>CM042695.1:14956418-19956418 GCA_023614405.1 Avena insularis
CCAACTTCGGGATGCTTGCTTCAGTCCATAGATGGATCGCTGAAGTTTGCACACCTTATCAGCATCCTTAGGATCGACAAAACCCTTAGGTTGTATCATATACAACTCTTCTTCAATATTACCATTGAGGAACGCAGTTTTGACATCCATCTGCCATATTTCATAATCGAAATATGTAGCAATTGCTAACATAATCCTAACCGATTTAAGCATCACTAGGGGAGAGAATGTCTCATCGTAGTCAACTCCTTGAATTTGTCGAAACCCCTTTGCGACAAGTCGAGCCTTATAGATGGTTACATTACCATCACCATCAGTTTTTCTTTTGAAAATCCATTTATTCTCAACGGACTTTCGATCGTGAGGTAAGTCCACGAAGGTCCAAACCTGGTTTTCGTACATGGATTCCATCTCGGATTTCATGGCTTCTAGCCATTTGTTGGAATCCGGGCTCATCATCGCTTCTTCATACGTCGCAGGGTCATCTATTTCATCAATCATGAAATTCATAACAGGATTGCCGTACAGTTCAGGAGCTGCACGTGTCCTGCTTGACCTGCGAGGTTCGGTAGTGTCCTCTTTCGGAGTTTCATGATCAATATCATTAGCTCTCTCTTCATTAGGTGAAGTCAACTCTGAAACAACTTCCGATGCTGCGCTACTCGCCATTTCATGAAGAGAAGGTTCAATAACCTCTTCGAGTTCTACCTTCCGACTACTCACACCTTTCGTGAGAAACTCCTTCTCAAGAAAGGATCCATTCTTGGCAACAAAGACCTTGCCCTCGTATCTGTGATAGAAGGTATACCCAATCGTTTCCTTAGGGTATCCTATGAAGACGCATTTTTCCGCTTTGGGTTCGAGTTTATCCGGTTGAAGTTTCTTCACATAAACATCGCATCCCCAAACTTTAAGAAATGACAGCTTAGCTTTGTTTCCAAACCATAATTCATACGGTGTCTTTTCAATGGATTTAGATGGTGCCCTATTTAAAGTGAATGTAGCGGTTTCCAGTGCATAACCCCAAAATGACAGTGGCAAGTGAGTCAGAGACATCATAGATCGAACTATATCCAATAAAGTACAATTATGATGTTTTGACACACCATTACGTTGTGGTGTTTTGGTAGGCGTGAGTTGTAAAACTATTCCACAGTCTTTCATATGTGTGCTAAACTCGTAACTAAGATACTCTCCTCCACGGTCGGACCGCAGAAATTTGATCTTTCTGTTACGATGATTTTCCACTTCATTCTGAAATTCTTTGAACTTTTCAAAGGTTTCAGACTTATGTTTCATCAAATAGATATACCCGTATCTACTCAAATCATCCGTGAAATTAACAAAATAACGATATCCACCTCGCGCCGACACACTCATTGGTCCATAGACATCAGTATGTATGATTTCCAATAATTCCGTTGCCCGTTCCATTGAACCGGAAAACGACGTTCTAGTCATCTTGCCCATAAGGCATGGCTCACATGTATCAAATGATTCAAAATCAAGTGATTCCAAAAGTCCATCAGAATGGAGTTTCTTCATGCGTTTAACACCAATATGACCTAGACGGCAGTGCCACATATATGCAGATATATCATTATCAAGTTTAATCCTTTTAGCATCAACATTATGAATATGCGTAATACTACTATCGAGATCCAACAGAAATAAACCATTCAACACAGGTGCATGACCATAAAAGATATTATTCATATAAATCGAACAACCATTGTTTTTAGACTTAAACGAATAACCACTTTGCATCAAACACGATCCGGATACAATGTTCATGCTCAGTGCAGGCACCAAATAACAATTATTCAGGTTTATAACTAATCCCGACGGCATATGGAGAGGCAGCGTTCCGACGGCGATCACATCAATTCTTGATCAATTGCCGACCCGCATCGTGACCTCATCCCTTGCTAGTTGTCACTTATTCCGCAGCCCCTGAACCGAGTTACATATATTAGCAACCGATCCCGTATCAAATACCCAGGTGCTACTGCGAGTACTAGTCAAGTACACATCAATAACATGTATATCACATATACCTTTGTTTGCCTTGCCGGCCTTCTTGTCCGCCAAATACTTGGGGCAGTTGTGCTTCCAATGGCCAGTCCCCTTGCAATAGTAGCACTTGTCAGCTTAGGGCCAGCTCGGGTTTTTCAGGCGCGGCAACAGTTTTGCCGCCCTTCTTTCCCTTCTGCTTGCCTTTCTTGTCCTTCTTGAAACCGGTGGTCTTATTGATCATCAACACTTGATGTTCTTTCCTAATCTCCACTTCTGCAGTCTTAAGCATTGACAGAAGCTCGGGAAGAGACTTCTTCATGCCCTGCATATTATAGTTCATCACGAAGCTCTTGTAGCTAGGTGGCAGAGATTGGAGAACACGATGTATGCCTAAGTCAATGGGAATCGTTATTCCCAAGGACACAAGATTATCGGCGTACCCAGACATTTTGAGTACGTGCTCACTAACGGAGTTGTTCTCTTCCATCATGCAGCTATAGAACTTTTCAGAAGCATTATAACTCTCTAGGGTAGCATGGGTATCGAAAATCATTTTCAATTCTCCCATGGTATCAAAAGCATTGCCATTTTCGAAACGTTTTCGAAGTTCTGGCTCTAGCCCATACAATATGCCGCAATGAACTAAGTTGTGGTCCTCTTGACGAGTTATATAGACGTTCTTTTCCTCGTCAGGGGCATCAGGAGCTGGTGGGGGTACTAGCGGTGCCTCTAGCACATATTGCTTTTGTGCAACAGTGAGGAGAATCCTCAAATTCATAGCCTAGTTGGTGAAGTTGCTACCATTCGCAGCAAGCTTCTCTTTCTCCATGAATACATTGAAATTAAAAGCAAGTGGTGCCATCTACAACAGAATTTGTAAAATATATTTAGACTAAGTTTATGATAGATTGAGTTCAACTAATCCAAATTCCTAATGAACTCCCACTCAAAAACGACATCCCTCGTGTCCTTTTGGTGATTACATGAACCAAATCCACTACACCAAGTCCGATCATCACGTGAGTCGGTGTAGCTTCAAAGGCGAGCATCTATATGGGCATCATATCAACTATATGACTCATGCTTAACCTTTCGGTCCGTGTTCCGAGGCCATGTCTGTACATGCTAGGCTCGTCAAGTAAGAACCTTAGTATTCGCGTGTGTAAAACTGTCTTACACCCGTTGTATGAAAGCGTAGAGTCGAGAACACCCGATCATCACGTGATGCCTCAAAACACGATCCACAAAACGGTGCATACTTAAGGAAGAACACATTTTATCTTTATATCTAAATGAGGGATCATCTTATAATACTGCCAAAAGCGCCAAACTAGCAATATAAGATGCTAACATCTAATGTGTGAAGTGAGGTGATATGGTCCATGCATTTGATCTCTATCATTTGCATCGTGGTATGATCTCTATCATTCCTTTGTGTGTAAGGCCAAGGTCTATGGAACTTACACGTTAAGTGAGTTGTAAGAGTATCTATCATACATCTACTTACAACAATACCATATCAAGACACTAGCCCAGCAATGATCTAAACTAGACGCCTCTAATTTATCAATTGCAAGTTTTTCGTGGCTTAGGGCTTTCGAAGATAGAACCGGTCTTACCTACGAACATGAACCACAACGAGGATAACCAAGTTATTAGCAACTCGTTGTAAATCAGATATTGACTATAGTAGGAGAGACAGACACCCGCTAGCCACTTATGCAAAACTAGTTGCATGTCAGTCGTGGAACCGGTCTCATGTACGATGACATGTAAGGTTGGTCCGGGCCGCTTCATCCCACTATGCCACCAATATCCAAAGTACATAGAAGATGCAATAACATGATCATCATCGCCCACATATAAACATATGTGTACTACCCGTGCAAAGCACCTACGCATAGATCAGGCTCTGATACCACTGTTGGGTCCGCAGCATAGAAAACAAAATTTTTCCTACGATGAGAACTATACACCAAGATCTATCTACTAGATACAAAGCAACGGGTGGACATACATCCATGGAGAACTTACCGTCGAAGACAATGAGTTTTGTTAACGAGTAGGAACTAGTGGTCGATGTAGTCGTACGCTTGCCGATCTCAAGATCGTGTGGAAGTCCGAGCGCCGCAAATCAGCAGCGCATCCGTCCTCGCACACACGTTCAAGCCACCAGACAACCTCCACCTCCTCTCTCCAGCGAATCAGCGGAAGCAGCAACTCCTTCCTGCCTTAAGGCCACTGGGAACATGTATCTCGCTAATCCGAGACCATGGGGAATATCTAGAGGGGAGAGAGATCCTTCACGAGGAGGTGTGGTTTGTGAGAGGGGAGAGGGGCTTTATATAGGAGGAGGATACCCTCCCTCCCATAGCTGGCGCATGAGCGCGGGACTCCTAACCTCCTTCATTCATGTGGTGAACCTCCACTCACATAAACATGGCCTCCACCCAAAATCCCACTCACATGTATTTAATTTCCACCAAATTAAATGCAACTCTCAATTAATAAAACTCTTTTATTTATTTTATTCAGAATTTTGTTAATTACTTTAATTAACAACCATTCACATAAAACCCCTTGCAACATTTCAATATCACATGCAGAACCACTTTCTGCAATTTCACCCGAAACAATTCCGGTTTCTATCGAAACATTTCCTGCGCTTTGCAAGCCTTTGTCCGGAACATATGTGCTCCTAAATGGTGTCCGCAACCCTTAAGTGTGTCACCCTACGGTTCGCGAATAATGCGTACATGATTGAGACTCCTCTCGATCAATAATCGAAGCGGGACACGAGATCCATACCGACTCGCATATTCAACGATGACTTCGTGATCGTGAGAACCTTTAACGTCGACAATTTAATCCTTTGTCTCATGATATAATACATGTCCAAGATTCGATCATCGGTATCCAAATACCTAGTTTGATCTAGTATCGACATGCACTCTTTTCTTGTTCCCGTGATATAACATTCTAGTGATCACATCACTTGCTTGCAAGCTATCTTAATGTGATATCACCAAGAGGGCCCAGAGTATATCTATCCGTCATCGGGATTGACAAATTCCACTCTTGATCCATGAGCCTCAACATAACACCTTCATAGCACTGAACCCACCTTTATAGTCACCCTGTTACGGTGTGACGTTTGATGTTATCAAGATACTCTTCCGGTGTTAGCAATTAACATGATCTCATGGTCTAAGGACTAAGACTACTTTGTATGATGTTATAGCAATATAAACATAATGACTTGATCGTAATGCTATACTTTGGATGAATGTTCATCACACCATTTCACAAATGCTGTGACCTTGTTATTAACAACATCCAATGTCCATGATCAGGAAACCTTGATCATCTTGTTAATCAACAAGCTAGTCTATAAGAGAGGCATAACTAGGAACCCTTTTTGTTTATTAAACACACATGTATTGATGTTTCCTATCAATACAATTATAGCATGCAAAATAAACATCTATCATATACAAGTAATACATAATAACAACTTTATTATTGCCTCTCAGGGCATATTACCTTCAATAGGGATGGTAGGGATTGGATGAGATCGTTCATGTAATGGCATCAGATTGGTAGGGCATGGTGCCTAGTATCTTTTATTAGTGCTTTATGACTTTGTTGCGACTTGTTGTGCTTAATGCTTGTCACTAGGGCCCGAGTGCCATGATTTCAGATCTGAACTTATTATTGATTCATTATGATAGTATTGTTCTTGATCTTATCTACAAGTTGTATACACACGTCGTTGTCCAGAACCTATGGCCCCGAAGTGACAAAAATCGGGATAACCGGAAGGGAAAGTCTTTGATGTGAGGATCACATGTGTTCACGGAGTTTTAGTGCTTTGCTTCGGTGCTCTATTAAAAGGAGCACCTTAATTGCCAGTAGTTCCCTAGAGGCCCCGCTGCAAAAAGGCTGGCAGGACAAAAGATGTTGTGCAAGTTCTCATTGCGAGCACGTATGACTATATATGGAACACATGCCTAGGATTGTCTAGTACTCGGATGCTTTATATTATTTATCTGCAATTGCCCTATGTTCTGATTGCTATGTGAATTGTCTTGTCCATGCAACGCCCGTCCATCCATCCCTATGCCTACCGCACTCGAATCCCACTTTTTACTGCTTTTGCTACTACTGTCTTTGCTTTGCTACTACTGTTACTTTGCTATTCCTACTACAAAACTATTGCTACTGATAAACTACTGTGAGCAAGATTGTTTCTAGGTGCAGCTGAATTGACAACTCAGTTGTTAAGGATTATAAATATTCTTTGGCTCCCCTTGTGTCGAATCAATAAATTGGGTTTCACTTCCCTCGAAAATACTGCGATACACCCCCTATACTTGTGGGTCATCACTGCTTCTTAGTCTGTATATGTAATAGCTGTAGTGTGTAGCTTTTGTGTTCGAACAATGCTTTTGTGGAAGTGTCCCAATCGAGACTTTTGCTGTGCTTGAATGCCTCAATACCTTCTTGTCAACGTATTCTTGGTCTCTTATTTTGCTTTTGCTTGGTTCGTGATAGGGTACGTCGAGTGGTCCTTCGAGTTGTCCTCATGATCCTCCATCCACCAATGAAAACTTGGCGCAGCCACCCTCGAAGGTGGATGAGTTATCCTTGCTTTCGCGACTGCGCGATCGCATTAAGCAGCTAGAGCGTGAGTTGCCCATCCTCCACGGTAGCGCAGATGTATGGAAGTCGAAGACGGAGAAAGCTACCGCCCGCGAGCAATATCTCTTGGAGGAGGTGGCGCAGCTGAGTGTGCAGTTCAAATGTTAGCTTTCTGCCCTCTTATCTTTTCTTTTAGTCAGACGTGGCGATGCCTTGTCTTCATACTTTTCCCTTTTGCTCGATGTAGTAGCTAGTTCTCGTCATCCGCAGGATGAGAAAGACCGGATTACCATTCGAATGAATGACCTGACCTAGGAGCAGCTTCAGGCGAGTGGGTATTTTTGGGTGAACCATGATCGTGCGATCGCACTTGTGACCCTGCAGGATCGTGCTTCTCGAGTACTCCACTTTTTGAAGAAGGTGCAGTCATGCCTTAGGCATATCTACAAAATGATGTTTCCGTTGGACGTCGTCCCTTCAAGCCTATTGGCTCTTCTGGCGAAGTTCCAAGATCTGAGTGCGGTTCGCGAGTGTGTGTGGCAGCAGTTAGTGGCTGGTGCCAAGGCTGCTTTTGCGCTGGTACGACTGCATAGGCTAGATGTAGACATTGCAGCTATTGCCGCTGGGCCGCCACCTCCGCCAGAAGGTATGACTTGGAACATGGTTCCGCACTACCAAGAGATTGGTCGCTCAGCGGAAGAAATTGTCGACTTCTTTGAGGAACAAACGAATGTTCTCCTGTTGTAGTAGTAGTATGACTTGTATCCTGCACATGATTGTACAAGTGTTGTAAAGTTTATACGAATATGTTGGATGTAATTAATACGCATTGCTGTATGGAAAGCTTGTTAGCTACATATATGTTTTTCGAGTGCATTGCACTCCGCGATTCCTTTTCGTTAGCCTGACGTGTGTTTATCTCAGCACCTTGCCAACCTGTCAGGTGCGTTGCAGCTGGGTTGGTGTTTTTGAAGGGTTCGATTAGTGCGTCAGCTACTCAGGATATCGCGATGAGTTCATAGAACGGGTGTGTAAAGGGTGGCGTAGCCCCCGAGTGATAAGACTGCGAGAAAATAATGGAAAGCACAAGGTTTTGGGGCACTTAGCTTTATTTATTCGCAGAATAGTACGAGGTACAATGTGTGGCTAAGTAGCCTGGCTGAATAGCCTTATTTGCAAATGTAAAAAACGACTAATGGTAGAAGCAACGCAGCTGCGTGATGTTCTAGGGGTTGGAGTATGCGACTCCTATCTCGAAATCTTTGAGGCGATAGGCACCACCTGGGATTACTTCTGTAATCACGTAAGGTCCTTCCCAAGGGGACTCGAGCTTGAGATGCCCTTGTTGCTTGAGTCGCAGGACCAGGTCTCCTTCGACGAAGGATCTTGGGCGTAGCATTCTGCTATGGTAGTTGTGGAGATTTTGCTGGTAGATCGTTGATTTTGGGTGTAGCATTCTGCTATGGTGCTTCGTCGAGGAGGTCGACGGAGTCTTCGAGTGCGAGAGTGGAGTCATGCTCACTGTAAGCGACCACTTGTGGGGCTTTGACATGGGTATACCCTGCAGTTACTCGAACTTGGTATATACGATCCAAATATGTATAGGCCCACGGTGTCGCCAAGGCCCAGATAGAAGGACTCGAGTAACCTGCGGACTCTCGATTGCTTGAAGATCAAGAGAAAGCTAAAGATAGAAAGTTTGAAAGGGAAAACCCTAACTTGTAACCGACTCGACCTGCTACCCAAGACCTAGCCTATCTATATAAGGGCTAGGAGGGGCGGCGAGGAGGACACATGCATCCCTAGCTTCCACAAACCCTAGCCAGATTGCATCTGCGCATCGTTGTAACTTTCGACTCCCTCAATAATTCCACGAGCAGACAAGCAGGAGTAGGGACCTCTACGAGGCCTGAACTTAGGTAAATCCTTTGTCCCCTGTGTGCTTGTTTGCTAGCCGATAGATCTCTCGAGCGCTCCCTCCTTCTCCAAAACCCAAGTCCATAACAATGGGCATTGATGAGTTAAACCCTCGTCAATTGGCGCCGTCTGTGGGAATTGGGAGTACTGATGTTGCGGCTTCTTCGGCCCCATCAAATACGATCTACAACTCTGCAACAGCGGAGATTTGCCAGCTTTTCGGCGCCTTCGACTTCACCGTCCACACGCCGGCTACTCGCCTGGCCTTCGAGTCCATGGGCGACAGAATCAGCCTGGCGATTGGGAGCTTCCGCTTCCAAGTTGGTCAGATGGGCACGCTTCGCATGCCCGATCTGCCGACGGCACCGGCGATTGCCCCAGCATCATGGTTCCCTCCATCGATCGGCACCCTCAGCGAGCTAAATGCTCCGGCGATAGTTGGGAACATGGTCAGCGACAGCAGTCGCGACTCCGATCTAAGTGATCTGGCCACTAAAGATGGAACCTACGGTTCCGAATCTGAAAGTTGTGGAAGCAACAGCTTCCCAAATCACTTCTTGTGCGCCGTCATCAACGCGGGCGACACCTCTGCCAACCACGGTAATGGTGGCAACACCGGCAACGGCACCGATCCACCCAATCGCGACAACGGTGGTAACACCGGCAACGGCACCGACCCACCCAACGCCGGCAACAGCGGTAACGATGACAACGGAGGAGCAGTCGAACCTCCTAGCATGATCAACGAGCAAACCGGCGAACGCGTCGTGATCAGGCTCAACGAGCAAGAGTGGGATCGCTGCCGCGAAGCCGTACGAGGTGCACCTCTACCCTTCGGGTCCCCGCATGAACTGCTGATGGGCTACCACTGGCTCCTAAAAGAGGAATTCAAGCGCCAAAAACAAGCAATCGTGCAACTTGAGGTGCGTAAAAAGGCGGCGGATGAGTCGAGCCTTCGTCGCGCTGGGCTCTCCTCCTACGGAGGGTCCTCCTCAAGAGGCAACGAGCACCTCGCCAAGAAAAGGCAATCGCAGATGGCTCACCTCACCGTACAAGAACACACAGACGCCGTGAAAGTCCTCGACTTCGGCTCTATGACAGTCGACACGAGAGGCAACGTGGTTCCCAGGACACCGCAGGCCACGGTGACAGCGGCCACCATGTACCTTCTCAATAACCAGCCACCAGCTAGAGATCCCCGAACGGCCATGCACCGATCTACGATCGCGGGCCTGGGGCTAATCGAGGCCGCCCTCGACAAGGAACCGGTACCAGACCCAAAAAAGGGCAAAGCATTAGCAAAGCGCTACTCCTCGCCCTCGTCCAGCGATGACAGTCACGACCTGTCTCAATGCCGCCGCTCACGGCGACACGATCGCGACTACGATGCACGCGACGAACTCACGCAGCGCAAGATCGACAAGTCAAGGGCACGACGTGCTCGGTCGCTTGACTCAGAAGAAGAAGATGGAGAGCTCTGCGGCGCCAGATGCTTCAGCAGATCCATCAGGCAAAAGCGAATGCCTAAAGGGTTCAAACTCCCATCGGAGAACCCGAAATTTGACGGTCTGCAGGACCCCAAGATCTGGCTGGAGGATCACATCTCCTCTGTCAGGCTACATGGAGGCAGTCGAAGTACTGCCATGCAATGCTTGCAGCTACAGCTGCAGGGCGCCGCCCGGGCATGGCTCAATAACCTCCCACGCGGATCCATTCGCAGCTGGGATGAGCTGGTCTACAGCTTCGTGCGCAACTTTAAGGGCACATACAAACGCCCTGCCTCAATCGAAGAACTGAGAAGCTGCCAGCAAAGATCTGGCGAATCGCTGCGCTCTTACATCCAAAGGTGGTCCATCATCAAGAACTCCGCGGAGAACATCTCGGAAGACCGTGCGATTGATGCATTCAACGGTGGTGTCCGCCGCATGGAACTCAGAGAGGAGCTAGGCCGCTTAAAGCCCCAGACCATCGACCACCTGATGGAGATCGCGAATTGGTGGGCCGATGGAGAAGATTCGGTGAAGAATCGCGTTCACTCTGACGAGGAGGCAGAACTCAAACGAAGACGCGACCGCCGGAGTAAGCATCGCATGCGCGTCTACGACGATCGCAATGACGTCAACATGGTCGCAGCCGGCTACGCTGATAGACGTGACGATAACCGCAACAGCGGATACCGCAGCGGCGGATATCGTGACTCCGGGAAAACCACGCAAGTGTGGCAACGCCGCACTCGCGATGAAGCATCCGCGACCTCCATCGAGGACAAACTGTCCGGGCCATGCACAGTACACTTCTACATCGACAAGCATGATGGCAAGAGAAAGTCCAGCCACCTCCTAAAGGACTGCCGCGAGTTCCTCAAGCTAGACGAGGGATTGGTTCGGACGAACTGCAATGCAGTCGAAAGAGGCTACGGAGCCGCTCCAGGCGCCGTGGCACATGGCGCACCACCACCACCACCTGGGCCAACCCCGAATGGAGCTGGATCGGACCAGCACCACGGAGGCAAACCGTACCCACGGGCCATGGGTACCATGATGATCCAAAAGGGGCGCCCCTCCAATAGGGTGCAGAAGGCCATCACTCGCCAAGTCAACTTGGCCACGACTGCCACATCCACCACTGAGTACCTCAGTGGCAGTGAGTCGTGCATTACCTTCGACAAACGCGACCACCCGCCTCAAGTACCTCGCCCAGGTCATTGCCCCCTCGTACTCGAGGCGCAAATTGGAGGCTTTGACATGAGTCGCGTCTTCAAGGATGGCGGAAGCGGCATCAACCTCATATTCGCGAGTACCTTGCGAGCAATGAGGATCCCTCTAACCTGCTTGGAGGCATCGGACACAACGTTCCACGGCATCGTCCCAGGGAATGGCATATACCCCCTGGGCAAAATCAACCTCGACGTCATATTCGGCACGCCAAGGAACTTCCGGTGCGAGCGCATCGACTTTGAGGTCGTTGACTGGCCCTCACAATACCACTGCATCCTCGGACGCGTCGTGTTCGCTAGGTTCATGGCGGTACCCCACTACGCCTACCTGCAGATGAAAATGCTAGGTCCCAACGGCGTCATCACGATCAACGGGAGCTTCGAGCGATCTGACAGTTGCGACAGGGAATTTAACAGAATCTCCTAGTCCTTCGGCATGCAGGAGGAGCTCGCACGATTGAAGGAAACAACAGACAATAGTCTGCCCCCCTGAGTAGGCCAAGCTCACCTGACTTCTCCTTCGACTCATCTGTGCACACAAAGAAGGTGCAGGTCCATCCATCAGATCCCGCTAAAACGACCCTCATCGCCAACAACTTGAGTCCCAAGATAGGAACTCAAGGCCGTCAATTCCTCCGTGAGCACTGAAATTACCGGTGTCCTACGGACATGCCAGGAGTTCCCAGGGAATTCACCGAGCACGCACTCAACGTCAACCCCGACGCAAGGCCAGTCAAGCAAACAATCAGGCGACTGTCTGAGCCACGAGCACAGGCAGTCGGAATGGAGATCAACACACTCCTCGAAGCCAAATTCATAAGCGAGATCAAGGAAAGCACTTGGCTCACCAATACGGTGCTGGTACCAAAAAAGGACACGGATATCCTACGGATGTGCGTGGACTTCACTTCTTTAAACAAGCACTGCCCAAAAGACCACTTCTCGCTACCACAGATCGATCAAATCATCGACTCCACCGCTGGATGCGAGCGCCTCTGCTTCCTCGATGCCTACTCAGGCTATAACCAAATTCGAATTAAGGAGGAAGACCAGGAGAAGACCGTGTTTACAACGCCCTTCGGTGTGTTCTGCTACAACACAATGCCCTTCGGGCTAAAAAACGCGGGAGCCACATACCAGCGGTGCATGCAGGCTTGCCTCAAGGAGCAACTGGGTCGCAACATACAAGTCTATGTCGACGACGTAGTAATCAAAACCAAGGAAGAAGCCTCTCTAATCAACGACTTGCACGAAACCTTCGCCAATCTCGATTGTTACCGGATAAAGCTCAATCCGGACAAATGCGCCTTCGGCGTACCATCTGGGCAGCTGCTCGGGTATCTCATCTCCGCGAGAGGGATTGAGGCAAACCGAAAAAAGATAAAGGCCATACTGGCCATGGAGAAGCCAAAGAACATAAGAGGCGTCCAACAACTAGCCGGAGGAATCGCAGCCCTCAGTCGATTTATCAGTCGAATGGGAGAAAAGGCGTTGCCCTTCTATCAGCTCCTCCACAAAGCTGACAAATTCGAGCGGACCAATGAAGCACAAGAAGCATTCGAAGACCTCAAGCGCCTGCTATCCACCTCGCCAGTATTGGTGACTCCACGAGAAAGGGAACCACTGCTGCTGTACATCTCCGCTACCAACCAAGTGGTTAGCACAGTGCTCATCGCCGAGCGGGCCGAGGAAAACAAGGTCCACGGCGTACAACACCCGGTATACTACCTCAGCGAGGTCCTCACGCCAACAAAACAGCAGTACCAAGACTACCGTAAGTCATGCGTCGCTTTCATGACCGCCCGACGACTGCGCCATTACTTCCAGGAACACCCAATCGTGGTAGTCAACGACGCCCCATTGGGACATACCCTCAATAACCCCGACGCCACGGGGCGAGTCGCGCTTTGGGGAATCGAACTGTCTCCACGAGACATCAGATACGAAAAGCGCGACGCAATCAAGTCGCAAGTTCTCCCTAACTTCCTCGTGCATTGGATGGAAATCCAACTCCCGGACAAGCCAGATATGTCCTACCTCTGGACAATGCACTTCGATGGGTCCAAGAGGAAAGATGGAGCAGGAGCAGGTGTCATACTGACATCACCTCAAGGGGACAAGCTGAAATACATCCTGCGAATGCAGTTCACGGCCTCAAACAACGAGGCTGAATACGAGGCCCTGTTGCACGGGATGAGGATGGCAAAAGCCTGCGGCACAAAGAGGCTAATCATATATGGCGACTCCAAGCTGGTCGTCAACCAAACAATGCACGAGTGCGACGCACTGAACGTTAACATGATCGCATACCGCGACCTCTATGACACACTCGAAGGAGACTTTGATGGTTGCGAGTTGCGACACATAGGTCGCGAAAGCAATGAGGAGGCAGACGCACTTGCCAACATAGGCTCCACCTGCGCACCCATACCACCTGGGGTATTTCTCGAGCGCATATGCGAACGCTCCATCAAGCCAAAGGCCGCAGAGAAGAAAACAAGCGCAGCAACGAACTCGGGGGCTACGCCACCCAATGAGCCAATGACACTCGATGACTTGGAGCTCAACACAGGACTCAAGGGACCAATGAGCGTCATGATGATCGAACAATCCTGGACGCAGACGTACATTACGTTCCTCCTCAGCAAGCGCCTACCGGACGACCTGACAGACGCACGACACATCGCGCGACGCTCCAAGGCATTCGCTGTTATCAACGGCGAACTGTATAAACGCAGCATCACAGGCGTGTTGCAACGATGCGTCTCCCTAGCCGATGGAAGAGCAGTCCTCCTCGACATCCATGAAGGGACCTGCGGGCACCATGCCAGCAGTCGCGCCCTCGTTGCCAAAGTTCTACGAGCTGGATTTTACTAGACCACGGCCATGCGCGACGCCAAGGACTTAGTCCAAAAGTGCAACGCTTGTCAGCGATTCGCGGACAAGCCACATCCACCAGGCGCAGAACTACGGCCCATTCCATTGGCCTGGCCCTTCGCACAATGGGGGCTTGACATGGTGGGCAAGCTCCCAAGGTCCTCGCAAGGTGGCTACGTCTACCTCTTGGTCGCAGTCGACAAGTTCACCAAATGGATCGAGGCCATGCCAGTGACCAAGCAATCAGGGCACAGCGCGGTTAAGTTCTTCGAATCCATTGTCTACCCCTTCGGCGTGCCGCACAACATCATCACTAACAACGGGACGAACTTCACATCCAAGGAGTTCCAAGAATTTTGCGGAAACCTGGGGATCAACATCAGTTACGCCTCAGTCGTGCATCCATAGACCAACAGTCAGGTGGAAAAAGCAAACGGGCTCGTCTGCAGCGGCATCAAGAAGCGACTCCTTCGGCCACTCAAGCAAGCCGCGGGTTGCTGGCCAGATGAGCTCCAATCCGTACTCTGGAGTCTACGAACAACTCCAAACAGCACCACGGGCTACACACCATTCTTTATGGTGCATGGAGCAGAAGCAGTACTACCCGCCGAAGTGCGATACAAGGCGCCGCGTGTAGTCGCTTACATCGAACAAGAGTCATCTCTTACACTCGAAGACTCCGTCGATCTCCTCGACGAGGCAAGAGAAATCGCCGTAGAAAGATCCACGATCTACCAGCAGAACCTGCGCAACTACCACAGCAGAAGGCTTCGCCCTAGATCCTTCGTCGAAGGTCACCTGGTCCTGCGACTGAAGCAGCAGGGGCATCTCAAGCTCGAATCCCCCTGGGAAGGACCGTACGTGATTACAGAAGTAATCCCAGGTGGCGCCTATCGCCTTCAAGATTTAGAGACAGGAGTCGCACACTCCAACCCTTGGAACGTCGCACAACTGCGACGCTTCTACCCTTAGTCGTTTTTTCTTTACTTTTACATCGCAAATAAGGCTATTTAGCCAAGGCTACTTAGCCGCACATTGTACTTCATACTATTCTTCGAATAAATAAAAGCTAAGTGCCCCGAAACTCTGTGCCCTCCTTTACTTTGTCAATTTTCATACTCGGGGGCTACACCACCCTATACACATATGTTCTTCGAACAAAAACACGACATCCTGAGTAGCTGGCACATCAATCGAACCCCTTAACACAAACTCAACCCAGCTGCAACACACCTGATAGGTTGACAAGGGAAGGAGATAAAAAGATGGCCAGGCTAACGAAAAGGACTCGCATAAGTGCAACGCACCCCACGCTTATAAAGCTATTTGTACACATTCAACAATAAATTATCTACAAATATATATGAGCTTTACAACACTAGTACACTTATGTGCAGGATACATATTTGGCTACTCTTGCAACAGAAGAACATTAGTCTGTTCCTCGAAGAAGTCGACGATCTCCTCGGCTGGACGGTCCACCGCCTGATAGTGCGGCACCATGTTCCAGGAAGATCCTGCTGGTGGCACCGGTGGCCTGTGAGGCAATGGCGGCGACATCCACGCCGTGCCTGTGCAAACGCACCATGGAGAGGGCAGCCTTGGCACCAGCCACCAATCGCTGCCTCACGCTTTCATCGCGGACATATCTTGAAATTTGGTCAGGAGAGCCAGCAGGCTTGAGGGAGTATCATCCAGCGGGAACATCGCCCAATAGATGTTCTTCAAACACGACTGCGACTTCTTTAGAAAGAGAAGCACTCGCGAGGCGCGATCCTGCAGGGTCGCCAATGCAGTTGCACGATCATGATCTACCTAGAAGTATCCACTCTCCTGAAGTTGCTCCTGGGTGAGATCATGAAGGCGGATGGCAATCCTATCCCTCTCCTCCTGCGCATGGCATGCGCTAACAACTACACGAAGCAGCATCAACAACATGAGTACAACGTACCATTGCGATTAACTACAAAGGAAAAGACGAGGATGAGCGAACTAACACTTAAACTCGTCGCCCAGCTGCGTCACCTTGCCAAGCAGATATTGCTCGTGGGCGGCGGCTTTTTCAGCCTTCGACTTCCACACGTCCGCTCTATCGCGGATCACGGGCAACTCACGCTCCAGTTGCTTAACGCGATCACGAAGTCGCGAAAGCAAGGACAACTCCTCTACCCTGGAGCATGGTGGTGCCATTGTATCCCCAAGAGATTGCGAGTCCGAGGTTCCCCCCACAGGACCACTTGATGTACCCTACCAAAAATCAAGCCAGAGGCAAATAAGGCGACCAACTCAAAAGTCAAAAATAACAGATGCATTCAGGATTAGCATAAAGTATCCACAAACACACTCGCCAACAGGCATGTTCTCCAATCAAAAGGGCAATTCATCAACTATTACAAGAAACTAACTACGAAGCAGCTGGCTTCTTCGATGGCTCGGGGCTTCATCAAGTCCGTGGCGATATCGAGATGCCATCGACTTTCCGCCCCCCGAGGTCAAGCTTTCGCCACCTTCTTCGCACGTTGGAGCTCCTCCAAATACTTGGCAACAGTATTTATCAAGGAATGGCCATATTTGGCACAGGCAGTCGCAAAGGGAGCGAATACTACCTGCTGACCATCCGTGCCAACAGGCATCGTCTTCGACACCGCAGAAGGATCTATTTCGACTCCGTGGGCTTGCACCATGGCAAGTGACATGGTCGCGCCAGCTGCGCGGAGGGAGTTCTTGTACGTGGCAGGCACACCCCCAGCGAGCGACTCCACCAGCTCTTCCACATTGTCGACCAGCTCCGCCTTCGGCATCAACTCCTCCCGGAGGCGACTCAGGGTAACCTTGGCCTTGGACAACGTATTTTGGACAGCGGCGCTACGATCCTCGACCGCAGACACCGCGCCCGCCAGAGCGTCATCGCGACAAAGGGCTTGCGGATCAAAACTCAAGTCGCCAGCATCTACACCAAAATACACACATGGATCAAACTTCTAGTGCCACCGGCACTCCAGATGCAGAGAAGAACATCAATAAAATATCTACCAGTAAAGGTACCTGAGAGGGCCTTGGCGACTAAGAACAGTTGCTCTTTGAACAACTTCTCCCTGGCTGCAAAGGAGGCACGTAGATCCTCTTCGCGCTTCTGGGCATCATCACGAGCCGTGATTGCCTCGTCGCGCCCCTTCACAGCTGCGGCTAGTGTCTTCTCCAATGTGGCGATGTCGCGCAGTAAAGCGTTATGCTCAGCTACATGGCAGTCAATAATTGGCTGTCAGTCGATTATACCAAAACAGAGAGAAGACGAAAAGAATAAGTATAGAACACTCACTCTCGACCACGCGGTGGCGCGTCTCCAGCATCGCATGCTGGCGACCCATCGCCATCACCTGCTCCGCCACCTGCGCGGCTTCCTTTACAAGGAGCTGTCGCACAAAACAAGGAGTCAGCAGAGGGCAGCGTATATGCTGATCGCCACATTAAAAAAGAAGGAAAGATATACTTACATGGTCCTCCAGCGACTCCGAAGAAGTTTGCTGAACCGTCATCCGAGCAACTACTCGATGCTCCCCTACGTGAGGAGAGCTCAAAGAATTGTGCCCGGAGTGGGCCGCCGCCGAAGGAGAAGGAGCGCGCTCGACCTCTACCTTGGCCCTTGAAGTCGCGACTCCCGATTCCTTCAAAAACTCGACGGCGCCAGAAGATGACGACGCCTCTTGACTACAAGACCAAGTCCACATTGAGAAAAGGGCAAACTCTAGGGCAAAAAACAACAAGAAGAAAACAGAAAAGAATGAATAACCCAGCAAACTTACCAGTTAAAGTTGTCAAGATCAAACGTGGCAGCCGCCGATTCTGACGAAGACTCATTGGGCAATCGCATCTTCTTGCGAGAAGACGGTGCCACAGCCCTCACAGGAACAGTTGGAATTGGCGACTCCGTGCCAACAGCTGCGCCTCCTGGAGTTGAAGGAGTCGACGCGTCGGAGTCCCTGCTACGCGAACGCTTGCGAGTATCCGGGCTCTCGGACTCGGGGGCTTCCTCTTCCACATCAGAAGGGATAGTCGACTCAGACTCATCCTCTTCTAAAGCTTCACGAGGAATAATCCCCTCAGGGAGGGGAGGCATACAAGGCGACACCGCCCAATCCTACATACAAACAGTGAAGACCAACAAACATAACAGGTAAGCAACAGAAAACGCAATCGCGAAAATTAGCTACTGTGTAGCACAACTGTACCTCAGGAGGAGGATTCGAAGCATCGAAAGGAGGAACGACTGGCTCGTTCGGAAGCACATCCTTGAGGGTGTACTTCGTGACCAGTCGCACCCTCTTATCTACCTCACTCGCGGACATGCCATCAGCAGACGCGCGAGTGGCATCATCAGCGCCACCCCATTGAAACATGGGATGGACCCTGGCCTGGAGAGGCTGGACGCGACGATGCAGCCAAGTCCTGACAAGGGCGCAGCCTCCCTCTTCTGCACCTATGCGACTCTCGAGGTCGCAGACGCGTTGATATAGCACGTCTGTCTCCGCGAGTTCGGAGGGCATGATCACGTTCTTCCAAGAACGCATCTTCTTGCAGGGAGTCGCGGGATTGAAAGGCGCGAGTCCAAAGTGCTCGTCCTTGGCCTTCTGGTCGTGAACATAGAACCATTTGTCCCTCCATCCCGAGACGGACTTGGTAAGCTTGATGTCGAAGTAGGTGGCGGATGGGTCGACATGGATACCGCAACCACCTACGTCATAAACTAAAGAGCCAGAGGCGGACTGACGCTTCAATTTAAACAGGCACTTGAAAAGACCAAAGTGTGGCTTGATTCCGAGCCAGCACTCGCAAAGAGTAATGAAACAAGTGATGTGGAGAATCGAATTTGGGGACAACTGATGGAGCTGGAGACCGTAGAAGCAAAGAAGACCCCTAAGAAATGGGTGGAGAGGCAAGGAGAGACCACGAATGACGAATGCAAGAAACATCACACGAAGACCAGCGGGAGGCACAGGAATGGTCTCACCGCTGGGGACACGCGCATCGGCGACTGCCGCAGAGATAACTCCATCTTGGCGAAGAAGACGGAGATCCGACGCCTTGATGATAGAGGGGCGCCATGCGCCATTGGTCACGCGGGTTCCCGCGACCTTCTTCTTCCCGCCAGCGGCGGCACTGGTGCCTGCAGCAGCGGAGACACCCTTCTTCTTCGTCGCGGCAACGGTGGTCGCGGAATCAGCGCCAGCACCTCCTTTCTTTTTTCCCCATTGCGCGGCGGCGATGAGAGCGCAGAAAGTAACTTGGAAACAAACAGAGGTGGTCCAGCGCTGTGGAGGAGACGAGCGCAGGAAAGCAGAAGAACAGCAGCAATGGCAATGGCAGCAAGGACGAAAAAGTGCAGATGAAAAATTACCACTGCAGCGCCGCTATTTAACCCCTGGAAGATGCAACGGTTGACAAAAACCCTATTAGACGCATGGCGCGCATCGCTTTGGACACGTGGAGAAGAGGAAGCGCAAACCGTCCCCCCACTACTACCATTACGCGCGGAAATCGAGGAGGCGCGGTTAAAAATAAGATTACGCATGCCCAGTCAAATCAAAGTCAGAAAGTGGGACCCACCGTCACACGCCTGTCAAACTCGCCACGGGCAACTAAGGTCATATGGCCAAGACCGACGTCACCAAGGCTACACAAAGGAAAACTTCGATTATTTTAGTCCTTGCCGAGTCTTCGACTCCACCAAGCACTCGGGACTACTCCCATAGGGCGCTGGCGCACCCTACGACTTTTCTTTTTCTTGTTGCAGGAACATGGACAATCACAAAAGCAAACCCAACCACTCGAAACACAGTTCGATTATGGACATGGGTTACTCCCATAGGGAGCGCCGGAAACAAGCAGGTAAAAGACGACAGCAGTCGTGAAAGTTTTTTGGTCCCTGCCTGAGTCATCGACTGAAACAGGTAAGCAAAAAGACGACAATGATCAAAAGTTTTAGTCCGTCGAAGTCTTCGACTCAACCAGCACTCAGGGTTATTCCCATAGGAGGCTGGTCGCGCACCCTATGATTATTTGCACAAAAACTGTGTATTGATGACATCCGCACTCGCAACCTTTGGCGACACTGCCTCACAAATTTTCCCTACAAAGAGACTATGTCTCCTGGGATGCCCGAATCGTCTCCGTGATGATAAAATTCGGATGTCGCGCCTACGGCATGAAGGTAAGACCTGAATAAGGCCTGGCAACGCATTTAACTGCGCACTACCAGAAATATATCCGTGCCTACAGGCAAGATGAACATGCCTTGACGGACGCGTCAAGTGCTCACACCCATATAACTGGAATTCGACTCTTGTAAGACCTCCGCGGCTTGAGTCGAATTACACCAGCACTTTTCTGGATTCGAGTCTGGGGACTCGAATTTGAGTAGATTGCGTTGTTTCACCCTAAGGTGGTTAACTGATACTGATACTTCGATTATATCAGGCACGTATATCAACAATCCCTATGACATAAATAAAGGCAGTCGAAAATGTACTCATTTAGGCACTCGAAGACTTCAAAAAAGTCTCCAGTCGAATCTGCGATTCCACTGGACACTCGGGGGCTACTGACATGGGTATACCCTGCAGTTACTAGAACTCGGTATATACGGTCCAAATACGTATAGGCCCACGGTGTCGCCAAGGCCCAGATAGAAGGACTCGAGTAACCTGCGGACTCTCGATTGCTTGAAGATCAAGAGAATGCCGAAGATAGAAAGTTTGAAAGGGAAAACCCTAACTTGTAACCGACTTGACCTGCTACCCGAGACCTAGCCTATCTATATAAGGGCTAGGAGGGGGCGGCGAGGAGGACACACGCAACCCTAGCTTCCACAAACCCTCGCCAGATTGCATCTGCGCACCGTTGTAACTTTCGACTCCCTCAATAATTCCACGAGCAGACAAGCAGGAGTAGGGACCTCTACGAGGCCTGAAGCTGGGTAAATCCTTTGTCCCTGTGTGCTTGTTTGCTAGCCGATAGATGTCTCCAGCGCTCCCTCCTTCTCCAAAACCCAAGTCCATAACAATGGGCATTGATGAGTTAAACCCTCGTCAGGCTTTGTAGCGTACTTCTGTGGGTAGCACCGCTTCAGCGCCGTGCACCATGAAGAACAGGGTGTATCCCATGGCGCTATTTGGAGTTGTGTGCAAGATCTAGAGTACGGACTACAGCTCATCTGGCTAGCATCCGGCGTCTTGTTCGAGTGGCCGAAGGAGTCGTTTCTTAATTCCGCCATAGACGAGGCCGTTGGCCTTTTTGACTTGACCGTTGGTCTGCGGGTGAGCCACCGAGGCGTAGCTTATGTTGATTTCCCAGGTTTTCGCAGAATTCCTGGAACTCCTTGGAGGTGAAGTTCGTCCCGTTGTCCGTGATGATGCTGTGTGCCACCCCGAAGCGGTAGACAATGGACTCGAAGAACTTTACGGTGCTAGCTCCTGACTGGTTCGTTACCGGCATGGCCTCGATCCACTTGGTGAATTTGTCGACTGCGACCAAGAGGTATACGTAACCTCCTCGCGAGGATTTCTAGAGCTTGCCGACCATGAGTCCCCATTACACAAAGGGCCAAGCCAATGGTCGGAGTTCCGCGCCAGGTGCGTGTGGTTTGTTGGCAAATCGCTGGCAAGTGTTGCAGCGCTGGACAATGTCCTTGGCATCGCACATGGCCGTGGGCCAGTAGAATCCATCTCACAGAGCTTTGGCGACGAGGGCGCGACTGCCAGCATGGTGCCCGCAGGTTCCTTCGTGGATGTCGAGGAGGACGGCCCTTTCGTCCCTGTTGGAGACGCACCGTTGGAGTACTCCTATGATGTTGCGCTTATATAGTTCACCGTTGATGATGGCGAATGCCTTAGATCATCGCGCAATGTGTCGCACGTCGGTCGGGTCGTCAGGCATCATCTTACTGAAATATATGTGATGTAGGGTTGAGTCCAGGATGGCTGGATCATCATGACGCCCATTGGTCCTTCGAGTCCTGTGTCGAGCTCCAGGTCGTCGAGTGCCATTGGCTCATTGGGTGACGTAGCCCCCGAGTCTGTTGACACGCTTGCTTTCTTCTCTGGAGCCTTTGGCTTGACGGAGCGTTCGCAGATGTGCTCGAGAAATACCCCAGGTGGTATGGGGTCACAGGTGGAGCCAATGTTGGCGAGTGTGTCTGCCTCTTCGTTGCTTTCGTGGCCACGTGCCGCAGCTCACAGCCGTCGAAGTCCCCTTCGAGTGTGTCGTAGAGGTCGCGATAGGCGATCATGTTGTGGCTTAGTGCGTCGCATTCATGCATCATTTGGTTCGCCACCAGTTTGGAGTGGTCGTAGATGATGAGCCTCTTGGCGCCGCAGGCTTTCGCCATCCGCATCCCATGGAGTAGGGCCTCGTACTCAGCTTCATTGTTGGAGGCCGTGAACTGCATTCGCAGAATGTATTTCAACTTGTCCCCCTGGGGCGATGTCAGTATGACACCTGCGCCGGCCCCGTCCTTTCGTTTGGACCCATCGAAGTGCATTGTCCAGAGATAAGACATATCTGGCTTTTCGGGGAGCTGGTTCTCCATCCAGTGCACGAGGAAATCAGGGAGGACTTGCGACTTGATCGTCTCGCGCTTTTCATATGTGATGTATCGTGGAGACAGTTCGATTCCCCAAAGTGCGACTCGTCCGGTGGCATCAGGGTTGTTGAGGATATGTCTGAGCGGGGCGTTGTTGACCACCACGATTGGGTGCTCCAGGAAGTAGTGGCGTGATACATTGCAAATGTATCTGTAATTTTTGATGTTCCATGCTTGGTTTTATCTACTTTCTTATGTTTTGTCCACACTTTGGAGTACTTTTCATATGATTTCTTGGACTAACCTATTAACAAGAGCCACAGTGCCATTTGCCTGTTTTCTTCTGTTTTTGGTTCCAGGAAAGTCAGAAAATGAATATTCTTGGAATTGGATGGGACAAAAGCCAAAGTTCCTATTTTATCGGAAGACTCACGGAGCCAGAAGGAGAGTCGGAGATGGGCCACAGGGTGGCCACACCCCCCTTGGCCGCGCCAGGGCATGGTGTGGGCCCCCTGGCTGGCCACCGACCATGCCTCCTTCGCCTATAAGAGCCTCCCGATACCAAAACCCTAGATGGTCAATCAGAAATCCACGAAAAGTTCCAAAGACCGCCACCATCGAAGGGGAGATTCGGGGACAAAGTCTCTGTCTAAGACCTGTCGGGATGGGGAAGTGCCCCCGGAGCTATCTCCATCGATCTCCACCGCCATCTCCATCACCATTGCTGATTCCCATGATGAGGAGGGAGTAGTTCTCTCTCGAGGCTAAGGGTTTTACCGGTAGCTATGTGTTCATCTCTCTCTCTATGCATGATCTTATTGAGATCATGAGCTTGTAATCTATAGATCTACCTTGCTACTCAAGTGCTTTAATGAATCTCTGCTCTCCCCATGTGTGTGAAAGTGACAGCGTGCACACCATGGTGGCACTTAGGCTAGAGATTACAAATACTTGTTATGAGTTATATTTGGAGTTGGATGTCTTTATGAAATTGTGGTGTTTGTTGGACCTATCTAGTACTCAAGGTGATAGTGTGGGATTTTCTAGATGGGAAAGATGAACTTTGAGGTGTGCTATTATAGCCCTACCAACGATTAGAATGTCCAACCGGAGAGTAGTTCAGCGTAGTATCATCAAGAAGAATATATTTATATGAGAGTGTTCACTAGTGAAAGTATGATCCCTAGGCCTTGTTTCTAAGCATTGATACACCATTTGCAATTAGATCTGTTACATGTTTGCTTGCTTCCATATTTATTTCAGTTTTACTTTAGTCTTTTCCACGCCATCAAGCTATTTTCTATCACCGATACCACTTAGAATTATCTATGCCACTTGTATTTCACTATCTCTTCGCCGAACTAGTGCACCTATACACCTGGCAAGTGTATTGGGTGTGTTGGGGAACAAGAGACTTCTTGTATCTTGATTGTAGGGTTGCTTGAGAGGGGATACCTTTGACCACTTCCTCCCTGAGTTCGATAAACCTGGGGTGATCCACTTAAGGGAAAACTTGCTATTGTTCTACAAACCTCTGCACTTGGAGGCCCAACAACTGTCTACAAGAATAGAAGTGCATAGACATCAAGCTATTTTCTAGCGCCGTTGCCGGGGAGGTAAGGTAAAAGGTATTCACACCGGAGGATTAAAGAAGAAGAACCTCCCACGGCAAATGCCTATTTTCTGGCGCCGTTGTCGGGGAGGTAAGGTAAAAGGTACTCACATCCTCTGATTTGAGTGCTTGAAGTTATCTCCTTTAGATTATGCAATTATACCTTTTTGTTTCTTGTTTTCACTAGTTAGGCTTAATGGAAAACAACAACAAAATTAGAGAGCTTTATAGTATTTATCTTGAGTTAGGACATGAAGTGTTTGCAGAGAAAATTAAAAAACCTATGGAACTTTATTTGCATGCTAATAGCAATGTTGTTAGTATGAATTCTTTGGACACCATTATTGCTAATGCTATGGAAAAGTCTAAGCTTGGGGAAGCTAGTTTTTATGAAAATGATCTTTTTAGTTCCCCAACTTTGGAAGATAGCTATTCTATTGCTTATGATGGTACCAAACCTCCAATATATGATGATTACAATGATGAATATGATATTTTCAGTCCACCTACTATTGAGGAGAAAATTAATGATTACAATATGCCTCCTATATTTGATGATTATGGTGATGAGAATAATAATGATAGTTATTTTGTTGAATTTGCTCCCACTATAATTAATAAGAATGACTATGCTTATGTGGAGAGTAATAATTATTATATGCATGTGGCTCATGATAAGAATGTTTTATGTGATAGTTATATTGTTAATTTTATTCATGTTGCTACTGAAAGTTATTATGAGAGAGGGAAACATGGTTTTATGTATCTCAACAATATTAAGTTTCCCCTCTTTATGTTGAAAATTTTGAAGTTATACTTGTTTTGCTTTACTATGCTTGTTGCTTTGTGCTTTCATGACTTGTTTCTTTACAAGATTCCTATGCATAGGAAGTGGGTTAGACTTAAATGTGCTTTGAATTTGCTTCTTGATGCTCTCTTTTACTTCAATTCATATTTCTTATGTGAGCATCTTCTCAAACTATCATGCCTAACTTAAAGGCGTTAACGAAAAGTACTTATTGGGAGATAACCCAAAAGTTTTAGATGAGTTTTGGAAGTTATTACCACTATAATAACCGCTCATTATCCTTTTTATTTGCTTTATGTGCCAAGAGTAACCTCTAATGAGAGAGAAGTAATGATTGGGAAAGTTGTTGTCCCGAAAAAGATTTCTGTGCTTCACCGTAAAAAATCCTGTAAAATCTCTAAACGTCTTTTTGAGGCGTAAATTTTTGTGATTCTGCCCCAGGTTGTTATCTAACTTTCGTTAGTTCAACACTTTTTGATTTTAGCAACAGAAGGGCATCGAAAAAATTCGTCTTTACCTGCTGGTCTGTTTTAGCAGATTTCTGCCATTTTCTGCATTTGCTTCTTGTTGGTTCCTTTGTGAGTTCTTTTGGAAAATTGAGCTTTTTGAGGGAAGTGCTACAGTAGGTAGTGTTATAATGGAAGTTTATTGGTGTGAGAACTGAACCTAAAGACCTATTATCTTGAGTGCAGTAATGTTGCTAATAAAGATTGTGTGAAGTTTTGTATGAAGGAAAAAATTTAGGTGTATGGAAGGAATGAGTAATGCGATGAAAGATGGACTAAAGCTCAAGCTTGGGGATGCCACGCATGTCACCCCAAGAAATATCCAAGAAGTACAAGCGTCAAAGCTTGGGGATGCCCAAGGCATCCCCCTCTTCATCAATAAAAATCCTAGGTTTCTTCCAAACGCTTCATTTTTATTGTTTCATGCACAGTTGTGTTGTTCTTGGAGCGTCTTGTTCTTCGTTTTCGTTTTGGTTTTTCGTTTGCTTTGGTTTTATTAGTTTGCTGAATAAATTGGTTGGACCCCCTCTTTCATACATTGGTTTTCATATAGTCTGGTTTGGATTGGAAAAGAGTAGGAAAGTTCATGCTTATGTGGTAAAAAGAGCTTGTTTTTGACTGTGGCCTATGCTTTGTCATGCCATGACTTGATATTGTTTTGGCTTTATGCTTAGTATTCTTTGTTGTAGCATGACTTGTTATAAACAATTGAGATTGCTTAATGTGCCTTGGATGAATCATGCATTGTTTTAGTATATTAAAGCATAGTATAGTGGTATTCTCCTTTGATGCTTTATTTGGGTTGACTTGGCGCATGCTCACACCATGTTATGACTATCTCAAGTCACCATAGCCTTTATGATTCTTTAGTTTTCAACTTGTAGTATCACTTTATGCTTTGATCAATGATGTTTTGTCACTCTTCATGATTATGGCCATTATTGCTCTCTTAGTTTGTCGCTCCCAGTCTTTTGTTAGCCTCCACAACCAAGTATGAGTTCCACTCATGCATCCAACTTCCTAAAACAAGTTATTCTAAAGAGTCCACCATACCTACCTATTAGAATTTGCTATTCCAAGTATATTCATGCTTTTGTTTACCTTCCAAATTAAACTTGTTATGAGAAAACTAGTGATTAAAGCTCTCACGAACTTTATGGCACAATTTACTTTTCTTGCCCTTAATAAACTTGAACCATTGTGTCGTCTATGTTGTACATGCTTGCACTTATTTGTTGGGGATTAGCAGAACCATGCTGTCATGGGGAACGCTTTCAACATTGCACTGGTACTTTGTACCTAGTTGATATCATGCTCTTTTGTCTATGGATGTCGTCGGTGTGAAATGAAAGGGGAGCTTGTAAGTCCATGGAGTTATGTATATGTGTTAGAGAAATGCCTGGGCTGCTGGTCTAATCCAGGCTGACATGGTGGAAACCTGCAGCGTAACCATAATGAGCTGTCTATGAAGCATTCTTCTTATAAAAAAAGTACTATATTGAGAAAAAAAGAGAAAAAAGGAAAAAAAAGAGATTATGAAAAGAGGAAAGATAGAAAAAAGCTACATATTCCCATGGTAAATAAGAAGATTGCTGAGATGCTTATTGTCTGCTTGCCTTGTCATTTTGATATGGGGATTCTTTCGTATCATCGGGCAAGGGGTACCCCGTTGGTGGTTCTCTATGATACACATGTACTTACGATGACAAGAACTTACCGCTGACTAAACTTGAGTAGCATGAGGAGCGGCCATCGTATTCAAGGGACATGAGATTTCCAACTTATACTTTGTCAAGCATATACTCCATAGTTTGTTCACTTTAACTTTAATCACTTCAAGATGCTTATGATAGGGGGCAATGAGAGCTGAAAGCTAATAAGTACCATACTTTTTGGAAGCTCTTTATGAAACTGGAATCCCTACTTCCTTCTATGAAGGCATTTCTTCCACCATTATATTGAGTCTCCACCTTCTATCTTTATGCACTTACTTTGAGAGCATAGTGGCCATTCTTAGTTCTATGTGCATTGTCCCAAGACTAGTTGATTGATGCATCACTTGATATTGCTTGTTTTAAACTATTTGTATCTAGTCACTCTTATGAACTTTGAAGGTGTCCTATGCATTTATATTTGCTACTCTATGAGGGACAAGCTAAATACTATTATGCTATGTTTTCTTTATGTGAAACAAACAAACATCTTGCAAAGCATTGTTATTCATGAATCTTTTGTTTATGCCTTTTTCATGTTGCAACATAGTTGCTTTGTCTTATTGCTAGAACTTTATCTTTCATGTTATGATTGAAGAACTATGATCCTAGCTTTGAATGTTTTACAAATACTTTGATCAAGTTTATGATGGTGCATGTCACCTCAAAAATTATTCTTTCTTTTTATCACTTACCTACTCGAGGACGAGCAGGAGTTAAGCTTGGGGATGTTGATACATTGTAAATGTATCTATAATTTTTGATGTTCCATGCTTGGTCTTATCTAATTTCTTATGTTTTGTCCACACTTTGGAGTACTTTTCATATGATTTCTTGGACTAACCTATTAACAAGAGCCACCGTGCCAGTTGCCTGTTTTCTGCTGTTTTTGGTTCCAGGAAAGTCAAAAAATGAATATTCTCAGAATTGGACGGGACAAAAGCCAAATTCCTATTTTCCCGCAAGACTCACGGAGCCAGAAGGAGAGTCGGAGAGGGGCCACAGGGTGGCCACACACCCCCTTGGCGAGGGTCCCCCTTGGCCGCGCTAGGGCATGGTGTGGGCCCCTTGGCTGGCCACCGACCTTGCCTCCTTCGCCTATAAGAGCCTCCGATACCAAAACCCTAGATGGTCAATCAGAAATCCACGAAAAGTTCTGCAGCGCCGCCGCCACCGAAGGGGAGATTCGGGGGATAGAATTTCTCTGTTCCGGCACCCTGCCAGGACTAGGAAGTGCCCCCGGAGCTATCTCCATCGATCTCCACCGCCATCTCCATCACCATTGCTGATTCCCATGATGAGGAGGGAGTAGTTCTCTCTCGAGGCTAAGGGTTCTACCGGTAGCTATGTGTTCATCTCTCTCTCTATGCATGATCTTATCGAGATCATGAGCTTGTAATCTATAGATCTACCTTGCTACTCAAGTGCTTTAATGAATCTCTGCTCTCCCCATGTGTGTAAATGTGACATCGTGCACACCATGGTGGCACTTAGGCTAGAGATTACAAATACTTGTTATGAGTTATATTTGGAGTTGGATGTCTTTATGAAATTGTGGTGTTTGTTGGACCTATCTAGTACTCAAGGTGACAGTGTGGGGTTTTCTAGATGGGAAAGATGAACTTTGAGGTGTGCTGTTATAGCCCTACTAATGCGCTCGACGATCGATGTAGAGCTCGTTGGGAACCCCAAGAGGAAGGTATGATGAGCACAGCAGCAAGTTTTCCCTCAGTTATGAAACCAAGGTTTAATCGAACCAGTAGGAGCAAGGAAACACCCCAAAGGTGTTACTAGCTGAGCTTTAGCAGGGCGCCATACCAGTGCCAGTAGCAACGTGGAGACCTGCACAACACAACCACAGAAGTTTGTCCCCAACTTGCGATGAGGTTGTCAATCTCACCGTGTTTTGCGGAAAACAAAGGATTAAACGTATCGAATGGAAAGAAGTAAAAGTTTGCAGAAAGTAAACACAAAGCAGAAATAGTTTATAGATTGTATGTAAAGACAAAGGACCGGGATCCATAGTTCACTAGAGGTGGCTCTCCTTAAGATAGAAAACATGCTGGGTGAACAAATTACAGCGGGGCAATTGACAAACACCGAGAAAGCAATACGTGCATATACTAATCATCTTGACTCCTTTGAGACTTGATTGGGCATTACAACATAATACATAGACCGCCATCCAACTGCATCTATGACTAATAATCCACCTTCAGGTTATCATCCGAACCCCCTCCAGTATTAAGTTGCAAGCAACAGATTATTGCTTTATGAACTGCATGTAAAGTAAACAATACGATTGTTCTATGAACAAAGGATTGTTGTTTTCTCCCTAGTAGCAACAGCACATCTAGTACCTTAGAGATTTCTGTCACTTCCCCAAATTACTAGAGGCATGAACCCACTATCGAGCATAAATACTAACTCTTGGAGTTGCTAGCATCTACTTGGCCAACATAGCTACTAACAACGGAAAGCATGCAAGATCTCATATAACAAAGACATGATAGAATCAATAATCAATCTGAAATAGCATCCCAATATCCATCGGATCCCCGCAAACACAACTTGTATGGATTACAATTAGATGATCTTGATCATGAACGGAGCTCACAAGATATAAACATGAAAGCACAAAGGAGGAGAAACCAGCCATCTAGCTACTACATGGATCCGTAGTCCAAGGATGAACTACTCACGCATCACACCGGAGGCTTGCATGGTGATGAAGAAGGCCTCCAGGGTGAATTCCCCTCTCCGATAGGGTGCCGGGAAGAGCTTCAGATCCCTCCCGATCTAAGGATGGAGATGATGGCGGCTACAGACTCTTTCGTGGATTTTTGATCGGGTACTTAGGGTTTTCGTCCCGAGGGCAACTTATAGGCGGAAGGAGAGGCCGAGGGGGTGCTGGGAGTGGCCACACCACCCCCTGGCATGGGCCAGGCCTGGCCGCGCGGCCAGGTGGTGTGGTGGCTCCCTAGCCCTTCTCCGTCTCGTATTATGGCACTTGATCCCTTCCGGAAAAATAGGCACTTTGGCTTTTGTCCCGTCCAATTTCGAGAATATTCATTTTCTGACTTTCTTGGAACCAAAAACAGCAGAAAATAGGCAGCGGCAATCGTGGGCTCTTGTTAATAGGTTAGTCCAAGAAATCATATGAAAAGTACTCCAAAGTTGGAACAAAACACAAGAAAGTGGATAAAACCAAGCATGGAACATCAAAAATTATAGATACGTTTGCAATGTATCAACATCCCCAAGCTTAACTCCTGCTCGTCCTCGAGTAGGTAAGTGATAAAAAGAAATAATTTTTGAGCTGACATGCACCATCAAAGACTTGATCAAAGTATTTTCAAAACACTCAAAGATGGGATCATAGTACTTCAATCATAAAATGAAAGACAAAGTTCTAGCAATAAGACAAAGAAACTATGATGCAACATGAAAAGGCACAAACAAAAGATTCATGAATAACATGCTTTGCAAGACGTTTGTTTGTTTCACATAAAGAAAACATAGCATAATAGTATTCAGCTTGTCCCTCAATAGAGTAGCAGATATAAATGCATAGGACACCTTCAAAGTTCATAAGAGTGACTAGATACAAATAGTTTAAAACAAGCAATATCAAGTTATGCATCAATCAACTAGTCTTGGGACAATGCACATAGAACTAAGAATGGCCACTATGCTCTCAAAGTAAGTGCATAAAGATAGAAGGTGGAGACTCAATATAATGGTGGAAGAAAGGCCTTTTGTAAAAGGAAGTCTCATAAAGTGCTTCCAAAAATTATGGTACTTATAGCTTTCAGCTCTCATTGCCCCTATCATAAGCATCTTGAAGGTGATTAAGATTAAAGTGACACAACTAAGAGGATATGCTTGACAAGTTATAAACCGAAATCTCATGCCCCTTACTTACGAAGACCGATCCTCATGCTACTCAACTTCAGTCACGAGTAAGCTCTTGTAATTGTAAGTATATGTGTATCATTAAGAACCGCCAACGGGGTACCCCTTGCACATGATACGGGAGATTTCCCATAATCAAATTGACAAGGCAAGCAGGCAATGAGCATCTTAGCGATCTTTTTATTTGCTATTTGCATAGGTTTTTTTGAGGATGCTTCATAGAGTGCTCATTATGGTGATGCTGCAAGTTTCCACCATGATTAGGCATGGCTTAGGCTAGTGGCCCAGGCGTTTCTCTAACACACATACAAACTCCATGATCTTACAAGTTCCACCTTTATTTCACACCGCCGGGATCCGTAAGCAAAAGAACACGATATCAACGGGGTACAAAGTACAAGTGCAATGTTGAAATCGTTCCCCATGAAACATGGTTCTGCTAATTTTAACTTATAAAGCGCAAGCTTATACGCAACAAAGAAGGACCCAATGGTTCAAGTTTATTAGATGCAATAAAGTAAAGTGTGGCATCAAGTTTGCGAGAGCTTTAATCACTAGTTTTCTCATAACAAGTGAAAGGTAGACAAAAGCATGAATATACTTGGAATAGCATAAGCTAGTAGGTAGGTATGGTGGACTCTTTGGAAAAACTTGGTTTAGGGAGTTGGATGCATGAGTGGAACTCATACTTGGTGGTGGAGGCTAGCAAAAGACTAGGAGCGACAAACTAAGAGAGCAATAATGGCCATAATCATGCAGAGCGACAAAACATCATTGATCAAAGCATAAAGTGATACTACAAGTTGAAAACTAGAGGATCATAAAGGCTATGGTGACTTGTGACAGTCATAACATGGTGTGAGCATGTGCCAAGTCAACCCAAATAAAGCATCAAAGGAGAATACCACTATACTATTCTTTAATATGCTAAAACAACGCATGATTCATCCAAGGCACATTAAGAAATCTCAATTGTTTATAACAAGTCATGCTACAGCAAAGAATACTAAGCATAAAGCCAAAACAATATCAAGTCATGGCATGACAAAGCATAGGCCATAGTCAAAAACAAGCTCTTTTTACCACATAAGCATGAACTTTCCTACTCTTTTCCAAACCAAACTAATCTAATTGCAAACCAATGTATGAAAGAGGGGGTCCAACCAACTTATTCAGAAAACTAAGCAAACCAAGAAAACTAAAAACCAAAATGAAAATGAAAAAGAAGATGCTCCAAGAAAAACACAACTGTGCATGAAACAATAAAAATAAAGCGTTTGGAAGAAACCTGGGATTTTTATTGATGAAGAAGGGGATGCCTTGGGAATCCCCAAGCTTTGACGCTTGTACTTCTTGGATATTTCTTGGGGTGACACGCATGGCATCCCCAAGCTTGAGCTTTAGTCCATCCTTCATCTCATTACTCATTCCTTCCATACACCTGAAAATTTTCCTTCATACAAAACTTCACACAATCTTTATTAGCAACATTAGTGCACTCAAGATAAAAGGTCTCAAGGTTCAGTTCTAACACCAAATAAACTTCCATTAGAACACTAGCTACTTTAGCACTTCCCTAAAAAAGCTCAATTCCTCAAAAGAACTCAAAAAGGAACCCACAAGAAGCAAATGCAGAAAATGGCAGAAATCTGTCAAAACAGACCAGCAGGTAAAGACAAATTTTTTCGAAGACCTTCTGTTGCTAAAATCAAAAAGTATTGAACTAACTAAAGTTAGATAACAACCTGGGGTAGAAGCACAAACAATTATAGCTCAATCCGACATACAAAGCTCTCTCAGGAATTTTTACGGCGAAGCACAGAAATCTGTTTCAGGACAGCAACTTTCCCAATCATTACTTCACTCTCATTAGAGGTTACTCTTGGCACAAAAAGCAAATAAAAAGGATAAGGAGCGGTTATTACAGAGGTAATAACTTCCAAGACTCATCTAAAACTCTTGGGTTATCTCCCAACAAGTACTTTTCTTTAACGCCTTTAAGTTAGGCATAAGAAGCAAAGAAAGAATCAAGTGTTCTCAAATGAAGAAGCATTAAGACCAAATTTTGTTTTCATATGAGAAGCAAAAGAAGTCTTTTCTCTCTTTTTAGGGAAGTGTTCTATACTTTTCTTGAGTGGGAGTTGATATTTAATGGTGCCTTCTTTCATATCAATGATGGCACCAACAGTTCTAAGAAAAGGTCTTCCCAAAGTAATAGGACAAGAAGCATTGTACTCAACATCCAAAACATAGAAATCAACGGGGACATAGGAATCGTTAACCATAATAAGAACATCATTAAGACTCCCCATGAGTTTCTTTTTAGCATTATCATCAAGTGGGACATTCAAATAACAATCTTCAAGAGGAGGCAAATCAAGCATATCATAAATCCTTCTAGGCATAATAGAAACACTACTATCAAGATCACACAAAGCTTTGAAATCAAAGTCATTCACTTTCATATTAATGATGGGTTCCCAACCATCTTCTTGCTTTATAGGAATAGAAGCTTTATGTTTCATCTTTTCTTCTTTAATCTTTATGAGAGCATCGGTAATGTGTTTTGTAAAAGACATGTTCATAGCACTAGCATTAGGAATTTTTGCAAGCTTTTGTAGGAACTTAATAACTTCAGACATGTTGCAACCATCAAGATCAAAATCAACTTTATCATATAAAGTAGTAGAACTATTAGTAGCCTCAACAATAGTGGTGGTAATAGTAGAAACACTAATGTTTCTAGCAATTTCATCTTCTCTTTCCCACTTAGCATGTAATTCAGCTAATTGTCTAAAATTTTCATCAATTCTTACTTGTATAGCATTAGTGGCTGCAAAGGGATTCTCATTAGTTTCAGGTTTTGCAGCCATTTTATTCAAAGAAGATTGAGCTTCAGCCAAAGATGCTATATTTCTTTCAGCATTAGAGCGTTTTTCCTCAATAGTTTTATTGAAAGCAGTTTGTTTACTAATGAACTCTTTAAGCATAACCTCAAGTTCAGAGGGAGCACTCTTACTATTGTTGTAAGAATTTCCATAAGCATTACCATTGTTGGGAGGGTATGGCTTATAATTGTTGTTACGAAAATTGTTCCTATAAGCATTGTTACCATAAGCATTGTTGCCAAAGTTGTTATTTCTTAGGAAGTCCACATCAACTTGCTCTTCTTGAGCAACCAAAGAGGCTAAAGGAACATTATTTGGATCAATATGGGCTTTCCCATTAACAAGCATAGACATAACAATATCAATCTTATCACTCAAGGAGGAGGTTTCCGCAACAGAATTTACCTTCTTACCTTGTGGAGCTCTCTTAGTATGCCATTCAGAATAATTAACCATCATATTGTCCAGAAGTTTTGTTGCAGCACCCAAAGTGATGGTCATAAAGGTACCTCCAGCAGCTGAATCCAATAGGTTCCTTGAAGAATAGTTCAATCCTACATAAAAAGTTTGGATGATCATCCAAGCAGTCAGTCCATGAGTGGGACAATTCTTTACCAAAGATTTCATTCTTTCCCAAGCTTGAGCAACATGCTCATTAACAAGTTGTTTAAACTTCATTATTTCACTTCTCATGGATATAATATTAGCAGGAGGATAGTATTTTCCAATAAAAGCATCTTTGCACTTAGTCCAAGAATCAATACTATTCCTAGTTAAGGAATTCAACCACTCTTTAGCTTTTCCTCTCAAAGAGAAAGGAAACAATTTCAGCTTAATAATATCACCATCTATATCCCTATGCTTTTGCATCTCACAAAGTTCCACAAGGTTATTTAGATGTGAAGCAGCATCTTCATTACCAATACCAGAAAATTGCTCTCTCATAACAAGATTGAGCAAAGCAGGTTTTATCTCAAAGAAAGTATTTTCAGCCACAGGTGGAGCAATAGGTGTGCTCATAAAATCATTGTTGTTGGTGCTAGTGAAGTCACACAACTTAGTGTTTTCAAGAGTAGTCATATTTTTGGGTTTTCAAATAAGAAAGCAAACAAGTAAAACTAATTTTTTTTGTGTTTTTTTGAAGAACAAATCAAGCAAACAAAGAAAAAAGAAACTAAGCGAAAAAACAACAAAGTAAAGAGATTGGTTATGAGGGACTCCCCTTGTGAAGATTTCCTTGACTCCCTGGCAACGGCGCCAGAAAACGTCTTGATGCGCTCGACGATCGACGTAGAGCTCGTTGGGAACCCCAAGAGGAAGGTATGATGAGCACAACAGCAAGTTTTCCCTCAGTTATGAAACCAAGGTTTAATCGAACCAGTAGGAGCAAGGAAACACCCCAAAGATGTTACTAGCCGAGCTTTGGCAGGGCGCACTACTGGTGCTAGTAGCAACGTGGAGACCTGCACAACACAACCACAAAACTTTGTCCCCAACTTGCGATGAGGTTGTCAATCTCACCGTGTTTTGCAGAAAACAAAGGATTAAACGTATCGAATGGAAAGAAGTAAAAGTTTGCAGAAAGTAAACACAAAGCAGAAATAGTTTATAGATTGTATGTAAAGACAAAGGACCGGGATCCATAGTTCACTAGAGGTGGCTCTCCTTAAGATAGAAAACATGCTGGGTGAACAAATTACAGCGGGGCAATTGACAAACACCGAGAAAGAAAGAAATGCATATACTAATCATCTTGACTCCTTTGAGACTTGATTGGGCATTACAACATAATACATAGACCGCCATCCAACTGCATCTATGACTAATAGTCCACCTTCAGGTTATCATCCGAACCCCCTCCAGTATTAAGTTGCAAGCAACAGATTATTGCTTTACGAACTGCCGGTAAAGTAAACAATACGATTGTTCTATGAACAAAGGATTGTTGTTTTCCCCCTAGTAGCAACAGCACATCTAGTACCTTAGAGATTTATGTCACTTCCCTAGATTACCAGAGGCATGAACCCACTATCGAGCATAAATACTAACTCTTGGAGTTGCTAGTATCTACTTGGCCAAGATAGCTACTAACAACAGAACGCATGCAAGATCTCAAATAACAAAGACATGATAGAATCAATAATGAATCTGAAATAGCATCTCAATATCCATCGGATCCCCGCAAACACAACATGTATGGATTACAAAAAGATGATCTTGATCATGAACGGAGCTCACAAGATCTAAACATGAAACCACAAAGGAGGAGAAACCAGCCATCTAGCTACTACATGGATCCATAGTCCAAGGATGAACTACTCACGCATCACATCGGAGGCTTGCATGGTGATGAAGAAGGCCTCCAGGGTGAATTCCCCTCTCCGGCAGGGTGCCGGGAAGAGCTTCAGATCCCTCCCGATCTAGGGATGGAGATGATGGCGGCTATAGACTCTTTCGTGGATTTTTGATCGGGTACTTAGGGTTTTTGTCCCGAGGGCAACTTATAGGCGGAAGGAGAGGCCGAGGGGGTGCCGGGAGCGGCCACACCACCCCCTGGCGCGGTCCAGGCCTGGCCGCGCGGCCAGGTGGTGTGGTGGCTCCCTGGCCCTTCTCCGTCTCGTATTCTGGCACTTGATCCCTTCCGGAAAAATAGGCACTTTGGCTTTTGTCCCATCCAATTCCGAGAATATTCATTTTCTGACTATACTGGAACCAAAAACAGCAGAAAACAGGCAGCTGGCACTGTGGCTCTTGTTAATAGGTTAGTCCAAGAAATCATATGAAAAGTACTCCAAAGTTGGAACAAAACACAAGAAAGTGGATAAAACCAAGCATGGAACATCAAAAATTATAGATACATTTGCAATGTATCACCTACCAACGATTAGAGTGTCCAACCGGAGAGTTGTTCTGCGTAGTATCATCAAGAAGAATATAATTTTATGAGAGTGTTCACTAATGAAAGTATGATCCCTAGGCCTTGTTTCTAAGCATTGATACACCGTTTGCAATTAGATCTGTTACATGTTTGCTTGCTTCCATCTTTATTTCAGTTTTACTTTAGTCTTTTCCACGCCATCAAGCTATTTCTATCACCGATACCACTTATAATTATCTATACCACTTGTATTTCACTATCTCGTCGCCGAAATAGTGCACCTATACACCTGACAAGTGTATTGGGTGTGTTGGGGACACAAGAGACTTCTTCTATCTTGATTGCAGGGTTGCTTGAGAGGGGATACCTTTGACCACTTCCTCCCTGAGTTCGATAAACCTTGGGTGATCCACTCAAGGGAAAACTTGATGATGTTCTACAAACCTCTGCACTTGGAGGCCCAACTACTGTCTACAAGAATAGTAGTGCGTAGACATCATGGCGCGGTCGCCTGGCCTGGCACGCCAGCTTCTAGTAGTGCGGGTACCGGTATTTTGTTGGCGTGAGCACCTCGCTGAGGTAGTAGACTGGGCGCTGGACCCCGTGGACCTTGTTTTCCTCGGCTCGTTCCACCACGAGCACCATGCTAACCACCTGGTTGGTGGTGGAGATGTAGAGCAGCAGTGGCTCCTTTTCGCGAGGTGTCACCAGTACTGGCAAGGTGGATAGTAGACGTTTAAGGTCTTCGAATGCTTCTTGTGCTTCGTCTGTCCACTCTAAATTGTTAGTCTTGCGGAGAAGTTGGTAGAAGGGCAATGCCTTTTCACCCATTCGATTGATGAATTGACTGAGCGCCGCGATTCGCCCAGCCAGCGGCTGAATGCCTCTGACGTTCTTTGGCTTCTCCATGGACAGTATGGCTTTTATTTTCTTCGGGTTTGCCTCGATCCATCTCGCAGAGATGAGATACCCGAGTAGTTGCCCAGATGGTACGCCGAAGGCACATTTGTCCGGATTGAGCTTGATCCGGTAGTGGTCTAGGTTGGCGAAGGTTTCGCGTAGATCATCGATTAGCGAGGCTTCCTATTTTTGTTTTGATGACAATGTCGTCAACATAGACTTGGATGTTGCGACAAAGTTGATTCTTGAGGCAGGCCTGCATGCACCACTGGTAGGTAGCTCGTGCGTTTTTTAGCTCGAAGGGCATCGTGTTGTAGCAGAACACACCAAAGGGCGTCGTAAATGCCGTTTTCTCTTGGTCTTCCTCCTTCATTCGAATTTGATTGTAGCCTGAGTAGGCGTTGAGGAAGCAGAGGAGATCACATCCCGCGGTAGAGTCAATGATTTGGTCGATTCGCGGCAGCGGGAAGTGATCCTTTGGACAATGCTTATTCAGGGAGGTGAAGTCCACACACATCCGTAGGATATCCGTGTCTTTTTTTGGCACCAGCATATGTTAGCGATCCAGGTTCTTTCCTTGATCTTGCGTATGAAGTTTGCATCGAGGAGTCTATTGATCTCCATTCCGACCGCTTTTGCTCTTGGTTCAGACAGTCACCGTATTGTCTGCTTGACTGGCCTTGCGTCTGGATTTATGTTGAGTGCGTGCTCGGCGAAGTCCCTGGGAACCCCTGGCATGTCCAATGGACACCAGGCGAAGATTTCCCAGTGCTCACGGAGGAATTTGACAAGCGCGAGTTCCTATGCGGAACTCAAGTTGTTGTCGATGAGGGCTGTCTTGGTCAGGTCTGTTGGGTGGACCTGGACTTTCTTCGTGTGCACCGACGAGTCGAAGGATATGTCGGGTGAACTTGGCCTGCTCAGGGGAGGCAGACTGTTGTCTGTCGACTCCTTCAATCTTGCGAGCTCCTCCTGCATGCCGAAAGACTGGGAGATTCTATTGAATTCCCTATCGCACCTGTCGAACCTTTCGAAGCTTCCATTGATTGTAATGACGCCGTTGGACCTAGCATTTTCATCTGCAGGTAGGCGTAATGTGGCACTGCCATGAACCTCGAGAACGCGACACGTCCAAGGATGCAGTGATATTGCGAAGGCCAGTCGGCGACTTCAAAGTCGATGCGTTCGCGCCGAAAGTTTTTTGGCGTGCCAAAGATGACGTCGAGGTTGATCTTGCCCAGGGGATATATGCCCTTACCTGGGACGATGCCGTGGAACATCGTATCTGAGACCTCTAGACATGTCAGAGGTATCCTCCTTGCACGCAACGTACTCGTGAACATGAGGTTAATGTCGCTTTCGCCGTCCATGAAGACGCGATTCATGTCAAAGCCTCTGATCTACGCCTCGAGTATGAGGGGACAGTGGCCTGGACAAGGGACTTGGCACGGGTGATCGCGCTTGTCAAAGGTGATGCATGAGTCGCTTCCACTAAGGTACTCAGTGGTGGAGGGTGGGGAATTTGTCGCCAAGTTGACTTGGCGAGTGATGGCCTTCTGCACTCGATTTGAGGGGCGTCCTTTTTGGATCATCATGTTGCCTACGACCCGAGGGTAGGGCTCGCCTCCGTGGTGCTGGACTGGCGCAGCCGCAGGTGGTGGTGGTTCGGGCGGTGGTGGAGGATCTCCATGTGCTATAGCGCCTGGGGCGGTTCCATAGCCCCTGCTGACCGCCTCGTGGTTCATCCGAGCCAGGCCCTCGTGGAGTTTGAGAAACTCGTGACAGTCCTTGAGAAGGTGGCTAGGTTTTTTCTTGCCATCATGCTTGTCGATGTAGAAGTGCACGTTGCATGGCCCGGACAGTTTGTCCTCGATGGTTGTTGCGGGTGCCTCTTCACGAGTGCGGCACTACCACACCTGCGTGGTTTTTCCGGAGTCGCGGTATCCACCGCTACGATAGCCGCTGTTCGGGTTGTCGTTGCGTTTGTCGGCGTAGCCGGCTGTGACCATGTTGACATCGCCGCAGTCATCATAGATGCACATTCGACGCTTGCCTCAACGGTCACGTCTGCGCCCGAGGTCATTGTCATCATCGGAGTAGGTGCGGTTTATCACCGAATCCTCTCCGTCGGCCCACTGATTCGCGATTTCCATCAGGTGGTTGATTGTTTTGGGCTTAGTGCGCCCTAGCTCATCCCTGAGCTCTATACGGCGGATGCCACCGTTGAATGCATCGATTGCGTGGTCCTCCGAGATGTTTTCCACGGAGTTCTTGATGATGAACCACCTCTGGATGTAGGAGCGCAGTGACTCACCAGATTTTTGCTAGTAGCTTCTTAGTTCCTCGATTGATGCGGGGCTTTTGTAGGTGCCCTTGAAGTTGCGTACAAATCTGTAGACCAGCTCTTCCCAGCCGCGAATGGATCTGCGCGGGAGGTTATTGAGACACGCACAAGCGGTGCCCTGCAGCTGTAGCTGTAGGCATTGCATGGCCGTGCTTCGACTCCCACCGTGTAGCCTGACAAAGGAGACGTGGTCCTCTAGCCAGATCTTTGGGTCTTGTAGGCCGTCAAACTTTGGGTTCTCCGATAGGAGCTTGAACCCTTTAGGCATTTACTTCTGCCTGATGGCTCTACTGAAACATCTGGCGCCACAGAGCTCAGTCTCATCCTCTTCTAAATCAGTCGAATGAGCACGTCTTGCCCGCATATTATCGACTTTGCACTATGTGAGTCCATCGCGCGCATCGTAGTCGCGGTCGTGCCACCGTGAGCGGCGACACCGAGACAGATCGTGACTGTCGTCGCTGGACGAGGCCGAGGAATAGCGTCTTGCTAGAGGCTTGCCTTTCTTTGGCTCAGGCGTTGGCTCTTTGTTGAGGGCAGCCTCTATTAGCCCCAAGCCTGCGATTGTAGATCGGTGCATGGAAGCTCGTGGATCTCCAGCTGGCGGCTGGTTGTTGAGGAGGTACATGGTGACCGCCGTCACCGCGGCTTGCAGCGTCTTCAGGAGCACATTGCCTCGCGTGTCCACCGTCATGGAGCTGAAGTCGAGGACTTTCACGGCTTCTACACGCTCTTGCTCGGTGAGGTGGGCCAGTCGAGATCGCTGTTTGTTGGCGACGTACTCGTTGCCTTTGGAGGAGGATCCTCTGTGGGAGGAGAGCCCAGCTCGCCGAAGGCTCGACTCATCTGCCGCCTTTTTACGCGCTTCGAGTTTCGCGACTGTATGTAGTTGGCGTCTGTATTCCTCCTTCGGCAGCCAATGGTAGCCCATTGGCATATCTTGTGAGGAGCCGAAGGGAAGAGGATTGCCTCGTAGGGTTTCTCGACAACAGGCCCACTCGTTGTCGTTGAGCCTGATCACTGCACGCTCTCCAGTGTTTTCGTTCACAATGGTTGGCGGTTCTCCTCCCGTTCAATTGTTGACGGGCGTGCCGTTGCCACCGTTGGTGGGACCGCCATTGGGTATGCCATCATTGGATGGACCGCCGTTGGGTATGCCACTGTTTGGTGGCCCGTTGCCAGATCAATTGCCAGTGTTGTCGCGATTTGCGGTGGTCTCGCCTGCGTTGATGACCGCGCACATGAAGTGGTTGGGGAAGCTGTTGCTCCCGCAACTTTCAGATCTGGAGCCGTAGGCTCCATCTTCAGTGGCTAGGTCACCCAGATCGGATCCGCGACTGCTGTCGCTATCCGTGCTCCCAGCTGTTTCCGAGGCGTTGAGCTCGCTGAGGGTGCCGATTGGCGCAGGGAACCATGATGCTAGAGCAATCGATGGTGTCGTCGGCTGATCAGGCATGCGAAGCGTGCCTACCTGGCCCACTTGGAAGCGGAAGCTCCCAATTGCCAGGCTGATCCCGTCACCCACGAACTCGAAATCCGGGCTAGTGGCCGGCGTGTGGACGGTGAAGTCGAACATGCCGAAGAGCTAGAGAATCTCCGCTGTTGCGGAGTTGTAGATCGCAGTTGTTGGGGCCGAAGAAGCCGCAACATCAGCACTCCCAATTCCCACAGACGGCGCCAATTGACGACGGTTTCACTCGTCAATGCCCATTGATATGGACTCGGGTTTTGGAGAAGGAGGGAGTGCTGGAGGCATCAATCGACTAGCAAACAAGCACACCGAGAGACTCGAAGATTTACCCAGGTTCATGAAGGAAATATTCCCTGAGAGGCATTAATAAAGTTGTTATTATGTATTCCTTGTATATGATATATGTTTATTTTGCATGCTATAATTGTATTGATAGGAAACGTTAATACATGTGTGTTTAATAAACAAAAAGGTTCCTAGTTATGCCTCTCTTATAGACTAGCTCGTTGTTTAACAAGATGATCAAAGTTTCCTGATCATGGACATTGGATGTTGTTAATAACAAGGTCACAGCATTTGTGAAATGATGTGATGAACATTCATCCGAAGTATAGCATTACGATCAAAGTCATTATGTTTATATTTCTGTAACATCATACGAAGTAATCTTAGTCCTTAGACCATGATATCATGTTAAGTGCTAACACCGGAAGAGTATCTTGATAACATCAAACGTCACACCGTAACAGGGTGACTATAAAGGTGGGTTCAGTGCTACGAAGGTGTTATGTTGAGGCTCATGGATCAAAAGTGTAATTTGTCAATCCCGATGACGGATAGATATACTCTAGGCCCTCTTGGTGATATCACATTAAGATAGCTTGCAAGCAAGTGATATGATCACTAGAATGTTATATCACGGGAAACGAGAAAAGAGTGCATGTCGGTAACGAGATCAAACTAGGTATTCGGATACCGATGATCGAATCTCGGTCATGTATTATATCATGAGAAAAGGGATTAAGTTACTAGTGTTGAAGGTTCTCATGATCACAGAAGTCATCGTTGAATGTACAGGAGTCAGTATGGATCTCCAGGTCTCGCTTCTGATTATTGATCTAACAGGAGTCTCAATCATGTCTGCATTATTCGTGAACCATAGGGTGACACACTTAAGGGTTGCCGAACACCATTTTGGAGCACATATGTTTCAGATGAAAGAATTGCAAAGCGCTAGAATTATTTCGATGGAAACCGGAATTGTTTCGGGTGAAATTGCAGAAACTGGTTCTGCATGTGATATTGAAATGTTGCAAGGGGTTTTATGTGAATGTTTGTTAATTAAAGTAATTAACAAAATTTTGAATAAAATAAATAAAAGAGTTTTATTAAATGAGAGTTGCATTAAATTTGGTGGAAAATTAATGCATGTCAGCGGAACTTTGGGTGGAGCTTGAATTGATGTGAGTGGAGCTTCCACCACATGAATGAGGAAGAGATGGGGGCACCCCCCTTGGCCGCCGGCCATGGGAGGGGAGGAGCCCCCCTCTCCTCCCTCACAAAGCACACCTCTTCGTGAAGGATCTCTCTCCCCCTCTAGATATATTCCCCCATGGTCTCGGATTAGCGAGATACATGTTCCCGGTGGCCTTGCGTCTGGAAGGAGTTGCTGCTTCCGCTGATTCACTGGAGCGAGGAGGTGGAGGTTGTCCGGTGGCTTGAACGTGTGTGCGAGGACAAATGCGCTGCTGATTTGCGGCGCTAGGACTTCCACACGATCTTGAGATCGGCAAGCGTACGACTACATCATCCACGAGTTCCAACTCATTAACAAAACACTGTTGTCTTCGCGGGTAAGTTCTCTATGGATGTATATACACCCGTTTCTTTGTATCTAGTAGATAGATCTTGGCGTATAGTTCTCATCGTATGAATTTTTTTGTTTTCTATGCTGCGAACCCAACAGTGGTATCAGAGCCTGATCTATGCGTAGGTGCTTTGCACAGGTAGTACACATATGTTTATATGTGGGTGATGATGATCATGTTATTGCTTCTTTCATGTATTTTTGATATTGGTGGAATAGTGGGATGAAGCGGCCCGGACCAACCTTACATGTCATCGCACATGAGACCGGTTCCACGACTGACATGCAACTAGTTTTGCATAAGTGGCTGGCGGGTGTCTGTCTGTCCTACTATAGTCAATATCTGATTTACAACGAGTTGCTAATAACTTGGTTATTCTCGTTGTGGTTCCATGTTCATAGGTAAGACCAGTTCTATCTCTGAAAGCCCTAAGCCACGTAAAACTTGCAATGGATAAATTAGAGGAGTCTAGTTTAGATCGTTGCTAGGCTAGTGTCTTGATATGGTAATGTTGTAAGTAGATGTATGATAGATACTCTTACAACACACTTAACGTGTAAGTTCCATAGACCTTGGCCTTACACACAAAGGAATGATAGAGATCATACCACGATGCATATGATAGAGATCAAATGCATGGACCATATCATCTCACTTTACACATTAGATGTTTGCATCTTATATTGCTGCTTTGGCGCTTTTAGTAGCATTGTAAGATGATCCCTCATTTAAATATCAAGATAAAATGTGTTATTCCTTAAGTATGCACCATTCTATGGATCGTGTTTCGAGACATCATGTGATGATCGGGTGTACTCGACTCTACGCTTCCATACAACGGGTGTAAGACAGTTTTACACACACGAATACTAAGGTTCTTACTTGGTGAGCCTAGCATGTACAGACATGGCCTCGGAACACGGACCGAAAGGTTAAGCATGAGTCATATAGTTGATATGATGCCCATATAGATGCCCGCCTTTGAAGCTACACCGACTCACGTGATGATCGGACTTGGTGTAGTGGATTTGGTTCATGTAATCACCAAAAGTACACGAGGGATGTCGTTTTTGAGTGGGAGTTCATTAGTAATTTGATTAGTTGAACTCAATCTGTCATAAACTTAGTCTAAATAAACTTTACAAATTCAGTTGTAGATGGCACCACCTGCTTTTAATTTCAATGTGTTCATGGAGAAAGAGAAACTTGCTGCGAATGGTAGCAACTTCACCAACTGTAATATGAATTTGAGGATTCTCCTCACTGCTGCACAAAAGCAATATGTGCTAGAGGCGCCGCTAGGCCCCCCACCAGCTCCTGATGCCCCTAACGAGGAAAAGAATGTCTATATAACTCGTCAGGAGGACCACAACTTAGTTCATTGTGGCATACTGTACGGGCTAGAGTCAGAACTTCGACAACGTTTCAAAAATGGAAATGCCTTTGATACCATGGGAGAATTGAAAATGATTTTCGATACCCATGCTGCCATAGAGAGTTATAATGCTTCTAAAAAGTTCTTTAGCTGCATGATGGAGGAGAAGAGCTCCGTTAGTGAGCACGTGCTCAAAATGTCTGGGTACGCTGATAAGCTTGTGTCCTTGGGAATATCGATTCCCATTGACCTAGGCATACATCGTGTTCTCCAATCTCTGCCACCTAGCTACAAGAGCTTCATGATGAACTATAGCATGCAGGGCATGAAGAAGTCTCTTCCCGAGCTTTTATCAATGCTTAAAACTGCAGAAGTGGAGATTAGGAAAGAACATAAAGTGTTGATGATCAATAAGATCACCGGTTTCAAGAAGGACAAGAAAGGCAAGCAGAAGGGAAAGAAAGGCGGCAAATCTATTGCTGCACCTAAAAAGAAATCCCGAGCTGGCCCTAAGTCTGATACCGAGTGCTACTATTGCAAGGGGATTGGCCATTGGAAGCGCAATAGCCCCAAGTATTTGGCGGACAAGAAGGCCGGCAAGGCAAACAAAGGTATATGTGATATACATGTTATTGATGTGTACTTGACTAGTACTCGTAGTACCACCTGGGTATTTGATACGGGTCGGTTGCTAATATATGTAACTCGACTTAGGGGCTGCGGAACAAGCGACAGCTAGCAAGGGATGAGGTCACGATGCGGGTCGGCAATGGATCAAGAGTTGATGTGATCGCCGTCGGAACGCTGCCTCTCCATATGCCGTCGGGATTAGTTATAAATCTGAATAATTGTTATTTGGTGCCTGCACTGAGCATGAACATTGTATCCGGATCGTGTTTGATGCGAAGTGTTTATTCCTTTAAATCTGAAAACAATGGTTGTTCGATTTATATGAATGATATCTTTTATGGTCATGCACCTGTGATGAATGGTTTATTTCTATTGGATCTCGATAGTAGTATTACGCATATTCATAATGTTGATGCTAAAAGGATTAAACTTGATAATGATATATCTTCATATATGTGGCACTGCCGTCTAGGTCATATTGGCGTTAAACGCATGAAGAAACTCCATTCTTATGGACTTTTAGAATCACTTGATTTTGAATCATTTGGTACATATGAGCCATGCCTTATGGGCAAGATGACTAGAATGCCGTTTTCCGGTTCAATGGAACGGGCGACAGATTTATTGGAGATCATACATACTGATGTGTCTGGACCAGTGAGTGTGTCGGTGCGAGGTGGATATCATTATTTTGTTACTTTCACGGATGATTTCAGTAGATACGGGTATATCTATTTGATGAAACATAAGTCTGAAACCTTTGAAAAGTTCAAGGAATTTTAGAATGAAGTGGAAAATCATCATAACAGAAAGATCAAATTTCTGCGGTCCGACCGTGGAGGAGAGTATCTTGTTATGAGTTTAGCACACATATGAAAGACTGTGGAATAGTTTCACAACTCACGCCTGCCGGAACACCACAACGTAATGGTGTGTCGGAACGTCGTAATTGTACTTTATTGGATATGGTTTGATCTATGATGTCTCTGACTGACTTGCCACTGTCATCTTGGGTTTATGCACTGGAAACCGCTGCATTCACTTTAAATCGGGCACCATCTAAATCCGTTGAAACGACACCGTATAAATTATGATTTGGAAACAAACCTAAGCTGTCATTTCTTAAAGTTTGGGGATGTGATGTTTATGTGAAGAAACTTCAGCCGGATAAACTCGAACCTAAAGTGGAAAAATGCGTCTTCATAGGATACCCTAAGGAAATGATTGGGTATACCTTCTATCACAGATCCGAGGGCAAGGTCTTTGTTTCCAAGAATGGATCCTTTCTTGAGAAGGAGTTTCTCTCGAAAGGTGTGACTAGTCAGAAGGTAGAACTCGAAGAGGTTATTGAACCTTCTCTTCATGAAATGGCGAGTAGCGCAGCACTAGAAGTTGTTTCGGAGTTGACTTCACCTAATGAAGAGAGAGCTAATGGTAATGATCATGAAACTCCGAAATAGGACACTGATACATCCATTTTGCATCACTATTCTATGTCTTAATTCACTATTATTCATTGATATATTTCATATTGAGACGTGATACTTATGTTATTTCATCTATTTTTGCATGGTTGATGACTTTTGGAGCATGGACCGCTGCAGTCAGGATTCTGATGAAAAAGGTGCTGTTTGGAGGCAAAATTCGCGAAGATCAGAAAATCCGGGAAAATATACGGAAAATCCTGTTTTTCCAGAAGACTCAGGATGCCAGAAGATGAAGTGGAGGTGGGCCACAGGGGGACCACACCACCCCAAGGCGCGGGCAGGCCTAGGCCGCGCCTGGGAGTGGTGTGGCCGCCCTGGCCCACTCCAGCCTCTCTCCTCTGGCATATATCATCCCCACGAAACCCTAAGACTCGGGGAGCGACCACAGAAAGATTCCGCCGCCTCTGCGGGGCGGAAAACACTAAGAGAGAAAGATCTCTCTAGTAGACAGATTTCTGCCGCTGGTATTCCTTCCCGGAGAGGGGAGATCGTCGCCATCAACACCACCATCAAGCTGGACTTCATCGGGATCATCATCATCATCATCACCACCATCATCACCATCAGCACCCTCATCACCATCTCCATATTGCTGTAACAATTGGGTTGAATCTTGCATAGTTCATAGGGGAAACTTTCATAGTCGAGTTGTGTTGAGAAAGATTCAATAGATTGTTATTTAAGTTGTGGTGTACTTCTTCTAGTGGTGTCATGTGAACATCGACTACATGACACTTCACCTATATGGGCCTAGGGGAATGCATTGTGTATTTGGCTACTAATCGTAGGGGTTGCCGGAGTGACAAAAACCTGAACCCCCGTTAGGAAACCATTGCACAAGGGACGTAAGGGTCTTAGAGTTTAAAGTTGTGGTTAGTTTTCTATCTTAATTACTTTCTTGTACTTACGGATGTTTGCAAGGGGTATAATCACAAGTATGTATTAGTCTTGAATGGGGCGGTACATTAGCATAGGTTCACCCACACAACACTTAGCAAGCTAAAGAGGATTAATCAACTATATGAAGCGAAAGCACTTGACAGTCTTCCCATGTTTCCTCGAGAACGTTTGGTCATCTATAGAAATACAACCGGCTTGTCCTTTGCTACATAAAGGATTGGGCAACTTGCTGCATTCATTCTTACTGTCTTTCATTTACTCGTACCTTGTTTTCTTGCTTTATTGAAAACCCCTAAAAATCCGTTTGCTAAGTATTTGCAGAGAATTCCTGATCCATACCACTAGCTAGCACCTTCTGCTCCTCGTTGGGTTCGACACTCTTACTTATCGAAAATACTTCGATACACCCCCTATACTTGTGGGTCATCAGACACTACCGAACCTCGCAGGTCAAGCAGGACACGTGCAACTCCTAAACTGTACGGTAATCCTGTTATGAATTTCATGATTGATGAAATAGATGACCCTGCGATGTATGAAGAAGCGATGATGAGCCCTGATTCCAACAAATGGCTAGAAGCCATGAAATCCGAGATGGAATCCATGTACAAAAACCAGGTTTGGACCTTGGTGGACTTACCTCACGATCGAAAGGCCGTTGAGAATAAATAGATTTTCAAAAGAAAAACTGATGCTGATGGTAATGTGACCATCTATATAGCTCGACTTGTCGCAAAGGGGTTTCGACAAATTCAAGGATTTGACTACGATGCGACATTATCTCCCATAGCGATGCTAAAGTCGGTTAGGATTATGTTAGCAATTGCCGCATATTTCGATTATGAAATATGGCAGATGGATGTCAAAATTGCGTTCCTCAATGGTAATATTGAAGAAGAGTTGTATATGATACAACCTAAGGGTTTTGTCAATCCTAAGGATGCTGATAAGGTATGCAAGCTTCAGCGATCCATCTATGGACTGAAGCAAGCATCCCGGAGTTGGAATCTCCGCTTTGATGAGGTGATCAAAGAGTTGGATTTATCCAAACTTATGGAGAGGCTTGTATTTACAAGAAAGTGAGTGGGATCAATGTAGCATTTCTGATATTATATGTGGATGACATATTATTGATTAGAAATGATATAGATCTTTTAAACAGTGTTAAAATTTATCTAAACAGCAAATTTTTGATGAAGGACCTTGGTGAAGCTTCATATATATTAGGCATTAAAATCTATAGAGATAGATCAAGGCACCTAATTGGGCTATCACAAAGTACATACCTTGATAAGATATTAAAGAAGTTTAATATGGACGGAAGTAAGAAGGGATTCTTACCTATGATGCAAGGCAAGACATTGAGTAAGACTCAAAGTCCGGCTACGGCGGAAGAAAGAGAGATAATGGATAAGATCCCCTATGCCTCGGCCACAGGCTCTATAATGTATGCCATGCTATGTACAAGACCGGATGTGGCACATGATATTAGTTTGACTAGTAGGTACCAATCTGATCCAGGTTCAGAACACTGGATTGCGGTCAAGAATATCCTTAAGTACTTAAGAAGAACTAAGGATATGTTTCTTGTATACGAAGGTGAAGAACAGCTAGTCACTAAGTCTTATGTTGATGCTAGCTTTGACACCGATCTGGATGACTCTAAGTCTCAATCCGGATATGTATTTCTCTTGAACGGAGCAGCAGTTAGTTGGAGGAGTTCCAAAAAACCTGTGGTGGCTGGATCAACGACGGAGGCGGAATATGTTGCTGCTTCAGAAGCGGCGCAGGAATCGGTTTGGATGAAGGAGTTCATAATGGAACTAGGTGTGGTTCCTAGTGCATTGGACCCAATGGTGATCTATTGTGACAACAATGGAGCCATAGACAACGCCAAGGAACCAAGGTCTCACAAGAATTCCAAGCATATTAAGCATCGGTTTCACTCCATCTGCGAGCATGTCAAGGATGGAGATATAAAGATTCGTAAAGTACACACGGACCTAAATGTAGGAGATCCGTTGACTAAAGTTCTTCCTAGGGCAAAACATGATCAACACCAGAACTCCATGGGTGTTAGATTTATCACTATGTGAACTAGATTATTGTCTCTAGTGCAAGTTGGAGACTGAAGGAAATATGCCCTGAGAGGGAATAATAAAGTTGTTATTATGTATTCCTTGTATATGATAGATGTTTATTTTCCATGCTATAATTGTATTGATAGGAAACGTCAATACATGTGTGTTTAATAAACAAAAAGGTTCCTAGTTATGCCTCTCTTATAGACTAGCTCGTTGATTAACAAGATGATCAAAGTTTCCTGATCATGGACATTGGATGTTGTTAATAACGAGGTCACAGCATTTGTGAAATGATGTGATGAACATTCATCCGAAGTATAGCATTACGATCAAATCATTATGTTTATATTTCTATAACATCATACGAAGTAATCTTAGTCCTTAGACCATGAGATCATGTTAATTGCTAACACTAGAAGAGTATATTGATAACATCAAACGTCACACCGTAACAGGGTGACTATAAAGGTAGGTTCAGTGCTACGAAGGTGTTATGTTGAGGCTCATGGATCAAGAGTGGAATTTGTCAATCCCGATGACGGATAGATATACTCTGGTCCCTCTCAGTTCTATCACATTAAGATAGCTTGCAAGCAAGTGATGTGATCACTAGAATGTTATATCATGGGAACAAGAAAAGAGTGCATGTCGGTAACGAGATCAAACTAGGTATTTGGATATCAATGATCGAATCTCGGACATGTATTATATCAAGAGACAAAGGGATTAAGTTACTAGCGTTGAAGGTTCTCACGATCACAGAAGTCATCGTTGAATGTGCAGGAGTCAGTATGGATCTCCAGGTCCCGCTTCTGATTATTAATCTGAGAGGAGTCTCAGTCATGTCTGCACTATTCACGAACCATAGGGTGACACACTTAAGGGTTCCTGAACACCATTTTGGAGCACATATGTTTCAGATGAAAGAATTGCAAAGCGCTGGAATTATTTCGATGGAAACCGGAATTGTTTCGGGTGAAATTGCAGAAACTGGTTCTGCATGTGATATTGAAATGTTGCAAGGGGTTTTATGTGAATGTTTGTTAATTAGAGTAATTAACAAAAGTCTGAATAAAATAAATAAAAGAGTTTTATTAAATGAGAGTTGCATTAAATTTGGTGGAAATTTAATGCATGTGAGTGGAACTTTGGGTGGAGCTTAAATTGATGTGAGTGGAGCTTCCACCACATGAATGAGGAAGAGGTGGGGGCACCCCCCTTGGACGTCGGCCATGGGAGGGGAGGAGCCCCCCTCTCCTATAAAAGGCCCCCTCTCCTCCCTCACAAAGCACACCTCCTCGTGAGGGATCTCTCTCCTCCTCTAGATATATTCCCCCATGGTCTCGGATTAGCGAGATATATGTTCCCGGTGGCCTTGCGTCTGGAAGGAGTTGTTGCTTCCACTGATTCGCTGGAGCGAGGAGGTGGAGGTTGTCCGGTGGCTTGAACATGTGTGCGAGGATGGATGCGCTGCTGATTTGCGGCGCTAGGACTTCCACACGATCTTGAGATCGGCAAGCGTAGGACTACATCATCCATGAGTTCCAACTCGTTAACAAAACTCTGTTGTCTTTGAGGGTAAGTTCTCTATGGATGTATATCCACCTGTTGCTTTGTATCTAGTAGATAGATCTTGGCGTATAGTTCTCATCGTAGGAAATTTTTTGTTTTCTATGCTGCGAACCCAACAGTTTAGGCCTCGTAGAGGTCCCTACTCCTGCTTGTCCGCTCTTGGAATTAACGAAAGGAATCGAAGATTACAGGGGTGTGTAGATGCAATATGGCGAGAGTTGTGGAAACTAGGGTTGCGCGTGTCCTCCTCGCCGCCCCCTCCTAGCCTTTATATAGATAGGCTAGGTCCCAGGTAGCAAGTCGAGTCGGTTATAGATTAGGGTTTTGCCATTGAACTTTCTATCTTAAGCTTCTTCTTGTCTCGCAAGCAATCGAGAGTCTGTGGGCCACTCGAATTCTCCACTGGGCCTTGGCAACGCCGTGGGCTTTTGCTGTATCTTGACCGTATATACCAAACTCGAGTACCTGTACGGTATACCCATGTCACCGGTCAAGCGACTGATGACAAAATTTTGACGATGTCTATTGGATCTAATCTACGAGTTGTGCCGCCTCTGGTGGAGATTGTTCTTCCTGGGGAAGCATGGTGGAAGCGGTGGGATAAACCCTAGGTCGAAAACTGAGATGCTCTAATACCATATTTAATTGATGCACTAGCAATATGAACCAAAAGTCCGAAGTGATGGAAAGAGTTCGGAAATTTATTTTAACACTCACCCTACGTCTTTGCCCTTTGTCCTATTATGACACATGTTTTGGGAGGCCGCAATATTTTTTAACTCTTGCGTTGGATAGGATTTGATCCTAGGACCTCATATCATGAAAACAATACTAATTGATTATATTGATAGATTGATATTGCGTTGCGTGATTATATTGTGAGCCCTTGGGATGTTTATTGTAGCATACCAATTGCCTAACATTAGAATGCTACATAAGAAATATAGATCATTGCTACCATATGCTTGTTATTATTGCATCATCATAATATCATGCTCATGTCATCATGTCATATTGCATTTGAGCATCATATTAAAAACTATTCCATTTGGTTCTCCTCATATTGCATTTGACTTATTAATATTTTGCTTCTTAATATATTGTATTTGCTTTTTGATATATTGCTTCATGCCAAATTTGAGTTGGGGGCATATCTATTATAATTTCACCATCCACCTTGCCACATTATTTTGGTTCCTTCCATCATCTCCGCCATCTTAATTATATATGATCCATGTTCTTATTTTGGTATTTAAATCTTGCTCATAAATAATTGAGAATGGTTTCTTCTACTCTCTACATGCTTCCATACAGTGGATTTAATTTTTTTCACAATATTGTGTATGCTATCATGCTTGCCACCTTTTTATACCATGTGATGTGGGCAGATCATCTCACATGTGGTTTGCTCAATTAGGATCATGTTTGAATTATGGTGTGGCTATACGATTATAATAGTGGTCTCTACACACAAGCATAGGCCACATCCTTATTCATGCATGGCCATGATCCAAATAAGCCATATGAGTGGAAAATCTTCCATAAGCATTCTTTCTTTGTGTTTATTTCACATGTGGGAGGTTATGGAGTAACCATGGCACATACCATCTATGTTGGTTTTCACCACTATTTAGCATGTATTTGATGCATTCATGTATGTCTCATGCAAGGTTTGCCACCTTCTATCCCTATCAAGTTGGGCATAGAAGAGGAAGCAAACAAAAAGAAATAAAAAACCAAACCCAGTTAAACTAAACCTAAACTACCCTAAACCCTCACCAACCTGAGCACCCCTTTCTCCTTGGTCTGGTTGGACCAGACCACACCAACACCACCCCACGCCCTGGAGTACCCCTCCCTTTACCTCTCTCGGCAAAAAAGAGAGGATAAAAGGAGAGAGCAAGCCCGAGTCCCCCTCTCACCTTTTTGCAAGCAACCAACCCATGTGCTGGCCTAGCCTTCCTCCTTATCTACCCTGCAAAAAACCCCAGTCCCAAATTGAGATTCAACCCCTACCATCCCCCCGTCCTTCCCAAGCACGGCCATGGACACCTACATGCCTTCTTTCTCCTAGTTCGGCCACGACCATATAGCCACCGTTGGGGAGCAGGAGAAGAGGAGTTGGGGAATACTAGGACCGCCGTTGGAGCACACTTGTACTCGGAGACAAAGAGGAACACCACCAAGATGCACAGAACGAGAGCAAACCAAGCCAAACCATAGATGCGAGCCCCCGAGCTGCGTTCCAGATCGCCATGGCCTCAAGATGTGCCAATGCCACCGACAACCCCGCGGGTGAGCCTCTGCACCCCCAGACAAGGTCCTGTGCATCCTAGCTTCCTAGGCTACAAGTTTGTTTCCTCGAACAGTCATCATGCGCTGCCGCTCGCCGCCAACCCACAAGCGCATCATCGCTGCAGTGCCCCGAGCCTAACCGTGTGCGCCGTGAGCTCCGCTTCACTACGCCACATCGAACGCCCTTGCCCAGATTCCTGTAGCCCCATCTGGCCGTGTCGCCATGCACGCCGTGTCTTGGACATGCCGCTGCTGGCGCCGCTCGTCTGTGGTCGTCGGTGTCGAGCCGTCTCGGCTTACCTAGCGCCGCAATCGAGCTCTAACATCAACCCCGCCCTACCTCAGTAGTCCAAGACCCAAGCCGCAAGCCCGTGACGCAAGTTTGGGCACTGCCGCTACTCTGAATGTTGCTATGCATGCTGTGTTTTCCTCTATGAGTTAACACTAGAAGAGAAATAGTAGCACGTTCAGTTAGCGCGTGGAACCTTATGCACTAAACCCCTTGCCTTTTGTTGCCTCAACCCGGCGTCCACCTCACAGCCCTACCTATCAGCCACCTAGTGGTTCATTAGCCCCGTTGGCCCAGTCGATAGTGCATGCCCACCCTCCAGTGACTGTGGCTGGGGTCCAAGTAAGAAAAACCAATGCTAGTTCAATTTCAAAATTCGAATTTAAATATAAGTCAAAACCCTAATTGAAAACTTTGACCAGGTTTTGAAGAAAATCTAAAACGAATTTGGAAAAACCCAAAACTTGAAAGTTAATTGTTTTTAAATTCTAAACAATACTATGCCATCTGTTTATTTTGACAAAAATTAAATAATAATAAATGTTTTCCTATTATTAATGAATGCTTACACCCCACCTTTTAATTCACAATTCCAATTAATACACACATATATATATATTGGGGTCATAAAAATGAAAGGATTAATAATATGCTATCAAAAATAGTTTCTGGACAAATAAAATTTCGAAATTATTGAAATACCTTTTCTTAATAAATTCATATCTTTTAATCCGTAACTCTGAATTCGACAAATGATATGTCTAAATCGATTAGCTCGACGAGACCTTTCCAACTATATATTCCTTACTTGCAATTGCATCATGCATAATGGATAAATTATAAAACCAGAATTGTTTATGCAAGTAAAACATGATGAATAAAATTGGGAAATAATTATTTCTTGTTAATAATGCATCACTAATGTTGTATCATATGTGTGCTATGCAAATGACATCTTTTTTACAGGGGTTGCTTAGGCGAGCATTCTGCCCCTTCTTTCTATTTTTCGGATATATCTTTGACAGTGTTTCCTAGGCGAGCATTCTCCCTCTTCTTTCTATTTTTCGTTTTATGGCTTTACTCCTCTCTATTGCTATCCATGTTGCGTTGCTTTAGTTTCTGGACCATTTATATTCCATACAGCCTATATTGCCTTGGTCACTTCCTATTGGTCGTTGTTTTGGTATATAGTTGGATTTGTGAGTCGTAGTTGCTTGCTCAGGTGCCGGTTCGAGTTGTCGAGTTCCACAGTTGTTGGGAGGTTGGCACATGCTTAACGGTGGAGATGATCATGGTTCTAATTACAACTTGATAATTAAAATGTTAGGAATATGAATAACTAATAAAGAGGCACCGGTGGATAGTAGTTGAGATCTAGTTTTTACCTGCCCACTTGTGTGCACCTAGGACCCGAGTACTTGATGCATGTTTCTTGACTATCGCACTATCCATATGTGGTACCATGGATCCCCTTGATATGAGCTTGATTCACATCTTAATTTTGGGGGCCACAAACTAGTTTGTGTCTTTACTACTATCATGTACTTATGCCATGCTTTACTTCTTTATTTACTACTGTTGCTCGAGGAGCGGATTACTACTGTACTATTTAGGACTTGTGCCACGTTTTCGCGGTATCGACAAGCCCGGTCACACTTTCGGGTTCCCGGTCGTTTACTGTCGTCACCACAAACCCTTGGTCCGTCTCAGAGCCGTCTGACTTTGTTGCGGGTAGCTTACTAGGGTGGCCCTCCGAAATCATTTTTGAATCATGTGAATGCTTTGTCGTGATGTCTCGTTGCTTTTTTATTTGGTTTTACCAATGTTTAACGTGCGTGTGTTGCTATTTGTGCACCCCTGCAGGGTAAATCTTTTCGAAAAGACATGTCTGCGGTTATGGACTACTTCGAGTATAGTGCCTCGACCATAGACAACTCAAACTAAAGTAGAGCTATAAATTATAAGAATTGGCTTGACTAGTAATCAACTCTGCTACAACGGAATGTTTAATTAAAAGTGCCAACAACTGGTGATATTGGAATGTCTTATGCTATATATCTGACTAGTAAGTGCTGCAACTTTAATGAAATCCTTAAATAAAACCGCCAACGGTGTGAGTTCCTTGGAAGGACTTCCCCGTTTGCTCTCGAGGGGGAAAATCCAGGATGAGTTATGTTTGGTGTTATAATAGGCCATGAACTTATAGGTAGAGAAGAATCATTTTGTACGAGTACATAACAGGCAATCCACTTTTTTTCATTGGTCCAGGAGGAAGACCAAAGATCTTGTGCAATCCTAACCGCGATGGGTACAGAAGAATAATTCCGTAACTCCATCTAATGGAGATAGGTTAAGGAGAAAGAAAGGAGTAAACTAAATAGAAAGATGGACACGTGAACGTAGCTATTTCATCAAAGCCCTATTGTGTGGGTGTTCACAAATTCAAAAATAATAAAATAAATAAATGACATTTTTCAATTTTAAATTTAAATAAGGAATAAATCATGTATACATCTAAACGCTCCGCCGATGCTCACCTATTTGCTTTGCTCAACTGTTTCATTCTGTCTCTGCACCATTACAGTAAGGAGTCACCACTTACTAGAGCTCTGTTTACTTGCGATGTTAGTTGGTTCCTTATTTACAAGCGGTATTAAAGCTCTTATTTTTTGCAACATTAGCCACAACCTATATAAATGAATCCATGGAGGGTCATCATTGAATTTACTAGTTTTGGAAACAGTATTTTTTCCAACTTAGCACAATTCATGCATGGTTCCATATAATCCGCTTGGTTGCAAATAAGAGATAGTTAGAAATGCCTGGAAAATTTCGAAATCAGGCCAAGCATCTTAATACACATGCAAAAAACAGTTTTATTGGCCCACCATTGATTAGAACATTTTGTTTGTATGATTCGCTTCAGAGACCCAAACCATATCGCAGGTTAGGAACCCGGCCTCTTCCAGGGCTCGTTGCTCCAGCTTCTGGCCCAACTGCTGAATTAAAGATACAACCTTCATCCATCAGCATGGCAAACTGACAATCAGATAAGTACCATTTTCGACAGGAGGATATGTAGTTCTACTAACACAAAGCCTCTCCTTTACTCCTTCGATCAATCTGGGGACACTTTTTTTTAGAAACACAGTATAATCATAGACACTCACAACACGTACATGCACACATCCCTATGAACGCACACACGCACACCCTATCCCTATGAGCACCTCCGAAAGACTGAGTCGGCGGATCGGATCTTGAGATTGACTGAGTGGGCGGATCGGATCTTGAGATTGATAAAGTCACCACGGGCGCCTCGCTGTCGACGGGAACGTCGCCTCCCGCTGAAAAAATATTTCGCCTTTTTATGCAACATACGGTGCCAAACTTAGGGTTTAAACTCTGATGGGCTGGGGTACAATCACCCTCCTAGCCACCCAACCACGTATATTCATACCTCGTACACGACTGAATTTTTGCATTTAACGCGGCATCCGGCAGACATGAACAAGTGTACATGGACTATACATGTTGAAATTCTCTCAGAGTGGAATGTAGTACGGACGTGTGCGATATTGACTTCCAAGTCATCTTGGTACATGGACTTCTGTTTTTCTTCGCATGCATACACGTTAGCCGTGTGCCCTACATTGGCTGGAGGAGGAGGCGAAATATCCTCCACTGGTCTACATCCATTCCGTTGGATTGATCTTGAACTTGGACTTGGCGAGAATAAAGTTGCATGCTTGTCTGGTCTACAGCAAGAACGGACAAACGGAGACCAAGTTTTCAGCGATCCCTTTATCTTTTACAGTACAATCTAAAATTCTGAATTGAGTATAGACGTAGTAAATGATTAATTCTAGTACAAGCGTAAAAACAAAAATCGATGCGCCTTTTGTATTTTAGGCTACATAACTTGAGAAAGTTTTTTGTAGAATCGGATTTCGCCGCTTGTAGGATCAGAAAGATTCTACAATACAAGTCATCAGATCTGATTCTACGATCCAAATCAATTGATCTGCTTCTACAATACAAGTCATCAGAATCTAAGATTTTTAATATGTTCACCGCTATGGTACTATAATTTGCGATGCTACCATATATAGGTGTTCTGATCCAATTCAAAATTACAATTGACATCTTGTTTGTGTTTGTGCTAATCTTACTCCGTGCATTCTTATTAAACAATAGATTCAGAATGTAACACGTGTTCCAATTGTTGCCCACTCGTGATAAGAGCATCTCTAGCAGATACCGCATATCGCTACGTACCGTAAAATAACCGCTCGTTTAAAGTATGGGACGGGAAAAGTGGTCATTCCAGATACCCTAAACCGTACCGCATCAAAATAAAAATTATGTTTTCTCGCAAACCGACGCTTCCGTGCCGCATATATACCGCACCTAGGGCTACCGATACGGTTCACCGCATCGTGACACGTCTGTTGCCGGGAGGGAAGTTTCCCCATCCCCGTTTCCCGCTCACAACTGCCACCGCCGCCGATCTGACGCCGCCGGCCGTTTCCACCCCCACCCCCCCCAATATCCCTCTCCTCCGTCCCATTACTCTTTGGCACCGTCGCCGCAGCCATGGCCAGACCCAATATAAATTACTACGAGGCGTTGATGTTCGTCCACCACGGCATCCTCGCACCGTCTCGCGCGATGATTCCGGCAGGCTTTGAGCTCAGCCACTTCGGGGTGCCGATGGCGCCGGTTTCGCGCGGCGCCGAGCTGTATCACCATATCAAAGAGCATCGCCTCGAACTGCCGGACTGGAAGCGAGCAATGCCCTGATACGCGGCTGCGAGCTCCTATTGGCATAGGCTATTCAAGCTGGAGCGCCGGGCAGCGCTTGCCATTTGCCTCGGACACCAGCGCGATGTCCACCCCGACGACCACAACACCGAAGCCAGGGCGCAATTCTGGGCTATTCCTGGACGCACAATCAACACCCCCATCAGCTATGCACTCCGGGAAGAGTTCATGAGGCAGGCGAACCGCGCTGGAATCATCGAGATTTTTGATAGCGGCAGCGACGCGGAGGTGGCGAAGGACGGTGGCGTGGAGGAGGCAGAGGACGGCGACACGGAGGAGGCAAATGACAGCGGAAGCGAGATAATCGATTAGGGTTCTCATTTAATCAATCGCTATGTCTCTTTAATGTTCGCATTTAATCGTTTGCTATGTCGATTGAAAAAACGATTTTAATCCATGGTGTTTGCTAGTTCATACCCTGATGAATCCATTGCGGTACAAATTACTTTGCGGTACAAATGACGGGGCAAAATAGATGCTGCACAACTAAACTTTAAAATGAAATATTCTATTTTATGGTACAATATTCAGCATCTGATCTGCCCCGCCAGTTTTGGTACCGCATAGTCCAAACACGATTTACCGCATCCGTATTTTGCGGTACCGCGATATGTTGTGTTTGCTAGAGATGCTCTAACTAAGGTTTGTGACCCTCGACCTGTCAGGAATATCTCATCCCTAACGTCAACCTTGCCCTGGCAACACCGATGGCGGCCTATATGTAAGTTGCTGGTAAGGTTGAAAACACTACGTGGTGCATTTATATTAACATACCGACGATTCGGTTGTTAGATTTATATGGGCTGAGGCCCATCTAAGAAGGCCATTTAGTCTAATAAATTCTGAAATCTCAAGGCTCATCTACTATGGTAGTTTGGGAGCTGTGTGGAGACAAAGTTTAGTCCCACATTGCTAGTTGCGAGAGAGTTGCACCAGCTTATAAGGTGAGCTGTTTCACTCCAACTAAGTGAGTGACAAGAGAAGGAGTCCACGCGCACTCCTCCTCCGCCGCCCGCCTCGCTCGCACGCGCATCGCGTTTCGTGAATCGAGTTCAGGTTAAAAACTCATTTTGTGGAAGACTAAATTTTTGTTTGGTGTACCAGCTGTTGGGTACGTGTCAACATTCGTGTGCATGTTTGACGCGTGTCCCTGTCTTCCACCGGGTGGCGAGTCGGTCGGCTCACCTCCCAGGCTATAGAGCGAGAGACAGACAGATCTAGATGGATCCCAGTTCTTTCTCAATCTCTCTCGCTGTGTGTTCCTCTTGCTGCGCTGCTCTCTAGGCTTCCCAATCCCGACGGCTGCGTGCACTGCTGTCCGGGAGAGCAGGCCTTCGAAACCCCATCCGTTGAGATCCTGCATCGGGAGACGGACGATAAGGTTTTTTAGGGAGCGTCTCTGCGTGACTGCTCGCCTCCGTTCGTGTGTTCTTTTTCGGCAACCGATGACCTCATCAGCACCATGGGCGACATCAACAAGGACCAAGGTGTTGCTACGGTGATGACCTTCCCGTTCAACCTACACGTGCTATTCTTCTCTTTGTATGCACTAGTTCTTGCTAGATTTTCAGATCTACTAGATGTGGTTGTTTGGCTGCATGTGTTTAGATCTGCTAGTGCTTACATAATGTTGATTTCGGTAATTAATCTCATAGGGAAATTGCCTAATATTCCAACAATCCAAAATCCTTATTTATTTAGGCAATTTTCATCATCTGCCTTTGCTGCGTCGCTCAAACTGAGCCCGTTTACGGGTGCTAATTTTAAAAGATGGCAAGGAAAAACCCTCTTGTGTCTCACTGCAATGGGCATAAAAAAAAGTTACAGATGGCACTCCTAGAGGTCCGCTTACTCTCGAGGAAGAGAGAGCATGCAGGAAGGCCATTGTACTTTTTGTGGGCTCTGTACTCAGTGTGCTTGGAGATAAGTTGGTTGATGCATATTTGCATATCCGTGATGCCAAGGAACTCTGGGATATGTTGGACTCTAAGTTTGGTGTTGCCGATGCCGGTGATGAACTGTATGCTATGGAGCAGTTCAATGACTATAAGATGGTTGAAAACTGATCTGTAGTAGAACAGGCTCATGAGCTACAGATCATGGTAAAGGAACTTGAACTCCTCAAGTGTGTGCTTCCGGACAAGTTTGTCGTGAGATGTATTGTCGCTAAGCTTCCCCTTTCGTGGAGGAACTTTGCCACTTCTCTGAAACATCAGAGGCATGAGCTCTCTGTTGAGTATCTTATTGGTTCTCTGGATGTTGAAGAGAAGGCGAGGGCTAAAGACAAACACACTAGTGGAACCGAGGGACATTCTGCTGCCAATATGGTGCAGAAAAATGCCCACAAGTCCAAGGGAAATAACAAAGTCTGCCAGACTACCAACTTCAAGAAGAAGAAGAGGTAGAACAAGGAAAAGAAAGAACCTTGTTGGGTGTGTGGAGATATTGGTCATTGGGCTCATCGTTGTCCACATTCCAAAGGAAAGAAGGGTTAGTCCGGATAGAGTTCTAAATCTGTCAACATGGTCATTGGCAATACTGATGCAGGAACTTCAGGTTCTGGGTACGGTAATTTATTACCTACTGTTCTTTTAGTATTTCAACCCATAGAATGGTGAGTTGATACGGGTACCAATGTTCATGTGTGTGCTGACATTTCCATGTTCACCTCTTATCAGGCTCGAGATTCCTTAGTCATGATGGGGAATGGGTTACATGCTACTGTTCTTGGTGCTGGCATGGTAGATCCGAAGTTTACTTCGGGCAAGATCGTGCAATTGAAGAATGTGCAGCATGTCCCTTCTATAAAGAAGAATCTCGTTAGTGGATCCCATCTTCTGAAAGATGGGTTTAAGTTGGTATTTGAGTCCAATAAAGTTTTACTATCTAAGTATGGACCCTTTGTTGGAAAAGGCTATGAATGCGGAGGCATGTTCTGTTTTTATTGGTAGACTTCTGTGATGATGTAGTGAACCATGTTTGCACTACTAGTAATGAAACTAATGTTTGGCATTCACAACTTTGTCATATTAATTTCGGTTGCATGTCACGGCTTGTTGGTATGAGTTTAATTCCGAAATTTACTATTGTCAAAGGCTCTAAGTGTCATGCTTATGTGCAAGCAAAGCAGCCTCGCAAGCCTCACAAGCCTACAGAGGAAAGAAACTTGGAACTTCTTGAGCTCATACATTCTGATCTATGTGAGATGAATGGTGTGTTCACAATTAGTGGAAAGAAATATTTCATTACATTGATTGATGATTCTACTAGGTACTGTTATGTATATCTCTTGAAAACTAAAGACGAGGCCTTAGATTTCTTTAAAATCTATAAGCCAGAAGATGAAAATCAACTTGAGAGAAAAATCAAAAGAATTCGGTCTGATCGTGGTGGAGAGTACTTTTCTAATGAGTTGAATTTATTCTGTTCAGAACATGGTATTATACATGAGAGGACGCCTCCCAATTCCCCTCAATCCAATGGGATTGCTGAGAGGAAAAACCAGACTCTAATAGATTTGGTTAACGCCATGTTAGACACTACCGGTTTATCCAAGGACTGGTGGGGGGAGGCTATATTGACTTCATGTCATGTCCTAAACTGTGTTCCAACTAAGAATAAAGAGATTACTCCATTTGAAGAATGGGAAAAGAAAAGGTTGACACTCTCATACTTACGAACTTCGGGTTGTTTGGCAAAGGTCAATGATACATTGCAAATGTATCTATAATTTTTGATGTTCCATGCTTGGTTTTATCTACTTTCTTGTGTTTTGTCCACACTTTGGAGTACTTTTCATTTGATTTCTTGGACTAACCTGTTACCAAGAGCCACAGTGCCAGCTGCCTGTTTTCTGCTGTTTTTGGTTCCAGGAAGTCAGAAAATGAATATTCTCGGAATTGGACGAGACAAAAGCCAAAGTGCATATTTTTCCGGAAGACATTAGATGCTAGAATACGAGACGGAGAAGGGCTGGGGCCGGCCACACCACCTGGCCGCGCGGCTAGGCCTGGCCCGTGCCAGGGGGTGGTCTGGCCGACCCCAGCACCCCCTCAGCCTCTCATTCCGCCTATATATTACCCTCGGGACCAAAACCCTAAGTACCCGATCAAAAATTCACGAAAGAGTCTGTAGCCACCGTCATCTCCATCCCTAGATCGGGAGGGATCTGAAGCTCTTCCCGGCACCCTGCCGGAGAGGGGAATTCACCCTAGAGGCCTTCTTCATCATCATGCAAGCCTCCGGTGTGATGTGTGAGTAGTTCATCTCTGGACTACGGGTCCATGTAGTAGCTCGATGGCTGGTTCTCCTCCTTTGTGCTTTCATGTCTAGATCTTGTGAGCTCCGTTCATGATCAAGATCATCTATTTGTAATTCTGCATGTTGTGTTTGCGGGGATCCGATGGATATTGAGATGTTATTGTAGATTGATTATTGATTCTATCATGTCTTTGTTATTTGTGATCTTGCATGCTTTCCGTTGTTAGTAGCTATCTTGGCCAAGTAGATGCTAGCAACTCCAAGAGTTAGTATTTATGCTCGATAGTGGGTTCATGCCTCTGGTAATCTGGGGAAGTGACAAAAATCTCTAAGGTACTAGATGTGCTGTTGCTACTAGGGAGAAAACAACAATCCTTTGTTAATAGAACAATCGTATTGTTTACATTACACGCAATTCGTAAAGCAATAATCTGTTGCTTGCAACTTAATACTGGAGGGGGTTCGGATGATAACCTGAAGGTGGATTATTAGTCATAGATGCAGTTGGATGGCGGTCTATGTATAATATTGTAATGCCCAATCAAGTTCCAAAGGAGTCGAGATGATTAGTATATGCATGTATTGCTTTCTCGATGTTTGTCAATTGCCCTACTGTAATTTGTTCACCCAGCATGTTATCTATCTTAAGGAGAGCCACCTCTAGTGAACTATGGATCCCGGTCCTTTCTTTTACATACAATCTACAAACTGTTTACTGCTTTGTGTTTACTTTCTGCAAACTTTTACTTCCTCCCATTCGATACGTTTAATCCTTTGTTTTTAGCAAAGCCGGTGAGATTGACAACCTCATCGCAAGTTGGGGACAGAGTTCTGTGGTTGTGTTGTGCAGGTCTCCACGTTGCTACTAGCACCGGTAGTGCGCCCTGCCAAGGCTCAGCTAGCAACACCTTTGAGGTGTTTCCTTGCTCCTACTGGTTCGATTAAACCTTGGTTTCATAACTGAGGGAAAACTTGCTAATGTGCTCATCATACCTTCCTCTTGGGGTTGCCCAACGAGCTCTACATCAACACTGAGCCATCAAGCAAATTTTCTGGCGCCGTTGTCGGGGAGTCAAGGACATCTTCACAAGGGGAGTCCCTCATAACCAATCTCTTTACTTTGTTATTTTTGTTTTGCTTAATTTCTTTTTGCTTTGTTTGCTTGTTTTTTTATCAAAAACACAAAAAAAATAGTTTTACTAGTTTGCTTTCTTTATTGAAAACACACAAAAAATTAGTTCCTATCTTAAGTTGCCACTGTTGGTGTTCGCAGCATGGAAAACAAAAAATTTCCTACGATGGGAACTATACGACAAGATCTATCTACTAGATACAAGCAACGGGTGGATATACATCCATAGAGAATTTACCCTCGAAGACAACAAAGATTTGTTAACGAGTTGGAACTCGTGGATGATGTAGTCGTACACTTGTCGATCTCAAGATCGTGATGAAGTCTAGCAGGTCTGGCTCCAGCACGTCCTTCAGATCCAGCTCCAGCAAGTCCAGCACCACCAAGTCCAGCACCACAAAGCAGCGGTGCATCCGTGATCGCACACACGTCCGGTACCCCGACAACCTCCGTCCCTCGCTCCAGCAAAGCAGTGGAAGCAGCAACTCCTTTACAGATAAAGCCACCGGGAACATGTATCTCGCTAATCTGAGACCATGGGGGAATAATACTAGAGGGGGAGAGAGATCCTTCACGAGGAGGTGTGAGGAAGAAGGAGTGAGAGGGGGGCCTTTTATAGGAGGAGGGGGGTACCCCTCCCCCATGGCCGGTGCCCCATGGGAGGCTGACTCCTCACCTCCCCATTCATGTGGTGGTAACCCCTCCACATTAAAATGCCCCTTCACATTCTCTTTTAAAGTCTCCATTTTAAATGCATTAAATTTCTCCAAATTTAATGCTCTCTCATTTAATAAAACTATTTTATTAATTTATTCAGAATTTTGTTAATTACTTTAATTAACAAACATTCACATAAAACCCCCTGCAACATTTCAATATTACATGCAGAACCAATTTCAGCAATTTCACCCGAAACAGTTTCGGTGTCTATTGAAATAATTCCAGCACTTTCTTAAATATTTATCTGAAACATATTTGCTCCAAATGGTGTCGGTATCCCTTAAGTTTGTCACCCTATGGTTCCGCGAATAATGCAGACATGATCGAGACCCCTCTCAGATCAATAATCAGAAGCAGGACCTAGAGATCCATACTGACGCCTACACATTCAACGATGACTTCTGTGATCGTGAGAACCTTTAATATTAGTAACTAAATCCCTTTGTCTCATGATATAATACATGTCCGAGATTCGATCATCGGTATCCAAATATCTAGTTTGATCTCGTTACCGACATGCACTCTTTTCTCATTCCCGTGATATAACATTCTAGTGGTCACATCACTTGCTTGCAAGCTATCTTAATGTTATATCACCGAGAGGGCCCAGAGTATATCTATCCGTCATCAGGATGGACAAATCCCACTCTTGATCCATGAGCCTCAACATAACACTGTTGTAGCACTGAACCCACCTTTATAGTCACCCTGTTACGGTGTGACATTTGATGTTATCAAGATACTCTTCCGGTGTTAGCAATTAACATGATCTCATGGTCTAAGGACTAAGATTACTTCGTATGATGTTATAGCAATATAAACATAATGACTTTGATCGTAATTCTATACTTCGGATGAATGTTCATCACATCATTCCACCAATGTTGTGACCTCGTTATTACCAACATCCAATGTCCATGATCAGGAAACCTTGATCATCTTGTTAATCAACGAGCTAGTTTATATGAGAGGCATTACTAGGAACTTTGTATTTTGTTTATTAAACACACATGTATAACGTTTCCAATTAATACAATTATAGCATGCAAAATAAAAATTTATCGTAAACTTGGAATAAGATAATAACCACTTTATTATTGCCTCTCGGGCATATTCCCTTCAGTCTCCCGCTTGCACTAGAGTCAATAATCTAGTTTGAAAAACTTTGCATATTGAACACCTATGTATTTCTGGTGTTGCATATACGCGATTTCTAGTGGTTAACATAATCTCTGGATTTGACAGTTTCAGGTCCGTGTGTATTTGCATGTCTTTGCGCCTCTACGCATCACTCATTCTCAAATGAGATGGCATTGTATAAATTTGGTCCTTTGGTGAGACCTTTAGTTTGTTCGGGTTAAAATATGTTGATATTATTGTCATACAATATATCTTCATAGTATTAGCCCACTTTGAACCACACCTAGTTTGATAGCAAACTTCTTAACACAAATGCCCTCCTTTGCTGCTATTATAGCAGTCATATACTTAGCCTTTTGTTGTAGTATCTGTCACAATGTTTCAACTTTGGAACTTATCCAAATCCATCATGGAGCATCCTTTCCATTACATTGTGCCACCCATAGTCTAAATTGAGATAAATTTAATTTGTATCTTGTGACAAAACTAGTATCAATGTAACACTTTACAGTGAACTACCTTTAACTATTTTTACTTATACATGATATATTCTTAGTTCTTCCAAAGCTCATAAGAATATCTTTACTATTGTCCAATGATTATCTTATGAATCATTCTGGTATGTGCTCATAACATTTAGAGCATAGGACATTCTGGATATATACATATCATGGTATAATCGATCAAAATCTTCATGTGATTTTACTCACCAAGTGTTGAAACACTTGAATCTTGATACAATCCTTTCCATGGAGCAAGAAGCTTTCTTGTTGTTTCCATATTGAACCCTTTCAATATCTCATATATGTACGTTTGGCACAACCATATTAGCTCCTCAATCTATCCATATAGATATTGATGCCAAATATTCCAGTTTTGCCCAAGTCTTTCATCGAAATCTTATTTTAATGAAATTCTTAACTTGTGTCAACACAAGATACATCATTTCCAATCAACAGTATGTCCTCTACATAATGTATTAGAAATATGTCTCAGCGCTCCCACTTAATTTCTTGCAAATGCAAGCATCTTCATCATCTCCGATGAATTTAAACTCTTTTAACAGTTTCATCATGGTGAAGATTCCAACTCCGCTATGCTTACTTCAACTATTGAAGTTTGCATGCCCTTTTAGCACCCTTTGAATTAACAAAACCCTTCGGACCATGTCATGTACACGTCCTAGGTAACCGTTCTATTAGAAGAACCTTGTTTTGTTTATTCAACTACCATATACCAAATTATATGTAGTGGTTGCTACGTTAATCTGTCAAGACTAAATATTGCTATCAAAAATCAAATCTGGTCATAGTCAACTCCTTGAACATTGTCGTAAACTTCTTTCTGACATGTCGACTATTTCATAGATGTTAAACATCCATGTCTATTTCTTTATAGATCCAAACATGACCGATAGGCTTCACGCCTTTCCGGAGGGTCTTCCAAGTTCAGAAACTTGATTTCTCGTGTATGGATACTATAACGGATTCTATGACTTCTAGTCATTTTATGGAATCGGGGCTCATCATCGCTTCTTTGCATGTAGTCGGTTCATCATTGTCAAAACTGATGGGTTCGTAGCATGGAAAACAAAAAAATTCTACCGCAAGAACGAACAAAACCCAGATATAATCTAGATAAATGCCAAGATCTAATCTATTAGACATGTGCAACGAGATAGATCTGTACTAACCCTCGTAGAACTGAAAGCGTTACGAGATTAGATCTCGGGGTTGATGTAGTCGATCACTTGCCGATCTCAAGATCGTGTGGACGATCCTTCTGGCGCCGCTTTCCGGCAGCGCTTCCGCAGTCGGTCACACGTGCGGAGTCGAAGCAGACCTTCCTCTCCCCGTTCCAGCGAGCAACGGAGGTAGTAGATCTTCTCCACGGAATCCCAGCAGCACGACGGTGTGGTGGTGGTGGTGGAGTAGAGAATTCTGCAGGGCTTCGCCTAAGCCGGAGCAGAGCGAAGGAGGAGGAGAGAGGGGGCGGCTAGGGTTTGTTATGGGAGAGAGCTACGGGGTGGCGCCCCCTCCCCTCTATTTAAAGGAGGGAGGCGCCATGGGAGGGGGAGTCCTAGTAGGACTCCCCTCCCTCCTTGGCCGGCGGATTGGGAGGGGGGAAGGAATCCTCCTCCCCCACGAATCCGTGTCTTGCCCCACAAAGACTCCTTGATCCTTTCTTGGTTTTCAAGGAAACTCCAAGAAATCTACTAGAACCTTCCGGAACATTCCGAAACCTTCTATAATCCCCATACAAATACTCCGGAACATTTCCTAACTTAGAAAATGATCCCCAATATATGAATCTTATTCTCCGGACAATTCCGGATCTCCTCGTGATGTCCCGGATCCAATCCGAGACTCCGAACAACATTCGGTCTCCAACGCATATTCCATATCTACTTAAAACAACTTCGAACCTTAAGTGTGTCACCCTACGGTTCGTGAATATCTGAACATGAAGACCTCTCCGATCAATAACCATCAGCGGGATCTGGAGATCCATAAAGGCTCCCACATACTCAACGATGACTTCGTGATCGATAGAACCATTAACATACGAAACCAATTCCCTTTGTTACACGATATTCTACTTATCCAAGGTTTGATCGTCGGTATCTCCATACCTAGTTCTACCTCGTTACTGATAAGTACTCTTTACTCGTTCCATGTTATGTCATCCCTTGTGACCTAGTCACATGCTTGCAAGCTAACTAGATGACATTCCACCGAGAGGGCCCAAAGCATATCTATCCGTCATATGGATGGACAAATCCCAATCTTGGTCCATGCGCTTCAACACATACTTTCAGAATACCCAATGACACCTTTATAACCACCCAGTTACGAAGCGGTGTTTGATGTCATCAAAGTACCCATCCGGTGATGGTGATTAACATAACCTCATGGTCGAAGGATTAGGTTACTATGTATTTGAAAGCTATATAGCAATACGAACTTAATGACTTGATCTTATACTACGCTTACTATGGGTGTGTGTCCATCACATCATTCTCCTAATGATATAACCTTGTTATTAATGATATCCAATGTCCATGATCAGGAAACCATGATCATCATTTAATCAACAAGCTAGTTCCACAAGAGGCTTACTAGGGACTCTTTTATGTTTACAAAACACACATGTATCAGTGTTTCCTTATAATACAATTATAGCATGGGATGTAAACATTCATCATAAACACAAAGATATAATAATAACCACTTTTAGTATTGCCTCTTGGGCATATCTCCAACAGTCTCCCACTTGCACTAGAGTCAATAATCTAGATTACATGGTAATATACCTAACACCCATGGCGTTCTGGTGTTGGTCATGCTTTGCTCTAGGGTGAGGTTTAGTAAACGGATCTGCCACATTCAGATCAGTGTGTACTTTGCAAATCTTTATGTCACCATCTCGGACATACTCGCGAATAGCATGGAAACGTAGCTTGATGTGCTTCAGCTTGCTATGTGACCTTGGCTCCTGTGCATTAGCTATGGCACTGTGTTGTCACGAGATGGCCATCGGGTCCAACGCCGGGAACCACGCCAAGTTCAGTAATGAACTCCTTCATCCATATGGCTTCTTGTGCAGCTCAAGCAGCTATGTATTCTGATTCGTTGAAGATTTTGCCACAACGCTTTGCTTGGCACTCCTCCAGCTCACTGCAGCACCATTCAAAATAAATACGTATCGGTGTGACTTGAGTCATCTGGATCGGTGTTCCAACTAGCATCAGTGTAACCGTTTACAACAAGCTGTTCATCACCTCCATAAGAAAGAACCATATCCTTAGTCCTATTCAGGTACTTTAGGATATTCTTGACCGCTATCCAGTGTTCCATTCCAGGATCACTTTGATATCTGTTAGTCAAACTAACAGCATGTGCTATATCCGGTCTTGTACACAACATGGCATACATGATAGAACCTATGGCCGAGGCATAGGGAATATTATTCATCTTTTCTCTATCTTCTGCCGTAGCCGGACTTTGAGTCTTACTCAAGGTCTTACCTGACAACATGGGCACAAACCCTTTCTTGCTCTCTTCCATTCTAAACTTCTTTAGAACTTTGTCTAAGTATGTACTTTGTGAAAGCGCTATTAGGCGTCTTGATCTATCTCTATAAATCTTGATGCCTAGAATATATGCCGCTTCGCCAAGATCCTTCATTGAAAAACTATTATTCAAATAGGTTTTGACGCTATTAAGAAGTTCTATATCATTCCCAATCAACAATATGTCATCTACATATAGTACTAGGAATGCTACAGAGCTCCCACTCACTTTCTTGTAAATACAAGCTTCTCCATAAGTTTGTATAAATCCAAAGTTTTTGATTACTTTATCAAAACGTTGATTCCAACTCCGGGATGCTTGCTTCAGTCCATAAATGGAGCGCTGAAGTTTGCATACCTTGTCAGCATCACTAGGATCGACAAAACCCTTGGGTTGTACCATATACAACTCTTCCTCAATGTCACCATTAAGGAACGCCGTTTTGACATCCATCTGCCAAATTTCATAATCGAAATATGCAGCGATTGCTAACAAAATCCTCACAGACTTTAGCTTCGCTACTGGTGGGAAAGTCTCATCGTAGTCAACTCCTTGAATTTGTTGGAACCCTTTCGCGACAATTCGAGCTTTATAGACGGTAACATTACCATCAGCATCAGTTTTTCTTTTGAAAATCCATTTGTTCTCGACAGCCTTACGGCCATCCGGTAAGTCCACCAAAGTCCATACTTGGTTTTCGTACATGGATCCCATCTCGGATTTCATGGCTTCTAGCCATTTGTCAGAATCTAGGCTCACCATAGCTTCTTCATACGTCGCAGGGTCATCAGTGTTGTCCACCAACATGATGTTCAAGGCAGAGTCATACCAATCAGGAGTGGTACGAACTCTCGTTAACCTGCGAGGTTTAGTAGTAACTTCGTTCGAACTTTCATGATCACCATCATTAGCTTCCTCTCCAATTGGTGCAGGCGGCACAAAAACTTCTTCTGGTGCTGCACTACTCTCAACTCCGAGAGAAGGTTCAATAACCTCGTCGAGTTCTACTTTCCTTCCAGTCACTTCTTTCGAGAGAAACTCCTTCTCAAGAAAGGATCCATTCTTGGCAACGAAAACTTTGCCTTCGGATCTATGATAGAAGGTATACCCAATTGTTTCTTTAGGGTATCCTATGAAGACGCATTTCTCTGCTTTGGGTTCAAGCTTATTAGGCTGTAACTTCTTTACATACGCTTCGCAACCCCAAACTTTAAGGAACGACAATTTAGGTTTCTTACCAAACCACAATTCGTACGGTGTCATTTCAACGGATTTAGATGGTGCCCTATTTAAAGTGAATGCGGCTGTCTCTAATGCATAGCCCCAAAACGATAGTGGTAAATCTGTAAGAGACATCATAGACCGAACCATATCTAAGAGAGTTTGATTACGACGTTCGGACACACCATTACGCTGTGGTGTTCCCGGCGGTGTCAACTACGAAAGTATTCGACGTTTCTTTAAATGCATGCCAAACTCATAACTCAGATATTCACCTTCGCGGTCAGAACGCAGAAACTTAATCTTCTTGTTACGATGATTTTCCACTTCACTTTGAAATTCCTTAAACTTCTCGAAAGTTTCGGACTTATGTTTCATAAAGTAGACATACCCATATCTACTTAAGTCATCCATGAAAGTGAGAACATAACGATATCCACCACGCGATGCTACACTCATTGGACCGCACACATCGGTATGTATTATTTCCAATAAGTCTGTAGCTTGCTCCATTATCCCAGAGAATGGAGTCTTAGTCATTTTTCCCATTAGACATGCTTCGCATCTTTCAAGTGATTCAAAATCAAGTGATTCAAGAAGTCCATCAGAATGGAGTTTCTTCATACGCTTCACTCCAATGTGACCAAGACGACAGTGCCACATGTATGTAGAATTATCATTCAATTTTATTCGTTTAGCATCTATGTTGTGAACATGTGTATCACTACTATCGAGATTCAATAAGAATAAACCATTCATCTCAGGTGCATTACCATAAAAGATATTACTCATATAAATCGAACAACCTTTATTCTCAGACTTAAAGAGTAACCGTCTACAATAAACAAGATCCGGATATAATGTTCATGCTTAACTTGGGCACCAAATAACAATTATTCAAATTTAAAACTAATCCGAAGGTAGATGTAGAGGAGCGTCTTGTGGCGATCACATCAACCTTGGAGCCATTTCAGCAACGCGCCGTCACCTCGTCTCTTGCCAGTCTTTGTTTATTCATGCAGCCCTGTTTGAGTTACAAATATGAGCAACCGAACCAGTATCAAATACCCAGGCACTACTACGACTACTAGTAAGATACACATCAATAACATGTATATCGAATATACCTTTCTTCTTGATGTTGCCGTTCTTCAGATCTGCCAGGTACTTGGGGCACTTACGCTTCCAGTGACCAGCACCACAGCGAGAAGCATTCAGTTTCAGGCTTAGGACCAGCCTTGGGCTTCTTAGCGGTGGCAGATTTCTTGCCGTCCTTCTTGAAGTTGCCCTTTTTCTTAGGCTTGCCCTGTTTCTTGAAATTGGTGGTCTTATAAACCATCAACACTTGGTGCTCCTTCTTGATCTCCACTTCAGCAGTTTTCAGCATGGACGATAGTTCAGGCAATGTCTTGTTCATGCAGTGCATATTGTAGTTCATCACAAAGTTCTTATAACTCGGTGGCAGTGATTGGATGACACGGTGAATCCCTAACTCATTAGGAATCGTTATCCCCAACTCTTGGAGCTTGTTTGCGTGCACAGACATGGTGAGCACGTGCTCACTAACAGACTTCCCTCTTCCATCTTGCAGGTAAAGAACTTTCGAGGCCTCATAGCTCTCCACGGCGTGAGTATCAAAATGAGCTTGAGCTCCTTAATGATCTCGAGTCGTGGTGCTCAAAACGCTCGAGCTCCGTTTCTAAACCGTCTGAGGATGGCACTTGAGCTGTGGAATAATGATTTTTCCGAGTGGCGTAAACATTCTTTATGTCATCGGTGGCATCATCTGCAGGTGGGTCACCTAGCGGTGCTTCGAGCACATAGGTCATCTGACCAGCCCTAAGGACAGTCTTCAGACCACGGAGCCAGTCCGTGAAGTTGCTTCCATTGTTCTTAAGCTTTTCTTTCTCTAGGAACGCATTGAAATTGATGGAGAGATTCGCCATAATCTACAACAAATTTGCAAGTAGTTTAGACTAAGTTTATGATAAATTGAGCTCAATTTTAATTCTTAAATTAACTAGGTGAACTCCCACTCAAAACAACATCCCTCACATTGTCTTAGTGATTACACGAACCAAGTCCACTACACCAAGTCCGATCTTCACAAGAGAAGATGTAGTTTCATCGGCGAACAATCTTCATGTTCATCATATCACTTATATGATTCATGCTCTACCTTTCGGTATTCCGTGTTCGAGACCATGTACATACATGCTAGGCTCGTCAAGATTAACCTTAGTTTCCGCATGTGCAAATCTGGCTTGCACCGTTGTATGCACACGTAGAATCTATCACATCCGATCATCACGAAATGCTTGAGGGCAGCGAGTCTTAGCAACGGTGCCAACTAAGGACGAACACTTTATTACTTGAAATTTAGTGAGAAGGATCATCTTATAATGCTACCGCCGCGATCTAAGCAATACAAGATGCATAAAGGATTAAGATCACAGGCAATTCATAATTAGTGTGATATGATATGGCCCTTTCTTCTTATGCCTTTGATCTCCATCTCCAAAGCACGGACATGATCTCCATCATCACCAGCATTGCGTCAAGGTCGATTAAGCGCGCTTCATGGTTGTCCATCATCACCAGCAACTATTACAACTACTTGGAATAAAGCTATTACAAGATGAATAGACACGCAGGTCTTAACAGAATTAAACACAACCATTAGGCTCCTGCCGGTTGCCATATTACAACAAGGATCATTGCATATATCAAATATAATCACAATCACATGATGGCCATATCACATCACAAAACCCCTACAAAAACAAGTTAGACGCCTCTAATTTTCTTTGCATGTTTTACGTGGTTTGGGGCTTTCGAACAAGAACGGATCTTACCTACGAAACTTAACCACAACGTTGATACAAGTGCTATCAAGTGCAAATTGTAAATTGGATCTATACTATGGTGGGAGAGACAGACACCTGCAAAGCCACTTGTGCAAAGAAAGTTACACGTCAAGCGTGGAGCAAGTCTCATGTGTGATGACATGTAAGGTTAGCCCGAGACGCTTCATCCCACCATACCGCAAGATGCAAAGTACACAAAGAAAAAGACGGCATGAGCACCAACGCTCACAAAACCATTGTGTTCCACTCGTGCAACAGATCTATGCATAGACAAGGCTCTGATACCACTGATGGGTTCGTAGCATGGAAAACAAAAAATTTCTACCGCAAGAACGAACAAAACCCAGATCTAATCTAGATAAAAGCCAAGATCTAATCTATTAGACATGTGCAACGAGATAGATCTGTACTAACCCTCGTAGAACCGAAAGCGTTACGAGATTAGATCTCGGGGTTGATGTAGTCGATCACTTGCCGATCTCAAGATCGTGTGGACGATCCTTTCGGCGCCGCGTTCCGGCAGCGCTTCATGATCGGTCACCGTCTTGGTCGAAGCATACCTTCCTCTCCCTGTTCCAGCGAGCAGCAGAGGTAGTAGATCTTCTCCACGGAATCCCAGCAGCACGACGGTGTGGTGGTGGTGGTGGAGTAGAGAATTCTGCAGGGCTTCGCCTAAGCCGGAGCAGAGCGAAGGAGGAGGAGAGAGGCGGCGGCTAGGGTTTGTTATGGGAGAGAGCTAGGGGGTGGCGCCCCCTCCCCTCTATTTAAAGGAGGGAGGCGCCATGGGAGGGGGAGTCCTAGTAGGACTACCTCCTTGGCATGGATTGGGAGGGGGAAGGAATCCTCCTCCCCCACGAATCCGTGTCTTGCCCCACAAAGACTCCTTGATCCTTTCTTGGTTTTCAAGCAAACTCCAAGAAATCTACTAGAACCTTCCGGAACATTCCGAAACCTTCTAGAATCCCCATACAAATACTCCGGAACATTTCCTAACTTAGAAAATGATCCCCAATATATGAATCTTATTCTCCGGACAATTCCGGATCTCCTCGTGATGTCCCGGATCCAATCCGAGACTCCGAACAACATTCGGTCTCCAACGCATATTCCATATCTACTTAAAACAACTTCGAACCTTAAGTGTGTCACCCTACGGTTCGTGAATATGCAGACATGATGAAGACACCTCTCCGATCAATAACCATCAGCGGGATCTGGAGATCCATAATGGCTCCCACATACTCAATGATGACTTCGTGATCGATAGAACCATTAACATACGAAACCAATTCCATTTGTTACGCGATATTCTAATTATCCGAGGTTTGATCGTCGGTATCTCCATACCTAGTTCTACCTCGTTACTGATAAGTACTCTTTACTCGTTCCATGTTATGTCATCCCTTGTGACCTAGTCACATGCTTGCAAGCTAACTAGATGACTTTCCACCGAGAGGGCCCAGAGCATATCTATCCGTCATATGGATGGACAAATCCCAATCTTGGTCCATGTGCTTCAACACATACTTTCAGAATAACCAATGACACCTTTATAACCACCCGCCATTCTGAGCGGTGTTTGATGTCATCAAAGTACCCATCCGGTGATGGTGATTAACATAACCTCATGGTCGAAGGATTAGGTTACTATGTATTTGAAAGCTTATAGCAATACTAACTTAATGACTTGATATTATGCTACGCTTACTATGGGTGTGTGTCCATCACATCATTCTCCTAATGATATAACCTTGTTATTAATGACATCCAATGTCCATGATCAGGAAACCATGATCATCATTTAATCAACAAGCTAGTTCGACAAGAGGCTTACTAGGGACTCTTTTATGTTTACAAAACACACATGTATCAATGTTTCCTTATAATACAATTATAGCATGGGATGTAAACATTCATCATAAACACAAAGATATAATAATAACCACTTTTATTATTGCCTCTTGGGCATATCTCCAACAAAAACAATAACGACTTTCTTATCAAATCACACTATTTGATTCTTACCGACCCACACGGTTCAATAGGAACTCTAATCTCCTAGATCACAACCTTTGGAATCACGGGAGCTATGAGCATTGTGGCCACCACCAGGACACTTTCCAGCACTGCGCTACTTAGCACATATAGCTAAGGTTCAACAACCTTATCAAAATTCTATTGTCCTCCCACTTAACTTTTCACGAAAAATTCCTTCTCAAGAAACTTGACGTTCCAAGTAACAAACTCTTTTGTCCTTGGTGTTATGGAGAAATTCCCAACAAATTCTTTGGGATAACCTACAAAGACGTGCTTGTCCGACTTTGGTTGTAAACATTTTACTTATGCATAGCATACCAAAATTTAAGAAAAGACAATTCGGGTTTTACTTCTTCCTTATTAAGTAAATATATAGATATATTCACTTAAATTTCTGGAGAAAGCATATGAAGCAAAAAGATCCATCGCATATGGCTACACATAATGGACTATATACATCAATATGTATAATATCCAATAAGTTAGTCATCCATTCCTCTTTGGCCTATGGACGGAGTTTCAATTATCTCGAGGAAAGTCTCACAAGCGTCAATTGATCAAAATCAAAGACTCCAAAAATCCATCAACATGGAGTTTCTTCATGTTTTCTTTCCAATATAAGTTAAACAGCAATGTCACTTCATAAGTGATCTTTCAATCATTTGTCTTGCGACATTTTAGCAATAGTGTTTATGGATGTGATTTCTCCCACTAGACTTGTAAAAGTTCATCCATCCTTTATGGAATACGGTAATTATTTGAACAACCATTGTTCTCATAATACCGGAACAAAATAACAATTATTAAAACAAATCTTGAAGGCTAGGTTTGACGACAACAAAAAACACAATGACACTTTATTTGTTTTCGATGAACATCATCACTTATTCTCTTGTCAGTTACTTAGGCCATTGCAGTTCATGAATTGCGTTGTCCTGTATGACACTTCATACCAACCAATTCGGTATCCAATACCGGTATCCAATACCTAAGAACCACATTGTTTAACAAGCAAGGAATACAACCATAACATGTATATCTTCTATATATCTAAGCTGAACATTTCCAACTTTTTCTTTTCTGCTAAATATTTTATAGATTCTCTTTCAACAATTCCTTTTCTTTTAAAAGAATCTATCAACATCAATAGTGGTGTCATTCACATGACACATAGTACAAAGTGTATATAGTCAAATACTAATACCTTTGGACTTGCACTTTGAAGTGGATCACCATCATCAAGTGTTTGGTGTTCTTTCAAAAAATCCATTCTTTAGTAATCTATTAGTGTAGTAAACATTTTACTTACATATTCTATTCATCCTTATCATGACAACTTTCATGATCAAGTTACTATAGCTTGTAAGGAAGAATCGCGAGTATAATGTTAGTTCCCAAAACCTTTTTGGGAGATCCGGATGCTTAGCATCTCCATCCTTCACAAATTCTCATACAATATGAGAACATGTATTTTGCTAAATTATACTCTATCATAATGCAACCAAAAACATTGTTTCAGATATCACAATATCTTCCACACATGATGGTTTCTGAAACAATTTTTCAGCTCCTAGATAATCTTGATATTAAAACAACTTTTGAATATCAATAATCATGGAGGCAAACATGATACTTTAGATACTAACATTGGAATTATTACTCTTGATTTAATACTACTTATTAAACTTCATGGAGTAAATAGAGTTTGCTGAAAGTTTGCAATAGGACTTCTAAACTTTAAATTGACATTCAGAACAATACGATACCAGTTCGTAAAGTAAATATCCAGAATTCTATAGTTCTATTATCTCAATTAAAACTAAGCATAAGGTAGTGAACAGACGCCAATGACTACAACAAATTATGCAAATTCACTTTGATTTAGTTTATGACAAATTGAGTTCGACTAATCCAAATTAGAAATGAACTCCCACTCAAAAACGACATCCCTCGTGCCTTTTTGGTGATTACATGAACCAAATCCACTACACCAAGTCCGATCATCACGTGAGTCGGTGTAGCTTCAAAGGCGAGCATCAATATGGGCATCACATCAACTATATGACTCATGCTTAACCTTTCGGTCTGTGTTCTGAGGCCATGTCTGTACATGCTAGGCTCGCCAAGTAAGAACCTTAATACTCGCGTGTGTAAAACTGTCTTACACCCGTTGTCGGAAAGCGCAGAGTCGAGTACACCCAATCATCACGTGATGTCTCGAAACACGATCCATAGAACGGTGCATACTTAAGGAAGAACACATTTTATCTTGATATTTAAATGAGGGATCATCTTATAATGCTACTAAAACGCCAAACAAGCAATATAAGATGCGAACATCATATGTGTAAAGTGGGATGATATGGTCCATGCATTTGATCTCTATCATTTGCATCGTGGTATGATCTCTATCATTCCTTTGTGTGTAAGGCCAAGGTCTATGGAACTTACACGTTAATTGTGTTGTAAGAGTGTCTATCATACATCTAGTTACAACATTACCATATCATGACACTAGCCCAGGAACGATCTAAACTAGACGCCTCTAATTTATCCATTGCAAGTTTTACATGGCTTAGTGCTTTCGGAGACAGAACTGGTCTTACCTACGAACATGGAACCACAACAATGATAACTAAGTTATTTGCAACTTGTTGTAAATTAGATATTGATTATAGTAGGAGAGATAGACACCCACCAGCCACTTATGCAAAACTAGTTGCATGTCAGTCGTGGAACCGGTCTCATGTGCGATGACATGTAAGGTTGGTCCGGGCCGCTTCATCCCACTATGCCACCAATATCCAAAATACATGAAAGAAGCAATAACATGATCATCATCGCCCACATACTCTTATGTGTTCTACCCGTGCAAATCACCTACGCATAGATCAGGCTCTGATACCACTGTTGGTGTTCGCAGCATAGAAAACAAAAAATTCCTACGATGGGAACTATACGCCAAGATCTATCTACTAGATACAAGCAACGGGTGGATATACATCCATAGAGAACTTACCCTCGAAGACAACAAAGCTTTGTTAACGAGTTGGAACTCGTGGATGATGTAGTCGTACACTTGCCGATCTCAAGATCGTGATGAAGTCCAGCAGGTCCGGCTCCAGCACGTCCTTCAGATCCAGCTCCAGCAAGTCCATCACCACTAAGTCCAGCACCACAAAGCAGCGGTACATCCGTGATCGCACACACGTCCGGTACCCCAACAACCTCCATCCCTCGCTCCAGCAAAGCAGTGGAGGCAGCAACTCCTTTCCAGATAAAGCCACCGGGAACATGTATCTCGCTAATCCGAGACCATAGGGGAATAATACTAGAGGGGGAGAGAGATCTTCACGAGGAGGTGTGAGGAAGAAGGAGTGAGAGGTGGGCCTTTTATAGGAGGAGGGGGTACCCCTCCCCCATGGCTAGCGCCCCATGGGAGGGTGACTCCTCACCTCCCCATTCATGTGGTGGTAACCCCTCCACATTAAAATGCCCCTTCACATTCTCTTTTAAAGTCTCCACTTTAAATGCATTAAATTTCTCCAAATTTAATGCTCTCTCATTTAATAAAACTCTTTTATTAATTTTATTCAGAATTTTATTAATTACTTTAATTAACAAACATTCACATAAAACCCCCTGCAACATTTCAATATTACATGCAGAACCAATTTCAGCAATTTCACCCGAAACAGTTTTGGTGTCTATTGAAATAATTCCAGCGCTTTATTAAATCTTTATCTGAAACATATTTGCTCCAAATGGTGTCGATATCCCTTAAGTGTGTCACCCTACTGTTCACGAATAATGTAGACATGATGGAGACCCCTCTTAGGTCAATAATCAGAAGCGGGACCTAGAGATCCATACTGACTCCTACACATTCAACGATGACTTCTGTGATCGTGAGAACCTTTAATGCTTGTAACTAAATCCCTTTGTCTCGTAATATAATACATGTCCGAGATTCAATCATCGGTATCCAAATACCTAGTTTGATCTCGGTACCGACATGCACTCTTTTCTCGTTCCCGTGATATAACATTCTAGTGATCACATCACTTGCTTGCAAGCTATCTTAATGTGATATCATCGAGAGGGCCATGAGTATATCTATCCGTCATCGGGATGGACAAATCCCACTCTTGATCCATGAGCCTCAACATAACACCTTTGTAGCACTGAACCCACCTTTATAGTCACCCTATTACGGTGTGACGTTTGATGTTATCAAGATACTCTTCCGGTGTTAGAAATTAACATGATCTCATGGTCTAAGGACTAAGATTACTTTGTATGATGTTATAGCAATATAAACATAATGACTTTGATCATAATGCTATACTTCGGATGAATGTTCATCACATCATTCCACCAATGTTGTGACCTCGTTATTAACAACATCCAATGTCCATGATCAGGAAACCTTGATCATCTTGTTAATCAACGAGCTAGTTTATATGAGAGGCATTACTAGGAACTTTGTATTTTGTTTATTAAACACACATGTATTAACGTTTCCAATTAATACAATTATAGCATGTAAAATAAACATTTATCATAAACATGGAATAAGATAATAACCACTTTATTATTGCCTCTCGGGCATATTCCCTTCAGCCACTATGTCTAGCCTTGCTCCAGTCACTTTGTCACCTGAGGAAATGATTTTCACTTTTAAACAAGGAATTGAGGAGAGCTTCAAGGAAGCTTGGTTTAGAATCTCTGATCTACATGAAGAAACTGAGCCTAAAATAAATCAAAGCTTGTTCCTTAGCAGTTTTTACCTTGGAATTGCTCTTTGCTATAGATATGCTTTAGATGTTGTTGTGGGAGGATATTTCCTCCAATGTAATGAGGATGATGCTATTAATGCTATAAAGAAATTGATCCTCACTTACAACTTGCCTAGCGAAACTAATATTTCTTTCGCAAGAATATTTGCTAGATTGAACACTCTTGAGACTAGCACTAGTAGCCTAAAAGATTGCTATAATACGCTTAGAGAGCATCATAATTATGTTCCAATAAATTCTGAACCATCAAAGTGGCTCCCCACAGTAAAAATTGATATAAATACTGAAACTTTTCAAGCTCGTTGTGATATCATGTCTGAATTTTGTCTTATGCCCAAAGATATTTATGAATCTTTGAATACTTGGGGGCTTCCTGAAGGAGGAAAAGAAATATCTCTTGCTAATAATGCTACCATATTACCTATTGGAATAGCTGAAGGAGTGTTTACAAAGATCCTTGGGAAAATGATTTCTACTGATAATCTTATTATTGAATGTGCAGGAAAAGGACAAATTACACTTGGAAGGTCCCTATTAGAACCCCTTAGAGCAATAATAGATGTGGGAAAGGGGACCATGCACCTTTCTTCTCCACCAAACAATCATATTTTCCCCAAGGTTAAGAATAAAAGTAAGAGAGGCAAGGGCAATAAATTTGGTTTTAATGCTTCTTCATTTGAGAACACTTGATTCTTTCTTGCTTCTTATGCCTAACTTTAAGTCGCTAAAGAAAAGTACTTATTAGGAGATAACCCAAAAGTTTTAGATGAGTCTTGGAAGTTATTACTTCAGTAATAACCGCTCCTTATCCTTTTTATTTGCTTTTTGTGCCAAGAGTAACCTCTAATGAGAGAGAAGTAATGATTGGGAAAGTTGCTGTCCCGAAACAGATTTCTATGCTTCACCGTAAAATTTCGTGTACAATCTCTGAACGTCTTTTTGAGGCGTGAATTTTTTCGCTTATGCCCCAGGTTGTTATCTAACTTTCGTTAGTTCAACACTTTTTGATTTGAGCAAGAGAAGGTCTTCGAAAAAATTCGTATTTACCTGCTGGTCTGTTTTGACAGATTTCTGCAATTTTATGCATTTGCTTCTTGTTGGTTCCTCTGTGAGTTCTTTTGGGGAATTGAGATTTTTGAGGGAAGTGCTTAAGTAGCTAGTGTTCTAATGGAAGTTTATTTGGTGTTAGAACTGAACCTTAAGACCTATTATCTTGAGTGCACTAATGTTGCTAATAAAGATTGTGTGAAGTTTTGTATGAAGGAAAAATTTCAGGTGTATGGAAGGAATTAGTAATGAGATGAAGGATGGACTAAAAATCAAGCTTGGGTATGCCACGCGTGTCACCCCAAGAAGTATCCTAGAGGTACAAGCGTCAAAGCTTGGGGATGCCCAAGGCATCCCCCTCTTCATCAATAAAAATCCCAGGTTTCTTCCAAACGCTTCATTTTTATTGTTTCATGCACAACTGTGTTATTCTTGGAGCGTCTTATTTTTTGTTTTCGTTTTGGTTTTTCGTTTGCGTTGGTTTGCTTAGTTTTCTGAATAAATTGCTTGGACCCCCTCTTTCGTACATTGGTTTTCAAATAGTTTGGTTTGGTTTGGAAAAGAGTTGGAAAGTTCATGCTTATGTGGTAAAAAGAGCTTGTTTTTTACTGTGGCCTATGCTTTGTCATGCCATGCTTGATATTGTTTTGGCTTTATGCTTAGTATTCTTTGTTGTAGCATGACATGTTATAAAGAATTGAGATTGCTTAATGTGCCTTGGATGAATCATGCATTGTTTTAGCATATTAAAGCATAGTATAGTGGTATTCTCCTTTGATGCTTTATTTGGGTTGACTTGGCACATGCTCACACCATGTTATGACTATCTCAAGTCACCATAGCCTTTATGATCCTTTAGTTTTGAACTTGTAGTATCACTTTATGCTTTGATCAATGATGTTTTGTTGCTCTGCATGATTATGGCCATTATTGCTCTCTCAGTTTGTCGCTCCCAGTCTTTTGCTAGCCTCCACAACCAAGTATGAGTTCCACTCATGCATCCAACTCCCTAAACATAGTTATTCCAAAGAGTACACCATACCTACCTACTAGCTTATGCTATTCCAAGTATATTCATGCTTTTTTTACCTTCCAAATTAAACTTGTTATGAGAAAACTAGTGATTAAAGCTCTCACGAACTTGATGGCACACTTTACTTTTTTGCATTTAATAAACTTGAACCATTGGGTCCTTCTTTGTTGCGTATATGCTTGTGCTTTATAAGTTGAAATTAGTAGAACCATGTATCATGGGGAACGCTTTCAACATTGCACTTGTACTTTGTACCCTGTTGATATCATGTTCTTTTGCTTATGGATCCCGGCGATATGAAATAAAAGTGGAACTTGTAAGATCATGTAGTTTGTATGTGTTAGAGAAACGCCTGGGACGCTAGCCTAAGCCATGCCTAATCATGGTGGAAACTTGCAGCATCACCATAATGAGCACTCTATGAAGCATCCTCAATAAAAACCTATGCAAATAGCAAATAAAAAAGATTGCTGAGATGCTCATTGTCTGCTTGCTTTGTCATTTTGATTATGGGATAGCTCCTATGTCATGTGCAAGGGGTACCCCGTTGGCGGTTCTTTATGATACATATGTACTTACAATGACAAGAGTTTACTCGTGACTAAAGTTGAGTAGCATGAGGTTCGGTCTTTGTAAGTAAGGGGCATGAGATTTCAGTTTATAACTTGTCAAGCATATCCTCTTAGTGGTGTCACTTTAACTTTAATCACCTTAAAGATGCTTATGATAGGGGTAATGAGAGCTCAAATCTATAAGTACCATAATTTTTGGAAGCTCTTTATGAGACTTGAATCCCTGCCTCCTTTTATAAAGGCCTTTCTTCCACCATTATATTGAGTCTCCACCTTCTATCTTTATGCACCTACTTTGAGAGCATAGTGGCCATTCTTAGTTCGATGTGCATTGTCCTAAGACTAGTTGATTGATGCATATCTTGATATTGATTGTTTTAAACTATTTGTATCTAGTCACTCTTATGAACTTTGAAGGTGTCCTATGCATTTATATTTTCTATTCTATGAGGGACAAGCTGAATGCTATTATGCTATGTTTTCTTTATGTGAAACAAACAAACGTCTTGCAAAGCATTGTTATTGATGAATCTTTTGTTTGTGCCTTTTCATGTTGCATCATAGTTTCTTTGTCTAATTGCTAGAACTTTGCCTTTCATGTTATGATTGAAGTACTATGATCCCGGCTTTGAATGTTTTACAAATACTTTGATGGTGCATGTCACCTCAAAAATTATTCTTTCTTTTTATCACTTACCTACTCGAGGACAAGCAGGAGTTAAGCTTGGGGATGTTGATACATTGCAAATGTATCTATAATTTTTGATGTTCCATGCTTGGTTTTATCTACTTTCTTGTGTTTCGTCCACACTTTAGAGTACTTTTCATATGATTTCTTGGACTAACCTATTAACAAGAGCCACAGTGCCAGCTGCCTATTTTCTGCTGTTTTTGGTTCCAGGCAATCAGAAAATGAATATTCTCGGAATTGGACGGGACAAAAGCCAAAGTGCCTATTTTTTCGGAAGACATCAGATGCCAGAATACGAGACGAAGAAGAGCTAGGGGCCGGCCACACCACCTGGCCGCGTGGCCAGGCCTGGTCTGCGCCAGAGGTGGTCCGCCGACCCGACCCCTCGGCCTCTCCTTACGCCTATATATTGCCCTCGGGACGAAAACCCTAAGTGCCGATCAAAATCCACGAAGAGTGCAGCGCCGTCATCTCCATCCCTAGATCGAGGGATCTGAAGCTCTTCTCGGCACGCCGGAGAGAATTCACCACGAGGCCTTCTTCATCATCATGCAAGCCTCCGGTGTGATGCGTGAGTAGTTCATCTCTGGACTACGGGTCCATGTAGTAGCTAGATGGCTGGTTCTCCTATTTTGTGCTTTCATGTCTAGATCTTGTGAGCTCCGTTCATGATCAAGATCATCTATTTGTAATTCTGCATGTTGTGTTAGTGGGGATCCGATGGAGATGCTATTTCAGATTGATTATTGATTCTATCATGTCTTTGTTATTTGTGATCTTGCATGTTTTCCGTTGTTAGTAGCTATCTTGGCCAAGTAGATGCTACCAACTCCAAGAGTTAGTATTTATGCTCGATAGTGGGTTCATGCCTCTGGTAATCTAGGGAAGTGACAGCAATCTCTAAGGTACTAGATGTGCTGTTGCTACTAGGGAGAAAACAACAATCCTTTATTCATAGAACAATCGTATTGTTTATATTACATGCAATTTGTAAAGCAATAATCTGTTGCCTGCAACTTAATACTGGACGGGGTTCGGATGATAACCTGAAGGTGGATTATTAGTCATAGATGGAGTTGGATGGCGGTCTATGTATAATGTTGTAATGCCCAATCAAGTTCCAAAGGAGTCAAGAAGATTAGTATATGCATGTATTGCTTTCTCGATGTTTGTCAATTGCCTCGCTGTAATTTGTTCACCCAGCATGTTATCTATCTTAAGGAGAGCCACCTCTAGTGAACTATGGATCCCGGTCCTTTCTTTTACATACAATCTACAAACTGTTTACTGCTTTGTGTTTACTTTCTGCAAAACTTTTACTTCCTTCCATTTGATACGTTTAATCCTTTGTTTTCAGCAAAACCAGTGAGATTGACAACCTCATCGCAAGTTGGGGACAGAGTTCTATGGTTGTGTTGTGCAGGTCTCCACGTTGCTACTAGCACCGGTAGTGCGTCCTGCTAAGGCTCAGCTAGCAACACCTTTGAGGTGTTTCCTTGCTCCTACTGGTTCGATTAAACCTTGGTTTCATAACTGAGGGAAAACTTGCTGATGTGCTCATCATACCTTCCTCTTGGGGTTCCCCAACAAGCTCTACATCAACACTGAGCCATCAGTCAACGTGCCAATCAATAAGAAGCATAATCTTGGACCGAAAACTATGGATTGTGTCTTTCTTGGCTATGCTTCTCACAGCATTGCTTACAGATTTTTTGTGGTGAAATCTAAAGTGAACGACATGAGTGTTGGTACCATTTTTGAATCAAGAGATGCTACATTCTTTGAGGATATATTTACTATGAGAGATATGCCTAGCATATCTAATAAGGAATATGATCCAGTTTCTGAACCTGAAACTCCCATGGAGACTGATGAACAATCAGATGATGGGAGTTTAGATTTGGATGAGGATGACAATGAAGCTCCCACAAGGAGTAAGAGACAAAGGATCACAAGATCTTTTGGTAATGATTTCATTGTGTACCTAGTGGATGACACTCCCACTACCATTTCAGAAGCTTTTGCATCCGCGGATGCACACTACTGGAATGAAGCAGTTCAAAGTGAGATGGATTCCATCTTGGCTAATGGAACGTGGGAGATATTTGAATGTTCGTATGGGAGTAAACCTGTAGGGTGTAAATGGGTATTTAAAAAGAAGCTTAGGGCTGATGGTACTATTGAAAAGTACAAAGCTTAGCTTGTGGCTAAAGGCTATACCCAAAAGGAATGCGAAGTTTCTTTGATACTTACTCACCTGTGGCTAGATTGACCACAATTCTAGTACTACTATCACTGGCTGCCTCACACGATCTTCTCGTTCATCAAATGGACTCTAAGACGGCTTTCTTAAATGGAGAGTTGGACGAGGAAATTTACATGGAATAACCTGATGGTTTTGTACTAGAAGGTCAAGAGAGAAAGGTGTGTAAATTGAAGAAATCTTTGTATGGCCTCAAACAAGCTCCCAAGCAATGGCATGAGAAGTTTGAAAGAACTTTGACATATGTGGGCTTTGTTGTAAATGAAGTCGACAAAAGTGTGTACTACCGCCATGGTGGGGTGAGGGATTTGTCCTATGTCTCTATGTTGATGACATATTAATTTGCTTCGAAAGAATCAAAAGGCAGCTAGAGATCAATTGAGATACTCTTAGATTATTGGCTCACTTATGTATTTAGCTTGCGTTACGAGGCGTAACATCTCGTTTGCTGTGAGCAAACTTAGTCGGTTTGTGGCCAACTGATACGTCCATTTTGCATCACTATTCTATGTCATAATTCACTGTTATTCATTGATATATTTCGTATTGAGAGGTGATACTTATGTTATTTCATCTGTTTTTGCATGGTTGGTGACTTTTGGAGCATGGACCGCTGCAGTCAGGATTCTGATGGAAAAGGTGCTGTTTGGAGGCAAAATTTGCGAAGATCAGAAAATCCGGCAAAATATACGGAAAATCCTATTTTTCTAGAAGACGAAGGATGCCAGAAGAGGGAGTGGAGATGGGCCACAGGGGGCCCACACCACCGCCTGGCGCGGGCAACCCTAGGCCGCGCCAGCAGGTGGTGTGGCCACCCTGGCCCACTCCAGCCTCTCCCCTATGGCGTATATCATCCTCCCAAAACCCTAAGACTCGGGGAGCGACCACAGAAAGATTCCGCCACCTCTGTGGGGCGGAAAACACCGAGAGAGAAAGATCTCTCCGACAGACAGAGTTCTGCCGGGGGAATTCCTTCCGGAGAGGGGAGATCATCGCCATCAACACCACCATTAAGCTGGACTTCATCAGGATCATCATCATCATCATCATCACCACCATCATCATCAGCAGCACCCTCATCACCATCTCCATATTGCTGTAACAATTGACTTGAATCTTGCATTAGTTCATAGGGGAAACTTTCCCGGTGTTGATTACTCTTTGTAGTTGATGCTATTGAGTGAACCATTGAATTATTGTTTATGTTCAGATTGTTATACATCATTATTCCATCTTTGATCATGATCCATATGATGTCTTGTGAGTAGTTCGTTTTGTTCTTGAGGACATGGGAGAAGTCATGTTGTTAGTAGTGGAATTGTGTTGAGAAAGATTCAATGGTTTGATATTTAAGTTGTGGTGTACTTCCTCTAGTGGTGTCATGTGAACGTCGACTACATGACACTTCACCTATATGGGCCTAGGGGAATGCATTGTGTATTTGGCTACTAATTGTACGGGTTGTCGGAGTGACAGAAACCTGAACCCCCATTAGGAAACCATTACACAAGGGACGTAAGGGTCTTAGAGTTTAAAGTTGTGGTTAGGTTTCTACCTTAATTACTTTCTTGTACTTACGGATGTTTGGAAGGGGTATAATCACAAGTATGTATTAGTCCTAGGAAGGTCGGTACATTAGCACAGGTTCACCCACACAACACTTAGCAAGCTAAAGAAGATTAATCAACTATATGAAGCGAAAGCACTTGACAGTCTTCCCATGTGTCCTCAAGAACGTTTGGTCATCTTAAGTAATACAACGGGCTTGTCCTTTGCTGCATAAAGGATTATGCCACTTGCTGCATTTATTCCTACTGTCTTTTATTTACTCATACTTTGTTTACTTGCTTTATCAAAGACCCCTGAAAATCCATTTGCTAAGTATTTGCAGAGAATTCCTGATCCATACCACTAGCCAGCACCTTCTGCTCCTCGTTGGGTTTGACACTCTTACTTATCGAAAATACTGCGATACACCCCCTATACTTGTGGGTCATCAAGACTATTTTCTGGTGCCGTTGCCGGGGAGTGAAGCGCTATTGGAGAGTGAAACTGGTAAAGGAAACTTCTACTGTGAGTATTGTTTACTACTGCTAGTTGCTTTATTTTCGTTATGGATAATTCGCAGAGTTTCTTATTCGGTAATGCTACTACCACTGCTAAGGTAGTAGATAGGCCACCACCTGCTGAGAATGATGTTTTTAAAATACCTACAAGAATTATTGATTGTGTTATGGATAACTACTTTGTTGGGGATGGAACTGTCTATCCCGGTGATCATTTACTCTTTATACACGAATTATGCGGGTTGTTCAAGTGTGCAGGTATCACTATAGATCAAGTTAAGAAGAAGTTATTCTCACTATCACTGAAAGGAAGAGCTGAGGACTGGTATAAGCTGCTGAAGAATGGTCAAGCTCTGGAATGGGAGGAAATAGTGCCTCTCTTTTATTCAAAGTTCTATCCTCCTAGTGAGATTCATAAATATCGGAATCAAATAACAACTTTTGGCCTCTTGATGGAGAGAGTACATCTCAATCTTGGGGGAGATTGAAGTTACTAATGCTCAAATGTCCCATTCATGAGCTCCCCAACAATATTATTATTAATAACTTTTATGCAAGGCTCCCTCTACATGATAAGGATTTATTGGATGCTTCTTGCGCTGGATCATTCACTCGCATGGAAGAAGAAGCTAAATGGGATATTCTGGACCGTATTCAAGACAATGTTGAAGCTTAGGAGAATGAAAAAGGTAGAAAGTCAGGTATAAATTATGATTATGAATGCATTGAATCTTTTATGGGAACTGATGACTTTCAAAATATTAAAAAATCTTATGGTCTAGACTCTCAAGCTATTGCTTCTTATTTTAAGGCTTTTGCTTCCTACATTGAAGTGCCTAAAAAGAAGTGGAATAAGTATCATGAGCCTTATAAAGATGTTGCTAAGAGTGTTCCTGCAAGAAATACTGAAGTTTATACTGCTAATCATGTCTTACCTGAACCTTATATTGAGAAAATGCCTTTCCCAGTCAAGATAAAGGAACATTCTATGATAGCTAGTATGGTAGATGAAAGTATGAATAAAACTGTTGAACCTGATAAACAAATGGTTGATGAACCTATTATAGCAAATGTGAAAGACTTTGTTACTAAATATGAAAAAGAGGGACACACTATCCTTTGTAAGGGTATCCCTAATATTGTTTCACAAAGTAGTATTATGAGAGCTAGTATTCCAGTGTTTTCTGTTAGAATAGGTGATCATTGCTACGATGGTCCTTTTGATAATTATATAGTTAAGTTTATGCATGATAGGAAGTGGGTTAGACTTAAATGTGTGTATGTTTGCTTCTTAATGCTCTCTTTCGCTTCAATTCATATTCCTATGTGAGCATCTTCGAAATTATTATGCCCATCTTAATGGCTATAAAGAAAGAGCTTTTTGGGAGACAACCCAATTTGTTTTTTTCTTTCAGTTTGTTTTTGTTTCTTTGAGTCTTGGAAGTTATTACTTCGGTAATAAACGCTCCTTATCCGTTTTGTTTGGTTTTTGTGTCAAGATCAACCTCTAATGAGAGAGAAGTAAGATCTGGGGAAGTTGCTGTCCCGAAACAGATTTTTATGCTTCACCGTAAAAATTCGTGAGAGATCTCTGTATTTCGGATTGAGCTGTAATTTTTTGTGCTTCTGCCCCAGGTTGTTATTTAACGTTCGTTCGTTTTGCACTTTTTGATTTGAGCAACAGAAAATTTTCGAAAAAATTGATCTTTACCTACTGGTCTGTTTTGATAGATTTTGCCATTCTTGCATTTGCTTATTTATTCGATTTCCTTTTTGAATTCTTTTTGGGTTTTCGGAAGAAGTTGCTACAGTAGCTTATGTTTTGATGGTTTTCAGTTGAAGTTGGACTCAAAAGGATTAATCACTTCACTTATACTAATGTTGCTAATAAGAACTGTGTGAAGTTTTGTGTGAAAGAAATTTCCAGGAAGTGGAGATATTGGTGTAATAAGGAGGAGAAAGGTTTTATGACTCAAGTAATAAGTGTATGAAGATGAAGATATCGTTGATATTCAAGTGTTGACTCCGGAAGAATCTACTAGATACCAAATTCAGAGACCTGCAGAGTCCGTTTCCAAATAGGTAACAGTTCTGGTAAGAAAAGTTCCGCGAAAATACTATCCAACTATGTTTTTGCAGTTTTCAGTCAATAAGGGAAGCTACAAAGCGAAAAAGGGATGGAAACAGAGCCAGGGTGGCTCACACCACCTTGTGGCGTGGGCCCTCCCCTGGCCGCGCCACCAGGTGGTGAGTCCACCCCGGACTCCGCCTCCGACTCATTTTCTCCCAGTACCTTCCTTTTGATATGAAAATTCGTAATATATAACCCCCCGGATCTTCTGAGGTCCGTATATCGTGTTTTCGTCGTGTTTTTGTTTCGATCTGTTTCTGCCAGGACATACTCTTTGAAAGTTTAGAAGCACAATGGTGTCTGCCAAGGATAAAGGGAAGAAGCCCATGGAGGAGGATTTCCAAGACCCTAAGCAGGGGCTGGTACCTTTAGTCTCTTGCCCTGCATCAGCGGAAGCCCTACGAGTCAATAAGGAGTTCTGCGATAAGTACCGAAACTTGCAGAGGAAGGTGGACATGCTTCAATGGGAGAATAATAGGCTTCGCAAGATGCTGGAAGATTTCCTCACGTCAAGTAAGAAAATATTACCACCACCACCAAAAGAGTAATTCGTCATCAGGTTTGGCATCCCCTTGGTTTGTTCCAAGCTTGGGGGAGTGATGCGGTATCACATCACTATCTTCTATCTTTTTACCTTATTAGTAGAGTCATATCATAAATAGAGGAGTTTTTATGTAGTATGGTTTGCATTATGGAAGTGTCCCCTCTCTCGTTAGATATGTATCCCTTGGTGTGAGTTTCCGTTATGGAATATTAATGAGAAGTTCTATCATTTACTCTTTTCAATAGCTTATATTAGTTTTCAATTCGTGGTTATATGATTGATCTTGTTGTTAGTATTGGTATCACTTTGGGATCATTGAGTTAATTTAGTTGGTTTTGGCAAACCTGGCTCGGTCAGCAGCCCACTATTTTTGAGAGTTGAATGAAAAAGATAGAAGTACTCTAAAGAAAAATAATTTCATCATCTTTCTTTCTTGATTTGCTCATAAGTCTAGTATTCTGTAGTTAAGATCTTTTGTGCTTCCAAGGAAGATTGCATGTTTGTCTTTATCGCTTGTATGTTTGTTTGTTTCCTTCAACTCTTATACTTGCTACCCAGCCTTGCTAGCCAAAAACCTGTACTGAGAGGGAATTCTTCTCGTGCATCCACTCCTTTAAACCAAAACCTTTGCCATTTGTGTCCACCATACCTACCTATTAGCACTATTGCTATTCCAAGCAAATTCTTGTTTCATCTACCTCCCAAATTAAACTTGTTATGTGAAAATTAGTGATTAAAGCTCTCACAAACTTGATGGCACACTTTACTTTCTTGCATTTAATAAACTTGAACCATTGGGTCCTTCTTTGTTGTGTATATGCTTGCGCTTTATGAGTTGAAGTTAGCAGAACCATGCATCATGGGGACCGCTTTGAACACTTCATTGGTACTTGTACCTAGTTGATATCATGTTCTTTTGCTAATGGATCCCGACGGTGTGAAATAAAAGTGGAACTTGTAAGATCATGGAGTTTATATGTATGTTAGAGAAACGCCTGGGCCGCTAGCCTAAGCCATGCCTAATCATGGTGGAAACTTGCAGTATAACTATAGTGAGCATTCTATAAAGCATCCTCAATAAAAACCTATGCAAATAGCAAATAAAAAGATCACTGAGATGCTCACTGTCTACTTACCTTGTTATTTTGATTATGGGATAACTCCTGTGTCATGTGCAAGGGGTACCCCGTTGGCGGTTCTCAATAATACGCATGTATTTACAATGACAAGAGCTTACTCATGACTGAAGTTGAGTAGCATGAGGTTCGGTACTCATAAGTAAGGGGCATGGGACTTCAACTTATAACTTGTCAAGCATATCCTCTTAGTTGTGTCACTTTAACCTTAATAACCTAAAGATGCCTATGATAGGGGCAATGAGAGCTGAAAGCTAGTAAGTATCATAATTTTTGGGAGCTCTTTATGAGACTTGCAATCTTTGCTTCCCTCTGCGAAGGGCCCTTCTTTTACTTTTTAGTTGAGTCAGTAAACCTATTCCCTTCTATCTCAGCAAGTATTTTGAGTTGTTGTGTTTCATTCATTCATATGATGATTTATTCAATCGTGTTTCTTATGTTCCTTGTTTTGCACATTGCTCTTATCTTGATGTTTACTACTTTGAAAACTATCATTGAAAAAACAGCTATTTGTGAACTCCAGCAAATTATCAACTATTCTTCGACCAAGAGCTAAGTTTGCCATTACCAATTATGATTTACTTCATGTATCTTTATTGTGTTTCCTTTACCTATGACAAGTTGAGTTATATAATAGTGAGTTGTCTTCTATTATGATCTATGTATTTGATGAATGTGATGCTTCTTGTCCGTATTCTTTTATCGACTCTTCACTCCATAAATCTGAGGCCATGTTTATTGAGCTCGGTTTAAGCAGGGACAAGCGAAGTCTACGCTTGGGGGAGTTGATACGTCCATTTTGCATCACTATTCTATGTCATAATTCACTGTTATTCATTGATATATTTCGTATTGAGAGGTGATACTTATGTTATTTCATCTGTTTTTGCACGGTTGGTGACTTTTGGAGCATGGACCGCTGCAGTCAGGATTCTGATGGAAAAGGTGCTGTTTGGAGGCAAAATCCGCGAAGATCAAAAAATCAGGGAAAATATACGGAAAATCCTATTTTTCCAGAAGACGAAGGATGCCAGAAGAGGGAGTGGAGATGGGCCACAGGGGGCCCACACCACCTGGCCTTGACGAACCCTAGGCAGCGCTGACAGTGGTCCGCCACCACGGCCTGCAGCCTCTCCCCTATGGCGTATATCATCCTGCCGAAACCCTAAGACTCGGGGAGCGTCCACAAAAAGATTCCGCCGCCTCTGCGGGGCGGAAAACACCGAGAGAGAAAGATCTCTCCTGCAGACAAATTTCTGCCGGGGGAATTCCTTCCCGGAGAGGGGAGATCGTCGCCATCAACACCACCATCAAGCTGGACTTCATCGGGATCATCATCATCATCACCACCATCATCATCAGCAGCACCCTCATCACCATCTCCATATTGCTGTAACAATTGACTTGAATCTTGCATTATTTCATAGGGGAAGCTTTCCCGGTGTTGATTACTCTTTGTAGTTGATGCTATTGAGTGAACCATTGAATTATTATTTATGTTCAGATTGTTATACATCATTATTCCATGTTTGATCATGATCCATATGATGTCTTGTGAGTACTTCGTTTTGTTCTTAAGGACATGGGAGAAGTCATATTGTTAGTAGTGGAATTGTGTTGAGAAAGATTCAATGGTTTGATATTTGAGTTGTGGTGTACTTCTAGTGGTGTCATGTGAACGTCGACTACATGACACTTCACCTATATGGGCCTAGAGGAATGTATTGTGTATTTGGCTACTAATCGTAGGGGTTGCCGGAGTGACAGAAACCTGAACCCCCGTTAGGAAACCATTGCACAAGGGACGTAAGGGTCTTAGAGTTTAAAGCTGTGGTTAGGTTTCTACCTTAATTACTTTCTTGTACTTACGGATGTTTGCAAGGGGTATAATCACAAGTACGTATTAGTCCTAGGAAGGTCGGTACATTAGCACAGGTTCACCCACACAACACTTAGCAAGCTAAAGAAGATTAATCAACTATATGAAGCGAAAGCACTTGATAGTCTTTCCATGTGTCCTCAAGAACGTTTGGTCATCTTAGGTAATACAACCGGCTTGTCCTTTGCTGCATAAAGGATTGGGCCACTTGCTGCATTTATTCCTACTGTCTTTTATTTACTCGTACTTTGTTTACTTGCTTTATCAAAGACCCCTAAAAATCCGTTTGCTAAGTATTTGCAGAGAATTCCTGATCCATACCACTAGCCAGCACCTTCTGCTCCTCGTTGGGTTTGACACTCTTACTTATCGAAAATACTGCGATACACCCCCTATACTTGTGGGTCATCACCAACCCGGGAGATGATCATTGGCATGCTCTTAAGAGAGTAATGCGCTATCTAAAGGGAACCATGAGCTATGAAATTCATTATACCGGGTATCCCAGAGTACTTGAAGGGTATAGTGATTCAAATTGTATATCAGATGCTGATGAGATAAAAACCACAAGTGGATATATATTCACTCTTGGTGGTGGCGCTATTTCATGGAAGTCTTACAAGCAGACCATCTTAACGAGGTCAACTATGGAAGAAGAACTCACAACATTAGATACTGCGACTGTCGAAGCAGAATGGCTTCATGAACTCTTAACATATTTGCCTATGGTTGAAAAACCAATACCGGCAATCCTTATGAACTGTGACAACCAAACTATGATTGTCAAAGTGAACAGTTCTAAGGACAGTATGAAGAGTTCAAGACATGTCAAGAGAAGACTGAAGTCTGTCAGAAAGCTGAGAAACTTCGGAGTTATAGCATTAGATTATGTCCAAACGGCTAAAAATCTGGCAGATCCTTTTATGAAAGGGCTATCAAGAAATTTGATAGAAAATGCATCGAGGGAGATGGGTTTTTGAGACCCACGTGAGTTGTCAAGGGGGTAATCCAACCTATGTGATTGGAGGTCCCATGAATTAGGACCTGGGAAAACAAACCGAAACAACTGAGTTCAGAGAAACTTTCAAAACTCCCACTCTGTTGCAGATGCAATTCTCTCATAGCAAACTGTAAGGAAGGTTGATTAAATCTTAATGTGTTATGTCTGTCTCCTTGGGAGCAAAGACGTTGTCCTACAGAGCATTCTTGAAAGAACACACCTATATGAGCTACACTGATGGTCACAGTGTATGAGATTTGGGTGAATCTCTAGGAAGCTCATAAAAGGCCGAGGAGTATGACTTACAAGCTCCACCCAAGGGGTAGCCTATGGCAGCCAAGTACCGGTAACGGCATTGAGTGAAACTTGTTGCGCAAGACTAGCAATTCAAGGCATAGTCCATTGTTCAGTTCTAGTAAGCGTATCTCTTTGTCTAGGTGGAAGTTCAACTTAACAGTCTCCACTGAACTACAGGTAAAACAGTGATTGGAACTAATGAGCCATATGACGTGCCTCTGAGATCTGGTGGGGGATTGTTAGATTTATATGGGTTGCGGCTCATCTAGACAGCCCATGTAGTCTGATAAATCCTGAAATCTTAAGGCTCATCTACTATGGAAGCTTGGGAGCTGTGTGGGAGACAAAGTTTAGTGCCACATTGCTAGTTGGGAGAGAGTTGGACCAGCTTATAAGGTGAGCTGTTTCACTCCAACTAAGTGAGTGACAAGAGAAGAAGTTCACGCGCACTCCTCCTCTGCCGCCCGCCTCGCCTCGCCCGCAGGCGCGTCGCGTTTCATGAATCGAGTTCGAGTTAGAAACTCGTTTTGTGGAAGACTAAATTTTTGCCTGGTGCACCAGCTGTTGGGTATGTGTCAACATTCGTGTGCATGTTTGACGCGTGTCCCTGTCTTCCACCGCGTGGCGACTCGGTCGGCTCACCTCCCAGGCTATAGAGCAAGAGATAGACAGATCTAGATGGATCCCAGTTCTTTCTCAGTCTCTTTCGCTGTGTGTTCCTCTTGATGCGCTGTTGTCTAGGCTTCCCCATCCCGGCCACTGCGTGCACTGCTGTCTGGGAGAGCAGGCCTCCCAAACCCCATCCGTTGAGATCCTGTATCGGGAGACGGGCGATAAGGTTTTTGGGTAGCGTCTCGGCGCGACTGCTCGCCTCCGTTCGTGTATTCTTTCTTCGACAACTGACAACCTCATCAGCACCATGAGCGACATAAAAATGGACCAAGGTGCTGCTGTGGTGATGACCTTCCCGGTCAACCTGTACGTCCTATTCTTCTCTTTGTATGCACTAGTTCTTGCTAGATTTTTAGATCTATTGGATGTGGTTGTTTGACTGCATGTGTTTAGATCTGCTAGTGCTTACATAATGTTGATTTCGGTAATTAATCTAATGGGGAAATTGCCTAATATTCCAACATCGGTCACCACAACTAACGCCTAAAGTGTGATAAAATTTTCTATCGAGCAAAGTGTAGTCATAGCATCATGAGTAAGGGAGCACAATGGAATATGCTTTAATTATATGTGTATATATATATTGTCACTTACAGTTGACATATATCAAACTTAAGAAAGGTACAAAACCTGCATATATACTTTGTCATAACCCGATTTGAAAGACCAGCACCTACACTTGGGGTTGGGGGAACTTAATTATTCATCAAAGAATGGAAGTAACCAATGCGATACCCAAGGTAACAAAACTAAATCAAAGAATGCGTAATCTGAAATACGACAGTATACACAAGGTCCATGTAAAGGCTTGCAAGCTACCCACCCCGTCAACCCATCGGCGGGCAATTAACATTTGGGCTGTTCGTCTTGCACGATGCCGCCTGCAGGTTCTGCAGATACAGCCGCTTGAGTAGCTGGAGGTCGGACTCTCCGGAGACGATAGCGGCAACGGCCGATTCTCCGACAGGAGCGTCGCTGCCCAACGGCCGCGCAGAGCTCGACGCAACGAGGAGTGCCGTGATCGCCATCATTACAAGGATCGCCGGCACAGCAGACTTCGATCTCATCATGATTCTGAATTCTGATCCGCTCACAAGTAACTTTGCAAATAGCGCTGCAAGTAGCTAGATTTTGCTGCAATGGCTAGCACCGTGAGAATGTGAGATGACTGAATTACTCCTCAGCTCTCGCCCTATTTAACAGGAAGCTGATCGGCTCCAGATTTTGTTGAATACCGCGTACTTGCACCGTGTGCGACTGGGCAGAGAATTTGACGAGATGAACAGTGACGGAGAATTGTTTCTGCATACTGCGTGTCTATCAGAATTCAGTAGTCAGTCAACCGAGGTACGAGCGTACGAGACACTAAAATCCACATGTTTCTACACCAAATCAATATTACTTCCTTTGACTACATGTTGTGTTGGGAGTGGTTCTTGCCGTTACGTATCAACAAATGTGAAACCCAAGTTTCTGGTCGATGGACAGAAAAGGGTTCACCAGAGATGTGAGGTCCCGGAAATTCTATAGAAAAGCCGAGTGAAATTGCGATTTGTAGTGTGACTTTGTACACTCATTTTACAGTTATATCGACTCCACTCTAAACTTATCATCAAAAAGAAAAAAAATTGTAACTTCGATTCTTTGCTTGCAGGCAACACAGCCGGCCTGTTTGCTCCAGGACCGTTCCATATAAGATGTGAAACCTTTTACATGGAGTTGACGAGACCCAAGTTTGCGAATCTGCACTCGGAACTGAAATTTTGCATTCAGCCGTACCCAACGGGAAACAAACACCGGGAATGCATTTATATTCTAGCACTCTTACCTGTGGCTCTCTCGAGACTAAACGTGGGGCGAAAGGGGTTGAATTCTTTTTATTTAAATTGCAACACACGGGTATTGAACTCAAAACCGCTTGACTCTGATATCATCTAGTATAAAAATAGAATTGGATGCCCCGAAGCCGTTGACGCAAAAACTTAAGCTGATGGGGGCAAGAGCAATGCATTTACTTCAATAGGGTCTTTCGTAGTAAGTGACGATTGACGTCTGCACGGGCTATCTTAACCCATACTGGCTGGCGGCATTTTTATAAAATTGATGTTACATAGGCGCTCTATGTTATTATCGGATGATCTTTCTGGCCACTCTGAGAGATTCATAATTTGTAAACTATACTAATCTTTAAGCTTTGCAATACACTGTTTATATGCATTGGTTGATGCAAAAGGCGGGGTCTTATTTCCCTTTTTGGAAGAAATGTGGACTATACATGTTGAAATTCGCTCAGAGTCCAAAGTACGGACGCGTGCTATTGACTTTCACTTTGTTTGGAACCCGAACTCCCATTTTTTCGTTAGTCTAGTCATCAAAAGTACACATGCATACTAGTCCTTGGATAAAAATGCATACTAGTCCTACCTTGTGCCCTACACTGGTCTAGATTCGGTTAGCTCCATCTCAGAACTTGGACTTGGACTGCGCGATAATAAAGTTGCATAGTAAGTACTGGTCTAGTATTTGTTTGGTCTACCACATATACTAATTAATTAATGCATGTCTGCAGGGTACCGATTAAATTACGCTGCATACTTCCCCTTTCTACAATGTACGTCCTTTTTGTTTTATTGCCAAGTCCAAGTTTCTTAAATTTGACCACAATTATTATAAACACAAATCTTTATATATGTATTACAAAATATATACATTATGATTATACGATCGTCATTTTTTTAACGAATATCCAAAATTGAGGAAATCAAATGTATATTTGACTAATAAAATTTGATCATTATTTGGTTCCTATCCTGGTATACTAATATTCAAATTTGTATTTTTAATACACTTCAAGTGGATGTAAGGTATGACCCATATCCACACTTCAAGTGGATGTAAGGTATGACACATACCCGTGACATGTTTCCGTCAATAGCAGCGAACGAGCTGGAGTGGTTGTCGCAAAGAACCAAAACAATATGTGAAGGCTTTAGAGATAAACATGAGAAAACATCCTAAATGGAAACTCGGTCTACAAATCTTATAAACAAAATATCCTTACATTCGGAGTTAAGAATGGAGTTTATCGCAAGTATCGATAAAATGGTCTCACATGGTTCGATCCGATCGAGCCAGCAGGACATCTCTCTCCCCTCCCTCTCTCTATCTCGTGCCAAATATTAAGCCGTTAGTTCGCTTCTATAGAGGAGTTCTGGGCACCAAGAAGGTTGTTGAGGCTACACATGCATCGTTTGGTTCGTCAAGAAAAGATGTAGGCTTTTAAGAGATCTTAAAGATAACACATCCTACAAATAGATTGTTCACAAGATATTCGAAACAAACAAAGTCAACTAGCCTATACCATGGTGCCTCCCTTCCTTGTTGTCAAGGGTTTGGAGTAGCTAGATTTGATAGTTTTTTTTCTTTCAGAGCCCTATAATAGAGTTGAAAGATGGTTTAAGATTATTTTAATGTTGGTTGTCCCTTTTGTATTATTTCTGTAAATTTTATCTCAAAGGTTTTTGAAAAGCCCGGTTAAGATACTTGAAAATCTAAGTTGGATTTGTTTGAAGTTAATAAGTAAATTGTCGAAACTTCATGTCATTTTTTTTCATAATTTGGATTCAATTTATTTTAAGAAAATATCAACCTATTCTTTTGGAAGTTCATCCTTCAAATTTTTAGCAGCAAAGATGTTGTACAAACGAAGCTGGTCAAACAACAACAAAAAGTATTGAACTGTATTTATTTCGAAGGTTTATTCTTCAAATTTTGGGGAATGCAGATAAAGTACGAATGATGTTCGTGAGACAACAATAAAAATATTGAACCATCTTATTTTGAAAGTTCATCTCAAAGATTTTCGAAATCCTAGTTAAGATACTTGAAAGCTAAACTAGATTTGTTTGAAGTTCATAAATAAGTTGTTGAAAGTACATCTCATAAATTTTTGATTCGAAATTTTGGAACCTTAAGCCAACATTTGGGAAGTCCATCCAGTTTTTTTGGAGGAAAAATATAGAGCTCCTTTGATTCATAGGATTTTCAAAATGTAGGAATAAGAAAATTGTGGGGTTGGAGTGGCATGTCTTCTTAAATCGTACAGGATTAGGAAATTACTAATCCTACACATGATTTTTGATCAAGTAGTGTGTTTCATCACACAAGAAAACCAAAGAAATTGTGAAATAAGATCGGAGTAGATGGACGTTTTCTCCAAAGTAGAGTGCAAAAGAGTGGATGGCCTGAACGGGGGGCAGGGATGCCATGCACGAACGGAGTGGAAGGATTGTAGTCCTTTGAACGACTTTAGTAGGAAATATTTCTAAGGATCAAAATCCTTAAAAATCCTACACAATTTCCCTGAATCAAAGGAATCCATAGTAAGAAGAAAATTGGTCAGACAAAACCATCAATCAGATGTGTATTGGTCATGTCAAAAATTAACCGCTCACAAAGGTTAACAGCAAGATAGATTTACACTAGATATTGAGCAATATATTTCATGAATGATCGTGTGAGAAATTATACAGCTGATATATAATATTGGTATACAACTGTCCCTTACAGTTGAGCACATGAAAAATATCGTGGTTAAGAAAACTTAAAAACAGCCAGCAACTATCTTAGGTGCATCTTACTCGACAAGAATGGAACTAAGCAATGAATCAAAGAACGTATAGTACTCTACGCTGCATAAACCAAGTTCTTGTACAGTCCTGCCTGCTACCCCCCTCAACCCATAGATGGGGGTGGGCATCCAACATTGGGGCTGTTGGTCGTGCACGACGCCCCTGGCCCTGCCTGCAGGCTCTGCAGATACAGCCCCTGGAGAAGCTGTAGGATGGACTCGCCGCCGGAGACTACGGTGGCAGCGGCGGACTCTCCTGCCAGTACATTACCGCCCAATGGCCGCGCTGAGCTCGAGGCGACGAGGAGCGCCGAGATCGCCATCAACATAAGGATCACCGGCACAACAGACTTGGATCTCATCATCATTCCGAATTCTGATCAGTCAGACAAACCAACTTTGCAAGTACGTGGCTAGATTTTGCTGCAAACCGAGCTGCAATGGCTAGCACTGTGAGAATGTTAGATGATTGAATTACTCTTGGGCTCTCGCACTATTTAAAAGGGAGCTTACCGGCTGCAGTTTTCCTTGAATACCGTGTACTCTCAAACGTGTGCGACTGGGCAGAGAATTTGACGAGATAAACAGTGACGGCGAATTCCTTCTGCATGCTGAGCAGCACCTACGCGGATGTTCAGCCGAGGCACTAAAAATCCACATGATTTTAGGTCAAATCAATGTGCTAATTAATGTTCATCCAAAATACTAGTAGCACTAATTTTTACCACATGTTGTGTTACTTTAAGCAGTTGTTCGGGTCGGTCGTTAGTACTACCTCTGTTTGGGATTATAGGTCCCGAGAGCTTTTCTATATTGTTTGAGATTATAAGGGTTATCTCATTTATTAGTCTCATGTCCAATGCATGTTCTCCTTTTCCTCTCATTTCTCTAATGCATGTAAGACTATTGGTGCATGCAAAAAATAATGAGATAGTTATGAAATGTCTTGATATTAGCAACTTGGCCCTTATGACTAATAATCCCGAACAGAGGTAGTACTTAACAATGAATGTGGAGCATCTAGATTGTTGATGACTCTATCGCGTTTGACTAGGGAACAAGGATAACGATATACCGAAATGTTGAGATTATTATACTCCAAAAGGCACCTGATGATATTTAGATAAGTGTAGAGTAAAATGCATCATTAGTCCCGCATCTTACAGGCGAAGTCTGAAACCGTCCTGGAACACAGGAACTGCAATATTGCCGTCCTCAAAGTTGTTCAGGATGTCCAGATACGGTCCTGAGTACATGGCCGCCGTATTTCCATGACGTGGCCACGAAGCGGGCCTAGGACGGCGCAGCGGATAGGCCCACCAGAACCACGGACCCTCGCTCACCACGGGAAAATTGCAACCCCCCGCAGTCCTCTGTTTCCTCCCCTGTTTCTCCTGTTCGTGGGGAGAGGCCGAGGTGAACGGCGACGACGGCGGCAGAATCTCATGATCATCGCCAGAACAAGCTGATTCACATCGGAGAAGGAGGTGGCTGACGAAGTTGAAGGAGATGACCGTGGAGGCGCATCAAGGCGGTCATTACGGTCCCCGGGAATGGCGCCCGTTCGGCGGTCAGAAGGAGACCAGGTTCCCCTGTATGGTGAGTTCGATCGTGCCCCTATTTAGTCGCCATTTTTTGGTATTTTTGATAAATGAGTGTACTGCAGATGTGATTATTTCTTGTGTTGATTCAGATTAATTTAGGATTTGATGCAATAGGGTTTAAGAATGGCAAAAGTCTGAACCTTTCCTATTTTCTCTATTTTCCGTTGAATTTGCAAGGGAAGGTAGTGACTGTTTTACTATTGAGGTGATTCATGGAGGTTTTTTCATTGGTTCTGGATTAAATAGGGCGTACGCAGATGGTACGAAGGTTTGTTATGATGATTGTGGTTGCGAAACTTGGTCTGCACTATGGCTCGAAGATGTAATTGAGGATTTAGGATATGAGGCTGCTGGAAGGATAGAAGTTTACTGGTTATTGCCGGGAATGCAGATAAATGAAGATGGCCTTCGGTTGATTAACAGTGACAGTGATGCACTATGTATGGTTTCAGAGGTAAAACAAGGGCACAAGTATCTGATGCTTTTCCTTGATCATAATCCAACCAAGAAAGTGAATGTCTCTGATGATGTTGAAAATCCTGTAGTAAATTTACCTCATGTAATCAGTCCTACTAAGAAATGTACTACTGTCAGTAAAGCCAGTGTTGAGGTTCATGATGTGCAAGGGACAACAAGCAGTGTTGGAGTTGTAAGTGCGAGGAGATCAAACAGAGAATATGTAGAGGAAGAAGATGGGGACAGTGATGAAGATTATGTTCCAGATATCATTGACAGTGACAATGATATAGAAGATGGAGATGATGATTTGTACCAGCAGTATGCAGATCATGAGGCAAAAGTTGAGCAGTTTGCAGAAGGAGAAATGTCTGAAGATGAATTTTTTGAACTTGCAGATTTTGATGAGGACACAGATAGATTCAAGAACTTCAAGACATTTATGCCATCAGACATGACTGATCCCAAGTTCAAGGTTGGTATGAAATTTGAGTCTGTTGATCAGTTGAAAAAGGCAATAAGAGAGCACAGTTGCAAGCATAGGAAAAACATCCAATTCCCCAAGAATGACTTGATTAGGGTTTAAGATAAGTGTGAAAAGGGTTGCCCTGGGAACTGTATGCTTCGGGGGATGCTAGAACAAAGGCCTTTATGGTGAAAAGGCATGAGAGTATGCACACTTGTGAGAGCAAGTGGCAAGTGAGAGCATTTTCAGCAAGATATATTGGAAACCATTATGTTGAAGAGATACGAGCAAATGAGAAGATGGCACTAAAAGGTCTAGCGCAGTTAGTGCAGAAAGATTGGAAAATGACACCAAAAAGGGGCAAGCTAGGAAGAGCAAGGAAATTTGCATTTGATATCATATATGGAGATGAGACTGCCCAATACAATCAACTCTGGGATTTCGGATAGGAACTGAGGAGATCCAACCCAGGCAACACATTCTTTTTGTTGCTTGATGATGCAGGTCACTTCAAGAGATGTTACTTTTCATTTGATGCATGCAAGAGGGGCTTCCTTGCTGGCTGTAGACCAATTATCTTCCTAGATGGTTGTCACTTGAAGACCAAGTTTGGTGGGATACTACTTACTGTAATAGGAACGGATCCTAATGATTGCATCTTTCCAGTGGCGTTTGATATTGTGGAAGTTGAAAACACAACCTCTTGGAAGTGGTTCTTGACTGCACTTAAACAAGATTTAGGCATTGTGAACACAGCCCCTTGGACTATCATGTCTGACAAACAAAAAGTAAGCTCCGTGACCCACATGATTTTTATTTTAGGTTGTCACTTGTCGACACGTCGAGGACATATGATCTTTATTTTGGGTCACTTGTCGACAAGTCAAGGACATATGATTATGCTCAATTAATTAACTCTTGCTCACTTAATTTTTGCAGGGTTTGATAGAGGCTATTTCAGAGATGTTTCCAGAATCCGGCCACAGATTCTGTGTGAGGCACCTTTGGCATAATTTCAACAAAAATTTCAAAGGTGAACTACTCAAGAACCAGCTGTGGAAATGTGCTAGAAGTAGCACAGTTGCTAAATGGCACGAGAATATGGATGCCATGTTGGTTTTAAGCAAATCAGCCCATGATTGGCTAGAGGAGTTATCACCTGCCACATGGGTAAGAGCATTCCAAAGTGAGTTTCCTAAATGTGATGTTCTCTTGAACAATAATTGCGAGGTTTTCAATAAGTACATCTTGGAAGCAAGAGAGTTTCCTATTCTTTCCATGATTCTGAAGATTAAGTGTCATATTACAATAAGGATTTATAACAAGCAGCTTGAATCCCAGTCCATGAGTGGTAGTATTTGTCCTAAAATTAGGAAGAAACTATAGAAGCATGTTGAATGGTCCAAAAATTGTGAAGCTAAGCCATGTGGCAATGGAATCTTTGAAATCATGGAAAGGGGTACTTCATACACTATTGATCTTCAGAAGAAAACTTGCAGTTGCAGAAGGTGGGGTCTATCAGGCATTCCATGTTGGCCTGCTTGCTCAGCTCTAAGACATGACCAAATTTCTCCAGAGAGTTATGTTAGTGCTTGCTATTCCATTGAAAAATTCTGCAAAGCTTATGAGCACATTATTTGGCCATGTAGAGATGTAAAGGAGTGGGAAAAGGTTGATGGAATGACAATCAAAGCTCCGAAGTTTGTGCAAAAGGTTGGCAGGCCACCAAAAAATAGGAGGCAACAACCAGAGGAGAAAGAAGGAAAGAATGGACAGAAGAAGATGAGCAAGCATGGAGTAATAATTCACTGCAGCTACTATGGCCTACCAGGCCACAACAAAGGAGGTTGTATTGATTATAAGTTAGGATTAGTTCCAAACAAAGAAGCAAAGAGGAAGGTGAGGGCAGAACCAAATGTGTTTGATGATGATTTCGACGATGTTGCACTAGTAACCAAGGTAAATATGAATCCTTTCTAATATATGATAACCTAAATGCTATGTAGCACGTTGAATTATCTATTTTAATTTCCATTTTATTTATGTAGGAACATCACTTGCACACAATGAAATTTGTACAAAAGGACACCAGAACATATGAGCCAGAGGTGCTACAAGAATTATTAGCTGAGGTAATGTCTCTGTCATTTTAGTTGCAAGAATTCTCTATCAGTTCTATGTCAATTTCGTTACAAGAATTCTTTGTCAATTGTTGCAGGGACCATCTACACAAAGAGAGGCAGGTGAGAAAGGTCCATTACCAGATTGTGCTTTCATCGAAGAGAATGTCCATAATCAGCAGAAGGTAAGGTACTTGCAGCAGCTAAGTTGAAGGCTGCAGCTCAAAAAAGAGATGTAGCAGATCAAGCAAAATTTGATGCAGCAATGGCAAAGTTGCAACAAGAGGAGGAACAAAGGGCTCAAGCTGCTGAGAATAAAAAGGCTGAAGCTTTTGCTAGAAAATTAGCAAATGTAGAAAAGAAGAAGGCTGAGAGGGAAGCAAAGCAGCTAGCTACTGAAGAAAAGGAAAATAGCAAATGCAGAGAAGAAGAAGAAAGCACTAGAGGAAAAACTTGCACTTGCAGAGAAGAAGAAACTATCCCAGGAAACTAGAAAAAGGGAGGTGGAGGAAGCTAAGCATGCACTTGCAGAAAAGAAAAGGTTGGCTCAAGAAATTAGGAAGCAAGAAATAGAAGAAGCTAAGAGAGAAGAAGAAGAAGAGGCAAGAATTATCTTGAGAAGGGAAGAAGAAGCAAGGAAAAAGTCATGGGAAGAACACATGCAGAAAACTGAATTGGCAAGGCAATAATCTGTGAGAGCTTGCCATTACATAGGTGAGGAAGATAGACATGTATCATGGCAGGAGAAGAAGAGAGTTGTAGAAGAAGCTAACAAAGCCCAGGCTGCTCAGTTTCAAGCTGCACAGATCCGGCTCTGATACCACTGAAGGGTTCGCAGCATAGAAAACAAAAAAATTCCTACGATGGGAACTATACGCCAAGATCTATCTACTAGATACAAGCAACGGGTGGATATATATCCATAGAGAACTTACCCTCGAAGACAACAAAGCTTTGTTAACGAGTTGGAACTCATGGATGATGTAGTCGTACACTTGCCAATCTCAAGATCATGATGAAGTCCAGCAGGTCCGGCTCCAGCACGTCCTTCAGATCCAGCTCCAGCAAGTCCAGCACCACCAAGTCCAGCACCGCAAAGCAGCGGTGCATCCGTGATCGCACACACGTCGGGTACCCCGACAACCTCCGTCCCTCGCTCCAGCAAAGCAGCAGAAGCAACAACTCCTTTCCAGATAAAGTCACCGGAAACATGTATCTCGCTAATCCGAGACCATGGGGAATAATTAGAGGGGGAGAGAGATCCTTCCCGAGGAGATGTGTGTATGAAGGTGTGAGAGGGGGGCCTTTTATAGGAGGAGGGAGGTACCCTCCCCATGGCCGGCGCCTCAAGGGGTGACCCTTCACCTCCTCATTCATGTGGTGGTAACTCCCTCCACATAAATTTGCCCCTTCACATTCTCTTTTAAAGTCTCCACTTTAAATGCATTAAATTTCTCCAAATTTAATGCTCTCTCATTTAATAAAACTCTTTTATTAATTTTATTCAGAATTTTGTTAATTACTTTAATTAACAAACATTCACATAAAACCCACTGCAACACTTCAATATTACATGCAGAACCAATTTCAGCAATTTCACCCGAAATAGTTTCGGTGTCTATTGAAATAATTCCAGCGCTTTCTTAAATCTTTATCTGAAACATATTTGCTCCAAATGGTGTCGGTATCCCTTAAGTGTGTCACCCTATGGTTCGTGAATAATGCAGACATGATCGAGACCCCTCTCAGATCAATAATCAGAAGAGGGACCTGGAGATCCATACTGACTCCTACACATTCAACAATGACTTCCGTGATCGTGAGAACCTTTAGCGCTAGTAACTAAATCCCTTTGTCTCGCGATATATTACATATCCGAGATTCGATCATCGGTATCCAAATACCTAGTTTGATCTCGTTACCGACATGCACTCTTTTCTCGTTCCCGTGATATAACATTCTAGTGATCACATCACTTGCCTGCATGCTATCTTAATGTGATATCACCGAGGGGGCCCAGAGTATATCTATCCGTCATCGGGATGGAAAAATTCCACTCTTGATCCATGAGCCTCAACATAACACCTTTGTAGCACTAAACCCACCTTTATAGTCACCCTGTTATGGTGTGACGTTTGATGTTATCAAGATACTCTTCCGGTGTCAGCAATTAACATGATCTCATGGTCTAAGGACTAGGATTACTTCGTATGATGTTATAGCAATATAAACACAATGACTTTGAGCGTAATGCTATACTTCGGATGAATGTTCATCACATCATTCAACTAATGTTGTGACCTTATTATTAACAACATCCAATGTCCATGATCAGGAAACCTTGATCATCTTGTTAATCAACGAGCTAGTTTATAAGAGAGGCATAACTAGGAACTTTCCTTTTGTTTATTAAACACACACGTATTAACGTTTCCAAATTAATACAATTATACCATGCAAAATAAACATTTATGATAAACAAGGAATAAGATAATAACCACTTTATTATTGCCTCTCGGGCATATTCCCTTCAGTCTCCCACTTGCACTAGAGTCAATAATCTAGTTTGAAAAACTTTGCGTATTGAACACCTATGGCTTTCTGGTGTTGCATATACGCTATTGCTAGTGGTTAACATAATCTCCGGATCTAACAGTTTCAGGTCCGTGTGTATTTGCATGTCTTTGCGTCTCTACGCATCACTCATTCTCAAATGAGATGTCATTGTATAAATTTGGTCCTTTGGTGAAACCTTTAGTTCGTTCGGGTTAAAATATGTTGATATTATTGTCATACAATATATCTTCATAGTATTAGCCTACTTTGAATCGCACCTAATTTGATAAAAAACTACTTAACACAAATGCCCTTCTTTGTTGCTACTATAGCAGTTATATACTTAGCCTTTTATTGTAGTATCCGTCACAATATTTCAACTTTGGAACTGATCCAAATCCATCATGGAACATCCTTTCCATTACATTGTGCCACCCATAGTCTAAATTGAGATAAATTTAATTTGTATCTTGTGATAAAACTAGTATCAATGTAACACTTTACAATGAACTACCTTTAACTATTTGTCACTTATACATGATATATTCTTAGTTCTTCCAAAGCTCATAACAATATCTTTACTATTGTCCAATGATCATCTTATGAATCATTCTGGTATGTGCTCATAACATTTAGAGCATAGGATATTATGGATATATACATATCATGGTATAATTGATCAAAATCTTCATATGATTTTACTCACCAAGTGTTGAAACACTTGAATCTTAATACAATCCTTTCCATGTAGCAAGAACCTTTCTTGTTGTTTCCATATTGAACCCTTTCAATATCTCATATATGTATGTCTGGCACAACCATATTAGAGCCTCAATCTATCCATATAGATATTGATGCCAAATATTCCGGGTTTGCCCAAGTCTTTCATCGAAATCTTATTTTAATGAAATTCTTAACTTGTGTCAATACAAGATACATCATTTCCAATCAACAATATGTCCTCTACATAATGTATTAGAAATATGTCTCAGTGCTCCCACTTAATTTCTTGCAAATGCAAGCATCTTCATCATGCCCGATGAATTTAAACTCTTTTAACAGTTTCATCATGGTGAAGATTCCAACTCCGCTATGCTTACTTCAACTATTGAAGTTTGCATGCCCTTTTAGCACCCTTTGAATTAACAAAACCCTTCGGACCGTGTCATGTACACGTCCTAGGTAACCATTCTATTAGAAGAATCTTGTTTTGTTTATTCAACTACCATATACCAAATTATATGTAGTGGTTGCTACATTAATCCTTCAAGACTAAATATCGCTATGAAAGATCAAATCTTGTCATAGTCAACTCCTTGAACATTGTTGTAAACTTCTTTTCGACATGTCGACTATTTCATAGATGTTAAACATCCATGTCTATTTCTTTATATATCCAAACACGACCGATAGGATTTACACCTTTTTAGAGGGTCTTCCAAATTTAGAAACTTGATTTCTCGTGTATGGATATTATCACGGATTCTATGACTTATAGTCATTTTATGGAGTCAGGGCCCATCATCGCTTCTTTGCATGTAGTCGGTTCATCATTGTCAAAACAATAACGACTTGCTTATCAAATCACACTATTTGATTCTTCCCGACCCACACGGTTCAATAGGAATTCTAATCTCCGAGATCACACCCTTTGTATCACAGGAGCCATGAGCATTGTGGCCACCACCGGGACACTTTCTGGCGCTGCGCTACTGAGCACATATAGCTAAGGTTCAACAACCTTATCAAAGTTCTATTGTCCTCCCACTTAACTTTTCACGAAAAATTCCTTCTCAAGAAACTTGCCGTTCCAAGTAACAAACTCTTTTTTCCTCGGTGTTATGGAGAAATTCCCAACAAATTCTTTGGGATAACCTACAAAGACGTGCTTATCCGACTTTGGTTTTAAACATTTACTTATGCATAACATACCAAAATTTAAGAAAAGACAATTTGGGTTTTATCCCAAACCATAACTTATATGGTGTCATTTCAACGGATCACGATGGTGCTCTTTTCAGTATAAAAGCGGTAGTCTCTAAAGCTTCAATCCTTAAAACATAATGGCAGTTTTATAAATGACACATTTGATCTTACCATGTCAAACATGGTTTGATTTCATCTCTCGAATATGCCATACTCCTATGGTTTATCGGGAAACACAAATCATGGAACAATTCCACAAATCTTAGGTGTTTTGCTAAACATGTAACTCAAATATCTTCCTTTATAATCAAATCATAAACTCTTTTATTTTCTTGTTACAATGATTTTCCACTTCATCTTGAAAATCTTTGAACAATTTTCAAATGTTTCATACTTCTTCCTTATTAAGTAAATATATAAATATATTCACTCAAATTTCTAGAGAAAGCATATGAAGCAAAAAGATCCATCGCATATGGCTACACATAATGGACTATGCACATCAACATGCACAATTTCCAATAAGCTAGTCATTCGTTCCTCTTTGGCCTATGAACGAAGTTTCAATTATCTCAAGGGAAGTTTCACAAGCGTCAATTGATCAAAATCGAAGGACTCCAAAAATCCATCAACATGGAGTTTCTTCATGTTTTCTTTCCAATATAATTTAAACAGCGATGTCACTTCATAAGTGATCTTTCAATCTTGTGTTGCGACATTTTAGCAATAGTGTTTATGGATGTGATTTCTCCCACTAGACTTGTAAAAGTTCATCCATCCTTTATGGAATACGGTAATTATTTGAACAACCATTGTTCTCATAATACCAGAACGAAATAATAATTATTTAAACAAATCTTGAAGACAAGCTTTGATCTCAACGAGAAACATAATAACACTTTATTTGTTTTCGATAAACATCATCACTTATTCTCTTGCTAGTTACTTAGGCCATTGCAGTTCATAAATTGCGTTGTTCTGTATGAAAATTCACACCAACCAATTCGGTATCCAATACCTAAGAACCACATTGTTTAACAAGCAAGGAATACAACCATAACATGTATATCTTCTATATACCTAAGTTGGACATCTCCAACCTTTTCTTTTTTGCAAAATATTTTATAGATTCTCTTTTAGCAATTCCTTTTCTTTTAAAAGAATCTATCAACATCAATAGTGGTGTCATTCAGATGACACATAGTACAAAGTGTATATAGTCAAATACTAATACCTTTGGACTTGCACTTTGAAGTGGATCACCATCATCAAATGTTTGGTGTTCTTTCAAAAATCCATTCTTTAGTAATCTATTAGTGTAGTAAGCATTTTACTTACATCTTCTATTCATCCTTATCACGACAACTTTCATGATCAAGCTACTATAGCCTATAAGGAAGAATCGCGAGTATAATATCAGTTCCCAAAACCTTTTTGGTAGATTAGGACGCATAGCGTCTCCAACCTTCACAAATTCTCATACAATATGAGAACATGTATTTTGCTAAATTATACTCTATCATAATGCAACCAAAAACATTGTTTCAGAGATCATAATATCTTCCACACATGATGGTTTCTGAAACAATTATTTCAGCTCCTAGATAACCTCGATATTAAAACAACTTTTCAATATCAAGAATCATGGAGGGAAACATGATACTTTAGATATTAACATTGGAATTCTTACTCTTGATTTAAAACTACTTACTAAACTTCATGGAGTAAATAGAGCTTGCTGAAAGTTTGCAATAGGACTTCTAAACTTTAAATTGACATTCAAAACAATACGATACCAGTTCGTAAAGTAAATATCCAGAATTCTATAGTTCTATTATCTCAATTAAAACTAAGCATAAGGTAGTGAACAGACGCCAATGACTACAACAAATTATGCAAATTCACTTCGATTTAGTTTATGACAAATTGAGTTTGGCTAATCCAAATTAGAAATGAACTCCCACTCAAAAACAACATCCCTCGTGCCTATTTGGTGATTACATGAACCAAATCCACTACACCAAGTCCGATCATCACGTGAGTCGGTGTAGCTTCAAAGGCGGGCATCAATATGGGCATCACATCAACTATATGACTCATGCTTAACCTTTCGGTCCGTGTTTCGAGGCCATGTATGTATATGCTAGGCTCGCCAAGTAAGAACCTTAGTACTCGCGTGTGTAAAGCTGTCTTACACCCGTTGTATGAAAGCGTAGATTCGAGTACACCTGATCATCATGTGATGTCTCGAAACACGATCTATATAACGGTGCATACTTAAGGAAGAACACATTTTTATCTTGATATCTAAATGAGGGATCATCTTAAAATGCTATTGAAACGCCAAACTAGCAATATAAGATGCAAACATCATATGTGTAAAGTGAGATGATATGGTCTATGCATTTGATCTCTATCATTTGCATCGTGGTATGATCTCTATCATTCCTTTGTGTGTAAGGCCAAGGTCTATGGAACTTACACGTTGAGTGTGTTGTAAGAGTATCTATCATACATCTACTTACAACAATACCTTATCAAGACACTAGCCCAGCAACTATCTAAACTAGACGCCTCTAATTTATCAATTGCAAGTTTTACGTGGCTTAGGGCTTCCGGAGGTACAACCGTTCTTACCTACGAACATGGAATCAGAACGAGGATAACCAAGTTATTAGCAACTCGTTGTAAATCAGATATTGACTATAGTAGGAGAGACAGACACCCGCCAACCACTTATGCAAAACTAGTTGCATGTCAGTCGTGGAACCGGTCTCATGTGCGATGACATGTAAGGTTGGTCTAGGCCGCTTCATCCCACTATGCCACCAATATCCAAAATACATGAAAGATGCAATAACATGATCATCATCGCCCACATATAAACATATGTGTACTACCCGTGCAAAGCACCTACGCATAGATCCGGCTCTGATACCACTGAAGGGTTCGCAGCATAGAAAACAAAAAATTTCCTACGATGGGAACTATACGCCAAGATCTATCTACTAGATACAAGCAACGGGTGGATATATATCCATAGAGAACTTACCCTCGAAGACAACAAAGCTTTGTTAACGAGTTGGAACTCATGGATGATGTAGTCGTACACTTGCCAATCTCAAGATCATGATGAAGTCCAGCAGGTCCGGCTCCAGCACGTCCTTCAGATCCAGCTCCAGCAAGTCCAGCACCACCAAGTCCAGCACCGCAAAGCAGCGGTGCATCCGTGATCGCACACACGGGTACCCGACAACCTCAAATCCCTCGCTCCAGCAAAGCAGCAGAAGCAACAACTCCTTTCCAGATAAAGTCACCGGAAACATGTATCTCGCTAATCCGAGACCATGGGGAATAATTAGAGGGGGAGAGAGATCCTTCCCGAGGAGATGTGTGTATGAAGGTGTGAGAGGGGGGCCTTTTATAGGAGGAGGGGAGGGTACCCCTCCCCATGGCCGGCGCCTCAAGGGGTGACCCTTCACCTCCTCATTCATGTGGTGGTAACTCCCTCCACATAAATTTGCCCCTTCACATTCTCTTTTAAAGTCTCCACTTTAAATGCATTAAATTTCTCCAAATTTAATGCTCTCTCATTTAATAAAACTCTTTTATTAATTTTATTCAGAATTTTGTTAATTACTTTAATTAAAAAACATTCACATAAAACCCCCTGCAACATTTCAATATTACATGCAGAACCAATTTCAGCAATTTCACCCGAAATAGTTTCGGTGTCTATTGAAATAATTCCAGCGCTTTCTTAAATCTTTATCTGAAACATATTTGCTCCAAATGGTGTCGGTATCCCTTAAGTGTGTCACCCTACGGTTCGTGAATAATACAGACATGATCGAGACCCCTCTCAGATCAATAATCAGAAGCAGGACCTGGAGATCCATACTGACTCGTATATATTCAACGATGACTTCTGTGATCGTGAGAACCTTTAACGCTAGTAACTAAATCCCTTTGTCTCGCGATATATTATATGTCCGAGATTTGATTATCGGTATCCAAATACCTAGTTTGATCTCGTTACCGACATGCACTCTTTTGTCGTTCCCGTGATATAACATTCTAGTGATCACATCACTTGCTTGCAAGCTATCTTAATGTGATATCACCGAGAGGCCCCAGAGTATATCTATCCGTCATCGGGATGGAAAAATTCCACTCTTGATCCATGAGCCTCAACATAACACCTTTGTAGCACTGAACCCACCTTTATAGTCAACCTGTTACAGTGTGACGTTTGATGTTATCAAGATACTCTTCCGGTGTCAGCAATTAACATGATCTCATGGTCTAAGGACTAAGATTACTTCGTATGATGTTATAGCAATATAAACACAATGACTTTGATCGTAATGCTATACTTCGGATGAATGTTCATCACATCATTCAACTGATGTTGTGACCTCGTTATTAATAACATCCAATGTCCATGATCAGGAAACCTTGATCATCTTATTAATCAACGAGCTGGTTTATAAGAGAAGCATAACTAGGAACTTTCCTTTTGTTTATTAAACACACATGTATTAACGTTTCCAAATTAATACAATTATAGCATGCAAAATAAACATTTATCATAAACAAGGAATAAGATAATAACCACTTTATTATTGCCTCTCGGGCATATTTCCTTCACAGAGAACCTTACAAAGTTCCCAGGAAAGTCTCCATGTTTCATTATCTCAAAGGCCCTCCACCCGACAGTGAAAATTTCAGTTCTGATGCTTAGTACTATTGATGTTCAGTAGTGATGTGTTTGTTCAGATGGTAGCTCTATTTTGTTAATAATGCAGAACCTGCTATATTTTGTTAGATATGAAGAACCTTCTATATTTTGTTATATTATGAAGAATTTGCTATGTTATCATATCTCATATGTTACATATTGTGCTATGTTACACAATGTGCAAATGAATCAGTGCATATATGGCCAAACCTTGCCAAGCTAACATATTCTTGTTTTCCTGCTTCCTCGTGTTATTTCATTTAGTGCATGTGGCTGATGCACTGAGATTTATTCAATGCATTTGTAGAAATGGCGGAGGTGATTCTCTCCTGTCTTGGAAACATTGGGCCGCACGATTAGCGGGCCAGTCCTTGCACTTCACAATCACCGGCGAATTTCTTCCGACGAGCTGCCATAGCCGCCCATGAGCAAAAAGAGACGAACTGTCAGACAACGAGGATGTAAAGTCTGCGCTCCAGCAGTCGCCCCACACTTTCTTCCTTCGCCGACGAGCTGCAGACTTCGCCGACGAGCTTCAACAGTCATCGCTCGCTCACAACCTCGCGCGCAGTTGGGGAATTCCTCGATCTGGATTTACAATGAAGACCGGCAGAATAGAGGAAAGAATAATACGGCTCAGACAAGTTCTAGTGGGCCCGCTTCGTGGCCACATCATGGAAATACGGCGACCGTGTACTCAGGACCGTATCTGGACATCCTAAACAAGTTTGATGACGGCAATATTGCAGTTCCTGTGTTCCAGGACGGTTTCAGACTTCGCCTGTAAGACGCGGGACTAATGATGCATTTTACTCATAAGTGTACAACGATTTTTCCATTTCCTGCCGAGGACTTTTCTTTTCTCTTATCTTCTGTTGTTGTAGTACTAGTATTACTTATTAATTTAAGAATGTATCTAGTGATCCACAAAAAGAAGATTTCATACTGTATATGGTAACAAGTGTAAGGTGGGCGGCGGTAAAATAGTTGGGTAAGAGTGGTAGACTACCTCCATGTGTTAACTCGGACGAGCACGAGTATGCATGGCCTGTGAACATCTGGGGAAGAAATGTTGTCGGGGTCAATAATAAGCCAAGTTCCCACTAAACTGGTGGCTTAACTTGCGGAACCCTTGTGACTTGCGTTGGCCTTGACTTGTCAGGATGTCCAGGTCGCTTGTCAAACAATGACAAACTCTCAACAAGGATTATCCCGTTCAAAAAAAACAAAGGATTATTTGTTTAAAGGAAAACACTCCGTTTCCGTCGGAGGGCGGGTCGCTCGCATCCTCCGGATCGCGAGGCGTTGGATCCTTCTGGATCGGACGTCCTTCGTTCCGCCACGTAGTACAGCACCCCGGTCGCATATCCACCCTCACGCGCAGCATTTCGACCCGACCCGCACCCGGACACACGCGAGGGCGAGGCGACCGCAGAGGCGAACCCGCCGCTGCCACCGCTGACTGCTAGGACCTGCGAACGGCGGCGCCGCTGCGCGCTGATTCTCTACGTAAGTTTTCTCGCGCCGTTTGCTTACATCTCTAATTCTCCCCGCATCTTATGCGCCAACGAATCCCTAACTTCCCCGGTTGCGCTTCCTGAGCAGGGGAAAGAGAAGAAATCCACGACGAGGGAGCTTTCGGCCATGGAGAAGGAAGTTCCTCGGGTTAGCGCCATGGCTGTAAGTTGCTTTCGCTCCTTACGGGCCCTGCTCATACAGATTAGGTTTTTTTTGCAGATCTCCCCAATTTTGTAGCTAGTTAGGGTACAGATGAATTCATGCTTTGTAGGTTGGTGCTTGTTGCTGTGCTTATTGTGAACTATTCTTATTGATGTTCTAACTGTGTCCTGCTTCCCCAATTTTGCTTCATTGCCTTATTGTTTTTGTTTATATATGCCTAGTTTTTTGTAAGGTTACAACATGAAATTGTTTGTTGCCATCCAGATAGGGATTTTCTTCCTTTGCTTTTAGGCAGTGTGCAGTTTTATTCAGGAAGGATATGGCTCATTGATGTTTGTTGCTTAGGCAGTGCATAGTTTCTATTAGGTTGTAGAATTTTTTGGTTTGTTAGTTGTGCATATTGGGATATGCTTCCTAGGTTGCTGTGTTGTAACTTTTTTATATGTGGAGCAGCGTTGTTTTGTTTGTTGAGGCAGTTTTTGCTACATTTGTATAGTTTCTAACTATTTTTTCCTTCTGTATTTTTGTTGAGCAGGAGCCACCTATGTGGACTTCAAAGGACTGTTTTGCTGTGAAGCGACTTCGTACTCTTGCTGATAAACTTGTCCCTGACAAGAAGAGTAATTGAAAATAAGAGCGCATTCAGATTTCATTGCTACTAATACACCGCATGCGCTGCGTGAGTTCAAATTCAACCAGAACAAGATAATTTTCACCAAGGACATGGTGAGGAAAGTTTATGGCAACCTCTACGGCAACATGCTAGTTTTACGGTTGAAGAAGAGTGAGAAGCACGAGCTTCGAGAGGTGTGAAGGAATGGTAATCGCAAGCAAAGGTCTGATATACAAAATGCTGTCGACTTGCTGCTGAAGTGTCCTGTGACAAATGAAGCAACAATTCTTAGATCATGGGATCTCATTTGCTTGGCAACTGTGCTCAATCCTAGCAGTGAAAACATGCTGACATTGAATTATCTAGCCAACATGGAGGATCCTACAAAGACTGATGACTTTGCACGGGATGAACACTTGCTGCGGCTAGCTATGGATTTGGTGCAAAATATTCAGAACCACAAAGCATGCTTCTGAAATTACCAGAGGAGAAATCCTCCAAGAAAGGTGCGAAGGAGTGTGCTAAGAAAAGTGCCAAGAAAGGTGCAAAGAAAGGAGCAAAGGAGGCTGCAGAGGAGGGTGATGAGAAAGGTGCCAAGGCTCCTAAATTTGAGTTCTGGATCACCGGTCCTTATTTAGTGCTTGGTGTAAGTTGTCTCGTGCCTAATCTTTCTCTTTGTGTTTCACATGTTGCATTCATTCAATTTTGACATTATTGACTAACTAGTTTATTTTTGCTGCTTATTGTTTCAATAGATTGTATACATGGACCACATGTTAGTTTTTGCTGCTTATTATTTCAATAGATTGTATACATGGACCACATTCAGTTTCAACCTAACTCTCATGTCTTTGACTACTCGCTCCCTAGAGTGTGTCATGTGACTAGTTCCGACTTCAAGTTTGTAGTGAAGACAGATATTGAAAGGAAGATTCTTAACAATACATCTGTTTTTGGAAGGCGTCCGGTAAGTTGACCAACAACTTTTTTATTTTTATTGGTGTTTTATCTTCCTTTTTGCTCTTTTGTCAATATTACACTATTGATTCTTTTTTTGCTCTATTTGTGTGTAGTTTCTTGAAATATCAACAACTCCTTATGAAGCAAAACCACCTATGGTTGAGACTGTGGAAGGAGCAGAAGGCAACCTATCCGCCTCTCTAAGCGAATGGCTAGTGTTCCCTAATAGTCAGGAATTAGAGGTACATTATATGCTTTATTAGGTTCTTGCTTTTGCATTATTAGTATAAATTTATAGCTTCAAAAGGTACCTCTAGTTGCTTCCTCCTAACAAATTTTTTAACATGTAATTGATATTACTGCTGCATTTTTCATATACTGTTGCTTTAATATGTTCTACCAGTTGCCGCACTTGTTATATATTTTTGCATACCACTCTTTTTTGCATGAGACTTGTGTTAAAGTATTTCTGCTACTTATAGTTATACTGCTACATTAATGTTCTATTCTTGCTACATTAATTTATAGTTTTTGCTACTTACAGTTTTCTTTTTCACAAATCATGTTTGTTTTCGTCCCTTCTGTGTTATTCCATATGCTACATTTATGCTTCATTCATATCTGAGTTTTGCTACTTCAACCATATGATTTTGCTACATTCATAATCATATTGTATTGTTACTGCGTCTTTTTTGCTTTAGATAGTGCTCCAATGTCACATTTTTTACACTACTTTTTTCCGTCTCTTACAGGTTCTAGCTTGCTTCAAGCATTTGTATGACAAGCACAAGGCCATCTATGGCGCTGATATTGACATGGCTATGAAGAACTTTGCTGTTGGGTTAAAACAAATGAATGCATATCGGATGGCTTCTTTGCTTATCGATGTTGATGCTGCGAAGAATTCACAAGATGATCCAAGATTCATGTTCCTAACAGAAGCTGCACCTGAGAAAGAGCCCACTGGACATGCTGATGTTGGATCTGGACCTGTTGATATGGGATCTGAAGAGCCCACTGGGTGCCAGATTTTATTTTATTTGCTCTAAACCGAGAATAAAGAACATACACATACACACTTTGGGGAATTACTCGACAAGAATGGAACTAACCAATGTATCAAAGAATATATACTCTACGCTGCATAAACCAAGTTCTTGTACAGTCCTGCCAGCTACCCCCTCAACCCATAGATGGGGGTGGGCATCCAACATTGGGGCTGTTCGTCATGCACGACGCCCCTGGCTCTCCCTGCAGGCTCTGCAGGTACAACCCCTGGAGAAGCTGGAGGATGGACTCGCCGGAGACTACGGTGGCATCGGCGGACTCTCCTGCCAGCACATTGCCGCCCAACGGCCGCGCTGAGCTCAACGAAGCGAGGAGCGCCGCGATCGCCATCATCATAAGGATCACCAGCACGACTGACTTTGATCTCACCATCGTTCCGAAATCTGATCGGCTTACACAAGTTAACTTTGCAAATAACGCTTCAAGTAGCTAGATTCTGCTGCAAACGGAGGTGCAATGGCTAGCACTGTGAGAATGTTAGATGATTGAATTACTCTTTGGGCTCACGCACTATTTAAAAGGGAGCTTACCGGCTGCAGTTTTCCTTGAATACCGTGTACTCTCAAACGTGTGCGACTGGGCAGAGAATTTGACGAGATAAACAGTGACGGCGAATTCCTTCTGCATGCTGAGCAGCACTTACGCGGATGTTCAGCCGAGGCACTAAAAATCCACATGATTTTAGGTCAAATCAATGTGTGCTAATGTTCATCCAAAATACTAGCACTAATTTTTAGCACATGTTGTGTTACTTTAACCAGCTGTTCGGGCCGGTCGTTACGTAACAACGAATGTGGAGCATCTAGATTATTGATGACTCTATCGCCTTTGTGACAAGGGAACACGGATAACGATATTACCGAAATGTTGAGATTACACCCCAAAAGGCACCTGATGATATTTAAGTGTACAACGATTTTTTCCATTTCCCGCTGAGGACTTTTCTTTTCTCTTATCTTCTGTTGTTGTAGTACTAGTATTACTTATTACTCCCTCCGTTTTAAAATATAAAATGTTTTAGTTTTATGAAAGTCTAGATACACTTTTTTCAAAACATCTTATATTTTGAAACGGAGGGAGTAACTTATAAAAATGTATCTAGTGATCCACAAAAGGAAGATTTCATACCGTATATGGTAACAAGTGTAATGTGGCCGGCGGTCAAATACTACCTCCATGTGTTAACTCGGACCCGAGCACAAGTATGCATGGCCTGTGAACATCTGGGTGAGAAAGGTTGTCGGGGTCGATAATAAGCAAAGTTGCCACTAAACACCGGTGGCTTAACTTGCGGAACGCTTGTGATTGGTGTTGGCCCTGACTTGGACTGGGCATGAGGAAGTCCAGGTCGCTTGTCAAACAATGACAGACTCTCAACAAGGATGATTTGTTTAAAACAAACACCATCTCAAGGAAAACATACATTCGATTCGGATTCACGGATGTAGTATAATATTTTTTTTCCAAAAAGACCTAGATTTAATCGAACCTTAGAAAAGTAATGCTAAAAGAAATAAAAAAGACATGTCTATAAGACTTTATTTGTTCACTTTACCTTAGTTTACTGGACCAATATAGTTTATTTTTATAATGAGTTGAATCAATGGATGGAGATAAACCAGGGTTGAAGATCCACCTGCAGCTACACATCATATGGGATAAAAGATAATAATAAGCATAGTCATGTGTAATGTTTGAACGGAGATAATCTCTTGTGGGCAACACATCCCCCTGTGATGCAGCAGGCATACCAATAGTCTTTTAATTCAACCGAGTGAACACCGAAGCAACGGGCTACAAATAATTATTAAGAGTAAAACACAAATCAAAACTTTAAGTGGTGATGTTGTTGTGATCCCGAATGAGTCGCTAAGTGAAGACCGTACTACCCTTCCTGTCACTGGGATTCCTATGAGATCGCCGCTAGCCAAGTATCTCACCTCAAGCCTTTATCAATCTATAGGATCTTGGATACCTACAAATCCATAGATCGAGACAGGAGACAAATAAACAAAAGATACAAATCTCAATTGTAAACAAAATACAATACTCCTATGAATTAGATGCACATAATCGCTGTGAGGTTTCTCTCCAACCCGCAGCCCGTGAGGACTACTCACTAATAACAAATAGATCGGAGATAGAAAACATCATACAAATACTTAGATCAAAATCAAATATTCTTACAATGATCGTCATATCACACGAAGATCTAAAGTACAAAGCAATGGCTATGGCTAGTGGAGGAGATGGATGATGGAAGTGATGAACAATGGCGTGGATCTCCTTTGGTGGTGTTATGATGTAATCTGAGAATAGTGGCTCTCTGGCCGGCGGATGGAGCCTCAAAATATATAGGCATCTTCAAGAAAGTCGTAGGATTTGATGAGACGAAGCCGACGCCACCTGGTACGGGTGAACGGTACGGCGGGCCCTACCCGTACCAGTGGTTGTTAAGCGTGTCGACACCTAGGAATGGCTTCCCAATTACTTTGTCGTGTAGACTTCCTCAAAAACCTTCATTATAACTCCTGATTTCGCATTAAAAAACATGATTTCCTGTACAACACAATTCAAAGAAAGGTTTTGCATATCTTTGCAATTATTAGTCATTAGTGGTAAGGATTGAGAGTTTCTTATCAATTGCTTGACCAAAAACAATGTTTAAACATGGTGGAAGATGACAAATTTTGGAGCCATCAACTTCTCCAAAGCTCAAACCTTGATCGCCCTCGAGCAAGAAGAAACATAAGAACTATAAGGAATTCAGCGTTTAAACTTGAAACAACGAGAATAAGAATTCATTTACAATTGGTAGTCATGTGCACTCAACACTTCATTCATTTGCAAGGCTTATCAAAGTTACAGAGATGACAAGAGTACTATACAAGCTTCGGTAAGTCAAGACAATCAAAGTAAAGTTTAATATAAGTATAAATAACTAGAAGTATATCAATCAATCCAATTCTTCTAGTTAACTCTCAACTTGTCAAGGAATACTAGGATGTTTAAATAGCATAATTGAGTAAGAAAATTTCATCTCCTAAGTAGTATAGCAATGAAGTGTCTTATTTACACCCACATCAATAAATAAAGTCTATCAAAAACACTTCTAATCCAATCATTGTTTTTCAAGAAAATTTATAGAGTAGTAATGAGACCATGCCAAGGACTTGTTATGTGGATCCTCATAGATATATTTTTATTTTTATTCCTTCAAGGATTGCTGGTTGTTTCTTTTGCAAGTGTTTGCACAACCTTTAAGAGCACCAATACTTTTTCCCATATATTGACACTTATGCCACTTATGTCATCAACTCATAGCCGAAATCCGGGGTTATACCATAGATCGTTCAAAAGCTAGCAGAGTTGTTGGCATCCCAAAGGTGTGCATTAGAGAGATAAAACAAAATTGTCTCTCTTCTCTTTTTTTGGAAGCTAGTACCGCGGTTTTATCCACAAGGTTAGCATTGGCATGCATCACAATTACCACTAGATTTTATTTCAATCAAACAACTCCTTTCATGAGTGCCGTCAAGACTATCAAAATATCTATGGGGTTAAGTATCTTCAAGGGTATACTCTCAAGACAATCATTCATCAAACAAGTCATAAATTTCAAACTTTTTCTTATTATACTTGTTTGACAATATTATTTCCAAGGCAAGACTCGGTTAGCTAAAAGAACTAGAGCAAGAGCTTCAACAACTAATCATCATACTAATAAAAAAGCTTTACTTTAACCATATTAAATTACTCCCACAAGCATGTTATCTTAGCAAATCAATCAGCTAAGATAAATAACTCAAACGTCAAAAGCGGGAGACATAGGACATACCTTTCATAAGTGACTCCATGATCCTCTTCCTTATAGGGATGTGTTCCTTCAAAACTCAAACACGATTATAATAATATTAAAATGCGAATCCATATTTACGAAAAAGGAAGAACGGAAAAATCTTTTTGTATTTTCGAGGATATGGATTAAAAAATAGAAAAGAACTTGTGACCAAGCAAGGTTTTAAGAAAAGAAAAACAAACGGAAAAATAAACTAAAAACAAAAGCAAACTTAAAAAGTAAAGGAAAAAAGCAAAGTGTTGGAACAATCCAACACAAGTGTTTCAAAGCTCTCAAGGGTCTGGAGTACAACCTCGTTATTACACAAATAAATTTGCCGAGGGAACACATCTCCAAGCTCAGATTGCAAGCCCTTTTGTTGCTCATTGTGGTGGCAGTGGATAGTTTCCCATGTTCCATTGGCTGCTCCAATCGTGGAACTGGGTGGCGAGGTTTGTAGAAGCGTCTCGAAGATAGATGGAGAGGTTGTTCATGTTTTGAATATTTCCTCCGAGTGCATAGATGTCTTCATAGGTGGTGTAGTTGTTTGGTGGCTGCTCACCTTGTTCGGGTGCTCCTTGTTCTACTTCTTCATCTTCTACTCCTCCCATGTGTATTTCTTGTTGGGATAGATTGGCCTCAACCTACGTGTCAAAACGCAAACGTCCATCCTCGATAGAGAATAATACGTTAGGCAAAGGAGCCGGGATCAACTAATCTGCTCCAGGTATATCTAGGAACTATCTACCATGAGTTTTAGAGACCATACCACATGATCTTAGAGTAGGGAGACCGAGACGGTGACTTCCTATCAACGGCTGGATGTTACCTAGGTTGATGTGAAGTGCGCATGCAAGAACGGTCACAACTCCCCCTCCGCATATGGGTCCTCGAGATTTAAGAGCTTGTTGCTTAAGGTAAAACACAAGAAGAGCGCCCAAATTTGGCGTTAAGTTACAATTAATAATACCACCCTTTGCAAGGATCAACATGTCCTCCTCATTAGCTCTAGTAAACTCAGCACGTGCTTGCAAGGTGTTAGCAATCACATAAAATAAATAACGAATAACATGATGATCAATTTGGTTCCCCTTAGGTGTGTTTCCGTGAATCTTCATTAAATTAAAGTATTGTAAAGGGGAAAGATTTAAAACAAAAGTAGCTATGCGCACATCAGTGGTGTTGTTGGCAAACCCAAAACATTGAGCCCACTGGTCGAGTGTTAGGATGTTATACGTTGCAAATGTATCCATAATTTTTGATGTTTCATGCTTGGTTTATATCTACTTTCTTATGTTATGCCCACACTTTGGAGTATTTTATAGACTTTCTTGGACTAACCTATTAACAAGATGCCATAGTGCCAACTGCCTGTTTTATGCTGTTTTTGGTTCCAGGAAAGTCAGAAAATGAATATTCTCGAAATTGGACGGGACAAAACACAAAGTCAATATTTCACCGAGGGGGACACGGAGCCAGAATACGAGACAGAGAGGGGCCAGGGGCCGCCCACACCACCTGGCCGCACGGCCAGGCCTGACCCACACCAGGGGGTGGTGTGGCCGCCTAGGGCACCCCCTCGGCCTCCTCCTTCCCCTATAAGATGCATCCGATACAGAAACCCTAAGCACCCGATTAAAAGTCCACGAAAGAGTCTGTAGCCGCCGTCATATCCATCCCTAGATCGGGAGGGATCTGAAGCTCTTCCCGGCACCCTGCCGGAGGGGAGAATTCACCCTGGAGGCCTCCTTCATCACCATGACATCATCCGGTGTGATGCGTGAGTAGTTCATCCTTGGACTACGGGTCCATGTAGTAGCTAGATGGTTGGTTATTCTCCTTTGTGCTACCATGTCTAGATCTTGTGAGCTCCGTTCATGATCAAGATCATCTATTTGTAATCATACATGTTGTGTTTGCGAGGATCCTATGGATATTGAGATGCTATTTCAGATTGATTATTGATTATATCATGTCTTTGTTATTTGTGATCTTGCATGCTCTTTGTTGTTAGTAGATATCTTGGCCGAGTAGATGCTAGCAACTCCAAGAGGGAGTGTTTATGCTCGATAGTGGGTTCATGCCTCTAGTAATCTGGGGAAGTGACAGAAATCTCTAAGGTACTAGATGTGCTATTGCTACTAGGGAGAAAACATCAATCCTTTGTTCATAAAACAATCGTATTGTTTACTTTACATGCAATGCTTAATGCAATTATCTGTTGCGTGCAACTTAATACTGGAAGGGGTTCGGATGATAAACCGAAAGTGGATTATTAGTCATAGATGTAGCTGGATTACGATCTATGTATAATGTTGTAATGCCTGACCAAATCTCATAGGAGTCAAGATGATTAGTATATGTATGTATGCTTTCTCGATGTTTGTCAATTGCCCTGCTGTAATTTGTTCACCCAACATGTCATCTTTATTAAGGAGAACCACCACTAGTGAACTATGCACCCCGGTCCTTTCTTTTACCATCAATCTACAACTCTTTACTGTTTTCTATTTACTTTCTGCAAGCTATTACTTTCTTCCACACAATACGTTTAATCCTTTGTTTTCAGCAGAACTGGTAAGATTGACAACCTCACTATAAGTTGGGGCAAAGTTCTGTGGTTGTGTTGTGCAAGATTCCAAGTTGGAAACAACACCTTGGAGGTGTTTCCTTGCTCCTACTGGTTCGAAAACCTTGGTTTCATAACTGAGGGAAAACTTTCTGTTGTGCTCATCATACCTTCCTCTTGGTGTTCCCCAACGAGCTCGATATCAACCACGAGCCAGCAAGTATTTTTCTGGCGCCATTGCCGGGGAGTCAAGGACATCTTCACAAGGGGAGTCCCTCATAACCAATCTCTTTACTTTGTTGTTGTTTTTTTGCTTAGTTTATTTTTGCTTTGTTTGCTTGTTTCTTTATCAAAAACACAAAAAATTTGTTGTACTAGTTTGCTTTCTTTATTTAAAACACACAAAAAATGACTACTCTTGAAAACACTAAGTTGTGTGACTTTACTAGAACCAACAACAATGATTTCATGTGCAAACCTATTGCTCCACCTGTTCCTGAAGCTACTTTCTTTGAAATTAAACCTTCTTTACTCAATCTTGTTATGAGAGAACAATTTTCTGGAATTGGTACTAAAGATGCTGCTGCTCATCTAAATAACTTTGTTGAACTTTGTGAGATGCAAAAGCATAGGGATATAGATGCATATATTATTAAGCTTAAATTGTTTCCTTTCTCTTTGAGAGGAAAAGATAAAGAGTGGTTGCAATCCCTAACTAGAAATAGTATTGATTCTTGGACTAAATGCAAAGATGCTTTCATTCGAAAATACTATCATCCTGCTAAGATTATATCTATGAGAAGTGAAATAATGAAGTTTAAACAATATGATAATGAACATGTTGCTCAATCTTGGGAAAGAATAAAATCTTTGGTAAAGAATTGTCCCACTCATGGACTGACTGCTTTGATGATTATCCAAACCTTTTATGCAGGATTGAATTATTCTTCAAGAAATCTATTGGATTCTGCTGCTAGAGGTACCTTTATGACCATTAACCATTCATTTGGGTGCTACAACAAAGCTTCTGGATAATATGATGGTTAACTATTCTGAATGGCGCACTGAGAGAGCTCCACAAGGTAAGAAGGTAAATTCTGTTGAAGAGACCTCCTCCTTGAGTGATAAAATTGATGTTATTATGTCTATGCTTATTAATAGGAAAGCTCATATTGATCCAAATTATGTTCCCTTAGCCTCTTTGGTTGTTCAAGAAGAGCAAGTTGATGTGAACTTTATAAGAAATAATAATTTTAGCAACAATGCCTACAGGAATAACTTTGGTAATAATAATTATAGGCCATATCCTCCCAATAATAGTAATGCTTATGGAAATTCCTACAACAATAATAGGAGTGCACCCTCTGAACTTGAATTTATGCTTAAAGATTTTATTAGCAAACAAACTGCTTTCAATAAAACTATTGAGGAGAAACTCTCTAATGCTGAAAGAAACATAACATCATTGGATGAAGCACAATCTTCTTTTAATAAAATGGCTGCTAAACCTGAAACTATTGAAAACCCGTTTGCTACTACTAATGCCATACAAGTTAGAATTGATGAAAATGTTAGACTATTAGCTGAATTGCATGCTAAGTGGGAAAGAGAAGATGAAATTGCTAGAAATATTAGTGTTTCTACTATCACTACCACTAATGTTCAAGCTAGTAAACCCAATGGAACCTTTTCTAATAAAAATACTGAAATTCTTCGAAACATGGGAAACAATAGCTCTACTACTTTAGATGATAATTATGATTTTGATCTTGATGGTTGCAACATCTCTGAAGTTATTAAGTTCCTACAAAAGCTTGCTAAAAGTCCTAATGCTAGTGCTATGAATATGGCCTTTACAAAAGACATTACTGATGCTCTCATAAAAATTAAAGAAGAAAATATGAAACATAAAGCTTCTATTCCTATGAAACTAGAAGATGGTTGGGAACCCGTCATTAATATGAAAGTGAGTGATTTTGATTTCAAAGCTTTATGTGATCTTGATAGTAGTGTTTCTATTATGACTAGAAGGATTTATGATATGCTTGATTTGCCACCATTGGAAGATTGTTATTTAAATGTCCCACTTGATGATAATGCTAAAAAGAAGCTCATGGGGAGTATTAATGATGTTCTTATTATGGTTAACAATGCCTATGTCCCTGTTGATTTCTATGTTTTGGATGTTGAATGCAATGCTTCTTGTGCTATTACTTTGGGAAGACCTTTTCTTAGAACTGTTGGTGCCATTATTGATATGAAAGAAGGCACCATTAAATATCAACTCCCACTCAAGAAAGGTATATAACACTTCCCTAAGAAGAGAGAGAACATTCCTTTTGCCTCTCCTATGAAAACAAAATTTGCTCTTAATGCTTCTTCATTTGAGAACACTTTATTCTTTTTCTTACTTCTTATGCCTAACTTAAAGGCGTTAAAGAAAAGTACTTACTGGGAGATAACCCAAAAGTTTTAGATGAGTCTTGGAAGTTATTACCTCTGTAATAACCGCTCCTTATCCTTTTTATTTGCTTTTTGTGCCAAGAGTAACCTCTATTGAGAGAGAAGTAATGCTTGGGAAAGTTGTTGTCCCGAAACAGATTTTTGTGCTTCGCTGTAAAGATTCGTGTAAAATCTCTGTATGTCATTTTGAGGCGTGCATTTTTGTGCTTCTGCCCCAGGTTGTTATCTAACTTTCGTTAGTTCAACACTTTTCGATTTGAGAAACAGAAGGTTATCGAAAAAATTGGTTTTTACCTTCTGGTCTGTTTTCATAGATTTCTGCCATTATTTGCATTTGCTTCATGTTGATTCCTTTTTGAGTTCTTTTTGGGGAATTGAGCTTTTTGAGGGAAGTGTTACAGTAGCTTGTGTTTTAATAGAAGTTTTATTGGTATTGAAACTGAACCCAAAGACTTATTATCTTGAGTGCACTAATATTGCTAATAAAGATTGTGTGAAGTTTGTATGAAGGAAAAATTTCAGGTGTATGGAGAGAATGATATAATGAGATAAAGAATGGACTAAAGCTCAAGCTTGGGGATGCCACGCGTGTCACCCCAATAAATATCCAGGAAGTACAAGCGTCAAAGCTTGGGGATGCCCAAGGCATCCCCTTCTTCATTAATAAAAATCTCACGTTTCTTCCAAAAACTTCAATTTTATTGTTTCATCAATAGTTGTGTTGTTTTTGGAGCGTCTTCATTTTTGTTTTTGGTTTTCGTTTACTTGAATAAATTGGTTGGACCCCCTCCTTCATACATTAGTTTTCAAATAAGTTTGGTTTGGTTTGGAAAAGAGTAGGAAAAGTTCATGCTTAAGTGCTAAAAAGAGCTTGTTTTTGACGGTGGCCTATGCTTTGTCATGTCATGCTTGATATTGTTTTGGCTTTATGCTTAGTGATTTTTGTTGTAGCATGACATGTTATAAACAATTGAGATTGCTTAATGTGCCTTGAAAGAATCATGCGTTGTTTGAGCATATTAAAGCATAGTATTGTGGTATTCTCCTTTGATGCTTTATTTGGGTTGACTTTGCGCATGCTCACACCATGTTATGACTATCCCAAGTCACCATAGCCTTTATGATCCTTTAGTTTTCAACTTGTAATATCACTTTATGCTTTAATTAATGATGTTTTGTCGCTTTGCATGATTATGGCCATTATTGCTCTCTTAGTTGGTCGCTCCCAGTCTTTTGCTAGCCTCCATAACCAAGTATGAGTTCCACTCATGCATCCAACTCCAAATAAAACCAAGTTATTCCAAAGAGTCCACCATACCTACCTATTAGCATTTGCTATTCCAAGTATATTAATGTTTTTATCTACCTTCCGAATTAAACTTGTTATGAGAAAACTAGTGATTAAAGCTCTAACGAACTTGATGGCACACTTTACTTTTCTTGTCCCAAATAAACTTGAACCATTGTGTAGTCTATGTTGTATATGCTTGCACTTATATGTTGGGGATTAGCAGAACCATGCTGTCATGGGGAATGCTTTCAACATTGCACTTGTACATTGTACCTAGTTGATATCATGCTCTTTTATCTATAGATGTCGTCAGTGTGAAATGAAAGGGGAGCTTGTAAGTCCATGGAGTTATGTATGTGTGTTAGAGAAACGCCTGGGCCGCCGGTCTAATCCATGCCTAATCATGGTGGAAACCTGTAGCGTAACCATAATGAGAAATCTATTAAGCATTCTTCTTATGAAAAAAAGATAGAGATTGAGGAAAAGAGAAAAAATAAAAAAAAGAGTTGAGAAAAGAGGAAAGAGAGAAAACACACCATTTTCCCATGGTAAATAAGAAGATTGCTGAGATGCTCACTGTCTGCTTGCCTTGTCATTTTGATATGGGGATTCTTCCGTATCATCGGGCAAGGGGTACCCCGTTGACGGTTCTCTATGATACACATGTACTTACTATGATAAGAACTTACCAGTAACTAAACTTGAGTAGCATGAGGAGCGACCCTCGTATTCAAGGGACATGAGATTTCCAACTTATACTTTGTCAAGCATATACTCCATAGTTTGTTCACTTCAACCTTAATCACTTCAAGATGCTTATGATAGGGGCAATGAGAGCTGAAAGCTAATAGGTACCATAATTTTTGGAAGCTCTTTATGAGACTTGAATCCCTGCTTCCTTCTATGAACGCCCTTCTTTTACTTTTATGTTGAGTCTCCATCTTCTATCTTTATGCACCTATTGAGAGAGCTTAGTGGCCAGTCTTAGTTTAATGTGCATTGTCCCAAGACTTGTTGATTGATGCATAACTTTGATATTGCTTGTTCTTAAACTATTTGTATCTAGTCACCCTTACGAACTTTGAAGGTGTCCTATGCATTTATGTTTGCTACTCTATGAGGGACAAGCTGAATGCCACTATGCTATGTTTTCTTTATGTGAAACAAATAAACGTCTTGCAAAGCATTGTTATTCATGAATCTTTTGTTTGTGCATTTTCATGTTACAACATAGTTGCTATGTCTGATTGTTAGAACTTTATCTTTCATGCTATGTTGAAGTACTATGATCCCAGCTATCAATGTTTTACAAATACTTTGATCAAGTTTATGATGGTGCATGTCACCTCAAAAATTATTCTTTCTTTTTATCACTTACCTACTCGAGGACGAGCGGGAGTTAAGCTTGGGGATGTTGATACGTTGTAAACATATCTATAATTTTTTATGTTCCATGCTTGGTTTATATCTACTTTCTTATGTTTCGCCCACACTTTGGAGTACTTTTCATATGATTTCTTGGACTAACCTATTAACAAGAGCCACAGTGCTAGCTGCCTGTTTTCTGCTATTTTTGGTTCCAAAAAAGTTAGAAAATGAATATTCTCGGAATTGGACGGGACAAAAGCCAAAGTCAATATTTCACCGAGGGGGACACGAGCGAATCTGAGACGGAGAGGCGGGGCCGCCCACACCACCTGGCCGCGCAGCCAGGCCTGACCCGCGCCAGGGGGTGGTATGGCCGCCTAGGGCACCCCCTCGGCCTCCCCTTTCGCCTACAAGATTCCTCCGATACAGAAAACCTAAGCACCCGATCAAAAATGCACGAAAGAGTCTATAGCCGCCGTCATCTCCATATCTAGATCGGGAGGGATCTAAAGCTTTTCCCGGCACCCTGTCGGAGGGGAGAATTCACCCTGGAGGCCTTCTTCATCACCATGGCAGCCTCCGGTGTGATGCGTGAGTAGTTCATCCTTGGACTACGGGTCCATGTAGTAGCTAGATGGTTGGTTCTTCTCCTTTGTGCTACCATGTCTAGATCTTGTGAGCTCCGTTCATGATCAAGATCATCTATTTGTAATCATACATGTTGTGTTTGCAGGGATCCGATGGATATTGAGATGCTATTTCAGATTTATTATTGATTCTATCATATCTTTGTTATTTGTGATCTTGCATGCCTCCGTTGTTAGTAGATATCTTGGCCGAGTAGATGCTAGCAACTGCAAGAGGGAGTATTTATGCTCGATAGTGGGTTCATGCCTCTAGTAATCTAGGGAAGTGACAAAAATCTCTAAGGTACTATATGTGATGTTGCTATTAGGGAGAAAACAGCAATCCTTTGTTCATAGAACAATCGTATTGTTTACTTTACATGCAATGCTTAATGCAATTATCTGTTGCTTGCAACTTAATACTCGAGAGGGTTCGTATGATAACCTAAAGGTGGATTATTAGTCATAGATGCAATTGGATTATGGTCTATGTATAATATTGTAATGCCCAATCAAATCTCATAGGAGTCAAGATGATTAGTATATGCATGTATGCTTTCTCGATGTTTGTCAATTGCTCCGCTGTAATTTGTTCACCCAACATGTCATCTATCTTAAGGAGAACCACCACTAGTGAACTATGGACCCCGGTCCTTTCTTTTACCATCAATCTACAACTGTTTACTGTTTTCTATTTACTTTCTGCAAGCTAGTACTTTCTTCCACACAATACGTTTAATCCTTTGTTTTCAGCAAAACCAGTGAGATTGACAACCTCACTATAAATTGGGGGCAAAGTTCTATGGTTGTGTTGTGCAGGATTCCAAGTTGGAAACAGCACCTTGGAGGTGTTTCCTTGCTCGTACTGGTTCGATAACCTTGGTTTCATAACTGAGGGAAAACTTACTGTTGTGCTCATCATACCTTCCTCTTGGGGTTCCCCAACGAGCTCGATATCAACCACGAGCTATCAGGATGTAATAATAGTTCATAAGGCAGAATTTGATGTGGTCAACTCCGGGCCTTTGTTCCTCAGTACAACCGTAAGGATGCACTTAATGCGTCAAAGTGCTAAAGAACTCAAGCCTCAAGCGGCGATACATGGAAACTCCTGAAAGACAAAATCATACAAACCAATATTGTTGCAAAGTAAATCGAAATCAGCACGAATGCCAAGTTGGTTCAGGATATAAGGACACACCCACTTGGTGGACTTGATTTCGTGGAGTTTGAGTCGATTGAAACGGTTCAGCTGAAACTCCTTGGTGAATTCGATACCAAGTGAATCGGTCGTCAACGTATCAACTGGTGGTACGGAGGACTCCACAGACATCTCACATGTACATCTCCTTGTGTTCATCTAAAATAATAATATAAAAAACTAGTCCATAGAAACATATCATAAGAGATCTCTACACTAATTACAAAATTAACTCCTCTAAAACAATACTAAGAATGCTCAATTTCAATATGGAATTAAGATCAAGATCTAAGTCTAGATTCACAATAATGAAAGATTGAGTGAAGCTTTTGTACAAATAAGTTGAGGATAAGAGGAGAATCATACCTTAGATCGATTGAGTGCGAGGAATCAAAGAAGGAAAGTAGATTTGAAGATCCAATGGAGGCGGTTTGGAGTTTGGAGGAAAAAGAAAAAAGATTTGTTTTAGGGATTTTAGGTTACCTCCTCAGGCTGGTTATGGCGGCCGCGTACGTGGTATGGGCGGGCGGTGCGGCCGGAGCCCGCCTGTACCGGGTGGCATACCTTGGGTACGACGACTCCCTTCTGGCGGTGCACTCGGTACGGGTACGCGGTACGGTCGCGCGCGCCCATACTGCTGGTTGTATCCATTCTGTATCTTTGCTTGAAACCTAATGTTTACTGGAGGGTACAGTACGGACGCGCGGTATGGGTGCGTCCGACTGTACCAGTTGTCATGAAGAGCACTGTTTCCTGCGACAAACATTAGAATTTCTTTCTTCCTGTGGTTCGATGTGGTACGGGCGCACGGTACGGTCCCTTCCGGCCATATACCACAATTCGTTAAACGTCCTGTGAGCTACAAAAGTCAATTTTTTTGATTATAATCTCCGTGTGCCTTTGCATATCTTATTAAAGGACAAAATAACAGCAAATATACTACATAAAAATTAGCAATACTACTTAGGCCATGCGTTAGTAAAATGAAAGATCGAGGATTGCCTTATTTCTTCTCCTCTCTCCAAAGGTCTTCTTAAACACTCTTTATTAGAAACAAAAACAAAACAAAACAAGACTAACACAAAAGTAATTTTTTTATTTCACATGGGTTTCCTCCCATGAAGCGCTTCTAGTTAAGGTCAATTAGCTTGACCCTGATGGCAATCATTTACGTTTAAGAAGTGAAATACCGACTCCAAAATAGTAATTATACCATCATCATCATTAGGCTTCGATTTCTTTTTCCCCAAGGAAGTGGATTATAAAAGGATCTCTAGATGGTAGCCCTATTCTCATATTCTCCTCATGTAAATTAATTAAAGCCTTAATAGTTCTTAGCAATGGCCTACCTAGAATTATAGGTACTATGGGATCTTCAACCATATCCATAATAACAAGATCAATAAGAGTGGGACTACTTTAAATTGTAACAACTATATTTTCTTTTATCCCAACAGCTTGTTTATAGGTTGAATCAGCTAGATGGAGTCTCAGTTCAGTAGTAACAAATGGCCCCAAGTTTAATTTGTCAAATAAGATTTTGGAGATTGTTGAGACGCTCGCACCAAGATCACAAAGTGTGGATATATCAGTGACTCCCAACTTAACTTTAATAATGGGCTCAAATATATCATCTAGTTTAGCAGAAAGTTATCAACTAGTCTTTTATACAACATCTCTAACTCGCAAACTTTAGATGCTACTTGTTGTATAAATTGTTCGTACATAGCATCGTTACCTTGTTCTATGCCGAGGTTCTTCACGGTAATCATCTTCAGTAGAACTTCCACGGTATATTCTGGTATCGGTGCGTTGCTATAGTCCAGCTCTTTAGGTTTCTCTTCTTTTGTTACCACCCTCATCATCTTGAGGTATTCTACCTGATTTGGTTCGGTTTTCTAGCAAACTTTGCTAGTATGAGAGCTTGGCTCTCAGTTACTTTACCTAGCTGAGCCTCAATGGTATTTATCCTTTCCTGTAGAGCCTGCACATTATTTCTAATTGCAACGGCCTGGTTAGATAATTTTTCTATACTACTTTCATGATTCTTCGTGATCTTAATAAGCATGTTATTTTGCTCGGTTTGAGCTTGTGTAAAGGTTCTAATAGTTTGCTCAAACGAGAGATTGCCATGATTTGCTCCATTAGTATTATCATAATTGTTGTAAGGAGCTCCTGCAGGATTAGGATAATGTTTTTGAACATTAGAAGCACAATGATTTCTCCATGCAGGATTAAAAGGAGTAAGCTATAAAATTGACATCATTAACATCGGTAGCGATAGCATTGACTTGGGTATCTTCTTTACCTTTCACTATGCTAAGCCGCTCGTCTACCTTAGATGTAAGCTCTCATTATTTACCTCAGTAATTGAACTTACTCTCTTTGAGGTTCTTTCCACATGCCATGGGGCATGATTGTTTTCCATATCATCAAGTAGTTTCTTTTGCAACACTCACTTGCTTTCCCATGATTGTTCCTCCTGCTGTAGTATCTAGCATAGACTTAGACATTGCGTTGAGACCATTATAAAACAAATATGATATAAGCCATTCTTCCATCACATGACTAGGATAGTTCATTATGGGTTCTTTCATCCTTTCCCACACAAGCGCTAGTGGCTCATGGTCTTATTGTCTAAAGCTTGTAATGTTGGATCTTAGTTGCATAGTTTTAGCTGGGGGAAAAATTAGTCATAAACAAATTAGTACATTCCTCCCAAGATTTAATAGTGCCATTTGGTAGAGCTAGCAACCAATCTTTAGCCTTTCCTCTAAGAGAGAAACGAAACAATCTTAATTTAACAGTATTTGGATCTACATCTTTAATACGCATCATGTCGCAAATTTCAGTGGAAGTGTTTAAGTGCAAACCCAAATCTTGAGTAGATGAGCCCCTAAATTGGTTTTGTTGAACCAAACTTAAAAGGTTAGGCTTTATTTCATATGTTTCCACATCAACAGCGGGCTGAGTGATAGGTGCACGAATAAAATCATCAGTAGGAGTAGCATACTCCCCTAGTCTCTTTTGAGCCATGGCTCTTATATTTTTGGTCATTTTAAGTAATGAAAACAAATAAAAAGTAAGTAATTATTTTGGGATTTCCAATAGATAACAATAAAGTAAACTAATAACAGGAAATAAACTACAAACTAATGATAAAACTAAAACCAAGGTCTCTAGTGACCTCAGCAGGATAGCGAAATTGCTTCCCCGACAACGGCGCCAGAAAAAGGGTTGATACCTTCGATCCGGATTCACGGATGTAGTATACTAGCTTTTTCCCTAGAAGATCTAGGTTTAATTGAACCTTGGAAAGCAATGCTAAAAGGAAATAAAAAGGACACGTCTACAAGACTTTGTTTGTTTGTTTTACCTTAGTTTTTCGGACCAATCTAGTTGACTTTTATAATGGGTTGAATCAATGGATGGAGATAGACCAGGGTTGAAGATCCACCTGCAGCTGCACATCATATGGGATAAAATATAATAATAAGCATAGTTATGTGTAATGTTTGAACGGAGATAATCTCTTGTGGGCAACACATCATAATATACTAGAGCCCCCATGATGTAGCGGGCATAGCAATAGTCTTTTAATCCAACCGAGTGCACACCGAAGCAATGAACTACAAATGATTATTAAGTGTAAAACACAGATCAAACCTTTAAGTGGTGATGTTGTTGTGATCACGCATGGGTCGCTAAGCGAAGACCGTACTAACCTTTCTATCACTAGGGTTCCTATGAGATCGCCGCTAGCCAAGTATCTCACCTCAAGACTTTATAAATCTATGGGATCTTGGGTATATATAAGTCCACAGATCGAGACAAGAGACAAAGAAATAAAAGATACAAATCTCAATTGCAAACAAAATACAATACTCCCATGAATTAGATACGCATAATCACTGTGAGGTTTCTCCCCAACCCGTAGCCCATGAGGACTACTCATTCATAACAAATAGATCAGAGATAGAAAACATCATACAAATACTTAGATCGAAATCAAATATTCTTACAATGGTCACCAAATCACAAGGAGATCTAAAGTACAAAGCAATGACTATGGCTAGTGGAGGGGATGGATGATGGAAGTGATGAACAATGGATGAACAATGGCGTGGATCTCCTTTGGTGGTGTTGTGATGTAATCTAAGAATGTCGGCTCTCTGGACGGTAGCTAGAGCCTCAAAATATATAGGCGTCTTCATGGAAGTCATAGGGTTTAACGAGATAAAGCCAACGCCACCTAGTACGGGTGGACGGTACGAGCGGGCCCTGCCCGTACCAGTGGTTGTTAAGCGTGCTGACGCTTGGGAATGGCTTCCCAATTACTTGGCCGTGTACACTTCCTCAAAAACCTTCATTATGTCTCCTGATTTCGTATTAAAAACCATGTTTTCCTGCACAACACAATTCAAAGAAAGGTTTTGCATATCTTTGCAATTATTAGTCATTAGTGGCAAGTATTAAGAGTTTCTTGTAAATTGCTTGACTGAAAATTTTATTTAAACGCGATGGAAGATGGAAAATTTTGGAGCCATCATTGGACATTGATCAAGGACTATAAAATGGGAGACTAGTTATGCCCTTTGGAAAGAACTTGACAACAACAAAAAGGGAAAGAGCAATGCTTCTACGAGCGGTGCCATCGACCAAGACGATCGCAATGACGAAGGCTTCGCCAATCCTGTAGACGCCCGTGCATGCCGGCATGGAGGCCACAAGGCTAAAAAGGCCGACGTCGCCCGCCGGGCTGGTTCCTTGGCATTCTAGGAGATGTTGGAGAAGATCCTGGAGAAGAAGCAAGAGGCCATCGCTGAGAGGGAGGAGAGGCGGTGCAAAGAGAAAGAGGCCACCGCCAAGACCTTTGTCGAGGTCTAGCGAGGTGGAGGAGGGAAATGCCATGGCCGGGCTAATGGAGATCGAGGACAAGGCAAGGGCGAAGGAGGCTGAGGCTAGCTCTAGGGTGGCGGAGGCAGAGGCCAAGGCCAAGGAGGCCGAATCCAAGATCATGTCCGAGGAGAATGCCATCATGCTCACCGACCTGGACACCATCGACGATCCTGATCTCAGGGCTTCGGTCGTGAGGAGGCACCAGACCATCTAGGCTCGCGATGGTTGAACGGCAATGGCGACGGTGGCTACAACTTTTTGGGAAGAGAAGTTGTCATTTTTTAGACATTGTGTATGATATTGCCCCCTTTTGCACAATACAGATCCACTAGCCACTTGTTGGCGATGCCCAAAGGGTGATAACACACGTCTGCCAATTTATTTGATAGTCAATTTCTGTGCTAACTGCTTGTGAATTTGAGTATTTGAGATGATTGGTAAAGTCTTAGCCAGCGATGGTGCCAGGAGACGCCAGGACGGACAGATGGATCGCGCCGCTGGGCACGGCTGGCTGGACAGGCCGGACAATGACCCAAAAGCGACTGCATCCCGACTGATGCGTCCAAAATTGAAGCATATTTACCTTTTGTTTTTGCATAAATAAAGTAGGGATTTTTGTATTTCAACGTGTCTACGCGCACTATTTTGTTCTTGTTTCAACAGGATCCCAACATCATATCAATTAGACCTGTCATATTGTGTAATTGTATGATATTTCTAAGTGATAAAAGTCATTTTATGAATTTGCCTTCGCACCTGGAAGAATACCAATCGAAGAGACAACATCAGTATGGTTAATGATCACTGGTACAGGCGGAGCCCGCCCGTACCAGGCGCCATCGCGACCGCCTTGTCAAATACTTCTCTCTAGCAAAGACGAGAGGGAGATCCGACATTCACATCCACTAGAAACCACGAAATACCACATCCAGGAAGGATCTGAAGGAGGAACTTTGCTGGGGTAAAATCCCAGCTGATCCACAGATCATAGGAGGACAACACATCATTCCCTTCACCATCAACCGCTACATCCTCATCACCACCATTACTCCATCTTTCATCTATTAGATCTCTTTGTAATTCCAGATTCAATTGTGGTTTATATTAGATCTACCTTCGTATTTTATCCATTTATTTGATTATGATGATGTTGTTGATTGCTTCCATGAGTGAATAGTTCCTTTGTTCTTCGGGAGATGGAGAAACCCTAGAACAATTTTGAACTTGTAATAAAGATGATATATTGTTATGTCCGTATGACTTGCTTGTCTATGATATAATTATTATGTGTGTTTGATCTCTCTCTTTATATGGTATGCATAGTCGGCCGCATATCATTTGCCTTCGGAACTAAAGGGAGGGAGAAATCCTTTGGACGTGTTTTGGAAGTGTACCCGGAATGCCCCGTGACAGATTGACGCCGGCTCATAACCTACACGGTCAAAAGGGGATTAAAGAGGGACTCCCTAAGCTAATTACGATATCCACGGAGAAACCCTTAATTGCGATGGTTTGTATGGGTGATTGCTCTCAGACATCACAGTGGTTATTTAGAGGTGACCTCACACTTGGATCAACAAAGTGGCTTCCTACGAGCCTTGTTGTGAACATCTTATTATGGGACTCTCTCCACACATATCATAACATAAGAAATATGTTATCTTGGTTTCATATAACAATAATACTATGCTAGTGGTGTATCCTACATCCCCGAGAATGTTTTAGTCCTATTGAGTTCAACCACGCTTTCACATAAACTTGTTACTTGTTTTCTTTTTTAGTTGTTTTATTTACTCTTCTGCAAACAACCATAAACCTTTTAAATATCCTTTACTTGAGATCAAAGACAACTTACAAGTATACTTTGGTAGAGAGTTGGTCGAAGAAAGAGCGATGAGGCGGGCCTAGAAGAAGGCCGAGTGGGATGCAAAGGATTGCGGGCGAACAAAGACGAGGCTGATGGATCTTGTTGGGATGACAATGACACTTACATTATGGTTTAGTTTTACATTAAACTAAATTTTATTTAGTTTGTAAAATTTGAGTCTAATACGAATTAATTTTAATTCAATCTTTGAATTCGAAAGGCTATTGGAGACACAACTATGGAGGGGCATCCACAAAATGCGGAAACATGTGCCGGCAACCCGTAAGCCCAATCCGGCGTTGTTGCCGACGTCGTTTGGAGGGACGCAGTTCGAGATGTTCTAATGACATTGTACATTTCCCTAACAGAAGATGTCACTATAGATTGACTCATAGTGTTTTCACGGAGTACCGTTGACCTGGTTAGTTTTAAGCGTCGAGCGAGGAACACTAAAAAATATCGGTCAACAACATGGTATTTAGGAATTTGGCCCGGTTGGCTTGATACCGCGGGGAATTATTTTTGTCTCATCTTTTTTTTACATTTTATCATGAACATTATTTGAGATCTTGGGCCCATGCCATGGGCTGAAAGCTTTGGTAGAGTTGGCCCTAGCTCCACCAAAACCAGCATGTTGTTCTTTGCTGCAAGCCTCTAGGGCTCCTATACACCGACCTGGATATAAGTATAAAAGAAATACACTGATCTGGACGGTGTATACGGTTGGCCCCCACTAGTGCACACGACCCCCTCTAACAGCGGTTGTAGAACCGCTGTTGAGGGTTCGGTGTTAGAGGGCCCCCCCCCTTTAACACCGGTTCTTATACGAACCGGTGTTAAAGGGTGGCGCACGTGGGGCTGCCGCAGGGCTCAGCCCCCACCCCCTTTAACACCAGTTCGTAACACGAACCGGTATTAAAGGTTCTGTGCCGCGGCAGGAAAAGGAGATAAATCTCTACCGCGGCAGGAAAACAGCCTAAATCTCTGCCGCGGCAGAGTTCTGCCCTGCCTGCTCGGGCGATTGCAGCAAGGGCGGGGAGGGGGGAGGGGGAATCGATCGGGAGCGGTATACACATACATCGTCATCGGTACATACGAGTATATGAATAATTAAGCAACTATTATTATACACAACATCGTCATTGTGTGGTATTCTCGGTAAACGTTGAAGCATCAAGTACAAGACAAACACGTTCAATCATATATACAACATTCATTTTGGTGGATATCTAAAGAGTTCTTCGCCAGTGACGTTTGACCTCATCAAGTATGAACCCCGCCAATTCCTCTTGAATGGCTCGTATGCGGTCAAATGGTAGGAGTTGGTCCCGCATCCGTTCGATCTGAATATATATGAAGAATGGGGTCAATATATATATAAGAATAAAACTCAACACAATTGATGGTAATAAAATAATGTTGTGTACTTTGTTTACTTACTCTAAGTTGTTCTAGTGCTTGGCGTCAAGACATATCGTGGTTCTTGAATAAACTCGCAAACATAGTACCCACATAAGTTATTGTCGTGTCCCTAATGCGCGCACTTTATGAGAATAGAGAGTTCAATCAAAATAATAATCAATAAAGCATGATATAATGGAATTGGAAGCAGAATCAAAGAGATACGCAGACCTAGCTAGCTAGTATTACTTACATTTTGGTCTACAAATTTTAGTTCTTCTGACCATTCACCCACGGCCCTGCCCGTGAACCTTTTCCAAACCCTGTCTGGCAAAGAAAATGGATAAAGAAGTAATTAATTACTTGTTGTCACGAAAGTTGTCGATCTAGTGCGATAATATGATTGAAATTACCTCTGGAGCATCTCTCTAAAGTCTGCCCATCGCTTTTTTCTTTTCAGACGAGTCCATGACAAGGACTTTTCTGAGTCAGGTTGAATGACTAGCAGAATAAAGTGGAACCTACGACGCATAACTCATCATCAGTTATACTTAACATCAAGTAAGTCAAATGTAATGTGTACAAGAGAGGGTAACAAGTACTCACGAGAATTTGTAAGGCAATAGTGTTTCCTTTGGTTTTTTGTCTCAAGAAAGACCTTAGCAATAAATCTTCATTTGCCCGGTTTGATTCTTACCACTTCTTCATGAACTCTATTTCGGTCAATCTAACTCAATGTCAAAAGGTCCTCCTTTCATGCATTCCATAACCTTTTTCCGGCATAAGAGTATAGACATAGATGGTGAGCATATATATATATACATGCAATTAATGAAGTGAATGAGATGAGATAGAAAATACAGAAATAGTACTTACACACAATAAAGGCTGATGGCAGCTTTGTCGTTCCTTCGATGGAATAGAAAATGCAAGTCTTGAATGTTGAAGGCGATCTCGTGCCTCCGCACAAGAAAATCTGATCTCTTATATGCGTGATCCATTCTTCCTTTCTCGTCTTGCAGAAATCAAGGTACCACTTGTGCAATCTTCGCATCTTTGTTGGTAGATTCTTGAGCTCCTCTTTCTTGACGAGATTCTTCCCATACTTCCATGGCTGTATGGGGTTGGCATCGCATTTGGGCAAGTTGTCTCCCATGATGTTCAAGTATGCAATGTAAGTCATCCCCATCTCATTGGCCTTTCTTTGTAGCTCGCTCGTAATCATTTACGGAGGAGCGTCCGTGTCGAACACTTGGAGCGGGAGCATGATTGGTTTTCCAGCTCTCCGAGCATGGGAACTGTTTTCTGGGTGCCGCACGATCGACTTTTCAGTCTCCCCACGCCTTGCATCCGCCTTCAAAATCTGGCGCTCGTAGTCCGGCACAAGTGGGGTTTCAGGTTTCAAAATATTTTTGTAAAACTTCTCCACCACCGTCGGATCTATTTTCTCCTTTGGCTCAGCCCGTCTAGGTGCAAAGAATTTCTTGACCTCTTCTTCCGAGATCCTATTGGTCTCCTCGTCACTGCGATTCCACGGTAAAACCGGCAATGGCTTGGCGTAAGGTCATGCGGACGTAGTTTTTGAACTCTTTCTGGCAGTGCTAGTGATGCTCTTCATGGCAGTGCTCTTTCCGCTTACGCTGAGGAGATGGCTGAAGTGCCGGAGATGGTCGACGGTGAGGAGATGGCTGGCCCACGGAGATGGTGACGGGCAGGGAGATGGCTGCCACAGCAGAGATGGCTGAAGCGCCGGAGATGGTCGCCAGAGAGATGGCTGAAGCGGCTCGATCGCTGACAGCGGAGACGCGGGGTGCTGGCCTCCAATTTGGAAGCACGATGTGTTCCTTCTTCCAAAGAATGGTTGTTTTCACTGCAAATTTGAGTTGAGTTTCCCCTTCACCTGTAGCATGGTCAAGTTGTGCTTCCTCATATTCCTTCACAACCTCATCCACCCGACAATAGCATAGCCATCTGGAATCGGTCGGCAGTGGTAAGTTCCACCGGCTACAGGAGGTAAGGCATAGCCGATAGCCACCTTAATGGATAAGCCCATTAATCTCACATGCAGCTCAGCGTGTTCGCTCTCCGTGATCTCATCCACGGGGTATCGAGGACCCGCCATTTCAAACGTAATGCACGCTCGCATGGAACGCTTTTGCTTCCAGAGTCTGGGCCGCCGGCAGCTTCCAATGCACGTTCTCCGTGGAAGCCACACTACTTTTCCACGCAGAGTCTGGGCCGCCGGCAGCTTCCCCTCATGTCGTGATTCTGGAACACCAATCGCCTTAAGGTCAGGAATAAAATCAACACAGAACTCAATGACCTCCTCTGTTACATAGCCCTTGGAGATGCTTTCTTCTGGCCTAGCACGGTTATGAACATATTTCTTTAAGACTCCCATGTACCTCTCAAAGGGGAACATATTGTGTAGAAATACAGGACCGAGAATGGCAATCTCTTCTACTAGGTGAATCAGGAGATGCGTCATAATATTGAAGAAGGATGGTGGGAACACCAACTCAAAGCCGACAAGACATTGGGCCACATCATGTCGTCAGAACCTGGTAGGCTTTCGGATCGATTACCTTCCGAGATATTGCATTGAGGAATGCATATAGCTTCACAATGGGTACTCAAACATTTTCAGGTAGAAGCCCCCTCAATGCAATCGGAAGCAATTGCGTCATAATCACGTGGCAGTCAGGTTTTGGAATTTTTTCTCTGTCATATTTATTATTCCCTTTATATTCGACGAGAAGCCAGACGGGACCTTGATACTGCTCAGGCATTCAAAAAAGATTTCCTTCTCTACTTTAGTAAGAGCATAGCTGGCAGGAGTTAAGTGGCATCGTTTACCCTTCTCGCTCGTGGATGCATAGGCTCTTCAAGGTCTTTCAGACGTTGCTGGTCCTGCCGTGCTTCTGGTGTATCTTTTGTCTTCCCATACACTCCTAGGAAGCCTAGCAGGTTCACGCAAACATTCTTTGTCACGTGCATCACGTCGATTGAAGAGCGGACCTCTAAGACTTTCCAATAGGGTAGGTCCCAAAATATAGATTGCTTCTTCCACATGGGCGCGTGTCCGGCATCGTCATTCGGAACAGATAGATCGCAGGACCTTTTCTAAAGATTACTTCTAGGTCCTTGACCATACCAAATACCTCCTCACCGCACGGAGGACAGGCTTCCTCCGGGTTCTCGCCAAACGCTTGAATTGCTTGCCTTTCTTTCTTACTGGTTGCAGGTTCGTAAGAAATCGACGATACCCTAGGTACACAACCTTCTTACATTTATCCAAATATACACTTTCAGTCTCATCTAAACAGTGTGCATGCATTGTATCCCTTGTTTGTCCGCCTGAAATGTTACTAAGAGCAGCCAATCATTGATGGTTACGAAAAGCAATGCACGAGGTCAAATGGCTCCCTTTGTGCTCATCCCACATACGACACCTGGTTTGGCCCACAGCTGTAGAAAGTTCTTCAACTAATGGCCTTAGGTACACATCAATGTCGTTGCCGGGTTGCCTCGGCCTTGGATGAGCACCGGCATCATAATGAACTTCCTCTTCATACACAACCAAGGAGGAAGGTTATAGATACATAGAGTCATAGGCCAGTGCTGTGGACGCAGCTCTGCTCACCAAAAGGATTCATGCCATCTGTACTTAGACCAAACCTTAAGTTCCTTGCGTCATGTGCGAAGTCTGGGTACTCTCGCTCGACTTTTCTCCACTGTGACCCATCAGCGGGGTGTCTCAACATCGTGTCTTTCTTACGGTCTTCCATGTGCCATCGCAACAACTTGGCATGCTCTTTATTTCGAAGAGACGCTTTAACCGTGGTATTATAGGAGCATACCACATAACCTTGGCAGGAACCTTCTTCCTAGGGGCCTCGCCTCAGCATCGCCAGGATCGTCTCGTTCGATCTTATACCGCAGGCAAAGTGCATACCGGCATGCATCCAAATTCTCGCATTTCACCGCGTAGAGGATGCGCCATTAATGCAGGTATGTATCTTACGCACGCCTAATCCTAGAGGGCGACAACCTTCTTTGCTTGGTATGTACCGTCGGGCAACTCATTATTTCTTGGAAGAAGATTCTTCATTTTTACCAACAACTTTGAAAATGCTATCATCACACCGTTCTCTGCCTTCCATTGCAGCAAATCCAGGGTGGTACCTAGCTTTTTGTGGCCATCTTCGCAAGTTGGGTACAACAATGTTTTGTGATCCTTTAACATCTGCTCCAGCTTCTCCTTCTCCTTTTCAGTTTCACATTCTTCCTTTGCATCAGTAATGGCCCGACCAAGATCGTCATCAGCGGGCCCATCTGCTGCCTCTTGATCTTCATTATCTACCCCTGTTGCAGCATCATCATATTCAGGATACATATTATGATAGTTGTCATCATCCTCTTCTTCTTCGTTGTCTTCCATCACAACCCCTTTTTCTCCGTGCTTGGTCCAACAATTATAGTCGGGCATGAAACCGGATCGAAGCAGGTGGGCGTGAATGGTTTTGGTATTTGAGTAGTCTTTCTTGTTCTGACAGTGAACACATGGACAGCACATAAAACCATTGTGACCACGGTTTGCATTAGCCACAACGATGAAATTTTGGAGGCCCGTAATGTACTCGGAAGTGCGGCGGTCACCGTACATCCATTGCCGGTTCATCTGCATTAATATATAGTATATATCAAAAAATAATAGGGAGATGACCATTTATATATATAGTACATCAATGACACATGAAAGGATAGTTGCCGACCTCGACCGAGAAGGAAAGAGCAACGAGAAAACTTATTTTGAGCTCTCGGGCATTTCACCGAACACCTCTTGTGCATACGAAAAAAACACAAACTAGCACACTTCACACCCTCTTGCTAGGCTCTAAAATGAGATAGTGAAAAAATGGAAGAGTGGGGTGTGGGCTGCGGTGTCTTATATAACCCCTCCCTTTAACACCGGTTCAAGCCACGAACCGGTGTTAAAGGAGGGGGCTGCACATCGGTAGGGTTTAACACCGGTTCGTGCCACGAACCGGTGTTAAAGGGGGGCTCCTTTTTGCTGCACGGGCCATGCTGGTACAGGCCCCCCCCCTTTAACACCGGTTCGTAGAAGAACCGGTGTTAAAGCCCATTTCCAGACTCAACCAAAGGCCTCGTTTCCACTAGTGCCCACACCCCTGTGCACCTTTGGGCCTAGTCCATTTAATGCAAGTGGTTTTCTGTCTGGTTTTTCTTCTAATGTTTTTGCCTTTTTCTTATTCATTATTAATTGTGTCTGTCGGTTCTTCTGGTTATCAAAAATGTTCGAACATTTTTTTTAATTTGAGTGTTTTTAAAATCTGAACTTTTTTCAATCTAAACAATTTTAAAATCTGAATATTTTTCAAACATAGACATTTTTCAAATCTTAACACTTTTTAGATTTAATTATTTTCCAAAAATCTGAATATTTTTGAATCTTGATAATTTTTAATTTGAATTTAAACATTTTTCGAATCTAAAAGTAGAAAAACATAAAAGAAAAAAAGAAAACATGAAGAAATTGAAAAGGGGAAAGAAAGACGAACTAGGTCGGCTCATACCGCTGTGCGGCGCATGGTAAGAGCGACCTAGTTAGCATTTAGGATTCTTCAGCCTCTAGCCTAGGGATGTAATTGTTACGGATAATTTTTCCTCTGAATCCACATCCTCGTACATTTTTAAGGATTTATGCAATTTTAAAAACCCGATGGATACAGACACGAATACGGATATGTCCGTGTGAAATTCCGACGGATATGGTAGTGCTATTATTCATAAGACACGGAATCCGTTCTTCTTCGTGGATTGTCCAAACTTTAAAATTAGGATAATCTGATTAAATTAGCCCAGCAGACCAACCCAAATACCCAAATAGTCAGTAGCATGTGGGGCCCATATTTTCTTTATCTGTCTCGTTCTCCCGTATTTTTCTCATTTTTAGTTTCAAGTTTGTACATGCAAATTCCGTTGCTTGCTTTCATTTTTATTAAGAAATGCTCCACCATTTTTATAAAATGGAAAACGATGCAGAGGAGGCCTTTCCTACTGTTCTTTGCGTCAAAAAAATTTATTAAGAAATTGCAAGAGAACATTTTATTTAGTCTTATTTATTAAGTATGGCCTTTTCATATTTTTTGCAATGGTAAAATTAGTTCACGTTGGTTATGTTTATCAGATAATATTTGTCCTTTTTGGTCCGACTCCGTTCCATTTCCGATTCTAATCCGCAATCCGATATTATCCGTATTCGAATCCGTATCCGGTCATTATCCGCTCCACTGGTAAATGATATAGTAATAACATTATCCAATGCGATATGATCCTTTTACAAGAAAAAGATTGTTTTAAACATAATAATTATACTACAATAGTTCATGCATGTCCGACGATAATAACTTTAGTTCTATTTAGGCTTTCTTTTCTTTGTCGACCGGATTCCCACGAAGATATAACACCAAAACCTTTTCAGCCATCCTGTTCGATCGACAGGCTTGGGCCATTGTGATTAGGTCGTTAAGTCCAGTCATAGTGTAAGTAACTTCATGAATAACTAATAGTCCAACTTAGCAAAATTGTTTATGTGGCAGTGAGTTAATGAGGAGAGAGGAAGATGAAGTATATATTTGGTTACTGACTTATTATAACATTACACATATAATACAATTACCTAATAAATAATACTTTGCATGACACCACTTATATATTACTGTGCACTATAAAGGTAGTGGCATAGACTAGAAACATGCCAGCCTAATGGTTGTGTGTATATTATCCATGAGCTTATGCAGGACATTGGTAACTTTAAGAATCGATAAAATATGCAGTTACCTGAAAAAGAAAAATTCAGCTCTAAGCACATTAAGTACTACGTACACCTTTCTGTGCTCATCTCTCTGACTTCAACGAACTGAGGAAGACGAAGCGAATGAAGCAACGAATCCACCGGAGTTTCAACGAACCAGTACAGCACGCACGTACATACAGTATCTCTCCCTGTCCTTATTTTCTTTGACTTTCAAAAACTAACAGAACGTGTCGTTGGTCAAGTCTTTGCCTTAATCCTTAAGGTGCGCAATGTTCACACGTTCGTTGCTACGAGTGAAATCAGCAGCTTGGAACTTTGGTTTGTCGGGTTCCCACCAGGCGCATTCCAGTTCGAGTCATAGTTCCTTACACAAATATTCTATGGAAAAATACTCTTGCACCCGTCCAAACAAAAGAACCTTCTCATAACCTGGAATGACACGACTAAGAATTCAGAAAGTTTTCCTAGCTATAACTGGCCACCTTTTAAGAAATTATGAAGTGATTAAGGAAAAACGAAGAAAAATAAAAATCACAAATATATATATATATATACTTCCTCCAACCCAAATTAGTTTGTCTTAGATTTGTCTACATTCGAACGTATCTAGACTTGTTTTATTGCTAGATACCTCCGAATCTAGACAAAACCAAGTCAACTAATTTAGATCGGAGGAAGTACTAAAAAGAATTAGAGAAACAATACGGATATACATGCAAAATTACCATGGTCATGCTTTTTTTATTCTATTTAGGTTTTTTCTTTTACATTTCTTATAATTTCGAATAATATATTAGATTTAGACATATGATTCCTCTGGTTTTTCTGAACTTTCTAATAGCCGTCTCGTTTTTTCTCGTGTGAAAACACTACCGGCCAGGAGGTAAACAACATACCACACTAGTATGGAAAGGCTCACCGCCGGCACACCAAATTCATCTACCACCGGATAGTTCCAGTTTGTCGGTGACCATCTCGCCGACGGTAATGCATTACAGCCGGCGAACTACACTATTCGCCGGCGATAACTGAGCATACCACCAGCGGGTAGCCCCATTCGCCGGGGTTAATGTCCCCTAACACTGTCGCACATCTCTTTGCCAAGGGTAATACAATTTGTTCGCCGGCACTATTATGTATCAGAGAAAAAAATAGAAAGAATACACCGATGAGTATAGGAATACATAGTATACATGATAATGATAGCAAAATACATATTAACACAGGAAATAGTAGCAGTATCCACCAAATATTCAATATAGCTAGGATATTGGTTCATATAGCATTATCTAGAGTTCACTCATCTTCACCCTCATCGGAACAGTCGGGAGAAAAGCAAGTGAAATAGATGATGCCATAAGTATGATTGAGCAAAAACTTGAACTCCCGTCCCTCTTGCATGTCATCGTACAAGATGAGGAGTCTGTTTCATCTAGGACCACTAAAATATGTTCGGGCCTCCTCGTTGGTGACTCTAACCTGGTACGTCCTATCGGGATAATTATGATGCGTCAAAGTGACACTAAACACGACAATCTCATCCATGCTTCTATGGAGATGGTCCATGAATCCATGTCGTGCACCGCAAGGGATTGACTGAGTAAAATCATATGATAGAACAATTACTCGTGATTTTCATTGAACATATATATATTTTACATTCTCCACATGAATTTCAGAGAACATACCGTCTTAATACCAAAATTGGCAGGGAGCGGTATGGTAATCTTCTTGTCCATGCAATGCCAACTATGTTGACCATAATTCCTGCACGCTTCTTCGCTATAATCCAATCTACATATATTGAGAAGAAAGTCACATAAAAAAGAATATATGTATATAGTAAACGACATATAATACGATGGTCTCAACTACATAGCTTGTTTACTGTTGGATATCATCGCCAGGGGCATGTACATGTAGTAGATTACGACTGCTTGATGAATGAGAAAGATCTTTATCTTGTCTCCGTATTTCATGTCATGCTTATTCAAGAAGTTTATCCATCCAGGTCCACTGAAAAATGTCCTGATCGCTATGTTGGTCACTGTAACCACATAACTCCTGTCGAGATCAGCATCTGACATCAAAGTGACCTCAAACACGACATCGTCCATGGTGTTTCTATGGAAATGGTCCATGAAGTCCTGTTGCCAAGCTTAAGGGATTGACTGAGTAAAAAAATAACAATACAACAAAGTCCATGATTTATTTTCGATTCTATATAGAGACATCCATGATACTGTGTATCTCAAAGAGCACATATTGTCCTAGCCTCAAACCCGATAGGGAGCACTATGTGGAACTTCTTGTCCAGGAACCTCCCCAATGGTTTTGCACAGTTTTTGCACACTTGATCCATTCTATATATTTATCTAGAAAGAAGACGCATAGTAAACATAGTTATAAAATAATTAAGTAGTAGGATAAGTAATATACGAAGAGTAGCTGATGCACGTCTAGCAGGATAAGTAATATATATGACAAAGTCTAGCAGGATAAGTTTAAAGTAATATATGACAAAGTCTACCTAGACCATGTGTCATCGTCGTCAGACGATAAACCTAAGGAACTTAGGTCAGCAGACGATGTAGGTGTGATAATAAAGTCGTCGGGGATGAACCCGTAGTACGGGCCCTAAGGGCGCGCGGTGGAGGAACTCGCGCGGTCGGACCTAGAGGGACCCGCCTCCTGGACGGGCTGCTGGCGCGTAATGGTCGCCAAGACCTCGTACTGCTGCGATATCACCGTAGGATCCGCGCGGAGTGTCTAGACTAAGGGGTCTACAAGCTGTCTCTCGACCAGTCGGTGCTCCTGCTCCTTCGTCCTCGTGGCGACTTTCATACCCACGGGCCTATTCTGAATGGCCCTAGCTCGATCCTCGGGGAAGTTTAGGATCGCCCTAGCCCCTCTGTGCTAGACTGTCATACAGTCGTAGGCACGTGCCACCTTCTCGAGGGACTGCCATGTCCCAAGGTGGCGCCTAATCCCATCGATGGTGATCTTAGCCTCCCAAGTAGGGATCCTCGCCGACTTCTTGTACACACCGTGGTACTTCGGCTCCCACTGTGCCATACTACTTAAACACACAAACATACATATTAGCAAAAACAATGTACAAGTACTGAATCATAGGAAATAGATTACAAGTGTACAAGTAACATAATAAATGAGTGTGTGTTCTTGTGTGCTGTTGATGAAAAGTGGAAAGGAGGAATTCTCCAACTAGACTACATACATAAGAAAGAGATCACTAGATAACATGAATCAAGTAACTAATCAAGTGACTAATCAGTTGGACATGAACTAGACTACATACATAAACTAGCAGCTACATACATACATAAAACATGGGAGCAGTAATTACTTATGAAACTATAATTAGAGTATCATGCAAACTCTATTTTGTGAATTAAGATAATGAAACCTAACATATGCAGTTCATTCATTAGAAAGGAGAAATTCTCCAACTAGGCTACATACATTAGGCATTTCTGTTTCTTCTTTCCTTTTATTCTAATCAGTTGAACATGAACTAATTAGTTGAACATGAACATGAACATGAACTAATCAAGTGACTAATCTGTTTCTTCTTTCCTTTTATTCTCGTGGAATCAAAGCAATTCGTGGCTCTCGCCACATTCCCTACCGAGGCGGGCCTACTGTCGAACACGATCAGCGCTACTGAACCTAACTGAAACTTGACACCTAACTGACACTGTCGAGGACGAACACCTAACTGACACTTTCAAGGAAGAACAACGCTACTGACACCTAACGGCGGCGAGGATGGCGACGGCGAATCAAACTTGGATGGGCGACGGCAAGGCGGATGGCGACGGCAGGCCCTCCTCCTCCTTTCCTTCGGCGAGGCGGACGGCGACGGCGAGGCCCTCCTCCTTCCCTTCGGTGAGGCGGATGGCGGAGCGAGGGGGGGCTCCTCCTTCTTTCCCTTCGATAGCGAGGCGGACGGCGGAGCGAGGACGACGAGGAGGAAGGCGGAGCGACGGCTAGGGTTCGGGTGGGGATTAGCTAGGGGTTCCATTTTTCGTCGGTGAGATGGCCGATGGGGGTGGGGAGGGGGTACCTCGTTGAGACACGATACACTGACAGGTGGACCCCCGGCGCCTAAGGCCTAATTCACCGGGGATAGATCTTTTCGGCCCGGGCATGCCTATCCAGCCCATTGTATCCCCGACGCGTATGGGCTTCATTCGCTAGTGGTAATGGCCAGCCCATCCGGGGGGCACGTGGCCCTCAACATCCCGGGCGCGCACAAGACCTCTCCGCCAGCAATAATTGGGCCAGCCCCGGCGCTTCCGTTTTCCTCTCGCCGGCGGTAACGCGAGGAAGGCCTGGATGGCCTTACCGCCTGCGACCCATGTGCCCACTTCGCCGTCGGTGAGGAATCTGGCTATAAGGTTTTCCCTCCTACTGCCAATTTCATACCCATGTTTATATGGCATCCTTTTAAGAAATTATGAAGTGAATTAATAAAAAGAATGAAAAAGTAAAATCACAAATATATTTACTAAAAAACAAACGAATTAGAGAAAAAATATGGAAATTCATGCAAAATTACCACGTGTGATGCTTTTTTACACTACTTAGTTTTTTTATTTTACATTCCTTATAGTTTTGAAAAATGTATTAGATTTATACATATGTTCACCTCCGGTTTTCTGAACTTTCTAATTTTCGTCTCTTTTTTCTCGTACGAAAACACTACCGGCCATGAGGTAGACAACATACCAATTTCATACCGATGTTTATATGGTATAAGAATCTGAACAAAAATCAATTCAACCAATAGTGGAAGGGTTAAAATTTTCCCTACCATTTTATTTGAGAAACGTGAGTACAACATAGTCGTGCATGTGCGTGCACATATAAGTGCCGCGCGCATATATACACGACAGATAAAAAAACAGTATGCAAGATTTAAGTTTGACGAAGTCACCACAAGTGTCTTGCTAGTATGTGGTATGTCTGGTCTGCAGGAAACCTGCAAAGATATAATGGACATGACAAGTCAATCATAACACTATGGTCAGTGTGCTGCATACACTGCCATAGATCTACCCAAGGCTTGAGGCGACGTGTCTCAGGCAATGATACCCTTGGTGATGTCAAAATGGAGACCTCCAGATGATAATGTTTTGAAAATAAATGTCCATGCCTCGTTCAAGGTGGATGGGAAGGTTTGTTCAACATGGTTTGTGCTAGGAGATCGACTGGATGGCCTAGCGCATGCCCACTGTTAATGGTACCTAGCTTCTACATATGGGCTGGTGATGGAGGCGATCGACTTCGGAGATAGTGTCGTGGTAGCAAGTGACATGCGATATAAGAATGTCATCCTAAAATCTGATGCTCTGGGAACTTGTGGTCCTTTGGTGACTTCACTATATCAGAGATAGTGACAATCCTTTACGAGGTGAAACATCTTGGTAGAGGTTTTAATAGTTTTCATTCAACTTTGTACACAGAACAATTGTTGTTATTGTTGTTGTTGTTGCTGCTGATGTTGTTGTTGCTGGTGATGTCACTAAATTTGTTTCCGTGGTAGGCTCATTGGCACAGGTGTGTGCTTGGGTTAACATGATCGTAATCTTTCTTCCTATATGCCTTCAACATGATTGTCACTCTGTTATTAACCCATGAATGGGTGCTCTTGATTTGCAGAAATAGTAAGATGTGAAACATGAGGTGTTGACACCTATATCTTTGTAAGCGGGGTTACAACTGCCCTTCTAATATTCCGACCAATAGTTAACCTGAGAGATTTCAACAATACTGCATTACGAGTGTGTTTGCCTACTCCATGAAGGTATTGAATTTGAAACCTTCTTGGGCTGGTTGGTGCATGAACATCATTAGTATGAAAACATACATGGTGTAAAGTTAGCGACAGGGTGAACACCTGATCATATTGATCCTCCGTTGGAGCTATGATGCGTGTAGTGGAAGCAAGCACTACCGGAGTCGCCCTCTTTACGAGTGTTCAAACACTTGTAAAAAGCAAAGTGTACTCGACAAAGTATTTTCTGGGTGTAATAACCACACTCTACAAAGATATCATTGCCCAGTGTATTCTCACGGACACAGGTAAAACCATCTTTGACGAGTGTTGACACTCGGTAAAGATGTCTTTAATGGGTGGCAGGAACATGGCAGGAAAAGCTTATCCGCGAGTTTCTTGTTTGATGACTGTTTTACCGCGATACTTTGTATAGTTACATGTTTACCGAGGTCAGACAAAATACACTTGGAAAACACTATAACACTCGGTAAAGACGTTGATTCCGGTAGTGAAGTGCGGTTGGAGATTATTTTGACATGTACATACTCCAACGTATGAACCAAGCTGCTTCGCCCATCAGCTCAAGAAGTGTAGACCGTATCGGTTTCAGAATTGTGGACCACATCTACCGTTACATACATTGAAACAATCGAACAACAAGAGCCAGATGCACCGCAATTGTCTGCTATTAGGTGAATCACTATGAGCCGCTTGATCGACATCTGCTAGATGCAAGGTTGTCACTCTGCTATGATCAATGAATGGATGTTTTTAATTTATGGAAAGAGTAGGACGTACCGTGAGACACCAGATGTTGACACCTATCCCTTTGTAACGGGGTTCGAACTTCCATCCTAATCTTCCAACAAATAATTAACTTTTCGAACCAAGCTTTCACCCTGCTATATTAATATAGCAACTGTACACACGGTATAAGAGTTTGAAGCAAAGAAAACACGGGGCAACAACACAAACATGCTCAAAAGGAAAAGAAATGAAGGTAACGATGTCAATTCCGGTAGTGAAGTTCTGTTGGACATTACTTTGACATGTACATACTCCACAGCTGCTTTGCTCATTAGTTCAGACGTGTAGACCGTATCAGTTTCAAAAGTGCGAACAGCAAGATCCAGATGCAGCGGAGCCGTCGTCTGATATTTGGAGAGGCGCTGTATCTACATTAGCATCAATCCGCGCACACCCCAGTCATGTTTCTTCAGAGAAAGCTTCAGTTTCAGGCATATACTGGTTGAGAGAGAGTTGGTCGAAGGTTTGGCAGCACCAATCCACCATGACTGGCTCCTTGGCTTGCCAAACACCACGCCGGTCGGTCGGTGGCGAGGTTTGATGGTGGATCCGGAGCTTGACGCCCTCGTCGTAAGGGTTGCAGGATAGCGGCCCTGAAACGGTGGAGGGCGGGAAGTGTCATGGCGCCAGCGACAGACCACGTCGCAGAATTGTGGGGAAGAGCGCCGGCGGGCTTCGTCGGTGGTCGGATGGAGGAGCATCTTACGTGCTGTGCTGGCTCCAGGAAAGTGGGAAGAAGATAAGGAGGAGGTAGACGTGGGGAAACCGAACGGCGCCGTGTAGTAAATGCGGGCCCGTCCTGGTCATTGTGACGCGCGTGCGTGCATAATTTTTCTTGTTTCGTCTAAACTCGATCTCATTAACCAAACAGAAGTAATAATAAAGATGAGAATGCAACATCTTATACTCCTACAAAACACCATGCATGGTAACAAAATCCGAAAGTAACTGAAATATTGACAAAACCTATCCGCGGCTCCATCTTTTTTATTCAAAAAAAAAAAATGATACAACTGGCCTCCATCCTCGATAAAAAAAATGAAATAACTGAGAGAGCAGCAGACTATCTCAGGTCGATAGATCATGGACGAATGAGCTGCCATCGAACGGTGGACCTTCATCCCCACCAGCCAGTCTTGTCCTCAACGGCACCCGGTGTTTGGGCTGTGTGTCCCACACGACGGCCCTGCCCCTCCCAAGAACCGCCGAGGATAACAATGCAGGCGAAGCTGGTCGACGTGCTGGCCGGAGGCAGCTTCTCGGGCCCATCGTCCGTCGCCTTCCACTTCCAGCACCCGCGCCGAGGTCGCCGCGAAGAGCAGCGCCACGACGATCACAGTCAAGACCACCGGTGCGACGAACTGCTTCGATCGCATCATCATCGGTTATCTAATGTGTAAGTTGCAGAAGACACTTAGAGGGAGTGTCCTGTTTGTGCTAGCTAGAAGTATATGTATTCTAGGAACTGGAGCGTGCACAGCGAGATGTAACTTGGATCATGGGATGGCGACCCTCTCACGCCGGCCCTGTGTTTAAAAGGGAAGAGATCGGCTGCTGCGTTTGTTTGAATTCGATCGTGCTAGCGGCCGCAGCGCGCGGGCATGAGTACGTACGCACTGGTGCACGTGTGCGGCTGGGAGGGTTCTGCCTGGACCGTACGCCGTTCTCGTGTCGTGCCGGTTCACTCCATCCAACGGCCGTCCGAGAGAACACGGCGAGGGTCCGGCAAAGGGGTGGCCGCAAACTGGAAGGATGATTACGTATGTATACTCTGGGAGTGTGTACCAGAATATGCACCGTAGCTAGACACACAGGTCCTAGTTTATTTCTTTGACTCCAAATTCAACCGACATTTCTAGTATTTCTGTTATACCCGACGATTTGTAGTCAAATATACGGCATATATGCCGGCTTGCATTCAGATTGTGGGCCGCGGTCCCTTTTTGAAGGGTTGATCGACTTATATGTATGTATGGCCAATACATGACGCTTCTCAAGTTCCCCTCAAAGAAAAAAATGACGTTCTCAAGTCTTATAATTTTGAACCTACATACATGGATATTCACTTCGGCTCCAAGGTGCAAATGCACCCATTATGAGAAAACATATTTTGAAATGTCAAAAAAAAATCCGCATATACATTAGAATATTTTATGTTGGTTCACAAGTTTTTGGGATGAAAAAACATTTTATATGTCATGTATTAAAAAGACAAAATGTGTCACAGGAATACGACTATTCACATGATATTTTTTATCTTTTTTATACACAACACATAAAATATTCTTTCATCCCGAAAACTTGTGAACCAACATAAAATGTTCGAATGTATATATAATTTTTTTGACATTTCAAAATATATTTTCACACAATGGCTGCATTTGCACCTATGAGCCGAATTGCCGCCTCCCATACATACATAAATATTGTAGAGCTCATGAAATATACCGGAATTCCTAGTCGACGGAGCGTGCTACTCGTCCCCCAGGATCTGACACTGTGTCATCTCAAAATCCCGCTTTTGCTACATTAAAGCCCGTTTTTTGTATATAATGCATGCTTTTGTTACATTGTAGCAAAAAAGTTTCATCCACGAGACAAAAATAAAAAAGACAGACTCGCCGGAGAGCTCGTCGGGGTTCCGTCAGAGACTATGTTGCATAATATTTGTGCTAATGTAGCAAAACCGTTCTTGCCAGTGACTTCCCCGGAGACCTCACCGGATATCGCGTAGCAAGAAGTTTGCGCTATTGTAGAAAGTCAGAAAACAAATGTACCAAAATAATTACGCTAAGAGCATCTCTAGCAGGCGCGCTATAAAAGGCGCGAGCTAAGAAAACCGTCGAAATACAGCGTGGGAGCGGGCGCGCGCAGCTCCAGCAGGTGCGCGAAAACGCGGCACGCGCTAATTTGTTTACCGTGCGCGGGTTTCTGCGGCATCCTGCGCGGGAAATCTGGCGCGCAATAAAGCGAGCCGCCTGTGCGAACCCAACCGCCCGAAAGATTCTCCACGTGTCCTCTCGCGAAAACTGCCGCGCGTCGCCCCGCCTTTGTCACACCGCTCGAGCTCGCCGTGCGTCCCTGCCGCCGCCTCGGTCCTCCGCCTCCGTCCCTCGCCGCGGCCACGTCGCTCCGCCTGCGCCATGCCTCCCCGCCGCCGCTCGAGCTCCGGCTACCGCGGTGTGCGCGCACGTCCAAACGGGACGTTCTACGCCGAGATCCGGAGCGGCGACGAGCGCATCGGGCTCGGCATGTTCGAGTCGGCGCACGAGGCGGCACGCGCTTACGACTAGGCCGCCTGGTGCCTCGGCCGTCCTCGGCACTCCATGAACTTCACGAACGTCTAGACGCGCCAGCAGGCGGAAGACCTCGCGCCGCCACCGCCGGCCGTCACATGGGAGGCGAGGCAGCGACAGCGCGAGCTCGAGCAGCGCCTCATCATCGTCGAGCAGGGCGAGCGCATGCGCCTCGAGTGGGCGCGGCGCTTCCCGGAGGACGTGGCGACGGAGGTCGCCTTCTACGCCGACAAGAAAGAAGAGAAGGAGGCGCGAAAGGCGGCCAAGAAGCAAGATCGAGAGGCTAGGAGGGCCAAAAAGGAGGCCAAGAAGAAGGAGAAGGAGAATGGCGCCGGTCCATCGACCATCACCGTCACGAGTGGTCGTCGATTCCGGTGTCATCCTCAAGATGTGACTCCTCCGACTGGGAGTCCGATTAGTTCTAGTTTAGTCTAGTTTAAACTATGTAAGAATGAGTCCGATTAGTTATAGTTTAGTCTAGTTTTAAATTCGGTTGTACGAATTGCGTGTTAAACTATGTTTTTAGGCTGCATTTTAGCACATCTGCAAAAGGACCAATTCAGCACTGTATTTTGGCGCGGCGGTTTACAACACCTGGTGAAGCTCTCGCCGACGCCGCGCGCTGTATCCGCATTGCGCGCGCTGTAAACCCGAATATAGCACGCCTGTTATAGCGCGTCTACTGGAGATGCTCTAATGTAGCAAAAGACGACTTCACCGAAGATATCATCGGAGCAATAACATGGAGCAAAAGAAATATGCCATTGTGACAGCGCCGCTCACCACAGGTAGCAACACCAGAAGACGTATGTAGCATGGTCGGTCACCGTGTGTAGCAGGGCCGCTCGTCGTAGGTAGCAGCGCCGCTCGCCAAAATAGGTAGCATGGCCGGGGCCCGAGGAGGTCGATGACGACCGCGACACCTCGGAGTCGTTGCAGGCAGCGCGACAACACTTGCTGCAGAGTTATGACGGCGAACGGCACGGGCGAGGGGAGCAGGGTGCGGCTGCGCGGGCAGCGCAGGTGAGCGGCGCGGCGACGCTTGCTGTAGAGTTCCGGCCACGCGGGCAAGGGGAGCGGGGCGCGGGCTAGGGTGCGTCTGCGGCTCTGCGCGGGCAGTGCAAGGCACGGCTGGAGGGTGCATGGGCAGCGCAAGGCGAGATAGATGTGGTTCGAGGTGCGTGCGAGCTAAAGGGTGCGAGGCGCAGGGAACCGGAGGATCGATTTGAACGGCATCATTTTCCCTAGTCAACAGGGTACCTTTTCAGGTAGAAAGGAGAAAAAGGAAAGTAGGTCGAACATTTCTCCTGGTTAATTGATACTAGCTGCTTAGTCTAATACGCCAAATAACCTAATAGTATTCGGTGACCTTCCATTTTGGTTAACTTATCATCTTTGGTAACTTCCTAGTTTTATAGTACTATTTTGAGGGATCTAAGCACCAAGTTTTGGAAAATCTTCCCTTACGTTAGAGAATTTTAAACTCTTGGAATTTTAACTTCCAGATACTTTGAACTTTTACACTTCCAACTTCAGTTTGAACTTTTGCACTTCCAACTTCAGTCATTTGAACTTTTTGAATTTTTATAAAGGTGAAATACTTTCATGATTGAAAACTATCTATTTTTCAATTTTGGAATTTTGAATCTTTAAGAAAATATGAACTTTAAAATGTTCTAAACTTTCATATGTTTTGAAATTTAGAACTTTTGGCAATTTCAGACTTCCTGAAATTTCAATAAAAAATCTTCAAACTTCTTTTCAGTTCAATCTTTCAGATATTTTGAACTTGCGGGGAGAGAGAGAGAGAGAGAGAGAGAGAGAGAGAGAGAGAGAGAGAGAGAGAAGCACATGCTGCACCAACTTCAGCGGATTGAGATCATCTAGGAAAGGAAAGCACAAGGGTTTTCCTATTTCGTTCTGCATGCAGTGCATCAAATGCAGTAGCGCATGGGTAGGAGAACTGTGCCCACTGGTTATGGTTGTTGAAATCAATGTGCTGAAGAGCCTAGTACTATTGAGATTTACATAAAAATATTTCACATTAGGCCATATATAACAATAAAATGATGCTAGTAATTCTTGAGATACATGAAGTAGATTTTATCCTAGCTAGTTGCAAAAAGAAATGAAAATAAACATGGTTATGTTCTTGAGTTGAGAGATTAGTGCTCACTGTTCAAGGGTAGATGTTATGTTGCACATTCAAAATTTAATTGCAAATAATTTAGTGGAGTCTGAATATTAATAACTAGAGGAAAAACATAACCGTCTACAACGTGTTTATATTACCTTATTCAGATTACATGGCTCGTAAACGACGAGTGTTTTCCGAATCATTCTACATGTCATTAACACAATGCATGTGTTTTGTTTTACTTCACTAGAGATCTATTTGAATATCTTTGGATGCAGATCTAGGTGGGTGAGATAAGTTAGGAAGATGGTTGCACGCATATGGTCGACAACACATGCCACCTTTTTTAGCCAACACATGTCACGCATATGGTCGGCATGTTAATATATGCATAAAAACACACACACAAAAATTGTACATGGTTCATGAACCTTGTGCAAGCCCCACTGTGAAAGTGGAGTACCATTATTAATTGCTATATATAATAATACTACTAAACTAGTAAAATAGAAAACATCTATAGCTTATTTCTCGTACCACATTTTATGATAAAAGAAAATTAAGAAGGGTTGCTTTCTAAAGCGCCCTACACGCCCTTAGTACAAAGCACGTGTTTTGTTGCACTTAACCAGGGGCCTACATGGACATCTTTGGATGAAGGTAGATAGATGTTTTGCTCTAATAAAACTTAGATCACATGTAGGTTAATTATCATAACCTATCTCATGGTACTTATCATACCGTCTTGTATTTGGGACCTCCGTCCGAGCTATCGTGTTGTATAATCTGCCGCCCCTTAGCGCTAGCTAGCATCATTGAGGGGTTCCTCATGCTTATATTCAACACTTTCTATTGGGATTACATTTTTAATAGTTCCATAGGAGGAACAAATATGGTAGGTTCACGTTAGGTTTTCTCTCTTTAATTTCTGGAGGGCCATCATTATGTGTTGACAAGAATAGATAAATAGTATGAAAAGTATTGCAATCATGGTTGAAAGAGCACCGGCATAATTAAAAAAAAATATTTTAGAAATAGTTAGCATTGTCATTATTGTAACATGAGAGAACATTTTGAATTAGTATGGACAAACATTAATTTAGCATGTTTATTATTAATGTTCATAAAGAAATTGGAAATATAATTATGCACATACTATGTTTGCACAGCAACTAGGTGGTGTGCCCACACTCTGATGGCTCATATATTGTCAATGGAGATGACCAACGCTTTATAGTCTTTGATACATTTTGAGGTTGACAAAAAAGTATATGAGATACACTAAAATCATCTCGGTTGCAATGTATGGACCTACAAGTTCACCCATGACCTCAACATGTGATACCTTATTGGTAGTAGTTATTCCTACGGGTCGTCATCTTCACCCCATGCCCCTCCCCGGCCCAAAGCACTGAAAGAATGACATGAGGACATCACAACCTAACTAGGATAAAATCTAAATGAGGGATCAACTTACAATGCTACCAAAAGCGCCAAACTAGCAATATAAGATGCAAACATCTAATGTGTAAAGTGAGATGATATGGTCCATGCATTTGATCTCTATCATTTGCATCGTGGTATGATCTCTATCATTCCTTTGTGTGTAAGGCCAAGGTCTATGGAACTTACACATTAAGTGTGTTGTAAGAGTATCTATCATACATCTACTTACAACAATACCATATCAAGACACTAGCCCAGCAACGATCTAAACTAGACGCCTCTAATTTATCAATTGCAAGTTTTACATGGCTTAGGACTTTCGGAGATAGAACCGGTCTTACCTACGAACATGAACCACAACGAGGATAACCAAGTTATTAGCAACTCGTTGTAAATCAGATATTGACTATAGTAGGAGAGACAGACACCCGTCAGCCACTTATGCAAAACTAGTTGCATGTCAGTCGTGGAACCGGTCTCATGTACGATGACATGTAAGGTTGGTTCGGGACGCTTCATCCCATTATGCTACCAATATCCAAAATACATGAAAGAAGCAATAACATGATCATCATCGCGCACATATAAACATATGTGTACTACTCGTGCAAAGCACCTACGCATAGATTAGGCTCTGATACCACTGTTGGGTTCGCAGTATAGAAAACAAAAAAATTCCTACGATGAGAACTATACGCCAAGATCTATCTACTAGATACAGAGCAACGGGTGGATATACATCCATAGAGAACTTACCCTCAAAGACAACAGAGTTTGTTAACGAGTTGGAACTCGTGGATGATGTAGTCGTACGCTTGCCGATCTTAAGATCGTGTGGAAGTCCTAGCGCCGCAAATCAGCAGCGCATCCGTCCTCGCACACACGTTCAAGCCACCGGACAACCTCCACCTCCTCGCTCCAGCGAATCAGCGGAAGCAGCAACTCCTTCCAGATGCAAGGCCACTGGGAACATGTATCTTGCTAATCCGAGATCATGGAGGAATATCTAGAGGGGGAGTGAGATCCTTCACGAGGAGGTGTAGTTTGTGAGGAAGGAGAGGGGGGCTCCTCCCCTCCCATGGCCGGAGGCCAAGGGGGTGCCCCCACCTCTTCCTCATTCATGTGGTGGAAGCTCCACTCACATCAATTCAAGCTCCACCCAAAATTCCACTCACATCTATTAAATTTCCACAAAATTTAATGCAACTCTCAATTAATAAAACTCTTTTCTTTATTTTATTTAGAATTTTGTTAATTACTTTAATTAACAAACATTCACATAAAACCCCTTGCAATATTTCAATATCACATGCAGAACCACTTTCTGCAATTTCACCCGAAACAATTCCGGTTTCTATCGAAACAATTTCGGTGCTTTGCAATTCTTTCGTCTGAAACATATGTGCTCCAAAATGGTGTCCGACAACCCTTAAGTGTGTCACCCTACGGTTCGCGAATAATGCAGACATGATTGAGACCCTTCTCAAATCAATAATCAGAAGCGGGACCTGGAGATCCATACTGACTCCTGCACATTCAACGATGACTTCTGTGATCGTGAGAACCTTTAACGCTAGTAACTTAATCCCTTTGTCTCATGATATAATACATGTCCGAGATTTGATCATCGGTATCCAAATACCTAGTTTGATCTCGTTACCGACATGCACTCTTTTCTTGTTCCCGTGATATAACATTCTAGTGATCACATCACTTGCTTGCAAGCTATCTTAATATGATATCACCGAGAGGGTCCAGAGTATATCTATCCGTCATCGGGATTTACAAATTCCACTCTTGATCCATGAGCCTCAACATAACACCTTCGTAGCACTGAACCCACCTTTATAGTCACCCTGTTATGGTGTGACGTTTGATGTTATCAAGATATTCTTTCGATGTTAGCAATTAACATGATCTCATGGTCTAAGGACTACGATTACTTCGTATGATGTTATAGCAATATAAACATGATGACTTTGATCGTAATGCTATACTTCAGATGAATGTTCATCACATCATTTTACAAATGTTGTGACCTCGTTATTAATAACATCCAATGTCCATGATCAGGAAACTTTGATCATCTTGTTATCAATGATCTAGTCTATAAGAGAGGCATAACTAGGAACCCTTTTTGTTTATTAAACACACATGTATTCATGTTTCCTATCAATACAATTATAGCATGCAAAATAAACATCTATCATATACAAGGAATACATAATAACAACTTTATTATTGCCTCTCAGGGCATATTTCCTTCAGGTCTCCCTCGCCTCTCAGAACTGAAACCGAGCTAAAATGTGTGTGTGTGGGGGGGGGGGGGCTACTAGAATAATCGGGAAGAATGATGAGTGTATGTTGACTAGGGTTTTTCTGAGACGAGGTGAAGATGATTAAATATGGACATGCCCTTGTCGCGGTTCTGCTGGTTCCAACGTACGACAAGATGTGTGAGTCTTTGTTTTTCCACTGCGCAAGGTTGTAGGGCAGAATGGCCAGCCCTGACCAAGTTCCATTATGCCTTCCCACCAACAACAACCCGCTGGGCTCGCTGTATATCCCAAGGAGGCATTGTCCCTCACCCTCACATCATCCTTACAACACTACACCTACTACTCGTCGCGAATGCGTCATATCTCGTTCAGTCAACATACCCCACATCCCTAAACAAAGCGACATGCTTCCAAGGGTGGGCGCTGAGGAAGAAGAAACACACAACACCGATACTTTCTTTGTTGACAAACAAGAGCCACAGATCCCCTTCGACGATGTTGAAGAGCCCACTCCAGTTCTTTCCCTTCTCTTGCCATGTCCAGATATCATCATCCTCTCTTCTCACAATGACAACATCATGTGTGCAACAGGAAACAGAAAGCAAGAAAAACTCATACAATTACCAACAGGCCCGCGCCTACCATCCTAGTTACATATACATTACTTTTGGCACAAACATGTACTACACATTTGAAACGATCAAATGGCAAGAATTAGATGCATCGTAGCCGTCTGCTCCTAGGTGAATAGATTTGAGATATCTGATCAGCTTCAATCTGCGCATATGTTTCTACAGACAAAGCTTCTGTTTCAGGAATTGAGTCAGAGATAATAGCACATGTTGTAGAATGCCTAGCACCACCATGACCCCCTTCGTGAAGATAAAATCTAAACTTGGCCCCTTAGTTTCTTGATACCCTGGCCAGTCGGCGGCGAGGTTTGGCGGCGGATCCGGAGCTTGACACCCTGGCCATAAGGGTTTAGGAATGCGGGTCCGCGATGGGGAAAGGCGGGATATGTTATCGTGCCCATGACAGAGTATAGCGCAGAATTGCTGGGAATCGTGATATCGGGGAACATCGGATAGGGAGCAGCATCCTGGCGCCTAGCTCCTTGGAAGAGGGAAGAAGGTAAGGAGGAGATAGACATGAGAAAAATGAACCAATCAACGACTCGGTGTGAAGGTGTGGCCCTGCCTTAACCAAACAAAACCAATGGAGATCCATCACTAACTAACAAACAAAACCAATAATAATGAGAAAATTGTCCTTTTTTTGCAAAATTCCACCGGTATATTAATAATTATTAACAACAACACAAAGAGTGGAAAAAAGTAATAAAATTACAAATATGTCCGTAGACCACCTAGCGACGAGTACAAACACTAGCAGGAGCCGAAGACGCACTGTCGTCCTCGCCCCTCCATCGCTGGAGCCGTGCAAAGCTTGTTATAGTAGAGTTTGTTGCAGTAGACATACGTCAAGTCATCAAAAGTCCCAAAAGACTAGTACTCCAGAGCAACAACCATCATCGAAAATGACAACTATAGATCGGAAGAGACTGACTTCGAACCTTACCAAATAATATGTAAAACAAACAGATTCGAACAAATCTGCCGGACAAGTGACTCCACACGCCTCCGTGGCGTGCTAGAGGCACCACCGGAAAATCTAGCAAAACAAAATATGTCTATCAAAATAAACTGGAATATTTTATTTTGTTGGGAAAAAGAATTATTACATATTTACCAAAGCTACAGGTTGCTCCATCCTTTTATTTCAATGAACTAGCGACATACTCGAAAAAGAAACTGCAAAATGTGGCCGGACCAACTAATGCCGATATATGGATCATGGATGAATTAATGAACAAACATCGGTGGACGGTCATCCCTGGCGGGTCGTCTGCCCTTCAAGTTCAAGGACACCCAGCGTTTGGGCTGTGTGTTCCACACGATGGCCCTGCCCCTCCCAACAGCCGCCGAGGATAGCAATGCCGGGCAAGCTGAAGGACGTGCTCGCCCCAGGCGGCCTCTTCCAGCACCCGCGCCGAGCTCGCCACGACGAGTAGCGCCATGATCACCATCAGAACCACCAGCGGTGCGACAGAAATCGACCGCATGATCGATCGATCTAGTCCGCGTTGCAGAAGAAACTTAAAGGGATCGGAGTGCTGTTTGGGCCAGAAGATTATTTGTTCACGAGGTCGAGATGCCGACCCTTCCCGCCCTGTTTAAAAGGGAATAGACCGCGGCTAGCTGCTGCATTTGTTTGAACGGGAATAGACCGCGGCTAGCTGCTGCATTTGTTTGAACGGGAATAGATCGGTCGTCTGCTAGCTGGGTTTGTTTGAATGCACGCACGCTAGCGGCCGCAGCGCGCGCGCGTGCATGAGTACGTGCGCACGCATGCACGTGTGCGGCTGGGAGAGTTCTGCTTGTAAGGAGCCTACGTGGACCGTACAGCATCCGTGTCGTGCCTGATCACTCCATCCAACGGCCGTCCGAGCGAACACCAGGGTCAGGTAAAGCGGGAGGCCGCAAACTGGAAGATTACGTCCTACTCTGAGTGGAGTAGTGTACGAGAGTATGCACCGTAGCTAGACATGTGCAGTTAAAGACATACCTGGATGAATACACATGTGTTCTGTTTTACAGTATTTCTTTGACTCCAAATTCAACCGGGTGTACATATTTACGTACAAAAGCAAATTTCTAGTGTTCTGTTATACCCAACGATTTGTAGTCAAATATACGGCATATATGGCCGCATGCATATTCAGATTGTGGTAGACATGTATGTATGGCCAATACATGACGTTCTCAACTGTTATAATTTTGAACATACCTACATTAATGGGGTAGAGACATATTGACCAGCCTCTTTGCATAAAAACCAAGGGAAATATTGCCTTCCATTCCATTCCCCAAGGTGTGGGAGCTTTCAGCCTTTTTTTCTTATCTCACGGTACTACCATATAGTCTTTGTATCTGTAACCTCCGAGCAACGATGTTGTATAATCTGCCGCTCCTTATAGCATCTCTAGCTGAACTCCTAAAAACATGTGGAAGAGTAAAAAATCTGGTTTCCTCATCTAAAATTGGCCTCCCCTTCATTTTTACTCGCCGGCAACCGGCGCACAGAGAAAAAATCCCCCACAACTTTCACCAGCCCACACCTCCCACCTCCCCAGCCCAAATCCGTTGCCCCTTGTCGCCAGTACCACGAGTGCCCCTACCCCAAACGGAAAGGAACATGAAGCCATGTCCGAAACCCCGCTAGGGTTCTCTGCCAACTCGATGCCGCCGGAATCGACCCATGTGACACCGTAGATGCTGCAGAAGCGATCGGGGAACAAAAATGTGGTGTGGGAAAGCGAGCCATCGAGCAAAGGCGTCGTCATTGGTGACAATGGCTTGCATCCAAGCTCCTATCCTCCATTGGTCGTGTGTGCAAAGCCGACGGAGGCCATGCTGGCTCGAGGTTGATGTCGAGATCGTTGGGGAACCCAAAGAGGAAGGTATGATGAGCACAACAGTAAGTTTCTCTCAGTTATGAAACCAAGGTTATGGAACTAGTAGGAGTAAGGAAACACCTCCAAGGTGTTGTTGCCAACTTGGAATCCTACACAACACAACCACATAACTTTGCCCCCAACTTACAGTGAGGTTGTCAATCTCACCGGTTTTGCTGAAAACAAAGGATTAAACGTATTGTGTGGAAGAAAGTAAAAGCTTGCAGAAAGTAAACAGAAAGCAGTAAACAGTTGTAGATTGATGGTAAAAGAAAGGACCGGGATCCATAGTTCACTAGTTGTGTCTCTCCTTAAGATAGATAACATGTTGGGTGAACAAATTACAGCGGGGCAATTGACAAACATCGAGAAAGCAATCATGCATATACTAATCATCTTGACTCCTTTGAGATTTGATTGGGCATTACAACATTATACATAGACCGTAATCCAACTGCATCTATGGATAATAATCCACCTTTAGGTTATCATCCGAACCCCCTCCAGTATTAAGTTGCAAGCAACAGATAATTGCATTACGCATTGCGTGTAAAGTAAACAATACGATTGTTCTATGAACAAAGGATTGTTGTTTTCTCCCTAGTAGCAACAACACATCTAGTACCTTAGAGATTTCTGTCACTTCCCCAGATTACTAGAGGCATGAACCCACTATCGAGCATAAATACTCCCTCTTGGCGTTGCTAGCATCTACTCGGCCAAGATATCTACTAACAACGGAGAGCATGCAAGATCACAAATAACAAAGGCATGATAGAATCAATAATCAAACTGAAATAACATCTCAATATCCATCGGATCCCCGCAAACACAACATGTAGGATTACAAATAGATGATCTTGATCATGAATGGAGCTCACAAGATCTAAACATGGTAGCATAAAGGAGAAGAAACAACCATCTAGCTACTACATGGACCCGTAGTCCAAGGATGAACTACTCACGCATCACACCGGAGGCTTGCATGGTGATGAAGAAGGCCTCCAGGGTGAATTCTCCCGTCCGGCAGGGTGTCGGGAAGAGCTTCAGATCCCTCCCGATCTAGGGATGCAGACGAAGGCGGCTACAGACTCTTTCGTAGATTTTTGATCGGGTATTTAGGGTTTCGGTATTGGAGGCATCTTATAGGCGAAAGGGGAGGCCGAGGGGGTGCCCTAGGCCCACCACCACCTCGGCTGACAGCCTGGCCACGCCAGGTGGTGTGGCCCTTGCCCTCTCCGTCTCTCAGATGCCCGCTGTCCCCCCTCGGTGAAAAACTGACTTTGGCTTTTGTCCCGTCCAATTCCGAGAATATTCATTTTCTGACTTTTCTGGAACCAAAAACAACAGAAAATAGGCAGCTGGCACTGTGGCATCTTGTTAATAGGTTAGCCCAAGAAAGTGTATAAAAAGTACTCCAAAGTGTGGATAAAACATAAGAAAGTAGATAAAAACCAAGGATGGAACATCAAAAATTATGGATACGTTAGCAACGTATCAACATCCCCAAGCTTAACTCCTGCTTGTCCTCGAGTAGGTAAGTGATAAAAAGAAAGAATAATTTTTGAGGTGACATGCACCATCATATACTTGATCAAAGTATTTGTAAAACATTGATAGCTGGGATCACAGTACTTCAACATAACATGAAAGATAAAGTTCTAACAATAAGACATAGCAACTATGTTGCAACATGAAAAGGCATAAACAAAAGATTCATGAAAAACAATGCTTTGCAAGACGTTTGTTTGTTTCACATAAAGAAAACATAGCATAGTGTCATTCAGCTTGTCCCTCATAGAGTAGCAAACATAAATGCATAGGACACCTTCAAAGTTCATAAGAGTGACTAGATACAAATAGTTTAAGAACAAGCAATATCAAAGTTATGCATCAATCAACAAGTCTTGGGACAATGCACATAGAACTAAGAATGGCCACTATGCTCTCAAAATAGGTGCATAAAGATAGAAGGTGGAGACTCAACATAAAAGTAAAAGAAAGGCCTTCATAGAAGGAAGTAGGGATTCAAGTTTCATAAAGAGCTTCCAAAAATTATGGTACTTATTAGCTTTCAGCTCTCATTGCCCCTATCATAAGCATCTTTAGGTGATTAAGGTTAAAGTGACACAACTAAGAGGATATGCTTGACAAGTTATAAATTGAAATCTCATGCTCCTTACTTACGAATACCGAACCTCATGCTACTCAACTTCAGTCACAAGTAAGCTCTTGTCCTTGTAAGTACATATGTATCATAGAGAACCGCCAACGGGGTACCCCTTGCACATGATATAGGAGCTGTCCCATAATCAAAATGACAAGGCAAGCAGACAATGAGCATCTCAACGATCTTTTTATTTGCTATTTGCATAGGTTTTTATTGAGGATGCTTCATAGAGTGCTCATTATGGTTATGCTGCAAGTTTCCACCATGATTAGGCATGGCTTAGGCTAGAGGCCCAGGCGTTTCTCTAACACAAATACAAACTCCATGATCTTACAAGTTCCCCTTTTATTTCACACCGCCGGGATCCATAAGAAAAAGAACATGATATCAACTAGGTACAATGTACAAGTGAAATGTTGAAAGCGTTTCCCATGATACATGGTTCTGCTAACTTCAACTTATAAAGCGCAAGCATATACGCAACAAAGATGGATGCAATGGTTCAAGTTTATTAAGTGTAAGAAAGTAAAGTGTGCCATCAAGTTCGTGAGAGCTTTAATCACTAATTTTCACATAACAAGTTTAATTCGAAAGGTAGAAAAACAAGAGTATACTTGGAATAGCAAATGCTAATAGGTAGGTATGGTGGACTCTTTGGAACAACTTGGTTTTAGGAGTTGGATGCATGAGTGGAACTCATACTTGGTTATGGAGGCTAGCAAAAGACTGGGAGCGACCAACTAAGAGAGCAATAATTGCCATAATCATGCAGAGCAACAAAACATCATTAATCAAAGCATAAGGTTATATTACAAGTCGAAACTAAAGGATCATAAAGGCTTATGGTGACTTGGGATAGTCATAACATGGTGTGAGCATGCGCCAAGTCAACCCAAATAAAGCATCAAAGGAGAATACCACAATACTTATGCTTTAATATGCTAAAACAACGCATGATTCTTCCAAGGCACATTAAGCAATCTCAATTGTTTATAACATGTCATGCTACAACAAAGATAACTAAGCATAAATCCAAAAGAATATCAAGCATGGCATGACAAAGCCTAGGCCACAGTCAAAAACAAACTCCTTTTGCCACATAAGCATGAACTTTCCTACTCTTTTCCAATCCAAACCAAACTATTTGAAAACCAATACATGAAAGAGGGGGTCCAACCAATTTATTCAGCAAACTAAGAAAACCAAGCAAACGAAAACCAAAAACAAGAAAACGAATATGCTCCAAGAACAACACAACTGTGCATGAAACAATAAAAATGAAGTGTTTCGAAGAAACCTGGAATTTTTATTGATGAAGAAGGGGATGCCTTGGGCATACCCAAGCTTTGACGCTTGAACTTCTTGGATATTTCTAGGGGTGACACGGGGTGGCATCCCCAAGCTTGAGCTTTAGTCCATTCTTCATCTAATTACATCATTCTCTCGATACACCTAAATTTTTTCCTTCATACAAAACTTCACACAATCTTTATTAGCAACATTAGTGCACTCAAAATAATAAGTCTTTGGGTTCAGTTTCAACACCAATATAACTTCCATTAAAACACAAGCTACTGAAGCACTTCCCTTGAAAAACTCAATTCCCCAAAGAGAAACCAAAAAGGAACCAACAAGAAGCAAATGCGAATAATGGTAGAAATCTATCAAAACTGACCAGCAGGTAAAAACTAATTTTTTCGAAGACCTTCTATTGCTGAAATCAAAAGGTGTTGAACTAACGAAAGTTAGATAACAACCTGGGGTAGAAGCACAAAAAGTCACGCCTCAAAACGACGTACATAGATTTTACACGAATTTTTACGGTGAAGCACAAAAATCTGTTTCGGGACAGCAACTTTCCCAATAAATTACTTCCCTCTCATTAGAGGTTACTCTTGGCACAAAAAGCAAATAAAAAGGATAAGGAGAGGTTATTAATGAATCAATAACTTCCAAGACTCATCTAAAACTTTTGGGTTATCTCCCAATAAGTACTTTTCTTTAACGCCTTTAAGTTAGGCATGATAGTTTGAGAAGATGCTCATATAAGAAATATGAATTGAAGTAAAAGAGAGCATCAAGAAGAAAATTTAAAACACATTTAAGTCTAACCCACTTCCTATGCACAGGAATCTTGTATGCACATAAATTCACAAAAAACAAAGTGGCATACATAGGAAGATAAAACAAGAGTAACTTGAAAACTTTCAGCATATAGAGAGGTGATTCAGTACCATGAAAACTTCTACAACCATATTTTCCTCTCTCATAATAATTTTCAGTAGCCTCATGAATAAACTCAACAATATAACTATCACATAAAGCATGATTTTCATGATCTACAAACACATAATTTTTATCAAGCTCAAAAATAGTGGGATTAAAACATTCAAACCCACTTTAACAATTTTATAACAAGATGACTGATCAATCTCATTTTCAATAGTAGTACAATTAATATTATAAACCAATATAGGACCATCATCTAGAGCTTTATTATAAACATTTTCAAAAGAATCCACATGAGCATAACATTCATCCTCCTTTGGTAAGCATGGGGGGAAATCAAATAATATAAGGGGTAAAGAGTTACTCTCACTAGAATGTAGGAATGGGTAGATCCATTCTTCCTCCTCTTGATCATCACTCTCCTCTTCTTTTTCATCTAATGAGCTTCCAGTTTCAACAATTTCTTCTTCCATAGGCTCCTGCAAGGCATTAGTATCTTCCGCTGGTGGAGAGCATCTATTAGGATATTCAAGAATATAGCCATTTTCTTCCTTGTAATTATCAAAGCAAAATTTAAGTATATCATAAACCTCATATTTATAAGGTGCATCATCAATAGTTTCAAGAAAATAAGCAAGTTCGAATGCACGCTTCCAAGCAATAAATTCTTCAATTTGTTCCACATCATAAAAGTCATAATTTCCCTTAACATAAGAAGATATGGTAACATCATCATTATACTCGCATTGAAAAGGGGGTGTTTATACCTCCTACAGCAACAAGATTTATCAAAGCAATATATAAAATTATAAGTAGAACACACGTTTCTAGCAATGATATTTAATTTATTAATTTGTTCCCATAAGTGTTTCCCTTTTTGTGATAAGCGGTGTTTCTTATAATAATATATTTGTTCTTACGTGAACCCACCTTGCCAATAAGATCCAGTTTAAAAGAAACCAACCATTGATAGAGAGCATGATAAAGCAAGACAATAACAAACCAACAAAAATAACAACTATAGGAGGAACTAATTTTTTTGTATTTTTGATAAAAAGAAACAAGCAAACAAAGCAAAAATAAACTAAGCAAAACAAATAAAACAAAATAAAGAGATTGGTTATGAGGGACTCCCCTTGTGAAGATGTCCTTGACTCCCCGGCAACGGAGCCAGAAAAATACTTGCTGGCTCGTGGTTGATGTCGAGCTCGTTGGGGAACACCAAGAGAAAGGTATGATGAGCACAATAGTAAGTTTCCCTCAGTTATGAACCCAAGGTTATCGAACCAGTAGGAGCAGGGAAACACCTCCAAGGTGTTGTTGCCAACTTGGAATCCTACACAACACAACCACAGATCTTTGCCCCCAACTTACAGTGAGATTGTCAATCTCACTGATTTTGCTAAAAACAAAAGATTAAACGTATTGTGTGAAAAAAGTAAAAGCTTGCAGAAAGTAAACAGAAAGCAGTAAAAAGTTGTAGATTGATGGTAAAAGAAAGGACCGGGGTCCATAATTTACTAGTGGTGGCTCTTCTTAAGATAGATGACATGTTGGGTGAACAAATTACAGCGGGGAAATTGACAAACATCGAGAAAGCAGTCATGCATATACTAATCATCTTGACTCCTATGAGATTTGATTGGGCATTAAAACATTATACGTAGACCATAATCCAACTATATCTATGACTAATAACCCACCTTCAGGTTATCATCCGAACCCCCTCCAGTATTAAGTTGCAAGCAACAGATAATTGCATTACGCATTGTGTGTAAAGTAAACAATACGATTGTTCTATGAACAAAGGATTGTTGTTATCTCCCTAGTAGCAACAACACATCTAGTACCTTATAGATTTCTGTCACTTCCCTAGATTACTAGAGCATGAACCTACTATCGAGCATAAATACTCCCTCTTAGAGTTGCTAGCTGATACGTCCATTTTGCATCACTATTCTATATCATAATTTATTGTTATTCATTGATATATTTCATGTTAAGAGATGACACTTATGTTATTTCATCTATTTTTGCATGGTTGATGACTTTTGGAGCATGGACCGCTGCAGTCAGGATTCTGATGGAAAATGTGCTATTTGGAGGCAAAATTTGCGAAGATAAGAAAATCCGGGAAAATACATGGAAAATCCTATTTTTCCAGAAGACGAAGAAAGCCAGAAGGGGAAGCGGAGATGGGCCACAGGGGTCCCACACCACCCCCTGGCGCGGGCTGATGGCTCAATGCACGGCGCCCAGAAAAGTGTTGATGGCTCGTGGTTGATGTAGAGCTCGTTGGGAACCCCAAGAGGAAGGTATGATGAGCACAGCAGCAAGTTTCCCTCAGTTATGAAACCAAGGTTTAATCGAACCAGTAGGAGCAAGGAAACACCACAAAGGTGTTACTAGCTGAGCTTTGGCAGGGCGCACTACCGGTGCTAGTAGCAACGTGGAGACCTGCACAACACAACCACAAAACTTTGTCCCCAACTTGCGATGAGGTTGTCAATCTCACCGTGTTTTGCGGAAAACAAAGGATTAAACGTATCGAATGGAAAGAAGTAAAAGTTTGCAGAAAGTAAACACAAAGCAGAAACATTTTATAGATTGTATGTAAAGAAAAGGACCGGGATCCATAGTTCACTAGAGGTGGCTCTCCTTAGATAGATAACATGCTGGGTGAACAAATTACAACGGGGCAATTGACAAACACCGAGAAAGCAATACATGCATATACTAATCATATTGACTCCTTTGAGACTTGATTGGGCATTACAACATAATACATAGACCGCCATCCAACTGCATCTATGACTAATAATCCACCTTCAGGTTATCATCCGAACCCCCTCCAGTATTAAGTTGCAAGCAACAGATTATTGCTTTACGAACTGCGTGTAAATTAAACAATACGATTGTTCTATGAACAAAGGATCGTTGTTTTCTCCCTAGTAGCAACATCACATCTAGTACCTTAGAGATTTCTGTCACTTCCCCAGATTACCAGAGGCATGAACCCACTATCGAGCATAAATACTAACTCTTGGAGTTGCTAGCATCTACTTGGCCAAGATAGCTACTAACAACGGAAAGCATGCAAGATCTCAAATAACAAAGACATGATAGAAACAATAATCAATCTTAAATAGCATCTCAATATCCATCGGATCCCCGCAAACACAACATGTATGAATTACAAATAGATGATATGGATCATGAATGGAGCTCACAAGATCTAAACATGAAAGCACAAAGGAGGAGAAACCAGTCATCTAGCTACTACATGGATCCGTAGTCCAAGGATGAACTACTCACGCATCACACCGGAGGCTTGCATGGTGATGAACAAGGCCTCCAGGGTGAATTCCCCTCTCTGGCAGGGTGCCGGGAAGAGCTTCAGATCCCTCCCGATCTAGGGATGGAGATGACGGCGGCTATAGACTCTTTCCTGGATTTTTGATCGGGTACTTAGGGTTTTTGTTCCGAGGGCAACTTATAGGCGGAAGGAGAGGTCGAGGGGGTGCCGGGAGCCACCACACCACCCCTTGGCGCGGGCCAGGTCGGCCGCTGGCTGTGGTGTGGCCGCTGACCCTCTCCGCCTCGTGATCCGCACTTGATCCCTTCCGAAAAAATAGGCACTTTGGCTTTTGTCCCGTCCAATTCCGAGAATATTCATTTTCTGACTTTCCTGGAACCAAAAACAGCAGAAAACATGCAGCTGGCACTGTGGCTCTTGTTAATAGGTTAGTCCAAGAAATCATATGAAAAGTATGAAGGAAATATGCCCTGAGAGGCAATAATAAAGTTGTTATTATATATTCGTTATACATGATAGATGTTTATTATACATGCTAGAAATGTATTAATTCAGAAACATCAATACATGTGTGTCTAATGAACAAAAAGGGTTCCTAGTCATGCCTCTCTTATAGACTAGCTTGTTGATTAACAGGATGATCAAGGTTTCCTGATCATGGACATTGGATGTTGTTAATAACAAGGTCACACCATTGATGGAATAATGTGATGAACATTCATGCGAAGTATAGCATTACGATCAAGTCATTATGTTTATATTGCTATAACATCATACGAAGTAATCTTTATCCTTAGACCATGAGATCATGTTAATTGCTGACACCGGAAGAGTATCTTGATAACATCAAACGTCACACCGTAACACGGTGACTATAAAGATGGGTTCAGTACTATGAAGGTGTTATGTTGAGGCTCATGGATCAAGAGTGGAATTTGTCAATCCAGATGATGGATAGATATACTCTGGGCCCTCTCGGTGATATCACATTAGGATAGCTTGCAAGCAAGTGATGTGATCACTAGAATGTTATATCACGGGAACGAGAAAAGAGTGCATGTCGGGAACAAGATCAAACTAGGTATGGAGATACCGATGATCGAATCTTGGACATGTAATATATCGAGGGACAATGGGATTTAGTTACAAGCGTTAAAGGTTCTCACGATCACAGGAGTCATCGTTGAATGTGTAGGAGTCAGTACGGATATCCAGGTCCCGTTGCTGATTATTGATCGGAGAAGGGTCTCGATCATGTCTGCATTATTCGCGAACCATAGGGTGGCACACTTAGGAGTTACCGGACACCATTTTGGAGCACATATGTTTCAGACGAAAGAATTGCAAAGCGCAGGAATTGTTTCAATAGAAACCGGAAATTGTTTCGGGTGAAATTGCAGAAGGTGGTTCTGCATGTGATATTGAAATATTGCAAGGGGCTATATGTGAATGTTTGTTAATTAAAGTAATTAACAAAATTCTGAATAAATTTAATAAAAAGAGTTTTATTAAATGAGAGAGCATTAAATTTGGAGAAATTTAATGCATTTAAAGTGGAGACTTTAAAAGGGAATGTGAAGAGGCATTTTAATGTGGGGGGTTACCACCACATGAATGGGGAGGTGAGGGGTCACCCCCCCATGCGCCGGCCATGGAGAGAGGGGGCACCCCCCTCCTCCTATAAAAGGCCACCCATTCCCTCCTTCATCCTCACACCTCCTTGTGAAGGATCTCTCTCCCCCTCTAGAATTATTTCCCCATGGTCTCGTATTAGCGAGATACATGTTCCTGGTGGCATTTCGTCTGGAAGGAGTTGCTGCTTCCGCTAGATCGCTGGAGCGAGGAGGTGGAGGTTGTCCGGTGGCTTGAACGTGTGTGCGAGTGCGGATGCGATGCTGAGTTGCGGCGCTCGGACTTCCTCACGATCTTGAGATCGGCAAGTGTACGACTACATCAACCACGAGTTCCTACTCGTTAACAAAGCTCGTTGTCTACGAGGGTAAGTTATCGTTGGATGTATGTCCACCGTTGCTTTGTACCTAGTAGATAGATCTTGGCGTGTAGTTCACACCTTAGGAAAATTTTTGTTTTCTATGCTGCGGACCCAACAGTGGTATCAGAGCCTGATCTATGCGTAGGTGCTTAGCACGGGTAGTACACATATGGTTGATATGTGGGTGATGATGATCATGTTATTGCATCTTCTATGTATTTTGGATATTGGTGGCATAGTGGGATGAAGCGGCCCGGACCAACCTTACATGTCATCGTAGATGAGACCGGTTCCACGACTAACATGCAACTTGTTTTGCATAAGTGGCTGGCGGGTGTCTGTCTCTCCTACTGTAGTCAATATCTGATTTACAACGAGTTGCTAATAACTTTGTTATCCTCGTTGTGGTTCATGTTCGTAGGTGAGAACGGTTCTATCTCCGAAAGCCCTAAGCCACGTAAAACTTGCAATTGATAAATTAGAGGCGTCTAGTTTAGATCGTTGCTGGGCTAGTGTGTTGATATGGTATTGTTCTAAGTAGATGTATGGTAGATACTCTTACAACACAGTCAACGTGTAAGTTCCATAGACCTTGGCCTTACACACAAAGGAATGATAGAGATCATACCATGATGCAAGTGATAGAGATCAAATGCATGGACCATATCATCTCACTTTACACATTAGATGTTAGCATCTTATACTGCTAGTTTGGCGCGTTTGGTAGCATTATAAGATGATCCCTCATTTAGATATCAAGATAAAAATGTGTTCTTCCTTGAGTATGCACCGTTCTATGGATCTTGTTTCGAGACATCACGTGATGATCGGGTGTACTCGAATCTACGCTTTCATAGGAACGGGTGTAAGACAGTTTTACACACGCGAATGCTAAGGTTCTTACTTGGCGAGCCTAGCATGTACAGACATGGCCTCGGAACACGGACCAAAAGGTTAAGCATGAGTCATATGGTTGATATGATGCCCATATAGATGCTCGCCTTTGAAGCTATATCAACTCACGTGATGATCGGACTTGATATAGTGGATTTGGTTCATGTAATCACCAAAAGGACACGAGGGATGTCGTTTTTGAGTGGGAGTTCATTAGTAATTTGGATTAATTGAACTCAATCTATCATAAACTTAGTCTAAATAAACTTTACAAATTCTGTTGTAGATGGCACCACCTGCTTTTAATTTCAATGTGTTCATGGAGAAAGAGAAACTTGCTGCGAATGGTAGCAACTTCACCAAGGCTATGAATTTGAGGATTCTCCTCCTTTGCTGCACAAAAGCAATATGTGCTAGATGCGCCGCTAGGCCCACCAGCTCGATGCCTGACGAGGAAAAGAATGTCTATGTGACTCGTCAGAGGACCACAACTTAGTTCATTGCGGCATCTTGTATGGGCTAGAGCGAACTTCAAAGCGTTTGAAAATGGTAATGCCTTTGATACCATGGGAGAATTGAAAATGATTTTCGATACCCATGCTGCCAGAGAGAGTTATAATGCTACTGAAAGTTCTTTAGCTGCATGATGGAGGAAAACAGCTCCGTTAGTGAGCATGTACTCAAAATGTCTGGGTACGCCGATAAGCTTGTGTCCTTGGGAATAACGATTCCCATTGACTTAGGCATACATCATGTTCTCCAATCTCTGCCACCTAGCTACAAGAGCTTCATGATGAACTATAATATGCAGGGCATGAAGAAGTCTCTTAACGAGCTTACATCAATGCTTAAGACTGCGAAGTGGAGATTAGGAAAGAACATCAAGTGTTGATGATCAATAGGACCACCAGTTTCAAGAAGGATAAGAAAGGCAAGCACAAGGAAAGAAGGGTGGCAAGTCTGTTGCCACTTTGAAAAAAACCCGGGCTGGCCCTAAGTCCGACACCGAGTGCTACTATTGCAAGGATCGGCCATTGGGCATAATCGCCCAAGTATTTGGCGGACAAGAAGTCCAAGGCAAACAAAGGTATATGTGATATACATGTTATTGATGTGTACTTGACTAGTACTCAGATAGCACCTAGGTATTTGATACGGATCGGTTGCTAATATATGTAACTCTTCGGTTAGGGGCTACGCGACAATAACTAGCAAGGGATGAGGTTAGGATGCGATTGACAATGGATCAAGAGTTGATGTGATCGCCGTCGGGACGCTACCTCTCCATTTGCCATCGGGATTAGTTATAAACCTAAATAATTGTTATTTGGTCCCTGCAATGAGCATAAACATTGTATCTGGATCGTGTTTGATGCAAAGTGGTCATTCCTTTAAATCTAAAAACAATGGTTGTTCGATTTATAAGAATGATATCTTTTATGGTCATGCACCTATGTTGAATGGTTTATTTCTATTGGATCTCGATAGTAATATTACGCACATTCATAATGTTAATGCTAAAAGGATTAAACTTGATGATGATATGTCTACATATATGTGGCACTGCCGTCTAGGTCATATTGGCATTAAACGCATGAAGAAACTCCATTCTGATGGATTTTTGGAATCACTTGATTTTGAATCATTTGATACATGTGAGCCATGCCTTATGGGCAAGATGACTAGAACACCGTTTTCTGGTTCGATAGAACGGGCGACAGATCTATTGGAAATCATACATACTGATGTGTGTGGACCAATGAGTGTGTCGGCGCGAGGTGGATATCGTTATTTTGTTACTTTCACGGATGATTTGACTAGATATGGGTATATCTATTTGATGAAACACATGTCTGAAACTTTTGAAAAGTTCAAGGAATTTCAGAATGAAGTGGAAAATCATCGTAATAGAAAGATCAAATTTCTACGGTCTGACCGTGGAGGAGAGTATCTAAGTTACGAGTTTAGCACACACATGAAAGAGTGTGGAATAGTTTCACAACTCACGCCTGCCGGAACACCACAATGTAATGGTGTGTCGGAGCGTTGTAATCGTACCTTATTGGATATGGTTCGATCTATGATGTCTCTGACTGACTTACCTCTGTCATTTTGGGGTTATGCACTGGAAACAGCTGCATTCACTTTAAACCGGGCACCATCTAAATCCGTTGAAACGATACCGTATGAATTATGGTTTGGAAACAAACCTAAGCTGTCATTTCTTAAGGTTTGGGGATGCGATGTTTATGTGAAGAAACTTCAACCAGATAAACTCGAACCCAAAGCGGAAAAATGCGTCTTCATAGGATACCCTAAGGAAACAATTGGGTATACCTTCTATCACAGATCCGAGGGCAAGGTTTTTGTTGCCAAGAATGGATCCTTTCTTGAGAAGGAGTTTCTCGCGAAAGGTGTGAGTAGTCGGAAGATAGAACTCAAAGAGGTTATTGAACCTTCTCTTCATGGAATGGCGAGTGGAGCAGCACCGGAAGTTGTTTCGGATTTGACTTCACCTGATGAAGAGAGAGCTAATGATAATGATCATGAAACTCCGAAAGAGGACACTACCGAACCTCGCAGGTCAAGCAGGACACGTGCAGCTCCTGAACTGTACGGCAATCCTGTTGTGAATTTCATGGTTAATGAAATGGATGACCCTGCGATGTATGAAGAAGCGATGATGAGCCCGGATTCCAACAAATGGCCAGAAGACATGAAATCCGAGATGGAATCCATGTACGAGAACCAAGTTTGGAACTTGTGGACTTACCTCACGACCGAAAGGCCATGGAGAATAAATGGATTTTCAAAAGGAAAACTGATGTTGATGGTAATGTGACCATCTATAAGGCTCGACTTGTCGCAAAGGGGTTTCGACAAATTCAAGGAGTTGACTACGATGAGACATTCTCTCCCGTAGCGATGCTTAAGTCAGTTAGGATTATGTTAGCAATTGCTGCATATTTTGATTATGAAATATGGCAGATGGATGTCAAAACTGCGTTCCTCAATGGTAAGATTGAAGAAGAGTTGTATATGATACAACCTAAGGGTTTTGTCGATCCTAAGGATGCTAATAAGGTGTGCAAACTTCAGCGATCCATCTATGGACTAAAGCAAGCAGCACGAAGTTGGAATCTCCGCTTTGATGAGGTGATCAAAGAGTTTGGATTTGTCCAAACTTATGGAGAGGCTTGTATTTACAAGAAATTGAGTGGGAGCAATGTGGCATTTCTGATATTATATGTGGATGACATATTATTGATTGGAAATGATATAGATCTTTTAAATAGTGTTAAAAGTTATCTAACGACAAATTTTCGATGAAAGACCTTGGTAAAGCATCATATATATTAGGCATTAAAATCTATAGATAGATCAAGGCGCCTAATTGGGCTATCATGAGTACATACCTTGATAAGATATTAAAGAAGTTTAATATGGACGAAAGTAAGAAGGGTTCTTACCTATGTTGCAAGGCAAGACATTGAGTAAGACTCAAAGTCCGCTACGGCGGAAGAAAGAGATGATGGATAAGATCCCTATGCCTCGCCATAGGCTCTATTATGTATGCCATGATATGTACAAGACCGGATGTGGCACATGCTATTATTTTGACTAGTAGGTACCAATCTGATCCGGTTGAACCTTTGGATAGCGGTAAAGAACATCCTCAAGTACTTAAAAAGAACTAAGGATATGTTTCTTATATACGGAGGTGAAGAAGAGCTAGTCGCTAAGTGTTATGTCGATGCTAGCTTTGACACCGATCCGGATGACTCTAAGTCTCAATCCGGATACGTATTTCTCTTGAACCGAGCAGCAGTTAGTTGGAGGAGTTCCAAACAACCTGTGGTGGCTGGATCAACAACGGAGGCGGAATATGTTGTCGCTTGAAGCGGCAGGAAGCGATTTGGATGAAAGAGTTCATTACAGAACTAGGTGTGGTTCCGGTCGTTGGACCCGATGGTGATCTATTGTGACAACAATGGAGCCATATCCAACGCAAAGGAACCAAGGTCTCACAAGAATTCCAAGCATATTAAGCGCCGGTTTCACTCCATCCGCGAGCATGTCAAGGATGGAGATATAAAGATTTGTAAAGTACACACGGACCTAAATGTAGCAGATCCGTTGACTAAAGTTCTCCCTAGGGAAAAACATGATCAACACAAGAACTCCATGGGTGTTAGATTTATCACTATGTGAACTAGATTATTGTCTCTAGTGCAAGTGGGAGACTGAAGGAAATATGCCCTGAGAGGCAATAATAAAGTTGTTATTATATATTACTTATACATGATAGATGTTTATTTTACATGCTAGAAATGTATTGATTCGGAAACATCAATACATGTGTGTCTAATGAACAAAAAGGGTTCCTAGTCATGCCTCTCTTATAGACTAGCTTGTTGATTAACAGGATGATCAAGGTTTCCTGATCATGGACATTGGATGTTGTTAATAACAAGGTCACACCATTGGTGGAATGATGTGATGGACATTCATCCGAAGTATAGCATTACGATCAAGTCATTATGTTTATATTGCTATAACATCATACGAAGTAATCTTTATCCTTAGACCATGAGATCATGTTAATTGCTGACACCGGAAGATTATCTTGATAACATCAAACGTCATACCGTAACAGGGTGAATATAAAGATGGGTTCAGTACTACGAAGGTGTTATGTTGAGGCTCATGGATTAAGATTGGAATTTGTCAATCCAGATGACGGATAGATATACTCTGGGCCCTCTCGGTGATATCACATTAGGATAGCTTGCAAGCAAGTGATGTGATCACTAGAATGTTATATCACGGGAACGAGAAAAGAGTGCATGTCGATAACGAGATCAAACTAGGTATGGAGATACCGATGATCAAATCTCGGACATGTAATATATCGAGGGACAAAGGGATTTAGTTACAAGCGTTAAAGGTTCTCACGATCACAGGAGTCATCGTTGAATGTGTAGGAGTCGATCACGGATCTCGTGTCCGCTGCTGATTATTGATCGGAGAAGGGTCTCGATCATGTCTGCATGATTCGTGAACCGTAGGGTGGCACACTTAAGAGTTACCGGACACCATTTTGGAGCACATATGTTTCAGACGAAAGAATTGCAAAGCGCAGGAATTGTTTCAATAGAAACCGGAAATTGTTTCGGGTGAAATTGCAGAAGGTGGTTCTGCATGTGATATTGAAATATTGCAAGTGGATATATATGAATGTTTGTTAATTAAAGTAATTAACAAAATTCTGAATAAATTTAATAAAAAGAGTTTTATTAATGAGAGAGCATTAAATTTGGAGAAATTTAATGCATTTAAAGTGGAGACTTTAAAAGGGAATGTGAAGAGGCATTTAATGTGGGGGGTTACCACCACATGAACGGGGAGGTGAGGGGTCACCCCCCATGTGCCGGCCATGGAGAGAGGGGGCACCCCCCCTCCTCCTATAAAAGGCCACCCATTCCCTCCTTCATCCTCACACCTCCTTGTGAAGGATCTCTCTCCCCCTCTAGAATTATTCCCCCATGGTCTCGGATTAGCGAGATACATGTTCCTGGTGGCATTTCGTCTGGAAGGAGTTGCTGCTTCCGCTAGATCGCTGGAGCGAGGAGGTGGAGGTTGTCCGATGGCTTGAACGTGTGTGCGAGTGCGGATGCGCTGCTGAGTTGCGGCGCTCGGACTTCCTCACGATCTTGAGATCGGCAAGTGTACGACTACATCAACCACGAGTTCCTACTCGTTAACAAAGCTCGTTGTCTACGAGGGTAAGTTATCGTTGGATGTATGTCCACCGTTGCTTTGTACCTAGTAGATAGATCTTGGCGTGTAGTTCACACCTTAGGAATTTTTTTGTTTTCTATGCCGCGGACCCAACAAAGTACTCCAAAGTTGGAACAAAACACAAGAAAGTGGATAAAACCAAGCATGGAACATCAAAAATTATAGATACATTTGCAATGTATCACGGGCCACCCTAGGCCGCGCCACCATGTGGTGTGGTGCCCTGGTCCACCCCTGGCTCTCCCCTCTGGCGTATACTATCCTCCCAAAACCCTAAGACTCGGGGAGCGACCACAGAAAGATTCTGCCGCCTCTGCGGGGCAGAAAACACCGAGAGAGAAAGATCTCTCCCATGCATGACTGCCGCCAGGTAATTCCTTCCCAGAGAGGGGAGATCGTCGCCATCAACACCACCATCAAGCTGGACTTCATCGGGATCATCATCATCATCATCATCACCACCATCATCTCCACCAGCACCATCATCACCACCTCATACCACCGTAACAATTGGGTTGAATCTTGCATAGTTCTTAGGGGAAACTTTCCCGGTGTTGATTACTCGTTGTAGTTGATGCTATTGAGTGAACCATTAAATTATTGTTTATGTTCAGATTGTTACACATCATTATTTCATCTCTGATCATGATCCATATGATGTCTTGTGAGTAGTTCGTTTTGTTCTTGAGGACATGGGAGAAGTCATGTTGTTAGTAGTGGAATTGTGTTGAGAAAGATTCAATAGTTTGATATTTAAGTTGTGGTGTACTTCTTCTAGGTGTGTCATGTGAACGTCGACTACATGACACTTCACCTATATGGGCCTAGGGGAATGCATTGTGTATTTGGCTACTAATCGCAGGGGTTGCCGGAGTGACAGAAACCTGAACCCCCATTAGGAAACCATTGCACAAGGGACGTCAGGGTCTTAGAGTTTAAAGCCGTGGTTAGGTTTCTACCTTAATTACTTTCTTATAATTGCGGATGCTTGCAAGGGGTATAATCACAAGTATGTATTAGTCCTAGGAAAGTTGGTACATTAGCACAGGTTCACCTACACAACACTTAGCAAACTAAAGAAGATTAATCAACTATATGAAGCAAAAGCACTTGACGGTATTCCCATGTGTCCTCGAGAACGTTTGGTCATCTTAAGTAATACAACCGGCTTGTCCTTTGCTAAAGAAAGGATTGGTCCACTTGCTGTATTTATTCTTATTGTCTTTTATTTACTCGTACTTTATTTACCTGCATTATCAAAAACCGCTAAAAATCCGTTTGCTAAGTATTTACAGAGAATTCCTGCTCCTAGCCACTAGCCAGCACCTTCTGCTCCTCGTTGGGTTCGACGCTCTTACTTATCAAAAATACTGTGATACACCCCCTATACTTGTGGCTCATCACTAGCATCTACTCGGCCAAGATATCTACTAACAACGGAGAGCATGCAAGATCACAAATAACAAAGACATGATAGAATCAATAATCAAACTGAAATAGCATCTCAATATCCATCGGATCCCCGCAAACACAACATGTAGGATTACAAATAGATAATCTTGATCATGAATGGAGCTGACAAGATCTAAACATGGTAGCACAAAGGAGAAGAACCAACCATTTAGCTACTACATGGACTCGTAGTCCAAGGATGAACTACTCACGCATCACACCGGAGGCTTGCATGGTGATGAAGAAGGCCTCCAGGGTGATTTCTCCCCTCTGGCAGGGTGCCGGAAGAGCTTCAGACCCCTCCCGATCTAGGGATGGAGATGACGGTGGCTATAGACTCTTTCGTGGATTTTTGATCGGGTACTTAGGGTTTCTGTATTAGAGGCATCTTATAGGCGAAAGGGGAGGCCGAGGGGGTGCCCAGGGCGGCCACACCACCCCCTGGTGTGGGCCAGGCCTGGCCGCATGGCCAGGTGGTGTGGCGGCCCTCTGGCCCCTCTCCGTCTCGTATACTGGCTCCGTGTCCCCCTCGGTGAAAAACTAACTTTGGCTTTTGTCCTGTCCAATTCCGAGAATATTCATTTTCTGACTTTCCTAGAACCAAAAACAGCAGAAAACAGGCAGCTGGCACTGTGACATCTTGTTAATAGGTTAGTCCAAGAAAGTTATAAAATGTACTCCAAAGTGTGGACAAAACATAAGAAAGTAGATAAAAACCAAGTATGGAACATCAAAAATTATGGATACGTTAGCAACGTATCAGGCCATGAAGCTATGGGCGAGATGGATAGACAAAAGAAGAAGAGCAAGGCTGTTGTGTCTACACCGATGGCTCCTTCATGTCTGGCCGCTCGCAAGCCGTCCCCTGTCGCCTCTATTCCCCTTCTGCTGGAGCCCGCGACCATCGTTGCTCGAGTCCAAGACTTTGACACGAAGTGATCGACGAAACTCTTTCACTTCTTGGCCAACGCATTGATGTATAGAGGTTCTAAAAACTATTTTTTTGATGATTGTGGTGTGACCGAGATTGGCATAGCTAAGTTCATGTCTCAATTGGAAAGCTCACATGTGGAAGGGCTCAATGATCTCAACTATGATATTGGAGTAGAAGAAGAAGAGATCGGTGTGGAGGTGGTCGAAGAATATGATGATCAAGAGGTTGAAATGGAGGCCAAAGTGGATGATGGAGGAGGTTGATGATCCCATGGAGATGAAGGAGTTATGCCCTAGAGGCAAATAATAAAGTGTATTGTTTGATGTATCTCCTATATGTTCATAATACGTTTCATACTATGTTATAACTGTGTTAATACGAAACGTTAATACACATGTGGTATGTAAACAAACCGTGTCTCTAGTTACCTCTAGCGAACTAGTTCATTGGTCATGAGGATGATCTGGGTTTCAAGATCATAGCCATTTATGCTAATTGACAATGAGATCATGTCATTAATTGAATGATGTGATAGAAAAACATCCGATAGTTGTATCTTAATGAGATCTAGTTACAAACTTTACCATTGATGATAAACATAGAAAACCTCGCGACCTGATCCTTTGACTATGAGGTAATGCAAATCACCGTTCTGGAGGAAGCTTTGATGGTTATCAAGTATCATCTCGTAAAAGGGTGATCAAAAAGGTGTTACTCATGTTTTCCAAAGGGACGCGTAGAGGAGTACATATCAAGACCAGGATTTGTAAAATCCATGTAACAGATAGATACATGTGGCCATCTCGGTGACGTTGCATTAACGAAACTTGCAAGCATGTGACTTGGTCACAGAATGCAACGACATGGGAACGAGTAAACAAGTTCATCGGTAACGAGACGAAACTAAGGTATGGGGATATCGAAGATCAAGCCTTAGATGAATTAGGTATCAAATGACAAAGAGAACGAGAAACAACTATTTCACGGTCCGAGATTATATTCGTGAAATGCACGGGGGTCACATGGCCATCCAGGTCCCTCTGTTGATCATTGATGTGAGAGTAGTCTCAATCATGTCCGGAGTGTTTCTGAACCGAAGGATGTCACGCTTAAGGGTGGGGACGCTCAGGGTAGATGAGCTATCATAGGAGAAATAGAGAAAGAGAAACCGGAATAGTTCCGGGTAACATCCGATGAAGATCGGAAGGGATCCGGAAGGTGTTCCGGAGTGAAGGAATAAGATAATATGTATATTTGAATGTTAATTGGAGAATTAATATTAAATATATATTTTATTTTATTATTAAAGGCATCCCAATGCTAATGGGCCTCACACGAACGGGAGGCCCAAGAGGCAAGGCGCCTTGGGAGAGGGGGCCAGCCGGCCTGGGCTTAGTGGGCCGCCCCAGTGGGGCCCACCTAGGGCCAGCGGCTGCCCCTAGGTGGCCGGCGGGTGTGGGGATTAGTCCCACACCGCTTGGCCCCTGGGTGGTGCGCCCCTCCCACTATATATAGGGGTCTCCCCTCCTCCTTTGTGAATCATCACATTCTTCCATTCTCTCTCGCTCTCATCCATTGAGGACTTCTCCGGAATATTGGAGAGGACCTCGTGTTGTGAGTTCTCCACCTTCACAACACCGTCGTGTGATCATTGATCCGGCATCTACTTCTTCTGCTGCTCGGCTAGATCGGAGTACGGGAGATGTCACCTACACCGGACGTGTGACGAACTTCGGAGGTGCCACACTTGAGGTGTTCCTCGTCTTCATCAATATACGCCTTCGTACGTAAGGCGTGCCTCGGTCTTCAAAGGTATGAATACCATCTCTCTCTTCCGTTACTTATGTCTACATAGTATAGATCATGTTATTAGAGTTCGCTTAGTTAGAATTTTTTGTTTTCTGCTACGGAACCCTTCAGTGATATCAGAGTGGGTCTATGGATAGACATGTCGTACGGATAGAACACATAGCAATATGTGAGCATTGATTCTCTAGTTGCTACCCTCTTTTATGTTCCTGTTCATATCGTGGCACTGTTTGATGAAGTGGCCCCCAACCGACCTCACGTGGTGATTCACGAGACTGGCCCACGAATTAAAGTGGCTTAGGGGGGTTTCTGTCTCTCTATGGTAGTTGATATGGTATCGACATTGGAGGGCCCTAAAAAGGGAAAAAAAGGCAATCATTGAATTCATGTTGTGGCTCCACGTTTGTAGGTGGAAAGGGGTTTTACCGTGAAAGCCCTAAAGCCGCGTAAAACTTGCAATAGATAATATAGAGACGTTTTTTTGTTGCACAGGAGCATGTGTTGAGACATGGCGATGACAAGTTTGTGAAACTTTCATTAAAGCTATTGATGATGATCAAGATGCTATAACCACGTCATAACACTATACGTTATGAAGTATTACTTATTATGCTAGTAAAATTATACATTCGACGGTAGCATAGTAAGATAATCCCTCACAGTATTCCAGTTATCGTATTCCCCTTGTGTGTACTACCAAGAAAGTTCTTTGGTATAAGACATGCCATGACGATCGGATGTCAGACATATCTACGTTCGCATATAGTCGGTGTAAGCTATATTGCACTGCGAATACACACAAGTTAAAACTGGCGGCCTCTCCGGCCCGCCCGTCGCCTTCCAGCACCACCCGTGCCGAGCTCGCCACGAAGAGTAGCGCCATGATCACCATCGTCAAAACCACCACCTGTGCGACAGAAATCGACCGCATGATCGATCTAGTCTGCGTTGCAGAAGAAACATAGAGAGGTAGTGCTCTTTGTGTCGAGACGGCGACCCTCCGGTCGTGTTTAAAAGGGAATAGACCGCGGCTAGCTGCTGCATGCGTTTGTTTGAATGGGAAGAGATCGGTCGCCTGCTAGCTGCGTTTGTTTGAATGAACGCACGCTCGCGGCCGCAGCGCGCGCGCGTGCATGAGTACGTGCGCACGCATGCACGTGTGCGGCTGGGAGAGTTCTGCTTGTAAGGAGCCTACGTGGAGGCTACCTGGACCGTACGTGCACCATCCGTGTCGTGCCGGATCACTCCATCCAACGGCCGTCCGAGCGAACACCAGGGTCCGGCAAGGGGATGGATTACGTACGTACTCCTACTCTCAGTTCAGTGTAGTGCACGAGAGTATGCACCGTATACCAAGACTTGTGCAATTAAAGACACCTAGCTGGATGAATACACACATGTGTTCTAGTACTATTTTATTTCTGACTCCAAATTCAATCGGATGTACTCCCCTCCGTCCCAAAAAGATGCAGATAAGGATGTAGATACTACATCCAAGTTTAGATAAATTTGAGACATCTTTTTTAACGGAGAGAGTACATACTTAGGTGCACAAAAGCTAATTTCTAGTGTTCTGTTATACCCAACGATTTGTAGTTAAATATACCACAAATATATGCCGACATGATTCAGATTGTGGGCCGCTCGGCCCCTTTTTGAAGGGTTGCTCGACTTATATGTATGTACTAGATCATGGAGGCGCGCGTTGCCGCGCTCATCCATTTGATAATGGAATGGCCTGATTACACATAGATAGTTGTAGTAATGAATTATAAGATTTATTATCAATTTAGAATAAATGACTTAATATAGATGGATTTCATTGTTAAAAGATTGAAATATTTAAAAATAGACGGCAAATACTCCAATCGAACATAGGTGATACTGAAGGAAAATGTGAATACGTTTTATAAAGAGACTTGTAGGTCTTTTTGTGTTCCTTTATGATATTACCATTCTTGCATTCTTACTCTATAGTTGAATTATTAATCATTAGGCTTCCTGTCAAGCTATCATTACTGTCTGCAGAATTATATGGACTCGTCAATAAAAACTGTAATTCTAGTAAGATGGCATTTGTAGAAAGAGCATTTACAAAAAATATGAGTCGTGAATATGTTGTGAGATAAGCAATTGTGCATCTCGAACTCTCATCAGGTGGTGTAATCTGAACTGTTGCTAAATCTAGTAGCTGGTACACATCAATTTTAGACGGTTCCATTTTGACTCATCTGGTAGCACCCGCAAGCAACAATAGTAGTGGAAAGAAAAATATACATGCATATGATGAGAATGAGTTAATATGTATGTGTTGTAGGACTCTAAATACAAAAGCATGGTAGGTACTATTAGAAAATACAAGATAAGGAGATTATTCATGGAGAATCAACAGGTTAAGTCACTACATAAAGTTGAGACTGGCAGGAACATGTACCAACATGACATCTGGTTAATAAATACAAGAATTCCATGAATTTAAATAGGCAAATATGTCAGTTGAATCCACATGATCCCAGTGTTCAAATATCTGACGTAGAAACGGAACAATGTCATGAACTGGAAGAAACATGGACCGGCAGTGATTCAAGATACGTGATGCAGTATGATCTATAAAAATAGTATAAAAAATAGTGACTAAAAGACCTTGTTTTCATGGGAGTTTTTTACACACAAATATTCAGAGCCACTTTTATCTAAATCAATATATAACAGTAAGATGAATCTCTCAGTACTGCAGTGTGCTAACTGAAACAGTAAAAAGAACAATACGTTTTGATGGCTCTAATCATCGAAAATTAACTATGAAAGTCCATAACTTTATCATCTAAAAGAACAGAACACGGTGTAAATGCATATGCATAACATCCTAGTATATGCAACACCTGAATTATTAATGCAAAGTATTCATCACTGGAGAAAAGGACAATGTTAAGTTGTAAAGATCACTGACATGCAAGCAAAGAGCATGCTATGTCACTACAACAAACAATCATAAGCACTGAATACGTCACTACAACAAACAATCATAAGCACCGAACCAAAAGACAGTACATGATTTACCCTCAATATGAAATCGTAATTTACAACAACAATTACCTCCTCGTCGCATGCTTTATGCTCTCTTTCCATCACGTCTCGTCATCTTGTGCACAACTTTGCCGCCGCCTCTCAGCAGGTCGTCTGGTCGTTGTCACCGAGGATAGGAGAGGGTGGCTGATGCCGTGTACTCGACTGGCCATAGGGTCATGGACAGAAACAGACGACAATGGTCCTATAGGCATGCATTGACCATTCGATTTAACCTACCCTTCTCAGGCCGCCCATCCCACCCCGCCCTCTGCAGCCTCTGTTCGGCTCCGTGTTGCATGTAGGGGAGGAGGGGGGTATAAATCATGCAGGCACTCTGGAGAATGGAATGAACAAGAACAAGACGTAGGATACAGGCCGAAGGCACAAATGGTATATATGCTCGAGCTAAGGCATGCTATAACGTACCTCCGGTGATTGGCGAATCTCTACCATTAATGGATTTTACAAACTGCTGCTTTACTCCCAAAAAATGGTAGACGAACTCCAGTACCGAACGACGGCGGACGAGTTACGACCATCCCGTCGCATCGCTTTTCCCGCCGCTTGAGTTTGGCCGCCTGTTGGTTCTCCTTCCTGCCGCGTGAGCACGTTTTTCTCTCTCGATTGTAACGGTTTTGCTCGGTGCATGCCTACATGAGTTCAGGTCGGCCTTGAGCAGATGGGATTTATCTTGGCCCAGTAATCGAGAGGTGGCACCTAGTCTCGGCCTGTCGAATCTCGCTTGGAGTCTGCCGCATCGCCATGTGCTCTCCTAATTTTTTCAGCTCATTCCAGCAACACCGAGTTCATTGTAGAACGGTACAGTAAACCAAGTAATAGGTCGAAGTAGCATTCCGGCCCAATTAACCACATAAAGGTGTTTTGATATCCAGAGAAGCGTCCCTAAGGAATAATTTGGCTCACACGGGATTTGATGACCATCCAACGGCCAGAATTTGCGGAGGACGCGATCGGATGGCCAAAATTGCCCAGTTCATAGGAGGCCTCCTCTTTGACTCAGTTTTAATATCCCTAATGGCCAATACATGACGTTATCAAGCCTGATAATTTTGAACCTGCCTACTTTAATGTGGTATAGAGACATGTTGACCAACCTCTCTGCATAAAAACCAAGGAAAGATTGCCTAAAGATTCCATTCCCCAATGTGTGGGAGCTTTCAGCCTTTTTTCTAATTTCAAGGTACTAAATTACCGTCTTTTATTTGTGACCTCCGACCTATGATGTTGTATAATCAGCCGTCCTTAGGACATCTCTAACCAATTTCCAATAGTGAGAGAAGTAAAACGGTTCCCCAAAACTTAGCTTAAAAAAGCGGTCCCTAACCGATACCCAAAACTTAGAGGATTAATTTTTTTTCTAAAAATCAAACTATTGAAAGCCAAATACTTGGCATAGTTCAAATACAATGAAATGACATGTTTACGGATGAATAAACATTGAGTTTACGAACCAAATATTTCAAAACCAAACTGCGACCCTAGTCTCGGCCACCGAACTTCATCGTTAAAAATTATGGCCATGGCCATCTCGACTCGTTGTTGTCATCTTCCTCCTCCAACTCTGACGGTGACGATGAGTCGTCCATGATGTACTCCCTCAGCATCTTCATCTACAAAACTCCTCTGGTCAAAATTGAAAAAAATAAACATACAGAAGCATCGATAAGCCTCCCCTAGCGATTCGGTCGAACAGTTTTGGGCGGAGGAGGTCAGGAGGGTGGCCAGCGACGTCCATCTATCTCCGAGGCGCCTTGAGAGGGGACTGGGATGCAGGACGGACATCAGTTGATGGAGAGGTTCGGCCAATGAAGAATTGCCACATACACGGTCTCTCGTCGACAGCAACCTCGCCGCAGCTGTAGACCGTCGTCGTCGGGTTTTGCTGGCCTCCCTCGTCTTCGGTGCAACCAAGCTTCGGTGCGGGCCTTCTACCACCCTTCCATCCTCCGACTGCTCCACTTTGCAAAGAATGTAGCACAATGTATGGTAGCCGATTTTTAATAGATCGGGGCAGCAACGAAATCTCGATGCCTAGTCGATTCTGGTGATGGTCGGGAGCGGCAAGCGAAGGAGAGTTGGGCAGGAGGGCGACGCAGGGATTCGGGGTGCCGACGCTGGGTTTTCGTGGTTACTGGAGGCGTTGCCACCGTGAATGGGGACGAAAGTCGCTGACGGGGTGGGAGGTCAGATTTTTTCTCCAGAGTGGTCGACGACTCTAAATATTTAGGAGTCAGCGGAGGTGACTCTTATAGCTTTTACTCCATTAAAGGTTATAGAAGTTCGATTAGGTCTGCGTTAGAGGAGTAAAGGGGTATATTTTACTCCTCTAACCGATTTTCGGGGATCGGTTAGATATGCCCTAGCCAAACTCTTAAAAATGGCTAGAGTAAAACATTCTAGCTTCCTCTTCTAAATTGTACCTAGCTTAACTCCTATCCTTGTTAGAGGAGTAAAAATATAAGAGCTCTCCCTAAAGTCGTCCTCCCTTCTCTCATTTTTACTCCTCGGAAACCAATGCTAAGGAATGGCCCTCGCCTCTTTCTCCCCCGACACCTCCTACCCTTCCTGCCAAAAGTCGTCGCCCCTCGTCGCCAGAGCCACCAATGTCCCTCCACCCCAGCCAAAACAGAATCCAAAGCCTCGTCTATAACCCCGCCAGAGTTCACAACTGGCTTGACGCCACCGGAAGCAGCCATGCAATGCCGCAGATGTTGCCGAAGTGGTTGAGGAACAAAAATGTGATGCAGGCCACTTCATCATTGAGGAAGGCCACCCACAAGGTCACAACATCGTCTGTGACAGTGGCTCTCCCCTTTGCTCCCATCCTCAGCCGATAGAAGCCATGAATGCTATGGTTGAGGCTGATGCGAAAAATTAAGAATAGGAAGCTTGCCAGGTCGAGAACGATGGTTCCATCGCGTCCAACTACTCAGAAGTCATATCCTATTGCGTCTACGCCCCATCCACCACAGCGCGTGGCTTTCATATCTCAAGTCCATGACCGTGAAGTGGTCGATGAAATGCCAAGCCAACCTGGGTAAATGCTTTAACTTCTTGGCTAGCACATTCATGTATAGAGGTTCTAAAAACTAGTTCTTTTGATGATTGTGGTGCGACCATTATTGGTGTGGATGAGTTCATGTCTCAATTGGATGCCTCACTTGTGGAAGGGCTTAGTGATCTGAACTATGATATTGGACTAGAAGAAGAAGAGGATGAGGAGGAGGTGGATGAAGAAGATGAGTACACAAGGTTGAGATGGAGGCCTAAGTGGAGGTGGAGGAGGTTGATGATCCCGTGGAGACACAAACATGGGTCAAAAATGGAAAGGACACAAAACTACAACTGGCAAGAAAACATTACATTGTGCCATGCATGGATGAACATGCACTTGATGCAATGGTTGGCACAAATCAATCCAAAGAGAAGTTTTGGGGGGAGAATTAAAGAGTAATATTGCAACACCATAACGGTTCCATCCTCCCACAGCCAAGGCTCTCTTGAACATGCTAGTAGGAAAAATCTGATTGGTGGTGTTCCGAAAAAGAGGTTACTGGCATTAAACCCACACACGACTAACTTCGTGCCACTAGTAACAGGTACTAGTGGCGCGTGGCTGGAACACTAACAGTAAATTATGCACTAGTGGCATGTGCTCGGAACGCCACCAGTTAGTTAACATCTAGTGGCATTCATGCTTGTGTGAATGCTAGCAACTACAATTTGAAAATTAAAAAATATTGAAAATCTTGATTATAGAAGCAATATCAAATAATAGGATACAACAAGACCGAACATCATTCAGAATACAATAACATGATACAACAATTAATGTTGGATATTATTCAGAATACAACGGTACAACAACTAACAGAAAATATTAAATCTATCTAGCTAGTTCTACCTAAGGGAACTATCTTCAAAGTTAGAAGACTAGCTCTACCTAAAGGAATGGTCTCCACAATCCGAAGACTCGGAGTCAGAGATCTTGTACGAGAAATAGATGACTACACAAGTATTGTCAAGGTAGATTATCAACCTCATTCTAGTATCCATCCCATACCTTTCTACCAATTCTGTCCAAATTGGTCCTGTAAAGTAAGTTCAGTTTTCCTCATTGATGACTAGAATCTTATAGGTCTTGTTGGGTATAGTCTCTTCCATAAAGATGACCTCAAATTGTCCCTAGTGATTGACACGTCTGTTCACATGGTCAAGAAAATTCCTTCCTTGCGTGGCAAAGAATGGTCTAAGAAGAAGTTATATGGAAAGAATAATTAGTTTCGATTAAAATACATGCAAGGATGGAGATCATAATTAAGTTAAACACACCGACATAGTCTCAAAGTCTTTAGGAAGCACTATAATAAACTTCATATCCTGATAACTTTCATGGCCACAGGTGACGTAGGGATGCATTTGCTGCATGTTCATCTAATATATTAAATATGTTCAAGTATCCAAAGCTGTAAATCATTTTTTAGGAAATTCAAATATAAAGGCAAGCAAGTGATCTTACAAATACAAATGTCATAGCTGAACTGAAGGTGTGCCAGGGAACAGTCTCATACAAAGACACACAAGGAAAAAAGAGTGCTTATAAGACCATGCGCAAGATAATCATGGAATACGACAAGGTCTTATGGGCACCTTTTCTCATTATATAGTGTCATAGTGTAATCATCGACCATTGCAACGACAAGTTAAAATAAACAAACATCAAGTAAAGACATAAGCCATTGCAAGGAAAAACCAAAATAAACATCAAATAAAACCTCGTTCTTAGATTTGACACGCATTTGACACGCGACAATTATAGAGATGGTGCTAGCGAGCCAAGAAGGACACACAAGATTTATCCTGGTGCACATCACCTAGCTCGCTTACGCCACCCCTGGAATTACATCCACATTTTAATCATCGGTCTTTGCAAGGAAAAACAACGAAAATAAACATCAAGTAGAGAGAAATGTTAGCCTTTACTATCACTATCTAACATTCCTATATCTACAAATTGAGCCCAAATTTAATATCTCTAAAGAACTATATACTAAATCTATACTAAATCATATACACTAAATCATCTAAAATCATCTACATTAAACCATCTAAATCATGTACACTAAATCATGTACACTAAATCATCTACTCTAAAACAAATAAAAATGGGGGAGAGGGGCTCACCGGCGGTGGCTCGAGGCGGCTGTGAGGGGCGGCGGATTGCAGGAGGTTGCGAGTACAGGGACGAGGCGGCGACAGGGAGACGGGAAGGAGGCAGTGACGAGGAGGTGAGGATGAGGCAATGACGAGGATGGGGCGGCGACGGGCCGGGGGACTAGGTGGCATCGAGTACGAGACAACGGGTGGAGGAGCGGATGTGGTGGAGGCGGAAGCGGCTGATGCGGTGGAGGAGGACGACAGCGGTCGATGCGGTGGATGCGGGATGCGGCGGCGGCCGATACGGTTGGGAAGAGGGAGGAGAGAGGTTGGGGAAGAGAGAAAGGACTGATGGGGGCAGAGATGCGGATCAGGCCGGCGCGAGGAAAGGTCCACTCGCCGTGGGCCCCACTTATCAGAATAACATTGGCATTTTTTCTATGAACGCCACTAGAATAGTAGGTGTTGGTGGAGTTTGCAACTTCTGAACACCACCCCTAAGTTTGTTTCGGTTCCACATGTGGGTCCGATTTAGTGGTGGCGTCTGGAGTACACTGAACACCATAGTTTAGCTCTAGTCATTGCATTCCCTATATTCGAGATCCCACTGGCATGTTGGCTCTTAGCAACAACGTGTTTTTCCTAGGCCACACCACTAGCAAAATGATTGCTATAGTCATTTTTCTACTAGTGACATATTTGCGGAATTATCCTTGAGAAATGCAATGTCTGTACGGTTGTGCTGATCAAGTGAACCATGGTGGCCGAGGGGTTGGTGATGGTGGCCATTAGGTAAAGGTGGTGATGTCCACAACATATAAACACGCTATATTGTGCTTTTTCAAACTTGGTTGGTTTGGTGCCTTTTGGATGATCTATATGCATATTTGAATTTGATGTGTTCCATATTTGGAACTATTTGTAATGTATTGTATTTGCTAGTTGTGGAATTTGAATGGTTGATCATATGCAATGAATAGTGATTTGTATGTTGTGGAGATACGAAAATTGAGCAATTATGCTAATGTCGACTGGAACATCTACGGTATTGTTGAATGGAGTGCCAGGAAAAAAATTCTTCAGTCGTCGTGTAGTTCGTCAGAGTGATCCGCTCTCGCCCTTATTGTTTGTTGGGGTTTTAGAATTGCTTGAGGCTATGGTAAATCATTTGCTTCGTTCTAGAGTATTGCAAGCACCGCTAAATATTCCTAACACCGACTTTCCCATCGTACAATATGTCGATGACACGCTGTTGACATGCTATTCATCCTCCAAGCTTGCACAATGCAGCTTAATGCTCTGAATGAAACTCTAGAGAATTTTTCCCAGACTACTGGCCTGTGGTTTAATTATGCTAAGTCCCGCGCTTTTACCAACCAATGTGTCAGAAGCTCACCTGCAACATTTGGCTGATAACTTTGGCTATTCGGTGGGGACTCTGCCTTTTACGTAATTGGGGTTGCCACTGGGAAATACTCCCTCCATTCCACAATATAAGCCTTTTTAGCAACCTGTTTTAACTTTCTAAAAAAGCTTATATTATGGAACAGACGTAGTACCAAACCCACGGTACAAGATCTTTCTCCTTTGGTTGGGCTGATTGAATGTAGATTGAATGCAAGTGCACGGTTTTTGGGTTATGGAGGGCGCCTAGAATTTGTTTGATCAGTTCTTTCCACATTGCCATCATTATTTATATGTTCACTAAAACATCAAAAACTATTATCAATATTTGCAACCGTGCTCAGAGACACTATCTTTGGTCTAAGGAACAAGATTCTTCACCCGTGAACACGCTAACGGCCTGATCGTTAGTATGCCGGCCTAAATAACATGGTGGTCTGGGGGTGCTCAACCTGGAATTGCAAAACAAGGCACTTCTACTCAAACAATTACATAAGTTCTATTCTAAGGCCGATGTACCACGGGTAAAACTGATTTGGTCATTATATGGTACAATATTCCTCATGCGAAATTGAGGAGGGGATGTTTTTGGTGGCAAGATATTTTCAGCCTTGTAGAGGATTACAGGAGTATTTCTCATTGTTGAATTGGGAGTGGATCTTGGATGCTTTTTTGGAAGGACTATTGGTCTAATGGTGATATCCTTTGTGACAAGTTCTCCTATCTTTTCTCATTTTTTCTAGACGAGGATGTTTCGGTAGAAGGTCTGGTCTCAGTGCAATATACCTTAGCACATGTTTTACTCTGCCTTTTTCTATGGAGGCATATTAGGAATTCCAGCTCGTCTCTCGACTATAGGAAGGAACACAAGTGGAGAGTGGTATGGCTGATTAGCGTAGTTTTGTGTGGGGAGACAGGTATACGCCTTCACGTTGCTACCAGTTCCTTTTTGAACAAGTTCCTAAGGATCCAACCCTCAACCTGATCTGGAAATCGAAAGCTCTACCGAAATTAAAAGTTTTCATGTGGCTGCTTATGCATGATCGTCTTAACATAAGAGATATTATGCAACGCAAATAGTGGCATTTGGAGTCTAGGGCATAATGTGTTTTATGTAGTGAGGAGGAGCTTGAGACAAGAGATCGGTTATTATTTTGGTGTGATTTTACACTACAATGTTGGAGTTTTATTGTTGTTCAGTGTGATTTATCTCTCCCACTCTCTGGTCGGATTATAGAGGCCAAAACCTCTTTTTTAGGCCCTTGCTTCATGGAAGTCGTTGCATGTGCGACTTGGAATATTTGGAAGGCACGCAACGATCTCATTTTTTTAAATGTGCCTTTGTCTATGAATCGTTGGAAGGCTGGTTTTCAAAGTGATCTATTGCTTCATAGGTACCGAGTAAAGGCAGCCCCAAGTTCAGCCACTTATTGACTGGCTACTGACCTCTTTTGTGTAATTTATTCATGTTACTTTTAGCACATTTCTTCCCCCCTTGATGTAACTCTTGCTCTTTGAGCATTGTACAATGGTTTTTTACTTCCTTTTCTATATAATAGAAAATGACACTGTAGGGGTTTCCCCGTGTCAAAAAAATTGAGCAATTTTTTTAGTTAAATATGGGGATTCGGTTAGAAATCGGACACCATTTAACTCCTTAAAGTTTTAAGAATCAAGGATAAGTTGATGGATATGGACTTAAGTTTTAGGAGTACAGCTAGAGATGCTATTAGCTCGCTAGCATCATTGAGGGGATGCTCACGTATATTCAACACTTTTAATGTGATAATAGTTTTCACAGTTCCATAGGAGGTAGAAATATGGTAGGTTCACGTTATGTTTCCTCTCTTTAACTTGTCACTACAGGAATGGGAAGCTACGCCGACGGCCGGTCGCTACGCCGACGGCCAAACGTCGGGGCCGTCGGCGTAGCCATTGTCCAGGCCAGCCCCGCCAAGCAGCCGTCGGCGTAAAATTGCCCTCGGCATATTTTATGCTACGCCGACGGCTGCCCTCGGCGTAGCTATTTTTTATTTTATCTCATTAAACTTTGAAAAATCATAACTAAATCATTCTAATTCGGAAAAATACAAATAATATATCAAAATTTGCAGAAAAATAAGACCTATCTATCTACACTCAAATATTACACATTTATAAATAAAAATTAAGTAAAATATAAAACATTATATATAGTTTAAAACGGGCATAAAAAATTCAAAAACGATCGAAACAATGCAAAACCTTCGCGTGGTGTTATATTATGTGACATAGTTAGAAGGAAAAATATCAAACTTGGTATATTGATTATGTCTCAAAGAAACCTTCACAAAATGACCTATCTCATTCGAGGTTTCTTGGCTTTCGGGTCAAATGACCAATGTTATGGCTAGAATCACGATATAGTTTGTGATAATGTGCCCATATTGTGCATACACATGCATCATGGGATGGCGAACAATGTTGCAGGAGGAAGTTTTCCTTTTCGTCGCACCAAAAAGCCATTTCCCATTTTCCGAGCATAAAAAACGGACGGTTTTGTGAAGCAACCACCAAATGGCTAATTCAAAATACTACCGCCACATTTTACAAAAATACTATACCACCTTATATGGACAATGTCCCAACAAGGGGATCCGAAACCTTTCCGTCCACCTTTGGTGAAAAAGACAAATTCCTGCCGAATCGGCAGGAAGTGGGTCAGATATGAACTACAGGTACATGATTCGATGCTCATGTTTTTTTACAAAAATAATTTTTAGGTTCACAATATGCTATTTTATCAAATATCCAATGAAATTTTAGCGAGGCTCGGCCCCGAGCTAAGAATCTTTATGTCCGCCGTTCGATTAAGTTTGACGATAGTTTAAAACGGGCATAAAAAATTCAAAAACGATCGAAACAATGCGAAACCTTCGCCTGGTGTCATATTGTGTGACATAGATATAAGGAAAAATAGCAAACTTGATATATTGATTATGTCTCAAAAAACCTTCACAAAATGACCTATCTCATTCGAGGTTTCTTGGCTTTCGGGTCAAATGACCAATGTTATGGCTAGAATCAAGGCATAGTTTGTGATAATATGCCCATATTATGCATACACATGCATCATGGGATGGCGAACAATGTTGCAGGAGGAAGTTTTCCTTTTCGTCGCACCAAAAAGCCATTTTCTATTTTTCGAGCATAAAAAACGGACGGTTTTGTGAAGCAACCACCAAATGGCTAATTCAAAATACTACCGCCACATTTTACAAAAATACTATACCACCTTATATGGACAATGTCCCAACAAGAGGATCCGAAACCTTTCCGTCCACCTTTGGTGAAAAAGACAAATTCCTGCCGAATCGGTAGGAAGTGGGTCAGATATGAACTACAGGTATATGATCCGATTCTCATGTTTTTTTATAAAAATCATTTTTAGGTTCAAAATATGCTATTTATCAAAGATACAATGAAAGTTTATCGAGGCTCGGCCCCGAGCTAAGAATCTTTATGTCCGCCGTTCGATAAAGTTTGACGATAGTTTAAAACGGACATAAAAAATTCAAAAACGATCGAAACAATGCCAAACCTTCGCGTGGTGTCATATTATGTGACATAGTTATAAGGAAAAATATCAAACTTGATATATTGATTATGTCTCAAAAAAACCTTCACAAAATGACCTATCTCATTCGAGGTTTCTTGGCTTTCGGGTCAAATGACCAATGTTATGGCTAGAATCAAGGCATAGTTTGTGATAATGTGCCCATATTATGCATACACATGCATCATGGGATGGCGAACAATGTTGCAGGAGGAAGTTTTCCTTTTTGTCGCACCAAAAAGCCATTTTCTATTTTCCGAGCATAAAAAACGGACGGTTTTGTGAAGCAACCACCAAATGGCTAATTCAAAATACTACCGCCACATTTTACAGAAATACTATACCACCTTATATGGACAATGTCACAACAAGGGGATCCAAAACCTTTCCGTCCACCTTTGGTGAAAAAGACAAATTCCTGCCGAATCGGCAGGAAGTGGGTCAGATATGAACTACAGGTACATGATCCGATGCTCATGTTTTTTATAAAAATCATTTTTAGGTTCAAAATATGCTATTTTATCAAAGATACAATGAAAGTTTAGCGAGGCTCGGCTCCGAGCTAAGAATCTTTATGTCCGCCGTTCGATAAAGTTTGACGATAGTTTAAAACGGGCATAAAAAATTCAAAAATGATCGAAACAATGTGAAACCTTCGCTTGGTGTCATATTATGTGATATAGTTAGAAGGAAAAATATCAAACTTGATATATTGATTATGTCTCAAAAAAACCTTCACAAAATGACCTATCTCATTTGAGGTTTCTTGGCTTTCGGATCAAATGACCAATGTTATGGCTAGAATCAAGGCATAGTTTGTGATAATGTGCCCATATTATGCATACACATGCATCATGGGATGGCGAACAATGTTGCAGGAGGAAGTTTTCTTTTTCGTCGCACCAAAAAGCCATTTTCTATTTTCCGAGCATAAAAAATGGACGGTTTTGTGAAGCAACCACCAAATGGCTAATTCAAAATACTACCACCATATTTTACAAAAATACTATACCACCTTATATGTACAATATACTAACAGGGGGATCCGAAACCTTCCCGTCCACCTTTGGTGAAAAAGACAAATTCTCGAATCCAGAGGGAAGTGGGTCAGATATGAACTACAGGTACATGATCCGATGCTCATGTTTTTTTACAAAAATCATTTTTAGGTTCACAATATGCTATTTTATCAAATATTCAATGCAAATTTTCCTTTTCATCGCACCAAAAAGGCATTTTTCATTATCCAAGCGCAAAAAGGGGATTTTCTAAAGCAACCAACAAATAGCTAATTAAAAATGGAGGGTTTGTGATTAGTTGATATGGATATCATATTTGGATTCCTCTCATTTTTCTGATCAATTTAGACATATTATTTGTTGAATTTCGATTTACAGATTTAAAGATATTAATTATTCTATATTAAATAGAAAAATACAAAAAAATAAAATTATTATATTTTTATTTGAATTCAATAATATTTTTACTTATTCATTAATATTTACTTAAATAATTGTTTGTAATTTCAAAAAATACAAACATGTGACATGATGATATAAGAGTTAATAGGATTGATATCATAGTATTGACACCAATATATGAATTACTTTGCGGAAATGGATTCTGAAGGAACGAGGAAGTTAAGCGTGCTGAAGCTGGAGTAGTATTAGGATGGGTGACCTGCTGGGAAGTTTGACTAAGACTGAAATTTAATCAAATATTAAGTATAATTAGTGTGAAAAATGTTCAAAGTAGGAGATTAACAAGTGAAATAATTCAAAGAATAAAAAAATTGAGAAATATTTTTTTTTCAAAAGAATGTTTTTGCAACCGGCCGACAGGTCACACGCCGACAAAGCCCTCGGCGAGCATACGCCGACGGCATTTCGATCACTGACGGCTTGAGTGTGCTCACGAGGAGATCTTTGCCGAGGAGGCTACGCCGAGGGCAGCCCTCGGCGTACCATACGCCGAGGGTATTTTGGCCTACGCCGAAGGCCTTTTGCCCTCGGCGTAGCGCGCGCGTCCCGTAGAGGGACTTAAGAATATAAAAGGAGGGCCATCATTATGTGCCGAGAAGAATAGATAAATAATATGAAAAATATTGGAAACACGGTTGTAAGAGAAATTACATAATTTTTACAAAATTATTTTAGGATTAGTCAGCACGGCTCATTATTGCTTGCTCACAATCGCAAATAAAAAATATTGTAACATGAGAGAAATTGTTGAATAAGTATGGACAAACATTATTTTAGAATGTATTAATTAGTGTTCATAAAGCAATATGAAACATAATTGTGTACATAATATGTTTGCAATGAAAACTTTGTAGTGCACCCACACTCTGATAGCTCATATATTGTCAATGTAGAGAACAATAGGCCTTATAATATTTCATAAGTTTTGAGGTTGACAAAAAAGTATATGAGATACACTCATATCTTCTCGGTTGTATGCACCTATAAGTTCACCCGTCACCTCAACATGTGATACCATATTGGTAGTAGTTATTCCTCTGGTCGTCATCTCCACTCCATGCACCCTCTCCCCTAGCCCCAAACCGCGAACGAATGACATGTGGACATCAAAACCTAACAAATTAGACCAAGATTCCACAAGCTTGAATGCTGGTTTCTCTCACCTCTCGGAACTGAAACCAGGCCCAAATACGAGGGGTCTACTGGAATAACCGGAAAGCATGAGGACAATGTGTTGGCTAGGGTTTTCCTGAGACGGGGTGAAGATGCTTAACTCCGGACATATCCTTTTCGTGATTGCGTTGGTTCTGACTTACCATGGGATGCGCAAGTCTTTGTTTCTCCACTCCGCAAGGTTGTGGGGGCGAATCGCCAACGATGATGTCTATACTGCGGTTGCCATTGGCCATGGTGGTTTGTCACCTTTTCTAGACTTTGCCTTCTTCTCAGACTCTAAGGCTCATGCTTTGGGTCATCATTGCTGGCTTCTCCCGCAACTTGTGATGACTCCCTGCCTCCACGGATGTGGAGAAGGTGAGGCCTCTTGTTAGTATCACGACATGCCATTGGCCTGTATAGGTTGAAGGTGTAGATTTTTCTGCGAGGGGTGCTTTGTAAGGCTAGAGAGTTGGTTAATATAGCATATAGGGCTTCTATCCTTCCCTAAAATAGGGTGTGATTTTTAATGCGGCGGCTAGAGTGGTCATTGAAAATGGTGAAAGGAGTTTCTTTTGGACGGATAACCAAAGCAAGAAGAATAGTTGCATAAGCAGTCGTTAATGGAGCATGGATTGATGAGATAAAGAAGCAAATTGACATATGCGGTTCCTCCAGGTTATACCTATGTATGAAGAAATAAATCAAATAAACGTAAGTCAAAATTCAGAGGACGTTTGGTCGTGGTCATGGAAGGGTCTTTTACATCTAAATCGGTGTACATGGCATATTTTGCGCCTTCAACGAGGTGTGCATCTGTTGAGGACATTTGGGGGTCATGGGCACCTTTACGCTGCAAAATTGCAACTTGGTTGATCATCCTCAGAGAATTTGGACAGCAAACCGGTTGGCGAAACACGGGCTTCCTCATAACTAGAGATGTGTTTACTGCAACTATACTCAAGAAGATCTCCAACATTTATTCCTTGGTTGTGCGGTAATTAACATATTGTGGAACTTTGTTCTGAGGTGGGATGGTCTCACACAAGTTGTCACGATCACTAGAGAGAAATTAAAATCCTGGTGGTAGAAGGCGGCTGCGAATCTTCATGGTATAGACAAGAAGAAACAGAACACAGTAGTAATGTTGGTCACATGGTTGATCTAACGGGAAAGGAATATTTATTCCGGGTCTTTGAGAATACCTATAAAACTCTGCCCAAAATCATCGAACAAATAAAGAAAGCAGCAAATTAAACTTGTGGACGCTGGCAAACCGAGGTCGTTTTAACTTGCAGCCTGATGGAGCTTAAGCTTCTGTTCTTTTATTTTGTGTTTGCTCTTTTAGTATAGGATGTTGGTCCTTTTTTTCTGTAGTCTGATGTCCTGTCGTGTTGGGTTGTATAATCTGGACTTTGGCCATTATTTGGTCTCTTCTTCTTAATATATCACATGCAACTCTCCCGTATGGTTTGGAAAAAAAATAGGGTGTGATACCATGTTGAAGTATAAGCAGTTCAAATATAAGTTCAAGTAGAAAATCTGCTAGTTTGGAAAATAATTAACAAGCAGCTAGTGCTATATGAAACGCTGTAAGCGGCTTGATCTACCAAAGCTTCAGTCTGCGTACAACCACGTTAGAGAAACCTCTCGGTTCAGGTCCAGGAATCGCGGAGATTCACACAAGTAGATTGTCTGGCCCCACCTTCTCCCAAACCCCCTTGGCCTGCAGCACGACATCACAGGCGGCGGCGAGGTGTGGCGGCGGATCCGGAGATTTACGCCATCGCTAGCAATTGAGAAGGAACGTGGGGCCGCAACGGGGAAAGGCTGGCCACGGCGATGCACTACAGGAATAAACAGAGGCACCGACGGCCGGCCCCTGTCGGCACATCGCCATTTTGCCGTCGGCACAGGCTGTGCCGACGGTGGCCGTCAGCGTAGTCCCCTCGGCGTAGCTACTTGTCGGCGTAGCCCCTCGGCCGTCGGCGTAGCGATTCCCCCTCGGCATAGTCTTGAAGTGGGCCCCATGATGTCAGACGACGGCCGTTAGGTAACTAGCTCGAGCTAGGACGCGACGTGCGGCAGGCCCGGGCACAGTGCCTTGGTAACGGCTGACCTTTGAGCTACGGCCGCCAGTCGGGCCGCATAGGCCTGGTAACGGCCCAGCCCTGTAGCTACGCAGGCCGTCGACACAGGCCTAGATTATTTCAAAAAATTTAAATTTTTTTTTAACTTTCCTAGATTATTTAACTCATTTATCTCACAGGAATATTTTAAATTCTAAGTACACTTAATCTTAAGTCAAATTACACTCGTAGTAAAACTTCTCAATCGGTCACCCATCCTAACACTACTCTAGCCTAGCACGCTTAACTTCTATATTCCTTTCACATGAGCTTCCAACAAAAAATTTAGAACTTGTTGTTAATACTATGATATCTATCCTATTAACCATTAGAATATAATGTTAGACGTTATTATTTTTTATATTCCATACGATTATTTAAGTAAACAACAATGAATTAGTAATAATAATCTTGAATACAAATAAAAATATTTATTTATTTATTTTGCCTTTTTCCCATTTAATATTGAATAATTCATATATACAAATCCGTAAATCGTAATTCAACAAATAATATATCTAAATCGATCAGAAAAATGAAAGGAATACAAATATGATATTCCTATCATCTAATTAGTTATCTATCATATCTTTTTAACAATAGACCAACCGAAACGATATCAGGATTCATGAAACACCCTTTTTGGCACTCGGATAATAGAAAATGGCTTTTTGGTGCGACGAAAAGGGAATCTTCCTCCTGAAACATTGTTCGCCATCCCAGGATGTACATGTATGTATAATATGGACAAATTATCATAAACTATGCCTTCATTTTAGCCATAATATTGGTCATTTGACCCGAAAATCAGGAAACCTCGAACGAGATAAGTCATTTTGTGAAGGTGTTTTGGGGAGATAATCAATATACCAAGTTTGATATTTTTTCTTCTAACTATGTCACATAATATGACACCACGCGAAGATTTCACAATGTTTGGATCGTTTTTGAATTTTTTATGCCCATTTTAATCTATCGTCAAACTTTTTCGAACGGCGGGCATGAAGATTCTTAGCTCGGGGTTGAGACTCGCTAAACTTGAAGTGAATCTCTGATGAAACATCATATTGTGAACCTAAAAATAATTTTTGTAAAAAATCATGAGCATCCGATCATGTACCTGTAGTTCATATCTGACCCACTTTCTACCAATTCGGCAGGAATTTGTCTTTTTCACAAGGGATAGACAGAAAGGTTTGAGATCCTCCTGTTAGCACATTGTGCATTTAAGGTGGTCTAGTATTTTAAAAAATATGGTGGTAGCATTTTGAATCAGCCATTTGGTGGTTGCTTCGCAAACCGCTCGGTTTTTGCACTTGGAAAATGGATTTAGTGCGACGAAAAGGAAAACTTCCTCCTGAAATATTGTTTGCCATCCCATGATGCACATGTATGCATAATATGGACACAGTGTCACAAACTATGCCTTCATTCTAGCCATAATATTGATCATTTGACTTGAAAGCTAAGAAACCTCGAACGAGATAGGTCATTTTGTGAAGGTTTTTTTTTGAGACATAATCAATATACCAAGTTTGATATTTTTCTTTCTAACTATGTCACATAATATGACACCACGCGAAGGTTTCGTATTGTTTGGATCGTTTTTGAATTTCTTATGCCCGTTTCAAACTATCGTCAAACTTTTTCGAACGATGGGCATCAAGATTCTTAGCTCGGGGCTGAGACTCGCTAAACTTGAAGTGGATCTCTGATAAAACAACATATTGTGAACCTAAAATAATTTTTGTAAAACATCATGAGCATTCGATCATGTACCTGTAGTTCATATCTGACCCACTTTCTACCGATTCGGCAGGAATTTGTCTTTTTTCGCAAGGGATAGACGGAAATGTTTGAAATCCTCCTGTTAGGAAATTTTCCATGTAAGGTGGTCTAGTATTTTTGAAAAATATGATGGTAGCATTTTAAATTAGCCATTTGGTGGTTGCTTCACAAAATCGTTCGTTTTTTGCACTTGGAAAATGGAAAACGGTTTTTTGGTGCGATGAAAAGGAAAACTTTCTCCTGAAACATTGTTCGCCATCCCATGATGTACATGCATGCACAATATGGACACATTATCATAAACTATGCCTTCATTCTAGCCATAACATTGGTCATTCGACCCAAAAGCCAAGAAACCTCGAACGAGATAGGTCATTTTGTGAAGGTTTTTTTGAGACATAATCAATATACCAAGTTTGATATTTTACCTTCTAACTATGTCACATAATATGACACCACGTGAAGGTTTCGCATTGTTTGGATCGTTTTTGAATTTCTAATGCCCGTTTTAAACTATATATAATGTTTTATATTTCACTTAATTTTTGTTTACAAATATGTAATATTTGAGTGTAGATAGATAGATCTTATTTTTCTGCAAATTTTGATATATTATTTGTATTTTTCTAAATTAGAATGATTTAGTTATGATTTTTTAAAAATTAATGAGGTAAAAGGAAAATTAATGAAAAAAAATCTGGACGGCTGCGCCGACGGCCTAGCCGACACAGACCAAATAATATTTTTCAAAGAGCTATGCCGACGGCCAGGCCGTCGGCACAGCCTGGCTACCTAACGCCGTTTCCGTTGCTCTGTCTGAAATAGAGCTACGCCGAGGGCGGTACCTACGCCGAGGGCCACCGTCGGTACAGCCCTCTCTACTACGCCGACGGCCACGCTACACCGAGAGCTACCCTCGGCACCGTCATCTATGTCGACGGCCGTCCCTACGCCGACGGCCGGACTGGTCTGTTGGCCGGGGGAGGCAGCTACGCCGACGGCCCCGACATTTGGCCGTCGGCGTAGCCGGCCGGCCGTCGGCGCCTCGGTTTTTTCCTGTAGTGATGGCTGCGACGGGGACTAGCTCAGTTCTGCATGGAGAAGGGGCAGGAGCGGCGTGTGGGGAGGAGGGTTGCATGCAGGAGCAGCATCAGACCTCGAGGTGGGAAGAAGATAAGTACAGGAGCGGAGAGAGACGGAAAGATAAGTACAAGTGTTCCCTCCTCCCGCTAGATCAGGATGTAACGGGCGTGGTGGATGGCACCCCATTAGAATTTTCTTTGCAAAGGGTGCATTCGATCACTAGGCAGATGAGACCGGAACGTCAGGTCAAAATTTGGTCACTGCGAACAGAAACAAAAGAGGATCGAGAAAATTCCCCAAAAAAGGACAGAGTTTTATTCATCGAAATAAAACAATAAACAAAGAAACGGCAAACTACAAGGAAGCTCGTTGGTCATCCGTACGGCGGGCAGGGCGCCATTCGATCATTCGGGAGGCGGCGGGCAACCACCATGCGGGCTATATGTACCGCAGGACGACCCTGGCCCTCCAGACAGCCGCCGCAGACGACAATGCCGGCGCAGCTGGAGCTGGACGACCGGCGCTCCGACCCATCCGTGGTCTCCCACCACCCGCGCCGACGACCTCGCCGCTGCGAGGAGCGCCATGGCCACCATCAAGACCACCACCACCGGTGCAACAAGATTCGACCGCATCATCGATGTAATAATGCGTGTCGCCGGCCGTGCGATCGCCGGCCGCCATATGCGACGCTCGTTATCGCGAGAAGTAATTTATAGCTAGCTACTAGAAGGGGTATCGCGAGAAGTAATTTATAGCTAGCTACTAGAAGGGGTGGAGAATTTCATGATGTAGCGACGACGACGCTGAGCACACCCTGCTGCAAGTATGAATGGGATTGTTGGATAATTAGGCACAATTTCCGTGATTAATTTTAGAATATTAAACATGATAATACCAGCTACTCGCACATGTAACTCGAACATACTAGATGTACTAAACAACAAGATGAACGGAAACAGGCAGCAGCTAAACATGTACTCGCAGAACATGATTAATAACCAGACAGCAGCACGTCGCATGTACCGTTCGATTGCAGTAATCACAGCAGTAGCCTTGGGGAAGATTGGTCGAAGCAGACGGCGGCGAAGACGACGATAGGCAACACCGCCCAACTTGGATGAAAGACGAGCCATGATGCAGAACTTGAGCAGTCGTGCAGGGCGCTTCCCAAAAACCTTATTCTCCCTCTCCCGTATAGGATCGCAAAGGCGAGTGGTTCCGGAGACCTGCTCTTCCGTCCGCCGGCAAGCGAGATGGAGTAGACTACGGTGGCGGCGCAAGCAGAGAGGTTGGCAAACCCTAGATTGGTTTTTCGGTATGTGCGTGGTGGAAGCCGCACTGGAGTTTATATAGAGCGGCTCAGGAATCCCGCATAGGGCACGTCGTGGACCAAGCCCATGTTGCGCACGTTTGGGTCGGTTACAGATAGCCCACGATCCGGGAGCGACCTGTTGACACGTCTGTCAAAACCGCACAAGTTTTCCCAAGCAGCAAAAATAAAGCTCGGCTCGGCGAGATTCCCGCAACCCGCGGCGCGCGTCGTGACGAGACAGGCAGGCGTGCGAGCGGCGGCGTCGGAGGAGGAGGAGCGCGCGTGTAGTTCTCCTCTTCTCGCTCACTTTACTAAGTGGTGAACCACTCGACCTTATAAGGTGGTGTAACTCTCCTCCAACTTTCCATGTGGGACTAAACTTTAGCTCCCACTCCACTCATATGTGAGCTGCCACCAAATTGGGCCAAATCACACATGGGCTTCCACACACATGGGCTTTGAGATTTAGGAAAAATCTGAAATCTATATGGGCTTATTTATTTAGCCCATTATTTCTAACAATCCCCCACCAGATCTCAAATGCCCATTTGAAGATTTGCCAATTCTCGCTACTTGTTTATATACCAGTGTTTCAGCAGAGACTGTTAAGTTGAACTTCTGCCTAGAACCTTGAGCTACGTCTATCAGCAACTTGAACAATGGACGAACCTTAATTGCAAGTTTGGTGCTTTTAGATTTCACACAAAGTCATAACTAGTACCTGGCTGCCAGTAGCCTACCCCGTGGGTGTAGCATATGCGTCATACTACTTGGTCTCTTCATGAGTTTACTAGAGATCACCCAAATCTCATAGATTGCGACGTTTAACAATCGGAACTCGTATAGGTGTGTTCTTTCAAGAATGCTCTGTAGGACAGCATCTTTGCTAATCATAGCCAACAGAAACACATTAAGTCATGTTGCCAACCTGCCTTACAGCTTTGAGAGTTGTACATCTTCACATAGAGAGGGTTGTCTAATACTCTCCGCCACACCACTAGCTTGTTTTTCCCAGTCGTAATTCACGAGATCTCCGATCAAAAGGTTGGGTTACCACCATCGTAACATCCATGGGTCTCAAACCCATCTCTCTCGATGCACTTTCTATCACGTTTCGTGATAGTCCCTTTGTAAAGGGATCTGCCAGGTTTTTGTCAGTTTGAATATACGTAATAGTAATTACTCCGAAGTTTCTCAATTTCCTCACAGACTTCAAACGTCTCTTGACATGTCTTGATGACTTCGCGTTATCCTTAAAAATTTTCACTTTGACAATAACAGTTTGATTATCACAATTCAAGAGGATGGCCGGTATAGGTTTCTCAACCACCGGCAAGTCCATCAAGAGTTCACGCAGCCATTCTGACTCTACAGTGGCTGTGTCTAAAGCAGCAAGTTCTGTTTCCATAGTCGACCTTGTCAATATGGTTTGTTTGCAAGATCTCCATGATACCGCACCACCTCCAAAGGTAAATACATACCCACTAGTGGCGTAGAGTTCATCTACATCCGAGATCCAGATCGCATCACTATATCCTTCGAGCACCACTGGATGCCCCGAATAGTGTATCCCATAACTCATTGTACCACATAGATAGCGCATGACCCTTTCAAGTGCACACCAATATTCAGTACCCGGGTTAGACATGAACCTACTCAACTTGCTCACAGCAAAAGAGATGTCGGGTCTTGTCGCGCTAGCTAAGTACATGAGTGAGCCAACGATTTGAGAGTAACTCAATTGTTCTTTCGGCTCTTTCTTGTTTTTCCGTAATGTCACACTGGGATCATAAGGTGTTGGGAAAGACTTGCCATCAACGAAACCGAAACGGCTCAAGATCTTCTCAACATAGTGTGATTGCGTCAAAGTAATCCCACTCTCGTGCTTAATCAGCTTGATATTCAGAATAACATCAGCTTCTCCCAGATCTTTCATATCAAAGCTCTCTGACAGAAAGGACTTAACTTCATTTATCACATTCATGTTTGTACCAAAGATAAGGATATCATCCACGTACAAACATAATATAACACCTTCGCCCCCACCATGGCGATAGTAGACGCACTTGTCAGCCTCATTAACGACAAAGCCAACATAAGTTAATGTTCTGTCAAACTTCTCATACCATTGCTTAGGTGCTTGCTTCAGGCCATATAAATATTTTAACAACTTGCACACCTTTCTCTCTTCACCTTTTACCACAAACCCATCAGGCTGATCCATATAGATCTCCCCTTCCAACTCTCCATTGAGGAAAGCTGTCTTAACGTCCATTTGATGAACGATAAGACCATAAGAGCCAGTCAGGGATAGTAGTACTCGAATGGTGGTCAGTCTAGCAACAGGTGAATAGGTGTCAAAGTAATCTTTACCTTCTCTCTGGGTGTAGCCTTTTGCTACAAGCCGAGCCTTGTACTTTTCCATAGTACCATCAGTCCTTAGCTTCTTCTTGAACACCCACTTGCAACCCACAGGCTTACATCCATGGGGTCGTTCTGATAGTTCCCAAGTTTCATTAGAAAGAATCGAGTCCATCTCATTATGAACAGCTTCTTTCCAATCATCTGCATCCGGAGATGCATATGCCTCTGCAATGGAAGTGGGAGTATCATCCACAAGGTACACAATGAAATCATCTCCAAAGGATTTTGCAACCCTCTGTCTCTTACTCCGTGTAGGAGCTTCATTTTCATCCTTCTCTAGGACTTCTTTCTCACGTGGTTGCTCAAAATTCTCACTAGATGCACTAGTTTCAGGAAGTATTTCAGAAGAAATTCTAGCAGTGCTATGCATGTCTTTCATAGGAAACATATTCTCAAAGAATGTTGCATCACGAGATTCCATTATAGTATCAACATGCATATCAGGAACCTCAGATTTAACTACTAAAAATCTATAGCCTACACTCCGCGGAGCATATCCTAGAAAGATGTAATCCACTGTCTTTGGTCCAAGTTTGCGTTTCTTAGGAATTGGTGTGTTGATCTTAGCCAAACACCCCCAAGTGCGCAAGTAAGAAAGTGATGGTTTTCTCCCAGCCCACTCCTCATAAGGGGTTTTATCTTTATTCTTGTTAGGAACTCTATTTAGGACATGACACACTGTCAACAAGGCCTCCCCCCACCATGCCTTAGATAAACCAGCGGTGGCTAACATGGAATTCACCAAGTCATTCAGCGTGCGGTTTTTCCTCTCGGCAACCCCGTTTGATTGAGGCGAGTAGGGAGGCGTCCTTTCATGAATAATGCCATGTTCCTCACAAAATTCATCGAAGATTTTGGGGAAATATTCACCACCACGATCCGACCTAAGACGTTTGATCTTTCTCTCTAGTTGATTTTCAGCTTTGGCTTTATAAATTTTAAAGTAGTCTAAAGCTTCATCTTTTGTGCGCAACAAATAAACATAGAAGTATCTAGTCGCATCATCAATCAAAGTCATGAAATATCTCTTTTCACCTTTTGTCAACACACCATTCATCTCACAAAGATCAGAATGTATGAGCTCCAGAGGTGCCAAGTTTCTCTCCTCGGCTGCCTTGTGAGGCTTTCGGGGTTGCTTTGATTGCACACAACTATGGCACTTGGAACCTTTGGCAATAGTGAAATTTGGAATTAAACTCATATTGGACAACTTGGACATCAAACCAAAATTAATGTAACATAAACGAGAATGCCAAACACTGGTATCATCATTAACACCGCCACAAATATGGTTTACGGACTTACTACAAAAATCTGAAAGTGAAAAGCGGAACAACCCTCCGCACTCATATCCTTTACCAATAAATTGTCCATGTCTCGACACAATGACTTTATTAGACTCAAAAACAACCTTAAACCCATCTCTGCATAGAAGGGAGCCGCTAACGAGATTCTTGTTCATGGAAGGGACATGCTGCACGTTCTTCAGCTGCACGATCTTTCCTGAAGTGAACTTCAGATCCACCGTGCCAACACCATGAACAGAAGCATGTGACCCATTCCCCATTAGGACGGATGAATCCCGAGTGACCTGATAAGAAGTGAACATAGAGATGTCAGCACACACATGAATATTAGCACCCGTATCAATCCACCAACATGGTGATTGAAAAACTGAAAGAACAGTAAATAGATTACCATACCCATCAGCATTGCTAGCAGTCATGACGTTGATAGTCTTCCCCTTTTTCTCTTGACGATCTGCACGTTCTGGGCAGTCCTTGGAAAAGTGCCCGAGCTCTCCACAGGTAAAGCAACCTAGCTCGGCCTTGTTCGGCTTCTTCTTCTTCTTAAAGGTTGTAGTCTTTTCAGGCTTGTTAAAGGAGGGCTTATAGTTCCCTTTGTTCTTGCCGAAGGTCCTCTTCTGCACCATGTTGGTGCTAGACTGACCCTCGCCTCCTTTCTCAGCAGTGTCCTTAGCCTGAGCCTTCTCCTCAACATCAAGAGACGCTATCAGGTTTTCAACCGATATCTCTTGTCTCTTATGCTTGAGAGTTGTGGCGAAATTCCTCCATGAAGAAGGCAACTTTGCAATGATGCACCCAGCCACAAATTTGTCAGGTAAGTTACACTTAAGGATTTCAAGCTCCTTGGCAAAGCACTGTATCTCATGAGCTTGTTCGACTACAGAACGATTGTTAACCATCCTGTAATCATGAAAGTTCTCCATGATGTACAGTTCACTGCCAGCATCTGTTACACCGAACTTAGCGTTCAGTGCCTCCCAGAGCTCTTTGCCATCTTTGAAGTGCATGTACACATCAAACAGCTTGTTGTCAAGAACACTCAGAAGCATCCCACAAAGGCAAGATTGGTTTCCTTGAACTTGTTCTGATCTTATTCAGCTATAGTTTCTTCAGGTAAACCCTCACTAGCCTCGAATACTTTCAGATTTTGCAGTCACATAGTGGTCTTATACTGCCACCTCTTAAAGTGAACACCGGTAAACTTTTCCGGCTTCATCGCATCGGCCAAGTGTCCTATATTTATCTCTGAAAATTGCCTATAATAAGGTTTTTGGATTGTTGGATAATTAGGCACAATTTCCGTGATTAATTCCAGAATATTAAACATGATAATACCAGCTACTCGCACATGTAACTCGAACATACTAGATGTACTAAACAACAAGATGAACAGAAACAGGCAGTAGCTAAACATGTACTCGCAGAACATGATTAATAACCAGACAGCAGCACGTCGCACGTACCGTTCGATTGCAGTAATCGCAGCAGTAGCCTTGGGAAAGATTGGTCGAAGCAGACGGCGGCGAAGACGACGATAGGCAACACCGCCCGACTTGGATGGAAGACGAGCCGTGATGCAGAACTTGAGCAGTCGTGCAGGACGCTTTCCAAAAACCTTATTCGCCCTCTCCCGTATAGGATCGCAGCGAGTGGTTCCGGAGACCTTCTCTCCCGTCCGCCGGTGCACGCCGGCAAGCGGGATGGAGTAGACTACGGTGGCGACACAAGCAGAGATGTTGGCAAACCCTAGATTGGTTTTTCGGTATGTGCGTGGTGGAAGCCGCACTGGAGTTTATATAGAGCGGCTCGGAAATCCCGCATAGGACACGTCGTGGACCAAGCCCATGTTGCGCACGTTCGGGTCGGTTACAGATAGCCCACGAACCGGGAGCGACCCGAATAGACTAACTGTTGACACGTCTATCAAAACCGCACAAGTTTTCCCAAGCAGCAAAAATAAAGCTCGGCTCGCAACGCCGCGTGTAGTTCTCCTTTTCTCACTCACTTTACTAAGTGGTGAACCACTCCACCTTATAAGGTGGTGTAACTCTCCTCCAACTTTTCATGTAGGACTAAACTTTAACTCCCACTCCACTCATATGTGAGCTGCCACCAAATTGGGCTAAATCACACATGGGCTTCCACACACATGGGCTTTGAGATTTAGAAAAAATCTGAAATCTATATAAACTTATTTATTTAACCCATTATTTGTAACAAAGACATCATCGATCGGCAGCTGCGTTTGTTTGAACGCTAGCTAGCAGACCGAGCCGCAGCGAGGTCGCATGCATACGTACGCATGCGTGTGCGGCTGGGAGAGTCCCTGCGTGTGAGGACTGAGGAGCCTACGCGGAGGCTGCTCCGACCGTGCGCCTTTTCTGCTGAATCACACTCCATCCAACGGCCGTTCGAGTGTACACGAGAGTTGGACAGGAGACTTCATACCGAATACGTATGGCATGACGATATCGCTGTATACATGGATCGCAGGTAGGAAGTTCAATTTTTTTTATTTTTTTAGCGAACGTAGGTAGGCAGTTATGCAGCACGGAGCCAGGGGAGCCTCAACCTAGGACGTGTTGGTTGGTTATCGGAGGCCCTTCCTTCTTGTATCCAGCCGACTATTACGACCTGCATTTTTTTGCCCAGCCGATCCGTAAAATCTTGGCCTGTACGCTCTTTAAAGCATATTTTTGGCATGCACGTGGAGGAACGTCCTAATCGGCTATTTCCACACGGATAGGCTAGCTGTGCGTATCCGGAAAGGGGGAAAGCTGCGCTGGGCTCGTGCGGGGTCGGTGATCAACCCGAGCTCGCGCGCTTCCTTGAAAATTCGGTGGGAGAAATTTCGTCACCTCCCGCTGATTCCCTTTGCTATATAGTGGAGCATGCTACCGCCATCATAACCAAGAAGAAGGCCATCAAGCCAGCAAAGCCCACATCACATGAATAGAGAAGGTGGTGAAGTCCACATTGAAGTGGGAAACTTTCCTATCCAATTTCATCTTCAACAAGATGTGTGAGATCATCAATAGCGGATTGAGGGCAGAGAAGAGGTTCAAGGTGGAGTTGAACACTATTGCCAAGAAGATGTTTGAGTTCTATGGTGATGAGGTGTCCTCACAGTAGGTGAAGAACCACTTGCATAAGTGAAGAACTAGGTGGGTTCATGTTTCCAAGCTTAGATACCATAACGGTGCACTATGGGATGAGGAGAGTTACACCATCATCCTGGAGGATGAGCACTAGAGAGGCCATGTCTTGGTACTAACTCATGTTTTAGTTCATCTAACCATCCTGTTCTTCTAACTTGCCACTACTAACACATTGTCACCCCCAGTCTCAAGATCACCACAAGGATGGCAAGCACCTGTACAAGGCAATTCCAACTATGCCTAGATGCATCAGATCTTCTCCTATGGTCTTGCTAGTAGCAGATATGACATGCAAAGGTTTCAGTGAGCCTCTCGGTGCACCTTGCCCTGACTACATCCTGACCCAGAAGTCCGATATTGTTGTTGTTGATGACGAGACCAAAAATGACCCTGCTTCTAGTGTTGGTGTTGGTGCTAGTGCCAGTACTATTGCATTTTGGTGATTCTGGTAGGAAGAGATGGATTCCAGGAGAGGAGAAGATCATTTCCATCACCCGCATGACCGAGGCCATGAAAGTAGTGGTGGTCACCATCACCAGTGTTTCCCCTCCTATGTGCGCCTAGGCATGTACGTTTCCGTCATTGGGGACAATTACTTTATCCCTAAGGCTCTAAGTGTAGCTCTGATCCACCTATTCGATAATAGGGCCATGGTAATGGCTTTTTATTCAGATGACAGAGGATCACCGGAAGCTCTAGTTTAGGACTTATTGGACAAGCCTTATACTACATATAGTGCTCCCTGGTGATGGTGCTTGTGGTGATGTATGCATGATGACGGTGATGATGTTGGTTGTATATTTTGAATTGGTTAGGACTTGACAAAAACTGATTCCAAGGCATGTACCTTATGAGGTGGTATATACTCTCTTTTGATGGTGAACTTGTGGTTGTAGCATTACACTCTCTTTTGATGTGGCGGTGGTAGGCTTACACCATATGAGCTACTGTGATAGCTACGATGATAGTAGCTGGTAGATTTAACTTGTGATACTTTTGCTTATATGATCATGCATGCTTATGTTGCTTACGTGTGATTAACTTGTGTTCTGAACTTTACTTGCCTACTTGTGTTCCTTATGTTGCATATTTTATGTGTTGGTAGAAATATAGCTGATACGTGGTGTTATACGGGATGGTTCCGGAAGTCTATAAGACATGGGAGGAATATGGTGAACAAGTGAAATGAGTCTAGCACAACCTCCATAAAGGGTACGAGATTAGAGCTGACGTAGAAACGACTTACTCGGAATTCTTAGGGCAATAAGGGTTCAACTATGTCGCTCAACATGTTATAGCTAAGCGTGGCGAAAGTAGGATCAAGCACTTCATTATCACCGGGCTAGTCATGTGGACCGTGTATTTGATGTTGTCCTAATCTTGTGTGATCGCATGTAAGACCCTAAATCCTATACTACTAACTGGTAAGCTCACCACACATGGGTGCAAGATAACCATATTGTGCCTTATGCGGGCTGCCAAATGCAATGATCTGCATCAACCGAGCCTGAAAACCAAATTGTGCGCAACCAAATAATGGGGCCATACGTGGTTTCCTCATGCAGCCATATACAATAAAACACTACAAAGAAATTGTGGGTAATTAAACAATGGCAGTATAAATTTTTACATAAAATACCAAAAACATAACCTGCATAGCATATAATTTATATGTTGTCGTCTTTAGATGACGTGAGACGCTAAAAGAAGGTTGATTTCTTAACCGGTTCACTCCCTAGGTAGGAAACATTTTTTGTTATACCTTCACAAGACATCTACCTACACATCTTTGAATGGAGGTGGGCGCGTGACATAAGCATGCGGGCGGGCTACATGCATACAGTCGACGACACATGACACTTTTTCGGTAGCAACCAGTCAAAATAATTGATGTCAGCGAATTAATGTTGAAATAACATATTGAAGATTTTTCGTATGTGATTCATGGACATTCTCAACCTTCAATTCCTTCCAGTGAAACCTAGACCTCATGCAAATAGTATAACTTCATAATCTTTTTATCGCTCGGTTAGTACCAGACATTTAAACATTCAGTATCTCAGCCCTGTCTTGTTAGCATATTCGATGGGCTTCTGATACATGGTCAACATTTTAACGATGATCACAATTGATGTTGAAGATCTATGCTTCACATTTCTATCCGAGGTTCAAATGTGGAGAGGTTGCATACAATTGTTTCACTCTTTTGCAAAGGAATATAAAGAAAACAAGAGGAATCATTATGATGTGAGATAAAACTAATAGATAAATAGTTTTATAAAAAGAATGCTTGGATAAGAATGCACACACAATTTTTACCCAATTAGTTCAGAAAGATGATGCGTAGTTCAGAAATGCTTGGAGTAAGTAACAACAGTGTTTGTTGATAATTATAAATAAACATAATAACAACGGGGAGTGTTGAATAAGTAGCACAACAACTATTCTGAGGTACATGTTTATAAATATCTGAGCAAGCATATGATAGTAGGTGGAGGGCTGCTATTTGTCGGTCACCTTCTTGACAAGGAACCATCCATCATTTGCAAACATAGGTTATCTTTCTATTTTTTTGATAAGTTAAAGTTTTCTTCGTGGTAACTTTCCTTTTTAGTAAGTTTTAGAAAATACATCACTAAATTTTAGGAAAATACGACTCCATCTTTCAGAAATTTCAATGTAAAAAATATTAAACTTCAAAAGTTCCCAAACATTCATATGTCAAACCCTTAAATTTTGGAACTTTCAATAATTTGAAAATTATAAATTTTCAGAATATTAGCTTTCGGTACATTCAACTAAAGAAATTGTAGGGGAGAGGGTACCTAGAGGAACTAGTCACATGCCCATGGATAGCGCCCACATGTACCCAACACTAACCTTCTTACCAGTCTTAATAAAACAACCCAAAAATAGATATAAACGTACACATACTATTTTCGCAATAACTCGGTAGAGGGCTCACTCTCTCACGACTCATATAATGTCAACGAATAATACCATAAACTGCAATGGTTGATAATTTTCGCGTCTAGCGAAAAGTAATAATAACCAAATGATATCAAGTTGGGTGTTCCATGCACTTGATGAGGATGTGATGGTGTGCACTCATTAGTTGTCTTAATCTTGCTCCTTAAATGTTGCCAAACAAGTCTGTCCATATGTAAAAGTGTTATGCTATGATAGCTCCCACATCAATCAAACACCAACCTGATAAAAAAACAGATGAATATGAAACGTGTTTTATTATACATCAAGGTTAAGACCATCTAGCGGTCAACCTGTATATACCTTCTTTTGGCAATGAGGCCGACACTTCTAGACAAGCCAAGCTTTCCATTTTTTGAGCAGCCCCTTGCTTGTTTTATTTTTATTTTTTGTTATTACCTCGAATCCATAATAAGTGATGTTGTTTAGTATAACCATACAATCAACGGCACTTATTATAGACATGAGGGAGTAAAAACAAATGACAACAGGATTGGTACCAAGCCAATTCAATTCGTTCGGAAACTTCTGCAACTTTCTGGAAGTTTTAAATTTCAAACTCTTAGAATTTTGCTTAAAATTTTCTATTAAATTTCAAACATTTGGAATTTTTGCAACTTTCATTGAATTCAAACTCAAACTTCCATAAGGGGCTGTGTGAGGGAAATAAATACTATGAGACCGGGTCTATTAATAGACCCTCCTCTATGTCTGACACTTGTCCGTTTATTTTCAGTTTTCTAATCTTTTTTATCTGTTTAAAATTGAATAGAGCGACATTGTATCGAAATGGGTCTATCCTTTGGGATAATAGACCAGGTCTCATGGGGGAGAAGGACGACAGAGATAGCTACATGGGTGGGCCGTGACATCTTGTCCTTATCTTGTTTATTTTGTCCTCATTTTCATGCAGCCTGCAGCCGCCACGCGCGCGATCAAAGTGGTGAGGCGACGACTGTGTGTACGTTCACTCGCCATAAAGCTTTATACAGACCCAAAAGAAAGTCGTACTACTGCGGTCATCAGATTATATAAGCGATGTATATATCGGCGGTATCATTTCATTTATTTAAGCGAAGTACTAGTTGTAAACTGCGTGCAAACAAGGCACTTAGCTAGGAACTGGCGGGTGGCCGGGTGGGCAACCAACATGTGGGCTGTGTGTATCGCACGACGGCCCTGGCCCTCCCGCCAGCCGCCGCCGATACAAATGTCGGATAAGCTGGACGGCGTGCTTGCCGGAAACGGCGTCCTCCCAGCCACATCCATGGCCGCCCAGCACCCGCGCCGAGCTTGGCGCGACGAGGATCAACGCCGCCGTGACCGCCACCAAGATCACCGGCGAAACACACGTCGGTCGTCGCATCATGGATATCGAACGCTCGTTTCCGATTGTATCCGTTGAAGATTGGTAGGTCGTGTTACATGAGCTAGCGATCCATGTCGTGATCGTGCACTGGGAAGCGCCTGTGTACGTACGTATAAAAGGAGATCGACCGGCTGGCGACTGCTGCGTCTTGTATGAATGCCAGCCTATGGCTTATCGCGAGCTAGCTCGCATCGCATGTATACGTATTTTGCGTGTAAGGTCCGTGTGTGTGTGGCTGGGAGTGCACGCCGAGAAGCCTGGGTGGGTGGCAAGGGCCGACGTACGCGGACGTGGCCTAGAACCGTGCAGCTCTCTCGTGCTGGATCAGTACATCCAACGGTTTTTTGTCCGATGTATTATACACGGCGGCCACCCAGGAATACGCGGTCTGTACTCTGAGATTGTATACATCGTAGCTAGACCCAGAGTTATGCATGCTGGGAAGTGGAGCATCCAGAGAAGCAGCACGGAGGACGTAGGTGGATTAATAAACACATGTCCTGTCTGTTTCCATCTGGGATGAATCCACAAATTCAGCCGGATCGTTACCTACTACAACGGTAATTTTTTATTTTTTAAAATTTCGCAGAAAAGTGATTTTTTAAATACAGCTTTGCAACAGTTCGCATCTTCAAGAAAAAAAAAAACTTGCAACAGTTCGTTTCAACTCACTTCTTTCAAATCACTCCGTGTTTTGGGTTTTTTCAAAGTCATTTTTGGGTAAAATCTGACCATATGTACAAGAAAAAGGATCAAAATATATAATACCAAATTCATATGAAAATATATATTTGATCAAAATAATTATGCCGAAAATTTCACCGATCTATCAATAAGCATCAACAATAGTCCAAAAAGTCCCAAAAGTAATAAAAACATTATAAATAGGTCCTTGTACCACCTAAGTCGCATAAGTATTCATATACACTATTCTTCAATACATGTTTAGAAATATTGGAGCAAAACATTATTAATGTTGAGAACGTAACATGAAAATAGATAAACACAAGAAAATATTATGTTTCAATGATAACTTGGTGGTGAGATCACGTTCTGGTTGTTAAAAATGACACCATACACTTTATGATTGTTGATAACTTTTGTTGTCATCAAAACCTAACCGAAGTACAATGAAATCAAGTTTAGAATCCCTCATCGAGCTATTCCAATACTCTGAAACCGTATTGTGTATAAGATTTGCAGTATAAGAGAATAAAATATTATTTTGCATTGTAAAAAAAGAAAATAATCTATGAGATCAACTATTTTGTTATTATGTGCACATGTATGAATACGACCATTTCGTTTGAGAACCAAGTGGACGCTTTCGACAGCAAGCAGATCTTTTGGAGGTGGTCAGCATGTCACTGGTTAGCGTCATCTTGGGTCGACTGGCGGGGTCGTGTCACCGCGTCCGTATTAGGTAATACCATTATATACAAACATAAAAATGAAGAACTTAAGTTAACTATGTTAATATATTAATACCACATGGTTGAAAACCATCAACTATTTGTTATGGCATGTATGATTGAATATGTACAAAAAGGCTTCAATAACCAATCTGTAAGGATGTCAAATTTTTTTTTTGATGTTGTGGAGCCTACATACAATATTTCTCAGTCATAGCATAGATTATGTATGGTATCATCTTTATATGACATCAAGCGCTCAAAGAAGGTTGATTTCTTAACCACTCTACACTCCTTTAGTAGGAATCGTTTGTTGGTATACCTTCACAAGACACCTACCAACACATCTTTGGATGGAGGTCGGTGTGTGACATAAGCATGTGGGCAGGCTGCATGCATACGGTCGACGACACATGACACTTTTTGGCAACAACCGGTGAAAATAGTTGATGTCACCGAATTAATGTTGAAATAACATATTGAAGTTTTTTGGTATGTAATTCATGGAAAATCTCAACCTTCAATTCCTTCCAATGAAAGCTAGAACTCACGCAAATAGTATAAATTCATAATATTTTTAGTGCTCGGTAAGAACTAGACATTTAAACATTCAGGATCTCGGCCATATCTTGTTTGATGGGTTTCTCATACATGGTCAACACTTTTAACGATGATCAAAATTGATGATGGAAGATTTGTGCTTCACATTTCTATCTGAGCTTCAAATGTGGAGAGGTTGCATGCAATTTTTCACTCTTTTGCAGAGGAATATAAGAAAACAAGAGGAATCATATGATGTGAGATAACAATAATAGATAAATAGCCTGATAAAAAGAATGCTCAAATAAGCACACACAATTTTTAACCAATTAGTTCAGAAAGACGATGCCTAGTTCAGAAATGCATGGAGTAAGTGTTGGAAATATGCCCTAGAGACAAATAGTAGTAAGGACTATTATCATATTTCATATAGTTTATGATTAAGTTTTATATCATGCTATAACTGTATTGAATGGAAATATCAATACACGTGTGATATATAAACAACCAGGGGTTCCCAGTGAAACTCTAGTCACTGGTTCATTGGTCAATAGATGATCAAGTTTCCTGATCATGTGGCATTTATGCTAGTTAGAAATGAGGTCATCGCATTCTAAGAATGAGATGATGAACCAATACCCAACCTAAACATCGTGACCCGATCATGTCACGAAGTTCAAGTTATGATGATTAGAAATGGATCCTCGTAGACTATTCCTTAGACCGTGAGGCTATATCAATCACTGTCTCCCGAGAGTGCTTAGATAGCATCAAACGCCATCTGGTAATATGGTGGTTATAAAGGTGTGTTCAGGTACTCGGAGGAAACCGTAGGGGCAATATATGTCAAGAGCGGGATTTGTCCGTCCATGTGACGTGAAGATACTCAAGGGCCCACTCGGAGAAGTTATATCCAATAGCTGCGCAACGTGTGATTTGATCACAGGGATATCACTTGTCGGAACGAGTCAAGTAGCATTGTTCAGTAACGAGATTGAACACGACATGTTGATGTCATTGATCAGATCTCGGGCAATGCAAGTATCTAGTGACAAAGGGAATAAGACATGACTGTCCCAGTTCAAACGACGAAAGATCTTCGTGGAACGCACAGGGGTCACATGGCCATCCAGGTCCCTCTATCGATCATTGGTGCGGGAGTGTCCCGACCATTTCTGGAGTGTTCCCGAACCGTGGGGTATCACGCTTAAGGGCTTGATGATGCTTAGAGAGTGTTTATAGGATCGGTGGAATCACCGAAGAGTTGTAGAGAGAAAACTGGAAGGGTTTCGGTAAGTCCGGAGGATGTCCAGAGTGGAGGTGGAAGGTGTTCCATGGCCACGGAGGTTGAATAATATGTGAATGAATGTTAAATGTTGATTTAATCATTTATTCATAATTATTTAAATAAAGAGAAAATCAATTTTAATGGTCAAAGGCTTAATGGGCCAATTCCGAAGGGAGAGGGCCCATTAGGGGAAAGGAGAGAGGGAGAGGGGCCAAGGGGGAGGCCGACTAGGCCTAGCCCCCCCCCCCCCGTGCGGGGCCCACTAGGTGGCCGGCGGCCACCCCCTCCCCCCCTCCTCTCCTTTAGTCCCACCCCGGGACTTTGAGGGAGGGTGTACCCCCTCCTCCCCTATATATAGTGGGGTATTTGGCCAAGATAAATACACCAATAATAAATAAAGGTCTTCTCACTTTTGGGAGGACCTCCAGTTGATATTTTCTCTCTCCCCCTCTCTCTCTCGTGACCGTGGTCCCAAGTCTGGACTGCGCGAGCGAGAGACATCTTCACCGCGGAGCGCTGATGACCCACAAGTATAGGGGTGTATCGCAGTATTTTCGAGAGAAGTGAAACACAATTTATTGATTCGACACAAGGGGAGCCAAAGGATATTTATCAGCCTTAACAACCGAGTTGTCAATTCAGCTGGACCTGGAAACAATATTGCTCACAACAGTTTATCAGTAGCAACAGTTTTGTAGTAGGAATAGTAAAGCAGCAGCAGTAGTAAAGCAAAGACAGTAGTAACAAAAGCAGTAACAGTGGGATTCGAGTGTGGTAGGCATAGGGATGGATGGACGGGCGTTGCATGGACAAGACAATCCACATAGCAATCAGAACATAGGGCAATTGCAGATAAATAAGATAAAGCATCCAAGTACTAGACAATCCTAGGCATGTGTTCCATATATAGTCATACGTGCTCGCAATGAGAACTTGCACAACATCTTTTGTCCTGCCAGCCCGTTTGCAGCGGGGCCTCTAGGGAACTACTGGCAATTAAGGTGCTCCTTTTAATAGAGCACCGGAGCAAAGCATTAACACTCTGTGAACACATGTGATCCTCACATCAAAGCCTTTCCCTTCCGGTTATCCCGATTTCTGTCACTTCGGGGCCATAGGTTCTGGACAACGACGTGTGTACACAACTTGTAGATAAGACCAAGAACAATACTATCATAATGAATCAATAACATGTTCAGATCTGAAATCATGGCACTCGGGCCCTAGTAACAAGCATTAAGCACAACAAGTCGCAACAAAGTCATAAAGCACTAATAAAAGATACTAGGCACCATGCCCTAACAATCTGATGCCATTACATGAACGATCTCATCCAATCCCTACCATCCCCATAGCCTACAGCGGGGGTTTACTCACTCATTGACATGGGTATACCCTACATGTCCTCGAGCTTGGTATATACGGTCCAAATACATACAGGCCCACGGTGTCGCCAAGGCCCAGACGAAAGGACTCGAGTAACCTGTGGACTCTCGATTGCTTGAAGGACAAGAAGAAGCTAAAGATTAAAGGGAAAACCCTAACTTGTAACCGACTCGACCTGCTACCCGAGACCTAGCCTATCTATATAAAGGCTAGGAGGGGCGGCAAGGAGGACACACGCAACCCTAGTTTCCACAACCTTCGCCAGATTACATCAGCGCAGCATTGTAACTTTCGACTCCCTCAATAATTCCACGAGCAGACAAGCAGGAGTAGGGACCTCTACGAGGCCTGAACCTGGGTAAATCCTTTGTCCCCTGTGTGCTTGTTTGCTAGCCGATAGATGTCTCCAGCGCTCCCTCCTTCTCCAAAACCCAAGTCCATAACAATGGGCATTGACGAGTTAAACCCTCGTCAATTGGCGACGTCTGTGGGAATTGGGAGTGCTGATGTTGCGGCTTCTTCGGCCCCATCAACTGCGATCTACAACTCTGCAACAGCGGAGATTCCTCATCTCTTCGGCGCCTTCCACTTCACCTTCCACACACCGGCCACGCGCCCGGCCTTCGAGTCTATGGGCGACGGAGTCAGCCTGGCGATTGGGAGCTTCCGCTTCCAAGTTGGTCAGATGGGCACGCTTCGCATGCCTGATCAGCCGACAACACCGGCTATTGCCCCGGCATCATGGTTCCCTCCATCGATCGGCACCCTCATCAAGCTCAACGCTCCGGTGGCAGTCGAGAACACGGTAAGCGACAGCAGTCGCGACTCCGATCTAAGCGATCTGGCCACTGAAGATGGAACCTACGGTTTCGGATCTGAAAGTTGTGGAAGCAACAACTTCCCTAATCACTTCATGTGCGCCGTCATCAACGCAGGCGACACCTCCGCCAATCGCGGCAACGGTGGTAACACAGGCAACGGTACCGATCCACCCAATCGCGGCAACGGTGGTAACATCGGCAACGGCACCGATCCACCCAACGCCGGCAATGGTGGCAATGGAGGAGCAGTCGAAAACCTCTTAGCATGATCAACGAGCAAACTGTCGAACGCATCGTGATCAGGCTCAACGAGCAAGAGTGGGATCGCTGCCGCGAAGCCCTACGAGGTGCACCTCTACCCTTCGGGTCTCCGCAGGAACTGCAGATGGGCTACCACTGGCTCCTAAAAGAGGAATTCAAGCGCCAAAAACAAGCAATCGCGCAACTTGAGGCGCGTAAAAAGGCAGCAGACGAATCAAGCCTTCGCCGTGCTAGGCTCTCCTCCTACGGAGGATCCTCCTCAAGAGGCAACGAGTACCTCGCCAAGAAGAGGCAGTCGCGGATGGCCCACCTCACCGAACAAGAGCGCATAGAGGCCGCGAAAGTCCTCGACTTCGACTCTATGACAGTCGACACGAGAGGCAACGTGGTTCCCAAGACACCGCAAGCCGCGGTGACAACAGCCACCATGTACCTCCTCAATAACCAGCCGCCAGCTGGAGATCCCCGAACGGCCATGCACCGATCTACGATCGCGGGCCTGGGGCTAATCGAGGCCGCCCTCGACAAGGAGCCGGTACCAGACCCAAAAAAGGGCAAAGCGCTACTCCTCACCCTCGTCCAGCGATGACAGTCACGACCTGTCTCGACGCCGCCGCTCATGGCGACACGATCGCGACTACGATGCACGCGACGACCTCACACAACGCAAGATCGACAAGTCAAGGGCACGACGTGCTCGGTGGACTGACTCGGAAGAGGAAGATGGGGAGCTCTGTGGCGCCAGATGCTTCAGCAGAGCCATTAGGCAGAAACGAATGCCTAAAGGGTTTAAATTCCCATCGGAGAACCCGAAATTCGATGGTCTACAGGACCCTAAGATCTGGCTGGAGGACCACATCTCCTCCGTCAGGCTACACGGAGGCAGTCGAAGTACTGCCATGCAATGCTTGCAGCTACAGCTGCAGGGCGCCGCCCGGGCATGGCTCAATAACCTCCCACACGAATCTATTCGCAGTTGGGATGAGCTGGTCTACAGCTTCTTTTTACCTTTCATGAAGAAGTTTTGCCTGCGTGCAAACTTTTCAAAAGAACGTCGATTTCCATCTCAACAAAGAAAGAACTCCAAATAAATGAAAGCAATATTGCTTGTTGTGGTGCGCAACTTTGAGGGCACGTACAAACGGCCCGCCTCAATCGAAGAACTGAGATGTTGCCAACAAAGATCTGGCGAATCGATGCGCTTTTACATCCAAAGGTGGTCCATCATCAAGAACTAAGCGGAGAACATCTCGGAAGACCGCGCGATTGATGCATTCAACGGTGGTGTCCGCCGCATGGAACTCAGGGAGGAGCTTGGCCGCTCAAAGCCCGAGACCATCGGCCACCTATTGGAGATCGTGAATCGGTGGGCCGATGGAGAAGATTCGGTGAAGAATCGCGTTCACTCCGACGAGGAGGCAGAACTCGAACGCAGACGCGACCGCCGGGGCAAGCGTCGCATGCGCATCTACGATGATCGCGATGACGTCAACATGGTTGCAGCCGGCTACACCGATAGACGCGACGATAACCGCAACAGCGGATACCGCGACTCTGGGAAAACCACGCAAGTATGGCAACGCCGCACTCGCGATGAGGCACCCGCGACCTCCATCGAGGACAAACTGTCCGGGCCATGCACGGTACACTTCTACATCGACAAGCATGATGGCAAGAGAAAGTCCAGCCACCTCCTCAAGGACTGTCGTGAGTTCCTCAAGATACACGAGGGATTGGTTCGGATGAACCGCAATGCAGTCGAAAGAGGCTACGGAGCCGCTCCAGGCTCCGTGGCACATGGCGCACCACCACCACCACCTGGGCCACCACAGAACGGAGCTGCACCGGACCAGCACCACGGAGGCGAACCGTACCCACAGGCCATGGGTACCATGATGATCCAAAAGGGGCGCCCCTCCAATAGGGTGCAAAAGGCCATCACTCGCCAAGTCAACTTGGCCACACACTCGCCACCATCCACCACTGAGTACCTCAGTGGCAGCGAGTCGTGCATTACCTTCGACAAACACGACCACCCGCCTCAAGTACCTCGGCCAGGTCATTGCCCCCTCGTACTCGAGGCGCAAATTGGAGGCTTCGACATGAGTCGCGTCTTCATGGATGGCGAAAGCGGCATCAACCTCATATTCGTGAGTACCTTGCGAGCAATGAGGATCCCTCTAACCTGCTTGGAGGCATCGGACACAACGTTCCACGGCATCGTCGTGGAAAGGCGTACCCCGGGCAAAATCAACCTCGACGTCATCTTTGACACGCGAAGAACTTCCGACGGCGCATGGACTTTGAGGTCGTCAATCGCCCTCACAATACCATTGCATCCTTGGGCGTCGCATTCGCGGAGTTCATGGCGGTACCACGCCTACCTCTGGATGAAAATGCCAGGTCCCAACGGCGTCATAACGATCAATGGGAACTTTGAGCGATCTGATGCTTGCGACAGGGAATTCAACAGAATCTCCTAGTCCTTCGGCATGCAGGAGGAACTCGCAAGACTGAAAGAGACGACAAACAACAGTCTGCCTCCCTTGAGTAGGCCAAGCTCACCTGATCTCTCCTTCGACTCATCCGTGCACACAAAGAAGGTGTAGGTCCATCCATCGGATCCCGCCAAGACGACCCTCATCGCCAACAACTTGAGTCCCGCATAGGAACTCGTGCTCGTCGAATTCCTCCGTGAGCACTGGGAAATTTTTGCCTGGTGTCCTGCGGACATGCCAGGAGTTCCCAGGGAATTCGCCGAGCACGCACTCAACGTCAACCCCGACGCAAGGCCAGTCAAGAAAACAATCAGGCGACTGTCTGAGCCACGAGCACAGGCAGTCAGAATGGAGGTCAACAGACTCCTCGAGGCCAAGTTCATACGCGAGATCAAGGAAAGCACTTGGCTCGCCAATACGATGCTGGTACCAAAAAAGGACACAGACATCCTACGGATGTGTGTGGACTTCACTTCTTTAAACAAGCACTGCCCAAAAGATCACTTTCCGCTGCCACAGATCGACCAGATCATCGACTCCACCGCGGGATGCGAGCGCCTCTGCTTCCTCGACGCCTACTCAGGATATAACCAAATTCGAATGAAGGTGGAAGATCAGGCGAAAACAGTGTTTACAACGCCCTTTGGTGTGTTTTGCTACAACACAATGCCCTTCGGGCTAAAAAACGCGGGAGCCACCTACCAGCGATGCATGCAGGCTTGCCTCAAGGAACAACTAGGTCGCAACATCCAAGTCTATGTCCACGACATAGTAATCAAGACCAAGGAGGAAGCCTCTCTAATCGACGATTTGCGCGAAACCTTCGCCAACCTCGATCGCTATCGGATCAAGCTCAATACAGACAAATGCGCCTTCGGCGTACCATCTGGGCAGCAACTCGGATATCTCATCTCCGCAAGGGGGATCGAGGCGAACCCGAAGAAGATAAAAGCCATACTGGCCATGGAGAAGTCGAAGAACATAAGAGGCGTCCAGCAACTGGCCGGACGAATCATGGCCCTCAGTCGATTTATCAGTCAGATGGGTGAAAAGGCACTGCCCTTCTACCAGCTCCTCCGCAAAGCCGAAAAATTCGAGTGGACCAATGAAGCACAAGAAGCATTCGAAGATCTCAAGCGCTTGCTATCCACCTCGCCAGTACTGGTGACTCCACGAGAAAAGGAACCACTGTTGCTATACATATCTGCCACCAACCAGGTGGTCAGCACAGTGCTCGTTGTCGAGCAAGCCGAGGAAAACAAAGTCCACGGCGTACAAAGCCCGGTATACTACCTCAGCGAGGTCCTCACGCCAACAAAACAGCAGTACCCGCACTACCAGAAGCTGGCGTACGGTGTCTTTATGACCGCCCGGCGACTGCGCCACTACTTCTAGGAACACCCAATCGTGGTAGTCAACGACGCCCCGTTGGGGCATATCCTCAATAACCCCGACACCACGAGGCGAGTCGCGCTTTGGGGAATAGAGCTGTCTCCACGAGACATCACATACGAAAAATGCGACGCCATCAAGTCGCAAGTGCTCCCTGACTTTCTCATGCACTGGATGGAGAACAAACTCCCGGACAAGCCAGATATGTCCTACCTATGGACAATGCACTTCGATGGGTCCAAATAGAAAGACAGAGCAGGCGCAGGTGTCATATTGACATCACCTCAAGGGGACAAGCTGAAATATATCCTGCGAATGCAGTTCACAGCCTCAAACAACGAGGCTGAATATGAGGCCCTGTTGCATGGGATGAGGATGGCAAAAGCCTGTGGCGCCAAAAGGCTCATCATATATGGCGACTCCAAGTTGGTCGTCAACCAAACAATGCACGAGTGCGACGCACTGAACGACAACACGATCGTGTACCGCGACCTCTACGATACACACGAAGGAGACTTCGATGGTTGCGGGTTGCGACACATATGTCGCGAAAGCAACGAGGAGGCGGACACACTCTCCAACATAGGCTCTACCTGCGCCCCCGTGCCACCTGGGGTATTTCTCGAGCGCATATGCGAACGCTCCATCAAGCCAAAGGCCGCGGAGAAGAAAACAAGCGCAGCAACGGACTCGGGGGCTACGCCACCCAATGAGCCAATGGCACTCGATGACTTGGAGCTAGACACAGGACTCGAGGGACCAATGAGCGTCATGATGATCGAGCAATCTTGGACGCAGCCGTACATTACGTACCTCCTCAGCAAGACACTACCAGACGATCCGACAGATGCACAGCACATCACGCGGTGCTCCAAGCCATTCGCCGTTCTCAACGGCGAACTGTATAAACGCAGCATCACAAGAGTGCTACAACGATGCGTCTCCATGGCTGACAAAAGAGCAATACTCCTCAACATCCATGAAGGGACCTGCGGGCACCACGCAGGCATTCGCGCCCTCGTCGCCAAAGCTCTACGAGCTGGATTTTACTGGCCCACGGCCATACGCGATGCCAAGGACATAGTCCAAAAATGCAATGCTTGCCAGCGATTCGTGGACAAGCCACACGCACTAGGCACAGAGCTACGGCCTATTCCATTGGCCTGGCCCTTCACACAATGGGGGCTTGATATGGTTGACAAGCTGCTAAGATCCTCGCACGGAGGCTACGTCTACCTCTTGGTGGCAGTCGACAAATTCACCAAGTGGATCGAGGCCATGCCAATGACCAACCAATCAGGGCACAACGCAGTCAAGTTCTTCGAGTCCATCGTCTACCGCTTCGGCGTGCCACACAGCATTATTACCGACAACGGGACGAACTTCACATCCAAGGAGTTCCAAGAATTCTGCGAGAACCTAGAGATCAACATCAACTACGCCTCAGTAGCGCATCCATAGACCAACGGTCAGGTGGAAAAAGCAAAGGGGCTCGTCTGCAGCGGCATCAAGAAGCGACTCCTGCGACCACTCGAACAAGCGGCGGGTTGCTAGCCAGATGAGCTGCAATCCGTACTCTGGAGTCTACGTACAACTCCAAACAGCGCCACGGGCTACACGCCATTCTTTATGGTGCACGGAGCAGAAGCAGTACTACCTGCCGAGGTACGGTACAAAGTGTCGCGCGTGGTCGCTTACAGCAAACAAGAGTCATCCCTCGCACTCGAGGATTCCGTCGACCTCCTTGACGAAGCAAGGGAAATCACCGCGGAAAGATCAACGATCTACCAGCAGAACCTGCGCAACTACCACGGTAGAAGGCTTCGCCCCAGATCCTTCGTCGAAGGTGACTTGGTCCTGCGACTAAAGCAGCAGGGGCATCTCAAGCTCGAGTCCCCTGGGAAGGACCATACGTGATTACAGAAGTAATCCCAGGTGGCGCCTATCGCCTTAAAGACCTAGAGACAGGAGTCGCATACTCCAACCCTTGGAACGTTGCACAACTGCGACGCTTCTACCCCTAGTAGTTTTACTTTTTACATCGCAAACAAGGCTACTCAGCCAAGGCTACTTAGCCGCACATTGTACCTCGCACTGTTCTTCGAATAAATAAAAGCTAAGTGCCCCAAAACTCCGTGTTCTCCTTTACTTTGTCAATTTTTATACTCGGGGGCTACGCCACCCATACGTCTGTTCTTCGAACCAGTAACGCGATATCCTGAGTAGCTGGCACATCAATCGAACCCCTTAATACAAACCCTACCCAGCTGCAACGCACCTGGCAGGTTGACAAGGGACCAAGGAAAAAGATGGCCAGGCTAACAAAAAGGACTCGCATGGTGCAACGCACCCCACGCTTACAAAGCTATTTGTACACATTCAACAATAAATTATCTACAAATATATATGTACTTTACAACACAAGTACACTTATGTGCAGGATACATATTTGGCTACCCTTGCAACAGAAGAACATTAGTTTGTTCCTCGAAGAAGTCGACGATCTCCTCGGCTGGGCGGTCCACCGCCTAATCGTGTGGCACCATATTCCAGGAAGATCCTGCTGGTGGCGCCGGTGGCCCAGAGGCAATGGCGGCGACATCCACGTCAGGCCTGTGCAAACGCACCATTGAGAGGGCAGCCTTGGCACCAGCCACCAACTGCTGCCTCACGCACTCGCGAACCGCGGACATAACTTGAAATTTGGTCAGGAGAGCCAGCAGGCTTGATGGAGTGTCATCCAGCGGGAACATCGCCTGATAGATGTTCTTCAAACATGACTGCGACTTCTTCAGGAAGAGCAGCACTCGCGAGGCGCGATCCTGCAGGGTCACCAATGCAGTCGCACGATCATGATCTACCCAGAAGTATCCACTCTCCTGAAGTTTCTCCTGGGTGAGATCATGAAGGCGGATGGCAATCATATCCCTCTCCTCCTGCGGATGGCGTGCGCTAACAACTACACGAAGCAGCATCAACAGCATGAGTACAACATACCATTGCGACTAACTACAAAGGAAAAGATGAGGATGAGCAAACTAACACTTAAACTGGTCGCCCAGCTGCGTCACCTCGCCAAGCAGATATTGCTCGTGGGCGGCGGATTTTTAGCCTTCGACTTCCACACGTCCGCGCTACCACGGTTCATGGGCAACTCACGCTCCAGTTGCTTAACGAGATCACGAAGTCGCGAAAGCAAGGACATCTCCTCTACCTTGGAGCGCGGTGGTGCCACTGTATCCTCAAGAGATGGCGAGTCATGGGTTCCCCCCACAGGACCACTTGATGTACCCTACCAAAAAGTCAAGCCAGAGGCAAATAAGGCGACCAACTTAACACAAAGTCAAAAGTAACAGATGCATTCAGGATTAGCATAAAGTATCCACAAACACACTCGCCAGCAGGCATGTTCTCCAATCAAAAGGACAATTCACCAACTATTACAAAAAACTAACTACGGAGCAGCTGGCTTCTTCGACTTTGACGGCTTCGGGGTCTTCATCAAGTCCGTGACAGTATCAAACGCCACTGACTTTCCACCAGCTCCTGAGGCCGAAGCCTTCGTGACCATCTTAGCACGCTGGAGCTCCTCCGAATACTTCGCAACGGTATTTATCAAGGAATGGCCATATTTGGCACAGGCAGTCGCAAAGGGAGCGAATACTACCTGCTGACCATCTACGCCAACAGGCATCGTCTTCGACACCGCAGAGGGATATATCTCGACTCCGTGGGCTTGCACCATGGCAAATGACATGGTCGCGCCAGCCGCGCGGAGGGAGTTCTTGTATGTGGCAGGCACACCCCCCGGCGAGTGACTCCACATGCTCGTCCACATTGTCGACCAGCTCCGCCTTCGGCATCAACTCCTCCCGGAGGCGACTAAGGGTGACCTTGGCCTTGGACAACATAGTTTGGACAGCGGTTCTACGGTCCTCGACTGCAGACACCGTGCCCGCCAGAGCGTCATCACGACAAAGGGCCTGTGGGTGAAAGCTCAAATCGCCAGCATCTGCACAGAAAACCCACACATGGATGAAATCTCTAGCACCACCGGCAAAACTCCAGATGCAGAGAAGGACAACAATAAAATATCTACCGGCAAAGGTACCTGAGAGGGCCTTGGCGACTGAGAACAGTTGCTCTTCGAACAACTTTTCCCTAGCCACAAAGGAGGCACGTAGATCCTCTTCACGCTTCTGTGCATCATTACGAGCCGCGATTGCCTCGTTGCGCCCCTTCACAGCTGCGGCTAACGTCTTTTCCAAGGTGGCAACGTTGCGCAGTAAAGCATTATGTTCAGCTACATGGCAACCAAAAGTTGACTATCAGTTGACTATACCAAAAAAAAAGGGAGGAGACGAAAAACAATAAGTGTAGAACACTCACTCTCGACCACACGGTGACGCGTTTCCAGCACGGCATGCTGGCGACCCATCGCCATCACCTGCTCTGCCACTTGCGCGGCTGCCTTTACAAGGAGCTGTCGCACAAACAAGGAATCAGAGAGGGCAACAGAGAACGTCGAGTGCCATATCAAAAAGAAGGAAAGATATACTTACATGGTCCTCCAACGACTCCGAAGAAGTTTATTGAACGGTCATCCGAGCAACCATTTGATGTTCCCCTACGTGAGGAGAGCTTGAAGAATTGTGCCCGGAGTGGGCCGCCGCCGGAGGGGAAGGAGCGCGCTTGACCTCTACCTTGGCCCTTGAAGTCGCGACTCCCGATTCCTTCAAAAACTCAACGTCGCCAGAAGATGATGACGCCTCTTGACTATAAGACTAAATCCACATTGAGAATAGGAAAACTCCAGGGCACAGTCAACAAGAAGAAAACAGAAAAGAACGAATGATCTAGCAAACTTACCAGTTAAAGTTTTCAAGATCAAACGTGGCTGCCGCCGATTCCGACGAAGACTCCTTTGGCAATCGCATCTTCTTGCGAGAAGATGGTACCACAGCCCTCACAGGAACGGCTGGAATTGGCGACTCCGCGCCAACAGCTGTGTCTCCTGGAGTCGAAGGAGTTGACGCGTCAGAGTCCTCGCTATGCGAATGCTTGCGAGTATCCGGGCTCTCAGACTCGGGGGCTTCCTCTTCCACATCAGAAGGGACAGTCGACTCAGACTCGTCCTCTTCCAAAGCTTCGCGAGGAATAATCCCCTTAGGGAGAGGAGGCATACAAGGCGACACCGCCCAATCCTGCATACAAATAGAACAAGTAAGCAAACAGGAAAGCAATCGTGAAAATAAGCTACTGCGTAGCACAACTATACCTCAGGAGGAGGATTCGAAGCATCAAAAGGAGGAACAACTGGTTCACTTGGAAGCACATTCTTGACAGTGCACTTCTTGACCAGTCGAATCCTCTTATCCACCTCACTCTTGGACATGCCATCGGCAGACACGCGAGTGGCATCATCAGCGCCACTCCATTGAAACATGGGATGGACTCTAGCTTGGAGAGGCTGGACGCGACGGCGCAGCCAAGTCCAGATAAGAGCGCAGACGCGCTGATACAGCACGTCCGTCTCCGCGAGTTCGCCAGGCATAACTACGTTCTTCCAAGAACGCATCTTCTTGCAGGGAGTCGCCGGATCAAAGGGCGCGAGTCCAAAGTGCTCATCTTTGGCCTTCTGATCGCGGACATAGAATCATTTGTCCCTTCATCCCTGGACAAACTTGGTAAGCTTGATGTCGAAGTAGGTGGCAGATGGGTCAACATGGATGCCGCAACCACCTACGTCATAAATTAAAGAGCCAGATGCGGACTGACGCTTCAATTTAAACAAGTGCTTGAAAAGACCAAAGTGTGGCTCGATTCCGAGCCAGCACTCGCAAAGGGTGATGAAGCAGGTGATATGGAAAATCGAATTTGGGGACAGCTGATGGAGCTGGAGCCCGTAGAAGCAAAGAAGACCCCTAAGAAAGGGGTGAAGAGGCAAGGAGAGACCGCGAATGACGAATGCGAGAAACATCACTCGAAAGCCAGGGGGAGGAGCAGGAATTGTCTCACCGCTGGGGACGCGTGCATCGGCGACTGCCGCAGAGATAACTCCATCCTGGCGAAGAAGACGGAGATCCGACGCCTTGATAATGGAGGGGCGCCATGCACCATTGATCACGCGAGTGCCCGCGACCTTCTTCTTCACGCCGGCGACGGCGCTGGTGCCCGCAGCAGCGGAGCCACCCTTCTTCTTCGTCACGGCGACGGTGGCCGCGAAATCAGCGGCAGCACCTCCTTTCTTTTTCCCCATTGCGTGGCGGCGATGAGAGCGCAGAAAGTAGCTTGGAAACGAGCGAAGGTGGTCCAGCACCGTGGAGGAGATGAGCGCAGGGAAAAGCAGCAATGGCGATGGCAGCAAGGAAGAAAGAGCGCAGATGGAAAATTACCGCCGCAGCACCGCTACTTAACCCCTGGGAGATGCAATCCAACGGCTGACAAAAACCCTATTGGACGCGTGGCACGCATCCCGTTGGACACATCGAGAAGAGGAAGCGCAAACCGTCCCCCACTTCTACCATTACGTGCGGAAATCGAGGAGGCGCAGTTAATAATAAGATTACGCATGCCTAGTCAAATCAAAGTCAGAAAGTGGGACCCATCGCTCGTCACGTCCCGTCAAACTCGCTCACGCGGGCAACTGAGGTCATATGGCGTCGCCAAGCGTCACCAAGGCTACGCAGTGGAAAACTTCGACTATTTTTAGTCCTTGCTGGAGTCTTCGACTCCACCAAGCACTCGGGGGCTACTCCCATAGGGAGCGCTGGCCGTGCACCCTACGACTTTTTCTTTTCTTGTTGCAGGAACGTGGACAATCACAAAAGCAAACCCAACCACTCGAACCACAGTTCGATTATGGACATGGGTTACTCCCATAGGGAGCGCCGGAAATAAATTCGACTGAAACAAGCAGGCAAAAGACGACAGCAGTCGCGAAAGTATTTAGTCCATGCCTGAGTCATCGATTGAAACAAGTAAGAAAAAAGACGACAGCAGTCGCAAAAGTTTTAGTCCCTGCCTGAGTCTTTGACTCAACCAGGCACTCGGGGGCTACTCCCATAGGGAGCGCTGGTCACGCACCCTATGATTATTTGCACAAAAACTATGTGTTGATAACATCCGCACTCGCAACCTTTGGCGACACCGCCTCACAAATTTTCCCTACAAAGAGACTATGTCTCCTAGGACGCCCGAATCGTGTCCGCGATGATAAAATTCGGATGTCATGCTTACGGCGTAAAGGTAAGACCTGAATAAGGTCTGGCAACGCATTTAACTGCGCACTACCAGAAATGCATCCGTGCCTACAGGCACGATGAACATGCCTTGACGGACGCGTCAAGTGCTCACACCCATATAACTGTAATTCGACTCCTGTAAAACCTCCGCGGCCTGAGTCGAATTACGCCAGCACTTTTCCGGATTCGAGTCCGGGGACTCGAATTTGAGTAGATTGTGTTGTTTCACCCTAAGGTGGTTAACTGATACCGATACTTCGGTTATATTAGGCACGTATATCAATAATCCCTATGACACAAATAAAAGCAATCGAAACGTAATCATTTAGGCACTCGAAGGCTTCAAAGTCCCGATCGAATCTCGATTCCACTTTGGACACTGGAGCTCTTGACATGGGTATACCCCATAGGTACTCGAGCTTGGTATATACGGTCCAAATACATACAGGCCCACGGTGTCACCAAGGCCCAGACGAAAGGACTCGAGTAACCTGTAGACTCTCGATTGCTTGAAGGACAAGAAGAAGCTAAAGATAGAAAGATTAAAGGGAAAACCCTAACTTGTAACCGACTCGACCTGCTACCCGAGACCTGGCCTATCTATATAAAGGCTAGGAGGGGGCAGCGAGGAGGACACACGCAACCCTAGTTTCCACAACCTTCGCTAGATTACATCTGCGCACCATTGTAACTTTCGACTCCCTCAATAATTCCACGAGAAGACAAGCAAGAGTAGGGACCTCTATGAGGCCTGAACCTGGTTAAATCCTTTGTCCCATGTGTGCTTGTTTGGTAGCCGATAGATGTCTCCAGCGCTCCCTCCTTCTCCAAAACCCAAGTCCATAACAATGGGCATTGACGAGTTAAACCCTTGTCACTCATAGATTGGGGAAACATGGATGGTCGATGGAGAAGCGATGGTGATGATGATGGCGATGATCTCCTCCAATTCCCTGTCCCAGCAGGGTGCCAGAACGGAGTTTCTGGTGCTGTTTCGTGGAATCTGGTGGTGGCGGCGGAGCGGAACTCCTTCTGGAAAAACGTCGAACCCCCGAAGTTTTTAGGTCAGAAGGCTCCTTATAGTCGAAGAGAGAGGCCGAGGCACTGGGGCCCACACCACCCCTAAGCGCTGGCTTGGCCCGCGCCACAGGTGTGGCCACCCAGGCTCTCCGTCTCGTATTCTGGCTCCTGGAGTCTTCGGGTGAAATAGGATTTTTGGCATATTTTCCGGGATTTTTCCTGATAGTTGATTTTCTGCACAAAAAGTTCGCATTACTTGCTGAAAACAGCGTCAGTTCGCATTACTTGCATCCAAATCACACAAGTATAGAGGAGAAACAATAGCAAAAGTGTTCGGGAAAGTAGATACGTTTTGGACGTATCAACTCCCCCCAAGCTTAGCTTATTGCTTGTCCTCAAGCAATTCATTGAAGAGTGCGATAAAAGAACTTTCACGAACACATTTGCTTCATATGATGTAAATATTCTCAGCAATGTGATCAACTTACTTGGACAATTCATAATAAAAAGTATGCAACTGAGTCTACTTAATAGTCATTGCAAGCTATGAAGAGATTCCAACTCAAGAATAATAAGTAGCATAAAGCACAAACATAAGCAACATTACTATGCTCATAGAAAGGTATGATAGAGTGGTATCTCGCTTGCCCTTTGATTATGAATATTAAGGCACCTCTGAAGTTCAAGTGATGACTAGAAGTAAAGATATCAAAGATACAAGCATCAAAGTCATAACACAAATAATCACGTATTGGAACAAACACAAAGGATGACAACTATGCTCTCAAGAAGGTGCTCAAAGAATAAATGCAGACTCAACAAGTAGAAGAAAAGGTTTTGAATAATTTGAAAGGCTTCCAAATGCTGAAAGTATGGTACTTGTTAGCTTTGAGCTCTAATTTCCCCTATCATAAGCATCTTTAATGTGGTTAAGGTGAAAGTGACAGAACTAAGAGGATATGCTTGACAAGTTATAAATTGAAGTCTCATGCCCCTTACTTACGAAAACCGATCCTCATGCTACTCAACTTCAGTCACAACTAAGCTCTTGTCATTGTAAGTATATGTGTATCATTAAGAACCGCCAACGGGGTACCTCTTGCACATGATACGGGAGCTTTCCCATAATCAAAATGACAAGGCAAGCAGACAATGAGCATCTCAGCGATCTTTTTATTTGCTACTTGCATAGGTTTTTATTGAGGATGCTTCATAGAGTGCTCATTATGGTGATGCTGCAAGTTTCCACCATGATTAAGCATGGCTTAGGCTAGCGGCCCAGGCGTTTCTCTAACACACATACAAACTCCATGATCTTACAAGTTCCACTTTTATTTCACACCGCCGGGATCCGTAAGCAAAAGAACATGATATCAACAGGGTACAAAGTACAAGTGCAATGTTGAAAGCGTTCCCCATGAAACATGGTTCTGCTAATTTCAACTTATAAAAGCGCAAGCATATACGCAACAAAGAAGGACCCAATGGTTCAAGTTTAGAGGCAATAAAGTAAAGTGTGCCATCAAGTTTGTGAGAGCTTTACTAACTAACTTTCTCATAACAATCAAACATTTTATTCGGAAGAAAACAAGGCATATTGAATATGCACGGAGATAGCAAACGATGCTAATGGGTAGGTATGGTGGACACTTTGGAAATATTTGGTTTAGGGAGTTGGAAACATGAGTAAAACACTCAGTGGAAGTGAAGGCTAGCAAAAGTAAGGGAGCGACAAACGAGAGAGCAATAGCTGTCATTATCATGCTTGCAACAAAACAGGACTACTCATGGCATGAAAATGATTCAAGATCCTCAAGGCAAAATAATTCATCAAGGCTCAACTGATTATTACAGTGTTGTACATGCGTGAGCATGTGCCAAGCCAGTCAGATGAAACATTCAGAGGAGGATACCATGGTGTCATACCAATTTATGAATAGAGTAATGCAAGCAAACATTCATGAGACATGCTACAAACTATTAGCGGGCTGGAGCTAATCACAAGAAAGCAAGAACTACTAAGCATCCAAAGATAACATACACTCTACATGAATGGACTAAACAAGCTCACAATGATGAGTATATGTACAAAAATGAAGACAAATAGAGTTTGTTACCAGCCTCTTACCACGCCTCAAGTTGTCATTAATCCTCATTATTGCTCTTCACTTGTGTGGCTTGAATAATAATATGAAACCAATAATCCACTGAGAACTGCCGAACCCTGCAGCAAACTCGCAAAAACCAAAGAAGAACGATAAATATTTTTGGTGTTTTCGATTTTTAAACAAGAACCAAAAGAGAAAAACAAGCAAAGCAAAATCTTTTAGGGTTTTTCGAATAGTTCAAACAAAGAAAAAAGGAAAAAGCAAACCAAGGCAAAAAGAAGAAGCAAACCAAAGAGAAACAACAAAAATATTTTTGGTCTTTTTGTATTTTTAGAAGGCAAAAGCAAAGAAGAACAAAAACTAAAAAGAGAACGAAAACATGAATATACAAAGTACCGACACAACATGATATGGAGATGAGTGCGGTGTCGGCGTACCTCCCCCCAAGCTTAGGCTTTTGGCCTAAGTGGGTATCAATCCCAAGCTGGCTAGGATGAAGTGTCACCGGGGTACGACGATGAGGTACCCTCGTCCTGGTGCGAGCCCGAGTACGCCCCTCTGTAATGTGCGGAGTAATCATAGGAGGGAACGTCCTCCTGGTGCTGCTCGTGGAAACCCAACAAGCGAAGCTGCTCGTCCACCTCCTCCTTGGAGCGCGACCACAGTCTCCCGTCAACACTAAACAAAGCAGGTTGTGGCAAGAGGATCTCCCTTTCATCCCCGTCAGTGAAAAGCATCCTATATACTAGATTGTTCAAACCAGAGGTAGCAGTGACAAAGTGATGAGTTTTCATGGCAACAAGGTCGAGCCTCTGTGGTGCTAGCATAGCATCATCAGGAGCCACTAAAAGATCTAATGCATCGACTATACGCGAGGCAATGATGCCCCCATAGATAGGCCCCCTAGCAGCTAGGCGGCGAGCAATAAGCGAGCCAAGATTGTACCGAGTATCATTGTTGAGCGCAGCAGCAAGGAAAGCTAAGTGATAGTTGGAGATATTACTAGTGTTCTCCCTACCCAATACACTAATGGAAAGATAGTATGCAAAGTATCTAAGAGCAGGGAGTTGGATATTTCTTATCTTTCCGCACTGCGCCACGCGGTCATCATCATTGGTCACCCCTCGGTAAAGCTCCAACAAATCAGCAGGTCGCCCTTGAATTTTCTTCACGGTCCCTATCATAAGCACACCTACAATACTGCACAATCCCTCCAAAGGCATGGTGAAGGGCATATCATAGATTTTAAAGTAGACAGTGGAATGATAGGATGTGTTAGTAAATGAGAAACTCTCAACAAAAGTTTTGGTGAGCATAGCGTACTGTGCACTCTGATCTTGCATATAAGAGGTTAGGCCAACCCTCTCAATCAGTAGCAAGAAATCATCAAGAATACCTATCGCTTGTAAGAAAGTAAAACAAGGAAAAGAGGATGGGTGAGCATCCCCATCATCCCTTTCACTTCCAATACAAGTTGCAATGAGATCTTCATTGTATGATGGCCTAGCTTGAGAGGTTGTTCTTGAGGGCCTCGACCTCCTAGGTGCATCACTCTCAAATATTTCTCCAAAAGTATGGTTGTTCATGCTTGGTATTCTGAAATTTAAACACCTATTAAACAAGTGATTGCAAAGTAAATATAATAAAGGATTCTACTCATAGGGACTTGCAAGAGGCCTAAACATGCATCAAAACTATATCTATAAGCATCAAACAAGCTTACAAGCTCGCATAACCAGTCACCTACAGCAGCAAAATACTCAACAAATAATCCACTAAACACAAATCTACTTGGACAAGGGGAGGAGTCACATACCAAGGAACAATTGCTCCAAATTTCAGCAAGAAAGATGGGCTGAGCAAAGAGATCGAAGAAATCGAGAGCAATCACTGAAAGAACACGATTTTGAGCTATGAACTGGAGCTTACTCGGGAGAGACAAGAAAGTGGCAGGTGAGAGAAGTAGTGGGGGGGGGGGGGCAGGGTGGCCCACACCAGGGCATGGCGCCACCTAGGGCTGGCCGCGCCACCACATGGTGTGCCTGCCTGGTGGGCCCCCCTGGTACCTACCAGGTACTCCTCTGCCCCTTTTTTCACGTAAAAATTTAATATGAATTTTCTGGAATTTTTCGAGACACTTTATTTTTGGGCATTTTTCAGAAATAGAAGAATGATTTTCTGACAGACGGATTTTTTTCTTTTGGAAACATGATGCAAGGACAAAACAAGGCTAGAACTACAGAAGTTCTAGCATGCAAGCAACTAACAACACAAAGAAAACTAAATGAAAGCAAAAACTAAAATGCAAAGGGTAGAAATAAACGGAGATAATCATAATGAAAACATTGTTTTGTTCAATGGAATCCTTTTGTTAGCAAGGTTGATCAAGTCTTGCTACCAAAACAATTGCATACGAGACAAAACATTGTACTCCACTAATGATTATGTTACCTCAACCTTGATAGCAATGGTCCCAATCATAATAGTTTCAAATTTTTCTCTTGGTATGGGACAATATATTTCTCCAACTTGAATGCCTTCAACATGTTCAAGTGAATTCCGTCCATAAGTCCTTTCAATCTTCTTGGGGAAATAGATAGTATGTTCCTTGTCATTAACATTGAAGGTCAGCTTTCCATGATTACAATTAATAACAGCTCCTGCAGTATTAAGAAAAGGTCTCCCAAGAATAATAGACATATTATCATCTTCAGGCATTTCAAGCACAACAAAATCAGTTAATATCAAGCAATTGTGAGGTACCTGAACAGGTACATCCTCACATATACCCACAGGAATAGTGGTAGATTTATCAGCCATTTGCAAAGATATATCAGTTGGAATCAATTTTTCAAGCTGAAGCCTCTTATAGAGAGAGAAAGGCATAACACTAACTCCAGCTCCCAAATCACACAAAGCAGTTCTAACATAACTGTTCTTAATAGAGCAAGGGATAGTTGGAATCCCTGGGTCTCCAAGTTTCTTAGGAACCTTACCATTGAATGAGTAATTAGCAAGCAAAGTGGAGATTTCTTCATTAGGGATCTTCCTTTTATTCGAGACAATGTCCTTCATATAATTTGAATAAGGAGGCAATTTAATAGCATCAGTCAAAGGAATTTGCAAGAATAAAGGCTTCATCCACTCACAAAACTTATTATAGTGTTCATCTTCCTTTGACTTGTGTTTCTTATTAGGGAAAGGCATAGGTTTTTGGACCCAAGGTTCTCTTTCACTACCATGTTTCTTAGCAATAAAATCTTCTTTAGTGTATTTAGTAGTCTTAGTGTGATTTTCAGGTCTTCCTCAACTTTTTCTTCATTAGGCACTTCATTTTCTTCATTACCACTTTCAGTTTCAGCATCAGAGATAGATATACTATTAGGATCTATAGCAGGTTCAGAGGGTTCTACAACAGTTTTATGTTTCTTTTTCCTTTTCTTACGAGTAGAACCACTATTTTTAGCTTGTTGAGAATCTTGCTCAATTCTTTTGGGATGCCCCTCAGGATATAGAGGATCCTGGGTAGCAGCTCCACTTCTAGTTCTAATTTCATAAGCATGTTTTTCTTTAGCAGCATTAACTAGCAAGTCATTTTGTACTTTAACGAGTTGATCTATTTGAGTTTGAACCATTTGAAAGTGTTTAACAATCAGTTTAACATCATTGGAGGTTCTTTCCACAATATCTTTCAACTCAACAATAGCTCTAGTGTTTTCCATTAGATGATTTTGCACCCTTTTATTAAAGTTATCTTGCTTAACAATAAAGATATCAAATTCTTCTAAGCATTGATTAGGAGGTTTAGAGTAAGGTATATCACCTTCATCAAAGTGTTGGAGAGAGTGTACCTCAATAGTGGATGAGTAGGGAATAGGCTTACATAATTCTTCTATAGGAGGTAAATTCTTGACATCTGTAGCTTTAATTCCCTTCTCCTTAAGACATTTCTTAGCTTCCTTCATCACTTCATCCTTTAATTCAATAACTCCCCTCCTCTTTGATGTTGGAATAGGCATCGGAATAGATGGGTCAGGTACAGTTACTTCAGGTATAGCTTGTTTAGGAGGAGTCCAATCTTCATAATTCTTGCTTATTTTAGCCATTAGTTCCTCAGCTTCCTTAGGAGTCCTATTCCTGAAAACACAATCAGCACAACTATCTAGGTATGTCCTAGATTCCTCGGTTAGTCCATTATAAAATATATCAAGAAGCTCATTCTTAGGTAATGGACTTCCAGCCTGTGCATGAATCAGAGCACAAAACCTTGCCCAAGATTCGAGCAATACCTCTTTTTCTCCCTGTTTGAAATCAAAAAGTTCCTGCAAAATAGCATGTTTAGCACTGGGAGGAAAATATTTATGCAGGAAAATACTAATCAAGCACTCAGGGCTATCAATAGATCCAGGAGGTAAATTACTAAACCAAGTTTTAGCTTCTCCTTTCAGTGAAAAAGGGAAAGTCTTAGCAACAAAGTAAGTACGCATCTTAATATCATCAGAAAACAAGCCACTCATGGTAGAAAGTTCATTCATATGTGCTACCGCACTTTCATTCTTAGTCCCACAAAAAGGTTCTTTCTCGACAATAGCTATGTAAGATAGATCGAGAGAGAAATCATAATCTTCATCTATAATGTTTATGGGAGAAGCAGCAAACTTAGCATCAGGAGATAATTTGGGTCTAATAGTATGCCTCTCAAGGAGATTCTTAGCAGCGCTCCTATCATGGGTGTTCCTACATTCTTCAGTAAACTCATCAGTCATCTCAACATAATCTTCTTCATCATCATAACTCTTACTAGACTCGGGTGAGCTAACAGGCGTAGTAGTGTCTTCATTAGGAGTTTCGGTATTTCCAGCTATAGTTCTAGCAATCGTAGCATCTAGGAAAGGACCTAATGAACCACTCTTATCAAACATAGTAGAGGCAGCATCATAAGAACCAGAAGTTTCAGATTCAGCAGTAGTAGCAGTGTGTGTAGCATGTGTATGGGGTGGTGTAACGAGCTTACTTATAACATATGGTGAATCAAGAGCAGCAGAGGTGTTCAGAACCGTACCTCTTCTTGTAGTGGATGGTAAAATAGGAACCTTGCCATCACGAGACTTACCCATGATGGATGGATAGCAGCGAAAAATAGAGAATCCAAGTGAACTTGATAAATAAAGCTATGCTCCCCGGCAATGGCGCCATAAAATAGGCTTGATGACCCACAAGTATAGGGGGTGTATCGCAGTATTTTCTAGGGAAGTGAAACGCAATTTATTGATTCGACACAAGGGGAGCCAAAGGATATTTATCAGCCTTAACAACTGAGTTGTCAATTCAGCTGCACCTGGAAACAATCTTACTCACAGCAGTTTATCAGTAGCAACAGTTTTGTAGTAGGAATAGTAAAGCAGCAGCAATAGTAAAGCAAAGACAGTAGTAACAAAAGCAGTAACAGTGGGATTCGAGTGCGGTAGGCATAGGGATGGATGGATGGGCGTTGCATGGACAAGACAATCCACATAGCAATCATAACATAGGGCAATTGCAGATAAATAAGATAAAGCATCCAAGTACTAGACAATCCTAGGCATGTGTTCCATATATAGTCATACGTGCTCACAATGAGAACTTGCACAACATCTTTTGTCCTGCCAGCCCGTTTGCAGTGGGGCCTCTAGGGAACTACTGGCAATTAAGGTGCTCCTTTTAATAGAGCACCAGAGCAAAGCATTAACACTCCATGAACACATGTGATCCTCACATCAAAGCCTTTCCTTCTTACGGTTATCCCGATTTACATCGCCCAGAGCCATAGGTTCCGGACAACGACGTGTGTATACAACTTGTAGATAAGACCAAGAACAATACTATCATAATGAATCAATAATATGTTCAGATTTGAAATCATGGAAATCGGGCCCTAGTGACAAGCATTAAGCACAACAAGTCGCAACAAAGTCATAAAGCACTAATAAAAGATACTAGGCACCATGCCCTAACAATCTGATGCCATTACATGAACAATCTCATCCAATCCCTACCATCCCCATAGCCTACATCAGGGGATTACTCACTCATAGATGGGGGAAACATGGATGGTCGATGGAGAAGTGATGGTGATGATGATGGTGATGATCTCCTCCAATTCCCCATCCGTGAGGTGCCGAACGGAGTTTACAGTGTTTCGTGGAATCTGGTGGTGGCGGCGGAGCGGAACTCCTTCTGGAAAAATATCGACCCCCCCGAAGTTTTTAGGTTAGAAGGCTCCTTATAGTAGAAGAGAGAGGCCGAGGGGGTGCCTTGGGGGCCCACACCACCCCCTGGCGCGGCCTGGCCTAGCCCGCGCCAGCAGGTGGTGTGGCCACCCTAGGGCTCTTCTCCGTCTCGTATTCTGGCTCCTAGAGTCTTCGGGTGAAATAGGATTTTTGGCATATTTTTCGGGATTTTTCCTGCTAGTTGATTTTCTGCACAAAAAGTAGACACCAAGGCAATTCTGCTGAAAACAGCATTAGTTCGCATTAGTTGCATCCAAATCACACAAGTATAGAGGAGAAACAATAGCAAAAGTGTTCGGGAAAGTAGATACGTTTTGGACGATCAGCGTCATGCTGCCATGGATTCAGATCCAGAGCTCTACTTAAATCGCTGCTGGATCGGGGAAGCGGGAGTCATCGTCAGGCACCGGACGTGTGTAACTCCCCGCGAGGTGTCGCACTTGAGGCACTCAAGTCATTGGAGCCAAGGAGCACAAGGACTTCATCATGACCTTGAGGTCGTCTTCGGCTCGTCTACATCAACCACGCTCTCCTGAGCGGTGACAACGCTTTTCGCTCTTCAAGGGTAAGTTCGCGAAAAGCCCCTCCCATTACTGTATTACTAATAGATAGGTCCTGGCAGCTTTAGGGGTTCAGGGGTGTAGGGTAAAATTTTATTGTTTTCATACGCGGAACCCCTACATTGGTATCAGATCTAGATCTATGTGTAGTAATGCTAGTACGGGTAGAACACACGAGATGTAGCGTGTGGGTGTTGATCTTTTAGTTGTTACCCTCCCATGTGTACTTGTGTATACCGCAGTAATGCTTGATGAAGCGGCCCCCAACCGACTTTACGCGTTCATTCGCGAGACTGGTCCATGCTTGACATACGGCTTGTACTGTATAAAGTGGCTTAGGGGGGTGTCTGTCTCTCTCGCATTAGTTGGTATACCATTTGCAACGGAGGGCCCCGAAAGGGGTGTAGTAGAGACAACTACTTGATCAGCGCTGTGCTGAAAGTTCGTAGGTAAGAACGGTTCTTGTGTGAAAGCCCATTCAGCAACATAAAACATGCAAAGATAAAGTAGAGGCGTCTAACTTTGTTTTGCAGGGGGGCGTTGCTTTGTGATATGGTTGTGGCAAAGGTAAAGTGATTACCTTTTGTTACATAGTAGTAGATAGTCACGGAGGTGACGAACTACCACGCCGGAATGGCACCCATTCTGGTGTCTACGCTCTGGTGATATCGGGCGCCGGAACCCGGTGACGGCGGATGGAGATCATGACGTGAAGGACCATATCACATAGCATTTACATTCAATGTTATTGTTTGTATGTCTTATTGTGTGATAGTATTAGATACTCGATGGTAGCCTAATAAGATGATCCCTGTTAAAATTACCAACGATTGTGTTCCCCCTTAGTGTGCACCACCAAGAAAGTTCTTCGGTATGAGGCAGGCCGTGATGATCGGGTGTCAGACATATCTACATTCACATATAGTGGGTGTAAGCCATGTTGCACAGCGAATACACTAAGGTTGAGTTAGCGAGCCTAGCATGTACAGACATGGCCTCGGAACGCGGATGGTCGAAAGATCGAGCACGAGTCACATGAATGATGTGACCGATGTTTAGCGTCCACCCTTGAACCCACATTGATGGTCGTGATGATCGGGGGAGATGTGGCTGATAGGGGTCGTGTTATCACTAGGAACCCTCACTAGGGATAGGTGTTTATGAGTGGAGTTATTATTAACTCATTTAATTATAAACTTGGTCTAAATTCCTTTTGCAATTATAAATGTAGAAAATGGTTCTTCCCGAGATTACCTTTCCTATCGAGGATTGGTTGAAAGTAGAAAAGCTCAAGTTAGATGGATCCAACTTTTCTGCATGGGTCACACGCCTGTTTGATCTCCTTGGGGAGAACAATGTAGCTGACTACATGACTTGCGAGATGTATTTGGAGCCACCCTATTCTCATGAGATCCAGAAGCAGCGAGATCTGCGTTATCTTCGTCGTGTGATGGCCACATTTATATCAGTGACCATGCGCCTCGAAATGGAGGATGGGCTATGGACAATGGTGGGAAGTCTCAAGCCTCGGGTGGTCATGGAACATCTGAGATCGCATTTCGTGGAACAAGTGTGCATGTGGGAGTATGAGCTGATGGGGGACTTCCTCTCCATAAAGATGGAGGAGGGTTCCTCACTAGACGAGCACTTATTGAGCATATACGATGCATACATGAGTCTGGCATACTACCTGGACAACTGGTTCTCAAGCTCATTTGCGATGGGAGTTGTGTTGCAGTCGCTGCCACCAAGCTTCCAAGCACAGGTCAGGATCTGCATTATGAGAGGCGACACGGAAACACTGGATTTCCTCGAGTTCATATCACATTTCAGAAATGTGGTAGATGAACCCAACGTCGCTAGAGTCGTCAATGACAAAGGTATATATTTGATATATAGTTTTATAAATGTTATAATCTTGCAAACACATTTGCAGTGTTAAGTATATCGCATACTTGTTCTGTTTTGCTGAAAACAGGTCCTTTTGCATGAGAGGTGCTTGCTGGAGAGGAGGTGACGTTGCGTGTTGATGGCGAGCATGATGATGACGGCCGACGACACTCTCCCTCGACATTTATCATTTAGTTTGTGTTTTAGGATGATTATTGTAATCAAGAGATTGTGAACTTCTTTAGTGTGTCTCACACTTCGTGAGACGGTTATTCATATGAGCTTGTAACAAACAGTTGTTCCACTTTTATGAATGATTTCTATTCTTGTTCATATCTTGTTTGATTACGTGTGAATTATCCTTGTTGTTTGAAACTAATTGATAATGTATAAACATTTGTAAAATATTAAAATGCCTTGTTTAAAATACCCTACTTAATAATATTTCATTAATGAATGAAAAACCATTGTTTAAATTCAAAGTTATTTGATAATATGTGAAAGTCATTCGATTTCTTATCACATATAAATCATGCCTAAGTTCGGAAAAATAACCTGAACACCGTGTATTACTTGAATACAAAGTGATTAAAGAATTGTTAAAAGTAAATACATATTCGATGTATTAGGTTTTAACGAAAATGGTAATTAGCATTGTATGATTGTTTAAATGTGTAAACAAGTTTACCAAAGGAAACATGAATATGAAACTATTTGATTTGATCAAAGTGTTTCATCAACAAAGGGTATAAATATAAAAGAGAGTCCAATTACTATGATTTGATCAATAGTAATGAAATTCAATTTTATAAGTATGGCATAAAAGAAATTGTGAAATGTAAAGCGTTTTGAAACGTCAAAATGCAAAGCATCACAATGTGATATTAGATATCAAAGGGGTTGAATAGAAGGCGCCAAATAAATCGTTGTAGTGTAGATGTAGAGACCATTAGTTAGAAATAGTTAGCACTCAATTAGAATGTAGTGAACTATTTGAATTCGTGAAAGTTTTGGGGTTATTCGATATAACCAAAACAATAGCGAATAAGTCCTTGTAGCGTATTCATTGGAAACTTTGAATACAAAATCCATAGCTGAAACAAAAGGGAAAAGCAAGATTCGTACTGCTTGAATTTTGGTGCATTCTTGAGAAAGCTCACTTCTAGTGATGTTTCTCAATTATGGAGCAAATGGAAAAATAGTGTAAAACACGATGAGGATTCAAAACCCTACATCAGAGTGTTGAGAAGCGCAACGGACAATGTTCCTGAACGATTCTCTTCACAGAAGGAAAGAGTCAATGATATTGATCATTGTGTTTCCCCACTGGTGTTTTCACTACATGAAGTAGGATTCAAAATGTAATCCATATCTTGTATGGAGACATTTTAGAATCATTTGTCATGATTATTGGAATATGACATACCTACGAACTACAAAGGAAATAATGGTAAACTAAATTATGAGGAATCCTGGAAGCAAACTTCCCTTGAGATTAGAAAGCAATTCATTGCTGAATCTCACAAGTAAAAGGGGTTACTTGGATTTTCCCAAATGACTGCAAAGCCATAGTGGAAAAAGGGGGTGAATGACAAAAGCACAATTTGTCAAGTATTGGATGAATTCAAATGAATTTGATTCAAATGTGCTAAATGTCTAGTGGATTTAAAACTAGTGAAGTACTAGTATCTCATAGTAAATCTCCAAGTTTGATATTTGATCAAAGGATTTTGAAGTTGTTCAAAATAGTAAGGAGATATGCAATTTGCATAAAGTTGAGTGGGAGCTATAAAAGTCTTCCTAAAACAATATGTGATTGACATATTTTTTAGGGGAGCAATATAAGTCTCAAATTCAAATATGTAGGAACATATTTTGAGTGGGAGCTTATAGGAGAAATTCTTAAGGGTGTTAAGAATAAAGGCGCAAATACTTATAAATAATGATTTATAAGATGTAGAAGTTGATAATAGGTATATTATGATATTATGTAGTATTCCTTAAGGGATTCTGAAAGGAGTTTCAGAATATAAGTTAATTAAGGAACTAGTCCTTAATGACTCAAATTAGGAATAGTATTAAGTTTAACATCAATAGTTGAAAGAAAGAAAAGGATGATCGTCATCCACTATGTTGAGACATAGGTTCTATCTTAGTAAACCATGATGATAACTTAGCATAATATGTGATCCCAATAAGGAATGTTTAAAAGTGATTAAGTTCGAATCCCAGAACGTTGAGCTGAGTTTTGTCCGCAGTGTCTAATAGAGAACTGTAGACATATTTTCCAAATCCATAAAGGATGACATATCTTAAAGCATAAAGGGTTATGTTATAAGGGAATATGTTGGAAACTCCCATAGATACCGATTAAAGTCAAGTAGGAAGCGAGGTGAACAAAGACATCGAAAGTTGCACAGAGTGCACTAGTGTTTCGATGAATACATTTATAATAATAGATAAGGGTACCATCTAAAGTGTTGTATAATGTTATGACGGGGCTAGTTTCGCTTTTAACGTAGAATGATGTGTCCTAGGGCACAATGCCCATGAGAAAGCCCTCGAGGTTGATCTAACGTCACTGTAGGCTCCTGGAATCAGGCCTCGTTCTGCTGCCATAGCAATGATGCATACACACAGATGCTATCATGAGATGATAAAGTATTAATGTCAATTAAGGTGACATTAGTAAGTTGCAAAGGATTTGGGACTGTAAAGTACATACCCAAGACTCAACCTCTTCCATGAGCAAGCATGTTCAGGGTACCGGATATATGGTGACAAAGAATGAGAACAAATGTAGCTAGTGTATTTGTACTCTAGTGCAAGTGGGAGACTGTTGGAAATATGCCCTAGAGACAAATAGTAGTAAGGAATATTATCATATTTCATATAGTTTATGATTAAGTTTTATATCATGCTATAACTGTATTGAATGGAAACATCAATACACATATGATATATAAATAACTAGGGGTTCCCAGTGAAACTCTAGTCACTGGTTCATTGGTCAATAGATGATCAAGTTTCCTGATCATGTGGCATTTATGCCAGTTGGAAATGAGGTCATCTCATTCTATGAATGAGATGATGAACCAATACCCAACCTAAACATTGTGACCCGATCATGTCACGAAGTTCAAGTTACGATGATTAGAAATGGATCCTTGTAGACTATTCCTTAGACCGTGAGGCTATATCAATCATTGTCTCCCGGGAGTGCTTAGATAGCATCAAACGCCATCTGGTAATACGGTGGTTATAAAGGTGTGTTCAGGTACTCGAAGGAAACCGTAGAGGCAATATATGTCAAGAGCGGGATTTGTCCGTCCATGTGACGGGAAGATACTCAAGGGCCCACTCGGAGAAGTTATATCCAATAGCTGCGCAGCGTGTGATTTGATCACAGGGATATCACTTGTCGGAACGATTCAAGTAGCATTGTTCAGTAACGAGATTGAACACGACATGTTGATGCCATTGATCAGATCTCGGGCAATGCAAGTATCGAGTGACAAAGGGAATAAGACACGACTGTCCCGGTTCAAACGACGAAAGATCTTCGTGGAACGCTCAGGGGTCACATGGCCATCCATGTCCCTCTGTCGATCATTGGTGCGAGAGTGTCCCGACCATGTCTGGAGTGTTCCCGAACCGTGGGGTATCACGCTTAAGGACTTGATGATGCTTAGAGAGTGTTTATAGGATCGGTGGAATCACCGAAGAGTTGTAGAGAAAAAACCGGAAGGGTTTCGGTAAGTCCGGAGGATGTCCAGAGTGGAGGTGGAAGGTATTCCATGGCAACGGAGGTTGAATAATATGTGAATGAATGTTAAATATTGATTTAATCATTTATTCATAATTATTTAAATAAAGAGAAAATCAATTTTAATGGTCAAAGGCTTAATGGGCCAATTCCGGAGGAAGAGGGCCCATTAGGGGAAAGGAGAGAGGGAGAGGGGCCAAGAGGGAGGCCGGCTGGGCCTAGCCCCCCCTCCCCCTCACGAGGCCCACTAGGTGTCCGGCGGGCACCCCCTCCCCCCTCCTCTCCTTTAGTCCCACCCCAGGACTTTGAGGGAGGGTGTACCCCCTCCTCCCCCTATATATAGTGGGGTATTTGGCCAAGATAAATACACCAATAATCAATAAAGGTCTTCTCACTTTTGGGAGGACCTCCAGTTGATATTTTCTCTCTCCCCCTCTCTCTCTCGTCACCGTGGTCCCAAGTCTAGGCATGCGGCGAGACATCTTCACTGCTGAGCGTTCTTGGGATTCGGATCCGAGAGCTCTACTTCCGCAACTGCTGCTGGATCGGGGAAGTGGGAATCATCGTCAGGCACCGGACATGTGTAACTCCCCACGAGGTGTCGCACTTGAGGCACTCAATTCGTTGGAGCCAAGGAGCGCAAGGACTTCATCACGACCTTGAGGTCGGCTTCGGCTTGTCTACATTAACCATGCTCTCCTGAGCGTTGACAACGCTTTTCGGTCTTCAAGGGTAAGTTCGCGAAAAGCCCCTCCCGTTACTATATTACTAATAGATAGGTCCTGGCAGCTTCAGGGGTTCAGGTGTTGAAATATAGGATGGGCTCTTGGCCCATCTAACAATTTCTGAAAATCCCTAAGGGCCCATTCATGCTTGGCAAGGCAAGTGGGGGGAGTTTAGTCCCACATTGCTAGTGGGGAGAGATGAGCACCAACATATAAGGTGAGCTCTTCTACCATTTGTATGTGGTGTGAGAAGAAGGAGAGGAGCCCCACACGCGCGCTCCTCCTCCGATGCACGCCCGCCACGCCACGCCTCGCCGCGGGAATCTCGCCGAGCCGATGTGTTCTTTTTGTCGCACGGAAACGGGATACAAACGGTTGCAACTGAAATGCTAATGAGGCTTAAACATTTTGCCTTAAGTGCTGGCGTTACTAGTACGTTATTACAGGCGTTTCAGTCCTTCATTGCGGGCGTTTCTTCTTTCCGTTGAACCGTCCTGGTCTGTGCTTATATACGGAGGAGGTCGTCCTCTCCAGTAGATACAGAATAGAACCATCTGCCTTCGCCCCTTGTCGTTCCTCTCACTGCTGCTGCCTCCGGTGATCCCACCCCGTCTGCTGCATACGGTGACGGGTGGTGAGCAGGCCGAGAAACCACGCCTCTCGAGATCACATGCGGGAGAGGCGATTAGGTTTTTGGGGAGCGTCTCCTACGCAATTGCTCGCCAACGTTCGCCTACTTCCACTACATCAACGCCTTCTTCATCGTCATGGCTACCATTGCTGATCCGGCTGCCACTGAGAACAGGCAGCCGACGAGGCTACCGCTGCTGCTTCGGCCAATTGGCCTACTGGAGGGTACTGCATGCTTATCCCTCTTTTGCTAATTTCGATGTGCATAGTACTAGTGATTTCTGTAGATGTCTCTACGATTTGCCTAGTATTGCATAGTTACATAATCAAGTATCAGCGTGTCCACATCATGTTCATGATTTATTCTTGGATTAATATAATTGGAAAAATGCCTAGATTACTAACAATCCAAAAACCTAATATGTGTAGGCATTTTTCGATTCAAGGTTTTGCTGCTGCACTGAAACCTGCCCCGTTTACGGGGACGTACTTTAAGCGTTGGCAGACAAAAACCACCTTATGGCTCACGGCGATGAACGTGTTCTGGGTCGCCGGTGTCACTCCCACTGGAACGATTGCTCCTGATCAGGAGAAGGCGTTTACGGAGGCCACCGTCGTCTTTGTTGGAGCCGTTCTGAGCGTGATTGGAGATAAGTTGGTTGATGCATATTTACATGTGCGGGTCGCCAAGGACTTGTGGGAGGCACTCGAATCCAAATTCGGTGCAACTGATGCTGGGAGCGAGATGTATATTATTGAGCAGTTCCACGATTACAAAATGGTTGAAAACCGTTCTGTATTGGAATAGACTCATGAAATACAATGCATCACAAAGGAGCTTGAGCTCCTGAAGTGCGAGTTACCGGGCAAATTTGTCGCGGGATGCATAATCGCTAAGCTCCCAAATTCCTGGAGGAACTTTGCCACCACTCTGAAACATCAGAGGCGTGAATTCTCAGTAGAGGATGTCATCGGCCATCTGAGTGTTGAGCAGAATTCCAGGGCAAAGGACTCGCATGGAAAAGGAGAAGGGACTTCAGTTGCCAATGTGGTACAGAAGAACTTCAACTCCAACAAGTCCAAAGGGAAGATGGGTGTCCAACAGAATACCGACTTCAAGAAGAAGGGTAACAAGACCTTCAAGAAGGATAAGAAGAAGAGTGGCTGCTTTACTTGTGGTTCGGAGGAACATTGGGCTAACAAGTGCCCACACAAGTTTAAGAAGCCAGGGCAGGACCCCAAGACTGCCAACCTGATCGTGAGCAACAATGAAAGTGGAGCATCTGGGTACGGTAATCTTTTTACTGTATTTTCAGTTAACCAGTCTACCGATTGATGGATTGACACAGGTGCAAATATTCATGTGTGTGCTGACATCTCATTGTTTTCTTCTTATCAGGTCACAGGGAAAGGCTCCGTACTGATAGGGAACGACGCGACTGCTTCTGTTCATGGTGTTGGCACGGTCGATCTGAAGTTTACTTCGGGAAGGATCGTGCAGTGTGCATCATATCCCCGCCATCAAGAAGAACCTCGTTAGTGGCTCCCTTCTCTGCAGAGAAGCTTTTAAGTTGGTCTTTGAGTCTAATAAAGTAGTTGTTACGAAATATGGACTGTTTGTTGGAAAAGGTTATGAATGCGGAGGTCTATTCCGTTTTTCCCTTGCGGATTTTTGTAATAAAGTCGTGAACAATATTCATTCGAATGTTAATGAAACAGAAGTTTGGCATTCATGTCTTTGTCACATTGGTTTCGGTTCTATGACGTGGTTAGCAAAACTGAATTTAATCCTGAGTTTCACTTTAGCCAAAGGTTCTAAGTGCCATTCGTGTGTGCAAGCAAAACAACCTCACAAGCCCCATAAAGCTGCGGAGGAGAGACACTTGGCACCGTTAGAACTCATACATTCTGATCTGTGTGAGATGAATGGTGTGTTGACTAAAGCTGGAAAAAGATACTTCATGACACTAATAGATGATTCCACTAGATTTTGCTATGTATATCTGTTAAACACTAAAAGTGAGGCTCTACACTACTTTAAAATCTATAAAGCAGAAGTTGAGAATCAACTTGAAAAGAAGATTAAACGAATCCGGTCAGATCGTGGTGGAGAGTATTTCTCTAATGAGTTTGATTCTTTTTGTGCGGAACATGGTATTATTCATGAGAGGATGCCTCCCTATTCACCTCAGTCAAATGGGGTTGCCGAACGGAAAAATCGTACTCTAACAGATTTGGTTAACGCCATGTTAGATACATCAGGTTTATCCAAGGCATGGTGGGGGAGGCTATATTGACATCATGTCATGTCCTGAATAAAGTTCCGACAAAAGACAATGAGATTACTCCCTATGAGCATTGGGAGAAGAGAAGAACAACACTCTCATACTTACGTACATGGGGCTGTTTGGCGAAAGTCAAGGTGCCGATCCCCAAAAAGCGTAAGCTTGGACCAAAGACTGTGGATTGCGTTAATTTGGGTTACGCTAAGAAAAGCGTCGGCTATAGATTTCTAGTAGTGAAATCTGAGGTACCTGACGTGGAGGTCGGTACAATTATAGAGTCTAAAGATGCTACATTCTTTGAGGATATTTTTTCTATGAGAGATATGCCAAGCACTTCTAGACAAGAATCAGAAGAGACTCCTGAGCCTACCATTCCAATGGAATATTATGAAGAAACACCTAATGAAAATCCTGAGGAGGACAACAAGGAAAACCTTGGTAGGGGCAAGAGACAAAGGACTGCAAAGTCCTTTGGTGATGATTTCCTCGTATACCTCGTGGATGATACTCCCACTTCCATTTCGGAAGCCTATGCATCTCCAGATGCTGACTACTGGAAAGAAGCGGTCCGTAGTGAGATGGATTCCATTATGGCTAACGGGACATGGGAAATCACTGATCGTCCCTATGGCTATAAACCTTTGGGATGTAAGTGGGTGTTTAAAAAGAATCTTAGGCCGGATGGTACTATTGAAAAGTACAAGGCTAGACTTGTGGCTAAGGGTTATTCCTAGAAAGAAGAGGAAGATTTCTTTGATACTTATTCGCCTGTGGCCAGACTGACCACCATTCGAGTGTTACTCTCGTTGGTAGCCTCGCATGGTCTTCTTGTCCACCAGATGGATGTTAAGACGGCTTTTCTGGACGGAGAGCTAGACGAGGAAATCTATATGCAACAGCCCGATGGTTTTGTGATAGATGGTCAGGAAGGAAAAGTGTGTAAGTTACTGAAATCTTTATATGGCCTGAAACAAGCACCTGAGCAATGGCATGAGAAGTTCAACATAACTTTAACATATGCCGGCTTCGTTGCTAATGAAGCCAACATATGTGTGTATACTATCGCTATGGTGGGGGCGAAGGAGTTATACTATGCTTGTATGTCGACGACATACTGATACTTGGGACAAACCTCAAAGTCATCGAGGAGGTTAAGTCATTTCTATCTTAGAATTTTGAGATGAAGGATCTTGGTGTGGCTGTGTTATCTTAAACATTAAGCTACTGAGAGACAATAAGGGTGGGATTACGCTTCTGCAATCCCATTATGTTGAAAAAGTTTTGAGTCGTTTTGGATATTCGGACTGCAAAATTTCTCCAACACCATATGATCCTAGTGTGCGAATTCGAAAGTTTGAAGGCATAGGTAAGGATCAGCTGAGATATTCTCAGATCATTGGTTCACTCATGTATCTAGCTAGCGCTACAAGGCCTGACATCACGTTTGCTGTGTGCAAACTGAGCCTGTTTGTTTCTAATCCGGGTGATGATCATTGGCGTGCCGTTGACAGAATTATGCGCTATCTGAAAGGTACTATGAACTATGGACTTCACTATACCGGCAACCGTCAGTACTTGAAGGGTATTGTGATGCGAATTGGATCTCTGATGCTGATGAGATGAAAGCCACAACGGGGTATGTGTTTACCCTTGGAGGTGGTGCTGTTTCCTGGAAGTCTTGCAAGCAAACGATCCTAACGAGATCGACAATGGAAGCAGAATTAACAGCATTAGACACATCTGGTGTCGAAGCAGGATGGCTTCGAGATCTTTTGATGGACCTGCTAGTGGTTGAAAAGCCAGTACCGACTATTCTTATGAACTGTGACAATCAAACTGTAATTGTCAAGGTAAAAAGTTCAAAGAACAACAAGCAATCCAACAAACACATAAGAATGAGATTAAAAGCTGTCAGAACTTTAAGAAACTCCGGAGTGATAGCATTGGATTATATCCAGTCGGCTAAGAATCTGGCAGATCCCTTTACTAAAGGGCTATCACGTGTTGTGATAGAAAATGCATCGAGGGAGATGGGAATGAGACCCACATGAGTTGCCATGGTAGTAACCCAACCTATGTGATCGGAGATCCCGTGAAGTAGGATCTGGGAAAACAAGCTAATGGTTAACTGAGGAGAGTAGTTTACTAACCCACTCCGCTGGATATACAATACTCTCAGAAACTGTATGGCAGGTTGACTTTTGTCTTAATGTGTTCCAAAGCTTCTATAAGCAAGATGTTATCCTATAGAGCGATCTTTGGAGGAACACACCTATGTGAGCCAGACTGCTGGTCACAGTCTATGAGATTGGGGTGATCTCTAGTAAGCTCATGAATAGGCCAGGAGTATGACTAATATGCTCCACCCGAGGGGTCATCCTTCGGCAGCCTAGTACTGGTAAGACATTTAGTGAAACTCCTTTACGCCAAACTGACAATTCAAGGCATAGTCCATTGCTCAGTTGTAAAGGAGTGTGGCTATTTGTTCTAGGTGGATGTTCAACCTTAACAGGTCTCCGCTGAAAATACCGGTATATCAAAACAATGTTGGGAACAGAGGACAATACCATGGGCCTTAGGGATCTGGTGGGGGATAGTTGAAATATAGGATGGGCTCTAGGCCCATCTAACAATTTCTGAAAATCCCTAAGGGCCCATTCATGCTTGGCAAGGCAAGTGGGGGGAGTTTAGTCCCACATTGCTAGTGGGGAGAGATGAGCACCAACATATAAGGTGAGCTCTTCTACCATTTGTATGTGGTGTGAGAAGAAGGAGAGGAGCCCCACACGCGCGCTCCTCCTCCGACGCCCGCCTGCCCGCCTCGTCACGACGCGCGCGCGCCGCGGGTTGCGGGTTGCGGGTTGCGGGTTGCGGGAATCTCGCCGAGCCGATGTGTTCTTTTTGTCGCACGGAAACGGGATATAAACGGTTGCAACTGAAATGCTAATGAGGCTTAAACGTTTTGTCTTAAATGCTGGCGTTACTAGTACTTTATTACAGGCGTTTCAGTCCTTCATTGCGGGCGTTTCTTCTTTCCGTTGAACCGTCCTGGTCTGTGCTTATATACGGAGGAGGTCGTCCTCTCCAGTAGATACAGAACAGAACCATCTGCCTCCGCCCCTTGTCGTTCCTCTCACTGCTGCTGCCTCCGGTGATCCCACCCCGTCCGCTGCGTACACGGCTGACGGGTGAGCAGGCCTCCGAAACCACGCCCTCTCGAGATCCTGTACGGGAGAGGGGCGATTAGGTTTTTGGGGAGCGTCTCCTACGCGACTGCTCGCCAACGTTCGACTACTTCCACTACATCAACGCCTTCTTCATCGTCATGGCTACCATTGCTGATCCGGCTGCCACTGAGAACAGGGCAGCCGACGAGGCTACCGCCTCTGCTGCCGCGACCGCTGCTGCTTCGGCCAATTGGCCTACTGGAGGGTACTACATGCTTATCCCTCTTCTGCTAATTTCGATGTGCATAGTACTAGTGATTTCTGTAGATGTCTCTACGATTTGCCTAGTATTGCATAGTTACATACTTAAGTATCAGCGTGTCCACATCATGTTCATGATTTATTCTTGGATTAATATAATTGGAAAAATGCCTAGATTCCTAACATCAGGGGCGTAGGGCAACATTTTATTGTTTTCATACGCGGAACCCCTACAGTAAGTAATAGTGTTTGTTGATAATTGCAAAAAATGATAACAAGGGAGAGATTGTTGAATAAGTAGCACATAAACTATTCGGAGTTACATGTTTATAAATATTTGAGCAAGCATATTATAGTAGGTGGTGGGCTGCTATTTTCCGGTCACCCTCTTGACAAGGAACCATCCGTTAGCTGCAAACAAAGGTTATATTTTTTTGTTGGTAAGTTAAAATTTTCTTCTTGCTAACATTCCTTTTTAGTAGTTTTTAGAAAATACATCACTAATGTGCACGTACGTATAAAAGGGGAGCGAGCGATGACCAACCGGCTGGCTGGCGACTGCTGCATCTTGTCTGAATGCATAGCATATAGCTTATCGCGAGCTAGCTCGCATCGCATGTATACGTATTTCGCGTGTAAGGTCCGTGTGTGTGTCTGTGCGTAAGGGCCGACGCGGACGTGGGCTGAACCGTACGTGCAGCTCTCTCGTGCTGGATCAGTACATCCAACGGTTTTTTGTCCGATATATTTATACACGGCGGCCACGGATGAATACGCGGTCTGTACTCTGAGAGTGTATACATCGTAGCTAGACGTACAGTTATGCATGCTAGGAACTGGTAACTGGGAACATCCAGGGAAGCAGCACGGAGGACGTAGCTGGATTAATAAACACATGTTCTGTCGGTTTCCATCTTTGATCAATCCAAATTCAGCCGGATCGAAGCACTTACCTACAACAATAGTAATTTTTTATTTTTGGAAATTTTGCAAAAAAAGTGATTTTTTAAAAACAGCTTTGCAACAGTTCGCATCTTCAAGAAAAAAAACTTGAAACCATTTGTTTCAACTAATATCTTTCAAATGACTCCGTGTTTTAGGTTTTTTCAAAGTCATTTTTGGCAAATTCTGACCATATGTACAAGAAAAAGGATCAAAATATATAATACTCCCTCCGATCCATAATAAGTGTCGTTGTTTTGCACTACGGTTAGTTCAAAACTACGACACTTATTATGGATCAGAGCTAGTACCAAATTCATATGAAATATATATTTGATCAAAATAATTATGCTGAAAATTTCACCCATCTATTAATAAGCATCAACAATGGCCCAACAAGTCCCAAAAGTAATAAAAATATTATAAATAGGTCCTTGTACCACCTAGAGATGTATATAAACACTAAAGCGAGCCCAAGATGGGCCGCTATCCTCACCCCTCCATCACTGGAGTCGGACATACTTGTCATAGTAGAGCTTGTTGTAGTAGACAGATGAGAAATCGTCGTGCTAAGACCTCAAAGGTGAAGAACACCATAGCAGCAAACCATCGCCAATGATGACAACCGTATATCGGAAGAGGCTGATCAGAAACCATAACAACAAACATGAAAAACACCAGATCAGAGGAGATCCATTCGTCACATGACTCCAGGTGTCCTCCGCTAGAGCTAGACGCACCTTCAAAACGATGATAGGGCGGGAACGAACTTATTGTACTTCAGGACATAGTCAACGCCTCAACATCCTGAAGAGGACACTAAAAAAACTAAACAAAGAAATAGGAACCCTCCCATCGGCGAGGGGTCGTGGTCCTCCACGCCTCCAAACCTCCAAGGGCACCAGATGCGATGCGATCGGCGTCGTCGTCGGCTAGGGGTACGAAACCCTATATATGTTTTAGCGAGTGCCTCGCAGTCGCCTATCTCCTCTCACCTGGTCACTTACCAGTTTGAGTTGATATGCAATGTCACATTTGATCAAACTTCACAAAGTATGGCTTTGCCTAAACTAAAACACATGGTAATTTCAAACAGAAGGTGTACTGCTTTATTATAAACCCAACATTTTGCAATAAAACACGTGTTGCGCCGACAACAAGACATAGAAACAAAGGCATGGCCCAATATACCGGAGACAACGTCATCGAATTCAATTTTAGAGCTACAAGACAGTTTGGATCCTTCTCGAGTGACGCATCGAAACGCCTTAATCATGATCGTCAATCTCGTTGACACTAGAGAGAGAATACACGTGCATAGAGGTATACCATGGTCGCTCTAGTATTGATAGGGCAACAACCACAACATCATGTATAGCAGTCTGCTCGCCGGCTAGACCCCTGCTTCTTGCTGCCATAACCTCCGGCGCCATACCAGAATTGAGACACCTTTTTGTGACCGAAATTCGTTGTCTCCATGGCGACACATCATAGGAGGAAAAAAAATCATCGCTCCATTGTTGCCCTATCTGGGCATCCGGCAAACATGGGCAAGGACTTAGTACGAAACATGTGTCTTTTTCCTCTACTAGACACCCGCATGAAGATGTTGGGGGATGGAGGTGGGTGCATGAGATGAGCGTTGTGAATACATTCATGTGGTCCACCACACGTGTCGCAACTTTATAACACAATTAGTAAAAATTGATGATGTCGCCGAACAAATATTTAAATGACATTCTTAGAAATTCTGTTTTTATCAAGAAAGATTCATGAACAATTTAATAACCTTTATTTTCTTATGGTTGAGCTGAAACAAACTTTTTTGTTCACTATAGTTACTACATGATTATATATTCGTGACCTACGAGCTATCATGCTATATAATCTACCGTACCCTAGCTAGATAGCGTATATGATGAGTTTCTCACACGGGTTCAATACTTTCAACTATGTTTACAATTGATGATGATATACATGCTTAATAATTTCATCTAAGGTTCAACTATGCTGAGGTTTCCCGAGGTTTCGGTTTTTTAGAGGGACTTATGAATACAAAAGTTTGACAACAGAACATAAATAGTCTCATAATATTGTAAACTGACTAGATATGTACCCCCAAATTTATTAACAGATTATTTTATAAATATGTATCATAGTAATTTATGTTGTTTGTTGATAACTATAATATGCAATGTGGTAACAATATATAATAGGTCGCATATAGTATGCATATACACTATTCTTCAATACATGTTTAGAAATATTGGAGCAAAACATTATTAGTGTTGAGAACGTAACATGAAAATAGATAAACACAAGAAAATATTATTTCAATGACAACTTGGCAGTGAGATCACGTTCTAGTGGTAAAAAATGACACCATACATTTTATGATTATTGATAACTTTTGTTGTCATCAAAACCTAACCGAAGTACAATGGAATCAAGTTTACAATCTCTCATCGAGCTATTCGAATACTCTGAAACCGTATTGCATAAGATTTGCAGTATAAGAGAATAAAATGTTATTTTGCATTGTAATTTTTTTTGTGAGATCAACTATTTTGTCATTATGTGCGCATGTATGAATACGACCATTTCCTTTGAGAACCAATTGGACGCTTTCGACCGCACGCGGATCTTTTGGAGGTGGTTAGCACGTCTTTGGTTAGCGTCATCTTGGGTCGACTGGCGGGGTCGTGTCTCCATGTCCATATTAGGTAATACCACTATATACAAACATAAGAATGAAGAACTTAAGTTAACCAAATTAATATATTAATACCAGATGGTTCAAAACCATCAACAATATGTTATGGCCTGAATGATTGAATATGTACAAAAAGGCTTCCATAACCTATTTGTAAGGATGTCAATATATTTTTTGGTGTTGTGGAGCCTAAATTCAATATTACTCAGTTATAAATAGATCATTTTTAATGTACCTGCAAATAGATAGAACCAAAGTCTACTTACACATATATAAAGTTATCTATAATGTTATATAGCAAAATAGTGGGCTGCCCAGGGTGCTACCTGTGCACCCTCTTCTCACCATTCGATCATCCCCATAGGGTATTTGAACCCCACATCTAACTCTAACAGCGTCAGCGCACTAACATCTCTCCCCAATGATCCAACCCCGCAACCCCCGAAGGCCTCGGTCCCCCAACTCCCACCTGACCTCAACCACAGACCACCACCCACAATCCCCTCTTGCACCTCTCGCCCGCCTCCCCGCCTCTCCGGCCACCACCGGCATCTGACGCCTCCACAGCCACCGGCGCGGTGGCCCGGCTTCCCTTGCCGCGGGCTCCGATTTCCCTCCGCGCTTCGACACTCTGGATTTAAAAGGAGGGCAAGTTGTGTTCCTCCATGCAGCCAGCCACTCGGTCGAGGAGGGAGCATGTCATCCGCCGTTGCGTGGTGTGCGTGGTCTCCGTCTGCGTGGGCTCAAGCTGGGAATGGTGCGGGTGATATTGGGCATTTCGGTGCGGGTTTATCCTTGGTCTCTGTTTGAGCGGACTGAAGTGGTTGCCTCAACAAAATGGACCGGGACGGTGTGGCCTGATCAGTAGAGCGGCGTGGATTGATGTGGTTTGGTATCATCCGAAATGGGTTGAACCTATGGGTCGACGCACCAGACATTCGGGGCGACGCCAACGCCAACGACTTCCACTCATCGCTTCATCGAATCTTCTACATGCCGTCGCCACCAGCCTGATTTGTCCGGGTGATTGAGAGTTTATACAAGCTAGCAGCAATAGTATACAGCAGTACACTAGGGCAAAAGCCTATGCTGCATGCATGCATGCCCAGGAAGCAGCGAAAGTATGCATGCGCTCATTAAAGCAGCGTTTCGGCCAAGCCACGGGGTGAACGCGCGGGTTCAGACCGAAGTATGCATGCGGAGCAGTGCGGGTACGGGTGCAAAAATAATTCGGTGAGGGGCGGTTTGGATTAACGGGAAATAAAAATGGTTTGGACAGGGTTGGGTGATTAGGTTAACTCCAGTGTGGACTGGCTTCGGGGTGGATTTCGCCCCATTCTCAGCCTGAGCGTGGGCGGACGAACGGCCCGATGCCCACATTTTTATTTCTTGCCCACACCGACACCATATTTTTCCTCCCTAGTCCCCACACTTAGCTTATCCCCACCCGATAGCAGACAGCATCTTCAAATGCATGCATCCACGACCTGACCTCGTGTGGCGCCACTTCCTGCTCTGGCTCCGCCCGCACGTGCCGGCCTCATCCTTCTCCACGGCCGCGGCCGGGATCCCACAACGGCCTTGTGGTCGGCCACCCGGGATCCCGCGACCGCATCGCGTGCGCGGCAGGAGACCAAGCGAGTGAAGGACGCCAAATCTACATCTCCCCTGCCAGAATTTTACCAGCGGCCGCCGCACGAGCCGAGCCATCACAAGAACTTGGAATATCCGTGAGCCAGAGGCGAGCTTTCTGCAGCGTTATTATAGCATCTCCACTCGTCTCCCATACGGTCCGACGGGGCCCAATTTTGGCCCTTATGGGGGCGTCAAATTGGTTCACGATTTGCGAGGGGGGCTCCTAGTCGTACGCTCATAATAATACGGAAATTTTTATTCGGCGATTTATTATTATACGGTGTTGAAGTATGATCCAAATTCTATTAAGAAGGCTAACTTCTGATGGAGCGGAGCGAGGCCCGTCGCCGGAGGCTTGGTACGGATCGTAGATGACCTAGGTTACCACCGCTATATATATCTCTTGTAAACCGCCGAATGGGATAAGTTGCATCTGTGATAATCCCCGGCGTTGTGTAAATCACTCCCTGTTATAGTGAAGTTTCGTTGGCTCGCGTCTGTTGTTTTTTCCTCTCTTTGTTGGAGAGGTTTTTCCACGTTAAATTGGTGTCCCCTTTGCTGTGATTTCGTTTTCGTTCTTCGTTATTTACTTGTAGCAAAGGTAACAAGTGGTATCAGAGCCTCATGTTCTAATCTAGGGTTTGCGAAATGTTATCATTGAAGCTCGATCTACCGCAGCTGGACTATACCACAAGGTTCTACTTGTGGCAGGTGAAGCTGCAGGCGATTCTCGCCCAAACTTCAGATCTAGATGAAGCGCTGGAAGGATTCAGGGAAAAGGATTCTAAGAGCTGGTCCAACGAAGAGAAGCGGAAGGATCGTAAGGCTTTGTCTTTGATTCAACTTCAACTGTCCAATAATATTTTACAGAAAGTGTTGGCAGAGAAATCTGCTATTCCCCTTTGGCTGAAACTGGAATCGATCTGCATGTCAAAGGATCTAACCAGTAAGATGCATGTGAAGATGAAGTTGTTCTCGCATAAACTGCAAGAAGGTGGATCGGTAATGAATCACTTATCTATTTTCAGAGATATCGTTTCTGATTTGCAATCTATGGAAGTAAAATATGATGATGAGGATCTAGCCCTATTACTTTTATGTTCACTGCCTAGTTCTTATACACACTTTTGTGATACAATATTGTTGAGCCATGATGAACTAACCCTTGATGAAGTACAAGAGGCCCTCAAACAGAGGGAAAAGATAAAAACTATGGTGCAGGCAGATGGGTCGTCATCCAAGGCTGAAGCTCTGCAGGTTCGTGGGAGGACCGAGCAGAGATTTAACAAATATGGCAACTGAGATAAGAGCAAGGACGGCAGAGGTCGTTCGAAGTCCAAGGGAAAGGACAAGTTCTGCAGGTATTATAAGAAATCTAATCATAAGGAGAAAAGGAACAGAACTTACCAACCGAAAGATAATGATCAGGGTACTGGTAAGGTTGCTGTTGTTTCTGGTGATAGTTCTGACGGTGAATGTTTAGACGTTTTTGCTGTTTGTGCTTCTCGTGATGATGAATGGATACTAGATACTGTATGTTCATTTCATATTTGCTGTAACAAAGATTGATCCAGTTCATATGAGTCTATGCAGACTGGAGATTTTGTACATGTGGGGAATGACAACCCATGCCATATTGTCGGAGTTGGATCTGTTAAGATCAGGACAAATGATGGCGTGACGCGTACGTCGACTGAGGTGAAGCACATACCAAGTATGGCCAGAAATTTGATCTCCCCGAGTACCATGGATGTTGATGGATACAAGTACGCCGGTGCGCGTAGATTGTTAAAGGAATCAAAAGGTTCTCTTATTCACATGATAAGTGATATGAATTCTGCTAAGTTATATGTTCTTAGAGGCAGCACTTTGCCTGGTATTGCTGCTGCTGTTACTTCTAATGATTCTAATGATTGTGGTAAAACAAATCTGTGGCAAATGTGTCTTGGGCATATGAGGAAACATGGCATGGCAGAGTTGGTTAAGAGAGAGCTAATTGATGGTTGCAACTTGGGTAAGTTTGAGTTCTGTGAGCACTGCGTTTTTGGTAAGCATAAAAGAGTTAAATTCAATGCTTCTGTTCATACCACCAAAGGCATATTAGATTATGTGCATGTTGATGCATGGGGACCTTTCCCTAAGACTTCTATTAGTGGTGCTAATTACATGCTTACTATAATTGATGACTACTCAAGAAAAGTGTGGCCATTTTTCCTGAAACATAAATCTGATGTTTTTGATGCTTTTAAGAAGTAGAAAGTTATGATTGACAAGCAAACTGAAAAGAAGGTAAAGATACTACATACTGACAATGGTATGGAATTTTGTTCTAATGAGTTTGAGGAGTTTTGCAGTAACGATGGTATGATCAGGTACCACACCATCCCTTACACTCCTTAGCAGAATGGCGTGGCTGAGCACATGAACAGAACCATCAACTCGAGGGCTGGTTGTATGTTGTCTAATGCAGGTATGCATAGACGTTTCTGGGCTGAAGGAACCAACATAGCATGCTACCGCATCAACAGGTCACCTTCTATTCCACTTGACAAGAAAACTCCCATTGAGGTATGGTCAGGTTCGCCTGCTGATTATTCATAGTTGAGAGTTTTTGGTTGCACTGCTTATGCTCATGTTGATAATGGAAAGTTAGAGCCTAGAGTTGTTAAGTGCATATTCCTTGGTTACGGTTCAAGAGTTAAAGCATATAAACTATTGAATCCTGAAACTAAAAAAAATTTGTTGAGTAGGAACATTGTTTTCAATGAATCCTTTATGTATCATGATAGCTTGCCATCAGATCCCTCTCCTATTGCTATTGAGAGGAGGGAGTTAGTGTGCAGGTGGAGCACCTGCAGAAAACTGTTGATAATAATGTTGTGGCTGATGATACTCATGAGGAAAATGTTGATGATCACGTTGTTCAGCACTCACCAACTATTTTGCAGCAACCACAGGAGTCTATTGCTGCTGATAGACCGAGGCGTAACATAGTTCCACCTCATTGTTTAGTTGAAGAATGTAATCTTGCTCATTATGCCTTGAGTTGTGCTAAATAGGTGGAGCATGATACTAAACCTGCTACATATAATGAAGTTGTTGCATCCGTTAACCGCAAGAAGCCATTGACCGCGAGAAGTGGGTTTTTGCTATGCAAGAAGAGATGCAGTCACTTGAAAAGAATGGAACATGGGATGTTGTGTGTTTTCCCAAACAAAAGAAGGCCATCCGATGTAAGTGGATATACAAGAAGAAGGAAGGTTTGTCTCCTAATGAGCCTTCAAGGTTTAAGACAAGGTTAGTAGCAAAAGGTTTCAGCCAGATTCCAGGTATTGACTATAATGATGTTTTCTCTCCGGTTGTGAAGCATAGTTCCATCGTGCTTTCTTCGGTATTGTTGTTATGCATGATCTTGAGCTTGGGCAGCTAGATGTAAATACTGCTTTTCTGCATGGTGAACTGGAGGAGGAAATTTACGTGGACCAACCTGAAGGGTTCATAGTTCCTAGAAAATAGGTTTTTGTGTGCAAATTGAAGAGATCGATTTATGGTTTGAAGCAATCTTCAAGACAGTGGTACAAAAGGTTTGATTCATTTATGATCTCACATGGTTTTAAGAGGTCTCAGTTTGATAGTTGTGTTTACATAAAATTTGTTAATGTATTGATACGTCCATTTTGCATAACTATTCTATATCATAATTTACTGTTATTCATTGATATATTTCATATTAAGAGATGATACTTATCTTATTTCTTCTATTTTTGCATGGTTGATGACTTTTGGAGCATGGACCGCTGCAGTCAGGATTCTGATGGAAAAGGTGCTGTTTGGAGGCAAAATTCGCAAAGATCAGAAAATCCGGGAAAATACATGGAAAATCCTATTTTTCCAAAAGACGAAGAAAGCCAGAAGGGGAAGTGGAGATGGGCCACAGGGGGCCCACACCACCCCCTGGCGCGGGCCACCCTAGGTCGTGCCACCAGGTGGTGTGGCCACCCTGGTCCACCCTGGCTCTCCCCTCTGGCGTATATTATCCTCCAGAAACCCTAAGACTCGGGGAGCGACCACAGAAAGATTCTGCCGCCTCTACGGGGTGGAAAACACCGAGGGAGAAAGATCTCTCCGGTAGACAGAATTCTGCCGGGGGAATTCCTTCCCGGAGACGGGAGATCGTCGCCATCAACACCACCATCAAGCTGGACTTCATTGGGATCATCATCATCATCACCACCATCATCTCCACCAGCACCATCATCACCACCTCCATACCGTTGTAACAATTGGGTTAAATCTTGCATAGTTCTTAGGGGAAACTTTCCCGGTGTTGATTACTCCTTGTAGTTGGTGCTATTGAGTGAACCATTGAATTATCGTTTATGTTCAGATTGTTACATATCATTATTTCATCTCTGATCATGATCCAGATGATGTCTTGTGAGCAGTTCGTTTAGTTCTTGAGGACGTGGGAGAAGTCATGTTGATAGTAGTGGAATTGTGTTGAGAAAGATTCAATAGTTTGATATTTAACTTGTGGTGTACTTCTTCTAGTGGTGTCATGTGAACATCGACTACATGACACTTCACCTATATGGGCCTAGGGGAATGCATTGTGTATTTGGCTACTAATCATAGGAGTGCCGGAGTGACAGAAACCTGAACCCCCGTTAGGAAACCATTGCACAAGAGACGTCAGAGTATTAGAGTTTAAAGCTGTGGTTAGGTTTCTACCTTAATTACTTTCTTGTACTTGCGGATGCTTGCAAGGGGTATAATCACAAGTATGTATTAGTCCTAGGAAGGTCGGTACATTAGCACAGGTTCACCCACACAACACTTAGCAAACTAAAGAAGATTAATCAACTATATGAAGCGAAAGCACTTGACGGAATTCCCATGTGTCCTCGAGAACGCTGGGCCATCTTAAGTAATACAACCGGCTTGTCCTTTCTTTTTTACAAAGAATTCCTGCTCCAAGCCACTAGCCAGCACCTTCTGCTCCTTGTTGGGTTCGACACTCTTACTTATCGAAAATACTGCGATACACCCCCTATACTTGTGGGTCATCAAGACTATTTTCTGGCGCTGTTGCTGGGGACTAAAGCGCTATTGGAGAGTGGAACTGGTAAAGGAAACTTCTACTATGAGTATTGTTTACTTCTGTCAGTTGCTTTATTTTCAATATGGATAATTCGCTGAGTTTCTTATTTTGTAATGCTACTACCACTGCTAAGGTAGTAGATGAACCACCACCTGCTGAGAATGATACTTTTAAAATACCTACAAGAATTATTGATCGTGTTATGGATAACTATTATGTTGGAGATGGAACTGTCCATCCCGGTGATCATTTGCTCTTTATACACAAATTATGCGGGTTGTTCAAGTGTGTAGGTATTATTATAGATCAAGTTAAGAAGAAGTTATTCTCATTATCACTGAAAGGAAGAGCTGAGGACTGGTATAAGCTGTTAAAGAATGGTCAAGCTCTTGAATGGGAGGAAATAGTACCTCTCTTTTATTTAAAGTTTTATCCTCCTAGTGAGATTCATAAAGATCAGAATCAAATATACAACTTTTGTCCTCTTGATGGAGAGACTATAGCTCAAGATTGGGGGAGATTAAAGTTACTAATGCTCAAATGTCCCATTCATGAGCTCCCCAACAATATTATTATCAATAACTTTTATGCAAGGCTTTATCTTCATGATAAGGATTTATTGGATGCTTCTTGTGCTGGATCATTCACTCGCATGGAAGAAGAATCTAAATGGGATCTTCTAGACAGTATTCAAGACAGTGCTGAAGCATGGGAGAATGACAAGGGAAGAAAGTCAGGTATAAATTATGATTATGAATGTATTGAATCTTTTATGGGAACTGATGACTTTCAAAATATTAAAAATGCTTATGGTCTAGACTCTCAAGCTATTGCATCTTATTTTAAGGCTTGTGCTTCCTATATTGAAGTTCCTAAAAAGAAGTGGAATAAGTATCATGAACCATATAAATATGTTGCTAAGTGTGTTCCTGCAAGAAATACTGAAGTTTATACTGCTAATCATGTTTACCTGAACCTTACATTGAGAAAATGCCTTTCCCAGTTAAGATAAAGGAACATTCTATGATAGCTAGTATGGGTAATGAAAGTACAAATAAAGTTGTTGAACCTGATAAACAAATGGACGATGAACCTATAATAGAAAATGTGAAAGACTTTGTCACTAAATATGTAGAAGATGGACACACTATCCTCTGTAAGGATACTTCTAATATTGTTTCACAAAGTAGTGTTATGAGAGCTAGTGTTCCTGTGTTTTATGTTAGGATAAGTGATCATTGCTACAATGTTTCTTATGATAGTTATATCATTAAGTTTACGCATGATACTGAAAGTTATTATGAGTGAGGGAAGACTGTTCTTATGCACCTCAATAATATCAAGTTTCCTCGTTTTATGCTGAAAGTTTTTATGTTGCACTTCTTTTGCCTTCCTATGCTAGTAGCCTCTGGTTTCAACAACTTGTTTGTTTACAAAATTCCCTTGCATAGGAAGTGGGTTAGACTTAAACATGTATATTTTTGCTTCTTAATGCTCTCTTTCACTTCAATTCATATTCTTATGTGTGAGCATCATTGAAATTATCATGCCCATCCTAATGGCTATAAAGAAAGAGCTTTTTGGGAGACAACCCAGTTTATTCTTGCTTTCAGTTTTTTTTTGTTTCTTTGAGTCTTGGAAGTTATTACCTCGGTAATAACCTCTCCTTATCCTTTTTGTTTGGTTTTTGTGTCAAGATCAACCTCTAATGAGAGAGAAGTGAGATTTGGGGAAGTTGCTGTCCCGAAACAGATTTTTGTGCTTCACCGTAAAAATTCGTGAGAGATCTCTGTACGTCGGATTGAGCTGTAATTTTTTGTGCTTCTGCCCCAGGTTGTTTTTTAACTTTTGTTAATTTTGCACTTTTTGATTTGAGCAACAGAAGATTTTAGAAAAAAATATCTTTACCTGCTGGTCTGTTTTGACAGATTTTGCCACTCTTGCATTTGCTTCTTAAATCGATTTCCTTTTTGAATTCTTTTTGGGTTTTCGGAAGGAGTTGTTACAGTAGCTTATGTTTTGACGGTTTTTAGTTGAAATTGAACCTAAGAGGTCTATTACCTGGCTTATACTAGTGTTGCTAATGAGAATTGTGTGAAGTTTTGGGTGAAGAAATTTCCAAGTTATTGGAGAAAATGGTGTAATAAGAAAGAGAAAGGTTTCATGACTCGAGCAATATGAGTATGAAGATGAAGATATTGATGTTATTCAAGTGGTGACCCCGGAAAAATTTACCAAAGACCAAATTCAGAGACCTGCAGAGTCCATTTTTGAATAGGTAACAGTTCTGGTAAGAAAAGTTCCACGAAAATTCTGTCGAGTTATATTTTTGGAGTTTTCATCCAACAAGGAAAGCTATGAAGCGAAAGAGGGACGGAAACTGAGCCAGGAAGGCTCACACCACCCCCTGGCGTGGCCCCCCTGGCCGCGCCAGCAGGTGGTGTGGCCACCCCAGACTCCGTCTCCGACCCGTTTTTCTCCCAGTACCTTCCTTTTGTTGTAAAACTTCGTAATATATAATCCCCCGGATCCCCCGAGGTTCGTATATCATGTTCTCGTTGTGTTTTCGTTTTGATCTGTTTCTGCTAGGAACTATTCTTGAAAGTTAGAAGCACGATGGTGTCTGCCAAGGATAAAGGAAAGGAGCCTATGGAGGAAGATCCCCAAGACCCCGGACAGGAGGATGAGATCAAGAGTGAAGATGAAGAAGAGGCAAAGCAGGGCCAACATCCACACACCGGCACTACCATTGCAAGCATTAGAGTGTTGACAAAACCTGCCAGGGTCAGAAGGACTGCACGGATGTCAACTGGAGGGAAACCTCTGCGTCACTGTTTGGCTCCACGGTCACTTCCTCCATGCACCAAGAATCCTTTCCATACCCTTATCCATGAGCATCAATACCAAAATATGACCAAGGGGAAACTACCCTCCAATTGGGATTTGCCTCGTTCTAGCCATGCAGGAAAAGAAGACTTCAAGGAGGAAGAGTGGGGAAAGAATTGCAAGAGCTAGAATTCCCAACCCGACATGATCATGAGCCGCATTGAGCAAAGCTCACAGTTGATTCGTAATCTCAACTTCGAGATTGAGGACTTGGGGAAACTAATCAAAGAGCTCATCGAGAGAATACCACCACCACCGAAGGAGTAATTCGTCATCAGGTTTTGGCATCCCCTTGGTTTGTTCCAAGCTTGGGGGAGTGCCGCGGTATCATATCACTATCTTCTATCTTTTTACCTTGTTAGTAGAGTCATATCATGAATAGAGAAGTTACTGTGTAGGATGGTTTGTATTATGGAAGTGTCCCCCCTCTCGTTATATATCTATGTATCCCTTGGTGTGAGTTGCCCGTATGGAATATTAATGAAAAGTTCTATCATTTACTATTTTGCATATCTTATTTTAGTTTTCAATTCATGGTTATATGATTGATCTTGTCGTTAGTATTTGTATCACTTTGGGATCATTGAGTTAATTTAGTTGGTTTTGGAAAACCTAGCTCGGTCAGTAGCAGCACTATTTTGAGAATTAAATGAAAAAGATAAAAGTACTCTTAAAGAAATATAATTTCATCATCTTTCTTTCTTGATTTGCTCATAAGTTTAGTATTCTCTAGTTAAGATCTTTTGTGCTTCCAAGGAAGTTTGCATGTTTGTTTTATCACTTGTATGTTTGTCTATTTCCTCCAACTCTTATGCTTGCTACCCAGCCTTGCTAGCCAAAAACCTATACTGAGAGGGAATGCTTCTCGTGCATCCAATCCTTAAACCAAAACCTATGCCATTTGTATCCACCATACCTACCTATTAGCACTATTGCTATTCCAAGTAAATTCATGTTTTTATCTACCTTCCAAATTAAACTTGTTATGAGAAAATTAGTGATTAAAGCTCTCACGAACTTGATGGCACACTTTACTTTCTCGCATTTAATAAACTTGAACCATTGTGTCCATTTTTGTTGCATATATGCTTGCGCTTTATAAGTTGAAGTTAGCAGAACCATGTATCATGGGGAACGCTTTCAACATTGCACTAGTACTTTGTACCTTGTTGGTATCATGATTCTTTTGCTTATGGATCCCGGCGGTGTGAAATAAAAGGGGAACTTGTAAGATCATGGAGTTTATATGTGTGTTAGAGAAACGCCTGGGCCGCTAGCCTAAGCCATGCCTAATCATGGTGGAAACTTGCATCATAACCATAATGAGCACTCTGTGAAGCATCCTCAATAAAAACCTATGCAAATAGCAAATAAAAGAATCGTTGAGATGCTCATTGTTTGCTTGCCTTGTCATTTTGATTATGGGATGGCTCCTGTATCATGTGCAAGGGGTACCCCATTAGCGGTTCTTTATGATACATATGTATTCACAATGACAAGAGCTTACTTGTGACTAAAGTTGAGTAGCACGAGGTTCGGTACTCGTAAGTAAGGGGCATGAGATTTCAACTTATAACTTGTCAAGCATATCCTCTTAGTTGTGTCACTTTAACCTTAATCACCTAAAGATGCCTATGATAGGGGCAATGAGAGATGAAAGCTAATAAGTACCATAATTTTTGGAAGCTCTTTATGAAACTTTAAATCCCTGCTTCCCTCTGTGAAGGGCCTTTCTTTTACTTTTTAGTTCAGTCAATAATCATATTCCCTTCTACCTCAGCAAGCATTTTGAGTTGTTGTGTTTCATTCATTCATATGATGATTTATTCAATCATGTTTCTTGTGTTCCTTGTTTTGCACATTGCTCTTATCTTAGTGTTTACCTACTTTGAAAGCTACCATTGAAAACTAGTTATGTGTGAACTCCAGCAATTTATCAACTATTCTTCGACCAAGAGCTAAGTTTGCCATTACCAATTATGATTTACTTTATGTATCTTTATTGTGTTTCCTTTACTTATTGCAAGTTAAGTTATATAATAGTGAGTTATCTTCTATTATGACTTATGTATTGATGAATGTGATGCTTCTTGTCCGTATTATTTTATCGACTCTTCACTCCATAAACCTGAGGTCATGGTTATTGAGTTCAGTTTCGCTTGGGGACAAACGAAGTCTAAGCTTCGGGGAGTTGATACGTCCATTTTGCATCACTATTCTATATCATAATTTACTGTTATTCATTGATATATTTCATATTAAGAGATGATACTTATGTTATTTCATCTATTTTTGCATGGTTGATGACTTTTGGAGCATGGACCGCTGCAGTCAGGATTCTGATGGAAAGGGTGATATTTGGAGGCAAAATTCACGAAGATCAGAAAATCCGGGAAAATACATGGAAAATCCTATTTTTCCAGAAGACGAAGAAATCCAGAAGGGGAAGTGGAGATGGGCCACAGGGGGCCCACACCACCCCCTAGTGTGGGCCACCCTAAGCCGTGCCACCAGGTGGTGTGGCCGCCCTGGTCCACCCCTGGCTCTCCCCTCTAGCGTATATTATCCTCCTAAAACCTTAAGACTCGGGGAGCGACCACAGAAAGATTCCGCCGCCTCTGCGAGGCGAAAAACACCGAGAGAGAAAGATCTCTCCTGCAGACAGAATTGTGCCGGGGGAATTCCTTCCCGAAGAGGGGAGATCATCGCCATCAACACCACCATCAAGCTGGATTTCATCGGGATCATCATCATCACCACCATCATCTCCACCAGCACCATCATCACCACCTCCATACCGTTGTAACAATTGGGTTGAATCATGCATAGTTCTTAGGGGAAACTTTCCCGGTGTTGATTACTCCTTGTAGTTAATGCTATTGAGTGAACCATTGAATTATCGTTTATGTTCAGATTGCTACATATCATTATTTCATCTCTGATCATGATGCATATGATGTCTTGTGAGTAGTTCGTTTAGTTCTTGAGGACATGGGAGAAGTCATGTTGTTAGTAGTGGAATTATGTTGAGAAAGATTCAATAGTTTGATATTTAAGTTGTGGTGTACTTCTTCTAGTGGTGTCATGTGAACGTCGACTACATGACACTTCACCTATATGGGCCTAGGGGAATGGATTGTGTATTTGACAACTAATCGTAGGGGTTGCCGGAGTGACAGAAACCTGAACCCCCGTTAGGAAACCATTGCACAAGGGATGTCAGGGTCTTAGAGTTTAAAGTTATGGTTAGGTTTCTGCCTTAATTACTTTCTTGTACTTGCGGATGCTTACAAGGGGTATAATCACAAGTATGTATTAGTCCTAGGAAGGTCGGTACATTAGCATAGGTTCACCCACACAACACTTAGCAAACTAAAGAAGATTAATCAACTATATGAAGCGAAAGCACTTGACGGAATTCCCATGTGTCCTCGAGAACGTTTGGTCATCTTAAGTAATACAACCGGCTTGTCCTTTGCTAAAGAAAGGATTGAGCCACTTGCTGCATTTATTCTTATTGTCTTTTATTTACTCGTACTTTATTTACCTGCATTATCAAAAACCCCTAAAAATCTGTTTGCTAAGTATTTACAGAGAATTCCTGCTCCAAGCCACTAGCCAACACCTTCTGCTCCTCGTTGGGTTCGACACTCTTACTTATCGAAAATACTGCGATACACTCCCTATACTTGTGGGTCATCATGTATCACCTATATACTTGATGTTATATATTGATGATATGTTAATTGCTGCCAAGAGCATGAAAGAAATCACTACTTTGAAGGCACACCTAAGTAGTGAATTTGAGATGAAAGATCTTGGTGCTGCTAAGAAAATCCTAGGTATGAAAATTAAATGGGGCAGAAAATCTAGGTTGCTATTTCTTAGTCAGCAAAGTTAACATTGAGAAAGTTCTCCAACGTTTTAATATGCATGATGCAAAGTCTGTTAGTACTCATGTTGCTCCTCACTTTAAATTATTAGCATTGCAATGTCCTAGTTCTGATGAAGATATTGAGTACATGTCACGAGTTCCTTATTCTAGTGCTATTGGTTCCTTGATGTATGCCATGGTTTGTTCTCGCCCTGATTTATCATATGGTATGAGTTTGGTGAGTCATTACATGGCTAATCCTGGTAAAGAACATTGGAAAGTTGTTCGGTGGATTTTTAGGTACCTTTGTGGCACATCCAATGCCTGCTTGAAGTTTGGCAAGACTGGTGAGGGACTCGCAGGCTATGTGGGTTCAGATTTTGCTGTCGACTTGGATAAGAGGAGGTCCCTCACAGGTTGTGTGTTCACGGTAGGTGGATGTGTCGTGAGTTGGAAGGAAACGCTGCAACCAGTTGTTTCTCTATCTACAACCGAAGCAGAATATATGTCTATTGTTGAAGCTTGCAAAGAGTCTGTTTGGTTGTAAGGTTTGTATGCTGAGCTTTGTCAGGATAATTCTTGCATTAACCTGTTCTGTGACAATCAATGTGCTATTTACCTTAGTAAGGATCAGATGTTCCATGAGAGAACAAAGCACATTGATATCAAGTACCATTATGTTCGTGATGTTGTTGCACAAGGTACACTAAAGGTATGCAAGATAAGAACTCATGATAATCCTGCTGATATGATGACAAAGCCTGTTCCTGTTGCTAAGTTTGAGCTATTCTCAAGCTTAGTTGGTATAACTACTTAGCCCAAGTGGTTGTTGGTGCCGAAAGTGTTTACTTTGTTTTTCTCAGGGAGATGATTGTTGTTGTTTCTATAAGAAGGAATTTGTCTCAAGGTGGAGTTTGTTGAAGTATGATCCAAATTCTATTAAGGAGGCTAACTTCAGACGGAGCGGAGCAAGGCCCATCGAGGGAGCGGTACGGATCGTTGATGACCTAGGTTACCACCGCTATATATACCTCTTGTAAGCCGCCGACTGGGATAAGTTGCATCTGTGAAAATCCCCGGCATTGTGTAAATCACTCCTCATATTGTTAAGAATGACACATGCTTTCATGATATTGTTTAGGTGTTTCTTTGGCTAGTAACGAGCAGGCCCTCAGACAATTGCAAACCTAGCTTGAGAAACACCAAAAGCTCTCTCAATGTCTTTGCGGGCTGCTTCTTGACAAGTGGCAAAATGAGCTTCTTGGGGGTTTTGGGGTTTACTTATTGTTTTCACGAATGTTGCCCATTGTGGATAAATGCCATATGTGAGATAATACCCCATGGTGTACTCATGGCCATTGATCTTGTAGTTATAGGCCGGCTGTTCTCCATTTTCTAGCTTCGAAAACAAATGTGATCTCTGCAAAACGTTGATTTCATTCAGATAACCCAGTAGACCAAAGAAGCAATGGCATATCCACAAGTCCTGCGAGGCCACAACTTCGAGCACGGTTGTTTCATATTGGTGATGGTGAATATACTGCTCATGCCATGCTTTTCGCCAGTTCTTCCACCTCCAATGCATGCAATCGAGGCTTCCGAGCATCCCCGTCCAACCTCTTTTCTCATTCTCTGCCATGAGCCTCTTCGTGTCCTCCTCATTTGGTGCTCGCATGTATGTTGGACCAAAAACCTTGATCAATGTCTTCACGAATTTATGCACGCATTTCATGGTCATATCTTCGCCAATACGGAGATATTCGTCGGTGTAGTTAGTTGACACTCCATAGGAAATCACCGTCATTGTGGCAGAGATCTTCTGGTATGAACTGAAACCAAGCAAACCAGCATAATTTCTACATTGTGTGAAGTACTGGCAGTTGCCTCCAAAGCTTTCACAATCTTCTCGAATAGGTGCCATCTCATCCGGTACCAATGGCGAAACAGACGAGCAGGGTAGATGGGTGTCTCGGCAAAATAATCTTGCATGAACTTCTTGTGCCCTAGAACGCGGTTGCGTGGGATACATAATCGCCCGACAGTTGATCCCCTCTTCCTCTTTCAGTTATTCTCCTCCGCCTCCAGTTCGACGACGGCAGCCAGCAGAAGGAGGTCCTCCGCATCATCAAGGTCTTCCCAGTCGGACTCGTCGGACGATGAGTCCTCCAGCAAAAGCCAAACGAAAGAACTCGTCGCAGAATACAAGGACTCACTCCACGACAAACTCATCTACAAAATCCCCGCCGCATGGATCCTAAATCTAAGAAATTTCGAATTTGTAGACAAAACAATATAGGAGAAAGAGGGTTTACCGGCTCGGACGGCAGCATCGGACGGGCGGCGTAGCAGATCTGGCGCAAGGGTGGTTGATTGGTTGGGGGTCGTACGGACGCACAACAATTCCGTCGTAGATCAAGCGGTGATGGCGTCCATGGGGGCGCCGCATTGGGGTAGCGCTTCAAGGCGGCGGATGACGCGGTGTGCACTCCAAATCGATGACGGCGCCCAGCAAGCGGCATCACGGGGCGGCGCCGCCGCGTAGTGGCCGGGAACAGGGGAATTCGTACGGGGTGGTGGCGGTGGGAAAGCGGTAGAGGAAGATTCCCAGACTGGAGTCATGAATCTTCAGCGCGCCTCCACTCGCGAGCATTTGCGGGGAGCGGCAAAAGAACCAGGCGAAACCGAAAATATGCAGGATGCGGAGGGCGATATGCGGGGAGCCATAAAAAAATTCGGATGCGGTACGATATACGGTATCTAGAAAAGCCATTTTTTATGTCTCGTAACAAAAGCTGGTGGTTATTTTGTGGTACGGGCCGGGATGCGGTATCTGCTAGAGATGCTCTTAGGGCCCCAAGCACTAGTATAAAACAGACCTCTAGTTCCGGTTTGTAAGGGGCTTTAGTCTCGGATTGCAATCCGGGACTAACGTATTGGGACTAAAGTTTAAGCCTTTAGTCTTGGTTCTGTTACGAACCGAGACTAGATTGTCTCCACGTGGCCCTGCTGGGTGCGCTGGCTGGAGGATCTTTAGTCCCGGTTCGTAACAAGAACCAGGACTATAGTTGTTCTGCCGTGGCAACGTTTTACGGCAACCTGCTGTCGCGGCAGGAGATGGGGTTTTAGGGTATTAGGGTTTTTTATTTTTTTGTGTTCAATTATTTTTCATTTTGTGTTTTCATTTCAAACAAGTTTTCATATATATATTATTCTATGCTACTACATGTTGTATACATTGATACATATATAATATCATTTCTCACGATTACATACAGACATATTTATATACACAACTTGCATTGGTATATGAGTGCCAACCGAGACTAGAGCTCGTCTATTTGATTTACACGAAGATCATTACATTACATGGATACTTTAAGGTTTATCCACGTTGTACAGTCCTTTTATGTTTATGACGTACCTGAGCAAAAATCCCGACAACTCCTCTTGAGTTGTTAGTAGGCGTTCATGTGGTAGGAGCTTATCCCGCATCGCATCCAACTATATATAAAGAAGTTGATCATTATGAATGTGTACAACAAAAATTATGGTATAAAATAAATTTTGAATATATTGTTTATGTACTCGAAGAAAGTCTGTGCCCTGCTCCATACACCCACGAATGAACTCGCATACGTAATATCCACATAAATTTGTCCCCGGTGGCTGCGTCGTACACTGTTCGAGAATATAATTCAATCAAATAATAATCAAGCATGATAATTGTATGGAGACTAGAATTGAAGAGATGCGAGGACCTAGCTCTCGTACTACTTACCGGGATCAGACGAAAAGTCAGCTCTTTACGCCAATCACCCTGAACCTCCTTCGTGAACCTTTTCCAAACCCTGTCCGGCAAAAGAGAAATGAATGAGGTATTAATTACTTGACATCTCAGAGAATGAACGAAAGAAATAGATATAGTGTGATAATGATTGAAATTAATTTTGGAGCATATCAAGTATGCTGCGGTTGTCTTCCATCGGCTTCTTTAACGAGTCTGAGATTTCAACTTTTGCACGGTCAACGTCAATGTTTAGAAGAATACAGTGGTAGTTGTGCACGTTTATATACACTTAACATCGAGTAAACAAAAAGTGAATGTGTACAAGACATTAAGACTCTCACCCGAAGTGGTAAGGAAATAGTATTTGCATCTTGTAATGTTGCTCCATTAAAAACATTAGCAAGTTATCCTTCGTATCCTCGGGGTGCTTCTTTAGCGTATGTCCATTAACTCTGTTTGGGTCAACGAACCCAATGCTGTAGATTGACTTTATTCTACATTCATGAATCTTCATTCTGCATATATAATAGCATACAGAAGGAGATATAGTGTGGATAACTACGGGCAATGAATTGAACGAGATGAGTTAGAGATTTAATTACTTACAGACAATAGCAGCTGAGGAGGGACTTGTCTAGGGCGTCTAGGTTGAATAACTGAAATAATTCAGAAAGTTCAATTGAGATCATGTCTAGACGGAAGTACTCCTCTCCAACTTTACATAGGATAAATTGTCGCTCTTCCTTTGTGACTTTCAAGTACCAGACATGCAAAAGTCGCATATGTGTTGGCAGATCATCGAATACCTCATCGCTGACCAGAGGCTCCCCGTAGACAAATTTTCGTGCTATTGGTGCCTTGGTGACATCTCCGCCGCATAGAATTAGTTCGACGGGCACGTTACACTCCTTGGATAATTTAATAGCGTCTTCCATAACTATTGCACCTTGAGCGGGCTAGGGTAACACCTCGAGCGGGGCGATAGATTGTTTTGCCTGTTTGCCGAGCTAGGCAACTTCTTTTGATATTCTCCTGCTTGCAGTACTGCTTGATGACTTCTATTTTAGTGTCTTCGTAAGACAACGTGTATAGTCATCTTTCCTATTTAACACATGTTGGGGTGGTTGTGCAAGGAATGCCTTGAAGTGCTTCTTGACTATTGGATCAACTTGCACCTGTGGCTCGGGTTGTTTTGGTGAAAAATGGGCCTTCACTTTGGCTTGGGAGATCATCATGCTTTCCTCATTAGTATGGTGATAGGCTAACTTGGGAGGAGATGGTGGTACTCTTGGGAGGGGCTCTTGTCGTTTTTGGCGTCGGTTATCCCTCGACGTAGCGGTGCTATTCTTTCGCTTTCTTCCCTTTGATTCAGTGGGCGGAGGCGGAGGCGCTGGAGATGGAGATGCACTCGCACTGCGGTCCCTCTCAGGGAGGGGTGGGCTATTGTTTCTCGGTGGAGACTGTGGACTCAGAGGTGATGGTGGCCTCGGAGGTGATGGATTGCTTCTCGGAGGAGAAGATTGCCTTGGCGCCTAGCCTAGAAACACGATGTGCTGCTTTTTCCAAAGAATGATCCCACCCTCCACTTCTCCTAGTGTTTTCTCCCCTTCACCTATAGGGATGTCAAGATCCAGTGATCGACATGTCGGTTCAACTTCATCCACACCGACACGAGCATAGCCAACTGGAATCTAACTTCCATGGTAGGTTGCTTCCGGTGGACAAGGTAAAGCAAAGCCGAGCGCCACCTTCATAGAAATGTTTTTCACTGTCACACGTAGCTCACAAGCTGTCCTTGCCTCGACTTGATCCATGGGGTACCGAACCATTGGTTCACCGGCCGTATCATCTATCACTGGTGCATTATTCTCCATCAGCAGTTGATTATTAGCTGGTACCTCCATGGAGGCCACGCTGCTTCTCCATTGAGATGGGGCCACCGGACTGTCGAATTGCAGGATGTTTCTGTCAGGCCAGTACTCTAAGTTCATTAATCCTCTCCTGCTGCAGCTTGAACATGGCTTGAAATTCCTCGTTCCTTTTTTCAACCGTCTCCAACCGCGCTGCCTCCAATCGGTTCGTTTTTCTGGATCGGCTTCTATAAGTGTCAATGTCCTGGGGAAACCCGGTCTTCCATGGAACAGATGGTCCAAAGCCTCGTGTTCGTCCGACTTTTTCAGGATTCCCGAGGGCATATGTTAGCTCATCGTTCTCTATGTCAGTAACGAACTTTCCATCTTGTCTCTCTTTTATCACTTTAACAAGTACATCTTTGGGTTTAATAATGTCCTTCTTTCTAACAATAATCTCCCCAGTTTTAGTGTCATACGATCCCCCATGCCCAAATAACCAATTTTTTGACCTCACGGGCCACTGATTTGTAGCTGGAATGACCCCTTTATCACGCATGGATTTCTTAGTTTTTGCCCACTTAGGCATGGTCGTCTTGTAACCACCTGTCCCCATAGTATGGTGATATTTATTTTTGGCCGCATTTTCATGATTCTTTGCCGACCTTGCCTTAACTTCTTCTGAGCACTTGTACGCCACAAATGCGGCCGAGTTATCCCGTTGCTTCTCCAGCGGGCCAGTGAATGGCGGAGTCAACTTCTTCTTGACAAAATTGTTGTACAATCTTTTCTTCCAGTCCTTGAATTGTTCGCCCATATTCTTAAGGGCCCACTTTCTGACTGTCAACCTCAATGCCTCATTGAGTTCAGGAGTGTCCAATTCAGGTAGAGAGAAGTGTGTCATGAGCGAATTCCAAAGACACTCTTTGGCTATGTGATACTTCATAAACGTATCTATAATTTTTGATGTTCCATGCTTGTTTAGTATCTACTTTCTTATGTTTTCTTCACACTTTGAGGTATTTTTATACATTTTCTAGGGCTAACCTATTAACAAGATGCCACAGTACCAGTTGCCTGTTTTCTGCTGTTTTTGGTTTCAGAAAAGCTAGTAAGGAAATATTCTCGGAATTGGACGGGACAAAATCCAAAGTCAGTATTTTACCCGAAGCAACACGGAGTCTGCAGGGGAGACAAAGTGGCGCACCAGGGCGGCCACACCTGGTGGCTGTGCGAACTGGGGGCGCGCCACCAGGTGGTGTGGCCCCCTGGTGCTCCACCGACCTTGCCCCTTCGCCTATAAAAGCCTCCTGGGATGAAAACCCTAAGAACCCGAGTGCCATCTCCATCCCTAGATCGGGAGGGATCTGAAGCTCTTCCTGGCACACTGCCGGAGGGGATAGATCACCCTCGAGGCCTTCTTCATCACCATGCCTGCCTCCAGTGTGATGCGTGAGTAGTTCATCCTTGGACTATTGGTCAATGTAGTAGCTAGATGGTTGGTTCTCGTCCTCTGTGCTATCATGTTTAGATCTTGTGAGCTCCGTTCATGATCAAGATCATCTATTTGTAATCTTACATGTTGTGTTTGTGGGGATCCGATGGATATTGAGATGCTATTTCAGATTGATTATTGATTCTATCATGTCTATGTTATTTTGTGATCTTGCATGCTCTCTGTTGTTTGTAACTATCTTGGCCAAGTAGATGCTTGCAACTCCAAGAGGGAGTATTTATGCTCTAGTAATCTGGGGAAGTGAGAGAAATCTCTAAGGTGCTAGATGTGCTGTTGCTACTAGGGATAAAACACCAATCCTTTGTCCATGGGACAATCATATTGTTTACTTTACACACTTTGCTTAATGCAATTATCTGTTGCTTGCAACTTAATACTGGAGGGGGTTCGGATGATAACCTGAAGGTGGATTATTAGTCATAGATGCAGTTGGATTATGGTCTATGTATAATGTTGTAATGCCCAATCAAATCTCATAGGAGTCAAGATGATTAGTATATGCATTGCATGCTTTTTCAAATCTATCAATTACCCCGCCGTAATTTGTTCACCCAGCATGTTATTTATCTTAAGGAGAATCACCTCTAGTGAACTATGGACCCCGGTCCATGCTTTTACCATTGCTATACCTTCTACTAATACTATTTACTGTTTACTTTCTGCAAACAATTACTATCTTCCACACAATACGTTTAATCCTTTGTTTTCAGCAAAACCAGTGAGATTGACAACCTCAATGTAAGTTGGGTGCAAAGTTCTGTGGTTGTGTTGTGCAGGATTCCAAGTTGCTAGCAACACCTTGTAGTTGTTTCCTTGCTCCTACTGGTTCGATAACCTTGGTTTCATAACTGAGGGAAAACTTGTTGTTGTGCTCATCATACCTTCCTCTTGGGGTTCCCAATGAGCTCTACATTTTGAGCCATCACTCTGTCATCGACAAAAGTTGCTCCAACTTGATCGCTTTTCTTTCCTGGCTTATTCCACTTCTGAGTGGTGATCGGGATGGTGTCCCACACTATCACTCCGCATTGATATACAAATACACTTGCGGCCTCTGTCGGCTCCAAAGGTTCGCCCAGCTCAGAAACGAGATCAATAGTGAAACGCGCACCATCGGCCAACTTTTTGGTCGGGCCTCATTTCCTTGCAGAAGATTGGCCCGATGCGGAGGTCTAAGAGAAGAAATAGTCGTTAGTATATATATATATTTGAATCAACTATTGCATCTACTAGCTCGTGATAAGCTGAGGCTTTATATACCTCGCCGGACTTTGCTATGATGTCTCCATCGTCGTCTCCACCAAAGAATTCATCATAGTTGTTTGTACCATCGGATTCATCCAAGTTGAGGTATTGGGAGCCATCATCATCTCCATCGTTGTCTGCTCCATCGTGATGGTAACCTCTTGTACCCTCATCTATCATCTTGAACATGCGCTCTCCATCGTCTCTACCGTCCATAACTTAACTAATACAGAAGAAAGATAAAACCTTTTTGCTTAATGCGATAAATAAATGAAGATAAAGTAATTCAGCTTAATATCCCATATTACACATTAAAGTACCAATTAAACAATAATACATCTCAAATAATCGAGCTAGTACAATAATAATAAAAGATTCCTATTACACATATAGCTCAACCAAGACGTCGACCCTCGCGGGAGGTGTGCACCCAAAGAGTAGGAACCATCACCAGAGAATATCTCCGGTAACGTGCCTGAAGAACTTGCCAGGTATCGGAGACCCTAACTTCCAAAATCTACATGTAACGTCGGACATGCTCGTCCTCCTTCCTGACACGACACTGTACCACCTCGTCGGCGGCCGGCTCCCTCTACACCGTGCCTGGACCACTCGGCTGCGACCACAGAAGATCCGGGTCGATGACGACACCCGGATTCCTCACCAAAGTACGCCTCTCGGCTGGTAGCGCCTCCTAGTGCCAGCCCGGCGGAGCCCAGTCCCGTGGATGCCCGACGACAGAGCCTAGTAGTCCTCTGTTGTTCCCACCAAGTGAACAAGGATGAGGACGCTGCATAATCCTAAACACTAAATTAAACCTATACACTTTAAACATGACGACAGTAAATAGTATCAACTAAAATAAACTATATTAAACACTAACTACCTAAAATCTCTAAAAAAAATTACACTAACAAAAATCTCTAAACTAACTAACTAAAATTCATCAACAAAATTATAACTAACTAACTAAATTAACCCTAAACTTTGAACTAACTACCTAATTAACCCTAAATCCTAAAATAACCCTAAAATACTAGCACAAAATTATAACACAAAATTATAACTTTGAACTAACTACCTAATTAACTCTAAATCCTAAAATAACCCTAAAATACTAACACAAATTATAACCCTAAAATAACCCTAAATCCTACCTAATTAACACTAATTATAATTAACACAAAATTATAACAAAAAACGCCGGAGAGCTCACCTACGGGGCAGGGAGACACGAGTGGCGGTGCGGGCGGCGCGAGCGGCGGTGGGTCGCTGGGGCGGTGCGGGCGGCGGACGGCGCACGGATGGCGGACGGTGCACGGGTGCGGGTGGCGGACGGCGTTGGGGTGCGAGTGGCGGCGGCATCGAGATTGGGAAGAAGATGTGTGCTCTAGTTCGGTGCTCGAACCAGGGTGGACGGGGTGATATTTATATATGCCCCCCTACTTTGAAAGATATAATTTATTCTTTATATATTCTACTTTGTTAATTATCCTCGGGTTTATTGTTTATTGTTTATGGTTTAGGGTTTAGGGTTAGGGGTTTAGGGTTTAGGGGGGTTTAGGGTTAGGGGTTTAGGGTTTAGGGTTTAGATATTTCCCGCCATTTCCCACCACTCCCCGCCAAGTTTTCCCTCTGAACGGACCTTTTAGTCCTAGTTGTAGCCACTAACCGGGACTAAAGATATTTCCCGCTATTTCCCACCGCTTCCCGCCAAGTTTTCCCGCTCTTTCCCTCTGAACGGAACTTTTAGTCCCAGTTGTAGCCACTAACCGGGACTAAAGATATTTCCCGCTATTTCCCACCGCTTCCCGCCAAGTTTTCCCGCTCTTTCCCTCTGAACGGAACTTTTAGTCCCGGTTGTAGCCACTAACCGGGACTAAAGATATTTCCCGCTATTACGCACCGTTTCCCGCCAAGTTTTCCCGCTCTTTCCATCTATATATAGGCCGACCGCGCCATGGCAATCCACACATCCACACCTTTCGCTCTTACAACAATGGACAACACCTACTAGGCCATTCTGACCCTCGAGGAGGCCGAGGCGCTGTGCGCCTCTAGCTATCCATGCCCACTGGGCTACCCACCGCCTGCCGGCTTGATGCTGAGCACTGGAGGGGTTCCTGTCCCTCCTATGTCTCAAGGTTCCGCCCGGCAGGCGGCCATCACGAACCACTTCTACCTCGAGCTCACGCTGGAGCAGTGGATGGATCCCGAGTGGGATACCGACAACTACGACACCTAGAATGCCTTCTTCGCTAACCGGCCGGAAAGGGAGCTCGCCGGGTACGAGGGTGACGGCCTGCCCCCGGTGAATCACAACGAAGCCGGCCGTCGTCTGTGGTGGGCGAACCTTACTATCATCGACGTGATGTGCTACATCGCTGGGGGAGGCCATCCTTGTCTACGGTGCCCACCTATCCCTCCACAGCCACAAGAAGGATGGCGGTAGTGGCATCGTCATCCAGGAGACCCCTCCCCCACCCGCCATGAATCCGAGGCCGGAGTGGCAGGTGCCCCCGGTATATGCCATGGCTGGGCTAAGGATCCAGCCGCGTGCACCTAGCCACGACGATGATGACGATGATGAAGAAGACCCTGAAGCTGCGTACTATAGGACTAGGCATGATTATGACTAAAGGGGGTGGCTTTAGTTCTGATTCCGTAGTCCCGGTTTTTTAATATTAATAAATGTCTTGAGTGTTAGCTAGTCCCGGTTTGTGGCTAGACCGGGACTAAATATGAAGATGTTGTTGTATTCTTGTGAGTTCGCTCAAGTGATGAAATACTCTTTTTTCTACCTGCCTTCAGTAATCTTAGAAATTGTAAAAAAATAGGATTAATTCACAAAATGTTTAATCCATTATTACATCACCAACATCCACATCTAGTGTTTTGGTTCTCTTCTAGTCCGTAGCCATGGAGCATCTTCCTTATTTAGCGGTATGCTTGGGTCAGTTTTCACTTTGAATGGCGGAATTTTATGAAATCTGTTATAATCTTCTGACATGTCTGTCTTGTCCTCAACTCCTACCATGTTTCTTTTCCCTGAAAGAACTATGTGGCGCTTTGGCTCATCGTATGATATTGTATTCTTTTGCTTATCTTTCCTTTTTCTTGGTCTAGTAGCATGTCCTTCACATAGAAAACTTGATCCACATCATTGGCAAGGACGAAAGGTTTGTCTCCATACGCAAGATTATTGAGATCCACTGTTGTCATTCCGTACTGCTGGTCTACCATTACCCCGCCTCCTGTCATCTTATGGGACCTTGAAATTAGGACCATAGTCAAGTTCCCATATGTCCTCTATGTAACCATAATATGAGTCCTTATGCCCATTGTCATCTGATGCATCAAATCGGACACCACTATTTTGGTTGGTGCTCTTTTTATCTTGGGCGTGCGTGTAAAATATATTCCCATTTATCTCGTATCCTTGGAAAGTCAATATAGTTGAAGATGGAGACCTGGCCAACAAGTACAACTGATCTCCAACAGTGGTGTCATTCATGAGATGTGTCTGCAAACCAACCGCCGAAAGTCTTCATGTGTTCATCTCTAATCCAAGAGTCAGACTGTCCCGGGTAGTTGGAGCGTACAATATTCTTGTGTACCTCGATATATGGAGCCACCAAGGTGGAACTTTGTAGAACTGTATAGTGTGCTTTAGTGAAAGAATGCTCGTCCATACATATCTTTGCTTTCTTTCCTAGCATGCCTTTTCCACTAAGTCTCCCCTCATGTCGTGATTCAGGTACACCGATCGGCTTAAGGTCAGGAATAAAGTCAACACAAAACTCAATGACCTCCTATGTTTCATAGCCCTTGGAGATGCTTCCTTCTGGCCTAGCACGGTTATGGACATATTTTTTTAAGACTCCCATGAATCTCTCAAAGGGGAACATATTGTGTAGAAATATAGGACCGAGAATGGTAATCTCTTCGACTAGGTGAACTAGGAGGTGCGTTATTATGTTGAAGAAGGATGGTGGGAAGACCAACTCAAAGCTGACAAGACATTGGACCACATCTTTCTGTAACCTTAGTAGACTATCCAGACTGATTACCTTCTGAGAAATTGCATTGAGGAACACACATAGCTTCACAATGAGTACTCTAACATTTTCCGGCAGAAGCCCCCTCAAAGCAACCGGAAGCAACTGCGTCATAAGCACGTGACAGCCATGAGACTTCAGGTTCTGGAATTTTTTCTCTGCCATATTTATTATTCCCTTTATATTGGACGAGAAGCCAGAGGGGACCTTGATACTACTCAGGCATTCAAAAAAGATTTCCTTCTCTTCTTTGGTAAGAGCGTAGCTGGCAGTACCTTGAAACAACTCTGGCATGCCTGCCATCTCGATCTTCCATACGTTGTTGGTCCTGCCATGCTTCTGGTGTATCTTTATTCTTTCCATACACGCCCAAGAAGCCTAGTAGTATCATGCAAATATTCTTTGTCAGGTGCATCATGTCGATTACAGAGCGGACCTCTAAGACTTTCCAATAGGGTAGCTCCCAAAATATAGATTTTTCTTCCACATGGGTGCGTGTCCGCTAGCGTCCTTCGGAACGGACTGTCCGCCAGGACCCTTTTCAAAGATTACTTATAAATCCTTCACCATATCAAATACATCTTCACCAGTACGACGGATAGGCTTACTCCGATGATCTGCTTCACCATTGAAATGCTTGCCTTTCTTTCTTAGGGAATGTGTGGGTGGAAGAAAACAACGATTCCCTAGGTACACATTCTTCTTACACTTATCCAAATATATACTTTCAGTGTAATCTAAACAGTGTGTGCATGCATTGTATCCCTTGTGTGTCGGTCCTGAAATGTTACTAAGAGCAGGCCAATCATTGATGGTTACGAACAACAATGCTCGTAGGTTGAATTCCTCATGTTTGTGCTCGTCCCACATACGTACACCTTGTCCATGCCACAGCTATAAAAGTTCTTCAACTAATGGCCTTAGGTACACATCAATGTCATTGCTGGGTTGCTTCGGGCCTTGGATGAGCACTGGCATCATAACAAACTTCCGCTTCATGCACAACCAAGGAGGAAGGTTATAGATACATAGAGTCACAGGCCATGTGCTATGACTGCAACTCTTCTCGCCAAAATGATTCATGCCATCTGTACTTAGACCAAACCATAAGTTCCTCGCGTCACCTGCAAAGTCCGGGTAGTTTCTCTCAGTTTTTCTCCACTGCGACCCATCAGTGGGGTGTCTCAACATTTTGTCTTTCTTACGGTCTTCTTTGTGCCATCGCAACAACTTGGCATGGTCTTCGTTTCTGAATAAACGTTTCAACCGTGGTATTATAGGAGCATACCACATCACCTTGGCGGGAACCCTCTTCCTGGGGCGCTCCCCCTCAACATCACTAGGGTCATCTCGTCGGATCTTATACCGCAATGAAGTGCATACCGAGCATGCATACAAATTCTCATACTGCTCACCGCGCTAGAGGATGCAGTCATTAATACATGCATGTATCTTCTGTACCTCTAATCCTAGAGGGCAGACAACCTTCTTTGCTTCGTAAGTACTAGCGGGTAGTTCATTATCCTTTGGAAGCAGCTTCTTCATTATCTTCAACAACTTTTCAAATCCCTTGTTAGTCACACCGACCTTTGCTTTCCATTGCAACAATTATAGTGTGCTACCTAGCTTTTTGTGGCCATCTTCGCAATTCAGGTACCACAATTTGTTGTGATCATCTAACATCTGCTCAAATTTCAACCTCTCCCTTTTGCTATCACATTCTCCCTTTGCATCAGCAATGGCCCGACCAAGATCATCATCTGGCTCATATGATGAATGTTCTTCTACTTCTTCTTCATCATTGTGTTCCATTGTAGTATCACCATATTCAGGGGACATAGGATAGTTGTCATCATTCTCTTCATCTTTGTTGTCTTCCATCATAACCCCTCTTTCTCCGTGCTTGGTCCAACAATTATAGCCAGACATGAAACCGAACCGAAATAGATGGTCGTGAAGGACTCTTGAGGAAGAGTATTCCTTCTAATTCCGACACTGATCACATGGACAACACATAAAACTATTCCGCTTGTTTCCCCTGCGACAACGAGAGAAAAATGCACGCCTTTAATGAACTCGCCAGAGATTCTGTCAGCGTACATCCATTGTCGTCTCATCTGCATTATATAAGTACATCAAACAAAATCATGATGCTAAGATTAGTACTAGTCTAAAAATTAAAGCACACAGCGTATACATCAAACAACTATGCACTGATTTAAAAACTTTCGACTCCATCTTTAGTCCCGGTTGGACACACCAACCAGGACTAAAGGGGTTGCGGCAGGATGGGGCCGACATGAGCCCGTTTAGTCCTGGATGGTGTTTCCAACCGGGACTAAAAGAGACTCTAACCGGGACTAAAAGTGGGTGACGACACTATATGTCGTGAGTGGAGACACTATGCCAATGAGTGGCGACACTATTTCAGTGGGTGGAGACACAATGACAGGGGTGAGTGTCGACATTATGCCGTGAGTGTCGACACTAGATTGTGTTGTTTAATCTATAAATAGGCTTCCTTGTGAAATATCAACTGCAAGGAATGAGACCAGGGACACCACTATGGAGGAGCTTCTCGAAGATGTCTTAGGACCTCATCCTCAGACATCTTCGAGGAGCTCACCGTAGAGGCACTCCCTAATATGTGAAATTAGTTAGCTCCACTAGCATACTGATTTAGCTAGAGAAGATATAAACTGAAAGATGGTGTGCGAGAGCAGGGACACCACTACGGCAGAGCTTCTCGAAGATGTCTTAGGATCCCGTCCTCAGACATCTTCGAGGAGCTCGCCATAGAGGCACTCCCTAATTTAATTTTGTTGGAAATATGCCCTAGAGACAAATAGTAGTAAGGACTATTATCATATTTCATATAATTTATGATTAAGTTTTATATCATGATATAACTGTATTGAGTGGAAACATCAATACACGTGTGATATACAAACAACCAGGGGTTCCCAGTGAAACTCTAGTCACTAGTTCATTGGTCAACAGATGATCATGTTTCCTGATCATGTGGCATTTATGCCAGTTTGAAATGAGGTCATCTCATTCTGAGAATGAGATGATGAACCAATACCCAACCTAAACATCGTGACCCGATCATGTCATGAAGTTCAAGTTACGATGATTAGAAATGGATCCTCGTAGACTATTCCTTACACCGTGAGGCTATATCAATCACTGTCTCCCGAGAGTGCTTAGATAGCATCAAACGCCATCTGGTAATATGGTGGTTATAAAGGTGTGTTCAGGTACTCGGAGGAAACCGTAGAGTCAATATATGTCAAGAGCGGGATTTGTCTGTCCATGTGACGGGAGGATACTCAAGGGCCCACTCGGAGAGGTTATATCCAATAGCTGCACAGATTGTGATTTGATCACGGGGATATCGCTTGTCGGAACGAGTCAAGTAGCATTGTTCAGTAACGAGATTGAACACGACATTGTGATGTCATTGATCAGATCTCGGGCAATGCAAGTATCGAGGGAAAAAGGGAATAAGACACGACTGTCCCGGTTCAAACGACAAAAGATCTTCGTGGAACGCATAGGGCTCACATGGCCATCCAGGTCCCTCTATCGATTATTGGTGCCGGAGTGTCCTGACCATGTCTGGAGTGTTCCCGAACCGTGGGGTATCACACTTATGGGCTTGATGATTCTTAGAGAGTGTTTATAGGATCGGTGGAATCACCGAAGAGTGGTAGGGAGAAAACTGAAAGGGTTTCGGTAAGTCCGGAGGATGTCCGGAGTGGAGATGGAAAGTGTTCCATACCCACGGAGATTGGATAATGTGTGAATGAATGTTAAATGTTGATTTAATCGTTTAGTCATAATTATTTAATAAAGAGAAAATCAATTAAAATGGTCAAAGGCTTAATGAGCCAATTTCGGGAGGGAGAGGGCCCATTAGGGGAAAGGAGAGAGGGAGAGGGGCCAAGGGGGAGGCCGGCTGGGCCTAGACCCCCCGCGCGGGGCCCACTAGGGTGGCTGGCGGCCACCCCACCCCCTCCTCTCCTTTAGTCCCACCCCGTGTCTTTGAGGGAGGTAGTACCTCCCCTCCCCTATATATAGTGGGGGTATTTGGCCAATTTAAATACACCAATAATCAATAAAGGTCTTCTCACTTTTGGGAGGACCTCTAATTGATATTTTCTCTCTCCCCCTCTCTCTCACATGACCGTGGTCCCAAGTCTGGACTGGTCGAGCGAGAGACATCTTCACCGCGGAGCGCCGTCACGCTGCGGGATTCGGATCTAGGAGCTCTACTTCCGCAACTGCTACTGGATCGGGGAAGCGGGCGGCATCGTCAGGCACCGGACGTTTGTAACTCCCCGCGAGGTTTCGCACTTGAGGCACTCAAGTCGTTGGAGCCAAGGAGCGCAAGGACTTCATTACGACCTTGAGGTCGGCTTCGGCTCATCTACATCAACCACGCTCTCCTGAGCATTGACAACGCTTTTCGGTTTTCAAGGGTAAGTTCACGAAAAGCCCCTCCCGTTACTGTATTACTAATAGATAGGTCCTGGAAACTTCAGGGGTTCAGGGGCGTAGAGTAAAATTTATTGTTTTCATACGCAGAACCCCAACAGTGGTATCAGAGCTAGATCTATGCGTAGTAATGCTAGTACGGGTAGAACACAGGAGATGTAGCATGTGGGCATTGATCTTTTAGATGTTACCCTCCCAGTGTACTTGTGTATACCGCAGTAATGCTTGATGAAGCGACCCCCAACCGACTTTACGCGTTCATTCACGAGACTGGTCCACGCTTGGCATACGGCTTGTACCATATAAAGTGGCTTAGGGGGTGTCTATCTCTCTCGCATTAGTTGGTATACCATTTGCAACGGAGGGCCCCGAAAGGGGTGTAGTAGAGACAACTACTTGATCAGCGTTGTGCTGAAAGTTTGTAGGTAAGAACGGTTCTTGTGCGAAAGCCCATTCAGCCACGTAAAACATGCAAAGATAAAGTAGAGGCGTCTAACGTTGTTTTGCAGGGGGGCGTTGCTTTGTGATATGGTTGTGGCAAAGGTAAAGTGGTTACCTTTTGTTACATAGTAGTAGATAGTCACAGAGGTGACAAACTACCACGCCGGAAAGACACCAATACCCTGGTGTCTACGGCGCCGGAACCCTGGCGCCGGAACCCGGTGACGACGGATGGAGATCACGACATGAAGGACCATATCACATAGCATTTACATTCAATGTTATTGTTTGTATATTTTATTGTGTGCTAGTATTAGATACTCGACGGTAGCCTGATAAGATGATCCCTGTTAAAATTACCAACGATTGTGTTCCCCCTTAGTGTGCACCACCAAGAAAGTACTTTGGTATGAGGCGATCCAGGGTTACAGGCCTGGGTGTCAGACATATCTACGTTCGCATACAGTGGGTGTAAGCCATGTTGCATAGAGAATACACTAAGGTTGAGTTGGCGAGCCTAGCATGCCACATAAGCGTGGCCTCGGAACACGGATGGTCGAAAGATCGAGCACGAGTCGCATGACTGATGTGCCGACGTTTAGCGTCCACCTTTGAACCCACATCGATGGCCGTGTTCAATCGGGGGAGATGTGGCTGATAGGGGTCGTGTTATCACTAGGACCCTTTTGGGGATAGGTGTTTCTGAGTGGAGTTATTATTAACTCGTTTAATTATAAACTTAGTCTAAATTCCTTTTTCAATTATAAATGTAGATGGCTCACCGAAGCTTACTTTGTCATTGAGGATTGGGTAAAGGGTGAGAAACTTAGACTTGATGGATCCAACTTCCCTAGTTGGCTTGTGCGCCTGAATGATCTCCTTACTAGGAATCATGTGGTAGACTACATACACCGCACGATGGATTTGACTGAGCCAAACTACTATGAGACCCCACAAGAGCTAGCAGACCGCTACTATCGTCAAGAGATGTCCACCTACATTCAGATAATAATGTGTTACGGGATGGTGGATGGACTACATCCGCTCATGGGTGACCTTGATCCATATTCGATGGTGGATCAGCTGAGAGCGGGATTCATAGGCCATGTGCGCATGTGGAAGCACAAGCTGCTTGGAGAGTTCCTTTCCATACAGATGGAGGAGCACACATGTCTGAAGGGTCACTTGGAGCACATGCTTGATGCACACATGAGACTGGTTCACTTCGTGGATTACTGGATGGCTGATCCATTTGCGATAGAAGTACTGCTTCGATCGTTGCCTCCCAGCTACGAAGGACATGTCCGGAGTAGCATCATGAGTGGTGATACAGAATCATTGGATTTCCATGAGTTCATATTATGTTTCAGGAACGTAAAGGTTGAACCAATCACCGGATAGGTCATCGATGACAAAGGTATATATTTGATATATAGTTTTATAAATGTTATAATCTTGCAAACACATTTGCAGTGTTAAGTATATCTCATACTTGTTCTGTTTTGCTGAAAACAGGTCCTTCTGCATGAGAGGTGCTTGCTGGAGAGGAGGTGACGTTGCGTGTTGATGGAGAGCATGATGATGACGGCCGACGACACTCTCCCTCGACATTTATCATTTAGTTTGTGTTTTAGGATGATTATTGTAATCAAGAGATTGTGAACTTCTTTAGTGTGTCTCACACTTCGTGAGACGGTTATTCATATGAGGTTGTAACAAACAGTTGTTCCACTTTTATGAATGATTTATATTCTTGTTCATATCTTGTTTGATTACGTGTGAATTATCCTTGTTGTTTGAAACTAATTGATAATGTATGAACATTTGTAAAATATTAAAATGCCTTGTTTAAAATACCCTACTTAATAATATTTCATTAATGAATGAAAAACCATTGTTTAAATTCAAAGTTATTTGATAATATGTGAAAGTCATTCGATTTATTATCACATATAAATCATGCCTAAGTTCGGCAAAATAACCTGAACACCGTGTATTACTTGAATACAAAGTGATTAAAGAATTGTTAAAAGTAAATACATATTCGATGTATTAGGTTTTAACGAAAATGGTAATTAGCATTATATGATTGTTTAAATGTGTAAACAAGTTTACCAAAGGAAACATGAATATGAAACTATTTGATTTGATCAAAGTGTTTCATCAACAAAGGGTATAAATATAAAAGAGAATCTAATTACTATGATTTGATCAATAGTAATGAAATTCAACTTTATGAGAATGGCATAAAAGAAATTGTGGAATGCAAAGCATTTTGAAACGTCAAAATGCAAAGCATCACAATGTGATATTAGATATCAAAGTGGGTTAAATAGAAGGCACCAAATAAATCGTTGTAGTGTAGATGTAGAGACCATTAGCTTAGAAATAATTAGCACTCAATTAGAAGGTAGTGAACCATTTGAATTCGTGAAAGTTTTGGGGTTATTCGATATAACCAAAACCATAGCGAATAAGTCCTTGTAGAGTATTCATTGGAAACTTTGAATACGAAATCCGTAGCTGAAACCAAAACAGAAGCAAAACTAGTATTGCTTGGATTTTGGTACATTCTTGAGAAAGCTCACTTTTAGTGATATTACTCAATTATGGAGCAAATGGAAGATAGTGTAAAACACGATGAGGATTAAAACCCTGCATCAGAGTGTTGAGAAGCCCAACGGAAAACAGGTCCTTCTGCATGAGAGGTGCTTGCTGGAGAGGAGGTGACGTTGCATGTTGATGGCGAGCATGATGATGACGGCCGACGACACTCTCCCTCGACATTTATCATTTAGTTTATGTTTTAGGATGATTATTGTAATCAAGAGATTGTGAACTTCTTTAGTGTGTCTCACACTTCGTGAGACGGTTATTCATATGAGTTTTGTAACAAACAGTTGTTCCACTTTTATGAATGATTTATATTCATGTGCATATCTTGTTTGATTATGTGTGAATCATCCTTGTTGTTTGAAACTAATTGAGAATGCATGAACATTTGTAAAACATTAAAATGCCTTGTTTAAAATACCCAACTTAAATGATATATTCATTAATGAATGAAACCATTGTTTAAATTCAAAGTTATGTGATAATATGTGAAAGTCATTCGATTTCTTATCACATATAAATCATGCCTAAGTTCGACAAATTAACTTGAACACCGAGTATTACTTGAATACAAAGTGTTCAAAGAATTGTTAAAAGTAAATACATATTCGATGTATTGTGTTTTAACAAAAATGGTAATTATCATTATATGATTGTTTAAATGTGTAAATAAGTTTACCAAAGGAAACATGAATATGAAACTATTTGATTTGATCAAAGTGTTTCATCAACAAAGGGTATAAATATAAAAGAGAATCTAATTACTATGATTTGATCAATAGTAATGAAATTCAACTTTATGATAATGGCATAAAAGAAATTGTGGAATGCAAAGCGTTTTGAAACGTCAAAATGCAAAGCATCACAATGTGATATTAGATATCAAAGTGGGTTAAATAGAAGGCACCAAATAAATCGTTGTAGTGTAGATGTAGAGACCATTAGCTTAGAAATAATTAGCACTCAATTAGAAGGTAGTGAACCATTTGAATTCGTGAAAGTTTTGGGGTTATTCGATATAACCAAAACCATAGCGAATAAGTCCTTATAGATTATTCATTGGAAACTTTGAATACGAAATCCATAGCTGAAACCAAAACAGAAGCAAAACTAGTATTGCTTGGATTTTGGTACATTCTTGAGCAAGATCACTTTTAGTGATATTACTCAATTATGGAGCAAATGGAAGATAGTGTAAAACACGATGAGGATTTAAAACCCTGCATCAGAGTGTTGAGAAGCCCAACGGAAAACGTTCCTGAACGATTCTCTTCACAGAAGGAAAGAATCAATGATATAGATCATTGTGTTTTCCCCACTAGTGTTTTCACTGCATGAAGTAGGATTCAAAATGTAATCCATATCTAGTATGGAGACATTTGTGAATCATTTGTCATGATTCTTGGAATATGACATGCCTACGAACTACTAAGGAAATAATGGTAAACTAAAATTATGAGAAATCCTAATAGCAAAATTCCCTTGAGATTAGAAAGCAATTCGTTGCTGAATCTCACAAGAAAAAGGAGTTTCTTGAATTTTCCAAAATGACTGCAAAGCCATAGTGGAAAAAGGGGGGTGAATGACAAAAACACAATTTGTCAAGTATTGATAAATTCAAATGAATTTGATTCAAATGTGGTAAATGTCTAGTGGATTTCAAACTAGTAAAGTACTAATATCTCATAGTAAAATCTCCAAGTGTTATATATGATCAAAGGATTTTGAAGTTGTTCAAAATAGTGAGTGGATATGCAATTTGCATAAAATTGAGTGGGAGCTATGGAAGTCTTCCATGAAACAATATGTGATTGACATATTTTTAAGTGGGAGCAATATAAGTCTCAAATTCAAATATGTAGGAACATATTATGAGTGGGAGCTTATAGGAGTAATCCTTAAGTATGTTAAGAATGAAAGCGCAAATACTTATAAATAATGATTTATAAGATGTAGAAGTTGATAATAGGTGTATTATGATATTATGTAGTATTCCTTAAAGGATTCTGAAAGGGGTTTCAGAATAGAAGTTAATTAAGGAACTGATCCTTAATAACTTGAATTAGGAATGGCATTAAGTTTAACATCAATGGTTGAAAGAAAGAAAAGGATGATCATCATCCACTATGTTGAGACATAGGTTCTATCTTAGTAAACCATGATGATAACTTAGCATAATATGTGATCCAATAAGGAACGTTTAAAAGTGATTAAGTTTGAATCACAGAACGTTGAGCTAAGTTTGTCCGCAGTATCTAGTAGAGAACTGTGGATATATTTTCCAAATCCATAAAAGGATGACATATCTTAAAACATAAGGGGTTATGTTATAAGGGAATATGTTGGAAACTCTCGTAATACCGATTAAAGTCAAGTAGAAAGCAAGGTGAACAAAACATCAAAAGTTGCACAGAGTGCACTGGTGTTTCAATGAATACATTTATAATAATAGATAAGGGTACCATCTAAAGTGTTGTATAATGTTATGGCGGGGCTAGTTTTCTTTTAACGTAGAATGATGTATCCCAGTGCCCATGAGAAAGCCCTCGAGGTTGATCTTACGTCACTGTAGGCTCCTGGAATCAGGCCTCGTTCTACTATCATAGCAACGATGCATACACACAGATGCTATCATGTGATGATAAAGTATTAATGTCAATCATGGTGACATTAGTAAGTTGCAAAGGATTTGGGACTGTAAAGTACAGACCAAAGACTCAACCTCTTCCATGAGCAAGCATGTTCAGGGTACCGGGTATATGGTGCCAATGATTGAGAACAAATGCAGCTAGTGTATTTGTACTCTAGTGCAAGTGGGGGACTGTTGGAAATATGCCCTAGAGACAAATAGTAGTAAGGACTATTATCATATTTCATATAGTTTATGATTAAGTTTTATATCATGCTATAACTGTATTGAGTGGAAACATCAATACACGTGTGATATACAAACAACCAGGGGTTCCCAGTGAAACTCTAGTCACTAGTTCATTGGTCAACAGATGATCATGTTTCCTGATCATGTGGCATTTATGCCAGTTGGAAATGAGGTCATCTCATTTTGAGAATGAGATGATGAACCAATACCCAACCTAAACATCGTGACCCGATCATGTCATGAAGTTCAAGTTACGATGATTAGAAATGGATCCTCGTAGACTATTCCTTAGACCGTGAGGCTATATCAATCACTGTCTCCCGAGAGTGCTTAGATAGCATCAAACTCCATCTGGTAATACGATGGTTATAAAGGTGTGTTCAGGTACTCGAAGGAAACCGTAGAGACAATATATGTCAAGAGCGAGATTTGTCCGTCCATGTAACAGGAAGATACTCAACGGCCCACTCGGAGAGGTTATATCCAATAGCTGCGCAACGTGTGATTTGATCACGGGGATATCGCTTGTCAGAACGAGTCAAGTAGCATTGTTCAGTAACGAGATTGAACATGACATGGTGATGTCATTGATCAGATCTCGGGCAATGCAAGTATCAAGAGACAAAGGGAATAAGACACGACTGTCCCGGTTCAAACGATGAAAGATCTTCGTGGAACGCATAGGGGTCACATGGCCATCTAGGTCCCTCTGTCGATCATTGGTGCGGAAGTGTCCCGACCATGTTTGGAGTGTTCCCGAACCGTGGGGTATCACGCTTAAGGGCTTGATGATGCTTAGAGAGTGTTTATAGGATCGGTGGAATCACCGAAGAGTTGTAGGGAGAAAACTGGAAGGGTTTCGGTAAGTCCGGAGGATGTCCGAAGTGGAGATGGAAGGTGTTCCATACCCACGAAGATTGGATAATGTGTGAATGAATGTTAAATGTTGATTTAATCACTTATTCATAATTATTTAATAAAGAGAAAATCAATTAAAATGGTCAAAGGCTTAATGGGCCAATTTCTGGAGGGAGAGGGCCCATTAGGGGAAAGGAGAGAGGGAGAGGGGCCAAGGGGAGGCCGGCTAGGCCTAGGCCCCGCGGGGCCCACTAGGGTGGTCGGCGGCCACCCCTTCCCCCTCCTCTCCTTTAGTCCCACCCCGTGTCTTTGAGGGAGGTAGTACCTCCACTCCCCCTATATATAGTGGGGGTATTTGGCCAATTTAAATACACCAATAATCAATAAAGGTCTTCTCACTTTTGGGAGGACCTCTAATTGATATTTTCTCTCTCCCCTCTCTCACGTGACCGTGGTCCCAAGTCTGGACTGCGCGAGCGAGAGACATCTTCACCGTGGAGCGCCGTCGCGCTGCGGGATTCGGATCCAGGAACTCTACTTCCACAACTGCTGCTGGATCGGGGAAGCGGGAGTCATCGTCAGGCATCGGACGTGCGTAACTCCCCGCGAGGTGTCGCACTTGAGGCACTCAAGTCGTTGGAGCCAAGGAGCGCAAGGACTTCATCACGACCTTGAGGTCGGCTTCGGCTCATCTACATCAACCACGCTCTCCTGAGCATTGACAACGCTTTTTGGTCTTCAAGGGTAAGTTCGCGAAAAGCCCCTCCCGTTACTGTATTACTAATAGATAGGTCCTGGCAACTTCAGGGGTTCAGGGGCGTAGAGTAAAATTTATTGTTTTCATACGCGGAACCCCAACAAATTTGGCTACCCCGGCGTGTTCATTTTTTTGGTTTGCTTAAACGGTCGATGATTAAAATGCTAGGGTGCCACTATGTATATGTATGCCTTCATAGTTTTGGTTCTTATTTTTGTTGCAATGGATTTTGTGACGGCAGGTAGAAGAAGAAGGATATTTTGTTGCTCGACGGTGGCATGATGCATCTGTATCTGAATTTCGAGACTATGTGCCAAACCAAGATATATAGATAGGATGAACTCATGTATCTATGTGCTTCGATGAATCAAATGAATTTCGAGGACTATATGTGCCAAATTAACCAGATATATAGAGATAGAATGCACACAAATCCCTCCATTTCTAGAGCATGAAATGAGCTAAAAATAGCAATGAAATATGAAAGAATGAAGTTGCTAACCTCTTCGGACCCTTAGATAGATGTGGAGCCAAAAAATCTTCACAAATCTTGAGAAAAATCGGCAAGAACTCGAGCTTGAGGGAAGAAATTTGAGGGAGATGCGTGTGTGAGCTTGAAATAGCTCGGGCAGGGGAAGGAAGAAGATATAGTCGGGCCCTTTAGTCCCGGTTCGTTTAATAAACCGGGACTAAAGGTCCACCCATCCGCTCCTTTCCAGCGCTAGAACCTTTATTCCCGGTTTGTTAAACGAACCGGGACTAAAGGTCCCCTACGAACCGGGACTAATGTCTTCTGGGCCATGCAGAATAGTCCCGGTTTGTTAAAGGTACCGGGACTAAAGGTCCCCTACGAACCGGGACTAATGTCTTCTGGGCCATGCAGCCATTTATAGCGTTGGGACCAGGACATTAGTCCAGGTTTATACCAGAACTGAGACTAATGCTCTGGATCAAAGGTACGTTTTCTACTAGTGAAGTGGAGATGCTCTTAGTATTTAGCAATTAGCCATGTTCCCTCCGAAACAGTCCTAACACATGTGGGAGTAGACGTGCTCACCTGTTGATTGCTTTGTGGCCGGGAGGAAAAAGCAGTGCTTCAATTCATACTGCGTTTTTTATGTTGCTTTGATCGATTTGTGATTTGTGCTTTAAGGAGGCTGGTTTTTTATTTTCTGCTCTCTTTATTGGAAAAGAGTATATATTAATATCACAGGGATACCAACTACACCCAGCCTATGCAACAACGCATGCCCTAGCGGTCCTACGGATGCACACAGCCTAGAAAAAAGAAAAAAGAATTACAAAAAAGAAAAGTCCCGCTACAGAGAACTAATCCTCAAAGCAACGACACTGACACCATCAGAACAACACCAGTAGTCCTCCACTCCAATAACAACGCCTTCAAGAAGGAAACAGTGCCCAAGCGCTGTTGTTGCCCGATCAAAGATCATAGGTTTTCACCATGGAGAAAGTCCTCGCTCACAAAGCAATGCCTTCAACAAGTACATTGCCAGACACAACCAGTTAAGGCCAGACCTTGGATTTTCACCCTGCAAGGTAAGACTGGGAACTCACCATGTGTTGTCTTCCCGCACCAGCAGTTGCTGCAACGAGTCCCAGATCACGCAGCCAGATCTCCTCACCATAAGAACTAGAATCAGCATCGCTACCCTCATATTTCTGCTTTTCTGACATTCTCCGCATCTGACTTCACCATGGCTCTAAGATGGCACTTGGTGGGAACAAACAACAGAGCTTCGCAATGCTCCCGCTGAAACCAAACGGCCAGAAAAACAAGGTGCGCACGACCGAATACCTTCCGATCCAGCCATCTCCAGGCATAATACGCCCATGGGAGTTTGTCGGCGGAGCCTTCCGGAACCCGCCGCTCCAGACCAGATCAACGAGGACAGACAACAAGCAGACCTTCGTCGTTGTGCGAAAGAAACCAAAGGACCACCACCTTTATTAGATCTGACACAGCGATCCCCACACCTCTGGTCGGTTTTCGGAGAACGGATCGAGCAGGCCGACCATCGGTGCCGATGAGCAGCCGCGCGCGAGGAGGACCGCCGTTGTCGGGGAGAGGTCCAGGCCGCGGCACCCTTCCAGCTTGCAAGGCGCCGCCGCAAAGAGGCGCCGCGCCCCTCGCCTCTCCACCTGCTCCGTCGCCGCCGCCGATGCGGCCCGCGACACCGCCTCCAGCCGAGGAGGCCGATCTGCCTCCGCCGAACCCCTCCATGTGCCGCCCAGGAGAGACCCCCCTCCGCGTGAAGGGATAGCCTCAGGGCACGCCACCGCCTACACCCGCCGTCTTCGCCGGCCATGGCATGGCCGCCACCACCCACAGCGGCGGGGGCAGTGGCCGGGGAGGGAGGCCGGCCGGGGCTTCTAGGGTTAGGAGGAGGGGAGCCTCCGGAGCCTCTCGCGCGAGAGGACCCGGGAGGAAAAAAGATAGTTGTACATCAAATAGTTGTACATTGACATGCGTCGGGATGGCCGGTTGCAGAAGTTAATGGACATTAACGGTAGCACGTATCACATAACAAATCCGGACGATCATGAAGGCGTGCACAACTACCACCCTAGACAGCAAACCCGCATCAATGTTATATAAGATAAAAGAAAGGATATTAGAGAGAGGAAATCGCACAAACCAGTAACTACTGGGGCAAACGTTGCACGGACCAGACTCTAAAGATTTGTTGCACGGACCAGCGACTAGACAAGTAATTGTTTCTAAATAGCGCTAATGATTGGTTAACAACTAATCCCATAGCTGGGGCCATCCTATGGACTGACATGGCAGCCACGGTGGATAGGCCAAACGCCCAGACGATTTTTTTTTATGTTAGGCGAACGAGGGCCCGAACCAACTTCTCTCCTTTGACCCCTTCGCTCCCTAGGCGGCGGCGCCCCGATGCGCCCACCCGGGGGTGATGGAGAAGCTATCTGGCCAGCGATGGGAGCAAGTTCTGGACGGAATCCACCGATCTCCAGTCTATTTCCGGGTACTGCGATTGAGAGACTTGAGATACAAAAGAGGGCTGCCAGGTATTGCGAATCAGTAGCTTCTACAAATGAGTTGTGGTAGGTTTCAAGTAACGACCAGAACTTTGTCGTTGATCTAGATAAACAAACATGTGGCTGTTTCAGTGGCGGTTCACAGGAATGCCTTGTAAATATGCAATCTCTGCTATTTACGCGAGGCACCATGACCACCCCGAAGATCATGTTTCAAATTTCTTTAAGAAGCCATGGTATCAAAAGGCTTACCAAGAGATAATATTTCCAGTTCCGGGGCAGCATGACTAGACAAAAACTAATACTCCAGACATAGATCCTCCGGTTTTCTCTAGGCAGCCTGGAAGGAAAAAGAAGAAAATGAGACTAGGTCCTACCGAAACTAGGTATAATAGTAGAGGGTACGTTGCATCCATAACATGCTCAAATTGCAAGTTGCACCCAACCATTGAAATCCCACCTTGTTGTGAGAAAGCAACATCACAAGGTAAATTAGTGTCACCTTTCTATACTACCTTACTACTTCACAAATTTGCTTTATACTTGACTTGTTTTTTTGCCTTGTGGTTGAGCAACCGGCGGTTTCCTGGTCCATTTGTGCCTCCAGCTGCAGCTACACTAGCTCAGAGTGCAGCCCTAGCTGTATCTACCACAACCCAGGCTGCACGTACATGAACCACTGCTGCAAGTGCTCCAAGGCAAACAGGTACATATCCAGCTCCACGTGCACCATGGATTCCACCAAGGCAAGCCGCTCTAGCATACGAGCATCCACATGAAGAAAGCATGGGAGGAGGATATCTAAACTCTAGATTTTACAGCTACTTCACTCCAGGCCTTAATGCCGGCAAGAAGAAGAAGAGTAATGCTGGGCGTAATTATCATGCAAAGTCCACTTTTGTGATGTGTGTGAGAAACACAAATTTTGTAAATATTTCTGCGCCAATAGACGAGGCTAACGGTTGCAATCAGAATGGTCTTTGCATGTCAGTAATGCTACACCTACGGACGATTCTCGCTACGGAAACGGTACGCGCTGACGAGGTGACGTACGTGGGGAGCCAACGTGGATAATTTTCTCCGTCAGTTCGAAAGAAAATCAGTAAAACTAACCAAAATATCCCCATCTAGGCGACGGAGCGGCGGCCTGCCAGTCGTCGACAGCGTGGCGAGCTCGCCCTCGTCGCAAGCAGCGCGGCGAGCTGCCCCTCTCCGGCAAGCTAGGTGCGAGCTGATACTCTTCGGCAAGCTGGGCGGCAACCTACCCCTTGACTTCGGCGGCGCGGCGAACTCACCCTCGTCGGAAGAAAACCGCGGCAGCGTGGCGAGCTCGCCCTCGTCGCAAGCAGCCCGGCGAGCTGGCCCTCTCCGGCAAGCTGGGAGCGAGCTGATCCTCTTCGGCAAGCTGGGCGGCGACCTACCCCTTGACATCGGCGGCGCGGCGAACTCGCCCTCATCGGAAGAAAACCGCGGAAGCTCTCCCTCTCTAGCTGATTTCGGCATCAACAAAAGGATGCTGGGCAAAATTCCACTAGAAAGATTGAGCTGCTCCATGTGCCTCGAGCGTCTGGTACAGCTCATTAGCAAGAGTCACATTGGCAGGTCCTTGCTCTGTTTCTCAACTTCTCCTTGCAAATTAAAAATGTGTTACCAATTCTTTTGATTTTGCTTGATCTCTCTGCAAGCTTATTTCCACTCATGGTACTCTTACCTTTAGTTTAACATCAAGTTTTTGTGGTCAGAATTACAAGCCTGAGTACATAGTTCCTGAGAAGAAACTTGAGATGTACGTTCTGAAGAAACAAAGAGGAAATAGGTCCCTAGTGTATCTTCAGAAGCAACAAAGAGGAAACTGGTACATCTCTGGTGGCCAACAAATCTGAGAGATAATGCTTGGTGAATGAAACATGAAGCTACATGTGAGAAATGTATGCCCTATGATCAGTGTATAGGAAGTTCACTTCTGCAGTAGTGTTCTTTGTAGTTCTGACACTACTTTTCATGTGTATGTAAATGTTTTCTATGAATGAATAAAGTTTGTTCTGTTCTGCAAAATTATATGGAGTGGAAACCCTGTCCATATGGCTGGTATGTTGGGATCATGATTTGCCAACTAGAATCATTTATAAAAAAAATGTGCATGTGCACTGAATATTCGGTCAAACTATATAAACATATGAAACAAAAAGCTGGGAAGGTGAACACTGGTTGGTGGAACAATGTGTCATAAAGAAAGTGAAAATTTGTGATTTAACAACACACCTATACTGAGAAAACCTCCATTACATTGTTCAACTCCCAGCAGTAGGAAGTGTAAAAAGGAATGCAAGTACAGAAATATTGCAACTCTAGAGGTAGAGAGAGAAAATTAGGAATAGGGAGAAATCAACAAAGTACTACTGCCAAACACAATATGAAGCAAATTGATGGATGGTCTCCTCTCTGATCAAGTACCCTGGTTTCTATCAGCTATTACATTAAAGTTGCTAAGTGCACAAAAAAGGGATACATCCAACACTTTTAAATTACACCAAACCATGTCTAACTTTGATCCATCGTATCGTTGAGCATTCCACTTCCGCTAAAGTTTAATTCTGCAGAATTGGACTGAGCCATAGTGTTTTGCTGAACTTGAAACAACATGCTTGTATATGTTCCCAGAATTGGAGGCATAACCATTGCCGATGAACTCCCAGATGGTAATGATGCTGCCATGGTTGGATTTATGTTGCTAATAATGTCGAGGTCAAGTGATTCATGTACAAAAACAAATTCGTAGGGTGACTTGAATGTAAAAGTACTTATTGCAAAGAGATAGATGAAAAATATAGATACCTGAATTGTTCCAGATGGTACTGCAACTGTCATGGTTGGGTTCATGATGTTGGTATTAATGCCCAAGTTAAATGATCCCTGGGTTGTTCCATATGGTGCTGAAGTTGTCATGGTTGGGTTTATGTTGTAGGAACTAACTCCCATGACAAAAGATTCCTACTCCAAATAAAGCTAGGCGTAAACTGGCTTGGATGCTCTAGTATTTACTAAAATAAGGAGATGAAAAGAAAATAGCTACCTCATGTCCCATCTCAGCTTGTTTTAGAATGTCATTCTCTAATGATTTCCTCTTTGCATTGGATCTTTTATTTTTCAGTTTAATGGAGCGAGCCTGGAATAAATACTAAATTAGTGAACTTAAAAGATGTAGATCTTTTCAATAAAACAAAGTACCCGTAGAATTACCTCTTGTTCAGATTTCTTCTTCTCCTTTTGTGCAGCTTTTTTCTTCTCCCTTTGTTCGGCTTTTTTCTTCTTTTCCCTTGCTTCACGAATAAGTTTATCAACCTTAGATTCTTTTCTCAATGAAGGAGGACGTCCAGCATATCTCACAGCTATTGGACTTAATATAGTTTTACTTGTTGTCTCCCCAATAAAAGGTGCACCAACTTCCTGTGTACCAAGTTGTCTATTGTTATTTTCAGAACTTGGGTTACTAGAAGGTTGAATTTTCAAAGTGCGAAGCTGCTCAATCAAGGAGTTGCAGGAATCCTCAGACATGACGCCTAACTCTGCAATCGGGAAGAAAATATTGCACAACTTGTCAAAACGTTTTGCAACAGGAGTGTCTTCCATGCCACCATATGTGCACCTGATAAAATTATGTTTTCTTTTCATATTTTTTATCCACCGATCAAGGATGTATTCTGAAGGAACCTCCTTGATTTTCTTGTGAGTCAGCACACATAACATATGCCTACAGATAATACCTCTGAACTCAAAACGGCGACACGAACACTTAACTTCGAACTCTTCCGCATTTAAATATACATGGTACACATAATCTTTTCTCCATCCTTCATCTTTGTCAATTAGGACATCCTCAACTATTTTGTATGTTTCTATTGCACCTTCTTTTTCTAAAGTTCCGGTCACAGTACAACGTGTTTGTTAGCTCCTCTTGGAACTCTTTGAACTTCGAATTTGTATAGACTGATTGAAACTGAATCTCAATGTCAAAGTGTGTGACACAAGGTATGATCGAATAGAAAGAGTTAAAATCAGCAAGAATCTCCTTCTCAACTTTATCACGAAGAGCATTCTCATATTAGCCACAAAAATGCTTCAGTGTTGTCTTGGCATTAACATACCCATCAAAGAAGGCATGCATACTCTCACTACGTTGTGTAGTGGACATGCCTGCCCAAAAAACATCTTTCAGAAAGGCTGGAACCCAACGGTGTCGATTGTCATAGAGCCCTTTAAGCCATTCATTATCAGCAATATTATACCTCACAAGCATACGCATCCAAGAATCTTCAAAATCGATAGTCGTTAATGAATCATAAACTGCTTTGCCAATTGCAGTCTTGATGTACTCATACTCCTCATATCCACCTAGCTTCTCAGGTAGCTTCTTCATTATATGCCACAAGCACCACCTATATTGAGCATCTGGAAAAACCATGTCAACAGCATTCTGAATTGCTTTTGCCTGATCGGTGACAATAGCTCCTGGTTGACGATTTGACATACATGTCAACCATGCTTGAAATAACCAAACAAATGTTGGAGTGTCTTCATTTGATAATAAAGCACATCCTAGCAATACAGATTGTCCATGATGATTCACCCCAACAAAACAAGCAAACGGCATATCGTATTTGTTCACCAAGTATGTGGTGTCGAAAGTTATGATGTTATCAAAGGATTCATACACTGCTCTACTTCTTGCATCAGCCCAAAAGACATTTTTAAGTCTAGATTCATCATCAACATCCATGACACTAAAAAAGTTTGGATTTTCTGATTGCATTTTCATAAAATAGTCACGAACAGCCTCAACATCACCAATTCCTAGTTTCAATCTTCTTGTCTTCTCTAGATAATTGCGACATTCTTTCTCACCAAATGTCAGATTGTCATGACCATCCGCTGCCACAACAAGAGAATTGAAGTTCTTGTTTACTCGTATTCCAGCCCGGTCATTCAACTCAAGCCTTCGCTTAACATGTAAGTCCAACCTTTTGTTGCATCTGAATAACCGAGATTTGTGTGGACTTAACGTATGATTATGATCCAAAATGACCGTCGAAAGATGAAACTTTCCATCCGGACCACGAACAATATTAACGTTAGCTTTGCATCCCAACCCAGCTGTTGGATTTGGCTTCAACACATTTCTTGAGTTGGACTCGGTCTTGCCATGACGAGAGCAACAGAGTGTAAGATACTTTAGTTCTCCATTATCACCTCTGTTCGAGCTTCTTCTTGTCACACCAAATCCTTTTGCCTTGGCGTAATTTTTATAGTACTCTTTCACATCATTCTCAGCATCAAAGGTCATCCCCATTTCAGGATCTTCAAGTAACACATCTGCTTGACCTTCACCATGGTCCTGTTCAAGTTCCAGCAACACATTTGATTGACCTTCACCATTGTCATGTTCAAGTTCCACATTGCTTTTATTTTGTTGCTCGATGCAATTGTCATCGCTTGAAATAGACATGTTACTTGATTCTTGAACGCTACCAGTTTGATCATCCATTCCTACAAATCATAAAACATTTAATGATCAGGTTTCTGCTCTGTTAATACGTACTGAGATAAAAAAACATGAACCTAGGAAAGATTTCACATGAAGGTACCTACAGTACAGGTTCTGAACCATATGATTTGATCGTTTAATTCAGTATTTCTATACCATCAGCTAGGATACTAAACCTTAGACTGCATATACTTGCAAAAATCAAGAAGGGTTAACTAGGTTGATCTGAAAGAGGGCAAACCAGAGTGAACTCGAGCAGTGAGTCTGAATATTTGCACGTTAATGGCGAGCCAGTCGGCCGGCCGGATATACTTCAGTATTTGTACACCATCAGCTAGGATCGCTGCAAGTACTAAACCTCAGGCTATATATACTTGCAAAGATCAAGAAGTGTTAACTAGGCTGATCAAAGAGGGCAAACCAGAGTGAACTCGAGCAGCGAGTCTGAATATTTGCACGTTGGCGAGCCGGTCGGCCGGTCGGATTTACTTCAGTATTTCTACACCATCAGCTAGGATCGCTGCCAAGTACTAAACCTTAGGCTGTATATATACTTGCAAAAATCAAGAAGGGTTAACTAGGTTGCTCTAAAAGAGGACAAACCGGAGTGAATTCGAGCAGCTTGGTCTTCCGTGAGTCTGAATATTTGCACGAGGGTCCGGTGATGGCGAGCTGGTCGGCCGGCCGGACGACGGTGAGTATTAGCCTCGTGTGGAGGAAGACGGTGCGTGGCCTGGTTCACGACGGCGCGATGGAGGCAGCTCAGCTTGGATCGATCTCAGCAAATGGAAGAAACTACAGGCAGTTCCAATTTTTGTTGCCTAATTAGCGGGATCGTTGGCCGTATTTTTTTTCTTTTGTTCAGCACCCACGACACCCACGACGTGTCGTCCACGTCGGATTGAGTCCTTGTCATCGCGTAAAACGTCCGTAAACTTTCGTAGGTGTAGCATTTTCGCTTTGCATGTACCATGGGGCACATAGATGGTTTATGCAATCGTCATTTGGTTATGTGATCTAGTATTATCATCTTTTTCCAAGTGTTAGTCCCTTTTTGTGATATCTTGCTATCTTATATCATGCATATATTGGTCCAATTATGTTCAACAATCAAGCCAGATTATGCACATTTTTTTGGCATTTCCTGTAGTTGTTACAGCTGTACTTGGCAAAATATAGAAGTAGAACAGTGTGTTGGCAAGAAGCTGTGGCACACAACCAAGCTCCACGCTGGTTGCCAGGTATGAGGGCAATGTGGCTATCAGGCGCTGTTTAATTGTGTAGACTGGTCATTACAAGTCGTTGCAGCCAATTACAACTAGAGTCGCTGGTCTGTGCAACAAATTTTTTGAGTCACTGGTCTGTGCAATTTACTGGTTTGTGCAATTTCCTCGATTAGAGATAATGTAAATACAAAATTGTCAACTAAAAATGCATTGCTAAAAGAGGTATGCCGCAAACTGCTGTGTAAATCCTTCCCTCTCCGGTACAATCGAGCTTGTTTAGTAGAGAAGGGATGCTAAAACTACTAATGGGTGCCCGGATCACATGACAAAAAATAAAGTTGCACCCATCCATGAAATCCCAAAAAATATGTCACATGTAAATGACTATATATATATATATTTAGTTTCATGACATTCACAACTGGTTTCTGAGCTGTGTAAAGAGCAAACCAAAAAGGCCTTTTTTACAACCTAAATAAATGTATATGTCATTCTAGCTTAGTTTCTTTAGCTAGACTACAAATGAACAACTATTAGTAAACAAGAATTGAAGGTCCATGAACATGACTCACGTTCTAATATCTGCACATGAGATTTTTTTTGATACTATCTGAATCTTTTCAACTCAGCGTCCGAAATTTTCTGACAGAAAATGACATCACATGGTCCCAACAATTCAATTTTGCTTTTCTAGAAGAGCAGCTCAAAATTCTAATTCAGCAGCGATGGCTCCTGTTTCTGTTCCGCGCTGGCCCAGTCCAATAAATGCGATCACCCGGACGGTCGACCATCGCACGGCCCGTTACGGCATGAAGAACAGCGATGAAGGTTTTAGTGATTTTTATTTTTTTTGAACAGGGAAGGTTTTAGTGATTCATAATAAAGAAAACAGGTTACCCAGAGGTCGATGTTTTGCTTAAAAAGAAACTCAGAGGTCGCCGTAACTAGCCATTGATGGTGTGATGTGACTCCAGCTTCAAATGATGAGTATGATATCCAGAGGTCCACTTTTTTGATTCGGTCGGCTGATCTGTATGTTGTCTCTCCTCTCCAAAGTGTCAGCTCCACCAAAAGATAAGACGCCGGCCATTGCCTTTAAGCATTTAGAGTATCTCTAACTGAAAGCAAGTACAAAACGTCTCCCTAAAGTTTGAAATTCTATATTTTATCCTCTAAACTTAGCGCCGCAGATTCGAACCCCAATAACTTTGAGGAATAAAGATGGTTTTCAACCAAATTTGCAAATTTGAGCACATGAATACATGCCAAAAAATAACCTAGGTAGATTCATAATGCATAAATCATACAAATTAATACAATCACCATAAATCCGACAAGTTAGGTTTTTCTACCTCATCACTAGAACCATCATAGTTGGGTTTTCCACCATCTACAGATTATGGCGCATTACTAGCTTGTGCCACCGATTCATCATCGATGTTAAGGACCGAACATCTCCGCTAGTTCTTCGATTGAAGTTGTCATGGATCTCTTCCCAAAATTGCATGAGAGGTAGCTTAGCTCCAATAAGTGTTTGCTGATGCCGTGTGAAATACAAATCATTGTTCTCATCCTCACTACATGGCAAGGTTTTGGTTCCCGACCTGGAATAAAATCCAGTGTGGTCGGGACTTCCGGTTATCGCGGTTACCAGAATTAAAATTCTGACCGGTTACCGGACGTATGTTAAAATCAAATTTCAAATTCAAATTTCTCTGTATGACAATTTACAGAGAAATTTACTAAAATTTAAAAACCCCAAAAAATCAGGATTTTTTGTTCGGTAAACCGGTTTTCCGAGGATGCTCGGGATATCCGGTTACCGACCGGTAACCAAAACGGTGCTCCATGGTGGGTTGTTTATTCACCTTGATACATCCAACGAAATTTAGAAGATTTCACTAAGAAAAATAGGTTGAGAAACACACCTTGACGGATCCGGTATCCAAGAAGCTACCGGAGCCGGTGCCGGAGCTGGTGCAGGTGATGCTGCCACCGGCAGAGCAGAAGCCGGTGTCGGTGCCGGTGCGGTTGCCCGTACGAGGTCCTTCAACCATAAATCCGGCGAGTTGCACCGGCGCTTGGAGGAAGCCATGCTGGAGGTGTGGAGGAGCGGGAGCACGACGATACCTCGACGAATCCCAGCCGCGGTGACTCGATTCCGTCAGGGGCGGCGACGGATTTGCTTGATCTTGCGCCGTCCGATTCCGGTGAAATAGACTGTCGGCGGGTTGGGAAAGAACGTAGGACGGTCAGGGGAGCCTACAACGGGTCGGGGGCGGCCGGATCTGGTCGCCGTAGCCGTTGACAATGTGCCAGTGGCGGCGACGTGCGGGGCGAGAGAGGCGTATGTGGAGGACTAAATTCGTAGTCTAGCGCCGCGGGCGGATATTTTAGGGTCACGGTGGGCCGGGACTAAAAAATATTCTCCTCTAGCGGCCGCTTAGGGATCGGCTCGAGGCGTCTCTGGCTGTTAGGCCCCGAAATTTTATCCTTTAATGGCCTATTGGCTTTCGGTTAGAGATGCTCTTATAAGAAATATTAAGGGACCTGTTGACAAAAAATAATTTCCATTCATTCAAATCACGAATTCAGAAAATACAATCACCGGTTCGGCCAGCGTCACCCTGGCATATTCTACGTGAGAGCCTGCGTGAGTTTGTGCGGCGAAATGACGGAGACCATGATAGCGGCCGACGCCTCGAAGGGAGCACTACTATGATATTGTAGTATCTATCTACAAGCGCACGGATGAGTTGTTCATTTTTGTATCGCTCCTGAAACCTTTCGATAGATCATGGGCGTGGTGGGCAGCCACCGTTCGCGTTGTGGGTGCCGCACGAGGGCCCCGCCCCAAGTCGCTGCAGGTATATTTGCCGTAGAAACTGCGCCATCGCACCGTCACCGCCGGAGATGGCCTCCCCTGCCGGCGCCCACACGTCACCGCCCAGCCTCCGCGCCGCGCCGGACATGGCGAAGAAGGCCAGGATCACCAGGAACACCAGCGGCATAGCTGCGAACCTTACCATCCTCGAGCACGCACGCACGGGTACGGCGTATTTCTAGCCGTCTTCTTCTTGCTTGGAGCACTGCGCTCACTACAGCCTTCCACTGCCCTGGATCGTTGTTCTGGGCTGCAGGTTGCTGCTGATTGATGAGACGTTCCATGGGCTACCGATGCGTATATAAAGGGCTTCGCCGATCCGACGAGGTGATTTTGCATGTTCACGTCTGTCGTGACAAGGGAGGCAGGCAGGTAGGTGACGACAGAGCAGGTCACGGCCGATGCACCTGCGAGGATGCTACATGATTGGACAAGATTGATATTCTAAGACGCACTAGCTTCACATGCTAGCTAATTGTTGGCATGCTATTATTACTAAACTAGCTAAGCAAAACTAAGATTTTTAAGTTCATCATGACCCGTTCGTGTCGCCCCTTTTGTTGTACATGACCAACCATGAAGTATTTTTTCCATGCGTCGATCGGCTCGAAATGGTATGCTTATGCTTGACGAACAGGCGCACGGCGCACCAGCGGCACTGCGGAGGATTTAGTTACACGATCGAGTCGGCCGCAATCTGAGCGTCGTAGAGCAGCACGGCACTATATATACTTTAGTTGCACTTGTCGGCCGCTATTCTGTGCCTAGTAGACCAAGTATAGATAGAGAAGATTGGATGGTGGGCGATTCGTCGCTTGGACCGGATCTGCGTTGCAAACCTGATTTCTGTGCGCGTGGGGGGTCTCACTAGGAGCGTGGTCTGCCGATATTGATGTGATCGAGCAGTCTCTAAGTTTTTTTTTTTTTTTGTCTTAGGATATCTCAGCCTCTCCAGAGGGTCCCGCTTCATGGTAATTTGTTTTCCCCTACCACGTTGAGCACCAGCCGCAGCAATGCCAGAACGGTGCCGCAGAATTCCCAGATTTCGATCCCCCCGACTTCCTCGAGTTGTCCTCAGCAGACATACGTTTGGCAGAATACGGGAGATCGCCGTTCTCATCCCGGTCAGCAGGAGTCGGACTAGACAGCGTTGAGTGGCCGATCAGTCCACACGAGAAACAGTAGTTAGGCAGTCTCTCGTACTGCACTGCATAGCTATCTGTCTGTCTTCAACCTACTGGAATAAACTGTTACTGCACACATGAGAGGGTTGCCCACATTCACTTCCACTCTCAGCCGCATATAGCTGCCCCAGCATCTGCCAAGGGCATCACCCTCCACTTTCTTCACAACGCCAATTGGTTTAGCAATGATCATTGCCCTCTCCACATTCATCAGTCTTGTTGGGAGCGAGAGGATCCTGGCCTAGATGGCCAACCTGTTAAAATCAAATTGATGTGGATGAACATCAACATCAAAGTCCTTCAAACGAACAGCATGCTTGCCAACAACCCATGGAGATCCCTCCTTGCCACGGTCTCGATCTGCCTTAGAACTGAACTCGGCGACGTGCTGCATTGCGCACCATGTCAAGCCGGCTGGCACGGTAGGAGCCGTCGCTAGCGGCAGAGGTGGTGCTCCACACAAACGACTTGTGCGTTAAAACATGGCAAACAAATTCCACATCATCGGGTGCCTTTTACAAGATGCTGAAGTGATGATACATCTCTTGCACATCAATACAGAGCACTTGCCGAGTGAGTTGCTCATGCACATGCTGATCATGGGTGTCTTAGCTAGTCATGTTGACCCATATGCTACTTTGATATAATAAGTGCAAGTTTAAAGGGGGCAAAATATGGTACAAAATTTACTAAATGGGGTAAATGGAAGGGAATTCGGTTAAATGGGGTAAATACTGTCATAAACGTGAAATTAGGGGGTAAAAAACAGAGTTTACTCAAGTTTTTTTTGTCTTAGGACATTTTCGGTTGCGCAGGATTCTCAATACATAGGGAATAGGAAAAACACGTCATTATGAGAAAAGGATAGAATTATGAAATTAAGATCTCTTATATTTTTTAGATCTTCACAAAGAACCCCATTTCGAACATTCACAAGATAGAAAATTTCAAAAGCTCTTGGCAATATTGGTTGGCATGCCAAGATGCACCATTGTGCAAAAAAATGAGCACATAATCACAAAATGTGGTATGGATATGGCCATGATCTTAGTCATTTGGCTTGAAACTCATGAATTTTCACTTATGAACTGATGGGAGAGATATTTGTATAAGAGAACTATTTTCCTTCTAATTTCAAAAACTTAACTAGCACTACCTATGTTCCTAAACATAAGATTTTTGGAAGCTCAAATTGAACTCCCAAAACGTCTTACAATTAGGAACAAAGACGTTTTGGGAGTGAAACAAAAATAAACCTCCTTTGTTTATGTCAATGACTAATAGTGTCAAATTATTGTTTTGTGTAATCTACAATGAGATTTATTTTATGCATACAAGGTTTGAATGTTACGATCGACCATGTTGATGAAGTTTAGCAGGGAGAATTTCGGTATGCTGTTTTATCTTTAGTTAGAATCTATGAATGCAAATAGTTGAGATAATCATGCGATGGAGGTAACTTTGTATGAAACATTGAACTTCTAAAGTCATTGTCTTTTTTCACCCTATAAATACTCAGCGACGAGTATGGATTACACTTACACATGCTCATACATGGTAAATTTATATACTCTTTTGAAGTTTATGTCATAATTGCAATGCTATTTAGTATTTTTTTTAATTAATTATTTGGAAAAACAACTAATAATTGCAAGAAGCTAAGGTAAAGTACCATCTTACTATTTTTTTTTTGACAATCAATACCACGTTATATTCAAAGTAGCAAATAGTACATGGTAGAGATACATAAGCTGACTCCATCGATTACAAAATAAAGTCTAAAAGAAACTAGCAAATCTTCGAGGTCTTCAATCTCTTTTTTCTTCCAAGACATAATCTTGCACTTCTCTAAAGGTAGCCAAACGCTGATAAATATCGAACCATAACCTGTAAATACCAATGAAGGTTCTCCCATAATTTTTTGAGCCGCAGTGCCAAGGTTACGTGCACGCGCGCAGCCATTAAGGTAATCAATCAACATCGGCAAGAGATCCAACACAAGTATTAAAGAGAAAATTAACCGAATAGCCTGGTCGACGTCGCTGGCGAACCGAGAGTACGAATCACCATTGTCGAGGACGTAGCAGCCGGGACAAATATTGCGAGGATAATCCTCCTCGCGACAACCATGAGAAAAAGTCTAAAATTGATCCGTGAAGGAAGATCCGAAAGCCTGTACCTATAGAAACTTAATCTTTCAACACCACCATTGACGCCGGGAAAGAGATCTCGTCGTCGAACGATATGCCGAAGATCACTTGTTGTAGACGATGCCATCTCCATTAAGAAGATGACAACCAAAACACTAATCTAATCTTGAAAACACTACTTTTACTGAAAACTCCACCCATAGATCGGGTTCCCCACCCCTCCGATGCCGGCGAGACCGGCCGAAGGAGGGGGAACCGATCTATGGAGGAGGTGGAGATGCTGTGGCTAGGTCAGGAGAGGAGGCGACATTTGTGCTACTCTTGGCTATTTTGATATCTGAGGAACATTCCAGAAAGGAGAATAGTCTGCTGCCACGGAGATAGTTGCACCCATCGGTTTTCCGTCCGATCACCATCACCGAGATATCTGTGAAACTTAGTTAGCTTTGTGCTACTCTTGGCTACACAGTTAAGAGGCCTGCCATTGCCTTTAACCATGTAGAATAGGAGCAATAGTCGTTGTATTACTCTGGGGCAATGCCCACACATATATAGGTACAATAGGAGGCCTCCATACCCTCAGATATAAACATAGAGGAGGGGCCTAAACGCTAATGTACTATACACGTAATATATACTCAACCCCCCCCCCCCCCCCCGCGCAGTCGAAGCATCGGCGGGACAGACGCAAAGACTGGATCGAAACTCCTCAAAAGACGCTGTAGGCAATCCCTTGGTCATGATATCCGCAAACTGCTGGGAGGTGGGTACGTGTAGAACACGTATGTGACCAAGAGCCACCTGTTCGCGAACAAAGTGAATGTCGAGCTCGATGTGCTTCGTCCGGCGGTGATGGACGGGGTTGGCGGAGAGATATACAGCGGAGACGTTGTCACAGTAGACCACGATGGCCTTGTCGACAGGACAAGAGAGCTCCTGAAGAAGCTATCGTAGCCAGGAGCACTCAGCAACGGCATTAGCAACAGCCCGATACTCCGCCTCTGCGCTAGAGCGAGAGACCGTAGGCTGCCGCTTGGACGACCACGAAATAAGCGAGGGTCCAAGGTAAACGCAGTACCCTGAGGTAGAGCGGCGTGTGTCGGGGCAGCCGGCCCAGTCAGCGTCCGAGTAGGCGATGATGTCCGTGTCGGTGGAGGCATGAAGCGAGAGGCCCAGGTCCAGAGTGCCGTGGATATAGCGTAGAATCCGCTTGACCGCCGTCCAATGAGCATCACGGGGAGCGTGCATGTGAAGGCACACCTGCTGAACAGCGTACTGCAGCTCCGGTCTTGTGAGAGTGAGGTACTGGAGAGCACCAACAATAGACCGGTAGAGCGAGGCGTCGGGAGCCGGAGAACCATCCGTGGCGGAGAGCTTGGCCTTCGTGTCAACAGGCGTAGAGACAGGGGTGCAGTTAAGCATCCCGGCACGATCAAGGAGCTCATGGGCATACTTTTTCTGGTGAAGAAGGAAGCCATCCGGTCGGCGCACCACCTCAATGCCGAGGAAGTAGTGCAGGGGTCCCAAGTCCTTGAGCACGAACTTGGTGCGAAGGCGGTTGGTGAGCTGCTGCAGGAGCACAGATGTGCTAGCCGTGAGGATGATGTCGTCGACGTAGAGCAGCAGGTAAGCCATGGTGTCTCCCATATGGTAGACAAACAGCGATGCATCGGAGCGTGTAGAGCGGAACCCAAGTTGGTGAAGGAACGCTGCGATGCGCTGGTACCACGCCCTTGGCGCCTGCTTGAGCCCATATAAAGAGCGCAAGAGCAAGCACACATAATCCGGATGAGCGGAGTCGACGAAACCGGTGGGCTGCGGGCAGAACACTTGCTCCTCAAGATGACCATGGAGAAAGGCGTTGGAGACGTCCATCTGGTGAGCAGCAGCGAGACACGGCGAGCTGGAGCACAGTGCAGATGGTCCCGGGCTTGACAACCGGGGCGAAGGTTTCGGCGAAATCGACGCCGGCGCGCTGATGAAAGCCGCGAACGACCCATCGCGCTTTATGCCGATCAAGAGTACCATCCGGATGGAACTTGTGCTTGAAGACCCACTTCCCGGTGATGACGTTGGCATGGCGTGGGCGAGGCACAAGCTGCCATGTCTGGTTGCGCTGCAGGGCGTCGAACTCGTCCTGCATGGCCGCTAGCCACAGCGGGTCACGGAGGGCTGCCCGAGCCGAGGCGGGCAGCGGAGAGGGCGCCTCAACTCCGTGTGATGGATATGTCCCACCATCATGAGGGAGAAGGCTGTTGCCGCTGGCCCAGAAGGTGGAGGGTGCCGGGGGCGGCGACTGGACTGTCGCGACGTGGCAGACGTATGCGTCCGCGGGGTACCGCGTCGACGGTCGGAAGATGCCGGCGCGTGCACGGGTGACTGGACCCGTGGGGGCAGGCGCGACATCACCCGAGTGGCCACTCGAGGGTGATGCGGTCGACGAGGCGGCGCCCGAGCCGGAACTCGAGGGCGACGCAGGCGGTGTCGGCGGGGCAGCACCCGGGCCGGAGCTCGAGGGTGCAGCGGAGGAAGGCGACGGGGCGACACCCGAGCTGGAGCTCGAGGGTGACGCGGGCGAAGTCAGCGGGTCAGCGCCCAAGCATGGGCTCGAGGGCGACGACGGTGCGGTCGACGAAGAGGCGCACGAGCTAGAGCTCAAGGGCGCGGTCAACGTGGCCGGCGCGGAGGCGCGACGTCGCGGGGTACCACCCGCGGGTGTAGGGGAAGACGCCGCCTGTTCCTGTGCAAGCGGAAAGCAATGCTCATCAAAGTACACGTGCCATGACGTGATGACCCGATGGGACACAGGATCATAGTAGCGAAAGCCCTTGGTGTTAGCCGGGTAACCAAGAAAGACACACGGGATGGAGCGGGGAGCGAGTTTGTGAGGTGCGGTGGCAGCGACGCTGGGGTAACAACGACAACCGAAGATCCGAAGACCATCGTAAGAGGGAGGGGAACCGAAAAGGAGGTGGTGTGGCGCGTAGTTCCAGCGAGTACGACACGGACGGAGGTTGACGAGGAGAGTGGCGGTGGCTAGAGCATCAGTCCAGAAGGAAGGTGGGACGTGACCGTGAAAGAGAAGAGTACGGACGCAGTCATTGAGGGTGCGGAGGATGCGCTCGGCACAGCCGTTTTGCTGCGAGGTGTATGGGCAAGTGAGGCGGAAGATAGTACCGTGAGATGAAAGGAGTGTGCGGATGGCGACATTATCGAACTCCTTGCCGTTATCGATTTGGAGAGCGTGGATGGAACGACCGAATTGAGTAGACACATAGGCGTAGAAAGCGATGAGAGTGGGGGCGACGTCGGACTTTTTACAGAGAGGGAACGTCCACAGAAAATGAGAAAAATCATCAAGAATAACTAAGTAATACGTAAACCCAGAATTACTAGGAATTGGAGAGGTCCAGACATCACTATGAATTAACTCGAATGGAAAAGCCGCAACTGTGGAAGAACTACTAAAAGGGAGACGAACATGTTTGCCGACACGACAGGCTTCACAACTATGTGTAGCCTTGTTATTACAAGAAAACGAAAAACCCCTCATTATTTGATGGAGCGTGTTGGCACTAGGATGTCCAAGACGAGCATGCCAAAGTCGACGCTGGCGGAGAAAGCGCGGGATCCGGCGCCGGGGGTGGGAGACGCCTGGACGGGATACAGGTCGCCGGGGCTCTCACATCGGTGGAGCACCATCCGGGTACGGGCGTCCTTAACAGAAAAACCAGAAGAGTCAAATTCCACAGTTACAGAATTATCACGAGAAAGAGTTTTGACAGAGACTAAATTTTGAATAAGATGGGGGGAGACAATGACATTATTGAGAGACAGTGGTTTAGAAGTGGAAGGAAAACTAGCAGAACCAATATGAGAGATAGGAAGATCAGCGCTGTTACCGATAATGATGCGAGACTCGGTGGAAGTAGGAGAGGAATGTGAGAGGTTACTCAGATGAGCTGCCATGTGGGTCGACGCCCCCGTGTCCATGAACCAATCGCCGCCTCCGGCGTAGGAGCCAGGAGCGGGTGCCTGATGAAGAGCGGCGTAGAGCGTCGGGTCCCAGGCGGGCTGCGGAGGCGCGTAGGTCGGTGGAGCGCCGTAGGCCGGACCGAAGGTCGGTGAAGTGGCGGTGTAGGCGGGGGCGTACGGTGGAGCCGCGGCGAAGAGGGCCTGGTGGGTCGGTGGGCGCGAGCCAAGGAGTCCGGGGGCGGGCGGGCGAGGCACGGGCATGGTGTAGGCGTGTACGACCCCCGTCCAGGGGTTGTAGCCGCCGGCCCATGGTGGCGTGGGCTGCTGATTGCCTCCGCCATTACCGCCGCTACCACCGTTGACGTTGCCACCACCGTTGCCACCGCCGGTGTTACGGCCACCGCCACGACGGCGACCACCACGGCCATTGCGCTGCTACTGCGGCTGCGGTTGGGGAGGCGCGGCGTAGGGTGCCATGGGCGCCGGGGGGCGCGGCGACGGCTGGAAGGGCGCAGGGGCCAGAGGGGTAGGGGCGCGGTACCCAGCAGCGAAGGCGGTGTGAACGGCGCGGGTGCGGAGGTTCTTCAAGCGACGCTCCTCGAGGCGAAGATAGGCGACGGCGCGCTCGAAGGTGGGCTCGGCCATGAGGGTGAGGTTGGAGGCAGCGTTCCCGAGGTCCTCGTTGAGGCCGGCGAGGGTGGAGAGGAGGATCTCGTCGCCGATCGTGAAGCCGAGGTCGTGGAGCTCGTCGAAGATCGCCTTGAGGCGTAGGCAGTAGGCATCGAGGGGTTGATCGCGCTACGGTTCACCAAAGAATTCCTGCTGCAGGAAGACGATCCGCTGGAGCTTGTTGTCGGTGAAGAGCCCGTTGATCTTTTTCCACACCGTACGAGCGTCGTTGCCCTCACGAACGACGGTCTTGAAGATGTCCGGCGAGACAGTGAGGAATAGCCAGCGGATGATGGTGGCGTCGATGGCGAGCCAGTCGGGGTCGCGGTGATCGAGGAGGTCGACGGAGCCGTCAACATGATCGCGTAGGTTGTACTCGCGGAAGAGGAGGTAGAAGTACGTCTTCCAGGCGTGATGGTTCTTCCCGGCGACGGAGATCTTGATGGGGACGTGGTCGGTGAGGTGGACGCCGCGGATGACCTCGGGGGTCAGTGGAGTGGATCCGTCGTAGGAGGAGGATCCGAAGGGGTTGGTCGAGGAGGATGACGACATGGCGCAAGAGGAGAGCGGCGGCGACGCGAGAGGAAGGCGGCGCGGCGGCTAGGGTTTGGTGGGAAGGGTGTGGCGGCGCGGCGGGGAGGGGCAGCGGCGGCGGCGGCACGCAGGGGAGGCGACGCGGCGGCGGCGGCTAGGTTAGGATCGTGGGGAAATCTGATACCATGTAGAATAGGAGCAATAGTCGTTGTATTACTCTGGGCTAATGTCCACACATATATAGATACAATGGAAGGCCTCCATACCCTCGGATATAAACATAGAGGAGGGACATAAACGCTAATGTACTATACATGTAATATATACTCAACAAATCATTTAAGAAGATCAAGGGAGATGTTGACATAAAATAGTTTCCCATTTATTCAAATCGCGAATACAACTGTCGCTTTACTATACTCAAATCAACGAATCGACCATGTACAGTCGTATACAGTAGGAAATAAACAAACGATAAAGACTACAATCACCACTCCGGCCAGCGTCACCCTGACATATTCTACGTGAGAGCCTGCGTGAGCGAGTGCAGCGGATCGGAATGACGCCGACGCCTCAAAGGGAGCACTAAGATAGTGTATCTATCTACAAGCGCACGAATGAGTTGTTGTTGATTTTTGTATGGCCCCCAAAATCTTCCGATAGATCATGGGTGTGTGGTCGGTCAGCTATGGTGTGGGCAGCCACCGTTTGCGCTGTGGGTGCCGCACGAGGGCCCCGCCCCAAGTCGCTGCAGGTACATTTGCCGTAGAAGCTGCGCCATCACACCGTCGCCGCCGGAGATGGCCTCCCCTGCCGGCGCCCACACGTCGCCGCCCAGCCTCCGCGCCGCGCCGGACACCGCCAAGAAGGCCAGGATCACCAGGAACACCAGCGGCATAGCTGCGAACCTTGCCATCCTAGAGCACGCACGGCGTATTTCTAGCTGTCTTCTAGCTTAATTCGAGCACTGCTCACTCGATCACTGGAACGATCACAGGAGTCGCTGCCTTCGACCCTTGGTGCGGGGCTGTAGGTTGATGAGACGTTCCATGGGCAACCGATCCGTATATATAAAGGCTTCTCCGACGAGGTGAATAGGTGATGTTGCATGTTCACGTCTGTCGTGACAAGGGAAGGGAGCGAGGCACAGGTAGGTGACGACAGAGCACGTCACGGCCGATGCACCTGCCAGGATGCTGCTACAAGATTGATTCTAAGACGCACTAGCTTCACACGCTAATTGGCATGCTAGCTAGTACAGCAAATTAAACTAGCTACATGAGCAAAACCAAGGTTGTTATTAATTTCGCAATGACCCGTTCGTGTCGCCCCTTTTGGTGTACGGGATCAACCATGAAGTGTTTTTTTTTTTCATGCGACGGCTCGAAATGGTATGCCTATAGGCTTACGGAATACGGCAAAAGGGAGGGACAGGCGCGCCAGCGGCACTATAATAGTTCCACTTATACGAGTCGACCGCTATCTGAGCTTGGTAGACCAAGTCGAGAAGATTGGATGGTTGGCGATTCGTCGTTGGGACCGGATTTGGGATTGCAAACCTGATTTGTGTGCGTGGTCGTCTCGCTAGGATCGGTGGTAGATTAATTGGTCCGCCCATGACATTCCTTCGTTTGACGCGGGCACATAGACGGCACACCACTCGCGAGCTTGGCTCCAGGAAACAATCCAATGAAGGTGATAAACAGCACATGGTAAAAGCTTCGACTTCCTCCTCAAAACAGGCTTTACGCCCGCTTTATAAATATAGCCACACCCATACATAGTACAACAGAGTCAGCGAATTCAGGCGTCAAATAGGAAAAAACAAAGCAAAGTCTGCTAGGACCACAGCATATCATGCCCAAGAAATCAAAAAAGAAAGCGAAGAAAGGAGCCGGCGATGAGCTCCCTCTAAGATGCCGCGGAGGTACTGGCAGGAGTCGTGAAGCGTTGAGCTGACGCCCTGAGCGCCCGCAAGATCCCGTCCACGCTCTCCTTGTCCCTCTGCCTAGAAAGCGGTTACCACTGCTGGAGGTAGATAAGGGAGGAAAACACAGAGTCAGGAGCACGGCGAGGAAAGACCCGCTCAATGACCATCTTGTTACGAATATTTCAAAGCGTCCACGTGATAGCCTTAAACACCAATCAGAAGAGGTGACGTCTCCTTCCGGTACGGTTTGCCTCCGTCTCCTGAACTCACCGAGCTCTTGGGCCTGCTAGGACGGCCCAAGGGCTTCACAGACAAAGTTCCGCAGAAACTGAGCAGCAGGGCATGTGAACATTATGTGGATACACGTCTCCGACATCCCATATAATGGACACACCCCATTGCCTCGGCCATTGCGTTTCGATACCTCTGCCCCCCGAAGGGAGACGATCCTGCAGCAATTGCCACAGGAAAATCTGTAAGCTCAGGGGTAGGGGCGCCTTCCAAAGATGACATGTCAAAGGTAACTCAAGACCCTAGAACAGGGTCCTATATATATGCCTAACTAACGGAGAAGGCTCCCGAGGGAGACTGGCTCCATATGATCTTATCCCTCTCCTCTGAGAGGGACACGGTCAAGGAGACCAGTAGCCTCAGAAAGTCAGTAGCCTCAGCGTCATTGAAGGACCTCCGAAACGGGATGTTCCATTGGCCTCCTTGAGCAGCCTTGGCCACTAACGTCGAGGGGGCTGCGCAGATGGCAAAGAGGGTCTGGAATTCCTGGCAGAGAGGGATGCCCTGTACCCAAGGGTCAAGCCAAAACAGGACTTCCTGACCATTTCCCACCCCGAAAGAAGATCCCCGACGGATGAGGTGTTTAATGTCCTGGATGGCCCGCCAGAACTAGGATCCCTCCCAACGTTTGCACACCAACAGGGGCGACCCTGAAGATACATGGCCTTGATGAGGTACAACCAAAGGCCGCCGTTGTCTTGGAGGATCCGCCACATCCACTTTAGCAATAGAGCTACATTGAAGCGGCGCGAGTCAAGAACGCCTAAACCCCCAAGAATTTTGGGGGTGCAGATGTCTACCCACTTCACCATATGGCATTTCTGGTGCCCATCTGTAGCTACCCAAAAGAATCTGGACAGCTCTTTCGTGAAGTCTACGTGAGTTCCTTCAGGAAGCAGATATAGGCCCATCTGATACATGGTGAGGCTGGATAGACACGAGTTGATCAAGATAGTCTTGCTCCCCTTGTACGTGAGGCGCGCACGCCACGGTTCGGCCTTGGACCGAACCTTCACGACCATCGGTGCGAGATCCCTGATCAACACCCGAGAGTCTCTAATAGGCATTCCTAGGTAAGTGATGGGGAAGTTCGCCAGACGACAGTTCAGGTGGTCTGCGATGCGATGTCTATCCTCGTCCGGGTAGCCCAGGATCATGACCTCTCTCTTGTCGAAGTTGATCTTGAGGTCCGACATGGATTCAAACACACAGGAGCAGGAACTTGAGTTTAATAATGTCACGGTCTGACCCCTGTACCATGATCATGGTATCATCCGCATACTGGAGGTGGGATATCCCACCTCTAGGGATTAGATGCCCTACCACACCCGAAATGTGGCCAGTAGTCTTGGTTTTGTCCAAGATCTCTGCCAGGGTATCCACCGCAATGTTAAAGAGAAGGGAAGAGATCGGGTACCCTTGTCTAACACCACAGGTGGGTCAAAAGTATGGACCCACTTCCCCATTCACATTGATAGCGGTGCTACCACTCATAACAAACTGCATAATCTAGCAGATCACCCTGTCATCTAGTCCTCAACTCTCGAGGACTTGTCTAAGGAAACCCCAGTCCAATCTATCATAAGCCTTCTAGAAGTCAAGCTTGAGGAACACCCCTTTTTGATGTGGCACCTTGACCTCATGAATAATATCATGAAGCGCGAGTACTCCATCATGAATCAGGCGTCCCTTCAAGAAGGCAAACTGTAGAGGGTGAGTCAGGCGTTCCATGACGAGGGCGAGTCTAATGGCGCAGACCTTGGCAAATATACACTTGATGACATTGATCACCATGATCGGTCTAAACTGGCGAATATCCATGGCCCCACAAGTTTGGGGATTAGAGTAATCACGCCATAGTTAAGTCTAGACATGACAAGAGTCCCAGAGTAGAACTACTGAAACATAGGCATAATCACCGGGCGAAGTTGCTCCCAGAAATTCTGGAAGAAGATAATCAGTAGCCCGTCTGGGCCCGACGCCGAGTTAGTCTTCATAGACTTAATGGCCTCGGCCACCTCGGTATGAAAAAAGGGGGAATTAGTTCCCAGTTCTCATCCGCGGTCACCTTGGCGCCCTCAGTCCAAAAGTCCATACTTAGAGCCAGACCCGACCTCGGGGCTGCCAAGAAAAGCTCCCGATAGAACGCATAAATATGGGACGAGATCTCTTTCTGGTCCTCCATAAGAGAGTATGCGTCCCAGAGGCATGGGATCGAGCATTTCCTACGTCTGCCATTTGCTATGGAATGGAAGTAAGCCGTGTTCGATTCCCCCTGAAGGGTTTAGTTCTAGCGACTCCTCTGTCTCCAGAATGCCTCCTCTCCCCTATAGATCTCCATAATGGAGATCACTAGGGAATATCTATGGGACCAGGCATCAGCCGACAGTCCCACCAGGTCCTCTTCCTAGTCCAGGGCCTAGATTTCCTGAAGAATGGCATCCTTCTTCCCTCTAATCGCAGCCCCTAGGTTCGCCCCCAACCCCACATAAGTTTTCGTGACATCTTGGCACAATGATGCCAGACATCAACGGCACAATATACGCGGAGGGGGGAGGCGGCTGCCTCCAGCCATCGAGCCCCAACCACCTCCTAAAAACCCGATGTTTCAGCAAGAGGTTCTCAAAGTGGAAGCGGTTCATTCTCGGCGGTGACCCCCCTCCCGAGGACAGAAGGAGGGGGGTATGGTCAGAGTCGACCCTGGTGACCACCCATAGCAAGCACATAGGAAAGGCCACCTTGCTCCCATTCCATCGAGACAAAGACTCTATCAAGGACGCTGCAAATCGGGTCTAGCTGCTTGTTGGTCCAAGTGAATCTAGCCCCGACGCGAGAAATCTCTCTGAGGGCAAGGTCGGTGATGCAGTCGTTGAACAAGTGAATCCTATGGAGGTCCACGTTCTGCGAGCTCTTGTCTTCTGCGGAGTGGATAAGGTTGAAGTCCCTCGCCACAATGATTAGGGTCTCCGTCCGCTCCACCTTAGCTTTGAGCTCGTGAAGGAATGCAGGGAACCTCCTATTGTCCGTGGGTCATAGACAATGATCACCTCCCAACAGAGGTTTTATTGTCTTTGGGTGAGGGCCATGCTCACAACGAATTCCCCTGGTCCATATCCTTAACCTCGAAGGTATCCTCCTTGACACCAAGGAGGATACACCCCAAGTGGCCACATGCTGGAAGCAAAGTCCAGGCAAACTTGTGGCGAGATAGGCCCTCTAACTCCACGATCGAGAACTCCTGCCGGATCATCTCCTAAAGGCCCACAATATCCACATCTTCTTGGCGTAGGTACTCTTTGATCTGGCGGCGCTAGTCGTCCTGTCCGAACCTCTTCCATATGAATGCTCAGATCGTTCAGAGGTTGTTCATTAGGACTATCACTCGGTCGAGGAAACCTTACCGGGGGCAGAACGGGCATGACCTGAGGAAGGGCGATGGGTCGAGGTCTTTGGTGGTCTCCTGCAAGGTCTCCCCGCTAGGCGAGTCCTCATAGGAGGCCCACCACTATCAGGCTAGAGCGGTGGAGTTGTGCTAGACCCGGGGTCGGCAGACCCAGGTCCTTCTAGCAAAAGGGCCCGTTCCCGCTTCCGTGCCTTGCGTGCATGGGCCGCGACAATCTGGCCCGCGTACACCTGTCTAGCCTTGATGGCCCCAATATTCTCAACCTTGGGACCCTTCTCTCCTCGGAAGATGATGCCGATGTCTAATGCGACTGCACTCTAATGATCTAGGGGAACCTCCTCCAGAACTGAGAACCTGGACCCCAAAGACAAAAGAAAACTAGAGAGGGGGGAAGGAGGGGTGGAGTACCTGAGAACTCGTCGTGAGCTATCACCGTACGGGTCGGCCGCTCCGCCACCATTGGCTTCAGGCTAGTCCCTCTAGCCCTGGCGCCAGCGATGCGGACGCTATGGCGAGCCGGAGGAGGAGGCGGCTAGCGAGAGCCCCGAGGGTGGCGCCACAAAAAAGCTTCGAGTTTCTTAAACAATGACATGATGATTATTTATGATTGGGGCAACGACTCCCCACATTGCAAAGCAATAGATGTGAGAAATATCTATAAATTGCGGACATACAATTCCATGCGGATGAACCCATTGTTTAAAAAAATATTTTGAAATATAAGATTATGAGATTGAGAGTGATTGGCGGAATATGTTGGATGTAGCGAGTATATATAGGCTTGTAGTACAAGTCAAGTTAGGATTGATATCCTAACTCTATCCTAAACTAATGTGAGAAGCATATATGCATATACTCTAGAACTCCACCGCAATCGTAGCGGTAGCATCGTGAATAACTGGAACGTCGTGGACGGTCAGACTGGAGAGAAACCAAGATAGAACACAGTAGGCCGACATCCCCTGTGGACGCAGCGGTAGTGTCACGGACTATGTCACGGCGCAAATGCTTGGACTAGAGAGAAAGCCGATGAGGTTCTCAAACGAGGTGGTAGCCCTTTGTGCCGATGTCAAGAAAGCTGAGAGAATTGGATGCTGTAACCTTGGTCAAGGTAGCCGTGCACGGGGTTGCCGTGCTCAAGGTAGCCGGGGTCGAGGTAGCCGCACATGAAGCCGCATGTGTGTACTACGCGAAGAGAATGACGAGGACGCGTCAAAACAGTCATCGAGGGAGTCGATGCTAGAGCCGATGCAGTCCGAGCCATCGAGGAAGAGGTGCGACCATAGTTGTGCCAGAACCAGGTGAATATCGGGGGCGAAGGCATACGTTGGTTTTGACATAACAAAGTACGCAAATAAGAACTCATTAGTGATGTGGTCGAGGAAGTCATAGAGGACGTAGTCGATGCAAAATAAGACGTTGACGAAACGGATGAAGAAAAAGCGCCAAACCAAGTTTGCCTGACCTGGGACGCAACTGGGATGAAGACATGTATCGGTGTTCCCAGTACCGGGTGCATGGCAGGGACCATCATGAACTTTGCGCCATGTCAAAAATACTAGCCGAGGATGCCTCTATGTGTTGTGAGAAACAGAACGACGAAGAGGGAGAGGTGTTGATGCAGTCCGCGGTTGTTGGAGTAGACGAGTAGGTGTAGTCAGGGATGAGGTGATGACATTGGTGACGGACTCGTGGTGGACGATTACGTAGAAGACGGCAAAACCATCGGTGGTCTAGAGTGGTCATGTTGAACGCCTAGATTGGCGTTGATGTAGTCGGCGAGATCTGCGACGACATGTTGTGGCCATGCAGGTTATCTGGTGTAGCGGGGTGGCCGAATAACCCAACATTGTTTCAGAGACCATGTGTTAACGGTGGCGATCCACGTTGAGGGAGATGGCGCGGTGTGGCCAAGAACGTTGGTGCGCGGAATGATGAATGAGACTGCGTGGAACGACGCTACCCAGGTCGGTGGCATAGCAGCAGACGCGAGTCGGTGCAGCAGATGGGGCCACCGGCGCGTACATGCTTGGAGGCGTGTTGGCAGCCAGTAGGCAATGAAAAAGGTGGTGGAACTATGGCCCGGAGGGGCGACGTAGCTCCAGCCTGTAGCTCGGCCGGAGGTACACATGCTTGCTCGGGGACGTGCTTGGCGTGGGACGCACGCGTGTTTGGTTGATCAGATCGATGGCAGTGTTGTTTGCGCCATGACGTGGATGACGGCGTGCAGATGAGGGATGGTGGAGACGTTGTTGGTGATGTCTAGGATGATTACGGTAAAGACGAACTCATCAGGATAGCCACGACAACCTACTGAGGTAGACAGTAGCCGGCTGAGACTCACGACAGCCTGTCGTAGAAGACGCGAAAGGCATCCTAGGTAGGCGTGACATTAGGGAAGGAAGGCGTACAAGTGCATTATAGATTGTCGATGTCGGTGTCAAAGTAGGGGCGCGTGATGAATGTGGGCGGTGGGAGAGCAATCCGATCTATGTTCCGCAACAAAAAAAAGAAAAATCATGAATCGAGCGACCGGTGGAGAGAAACCCGATCTAGGGATCGGAGAAAAAAAGACTCACCAAGGTAGCCGATCACAGATCGATGAACGAGCCCTGCGACGGGTTGCACAACCCCCGACAGAGATCATGGAGATCAACCTCCCCGAGACGGGGCGGCGGAAGCGTGTTGATGGCCTAATACACTAGTGGAAAATGGGCCTTTAGTCCCGGTTTGTCAACCGGGACTACGAAGGCGGGACTAAAGGTCATCCCCTTTAGTCTCGGTTCTGCCACAAACCAGGACTAACGGTCCTCATGAGACTGCGTTGAGCGAGCGGGACCTTTACTCCCGGTTCGTAATACGAACCGGGACTAAAGACTTATTTTTTTAAAAAAAAATCTAATTTTTTTTTCAAATTTTTCTTGAACTTTTGAATTATCTAACTCTTTAATCTCTCACATCTCTCATTTTTAACACTAACTATACTTAATCTTAGTTCAAATTACACTTATGGTCAAACTTCTCGGTCGGTCACCAATCCTAACACTACTCCACCTCCAGCACGCTTAACTTCCTCATTCCATCTCTTCCACTTCGCGCGAAGGACCATTATACCTTGTTGTCAGGACTAGTGTATCAATCGTATTAACTCATATCAATATGTCAACCGTTTTTATTTTTTTAAAATTACGAACAACTATTTAACTAAACAATAATAAATAAGTAATAATAATATTTTATTCATATGAAAATAAAAAACTAATTAAATTAATATTTTATTCACTTTTTGCCATTTATTCATTTAATATGACATAAATAATATCTTAAAAATCTGTAAATCGAAATTTGACAAATAATATATCCATTATTATCAAAAAAATGTGAGGAATTCAAATATGACATACAAAATTACTAATATTTTTTAATTTTTGAAATAATTTTTATTTCTTTTCAAATTTTAAGAATCTAAAGGAATCCAAAATGGCCTAAAGCTGTTGAAATCGAAGAGGAAATTGTTTTCTGTATGTTTTGATAGATTGTACGTTTTTTTCTGACATCGTATGTAAAAGTTATGGCCATTTAGAAAAAAAATTTGTACATTTTCTTTAGTCCCGGTTGTTAATACGAACCGGGACTAAAGGTCACCCCTTTAGTTCCGGTTGGTAATACGAACCGGGACTAAAGGGTTGGCACCGGCCGCAGGCTGCCGCCACCCCTTTAGTCCCGGTTCGTATCTCCAACCGGGACTAAAGGTCATGTTTGACCCGGGACTAAAGATTGTTCCGTTTGAACCGGAACTAATATGAGCATTAGTCCCGGGTCCAACCACAACCGGGACTAATGCTTTAAACTAGGATGGACGAAAGCCTCATTTTCTACTAGTGATATATCTCTAACTGACTAATATATCTCTAACAGAAAATGTAAAAAAAAAGAAAAATATTCATATGTATATCCGAAGATTTTATATTAGAACACAGGTTTTTTGAAAAAAATTACTTGTGTCATGTAAAAAACACAAATTCATGTTCTCCAACATTATTATTCTTGGGCTTCTTTATCTTTTTTACACAGGTTTCATAAAATATTCTTGTTTTTTCGAAAACTTGTGTGCGAACGTAAAATATCCTAATGTACACGCAAAATGTATTTTCAGAATTTTTCACATTTCAATTTTTTGTATTTTTATAATATGTTCATTTGCACCCCCTATAAATTGTATTTTATTTCTTTTGACAATTTAAAAAATAGCTTTAGGGCCTCTTTGATTTGTAGGATCCTGAAAACGTAGGAATAAGAAAAACACATGATTATGATAGGATTGCACATGCAAAACGGGGATTGTGAAAGCACGTGAATTTCGCGAAAGTGGGCAGTTGATTTGAAGGAATAAAAAAGACACGAGATTCCTCAAAAACATAATTAAATCTCAACAACAAAATTTAGATTTGGTCATTATTATACAACTTATGACACATGTTCTTTATGCGTAGGAATGTAAAAATGAGGTTTTACTGAATTGTAAAATCCTTTGGTCTTCTTATGGAACCTAAACAAAAGGAAAATCCTGCGTTTTTGTGATGCTTCAGTCTTCTGAATCAAATTGACGAATAGTGGAACTAAACGAAAATTTTCTATTCCTATGTTTTTCCTCCACTATTCCTATGAATCAAACAAGCCCTTACTCTTCCATTAGGCTATAAGCGTACATGCAACATTAAAAAAATCTCAAAAGAAAATATACATCTACACTTTCAATGCAATTAATTTTGAGTAATTACTCCTCACTCCATTCTCCAGTCCTCATTATTCTCCCTCAATCATCATTCTTCTCCTTAAATTTAATTGGGTAGAGACTTAGAATATAAGAGAGAAAACTAATATGTCTGATATTTTTTAGACCTTCTCAAGGAACATCATTTCTAACATTCATAAAATACAAAAGTATTGTAAAATTTAGGAGTTTCAAAGATCTTTGACAATATTGTTTGGCATGCCAAGATGCACGACTGTGCAAAAATTGGGCACATTATCACGAAGTGTGGTACAGATATGCCCATGATGTTTGTCAATTGGCTTGAAACTCGTGAATGTTCACTTATAACCGGACAAGAGAAATATGTGTATACAGGATCTAATTTGTGTTTATTTTCAAAAATATTAACCAACACTACCTTTGTTGCTAAATATAAGGTGTTTTGGAAGTTCAAAATGAACTCGCAAGCGTCTTATATTTAGGGACGCAGAGATTACATAGCAATCTCTTCTTGCCTTTGTGAAGGGTCTTCCTCTCATGTAAAACAAGAAACAATCTCTTTTGTTTATGTCAATGACCAATAGTGTTAAGTTCTTTTTTATGTAATCTACAGTGAGATTTATTTTAGGCATAAAAGGTTTTAATGTTACGATCCATCATGTTGATGAGGAGAAATTCCTTATATGCTGTTTTATCTCTAACTAGAATCTGTGAATACAGAGGGTTGAGATAATCATGCTATGGAGGTAACTTTGTATGAAGAGTTAAACTTTAGAAGTCATTGTTGTTTTTCATCCTAAATACTCGACGACGGGTATGGATTAATCTTACACATGATAATACATTATATGAATTTATATATTATTTGAAATTTCATGTCATAATCTCAATGCTCACAAATTTTATTACTCCCTCCGGTCCATATTAATTGACGTTGAATCAGATTTATCTAGCACTAAAACATGACTAGATACATCCACTTCAACAACAATTAATATACATCAGAGAAAGTAATTATTTGCAAAAACTAATAATAATTGCTAGAAGGTAAAATCTCACTTTACTATTGAGGAACATTCCAGAGAAGATAAAATGCTAGAAAATCATCCAGTATTATGGAAGGAACTAAATTGACTTGCGTGGGAAGGGGGGTGAGAAGATCACACCCTATATTGCCACGGAGCTCCATAAGAAGGCCTCAGACCCACATACAACAACGACCAGTCCTCTTAAACCAAGGGACTCATCAACCAAAATTTTCACATCGTATTTATTAAGATTTTTTCCCCCACGAGGGAGCAAGCAAATGACATGAGGCAAAAATAGATATACAAATCACGATGAGAAAAGGTTGGAGTAGTACAGCCCCAGAATCATCAACGAGGCATGTTCACCACCCTCGTCCGCATCTTGCCTTACGACTCCATGAATAAGGTGTAAGTTACCACATGGACTATGGGTTTGTGTATTAGCTTGTAATCTATCCTATCCACATGTGGTTCAATGTTTCTTTACCATATGCGCCACATGCACCATACGATACCACCATCTTTTTTGTTTTTCACTTTGACAACTTATTTTACAATAATAAATGTTTGACTTACTGTAATAATTATATGATTTTTTTTGAAATGGGGATTACCCCGGCCTCTGTATCGATAGATACATACGGCCTTTATTACTAATAATTATATGATTACAAACGTATTCCAAATATGAATCCAATGGTCTAACTTTCTTGAAGCATAACACATGTTTCACTTGTCAAATCGGTGATCAAATTCGACACCTCGAGAAATAGGGACAAAGGGAGTATCAGCGTGTTGACACTAGGTATTAAGACAAGGGAAACCCCATGTATTAAAAACAAACTAAAGAACACGTGGAAACAAATAACACGTCGACACAAACTTACGAGTGAGAAACCTCACTGGAGTATTCAAATTAGAGCTACAATTATTGTATTAATTACAAGCAGGCCGAACATAATAATGAATCGAATTTGAAGTGCTGAAAAGGAACAATACAAAGAAGATTAAAAAAAGAATATATAGGAGCACCACAGTGCGAGGCCACGATCATCTGAAAGCTGAGTGCGACGGATCAAGATCGCGACACAAAAGCTAGTCAGTACTACATGATTTCTATAGGTACAAGAATGATACGTTGCCCTTTTTGAATCATCATAGTAAAATCTTGCACTAGATCATGCACGGATGGTCAAGGTGGGCAGCCACCGTTTGCGCTGTGGGTGCCGCACGACGGCCCCGCACCCAGCTGCTGCAGGTACATTTGCCGGAGAAGCTGTACCATCACACCGTCGCCGCCATGAACGGCCTCCCCCGCCGGCTCCCACATGTCGCCGCCGCCGAGCAGTCGAGCTGCACCGGCAGCGGCGAAGAAGGCGACGATCACCAGGAATATCAACGGCACGGCTGCAAAGCTTGCCATCATGAGCTCAGAAACAACTATATTCGGCTCTCTTCTTTCTTCAAGTGCGTGTTTATCTATGTCAAGTCAACAAAGATCACACGGCTAGCTAGCCTTGATCGTCCTACTGCTGGCTTGGTGAGGCTGAAAATAAAAACTTGGGCGAGATAGATGTGAGACGGTCTCTCAGGTGCCGATGCGTATATAAAGGCCGGCCACCTGTAGCTATAGGCCTCTCCAACGAGCGAGGTTTCTATGTTCACGTCCGTCGTGACGAGGGAGGCGCGGCAGCTGAGCAGGTGACGACAGATTACACCATGGCACTTGCGAGGATGTTCACAGGAATGTTTCTAAGACGCACTAGCTTCACATGCTAATTAATTGGCATGCTACTATACTAATTAACTAGTAACAAAGATGGGGAAGAATTGTGTTTGATCATTTTGCCAGGACCTGTTCATGCCCCTATTATTGGTTGCCGCGCAGCCACTTTTCTAAGTGGTTTGTTTTATGAAATGGCTAAAAATAGTACTGTACTACTACTGTATGAACACATCTAGTGATTGCGGCGGAAAGCCGGAGACTGGTATCAGCCGGCACGGTCGGGAAGACCAACGTCAGACTGGTAGCCTAGGCCTCGGATGGCTGCCAGCGACTCATCTGGTTTGCATATAGCAAGCTTCGGTGTGGGTTTGGTACCCAGTGCCTGTCTTAGAGCCCCGCAACGGATCACCAAACATGTTTGCTAGGACTCTAGGAGGTGATAAGTTTGGATGCCACATGGACGTACTATACATAAATGACAATAAAAAAGATGACATGTTGATTCATCACTTGACAATTCTGTTTGAGAAGATGACATTTGGTCAATAAAATTCCCATGCGCATAAACTACAAGAAAACATTAATTGTCAATAAAACTTTTGTTTCCCATGTTGCTTATTTTCAATTGGAATGTATGGATGTGACAGTAACACTAGGATCAAGCCCGGAAAAGGGGGAAATGATTCATTTGGCAGACGTGTTAAACATGTCACATTGATATATCCATACATTAATTGTCCTTCTGAAGATTACTAACCAACAAAAGCACACCACTATTCAAAGTTGAGTTTTGAAGAGGGGTGAAGAATGAGCGAGTTCAAAGATAACAAATACTCCATTCTACCATGAAACAAACGCTCAAGACAAATATGAAGATTAATACTAGCTTTGCTCGGAAGACAATTTATCAAGAATGGGGTTATCCCCTCAAAATGTTTCTTTTAGGTAGTTATTCGCATGCAATTCCTTACAGGAAGGCTACAAATGTTGTGTAAGCGCATCGAGACGATGTGTTCCACTACAATTTACATGATAGTGATATGTAATCATTTAAAACGATGTATCATGCCCTAGTATGTGGTATGCAATAATCAATAACAAGAAAATTGGGGCAAAGAAGGCCACATTAAAGATAAACATATTACTATGGTATCTAATGCTAGGTCTCATTTTTAATAAAACACGGTCTGGTGGAGTGTAACTGGCGCAGGAAAGAGACGGTGTTCTTTTTATGATGAAATAACTAAGCATCTTCATCTGATTACATATTTCCCCGTGCATTTTTGTCTACCATTCACGTTTAATCAAATTTATAACAAACGCATATTGTTACTAGTATATATGTTGGGTAATTGGCTTTGGGACATTCCTTCAAAACTTGTAAGACCAATTCTTATCGTAGCGGCTACTCTATATTGATATCGGTTGCTATATAGATTATATTGTGTTTAATAAAAGTAAGATTACATCTCCACATCAGGTTTATAAACTCATATACGCATTTGGCTTCTTACATGGTCTCTAGTTCAATGGCCGGAACACAAGAAGGTTTTCATGGATGCATGTATCCAAGTGGAGTGAACATTCACGACCGTGTTTATCCATCATGGGTCGAGGCGTAATCTATGCATTGTCCTCCCATCACCTTAGGTTGTTCTTATTCCTTTTTGTTTGGAAACCTTTTGGAAGTATTAATTTGGTATGGTTGTGCATCTTAGCTATGCAGAAATTGGATGTAATATCTTGTTCTTCTATATCGGCTTGATGGGTGTTTTGATTTAATAAAAGCTATCTTCAATGAGAAAACAACACTTGAAAGTATAGCTATAAAAAATGTATTCATATTTCATGCGCATGCTTGTTTGAACTAAGAGATCTAACCCAGCCTCCATCTGCATTATGTCATGGTAAAACCATTATGGTGTACACGAGTACTGAAGGGAATATGTCCGAGAGGCAATAATAAAGTGGTTATTATCTTATTCCATGTTTATGATAAATGTTTATTTTGCATGCTATAATTGTAGTAATTGGAAACGTTAATACATGTGTGTTTAATAAACAAAATATAAAGTTCCTAGTAATGTCTCTCATATAAACTAGCTCGTTGATTAACAAGATGATCAAGGTTTCCTGATCATGGATATTGGATGTTGTTAATAACGAGGTCACAATATTGGTGGAATGATGTGACGAACATTCATCCGAAGTATAGCATTACGATCAGAGTCATTATGTTTATATTGCTATAACATCATACGAAGTAATCTTAGTCCTTAGACCATGAGATCATGTTAATTGCTAACACCGGAAGAGTATCTTGATAACATCAAATGTCACACCGTAACAGGGTGACTATAAAGGTGGGTTCAGTGCTACGAAGGTGTTATGTTGAGGCTCATGGATCAAGAGTGGGATTTGTCCATCCCAATGACGGATAGATATACTCTGGGCCCTCTCGGTGATATCACATTGAAATAGCCTGCAAGCAAGTGATGTGATCACTAGAATGTTATATCACGGGAACAAGAAAAGAGTGCATGTCGGTAACGAGATCAAACTAGGTATTTGGATGCCAATGATCGAATGTTGGACATGTAATATATCGCGAGACAAAGGGATTTAGTTACGATGTTAAAGGTTCACACGATCACAAGAGTCATCGTTGAATATATGGGAGTCAGTACGGATCTCCAGGTCCCGCTGCTGATTATTGATCGGAGAGGGGTCTCGATCATGTCTGCATTATTCGCGAACCGTAGGGTGACACACTTAAGGGATACCGACACCATTTGGAGAAAATATGTTTCAGATAAAGATTTAAGAAAGCACTGGAATCATTTCGATGGAAACCGGAATTGTTTCGGGTGAAATTGCAGAAATTGGTTCTGCATGTGATATTAAAATATTGCAGGGGGTTTTATGTGAATGTTTGTTAATTGACAAAATTCTGAATAAAATAAATAAAATATTTTTATTTAATAAGAGTTTGCATTAAATTTGGTGGAAATTTAATGCATGTGTGAGTGGAATTTTGAGTGGAGGCTTTTTATGGGAGTGGGAGCTCCACCCACATGAATGTGGAAGAGGTGGGGGCACCACCATGGTTGCCACGCCATGGCCCTTGGGTGCCCCCCTCTCCTCCTCACAAAATACACCTCCTCGTGAAGGATCTCTCTCCCCCTCTAGTTATTCCCCATGGTCTCGGATTAGCGAGATACATGTTCCTGGTGGCTTTATCTGGAAAGGAGTTGCTGCTTAAGCTGCTTTGTCGGAGCGAGGGACAGAGGTTGTCAGGGTACCGGACGTGTGTGCGATCACGGATGCACCGCTGCTTTGCGGTGCTAGACTTGGTGGTGATGGACTTGCTGAAGCTGGATCTGATGGACGTGCTGGAGCCGGACCTGCTGGACTTCATCACGATCTTGAGATCGGCAAGTGTACGACTACATCATCCATGAGTTCTATCTCGTTAACAAAGCTTTGTTGTCTTCGAGGGTAAGTTCTCTATGGATGTATATCCACTCGTTGCTTGTATCTAATAGATAGATCTTGGCGACAGTTCCCATCGTAGGAAAATTTCTGTTTTCTATGCTGCGAACCCAACAGTGGTATCAGAGCCTGATCTACGCGTAGGTGCTTTGCACGGGTAGTACACATATGTTTATATGTGGGCGATGATGATTATGTTATTTCATCTTGTATGTATTTTGGATATTGGTGGCATAGTGAGATGAAGCGGCCCGGACCAACCTTACATGTCATCGTACATGAGACCGGTTCCACGACTGACATGCAACTAGTTTTGCATAAGTGGCTAGCGGGTGTCTGTCTCTCCTTCTATAGTCAATATCTGATTTACAACGAGTTGCTAATAACTTGGTTATCCTCGTTATGGTTCATGTTCGTAGGTAAGATCGGTTCTATCTCCGAAAGCCCTAAGCCACGTAAAACTTGCAATTGATAAATTAGAGGCGTCTAGTTTAGATCGTTGTTGGGCTAGTGTCTTGATATGGTATTGTTGTAAGTAGATGTATGATAGATACTCTTACAACACACTTAACGTGTAAGTTCCATAGACCTTGGCCTTACACACAAAGGAATGATAGAGATCATACCACGATGCAAATGATAGAGATCAAATGCATGGACCATATCATCTCACTTTACACATTAGATGTTTGCATCTTATATTGCTAGTTTGGCGCTTTTGGTAGCATTATAAGATGATCCCTCATTTAGATATCAAGATAAAATGTGTTCTTCCTTAAGTATGCACCGTTTTATGGATCATGTTTCGAGACATCACGTGATGATCGGGTGTTCTCGACTCTACGCTTTCATACGACGGGTGTAAGACAGTTTTACACACGCGAATACTAAGGTTCTTACTTGGAGAGCCTAGAATGTACAGACATGGCCTCGGAACACGGACCGAAAGGTTAAGCATGAGTCATATAGTTGATGTGATGCCCATATTGATGCTCGCCTTTGAACCTACACCGACCCACATGATGATCGGACTTGGTGTAGTGGATTTGGTTCATGTAATCACCAAAAAGGCACGAGGGATGTCGTTTTTGAGTGGCAGTTCATTTCTAATTTGGATTAGTCGAACTCAATTTGTCATAAACTAAATCGAAGTGAATTTACATAATTTGCTGTAGTCATTGGCATCTGTTCACTACCTTATGCTTAGTTTTAATTGAGATAATAGAACTATAAAATTCTAGATATTTACTTTACGAATTGGTATTGTATTGTTTTGAATGTCAATTTAAAGTTTAGAAGTCCTATTGCAAACTTTCAGCAAACTCTATTTACTCCATAAAGTTTAATAAGTAGTATTAAATCAAGAGTACGAATTCCGATGTTAGTATCTAAAGTATCATGTTTGCCTCCATGATTATTGATATTCAAAAGTTGTTTTAATATCAAGGTTATCTAGGAGCTGAAAGAATTGTTTCAGGAACCATCATGTGTGGAAGATATTGTAATATCTGAAACAATGTTTTTGGTTTCATTATGATAGAGTATAATTTAGCAAAATACATGTTCTCATATTGTATGAGAATTTGTGAAGGATGGAGATGCTAGGCATCCGGATCTCCCAAAAAGGTGTTGGGAACTAACATTATACTCGCGATTCTTCCTTATAGGCTATAGTAGCTTGATCATGAAAGTTGTCATGATAAGGATGAATAGTATATGTAAGTAAAATGTTTACTACACTAATAGATTACTAAAGAACGGATTTTTGAAAGAACACCAAACATTTTATGATGGTGATCCACTTCAAAGTGCAAGTCCAAAGGTATTAGTATTTGACTATATACGCTTTGTACTATGTGTCATGTAAATGACACCACTATTGATGTTGATAGATTCTTTTAAAAGGAAAGGAATTGTTGAAAGAGAATCTATAAAATATTTGGCAGAAAAGAAAAGGTTGGAAATGTCCAACTTAGGTATATAGAAGATATATATGTTATGGCTGTATTCCTTGCTTGTTAAACAATGTGGTTCTGAGGTATTGGATACCGGTATTGAATACCGAATTGGTTGGTGTGAAGTGTCATACAGAACAACACAATTCATGAACTGCAACGGCCTAAGTAACTAGCAAGAGAATAAGTGATGATGTTCATCAAAAACAAATAAAGTGTTATTATGTTTTTCGTTGTCGTAAAACCTAGCCTTCAAGATTTGTTTTAATAATTGTTATTTTGTTCTGGTATTACGAGAACGATGGTTGTTCAAATAATTACCGTATTCCATAAAGGATGGATGAACTTTTACAAATCTAGTTGGAGAAATCACATCCATAAACATTATTGCTAAAATGGCGTAAGACAAATGATTGGAAGATCACTTATGAAGTGACATCGCTGTTTGAATTATATTGGAAAGTAAAAATGAAGAAACTCCATGTTGATGGATTTTTGGGGTCTTTTGATTTTGATCAATTGACGCTTGTGAAACTTTCCTCGAGATAATTGAAATTCCGTCCATAGGCCAAAGAGGAACAGATGACTAATTTATTGGATATTATGCATGTTGATGTATATAATCCATTATGTGTAGCCATATGCGATGGATCTTTTGGCTTCATATGCTTTCTTCAGAAATTTGAGTGAATATATCTATATATTTACTTAATAAGGAAGAAGTATGAAACATTTGAAAATTGTTCAAAGACTTTCAAGATGAAGTGAAAAATCATTGTAACAAGAAAATAAAAGAGTTTATGATTTGATCATAAAGGAAGATATTTGAGTTACAGGTTTAGCAAAACACCTAAGATTTCAGGAATTGTTCCATGAATTTGCATTTCCCGATAAACCACAGGAGTATGGTATGTTCGAGAGATCAAATCAAACCTTGTTTGACATGGTAAGATAAAAGGTGTCATTTATAAAATTGCCATTATGTTTTAAAGATTATAGCTTTAGAGACTACCGCTCCGCTTTTACACTAAAAAGAGCACCATCGTGATCCGCTGAAATGACACCATATGAGTTATGGTTTGGGATAAAACTCGAATTGGCTTTTCTTAAATTTTGGTATGCTATGGATAAGTAAAATGTTTACAACCAAAGTCGGATAAGCACATCTTTGTAGGTTATCCCAAAGAATTTGTTGGGAATTCCTCCATAACACCGAGGATAAAAGACTTTGTCGCTTAGAACGTTAAGTTTCTTGAGAAGGAATTTTTCGTGAAAAGTTAAGTGGGAGGACAATCGAACTTTGATAAGGTTGTTGAACCTTAGCTATATGTGCTAAGTAGCGCAGCGCTGGAAAGTGTCCCGGTGGCGGCCACAATGCTCATGGCTCCCGTGATTACAAAGGGTGTGATCTTGGAGATTAGAGTTTCTATTGAACTATGTGGGTCGGTAAGAATCAAATAGTAAGATTTGAAACAGAAGTCGTTATTGTTTTGACAATAATGAACCGATTGCATGCAAAGAAGCGATGATGGGCCCTGACTCTATAAAATGACTGGAAGTCATAAAATCCGTGATAGTATCCATACACGAGAAATCAAGTTTCTAAACTTGGAAGACCCTTTGGAAAAGCGTGAAGCCTATACGTTCGTGTTTGGATCTATAAAGAAATAGACATGGATGTTTAACATCTATGAAATAGTCGACATGTCGGAAAGAAATTTACGGCAATGTTCAAGGAGTTGACTATGACAAGATTTGATCTTTCATAGCGATATTTAGTCTTGACGGATTAATGTAGCAACCACTACATATAATTTGGTATATGTTAGTTGAATAAACAAAACAAGGTTCTTCTAATAGAATGGTTACCTAGGACGTTGTCATGACACAGTCCGAACGGTTTTGTTAATTCAAAGGATGCTAAAAGGGCATGCAAACTTCAATAGTTGAAGTGAGCATAGCGGAGTTGGAATCTTCACCATGATAAAAATGTTAAAGGAGTTTAATTTCATCGGAGACGATGAAGGTGCTTGCATTTGCAAGAAATTAAGTGGGAGCGCTGAGACAAATTTCCAATACATTATGCAGAGTACATATTTTTGATTGGAAATGATGTATCTTTTATTGACACAGGTTAATAATTTCATTAAAATAGGATTTCGATGAAAGACTTGGGCAAAACTGGAATATTTGGCATCAATGTTTATGTGGATAGATTGAGGCGCTAATATGGTTACGCTATACATACATATATAAGATATTGAAAAGGTTCAATATGGAAACAACAAGAAAGGTTCTTGCTGCATGGAAAGAATTGTATCAAGATTCAAGTGTTTCAACACTTGGTGAGTAAAGTCACATAAATATTTTGATCGATTATACCATGATATGTATATATCCAGATATGTCTTATGCTCTAAATGTTATGAGCACATACCAGAATGATTCATAAGATGATCATTGGGCGATAGTAAAGATATTCTTATGAGCTTTGGAAGAACTAAGAATATATCATATATAAGTGACAAATAGTTAAAGGTAGTTCATTGTAAAGTGTTACAGTGATACTAGTTTTGTCACAAGATACAAATTAAATTTATCTCAATTTAGACTATCGGTGGCACAATATAATGGAAAGGATGTTCCATGATGGATTTGGATGAGTTCCAAAGTTGAGACATTGTGACGGATACTACAACAAAAGGCTAAGTATATGACTGCTATAGTAGCAGCAAAGGAGGGCATTTGTGTTAAGTAGTTTATTATCAAACTAGGTGTGGTTCAAACTGGGCTAATACTATGAAGATATATTGTATGACAATAATATCAACATATTTTAACCCGGACAAACTAAAGATCTCACCAAAGGACCAAATTTATACAATGCCATCTCATTTGAGAATGAGTGATGCGTAGAGACACAAAGACATGCAAATACACACGGACCTGAAACTGCCAGATCCGAAGATTATGTTAACCACTAGAAATTGCGTATATGCAACACCGGAAAGCCATAGGTGTTCAATACACAAAGTTTTTCAAACTAGATTATTGACTCTAGTGCAACTGGGAGACTTAAGGGAATATGCCCGAGAGGCAATAATAAAGTGGTTATTATCTTATTCCATGTTTATGATAAATGTTTATTTTGCATGCTATAATTGTATTAATTGGAAACATTAATACATGTATTTTTAATAAACAAAATACAAAGTTCCTAGTAATGCCTCTCATATAAACTAGCTCATTGATTAACAAGATGATCAAGGTTTCCTGATCATGGACATTGGATGTTGTGGTGAACATTCATCCGAAGTATAGCATTACGATCAGAGTCATTAAGTTTATATTGCTATAACATCATACGAAGTAATCTTAGTCCTTAGACCATGAGATCATGTTAAGTGCTAACACCGGAAGAGTATCTTGATAACATCAAACGTCACACCTTAACAGGGTGACTATAAAGGCGGGTTCAGTGCTACGAAGGTGTTATGTTGAGGCTCATGGATCAAGAGTGGGATTTGTCCATCCCGATGATGGATATATATACTCTGGGCCCTCTCGGTGATATCACATTGAAATAGCTTGCAAGCAAGTGATATGATCACTAGAATCTTATATCACGGAAACGAGAAAAGAGTGCATGTCAGTAACGAGATCAAACTAGGTATTTGGATGCCAATGATCGAATCTTGGACATGTAATATATCGCAAGACAAAGGGATTTAGTTACAACGTTAAAGGTTCACACGATCACAAGAGTCATCGTTGAATATGTGGGAGTCAGTACGGATCTCTAGGTCTCGCTGCTGATTATTGATCGGAGAGGGGTCTCGGTCATGTTTGCATTATTCGCGAACCGTAGGGTGACACACTTAAGAGATACCGACACCATTTGGAGCAAATATGTTTCAGATAAAGATTTAAGAAAGCGCTGGAATCATTTCGATGGAAACCGGAATTGTTTCGGGTGAAATTGCAGAAATTGGTTCTGCATGTGATATTAAAATATTGCAGGGGGTTTTATGTGAATGTTTGTTAATTAATGTAATTGAAAAAATTCTGAATAAAATAAATAAAATAGTTTTATTTAATGAGAGCTTGCATTAAATTTGGTGAAAATTTAATGCATGTGTGAGTGGAATTTTGAGTGGAGGCTTTTTATGGGAGTGGGAGCTCCACCCACATGAATGTGGAAGAGGTGGGGGCACCACCATGGCTGCCACGCCATGGCCCTTGGGTGCCCTCCTCTCCCCTATAAAAGGCCCCCCTCTCCTCCTCACAAAACACACCTTCTCGTGAAAGATCTCTCTCCCCCTCTAGTTATTCCCCATGGTCTCGGATTAGCGAGATACATGTTCCTGGTGGCTTTATATGGAAAGGAGTTACTTCTTCCGCTGCTTTGCTGGAGCGAGGGACGGAGGTTGTCGGGGTACCGGACGTGTGTGCGATCACGGATGCACCGCTGCTTTGCGGTGCTGGACTTGGTGGTGCTGGACTTGCTGGAGCTGGATCTGATGGACGTGCTGGAGCCGCACCTACTGGACTTCATCACGATCTTGAGATCGGCAAGTGTACGACTACATCATCCACGAGTTCCATCTCGTTAACAAAGCTTTGTTGTCTTCGAGGGTAAGTTCTCTATGGATGTATATCCACCCGTTGCTTGTATCTAATAGATAGATCTTGGCGATAGTTCCTATCGTAGGAACTTTTTTGTTTTCTATGCTGCGAACCCAACAAGTACAAAAGAGATACTTAAAGGGGTATGGGAAATGATAGATTTTTATCGACCATATTTCTCCTAGCAAAGTGATTAGCTGAAACGAAAGTATTAATTAGCAAAATGTAACATCATTTTCCGATCCAAAGGCCAAGGTGGGCTAGGGGTCAAGGTACTTGAGATAAAGAGCAAATGTTTACTTAGAAAATAGTATTTAACATTTTCAATGAGGAAGAGGGAGTGTGGCAAGATTTGCTGCATAATATGTATATAAAAGATAAAACCCTATCTCAATTTCAAGTGAGACCGAATGTTTAACTTTTTTGGAAAAGAACTCATGGCAATGAAAGACGAGTTTTTCATCATAGGGTCCACCTGGAGAGGTTTTGAAAACTGGTTTCTGAGAAGACAGTTGGCCGGAGAGCTTCCTTTAGCATATCAATACCCATCTCTTTATAACATTGTGCGACAAAAAATGTTTTAGTTGCAAGTGAATGGGAAACAATTGGGTTTTATAGCTACACTTGGTTGAAAGTTCAATCAGGGTACAACTACCCAATGAACCGACATGTTTGTGTGGAAGCTAACAAACTTTGGTTTGTTTACAATAAAATCGATGTGCTTAGACATGATGAATGAACACACAATTTTTTTACAAAATTGCATTTGAAAACCTAAAGTACCATGAAATATTAAGATCTTTATATGGTTCGTCCATAAAAAAGTTTTACTCATAAAAGATAACCTCTCTAACAAACTTTTGGAGATATGTTTATTTTACAATTAACATTCCTCAACAAACCAATATAACGAATATGTCCGAAGATTGGCTAAATGGGGTTGAGAAAAGAAGTAAAGCTAAGATTTGTATAGGCATGCGTTTTGGTTTGGCTCTATGGAACTGTCGGAATGATGTTTTTTACAAGGTTCAAAATGTACACTTTCTACTTGTAAGCCATATGGCTACCTCATGGATCTACACATGGTCCTGCCTACTGTCGGAGGCACATCGAGTGTGTATGGATCATGCATGTATCTGTTTGTAGATGGTTGCTTACGATATTTACAACATGGTGTGTCTTGTGGATTTGTAGACGATAACATGATGTGTTTTATGTTTATCTTGTTCTGCTGGTTAATTTTTATGTATTATCATGTGTGATCTGTGATACGTGAGATATAAACTTAAATGCTCAAACTTTGCAATAAAAGGATGCATGCATCGAGGCCGAGGCTATGCTTCTCTTTTCGAAGAAACGAGTGCAACAGAGAGACATGGTACCAAATTAGTACTAGCTTAAGGAGTAGGAAGCACTATGGGGAAAATTCGCGTTGCTGTGAAAACACGTCTTTGCCGTGTGCCAAAGGTCCAGGAACACGACAAAGAATGTTTTTGCCGTGTGAAAACCGGCGAGCACACGACAAAGGATAGAAGCACGGTAAAGACATGAAAAAGAACACGACAAAGACTAACGAAAGGAACACGGCAAAGAAATAATACATGGTAAAGCCAAAATGCGGAACACGGCAAAGCAATCCCCATGGCAAAGAGGTGGGGCCTGCGGCCCCGTAGGTGCGCCACGCCGGGACGAGCTGGTGGCAGCTGATTGGGCTCCTTTGCCGTGTGACCCCACCGTCAGACACACGGCAAAGATCCTCCCTGCCGTGTGTTTTGCGCAGCACACACTGAGAAGCAATTTTTTCTTACAATTAACTAGCAAGCCTTATATTATATATGTGTTGGTGCTGATATTTCATAGTATCATGAGCACACATATGAATAGGTCATTGTGGTCTGTCATCGTCCCACTTGCATATGGCCGCCTTATACTGAAATGGTTCTCGTTATGTGGCCGCCTTCGTCGATGGGAGAACCTCGTACGGAGAGAGCTAGGGGTAGATCTCCCGGGCCCACTGAGACTAGGGCTTCGATGGGAGACGGCTGCCGGAGCGCCGTAATCCCACCAAAACTTGCATGTGGACATGCCATGTGTACACAAGTGTGGTAGATTGTCAATAGATGCAATGGCTAGCTCCTGGGTGTCACCGTCTTCACGCGCATGCGATAACACTTAGCAAATTCCACCACACTTGTGCATGTATGCTAGGGACACATGCATGTTCTGGTGCACTACTAGGAAACCCTTTATCAGTGGTGCACCTTTTTTCACTATCCGTGGCGCATATCTTAGTCGCCACTGATAACTATCTTCTGTGGCGCATTTCAAAATGCACCACAGAAGTCTCAAACTTCAGATCTCAAACTTCTGTGGCGCATATGGCCAATATGCGCCACATAAGTTTTTTTCAAATTTCAAAAAAAAAACCAGGCCAGATCTAGATCTGGCCGGAGTTGGTGGTGGTGGTGGTGGCTGGAGGAGGGCTAGGAGGAGGTTGCCGTGGTGGAGGAGGAGGAGGTCGCCGGAGTTGGTGGTGGAGGAGGAGGAGGTTGTCGTGGTGGAGGAGGAGGAGGTCGCCGAAGTTGGTGGTGGAAGAAGAGGAGAAGGAGGTTGCCGAAGTTGGTGGTGGTGGAGGAGGAGGAGGTCGCCGGAGTTGGTGGTGGTGGAGGAGGAGGTCACCAGAGGTCGCCGGAGTTGGTGGTGGAGGAGAAGGAGGAGGAGGAGGTGGTCGCCGGAGTTGGTGGTGGAGGAGGAGAAGGAGGAGGAGGAGTTGGTCGCCGGAGTTGGTGGTGGTGGAGGAGGAGGAGGAGGTCGCCGAAGAGTGGAGAAGGAGGAGGGAGGAGAAGTGGGGAGAAGAACTGGGGAGGGGGAGAAAAAGAAAAAGGGAGGGAGAAGGACGCCGGCGGGATTCAAATTTTGAATCCCGCCCAAGACTTCTGTGGCGCATATGGTGGAAATGCGCCACAGAAGTTTCTCTCCCTTTTTATTTTTTTGCAGTAAAAAATCTTCTACCCTAAATAACTTTTTACTCTTTTCGAATTTGGGGATTCTGTAAAATCCAAAATGATCATAGGTGGTTGAATTCGAGTAGGGAATTTCGAGACGATCATTTTGATAGGTTAAAGGATTTTTTTTGACATCGTATGCAAAAGTTATAGCCGTTTTACCGTGCCATGACCTATTTTTGCAAAATACATCGAAATTCATGTTTTTCAATTTTTTCTAGATCTATACCCTAAAATGTAACTACAACTCAAAGGAATTATTTTTTTGAAGTTTCTATCATTTTTGTATATTTTTTACAAAACTGAAAAGGCGATCCACGGGGGGGATCAGTTTTTCCTTGTTCAGGTGCGCCACATAAATTTCTCCCCCCTTTTTTGGTGCTTGGTACCATCAACCTTCTGTGGCGCATACGTCTATATGCGCCACAGAATCATCACTTTCTATGGCGCACACGAAAATATGCGCCACAGAAATGTGGACTTCTGTGGCGCATATCGGTTTCGTGCGCCACTGAAGTGCCAAACTTCTGTGGCGCATATTTTCTAGTGCGCCACTGATACATATCTGTGGTGCATGGTTTTACATATGCGCCACTGAATATCTTGTGTACCTATAAGCTGTTTCCTAGTAGTGGTGGCACCCTAGCGCTCGGGCGGGGCTTTTCCGGCGAAACCCTAATCCGAGGGCCCCGCAGGTCTACCCCCGTAGCATTCTATGTACGAGGGCTAACCAATATACTTTTATGGTGGAGATGGCCGCTGATAGAAGGAGACACGACATCGGGGCGACACGACATAGGATGATATGGTCGCTTATAGGGCACGCAGAGAGGCGGCACGGTAGCGGCAGCTACAGCTAGAGCAGCAGCTTAGCCAGCAGCAGGCGATGTTGGAGCAGCAATAGCAGATGATGTAGTGGATGGCACATCAAATGCTCATGACTGCTCCACCAGGGTCTCTTCCTACTCCTCCTTGTCTTCCCGTAGGTAAGTGATCACATGTCTTATTGTCTAATGCTCATAATGTTTAATATTTTCTTATTATCTAATTCTCCCAATTTCTCATGGTGTAGTTGGCCAATTCGATGCCACCTGGTGGGTCAGTGGGTGGATCGAACGACCAGGCGGCACCTGGTGGGTCAGTGGGTGGATCGAATTATCAGGCGTCTTTCACCGTCAACAATCCATCGGTCGTCCAGAGGCTGGATCAGAGTTCTCCAGGTTAGTTCTCCTACACTTGACCTTGTGCATCACTCGATGTCGGTACTCAGTACACTTGGAAATCGATTGTGAGAGTCTCATGATTGTGCTTTTGACCTTGTAGGAGGGCTTTGAGGTTGTGGCCATCATGTGTGCATCACGGTTAGTTCTCCTACACTTGTCAAATTTAGCCATGCCATCACACTTGTAGAAAATTTAGCCATACCATGAGACTTGTAGAAAATTTAGCCTTGCCATGACACTTGTAGATAATTATATGCCATTGTCAAAATTTACTTGTGATTTTCATCACCTTTCCATGAGACTTGTCAAAATCACATGTAATTATCATTTTTATCAACTAGCCATGAGACTTGTAGATATTCATGATTTTACTTGTCATAGTTATGTACTTGGCCATGAGACTTGTCAAAATCCCATGTAGTTGTCATTGCCATCAACTTGTCTAGAAACTTGTAGATATTCATGACTTTACTTGTCATATTGATGTATTTGTCTCGAACTTCTAGGATCTCACGTAGGACGCATTTATGGATTAGGAGCATGAGCTTGTGGAGCACTCAGCGGTGATGATCTCGCGATGGTCTTGTCGATGGGAACAATGAACTTGTAATATATTTGTGAAGTTTATGACTTGTTGGTTATGCATTTGGTGATTGAATGGTTATACTTGTGAAGTTTGTTGCTTGTGTGGTGATGATATAATATTTGATAGTGTTTATGATGATATTATGATCATATTATTGTTGTTTATTATGCATTTTAGTGTTGGTGATGATCTGTATGATCATATATATATTCTGTGTTTTAAATTTGCAGGAAATGAAAAAAACGGAAAGAAAATGGGAAAACCTGGGGCTACACACGGCAAAGGGGAGAGGTGGCAGCAACATGTGCTTGTGGCGCTGGGTAGAGGGCCTTTGCCGTGTGTGGTGTGCCAGTGGCACACGACAAAGGAGGCAGCTTTGCCCTGTGGTGTTCAGAAGAGGCACACGGCAAAGCAGGAAAGGTTGTCGTGTGGTGTTTAGAAGAGGCACATGGCAAAGGGAACATACACGGCAGAATAAAGACACACGGCAAAGAAAACTAACACGACAAAGGCTCAAAACACACGGCAAAGTGCCCACACGGCAAAGGCCCTCTTGCACCGTCAGTCGACCGAACCGTCAACTACCTTTATTTTGCCGTGCGCCCCACAAAATACGCGGCAAAGGCTTTGCCGTGTCTTTTGCGCCAGACACATGGCAAAGGCTCTTTGCCATGGCAAATGTTGCCGTGTGAGTTTCGCCGTGTTCCCGGTGCTGTTTGCCGTGTTGTTTTGCCCACACGGCAAAGACCTTTTGTGCCGTAGTGAATTTATATTTAATTATGTCAAAAGAAACTTGAATAGAATGAAACAAAAGTTTTCTTAGCAACGAATGAACCAAAATATACATGGAACCAATCTGTAAAGGCGCTAGCTAATCCACTAAAACGCCACTACATCGTATACATAAAATACAGCCAACGAATCATAATAATGATGACGCCTGAAAAGTGCATGAACATATATTTTCATGTACTTTTCGTGGTCGTCTCGCCCGTGTAGTGGGCAACCACCGTTTGCGCTGTGGGTGCCGCACGACGGCCCCGCCCCCAGCTGCTGCAGGTACGTTTGCCGAAGAAGCTGCACCACACTGTCGTCGCCATGGAAAGCCTCCTGTGCCCGCTCCCACACGTCACCGCCGAGCAGTCGAGCTGCGCCGGAGGCGGCGAAGAAGGCAACGATCATCAGGAATATCAACGGCACAGCTGCAAACCTTGCCATCATCAACTCAGAAACAACTATTCCACTCTTCTTTCTTCAAGTGCTAGATTAGCCTTGATCCTACTGCTGGCTTGGTGACCGCTACAACAGGCTGCCACTTAAAACTTGGGCGATATAGATGTGAGACGGTCTCTGAGGCGACGATGCGTATATAAAGGCCACCTGTAGCTATGTTCACGTGTGTGTCGTGACGAGCAAGTTGCAGCTAGCTGAGGCATGACGATAGATTACACCATGGCAAAAATTTGTAGATTACACCATGGCACTTGCGAGGATGTTTACAGGAATGATTCGAAGACGCACTAGCTTCATCACATGCTAAAGAATTGGCATGCTACTATAGTTAAGTAAACAAAGATGGGGAGAATTACGATTTGATCATTTTGCCAGGACCTGTTCATGCCCCTATTGTTTGGTCTGCGCAGCCACTTTTATAGGTGGTTTATTTTAGCGAATGCGGCGGGAAGCCAGAGACCGCCAGCCGCACGGTCGGGAAGACCAGCGTGGGATTATTGTATGGTAGCTTAGGGCTCGGATGATGGCTGCTTCAACTCGTCTGATTTGGACTTGGTTTTGCGTCGCAAACTTTCGATGTGGGTTTGGTACCCAGTGCCTACTCGAAGTGGATGATGTCGTACCTCTCTGCCTGATTATGTTGCACACGAGTACACAAGAGATACCTAAAAGGGGTACAAAAAGGGTAGATTTTTATCGATCACGTTTCTTGCAGGAAAGTGATCAGCTTAAATGAAAGTATTGATTAACAAAATGGAATGTTATTTGCCGACCCAAATACCAAGGTAGGCTGGGGGTCGTGGTTCTTGAGATGAAGACCAAATGCTTACTTAGCAAATTGCTACGTAATATTTTGAATGAGGAAGAGGGAGTGTGGCAAGAGTTGCTACATAATTAGTATTTGAAAGATAAAACCTTATTTCAAGTTCAACTGAAAACCGACTGATTCACCTTTTTGGAAAGGACTCATGGGAGTGAAAGACGCGAGTTTTTCAGCAGAGGATCCTTTCAAGTAGGAGACAATTTAAAACTAGTTTCTGGTAAGACACTTAGCTTGGAAAGTTTCCTTTAACAGAGCAATACTCATATCTTTATAACATTGTGTAGGGGGAAAAATTGTTGCAACTTTACTCTCGGGACTACCACCGAATATATAATTCAAAGGACTTTAATGGGAAACAAATGGGTTTATGGCTACACTTGGTTGAAATGTTAATGAGGGTACAACTAACCTATGACCGATATTTTTGTGTGGAAACTAACAAACTCTGTTTTGTTTACGGTAAAATCGAAGTATTTAGACATCATGAATGGACACACAATCTTTTTACGAAAATATATTTGGAAATTTAAAGTACAATTGACGATTAAGATCTTTACGTGGTTCCTACATGAAAACATTTTACTCACAAAAGATAGCCTCGCTAAGAGAAAATGAAATGGTTTTGTAATAAATGTGTGTTTTGTGATTCCGAGGAATCTATTGACCATTTGTTTATCGCCTGTCCCTTTATTTGGAAAGTTTTTTTTACATTCTATATTTCTCCTCCATCCAATATAACGAATATGTCTAGTCATTGCCTAAATGGGAAGAAAATCCTATGCGACCTGGTCGTACAGGGCAGATCGCTGGACCAACTCCAGCGTGAGACACATGGCATACCGAATCCAAAGCAACTGACCAAAAACTGATCCCTCAGCCAAATCATGTCGATTCCCTTCCTCACAAATCTGGGCGGCCGGTGTTGCCGCCGCCGGTGCCGCCAGCGGGACGTGGCGGTGGGTGGCCAGTCCGCCGGAGGTGGCGCGCTCAGGGGCGTCGAGGACCGTGGCCAGTCCGCCTCCCATGCACAGGGCGCTGGTGGTTACGCCGCCATGTCGATTGGCCGTGGACTTGGTCGCGGCGGTGGCCAGTCCGTCTCCCATCACATCACAGTCGGTGGTTGCATCTAGTCGTGGCGGCGTCGAATTTGTGGAGAAGGGAACGGCAAGATTTGGCTAAGGGGATCAGTTCGGGTCAGTTGCTTTTGGTAGGCTATGTGTCTCAGGCTGGAGTTGGTCCAGCGATCTGCGTTGTACGACCAGGTCGCATAGGATTTTCTTCCGCCTAAATGGGATGGGGAAAAAAACTAAATCTAAAGATATGTATATGGATTTGCTCTTTGCTTTGGCTCTATGGAACTGTTGGAATGGTGCTATTTTTAACAAGGTTCGAAATGTGCACCTTTTTACAGGTCATCAATATGGCTACCTACTAGATCTACACATGGTCCTACCTATTACCGGAGGCGCAACGAGCTTGTGTGGATTAGGGGTGTGCGTGTCCGCAGATAGTTGCTCGTGATATTTACAACCAGGGTAGTTGGTGGCTTTCTAGAAGATTACTTGATTCGTTTTATGTTTATCTTATCCCGCTTGTTAATTTTTATGTATATCCTGTGTGATCCATGAGATGTAAACCTAAATGATCAAACTTTGCAATAAAATTCTGCATGCATCAAGGCCGGGCTATGCTCCCTTTTTTAAATAAAAAAACGAGAACACAAGAGAGTTATGGTACCAAATTTGTACCGGCTCAAGGAGTAGGAAGTTATATTTCATCAGGTCAAAAGTACTTGAATAGAATGAAATAAATGGCAACTATGGAACCAAAATATACAAGGAACCAAGCTGTAAAGGCGCCCGCTAATCCAGTAAAACGCCACTCTACCTCCTCGTATACATAAAATGCAGGCGACGAATCATGATGCTGACGCCTGAATGTTCAGTGTGGGCAACCACCGTTTGCGCTGTGGGTGCCGCACGACGGCCCCGCGCCCAGCCGCTGCAGGTACATTTGCCGGAGAAGCTGCGCCATCACACTGTCGTCGCCGGGGAGTAGTACGGCCTCCCCTGCCGGCTTCCACACGTCGCCGCCGAGCTGCCTGGCCGCGCCGGAGGCCGCGAAGAACGCCAAGATGATGAATAGAACCAACGGCGGCATACCAGCGGACCTTCTCACCATCCTCCTCTTCGATCACACGATGGATCACTGACTCGCTTCTTGTGTGTTGGCGCTGCACAAAGGATCGGAACAGGTTGTGCACGGATGGATGAGACGTTCTGTGGTGTGCCCATGCGTATATATAGCGATCGCAACGGTAGCTAGCTAGCTAGCTAAGCTACAGGCTTCGCCGTTCGTGGTGACGTTTTTTTTTGTATGCATGGTGGTGCGCTAGCACATAGAGACTTACATCACGGTACGTCGATATGCAGCTGCGAGGATGCTACGTGTGGCCTTGCGTGAGAGGAATCGTTCCAACTTCCAAGACGCACATGCTAATTATAATCTGTGCATATGCCACCGGTACTAAGACCATGGAAAATATACTCCCTCCGGTCCTAATTATAATTTCTCAACTTTGCCTAGATACAAATGCATCTAGTCTAAATTCTTAACTAGATACATCCAAATCTAGACAAAGTTGAAAACAATAATATGGATCGAAGGGAGTATAACAATGATATAATCATAAAAGGCCATTATATTGAAATGTGTCTCCTCGTTGCTGAACAATAACCCACTTTCAAATTGCGATTGCTCAGAAATACTACTAGTACATAGAAAAATGCGGCGGAAAGGCGCGGCGGAGAAGGGATTGGCAGCCGGCTGAGCTGAGCACGTACGGGAGACCAACGAGAAATTGGGTGGTGGTGAGACTTAGCTAGGACTCGAGTACGTCCACCTTCGGCCGGCTGGCTGGCTGCTAATGACTGGTTTGGTTTGGACTTATTTGCACCACTGCCTACTGGGTTTCTGCGCCGCAAATAAACTTGTGCGGGGCCGTTGGATGTATGGTTTTGATGTGCCCGCGCGCGTGCAGAAATTGTTTGGGCAGTGACGCGTGAGTCACGCATGATCACCAATGCCTAATTGATCCATCCATCGAGTCATTTTCTCCTTTTAGTACTACTAGTATTTTACACCACGGGCTCAATTCCAATCCTCCATCTCTCCTTCTTCCATTTGAGTCACCTTCGTCGTTCACACCAGGGGTTAAGGCATAATCCTCCATTTGATCAACAGATCTGTGTCCACACGATACTAAAGCATTAGCTCAATTCATTTGATGAGTCATTTCAATCCTCCCATTTGAGTCACCTTCTTCGTTTACACCTTGGAATAGCTTTCGCCCATCTTCATAAATAAAGCAACCATCCATACAATGTTTCAACCAGTTCAAACATAAAAGCATAAGTTGGGGGCACAGCACAAACACCCCAAGAAACAAGCTAAAACATAGAGCAAGAAGACGACAGGTAGCGGGGATCCCATGTGCCGGCAAGGGCATAGGATCAGGTGGGAGACGGAGAGATGTGTCGCGCCTCCTCAAGCAGGTGTTGTAGTATTGTCGTTTAGCTTCTCCTTGTCCTGGCGCCTACATAGCGGATACCACTGCTGCAAAAAAGCGAGAAATTTAAAGATCGAATCAGTGGCACGTCGTAAGAATACCTTTTCTATCACCATTTTATTATGTATTGTCCATAGGGTCCATGACAGCGCCACAAAAACGAGCCAGAAGAGCCGGCGCCTCTTGCCAGGTTCGTTCACACGAGTCTCCAGAAACTTACCAAGATCCTGAGTGTCCCAGTCGGGGCCCGGGGCTTCTTTGTTTACACCCGGGTTCAGAAATAATCCACCAGTTGATGAGAGTGGATTACAATAGGATTCCTGATTTAGCTTACACTAGTATAACCCATCGCACACGGGTGGAGTCGCATCACACACGTTTTTGGGAACCGTCGGCATCCAAGATTGGGTGACAGGTTGGACGATCACAGACGGTCTAAAAATCTGGTGTGATGGCTTAATATTTGTCCATATTTTTTTTTGCATAAAGTCGTGTCCTATTATCTTTACATTTCACACGAGTTTTTGGACCAACATTCTTATGCTCATTTCTCAATTCGCAAACGTTTAAATTCTTTTCTTCGTGTACGTTTCAGTGGTAGATGCAGATTTTAGAAATTGGGTGTATATGGTCCAAAAATTATCAAACATTCGATATATTACCAAGTATATACTTATATATGATATATATAGTGGTAAATCTTTTCCTCCAAAATTATGGGTGTACAATTGTACAACCATGTACATAGTTGTGTCGGTCCGTGGTACGTTTTCTTCTGTCACAAACGCTTGTGACCCGGATCGATCACGAGCCACTCGTCATTGTTATGCAAAGCATCTCACACATTTTATTGTGTCCTGTTGTTTGTTTAACCGCACGAGCAGGACAATGCTAGCAGCAGACATTTCAAATATATTTTATTGAAATAATTTCATACACCATTGTGCAACACATACGTTTCCCCAATCGATTCAATTGCTAGCTATAGAAAAAAAAGAATATATAGCTATTCTTTAATATTTCGTGTATAAACAAGTGACGGAGCTTTGTAGACATTAAAAATATTTTTAAAGAATTTTATGGACTAGTGGGGCACACCCTCCCCCCCCCCCCCCCTCCTCCCAGCCTTGACTGTAAGGAAGCTCCTCCGCCTAGGGCTTTTGGTGGCATGTTGTCCTAGATCCCCTAAAATCTATGCACTGGTCCCGCTTAAACCACAAATATGTGGACACCAATTCAAAATTATTTATTCATCTAATCACAAGGAAACTACACGCAAATCACAAGCATTGCGTGCTGTGGGCACGCAGCGCCGACCCTTGCTAATAATCCTTTGAATAGGATTCCAACTAGCATCTTTTATTTTGTGATTTTAAGAAGAGTTACTCTTTAGAGAGCACGGTGCGATGAAAGTTGTATGTTGCATCTCTATTCCCAATTCTTTTTTTAGATGATATCTCCTATAAATTCGATAGGTTCTCTTTCTTGTTTTATTTAGGAAATTGTATGTTTTTTGGTACTAGCCAATTAATTTAGTTCGGTGCATCAGGCTTAAGGGTGGAACGATTGTCCAGGGTGACTTTTTCTTTTCTTTTCGAACAAAACTATAGGTTGCGTCTTGGATTGGCCTAGACTGGCTTGTACATCCTCACTCTTTATGACATTTTGATATTTTCGAAGATGATTGTAAATAGGGGGGGGGAGGGAGAGGGGGTCCCTATTTTCCATCGACCCGTGTTGGATCCAAACCCCCTCCCCCCTTCTGCCTGACAAAGCCTAAGATGGACCAAATTTAGTGTAGCCAAAATATGCATGTAATTGTTTTTCATTTTTTTTTTCTGTTATTTCTTTAATTTGGGTTTTTTAAGTATAATTTTTTATTTGAACAATTTCTAAATTTAGATATTCTTAAATCTGAACTTTTTAAAATCTAAACATGCTTAAAATCTAGATATTTTAAAAATCTGAACATTTCACATTTTAGAATTTTAAACATTTTTTTAACCTAAATATTTTCAAATCTAAACATTTTTCAAATATAACCTTTTTAAAATTTAAACATTTTTAATCTAAACATTTTAAAAATGTGAATATTTTTCGAATCTGAAACAAGATAAGAAACCAGGTAAATGGGCCGGTCCAACGCGCTCGCACGCGTGAACTGAGCCTATTAAAGCGTACGTTTGGCAGCAAATAGGGTTTGTCGTAAATGGGCTGTCGGTCAATAGAAAGACGTACGCCTATGGTGCTAGCTGCAAGCAAGAGCGGCCTGCTAAGCCATGATTACTTGAAGAACAAAAAAGACTCGTAAACTAGTCCGTGTCGAGAACATCTTTAGCTGTATTTGTTTCAGTAACTTGTTTTCAAAAATTTCAACATATCTAGATGTATATTTTGCATGATCTAGTGGCCTAGTACACCTAAAGTTGGTAGGCACATCAACCCTATATCGACCCATTTCAAACAAGAAAAGTGTCTGATTTTATTCGAAATGGATCATCCCCGAACAAAATGGGTTGCCTGGTCTGGTCCTATCCGTGCGATGCCCCAGCAGGAAGACCCATTTTATCCTAGCCATGCCCGGCGACAGCGAACACGAACGCAGCAGAGCACGCACCAGAGGAGACTGGCACCACAAGCGGTTCTACTGCCGCTTGGACTGCGTGGACCTCTGCATTGATTGCGACGCGCGCGGCGCGTCTCCCGCCATACGCGGGTCCAGCTCCACGAGGTCTGCAAGCACGCGCCGCGGCGGTGACCTGTCGCGCCAGCGTCACCGCGCTCTGTGCCACCTGCGACGTCGACATCCACTCTGCCAACCTCCACGAGCGGCTCCCCGTCTTGGGTGCCAACGAGACCAGGTCCGCGATGCTAGTGACGGGCCTCGCGGGGCTCGTGTCCGGTGTGTGCACCATTGCCATCAGCGAGTCCGTGTATGTGTACGTGTAGTACGACATCGAGCTGGCCCAAATCGAGCGTGCTACGACGACGAAGGGAAGGAGGAGAGCCCGACGCGGGCTTGTTACTTCGTAGCCCAAAAGTTGAGAGGCCAAGACATAGCGGGGTCCGAGTTACTTGTAATCTCGCGGAAGGGCCGTAGTAGCTTCACCAATTGCCCAGAGGGGCCAAATGAAGTTGAATACAAACCTAACGGGCAAACAGTCTTTGAACCAGATGAAAAAAGTTGAACATGGTTGAACTCAAATCCCACTGTTAGGTCAATTCTTTTTGGCATGCCCTGTCAGTATTTCCCGTTATCCTTTGTGGGCGTGGACTAGTTTACCCCTACACAGACTAGATCTTCTTCTCCGCTCTGCTCTTCTCCCATGTTCTCCTCCCTATTACCTTGCTTAGCTCCGTCTGCTCGTCTCCTGACCAGAGTTTGTCGTAGCTCTCCTTGCGTCCCCGCCATGGGCAGTCAACCTCCCACGCCCCTAATCGAAGCTCGCCACCATCGACTCATTTTTCCTAGTCGCCGTGTCGGAGCTTCGCGTCCTCGACCTTGCCTCCTGCCTTTGGCTAGTCCTTCTCGCACGGCGGAGCGCATTCCGCTGGGCAAACCGTACCAACGACCGGCCTCGGGCGGTTGCGTGATGTCGCACACCCTAGGCATGGTAGCCCTGGTAGAGGAGTTTGAAGACAACGCTCTCATGGACACCGTGCGGGGCACGCGTCCCATCATGTAACCTGTGGACTTGCTGTCGGCTTTTAGATCTCGTTTTGGAATCAGACAAAAAGTGGTCAAGATTGAGGTATGCGCGCCGCCATTCGATTTCTTCGTCAGGTTCGAGCACAACTTAGACAGCGAGCACGTTCGGCATTCTTCCCGTTCATTAGAGTGTTGTGGGGAGAAAATGATCTTCATGCATTGGCATCACGCTTGTGGGTGGAACGATCCCTTGGGGCAGCTTCGTTTCTTCTAAAAATTCAGCTTTGACGAACTCCCTTTGGATGCTTGGGAACTGGAGGCCCTAAAGAAGGTCGTCAGTAGCCTTGGCGGCGAGATGGTGGAGATTGTGCCACCGAGCGATAGATGGATCATCGAGGTAAAGGCATGGCTGAAAGATCCAGACATCGTTCCTAAGATGTACGAGGTGGAGATTCTAATAAGCAGGAAAGGACGACAGCTTAGCTGGAAGCACCCGGTCATCATCCACCTGGAGGAGGTTCTAGATTCGGTACATGGAATTCAGGACCCCGAAGAGGCGGCTAGAAAGCGTCCTCGTCGCCTGCAGTGTTGGCTTGGAAGGATCGATGGCACAGGACCACCACCTTCCCGCGATGGAGCACACGGTTTCGGTGGGGAAATTGGCAATGGACAAGCTGGTGGTTTTGATTTCCCTTGAGTGAAGAGAGAGGTTTAGTAAATCTGAAAGATTGTTGACTTGACAGTGGAGCAGGTAGTTCGCCTGGATTAAACATATGTAATAGTTTAAATTGATGTAGTATGTGAGGCTAATAAATTTATAGTATGTGTGGCTAATGAATTTATTGTATGTGTGGCTAATGTATTTGTGGTGAACATTGATTGTTGACTTGGTTTGAATCTTGTTAAATTTTTATTAATTGTTTTGTGGCTTTATTAAATGATTTAATTCACCAAATATTCATACTAACTCCAAATACTGCAAGTAATATGTCTGAATCGATAAGAATAATGATATGAAACTAACTATGTTGTCCATGCACACATTTGCGACCTGTTTCATGCATTTATAATATGTTATTGTAAGAAAATTTACTAATAAGAGTGACAATTAAAATTGGATTTAATTTTTGTTGATACCAATGAACCACGAATGTTGTATACATGTTGTACCATGCATTTGGCATCATATCATCATGGCATACATTGTTTGCTTATTGCATATTCTTCTTATGATTGTACAATTTATTTATTTGTCCCTTGTGTGTTTGATTTTTATCTGGATAGACGCTGAGAAAGGAGGATACCAAGAGGTTGATGATTATTACCCGGATCCTTGCTATTACATCCATAATTTCCAAGTAAGCATTCGTTTGCTTGCATTTACATTGATAGCACCTATGCCTCTATCTTACTCTTGCATTATGAGTCTTGTTTCTGTATCGAGTTGTGATGCCAAGTACCGCACAACCTTTACTTTCAGCTCCACTATACAGCTTATTCCATCTATCCCATCAGTCACTATTACAGGATTTGTTTGAGCCATGTGAGTCGTAGAATTGCATGTGTAGGGTTTCTATGGAGTCTGAGGTACCCAAAATAACAAAACTGTGTAGTAATGGGATAACTAAAGAAACAGGCATTGGTGGTAATATCCGAGATTTGGTTTTTATCTGCTCACTTGTGTCCTGTAGGACCCAAGTACTTGGTGCATGTTCTTTGACTATCGCACTATCAACATACATGAGACTTTCTAGGATCCCCCTCGGCATGATCTTAATTTGAAGTGTACTTATGCCATGCTTTACTTATTCATTAACTACTTTTGCTCGAGGAGCGGTTATTATGATATACTGTTTTGGATGCGGAATATTTACGTTGTTTGGACAAGCTTAGTCACACTTTTGGGTTCTCAGTCTTTTTCATCCATTGACGCAAACCTCTAGGTCCGTCCTAGAGCTCGACCGATTTTGTTGCGGGTAGCTTAGTGGGGTGAACCCCCTACAACAACCTTTGGGTTATGTGATTTTTCCATCGTTATACCTCTTTGCATTTCATTTGGTTTTTCTTCGAGGTTGAACGTGTGTGTGTTGATATTTGTGCACTCGTGCAGGATAAATACTTTCAAAAGGTCGTGTCTGTGGTTATAGACTACTTGGAGCACAGTTTCTCAATCATAGACAACTCGAACTCAAGTAGCACTTTAAACTTGACTAAACTTGACTAGTAATCAATGCAATTCCAACAAAATTGTTAACAAAATTACCAATAGGTGGATATTGTTCTATTGTCTCATTTGGTAAGCGAGATGGTGGTTCGCATAAGCTTTTCTTTATGTTATCTATATTTTTGGTTTCGAAAATCTCTCTCTCGTTTATATCTGGTTACACGATTGTTATAGCGTGTCTCTATAGAAATTTTCTAGATATTTAACTTTCGCTACATTTGCGTCAACCCCAAGCACCCTTTTAGATGCATAAAGACTTGTTGAGTACCTTAGGGTCTCACTTCCAGAATTTGTCAGACTGTCACGCTTATCCCTATGGAGGATACTTTGTTGATGAAGTTGAAGATGAAAGCATTGACCCCCTCGCGTAGAGATTCCCGAGCTTGCGATTCTGAGATCTGTGGATTGGGATTTGCTTTGTTCTAGGCATTCTATGCCATATTTGTATCTTAATCTGTACTCGAATCTATGTTTTCTGCTTCCGCTTGATGGTTGATGTATAAGGACATGTGTCCTATTGATGAGTGCATATTTTCATCATATTTTATATTATTATTTTGCAATGTAGTTGTAGGATCTTGGTATTTTACGGCGTTCGCGTACATATTTTATGTCTATTTTCACCTGGATCAGAACAGATGATGGATACAATGGACATAATTCTTAGAGCAGTTGTATTAGGGAGAAAAGGAGTCAAAAACAACGTAAATCGCTTATTTAGGAAATATCAATAACACCAGAAGAAAACCCGAAGCGATCGAGGCATCCAGAAGGTTTAACGACCAACTATATGGCAGGAATTAATTTTCCGGTCGTATAGTTCCCGCCGTATAGTTGGCAACTGAAGGGAATATGCCCGAGAGGCAATAATAAAGTGGTTATTATCTTATTCCATGTTTATAATAAATATTTATTTTGCATGTTATAATTGTATTGATTGGAAACGTCAATACATGTGTGTTTAATAAACAAATAAAAGGTTCCTAGTTATGCCTCTCTTATAGACTAGCTCGTTGATTAACAAGATGATCAAGGTTTCCTCATCATGGATATTGGATGTTGTTAATAACGAGGTCACAACATTTATAGAATGATGTGATGAACATTCATCCGAAGTATAGCATTACGATCAAAGTCATTGTGTTTATATTGCTATAACATCATACGAAGTAATCCTAGTCCTTAGACCATGAGATCATGTCAATCACTAACAATGAAAGAGTATCTTGATAACATCAAACGTCACACCGTGAAAGGGTGATTATAAAGGTGGGTTTAGTGCTACGAAAGTGTTATGTAGAGGCTCATGGATCAAGAGTGGGATTTGTCCATCCCGATGATGGATAGATATACTCTGGGCCCTCTCGGTGATATCACATTGGTTAGCTTGCAAGCAAGTGATGAGATCACTAGAATGTTATATCACGGGAACGAGAAAAGAGTATATGTCGGTAACGAGATCAAATTAGGTATGGAGATACCGATGATCGAATCTCGGACATGTAATATATCGCGAGACAAAGGGATTTAGTTACTAGCGTTAAAGGTTCTCACGATCACATAAGTCACCGTTGAATGTGTAGGAGTCAGTATGGATCTCCAGGTCCCGCTTCTGATTATTGATCTGAGAGGGGTCTCGATCATGTATGCATTATTCGTGAACCGTAGGGTGACACACTTAAGGGATACCGACACCATTTGGAGCAAATATGTTTTAGATAAAGATTTAAGAAAGCGCTGGAATTATTTCAATAGACACCGAAACTGTTTCGGGTGAAATTGCAGAAATTGGTTATGCATGTAATATTGAAATGTTGTAGGGGGTTTTATGTGAATGTTTGTTAATTAAAGTAATTAACAAAATTCTGAATAAAATTAATAAAAGATTTTTATTAAATGAGAGAGCATTAAATTTGGAGAAATTTAATGCATTTAAACTGGAGACTTTAAAAGAGAATGTGAAGGGGCATTTTAATGTGGATGGGGTTACCACCACATGAATGGGGGAGGTGAGGGGTCACCTCCATGAGGCGCCGGCCATGGGGAGGGGCACCCCCCTCCTCCTATAAAAGGCCCCCCTCACACCTTCCCGTGAAGGATCTCTCTCCCCCTCTAGTATTTTTCTCCCATGGTCTCGGATTAGCGAGATACATGTTTCCGGTGGCTTTATCTGGAAAGGAGTTGCTACTTCCACTGCTTTGCTGGAGCGAGGGATAGAGGTTGTCGGGGTACCGGACGTGTGTGCGATCACGGATGCACCACTGCTTTGCGGTGCTGGACTTGGTGGTGCTGGACTTGCTGGAGCTAGATCTGATGGACGTGCTGGAGCTGGACCTGCTGGACTTCATCATGATCTTGAGATCAACAAGTATACGACTACATCATCCACGAGTTCCATCTCGTTAACAAAGCTTTATTGTCTTCGAGCTTAAGTTCTATATGGATGTATATCCACCCGTTGCTTGTACCTAGTAGATAGATCTTGGCGTATAGTTCACATCATAGGAAATTTTTTGTTTTCTATGCTGCGAACCCAACAGTGATATCAGAGCCTGATCTATGCATAGGTGCTTTGCACGGGTAGAACACATAAGAGTATGTGGGCGGTGATGATCATGTTATTGCTTCTTATATGTACTTTGGATATTGGTGGCATAGTGGGATGAAGCGGCTCGGACCAACCTTACATGTCATCGCACATGAGACCGATTCCACGACTGACATGCAACTAGTTTTGCATAAGTGGCTGGCGGCTGTCTGTCTCTCCTACTATAGTCAATATTTGATTTACAATGAGTTGTTAATAATTTGGTTATCATCGTTGTGGTTCCATGTTCGTAGGTAAGAACGGTTCTATCTTCAAAAGCCCTAAGCCACGTAAAACTTGCAATTGATAAATTAGAGGCGTCTAGTTTAGATCATTGCTGGGCTTGTGTCATGATATGGTAATGTTGTAAGTTGATGTATAGTTGATACTCTTACAACACACTTAACGTGTAAGTTCCATAGACCTTGGCCTTACACACAAACGAATGATAGAGATCATACCACGATGCATATGATGGTGACCAAATGCATGGACCATATCATTCCACTTTACACATATGATGTTTGCATCTTACATTGCTAGTTTGGCGTTTTAGTAGCATTATAAGATGATCCCTCATTTAAATATCAAGATAAAATGTGTTCTTCCTTAAGTATGCATCGTTCTATAGATCGTTTTTTGAGACATCTCGTGATGATCGGGTGTACTTGACTCTACGCTTTCAGACAACGGGTGTAAGACAGTTTTACACACACGAATACTAAGGTTCTTATTTGGCGAGCCTAGCATGTACAGACATGTCCTCGGAACACGGACCGAAAGATTAAACATGAGTCATATAGTAGATGTGATTCCCATATTGATGCTTGCCTTTGAAGCTACACCGACTCACATGATGATCGGACTTGGTGTAGTGGATTTGGTTCATGTAATCACCAAAAAGGCACGAGGGATGTCATTTTTGAGTGGGAGTTCATTTCTAATTTGGATTAGTCAAACTCAATTTGTCATAAACTAAATCGAAGTGAATTTGCATAATTTGTTGTAGTCATTGGCATCTGTTCACTACCTTATGCTTATTTTAATTAAGATAATAGAACTACATTATGGATATTTACTTTACGAACTTGTATCGTATTGTTTTGAATGTCAATTTAAAGTATAGAAGTCCTATTGCAAACTTTCAGCAAACTCTATTTACTCCATGAAGTTTAATAAGTAGTATTAAATCAAGAGTAAGAATTCCAATGTTAGTATCTAAAGTATCATGTTTTCCTCCATGATTATTGATATTCAAAAGTTGTTTTAATATCAAGATTATCTAGGAGCTGAAAATTTGTTTCAGAAACCATCATGTGTCGAAGATATTGTGATATCTGAAACAATGCTTTTGGTTGCATTATGATAGAGTATAATTTAGCAAAATACATGTTCTCATATTGTATGAGAATTTGTGAAGAATGGAGATGCTAGGCATCCGGATCTCCCAAAAAGGTGTTGGGAACTAACATTATACTCGCGATTCTTCCTTATAGGCTATAGTAGCTTGATCATGAAAGTTGTCATGATAAGGATGAATAGAAGATGTAAGTAAAATGTTTACTACACTAAAATATTACTAAATAATGGATTTTTGAAAGAATGCCAAACATTTGATGATGGTGATCCACTTCAAAGTGTAAGTCCAAAGGTATTAGTATTTGACTATACACGCTTTGTACTATGTGTCATGTGAATGACACCACTATTGATGTTGATAGATTCTTTTAAGAAAAGGAATTGCTGAAAGAGAATCTATAAAATATTTGACAAAAAAGAAAAAGTTGGACATGTCCAACTTAGGTATATAGAAGATATACATGTTATGGCTGTATTCTTTGCTTGTTAAAACAATGTGGTTCTTAGGTATTGGATACCGAATTGGTTGGTGTGAAGTGTCATACAGAACAACACAATTCATGAACTGCAACGGCCTAAGTAACTAGCAAGAGAATAAGTGATGATGTTCATCAAAAACAAATAAAGTGTTGTTGTGTTTTTCGTTGTCGTCAAACCTAGCCTTCAAGATTTGTTTTAATAATTGTTATTTTGTTCCGGTATTACGAGAACAATAGTTATTCAAATAATTACCGTATTCCATAAAGGATGGATGAACTTTTACAAGTCTAGTTGGAGAAATCACACCCATAAACATTATTGCTAAAATGTCGCAAGACAAATGATTGAAAGATCACTTATGAAGTGACATCGCTGTTTAAATTATATTGAAAATTAAACATGAAGAAACTCCATGTTGATGGATTTTTGGAGTCTTTTGATTTTGATCAGTTGACACTTGTGAAACTTTCCTCGAGATAATTGAAACTCCGTCCATAGGCCAAAGAGGAACGGATGACTAACTTATTGGATAGTATGCATGTTGATGTATATAGTCCATTATGTGTAGTCATATGCGATGGATCTTTTTGCTTCATATGCTTTCTCCAGAAATTTGAGTGAATATATCTATATATTTACTTAATAAGGAAGAAGTATGAAACATTTGAAAATTATTCAAAGACTTTCAAGATAAAGTGAAAAATCATTGTAACAAGAAAATAAAAGAGTTTATGATTTGATCAAAAAGGAAGATATTTGAGTTACAGGTTTAGCAAAACACCAAAGATTTCAGGAATTGTTCCATGAATTTGCATTTCCCGATAAACCACGGGAGTATGGTATGTTCAAGAGATCAAATCAAACCTTGTTTGACATGGTAAGATCAAAGGTGTCATTTATAAAACTGCCACTATGTTTTAAGGATTAAAGCTTTAGAGACTACCGCTTTTACACTGAAAAGAGCACCATCGTGATCCGTTGAAATGACACCATATGAGTTATGGTTTGGGATAAAACCCGAATTGTCTTTTTTTAAATTTTGGTATGCTATGCATAAGTAAAATGTTTACAACCAAAGTTGTATAAGCACATCTTTGTAGGTTATCCCAAAGAATTTGTTGGGCATTCCTCCATAACACCAAGGACAAAAGAGTTTGTCGCTTGAAACATAAAGTTTCTTGAGAAGGAATTTTTCGTGAAAACTTAAGTGGGAGGACAATAGAACTTTGATAAGGTCGTTGAACCTTAGCTATATGTGCTAAGTAGCGCAGTGCCAGAAAGTGTCCTGGTGGCGGCCACAATGCTCATGGCTCCCGTGATTACAAAGGTTGTGATCTCGGAGATTAGAGTTCCTATTGAACCGTGTGGGTCGGTAAGAGTCAAATAGTGAGATTTGATAAACAAGTCATTATTGTTTTGACAATGATGAACCGACTGCATGCAAAGAAGCGATGATGGGCCCTGACTCCACAAAATGACTAGAAGTCATAGAATCTGTGATAGTATCCATACATGAGAAATCAAGTTTATGAACTTGGAAGACCCTCCGGAAAGGCGTGAAGCCTATCGGTCATGTTTGGATCTATAAAGAAATAGACATGGATGTTTTAACATATATGAAATAGTCGACATGTCGGAAAGAAGTTTACGGCAATGTTCAAGGAGTTGACTATGACAAGAATTTGATCTTTCATAGCGATATTTAGTCTTCACGGATTAATGTAGCAACCACTACATATAATTTGGTGTATGGTAGTTAAACAAACAAAACAATGTTCTGATACATTGCAAATGTATCTATAATTTTTGATGTTCCATGCTTGGTTTTATCCACTTTCTTGTGTTTTGTCCATGCTTGGAGTACTTTTCATATGATTTAACCTATTAACAAGAGCCATAGTGCCACCTGCCTGTTTTCTGCTGTTTTTGGTTCCAGGAAAGTCAAAAAATGAATATTCTCGGAATTGGACGGGACAAAAGCCAAAGTGCCTATTTTCCCGGAAGATTCACGGAGCCAGAAGGAGACACGAAGGGGGGCCATAGGGTGGCCACACCACCCCTTGACGCGGGCCAGCCCAGGCCGCACCAGGGCATGGTGTGGGTCCCCTGGCTGCCCACCGACCTTGCCTATTTTGCCTATATATCTCCCCCAAGGAAAAACCCCTAAATCATCAATCATAAATCCACGAAAAGTTCCGCAGCGCCGCCGCCACCGAAGGGGAGATTCGGGGGATAGAAAGTATCTGTTCCGACACCCTGCTAGGACGGGGAAGTGTCCCCGGAGCCATCTCCATCACCATTGCTGATTCCCATGATGAGGAGGGAGTAGTTCTTCCTCGAGGCTAAGGGTTCTACCGGTAGCTATGTGTTCATCTCTCTCTCTGTGCATGATCATATTGTCATCATGAGCTTTGTAATCAAGTAGATCTACATTGCTACTCAAGTGCTTTAATAGATCTCTGCTCTCCCCATGTGTGTGAAAGTGACAGCGTGCACACCATGGTGGCACTTAGGCTAGAGATTACAAATACTTGTTATGAGTTATATTTGGAGTTGGATGTCTCTATGAAATTGTGGTGTTTGTTGGAACCATCTAGAGCTCAAGGTGACAATGTGGGGTTATCTAGATGGGAAAGGCTTACTTTGAGGTGTGCTGTTATAGCCCTACCAACGATTAGAGTGTCCAACCGGAGAGTAGTTCAGCGTAGTATCATAAAGAGAATATATTTATATGAGAGTGTTCACTAGTGAAAGTATGATCCCTAGGCCTTGTTTCTAAGCATTGAAACACCATTTGCAACTAGATATGTTACATGTTTGCTTGCTTCCATCTTTATTTCAGTTTTAGTTTAGTCTTTTCCACGCCATCAAGCCATTTTCTATCACCGTTACCACTTGTATTTCACTATCTCTTCGCCGAACTAGTGCACCTATACACCTGACAAGTGTATTGGGTGTGTTGGGGACACAAGAGACTTCTTGTATCTTGATTACAGGGTTGCTTGAGAGGGGATACCTTTGACCACTTCCTCCCTAAGTTCGATAAACCTTGGGTAATCCACTTAAGGGAAAACTTGCTGCTGTTCTACAAACCTCTGCACTTAGAGGCCCAACAACTGTCTACAAGAATAGAAATGCGTAGACATCAAGCTATTTTCTGGCGCCGTTGCCGGGGAGGTAAGGTAAAAGGTACTCACATCCTTCGGTGTGAGTGCTCGAAGTTATTTCCTTTAGATTCTGCAATTTTGTATTTTTGTTTCTTATTTTCACTAGTTAGGCTTAATGAAAACAACAACAAAATTAGAGAGCTTTATAGTATTTATCTTGAGTTAGGACATGAAGTGTTTGAAGAGAAAATTAAAAAACCTATGGAACTTTATTTGCATGCTAATAGCAATGTTGTTAGTATGAATTCTTTGGACACTATTATTGCTAATGCTATGGAAAAGTCTAAGCTTGGGGAAGCTAGTTTTTATGAAAATGATCTTTTTAGTTCCCCGGCTTTGGAAGATAGCTATTCTATTGCTTATGATGATACCAAACCTCCAATATACGATGATTATAATTATGAATATGATATTTTCAGTCCACCTACTATTGAGGAGAAAATTAATGATTACAATATGTCTCCTATATTTGATGATTATGGTGATGAGAATAATAATGATAGCTATTTTGTTGAATTTGCTCCCACCACAATTAATAAGAATGACGATGCTTATGTGGAGAGTATTAACTCTTTTATGCATGTGGCTCATGATAAGAATTGTTCTTGTGATAGTTATATTGTTAATTTTATTCATGATGCTACTGAAAGTTATTATGATAGAGGGAAACATGGTTTTATGTATCTCAACAAAATTAAGTTTCCCCTCTTTATGTTGAAAGTCTTGAAGTTGCATTTGTTTTGCTTTCCTATGCTTGTTGCTTTGTGCTTTCATGACCTGTTTCTTTACAAGATTCCTATGCATAGGAAGTGGGTTAGACTTAAATGTGTTTTGAATTTGTTTCTTGATGCTCTCTTTTACTTTAATTCATATTTCTTATGTGAGCATCTTCTCAAACTATCATGCCTAACCTAAAGGCGTTAAAGAAAAGTACTTATTGGGAGATAACCCAAAAGTTTTAGATGAGTCTTGGAAGTTATTACCTCTGTAATAACCGCTCCTTATACTTTTTATTTGCTTTTTGTGCCAAGAGTAACCTCTAATGAGAGAGAAGTAATGGTTGGGAAAGTTGCTGTCCCGAAACAGATTTCTGTGCTTCACCGTAAAAATTCGTGTAAAATCTCTGAACGTTCTTTTCAGGCGTGAATTTTTGTGCTTCTGCCCCAGGTTGTTATCTAACTTTCGTTAGCTCAACACTTTTTCATTTGAGCAACAGAAGGTCTTCGAAAAAATTCGTCTTTACCTGCTGGTCTGTTTTGACAGATTTCTGCCATTTTCTGCATTTGCTTCTTGTTGGTTCCTTTTTGAGTTCTTTTGGGGAATTGAGCTTGTTGAGGGAAGTGCTACAGTAGCTTGTGTTTTAATGGAAGTTTATTAGTGTTAGAACTGAACATAAAGACTTATTATCTTGAGTGCACTAATGTTGCTAATAAAGATTGTGTGATGTTTTGTATGAAGGTAAAATTTCAGGTGTATGGAAGGAATGAGTAATGAGATGAAGGATGGACTAAAGCTCAAGTTTGGGGATGCCACGCGTGTCACCCCAAGAAATATCCAAGAAGTACAAGCGTCAAAGCTTGGGGATGCCCAAGGCATCCCCTTCTTCATCAATAAAAATCCCAAGTTTCTTCCAAACACTTCATTTTTATTGTTTCATGCACAGTTGTGTTGTTCTTGGAGCGTCTTCTCTTTCGTTTTTGTTTTGGTTTTTCATTTGCTTTGTTTGCTTAGTTTTCTGAATAAATTGGTTGGACCCCCTCTTTCATGCATTGGTTTTCAAATAGTTTGGTTTGGATTGGAAAAGAGTAGGAAAAGTTCATGCTTAAGTGGTAAAGAGAGCTTGTTTTTGACTGTGGCCTATGCTTTGTCATGCCATGCTTGATATTGTTTTGGCTTTATGCTTAGTATTCTTTGTTGTATCATGACTGGTTATAAACAATTGAGATTGCTTAATGTGCCTTGGATGAATCATGCGTTGTTTTAGCATATTAAAGCATAGTATTGTGGTATTCTCCTTTGATGCTTTATTTGGGTTGACTTGGCACATGCTCACACCATGTTATGACTATCCCAAGTCACCATAGCCTTGACGATCCTTTAGTTTTCAACTTGTAGTGTCACTTTATGCTTTGATTAATAATGTTTTGTCGCTCTGCATGATTATGGCCATTATTGCTCTCTTAGTTGGTCGCTCCCAGTCTTTTGCTAGCCTCCGCACCCAAGTATGAGTTCCACTCATGCATCCAACTCCTAAAACCAAGTTATTTCAAAGATTCCACCATACCTACCTATTAGCTTATGCTATTCCAAGTATATTCATGTTTTTATCTACCTTCCGAATTAAACTTGTTATGAGAAAACTAGTGATTAAAGCTCTCACGAACTTGATGGTACACTTTACTTTTCTTGCCCTTAATAAACTTGAACCATTGTGCTGTCTATGTTGTATATGCTTGCACTTATATGTTGGGGATTAGCAGAACCATGATGTCATGGGGAACGCTTTCAACATTGCACTGGTACTTTGTACCTAGTTGATATCATGCTCTTTTGTCTATGGATGTTTTCGGTGTGAAATGAAAGGGGAACTTGTAAGTCCATGGAGTTATGTATATGTGTTAGAGAAATGCCTGGGCCGCTGGTCTAATACATGCTGGCATGGTGGAAACCTGCATCGTAACCATAATGAGCTGTCTAGGAAGCATTCTTCTTATAAAAAAGTGTCCTATATTGAGAAAAAATGAGAAAAAGAAAAAAAGATTATGAAAAGAGGAAAGAGAGAAAAAGCACCATATTCCCATGGTAAATAAGAAGATTGCTGAGATGCTCGTTGTCTGCTTGCCTTGTCATTTTGATATGGGGATTCTTCCGTATCATCGGGCAAGGGGTACCCCGTTGTTAGTTCTCTATGATACACATGTACTTACAATGACAAGAACTTACAGGTGACTAAACTTGAGTAGCATGAGGAGTGTCCCACCTATTCAAGGGACATGAGATTTCTAACTTATACTTCGTCAAGCATGCACACCATAGTTTATTCACTTTAACCTTAATTACTTCAAGATGCTTATGATAGGGGCAATGAGAGCTGAAAGCTATAAGTACCATAATTTTTGGAAGCTCTTTATGAGACTTGAATCCCTACTTCCTTTTATGAAGGCCTTTCTTCCACCATTATATTGAGTCACCACCTTCTACCTTTATGCACCTACTTCGAGAGCATAGTGGCCATTGTTAGTTTTATGTGCATTGTCCCAAGACTAGTTGATTGATGCATAACTTGATATTGCTTGTTTTAAACTATTTGTATCTAATCACTCTTATGAACTTTGAAGGTGTCCTATGCATTTATATTTGCTACTCTATGAGGGACAAGCTGAATACTATTATGCTATGTTTTCTTTATGTGAAACAAACAAACGTCTTGCAAAGCATTGTTATTCATGAATATTTTCTTTGTGCCTTTTCATGTTACATCATAGTTTTTTTGTCTTATTGCTAGAACTTTGTCTTTCATGCTATGATTGAAGTACTATGATCCTAGATTTGAATGTTTTACAAATACTTTGATCAAGTCTTTGATGGTACATCTCACCTCAAAAATTATTCTTTCTTTTTATCACTTACCTACTCGAGGATGAGCAGGAGTTAAGCTTGGGGATGTTGATACATTGCAAATGTATCTATAATTTTTGATGTTCCATGCTTGGTTTTATCCACTTTCTTGTGTTTTATCCACACTTTGGAGTACTTTTCATATGATTTCTTGGACTAACCTATTAACAAGGGACACAGTGCCAGCTACCTGTTTTCTGCTGTTTTTGGTTCCAGGAAAGTCAAAAAATGAATATTCTCGGAATTGGATGGGACAAAAGCCAAAGTGCCTATTTTCCCGGAAGATTCACGGAGCTAGAAGGAGACACGAAGGGGGGCCATAGGGTGGCCACACCACCCCTTGACGCGGGCCAGCCAGTCGCCCGAGGCATGGTGTGGGCCCTGGCCCAGCACCTGCCTCTTTCGCCTATATATCTCCCCCGAGGCAAAAACCCTAAATCGTCAATCAGAAATCCACGAAATGTTCCGCAGCACCGCCACGAAGGGAGATTCGGGGCAGAAAGTCTCTCGCACACTCGCCGGACAGGGAAGTGCCCCCGGAGCCATCTCCATCGATCTCCAACACCATCTCCATCACCATTGCTGATTCCCATGATGAGGAGGGAGTAGTTCTTCCTCGAGGCTAAGGGTTCTACCGGTAGCTATGTGTTCATCTCTCTCTCTATGCATGATCATATTGTCATCATGAGCTTTGTAATCAAGTAGATCTACCTTTCTACTCACCGTGCTTTAATATAACTCGGTGGGGCTATTGAAGCTTCCGGGCCATCGTACAAGGACTTGGACAAAGGGCGACGCGCGAGGATCTTCGTGACCTTGAGGTCGGATGGGTACGACTACATCATCCATGCCCTGGCATGAGCATAATGCTTTCATGGTCTTCAAGGGTACATTACCGTTGTCTTCCTCCGTTACTACATTACTTCTAGATAGGTCCTTGGGCATTCAAGGTATTCCGCGTAGGTAAATTTTTTGTTATCTGCTACAGAACCCTTTAGTGGTATCAGAGCCAAGATCTATAGCTAGTATGCTAGTACGGATAGACACATGCAAAGTGTGGGCATCGATACCCTAGTTGTTACCTTCCGACGTGTATTTGTTTATATTGCGGTACTGTGAGATGAAGCGGCCCAGACCGACCTTACGTGTAATCCTACGCGAGACTGGTTCCACGCTCGACATACGACTTATACCATATAAGTGCATAGCGGGTGTTTGTCTCTCTCACAGTACTTCATATAGCATCTACAACAAAAGGCCCCGAAAGGGGTGTAGTAGCGATAACTATCTTATCTATGTTGTGGTTGGAAGTTCGTAGGTAGAAACCGTTCTATCGTGAAAGCCTTAACAACCATGTAAAATCTGCAATAGATAGAGTAGAGGCGTCTAACTTTATGTTGTAGGGAAGGCTTTGTGATGTGATATGGTTGCAAGTCGTGAAAAGGTAAGGTAGTTTACTTTTCCTGTTGCTAAGTCGTGTAGTAGTAATCATCACGATGATGAACGACAAGACCGATGGCATTATGGACTTGGCGCCAAGCTGGAGCACCTTATGGAGATCATGGAGCAGGAAGACAACCATGTCACGTCATATGATTAGATATGATTTAATCTTTGTTTGCATCTTGTTTGAGTGCTGGTATTAGATACACAACGGTAGCATTTAAATAGGATGATCCCTTATTTAATACCAATGAAAGTGTTCTCCCTTAGTGTGCACCACCAGAAAGTTCTTTGTTATGAGGGCCGTCTGTGACAATCGAGGGTCAGACATATCTATGTTCGCATATAATGGGTGTAAGCCATGTTGCACATGATACATTGCAAATATATCTATAATTTTTGATGTTCCATGCTTGGTTTTATCCACTTTCTTGTGTTTTGTTCCAACTTTGGAGTACTTTTCATATGATTTCTTAGACTAACCTATTAACAAGAGCCACAGTGCCAGCTGCCTGTTTTCTGTTGTTTTGGTTCAGAAAGTCGAAAATGAATATTCTCGGAATTGGATGGGACAAAGCCAAAGTGCCTATTTTCCGAAGTCATCAAGTGGCGAGAATCTGAGGCGGAGGGCACGGGGCCACCACACCACACCTGGCCGCGGCCCAGCCACGCTTGGGGTGGTGTGGATGCTCCCGGCACCCCCTCGGCCTCTCCTTCCGCCTATATATTGCCCTCGAGATGAAAACCTAAGTGCAGATCAAAATCCACGAAAGAGTGCATAGCCGCCGTCATCTCCATCCCTAGATCGGGAGGGATCTGAAGCTCTTCACGGCACCTGCGGGAGAATTCACCACAGAGGTCTTCTTCATCACCATGCAAGCCTCCGGTGTGATGCGTGAGTAGTTCATCTTTGGACTACGGATCCATGCAGTAGCTAGATGGCTGGTTCTCCTCCTTTGTGCTTTCATGTTTAGATCTTGTGAGCCCGTTCATGATCAAGATCATCTATTTGTAATTCTGCATGTTGTGTTTGCAGGTATCCGATGGATATTGAGATGCTATTTCAGATTGATTATTGATTCTATCATGTCTTTGTTATTTGTGATCTTGCATGCTTTCGTTGTTAGTAGCTATCTTGGCCAAGTAGATGCTAGCAACTCAAGAGATAGTGTTATGCTCGATAGTGGGTTCATGCCTCTGTAATGGGAAGTGATGAAATATCTAAGGTACTAGATGTCTTTGCTACTAGGGAGAAAACAAAATCCTTTGTTCATAGAGCAATCATATTGTTTACCTTACCTTGATTAAGTAAAGCAATAATCATTGCTTGCAACTTATCTTTGGAGGGTTAGGATGATAACTTGAAGGTGGATTATTAGTCATAGATGCGATTGGATGGCGGTCTATGTATTATGTTGTATTGCCCAATCAAGTCTCAAAAGTCAAGATGATTAGTATATTCATGTATTGCTTTCTCGGTGTTTGTCAATTGCCCGCTGTAATTTGTTCACCCAGCATGTTATCTATCTAAGGAGAGCCACCTCTAGTGAACTATGGATCCGGTCCTTTTCTTTACATACAATCTACAATCTTTTCTTGCTTTGTGTTTACTTTGCAAACTTTTACCTCTTTCCATTCGATATATTTAATCCTTTGCTTTCCATATAAAACATGGTGATATTGACAACCTCATCCATGAAGTTAGGGACAAAGTTTTGTGGTTGTGTTGTGCAGTCTCCATGTTGCTACTAGCACGGTAGTCGCATACCTTAAAGCTCATTAGTAACACCTTTGGGGTGTTTCCTTGCTCCCTCTTGGTTCGATTAAACCTTGGTTTCATAGATTTTTGAGCTTTGGCGAGGCACTGGTTGCAACGTGGAACTTGGCGGGCTGAATGTAAAACTGATTTTGTCCAGAGGAAGGAGGCGATGAAGGCTGAGGCGTGAGACCACCCCTGGCGTGGGCCATGGGCGCTCAAGAGTCGTGGCTGGCAGCCTTCTCTCTCACCTTGTTTTGGCCGGTCTGAACCAAAACAACACTAAAGAGGGCAGTCAATTAAAGTGTCGACCCCTTGTTTCTGGAACCAAAATACGAAAAATACCAAAGTTGGAACAAACAAAAAAGTGGAACAAACCATGGATAAAACATCAAAAATTATAGATACATTTGCAATGTATCAGACCCCCTCTTTCATACATTGGTTTGCAAATAGATTGGTTTGGTTTGGAAAAGAGTAGGAAAGTTCATGCTTATGTGGTAAAAGGAGCTCGTTTTTGACTATGGCCTATGCTTTGTCATGCCATGCTTGATATTGTTTTGGCTTTATGCTTAGTATTCTTTGTTGTAGCATTACTTGTTATAAACAATTGAGATTGCTTAATGTGCCTTGGATGAATCATGCGTTGTTTTAGCATATTAAAGCATAGTATAGTGGTATTCTCCTTTGATGCTTTATTTGGGTTGACTTGGCGCATGCTCACACCATGTTATGACTATCTAAAGTCACCATAGCCTTTATGATCCTTTAGTTTACAACTTGTAGTATCACTTTATGCTTTGATTAATGATGTTTTGTCACTCTGCATGATTATGGCCATTATTGCTCTATTAGTTTGTCGCTCCCAGTCTTTTGCTAGCCTCCACAACAAAGTATGAGTTCCACTCATGCATCCAACTCCCTAAACCAAGTTATTCCAAAGAGTCCACCATACCTACCTACTAGCTTATGCTATTCCAGGTATATTCATGCTTTTGTTTACCTTCCAAATTAAAACTTGTTATGAGAAAACTAGTGATTAAATCTCTCACGAACTTGATGGCACACTTTACTTTTCTTGCCCTTAATAAACTTGAACCATTGTATTGTCTATGTTGTATATGCTTGCACTTATTTGTTGGGAATTAGCAGAACCATGCTTTCATAGGGAACGCTTTCAACATTGCACTTGGTACTTGTACCTAGTTGATATCATGCTCTTTTGTATATGGATGCCGTCGGTGTGAAATGAAAGGGGAGCTTGTAAGTCCATGGAGTTATGTATATGTGTTAGAGAGCGCTTTGGGCACTGGTCTAATCCATGCTGACATGGTGGAAACCTGCAGCGTAACCATAATGAGCTGTCTATGAAGCATTCTTCTTATAAAAAAAGAGTCCTATATTGTGAAAAAAAAAGAGAAAAGAGAAAAGAAAAGAGATACTATGAAAAGAGGAAAGAGAGAAAAAAGCACCATATTCCCATGGTAAATAAGAAGAATGCTGAGATGCTCGTTGTTTGCTTGCCTTGTCATTTTGATATGGGGATTCTTCCGTATCATAGGGCAAGGGGTACCCGTTAAGTTCTCTATGATACACATATACTTACAATGACAAGAACTTACCAGTGACTAAACTTGAGTAGCATGAGGAGCGGCCCTCGTATACAAGGGACATGAGATTTCTGACTTATACTTCGTCAAGCATGTACACCATAGTTTGTTCACTTTAACCTTAATCACTTCAAGATGCTTATTATAGGGGCAATGAGAGCTGAAAGGTGTAAGTACCATAATTTTTGGAAGCTCTTTATGAGACTTGAATCCCTACTTCCTTTTACAAAGGCCTTTCTTCCACCATTATATTGAGTCTCCACCTTCTAACTTTATGCACCTACTTTGAGAGCATAGTGGCCATTCTTAGTTCTATGTGCATTGTCCCAAGACTAGTTGATTGATGCATAACTTGATATTGCTTGTTTTAAACTATTTGTATCTAGTCACTCTTATGAACTTTGAAGGTGTCCTATGCATTTATATTTGCTACTCTATGAGAGACAAGCTGAATACTATTATGCCATGTTTTATTTATGTGAAACAAACAAACGTCTTGCAAAGCATTGTTATTCATGAATCTTTTGTTTGTGCCTTTTCATGTTGCATCATAGTTTCTTTGCTTATTGCTAGAACTTTGTGTTTCATGTTATGATTGAAGTACTATGATCCCAGCTTTGAATGTTTTACAAATACTTTGATCAAGTCTTTGATGGTGCATCTCACCTCAAAAATTATTCTTTCTTTTTATCACTTACCTAATCGAGGACGAGCAGGAGTTAAGCTTGGGGATGTTGATACATTGCAAATGTATCTATAATTTTTGATGGTCCATGCTTGGTTTTATCCACTTTCTTGTGTTTTGTTCCAACTTTGGAGTACTTTTCATATGATTTCTTGGACTAACCTATTAACAAGAGCCACAGTGCCAGTTGTCTGTTTTTGCTGTTTTTGGTTCCAGAAAGTCAGAAAATGAATATTCTCGGAATTGGACGGGACAAAAGCCAAAGTGCCTATTTTTCGGAAGTCATCAAGTGCCGAATCACGAGGCGGAGAGGGGCGGAGGGCCACCACACCACTGGCCGGCGGCCAGGCTGGCCCAGCGCCGGTGGTGTGGCCACTCCCGCACCCTCGGCCTCTCCTTCCGCCTATATATTTCCTCGGGACGAAAACCCTAAGTGCAGATCAAAAATCCACGAAAGAGTCTAGCGCCGTCATCTCCATCCCTAGATCGAGAGGATCTGAAGCTCTTCCGGCACCACCGGAGAGGGAATTCACCACAGGTCTTCTTCATCACCATGCAAGCCTCTGGTGTGATGCGTGAGTAGTTCATCCTTGTACTACGGATCCATGTAGTAGCTAGATGGCTGGTTCTCCTCCTTTGTGCTTTCATGTTTAGATCTTGTGAGCTCCGTTCATGATCAAGATCATCTATTTGTAATTCTGCATGTTGTGTGTGCGGGGATCCGATGGATATTGAGATGCTATTTCAGATTGATTATTGATTCTATCATGTCTTTGTTATTTGTGATCTTGCATGCTTTCCGTTGTTAGTAGCTATCTTGGCCAAGTAGATGCTAGCAACTCCAAGAGTTAGTAGTTATGATCGATAGTGGGTCCATGCCTCTGGTAATCTGGGGAAGTGACATAAATCTCTAAGGTACTAGATGTGCTGTTGCTACTAGGGAGAAAACAACAATCCTTTGTTCATAGAACAATCGTATTGTTTACTTTACACGCAGTTCGTAAAGCAATGATTTGTTGCTTGCAACTTAATACTGGAGGGGGTTCAGATGATAACCTGAAGGTGGATTATTAGTCATAGATGCAGTTGGATGGCGGTCTATGTATAATGTGATGGGTTCGTAGCATGGAAAACAAAAAATTTCTACCGCAAGAACGAACAAAACCCAGATCTAATCTAGATAAAAGCCAAGATCTAATCTGTTAGACATGTGCAACGAGATAGATCTGTACTAACCCTCGTAGATCCGAAAGCGTTACGAGATTAGATCTCGGGGTTGATGTAGTCGATCACTTGCCGATCTCAAGATCGTGTGGACGATCCTTCTGGCGCCACGTTCCGGCAGCGCTTCCGTAGTCGGTCACACGTGCGGTCGGCAGACCTTCCTCTCCTGTTCAACGGCGTGAGGTAGTAGATCTTCTCCACGGAATTCCAGCAGCACGGTGTGGTGGTGGTGGTGGAGTAGATATTTGGCTTCGCCTAAGCCGGAGCAAGGAGGAGGAGGAGAGAGGCGGCGGCTAGGGTTTGTTATGGGAGAGTTCTAGGGGGTGGCGCCCCATCCCCTCTATTTAAAGGAGGGAGGCGCCATGGGAGGGGGAGTCCTAGTAGGACTCCCCTTCCTCCTTGGCCATGGATTGGGAGGGAGAATCCTCCTCCCCACGACTCCATGTCTTGCCCCAAAAAGACTCCTTGATCCTTTCTTGGTTTTCAAGCAAACTCCAGAAATCTTCTAGAACCTTCCGAACATTCCGAAACCTTCTAGAATCTCCATACAAAACACTCAGACATTTCCTAACTTAGAAAATGATCCCCATATATGAATCTTATTCTCCGGACAATTCCGGATCTCCTCGTGATGTCCCGGATCCAATCCGAGACTCCGAACAACATTCGGTCTCCAACGCACATTCCATATCTACTTAAAACAACTTCGAACCTTAAGTGTGTCACCCTACGGTTCGTGAACATGTATACATGATGGAGACACATCTCCGATCAATAACCATTAGCGGGATCTGGAGATCCATAACGGCTCCCACATACTCAGCGATGACTTTGTGATCGATAGAACCATTTAACATACGAAACCAATTCCCTTTGTCACGCGATACTATACTTATCCGAGGTTTGATCGTCGGTATCTCCATACCTAGTTCTACCTCATTACTGATAAGTACTCTTTACTCGTTCCGTGATATGTCATCCCTTGTGACCTAGTCACATGCTTGCAAGCTAACTAGATGACATTCCACCGAGAGGGCCCAGAGCATATCTATCCGTCATATGGATGGACAAATCCCAATCTTGGTCCATGCGCTTCAACACATACTTTTAGAATACCCAATGTCACCTTTATAACCACCCATTTACGAAGCAGCGTTTGATGTCATCAAAGTACCCATCCGGTGATGGTGATTAACATAACCTCATGGTCGAAGGATTAGGTTACTATGCATTTGAAAAGCTTGTAGCAAAACGAACTTAATGACTTGATCTTATTCTATGCTTACTATGGGTGTGTGTCCATCACATCATTCTCCTAATGATATGATCTTGTTATTAACAACATCCAATGTCCATGATCAGGAAACCATGATCATCCATTAATCAACAAGCTAGTTTAACAAGAGGCTTACTAGGGACTCTTTTATGTTTACAAAACACACAAGTATTAATGTTTCCTGTTAATACAATTATAGCATGGGATGTAAACATTTATCATAAACATAAAGATATAATAATAACCACTTTATTATTGCCTCTTGGGCATATCTCCAACATAATGTTGTAATGCCCAATCAAGTCTCAAAGGAGTCAAGATGATTAGTATATGCTTGTATTGCTTTCTCGATGTTTGTCAATTACCCCACTGTAATTTGTTCACCCAGCATGTTATCTATCTAAGGAGAGCCACCTCTAGTGAACTATGGATCCCGGTCCTTGTCTTTTACATACAATCTACAATCTTTTACTGCTTTTTGTTTACTTTCTGCAAACTTTTACTTATTTCCATTCGATACATTTAATCCTTTGTTTCCGCAAAACACGGTGAGATTGACAACCTCATCGCAAGTTGGGGACAAAGTTCTGTGGTTGTGTTGTGCAGGTCTCCACGTTGCTACTAGCACCGGTAGTGCGCCCTGCCAAAGCTCAGCTAGTAACACCTTTGGGATGTTTCCTTGCTCCTACTGGTTCGATTAAACCTTGGTTTCATAACTGAGCGAAACTTGCTACTGTGCTCATCATACCTTCCTCTTGGGGTTCCCAACGAGCTCTACATCAACACCGCCATCAAGCATTTTTCTGGGCGCCGTGCATTGAGCCATCAGCACAGTGTATACACTAAGGTTGAGTTGGCGAGCCTAGCATGTGTAGACATGGCCTCGGAACACAGCGAATGAAAGATCAAGCACGAGTCACATGGATGATGTGATCGACCAGTAAAGTCCACCCTAGCCCCCACATTAATGGTCGTGGCGATCGGGGAGATGTGGGCACTAGGGATCGTGTAATCACTAAAACTGTCTTTAGGGATGATAGTTTAAGTGGGAGTTCATTCGAACCCCATATTATGAACTTAGTCTAAGTCATGTTTGCAAATATCTTGTGGATTATGGTCATCCCCTTTGTTCAGGATATATATAGTCCATTGATGAATGGGGAGAAACTTAAGTTAGATGGGTCGATTTTCACGGGCTGATACCAATGTCTAAGTGGGATCCTTATAGAAAACCATCTCCTCTTTGTCCTTTGTGAACCTCTAGAAGATGTCCATGATGAATCCGGCGGTGGAGAAGATACGACTCTTCATGACCGTCGTGATACCTCGCCAGGGTCGAACCCAATGTTGGGATCGTCATCAACAGAAAGTGTGTATGTGATATACAAGGAATGAACGTTTCCATGAAACGCTTATGCAGGTTTCAAGTATTGGATACTTACTCTTGTTTTCATGAAAACGGGACCCTCTGCGTGAGAGTTACAGGATGGAACGAGGCACTAATGGCGTGATGAAGGAAAGCAAGCTAGTTGATGGCAGACGACACTCCTTCCTTTGAAGTTTATCATTGGGATTAGTAGATTTCAATAAAAGCTTTGTAATCAAGTTTGTGAAACATATGAGTGTGTCTTGATTATTGCGAGACGGTTATTCATATTAACAAGAAACAATTCAGTTGTTCTGTTTTTATGAATGATCTCTTTTATAACTCACATTGGGATTATGAACATGTTATTCTAGTCTTTTATCAGTATGATAACATGACGTTTATGAAAGTTGCCAAAAGATATCCAAGTTTAAATAATGAATAACACTATTGTTTAAGTTATTATGGTTACTGCATGTTTTTCATATTAATGAACATCGGGGTCCTAGATATTTCATCTAGAGACTTTGCGGAACCATGCCTCGTCAGGCATAATAGCTAAAACTCCACATTCTAGTAAAACGGTGATAAGCGAAGAAGTGTTGAATTTTATAGATACGATGCATCATATTTTCAACAGATAGTGGAAATCATTTGTGAGTTTAGGTAAATAAGTGTATTTACTTAATGAAACAAAAGTTTGAAACTGTTTGAATTGTTCAATGAATTTCAAAATAAAATGGATATAAGATTAACAGGAATTCCAAAGTCTTTGCGATTTGATCCAAGTGATTTCGAATTCAAAGTTAATAGCAAATTGGCACATATAAGGGACTTGTGAAAACAGTTTCACGAATTATGATAACTGGACTAATCAAATAGTGTTGATATGTCTAATAAATCATAATAGTAGTGTATAAGATACATATGGTCCAAATGATCTTCGAATGGTTTAACATTACGAATTCGAGTTAGAGATTGAATTAGTAAACACTCAAAAGTTTACTAAGGGGCGACGGGGCAACCTGGACAAGGGGCGACGTGCGAGGATCTTCGCAAACTTGAGGTCGGATGGGTACGACTACATCATCCACACTCTAGCATGAGCATAACGCTTTCTCGGTCTTCAAGGGTAAGTTACCACTGTCTTCCTCCGTTACTGTATTACTTCTAGATAGGTCCTTGGGCATTCAGGGTATTCCGCGTAGGTAAATTTTTTGTTACCTGCTACGGAACCCTTCACCTTCGGCGACACCTGCACCAACACCGACCACAACCATGGCTACAGCGACATCTGCACCAACAACGACATTGCCAACACCTACACCAACACCCGAGTCGATGCCCTCGGTGAGTGATGAGGACCCGAATATTATGGAGGCCGCCCTATGTTATTTTTGATTGATGTTGGCGAGGCCGCCCTATGTTATTTTTGTAGCCGAAATTTGATGGCGATTTTTGTGGCCCGGGGTGGTGGTCGACACTTGATAATTTTGTAGTCGAATGTGTGTGAAAGTTTGAATTTCTATCGGCAAAACCCTTCAAATTACTATTTTTCTACATTTGTATTTGACGGTGGGGTGTCAAATCTGTATTGGGGCCGACCATATTGAACGCGCCGATGTTGGCAACCCCTCCCAATATGTGTATACCGTGTGCCGCCGCCAACCATGGCGCTATGCCGATAGTGCTGCCAGCTATAATTTGGGAAGTGATGGTGGAGAGATGCTCTAAGGCCTTCCACAATGTGGTGGATGCCCAAAACCCGAAAAAGTAGTCGGCTCATCACCGATGCCCTCAAAAATAATTGAGGCACACTAGTAGGAAAGGCTTATCCACAGGGGTCATATCAGTGGCGCACATCGAAAGGGTGCCCCATGGGTAGTTATCCGTGGCGCACGGGCAAAGTGGTGCGCCACTGATATGGCCATACCCGTGGCGCACAGCCAATTTGGTGCGCCACGCATATGTGGGCCCCAGTGTCGGGGTCGCCCCCATCCATGGGTGACATATCCGTGGCGCATGGAATTGGCGTGCGCCACTGATAAGTTAGGTATCAATGGCGCATACTTTTTGGGAAGTTATCTGTGGTGCATCCAAAAATAGTGCGCCACAGATAACTTTTCAAAATTCTGCTCCTACCCCCACCCCCCGTCGTGGATCGCCTTTTTAGTTTTGCAAAAAATGAAAGAAATTGATAAACACTTCAAAAAATAAAATCCTTTCAGATATAGGTAGGTCATATGATGTAGCTTCTAGGGAAATTAACAAATATGAATTTCTACATGTTTTGCAAAAAAGGTCATGGACACCGTTTACCGATTTTTTAGATTCTCAAAATTCGAAAAGAGTAAAAAGATATGGCAAAACAAGATATTTTCCTACAGAAAAAAAATTTGAGGACGGGTTTTGAAATTCGAATCGCCACCCCGCCCACCTACCCTTCTCCTTATCTTGGATTCCACCTCCTCCTTTCCCTCCCATTCTCCTCCTCCACCTCTCCTCTTCCTCTTACTCCTTCTCTTCTCCTCCTCCTTCTCTCTTCTTCCTCTTCTACCTCCTCATGTACTCCTCCTCCTCCTTCTCTCTTCCTCTTCCTCTTCTTCTTCCTCTTCCTCCTCCTCTCCTCCTCCTCTCCTCCTCCTCCTCCTCCTTATCTCTTCTTCCTCTTCCACCTCCTCCTTCCCCTATCCTCCTCCTCCGAATCTTATCCTCTCCTCTTCTCCTTTCCTTTCCTCTCCTCTCCTCTCCTCTCCTCTCCTTTCCTCTCCTCTCCTCCTCCTCCTCCTCTTCTCACTAGTAGAAAAATGGGCATCAATACCGGTTCCAGAGGCCCTTTTGTACCGGAAATGCAACCGGTACAAAAGATTCGGGACAAAAGCCCCCCCCTTTGGTACCGTTCCTTACGAACCGGTATTAAAGGGGCCTCCACGTGGGCACCCAGGAGACCATAGGGCTAGGGACCTTTGGTACCGGTTTGTAACATGAACCGGTACCAAAGGTTGGCTACCCCGGCAGAGAAAGTGCATAAATCTCTGTCGCGGCAGAGAATCCAGGGTTTAGGGTTTTAGGAGGGGTTTAGGGGTATTGGACCGTCTCATCGTACGAGGATCGCGTCGATGCGCCAGAAACGCAATTGGGTTTAGGTAGTACATGAAGATCTAGGTGATGCATATCAACTTGGTGCATATAATATAACACATGTAATTGCATAAGATCGCAAAATTAAGTAGTACATGCATGAAGATCGATCTTCATGCATAGTGGTACTCTCCGAGGCATACTATTTATTACATGTAGCATAGTGGTACTCTCCAAGTCAAACTATATATTACATGTATATCTTCATTCATAGTGGTACTCCACGAAGTTAGGTATGACATCCCGAAGGAAAAATCCCGCCAATTCCTTGCCAATTGCTTTGAAGCAGTGCTCGATTGAGATCCTGTCCCGTTTTCTTGCCAACTGTAAAAGACTGAGATACAAATGAATACATGAGCTATGTGTGTATATATATATATATAAATCATAATCAAACAATTATGACTGAAACTCAGCACAAGTTATGGTAACAAAATAAATTTGTGAATATTTTTTTCGTACCTCTCTATTTCTTTGATTATTCGTTCTCTCGCTGACAATCTTGTGGATGTACTCGCAAACGTAGTATCCACATAGATTAGTCCCATTTGGTTGTTTCGCGCATTTCTGTACAAGAATATAATTCAATCAAACAATAATCAAGTATGATAAAGGTGTGTGGACCGAGGTAGTACTACTTACTTTGTTCGTACGCCATATCAGCTTCTGTTTCCATCCACCGGACGGATCTTCCTGGATGAATGTTCGCCATACTCTGCCCGACAAAAGAAAATGCATAAAAGAGTTATCAATTTGTTGATATCAGGAAATTAACAAAAAAAAAGAAAAGAATTAAAATTACTTTTTGAGCATATCAAAAGTCCATGTATAGTATAGGCTCTTTCGTTAGTTAGTCAAAGACTTCAACATCTCCATCGTACATTTTAATGACGATAAGAATAAAGTGGAACCTGCGCACGTTTAAATATGTAGTGTCATATATATAAGTCATTAGTTAAAATTTTAACATATGGTGAGCAAAATAGAATGTGTTATAAGACAGTAACACTCACTTGAAGTTGTAAGGCCAAAGTATTATCTTTTTGTCAAGTTGTTGCTTCAAAAACCTTAGCAAAGTCTCCAGTGTATCCTTGTTATAGATGGATCTTCTATGGTTTTTTCATGCATTGTATCTGGGTCAATGAACCCAATGTCCATGATTTCATCCCTTTTGCATTCGAGCTTCTTCGATCTGCATAATATAGCACACAAAAGATTAAATTGAGGATAATTTGCAGACAATGAACGAGCTGAGCTAAAGACTTCTCAAATTACATTAATAAATCACTTACAGACAATAGCAACCGATGATAGATTTGTCGAGGGCCCGGAGATTGTATAACTGAAAAAGTTCACAGAAGTCAACGCTCACAGAGTATTCTTGGAAGTAGTGCTCATCCTTAACTCGCACCATGATAGCCTCGATCCCTCTCTTTGTGGCATTAGTCTACCACACATGCAAATTACGCATACTTGTTGGTAGCGACCTGATATTCTTGACCAAATCTTTCCCTTGAACAAATTTATATGCTACTTCAGTGATGGGGTAATCGGTTGTGTTTTGTCGAGAACTTTCAACGGCCTTCTCGTCAAACATCTTGAAAGGGGGGACCGATTGAACGGTTGTTCTCTGAGCTGGTGCACTTATTTCCTTTTTATAACCGAGACCACCAATTGATCGGGTTTTTTCGCCTCCACCATATCGTCATACGACCTTTCAATAGAACGCCTATAGTCAGATGGCGGCGGTGGTACAGGGTCATATAGATTCTCAACGGTACACACAACTTTCACCAGATCTAGAGTATTCTCAAAAGGTATCTCTGGCACTTTCTTAGCAAAATGTTTTTCCACCTCGGACTTAGAGGTTTCGATGCATTCCTCGATAGTTTTTTCCCAAGGTAACTTCTCAATAGGCGGCAGTGGTTTCTCCTTGCTAGGTCTCTTCCTAGGCGGCGTACCGTTCCACTTAACGGGCGCAGTCTTACGTGGAGGATCTCGAGATGGTGGACTCGCGCTGGGGTCCCTCTCAGGTAGGTGTGGACTTTGCTGCTCATGTGGACTGCTACCAGGAAGAGTCGATGGCCATTGATGCTCATGTGGAATTTGCTGCTCATGTGGACTGCTACGAGGAGGATTCGGTGGCCTTGGCAAAAGGACGATGTATTTCTTGGACCATAGGGCGAAACCGCGTTCGACATCGGCCATTGTCTTCTCATCGTCACCTCCAGGAAAATCAAGCTCCACTGTTTCATAACCCGGAACAACATCATCCACCCGACACGAGCACAACCAGCTAGAATGGGCATATGATGGTGCATTGCTCCATCTTCATTTGGGTAAACATAGCCGACCGCCACTTTAACGGACACGTTCCTTATTGGCAAATGTAGCTCGCAATTTATCTTCTCCGTGACATAATCCACGGGGTAGCTTACTCCACATTTAAGATGCGAGGAACCCACACTGCTTCTTTGCTGAGATGGGGCGGCATCGGCTTAAGGATCTTGTAGAAACAGCGGCTGATCAGGTGCCCTCTGATTTTTCTCAAGCACCTCCACCCTATTTATCAATTTCGTTAACCTGTCTGACTCCTGCTTCTTCTTTCTCGAACGGCTTCTATAAGTGTCAGCGCACTCCGGCCACGCTTCCTTCATGGTGACACCTGGGAGGGCTCGTATCCGTCCAACGTGTTCAGGATTCCCTAGAGCGAGTGTCAACTCGTCATTCTCTCTATCGGGAATGTACTCTCCCTTTCTAACTTTTTCAATTGCATCTATAAGCTCCGTCGTGATTGCTTCAATTTTTTCTTCCATTTTCCCTTTGCAACGATCTGCCATGTCTTTGGGTCCAACCCTGCCCCATGCGCGAACAACCAGAACTTGGACCGGTCGGGCCAGTCCCATGTCTGTGGAGTGATTCCTGCCTCCATCAGTTTAGCTTCAAATGCTATCCACTTCGGAATGGCAGTCTTGTAGCCACCTGACCCCAAATGATGGAAATGTTTCTTCTTTGAAGCATTTTTCGTATTTGTGACTGATCGGGACACAGCAGTAGACGATTTCTTATACCTCTTAAATGCGGGCCAGTGATCTTTTATCTTCACTAGACTTTCAGTGAATACTGGATCTTCATCTTCGTATCTGGCCCATAAATTTTTCTTCCAGGTCTAGAATTGTGTGGCAATCTTCTTAAGAGTCCATTCCTTGACTTTCTTCTTTTGGCCTTCTGTCATGTCTTTCGGTAGGCTGAAGTGTGTTAGTAGACTGTCCCAAAGAAAAAGTTTTAGAGTATCATTGACATAACTAGCTTCGGCCTCCGCGTTCTTCGGCTTATGCCACTCTACAATGTTGATCGATACATGGTCCCTGACAAGAACTCCAGCTTGATTTATAAATTTACGGCAATGCTCTTTGGGATCCACCGGTTCACCACTATCCTTAAATGTGGTGAGGGCTAACTTATCCTGGCCCTTTAGACGTTGCGTCGGGCCTCGTTGCTTTTAAACAGATTTGCTCGATGATCCAGAAGGCTAAAAGAAAAATGATTCGTTAATAAGTGTAATACAAATAAATTAATGCATATAGTGATGAACATAGCCTTGATATATAAATATACACCTCACCGGAGTTTTTTAAGGATACTTCGTTGTCTCTTCTTTCTTCAGACTCAAGTCCCTCACCAACATCGTTCAGAAATTGTGAGCCGAAATCATCGTCATCTCCATCGGGTTCTGGTCCACGGGCACTCTCATATATCATTTTCTTGCACCATTTCTTCTTGCTCCTCATCTCGGATGAAGGTGGTTTTTGTGTCATCTAACAAAACTGTCGGTGGGATAATGACGCGTGGATAACCTTTAGTCCCGGCTGGTGGGTGCAACCGAGACTAAAGCTGTCGGCAGGATAAGGACGCGTGGGTGGGCGCACTGCTCGATGAGAGAAAGCATGTAGCGCACGACGCCCTGTCGGAGGAACAAGACAAAGTAGAAGCAGCGCCGTGCCTATAAAAGGAGCATCGATACGCCATGACAAGCAGCTCAACAAGCCAATATAGGTAGAGAGAGTTTCATCCCCATGGATGGAGGAAAGGGTTGGGAAATCTCCCGTGGCGGAGCTTCTCAAAGATGTCGTTGGTGCACACACCCTACGGCATCTTCGGAAGCCCCGCCTCGGAAAAATTTCCCTGCAAGCCCGTGAAAGACTCCATCTCCTCTAACAGTGTTGGGGAACGGGTTGGGAAATCTCCCGTGGCGGAGCTTCTCGAAAATTTCCCTGCAAGCCCGTGAAAGCTACTTAACTAGTAAAACAAGCCAACCATCTCCATTGTTAATATCTTACATACAGTAACATCATTACACAAAAATAAATGGGAAAGTGATTTCCATATTGAGATACATAAGTTATGATCCCTATCTAGTCTTCTGAGTTTTCTTCGTGTGTTTCCCTTTCTTCTGATTGCGACACAACCATGGACAATCTTCATTATTTAACATGATGCTTGGGTCAGTTTTCACCTTGAAGGGTGGAATATCATCAAACTTATTATAATCTTCTGACATGTCTATCTTGTCCTCTACTCCCACGATGTTTATTTTTCTGAAAGAACTATGTGGCGCTTTGGCTCATCGTATGATGTGTCCTCTTGCCTTTCTTTTCTTTTTTCGGTTTGGTAGACATGTCCTTCACATAAAAAACCTGAGCCACTTCACTGGCTAGGACGAATGGTTCGGTGTCGTACCCTAGATTCTTGAGATCCACTGTAGTCATTCCATCATGGTCTACTGCACCCGTCTTTCAGGTTGAACTATTTGCACCGGAACAAAGGGACCTTGAAATTAGGTCCATAGTCAAGTTCCCATATCTCCTCTATGTACCCATAATATGTGACCTCATTCCCATTGTCCTCTGCTGCATCAAAGCGGACACCACTATTTTGGTTGGTGCTTTTTTTTATCTTGGGCGAACATGTAAAATGTATTCCCATTTATCTCGTACCTTTGAAAAGTCGATATAGTCGAAGATGGTTGCTTGGCCAACAAGTATAGATGTTCTTCATTAGTGACATTCATGAGACGTGTTTGCAACCAACCGCCAAAAGTCTTCATGTGTTCTCCATCAATCCAATCTTCACGTTGCTCCGGGTATTCAGAGCGTAAAATATTCTTGTGTTCCACTATGTATGGAGCCACCAAGCTGGAATTATGTAAAACGGTGTAGTGTGCCTGAGTGAAAGAATGTCCGTCCATACACATTGTTGCTTTCTTTCCTAGCGTGCCTTTTCCACGCAGTCTCCCCTCATAGCGCGATTCGGGAACACCGATCGACTTAAGGTCATGAATAAAGTCAACACAGAACTCAATGACCTTCTCTGTTCCATAGCCCTTGGAGATGCTTCCTTCTGGCCTAGCACAGTTATGAACGTATTTATTTAAGACTCCCATGGATCTCTCAAAGGGGAACATGTTGTGTAGAAATACAGGACCGAGAACGCCAATCTCTTCGACCAGGTGAACGAGGAGATGTGTCATAATATTGAAAAATGATGGTGGGAACACCAACTCGAAGCTGATTAGACATTGCACCACATCCTTCTGTAAATTTTGTAGAGTTAGTGGATTGATCACCTTCTGAGAGATTGCATTAAGGAACGCACATAGCTTCACAATGGGTACTCGAACATTTTCCGGCAGAAGCCCACTCAATGCAACCGGAAGTAATTGTGTCATAATCACGTGACAGTCATGAGACTTTAGGTTTTAAAACTTTTTCTCTGACATGTTTATTATTCACTTTATATTCAACGAGAAGCCAGACGGAACCTTGATGCTACTCAGGACTTCAAAAAAGATCTCATTCTCTTCTTTGGTAAGAGCGTAGCTGGCAGTACCTTGATACTTCTCTGGATTCAGGTTGTTTCCTTCGTGGATACATTGCTGGTCCTGTCGTGCATCCGGTGTATCTTTTGTCTTCCATGCATGTCCAAGAAGTTTAGCAGGTTCACGCAAAAAAATTTCGTCACGTGCATCACGTCGATTGCAGAGTGAACCTCTAGGGCAGGGACCCTATAGTACCGGTTCTTCAGATGAACCGGTACTAAAGGTTCAGCTCTGGCCCCACCTCCGCCTCAAAATTGGACTGAAACCCTTTCGTACCGGTTCATAACACGAACCGGTACAAAAGGCCCACAACGAACCGGTATTGATGTTCCTCGGACGCCTGGGCAAGGGAACCGGTACTAAAGGCTTAGATGGATGCCCATTTTTCTACTAGTGTCTCCTCCAACCGCATCGGCCTCCTCCATCCTCGAGCTCCCCCCAGCGACTAGGCGCGACGACGACAAGGCGACGTGGCGGCAGATCTCTAGATTCACTTTTTTTTAAATGAAAAATTTATCAGTGGCGCACCATGCCACATGCGCCATGGATAATTTTGAGATATCCCGCCTTTTTTCAAATTTTGAAATCGATATCAGTGGCGCACCATATCCCGGTGCGCCACTGATAAGTGGCTTATCCGTGGTGCACGACTAGGTGCGCCATGGATAAAAGTTATCAGTGGCACACGACCCGTGCGCCACTGATCTCTTTTTTGGTGCGCCACTGATAGCACTTTTCCTACTAGTGGCACCGGTCTCGCAGCGTGCAATATCGGGGCCCACATCTTGATTGACTGAGCAACCATCAGTTCCTTCGCGTGAGTTCTTTGGAAGCAAATCGGCCTCCATCGCCATCTCCTCTTCCCGATTTCTCGTCGTCCTCGCACAAAAACCACACAGGAGGATGGAATTGCTGCCGATTCGACGGATGAGGTGCCCGATGCGTGAAAAATGATTTGGGCACCGAAAAAGCATACCCTGTGGAAGGCCTAATGATAGCAACTATAGTACTACTAGGAGAGCCTCTTTTCATCTGGTACAACAAAATTTATGTCTTTTTGCGAGGAAACATTCTAGGAATAATGACCCATCCCAAGATACAATGGCAACCCTTGTCGGTGAAGCCCCGTTCTAAGCCTTGGACACCGCCACGATGTCGTGAGAGATGTGAACAGCCATGCATGGTAGCTGCAACGTTAACCGGCCACCGACGAGCAGTAATGATCGCGGCGAGGCTGAGGAGGTATCGATTGTCAACTGGTTGAGGCGTCCAGCGGAGATGGAATTGGCCCAGGTGAGCACCGCCTCTACGACTTGTGTCTGACGCCAGCCAGTGAAACAAAGCCGAGAAAGGACAAAAGGAAGCCCAACGAACTTCGTACCAGGAAACCAATAACCGGCTGAACCTACCGTAACATCACACGTGGGTCCACGAAAAGTTCTCCACGTTTTATCCGCATGCATGAGGGCACGAGTGACGCACGCGAATGTCACTGGTCACGACATGAAAATTCAGGTAACCGTGTGTGCGTGCTTGGTCAAGAGGATTTGAGAAACTGTCAGGAAGCAGAATATCAATTCATAATTAAACAAATGTATTTATGTACAGGTTCCTTTACAACAATACATGTATATATTTTGCCGGCGCTTTTGCAGCTAGCTTTCCTACGCTTTATTCAAACATATCGTACGTATGTATATATGTGTATGTTTTTTTTCTATGTTCAAAACTACAATTGCCACACAGCGTGCGAACACGCGTGTGGGCAAAAAATCAATCACCAAGAAACAAACCAACGAATCAAATCCTAGAATCGACCGACCGATCACCGGAGTCGTCGTATACCACTCGGCCGGGGTCGTTAAAAACACGCTGGAACCACCGAGAGGAGCCGGGGCGTGTGACGGCCAAAGTTCGATGCGCCGTCGTCGGCGACGATCCTAGGGCGGGCAGCCGTTGTTGGGGCTGTTGGTGCCGCACGACGCGCCCGGCCCGCCCAGCCGCTGCAGGTACAGCCGCCGGAGCACCTGGACGACGCCCGCGCCAGGCAGCGGGGTCCCTCCGGCCGCCGCCCAGTCCTCGCCGCCCAGCGGCCGCGCCGCCTCGCCCAGCACGGCCAGCAGCAGGAGCGCCGCCAGGAGCACCGGCAGAGCGAGCCTCATCTTCCTCAACACAGCCATATATATGATGAGCTTCTCTTCTCTTTGCGACGTGCGTATGGGTTTGGGTTTTGGCAATGTACTCCAAACTGCTTGTAACTGCTACGAGGTAGGTTGGCTATGGAATGGGTCGCGGCGCCTATATATAATCGCGAGAGTGGAGAGAGGCGTGGAGGTTTGCGCAGGAAGTTGCATGCGGGTTACGTGCGTCGACTTGGTTAGTTTCGCGCCTATGTTTGAAAAGTCAATGCGCCTTGATCCATCGATATATGGAACCGTAGAATTTCCATCATCAAAAACGGTTCGTAAATTGTGTTCTTCATCATAGAGGACACCACGTACGGGGGTGTGCCATGGCAGGAACAAACCGCATGCACACGAAGATACGACGAAAGGCAGAAGCAGCGTTGCCGTGTTGACCAGAGCAAGCACCACGTATATATACGTAGGTACCTGCGTGCATATATATGACGGTGGGTGAGGTCGATCGCAAGTCAAAGCGGGCCGATTATTAGTTGGACTAAACTGGCAAGAGCCGTGATCACTGATGATAACTAACTTGGATTTTCAAAGTTTGCTTTTTGAACAAGAAGAAGAAAACCATATCCAGTTTTTTTATTCTGTACTGCGGGTTTTTTTATTCTCCACATAGAGTACTAGTACATTGCAACTTCATATATGTATGCAGCTCCATATGTTTACGGCTCATCATCATCAGGAGGGACAAAGAAATTTCGAGGGGAAATGATCAAGAGAATTTTTTTATGGTTTGACCAGGAAATAAAACGCCTTGGGTCCCAAGGCGGTCTAGTCCAGCCCCGGGCCTAGTTTGACCTGAGCAATTACAAGTGGATGGAGCCGTACTTAATTAGGCGGAAGCTCTGTGTTTAATTTGTCATCGATTATGTGGGTACTCTGGGTCGTCGTCGAGTTGCCTACCTGTCTGCTGATGTGGTCAAACCATGGGAACTTTCTCTTTTGCCTGCAGTGCATGGAATTCAAGCAAGCACGTACGGTCCTCAGTTTGGTCTGAATTTTCATGATCCCGCGCGGGGTCGGCGTCTTCACCCAAAGTCAAAACCCGAGCTAATTTCCAAGAAAGTTTGTTGCGGGGATCGCATTTTTCGCTGCACCTTACGTGCACTAAGCTGCTCGATCACTCTACTCTAACCGAGCTAGCTAGCTAGCTTGTAGGAGCAGAACTCGTTGCTAGTATTAGTTAGTATTTGAAACGCGCGCGCGCCGAGTTCAAGAGCGGCACGATATATGCGGAGTTGGTTAACATACGACCCGAAAAGTCATTCACAGTCCTACTTTCCATATACTGTACTACATTGTCGCGTCAACCAACGTGTCACCGACATATGCGCTCTTGTACTACCCAAGCGCCATCGTCGTTCCTATTTCCAGCTAGATACATGAATTTTTCGCAACAAGTCGGCTGAAACTGAACGTCACTGGCCTACAACATTTCCAGTTCAGAGAAATGTACAAGTTCAGAAAACCACAACATCCGTGGTATGGCCGTTTTCGGAAAAGAAATAGTATGGCATGCATGGGGACCCAGCCGAATTAGCGCCCACGTTGTTACACTATTCTGGGATGGTGCCGAGCTCAATATTTTAACGAGAATTGCCATGCCAAGCATGTTGGCAACACGGGAGAAACTAGCCTGCGACCACTTCATATACAGGAGGAGATCGTGACTTGCAAAACTCTCTCAGACCCAGACCGGAGCGCGTGATATATACGCCATTGGTCCTGAATTTCAACGTTCGGAGTGCTGCTAGGATGATCATCTTGACTTGCAGACGGAGTAGGTCGATCGCAGGCAGGCAGGAGCATGCATGGCATGAATGGCTGGTCCCAACATGACTTGGGGGATCGGAATTCTGCCGGGCCCTCAAGCATTTTCTTCGGCGAAAACCGTAAGGTGTATGCTGTAGCAATCAACCGGGGAAAAAACTTGGAACTAGTTGTCCTGGACGAGATGACACTGTCGCTGTTACGGCCGAATGACCGGACCAAGTGCAAGATTCATGGAAAGGTCACCTCCGGCTGTCGATTCTCTGTCACCTCCCTGCACGACGAGTAACAGATCGATAAATGTTTACTGGCACAACTAGTCTTGCACAATTGTTGGAGAGTGTGTCAATCGTTGTCACTGTCATAATTTACTCCTTCGGTAAAACATCTTATATTTTAAAACGGAGGAAGTAGATGTTCTATGTATGTTGTTCATCGGCTTCACAAGGTTTCCCCAAAACTACAATGTTACTAGGCACTAAGCAAACCAGATGGACCACTTCTATTCTATTTGTCATGTTCTCTGTTTCAGAGAATGAACAGCACGCTGACGAAAATTACCATTAATATTACTACTACCTATTTACTGAAGGCGTCAAAACGACTTGTGTTTTATTTAGAAACACAATACAATCGTAGACGCTCACAATACGTACATGCAGCCACTCCCCTCCCTCCCCCCTATGAACGCACATTCGCAGACCCTACCCCTATGAGCACCTTCCAGAGACTGAGCCGGCGAATCAGGTCTTGACATTGACGAAGTCACCACAGGACTAAAACCAACAAATGTACCAAAGCAATACTACCGCTAGACCTGTCAACTTTGGTTCTGCTGGCCGGTTTCCAAAAACATGGTTCCCGCTGACTTCCCTGTGACAATATGCACGAGCAAGTCAACATACGTTGCTGTTATCAACTGACAAAATGTTGACCACCGGCAGACTCTGCTTCTTGTTCAACCTACACTTCAACCTCTCTTCCAGTCTAAACCTGCTTCTTGTTCAACCTACACTTCAACCTCTCTTCCAGTCTAAACCTGCTTCTTGTTCAACCTACACTTCAACCTCTCTTCCAGTCTAAACGCTACATAGCTGTGCTACTACCTCTATTCCGATTAGTACTTCCTTCGTCTCAAATTAGATATCGGAGATTTGAGTAAATTTGCATGTATCTAGATGCGAATTTAGATAAAATCCCGACATCTAATTTGGGACAAAGGAAGTATTACTTTTACTGGAGTTTAAGGGCGTGTTTGTTTGGGCTGTGGCTGGCTGGCTGTAGCTGGCTGTGCTGCTGCGCAGAGAAAGCTGTTGTGCAGGAGAAGCCACATTTCTAAGTTTGACTGTTTGGCTATTTGGCTGGCTGTCTGGCTCTAAATGGAAAATTGTCTGAAATATCCTCGGTGTTATGAAAACATGTATTTTGCTAATATATTTGCGACATCTATTTTAAAACGGAAGTAGTACAAACTGTCGTGTATGAATTTTTGTTGAAGAAACAATTTTGTACAGGGAACATGCTAATCAAGTACTAGTATATTCCTGAAGCAATGGTTTTACTTACACGAAATAAAGTGAATTATTTTCACCACATCATTGAGAACTCTATGTGCTCCATTTTTTGTGCCTATCCATCCAAGGCAGCTATCGCTAATGGTGAAGCCTCTCAGAAAAAAAGAAAAGCTCTCACGAATGGTGGCCATGGAGTTCGTTCGTGGATGTGAATCTGCCACAGGCCCATAGCTAGGCACGGGTGCCTTGGTCCCAGATAAAATTAGGCGAGGAGATGAGCAGCCAGGAGGAGAACCGGCCGATGGCTGGCGGCCACGTACCAAAGTGGTGATGCCTAGCGATGAGAGGGATATTTCGTTGATGTGAGGGAATACGGACGACAGGACGGTTAAGGAAAGAGTAAATGAGGATTAGGCTCCCAGTGGCAGTTCTCTCGTAATTACCTAAAATAAAATAGACGAATAGCCATACCGTTTCACGTGTTAGCTAGGAAGCTGCGAGAAACCCCTCAGGAGGTGCTTCTTCTAGTCTGCCTATTCGGTGGTGTGGCTTTGACAAAGCCAACAGAGAAGCCGACCCGTTTGGTTTACTTGGGTGATTTTTATTTCAGTGGAAAGCCGGTAGAAGCCCAAACAAATAGGCCCTAACTCTCTTTCGATTTTATGCGATAGGAAACGAGATCTACCGCTTATACCTTCTTGCATCTGAACAATAACATGGGAACGTCGAATCACGAATACACAGAGGACAGAGCCATATGTAGTTATAAAGCTAGTGTTACAGGCACATGCATTCACACCCAGGAAATTATGAGTTTCACATGCGTGAGGTAAATAAATTTGAACAGTAATGAACATATTTTTTTAAGTGAGATGTCCACGTGGGTCTTTGTTTAACGTACACATTTTTCTAAAAGTGTGTTACTTGTACATAAGTACCATCTTAGAAATTATAGCAAAACACTGGAAAAAGTCATGCCTGGAGACTAAAAAACAAGTGGAGTACAGCTCTTGATAGCCTCCTTCGGTTTCATATTTGTACGGCACTTGCTAATTCGAATTTTAAATGTCTATGCCTAATCATAAGAATCAACATAAGAAGGTACGGAATCATATCTCCCTCTGTGTTTTAGCTCCGTAACTATCTACTCTGAAGAAATTGTGTCCTTGAGGTAATTTGTCAATGCATGGAGTATCATACTAATTTTAACTTATGACAATATTTCTGACTGCCCAGCTGCATGCACTAGCCAACACAACCACAAGTACGAACTGATGGAAAAGACTGGTGCAATCCACTTATACACTTCAACACCCTCTCTTACATGTGACAGCGCACGAAACTCACATATGAATCAAGAGGCCTATATGTGAACACAAAGGGGGCAACAATAATTTTAGGATAAATTGCAAAAGGCAGGACTCGAACTTGAGACTTTAGCTCTGATACCATGTCAACATTCATGCTTTGATACAAGTCAAGCTCCATGCACTAGCCAACGCAACCACAAGTCCGAACTGATGAAAAGGGCTAGTGCAATCCACTTGCACACTTTAACACTAACATTTTCAATGATGTCTTATTTTTGCCATCGGGCTACTTGGTATCATGTGGATGTATTGCATGCAGATTTTTGAAGATTACGAAAATGTATGGTCTTAGGTCCTCGAAAGAATCCCCTCCCCTGTATTTGTTGGCATGAGGTAGGGTATCTTCACAACAATTTTGAAAAATAACTATATTAGTTGATACACTGCTTTAACGTTCATCCTGAAATATTTTAATTTTTAATTTTTCATAATGTATTTGTATGATTCCTTCCAATCTGTTTGCTAATTGTCCATTCACTGTAACAAGAGTTCCTTTGTCATATTTTAATGTGATGTCTAATTGACATTGTACATCAGAAAACCAAATTATGTAACCCAATGCATATGCGGAAAAAATGGTGACATGATGTGGTGTATGGTTTATGTGATATGGGAAATAATTTAGGTGCCAAAACTGTAAATGAATCTCATATGAGGTAAATGTTAGGAAGAAAGAAAATAAAATGCTATGATAGCACACATTACTCAATTCAATATATATTTCACTCGATTTAGAGAACAGAGCAATAGCCTAGTGGTTGGGTCACAGTTGGCGCATCCCAGCAACCGGAGTTCGATCCCTGTTAGGGATGAAATTTCGGAATTCTCACGCCGGCCCACTTCTACTATAAGTGTCTAGTTCCTCCTATCACTCTTTCATTTTTATTTCACTCAATTTAGGGTTTAGAGTTAAATAGCAAATATATAATTTGAACAACAAAAAGGTGCAGCAATTAGTTTAATAATGACTGAGGATAAACCAGTTGTTGGGTGTCGTGCGGTAGGTAGATTTTTTTCCCTGCATCGAGGTTAGGTTGGGTGACACCTGCTAAACACAAGTGTAAATTGTGTAATTACCTAGCTATTCACTTACTGAGAAATTACTCCTAACTATAGTACTCATTGTAGTATGTAATTAAGTTCTATGCAGATTCATTTGCTGCTTCAAGTTGAATTGACTGCTTCTTATCCTTACTTAAAGTGGACCAGGATGTCAAGATTGCAGCATTAAGGTTGTCTGACTGACTAATCTCCCATATTAAGCCATTTCAGCTTTCCATTCTTCGTGTAAAAGTATTTTCTCAATTGAACAAAAGAATCAATCAGAGACACAAATCAGACATATCCATATGTATCAGACATACAGACACAGCTCATGCTGCTCTCAATCTACACATAGCTAGAATGAGAGTTTGAATCTTGGTTATCTTACCTAGTTGTGCCTCAACAATTCTCGTTCTTTCTTGGAGGGCCTGCAAATCATTTCTCAAACTTACAGGTTGGTTAGATAATTTACCAAGCATAGCATCATGGTTCTCCGTTATTTTAACAAGAATATTGTTTCGCTCATTTTGTGAGTCTATAAAGGACTTAAGTGTTTCTTGGAGACTATCATTACTTATTCCCATATTATTATTAGAGTTACCTGCGGGACTAGAATAATGTTTCTGAAAATTAGGATTCTAATTCTTCTTCCAAGCAGGATTATAATCATTACGAGCTATAAAGTCTATTTCTTCAATATTTGATTCTGGGATAGCTCTTACCTGGTTTTCCTTACCTTTTACGGCTAATATGAGCTCATCCAGCTTAGCATTGAGTTCTTCATTTTCTTGTGGTGAGATGGAGTTTACCTTCGTGTTTGATCTATCCACATGCCACTGGGCATGGTTGTCTTGCATATTGTCTAACAGCTGCTTTGTTTCGGTAATATGTTTGCCCATAAATGTTCCTCCAGCTGCCGTATCAAGCATAGACTTAGACATAAGGTTAAGAGCATTATAAAATAAATAGAGAATTAACCAATCTTCCATCCTATGACTAGGATAGTTTCTCATGCATTCTTTCATCCCCTCCCATGCGAGCGCTAGTGGCTCACGCTCTTCCTGTCTAAAACTATTAATATTAGATCTTAGTTGTGTAGGGGTTCGTAGCATGGAAAACAAAAAATTTCTATCGCATACAAACAAACAAGCCAAGATCTATCTACTAGATTGTAGCAACGAGTCGATGGAATAACTCACCCTCGAAGATTCCAAAGTGTTTAACGAGAGCAGATTCTCGTGGGTGATGTAGTCGTACTCTTTTCGATCTCAAGATCGCGTGAGCGATCCTTCCGGCGCGTTCGCAGCGCTCCTGATCGGTCACCGTTCGGTGCTGACGAAGACCTTCCTCTCCCTTGTTCCAGCATGGAGGTTGTAGCACTCTCCTCGCGATTAGGCGGCCTGGCGTGGTACAGGAGGTAGAGGGAAATCCCGAGGCTTCGCCTTAAGCAGTGCAGTATGGTGGAGCTTATGAGAGAGGCTATTAGTGGTCTAGTAATTAGACACACCAATTAGAAGGCTCTAAACCAATTAGAAGGCTCTAAACCGAATAGCTCTAAACCGGGGTCTAGATCTAGGGTTTAGTTTAGAGGATAGGAAACTTGTGTGTGTAAGGAGGGGAGCCCTGCCCCTCCTTATATAGGTGGGAGGGCTGGCCGGCCAAGGGGAGGAGTTCCTCCCCAACTCGGCCTTGGGAGGTGCGCCGGCCAAGGAGGAACCCTCCTCCAACTCGGCCTCCACCTCTCCTCCTCTTTCCCACTTCCCAAAGCTGTTTGACTTTCAAACTAGCCGTTTGACTTTTCAATTTAGGATTTAAATAAATCCTTTATTTGGGACAGCAAGAATACTTAGTACATGATGCAATCATTCCAATATGTAATGACACACTCATGTACCCTTTCCCCTCCGGAGTGCCGGACATTCCGGGACCTTCTAGAATGTTCCCGATGAAAACACCGGAACCATTCCCCAACTCCGAAACGGGACTTTCCTTATATGAATCTTATTCTCCGGACCATTCCGGATCACCTCGTGATATCCCGGATCCCATCCGAGACTCCGAACAACATTCGGTCTCTTTCTCATAATACCATAACTACTCAAACAACGTCGAATCCTTAAGTGTGTCTCCCTACGGTTCGTGAATTATGTAGACATGATCGAGACACTTCTCCGAACAATAACCAATAGAGGAATCTGGAAATTCATATGGCTCCCACATATTTCTACGATTACTTTGCGATCGAATGAACCACTTACATACGATACCAATTTCCCTTTGTCTCACGATATGTTACTTATCCGAGGTTATGATCGGTATCTCGCATACCTAGTTCATCCTCGTTCTTGATAAGTACTCTTTTCTCGTTCCCGTGATATGTGATCCCTTGTGACCAAGTCACATGCTTGCAAGCTAATTGGATGACATTTCACGAGAGGGCCCAGAATATCTATCCGTCATGTGGATGGACAAATCCCACTCTTGATCCATGTGTTTCAACCAATACTTTCCGAACACTCAATGCCACCTTTATAGCCACCTGTTACGGTGTGGTGTTTGATGACATCAAAGCATCCATCCATAAAGGTGATATGCATGATCTCATGGTCAAAGGAATTAGGTTACTATGTATCAGAAAGCATATAGCAATTGAACTATTGAAATGACTTGATCTTTATGCTACGCTTGTCTATAGGAGTATGTCCACCATATCATTCTCCTAACGATATGATCTTGTTGTTGATAACATCTCAATGTTCATGACAAAGAAACCACATCATCAATCAACCAACAAGCTAGTGAAGTATAGAGGCTATACTAGGGACTTCAAATTAAGTTTACAAATCACACAAGTATTAATGGTTTCCTTGTTAATACTATTATAGCATGAATGTAAACATTTATCATAAACACAAAGATATATAATAATAACTACATTTATTATTACCTCTAGGGCATATCTCCAACAGTCTCCCACTTGCACTAGAGTCATCTAATCTAGATTACATGGTAATATACCCGAACACCCATGGCAGTTTGGTGTTGGTCATGTTTTGCCCTCGGAGAGGTTTAGTCAACGGATCCGCCACATTCAGATCTGTGTGTACTTTGCAAATCTTTATATCCCCATCTGGATATGTTCTCGAATAGCGTGAAAGCAGTTTGATATCTTGACTTCTTGTGTGACCTTGGTTCTTGCGCATTGGCTATGGCGCCCATGTTATCACATGAGATAGACATTGGGTCCAGCACTTGGAACCACACCCAGCTCTGTAATGAACTCTTTCATCCATATCGCTTCTTGTGAAGCCTCCGGGCAACCATGTATTCCGATTCAGTTGAAGATCTCGCCACAACGCTTTGCTTTGCACTCCTCCAGCTTCGCTGCACCATTCAAAATAAATACGTATCCAGTTGTGATTTAGAATCATCCGGATCGGTGTTCCAACTAGCATCGGTGTAACCATTAACAACGAGCTGTTCATCACCTCCATAAGAAAGAACCATATCCTTAGTTCTTCTCAAGTACTTAAGGATGTTTTTGACCATGTCCAATGATCCACTCTGGATCACTTTGATATCTGCTAGTTAGACTAACAGCATATGCGATGTCGGGTCTAGTACATAGCATGGCATACATTAGAGATCCTATGGCTGAGGCATAGGAGTCTTACTCATTCTTTCTCTATCTTACCGATGTCGGACTTTGAGTTTTACTCAAGGTCGATTAGCAACATGGGCAAGAACCCTTTCTTGCTATCTTCCATTCCAAATCTCTTTAGAACTTTGTCCAAATATGTACTTTGTGACAATGATATTTGCGTTCGATCTATCTCTATAAATCTTTATACCTAATATGTAAGCTGCTTCGCCAAGATCCTTCATAGAAAAACTATTATTCAAATACTCTTTGACACTATTAAGAAGGTCTACATCATTCCCAATCAACAATATGTCATCCACATACGATTAAGAATGCTCTGAGCTCCCACTCACTTTCTTGTAAATACAAGCTTCTCCATAAGTTTGTATAAAACCAAAACTTTTGATTACCTTATCAAAGCGTTGATTCCAACTTCGGATGCTTGCTTCAATCCATAGATGGACCGTTGAAGCTTGCATACCTTGTTAGCATCTTTAGGATCGACAAAATCTTTGGGTTGTATCATATACAACTCTTCATCAATGTCTCCATTGAGGAATGCTGTTTTGACATCCATCTGCCATATCTCATAATCATAATATGCAGCGATTGCTAACATAATCCTCACAGACTTTAGCCGCTACGGTGAGAAAGTCTCATCGTAGTCAACTCCTTGAATTTGTCGAAACCCTTTTGCGACAAGTCGAGCTTTATAAACAGTAACATTACCATCGACATCTGTTTCTTCTTGAAAATCCATTTGTTCTCGACAGCCTTCCGGCCATCCGTAAGTCCACCAAAGTCCATACTTGGTTTTCGTTACATGGATCCAATCTCGGTTCATGGCTTCTTGCCATTTATTGGAATGGGCTCATCATCGCTTCCTCATATGTCTCGGGTCATCGGTGTTGTCCACCAACATGACATTCATAACGGAATCATACCAATGGAGTGGTACGAGTTCTCGTTGACCTCCGAGGCTCTGTAGCAACTTCAACCGAAGTTTCATGATCACCATCATTAGCTTCCTCTCTTATTGGTGCAGGCACCACAGGATCTTCTTCTGGTGCTGCGCTACTCGCAATTTCGAGAGAAGGTTTGACAACCTCGTCGAGTTCTACTTTCCTTCAGTCACTTCTTTCGAGAGAAATTCTTCTCTAGAAAGGATCCATTCTTAACGAAGATTTTGCCTTGGATCTATGATAGAAGGTATACCCAATAGTTTCCTTCGGTATCCTATGAAGGCGCATTTTCCGCTTTGGGTTCAAGCTTGTCCGCTGTAACTTCTTTACATAGGCCGCATCCCCAAACTTTAAGGAGCGACAATTTAGGTTTCTTCCCAAACCATAATTCATATTGTGTCTTTTCAACGGATTTAGACGGTGCCCTATTTAAAGTGAATGCGGCTGTTTCTAATGCATAACACCAAAATGATAGTGTTAAATCTGTAAGTGACATCATAGAACGAACCATATCTAAGAGAGTTCGATTATGGCGTTCAGACACACCATTACGCTGTGGTGTTCCCGGTGTCAATGAAAGTATTCCACATTTCCTTAAATGCTGCCAAACTCGTAACAGATATTCACCTCCACGATCGAGCGTAGAAATTTAATCTTCTTGTTACGTTGATTCTCTACCTCACTTTGAAACTCCTTAAACTTCTCGAAAGTTTCGGACTTATGTTTCATGAAATAGATATACCCATATCTACTCAAGTCATCCGTGAAGGTAAGAACATAACGATAACCATCTGGCGATGCTACACTCATTGGACCACACACATCGGTATGTATGATTTCCAATAAGTCCGTAGCTCGCTCCATCATACTGAAAATGGAGTCTTAGTCATTTTACCCATCGGACATGCCTCATCTTTCAAGTGATTCAAAATCAAGTGATTCAAGAAGTCCATCGAATGGAGTTTCTTCATACGTTTCACTCCAATGTGACCAAGGCAACGGTGCCACATATAGGTCGAGTTATCGCTTGATTTCAATCGTTTAGCTTCAATGTTATTAATATGTATTTCTACTATCGAGATTCAACATGAATAGACCATCAATCAAAGGTGCATGTGCGTAAAACATATTACTCATATAAATCGAACAAACATTATTCTCGGATTAAAACAATTAACATTCTCGCAATAAACAAGATCACGATATAATGTTCATGCTTAGCAGGCACCAAATAACAATTATTTAAGTATAAAACTAATCCCGATGGTAGATGAAGAGGTAGCGTCGACCGCGATCACATCAACCTTTGATCCGTTTCCTACGGCGCATCGTCACCTCGTTCTTCACTAGCTTCCGTTTATTCGCAGCTCTGTTTGAGTTACAAATATGAGCAAGCGAACCGAGATCAAATACCCGGCACTACTACAGTACTAGTGAGATACACATCAATAACATGTATATCGGATATACCTTTCTTCTTGATGTTGCCGTTCTTCAAATCCGCCAAGTACCTTGGGCAATTCCGCTTCGGTGACCTTCTCCCTTGCGGTAAAAACACTCGTTTGAGGGCTTAGGTCCAGCCTTGGTCTTCTTAAATCGGCGTGGTAACTTTCTTACCACCCTTCTTGAAGTGTCCCTTTGTTTAGACTTGCCTTTCTTGAATTTGGTGGTCTTATTGACCATCAACACTTGGTGCTCTTTCTTGATCTCCACTGCAGATTTTAACATAGCAAATAGTTACAGCAACTCTTTGTTCATGTTACGCATGTTGTAGTTCATCACAAAGTTCTTGTAACTTGGTGGTAGTGATTGGAGGATGGTAAACCCCCAAAGTATTAGGAATCACTATACCCAAACTTTGAAGTTTATTTGCGTGCCGGACATCTTAAGCACATGCTCACCGACGGAGCTACCCTCTTCCATTTTGCGGTTAAAGAACTTTTGAAGCTTCATAACTTTCAATTGCCGCATGAGTCTCAAAGATTAATTTGAGATCCTCGACAATATCATATGGATCTGATTCTTCAAACCTTTTACGAAGCTCGATTCTAAACCATACAAGATAGCACCTTTGAACTATAGAGTACTGATTCTTAGGCGAGGTAAACATTCTTTACTTCATCGGCGGCAGCAGCTGCAGGTGGGTCACCCAGCGGTGCATCCAGCACATAGGTCAAATTACCATCTGTGAGGACAATCCTCAAATGGCGGAACCAATCTACGAAGTTGCTTCCATTGTTTTTCAACTTTTCTTTCTCTAGACGCATTAAAGTTGATGGTAGGGGCTGCCATTGATCTACAACATATTTGCAATAGTTTAGACTAAGTTTATGACAAATTGAGTTCAAATTAATTAATGAAATTAAACTAGGTGAACTCCACTCAAAACAACATCCCTCACATTGTTTTAGTGATCACGAACCAAATCCACTACATCAACACCGATCATCACGAGAGTCGATATAGTTTCAATGGCGAACAATCATCATGTTCATCATATCTACTATATGATTCATGCTTTACCTTCCGGCGATCCGTGTTCACGAGGCCATGTCGTACATGCTAGGCTCGTCAAGATCAAACCTTAGTTTCCGCATAAGCAAATCTGGCTTGCACGTTGTATTCACCCATGAATCAAAGACACCGATCATCACGTGGTGTTTGAGCACAAGCTTTAGCAGTGCATACTAAGGGTGAACACTTTAGAACTTGAAATTTATGTGCATGAGGATCATCTTATAATGCTACCGTCTACTAAGCAATACAAGATGCATAAGATTAACATCACATGCAATTCATAATATGTGATATGATATGGCCTTTCTTCTTTGTGCTTCCGATCTCCATCTTCAAGCACGAACATGATCTCCATCATCACCGGCATAGCATCAAGGTCAATGGCGCTTCTTCTTCATGGTTGTCGTCCACCAGCTTCAACTATTACAACTATTTTGAATGAGACCAGGTCTTAGCGAAATTAAAGACAACCATATGGCTCTCGCGGTTGCCAACTTACAATAAGGAACATTGCATACATCAAATATAATCACAATCATGGCCATATCACATCATCACACACCGCAAAACAAAGTTAGGCGCTTCTACTTTCTTTGCATATTTTACGTGGTTTGGGGCTTTCCATAGGTGTCGTCCTAACCTACGAACAAGAACCACAACATTGATACTAGCATTGTTGATTACCCGTTGTAAATTGGATCTTTACTATGCTAGGAGAAGCACAGGCACCCAGAAGCCACTTATGCAAAGCGAGTTGCATGTCAGCGTGGAGCAAGTCTCATGAACGATGTCATGTAAGGTTAGCCGGCCGCTTCATCCCAACATACCGCAAGATGCAAAGTACACAAAAGCAATCTATAATAAAAGCATCAGCCCACAATGACCATTGTGTTCTACTGTCTAGCAGATCTATATATAGACACGGCTCTGATACCCTTGAGGGGTTAGTAGCATGGAAAACAAAAATTTCTATCGCATACAAACAAACAAGCCAAGATCTATCTACTAGATTGTAGCAACGAGTCGATGGAATAACTCACCTCGAAGATTCCAAAGTGTTTAACGAGAGCAGATTCTCGTGGGTGATGTAGTCGTATACTATTCCGATCTCAAGATCGCGTGAAGCGATCCTTCGGCGCGTTCCCATGCGCTCGCTCCTTGATCGGTCACACGTTCGGTGCTCGACGAAGACCTTCCTCTCCCTTGTTCCAGCAGGTGGAGGTTGTAGCACTCTCCTCGCGATTCGGCTGACAACGGCGTGGTACGGAGGTAGAGGGAAATCCCGAGGCTTCGCTTAAGCCAAAGTAGTATGGTGGAGCTTATGAGAGGCTATTAGTGGTCTAGTAATTAGACACACCAATTAGAAGGCTCTAAACCAATTAGAAGGCTCTAAACGAATAGCTCTAAACCGGGTCTAGATCTAGGGTTTAGTTTAGAGGATAGGAACTTGTGTGTGTAGGAGGGAGCCTGCCTCCTTATATAGGTGGGAGGGCTGGCCGGCCAAGGGAGGAGTTCCTCCCCAACTCGGCCTAGGGAGGTGCGCCACCAAGGGAGGAACCCTCCTCCAACTCGGCCTCCACCTCTCCTCCTCTTTTCCCACTTCCCAAAGCTGCGTTTGACTTTCAAACTAGCCGTTTGACTTTTCAATTTAGGATTTAAATAAATCCTTTATTTGGGACAACAAGAATACTTAGTACATGATGCAATCATTCCAATATGTAATGACACACTCATGTACCCTTCCTCCGGAGTGCCGGACATTCAGGGACCTTCTAGAATGTTCCCGATGAAAACACGGAACCATTCCCCAACTCAAACAGGACTTTCCTTATATGAATCTTATTCTCCGGACCATTCCGGATCACCTCGTGATATCCCGGATCCCATCCGAGACTCCGAACAACATTCGGTCTCTTTCTCATAATACCATAACTACTCAAACAACGTCGAATCCTTAAGTGTGTCTCCCTACGGTTCGTGAATTATGTAGACATGATCGAGACACTTCTCCGAACAATAACCAATAGAGGAATCTGGAAATTCATATGGCTCCCACATATTTCTACGATTACTTTGCGATCGAATGAACCACTTACATACGATACCAATTTCCCTTTGTCTCACGATATGTTACTTATCCGAGGTTATGATCGTCGGTATCTATTCATACCTAGTTCATCCTCGTTACTGATAAGTACTCTTTTCTCGTTCCCGTGATATGTGATCCCTTGTGACCAAGTCACATGCTTGCAAGCTAATTGGATGACATTTCACCGAGAGGGCCCAGAGAATATCTATCCGTCATGTGGATGGACAAATCCCACTCTTGATCCATGTGTTTCAACCAATACTTTCCGAACACTCAATGCCACCTTTATAGCCACCCTGTTACGGTGTGGTGTTTGATGACATCAAAGCATCCATCCAGTAAAGGTGATATGCATGATCTCATGGTCAAAGGAATTAGGTTACTATGTATCAGAAAGCATATAGCAATTGAACTATTGAAATGACTTGATCTTTATGCTACGCTTGTCTATAGGAGTATGTCCACCATATCATTCTCCTAACGATATGATCTTGTTGTTGATAACATCTCAATGTTCATGACAAAGAAACCACATCATCAATCAACCAACAAGCTAGTGAAGTATAGAGGCTATACTAGGGACTTCAAATTAAGTTTACAAATCACACAAGTATTAATGGTTTCCTTGTTAATACTATTATAGCATGAATGTAAACATTTATCATAAACACAAAGATATATAATAATAACTACATTTATTATTACCTCTAGGGCATATCTCCAACAAGTTGCATAGTCTTTGTGGGTGTGAAAATTTTAGTCATAAATAAAGAAGTACATTCCACCTATAATATAATAGTATTTCTAGGCAAAGATAGCAACCATTCTTTTGCTCTTCCTCTAAGAGAGAAAGGAAATAAGCACAATTTGACAGCATTGGGTCAACATCTTTTATGCGTATCATGTCACATATTTCAGTGAAAGTATTCAAGTGCATACCTACGTCCTCAATAGCAGAGCCTCCAAATTGATTCTGTTGAACCAAACTTAAATAATGAGGCTTAATTTCATAATCATCAACATCAATTGTTGGCTGAGTAATAGAAGTACGCAAATAATCATCGTTGAGAGTTGCAAACTTCCCAAGCTTCTTTTCAGCCATATTTCCTATGTTTTTGGGTTTTCTTAAACAAAGACTTATGATAATAAAAACAAGGAATTAAAGACTAACTATTTTTTTTGGTTTTTCAAATAAAGACTGAAAGCAAACTAACAAAATTAAAAACAAGAATTAAAACTAGCAAGGTTCCTACTAACCTCACCAGAGTAGCTATTGCTTCCCTGGCAACAGCGCCAGAAAAAGGTTTGATACCTTCGATCCGGATTATGGATGTAGTATATCTCTTTTTACCTAGTAGGCCTAGTTTTATCGAATCCTCGGGAAGTAGAAGCATAGTTAAGTTACTTTAACGAATCTTCGAAAGTTTTAGAATTCCTTTTGTATTTTTACCGGACCAAGAGTTTGCTTTCTTTTGTTGTTGTCGATGATGGAGAGAGAGGGTCTAGGGCGTTTGGTTTTACCTATAGTTGTGCAAAACATCTGATGGAATAAAAGATAATAATAAAGTATGCATGTAATTGTTAGAGAAAGATAAATTATATGTGGCAGTGCATCCATAATCTCCGCAACCGCTTATAGCAATAACCTACTAGTCTCATCCATAGAAGAAAGAGAACTAATGATATGCATAGTGACGTCACCGTTGATCCCAAGTAAATCCCTTACATATAGCCGTACTACCCCTTCTGTCACTAGGGTTCCCAACCTATAGATTAGTCATTACTCATACTCCCTATACCTGGCTCAATCCTCAGGGTCTTGGGTACCTGACAAATCTTTAGATTGAGACAAGAGAGGATACAATAATCATCATTGTTGGAGATATGCCCAAGAGGCAATAATAAAGTGGTTATTATCATATCTTCACACTTATGATAAATGTTTACATACCATGCTATAATTGTATTAACCGGAAACATTAATACTTGTGTGATTTGTAAACTAAAATAAGAGTCCCTAGTAAAGCCTCTTGTTAAACTAGCTTGTTGGTTAATATATGATCATTGTTTCCTGATCATGAACATAGAGATGTTATTAACAACAGGGTCATATCATTAGGAGAATGATGTGATGGACATACTCCTATAGATAAGCGTAGCATAAAGATCAAGTCATTTCAATAGTTCAATTGCTATATGCTTTCTGATACATAGTAACCTAATTCCTTCGACCATGAGATCATGCATATCACCTTTACCGGATGGATGCTTTGATGTCATCAAACACCACACCGTAACAGGGTGGCTATAAAGGTGGCATTGAGTGTTCGGAAAGTGTTGGTTGAAACACATGGATCAAGAGTGGGATTTGTCCATCCACATGACGGATAGATATACTCTGGGCCCTCTCGGTGAAATGTCATCCATTTAGCTTGCAAGCATGTGACTTGGTCACAAGGGATCACATATCACGGAGCGAGAAAAGAGTACTTATCGAACGAGGTTGAACTAGGTATGCGAGATACCGACGATCATAACCTCGGATAAGTAACATATCGTGAGACAAAGGGAAATTGGTATCGTATGTAAGTGGTTCATTCGATCGCAATGTAATCGTGAGAAATATGTGGGAGCCATATGAATTTCAGATTCCTCTATTGGTTATTGATCGGAGAAGTGTCTCGATCATGTCGCATAATTCACGAACCGTAGGGAGACACACTTAAGGATTGACGTTATTTGAGTAGTTATGGTATTATGAGAAAGAGACCGAATGTTGTTGAGTCTCGGATGGGATCCGGATATCACGAGGTGATCCGGAATGGTCCGGAGAATAAGATTCATATAAGGAAAGTCCCGTTTGAATGGCGGAATGATTAGGTGTTTTCATCGAACATTCTAGAAGGTCCGGAATGTCCGGCACTCGGAGGAAGGGTACATGAATGTGTCATTGTTGGAATGATTGCATCATGTACTAAGTGTTCTCGCTGTCCAAAATAGAGGGTTTATTTAGATCCTAAATTGAAAAGTCAAACGGCTAGTTTGAAAGTCAAACGGCAATTTTGGGAAGTGGAAAGAGGAGGAGTATGAACCGAGTTGGGGAGGAGACCTCTCCAACCGTGCCAACTCAATGCCGAGTTGGGGAGGGACTCCACTCCCACCCCCTTGCGCGCCAGCCCCTCCCACCTATATAAGGAGGCGGGGCTCCTCCTCTACAGTTCCTATCCTCTAAACTAAACCCTAGATCTAAACTCCGGTTTAGAGCTATTTTGGTTTAGAGCTTTCTAATTGGTTTAGAGCCTTCTAATTGGTGTGTCTAATTACTAGACCACTAATAGCCTCTCATAAGCTCCACCATACCGGCTAAGGCGAAGCCTGCGGATCTCCCTCTACTTCCGGTACCATTGTTGTTCTTAGGAATCGCGAGGAGAGTGCTACAACCTCGCTGCCTGCTGGAACAAGGAGAGGAAGGTCTTGTAGGCGATGTGACCGAACTGACCCCGATCAAGTTTGGAGCGCTGGAACGTGGAAGGATCGTCACGCGATCTTGAGATCGGAAAGAGTATTTACATCACCACGCTCGTTAACCGCTTTGGAATCTTCGAGGGTGAGTTCCACTATCGACTCGTTGCTACAATCTAGTAGATAGATCTTGGCTTTTTGTTTGTATGCAATAGAAAATTTTGTTTTCCATGCTCTGAACCCCACAAAGGGTTTCAGAGCCGTGTCTATATGTAGATCTGTTGCGAGTAGAACACAATGGTCATTGTGGGCATTGATGTTTTATTGTAGATTGCTTTTGTGTACTTTGCATCTTGGGTATGTTGGGATGAAGCGCCGGGCTAACCTTACATGACATCTTTCATGAGACTTGCTCCACGCTTGACATGCAACTTGTTTTGCATAAGTGGCTTTATGGGGCCTGCTTTCTCCTAGCATAGTAAAGATCCAATTTACAACGGGTGATCAACAATGCTAGTATCAATGTTGTGGTTCTTGTTCGTAAGTTAGAACGACACTTATTGAAAGCCCCAAACCACGTAAAATATGCAAAGAAAGTAGAGGCGTCTAACTTTGTTTTGCAAAAGGATGTGATATGGCCATGATTGTGATTATATTTGATGTATGCAATGTTCCTTATTGTAAGTTGACAACCGTGAATATATGGTTGTCTTTAATTTATGTTAAGACCAGCGTGTCTATTCAAAGTAGTTGTAATAGTTGAAGCCGGTGGACGACAACCATGGTGAAGCGTCATTGACCTTGATGCAATGCCGGAGATGATGGAGATCATGTTCGTGTTTGAAGATGGAGATCGGAAGCGCAAAGAAGAAAGGCCATATCATATCACATATTATGAATTGCATGTGATGTTAATCCTTTATGCATCTTGTATTGCTTTGTAGACGGTAGCATTATAAGATGATCCTCATGCACATAAATTTCAAGTTCTAAAGTGTTCACCCTTAGTATGCACGCTGCCAAAGCTTTGCTTGAAGCACCACGTGATGATCGGGTGTCTTTGATTCATGGTGAATACAACGTAAGCCAGATTTGCTTATGCGGTAGCTAAGGTTTGATCTTGACGCCTAGCATGTATGCATATGGCCTCGTGAACACGGATTACCGAAAGGTAGAGCATGAGTCATATAGTAGATACGATGAACATGTTGATTGTTCGCCATTGAAGCTATATCAACTCTCGTGATGATCGGTTTTGATATGGTGGATTTGGTTCATGTGATCACTAAAACAATGTGAGGGATATTGTTTTGAGTGGGAGTTCACCTAGATTAATTTAATTATTAATTAGAACTCAATTTATCATAAACTAAATCAAAGTGAATTTGCATAGTTGTTGAAGTCATTGGCATCCGTTTACCACCTTGCGCTTAGTTATAATTGAGATGATAGAACTATAGAATTCTGGTTAGTTACTTTACGAACTGGTATCGTATTGTTTTGAAGTGTTAATCTAAAGTTTAAAGTCCTATTGCAAACTTTCAAGAAGTTCAGTCCTCCATGAAGTTTAATAATTGGTATTAAAACAAGAGTGACAATTCCAAAGTGTTAGTATATGAGTATCATGTTTGTCTCCATGATTCTTGATATTCAAAAGATTATCTTAATATCAAGGTTATCTAGGATCTGAAAGAGTTGTTTCAGAAACCATGATGTGTGGATGATATTGTGATATCTGAAATGAAGTTTTGGTTACAACATGATAGAGTATAATATGGCAAAAGTCATGTTCTCATATTTGATAAGAATTTGCAAAAGGTTGGAGACACTAGTTGTCCTAATCTTCCAAAAGGTTTTGGAGAGCAACATTATACTCATGATTCACCGTTACAAGCTAAAGTAGCTAGATCATGGATAAGTCCATGATGAGGGTGAATATTTGATGTAGGTAAAATGTTTACTACACCAAGAGATTACTAAAGAAAGGAATTTGAAAGAACACCAAATATTTGATAATGGTGATCTACTTCAAAGTGCAAGTTCAAAGACATTGGTATTTAACTATACACGCTTTGAACTATGTGTCATAAGTATGACTCCACTATTGATGTTGATAGATTCTTTCAAACAGAAAAGGAAATACTGAAAGAGAATCTCATAAGTATATGGCAGAAAAGAAAAGACTAGAATTGTTCAGTTTAAAGTATATAGATGATATACGTGTTATGGCTATATTCTTTGCTTATTAAACAATGTGGTTCTTAAGTATTTGATACTGAATTTGTTGGTGTGAATCGTCATACGAAACAACACAATTCATGAACTACAATGGCCTAAGTAACTAGCAAAAGAATAGGTGATGATGTTCATCGAGAACAAATAAAGGGTTATTTTGTTGCTCGTTAAACATCAACGCTTGCCTTCAAGATTTGTTTTATCAGGTATTATGAGAACAAAAGGGTTGTTCAAATAATTGCCGTAATCCATAAAAGATGGATGATTCACAAATCTCGTTGGATAAATCACATCCATAAAACTAGTGCTAAAATTGTCGAAAGACAAATTGATTGAAAGATCACTTAGGAAGTGACATCGCCGTTTAAATTATATTGGAAAGAAAACATGAAGAAACTCCATGTGGATGGAATTTTGGAGTCTTTTGATTTTGATCAAATGACGTTTGTGAAACTTTCCTAGAGATAATTAAAACTTCGTTCATAGGCCAAAAGGGAACGAAAGACTAGCTTATTGGAACTTGTGCATATTGTTGTACGAACTCCATTATGTGTGGTCAAGAGCGATGGATTTCAACTTCATATGCTTTCTCCGAAAATTTGAGTGAATATGTGAATATTTGCTTAATAAGGATGAAGTGTGAAATATTTGAAAAGTTCGAAAGATTTTCAAGATGAAGTGCAAAATCATTGTAACAAGAATATAAATAGTTTATGATAAGATCATAAAGGAAGATATTTAAGTTACAAGTTTAGCATAATACCTAAGATTTAAGGAATCTGTCCGTGGATTTGCATTTCCCGAAACACCATAAGAGTATGGAGCATTCGAGATATGTAATTAAACCTTGTTTGACATGGTAAGATCGAAGGTATAATTCATAAAACTGCTATTATATTTTTAAAGATTAAAAGCTTTAGAGACTACCGTTTTCCACTAAAAGAGCTCCATCATAATCCGCTGAAATGACACCATATAAAGTTATGGTTTGGGATAAAACCCAAGTAGTCCTTTCTTAAACATTGGTATGCTATGCATAAAAAAAGATGTGTGCAACCAAAGTCGGATGAACCTGTCTTTGTATAAATGTTAAGTATTCCTCCATAAACACCGGAGACAAAAGTGTTTGTCGCTTAGAACGTCAAGTTTCTTTGAGAAGGAATTTTTCGTGAAAAGTTAAGTGGGAGGACAATAGAACTTTGATAAGGTTAAAAGAACCTTAGCTATATGTGCAAAGTTGCGCAAAGACCGAAAAGTGTTCCGGAGGCAAAGAACAATGCTCATGGCTCACGTGCCTCAAGGGTTGTGGTCACGGAGGTCTAAGTTTCTATTGAAACAAGTAGGTCGGATGAACAATCAAATACCAAGATTTGAGGGTTGAATCATTATTTGAGAATAATGAACCTACTACATGCAAAGAAGCGATGATGGGCCCGACTCGCCAAATGGCTTGAAGCCATATAATCCGTGATAGTTCCATACACGAGAAATCAAGTTTTGAACTTGAAGGACCCTCGAAAAAGGTGTAAGACCTTGCAGTTGTGTTTGGATCTATAAAGAAGTAGACATGGATGTTTCACATCTATGAAATAGTCGACATGTTGGGAAAGAGTTCACAACAATGTTCAAAGGTTGTATATGACAAGATTTGATCTTTCATAGCGATTTTTAGTCTAGACGGATTAATGTAGCAACCACTACATATAATTTGTTATGTGGTAGTAGAATAAACAAAACAAGTTCTTCTAATAGAATGGTTACCTAGGGCGTGCATGACACGGTCCAAAGGGTTTTGTTAATTCAAAGGATGCTAAAAGCATATGCAAACTTCAATGGTTGAAGTAAGCATAGCGGAGTTGGAATCTTCACTATGATGAAACTGTTAAAAGAGTTTAATTTCATCGGAGACAATGAAGATGCTTGCATTTGCAAGAAATTAAGTGGGAGCGCTAAGACATGTTTCTAATACATTATGTGGAAGACATATTGTTGATTGGAAATAATGTATCTTTTATTAACACATATTAAGAATTTCATCCCGATGAAAGACTTAGGCAAAACCCAAATATTTGGCATCAATAGACGCTAATATGGTTGTGCCAGAAGTACATAGACGAGATATTGAATGAATTCAATATAGAAACTACAAGGAAGGTTCTTGTACGTAAAGGATTGAATGAGTTCAATGTTGATGATATATTCAAATGTATTGACATTTGGTAAGTGAAACAAAGATTCAAGTATAGATTGATACTTGATGTATGAAATCACAAAGAGTATTTATATCAATCATATTGTGATATGTACAAATCCAGATATGTCCTATGCTGTAAATATTATGAGCATATACCAGAATGATTCATAAGATGATCATTGGACGATAGTAAGGATATTCTTATGATATTTTGGAAGAACTAAGAGTATATTATTTGTAGAAGTGACAAATAGATGGTTAGTTCATTGTAAAAGTACTACATTGATACTAGTTTTGTCACAAAGTACAAATTAAGTTTATCTCAATCTAAATTAAGGGTGGCACAATATAATGGAAAGTGAGTTCCATAATGGATTTGGATGAGTTCCAAAGTTAAGACATTGTGACAGATACTTCAACAAAAGGCTAAGTATATGACTGCTATTATAGCAGCAAAAGAGGGCATTTGTGTCAAGTAGTTTGTTATCAAACTAGGTGTAGTTCACAGTGGGATAATACTATGAAGATATATTGTGCGACAATATTATCAACATGTTTTAACCCCAAAGAACTAAAGGTCACACCGAAAGACCAAATTTATACAAAGCCATCTCATTAGAGAATGAGTGATGCGTGAAGACGCAAAGACATGCAATTACACACGGACCTGGAAGTGTCAGATCCGGAGATCAGTTGACCACTAGCAATCGTGTACATACAACACCGTAAAGCCATAGGTGTTGAATACACAAAGGTTTGAAACTAGATTATTGACTCTAGTGCAAGTGGGAGACTGTTGGAGATATGCCCAAGAGGCAATAATAAAGTGGTTATTATCATATCTTCACACTTATGATAAATGTTTACATACCATGCTATAATTGTATTAACCGGAAACATTAATACTTGTGTGATTTGTAAACTAAAATAAGAGTCCCTAGTAAAGCCTCTTGTTAAACTAGCTTGTTGGTTAATATATGATCATGGTTTCCTGATCATGAACATAGAGATGTTATTAACAACAGGATCATATCATTAGGAGAATGATGTGATGGACATACTCCTATAGATAAGCGTAGCATAAAGATCAAGTCATTTCAATAGTTCAATTGCTATATGCTTTCTGATACATAGTAACCTAATTCCTTCGACCATGAGATCATGCATATCACCTTTACCGGATGGATGCTTTGATGACATCAAACACCACACCGTAATGTGGTGTGGCTATAAAGGTGGCATTGAGTGTTCGGAAAGTGTTGGTTGAAACACATGGATCAAGAGTGGATTTGTCCATCCACATGACGGATAGATATACTCTGGCCCTCTCGGTGAAATGTCATCCAATTAGCTTGCAAGCATGTGACTTGGTCACAAGGGATCACATATCACGGAACGAGAAAAGAGTACTTATCGAACGAGGTTGAACTAGGTATGCGAGATACCGACGATCATAACCTCGGATAAGTAAATATATCGTGAGACAAAGGGAAATTGGTATCGTATGTAAGTGGTTCATTCGATCGCAATGTAATCGTAGAAATATGTGGGAGCCATATGAATTTCCAGATTCCTCTATTGGTTATTGATCGGAGAAGTGTCTCGATCATGTCCGCATAATTCACGAACCGTAGGGAGACACACTTAAGGATTCGACGTTATTTGAGTAGTTATGGTATTATGAGAAAGAGACCGAATGTTGTTCGGAGTCTCGGATGGGATCCGGGATATCACGAGGTGATCCGGAATGGTCCGGAGAATAAGATTCATATAAGGAAAGTCCCGTTTCGGAGTAGCGGAATGATTCCGGTGTTTTCATCGAACATTCTAGAAGGTCCGGAATGTCCGCACTCGGAGGGGAAGGGTACATGAATGTGTCATTGTAAGTTGGAATGATTGCATCATGTACTAAGTGTTCTCGCTGTCCAAAATAGAGGGTTTATTTAGATCCTAAATTGAAAAGTCAAACGGCTAGTTTGAAAGTCAAACGGCAATTTTGGGAAGTGGGAAAAGAGGAGGAGTATGAAACCGAGTTGGGGAGGGAGACCTCCTCCAACCGGCGGCCAACTCCAATGCCGAGTTGGGGAGGGACTCCACTCCCTCCCCATGGCGCGGCCAGCCCCCTCCCACCTATATAAGGAGGGGCAGGGCTCCCTCCTCTACACAGAAGTTCCTATCCTCTAAACTAAACCCTAGATCTAAACTCCGGTTTAGAGCTATTTCGGTTTAGAGCTTTCTAATTGGTTTAGAGCCTTCTAATTGGTGTGTCTAATTACTAGACCACTAATAGCCTCTCTCATAAGCTCCACCATACTCGCACCGGCTTAAGGCGAAGCCTCGGGATCTCCTCTACTTCGGTACCACGCGTTGTCTGCCGGAATCATGAGGAGAGTGCTACAACCTCCGCTGCTTTGGAACAAGGGAGAGGAAGGTCTTCACGAAAATCGAACGCAGGACCGATCATGGGAGCGCTGCTGAACGTGATACTGGAAGGATCGTCACGCGATCTTGAGATCGGAAAGAGTACGACTACATCACCCACGAGAATCGCTCGTTAACCGCTTTGGAATCTTCGAGGGTGAGTTCCACTATCGACTCGTTGCTACAATCTAGTAGATAGATCTTGGCTTGTTTGTTTGTATGCGATAGAAAATTTTTGTTTTCCATGCTACGAACCCCTACAATCATGTCATACAAACTAATATATGATCCCATCTATGATAAATAACATGCACAAAAGTTATATGGCTAGGCCGAAGCCCTTAGCCCAAGGATAATTACTCACGCATTGAGATGAAATCAACAATCATAAACATTGTAATGGGAATCATGAGATTTAGAGAAAATAGTCTTACAATGTCGCCAATCAAAGATGAGATCTACTATTACAAGTGATGGAATATGGCTATGGTGATGGCGAAGGATTTGGAGATTAGATCTAAGTCTATTCCTCCAGCAGCTCTTCGGTGTTGTGGATGGAGATCTAGGGGCGGCTGGTGATCGTAAAGAGCTCTTGGTTCTTGTTGCCCAAGGCCTCTTTATATAGGGGTCCCTTCATGAAAGTTGTTCTGTTTAACCTAGCAGTGTCGATGGAAACTATACAACCGGAACTATATGGCCGAAATTTTATTCCCGTCGTATAGTTGGTTGTTAAAGCGTCTGTCTCCATTTCACGACTCTTGGTTGCTTCGGGTTGTTGAAAATCTTGTATCTTTGACTTTAATTGTGTGATTCTCATCATCAAACGTCATTATCTGCGCATGGAAAATAGAAAGAAAGGATTGCATACCCATTTGATCATTAGCCATTAGTGGCAGGGTTTAGAGAGATATTTCATCAAAAATATAAATAATATCCAGTTTAAATATGGACGTAGATGGCTATATTTCAGAGCAATCAATAGACGAGCCGGATTCGATTGTGCCTGTTACTGAGGCATGCGAAGCCCCCACGTCCAGCGAGACTGGGTCTCGCAAATGGGAGAGGATCGAAGAGTCGGATGACTCCACGCTTGGGACGTCGAAGGACCTTGCTCCTGAGGAGGGCGACACGGATCTGATTCATGCCGTGCCTGTCCGCAGCATGCGCCCTCCTCCACTAAAGAAGCAGAAGCAGGATGAACCTTTTGACCTTGACCAGTTTGACAGGTGAGACTCCGCTCTTTGGCTGGTGATGTTTCTTGGTTTTGTTCTTCTTATTGTTCCTCGCGTTCTTACTGTATTTTGCTTGTGTTGAAGTGTTACAGCATAGTGCTCGTTTGACACCGTCCGCGAGCTAGATGACGAGGGAACCGTGGACTCCATGGGAAAGGTCGCAGAACAACTCGCGCCTTCCCCGAAGACGGTGGCCAACTCCGGCACGAGCTCCTCGAGTTCTTCCAAGTCAGGGGAACACAGGGTTCTGACCCGGATGACCACAAAAGAAACTTCACAGTCGTCAGGTGATCATGTAAGTGCTCATGTAGTCATAGGAGGGAGCCCCCGAGACCTTTCCTTGTCGTCTGACATGTAGTATCACTACAGCCCTTTATTCAGAGCCTGGTCCGCCTCATCAAGGAGCATGTGTGACTGGAGGCTGACCACCAGCAGCTGCAGAGTAAGTTCGTTTGTTTTTCGATTTGTCCATGTGAAAAATGAAGCGATGCTTGATTGATGCGCCTTGTGATGCCATAGGAGAACAATGAGAGTCTTCGTCGACTGAGCTCTCTCGAAAAGAGCCTCCGTGTGGCGGAGACGAATAGGAAAGATGCGGTCGACGCCCTCGAGCGCTACAAGGAGGAGTCGTAGTGGCGCGAGGAAGAACGGGCATTAGCTACAGCTGAGAGGGAGCGCGGGTTTGCGGAACAGCTTCTGGCCGCTGCCCAGGCTATTTATGGTTTGTTTTCTAATTTCGCTTTATTGCCGAATACATTGGAGTCTTCGATTTTTTCTTATATTTGATCGTGAACTGTGATGGTTTCGCAGATGCGGCCGGCATTGACTTTGATCGTCAAGTGCTTACCCATGAGATTTTCCTAGCGAGCGCCATAGCCACAGTCGAAGACCGCAGTGCATCCGCCACCGACGCTCTCCAAAAGTCCAAGGTCACGTTTCATCGTCTCTGGGAGGAGATGATGCTGAAGGCTAAGGCTATTAAGGGCGTGGGAGGCCTCGCATAATCTTTCACTGGAGGTGTACCGACGGACTACAAGCAGGCATAGAAAGGAGAGGGCACGTCTCTCGGGATGGCTATGGCGCTGATCTAAACGTGAGCAGGATCACGTCGAAGATGCCGGTGACCGCGGACGGTGAAGAGGTAGCATTCGCTCCTTTTGTTGTTCGTTGTCATAATTACAGGCCCCAGCTCATAGAGACGCTCGCGAAGTATTCCGCGAAAGATGGCAAGTGATATCTTGCGAGTGGAGCCTTGGATTTCTTCGGCTCTGGCTTTCGCTCCTTGGCCAACGTAGCTTCGACCAATCCGAGTCCGGCAATAGAGGACTAGTGCATGGCGGATTGTGGATCTCCAGTTGGTGGATAATTGGTGAGCAGGTACGTAGTAGCTGCTATCACCGCAGCTTGTGGTGTCTTCGGGATCATGTGGCCCAAGATTCCACAGACATGAACGAGAAGTCGAGTGCCTTAGTTGCCTCTTCTCGATCTTTGTCGTTGAGGTGGTCCAGTCGAGAGTGCCTTTTGGCGGCTACGGGCCATTGCCTTTCGAGGAAGAGCTGCCGATAGAGGAGAGTGCTGCCCGCCGGGCGCTCCACTCATTTGCGGCTTTCTTGAGAGACTCGAGTTGTGAGTTCACCGCATTTTAGCGTTTCAACTCTTGGATGAGTAGCCAATGGTACCCCGTCAACATGTCGCATGATGCGTCTGCTGGCAAGGGATTGCCTTGTAGGGCTTCCCTACATCGCGCCCACCCAGCATTGCTGAGGTGGATCTCTTGGCACGCCGATCCGTTGTTGTCGGTCTCGCCCTGATTGTTGGGGTTGGGCGGGTTTGGCTGCTCGCTGTTGGTGGGGCCATTGGTGGGAGCTCCGTTTGCGGGAGCTTCATTTGTGGGGCCGTTGGTTAGCACCATCTTGCTAGTGTTTTCTTGGGTGCTTCCATCACCACAGTTGACGACGGCGCACATGTAGTGGTTGGGGAAGCTGCTGCTTCTGCAACTCTCAGATCCGGAGCCGTAGCCGTCATCTCCTGATGCCGGATTGCACAGATCGAAGTCGCAACTGTTGTTGGTGTTCGTGTCGTAGGACGATGCCAAGGCGTTGAGCTCGCTCAGGGTGCCGATCGGTGGTGGGAACCACGAGGCAGGGGCAATCAAAGGTGATCGAGGAAGCGAAGTGTGCCGATCTGGCCGACCTGGAAGCGTAGGCTCCCGATCGTCATGTCGATTTCGTCGCCCACGGACTCGAAGTCTGGGTGAGTCGCTGGCGAGTGGACGGTGAAGTCGAAGGTGCTGAAGAGGAGGCGATTCTTCGTTGTAGCAGAGTTGTAGATCGCAGTTGATGGAGTTGAGGAAGCCACAATATCATCCTGATTCCCACAGACGGCACCAATTGACGAGGGGTTAACTCATCAATGACCATCGTTGATGGACTTGGGTTATAGGAAGTGGAGAGCACTGGAGGCATCGATCGGCTAGCAAACAAGCACATCAGGGACACATGGTTTACCCAGGTTTAGGCCCTCGGAAGAGACCCTACTCCTGCTTGTCTGCTCTTTGGTTATCAAGGAATCAAAAGTTACAGGGAATGCACAGATGCGATATGGCAATGTGTAAACTAGGGTTACGGATATCCTTCTCGCTGCCCCTCCTGGCCTTTATATAGGGAGGCCAGGTCTCGGGATAGCAGGACGAGTCGGTTACATATTAGGGTTTCACCCTTTTGAAAATCTATCTATTGCTTGTCGTGTCCTTCAAGGAGTCGCCTTCCTCTGGACTTGAGCCATCTCAATTTTTGTTGGGCTTCAATCATCCCACAGGTTCATCTTGGGCTAGACCGTATAGGATAAACCTGGGTACCCGTAGGGTATACCCATGTCACATATATTTTTCTTCTACTCTTCAGACCCAATAGTTTTCAATATCTTCACAGAGATTCCAAAGATCATGGATCTATCAAATGTATGGATAATATAAATGTTTAGAGGCCTAAGAACGCTAATTATGCTTAAACTTTGAGTAATACAACTTCTTTAGCATAAATATTAAAGATGTGTTTAAGAAATTTTCTAAAGTAGGGGGCCATTGCCCCCTTCCCTTGACTCGGTGAACTTTGCTACTTTAAAGGAGGGGCATTTGGTGTCATGTTGTCCTAAGACCCCCAAAATCTATGGACCGGCCCTAGGGTGAGGGCGTCACGGGTGGGACGTGGCCTGGGTTAGGGTAGCAAGACGGGGGTGGGGGGGGCCATGTAGGTAGGGATCTTGGTTGCCACACATGACGGCGGGAGTGGACGAGGCGAGGGTGGCGCGATAGCACGCAGATGGGAAAGAAGCGAGGGTTGTGTTATTTTAACACCACCGACAAAACGAGTTGGACTCTCTTGTCTCTTGGACCAGGGCCTGTCTACGGGGATTCGTGCGGTGCCAACTTTGCCCATGCGATGCCACTAGTATGACATGTACTAGTTATCTTTTTGACACGAGTATAAACTTTTGCGAGCTTTTAGATGAATGAAAATAATGGCTGATATTCATTTGAGCATACCACGAACGAACTGGAACGGAGGTAGTACTACTTTTACTGGAGTTTAGCTCTCCTTTATTTTTATGCGACAGAAAATGAGATCTATCGCTTATACCTGTATTTCCAGCTTCTGAACGTCAAATCACGAATAAACATAGGACATAGCCACATATATATAGTTATAAAGCTAGTGTTACAGGCACATGCATTCGCACCAAGGAAATTATGAGTTTCACATACGTGAGGTAAACAAATTTGAACAGTAATGAACATATTTTTTTTTAAGTGAGATGTCCACGTAGGTCTTTGTTTAAGGTACACATTTCTTTTAAAGTGTGTTACTTGTACCATAAGTACCATCTTAGAAATTATAGCACAACACTGGAAAAAGTCATGCCTGGATACTAAAAAACAAATGGAGTACTGCTCTTGATAGCCTCCTCCAGTTTCGTATTTGTACGGCACTTGATACTTCAAATTTCAAATGTCGGTATCATAAGAATCAACATAAGAAGGTATGCGATCTTATCTCCCTCTATGTTTTAGCTATGTAACTATGATGTGGTGCATCGAGGTTAGGTTGGATGTAACCTACCTAAGTGCAAGTGTAAATTGTGTAATGACCTAGTTGTTGGTGTTGATCTGTCACGTTTAACAGAGGACCCCACAAACCAATGTTTTGGAACCCCTCGTACGCTAAAATACGCGGCTTGATCGGGGGCACCAGAACCAACTCGTGGCTCTTGGTCCCCTGTCGCCTGCGCCATATAAAGGGAGGGGAGACCGGCAGCGATGATTGACTAGTTCGCGATCTGCTACACCTTCTCCCCTACATCGTCTAAACCCTACCAATCTAGGGAGGCTCAGTAGCGACAGGAAGGCTAGGCTACACCCCGCCGGTGCCAGGGCAGTGCCGCTGGAGGCTGGAGGGCATCCGTACCTTTCCCAGATCGTCTACATCGACAACAGAAGAAGTCTGCATTTTTTAGGCAGCAATGGCATCTTCATCGACCCCCGCGCCAACACCTAGTAAAGATCATCTACCCCTTTTATTTATATCCATTAGGTGTTCTAGATGCTGCCCATGCATGATCTTGTGTTGCTACCGTCGAATATATCCCTAACACTAGCTATTCACTTACTGAAAAATTGCTCCTAGCTACCGTGCTTGTTGTAGTACCTAATTAAGTTCTATGCAGATTCATTTGCTGCTTCAAGTTGAATGGACAACTTCTCATCCTTCCTTAAAGTGGACCAGGATTATAAAAATTGTAGTACTAAGGTTGTCTGACTGACTAACCTCCCAGATTAAGCCATTTCAGCTTTCCATTCTTCGTGTAAACGTTTTTGCTCAGTTGAACAGAAGAATCAATCACAGACACAAATCAGTCATATCTAGTCTCCAATCATACGTATCAGACATACAGATACAGCTCATGCTGCTCTCAATCTGCTCCAAAGGACACACATACACATCCCCACACTCCATATAGGCATCCATCATCCTGTCTCCTCTTCCCCCCACTCGTGTGCCCAAACAGCTGCTAATGTCGCCTCGATCATCTCATCATGGAACAGATGAACTAAGCGTCGCAACTATACTCGGGCCTGGCATAGCTTCCTCCGCTCCTTTTTGATGGGTACGTTACAGTTTTTTTACAATCATTCTTGTTTCCTTTTGCTTCGAAGCTCTTGGTGTGTCTTGCGTTCTGGTTGAGATTGTGATTACGTTCTTGTTTCGGCAGATGTTGACATGTATTTTTTTGCCGTACTAGTGCTTGAACTAGAAAGTCTGGCTCAAAGTTCCATGGAGATTCTTACTTTTGTTACTACCTTGTACCCTTTTTTGCCATTGATTTAGACTGTTCGAAATCATTTGAACATGTGGTCCTGCTACAGTAACATGAGGTAAGCATTTTGCAGATAAAAACATACTTTCTTGGTTCACTCAGTTACTCATTATTTATGCTATGTGATCAGTTAATCATGTTTGCTGCATTACCAGAAACATTTATTTTCTGGGTTCGAGCGGAGCCGATTCCATGGTTTCTTTCTCTGTTTAAAGGAGATCCTAGTTGTTTTCCCTTTAGGTGTGTGAAGGTCACATCGAGTTCTCGATTGCTTCTTATTCCTTCCACTAAAGCTGCCCCCATTCTCCTTTTTCCCTTTGATCAGTTCGATGTGGCCCTCTTCATCCAACTACTGTTTCTTGATTCTATAAAAGGACCATACCTATCTTGCTGTCCATGCTGTTGCGCATAAAAGGACCACACCTATCTAAATCCAGAATCTAGACGCAAATGTAAGAACATTATTAGTGCTACTTGCATCAGTCGTTGTCTATCCTCTTGATCACTTACCGATATATAGCCTAACGCCATTACTGTTCTTGTCCAGTAGAAGAAGCAGGCGCAGGCCGAGTCCAAGGCTGCAATGCTGAGGCGCGAAGCTGCTGCTGTTGAGGAGGCGGCGCGGAGGCCCTGCGCGACCAAGACCCGCAAGCGCCGCGCGCTATCGTCATCATCCGGTGGCGCATCGGACACTCTGAGGAAGCTGAGGCTGAAGCGAGGCGTGGTCTGGTTCCCCTGGAGGGGATCGTCACCGTGCCTGGGGAGCAGAAGGAAAATGTCAGAGTCGCCGTGGAGCAGGCTACACTGCAGCGCCGACGGGATGTACTCGTCGGTGTCAGCCCGGAAGCTCGCCAGCACTCTGTGGCAGATGAACGAGGGTGGCTTGCTCGAGGAGGAGGACGAGGCCAGTATCGCGTCTGCACACTGCGCGTTGTCGGTGAAGGTGAGTGTCGCCTGCCGGTCACCGTGCATTATTAATAACCGTTTTGTTCTTGCAGTTTGATCATGATGCTTCTGTTGTGTAGATCTCAAAGAGGTCAAAAACGAAGGGCAAGGTTTTGGACGCTGATCATGGCGAGTGGTTTTCAGATAAGCTGAGTAATGGCGGCAGGATTGGGGTAATTAACTCTGTACTATCACAGTGTTCTGTATGCTGCTCATTTTGTTTTTTCAAGAAAAAAGTAATAAAACAAAGACTAATCTTTAGTTACTAGACTTACTAATATCACTTCTTATCTATATATTAATTTCTCGGATGCTACTAGGGTAACGAACTTACCATTAATGAGTCAAAGCCCTGATTCACTCTGCATTTTGGATGCAAGTCATGAGACTGGCGATTCTGGCGGTGCACGCTAGATCCTTCTGCCATCAATCAGCCGCTTTGCGATCTGTGCTGCACCGGTTCATCAAGTTTTATACAGTTTCAGAAATTGGTGTCAGATTGGATTGCAATGAAACAAACAAAAACATTGCATCGTGAAATTAGGTGCACGCCAAAATCTACTTTCTGTGCAAGTCATGGAGTCACTCGTCTCTGGACTTGTAGCTATGTCCCACACACACTATATTAGCGGTAGTACTACAGCCTGACAGAAAACATGGCTTGCGTTTCCAAGGATGCTTTTTGATAGCCACATGCATCTTTGTCTACTTCCCCCCATCGACTACAAACTAATCGATTTTCAGTTGGAACTTGAGCATCTCGAATGGCATGGCAGATTCGGCGGTTGTGAAAGTTAGTTGAGACATGTTTTTCAATTGGTGTGCAGCAGTTGTAGAAGAGGGCCATGACAGCCTCAGCTGCGACAGGAGCTCCTCATCATACCATGTCCTCCTTTCTCTACCTAATCATTCCTTCTGAACCTAATCGCCGCTAGCAGAAGTAATAATAAAGGGTGCAAAATTAAATGTTTACCAAGTGCTAGCAAAAGATGTGAACAAGTTGCTGATAATTTTTGTACCATCTGTTCTTCTTCAGGTGCACGCACTCGCTGCTGCAGACTCGAGCTCTACATGTTCAGTGGACAGAATAATGGCACACCTGCAGGACATGTACCACAGCCTGACAGCGGCCAAGGAGCTCGCCGGAGTCCTCGGCAACCTCTGGGGGCCCGGAGTACTGAACCCGTCCACGACGTCGCTCCTCTCCGCGCTTCGTTCCGAGCTGGAGATCGCGCGCACCCACACGTGGCAGCTCGCCAAGGAGCAGAGCCGCCACCGCGGCGACGAGGTCGCGCTCCTGAAGAAGCGGCTTGTGGCGGAGGCGCGTGCGTGGAAGAGCAAGCAGCAGGAGAAGGTGGCTGCCACCGTGCGTGTGGTGGCCGGCGAGCTGGAGGGCGAGAAGCGGTCCAGGCGGAGGGCGGAGAGGGTGAACGCCAAGCTCGGGAAGGCACTGGCCGAAACAGGGAGCTCTTTGGAGGCGGCGGAGAGGGAGCTCGAGATGGAGAGGAGGTCGAGGGAGCGGCTGGAGAAGATGTGCAATGAGCTAGTTAGGGGCGGCGCCTCGTCGTCATCTTCGAGGGCACACGAGGAGCTGGACAAGGAGCGGGAGATGCTGTGGCTCGCCGATGAGCTCCGCGAGGAGAGGGTCCAGATGAAGCTGCTCGAGGCGAGGCTCCAGCTCCAGTTCGAGGAGAAGAACGCCGTCGTCGAGCAGCTCCGCGGCGAGCTCGAGTCCTTCCGAGAGAGCAAGACGCAGGATCACCAGGAACCGTCTGATGCAGGTGCCAGTCACGGTCACCATGCATCTGAAGCTGAAGGTCGTGTTGCTGACAACAAGAACACAGATAGAGAAGGTGGCGACGACCGCGAAGAAGTTGATTCACAAGGTAGCGACATGCACTCCATCGAGCTCAACGTTGATGGCAATATCAAGGATTGTGGCTGGAGCTACGGCACCGCTGCCAATTCCAAAGACATGTCGACGTCCAAGAAGGGAATGGAGTGCGCTGTGGATCCGTGGGCCTGCGCCTCCTTGGACCGGCGATCGCTGGAGGAGTCGGAAGGAGGCCAGCAGTGGAACGTCAACGAAGGGTGCAGCGGTACCACCAGAGACATCGACGAGGACTCAGAGAGGTACCAGGCCATCAAGAACCTCAGGGAGCAGATGCTGACCAGACATGGGTTCATTTTCATGTCACCAGCAGACCAAGGAAATGCCGACAGAGAACAACATCGCTACGGTGTGATATGACAAAATGAATTGGATCGACTGGCCAACTCTAACCGTTATGTTTTCCCTTACTTGGACGATTTTCTTCTACAGAGGGATCAACCTTTATTACTCCCTCCGTCCTAAAAAAGAGTGTCGCAAATTTGATTCGCATGTATCTATACATTAAAACTCATCTAGATGAACTACAAGATATCAAAGTTAGGATGTTTTTATCTACTCGGATACCAAATGAACTACAGGATATCAAATGAACATAAGTTAGGACGTACGGTACAACCATACAAGTATGACATTTTTTCTTCCAAAAGTACCAATTTGGGACTGGCAGCGGTTTTTTGGGTCTAACGGCTAGTAGAGCGTAGCAATTGTTAGCCATATGCAGTAGATGCCAGAAGCAACCTCACTGATACTATCACGAGAACATGATGTCAACAAATTAAAAAATGTTGGAGCTGGATAGCATGAATTCAAGCAAGTTTGTCAATAAATCTGCATTTAAAGGATTTTACCATCAGAATTCAATTACGATATAGAGTACTTTTTTGTTACAGCTAATCTCTTCGTAAATCATACTCCATCCGTAACTGTCGCGGATTTCTCTAGCTATCTAGACCCGTTTTAGTGTGTAGATACAAGATTAGGAATCTAGACAAACTGCGACCCTTAATATGGAACGGAGGTAGTAATAGATAAAATATAAAATGGTAATACAGCTAATGTAAACAGACGTTTCTTGTTTACAGAATATTACCATTTTACATGCCCAAGTTTGTCTTCTTTCCAAGGTGCAACTATCAACTTTATCTCATGAAAAACAATGGCATCATTTGATGTACTGTAGATGGTTGCAAGTCAAGCATGTGTTGCTGTCTGTTCCACTACAATGTATTGAGCAGTTGAGCCTAAAAGGATCAGGTATTAATGTACCTGCTTTCTGCATTCTTCAATAGTAACTCTCATGACTGCAGACACCAGACAAAGCAACTGATGAGTGCCCGATCCCGACCAACAGTTCCCTGATTAGCAAGATCAGATTTTCTTTACCAGCTGACACAAATGTGAAGATGATATTGTGAAGAATTCAGTATGGCCTAGCCTATACTTAAATGTCTTGCTGGCAATTGATGATTGCAGAGGGAAGTTGACAACTCTGATCACAAGGGCGCGCAGCCATTATGTTAGATCAGCTAGTCTTGAGAAGCTGGTTTTCAAACCAATTCAGATCTTTCCATCACAATTACACCTTCGTACTGCATTCTTGATTAATCCCAAGCAAACTCATGCATCCATCCTTTGAGCACGAAAGAATTCACGGTGCCAACTAAGCATATATATTCTTATGAAGTCATTCTTTTGGGTGCCCGTTGCTGCATAAAATCCTTCAATCGTTCTGTTTCACCAATGGCAGGCAGCCATTCCATGAGAACATCAATGGTCACAAAATCAGGAGTGCACCTCTCCTCCCTCATGCGGTCCATCAGTTCAAAAGCCTTTTCAGGCATGTTCTTGTCGCGAAGTCCCTTCAGCATCGCGTTGAAGGTTGTAACATTTGCAGGCACACGCTTCTCCCTCATTTCATCAAACAGTTCGATTGCTAAACTCGCATCTCTGCTCTTGCAGAGAGAGTCGATCAGAGTATTGTATATCACGGTGTTGGGCGGAATACCAGATTCTTCCATAGACCGGAAAATCTTGAAAGCTTCGTCGATTTTAGCAGCTTTGCAATATCCATGTACAAGTGTACCAAAGGTCACCACAGAAGGCTGGCAAGCATCATCGATCATCTTCCCCAACAATTCATCCACTACCAAGAAATCTCCTGCTTTGCACAGAGCAGACAACAAGGTATTGTAGGTGCACACATCTGGCCGGAGACCATCTTCCTTCATCTTCCCAAGCAACTCACGAGCCTCACACAGCCTCTTCTTCCTACAAAATCCACCAATCAAAGTATTGTATGCTTTTGCATCCAGCCGAAAGCCTGCCTTCTTCATCGACGATGCCATGGAGCTAGCTTCCTCCAACCGTCCTGCTTGCGTCAATCCTGATATCATTGTGAAATACATGACTGCATCTGGCGAGTGCCCTTCATCCGCCATCTGATGGAACAACTCCATGGCCACACCCACATTGTTGATGTGGAGTAAAGCCCCAACCAGAGTGTTGTAGGTCACCCTGTTGCCCTTGGCTTCAGGCCAGACTGTTCTTTTCTCCCTGAAGAACTCTAGCGCACCGCCAACCCTGCCTACCCGGCACAAACCACCCACGATCGTGTTCAGAGTGACGACATTCGGCGGCACGCCCTCCCTCTCCATCCTCCCCACCAGCTCGCGCGCCATGCCAACATCCCCCGCACGGCAGAACGCATCGGCCAGGCAGTTATAAGTAACCGTGTTGGGCGCGCACCGATGTGCAGTCCTCATCCGCTCCTCCACGAATTTCACCGCCTCCTGGATCCTCCCGGTCTTGCACAGGCCATCCACGACGGTGTTCAGCATGACGACATCCGGGCGCACGTCTGAGGCTGGGCCGGACATTCCGTCGAGCACTCTGAGGGCGTCTCCCACGCGGGCAGCTTTGCAGAGGGCGTTGACGAGGATGCCGTAGGTGACGACGTCGGGTCTGACGGCGGCATCTCGCATGGAGGCGAAGAGCTTGGTGATTCCCGGGAGGTCGCCGGCGCGGGCGAGCGCGGCGAAGAGAGTGTTGAACACGGAGGTGTCGGGCGGCGGGGCGCCTGCGGCGAGGGAGTCGCGGAGGAAGCGGGCGGCGTCGGCGGGGGAGGAGGTAAGGCGGCGCGCAAGGAGCTTGGATAGGAGGGCGGCGAGGATGGGCGCGGAGTTTGGCGGGAGGCGGTGGCGTGAGGGGAGGGAGAGGAGGAGCGCGAGGGAGGCAGGGGTGAGGGCGTGGGAGGGCGCGGCGAGGAGCGAGTAGAGGTCAGATGTGAGGGAGGGCGTGTCGCGGAGGAGGGAGAGGGCGGAGGCGGGAGGGGTGGACTCGGAGACGAGGTCGGCGAGGAGGGAGGCGGCGGTCGGGGTGTGGGTGGGCGGGGAGGTGGCGGAGGAGGAGGAGAGGCGGTGATGTGCTCGCAGTTTGGGAAGAGCATCCGCGAGACGCCGGACTGCGGACATTATTGGAGGCGGATGCGCCGGGCGGGGAAGGAGGGGAAGTGCCGGCGCGGAAGGGGAGGATGTGACGTGGCGGTGAACGGCCGGCCGGTGAGCTCCAATTTTCGGTCAACCGGCGGGCAGCGGCGACTAGGCGAGCTTTTTTGAGGGCAGCGCAACTCAGTTCGAGTAAGAAACAAAACAAATGGGCCTGGTTGAGCGGCTTTCACGCATTTCGGGCTACGATCGATCAGGCCGCCGAGCAGGTAGGTTTCCTCCAAAAGGAAAATCAAGAGACCCAAGGCCCAGAATCTTTAGTACCCAGATCGAAATTAGAGAGACCACATCGGAGCGGCCGTCTTCTTCCTCACGCGTCGCCGCCGGCCGCTACTACTGGACCCTCCGCCCGCTCTCCACGCCGTGCAGGTATCCCGTGCCAAGACCCACATGCCACGCCCCCTCTCCCCGGCCAACAGACGGAGCGTTCCCTCCGGTAAAAAATAGAGACGGCGTACACATGCGCCTGACGTCTGTCAGTCCTGCAACGGCACACAGATGGTAAGTAACTCATCTTTTTACTCAGCTGCCTTTGTGCGATCCAGTATACAGATCTTACGCGCTTCATGGCTGCCTTCTCTCCAGGCTTTGTCTACAGTAGAGGTTTTCCCTTCCACCCACTTCCTCGTGGCACAATACACTAGCTCAACTTCAGAGTAGACTCTTCTTGTTTAGATCAAAAAGGCCACAGCCCCATTCACTTTCCATTGAAAACGAAATGACAAAGGTTCAGCGTTTGACTGCTCTAGAAGTTAAGGTTCAGGCCAAAGTCAACAGATACTGCTAGGCAGATGGTAGCAAACCAGAACACTACCAAACAGTGAGAACGTTTACATCTCAAGCGAGCATTTTGGCACGCGGGCCAGGAACTAGCAAACACGTGAGTCAGCGTTTCTGGAGTTCGAGGGCTGAACTGATCACCGTCATCATCTTCAGCTGTTTGTTAGAGCTGGGACTTCCACCATTTTTCTGCTCCATCAGCAGAAGTACGCACCCGCTCCATGAAGCTTGAATGCTTTGCTGGGCATAGGAGAAGCCACCCTTTTTAACATCTTTGTCAGGCGCAACCAAAGTGCCTGTATTCCAGACCATGAGCGTCGCCGAAAGAATATGGCATTCCTATGTTTCCACACAGTCCACATAAGTGCAGGAACAACCATGTTAATCACAGCATTTTTGTTATTACTGATCCATAAACCCGCTACACTCTCATAGCTCCCACCCACTTGTCTGTTCAAAATAGCAGACAGTTCTGACCACATGATTTTGACAATGTCACGGGAGAAAAATAAACAATCTATGCTTTCTTTTCAGCACAAAAAAATCCAAGTTACATCCTGCAAAGTTTGTCTTTTAATCAAGTTATCTCTAGTGAGTAGTTTATTGTGCGATATCAACCAAAGAAAGACCTGTACCCTAGGGGGCACCCACAAGTTCCAGACAGCAGGGGTGTATACAGGGGTTACCCCCCTAAAATTAAGAACTGCATACAGGGATTGTGAGGTATGAAACCCAGAAACGTGAAGCTCCCAAATCATAGAGTCCTCTATATCATCAAAACTAATTGAAGTAGCAATTTGTTCAATCTGTATCCACTGTTCCATCATAACTGGGCTAAAGGTGAGTTTTAGCTCCTGCCCATCCCAAACTTCTCTAATAGTAGCTCCTTGTTGATTACACACATACTAAATATCCCAAAACATAATTTCAAAACTAGTGTTGCCCACCCACTGATCCTCCCAAAACCTGACTTTATTTCCATTACAAATTTTCCATCTGTAACCCATTTTTTCAGCATTTGCCGACCGCATAACTCCTTTCCAAAAAGGAGAGGCATCTAAGTTTTGCAATTGAAGATGTTAGGATTTTCTGTATCATATTTTAAATCCACTATTTGTTTCCAAAGTTTGTCCCTATCCATATTATACATTCTTATCCAGGAAGCAAAGCAAGCACATGTTCATTTCTCTAATATTTGGTATACCAAGACCACCATACTCTTTTTTCCGAAGTTGCTAGATCCCAATTTGCCAAATGATATTTGTTATGTCCTTCATAGTTGTCCAAAGACAATGAGCCATCTGGGAATTGATGTCTCCAGGAAATTGCAGAGAGTAAGTAAGTAAATAGGAATACTAGCCAAGCAAGATTTTATCAAGGTAAATCCTGTCTGCATAAGACAGTAATCTGCCTCTCCAGGCTCCTGCCCTTTTGAGAATTCGATCAATTATAGGTTGTAGATCCTCTTTTCTAAGTTTACTGAAGTGTAAAGGCACCCCAAGGTATTTCAAAGGAAAATAACTGATTTTACATCCAAAGATTTGCGATAGCACATTGATTTGTTCTGTTGGTATATTTATAGGAACCATATCACATTTTTCAAAGTTTATTCTCATCCCCGACATTTGCTCAAAGACAGATAAAATCCACTTAAGATTCATCCGACAAATCCACATTGTTTTCTAGGAAAAGTAAGGTGTCGTCCGCATATTGTAAGCTAATCACACCCTCAGGCCTTAATCTGGTCAGGAGGCCAGAGATCAAACCTTGTCTTGCTGCTCTAGTGAGCATTTTCGAAAAAACATCAGCCATAATGTTATACATGTTAGACTCATCTTATGGACATCTTCATTCATATTCCACCTCTAATTCACCTCTTATTTCCATTGGACTATAATTTCATTTTGTACATGGTTCGGCTGTTTTCTTGCTTATATCCATCTATGTACACTGGCACCACACCCAGCATACCAGAAAAGGCTGGGGGGCAAAAAGGCTACTGATCTTGCATTATACCTCACAGAAAAAAAAGCAAGATTATGCTGCAACAGTATGGTTCTTACTCCCCAGCGTGGGGCACCTTCTGCTCGCTCTCACCCGTGTCCTCGTCTCCCACCAGATAGAGCTTCTGTCCATCACTCACCATATCAACGTCCTGGACCATCGCGCCATCCTTGCAGAGCAAGCGCGAGCACGAGCCGGACAAGCCCAGCTTTTCCTCGGCGGACCTGATGAGTCCGTGGATCGTCTGAGGAATCCAAACCACCACCCCTTCTTTTCGCTTGGCATCAGCATTCCACGGATGGTTAGGGAACACGGAGCAACGTCGTGGATGCATTTTATCTGACAACGCAAGTTCTTTTTGTCAGCAATTAATGAACAACGTGCAGGTGATTCTGTGGATGTTTCAAGCTTCTGAACTTGCCTCTCGCTTCTTCGCCACGTGCAGGGAACTTGGAGAGCTCGGCTGCTTTCGCTTGTTCCAGCAACCTCATGAGCGGCTTACTCCCAGACTCACGTGCTTCGTCCAGCGGAGTAGTACCGCGTCTGCACATATATGCAATTGTCAAGCTCAAACATAACTTCAAAGTTACTGAATTTACTTATCTCCTTCTTCAGTAAAAGAATTACGTTCCTCAAGGTTTCAAGCTTGGTGGCATAGATAAAGGATGGAATATTGTTTGTTGGCACCTGTCTGTTGCGAACACGCTGGCGCCCGCGTCTACCAGCAACTTGGCCATCATATACAAGCCCTCTGCAGCTGCTATGTGGAGAGGATTGCGGTGGTCGTAGTCCTTCGAGTTTGGATCTGCGCCGTAAGCCAGAGCGCCTTGAATGAATTCAGAGTCTCCCTTTGATACTGCCATGCAGAGACGGCTGCCGGCGTTCTCAAGGTTCAGCTTAGCTCCTTTGGTAAACAGCAATGTTGCCACTCTGTTATGCCCCTGCTTCACTGCCTCCAGCAAGGGTGTGCTCCCAAATTTATCTGGGGTTGAACAAAAAACAAGCCACATACAATGTGTGATCACATAATTGCACAAGTATATATGCTAGAAGCTTGAATATGATGGCCTTTCACTGAGTCAGTATACCAGTAAGATTGATATCAGCCCCTTCATGGATAAGAAACTGCACAACATCTTCATACCCTTTTGAAGCTGCAAGATGCTGTGACGATGGTGATGGTTTCATCAGGCATGCAGTTTTTGTCATGAAGGAAGCAGAACTTTGAGTTACATAATAACAAGACAACCAGTTATTAGTATATATCGTACCAAAGGAGAGCGCCCATCATAATCAGTGTTCTTTGGATCGGCTCCAGCTCGGATTAAGCCTGTCAGCTGATGAAGGTCACCGTAAAAAGCGGCGGTATTTACTCTTAAGGTCAGCTCCGCCTCTTGCTTCCCTATATGGAATATGATATCTGATTCTATATGTTTGACACGTTGGCCATATTCGTTGTTCTGCAGTCATAGATAATAATAAAAAATGCACTATCCATGAATACTGGAATAAGATGAATTAATCACTGTCATGTTGATTGTTTCTACTGTTTACCTCAGTAAGATTGCTCAAAATTTTTCTTCCGTCAGCGAAATAAATCTCCAATATGTGTGTGAACAACCCTTTATCTAGCCGTAACAGCCTGCAAAGTTCACACACACGAACGGTGTAGGGCTGTGGAATGTTGCAAATAATTGCAATTTCTCCAAAAGAACTCTCTTGCTCCAACATTACAATATTCTCCTCTTGTCCGTCTTCGCCAATGCCAAAACCTTCCTAAACAGAACAGGAATATATGGTAACTAAGATAGATACATAAGTAGTTGTAAAGTCAAGGTTCAGCTAAGGGTTGATGTACGTGCACCCATTAACTATGGACACGTTTTGGTGGCACTAGAAATGTACCAAACATTCTCCAAAAAAGTTGAGTTGTGGTGCATTCGCATTATGACATGTGCACTGAAAATGGATTAACTATTAAGTGATAGTCTAGTCCAGCCCCCATGGGACCAAGTTGTAGGCACGACAGCATTGTCGATTTTGCTGTATTAATGTGTGAAGTTAGGGTGTGTCACACTGAAGATGCTGAAATCATGTGAATCCCAAACTATGGACTGACACTGGATCAACGAGTAGTATAGCCCGCGAGTAGGGGGCGCGGGGGTATTAACATATTTCCGGATCACACATTTTTAGTAACAAAATATGCAGGAAAAGCTTCAGGAAATCTGGTGCAACGGAAGCATGCAAACTGTAATTAGGTGCAGGTGCACCCTAGCTTAGAAGAGACAAAGCTCTTCGATATAAATGTCGAGCCACCACAAGGAGTTTAGCAGAAACAGTATTACGGAAAGACACTCAATAGTATGTTGATCTGAATCTGAAGACCATAAGAGTCGAACAGTTAACCAATTATACTCCGGATTGAACTAACCAGTGCACCCTGACAGACGAAATATAACTGATCAACTGCACTCCCTTGCTCCAAAATAACTTCTTGTGGTAAGAAGAACTCTTCTTCCAGCCTAATCACCTGAGTGAAGATGCATTAGAAGAATCTTGAGAATAATTATAAATTTACGCAACAAATTAAAATGCATAATTTGTCACAGTAAAAAGAACACGCACAATCTGTTGAAGGAATTCTTCTGAACATCCTTTGAACAATGGAGTCTTTTCAATATACGGCATATACAGTGTTTGAGAAATCTGCAAACAAAACATATATCATCAGTCAGAAACTCACAACAGACAAGAACATACTTGATATGACATGTAGAAAACACAAGACTTTCAATTGCATGCTGCCAATTGTAGAGAAGTTTGTATTCAAACTATCACAGAAAAGGCAAGATATCCAAAATACGACTCGCCACCTTTGCACGAATAGAAACTGGAATATCCCGAAGCACAGAGGCTTCAGTGCAGCTGCTTTCATACTGCAACCTCAAATGTCCCTTGATCTGTTCTCTGATGTCCTTTCCAAGTTTATTTCTGTTCATATACCTGATAACTTCTTTCATTCTGTCCCTAAATCGTTCGGTTGCCGAGCCTTTCACAATCATTGCAGTCATGTTACCAATGAGGTATGCTCCAAGAACCATATCAAAGGAAACATAAATCATGATAAATATCATTTCCCTAACATTTACAGCATGAATATCACCGTAACCTGCAGAGGAAAAAAATCATATCATTTTATTAATACCGGGCCAAATTTCTAAAAAAATGTAGTTATGGAGAGAGAAAGCTATTTTTTGAAACACGAGACCAAAACTTACCAACTGTTGCCATGGTGACAATGGCAAAGTACATTGATGTAATATAACGCGTGGTAATATCAATCTCCCTGAAGTTGGAATAGCTATAGTCTCCTAACTGCAAACTCCCTATCCATGTATGTCCCTCCATCGATTCAGGAAGTGTTGTTGCCAGGTAATAGAAGATACAAGCTGCCGTGTGTGTACAGTAGAGCTCCACAACTATGAGTTTCACTATCCTTGTGAATAGGTAATTCACACGGATGTCCTTTTCCAAATCAGTAAAGAATTCTGTTACTTTCAGAGCTCGTGTTAAGCGAATCCACAGTAGATATCTTAGTTCTTCTTTACGTCCAGAAAACTGTATTATAGTTCATCATAAGAAAACAAGGAAATAAAAACTAAACATAACCACATCATAAACACGGGACTGTACTCTAACCAGTGAAAAATAACATGGTAGCAAAAGAATGACCTTGTAGATAGCATCCCAGGGGAAGCATCCAAGGAGATCGAAAATGAAGCTTGATTTGCAATATCTGTATGAACAGAACACATAAATCATGGTTAAGCTCACATTTGAATTGCCAGATACATATTCTAACATATATTTCATAAAGGACAAGCTGGTGGACAACAGGCAAATATAGGTAGTCCGAAAATACAGGGCAATAATGCAGTGCAAGTTCCAGTTATCTGATTGTACTGTTAAAGCATGGAATGGGTGACTCTTACCGGAGGGCGATAGAGGCTGGATTGTACACGATGCGGTATGTGTCGGTGTCACGGTAGGCCACAAAAAACTTGAGGACAATATCAACAAGGAAGACAATCTGGCCAACTATGTCCAAGAAGAACAACTTCCTGGGGAGCCCCCTGAAGAATCCGAATTCGAATGGTGTAAGGAAGGTACTGTACACTGCCCAACCCACTATGAACCTGATCCATAACCGATACAACCTGCAGGGACACCGTCCAAGAAAGTAAAAAATTAACAGATTAGCACACCCGTTATTCCGCTAACATAGCTACATCAAAAGAGTGTATATTTGCTTCAGTATTTGAGCAACAGGCCAACAACATGCGTTCCCCAAGGTTCAAAGCTTGCAGAACATTTAGCTTTAATAATTTAATAACTAGCAGCAATGTAATTTTTTGCCTATGAAGGTTGAATTTGGTTGTCAAATTAGCAATAAGTAGGCGGAAAAGAAGTTGCTAGGCCCAATGAGCCCCCTGTTTAAGTACTACTGCGGAAAGCAGAGTTAACCAACTGTCCTAGGTGATATCATACACATACTTTATCATTCACATGAACATGGCTGGGATGATGTGGCCATTAGTGACAGAGTAGGTTCCTCTTCTGAACACATCCGATTGTATTAATAATAAATTTAACTGAGATGGAATCACATGGGATGAATACATTTAGATGATCACTGGTACACCTGTCCCGAACTCCCGATGAGCAATCAGCAAGGGCAAAACTAAGAACAAAAGTCATACTGAATGTTTTACAATTTAATCATCTTTACAGCTACACCTTCGTGTTGGCCTGCGGATCAACTTAAATATTCCTCAACAACTACACCCAGGATTAACGGCTCTCTCGTGATAGTCTAAACCACTCGTGCCAGCCTGGTGTACTATACTTTAGGCATTCAAACCTCCAGTATAGATTATGAAGCGCCCAACTCAAATTTGAAGTGCAGAGCGATATAGAAAACCTCTGAACTGCAGACGTGCAGTAGCCGTACACCTGGTTGGCCTTGCGGAGGCAGCGGCTACCCATGTTAGCTTATTAACATACTTGCCATCTGTGCTAAGCCGTGGCATCTGACCATTTTATATTGTGTTCCTAGTTAACAGCTATGCATCAGCACTACCATGTTAACATAGTCGCCATCTGTGCCAAGGTGTTGTGTGTTCTTCATACAGCATATTAAATATATCCGAGGTTGAATGGTCTATTACAATATATATCCATGCTTTCTAATTAAGAAGACAAAGATGGAGATTATGAAAGAAAGCATTGTGTGAGTGTGTGTGCATGTCTATGCCCTAGAGTAATACTCTTTGTTTCTGAAAAAGGACGAAACATTCCAACATAGTAGTATGATGCGTAGGACCTGGATGTAAGGCTTTGAGTCTCCCTTTTTCAGTCTTGTTCAAGAAGCAAGCGGAAGCGCTTGTTTTATTTTTTCCTTTTGTTTTACGGCATTCTTTCGATTTCAGAAAACTCTTCCATTTTGAGCGATCAATAAGCCTTCAAATAAACCTTGGCCTCCCATCATTATGCCACATCCTTTTTACCCTCTTCTGCTTTCTTGGAAATGGTGTATTCCTGGTTTATATTTCAGTACATTTGCCCAATCTGCAGTTAACCTCGGCAGCAGGCTTGCAAGAACTGGAGCTCTAACTCAGAAATTAACCCCGCTGGCGCTGGAAGAAGAGTTCAGTTGATGCCACAACAGGGAATGAAGTGTGAACTACGCTAGTACAGTATATGTTTCAGTTTATTTCGCGATCAAACACAGCACGGTGAACAGAGCGAAGCTACAGCCCAAGCAAAGGGGAGGCAGCTGGCGAGCTGAACCGATCAAGCTTGTAGCCAGAGAAAGAAACAGTCACAGGCAGGGTGTGCGTGTGCGTGTGCGTGTGGCAGTGGCACGTACTTGTTGTCGGGGTGGATGACGAGTCGACGGAAGAGCCCGCCATCGCCGCCGTCGGCGCCGAGACGGCTGTGGTGGCGGAGCGGTGGGAGGCGGCCGACGAGCTCGAGGCGGCTGTTCCGCGAGGACCGCGACCGGTCGGGCACCACGTCCACCTCGTACTCCTTCTCGTCCTCCTCCTTCCTCCTCTTCGACCCCAGAACCCTCCCCATTGCCAGCGAGCTCCCGGCGCGCAGTGTGGGTGGCAACAGAAGGTGGTGGCGGTCTGGCTGGTGGGTGGAGCTTGGATTTTGAAGCTGAACTGGGCCGGGCGTGCGATCGAGGCAAGACTCGAGAGGGGAGGCCACGCGCTTGCATCGCAGGGGTGGAGCGTGGCACGGGCTACTCAACACGTCGCCACGCGGCATCAGTCGACTAGTCTTTTTTTTTTTTGATAATCAGTCGACTAGTCGCTATAAGACGGAAGGGACTACAGAGTGGATGTACTAGCTGTTTTCATCATGTTGGGTGTTGTCAGCGCTGTACCGACCGGTCCCGTCGGATTGGCTGAGAACACGTCTATGAGTAGTGAGCTGAGAACACGCCAAGAGCGTCTCTAACAGTCCCGTTAAATTTTTTTCACGGAGAAGGGTACAAATCATAGTACTTACTAAATTTTATTCAACTCAGGAGCACATGGTCTAGCTGCTGAATCCTGGAGATTGCAGCAGTGTCCCCATTGTAACGCACGCGGATAAAGACCGATACGAACTTAACTTTATTAATCTGACGAAAATGCATTCGTGGAAAATTTCAGACATCATTTCATACATATACGGAGTACCAGCGATCGTTCACAGATTCCACCGTGTAGAACGACAGAGAGAGGATTTGCGGAATATGTTGGATGTATTATTGAGCCTCATAAGCGAGTATATATAAACGTACAGGGGATTATCTTAGAGTATAAGTCAAGTTAGGCTAGAGTCCTAACTACATAAACTACCATAATAACCGTGTCTGTATCATACTCTAACATCCCCGCAGTCGTATCGGTAACGTCGTGAATAACTAGAACATCGCGGACGGTCAGACTCGAGATAAACCGAAGTAGAACTAGTAGGCTGACATCCCCCCGCAGTCCGAGCGGGAACGTCCTGGACGGTGTCGCGTCGAGGGAGCTTGGACTGTAGAGGAAGCTGATGATGCTCAAGCGAGGTGGTAGCCCTTGTGCCGATGTCGAGGGAGCCGAGAGCGTGAGGTGGTGCCATGGTCGAGGTAACCGTGCGAGGGGTTGTCGTGGTCGATGTCGTGGTCGGGGATGCCGATGTCGTGGTAGTTACACGTGAAGCCGCATGCGCATAGTGCACGAGGAGGATGACGGAGACGCGTCGAGGCAGTCGTCGAGGGTGTCGATGCCGAAGCCGATGCAGTCCGAGCCGTCAAGGACGAGATGCGGCCATAGTTTTGCCAGAACTAGGCGCACGTCGGGGACGAACGCACAACCCGGTTTTGCCATAACCGAGTATGCAAAGAAGAACTCGTCGGTGACGCGGTTGAGTCGTAGAGGGGTCGATGCCTAAGAAGATGTTGTCGAAGCCGATGAAGACGAGGCACCGATCCAAACTTGCTAGACTCGGGAACTCGTCGGGGATGAAGACAGTCCCGGTGTTGCCAGTACCAGGTGTACGGGGGCAGGGACCATCATGAACTTGTCGCCATGTCAGAAAGACTAGCAGAGGAAGCCTCCAGAGCGGTTGCGACGCGCAGAGCGGCGAAGGGAGAGATGTCGGCGCTATTCGCGGTTGTCGGAGTAGAGTAGCAGGTGGTGTAGTCGGGGACGAGGCGATGACGCTGGCAGCAAAGTTGTAGTGGACGAAGACGTAGAAGGCGACCAAAACAGCGCCGACCTGGGGTAGTCATGCTGGATGCCTGGAGTGGCGATGGGGTAGTCGGCGGGACCATGACAACGTGAGATCGCCCTGCAGGTTACCTTGTGAAGTGCGGCGGTGGTGCTCAAAGTAGGCGAGGAAGAAACTCGGCGACATGACGAAGACCATGTGCAGACGGCAGCGATCCACGCCTGTAGGAGATGGCACGGTGAAAGCCGAGACCGTCGATGCACGAGGACGGCGAAGTAGACTGCGTGCAACCAAGTTACGACCCGGGGGCGGCATAGCTGCAGGGCGCAAGTCGGTGCAGCGGTCGGGAGACCACCAGCGACGTACACGCCAATGAAGGCACGTTGGAAGCTGATAGCGTGGACCAAAGGCAGTGGCGCTGCGGCCCGAGGGGGCGACATAGCGGTAGCCCATAGCTCGATTGGTGGTAGGCGCGTGCTCGGGGACGTGCTTGGCGTAGTCAGGTGCGGGGTCGGTTGATCAGATCGACGGTGCGTCGTATGCGTCATAGCATGGACGACACGTAGATCAGAGTCGATGGCAGCGTTGTCGGTGAAGCCTCAGACGATGATAACGAAGAGGATCCGAGGGGGACGGTCGTGGTATCCTTCCAAGGAAGGCGTAGCAGCCGGCCGCGGTACGCGGCAGCCTGTCGTGAGGCCGAGGCAAGCGCAGCAGCAGAGGAGGCAGGCGCACAGGCGCGATGTAGATCCTCGATGTCGATGGTCGGAGTAGAGGCACGGCGATGACAATGGCGGTGGGCTACTCAATCCGATCTAAAATCGCTAAACCAAAAAAGAAAACCAATCAAGAGATCGAAAAAAGACTTGTAGGGCAGCAGACCACAGATCGGCGGACGAACCCTGCGTACGGATTGCGCGGCCCCCGCGGAGATCATGGAGATCGACCTCCCCGGGGGCAGGGCGGTGGAAGCGTGTTGTTCGGCTAGCACGGCGCCATGGCGGGCGGCAGCGCTAGGGTTTGGGAAGTGGCGGCGGCGACGCTAGGTGGATGCGGTGGCGGCTAGGTCAACGATCTTGCCGCTCTGATACCATATAGAACGATAGAGAGAGGATTGGTGAAATATGTTGGATGTATTATTGAGCCTCATGGGCGAGTATATATAGACGTACAGGGGGTTATCTTGGAGTACAAGTCAAGTTAGGCAAGATTCCTAACTATCCTAAACTACCATAATAACCGTATCCGTATCATACTCTAACAGACCCGATTAAAACATAAACCATGCGAAATCAAAAGGACATATGCCATCCTAACCGTAAATTCCCTAAATCTGGCTGCAGGAGATCTTATCGGAGCCTATGGGTGCGGCAGCGACACCGCGGTTGAGCGCAACTTAGTTGGAGTCGATGGCAATGATCTCCTACTTCACGGCGCGCATCACCATCTCCTTCTCCGTTGCAACTCTCGCCGCCATCGCCATGATCGCCTCGCGATTCTCATCGGCTTCGCACTAGATCTCCTCCACGCATGTGAGCTCGGAGGCGTGGACCATGATGTCCATGGTGGCGAGCTCGAAGTTGTCATCGTCAACGTAGTTCGCCGGTTCCACCACGCCCTAACGCTCCTCCTCGTTGTCTCCGTTGACGAAGTCGCCCTCGTCGCCGGAAAGGAGCCATCGGAGTCCAAGGCCGGTGGGAGAGTTGGAGCTTGCTGAGCCACGTGGCTCAAGTTGCCCTACTCGTTGATCGTGCGGGGAAAGAAGCGGAGGGAAAGCAGCGACAACTCATCCTGGTTGGTCCACCTGCGTGCTTCTACGCCTCCAGCGAGTCCAGACGCTTCAGGCGCTCCTCCTCGTCGGAGTCACAGGTGGTGGGGGTTAGACGACCACGCTTGGGTACGACACAAGACAACCCACAAGGCCTTGCCCAACTCTGATTGAGTAGCTACTTTGGTACATCTTGGTACTGGAGTGTGGATCTGTAGCGGGGGTGTGGGATCTAGTGACCGACGTCGCATTGTAGTGAGGATTTGCAGCAGAGGAGCAAAGGACGCGAGCTCAGAAAGAGATGGGTCATGACTTATATACCGCCCCATGACCTATATATATGCTGTTCGAGCTCGTAGATCTGGGGTGGCCACTTTTATGGGCTAGTGGTCGTTTAAGGTCTCTGTTCGGGACATTTTTAAATGTTGGGCCATTTTAAGGGGACTTCTGGAGGCGCGTAGCACTCTCCAAAGGCTAATTAAGCACCAACCGAAATTTTGGCTCACACCAGTGTGCCCTAATTCCGGTCGATATTTTTTGGAGCCCAATAGAATAGTCAGCACATCCACGTCGGTCCCTTCGTGCAAGCGACGTGTTTGGAGCACTAGCACTCAATGCCACGTCAAATTTTAGAAGCGGCCCCCAACAGCCACAAACTCATTGAGTCGATTAGATGCGATCTCGCCGAGAGAGATAGGGGCGTGTGTACCTGATATCTATTGTCTAGATCTATTTTGTATTGTCTTCCTCATTGGACCCTCCTAGCCTTTATATATGGGGAGGCTAGGTCTCAGGTACTAATACGAGTAGGTTACAAGTTAGAGTTTATATGTAGTCTAGTCTTAGACTCCTTTCCTTGTGCTCTTGGAGTTAGTGTCCTTGTAGGCTTTGTATCTTTTGAATCGTCATGTACTTCATGGATCTTGGTATATTTTCGAGTGAGCCTTCCGCTGGGTCGCACCATATATACCAACAATGGGCACCCGAAGGGCCATGCCCATGTCAGAGGCATTGCCTGGCCTCGGCCTCGGAAATTCTGATGGTGGTCGCATGTACCACGACGCCCCTAGAGGCACGCAAGGGAGCATGAACTCGCCAATGTACTCGGCATACTACGAACAGAGGTATGACTCGACGCCACTCTCATAGATCCAATTCTCTCTTGAGATGGGCTACAACGATGTCACAGTTGATCCAAACTCCATGTACTCGCCTTTCATGGTGTCTTAATGTTGCTCCGGTTTCGGCCTTGACCTCAACCGCTTCTACTCCAGCTTCCCTGCCTTGGCCATGCTCTAGTCATGCCCGGCCACATGCCGATAGCACCAAACTTTCCCACGGTATGTTCGGTCTCGATGTCGGAAACGCTAGTGGAACTGGCAAACTGTTCGAGCAAATGACCGGTGAGTCTACAAGTACAACAAGGTATGAGACCACCAGTGGCCATGTGTTTGTCCATTGTGTGAATGTGTACTTGTGTGACATACCAAGCCGACGATCTATATGTGTGTACAGGCCATGGGCGCCGAAGTTCCGAGGGACATGTGGCAGGTCATATTTATGATGAGGAGGATGACAGAGAGGTGGAGAGAATTGATGTCGAGACCCACTTGTAACACCCTCGAATCGACCCTATGTAGATTTTAGCGATTCTTGCCAAACCCGCATAGAAATGATTTAAAGATGCCCACCAGGCACTTGCGTGCAGGTGGAAAATAAAGTTATACCATTACACAATATTTCACGATGGAACCCACAAGAACATATATATACAACATCGACTTCTCGGGTCAAGAATACATATATACATTACAAAGATTCAAAACACATTGAAAACTATACAACATCCGAGTACGGATAAGATGCGGATGGGACTAAGAGTTTTGAAGAAATAACCAATGGCGTCCATAACCCTGCCCAGGCCAAGCCGGAAGGGTAACCTTGCTAATGTCGTCAAACTCATACATGTCAAAGAAAATGGGGTGCCGACAAAGGGCAAAGGAAAAAGGGAGCGGTCAGTACTAAGGCTAGTGCACGGTGAGTCTTAGAATTCGGCGGCTCTCGCTTACATAGGTATGGTGGACTGAAGCGGCACCAAAGCATGCACTAAACAACCTATAGAGACTCAATACAATTATCGACTATTAGAGAGGGATAAGGGAGACCTATTCGGAACCAACCTAACACCAAACATAGCCCATCCTAGAGTTTCCTCCTCGAGACCACACGAGGAAGTCCTTCCAAGGAACTCACGCGGTTGGCAGTTTTATTTAAACATTCCATTGAAGTTGTAGCACTTACTAGTCAGATATAGATAGCACAAGACATTCCAATATCACCAACTGTAGGAACTTTTAATTAACCATTTTGTTGTAGTGGAGATGATTACTAGTCATGCCAAATTCAAATTTATAACACTACTTTAGTTTAAGTTGTCTATGGTCGAGACACTGTGTTCCGAGTAGTCCATAACCACATACATGACTTTTCAAAAAGATTTACCCTGTAGGGGGTGCATAAATAGCAGCACACACACGATCAACCTCGGCAAAAAACCAAATAAAAAGCAATGATGCATCACGACAAAGAATTTACAAAATTCAAAAATGATTTCAGGGGGCCACCCTACTAAGCTACCTGCAACAAAGTCGTCTGGGCTTCGAGACGGACCTAGGGTTTGCATCAATGGTTGTAAACGTCTGGGAACCAGAAAGTGTGACTGGGCTTGTCGATACCGCGAAAACACTCCGCATTCTAAAATAGTACAGTAGTAAACCACTCCTCGAGCAACAGTAGTAAATAAAGCCATAAAGCATGGCATAAGTACAGAATAGTAGTAAAGCCCCAAACTAATTGTGGCCTCAAGAAATAAGATATGAATCAAGCAAAGGAGGATCCATAAAGTGTACCACATGTGGATAGTGCGATAGTCAAGGAACATGCATCAAGTACTCGGGTCCTAGGTGGACACAAGTGGGCGAGATAAAAGCCAAATCTCAAGTATTGCCCATCACTGCCGCTTTATTAGTTATATCTATTCCCAATATTTTAATTATCAAGTTGTAATTAGAACCATGATTATCTCCACCATTAATCACGTGCCAACCTTGCAAGAACTATGCAACTCGACAACTCGAACCAACACCTGAGCAAGAAATTACGACTCATAGGACCATCTATCTGTTGGGGTTCCACGTATAAAAACAATAAATTTTACTCTACGCCCCTGAACCCCTGAAGCTACCAGGACCTATCTATTAGTAATATAGTAACGGGAGGGGCTTTTCGCGAACTTACCCTTGAAGACCGAAAAGCGTTGTCAACGCTCAGGAGAGCGTGGTTGATGTAGACGAGCCGAAGCCGACCTCAAGGTCATGATGAAGTCCTTGCGCTCCTCTGGCTCCAATGACTTGAGTGCCTCAAGTGCGACACCTCGCGGGGAGTTACACACGTCCGGTGCCTGACGATGACTCCCGCTTCCCCGATCCAGCAACAGTTGCGGAAGTAGAGCTCCTGGATCCGAATCCCACAGCGCGACGGCGCTCCACGGTGAAGATGTCTCTCGCTCGCGCAGTCCAAACTTGGGACCACGGTCACGAGAGAGAGAGGGGGAGAGAGAAAATATCAATTAGAGATCCTCCCAAAAGTGAGAAGACCTTTATTGATTATTGGTGTCTTTAATTTGGCCAAATACCCCCACTATATATAGGGGGAGAGGAGGTACTACCTCCCTCAAAGTCACAGGGTGGGACTAAAGGAGAGGAGGGGAGGCCGCCGGCCAGCCCCTAGTGGGCCCCGCGCAGGGGGCTAGGCCCAGCCGGCTAGCCCCCTTGCCCCTTCTCCCTCTCTCCTTTCCCTAATGGGCCCTCTCCCTCCGGAAATTGGCCCATTAAGCCTTTGACCATTTTAATTGATTTTCTCTTCATTAAATAATTATGAATAAATGATTAAATCAACATTTAACATTCATTCACACATTATTCAATCTCCATGGCTATGGAACACCTTCCACCTCCACTCCGGACATCCTCCGGACTTACCGAAACCCTTCTGGTTTTTCTCTCTACAAATCTTCGGCGATTCTACCGATCCTATAAACACTCTCTAAGCATCATCAAGCCCTTAAGCGTGATACCCCACGGTTCGGGAATACTCTAGACATGGTCGGGACACTCCCGCACCAATGATCAACAGAGGGACCTGGATGGCTATGTGACCCTTGTGCGTTCCACGAAGATCTTTCATCGTTTGAACCGGGACAGTCGTGTCTTATTCCCTTTGTACTCGATACTTGCATTGCCCGAGATCTGATCAATCACCATGTCGTGTTCAATCTCGTTACTGAACAATGCTACTTGACTCGTTCCGACAAGTGATATCCCCGTGATCAAATCACACGCTGCACAGCTATTGGATATAACTTCTCTGAGTGGGCCCTTGAGTATCTTCCTGTCACATGGACAGACAAATCCTGCTCTTGACATATATTGCCTCTATGGTTTCCTCCGAGTACCTGAACACACCTTTATAACCGCTGTATTACCAAGTGGTGTTTGATGCTATCTAAGCACTCTCGAGAGATAGTGATTTATATAGCCTCACGGTCTAAGGAATAGTCTACGAGGATCTATTTCTAATCATCATAACTTGAACTTCGTGACATGATCGGGTCATGATGTTTAGGTTGGGTATTGGTTCACCATCTCATTCTCGGAATGAGATGACTTCATTTCCAACTGGCATAAATGCCACATGATCAGGAAACATGATCATCTGTTGACCAATGAACCAGTGACTAGAGTTTCACTAGGAACCCCTGGTTGTTTGTATATCACACGTGTATTGATGTTTCCACTCAATACAGTTATAGCATGATATAAAACTTAATCATAAACTATATGAAATATGATAATAGTCCTTGCTACTATTTGTCTCTAGGGCATATTTCCAACACTATCTACCAAGACAACGGGTAATAGAAAGTTACCAGGACAGTATAGGTTGTAGGGAATATAATGTACGGAAACTAAAGCATTGCAACACTAATAGCAATAGAGAGAAATAAAGCCATAAAGAGAAAATAGGTAGAAGGCGGAGGATGCACGACTGGGAACCATTGCCAAAGATATATAACCAAAGAACTTGTCGAAACTCACAACATCTCATCGCCCTATCAGGGAAGAAGGAAAGCACTAAAAGGAACAAGTGATGCAACAATTACAACTAATACAGAAGATTCGGCATGATCATGATATGATGCATGACATGATAAGTTAATTATGCAAACCATGTTGAAAATATGTCATTAGCATAGTATAATGATGATACAATATTAGTGAGGCATTAGCAACAATAAGGAAATAATCTCAATTTTATTTGTCCATTTTATTAATGAATTTCCTTATATTATAAATGCATGAAACAGAATGCAAAATCATTTATGGATAGCATAGTTAGAAGGGGCTCGTCGAGCTGATCTATTTAGACATATTATTTGTCGAATTCCGATTTATAGAATTAAAGTTATGAATTTATTAAGAGAAGGCCATTTAATAGCATTAAACCAATTTCGAAATTTTATCCGCCCAGAAATTATTTTGGATGCCATATTATTAATCTTTGCATTTTTTACCAGAAAACATATATTACTTATTATTTTTGGAGTTGGCAATTTAAAGATATGATTTTATCCATGTTGTAATATTTTACCATTTTCTGATATTTCAAAAAGGTTTGAAAACTTTTTTTACCGAGGCCTCACCTAGCCACACTTGTTGACGTGCGGGCCAGGGAGTTGTTGACTAGGTTAAGGTAGCGAGCTAGCTGGGGCACATGTTGAGAAGAAGAAAAGCACATTCGTTTCTACAAAAGGTTCCTAGACACTTGTAACACCCTCGAATCAGCCTTATGCAGATTTTAGAAATTTTCGCCAAACCCGCATAGAAACAATTCAATGTTGCATGTGAGTGGAAAAATAAAGTAATATCATTACATAATAGTCTACAATGGAACCCACAAGAATATATATATATAGCAAAAACTCAATGGGTCAAGTATACAAATATACATTACAAAGATCCAAAGCACGTTAAAAACAATACAACATCCGAGTACGGATAAGCAAATTGGACTATGAGTCCTAAAAAATAACCAATGACATCCATAACCCTGCCTAGACCAAGACGTAAGGGTAACCTGGCTAACATCGTCAAACTCATACTTGCCTACATGGATATGGTGGACTGAAGCAACAGCAAAGTATGCACTAAACAACCTATAGAGACTCAATACAACTGTCAATTATTAGACAGGGATAAGAGAAACCTATTTGGAACCAACCTAATACTAACATCAAACATAACACATCCTGGAGTTTCCCCCTCGAGATCAAACAACAAAGTCCTTCCGAGGAACCCACACAATTAGAAGTTTTATTAATCATTCCATTGTAGTTGCAATACTTACTAATCAGATATAGATAACATAAGACATTCCAATACCAACAGGTGTTAGCACTTTTAATTAATTATTCCATTGTAGTGGAGATGATTACTAGTCATGTCAAAGTCAAATTTATAACACTACTTTAGTTTAACTTGTCTATGGTCAAGACAGCGTGCTCCAAGTAGTCCATAACCACGAGCACAACTTTTCGAAAAGATTTACCCTGCAGGGGTGTACAAATAGCAACACATGCACAATCAATCTCAGGAAAAAACAAATAAAAAGCAACGAGGTATCACGACAAAGTATTCACATGATTCAAAAATGATTTCAGGAGCCACCTCACTAAGCTACCTACAACAAAGTTGGTCTGCCCCGAGATGGACCCGGGGTTTGTGGCGATGACTATAAGTGACTAGGAACCCGAAAGTGTGACTGGTCTTGTCGATACCGCGGAAACGTGGCACATGTCCTAAACAGTACAGTAGTAAACCGCTCCTCGAGCAACAGTAGTAAATAAAGCAGTAAAGCATGACATAAGTATAGGATAGTAGTAAAGCCCCGAACTAGTTTGTGACCCCCCCCCCCAAATAAGTTGTGAATCAAGCTCATGCAAAGGGGGATCCATAAAGTCTCCCATATGTAAATAGTGCCATAGTCAAGGAACACGTATCAAGTACTCGGGTTCCAGGTGGACACAAGTGGGCGGGATAAAAGCTGAATCTCAACTATTTCCCACCAGTGCCGCTTTATTAGTTACATCTATTCCCAACATTTTAATTATCCAGTTGTAATTATAACCATCATCATCTCCACTGTTAAGCATGTGCCAACCTACCAACAACTGTGGAACTTGCAGACTCGAACCGATACCTGAGCAAGCAACTACGACACGTGAGGACAACTATCTACCAAAACAACGGCAATAGGAAGTGACCAAGACAATATAGGCTACAAAGAATATATATGGTACGGAAACTAAAGCATCGCAAGATAGATAGAAATAGAGAGAAGTAAAGCCATAAAGCGAAAATAGGTAGAAGAGGGAGGATGCTCGTCTGAGAACCATAGCTGAAGATACATATTCGAAGAACTTGTCGAGGCTCACATCATCTCATCGTCCTATCTAGGAAGAAGCAAAACACTTTAAATAAATACCGGATGCAATATCTAATACTACAACATAAGATCCGGCATGATTATGATATGATGCATGACCAGGAAAAATACGATGCAATCTAGTAATATTAAGCAGAATCGGAATCCCGAAAATTAATTAGATGGTTCAAGTTGTTTTGATACCCCATATTTTAAATGTTGAATTAACAAGGCAAAGCATGTCATTGAGGAGCTACAAAATTTAAATACAGTTCGGAATAAGACAAGAATATCCCGCATAAACACTCCATATTTAATTTATGTGAATTCCTATTTAACCCAAACCATATGATAATATGTATACAAGCATGTACAATTTAATATGCAATAATTTGTATGTCATTTTATAAAATAGGAGTCTCATTTAGGGGTCACACGTTTAGGATCAAAGATCTAGGTTTCGGAGGAAGTTCAGTTTGGTCTTCGGATCGGAGAGGAAGAAGGAAGAGTTTAGTCTTCGGATTCTAGGATTGGGGTCTTCGGATTCTAGGATTGGGGTCTTCGGGGTCCATGTCGAAGATCTTGTCGTCCGTGATGGAGAGCACGGGTCCGGGAACGGTATTCAGGGTTTTCGAGGTTCCTCCTTCGGATCCGTCAAGGAGAACATGGCATTCTATCATGGAGTACTTGGTTTTTGGTGCCGATGACCTTTGGGTTTCATCTTGACCATCGGTCGCGAACTTGTGTCGGTGGTCGTAGCGTTGAGGTTGATCTTGGCAAAGTACTTCCCATGATGTTGTTCTTGTCGACGAGAACACTACCAAAATAGTAGTCTTGGCTTGCATAGAGGAAGTACTTGAACATCAACACGGTTGCCCGTATAATAAGACAACACGACCATGATTGGCATGGACTTGGTGTTGCACCAAACAACCACAATGCTACTGCTAGAGGATGTGTGTGACCGCTGAAAACATGTTGCCCTTGGCTAGCATGCAGGGGTGGCATGTTGCACTTGTGTGTGTTCCAGCACATGCTGGTGACAGGTAGCGGAGGGGAGGCCGAGCAGGTCCTGTAGCACGATCTTAAGAGGCACACGCGCGAGACGGTCGAACTAGGCGGCGGCTGATACGTCATAAATGTATCTATAATTTTTGATGTTCCATGCTTGATTAGTATCTACTTTCTTATGTTTTGTTTACACTTTGAGGTATTTTTATACATTTTTTGGGACTAACCTATTAACGAGATGCCATAGTGACAGTTGCCTGTTTTCTGCTGTTTTTGGTTTCAGAAAAGCTAGTAAGGAAATATTCTCAGAATTGGACGGGACAAAAGCCAAGGTCACACTTTGAGGTATTTTTATACATTTTATGGGACTAACCTATTAACGAGATGCCATAGTGCTAGTTGCCTGTTTTCTGCTGTTTTTGGTTTCAGAAAAGCTAGTAAGGAAATATTCTCGGAATTGGACGGGACAAAAGCCAAAGTCAATATTTTACCCAAGCAACACGGAGTCCAGAGGAGAGACGAAGTGGTGCACTAGGGCGGCCACACCTGGTGGCCGCGCGGCCTGGGGGGCGCCACCAGGGCTTGTGGGCCCCCTGGTGCTCCACCGACCTTGCCCCTTCGCCTATAAAAGCCTCCCGGGATGAAAACCCTAAGGACCGGATCAAAATTCCACGAAAGAGTCTGTAGCCGCCGTCATCTCCATCCCTAGATTGGGAGGGATCGGAAGCTCTTCCCGACACCCTGCCGAAGGGGAGAGATCACCCTGGAGGCCTTCTTCATCACCATGCCTGCCTACGGTGTGATGCATGAGTAGTTCATCCTTGGACTATGGGTCCATGTAGTATCTAGATGGTTGGTTCTCCTCCTTTGTGCTATCATATTTAGATCTTGTGATCTCTGTTCATGATCAAGATCATCTATTCGTAATCTTACATGTTGTGTTTGCGGGGATCCGATGGATATTGAGATGTTATTTTAGATTGATTATTGATTCTATCATATCTATGTTATTTGTGATCTTGCATGCTCTCCGTTGTTTGTAACTATCTTGGCCAAGTAGATGCTTGCAACTCGAAGAGGGAGTATTTATGCTCGATAGTGGGTTCATGCCTCTAGTAATCTAGGGAAGTGATAGAAATCTCTAAGGTTGTAGATGTGCTATTGCTACTAGGGAGAAAACAACAATACTTTATCCATGCAACAATCGTATTGTTTACTTTATACACTTTGCTTAATGCAATTATCTGTTGCTTGCAACTTAATACTGGAAGGGGTTCGGATGATAACCTGAAGGTGGATTATTAGTCATAGATGCAGTTGGATTACGGTCTATGTATAATGTTGTAATGCCCAATCAAATCTCACAGGAGTCAAGATGTCTAGTATATGCATTATATCCTTTCTCAAATCTGTCAATTGCCCCGCTGTAATTTGTTCACCCAGCATGTTATGTATCTTAAGGAGAATCACCTCTAGTGAACTATGGACCCTGGTCCATGCTTTTACCATTACTATACCTTCTACTGTTACTGTTTACTGTTTACTTTCTGCAAACAATTACTATCTTCCACATAATACGTTTAATCCTTTGTTTTTAGCAAAACAGGTGAGATTGACAACCTCACTGTAAGTTGGGAGTAAAGTTCTGTGGTTGTGTTGTGTAGGATTCCAAGTTGCTAGCAACACCTTGCAGTTGTTTCCTTGCTCCTACTGGTTTGATAACCTTGGTTTCATAACTGAGGAAAAACTTGCTGATGTGCTCATCATACCTTCCTCTTGGGGTTCCCAACGAGCTCTATATTTTGAGCCATCAAGCACTTTTTATGGCGCCGTTGCCAGGAGTCAAATACATCTTCGCAAGGGGAGTCCCTCATAACCAATCTCTTTACTTTGTTTTTTGTTTTGCTTAGTTTGTTTGTTCCTTTTACCAAAAACACACACAAAATTGTACTAGTTTGTTTCCTTTTATCAAAAACACAAAAAATGACTACTCTTGAAAACACTAATTTATGTGACTTCACTAGCACCAACAACAATGATTTCATGTGCACACTTATTGCTCCACCTGTTCGTGAAGCTGCTTTCTTGGAAATTAAACCTGCTTTGCTCAATCTTGTTATGAAAGAACAATTCTCTGGTGTTGGTACTGATGATGCTGCTGCTCACCTTAATAACTTTGTTGAACTTTGTGAGATGCAAAAACATAGGGATATAGATGGAGATATTATTAAGCTTAAATTGTTTCCTTTCTCTTTGAGAGGAAAAGCTAAAGAATGGTTGCTATCCCTACCTAGAAATAGTATTGATTCCTGGATTAAATGCAAAGATGCTTTCATTAGAAAATACTATCCTCATGCTAAGATTATATCTATGAGAAGTTAAATAATGAAATTTAAACAATTTGATAATGAACATGTTGCTCAAGCTTGGGAAAGAATGAAATCTTTGGTAAAGAATTGTCCCACTCATGGATTGACTGCTTGGATGATTATCCAAACCTTTTATGCAGGACTGAATTATTCTTCAAGAAATCTATTGGATTCTGCTGCTGGAGGCACCTTTATGACCATTACTTTGGGTGCTGCAACAAAGCTCCTTGATAATATGATGGATAACTATTCTGAATGGCACACTGAGAGAGCTCCACAAGGTAAGAAGGTAAACTCTGTTGAAGAAACCTCCTCCTTGAGTGATAAAATTGATGTTATTATGTATATGCTTGTTAATGGAAAAAACACATATTGATCCAAATCATGTTCCCTTAGCCTCTTTGGTTGCTCAAGAAGAGCAAGTTGATGTGAACTTTATTAGAAATAATAATTTTAGTAACAATGCCTATAGGAATAATTTTGGTAATAAGAATTATAGGCCATATCCTTCCAATAATGGTAATGCTTATGGAAATTCCTACAACAACAATAGAAGTGCACCCTCTGAACTTGAAGTCATTCTTAAGGATTTTATTAGTAAACAAACTACTTTCAATAAAACTATTGAGGAAAAACTTTCGAATGCTGAAAAAAATACATCATCTTTGCCCAAAGCACAATCTTCTTTGATTAATAAAATGGCTGCTAAACTTAAAACTGTGGAAAACCCCTTTGCTGCTACTAATGCCATACAAGTTAGAATTGATGAAAATGTTAGAATGTTAGCTAAATTGCATGCCAAGTGGGAAAGAGAAGATGAAATTGCTAGAAATAGTAGTATTTGTACTATCACCACCACTAATGTTGATGCTAGCAAACCACATGATGTCCCCATTAATATGGGAGACAAAGTTCTACTTCCTTGGATGGTAGTTTTGATTTTAATATTGATGGTTGTAATATTTCTGAAGTAATTAAGTTCCTACAAAAGCTTGCTAGAAGTCCTAATGCTAGTGCTATGAATATGGCCTTTACAAAACACATTACAGATGCTCTCATGAAAATTAAAGAAGAGAAGTTGAAACATAAAGCTTCTATTCCTAGGAAATTAGAAGATGGTTGGGAACCCATCATTAATACGAAAGTGAATGATTTTGATCTCAAAGCTTTATGTGATCTTGATAGTAGTGTCTCTATTATGCCTAGAAGGATTTATGAAATGCTTGATTTGCCACTATTAGAAGGTTGTTATTTAGATGTCCAACTTGATGATAATGCTAAAAAGAAACTCATGGGGAGTATTAATGATGTTCTTATTATGGTTAACAATACCTATGTCCCTATTGATTTCTATGTTTTGGATGTTGAATGCAATGCTTCTTGTCCTATTACCTTGGGAAGACTTTTTCTTAGCATAGTTGGTGTTATTATCGATATGAAGGAAGGCACCATTAAATATCAACTACCACTTAAGAAAGGTATAGAATACTTCCCTAGGAAGAGAAATAAGATACCTTTTGCCTCTCCTATTAAAAAGAAATTTGGTCTTAATGCTTCTTCATTTGAAAGTACTTGAATCTTGCTTCCTATGCCTAGCTCAAAGGCGTTAAAGAAAAGCACTAATTGGGAGATAACCCAAATTTATATTCAGTAAGTTTTTCTTTTGTTGAGTCTTGGAAGTTATTACTTCTGTAATAACCTCTCATTATCCTTTTTGTGTGGTTTTTGTACCAAGAATAACCTCTAATGAGAGAGAAGTAAGGCTTGGGAAAGTTGCTGTCCCGAAACAGATTTTTGTGCTCCACTAAAAAAACTCGTGACAAATCTCTGTACGTCGGATTGAGTTGTAATTTTTTGTGCTTCTTCCCCCAGGTTATTATCTAACTTTCGTTAGTTCAGCACTTTTCTATTTGAGCAACAGAAGGTCTTCAAAAAAATTGGTTTTTACCTGCTGGTCTGTTTTGACAGATTTTTGCCATTATTTGCATTTGCCTCTTAATCTCTTTCTCTTTGAGTTCTCTTTGATCACTTGATCTTTTAGAAAGAATTGCTACAGTAGCTTGTGTTTTAATGGAAGTTTTACTTGTGATGAAACTAAACCATAGGGCCAATTATCTTAAATACACTAATGTTGCTAATGAGGATTGTGTGAAGTTTTGTATGAAGGAAAATTTTCAAGTGTAGGGGAAGAATAATGTGATAAGATGAAGTATGGAAAAAAGCTCAAGCTTGGGGATTCCACCCATGTCACCCCAAGAAATATTCAAGAAGTACAAGCGTTAAAGCTTGGAGATGCCCAAGGCATCCCCTTCTTCATCAATAAAAATCTCAGGTTTTCTTCGAAACACTTCATTTTTATTGTTTCTTGCACAATTGTATTGTTCTTGGAGCGTCTTCGTTTTTTTCTTTTAGTTTCCTTTTGTTTAGTTTTATTAAATAAATTTGATGGACCCCCGCATTCATATATGATATTTAAAATAAGTTGATTGGTGTTGGAAAAGAGTAGGAAAGTTCATGCTTATAAGTGGTATAAAAGGAGTCTTGTTTTGACTTTATGTTTGATATTGCTTTGACTTTATGCATAGTAATTATTGTTGTAGCATGACTTGTTCCAAACAATTGAGATTTCATAATGTGCCTTGAAAGAATCATGCGTTGTTTTAGCATACAAAAGTATAATATTGTGGTATTCTCTTTTGATGCTTTATTTGGGTTGACTTGGCACATGCTTACACCATGTTAAGACTATGAATCAGTCACCTTAGCCTCTATGATCATTTAGTTTTTTGACTTGTAATAGCACTTAATGCTTTAAATTAATAATGTTTTGTCACTTTGCATGATTATGGCCATTAGTGATCTCTTAGTCGGTCGCTCCCAGTCTTTTGCTAAACCTCCACATGTACTAAGTATGAGTTGCACTCATGCATCCAACTCCCAAGAAAACCAAGTTATTCCAAAGAGTCCACTATAAATTCCTATGCATGGTGTGTTACACCATTCCAACTATATTCATGCTTTTATCTACCCTTCCAATTTATTATGTGAAAATTAGTGATTAAGGCTCTCACGAACTTGATGGCACACTTTACTTTCTTGCACTTAATAAACTTGAACCATTGCATCCATCTATGTTGCGTATATGCTTGCACTTTATAAGTTGAGAATTAGCAGGACCATGCTGTCATGGGGAACATTTTCAACATTGCACTTATTATTCAGTTGATATCATGTTCTTTTGTTTATGGATCCCAATGGTGTGAAATAAAAGGGGAGCTTGTAAGCTCATGGAGTTTGTATATGTGTTAGAGAAACGCCTGGGCGGCTAGCCTAAGCCATGCCTAATCATGGTGGAAACTTGCAGCATAACCATAGTGAGCATTCTGTGAAGCATCCTCAATAAAAACCTATGCAAATAGCAAATAAAAAGATCACTAAGATGCTCATTGTATATTGCCTTGTCATTTTGATATGGGATATCTCATGTATCATGGGGCAAGGGGTACCCCGTTGGCGGTTCTCCATGATACACATGTACTTACAATGATACGAACTTACTTGTGACTAAAGTTGAGTAGCATGAGGTCTGGGACTTGTAGGCAAGGGGCATGAGATTTTTGACTTATAACTTGCAAGTATATCCTCATATTTGTTCACTTTAACCTTAATCACCTAAAATATGCTTATGATAGGGGTAATGAGAGCTAAAAGCTAATAAGTATCATAATTTTTGGAAGCTCTTTATGAAACTTGAAATCTCTGCTTATGAAGTGATGAGGGTTTAACTCATCAATGCCCATTGGTATGGACTTGGGTTTTGGAGAAGGAGGGAGCGCTGGAGACATCTATCGGCTAGCAAACAAGCACACAAGGGACTCAAAGATTTACCCAGGTTCAGGCCTCGTAGAGGTCCCTTCTCCTGCTTGTCTACTCGTGGAATTATTGAAGGAATCGAGGATTACAATGGTGCGCAGATGCAATCTGGCGAGGGTTGTGGAAACTAGGGTTGCGTGTGTCCTCCTCATCACTCCCTCCTTTATATAGATAGGCCAGGTCTCGGTAGTCGAGTCGATTCTGTGTTAGGGTTTTTCCCTTTGAACTTTCTATCTTTGGCTTCTTCTTGTTCTTCAAGCAATCGAGAGTCCGTAGGCTACTCGAGTTCTTCATTTGGGCCTTGGCGACACCGTGGGCTTCCGCTATATTCAGGCCGTATATACCAAGCTCGAGTACCTGTAGGGTATACCCATGTTAGTAGCCCCCGAGTGTCCAGTGGAATCGCAGATTCGACTGGGGACTTATGAAGTCTTTCGAGTGCGTGGATGAGTATATTTTCGACTGCTTTTTTATGTCATAGGGATCGTTGATATACGTGCCTTATTTGACCGATGTATTGGTATCAGTTAACTGCCTTAGGGTAAAACAACGCAATCTACTCGAACTCGAGTCCCCGGACTCGAGTCCGGAAAAGTGCTGGTGTAATTCGACTCAAGCCGCGGAGGTCTTACAGGAGTCAAATTCCAGTATACAGGTGTGAGCACTCGACGCATCCATCAAGGCATGTTCATCGTACCTGTAGGCACGGATATATTTCTGGTAGTGCGCAGCAAATGCATTGCCAGGCCTTATTCAGGTCTTATCTTCACGCTGCAAGCGCGCCATCCAAATTTTTGTCATCATGGAGATGATTCGGGTGACCCAGGAGACGCAGTCTCTTTGTAGGGAAAAATCATGAGGCGGTGTCGCCATAAGCTTCGAGTGCGGATGTTATCGACACACAGTACGATGTACAAATAATCATAGGGTGCGCGACCAGCGCTCCCTATGGGAGTAGCCCCTGAGTGCCTGGTTGAGTCGAAGACTCAGGCAGGGACTAAATAACCTTTGCGACTGCTGTCGTCTTTTGTTGCCTGTTTCAGTCGAATTTGTTTCCGGTTCTCCCTATGGGAGTAACCCATGTCCATAATCGAATCACGGATTTGAGTGATTAGGTATGCTTTTTATGTCCATATTCCTGCAGAAGAGAAAAAGAAAAATCGTAGGGTGCGCGACCAGCGCTCCCTGTGGGATTAGCCCCTGAGTGCTTGGTGGAGTCGAAGACTCGAGCAAGGACTAAAGTAGTCAAAGTCTTCTGCTGCGTAATTTTGAATGACATCAGTGATGACGATGTAATGGCCTCAGTTGCCCGCGTGAGCGAATTTGACGGGACGTGACGAGCAGTGGGTCCCATTTTCTGACTCTGACTTGACTGGGCGTGAGTAATCTCTGTTTTAACTGTACCTCCTCAATTTCCGCATGTAATGGGGATAGTAGGGGACGGTTCACGCTTCAGGTCCTCCACATGTCGAGCACGATGAACGCCACGCGTCTGCTAGGGTTTTTCCTGGTCGTTAGATTGCATCTTCTAGGGGTTAAGTAACGATGTTGTGACGGTAAATTTTCACATCTGCTTCTTTTCTCTGCCTTTGCCTCCATCGCCATTGCTGCTGCTCCTCTGCTTCTTTGTGTTCGTCCTTCCTGGCGGCGCTGGACCAGCTCCACGTATTTCCCAGTTACTATCTCCGGTCACATCGCCACCGCATAATGGGGAAGAAGAAAGGAGGTGTCGCGGCCGATTCCGCCGCCGCCACGGTTGCTGCGAAGAAGAAGGGTGATGACCCACAAGTATATGGGGTGTATCGCAGTATTTTTGATAAGTAAGAGTGTCAAACCCAACGAGGAGCAGAAGGTGCTGGCTAGTGGTATGGATCAGGAATTCTCTGTAAATACTTAGCAAACGGATTTTAGGGGTTTCTGATAAAGCAAGTAAACAAAGTACGAGTAAATAAAAGACAGTAGGAATAAATGTAGCAAGTGGCCCAATCCTTTATGCAGCAAAGAACAAGCCGGTTGTATTACTTAAGATGACCAAACGTTCTCGAGGACACATGGGAAGACTGTCAAGTGCTTTCGCTTCATATAGTTGATTAATCTTCTTTAGCTTGCTAAGTGTTGTGTGGGTGAACCTGTGCTAATGTACCGACCTTCCTAGGACTAATACATACTTGTGATTATACCCCTTGCAAACATCCGTAAGTACAAGAAAGTAATTAAGGTAGAAACCTAACCACAGCTTTAATCTCTAAGACCCTTACGTCCCTTGTGCAATGGTTTCCTAACGGGGGTTCAGGTTTCTGTCACTCCGGCAACCCCTACGATTAGTATCCAAATACACAATGCATTCCCCTAGGCCCATATAGGGGAAGTGTCATGTAGTCGACGTTCACATGACACCACTAGAAGAAGTACACCACAACTTAAATAACAAACTATTGAATCTTTCTCAACACAACTCTACTACTAACAACATGACTTCTCCCATGTCCTCAAGAACAAAACGAACTACTCACAAGACATCATATGGATCATGATCAGAGATGGAATAATGATGTATAACAATCTGAACATAAATAGTAATTCAACGGTTCACTCAATAGCATCAACTACAAAAAGTAATCAACACCGGGAAAGTTTCCCCTATGAACTAATGCAAGATTCAACCCAATTGTTACAGAAATATGGAGATGGTGATGAGGGTGGAGATGGTGATGGTGGTGGTGATGATGATGATGATTATCCCGATGAAGTCCAGCTTGATGGTGGTGTTGATGGCGATGATCTTCCCTCTCCGGGAAGGAATTTCCCCGGCAGAAATCTGTCTGCCGGAGAGATCTTTCTCTCTCGGTGTTTTCCGCCCCGCAGAGGCGGCGGAATCTTTCTATGGTCGCTCCCTGAGTCTTAGGGTTTCGGGAGGATGATATACGCCAAAGGGAGAGCCTGGAGTGGGCCAGGGCGGCCACACCACCTGCTGGCGTGGCCTAAGGCTGCCCGCGTCAGGGGGTGGTGTGGGCCCCCTGTGGCCCATCTCCAGCCCCCCCTTCTGGCTTCCTTCGGCTTCTGGAAAAATAGGATTTTCCGTATATTTTCCCGGATTTTCTGATCTTCGCGAATTTTTCCTCCAAACAACACCTTTTCCATCAGAATCCTGACTGCAGCGGTCCATGCTCCAAAAGTCATCAATCATGCAAAAACAGATGAAATAACATAAGTATCACCTCTCAATACGAAATATATCAATGAATAATAGTGTATTATGACATATAATAGTGATGCAAAATGGACGTATCAACTCCCCCCAAGCTTAGACTTCGCTTGTCCCCAAGCGAAACTGAGCTCAATAAACATGGCCTCAGGTTTATGGAGTGAAGATTCGATAAAAGAATACGGACAAGAAGCATCACATTCATCAATACATATAATAGAAGACAACTCACTATTATATAACTTAACTTGCAATAGGTAAAGGAAACAGAATAAAGATACATAAAGTAAATCATAATTGGTAATGGCAAACTTAGCTCTTGGTCGAAGAATAGTTGATAATTTGCTGGAGTTCACAAATAATTGGTTTTCAATGATCGATTTCAAAGCAGTAAACATCAAGATAAGAGCAATGTGCAAAACAAGGAACATAAGAAACATGATTGAATAAATCATCATATGAATGAATGAAACACAACAACTCAAAATACTTGCTGAGATAGAAGGGAATAGGTTTATTGACTCAACTTCAAAGTAAAAGAAAGGCCCTTCAAATAGGAAAGCAGGGATTGCAAGTCTCATAAAGAGCTCCTAGAAATTATGATACTTACTAGCTTTCAGCTCTCATTGCCCTATCATAGGCATCTTTAGGTGATTAAGGTTAAAGTGATCAAATATGAGGATATGCATTGACACGTTGTAAGTTGAGAATCTCATGTCCCTTGAATACGAGGGACGCTCCTCATGCTACTCAAGTTTAGTTACCGGTAAGTTCTTGTCATCGTAAGCATATGTGTATCATAGAGAACTGCCAACGGGGTACCCCTTGCCCGATGATACGGAAGAATCCCCATATCAATGACAAGGCAAGCAGACAACAAGCATCTCAGCAATCTTCTTATTTACCATGGGAATATGGTGCTTTTTTCTCTCTTTCATCTTTTCATAATATCTCTTTTTTCTTTTCTCTTTTTCTCAATCTCTATCTCTTTTTTTATAAGAAGAATGCTTCATAGATACTCGTTATGGTTACGCTGCAGGTTTCCACCATGTCAGCATCGATTAGACTAGCGGCCCAGGCGTTTCTCTAACACATATGCATAACTCCATGGACTTACAAGCTCCCCTTTCATTTCACACCGACGACATCCATAGACAAAAGAACATGATATCAACTAGGTACAAAGTACCAGTGCAATGTTGAAAGCGTTCCCCATGACAGTCTGCTAATTCACAACTCACAAAGCACAAGCATATACGCAACATAGGTGAGCACAATGGTTCAAGTTTATTAAATGCAAGAAAGTAAAGTGTGCCATCAAGTTCGTGAGAGTTTTAATCACTAATTTTCACATAACAAGTTTAATTTGGGAGGTAGACAAAACAGGAATTTACTTGGAATAGCAATAATGCTAATAGGTAGGTATGGTGGACACAAATGGCAAAGGTTTTGGTTTAAATGAGTGGATGCACGAGAAGAATTCCCTCTCAGTACAGGTTTTTAGCTAGCAAGGCTGGGTAGCAAGTATAAGAGTTGAAGGAAACAAGCAAACACACAAGTGATAAATACAAACATGCAATCTTCCTTGGAAGCACAAAAGGTCTTAACTAGAGAATACTAGACTTATGAGCAAATCAAGAAAGAAAGATGATGAAATTATTTTTCTTTAGAGTACTTCTATCTTTTTCATTCAACTCTCAAAAAGTGTTGCTACTGACCGAGCCAGGTTTGCCAAAAGCAACTAAATTGACTCAATGATCCCAAAGTGATACAATACTAACAAAAAGATCAATCATATAACCACAAATTGAAAACTAATACAAGCTATGAAAAAGAGTGAATGATATAACTTCTCATTAATATTCCATAACAGAAACTCACACCAAGGGATACATATCTAACGAGAGAGGGGACACTTCCATAATGCAAACCATACTACATAATAACTTCTCTATTCATGATATGACTCTACTAATAAGGTAAAAAGATAGAAGATAGTGATATGATACCGCGACACTCCCCCAAGCTTGGAACAAACCAAGGGGATGCCAAACCTGATGACGAATTACTCATTCGGTGGTGGTGGTATCCTCTCAATAAGCTCTTTGATCAGTTTCCCCAAGTCTTCAATCTCGAAGGTGAGAGTACGAATCAACTCCGAGTTGTGCTCAATACGGCTCATAATCATTTCGGGTTGAGAATCCCAGCTCTTGCGATTCTTTCCCCACTCTACCTCCTTGAAGTCTTCTTTTCCTGCATGGCTAGAACGAGGCAAATCCCAATTGGAGGGTAATTTCCCCTTGGGCATATTCTGGTATTGATGCTCATGGATAAGAGTATGGAAAGGATTCTTGGTGCGTGGAGGAAGTGACCAAGGATCTGAACGGTGATGAGGAGGCTTCCCTCCAATTGACATAGTCCTGGAAGGGGTTGCAACCACTCCAATGTCTGCAATGGTAATGCCGGTGTGTGGATATTGGCCTTGCTCCTCTTCACCTTCACTCTTGATCTCCTTCTCCTTCCCGGGGTCTTGGAGGTCTTCCTCCATAGGCTCCTTCTCTTTATCCTTGGCGGACACCATTGTGCTTCTAAACCTTCGAAGAGTATGTCCTGACAGAAATAGATTGAAACAAAAACACGACGAAAACACGACATACGAACCTCGGGAGATCCGGGGGGTTATATATTACGGAGTTTCATATCAAAAGGAAGGTACTGGGAGAAAACGAGTCGGGGGCGGAGTCCGGGGTGGACTCACCACCTGGTGGCGCGGACTGGGGAGGGCCCGTGCCACAGGGTGGTGTGGGCCACCCTGGCTCCATTTCCGTCCCTTTTTCGCTTCGTAGCTTTCCTTATTGACTGAAAACTGCAAAAATATAGTTGGATTGTATTTTCGCGGAACTTTTCTTACTGGAACTGTTACCTATTTGAAAACGGACTCTGCAGGTCTCTGAATTTGGTTTTAGTGGGTTCTTCTGGAGTCACCACTTGAATATCATCGATATATTCATCTTCATCCACTTATTATTTGAGTCATAAAACCCTTCTCTTCCTTATTACACCATTATCTCCACTACGTGGAAATTTCTTTCACACAAAACTTCACGCAATTCTCATTAGCAACATTAGTATATATGAAGTGATAAAACCTTTTGTGTCCAACTTCAACTGAAAACCATCAAAACATAAGCTACTGTAGCAACTCCTTCCGAAAACCCAAAAAGAATTCAGAAAGGAAATCGAATAAAGAAGCAAATGCAAGATTGGCAAAATCTGTCAAAACAGACCAGCAGGTAAAGATCAATTTTTTCGAAACTCTTCTGTTCCTCAAATCGAAAAGTGCAAAACTAACGAAAGATAAATAACAACCTGGGGCAGAAGCACAAAAAATTACAGCTCAATCAGACATACAGAGATCTCTCACGGATTTTTACGATGAAGCACAAAAATCTGTTTCGGGACAGCAACTTCCCCAAATATTACTTCTCTCTCATTAGAGGTTGATCTTGACACAAGAACCAAACAAAACGGATAAGGAGCGGTTATTACCGAAGTAATAACTTCCAAGACTCAAAGAAACAAAAAAACACTAAAAGCAAAAACAAATTGGGTTGTCTCCTAAAAAGTTCTTTCTTTATAGCCATTAAGATGGGCATGATAATTTTGAAGATGCTCACATAAGAATATGAATTGAGGTGAAAGAGAGCATTAAGAAGCAAAAATACACACGTTTAAGTCTAACCCACTTCCTATGCAAGGGAGTTTTGTAAACAAACAAGTTGCTGAAACCAGAGGTTACTAGCATAGGAAGGCAAAATAAGTGCAACATAAAAACTTTCAGCATAAAACGAGGAAACCTGATATTATTGAGATGCATAAGAACACTTTTCCCTCTTTCATAGTAACTTTCAGTATCATGCATAAACTTAACAATATAACTATCACAAGGACCATCGTAGCAATGATCACTTATTCTAACAGAAAACACAGGAATACTAGCTCTCATAACACTACTTTGTGAAACAAAATTAGAGGTATCCTTACAAAGGATAGTGTGTCCCTCTTCTTCATACTTAGTGACAAAGTCTTTCACATTTGCTATTATAGGTTCATCAACCATTTGTTCAACAGCTTCATTTGTACTTTCATTAACCATACTAGCTATCATAGAGTGTTCCTTAATCTTAACTAGGAAGGGCATTTTCTCAATATAAGGTTCCGGTAAGACATGATTATCAGTATAAACTTCAGTATTTCTTGCAGGAACACTCTTAGCAACATCTTTATAAGGTTCATGATACTTATTCCACTTCTTTTTAGGCACTTCAATATAGGAAGCAAAAGCCTTAAAATAAGAAGCAATAGCTTGAGAGTCTAGACCATAAGCATTACTAATATTTTGAAAGTCATCAGTTCCCATAAAAGATTCAATGCATTCATAATCATAATTTATACCTGACTTTCTACCTTTGTCATTCTCCCAAGCTTCAGCATTGTCTTGAATACGGTCCAGAAGATCCCATTTAGCTTCTTCTTCCATGCGAGTGAATGATCCAGCATAAGAAGCATCCAATAAATCTTTATCATGTAGAGGGAGTCTTGCATAAAAGTTATTGATAATAATATTGTTGGGGAGCTCATGAATGGGACATTTGATCATTAGTAACTTCATTCTCCCCCAAGCTTGAGCTGTACTCTCTCCATCAAGAGGCCAAAAGTTGTATATTTGATTCCGATCTTTATGAATCTCACTAGGAGGATAAAACTTTGAATAAAAGAGAGGCACTATTTCCTCCCATTCCAGAGCTTGACCATTCTTCAGCAACTTATACCATTCCTCAGCTCTTCCTTTCAGTGAAAATGAGAACAACTTTTTCTTAACTTGGTCTGTAGTAATACCTGCACACTTGAACAACCCGCATAATTCGTGTATAAAGAGCAAATGATCACCTGGATGGACAGTTCCATCCCCAACATAGTAGTTATCCATAACATGATCAATAATTCTTGTAGGTATTTTGAAAACATCATTCTCAGCAGGTGGTGGCTTATCTACTACCTTAGCAGTGGTAGTAGCATTACCAAATAAGAAACTCAGCGAATTATCCATAACAAAAAGAAAGCAACTAGCAGAAGTAAACAATACTCACAGTAGAAGTTTCCTTTACCAGTCCACTCTCCAATAGCGCTTCACTCCCCGGCAACGGCGGCAGAAAATAGTCTTGATGACCCACAAGTATAGGGGGTGTATCACAGTATTTTCGATAAGTAAGAGTGTCGAACCGAGGAAGCGAGAAGGTCTTTGGCTAGTGGTATGGATCAGGAATTCTCTGCAAATACTTAGCAAACGGATTTTTTAGGGGTTTTTGATAAAGCAAATAAACAAAATATGAGTAAATAAAAGACAGTAGGAATAAATGCAGCAAGTGGCCCAATCCTTTATGCAGCAAAGGACAAGTTGGTTGTATTACTTAAGATGACCAAACATTCTCGAGGACACATGGGAAGACTGTCAAGTGCTTTCGCTTCATATAGTTGATTAATCTTCTTTAGCTTGCTAAGTGTTGTGTGGGTGAACCTGTGCTAATGTACCGACCTTCCTAGGACTAATACATACTTGTGATTATACCCCTTGCAAACATCCGTAAGTACAAGAAAGTAATTAAGGTAGAAACCTAACCACAGCTTTAATCTCTAAGACCCTTACGTCCCTTGTGCAATGGTTTCTAACGGGGTTCAGGTTTACATCACTCCGGCAACCCCTACGATTAGTATCCAAATACACAATGCATTCCCCTAGGCCCATATAGGGGAAGTGTCATGTAGTCGACGTTCACATGACACCACTAGAAGAAGTACACCACAACTTAAATAACAAACTATTGAATCTTTCTCAACACAACTCTACTACTAACAACATGACTTCTCCCATGTCCTCAAGAACAAAACGAACTACTCACAAGACATCATATGGATCATGATCAGAGATGGAATAATGATGTATAACAATCTGAACATAAATAGTAATTCAACGGTTCACTCAATAGCATCAACTACAAAAAGTAATCAACACCGGGAAAGTTTCCCCTATGAACTAATGCAAGATTCAACCCAATTGTTACAGAAATATGGAGATGGTGATGAGGGTGGAGATGGTGATGGTGGTGGTGATGATGATGATGATTATCCCGATGAATGGTGTTGATGGCGACGATCTTCCCTCTTCGGGAAGGAATTCCCCCGGCAGAAATCTGTCTGCCGGAGAGATCTTTCTCTCTCGGTGTTTTCCGCCCCGCAGAGGCGGCGGAATCTTTTTGTGGTCGCTCCCCGAGTGTTAGGGTTTCGGGCCAGGGCAGCCACACCACCTGCTGGCGCGACCTAGGTCTGCTTGCGCCAGGGGGTGGTGTGGGCCCCCTGTGGCCCATCTCTAGCCCCCTTCTGGCTTCCTTCGTCTTCTGGAAAAATTGGATTTTCCGTATATTTTCCTGGATTTTCTAATCTTTGCAAATTTTGCCTCCAAACAACACTTTTTCCATCAGAATCCTGACTGCAGCGATCCATGCTCCAAAAGTCATCAACCATGCAAAAACAGATGAAATAACATAAGTATCACCTCTCAATATGAAATATATCAATGAATAATAGTGAATTATGACATAGAATAGTGATGCAAAATGGACGTATCAAAGGGCGGCTCCGCCGCTGCAGGCACCAGCACCGCCGCCGCCGGGAAAAAGAAGGGCACGGGCGCTCGCGTCACCAATGGCGCGTGGCGCGCATCCGTGATCAAGTCCTCTGAGCTCCGTCTTCTACGCCAAGATGGAGTTTTGTCCGCTGTAGTTGCTGACGCGCACATCCCTGGCAGCAAGGTAATCCCCTCTCTGCCTGCTGGCTTTCGGGTGATGTTCCTAGCGTTCATCATCCACGATCTCTCGTTGCCCCTGCATCCTTTCTTCAGGGGCCTTCTCCGTTTCTATGGGCTCCAGCTGCATCAGCTGTCCCCCAACTCCATCCTCCATGTAGCTTGCTACATTACTCTTTGCGAGTGCTGGCTCGAAATCGAGCCACACTTTGGTCTCTTTAAGTGTCTCTTCAAGCTGAAACGCTAGTCGGCATCTGGCTCCGTATTCTACGATGTAGGAGGCTGCGGTATTCACGTCGACTCCTCTGCCACATACTTCGACATCAAACTCACGGCGTCCATCCAAGGGTGGAGGGACAAGTGGTTCTACATCCGTGACCTGAAGGCCGACGGAGACCACTACAGGCTCGCACCCTTTAATCCCGCGACGCCATGCAAGAGGATGCGCTCCTGGAAGAATGTAGTGATGCCCAGCGAATCCGCGGAGACAGATATGTTGTACAAGCGTGTCTGCGACCTCGAGAATTGCATGGGGAAAGAGGAGGGAGGCTGCGCCCTCATTCGCACTTGGCTGCGCCATCGCGTCCAGCCTCTGCAGGCCAGAGTCCATCCTATGTTCCAGTGGGCTGGCGCGGATGATGTAACTCACGTATCTGCTGATGGCATTTCCGCGAGTGAAGTAGATAAAAGGGTGCGACTGGTCACCAAGTACACCGCCAAGGATGTGCCCCCCAATGACCCAGTCGTACCTCCATTCGATGCTACTAACCCTCCTCCTAAGGTACAGTTGTGCTACGTAGTAGCTTTGTTTGTCGATTGCTTCTTTTCTATTTTTCTTGACTTGTGCTAAATTGTTTTCTGTGTGCAGGATTGGGGGTGTCGCCCTGTATGCCCCCTCTTCCTGAGGGGGTTATCCCTCGTGAAGCCCTTGAAGAGGACGAGTTGGAGTCGACCGTCCCATCTGATGTGGAGGAGGAAGCCCCCGAGTCGAGTGGTCCGGACACTCGCAAGCGTTCGCGCAGCGAGGATTCAGATGCATCGTCTGCTTTGACTCTAGAAGGTGCAGTTGTTGGCACAGAATCACCGATACCTACCGTTCCTGTGAGTGTCGTGGCGCCTCCTTCTCGCAAGAAGATGCGACTACCGAAGGAGTCGTCGTCAGAGTCGGGGGATCAAACCTTCGATTTTGACAAGTTTGATTGGTAAGTATATAAAGTTTTCCTTGTGGGTATTATTTTCTAGTTGTCTTCTCTTGATGTTGGTTTTGGTCTTCAGTCAGCCGGCGTCGTCATATTCTGGCGACGTCCAATTTGTGAAGGAATCTGGCGTCGCGACCTCCAAGGCCGAGAAAATGGCTGAGCACGCTCCTTCCCCTCCATTGGCGGCCCACTCCGGGCATAATTCATCAAGTTCTCCACACAATGTGGAGCATCGGATGGTTGCCCAGACGATCGTGCATCAATCGACTTCGGAGTCGTTGGAGGATCATGTATGTGTAGTACCTCTTTTTCTGATGTTGTAGTCGAATTTTTTATCTGTGCCATCTGCCGAGCCTTTACTGTTATTTTTATTGCAGCTCCTTGTGAAGGAAGCCGCTCACCTAGCGGAGCAGGTGCTTATGATGGGTCGTCAGCATGCAATGCTGGACAATCTCCATCGCGCGGTTCAAAGTGAGTGCTCTTTACTTTTCTTCTGCATCCTTGTGATATATTCGACTAACGGTTTATCTTTGTTTGTGTCACAGCTGAGCATAATGCCCTCCTTTGTAGCACTACTTCCCTTGAGAAAACGCTTGCTGCGGCGGTGAAGAGCCGTGATGAGGCAATCATGGCGCTAGACGAATCGCGGAAACGCAAAGAGGATCTGCGCGCCTCCATCGCAGATAGGGAGAAGTTGTTCGAAGAACAGCTTTTGTCGATTGCCAAGGCTCTCTCAGGTATGCCCTTGTCTAGGTTTTCGTCGTGTCTCTTCTTTCGAATTTGCTGCCATGCTGACTTTTGCGCTGATGCTTGTTTCTTTTGTAGATGCCAGCGGTTTGAGCTTTGACACGCAGGCACTCCATCGCGATGATGCGTTGGCGGGCGCCATTTCAGCAGTCGAAGACCGCAGCTGCCGTGCAGGGGACGCTCACCAAGACCAAGGGCGTGCTTAGTCGCCTTCGGGAGGAGCTGGCGCCCAAGGCTGAGCTGATCAAAAATATGGATGAGCTGGTGGAGTCCCTTGTCGGGGGCATTCCGGCGAGCTTCAAGAACTCGCTCCGTGCGGCTGGCGCTTCAATGTCACTCACAATGGTTCAAGCCCATGGAGTCGAAGTTGATCCTGCAGCGGTTTCCAAGGCGATGCCTGTCAACGCGGATGGCCAGCAGGTAGTCTTTGCTCCTTTCGCAACTACTTGTGGCAAGTACGGGCCGCAGCTGATCAATACAGTTGTGAAGTACTCTAAGGAGCTTCAGCGAGCCAAGATGGTGGTGAAGGCTGCAATGTCAGGGGCCGGCGGGAAGTCTATGGCGTCTGATACTGCCACAGACTCGATGAGGCCCCCAAAACCGAATTCTAAGTCGAAGAAGATAGTTGCTCCTCAGTAGTCGCACTTTGTAATAGTTAAATAGCATATTTGTTTTGTTGAAGACATGCCTTTTGGCGAGTGTATCTGCTGATACTTTGTTGATCTTGAATGCACTCGAATCCTTTTTCTGTGCTTCGCCTTGGTCTTCTTATTGTCTCTTGCTTGACTTGTGATAGGGCACATCGAGTGATCCTTTGAGGGAACCTCGGGATTTGCCACCCCCTGATGAGACCTTGGCACCGCCGCGCTCAAGGGTGTATGAGCTATCTTTGCTCTCCCGACTCCGTGACCACATGAAGCAGTTGGAGCGTGAATTGCCCGTACTCCGTGGTAACCCAGATGTATGGAAATCGAGGGCGGAGAAGGCTGTCGCCCGAGAACAATATCTGCTGGGGGAGGTGACGCAGCTAAGCGACCAATTCCAATGTTAGTTTCCTTCTCCCTTATCTTTTCTCTGTAGTCATTCGTAGTAGGTCAGTGTCTTCATACTTCTGCCTTTGCTTGGTATAGTTGTCAGTGCGTGCCATCCGCGGGATGAGAAGGATAGGATTGCCATTCGCATGAGTGACCTGACCCATGAGCAGCTTCAAGCGAGTGGATACTTCTGGATGGATCATGATCGTGCAATTGCGCTGGCGACCCTGCAGGATCGTGCGTCGCGAGTGCTTCATTTCTTGAAGAAGTCGCAATCATGCTTGAAGAATATTTACCGGACGATGTTCCCGCTGGACGCCTTTCCGTCGAGCCTGCTGGTCCTTCTTGCTAAATTTCAGGACTTGAGTGCGTTCCACGAGTGTGTACGGCAACAGCTAGTGGCTGGTGCCAAGGCTGCTTTGTCACATGTGCGACTGCACAGGCATGATGTGGATGTTGCAGAAATTGTGGTCGGACCACCAGCGCTGCCAGTAGGTTCGACTTGGAACATGGTTCCACACTACCAGGCAGTGGATCGCCCAGCAGAGGAAATCGTCGACTTCTTCGAGGAGCAGACCAATGTTCCTTTACTGCAACAGTAGTTTAGTTTGTATCCTGCACATAGTTGTACCAGTGTTGTAAAGTTCATATATATGCTATGCATAATTGACTAACATTGATGTATATAAAGAACTTGTTAGCGTGTATGTTTTGTGAGTGCGTTGCACCGTGCGATTCCTTTTCGTTAGCCTGACTTGTTTTTATCTCAGCCCCTTGCCAACCTGTCAGGTGCGTTGAAACGGGCTTGGTGTTTGTCAAGGGATTCGATTGGTGTGCCAGCTACTCAGGATATCGCGTTAGTTCGTAGAACAGATGTGTATAGGGTGGCATAGCCCCCCGAGTGGATAATTTGCGAGAAATAAAAGAAAACACAGATTTTTGGGGCACTTAGCTTTATTTATTCGTAGGATAGTATGAGGTACAATGTGCGGCTAAGTAGCCTTGGCTGAATAGCCTTATTTGCAATGTAAAAACAGAAACGACTAACGATAGAAGCGCCGCAACTGCGCGACGTTCCAAGGGTTGGAGTATGCGGCTCCTGTCTCTAAATCTTTAAGGCGATAGGCGCCACCTGGGATTACTTATGTAATCACGTATGGTCCCTCCCAGGGGGACTCGAGCTTGAGATGCCCTTGCTGTTTTAGTCGCAGGACCAGGTCGCCTTCGACGAAGGACCTGGGGCGTAGCCTTCTATTGTGGTAGTTGCATAGGTTCGTCTGGTAGATCTCGATCTTTCTGCTGCGATTTCCCGTGCCTCATCAAGGAGGTCGACGGAGTCTTCGAGTGTAGGAGTTGACTCCTGCTCGCTGTAAGCGACCACTCGCAGTGCTTTGTATCGTACTTCGGCGGGTAGCACCGCTTCAGCCCCGTGCACCATGAAGAACGGGGTGTACCCTGTGGCGCTGTTTGGAGTTGTGCATAGGCTCTAGAGTATTGATTGCAGCTCGTTTGGCCAGCAGCCTGCGGCCTATTTGTGTGGCCTGAGGAGTCGCTTCTTGATGCCACCACAGACGAGCCCGTTAGCTTTTTCGACCTGACCATTGGTCTGTGGATGCGCTACGGAGGCATAGCTGGCGTTGATTCCCAGATTCTCGTAGAATTCCTGGAACTCCTTGGATGTGAAGTTCGTCCCGTTGTCCATGATGATGTTGTGTGGCACTCCGAAGCGGTAGACGATGGACTCGAAGAACTTGACTGCGTTGTATCCTGACTGATTAGTCATTGGCATGGCCTCTATCCACTTGGCAAATTTATCAACTACGACCAAGAGGTAGATGTAGCCTCCTCGTGAGGACCTTGGGAGTTTGCCGACCATGTCGAGTCCCTATTGCGCGAAGAGCCAGGCCAATGGAATTGGTCGGAGCTCTGCGCCAGGTGAGTGTGGCTTGTTCGCGAATTGCTGGCAAGCGTTGCATTTTTGGACGATGTCCTTGGCGTCACGCATGGCTGTAGGCCAGTAGAATCCAGCTCGTAGAGCTTTGGCGACAAGGGCACGACTACCGGCATGGTGCCCGCAGGTCCCCTCATGGATGTCGAGGAGAACAACTCTTCCATCAGCTGTGGAGACGCATCATTGGAGTACTCCTGTGATGTTGCGCTTGCATAGTTCGCCGTTGATAACAGCGAATGCCTTGGAGCGCCGTGCGATGTGTTAGACGTCAGTCGGATCGTCTGGTAGCCTCTTGCTGAGCAGGTACGTAATGTATGGTTGGGTCCAGGATGGTTCGATCATCATGATGCTCATTGGTCCTTCGAGTCCTGTGTTCAGCTCCAGGTCGTCGAGTGCCATTGGCTCATTGGGCGGCGCAGCCCCCGAGTCCGTTGTTGCGCTTGTTTTCTTCTCTGTGGCCTTTGGCTTGATGGAGCGTTCGCAGATGCGCTCGAGAAATACCCCAGTTGGTATGGGGGCGCAGGTGGAGCCTATGTTGGCGAGTGCGTCCGCCTCTTCATTGCTTTCGTGGCCGATGTGTTGTAGTTTGCAATCGTCAAAGTCCCCTTCGAGTGTGTCGTAGAGGTCGCGGTAAGCGATCATGTTGTCGTTTAGTGTGTCGCACTCGCGCATTGTTTGGTTGACGACCAGCTTGGAGTCGCCATATATTATGAGCCTCCTGGCGCCGCAGGCTTTTGCCATCCTCATCCCGTGCAGTAGGGCCTCGTATTTGGCTTCATTGTTGGAGGCGGTGAACTGCATTCGCAGGATATAATTCAGCTTATCTCCCTGGGGCGATGTTAGTATGACTCCTGCGCCAGCCCCATCCTTTCGCTTCGAGCCGTCGAAGTGCATTGTCTAGAGGTAGGACATGTCTGGTTTTTGGGGGAGCTGGTTCTCCATCCAGTGCACGAGGAAGTCAGGGAGAACTTGCGACTTGATTGCATCGCGTTTTTCATATGTGATGTCTCGTGGAGATAGTTCGATTTCCCAAAGCGCGACCCATCCGGTGGCGTCAGGGTTGTTGAGGATATTCCCAAGTGGGGCGTCGTTGACTACCATGATTGGGTGTTCCTGGAAGTAGTGGCACAGTCGACGGGCTGTCATGAAGACGTCGTACGCCAGTTTCTGGTAGTGCGGGTACCGCTATTTTGTTGGCGTAAGTACCTCACTGAGGTAATAGACTGGACGTTGTACCCCATGGACCTTGTTTTCCTCGGATCGTTCTACTACAAGCACTGTGCTAACCACCTGGTTGGTGGCGGAGATGTATAGCAACAATGGTTCCCTTTCGCGTGGGGTCACCAGTACTGGCGAGGTGGATAGCAGGCGCTTGAGGTCTCTGAATGCTTCCTGCGCCTCGTTGGTCCACTCGAACTTGTCAGCTTTGCGGAGCAGTTGGTAGAAGGGTAGTGCCTTTTCACCCATCCGACTGATGAATCGACTGAGCGCCGCGATTCGCCCAGCCAGCTGCTGGATACCTCTTATGTTTTTCGGCTTCTCCATGGCCAGTATGGCTTTTATTTTCTTCGGGTTCGCCTCGATCCCTCTCGCGGAGATAAGATATCCGAGTAGTTGCCCATATGGTACACCGAAAGCACATTTGTCCGGATGGAGCTTGATCCGGTAGCGGTCGAGGTTGGCGAAGGTTTCGCACAAATCGTCGATTAGCAAGGCTTCCTCTTTGGTCTTGATTACTATGTCATCAACATAGACTTGGATGTTGCGACCAAGTTGGTTTTTGAGGCAAGCCTGCGTGCATCACTGGTAGGTGGCTCCTGCGTTCTTCAGCCCGAAGGGCATTGTGTTGTAGCAGAACACACCAAAAGGCATTGTAAACGCCGTTTTATCTTGATCTTCCTCCTTCATTCGAATCTGGTTGTAGCCTGAGTAGGCGTCGAGGAAGCAGAGGCGCTCACATCCTGCGGTGGAGTCAATGATCTGGTCGATTCGCGGTAGCGGGAAGTGATCCTTTGGGTAGTGCTTATTTAGAGAGGTGAGTCCATGCACATCCGCAGCATATCCGTGTCCTTCTTTGGTACTAGCACCGTGTTGGCGAGCCAAGTGCTTTCCTTGATCTCGCGTATAAATTTGGCGTCGAGGAGTCTGTTGATCTCCATTCCAACTGCCTTTGCTCTTGGTTCAGACAGTCGTCGAATTTTTTGTTTGACTGGCCTTGCGTCTGGTTGACATTGAGTGCGTGCTCGGCGAATTCCCTGGGAACTCCTGGCATGTCCGCTGGACACCGGGCAAAGATTTCCCAGTGCTCACGGAGGAATTCGACGAGCGTGAGTTCCTATGAGGGACTCAAGTTGTTGGCGATGAGGGCCGTCTTGGCGGGATCCGATGGGTGGACCTGAACTTTCTTTGTGTGCACCGATGAGTCGAAAGATAGGTCGAGTGAACTTGGCCGGCTTAGGGGAGGCAGACTGTTGTCTGTCGACTCCTTTAGTCTCGCAAGTTCTTCCTGCATGGCGAAGGACTGGCAAATTCTGTTGAATTCCCTGTCGCAACTGTCGGACCTCTCGAAGCTCCCGTTGACTGTGATGACGCCATTAGGGCCTGGCATTTTCATCTGCAGATAGGCATAGTGTGGCACTGCCATGAACCTAGCGAATGCGACACGTCTGAGGATGCAGTGGTACTATGAGGGCCAGTTGACGACCTCAAAGTCGATGCGCTCACGCCGAAAGTTTTTCAGCGTGCCGAAGATAATGTCGAGGTTGATTTTGCCAAGGGGATACACGCCCTTTCCTAGGACGATGCCGTGGAATGTTGTGTCTGAGGTCTCTAAGCAAGTCAGAGGGATCCTCATTGCTCACAAGGTACTCGCGAATATAAGGTTGATGCCGCTTCCGCCGTCCATGAAGACGCGGCTCATGTCGAAGCCTCCAATTTGTGCCTCGAGTACGAGGGGATAGTGGCCTGTACGAGGTACTTGGGACGGATGGTCGTGCTTGTCGAAGGTGATGCAGGACTCGCTTCCACTGAGGTACTCAGTGGTAGATGGTGGCAAGTTTGTTGCCAGATTGACTTGGCGAGTGATGGCCTTTTGCACCCAGTTGGAGGGGCGACCCTTTTGGATCATCATGGTGCCCATGGCTCGTGGGTACGGCTCGCCTCCGTGATGCTGGTCAGGTGCGGACGCGCTTGGCGGTGGTCCAGGTGGTGGTGGAGGAGCTCCGTGGGCCACAGTGCCTGGGGCGGCTCCATAGCCCCTGTTGACTGCGTCGCGATTCATCCGAGCCAGGCCTTCATGGAGTGAACTCGTGGCAGTCTTTGAGGAGGTGGCTGGATTTCTTTTTGCCGTCATGCTTGTCGATGTAGAAGTGCATGGTTCATGGTCCGGAAAGCTTGTCTTCAACAGACGTGGTGGGTGCTTCATCGCGAGTGCGGTGCTGCCATACTTGCGTGGTTTTCCCGGAGTTGCGGTATCCACCGCTGCGGTAGCCGCTGTTGCGGTTGTCGTTGCTCCTGTCGGCGTAGCTGGCTGCGACCATGTTGACGTCGTCGCGATCATCATAGATGCGCATTCGCCGTTTTCTTCGGCGGCCGCGTCTGCGCTCGAGTTCTGCTTCCTCGTTGGAGTGAACGCGATTCTTCACCGAATCTTCTCCATCAGCCCACCGATTCACGATTTCCATTAGGTGGTCGATGGTCTTGAGCTTCGAGCGGCCCAGCTCCTCCCTGAGCTGTATGCGGTGAACGCTGCCATTGAATGCGTCAATTGCACGGTCCTCCGAGATATTTTCTACGGAGTTCTTGATGATGGACCACCTCTGGATGTACGAGCGTAGTGATTCGCCCGATCTTTGCAGGCAGCACCTCAGCTCTTCGATTGACGCGGGCCTTTTGTAGGTGCCCTTGAAGTTGCGCACAAAGCTGTAAACCAGCTCTTCCCAACTGCGAATGGATCCGCGCAGAAGGTTGTTGAGCCATGCTCGGGCGGCGCCCTGCAGCTATAGCTGCAGTCACTGCATGGTCGTACTTCGACTTCCGCCGTGAAGCCTGATGAAGGAGATGTGGTCCTCCAACCAGATTTTTGGGTCTTGCAAACCGTCAAACTTCGGGTTCTCTGATGGGAGCTTAAACCCCTTGGACATTCGCTTTTGCCTAATGGCCCTGCTAAAGCATCTAGCGCCACAGAGCTGCACATCCTCGTCTTCTGAGTCAGTCGATCAAGCACCCTTGACTTGTCGATCTTACGCTGTGTGATATCATCACGCGCGTCGTAGTCATGGTCATGTCGCCGTGAGCGGCGGCGTCGAGACAGATCATGACTGTCATTGCTGGATGAGGGCGAGGAATAGCGTTTTGCTAGAGCCTTGCCTTTCTTCGGCTCCAGTGTTGGCTCCTTGTCGAGGGCGGCCTCGATTAACCCTAAGTCTGCGATCGTAGATCGGTGCATGGCGGCCTGAGGGTCTCCAGCTGGCAGTTGGTTGTTGAGGAGGTACATGGTGGCCGCCGTTACCGCAGCTTGCGGCGTTTTTGGTAGCACGTTGCCACACGAGTCAACCGTCATGGAGCCGAAGTCGAGGACCTTTGCGGCTTCTACACGCTCCTGCTCAGTGAGGTGGGCCAGTCGAGATCGCCTCTTGTTAGCGAGGTACTCGTTGCACTTGGAGGAGGATCCTCCGTGGGAGGAGAGCCCACCTTGTCAGAGGCTCGACTCGTCTGCCGCCTTTTTGCATGCCTCGAGTTGCGCGATTGTCTGCACTTGGCGCTTGAATTCCTCCTTCAGGAGCCAATGGTAGCCCATCAGCAGTTCTTGCGAGGAGCCAAAGGGTAGAGTGTTGCCCCATAGGGCTTCACGGCAGCGAGCCCACTCGAGTTCGTTGAGCCTAATCACGACGCGTTCGCCAGTCTGCTCGTTTGTTATAGTTGGAGGTTCGACTGCCCCTCCGTTGTTGACGGGTCCGCCGTTTGGCGGTGGTCCGCCATTGGGTATGCCACCATTTGGCGGGCCGGCTCCATGGCTGTCGTTGCCCGTGTTGTCGCGATTGGCGGAGGAGTCGCCTGCGTTGATGACGGCGCACATGAAGTGGTTAGGGAAGCTGCTGCTCCCACAACTTTAAGACCCAGAACCGTAGGCTCCATCTTCAGTTGCCAGATTGCCTATATCGGATTCGTGACTACTGTCGCTGTCCGTATTCTCGACTGTTGTCGAGGCATTGAGCTCGCTGAGGGTGCCGATCGGCGGGGGAAACCACGATGCCAGAGTGATCGATGGTATCGTCGGTTGGTCAGGCATACGGAGCGTGCCCATCTGACCAACTTGGAAGCGGAAGCTCCCGATCGCCAAGCTGATCCCATCGCCCACGGACTCGAAAGCCAGGCGAGTGGCTGGTGTGTGGACGGTGAAGTCGAACGTGCCGAAGAGCTGGCGGATCTCCGCTGTTGCGGAGTTGTAGATCGCAGTTGATGGGGCCGAAGAAGCCGCTACATCAGCACTCCCACTTCCCACAGACGGCGCCAATTGACGAGGGTTTAACTCATCAATGCCCATTGTTATGGACTTGGGTTTTGGAGAAGGAGGGAGCGCTGGAGGCATCTATCGGCTAGCAAACAAGCACACAGGGGACTCAAAGATTTACCCAGATTCAGGCCTCGTAGAGGTCCCTACTCCTGCTTGTCTGCTCGTGGAATTATTGAAGGAATCGAGGATTACAATGGTGCGCAGATGCAATCTAGCGAGGGTTATGGAAACTAGGGTTGCATGTGTCCTCCTCGCCACCCCCTCCTGGCCTTTATATAGATAGGCCAGGTCTCGAGTAGCAGGTCGAGTCATTTACAGGTTAGAGTTTTCCCCTTTGAACTTTCTATCTTTGGCTTCTTCTTGTTCTTCAAGCAATTGAGAGTCCGTAGGCTACTCGAGTTCTTCATTTGGGCCTTGGCGACACCGTGGGCTTCCGCTGTATTCAGGCCGTATATACCAAGCTCGAGTACCTGTAGAGTATACCCATGTCATGAAGGGCCTTACTTTTTACTTTTATGTTGAGTCTCCATCTTCTAACTTTATGCACCAATTGAGAGAGCATAGTGACCATTCTTAGTTTAATATGCATTGTTCCAAAACTTTTTGATTGATTCATAATTGTGATATTGCTTGTTCTTAAATTATTTTTATCTAGTCACCCTTATGAACTTTGAAGGTGTCCTATGCATTTATGTTTTGCTATATCATGAAGGACAAGCTGAATACCATTCTTATTACATTTTCTCTATGTGAAACAAACAGATGTCTTTTAATGCATTATTATTCACGAATCTTTTGTTTGTACCTTTTTCATGTTACAACATAGTTGCTATGTATTATTGTTAGAACTCTGTCTTTTATGATCATGATTAGAGTACTTTGATCCCAGCTATCAATGCTTTACAAATATGATGGTGCATGTCACCTAAAAAATTATTCTTTTTATCACTTACCTACTCGAGGACGAGCATGAGTTAAGCTTGGGGATGTTGATACTTCATAAACGTATCTATAATTTTTGATGTTCCATGCTTGATTAGTATCTACTTTCTTATGTTTTGTTCACACTTTGAGGTAGTTTTATATATTTTCTGGGACTAACCTATTAACGAGATGCCACAGTGCCAGTTTCCTATTTTCTTCTGTTTTTGGTTTCAGAAAAACTAGTAAGGAAATATTCTCGGAATTGGATGGGACAAAAGCCAAAGTCAGTATTTTACCCGAAGCAACACAGAGTCCGGAGGGGAGATGAAGTGGCGCACCAGGGCGTCCACACCTGGTGGCCGCGCGGCCTGGGGGTGCGCCACCAGGGGTGTGGGCCCCTGGTGCTCCACCAACCTTGCCCCTTCGCCTATAAAAGCCTCCTGGGACGAAAACCCTAAGGACCCAATCAAAATTCTACGAAAGAGTTTGTAGCCGCCGTCATCTCCATCCCTAGATCGGGAGGGATCTGAAGCTCTTTCCAGCACCCTGTCAGAGGGGAGAGATCACCCTGGAGGCCTTCTTAATCACCATGCTTGCCTCCGGTGTGATGCGTGAGTAGTTCATCCTTGGACTATGGGTCTATGTAGTAGCTAGATGGTTGGTTCTCCTCCTTTGTGATATCATATTTAGATCTTGTGAACTCCGTTCATGATCAAGATCATCTATTTGTAATCTTACATGTTGTGTTTGTGGGGATCCGATGGATATTGAGATGCTATTTCAAATTGATTATTGATTCTATCATGTCTATGTTATTTGTGATCTTGCATGCTCTCCGTTGTTTGTAACTATATTGGCCAAGTAGATGCTTGCAACTCCAAGAGGGAGTATTTATGATCGATAGTGGGTTCATGCCTCTAGTAATCTGGGGAAGTGATAGAAATCTCCAAGGTTGTAGATGTGCTGTTGCTACTAGGGAGAAAACAACAATCCTTTGTCCATGGGACAATCGTATTGTTTACTTTACACACTTTGCTTAATGCAATTATCTGTTGCTTGAAACTTAATACTGGAAGGGGTTCGGATGATAACCTGAAGGTGGATTATTAGTCATAGATGCAGTTGGATTACGGTCTATGTATAATGTTGTAATGCCCAATCAAATCTCACAGGAGTCAAGATGTCTAGTATATGCATTGTATGCTTTCTCACATCTGTCAATTGCCCCGCTGTAATTTGTTCACCCAGCATGTTATCTATCTTAAGGAGAATCACCTCTAGTGAACTATGGACCTCGGTCCATGCTTTTACCATTACTATACCTTCTACTGTTACTATTTACTATTTACTTTCTGCAAACAATTACTATCTTCCACACAATACGTTTAATCCTTTGTTTTTAGCAAAACCGGTGAGATTGACAACCTCACTGTAAGTTGGGAGCAAAGTTCTATGGTTGTGTTGTGTAGGATTCCAAGTTGCTAGCAACACCTTGCAGTTGTTTCCTTGCTCCTACTGGTTCGATAACCTTGGTTTCATAACTGAGGGAAAACTTGCTGATGTGCTCATCATACCTTCCTCTTGGGGTTCCCAACAAGCTCTACATTTTGAGCCATCAGCGGTCACTTCGGAGTAAGGAGGTCGTAGGTTCCGGCGGTGCTGGAGTTGGCCGAGGTTGAGGCAAACGCGAGGGACGACGCCATCACATGCGGCAGAGAGCATGAATGCGAGGAGGACAGAGGCTGATGTTGGGAGCTTGACGTAGACGGGGCGTCGGAGACGGAGGCCATGAGTGAGCATGTGAGGGCGTCAAGGCGGAGGTTACTGGGGACGAGCAGCAGGAGGAAGAGCCCAAGCTCAAGCTGGGAGAGGAGGTCGGTGTCATCGGGGATAATCTCGGGCCAAGGGCGCACAGACCTTGGAGCAACAGAACTCAAGGGCGACGACGCACTATTGGGGGTGGCGAGGTGCACGTGAATCACTAGAGGAGGGCCGAAGGTTGACGAGGGCAGAGACGTCTTGCGGGTACCGAGGCAAGGTGAGGCGACGGCTGGGCGAGCTTCTGTAGAGGGGACCACACGACGGCGGGGCTCAAGGTAGGAGTGGTGGTGCACTCTGCGGGTGCAAGGGAGGCCGGGGTGGAGCTTCGGGCAGCGCCATGACTAGGGGCAAGGTCAGCGGCGCTCGGGGATGAAGAGGAGGCGGTGGCTCGGCGAGGACTCACGCTGGAGAGGATGGGCGACGGATCTTGTAGACGAGGAGGCGGTGCAGGTGAGGGAAGGTGAAGGGAGGCATGATGGCGGCGGCACACGAGCAGAGAGGGAGTCGGGGATGCAGGGTTGGTGGCCAAGGGAGGACGACAATGCGGGGGTGGGTGGGGACCGCTGAGTCGAGCGTGCGTGCTAGGGCGTATGTGTCCATCATGGGGTGGACAGCGTGTCGCGTGTGTGCGCTCCATTAGTGTAGTGTGGATTCATGTTGGGTCCATGGGCAGGTTGGTGGATGATATGTGAAGCATGGCGTGCGTGGCCCGGAGTGGACACGGCATGGCACATATGTCGGCATTGGACACACATACGTCTGCCAAGAGGGGATGTTCCTAGCTTGTGGCTGATCAACGAGGGCATAGATCTTCTAAGGTTGGGTGTATGTGAGACCCTGGCGCATGGCTTAATAAGATTGATAGGATACCCATATCAATAAGTTGCAACTTCTTTTCTAGAGCTCATCTGAAAAGAACTCTGAGGTTAAGCATGCTTGGCCTAGAGCAATTTGAGGATGGGTGACCTATCGGGAAGTGGGTCCCGGGTGCGCACGAGTGAGGATAAAATGTGTAGAAATGACTAGTGTTGGTCTATGAGGCCAGTCTAGAGATCTGAGTAAGCTGCCAGGGATGAGAGCCCGGACACGGAGAGTCCGGGGTGTTACACCACCACAAAGAATAAGAGGGTTGGGAGCAACGACGTGAAGTGGAAGTCGTTGGGAGGACGAATGCCTTGTAGAGGCACGGGAAGCGGTGAGCCTTGACCCCGTCACGGGTACCAACCAAATCGCTGACAAGTACTACACGAAGATATTGAATCAATTCAATGAAAGGAAGCAATTTGGGAGTATGCAACTATCCACATGATCTGCACTGAGGGGGCTTGTCACATATGTGGAACATGATCAAAAAGCTTTGCAATAAGTTCCATGGCCATTTTGAGACCATCATTCGGAACAAAGTGAGTGGCAAGACTATGGTCGACTATGTAAGTTGCTAACTCATCTTGTGCATATGTCAATTAGACACACTTCATCTTTTGCATTGATCTATGCTATCTTTGCTAGTTGTTGGACATCCTCAAGTTTCACAAGTCCTCCGAGAAGGACAAGGACTTCTCCTTCACGCATTGCTTGACACTACTCCAAGGTTGTAAGAAGTGGGACAACATTCGTGTCATCCTTAATGATGGAAAAGGCACCGATGAAGATGCACTGCCCCCTCGGCTGCCATGGACGGCTGGCTGCCCAATGGGCAACAAGAAGGCAAAGGCCGAGAGGAATGTCGCCTCCTCATTTGCCAACATTGATGCATCCATTGGAAGGATGATGGAGTCCTTCTCCTCCAACAACAATGATAGGGATGGAAGGATCGTTTCAATATGGAGGGCTATGTTGGGATGCAAGATGTCAATTTAGAGCTTGAGCGAGAGAAGGGTGAAGCCGCCAAGATGGAAGCCAAACCGGCATGCTTAAGGAGATGAATGAGGCGTCGCAATTTGCATTGGCCAAGATGAAGGAGGAGGCAAAGATCTTGATGGCGGACATGTCAAAAATGGATCCTTTGGCGAAGGCATGGGACGAGATGTATTTTGTTCGCATCAGCAAGAAGATGATGACGACATTGGTAGCGAGACCTGCACCAACACAGCTCAAGCAACGACGACACTTGCACCAACCCCTGCATCGGCGACGACCGCGTCAACACCCTCGTCAACTCCTCAATGAGTGACGAGGACCCAGAGGTGATGGAGGTGGCGCCACACTTTATTTGATCGATACCGGCCTATGTTATTTTGGCAGCCGAATTGTGATGACAATTTGGTGGTTCGTGGTGGTGGACTTGTTAATTTCTTTTGGATGTGTGTGAATCTCTCTCTCTAGTAGCAAAACCTTTCAAATTACTCTCTACGTCCTAAAATATAAGGCGTCTAAAGATTAGTCAAAATTCAACGTTTTCTAAGTTTGACCAAGATTATACACAAAATATCAATATTTACAATACTGAATCAATATCAATAGATTCACCAAAAAGTATATTTTCTTAACGTGTCCATTCAATATTGTAGATGTAGATATTTTTTCTAAATATTTGATCAAAGTTAGTAAGATTTGATTTTTGACTAATTTTTAGGCGCCTTATATTTTGGGACTTAGGGGAGTACTATTTTGTGGTGCATTTGTATTTTATTTGGGTCATTTGAATTGTAACCGGCCATAGCGGGGTACCGGTGTGGGCATCCCCTCTCCATACGCCGTGTGCTGGAGCTCGAGATGTGTCGGTAGTGCTGCCGGCTATGATTTGGACAACGCCGGTGGAGAATCTAAAGAGAGGAGGGATTTCTGGCTCCAAGAGTTGTATCGATCTTTTTATTTGGAAAGTTTCTTTGGCTTCGAGTTTCACTGCTCCATTTGTTTTTAAAAAATTAAAAATCAGATTTAAATGTTTAAAAAATATTATGATCGATGTTGTATCCTATAAACATGCAAAATCGCAACCTGATTTTTTTTTATATTTTAGACTACAAAATATGATAAATTCGTATAAACATATTTAGATCCATACTTTTGTCACTTTTTTGTAGCTCATAATACAATGTATTTGAAATTGATATCTTGCACATTTGTATCATACATTATTTGGTACATCTGGATTTTTCCCATTTTCTATGCTTAGAAATATGATTTTTTTAAAGCGGGATCACTAGTGCTCACATGCACCAAATCTCCACTTTTATTCTTTTTACTTTTAAAAATTTGGAAAACATGTTTACAAGTTTTAAGAATTTGTGAAAATTTTCTACATGTATTCGGTAAGGTATCCTACAAACAAGTTTTAAACCCCTACCATTTCCGCATGGCCTTGCCCTCGGCAGCTGCCAACATCCACTACCCATCTGAACCTCCAACACCGCCGGCTCTCATCTCACGTACGAGGGCCTCTCGTGTCAGATATGTTTGTCGTCGCGCCCCTCCCCTTGAGGTATGTAGTCGGATATGTCGCCGAGTCTCTCTCCCTGTGAAATCTTGAGCCGGATCTAGCCATCACACCGCTTCTCGTGAGATCTCGCAGCCGATCATGCCTCCCTGTGAGATCTTGCCTCCAACTTGACATGAGGACTGAGATGGGGTCATGTACGGATAATAACGTCAGCGGACTCCTCGGCGTAGTGCTGAACAATAGGAGATCATCACACGGGGTATTTTTTCCTAGGGTTTGGTCGATTGGGGATTTCTGTGAGATTTTCACTGATGCGATCAATTTGCGAATTTTCAAGGATCCTTCTTGCAGATGCAGCTCTATTGAAAGCAAGATGCGCCTATGGGAAGATCTGTATAGTGAAAACAAGAAGTTGAAAAAAGAAGAAAATTGTGCAAAAGAAGAACAGCATATAGAACAGAAGATGCCGCTGGAGTTGTAGAATTTCTGGGCATGGACAGCCCGGCTCGGCCCGGCCCAAAAAAGCCCGACGGGCTAGGCTTTTTAGGCCCGCGGGCCAAGATTTTTAGGCCTGCGGGCCGGGCCTGGGATTCAGATCTACGACCCTGTGAGTGCATGGGTTAGGCTCGGGCTTGACAAAAACGCGGAATAAGGAGAGGCCCAGCCTGTGGCCCGACGGCCCGAACGTTTGTGCACTTGGCGGGTCGGGATCATGCCTGGTTTTGAAGCCCGACTATCGGGCCGGGCTCGGGCCTGGAAAATGTGCGAGCGGGCTTTGTGCAGCTCGGCCCGAAAAATGCCCAGGTATTGTTGTAGGCGGTTGATATTATGCATACACATAAGATAAAGGCAGATGCAGCTAGGTTAAAAAAAGGATTTTAACAAAAGGACCTAATCCTCTCCCTAGTACGGTGGCGCCGTGCCACATAGGGGTATTCCCATCGGCCACCTCCAGCCTCCTCTCCCTTAATAGATCTTGCCTACTGTCATTGGAGACACCACGGGGCAAAGACCCGTGCGGTGTGGCGGCGGGAAAGATCCTCTATTAGTTGGTTCGAGGCGATGACGCCCCCTCTTCGTCCATCCACCGACGATGCTACGGGGTGGCGGCAGTTAGGCGTATCTCTGACATGCTGGTGGTGGCGGTCGGCGCGGAGAGCGGCGACGTGCAGGTAGTTCACGTTCTAGGTCCGTTCAGCGGTAGCTTAGCAGGATGGCGGTCGCCAAGGTCGGAGTGTTGTTGTGGCGGACGACGTGGTGGCCAGCGGCAGCGGTGGTGGAAGGATCCGATTTGGTCCTAGATAGTTTCTAGCGGGCTGCGAACTACTCCTGCATACTGCATCTCGTCAATTCCGACGGCGTCACATCGGATCCTAGGATAGTCCCACGACACGAGGAAGTCAAGGGCTCCGGCCTCTGGCATGGCGGTGGTGGACTTCTCCTCCGCCGGAGGTGGTTGTCTGGCTAGTTCTGACGGGTACCATAGTGCTGGCGGCAAGTTGGGCAGGCACGGTTGCCGGTGAAATCGAGCTCCGACTATGTTCATGGAAGGCAATGGTGTCGTCTGCTCGTCGATACCTTGTTGAAGACATCACCGTTGCAGCCACCATTTATCCACTCACGTTGTTTCAGGGGAAACCCTAGATCTGAGTATCTTGGATCAGACGATGGCGGCACTATCAGTGTCGCTCTCCCTCATGGTGGCATTGTCTTTGGAGCAGCTGCTGGATAGATGAGATAATAGGTAGAACGGTGTGCATCTACTACGTCAATGACGGTGGGAATTGGTCGTGTGAAGCAAGGGGGGACTCGGTGACAGACGTGTCTCGATGGACTCGGGCAGGGCGAGGGGAGGCTATCTGGCACCATTGTAGTGTCTAGGTAAGCCTGGCCAGTTCAATGCTTAGATCCCTGTCTTGAAGATGGCTTGGTGGAAGATGGCGGCGACAACTTCCGGAGCACGTGCACCGGACTGGTTTGTGCTCCCGGCTAGCCGTTGGACGGTTGGGTGAGGCCACAGTTTAGTGATAATGTGCGTAGGTGTATGGTCAGGGCGCTGGCTCCGACATGGTCACCCCCTTCATCAAGGTTGTAGGTGTTATGACCGTTGTCGTTAATGAGGTGGTGGCTTTGGATTAATCTATGTGTTCTCTTTGTAAGGTTTTATTGAATAACAAGTAAGGAAAGTTGTGTGCATTTTTTATGTAGAGACCGGAGGTATCATCTCCATTTCGAAAAGAAAAAATGCAGATAGAGTGAAGATAGAAGAAATTGGAAAAATATGCCATCTAGAAGGAAACATGTCTTCAGCATGCATTGGGCTACATCGAGAAGGAAGACATGAAAAAAAAACTGTGGTTCTGCTAGTTATCTCATCTGCAAGATCAGCCACAAAATCATAAGTTGCTAAGTACTATTCCTTCCGTTTCAAAATGTAAGACGTTTTAGCTTTATGAAAAAAGTGTATCTAAACTCCTTTTAGTATGTAGATTCACTTCAAAATTAAATGAACCTACACACTAAAAGATGTCTAGATACGTTTCATTCACAAAGCTAAAACATCTTATATTTTGAAACGGAGGGAGTACGTATAAAAGAACTGCTCAGACTTTAACTTCACAGATTGAGTACCAGGCGACGCCCCGTCTCCGCAAAGTGAATAATTCCCACAATCCCACTAGCTCAACTTCTAAGAGGAGACAGTTTTTGCAAATCTCGGCCACATTTAATTTCCATTTACATCCATTTCCATCACTTATAATCTGTACATATTGAAGAAATGGCTCGTTTTCGTCTATCTACGCAAGCAACATAGCATGCAAATATGAGGAAGCTAATCCTACTGCCTACAAAGTTACAAAAGAAAACAGCAAAATTCCGCTGGAGGAACATGATTTATTCTTCTTATTTCGCTCCACAGCACACCTTCTCTACTCGCTCTGCCCCTCGCCATCGCCTCCGACCAGATAGAGCTTCTGGCCATCATGGACCATGTCGACGTCCTGCACCCTCGCGCCATCCTCGCCGAGCAAACGCAGGCACGAGCCGGAGAAGCTCAGCTTTTCCTGCGCTGACCTTATGAGCCCATCGATCGTGTGAGGGATCCACAGCGCCACCCCCTCTTTTCGCTTGGCATCATCGTCCCATGGATGGTTGGGGAACACGGAGCATCGTCGTGGGTGCATTTTATCTGTCAACATAAGAATTTTTGCAGGGGTCAGAATCAGAACTGAGAATTTGTGCATGTCATTTAACAGAGATTTTGCGCTTCTGAACTTGCCTCGCACTTCTTCACCGCGGGCGGGGAACTTGTATAGCTCTTCGGCTTTCGCTTGTTCAAGCAACATCATAAGGGGTTTACTACCCGATTTACGCCCTTCGTCTAGCGGAGTAGTGCCCCATCTGCATACATGGCAATGTCAAGCTCAAGCATCCCTACAAAGTACAGTAACAAACTTGGAGGATGAAATATATTTTTGGTGGTACCTGTCGGTTATGAACACGCTTGCGCCTGCATCCACCAGCATCTTCGCCATCATGTACAAGCCCTCTGCAGCAGCTATGTGGAGAGGAGTGCGGTGGTCATAGTCTTTCGAGTCCGGATCAGCGCCGTAAGCTAGAGCCCTCCGAACGAAATCAGAGTCCCCCTTTGATACTGCCATGCAGAGATGGCTGCCGCCGTTCTCGAGGTTTAGCTTGCCTCCTTTGCTGAAAAGCAATGTGGCCACCCGGTCATGCCCCTGCTTCACTGCCTCCAGCAAAGGCGTGTTCCCAAATTTATCTGGTTTGGTACAAAATGTGAGTGTGTAAGATGTGTGATCGACCACAGAGTTGTAACTACGAGCATATATTGCAAGAATCTGGAAATGGCAGCAGAGCTGGCATCGAACTGAGTGAGCATACCGACAAGATCGATGTCAGCGCCTTCATGGATTAGGAACTGCGCAACATCTTCATACCCTTTGGAAGCTGCAAGATGCTATGAAAAAGATAATGACATACATTAGTTATCCTGAAAGGTAAAACATTCAGGCTTAGATGAGAACTTCAAAACTATTCTTAGATGCTCGTACCAAAGGAGATCGTCCATCATAATCCGTGTTCTTTGGATCGGCTCCTGCTCGGATTAAGCCCTTCAGCTGCTGAAGGTCCCCGTAAAAGGCGGCACTGTTTACCCTTAATGTCAGCTCTGCCTCTTGCTTCCCTATATGGAATGTGATATCGGATTCTAGTTGTTTCACTCGCCCACCGTATTCATTGTTCTGCAGTTAGAGGAAGCACATCAAGCCTAAAAAAACCGTATCCTTCTATTGTGCCATTTGAAGAAACTGTTATGATGGGATGGCTGCATATGTTCTGTACCTCGGTGAGGTTGCTCAAAATTTTTCTTCCGTCAACGAAGTAGATCTCTAATATGTTTGTGAATGACTGTTTGTCGAGACGTAACAGCCTGCAAAGTTCACAAACACGAACACTGTAGGGCTGTGGAATGTTGCAAAGAATAGCAATTTCTCCGAATGAGCTCTCAGGCTCCAACATCAAAATAGTCTCTTCTTGACCATCTTCGCCAATGCCAACCCCTTCCTGAACAGTACAGATACATATCATCACTTAGTATCAAATAGTAACTAGTTATAAATGTGGAACCGCCACAAGCGAATTTAAAATACGCAATAATACACAATAGGAAACTCTTATCAAGCAATTATCCTTAGGCTTGAACTCACCAGTGCACCATGACAGACAAAGTATATCTGATCAACTGCACTTCCTTGCTCCAAAATAACTTCTCCTGGTAGGAAGAACTCCTCTTGCAGCCGGATCACCTGCCAAGTGCAAGAAAATAATGTGAAATCTTCTGCAATTATATAGCAGCAAATTTATAAATCGAATAATATATATAATTTGACAGTAGAAAAGAGCACTTACAATCTGTTGAATGAATTCTGCTGAGCATCCTTTGAATAGTGGAGTACTATCTATGTATGGCCTGTACAATGTTTGAGAAATCTGCAAACATGATACAAGCCACAGTTCACAAGTCAGGTACATAGTTGATATGCAAAGACGCAAAAACTTCGACAGAATTAGTACTGCAAGCTGAAAGTTTTAGAAAAGGAAGTTCTAGAACAGTTTTCGAAATGAGTTCTACAACAGTATGACAGAAGGATAGCAAGATATCCACATCACCTTTGCACGAATAGAAATTGGGATGTCCTGAAGTATAGAAGCTTCAGTGTAGCTGCTCTCATACTGCAACCTTAAATGCCCCTTGATCTGTTCTCTTATGTCCTTCCCAAGTTTATTTCTGTTCATATACCTGATAACTTCTTTCATTTTATCCCTAAATCTCTCGGTTCTCGAGCCTTTGACAATAAGTGCAGTCATGTTACCGATAAGGTAAGCTCCGAGAATCATATCAAAGGACACATAGATCATGACAAATATCATTTCCCTGACATTTACAGCATGAATATCACCATATCCTGCAGAGGGAAAACGTTTCAGTGTTTTAGGAAAGCAGATATAGAAAGGCAAATACTCTGTGTTGAACATGACATAACAACTTACCAACAGTTGCCATGGTGACGATAGCGAAGTACAGTGATGTCATATAAAGCTTGATAAGATCAAGCTCTCTGAAGTTCTCGTAGCTGTACTCTCCTAACTTCAAACTCCCTATCCAAGTATATCCTTCCATTGATTCAGGTAGCGTTGTGGCTAGGTAGTAGAAGATACAGGCTGCTGTGTGTGTACAGTAGAGCTCCACAACTATAAGTTTCACTATCCTGGTGAAAAGATAATTCACACGGATGTCCTTTTCCAAACCCCGAAAGAATTCTACGACCTTTAGAGATCGTGTTAAGCGAATCCACAATAGGTACCTTACTTCCTCTTTACTGCCACAAGCCTGTTTTGGAGATCATAATATATAAAAACAAGAGCAGAACAATCAAAATGTTAAACACAGAATAAACCCCACACCGATGCTAAATAGAGAGATTAAGATCGTTAGCAAAAGAGTAACCTTGTAGATGACATCCCACGGGAAGCAACCAAGCAGATCAAAGATGAAACTTGACTTGCAATATCTGGATTCAAAGGGAAAATAAATCAGGTTTGATTATTTTCAAGTTCCACGAAAAATATTTCAAAAATCACAAATGCCTAAACAGGAGCCCTCTTATACGATTGCAAGGATATACAGTTCAAATGTAAGACATGCAAATGCTCTTCTACAATAGTATTTATATTTCAGCAACATCAAAATGATCAGAGTTCCATCACATTATTCTTGACATCCAGCCATTTTAATGATTCGGATAATGGTGCATAAAGGATGAAGTGAAAGTATACGATTGCCAAAAAAGATGCAAATGTACAGTAAATGGTGGTCAAGTTCCCGTTATTCTAGCTGTACTATCAAAGCATAAGATGAGAGAATATTACCTGAGGGCAATAGAGGTCGGATTGCATACGATGCGGTACGTGTCAGGGTCACGGTAGGCGACAAAAAATTTCAGAACAATATCAATAAGAAAGGCAATCTGCCCAACTATGTCCAAGATGAAGAGTCTCTGTGGGAGCCCCCTGAAGAAGGCAAATTCGAAGGGCGTAAAGAAGGAACTGTACACCGCCCAAACCAGTATGAACTTGGTCCATAGCACATAAAACCTGCCATTCAAAAAAAATCACAAATCAGTAAATTAACACCTCATATTACCATTGTAAAATGTTCGTTCTTTCCATTTCTAGCATGTAGGACTAACAAGCCAACAACATTCTTCAGTGGTCCAAGATTGCATAACAGTTGACTTCAAAATTTTACCCTGGTTGTTGATCAAGAGTCACAAGATTTTGTTGTGTAGGAAGGTTAAAACTTATTTAGAAAGTAGCTAGAGCCACACGCACACAGAGAGACTTTGCTTTTTTTTTTCACTAATAATAAGATCAAATGTAGTAGTTAGGCCTAATGGGCCCTCTGTTCAAGAGCTGGTGCACACAGACAGCAGAGTTATTAAACTTTCCTAGGTGAGTTCATACTCATACTCCATCATGCACATGAACATGTCAGGGATGATGATGTGGCCATGAGTGGGTTCCTCTTGTGCAGCGGTCCAATGGTATTGGTAATAAAGTACTAAGTGAGATGCAGCCACATGGAATGAAATAAACCAACATGGTGATATGGATGTCGCTGGGACACATCATCTCCAACAAGATCTGTCACAATCACCAACAAATTGCAAAACTAAGAGCTAAAGTCAATAGTCAGAAGGTCTGGCATTTTTTAAATCTAATTCACATATTACGCCTTCAGTGTTACCGTTTTGTTTTCCATTTTATATGTAATGTTGTAGTGATTCTTCACAGTCCAATCAAGTATAAATTCTTATACAACACTGTAGCCTGAATATTTTTGAAAAGATGAGTAGCCTGGATTAAAAGCTAGATAACTATGAGGCATACTACCAGTACCACAAACCATTGGCTTCTTATTCCCGCAAACTGGATCTAAAACTGCAAAGCATATTCATACTGTCACCAACTCCGTCTAATCATGCGTGATCGCTGCCAATCAAAGCTAACACACTGTCGGCATCAAGCACATAGGATAGCTGTCAGCAAGAGATCACCACATGACCCAAGCGCATCCACTTAAATATATTCCTCAGGATAATGACTCCAGCTCCTTCACCCCAGGATTAGCGGCTCTCCCGGCCATCCTGATCAATTCTTTAACCCGTTCAAACCATCGATCCAAGTCGTGAAGTGTAGAAACCAAATTTGGAGAGCAGGACGTTAACGTTAACGACAACCTCTCAGGCCGCCGCACACCTGGTTGGCGCTGAGGGGGAAGGCTGCTCGGACAAGCTATATATAGCTTACTTGTCATTGTGTGATAAGCACAGAGAGCCCTGCTCATTGTATTCAGTTGCTTGGTGGCTGATGGAAGTATGTACGTATAGCTAAATAATATGCGAGTTGGCAGCTCGGATCCTCTACTACTGATGTGTATGCCCAAATTAAAAAAATAGAAAACGTGCGTACCCCTATTTTGTCAACTTATCAGTTGTCTGAATCCAGTCACATTTCTGAGGCTCTAATATTTTCTAGCATTCAACTAGGTTACTTTCCTTCTCGCGAAAAAAAAAGCTTGATCATGTTCCGACTCTTTGAGAGAATATTTTACCCTCATTTTTTCAAATAACCATTTCACATCAAATTTGGTCGCGCGAGAAATCACTTGTCATTGGAGATGTTACTTTTCAGTATGCCAGCCATAAACATAACAGAAGGAAAAAAAAACACAACCTTTCTATAATCTAATTCCATGTGCATGCAGCAGCCTTGCAAAATTTGCAGTCCTGAGTGGTGATTTTATTTAATTTTGAGGAATTTATTAGTGATAATGCTAAAACCGTGCTGCTGAAAAGGGATATGCTCGTGCGACAGGACTTGATAAAGCAAAAGTGGTAGTACCTCTTTTTTTTAATATTTGAAAAAAGCACAAAAAGTAGTGCCTCTCTTTTTCCATGGCTCTTAAACACGATCCCGTGAACGCTAGCTACAACCTGCATCATGTGTCTGTCTGTCTGCCGAACGAACGGCCGAAGCAACTGGCGAGCTGGTCAACGGGGAGCGACAGGTTTGCGGCTATGGAATATGACACGCACCGTGGAAGTGAAGCGAGAAAAACAGAGACCGGGAAATTCGGGTCGAAATTCTGACGGCGAAAATATCAATCAAAAACAAAAAAATAAATTGCGATCGTGATAGAATATTTCTGGTGCCGCTTGTTCTAGGAGTATTTCTTTTTGTTGAAATGGCCGTTCGTTTATCCGATTGGAGCCGAGCCGATCGAGCGAAGCTTTCAGGCCAGGCGGGAAATTACTACGGAGGGTAGCCAGCCAGCCAGCTGTGTGGGCGGGAGCCAATCGAGCGACGGAGTGAAAAAGAAACGGACGGGCGGGAGGGCGCGTACTTGTTGTCGGGGAGGATGATGAGGTCGTGGAAGAAGCCGTCCTCGCCGTCGACGGCGGCGCGGCGGCGGCGGCGGCGGCGCGGGCGGAAGCGGTCGAGGCGGAGCTCGGAGCCGAAGAGCGCGAGGCGGCTGTTCCGCGAGGACTGGAGCCGGTCGGGCACCACGTCCACCTCGTACTCCTCCTCCTGCTCCTCCTCCTCTTCGTCGTCTTCCCCCGTCCTCCTCTTCGACGCCGGCCGGATCACCATCGGCGCGACTACGAACGAGGCAGTGGCAGCGGAAAGGTGGTGGTGGTGGTGGTGGAGCTTGGGTTTTGAGCGACGACGCGACGCGAGGAGAAAGGAAGGCGACGGGCCGGGTTATTTATAGGTAGAGTTGATGAATAGTGGTGGTGGGAGCGGAGGAGGAGCAGGAGCAGCGGGAGGTGGAGGGGTCTGATGGAACGTACGTCCGCGGTGGCGCGGTGGGGTCACCGGACCGGTTACCACGGGCGACGCCCCTGGCCCGGCCGGCGGTTCCATTCCTGGATATGCATATGCTGGGTCGGGGAGGACCTTCAGAAAATGGCAAAAAAACAAGACTCGCTCTCCATGGGGTGTTGGGACGACAATCGTTTTCGTCGGAAGTGGATTGCTCTTCTTTTTTCCTCCGTGACACACACCCAGAAACACTCCCACAAACGCACACACTCTTACCGCTTACACGAGAGAGCGCTAGACTTCCTCAGACAGAAGGACAATTCCTCAGACTCCATCCGTTCCCTTTTATAAAAAAATAACGTTTTGACAAGCTAATTACGCTTGCTGAAACGTCTTGTAAAAGAGATCAGAGCAAACCACAATAACTATATAGAGGAAAACATAATTAATAGGAAATAGCCAAAATACGGAAATACCTCAAAGAGGAAATCGCACGACGACAATTGTTTTGCTGCTTTGTAGCAAAAAAGAACATAACATGAAAAAATATGGGGGTCTATTCATCAGTGACTGTACAATCGGCTTGGCACTTTTTGGCTTTAGCCGGTATCTAAGCTCAGTTTAGCCGAGCCGAGCCGAACCTCATTGTCACCTCTCCGGATGGCACCCGCCGGGTTTGGGTCCCCCATACTCGCACCCGGCCCCATACCCGCCGTCAGGTGTAAAACTCCACCAGACCCACCACCCATTGGGTTCATGAGACCCGACGGGTATCCGTGACCACTGGCATCGTCGGAGCCGATGAGGGTCCTGGGCTTACTGGTCGTCGCACGAGGGGCAGTAGAGGCACCGAGGGAGTGTGGTGGTGCAAGATGGGTCAACTCACAAGGCGGCCACGCATGAAGGGAGCACGGGAGGCGGCGGCGCTAGAAGGAAAGCAGGAGAGGAGGACGAGGGATGATAGGGAGGTGTTGGGGGTTGGTGGCGATGGTGAGGGGTGCGTGTGTGTCTTGTGACTGCGAGGGAGAGAGCGGCAGCGTCGCTTGCTCGTGAGCGCGTCTGATTGACCATGCATGGCGGCGCGATGGGACTGGAGGAGTGGGCAAGTGGGAAATCAGGGATGGGAAAGAGGTATTTGGGTTCTTAGACCTTTCACAATGGAGGGTCACTTAGCACGTTTTCATAGGAGTCATTAAAACTTAAGAAACAACCATCACAATGGAGTGTATCTTAGATGTCATGCATGTGTGTGATTGGACTAGCTAGTTTCTTTGCCTATGATTGCGTGCAAAGGTTGTATCTTAGCTAAAATACAACATCCATCTCTTTCTTCATTAAATAGCATGTCACATAAGAAAAATGCTTAGGATACGACGCTAAGAAGCACCCATTATAAAAGGTCTTAGGGTTTTCATGTTTACACACTTACATGTGGGGTCCACATGACATAGTCGGGTCTATGGGTTTACCAGTCCCGACTGGTCTAGTTTTTTTTACCGCTAAGCAGCCTCATAGGTTTTTTTACCAACACTCCCCATTTGATGCGGGTGTCGGGTACCCATTGTCATCCAGGGTCACCTCCCTCCCTTTCTTTCTCGATTACAATATTAAAAATCAACATTAAATAATATAAAAATATATCAGCAATTCGTTGTCATTGTATTGAGTGATCTAGGGAAGTTTGAGCTTATTTTGACGAATCATTTGATAGTTTGGCATTTTTGTAAATTTTGGAGAAGATTAAAAAACACATTTCCAAATAAAAATCCATGTGTTTGAGCTCTCTTCCCTTCAATATATATGGGATTAAGTACTCCCTCTGTCTCGGTTTATAAGTCCTTCACATATCCTTAGTTCGTTAATTTGATCCACTTAATGTGAGATATATATTACAAAAAATATATCACTAGAAAGTTTAGATGTTATATTTTTTAATGGTATAATTTTTGTTTTATATAGTTTGTATTGTAAAGGTCAAAAAAGATGACATAGGGATATGTGAAGGACTTATAACTAAGAAGGAGGGAGTATTACAAACAATTAGGCCAATAGTCATATGCATATGTAACTTCCTTTCACAAAATAACACCAATAATATCCTAAAAAACACCCATAATACATCCACTTCTCCCACTTTTACACCTCATAATATCACGCATATCTTGGATTCATGCCAGCCTAATATAAAATTATCACAAAATTGTAACTAAATGAGCAAGTGAACCAAAGATGGTCTATACCCCTCCCGGGTAAGCTCCTGCTTCAGCGGCCCCGAAGGCCCCCACAAACCCTAGGTACCCCTCTCCGAGGTGAGCTCCGTTATCCACTATCGTAGTCGACGTCGGTGGCAACGATGGCGCCCAGGTTGTCAAATACAATGGGAAGGGGGGCGCCATTGCAATGCTTCACATGGAGGGAAAGCAACATTGGTTGGGGCCGTATGACAACGTGACACTTGGCGGCCGAGGCCTGGAGGTCGACTGAAGAGGTGGAGGTGGAGGAAGGTAGTGGGTGGCCACGGTTGCTCGATGGCGAGGGTGACTGCACGGGATGGTCCCGATCTGGTCCTGGGGGCCTATATGGGTCCCGATGAAGTTGCGTGGTGGCGCGTGATGCGGTCGGTGGCGCGGCTGCCGGTAGGGCTCCTCGTCCATCTGTTGATGCCAGTGTGCGGGCGGGCAGACCTAAGTTGGTGGGTCATGGCCCTTGTGCACGTCTCCAGGTCAGGCCGGAGGTTTGCCCGACACAGAGCGGTTACGGCGGGCGCTGAGTCTCGTGGCAAGTGTAGGGTGCTACTTTTTCTACTCAACAACAACATGCACGTCTCCTCGCTGAGGTGGTGGGTTCCCATCTCCATGCTAACCATATCTTAGTTCGCGGACCTTGAGGGGTACTGGTTGGCCGGGGAAACATCCCTACCTCGCGCTAGCGACGATGACGCCCGCGGTTGTGGTTCCCTTCTTGAAGGTGTTTTCATGGCCAAACCATGCGCATCCTTCCTTGAGCAACGGGGGAACCCTAGATCCAATTTGCTTGACCAGACGACGTCTTGGCTCAGCCCCCTTGTTGCAGGTGTTTCCTAGGCTGCTGGAGTTGGCGTTGGCCACTTCCAAGGTGTAGGCTATTGAGGCGTAATGTATGCCGAAGTCGACATTTCCGGGGCATCTTCGTTTTCATGTCTGGTGGGATCATGTCGTCCACTCACCGAGTCCTCCTAGACATAGAGATGGTCGGTACATTGCTTCGAGTTGCTTGGGAGTCATTTTGGTGCTTCGGACGTTTGCGACATTAGTTGTACGCGGCCAGATACTTTATGAGTCGTGAGCCGAGTCTTGTTGTTGACCTGGAGCGTGGCACGTGGTCGGTTGTGGATCATCGAGCGACCAGTATGCGGCACGGATGAATAAAACTCTTTCTGTCTTAAATGTAGACACACAGATCTTCTGGGAGTTCTAGGAAAAAAAGATGGTCCATACACGGATGAGTCTACAGAGAAAAAACACAAAGTTTTTATAGATCATGTTTTACAAACCAAAATCCGGCGTCGCACGCCACTTCCTCACTGATCGATGGAAGCTGGTTAGGCGGGACTGCACGCGATCTGTTTGCACTTAACTAGTAACTAGTGATGACACATGTGCGCTTCCTCCTGCAGCTGCAATCAGCAAGCTGTTCGATCAACGATCTGGCCTGTGTCACAAGTTTCGTCTGCGTATACTGTATATCACAGGGTCATGCATGCATGTGATGGCGATCTCTCTTTTTGAGGCTTGGCCGAACGATCGATCTTGCCGGTTGGCCAGTGCGGGCGCATCTGGATGTAAGTTTGCACGTTGAGATGCTCCTGCTCCTGTACCATGTATCGGGGATCCGGGCGTGATCCACGTCGGAGCTACGACAGGGCACGCCTTTGACAACTGCCCACCCTCCTGTTTGCCACGAGAGGCTACTGCACGCATGAAACTTTACGCAAGTTTTTTGCATTCCACCAAGACGAGACATAAAGAACATCTCCGGCGGCCGAATTCAGCAGCCTTCCCAACATGGCTAGCTATTGTCCCTGCATCAATCTACTAGGCGCGTTTGGTAGCCTGCATGAAGCCGTCCGTCGGAGTAGAAAATATGTTGTTTGGTTTCCTGGAGAGGTGGTTGGGCGAACCAGCTCATAGCCAGGCCCAACGACTAGAGTCGATTCGGCCATTTCCAGCGAGCCACCCTCGTCGTGCGCCCCGCAGATACAAAACCGCTGCTCCCCGCACGAGCGCGGCCATGGACGGCGATGGCGCGAGCTTTTCGGCTGCATCGAAAAGCTGGCGCGGGAAAAAGCTGGCGCGAGCTTTTCGCCTTACACACAAAGCTCATCTCTCCCACCGACCCCCCCCCCTATTTCTACCGCTCCCGTCCAACTAGGGAAAAAGCACCTGCCACCCCCCAGATCGAGCTCTGATTCCCGCTCCGTCCATGCCAGGTAAGCAGCTTCTTCTTCTCCGGTGAGCAACGGCGGCCACGGCAGCATGAAGGGCACCTCCTCCTGTACGGTTGAGCTGCGTCGGCCACCTCCTGCGATCACGGTAAGCATCTCCATTTCCACCTAGGGTTAGCTTAGATCTGCAGAGCTGCTAGGGTTAGGAGCTGTAGTTCATATCTTCATTCAAGTACATGATAGATTGTTGTGCAAATAGCAGGTATAGGTTTCAGCCAGATTTGTAAGATATTCTCGGTAGGATCTGAAAGCTCGGCTGTGTTCGGCTCGATCTTGTGGATGAACTATTACTGTTGATACATTGATATGAATTTGATGCACATGCTAGTTTCCTCTATTAGAACACAATCTTTTTGCACCTTGATTCATTTGCGTCATTATTGTGTCCTTGTTGTAGGACTCGTTCTGCGACCAGTTTAGCGAGGCTTTGATCCCCATTGGTGACTCCCAGATCCCCTGTTCTTATGTGGATGACAGCCAGCCTCTCCCACAGAACCAGGTAGTGTCGTCGATGTCACCCACTCAAGAGGGTGGCATCTTCTCTGCTAACACTTCTGTCTAGACCTATGTCGCCTCCATGGAGGCTAGTCATGGCTAAGCTCAAGAAGGCGCAGATGAAGGGGGCCATGAAATGACTCCCTTACATATCCACCTTCGTGCTCAACAAGATGTGTGACATAGTGAAGAGCGGCGTTCGTACTGATAAGGGGTTCAAGAAGATCCATCTTAATGCATGCGCCAAAGCTTTGTTCGAGTATTGTGGTGCTGAGGTCTCAGGCACTCAGGTGTATAACCACCTGAGGAAGTGCAGGGTGCGTTGGACCCAAATCAACAAGCTGAGAGACCTTAGCGACGCGCAATGGGATGAGGACACCTTCACCATTCTTCTTACCAATCGGCACTTCCAGGGACATGTCCAGGTTTGCAGCTATGATCACTGCAGACTTCTCTTCGTAAACAACATTGTAAACGCTTACACACTTGTTTGCAACTCATAGGCGCACACAAGGGATGCAGAGTACCTCAACAAGCCTATCCAGAATTATGTCCAGATGCAGACCATCTTCTCCTACGGCCTTGCCACCAGCAGGTATGCCATGGGGTCAGGCGAGCCCCTTGGAACTCATGAATACCCTGAGACCCAAGAGTCTGACACCATGAACCATGATGCCTCGGAGAAGTCGATCGATGCTCGAGCTGCAGCTTCAGCTGCGGAAGCATCTACAAGAGTTATTGCTGCTACCGATAACGGTAAGAGGACGAGGGGCGTGCTTGCTGACGACGAGATCCACGCCTTTAGCAGCATGACTGACACCGTGAAGGACGTTGCGCAGGCCATCTGGGACAACAAACCCACTGACCTCTACGCGGCAATGGTGGACATTGTTGGCTTTGCGGAGAGCCATCTCATGGCGGCTCTCAGCCACCTCGTTGACAACAAAGCGCAGGGCACCAACTTCATTGGCATGCGTGAGCCGCATAGGATCTTGTGGATCAGGACATTCCTGGCCAAGTACTTCGACTAGAGCTTCGGCTCCTATCGAAGTACGAGGTGGTGTGCATGATGGTGGTGGTGGTCTAGTGGTGATGATGAACTTACGACCTTTCTGATATACATTTTGGCAGTAGTTAGGATCCAAAAACTTCTATGGCTTGTATGAGTCGATGAGATGGTATATACTAACTCCTCATGCGATTTTGAACCCGATTGCGGTGGTAGGTGTTGGGTCTGCAGCATAGAAACCAAAAAAATTTCTACGGTGTGAACTACACGCCAAGATCTACCTACTAGGTACAAAGCAACGGGTGGACATACATCCAACGAGAACTTACCCTCGTAGACAACGAGCTTTGTTAACGAGTAGGAACCCGTGGTTGATGTAGTCGTACACTTGCCGATCGCAAGATCGTCAGGAAGTCCGAGCGCCGCAACACAGCAGCGCATCCACACTCGCACACACGTTCAAGCCACCGGACAACCTCCACCTCCTCGCTCCAGCGATCCAGCGGAAGCAGCAACTCCTTCCAGACGAAATGCCACCGGGAACATGTATCTCGCTAATCCGAGACCATGGGGGAATAATTCTAGAGGAGGAGAGAGATCCTTCACAAGGAGGTGTGAGGATGAAGGAGGGAATGGGTGGCCTTTTATAGGAGGAGGGGGGTGCCCCCTCTCTCCATGGCTGGCGCATGGGGGGGTGACCCCTCACCTCCCCCATTCATGTGGTGGTAACCCCTCCACATTAAAATGCCTCTTCACATTCCCTTTTAAAGTCTCCACTTTAAATGCATTAAATTTCTCCAAATTTAATGCTCTCTCATTTAATAAAACTCTTTTTATTAAATTTATTCAGAATTTTGTTAATTACTTTAATTAACAAACATTCACATATATCCCCTTGCAATATTTCAATATCACATGCAGAACCACCTTCTGCAATTTCACCCGAAACAATTTCCGTTTTCTATTGAAACAATTCCTGCGCTTTGCAATTCTTTAAATGCAGAAACATATGTGCTCCAAAATGGTGTCCGGTAACTCTTAAGTGTGCCACCCTATGGTTCACGAATAATGCAGACATGATCGAGACCCTTCTCCGATCAATAATCAGCAGCGGGACCTGGAGATCCGTACTGACTCCTACACATTCAACGATGACTCCTGTGATCGTGAGAACCTTTAACGCTTGTAACTAAATCTCTTTGACTCTCGATATATTACATGTCTGAGATTCGATCATCGGTATCTCCATACCTAGTTTGATCTCGTCACCGACATGCACTCTTTTCTCGTTCCCGTGATATAACATTCTAGTGATCACATCACTTGCTTGCAAGCTATCCTAATGTGATATCACCGAGAGGGCCTAGAGTATATCTATCCATCATCTAGATTGACAAATTCCACTCTTGATCCATGAGCCTCAACATAACACCTTCGTAGTACTGAACCCATCTTTATAGTCACCCTGTTACGGTGTGACGTTTGATGTTCTCAAGATACTCTTCCAGTGTTAGCAATTAACATGATCTCATGGTCTAAGGATAAAGATTACTTCGTATGATGTTATAGCAATATAAACATAATGAATTGATCGTAATGCTATACTTCGGATGAATGTTCATCACATCATTCCACCAATGGTGTAACCTTGTTATTAACAACATCCAATGTCCATGATCAGGAAACCTTGATCATCCTGTTAATCAATAAGCTAGTCTATAAGAGAGGCATGACTAGGAACCCTTTTTGTTTATTAAACACACATGTATTGATGTTTCCGAATCAATACATTTCTAGCATGTAAAATAAACATCTATCATATATAAGGAATATATAATAACAACTTTATTATTGCCTCTCAGAGCATATTTCCTTCAGTCTCCCACTTGCACTAGAGACAATAATCTAGTTCACATAGTGATAAATCTAACACCCATGGAGTTCTGGTGTTGATCATGTTTTGCCCTAGGGAGAACTTTAGTCAACGGATCTGCTACATTTAGGTCTGTGTGTACTTTACAAATCTTTATATCTCCATCCTTGACATGCTCGTGGATGGAGTGAAACCGGCGCTTAATATGTTTGGAATTCTTGTGAGACCTTGGTTCCTTTGCGTTGGATATGGCTCCATTGTTGTCACAATAGATCACCAACGGGTCCAACGCACTGGGAACCACACCCAGTTCTGTAATGAACTCTTTCATCTAAACTGCCTCCTGCGCCGCTTCTGAAGCAGCAACATATTCCGCCTCCGTTGTTGATCCAGCCACCAAGGTTATTTGGAACTCCTCCAACTAACTGTTGCTCCGTTTAAGAGAAATACGTATCCGGATTGAGACTTAGAGTCATCCGGATCAGTGTCAAAGCTAGCATCGACATAACACTTAGCGACTAGCTCTTCTTCACCTCCGTATATGAGAAACATATCCTTAGTTCTTCTCAAGTACTTGAGGATGTTCTTTACCGCTATCCAGTGTTCCGAACCTGGATCAGATTGGTACCTACTCGTCAAACTAATAGCATGTGCCACATTCGGTCTTGTACATAGCATGTCATACATAATAGAGCCTATGGCCGAGGCATAGGGGATCTTATCCATCATCTCTCTTTCTTCCGCCGTAGCCGGACTTTGAGTCTTACTCAATGTCTTGCCTTGCAACATAGGTAAGAACCCCTTCTTACTTTTGTCCATATTAAACTTCATTAATATCTTATCAAGGTATGTACTCTGCGATAGCCCAATTAGGCGCCTTGATCTATCTCTATAGATTTTAATGCCTAATATATATGACGCTTCACCAAGGTCTTTCATCGAATTTTTTTGTTTAGATAACTTTTAACACTGTTTAAAAGATCTATATCATTTCCAATCAATAATATGTCATCCACATATAATATCAGAAATGCCACATTGCTCCCACTCACTTTCTTGTAAATACAAGCCTCTCCATAAGTTTGGACAAATCCAAACTCTTTGATCACCTCATCAAAGCGGAGATTCCAACTTCGTGATGCTTGCTTCAGTCCATAGATGGATCGCTGAAGTTTGCACACCTTATTAGCATCCTTAGGATCAACAAAACCCTTAGGTTGTATCATATACAACTCTTCTTTAATCTTACCATTGAGGAACGCAGTTTTGACATCCATCTGCCATATTTCATAATTGAAATATGCAGCAATTGCTAACATAATCCTAACCGATTTAAGCATTGCTACGGGAGAGAATGTCTCATCGTAGTCAACTCCTTGAATTTGTCGAAACCCCTTTGTGACAAGTCGAGCCTTATAGATGGTCACATTACCATCAGCATCAGTTTTCCTTTTGAAAATCCATTTATTCTCAACGGCCTTTCTGTAGTGAGGTAAGTCCACCAAGTTCCAAACTTGGTTCTCGTACATGGATTCCATCTCGGATTTCATGGCTTCTAGCCATTTGTTGGAATCCGGGCTCATCATCGCTTCTACATACGTCGCAGGGTCATCCATTTCATCAACCATGAAATTCACAATAGGATTGCCGTATAGTTCAGGAGATGCACGTGTCCTGCTTGACCTGCGAGGTTCGGTAGTGTCCTCTTTCGGAGTTTCATGATCATTATCATTAGCTCTCTCTTCATCAGGTGAAGTCAACTCCGAAACAACTTCCGGTGCTGCGCCACTCGCCATTCCATGAAGAGAAGGTTCAATAACCTCTTCGAGTTCTACCTTCCGACTACTCACACCTTTCGTGAGAAACTCCTTCTCAAGAAAGGATCCATTCTTGGCAACAAAAACCTTGCCCTCGGATCTGTGATAGAAGGTATACCCAATTGTTTCCTTAGGGTATCCTATGAAGAAGCATTTTTCCGCTTTGGGTTCGAGTTTATCCGGTTGAAGTTTCTTCACATAAACATTGCATCCCCAAACCTTAAGAAATGACAGCTTAGGTTTGTTTCCAAACCATAATTCATACGGTGTCGTTTCAACGGATTTAGATGGTTCCCGATTTAAAGTGAATGCAGCTGTTTCCAGTGCATAACCCCAAAATGACAGAGGTAAGTCAGTCAGAGACATCATAGATCGAACCATATCTAATAAGGTACGATTACGACGTTCCGACACCATTACGTTGTGGTGTTCGGCGTGGTTGTAAAACTATTCCACACTCTTTCATGTGTGTGCTAAACTCGTAACTTAGATACTCTCCTCCACGGTCAGACCGTAGAAACTTGATCTTTCTATTACGATGATTTTCCACTTCATTCTGAAATTCCTTGAACTTTTCAAAAGTTTCAGACTTGTGTTTCATCAAACAGATATACCCGTATCTACTCAAATCATCCGTGAAAGTAACAAAATAACGATATCCACCTCGCGCCGACACACTCATTGGTCCATACACATCAGTATGTATGATCTCCAACAGATTTGTCGCCCGTTCCATTGAACCGGAAAACGGCGTTCTAGTCATCTTGCCCATAAGGCATGGCTCACATGTATCAAATGATTCAAAATCAAGTGATTCCAAAAGTCCATCAGAATGGAGTTTCTTCATGCGTTTAACGCCAATATGACCTAGACGGCGATTACCACATATATGTAGACATATCATCATCAAGTTTAATCTTTTTAGCATTAACATTATGAATGTGCGTAATATTACTATCGAGATCCAATAGAAATAAACCATTCAACATAGGTGCATGACCATAAAAGATATCATTCTTATAAATCGAATAACCATTATTCTCAGATTTAAAGGAATGACCACTTTGCATCAAACACGATCCAGATACAATGTTCATGCTCAGTGCAGGCACCAAATAACAATTATTTAGGTTTATAACTAATCTCGATGGCAAATGGAGAGGTAGCGTCCCGACAGCGATCACATCAACTCTTGATCCATTGCCGACCCGCATCCTGACCTCATCCCTTGCTAGTTTTCGCTTGTTCCGTAGCCCCTGAACCGAGTTACATATATTAGCAACCGATCCGGTATCAAATACACAGGTGCTACTGCGAGTACTAGTCAAGTACACATCAATACCATGTATATCACATATACCTTTGTTTGCCTTGTTGGACTTCTTGTCCGCCAAATACTTAGGCGATTCGCTTCAATGGCGATCCCTTGCAATAGTAGCACTCGGTGTCAGACTTAGGGCCAGCCCGGGGTTTCTTTTCAGGCGTGGCAACAGACTTGCCACCCTTCTTTCCCTTGTGCTTGCCTTTCTTGTCCTTCTTGAAACCGGTGTTCCTATTGATCATCAATACTTGATGTTCTTTCCTAATCTCCACTTCTGCAGTCTTAAGTATTGACAGAAGCTCGGGAAGAGACTTCTTCATGCCCTGCATATTACAGTTCATCACGAAGCTCTTGTAGCTAGGTGGCAGAGATTGGAGAACACGATGTATGCCTAAGTCAATGGGAATCGTTATTCCCAAGGACACAAGCTTATCGGCGTACCCAGACATTTTGAGTACGTGCTCACTAACGGAGCTGTTTTCCTCCATCATGCAGCTAAAGAACTTTTCTATAACATTATAACTCTCTACGGCAGCATGGGTATCGAAAATCATTTTCAATTCTCCCATGGTATCAAAGGCATTGCCATTTTCGAAACGCTTTCGAATTTCTGGCTCTAGCCCATACAGTATGCCGCAATGAACTAAGTTGTGGTCCTCCTGACGAGTCACATAGACATTCTTTTCCTCGTCAGGGGCATCAGGAGCTGGTGGGGGGCCTAGTGGCGCATCTAGCACATATTTTTTTTGTGTAGTAGTGAGGAGAATCCTCAAATTCATAGCCCAGTTGGTGAAGTTACTACCATTCGTAGCAAGTTTCTCTTTCTCCATGAACACATTGAAATTAAAAGCAGGTGGTGCCACCTACAACAGAATTTGTAAAGTTTATTTAGACTAAGTTTATGATAGATTGAGTTCAACTAATCCAAATTACTAATGAACTCCCACTCAAAAACGACATCCCTCATGTCCTTTTGGTGATTACATGAACCAAATCCACTATACCAAGTCCGATCATCACGTGAGTTGATATAGCTTCAAAGGCGAGCATCTATATGGGCATCATATCAACCATATGACTCATGCTTAACCTTTCGGTCTGTGTTCCGAGGCCATGTCTGTACATGCTAGGCTCGCCAAGTAAGAACCTTAGTATTCGCGTGTGTAAAACTGTCTTACACCCGTTCCTATGAAAGCGTAGATTCGAGTACACCCGATCATCACGTGATATCTCGAAATGATCCATAGAACGGTGCATACTCAAGGAAGAACACATTTTTATCTTGATATCTAAAAAGAGGGATCATCTTATAATGCTATCAAACGCGCCAAACTAGCAGTATAAGATGCTAACATCTAATGTGTAAAGTGAGATGATATGGTCCATGCATTTGATCTCTATCACTTCCATCATGGTATGATCTCTATCATTTCTTTGTGTGTAAGGCCAAGGTCTATGGAACTTACATTTTGAGTGTGTTGTAAGAGTATCCACCATACATCTACTTACAACAATACCATATTAACACACTAGCCCAGCAAAGATCTAAACTAGACGCCTCTAATTTATCAATTGCAAGTTTTACGTGGCTTAGGGATTTCGGAGATAAAACCGTTCTTACCTACGAACATGAACCACAACGAGGATAACTAAGTTATTAGCAACTCGTTGTAAATCAGATATTGACTATAATAGGAGAGACAGACACCCGCCAGCCACTTATGCAAAACAAGTTGCATGTCAGTCGTGGAACCGGTCTCATGTACGATGACATGTAAGGTTGGTCCGGACCGCTTCATCCCACTATGCCACCAATATCCAAAATACATAGAAGATGCAATAACATGATCATCATCGCCCACATATCAACCATATGTGTACTACCCGTGCTAAGCACCTACGCATAGATCGGCTCGATACCCTTTGTTGGGTCCGTGACATAGAAAACAAAAATTTCCTCTGTGTGAACTACACGCCAAGATCTATCTACTACGTACAAAGCAATGGGTGGACATACATCCAACGAGAACTTACCCTCGTGACAACGAGCTTTGTTAGCAGTAGGAACTCGTGGTTGATGTAGTCGTACACTTGCCGATCTCAAGATCGTGAGGAAGTCCGGCGCAACATAGCAGCGCATCCGCTTTTCACTTTTACGTTCAAGCCACCGGACAACCTCCACCTCCTCGATCCAACGATCTAGCGGAAGTAGCAACTCCTTCCAGACGAAATTCCACCGGGAACATGTATCTCGCTAATCCGAGACCATGGGAGAATAATTCTAGAGGGGGAGAGAGATCCTTCACAAGGAGGTGTGAGGATGAAGGAGGAATGGGTGGCCTTTTATAGGAGGAGGGTGCCCCTCTCTTCATGGCGGCGCATGGGGGTGACCCTCACCTCCCTCATTCATGTGGTAACCCCTCCACATTAAAATGCCTCTTCACATTCCCTTTTAAAGTTTCCACTTTAAATACATTAAATTTCTCCAAATTTAATGCTCTCTCATTTAATAAAACTCTTTTTATTAAATTTATTCAGAATTTTGTTAATTACTTTAATTAACAAACATTCACATATAGCCCCTTGCAATATTTCAATATCACATGCAGAACCACCTACGCAATTTCACCAAACAATTTCCGGTTTCTATTGAAACAATTCCTGCGCTTTGCAATTCTTTTGTCCGAAACATATGTGCTCCAAAATGGTGTCCGTAACTCTTAAGTGTGCCACTACGGTTCATAAATAATGCGACATGATCGAGACCCTTTTCCGATCAATAATCAGCCGGAGGACACGGAGATCCGTCTTGACTCCTACACATTCAACGATGACTCCTGTGATCGTGAGAACCTTTAACGCTTATAACTAAATCCCTTTGTCTCTCGATATATTACATGTCCGAGATTCGATCATCGGTATCTCCATACCTAGTTTGATCTCGTCACCGACATGCACTCTTTTCTCGTTCCTGTGATATAACATTCTAGTGATTATATCACTTGCTTGCAAGCTATCCTAATGTGATATCACCGAGAGGGCCCAGAGTATATCTATCCGTCATATGGATTGACAAATTCCACTCTTGATCCGTGAGCCTCAACATAACACCTTCGTAGTACTGACCCCATCTTTATAGTCACCCTGTTACGGTGTGACGTTTGATGTTATCAAGATACTCTTCCGGTGTTAGCAATTAACATGATCTCATGGTCTAAGGATAAAGATTACTTCGTATGATGTTATACAATATAAACATAATGACTTGATCGTAATGCTATACTTCGGATGAATGTTCATCACATCATTCTACCAATGGTGTGATCTTGTTATTAACAACATCCAATGTCCATGATCAGGAAACCTTGATCATCCTGTTAATCAACAAGCTAGTCTATAAGAGAGGCATGACTAGGAACCTTTTTTGTTTATTAAACACACATGTATTGATGTTTTCGAATCAATACATTTCTAGCATGTAAAATAAACATCTATCATATATAAGGAATATATAATAACAACTTTATTATTGCCTCTCAGGACATATTTCCTTCAGTAGGATGACACCCCCTTTGATGTGGTGGTAGGTTAACACCATATAGTGTAGGATGAATCTGTAATCCCTTTTTAAAAATGATCATGCACGCACCTGTTAGTACGTACTTGCCTTATGAACTTGTGATGCTAGTTATGGATGGTACATGCATATGATTTTCTTGTGTTGTTACACATTGACATTTTACTCTTCTGCCTTGTAGAGAAACTACTATGTGGTGTTCAGAGGCAGGAAACCAGGGGTTTACTTCAAATGGATACACTGCCAGGATCAAGTTGCAGGTTACTCTAACAACAATTATGAAGGGTTTGACACCGCCGAGGAGGCATTTGAGGCATACCGCACGTATATAGGTGAGGACAATAACAATAACAACCTTGTTCATGGCAACTATATCAATCAAGGAGAACATCAACTGGTGTAGCCCATGACGAACAGCACCATGTGCAACTTGCAGCTAGGGAAGAACAACACCTGCATATTGCTGGTTCTGAAGAACAATAGCATGTCCAACATGATAGCCTCAAGGACTTCATCATCGTCGTTCTTCTTATGGTGATCGTCAAGCTGATCTTCTTCTAGGGTGGTGCGCGCAATCGGATGTGATTGTAGGGGTGGTAAGCACACCTGAATTTGACATGGGTGACCATAAGGATCAGTCTGTGTACAACCAAACACCTGTTTTTTTACATGCAATGGGCTAAAAGTCACTGATATAGGCAACCAAACATAATGGATAAAAAGATCCAAACTATACCTATACAGACTACCAAACGGGTTGCAAAATCAGGCCCGACGCTTGTCTGGGCAGGACGGACAGTGCTGCCTGTGGGACAAGAATCCAATGCAGGCTACCACAAACACGCCTCCAAGTGTCGCCTGCCGATTCAAGTACGGGATCTCTGAAGCAGAGATGCGCTGAGAGATTCCCTGGCCGATCGATCTGGTACAGTGGTAGTAGTACCTACTTGTCGAGGCGCACAATCTTTCTTCTGGTGGCTTGTACCACCTTACCAGTACATTAAACTCATGTTCATGTACTGCAACTGCAAGGCAGAGTAGTACGGATTTCGGTTCAGGCTCCGATTGCTTGTTCCAAGCCACAATGGCCGATTCTAGCTAGAAATTACTTCCTTTGCATTGCTCCGGACACTATTTGACACTTAACCTCCAAGCTTTTCACTATAGTAGTCCACCAATTTGCCATAGGCTATATGATCTGCCGTGAGCATTTCATCGGGCACATGGCAAACCGAAACAATTAAAAATGACAGCAATGGCCCTTATTCACACAAAAAACTATTAAAACAATATATTTCAACCTAAAAATGTCATATTTCATTATAACAAAGTAATATCCAGTACATAGCATAGATCCGTGATTTTTTGACTCTCAAATGATAGCACAAAGTAATCTTTTAACTCTAAAAATAACATTACTTATCTTGATGAAGTGGACTAATCATGGAAGGAAGGAATCAGATAACTTCTTCTTTCTAATAGACATATCACCAAAATGCAAGTTGCATAAAAAGGAACAAAATCGGAACGGAAGCACCTGGCTCGATTCAGAGGTAAACTTGATCTGTAGCATAAACAAGAAGACAACACCTTCATGAAATAAAGAATTAGTCCCCTTTCTCTTCAGCAGTGAGCACTCTTAGTATCTCAGATCCAATCGAAACAACACCCCATAGCTTTTCGTTTTGCCTATGGAGACTTTGATTCTTGACTTCTTGATGGGAGCTATTTAACAGGATTGTGGTCTGTGGAGCAGCGGTAAGAGCGAACACAAATTTACCTCTGTCTAGAATCTAGTCTCAAACAGCTATATGATCGGAAAACAATAGAAGCGCTGAAAATTGAAAGGGAGAAATTTGGGGAACGATGGAGATGCGCCTTTGGCATACATTAATTTCAGAATTGGGAAGGAGCAGATGTGCCATCTCATTCGGTGGAGCGGTCCAGAGGTTAGACTTTAAAGGAGAAGAGAACGCATCATACCAGAACGATTGGATTTTTTACCTAAGCAATGGATCGATTGCTATGCTCCCGTACGTGCTGACCTGGCTGGGATGAACATGGGCCTTTGATTTTTTTAGGCCAAAAACCATAAGCTTCAACTAGAAGTAGTAGAACTAATACCTGGGCCGGGGCCCTTGGCTAGCGGGGGCCCAGTGCAGGCGCACCGTTTGCCTGGCCTGTGGGCCGGCCCTGCCTAGCTACATAGTGGTGTTCGCTTACTTGTGGACTGGATTTTTCGCCCAGCATATCCAGTCCACCTGCATTGACTCGGTCTGAAAAAAGATAGGAATGCAGAAGTGGAATAAATAGGACAAGTGGGATCTTAATTTTAGACCCTTAAACTAACTTTATACTAAGTGGGAGAAGTGGGACAAGTAGGATTTAACAAATCTCATTTATCCCGTTTATTCCACTTAGTTTAGAATTAGTCTAGATGTCTAAAAGTGAAATCCCACTTATCCTACCTGTCCCACCTCTGCATCCTTAGAAAAAATTATCCTCAGCTGATGTGTGGAATAATTTCCAAGACGCAAAAGCACGAGCGAACGGTTACACGGCGCTTCGATCTGGATTGTCAACGCATGGCCGGGCCAGTCTAGCATGGATTAACGGAACGGCCGGAAACATGCATGGAAATATGGGATCAGATTAACGGGGTTCGCTTGGGTTTGGGTGGAGGTATGGGTCAAGCCAATCCATGCCTCCATCTATCCCATGTGTGGATTTAATCCAAACAAAACGAACAAGACCTAACTAGGCCAGTGGTTGTGCTAAACCTACAACCACTTGCAGCCATTCCATTATTTTATTTTATTTTACAATCTTGTGAATCTTTTTGAAGAAAGAATCATTTAATATAAAGAATTTGCAAGTGTTCTAGGAAACATTGACGCCAGTATCACAAATTGTACGTAGATTCGCAATTGTATCAGATTGTCAGGAATCCAGTGGGTCATGTATCCAGATTTTGAGCTACGTTGACCTTACAGAGCTACACTAGGAGATCAGTCATCCGAGTTTTAGTAATCTCCTTGTTCATAAAACCAGTGACGGTGGAGTCTGAGAGGTGTGAGGCCAATGTATCATAATGTCTTAAGCATCAATACGTTATTGTATAAAATTCGAAATTGTAAGAGGATTTTGCTGAAGCTGTCACTTGGCCCAAATGTTTGCATGTAGCACCACCAGTGCATAAAACGACTCCAAACTAGCGACCTAGAATATATGAAGTATGGACGCGGATTTTATAAAAATACGGCTAGCTACGTACGCAGTAGGGATGGTTGGATATTGTGAGCATAATAGTTCACCGATCTCGATGCAGCGATGAGAGAGCACAACTGCATTGACGGTGCACGGTGTTTCCGTCTCACACCATCATGTCCTTCTCGTGTAGTCCATGCAAGAGCTAAAGCAACCTAGCCATGTTTTTCCATGCGTGTTTACCACCTCCACGATTTGTGACATGCCTTACATTTACATGGATGATTGCTTTTTTGGAATCCATATGACAGATAACCTATGGGTGCTACAACGTGTAGTTTTTGTCCTGGATACATAGTTTGCTAGCAAAAAGCAACTTGTCATGGAACTTTGTTGTGGATAAAAAAATTGTGGCGTGCGCTGTAGATGTTCGCTTTATGAGTACCACATGAAATGGTTTGTGGCGTGCATTACATGGATGTTTCTTTTTTGGAATCCATATGACAGATAACCTATGGGTGATAGTTTTTGTCTTGGATACATAGTTTGCTAGCAAAAAGCAACTCGCCATGGAACTTTGCTGTGAATAAAAAAACTTGTGGCGTGCACTGTGGATGTTCGTTTTATGAGTACCACATGAAATGGTTTGTGGCTATAAAAATTGTGTGGTGTTTTCATGAGGCAAAGCTAGTTTTGTGGCTGGACAAAGTGGTGCCTTTTGAATTAGGAAATTTGCACCCGCCTCTAACGCCGTTAGTACTGCTTGTGAACCTGGATTCATATCAAGTGCTCTATATAGTTGATCGAAAGGCTGTATGGATGTGTGTAGCTAGCCGCCTGAGTATCCTAAATTTCCGTATGAAGTATATCTAATGTGATAGAAGAGCTATTCTTCATCAATCAAGTATTAACTACGCCCAAGTTGGTCTTACAATTCCAACAATACACAAACTAGTCTTCAAATATTGAGACCTGACATATGTGGCCCCTCACTCATGTTAGAATGGTTGAATGATGGTCTAGCAGTGTTTTATGTAAATGCGAGAAAGTAGACAACTTAATTGTTGGGTTCGCAGCATAGAAAACAAAAAAATTCCTACGATGGGAACTATACGCCAAGATCTATCTACTAGATACAAGCAACGGGTGGATATACATCCATAGAGAACTTACCCTCGAAGACAACAAAGCCTTGTTAACAAGTTGGAACTCGTGGATGATGTAGTCGTACACTTGCACTCTTTTCTCGTTCCCGTGATATAACATTCTAGTGATCACATCACTTGCTTGCAAGCTATTTCAATGTGATATCACCGAGAGGGTCCAGAGTATATCTATCCGTCATTGGGATGGACAAATCCCACTCTTGATCCATGAGCCTCAACATAACACCTTCGTAGCACTGAACCCACCTTTATAGTCACCCTGTTATGGTGTGACGTTTGATGTTATCAAGATACTCTTCTGGTGTTAGTGATTAACATGATCTCATGGTCTAAGGACTAAGATTACTTCGTATGATGTTATAGCAATATAAACATAATGACTTTGATCGTAATGCTATACTTCGGATAAATGTTCATCACATCATTCCACCAATGTTGTGACCTTGTTATTAACAACATCCAATATCCATGATCAGAAACCTTGATCATCTTGTTAATCAACGAGCTAGTTTATCTAAGAGGCATTACTAGGAACTTTGTATTTTGTTTATTAAACATACATGTATTAATGTTTCCAATTAATATAATTATAGCATGCAAAATAAACATTTATCATAAACATGGAATAAGATAATAACCACTTTATTATTGGCTCTCGGGCATATTCCCTTTAGTCTCCCACTTGCACTAGAGTCAATAATCTAGTTTGTAAACTTGTATATACAACACCTAGGTGTTGAATATACACGTTTGCTAGTGGTTAACATAATCTCCGGATCTGGTACTTTCAGGTCCGTGCGTATTTGCATGTCTTTGCGTCTCTACGCATCACTCATTCTCAAATGAGATGGCATTGTATAAATTTGGTCCTTCGGTGAGACCTTTAGTTCATTTAGGTTAAAATATGTTGATATTATTGTCATACAATATATCTTCATAGTATTAGCCCACTTTGAACCACACCTAGTTTGATAACAAACTACTTAACACAAATACCCTCCTTTGTCGCTACTACAGCAGTCATATACTTAGCCTTTTGTTGTAGTATCTGTCACAATGCCTCAACTTTGGAACTCATCCAAATCCATCATGGAACATCCTTTCCATTACATTGTGCCACCCATAGTCTAAATTGAAATAAATTTAATTTGTATCTCGTGACAAAACTAGTATCAATGTAACACTTTACAATGAACTACCTTTAACTATTTGTCATTTATACATGATATATTCTTAGTTCTTCCAAAGCCCATAAGAATATCTTTACTATCGTCCAATGATCATCTTATGAATCATTCTGGTATGTGCTCATAACATTTAGAGCATAGGACATATATGGATATATACATATCATGGTATAATCGATCAAAATATTCATGTGATTTTACTCACCAAGTGTTGAAGCACTTAAATCTTGATACAATCCTTTCCATGCAGCAAGAACCTTTCTTGTTGTTTCCATATTGAACCCTTTCAATATCTCATATATGTACGTCTGGCATAACCATATTAGCGCCTCAATCTATCCATATAGACATTGATGCCAAATATTCTGGTTTTGCCCAAGTCTTTCATCGAAATCCTATTTTAATGAAATTCTTAACTTGTGCCAATAAAAGATACATCATTTCTAATCAACAATATGTACTCTGCATAATGTATTGGAAATTTGTCTCAGCGCTCTCACTTAATTTCTTGCAAATGCAAGCATCTTCATCGTCTCCGATGAAATTAAACTCCTTTAATATTTTCATCATGGTGAAGATTCCAACTCTGCTATGCTCATTTCAACTATTGAAGTTTGCATGCCCTTTTAGCACCCTTTGAATTAACAAAACCCTTCGGACTGTGTCATGTACACGTCTAGGTAACCATTCTATTAGAAGAACCTTGTTTTGTTTATTCAACTACCATATACCAAATTATATGTAGTGGTTGCTACATTAATCCGTCAAGACTAAATATCACTATGAAAGATCAAATCTTGTCATAGTCAACTCCTTGAACATTGCCGTAAACTTCTTTCCGACATGTCGACTATTTCATAGATGTTAAACATCCATGTCTATTTCTGTATAGATCCAAACATGACCGATAGGCTTCACGCCTTTCTGGAAGGTCTTCCAAGTTCAGAAACTTGATTTCTCGTGTATGGATACTATCACGGATTTTATGTCTTATAGTCATTTTATGGAGTCAGGGCCCATCATCGCTTCTTTGCATGCAGTCGGTTCATCATTGTCAAAACAATAACGACTTCTGTTTCAAATCTTACTATTTGATTCTTACCGACCCACATGGTTCAATAGGAACTCTAATCTCCAAGATCACACCCTTTGTAATCACGGGAGCCATGAGCATTATGGCCACCACCAGGACACTTTCCGGGGCTGCGCTACTTAGCACATATAGCTAAGGTTCAACAACCTTATCAAAGTTCTATTGTCCTCCCACTTAACTTTTCACGAAAAATTCCTTCTCAAAAAACTTGACGTTCCAAGCGACAAACTCTTTTGTCCTCAGTGTTATGGAGGAATTCCCAACAAATTATTTGGGATAACCTACAAAGACATGCTTATCCGACTTTGGTTGTAAAATTTTTACTTATGCATAGCATACCAAAATTTAAGAAAAGACAATTCGGGTTTTATCCCAAACCATAACTCATATGGTGTCATTTCAACGGATCACGATGGTGCTCTTTTCAGTGTAAAAGCGGTAGTCACTAAAGCTTGAATCCTTAAAACATAATGGCAATTTTATAAATGACACCTTTGATCTTACCATGTCAAACAAGGTTTGATTTGATCTCTCGAACATACCATACTCCTGTGGTTTATTGGGAAATGCAAATTCATGGAACAATTCCTGAAATCTTAGGTGTTTTGCTAAACCTGTAACTCAAATATCTTCCTTTATGATCAAATCATAAACTCTTTTATTTTCTTGTTACAATGATTTTTCACTTCATCTTGAAAGTCTTTGAACAATTTTCAAATGTTTCATACTTCTTCCTTATTACTTAAATATATAGATATTTCACTCAAATTTCTGGATAAAACATATGAAGCAAAAAGATCCATCGCATATGGCTACATATAATGGACTATATACATCAACATGTATAATATCCAATAAGTTAGTCATCCGTTCCTCTTTGGCCTATGGACGGAGTTTCAATTATCTCGAGGAAAGTTTCACAAGCGTCAATTGATCAAAATCAAAAGACTCCAAAAATCCATCAACATGGAGTTTCTTCATGTTTACTTTCCAATATAATTCAAATAGCAATGTCACTTCACAAGTGATCTTCCAATCATTTGCCTTACGACATTTTAGTAATAATGTTTATGGATGTGATGTCTCCAACTAGACTTGTAAAAGTTCATCCATCCTTTATGGAAGACGGTAATTATTTGAACAACCATTGTTCTCGTAATACCGGAACAAAATAACAATTATTAAAACAAATCTTGAAGGCTAGGTTTGCGACAACGAAAAACACAATAACACTTTATTTGTTTTTGATGAACATCATCACATATTCTTTTGCTAGTTACTTTGGCCATTGCAGTTCATGAATTGTGTTGTTCTGTATGACACTTCACACCAACCAATTCGGTATCCAATACCTAAGAACCACATTGTTTAACAAACAAGGAATACTACCATAACATGTATATCTTCTATATACCTAAGTTGGACATCTCCAACCTTTTCTTTTCTGCCAAATATTTTATAGATTCTCTTTCAACAATTCCTTTTTTTAAAGAATCTATCAACATCAATAGTGGTGTCATTCACATGACACATAGTACAAAGTATATATATAGTCAAATACTAATACCTTTGGACTTGCACTTTGAAGTGGATCACCATCATCAAATGTTTGGTGTTCTTTCAAAAATCCATTCTTTAGTAATCTATTAGTGTAGTAAACATTTTACTTACATATTCTATTCATCCTTATCATGAAACTTTCATGATCAAGCTACTATAGCCTATAAGGAAGAATCGCGAGTATAATGTTAGTTCCCAAAACCTTTTTGGGAGATCCGGATGCCTAGCATCTCCATCCTTCACAAATTCCCATACAATATGAGAACATGTATTTTGCTAAATTATACTCTTATCATAATGCAACCAAAAACATTGTTTCAAATATCACAATATCTTCCACACATGATGGTTTCTGAAACAATATTTCAGCTCCTAGATAATCTTGATATTAAAACAACTTTTGAATATCAATAATCATGGAGGCAAACATGATACTTTAGATACTAACATTGGAATTCTTACTCTTGATTTAATACTACTTATTAAACTTCATGGAGTAGATAGAGTTTGTTGAAAGTTTGCAATAGGACTTCTAAACTTTAAATTGACATTCAAAACAATATGATACCAGTTCGTAAAGTAAATATCCAGAATTCTATAGTTCTATTATCTTAATTAAAACTAAGCATAAGGTAGTGAACAGATGCCAATGACTACAAGAAATTATGCAAATTCACTTCGATTTAGTTTATGACAAATTGAGTTCGACTAATCCAAATTAGAAATGAACTCCCACTCAAAAACGACATCGCTCGTGCCTTTTTGGTGATTACATGAACCAAATCCACTACACCAAGTCCGATCATCATGTGAGTCGGTGTAGCTTCAAAGGCGAGCATCAATATGGGCATCACATCAACTATATGACGCATGCTTAACCTTTCGGTCCGTGTTCCGAGGCCATGTCTATACATGCTAGGCTCGCCAAGTAAGAACCTTAGTATTCGCGTGTGTAAAACTGTCTTACACCCGTTGTATGAAAGCGTAGAGTCGAGTACACCCGATCATCACGTGATGTCTCGAAACACGATCTATAGAACGATGCATACTTAAGGAAGAACACATTTTATCTTGATATTTAAATGAGGGATCATCTTACAATGCTACTAAAAGCGCCAAACTAGCAATATAAGATGCAAACATCTAATGTGTAAAGTGGGATGATATGGTCCATGCATTTGATCTCTATCATATGCATCATGGTATGATCTCTATCATTCCTTTGTGTGTAAAGCCAAGGTCTATGGAACTTACATGTTAGGTGTGTTGTAAGAGTATATATCATACATCTACTTACAACATTACCATATCATGACACTAGCCCAACAACAATCTAAACTAGATGCCTCTAATTTATCCATTGCAAGTTTTACATGGCTTAGGGCTTTCGGAGATAGAACCGGTCTTACCTACGAACATGGAATCACAACGATGATAACTAAGTTATTAGCAACTCGTTGTAAATCAGATATTGACTATAGTAAGAGAGACAGACACCCGCCAGCCACTTATGCAAAACTAGTTGCATGTCAGTCGTGGAACCGGTCTCATGTGTGATGACATGTAAGGTTGGTCCGGGCCGCTTCATCCCACTATGCCACCAATATCCAAAATACATGAAAGAAGCAATAATATGATCATCATCGCCCACATAAAAACATATGTGTACTACCCGTGCAAAGCACCTACGCCTAGATCTGGCTCTGATACCACTATTGGGTTCGCAGCATAGAAAACAAAAAAATCCTACGATGGGAACTATACGCCAAGATCTATCTACTAGATACAAGCAACGGGTGGATATACATCCATAGAGAACTTACCCTCGAAGACAACAAAGCTTTGTTAACGAGTTGGAACTCATGGATGATGTAGTCGTACACTTGCCGATCTCAAGATCGTGATGAAGTCCAGCAGGTCCGGCTCCAACACGTCCATCAGATCTAGCTCCAGCAAGTCCAGCACCACCAATTTCAGCACCGCAAAGCAGCGGTGCATCCGTGATCGCACACACGTCCGGTACCGCGAAAACCTCTGTCCCTCTCTCCAGCAAAGCAGCGGAAGCAGCAACTCCTTGCTAGATAAAACCACCGGGAACATGTATCTCGCTAATCCGAGACCATGGGGAATAACTAGAGGGCGAGAGAGATCCTTCACGAGGAGGTGTGTGTTGTGAGGAGGAGAGGGGGTCCTTTTATAGGGAAGAGGGGGGCACCCAAGGGCCATGGCGTGGCAGCCATGGTGGTGCCCCCACCTCTTCCACATTCATGTGGGTGGATCTCCCACTCCCATAAAAAGCCTCCACTCAAAATTCCACTCACATGCATTAAATTTTCACCAAATTTAATGCAAGATCTCATTAAATAAAACTATTTTATTTATTTTATTCAGAATTTTGTCAATTACATTAATTAACAAACATTCACATAAAACCCCCTGCAACATTTCAATATCATATGCAGAACTAGTTTCTACAATTTCACCTGAAACAATTCCGGTTTCCATCGAAATGATTCCAGCACTTTCTTAATCTTTATCTGAAACATATTTGCTCCTAAATGGTGTCGGTATCCCTTAAGTGTATCACCATGCGGTTCGCGAATAATGCAGACATGATCGAGACCCCTCTCCGATCAATAATCAGCAGCGGGACCTGGAGATCCGTACTGACTTCCATATATTCAACGATGACTCTTGTGATCGTGTGAACCTTTAACGTTGTAACCAAATCCCTTTGTCTCGTGATATATTACAAGCCCGAGATTCGATCATCGGCATCCAAATACCTAGTTTGATCTCGTTATCGACATACACTCTTTTCTCGTTCTCGTGATATAACATTCTAGTGATCACATCACTTGCTTGCAAGCTATTTCAATGTGATATCACCGAGAGGGCCTAGAGTATATCTATTCGTCATTGGGATGGACAAATCCCACTCTTGATCCATGAGCCTCAACATAACACCTTCGTAGCACTGAACCCACCTTTATAGTCACCCTGTTACGGTGTGATGTTTGATGTTATCAAGATACTCTTCCGATGTTAGTGATTAACATGATCTCATGGTCTAAGGACTAAGATTACTTCGTATGATGTTATAGCAATATAAACATAATGACTTTGATCGTAATGCTATACTTCGGATAAATGTTCATCACATCATTCCACCAATGTTGTGACCTTGTTATTAACAACATCCAATGTCTATGATCAGGAAATCTTGATCATCTTGTTAATCAACGAGCTAGTTTATATGAGAGGCATTACTAGGAACTTTGTATTTTGTTTATTAAACACACATGTATTAACGTTTCCAATTAATACAATTATAGCATGCAAAATAAACATATTGCCTCTCGGGCATATTCCCTTCATTAATAACAGAAAGATATTAAAAAATATTGATGGTAAAATAAAAACTTGGATAACTTATGAAAAATGTTGAGTAAATAAAAACTTGGATAACTTATGAAAAATGTTGAGTAAATATATATGCATAATATCTAAAAATCTTTTAAAAGAGAATACATTTTTAAATGGAAAATTCAGTATATATGGAATATCTATACAAAAGGTAACTTCACAAATAATAAATATTTTAAGTTCAAAGTACATTGGAATAACTATTAATAATATTCTACAAAATTTACTAAGAACATGTTTGTTCAAATTAATGGAAGAAAAGTTTAGCATATGTAGTTTTTAGTAGATATATACTATTATAAGCTTTCTTGTATTTCTTCAAATAAGACTTTCTTGATTTTCCATGCATTTTAGACGACCTGTTTTCCAATATTTTCCCTATATCTCTTCATTTTTCTCCTTTTATATGTTTTATGATCTAATATTATTTTTATATTTTATGGTTTATTTTTTCTACACCCTCCTTCCCAAAATATATGTCCTATTTGTAGTTTAAGATTCTTAAGTTTCAACACGTTTAATCCAGAAAATACCAAAATAAGTATCACTAGGTACATGATGAAATATAATTCAAAAGTGCATATATCTGCTATGATTGATATCAATATCGATATTTATTAATATAAACTTCGTGAAGCTGAATTTTTTTTTACATTGAACAAAACAAATAGGACATACATTTTGGGGAAGAGGAAGTAATAGTACTTTATTGTTGATTAGGCTCCACATGTACGAAATTTCGAAGACATCATTTTGCAAACTTTCTTCTGTGATGTGGGGACAAACTACAGTATATAGGGTATTTAAGCCAAGCCGAACTAAGACAAGTGGTCGAGCCAAGACACAAAAATTAGATTCGTGAAACAGTTGAGACACAGATAAATAAACCTTTTCCAATGTAAAATTGTCCCATATATACATTTTTTTTGGAAAGGAGCATATATTAATATCGCAAGATATCAATTACACCTAGCCTTTGCAACAACGTAATACCCTATTGGCATTATGGATGCACACATCCGAAAAAAGAAGCAAAAGAATTACAAAAAAGAAAAGTCTCGCTAAAGCGATCAGATCCTTAGCAGCAGCGACACTAACACCACCAAAACAACACCAGAGTCCAACCCCTCCAAAAACGACGCCTCCAAGAGGGAAACAGTGCTCAAGCGCTGTCGTCACCCGATCAAAGATCCTAGATTTTCACCCTGGAGGAAGTCTTCGCTCGCAAAACAATGCCTTAATCCTGGATATAATTAAGAGCACTTAATCACATATATACACACATTAATTAAAAGCACTTAATCACAATAAGATGCATTAGCATGAAACCGATGATCAAAGGGTATATCTCGAAGATCAAAGTAGGGATATAGTCTATCTGTCCGGCGGGCGTTACGGACAACGTGTAATTACCACTAAGAACAAGGTGGTTAAGGGGGTGTTTGTTTGGGCTTTTGGTGGCTTTTTAGTGGAAAAAGCCAAAGAAAAGAACCAAACGGTATAGCTTCCCGGTGGGCTTCGGCCGAAGTGGTGGGCAAAATAGGCGATCCAGGAAAGCACATCCTGAGTTGCTTCCGGTAGCTTCCCGCAGATGGATGGATCGTTTTGGTCCGTAATTACCCTTGAAATGCCACTAGCCCCAGCAGCTCGTGTACCCGCGAGAAAAATCCTAGCCCAAAAGAAAAAAACCCAGCAAACCCACCCCAACGACCCTTCCCTAGGGACAGAGCTCCCCGTCGCCAGAGGATAGGCCGCCACCATCGCTTGCCCCGCCGCCAAGATCCCTGCCGCCAGAGAGGCTCCGAGCTCCCCGCCGCCCGACGTTACCCCGCCGCTCGACCTCCTCCCCCACCGCTAGAGAGGGTTCGGCTCCTACCGACCCTAGAGCTTCGTCGCCGCCAAGCATATCAATCCTGCCGCCTGAAAATCCTCCCAGCCCGAACACCTCCACGCCCGACCTCTTTTCCCACGGCATAGGGCCTCTGCTACGTGACCTTCCACTGCTGATGTCGTCACAGGAAATGTGAGGCCCTGTCATGTTGTTGTTCGATTTTTTGCTCAAATGCTACTGCTCGAATTTTTCTCATATGGTACTGCTAGAAACTTTGCTCATATGGTACTGATTCCATAGTTCATGATGTAGTGTGTGATGTGAATTCGATTGATGTATTGTGTGATGTGCTACTCCTTGAAAATTTGTAGTAGCTAGATGTTGTACTGCTGTGATTTTGATGTTGTTTGCTGATACATTGCAATGTATCTATAATTTTTGATATTCCATGCTTGGGCAATTTATTCAGAAAACTAAGCAAACCAAAGCAAACGAAAAACCAAAACGAAAACTAAAAAGAAGACGCTCCAAGAAAAACACAACTGTGCATGAAACAATAAAAATGAAGCGTTTGGAAGAAACCTGGGATTTTTATTGATGAAGAAGGGGAATGCCTTGGGCATCCCCAAGCTTTGACGCTTGTATTTCTTGGATATTTCTTGGGGTGACACGCGTGGCATCCCCAAGCTTGAGATTTAGTCCATCCATCATCTCATTACTCATTCCTTCCATACACCTGAAAAGTTTCCTTCATACAAAACTTCACACAATCTTTATTAGCAACATTAGTACACTCAAGATAAATAAGTCTTAAGGTTCAGTTCTAACACCAACTAAACTTCCAGTATAACACTAGCTACTGTAGCACTTCCCTCAAAAATCTCAATTCCCCAAAAGAACACAAAAAGGAACCAACAAGAAGCAAATGCAGAAAATGGCAGCAATCTGTCAAAACAGACTAGCAGGTAAAGACGAATTTTTTCGAAGACCTTCTGTTGCTCAAATAAAAAAGTGTTGAACTAACGAAAGTTAGATAACAACCTGGGGCATAAGCACAAAAATTCACGGCTCAAAAAGACGTGCAGAGATTTTACACAATTTTTTACGGTGAAGCACAGAAATCTGTTTCGGGACAGCAACTTTCCCAATCATTACTTCTCTCTCATTAGAGGTTACTCTTGGCACAAAAAGCAAATAAAAAGGATAAGGAGAGGTTATTACAGAGGTAATAACTTCCAAGACTCATCTAAAACTTTTGGGTTATCTCCCAATAAGTACTTTTCTTTAACGCCTTTAAGTTAGGCATAAGAAGCAAGAAAGAATCAAGTGTTCTCAAATGAAGAAGCATTAAAACCAAATTTTGTTTTCATAGGAGAAGCAAAAGAAATATTTTCTCTCTTTTTAGGGAAGTGTTCTATACCTTTATTGAGTGGTAGTTGATATTTAATGGTGCCTTCTTTCATATCAATAATGGCACCAACAGTTCTAAGAAAAGGTCTTCCCAAAGTAATAGGACAAGAAGCATTGCATTCAACATCCAATACATAGAAATCAATGGGGACATAGGCATTGTTAACCATAATAAGAACATCATTAAGACTCCCCATGAGTTTCTTTTTAGCATTATCATCAAGTGGGACATTCAAATAACAATCTTCAAGTGGAGGCAAATCAAGCATATCATAAATCCTTCTAGGCATAATAGAAACACTACTATAAAGATCACATAAAGCTTTGAAATCAAAGTCATTCACTTTCATATTAATAATGGGTTCCCAACCATCTTCTTGTTTTATAGGAATAGAAGCTTTATGTTTCATCTTTTCTTCTTTAATATTTATGAGAGCATCAGTAATGTGTTTTGTAAAGGTCATGTTCATAGCACTAGCATTAGGACTTTTAGCAAGCTTTTGTAGGAACTTAATAACTTCAGAGATATTGCAACCATCAATATCAAGATCAAATTTATCATCTAAAGTAGTAGAACTATTACTAGCCTCAACACTAATGCTGGTAATAGTAGAAACACTATATTTCTAGCAATTTCATCTTCTCTTTCCCACTTAGCATGTAATTCAGCTAATAGTCTAACATTCTCATCAATTCCTACTTGTATGGCATTAGTGGTTGCAAAGGGATTATCATTAGTTTCAGGTTTAGCAGCCATTTTATTCAAAGAAGATTGAGCTTCAGCCAAAGATGCTATATTTCTTTCAGCATTAGAGAGTTTTTCCTCAATAGTTTTATTGAAAGCATTTTGTTTACTAATAAACTCTTTAAGCATAACTTCAAGTTCAGAGGGTGCACTCCTATTATTGTTGTAAGAATTTCCATAAGCATTACCATTGTTGGGAGGATATGGCTTATAATTGTTGTTACCAAAATTACTCCTATAAGCATTATTGCCAAAGTTGTTATTTCTTATGAAGTTCACATCAACTTGCTCTTCTTGAGCAACCAAAGAAGCCAAAGGAACATTTGCAAATGTATCTATAATTTTTGATGTTCCATGCTTGGTTTTATCCACTTTCTTGTGTTTTGTCCACACTTTGGAGTACTTTTCATATGATTTCTTGGACTAACCTATTAACCAGAGCCACAGTGCCAGCTGCCTGTTTTCTGCTGTTTTTGGTTCCAGGAAAGTCAGAAAATGAATATTCTCGGAATTGGACGGGACAAAAGCCAAAGTGCCTATTTTTCCAGAACACATCTGATGCTAGAATACAAGACAGAAAAGGGCTAGGGGCTGGCCAGACCACCTGGCCACACGGCCAAACCTAGCCCACGCCAGGGGTGGTCTGGCCGACCCCAGTACCCCCTCGGCCTCTCCTTCCGCCTATATATTGCCCTCGGGACCAAAACCCTAAGTACCCGATCAAAAATCCACGAAAGAGTCTATAGCCGCCGTCATCTCCATCCCTAGATCGGGAGGGATCTGAAGCTCTACCCGGCACCCTGCCGGAGAGGGGAATTCACCCTGGAAGCCTACTTCATCATCATGCAAGCCTCCGGTGTGATGCATGAGTAGTTCATCTCTGGTCTACGGGTCCATGTAGTAGCTAGATGGCTGGTTCTCCTCCTTTGTGCTTTCATGTCTAGATCTTGTGAGCTCCGTTCATGATCAAGATCATCTATTTGTAATTCTGCATGTTGTGTTTGCGGGGATCCGATGGATATTGAGATGCTATTTCAGATTGATTATTGATTCTATCATGTCTTTGTTATTTGTGATCTTGCATGCTTTCCGTTGTTAGTAGCTATCTTGGCCAAGTAGATGCTAGCAACTCTAAGAGTTAGTATTTATGCTCGATAGTGGGTTCATGCCTCTGGTAATCTAGGGAAGTGACAGAAATCTCTAAGGTACTAGATGTGTTGTTGCTACTAGGGAGAAAACAACAATCCTTTGTTCATAGAACAATCATATTGTTTACATTACATGCAATTCGTAAAGCAATAATCTGTTGCTTGCAACTTAATACTAGAGGGGGTTCGGATGATAACCTGAAGGTGGATTATTAGTCATAGATGTAGTTGGATGGCGGTCTATGTATAATGTTGTAATGCCCAATGAAGTTCCAAAGGAGTCAAGATGATTAGTATATGCATGTATTTCTTTCTCGATGTTTGTCAATTGCCCCGCTGTAATTTGTTCACCCAACATGTTATCTATCTTAAGGAGAGCCAACTCTAGTGAACTATGGATCCCGGTCCTTTCTTTTACTTTAAATCTACAAATTGTTTACTACTTTGTGTTTACTTTCTGCAAACTATTACTTCCTTCCATTCGATACGTTTAATCCTTTGTTTTCAGCAAAACACGGTGAGATTGACAACCTCATCGCAAGTTGGGGACAGAGTTCTATGGTTGTGTTGTGCAGGTCTCCACGTTGCTGCTAGCACCGGTAGTGCGCCCTAAGCTACACCTTTGGGGTGTTTCCTTGCTCCTACTGGATTGATAACCTTGGTTTCTTACTGAGGGAAAACTTACTGTTGTGCTCAGCATACCTTCCTCTTGGGGTTCCCCAACGAGCTCGATATATTTTGGGCCATCATTTGCTCCTACTACTGTGATTTTGCATGGTGGTATTGAAGTAATTTTTTTCTGCTATAGCTTGGTATTACTTTGCAATGTCGAAGGCGGTTAGGGATGCATATCACACTAGAGTTTTCTGTGACATTTGCATGGAGGAAGTGAACGGCAACAATAGGGAGGGGGTTGCTTGAGTAGAACGGGTTACAAGAACCTTGGGGACAAATTTGCTGCGAAAACAGGGGAAAGAAGAACACATAAGCAATTCAAGAACAAATGGGATTCTTTGAAGAAGGATTACACGGGGTGGATGGAATTGCAAAATGCGACCGGGCTAGGTTGGGATCCTATAGCAAAAACTATGGATGCGGATGATGATTGGTGGAAGAATCATATAGCTATAAGTTATCATGTCTTTACTTGCCTTTTCTTTTGTATTGTTATTATGATCATTGGACTGATATCTCCATAATATTTTTATTTTCAGATTCGCCCTGACCATGCAAAGTTTAGGAATGGTCCACCTGCCAACTTCGAGCAACGGGATGTTGATGGCCCAAAATATATCGAGCTCGTTGGGGAACCCCAAGAGGAAGGTATGATAAGCACAACAACAAGTTTTCCCTCAGTATGAAACCAAGGTTATCAATCCAGTAGGAGCAAGGAAACACCCCAAAGGTGTTGCTACCTGAACTTTGGCAGGGCGCACTACCGGTGCCAGCAGCAACGTGGAGACCTGCACAACACAACCATAGAACTCTGTCCCCAAGTTGCGATGAGGTTGTCAATCTCACCGGTTTTGCTGAAAACAAAGGATTAAACATAAAGAGTGGAAGAAAGTAATAGTTTGCAGAAAGTAAACACAAAGCAGTAAACAGTTGATTGTAGATTGAAAGTAAAAGAAAGGACCGGGGTCCATAGTTCACTAGAGGTGGCTCTCCTTAAGATAGATAACATGCTGGGTGAACAAATTACAGCGGGGCAATTGACAAACATCGAGAAAGCATACAAGCATATACTAATCATCTTGACTCCTTTGAGATTCGATTGGGCATTACAACATTATACATAGACCGCCATCCAACTACATCTATGACTAATAATCCACCTTCAGGTTATCATCCGAACCCCCTCCAGTATTAAGTTGCAAGCAACAGATAATTACATTACGAATTGTGTGTAATGTAAACAATACGATTGTTCTATGAACAAAGGATTGTTGTTTTCTCCCTAGTAGCAACAGCACATCTAGTACCTTAGAGATTTCTGTCACTTCCCTAGATTACCGGAGGCATGAACCCACTATCGAGCATAAATACTAACTCTTGGAGTTGCTAGCATCTACTTGGCCAACATAGCGACTAACAACGGAAAGCATGCACGATCACAAATAACAAAGACATCATAGAATCAATAATCAATCTGAAATAGCATCTCAATATCCATCGGATCCCCACAAACACAACATGCAGAATTACAAATAGATGATCTTGATCATGAATGGAGCTTGCAAGATCTAAACATGATAGCACAAAGGAGGAGAACCATCCATCTAGCTACTACATGGACCCGTAGTCCAGAGATGAACTACTCACGCATCACACCGAAGGCTTGAATGGTGATGAAGAAGGCCTCCAGGGTGAATTCCCCTCTCTAGTAGGGTGCCGGGAAGAGCTTCAGATCCCTCCCGATCTAGGGATGGAGATGACGGCGGCTACAGACTCTTTCGTGGATTTTTGATCGGGTACTTATGGTTTCCGTGTCAGAAGCAATATATAGGCGGAAGGAGAGGCCGAGGGGGTGCCTGGGCTGGCCACACCACCCCCTGGCGGGGGCCAGGCCTAGCCCCGCGGCCAGGTGGTGTGGCCGCCCTCTGGCCCTTCTCCGTCTCGTATTCTGGCTCCAGGTGTCCCTCGGTAAAATAATAACTTTGGCTTTTGTCCCGTCCAATTCCGAGAATATTCATTTTCTAACTTTCCTAGAACCAAAAACAGTAGAAAATAGGTAGCTGACACTGTGGCTCTTGTTAATAGGTTAGTCCAAGAAATCATATGAAAAGTACTCAAAAGTGTGGACAAAACATAAGAAAGTAGATAAAACCAAGCATGGAACATCAAAAATTATAGATACATTTGCAATGTATCAGATGTTATGTTCAGGAAAGCTCATGTCATTAGAGAACCAGCTGCCATTGCAGGTGAGGAAGAAGGATCTGGCAACGAAGCTACAATAATGCTTGATGATGAGAAGGATTCCTCAAAGATAAGAGGGAAGCGTAAGCATGCAGAGGAGGATTTTTCTCGGCTTACAACAATGCACTGAACACAATTGTATCAAGGAACACAGAAGTCAGTTCTTGCAGCAAAGGTAATAAGGTCCCAACTATGAAGGAATTTTAGGGATGGTTCGAGATTGTGGAGTGCTTGAAGGAACTGCTATCATGTACACTGCGGGCTAGCTAGCTATGAACAAGGATCAGAGAAAGGTGTTTATAGCATTTGCAACAACTTAGGACAAGCTTGATTGGCTCCAGAGGACACACGACGAGATGAACAAGTAGCGTGTGCAGCATTTATTTGTTATCATTACAAATCTTGTGCGTACCATGTATTAGAGACTACCGGTTATTATTCCTTTCTTGTTTATTTGGTTTGGACTATTTGTGATGATTGTAAAACTACTAGTTATTATTCAATTCATGTACCATTATGGATATTATTTGGTGAGACTATCTGTTGATTGATGCATGTCTAGTAAATTAATGTGTGAAGCATTCGTTGATTGATACATGTCTAGTAAATTAATGTTTGAAGCATTTTGACATGTTCTAATTTTATCTTTGCAGATGGATGATGGTGACGATGATTGTGAGTACAAACTAGAAAGGACGCGGCAGTTGCTCGGAATGGCACATGATCTTGCCGTGTTGGGGTACAATGGTAATCTCTATAGCCAGAAGTATTTGAATAAAGAACCTAGGAGGATTCCGGAGTAAACTGGGCTTGAATGGGTGAATGAACAACTTGGAAATAGGAAAAGATGCTACAAAATATTTAGAATGTACCCTGATGTGTTTCACGAATTGTATAACCTTCTAGTTTCTAAATATGGGTTAATGTCAACTAGAGACATGTCATCTGTTGAATTCCTAGCTATGTTTCTATGGATGGTTGGAGGACCACGGTCATTTAGCCAACTTGAGAACCATTTTAGTCGTTCAACCGAAACAATTCATAGGAAGTTCCACATGGTTTTGAATTGCTTGAACAAGTTGGGTAAGGATAAAATAAAGCCAGTAGATCGAAATTTCAAGGATGTGCATCCAAGACTTCAAGATCCACGCTTTTGGACTCATTTCAAAGATGCCATTAGCGTCACAGATGGGTCGCACATTCCAGTTGAAGTACCCGCAGAAGAGATGGTTAACCATATAGGAAGGCATGATTATACATCACAGAATATTCTGGCGATATGTGACTTCGATTTGAGATTCACCTTTGTTGTTGCTGGATGCCCTGGTTCGGCGCATGATACATGCATTCTACAACGCGTTATTGAGAAGTATCCAGTACAGTTCCCGACCCCTTCTGGTGGTAATATTCTATATATTTTTCTACATGGTACACACATAGTTACAAATGCATTGTCGTTGTTGTTTGATTTTTTTGTTCACATGCAGATAGATATTACCTTATTGATTCTGGTTATCCAAATAGAAAAGGGTTCTTGGCTCCTTTCAAGGAGAACACATACCACATGCCAGATTTTTGTCGAGAAGGGAGACCAAAAAATAGGGAAGAGATTTTCAACTATCTACACTCATCGTTATGGAATGCTATCAAGCGTGTCTTTGGTATCTTGAAAAACAAGTGGCGCATATTGAAGTATATTCCTTCTTATGGTCTGGTTATACAGAAAAGAATTATTCTTGCTTGCATAGCACTTCACAATTTCATTAGAGACTCCAACTTACGAGACAAGCAGTTTGATCGGTGTGATGCAGATGAGAACTACATTCCTAAGGTCCAAAGGCAATCGGTAACATCAGCCGGTGATACCGCTCTGAGTGGACTACACACGGTAGACATGGACTCAACACGTGATCGTATCGCTGCCGCATTATACAATGCTAGAAGAAGATGATCAGTTTGATCGGTGTGGATGTATCTATGTTCATTATGATGCTATCTTATTTTGTGTAATGGTCGGATATGTATTTTGGACAAACTACTATGTGACATATGGTATTTTAATAATGACATATGCGTTTATGCACTTCAATAGTGAAATACACATGTTATATGAATTACAAGGATATTATAGATAATTCCTTAGCATACAGCCACAGCCAGCCAAGTTGCCAAACAGCCAAACTCAGAGAAGTAGCTTTCTCTGCACAACAGCACAGCCAGCCAGCCACAGCCCAAACAAACCGGCGGATGGGCTTTGGTGGCTTCACGGATGTCCGTCTACATCCAAAGGTGTGACACCCTCACAAGTTGAGCTCCTACCGAGCGAGGATAAGCATCACGCACTACAGGAAATCGTTCAAGCGTCGACGGCCAGCCCCCCGGCATAGCCCTAGAAAGCCATCGGCGTAGGCTGCACCAACAGTGGCTGTCAGCGTATCGCCGTCGGCGTACTAGCCCGTAGGCATAGCCCCTCTACTCGTCGGCGTAGAAAAGTCATCGGTGTATATAGCTACGGCGATGGTAAAGTCGTTGGCGTAGACCATATGGGTCCCACCTAGATGACTAATGGCCATTTGGATACGCCGAAGGCAAAGTCGTCGTCCTAGATTTTTCCAAGAAAAATTCCCAAAAAAAAAAATCATTTTTTTTTACATTTTTGTATTATTTAACTCGTTAATCTCACATAGACATTTCTTATTCTATCTAAATACACTTAATCTCTACTCAAATTGTACTAGTAGTCAAACTTCCCGATTGGTCACCCATCCTACCAATACTCCAGCTCCAGCACGCTTAACTTCTCCATTCCTTCCACATGAGCTTCCGACAAAGAAATTAGAACTTGTTTTGAATACTATCATATCAATCCTATTAACCATTGGACTATAATTTTAGACGTCTTTATTTTTTTACATTCCATACAATTATTTAAGTAAAAAACAATGAATAAGTAATAATAATCTTCAATTCAAATAAAAATAAAATAAATTTTATTTATTTTGCCTTTTTTCCATTTAAAATTGAATAATTCATATCTACAAATCCGTAAATCGTAATTTGACAAATAATATATCCAAATCGATCAGAAAAATGAGAGTAATCTAAATATGATATCCCCATCATCTATTTAATTATGTATCGTAACTTTGTAATACTAGACTAACCGAAACTATGCCACGGTTCAGGAAACACCCCGTTTTTGGCACCCAGAAAAAAAATAGCTTTTGGTTCGACGAAAAGAAAACCTTGCATTGGATATCTGATAAAATAGCATATTGTAAACCTAAAAATGATTTTTGCAAAAAATCAACAGCATCAGATCATGTACCTGTACTTGAAATCTGACTCACTTCCTACCGATTTGGCATGAATTTGTCTTTTTCACGAGGGGTAGAAGGAAAGCTTTGAGATATCCCGGTTGGGACATTAACTATGAAAGGTGGTCTAGTATTTTTGAAAAATGGAGTGGTATCATTTTGAAATTTTATTTTGTGGTTGCTTCACAAAACACCCTGTTTTTTGCACTCGGAAAATGAAAAATGGCTTTTTGGTGCGATGAAAAGGAAAACTTCCTCCTGCAACATTGTTCGCCATCCCATGATACACATAAATGCACAATATGGGCATATTATCACAAACTATGCCATGATTCTGCCCATAACATTAGTCATTTGACCTGAAAGCCAGAAAACCTCGATTGAGATAGGTCATTTTGTGAAGGTTTTTTTGAGACACAATTAATATACCAAGTTTGATATTTTTCCTTACAACTATGTCACATAATATGACACCACGCGAAGGTTTTGCATTGTTTCAACCGTTTTTGAATTTTTTATTCCCGTTTTAAACTATCGTCAAACTTTCTAAATCGGCAGGCATGAAGATTATTAGCTCGGGGCAGAGCCTCGCTAAAATTGCATTGGATCTCTGATGAAATAGCATATTGTGAACCTAAAAATGATTTTTGGAAAAAATCATGAGCATCAGATCATGTACCTGTAGTTCAAATCTGACTCACTTCCTACCGATTCGGTATGAATTTATCTTTTTCACAAGGGGTGAACGGAAAGCTTTGAGATACCCCGGTTGGGACATTGTCCATTTAAGATGGTGTAATATTTTTGAAAAATGGGGTGATATCATTTTGAAACTTTTATTTTGTGGTTCCTTCACAAAACACCCCTTTTTGCACTCGGAAAATGAAAAATGGCTTTTTGGTGTGATGAAAAGGAAAACTTCCTCCTGCAATATTGTTTGCCATCCCATGATACACATACGTGCATAATATGGGAACATTATTGCAAACTATACCGCGATTCTACCCATAACATTGGTCATTTGACCTGAGAGCCAGGAAACCTTGATTGAGATAGGTCATTTTGTGAAGGTTTTTTGAGACACAATCAATATACCAAGTTTGATATTTTTCCTTACAACTATGTCACATAATATGACACCACGCGAAGATTTTGCATTGTTTCAACCGTTTTTGAATTTTTTCCCCATCCCATGATACACATGCGTGCATAATATGGTAACATTATCGCAAACTATGCGCGATTCTACCCATAACATTGGTCATTTGACCTGAAAGCCAGAAAACCTTGATTGAGATAGGTCATTTTGTGAAGGTTTTTTTGAGACACAATCAATATACCAAGTTTGGTATTTTTCCTTACAACTATGTCACATAATATGACACCACGCGAAGATTTTGCATTGAACCGTTTTTGAATTTTTTATGCCTGTTTTAAACTATCATGAAATTTTCTAAATCGGTGGGCATGAAGATTCTTAGCTCGGGGCTGAGCCTCACTAAACTTGCATTCGATCTCTGATGAAATAGCATATTGTGAACCTAAAAAATGATTTTTGCAAAAAATCATGACCATCATATCATGTACCTGTAGTTCAAATCTGACTCACTTACTATCGATTCAACATGAATTTGTCTTTTTCACGAGGGATGGACGAAAAGTGTTGAGATACCTCGGTTGAGACATTATCCATTTAAGGTGGTCTAGTATTTTTGAAAAATGTGGTGGTATCATTTTGAAACTTTTTTTGGGTGGTTGCTTCACAGAACACCCCGTTTTTTGTACTCGGAAAATGAAAAATGGCTTTTTGGTGCGATGACAAGGAAAACTTCCTCCTGCAACATTGTTCGTCATCCCATGATACACATGAATGCACAATATGGTAACATTATCGCAAAATATGTCACGATTCTACCCATAACATTGGTCATTTGACCTGAAAGCCAGAAAACCTCGATTGAGATAGGTCATTTTGTGAAGGTTTTTTTGAGACACAATCAATATACCAAGTTTGGTATTTTTCCTTACAACTATGTCACATAATATGACACCACGTGAAGGTTTTGCATTGTTTTGACCGTTTTTGAATTTTTATGCCCATTTTAAACTATCGTCAAACTTTCTAAATTGGCGGGCATGAATATTCTTAGCTCGGGGCTGAGCCTCGCTAAACTTGCATTCGATCTATGATGAAATAGCATACTGTGAACCTAAAAATGATTTTTTCAAAAAAGCATGACCATCATATCATGTAACTGTAGTTCAAATCTGACTCACTTCCTACCGATTCGGCATGAATTTGTCTTTTTCACGAGGGGTGGACGGAAAGTTTTGAGATACCCCGGTTGGGACATTGTCCATTTAAGGTGGTCTAGTATTTTTAAAAAATGGGGTGGTATCATTTTGAAACTTTTAGTTGGTGGTTGCTGAAGGGGATCCGTAGCAGAAAACCAAAAAATTCCTACGTTGGAACCCCAAAAACTGCCTAGGGTCTATCTATGTAGTAATGCGGTAACGGCCAATGCGTAGAAAATACATACCCTTGTAGACCGTACGCGATTAACATTCCGCGGGGAACATGGTTGATGTAGTCGTACTCGTAGCCGACCTCAAGGTCACGAAGCTCCTCGCTGGTCACCCATTGCTCCTTCTTCATCATGCAGCAGCTCCGGCTCACGACATTTAAGCGCCCCAAGTGTTGCGCATCGTGTCTTCGTACACATCCGGTGCACGATGAGACCTCCGGCTCCCCAATTCTGCCGGGAGTGCGGAAGTTGATATCCGACTAGGAATCCCTGCAGCGCAATGGTGTACTATAGGTGTGCCTTGTTCGCACAGCCTAAACTTTGGGGCCATGGTCACAAGGGCTAGAGAGAGAGGGAAGGAGGAAGTCAACCAAAGGACTTCTCCAAATATTGGTGTGTCAAATCCCACCCATGGGAACCCCTTTATATATGGGGGGGGTGTGCCCACCCCTTTGGGTTTCCCATGTGGGACTATTCAAGGGAGAGGGGGAGGCGCATGGGCCCTTAGGGCACCATGGCCGGCCGGCCAGGGGTAGGCCCCACCCCACGCACAGCCCTAGGCTGGCCGGGTGGGCCCCTTTGAGGCGCCTAGGCCTTGGCCCTTTGTCCCTTGGCCCTTCCCTTCCTCGGTTTTCCCTCATGGGCCCTTTTTCCCTAGGAAGTTTGGCCCATTAGTGGAATACCCCTTCAAATTAGATTTTAATATTATATTTAATATTAATTACATTATTTAATATGTAAATACATATTACAAAATCCGTCTTGACCCAAAACACCTTTCGGTTCCCTTTCGATTTTGTCCGAACGACTTCGGATCTTTCCCGGAATGATTCCGGTCCTTTATTCTTTCTCCGAACAACTTCGAATATCTCTGCGGAACAATTCCGGCTTTCTCTTTCTCTACTGTGATTCCGTCTTACGAACGATCACTCTCATCGTACCCTTAAGTGTATCCTCTCATGGCTCGGGAATGCTCTAGACATGATCTGTATCAATGATCAACAGAGGGACCAGGGATATCCATGTGACCCCTATGCATTCCTGATGACAATGTCTTTTGAACTGCTAAATGTAGCATCCAATTCCTTTTGTTTCTTGATACGACTTGTCCGAGACCCGATCATTGATATCACATACCTTGTTCAATCTCGTTCACAACTAGTTCTGTTTTCTTGTTACCGTGATATTACATCCCCGTGACTGAGTCACATGTTATAACATTTATGGATGTAATCTCACCAAGCCGGCCGTATGTATCTTTACCCGTCATGTGGGTGAACAAATCCCGGTCTTGTAGTCACATGTCATCTATTGTTCCTTTGGAATACCCAACGTACACCTATATGGCCACTGTATTACCAGATGACGGTTCATGTAGTCTAAGCAGCCTCGGGAAACGGTGAGAAATATGAGCTCACGGTCTAAGGAAAAGGAGTCTAGGTATAGTTGTTGCAATAATGAACTATATGACTTGATCGTGTTGCAATCCTTCGAGGAATGTCCATCACATCATTCTCCAATGATATGACCCCGATGTCAATTGGCATAAATGCCCATGATCTTGAAACCCAGATCATCCTCATGACCAACGAACTAGTATGAATAGAGGCTACTAGGGACTTGGTTGTTTCATACCACACCTGTACCAATGTTTCTACTTGGCACAGTTATAGCACAATATGAAACTATTATAAACTAATTGAGATATGACAATAAAAACTTATTTATTATTTGCCTCTAGGGCATATCTCCTTGAGTCTCCCACTTGCACTAGAGTACAAATAATCTAGCTCGCATTTTACTCATATAAACCATATACCATATGCGTTTACTGATCATGCATGCTCTTGGGAAACGTCATGTCCATGTTCTGTTTTACCAGATCATTATGTCTTTTGCAAATCGTTAATGTCTTCCTAATTTTGACATTCACACCATTATCGTATAATGGGTCGAAGTATTTGTTTGGCGACAAAGTGAGACTTTGTTTCTAGTGTTTATAATCACGGTTGTTTTCACTGTTGTCATCTAAACTTCGAAACACACTTTGTTATCCTTTGTGTATATAATGTAGTCATGGCAGCAGAACGAGGCCGGATTCCAGGAGCTTACAGTGACTTTAGATCAACCTCGAGGTCTTTCTCATGGGCACTGGGCCCTGGGACACATCATTCTATGTTAAAAGCGAACTAGCCCCGCCATAACATTATACATCACATCATATGGAGCTTATATACTTTTATATCTATGTAGATCCTAGTGCACGAAATGCAACTATGCCACTTACATTGCTTCTTGCTATTTAAGTACAAACTTAATCCTGGTTCAGTGATTAGCTCAGGAATCACTTAAAGACACGTTCTTACAGTTAAGACTTTGTCCTACCAACCAGAACCTCGGATCACATTACGTTGAGTATACAACATGGTTATATGGAAGAACCTATTACTGAGGCATAGGAGATGCAACACATCTCTTTCTTTCAACCATAGTTGCAATACTAACTCAATGCTTCATATAGTAAGAACTACTTTCTTACCTTGTTCCATTCTGAGCTTCTTCAGAATCTTTGCTTAGGACATTCTGAACATCTTTCAGAATCAAGTCCAGGAAGCATTCGACATTCAGTGTTTATTGAACTCATCAATCTATCTCGATAGATCTTATTGTTTAATAACTTCAACTTTATCCTTATTTATCTAACTTAAATATTATTAACACCAATCACATCATTCACATATGTTGTCCACATATCCCGGAATGATTTCACGCTCCCACTCAAATATGACATTCATGTTTGAGATCCATGGATTTCACTTAGCTCCCACTCAAATATGACATTCATGTTTGAGATCCAGGGATTTCACTTAGCTCCCACTCAAAATATGTCAGCTACATATTATGAATTAGCCAAGCTGATTTGCTCCCACTCAAATCTAGGTCCTCTTGATAATTTTGGACATTCCAAAATTCTTTGATCATTATCAATTTGAGAATTCCAATTACGAGACTTCAATATCCATATATATTTCTAGTGTAAATCCAAAAGACTTAAGCATCACTACTGTTGTAGTTAACTCCTTTGAATTTGTCCAAACTTGTGACAAATCGAGCTTTTGTCATTCATTAAGTTCCATTTCCTTCTAATGACTTTGCAGTCATTCAGAAATATCAAGTAAACTTCTTTACTTTAATAAGATCAAGTAACATGTTACTTTGCAATCTTAAATGTAACTTAATATAGGATTTTATGACTCCTAGTTATTTCTCGCACTTAGGTTCATCATGCTTCTTTGTAATTTGTAGGTTTGTCTTGTTCAAAACATGACAAGTGAATCAACAATATAATTCCAAAACTTATAGAACATCTAGTTGAATCCTACTTTCTTTAGTAAAAGTATTCACTGAAACTTTATGATCATTATCATTGGTTTATGCTCTATATGTAGAGTTTGGATTCACGAAACAAATTCCACTGCGCCACTCAACAATCCGGAGGTAAGGTCAAATACCTTGTTTTGATCTTTTACTTTCTTCCACCTATATCTTCATCAAGACACATCAACTTAGGATAACAGCAGGTTTGCCCCTGGTGGATGATGCATTCATAGCTTCCTAAGGATGCTCTAAAAAGACTTGTTTATTCGCCATGATTTCGAAATCTCCAGAAACTCGATCGTGCCATAACACTTATGGTGTTGTTTCCACGAATCTTTAGATGTTCCTTTGTATTTCAAATGAGTGTTTGCTTATTTTAATCTCTAACTCTAAATGATAACTATAACCCCTATAAGAGATGATATTATACCATATGTATCTTAATACATAATGATTATTATGTGTAGACATTTCAACATAGTTTGAATTCGTCCAATTATCATAATTTGTGAAACATCTTTCACAAGTCCCTTTTATGCTAATCATAACTTGAATATCTTAGTCACATCGATTAAATCGAAGAGACTAGTTAATTCAATATCCTCTTTAATGTGAACTCATTTGAACAATTCTAACTTATGTTTATTAAGTAAATACGCTTATTCACTTAAGTCCACAATTAACAAATGATTTCCACTACTTGTTGAAAATACGATACATCACTATGTATAAGATTCAACATTTCCTCGCATATCACCGTTTTACCAGAATGTAGAGTTTTAGTCATTTTGCCCAACATGCATGGTTTTGCAAAGTCTCTAGATTAAGCATCTAGGACCCCGATCTTCATAAAGAACATGCAATAACCGAAATGACTTAAATTATAGTGTCATTTCGTTATTAAACTTTGGATATCTTTTAGCATTCTAATCCTTTATAAATGTTTAAACCATTATCACTAACATAGTGATGAGAATAACTTATTTATAATCGTAATGTGACCATAACGGTATTGTTCATAAGAACAGTACAAACTGGCTTGTAACTTGTTCATATGAATAATCGTCTCGCCAAAAGCAAGACACACAAACAGGGATTACAAATTTATATTCAAGTCCACTAATCCAAATGACAAACTTTGAGGGAAGAGGTGATGTCGGCCATCAACTGTTTTGCTTGCCGTCATCAAGTCACGTTGCCCCAAAACCAGCAATTCTCAAGCAGATTCTCCTGTTTTCACAAAATGGGACAAGTATCAAATACTTTGCAAACTGCAACAAGTTTTGCAAGAACCACATTTATAATTTGTATATCTTACATATACCTTTTCATCCATGACCTCCTATTTCAATCAAGCCCTTCCAAGAGTTCTCAACTCTAATGCAAGATCGCTAAGTGTTTTTCCAAACAATCTCTTTTCATCCATGATGGAGGAAAACCCATCCAACGGGTCATACTCTATGTGCCTTATTCTGTAGAATACAAAATGTAGCCCAACTCTCCGTCGAATGGAGAATGGCTTATTGGATGATTATGGAGAAAACACAAACATTCCGGAGTCATCGAATTATCTCCTAATGGTTATTGTATCAAGAAGAGAAGATCACCTTTTACGAGGACATCCCTCAGGCGTGGGTATTAAACTATGAAGTTGGACCCTTTTGCTAAGTTCCATATTAAGCAATATATTCCCATGGTCACAAAAGACCTCAATGTGATAGGCCATGATCTACTAAGATATTTGAAAACAGACATCTAGACTAAGTTTATAATAAGACAACAATTTATAATTGGTCTCCACTAAAATTGTCATCCCCTGGACGATTTTAGTGATCGCATGATCCCTATCCTCTGCACCTCCCCCGATCATCACGGCCATCAGTGCAGCCTCAAAGGTAGACATTCAATAATGTCAATCACATCATCCATGTGACTCATGCTAGATCTTTCGATCTCTTGTGTTCCGAGGCCACGTCTCTATAACATGCTAGGCTCGCCAAATTTAACTTGTGTGTATTTGCTGTGCAAAATGGCTTACACCCACTGTATTGGAACATAGATATGTTTGACCCCTACTCACCGTAGGGCGCCTCATACCGAAGAACTTTCTTGGTGGTGCACACACAAGGGGAACACGGAACATTGGAATTCAATAGGGATTATCTTATTTGCTACCGTTGGGCATCTAATACTAGCACACAATAAGATGTAAAATAGGTATGAACATCATATGTATAATGTGATATGATATGGTCTTTCTTGCACCTTGATCTCCATTGAGCGCTCCGGCATGATCTCCATCTTGCCCTTGGTTTGACACCAAGTCCACGACGCCTCCACCAGGTCGTCCATCGGAACGATGACTATTACTATACTACTTAGTAATAGAAAAGTAAACTACTTTACCTTCGTAATGACCATTGCCATATCATAATCACATGCCCCTGCAAAATAAAGTTAGACGCATCTACTTTATCTATTGCAAGTTTTACGTGATTGTTAGGGCTTTCGCAATAGAACCGTTTCTAAACTACGAACTTTCCAACCACAACATGGATCCGACATTTGTCTCTATTACACCCCTTTCGGGGCCCTCCGTTGTAAATGCTATATCAACTATTAAATGAGAGACAGACACCCGCTAGCCACTTATACGGTACAAGCCGTATATTGAGCGTGGAACCAGTCTCGCGTACGAATACGCGTAAGGTCGGTCCGGGCCGCTTCATCAAACAATACCGCGATATAAACAAGTACACGTTGGAGGGTAACAACTAAGGGTTCAATGCCCGCACAATATTTGTGCATACTGGCCGTACATCACTCCTACGCATAGATCGGCTTTGATACCACTGAAGGGGATCCGTAGCAGAAAACAAAAAATTTCCTACTTTGGAACCCCAAAAACTGTCTAGGATCTATCTATGTAGTAATGCGGTAACTGTTGGAGATATACCCAAGAGGCAATAATAAAGTGGTTATTATCATATCTTCATACTTATGATAAATGTTTACATACCATGCTATAATTGTATTAACAGGAAACATTAATACTTGTGTGATTTGTAAACTAAAATAAGAGTCCCTAGTAAAGCCTCTTGTTAAACTAGCTTGTTGGTTAATATATGATCATTGTTTCCTGATCATGAACATAGAGATGTTATTAACAACAGGGTCATATCATTAGGAGAATGATGTGATGGACATACTCCTATAGACAAGCGTAGCATAAAGATCAAGTCATTTCAATAGTTCAATTGCTATATGCTTTCTGATACATAGTAACCTAATTCCTTCGACCATGAGATCATGCATATCACCTTTACCGGATGGATGCTTTGATGTCATCAAACACCACACCGTAACAGGGTGGCTATAAAGGTGGCATTGAGTGTTCGGAAAGTGTTGGTTGAAACACATGGATCAAGAGTGGGATTTGTCCATCCATATGACGGATAGATATACTCTGGGCCCTCTCGGTGGAATGTCATCCAATTAGCTTGCAAGCATGTGACTGGCTCTAAGGGATCACATACCACGGAACGAGAAAAGAGTACTTATCGATGAACGAGGTTGAACTAGGTATCTGAGATACCAAGCGATCATAACCTCGGATAAGTAACATATCGTGAGACAAAGGGAAATTGGTATCGTATGTAAGTGGTTCATTCGATCGCAAAGTAATCGTAGAAATATGTGGGAGCCATATGAATTTCCAGATTCCTCTATTGGTTATTGATCGGAGAAGTGTCTCGATCATGTCCGCATAATTCACGAACCGTAGGGAGACACACTTAAGGATTCGACGTTGTTTGAGTAGTTATGGTATTATGAGAAAGAGACCGAATGTTGTTCGGAGTCTCGGATGGGATCCGGGATATCACGAGGAGATCCGGAATGGTCCGGAGAATAAGATTCATATAAGGAAAGTCCCATTTCGGAGTTGGGGAATGGTTCCGGTGTTTTCATCGGGAACATTCTAGAAGGTCCCGGAATGTCCGGCACTCCGGAGGGGGAAGGGTACATGAATGTGTCATTACATATTGGAATGATTGCATCATGTACTAAGTATTCTTGCTGTCCCAAATAAAGGGTTTATTTAAATCCTAAATTGAAAAGTCAAACGGCTAGTTTGAAAGTCAAACGGCAATTTTGGGAAGTGGGAAAAGAGGAGGAGGTGAAGCCGAGTTGGGAAGGAAGTCCTCCCCAAGCCGGCGCCCCACCCAAGCCGAGTTGGGGAGGGACTCCACTCCCTCCCCTTGGCCGGCCAGCCCCTCCCACCTATATAAGGAGGGGCAGGGCTCCCTCCTAGCACACACTAGTTCCTATCCTCTAAACTAAACCCTAGACCTAAACCCCGGTTTAGAGCTATTTCGGTTTAGAGCCTTCTAATTGATTTAGAGCCTTCTAATTGGTGTGTCTAATTACTAGACCACTAATAGCCTCTCTCATAAGCTCCACCATACTCGCACCGGCTTAAGGCGAAGCCCTGCGGGATCTCCCCTCTACCTCCGGTACCACGCCGTTGTCTTGCGGAATCGCGAGGAGAGTGCTACAACCTCCGCTGCTCTGGAACAAGGGAGAGGAAGGTCTTCGTCGAGTACCGAACGTGACCGATCATGGGAGTGCTGCTGGAACGTGGCGCTGGAAGGATCGTCTACGCGATCTTGAGATCGGAAAGAGTACGACTACATCACCCACGAGAATCTGCTCTCGTTAACCGCTTTGGAATCTTCGAGGGTGAGTTATTCCATCGACTCGTTGCTGCAATCTAGTAGATAGATCTTGGCTTGTTTGTTTGTATGCGATAGAAAATTTTGTTTTCCATGCTACGAAACCCCTACAGTGGTATCAGAGCCGTGTCTATATGTAGATCTGTTGCACGAGTAGAACACAATGGTCATTGTGGGCGTTGATGCTTTTATTGTCGATTACTTCTTGTGTACTTTGCATCTTGCGGTATGTTGGGATGAAGCGGCCCGGGCTAACCTTACATGACATCGTTCATGAGACTTGCTCCACGCTTGACATGCAACTTGTATTGCATAAGTGGCTTTATGGTGCTGCTTTCTCCTAGCATAGTAAAGATCCAATTTACAACGGGTAATCAACAATGCTAGTATCAATGTTGTGGTTCTTGTTCGAGTTAGAACGACACTTATTGAAAGCCCCAAACCACGTAAAATATGCAAAGAAAGTAGAAGCGTCTAACTTTGTTTTGCAGGGTGTGATGATGTGATATGGCCATGATTGTGATTATATATGATGTATGCAATGTTCCTTATTGTAAGCCCAATCGGCTGAGCCGAGAATATATGGTTGTCTTTAATTTCTGTTAAGACCTGCGTGTCTATTCAAAATAGTTGTAATAGTTGAAGCTGGTGGACGACAACCATGAAGAAGCGTCATTGACCTTGATGCTATGCCGGTGATGATGGAGATCATGTTCGTGCTTGAAGATGGAGATCGGAAGCACAAAGAAGAAAGGCCATATCATATCACATATTATGAATTGCATGTGATGTTAATCCTTTATGCATCTTGTATTGCTTAGTAGGCGACGGTAGCATTATAAGATGATCCCTCATGTACATAAATTTCAAGTTCTAAAGTGTTCACCCTTAGTATGCACGTTGCCAAAAGCTTGTCGCTTCAAAGTACCACGTGATGATCGGGTGTCTTTGATTCCATGGTGAATACAACGTAAGCAAGCCAGATTTGCTTATGCGGTAGCTAAGGTTTGATCTTGACGAGCCTAGCATGTACGACATGGCCTCGGGAACACGGATTACGAAAGGTAGAGCATGAGTCATATAGTAGATATGATGAGCGTGTTGATTGTTCGCCATTGAAGCTATATCAACTCTCGTGATGATCGGTTTTGATGTGGTGGATTTGGTTCGTGATCACTAAAACAATGTGAGGGATATTGTTTTGAGTGGAGTTCACCTAGATTAATTTAATTATTAATTAGAACTCAATTTATCATAAACTAAATCAAAGTGAATTTGCATAGTTGTTGTAGTCATTGGCATCCGTTTACCACCTTGCGCTTAGTTATAATTGAGATGATAGAACTATAGAATTCTGGTTAGTTACTTTACGAACTGGTATCGTATTGTATTGAAGTGTTAATCTAAAGTTTAAAAGTCCTATTGCAAACTTTCAGTAAGTTCCGGTCACTCCATGAAGTTTAATAATTAGTATTAAATCAAGAGTAACAATTCCAAATGTTAGTATATAAGTATCATGTTTATCTCCATGATTCTTGATATTCAAAAGATTATCTTAATATCAAGGTTATCTAGGATCTGAAAGAATTGTTTCAGAAACCATGATGTGTGGAAGATATTGTGATATCTGAAACGAAGTTTTGGTTACAACATGATAGAGTATAATATGGCAAAGTCATGTTCTCATGTTTGATGAGAATTTGCAAAAGGTTGGAGACACTAGTTGTCCTAATCTTCCAAAAGGTTTTGGAGAGCAACATTATACTCGTGATTCACCGTTATAAGCTAAAAGTAGCTTGGTCATGGACGATTCCATGATGAAGGTGAATATTTGATGTAGGTAAAATGTTTACTACGCCAAGAGATTACTAAAGAAAGGAATTTGAAAGAACACCAAACATTTGATGATGGTGATCTACTTCAAAGTGCAAGTCCAAAGACATTGGTATTTAACTATACACGCTTTGGACTATGTGTCATATGTATGACTCCACTATTGATGTTGATAGATTCTTTCAAATGTAAATCCGAAAGAGAATCTCATAAATATATGGCAGAAAAGAAAAGACTAGAATTGTTCAGTTTAAGTATATAGATGATATATGTGTTATGGCTATATTCTTTGCTTATTAAACAATGTGGTTCTTAAGTATTTGATACTGAATATGTTGGTATGAATCGTCATACGAAAACAACAGAATTCATGAACTACAATGGCCTAAGTAAATAGCAAAAGAATATGTGATGATGTTCATCGAGAACAAATAAAGGGTTATTATGTTGCTCGTTAAAACATCAAAGCTTGCCTTCAAGATTTGTTTTATCAGGTATTATGAGAACAAAAGGGTTGTTCAAATAATTGCCGTAATCCATAAAAGATGGATGATTCACAAATCTCGTTGGAGAAATCACATCCATAAAACTAGTGCTAAAATTGTCGAAAGACAAATTGATTGAAAGATCACTTAGGAAGTGACATCGCCGTTTAAATTATATTGGAAAGAAAACATGAAGAAACTCCATGTGGATGGAATTTTGGAGTCTTTTGATTTTTGATTAAATGACGTTTGTGAAACTTTCCTAGAGATAATTAAAACTTCGTTCATAGGCCAAAAGGGAACGAAAGACTAGCTTATTGGAACTTGTGCATATTGTTGTACGAACTCCATTATGTGTAGTCAAGAGCGATGGATTTCAACTTTATATGCTTTCTCCGAAAATTTGAGTGAATATATGAATATTTACTTAATAAGGATGAAGTATGAAATATTTGAAAAGTTCAAAAGACTTTCAAGATGAAGTGCAAAATCATTGTAACAAGAATATGAATAGTTTATGATAAGATCATAAAGGAAGATATTTGAATTACAAGTTTAGCATAATACCTAAGATTTAAGGAATCGTTCTGTGGATTTGCATTTCCCGAAACACCATAAGAGTATGGAGCATTCGAGATATGTAATTAAACCTTGTTTGACATGGTAAGATCAAAGGTATAATTCATAAAACTGCCATTATATTTTAAAGATTAAAAGCTTTAGAGATTACCGTTTTCCAATCGAAAAGAGCTTCATCATAATCCGCTGAAATGACACCATATAAAGTTATGGTTTGGGATAAAACCCAAGTAGTCCTTTCTTAAACATTGGTATGCTATGCATAAGAAAGATGTGTGCAACCAAAGTCGGATGAACCTGTCTTTGTATAAATGTTAAGTATTCCTCCATAAACACCGGAGACAAAAGTGTTTGTCGCTTAGAACGTCAAGTTTCTTTGAGAAGGAATTTTTCGTGAAAAGTTAAGTGGGAGGACGATAGAACTTTGATAAGGTTAAAGGAACCTTAGCTATATGTGCAGAGTTGCGCAGCACCGAAAAAGTGTTAGGAGGCAAACAATGCTCATGGCTCACGTGCCTCAAAGGTTGTGGTCACGGAGGTCTAAGTTTCTATTGAACCAAGTAGGTCAAGTAAACAATCAAATACCAAGATTTGAGGGTTGAATCATTATTTGAGAATAATGAACCTACTACATGCAAAGAAGCGATGATGGGCCCTGACTCCGTCAAATGGCTTGAAGCCATAAAATCCGTGATAGTTCCATGCACGAGAAATCAAGTTTTGAACTTGAAGGACCCTCGGAAAAGGTGTAAGACCTTGCAGTTGTGTTTGGATCTATAAAGAAGTAGATATGGATGTTTCACATCTATGAAATAGTCGACATGTTGGGAAAGAGTTCACAACAATGTTCAAAGGTTGTATATGACAAGATTTGATCTTTCATAGCGATTTTAGTCTAGACGGATTAATGTAGCAACCACTACATATAATTTGTTATGTGGTAGTAGAATAAACAAAACAAGTTCTTCTAATAGAACGGTTACCTAGGACGTGTGCATGACACGGTCCAAAGGGTTTTGTTAATTCAAAGGATGCTAAAAGCATATGCAAACTTCAATGGTTGAAGTAAGCATAGCGGAGTTGGAATCATCACTATGATGAAACTGTTAAAAGAGTTTAATTTCATCGGAGACAATGAAGATGCTTGCATTTGCAAGAAATTAAGTGGGAGCGCTAAGACATGTTTCTAATACATTATGTGGAAGACATATTGTTGATTGGAAATAATGTATCTTTTATTAACACATATTAAGAATTTCATCCCGATGAAAGACTTAGGCAAAACCCAAATATTTGGCATCAATAGACGCTAATATGGTTGTGGGAAGTACATAGACGAGATATTGAATGAATTCAATATAGAAACTACAAGAAAGGTTCTTGTTGCACAGAAAGGATTGAAGGAGTTCAATGTTGATGATATATTCAAGTGTATTGGCACTTGGTAAGTGAAACAAAGATTCAAGTATAGATTGATACTTGATGTATGAAATCACAAAGAGTATTTATATCAATCATACTGTGATATGTACAAATCCAGATATGTCCTATGCTCTAAATGTTGTGAGCATATACCGTAATGATTTGTAAGATGATCATTGGACAATAGTAAGGATATTCTTATGATCTTTTGGAAGAACTAAGAGTATATTATTTGTAGAAGTGACAAATAGATGGTTAGTTCATTGTAAAAGTACTACATTGATACTAGCTTTGTCGCAAAGTACAAATTTAGTTTATCTCAATCTAAACTAAGGGTGGCACAATATAATGGAAAGTGAGTTCCATAATGGATTTGGATGAGTTCCAAAGTTAAGACATTGTGACAGATACTACAACAAAAGGCTAAGTATATGACTGCTATTATAGCAGCAAAAGAGGGCATTTGTGTCAAGTAGTTTGTTATCAAACTAGGTGTAGTTCACAGCGGGATAATACTATGAAGATATATTGTACGACAATATTGTCAACATGTTTTAACCCCAAAGAACTAAAGGTCACACCAAAAGACCAAATTTATACAAAGCCATCTCATTAGAGAATGAGTGATGCGTAGAGACGCAAAGACATGCAATTACACACGGACCTGGAAGTGTCAGATCCGGAGATCAGTTAACCACTAGCAATCGTGTACATACAACACCGGAAAGCCATAGGTGTTGAATACACAAAGGTTTGAAACTAGATTATTGACTCTAGTGCAAGTGGGAGACTGTTGGAGATATACCCAAGAGGCAATAATAAAGTGGTTATTATCATATCTTCATACTTATGATAAATGTTTACATACCATGCTATAATTGTATTAACAGGAAACATTAATACTTGTGTGATTTGTAAACTAAAATAAGAGTCCCTAGTAAAGCCTCTTGTTAAACTAGCTTGTTGGTTAATATATGATCATTGTTTCCTGATCATGAACATAGAGATGTTATTAACAACAGGGTCATATCATTAGGAGAATGATGTGATGGACATACTCCTATAGACAAGCGTAGCATAAAGATCAAGTCATTTCAATAGTTCAATTGCTATATGCTTTCTGATACATAGTAACCTAATTCCTTCGACCATGAGATCATGCATATCACCTTTACCGGATGGATGCTTTGATGTCATCAAACACCACACCGTAACAGGGTGGCTATAAAGGTGGCATTGAGTGTTCGGAAAGTGTTGGTTGAAACACATGGATCAAGAGTGGGATTTGTCCATCCATATGACGGATAGATATACTCTGGGCCCTCTCGGTGGAATGTCATCCAATTAGCTTGCAAGCATGTGACTGGCTCACAAGGGATCACATACCACGGGAACGAGAAAAGAGTACTTATCAGTAACGAGGTTGAACTAGGTATACAGAGATACCGACGATCATAACCTCGGATAAGTAACATATCGTGAGACAAAGGGAAATTGGTATCGTATGTAAGTGGTTCATTCGATCGCAAAGTAATCGTAGAAATATGTGGGAGCCATATGAATTTCCAGATTCCTCTATTGGTTATTGATCGGAGAAGTGTCTCGATCATGTCCGCATAATTCACGAACCGTAGGGAGACACACTTAAGGATTCGACGTTGTTTGAGTAGTTATGGTATTATGAGAAAGAGACCGAATGTTGTTCGGATTCTCGGATGGGATCCGGGATATCACGAGGAGATCCGGAATGGTCCGGAGAATAAGATTCATATAAGGAAAGTCCCATTTCGGAGTTGGGGAATGGTTCCGGTGTTTTCATCGGGAACATTCTAGAAGGTCCCGGAATGTCCGGCACTCCGGAGGGGGGAAGGGTACATGAATGTGTCATTACATATTGGAATGATTGCATCATGTACTAAGTATTCTTGCTGTCCCAAATAAAGGGTTTATTTAAATCCTAAATTGAAAAGTCAAACGGCTAGTTTGAAAGTCAAACGGCAATTTTGGGAAGTGGGAAAAGAGGAGGAGGTGAAGCCGAGTTGGGGAGGGAGTCCTCCCCAAGCCGGGCGCCCACCAAGCCGAGTTGGGGAGGACTCCACTCCTCCCTTGGCCGGCCAGCCCCTCCCACCTATATAAGGAGGGGCAGGGCTCCCTCCTAGCACACACTAGTTCCTATCCTCAAAACTAAACCCTAGACCTAAACCCCGGTTTAGAGCTATTTCGGTTTAGAGCCTTCTAATTGATTTAGAGCCTTCTAATTGGTGTGTCTAATTACTAGACCACTAATAGCCTCTCTCATAAGCTCCACCATACTCGCACCGGCTTAAGGCGAAGCCCTGCGGGATCTCCCCTCTACCTCCGTACCACGCCGTCAGCTAGGAATCGCGAGGAGAGTGCTACAACCTCCGCTGCTTTGGAACAAGGGAGAGGAAGGTCTTCGTCGAATCGAACGTGTGACCGATCAAGGGAGTGCTGCTGGAGCGTGCGCTGGAAGGATCGTCTACGCGATCTTGAGATCGGAAAGAGTACGACTACATCACCCACGAGAATCTGCTCTCGTTAACCGCTTTGGAATCTTCGAGGGTGAGTTATTCCATCGACTCGTTGCTGCAATCTAGTAGATAGATCTTGGCTTGTTTGTTTGTATGCGATAGAAAATTTTGTTTTCCATGCTACGAACCCCTACAGTAACGACCAATGCGTAGAGAATACATACCCTTGTAGACCGCACGCGGTTAACGTTCTGTGGGGAACGTGGTTGATATAGTCATACTCGTAGCCGACCTCAAGGTCACGAAGCTCCTCGCAGGTCACCCCTTGCTCCTTCTTCATCATGCAGCAGCTCCGGCTCACGACATTTAAGCGCCCCAACTATTGCGCCTCGTGTCTTCGTACACATCCGGTGCACGATGAGACCTCCGGCTCCCCGATCCCACCGGGAGTGCGGAAGTTGATATCCGGCTAGGAATCCCTGCAGCGCAACGGCGTACTACAGGTGTGCGTTGTTCGCACAGCCCAAACTTGGGGCCATGGTCACAAGGGCTAGAGAGAGAAGGAAGGAGGAAGTCAACCAAAGGACTTCTCCAAATATTGGTGTGTCAAATCCCACCCATGGGCACCCCTTTATATAGGGGGAGGAGGTGTGCCCTCCCCTTTGGGTTTCCCATGTGGGACTATTTAAGGGAGAGGGGGAGCCGCATGGGCCCTGCTTAGCCCAAAATATATCGAGCCCGTTGGGGAACCCCAAGAGGAAAGTATGATGAGCACAACAACAAGTTTTTTCCCTCTGTTATGAAACCAAGGTTATCAATCCAGTAGGATTAAGGAAACACCTCAAAGGTGTTGCTAGCTGAACTTTGGTAGGGCGCACTACCGGTGCCAACAGCAACGTGGAGACCTGCACAACACAACCACAGAACTTTGCCCCCAACTTGCGATGAGGTTGTCAATCTCATCGGTTTTGCTGAAAACAAAGGATTAAACGTATCGAATGGAAGAAAGTAATAGTTTGCAGAAAGTAAACAGAAAACAGTAGACAGTTGATTATAGATTGATAGTAAAAGAAAGGACCGGGGTCCATAGTTCACTAGTGGTGGCTCTCCTTAAGATAGATGACATGCTGGGTGAACAAATTACAGCAGGGCAATTGACAAACATCGAGAAAGCATACAAGCATATACTACTCATCTTGACTCCTTTGAGACTTGATTGGGCATTACAACAATATACATAGACCGTCATCCAAATGCATCTATGACTAATAATCCACCTTCAGGTTATCATCTGAACCCCCTCCAGTATTAAGTTGCAAGCAACGGATAATTGCATTACGCATTGCATGTAAAGTAAACAGTACGATTGTTCTATGAACAAAGGATTGTTATTTTCTCCCTAGTAGCAATAGCACATCAAGTACCTTAGAGATTTCTGTCACTTCCCCAGATTAGTAGAGGAATGAACCCACTATCGATCATAAATACTAACTCTTGGAGTTGCTAGCATCTACTTGGCCAAGATAGCTACTAACAACGGAAATCGTGCAAGATCACAAATAACAAAGACATGTTAGAATCAATAATCAATCTGAAATATCATCTCAATATCCATCGGATCCCCGCAAACAGAACATGTAGAATTACAAATAGATGAACTTGATCATGGACGGAGCTCACAAGATCTAAACATGATAGCACAAAGGAGGAGAACCAGCCATTTAGCTACTACATGGACCCGTAGTCCAGAGATGAACTACTCACGCATCACACCGGAGGCTTGCATGGTGATGAAGAAGGCCTCCAGGGTGAATTCCCCTCTCCGACAGGGTGCCGAGAAGAGCTTCAGATCCCTCCCGATCTAGGGATGGAGATGACGGCGGCTACAGACTCTTTCGTGGAATTTTTATCGGGTACTTAGGGTTTCTGTATCAGGGGCATCTTATAGGCAAAAGGGGAGGCCGAGGGGGTGCCTAGGGCGGCCAGACCACCCCCTAGCGCGGGCTAGACTGGGCCACGTGGCCAGGTGGTGTGGCAGCCCCCTGGCCCCTCTCCGTCTCGTATTCTGGCTCCGGGTGTCCCTCGGTGAAAAACTGACTTTGGCTTTTGTCCCGTCCAATTCCGAGAATATTCATTTTCTGACTTTCCTGGAACCAAAAACAGCAGAAAACAGGAAGCTGGCACCGTGGCTCTTGTTAATAGGTTAGTCCAAGAAATCATATGAAAAGTACTCCAAAGTGTGGACAAAACACAAGAAAGTGGATAAAACCAAGCATGGAACATCAAAAATTATAGATACATTTGCAATGTATCAACATCCCCAAGCTTAACTCCTGCTCGTCCTCGAGTAGGTAAGTGATAAAAAGAAAGAATATTTTTTGAGGTGACATGCACCATCATAAATTTGATCAAAGTATTTGTAAAACATTCAAGGCTGGGATCATAGTACTTCAATCATAACATGAAAGATAAAGTTCTAGCAATAAGACAAAGCAACTATGTTGCAACATGAAAATGCACAAACAAAATATTCATGAATAACAATGCTTTGCAAGACGTTTGTTTGTTTCACATAAAGAAAACATAGCATAGTGGCATTCGGCTTGTCCCTCATAGAGTAGAAAACATAAATGCATGGGACACCTTCAAAGTTCATAAGAGTGACTCGATACAAATAGTTTAAAACAAGCAATATCAAAGTTATGCATCAATCAACAAGTCTTGGGACAATGCACATAGAACTAAGAATGACCACTATGCTCTCAAAGTAGGTGCATAAAGATAGAAGGTGGAGACTCAACATAAAAGTAAAAGAAAGGCCTTCATAGAAGGAAGTAGGGATTCAAGTTTCATAAAGAGCTTCCAAAAATTATGGTACTTGTTAGCTTTCAGCTCTCATTGCCCCTAACATAAGCATCTTGAAGTGATTAAGGTTAAAGTGAACAAACTATGGTGTATATGCTTGACGAAGTATAAGTTAGAAATCTCATGTCCCTTGAATACGAGGGCCGCTCCTCATGCTACTCGAGTTTAGTTACCGGTAAGTTCTTGTCATAGTAAGTACATGTGTATCATAGAGAACCGCCAACGAGGTACCCATTGCCCGATGATACGGAAGAATCCCCATATCAAAATGACAAGGCAAGCAGACAACGAGCATCTCAACAATCTTCTTATTTACCATGGGAATATGGTGCTTTTTTCTCTCTTTCCTCTTTTCTCATATCTCTTTTTTTATTTTTCTCTTTTTTCTCAATATCTGACTCTTTTTTATAAGAAGAATGCTTCATAGACAGCTCATTATGGTTACGCTGCAGGTTTCCACCATGACAGCATGGATTAGACCAGCGGCCCAGGCGTTTCTCTAACACACATACATAACTCCATGGACTTACAAACTCCCCTTTCATTTCACACCGACGACATCCATAGACAAAAGAGCATGATATCAACTAGGTACAAAGTACAAGTGCAATGTTGAAAGCGTTCCCCATGACAGCATGGTTCTGCTAATCCCCAACATATAAGTGCAAGCATATACAACATAGACGACACAATGGTTCAAGTTTATTAAGGGAAAGAAAAGTAAAGTGTGCCATCAAGTTCGTGAGAGCTTTAATCACTAGTTTTCTCATAACAAGTTTAATTCGGAAGGTAGATAAAAAACATGAGTATACTTGGAATAGCAATTTCTAATAGGTAGGTATAGTGGACTCTTTGGAATAACTTGGTTTTAGGAGTTGGATGCATGAGTGGAACTCATACTTGGTTATGGAGGCTAGCAAAAGACTAGGAGCGACCAACTAAAAGAGCAATAATGGCCATAATCATGCAGAGCAACAAAACATCATTAATCAAAGCATAAAGTGATACTACAAGTTGAAAACTAAAGGGTCATAAAGGCTATGGTGACTTGGGATAGTCATAACATGGTGTGAGCATGTGCCAAGTCAACCCAAATAAAGCATCAAAGGAGAATACCACAATACTATGCTTTAATATGCTAAAACAACGCATGATTCTTCAAAGGAACATTAAGCAATCTCAATTGTTTATAACATGTCATGCTACAGCAAAGAATACTAAGCATAAAGTCAAAACAATATCAAGCATGGCATGACAAAGCATAGTCCACAGTCAAAAACAAGCTCTCATTACCACTTAAGCATGAACTTTCCTACTCTTTTCCAATCCAAACCAAACTATTTGAAAACCAATGCATGAAAGAGGGGGTCCAACCAATTTATTCATCAAACTAAGAAAAACAAGCAAACGAAAAAACAAAACGAAAACAAAAAAGAAGACGATACAACTCTGCATGAAACAATAAAAATGAAGTGTTTGGAAGAAACCTGGAATTTTTATTGGTGAAGAAGGGGATGCCTTGGGCATCTCCAAGCTTTGACGCTTGTACTTCTTAGATATTTCTTGGGGTTACACACGTGGCATCTCCAAGCTTGAGCTTTAGTCCATCCTTCATCTCATTACTCATTCCTTCCATACACCTGAAATTTTTCCTTCATACAAAACTTCACATAATCTTTATTAGCAACATTAGTGCACTCAAGATAATAGGTCTTTAGGTTAAGTTCCAACACCAATAAAACTTCCATTAGAACACAAGCTACTGTAGCACTTCCCTCAAAAAGCTCAATTCTCCAAAAGAACTCAAAGAGGAACCAACAAGAAGCAAATGCAAATAATGGCAGAAATCTGTCAAAAACAGACCAGCAGGTAAAGACAATTTTTTTCGAAGATCTTATGTTACTCAAATAGAAAAAATTTGAACTAAGGAAAGTTAGCTAACAACCTGGGGTAGAAGCACAAAAATTCACGCCTCAAAAGGACGTACAGATATTTTAGACGAATTTTTACGGTGAAGCACAGAAATCTGTTTCGGGACAGCAACTTTCCCAATTATTACTTCTCTCTCATTAGAGGTTATTACTGAAGTAATAACTTCCAAGACTCATATAAAACTTTTGGGTTATCTCCCAATAAGACTTTTCTTTAACGCCTTTAAGTTAGGCATAAGAAGCAAGAAAAAGAATCAAGTGTTCTCAAATGAAGAAGCATTAAGATTAATACCAAAAATATCTTCAACAAGGCAATGTATCTCATCCAAATAAGTTCTAGAGGATCCTCTCTCAATGCTCTTGGGTTCACTATTTTCATCAAACGGGTTTTCGGGAACAATCCAATCAAGATTCTTTTCTATGGCTTCATGCATTGCTATAAGTTTAAAAGGTATTGGTATCTTAATTCCCTCCCCATTAGGTTCGGTTTTGTTCATATTTTCTCGTGTACCAACAACATGTACACATGAGCCTAACATATTAAAACGTTCAAAGACTTTTCTAGCTTCCTTGGCAACATCATAAAATTTCTTAAGCAAAGTTTTTAGAATAAAATCTCTTTTTTCAGGGTCCTCAATTTCTTTAAGTTTAAGAAACATTACTTCCATCAAGGAGTTAAGGCTAACAAACCTAGCTTCCAACATGTGAACTAAAGAAGCTGCAGCAATTTCATATTTTGGAGCAAGTTCTGCGAGGGATCTGTCTTCAATATCCTCATGTTTACTAACATGATTAAAGAATTCTTCAATATTATCTTTTCCAATTATAGAGCCACTACCTATTGAAAGGTCTTTCAGGATGAATTTAGGGATCAACATGGTGAGCTAAGAAAGAGGTAACAACTATAGAAAGACTTAATTTTTTGTGTGTTTTTAATAAAGAAAGCAAACTAGTAAAACTAATTTTTTTGTGTTTTTGATAAAGAAACAAGCAAACAAAGCAAAAGTAAACTAAGCAAAACAAAAACAACAAATTAAAGAGATTGGTTATGAGGGACTCCCCTTGTGAAGATGTCCTTGACTCCCTGGCAATGGTGCCACAAAATCGATTGCTTAGCCCAAAATATATCGAGCCCGTTGGGGAACCCCAAGAGGAAGGTATGATGAGCACAGCAGCAAGTTTTTCCCTCAGTTATGAAACCAAGGTTATCAATCCAGTAGGAGCAAGGAAACACCTCAAAGGTGTTGCTAGCTGAACTTTGGTAGGGCGCACTACCGGTGCCAGCAGCAACGTGGAGACCTGCACAACACAACCATAGAACTTTTCCCCCAACTTGCGATGAGGTTGTCTATCTCACCGGTTTTGCTGAAAACAAAGGATTACACGTATCGAGTGGAAGAAAGTAATAGTTTGCAGAAAGTAAACAGAAAATAGTAAACAGTTGATTGTAGGTTGATAGTAATAGAAAGGACCGGGGTCCATAGTTCACTAGTGGTGGCTCTCCTTAAGATAGATGACATGCTGGGTGAATAAATTACAGCGGGGCAATTGACAAACATCGAGAAAGCATACAAGCATATACTACTCATCTTGACTCCTTTGAGACTTGATTGGGCATTACAACATTATACATAGACTGTAATCCAACTGCATCTATGACTAATAATTCACCTTCAGGTTATCATCCGAACCCCCTGCAGTATTAAGTTGTAAGCAACGTATAATTTCATTATGCATTGCGTGTAAAGTAAACAATACGATTGTTTTATGAACAAAGGATTGTTGTTTTCTCCCTAGTAGCAACAACACATCTAGTACCTTAGAGATTTCGGTCACTTCCCCAGATTACTAGAGGCATGAACCCACTATCGAGCATAAATACTAACTCTTGGAGTTGCTAGCATCTACTTGGCTAAGATAGCTACTAACAACGGAAATCATGCAAGATCACAAATAACAAAGACATGATAGAATCAATAATCAATCTAAAATAGCATCTGAATATCCATCGGATCCCCGCAAACACAACATGTAGAATTACAAATAGATGATCTTGATCATGAATGGAGCTCACAAGATCTAAACATGATAGTACAAAGGAGGATAACCAGCCATCTAGCTACTACATGGACCCGTAGTCCAGAGATGAACTACTCACGCATCACAATGGAGGCTTGCATGGTGATGAAGAAGGCCTCCAAGGTGAATTTCCCTCTCCGGCAGGGTGCCGGGAAGAGCTTCAGATCTCTCCCGTTCTAGGGATGGAGATGACAGCGGCTACAAACTCTTTCGTGGATTTTTTATGGGGTACTTAGGGTTTTTGTATCGGAGGCATCTTATAGGCAAAAGGGGAGGCCGAGGGGGTGCCTAGGGCGGCCAGACCACCCCCTGGCGTGGGCCAGGCTGGGCCATGCGGCCAGGTGGTGTGGCGGCCCCCTGGCCCATCTCCGTCTCATATTCTGGCTCCGGGTGTCCCTCGGTGAAAAACTGACTTTGGCTTTTATCCCGTCCAATTCCAAGAAGATTTATTTTCTGACTTTCCTGGAACCAAAAACAGCAGAAAACAGGCAGCTGGCATTGTGACTCTTGTTAATAGGTTAGTCCTAGAAAGTGTATAGAAAGTACTCCAAAGTGTGGAGAAAACACAAGAAAGTAGATAAAATCAAGCATGGAACATCAAAAATTATGAATACATTTGCAACGTATCAGGCCCTTAGGGCACCATGGGCTGGCCCTAGGGGTGGGCCCCACCCCGCGCACAGCCCTAGGCTGGCCGGGTGGGCCCCTTTGAGGCGCCTAGGCCTTGGCCCTTCCCTCCTTCGGTTTTCCCTCATGGGCCATTTTTCCCTAGGAAGTTTGGCCCATTAGTGGAATACCCCTTCAAATTAGATTTTAATATTATATTTAATATTAATTACATTAATTAATATATAAACACATATTACAAAATCCGTCTTGACCCGAAACACCTTTCGGTTCCCTTTCGATTTCCTCCGAACGACTTCGGATCTTTCCCGGAATGATTCCGGTCCTTTATTCTTTCTCGGAACAACTTCGGATCTCTCTGCGGAACAATTCCGGCTTTCTCTTTCTCTACTGTGATTCCGTCTTACGAATGATCGCTCTCATTGTACCCTTAAGTGTATCCTCTCACGGCTCGGGAATGCTCTAGATATGATCTGTATCAATGATCAACAGAGGGACCAGGGATATCCATGTGACCCCTATGTATTCCTGATGACAATATCGTTTGAACAGCTAAATGTAGCATCCAATTCCTTTTGTTTCTTGATACGACTTGTCCGAGACCCGATCATTGGTATCACATACCTTGTTCAATCTCGTTCACAACAAGTTCTGTTTTCTTGCTACCGTGATATTACATCCCCGTGACCGAGTCACATGTTGAAACATTTATGGATGTAATCTCACCAAGCCAGCCATATGTATCTTTACCCGTCATGTGGGTGAACAAATCCCGGTCTTGCAGTCACATGTCATCTACTGTTCCGTTGGAATACCCAACGGACACCTTTATGGCCACCGTATTACCAGATGACGGTTGATGTAGTCTAAGCAGCCTCGGGAAACAGTGAGTAATATGAGCTCACGGTCTAAGGAAAAGGAGTCTAGGTATAGCTGTTGCAACATTAAACTATATGACTTGATCGTGTTGCAATCCTTCGAGGAATATCCATCACATCATTCTCCAATAATATGACCCTGTTGTCAATTGGCATGAATGCCCATGATCTTGAAACCCAGATCATCCTCATGACCAACGAACTAGTATGAATAAAGGCTACTAGGGACTTGGTTGTTTCATACCACACCTGTACCAATGTTTCTACTTGGCATAGTTATAGCACAATATAAAACTATTATAAATTAACTGAGATATGACAATAAAAACCTATTTATTATTTGCCTCTAGGGCATATCTCCTTCAGTTGCTTCATAGAACACCCCGTTTTTTGCACTCGAAAAATGGAAAATGGCTTTTTGGTGCGACAATAAGGAAAACTTCCTCATGTGACATTGTTTGTCATCCCATGATACACATGCATGCATAATATGGGCATATTATCACAAAATACACCATGATTCTAGCCATAACATTGGTCATTTGACCTAAAAGCTAGAAAACCTCGATTGAGATAGGTCATTTTGTGACGGTTTTTGAGACACAATCAATATACCAAGTTTGGTATTTTTCGTTGCAACTATATAACATAATATGACACCACGCGAAGGTTTTGCATTGTTTTGACCGTTTTTGAATTTTTTATGTCCGTTTCAAACTATCGCCAAACTTTCTAAATCGGCGGACATGAAGATTCTTAGCTCAGGGCTGAGCCTCGCTAAACTTGCATTCGATCTCTGATGAAATAGCATATTTTGAACCTAAAATTTATTTTTGCAAAAAATCATGACCATCAGATCATATACCTGTAGTTTAAATCTGACTCACTTCCTACCGATTCAACATGAATTTGTCTTTTTCACGAGGGGTGGGCGAAAAGTTTTGAGATATCCCGGTTGGGAGATTGTCCATTTAAGGTGGTCTAGTATTTTTTTTTAAATGGGGTGATATCATTTTGAAACTTTCATTTGGTGGTTACTTCATAAAACACCCCGTTTTTTGCACTAAAAAATGAAAAATATGTTATACGAAAATATTTGTATTATATTTTTTTTTGAATAAAAATATGTAATATTTGAGTTTATATAGATAGACCTTATTTTTCTGCAAATTTTGATATATTATATGTATTTTTCTAAATTTAAATAATTTAGTTATGATTTTTCTAAGATTAATATGGTAAAAAGAAAAAATAGCTATGCTAACGGCTTGCCGTTAGTCTAATCGTCTATGCCACAGTCCTGTTTACGCCAACGACTGCCGTCGGCCTATTCATTGTACGCCGACAGCCACGCGGCCCGGCTGCCGAGCCCGTCAAGCTGCGCCGACGGCTTCGATATTTTGCCGTCGGCGTATAATGTTTCTCCCGTAGTGACGGTTGCATTACCATGTACAGTGGCTGTTGTTTATAACCGTAACCCCTGAAAGTTGAGTTCTCCACGTCACTAGTTGGTCACGTGCATGCATGGTTATGACATAAGTAAACGGATCGACTGCTCGTGCTCTCCTGCCAGGCTGTTGAACCGATCAGAGGATGCGTCGTGCGTGCCTAGCTTCAACGACGAGCTGAGGTGTGTCGATCGACGTGTCGTTGCGGAGAGGTGATAAAGCGGAAATGGGCGTGAAGGCAGACCCGGCCCGTCCCTGGCTGCGGTTTTCGTGCGGTGGCGCCGGTGCGGTTGACGACGTCCACGTCCATGACCCATCCGTTCGCAAGCCGGCCGATTGTACGCATCAAGAATTGTCCGGACCTGGACAAGTGATCGTATCATACTACGTAGATCATCATCATCGTCATCCCATAGTTTTCTTCGTCATCCACCACACCGACCGTAGTATACCACGTCATGCATGTCTCCCACCGTGATACTTTCCAGGGCACCTGCCAAATCGCATTTCCTTGTGGAGATAACCGGCGGCTTCCCAGTGGCCATGCATGCATTAAGCCCGGCCGCCGCGAGTGGCATACAGCGCACGCACGCGGTCTCAGACCGGCCGGCTAGCTGCTGGTGCTGGCTTATTAGTGCTGACCGGAATGCCGTTTTGGACTCTCTTGCATTTCTTATTTTCTTCCTCTCGCTTTTGGACCTCAACAAAAATGGATGGATCAGGTATAAATTCAGGTCGGCATCACGTACGTATCCACTAAAAGACTACTTAAGCGGTCCTTTAATCATCGTGGTGGTATCCATGCCACTAAGCTATACATCTACCTAAAACACAACTAAAGACGTACTGGAAAGTGGTTTCTACTTTTTTGCTTTGCATCGAGATTCCAGAGCAACAAAAGTTTATATATGCCGTGGTACTGCCTCCCTTGTGGCCGTACCTTTATTTCCACAGGAACTCTCTCCGCTTTGCGTCTGTATCAGGCTATATATTAACTACACGACTGAGAACTAGTATATCCCTATATTAATTAGTCGTGCAGAAAGACGTTCGTTTCTTTAAGCATTGCCATCAGTCATTTATCATGATAGAACAGCTTTCCCTTCTGGCTTCTGCCGAGGACGTTACCCCTTTCAGCGGATCCACAAGTCTTTACGCAATTGAATGGTCTAATCCAATATATTTAACCGGAAGGCATGTCTGCAAACAATGAAGAACGCTTCATACGTCATTTACTAGATTGACAAGTAACGTGTTACTAGGTGGCTCACACGCTTGCAGCTACATTTGTTTTTGAGTTAAATTTACCATTAGTTATTGCACTTGATATCCGAGGTCAATACGGTTATCGTACACAGAGAATACGAGATTACAGTCACTCGACTTGCATCGGAGCGTCACATGCGGTCACCGCGCTCGTCGTAGCATTGTACACGCCGACTTGGCGTTGGCGGGATCCATTGTCATCGTCATTGGAGCTTTTGGCTATCTGAATTTTGCGAAGAGCCCCTCGGACAACCCTGCATTCATTACCCAGGAGCTCCTCCACCGTCCAGCACATTAATTGCTCCCCGATCATATCGAGGTGAAGGGTGAGGGGGAGAGGTAATGCCGTGCAGACAGCTCTGCCACGGCGATGCCACCGGCTTTCTCGTCGTCGCCACGGCCGTTCTCGGCAGCGGAGGTTTTCGTCGACAGACTCCAGTGGTGGAGAGGGGGTTGGCTCTGCTCTGCGGTGGTGTCTTGGGGAGGCGCCGATGCCTCCTCATCGCTGGACGGAAGGCCATCCTGTTCCCGTCTACGGTATGTCCCGATCGCCCTCTCTCCAGACTGAAATCCATGGCTTTTCTCCCCTTTTAGGGTTTGCACTGTGGAAGGAAGGTGGTACTCTGTTTTGGACATGGTAGTTGGTCGGGTTTTACGCGGTCGGTTTGGAGTATCTGTTAAGGTTTTGGGGTGATTTGGGAGATGATTGGGCATGGATTGGGATGGGTTTCTGTGGTGTAGGGACATTGTTCATAGCCGAAAGGTTGATGTTTGTCTGTCGTATGGGTTGTGTAGGGGATTTGGGTAGGGTTTGGTAGGGGTTAAGTAAAAGAGTGATTTTTTGAAGTTGACAGTGTTCAGAGATGGTACTGATGATTTACTTTGCTAAAATAGTTAATCGGACTGCAATGTTTTAGGGGATACTCAATTTTCCTCACTGCAATGTTTAATTTACTTGCGATGTTTCAGTTCAGTTAAATGTATTAGTGCATGTCACCTCAAAAATTATTCTTTCTTTTTATCCCTCGAGGACGAGCAGGAGTTAAGCTTGGGGATGTTGATACATTGCAAATGTATCTATAATTTTTGATGTTCCATGCTTGGTTTTATCTACTTTCTTGTGTTTTGTCCATACTTTGGAGTACTTTTCATATGATTTCTTGGACTAACCTATTAACAAGAGCCACAGTGCCAGCTGCCTGTTTTCTGCTGTTTTTGGTTCTAGGAAGTCATAAAATGAATATTCTTCGAATTGGACGGGGCAAAAGCCAAAGTCACTATTTTACCGGAAGACATCTGGAGCCAGAATACGAGACGGAGAGGGGTTGGGGCCCGGCCACACCACCTGGCTGCGCGGCCAGGCTTGGCCCGCGCCAGGGGGTGGTCTGGCCAACCCCAACACCCCCTCGGCCTCTCCTTCCGCCTATATATTGCCTCTGATACGGAAACCCTAAGTACCCGATCAAACTTCCAAAAAAGAGTCTGTAGCCGCCGTCATCTCCGTCCCTAGATCGGGAGGAATCTGAAGCTCTTCTCGGCACCTTGCCGGAGAGGGGAATTCACCCTAGAGGCCTTCTTCATCATCATGCAAGCATCTAGTGTGATGCGTGAATAGTTCATCTCTGGACTACGGGTCCATTGTTGGAAATATGCCCTAGAGACAAATAGTAGTAAGGACTATTATCATATTTCATATAGTTTATGATTAAGTTTTATATCATGCTATAACTGTATTGAGTGGAAACATCAATACACGTGTGATATACAAACAACCAGGGGTTCCCAGTGAAACTCTAGTCACTGGTTCATTGGTCAACACATGATCAAGTTTCCTGATCATGTGGCATTTATGCCAGTTGGAAATGAGGTCATCTCCTTCGGAGAATGAGATGATGAACCAATACCCAACCTAAACATTGTGACCCGATCATGTCACGAAGTTCAAGTTATGATGATTAGAAATGGATCCTCGTAGACTATTCCTTAGACCATGAGGCTATATCAATCACTGTCTCCCGAGAGTGCTTAGATAGCATCAAACGCCATCTGGTGAAACGGTGGTTATAAAGGTGTGTTCAGGTATTCAGAGGAAACCATAGAGGCAGTATATGTCAAGAGCGGGATTTGTCCATCCATGTGACGGGAAGATACTCAAGGGCCCACTCGGAGAAGTTATATCCAATAGCTGCGCAGCGTGTGATTAGATCACGGGGATATCACTTGTCGGAACGAGTTAAGTAGCATTGTTCAGTAACGAGATTGAACGCGACATGGTGATGTCAATGATCAGATCTCAGGCAATGCAAGTATCGAATGACAAAGGGAATAAGACACGACTGTCCCGGTTCAAACGATGAAAGATCTTCGTGGAACGCATAGGGGTCACATGGCCATCCAGGTCCCTCTGTTGATCATTGGTGCGGGAGTGTCCCGACCATGTCTGGAGTGTTCCTGAACCGTGGGGTATCACGCTTAAGGGCTTGATGATGCTTAGAGAGCATTGATAGGATCGGTAGAATCACCGAAGAAAAGAAGGGAGAAAACCGGAAGGGTTTCAATAAATCCGGAGGATGTCCGGAGTGGAGGTGGAAGGTGTTCCATGGCCACGGAGATTAGATAATGTGTGAATGAATGTTAAATATTGATTTAATCATTTATTCATAATTATTTAATAAAGAGAAAATCGATTAAAAGGTCAAAGGCTTAATGGGCCAATTCCGAAGGGAGAGGGCCCATTAGGGGAAAGGAGAGAGGGAGAAGGGGAAAGGGGGAGGCCGGCTGGGCCTAGCCCCCCCCCCCGTGCGGGGCCCACTAGGTGGCCGGCGGCCACCTCCTCCCCCCTCCTCTCCTTTAGTCCCACCCCGGGACTTGAGGGGAGGTAGTACCTCCCCTCCCCCTATATATAGTGGGGTATTTGGCCTAGAAAAATACACCAATAATCAATAAAGGTCTCCCCACTTTTGGGAGGACCTCCAATTAATATTTTCTCTCTCCCCCTCTCTCTCGTGACCATGGTCCCAAGTCTAGACTGCGCAAGCGAGAGACATCTTCACTGAGAAGGCGCCATGCCAAGGGATTCGGATCCGGAGCTCTACTGCAATCGCTGGATCGGGGAAGCGGGAGTCATCGTCAGGCACCGGACGTGTGTAACTCCCCGCGAGGTGTCGCACTTGAGGCACTCAAGTCGTTGGAGCCAGAAGGAGCGCAAGGACTTCATCACGACCTTGAGGTCGGCTTCGGCTCATCTACATCAACCACGCTCTCCTGAGCGTTGCCAACGCTTTTCAGTCTCCAAGGGTAAGTTCGCAAAAAGCCCCTCCCGTTACTGTATTACTAATAGATAGGTCCTGGCAGCTTCAGGGGTTCAGGGGCGTAGAGTAAAATTTATTGTTTTTATGCACGGAACCCCTACAGTGGTATCAGAGCTAGATCTATGCGTAGTAATGCTAGTACGGGTAGAACACACGAGATGTAGCGTATGGGCGTTGATCTTTTAGTTGTTACCCTCCCACGTGTACTTGTGTATACCGCAGTAATGCTTGATGAAGCGGCCCCCAACCGACTTTACGCGTTCATTCGCGAGACTGGTCCACGCTTGACATACGGCTTGTACCATATAAACTGGCTTAGGGGGGTGTTTGTCTCTCTCACATTAGTTGGTATGCCATTTGCAACGGAGGGCCCTGAAAGGGGTGTAGTAGAGACAACTACTTGATCAGCGTTGTGCTGAAAGTTCGTAGGTAAGAACGGTTCTTGTGCGAAAGCGCATTCAGCCACATAAAACATGGAAAGATAAAGTAGAGGCGTCTAACTTTGTTTTGCAGGGGGGCGTTGCTTTGTGATATGGTTGTGGCAAAGTTAAAGTTATTACCTTTTGTTACGTAGTAGTAGATAGTCACGAAGGTGACGGACTACCATGCTAGAATGACACTGGTACCCTGATGTCTACGGCGCCGGTACCCTGGCGTCAGAACCCGGTGACGGCGGATGGAGATCACGACGTGAAGGACCATATCACATAGCATTTACATTCAATGTTATTATTTGTATGTCTTATTGTGTGCTAGTATTAGATACTCGACGGTAGCCTAATAAGATGATCCCTGTTAAAATAACCATCGATTGTGTTCCCCCTTAGTGTGCACCACCAAGAAAGTTCTTCGGTATGAAGCAGGCCGTGATGATCGGGTGTCAGACATATCTACATTCACATACAGTGGGTGTAAGCCATGTTGCACAGCGAAAACACTAAGGTTGAGTTGGTGAGCCTAGCATGTACAGACATGGCCTCGGAACGCGGATGGTCGAAAGATCGAGCACGAGTCGCATGAATGATGTGACCGACGTTTAGCGTCCACCCTTGAACCCACATTGATAGCCGTGATGATCGGGGAAGATGTGGCTGATAGGGGTCGTGTTATCACTAGGAACCCTTATTGGGGATAGGTGTTTCTGAGTGGAGTTATTATTAACTCATTTAATTATAAACTTAGTCTAAATTCCTTTTGCAAATTATAAATGTAGATGGCTCACCGTGAAGCTTACTTTGAGATTGAGGATTGGGTAAAGGCTGGAAAACTTAGACTTGATGGATCCAACTTCCCTAGTTGGCTGCTACGCCTAGATGATCTCCTTACTAGGAATAATATGGTAGACTACATACGCCACACGATGGATTTGACTGGGCCAGACTACTATGAGACCCCACAAGAGCTGGCAGACTGCTACTATCGTCAAGAGATGTCCACCTACATTCAGATAATAATGCGTTACGGGATGGTGGATGAACTACATCCGCTCATGGGTGATCTTGATCCATATTCGATGGTGGATCAGCTGAGAGCAGAGTTCATAGGCCATGTGCGCATGTGGAAGCACGAGCTGCTTGGAGAGTTCCTTTCCATACAGATGGAGGAGCATACATGTCTGAAGGGTCACTTAGAGCGCATGCTTGATGCACACACACGACTGGTTCACTTCGTGGATTACTGGATGGCTGATCCATTTGCGATAGACGTACTGCTTCAGTCGTTGCCTCCTAGCTACGAAGGACATGTCCGGAGTAGCATCATGAGTGGTGATACGGAAGCATTGGATTTCCACGAGTTCATATTATGTTTCCGGAACGTAAAGGTTGAACCAATCACTGGAGCGGTCATCGATGACCAAGGTATATATTTGATATACAGTTTTATAAATGTTATAATCTTGCAAACACATTGCAGTGTTAAGTATATCTGATACTTGTTCTGTTTTACTGAAAATAGGTCCTTCCGCATGAGAGGTGCTTGCTGGAGAGGAGGTGACGTTGCGTGTTGATGGCGAGCATGATGATGATGGCCGACGACACTCTCCCTCGACATTTATCACTTAGTTTGTGTTTTAGGATGATTAATTTAATCAAGAGATTGTGAACTTCTTTAGTTTGTCTCACACTTTGTGAGAGGGTTATTCATATCAGTTTGTAACAAACAGTTGTTCTGCTTTTATGAATGATTTCTATTCATGTTCATATCTTGTTTGATTACTTGTGAATTATCCTTATTATTTGAAACTAATTGATAATGTATGAACATTTGTAAAACATTAAAAAAATGCCTTGTTTAAAATACCCAACTTAATGATATTTCATTAATGAATGAAACCATTGTTTAAATTCAAAGTTATGTGATAATATGTGAAAGTCATTCGATTTCTTATCACATATATATCATGCCTAAGTTCGGCAAAATAACTTGAACACCGTGTATTACTTGAATACAAAGTGTTTAAAGAATTGTTAAAAGTAAATACATATTTGATGTATTGTGTTTTAACGAAAATGGTAATTATCATTAAATGATTGTTTAAATGTGTAAAGCAGTTTACCAAAGGAAACATGAATATGAAACTATTTGATTTAATCAAAGTGTTTCATCAACAAAGGGTATAAATATAAAAGAGAATCCAATTGCTATGATTTGATCAATAGTAATGAAATTCAACTTTATAAGAATGGCATAAAAGAAATTGTGAAATGCAAAGCGTTTTGAAATGTCAAAATACAAAGCATCACAATGTGATATTAGATATCAAAGGGGGTTAAATAGAAGGCACCAAATAAATCGTTGTAGTGTAGATGTAGAGACCATTAGTTAGAAATAGTTAGCACTCAATTAGAATTAGTAAACCATTTGAATTCGTGAAAGTTTTGGGGTTATTCGATATAACCAAAACAATAGCGAATAAGTCCTTGTAGAGTATTCATTGGAAACTTTGAATACAAAACCCATAGCTCAAACCAAAAGGAAAGCAAAATTTGTATTGCTTGGATTTTGGTGCATTCTTGAGAGAGCTCACTTCAGTGATGTTTCTCAATTATGGAGCAAATGGAAAATAGTGTAAAACACGAGGAGGATTTAAAACCCTGCATCAGAATGTTGAGAAGCACAGCGGATAGCGTTCCTAAACGATTCTCTTCACGGAAGGAAAGAATCAATGATTTTGATCATTGTGTTTTTCCCTCGACTATTGTTTTTCACTACATGAAGTAGGATTCAAAATGTAAATCCATATCTTGTATGGAGACATTTGTGAATCACTTGTCATGATTTTTGGAATATGACATACCTACGAACTACAAAGGAAATAATGGTAAACTAAATTACAATAAATCCTAAAAGCAAAATTCCCTTGAGACTAGAAAGCAATTCGTTGCTGAATCTCACAAGTAAAGGGGTTACTTGAAATTTTCCCAAATGACTGCAAAGCCATAGTAGGAAAAAGGGGGTGAATGACAAAAGCACAATTTGTCAAGCATTACATGAATTCAAATGAATTTGATTCATGTGTGCTAAATGTCTAGTGGATTTAAAGCTAGTAAAATACTAGTATCTCATAGTAAATCTCCAAGTTTGATATTTGATCAAAGGATTTTGAAGTTGTTTAAAGTAGTAAGGAGACATGCAATTTGCATAAAATTGAGTGGGAGCTATAAAAGTCTTCCTGAAACAATATGTGATTGACATATTTTAAGTGGGAGCAATATAAGACTCGAACTCAAATATGTGGGAACATATTTTGAGTGGGAGCTTATAGGAGTGATTCTTAAGGGTGTTAAGAATGAAAGTGCAAGTACTTATAAATAATGATTTATAAGGTGTAGAAGTTGATAATAGGTGTATTATGATATTATGTAGTATTCCTTAAGGGATTCTAAAAAATGTTTCAGAATAGAAGTTAATTAAGGAACCAGTCCTTAATAACTCAAATTAGGAATAGTGTTGAGTTTAGCATCAATGGTTGAAAGAAAGAAAAGGATGATCGTCATCTACTATGTTAATACATAGGTTCTGTCTTAGAAACCATGATGATAACTTAGCATAATATGTGATCCAAATAAGGAACGTTTGAAAGTGCTTAAGTTCGAATCACAGAACATTGAGCTAAGTTTGTCCGCAGTGTCTAATAGAGAACTGTGGACATATTTTCCAAATCCATAAAGGATAACATATCTTAAAGCATAAAGAGTTATGTTATAAGGGAATATGTTGGAAACTCCTGTAGATACCTATTAAAGTCAAATAGGAAGCGAGGTGAAAAAAACATCGAAAGTTGCACAGAGTGCTCTAGTATTTCGATGAATACATTTATAATAATAGATAAGGGTACCATCTAAAGTGTTGTATAATGTTATGGCGGGGCTAGTTCGCTTTTAACGTAGAATGATGTGTCCCAGGGCACAGTGCCCATGAGAAAGCCCTCGAGGTTGATCTAACGTCACTGTAGGCTCCTGGAATCAGGCCTCGCTCTACTGCCATAGCGACGATGCATACACACAGATGCTATCATGTGATGATAAAGTATTAATGTCAATCAAGGTGACATTAGTAAGTTGCAAAGGATTTGGGACTGTAAAGTACAGACCCAAGACTCAACCTCCTCCATGAGCAAGCATGTTCAGGGTACCGGTAACATGGTGCCAATGATTTAGAACAAATGCAGCTAGCGTATTTGTACTCTAGTGCAAGTGGGAGACTGTTGGAAATATGCCCTAGAGACAAATAGTAGTAAGGACTATTATCATATTTCATATAGTTTATGATTAAGTTTTATATCATGTTATAACTGTATTGAGTGGAAACATCAATACACGTGTGATATACAAACAACCAGGGGTTCCCAGTGAAACTCTAGTCACTGGTTCATTGGTTAACACATGATCAAGTTTCCTAATCATGTGGCATTTATGCCAGTTGGAAATGAGGTCATCTCATTCGGAGAATGAGATGATGAACCAATACCCAACCTAAACATCGTGACCCGATCATGTCACGAAGTTCAAGTTACGATGATTAGAAATGGATCCTCGTAGACTATTCCTTAGACCGTGAGGCTATATCAATCACTGTCTCCCGAGAGTGCTTAGATAGCATCAAACACCATCTGGTGAAATGGTGGTTATAAAGGTGTGTTCAGGTATTCAGAGGAATGTATGTCAAGAGCGGGATTTGTCCGTCCATGTGACGGGAAGATACTCAAGGGCCCACTCGGAGAAGTTATATCCAATAGCTGCATAGCGTGTGATTAGATCACGGGGATATCACTTGTTGGAACGAGTTAAGTAGCATTATTCAGTAACGAGATTGAACGCGACATGGTGATGTAAATGATCAGATCTCGGGCAATGCAAGTATCGAATGACAAAGGGAATAATACACGACTGTCCCGGTTCAAACGACGAAAGATCTTCGTGGAACGCACAGGGGTCACATGGCCATCTAGGTCCCTCTGTTGATCATTAGTGCGGGAGTGTCCCGGCCATGTCTAGAGTGTTCCTGAACCGTGGGGTATCACGCTTAAGGGCTTGATGATGCTTAGAGAGCATTTATAGGATCGGTAGAATCACCGAAGAAAAGAAGGGAGAAAACCGGAAGGGTTTCAGTAAATCTGGAGGATGTCCGGAGTGGAGGTGGAAGGTGTTCCATGGCCACGAAGATTAGATAATGTGTGAATGAATGTTAAATATTGATTTAATCATTTATTCATAATTATTTAATAAAGAGAAAATCAATTAAAAAGGTCAAAGGCTTAATGGGACAATTCCGGAGAGAGAGGGCCTATTAGGGGAAAGGAGAGAGGGAGAAGGGGCAAGGGGGAGGCCGGCTGGGCCTAGCCCCCCCACGCAGGGCCCACTTGGTGGCTGGCGGCCACCTCGTCCCCCCTCCTCTCCTTTATCCCCACCCCGGGACTTGAGGGGAGGTAGTACCTCCCCTCCCCCTATATATAGTGGGGTATTTGGCCTAGAAAAATACACCAATAATCAATAAAGGTCTCCCCACTTTTGGGAGGACCTCCAATTGATATTTTCTCTCTCCCCCTCTCTCTCTCGTGACCGTGGTCCCAAGTCTGGACTGCGCATGCGAGAGACATCTTCACCGCAGTCTTGCTGTGGGATTCGGATCCAGAGCTGTACTTAGAATCGCTGCTTTGGATCAGGGAAGCGAGAGTCATCGTCAGGCACCAGACGTGTGTAACTCCCCGCAAGGTGTCGCACTTGAGGCACTCAAGTCGTTGGAGCCAGAAGGAGTGCAAGGACTTCATCACGACCTTGAGGTCGGCTTCGGCTCGTCTACATCAACCACGCTCTCCTGAGCGTTGCCAACGCTTTTCGGTCTTCAAGGGTAAGTTTGCAAAAAGCCCCTCCCATTACTGTATTACTAATAGATAGGTCCTGGTAGCTTCAGGGGTTCAGGGGCGTAGAGTAAAATTTATTATTTTTATGCGTGGAACCCCTACATCCATGTAGTAGCTAGATGGCTGGTTCTCCTCCTTCGTGCTTTCATGTCTAGATCTTATGAGCTCCGTTCATGATCAAGATCATCTATTTGTAATTCTGCATGTTGTGTTTGCAGGGATCCGATGGATATTGAGATGCTATTTCATATTGATTATTGATTCTATCATGTCTTTGTTATTTGTGATCTTGCATAATTTCCATTGTTAGTAGCTATCTTGGCCAAGTAGATTCTAGCAACTCCAAGAGTTAGTATTTATGCTCGATAGTGGGTTCATGCCTCTGGTAATCTGGGGAAGTGACAGAAATCTCTAAGGTACTAGATGTGTTGTTGCTACTAAGAACAAAACAACAATCCTTTGTTCATAAAATAATCGTATTGTTTACTTTGCACGCAATTCGTAAAGCAATAATCTGTTGCTTGCAACTTAACACTGGAGGGGGTTCGGATGATAAACTGAAGGTGGATTATTAGTCATAGATGCAGTTGGATGGCGGTCTATGTATAATGTTGTAATGCCCAATCAAGTCTCAAAGGAGTCAAGATGAGTAGTATATGCTTGTATGCTTTCTCGATGTTTGTCAATTGCCCCGCTGTAATTTGTTCACCCAGCATGTTATCTATCTTAAGGAGAGCCACCTCTAGTGAACTATGGACCCCGGTCCTTTCTTTTACATACAATCTACAAATTGTTTACTGTTTTGTGTTTACTTTCTGCAAACTATTACTTCATTCCATTCGATACGTTTAATCCTTTGTTTTCAGCAAAACCGGTGAGATTGACAACCTCATCGCAAGTTGGGGACAGAGTTCGGTGGTTGTGTTGTGCAGGTCTCCAAGTTGCTGCTGGCACCGGTAGTGCGCCCTGCCAACCTTCAGCTAGCTACACCATTGGGGTGTCTCCTTGCTCCTATTGGATTGATAACCTTGGTTTCATACTGAGGGAAAACTTACTGTTGTGCTCATCATATCTTCCTCTTGGGGTTCCCCAACGAGCTCGTTAATACACGAGTCAGCAAGTACTTTTTCTGGGGCCGTTGTCGGGGAGTCAAGGACATCTTCACAAGGGGAGTCCCTCATAACCAATCTCTTTACTTTGTTGTTTTTGTTTTGCTTAGTTTATTTTTGCTTTGTTTGCTTGTTTATTTATCAAAAACACACAAAAAATAGTTCCTACTATAGTTGTTATTTTCATTGGTCTATTATTGTCTTGCTTTATCATGCTTTCTATCAATGGTTGGTTTCTTTGAAACTGAATCTTATTGGCAAGGTGGGTTCATGGAAAAACAAAAATATTATTATAAGGAACACCGCTTGTCACAAAAAGGGAAATACTTATGGGAACAAATTGATAAATTGTATACCATTGCTATAAACGTGTGCTCTACTTATAATATTACTTATTGCTTTGATAAATCCCGTTGCTGTAGGAGGTATAAACATCTCCCTTTTCAATGTGAGTATAATGATAATGTTACCATATCTTCTTATGTTAAAGGGAATTATGACTTTTATGATGTGGAACAAATTGAAGAATTTATTGCTTGGAAGGGTGCATTTGAACTTGCTAGTTTGCTTGAAAATACTAATGATTCACCTTATAAATATGAGGTTTATGATATACTTAAATTTTGCTTTGATAATTACAAGGTATAAAATGGATATATTCTTGAATATCTTAATAGATGCTTGATGTGCTCGTCGTTCGACGTAAAGCTCGTTCGGAACCCCAAGAGGAAGGTACGATGAGCACAGCAGTAAGTTTTCCCTCACTTATGAAACCAAGGTTTAATCGAACCAGTAGGAGCAAGGAAACACCCCAAAGGTGTTACTAGCTGAGCTTTGGCAGGGCGCACTACCGGTGCTAGTAGCAACGTGGAGACCTGCACAACACAACCACAAAACTTTGTCCCCAACTTGCGATGAGGTTGTCAATCTCACCGTGTTTTGCGGAAAACAAAGGATTAAACGTATCGAATGGAAAGAAGTAAAAGTTTGCAGAAAGTAAACATAAAGCAGTAAAAGATTGTAGATTGTATGTAAAGAAAAAGGACCAGGATCCATAGTTCACTAGAGGTGGCTCTCCTTAAGATAGATAACATGTTGGGTGAACAAATTACAGCGGGGCAATTGACAAACACCGAGAAAGCAATACATGCATATACTAATAAGCTTGACTCCTTTGAGACTTGATTGGGCATTACAACATAATACATAGACCGCCATCCAACTGCATCTATGACTAATAATCCACCTTCAGGTTATCATCCGAACCCCCTCCAGTATTAAGTTGCAAGCAACAGATTATTGCTTTACAAACTGCGTGTAAAGTAAACAATACGATTGTTCTATGAACAAAGGATTGTTGTTTTCTCCCTAGTAGCAACAGCACATCTAGTACCTTAGAGATTTCCGTCACTTCCCCGGATTACCAGAGGCATGAACCCACTATCGAGCATAAATACTAACTCTTGGAGTTGCTAGCATCTACTTGGCCAAGATAGCTACTAACAACAGAAAGCATGCAAGATCACAAATAACAAAGACATGATATAATAAATAATCAATCTGAAATAGCATCTCAATATCCATCAGATCCCCGCAAACACAACATGCAGAATTACAAATAGATGATCTTGATCATGAACGGAACTCACAAGATCTAAACATGAAAGCACAAAGGAGGAGAACCAGCCATCTAGCTACTACATGGATCCGTATTCCAAGGATGAACTACTCACGCATCACACCGGAGGCTTGCATGGTGATGAAGAAGGCCTCCAGGGTGAATTCCTCTCTCCGGTAGGGTGCCGGGAAGAGCTTCAGATCCCTCCTGATCTAGGGATGGAGATGACGGCGGCTACAGACTCTTTTGTGGATTTTTGATCGGGTACTTAGGGTTTTCGTCCCAAGGGCAATATATAGGCGGAAGGAGAGGCCGAGGGGGTGCCTGGGCTGGCCACACCACCCCCTTGCACGGGTCAGGCCTGGCCGCGCGGCCAGGTGGTGTGGCCGCCCTATGGCCCTTCTCCGTCTCGTATTCTGGCACTTGATCCCTTCCGGAAAAATAGGCACTTTGGCTTTTGTCCCGTCCAATTCCGAGAATATTCATTTTCTGACTTTCCTGGAACCAAAAACAGCAGAAAACAGGCAGTTGGCATTGTGGCTCGTGTTAATAGGTTAGTCCAAGAAATTATAAGAAAAGTACTCCAAAGTTGGAACAAAACACAAGAAAGTGGATAAAACCAAGCATGGAACATCAAAAATTATAGATACATTTGCAATGTATCAATGCTCTCCACTAATAGAAGAGACTAATGCCTTGAAGGAGCCTATTGATACGTCCATTTTGCATCACTATTCTATGTCTTAATTCACTATTATTCATTGATATATTTCGTATTGAGAGGTGATACTTATGTTATTTCATCTATTTTTGCATGGTTGATGACTTTTGGAGCATGGACCGCTGTAGTCAGGATTCTGATGGAAAAGGTGCTGTTTGGAGGCAAAATTCGCGAAGATCAGAAAATCCGGGAAAATATTCGGAAAATCCTATTTTTCCAGAAGACTAAGGATGCCAGAAGATGGAGTGGAGATGGGCCACAGGGGGCCCACACCACCCCATGGCGCGGGCAGCCCTAGGCCGCGCCTAGAGGTGGTGTGGCCACCCTGGCCTACTCCAGCCTCTCCCCTCTGGCGTATATAATCCTCCCTAAACCCTAACCCCCCGGTAGCTACCACAAAAAGATTCCGCCGCCTCTGCCGGGCGGAAAACACCGAGAGAGAAAGATCTCTCCAGCAGACAGATTTCTGCTGGGGGAATTCCTTCCTGGAGTGGGGAGATCGTCGCCATCAACACCACCATCAAGCTGGACTTCATCGGGATCATCATCATCATCACCATCAGCATCCTCATCACCATCTCCATATTGCTGTAACAATTGCGTTGAATCTTGCATAGTTCATAGGGGAAACTTTCCCGGTGTTGATTACTCTTTGTAGTTGATGCTATTGAGTGAACCATTAAATTATTGTTTATGTTCAGATTGTTATACATCAATATTCCATCTCTGATCATGATCCATATGATGTCTTGTGAGTAGTTCGTTTTGTTCTTGAGGACATGGGAGAAGTCTTGTTGTTAGTAGTGGAGTTGCGTTGAGAAAGATTCAATAGATTGTTATTTAAGTTGTGGTGTACTTCTTCTAGTGGTGTCATGTGAACGTCGACTACATGACACTTCACCTATATGGGCCTAGGGGAATGCATTGTGTATTTGGCTACTAATCGTAGGGGTTGCCGGAGTGACAAAAACCTGAACCCCCGTTAGGAAACCATTGCACAAGGGATGTAAGGGTCTTAGAGTTTAAAGTTGTGGTTAAGTTTCTACCTTAATTACTTTCTTGTACTTACGGATGTTTGCAAGGGGTATAATCACAAGTATGTATTAGTCTTGGATGGGGCGGTACATTAGCACAGGTTTACCCACACAACACTTAGAAAGCTAAAGAAGATTAATCGACTATATGAAGCGAAAGCACTTGACAGTCTTCCCATGTGTCCTCGAGAACGTTTGGTCATCTTAAGTAATACAACCGACTTGTCCTTTGCTGCATAAAGGATTGGGCCACTTGCTGCATTTATTCCTACTGTCTTTTATTTACTCGTACTTTGTTTACTTGCTATATCAAAAAACCCTAAAAATCCGTTTGCTAAGTATTTGCAGAGAATTCCTGATGCATTCCACTAGCCAGCACCTTCTGCTCCTCGTTGGGTTCGACACTCTTACTTATCAGAAATACTGCGATACACCCCCTATACTTGTGGGTCATCACCTATGGAAGAAGAAATTGCTGAAACTAGAAGCTCATTGGATAAAAAAGAGAAGGAGAGTGATGATCAAGAGGAGAAAGAATGGATCTACCCATCCCTACCTTCTAATGAGAGTAACTCTTTACATCTTACATTATTTGATTGTCCCCCATGCTTACCAAAGGAGGACGAATGTCATGTTCCTGAGGATTCTTTTGAAAATGTTTATAATAAAGCTTTAGTGTTTTTAGATCATGAAAAACATGCTTTATGTGATAGTTATATTGTTGAGTTTATTCATGAGGCTACTGAAAATTATTATGAGAGAGGAAAATATGGTTGTAGAAGTTTTCATGGTATTGAAACACCTCTCTATGTGCTGAAAGTTTTAAAGTTATTCTCGTTTTATCTTCCTATGCATGTCACTTTGTTCTTTGTGAATTTATTTGCATACGATATTCCTATCCATAGGAAGTGGGTTATACTTAAATGTGTTTTGAATTTGCTTCTTGATGCTCTCTTTTACTTCAATTCATATTTTTTATGTGAGCATTTTCTCAAACTATCATGCCTAACTTAAAGACGTTAAAGAAAAGTACTTATTGGGAGATAACCCAAAAGTTTTAGATGAGTCTTGAAAGTTATTACTTCAGTAATAACCGCTCCTTATCCTTTTTATTTGCTTTTTGTGCCAAGAGTAACCTCTAATGAGAGAGAAGTAATGATTGGGAAAGTTGCTGTCCTGAAACAGATTTCTGTGCTTCACCGTAAAAATTCGTGTAAAATATATGTACATCCTTTTGAGGCGTGAATTTTTGTGCTTCTGCCCTAGGTTGTTATCTAACTTTCGTTAGTTCAAAACTTTTTGATTTAAGCAACACAAGGTCTTCGAAAAATTCGTCTTTACCTGCTGGTCTGTTTTGACAGATTTCTGCCATTTTCTGTATTTGCTTCTTGTTGGTTCCTTTTTGAGTTCTTTTGGGAAATTGAGCTTTTTGAGGGAAGTGCTACAGTAGCTTGTATTTTAATGGAAGTTTTATTGGTGTTATAACTGAACCTAAAGACTTATTATCTTGAGTGCACTAATATTGCTAATAAAGATTGTGTGAAGTTTTATATGAAGGAAAAATTTCAAGTGTATGAAAGGAATGAGTAATGAGATGAAGGATGTACTAAAGCTCAAGCTTGGGGATGCCACGCGTGTCACCCCAAGAAATATCCAAGAAGTACAAGCGTCAAAGCTTAGGGATGCCCAAGGCATCCCCTTCTTTATCAATAAAAATCCCAGGTTTCTTCCAAACGCTTCATTTTTATTGTTTCATGCATAGTTGTGTTGTTCTTGGAGCGTCTTCTTTTTCGTTTTCGTTTTGGTTTTTCGTTTGCTTTATTTGCTTAGTTTGCTGAATAAATTGGTTGGACCCCCTCTTTCATATATTGGTTTTCAAATAGTTTTGTTTGGTTTGGAATAGAGTAGGAAAGCTCATGCTTAAGTGGTAAAGAGAGCTTGTTTTTGACTGTGGCCTATGCTTCGTCATGCCATGCTTGATATTGTTTTGGATTTATGCTTAGTATTCTTTGTTGTATCATGGCTTGTTATAAACAATTGAGATTGCTTAATGTGCCTTGGATGAATCATGCGTTGTTTTAGCATATTAAAGCATAGTATAGTGGCATTCTCCTTTGATGCTTTATTTGGGTTGACTTGGCGCATGCTCACACCATGTTATGACTATCTCAAGTCACCATAAGCCTTTATGATCCTTTAGTTTTCAACTTGTAGTATCACTTTATGCTTTGATCAATGATGTTTTGTCGCTCTGCATGATTATGGCCATTATTGCTCTCTTAGTTTGTCGCTCCCAGTCTTTTGCTAGCCTCCACAACCAAGTATGAGTTCTACTCATGCATCCAACTCCCTAAACCAAGTTATTCCAAAGAGTCCACCATACCTACCTACTAGCTTATGCTATTGCAAGTATATTCATGCTTTTGTTTACCTTCCGAATTAAACTTGTTATGAGAAAACTAGTGATTAAAGCTCTCACGAACTTGATGGCACACTTTACTTTTCTTGCTCTTAATAAACTTGAACCATTGTGTCGTCTATGTTGTATATGCTTGCACTTATTTGTTGGGGATTAGCAGAACCATGCTGTCATGGGGAACGCTTTCAACATTGCACGGGTACTTTGTACCTAGTTGATATCATGCTCTTTTGTCTATGGATGTCGTTGGTGTGAAATGAAAGGGGAGCTTGTAAGTCCATAGAGTTATGTATATGTGTTAGAGAAACGCCTGGGCCGCTGGTCTAATCCATGCTGACATGGTGGAAACCTGCAGCGTAACCATAATGAGCTGTCTATGAAGCATTCTTCTTATAAAAAAGAGTCCTATATTGAGAAAAGGAGAAAAAGAGAAAAAAATGATATTATGAAAAGAGGAAAGAGAGAAAAAAGCACATATTCCCATGGTAAATAAGAAGATTGCTGAGATGCTCGTTGTTTGCTTGCCTTGTCATTTTGATATGGGGATTCTTCCGTATCATCGGGAAAGGGGTACCCCGTTAGCGGTTCTCTATGATACACATGTACTTACAATGACAAGAACTTACCGGTGACTAAACTTGAGGAGCGACCCTCGTATTCAAGGGACATGAGATTTCTAACTTATACTTCGTCAAGCATGTACACCATAGTTTGTTCACTTTAACCTTAATCACCTTCAAGATGCTTATGATAGGGGCAATGAGAGCTGAAGCTTATAAATACCATAATTTTTGGAAGCTCTTTATGAAACTTGAATCTCTGCTTCCTTCTATGAAGGCCTTTCTTCCACTTATATATTGAGTCTCCACCTTCTACCTTTATGCACCTACTTTGAGAGCATAGTGGTCATTCTTAGTTCTATGTGCATTGTCCCAAGACTAGTTGATTGATGCATAACTTGATATTGCTTGTTTTAAACTATCTGTATCTAGTCACTCTTATGAACTTTTAAGGTGTCCTATGCATTTATATTTGCTACTCTATGAGGGACAAGCTAAATAGTATTATGCTATGTTTTCTTTATGTGAAACAAACAAACGTCTTGCAAAGCATTGTTATTCATGAATTTTTTGTTTGTGCCTTTTCATGTTGCAACATAGTTTCTTTGTCTTATTGCAAGAACTTTGTCTTTCATGTTATGATTGAAGTACTATGATCCCAGCTTTGAATGTTTTACAAACACTTTGATCAAATTTATGATGGTGCATGTCACCTAAAAAATTATTCTTTCTTTTTATCACTTACCTACTCGAGGACGAGCAGGAGTTAAGCTTGGGGATGTTGATACATTGCAAATGTATCTATAGTTTTTTATGTTCCATGCTTGGTTTTATCCACTTTCTTGTGTTTTGTCCACACTTTGGAGTACTTTTCATATGATTTCTTGGACTAACCTATTAACAAGAGCCACAGTGCCAGCTGCCTGTTTTCTGCTGTTTTTGGTTCCAGGAAGTCAGAAAATGAATATTCTTGGAATTGGACGGGACAAAAGCCAAAATCACTATTTTACCGGAAGACATCTGGAGCCAGAATACGAGACGGAGAGGGGATGGGGCCCGGCCACACCACCTGGCCATGCAGCCAGGCCTGGCCCACGCCAGGGAGTGGTCTAGCTGACCCCAGCACCCCCTCGGCCTCTCCTTCCGCCTATATATTGCCTCTGATATGGAAACCCTAAGTACCCGATCAAAATTCCACAAAAGAGTCTGTAGCCGTCGTCATCTCCATCCCTAGACCAGGAGGGATCTGAAGCTCTTCCCGGCACCACTCGGAGAGGGATTCACCACAGAGGCCTTCTTCATCATCATGCAAGCCTCCGGTGTGATGCGTGAGTAGTTCATCTCTGGACTACGGGTCTATATAGTAGCTAGATGGCTGATTCTCCTCCTTTGTGCTTTCATGTCTAGATCTTGTGAGCTCCATTCATGATCAAGATCATCTATTTGTAATTCTGCATATTGTGTTTGCGGGGATCCGATGGATATTGAGATGCTATTTCAGATTGATTATTGATTCTATCATGTCTTTGTTATTTGTGATCTTGCATGCTTTCTATTGTTAGTAGCTATCTTGGCCAAGTAGATGTTAGCAACTTCAAGAGTTAGTATTTATGCTCGATAGTGGGTTCATGCCTCTGGTAATCTGGGGAAGTGACAGAAATCTCTAAGGTACTACATGTGTTGTTGCTACTAAGAACAAAACAACAATCCTTTGTTCATAGAATAATCGTATTGTTTACTTTACACGCAATTCGTAAAGCAATAATCTGTTGCTTGCAACTTAATACTGGAGGGGGTTCGGATGATAAACTGAAGGTGGATTATTAGTCATAGATGCAGTTGGATGACGGTCTATGTATAATGTTGTAATGCCCAATCAAGTCTCAAAAGAGTCAAGATGAGTAGTATATGCTTGTATGCTTTCTCGATGTTTGTCAATTGCCCCGCTGTAATTTGTTCACCCAGCATGTTATCTATCTTAAGGAGAGCCACCTCTAGTGAACTATGGACCCCGGTCCTTTCTTTTACATACAATCTACAAATTGTTTACTGTTTTGTGTTTACTTTCTGCAAACTATTACTTCATTCCATTCGATATGTTTAATCATTTGTTTTCAGCAAAACCGGTGAGATTGACAACCTCATCGCAAGTTGGGGACAGAGTTCGGTGGTTGTGTTGTGCAGGTCTCCAAGTTGCTGTTGGCACCGGTAGTGCGCCCTGCCAACGTTCAGCTAGCTACACCTTTGGGGTGTGTCCTTGCTCCTACTGGATTGATAACCTTGGTTTCGTACTGAGGGAAAACTTACTACTGTGCTCATCATACCTTCCTCTTGGGTTTCCCCAACGAGCTCGTTAATACACGAGTCAGCAAGACCGCGCGTGACGCTCCTATGTAAGTTGACTGACTGCAATCTCGTATTCTCTGTGTACGGTGGATGTATTGACCTCGGTTGTCAAGTACAGTGACTAACCGTGAATTTAACTCTTTGTTTTTCTTGTTTGGGGTTCTTAGGCCAGTACAATGTGGTGCTATTAGACTTCTCTAAGAGTTGTCACGTTGGACTTTTGCTTAGTTGGAGGTGTGAGAATTGAAAAATAGAATTTTCTTGGCTAAAGGATGATCTCTTAGATAATAAGAGAAGACTATTTTCTTCATTGTACGGACCAAATGTCTTCCTTTATTAACCCAATTTTCTACTAAAATTTAGTTAGTTCGCATTAATTGCCAGGAAGACAATAAGAGATAATACATTATATGACTTAAGAGTTAGGATGTTTTATGTAACATAGAGACTAATGCAACTTGTTGGTGGGAGTGAATGTATAAACCCAACATTTGGGTTCAAATGTTCACGGACATTCAGCTAAAAGTTAGGGATATAATTAACCCAAATACATCTACGTCTAGTAACTGATGCTTGCTTAGCACAAAGATGTGTCCCCTCATTAGCTTCTCGACCAACATAATTGATAGGGAAAAGTTTCATATTAATAGTAAGATCTTCAATCTCCATTAGAATTGTTGCAATCTCTGATCTCCCTTGAGCTCGTTTTGTCCATAACTTGACAACATCGCTTGCATCAGTATCAACTTCAAGACGGTTTAGACCAAGACTGCACGCCATCTTCACACCATCACGGACCGCTAATGTTTCAATGATCAGCACACTAGCCGCATGGTTGTACCAGATGGCTTGGCTCCTCAGCATTAACCCTTCATGATTTCTCATCTGAGCTCCTGATGATCCTCCTCCGGATGATACTTCAGGACTGGTACTGATGCAATTTACACTAAGGACCATATGCTTGGTGGTTTACCAAGATAAAAAAATCATGCTAGGCTTGTGTGCATCCGTAGCTAGTGCAGACACCCGGCAAGTGAAATTCTCTCACAATTTTAAAAAATATAACCCTGCTTTGGACTCTCTTGCATTTCCACTAGTAGAAAAGAGGTCTTTGGTCCAGCCTCCAAAGCCATTTATCCTGGTTCAAATAACAAATCGGAACCAATGACAGACATCGGTCTCGGTTCATGCCGCCAGGACATTGGTTCCGGTTCATCTCGAGGTATTGGTCCCGGTTCATGGCATGAACCGGGACCAATGATCAGCGGAGCATTGGTCCCGTTCATGCCACGAAACAGAACCAAAGGGTCCCTCTTTAGTCCCGGTTCGGGACATAAACCGGGATTAAAAAACTTTGTAAGAAAACGTTATAAAAACTTCAGGATGGCCGTCATTTGTGCATACGATGTCGGAAAAAATCGTATAATATATCAAAATTATCGGAAAAAAATTACGATATCGTTGCCAACAGCCTTCAGCCGTTTGCAATTTTTTTAGATTTTTGAAATTCCAAAAGAGTCAAAATTCTGATTTTAAATTTTATTTAAAAAATTCAAAAAAATGACATATTTGGATTCCTCACATTTTTCTGATAATAATGGACATAATATTTGTGGAATTTCGATTTATGGATTTAAAGATATGAATTATGCCATATTAAATGAATTAATGCAAAAATAATAATAAAACATATTTTATTTCTATATTTATTCAATATTACTATTACTTAGTCATTTTTGTACATTAAAATCATGTTTGTAACTCAAATTATAAGAATGTGTGACTCGCAAGATGTATGAGTTAATATCATTAATAACATAGTATAGACATAAGGTACATAGGAAGGGGGATGGGAAGAGACCAAGACGTTAAGCGTGCTAGAGATGGAGTAGTGTTAGGATGGGTGAACGACCGGAAAGTTTAACCAAAGATTAGAATTTGATCAAAAACTAAGTGTGATTGAGAAACTTCGGGTGAGAGATTAACCAGTCCAAATATTCATAGATTCATAAAAAATTGGAAAAAAAATTAAAAAAATATTTTTTGAAAAATAAAATAGAAAAGACCTTTGGTTCCGGTTCATGCCACGAACCGGGACGAAAGGTCCTACTGTAAGCGCACGTGATGGCGGGCCACGTGGAGACCCATTGGTCCCGGTTCGTGCCCGAACTCCAGCATTAGTCCCGAGTGATTGGTCCTGGTTCAAAATTCGGGACCAATGGCTCTTATGAACCGGGACCAAAGTGAGGTTTTTCTACTAGTGTTCCTATTTTCTTCCTCGCTTTTGGACTTCAATAAAAATGGATGGATCAGGTCTAAATTCAGGTCGGCATCACACGTATCCACTAAAAGATTACTTAAGCAGTTCTTTAATCAACGTGGTGGTATCCATGGCACTAGCTATACATCAACCCAACTACCTAAAACACAACTAAAAGACTGGCAAATGGCGTCTACCTTTTGGTCTGTGTATGCCATGCTAGCTGCTGTACTGCCTCATTTGTGGCTGTAAAACCTTTATTTTCACTGGAACTCTCTGCTTTGCGTCTGTATCAGGTAATATTAATTAAAAGGATATCTAGCATATTAATTAGTCGTGCAGTTTTTTAAGCATTGCCATCAGCCAATTATCATGATAGAATATAGATCAGCTTTGCCTTCTGGTCTAGGCTACCCCTTTCAGCAGTTCCACAGATCTTACGATGGTCTAATCTACCCTCTCCGGTCTAAAAATTAGTCGACTCAAATTTGTCAAGATATGGATGTATCTAATACAAAATCATACTAGATACAATCGAATCTAGACAAATGCAAGTCAACTAATTTTGGTCGGAGAAAGTACTATATTTAACCGGAAGGGATTTCTGCAAACAATGAAGAATGGTTCACACGTCATTTACTAGATTGACTTGACGAGAATGTATCTCATGCACCCGTTGAATTTGTGCAACCGGTGCACCCAACCTAAACTATACGGTTAAATATTTCGGAAAAAATCTACCACGTAGATACAATGTACAAAAATTATGTCACAAATTTTGAAATCAAAATTCCAAACATATCTCAAGAACCAAAAATGACAAATGAGCTCTCCAAGTATTAACGGGCTCAATTCTCAGCCCAACGTGAAATAAGCACTATTCACAGTGTGATTTGCTATTTTCTATTCTAGAATTTTGACAAGAATTTGAAATTGAAATTTTGTAGAGTCATACATATACACTGCATGTACATGATAAATTATTTTCAATATTTTTTTACAACTTTTTTATGTATATTTTAGACTGTGTGCACCGGTTGCACCAAGTAACGTGGTACTAGGTGGCACACAAACTTGTAGCTACATTTGTTTTTCTGTCTGGGGTTCTTAGGAGCTAGGATGTTTTCTGCTACTAACATAGAGGAAAATAATATTCCGTGGTTTCGTCAAAACAAGCATCATAGATACCCCCTCTTATGTCATGAAAAAACTATCGCTTCGGAGAGGTAGGGTCAGAGTTTTACATTTTTACCATCGAGCCTATACCATTCTTTCGGAAGCATTGTGCACACGACAATTGTTGTATTCCTATACGATGCAAATCCAGCAGACTCCCTTGATTTGGCCAGCTAAACAAAAGGCCCAAAAGCAATCGCCGCGTGCAAATCCTGCAAGAACCGCCGTGTGCATAGCAAGACTCGTATTCTTTTACTCCCCACCACTACAGGAATAGGAAGCTTCACCGAGGACTGGGAGCTACGCCGACGGCCAACGTCAGGATCATCGGCGTAGCCATCGTCTAGGCCAGCTCTCCTCCGCGGCCGTCGGCATACACCTGCCCTCGACGTATCCTATGCTACGCCGAGGGGCCCTCGGCGTAGCCTACGCCGACGGCTGCCCTCGGCGTAGTTATTTTTCCTTTTACCTCATTAAACTTTGAAAAATCATAACTAAACCATTCTAATTTGAAAAAAATACAAATAATATATCAAAATTTGTAGAAAAATAAGATCTATCTATCTACGCTCAAATATTACATATTTATAAAAAAATATTAAGTGAAACATAAAACATTATATATAGTTTAAAACGCGCATAAAAAATTCAAAATCGATCGAAACAATGCGAAACCTTCGCGCGGTGTCATATTATGTGACATAGTTATAAGGAAAAATATCAAACTTGGTATATTGATTATGTCTGAAAACACCTTCACAAAATGACCTATCTTATTCGACGTTTCTTGGCTTTCGGGTCAAATGACCAATGTTATGGCTAGAATCAAGACATCGTTATGATAATATGCTCATATTATGCATACATGCGCATCATGGGATGGCGAACATTGTTGCAGGAGGAAGTTTTTCTTTTCATCGCACCAAAAAGCTATTTTTCATTTTCCAAGCACAAAAAACGGACGGTTTTGTGAAGCAACCACCAAATGGCTAATTCAAAATGCTACCACCACATTTTACAAAAATACTAGACCACCTTATATGAATAATGTCTCAATAGGGGGATCCAAAACCTTTCCGTCCATCCCTGGTGAAAAAGATAAATTCCTGCCGAATCGGTAGGAAGTGGGTCAGATATGAACTACCGGTACATGATCCGATGCTCATGTTTTTTTTACAAAAATCATTTTTAAGTTCACCATATGCTATTTTATCAAAGATCCAATGCAAGTTTTCCTTTTCGTCGCATCAAAAAACCATTTTTCATTTTACAAAAACCATTTTTACAAAAAGGGGATTTTCTGAAGCAACCACCAAATAGCTAATTTAAAAACAGGAGGTTTGTGATTAGTTGATATGGATATCATATTTAGATTCCTTTAATTTTTCTGATCAATTTATACATATTATTTATCAAATTCCGATTTACGGATTTAAAGATATTAATTATTCCATATTAAATAAAAAATACAAAAAAGTAAAATTATTATATTTTTATTTGAATTCAATAGTATTTTTATTTGAATCAGTAATATTTTACTTATCCATTGTTGTTTACTTAAATAAGTGTTTGTAGTTTTAAAAAATAAAAACATGTGACATAATGATATAAGAGTTAATAGGATTGATATCATAGTATTGACAACTAGGTATAAATTGCTTCGCAAAAACTGATTCGGAAGGAACTGGGAAGTTAGTGTGCTGGAGCTGGAGTAGTGCTAGAATGGGTGACCGAGCGGAAAGTTTGTTAAAGACTGCAATTTGATCAAAGATTAAATGTAATCAGTGTTAAAAATGTTCTATGTGAGACATTAATGATTAAAAAAATTAAAAAAAATGATTTTTTTTCGATTTTTTTACAACCTGCCGTTATTATGCCGACGGGGCTATGCCGAGGGCAAGGCTAGAGCTACGCCGACGGGCAAAAGTGTCTCAGCCGAGGGAGATCTTTGCCGAGGAGGCTACACCGAGGGCAGCCGTTGGCGTAGCATACGCCGAGGGCATTTTGGCCTACGCCGACGGCTTTTTGCCCTCGGCGTAGCGTGCCGTTCCTATAGTGCAATATCTAATCAAGTTACACCTTTAATGTGACCTGGCCCCACAAAACAAAGGTTCTCAATTTCAATAAAATTCCATTAATTTTAAGAATTTTGGTCATCTCGGCATGCCCTGAAATGATTGCCTTTCTGGTAAAATGTTTTAGTGATTTCACTAATACATAGACATTTAAACAAATTTCAAGTGTTCACCAAATTGCCAAAGTTTTGGTTGAATTTCAGTTGATTTCAAGTCAAAATATTTGCGATATAGACTTATATTTTCTCTCAATAAATGTGATAGTTTGTAAACAAATCATTTTTAAGACATTATCCAACTCTATAGACGTAACAAATCAATATAATGAAACAAGAACGAATAATGAAGATCCTCGAAAAAAGTTACATCAATATTCTTCGAAATGATGGTGATGTAATGGAGAAGACCAAGATCCCAAAGTAACCCTTGACAAAACAAAACTCGCCACCACAATGACGGTCGCCACGCTGAGTCAACCAAAAGTACCAAATGAGAAAATCTTATGGATCAGGAGTTCGTTCATCCACTTTACGAAAACACCATATGCACACTACTGTCATCCATGTTGGACAATAGCCACACCAGGCAAGTGATAAAACTAAGAGTGTTTTGCATGCTTTGACACCGAGGGCAATATAATTAACAAAAAAACAAAATTTGAACTTCACTCCAAATGTCGATCAGTGGATTCCCGCCTCTCGGTGTCGGATCGATCATGATAGACAAGGAAACCTATGAAACTATGGCTAGGGTTTTCTCTATGCATCACATCTCTATTTTTCTCATGTAATGGTTGTGTTTGTGTGTTGTGGGGAGGATACACATACCTACATAGGGTCTCGTTCAATATAATCCTCTGTGGCAACCAAGTTGCAAATTGTCAATATGAAGGCAACTCAAAGAAATTTCAAGGAACTAGTCATTGTAAACAAGTCAAAGGAAGAACAGAGATAAACATAACAAGTCAAGATATGAAAGCCCCAAAAATACCACTAGACGATGCGATTTATGGGGTAGTCTACCATATACCATACACCCCTCTCAGGCTCTCACTGGTCTACAGTGGATCATGGAACAAATGTAACAACCATTACCCTCCCCCCCAGTCCACCCCACCCCCATGGGCATGTACTCTATTCACTCTCACCTGAATGAAATCAAAGGGAGGGGTGCTAGCGCTTTAAACGAGTTTGAGGAGCTAGTATCGAGTCCGAGAAGTCCAGTACAGCGTTGGAGAAGAGTGTCTAGGGGTGCCCGGACCTACTACCAAGCCTCCCCTCAAGCCTTCCTAACACATGACTAAGGACCAACAAGAGATAACCAACATATTAAGCAAACATCTATGTCACGTATGACAAGTTCTGTTATATGGCCGTCGTCATAAACGTGTTCTACTCATATTTTTTTGTGACTACGCACGAAGAGATAGCCCTACTATGTCAACAACAAAAATTTCAAAACAAAAAAATTATAATGGGGAAAAACTTTATCTCTCTCAAAACCATGCGGTATTTTGAACTCTCATTTGCTACATTTTCATGTTTTAGATTTTCTCTAAAACGCATGTATCTAAACATCTTTTAGTGTATATATGTTGGATAACAAAGAAACGAAATTGAAGAAGCACACCAAAAGAATGCTTAATAAAACGAACTTTGCACCACTGCCGAGTGCCTTTGGTTTCCTAGTGCGGTGACCGTTTGACACGCATCCGTCTAATCTCGTGGTGGTCGTTGGTGGCAATTAATCGAACCGTGATAACCTCACCCGAATAAACATGCGCCACACCATGCATCAAACTTGGTTGGTCGCGGAGACGGTGGAGTAACGAAGTTTTCACTTTTGTATCGATGTGATATAATGTGCTACTCCTACTTAGATTGTCAGCTCACCTGTGTACCAACTACAGTACCAAATTGGTACACCGCTCAAAAACAAACTACCAAATTGGTACTGACGAAGTATATATGAACCTGTCTGGTTGTCCTGCGAATTGTCGAATATGGATTTCTTTTTATATTCTTTTGCGCGCCGTATTCTTGGAGATGTAGTGTGGCTTGGTAGGTAATTAGGCTGGCCTAACAACTCCACCGACCTGTCACCTGAGGTGGTGGCTCCACTCCACGTCGATAATAGTGGAACTAGTAGCTGCTTTTTATCGTGCAAAATGTCGATAACAGAATTGTAGCACAAAAATTGGTAGGAGTAAGATTTATTAATAGCCGTACGGAGTACTACCACAGATACGTGGGGCAGGGGGAAGGTTCCAGAATCTCTAGCGGTGCCGTAAACACACCAAACCTGCAAAATAACTGTTACTTATTCGTGCTCCGTGAGCGGATCAATTATTCTAAAAGAGATCTGCCCGCAAAACTTTTTATGTGGGACATAAAAAAATCGTCGTCGTCCCCCCCCCCCCCTTCCCTCACCTTTTTGGTTTCCGTGGCCGAACCGAGCGCGACCTGCACTCCCGTTTCATTTTGGTGGGACGGAAGTGTCAACACCCGGATTTTTAATCCCAAATGCTGTTATGCCATACATCGTAATTCTAGAATTACCATTTTTGCGAGACATAACAGATTGAATATCACAGTACATCATCCATTACAAATCATAATAAGGTCTTACACAAATAAAGGATCTCATGATCTAGTCTTAATACAAACAAGCAGCGGAATAATAAGCGTAGTAGTGGGTCCAACTTCAAAGTCACAGGCAATGCTGACGATGGGAGATGATCCTACTTGTCATAGACGTCCTGATGTCCATCATCCTGATAGTCCTCCTTATAGTCTGGCCACGGGAATGGCCAGGAACAAAGCCATGAGTAATCTTTAAGTACTCGCAAACTATCACTAACAAGTAAGGTAGTTCTAGTAGGAAATCTTAAGCTCTAGGTTTATTTGCAAAAGGCCAGGTTTAATCTAAACTGAGTTTAAAAGTAAAGAAAACTAAGTAAATATTCTAAATCACTTAAGTGGGAACCTAGTTTTCATATTCACAACCCTGTTATGGTCAAGTCAAAGTCATAGTTCACTTCACAAGTCATTTGGAAAACATCTAACGACGGAACAGTATGGCCACTCCAACTGTCCATCATAGCGGACGCGGCTATTCGAATAATTTGACACTCTACAGAGGTGGTACACTTTCACCACAAAATTCGATACATCCATCAGGGATAACCCTAAATCATCATACTTAGTATGCGGATAATCAATCATAACCTTTCAATTACACACTCTAGTATAGGCACCTCCCCTATGAGCTTGGCCTCCCAGCCATGGCCATCTGCCATCCTGGGCACTGCATATGTGGACAATTCACACTCACGAGGTAGCCTCAGCTCAAACCTCTTCCGCGAGGGAACCCATACTAATGCATATAAACTTCTGGCTAAGCCTTACCCAATTCAGGTATTGTGGTTGTACGGTAAAATTGGAATGGTATCGCATCCGAACCCAACCATCAGTTTTTATAAAGGGCTAAGGCTCATGCCTCAACATTTTCATCATGAAATCTATTTGTGTTTCTCAACACATATCAAAACATTTCAATAGAATGAAGCATCATTCCAAGGTTTTCATAATTATTTTCACCAAGTATTCCCATCTAAAGTGATCAAGTTTTTAGCACTAGCCACTAAGTTAAGAGTGTTCACTAATAAGGGGTGCTAATCTTCAATCTCATGCCACAGAATAACATCTAGTATAGGCCTAGTTTTATACTCTTTATGCTATCTATACTATCTTTCCAAATACTCACAAAGCACTAGTTATAAGTAAAGAACTTTGGTAAAGTAAAAGAGTAAAGCTTGCAAGTAAAACTTGGGATGGGTATAAATCAAAGGTATATAACCAAAGTATGCCTAAGGCATTTTGCTTGGGTTAAAGCTTGCATGGTTAACTTGTAGTGTTAGGCTTGCCTTGAGTAGATCAATGGTTGAAGTTTTCCTCCTCTTCTTCTGGGTAGAACTCCTCCTCCTCGTAGCTTGGGTTGGTACTATCATCTATAAATAAATACGGGGTATATAATCACCAAACAATACTTAACTAATTCTATTTAGCACACTAAGGCTTACACTTGATGATCTAGTATCATCACAACCGTCACATGAAATAAAGAACTAGTTTTATTTAGTTTATTTGAGAAAAATAATTTCTACTCATTGAAATTAATTAAGATTTAATATTCTCCAATTAAAATATGGGATCATGTTGACACATGTCATTACCATATATTCTAATACATGGGAATGTGATTTAAAGGGTTGGTCACATTTTATAAAGTTTAAGATTATTATTTAATATATTTAAAGTGACTAGAAATACCCTAATAGCATTCTTTTCTGAATATTTTTACATATTTAGATAGGTATTATCAAATGTGAATTTTTAGAGTTGGAATCAACTCAAAAGCTATTATAGTTGATTTTTGAAAAATGTTTGAATGTAGAAAAGTCTCTGTCTTGTTATTTTTACTAAAGATTATCTCGAACTCCAAATGATTTAAATCCAATGGGCTTGGATAGATAATTTAAATATCTTTCTAGCAAAATTTGAATCATGCAATTTGGTTCAGTGAAACTCTCTGAATTGATTTTTGTATATGTGGACAGAATCTAGTTTAAACTAAATTGGAAACTCAATATTTGAATTTTCAGGCCAGCGTGGGAAGTTAAACGGGCCGGCCAAACTGCACTACATAGCACAGCGGGCTGCTGACTGATGGGGTCCACTCATCAGCGACTGCATCTAAGCGAAACGGTATCTACGCATCTGAGCCGTGCGATCTAATTCTAATCCAACGGCTAGGAGTCGTCGTCGACGACGAACTACTCCGGCGAGGAACTAAACCTAACACGGCGGTGGGGGTCTGGCTAGGCTCACCTGGGCTCCAGCTAGGGTCGGCGACAGGGGCGATCGACGTGGTAGACGATGGCGGTTCGAGGCGCGGTCACAGAAGGTCTTGGGGTGGTCGAAATCGACGGTGCCCTTCTCCTCCAGCAACGGCGACTCTGGCCAAATTCCGGCGAGAGAGAGCTCGCCTTGCTCCGAGAAGAAGTGGGGGAGGATCAGTGAGGAGTGTTGAGTGCTGGGGTGTGGAGAAATGAGGTAGGAGAGGCCTCCTTTATACTGCGGCGAGGGGACCGAACGGTGCGGGCGCAAGCTCATCGGTGACGACGCTACAGGCTGCTATCGGCGTGGCAGAGGCTAGTGGACGGTGTGTGGTTCCCTGGCGGTTCTCATGGGCGTAATAGCGAGGCGTGGGGCAGTGTGGTTTGGTCGGGGCGTCACGGCGCTCAGCGACGCTTGAAGGTGTTCTTGACGGCGTCGCAGCTGCGGGTCTTGGCGTAACGGGTTGTCTGGGGTTGGGGTGATCATGGCGAGCTAGTGCACGCGGGGTGGCCTTGATGCATGCGAGGCGGTCGGGCGCGGCGAGCTGGCGCGCTCTAGGCACGGTGCAGAGACGGTGGGCGCGGCGTAGCTAGGGTGGTCCAGGGCTCGGTTGGGGTCGAGGCTTGGATAGGGGGTGGCGGTGGACCGAGGCGTGTCTAGTGCGCATCGTGGGCGAGGACGGCGAGGCTCCTGGCGTGCCACTGTCGGCCGGCGATGACCAAAAACGGGCGGCGCTCCACTGTGCACACGGCATAGAGGGGGCTTGGTCTGGGTGCTGCTCGACACTAGAGGGGACAAGGAAGTTAAGGGGAGACCAAATGGTCGAGAATTACTGTAGAAACAGTGAAGTTAGGCTAGAGTTAGTTTAGTGCATGCCAGGTGTTTGTTGTAATGGCCGAAAAAAATTATTTTGGAATTTTTGAGTGAAAGTTTTTGAGTGATCTTAACTTAAGCTTGAGTATCTATGTTTGCTTGGAGAGGTCAAGTGGAAGTGGTTTGATAGGTTTTTGAAAAGTGTGATCTTCACATATGAACTAGATTCAATTTTTAACTGTCCATTTAATTGATTTGGAAAATGTTTTTTAAGTTTATAAAGTGGGCCTTGATACACTAGCAAGGGTGAAAATAAGTGGAAATGTTTCTGTTAAAATTTCTCCTCTAGGAACAAACAAAGTGACCTAGTGGTTAACTTTGGTCAAAAAGACCATTTGTTTTATTTATTCATATTTGATTGCTTTTTCTTTTGATTTTGTTTGTAATTGGCCTAGATGATGTAGCATTTATCTTTAAACCATTTCACATCATTTGTAACAATCAAGCATGGCAATTTCAATCAATTCTACACTAATGCAAAACACACATGCATTCATATTTATTTTATTAATAAAAGTTTTTATTAACCCTAAATTGGGTGATTAGTATTTGATAATCTTGATTAAAAGTTTTGGGGTGTTACAGGAAGTTTCCTCCTCACTTCCCGCTTCCGCGTCGCTGCCACTGTCGATCTACCTCCCCAGCCGCTCCCCGCTGTCGCCGCCGAGCGAAATCAAGGGCATGGAACCCTCCGAGCTCTCGTCGGTCGCTGCTGAGGTTCCACGGCCGCAACAGCCGGTGTCCGCCACTCCGGCAATCCACGTGGGGTCGCCGGCCGCCGCCCCCTCCGACCTCAAGAAGAGGAAGCGCGTGGCCACACAAGTCCTTTCGCCGGCCGCTGCTTCTGCAGCAGTTGGTGCTCACGCCACGGCCTTCTCCACCCCGACACCCGTCGCTCAGCCAAAGAAGCCCACCACATTGTGGAAGAAGTCGGGGACCAGGCCAAAGAAGGTACCACCGGGCGTGGCAAAAAATAAGCAGCACCGCCCTGTTCCTCTTCAGTATGCCCTGCCGGTGGCAGGAATTGCCGCTCCGCAAGCTCCCGAGGTTGGCACCCACAACGCGTTTGGCCAAATGCCCCAAGGTATGAAGCGGAATCGGTCCCCAACTCATGCGTGCAACTTCTCAACGAGACCGAGGTGTGCATAACCGAGCCACCACGCGATGCGTATGATTTGGATGAAGATGAAGAGGGGGTGGAGGATGGCGAGGAGGATGGTGGAGAAGATGGTGAAGAGGAGGCATTTGAAGAGCTTGATAAGCCATCTATGATGCAGCGAAAGCAAGGAAAAGGAAGACCATGAACTACACCGAGATCGAGGACACTTGCTTGGTGCGAGCATAGTCAGAAGTGTCTCTCGACACGGTCCATGGCGCGGACCAAACTGTCGCAACTTCTATTGCATTTGTTGTAATCTCTGTCAAACTTTGTTTGTGGGTTTGTTTGCAGTACAACCAGCCGAGCAGTTCCGGTAAACTCAAACCACAAAACAGAATATGCGGCTCTCGCGACTACTGGAATCGCGGATTCGGCACCCTGTACTCAGCCGTTTGCGGTTTTTGTTTTTTATGGACACTGCTAGAGATGCTCTTATTTTATTTTACCTCTTTAAACTGAACTTTATCAGCTAATCTCCAACTCCGTCTTCCCTTATGGTGTGACTAACTAATTCCATTCCATGGCATATATGTCAAAGCAGCAAGTGTAGGTCGATCTGGCTAGTGGATACACGGAAAGCAGGGAGGCGACACGGGAAAGGTGGATGCAACTGGGGCAAAGCCGGCTCGTGAACAACACGACCGATCGAAGCTAAGTATGTAGCCATTGGCCCAGACTCTGCATGGGGCTTGAGTGCTTGACGTGACGCACCAATTTGCCTATACGCGCGCCAGTTTTTGCATCCGTCACGAGAAGGCCGACACAAACAAACGATCAATGAACTATCCATGTGCCACTTTTTGGCCACTTCACTGCCAGGTCAGAGGTTCGACGATAAGGACGCCGTTACATCTGATGACCCGCAAGAGAAGGAAGAAGAAGAGATCCGGAGACCAAGACGAGACCTGCAGCCTGCCACCACTCCGATCCACCATTCCAAAAGCCCTGATGCTTTTCACGGTGGCAGGAGATGCTTTCGTTCCGCCTCAATGCACCGCCCTCCTTCTAAGCTCCACAATCGTACCTCTTTCTTCCTTGGCGCCGGTGAAGGCTCCCCTCACCCAACCCTACGTCATCAGTGACCTGAATTGACCTCCAACCCTAACTAGGGCCGGCCCACAGGACGGGGCAGAGGGGCACTCACCCAGGGCCTCCATGATGTAGGGGCCTGTTCAAGACTTTTTATGATTTTGTATTAGTGTACTTTTGAGCTTTAATAGTGTAGAATTATTTTAAAAAGATATAGGTGATCCAAGCTATAACTTACCAGGGCTCTACTTTGACTCATATTTTCCAAAAATTAACTAAAGATTTTCTTTATATTTTTTCTTGATGCCACGATTTCTCTGGTCTCACCAATTTTGTAGAACAAAACCGACATCACATGCATTTACATGGTTGTGAATATATTTATTACTATAGAATAACTACGCAATTACATGCATATGTACAAAATAAACGATTGGTAGAAATAAGTATCATTGTATATAATTTGCTCGATTAAATGTACAGTCATTTGATTTGCTATTGCATTGTAATAATATTTCTCGAAATAATAATATTTTTTATGTCTTTCGTGTGTTAACAATAGAGTTGGCTGGTATTGTTGAGAGGTCCAAGAACACTAAGCATGCATAATATTTGATTAATTTTTAAATTTATCTATAAATATTATATATATATATATATATCTTTAAGGTGTTTTCTGAACAGGGCCACATATTTTTAACACAAATATTAAAGATATATATCTTTAAAGTGTTTTCTAGAGTATGGGACAATTTTTTTAGCATAAATATTAAATATATATAGCTTTAAGGTGTTCTCTACAGTAGGGGGGCCTTTGCCCCCCCCCCCCCCCCCGAACGCCAGGAAAGCTCTGCCACTTTAAATAAGGGTCCACTGGCGTTGTTTTCCCCTAGGGCCCCCAAAATCCATGGACCGGCCCTGACCCTAACTTAAGGTTATTGCTCGCATTCTCCGCCTCCAACATGGCCAACCACGATGTCGTGTCTCTGCCTCAACCAGTAGGTACTAGAGGTGGAAGACGAGCAGTATGAACTAAAAAACAAATTAATGAACCCACAAATATCGATAAAACAACAAGTATTGTTAACCAAGGGAAATGCCTCATGATGATTTGATAGACAAGATACATATTAACCTAAAAAGCCTGTGGTCCATTATTTCAAGCACACGCTTCCTCCATTATGAGGAATCAGACGAACTCCTACAAATCATACAACACTAAAAGGTTTTTAGGTAAGTTCTGTGTTTTGGTCACTTTGTACGTCTTCATAATTCATATCATTATAAGTCTGTCGAAACAATCTTATACTTCCCATTTATAAACGAATAAATATAGTTCAACATGAATTGTATGGATGAACCGATAAAGTGGGAGAGTAAGAGCGATCTAGAGTTATGTCACCCTTGTTAGTGATATTGTCGGTCTACTTTGGATCCAGTGGCCTTGGGGTCTTGAAGGTGCGACAAAACCACAACCGTTCGTTGTAGGGAGGGTTCCTGTTTTTTGTTTAGATTTTTCAGGGTATTTTTCGGGATGGTAAAGAGGCAACGACATCCTAAAGTTAAAATAAAATCCCCATCACCCTACCCTCGCTGCAGTGGTGCATCTAACTCTGGTGTAGCGCGCATGACGTTGTCTGTCCGGTGAATATCTTGATTTAGTCGGTTTTCGTGTTCGTTGATGCGGTTTTAGGTCACTCTCTTTCAACCGGTTGCTACTGTGGTGCACTGATCTTTTTTCCTTAGCACCATGACTCTTGTTTGTCTAACAATAAACTCTATTACAACAAGATTTGCCTGGCTACGGTATGGAGGGTCAAAGACAGATGCACGCATTCGGCTCATGCCAGTATGTGGTTGTCACTAGGTGACCCAAGGGCCTATTTTGTAAATATCTTGTAGACCCTTTGTACTACTTTCTCCCTTTAGATTTTTGCAACTACCTAAACACATTTTAATGTATAGGTTCACTTACTTCGGTCCGCATCTACTTCATATTAATAAAATGTCTAAATGCCTTACAATAGTGAGTGGAGGAATTATTATTGATAATTATTAATAGATCGTGGATCTTTAAAAAATACCTGAATTCTGCATGATTTTTTATTTCAGCGGAACATAAAAACGTTTTTTTTTTTTTGAGTTCAGAACATAAAAACTGTGTGCATTAACCTTTCCAGAGTGCGGGCTGCTTAGCGGCACAAGGCAAATAAGCGGCCCATCAGCTGAGCTGAACAGGCCGAAAGAACCAGGCTCAAGCAGATCGTATCGGCAGGCCTCCAAGCCTTCTTCCAGTGGCGAGATCGTCCGAGGGAGGGGGTTAGGGTTCTAGGCAGCGCCGGAGACATGGAGGAGAGGGCGAGGCAGCTGCTCCTCCTCGCCGCCGTCGCCGGCGCCGGCGCAGCATTCGGTGCGCTCTCCGCTACCGCCGTCTTCAACTTCATCTCCAGGTAACTCACCGGAATCATCCCCCGCCCCAGACCCCCCCCCCCCCCCCAAGCTCGGGTCACCAGTTGCTGCGAGCTTCCGCCTACCATTCGATTCATTTTCTTTTCCTGTTTCTGAGTTGCAGGTCGAAGCGGAGAGAGGGATACGTGCGCAACCTGTTGGAATCCAATGGTGGTACCGGTGGTACGTTCGCTAGTTGCATATGGTTACTTAATGGTTCTCAGTCGAATGTGTAGTAGTAATTGCAGAGACTACTGAGAATTTAAGGCGTCCATGTAGCATTGTAGCTCCAGTGACGCACTAAGCATATGCAGCGTATCATAGCAAGAAATAATAATCAGTGTTATGTGGCTGTGGCTGGTTCTGAATAGTTCCCTTGTCTGCCAGCACTGAACTTTGTCTGTCAAGTACTTTTGTCTTAATAGTGTTTGTTGGGAGCAGGCAGTGTTGGATCCGGAGCACGAATGGTTGATAGATCGAATCTTCTCTCTGATGAAGTGGTCGCTGAGCAGCTTACAAGGTTCGGATTCTTAATATCCAGTTATGGGTGTCTTTAAGTCACTTTTGTGCTGTCAGGTAGAAGGAAGAGGTGTGTTTGATATTGCACAATCAGCTAAATTCCTCATTAAATTGTTGCTAGAGCCTAGAGCTATAGGTATGTGTTCTTATGCTTGTATCCACCTGTGTGGAAAGTTACATGCTATATAACCCACTGCCAATCTATTTTACCTTGTACCTTTTGGTATTCGTGTGAGCGGAAAATGATATGTATAACGTACATAGTTATTACATTACCATTCTCTTTACATTTTAGACATTCCTATGATTTATCTTTGATCCACCTTTCCTAATGTTCAGACTACCTTAGAGTACCCTAACACTTTGAAATGCTTGATGTACTCATGTTCTGATTAAGGTTACCAACACCTGTTTACTTTTTATATTTTAGGAATATACAATTTTTTGGCGTCGAATCTCAGAAGAAAGTTACTGAATCTTTTGTTGTAGTCATTGGTCTTGGAGGAGTTGGCAGTCATGCTGCTTCCATGCTCCTCAGATCTGGGGTTGGCAGGTTGCTCCTAGTTGATTTTGATCAGGTATATTATTTCAGTTGCCAACTTGGTTATTGGTTAATAAATATATGATGTAGAGCTTTCAAAATTACTACTCCCTCCGTCCAGAAATAACTGACTTGGGTTTGTCTAGATTTGAATGTATCTATACACTAAAACATGTCTAGATACATCCGAATCTATTCAAATCCAAGTCAGTTATTTCTGGACGGAGGGAGTACTAGATACATAGAGAATCATTGGGCCATCTGGTACATGCACATGCAGTATCATATCAAAATAGGGCATATGCATCATAATTTATGTTCTATGCATCAGTGCTTATCGTGCATATGGGCATGTTTACATTATGTTTCTGTAAATAACATCCTGCATCTATAAAGTAGGTGGACATTAACATGGAACTCATGCTATATTGAAAGGTCTCACTCTCATCACTAAATCGGCATGCTGTGGCAACCAGAGATGATGTTGGCACCCCGAAAGCGTCATGCCTAAAGAAGCATTTCTCACTGATATACCCCGAGTGCCAAATAGAAGCAAGAGTGCAGTTGTATGATCCATCAGCCGAGGACGAAATTCTTTCTGGACAGCCAGATTTTGTTCTCGATTGCATAGATAACATTGATACTAAGGTAACAAATATTGATGCATTAATTCTCATACAGAACCTGATATTGATTTCCTTGTTATATAATGGCTCTCAGCCTATCAGGCATTTTGCGTTTTCTTGAGTATTCAGGTGTACCTATTTTTTTTATTTTGTGTGCTCTTGTATTCATTTTCATGAAGAAATAGCTGTGAATACACCAGCAACACTATATGCCTTCAGGTTCATGAAGGAATGATTTAGCAGCATAACCATAAATTACTTGACCGGTTCTAGAAGCAAATTATCCACAAAGGTGCATGTTCCTGACATCGCAGCATTCTGATTATTAATCAGCACAAAGCTAACCCTATTTGGTACTTCAAACCAAGTTTCTTTAGGAAAATAATATTAGTTGGCTCAGTTTCAGTCATGCTAGTTAGCTAATCCATTTCAATGTTTGTGCACCATCATGACACATTCTTATATTATTCATCTTTAAATAGGTGTCTCTCCTTGCGGCTTGCGTACGCAGAGGGTTAAGGGTACTTTCTGCAATGGGGGCTGGAGCTCGAGCGGACCCAACCCGAATTCGTGTTGCAGATTTGAGTGAATCAATTAATGATCCCCTTTCTCGATCGGTAAATATTGAAAACTTGTTTCAAGGAAACTATTCAAACCTTTTCAAAGCTGCTAAGTGATCCATATTGAATGTGTTATAAATAAGGTGCCCCAGTGTCCTTTTCTGTAGGTACGGCATCGGCTGAAGAAGGATCATGGAATTGAAGGTGGAATACCAGTAGTTTTTTCATTGGAGAAGCCCAAGGCGAAGCTACTTCCCTTCCAAGGTACGAAAGAAGAAGAAACTCCATCAGATTACCAGGTCAGCTCCTTTTATCTGTGCACCAACCATCTTCCTGCTACCTGGTTGACCAGTAACATTTATTCACTTCTTAGCATGTCAGTGAGTTAATTAAATTCTTCTAAATCATCTAGTCGCTTATATATTAGCACTGCAGATAATACTGACATGTTATGCATCATCATGCAGATTGTGCCAGGATTCAGGGTTCGCATTATCCCAGTACTGGGGACTATCCCTGCAATATTTGGTCAAGTTATGGCTTCCTATGTGGTTACTCAGCTTGCCAAATTTGACTTTCAAACTGAACCAATTGTTAACCTGGATGTGGATCATTACCGTGTTCTTCACCATCGTCTTCTTGAGCACGAGGAGCTTATATATGGTTCGGCTGAGCAAGTTTTGGTAGTACTCCTTCCTTTTTAATATACCAGGCTTAAAATTTTGTCACCTTGTTTCATATTATAAGGTGTGATGGAATTTTGTTGACATTTTTCGTGTTTGCCCGTATTTACAACATTTTTCGCCCCGTGCGTTTATAAGAAATTCCCTCACCATGATTATTTTCTTTTTCTCTTGTTTCATAAGCTTATTTATCCGTGTTCCTACTGAAAGTACACCTTATGATTTGCAATGGAGGCCATAAATTTCTCACTATGTAACTTCATAACCTGAATAGCATGATCTTTACTAGGCTTTATGGTGTTAAGGGTCTATTTATATTATGTTGATAGTTGATGATGCATATAAAATGTACTCCCTCCGTTCCATATTAGCGACAACTAATATGGAGCGGAGCGAGTATTTTCTTGACCTTTTCACACTGACATCTCATTGTGAAACTTCCATTATCTTTTTATTTTGGCATTAAAAGGTTGATGTTCAAGAGGTGATGTACATTGTGAAAGAATTGTGGCGTGGCCGAAGTGCTAGAGATCAAAACATGAAGGACACTGGTCGGAAAATGTGGAGATCTGTCAATGAACTAATGCTTGTTCGGTATGCTTCTCTGTTTAACTGATAAAATGTTCTTTTTTTCATGACAACTATCATGGTTTCCGTGGTTGTTATGTGCATATGTACATTTTCTATACATGCCTTGACATGGTAGAGTAAAAACACAGATTTTTATGTTGTAATGGACAATATTTTCACTTGGTAATAACTGAACTGGACTATGACATACCACACTTTTGTGGGATAATGAGGATAACTGTTAGCTGACCCTGCTAACTGTTATGCCATGGTGAGCTCATTGAACGTGAAATTGCTCTTCTAACATCAACTTAGTGTTATGCCAACTTCAGTTGTGTGTTATGCATTCATCAACAATACCAGCACACATCTTCATTACATGATAATCTTATAGTCTTCAACATCATTCCCGGATCGAGTTGTAATAGCAATCCTACTTACTGAATGAGAAATTTGATGTATCCAGTTTTCCATCGTTAATGTTTTAATACAAACGCGTTTGTTCATGTTTTTTTGCTGTGGTGCTTTATTTTGTTATAGGTGGGACAAATCAAAGCCTGCTGGTGTGTCAAACTTGATACTTCTCAAGTTCAGCGAGGTAATAGATCATGTCTGCCAGTGGCACCTAATTAAGTGACATTTTAGCTCAGACGTTAATGCACAAGCATATAGTGTATTTTTTTTAGATGAATGCGGACATATGGCTCACCTTTTCGTTTCCCTGCAGGCTGATGCACATGAATCCAGCACGCTCGATCAAATAAAAGATGAAGAACCCGAGTTTTACGCCATGGTTTCACGTGTCTTGAAACGAGCCGAGGCGGAATTTGCTCTATGAGCTGGCCACCGACGTTATTCCATCTCTACAGTTGCTATACCGTCGTAAACAATGGGATGTTGATTGATCTGGCATGCAGATTGTAGACAATTGCTATACCGTCATAAACAATGGGATGTTGATTGATCGGGAATGCAGATTGTAGACAATTGCTATACCGTCATAAACAATGGGATGTTGATGGATCTGGCATGCAGATTCCAGTTTTGCGTGGTCTAATTTTTTATGTCCGCTCGCGAGGAGCACACTTGTAGATGACTGCACACTTGTATGAAGTTTTGTTTCGTCGTAGAACTGAGACTTGTTGGTAATGTTCTCTTGCATCATCTGCCTGTTTTTTTATGCATTCGAGATTTCCTTGTGTAAACCGAACAGAGCATTAATGTAGTATCGAGCAGGAGGTTTTTTTCATAGATAAAAGGCCAAAGACCCGATGTTAAATTAATAACGTCAAATGGCGAAAGGATACGAGGTACTTCACCCAGTTTGTACTTCACCCAGTTTACACGACAAACCACCTACAACAGAAGGCAAACCACGAAGCTACACTCGAAAATGCAAGGTCATTACAGTTACTACAAAAGCGGAAGGTGAGATCAAGACGTCTATGTAAATCGTATTATTGTAGGAGGAACGGTCGTACCCTTTGAGGTAGCCGGGTTCGTGTTTATATTGGCAAGGAATAGCCCCATTGCATGGCATATACAGAGTTAGATAAGTATATGGTGGTGTACTACACCATACGTATACGTATCGATATTACATCTCTAATACCCCCTTAATCTAGACCTGGGAGAGGTTTAGATTACGCTTAAACTCATCTAATTTCTTTACACATAAAACTTTAGTAAAACCATCTGCAAGTTGATCTTTGCTGGATATGAATCTGACATCAAGCTGCTTGCTAGCAACCCTTTCTCGAACAAAGCAAAAATCTATCTCAATATGTTTTGTACGAGCATGAAAAACTGGATTAGCAGACAAGTAGGTGTCACCAAGATTATCACATCATAGACAAGGTTTCTCCTTGAGTGAAACACCAAGTTCACGAACAAGAGCTTCAACCCAAATCAGCTCAGTTGTGACATTTACAAGAGCTTTGTATTCAGCCTCTGTGCTGGATCGGGACACAGTAGGCTGTTTTCTGGCACTCCATGAAATAAGATTAGGACCAAAAAATATAGCAAATCCACCAATAGAGCGTCTATCATCTAAATCACCAGCCCAGTCTGCATCTGAATAAGCACTAAGAAGGATGGAATTCGACCTTTGAAAAGTAAGACCAACCTTTCTTGTGCCGTCCAATGTGTAGTAGTAGGAGCATGAAGATACTGATAAACCTTATTAACTGAGAAAGAAAGACCAGGTCTAGTCAGGGTCAAATATTGAAGTGCCCCTACAATACTCATGTAGTGTGTAATATCCTCAGGACCTAGAGGAGATCCATCTGCCAAATTCAGTGTATCTGTAGTAGAAAGAGGTGTTGGACATGGTGTGCATGAACTCATACCAACACGGCTTAGTAGATCTGCAGCATATTTTTCTTGATTTAAAAGCAACCCATTTGACTATTTATGTACCTCAATGCCAAGAAAATAATGAAGGTCTCCAAGATCTATAAGCGCAAAATCTGCACTCAAATGATGAAGTAGAGTTGTGATGGCCGAACCAGAAGAACTGGTAACAATGATATTATCAACATAAATCAGAATGAACATTGTGAGATCTGACTTATGATAAAGAAACAACGAAGTATCAACCTTGGACGGAAGGAAACCAAGAGTATGTAACTTGGAACTGAGACAAGAGTACCAAGCTCGAGGTGTCTGTTTCAAACCATATAAAGCTTTGTCAAGTTTGCAAATATAATTTGGAGTAGCGGAAGACTCAAAATCAGGTGGTTGTTTCATGTAAACCTCCTCTTCCAGAATACCATGTAAAAACACATTCTTGACGTCTAGCTGCCTTAACAACTGGACTGAAGGTATCTTCATAGTCTATACCATAGCATTGCTTAAAAGCTTTAGCAACAAGACATGCCTTGTACCTGTCCAGAGTACCATCAACACGTTTCTTAATTCGATACACCCATTTGCAGTCAATGATATTTTTTACTTGAGCTTGGTGGTACAAGATGACATGTGTTGTTAGCAAGAAGTGCATCATATTCATCTTGCATAGCTTGCTTCCAATTGGAGTTGGCTAAAGCCTCAGTGAGTTTTGTAGGTTCCCCTGTAGAAGTAAGCAAAGCATATCTAACAGTGCTATCAATATTTTTTTTGGGTTGCGTATACCTTTTTGAAGACGTGTTTGAACTCCGGAGGCATGCATAGTTGAAACCGGAGTAACAGGTGGAGCATAAGATCCACTGCTATCATTAGTAGCAGCTGCATGTACCGAATCAGATGGATTGTCATCATTAGTAGTTGGACCATCATATGCATGCGATGGTGGGGACTCAGCCTGGTGCAGCAGGGGAGATGCGGACGTGTCGTCCAGCGACAAGCGAAGTGAGGAGCAGGGCAGGTCATGCGATGTGGGAAAAGACTGGTCGGCCGGCGTGGCGACCAAGCGTTGGGTCGCGCCAGGGACCATGCGCGCGGGAGAAGAACTACGCGTGGGAGAAGTAACGCTGCCACCAGGTGCTGTCAGCGGTGAATTCATGGAAGATTCCTGCTGAAAATCATCCTCGGGATCGCTGTCACTGCTGCTATTTTCAATTGTCATATTCTCCTCATCTGTGTCATTATTTGATGTACTATTTTCAGCATTTTCTTGAAGATTAGAAATAGTAGCTGCTTATGAATCTGTTTGAGTGTCTTCAGCAATAACCTGGGGAGGAACAAACTGCCAGTAGTGGTCATTAGTATGCACACCCCTATCAGTACATGCCGAAGGTGGGTTATCTTGTGGAATAAGAAGAATCTCATCACGTAAACGGCGGTCAGCGTTGGGGTGAAGAGAGGCAAAAGGAAAAATATTCTCGTCGAAGACAACATCTCAAGAAATATAGACACGACCAGTGGACACGTCAAGACATTAACTCTTTGTGGAGAGGGTTGTAACCAAGAAAAACACACTGTTTGGAACGAAAAAAGCTAATATTTGTTATATGGACGAAGATTGGACCAACAAGCACAACCAAAAACTTGGAGAGACTCATAATTGGGTTTAACTTGAAGTAGTTTTTCAGTGGGGGTCTCATAATTGAGTACTTTGGTAGGAAGCATATTGATAATAAAAATGGCAGTGATAAAAGCATCATCCCAATATTTGAGAGGCATAGACACATTGGCAAGTAGAGAAAGGCCTACTTCGACAATGTGACGGTGTTTGCGTTCAGCAAAACCGTTTTATTGATGAGCATGCGGACATGATACATGTGAACAATGCCTACATGTTGGAAGAAACTATTCAATTTCTCATATTCACCACCCCAATCAGTTTGCATGGTGAGAATTTTGTGACCGAATTGGCGCTCAACATATTGTTGAAAATCAAGAAACACTTGAAGGAAATATGCCCTGAGAGGCAATAATAAAGTTGTTATTATATATTCCTTATACATGATAGATGTTTATTTTACATGCTAGAAATGTATTGATTCGGAAACATCAATACATGTGTGTTTAATAAACAAAAAGGGTTCCTAGTCATGCCTCTCTTATAGACTAGCTTGTTGATTAACATGATGATCAAGGTTTCCTGATCATGGACATTGGATGTTGTTAATAACAAGGTCACACCATTGGTGGAATGATGTGATTAACATTCATCCGAAGTATAGCATTACGATCAAGTCATTATGTTTATATTGCTATAACATCATACGAAGTAATCTTTATCCTTAGACCATGAGATCATGTTAATTGCTAACACCGGAAGAGTATCTTGATAACATCAAACGTCACACCATAACACGGTGACTATAAAGATGGGTTCAGTACTACGAAGGTGTTATGTTGAGGCTCATGGATCAAGAGTGGAATTTGTCAATCCAGATGACGGATAGATATACTCTGGGCCCTCTCGGTGATATCACATTAGGATAGCTTGCAAGCAAGTGATGTGATCACTAGAATGTTATATCACGGGAACGAGAAAAGAGTGCATGTCGGTAACGAGATCAAAGTAGGTATGGAGATACCGATGATCGAATCTCGGACATGTAATATATCGAGAGACAAAGAGATTTAGTTACAAGCATTAAAGGTTCTCACGATCATAGGAGTCATCGTTGAATGTGTAGGAGTCAGTACGGATCTCCAGGTCCCGCTGCTGATTATTGATCGGAGAAGGGTCTCAATCATGTCTGCATTATTCGCGAACCGTAGGGTGGCACACTTAAGAGTTACCGGACACCATTTTGGAGCACATATGTTTCAGACGAAAGAATTGCAAAGCACATGAATTGTTTCAATAGAAACCGGAAATTGTTTCGGGTGAAATTGCAGAAGGTGGTTCTGCATGTGATATTGAAATATTGCAAGGGGCTATATGTGAATGTTTGTTAATTAAAGTAATTAACAAAATTCTTAATAAATTTAATAAAAAGAGTTTTATTAAATGAGAGAGCATTAAATTTGGAGAAATTTAATGCATTTAAAGTGGAGACTTTAAAAGGGAATGTGAAGAGGCATTTTAATGTGGAGGGGTTACCACCACATGAATGAGGGTGAGGGTCACCCCCATGCTGCCATGGAGAGGGGGCACCCCCCTCCTCCTATAAAAGGCCACCCATTCCCTCCTTCATCCTCACACCTCCTTGTGAAGGATCTCTCTCCCCCTCTAGAATTATTCCCCCATGGTATCGGATTAGCGAGATACATATTCCCGGTGGTATTTCGTCTAGAAGGAGTTGCTGCTTCCGCTGGATTGCTGGAGCGAGGAGGTGTAGGTTGTCCGGTGGCTTGAACATGTGTGCGAGTGCGGATGCGCTGCTGAGTTGCGGCGCTTGGACTTCCTCACGATCTTGAGATCGGCAAGTGTACGACTACATCAACCACGAGTTCCTACTCGTTTTACAAAGCTCGTTTTCTACGAGGGTAAGTTCTCGTTGGATGTATGTCCACCCGTTGCTTTGTACCTAGTAGATAGATCTTGGCGTGTAGTTCATACCGTAGGAATTTTTTTGTTTTCTATGCTACGGACCCAACAGTGGTATCAGAGCCTGATCTATGCGTAGGTGCTTAGCACGGGTAGTACACATATGGTTGATATGTGGGCGATGATGATCATGTTATTGCATCTTCTATGTATTTTGGATATTGGTGGCATAGTGGGATGAAGCCGACCAACCTTACATGTCATCGCACATGAGACCGTTCCACGACGACATGCAACTTGTTTTGCATAAGTGGTCGGGTGTCTGTCTCTCCTACTATAGTCAATATCTGATTTACAACGAGTTGCTAATAACTTAGTTATCCTCGTTGTGGTTCATGTTCGTAGGTAAGAACGGTTCTATCTCCGAAAGCCCTAAACCACGTAAAACTTGCAATTGATAAATTAGAGGCGTCTAGTTTAGATCGTTGCTGGGCTAGTGTATTGATATGGTATTGTTGTAAGTAGATGTATGGTGGATACTCTTACAACACACTCAACATGTAAGTTCCATAGACCTTGGCCTTACACACAAAGGAATGATAGAGATCATACCATGATGCAAGTGATAGAGATCAAATGCATGGACCATATCATCTCACTTTACACATTAGATGTTAGCATCTTATACTGCTAGTTTGGCGCGTTTGATAGCATTATAAGATGATCCCTCTTTTAGATATCAAGATAAAAATAGGTTCTTCCTTGAGTATGCACCGTTCTATGGATCGTGTTTCGAGACATCACGTGATGATCGGGTGTACTCGAATCTACGCTTTCATAGGAACGGGTGTAAAACAGTTTTACACACGCGAATACTAATTCTTACTTGGCAAGCCTAGCATGTACATACATGGCCTCGGAACACGGACCGAAAGGTTAAGCATGAGTCATATGGTTGATATGATGCCCATATAGATGCTCGCCTTTGAAACTATATCAACTCACGTGATGATCGGACTTGGTATAGTGGATTTGGTTCATGTAATCATCAAAAGGACACGAGGGATGTCGTTTTTGAGTGGGAGTTCATTAGTAATTTGGATTAGTTGAACTCAATCTATCATAAACTTAGTCTAAATAAACTTTACAAATTCTGTTATAGATGGCACCACCTGCTTTTAATTTCAATGTGTTCATGGAGAAAGAGAAACTTGCTGCGAATGGTAGCAACTTCACCAACTGGGCTATGAATTTGAGGATTCTCCTCACTGCTGCACAAAAGCAATATGTGCTAGATGCGCCGCTAGGCCCCCCACCAGCTCCTGATGTCCCTGACGAGGAAAAGAATGTCTATGTGACTTGTCAGGAGGACCACAACTTAGTTCATTGCGGCATACTGTATGGGCTAGAGCCAGAACTTCGAAAGCGTTTCGAAAATGGCAATGCCTTTGATACCATGGGAGAATTGAAAATGATTTTTGATACCCATGCTGCCGTAGAGAGTTATAATGCTACAGAAAAGTTCTTTAGCTGCATGATGGAGGAAAACAGCTCTGCTAGTGAGCATGTACTCAAAATGTCTGGATACGCCGATAAGCTTGTGTCCTTGGGAATAACGATTCCCATTGACTTAGGCATACATCGTGTTCTCCAATCTCTACCACCTAGCTACAAGAGCTTCGTGATGAAGTATAATATGCAGGGCATGAAAAAGTCTCTTCCCGAGCTTCTGTCAATGCTTAAGACTGCAAAAGTGGAGATTAGGAAAGAACATCAAGTGGTTATGATCAAGTGGAGTCTTTAAAAGGGAATGTGAAGAGGCATTTTAATGTGGAGGGGTTACCACCACATGAATGAGGGAGGTGAGGGGTCACCCTCCCATGCGTCGGCATGGAGAGAGGGGGCACCCCCCTCCTCCTATAAAAGGCCACCCATTCCCTCCTTCATCCTTACACCTCCTTGTGAAGGATCTCTCTCCCCCTCTAGAATTATTCCCCCATGGTATCGGATTAGCGAGATACATGTTCCCGGTGGCATTTCGTCTGGAAGGAGTTGCTGCTTCCGCTAGATTGCTGGAGCGAGGAGGTGGAGGTTGTCCGGTGGCTTGAACGTGTGTCGAAAAGTGCGATCTTGCTGATTTGCGGCGCTCGGACTTCCTCACGATCTTGAGATCGGCAAGTGTACGACTACATCAACCACGAGTTCCTACTCGTTAACAAAGCTCGTTGTCTACGAGGGTAAGTTCTTGTTGGATGTATGTCTACCCGTTGCTTTGTACCTAGTAGATAGATCTTGGCGTGTAGTTCACACCGTAGGAAAATTTTTGTTTTCTATGCTGCGGACCCAACAACACTTGGTACACTTCAGAATATTTCTTAAGCAAATAAATCCAAGTAAACTTGCTAAAATCATTAATGAAGCTTACATAATGAGAATGTTTGCCTATAGAGAGAGGAGCTGGACCCCATACATCAGAAAAATCTGTTCCAAAGAAACTGTAGACACACTAGTGGAAACAAGGTATGGTAGCTAATGACTTTTGGCTGGTTGGCATGGATCACATATGTAAGGATTTATTGCTGGGGAATATAAAAGTTTATTCTTCCTAAGAATTTGATGAAAAATAAAAGAAGATGGATGGCCTAGACGACAGTGCCATGTAGAGGATGAAGTCTTGACGGTGACAAGAGCATGCTTGGAGGACTCCGAAGACATTGGAACTAGAGGATATAAGCCACCATGACAAGGACCTCTAAACACGATGCGCTGTGTTTCCTGATCCTTAATCAAGAAAAAGAATGGGTGAATTTCCATATAACAATTGTTGTCTAGGCTAAGCTTATAAGAAGAGATTAAACTCATGGATGCATCAGGAACATGTAAAATATCACAAAGTTGCATAGTACTATCAGGGGTGTGCAAAATAGAATGACCAATATTAGCAATATCCATAACTTGTCCACTAGCATTATTTACTTGATCATGGCCTTGATATGGTTCATGAACCTAGAGTTTGTTGAGTTGACCAGTGACATGAGTTGTAGCACCAGTATCTAAGTACCAGTTTGTGTCAACCCCATAGACACCTTTTGTCTCCTTTGGTGGCCTGTCCTCATCATCATCACCATAGCGCCACCAGCACTCATTAGCCGGGTGGCCCTCCTTCTTGCAGATTTGACAAAAAACACTGTCCTGCCATGGAGTAGCACGCCTGTCCTTGCGCCCCTCTTTCGGGCGACGATCCTGGCGGGGGCATTGCTGTGGAGGCTGCTGAGGAGGTCGTTGTGGGTGTGGCTGTTGCAGGTGAGGAGGCATGTAGGGTGCCATGAAGGGTGGAAGTGTGTACGACTGCTGATATGGAGGCATGTAAGGCGTCGGTTGCTAATATGGAGGCATGTAGGGGGTCGGCGGTGGAGTCATGTAGGGGGTCGGTGGTGGAGGCATGTAGGGGGGCGGCGGTGGAGGCATGTAAGGCGCTGGCTGATATGACTGATAAGGTGGCATGTATGGCGCTGTTGTCGATGGCCTCGGCAGACTTCCCCCATAGCCAGGATTCGGAACACGAGGTGCAGCATTGATAGAGGACATAAACGAGCCTGAAGCCTGGCCAGTCGTGGAGAGCATGACATCACGATTCTCATAAGACAGCATCTGAGAGCACATATCATTGAGGGAGGTGGAAGGAACGACTTTGAGAGCAGCAACAAAACCATTATAGGAACCATCAAGTCCATTCATAATATAATCCTTGAGTTCATCATCATCAACAGTTTTACCCGCCGTGGCAAGTTCAGAGGCAAATCCTTTCATCTTGGTGATATATTGTTGAACAGTCGTGTCGAGTTTCTTGGTGTTGGTAAGAGCACCACGAAGGTTTGAGACCGGTGACTTGGAATGAGACGAAAATAGATCATGAATAGCACGCCAGACATCAGCAGCATGAACGATGCCATAGACATGAGAGAGGATATCCTTGGAGAGAGAATTCATGATGTAGCTCACAACTTGCTGATCACGGGTAATCCAGACATCATAGGCAGGGTTGGGAACCTGTATCTTTTTCCAGCATCCTCTGCATCGAGGAACTCGGGCGGCGCCGGATCCGATCCTTCAAGCAAGCGAAGAACTCGAGCCCCACGTAGGGTGGGCAGCACTTGGGCTTGCCATGAGAAAAAGTTCTCCCACGTGAGCTTGGTGGCAGGAGGAGCACCGATGGAGGGAGCCGCAATGATCATAGAAGAAGTGGCCATGGATCCGTCGAGCAGGAGATTTGTAGGAGGTGGGGGCGATCTAGGGTTTTAGGGTGGGAAGGGTTTTGGGAAAAACTAAGTGTGGGAATTGTTCTAGAGGGAGAGATCTTGGTCGTGGTGTTGTTGGTCGTCGAAAAACGGGAAGAAACACGGGGGCGACGGGGCAGGGTGCCGGTGTCGGTGGCGGCTAGGACGAGCACGGAAGAGGAAGGCTCGATACCATGTAAATTGTATTATTGTAGGAGGAACGGTCGTACCCTTTGGGGTAGCCGGGTTCGTGTTTATATTGGCAAGGAATAGCCCCATTGCATGACATATACAGAGTTAGATACGTATACGGTGGTGTACTACACCATACATATACGTATCGATATTACATCTCTAATAGTCTACAATGTCGGGCCGAAGCTCCTCCAGAGGATGAGCCATTTTCACGCGCGCCATCGAGATCCCGCCACCGCTGCAGTAACGCCACCAGAAGCCGACCACCTCCAGGAACCAAACTAGGAAGCCCGCAGGCCCCAGGCCGCATGGAGGGAGCCCCCGGGAGAGGGGGAGCAGATTCGCAACAAGCCTTACTGAGGAATATACGCCGCAACTCCAACCGTCCGAAGACACCACAGCTCTGCCAAGTCTCCGCGGGAAAGCCACACGACGAGGACTCCAAGGCGGCGTCTTCAAGAAGATCGCGACGCAAGAGCGCCGCCGCCCGATCCGAGGATCAGGGTTTTCACCCGGAGCACGAGGGAGACCGAAAGCACCGTAGCGACGCCTTCACCAAGGGAACGATGTCCGTTGACGCCATCATCGCGGCCCAAAGGGCAGGGTTTCCCCTCGACACAGCCTTTTGCCTCTAATCAGGACACACCGAGCACCGCCACAACGACGCCTGCAGGCAGGGGACGACGTCCACGGACGCCGCCGCCGAGGCCCAGAGGGCAAAGGTTTCCCCCGGCAAAGACACTCCATGGTCCAAATCCACGTCGCACGGCTCGCCGGCACCACGTCGTCCCCACGACCATGGAAGCCGACCAACACCAGAGCCCCTGGCACATCCGCCAACCACAGAGTTCACCACCGTCCGGGGCCGCCACCCCGGGAGCCAAGCCGCGCCCAACTTAGAGCAGAGGAAGACGCCGAGAGACACCATCACGCGGTCTACGAAGACCGGAGAACCGCCGAAGAAGATTCCCTTTCCAGATCAGCGTGTCCGGGGGACCCTGGCCATCGTCGCCTTTGGATCTAGGGAGAGGGATTTGGCTCCGGGGGGTCGGGGCCCTTGCTTCGATTGGAGCCGCCCGGCGCCCCAGCCACCCATCCCCTCCAAGAGCCACCTCGGGGTCGCAGGCCACCACCGGAGCCGAGGTCGCACGCGCCGAAGAGGCGCCCGCGAGCGCCGCCATCACCGCCAGAGCCGCCCGCCGCCACCGACGAACGGGAGAGAGAAGAGGCCCCGCCGCCGCCGCCGCCCCCGGGGCTTCGCCCGGAGACGCCCTCCGGCGACGGCGAGGAGGAGGGGAGCAAAGGGGAGGAGCGGTGGCGGCAGAAATTAGGGTTTGCCCCTCCGCTCGCGGGGAGGAGAGAGCGAACAGTCGTGGTGATTTGAATGAGAAAAAACAAAATCCTTAGACTGCAGTCTTTTCCACGACTAATTCGTGTGTGGTTAATTATAGTCAAATGTGGTCTTTGGCGATCCTAGACGTATGCCCGTGCCTAAAGTCGGACGGTTACTTGGAATCCACGAAGTTATTCTTCTGTACCTAATAGTCCTCTTTACTACCCTCTCTGTTTTAAAATATAAAATATTTTACCTTTGTGAAAGAAGTGTATCTACATTCTTTTTAGTGTGTAGGTTTACTCCAGAATTAAATAAATCTACACATTAAAAAGAGTTTAGGTACACTTCTTTTACGAAGCTAAAATATCTTATATTTCGAAACGAAGGACGTTTTCTTTCCGATTTTGTCCCTAATTCCGAGATATTTACCCACTGTATATGTAGGAATCGCTAGATCGGCCCATGGCGTGACGTCACGTCCGCGTGGCACGTTAGTAATTTCCAAGAAATGTCTCTACACCGAGTGTGTTTAGTCAGCGTGGACACCACGGAATCGCCCTCGTTCCCTAGGAATGTATATTAGAGAGAAGACCCAAACGCAGCAGCCACGAAATCAGCAGCTCAGAGTAATATTTCCGACCGGACTCGGACTCGGCAGCGCCGGCGGCCGCCCAATAGCCCTTTCGCGGAAACAAGAGCAAAAGACCTCGCCCACCAGCGAGGGCGGCGTAGGCGGAGGTGCGTCCTATTTGTTCTCGCGTTTCTTCTTCTTCCTTCTCGTGCCGCGCTGGTTTGGCTGGGTTTCCGTTTTGAACATTCGATCGGTGTTGTTCTGGTCGATTGAATTGACGTCTGAGGCTGCAGGAAGAAGATGAAGGAGACCAAGCTGGGGATGACGTTCAACAAGGATGAGAAATTTGGAGAGTGGTACTCGGAGGTGCGTTTCCTTTTCTTCTTCTGTCCTTGCCGAGCTAAAAGTTGAGATTTGGGCCATATATTATGTGGAGGCTGCCCATGATTAAGGTGGTGATAGGTGCTTGGGACAAGAGTTGGTAATGCTGAGTAGCTTTTTTGACAAATACTACTAGTACTGAAGTGGCCGCGCCGTTGTTTTATCTTTTGTGTTGTTTTAGTTTTTGCCCCTTGAAGAATGTAATATACCACATCAGTTCACTTATCATCTTGCTGGTGCAGTCGCGCTTTCTGAATTGTTCTTGGTTTATTGCTTATTTTCTCTTCTCTTCATTGTTACTGAAGAGAAAAAAAGGGATGCTTCGCAATAGCTAGATGATTAGTTGCTATGTGAATAGCTTTTATATTTCTAGATACCCAAGTTCAAGCTTTGTTGTTTGTTTGGCCAGGTTATTGTTAACAGTGAAATGATCGAGTACTATGACATCTCTGGCTGCTATATCTTGAGGCCATGGGCGATGGAGATCTGGGAATTGATGAAAGTAAGTTTTATCCCGTGAAACTCGGTAGATCGACAAGTATTTGATAGATTGTTAGTATTTTCCCTTCTTTGCAATTAAATATATAAGTATGGTCTGTTCGGAAGTGTTGTAAATGCCATTATCTTTATATCCACAGACTTATTGGGATTCTCATCTAATGGCTTGATTTTTCAAGCATATGCCTTACCTTATCACTTTAATAATTTTCTATCGTGGTGACTAATTTAAACTTTAGTTTATCCAGTTAACTTAAAGACATTTGATATGCTGAGTTACGAGCCCTTTACACACTTAGATATGTAATTACCATGTTTATTTCAGCATTATGGATATAACTTTCACTTTCCTTCACCGTTGTTTGGCTTTCTTGTTTTCAACTATTGTTGTATCTGCTTTCTAGGTGGACAGCCTCTACTATCAATATCTTCTGGCCTTGAGTTGCTTAGATTATTATTATTGGCAGCACCAGAACCCTTGCTGTTTGATTTTATATTTGACACTATTGTAGCCCCGTTCCTTTTAGTAACCACTGTAATTTTGTGCAGGAATTCTTTGAAGCGGAAATTAAGAAGATGAAGGTGAAACCTTATTATTTCCCTTTGTTCATTACCGAGGATGTTCTGCAGAAGGAGAAGGACCACATTGAGGGTTTTGCTCCTGAGGTGTGCTTTCTTATCTTGTCTTTTACATCAAGTTCTATATTTTGCCAGTTAGCATATTGGCTTAGAAAGTTGCTGTCCAAGGAACTCATGTGGAAAGATACTATCCCCCTCTAGAAGAACTTGAATGGAATGATTAATGAACAATGTGTCCTGGCAACCATTCTAAACTCCAAACTAGTTCTCTGCTGGCTCTGAGGCGCGTGTTGGCATGTGCCACTGTCTTTCCTAACTTCAACAGAGTTTGGTCAGACCAATAATATTAAGCAATTCAGTGGCTGCAAACCCGTGATTGTTGGCAGCTGTCACTTCTTTTGTACAATTCTTGTGGGGCATGTAGCCCATAGTGCTTCATGACCTGTTATTTTTTATTTAAACTTCTGTGGATGGTCCTAATTAGCCGTGCCATATTCATATGAAATTTCTGTTTGCTACTTTATATATTTGCCTGATTGCCCTTTGATCAGTTATGCCATGAAAACATAAGTGACCTATTGATTTGTTTTCCAGGTCGCATGGGTTACTAAATCAGGAAAATCTGAGCTGGATGCTCCTATTGCAGTCCGTCCCACAAGTGAGACTGCAATGTATCCATACTTCTCTAAATGGATAAGAAGCCATCGGGACTTACCTTGGAAGTGTAACCAGTGGTGCAACATCGTTCGATGGGAGTTTAGCAGTCCAACTCCTTTCATAAGGTAAGTCATTGTTTGAAGACAGTATTCTCAGAGTCAAGGACATCTGTTTATTTAAATCGTGAAATATGTCTAGCAAACACTTTACTCATACTGTGAACATGGTGATTTTGGGTCCGAACAGTTGGAACGAAAGGACCAACAGAAAATTGGGACATGATGCCATTGATTAGCTTCACCCTGACTACTTTATAATTCCAACATGGTGTATCTATTTTTTAAACGGGCAACGTCGTGTATCTATAGTATCTATAACACTCACAAGTTGTAGTGTTACTTTGTTACACTAGCAATCTGATCCTCATTAACTCAAAAAACCATGTTTTTTCACAATTTTGTCGTCCAATGTATTATTAAGCTATTAATGCAAATTCAATGCACCTTGTGTTTCTGCAAAAAATGCATGTCGATGGCTGCATCATTAGGCCTTTTTCCCACATAAATTTTCTCATCAACTTCCTGAATGAAACATTCTACAACTGTTCAATTCAGGAGCCGTGAATTTCTTTGGCAAGAAGGGCATACAGCGTTTGCGACAAAAGAGGAGGCAGATGAAGAGGTATTAACAAATTATTTATGCATTATTTTAATATTTATTTGTTTTGTAAACTATATTTTGTTTTGGTAATCTGGTTGGGTTTATCCCGTATAAACTATGAAGGGAACATATGGCTAGTATGAAGCAGCAGCTGACCAAGTATAGCATATGAATTATGGAGTTATAAGATACGAGACATCTTCTGTGGATAATTTTTTTCATCTCTGTTATTCATAAATTACACCACTAAAAAGTAGAAACTCATAACGTTACTTTCATTTCTCAAATACAAATTTCATCTGTTTCAATAGTTTTGCCCAAAAACTTGTTGGATAAGTCCTGATGTATCAAAAGCACACTCGAATAAATGCAATATTGTAGTATTTATTTAGAAGGTGTGTTTTATGAAATGATTCTATGCAACCTACACGTGGAATTTAAAATTTTCATAATTTTATCAGGTTCTCCATATATTGGAACTCTACCGAAGAATATATGAAGATTTTTTAGCAGTTCCAGTGTTCAAAGGGAGAAAAAGTGAAATGGAAAAATTCGCTGGTGGGCTTTATACAACCAGTGTTGAGGTATTTATCATGAGAATATTTTCTGTATTTTTGCAACATCTAACTTTCTTAAAGCTGTCCTAGTAAGAAGGGAAATGATTTTCTTATTTGTAGGCCTTCATTCCAAACACTGGACGTGGTATACAAGGTGCAACATCACACTGTCTTGGTCAAAACTTTGCCAAGATGTTTGATATCCGTTTCGAGGATGAGAAGGGTAAAAGGTCCTTGGTGTGGCAGAACTCTTGGGCATACACCACCCGCTCGGTAATTCTTATTTTATCTACCTGTAACGAATTTCTTTGGAATTCTCTTGTTATACCTTTTTTCTGAATGCTGAAGCGTTGGAAATGTCAATGACATTTTTATACTGTATACTCATATTGTTGTACCTACCTCTGCTTAGATATCTTGCTGGTTGATATAAATTGATTGATAAGATTAGAAGTTCACTTTGTTTAAAAACAACAGGGTGGCATACATGTGCATCGATTCTCTGCATGATCAGCTACTTTGTTTCTAAAGTATTATGTTTCGGTTCTAAAGAATTCACATATCAATAAGCAGGAAGTGGTAAGGTTCAGAATGTTCGTATACGTCTGGGTCTATCTTTCACGACAAACAATATATAATAAAATTAACCTGAATTTGGACAGGTCTCCATAATACTTTGTAGTGGTAGCTGATACTTGGTGCTCCGTTTTATTTTTCCATCATGTTGTGAATTTAGCGCTACATTATGGTGCTAATGTAAAGGGTTGGCAGTAACCATCTTTGGTAATTTTGGGGTGTTATATATTTATGCGAATGTTCTATGCCTCGAATATCCCATCTAAAAGTTCCTCCTATATTACGTTTGGATATGTTTGATATTCTGAATGATCTTCTTGCAGATTGGGGTGATGGTGATGACACATGGTGATGATAAGGGCTTAGTGCTACCACCAAAGGTGGCACCTATCCAGGTCATCGTTATTCCTGTTCCATTCAGGGATGCGGACACGGTCGCTATTAAAGGAGCATGCAACTCGACTGTATACACTTTAAACCAAGCTGGGATTCGAGCAGAATTGGATGCCCGTGATAACTACTCCCCTGGATGGAAATATTCTCACTGGGAAATGAAAGGTGTTCCCTTGAGAATCGAGATAGGTCCAAGAGACCTGGTGAACAAGCAGGTACATTGAGTTGTCAGTATTCAGTTTATTAACTTGTTTACCAGTGATCACCAGTGGCTATTGACTCTTTAGTATTTACACAGATTAGTTTTCCACATAAACTGTCTGTTTCTGTTTTCCCCCTCTAAAATTTCCTGAAACTATTAGCACTAATAATGTATTTATATCCGTGATATAAGAGATTCAACGTTAATATTGGACTGATTGCTCATCCCTTCAGATAATATTTTTTCTTATTCGTACTGGGTTCGAAATACTAGACTACATTATATTCAAAACAGCCCGTCGCTATTTTATTTTCTCTTAAATGGTGGCAGCGAGTAGCTAATGGATATGTACAATTAAGTTGGATCTTTTTGTATTTCTACATGCTGACCTGCACATTTATAGAATTCTACACTAGCAAACCTGGAAGCTGGAATGTGAATGCAAAAAATAATGTGTCTAACAAAAAATAAACTATGTGTTCAACCAATAATTTTTCTTGGGTGTTTTACCATTTGATCTTGTGGCGGTTTGTATAATTACCAAAAGGTTATTTCAAGAAAGCAGGATGTGCTTTTCATAGTTTTGACGGGAGTAGCAGTATGAAGTTCAAGCGGATATTTGTTATACGAATAAGCTTCAAAGTCTTGTGAAGGATAAGCTTATGTTCTTCCAACCATTTGAGGAATGAAAGCCTAATGCCTGACCGCCATTGGATTCCAATGCTGCAAGGGGTTAATTCTCCTTTTAAAAATAGGTTTAATGAGATACCAGAATCACTAGTCCAAGGTAGCCTTACATGATTGCTGGGACTGTTTGATATTCTGACATATCATTTAGTTTGTCTCGTCTCATTAACAAAATAATCGCATGCACCAATTTGGTGCATATTCTCTAGTTATCAAGTGGTGCCCCTTTTCAGATTTGTGTAGAGATAACAAGGATTTACTTCTCATCACTGTGTGCTTAATTGTCATCATTTCGTGAACATCCATTCCGTGGGTAAAAATAAATATCATTTTTTTTTCAGGTGCGCATTGTCCGCCGAGATAATGGTGCAAAGGCTGACATTCCTTCGGCAGATTTGGTTGGGCATGTAAGAGTGTTACTGGATGGCATTCAAAATACCTTGTTTGAAACAGCCAAGCAGAAGAGGGATGCTTGCATGGAAGTCGTCAACACTTGGGATAAATTCATAGCAGCTTTGAATGACAAGAAGTTGATCTTGGCTCCATGGTGTGATGAAGAGGTATTTGAAGGCCTATTCTAGACCGAACTTTCTTAGCAACTAGTATTAGCTGATAAGAGTGGCACACAAGTTTGTATCTGATGCTTTTTATGTACACATTTTCCTTGATATATTATTGCAATACTAACGATTAAAAGTGAGTAGTTAAAAAAACATAGTTGCTGACTGAGCAATAAACTATTAAATTTATCTGTTTGTATCTAATATATTCGCTTCCTATATTAGATTCCACTCAGCATGTTTATCATACGGTTCCATGCTTTTGCTGCAGGGAGTTGAGAAGGACGTGAAAGCTCGAACAAAAGGCGATCTCGGAGCCGCCAAAACATTGTGCACTCCATTTGATCAGCCAGATCTTTCAGAAGGTATGGTATATTGGACGTCAAACGTGCCTGTGAATTGCTACATTTTCATTTGTTTCCCCTTTGTCTTTGCTACATTGGTTGCATACTTGTGGTTCTGACCTGTGTCCTGAAATTCAGGAACTGTGTGTTTCGCTTCTGGAAAACCTGCGAAGACATGGTCGTTTTGGGGCCGCAGCTATTGACCTTCCTCGCGCGGCGTGTCACCTGCCACACTGCGGGGTTTTTCATCGTATCTGCTTGGCAAAGCCATCGATTTCAATAGAACTGTAGTAGGAGTATGTGATTCGAAATCGTAGCATGCAGTTTTGCTTGCCATGTAAATTCTAGCATCCATCTTTTCTAAGCAATGATGATATCTCGTAATAGGAGAAGCGCATAGCTGAGCTAGGCTTTCGACTCCCAAGTATTTTGATACAAGCCCTGTCATTTATTTATATAAGAATGTATATTTAAAATTTATAGCCCCCTTGATGGTTAAGCCTTTTCAAGGGTATATGGTAAATCTCCTTGTATTGCTATCATGCGTTTTTCAACTTTTCCTCCTCCCATGATGGTTAAGCCTTTTCACTTGTCGAGCCTCCAAGTAGCCCCATATAAAATGATGCGATCCAACACACTGTCTACACCAGAAATGTACTTCTCCTCCGTTCTAAAATGTAAGACTTTTTAGTACTAGTTCAATTTGAACTCATAGAAAGGCTTACATTTAGGAATAGAGATAGTATATACATATACTATCTCTTGTAAAGCAAAACCCACTAGAGGGGGTTTTATGCTGCCTATCTTAACATGAGCACTCCCACATCATCAATTAACCAGAGCACGAACCGTCCATTATTTTATCTCCATCATGACCATGCAATGCTTCATACCCACTAACTCTATTTCCTTCCATACGACACTAGGTGCTCTGACATGGCATAATTGTTAAATCAGATTTCAGAACTAAAATTAGATTTCGGCTATGGCAAATATGTATCACGATGGACGCATCACAGATTCCTAAGCACATAAATGGATAAATAAAGGAAAAAAATGCTTTTTTTTACCTTCTACTATGACTCAACAATATATTCTATGGTGTCTGCTTATAATTCTTACTTTTGTATCTGAATAAGTCCTAATGACAAGCCCTTTCAACTTTACTTTTTTGAATCCTGTAACACCTCATCCACTGGGTCCCAGGGTGCCAGCTTACTAGGATCTCTAGACTGGTCCCACAGACCAACACTAGTCTTTTCTGCGTACTTTATCCTCACTCGTGCGCACCCGGTACCCACTTCCCGGTCACCCATCCTCAAATTGCTCTAGGCCAAGCACGCTTAACCTTAGAGTTCTTTTCAGATGAGCTTCCGGAAAATAAGTTGCAACTTGTGATCCCCTGCTCTTGGGGGTTATCAAGTACTTTTCTGGTGCCTTACTTTTTTGAATCTCGTAACACCCCGTCCACTGGGTCCCGGGGTGGCAACTTACTAGGATCTCTAGACTGGCCCACAGACCAACACTAGTCTTTTATGCGCACTTATACCTGGGCATTTTCCGGGCCGGGCCTGACCAAGCCCGCCCGTGGAAATCCCAGGCCCGAGCCCGGCCCGGCCCGGCTGTCGGGCCTGAAAATCAAGCCCGAGCCCGGACTGTGGTGCATGTTTTCTGTCGGGCCGTCGGGCCTCGGGCCGGGCCTTTGCCTATTTTGCACTTTCCTTTGGCCCGAGCCCGGCCCGCGCAACATTCGGGCCACAAATCTGGAGCCCAGGCCCGACCCGCGGGCCTCAAAAGCCCAGCCCAGCGGGCTTTTTTCGTGTCGGGCCGACCGGGCCGGGCTGCCCACGCCTAGGTTTGTGCGCACTTTATCCTCACTCGTGCGCACCCGGTACCCACTTCCCGGTCACCCATCCTCAAATTTCTCTAGGCCAAGCATGCTTAACCTTAGAGTTCTTTTTAGATGAGCTTTCGAAAAATAAGTTGCAACTTGTGATGCCCTACTCTTGGGGGTTATCAAGTACTTTTCTGGTGTTGTTGTCAGGGAATGTAGCGCTAAAACTTTTATTCTTATGTGTACTAGACATTAGATTTAATTTTAGTTTTGCATCTAGTTTTATTTCCAGTTTGTTTTATATATTGCAATCGTCTAAGCTTGGGGAAGTTTACTTCTTTAACTTGCTTGGTTGTGAGTTTTTATTTAGTTTCCTTTCAGTTTTGCATATTAGTTTAGTTTACTTTTAGTTTACTTTTAGTTTACCTTTTCCTATATCAAAAACCCATAAAAATTAGAAAAACAAAAATACTATAAAATGAGTTATGATGGTTCTAAAGTTGTCCTTGACTCAGTTATGTGTGCTAATAGCTTGAATAATTCTACTTGTACTAATGTTTATAAAAGAAGTGTCATAGAAAGCACTCATGTTTTGCAGGAAGAAGATGACAAAAGCCTAAGCTTGGGATGCCTGTGCACCCCTAATAAGAGGAGAGTGGTGAGGAGCAACAAGAAGATGATGAAAACATAAGCTTGGGGATGTCCATGCATCCCCAAGAGGAGATAGATAAGGAAGATAAAAAGGAGCAAGAAAAAAGAATGGGGACCTCCTAAATATGATAGTAATCCTCAACTTTGCTTATGATAATTCTAATGATCCTCTCTATGCTCCAAAACTAACAAAGTTTCCTCGATCTAGTAATCATATTGTCAACTTTGCTTTTAACATTTGCCACTATTATAAAAGAGGAAATGATAAGTACCCTCTTTATTTTCTTAATATTTTTAATTTGCAAATACCTACTTATAATATGCATCGGTATACTCTTTTTTGTTGCAGTTCATTCATATATAAAATGCCAATGTATAGAAAGAAAGTTAGGATTCATTATTGCTTGATTCATGCTTTATGGTGTGTTCTATTGTGTTTTAAAGTGTTAGGTATCTTGTTTGTATTGATCACACCATGGGATCCTGATATTTTGTTATCATGTTTTCTTTCTAATAATGAGAAGGGGAGAATCAAGAAGCATTACTCACACAACATATGCCCCTCCTAAAGACAAAGGTATGACAACCTAGCTATATGGCTATAAAGAAAGTGCTTTTCGGGAGGCAACCCGTTTGTTTTTTTTTTGGATTTTATTTTTGCACTCTTTCTGTAGAAAGAAGGTTTTATCTTAGTTTACCTTATGTAGTTTTTAATAAAGTACCAAATTTTACTGATAGCCATGCAGCGCGTGAGTCTAGGCGGGATCACCCCGCGTGTCATGCCTACTGCACTGATGGACACGCCATCGTATCAGTGGGCATAGACGGGCTTGCCCGCAGTTCGTCTAGCTACAATGGTGGTCGAGCCACCAAAGGAGCAGAAATGCTCGGGGGCTGCCCCGAGCACATTCCAGAATAAAGTTGCGTGTTGTCGAGTTAGCCGTGCAGCGTGTGAGTCCAGCCAGGATCACCCCACGTGTCTCACCTACTAACCTAATGGACGCGCCATCAGGGCAGTGGGCATAGTCGAGCTTGCCCGCGGTTGGTATCCAATGGTGGTCAAGCTACCAAAGGAGCAGAAACGCCTGGGGGCTGCCCCGAGCACTAAAAAGCCTTGTGCGCTGGCTGGATCCACCAACACAAGCAGTGTATCCGGGACTACCCTTATTGATGAATAAAAATGAAGTGTTTTTTCGCACACTCATTTTCGCGATCATTCACCCGGGGGCTTCTCGCTAATGGAGAAGTTGTGCCTTTTCCGCGGATGGCTTAGGGATAACTCCCTTAGACATCGTCACCAGAAATCAAGCCAAAGAAAGGAGGGAAAATACGAGTCAATCGCGAGCCCATGGGCACCAGATAAGTACTTTTCTTTTATTCGGAAGCAAAAGTACAAAGTTGTGGCTAAGAGAAGTTAATATCACTGTTCTAGACCTTATATGCCAATCTCTTGATATGCTATGCAGGTACAACCCTATCACTCTACAGGGGTCTTGGGAGAACCGTGGAGGCAAGGTCCTTCGCGTGATCAGAGCCCTCCTTCGTGGAAGAACTTGGTTCGGCACTGGTTGCTACCGTACACTGACAAAAAGCGCCTCTACCCCATCAAAGGTGAAGACAAGGATGTCTCCCCTATGGAAGCAGTGAGTCTAGGAGAAGCGGGTCCAGCCCCTCCCAAGGCACATGCTCCATCCATCATCGATGAAGACGCAAGCCCACCATATAGTGTTGCAGCAGCCGATAGCTTGGAGCATCATCTTGCGAGGGTGACGACAGCCGCCGAAGGACCATGTGAACGCATCTGTGAGACGCAATGCCCCTGCATTTTCTCGGTGAACCTTACATAAAACTCAAAGCCGGCTAAGTCCAGCCATGAGTCCTGAGGCACCACCGCTTCATGAGAGTGGTCCAGCTCTAGGCTACGGCCACACCCACGGCCTCCTGCTTGCCTCCCTCGGCCGTGACCCGCTAAACCGCCGCCTAGCAGGAGCCAACCCTCCGGTGCTGGCAGAAGCAACCTTCCCATGACAAGTGCACGATCGGTGAGTGGGGAGGTGACCATGGCTCTGCAAGAAGAGAAGATGGAAGAAGGAAAGTTCTGGGCCGATGGTGACGCCCCTTGAGGCCACTTAAATATACTAAAGGGATCAACTACCCGAGATATTAGAGCTCTCATTAACTGCCCAGAGCGGCTTTTGAGACTCCCCATGCAGAGAACTATCCCATCTGCTCTACACTAGAATCATCAGCGCACGCTCCCGGGCGAAGCCCTGAGAGGCCACTCAAGCCAGTCCTGGGAGCAACAATGGTCCTTCACCCCTTTGAGCGAGGCGCCACAATTAGTCGGATGATGTGCGCGCAGCACCTCACCCTAGGGCTACTATCAGTCCCACAGGTTTCAGGGGTACGCGGTTCGATAGGTTTCGAACTGGGTGCTCTGCGGGAGCGCGGTGCCGGGGGCTCAAAGAGCGAGACCAAGAAGTGTCCCAGGCACAGATCTTGGCGGCGAGGAGCTAGCGACCACTCCGAAGAAGAAGAAAGGACAAGTGGCTGACAATGCCTAACTCAAGGGACATGCTGCCCTCTGAACATGCTTCGCCTGACCCACCTAGGATGTCGATAGCACGATCAAGCCATGTTGCGCCCACTAGCAGTACCAATGTGCCACATTGCAACCATGCAAGACATAAGAATAGTGGGGTCCTGGTCGAGGTTCCCTCTGGGGTCCCGACTAGGATCCCGAGAGACATGCACCCGGAGAGCCGACCTCCGACAAGTCTCAGGCAGATGGATAGACTCTAGTGTCAGACTGATCGGTGTAGGCAGTGAGCGACATGTGGTATGGTGGCAGGTGCGCACAACCACGTTGATGGCATGCACTGTGTGCCTACGCCGCGTGGTGACCGGCCCTTGTGGTGTCCCCTTGCCTTTATAAAAGGAGGCCCAGGTGAAATGGATCGTATGGGCACCTAGAGGGGGTGAATAGGTGCTACTCCAAATTTTAATACTTTTTCAATTTTAGGCTTAGCACAAAGGGTAAATTCTCTAGATATACTATTAGGTGGAATTTCCCTATATGCAAACCTATCTACTAGCGAGTAAAGAGCGAGTGGAAGAGGAACGGGTAAACCGTAGTGAAGCACGCGGAGACACAGGATTTGTTTAACCGCAGTTCCTTCCTTGTTAAGGGAAGTATGTCTGCGTTGGAGGGGTGGGTGGTACTAAGACCACCACGCCACAATAGGCCTCACCCTGTTCTCCGATGGATCCCGCCACCAAAGGCATGATCCACCTTTCCACTATAGGGACCCTTCGAGGCGGGTACCGGCGCCTTTACACAACTAGCGGGGCAACAACTCCACAATCAACTTGGAGGCTCCCGAAATGACAACAAGCAACCACAAGAACAAAGTTATCAAATACAACGAACAAGATCTAGGTATTGACAAGAATACTAGATCAGGGATTTCTCCAAGTGAATGGAGAGGAGTTGATGCGCTTGATTTGTGATGATGATGATGATCCTCTCCTTCTTCACTTCCTCCAAAGATCAAAGCCTTCGGGTGGTTGAAGTGGGAGATCGAGAATGGGAGCTCTTGCACAATGTCTGGACAATTTCGAATGAATCAAGAGTTCTGAACGTTGGGGAAGAAGGGGTATTTATACCCCCTTCTAAAACCAGCCGTTGGAGACTTTGGGGGCCGGATTATCCGGGAGGAAAAAACCGCCCCAGTTCGGATTTTCCGGGAGAAAATCTGACCGGATACCGAGAGACGCGCCTTGCCATGCTTTGCTCAAGACAGGGGGGCGGATTATCCGGCCCATGCGACAACCGGATTATCCGGCCTGGGGAGGAAAAACCGCCCCAGTTCAGATTTTACGGGAGAAAATCTGACCGGACTCCGAGCGACGCGCCTTGGATCCCTTTGAACAATGAGGTAGGCCGGATTATCCGGCCCCCCTCAAAGCTTCCTGCACACTTAGCGCACATGAATAATCTCCACAGTATTGTTATCTAACACACAAAACATAGGAAAACATGAAATGTTCTTTCAATCTCCCCCTTTTTGGTGTTAGATGACAATACCAGGATTTGCAGGAAATAGTCACAAGACAACCAGCAAAAAACATGGAAGAGACTCCCCCTCAATGTGTGCATATTAGAATTTTGCATTGGAATACAAATGCACACAAATAGGTGAATCTATTCCATAGACATATGAGCAACATAATCATACCACCGAGGTAGAGGGAAGGCATCCTTGACATAGCCTCAATTATTACCGAGATAACCAATATAAGCGCCTTCCTTGATAAGCGCCTTCATAATAGGATATGAATAGATGGATGATACATTGCAAATGTATCTATAATTTTTGATGCTCCATGCTTGGTTTTGTGAACTTTCTTGTGTTTCGTCCACACTTTGGAGTACTTTTCATATGATTTCTTGGACTAACCTATTAACAAGAGCCACAGTGCCAACTGCCTGTTTTCTGCTGTTTTTGGTTCTAGGAAAGTCAGAAAATGAATATTCTCGGAATTGGACGGGACAAAAGTCAAAGTGCCTATTTTTCCAGAAGACTCTAGGAGCCAGAATACAAGACTGAGGAGGGCCAGGGGCTGGCCACACCCCCCCAGGTGCGGGCTGGGCTGGCCTCGCCAGGGCATGGTGTGGTGGCCCCAGGCACCCCCTCGGTCTCCTTCTTCGCCTATAAGAAGCCTTCTGACCTAAAAACTCCGGGGGGGTCGACGTTTTTCTAGAAGGAGTTCCGCTCTGCCGCCACCACCAGATTCCACGAAACAGCACCAGAAACTCCGTTTCCGGCACCTGCCGACGGGAATTGAGGAGATCATCGCCATCATCATCACCATCGCTTCTCCATCGACCATCCATGTTTCCCCCATCTATGAGTGAGTAATCCCCCGCTGCAGGCCATGGGGATGGTAGGGATTGGATGATATCGTTCATGTAATGGCATCAGATTGTTAGGGCATGGTGCCTAGTATCTTTTATTAGTACTTTATGACTTTGTTGCGACTTGTTGTGCTTAATGCTTGTCACTAGGGCCCGAGTGCCATGATTTCAGATCTGAACTTGTTATTGATTCATTATGATAGTATTGTTTTTGGTCTTATCTACAAGTTGTATACACACGTTGTTGTCCGAAACCAATGGCCCGGCGAGTAAATCGGGATAACCGGAGGGAATGGCTTTGATGTGAGGATCACATGTGTTCATGCAGTGTTAATGCTTTGCTCCGGTGCTCTATTAAAAGGAGCACCTTAATTGCCAGTAGTTCCCTAGAGGCCCCGCTGTAAACGGGCTGGTAGGACAAAAGATGTTGTGCAAGTTCTCATTGCGAACACGTATGACTATATATGGGACACATGCCTAGGATTATCTAGTACTTGGATGCTTTACCTTATTTATCTGCAATTGCCCTATGTTCTGATTGCCATGTAAATTGTCTTGTCCATGCAATGCCCGTCCATCCATCCCTATGCCTACCACACTCGAATCCCACTGTTTACCGCTATTGTTACTACTGTCTTTACTTTACTACTGCTGTTACTTTACTATTCCTACTACAAAACTGTTGCTACTGATAAATTGCTGTGAGCAAGATTGTTTCCAGGTGTAGCTGAATTGACAACTCAGTTGTTAAGGCTTATAAATATTATTTGGCTCCCCTTGTGTCGAATCAATAAATTGGGTTTCACTTCCCTCGAAAATACTGCGATACACCCCCTATACTTGTGGGTCATCAAGACTATTTTCTGGCGCCGTTGCCGGGGAGCATAGCTTTATTTATCAAGTCCACTTGGAATCACTATTGTTCAAGCTAAGTTTATTTTTGCCTTGTTTTCTTGCTTCTTTACCAAAAATACAAAAAAAGTAGTTCCTACTCTAGTTGTTATTTTCGTTGGTGTGTTATTGCCTTGCTTTATCATGCTTGTTGTCGATGGTTGGTTTCTTTGAAACTGAATCTTATTGGCAAGGTGGGTTCACGGAAGATCAAAAATATTATTATAAGGAACACCGCTTGTCACAAAAAGGGAAACACTTATGGGAACAAATTGATAAATTGAATACCATTGCTAGAAACGTGTGCTCTACTTATAATGTTACTTATTTCTTTGATAAATCTTGTTGTTGTAGGAGGTACAAACACCTCCCTTTTCAATGTGAGTATAATGATAATGTTACCATATCTTCTTATGTTAAAGGGAATTATGACTTTTATGATGTGGAACAAATTTAGGAATTTATTGCTTGGAAGTGTGCATTTGAACTTGCTAGTTTGCTTGAAAATATTGATGATTCACCTTATATGTATGAGGTTTATGGTATACTTAAATTTTGCTTTGATAATTACAAGGAAGAAAATGGCTATATTCTTGAATATATTAATAGATGCTTTCCACAAATGGAAGAGACTAATGCCTTGCAGGATCCTATGGAAGAAGAAATTGATGAACCTGAAATCTCATTACATGAAAAAGAGGAGGAGAGTGATGAACAAAAGGAGGAAGAATGGATTAGCTACCCATGCCTACCTTCTAATGAGAGTAACTCTTTATCTCTTACATTATTTGATTGTCCCCCATGCTTACTAAAGGAGGATGAATGTTATGTTCCTGAGGATCCTTTTGAAAATGTTTATAATAAAGCTCTAGTGCTTGCAGATCATGAAAAGCATGCTTTATGTGATAGTTATTGTTGAGTTTATTCATGAGGCTACTTAAAATTATTATGAGAGAGGAAAAATATGGTTGTAGAAGTTTTCATGGTATTGAAACACCTCTTTATGTGCTCAAAGTTTTGAAGTTACTCTTGTTTTATCTTCCTATGCATGTCACTTTGTTATTTGCTTACACGATTCCTATGCATAGGAAGTGGGTTAGACTTAAATGTGTTTTGAATTTGCTCCTTGATGCTCTCTTTTACTTCAACTCATATTTCTTATGAGAGCATCCTCTCAAACTTTTATGCCTGAAGATGATAATATGTCTATTATTCTTGGGAGACCTTTTCTTAGATACTGCAGGAGCTATTATTAATTGTAATCAAGGGAAGGTGACCTTCAATGTTAATGACAAGGAACACATTGTCTATTTCCTCAAGAAGATTGAAAGGACTTATGGTTTGAATTCAATTGAACATGTTGAGGGCATTCAAGTTGGAGAAATATATTGTCCCATACCAAGAGGAAAAATTGAAACTATTATGATTGGGACCATTGCTATCAAGGTTGAGGTAACATAATCATTAGTGGGATACAAAGTTTTGTCTCATATGGAATTGTTTTGGTAACAAGACCTGATCAACCTTGTTAACAAAAGGATTTCATTGAACAAAACAATGTTTTCACCATGATTATCTCCGCTTACTTCTATTTTATCCATTTTAATTTTTGCTTATGCCGAACTTAAAGGCGTTAAAGAAAAGTACTTATTGGGAGATAACCCAAAAGTTTTAGATGAGTCTTGGAAGTTATTACCTCTGTAATAACCGCTCCTTATCCTTTGTATTTGCTTTTTGTGCCAAGAGTAACCTCTAATGAGAAAAAAGTAATGATTGGGAAAGTTGCTGTCCTGAAACAGATTTCTGTGCTTCACCGTAAAAATTCGTGTAAAATCTCTGAACGTCTTTTTGAGGCGTGGATTTTTGTGATTATGCCCCAGGTTGTTATATAACTTTCATTAGTTCAACACTTTTTGATTTGAGCAACAGAAAGTCTTCGAAAAAATTTGTCTTTACTTGCTGGTCTGTTTTGACAGATTTCTGCCATTTTCTGCATTTGCTTCTTGTTGGTTCCTTTTTGAGTTCTTTTGGGGAATTGAGATTTTTGAGGGAATTGATACAGTAGCTAGTGTTCTAATGTAAGTTTATTGGTGTTGTAACTGAACCCAAAGACTTATTATCTTGAGTGCACTAATGTTGCTAATAAAGATTGTGTGAAGTTTTGTATGAAGGAAAACATTTCATGTGTATGGAAGGAATAAGTAATGAGATGAAGAATGGACTAAAGCTCAAGCTTGGGTATGTCATGTGTGTCACCCCAAGAAATATCCAAGAAGTACAAGCGTCAAAGCTTGGGGATGCCCAAGGCATCCCCTTCTTCATCAATAAAAATCTCACGTTTCTTCCAAACGCTTCATTTTTATTGTTTCATGCACAGTTGTGTTATTTTTGGAGCGTCTTCTTTTTCATTTTCGTTTTGGTTTTTCATTTGCTTTTGTTTTCTTAGTTTGATGAATAAATTGGTTAGACCTCCTCTTTCATATATTGGTGTTCAAATAGTTTGGTTTGGTTTGGAAAAGAGTAGGAAAAATCATGCTTAAGTGGTAAAGAGAGCTTGTTTTTGACTGTGGCCTATGCTTTGTCATGCCATGCTTGATATTGTTTTGGCTTTATGCTTAAGTATTCTTTGTTGTAGCATGACTTGTTATAAACAATTGAGATTGCTTAATGTGCCTTGGATGAATCATGTGTTGTTTTATCATATTAAAGCATAGTATAGTGGTATTCTCCTTTTATGATTTATTTGGGTTGACTTGGCACATGCTCACACCATGCTATGACTATCCCAAGTCACCATAGCCTTTATGATCCTTTAGTTTTCAACTTGTAGTATCACTTTATGCTTTGATTAATGATGTTTTGTCGCTCTGCATGATTATGGCCATTATTGCTCTCTTGTTTGTCGCTCCCTTACTATTGCTAGCCTTCACTTCTAGTGAGTGTTTTACTCATGTTTCCAACTCCCTAAACCAAATATTTCCAAAGTGTCCACCATACCTACCTATTAGCATCATTTGCTACTTCCGTGCATATTCAATATGCCTTGTTTTCTTCTGAATAAAATGTTTGCTTGTTTTGAGAAAGTTAGTTAGTAAAGCTCTCATGAACTTGATGGCACACTTTATTTCCTGCACTTAATAAACCTGAACCATTATGAACTCTCCATGAAAGTTATATGCTTGCTAATTATAGGCTGGGAATTAGCAGAACCGTGCTATCACGGGGAACGCTTTCAACACTTGTAAATATATATACCCAGTTGATACCTTGCTCTTTTGTTTGCGGATGTCGTCGGTGTGCAATAAAAGGGGAGCTTGTAAGTCCATGGAGTTATGTATGTGTGTTAGAGAAACGCCTGGGCCTCTGGTCTAATCCATGCTGACATGGTGGAAACCTGCAGTGTAACCATAATGATATCTATGAAGCATTCTTCTTATAAAAAAAAGAGAAAGATAGCTATTGAGAAAAAGAAAAAAAAAGAGATTTATGAAAAGAGGAAAGAGAGAAAAAAGCACCATTTTCCCATGGTAAATAAGAAGATTGCTGAGATACTCATTGTCTGCTTGCCTTGTCATTTTGATATGGGGATTCTTCCGTATCATCGGGCAAGGGGTACCCCGTTGGCAGTTCTCAATGATACGCACATACTTACGATGACACAAACTTACCGGTAACTAAAGTTGAGTAGCATGAGGAGCGGCCCTCGTACTCAAGGGACTTGGGATTTCCAGTTTATAGTCTGTCAAGCATATAACTCAGATTGGACCTCACTTTCACCTTAACCACATTAAATATGCTTATGATAGGGGCAATGAGAGCTCAAAGCTAATGAGTACCTTACTTTCAGCATTTGGAAGCCTTTCAAACTATTCAAAACCTTTTTATTTCCTTGTTGAGTCTCCACACATTCTATGAGCACTTTCTTGAGAGCATAGTGGCCATTCTTAGTTCTATGTGCATTGTCCCAAGACTTGTTGATTGATGCATACCTTGATATTGCTTGTTTTAAACTATTTGTATCTAGTCACTCTTGTAAACTTTGAAGGTGTCCTATGCATTTATGTTTGCTACTCTATGAGGGACAAGCTGAATGCCACTATGCTATGTTTTCTTTATGTGAAACAAACAAACGTCTTGCAAACCATTGTTGTTCATGACTCTTTTGTTTGTGCCTTTTCATGTTGCATCATAGTTGCTTTGCCTTATTCTTAGAACTTTGTCTTTCATGTTATGATTGAAGTACTATGATCCCAGCTTTGAATGTTTTACAAATGCTTTGATCAAGTTTATGATGGTGCATGTCACCTCAAAAATTATTCTTTCTTTTTATCACTTACCTACTCGAGGACGAGCAGGAGTTAAGCTTGGGTATGTTGATACATTGCAAATGTATCTATAATTTTTGATGCTCCATGCTCGGTTTTGTCCACTTTCTTGTGTTTCGTCCACACTTTGGAGTACTTTTCATATGATTTCTTGGACTAACCTATTAACAAGAGCCATAGTGCCAGCTGCCTGTTTTCTGCTGTTTTTGGTTCTAGGAAAGTCAGAAAATGAATATTCTCGGAATTGGACTTGACAAAAGCCAAAGTGCCTATTTTTCTAGAAGACTCTAGGAGCCAGAATACGAGACGGAGGAGGGCCAGGGGCTGGCCACACCCCCCCAGGCGCAGGCTGGGCCTGGCCACGCCAGGGCATGGTGTGGTGGCCCCAGGCACCCTCTCGGTCTCCTTCTTCGCCTATAAGAAGCCTTCTAACCTAAAAACTCCGGGGGGTTCAACGTTTTTACAGAAGGAGCTCCGCTCCGCCGCCACCACCAGATTCCACGAAACAGCACCAGAAACTCCGTTCTGGCACCCTGCCGGGACGGGGAATTGGAGTAGATCATCGCCATCATCATCACCATCACTTCTCCATCGACCATCCATGTTTCCCCCATCTATGAGTGAGTAATCCCCCGCTGTAGGCCATGGGGATGGTAGGGATTGGATGAGATCGTTCATGTAATGGCATCCGATTGTTAGGGCATGGTGCCTAGTATCTTTTATTAGTACTTTATGACTTTGTTGCGACTTGTTGTGCTTAATGCTTGTCACTAGGGCCCGAGTGCCATGATTTCAGATTTGAACTTGTTATTGATTCATTATGATAGTATTGTTTTTGGTCTTATCTACAAGTTGTATACACACGTTGTTATGCGGAACCAATGGCCCGAAGTGGCGTAATCGGGATAACGGAGGGAATGGCTTTGATGTGAGGATCACATGTGTTCATGGAGTGTTAATGCTTTGCTCGGTGCTCTATTAAAAGGAGCACCTTAATTGCGATAGTTCCCTAGAGGCCCCAGCAAAGCGGGTGGCGGGACAAAAGATGTTGTGCAAGTTCTCATTGCGAGCACGTATGACTATATATGGGACACATGCCTAGGATTATCTAATACTTGGATGCTTTACCTTATTTATCTGCAATTTCCCTATGTTCTGATTGCCATGTAAATTGTCTTGTCCATGCAACGCCTATCCATCCATCCCTATGCCTACCGCACTCGAATCCCACTGTTTACCGCTATTGTTACTACTGTCTTTACTTTACTACTGCTGTTACTTTACTATTCCTACTACAAAACGGTTGCTACTGATAAACTGTTGTGAGCAAGATTGTTTCCAGGTGTAGCTGAATTGACAACTCAGTTGTTAAGGCTTATAAATATTATTTGGCTCCCCTTGTGTCGAATCAATAAATTGGGTTTCACTTCCCTCGAAAATACTGCGATACACCCCCTGTACTTGTGGGTCATCAATGGATCCATAAGCATAATCCATGAGATGAAATCCATAAGCATAATCCAGACAACCACTGACATAGAGTCTCAAACAAACTACAAACCACAAATTTAAAGTTCAACGCTAAATGGGCATAAGCAAGAAAACGACGAATAGAAAAATGCAAGTGCTTATGCCCGACCCATGCAAATCCATGAATATCCTAATAGAACTACTTCTCCCCCTTTGGCATCGAGACACCAAAAAGGAAGAAGAGCGATGCTAGCACCCCACGGGATCACTCGTAGTCCTCATCCTCGTCCTCGTCCTCGCCTTCATTCTCATCCTCATCCTCATTTCAAGCTCCTCGGTGTCACCATCCTCATCAGCAGCAGCAACCGCAGAGGGGAACAAGTGACGCTCCAGCTCTCCATAGTTCAACCCGGAGGAAGAGTTCCACCGAGCATACGGTGTGGGAGGTGTAGGAGCCGGAGGGTCACCCGAAGCACCGGACACATGGTGGAGGATGAGCTGTTGGGAGTGAGCCAACTCATGGCGCTGCTTGTATGCCTCGTACTGACCCTTGCGCGTGTCCACTCCCATGCAAAGTATGTGACGCTGGAACCAGTTCAGCTACTTGATCTCACGGGCAACGGGAGGCACTGGGGGCATGCGAGCATCCCTCATGAGACCCTCAGGAGCAGAGGAGGGGTGAGAGGTCTTCCAAACCTTGGTGTAGATCTTCTTGGCCTTATGCACCGAATCAATGTTGAACTCCTCAGAAGGAAGCAGGTGCCTTATGAGCATCATAATGTAGGGTGCATAGGGGATGGACAGACGGTTGAACATAGTATCAGTCAATTCATGGTAAATGAAGTCCATGACATCCATCCTGTACTACACCGACTCGTCCTTGCACGAGGCAACCTCATGAGAAAATTGAAGTAGCTGGACAAGGTGACCACGTATGCTGTCATTGTTGCCCCCACTCGGAGTGATGGAGTCATGGAAGAGACCCACTAAGGCAGCATAGATGGGAGCAAGACCAGCCAGAGTGCCCACAATGCCATTGTCCACAGTGAAAGGAGAGCTGCATCTTTGTTGGGCTTCAGCTAGGTGATGATGCGGTGGCCACTGGCTCTATCCCTGCTGCGGAAAGAGTATCCAAGAACCTCAGCAAACACATGAAAATTAGCAGACATAGGCTTGTCATGAGTCATCCACTTCATAGTGCAACACTCATCCCCACAAATAACCAAAGTGGAGAAGAACTGCTTCACCACCTCAGAGTCATAAGAGCACTGGAGAGACATGAGATGGTGCAGCCCCATCCTCTCAGCCACAAACATTGCATCCACAAGGTGGGCCTTCTCCAAAGCCTCAGCAAGGACCAGTGGGTGCATAGGCCTAATGTTCAGCCTGGCATACACATCTTCATAGATACCTTTCTGTTCAGCACACCAAAAATGAGTATCCCCCAGCTCATCATCACGAGGCAGCTCAGCAAACAAGTCACGGTGACGGATGGAGGAATAGGTGACTGCATCCAAAGTCCTATAGTTGATCTTGGGCTCCTTGCCCTTTCTTTTGGACACCCCCTTCTAAGTCCTCTTTGCTTGTTCAGCCATGCGCTTTGCTTCGTTCTTTCTTCTCCTCAACTCAACTTCGTCCACTAAGTTATCCTGTCCGTCGTCCTGAAAGTATTTACCGCGAGGGCGGCGCTTGTAGGTCTTGGGAACACTAGAACCACCTGTGAGGAGAACAAGGGCGATAGCATGGGGATAAGCATACACACAAGTCCAGGAGAGAGCATGGAAAAAGTAGTCAAAAAGTTCATAAGTCAAATCTACTCAATGCATACTCCATAGTGGCGAACTAGAGTTGAATCATCGGGGCGGATTATCCGGCCTGGCGAAAGCGAATAATCCGGCCCTGGCAGAAAATTTCGATTTCACCTAGATTGCATGCAAAAAAAAGTAGATCAGGCCTAGAAACTGCAAGACTACGATTTCTATGCGAAAACACATCCTTCCAACGTTCCACCCAACAAGTAACACATCTAGCCAAAGATGGGGAGAGAGGGAGTTACCCTCACTCATTGGAGGAAGAACACGGAGGAGAAGGTACCCGGAGGCGTGGAGAAGAAGATCCAGGGAGGCCCGGAAAATCCGGTGGCCGGAGAGGCTCCGGGGAGGGGAGGGGACGGCAGGCGGCGGCTGAGGAGGAGGAGAGGGTTGGGGGAGAAGTGCTGCTCGTTATGAGCCCTTTCCCCCGATCCCTGCCCTTTAAGACGAAATCCGCCAGGGCCGGATTATCTGGCCTACACTTGGGCCGGATTATCCGGCCTCAAATCTGGAATTCTGTTGTACATAGATTCAGGTCCGCGCGTCCCCAAACAACACCCCCACAAGGTGTACAAGGGACTTGTGTGCAAGAATAGATGGCTTAGGGGTAGGGAAAGGCTTAGGATTAAGAGAACCAAACTGAGATGGTACTAGACACTCAAAATTGCAAGATCCAAATCAAATAAAAGCCAAGATTGAGTGTGATTCCCATAAGAACATGAGAGAGCAAAAAACAGCCCAAAAGATCCAATTCTCCTCAAGTGAGAGGGCGGTGGCCGAAGCCACCTTATTGGAGTGTATGGTGTGACACCGTGAAGATATATCTTGGGTTCACGACCAATACTCATCAATAAGCTCACATATCACAAAATGATATTAAGAGAAATGATTTATCTTGCTTTTGGAATTATGGGGGGAGGGTTAGCCCAATGAGTTAGGACCACACTCCTCCTATATCCATGCCCACACCTAGACCAGAATAGGATTGAGAGGTACGAGTGAGTGCATGGGTAATCAAGACAAGCTCCTGGAATCAATGATATTTAGCTCATTCCTCAAGTAGCAGAATCTTGCTTCATCAAGTGGCTTCGTAAAAATATCCGCAAGTTGGTTCTTCGTGCTCACAAAGGATAGATCAATATCGCCTCGAGCAACATGGTCTCGAATAAAATGATTCTGAATCTCAATATGCTTTGTCCTTGTGTGTTGTACTGGATTGTACGCAATTTTGATTGCACTTTCATTATCACATAAAAGAGGCACTTTGTCACAATTGACACCGTATTCCTTTAAAGTTTGCCTCATCCACAATAATTGAGTGCAATGGCGGCAACATATTCAGCTTCGGTGGAGAGATATACAATTCTGCTTTTTAGATGACCAACACACAAGAGATCTTCCCAAGAATTGACAAGCTCCAGAAGTGGATTTCCGATCATCCTTATCACCAGCCCAATCTGAGTCAGTGTAACCACATAATGAGAAATTGGAGCCCTTGGGATACCAGAGACCAAAGTTATGGGAATGAACCAAATATCGAAAGATCCTCTTGACCGCCACTACGTGGCTTTCTTTAGGAGCTGCTTGATACCTTGCACACACTCCCACACTCAACACGATATCGGGTCTAGATGCACAGAGGTAAAGAAGAGATCTGATCATGGACCGGTATACCTTTTGATCCACATCTTTACCATGTGTGTTAAGTTCAAGATGACATTTTGTTTGCATCGGAGTGGCGACACCATTTAGATCCGTCATCTTGAATCTCTTGAGCATACCTTGGATGTACTTTGCTTGATTAATAAAGGTTCCTTCTCTAAGTTGCTTGATCTCGAATCCAAGAAAGAACCGAAATTCCCCCATCATAGACATCTCAAACATGTCAGTCATAAGCTTTGAAAATTCATCATTAAAAGATTTATTAGTAGAACCAAAGATGATATCATCTACATATAGTTGGCATACGAAGAGCTCCCCCTTAACCTTCTTAGTAAAAAGAGTGGGATCGATTTGCCCAACTTCGAAGCCACGATCTAACAAAAGTTCTTTAAGGTGCTCATACCACGCACGTGGGGCTTGTTTAAGTCCATAGAGTGCCTTATCAAGTTTGTAGACATGGTTCGGAAAGTTAGGATCCTCAAAACCCGGGGGCTGCTTTACATATACCAACTCATGTAGAGGACCATTAAGGAAGGCATTCTTGACATCCATTTGCTGCAACTTAAAATTGTTATGGGCAGCATAAGCAAGAAGGATACGAATGGACTCAAGGCGAGCCACTGGAGCACAGGTCTCGTCAAAGTCAATGCCCTCAACTTGAGAGTAACCTTGTGCCACAAGTCGTGCCTTGTTCCTCACAACAATGCCATTCTCATCTTGCTTGTTTTTAAATATACACTTGGTGCCAATAACATTGCGGCAATCTTTGGGTTTCTCCACGAGTTTCCAGACTTTGTTGCGCTCAAAATTATTCAATTCTTCATGCATAGCAACAACGCAGTCTGGATCTTCAAGAGCTTCAAAGACCTTCTTAGGTTCCACCATTGAGATATGAGCTTGATGCTCACCAAAACTGGCCAATTCCCTTCTTGTAGAAACCCTTCATCGAAGATCACCAACAACCTTGTCGAGGGTGTGACCCCTTATCTCAAGGTTCCGATCAGCCCAAGCCTTGCGATGAAGTTCAATAAGTTTGTTGTCTCTTGGTGGAGTAGTTTCATCACTTGAATCTTCATTGGAATCATTTGCTCGACCTTGACTAGGAACTGGGATAACAGCAGGAGGTGGTGATGAAGCGTGCCCTTGAGGTGAGTCAGTAGACGTAACAGGAGGCTGCTAAACAGGTGAGTCAAGGCCAGATAATCCGGTCGATGGAGGGGCTGGATAATCCGGCCTTGGAGTACATGGAGAAGCTTCATCAGGATGCCTGGGGCTTGCTTGAACTGGCGAGGGGCCGGATAATCCGGGGCTGGCCGGAAAATCCGGCCTAGATCTTGCATCGATATCTTCACCAACAGGAGCAATATGGTCAGCAGGAGCGGGGTGACCGGATAATCCGTCCTGGAGCTTTCTGGAACAACCTGACCTTCAACAGTTGATGGAGATGGTGCAGAAGTTGCTCCCGTGGTGGGAACATGTTGGGTGTGTGTAGATGAGGGCTCTTCATGAGTAGAGCATTGTCCTTCCCGATCCGCCACAAGGGGTTCCTCAATGGGGCAGAAAAATCCCATGCCCATTCTTCTTATGGCATCTTGGGGTATTTCAACATCTGCATCACAAACACCAACTTGCTCCGCACGGAAACCGTCATTTTCCTCGAACACCACACTACAAGATTCTACAACAGTTCCGGAGAGCTTATTGTAGACTCTATAAGTGTGGGATTCGGCACCATAACCAACAAAAATACCTTCTAGAGCCTTAGATTCAAACTTAGATAAACGAACTCCCTTAATAAGAAAGAAACACTTACACCCGAATACCTGAAAGTATGAGTTGTTTGGCTTGTTACTGGTAAGTATTTCATATGGAGTCTTGTCCAAGATCTTATGGAGGTATAATTGGTTGGATGAGTGACAAGCAGTAGAGATTGCTTCAGCCCAGAAGTTATATGGAGATTTGAATTCGGCTAGCATTGATCTTGCCATATCCATTATTCTTCCTCTCGGATACACCATTTTGTTGAGGGGTGTACGCAATGGAATATTGATGTCTTATCCCCTCTTCACTTAGGAACTCATTTAAGGTGTAGTTCTTGAACTCAGAGCCGTTATCACTTCTTATAGCCAGAATGGGGACGTTGTGTTGACATTGAACCTCGTTGGCGAAGTCGATGACTGTTTGTTGAGTTTCACTCTTCAACTTGAAGAAATAAACCCAAGTGTATCTTGAGTAATCATCAACAATCACTAGACAATACTTCTTCCCACCAAGGCTTGCATGAGATGGAGGTCCGAAGAGGTCCACATGAAGGAGCTCTAAGATCCTTTTGACGAGATAATAGTTTTCCTTCGATGAGGAGAGTCATGCATTTTCCCTTCAACACACGCCCTGCAAACACGATCTTTGGCAAAGGAGACATTTTCTTTTAGTCCAAGGATGTGGCCACCCTTGTGGAGACTTTGCAAAGTTCTCATATTGACGTGGGCTAGTCGGTGATGCCATAGCCAACCTGCGTCAGCCTTTCCGAAAAGACACATCGGGCCTATAGTGGTTTTCCCCTAAAAGTCCACCACGTACAGGTCATTTTCGACATATCCCATGAAAGCGACTTTTAGAGACTTGCTCCACAAGAGTACCACCAAATCAGCATCAATATAAACTGCAAAGCCCATCTTACCAAGGGCGTGAACTGAAAGTAAGTTGTACCCGAGTGTCTCAACAAGAATGATGTCCACGAGAGAGATATCGTGAGCCACCACAACTTTGCCGAGACCCAATACCTCAGATTTTGACTTGTCACCATAGGAGACGGTTATGTGATCATGGTTTGTCCGCATCTCTGTGATGATCTCCTTGCTTCTGGTCATATGACTCGTGCAACCGCTATTAAGTACCCATTTAGAACCACCGGAAGCATAGCCCTGCAAGAAAATTACTTCTTGGTTTTAGGTACCCATTTTTCAATGGGTCCTCTCATGTTAGTGACAAGGGTCTTGGGGACCCAAATAGACCAAGGAATGTAACAATCATAAGGGCCTATATAACTAGCATAAACATCACCATAATAATCGCAATATAATTCAAAGTTAGGATTGTTAACCCCTACAAAACCATCATATTAGTCGTGTCATTGGTAATGTTGCTAGTCTTTGGTTGAGCAGTCTTGCTCTTCTTCTTCTTGTTTTTCTTGCTCTTTGTCTTGGGAATGTAACCAAGACCTTCTTTTCTATTGTTTGTCCTTTGCTTGCTCAGTATCTCATCAATAACCTCTTTACCTTTGTGTTGAGAACCTCTTGCAAGGTCTTCTTTTCCATAGGATGAAGTGGAGGTACTTGGCACATCATACCATTTCAATTGAGTTTGGAGCTGGTCATGAGACTCATTTAAAGTAGAATGATCACTCTTCAATGCCTTGTGAGCACTTTCGAGATTATCAAACTTCTCCAAAAGTCTAGCATAAACAGCCCCAAAGTCAATCTTTTCTTTCTTTAGTTTCTTTACCTTGGCAAGAGCATGGTCACGTTATTTGATGAGCTGAGCCACAACTTCTTCCTGTGACTCCTCAATGGATTCGAGTCTCTCTTCCAAAGATACTCGAGCTTCCTCTTCCTCTTCCAAGGCATTCTTCAAAGAAGCTATCTCCAAGACGTCTTCTCTTTCAATTCTGCCCTTTTCTTCAAGAAGATCTTCGGCTTGAGCAAGGTGACTCATAAGAGCATCAAAATGGAGTTTGTGCTCACCTTGCAGGTTAGTGAAAAATGTGTCCAAAGCAATAACTTCTTCTTTCATTTTAAGACTGTCATGATCATCCATATCCAAAATTATGTTAGTCTTAGGAAATTAAGAGCTAGAACTTGATACCTCGGACCCTCTTGCCCTTAGGCAAGTAGCATTGTTGTTGATGACATTCTCGTTTGGCGAGTCGAAGAGATATGAAGGAGTCGATGTGGTGGCTATAGCAGCCACCTCGCGAGAACTATCTTCATCCTCTTCATCTTCACTTGCAGAGGAGTATTCTTCTTGTGCTACTAAGACAAACTTGGGTTGCTTCTTGAAGGGGCTATTCTTCTTAATAAATGGCTTCTTCTTAGGTGCTTTGGATTTTTCTTTAAGAATGATCCTACCACCATTGTCTTCTCTATTTTGATACGGAAACTCGGCTACAAAGTGCATTCTATCTCCACAGTTGTAGCAAGTTCTCAGTTTTGGGCCACTTTCTCTTCTTCCATTTGACCCGTTCTTGCGCTCGAGTTCCGACTTGGCTTTGGCAGGATCCTTCCAAAAGTTCCTTGCATAAAATGCCATGTACTCACCATGAGCATGTTTGACTTCATCGGGGCAGTCCATGGAGGCCCCCTCAAATGCTCTTTCATCCTCCTCTTGCTCAACAACATTGGCTTTGAGAGCAACATTGACACCCTTTTGCATTCCAATGGCCCGAGCACGGGCATCTTCAGCATTCTTTGCTGCCACTTTGAATGACGCCATTTCTTGCATGACCTCATTGGATGTCATTTGATGGTAGTTATGTCTACCTTGCAGGCTCTTCAAGTCCGTTGGATCGAAAGGCATTAAGGCACTCACATATTTCCTTTTTATCCATGCATCATCAATGTGAGTGGCCACATGCTTTCTAAATGTTGTTGTGATGCCATTGAGTCTTCTATACATGTCTTCATGGTTTTCACCATCCAACATGTAGAATCCCTCAGCTTCATTACTAAGGGCATCATACATGTTCCTTCTCATGCTTTCATTCCCAACAAACAGATTCGTAAGAGCATCCCAAGATTCTTTAGCTGTGTTGAGATGTTCAATGTGTGGCATGTCCTTGGGACCCACACCAAGCTGTATCATGTGGAGAGCAGTGGCATTCAATTGGCTGTCCACAACTTCTCTTTTTGTCAGGTTGGTTTGATCTCCAATATGAAGACCCTCTTCAATAATCCTCCAAAGTTCAATAGAGGAGCTGCAAACATGAGATTTCATTAAGAATTGCCATTGATTGAAAGAGGATGCAGTGATCTTGGGTGGATCACCCCTATTGTTTATATAAGGATGAGGGATAGGTGGGTCGGGGGAATATACGTGGCGAACCTCACTATATTCCTCCTTACCACTTCCCTTCTTGGAGGTGGAACCATTAAGTTTTTCACCTCCCGCATCATCATCCTTGGATCTGGTGTTACCCTTTTCCTTAGATGATGGTGTGGCTGCCTCAGAGGAGGATGGAGATGGGGATATGGATGATGTGAGGCGAGCAATAATTTGATTCATCTCCTCCATCTTGGCCTCAAAGGATTTCAACAAGGTTGTTTCCAACGTCTTGAGATCATCCATTGTGACCTTATCCACAGCCTCATTCCCATCATCCTTGGTACCCATACTACTCTTAGGCGGTTAAGCCCGAATTAAGATCCAGGGCTCTGATACCAATTGAAATGGATCGTATGGGCACCTAGAGGGGGGTGAATAGGTGCTACTCCAAATTTTAATACTTTTTCAATTTTAGGCTTAGCACAAAGGGTAAATTCTCTAGATATACTATTAGGTGGAATTTCCCTATATGCAAACCTATCTACTAGCGAGTAAAGAGCGAGTGGAAGAGGAACGGGTAAACCGTAGTGAAGCACGCGGAGACACAGGATTTGTTTGACCGCGGTTCCTTCCTTGTTAAGGGAAGTACGTCTGCGTTGGAGGGGTGGGTGGTACTAAGACCACCATGCCACAATAAGCCTCACCCTGTTCTCTGATGGATCCCGCCACCAAAGGCCTGATCCACCTTTCCACTATAGGGACCCTTCAAGGCGGGTACCGGTGCCTTTACACAACTAGCGGGGCAACAACTCCACAATCAACTTGGAGGCTCCCGAAATGACAACAAGCTGCCACAAGAACAAAGTTATCAAATACAACGAACAAGATCTAGGTATTGACAAGAATACTAGATCAGGGATTTCTCCAAGTGAATGGAGAGGAGTTGATGCGCTTGATTCGTGATGATGATGATCCTCTCCTCCTTCAATTCCCCCAAAGATCAAAGCCTTTGGATGGTTGAAGTGGGAGATCGATAATGGGAGATCTTGCACAATGTCTGGACAATTTCGAATGAATCAAGAGTTATGAATGTTGGGGAAGAAGGGGTATTTATACCCCCTTCCAAAACCAGCCGTTGGAGACTTTGGGGGCCGGATTATCCAGCCCAAGTGAGGGCCGGATTATCCGGCCTGGGGAAACTCCGCCCCAGACTCGAAATATCCAGCAGATAATCCGCCGCCCTATCAGAGCGTCGCGCCGAGCTTGCCATTGATCGACTTCTGGGGGCCGGATTATCCGGTCCTATGTGAAGGCCGGATTATCCGGCCTGGGGAGGAAAAAACCGCCCTAGTTCGGATTTTTCGGGAGAAAATCCGACCGGATACCGAGCGACGCGCCTTGCCATGCTTTGCTCAAGAATAGGGGGCCGGATTATCCGGCCCATGCGACCGCCGGATTATCCGGCCTGGGGAGGAAAATCGCCCCAGTTCGGATTTTCCGGGAGAAAATCCGATCGGACTCCGAGCGACACGCCTTGGCTCCCTTTGAACAATGAGGTAGGCCGGATTATCCGGCCCTTGGTGGGGCGGATAATCCGGCCCCCCTCAAAGCTTCATGTACACTTAGCACACATGAATAATCTCCACAGTATTGTTATCTAACACATAAAACATAGGAAAACATGAAATGTTCTTTCACCAGGTCGATCGAGAAGGGGAGGGTTTTTTGAGCTACAGTCTTCTTGGGGAAGGAACCATTGTAATTGTGATCGTCCACCAGATAGTTGATAGTTGCAGGACGTAGGGCTCCACATGTCACGGACCTGAACCTGGGTAAAAAATCATGTGTCTCTATTTGTGTGTGTTCATCTAGCTCACCGATCGAGTTCATCGTACGCTGCACCCCTAGCCGAACTAAAAAAGGGGATCTCCCAACCCCGGTGTCGAAAATTAAGACACGACAGGGTCCCTACTCTAGGTATAAGAGCGTGTTACGTCAGGGCGACACAATCTCCCCTCTTTTGTTTGACTTTTATGGCGGATGCTCTAGCGGCAATTCTTGACATGGCAGCCGATGCTGGGCATATCCAAGGGGTAGTGTCCCATATGATCCTAGGGGGAGTCTCCCATCTCCAGTACGCAGATGATATGATTCTCCTCCTGGACCTCATCGACATGTGCTTAGCCAACTTGAAATTCTTGCTCATTTTCTTCAAAATTATGTCAAGTCTCAAAATTAATTTCCTCAAGAGTGAGGTTTTTGTTCTTGGTGTTGACCAGGCTGAGCAAGCTAGAGTATCTAGGCTCCTAAAGTGCAAAGAGGGAACCTTTCCTTTCATTTACGTAGGCTTCCCTATAGCAGACAGAAACCTAACCATGGACTGGGAGAGTCTCATTGTTGTGGTAGGTAGAAGGGTCAAGCCCTAGGAAGGATGGTTCATGTCTTCTGCTGCTAGGTTGACCCTAGTGAAATCCTCCTTGTCTAGTCTCCCTATTTTTTGCATGGGCCTTTTCCCATTGACCGATGGTACACATGCTGGTTTTGATAAGCACATGGCCAGGTTCTTCTGGAAGGGGTGAGTGACACAAGAAAACATCATTGGCTTAACTGGCCAGAAAGGAAGGAAGCACACACCTTCGTTTGTTTCTCTCTTCCTGTCGGACTTAACCTGCTGGATACCCTCTAACAGAACTTCGTCCCTTGCTCGTGAGCTGATTAATCTATTGATAGGGAAGGGCTTCTTAAAAGAAAGAGAAAGGTGAATGGTCAAGAAGCTTGAACCCCCTGGCCCCGGATTTCCATATAAAGGATACGACGAGGATATGTAATAACTTGGGTGGTCTAGAGGTGTTGAATTCAAGGATTCTAAATGTGTCTCTCATGCTTAAATGGACATGGAGACTGAATAACCCTGAGGAAAATAATAATTTGTGGTATAAGTTGCTCTTTGCTAAATATCATAATGCTTCTAATATCCTCAACTGCCAGAGCCAGGGTGGCTCGCAGTTCTAGAGGAGTATTAACATGATCAAGCACATGTTTAGGTTGGGTGCAAAATTTGAGCTAGGAAACGGTGCTAGGGTGTGTTTCTGGTCTGATTGGTGGTTGGGGGAAGCGCCGCTAGCTGTGAGATACCCTAGACTCTTCGAGATCTTCTCAGAACCAAACATGAAAGTAGCTCAAGCCATTCATTTGCAAAGATGGAATATTACCTTTAGGAGAACCTTTGGAATCGAGGAATTATCCTTGTGGGAGCATCTTACTCAGAAGGCTAGCAAGGGTGCAGCTTTCTGAGTCGATTGACACCTTTTCTTGGGCTCTGGACTCATCTGGTTCTTACTCAGTGGCTTCCATGTATAGAAAATTGACTCTGGGTACTAATACCCCTAAGGACAAGATTGTCTGGAAGGCATATATTCCCTTGAAAATTAAGATCTTCACCTGGCAACTTGCCAGAGGGCATTTACCGGTGAATGAATAGATCCAGGAGTGCCATGGCCCATCGGATGGCAAGTGCTGCCTATGTGGGATAGCAGAATTGGTATCACACGTCTTGGTCTCCTTCGTGCTGGCCCAATTCTGCTGAAGTGGGGTTAGGAATATGCTTAATGTCAACGGCAATCCTGCTACTTTCGATGAGTTCCTTGCGCTTCTCCTCCAGCTCCCTACGAAAGCTAGACACCTCATTTGGATGTTTTTTTCTGCTCAATCGTGGGCTTTGTGGAATATTAGGAAGAAGTTCACTATCGAACACAAGTTCCCTAACCAACCTACTGACTATACTTCAAATCTACTACTATCTCCGTTCCGAAATGTAAGCCTTTTTAGATAGCTAGGAGGTCGTATCTTCTTACAGTTGTGGAGGCCCCTGACCAGGAGTAAGGACTTGGCTGGCCTGGACTTGCTGCTGGAAGGACTACGAAAGCTCCAGCGAGACACCTACTCTCCTCCGCAAGCAAATAGATCGGCTATCACCTCTAGCTCTTTGGCTATATAAGTTCCTGGTTATCTACAATGACAAGTTTTGTCATTTGCGTTTGTATGCGTTGACATTGTGCCATTAGACTTTTGTCTACCTTTTGTGCTAGGTTTTACCTCGAAACGTTTGTCTGGCTTGGCCAGCGTGCTGTTGGTGATGTTTGCAAGACTCTTGGCTTCATTAATTTGAAGTCGGGCAGCAGGAACTATGAAATGCGTAGTCCACGCCTTTGAAGTTTGAACTCATCATAACCGAGTGAGTATTCACTAGTCTTTCTTTTTTTAACAAAGCGAAATAGTCATCCTGCTATATATCCTATACTGAATTTCGTGTGGCGGACGAGTCTGGTCTTGCCGGGAGGTCACCGGAATGGATTCAAATGTGACGTCCACATCGCCGCAGGTTGGGGAGTTCCACGCTTTGGCGGTACGGTTGCCAACTAGGAGGGGCACAACATTGTTGGTTCCCAACCTCTCTCTCCAGGAAAAGGTGTTCAATTGAAGCCAAGACTTGAAAGGAGAAGAGAAAGATCAGCAGCCAACCCCATGCCGCCCTCCCTCTCGGCCCCTCCTCTTGTTCTCTCTCTATATATAAACTAGTATGAACCGAAGTGTCAATTGCTCTGGTCTCTGCTTCCTCCAAAACCATCGCAGTCGTAGACCGTTTCCAGCTGCTAGCACGAGCTACAACAGACAGAGAAAATTACAGAAACCACATGTGTTTGGCGTCTTGAGAAAACTCCCATTGATCTTAGCCCATTTCAAGCACCTATATACACACCAGCTACTTGACAGGTTCATGGTGGAGTTAGCAATGGCAAGGACCAGGGAGACGATCGGCAGCAAGGGCGGGGAGACAGCGGCAGCGGTGGAGAGGGCGGTGAGGTGCCTCGGCGCGGGGGTCGACATGGCCGGCGACCTGCGGCTCAGGCACTGCAAGGCTGCGGGAGGATGCCTCGTCGCCAGGAGCGGCGGGAAGGCGGCTGCGGTCGCCCTGCCAGGGGTCGGGGTGGTGGTCGACGTCCCCGCCGACGTCGTGTGCGGCAAGGGCGGCCGGACCAGGCTCAGGTCCGACGTGCTCCAGTTCAACGAGGTTTGTGACCCTTCCTGTCTCCATTGATGCCTTAGAGTTTGGGGAGTAGGGATTCTGGATCAGATGGTTCGGGCTGCAACCGCAGTTTGAGCATGTTTTACCTGCTAGATTTACCAAAGGAAGACTAAATTAACTGGCCAAGACAATTTCTCTCTCTAATAGTCCAATCTAGATTCCTCGCAATCACAGTAATCATAGCAGCATGACGAATACTTCTAGTCTTGTCTTGACTCTTGACCAAGCCAACCGAAAGAACAGTATCTAGCAGAAAGATATTCAATTATTAAAGAACCTAAAAAGTAATAACAAGACCAATTAACGAAGAACTATTATGACATAGAGAAATTAATCAAGACTTTGGAATCTTGAACTAAGACTTTGGAACCTTGACGGCGTGCATGCACATGCAGATGACGGAGCTGTTCAACCACCGGAGCTCGGTGCAGGGGAAGATCCCGTCGGGGCTCTTCAACGCGTCCTTCGGCCTGGACGGCGGCTCCTGGGCTCAGGACGCCTCCAGCACCAAGTGCCTGGCGCTCGACGGATACTTCATCTCCCTCCTCGACCTCCGCCTCGACTGCCGCCCGCTGGAGATCGCCGACCACGTCGCCGCCGACGTGCCGGCCACCTGGGACCCCTCAGCAATAGCAAGGTACTGCTGTTACTTCCATGCATGATCAGCAGCCTGTTGACAGGTCACAAACCAACCATGGCTAGACTAGAATAAGCCCCTGGAATAAAATGCCTCGGTAGGTTGATGAGGTGATAAACTGTGGACGGGTGACCTCGTCCATCCACCACAATTTGCCATGTGCCCATGTGGTGTGAAACATAGTTTTCTGCATGGTGGGAAATAGGTGCTGGACTTGACTTGTTCAAGGTCTAGAACTATATATTTTTCTTGGTAGAAAAGCTATGGAACTTTTATATTGCCGATCTTTGTCGGGCTTAATAATAGTCGTAATTAACTCCGAGCATGTCATCATTGAGCTACCAGCCAAGGCATGATCTATCAGATGAATTGTTGTCACCCAGGACTCGGTGCTCATTTTTTTCTAATGGTTCAGGGCCCAATTTCCAAATTCTGAAACTTCGTTTCGAAAGAAAAAAAAATCTGAAATTGATCTACACAGAGCAAGTGCTATTGGAAGACTAATCTCACTCTCTGTGAATTGGTATGCAGTTTCATCGAGAAGTACGGGACACATATCGTCGTCGGAGTGAGCATGGGCGGCCAGGATGTGGTGTACGTGAAGCAGGAGAAGTCGTCTCCGCTACCGGAATCCGAGATCAAGGAGCACCTAGAGAAGCTTGGTGACCAGCTCTTCACCGGGGCATGCACTCTCCGTCCCTCAAACTGCAAGTCAAGAGATCACAAGATTAAGGTCCGGAAACTCTGTTTATTTATGACCGTCACAAACCGAAATCATGAGAGTCAGTGTCCACCAGATCAGCTAGGGCATGGTGACGATGACCTGAAATGTACCTTAAAACAGCGCCATTATTTCTGATTGCGACAGGTCCCTGAGGCCTTCAATGTATTCGATGCCCAGTTGACACAGCAGAGACCTGAAGGAATCACCGCTCAAGTTGCATCTAAAGAGGTATCTACTGCTCTTCTGAGTTCAAATTTAAGAGCCATAGAGCAAGTCATTCAGAGACCTTAGCCAACGTTCAACTGACGCAGGGGGTGACAGTGATACACTCCAAGAGGGGAGGGGATACGGCGGCGAGGAGCCACGCCGAGTGGCTGCTCACGGTGCCGGCAAAGCCGGATGCGATCCGCTTCAGGCTTGTGCCCCTAACATCGCTTCTTAGGGGAGTGACAGGCTTGGGCTTCCTCTCTCATGCCATAAACCTCTACCTGAGATGTAAGAACCATTTCACTCTATCTAACACATGTTTAGCAATGTATTCAGTATGAATGATAGGCATATGTAGTGAAAGCTAACTGTCTAACTCTACCTCAGCATGAACCACACTTTTATGCATACTTTGTTATTTATATCCATCCTTTCCATCAATTGACAATTGGTTTGAAAGTAAAAATCAAAGGGAGATATCATCCGTAGTAGTACTTAAAAGTACCAAACTTACAGATTTAATTTGCATTTTTTGGTGCACAATCTAACATAGATTTGAAGCTAAAGGTGTTAATAACTATGCTGCTGCTCTTTAACAGACAAACCTCCGGTAGCAGACTTGAGGTACTTCCTGGACTTCCAGCACCACAGGACGTGGGCCCCTGTACTCAGCGACCTACCTCTTGCTCTGTGTTCGAACCGCCAGGGCGCTCGCCAAGCCTTGCACTTCAGCCTTATGGGATCGAAGCTCCATGTGAGCTCGAACGAGGCAAGAAATCCCTGCTCTTTGTGTTAAATCCATCTGCAATCCAATGGAGATGCTCACTCAACCACGTTACATAAACTAATGAATGCAGGTTACTGTTCCGAACTTGCCAATCACTGGGATGAGACTGCATCTAGAGGGCAAGAAGAACAACAGGTTAGCAGTTTACTGCAACATTCTGTCTGCAATGTATGTTCAGTCGCTTTGTTGTTGAAATTTTGACTGAACATGATGCATAGCTAATTTTAGAATGTTATACAGTAACATCTTCATGTCATGGCCAGGTTAGGTCTCCACCTGCAGCATTTGGCAAGCGCCCCAACGTTCATCAACGCACGACCAGACCGGACACCGGTATGGCGAGGATCGGAGACGATCTCCGACGAACGGTACTACGAACCGGTCCAGCGGAGGATGTTCGCTCACGTCTGCACCGTGCCGGTGAAGTATGACCCCCGCTGGTGCAGCGCGCGACGGCAAACCGCGCACATTGTATCCGGCGCGCAGCTGCACGTCGAGGCTCATGACTCCACGAACGTGCTGCACCTCAGGCTCTTGTACACCGAGCTGCTAGGGTACGCCGTGGTGCAGTCCAGGTGGGCGCACAACACGGCGAGACTTTCAGGTAAAGGGAGCTTCCTGTCCAAGTCGTTCGCGGTGTTTTCAGCCCCTGCTGTCGAGAAAGAGCGGCAGGAGGCAGCGAGAGTTGGAATCGACTCCGGCGTGTTCGCCGGAGGACCACCGGTGCCGGTTGGGGACCTGAAGCTGCTCAAGTTTGTCGACACGGCTCAGATTACCATGGGGCCACAGGACGCCCCAGGACACTGGCTAGTCACAGGTGCAAAGCTTGATGTGGAGAAGGGGAAGATCTCGCTGCACGTCAAGTTCTCACTGCTGGCTCCAGCTTCTTGACAAGGTGCTCCAGGAATTGTACAGTAACCCACAACTGGGATATGATACCCATTATAGTATCATACTCATATCTCTTATATCTTTATCGTGCATTCTTTCATAAGTTCCTGTTTCTATCAGGCTGAAGTGTAAATCAGTACTAGCTTATTTTTGTTCGGGCCGAAATGTGAAAGGAAGACAAGTACAGTAATGGAATTCTGACCCCCAAACCCCGTGGAAAAATAGAGCAGAGCCAATAATCATGTGAGAATAACAATATTCACAACCTGGGCAACAGGGTATGCAATGCAGGAGCAGAGCCAAACAAACACGCTAGCTACATTACAACAGATGGGAGAGGACGTAGAGACCGCCCAGCCTATACAAAAGTATCAGGTGCATGGACAAAACGAGGGCGGGCCCTAGGGGGTTAGACCTCGCCTCAGGGCCACCTCCACTACGGCAGAGCAGCAATCACGTCAGATCCGAGCCTACTACCCTTTCCCCGACCAAGATATCACAGGGTCATCTGTGCTATGATCTCAACCACAAAACTAGTAGATAACTCAATGGAACAAATACAGAGTGAAATGGACTCTACGGAATAGCGCCGCCTCAAGTTAGTGCTGCCGTCATTGGAAGTTGCGTGTCAACCCACTTCGTGGTGCGCTTCTGCATCAAGGAACAAAATTCAAGGTGATTTAGAGGAAGAAACTACTATATGAAGATGTAATTTTAGGAACATCATAGTAAGATAATCTCCCCTCGGAAAACTAAGGTAGATATTTGGTTGCCAGCACATGTTACCAAACTAACATTCTCTTTTCAATTCCTCTAGTAGTTGCGATCATAGGTTTTGACTAGAAAACTTTCTCCAGTACCAAAATTACAAAGTAACAAAACAGTTCTAAGATTCTGTTAACAATGTAGTTCACCTCACAAATTCATACTATAATATATGTCAAGGATATTTGTAACAAATAACTTTTAGTGGCATGGCGTTGCAGGAGAACTGGTCACTAAAAGCAAATCTGGACAGAGGTACAGTGCAACTAATAAAACAAAAACTGGGTAAGGGAAAAATTAAACAGAAACTGCTACTAATGTAATGTAATCAATGGTGAAATACTATCAGGCTTTAACTACTTCTGAGTATGAAAAATCCTTATGAGTTATCCCAAGAAAGCCATTCGAACTATTTCGATCAGAATAAGTGCTTTGGAAACTTTTAAGAATCTGTGAAGATGTACCTCCCCGGAAGCAGCTGAGAACTCCCAGACCCTTTTGAATTGCCAAGCCGCCTGGCTTTCATTTCTTGGTCCTTATCGACACGCATAGCTGCAACTTCTTTCTCCATGGCAGCAACCTCTCGCCTCATCTTTTTAGCCTCCACTTCCATTGCTTTGGTTAAGGTATCGACTTTCTTTGCTAACATCTACAGGACAAAAAGAGATAATAACTGTATAATATCTAGCCTCATGTCCCACACAATATGCACATAAATAAGAAACAGTTGCATACCTCAATGGCGTCATCTTTGTCCTTAAGACCTTGATCTTTCTCATGGCATGCTTTCCTCAAAGAAACAACCTCCTTCTGCAACATATTATACAGGAAACCAGAGACCATTTCAATTGAGTTGCTATTTGTGGTTTCGTTACTTCTCTCATCCGGATTGCTATTTGTGGTTTCATTACTTCTCTCATCCGGATTGCCAATGGCACTTTCATTAGTTCTCTCATCCACAGTTCCTTTCCAATTGTCATTAGCTTCACGATCTTTAACAGCATCTGTAGATCTGTTAAGTAAATGTGATCCATTCCCATGGACCTTTCCCCTGTCAAGTGACCTAGTTCCACCATCAAATGACTTCGAAGTTCCTTTAGCATGTTTTAGTATCAAGCTGCTGCTAGAAGAAAGAGAGGATCTTGAATGGAAAGATGGGGATCTCCTTGTTAACAAGCCATTTGGTGACAATTTAGGAATATTATCGGCTCCACCAAGTGATAACCGACGGGAAGGACCATTGCTGAAACTCTTTCCTTCAGTAAGTGGTCGACTAGAGCCACTCGGTGGCCCTCGTAGCCCATCTTCTAAAACTTTCAGGCGCAACTGATATTTTTCCTGCGTTTATGAAGAATTAACAAGTTTAGCTCGTCTAAAACAACTCCCTTAACAAGTTTTACCTCACATTGAATTACAACAGAAGAGTTTGTGAACCTTTAGTTGAGCTTCAGACCGTGCTGCGCGTTCTGCGATAGCAAGCTTATCACGAAGTTGTTGCATTTCACCCTGCAGAAAAAGAAAAGGTTATTGCAGGATACCAAATATGATTTTGATAAAAGAACAAACAGGCAGAACGTTTAACTCCATGAAGAACAAGCATGCACATGAATTCTAGATAATGTACATCAAAGGAAAGGCACCATGAAATACTACCACGGTCTCACCTGCAAAAACCTACGCTCTTCAAGCCACTGCTTAACAGGCATCACTTTGTCATTAGAATCTTTCCACTCATTTGCAACCACAACAGCAACCCTATTTGCTGTAACTTTTGCACGAGCAAGTTCACGGCCAAGTGTTTTTCTTTCATCCTGAAAAAAGCATGAGCATAAATAAGCTTTGACCCAGTGAATTCTTGATGACAAAGGAACAATCCAAAGTTAGTTTGTTACATTCATCTCCTGCACTTTGCGCTCGTAATCTCTAACAGCATTAGCAGCTGCACCACCCGCAAGAACAGACTCTTCCAGCTCTCTCACAGTTTGACTAAGCTTTTCAACTTCTGCAACCTTTTGGCGATGCAACTTGTCCAGGATTTTATTTTCTTCCTGCAATGCATGAAGTAAACAGTTCAGCATTTCTATAGTTCGATTGCTACATTGGAATATATTTACTCCTGATGAACAAGAGTACACTACATCCACCCACATGACAGATCTCAATTTGCTTCATCAAATCTTGGTTCTTATTTTGCAAGTCATCAACCATAGCAGCTTTTGCCATTGCAATTTCCACTGTCCTTTCTGCTTCCAGCAGTGCTGCCTCTTTTTGTTTTGTTAGACGATCTAAGGCTCTATTATCATCCTGGAGCTTGGCAATCTGAAATAAACAAAGCCAAATTCACGTTTTGTCATCTCAGTTCAAAGCAAATACACGATTAGTGGAAAGTTGCAATTAGATAACCATCTAGGCACACTGGAGGATGAGGCTAGATGTGAGCTGCTAGTGATATACTCCCTCTGTCCCTGTTTACATGGTGTCTTCATTTTCTGTGATTTAGCTTTGACCATCAATTGACCAATAATACATGAGAAATGTCTGACAAATATGATATCATTGGAAACCTTTTTGAAAACAAATTCAATGGTATGCTTTTTGTATTCCGTCCGTCCCAAAGGAGGCGGCATAACTCAGATAAAAAGTCAATATTCTCAAAGTTTGACCAAGAATATATACAAAAATATGAAGATGCGTGATACTAAATCAATATCAATACTCATCATAAGAAATATTTTCATAATATACTTATTTAATATTGTAGTTGTTTATATATTCCTCAACATATTTGGTCAAAGTTTGAACACATTGATTTATTGACTAAGTTTATACGCCACCTATCAGGGGACAGAGGGAGTAGCACATAACATATTTGTTTGGTCAAATTAATGGTTGAATTTAAGCATCGAAATGAGTGTGCGCCATGTAAATGGGGTTGGAGTATCACAAATTCTTCTGAATGGACACAAACATATAGGAGAGGGTATGAAATACAAAATATAACCTCTTGCCGAGAAAGTTTTAGCTCTGCTTCAAGCGGAGCAAGAATGGCTTCAATTGGTGGCATGTCATCATCCTTTTGGGCTGCATGTACTCTTCGCAAAGTAGCTTCAGCCGCAAACTGAGCAGCCATTGCAGCCTTTTTCTCATCATTTATCTTCTTAACTTCTAGATTCTGCAAGTTCCGGACTCTATATTAAAGCACAATCAAAAGACGGACAACAACAGATGGACATTAATCATAAGTCAGTACCTTGTTTTCTAGGTTAGATTCTGTCAACTTGAGCTTCTCATCCATCCTCTCCAACTCATCCGTAAGCTGTCATCATTACATAACATTCATGTTAATAACAAATATAAGTAATCATTGTCGCATTTATGGTTAATAATAATACTAGTATCGATCGGTAAATCAGTATTAACTTATAATCTTTAATGAAACATAAACATAACTCAGTACAGCATGAGCTGCAACAGGTTATCCTCAAAGTTTTAAAAATATATTTATTTAATCATAATTCAAGCCCCAAGTCCAATACATTGTAATAAACAAACAAGCAAACTTCACAATTGTTATACCCAAGTAACCTCCTGGAAGACTAGATTCAATTGTTATACCAATGCACAATTACATAAAGTACTCACCCGCTACGGATGGTGGGAAGTATCAAAATGCCAGAGTTAAAGCAAAGAGCAGTATCCGGGTTCAGCTTAAGGACTTAATTCGTGAATGACCAATCAACTCTTGGGACTGATAAAATTGTGGATACATAATAACAGAAGATAACAGTAACAGATGCAAGGTACAAACATCTCGTAACCCAAGCATGGCAATGTTAAGTGTTTGGTAATAACAAGAGCCTTGGCGTTAATAGGTAAACAAAAACTGATACAATTTAGATACAGGCTCAATCCAACTAATTTATGCTGAGGCATACAGAATTTTAAATCTCAGGGTTGCTCCTGTGAGGAGTAACCAGGACCGATGATACCAAGCAGGATGATCCAATTAACTAAGCAGGAAAGAAACATAAGCCATGGAAACACCGAGCCCAAACAGATACAGAGGGATCTAATAAGTAATAACATCCAGGAGACTATAAAGTAATATGACAATGCCACAAAACAAACATGCGAAGTAAGTGTTCTATCTCATGGCAGCGGGATAAAAAGTTATGGGGTCATAAAGCACCATCTTAAAGCTAATTGATGATGTGACAAAAATATGCACAAGACCAGGTTTCTAGATCATGAGGCATGAGTACAGCAAAAAGCAATATGATATGCACAAGACCAGGTTTCTAGATCATGAGGCATGAGTACAGCAAAAAACAATACGAGATCACAAACAATCTGGCTACCACAAGTGTTTGGGGAATTGCTTAAGCGTGCAATCGTGAAAAGTTGGTAGAGTTGAGCGCCAAAAACTGCACAGGTACCGCTCAGAAAATAACGAGTCAAAAAACAGCTCAAAATTTTGTAATGTGGAAAAAATGCTATTTCCCACTGCCAAGCACACAACTAAAAACGGAAGCAGAAAAGCAAGACACCTCCTATCCTATAGTTGGCAGCATAGGTCCCCAATTAGCAGCATGATTCATTGCCGTTGAACATCAAAACCCATCCAATAGTTGCAAAACAACAAATTCAGTTTGATAATCTAGGACACAGTACACAAAAAATGGACCAAAATGCAATTGCAGCATAGGGTATAACACCAGCACCACAGGTCATGACCCTATCCAACCCTCAACCCAGAGCATACTAGCTCACTGAAGTGCTTATTCTACTAGACTAACTAAATTTGGCGGTTGCCCCAAATAAAAGCACTTGGGAACCCAAATTCACAAGAAATGGCTACTGGTAAAAATAGCAGAAACGACAGCACCGCACCACAAAACATCAAAGAGCAATTGGCAGTTACCTCCTCCACGGCCTTCTCGCGCGCCCTCTCCGACAGCCGCAGCGCACGTATCTCCGCGTACGCATCCCCGAGCTCCCTCTCCTTGTCTGGCAACACGAAGCAAGCAGACATATCAAATCAAACACTTCCCCGCAGCAAAAGCGCATGAGAAACACCGGAGCGAATCGCGGGAGCAGATCAGCTCACCCCTGAGCTCGTTCTCGAGGCGGGTGAGCTCGACCCTGACGGGATCCGAGCCGTGCATGAGCGCCATGAGCTCGTCGGCGTCGAGGCTGGCCCGCATCGGGCCCCTCCGCCGCCTGGGTGGCGCCGCATTCCCCTCCTCGCCGCCGTCGGCCATCTCAGATCTGAGCCCCGGCGCCCCGCCCCAGCATACAGGTCCTCCTAGCCCGCGCGCGCCCGGCGAGCTCCCCTCCCTCCCACGCGCGCGGCGAGCTCTGGGCCCGTCTCTACCGCCGTCCGGATCGAGGAAACCCTAAGGTAGCTCCGGCCTTGCTCGGTTGCTCCTCCCGTGCCGTCACTGTGCTGGCTGTGTGTGTGTGTGTCTCGCGTTTAGTAGTTGCGGCTGTCTCGCTCTTAAGTGGCGCGTTTAAAAAACTCTGGCGAGAGGAGGTGTTTTTGGATTATGTTTAGCGTGGGGCTTCGAGAGGGATGAGTGATTTCTTTTTCTATTTGAGTGAACATTAATATTAGGCTGGTTTTTCTTCAGTTTACTTCGAAGTGTATCATGATTTCAGAAGTTATAAAGAAAACATACACTTACATGTTGGGATATATATGCACACTATGAGTTTGCTAAATGTCCCGATGACAATATTTTCGTGTGTAAATAAACTGTAAAAGAAGAAATATGTGATAACTCAGGTGGTAGTAGTTAATAATGTTTTAACGGTCCACAAAAAAGGTCCACAAGACAACTCCAACTGAAATGGTATCAAACGTGGCCAAAAGCCATAGGTTAAAAGACTAGACCGACTGCACTAGTGGCGGAGCGTGACAAGAAAATATTGGGGGAGGGAGGTGGACACAAACCTTAAATTCCTTAGGGGGGGGATGTAGAAAAAAACTTCACTAATTATCTAAAAGTTGAGGGGCTACAGCCCGCTTTTTCCTGCACTATACTCCGCCGGTGGAGTGTACATTGGTGCACAGTAAAAATATCAAAGGCCAGAAGACCAACAAGAAGGGGGCGAAACACAAACCTTGAATTCCTGGGGGCAAAATGCTCTAAATTTCCTAATATATATCTTGTAGAAAAAACTTCACTAATTATCTAAAAGCTGGGGGGGCTGCAGCCCACTTTCTCCTGCACTACGCTCCGCCAGTGGAGTGTACATTGGTGCACAGTAAAAAGATCAAAGGCCAGAAGACCAACAAGAAGGGTGGACATAGATGCAAGAACAAGGAAGAATTGAATGGCGGGTTAGTATGAGAGAAACCAACTAAACTCCTCAGCGGTACGAGAGAAACTAACGAAACCGCTAACGCCATTCAAAGACTTGGTCAACTAGTGCCATGTCTTAAACACGGGCGTGTTGCTAATGTTGTCGAACCGAGAAGCCGACACAAACCACCAAGCAAACAAAAAGATATACCACAGACTTTGAGCCAAAAATGCAATGAGATATACCACCTCATAGAGACTTCGAGCCAAACATCGAAATAGGCAAACCACTCGCATGGAGCTTACCAAGACAACATTGCATGGACCAACCTCACTACACAGGAAGTGCAAAACTATTGCAAGGAATATTGAGGAGCACTATCAGCATAGTCAAAGGTGGTTGTGAAGGAGATATGACTTAGAGGCAAATAATAAATAGGTTTATTATCATATCTCAAATTAGTTCATAATAGTTTCGTATTGTGCTATAATTGTATCAAGAGGAAACATTGATACATGTGTGTTATGTACACAAACTAAGTCTCTAGTAACCTCTATTCAACTAGTTCGTTGGGCAACCGATGATCAAGATTTCTGATCATGGAGCATTTATGCCAGTTGACAACGGAGTTGTATCGTTTGGAGAATGATATAATGGACATTACCCACACAAGTATTACAATGTGATCAAGTCACATGGTTTATCATTGCAATAGTTAGAAACTAAGTGACCTTCTCCTTAGGCCGTGGATCATACTAATCACTGTCTTCTAAGGTTGTTTTGATCACACCAAACGTCATGACTGTAACTGGGTGATAATAAAAGTGTGTATTGGGTATTCCAGAGGAACAATTGAGACATATGCATCAAGATCGAGATTTGTTCACCCGCGTGACAGGAAGATACATTGGGCCCACTCGGTAAGATTGTGTCCAATAGGTTGCAACCATTGACTAGGTCACCGGATACAATATCATGGTAACGAGTTAAAGGACTTGTCGGTAACGAGATTGGTATTGTGATGCCAAAGATCAAATCACGGACAAGTCATGTATCAAATAAAAAAAGGATAGGGACATATAGTTTATGGTTCGAAACAACTTTGTGAAATGCACGTGGGTCATTATGGACATCTCAGTCCCGCTATTGATCATTGATTGGATCATATCTGTGCCATTCCCAAACCATAGGGTAACACACTTAAGGGTCTAACGATGTTCTAAAATCGTTATGGAAGTAAAGGGATCATTGATGAAGAGAGAGCATCAGAATAGTTCCGATAAGAGATTGCCGAAAGGTGTTTCGGATTAATGGAGATTTATAATATGCATTTTTATATGTTAATTATGAATTAATATATATTAAATAAATATTTTAAATTAATATTAAGGGGAAACTTCCTCTATATAAGCATCTCAAGATCATATGGTTGAAGCTTGCTATCCATATTGGTGATAATAGACATGTGAAAATGTGCCTTAATGAAGCTATCCCATAGTGGTGTATGGGGGAGAAAATTATGAGTCTTCACGAAGCAACAATGATCAAGTGAGGCATTTCGCCTTGAATGAAGCTTGGATCGTTATCATCAAGATCAAGCGGGATGCGCAAGGAAAAGGTATGGCCTTGATAGTTTTTCCTTTTACCGGTATCAAGGTGGTTGTTGGAGACCGGGTTATAGGATAGATAGCTGCAATATCAATAGGGGCTTTCGGTTGAGTAACTTGATCACATCGTCTTAGGGAGCTTAATATTTGCATACTTTGCATATCCCTACTTTGTTGCTTCTTGGTGTTTCTCTGTGTGAGGTTCGTGAGCTTGTTGCTAGCTGTTCAACAAGCCTAAGTTTATGAAAACGAAATTCGTATACATCTTCTATTGTGTATTGGTTCTTCAGTTAGGAAGGTTTCGTACCTATCCTTCTCTGGTATTTACCTCTTGCTCTTTCCTATTGTTTTTAGAAAGCCCAGGCTTGCTTTAATCGGAGTTTAGACGCAAAAGTTATCACCTTTTTAGTCTTCGATGTTTTCTGTCTGAAAAACGGCGGGCAAACTGGCATCACCAGTTCTATTGTTGAACTAATCCGTGGGCCGCCGATTTACACCAGATTCCGTCAAACTGATATACAAAGCACCCGTTTGGTGGGGCGCTGATTCAATCTGGCACGGCATGATGGCCTGCAAGTGCACAGGTTCGTCAAAGCATGTTTTCACGAAAGTATTAATTCTAGTTTTATATCGATCCCAATAAGGAGCCAAGGTAAGTGTCTTTAGGCGGCATTTCTGTCGCGCTCAAGGTGTCACGTTGTCTTGAGTGAATTGACTGCAATTGTTGGAAGTGGAGAGGGGTGAGTGAATAATAGAGGAAACTTAAGTAAAGGAAAATGCTAGAAGTCAACAACATAAAAGGAAAAGGAAGGAAAGTGTTCGAGGTTCCTGCAGATGAGAAGCTAGGCATGGAGAGAAACGGTTCATGGTTAGTGAATGTGCTAGATGAATAAAATGGAATAAGTTATTGTGATATTTCTCATTTATAAGTGAGTAGGCAAGCAACCAGTATACCGACTAGGAGTGCTCATGGCAAATTCTTCCCAGTCCCAGTGATCCATCTGCCTGTTACCACAGTAATGGTCAACGTATTAATTAAGGTCTTTCGACCAGATCAAAGCTTTAATCTTGATGGTTCCTTATTATCCTCGAGTAGTACTAGCTCCTCATTGATATAGGTCGTGTCACTCGGGGGTCGCCGATTCGCCGGAACATAAGTTCATATCTATAAGATCTCTGGATCATGTTATCCGGGCCCTTAAATTGGACAACAAGCATTAGACAAACATAGATATTCATTCTCACAATATAATGATCACTACAACAATCACGAATCGATGGAAATAAAGGAGACACAACACATTTTTACCAATCCCCTACATCTCCCACGCCTATGTGGATTTACTCAGATATGAGAGCAAGATAGATCAAAGGCATAATTGTACTGCAAATAGAATTCGTCTCAAAGTTACCGTAGCAAGCCACAATACCATTTGAAGATCGAATGAAATACAGACCAAGGTAGATAAAAGTATCAAACCCTTATCTTACAAGTGTCAATCTCTCTCTCTCTGAGTACCCATGGGGATGATGGTGGAGTGAGTGGTTTAGAGGCTAGAATTGTTGAAGAATAACACGGTGTTCTTCTCCTTCTCCAGATCCGATCTTTCCTCTTCTCGATGTGTTTCCGGCGACTGTCTTCTATTTTTTTGTTCTTTCCCCTTCATGAAAGTTGCTTGTATTGATGTTGTGGAGCCTAAGGTGGGCCATATAGGCGAATGGTACGGGCGCACCCCAACCATACCGGTGGTCATTATGTGCTCGGAACACCTCTAATGAAGGGGCTCTAATTGGGGATTTGTTTCTTTAGGTGTAATTAGCCCATAAATGTTATTAGATCTTCCAAAAATGCTCATTACGTGAAAGCTATAACAAAAAACCAAGGTTTCACTAATTGCGATGTTATCATTAGTAAAAAGGGTGAAATCCAGTGAAACCCGGCAATAACTAAGAGGAAAATCAATGATAAAAAGTGTCGAAATTTGGAGTTATCAACTTCTCCAAGATTTACTCGCCCTCGAGTGACAAAGCTATAATGAATAATAGCGAGAAATTGAATCAAGAGGAAAAACTCACAAGTTCAAGGTTGTATCATATTCCATTGTCACAAATCCTGCAACCTTAAACATGAGCATAATATATATGAACAATTGCACTTAAGGTTGCTTCCTAACCCTAAGTAACTCGCTAGCTAATAGTTCTTAAACTCAAAAGAGACTATCAAAAATTTCGCTAGGCTTGCGAATCAATTCTTTTCGGCGCCCCTCTTTTATGAGAGTAAAAATATTTTCAAGCAAGGATGCTTTAGTCAAATTAAGGGTGCACAAGTAGATGTCAAAAGAAGGATAAACTTAGAGCTTTTCATTAACACCCACTTCAAAAATCGTGGCTATCTCATACCCCGTCTCTTCCTTGTTTTTCAAGAACTCTAGTCTTTCTTTTTAGGTGGTGAGGTGATACAAATACTCTCATAAGAATTGTTTTTTAGCTCATATTTTGATTGTAGTTCTCTCTTTTCTCTTCTTTTTTTACTCAAGTACTTGGGCCATGGAACTAAAATTTTGCCCATTTTAGCAATACTGCCAATGTCTAACTGATACCTTTGATCCGGATTACGGATGTAGTATAGCTCTTTTTCCCTAGTAGACCTAGGTTTATCGAATCCCCGGGAAGCAGAAAGTGTAGTGAAGTTACTTTAACGGACCTTCGGGAGTTTTAGAATTCCTTTTGTGTTTTTATTAGACCAAGAGTTTGGGTATTTTGTTGTTGTTGATGATGGAGAGAGAGGGCCTAGAGCATTCAGTTTCACCTGTAGTTGTGCAAAACATCTGATGGGAATAAAAGATAATAATAAAGTATGCATATAATTATTAGAGCAAGATAAATTAGATGTGGGCAGTGCATTCATAATTGCTATTGCCTCCACAACCGCTTATAGCAATAACCTACTAGTCTCATCCACATGAGAAAGGGAACTAATGATATCCATAGTGACGTCACCGTTAATCCCAAGTAAATCCCGCATATACAGCCATACTACCCCTTCTGTCACTGGGGTTCTCAACCTGCAGATTAGTTATTACTCATACTCCCTATACCTGGCTCAATCCTCGGGGTCTTGGGTACCTGACAAGTCCTTAGATTGAGGCAAGAGAGGATACAATAATCATCATGTCATACAAACTAATACATGATCCCATCTATGATAAATAACATGCACAAAAGCTACATGGCTAGGCCGAAGCCCTTAGCCCAAGGAGAATTACTCACACATAGAGATGAGATCAAAGATCATAAACATTGTAATGGAAATCATGAGATTGATAGCAAATAGTCTTACAATGTCGCCAATCAAAGATGAGATCTACTATTAAAAGTGGTGGAATATGGCTATGGTGGTGGAGAAGGGTTTGGAGATTAGATCTAAGTCTATTCCTCCGGCGGCTCTTCGGTGTTATGGATGGAGATCTGGGGGCGGCTGATGATCGGAAAGAGCTCTCTTTTCTCGTCGCCCGATGCCTCTTTATATAGGGGTCCCTTCACGAAAAATGTTCTGTTTGACCTAGCGATGTTAATGGCAACTATACGACCGGAACTATACGGCCAGAATTTTATTCCCGCTGTATAGTTGGTCGTTAAAGCGTCTCTCTCCACTTCACGACTCCTGGTTTCTTCGAGTTGTTGGAAATCTCGTATCTTTGACTTTAATGTTGTGATTACCATCATCAAATGTCATTATCTGCGCAGGGAAAAATAGAAAGAAAGGATTGCATACCCCTTTGATCATAGGCATTAGTGGCAGGGTTTAGAGAGACATTTCATAAAAAGTATGAATAATATCCAGTTTAAATCTGGACGTAGATGGCTATATTTCAGATCCATCAACCTCCCCAAGCTTAAACTTGATCATCCTCGAGCAAGAAAACCAAAATCAAAAAGGAACTCAGCATTTAAACTGAAATAACGAGATGATGATCTTACTCATTATTGGTAGTCTCATGTTTCCTCCACTTTATAAATCTGAAAAACTTCGGCATAGATAGAGTAATGGCAAGCATATCATACGGATTTTTATGCATCCTTATAGTGCAGCAATATTATTGTTAACATGGATGATTCAAATGAGTAAACTTTATTCCATGTCATGTAATCAACTCATAGGCTTGCCTTTGAAAAATAAAGTATAATCATGTAAAATTGAGAGTATGAGAGTTGTCGCGAAAAGCATATATACTAGAGTATCTCAATTCTCCCACATCAATAAATCAAGACTCTTCAAGCACTACTTTTCTATTCATTTTCCTTCAAGAATTTCAGTTCTTAAGTAATTGAGAGCATGCCAAAGATTTTAATTAGTTTATCGGACTGTGATGGACACTCATGGCATCACTAAGGTTTTTGTTCCTTTTGTACAATGATTACTCATAACATCCATAGGAGTGATTCCATCATGAACACAGCTACCCGGGTGTGCCAAGAATCTTACCCATTATAGCATTTCTGCTACATATGTTTAATCAACTCATAACCGAAATCTAGGAGTTTCCTCCATGAATATCGTTCGTAGGCTAGTAGAGTTGTTGGCATCCCATGAAGTTTGACACGCATAAAGCTATATTATTCTTATGATTCACAAGTCAAACTTTGGCATGCTCACAAAAACCGCTAAACATTAATTCAATCGAACAAATCCTTTTAAAGAGAGCTATCAAGTTAATCATTATTTTTTGTGGTGTTGAGTGTCTCTAGAAATAAGCCTTCAATACTAAACACTACAACACCCAAGCCTTCAATTGTGAGACTTTTTCTTATTACAATTGTTTAGCAAATTTTTAGGCAAGACTTGGTTAACTACAAGAGCTGGAACAAAATATACCCAACTAAATACCCATGCAAACAAAACTTTACTACAATACAAAGACTAACTCCACCAATATAATATCTCAACATTTACTACTAACTAGCATGGGTTTCTCAAACTTCAAAAGTAGGGAGTCATAAGGCGTACCTCTCATGTTTGGTTCCACTTCTCTCTTCCTTTTTGATTCGTTTCTTGGAAACTCAAAGTCGATCACTCTTCCTACAAATACATGAGAACCTCGAGGCGAAAAGAAAAGAAAGAGGGAAAATAAAGATAAATGGAGAAATCTTTTTGTTGTTTTTTAAGAGAAGAAATTAAAGAATAGAAAATTGCGGCAAAGCTCAGCTAGAAAATCTCGAAAGCAAATAGAAATAACTAAAGATAAAGTGTTGGGGAAACCAACACGAGTGCTTAAAAACTCGAATTAAAACATAACCTCGAAAAACATAAAAGCAAATGAACGCCAAATAAAGATAAATGAGGAAACTTCCCCAAGGTTCGGCTTTTGCAAGCCCTTCAAATCATTGTGGTGGCAGGAAAAAGTTGTTACTCCAGTTCGCAAATTGAGTTGATAAATTACTAGTTGTTCCTCAGAGGTTCAAGGAGAGTCTATGTATCCTCTCCATAGTCCCTCCAAGTTCTTGGAAGTCTTGGTATGTAGCAAACCGGGTTGGTGGCTGCTCCTCTTGATAAGGAACTTCTTGCTCCTCTTCTTGGTCCTCATCCTCATCCAGAATCTCCTCCTCGGGTTGGTGTTGCTCAACCTGCAAGTCATATAGCAAACGTCCTTCCTCGATAGAGAAAAGACCACTAGGCATAGGAGCGGGGTAGAGACGCCCAGCTCCAATAATATGTAAGTAATAAACACCACCTCTCCTAGTGAGCATTCTACAAGCCTTTAAAGTAGAGAAACCAACACGTCGCTCACCTAGCACAGGTTGTAACTCACCTAGGTTGATTCCTAGGGAAATGGCAAGCACGGTGAAGACGCCTCCACCTGTGATTGGTCCTTGGCTTTGGGAGGATTGGTGCTCTAGGTAGCGCACAAGGATTGCACCCAAGTTGAGTGAAAAGTTGCAGTTGTTGAAAGCAGCCTTTGCAAGGACTAATATGTCCTCCTCACTGAGTCCCGTGAACTCATTTTGTGCCTGCAAGGTGTTGGCAATAATATACAACAAATAGCGAATTGCAGGATGTTGAATATTCTTTCCCTTGCTCACTCTAGAAGTAAAGCTCATTCCATTATAATATTGTTCAGGGGAAGGGTCTAAGCTAGTAAAGGATGCGCGCAAGTCATTATCATTATTGTTTGGAAAATTAAAGCATGCGCACCATTTAGCTAGTGATAAAGTGTAAATGTTGTTCATAAGTCGGAAAGAAATCATGTCCTCTCCATTCCATGCTTGAACGATGCTTTGCAAAGAACTTAGAAATTCAAGAGTTAACTAACAATAAGTAGGCACATCATTGAATACAAAGTTTTGCAATCCAACCCTATTGCAAAGTAAATTGAAGTCATTAGAAATACCGAGTTGATTCAATATAAGGGGGCAAGCCCACTTGGTTGCCTTCACTTCTCGGTTCTTGATCCTGTTGAAGCGATCACGTTGGGGCTCATCCTTGAACCGTATCCCCATGCGTTCTTGAGCGACAGCCCGAGAAGCGCTAGCGGCAGCACGAGCACGAGTTTGGATCCTTGTGTGCATCATCTAAAATAATAAGGAAAGATAAAAATAAACTTTTTGATCCAACAATAATAAGCATAACATATTCCTCATCATAGCACACTAAAGAATCCCCTCAAAGTAATAATCTAGGCAAGAGAATCACGGCAATAGTTCATAGTACGTATCACCCTAGATTAATAATGACGATAGATCAAAGATGAATTTGCAAAAATTAATTGAGGATCAAAGGAGAAACATACCATAGATCACTTGTGTGCGAGGAAATCGAACGAAATTGAGTAGACATGAAGATCTTTTAAGGTTTTGAGAGAGTTTGGAGGTAGAAGAAAAAAAAGGATTGAAGTTTTGGGGTTGGAGGTACCTCTCGGGGTGTTTTTATGGTCGGACGCAACTGTACTGGCAAACTATATGGCCGAAACAATGTGTTCCCACCGTATAGTTGGCTTGCTGCCAAAATTTTAGGGTTTCCACCTGGCGGTGCAGCTATACAGCCAGAACTATATGGCCAGAACAATGTGTTCCCGCCGTATAGTTGGTCGTTAAACTCTCTATACCTGGAAAACAAATTGTACGAAAGCATCGATATCTATACGATTGGAACTATATGGCCGAAATTTTTATTTCCGCTGTATAGTTGGTCGTTAAACCATCAGTACTTATGAAAGAAAAATTATCGATGACAAAGATATCTATACGACCGGAGCTATACGGACGGAATTTTTATTCCTGCCATATAGTTGGTCATTAAACTCTCTATAGCCATCAAAAAATTCCGTTTCTTCGAGAATTATTTCTTATTCTGCAACTTAGCAAAACACCTTGTTTTTGACAGAAAGTTGACAGCAAAAATTGTCGACCAACAACAACATGTATAAAATAGGATTTTTAGTACTACCGAACTTCTTCTCCTCAACTGGAGTTTTCTAGCACTCTTTATTAAACATAAACTTAAACTAAAACTTAAAAACTTTACTCAAACCTTTATTTCACATGGGTTGCCTCCCATGCAGTGCTCTTTTATGGTCAATAGCTTGACCTTGATGTCGCTCACTTAGGCCAGATGAGTGGAACACCCACTCCAAAATAGTTGGCCTTCAAAGTAATGGCCTCCTTTTCATCATGCTTGGCTTTCTTCTTCCTAGGGAAACGAATAACAAAAGGATCCCGCGAAGGCAATTGAAGCTTCACGTTCCCTTCATGTAGATTAATCAAAGCCTTAATAGTTCTTAAGAAAGGATGGCCTAATATAATAGGAGCAGTAGCATCTTCGGGCATGTCAACAATAAGAAAATCAATAAGAGCAGGACAACCTTTAATGTATACTAAAGTATTCTCCTTAATTCCTATAGCTTGTTTGTAGGTAGAATCTGTAAGATGTAATTTTAACTCAGTGATTTCAAAAGAGCTAAGATTTTACTTATTAAAAAGACTTTTTGAAATCGTTGAGACACTTGCACCTAGATCACAAAGTGCAGCTATCTCATTTGTCCCAATTTTAATTTTAATAGTTGGCTCAAATATATCATCAAGCTTAACAGGTAAATTTTCAGCAATTTTCTTATATTCTTCTTCAAGCTCACGCACCTTTATTGCTACCTGATTAACAAAGTGGTGATACATGGCTTGATTGTTTTCTTCACTTACCAGAATCTTGATGTTGATCATTTTTACAAGATCTTCAACGATATAACTTGGTGAAGGAGCATTACTATAATCAAGTTCTTAAGGCTCCTCCCTTTGGATTCTCATCATCTTGAGGTCTTCAACAGGACTGGGCTCAACTTTACCTGCAAATTTAGCTAGAATGAGAGTTTGACTCTCAGTTATCTTACCTAGCTATACCTCAACAATCCTCGTTCTTTCTTCGAGGGCCTACAAATCATTCCTCAAACTTACAGCTTGGTTATATAATTTCCCAAGCATAGCATCATGGTTCTCCGTTATTTTAACAAGGATATTATTTTGATTATTTTGTGAGTCTATAAAAGACTTAAGTGTTTCTTGTAGACTATTATTACTTGATCCCATATTATTATTAGACTTGCCTGGAGAACTAGAATAGTGTTTCTGAAAGTTAGGATTATAATTCTTCTTCCAAGCAGGGTTATAATCATTACGAGCTATGAAGTCTACTTCTTCAATATTAGTTTCTAGGATAGCTCTTACCTGGTTTTCCTTACCTTTTACGGCTCATATGAGCTCATCCAACTTAGCATTGAGTTCTTCATTTTCTTGTGGTGAGACGGAGTTCACCTTCTTCGTGTTTGATCTATCCACATTCCACTGGGCATGGTTGTCTTGCATATTGTCTAGCAGCTGCTTTGCTTCGGTAATATGTTTACCCATAAATGTTCCTCTAGCTGCAGTATCAAGCATAGACTTAGACACATGATTAAGAGCATTATAAAATAAATGGAGAATTAGCCAATCTTCCATCGCATGGCTGGGACAGTTTCTCATGCATTCTTTCATCCTCTCCCATGCAAGCGCTAGTGGCTCACTCTCTTCCTGTCTAAAACTAGTAATATTAGATCTTAGTTGCATAGTCTTTGTAGGTGGGAAAATTTTAGTCATAAATAAAGAAGTACATTCCACCATGATGTAATAGTATTTCTAGGCAAAGATAGCAACCATTCTTTTGCTCTTTCTCTAAGAGAGAAAGGAAATAAGCGCAATTTGACCGCATTAGGGTCAACATCTTTTATACGCATCATATCACATATTTTAGTAAAAGTATTCAAGTGCATACCTGCATCCTCAACAGCAGAGCCTCCAAATTGATTCTGTTTAACCAAACTTAAATAACGGGGCTTAATTTCATAATCATCGGCAACAATTGCTGGTTGAGTAATAGGAGTACGCAAATAATCATTGTTGGGAGTTGCAAACTCTCCAAGCTTCTTTTCAGCCATATTTCCTATGTTTTTGGGTTTTATTAAATATAGACTTATGATAATAAAAACAAGAATTTAAAGACTAACTATTTTTTTGGATTTTCAAATAAAGACTAAAAGAAAACAAACAAAATTAAAAATAAGAATTAAAACTCGCAAGGTTCCTACTAACCTCACCAGGGTAGCTATTGCTTCCCCGGCAATGGCACCAAAAAAGGGTTGATACCTTTGATCCGGATTACGGATGTAGTGTAGCTATTTTCCCTAGTAGACCTAGGTTTATCGAATTCTCGGGAAGCAGAAAGCGTAGTGAAGTTACTTTAACGGACCTTCGGGAGTTTTAGAATTCCTTTTGTGTTTTTATCGGACCAAGAGTTTGCGTCTTTTGTTGTTGTCGATGATGGAGAGAGAGAGGCCTAGGGCATTCGGTTTCACCTGTAGATGTGCAAAACATCTGATGGGAATAAAAGATAATAATAAAGTATGCTTGTAATTGTTAGAGCAAGATAAATTATATGTGGGCAGTGCATCCATAATTGATGTTGCCTCCGCAACCGCTTATAGCTATAACCTACTAGTCTCATCCATAGAAGAAAGAGAACTAATGATATGCATAGTGACGTCACCGCTAATCCCAAGTAAATCCGCACATACAGCCATACTACCCCTTCTGTCACTAGGGTTCCCAACATGCAAATTAGTCATTACTCATACTCCCTATACCTGGCTCAATCCTCGAGGTCTTGGGTACTTGACAAGTCCTTAGATTGAGGCAAGAGAGGATAAAATAATCATCATATCATACAAACTAATACATGATCCCATCTATGATACATAACATGCACAAAAGCTACATGGCTAGGCCGAATTCCTTAGCCCCAGGAGAATTACTCACACATAGAGATGAGATCAAAGATCATAAACATTGTAGTGGAAATCATAAGATTGATAGCAATTAGTCTTACAATATCGCTAATCGAAGATGAGATCTACTATTACAAGTGGTGGAATATGGCTATGGTGGTGGAGAAGGGTTTGGAGATTAGATCTAAGTCTATTCCTCCGGCAGCTCTTCGGTGTTGTGGATGGAGATCTGGGGGTGGCTGATGATTGGAAAGAGCTCTCTTTTCTCGTCGCCCGAGGCCTCTTTATATAGGGGTCCCTTCATGGAAGTTGTTCTGTTTGACCTAGCGGTGTCGATGGCAACTATACGACCGGAACTATACGGTCAGAATTTTATTCCCGCCGTATAGTTGGTCGTTAAAGCGTATATCTCCACTTCATGACTCCTGGTTTCTTCGGGTTGTTGGAAATCTCGTATCTTTGACTTTAATGTTGTGATTCCCATCATCAAACATTATTATCTGCGTAGGGAAAAATAGAAAGAAAGGATTGCATACCCCTTTGATCATTAGGCATTAGTGGCAGGGTTTAGAGAGATATTTCATCAAAAATATGAATAATATCTAGTTTAAATGTGGATGTAGATGGCTATATTTTAGAGCCATCACTAACCAACTCGTAACCAAAATCTGAGATGAACTCAAGATCGTTCGTAGGCCATAGAAGTTGTTAGTTTCATGAAGTTTGCATACTCTCATAATTCTTTTTCATATAAAGTATCTCTTTTCAGCTGATCAAAACAGGTTTGGCATCTCCCTTAACCACCATAAAAATGTTCATTCCATCAAACAACTCTTTTCAGAAAGTATCATCAAGTCAAACGATTAGGATGCGGGGTTGAGTACTACTAAGATTAAGCCGTTAAGACAAAAACATGGCATCAAAGTTATTAAAAGACACTTTCTCTTGTTCTCAAAAGGTTGGTATTTATCCAATGGGTTGTTTTTCTAACCGATCGTAATTGTCCTAAGTCGAAACCAAAGTAGTGACATGAACCTTGAGATTAAGTCCTAAAATATAACGAGCTATGCATGGAGTGGAACTCAAGGGCAACCGAACAAACATAATATGTTCATTAATGAACTTACAGAAAGAGGGGAAATAGGAATGTGGTACCTCCTCTTGCTTGCTGATCTCCCACTTGGGTCAACTCCTCGCGTTCGTCTCTATAGCTAAGTCACTAGGAGTGAATAACCTGCAGAAAAAATTAACAAGAGCCGAGAGAACTGTTCACAAAACAAGATAAAAGCCTGTCTATTTTTTTGGGTTTTATTTTATCAATGCAAACTGAAAGTAAATATGCACTAGAAGAAAAATAAATAAATCAAAAAAAGAACGAAAAATATGAATGCAAAAGGTGGGGAGGAGTTCAACTTCCCCAAGTTTAGGCTCTTGGCCTATCTTGGATCAGTTATCGCCACCATCGTTGGGCGGCGGCCGCTGGTATGGGAAGTACGAATAGCAGCTTGGAAAGTCGGTTATGAAGGTGGTGAAGTCTTGGGTGAGGTTGACAATGTTGGCGTTCACATCGGGCAACATATTTTCTATGTTGTCGATGTGATGCACCACCTGGTCAAAGTCACTCCTCGGGACATAGTTGAATCCTGGCTGAGGTGGGGGCATACCTTGCTGCTGATACCGGGGAAAATGTTGTTGATGGTGATGTTGTCGTCCATAGTCATTCAAGCCCATGGCGTTCCAGTCATGTCCTCCTTGCTCCTGCTAGTGGTGTCCAACGGCTAGGTCCTCCTAGTTGGGGTGACCTTTCGGTGGTGCAATCTGTAGGGGTTCCGCGTATAAAAGCAATCAATTTTACTCTATGCCCCTGAACCCCTGAAGCTGCCAGGACCTATCTATTAGTAATACAGTAACGGGAGGGGCTTTTCGCGAACTTACCCTTGAATACCGAAAAGCGTTGTCAATGCTCAGGAGAGCGTGGTTGATGTAGACGAGCCGAAGCCGACCTCAAGGTCGTGATGAAGTCCTTACGCTCCTTCTGGCTCCAACAACCTGAGTGCCTCAAGTGCGACACCTCGCGGGGAGTTACACACGTCCGGTGCCTGACGATGACTCCCGCTTCCCCGATCCAGCAGAAGTTGCGGAAGTAGAGCTCCCGGATCCGAATCCCGCAGTGCGACGGCGCTCCGCGGTGAAGATGTCTCTCGTTCATGCAGTCCAGACTTGGGACCACGGTCACGAGAGAGAGGAGGGAGAGAGAAAATATCAATTAGAGGTCCTCCCAAAAGTGGGGAGACCTTTATTGATTATGGGTTGTGTTTTTCTAGGCCAAATACCCCACTATATATAGGGGGAGGGGAGGTACTACCTCCCCCAAAGTCCCAGGGTGGGACTAAAGGAGAGGAGGGGGAGGAGGTGGCCGCCGGCCACCTAGTGGGCCCCGCACGGGGGGGGGGGGGGGCTAGGCCCATCCGGCCTCCCCCTTTCCCTTCTCCCTCTCTCCTTTCCCCTAATGGGCCCTCTCCCTCCGGAATTGGCCCATTAAGCCTTTTTGACCATTAATTGATTTTCTCTTTATTAAATAATTATGAATAAATGATTAAATCAATATTTAACATTCATTCACATATTATTCAATCTCCGTGGCTATGGAACACCTTCCACCTCCACTCCGGACATCCTCCGGACTTACCGAAACCCTTCCGGTTTTCTCCCTTCTCTTCTTCGGTGATTCCACCGATCCTATAAACACTCTCTAAGCATCATCAAGCCCTTAAGCATGATACCCCACGGTTCGGGAACACTCCAGACATGGTCGGGACACTCCCGCACCAATGATCGACAGAGGGACCTGGATGGCCATGTGACCCTTGTGCGTTCCACGAAGATCTTTTGTCGTTTGAACCGGGACTGTTGTGTCTTATTCCCTTTGTCACTCGATACTTGCATTGCCCGAGATCTGATCAATGACATCACCATGTAGTGTTCAATGTCGTTACTGAACAATGCTACTTGACTCGTTCCGACAAGTGATATCCCCGTGATCTAATCACACGCTACGCAGCTATTGGATATAACTTCTCCGAGTGGGCCCTTGAGTATCTTCCCGTCACATGGATGGAGAAATCCCGCTCTTGACATATATTGCCTCTACGGTTTCCTCCAAATACCTGAACACACCTTTATAACCACCATTTTACCAGATGGCGTTTGATGCTATCTAAGCACTCTCGGGAGACAGTGATTGATATAGCCTCACGGTCTAAGGAATAGTCTACGAGGATCCATTTCTAATCATCGTAACTTGAACTTCGTGACATGCGGGTCATAATGTTTAGGTTGGGTATTGGTTCATCATCTCATTCTCCGAATGAGATGACCTCATTTCCAACTGGCATAAATGCCACATGATCAGGAAACATGATCATCTGTTGACCAATGAACCAGTAACTAGAGTTTCACTTGGAACCCCTGGTTGTTTGTATATCACACGTGTATTGATGTTTCCACTCAATACAGTTATAGCATGATATAAAACTTAATCATAAACTATATGAAATATGATAATAGTCCTTACTACTATTTGTCTCTAGGGCATATTTCCAACAGCCTCCCACTTGCACTAGAGTACAAATACACTAGCTGCATTTTGTTCTCAATCATTGGCACCATATACCTGGTACCCTGAACATGCTTTCTCATGGAAGAGGTTGAGTCTTGGGTCTGTACTTTACAGTCCCAAATCCTTTGCAACTTACTAATGTCACCTTGATTGACATTAATACTTTATCATCACATGACAACATCTGTGTGTATGCATCATTGCTATGGCAGCAGAACGAGGCCTGATTCCAGGAGCCTACAGTGACGTTAGATCAACCTCGAGGGATTTCTCATGGGCACTGTGCCCTGGGACACATCATTCTACGTTAAAAGCTAACTAGCCCCGCCATAACATTATACAACACTTTAGATGGTACCCTTATCTATTCTTATAAATGTATTCAGCGAAACACTAGTGCACTCTATGCAACTTTCGATGTTTTGTTCACCTCGCTTCCTACTTGACTTTAATTGGTATCACAGGAGTTTCCAACATATTCCCTTATAACATAACCCTTTATGCTTTAAGATATGTCATCCTTTATGGATTTGGAGAATATATCCATAGTTCTCTACTAGATATTGCGGACAAACTCAGCTCAGCGTTCTGTGATTCGAACTTAATCACTTTCAAACTTTCCTTATTTGGATCACATATTATGCTAAGTTATCATCATGGTTTACTAAGACAGAACCTATGTCTCAACATAGTGGACGACGATCATCCTTTTCTTTCTTTCAACCATTGATGTTCAACTTAATACTATTCCTAATTTGAGTCATCAAGGACCAGTTCCTTAATTCACTTCTATTCTGAAACTCCTTTCAGAATCCCTTAAGGAATACTACACAATATCATAATACACTTATTATCAACTTCTACATCTTATAAATCATTATTTATAAGTATTTGCGCTTTTCATTCTTAACACACTTAAGAATTACTCCTATAAGCTCCCACTCAAAATATGTTCCTACATATTTGAATTTGAGACTCATATTGCTCCCACTTAAAAATATGTGAATCACATATTGTTTCAGGAAGACTTTCATAGCTCCCACTCAATTTTATGCAAATTGCATATCTCCTTACTATTTTGAATAACTTCAAAATCTTTTTGATCAAATATCAAACTTGGAGATTTACTATGAGATACTAGTACTTTACTAGTTTTAAATCCAGTAGACATTTAGCACACATGAATCAAATTCATTTGAATTCATCCAATACTTGACAAATTTGCGCTTTTGTCATTCACCCTTTTTCCACTATGGCTTTGCAGTCATTTGGAAAAATTCCAAGTAACCTTTTACTTGTGAGTTTCAGCAATGAATTGCTTTCTAATCTCAAGGGAATTTTTACTTCTAGGATTTCTCATAATTTAGTTTACCATTATTTCCCTTGTAGTTCGTAGGTATGTCACATTTCAAAAATCATGACAAATGATTCACAAATGTCTCCATACAAGATATGGATTACATTTCGAATCCTACTTCATGTAGTGAAAACACCAGTGGGGAAAACACAATGATCAAAATCATTGATTCTTTCCTTCTGTGAAGAGAATCATTCAGGAACGCTGTCCGTTGCACTTCTCAACACTCTGATGCAGGGTTTTGAATCCTCATCGTGTTTTACACTATTTTCCATATGCCCCATAATCAAGAAATATCACTAAAAGTGAGCTTTCTCAAGAATGCACCAAAATCCAAGCAATACGAATCTTGCTTTCTTTTTGGTTCAAGCTATGGATTTCGTATTCAAAGTTTTCCAATGAATACTCTATAAGGACTTATTCGCTATTGTTTTGGTTATATCGAATAACCCCAAAACTTTCACGAATTCTAATGATTTACCAATTCTAATTGAGTGCTAACTATTTCTAACTAATGGTCTCTACATCTACACTACAACGATTTATTTGGTGCCTTCTATTCAACCCTTTTGATATCTAATATCACATTGTGATGCTTTCCATTTTGACGTTTCAAAACGCTTTGCATCTCACAATTTCTTTTATGCCATTCTTATAAAGTCGAATTTCATTACTATTGATCAAATCATAGTAATTAGATTCTCTTTTATATTTATACCCTTTTATTGATGAAACATTTTGATCAAATCAAATAGTTTCATATTCATGTTTCCTTTGGTAAACTACTTTACACATTTAAATAATAATGATAAATACCATTTTCGTTAAAACACAATACATCGGATATGTATTTACTTTTAATAATTCATTAAACACTTTGTATTCAAGTAATACACGGTGTTCAAGATATTTTGCCGAACTTAGGCATGATTTATATGTGACAAGAAATCGAATGTCTTTGACATATTATCAAATAACTTTGAATTTAAACAATGGTTTCATTCATTAATGAATATATCATTAAGTTGGGTATTTTAAACAAGGCATTTTAATGTTTTATAAATGTTCATGCATTATCAATTAGTTTCAAACACTAAGGATAATTTACACATAATCAAACAAGATATGAACACAAATAAAAATCATTCATAAAAGCAGAACAACTGTTTGTTACAAACTCATATGAATAACCGTCTCACGAAATGTGAGACATACTAAAGAAGTTCAAATCTCTTGATTACATTAATCATCCTAAAACACAAACTAAATGATAAATGTCGAGGGAGAGTGTCGTCGGCCATCATCATCATGCTCGCCATCAACACACAACGTCACCTCCTCTCCAGCAAGCACCTCTCATGCAGAAGGACCTATTTTCACCAAAACAGAACAAGTATCAGATATACTTAACACTGCAAATGTGTTTGCAAGATTATAACATTTATAAAGTTGTATATCAAATATATACCTTTGTCATCGATGACTCCAGCGACGTTGGGTTCATCTATCACATTCTAAAATGTGATATGAACTCGAGGAAATCCATTGTTTCCGTGTCGCCTCTCATAACGCAGATCCTGACTTGTGCTTGGAAGCTTGGAGGAAGCGACCGCAGCACAACTCCCATCGCAAATGAGCTTGAGTACCAGTTGTCCAGGTAGTATGCCAGACTCATATACGCATCGTAGGGGCATAATAAGTGCTCATCCAGTGAGGAGCCCTCCTCCATCTTTATGGAGAGGAAGTCCCCCTTCAGCTCATACTCCCACATGCGCACTTGTTCCACGAAATGTGCTCTCAAATGTGCCATGACCATTCGGGGCTTGAGACTCCCCACCATTGGCCATAGCCCATCCTCCATTCCGAGGTGCATGATCACTGATATAAATGTGGCCATCACACAACAACAATAACGCAGATCCCGCTACTCCTGGGTCTCATGAGAATAGGGTGGCTCCAGATACATCTCGCAGGTCATGTAGTTAGCTATATTGTTCTCCCCAAGGAGATCAAACAGGCGTATGACCCAAGCAGAAAAGTTGGATCCATCTAACTTGAGATTTTCTCCTTTTAACCAATCGTCGATAGGAAAGGTAATCTCGGGAAGAACCATTTTCTATATTTATAATTGCAAAAGGAATTTAGACTAAGTTTATAATTAAATGAGTTAGTAATAACTCCACTCAGAAACACCTATCCCTAAAAGGGTTCCTAGTGATAACACGACCCCTATCAGCCACATCTTCCCCGATCATCACAGCCATCAATGTGGGTTCAAGGATGGACACTAAACGTCGGTCACATCATTCATGCGACTCGTGCTCGATCTTTCGACCATCCGTGTTCCGAGGCCATGTCTGTACATGCTAGGCTCGCCAACTCAACCTTAGTGTTTTCGCTGTGCAACATGGCTTACACCCACTGTATGTGAACGTAGATATGTTTGACACCCGATCATCACGGCATGCCTCATACTGAAGAACTTTCTTGGTGGTGCACACTAAGGGGGAACACAATCGTTGGTAATTTTAACAGGGATCATCTTTTAGGCTACCGTCGAGTATCTAATACTAGCACACAATAAGAAATACAAACAATAACGTTGAATGTAAATGCTATGTGATATGGTCCTTCACGTTGTGATCTCCATCCGTCGTCATCGGGTTCCGGCGCCGTAGACACCAGGGTACCGGTGTCATTCCGGCATGGTAGTTCGTCACCTCCGTGACTATCTACTACTACGTAACAAAAGGTAATCACTTTACCTTTGCCACAACCATATCACAAAGCAATGCCCCCCTGCAAAACAAAGTTAGACGCCTCTACTTTATCTTTGCATGTTTTACGTGGCTGAATGGGCTTTCGCACAAGAACCGTTCTTACCTACGAACTTTCAGCACAACGCTGATCAAGTAGTTGTCTCTACTACACCCCTTTCGGGGCCCTCCATTGCAAATGGCATACCAACTAATGCGAGAGAGACATACACCCCCCTAAGCCACTTCATACGGTACAAGCCGTATGTCAAGTGTGGACCAGTCTCGCGAATGAACGCGTAAAGTCGGTTGGGGGCCGCTTCATCAAGCATTACTGCGGTATACACAAGTACAGGTGGGAGGGTAACAACTAAAAGATGAACGCCCACATGCTACATCTCGTGTGTTCTACCCGTACTAGCATTACTACGCATAGATCTAGCTCTGATACCACTGTAGGGGTTCCGCGTATAAAAACAATCAATTTTACTCTATGCCCCTGAACTCCTGAAGCTACCAGGACCTATCTATTAGTAATACAGTAAGGGAGGGGCTTTTCGCGAACTTACCCTTGAAGACCGAAAAGCATTGTCAACGCTCAGGAGAGCGTGGTTGATGTAGACGAGCCGAAGCCGACCTCAAGGTCGTGATGAAGTCCTTGCGCTCCTTCTGGCTCGAACGACTTGAGTGCCTCAAGTGCGACACCTCGCGGGGAGTTACACACGTCCGGTGCCTGACGATGACTCCCGCTTCCCCGATCCAGCAGAAGTTGCGGAAGTAGAGCTCCCGGATCCGAATCCCGCAGTGCAACGGCGCTCTGCGGTGAAGATGTCTCTCGCTCGCGTAGTCCCGACTTGGGACCACGGTCACGAGAGAGAGAGGGGAAGAGAGAATAAATCAATTAGAGGCCCTCCCAAAAGTGGGGAGACCTTTATTGATTATTGGTTGTGTTTTTCTAGGCCAAATACCCCACTATATATAGGGGGAGGGGAGGTACTACCTCCCCCAAAGTCCCGGGGTGAGACTAAAGGAGAGGAGGGGAAGGAGGTGGCCGCCGGCCACCTAGTGGGCCCCGCGCGGGGGGGCTAGGCCCAGCCGGCCTCCCCCTTTCCCCTTCTCCCTCTCTCCTTTCCCCTAATGGGCCCTCTCCCACCGGAATTGGCCCATTAAGCCTTTTTGACCATTAATTGATTTTCTCTTTATTAAATAATTATGAATAAATGATTAAATCAATATTTAACATTCATTCACATATTATTCAATCTATGTGGCTATGGAACACCTTCCACCTCCACTCCGGACATCCTCCGGACTTACCAAAACCCTTCCGGTTTTCTCCCTTCTCTTCTTCGGTGATTCCACCGATCCTATAAACACTCTCTAAGCATCATCAAGCCCTTAATCATGATACCCCACGGTTCGGGAACACTCCAGACATGGTCGGGACACTCCCGCACCAATGATCTACAGAGGGACCTGGATGGCCATGTGACCCTTGTGCGTTCCACGAAGATCTTTCGTCGTTTGAACCAGGACAGTCGTGTCTTATTCCCTTTGTCACTCGATACTTGCATTGCCCAAGATCTGATCAATTACATCACCATGTCGTGTTCAATCTTGTTACTAAACAATACTACTTGACTCGTTCTGACAAGTGATATCCCCGTGATCTAATCACACGCTGCGCAGCTATTGGATATAACTTCTCCGAGTGGGCCCTTGAGTATCTTCCCGTCACATGGACGGACAAATCCTGCTCTTGACATATATTGCCTTTACGGTTTCCTCCGAATACCTGAACACACCTTTATAACTACCATTTTACCAGATGGCGTTTGATGCTATCTAAGCACTCTCGGGAGACAATGATTGATATAGCCTCACGGTCTAAGGAATAGTCTACGAGGATCCATTTCTAATCATCATAACTTGAACTTCATGACATGATCAGGTCACGATGTTTAGGTTGGGTATTGGTTCATCATCTCATTCTCCGAATGAGATGACCTCATTTCCAACTGGCATAAATGCCACATGACCAGGAAACATGATCATCTGTTGACCAATGTACCAGTAACTAGAGTTTCACTGGGAACCCCTGGTTGTTTGTATATCACACGTGTATTGATGTTTCCACTCAATACAGTTATAGCATGATATAAAACTTAATCATAAACTATATGAAATATGATAATAGTCCTTACTACTATTTGTCTCTAGGGCATATTTCCAACACAATCCTCCCTGAGGAGATCAATGCCTGCTGGAACTCTTCCTCATTGAGGACCTAACTCAGTTTACCTGGCAAACTAAAAGCTTGGACAGATGGAAGCAAAACTTGGTGGAGATTACCGTTAGTCTTAAAATAAAATTGATAAGCACGAAGGTAGCGCTGAGGCCTATACACTCCCATGAATTTGGTGCTAGCCATGTGAATGTCATCCAGAATCTTACTGCCAGCCACAACTCTCTCATGGGGCCTGACAAACTTGCTTGCATAGGCGATCTGTGTGATCAAGCCACCACAACGGATGTCACCCGAGGGAGCCGACCTTTAGAGGCGAAAGTGTTGGATGAGCAAAGCACCCAAGTTTACCTTATGCTCCATCCACGGATGGAGAGTCATATAAATTACACTCATATCAGGGCTTGCCATTGACCGAATATCTCCCTTCCAGAAAATAGAATTTGCCAAGAAGGTGGCGAAGTAGCGAATAGTGGGATTATGGATAGTGGCGCTCTTATTGCACAAATAATCGGTGTTCCTGTGGACAGAAATCTGTTCCCAAGCATGCATTGCCTCTACGAGGACATCATCAGTGGTATCGAGCTCTCCCTCATGAGAGAACCCGAATCAATAACAAAATTGATACTAAGAGAGGCTGTGGGTTACCCATTGAGCACGAAACTTACAATGCAATTATGCTCTTGGGGTCTCAAGGTTATCATGGAATGATGACATAAACTCGTACGTGGCGGGCTCGTAGGCGTCGATGGAGAGGTAGGATAAAGGGACCATGCTGGCTTGCATGGTCATCCTACTGAAGTCCTCCAGTAGACCCTGGTGGGAGAGAAACTCATGGCTTACCCACTTAGTGGGTAAAACCTTGTGTTCGCTCACCCTCTTATATTCCTTGTTCATGGATGCTCTCAAGTTGTCTGCCTCCGAGCGTCTCTTCTTCAAGCCATGCGGCCTAGTGGAGCCCGAGGCCCCTGCCGTTCCCGAGCCCTTGCCCGAGCAAAAAATCCTCCCAATGTTATGCATTGTGCTGCAAAAGTTTCAAAGAAAACTATAGGCATCAGGTTTCTATCATACAAAAAAACGATTACAGGCAGAAATTACAAATCCTAATGTGAGGAATCAAAAATAATCTCAAAATATGATGAACTCGTCTAGATAGTCAATGTGAGGAATTCAACCATGGATTTTAGAAAATAAAGCGTGGATCGGATGAGAAACTTACCAGTGTGAAGATTCCCCCACTCAAAAACACGAAATCGTTGAAGAATTAGAGGTTCTAGAGGATCAGGGTTTGAGGTGGAGAGAGGAAGAGAAAGAAAGAATGAGGGAGGAAGAAGAAAGGAGTTGGTTGTGAGCTAGCCGCCATCGGTCTTTACCTGGCGATGTAGTCGATACGGGTGGGCGGTACGGGCGCGTCCCACCCGTACTGGTGGTCGTCACCATTGGATCAAGATTAGGGTTCACGATCAAACCTGGGGGGTCTGGTACGGGCGGACGGTACGGGTACCTTTGTCCGTTCCAGTGCTCGTTACTACTAGATAAATTGAGACAAATTGTCGAAGTTCAGTACATGCGGATGGTACAGGCTATTCCAGGCGTACCAATGCTCACTATGAACGTGTTCTCAGCAGAATTGATCGACTTGATTTGCTTCAGCGATACGGGCACCCTCGGCCGTACCGCAGCTCGTTGTGTGATATGAACCCTATTTTATTCTTCCTTTCGACTTTCTTTCACTTTTCTTTAAACTTCACAAAAGTATAAATTCTCTGCAAATCTAAGTCTTGAACAAATTTATTAGAACACACAAAAATAAAATAAAATAAAATAACTTTACTACTAAGAATGGGTTGACTCCCATTAAGTATTTTATTAAGGAGGGTTGGCTTATCAACCAACCTCCGAGTCATTACCGTTTACCTCAGACCACCCTTCCTCGATGACAATTTACCACTTGGATGCATTTAGGCGGTGGTATATATTTATCACATTTCTCTTGTTTCTTTGGAAAATAATGAACAATCCGATCATCATAAATATTGAAGACAATTTTACCACTAGAGAAATCAACATTATCTCCAGCATTGCTAAGAAAAGGTTTTCCAAGGATGATTAAAAGTTTGTCATCTTTGGGAACATCTAGTATTATAAAATTAGTGGTATAATATGTTGGTCAATTCTAAGTAAAACGTCTATGATCATACCGATAGGTTGTTTAGTTGTCTTACTAGCTATTTGCAAAGTAATTGAAGTAGGAGAATACTCTCCAAGGTTCAACTTCTTGAATAGGGAATAAGGCATGGCACTAACACCTGCCCCTAGGTCACAAAGAGCATTAACGATATTAGTTTTCCCAATTGCGCAAGAGATAGTTGGTATACCTGGGTCCCCAAGCTTAGCAGGCAGCTTGTCACCAAAGCTTGTCATCATTGCTGCAGTCTTAGTTACCTTCTTCTTTCTATTAAGGATATCTCGCATAAACTTTTTATAAGTAGAAACTTGAATCGCATCAGTTAAAGGAAGTTCTAATCAAAGGCTTCCCAGAGCTTCGGCAAAAGAATCATAAATAGCTTTATTCGGTTCATACTGAAGAATGTTAGGATAAGGCTTTATAGTGGGTATTACCTTCTCCTTTACCTTTGCTACTGGTTTAGCATCCTTTTTATGTTTCTTCTTTGCTGAAGGTTTTTGCTTATGTGTACGTTCTTCACTTGAGGTGATAGCTTGCTCTTGTTGTTCCTTCTTGAGATTGGTTTCTTTTCTTGAGTCAACCGTCTCAGCATATTAATCATATTGTTTATGTTTATCTCCCGCCTTTTCTTCTTCTTCTTCTTTATATTCTTTAGAAGTCTCATGCTCTATTCTCTGAGATTCATAATCGATATCATCGTGTGGATCGATGAGGTCCTCATCTTCTAGGCTCATTTCTTGAGTCCCTTTTGCTTTGCGGGCCTGTTATTCTTGCTACCACGGTGGCCCCTGCGGTTCCTATGTCTCTGTATAACATCTAGTAACAATGTTAGTAGAAACAGTATTATAATTAAAATAATTTTAATCTCAAATCAAAGCTTGAGTTTCAACTATTTGACCGTGTTGAGTTTTAAACATACACGAGTATTTATCTAGATGCCTCGTGGCATGTCCTAAGTCATCAAAAACTTCAGTTAACTCTTTTATATTCATTTCTTGAGTAATTAGACGTTTATAATATTTATCATGGAGCTAATTTTATTGATATCTAAACTTTTGCATTACAAGATTTATTTCATCTTCTACAACATAAGTTTGAAGGATATCCACTTTATTTCCAACGAGTTCCGTTGTTATCCCCTTTTCTTCCATGGACTTTTAACTTCGGGCATAAGTTCTTGGGGGTATGTGAATTATACCTTTTTGCGGTTTAACATTCTCAACTGGGTTGTATTATTCATCGTTGAAGGATCTTACCTCAAAAAGCTTTATGCACTCTAGCAACGTCAAGTTGCTAATAGCTCCTCCTATAGATAAGTCAATCATTTCTTTTGTATCTTCATTAAGCCCATTATAAAAGTATTGGATAATTAAATAATCACGGAAACCATGATTTGGGACTTTCATAATCATTCCATAAAATCTATTAAATGCTTAACAAAAAATTCTCCAATCCCTTGAAGAAAGTTTGTAGTGCTGCGTTTGATTTGCATGATTCTAGTAAAAGAACAATATTTATGCATAAATTCTCGGATGCAATCTCCCCGTTTTTTTATAGTGTGGTTGGGTAACAATTGTAGCCAAGTAAAAGCATTGTCTTTTAAAGACCAATGAAAGAGTTTAAGGAGTACAAACTCTATTGGTAGATTAGCTGGTTTAAGAGTAGCACAAAGGTCGAAGACCTTCATCAAATGATCACTAGGATCTTCATCTTCTTTTCACGCGAAAGAAATTTCTTCCATCATATACATTAGCTCATGATATATTTCAAATTTCTAGCACTCAAGATCAGGATAAAGAAAAGACATTTTTCTCAGGTGTCTAGAAGGATTCCCATATTCTCCCAATGGTTGCTCAGGCTCTTCGGGCCCCTGGGTGATGGTCAAGTCTGCCATCAAAGGAATCAAACTGTTCAGATCTATAGTACGTGAGTTAGAAAATCTTTCAATAAATTCTAGGCATCTTTCAGTTGAAATATGATCAATATATAGAGGTAAATAAGTTCTTCCAGAACGAGTAGTACCTTTATCTTCAATGGAGATCATGAGTGGTGTCAATAATCACGAATGTCAAGAAATAACACTTAGCGCTTAGTGATATGTCCATTTTGCATCACTATTCTATATCATAAATTACTCTTATTCATTGATATATTTCATATTAAGAGATGATACTTATGTTATTTCATCTGTTTTTGCATGGTTGATGACTTTTCGAGCATGGACCACTGCAGTCAGGATTCTGATGGAAAAGGTGCTGTTTGGAGGCAAAATTCACGAAGATCAAAAAATCCGGGAAAATACATGGAAAATCCTATTTTTCCAGAAGACGAAGATTGCCAGAAGGGGGAGTGGAGATGGACCACAGGGGGCCCACACCATCCCCTGGCGCGGGCAGGCCTAGGCCGCGCCAGCAGGTGGTGTGGCCTCCTTGGCCCACTCTAGGTTCTCCCCTCTGGCGTATATTATCCTCCCGGAACCCTAAGACTCGGGGAGGGACCACAGAAAGATTCCGCCACCTCTACGGGGCGAAAAACACCAAGAGAGAAAGATCTCTCCGGCAGACAGAATTTTGCCGGGGGAATTCCTTCCCGGAGGAGTAAATTTCATATTACTACCACAATTCGGGCATCGGTTACGAGTCAGTACCAACATTCTTAATTTTTTTAGTTCAGTACCAAATTTGAGACACGGAGTTGAAAATAGAACTAATTTTCATCTAATAGCAGTTTAACATGCTTCCGACAGGCAGGACCCATTTCTAGAGCTAACTAGTCAACAAAAATGGCCACGTCGGTGTTTTGACTTTTCCCCAACCAGAACGGCCACGCGTGCAGTAGGGTGAGGCGGCGGCTAGCTGGCGGCCTGGCGTCAGCAGGGGAGGACGGCGGTGACAACACGCAGCGTGAGGGAGGCCGACGGCTAAGTTGCGACTTTGGCGCAAGAAAGAAGGCGGTGACTTGCGACCACGCGTGCGAAGAGGTGACGCCAATGCTAGCTGGCGGCTGCGTGCGCGGCAAGGGGAGGACGACGGCTGGCGGTCGCGCGCGTAGCAGAGGGAGGCCGACGGCTGGTTGGCGGCCGCGCGCAGTAGGGGGAGGCCGGTGCCTACCTGGCCACGGGCACAGCACGGGAGACGGCGGCTAGCTGGCGGCCACGCGCACAGAAGGGTGAGGCCGGCGTCTAGCTGGCGGGAACGCGCGCAGTAGGGGGAGTGTGGCGACTAGCTGGCGGGCACGCGCGCAGCAGGGGGAGGCCGGCGGCCACACACGTAGGAGGGGGAGGCCAGCAACTGGCGGGTGTGCGTGCAGCATGGGGAGGCCGATGGCTCATGCGCCTCCCATGACTCGTCGCGGGTGAGTTCCGGCCAGCAGGCGGGCGACCACCGACCAAGGGGGAAGATCCATTCACGGGCGACGCGGGCGAGCGCCGGCCAAGGATTGCACGGGCGAGGCCAGTGGGGGAGATCCGTTGCCGACGGCACGAGCGAGGCCACCGGCAAAGCTCCGGCCAACGAGTGGTGCAGGCGAGACAACTAGGGGAGGTGCGGGTGAGCTCTGTGCAGGGGGCAACGCGGGGGAGCCTCGGTCTAGGTGCAAGGTCAACGGCGGGCGAAGAAAAGAGAAAAAGAGGAATACGAATTTTTATGAGAAAGAATAGAAAAAATAGAAAATGGACACTGCATATGGGTCCACCTATTGGGAACTCTGTTATGATGCTAACAAGTGAAAATTAGTGTGATTTGCAATTGCGTGCCCCAAATTTGGTACTGAACTGAAAAAATTACGAATGTTGGTACTGACTCGTAACCGTTGCCCGAATTGTGGTAGTATTATGCAATTTACTCTTCCTGGAGAGGGGAGATCATCGCCATCAACACCACCATCAAGCTAGACTTCATCGGGATCATCATCCTCATCATCACCACCATCATCTCCACCAACACCATCATCACCACTTCATACCGCTATAACAATTGGGTTGAATCTTGCATAGTTCTTAGGGAAACTTTCCCAGTGTTGATTACTCCTTGTAGTTGATGCTATTGAGTGAACCATTGAATTATCGTTTATGTTCAGACTATTACATACCATTATATCATCTCTGGTCTTGATCCATATGATGTCTTATGAGTAGTTCGTTTTGTTCTTGAGAACATGGGAGAAGTCATGTTGTTAGTAGTGGAATTGTGCTGAGAAAGATTCAATGGTTTGATATTTAAGTTGTGGTGTATTTCTTCTAGTGGTGTCGTGTGAACATCGACTATATGACACTTCACCTATATGGGCCTAGGGGAATGCATTGTGTATTTGGATACTAATCGTAGGGGTTGCCGGAATGACAGAAACCTGAACCCTCGTTAAGAAACCTTTGCACAAGGAACGTCAGGGTCTTAGAGTTTAAAGTTGTGGTTAGGTTTCTACCTTAATTACTTTCTTGTACTTGTGGATGCTTGCAAGGGGTATAATCACAAGTATGTATTAGTCCTAGGAAGGTCGGTATATTAGCTCAGGTTCACCCTCACAACACTTAGCAAACTAAAGAAGATTAATCAACTATATGAAGCGAAAACACTTGACGATATTCCCATGTGTCCTCGAGAACATTTGGTCATCTTAAGTAATACAACCGGCTTGTCCTTTGCTAAAGAAAGGATTGGGCCACTTGCTGCATTTATTCTTATTGTCTTTTATTTACTCGTACTTTATTTACCTACATTATCAAAAAAACCTAAAAATCCATTTGCTAAGTATTTACAAAGAATTCCTGCTCCAAGCCATTCGCCAACACCTTCTGCTCCTCGTTGGGTTCGACACTCTTACTTATCGAAAATACTGCGATACACCCCCTATACTTGTGGGTCATCAAGACTATTTTCTAGCGCCCTTGTCGGGGAGTGAAGCGCTATTGGAGAGTGGAACTAGTAAAGGAAACTTCTACTGTGAGTATTGTTTACTTTTGAAAGTTGCTTTATTTCAATATGGATAATTCGCTTAGTTTCTTATTTCGTAATGATACTACCACTGCTAAGGTAGTAGATGAACCACCACCTGCTGAGAATGATACTTTTAAAATACCTACAAGAATTATTGATCGTGTTATGGATAACTATTATGTTGGAGATGGAACTGTCCATCCTGGTGATCATTTGCTCTTTATACACGAATTATGCGGGTTGTTCAAGTGTGCAGGTATTACTACAGATCAAGTCAAGAATAAGTTATTCTCATTATCACTAAAAGGAAGAGCTGAGGAATGGTATAAGCTGCCGAAGAATGGTCAAGCTCTTGAATGGGAGGAAGTAGTACCTCTCTTTTATTCTAAATTTTATCCTCCTAGTGAGATCCATAGAGATCGGAATCAAATATATAACTTTTGGCCTCTTGATGGAGAGAGTACAGCTCAAGCTTGGGGGAGATTGAAGTTACTAATGCTCAAATGTCCTATTCATGAGCTGTCTCACAATATTATTATCAATAACTTTTATGCAAGACTTTCTCTTCATGATAAGGATCTATTTGATGCTTCTTGTGCTGGATCATTTACACGCATGGAAGAAGGAGCTAAATGGGATTTTCTAGACCGTATTCAAGATAATGCTGAAGCATGGGAGAATGACAAAGGAAGAAAGTCACGTATAAATTATGATTATGAATGCATTGAATCTTTTATGGGAACTGATGACTTTCAAAATATTAAAAATTCTTATGGTCTTGACTCTCAAGCTATTGCAACTTATTTTAAGGCTTTTGCTTCCTATATTGAAGTCCCTAAAAAGAAGTGGAATAAGTATCATGGACCATATAAAGATGTTGCTAAGTGTGTTCCTGCAAGAAATACTGAAGTTTATACTGCTAATCATGTTTTACCTGAACCTTATATTGAGAAAATGCCTTTCCCAGTTAAGATAAAGGATCATTCTATGATAACTAGTATGGTTAATGAAAGTACAAATAAAGCTGTTGAACCTGATAAACAAATGGATGATGAACCTATAATAGCAATTGTGAAAGACTTTGTCACTAAATATGTAGAAGATGGACACACTATCCTTTATAAGGATACCTCTAATATTGTTTCACAAAGTAGTGTTATGAGAGCTAGTGTCCCCGTGTTTTTTGTTAGAATAAGTGATCATTGCTACAATGGTTCTTGCGATAGTTATATCGTTAAATTTATGCATGATACTGAAGGTTATTATGAGAGAGGAAAGACTGTTCTAATGCATCTCAATAATATTAAGTTTCCTCGTTTTATGCGGAAAGTTTTTATGTTGCACTTGTTTTGCCTTCCTATGCTAGTAGCCTCTGGTTTCAACAACCTGTTTGTTTACAAAATCCCCTTGAACGGGAAGTGGGTTAGACTTAAACATGTATATTTTTGCTTCTTAATGCTCTCTTTCACTTCAATTCATATTCTTATGTGAGCATCATTGAAATTATTATGCCCATCTTAATGGCTATAAAGAAAGAGCTTTTTGGGAGACAACCCAATATATTATTACTTTCAGTTTGTTTTTGTTTCTTTGAGTCTTGGAAGTTATTACTTCGGTAATAACCTATCCATATCCTTTTTGTTTGGTTTTTGTGTCAAGATCAAGCTCTAATGAGAGAGAAGTAAGATTTGGGGAAGTTGCTGTCCCGAAACAGATTTTTGCGCTTCACCGTAAAAATTTGTGAGACATCTCTGTATGTCGGATTGAGCTGTAATTTTTTGTGCTTCTGCCCCAGGTTGTTATTTAACTTTCGTTAGTTTTGGACTTTTTGATTTGAGCAACGGAATAATTTCGAAAAAATTGATCTTTACCTGCTGGTCTGTTTTGACAGATTTTGCCACTCTTGCATTTGCTTCTTTAAATCGATTTCCTTTTTGAATTCTTTTTTTGGGGGTTTTGGAAGGAGTTGCTACAGTAGCTTATGATTTGATGGATTTCAGTTGAAATTGGACTTAAAAGGTTTATTACCGTGCTTACACTAATGTTGCTAATGAGAATTGTGTGAAGTTTTGTGTGAAGAAATTTCCAGGTTATCGGAGAAAATGGTGTAATAAGAAAGAGAAAGGTTTCATGACTCGGGCAATATGAGTATGAAGATGAAGATATTGATGTTATTCAAGTGGTGACTCCGGAAGAATCTACCAAATGCTAAATTCAGAGACCTGTAGAGTCCGTTTTCGAATAGGTAACAGTTCTGGTAAGAAAAGTTTCGCGAAAATTCTATCCAGTTATATTTTTGCAGTTTTTATCCAACAAGGAAAGCTACAAAGCGAAAGAGAGACGGAAACGGAGCCAGGATGGCCCACACCACCCCCTGGCGCGGGCCCCTAGCCACGCCAGCAGGTGGTGTGGCCGCCCCAGACTCCGTCTCCGACCCGTTTTCTCCCAGTACCTTCCTTTAATTGTAAAACTTCGTAATATATAATCCCCCAGATCCCCAGAGGTTCATATATCGTGTTCTCGTCATGTTTTCGTTTCGAGCTGTTTCTGCCAGGAACTATTCTTAAAGTTTAGAAGCACAATGGTCTCCGCCAAGGATAAGGGAAAGGAGCCTATGGAGGAGGATCCTCAAGACCCTGGCCAGGAGAAGGAGATCAAGAGTGAAGATGAAGAGGAGGCAAAGTAAAGCTAGCATCCGCACACCGGCACTACCATTGCAAGCATTGGAGTGTTGGCAAACCCTGCCAAGATCAAAAGGACTGCACAGATGTCAACTGGAGGGAAGCCTCCGCGTCACTGTTTGGCTCCACGGTCACTTCCTCCATGCACCAAGAATCCCTTCCATACCCTTATCCATGAGCATCAGTTCCAGAATATGCCCAAGGAGAAACTACCCTCCAATTGGGATATGCCTCGTTCTAACCATGCAGGAAAACAAGACTTCAAGGAGGAAGAGAGGGGAAAGAATCGCAAGAGCTGGAATTCGCAACCCGACATGATCATGAGCCGCATTGAGCAAAACTCGGAGTTGATTCATACTCTCACCTTCGAGATTGAGGACTTGGGGAAACTAATCAAAAAGCTCATCAAGAGAAGACCACCACCACCGAAGGAGTAATTCGTCATCAGGTTTGGGCATCCCCTTGGTTTGTTCCAAGCTTGGGGGAGTGCCGCGGTATCATATCACTATCTTCTATCTTTTTACCTTTTTAGTAGAGTCATATCATGAATAGAGAAGTTATCATGTAGGATGGTTTGCATTATGGAAGGGTCCCCCCTCTCGTTAGATAGCTATGTATCCCTTGGTGTGAGTTGCCGTTATGGAATATTAATGAGAAGTTCTATCATTTACTCTTTTGCATATCTTATTTTAGTTTTCAATTCATGGTTATATGATTGATCTTGTCATTAGTATGGGTATCACTTTGGGATCATTCAGTTAATTTAGTTGGTTCTGGCAAACCTGGCTCGGTCAGTAGCAATATTGTTTTGAGAATTGAATGAAAAAATAAAGTACTCTTAAAGAATTATAATTTCACCATCTTTCTTCCTTGATTTGCTCATAAGTTTAGTATTCTCTAGTTAAGATCTTTTGTGCTTCCAAGGAAGATTGCATGTTTGTTTTTATCACTTGTATGTTTGTTTGTTTCCTTCAACTCTTATGCTTGCTACCCAGCCTTGCTAGCCAAAAACCTGTACTGAGAGGGAATGCTTCTCGTGCATCCAATCCTTAAACCAAAACCTATGCCATTTGTGTCCACCAAACCTACCTATTAGCATTATTGCTATTCCAAGTACATTCATGTCTTTATCTACCTTCCAAATTAAACTTGTTATGTGAAAATTAGTGACTAAAGCTCTCACGAACTTGATGGCACACTTTACTTTCTTGCATTTAATAAACTTGAATCATTGTGCCCATCTATGCTGCGTATATGCTTGCGCTTTGTAAGTTGTAAATTAGCAGAACCATGCTGTCATGGGGAACGCTTTCAACATTGCACCGGTACTTTGTACCTAGTTGATATCATGTTCTTTTGTCTATGGATGTCGTCGGTGTGAAATGAAAGGGGAGCTTGTTAGTCCATGGAGTTATGTATATGTATTAGAGAAACGCCTAGGCCGCTAGTCTAATCCATGTTTGATCATGGTGGAAACCTGCAGCGTAACCATAACGAGCATCTATGAAGCATTCTTCTTATAAAAAAGAGATAGAGATTGAGAAAAAGAGAAAAAGAAAAAAAGAGATGAGAAAAGAGGAAAGAGACAAAAAAACACCATATTCCCATGGTAAATAAGAAGATTGCTGAGATGCTTATTGTCTGCTTGCCTTATCATTTTGATATGGGGATTCTTCCGTATCATCGGGCAAGGGGTACCCCGTTGGTGGTTCTCTATGATACACATGTGCTTACGATGACAAGAACTTACCGGTGACTAAACTTGAGTAGCATGAGGAGCGGGCCTCGTATTCAAGGGACATGAGATTCTCAATTTACAACTTGTCAAGCATATCCTTATATTTGATCACTTTAACCTTAATCACTTAAAGATGCCTATGATAGGGGCAATGAGAGCTGAAAGCTAATAAGTATCATAATTTTGGGAGCTCTTTATGAAACTTGCAATCCCTGCTTCCCTCTGCGAAGGGCCTTTCTTTTACTTTTTAGTTGAGTCAGTAAACCTATTCCCTTCTATCTCAGCAAGTATTTTGAGTTGTTGTGTTTCATTCATTCATATGATGATTTATTCAATCATGTTTCTTATGTCCCTTGTTTTGCACATTGCTCTTATCTTGGTGATTACTACTTTGAAAGCTATCATTGAAAACCAGTTATTTGTGAACTCCAGCCAATTATCAACTATTCTTGGACCAAGAGCTAAGTTTGCCATTACCAATTATGATTTACTTTATGTATCTTTATTGTGTTTCCTTTACTTATTGCAAGTTAAGTTATATAATAGTGAGTTGTCTTCTATTATGAGCTATGTATTGATGAATGTGATGCTTCTTGTCCAAGCATTTACAGAGAATTCCTGCTCCAAGCCATTCCCCAACACCTTCTGCTCCTCGTTGGGTTTGACACTCTTACTTATCAAAAATACTGCGATACACCCCCTATACTTGTGGGTCCTCACTTAGCTCCTCGGCAATGGCGCCAAAAAATAGCTTGATGGCCTACAAGTGCACAGGTTCATCAGAGCATGTTTTCAGGGAAGTATTAATTCAAGTTTTTATATTGATCCCAATAAGGAGCCAAGGTAAGTGTCTTTAGGCGGTGTTTCAGTTGCACTCAAGGTGTCACGTTGTCTTGAGTGAATTGACTACAATTGTTGGAAGTGGAGGGGTGAGTGAATAATAGAGGAAACTTGAGTAAAGGAAAATGCTAGAAGTAAACAACATAAAAGGAAAAGGAAGGAAAATGTTCGAGGTTCCCGCAGATGAGAAGTTAGGCGCGGAGAGAAACAGTTCATGGTAATAGTTAATGTGCTAGATGAATAAAATGGAATACGTGATTATGATATTTCTCATTTATAAGTGAGTAGGCAAGCAACCTATATACCGACTAGGAGTTCTCATGGCAAATTCTTTCCAGTCCCACTGATCCATCTTCCTGTTACCACAGTAATGGCTAGTGTATTAATTAAGGTCTTTCGACCAGATCAAAGCTTTAATCTTGATGGTTCCTTGTTATCCTCGAGTAGTACTAGCTCCTCATTGATATCGATCGTGTCACTCGGGGGTCTCCTATTTACCAGAACACAAGTTCATACCTATGATATCTCTGGATCATGTTATCCGGGCCCTTAAATTGGACAACAAGCATTAGGCAAACATAGATATTCATTCTCACAATATAAGGATCACTACAACAATCACGAATGGATGGAAATAAAGAAGGCACAACACATCTTCACCAATCCCCTACGTCTCCCACACCTATGGGGATTTACTCAGACATGAGAGAAAGATAGATCAAAGGCATAATTGTATTGCAAACAGAATTCATCTCAACGTTACCATAGCAAGCCATAATACCGTTTGAAGATCGAATGAAATACAAACCAAAGTAGATCAAAGTATCAAACCCTAATCTTACAAGTGCCAATATCTCTCTCTGAGTACCAATGGGGATGATGGTGGAGTGAGTGGTTTAGAGGCTAGAGATCATCGAAGAATGACATGGTGTTCTTCTCCTTCTCCAGATCTGATCTTCCCTCTTCTCGATGTGTTTGCGGCAGCTGTAATTTGTTTTTTTTTTCCATTCACGAAAGTTGCTTGTATTGATGTAGCGAAGCCGAAGATAGGCCATACGGGCGGACGATACATGTGCACCCTGACCGTACCAATGGTCATTATGCGCTCAGAACGCCTCTAATGAGGGGGGCTCCAATTGGGGATTTTTTGTTCAGGTGTAATTAGCCCATAAATGCTATTAGATCTTCCAAAAATGCTCATTACCTGAAAGCTATCACAAGAAACCAAGGTTATTCTAATTGGGATGTTATCATTAGTAAAAAGTGTGAAATTTGGAGCTATCACGGTGCCGGTTTGTTCAACGGGAAAACTGGCACGTCAGCCCGGCGATGGTTCAGATGACGCATCAGTCCAAAGACCACCGGACCGGTTTTGCTCGATTGCATGTTTTTAGCCCCAACAGGCAGATTTTCTCTTGCCTATAAAAGGGGCTTCTTCCCCAAGGTTTTCTAAGGTTCTTGAGCACAAAATTGACCACCATTGGTGACTCCTTTGAGCTTGCTTCCTCTCCCTTCGATCCTATGATTCTTTCTTCTTTTTGTGGGCTTTTGAAGAGGATATCTGGATCTATAATCCCCACCAATCATTTCCTCCTCTAAGTGAGGGGAACCCATTGGATCTAGATCTTGAAGTCATTGGTTGATTTCCACCATTGTTCTTCGTCTCTAATTCCTCCCTAGTACTTATTCCTTTGTTGGGATTTAGAGTGAAGGATTTGAGCACCCTTGGTGTTCTTGCTTTGCATTCTTGCATAAGTGTTTAGCTCTCCATTACGATTTGTTCAGGTGAGAGACCATGCACTTGTTACTCTTGGAGGGTTACCTCCTAGTTGGCTTGGCAGTTGGTGTTGTGGTGTCCTCTTCATGGAAGATTGTGAAGAGACCCGAGATTCTCCTTCGTGGAGCTTGTGAAGTGGTTGTGGAGCTTGCCATATCCATAGTGGAGGAAAAACTAGCCATAAGGAAATAGCCTATTCCTTTGTGGGTTAGACCCAGAGAAGAAGGTGAGACTTCGTGGCATTGGGAAATCCTTCGTGAAATCCCACACCTCTCCAACATGACATACCTTACTTATAAGGGAACACTGGAATACATCTTCATCTCCGTGTGCCTCGATAATCTCTATACCCGAGCTTACTTTCCTTGTGATAGCCATCGAGCTTAAAGTACTTATATCTTGTGTTATCTTGCTTAGCTTTACTTGTTGTTGGTGCACTTAGTTGATCCTAGTGTATTTAAGTTTTATGCTTGTAAAATAAACGTTATTTTAATTCCACAATCTTTCAAGCCAAAACTATAATATTTTTGAAATTTCCTATTCACCCCCTCTAAGCGACATCTCTATCCTTTTAGAGGGTAATTCGCGCATGAACAAAGCGGTACATGGAATTTGTCTCCATTTCTAGCACAAGATTCTCATCACACCCAAGCAGTATAATTTTAGTCCTAAATTCCAGATTACACAACTCCAAGCCCAAATTCTTACATCTAAACACAAAAATTGTCTTCTACAAGACTTGAAACCGATGTAATAAAAATAGGTGTGTGTACGAGTTGATGCATAGCCCATGGTGTACAGGGACACCATGTCCTTCATTGTTAGTGTCCTCAACTATATTATCATCCTCATCTGAGAAAATTTCATCAAGATCAAAATCCAAGACCCGGTTATGAAGAATGAACATGCAAGAACAAGTTTTACTTGGGTGGGTAAATGATAGAATGGATTCTGATCAAGGATATTAAATCTATTCTTCAAAGTAGTGAATGTCCTCTCAATTGTGACTCTAAGGCTGGAGTGTTTGAGATTAAAAAATTCCCTGGTTATCCTGGAATAGTTCCTTGCAGAGAACTCATTAAGATGATACCTTGTTGACCTGAAGGGTCAAGCGTATCCTGCATCTCCTAAATAGAACTTACCTTTCGGGATCTTTGACCCATCCATTCTAGCCAAGCTGTTAGCAAGAATGTTTGCATCATGGGATGATCCTTCCCATCTAGCTAACACTATGTGAACTTGAGATCGAAATCAATAGTGACAAGCATATTTTGGCTGGTGTCCTGCATTCTACCCCTAGATGCTGGAGCTCCCTTCTAAGCATTGTTATAGTCACATGAGTACCATCAATTTCCATAGTACAATCCTCACATGAACAAAATGTTAAATTATAGTGCAATATAATCATGTATGAACTACAAGCCAGAGTTCTTACCTTGAAGTATGGAAACCATCATAGTTCTCTCATATCTTGGATGGAGTTTGAGCAGATGGTGGCTTGATCATCTCTCCTACCTATTATCTATCCAATGGCACACTAGACTTGCTTGAAATACCTAGATATTATCTTAGTGGATCTTCCCCCATGTGTTGTGAATCACTCGAAATATCTGGTTATGTCCAAGCACATGGAGGAACATTGCTACTTGCTCTTCTATACAAGTGTGGATGCTATCTTGGAGCAACCCCTAACCCTTAATGTGTTCACGAGGTGGTTAGAAGGATCTCTTTTCATCCGAAGCAAGTTGACAACCTCGACATGGTTGTGGTTGTAGATGTATCTAAGATTTTGCATCCTCTCTTTGTATCGTACAAACATGGGAGCATATCTGACCACGACCCTTCGTTTGCAAGGAATATTTCTCTACTGTACCAAAAGGAGCTAGTCCTGAACCATAGCTATGAGGGTTGTTGCCTAAATGATAAGCTTCTACCAATCGGCCTAATTAAATATGTGTCGCATAAGTAATTACGAAATCGGTCCAAAGTTGAATATAAGGATCTAAGGAGCTGAAAATGGGGGGAGGAAGTCTTGGCATGTGCTTACAAACATGGTGGATGTCGACAATGACTTGCTGGAGCCAAAGACGACATGGACGAGGGGTGACGGAGATGAAGATGGCAAGCCGGTACCACATATCTACAAGCTCCATTGCTAGCAGAGACGAGGTGGAAAAGGAAATTGGTGCCGATTATTTGCATAGTCAGAGAACCGGTGAAGTGGATCTAAATCGCCCCCACTACCAGAGAAAAAAGGATGGATTTGTACTCTCACCAAAGGTGACCGACCAAGAGAGAGGTGAGGCTGCAACCCGTGAAAGCCAATTCTCCGTCTCCCACCAGTTCCTCCCTTTGCTGCCACTCTAGCATGTCCAAGTGGAAATGGCCGATTCAAACGTTCACCTACAGCTGACTTGGCGGTGCATGTAATGCGGTCTCGCACGAGTATCCAAGGGCGCGTTTGGTAGCCTGCATCAGGTCCAGACAGGCCCGCTGGCACAAAAAACAGACTGTTTGGTTACCTGGGCTACCCTCGTGTTGTGTCCAACATAGGTCTCAAAGCATCCCAAAGCTAGGCCCAGGGACAACGGCCAAATCGGCCGTTTCCGTGGAGCCAGCCTGGGCCGCCGCCGCCCAATGGTTGCACATGTGGGGAAGCGCGGGAGATGCAAATAACTCCCTTCCTACTATGTCTCGCTTCTTGTCACTGCCCCCACTCTGCCATTCAGTACCCCTGTCCCGTCCCATCGAAGAGACCCATGGCCTCCTCCTCTCCTCCTTTGCCGCCTCCTCCGGCCAGCCTTACCACCGACAAGGTCATTCCCCGCATCAAGCACACACCCCACAAGCAGGTGGGGCACCCTGTCAGCACGTCGTCGAGCGCGCCGTCGCCGAGTACGAGGCGACGGGATTTAGGAGCACGGCGGTGCCAGCTGACCCCGTCGTTGTCCTCTCTCTACGGCGTCCATCACCGATTTTGAGGGCACCTCATGAGGTACCGATGAGGGCTACAACGATTGGGTCGACGCGATCCATGGGGATTGCATCGGGGTTTTCGCCCATCCCGACCCACTTCAGCACCAATACCTCCGCCAGCACATTGAGGGCGGCAACCATGACGACAAGGGCGTCGGGGTGGAGCGGCGACATGGACGGGCCATTCGCCTTCATGGCCAGGCCGACAAGACGGGATATTCCATCCCCGCTAGGGTTCAGTCCAATCCCGGTAGGGTTTCCTAGCTTGCCATCGGTATTTCCGCCAAGATTAGCCGCGGCAATAGCGGGCGGCGTCCCCTCCGGAAAGGACGCACCCAGCACGACCGCTCCAGCAGCCGCCACGACGGCTAGATCCATCGATGCTTCACCAACAGCTCCGGCGATTAGGTCATCCACTTCTCCTCCATAGGTAAGGGTTTTATTTTCCCCATCTGTTCTTGTTTCATCTATACAAATTGATAGGTTTGCTTGATAGAATGTGTTACATATGAATGTTGGTATTGTATATTAGCATTTGTAGATATCACAATGCTTGTTATGTATCTTGGTATGTTACCATTGTGCAAATGCTTGGTGTGTATGTTGGTATGTTGCTTGATATGTGACCATTGCGCAAGGGCAGCTTGTGTAGATCAAATTTTGCATGTGTAGATGCGTGTCACTGCCATTATGCATGTTTACATGTTTGGCACTACCATTATGCATGTGTAGATGAATGTCACTACCATTTTGCATGTGTAGATGCTTGGCAGTACCATTATGCATGTATAGATGAATGTCACTACCATTTTTCTTGTCTAGATGATGAATGACACTGCCATTATGCATATGTAGATGAAGCAGGTGCAATGTACCAATCTCTATACAACTGTCCTTGATCAGTTTGATTTGCACAATGCATTTGCTACTATATTCTGATCAATTCTGATCGGCAAGGTACCCAAGCAGGACTGGGACACCTTGTGCAGGAACACAGTTCCTCCTATGCCTGGGTACGAGGACTTCATCTGAGACCTCCCTCCCTCAACGGCTAGACCAGCCCTCAACAGCTTGCTGGCGAAAGTGCAAACAAGGAAGAAGAAGGAATGTTAGGACCGCAAGCCTCGCATTGGTCACCGCAAAAATGACGACCTCCCTCATCACTTCTACGTCCAGATCAAGGCCGCATACATGACTTCACTCCAGCTCCTGGACAACATAAAGGCGGTAGTGCTGAAGCAGTTGCATATAAGGCAACGGGTCTTCACTCTCCCCTGAAGATCTCCTCCTTATGTGAGTATGGTGTACAACTATAGATGTTTGAGCGACAGATGTACTTCATGAAGGGCTGGAGGGAGTTTGCGTCGAAGGTCAAGCTGTGGGTTGGTGACGTCCTCGCCTTCAAGTACATCAACAAGCAGAAGGGCTTCAAAGTAACTCTCTTCAGGGCTTTCAACATCACGGAGGAGTTGATCATCTATGATAAGCTCATCTTATCGTCCTATCTGCTGTTGATTGTATATATAGTCTTGTTTGTCTGGTGGATGCAATGTCGAACCACTGTCTTTTGGGTCAGGGGTGTGTATCCCTGACATGAACAACCTATCAGGTGCCATGGGATGCACCTGACTATGAACTACCCTGGCTAGTCTAGTTTCTATGATATGTTCTTATGTGTTCTATTCATGAATGTGTGGTGTGTTGATGTGTTGTGGTTAGAACACCAAATTTTAATGTGGTGAGTGTATCAGCATGTGTGTGAAAAGAGAAGGAACTAGACTGGACACCAAACACCCTTTTTGCATCTGCTAGAAAAATAGGCAAAGGATGCAATCTTTGTCCAAAGGATGCGACCCAGGCTACCAAACGGACTGTAGAAGCTGGCCCAACACTTGTTCTCACCGAGAAATACCATGGCTAGTACTGCTGAGTTGGACCGAGAATCAGGCTACCAAACAGGTCCCAAGCATCCGTTTTCTCCTTGAAATAGGCATGCGCCCTGCTTTATAAATAAAGCAAAACCCCGATACAACCAATATTCCACACACACCACCATCGTCCGAAGCCAAACAAAAATGAAAAGTTATGATAAAGTCCGCTGGGGCTACAACACATCAAAGCCCAAAGAAAAATAAAAGAAGGGACAACAACATCAAGCGACCGAACGCAAGGGATGGTCATGTGCAGTCCGAGGCCGAGAAGGGGAGCGTCGCCGTCCTCAAGGCCATGATGGTGTCGTCGAGAACCTCCCAATCACGCTGCCTCACCAATGGGGACCACTGCTACAGGAAGGCGAGAGAAGAGAAAATGGAGTCAGAAACACGAGTGGGATAAATCTGCTCAATCACCATCTTGTTCCTCACGTTCCAAAGGGTCCATACGAGAGCCACGAACACTAGCCAAAAGAGGCGGTGCCTCCTTCCATCATGGTTCGCCTCCGTTTGTAGGAACTCTCCAAGATCCTGGGCCTACCAAGCAGGCCCCACCGCTTCCCGGACAAATCTCCATAGAAACTGTGCCCCATGTAAGAGAACATAATGTGGGCGCATGTCTCCGGCGTCCCGCATAGGGGACATAGGCCATTGCCCGACCCGCTACGCTTAGCCACCTCCACCCTTGAGGGTAAGCGATCACGGAGCGGTTGCCATACAAATACGCAAATACTAAGGGGGAGAGGGGCCTTCCAAACGGGAGCGGTCCACCGCAACTCCATGCCCTAGAATAGGCCCTATAAGCCGAGATCACCGAGAACTCCCCTGCCGGGGTCAGACGCCAGGAATCGAGTCATGCTCCTCGGAAAGGGAGGCAGGTAGGGCAACCATCAGATGTAGATACTCCGTAGCCTCCGCCATGCTAAAGGTACATCGGAACAAGATGCTCGAACGACCCTCCCGAAAGGCCTCTGCTACTAGTATCGACGGGGAGAAACTAATAGCAAACAACGTGGGGAATTCCTCACATAGCGGGAAGCAAGAGCCATGGGTCAAGCCAGAGGCGCACTCGCTACCCGTCACCGATGCCAAAGGCGATGCCCTGCCTAATAAAGTGTTTAATGTCTAGATGGCTCGCTAGAATTGAGAGCCCTTGATGACCCACAAGTATAGGGGGTGTATCCCAGTATTTTTGATAAGTAAGAGTGTCGAACCCAACAAGGAGTAGAAGGTGCTGGCTAGTGGTATGGATCAGGAATTCTCTGCAAATACTTAGCAAACGGATTTTTAGGGGTTTTTGATAAAGCAAGTAAATAAAGTACGAGTAAATAAAAGACAATAAGACTAAATGCAACAAGTGGCCCAATCCTTTATGCAGCAAAGGACAAGCCGGTTGTATTACTTAAGATGACCAAATGTTCTCGAGGACACATGGGAAGACTGTCAAGTGCTTTCGCTTCATATAGTTGATTAATCTTCTTTATCTTGCTAAGTGTTGTGTGGGTGAACCTGTGCTAATGTACCGACCTTCCTAGGACTAATACATATTGTGATTATACCCCTTGCAAACATCCGTAAGTACAAGAAAGTAATTAAGGTAGAAACCTAACCACAACTTTAAACTCTAAGACCCTGACGTCCGTTGTGCAATGGTTTCCTAATGGGGGTTCAGGTTTCTGTCACTCCGGCAATCCCTACGATTAGTAGCCAAATACACAATGCATTCCCCTAGGCCCATATAGGTGAAGTGTCATGTAGTCGACGTTCACATGACACCACTAGAAGAAGTACACCACAACTTAAATATCAAACTATTGAATCTTTCTCAACACAATTCCACTACTAACAACATGACTTCTCCCATGTCCTCAGGAACAAAACAAACTACTCACAAGACATCATATGGATCATGATTAGAGATGGAATAATGATGTATAACAATCTGAACATAAACAATAATTCAATGGTTCACTCAATAGCATCAACTACAAAGAGTAATCAACATTGGGAAAGTTTCCCCTAAGAACTATGCAAGATTCAACACAATTGTTACAACAAATATGGAGGTGGAGATGATGGTGCTCGAGGTGATGATGGTGGTGATGATGATTATGATGATCCCGATGAAGTCCAGATTGATGGTGGTGTTGATGGCGACGATCTCCCCTCTTCGGGAAGGAATTCCCCCGGCAGAATTCTGTCTGCCAGAGAGATCTTTCTCTCTCGATGTTTTCCGCCCCGCATAGGGGGAGGAATATTTCTGTGGTTGCTCCTTGAGTCTTAGGGTTTCGGGAGGAATATATACGCCAGAGGGGAGAGCCAGAGGTGGGCCAGGGCGGCCACACCACCTGGTGGCGTGACCTAGGGTGGCCTGCGCTAGGGAGTGGTGTGGGCCCCCTGTGGCCCATCTCCACTCCCCCTTCTGGCTTCCTTCGTCTTCTAGAAAAATAGGATTTTCCGTATATTTTCCCGGATTTTCTGATCTTCACGAATTTTGCCTCCAAACAACACCTTTTCCATCGAATCCTTGCGGTACATGCTCCAAAAGTCATCAACCATGCAAAAACAGATGAAATAACATAAGTATCATCTCTTAATATGAAATATATCAATGAATAATAGTAAATTATGACATAGAATAGTGATGCAAAATGGACGTATCAACTCCCCCCAAGCTTAGACTTCGCTTGTCCCCAAGCAAAACTGAGCTCAGTAAACATGACCTCAGGTTTATGGAGTGAAGAGTCGATAAAAGAACACAGACAAGAAGCGTCACATTCATCAATACATAGCTCATAATAGAAGACAACTCACTATTATATAACTTAACTTGCAATAAGTAAAGGAAACACAATAAAGATACATAAAGTAAATCATAATTGGTAATGGCAAACTGAGCTCTTGGTCCAAGAATAGTTGATAATTGGCTGGAGTTCACAAATAACTGGTTTTCAATGATAGCTTTCAAAGTAGTAATCACCAAGATAAGAGCAATGTGCAAAACAAGGGACATAAGAAACATGATTGAATAAATCATCATATGAATGAATGAAACACAACAACTCAAAATACTTGCTGAGATAGAAGGGAATAGGTTTACTGACTCAACTAAAAAGTAAAAGAAAGGCCCTTCGCAGAGGGAAGCAGGGATTGCAAGTTTCATAAAGAGCTCCCAAAATTATGATACTTATTAGCTTTTAGCTCTCATTGCCCCTATCATAGGCATCTTTAAGTGATTAAGGTTAAAGTGATCAAATATAAGGATATGCTTGACAAGTTGTAAATTGAGAATCTCATGTCCCTTGAATACGAGGGCCGCTCCTCATGCTACTCAAGTTTAGTCACCGGTAAGTTCTTGTCATCGTAAGCACATGTGTATCATAGAGAACCACCAGCGGGGTACCCCTTGCCCGATGATACGGAAGAATCCCCATATCAAAATGACAAGGCAAGCAGACAACGAACATCTCAGCAATCTTCTTATTACCATGGGAATATGGTGCTTTTTCTCTCTTTCCTCTTTTCATAATCTCCTTTTTTTCTTTTTCTCTTTTTTCTCAATATCAGACTCTTTTTTTATTAGAAGAATGCTTCGTAGATGCTCATTATGGTTACGCTGTAGGTTTCCACCATGTCAGCATGGATTAGACCAGTGGCCCGGGAATTTCTCTAACACACATGCATAACTCCATGGACTTACAAGCTCCCCTTTCATTTCACACCGACGACATCCATAGACAAAAGAGCATGATATCAACTAGGTACAAAGTACCAGTGCAATGTTGAAAGCGTTCCCCATGACAGCATGGTTCTTCTAATTCACAACTTACAAAGTGCAAGCATATACGCAACATAGATGAGCACAATGGTTCAAGTTTATTAAGTGCAATAAAGTAAAGTGTGCCATCAAGTTCATGAGAGCTTTAATCAATAATTTTCACATAACAAGTTTAATTTGGAAGGTAGATAAAACATGAATTTACTTGGAATAGCAATAATGCTAATAGGTAGGTATGGTGGACACAAATGGCAAAGGTTTTGGTTTTGAGGATTGGATGCACGAGAAGAATTCCCTCTCAGTACAGGTTTTTGGCTAGCAAGGCTGGGTAGCAATTATAAGAGTTGAAGGAAACAAACAAATATACAAGTGATGAAAACAAACATGTAATCTTCCTTGGAAGCACAAAAGATCTTAACCAGAGAATACTAAACTTATGAGAAAATCAAGAAAGAAAGATGATGAAATTATTTTTCTTTAGAGTACTTTTATCTTTTCATTCAACTCTCAAAAATAGTGTTGCTACTGACCGAGCCAGGTTTGCCAAAACCAACTAAATTAACTCAATGATCCCAAAGTGATACCAATACTAACAACAAGATCAATCATATAACCACGAATTGAAAACTAATATAAGATATGCAAAAGAGTAAACGATAGAACTTCTCATTAATATTCCATAACGGCAACTCACACCAAGGGATACATATCTAATGAGAGAGGGGACACTTCAATAATGCAAACCATCCTACATGATAACTTCTCTATTCATGATATGACTCTACTAAAAAGGTAAAAATATAGAAGAAAGTGATGTGATACTGCGGCACTCCCCCAAGCTTGGAACAAACCAAGGGGATGCCAAACCTGATGACGAATTACTCCTTTGGTGGTGGTGGTAATATTTTCTTAGTTGACATGAGGAAATCTTCTAGCATCTTGCGAAGCCTATTATTCTCCCATTGAAGCATGTCCACCTTCCTCCTCAAGTCTCGGTACTTATCGCAGAACTCCTTAGTGACTCGTAGGGCTTTCGTTGATGCAGGGCAAGTGACTAAAGGTACCAGCCCCTGCTTGGGGTCTTGGAGATCTTCCTCCATAGGCTCCTTTCCCTTATCCTTGGCGGACACCATTGTGCTTCTAAGCTTCAAAGATAGTTCCTGGCAGAAACAGATCGAAACAAAAACATGGCGGAAACAGAATATACGAACCTCGGGGGATCCGGGAGTTTATATATTACGAAGTTTCACAACAAAAGGAAGGTACTGGGAGAAAACGAGTCGGAGATAGAGGCTGAGGTGGCCACACCACCTGGTGGCGCGGCCAGGGGTGGGCCCGCGCCACAGGGTGGTGTGATCCACCCTGGCTCTGTTTCCTTCCCTCTTTCGCTTTTTAGCTTTCCTTGTTGGATAAAAACTGTAAAAATATAATTGGATAGTATTTTCGCGGAGCTTTTCTTACCAGAACTGTTACCTATTCAAAAACGGAGTCTGCAGGTCTCTGAATTTGGTCCTTGATAATGTTTTCCGGAGTTATAACTTGAAAGGCATCAACATCTTCATTGTAAGAATCTCCAACAATATAGTTCTTGAGTCGCTGCCATTCACTACTTGTGTAGTATTATCTTTAAAAGAAGAATTTTTTATTGCTCCTGAACGGTACACTTCTTCGATAATGAAAGGTCCTTCCCATTTTGACTGTAGCTTTCCTGCAAAAAATCTGAGACAAGACCTATACAATAGAACTTTCTCACCAACATGAAATTCTCTCTTAAGTATTCGCTTGTCATGCCATATTTTAACTTTTTCCTTAAAGAGCCTAGCATTTTCATAGGCTTCACTCCTCCATTCATCTAAAGAACTTAAGTCAAATAATCTTTTCTCACCTGCGAGCTTACAATCTCTATTGAGTTCTTTAAGCACTTGATAAGCTTTGTGTTCTAATTCTAAAGGTAGGTGACAAGCTTTCCCATAAACCATTTTATAAGGAGACATCCCCATAGGGTTTTTGTAGGCAGTCCTATAAGCCCATAAATCATCATTCAACTTTTTAGCCCAGTTTTTTCTAGATCTATTAACAGTCTTTTGCAAGATGGATTTAATTTCTCTATTCGATAACTCTACTTGCCCACTAGTTTGAGGGTGATAAGCTGAAGCAATTCTATGATTAACATCATATTTAGCAAGGGTCTTTCTAAAACCACCATGAATGAAATGGGAACCTCCATCAGTCATGAGATACCTAGGCACTCCAAACCTAGGAAAGATAACATCCTTAAGCATTTTTAAAGAAGTCTCCCCGTCAACACTCTTTGTAGGAATGGCTTCTACCCACTTAGTAACATAATCAACGGTAGATATGAGTATAACCTTTCGAGGGAGGAAAAGGACCCATAAAGTCAAATCCCTAGCAATCAAAGGGTTCAATAACTAGAGAGTAGTTCATAGGCATTTCATTGTGTCTAGAAATATTACCAACACGCTGACACTCATCACAAGATAATAAATTTTCTTGCATCTTTAAAAAGGGTAGGCCAGTAGAAACTTGATTGCAACACCTTCTACGCGGTTCTATCTCCTACATGATGTCCTCCATAAGCACTACCATGACATTTACGCAATATCTCTTTTTGTTCATATTCTGGAACACATCTTCACATAATACCATCCACTCCTTCTTTATATAAGTGTGGGTCATCCCAAAAATAATGCCTCAAATCATAAAAGAACTTTCTTCTTTGCTGAGCTGTAAAAGTTGGAGGCAAATACTTGGAGACAATAAAGTTAGCATAATCAGCGTACCAAGGGCTCCCTCGCGAGCTTACCCCTACCGCAACCAACTGTTCATTTGGAAAACTATCATTAACAGGCATAGGGTCAAAGGAGATATTTTCCAATCGAGATAAATTATCAGCTATAGGATTTTCAGCACCTTTCCTATCTACAATATGTAGATTAAACTCTTGTAAAAGCAGCACCCATCTAATAAGCCTAGGCTTAGCGTCCTTCTTCGTCATAAGGTACTTAATAGCAGCATGATCAGTATGAATGGTGACTTTTGAGTCTACAATATAGGGTCTAAACTTATTACAAGTGAAGACGACAACTAGAAATTCTTTTTCAGTAGTAGCATAATTCCTTTGAGCAGCGTCTAGAGTCTTACTAGCATAATGAATAACGTTTAGCTTTTTATCAATTCGTTGCCCAAGGACAACACCTACAACAAAATCACTAGCATCACACATTATTTCAAAGGGTAAACTCCAATCAGGTGGTTGAACAATAGGAGCTGTAGTTAAAGCCTTCTTAAGAGTTTCAAAAGCTTCCTTACAATCATCATCAAAAACAAAGGGTACATCTTTTTGAAGAAGATTAGTGAGGGGTTTTGATATCCTAGAAAAATCTTTAATAAATATTCTATAGAAACCAGCATGACCAAGGATACTACGAATACCTTTGATGTCTCTTGGGCAGGGCATTTTCTCAATTTCCTAAACTTTAGCTCTATCCACCTCTATGCCTCTTTCGGACACCTTATGCCCAAGGACATCCCTTCATTAACCATGAAGTGGCATTTCTCCCAATTAAGAACAAGATTAGTTTCTTCACACCTCTGTAAGAGTTTATCAAGATTATGAAGACAATTATCAAAAGAAGTTCCATAGACGGAGAAGTCATCCATGAACACATCCACAATTTCCTCATGAAAACCATGAAAGATAGCAGACATGCATCTTTGAAAAGTAGCAAGAGCATTACATAAACCAAAAGGCATACGTCTATAAGCATAGGTTCTGTAAGGGCATGTAAAAGTAGTTTTTTTCTTGATCTTGTTGTTTAACAACAATTTGAGAGAAACCAGAATATCCATCAAGAAAACAAAAATGGGTCTTTTTAGACAACCTTCTAACATTTGATCAATAAAAGGAAGCGGGTAATGATCTTTCTTAGTAACTTTGTTAACTTTCCTAAAATCAATGCACATCCTATAGCCCACTACTATTCTTTGGGGAATAAGCTCATCATTATCATTAGGAACAACGGTAATTCCTCCTTTTTTAGGAACACAATGAACAGGACTAACCCATTCACTATCAGCAATAGGGTAAATAATACCAGCATCAAGGAGTTTCAATACCTTATTTCTTACCACTTCCTTCATCTTAGGATTTAAATGCCGTTGGTGCTCTACTACTGGCTTTGCATCTGGCTCTATATTGATATCATGCTGACATATAGTAGGAGAAATCCCTTTTAAATCATCCAAAGTATAGCCCATAGCCCCTCGGTGTTTCTTCAAAACCTCTAATAATCGTTCCTCTTCCTTCCCTGAAAGTTTAGAGCTAATAATAACAGGATATATCTTTTTATCATCAATGTAAGCATATTTAAGATCATCAGAGAGAGGTTTTAGATTGAAAACCGGATCCTTTTTAGGTGGCAACGTGGTACCCAAATCTTCCACAGGCAAGTTATGCTTAAGCATTTTAGGTTGACGACGGAGAATCTCGTCAATCTCACTTCTTTCTTCCATGAAGATCTCACTTTCGTGGTCTTCCATATATTGCTGCAAAGCATTATTAGGAGCAAGAGAAATAGAAGCAAGTTTTTCAACTCTAAAATCCTCATTATGGGTTTCATTTTCACAAGGTTCTTTAGTAAATTTCGAAAAATTAAACTCATAAGATTCCCCATCAAACTTAGTCAAGATTTTCTCTCTTTTGCAATCTATAATAGCTCCACAAGTACTCAAGAAAGGTCTACCAAAAATGATGGGATAAGTTTTACTAGCAGCTGAACCAAGTACTAGAAAATTAGTAGGATATTTAATCTTACCACAAAGAACTTCTACATCCCGCACAATACCAATTGGAGAGATGGTTTCTCTATTAGCAAGGTGAATAACCACATCAATCTCTTCCAACTCGCAGGGACTGATTTCATGCATAATTTCTTTATAAAGCACATAAGGAATAGCACTTGAACTTGCACCAATATCACACAAACCATAATAGCAATGATCACCAATCTAACAGATAGCACAGGGACACTAGCCTTTTTAGTTCTATTAGGATGTGAGAGAACATTAGAAGCATCCTCACAAAAGACTATGTGCCCATCTTCTATACTTTTAGTTACAAGATCTTTAACAATTGCTACAACAGGTTCAATGATTATTTGTTCATCAGGTTTTACAGTTCTCTTTTCACTTTTAGTGATTACACTAGTTATCATAGGATGATCCTTTACCTTATCTGGGAAGGGTATCTTCTCAATGTAAGGTTCAGGTAAAACATGATCAATAGTGCAATACTCAGTACTCCCAACAGGAACACAGTCAGCAATATCTTTATAGGGTGCATGGTACTTGCTCCATCCCTTTGTTGGGATTTCAATATAAGAAGCAAAAGCCTTAAAACAATTTGTAATAACTTGTAAATCAAGACCATAAGCATTACTAATATTTTGAAAGTCATTAGTTCCCATAAAAGATTCAATGCATTCATAATCATAATTTATACCTGACTTTCTACCTTTGTCATTCTCCCAGGCTTCAGCATTATCTTGAATACGGTCCAGAAGATCCCATTTAGCTTCTTATTCCATGCGAGTGAATGATCCAGCACAAGAAGCATCCAATAAATCTTTATCATGAAGAGAAAGCCTTGCATAAAATTTATTGATAATAATATTGTTGGGGAGCTCATGAATGGGACATTTGAGCATTAGTAACTTCAATCTCCCCAAGCTTGAGCTGTACTCTCTCCATCAAGAGGCCAAAAGTTGTATATTTGATTCCGATCTTTATGAATCTCACTAGGAGGATAAAACTTTGAATAAAAGAGAAGTACTATTTCCTCCCATTCAAGAGCTTGACCATTCTTCAGCAGCTTATACCATTCCTCAGCTCTTCCTTTCAGTGACAATGAGAATAACTTCTTCTTAACTTGATCTGTAGTAATACCTACACACTTGAACAACCCGCATAATTCGTGTATAAAGAGCAAATGATCACCAGGATGGACAGTTCCATCCCCAACATAGTAGTTATCCATAACACGATAAATAATTCTTGTAGGTATTTTGAAAGCATCATTCTTAGCACGTGGTGGTTCATCTACTACCTTAGCAGTGGTAGTAGCATTACCAATTAAGAAACTCAGCGAATTATCCATAACGAAAATAAAGCAACTAACAAAAGTAAACAATACTCACAGTAGAAGTTTCCTTTACCAGTTCCACTCTCCAATAGCGCTTCACTCCTCGGCAATGGTGCCAGAAAATAGTCTTGATGACCCACAAGTATAGGGGGTGTATCGCAGTATTTTCGATAAGTAAGAGTGTCGAACCCAACGAGGAGCAGAAGGTGCTGGCTAGTGGTATGTGATGGCTCAATGCACGACACCCAGAAAAATGCTTGTTGGCGGTGTTGATGTAGAGCTTGTTGGGAACCCGAAGAGGAAGGTATGATGAGCAAAGCAACAAGTTTCCCTCAGTTATGAAACCAAGGTTTAATCGAACCAGTAGGAGCAAGGAAACACCCCAAAGGTGTTACTAGCTGAGCTTTAGCAGGGCGCACTACCGGTGCTAGTAGCAACGTGGAGACCTGCACAACACAACCACAGAACTTTGTCCTCAACTTGCGATGAGGTTGTCAATCTCACCGTGTTTTGCGGAAAACAAAGGATTAAACGTATCGAATGGAAAGAAGTGAAAGTTTGCAGAAAGTAAACACAAAGCAGTAAAAGATTGTAGATTGTATGTAAAAGACAAGGACCGGGATCCATAGTTCACTAGAGGTGGCTCTCCTTAAGATAGATAACATGCTGGGTGAACAAATTACAGCGGGGCAATTGACAAACACCGAGAAAGCAATACATGCATATACTAATCATCTTGACTCCTTTGAGACTTGATTGGGCATTACAACATAATACATAGACCGCCATCCAACTGCATGTATGACTAATAATCCACCTTCAGGTTATCATCTGAACCCCCTCCAGTATTAAGTTGCAAGCAATAGATTATTGCTTTACGAACTATGTGTAAAGTAAACAATACGATTGTTCTATGAACAAAGGATTGTTGTTTTCTCCCTAGTAGCAACAACACATCTAGTACCTTAGAGATTTCTGTCACTTCCCCAGATTACCAGAGGCATGAACCCACTATCGAGCATAAATACTAACTCTTGGAGTTGCTAGCATCTACTTGGCCAAGATAGCTACTAACAACGGAAAGCATGCAAGATCACAAATAACAAAGACATGATAGAATCAATAATCAATCTGAAATAGCATCTCAATATCCATCGGATCCTCGCAAACACAACATGTATGGATTAGAAAAAGATGATCTTGATCATGAACGAAGCTCACAAGATCTAAACATGAAAGCACAAAGGAGGAGAAACCAGCCATCTAGCTACTACATGGATTCGTAGTCCAAGGATGAACTACTCACGCATCACACCGGAGGCTTGGATGGTGATAAAGAAAGCCTGTGGTGAATTCCCTCTCCAATAGGTGCCGGAAGAGCTTGAGATCCTCCCGATCTAGGGATGGAGATGACGCGGCATGAGACTCTTTCGTGGATTTTGATGGTACTTAGGGTTTTCATTCCCGAGGGCAATATATAGGCGGAAGGAGAGGCCGAGGGGGTGCCGGAGCGCCACACCACCCCTCGAGCGGGTCAGCCTGCCACGCCACTGTGGTGGTGGCTCCTCGGCACTTCTCAAATCTCCTATTCGGCACTTGATCCCTTCCGAAAATAGGCACTTTGGCTTTTGTCCCGTCAATTCGAGAATATTCATTTTCGACTTTCCGGAACCAAAAACAGCACAAAGCAGCGGTTGCTTTGTGGCTCTTGTTAATAGGTTAGTCCAAGAAATCATATGAAAAGTACTCCAAAGTTGGAACAAAACACAAGAAAGTGGATAAAACCAAGCATGGAACATCAAAAATTATAGATACATTTGCAATGTATCAACATCCCCAAGCTTAACTCCTGCTCGTCCTCGAGTAGGTAAGTGATAAAAAGAAAGAATAATTTTTGAGGTTATATGCACCATCAAAGACTTGATCAAAGTATTTGCAAAATATTCAAAGCTGGGATCATAGTACTTCAATCATAACATGAAAGACAAAGTTCTAGCAATAAGCAAAGAAACTATGATGCAACATGAAAAGGCACAAACAAAAGAATCATGAATAACATGCTTTGCAAAACGTTTGTTTGCTTCACATAAAGAAAGCATGGCATAATAGTATTCAGCTTGTCCTTCATAGAGTAGCAAATATAAATGCATAGGACACCTTCAAAGTTCATAAGAGTGACTAGATACAATAGTTTAAAACAAGCAATATCAAGTTATGCATCAATCAACTAGTCTTGGGATAATGCACATAGAACTAAGAATGGCCACTATGCTCTCAAAGTAGGTGCATAAAGATAGAAGGTAGAGACTCAAATATAATGGTGGAAGAAAAGCCTTTTGTAAAAGAAGTAGGGATTCAAGTCTCATAAAGAGCTTCCAAAAATTATGGTACTTGTAGTTTTCAGCTCTCATTGCCCCTATCATAAGCATCTTGAAGGTGATTAAAGTTAAAGTGACACAACTAAGAGGATATGCTTGACAAGTTATAAACCGAAATCTCATGCCCCTTACTTACGAAGACCGATCCTCATGCTACTCAACTTCAGTGACGAGTAAGCTCTTGTCATTGTAAGTATATGTGTATCATAAAGAACCACCAACGGGGTACCCCTTGCACATGATACGGGATCTTTCCCATAATCAAAATGACAAGGCAAGCAGACAATGAGCATCTCAGCGATCTTTTTATTTGATATTTGCATAGGTTTTTATTGAGGATGCTTCATAGAGTGCTCATTATGGTGATGCTGCAAGTTTCCACCATGATTAGGCATGGCTTAGGCTAGCGGCCCAGGCGTTTCTCTAACACACATACAGACTCCATGATCTTACAAGTTCCACTTTTATTTCACACCTCCAGGATCCGTAAGCAAAAGAACATGATATCAACGGGGTACAAAGTACAAGTGCAATGTTGAAAGCGTTCCCCATGGTACATGGTTCTGCTAATTTCAACTTATAAAGCGCAAGCATATACGCAACAAAGAAGGACCCAATGGTTCAAGTTTATTAGAGGCAAAAAGTAAAGTGTGCCATCAAGTTCGTGAGAGCTTTAATCACTAGTTTTCTCATAACAAGTGGAAGGTAAACAAAAGCATGAATATACTTGGAATAGCATAAGCTAGTAGGTAGGTATGGTGGACTCTTTGGAATAACTTGGTTTAGGGAGTTGGATGCATGAGTGGAACTCATACTTTGTTGTGGAGGCTAGCAAAAGACTGGGAGCGACAAACTAAGAGAGCAATAATGGCCATAATCATGCAGAGCGATAAAACATCATTGATCAAAGCATAAAGTGATACTACAAGTTGAAAACTAAAGGATCATAAAGGCTATGGTGACTTGAGACAGTCATAACATGGTGTGAGCATGTGCCAAGTCAACCCAAATAAAGCATCAAAGGAGAATACCACTATACTATGCTTTAATATGCTAAAACAACGCATGATTCATCCAAGGCACATTAAGCAATCTCAATTGTTTATAACAAGCCATGCTACAGCAAAGAATACTAAGCATAAAGCCAAAACAATATTAAGCATGGCATGACAAAGCATAGCCACAGTCAAAAACGAGCTCTTTTTACCACATAAGCATGAACTTTCCTACTCTTTTCCAAACCAAACCAAACTATTTGCAAACCAACGTAAGAAAGAGGGGGTCCAACCAATTTATTCAGAAAACTAAGCAAACCAAGCAAACTAAAAACAAAACCAAAACGGAAAATAAGACGGTCCAAGAAAAAACACAACCGTGCATGAAACAATAAAAATGAAGCGTTTGGAAGAAACCTGGAACTTTTATTGTTGAAGAAGGGGATGCCTTGGGCATCCCCAAGCTTTGACGCTTGTACTTCTTGGATATTTCTTGCGATGACACGCATGGCATCCCCAAGCTTTAGCTTTAGTCCATCCTTCATCTCATTACTCATTCCTTCCATACACCTGAAAATTTTCCTTCATACAAAACTTCACACAATCTTTATTGGCAACATTAGTGCACTTAAGATAAATAAGTCTCAAGGTTCAGTTCTAACACCAAATAAACTTCCATTAGAACACTAGCTACTGTAGCACTTCCCTCAAACAGCTCAATTCCCCAAAAGAACTCAAGAAGGATCCAACAAGAAGCAAATGCAGAAAATGGCAGAAATCTGTCAAAATAGACCAGCAGGTAAAGAAGAATTTTTTCGAAGACCTTTTGTTGCTCAAATAAAAAAGTGTTGAACTAACGAAAGTTAGATAACAACCTGGGGCAGAAGCACAAAACATTACAGCTCAATCCGACATACAGAGCTCTCTCAGGTATTTTTACGGTGAAGCACAAAAATCTGTTTTGGGACAGCAACTTTCCCAATCATTACTTCACTCTCATTAGAGGTTACTCTTGGCACAAAAATCAAATAAAAAGGATAAGGAGAGGTTATTACTGAGGTAATAACTTCCAAGACTCAACTAAAACTCTTGGTTATCTCCCAACAAGTACTTTTCTTTAACGCCTTTAAGTTAGGCATAAGAACCAAAGAAAGAATCAAGTGTTCTCAAATGAAGAAGCATTAAGACCAAATTTTGTTTTCATAGGAGAAGCAAAAGAAATATTTTCTCTCTTTTTAGGGGAGTGTTCTATACCTTTCTTCAGTGGGAGTGGATATTTAATGGTGCCTTCTTTCATATCAATGATGGCACCAACAGTTCTAAGAAAAGGTCTTCCCAAAGTAATAGGACAAGAAGCATTGTATTCAACATCCAAAACATAGAAATCAACAGGGACATAGGAATCATTAACCATAATAAGAACATCATTAAGACTTCCCATGAGTTTCTTTTTTGCATTATCATCAAGTGGGACATTCAAATAGCAATCTTCAAGAGGAGGCAAATCAAGCATATCATAAATCCTTTTAGGCATAATAGAAACACTACTACCAAGATCACACAAAGCTTTGAAATCAAAGTCATTCACTTTCATATTAATGATGGGTTCCCAACCATCTTCTTGTTTTATAGGAATAAAAGCTTTATGTTTCATCTTTTCTTCTTTAATCTTTATGAGAGCATCAGTAATGTGTTTTGTAAAGGCCATGTTCATAGAACTAGCATTAGGACTTTTAGCAAGCTTTTGTAGGAACTTAATAACTTCAGAGATATTGCAACCATCAAGATCAAAATCAAATTTATCATCTAAAGTAGTAGAACTATTACTAGCCTCAACACTAGTGGTGGTAATAGTAGAAACACTAATGTTTCTAGCAATTTCATCTTCTCTTTCCCACTTAGCATGTAATTCAGCTAATAGTCTAACATTTTCATCAATTCTTACTTGTATAGCATTAGTGGTTGCAAAGGGATTCTCATTAGTTTCAGGTTTAGCAGCCATTTTATTCAAAGTAGATTGAGCTTCAGCCAAAGATGCTATATTTCTTTCAGCATTAGAGAGTTTTTCCTCAATAGTTTTATTGAAAGCAGTTTGTTTACTAATAAACTCTTTAAGCATAACTTCAAGTTCAGAGGGAGCACTCTTATTATTATTGTAAGAATTTCCATAAGCATTACCATTGTTGGGAGGATATGGCTTATAATTGTTGTCACCAAAATTGTTCCTATAAGCATTATTACCATAAGCATTGTTGCCAAAGTTGTTATTTCTTATGAAGTTCACATCAACTTGCTCTTCTTGAGCAACCAAAGAGGCTAAAGGAACATTATTTGGATCAATATGGGCTTTCACATTAACAAGCATAGACATAATAATATCAATCTTATCACTCAAGGAGGAGGTTTCCTCAACAGAATTTACCTTCTTACCTTGTGGAGCTCTCTTAGTATACCATTCAGAATAATTAACCATCATATTGTCCAGAAGTTTTGTTGTAGCACCCAAAGTGATGGTCATAAAGGTACCTCCAACAGCTGAATCCAATAGGTTCCTTGAAGAATAGTTCAATCCTGCATAAAAAGTTTGGATGATCATCTAAGCAGTCAGTCCATGAGTGGGACAATTCTTTACCAAAGATTTCATTCTTTCCCAAGCTTGAGCAACATGCTCATTATCAAGTTGTTTAAACTTCATTATTTCACTTCTCATGGATATAATCTTAGCAGGAGGGTAGTATTTTCCAATAAAAGCATCTTTGCACTTAGTCCAAGAATCAATACTATTCCTAGTTAAGGAATTCAACCACTCTTTAGCTTTTCCTCTCAAAGAGAAAGGAAACAATTTCAGCTTAATAATATCACCATCTATATCCCTATGATTTTGCATCTCACAAAGTTCAACAAAGTTATTTAGATGGGAAGCAGCATCTTCATTACCAATACTAGAAAATTGTTCTCTCGTAACAAGATTGAGCAAGGCAGGTTTTATCTCAAAGAAAGTATTTTCAGCCATAGGTGGAGCAATAGGTGTGCTCATAAAATCATTGTTGTTGGTGCTAGTGAAGTCACACAACTTAGTGTTTTCAAGAGTAGTCTTTTTTTTGGGTTTTCAAATAAGAAAGCAAACAAGTAAAACTAATTTTGTTTTGTGTTTTTTGAATAACAAAACAAGCAAACAAAGCATATACTTGAAGGAAATATGCCCTGAGAGGCAATAATAAAGTTGTTATTATGTATTCCTTGTATATGATAGATGTTTATTTTACATGCTATAATTGTATTGATAGGAAACATCAATACATGTGTGTTTAATAAACAAAAAGGGTTCCTAGTCATGCCTCTCTTATAGACTAGCTTGTTGATTAATAGGATGATCAAGGTTTCCTGATCATGGACATTGGATGTTGTTAATAACAAGGTCACACCATTGGTGGAATGATGTGATGAACATTCATCCGAAGTATAGCATTATGATCAAGTCATTGTGTTTATATTGCTATAACATCATACGAAGTAATCTTTATCCTTAGACCATGAGATCATGTTAATTGCTAACATCGGAAGAGTATCTTGATAACATCAAACGTCACACCGTAACAGGGTGACTATAAAGATGGGTTCGATTACTCTGAAGGTGTTATGTTGAGGCTCATGGATCAAGAGTGGAATTTGTCAATCCGGATGACGGATAGATATACTGGGCCTCTCGGTGATATCACATTAGGATAGCTTGCAAGCAAGTGATGTGATCACTAGAATGTTATATCACGGGAACGAGAAAAGAGTGCATGTCGGTAACGAGATCAAACTAGGTATGGAGATACCGATGATCAAATCTCGGACATGTAATATATCGAGAGATAAAGGGATTTAGTTACAAGCGTTAAAGGTTCTCACGATCACAGGAGTCATCGTTGAATGTGTAGGAGTCGAGACGGATCTCGTGTCCCGCTGCTGATTATTGATCGGAGAAGGGTCTCGATCATGTCTGCATTATTCGTGAACCGTAGGGTGGCACACTTAAGAGTTACGGACACCATTTTGGAGCACATATGTTTGAGACGAAAGAATTGCAAAGCGCAGGAATTGTTTCAATAGAAACCAAACTGTTGGTGAAATTGCGAAGGTGGTTCTGCATGTGATATTGAAATATTGCAAGGGGCTATATGTGAAAGTTTGTTAATTAAAGTAATTAACAAAATTCTGAATAAATTAAAAAAAGGGTTTTATTAAATTAGAGAGCATTAAATTTGGAGAAACTTAATGCATTTAAAGTGGAGACTTTAAAAGGGAATGTGAAGAGGCATTTTAATGTGGAGGAGTTACCACCACATGAATGGGGAGGTGACGGTCACCCCATGCGCCATGCCATGGAGAGAGGGGCACCCTCTCCTCCTATAAAAGGCCACCCATTCCTCCTTCATCCACACACCTCCTTGTGAAGGATCTCGCCTCTAGAATTATTCCCCATGGTCTCGGATTAGTGAGATACATGTTCCCGGTGGCATTTAAATGCGGAAGGAGTTCTGCTTCAGCTGGATCGCTGGAGCGAGGAGGTGGAGGTTGTCCGGTGGCTTGAACGTGTGCAGTGGATCTTGCTGAGTTGTGGCGCTCGGACTTCCTCACGATCTTGAGATCGGCAAGTGTACGACTACATCAACCACGAGTTCCTACTCGTTAACAAAGCTCGTTGTCTTCGAGGGTAAGTTCTCTATGGATGTATGTCCACCCGTTTGCTTTGTACCTAGTAGATAGATCTTGGCGTGTAGTTCACACCGTAGGATTTTTTTTGTTTTCTATGCTGCGGACCCAACAGTGGTATCAGAGGCTGATCTATGCGTAGGTGCTTTGCACGAGTAGTACACATATGTTTATATGTGGGCGATGATGATCATGTTGTTGCATCTTCTATGTACTTTGGATATTGGTGGCATAGTGGGATGAAGCGGCCCGGACCAACCTTACATGTCATCGTACATGAGACCGGTTCCATGACTAACATGCAACTTGTTTTGCATAAGTGGCTGGCGGGTGTCTGTCTCTCCTACTATAGTCAATATCTGATTTACAATGAGTTGCTAATAACTTGGTTATCCTTGTTGTGGTTCATGTTCGTAGGTTAGACAGGTTCTATCTCCGAAAGCCCTAAGCCACGTAAAACTTGCAATTGATAAATTAGAGGCATCTAGTTTAGATCGCTGCTGGGCTAGTGTTTTGATATGGTATTTGTCGTGGTGGTGGCACGGCAGATGCCATGGGTAGGCTAAAGTTAGGGGCCAATGGATGCTAGTGGGATCTGGGGAGGGAAGATGTAGTGGATTCTACACACAGAAAGCTAACGCAAAGATCTGTATTTCTCCTTCCTTGAGTTACAAGTGCTCCTTGAGCTGTATACAAGGAGAAAGAGAGAACTTGACCAGCCTAACGGTACCAAGAATGAGTCGATCCCTTCCTCAGGGTCCAAGCCTGCCCTTATAAAGGAGAACCTTGAGTTCCCTTAGGGCTGATGTGGCAAGCATATTCGAGGAATATGCTTGTCCCAATTTAGTAGTTCGGCGCCCCCCTTTCCCTGTCGCTCCCCTAATGACGGCAAGGTTCCAGAGGGGCCCTCCTGTGTGCCTCGGGCTTCAGGACTGTCACCTCCGTGACCTCCTTCTGTCTCTCTGTCGCTCTGCACCTTTGTCCGTAGTGCTTAGCTTCGCTCTGATTCTTCCTAGCCTGCTACTAGAGTTTGACTTTAGGCCTCTCCTTCTCCTGCAAGCTTCGTATCATTCGGCCCTGCCTCGCGTAACTTCGGCTTGTTCTTCACCTGCATCAAGATTACTTGGGCTAACCCGGCCGACTTACGCTGTATCTCGGCCGGGTAATGCCTTGCCCTTACCACAAGGGTCCTGTCCTTTCCTATCTCGGCCGACCTCTACAGGATTCGGCCGACTCAGAGTGTAACTCGGAAACTAGACGGGGAACACCCTTTCATCTTTCCCCGTCTTTACCCTATCCAGGGTTACCTCCCCAACATTAGTCCCCAAAGCTGGTACGTTCCCGCCGATAACCTCGGCCGGTCATATCGGTTTCACTTCGTTATGTATTGTTTCCGAGTTATATTGTCGTGGTGATAGAGCCGTATCTAGTAGCGCACGCCTCGTCCCACGTGTCATTCTCATCATTATTTCTCTAGTTTTTTGTTCCTCTACAGCGTTCTTGACAAGCTACGATTCTTGTCATCGCTGTCGCTGACGCCGTGCGTGCCCGTTCTTGTTGGGGATCGTGAGTTCCTTGGTCAATCGTGTGGCCTTCGGTGCGGTTCCGCTCAGCGACGTGTGGCCGTGCGCTCTACGATCCGCCGCCAACTGCCACACCCACGATCCCACTACCTTGCCTGCGGCTTGGTTATAAAGGGGGCGCGGCGCCTGGGAGTTTCTTTTTTCCCCTTCTCGCTCGCTCGCACCCTTCTTCTTCCTCGCGTTTTTTTCGCTTGTTCGTGGTTCCGCCGCAGCAGCTCTCTGCTGACGAGGGGGACTCCGCTGTATTGCTCCACCTGCCTGCGCCGTTTACACTGCTGGCGTCGGTGAGTTCTTTTCGGTCGTGCCGCCTAGACATTCCTCTAAATCTCTTTGTTTCCTCTTTGTTTGTGCTGCGGTTCTGTCTTCGTTCCGCCGTAGTTTTTGCGTAGAACTGCGACGGGGCCTCGTAGCTCTAAATTTTCCTCCGCCGCGAGCTGTTCCTCCGGCGATCTTTCCGGGGAAATCATGTCTAGTTCCTTTAGTGGTGCCTTGGTTGAGGATGATGATGCTGGCTCTGGGCCCGAGCGGGGCTCGTGGCAGGGCTCCTCAGTTACCCGGCGGGAGATCGAGTGGCTCATCCGAACCCGGAGGATTCCCGCCGAGGTCTCTTGTCGTTTACCCGGCAATGAGTTATCTCCAGAACTCAGGGAGGGTGAGTATGTAGTTTTTATGTCACATTTTTCGCGCGGCTTCGGTCTCCCTCTTAGCGATTTTGCGAGAGAGTTTCTCGACTACTTGACCTTCACGCATCATCTTCTCGAACGCCATCGCTTCTCTTTCGCATTCATCTCCGCCTCGGAGGGATACTTGACCTATGGCGTCTGCTCACGTCTGGAAGTTCTTCCAGATTCGTTCTAATGTGGTCCACGACAAGTCTCGCACCCTTAGAAACTGCTTACTCAGTGCGGGGCGGCATCCATTACACCTTGGAGGAAGTCTGTATTTCCTCGCGTCACCGGGTTAGAATCGTGCAAGAAGTGGCACAAATCTTTCTTTTACATCAAGAACAGAGGAACAGAAGACAAGATTACCCTACCTGCCTTCTCCATTGGTCCACCTTCCAAGGTAAACTGGACTTACAATACAAGTAGGAGCACGTCTTGGCGAGCTCTTGAGACTCGGCTCAAAGAATTGATCCGGGCAATTCTGTGGCGAGGACTTGATGGCTACCTTCATCGATGGCAATTTGCCCATTCCAGAAAAGGACGCACAAACTTTGCTACATGAGTGGTCCACTTGATCCCAACCGAGTCTCGACCGTCGAGCTGGACAATTACCTTGTCTTCAAGCGCGTCCAAGCTATATTTAAGACGGAGATGCCTGAAGATTGGACCTGGGGATTGAAACCGTTTACCCGCGAGCGTCCTCCTCCCGCAGTAAGTTTTAACCCTCAACGCTTTGATTCTCTTTTGTTTTCATAGATGTTTTCCCTAACCTTCCTTCTCCTTCGCCTCATAGAGGTTCGCGGAGCAAAAGGACGAGGACGCCGAGGTTTTGTCGCTTCCGTGGACTGTGGATCGGAATACCCTGGACGTTGGGGAGCCGGACTCCGAAGAACTCGTCCCTAAGTCGGATCCTGCTACGGCTCGCGTTTGTGGCAAAACTTTGGTCCATGAGGAGGAAGGTGATTCGGACGAGGTCCAATCTCTTGAGGTAGTTGCCGCAATGCCTATTTCTTATGCATTTCCGACTTCTACTTTCTCAGCTAATCCGGCCGGTCAGGTCCACGACGCCGAGCCTATTGCATCCCGGCCCCCAGTTACCTCGGGGAAACGCGGGGCTCCAGCTAGTGCTTCAGAGGCGGCCCCCAAGAAACGAATGAAGAAGTCTGCTCCGAACCCTCCCAGGCGCAAGACCATGCCTGGGGTTGCAGGGTAAGTTTGTTTTGCTCGTATTTCTTGTTTCCCTATTTCTGTTTTTCATCCTGACACCCTTTTTATTTCTTATTTTCGCAGTGCTCCGCTTTCCGTTAAGCCTGGCGGTCCTAGCATGACTAGCCGCCCGATTCGACAGCCGTCTCCTCCGCCTGTTGAAGATACTAGGATTCCTAGTCCTGCTCGTGCTACGTCTCCTCCAGCTCCACCTATGTCACCCCCTTGTCACGATGCGCCTGATATTCGCGCCTCCGAGATTTCTACTGAACCCGTTGCCCCTCCACTGAATCCGAGCATGTCCACCGAGCCTCTTTCTACCTCGGTAGCTCCTACTGTAACCCCAGCCGTAGCCGTGGTCGATAATACCCCGGCGCCCTCAGCGCCTGTAATCCCTCCTGCTTCTAAGTGCACTGTTCCCATTGCCAAGGTATCAGCTTCTGCTGGTGCCTCCATAATAAGAAAAACTGTTCCCACTAAAACTTCCACTTCCCAAAAAGGTCTTGCCGGCTCTTCTCAGCCTAGTATTGCCGACGTGCTGCGCAAAGGAACTGCGCCTACTAAAGCCTCTGTTACCTCTGCTGCCAACACCTAGCTTGCTCTTCATACAAGCCCTGCTGCTGCAGTGGTTACACAACATGTCCGAGGTAAAGTCTTAACCGGACTGAGTGGAACGACCTCGGCTCTGGTGGAATATGCTCATAATCGGAATGTCTGATCAGCTTGAGGGCAATCGAAACAGTCAACCGTTTCAACTCTCCGACATCAGCAGCCGTTTGGATCAAGCTGCCAAGATCATTCTGGATAGCAACAAGATGAACGAGGTAATTGCTACTTCTTGGGGTTTAGACTGATTCTCCATATGCTATTATATATACATTAGTCCCCGAAACTTGCAAACGAGTAACTTGTTATTCGCTTGGAAGTTTTTATAGTGCTATACTTAGTTCTACTTAATTTATGGCTCTAGCCTATATCCGAGTAGATCTATCTTAAACTTTTGCTTAAATTTTCCCTAGCTGTTCTTTGAATGTCTAGCCACATAGGTCTGGGTTAAGCTTTCGCCTGACTCGAATCTACTTTTGGCTTTGAATATCTAGCCACCTAGATCTGGGTTAATTTCTCGCTTAACTCGGATCTGTTTTGGCTTTGAATATCCAGCCACCTAGATCTGGGTTAAGTTTTTTGCTTAACTCGGATCTGGTTTAGCTTTGAATATCCAGCCACGTAGATCTGGGTTAAGTTTTCGCTTAACTCGGATCTGTTTTGGCTTTGAATATCCAGCCACCTAGATCTGGGTTAAGTTTTTGCTTAACTCGGATCTGGTTTAGCTTTGAATATCCAGCCACCTAGATCTGGGTTAAGTTTTCGCTTGACTCGGATCTGCTTTAGCTTCGAATATCCAGCCACCTAGATCCGGGTTAAGTTTTCGCTTAGCTCGGATCTGCTTTAGCTTCGAATATCCAGCCACCTAGATCCGGGTTAAGTTTTCGCTTAGCTCGGATCTGCTTCTTTCGAATATCCAGCCACCTAGATCCGGGTTAAGTTTTCGCTTAGCTCGGATCTCGCTTCTTTCGAATATCCATTCATTATTTGTTCCATTGCTCGGGTTGCGCATGACCCGGATTGCTGAATTTCAAAGACTGCTATTCTCGCACAAGAAGTTGGAAGAAAAATATGAAAAAGTTATTCCTGTGGTGAAAAAAGCAGGTATGCCCGATCATTTTCCTTGTCATCTCTATTATTGTCATTGTTTTGTCTGCGGGATGCCGGCTTACTTTGTGGGTTAACAGGTAACATCAATAATCTTAACATTCGTCTTGAGAAGAAAGTCAAGAGCTTGGAAGGTTAGTTTTCCATCTACCTCGTACTTTTCCCTTTCTAGGACGTGCACTAAGTTTCTTTTATTTTGTTTGGCTTTGATAAAGCCGAGATATGAACCTTTGCATCATCTCACCAAAATTGTACGCCCATGCCTGATGTAATGCTGCATTTGTTAGAACAAGGCGCCACCCATTCGGCGCAGCTAAAAGAAAAGGATGACGAGATAGCTAGCCTCTGGCCGAGGTGGAGGCCCTTAAGCTTTCTCAATCCGAGCTAGAGAAGGTCGATCGAGTTCTCAGGAGAAGAACCTGGCTTTGGAATTGCAAAAGAATAAAGAGCTCTTAGAGGCTGCCGAGCTGAAAACTCGAGGAATGAGCGAAGAAATTGCTCGCTTTGAGAAGAACAAGATTGACTGGGCGAAGGACCTTCAGCTGATGATGAGTTTCATTCATCGTAAGCAGCTTAACACAGCCGGATTATCTTTCTTCCTTCTGCTGCCCTTTGACGCCTCCCTTTTTGCGTAGGTCATTTTCCTGAGGCTAAACCCGTGAGCTCTAAAGCGGTCCTTGCTGCTTTCGTCTTGCCGAGGTTTCCTATGGACGTGAACTTTGAGTATTCAATAGAAGATTTCTTGGTTTCTGTCGGCGCTGCCCTTGGTCCGGTGAAAATCATGGGCAGGGACTTGGTGCTGGCAGCTATTCGAGCCCACCGTGCTCTCTGGCCGAATACCTCTGGAACTCCTAAGATCAGCGAGATCGAATTGCTGGTGACTAGATTGAATGCCACTGAAAAGCAACTAAGTCTTTGGAGGGAATCTGCTGGGCGAGCTGGCGCGGATATGGCCCTCACCGTTATCATGTCATGGTACGAAGACATCTCTCTTGATATCCTGAGGAATTTTCGCACAGGTTCCCGTTGGGTTGAGGATCCCACCTTTGTTGCTCTTCGGCAAGCTCGCGCCTTTCAACTCGTCGAGTATGCCGACGTGCACACCTGGAATGAAGGGCCGAGTTTCCTTTCAAATCCGGACGAGGAGGTCATAGTCGAGGATGCATCAGATGACTCAGCTGAGCAGGGGGGAGATGAAGATGACTCGGCCACTTCTGGTGACTCCAGTTCGAGCTCGGATGACAACGACGACGCGCGATCCTCCTCCAAGGGTACCGGGCATTCCACTGCGCAAATTGATGCTCCTCAGCAGCCTCAGGCTTCGGCCGAGGTTGCACCTAGGTCTGCGGAGGGCGAGGTAACCTCGGCCGAAGTTCCTCCGACCTCGGAGTCCCCAGCCCTTGACCAGGTTGCTGTCTCTCCAGTGAAAAACATTTAAGTCATTTTCTATCCCTGGTATGCCGGGTGTACGATGTCCGTGGAATACTCATTTACTTCCTGTATGACCTTGAATCTCCTTTTGCCGTACATTGCTGCGACATATAAGTTTGCAGTTATTATAACTTTGCTTAAGTTGGTTGCCATCCGAATTCTTGCTTTGATATCCTGCATATTTTGGTGTTAGGATTTATCTTTGTCTTTGTTTTCTCATGTTTTAGTCGAGTAATCTGTGTGTGAGCTTCGAACATCATACGGGGTTGATCTGTTCTTATCCTGAGTGCCGAAGTGTGATACCCTTTCCGTATCAAAGATTGACTACCACTTTGGAACAATTCATGGCAGTCCCCGAGTGATTGCCTGTTCTGCTGAAGTCTAGTGTGCAAACTAACTTTCAGAAAAAATACAAGACCACCACCGAGGTGCTGCTCAGGGCGTCAAGTTTTGGTGCTCAACATAGCTCTGGGGCGGTATATGGTAGTCTTCTAGCTGCTGCTTTGACTGCCGAGGTTTTAATTCATAACCTGAAATTGAAATAACATATGGCAGTCCCCGAGTCACTGCTCTGGATGCCGAGGTCCAATACATAACATGAAATTGAAATAACATATGGCAGTCCCAGTCACCGCTCGGATGCCGAGGTTCAATACATAACATGAAATTGAAATAACATATGGCGGTCCCAGTCACGCTCCGGATGCCGAGGTTCAGTACATAACATGAAATTGAAATAACATATGGCAGTCCCCGAGTCACTGCTCCGGATGCCGAGGTCTAATACTTCATTGGTCCTTGACCTTGAAATACTATGCTATGAGTAAAATGGACGAAGCAGGGCTACGTTCCATGGCGCCGTTTCTTCGCCACTTTATGCGCTTTGTCCTTCAGGGGTTGAGCATCAATTAGATAATAGGCATCGTTATGTAATGCCTTGCTCACGATGAATGGTCCCTCCCATGGAGGTGACAGCTTGTGCATGCACCGTACGTTGTACCAGTCGAGGACTGACTAAGTCTCCTTCTTTGAATACCCTTGGATTCACCTTTTTCTTTGTGATATCGTCGTAGGTTACTGGCGATAAATAGCTGATCGTGATAGTGCCGGTTCTCGGCTTCTTCTAGCAGGTCTCTGAGTATCTTGCCGAGCTATTTCGTTCACTTGAGGTTGTATCTTGAGTAACTCTTGGCGAGTCATGTATTATGTCGGTTGGAAGCACCTCTGCCCATATACTAGAAAGAATGGTGTGTACCCTTGACCTATTTGGAGTAGTTACGAGGCTCCATAATACTGGGAGTTCCTCAATCCAACATCCTGCCGACCTTTGCGGTGGTTCAACCAGTCATGGTTTTATTCGGACAATACTAGTCCATTAGACCTTTCCACTTGCCCATTAGATCTTTGGGTGAGCCAGAGGCAATATCTAACCTTATGTATTTTCTCTACAAAATCTGGCAAAGGCTCCTACGCAAAATTTGTGCCATTATACGTAATGATCCGTGTGGGTACCCATATCTTAAAATAATATCTTTGAGGAATCTCACTGCTGTGGGCCCATCACATTTTCTTATTGGTTTCACTTCAATCCATTTTGTGAACTTGTCCACCATAACCAATATGTGGGTCATTCCCCCTCGGGCCGGCTTAAATGGTCCCACCATATCTAAGCCCCATACAGCAAATGGCCAAGTGATGGGTATTGTTTTTAACTCGGCCGATGGCATATGTATTTTGGTTGCGTACCTCTGGCAACCATTGCATTTTTCCACCAACTCTTTGGCTTCCTTCAACGCCATCGGCCAATAAAATCCATGCCTGAATGCTTTGGCTACCAATGCACGAGATGAGGCATGATGTCCACACTCTCCTTGATGTATATCTAGGAGGATTTCCCGGCCTTCTGCCGAACTCACACACTTTTGCAATACGCTTGTGACACTTCTTTTATATAGCTCATTTTTTATGATCGTGTAAGCTTTAGCTCTCCTTACAGTTTGTCTTGCTAACACTTCATCGCTCGGTAATATCGCGTCTTTAAGGTAAGATAATATGGGTTGCGCCCATGGCGGTGTGATTTTTTCTGGTGTGGTCTCACTGTCTATTTCCATATTTTCTGCCGACATATTTATCTCGGCCTTCTCCATAATTGTGCTTACTTCTGCTGTCCTCCTCTTGGGGGATTTCGAGTTATATTGCTGGTCTACCTCCATCGGCACATTGTCTGCCGCTGAATTAGCCGGGATAAAGATAGATTCGGATTCTGGTGAAGGGATTATTGATGGTTTCGAGGTGTTCGAGGCAATACCCGGTGGAATTGACTGCCGGGTTGATCCGAGCTTTGACAATGTGTCTGCGGCGTCATTTTCTGCCCGAGGTATGTGGTGAAACTCACATCCTTCAAAGTATCCACTGATCTTTTGCACATGAAATCTGTATAAGGCCATATTAGCATCTAGTGCATCCCAATTGCCAGAGACTTGCTGTACCACTAGGTCCGAGTCCCCATAGCATAAGATTCGGCGTATGCCAATCTCTTTTGCTACTTTCAATCCATGGACCGATTGCTTCATATTCGCTACGTTGTTGGATGCGACAAAATGTATCTCAGCACATATTTTAGCTGATCTCTTTTAGGAGAAGTTAATACTATTCTGCCCCAAACCATTTCTTAGTTTGGAACCATCGAAATGCATCGTCCAATAATTTGGATCTGGTAATGGTGGCTCATATTGCACTTGACCCAATCTCTGAAGAAATCGGCATGCTTGAGATTTGATTGCATCTCTCCTATCAAATTGTGGGCGTAAGGTGACAATTGATTGCCCATTTTGCTATTCGCCACTTGCATCTTAGTTGCTCAATATATGGCTATGGGTGCTTCACAAATCACTCGATGGGATGCTCTTGAAATAATGTTTAAGCTTTTTCACGACATATACACCCCATAAGCCATTTTACGATAATGTGGGTAATTGTTTTGAAGTGGACAACACCTCACTCAAATAATATACCGCCTCTGTCGACTTATTATTTTAGTCGTTCTACTATGACTACAACACTCACTACTCTATTTGTGGCGCTATGTAGAGTAACATAGGCTCTTTTGATAATGGAGAAGCCAAGATAGGTCTGTGACCAACATTTTTTCAACTCATGAACGCTTGTTGTTCGCATGGAGTCCAAAGCAATTTATCTGATTTCTTCATCGGTGATATAGTGGTAGTGCCTTTTCTCCCAGCCGACACACAAACCGGCTGAGCGAGGCTAAACAACCTGTGAATTTTTGTACATCATTTAAGCATTTCGGCAATTCCATTCTTTCTACTACCTTTATCTTCGTTGGGTTGGCCTCTATACCTCGGCTAGATACAAGAAAACCGAGCAATTTTCCTGCGACGCCGTAAGCGTGCACTTTTCAAGTTAAGTTTCATTGGAATCTTCTCAAGTTCTGAAAGTTTGGCGTATATCTTCCAGTAAGGTTTTGCTTTCCTTGGTTTTGATGACCACATCATCTACATATACTTGTACATTTTTCCCTATTTGATCGTGTAGACATTTTTGCATGCATCTCTGATATGTTGCTCCTGCATTTCAGGGCGAATGGCATCGTCGCGATAGCAATAAGCCCCGTCTGGGTAATAAATCTGATCTTTATTTGATCGGCCGGATTTAACGGTATCTGGTGGAAACCAGAGTACGTGTCTACAAATGATAATAACTCACAACCAGCGGTCGATTCAATGACTTGGTCTATTCTAGGTAATGGAAAAGGATCTTTTGGACACGCCTTGTTCAGGTTCGTGTAATCGATGCACATTCGCCATACAATGGCTACATTGGGATCATCCTTCTTCTTTTCTACCAGCACCGGATTTGACAACCAATCGGGTACAACACCTCCATGATGAACCCGGCTACGAGGAGCCGAGCTATTTCATCCCCTATTATTTTCTCTGTCTTGGTGGCGGCGGAGAGGTTGCTTCACCGGCGTTGCTCCAGGCCTTACATTCAAAGAGTGCTCAGCCAACTCCCTCGGAACACCTTGCAGATCCTGAGTTGACCACGCAAATATGTCCCGATTCTCACGGAGGAAATTGGTGAGCTCGCTTTCCTATTTAGCGTCCAGGCTTGCACCAATAGTAACAGTACACTCTGGGAATTGCTCATCTATTTGAAACTTCTTCGTTTCTTTAGTCGGCTGAAAAGAAACACTGCCATGCGGGTTGGCTAGTGCCGGCATGTTTAGCTGCGCCGGTGAGCGAAACTGCTACCTCTGAATCCTTCTTTTTCTCTTGCTATAACCAACGACTCGGCCAAATTTGACCCGGTGAGGCACACTCCATTGACTTCTTGTAATCCCCACCTGTATTATCACTCCTTGTGGTCGGGTAGCTTCATCTTGGATAACTTACATGACATTGCCCATGAATTTGGCCAACGCTTGGCCGTCCGAGTAAAGCATGATAACAACTCTCTAGATCCACCACCTCAAACTCTAAGTTTTCTGCTCTGCATTATCTCTTGTCGAATAAGACATCGACTCGGACCTTACCAATGGGTTCACATGAAAGCCACGGCACTATCCCATGGAAAGTGGTCCTTGTGGTACAACATGTTCTGCGATATTCCAAGTTTATGCATGGTATCTTTGTACATGATGTTGATACTACTTCCATTGTCAATGAGTACCTTTGAGAATTTCACATTGATGCTTGGTCCGACAAATGTCGGATCCAACACGAGTGCATATGACCTAGGATTCGACATTATTTTGGGATGATCCCTTATGCTCCAAGTTACTTCTGATCGGACCAAGGCACATATCTCGAAGATCGCGGCATAACTGCATTTACTTCCATATGCGGCGTTGCACACTCTGTTTGTCTTGCTGTTCCGTTGTGAACACGCAATAAAGGCGATGATGTTCTCTGTAATCATTACGTCCCGTATTTGGGTTTGTTCTTCCATCTGGACTTGGTTCATCACTTGATGCACAGCGTCTCTCGATCCGAGTTATCGTACCTCGGGGAGGCGGTAACATTAGTTCTTGCGCATTTGCTCCGATCAGCTGTGGTTGGCCGCCGATGTACTTGATGGGGTGCACTGAATCGCTGCGGGTTACCCATTGCATTTTTCATCCATGCACCTTTGGCGGGTTGTATGGTTAGCTGTGCTGGATGGGTTTGGCGTGTGAAATTTACGACTGATCTAACATGGATTGAATGTGTACTTGACCTTTCACCGCTTTGTTTCTTTTGTTGGGGTCCATTGCCCTTTTCCTTCATTCCTTGGTGTCCTTCTTTGAGGACCATTCTTTTGCCGTTGAGCTGCTCCGTGATTCGGCTGATCTTGCGCTACTGCCGCTACTTGGGCCGAATTATACCTATAATCCGGTCTTTCCTCTCTTCTTCTTCCTCTGAAATCACCGCGCCTGGATGACCCGGCAAAATCTCTTGCATAATGATCTGTTGCTCGCGGTGATCTGCCGACATTAATTCTGGTTGGGTAGGATCTCCTAATGCGTGAGTCCGCTATTACGATAGTTTACGCCAGGTGTGGTGGCATATCTCTCGCAAGCGTTGCCATGTCGCTGCCATAACGACATCCTTGCGGGAACCACGCTATTGCTTGCGATTCTATGACTCCTTCACATGAGTTTCTCAGGTTGCACCACCGAGTTAAAAATTGTCTATCTGTTTCATTCGGCTTCTGTTTGCACATGGCTAACTGTTGTGGCCTGTTGGGCCTCCTGTATGTCTTGGTAAAGTTGCGACAAACATTTCCTCAAAATCTAATAGCAGTTGATCTTGGGCTGGTAGATTATTCAGCCAAACTCTAGCTGGTCCTTCGGCATTTGTGGTACATATCGTCATCGCCCATCGTAAGTTTCCACACGCTATTTTTACAGCAGTGGCATAGTCAATCAACCAGTCTTGTGGTTTGGTACTTCCATTGTATGTTTTTGTGCCCCTTGCTAGCTGAAAGTTCGGCACAGGAGGTTCGCTCATGATCCGTGGTCCAAAGCATGCTGGCCCTGGTGGACCCTGTTCTTCCAACAACTCGGACCTGTATAGCCGGTCCAGCTTCACTCTTGCATCATTTGATGGCAAATCTCTGTACAGAACTCTGTCCTGTATTCCATAATGATTGTTTTCGCCATGGATTGCATATTCCATTTCGGAATAACCATCATTGTATCTCTCATTAATTTTATTGTGGCGAGCTGGCCGTGTTTCTCTTTCCTGCCGGGGCTCATGCCTCGGTTGCGGGTTGAGTGGCCGTTCTCTCCGTACTTCGACCGGGGTGTTGTTCTCATGACTGCCTCTCGCGGGCTCTCTTCTGCCGAGGTCTCCGTTGCCTCGGCTTCCGCCGTCCTTCTCCACACGGCCGTGGTTCCTCTCCCCACTGTTACCTCGGCTTGCATTGCCTCTGTTTTCGTTTGCCTTTCCGGCCATTGCCGGATCATAAGGGACAATCTGCTTGTTCCTCTTTCCCGAGGTTACTGCTTTGTCTCTTCGAGCATTATTTCCGGGTGAAGATGCCACTGCCGTAGACAGAGCTGGTGTTGCTCCTGTCGAATGAACCATTCGCGAGGCCCCCGGCCTCGCCGGGTTTGCTCTGAGCATTTCCTCGTTTTGCTGGTTCGCGATGCGCACCAGCTCGTTTACTCTTTCTTGTTGTTTCTGCCGGGCCTCTCCGGTCAACCCCTCTAACTCTAAAGCTGCATTTGCGCTCTTAGGTTTCTTCTTGAAGTCTTGTACCTCGGCAAACCTAAATCCTCTGATTCTGCTTTATGAGCTTCATGCTCTTTATTGATGTCATCCATGAGGTTCTTCCCTCTCAATCTTAGTTCGTCCACCCGTTTGGGCGCGACGTCAAGCTTATTTGCTTTGGCATACTCTCGAGGTCTGTTTAAGGACTCGCATAACCGACACCTTTTTGCCTCTATCACCTTTTTGGTTTCTTCCAACTCACTGAGCATTTGCGGGTTAAGTATCGGCGCTACAGGTGTAGTCAAGCTTTCTATGGTCGCCTGAAGAATATTCTCTGGCCTTTCTAGCGGTGGCCCTCTTACCCTTGGTGCCTTTGGGGTGGTGTCTTGCACCTCGGTCGGGTTGGTTGCCGGTGGGATTACCTCGGTGGGCATTGGTCTTTGCACTGTCGCTGTACACACGGTGGCGGGTTCTCTTCCTGATCCGGCCGCTTCTCCGGTTGCACCCGGCCACGACCATTACCTCGGCGCTACTGCGAGGATGTGCTCCAGCGGATGGCTGCGGCGTTAAGAGTTGGATCTCCTGCAACAACAACTTGGTGAGGATAAACACCGGAGATGTCGGCCCGACATAAACACAGTGCCCGAGTTGATGAAAACACCATTACACGGGGAGCCTTTCCTGAAGCTCCCTGCATTATGCTGACATAATCACAGACGAAATCTACGGACTAAGCCGTAAACAACGGCTCGCCGGTCTTGATGAAGTTTCCGTCCGGATCATAACTCCAGCTAGCACTTGCTGGCCCCTGATGGCGCCAACTGTCGTGGTGGTGGCACGGCATATGCCATGGGTAGGCTAAAGTTAGGGGCCAATGGATGCTAGTGGGATGCAGGGAGGGAAGATGTAGTGGATTCTACACCTGAAAGCTAACATAAAGATCTGTATTTCTCCTTCCTTGAGTTACAAGTGCTCCTTGAGCTGTATACAAGGAGAAAGAGAACTTGACCAGCCTAACGGTATCAAGAATGAGTCGATCCCTTCCTCAGGGTCCAAGCCTGCCCTTATAAAGGAGAACCTTGAGTTCCCTTAGGGCTGATGTGGCAAGCATATTCGAGGAATATGCTTGTCCCAATTTAGTAGTTCGGCGCCCCCCTTTCCCTGTCGCTCCCCTAATGACGGCAAGGTTCCAGAGGGGCCCTCCTGTGTGCCTCGGGCTTCAGGACTGTCACCTCCGTGACCTCCTTCTGTCTCTCTGTCGCTCTGCACCTTTGTCCCTAGTGCTTGGCTTCGCTCTGATTCTTCCTAGCCTGCTACTAGAGTTTGACTTTAGGCCTCTCCTTCTCCTGCAAGCTTCGTATCATTCGGCCCTGCCTCGCGTAACTTCGGCTTGTTCTTCACCTGCATCAAGATTACTTGGGCTAACCCGACTTCTGTTGTATCTCGCCGGGTAATGCCTTGCCCTTACCACAAGGGTCTGTCCTTTCCTATCTCGGCCGACCTCTACAGGATTCGGCCGACTCAGTACTTCGAAACTAGGCAGAACACCCTTTCATCTTTCCCCGTCTTTACCCTATCCAGGGTTACCTCCCCAACAGTATTGTTGTAAGTAGATGTATAATAGATACTCTTACAACTCACTTAACGTGTAAGTTCCATAGACCTTGGCCTTACACACAAAGGAATGATAGAGATCATACCACGATGCAAATGATAGAGATCAAATGCATGGACCATATCACCTCACTTCACACATTAGATGTTAACATCTTATATTGCTAGTTTGGCGCGTTTGGTAGCATTATAAGATGATCCCTCATTTAGATATCAAGATAAAACGTGTTCTTCCTTAAGTATGCACCGTTTTGTGGATCGTGTTTTGAGGCATCACGTGATGATCGGGTTTTCTCAACTCTACGCTTTCATACAACGGGTGTAAGACAGTTTTACACACGCAAATACTAAGGTTCTTACTTGACGAGCCTAGCATGTATAGACATGGCCCTGGAACACGGACCGAAAGGTTAAGCATGAGTCATATAGTTGATATGATGCCCATATAGATGCTCGCCTTTGAAGCTACACTGACTCACGTGATGATCGGACTTGGTGTAGTGGATTTGGTTCATGTAATCACCAAAAGGACACGAGGGATGTCGTTTTTGAGTGGGAGTTCATTAGTAATTTGGATTAGTTGAACTCAATCTATCATAAACTTAGTCTAAATATACTTTACAAATTCTGTTGTAGATGGCACCACACCTTTTAATTTCAATGTGTTCATGGAGAAAGAGAAACTTGCTGCGAATGGTAGCAACTTCACAAAGCGGGCTATGAATTTGAGGATTCTCCTCATCTTGCACAAAAGCAATATGTGCTAGATGCCGCTAGGCCCCACCAGCTCTGATGCCTGACGAGGAAAAGAACGTCTATATAACTCGTCGGAGGACCACAACTTAGTTCATTGCGGCATCTTGTATGGGCTAGAGCAGGAACTTCAAGCGTTTGAAAATGGCAATGCCTTTGATACCATGGGAGAATTGAAAATGATTTTCGATACCCATCTTTCGTAGAGAGTTATAATGCTACTGAAAAGTTCTTTAGCTGCATGATGGAGAAAACATCTCCGTTAGTGAGCACGTACTCAAAATGTCAGATGCGCCGATAAGCTTGTGTCCTTGGGAATAACGATTCCCATTGACCTAGGCATACATCATGTTCTCCAATCTCTGCCACCTAGCTACAAGAGCTTCGTGATGAACTATAATATGCAGGGCATGAAGAAGTCTCTTCCCGAGCTTCTATCAATGCTTAAGACTGCAGAAGTGGAGATTAGGAAAGAACATCAAGTGTTGATGATCAATAGGACCACCGGTTTCAAAAAGGACAAGAAAGGCAAGCACAAGGGAAAGAAGGGTGGCAAGTATGTTGCCACGCTGAAAAAAACCGGGCTGGCCCTAAGTCGACGAAAGTGCTACTATTGCAAGGGGTAGCCATTAGGCATAACGCCCCAAGTATTTGGCGGACAAGAAGTCCGGCAAGGCAAACAAAGGTATATGTGATATACATGTTATTGATGTGTACTTGACTAGTACTCGCAATAGCACTTGGGTATTTGATACGGGATCGGTTGCTAATATATGTAACTCGGTTCAGGGGCTGCGGAACAAGCGACAACTAGCAAGGGATGAGGTCTCGATCTTGAATTCGGCAATGGATCAAGAGTTGATGTGATCGCTGTCGGAACGCTGCCTCTCCATATGCCATCGGGATTAGTTATAAACCTAAATAATTGTTATTTGGTGCCTGCACTGAGCATGAACATTGTATCCGGATCATGTTTGATGCAAAGTGGTTATTCATTTAAGTCTGAAAACAATGATTGTTCGATTTATATGAATAATATCTTTTATGGTCATGCACCTATGTTGAATGGTTTATTTCTGTTGGATCTCGATAGTAGTATTACGCATATTCATAATGTTGATGCTAAAAGGATTAAACTTGATAATGATATATCTACATATATGTACTTGCCATCTAGGTCATATTGGCGTTAAGCATGAAGAAACTCCATTCGATGGACTTTTGGAATCACTTGATTTTGAATCATTTGATACATGTGAGCCATGCCTTATAGGCAAGATGACTAAACGCCGTTTTCGGTTCAATGGAGCAGGCGTGATTTATTGGAAATCATACATACTGATGTGTGTGGACCAATGAGTGCGTCGGCGTGAGGTGGATATCGTTATTTTGTTACTTTCATGGATGATTTGAGTAGATATGGGTATATCTATTTGATGAAACACAAGTCTGAAACTTTTGAAAAGTTCAAAGAGTTTCAGAATGAAGTGGAAAATCATCGTAACAGAAAGATCAAATTTCTACGGTCCGACCGTGGAGGAGAGTATCTAAGTTATGAGTTTAGCACACATATGAAAGACTGTGGAATAGTTTCACAACTCACGTCTGCCGGAACACCACAACGTAATGGTGTGTCAGAACGTCGTAATCATACTTTATTGGATATGGTTCGATCTATGATGTCTCATCGACTTGCCCTTTGTCATTTTGGGGTTATGCCTTTGAAACCGCTTCTGATCACTTTAAATAGGGCACCATCTAAATCCGTCGAAAAGACACCGTATGAATTATGGTTTGAAACAAACCTAAGCATCATTCTTAAAGTTTGGGGATGCGATGTTTATGTGAAGAAACTTCAACCGGATAAACTCGAACCCAAAGCGGAAAAATGCATCTTCATAGGATACCCTAAGGAAACGATTGGGTATACCTTCTATCACAGATCCGAGGGCAAGGTCTTTGTTTCCAAGAATGGATCCTTTCTTGAGAAGGAGTTTCTTGCGAAAGGTGTGAGTAGTCGGAAAGGTAGAACTCGAAGAGGTTATTGAACCTTCTCTTCATGAAATGGCGAGTAGCACAGCTCCAGAAGTTGTTTCGGAGTTGACTTCACCTAATGAAGAGAGAGCTAATGATATTGATCATGAAAATCCGAAAGAGGACACTATCGAACCTCGCAGGTCAAGCAGGACACGTGCAGCTCCTGAACTATACAACAATCCTATTATGAATTTCATGATTGATGAAATGTATGACCCTGCGACATATGAAGAAGCGATGATGAGCCCGGATTCCAACAAATGGCTAGAAGCCATGAAATCCGAGACGGAATCCATGTACGATAACCAAGTTTGGAACTTGGTGGACTTACCTCACGACCGAAAGGCCATTGAGAATGAATGGATTTTCAAAAGAAAAACTGATGCTGATGGTAATGTGACCATCTATAAGACTCGACTTGTTGCAAAGGGGTTTCGACAAATTCAAGGAGTTGACTACGATGAGACATTCTCTCCCGTAGCGATGCTTAAGTCGGTTAGGATTATGTTAGCAATTGCTGCATATTTCGATTATGAAATATGGCAGATGGATGTCAAAACTGCGTTCCTCAATGGTAAGATTGAAGAAGAGTTATATATGATACAACCTAAGGGTTTTGTCGATCCTAAGGATGCTAATAAGGTGTGCAAACTTCAGCGATCCATCTATGGACTAAAGCAAGCATCATGGAGTTGGAATCTCCGCTTTGATGAGGTGATCAAAGAGTTTGGATTTGTCCAAACTTATGGAGAGGCTTGTATTTACAAGAAAGTGAGTGGGAGCAATGTGGCATTTCTGATATTATATGTGGATGGCATATTATTGATTGGAAATGATTTAGATCTTTTAAACAGTGTTAAAAGTTATCTAAACAACAAATTTTCGATGAGGGACCTTGGTGAAGCTTCATATATATTAGGCATTAAAATCTATAGAGATAGATCAAGACGCCTAATTGGGCTATCGCAGAGTACATACCTTGATAAGATATTAAAGAAGTTTAATATGGACGGAAGTAAGAAGGGGTTCTTACCTATGTTGCAAGGCAAGACATTGAGTAAGACTCAAAGTCCGGCTACGGCGGAAGAAAGAGAGATAATGGATAGGATCCCCTATGCCTTAGCCATAGGCTCATAATGTATGCCATGCTATGTACAAGACCGGATGTGGCACATGATATTAGTTTGACTAGTAGGTACCAATCGATCCAGTTGAACCTTTGGATAGTGGTCAAGAATATCCTTAAGTACTTGAGAAGAACTAAGGATATGTTTCTTGTATCTGAGGTGAAGAAGAGCTAGTCGCTAAGTGTTATGTCGATGCTAGCTTTGACAGCGATCCGGATGACTCTAAGTCTCAATTCGGATCGTATTTCTCTTGAGCAGAGCGGTTAGATGGAGGATCTCCAAACAACTGTGGTGGCTGGATCAACAACGGAATGAACATGTTGTCGCTTGAAGCAGCGAGGAAGCGATTTGGATGAAAGAGTTCATTACGGAACTGGGTGTGGTTCGGTCGTTGGACCCGATGGTGATCTATTGTGACAACAATGGAGGCATAATAGCCAAGGAACCAAGGTCTCACAAGAATTCCAAGCATATTAGCGCGGTTTCACTCCATCCTTGAACATGTCAAGGATGGAGATATAAAGATTTGTAAAGTGCACACGGACCTGAATGTAGCAGATCCGTTGACTAAAGTACTCCCTAGGGCAAAACATGATCAACACCAGAACTCCATGGGTGTTAGATTTATCACTATGTGAACTAGATTATTGTCTCTAGTGGAAGTGGGAGACTAAAGGAAATATGCCCTAAGAGGCAATAATAAAGTTGTTATTATGTATTCCTTGTATATGATAGATGTTTATTTTACATGCTATACTTGTATTGATAGGAAACATCAATACATGTGTGTTTAATAAACAAAAAGGGTTCCTAGTCATGCCTCTCTTATAGACTAGCTTGTTGATTAACATGATGATCAAGGTTTCCTGATCATGGACATTGGATGTTGTTAATAACAAGGTCACACCATTGGTGGAATGATGTGATGAACATTCATCCGAAGTATAGCATTACAATCAAGTCATTGTATTTATATTGCTATAACATCATATGAAGTAATCTTTATCCTTAGACCATGAGATCATGTTAATTGCTAACACCGGAAGAGTATCTTGATAACATCAAACGTCACACACCGTAGCAGGTGACTATAAAGATGGGTTCAGTGCTACGAAGGTGTTATGTTGATGCTCATGGATCAAGAGTGGAATTTGTCAATCCAGCTGACGGATAGATATACTCTGGGCCCTCTCGGTGATATCACATTAGGATAGCTTGCAAGCAAGTGATGTGATCACTAGAATGTTATATCACGGGAACAAGAAAAGAGTGCATGTCGGTAACGAGATCAAACTAGGTATGGAGATACCGACGATCGAATCTCAGACATGTAATATATCGAGAGACAAAGGGATTTAGTTACAAGCGTTAAAGGTTCTCACGATCATAGGAGTCATCGTTGAATGTGTAGGAGTTAGTACGGATCTCCAGGTCCCGCTGCTGATTATTGATTGGAGAAGGGTCTCGATCATGTCTGCATTATTCGCGAACCGTAGGGTGGCACACTTAAGAGTTACCGGACACCATTTTAGAGCACATATGTTTCAGACGAAAGAATTGCAAAGCGCAGGAATTGTTTCAATAGAAAGGAAATTGTTTGGTGAAATTGAAGGTGGTTCTGCATGTGATATTGAAATATTGCAAGGGGCTATATGTGAATGTTTGTTAATTAAAGTAATTAACAAAATTCTGAATAAATTTAATAAAAGAGTTTTATTAAATGAGAGAGCATTAAATTTGGAGAAACTTAATGCATTTAAAGTGGAGACTTTAAAAGGGAATGTGAAGAGGCATTTTAATGTGGAGGAGTTACCACCACATGAATGGGGGAGGTGAGGGGTCACCCCCCCATGCGCTGGCCATGGAGAGAGGGGGCACCCCCTCCTCCTATAAAAGGCCACCCATTCCCTCCTTCATCCACACACCTCCTTGTGAAGGATCTCTCTCCCTCTCTAGAATTATTCCCCATGGTCTCGGATTAGCGAGATACATGTTCCCGGTGGCATTTCATCTGGAAGGAGTTGATGCTTCCGCTGGATCGCTGGAGCGAGGAGGTGGAGGTTGTCCGGTGGCTTGAACATGTGTGCGAGTGCAGATGCGCTGCTGAGTTGCGGCGCTCGGACTTCCTCACGATCTTGAGATCGGCAAGTGTACGAATACATCAACCACGAGTTCCTACTCGTTAACAAAGCTCGTTGTCTTCGAGGGTAAGTTCTCTATGGATGTATGTCCACCCGTTTGCTTTGTACCTAGTAGATAGATCTTGGCATGTAGTTCACACGATAGGATTTTTTTTGTTTTCTATGCTGCGGACCCAACAATACTAATCATCTTGAATCCTTTGAGACTTGATTGGGCATTACAACATAATACATAGACCGCCATCCAACTGCATCTATGACTAATAATCCACCTTCAGGTTATCATCCGAATCCCCTCCAGTATTAAGTTGCAAGCAACAGATATGGCTTTACGAACTGTGTGTAAAGTAAACAATACGGTTGTTCTATGAACAAAGGATTGCTGTTTTCTCCCTAGTAGCAACAGCACATCTAGTACCTTAGAGATTTCTGTCACTTCCCCAGATTACCAGAGGCATGAACCCACTATCGAGCATAAATACTAACTCTTGGAGTTGCTAGCATCTACTTGGCCAAGATAGCTACTAACAACGGAAAGCATGCAAGATCACAAATCACAAAGACATGATAGAATCAATAATCAATCTGAAATAGCATCTCAATATCCATCGGATCCCCGCAAACGCAACATGTATGGATTACAAAAAGATGATCTTGATCATGAATGGAGCTCACAAGATCTAAACATGAAAGCACAAAGGAGGAGAAACCATCCATCTAGCTACTACATGGATCCGTAGTCCAAGGATGAGCTACTCACGCATCACACCGGAGGCTTGCATGGTGATGAAGAAAGCCTCCAGGGTGAATTACCCTCTCCGGCAGGGTGCCGGGAAGAGCTTCAGACCCCTCCCGATCTAGGGATGGAGATGACGGCAGCTACAGACTCTTTCGTGGATTTTTGATCAGGTACTTAGGGTTTTCGTCCCGAGGGCAATATATAGGCGGAAGGAGAGGCCGAGGGGGTGCCGGGAGCGGCCACACCACCCCCTGGCGCGGGCCAGGCCTAGCCGCACGGCCAGGTGGTGTGGTGGCTCCCTGGCCCTTCTCCGTCTCGTATTCTGGCACTTGATCCCTTCCGGAAAAATAGGCACTTTGGGTTTTGTCCCGTCCAATTCCGAGAATATTCATTTTCTAACTTTCCTGGAACAAAAAACAGCAGAAAACAGGCAGCTGGCACTGTGGCCCTTATTAATAGGTTAGTCTAAGAAATCATATGAAAAGTACTCCAAAGTTGGAACAAAACACAAGAAAGTGGATAAAACCAAGCATGAAACATCAAAAATTATAGATACATCTGCAATGTATTAGTATGGATCAGGAATTCTCTGCAAATACTTACCAAACGGATTTTTAGGTTTTTTTGATAAAGCAAGTAAACAAAGTACGAGTAAATAAAAGACAATAAGAATAAATGCAGCAAGTGGCCCAATCCTTTATGCAGCAAAGGACAAGGCGGTTGTATTACTTAAGATGACCAAACGTTCTCGAGGACACATGGGAAGACTGTCAAGTGCTTTCGCTTCATATATTTGATTAATCTTCTTTAGCTTGCTAAGTGTTGTGTGGGTGAACCTGTGCTAATGTACCGACCTTCCTAGGACTAATACATACTTGTGATTATACCCCTTGCAAACATCCGTAAGTACAAGAAAGTAATTGTAACATCCCAAAACTTCAATCCGAGCTTATCAAGATCAAATCATCCAAAAATAGGGTTAACAAAAACTTTTCCAAATTTAAAATGAAAGCATTCATATGTGTATGCATTTAAAATAGGAGTTGTTTGAATTGCCATGATTGATTGATCCAATGCTTGTAAAATGTTTCTTAGGTGATTTAAACATCATATACATCATTCCCAAGCTTTTTCCTAAAGAAAATCAAATCAAAAAGAATTAAAAAGGAGGAATGGTCATTTTGGCAAATTTAACTCTCATGCCTACTTTGGCTATTCCTAGTACTCAAAACTTAACTGAAACAATTCTTGATCTTTGCACCCCTTGCTAGTACACATAATGAGGTACCAAGGCCCACCTTTTGATCTGCTAAAAACATTCTTTTACTTATTTTAATTGGCATTTGAAAATTGAATCTAATGCATATGCATAGGTCACCCCTATTTCAAAAACCATCTATTTGAGCTCCATTTTCAAAACCCTTGTAACCAGAGACTACCTATCACTAGTGGAGATCACTCAAAAAATTTGAAACCAAAATTCAAAACTTTCTTTCATGCGGCCATTTCATCAAACACTTGGCATACATAATATCACCTCTAATCCTAGCTCACTGTTTACTACAGGGTTTTGCCCCCAATTAATCCCCACTTAATCCCCTTGTCCCCTCTTGATCTAACCAGAGCCTAACCATCATCTCCCCTACCCCCTAGCTACACTGCCATGCCATGCCGAGCACCACCTCACCGGCCGACAGTGCACTCGCAGCAGCAGCTCTCTCCGGCCCCCCTCCTCATGTCTAGCAGCTTGCCTGTGGTCCACCTCCACCGCCCAACCAGCCCTGGCCGAGAGGCAGGCAGAACGGCCAGGAACCGCCGTGCAGAGCCGGTCGAGCATGCCGACGCCGCCCCAGCACGCCTGCTCGCCAGACATACCATCCCTTGGCACCAGCCCGCCTCATTGCTCCACCTCAACCTGGAGAACACCCCAGACATCCCCGTTCGCCGCCCAAAGCCTCACAGCCACCGCTCGCCGTGGACACCGCCGCTTCGGCCGTGCAGAGCGCCACCTCGCCCAGACAGCATGCCACCGCCCCTACGATCGCATTTAAGTTCTAGAGCACCACCAGGGAACTGCCCATCGATCGCCACCCCCAGCCATGCCTCTACCCCGCCGTAGCCTTGTCGCCGGAGTCGCCTGCCCATCCTGCTCGGTCTCACCGTCGGGCCTATAAAAGGAGCCCTCCCCAGCCTCTTCTCTCCACACCATTCCACTCCCCTCACCTCTCTGAACCTCATCAACCTCTAGCCGGAGCAAGTGGAGCAGCAGCTCGCCGGAATTGGAGCCGGAGCAGCTGCGGCAGGAGGAGAAGGGCGTCATTGATTGTGACCACCCCAAGCTCCGCCGCAACCGCGCCTCACCTCGCCGTCGTCTTCCACGTCGTTTGCCCGCCTCGCCGACCCTGCTAGAGCCTGGTACGCCCCCAGTAGACCCCCACCGAGCCGCTAGGGTTTGAGCTCACCGGCGACCTGTTCGTCATCGGTGATGACCCTCAGCCGTTGATCCCGCTTCTAATCTTACGGCCTACAGCGCGCGTACCGTTTCGCGTTTTAAGTGCCGCTGACACGCGGGACCCCTCTGTCAGCTGAGCCCCGCGCCGAGGAGCGCCACTGGCCCGGCCCATTCCTTTTCCCGCGCTAGCCCATCGATTCAAATCTGGATTTTTCTTTTTTAGTTAAATCTAGTTTCTATCCCCTAGTTTGAAAATTAATTCAGAGAGTTTTAGAAATCCAAATTGCATGAAACCAATTTTTTCTAAAAGGTATTAAAATGATCTATACAAGCCCGTTGGATTTAATTCAATTAGAGTTATAGATCTCTCCTAATAAAAATAAGAAGATAGAAGCTTTTGCAACTTGCAACATTTTTATAAAATCAACCAAGTTAGCTTTTGAGTTGATTCCAACTCTCAAAAATCACATTTCATCATATCTATCTAACCATGTAATAATATTAAGGTTGACATGTAGTGACTTTGGACTAGTACCAAAATAATGCTATATAGGCATTTCTAGTCACTTTAAATCATTAAATAATAAACTTAAACTAAAGTAATATTGATCCAACCTTTAAATATCATTCCCACATGTTAGAATATGTGGTGAGGACATGTGTCCACATGATCCCATATTTTGGTGGTGAATATTAAATTTTAGTTAATATTTCAATGAGTAGAAATTACTTTTCTAAAATAAAAAGGATGAAACTATTGAAATTAAACTTGTGATGCTTGTGATGATAATAGATCATCAATTGTGTGTTTTAGAATGCTACTTAGCCTAGTTAAGTATTGTTTGGTGATTGTGCACTCCCTATGTATTTATAGAAGATAGTACCGACCAAGCTTACGAGGAGGAGGAGTTCTACCAAGAAGAAGAAGAAAACTTCAACCACTGCACCAACCAAGGCAAGCTATTGTTAGCAAGCTAGAATTAAGCTAGATGAATGAGCAAGGATGCTTTAGGCATGCTTTGATCACACCCCTTTTTAACTATTAGTACCCCAAGCCTTACTTACAAGTTTTACTCCCCTTAGTATGCAAAGTTCTTAACTTGTTTGAAGGTAGCATAAAAAGTATAAAACTGGACCTACTTAGAAACCTTTAGATGTCATTCTATGGCATGAGATTGATCCCATCCTTCCACCTTAGTGAACACTCTTAACTTAGTCTTTTGGAGTAGATCAAAAACTTGAGTCACTTTGGATGGGAACACTTGGTGAAAATGAATTGCGAAAACCTTGGAATGATGAGTCATTCTATTGAGATGTTTTGACATGTGTTGAGAAACACAACTGGTTTATGATGATGAAAATGATGAGGCATGAGCCTTAACCCTTTTATAAAACTGATGGTTGCATTCGGATGCGATACCATTCCAAATTTACCGTATAACCACATTACCTGAATTGGGTAAGGCTTAGCTGGAAATTTATATGCATTAGTATTAGTTCCCTCACGGGAGAGGTTTGAGTGAGGCTACCTCTCAATGTTGTCCACCTATGCAGTGCCCAAGATGACTGATGGTCATGGTTGGGAGGCCATGCTCACAGGAGAGGTGCTTGTACTAGGGTGTGTAAAGGGAAGGTTATGTTTGATTATCTGCATACTAAGTATGATGATTCAGGGTTATCCCTGACAGATGTATCGAATCTTGGGGTGAAAGTGTACCACCTCTGCAGAGTGTCAAACTATTCGAATAGCCATGTCCACGGTTATGGACAGTTGGAATGGCCATATTGTTTCGTTGTCAGATGTTTTCTAAATAACTTGAAATGAATGATGAACTTTGACTTGACCACAACAGGGTTATGTTGATGATAATAGCTTCCCAACTTAAGTGATTCTAGAACTTTACTTTATCTTTCTTTGCTTCAGAACTCAGCTTAGGTTTCAAACTTAACTTTATAGTTAAACTTAGCTCTAGCACTTTAGCTTAGAATTATATTCCTTGTTAGTAGTAGTTTGCGAGTACTTAAAGAGTACTCATGGCTTTTGTCCCTGGCTATTATCATGGCCAGACTATGAAGGAGATTATCAAGATGATGGTCAGCAGGACGGCTATGATAACTAGGCTATCTGCCTTCGTCAGCATTGCATGTGCCCCTGAAGATGGACCCCACCGCTACGCTTATCTTTTAATTCCGCTGCTTGTTGTATTAAAGACTGGATCATGCGATCCTTTATTTGTGTAAAACCTTATGTATGGTTTGTAATGGATGATGTACTGTGATATCCAATCCGTTATGTCTCATAAAAATGGTAATCCTGGGATTGCGAGGTATGGCATAACGGGCATCTAGGATTAAAAATCCGGGTGTTGACAAGTTGGTATCAGAGCCATCCTGACCATAGGAGACCCTAGTTAGAATGGACGTCCAAACCAAAAACTTAGCTTCAAAACCAAAGTGAGTATTTATGAAAAACTATTTCCTCTCTTACCCTTGTGAACTCATTCTTTCTCAAAAATTCATGTTCCTCAAAATTCTTACATTACTACTTAAAATTTGACACACTTGATCACTTCACTAACTTCTTCGTCCTTAATTCTTGTAGATGGAGACTCAGTTCAGCAAGTTTACCAATTGGGAAACGAAGGTTAGCTGATCTTCGAGAGGGATCTAGATTCACTGTCGGAGTTACTGGGACGCCCACATCCGGAGTTTCTTGGAGCTCAACTTCTAGGACCCCCAGGAGGAGACCTACAGTGGCTAGTCACCGCGGATATTCGAGGAAGCATCGAAGCACCAACTTCCGGGAGAATTCAGTTCTCCGTGAGAGAGAACAACTGGCTAGATGGATTAGCCAGGGAAATGCATGAAGCTCTCGCATGTCTATGTGCCCTCAGCGTCAACAAGATCCAAGGAACCCGTTTTGCCCACTATGTAAGACGTGACTTCATGGGAATGCCGATGGAGATGCCAAGTCACCCAGAGTTGAGGCGTCAAGTGGAGAACCTTGACTTCTTGCTTCATGACAGACAGCAGGAACTCGACAATGCCAGGGAGTTAGCCAACCAGAACCGTGCCATTGCCGACCAGAAGGCCCAGACTTTCGCACTGCTCGTCCAAGATCGCCAGTCTCTTCGTCGCCAGCGTGCAAAGAAGGATCGCACCATCGCCCGTCTTCGCAAGAAGGTGGCCGACCTCGAGAAGACCGTCAAGGATCAGGAAGCTCAGCTTGCCGCAAAGGAAGAAGAAGATGAGGGTGAAGACATCCAGGGAGATATTTATTCTTACCTTAGCAACGATGATGACTTTCTAGAGGAGGATGCTGTGGACTTCTACACTGATGATGAAGACTCCGACTTCATCGACGATGAGTAGATGCACTAGAGCAATGTCGTAGCATGAGATGTATCCTCTCATTGTATCATAGCATGCAGAATGGTTCTTCAAACCATCTGTTTTCCCCTTTGATTGTTGTGGTGTGTGTTGTATCATGTGCTTGTTTGCATGAATGAAAAATAAGTTAGTTGAAAAACCTGAGTCTAACTCAATGTTTTAGCTTTGAAAACCCAAAACCATGAACCTTAGAATTTTGCTCTTACCCCTATATCTATCTCAATCTTCAGATGACTCGTGGGAACCAAGGAGGGAGCAGCTTGTCGCAAGACCCAATGCTGCAGATCTTGCAGAATCTCATCGCGGACCGTGAAGCAAGCAGGGCCGAGCGTCAAGCCAACTTAGCAACATTGCAGCAAATCGCCCAAATGGCTCTCAACAACCAAGGACATGGAAATCAGGATCACCAAGGATCCAAACTCAAAAAAATTTAGAACACCAATCCCCCAATCTTCAACCAATCTGAGAACCCATTAGATGCTGATGACTGGTTATAGACCATGGAAAACAACTTAGAGGTTTCCAGAGTTGATGAGAATGAGAAAGTTCTCTTTGCTACCCACTATCTTGCGGGAGATGCAAGAGCTTGGTGGAATAGCATCCACAATATGAACCATGGCCCGGTGATGACCTGGGAAGCATTCAAGGTCAAGTTCAGCCGCACCCACGTGCCGCAAGATCTTGTCAACAGGATGAGAGATGAATTCCGTGAATTGAAGCAAGGAAGAATGACTGTGGTGGAGTACCGTGACAGATTCTTGTCACTTGCCAGATATGCACCGGATGAGATCAACACGGAAGCCAAGAAGAAGGAGAGATTCTTAACGGACTGCATGATGAGATGCAGACTGTCCTCGTCAACATCCGTTTTGATGATCTCGAAGAGCTAGTCGACTCTGCCATTCAGATGGAAGGGAATATTAACCAGGAAAACGACAACCGCAAGCATCGTATGATGCAGCAGTATGGATCCAGTAGTCACCAGAAGTACCATCCCAACCCCTCACCAGGATATGCACCAAGGAACAACCGACCCCCAAATTCTCGCCCAAGCTACCCCAACCATAGCGGAGGTAATGTGAAGCCCGTAGGAAACAATCACAACTCCGGCAATACCAACAATTTCAATCGTGCCCCTCCAAAGAGCAACAACAACAACACTGCGCCCAGAACTGGCAGCAATGCTGTGCCTGTTGCAGTCAAGGACAAGTCCTAGATCACTTGTTTCGAGTGTGGAGTGAAGGGTCACTACTCCAATGAGTGTCCCAAGAAGACTGCTGCCAATGCCCCTATGAATGCCCTAGCTCAGCAGCAGCGTCGTGTTCAACCAGGAAGGAGATTTGCCCCAGGGAACCCTCACAACCACAACGGTCGTCTCTTCCACATGAACGCAGAGGAATCCCAAGAAGCGCCAGATGTAGTGCTGGGTATGTTTTCTGTCAACTCAGTTTTAGCAAGAGTATTGTTTGATTCTAGAGAATCGCATTCATTTGTCACCGAAGAATTTGTATGCACTAGTAAGATTCACCCAACCAACCTGAAGCATGTCATGATAGTTCAAATCCCCTGTTCAACAACAAAAGCTAGAAAAATTTGCAAGGCTGTACCTATCAGAATACATGGGATAGATTTTTATGCCAACCTAATTGTACTTGGAACCAAAGGATTGGAAGTAGTACTAGGTATGGACTGGATGTCAAGGCATAAAGGACTGATAGACTGCGCTAAGAAAGCCATCACCATGACCAGTAGTTCTGGAGTAACAGTAGAGCATATCTCTGAAACCTTACCCCGTCAATTCAAGTACAACAAGAGTGTAGCCCTGCCCACCATTGACCAAGTCAGAGTAGTCTATGAATACCCCGACGTATTCCCAGATGAATTGCCAGGTATGCCCCCGGATAGGGATATTGAGTTCATTATCGAACTAATCCCCGGAACCGGACCTATAGCCCAGAGACCCTATACCATGAACCCCTCAGAGTTAGTAGAACTGAAGAACCAGTTGGATGCCATGTTAGCAACATGCTTGATTCAGCCAAGCGCATCGCCATGGAGATCAGTCGACAAGAAAGATGGAGGCAATCGTCTATGTACAGATTACAGAAAGTTGAATGACGTCACCATCAAGAACAAGTACCCTTTGCCAAAGATAGATGATCTATTTGATCAGTTGATCGAAGCTCAGGTATTCTCAAAGTTTGATCTTAGGACTGGTTATCACCAACTTAAGATTCATGCAACGGATATTCCGAAGACCGCCTTTACTACTTGCTATGGTTTATACGAGTATACGGTTATGTCTTTTGGATTAACCAATGCCCCTACTTATTTCATGAATCTCATGAATAAGATCTTTATGAATTTCCTAGATAAGTTTGTAGTTGTGTTTATCGACGACATCCTTATCTACTCCAAGTCAGAAGAAGAGCATGAGCAACATCTGAGAATCATTCTAGAAACCCTGAGAGAGCATCAGTTGTATGCCAAGTTCAGCATGTGTAAGTTTTGGCTGAAAGAAGTAGGATTCCTAGGACATATTGTTTCTGCCGAAGGAGTCTCTGTTTAGCCCACCAAGATCAAAGATGTCGAGGAATGGGAAGCCCCAACCAATCAAACCCAAGTTCGTTCGTTTCTCAGATTAGCAGGATATTACCGCAAGTTCGTAGAAGGATTCTCAAGCATAGCCCGACCAATGACCCAATTGTTGAAGAAGGACAAGAAGTTTGAATGGACAGACAAGTGTGAAGCCAGTTTCCAAGAGCTGAAGAAGAGATTGATATCAGCCCCAATTTTGATCATGCCAGACATCAAGAAGCCGTTTGATGTGTATTGTGATGCATCCAAGATTGTCCTAGGATGTGTATTGATGCAAGAAGGCAAAGTCATCGCGTATCTGTCTCGACAATTGAAGCAACATGAGCAGAACTATCCGACCCATGATCTTGAGCTAGCAGCGGTGGTTCTAGCATTGAAGACATGGCGTCATTATTTGATGGGTAATCGCTGTGAGATTTACTCAGATCATAAGAGCTTGAAGTATATCTTCACTCAGAAGGAGCTGAATATGAGGCAAAGAAGATGGATAGAGTTAATCAAGGATTATGACCTTGACATTCACTATCACCCCGGCAAAGCCAATGTGGTAGCGGATGCTCTTAGCAGATTGCCGTGCAGGCTTAACACCATGATCAAGGAGAAGCAACCAAGTTTGTATGAGGAGTTGGAGTAGTTCAGGACTGAGTTAGTTAGCAAAGGATTCCTAGCTAGCATTGAACTTCAACCCACTTTGATTAGCCAAATCAAGGAAGCCCTGAAGGGAAATGAAAGTATCGACGGAATCAAACGTTGTATTGGTACAGGAAAGGTACCTGGATTCACCGAAGACAAAGAAGGAGTACTGTGGTACAAAGGACGTATCTGTGTGCCAGCAGATTCGTAGCTGAAGGAAATTATCATGAAGGAAGCTCATGATACTCTTTATTCTATCCACCCCGGAGGAACAAAGATGTATTAGGATTTGAAAGAGCAATTTTGGTGGCACAAGATGAAGAGAGAGATCGGAAGCTACATCGCCAAATGTGACATCTATCAAAGAGTCAAAGTAGAGCAGCAGAGACCTGCAGGATTGTTGCAACCATTGCAGATTCCGAAATGGAAATGGGATTCCGTCGGAATGGACATTATCACCGGTTTACCTACTTCTAGTAGGGGAAATGACTCAATCTGGGTCATAGTTGATAGACTGTCCAAGGTAGCCCACTTCATACCTGTCAAGACCACTTACCAGAGTGCAAAGCTAGCAGAGCTATACATTGCGAGGATTGTTAGTCTCCATGGAACCCCCAAGACCATCGTATCAGATCGAGGAACCCAGTTTACCTCAAGATTTTGGCAGAAAGTTCAGGAAGGTTTAGGAACCAAGTTGAACTTGATCGCTTATCACATAAGCAGATGGACAAACTAAGAGAGTCAATCAGATCTTAGAGGATATGCTTATAGCTTGTGTGTTGGAATACGGATCAAAATGGGAAGACTGCCTGCCTTTCGCAGAATTCTCATATAATAACAGTTATCAAGCTAGTTTGCAGATGGCACCATTTGAATTCCTATACGGAAGAAAGTGTCGTACCCCTTTGAATTGGTCGCAAGTAGGGGAGAGTCGGATCTTTGGACCCGACATTCTCCGAGAAGCAGAAGAGAAAGTTCACAAAGTCCGTGAGCACCTCAAGACCGCCCAATCCAGACAGAAGAGCTATGCTGACAAGAGAAGGAGAGACCTGACTTTCAATGTCGGAGATTTCGTATATATCAAGGTTTCACCATTGAAGGGAACTCAACGCTTTAGTCTGAAAGGAAAGTTAGCTCCCAGATATATCGGACCTTTCAAGATTCTGAACCGCCGAGGAGAAGTATCGTATCAACTGGAACTACCTGAAGATATGTCAACCATCCACAATGTGTTCCATATCTCATTACTTTTCAAATGCTTGGAAGTGCCTGAGAAGACGGAAGTTTTCAAGAGCATCGATCACAGAGCTGTGGAAATCAACAATGACCTGACCTATCGGGAAGTACCCATCCATATCTTAGAAGAAGCATACAGAACCACCAGGACCAGGAGTATCAAGTTTCTCAAGATTCAGTGGAGCAACCATACCGAGGAGGAAGCTACTTGGGAGCACAAAGATTACATTAGGACAGAGTTCCCAGATCACTTTAGTTCCTAGTTTTCTTTGTAAATCTCGGGACGAGATTTTGTTTAAGGGGGGAAGGTTTGTAACATCCCAAAACTTCAATCCAAGCTTATCAAGATCAAATCATCCAAAAATAGGGTTAACAAAAACTTTTCCAAATTTAAAATGAAAGCATTCATATGTGTATGCATTTAAAATAGGAGTTGTTTGAATTGCCATGATTGATTGATCCAAAGCTTGTAAAATGTTTCTTAGGTGATTTAAACATCATATACATCATTCCCAAGCTTTTTCCTAAAGAAAATCAAATCAAAAAGAATTAAAAAGGAGGAATGGTCATTTTGGCAAATTTAACTCTCATGCCTACTTTGGCTATTCCTAGTACTCAAAACTGAACAGAAACAATTCTTAATCTTTGCACCCCTTGCTAGTACACATAATGAGGTACCAAGGCCCACCTTTTGATCTGCTAAAAACATTCTTTTACTTATTTTAATTGGAATTTGAAAATTGAATCTAATGCATATGCATAGATCACCCCTATTTCAAAAACCATCTATTTGAGCTCCATTTTCAAAACCCTTGCAACCAGAGACTACCTATCACTAGTGGAGATCACTCAAAAAATTTGAAACCAAAATTCAAAACTTTCTTTCATGCGGCCATTTCATCAAACACTTGGCATGCATAATATCACCTCTAATCCTAGCTCACTGTTTACTATAGGGTTTTGCCCCCAATTGATCCCCATTTAATCCCCTTGTCCCCTCTTGATCTAATTAGAGCCTAACCAGCATCTCCCCTACCCCCTAGCTGCACTGCCATGCCATGCCGAGCACCACCTCCCCAGCCGACAGTGCACTCGTAGCAGGAGCTCTCTCCAGCCCCCTCCTCATGTCTAGCAGCTTGCCTGTGGTCCACCTCCACCGCCCAACCAGCCCCAGGCCAGAGACAGAGAGCAGAGCGGCCAGGAACCGCCGTGCCCGAAGCCGGTCGAGCATGCCGACGCCGCCCCTAGAGCATGCCCTGTCCCCGCTCGCACAGACCATCCCTTGGCACCAGCCCACGCCCGCCGCTCCACCTCGAGCTAGAGAACACCCCAGACATCCTCGTTCGCCGCCCAAAGCCTCACAGCCACCGCTCGCCGTGGACACGCCCGCTTGCCAGAGCGCCACCTGCCACCGCCTCTACGATCGCATTTAAGTTCTAGAGCACCGCCAGGGAACCGCCCATCAATCGCCACCCCCATCCATGCCTCTACCCCGCCGTAGCCTTGTCGCCGGAGTCGCCTGCCCATCCCGCTCGGTCTCACCGTCGGGCCTATAAAAGGAGCCCTCCCCAGCCTCTTCTCTCCACACCATTCCACTCCCCTCTACTCTCTGAACCTCATCCACCTCTAGCCGGAGCAAGTGGAGCAGCAGCTCGCCGAAATTGGAGCTGGAGCAGCCGGGGCAGGAGGAGAAGGGCGCCGTTGATTGCGACCACCCCAAGCTCCGCCGCAACCGCGCCTCGCCTCGCCGTCGTCTTCCACATCGTTTGCCCGCCTCGCCGACCCTGCTGGAGCCCTGGTACGCCCCCAGTAGACCCCCACCGAGCCGCTAGGGTTCGAGCTTGCCGGTGACCTGTTCGTCGTCGACGACGACCCTTAGCCGTTGATCTCGCTTCTAATCTTACATTAAGACGCTGCGTCTGGTTGCGTTTTAAGTGCACGACACGTGGGACCCCTGTCAGCTGAGCCCATGAGCACCACTGGGCCGGCCCATTCCTTTTCCCGCGCTAGCCCATCGATTCAAATCTGGATTTTTCTTTTTTAGTTAAATCTAGTTTCTGTCCCCTAGTTTGAAAATCAATTTAGAGAGTTTTAGAAATCCAAATTGCATGAAACCAATTTTGTCTGAAAGGTATTAAAATGATCTATACAAACCCGTTGGATTTAATTCAATTAGAGTTATAGATCTCTCCTAATAAAAATAAGAAGATAGAAGCTTTTGCAACTTGCAACATTTTTATAAAATCAACCAAGTTAGATTTTGAGTTGATTCCAACTCTCAAAAATCACATTTCATCATATCTATCTTACCATGTAATAATATTAAGGTTGACATGCAGTGACTTTGGACTAGTACCAAATTAATGCTATATAGGCATTTCTAGTCACTTTAAATCATTAAATAATAAACTTAAACTAAAGTAATATCGATCCAACCTTTAAATCTCATTCCCACATGTTAGAATATGTGGTGAGGACATGTGTCCACATGATCCCATATTTTGGTGGCGAATATTATATTTTAGTTAATATTTCAATGAGTAGAAATTACTTTTCTAAAATAAAAGGATGAAACTATTGAAATTAAACTGATGATGCTTGTGATGATAATAGATCATCAATTGTGTGTTTTAGAATGCTACTTAGCCTAGTTAAGTATTGTTTGGTGATTGTGCACTCCCTATGTATTTATAGAAGATAGTACCGACCAAGCTTACGAGGAGGAGGAGTTCTACCAAGAAGAAGAAGAAAACTTCAACCACTGCACCAACCAAGGCAAGCTATTGTTAGCAAGCTAGAATTAAGCTAGATGAATGAGCAAGGATGCTTTAGGCATGCTTTGATCACACCCCTTTTTAACTATTAGTACCCCAAGCCTTACTTACAAGTTTTACTCCCCTTAGTATGCAAAGTTCTTGATTTGTTTGAAGGTAGCATAAAAAGTATAAAACTTGACCTACTTAGAAACCTTTAGATGTCATTCTATGGCATGATATTGATCCCATCCTTCCACCTTAGTGAACACTCTTAACTTAGTCTTTTGGAGTAGATCAAAAACTTGAGTCACTTTGGATGGGAACACTTGGTGAAAATGAATTGTGAAAACCTTGGAATGATGAGTCATTCTATTGAGATGTTTTGACATGTGTTGAGAAACACAACTGGTTTATGATGATGAAAATGATGAGGCATGAGCCTTAACCCTTTTATAAAACTGATGGTTGGATTCAGATGCGATACCATTCCAAATTTACCGGACAACCACATTACCTGAATTGGGCAAGGCTTAGCTGGAAATTTATATGCATTAGTATTAGTTCCCTCACGGGAGAGGTTTGAGCCGAGGCTACCTTTCAATGTTGTCCACCTATGCAGTGCCCAAGATGACTGATGGTCATGGTTGGGAGGCCATGCTCATAGGAGAGGTGCTTGTACTAAGGTGTGTAAAGGGAAGGTTATGTTTGATTATCTGCATACTAAGTATGATGATTCAGGGTTATCCCTGACAGATGTATCGAATCTTGTGGTGAAAGTGTACCACCTCTGTAGAGTGTCAAACTATTCGAATAGCCACGTCCGCGGTTATGGACAGTTGGAATGGCCATACTATTTCATTGTCAGATGTTTTCTAAATAACTTGAAATGAATGATGAACTTTGACTTGACCACAACAGGGTTGTGTTGATGATAATAGCTTCCCAACTTAAGTGATTCTAGAACTTTACTTTATCTTTCTTTGCTTCAGAACTCAGCTTAGGTTTCAAACTTAACTTTATAGTTAAACTTAGCTCTAGCACTTTAGCTTAGAATTATATTCCTTGTTAGTAGTAGTTTGCGAGTACTTAAAGAGTACTCATGGCTTTTGTCCCTGGCTATTATCATGGCCAGACTATGAAGGAGATTATCAAGATGATGGTCAGCAGGACGGCTATGATAACTAGGACTATCTGCCTTCGTAAGGATTGCCTGTGCCCCTGAAGATGGACCCCACCGCTACACTTATCTTTTAATTCCGCTGCTTGTTGTATTAAAGACTGGATCATGAGATCCTTATTTGTGTAAAACCTTATGTATGGTTTGTAATGGATGATGTACTGTGATATCCAATCTGTTATGTCTCGCAAAAATGGTAATCCTGGGATTGAGAGGTATGGCATAACGGGCATCTGGGATTAAAAATCCGGGTGTTGACAGTAATTAAGGTAGAAACCTAACCATATCTTTAAACTCTAAGACCCTTACATCCCTTGTGCAATGGTTTCCTAACAGGGGTTCAGGTTTCTGTCACTTCGGCAACCCCTACGATTAGTAGCCAAATACACACTGCATTCCCCTAGGCCCATATAGGTGAAGTGTCATGTAGTCGACGTTCACATGACACCACTAGAAGAAGTACACCACAACTTAAATAACAATCTATTGAATCTTTCTCAACACAACTCCACTACTAACAACATGACTTATCCCATGTCCTCAAGAACAAAACTAACTACTCACAAGACATCATATGGATCATGATGATAGATGGAATAATGATGTATAACAATCTGAACATAAACAATAATTCAATCGTTCACTCAATAGCATCAACTACAAAGAGTAATCAACACCGGGAAAGTTTCCCCTATGAACTATGCAAGATTCAACACAATTGTTACAGCAATATGGAGATGGTGATGATGGTGCTGATGGTGATGATGGTGGTGATGATGATTATGATCCATATGAAGTCCAGCTTGATGGTGGTGTTGATGGCGATGATCTCCCCTCTCCGGGAAGGAATTCCCCCGGCAGAAATCTGTCTGCCGGAGAGATCTTTCTCTCTCGGTGTTTTCCGCCCGCAGAGGCGGCGAAATCTTTCTGTGGTCGCTCCCCGAGTCTTAGGGTTTTGGGAGGATGATATACTCCAGAGGAGAGAGCCAGAGGTGGGCCAGGGCGACCACACCACCTGCTGGCGCGGCCTAGGGCTTCCCGCGCCAGGGATGGTGTGGGCCCCCTGTGGCCCATCTCCACTCCGTCTTCTGGCATCCTTAGTCTTCTGGAAAATAGGATTTTCTGTATATTTTCCCGAATTTTCCGATCTTCACGAATTTTTCCTCCAAACAACACCTTTTCCATCAGAATCCTGACTGCAGCGGTCCATGCTCCAAAAGTCATCAACCATGCAAAAAACAGATGAAATAACATAAGTATCACCTCTCAATACGAAATATATCAATGAATAATAGTGAATTAAGACATAGAATAGTGATGCAAAATGGACATATCAGGGAGCTACTACCTCCGCTGCCTGCTGGAATAGGGAGCGAAATGTCTACATCGACTCCGTATGTGTGACCGAGTGCAGAAGCGCTACCGGAACACGGCGCCGGGAGGATCGTCTACGCGATCTTGAGATCGGCAAGTGATCGACTACATTAACCACAAGATCTGATCTTGATAAAGGCTTTGGATATACAAGGTTTAGTTCTCATCTGTCTCGTTGAACTTATCTCGTAGATTTGATATTGGTTTTTCCATAGATTGGATCTTGGTTTTGTTCACTCTTGCGATAGTTTTTTTTTGTTTTCCATGATATGAACCCTACAAATTCTCTGTAGAAGGCATAAATATGGGAGGAGATCTCTTGTGGGGCCTCCAAAAGAGAGGACCCCTCCTAGAGGCAGGGGATCGAGCACTTCCTCCTCCTGCCATTGGCAATAGCATGGAAGTAGGTTGTGTTCGATTCCCCCAATAGGATCTAGCTCTGTCAACTCTGCTGTCGCTAGAAAGCCGCTTCCCCTTGTAGATCTCCATAATGGAGGTCTCAAGAGAGTATCTATGGGACTAAGCCTCTGCCGAGAGGCCGACCAGGTTAGCCTCTAGGTCAAGGGCCTGAATCTCCCGAAGCAGCGCCTCCTTCTGGTCCCGAAGGGCCGCCCCCATGTTAGCTCCCTATCCTTGCATAAACTACCAGGAGAGCTTGGCACAATGATGCCAAATATCCACCATGCAATATACCCGAGGAGGGAAGGCGGCGGCCTCTAGCCACTTAGACTAAACCGCCTCCACAAACCCCTGCTTCTGGAGCCAGAAGGTTTCGAAGTGGAAGCGGTTTAGTGTCGGTGGGGCACCTCCTCCCGAGGATAGGAGGAGGGTAGTATGGTCGGAACCAATCCTGGTGACCGTCCTTAGGGAAAATAGTGGGAAGGCCACATCCCATTCAATCAAGACAAAGACGCGATCGAGAACACTATGAACTGGGTCAAGCTACTTGTTAGTCCACGTATATCTAGCTCCCACTCGCACAATCTCACGCAACGCAAGATCGGCGATGTAGTCATTAAACATGCGCATCCTAGGGAGGTCCACGTTTACTCAGCTCTTGTCGTCCGTGTTGGGGGATACCCCCGGGTAGGGTAACACCTGGTTATAAAGGTCAAGTTAGCCGAGGTACGGCACGGTAAAAGCAAGTGTTGGCCGGGTCACCTCAAGGCAGGTCAACCTACGGAGTAACCCAGCCCGTGGAATCACCACGTTTCCCTCCCTGGATTCCCCTAGCACTCATTGACCCCATCTTTAGCCTATCCATGACATCTGCCATGCCACCACCATGACTGTTGGCACCCACCGTGGGGCTAGCGGTGCTAGCAGGGGTGAAAATCCGGACAAGAAGCATCTCCAACACCGGCGAGCGCGTCGTCTCTGACCTAGTTCAGCGCTTTGGAGCGCTGGATTACATCAGCGACAACGAGGGAGCTTCGGCAGGCGTCCCCCTCCGTTCAACAGTGTCTTCATCAAACTTGGCATGCACAAGATCTACGTCGTCGTGGACGAGTCCTGCGTTCATCCACGGCGTGTCGTCTAGGGAGGCGAACCACCTCTCAGCGCAGCTCGCGGTGTGCGTATCACTAGCCCCGCTAGCAGCGTTGAGGTCCTGATGACCGTGCCAGACGCGGGACCAAGCAAGAACCCGGCACCAGAGCCGGAAGTCACGCCAAAACAGGCAAGATCTAGGTTTCCCCCACTAGAGAGGCCAGAGAATGTACTCTAGCAAGCAATAGATAGCCTTGAACATTACTTTGAGGGAATATGCGAAGGCAAACCGCATAGATGGGGTGAAAATCCGAGGTAGAAACCTGATTACTGAGATCGACAAGGAATACGAGCCTAGGCCGGGTCATACGGCCACGATAGTTATAGGAGGGCTAGAGAGGTACAATACCTCGACAAAGAACCTCAGAGCAACAAACGCAGCAGCGTCCGAATTAGAAGGCCTAACTGGAGAGGCCCGGGAAAGGCAACAAGAGAGGGTGAACCACTTGCTGAGGAGCGCTTGCCAACAAAATGAAGAAATGGACAAGGTAAACCCGGCACCACCTGGATCATTGCATGTGGTTCATTCGGCTAGAAATAACCCGGCAAAATCTGGCGAAGCCGCATCATCTCCAGGTCACAATCCCAGGAGAGAAGAGGTGGTAAACTCCGGGAGAAGAGATAAATAGATGGTCCCCTATGACTCGGTAAGATATGGAAAAGGCAAGGCAAGGCAATGCAAGTAGACGAAGATCGTCACAGTACCAGCCGAGGTGAACCTGGCCGAGGTAACCGCGACCAAGGCAATGCCGGTCAAAGGAACGCGGCCAACGGCAATGCCGGACAGCTTGATCCGGTGGGAACATGACAAAATGTACCTCGGCAGCAGCAATGCGCACCTCAGCAGAGGAGAAGTGGAGGTCAAGCAGCACAACAGCAGAATGCTTGTCCGGACCAGGAAAGATACAATGATGGTTATTCAGCGATGATTAACGACGGATACCCAGATACATTTTGGACATATCAACTCACCCACAAGTATAGGGGGTGTATCGCAGTATTTTCGAGGGAAGTGAAACCCAATTTATTGATTCGACACAAGGGGAGCCAAAGAATATTTATAAGCCTTAACAACTGAGTTGTGAATTCAGCTGCACCTGGAAACAATCTTGCTCACAACAGTTTATCAGTAGCAACAGTTTTGTAGTAGGAATAGTAAAGTAATAGCAGTAGTAAAAGTAAAGACAGTAGTAACAATTGCAGTAAACGGTAGGATTAAAGCACGGTAGGCACAGGGATGGATGGACGGGTGTTGCATGGACAAGACAATTCATATAGCAATCAGAACATAGGGCATTTGCGGATAAATAAGATAAAGCATCCAAGTACTAAATAATCATAGGCATGTGTTTCATATATAGTCATACGTGCTCGCAATGAGAACTTGCACAACATCTTTTGTCCTGCCAGCCCGTTTGCAGCAGGGCCTCAAGGGAACTACTGGAAATTAAGGTGCTCCTTTTAATAGAGCACCAGAGCAAAGCATTAACACTCCGTGAACACATGTGATCCTCACATCAAAGCAATTCCCTCCGGTTATCCCAATTTCTGTCACTTCGGGGCCTTTGGTTCCGGACAACAACGTGTGTATACAACTTGCAGGTAAGACCATAAACAATACTATCATAATGAATCAATAACATGTTCAGATCTAAAATCATGGCACTCGGTCCCTAGTGACAAGCATTAAGCATAACAAGTTGCAACAAAGTCAAAAAGCACTAATAAAAGATACTAGGCACCATGCCCTAACAATCCGATGCCATTACATGAACGATCTCATCCAATCCCTACCATCCCCATAGCCTACAGTAGGGGATTTACTCACTCATAGATGGGGGAAACATGGATGGTCGACGGAGAAGCGATGGTGATGATGATGGCGATGATCTCCTCCAATTCCCCGTCCCGACAGGATGCCAGAATGGAGTTTCTGGTTTCAAATCGCGGAATCTGGTGGTGGGGCGGAGCGGAACTCTTTCTAGAAAAACATCGACCCCCCCCCCCTGAGTTTTTAGGTCAGAAGGCAACTTATAGGCAAAGAGGGAGGCCGAGGGGGCAGCCGAGGCAGCCACACCACCCCAGGCGTGGCCTGGCCTGGCCCGCGCGGCCAGGTGGTGTGGGACCCTCATGGCCCTACTCCGTCTCGTCTTCTGGCTCCGTGAGTCTTCTGGTGAAATAGGATTTTTGGCATATTTTCTGGGATTTTTCCTGATAGTTGATTTTCTGCACAAAAACTAGACAGCAAGGTAATTCTACTGAAAACGGCGTCAGTTCGTGTAAGTTGTATCCAAATCACACAAGTTTAGTGGAAAAACAATAGCAAAAGTGTTCGGGAAAGTAGATACATTTTGGACGTATCAACTCCCCCCAAGCTTAGCTTATTGCTTGTCCTCAAGCAATTCAGTTGAAAACTGAGTGCGATAAAAGAAACTATCACGAACACATTTGCTTCATATGATGTATATATTCTCAGCATATGATCAACTACTCAGGTATTTCATAATAAAGAGTATGCAACTAAGTTTACTTAATAGGCATTGCAAGCTATGAGGAGATTCCAACTCGAAAATAATAAGTAGCATGAAACATAAACATAAGCAACATTACAATGCTCATAACAAGGTATGATAGAGTGGTATCTCACTTGCCTTTGATTGTGAATGCCAAGGCACCTCTGAAGTTCAGGTCAAGACTAGAAGTAAAGATATCAAAGATACAAGCATCAAAGTCATAACACAATTAATCCAGTATTGAGACAAGCACATTATACTAAGGATGACAACTATGCTCTCAAGAAAGTGCTCATAGAATAGGTGGAGACTCAACAAGGAAATAAAAAGGTTTTGAAAAGTTTGAAAGGCTTCATTTGGCCGGAGGGACAAGGACCTATGATGGTAGTACCAGACCGGAGGATTGGCTTATTGATTACACAACAACGGTCAAGATTGCAACTGGAAATTTGAGATGGGCAGTGAGGTATGTACCTCAAATGTTAGAAGGACCAGCGAGAGTTTGGCTAAACAACTTGCCACCAGGAAGTGTTAACTGCTGGCTGGACTTCGAGGAGTTATTCATTAGCAACTTCTCAAGCACTTACAAGAGGCCCAACCGACCGCAAACTCTGGCGTTATGCCGACAAAGACCGAATGAGCCAGATCGAGATTTCCTGACTCGATGGTGCAACGTGCGTAATTCATGCGATGGGGTAATTGAATCACAAGTATCACGTGGTTCACCCAAGGCTGTAGATATGGAAATATGTTGTGGCAGAGGCTGCAACGAGATATGCCAACCACTTTGGCTGAAATGATCCGGATTGTGGATTCGTATGCTTTGGGGGATCCGACTCAACCCCGACTAATGTCAAGCGAGGCAAACGAGGAGTATTACAACTGAGATGGATCCGGGTCATCAGGAGAAATGATTTCCGAGGAAAGAGAAGGGACGAGCATCTAGATTACAGATATAACTCGCAGCAGGTGGCGGCGGTGGACCAAGATCAACCCAATGCCGGCGCTAGCCAGCGCCAGAAAACTGGGGGGCAGAACTGGCAACGGAAAATTGAAGGGAAGAAGCCTTTGACCCCGGAGCAGAAAAAGCAATGGCAGGAGCAAAAAGATCGACCGAGGTACACGTTCGAGTCTATGCTAGATCAATCCTGCAAGTTTAATACACCAAGTCTGAATAGCCCGGCAAACCATACAACCCGGTAGTGTGAGTGGATGAGGAAGTTAGAACAGGGCAGTTCGGGGAATGCTCAAGCACCTCGGAACGAAGCACCTCGGAATGAGGCACCACTGCAGCCATTACTAACAGGGGAATGGACAACAAGTAATGTTGCCTCCACCTCCGCTGAGATATGAAAATCAGGAAAGGAGGGATGATGTGCATCAAGTAAACAATAACCAGCAGCAGGACCAAGGTTATCACGCAAATGAGGGACGAAACGAATACAGGGAGCATCACCAAAGCTACTGTGTGTTTACCACGGAAGAAACTGACCAGAAAAGGTTGCAGCGCCGGCATATGGAGGTAAATGCGGTAATGCCAGCAGTGGTGAGGTATATGCCTTGGTCGGATCAGGAGATTACGTGGAGTATCAAAGATCACCCGAAGCTCATGCCTAGTCCAGGGACCTACGCACCGGTCCTAGATCCAACGTTCATCGGGCTGAATCTTAATGTGAGGTTTTCCAAGGTGCTAATTGACAATGGCAGTAGCATTAACATCATGTACAAGGATACCATGCACAAGTTGGGGATATCAGAGAACATCCTGCAAGCCACAAGGAGCACCTTTCATGGTATTGTGTCGGGTATCTCGTGTGAGCCAATTGGTAAGGTCCGGGTTGATGTGTTGTTCGGTACAAGGGATAATTGCCGGAATGAAAATTTGGAGTTCGAGGTGGTGAATTTGGAGAGCGCCTATCACGCGTTGCTCGGCAGGTCCGCGCTGAACAAGTTCATGGCAAGTACTCACTTCAGCTACTTAAAGATGAAACTGCCCGGACCTAGGGGAGTGATAACTGTATCCGGGGACTTCAGGCGTTCGATCGAGTGCACTTCTACCGGATCAAACTTGGCTGAGTCACTCGTGATAGCTCAGGAAAATAGGAAGATACAGGAAGTGGCGGCACTGGCTCAATCCGTGCAGCAACATATGTCGGCTCTGACCAACCCACATGGGAGCATGTCGTTTCAAGAAACCAAGGATACAAAGAAAGTGCCAATTGATGATCAGTTCCCAGAATGCACCGTAACCATTGGTGTCGGGTTAAGCAGCAAATAGGAAAGCGAGCTCGTCAACTTCCTCCGTGAGAATCGGGATATCTTTGCTTGGTCCACGCAAGATCTGCAAGGTGTGCCGAGGGAGTTGTCCGAGCACTCTTTGAACGTGAGACCTGATGCTAAGCCGGTAAAGCAACCTCTCATACGTTTCACCGAGGACAGAAGAAAATTCATTGGGGATGAGATAGCTAGGCTCCTTGCAGCCAGGTTTATCATGGAATTACTCTATCCGGATTGGCTCTCTAATCCGGTGCTTGTGGAAAAGAAGAAGGATGATCCGAACGTGGCCATGGTATGGCGCAAGTGCATTGATTACACGAACCTGAATAAGGCGTGTCCTAAAGATCCGTTCCCACTCCCTAGAGTAGATCAAGTCATAGACTCAACTGCCGGATGTGAATTGTTGTCATTCATTGATGCGTATTCTGGTTTCCACTAGATACCCCTAAACCCGGATGATCAAATAAAGACTGTGTTTATTACCCTGTATGGGGCTTATTGCTATCGCACTATGTCGTTTGGATTACGTAATGCTAGAGCAACGTACCAGTGATGCATGCAAAAATGTTTACACAACCAAATAGGTCGAAACGTGCAAGTTTATGTGGATGATGTGGTTATAAAAACTAAGGAAAGCAATACGCTCCTTGATGACATCCGGCAGACATTCGTGAACTTGAGACGGTTCCGAATGAAGCTCAACATGGAAAAGTGCACTTTCGGTGTGCCCGCAGGAAAGTTACTCGGTTTTCTAGTGTCCAGTTGAGGTATTGAAGCTAACCTGACGAAGATCCGGGCTATAGAGAGAATGGAACTGCCAAAATGCTTTAATGATGTCCAGAAGTTCACTGGTTGCCTGGCATCGTTAAGTCGGTTCGTATGTCGGCTGGGAGAGAAGGCCTTACCCCTCTACCAGTTAATGAAAAAGGCAGACAAATTCACATGGATGCCACAAGCGGATAGTGCGTTCCGAGAGTTAAAAAATATGTTGTCTACCGCACCAATCCTAGCCGCACCACTACCCAAGGAGCCAATGTTGCTCTATGTAGCCGCGACCAACCAAGTCGTAAGTGCAGTAATTGTAGTGGAGCGCGAAGAAGAAGGAAAGTCGGTGCAAAGGCCAGTATATTATCTGAGCGAGGTGTTATCGGCTTCGAAACAGAATTACCCTCACTATCAAAAGATGGTGTATGTCGTGTATATGTCGTCCAAGAAACTCAAACACTACTTTGAGGAACATCCCATCAAGGTGATATGTGAGGCACCAATATCAGAGATTATGAGTAACAAAGATGCCAGTGGCCAGATAGCAAAATGGGCAATCGAGATAGCCTCGAATGCACCACAGTTTGACAGAAGAGATGCGATCAAATTGCAGGCTGTGGCGGATTTCTTTGTGGACTGGGCCGAGATGCAATACGAGCCACCTCTGCCGGACTCCAATTATTGGCGAATGCACTTTGACGGTTCAAAACTGAAGGAAGGGTTGGGCACCGGAGTGGTACTTACCTTGCCCAAGAAGGATCAACTAAAATACGTTCTCTAGATCCACTTCAGTGCCTCGAATAATGTCGCGGAATATGAGGCACTGGTGCATGGCCTCAAAGTGGCAAAGGAAGTAGGGATACGTCGGATACAGTGCTTTGGAGACTCGGATTTGGTAAAAAGAAGGTCTTTATCCTGGTGCTGCAGAGACCGGTGTTGCTGATCGAACTCATTTTCTTTCGAGGAGATTGAAAATCTCTGAATTTCTGCGAAACAAATTTACATATTTATTGCGAGGGGCTTTGAAAAGCGAAAGGGTGAAGACTGATTTAGATCCTATGAAAGCGCAGGAAGTATGCCTTTTGAGCTTTTTCTCCACCCACCTCTGAGCATCCTGTTGGAATGGTACTAGGAAAGACTACGTACGAGAAATCATTCTCACAGCCTTCTTCTGAGCGGGCCGAAATGAATTAGATATCTTTCCACGGCTGTAACTACTAGTCATTCTACCCCTTAGAACACCTAGTAAAACTACTAGTGCTGGTCGGGTGCAGCAAGTATCTGGCAACTGGGATGCCTTGGATGCTAACATGGTCCTTTACAGATTTCACGTGCAAAAGATAAGCGGATTCTTCGAGGGATGTGAATTCCACCACATACCTCGGATTGAAAACAAGGCAGCCAACATACTGTCTAAGTTGGGCTCATCCCGACAACCAATCCCGCCAAATGTTGCCTTGGAACACTTAAAAAACCATTTATTACTCCATCGCCCGAATTTGAATCAATTTATATACCGGCATTCTCCGGGTCAGAAGCTACACCAATGGAAATAGATTGGGGAGGCACCTCCGCAAACCCGAGGACTGCTTCGGCAAACCCGGGGACTAGCTTAGCAAACCCGGGGACTGGTCAGTCAAACCCGGTGGGAGTTATGTTGGTGGATGCAATGGAAATTGACGAGGAACCTTTCTCCATCCGAGCTATACCCACTTGGGCCAAGCCAATATTTGACTTCCTAAAAGAGAGAATCTTGCCCGGTGATGAGGTACTCTCAAGGCAGATCCAGAGAAGAGCAAAGGCCTATACCATTATTAATGCCGAACTATACAAGATAAGTGTAACCACAATACTACAGCGGTGCGTTGACCCGAAGGAAGGACTTGATATACTCTGGGATATCCACCAAGGACAATGTGGTCACCATGCATCTTCAAGAGCATTAGTGGCAAAAGCTTTCCGGCATGGATTTTACTGGCCAAGCGCTTTGGAGCAAGCAGAAGATTTGGTGAGAAAATGCAATGGTTGTCAAAGAAACGCCACAAAAACCCATCTGCCAATGTCGGAACTCAAAACTATCCCCATTACTTGGCCATTTGCTGTATGGTGCCTAGACATGGTAGGGCCATTTAAGCCAGCTAAAGGAGGAATGACCCATATCCTAGTTATGGTGGATAAATTTACTAAATGGATCGAAGTGAAACCAATCAGGAAATGTGATGGGGCAATAGCGATGAAGTTTCTCAAGGATATAATCCTGAGATATGGCTACCCCCACAGTATCATAACTGATAATGGCAAAAATTTCGCTGAAGGAGCGTTTGCGAGGTTCTGCTGAGAAAAGAAAATCCGGCTAGATGTAGCCTCTGTGGCCCACCCCGCATCGAACGGGCAAGTGGAAAGATCCAACGGACTGGTGTTGTCCGGGATAAAACCCCGGCTCATGGAGCCGCTGCAAAGATCAGCGGGGTGCTAGATAGAAGAGCTACCAGTGGTACTGTGGGGTTTGAGAACAACTCCGAATCGATCAACAAGCTATACGCCATTCTTTCTGGTATATGGGGAAGAAGCTGTATTACCAGCCGACATAGAGCATGATTCGCCAAGAGTCACCCAATACATAGAAGCTGAAGTGCACGAAGCCCGGCAAAATGATGTTGATCTGCTGGAAGAAGCGAGAGAACTGGCCCTGTCTAGATTCGCCATACATCAGCAAAAACTCCGACGCTACCATCGCCGGAAAGTACACCCCAGAGTTTTCCGGGAAGGTGATCTGGTACTCCGGTTGGTGCAGCGCACTACCGGTATGCATAAATTATCCCCTCCATGGGAAGGACCTTTCATTGTAAGCAAAGCTTTGCACAATGATTCCTACTATCTTATTGATGCACAACCACAGGAAAATAATAAGGCGGACAGGTCCGGAGAGGAATCTAAGCGACCGTGGAATGTAGCACTACTTCATCCGTTTTACACCTGACAAAGAGGTGAATGTATCCGAGCTACTCATATGTCGGTATGTATGTCGGCAATGAGCTTATTAATAAAACTTCGGCACCCCAAGCAGAGACTCGGGGACTTCCCTAATAATTGCTCTTCTTGCTTTCATATTTTCTATGTTGGTTGAGTCAAGTCGCTTATGTCTTAGACGGATTAGTAATGTGCGAGCACCAAAAACCCAACTCTTCGACTTTGCTTCTATCCAACAAGAATTGGCTTCATGGCAAGCAAGATAACAAGTTTGGAATTGCAAAGCACATGAAAAACGACTAAGGAAAAGAACTTGAGCGAGCCGACATTTGTTATTCGGACTAACCCTGTGTTTACTTTATTCATCTAACGCCGGATTATTTCGAGCTAATCTCAAAGTTTCAAGTACTGTTAAATCAATGTTTTGAATCTCGGACTCGAAGTCACAAAATCGAATCAAGGTAGACTCGAGCCGAGTCAAAAATTGGCAGAACAAGAAAAGGAAACTCAGGGACTTCGCCCACGTTAATCCGACATTAAAAAATTAGTTTCAAACAGCACAAATTGTAGCCAAACCAAACCAAAGTACTTAAACATATTTTCACCCGGCATTTCGGGGATCTGACAAATACGGTTAAGTGTTTTCAAGGAGCAGGGGCAGAAGCCGAGTCATCGGCTGAAGGAGGAGGTACTTTGGATTTTGTGGGTGGGGCGCTAGCCTCAGCCTCATCTTCGGGGTTGGCCTATCCATCCTCTGGGTCTTCATCTTTGTCGCCAAGTTCGGAAGCCTCGCCTTCACTTCCCTCATCTTCTTCACCCTCAGAAGCAACTTCATCATCAAATACGTCAAGACAGCTCGGCCCCTCGTTCCAAGCATGGCAAAAGGAGTACTGGATAAGCTTGTTGGCGTAGGCTTTGTGACGCGCAACGCACTCCGGATCTTCGGACCACTTAGATCCGGTGCGCATGCGGGTGAGTAGCCCCAAGTCTATTCCTTCATACCATGACAGGACGAACTGCAGCGTGATGTCAGCCTGGCTCGTGCGGCAGATTCTCGCCACAAGTGCACCTGAGTATCGCACTCCATCAATTTGGCTATGAAAGTCACGTTTCCTTTGGGAGTGGGCTTAGTGGGTTAGATGGAGTTTAACATCCGCATCGCTGCCGGCATAATATCTACACCATAGTTCTTCACTAGCTCCATGCGAGTGAAGAGGCTCGCCAGGAGGTCCTCTGTATCATAAGGGATTGGCCCGGTAGTAGGACCTGTGGGAATACCACGTTGCTCGCGGGACTAGGCTACAGCATCAGCAGCAAGAGTGTCACCTTCTAGAAACTTGCCTGAGAACAGAACAAAGGAAATAATAAGCAAAAGCACTAACTCCAGAGAAAAAAAATTTGAGCAAGGGAAAGGAACTCACGGGCAATCTGGAGGAGGAGACGCTAGAGCTCGGCATCGACATTGGTGCCGTGGGCCTGGAGTTTCTCGTATTCCGTGGTCACCGAAGAAAGTTTTACATCGGCTTCCAGAAGTAAATTCTGGTCCTTGGAAATTTGCGTGGTTAGACGCTCTTTTTCCTCAGCAAACTCCTGGTCAGCCTTCTCCAGTTCAGATTTATGGAGGCCCTTAAGCCTCTGGATTTCGGCATTCAGCTGAGTAATTTCCGAGTCCTGGAGGCGCAGCCGAGCTATCTTGTCGTCCTTCTTCTTCAGTTCAGCTTGATGCTTTCCTGCTTGTTCGAGAAAATCTGTCATCATATCAGGAATAGGTACGCTGTCTTCAAGGTCAACTGCAACAATGGGATAATCCGGCAAAGCCGAAGTATGAATATCTACCGAGTCAAGGAAAGAGCACGCAATGATCATGTGAACGAGAGAAGATACCTTGGATTTCAGTCAGATTCTTTCGCATGATAATATTCTCAGCCTCAACCTGGGCTGCATGGTTCGGATAACAAGTTAATATGGATCATGAATAACTCGAAGGAACAAAAGTGGAAAAAGGAAAAGTCTTAAGTAAGAAAAATTACCCTTCTTCTGGTGCTCCTCCAAGAGCTTGCCATAACATGCACGAACATATTTGTAAGAATCCAGCAGGCGCTGGAACTCAGCAGTTTGGTGGTTAGTGGTAATCTGAAAAAAGCAAGACGATGTTAAATTCACAGGCAAAGTGAAAATAATTCGAAGTCTACAAGATTCGGTCCAAGTGGAACTTAACCCGGCTCTAGGTGTGTGGATATTCAAAGTCTACAAGATCCGGGCCAAGTGGAAGTTAACCCGGCTCTAGGTGTGTGGATATTCGAAGTCTACAAGATCCGGGCCAAGTGGAACTTAACCCGGCTCTAGGTGTGTGGATATTCTGAGTCTACAAGATTAGGGACAAGTGGAACTTAACCCGGCTCTAGGAGTGTGGATATTCGAAGTCTACAAGATCCGGGCCAAGTGGAACTTAACCCGGATCTAGGTGTGTGGATATTCGAAGTCCACAAAACCCGGGACAAGTGGAATTTAACCTGGCTCTAACTTTATCACTATTTGAAATTGCTAAGGACGAAAACTAAGTTCTCTAGGAGCATCCGACCGAGTAACAAGTTACTCCCTCAGAGGCTCGAGGACTAGGGGATATATATATAAGTGCTCATGCATGTAAAGTACCACGGCAAAAGAAAAGGGTTACCTCCATCATCCGGCCAGCCAAAGAGATGGCCTTGGTGGCAGAGTTCATCTGGGCGCTGAACTCTGCTGGGCCGAACTTCTCCAGAAGATCATCCTTTGGATCAATAAATTCAGCATTGTTCCATTTATTCACGTACTCTAGGAGCAGTGGACTGTAACTTTCACCGCTGGGAGAGTGACTCGCCACCAAGCCTTTGACATGGGCCTCTCGCCTCGCAGATTGGGCTACAGCAGGACTGTTATGCAGGACCAACTTCCTACTACCCTCCGATCCGACAGCGGGAGACCCGAAAGTGATGCCCCTGGCTAGCCCGACAGCTTTCTTGAGCTTGCCGGAAGATCCGGAGTGCTGGGGAAGATCCGAAGCTGCTGGTCCGGATGGCACTTGAGAAGCTGGCTGAAAAATGTCCGCAATGGATGCCGTAGATCTGGAGCCAGCTGATGGAGCTTTCCTATCTGGAGGCTTGGTGGAGGCTGTTGCTGTTGTTGGCTTTGGAGCCGAGGTTGCTATTGCTGCTGTTGGTGCTGGTGCTGGTGTTATTGCTGGTGCTAGTGCTGGTACGGTGCTGGTGTTGGTGTTGTTGTTGGTGGTGGTGTTGGTGCTATTGGTGCTGCTAGTGCTGGTGCTGGTGGTGAGTGCTTGCTGCGGGTTCAGGGAGAAGCGGAGCGAAGAAAAAACTTGATGGGGCGGTGCCTATGAGGGCTGGCATCCACCTCGAAATCAGGGCCGGGCCAGAGAAGAGGAGCTAGGATGATCCGGCATAGCCGTATCCTGAGCTGCCCCACTAACCCCAACGCCGACATTACCCTCCTCATGACGAGAAGAGCTCTAATCAGGTGCAGCCGCGGAGCCCTCTTGGATAGGGGCTGAGCAGGCGAGCGTCATCATCACAGGGGGGGGGAGAAGGACTGCTCCAGATTGGAGACACTATGCCGAAGCCGCTTTGGGGAATGATCCTAGGAGCTCTAGAAAATAAAAGAGCACCAAGTCAAGAAGGGAAAGAGAAAACAGATAAGAAGCAAAGGCAGAAAGGGAAATACCCAGGAGCAAACGCAGAAAGACTTACTCATCCGAGGTTGGAGGTGACCGAGGCTTGGGTGCCCTCTGGACCATGCTCTTGCCCACCGGCTTGCCCGAGGCTTTCACCCTGAACTTCTTCTGCTTCTTCTTGGGTGGCGGCGCCTCCAAAGCTAAGGCCGAGGTTGCCGCGCGCTTTTTGGAGGGAGCAGGGTCCGGACCACTTGTGGCAAGGGGGGAACCTCGTGGACCTAACCGGCCGGGTTAGCTGAAGATTCAAACATAACCGAGAAAGCGTAAGAGATGGGCACCGGGTCAAGTACCTCAAGAAGCTCAACATCCGAGTCATCGTCATCCGGCCAATCCCTTAAAGAAGAGGCCTTACCATAGGTCTGTTTGACGGTGTCTGGAGTGGGCAGAAAAGTCTTCGGGCCAGGCTCCACCTCGTCTGCCTCAGCGTGATCTGGCACCCACTTGCTCGCCACCTCCTGACCATCTTCCAGTGGCTGCTAAAGAAATCGCTGAGAATAAAACCGCAGGGGTTAAGTTAAGAAAGTTGTCCGGAATATCGGGAAGACCTAGAAAAGCTGTAAATAAGAAGTTTACCTTTGGAGGAGGATTGTCCCGAGTGTAGGGCGGAAGCCCCCACTCCCAAGCCTCTAAGAATTCCTTCTCCATGTTGAAAATGGCCTTAACCCGGTGGTATACCGCCGAGTTATCAGGCTCGAAGGAGGAAGTCCGGTGGGGGTCGAAGGGGCCGCTCAAGTAGCAGATCTTGTGGGCGCGTTTCTGCAGGGGGAGACTCGGCTACGAACTAACATGATCATGATATCCCTTGCAGCTTCTCCTTGAGCAGCTCCTTGATCCGGCGGTCGACTTGGTTCGCCAGAGCTGTGGGTCGCTTCGGAATTTTCTCCCACAAGGAAGTGTCCGGGGTTCCAAGCTTGAAGGGGAGGAGCCGGATCAAATCTTTGTCCGTGGTGTTCCGGACATAGAAGAAAGTCTGAGCCTAGCCCTTGCAAGAATCGAGCCCGGTAACCCAGGGGAATGCAGAGCCCTTGCGGGGAGAGATGGAGGCTGCCCCGCACTAGGTCAGATGCTTCTCATGAGATGTTTATCTGGAACGAAATTTTTCCGCAGACCAAAGAATTTGATCCACATCTCTTTGGATGGCCAAAGACCGACATACCCCTCAATGCCGAAAGCAAAAGAAGATAGAGAGGTGATGGTGTTTGCAGGGAGGTGATGTGGTTGCAATTGGTAGGTGGAGATGAAATCGAAAATAAATCAGAGATAGGAAGGCCGAAGCCACGCTGGAAGTGGGAAAGGAAAACCACGTACTCCCCTGGATTAGGAGAGGGAGAAACCTCGTCGGCAGCGAGGAGGCAGGCGACACCAGCGGGGATGCGGTGCGTGGTGTAAAGCCAATCCAAATCATCCTCGCAGATGAACGCACCGTCCCAACAGCCACGCTCGCAGCCCTCGTCTTCATCCTCCTGCTGAGCGACCACGGCAGCTTCTTCCTCAGTCATGGCGAAGTCGAGGTCCTCGAGGACGAGATTGGAGTAGAGGTAGCCGGTGGTGGGGAACCTGGAAGCGCAGGGCCCCATGATGAAGACCTTGAACGAAAGCGGCAGCGTGGGCGCGAGGAGCTGCTGAGCACGGTCGCGGCGGCACAACAATGGCGAAGAAGCAACAGTGGCGGTGAAGTTGCAGTGAAGAAGAAAGGAGGCAGGAGAGCACGCGATATGTGGGGAACTTCCCCAAGATTGCCCCTAGCCCCCTACTTAACCACGCGAGAGGGTGCATAGTAGGATCCTTTGTGGTTGCCCTGCCACACGCAACGGGCATGTACGCGACCGAACCAACCAATCAGAGCACGGCCACAACAAGGGCCACAGGGAGCCGAAGATCCCATGACGCGACGTGGTGTTACGGTTAACGAGGCGCTGCAGTGAAGGGACGTGCACAACAGTTATTCCTGACATTGCAACAGTAACTAGCGCAGTAAATGGGTGTGGCCCTTAAAATGAGGCAAAATGATGATTACCCTCCACGTAGGATGTGGGGAAGCGTACGAGAGAAGGAAAGGTAACCTAGATAAGCAAGCAAATGACCCGGCCATCAAGGAATAACTCGGAATGAGCTAAGGGAGCGCAAGAGAAAAAACTCTAGATTACGGGGTAACTCAGCCAAAGAGGCAAGGATCCAGATATGGGAACCTGTTGTAGCCTTAACAACTAAAGTTTCTAAGACCGCACCAGCTTCGGGGACTAATGTTGGGGGGATACCCCCGGGTAGGGTAACGCCGGGTTATAAAGGCCGAGTTAGCCGAGGTACGGCACGGTCAAAGCAAGTGCTGGCCGGGTCACCTCAAGGCAAGCCGACCTACGGAGTAACCCGGCCCGTGGAGCATCTCCCTAGCCTTAGCCCCGCCGGCATAAAATATATGCCGACCATGTTTGTCTATCTGTTATGCAGGTACCCTCATAGCCGGGTTAGCCACGTGCTTGCCGGACTATCATATGGCTTCCAAGGGAAGGAAGGAATCTCCCGCTGGTCAAAAGGTGGCTTTGTTAGCTGTAGCGTGAGCGAAGCAAAACAGAGGGAAGGATCAGCGGGACAGGGCGACCAAGATGACGCGGGCAATGTCGGCTGACGTAGCCCGTGTCTGGTAACGCTTAAAGGTAAGGATTATGCTGTGGGTTACGTCCAAGGTCCGGACGAGCCGTTAAAGGGAATAAAGAAGCATCTAGCTTTAACCAAGGAGCATATTCAGGGAATATGCTGCCACGTGTGCCCTAATTTTGTAACCCGGGCTCCCCTATATAAGGAGCACCGGGGCCTCCATAGAGAGGGATCAATCATTTTCTCTGTCTAAGTTAGAACTCTGGAGCTAGGTTGTGGGGAGTAAGAGACATAGTCTCCTTCTCACGAACAGCCCGAGGAGCACTTGTATTCACCATTGATAGAGGAAATACAAGAACATCTGTGCGTGGAATCACCACGTTTTCCCTCCCTGGATTCCCCTAGCACTCATTGGCCCCATCTTTAGCCTATCCATGGCATCTACCGTGCCACCACCACGACAGTCCGCGAACCGGATGAGATTGAAATCCCTAGCCACAACAACCAGGATATCAGACCATTCCACTTTTGAATTGAGCTCCTGCAAAAACTCGACGGACCTCCTATGGTCCATGGGGCCATAGACAATGATCACCTCCCACTGGAAGCAAGATTGTCTATGTGTGAGAGACATGCTCACGAAGAACTCCTCACAGTCCATATTGACTACCTCTAAGGTATCCTCCTTTACTCCAAGGCGGATCCCCCCGAGTGGCCGATAGCCGGCAGCCAGGACCAGATGTATTTAGAACGGATAAGGCCCTCCAACATAGCAATGGTGAAATCCTGATGAATCGTCTGCTGAAGGCTGGAAATATCCGACACTTCCTAGCGAAGGTATTCCTTGATCTGATGGCGACGCCCCTCATGCTCAAACCCCCTGATGTTCCAAATGAACGCCCGGATGGCTCGGAGGATGTTCATCTAGAACGACTCAGTGAGGGGGGATCCCATAGTAGGGGCCAAGCGAGCGCGACTCAGGGGTTGGCCTTTCGAGTTTGCTTTGGGGGTCTCCCACGAGCACTCCCCGAAGAGGATGGCTTGTGGGTAACCTCCCTACCATCAGGAGCCGGAGGTGGATCCCTGCTGGGCCCATGTTCCGATGACCTAGCCTCTGCAAGGATCAGGGTGCGCTCCCGCTCCCGTGCATCCCGTGCATGAGCTGCGGCGATCGCACCCTCGTACCCCTCCCACACCTTAATGGCAGTGATCTACAAAACCCTAGACCCCTTCTCACCCTAGAAGACGATCCCATAGTCCATAGCTACCTCGACCAGGTGGGCGAGTGGCACGTCGGCTAGCACGGAAAACCTGGAACCATATGGAACAAAGGGGCCATGATCAGTGGGAAGACTAAGAGGGCTTGAGTGTTTACTTGGAAACTCGTCACATGATGTCATGCAGAGAGTCGCCCGCTCCGGCACCGTGGGCTCAGACCAGGACGGGAGGGCGGAGGAGGCTGGTGTAGGTGCCTAGGCCCGTGTAGCTTGGAGGCGGCCATGGGGATGTCGGGGTCGGCCGAGTCTGCCGCCAGCACCCCGGGGTCCGGCGTCTCTGGAGCCAGCGAGTAGAAGACCACCACCGGGGACCGCGGCGACGGGTGGGAACACACCACCATCCCCACGTTCCCCGAGGTCTCCTCCTCCAGGGATGGCTGGGGTCCGGGAGACTCCCCTGAGAGAGAGCCAAGCTGATGTTGGAGTTGTACTGAGCAATGTCGAGGCTGATGGAGACCGGAGGGTCGGGGCAGTAGTGCGGGAGGACCACCGGGGCCAGCTTGTCCGGCATGCTCTAGGACAACAGTCGCCGTCCTAGAAAGAACGAGCCTCCTTCGGGGGCCCTAATCGAGGGGGAGGGGCTGGTGGATTGCTGCCTGGGTCGTCATAGGACCCTCCCCCTGGGTAGGCTGAGGGGGCAGAGGCGAAGCGTCGATCACCAATAGCGAGGGGTCTGACCCGAAGTCGTTGTCGTCTAAGGGCTCGTCCTTAGTCCCTATGCTACGCATCCCCGGGCCGTCGCCAGCCGGGGAGGGGGAACAAAGACATTTGCCTCAGGGGCCGCCACGATCTCCTCGAGCTCCACCAGGAGGTCCCTGCCCATGCGATCGAAGAAGAAACACGACAGGGATACAGAGAACACTGGGGGGTTCGGACATAGGAGCCTCATCCGGACCGCCACGTGCCCCGCGAGGGACCCTGTGTCCACCTCCAGAAGCTTGCCCACAGCCTGGGCAACAAGAGAAACAATCTCCGGCCGTCTGTCCTCCGAAGGGATCCCCAACAAATGAACCCAAACCTCAGAAAGCGTGGTCACAGACTCCTGAACTGTCGATGAAGGCTTGATGGAGACCTTCAGCTGGTGGATTGGGAGCGTGAAAGACGAATCGCGGACACACATACGCAGGATCGCCACGGAGGGGAACAAGACCGCGAACCCGGTGGCGGAGACGCGGCGCACATGCCACTCATGGCCCGGGAGGACCGCACTGAGCTCGTCCTGAAGCAGGGCCTCGTGTCACCTCGACCGACAGGGGGGTCCTGGACCGGAAGCACGGTCACCATCGCCAACGTCTCCGGAACCGTCATAGGGACCCCACCCATTCCTCCATCAACCCGTGGCCGTAGTACTCCAGGCACTCCCTACCGCGGGGTAAGGCCGGAGCCACCGACCCGCCTCCTGCTCCCAAGCTCACCCCAGAGGGCGCGCCCATCTCTACGGAGACAGGGTCCATTGGCGCCAACGTCCTCTCGGACATGGACGTCGGTCCCTTCTTCTTCTTCTTCTTCTTCTTCTTCTTGCTCTTCTTCTTTTTCTTCTTGGGACCCGATGCCTCTGCGCCATCTCCCTCACGTCGCGTAGCAAGGCCTTGGGCTGGCCGAGGCGGCTCCTGCCCATCCTGCCAATGCCCAGCATCGGCGCGACCCCTGTCATGGCGTGGTGCAGCCAACTCCTCTCGCGCCTACAAGATGGAGGCCCGTAGCCTCGCCTCCCGCTCAACATCCGGAGGAGGCAGAGGCGGTGACGCGCGCGCCCGCAGCTCTTCGAAGCGGTGGTGAGCCCTGGGCGGCGACCGGGAGGGGCATCGAGGAGGCTGGGACCTCCCCTGCGGCGGGGAGCGGCGGTCGGGGTGGCGGTAAGCGCCGTGATGACCGCGCGCCAGTTGCTGGCGTGGGGGCCCCGTCAAGGGAGCCATGTGGCAGGGAGCGCTCACGACAAGGGGAGGCAGGGCAGGCCACCGCCGGTGGGCTACGGCCGCGATGCGCCATGATTGCTGCCAGGTAGGACTTAGGGCGCGTTTGAGAAGCACTGGCTACGGTGGGAGCGGCGGCTGGCGGGGGAATCGGGGGTGGGGACGAATCGGGCACGTGAACAAGAACTCCCTCTAGGGTTTCCCGGGTAGTAGGCGACCCTTGGGTCACTTCCTGGGTGGGCCGCATCTGGGCAGGCCGTGCCACCTCACACGCGCCGCACGCCGTAGGTAGGGCGGGCCACAGATGGGCCGACCGGTCCAGGCGACTAGCAGGCCTCCGCCCGCTAGCGGCCTGGCTAGCCTTCCCCTCTGCAGCCCCTCCCGTTGGCCCCGCTAGGGGCCCAGCCCACCTCGGCCCTCTCCTCGGCATTCAGGCACCACTGTAATCCCTCCTGGGGTGAGGCCAGCGAAGGCGGCAGCTGGCCGGGGAGGAACTCCCCCAAGGAGGGAAGGAAGAGGGGGGAGGGATAGCGTGGCGTCGCCATCCCATGTTCCCTGTCGGTGGGATCCCATCTCGCGTCCATGCCCGTCTCCGGTAGCGCCTCCGATGCCGGTGCGCCGTCCTCCTCGACATCGCCCCATGCTAGCCCGTGCAGTTCGCCAGCTCCGCCACCCTCTCCGACGACAGAGGCCGAGGCGGTGGGGGGCCGGCCCCCGAACAGGCGGCGGCGAGGTGACCACGGCCGACGGAGGGAGGATGCGGTTCCCCGTCTTCATCCTGTGCGTTGGGAAGATCAAGGTCACCCCTGCCTAACGAATTCGCCTCGCCGGTGATCGCGGGCGTCAACCAGCACACCCGCCGCGTTCAGGAGAACAAGGCGACCCTCTCGTTGCCGGAGCAGCATGGTGGCCGCCGACCACCCTGGGCGGCAGCCCGCGAAGACCGAAGCCGCCGACGCCTTCCACCGGAGCGGGGGAGACGCGGGGCGGGCAGGCCACGTCGCCATGGTGCGTCGTGGTGAGCACGCCAGACAAAGGACGGTGGAGGCGGGCCGGAGAGCCATCGGCGGCTGGTTCAAACTTCAAACCTCATGGGCGATCATGGCTGTTTTTCCCAAGCGTCCGTTTTCTTGCCCACCTCAGCATGTTTAGAGGCAGCACCGCACCGCACCGCCGGAGACCAAACACAGGGCCCAATTGCACCAGCTCTTTCGATCGACTGTCGGAGGTAGCGCACAATTTCCCGTCGCCATCGGTCTCTCCTCTTGTGCTGCCCATGCCATCACCCCTGCCATGTGCCATGTGTTCCAAACAACGAAGGACAGTGAGGTCACGAGGCAGGACCACCGTACCGTACCGTCTCCAACGAGAAAACAAAACGGTCTGCCGTTACACGCAACGGGAACAGCGGCCGACCGTCCGTCCGTCCGTGGAACAGCAGAGAATATATCTCGCCCCACGCATGATCCGCGCAGCGTACGTCAGTACAGGTGGCAGGTGCGCAGCGTACGTCCTGGTCCCTGGCTGTGGCTAGCTACCTCTCTCCCTCCTCTCCAGCTCGAATAGCTAGCTAGCTCATCGCTGATGGTTCGGACGCGTCTGTGTATGGCTCACACGGTCGGTCGAGCTGATTGGCTCTGGTGCTGCGTCCAAACTACTAGTACACGCATACGTCGCATTAAACCCCGTTCAATGACAGCACCAAACATAGTTATCGGGCGTACGCTACTTCTGGTGCAGTACACACGTCCTCCTTGGTCCTTGGAGGAGCGCATCAACTTTCATCGGTTGCTATCATTGTCCGCTCGTGTGTACTTTGCTTTGAGAGCATCTTCCAGAACTGGTTTACCATCTATTCCTTCTGTTCCGTTCCAATCTTTTAAACTAAGACCACGCAAGTTGGAGTACATCTGAATCCATTTTGTTTTGAAACTTAATCGGGGATAGTTATGTTTTTTTTCTGTTTTTTTTGAACAAGTAGTTATGTTTTCTCAACTACGGGGAAATTAAAGAAAGGAATGTATAACCCATCCGGAAAATAAGAAAACTAACGAGCTCCATCTACCACTCCAAATGAAAGTTCTGCTTTTCGGTTGTAGAAAATTGACGGGACATTTTAACGAGGTTCATGCGACCAATGCGTACATTCGAGGGTGTAACTACGGACGGGCGTTTATCCCGTGCACTAAATTGACACATAGTACAATATAATTGACAAACCCGCCAACATCATGGGCCGCATTCTCCACAGTTCTTCTCATGGTTTCGTGTCTAGTCTACCACCTTCATATGACATGTCGGTGTTACATTTGCTCGATTCGAATACCTAAGCCTTTGTATATACCAAGTTCAGTTGTTTCAAACAAAGAGGTAACAATATTGTGAGCCATTTGTTAGAATACGAATACATATACGTATATGAGATAGACTAGGACTCTAAGTTTATCTTGTACTCCAAGTCTACCTATCCCTTGTAACTCTATATATACCCCCACGAGGGTCAAATCAATACACAACATAATATTAGGGATTCTAAACTTTTCACATGGTATCAGAGCGGTTAGCCTCACGGCGCCGATCCTAGATTCTCTCCACTTCCGCAACTCGCGCCGCCCTCGGGGAGATCATCTTCTCGGAGGCGTGGCACCCGGTCTCGATCAAAGATTGGATCGGTTCTTTGGATTAGATTAGATCTAAATTTTCGAATTTTCCAATTTCATAGATTAGATCCGATTTAGCTACACAATAAATCCCTACCCACAATCCTTGTCCGGTGCAGATTAGTTCCAAAATCTCCAGGCGGCACACCTCCGCGCGAAAGAGCAAGGCATCGGATCACAGGAGGGCGCCGATCAAAGACAGCACGCCAACGCAAGACACGAACGCGCGGCGCCCAAGACTCCAGCTGCCGTAGCCGAATCGCCCGGGTCGCTCTACATGCAGCCCTGCCGGGGACTCTGGCCACTTCACCACGCACGTGCAACAGCCAATACATGGAGATGCATCTTCAGGAGTGTGCTACCGATCAGATCGCCGAGTCAAGACTACACGCACACGGCATGCATCCGTCACGGGAGCACCTCACGTCAGCACAACCAGCGGCTACACCGACACCAAGACCTGCACTGCATCAAGCCGGACTACATCGACCCGAACATCAACGTCAAGCCGTACGACTATATCACGCTACGAGAACACAAGCACGACATCGACACGATCGTCACCACAAGGGACGCCTTCAAGCAACGATCTACGTCATGGCTACTACGACATCGCCGACAACATCATCGCCAAGGTCTACAAACGTGGTCTTCATCGACATCTTCGTCAACACACACCGCCGCCGCCGCTGCTACATCGTCCACACGATGGACATACAACTACGACGCTCTCTGACAGTACACGTACTGCAAGGCATGACGACGGTATGGCCGCGCCCACGACCCCGACAACGGCATCGACCGCGTCCACGACACCGACGACTGCAACAACAAACCGGCGTCACAATTGTGATGCCTCTACGACCGCGCATACGGTACTGGCAATACCGTGTGTGTTTGGTGGGTTCCTCCGGTCCTGGCAAAACCGGTGGTCTCACTTATGACCGCGTCCAAGAGACGCCCCGACGGTACCTCTATAAGGTGCAAAACGTCCACAACCGCAGCTTCGTCAACAACAACAACAAACAAAAACACACAATTTTTTGCGCATCCGGCAATGACGGCCACACAACATACGACGACTACGACATCGACCACATCCACCTCGACCACGGCTACATCACGATCGGCTACCTCGACATCAAAAACGACGTCTACAGCAACTCAAGAACTCCAGTCAACAGCGTCTGCGTCGTCACTTGCGTCCACGCCACTCCCGCTGTGACTGCGGGAGGGAAGAGAGGTACCAGAAGGGGATGCAGTCACCGTCCCTAGATGCCAGCCATGATCATGTCCACGCAGGTGATGATGACAAGGAGGTGAAGACGACGAAAGCGCAAGACTTCAAATTCAATCGCAAGCGTCCGCTTCACACCCGCTCCGACTGAGGGGGGATGTTAGAATACGAATACATATATGTATATGAGATAGACTAGGACTCTAAGTTCATCTTATACTCCAAGTCTACCTACCCCTTGTAACTCTATATATACCCCCACGAGGGTCAAATCAATACACAACATAATATTAGGGATTCTAAACTTTTCACAATTATCACCACTTGTTATGCCAAGGTCTCCTTTTTTCGAGTTGGTTTCCGAGATCTTCTTGTTGAGTAACTTTTTCCTGCCAATCTCAACTTATTAGGGTGGCCTCTAATAGGTCGAGAGAGTACTTAAAATCTTGCTCATACGCCTCGCAAGATTGAACACCCACATAAGTCGTCTCGAAGCTCTAACTCTCGAGAGAAAGTTTTGCCTACCGGTGACTTATTTTACTGAATAAGGATGTCTACTGTACTAGCTTTTTTTTTTTTGACTCCATTAACTCAGTTTACATAAAGGAATCCGTCCTAACCAATCATAACGATTTGGGAGCATCTTAGAAGAGCTTGAAACCATCAAATAAATTGGACATGACCGGCAATCTAACACAGAGACGTTACATGCAGCTAGCTAGGTTACCGGACATTGGCCAACTGATCACACGTCAAGCTAGCTAGCTGCTAGCATAGGTTCCAACTTTCAACATGGAACTAACTGCACTTTGCTGGTAATTGTCTTCTGACCATGCATCGAGTCGACAAATCAAATCATCTTATTGTCCACCAATTTTGGTATTGTTGGAAAACGAAAACATGCCAAAGCACTGTTGTTTCAAGATGATTCAACCCCAAAAAGAGCCATTAGAACATCCTTTAATTTATGACTGCTTTTGCTTTCCTTTTTTATGTAGCATCATTTTCGTTCGTGGAAGAGACTTGAGGCAGTGGTTGCCAAAGGCCCAAAGCTAGCATGCACCCTACCTTCAAAGTTAGATAGGGCCTAGAATCCCTAATCAGACACTGTCCTTGTGGCATATTAATTAGTGTATGATAGAACCACCATAGGTATCTGTCATAAAGCGAACAATGCGGTTAGTTTGCATGCAATGCCTCATGGACTGTGGTTTGGAAGTCATCGTTAGATATACTAGTATAGGTACATTTGATGTGCCAACTGGTAGAAAGATAAAACTCACTTTAACACAACAGCTAAAAAGTGATAATGCTACCTAGAAGCCTAGGACACCAAGGAATGACTTAAAATGTGGTCAAATCAATGCTCTTATTCAAGGGGTTTTTCTTCAATAGTACATAACATCATGAAGTATCTCCAATAATTTATGTCGTGTCTCACTATTTTTTAGGAGTTCACATCTGCCCTTCAGTGACGCATAGAAGTATACAAACGCTAAAGAGAGAGGAGACTGATTTAGTACTACGTACATACAATATTTTTTCTTCGTACCACAAAATTTCATACTCAAATTCCGTTTGACTACTAAAGAAACAAAAAGTTGAATCATATTATGAATAATTATTATTTCAAACTGGCCATGAATTTGGCCCACTAACACAATCAATACTGAATTGGTTGTTTCTTGTTTCTCATATTATGTCTAAAACAGGCTCAAATTATTATGGTATGTTTTTGATGCATAATATGGCTATGCCATAAATTATTTTCAGTTTTTTTTACAACTAGTAGAGTACTTTTCCAACCACCGGTGCACTGGTTGCACCACAAGTACGGGGTGCAGCGGATACATTCCCCCTATGTTTTTTTAAGCAACCACATATTTCATTTATAGAAAATCAAGTTACATGAATAAACAAACGGGAAACTAACATGCGGACCATGAGAAAACAGGTATTCTGAAAACTTTGCAGAGAACTATCCCTATGGTTTTCTGCACTTTCCGAAGCTAGCGGCCGCTGTCAAACACCAAAGCCGCCTAGACGTGCGTTGAAATAGACGCCGAGCCTCCGCTATTGTCGGATCCAAGGGATAATCATCACTAATGAGGCTATGTGAGTCGATAAACATGCCGCTGCAAGTAACAAGACATATGTCACTGTGACACGTCGATCGGGAGACGTTCCCGTGCTACCTTGAACGAAGATCCGCCGTATCCCTTCGACGAAGTCGAGGAATAACGACAAATCCACCACCTCCAGACCAGCATCCTTGCTCTAGAGAATCCACCTCGCCCCGACCCCAGCACCGTCGTGGATAACGACGAACACCAGCTACGATACGAGGTGCCGACAGCTATAAGCCGTTGGCATATGCTAGTTTTGCAGTCGGCATATGGTATGCCGACGACATCAGTCAGCGTAGGGCTGTCGGCGTAGTAGCACCCTGTCGGCACAGCCTTTGCCGACGGTTTTGTCCTCGGCATAGGCCAGATGAGCCTCAGACAGACTTTGTTTAGATACGAATGCATCTAGTCTAAATATTAATTAGATACATACGGATCTAGATAAAGTTGAGATCATTAATATGAACCGGAGGGAGTACATAGTTTGACATGTATAAAAATCTTTTGTAGCCCTGCCGCTGCTTCCTGTTGTCTCCTCTCAAGGGCCGAATTTGAATTCTTTGGTTTCCCTTTGATTACAAACTGCTCTCTACAGCTGCTTTGTAAGAATAAAGTCGAAACTATAGTACTGTACTACTTAAAGAAATACATATGACCTCTTCCACTAAGGTATCTTGCATTTTTTTTATGAACTAATAATTCATGGTACGTTAACGACAGCTAGGAAGTCGCGTCGTGGCGCGGTCGACTTGAATTCATGTCTCGGTCGCAATAACATGTGCTGAACAAATCCATCAAGGATGAAGACGATCCACCACCCACTTTTGTGTGTTCAAGCACACGTTCGATTATGATGCTTCTCCGATTTAATTATTTGCCTCTGCTTGATCCGATAGGGGTCTCGCACCAGTGTGCTTAGGTTTCTGATTTGAGGCTAATGGTGGCGCTTACGGCAGGAACCAGAAGGCCGTTTGGGCCAAAAGGAAGTTGATGCTTGACAGGTGGGCTGGATGTCTGCGTTTCTGGTTGCCTGTGATGGCATCGGCTCAACGAAGCCACTTCGAAAAAAAAAAACAAAGCCACTTTGAAACGTCAGATCCATAATAATAAGCACACTGCTAAAGTGCGATGCTTTTCCTTCACAACGAAATTAGCAGAGCTACTGTTTTTCCTTGACAAAAAATGAAAACATGTCACTTATATATTCAGATTCAGCATGTATGCTGCAGGGCACGGTGAGAATCATCCACCGTGGGAATTTAAGAATAGAAGGCAACTTTTGGTTGGTTGTTGCAGATAATGTACTCCTGCCAATGCGAAAGATATGCCTAGTACTTGTAGCTTTCCTTTTTTTCCCTCTTTACAAAATAACTCACTACGGCACCATTCTCGGACCGTTGGCGCTGATCAGCGGAAGGCAACGAACAACATTGACAAGGTATTTGATCGTCAAGCGCACGGCGGTGGAGGACTCTCAGCGTGTATGTCAGATTGTTAACACAGATGACAGGCTGCTCTACGTTTTACCGTCGCTGATTTGGAGAACCTCACTACAATACCAAGCAGAATCAGGATTGCTGTCTCGGTATACTTCATGAACACCACCAGAGTAGCTACGCTGGCCAAGCTTCGCCGGAGATCACTTGGATCCAGCCCGTACTTTTGGGAGTAAAACGATTCGGACACTTGGTTTTCTCCAATATCTCACCATGGCTAATGGGTAATATGACTGAATCTTTCGTGTGTGGGTATGTACATCCTTCAAACCCAGAGACAGGTAAAGCTCTTCTATGTTTCATTGTCTAGAAATAAAAGCAGGATTTCTCATGGAAGACGATGGAAATTCTAGCGGCACATAGGATGTAAATGCCGCTTCCTAGTGAGAGGGGTCACTCAAAGTATAGGTTGGGTCCGATCATTTTATACGAGGCTAACTGGGCTCTAGAGAGGAAAATGCGTGACAATGGTTTAGAGCATGGCATGGGAAAAGCTCAAAAGAGCGTGAGACAGACTTGTACGTAGAACTAATGCATTTTGCATGTCACGCAACAAGGATGATTTGACTGCCAGGAGGAGCGGGTCTAATCCATGAAAGCATAGACGCATCTTTGTCGTTCCACCTTAGCTCTCCTCTGTAACACCGTGTCGAGTACTTGTAACTCTTTTTTGAGATCAAGTACTTGTAACTTGGGTGAGTAGGAGGCCTAGCTGTCCCTGGCTTCACCTCTTCTTTCCATCCTTTTAGTAAACAAATATAGGTTTCTTAGTTAATACTTAGGATGGAATGTTTATTCTCGTAGTTTATAGGATCGGTTTACCTGGACTATGCTGGTAATACCTTCACTACAAATCAACAGTACATAGGATGAGTTGGATGAAATAAATCAGATCTGACTTCTTTCGCCGGACAATGTCGTCGTTGAGGAGACATTGGAAGGTTACCAACAACAATGACTGCATTTTTTGCCATGAACATGTGTTGGAAGATTGGAAGCATTTTTTTCACCTGCACCTATAGTTCCAGAATTTGGAATTATTTACAGATTGAGTGGAGAGATAGGTGAGTGTCTGAAAGTCTCAATTTTGCTAAGAGACATTTCCTAGGACCCTTTTGTACTGAGGTGATCATTTTGGCTTGTTGGAATATTTTGAAGCAGCGAAATGGTTATATTTTTGACAACATCAAACCTTCTTTCAAAGGTTGGAAGGCAGGCTCACCATGCTTAAGCATAGGGTGAAGAAGGCAGTTCTAAATTCTTTGTCATCATGGCTGGATCAGATGTTGTAATTTAGCTCTTTGCTTCTTTTTATATGTAAAATATTTGTACATATATGTTTTAGATGGACCTACTAGATTCCACATTGTTTGGTGAGCCATATTCAACCTATAGCTAAAATTTTGTGTTCGTATCATGATAAAACCTAGCAAAATTGTTCACATGTTGATAAGCTCCACTGGTTCTGCAGGTGTTTCTGGATGATGTCGTCGTTTATGTTTCAGGGTTTTCACCTCGTGCCAGTTGTGTCCAAGCTGGCTAACAAAAAGGCCATATATCTTCAGGGGCTCAACACAAAGACCACATCTCTCCCTCTCTTTTGCAATCAGTCTCAAATGTAATATGCTGGTCACATGAATGAAATCACCTCACATGAGGCTTTTCGTTTGAAGAAAGAGTGCACGCCATTTAAACCGGTGATTGTGTAGGGATCTCGATGTCATATATTGCATTCATGCAGCCAGTGCAGTACTATATCGTTGAGTGTTGCTTGCCTTGGATAAAATGAGTCCACAAACCTCGAGGATGTGTAGGTCGATGTCTTTATAGTTCACAATGGCCGTCGATCCTACAAGCTTATGCTTCATGTAAGCTAGCTTGGCTCCCACTCATACTCTTGAAAGTGCAACATTACTGACACTTGGTTTCCTCCAATATTTCACTGCCTCTTAGTCATCAAATCAGTTATATCTGATGTGGAAGATATTATTTCACATAGGGCAAAATATGTTGCCATTTCCTACTATATAGTGTTGTCAACACAATGTGTTTGCAGTGACAGCGGAGCATTCCAATCATGAGTTCGAACCATGGTTTTATAGGAGGCTACTATGTGCTTCTACATGCAAACATCGTGACCATAATCTAGGGGAAAGGGAGAGGTCAAATGCATGAGACTATAGCGCTACTCCCTCTGCCCAATGCATTGGCGTCTTACTTTTACGTGTTTTAACTTTGATCACTAATTTAACCAATAATATATGTGTCACTTGCTATAAAAGTTGTACCATTAGAAACTTTATTTGTATACAAATTCAGTGATATGACTTTCGTGGCATGTGATATATAGCTTTCGTTGGTTAAATCAATGTTCAAAATTATACCTCGAAAAACGAGCACGTAGGTAGAGACCTCTACGAATTCATTCAAACCTCACACGGTACATGAAGTATGATTTCAGTCATGTAAATGGCACACATTCCACTGGCAACAACATACCTTTAGTGCTTGCTTTGTTTGGCAATGGCTCGGTTGGATTGTTGTGCGTTAACCTTCTGGCTTTTCATTATCCTTATTATAATTGCGAGAAGATATAATCATGCCCATGATCGTAACAATTTCTTTAAATACTTTTAGTTTTGCTAATGCAGCATATAATACTACCTCCGTCCCAAGGCTTAAGGCATATAACTTTTTTCAGAAGTCAAACCAACTAAAGTTTGACCAAGATTTTAGAGAAAATATTAATATTTACACTATGTAATCCATACCCTTTCATACATCATGAAACATATTTTCACTTGGTATCTATATAATATAATAGTTCTTTATAGTTTTTTTCTAAAAGTTTGGTCAAACTTTACATGGCTTGACTTTTCAAAAAAGTTATATGCCTTAAGCCTTGGGATAGAGGGAGTAGTGCCCATTTTCTCTAAATTATTTTGCGCATTGGAATGAGAAGTATCGGATCTCCCCGAAGGGTCATTGATTGAAAAGTAATATAATTAAGCGATAGAATGAAAAAACTGTCATTGATGGTCATCTCCTCCACAGATCATCTCGTTTCCTAAGCTGTTCCAGGAGGGTGAAATGCGCTATCTTCTCCACAGATCATCTCGTTTCCTAAGCTGTTCCAGGAGGGTGAAATGCGCGATGGCACGCAGGACGAATGCAATCCTAGTCCAACATAGCCAGAGTTAGAAGATCTCCAACAGGCCCACTAAAACACGTCCGCACGCAAAAAACTGAAATTTAGCGCGCGAGAGAGCAAAACATGTGCTATAATAGGCACTATAAATTATCATGCGCGTAAAAAAATTTGTGCGCGCGACAAATCGCGGCATCACGCGCTGCAAAACTCTTCCCGACACGAAGCTACAACCACCAATCTGAAAAACCCATGCGCGACCGCGACGCCTGCTCCATTCCCCCCACCCTCCTCTAACGACAAGTCGCGCCGAATCTCCGCCGCCGCTGCACCCCACCATTAGCGCCCCCCGCCACTCGTCCACATGGCCGTCCTGGAACTGCTGCCGTGGTAAATCCAGCCGCTAGCCGCCGCCGCTCCCCCAGTTCCACCCCCCCACCGCCACCGCGGTAACTCGAGCCGCTAGCGGTCTTCGCTCCCCTAGTTCTCTGTGCACATCCGATGGCCAAGCTCCAACTACACACAAGGGGTTTGATAAAACCGTTGAAAGGTATGAATTGCCGTTGATTCGCCCATTTTTATTTTTGAATGTTGTTTCTAGTTAGAATAATCTTGATTGCATGGCTGTAGATGAGTTCGTACTACTCGTCATCCGATGAAGAATGTGACCTTGGATAAGAAGAGGACATAGCGATGCTATAGGCTATGCACGCAAATAAAAGGCATAAGCACAGTGGTTTCATTTTCGGTCGACAAAAGTTATGGAGGGAAAGGATCGAAGATCACAACAAATTGATGCATAACTACTTTGTGAAGAATCCTACTTTCTCCGAGCAATATTTTTGTCGCCATTTAGGATGAGCATAAACTTGTTCAAAAACATCACGGAGAGCGTGAATACGTATGACCGGTTTTTCGAGTAATAGAGGAATGCCGCGGGTGATATTGGGCACATCACCTACCAAAAGGTGACTGTTGCCTTGCGTATGATGGCATATGGTATTCCGGCGGATCTTGTTGACGACCACTTGAAAATGGGTGAGAGTCAAGCCATCAAGTGTGTCGAGTGCTTTGCAGTAGCAATTGTGTGAGTGTTCGGTGAGAAATACTTGAGAGACACATTTGCACAAGACATGACTAGACTTTTGTAATTCAACAGAGCTCAGGGATTTTCAGTTATGCTTGGCTCAACTGATTGTATGCATTGGAGTTGGAAGAATTGTCCTACAACATGGTATGGACAATTCAAAGGCCACAAAATGGATTTCACTATAATCCTTGAATCCGTGGTCGATTATGAGACTTGGATTTGGTATGTTTTCTTCGGAATATGCTGTTCTTGCAATGACATCCATGTTCTTCAACAGTCACCACTTATGAATTGGATTGCAATGGGTGAAAGTCCATCGATAGGTTTTAAAGCAAATATCCGCACATAAAACTATGGCTACTTTCTTGCTGACGATATCTATCCAAGGTGGCAAACTTGTGAAGCCGGTACACAAACCACAAGGTAAGAAATAACTTGGATTTCGTAATTCTCAAGCGGTGGCTAGGAAAGATGCGGAGCTAGCATTTAGGATTTTGCAAGCTCAATTTGCTATTGTGAGAGGACCGGCCAGATTTTGGGATCAATAGATTTTTGATATATCATGAACACTTGTGTGATCATGCATAACATGATCATCGAGGATGAGCATGGCTAAGATTTAGAATACTTCTTCTATAACTTGATGGGACGACCCGTACGAGTGCAAAGAAAAGAAGAGAGGGTGGCCCGCTTTATTTATTTCTACCGTTCCATTAAATTTGACAAACCAATGTGCATGATAATCTTAAAAAAGATCTCATCGAGGAGCTGTGGTCATGGAATGAACAACAAAACCACTAGTTTTTGTATTGTTGATGTACTATTTGTTGTATTAATGATGTACCATTTGTTGTATTGATGATGAACTATTTGTGTGTTCTAATATTAATTCAACTATTTATTCTTGATTATTTTGTGTATGCTTGATCTTCTTTGTTCTATATTTATGTGTGTTTGGTGTTTATGCTGCCACGCTGCATTTTATAGCTTTTGGTAAAGTGTTGCTCACCGTGTGCTGCATTTTATAGCTCCCCAAATTTCTACCGTCTCCCGCACACGCAAAAACAACCAAACACATGCCCAAAAAGTTTTTTTAGCATGCATGATTCTTAGGCACCGTTAGATATGCTCTTAGCACTGATCTTCAACCAAAAAATAGACTAAATGCTCTATCGAAGAGAACCCAAATTCTTGATCCGCTCATGCACTTCTCGATTCTCAGCATGCAGTTTGGAACTCCATATCACTAATTTTGACGCACTCACATAACCCGTGAACATGGCTAGGCAGCTGAAGTACGAATAGTAACTAGATGGACCTCGTGCGCGTTGCTGCGGGTGTTATTTCTTATAATCGGTAGAACATGTATTTTTTCTTTTTCGTTTTCTACATATTTATATATTTTCGTTTTTGGCAAAGCAACATACATTTTATCTCCTTCTTTTGCTTGTTGCAATTTCTTTATGACTTCCTATCAGGGGTGCATTTCTTGTTTACCCGACTGCAACTACAATGAAGAAAAATGGAGAGGAAGATGTATTGAAAAGCACATTCTTGTAAAGTGTGCCCAGAAAAAGTATATCTAAGATTTATTTCTGACTATAGCATTTGTATATATAACAATACATAATTTCTTAGTATAGCTTCTCTTAAAAAAAACCTTTGCTAAAGCGACAAATTTAATAAATTCAGAACTTCTCGTTACTACTTCTTTACTCAATAACCCTTGGTTGCTTGGCAGATGGATGCAGCAATAGCTCAGAACTTATATCGCACCATAATATTAGAAAATATAGTACACCTAATGGAATGACCACTAGACTTTTGTGAATTAGAGCAGTAAGGTAGATGTAGTCTTTACGAAGTATTGGATGTAGCTGACAGAACTTATATTGTAATATCAGAAGAGAAGCAATACCAGAGAAGTATATCATGATAATGCCTTAAAACCGATGAATAACGGGATATGTTGGTGAACTGGAGCTGCAATTCAAGGAAGACGCCTTTTTAGAAAAAGTTTTAGATAAACATATTACAAGAGTGACATTGTGGCAAACCCATATTGTTGCCAGCTTTATACTTATCATATGAAAATACCTATATAAAGCACATTAAAGCAAAATGCATTGCTTGTCTCTTCAAGTAACATTGTTGTTAGATTTATGTTCATGGGTACCTTGGACACTAAAGCAATTCCTCTTGAATTAGTTTTGTATAGGTTTAAATGTACCGACAAAAGGCTAAATAAAAGTAAAGGTTGATTAAAAAATAGTGATGAAAAAATGGAAAAGGGTGCGAAAACTAAGCCACAGATAAAATAACAACAACCATTTTTTATGTCGAAGTGGTTCGGTAGATTTGGGATCGAACATACAATACGATATGCACAATAATACTTAAGGTAGCGTGGCATATGAGCAAAAAAACCTGGAAATGACCGGAGATGGACAATAGAAGCGAAAGGTTACCTTCCTAGTGACATACATATTTGTTTTGGTAGTGTCTGGAGACGGAGAACAAAAGAGAAGAGAATGAGTACTTTAAATGTCTTCTTTAGAAGAATGGATACCAAATATTTCTAGGTTTATTATAGTAAGCATACTGAAGTTGTGATAGGTACTATCATTGCCAAGGAGGCTGAAGTATTAATATGTAATAATCAAACTCGGAAAGCAGAGCAACCTGAGATATATTGTGCCTTGTTTAAAGTAATCAACTTGATTCTGAGCATGCAATATCGACATACTGAAGCTCGGCTGAATCTGAGACTGCATAATACTAATGTAAGTATTTGCAAAATGTTTTCAGAAAGAAGATTCAGCAACATTAACAATCAGAAGAGAAAAAGGAAAACCGAGGAAGAGCTCACTTTCTCCATCTCTTGCATTATCCACTAATTCTAGTTTTTTATGTGCCCCATACTGAACCATTCCTTTGGCAAGATCATACCATCTATTTACTACGCTCACTACATCTATAATAGGGACTCTTTACGTGTACACATGAACAAACATTTGAGGCGTCAACTAGCCAAGTACAGGAGACCAATGAAAGTGAGCATAAATAAATGAAAAGAAGCCCTAGTGATGGCTGTTTTATCTATGCAGTCACTAAGAATCAGGATACTAGATAAATTTGAAAAATGCCCTTTTCAAACATGATATGCAAAGCATTCTGAAAAATGATTAAAACCCTATACAATAATGATTGTATGTATGCTTGTTGTCCATTAAGTTGATAAAAATTAATTATATAGCATCTATTTATTCATCTAGGAAAAAATGATGAAAATTGCTCTTCTATTATGCTCAACGACCAATTTCTGATCTTAGGCACATAAACATATATATGTATGGTAGGAAAAAGGACATATCTAAACGTGACGACATACTTTTATGAGATTAGTTAGTAGTGTACCTCGGAGTAGTTTGCCCAATCTGAAGAGAGGTTGTTCCCGATGCAAGAATGGGTAATCATAACGCCAGGCAAGAGAAGGGGCAAACCTGACACATCTTCATACAGTAATTCTGGTCCACTTTATTCCATTCATCAAATGACAAATAATTCTTTGCGTCGGGAAGAATTTATGTATGTCATTGTGTCCAAAATCTAAAGACACGTACTTACAGGAAAGCAAGGTACACTTGGATCATCTACCTAATAACACATAATGTAAACAAAGGGACGTAGTCATAGCCTGGAACATGGAGTGCTGCATTTTCTGCATATTATTGTTGAGTAAAAATGACCCTAAAAAGGAAAGTACAGGAGAACCGCTACAATTATGAACAAATAAGAATCAGAGCAAGCAAATAATATTCACCTCCAAGAAATCATATGTTCATCATGATTCCTCAAAATCAATCTAACTCAAGATTTATTTTCACCGTAAACAGGTGTATAGCAAAAGATAAAAATCATGTAATGACAAAATTCCATAAACATTTATCCCACCGATGATTGATACAAAGGACAACAGATTTCACAAAGTAAAAAGACTATTTTTCTATTCTTAACAGCCAAATATTTGTTACCTGTAAGCTGCAGTGTGTACAATCGATAGATACATGCTTATGTAGAATATTTCAGGCTTAGCTATGAGCAAAGGTACTTCCTATTTCACGTAACTAAGTGACAATAGGAAAATTCAATATGTTCATTCATTCAGCTCCACTTAAAATAGTTAGCTTATTTTCTAAGACATTAGCTGAAGAACAAATCCATTTATTACAGTAAATAAGCCAATTTGAAGCATTTACAACATTATCCAGATAACTTGCAACAACCTTGGGAAGTTGTATCCTCCTTGCAACCCAACATATAATCTTCAAGTGAGTATAAAGTTGTGGTGATATGAACCAAAGCCACTAATAATGCTTGGAGAATCTAACACTTGTTTCTCTGCTAGTTATGTTGTTGTTGTTTGTAAAGTAGGGACTTCACATTGTAGAACCCAATTTGCACAAAGTTGGTTCCATGAATCCAGATTCATGCAAAAACAAAAATAAAAAATTTAAGGCTGAAATACAGAGGCCAACATATGAATCCCGAATTCACCGATCAATATTATCAAATAGACTTGATGTGATAGACAGATACCGGGGTTGCTACACCATGATATCTGAAGAAGATCGTAGATGACCATGTAGCCGTAACACTTGGCATCCGCTACAACCTATACATGATGATAGAAATCAATGAGATGATCGGATCATCTGATAATGTTGCCAAATTTAAGGAAATTTTTGATCACTGACCGTGCTGCCCCAACGGTTGTGCATGTTGATGCAGGCCCGCCAGTGAAGCACCATGCAAACAGTGTCGTGGTGGCACTTGCAAGCATCCATGTCCAGTGCAGCGCACCCGAGATTGACGCTGTTGAGTCAATGCCTATGCGGAGCAGCGCCTCAATGTACGCGCGTTGTGTCACCGTGGCACGCGAGGAAGAGAAGCTGCATGCGGGTCAGGTTGTCTAGAAGGGTGAGCTCTGGCTGGCCAAGGCACCCCACAGGCTACGGCTGGCTTGGCCACACTGGTGGTTCAGGTTTAGGGACAACTACCCCAAAAATGAGTTGTCGGTGTTAAGGCCATGTGTGGGGAGGACTCGAGCAACAGCTGCCACCGGAGGACAAATAAGACTACCAGCGGACCTTGCCGATCAAGCATCATCTGACTCTTTGCACATATAGTCACCTTAATCAAGATACAAACAATAAATGGCAAGATGGACTTCTTCAGTAGCATGTTGATATCAAAATAATAGAGAAAACTCTGTTATCAGAACTCTAGTTTATCCTTGTTGATTTATATATGAGTCCTGGACCGAAACTACATGCCTACATCAGGTCTTAAACTCAGAGCATGAGACAAACAATATGTAACTGCAACCCTCTGTTTTGGGGCAACAATTATTCATAATTTTATAGTTCATCTATCTGGACACACTTGATTCATCCAAGAAATTATAAATTGTTCCCAAGTAAATCCTCGTGATATAACTGAACCATTGGCAAGTGAGCAACTCTTGAAACACCATCGGAGAGAGAGAGATTCAACGATAGACAAATTCCATAGTACTAACCTCTCCATATCTGTGTTTCTTTGTCGTGTCATGATTTCCAAGGGACACATCACCTTGAGCTTCCCTTTTTCTTTCGAGGACAGACCAGCTGCAACGCTATCTACCAAACCAAGAACCACCCATCATTGTGAGACCAAAGGACAAAAAAGGGGAGATAATGGGCAGTAGGAGGCACATACACGATGGAGAGTTATCACGCCACCTCGTTACAGCTTCCCGCCGGTGAGCCCTTCATCTTCTTTGGCATCACGGAGGAATCACCTCAGTTGCCTCACCGCCTCTCCCATGCACAGATGCGTGTGGAGGAAGAAGATTAGACCACACCTTGCTACAGCTAGGGTTCTCCGCGAGGGCGCTTGTAGGGGAGAAAGGTTAATGAAGCTCCTAAGTTTTGGAGAGAAGGCCGGGCTAGTGATCGTGGGGCTGATTTGGAAGAGGAGGAGGTCAGGCGGTGGATGCATCTAGAATCGGAGGCGTGGCGGTGAGCAGGGAGAGGGAGGAGAGGTGTAAACCCCACTACTAAACCGACTCGGGCCAGGTGACCGCCCTAAGCGTGACAGCCGGGACACCACCGTCTAAACAAGGGAACAACCACAGCCGTCAATTCCAATTCAGGAGCTTAGTTCTCTTTAGGATTTGTTTTTCGAGTGAAATCGTTCACGTAGGAATTATTAAGGATGTTTTATCGTTCACCGCTTAATGAATGAATCGACTATCAGTATGCGTTTCGCTACTGATGGGCCTGGCCTTAGCGGAAAGGTCGAAGATACCGTGCTGCCGCTCGACTAGACTGCCGATTCTTATTCTTTTTCTCTTTTTAAGTTTCTCTTTTACTTTTATGTTTTTCCCTTTTCTCATTTTTGTTCTTTCCATCTCATCTATACTGTAGTCCTTCGCAGCCTCCTCCTGCAGCGGTAACCTTGCACCTAATGGATGGATGTGAATATCATGAGCCACTAGAGTCCACCTCGTTTGCTGAGCTATAAGCAACCTAGCATTCTTAAAAACAATGTAATCGTAGGATACACCCCTCTCTCTTTTTATTGATTTTGATCATAGGCACTCGATTAGCCTCTGATGTGTTTGGGTTGTTGTCGCTGTTTGTAATTGAACCATACTACTTGCGGTGAAGGTGAACAACACAATGGACACTTTAGTTGCTCAGTACGGAGAGGATACATCGGCCAAATGGATCGTAGTGTACGACTCCCGAAGTATGTGTTAACATAGATGAGAAGGTATTCTAACATCTCATAACAAAATTGTGTTTGTTTTGCACACAATGCCTCGAGGCATATTGGAAATGCAGGTCTTAATTGCACACACGCTTGCATCGGAAGAGGATTGTGCTTGGAGGGCAATAGCTTGGTTCCTAATCATACTCTTAAAAGGTCAACCTTACTAGCGCTTGGTTTTCTCCAAGATCTTAGTTTCATCTAGTGAGGAAAGTAATCAAAAAGTGGCAAGGAATAATTCCCATAGTGTGAAAGGATGTTGCTAATGTAAGTTTACTATATAGCGATATTTGTACACCACGTGTTGGATCCCATGGTTTTATAGGGGTTTCGGATGAAAGCTGTGACCATCAATTAGGGCAAGGGAAGCGTTAACAAATGCATGAGATTGCATACAGGTGGAGCCCAATCCATTTCAGTCTCATGCAACAAAGATGATTGGTTTTACCATACAATAAGTATGAATTCAGTAATGTAAAAGAAGCCACTGAACCCATTGACTCAAAATATCTTTACAACTTTATTTGCTTGGCCTTAAGTGGATTATGATAATACTAGCTGCTAGTACTCCCTCCGTCCCAAAGCTTAAGGCTTATTTTTTTAAAAGTCAAGCTACCGAAAGTTTGATCAAACTTTTAGAAAAAACTATGAAGAACTATAATATTATAGATATCATATGAAAATATGTTTCATGATGTATCAAAGGTTATGGACTTCATATTGTAAATATTAATATTTTTTCTAAAAACTTGGTCAAACTTTACATAGTTTGACTTTTACAGAAAAATATAAGCCTTAAACTTTGAGACAGAGGTAGTAGTTTATTCATAATTCCTTCCAGATTCTACTTATTTCCTAGTACAACTGCAAGTTGATATATTCATCCTATCAAAAACACAAATGATTCTAGCTAGTTAGGCGACATGAAAATCAGTTTATCTATATTTAATCTGGTTAACCGATCATAGTAATGCTATTTGTATAGATTCCATTGCACATTAGATTGATAAATAAGCAAGGCGATACTCCACGATTTATTATGCTACTCAACAACAATTGCATTCAGATTCATAGGTTGATCGATGGCTCATGTCCTCATAGTTAATGTAACTAGATTTAGGGCTGCGCCTTGGTTCATGACCTAAAAATATTTGCACCGATTTATATTTTGTGTAATTGTGATAAAAATAAATTATATTGTCCAATATAAATAAGCAGCAGTAAACGGAGAACACATAGTATATCTTACTAAACACTGTTCCCGCATAGAGTAGAAAAACAATATTCTACATAAGGGCATTGTCGCAGAAAGGTCTTTAGAGGGCATGACCCTGGTGGCAGGAAATGGAGACTTCATAAGTACTTGCATAACCAAAAGAGGACGCGGCTGCAAATGAAAAGAAAAATGAACCAACTGTTAAATGTGAGGAAAATAAAATAAATGATAAAGAAGAAGGCTAACTCAAGTTAGGGGCACTCCTTGGCACGCATGCCCTGTATTTTGCATTGAAAGACGATTGAGAATGATGACATCCAATAGAGAGAGTACAATCACTTCGTTTTCCATGTTCTTGTTGACTAAAAACTAGAATGTAGATTATTTTAGAACAAAGTTTTGCTCTAGAATGTAGAATATTTCAGAACGGAGGGAAAACTAGGCAGGCCATCTGTTTTGTCTCCAGATAGTAAAAAAAATCTATTATGTCTTCTTATGCTAAAAAAAATGGTGTGTCTCCTAATACTGATACAATTACACAAGGCTGTGTGCATCGCGATGCAGAGGCCGGGTTTTCTCCCAAATCAAAAAAATACTGATACAATTAAGATTTTCTTGAATTAGATACAATTAGGAATTATGCATGTGAAAAACTAGGAATTATGATTAGGTAATATAGTAGGCATTAGGGTCCGAGCATCGCATAAAACGAAAAGGGGACCTGCGACGCGACACCAAGTTGTGACCTTGTTGCGTGATTGTGAGGGTTCGGAGGATGCCCCGATTGTCGATAGCTTTACTGTTAGGCCTTGTTGCTTCGTTTTGCTTTTGTTGTTCGCTATATACATGAGTAGTTTTCTTAGTAGAAATTGAACCACGGACCCCAGTCACACACTTCAAAATATTAGAAACTATTAGTTATGATATTACTCCATTGTCACTGGTCTGCACTCAAATTGTTTGAATTTCTTTATATTGTTTTGTGCCACATCTACTCTTTTGCACTAATATTTGATATATTTCTGAATTTTGTACTGTGAAATAAAACACCTAAAGTTATAGTATGGTTTGGTTTTATTAGGGGTACGAGTTCTAAAAAGTTTATGGCTCCAATTTACAATTCGCACCAGGGCCCCAATTTCTATTGACGGCCCTGACTCTCAGCCTGTATGTTAGATTGTTAACATAGATGACGGGTTGCTCTACGTTTTACCCTCACAAATTTGGAGAACCTGACTAGAATACCAAGCATAACCAGGGTTGCTGTCTCCCTATACTTCATGAACGCCACCAGAGTAGCTACGCTGGCCAAGCTTTGCCGGAGATCACTTGGATCCAGCCCGTGCTCTTGGGAGTAAAACAATTCGGACACCTGGTTTTCTCCTATATCTCACCACCGCTAATGGGCAATATAACTGAATTTATGGTGTGTGGCTATATATGTACATCCTTCAAACGCAAAGATAGGTAAAGCTCTTCTATGTTTAGAGCATGGAAATTCTAGAAATAAAAGCAGGATTTGTCATGGAAGACGATGGAAATTCGGCACAGAGGATGGATATGCGGTTTCCTAGTGACAGGGGGCACTCAAAGCTCATCATTTTATACGAGGCTACTTGGGCTCTAAAGAGGAAAATGCGTGACAATGGTTTAGAGCATGGCATGGGAAAATCTCAAAAGAGCGTGAGACAGACTTTTGTACGTAGAACTAATGCATTTTGCATATCACTCAACAAAGATGATTTGATGGCCTTGACCCACCTTTGACGTTCCACCGTAGCTCTCCTCTATAACACCCTGTCGACTACTTGTCCTAACGTTTTTTGAGATCAAGTACTTGTAACTTGGGGGAGTAGGAGGCCTAGTTGATTTTCTTTCATAATTTATAACTTCCTGGGCTTATCTCTTTTTCCATCCTTTTAATAAACAAAATGTACTTTTCTTAGTTAATACTTACGACGGATTGTTTATATTCATGGTGGAGTTTATATGACCGGTTTACCTAGACTATGCTGGTAATACCCGCACTAAAAATCAATAGTAGCTAGGGTGAGTTGGGTGAAATAAATCACATCTGACTTCTTTAGGGACAATGCCGTCATTGAGGAGAGACATTGGAAGGTTACCAACAACAATGACTGCATTTTTTGCCATGAACATGTGTGGAAGATTGGAAGCATTTTTTTCAGCTGTACCTATAGTTCCAAAATTTGGAATTATTTACAGATTGAGTGGAGAGATAGGTGAGTGTCTGAAAGTCACAATTTTGCTAAGAGACATTTCCTAGGACCCTTTTTTACTGAGGTGATCATTTTGGCTTGTTGGAATATTTTGAAGCAGCGAAATGGTTATATTTTTGACAACAGTAAACCTTCTTTCAAAGGTTGGAAGGCAGGCTCGCTATGCTTAAGCATAGGGTGAAGAAGTCAGTTCTAAATTCTTTGTCATCATGGCTGGATCAGATGTTGTAATTTAGCTCTTTGCTTCTTTTTATATGCAAAATATTCGTACATATATGTTTTAGATGGACCTACTAGATTCTACGTTGTTTGGTGAGACATATTCAACCTATAGCTAAAATTTTGTGTTCGTTATCATGATAAAACCTAGCAAAAGTTCACATGTTGATAAGCTCCACTGGTTCTGCAGGTGTTTCTGGGTGATGCCATCGTTTATGTTTCAGGGTTTTCACCTCGTGCCAGTTGAGTCCAAGTTGGCTGACACAAAGGCCATATATCTTCAGAGGCTCAACACAAAGAACACATCTCTCCATCTCTTTTGCAATCAGTCTCAAATGTAATATGCTGATCACATGAATGAAATCACCTCACATGAGGCTTTTCGTTTGAATAAAGAGTGCACGCCATTTAAACCGGTGATTGTGTAGGGATCTCGATGTCATATATTGCATTCATGCAGCCAGTGCAGTACTATATCGTTGAGTGTTGCTTGCCTTGGATAAAATGAGTCCACAAACCTCGAGGATGTGTAGGTCGATGTCTTTATAGTTCACAATGGCCGTCGATCCTACAAGCTTATGCTTCATGTAAGCTAGCTTGGCTCCCACTCATACTCTTGAAAGTGCAACATTACTGACACTTGGTTTCCTCCAATATTTCACTGCCTCTTAGTCATCAAATCAGTTATATCTGATGTGGAAGATATTATTTCACATAGGGCAAAATATTTTGCCATTTCCTACTATATAGTGTTGTCAACACAATGTGTTTGCAGTGACAGCGGAGCATTCCAATCATGAGTTCGAACCATGGTTTTATAGGAGGCTACTATGTGCTTCTACATGCAAACATCGTGACCATAATCTAGGGGAAAGGGAGAGGTCAAATGCATGAGACTATAGCGCTACTCCCTCTGCCCAATGCATTGGCGTCTTACTTTTACGTGTTTTAACTTTGATCACTAATTTAACCAATAATATATGTGTCACTTGCTATAAAAGTTGTACCATTAGAAACTTTATTTGTATACAAATTCAGTGATATGACTTTCGTGGCATGTGATATATAGCTTTCGTTGGTTAAATCAATGTTCAAAATTATACCTCGAAAAACGAGCACGTAGGTAGAGACCTCTACGAATTCATTCAAACCTCACACGGTACATGAAGTATGATTTCAGTCATGTAAATGGCACACATTCCACTGGCAACAACATACCTTTAGTGCTTGCTTTGTTTGGCAATGGCTCGGTTGGATTGTTGTGCGTTTAACCTTCTGGCTTTTCATTATCCTTATTATAATTGCAAGAAGATATAATCATGCCCATGATCGTAACAATTGCTTTAAATACTTTTAGTTTTGCTAATGCAGCATATAATACTACCTCCGTCCCAAGGCTTAAGGCATATAACTTTTTTCAGAAGTCAAACCAACTAAAGTTTGACCAAGATTTTAGAGAAAATATTAATATTTACACTATGTAATCCATACCCTTTCATACATCATGAAACATATTTTCACTTGGTATCTATATAATATAATAGTTCTTTATAGTTTTTTTCTAAAAGTTTGGTCAAACTTTACATGGCTTGACTTTTCAAAAAAGTTATATGCCTTAAGCCTTGGGATAGAGGGAGTAGTGCCCATTTTCTCTAAATTATTTTGCGCATTGGAATGAGAAGTATCGGATCTCCCCGAAGGGTCATTGATTGAAAAGTAATATAATTAAGCGATAGAATGAAAAAACTGTCATTGATGGTCATCTCCTCCACAGATCATCTCGTTTCCTAAGCTGTTCCAGGAGGGTGAAATGCGCTATCTTCTCCACAGATCATCTCGTTTCCTAAGCTGTTCCAGGAGGGTGAAATGCGCGATGGCACGCAGGACGAATGCAATCCTAGTCCAACATAGCCAGAGTTAGAAGATCTCCAACAGGCCCACTAAAACACGTCCGCACGCAAAAAACTGAAATTTAGCGCGCGAGAGAGCAAAACATGTGCTATAATAGGCACTATAAATTATCATGCGCGTAAAAAAATTTGTGCGCGCGACAAATCGCGGCATCACGCGCTGCAAAACTCTTCCCGACACGAAGCTACAACCACCAATCTGAAAAACCCATGCGCGACCGCGACGCCTGCTCCATGCCCCCCCCCCGCCTCGCACGGCAAGGCGCGCCGCATCGCCGCCGCCGCTGCACCACCATTAGCGCCCCGCCACATGTCCACATGCCGTGGAACTGCTGCCGTGGTAAATCCAGCCGCTAGCCGCCGCCGCTCCCCCAGTTCCACCCCCCACCGCCACCGCGGTAACTCGAGCCGCTAGCGGTCTTCGCTCCCCTAGTTCTCTGTGCACATCCAGTAGCCGTCAAGCTCCAACTACACACAAGGGGTTTGATAAAACCGTTGAAAGGTATGAATTGCCGCTGATTCGCCCATTTTTATTTTTGAATGTTGTTTCTAGTTAGAATAATCTTGATTGCATGGCTGTAGATGAGTTCGTACTACTCGTCATCCGATGAAGAATGTGACCTTGGATAAGAAGAGGACATAGCGATGCTATAGGCTATGCACGCAAATAAAAGGCATAAGCACGGTGGTTTCATTTTCGGTCGACAAAAGTTATGGAGGGAAAGGATCGAAGATCACAACAAATTGATGCATAACTACTTTGTGAAGAATCCTACTTTCTCCGAGCAATATTTTTGTCGCCATTTAGGATGAGCATAAACTTGTTCAAAAACATCACGGAGAGCGTGAATACGTATGACCGGTTTTTCGAGTAATAGAGGAATGCATGGTGATATTGGCCACATCACCTACCAAAAGGTGACTGTTGCCTTGCGTATGATGGCATATGGTATTCCGGCGGATCTTGTTGACGACCACTTGAAAATGGGTGAGAGTCAAGCCATCAAGTGTGTCGAGTGCTTTGCAGTAGCAATTGTGTGAGTGTTCGGTGAGAAATACTTGAGAGACACATTTGCACAAGACATGACTAGACTTTTGTAATTCAACAGAGCTCAGGGATTTTCAGTTATGCTTGGCTCAACTGATTGTATGCATTGGAGTTGGAAGAATTGTCCTACAACATGGTATGGACAATTCAAAGGCCACAAAATGGATTTCACTATAATCCTTGAATCCATGGTCGATTATGAGACTTGGATTTGGTATGTTTTCTTCGGAATATGCTGTTCTTGCAATGACATCCATGTTCTTCAACAGTCACCACTTATGAATTGGATTGCAATGGGTGAAAGTCCATCGATAGGTTTTAAAGCAAATATCCGCACATAAAACTATGGCTACTTTCTTGCTGACGATATCTATCCAAGGTGGCAAACTTGTGAAGCCGGTACACAAACCACAAGGTAAGAAATAACTTGGATTTCGTAATTCTCAAGCGGTGGCTAGGAAAGATGTGGAGCTAGCATTTAGGATTTTGCAAGCTCAATTTGCTATTGTGAGAGGACCGGCCAGATTTTGGGATCAATAGATTTTTGATATATCATGAACACTTGTGTGATCATGCATAACATGATCATCGAGGATGAGCATGGCTAAGATTTAGAATACTTCTTCTATAACTTGATGGGACGACCCGTACGAGTGCAAAGAAAAGAAGAGAGGGTGGCCCGCTTTATTTATTTCTACCGTTCCATTAAATTTGACAAACCAATGTGCATGATAATCTTAAAAAAGATCTCATCGAGGAGCTGTGGTCATGGAATGAACAACAAAACCACTAGTTTTTGTATTGTTGATGTACTATTTGTTGTATTAATGATGTACCATTTGTTGTATTGATGATGAACTATTTGTGTGTTCTAATATTAATTCAACTATTTATTCTTGATTATTTTGTGTATGCTTGATCTTCTTTGTTCTATATTTATGTGTGTTTGGTGTTTATGCTGCCACGCTGCATTTTATAGCTTTTGGTAAAGTGTTGCTCACCGTGTGCATTTTATAGCTCCCCAAATTGCTACCGTCTCCCGCACACGCAAAAACAACCAAACACATGCCCAAAAAGTTTTTTAGCATGCATGATTCTTAGGCCTTTATTAGATATGCTCTTAGCACTGATCTTCAACCAAAAAATAGACTAAATGCTCTATCGAAGAGAACCCAAATTCTTGATCCGCTCATGCACTTCTCGATTCTCAGCATGCAGTTTGGAACTCCATATCACTAATTTTGACGCACTCACATAACCCGTGAACATGGCTAGGCAGCTGAAGTACGAATAGTAACTAGATGGACCTCGTGCGCGTTGCTGCGGGTGTTATTTCTTATAATCGGTAGAACATGTATTTTTTCTTTTTCGTTTTCTACATATTTATATATTTTCGTTTTTGGCAAAGCAACATACATTTCATCTCCTTCTTTTGCTTGTTGCAATTTCTTTATGACTTCCTATCAGGGGTGCATTTCTTGTTTACCCGACTGCAACTACAATGAAGAAAAATGGAGAGGAAGATGTATTCGAAAAGCACATTACTGTAAAGTGTGCCCCCAGAAAAAGTATATCTAAGATTTATTTCTGACTATAGCATTTGTATATATAACAATACATAATTTCTTAGTATAGCTTCTCTTAAAAAAAACCTTTGCTAAAGCGACAAATTTAATAAATTCAGAACTTCTCGTTACTACTTCTTTACTCAATAACCCTTGGTTGCTTGGCAGATGGATGCAGCAATAGCTCACAGAACTTATATCGCACCATAATATTAGAAAAATATAGTACACCTAATGGAATGACCACTAGACTTTTGTGAATTAGAGCAGTAAGGTAGATGTAGTCTTTACGAAGTATTGGATGTAGCTGACAGAACTTATATTGTAATATCAGAAGAGAAGCAATACCAGAGAAGTATATCATGATAATGCCTTAAAACCGATGAATAACGGGATATGTTGGTGAACTGGAGCTGCAATTCAAGGAAGACGCCTTTTTAGAAAAAGTTTTAGATAAACATATTACAAGAGTGACATTGTGGCAAACCCATATTGCGACTGAGCTTTATACTTATCATATGAAAATACCTATATAAAGCACATTAAAGCAAAATGCATTGCTTGTCTCTTCAAGTAACATTGTTGTTAGATTTATGTTCATGGGTACCTTGGACACTAAAGCAATTCCTCTTGAATTAGTTTTGTATAGGTTTAAATGTACCGACAAAAGGCTAAATAAAAGTAAAGGTTGATTAAAAAATAGTGATGAAAAAATGGAAAAGGTGCGAAAACTAAGCCACGGATAAAATAACAACAACCATTTTTTATCTCGAAGTGGTTCGGTAGATTTGGGATCGAACATACAATACGATATGCACAATAATACTTAAGGTAGCGTGGCATATGAGCAAAAAAACCTGGAAATGACCGGAGATGGACAATAGAAGCGAAAGGTTACCTTCCTAGTGACATACATATTTGTTTTGGTAGTTTCTGGAGACGGAGAACAAAAGAGAAGAGAATGAGTACTTTAAATGTCTTCTTTAGAAGAATGGATACCAAATATTTCTAGGTTTATTATAGTAAGCATACTGAAGTTGTGATAGGTACTATCATTGCCAAGGAGGCTGAAGTATTAATATGTAATAATCAAACTCGGAAAGCGAGCAACCTGAGATATATTGTGCCTTGTTTCCGGCGCAATCAACTTGATTCTGAGCATGCAATATCGACATACTGAAGCTCGGCTGAATCTGAGACTGCATAATACTAATGTAAGTATTTGCAAAATGTTTTCAGAAAGAAGATTCAGCAACATTAACAATCAGAAGAGAAAAAGGAAAACCGAGGAAGAGCTCACTTTCTCCATCTCTTGCATTATCCACTAATTCTAGTTTTTTATGTGCCCCATACTGAACCATTCCTTTGGCAAGATCATACCATCTATTTACTACGCTCACTACATCTATAATAGGGACTCTTTACGTACACATGAACAAACATTTGAGGCGTCAACTAGCCAAGTACAGGAGACCAATGAAAGTGAGCATAAATAAATGAAAAGAAGCCCTAGTGATGGCTGTTTTATCTATGCAGTCACTAAGAATCAGGATACTAGATAAATTTGAAAAATGCCCTTTTCAAACATGATATGCAAAGCATTCTGAAAAATGATTAAAACCCTATACAATAATGATTGTATGTATGCTTGTTGTCCATTAAGTTGATAAAAATTAATTATATAGCATCTATTTATTCATCTAGGAAAAAATGATGAAAATTTCTCTTCTATTATGCTCAACGACCAATTTCTGATCTTAGGCACATAAACATATATATGTATGGTAGGAAAAAGGACATATCTAAACGTGACGACATACTTTTATGAGATTAGTTAGTAGTGTACCTCGGAGTAGTTTGCCCAATCTGAAGAGAGGTTGTTCCCGATGCAAGAATGGGTAATCATAACGCCAGGCAAGAGAAGGGGCAAACCTGACACATCTTCATACAGTAATTCTGGTCCACTTTATTCCATTCATCAAATGACAAATAATTCTTTGCGTCGGGAAGAATTTATGTATGTCATTGTGTCCAAAATCTAAAGACACGTACTTACAGGAAAGCAAGGTACACTTGGATCATCTACCTAATAACACATAATGTAAACAAAGGGACGTAGTCATAGCCTGGAACATGGAGTGCTGCATTTTCTGCATATTATTGTTGAGTAAAAATGACCCTAAAAAGGAAAGTACAGGAGAACCGCTACAATTATGAACAAATAAGAATCAGAGCAAGCAAATAATATTCACCTCCAAGAAATCATATGTTCATCATGATTCCTCAAAATCAATCTAACTCAAGATTTATTTTCACCGTAAACAGGTGTATAGCAAAAGATAAAAATCATGTAATGACAAAATTCCATAAACATTTATCCCACCGATGATTGATACAAAGGACAACAGATTTCACAAAGTAAAAAGACTATTTTCTATTCTTAACAGCCAAATATTTGTTACCTGTAAGCTGCAGTGTGTACAATCGATAGATACATGCTTATGTAGAATATTTCAGGCTTAGCTATGAGCAAAGGTACTTCCTATTTCACGTAACTAAGTGACAATAGGAAAATTCAATATGTTCATTCATTCAGCTCCACTTAAAATAGTTAGCTTATTTTCTAAGACATTAGCTGAAGAACAAATCCATTTATTACAGTAAATAAGCCAATTTGAAGCATTTACAACATTATCCAGATAACTTGCAACAACCTTGGGAAGTTGTATCCTCCTTGCAACCCAACATATAATCTTCAAGTGAGTATAAAGTTGTGGTGATATGAACCAAAGCCACTAATAATGCTTGGAGAATCTAACACTTGTTTCTCTGCTAGTTATGTTGTTGTTGTTTGTAAAGTAGGGACTTCACATTGTAGAACCCAATTTGCACAAAGTTGGTTCCATGAATCCAGATTCATGCAAAAACAAAAATAAAAAATTTAAGGCTGAAATACAGAGGCCAACATATGAATCCCGAATTCACCGATCAATATTATCAAATAGACTTGATGTGATAGACAGATACCGGGGTTGCTACACCATGATATCTGAAGAAGATCGTAGATGACCATGTATCCGTAACACTTGGCATCCGCTACAACCTATACATGATGATAGAAATCAATGAGATGATCGGATCATCTGATAATGTTGCCAAATTTAAGGAAATTTTTGATCACTGACCGTGCTGCCCCAACGGTTGTGCATGTTGATGCATGCCCGCCAGTGAAGCACCATGCAAACAGTGTCGTGGTGGCACTTGCAAGCATCCATGTCCAGTGCAGCGCACCCGAGATTGACGCTGTTGAGTCAATGCCTATGCGGAGCAGCGCCTCAATGTACGCGCGTTGTGTCACCGTGGCACGCGAGGAAGAGAAGCTGCATGCCGGGGTCAGGGTTGTCTAGCAGGGTGAGCTCCTGGCCAAGGCACCCCCACAGAGCTCTGGCTTGGCCACACTGGTGGTTCAGGTTTAGGGACAACTACCGCCCAAAAATGAGTTGTCCAGTGTTCCGGGCCATGTGTGGGGAGGACTCGAGCAACAGCTGCCACCGGAGGACAAATAAGACTACCAGCGGACCTTGCCGATCAAGCATCATCTGACTCTTTGCACATATAGTCACCTTAATCAAGATACAAACAATAAATGGCAAGATGGACTTCTTCAGTAGCATGTTGATATCAAAATAATAGAGAAAACTCTGTTATCAGAACTCTAGTTTATCCTTGTTGATTTATATATGAGTCCTGGACCGAAACTACATGCCTACATCAGGTCTTAAACTCAGAGCATGAGACAAACAATATGTAACTGCAACCCTCTGTTTTGGGGCAACAATTATTCATAATTTTATAGTTCATCTATCTGGACACACTTGATTCATCCAAGAAATTATAAATTGTTCCCAAGTAAATCCTCGTGATATAACTGAACCATTGGCAAGTGAGCAACTCTTGAAACACCATCGGAGAGAGAGAGATTCAACTTGATAGACAAATTCCATAGTACTAACCTCTCCATATCTGTGTTTTGTCAGATGCGCCAGATTTCCAAGGACACATCACCTTCAGCTTCCCTTTTTTCTTTCCAGGATGTAGACCAGCTGCAACGCTATCTACCAAACCAAGAACCACCCATCATTGTGAGACCAAAGGACAAAAAAGGGGAGATAATGGGCAGTAGGAGGCACATACACGATGGAGAGTTATCACGCCACCTCGTTACAGCTTCCCGCCGGTGAGCCCTTCATCTTCTTTGGCATCACGGAGGAATCACCTCAGTTGCCTCACCGCCTCTCCCATGCACAGATGCGTGTGGAGGAAGAAGATTAGACCACACCTTGCTACAGCTAGGGTTCTCCGCGAGGGCGCTTGTAGGGGAGAAAGGTTAATGAAGCTCCTAAGTTTTGGCAGAGAAGGCCAGGCTAGTGATCAGCGGGGCTGATTTGGAAGAGGAGGAGGTCAGGCCGGTGGATGCATCTAGAATCGGAGGCGGCGGCAGGTGAGCAGGGAGAGGGGAGGAGAGGGTGTAAACCCCACTACTAAACCGACTCGGGCCAGGGTGACCGCCCTAAACGTGACAGCCGGGGACACCACCGTCTAAACAAGGGGAACAACCACAGCCCGTCAATTCCAATTCCAGGGAGCTTAGTTCTCTTTAGGATTTGTTTTCGCGAGTGAAATACGTTCACGTAGGAATTATTAAGGATGTTTTATCGTTCACCGCTTAATGGACGGAATACCGACTATCAGTATGCGTTTCGCTACTGATGGGCCTGGCCTTAGCGGAAAGGTCGAAGATACCGTGCTGCCGCTCGACTAGACTGCCGATTCTTATTCTTTTTCTCTTTTTAAGTTTCTCTTTTACTTTTATGTTTTTCCCTTTTCTCATTTTGTTCTTTCCATCTCATCTATACTGTAGTCCCTTCGCAGCCTCCTCCTGCAGCGGTAGCACTGTTGCACCTAATGGATGGATGTGAATATCATGAGCCACTAGAGTCCACCTCGTTTGCTGAGCTATAAGCAACCTAGCATTCTTAAAAACAATGTAATCGTAGGATACACCCCTCTCTCTTTTTATTGATTTTGATCATAGGCACTCGATTAGCCTCTGATGTGTTTGGGTTGTTGTCGCTGTTTGTAATTGAACCATACTACTTGCGGTGAAGGTGAACAACACAATGGACACTTTAGTTGCTCAGTACGGAGAGGATACATCGGCCAAATGGATCGTAGTGTACGACTCCCGAAGTATGTGTTAACATAGATGAGAAGGTATTCTAACATCTCATAACAAAATTGTGTTTGTTTTGCACACAATGCCTCGAGGCATATTGGAAATGCAGGTCTTAATTGCACACACGCTTGCATCGGAAGAGGATTGTGCTTGGAGGGCAATAGCTTGGTTCCTAATCATACTCTTAAAAGGTCAACCTTACTAGCGCTTGGTTTTCTCCAAGATCTTAGTTTCATCTAGTGAGGAAAGTAATCAAAAAGTGGCAAGGAATAATTCCCATAGTGTGAAAGGATGTTGCTAATGTAAGTTTACTATATAGCGATATTTGTACACCACGTGTTGGATCCCATGGTTTTATAGGGGTTTCGGATGAAAGCTGTGACCATCAATTAGGGCAAGGGGAAACGTTAACAAATGCATGAGATTGCATACAGGTGGAGCCCAATCCATTTCCAGTCTCATGCAACAAAGATGATTGGTTTTACCATACAATAAGTATGAATTCAGTAATGTAAAAGAACGCCACTGAACCCATTGACTCAAAATATCTTTACAACTTTATTTGCTTGGCCTTAAGTGGATTATGATAATACTAGCTGCTAGTACTCCCTCCGTCCCAAAGCTTAAGGCTTATTTTTTTAAAAGTCAAGCTACCGAAAGTTTGATCAAACTTTTAGAAAAAACTATGAAGAACTATAATATTATAGATATCATATGAAAATATGTTTCATGATGTATCAAAGGTTATGGACTTCATATTGTAAATATTAATATTTTTTCTAAAAACTTGGTCAAACTTTACATAGTTTGACTTTTACAGAAAAATATAAGCCTTAAACTTTGAGACAGAGGTAGTAGTTTATTTCGCAATTCCCTTCCAGATTCTACTTATTTCCTAGTACAACTGCAAGTTGATATATTCATCCTATCAAAAACACAAATGATTCTAGCTAGTTAGGCGACACGAAAATCAGTTTATCTATATTTAATCTGGTTAACCGATCATAGTAATGCTATTTGTATAGATTCCATTGCACATTAGATTGATAAATAAGCAAGGCGATACTCCACGATTTATTATGCTACTCAACAACAATTGCATTCAGATTCATAGGTTGATCGATGGCTCATGTCCTCATAGTTAATGTAACTAGATTTAGGGCTGCGCCTTGGTTCATGACCTAAAAATATTTGCACCGATTTATATTTTGTGTAATTGTGATAAAAATAAATTATATTGTCCAATATAAATAAGCAGCAGTAAACGGAGAACACATAGTATATCTTACTAAACACTGTTCCCGCATAGAGTAGAAAAACAATATTCTACATAAGGGCATTGTCGCAGAAAGGTCTTTAGAGGGCATGACCCTGGTGGCAGGAAATGGAGACTTCATAAGTACTTGCACAACCAAAAGAGGACGCGGCTGCAAATGAAAAGAAAAATGAACCAACTGTTAAATGTGAGGAAAATAAAATAAATGATAAAGAGAAGAAGGCTAACTCAAGTTAGGGGCACTCCTTGGCACGCATGCCCTGTATTTTGCATTGAAAGACGATTGAGAATGATGACATCCAATAGAGAGAGTACAATCACTTCGTTTTCCGTGTTCTTGTTGACTAAAAACTAGAATGTAGATTATTTTAGAACAAAGTTTTGCTCTAGAATGTAGAATATTTCAGAACGGAGGGAAAACTAGGCAGGCCATCTGTTTTGTCTCCAGATAGTAAAAAAAATCTATTATGTCTTCTTATGCTAAAAAAAATGGTGTGTCTCCTAATACTGATACAATTACACAAGGCTGTGTGCATCGCTTGATGCAGAGGCCGGGGTTTCGCTCCCCAAATCGAAAAAAATACTGATACAATTAAGATTTTCTTGAATTAGATACAATTAGGAATTATGCATGTGAAAAACTAGGAATTATGATTAGGTAATATAGTAGGCATTAGGGTCCGAGCATCGCATAAAACGAAAAGGGGACCTGCGACGCGACACCAAGTTGTGACCTTGTTGCGTGATTGTGAGGGTTCGGAGGATGCCCGATTGTCGATAGCTTTACTGTTAGGCCTTGTTGCTTGCTTTTTTGTTGTTCGCTATATGCCGCAGGTAGTTTTCTTGGTAGAAATTGAACCACGGACCCCAGTCACACACTTCAAAAATATTAGAAACTATTAGTTATGATATTACTCCATTGTCACTGGTCTGCACTCAAATTGTTTGAATTTCTTTATATTGTTTTGTGCCACATCTACTCTTTTTGCACTAATATTTGATATATTTCTGAATTTTGTACTGTGAAATAAAACACCTAAAGTTATAGTATGGTTTGGTTTTATTAGGGGTACGAGTTCTAAAAAGTTTATGGCTCCAATTTACAATTCGCACCAGGGCCCCAATTTCTATTGACGGCCCTGACTCTCAGCCTGTATGTTAGATTGTTAACATAGATGACGGGTTGCTCTACGTTTTACCCTCGCAAATTTGGAGAACCTGACTAGAATACCAAGCATAACCAGGGTTGCTGTCTCCCTATACTTCATGAACGCCACCAGAGTAGCTACGCTGGCCAAGCTTTGCCGGAGATCACTTGGATCCAGCCCGTGCTCTTGGGAGTAAAACAATTCGGACACCTGGTTTTCTCCTATATCTCACCACCGCTAATGGGCAATATAACTGAATTTATGGTGTGTGGCTATATATGTACATCCTTCAAACGCAAAGATAGGTAAAGCTCTTCTATGTTTAGAGCATGGAAATTCTAGAAATAAAAGCAGGATTTCTCATGGAAGACGATGGAAATTCGGCACAGAGGATGGATATGCGTTTCCTAGTGACAGGGGCACTCAAAGCTCATCATTTTATACGAGGCTACTTGGGCTCTAAAGAGGAAAATGCGTGACAATGGTTTAGAGCATGGCATGGGAAAATCTCAAAAGAGCGTGAGACAGACTTTTGTACGTAGAACTAATGCATTTTGCATATCACTCAACAAAGATGATTTGACGGCCTTGACCCACCTTTGACGTTCCACCGTAGCTCTCCTCTATAACACCCTGTCGACTACTTGTCCTAACGTTTTTTGAGATCAAGTACTTGTAACTTGGGGGAGTAGGAGGCCTAGTTGATTTTCTTTCATAATTTATAACTTCCTGGGCTTATCTCTTTTTCCATCCTTTTAATAAACAAAATGTACTTTTCTTAGTTAATACTTACGACGGATTGTTTATATTCATGGTGGAGTTTATATGACCGGTTTACCTAGACTATGCTGGTAATACCCGCACTAAAAATCAATAGTAGCTAGGGTGAGTTGGGTGAAATAAATCACATCTGACTTCTTTCGTGGGACAATGCCGTCATTGAGGAGAGACATTGGAAGGTTACCAACAACAATGACTGCATTTTTTGCCATGAACATGTGTGGAAGATTGGAAGCATTTTTTTCAGCTGTACCTATAGTTCCAAAATTTGGAATTATTTACAGATTGAGTGGAGAGATAGGTGAGTGTCTGAAAGTCACAATTTTGCTAAGAGACATTTCCTAGGACCCTTTTTTACTGAGGTGATCATTTTGGCTTGTTGGAATATTTTGAAGCAGCGAAATGGTTATATTTTTGACAACAGTAAACCTTCTTTCAAAGGTTGGAAGGCAGGCTCGCTATGCTTAAGCATAGGGTGAAGAAGTCAGTTCTAAATTCTTTGTCATCATGGCTGGATCAGATGTTGTAATTTAGCTCTTTGCTTCTTTTTATATGCAAAATATTCGTACATATATGTTTTAGATGGACCTACTAGATTCTACGTTGTTTGGTGAGACATATTCAACCTATAGCTAAAATTTTGTGTTCAAGTATCATGATAAAACCTAGCAAAAGTTCACATGTTGATAAGCTCCACTGGTTCTGCAGGTGTTTCTGGGTGATGCCATCGTTTATGTTTCAGGGTTTTCACCTCGTGCCAGTTGAGTCCAAGTTGGCTGACACAAAGGCCATATATCTTCAGAGGCTCAACACAAAGAACACATCTCTCCATCTCTTTTGCAATCAGTCTCAAATGTAATATGCTGATCACATGAATGAAATCACCTCACATGAGGCTTTTCGTTTGAAGAAAGAGTGCACGCCATTTAAACCGGTGATTGTGTAGGGATCTCGATGTCATATATTGCATTCATGCAGCCAGTGCAGTACTATATCGTTGAGTGTTGCTTGCCTTGGATAAAATGAGTCCACAAACCTCGAGGATGTGTAGGTCGATGTCTTTATAGTTCACAATGGTCGATCCTACAAGCTTATGCTTCATGTAAGCTAGCTTGGCTCCCACTCATACTCTTGAAAGTGCAACATTATCGACACTTGGTTTCCTCCAATATTTCACTGCCTCTTAGTCATCAAATCAGTTATATCTGATGTGGAAGATATTATTTCACATAGGGCAAAATATTTTGCCATTTCCTACTATATAGTGTTGTCAACACAATGTGTTTGCAGTGACAGCGGAGCATTCCAATCATGAGTTCAAACCATGGTTTTATAGGAGGCTACTATGTGCTTCTACATGCAAACATCGTGACCATAATCTAGGGGAAAGGGAGAGGTCAAATGCATGAGACTATAGCGCTACTCCCTCTGCCCAATGCATTGGCGTCTTACTTTTACGTGTTTTAACTTTGATCACTAATTTAACCAATAATATATGTGTCACTTGCTATAAAAGTTGTACCATTAGAAACTTTATTTGTATACAAATTCAGTGATATGACTTTCGTGGCATGTGATATATAGCTTTCGTTGGTTAAATCAATGTTCAAAATTATACCTCGAAAAACGAGCATGTAGGTAGAGACCTCTACGAATTCATTCAAACCTCACACGGTACATGAAGTATGATTTCAGTCATGTAAATGGCACACATTCCACTGGCAACAACATACCTTTAGTGCTTGCTTTGTTTGGCAATGGCTCGGTTGGATTGTTGTGCGTTAACCTTCTGGCTTTTCATTATCCTTATTATAATTGCGAGAAGATATAATCATGACCATGATCGTAACAATTGCTTTAAATACTTTTAGTTTTGCTAATGCAACATATAATACTACCTCCGTCCCAAGGCTTAAGGCATATAACTTTTTTCAGAAGTCAAACCAACTAAAGTTTGACCAAGATTTTAGAGAAAATATTAATATTTACACTATGTAATCCATACCCTTTCATACATCATGAAACATATTTTCACTTGGTATCTATATAATATAATAGTTCTTTATAGTTTTTTTCTAAAAGTTTGGTCAAACTTTACATGGCTTGACTTTTCAAAAAAGTTATATGCCTTAAGCCTTGGGATAGAGGGAGTAGTGCCCATTTTCTCTAAATTATTTTGCGCATTGGAATGAGAAGTATCGGATCTCGATTGAAAAGTAATATAATTAAGCGATAGAATGAAAAAACTGTCATTGATGGTCATCTCCTCCACAGATCATCTCGTTTCCTAAGCTGTTCCAGGAGGGTGAAATGCGCTATCTTCTCCACAGATCATCTCGTTTCCTAAGCTGCTCCAGGAGGGTGAAATGCGCGATGGCACGCAGGACGAATGCAATCCTAGTCCAACATAGCCAGAGTTAGAAGATCTCCAACAGGCCCACTAAAACACGTCCGCACGCAAAAAACTGAAATTTAGCGCGCGAGAGAGCAAAACATGTGCTATAATAGGCACTATAAATTATCATGCGCGTAAAAAAATTTGTGCGCGACAAATCATGCATCACGCGCTGCAAAACTCTTCCCGACACGGCTACAACCACCAATCTGAAAACCCATGCGCGACGCGCTGCTCCATTCCCCCCACCCTCCTCTAACGACAAGTCGCGCCGAATCTCCGCCGCTGCACCCCACCATTAGCGCCCCCCGCCACTCGTCCACATGGCCGTCCTGGAACTGCTGCCGTGGTAAATCCAGCCGCTAGCCGCCGCCGCTCCCCCAGTTCCACCCCCCACCGCCACCGCGGTAACTCGAGCCGCTAGCGGTCTTCGCTCCCCTAGTTCTCTGTGCACATCCAGTAGCCGTCAAGCTCCAACTACACACAAGGGGTTTGATAAAACCGTTGAAAGGTATGAATTGCCGCTGATTCGCCCATTTTTATTTTTGAATGTTGTTTCTAGTTAGAATAATCTTGATTGCATGGCTGTAGATGAGTTCGTACTACTCGTCATCCGATGAAGAATGTGACCTTGGATAAGAAGAGGACATAGCGATGCTATAGGCTATGCACGCAAATAAAAGGCATAAGCACGGTGGTTTCATTTTCGGTCGACAAAAGTTATGGAGGGAAAGGATCGAAGATCACAACAAATTGATGCATAACTACTTTGTGAAGAATCCTACTTTCTCCGAGCAATATTTTTGTCGCCATTTAGGATGAGCATAAACTTGTTCAAAAACATCACGGAGAGCGTGAATACGTATGACCGGTTTTTCGAGTAATAGAGGAATGCCGCGGGTGATATTGGCCACATCACCTACCAAAAGGTGACTGTTGCCTTGCGTATGATGGCATATGGTATTCCGGCGGATCTTGTTGACGACCACTTGAAAATGGGTGAGAGTCAAGCCATCAAGTGTGTCGAGTGCTTTGCAGTAGCAATTGTGTGAGTGTTCGGTGAGAAATACTTGAGAGACACATTTGCACAAGACATGACTAGACTTTTGTAATTCAACAGAGCTCAGGGATTTTCAGTTATGCTTGGCTCAACTGATTGTATGCATTGGAGTTGGAAGAATTGTCCTACAACATGGTATGGACAATTCAAAGGCCACAAAATGGATTTCACTATAATCCTTGAATCCGTGGTCGATTATGAGACTTGGATTTGGTATGTTTTCTTCGGAATATGCTGTTCTTGCAATGACATCCATGTTCTTCAACAGTCACCACTTATGAATTGGATTGCAATGGGTGAAAGTCCACCGATAGGTTTTAAAGCAAATATCCGCACATAAAACTATGGCTACTTTCTTGTCGATATATCTATCCAAGGTGGCAAACTTGTGAAGCCGGTACACAAACCACAAGGTAAGAAATAACTTGGATTTCGTAATTCTCAAGCGGTGGCTAGGAAAGATGTGGAGCTAGCATTTAGGATTTTGCAAGCTCAATTTGCTATTGTGAGAGGACCGGCCAGATTTTGGGATCAATAGATTTTTGATATATCATGAACACTTGTGTGATCATGCATAACATGATCATCGAGGATGAGCATGGCTAAGATTTAGAATACTTCTTCTATAACTTGATGGGACGACCCGTACGAGTGCAAAGAAAAGAAGAGAGGGTGGCCCGCTTTATTTATTTCTACCGTTCCATTAAATTTGACAAACCAATGTGCATGATAATCTTAAAAAAGATCTCATCGAGGAGCTGTGGTCATGGAATGAACAACAAAACCACTAGTTTTTGTATTGTTGATGTACTATTTGTTGTATTAATGATGTACCATTTGTTGTATTGATGATGAACTATTTGTGTGTTCTAATATTAATTCAACTATTTATTCTTGATTATTTTGTGTATGCTTGATCTTCTTTGTTCTATATTTATGTGTGTTTGGTGTTTATGCTGCCACGCTGCATTTTATAGCTTTTGGTAAAGTGTTGCTCACCGTGTGCTGCATTTTATAGCTCCCCAAATTGCTACCGTCTCCCGCACACGCAAAAACAACCAAACACATGCCCAAAAAGTTTTTTTAGCATGCATGATTCTTAGGCACTGTTAGATATGCTCTTAGCACTGATCTTCAACCAAAAAATAGACTAAATGCTCTATCGAAGAGAACCCAAATTCTTGATCCGCTCATGCACTTCTCGATTCTCAGCATGCAGTTTGGAACTCCATATCACTAATTTTGACGCACTCACATAACCCGTGAACATGGCTAGGCAGCTGAAGTACGAATAGTAACTAGATGGACCTCGTGCGCGTTGCTGCGGGTGTTATTTCTTATAATCGGTAGAACATGTATTTTTTCTTTTTCGTTTTCTACATATTTATATATTTTCGTTTTTGGCAAAGCAACATACATTTCATCTCCTTCTTTTGCTTGTTGCAATTTCTTTATGACTTCCTATCAGGGGTGCATTTCTTGTTTACCCGACTGCAACTACAATGAAGAAAAATGGAGAGGAAGATGTATTCGAAAAGCACATTACTGTAAAGTGTGCCCCCAGAAAAAGTATATCTAAGATTTATTTCTGACTATAGCATTTGTATATATAACAATACATAATTTCTTAGTATAGCTTCTCTTAAAAAAAACCTTTGCTAAAGCGACAAATTTAATAAATTCAGAACTTCTCGTTACTACTTCTTTACTCAATAACCCTTGGTTGCTTGGCAGATGGATGCAGCAATAGCTCACAGAACTTATATCGCACCATAATATTAGAAAAATATAGTACACCTAATGGAATGACCACTAGACTTTTGTGAATTAGAGCAGTAAGGTAGATGTAGTCTTTACGAAGTATTGGATGTAGCTGACAGAACTTATATTGTAATATCAGAAGAGAAGCAATACCAGAGAAGTATATCATGATAATGCCTTAAAACCGATGAATAACGGGATATGTTGGTGAACTGGAGCTGCAATTCAAGGAAGACGCCTTTTTAGAAAAAGTTTTAGATAAACATATTACAAGAGTGACATTGTGGCAAACCCATATTGCGACTGAGCTTTATACTTATCATATGAAAATACCTATATAAAGCACATTAAAGCAAAATGCATTGCTTGTCTCTTCAAGTAACATTGTTGTTAGATTTATGTTCATGGGTACCTTGGACACTAAAGCAATTCCTCTTGAATTAGTTTTGTATAGGTTTAAATGTACCGACAAAAGGCTAAATAAAAGTAAAGGTTGATTAAAAAATAGTGATGAAAAAATGGAAAAGGGTGCGAAAACTAAGCCACAGATAAAATAACAACAACCATTTTTTATCTCGAAGTGGTTCGGTAGATTTGGGATCGAACATACAATACGATATGCACAATAATACTTAAGGTAGCGTGGCATATGAGCAAAAAAACCTGGAAATGACCGGAGATGGACAATAGAAGCGAAAGGTTACCTTCCTAGTGACATACATATTTGTTTTGGTAGTTTCTGGAGACGGAGAACAAAAGAGAAGAGAATGAGTACTTTAAATGTCTTCTTTAGAAGAATGGATACCAAATATTTCTAGGTTTATTATAGTAAGCATACTGAAGTTGTGATAGGTACTATCATTGCCAAGGAGGCTGAAGTATTAATATGTAATAATCAAACTCGGAAAGCAGAGCAACCTGAGATATATTGTGCCTTGTTTCCGGCGCAATCAACTTGATTCTGAGCATGCAATATCGACATACTGAAGCTCGGCTGAATCTGAGACTGCATAATACTAATGTAAGTATTTGCAAAATGTTTTCAGAAAGAAGATTCAGCAACATTAACAATCAGAAGAGAAAAAGGAAAACCGAGGAAGAGCTCACTTTCTCCATCTCTTGCATTATCCACTAATTCTAGTTTTTTATGTGCCCCATACTGAACCATTCCTTTGGCAAGATCATACCATCTATTTACTACGCTCACTACATCTATAATAGGGACTCTTTACGTGTACACATGAACAAACATTTGAGGCGTCAACTAGCCAAGTACAGGAGACCAATGAAAGTGAGCATAAATAAATGAAAAGAAGCCCTAGTGATGGCTGTTTTATCTATGCAGTCACTAAGAATCAGGATACTAGATAAATTTGAAAAATGCCCTTTTCAAACATGATATGCAAAGCATTCTGAAAAATGATTAAAACCCTATACAATAATGATTGTATGTATGCTTGTTGTCCATTAAGTTGATAAAAATTAATTATATAGCATCTATTTATTCATCTAGGAAAAAATGATGAAAATTGCTCTTCTATTATGCTCAACGACCAATTTCTGATCTTAGGCACATAAACATATATATGTATGGTAGGAAAAAGGACATATCTAAACGTGACGACATACTTTTATGAGATTAGTTAGTAGTGTACCTCGGAGTAGTTTGCCCAATCTGAAGAGAGGTTGTTCCCGATGCAAGAATGGGTAATCATAACGCCAGGCAAGAGAAGGGGCAAACCTGACACATCTTCATACAGTAATTCTGGTCCACTTTATTCCATTCATCAAATGACAAATAATTCTTTGCGTCGGGAAGAATTTATGTATGTCATTGTGTCCAAAATCTAAAGACACGTACTTACAGGAAAGCAAGGTACACTTGGATCATCTACCTAATAACACATAATGTAAACAAAGGGACGTAGTCATAGCCTGGAACATGGAGTGCTGCATTTTCTGCATATTATTGTTGAGTAAAAATGACCCTAAAAAGGAAAGTACAGGAGAACCGCTACAATTATGAACAAATAAGAATCAGAGCAAGCAAATAATATTCACCTCCAAGAAATCATATGTTCATCATGATTCCTCAAAATCAATCTAACTCAAGATTTATTTTCACCGTAAACAGGTGTATAGCAAAAGATAAAAATCATGTAATGACAAAATTCCATAAACATTTATCCCACCGATGATTGATACAAAGGACAACAGATTTCACAAAGTAAAAAGACTATTTTTCTATTCTTAACAGCCAAATATTTGTTACCTGTAAGCTGCAGTGTGTACAATCGATAGATACATGCTTATGTAGAATATTTCAGGCTTAGCTATGAGCAAAGGTACTTCCTATTTCACGTAACTAAGTGACAATAGGAAAATTCAATATGTTCATTCATTCAGCTCCACTTAAAATAGTTAGCTTATTTTCTAAGACATTAGCTGAAGAACAAATCCATTTATTACAGTAAATAAGCCAATTTGAAGCATTTACAACATTATCCAGATAACTTGCAACAACCTTGGGAAGTTGTATCCTCCTTGCAACCCAACATATAATCTTCAAGTGAGTATAAAGTTGTGGTGATATGAACCAAAGCCACTAATAATGCTTGGAGAATCTAACACTTGTTTCTCTGCTAGTTATGTTGTTGTTGTTTGTAAAGTAGGGACTTCACATTGTAGAACCCAATTTGCACAAAGTTGGTTCCATGAATCCAGATTCATGCAAAAACAAAAATAAAAAATTTAAGGCTGAAATACAGAGGCCAACATATGAATCCCGAATTCACCGATCAATATTATCAAATAGACTTGATGTGATAGACAGATACCGGGGTTGCTACACCATGATATCTGAAGAAGATCGTAGATGACCATGTAGCCGTAACACTTGGCATCCGCTACAACCTATACATGATGATAGAAATCAATGAGATGATCGGATCATCTGATAATGTTGCCAAATTTAAGGAAATTTTTGATCACTGACCGTGCTGCCCCAACGGTTGTGCATGTTGATGCAGGCCCGCCAGTGAAGCACCATGCAAACAGTGTCGTGGTGGCACTTGCAAGCATCCATGTCCAGTGCAGCGCACCCGAGATTGACGCTGTTGAGTCAATGCCTATGCGGAGCAGCGCCTCAATGTACGCGCGTTGTGTCACCGTGGCACGCGAGGAAGAGAAGCTGCATGCCGGGGTCAGGGTTGTCTAGCAGGGTGAGCTCCTGGCTGGCCAAGGCACCCCCACAGAGCTCTGGCTTGGCCACACTGGTGGTTCAGGTTTAGGGACAACTACCGCCCAAAAATGAGTTGTCCAGTGTTCCGGGCCATGTGTGGGGAGGACTCGAGCAACAGCTGCCACCGGAGGACAAATAAGACTACCAGCGGACCTTGCCGATCAAGCATCATCTGACTCTTTGCACATATAGTCACCTTAATCAAGATACAAACAATAAATGGCAAGATGGACTTCTTCAGTAGCATGTTGATATCAAAATAATAGAGAAAACTCTGTTATCAGAACTCTAGTTTATCCTTGTTGATTTATATATGAGTCCTGGACCGAAACTACATGCCTACATCAGGTCTTAAACTCAGAGCATGAGACAAACAATATGTAACTGCAACCCTCTGTTTTGGGGCAACAATTATTCATAATTTTATAGTTCATCTATCTGGACACACTTGATTCATCCAAGAAATTATAAATTGTTCCCAAGTAAATCCTCGTGATATAACTGAACCATTGGCAAGTGAGCAACTCTTGAAACACCATCGGAGAGAGAGAGATTCAACTTGATAGACAAATTCCATAGTACTAACCTCTCCATATCTGTGTTTTGCTGTCGTATGCGCCAGATTTCCAAGGGACACATCACCTTCAGGCTTCCCCTTTTTTCTTTCCAGGGACAGACCAGCTGCAACGCTATCTACCAAACCAAGAACCACCCATCATTGTGAGACCAAAGGACAAAAAAGGGGAGATAATGGGCAGTAGGAGGCACATACACGATGGAGAGTTATCACGCCACCTCGTTACATACTTCCGCGGTGAGCCCTTCATCTTCTTTGGCATCACGGAGGAATCACCTCAGTTGCCTCACCGCCTCTCCCATGCACAGATGCGTGTGGAGGAAGAAGATTAGACCACACCTTGCTACAGCTAGGGTTCTCCGCGAGGGCGCTTGTAGGGGAGAAAGGTTAATGAAGCTCCTAAGTTTTGGCAGAGAAGGCCAGGCTAGTGATCAGCGGGGCTGATTTGGAAGAGGAGGAGGTCAGGCCGGTGGATGCATCTAGAATCGGAGGCGGCGGCAGGTGAGCAGGGAGAGGGGAGGAGAGGGTGTAAACCCCACTACTAAACCGACTCGGGCCAGGGTGACCGCCCTAAACGTGACAGCCGGGGACACCACCGTCTAAACAAGGGGAACAACCACAGCCCGTCAATTCCAATTCCAGGGAGCTTAGTTCTCTTTAGGATTTGTTTTCGCGAGTGAAATACGTTCACGTAGGAATTATTAAGGATGTTTTATCGTTCACCGCTTAATGGACGAATACCGACTATCAAGATGTGCTCTTGATGGGCCTGGCCTTAGCGGAAAGGTCGAAGATACCGTGCTGCCGCTCGACTAGACTGCCGATTCTTATTCTTTTTCTCTTTTTAAGTTTCTCTTTTACTTTTATGTTTTTCCCTTTTCTCATTTTTGTTCTTTCCATCTCATCTATACTGTAGTCCCTTCGCAGCCTCCTCCTGCAGCGGTAGCACTGTTGCACCTAATGGATGGATGTGAATATCATGAGCCACTAGAGTCCACCTCGTTTGCTGAGCTATAAGCAACCTAGCATTCTTAAAAACAATGTAATCGTAGGATACACCCCTCTCTCTTTTTATTGATTTTGATCATAGGCACTCGATTAGCCTCTGATGTGTTTGGGTTGTTGTCGCTGTTTGTAATTGAACCATACTACTTGCGGTGAAGGTGAACAACACAATGGACACTTTAGTTGCTCAGTACGGAGAGGATACATCGGCCAAATGGATCGTAGTGTACGACTCCCGAAGTATGTGTTAACATAGATGAGAAGGTATTCTAACATCTCATAACAAAATTGTGTTTGTTTTGCACACAATGCCTCGAGGCATATTGGAAATGCAGGTCTTAATTGCACACACGCTTGCATCGGAAGAGGATTGTGCTTGGAGGGCAATAGCTTGGTTCCTAATCATACTCTTAAAAGGTCAACCTTACTAGCGCTTGGTTTTCTCCAAGATCTTAGTTTCATCTAGTGAGGAAAGTAATCAAAAAGTGGCAAGGAATAATTCCCATAGTGTGAAAGGATGTTGCTAATGTAAGTTTACTATATAGCGATATTTGTACACCACGTGTTGGATCCCATGGTTTTATAGGGGTTTCGGATGAAAGCTGTGACCATCAATTAGGGCAAGGGGAAACGTTAACAAATGCATGAGATTGCATACAGGTGGAGCCCAATCCATTTCCAGTCTCATGCAACAAAGATGATTGGTTTTACCATACAATAAGTATGAATTCAGTAATGTAAAAGAACGCCACTGAACCCATTGACTCAAAATATCTTTACAACTTTATTTGCTTGGCCTTAAGTGGATTATGATAATACTAGCTGCTAGTACTCCCTCCGTCCCAAAGCTTAAGGCTTATTTTTTTAAAAGTCAAGCTACCGAAAGTTTGATCAAACTTTTAGAAAAAACTATGAAGAACTATAATATTATAGATATCATATGAAAATATGTTTCATGATGTATCAAAGGTTATGGACTTCATATTGTAAATATTAATATTTTTTCTAAAAACTTGGTCAAACTTTACATAGTTTGACTTTTACAGAAAAATATAAGCCTTAAACTTTGAGACAGAGGTAGTAGTTTATTTCGCAATTCCCTTCCAGATTCTACTTATTTCCTAGTACAACTGCAAGTTGATATATTCATCCTATCAAAAACACAAATGATTCTAGCTAGTTAGGCGACACGAAAATCAGTTTATCTATATTTAATCTGGTTAACCGATCATAGTAATGCTATTTGTATAGATTCCATTGCACATTAGATTGATAAATAAGCAAGGCGATACTCCACGATTTATTATGCTACTCAACAACAATTGCATTCAGATTCATAGGTTGATCGATGGCTCATGTCCTCATAGTTAATGTAACTAGATTTAGGGCTGCGCCTTGGTTCATGACCTAAAAATATTTGCACCGATTTATATTTTGTGTAATTGTGATAAAATAAATTATATTGTCCAATATAAATAAGCAGCAGTAAACGGAGAACACATAGTATATCTTACTAAACACTGTTCCCATAGAGTAGAAAAACAATATTCTACATAAGGGCATTGTCAGAAAAGGTCTTTAGAGGGCATGACCCTGGTGGCAGGAAATGGAGACTTCATAAGTACTTGCATAACCAAAAGAGGACGGCTGCAAATGAAAAGAAAAATGAACCAACTGTTAAATGTGAGGAAAATAAAATAAATGATAAAGAGAAGAAGGCTAACTCAAGTTAGGGGCACTCCTTGGCACGCATGCCCTGTATTTTGCATTGAAAGACGATTGAGAATGATGACATCCAATAGAGAGAGTACAATCACTTCGTTTTCCATGTTCTTGTTGACTAAAAACTAGAATGTAGATTATTTTAGAACAAAGTTTTGCTCTAGAATGTAGAATATTTCAGAACGGAGGGAAAACTAGGCAGGCCATCTGTTTTGTCTCCAGATAGTAAAAAAAATCTATTATGTCTTCTTATGCTAAAAAAAATGGTGTGTCTCCTAATACTGATACAATTACACAAGGCTGTGTGCATCGCTTGATGCAGAGGCCGGGGTTTCTCTCCCCAAATCGAAAAAAATACTGATACAATTAAGATTTTCTTGAATTAGATACAATTAGGAATTATGCATGTGAAAAACTAGGAATTATGATTAGGTAATATAGTAGGCATTAGGGTCCGAGCATCGCATAAAACGAAAAGGGGACCTGCGACGCGACACCAAGTTGTGACCTTGTTGCGTGATTGTGAGGGTTCGGAGGATGCCCCGATTGTCGATAGCTTTACTGTTAGGCCTTGTTGCTTCGTTTTGCTTTTGTTGTTCGCTATATGCCGCAGGTAGTTTTCTTGGTAGAAATTGAACCACGGACCCCAGTCACACACTTCAAAAATATTAGAAACTATTAGTTATGATATTACTCCATTGTCACTGGTCTGCACTCAAATTGTTTGAATTTCTTTATATTGTTTTGTGCCACATCTACTCTTTTTGCACTAATATTTGATATATTTCTGAATTTTGTACTGTGAAATAAAACACCTAAAGTTATAGTATGGTTTGGTTTTATTAGGGGTACGAGTTCTAAAAAGTTTATGGCTCCAATTTACAATTCGCACCAGGGCCCCAATTTCTATTGACGGCCCTGACTCTCAGCCTGTATGTTAGATTGTTAACATAGATGACGGGTTGCTCTACGTTTTACCCTCGCAAATTTGGAGAACCTGACTAGAATACCAAGCATAACCAGGGTTGCTGTCTCCCTATACTTCATGAACGCCACCAGAGTAGCTACGCTGGCCAAGCTTTGCCGGAGATCACTTGGATCCAGCCCGTGCTCTTGGGAGTAAAACAATTCGGACACCTGGTTTTCTCCTATATCTCACCACCGCTAATGGGCAATATAACTGAATTTATGGTGTGTGGCTATATATGTACATCCTTCAAACGCAAAGATAGGTAAAGCTCTTCTATGTTTAGAGCATGGAAATTCTAGAAATAAAAGCAGGATTTCTCATGGAAGACGATGGAAATTCGGCACAGAGGATGGATATGCGGTTTCCTAGTGACAGGGGGCACTCAAAGCTCATCATTTTATACGAGGCTACTTGGGCTCTAAAGAGGAAAATGCGTGACAATGGTTTAGAGCATGGCATGGGAAAATCTCAAAAGAGCGTGAGACAGACTTTTGTACGTAGAACTAATGCATTTTTCATATCACTCAACAAAGATGATTTGACGGCCTTGACCCACCTTTGACGTTCCACCGTAGCTCTCCTCTATAACACCCTGTCGACTACTTGTCCTAACGTTTTTTGAGATCAAGTACTTGTAACTTGGGGGAGTAGGAGGCCTAGTTGATTTTCTTTCATAATTTATAACTTCCTGGGCTTATCTCTTTTTCCATCCTTTTAATAAACAAAATGTACTTTTCTTAGTTAATACTTACGACGGATTGTTTATATTCATGGTGGAGTTTATATGACCGGTTTACCTAGACTATGCTGGTAATACCCGCACTAAAAATCAATAGTAGCTAGGGTGAGTTGGGTGAAATAAATCACATCTGACTTCTTTCGTGGGACAATGCCGTCATTGAGGAGAGACATTGGAAGGTTACCAACAACAATGACTGCATTTTTTGCCATGAACATGTGTGGAAGATTGGAAGCATTTTTTTCAGCTGTACCTATAGTTCCAAAATTTGGAATTATTTACAGATTGAGTGGAGAGATAGGTGAGTGTCTGAAAGTCACAATTTTGCTAAGAGACATTTCCTAGGACCCTTTTTTACTGAGGTGATCATTTTGGCTTGTTGGAATATTTTGAAGCAGCGAAATGGTTATATTTTTGACAACAGTAAACCTTCTTTCAAAGGTTGGAAGGCAGGCTCGCTATGCTTAAGCATAGAGTGAAGAAGTCAGTTCTAAATTCTTTGTCATCATGGCTGGATCAGATGTTGTAATTTAGCTCTTTGCTTCTTTTTATATGCAAAATATTCGTACATATATGTTTTAGATGGACCTACTAGATTCTACGTTGTTTGGTGAGACATATTCAACCTATAGCTAAAATTTTGTGTTCGTTATCATGATAAAACCTAGCAAAAGTTCACATGTTGATAAGCTCCACTGGTTCTGCAGGTGTTTCTGGGTGATGCCATCGTTTATGTTTCAGGGTTTTCACCTCGTGCCAGTTGAGTCCAAGTTGGCTGACACAAAGGCCATATATCTTCAGAGGCTCAACACAAAGAACACATCTCTCCATCTCTTTTGCAATCAGTCTCAAATGTAATATGCTGATCACATGAATGAAATCACCTCACATGAGGCTTTTCGTTTGAAGAAAGAGTGCACGCCATTTAAACCGGTGATTGTGTAGGGATCTCGATGTCATATATTGCATTCATGCAGCCAGTGCAGTACTATATCGTTGAGTGTTGCTTGCCTTGGATAAAATGAGTCCACAAACCTCGAGGATGTGTAGGTCGATGTCTTTATAGTTCACAATGGCCGTCGATCCTACAAGCTTATGCTTCATGTAAGCTAGCTTGGCTCCCACTCATACTCTTGAAAGTGCAACATTACTGACACTTGGTTTCCTCCAATATTTCACTGCCTCTTAGTCATCAAATCAGTTATATCTGATGTGGAAGATATTATTTCACATAGGGCAAAATATTTTGCCATTTCCTACTATATAGTGTTGTCAACACAATGTGTTTGCAGTGACAGCGGAGCATTCCAATCATGAGTTCAAACCATGGTTTTATAGGAGGCTACTATGTGCTTCTACATGCAAACATCGTGACCATAATCTAGGGGAAAGGGAGAGGTCAAATGCATGAGACTATAGCGCTACTCCCTCTGCCCAATGCATTGGCGTCTTACTTTTACGTGTTTTAACTTTGATCACTAATTTAACCAATAATATATGTGTCACTTGCTATAAAAGTTGTACCATTAGAAACTTTATTTGTATACAAATTCAGTGATATGACTTTCGTGGCATGTGATATATAGCTTTCGTTGGTTAAATCAATGTTCAAAATTATACCTCGAAAAACGAGCATGTAGGTAGAGACCTCTACGAATTCATTCAAACCTCACACGGTACATGAAGTATGATTTCAGTCATGTAAATGGCACACATTCCACTGGCAACAACATACCTTTAGTGCTTGCTTTGTTTGGCAATGGCTCGGTTGGATTGTTGTGCGTTAACCTTCTGGCTTTTCATTATCCTTATTATAATTATAGAAGATATAATCATGCCCATGATCGTAACAATTGCTTTAAATACTTTTAGTTTTGCTAATGCAGCATATAATACTACCTCCGTCCCAAGGCTTAAGGCATATAACTTTTTTCAGAAGTCAAACCAACTAAAGTTTGACCAAGATTTTAGAGAAAATATTAATATTTACACTATGTAATCCATACCCTTTCATACATCATGAAACATATTTTCACTTGGTATCTATATAATATAATAGTTCTTTATAGTTTTTTTCTAAAAGTTTGGTCAAACTTTACATGGCTTGACTTTTCAAAAAAGTTATATGCCTTAAGCCTTGGGATAGAGGGAGTAGTGCCCATTTTCTCTAAATTATTTTGCGCATTGGAATGAGAAGTATCGGATCTCCCCGAAGGGTCATTGATTGAAAAGTAATATAATTAAGCGATAGAATGAAAAAACTGTCATTGATGGTCATCTCCTCCACAGATCATCTCGTTTCCTAAGCTGTTCCAGGAGGGTGAAATGCGCTATCTTCTCCACAGATCATCTCGTTTCCTAAGCTGCTCCAGGAGGGTGAAATGCGCGATGGCACGCAGGACGAATGCAATCCTAGTCCAACATAGCCAGAGTTAGAAGATCTCCAACAGGCCCACTAAAACACGTCCGCACGCAAAAAACTGAAATTTAGCGCGCGAGAGAGCAAAACATGTGCTATAATAGGCACTATAAATTATCATGCGCGTAAAAAAATTTGTGCGCGCGACAAATCGCGGCATCACGCGCTGCAAAACTCTTCCCGACACGAAGCTACAACCACCAATCTGAAAAACCCATGCGCGACCGCGACGCCTGCTCCATTCCCCCCACCCTCCTCTAACGACAAGTCGCGCCGAATCTCCGCCGCCGCTGCACCCCACCATTAGCGCCCCCCGCCACTCGTCCACATGGCCGTCCTGGAACTGCTGCCGTGGTAAATCCAGCCGCTAGCCGCCGCCGCTCCCCCAGTTCCACCCCCCCACCGCCACCGCGGTAACTCGAGCCGCTAGCGGTCTTCGCTCCCCTAGTTCTCTGTGCACATCCAGTAGCCGTCAAGCTCCAACTACACACAAGGGGTTTGATAAAACCGTTGAAAGGTATGAATTGCCGCTGATTCGCCCATTTTTATTTTTGAATGTTGTTTCTAGTTAGAATAATCTTGATTGCATGGCTGTAGATGAGTTCGTACTACTCATCATCCGATGAAGAATGTGACCTTGGATAAGAAGAGGACATAGCGATGCTATAGGCTATGCACGCAAATAAAAGGCATAAGCACGGTGGTTTCATTTTCGGTCGACAAAAGTTATGGAGGGAAAGGATCGAAGATCACAACAAATTGATGCATAACTACTTTGTGAAGAATCCTACTTTCTCCGAGCAATATTTTTGTCGCCATTTAGGATGAGCATAAACTTGTTCAAAAACATCACGGAGAGCGTGAATACGTATGACCGGTTTTTCGAGTAATAGAGGAATGCCGCGGGTGATATTGGCCACATCACCTACCAAAAGGTGACTGTTGCCTTGCGTATGATGGCATATGGTATTCCGGCGGATCTTGTTGACGACCACTTGAAAATGGGTGAGAGTCAAGCCATCAAGTGTGTCGAGTGCTTTGCAGTAGCAATTGTGTGAGTGTTCGGTGAGAAATACTTGAGAGACACATTTGCACAAGACATGACTAGACTTTTGTAATTCAACAGAGCTCAGGGATTTTCAGTTATGCTTGGCTCAACTGATTGTATGCATTGGAGTTGGAAGAATTGTCCTACAACATGGTATGGACAATTCAAAGGCCACAAAATGGATTTCACTATAATCCTTGAATCCGTGGTCGATTATGAGACTTGGATTTGGTATGTTTTCTTCGGAATATGCTGTTCTTGCAATGACATCCATGTTCTTCAACAGTCACCACTTATGAATTGGATTGCAATGGGTGAAAGTCCACCGATAGGTTTTAAAGCAAATATCCGCACATAAAACTATGGCTACTTTCTTGCTGACGATATCTATCCAAGGTGGCAAACTTGTGAAGCCGGTACACAAACCACAAGGTAAGAAATAACTTGGATTTCGTAATTCTCAAGCGGTGGCTAGGAAAGATGTGGAGCTAGCATTTAGGATTTTGCAAGCTCAATTTGCTATTGTGAGAGGACCGGCCAGATTTTGGGATCAATAGATTTTTGATATATCATGAACACTTATGTGATCATGCATAACATGATCATCGAGGATGAGCATGGCTAAGATTTAGAATACTTCTTCTATAACTTGATGGGACGACCCGTACGAGTGCAAAGAAAAGAAGAGAGGGTGGCCCGCTTTATTTATTTCTACCGTTCCATTAAATTTGACAAACCAATGTGCATGATAATCTTAAAAAAGATCTCATCGAGGAGCTGTGGTCATGGAATGAACAACAAAACCACTAGTTTTTGTATTGTTGATGTACTATTTGTTGTATTAATGATGTACCATTTGTTGTATTGATGATGAACTATTTGTGTGTTCTAATATTAATTCAACTATTTATTCTTGATTATTTTGTGTATGCTTGATCTTCTTTGTTCTATATTTATGTGTGTTTGGTGTTTATGCTGCCACGCTGCATTTTATAGCTTTTGGTAAAGTGTTGCTCACCGTGTGCTGCATTTTATAGCTCCCCAAATTGCTACCGTCTCCCGCACACGCAAAAACAACCAAACACATGCCCAAAAAGTTTTTTTAGCATGCATGATTCTTAGGCACTGTTAGATATGCTCTTAGCACTGATCTTCAACCAAAAAATAGACTAAATGCTCTATCGAAGAGAACCCAAATTCTTGATCCGCTCATGCACTTCTCGATTCTCAGCATGCAGTTTGGAACTCCATATCACTAATTTTGACGCACTCACATAACCCGTGAACATGGCTAGGCAGCTGAAGTACGAATAGTAACTAGATGGACCTCGTGCGCGTTGCTGCGGGTGTTATTTCTTATAATCGGTAGAACATGTATTTTTTCTTTTTCGTTTTCTACATATTTATATATTTTCGTTTTTGGCAAAGCAACATACATTTCATCTCCTTCTTTTGCTTGTTGCAATTTCTTTATGACTTCCTATCAGGGGTGCATTTCTTGTTTACCCGACTGCAACTACAATGAAGAAAAATGGAGAGGAAGATGTATTCGAAAAGCACATTACTGTAAAGTGTGCCCCCAGAAAAAGTATATCTAAGATTTATTTCTGACTATAGCATTTGTATATATAACAATACATAATTTCTTAGTATAGCTTCTCTTAAAAAAAACCTTTGCTAAAGCGACAAATTTAATAAATTCAGAACTTCTCGTTACTACTTCTTTACTCAATAACCCTTGGTTGCTTGGCAGATGGATGCAGCAATAGCTCACAGAACTTATATCGCACCATAATATTAGAAAAATATAGTACACCTAATGGAATGACCACTAGACTTTTGTGAATTAGAGCAGTAAGGTAGATGTAGTCTTTACGAAGTATTGGATGTAGCTGACAGAACTTATATTGTAATATCAGAAGAGAAGCAATACCAGAGAAGTATATCATGATAATGCCTTAAAACCGATGAATAACGGGATATGTTGGTGAACTGGAGCTGCAATTCAAGGAAGACGCCTTTTTAGAAAAAGTTTTAGATAAACATATTACAAGAGTGACATTGTGGCAAACCCATATTGCGACTGAGCTTTATACTTATCATATGAAAATACCTATATAAAGCACATTAAAGCAAAATGCATTGCTTGTCTCTTCAAGTAACATTGTTGTTAGATTTATGTTCATGGGTACCTTGGACACTAAAGCAATTCCTCTTGAATTAGTTTTGTATAGGTTTAAATGTACCGACAAAAGGCTAAATAAAAGTAAAGGTTGATTAAAAAATAGTGATGAAAAAATGGAAAAGGGTGCGAAAACTAAGCCACAGATAAAATAACAACAACCATTTTTTATGTCGAAGTGGTTCGGTAGATTTGGGATCGAACATACAATACGATATGCACAATAATACTTAAGGTAGCGTGGCATATGAGCAAAAAAACCTGGAAATGACCGGAGATGGACAATAGAAGCGAAAGGTTACCTTCCTAGTGACATACATATTTGTTTTGGTAGTGTCTGGAGACGGAGAACAAAAGAGAAGAGAATGAGTACTTTAAATGTCTTCTTTAGAAGAATGGATACCAAATATTTCTAGGTTTATTATAGTAAGCATACTGAAGTTGTGATAGGTACTATCATTGCCAAGGAGGCTGAAGTATTAATATGTAATAATCAAACTCGGAAAGCAGAGCAACCTGAGATATATTGTGCCTTGTTTCCGGCGCAATCAACTTGATTCTGAGCATGCAATATCGACATACTGAAGCTCGGCTGAATCTGAGACTGCATAATACTAATGTAAGTATTTGCAAAATGTTTTCAGAAAGAAGATTCAGCAACATTAACAATCAGAAGAGAAAAAGGAAAACCGAGGAAGAGCTCACTTTCTCCATCTCTTGCATTATCCACTAATTCTAGTTTTTTATGTGCCCCATCTTGAACCATTCCTTTGGCAAGATCATACCATCTATTTACTACGCTCACTACATCTATAATAGGGACTCTTTACGTGTACACATGAACAAACATTTGAGGCGTCAACTAGCCAAGTACAGGAGACCAATGAAAGTGAGCATAAATAAATGAAAAGAAGCCCTAGTGATGGCTGTTTTATCTATGCAGTCACTAAGAATCAGGATACTAGATAAATTTGAAAAATGCCCTTTTCAAACATGATATGCAAAGCATTCTGAAAAATGATTAAAACCCTATACAATAATGATTGTATGTATGCTTGTTGTCCATTAAGTTGATAAAAATTAATTATATAGCATCTATTTATTCATCTAGGAAAAAATGATGAAAATTGCTCTTCTATTATGCTCAACGACCAATTTCTGATCTTAGGCACATAAACATATATATGTATGGTAGGAAAAAGGACATATCTAAACGTGACGACATACTTTTATGAGATTAGTTAGTAGTGTACCTCGGAGTAGTTTGCCCAATCTGAAGAGAGGTTGTTCCCGATGCAAGAATGGGTAATCATAACGCCAGGCAAGAGAAGGGGCAAACCTGACACATCTTCATACAGTAATTCTGGTCCACTTTATTCCATTCATCAAATGACAAATAATTCTTTTTGCGCGGGAAGAATTTATGTATGTCATTGTGTCCAAAATCTAAAGACACGACTTACAGGAAAGCAAGGTACACTTGGATCATCTACCTAATAACACATAATGTAAACAAAGGGACGTAGTCATAGCCTGGAACATGGAGTGCTGCATTTTCTGCATATTATTGTTGAGTAAAAATGACCCTAAAAAGGAAAGTACAGGAGAACCGCTACAATTATGAACAAATAAGAATCAGAGCAAGCAAATAATATTCACCTCCAAGAAATCATATGTTCATCATGATTCCTCAAAATCAATCTAACTCAAGATTTATTTTCACCGTAAACAGGTGTATAGCAAAAGATAAAAATCATGTAATGACAAAATTCCATAAACATTTATCCCACCGATGATTGATACAAAGGACAACAGATTTCACAAAGTAAAAAGACTATTTTTCTATTCTTAACAGCCAAATATTTGTTACCTGTAAGCTGCAGTGTGTACAATCGATAGATACATGCTTATGTAGAATATTTCAGGCTTAGCTATGAGCAAAGGTACTTCCTATTTCACGTAACTAAGTGACAATAGGAAAATTCAATATGTTCATTCATTCAGCTCCACTTAAAATAGTTAGCTTATTTTCTAAGACATTAGCTGAAGAACAAATCCATTTATTACAGTAAATAAGCCAATTTGAAGCATTTACAACATTATCCAGATAACTTGCAACAACCTTGGGAAGTTGTATCCTCCTTGCAACCCAACATATAATCTTCAAGTGAGTATAAAGTTGTGGTGATATGAACCAAAGCCACTAATAATGCTTGGAGAATCTAACACTTGTTTCTCTGCTAGTTATGTTGTTGTTGTTTGTAAAGTAGGGACTTCACATTGTAGAACCCAATTTGCATTAAAAGTTGGTTCCATGAATCCAGATTCATGCAAAAACAAAATAAAAATTTAAGGCTGAAATACGAGGCCAACATATGAATCGAATTCACCGATCAATATTATCAAATAGACTTGATGTGATAGACAGATACCGGGGTTGCTACACCATGATATCTGAAGAAGATCGTAGATGACCATGTAGCCGTAACACTTGGCATCCGCTACAACCTATACATGATGATAGAAATCAATGAGATGATCGGATCATCTGATAATGTTGCCAAATTTAAGGAAATTTTTGATCACTGACCGTGCTGCCCCAACGGTTGTGCATGTTGATGCAGGCCCGCCAGTGAAGCACCATGCAAACAGTGTCGTGGTGGCACTTGCAAGCATCCATGTCCAGTGCAGCGCACCCGAGATTGACGCTGTTGAGTCAATGCCTATGCGGAGCAGCGCCTCAATGTACGCGCGTTGTGTCACCGTGACACGCGAGGAAGAGAAGCTGCATGCCGGGGTCAGGTTGTCTAGCGGGTGAGCTCTGGCTGGCCAAGGCACCCCACAGAGCTCGGCTTGGCCACACTGGTGGTTCAGGTTTAGGGACAACTATCGCCAAAAATGAGTTGTCCAAAGGTTCCGGGCCATGTGGGAGGACTCGAGCAACAGCTGCCACCGGAGGACAAATAAGACTACCAGCGGACCTTGCCGATCAAGCATCATCTGACTCTTTGCACATATAGTCACCTTAATCAAGATACAAACAATAAATGGCAAGATGGACTTCTTCAGTAGCATGTTGATATCAAAATAATAGAGAAAACTCTGTTATCAGAACTCTAGTTTATCCTTGTTGATTTATATATGAGTCCTGGACCGAAACTACATGCCTACATCAGGTCTTAAACTCAGAGCATGAGACAAACAATATGTAACTGCAACCCTCTGTTTTGGGGCAACAATTATTCATAATTTTATAGTTCATCTATCTGGACACACTTGATTCATCCAAGAAATTATAAATTGTTCCCAAGTAAATCCTCGTGATATAACTGAACCATTGGCAAGTGAGCAACTCTTGAAACACCATCGGAGAGAGAGAGATTCAACTTGATAGACAAATTCCATAGTACTAACCTCTCCATATCTGTGTTTTGCTGTCGTATGCGCCAGATTTCCAAGGGACACATCACCTTCAGGCTTCCCCTTTTTTCTTTCCAGGGACAGACCAGCTGCAACGCTATCTACCAAACCAAGAACCACCCATCATTGTGAGACCAAAGGACAAAAAAGGGGAGATAATGGGCAGTAGGAGGCACATACACGATGGAGAGTTATCACGCCACCTCGTTACAGCTTCCCGCCGGTGAGCCCTTCATCTTCTTTGGCATCACGGAGGAATCACCTCAGTTGCCTCACCGCCTCTCCCATGCACAGATGCGTGTGGAGGAAGAAGATTAGACCACACCTTGCTACAGCTAGGGTTCTCCGCGAGGGCGCTTGTAGGGGAGAAAGGTTAATGAAGCTCCTAAGTTTTGGCAGAGAAGGCCAGGCTAGTGATCAGCGGGGCTGATTTGGAAGAGGAGGAGGTCAGGCCGGTGGATGCATCTAGAATCGGAGGCGGCGGCAGGTGAGCAGGGAGAGGGGAGGAGAGGGTGTAAACCCCACTACTAAACCGACTCGGGCCAGGGTGACCGCCCTAAACGTGACAGCCGGGGACACCACCGTCTAAACAAGGGGAACAACCACAGCCCGTCAATTCCAATTCCAGGGAGCTTAGTTCTCTTTAGGATTTGTTTTCGCGAGTGAAATACGTTCACGTAGGAATTATTAAGGATGTTTTATCGTTCACCGCTTAATGGACGGAATACCGACTATCAGTATGCGTTTCGCTACTGATGGGCCTGGCCTTAGCGGAAAGGTCGAAGATACCGTGCTGCCGCTCGACTAGACTGCCGATTCTTATTCTTTTTCTCTTTTTAAGTTTCTCTTTTACTTTTATGTTTTTCCCTTTTCTCATTTTTGTTCTTTCCATCTCATCTATACTGTAGTCCCTTCGCAGCCTCCTCCTGCAGCGGTAGCACTGTTGCACCTAATGGATGGATGTGAATATCATGAGCCACTAGAGTCCACCTCGTTTGCTGAGCTATAAGCAACCTAGCATTCTTAAAAACAATGTAATCGTAGGATACACCCCTCTCTCTTTTTATTGATTTTGATCATAGGCACTCGATTAGCCTCTGATGTGTTTGGGTTGTTGTCGCTGTTTGTAATTGAACCATACTACTTGCGGTGAAGGTGAACAACACAATGGACACTTTAGTTGCTCAGTACGGAGAGGATACATCGGCCAAATGGATCGTAGTGTACGACTCCCGAAGTATGTGTTAACATAGATGAGAAGGTATTCTAACATCTCATAACAAAATTGTGTTTGTTTTGCACACAATGCCTCGAGGCATATTGGAAATGCAGGTCTTAATTGCACACACGCTTGCATCGGAAGAGGATTGTGCTTGGAGGGCAATAGCTTGGTTCCTAATCATACTCTTAAAAGGTCAACCTTACTAGCGCTTGGTTTTCTCCAAGATCTTAGTTTCATCTAGTGAGGAAAGTAATCAAAAAGTGGCAAGGAATAATTCCCATAGTGTGAAAGGATGTTGCTAATGTAAGTTTACTATATAGCGATATTTGTACACCACGTGTTGGATCCCATGGTTTTATAGGGGTTTCGGATGAAAGCTGTGACCATCAATTAGGGCAAGGGGAAACGTTAACAAATGCATGAGATTGCATACAGGTGGAGCCCAATCCATTTCCAGTCTCATGCAACAAAGATGATTGGTTTTACCATACAATAAGTATGAATTCAGTAATGTAAAAGAACGCCACTGAACCCATTGACTCAAAATATCTTTACAACTTTATTTGCTTGGCCTTAAGTGGATTATGATAATACTAGCTGCTAGTACTCCCTCCGTCCCAAAGCTTAAGGCTTATTTTTTTAAAAGTCAAGCTACCGAAAGTTTGATCAAACTTTTAGAAAAAACTATGAAGAACTATAATATTATAGATATCATATGAAAATATGTTTCATGATGTATCAAAGGTTATGGACTTCATATTGTAAATATTAATATTTTTTCTAAAAACTTGGTCAAACTTTACATAGTTTGACTTTTACAGAAAAATATAAGCCTTAAACTTTGAGACAGAGGTAGTAGTTTATTTCGCAATTCCCTTCCAGATTCTACTTATTTCCTAGTACAACTGCAAGTTGATATATTCATCCTATCAAAAACACAAATGATTCTAGCTAGTTAGGCGACACGAAAATCAGTTTATCTATATTTAATCTGGTTAACCGATCATAGTAATGCTATTTGTATAGATTCCATTGCACATTAGATTGATAAATAAGCAAGGCGATACTCCACGATTTATTATGCTACTCAACAACAATTGCATTCAGATTCATAGGTTGATCGATGGCTCATGTCCTCATAGTTAATGTAACTAGATTTAGGGATGCGCCTTGGTTCATGACCTAAAAATATTTGCACCGATTTATATTTTGTGTAATTGTGATAAAAATAAATTATATTGTCCAATATAAATAAGCAGTAAACGGAGAACACATAGTATATCTTACTAAACACTGTTCCCGCATAGAGTAGAAAAACAATATTCTACATAAGGGCATTGTCGCAGAAAGGTCTTTAGAGGGCATGACCCTGGTGGCAGGAAATGGAGACTTCATAAGTACTTGCATAACCAAAAGAGGACGCGGCTGCAAATGAAAAGAAAAATGAACCAACTGTTAAATGTGAGGAAAATAAAATAAATGATAAAGAGAAGAAGGCTAACTCAAGTTAGGGGCACTCCTTGGCACGCATGCCCTGTATTTTGCATTGAAAGACGATTGAGAATGATGACATCCAATAGAGAGAGTACAATCACTTCGTTTTCCGTGTTCTTGTTGACTAAAAACTAGAATGTAGATTATTTTAGAACAAAGTTTTGCTCTAGAATGTAGAATATTTCAGAACGGAGGGAAAACTAGGCAGGCCATCTGTTTTGTCTCCAGATAGTAAAAAAAATCTATTATGTCTTCTTATGCTAAAAAAAATGGTGTGTCTCCTAATACTGATACAATTACACAAGGCTGTGTGCATCGCTTGATGCAGAGGCCGGGGTTTCTCTCCCCAAATCGAAAAAAATACTGATACAATTAAGATTTTCTTGAATTAGATACAATTAGGAATTATGCATGTGAAAAACTAGGAATTATGATTAGGTAATATAGTAGGCATTAGGGTCCGAGCATCGCATAAAACGAAAAGGGGACCTGCGACGCGACACCAAGTTGTGACCTTGTTGCGTGATTGTGAGGGTTCGGAGGATGCCCCGATTGTCGATAGCTTTACTGTTAGGCCTTGTTGCTTCGTTTTGCTTTTGTTGTTCGCTATATGCCGCAGGTAGTTTTCTTGGTAGAAATTGAACCACGGACCCCAGTCACACACTTCAAAAATATTAGAAACTATTAGTTATGATATTACTCCATTGTCACTGGTCTGCACTCAAATTGTTTGAATTTCTTTATATTGTTTTGTGCCACATCTACTCTTTTTGCACTAATATTTGATATATTTCTGAATTTTGTACTGTGAAATAAAACACCTAAAGTTATAGTATGGTTTGGTTTTATTAGGGGTACGAGTTCTAAAAAGTTTATGGCTCCAATTTACAATTCGCACCAGGGCCCCAATTTCTATTGACGGCCCAGACTCTCAGCCTGTATGTTAGATTGTTAACATAGATGACGGGTTGCTCTACGTTTTACCCTCGCAAATTTGGAGAACCTGACTAGAATACCAAGCATAACCAGGGTTGCTGTCTCCCTATACTTCATGAACGCCACCAGAGTAGCTACGCTGGCCAAGCTTTGCCGGAGATCACTTGGATCCAGCCCGTGCTCTTGGGAGTAAAACAATTCGGACACCTGGTTTTCTCCTATATCTCACCACCGCTAATGGGCAATATAACTGAATTTATGGTGTGTGGCTATATATGTACATCCTTCAAACGCAAAGATAGGTAAAGCTCTTCTATGTTTAGAGCATGGAAATTCTAGAAATAAAAGCAGGATTTGTCATGGAAGACGATGGAAATTCGGCACAGAGGATGGATATGCGGTTTCCTAGTGACAGGGGGCACTCAAAGCTCATCATTTTATACGAGGCTACTTGGGCTCTAAAGAGGAAAATGCGTGACAATGGTTTAGAGCATGGCATGGGAAAATCTCAAAAGAGCGTGAGACAGACTTTTGTACGTAGAACTAATGCATTTTTCATATCACTCAACAAAGATGATTTGACGGCCTTGACCCACCTTTGACGTTCCACCGTAGCTCTCCTCTATAACACCCTGTCGACTACTTGTCCTAACGTTTTTTGAGATCAAGTACTTGTAACTTGGGGGAGTAGGAGGCCTAGTTGATTTTCTTTCATAATTTATAACTTCATGGGCTTATCTTTTTCCATCCTTTTAATAAACAAAATGTACTTTTCTTAGTTAATACTTACGACGGATTGTTTATATTCATGGTGGAGTTTATATGACCGGTTTACCTAGACTATGCTGGTAATACCCGCACTAAAAATCAATAGTAGCTAGGGTGAGTTGGGTGAAATAAATCACATCTGACTTCTTTCGTGGGACAATGCCGTCATTGAGGAGAGACATTGGAAGGTTACCAACAACAATGACTGCATTTTTTGCCATGAACATGTGTGGAAGATTGGAAGCATTTTTTTCAGCTGTACCTATAGTTCCAAAATTTGGAATTATTTACAGATTGAGTGGAGAGATAGGTGAGTGTCTGAAAGTCACAATTTTGCTAAGAGACATTTCCTAGGACCCTTTTTTACTGAGGTGATCATTTTGGCTTGTTGGAATATTTTGAAGCAGCGAAATGGTTATATTTTTGACAACAGTAAACCTTCTTTCAAAGGTTGGAAGGCAGGCTCGCTATGCTTAAGCATAGGGTGAAGAAGTCAGTTCTAAATTCTTTGTCATCATGGCTGGATCAGATGTTGTAATTTAGCTCTTTGCTTCTTTTTATATGCAAAATATTCGTACATATATGTTTTAGATGGACCTACTAGATTCTACGTTGTTTGGTGAGACATATTCAACCTATAGCTAAAATTTTGTGTTCGTTATCATGATAAAACCTAGCAAAAGTTCACATGTTGATAAGCTCCACTGGTTCTGCAGGTGTTTCTGGGTGATGCCATCGTTTATGTTTCAGGGTTTTCACCTCGTGCCAGTTGAGTCCAAGTTGGCTGACACAAAGGCCATATATCTTCAGAGGCTCAACACAAAGAACACATCTCTCCATCTCTTTTGCAATCAGTCTCAAATGTAATATGCTGATCACATGAATGAAATCACCTCACATGATGCTTTTCGTTTGAAGAAAGAGAGCATGCCATTTAAGCTGGTGATTATGTAGGGATCTCGATGTCATATATTGCATTCATGCAGCCGATGCAGTACTCTATCGTTGAGTGTTGCTTGCCGTGGACAAAATGAGTCCACACACCTCGGGGATGTGTACAGGTCGATGTCTTTATACTGTAGTTCACAATGGCTGTCGGCGTTCGTGGCGTATGCTTCACGGGAGCTAGCTTGGATCCCACTCATACTCTTGAAAGTGCAACATTACTAACACTTGGTTTCCTCCAATATTTCACTGCCGTTTAGTCATCAAATCAGTCAGATCTGCTGTGGAAAATAGTATTTCACATAGGGCAAAAAATGTTATTGCCCTTTCCTACTATATAGTGTTGTCAACATAATGTGTTTGCAGTGATAGCGGAGCATTCGAATCATGAGTTGGATCCATTGTTTTATAGGAGGCTACTATGTGCTTCTACATGCAAACATCGTGACCATAATCTAGGGGAAAGCGAGAGGTTAAAATGCCTGAGACTGTAGCGCTACTCTCTCACCCAATGCGTTGGCGTCTTAGTTTTACATGTTTTAATTTTGATCGCTAATTTAACCAATAATAAATGTGTCACTTGTTATAAAAGTTGTACCATTAGAAACTTTATTCGTATAAAAATTCAGTGATATGACTTTCATGGTATGTGATATAGCTTTCGTTGGTTAAATCGATGGTCAAAATTATACCTCGAAAAACATGTACGGACATGTAAAACCTCTACGAATTCATTTCAACCCTCACATGATAAATCAAGTATGATTTCAGTCATGTAAAAGGGACACATTCCACTGACTACATCATACCTTTACATGTGCGCATCCGACAACCGTCAAGCTCCAACTGCACACAAGGGGTTTGATAAAATCGTTGAAAGGTATGTATTTATGCTGGTTCACCTATTTTTCTTTTTGAATGTTGTTGCCAGTTGGAATAATATAAATTGTTGGTTGTAGATGAGTTCGTCCTACTCTTCATCCGATGAAGAATGTGACCTCGAAGAAGAAGAGGACATAGCAATGCTATTGACTATGCACACGAATAAAAGACCGAAGCACAGTGGTTTTGTTTTCGGTCGATAAAAGTTGTGTAGCAAAATAATCAAAAGTCACAACAAATTGATGCAAAGCTACTTTGTGGAGAATCCTACTTTCCCCGAGCAATATTTTCGTCGCCATATTAGGATGAGAATCAACTTGTTCAATAACATCACAGGGAGCGTAAAGGCGTATGACCAATTCTTCGAGCAATGGAGGAATTCCACCGGTGAGCTTTGCCACAACACTTACCAAAAGGTGACTATTTCCTTGCATATGATGGAATATGGTATTCCGATAGATCTTGTTGATGACCATTTGAAAATAGATGAGAGCCAAGCCGTCAAGTGTGTCAAGCGCTTTACAGTAGCAATCGCGCGAGTGTTCCGTGAGAAATACTTGAGAGACCCCACTGACGGTACATCATTAATACAACATTTGTTGTATTGATTGATACATGTATAAGTAGATCGGCAAACCGTATAACCAAAATTAATTGATTAAACAAGTTTAACAAAACATCATAGATTTAATAAACATAACATGATTGAATGAATAAATATAACTTGACCACATAGATAATTAAGTCGATGTGGATGGGTTAACACAAAACAAGGGCTAAGATAACATAGCATGCTCTAATAGCCCAATATCCGAAGAAGTTTGGACTTCATATTCGGTAAATGACTATATAAGTGAGCTTATATTTAAGCAACTCACTAACTACTAGTTGTGCTCTATTAGCTTTGAACTTTCGAATAAAAATTGGATTATTCGGTTTAAAACGATCGGATAATCCTAAATAATTTTGGGATACAGATAGTCGGATGCTATTTGTCATTCCATATCCTATACCGTATTCGGATGTCAGGTTCGGAATCAGATATCCTTATTCTCGAAATTCTTCAAATTGGACATGGAGTCTCTAAAATGCGTTCAAAAGCGAATTCAATGCAAAAATTATCCTATATGTTTACATCCCTAATTGTAGTCCCTTTGCCGCCTCCTCCTGCAGTGAAGAAGCCACTGGCGCTTAAAAGGTGGAAGCGGGAGAGCTAGAACGTCTTCTCATGCAGAACACAAGCAATGTCGGCGTAAACATCCAACAACGGTAGCACTGTTGCACCTAATGGAAGGATGTAAATATCTTGAGCCACTAGAGACTAGCTATAAGCAAAAGCAACCTAGCATTCTGAAAAGTAATGCAATCGTAGGATATATCCCTCTCACTTTTTATTGACATTGATCCTAGGATACAAAATTCAATTGGCCTCTGATGTGTTTGGTTTGATGTCGTTGTTTGTAACTGAACCTTACTACTCACGGTGAAGGTGACCGGCACAAAGGACATGCCACTTTTGTTGCTCAGTAGGGAGAGGGTACATCGGCCAAATGGATCATAGTGGATGACACCCGAAATATGTGTGAACATACATGACAAGGTATTCTAACATTCCATCACCAATTTTTGGTTGTTTTGGACACAATGCCTCGAGGCATATTGGTAATGCAGGGTTTAACTGTACAGATGCCTGTGGCGGAAGGCGATTGTGCTTGGAGGGCAATAGCTTGGGTCCTAACCACACTCTTAAAAGATCAACCTTACTAGCACTTGGTTTTCTCCAACATCTCAGTTTCATCTAGCGAGGAAAATAATCAAAAGTGGCAAGAAATAATTCTCATACTGTAAAAGGATGTTGCTGCTGTAAGTTTACTATATAGCGTTATTGTGTACACAACGTGTTGGATCCCATCATTTTATAGGGGTACATGGTGGCTCTCTTCGGGTGAAAGGTGTGACCATCATTTAGGGGAAGGGGAGAAGTAGTTAACAAATGCGTGAGATTGCATACATGTAGAGCCTCTACCAATCCATTTCTAATCTCATGCAACAAACAGATTGTTTTTACCATACAACAAGCATGAATTCAGTAATGTGAAAGAACGTCACTGAAACCATTGACTCAAAATATCTTTACAGCTTTGTTTGTTTGGTCTTTACTTGATTCTAGCTAGCTAGCGACATGACAACAGAGTTTTTTTATTTTTAATCTAGTTAACCAATTATAATAATGACCATTTCTATAGATTCCTTTGCACATTAGATTGACAAATAAGCAAGGGGATACTCCACGACTGATTATTCAACTCAACAGCAATTGCATTCTGAACCATAGGCTGATCAGTTGATGGATGGCTTATGTTACTCTATATACGATAAGGAGTCAGAGTCCTATGTGTAAACGTATTGTAACGAAACTCTGTTAATCCTATTATATAAACTGACCCAGGCTAGCAGTCTTGGTCAAGATCGTTTGCCCCAATCTCATTGTTACATGGTATCAGATTAGGTTACGATGGCTTCAGATTAGGTTACAACGAAATCATATCATTAGAGAATGATGTGATTGGACATTCTTCGAAGGATTGCAACAAGATCAAGTCATATAGTATATTATTGCAACAGCCATACCTAGACTCCTCCTTAAACCGTGAGATCATATTACTCACTGTTTCTCGAGGCTGTTTAGACTGCATCAAGCGTCACTTGGTAATACAGTGGTTATAAAGGTGTACGTTGGGTATTCCGAAGGAACAGTAGATGACATGTGACTGCAAGACTGGAATTTGTTCGCCCACATGACGGGTAAAGATACATACGGCTGACTTGGTGAGATTACATCTATAAATGTTGCAACATGTGACTCGGTCACGAGGATGTAATATCACGGTAACAAGAAAACAAAACTTGTTGTGAACGAGATTGAACAAGGTATGGGATACCAATGATCGGATCTCAGACAAGTTGTATCGAGAAATAATAGGAAGAGGATACTACATTTAGCGGTTCAAACGACATTGTCATCAGGAATGCATAGGGGTCACATGGACATTCCTGGTCCTTTTGTTGATCATTGACATAGATCATGTCTAGAGCATTCCCGAGCCGTGAGAGGATACACTTAAGGGTACGATGAGAGCGATCATTCGTAAGACGGAATCACAGTAGAGAAAGAGAGAAAGCCGGAATCGTTCCGTGGAGAGATCTGAAGTTGTTCGGAGAAAAAATAAAGGAAAAGACCAGACAAGTGTTTTCGGACAAATAGGAATTTAAATATATATTTATTATATGTTAATTATAAATTAATATATACTAACTAATATTTAGATTAAGATTATAAAGGCAACTTTTATATTAGGCCAAATCCTAGAGGGAAAAGGCCTAGAATAAAAGCTATAGAAAAATAAAGGGAAAAAGAAAAAGAAACAGCCCACGTGGGCGGTTTTTATTAACCGCCGCACGGGGGCGGACCACAGCCACCGAGCTACCGCTGGAGCGAGCCGCCCACTCGGGTTGTGCGCTGGCGCCACGCGGGCGCGAGCTGGGCCGCCAGGGCACCGGCCCACCCGGGCTGGGTCGCCAGGCCGCCACTGCGTGGGGGGCTGCTGAGCGCGAGGTGGGCCGCGCCTGTCCAGCTGCTGCTGCTTCCCCTTTTCTTTTTGTTATCTATTTTTCTGTTTGGCTATTGGGCTGAGTTCTTTTGGCCCATCCGGCCAGGACGAAAATATCTGATATTTTTCCTTTATTAATAGTCCCACATGGCTTACCCAATGGGGAGGGCACACCCCCTCCGCCTATAAAGGGGTGCCCATGGGTGGGATTATACACACAACTTGAGAAGTCTTTTGGTTGACTTTCTCCCTCTCTCTCTATACCTTGTGACCATGGCCTCAAGTCTGGGCTGTGCGATCGAGGCACACCTGCAGTACGCTGTTGCGCTACAGGGATTCCTAGCCGGATATCAATTTCCGCACTCCCGGCGGTATCGGGGAGCCGGAGGTCTCGTCGTGCACCGGTTGTGTACGAAGACACGAGGCGCAACACTTGGGGCGCTTGAATGTTGTGAGCCGGAGCTGTTGCACGATGAAGATGACGAAGGAGCAATGAGTGACTTGTGAGGAGCTTCGCGACCTTAAGGTCGGCTACGAGTACGACTACTTCAACCACGTTCCCCGCGGAATGTTAACCGCGTACGGTCTATAAGGGTATGTATTCTATACGCTCCGGCCGTTACCGCATTACTACATAGATAGATCCTAGACTTGGGGTTACATCGTAGGAGAATTTTTGTTTTCTGCTGCGATCCCCAACAACGCCCGCACCTTAGCAGGCCCGCGGCCCGCCGCGCCCCCAGTCACGAGCGATGGTCGTCCGTGCACCTGCTGCCCCTATTGCGGCGCCCAGGAAGCATGCCAGCTGTGTGGCCTTGAGGGTCATATCACCTCCTGCTATCATCGACGCTTCAAGCAGGACTTACTCGACATTGGCAATAATGGCAAGGGCAATGACAAACAGGCTGCTGCTGTCGTGACGGGTAACGAGCACGGGTACAATCCGTCCTACTCCATTGATCCGGCGTGGTATATGGACACGGGGCTACCCAGGGCCGGCCCGGGGTGGGCAGGGTGTTCTGCCGCCCAGGGCCCCAAAAATCCAGGGCCCTATACTATATATGTTACACTACATATACGTATATGCTACAGTACATCTAATTGAAATTTTTTTAATCTAATGGGCCTCTAGCGGTGAGGCTTGCGCTCAGAAAAAAGTACCGCTCAGGCTCATCTCAGGAAACGAAACGTCAAATCCATTGATCGATGCTCCGTAGTCCGTATCTCCCTGGCCCCTGCTAGCGATAGAGATTGAGGAACATGCGGCGGAGCGACCTGTCAAGGACGGAGGACGGAGCGACCTAGCGCTAGCGGCCTCGCGGGACGCGGCCAGGCCGTGATCAGCGAGACAGTGGATTAGGCTTTCAGCATTAAACCACAACCAGGGTACGTACGGCAAGAATTCAATCTATTTGATTCAGGATAGATTTAGAATTCTTATTTACTTCAAATTTTTGCCTGATTTTGATTTCTCATAACCAGTTCATCGAATCATCATATTGCGTGCTTCAATTTCTAGGACCTGATCGGGAATACAAATTAAGGTATACTGAACGTGTCTATAAGTATGATGCACAATTTGTACTATTCATATTTGACGTAAATTTGTTTTTTAGGATTGCATGTAATCATGTCATCCTCATCGAGAAAATGTCCATCTGGTTATGCTAAAAGGAAAAGAGCAAAAGAGGTGGCTGCATTGGTACAATCACAGAGAGGAGATATTCGGCTAATAGTGGTGCTTCGATAAATCCAAATGATGAGTTAGCGATAGTTGCCGTGAAGGAAGAGCAAGCAACTAATGGAAATATCAACACTAACATTGGCAATAACAATGTAAGTGGCTATGAGAATGTACTTGATTCATCTGATGCACATAGAGTCTGCTAGTGTCGATGAACATCTAGTTTATACTTCTGATATATATGATCCGAGGAATTGGAATAATCTTGATAATAAAGCAAGAGAAAGGGGTACAATCTAGGTTACTTCAAATGAATCAAAGAGCATTGTATATGTCATGTGCTTTCCATAGTCTCAATCTCACTCTTTGTGATATGGCAAAATCATGCGGGAAAGCTGTTTCATTTTTTGGTATTGTTCAACGCATATCTGTCTTATTTGCTGGTTCTACAAAAATGTGGAGTGTCTTGCTTAAACATGTTCCTAGTTAAACTGTGAAATCATTGTCCAATACTCGTCGGGAGAGTCGAATCAAAAGTGTTGCAGCAATAAAAAATCAAGCTATTGAGTTAAGATCAACTTTGTCCGAGTTACGCGATTCTTATGAAGTTGAGCCTAAGGATAAAAGTGATGCAAAAAATTTATTTGATGCGCTTGGTCACTCTGAGTTTCTAGTTGGTATGATTATATGGTATGATATTCTGTTTGCAGTAAATAAAGTTAGCAAGATGTTGCAATCGCTAACCATGTGTATTGACTCTACTTTGAAGCAAATGCAAGGTATACTACAATTTTTTCAGATGTATAGGGATGAGGGTTTTTCTTGTAGTTTGAATGCCGCCAAAGACATTGCAACTAAAATGGGTGTAGAGGCATTTTTTAGTAAAACGCCATGCTATAAGGAAAATTCAGTTTGATGAAAGTAATTTCCAAGAAGAAATTCTAGAAGCCGAGAAGGCTTTTCAAGTTAAATATTTCTTTGTTGTGGTTGATATGGCGATCGCTTCTTTGAATGATAGATTTAAATAACTCATGGTGTTTAAAGATATCTTTGGTTTTTTATTGAGCTCGGTCACTCTAAAGACGCTAAATGATAATGAACTTGAAGAGGGTTGCAGAAAATTTGCAAAAACTTTCTCTCACAAGGATAGTCCATGTGATGTTGAGGTATATGATCTTATTGCTGAGTTAAAGATGATGAGATTCACCTTGCCAGATGGTGTGATGTCTAGTATGGACATTTTTGAGCATGTTAGAGAAGTGGATTGTTATCCTAATATATCCATTGCTTATTGCATCTTATTTACTGTCTCTGTGACTGTCGCATCGGCTGAAAGAAGATTTTCAAAGTTGAATTTATTGAAGAACTATCTGAGATCAACAATGACCCAACGGAGGTTAAATGGTTTGGCAACATTATGCATCGAGAAGAAATTATTGGACGATATTGACATCGAGCCTATCATAAGTGACTTTGCATCCAGAAATGCTAGAAGAAAATTTTAAGGTAATATGTATAAATTGTTCGATATGCACCTGTTACTTTTTGATGCATTCAAGTGCTATTGTAAACATATTTTTTACGCATATAATATTTATTAATATTATTGTGATGCTTATAATAAGGGCCCTAAGTTTTGGTCTCGCCCCGTGCCCCTAAAATCTCAGGACCGGCCCTGGGGTTACCAATCACCTGACGAGTGAGATGGGCAAGCTCTCCACCCAGGAGCCATTTCGTGGTCATGATCAGGTTCACACCGCCAATGGAGAAGGTATGCACATCTCACATGTTGGTCAGACCTCTCTTCTTGCACATAACTCTGGAACACTTCATCTTCTCAATGTCCTTCGGGTTCCTTCTGCTACACATAGTTTGTTGTATGTTCCTCAACTTACCCGTGATAATAATATCCTCGCTGAATTTCATCATTTCTATATTTTCATCAAGGACCAGGACACGAGAGTCATTCTTCTTAGAGGTCGTCTTCGTCATGGCCTATATGCGCTTGATGCGCCATCTGCGCCGTCTTCATCGCATGCTCCCCAGGTATTCAGTGGTGTTCGTGTGTCATCTACACACGGGCATGCGCGCCTTGGTCACCCTGCTGCTCCTATAGTTCATTGTTTTCTGCATCATCATGAACATCTAGTTGTGTCCAATAAAATTGCTGAAATTATATGTGATGCCTATCAGCAAGGCAAGAGTCATCAACATCCGTTTTCAAAGTCGAGTCGTTTCGTTAAACATCCTCTTGAGCTTGTGTTTTCTGATGTATGGGGTCCTACCCAAACGTCTGTTAGTGGCCACAATTATTATGTCTGTTTTATTGATGCTTATAGTCGGTTCACTTGGCTTTATCTTATTAAGTATAAATCTGATGTATTCGATGTTTTTATTCGATTTCAAGAACATGTTGAGCGTCTCCTTAAGCATAAATTTCTTCATGTTCAATCCGAAGGGGGGGAGGGGTGAATATCAAAACCTAAATTCGATTTTTAACAAGCCTGGGGATCTCGCACTGTGTGTCTTGTCCTCACACACATCAGCAGAATGGCATCGCTGAACGTCATCTTGTAGAGACTAGCCTTACCTTACTAGCTCATGCCTCCGTTCCGTTTCGGTTTTGGAGTGATACTTTTTCCACCGCCTGTTTTTTGATAAATATGCTTCCTTCACGAATTCTGCAAATGCAAACTCCTCTTGAACTCTTGCTCAGTGACATCCCAGATTACACATCCCTTAAGGTTTTTGGATGCGCATGTTGGCCTCATCTTTGTCCGTATAACAAGCATAAACTAGAGTTTCGGTCTAAAAAGCGCGTCTTTCTTGGATATAGTTCCCTTTATAAAGGGTACAAGTGCCTACATGTTCCCACTAATCGCGTTTACATATCTCGTGATGTCGTGTTTGATAAGAACGTGTTCCCTTTTTCTGCACTTCCGAACAACTTCACCACTCCTACACCACCTGTGCACTCCACTATTCCTTCACCTGATAAATTTGTAGATGTTGCACATACTCCTGCTTTGCTCATAACCATGCTGTAGGTATCGGATGTGGCGCTCGCCTTGAGCTCCTCGATGATCAGGAGATGGACGACGATCACGTATAGGACGTCGATCCCGTGCATGCGCCATGCACGCTAGATCCAGCCTGCCAGCCTGCTGCGACCTCGCCCGTGGAAGTTATGCCCGCTGCAGCCCCGCCTACGGTAGCCTCGCCCGGCCCAGCCCCCACGCCGGTCGCCTCTACTCCAGCTCCTAGTGGGCCATCTTTGATCGGCTCGACACCGCCTGGATCCCCATCGCCAGGGGCCTCCTCATCAGGCCCAGCATCGGTGACCTCGGTGTCACTTGCACCCGACTCGGCGTCACCTCCATCACCTATGTCTGGTTCATCGCCACCAGCACCACCTGCTGTTGAGGCTCTCTGCCCTTGCACACACATTTAGGCTGGAGTTTTTCATCCGAAGAAGCCCGTAGATGGGACCATTGCGTGGATTGCTGCTTGCGTGGCCCATGATATTGCTGATCCCATAGCTGAGCCCCGAAAATTTCAGGCTGCTCTTGGTATTCCTTACTGGCGTCCTATGATGGAGCAGGAACTTCAAGCACTTCTGAAGAATGATACTTGGCAACTCATTCCTCCTATTTCTCGTGTCAATATTATTGATTCCATGTGGGTCTTCAAGGTTAAGAAGCATGTTGATGGTTCTATTAATTGCTACAAGACACAGTTAGTTGCTAAAGGATTCAAACCAATGTATGTTCTTGATTATGAAGACACGTTCAGCCCGGTTGTCAAGCCTACTGCCATTCGTTTGCTGCTCTCTTTGGCTGTTACTCGAGGATGGTCTCTTCGTTAGCTTGATGTGCAGAATCCCTTTCTGCATGGAGTGTTGGAGGAGGAGGTTTATATGCGTCAGCCCCTAGGTTTTATTGATCCTACACGTCTGCAGCATCTCTGCCGCCTTGTTAAGGCTCTGTATGGACTTAAGTAGGCTCCTTGTGTGTGGAATACACGTCTTGGCTCTATCCCCGCCCTCATGGATTTGTTCCATCCACTGCTGACACATCCTTGTTCCTTCTTCAGTGTCCTGAGCTCATGATGTATTTGCTGATTTATTTTGATGATATCATCCTCATCAGCTCCTCTGATGCTGCTGTTGATTGTCTCTTGTCTGCGCTGAGTGGTGATTTCGCTATCAAGGACTTGGGTGCCCTACACTACTTCCTTGGTCTAGAGGTCTCACGGTCTTCTCCTGGGTTGACTCTCACTCAACACAAGTATTCTCTGGACTTGTTGCACCGTGCTGGTATGTTGAAGTGCAAACATGCTACCACTCCTATGTCTACTACTGATCGGTTGTCTGCTCTTGATGGAGATCCTCTTTCGCCCGATGATGCTACCGAGTACCGCAGTCTCATTGGTGGTCTGCAATACCTCACTATCACCAGACCAGATGTCTCTTATGCAGTCAACAGTGTGTGTTAGTATCTTCATGTGCCCAGGACATCTCATTGGTCTGCTGTGAAGCGTATTCTGTGCTACATCTGTCTCACTGCCTCATATGGTTTGCTTCTCCAACATGCACCGTCTTGTGATCTCTTAGCCTTCTCGGATGTGGATTGGGCTGGCAGTCCTGATGACAGGCGATCCACGGGGAGCTATGAAGTATTTTTTGGTCCTAACTTGATCGTCTCGAATGCTCGCAAACAAGCTACAGTATTTTGCAGCACCACTGAAGCTGAATACAAGGCGGTTGCTAATGCCATAGCTGAGCTCATATCGGTGCAGTCCTTATTGAGAGAGTTGTGAGTCTCTCAAGATCATCCTCCAGTCCTTTGGTGTGACAACATCGGTGCTACATACCTTTCATCTAATCTGGTATTTCATGCCCGAATGAAACACATTAAAGTTGACTATCACTTTGTCAGGGAACATGTCGCAAAGAAGCTACTCCATATCAAGTTTCCTCCAAAGATCAACTTGCTAACAGCTTCACGAAGCCTCTTCCACAGCCGTAGTTTGTAGTAATCTCAATCTTATGGATCCTAAGAGAGGTTGAGATTGAGGGAGCATGTTAGACTCTGTATACGATAAGAAGTAGGAGTCCTATATATAAATGTATTGTAACGAAACTCTGTTAATCCAATTATATAAACTGACCCAGGCCAGTAGTCTGGGTCAAGGTCTTTTGCCCCAATCTCATTGTTTTACAACTCATTTCCTCATAGTTTAATGTAATGATGGGATCAGGAGTGGTTCTCTTCCACACGTGTGCCTTCGGCCTGCTTCACGCTTTTCATAGAAGCTCATAGTACCTTAAATGATTTTGACACCTGGTTCTTACATACTACTCCCTACGTCTTAAAATATAAGGTGTCTAAGGATTAGTCAAAAGTCAACGCTTTCTAAGTTTGACCAAGTTCATATGAAAAATATGAATATTTACAATACTCATTTAATATCAATAGATTCACCATAAATTATATTTTACATATATTTCCATCAAATATTGTAGATGTTCATATTTTTTAAATATTTGATCAAATTAACAAGATTTGACTTTTGACTAATCCTTAGACCTTATATTTTGGACCTGCCCACTTTCTTTAATCAATGGTCGACGCCAGTCACGGGGATTTTTTTTGCCCCCTAGCGCTATTCCGTGCATGAGCATGGTGCAGGAGTCGGGCACATCAGCGACACATCTCACTCGCACGGGGCAGCACATGGGTGGTGTAGCAGCCACACGATGGAAGGTGTACACTAGCTGTTTAAGGCATCTCGGTTGGGCCGACCCAAACGAGCGACCCAAAACATCCTTTTTGGATCGGATGGGACGGGCCGCCGGGAGATTTGGGTCGTGGTCCGTCCTGTCCGGCCAGCCACGCCCGGCACTACCCATATGTCCGAGCTTGGGTGCCGTTTTTTTAAAATTCAAACAGAGATGATACGCGCTAATTACTGACAAAATTCATATATATTTATACGTAATTTACATTAAAATATAAAAAACTATATTTAAACTAGCCTAGCCCTTAAATTACTGAACTTCTGCTGCCGGCGTCGTCCGTCCATTTAAGGATCGATGTCGATATACTCCGGCGACGTCCAGAGGTACGTCGGTGGAAGGCCCAGACCCAGCACGGACGCGGGCGGCTGGTCGATCACCTGGCCAGGCCACGCTGGCCACGCGTCTGTCTGCTCCAACATGGTCGGAGAAGCCTACCCCGGCGACGGTGGAGGTGTAGGCAACCTTGCGTTCACCTGCGCCACCAGGACGGTGAGCTGGACAACCTCCTGGTAGCCATCCCACATAACGTCATCGTCCTTCGTGCTAGCCGTGATGGCCTGCTCGGTGATGGTGTCCTTGTCGTAGCCCCGCACCAGGAGCTCCTGGTACTCCCGGGGCAGGCACGCGGCGCAGGATGTGGCAGCCTCCTCCTCCTTGACGACGTTGTCGAGGTCATCGTCGCCGAGCTCGGCGTTGGAGTGGTTGACAACACCGTCTTCATCGGATTCGAAGGCAGGAAGGGCGCGGTACCTCCACGGCTCGAACTCGCCGCGGAAGGCGCTCATGCGCCACGCCTTGTTCTAGTAGGCACTATCCCACCGGAGGGCCGATGGGAGCTAGCGGACGCGCCGTGCGATTTCCTCCTCCAGCCCCTTGCCCTCCTTGGGTGCGGGCGTCACCGGAATCCGCTCCCATTTGAGGTGCCATCCTGTGGGGAGGAAGACATCATGGTGGGTGATGCCTGCTCCCTCCCTACACCGCCACTCGCACTTCGTCACGCGGAAGTAGCAGTGGTTGCGGCGGGGCTCCTACTCCTCCACCTGGCGCACGGCAGGGCGGCGGACAAAGTCCTAGGACCACGACAACGACACAACCCCCCCGAAGGAAGGCCGGTAGGCCACCCCCTGCTCGCGCCGACTACACGAGCCGGATCCGCCTGCCTCGTGGTCGTGCTTGATCTTCTTCTTCGTCTAGCCAGGCATCTTCATCATTGGCATTGGCGGCGGCGGGGGCACTGGAGAGATGTTTCTAGCGATGGCGAGAGGTGTGGTGTGCGGCACTGATGAGTGCATATTTGCATCATGTTTTATATTATTATTTTGCATTGTAGATGTAGGATCTTGGTATTTTACGGCACTCACGCACATGTTTTATGTCTATTTTCACCAGAATCAGGACAGATGATGGATCCAATGGACACAATTCTTGGAGCAGTTGTATTGGGGAGAAAATGAGTCAAAAATCCGAAGCAATCAAGGCATAGAGACGGTTCAACGACCAACTATATGACCAGAATACTTTTTCCGACCGTATACTTCCGGTCGTATAGTTGGCGCCGCTACCGCCTCTTCAAATAGTTTCACCCCGTTGATACATCCAAAACGTATCTACTTTACCGAACACTTTTGCTATTGTTTTTCCTCTAAACTTGTGTAAATTGGATGCAACTAACATGGACTGACATTGTTTTCAGCAGAATTACCTTGGTGTCTAGTTTTTATACAAAAATCAACTATCAGGAAAAATTCCGGAAAATATGCCAAAAATCCTATTTCACCAAAACACTCATGGAGCCAGAAGACAAGACGGAGTAGGGACACAAGGGGCCCACACCACCTGGCCGCGCGGGCCAGGCCAGGCCACGCCTGGGGGTGGTGTGGCCACTTCGGCTGCCCCTCGGCCTCCCTCTTCACCTATAAGTTGCCTCTTGACCTAAAAACCACGGGGGGTTTCAACGTTTTTCCAGAAATAGTTCCGCTGCGCCGCCACCACCAGATTCCACGATTTGGAACCAGAAACTCCGTTCTAGCACCCTGCCGAGACAGGGAATTGGAGGAGATCATCATCATCATCATCACCATCACTTCTCCATCGTCCATCCATGTTTCCCCCATCTATGAGTGAGTAATCCCCCGCTATAGGCTATGGGGATGGTAGGTACTGGATGAGATCGTTCATGTAATGGCATCGGATTGTTAGGGCATGGTGCCTAGTATCTACTATTAGTGCTTTTTGACTTTGTTGCAACTTTTTATGCTTAATGCTTGTCACTAGGGCCCGAGTGCCATAATATTAGATCTGAACATGTTATTGATTCATTATGATAGTATTGTTTATGGTCTTACCTGCAAGTTGTATACACACGTTGTTGTCCAGAACCAAAGGCCCTGAAGTGACAGTAATCGGGATAACCAGAGGGAATGGCTTTGATGTGAGGATCACATATGTTCATGGAGTGTTAATGCTTTGCTCCGGTGCTCTATTAAAAGGATCACCTTAATTGCCAGTAGTTCCCTTGAGGCCCCACTACAAACGGGCTGGCAGGACAAAAGATGTTGTGCAAGTTCTCATTGCGAGAACGTATGACTATATATGGAACACATGCCTATGATTATTTAGTACTTGGATGCTTTATCTTATTTATGTGCAAATGCCCTATGTCTTGATTGCCATATGAATTGTCTTGTCCATGCAACGCCTGTCCATCCATCCCTATGCCTACCGCGCTTTAATCCTACTGTTTGCTGCAATTGTTACTACTGTCTTTACTTTTACTACTACTGTTACTTCACTATTGCTACTACAAAACTGTTGCTACTGATAAACTGTCGTGAGCAAGATAGTTTCTAGGTGCAGCTGAATTGACAACTCAGTTGTTAAGGCTTATAAATATTCTTTGGCTCCCCTTGTGTCGAATCAATAAATTCGGTTTTACTTCCCTCGAAAATATTGTGATACACCCTCTATACTTGTGGGTCATCAAGACTATTTTCTGGCGCCGTTGCCGGGGAGCATAGCTTTATTTATCAAGTTCACTTGGAATCATTATTGTTCGCTGCCATCCGTCCATCATGGGTAAGTCTCGTGATGGCAAGGTTCCTATTTTACCATCCACTACAAGAAGAGGTACGGTTCTGAACACCTCTGTTGCTCTTGATTCACCATCTGTTATGAGTAAGCTCCTTACACCACCACATACACATGCTACACACACTGCTACTATTGCTGAATCTAAAACTTCTGATACTTATGATGCTGCTTCTACTGTACTTGATAAGAGTGGTTCATTAGGTCCTTTTCTAGATGCTACGATTGCTAGAACTATAGCTGGAAATACTGAAACTCCTAATGAAGACACTACTACACCTGTTAGTTCACCTGAGTCTAGAGAGAGCTATAATATTGAAGACGGTTATATAGAGATCACCGATGAATTTATTAAAGAATGTCAAAACACCCATGATAGGAGTGCTATTAAGAGTCTCCTTGAGAGGCGTACTATAAAACCCAAATTGTCTCTTAATGCTAAGTTTGCTGCATCTCCCATAAACATTAAAGATAAGGATTATGATTTCTCTTTTGATCTATCTTACATAGCTATTGTTGAGAAAGAACCTTTTTGTGGGACTAAGAATGAAAGTGCGGTAGCACATATGACTGAGCTTTCTACCATGAGTGGCCTGTTTTCTGATGATATTAAGATGCGCACCTACTTTGTTGCTAAAATTTTCCCTTTTTCACTGAAAGGAGAAGCTAAAACTTGGTTTAATAATTTACCTCCTGGATCTATTGATAGCCCTGATTGCTTGATTAGTACTTTCCTGTAGAAATATTTTCCTCCTAGTGCTAGACATGCTATTTTGCAGGAACTTTTTGATTTTAAACAGGGAGAAAAAGAGATATTGCCTGAATCATGGGCAAGGTTTTGTGCTTTGATTCATGCACAGGCTGGATGTCCATTACCTAAGAATGAGCTTCTTGATATATTTTATAATGGACTAACTGAAGAATCTAGGACATACCTGGATAGTTGTGTTGATTGTGTTTTCAGGAATCGGACTCCCAAGGAAGCTGAGGAATTAATGGCTAAAATAAGCAAGAATTATGAAGACTGGACTCCTCCTGAACCAGCTAACCTAAAATCATTATACCTGAACCAGCTATACCTGCGCCTATACCAACATCAAAGAAGAGGGGAGTTATTGAACTAAATGATGAAGTGATGAAGGAAGCCAAGAAATGTCTTAAGGAGAAGGGAATTAAAGCTGCATATGTCAAGAATTTACCTCCTATAGAAGAATTATGTAAGCCAATCTCCCACTCATCCACTATTGAGGTACACTCTCTCCAGCATTTTGATGAAGGTGATATCCCTTACTCCAAACCTCCTGATGAATGCTTAGAAGAATTCGTTATTTTTATTGTTAAGCAAGATAATTTTAATAAAATGGTGCAAAATCATTTAATGGAAAACTCTAGAGCTATTGTTGAGTTAAAAGATATTGTGGAAAGAACCTCTAATGATGTTGAAATGGTTGTTAAACATTTTCAAATGGTTCAAACTCAAATTGATCAGCTTATTAAAGTGCAAAAAGACTTGCTAGTTAATGCTGCTAAAGAAAAACATGCTTATGAAATTAGAACTAGAAGTGGTGTTGCTACCCAGGATCCTCTATATCCTGAGGGGCATCCTAGAAGAATTGAGCAGGATTCTCAGCAAGCTGAAAATAGTGGTACTACTCCTAAGAAAAGAAAGAAGAAACATAAAACTATTGTAGAACCCACTGAACCTGCTAAAGATCCTAATAGTACATCTGTCTATGATGCTGAAACTGAAAGTGGTAATGAAGAAAATGATGTTCCTGATAAAGAAAAAGTTGAAGAAGAACCTGAAAGGCACACTAAGAATACTAAATACACTAAAGAAGATTTTGTTGCTAAGAAACATGGTAGTGAAAGAGCCTTGGGTCCAAAAACCTATGCCTTTCCCTGATAAGAAACACAATTCAAAGGAAGATGAACACTATAATAAGTTTTGTGAGTGGATGAAACCTTTATTCTTGCAAATTCCTTTGACTGATGCTATTAAATTGCCTCCTTATTCAAAGTATATGAAGGATATTGTCTCGAATAAAAGGAACATCCCTAATGAAGAAATCTCTACTTTGCTTGCTAATTATTACTTTAATGGTAAGGTTCCAAAGAAACTTGGAGACCCAGGGATTCCAACTATTCCTTGCTCTATTAAAAATAGTTATGTTGGAACTGCTTTGAGTGATTTGGGAGCGGGAGTTAGTGTTATGCCTTTTTCTCTCTATAAGAGACTTCAACTGGAAAAACTAATACCAACCGATATATCTTTGCAAATGGCTGATAAATCTACTATTATTCATGTTGGTATATGTGAGGATGTACCTGTTCAAGTGGCTCATAATTGCTTGATATTAACTGATTTTGTTGTGTTTGAAATGCCTGAAGATGATAATATAACTATTATTGTTGGGAGACCTTTTCTTAATACTGCAGGAGCTGTTATTAATTGTAATCAAGGAAAGGTGACTTTTAATGTTAATGACAAGGAGCATACTGTCTATTTCCCCAAGAATATTGATAGGACTTATGGTTTGAATTCAATTGAACATGTTGATGGCATTCAAGTTGGAGAAATATATTGTCCCATACCAAAAGAAAAAGATGAAACTATTATGATTGGGACCATTGTTATCAAGGTTGAGGTAACATAATTATTAGTGGAATACAAAGTTTTGTTTCATATAAAATTGTTTTGGTAACAAGACCTGATCAACCTTTTTAACAAAAGGATTTTAATGAACAAAACAATGTCTTCACCATGATGATCTCCGCTTACTTCCATTCTATCCATTTTAGTTTTTGCTTTCGTTTAGTTTACTTTTCTGTTGTTAGTTGCTTGCTTGTTAGAGTGTCTTAGAATTTCTGAAGTTTTAGTTTGGTTTTCTCGTTGCATCATTCCAAAAAAGTCTTTCTGTCAGAAAATCATTCATCTATACCTGAAAATTGCTCAAAAATAAAGTGTCTCGAAAAATTCCAGAAAATTCATATTAAATTTTTACGTGAAAAAAGGGGCAAAGAAGTGCCTGGAGAGTACCAGGGGGCCCACCAGGCAGGCACACCAGCTGGTGGCACGGCCAGCCCCTGGGCGTGCCTGGCCGTGGTGTGGGCCACCCTTGGCCCTCCAGTCACTCTCTCACTTCCCACTTTCTTCTCTCTCCCGAGAAAACATCAGTTCTTTGCTCGAAATAGCGTTCTTGCTGTTCTTGCCCATGATTTTTCAATCTCCTTGCTTAGCCCAACTTTGCTTCTGAAATTTGGAGCAATTGTTTTCCGGTATGTGACTCCTCCGCTTGTCCAAGTAGATTTGTGTTTAGTGGTTTATATCTTGAGTATTTTGCTGCTGTAGGTGGCAGGTTATGAGAGCTTGTAAGCTTGTTCAATGCTTAGAGATATTGTTTTGATGCATGTTTAGGCCTCTTACAAGTCCCTATGAGTAGTGCCCTTCATTATATATTCACTTTGCAAACACTTGTGTAATGGATGTTTAAATTTCAGAATAGAAGATGAATGAACATCAACTCAACCAACATGAACCGAGGGTGCCTGAGGTTATGAAGGTTCACCGAGAGGAGGAAGTTTTTCCTTCCACCTATCCATGCTTTGAATTCATGAGGGCTGCAGGAATTTCCTAGGACTTCCACACCTTAGTTGCTAATGCAGGATTGGAGCACTTTGTGGAAGATGAACCCTGTCAATTTTTGAAACTAACTATCTCTATAGTGCAGGACTTTCGATTTATTCACTCTTTGCTGTAAGGTCCCCAACCTTTAATAAGATTGAGCCCCCTGTGTTTACAATGCTAGTCCCTGGATCAATAGCTAGCATCCACAGTTTAGATGTAATATCAAGAAACAAAGGTCATAATATAACTTTATAACCAGGAATAGCATAGTTTTATTACATCAATACATAGCTCATTAGGCTATTACATTACATTGCAGCGGAATAACTATAGTCATGGGTCCTTCATCTTCAAAGTGCCACAGGCAGATGTTGGTTGTAGACTTTGTAATCCTAATCAATTAATCTTCACTAAATCAATCAAACCTGCAACATCATAAGTTACAGCCACAAGGGTCAATACATTGGAATAGTATTGGCAAGTGATACCTTAGTATATTTTAAGTGGACTATAATACTATATGCATTTGGCTGGTGGAGCTTAGGCTTGCTTTGCTCAAAATAGATTTTTCCCTAACTTTTGAAAATAGTAAGTTTTGTTTGGCAAAAACTTTCCAAGACATCTACCAATCAAAGACTGAAGATCCACTCAGGGCATCTACCAATCAAAGACTGAAGATTTGCTTGGCAAAAACACCCAAGGTATCTACCAATCAAAGACTGAAGATCCACTTAGGGCATCTACCAATCAAAGTCTGAAGATCCTTTTAACCCTTGTTCACCCACAAGTTTTATTTAGAAATTGGAGTGATGAGATTCTTGAAGTTTCCATGTCTTGATGCTCAAATTGTCCTTTACCAGGGACATGGCTAAGTACTTAGGTTTTACACTCTGTAGAGGTGGTGCACTTTCCCCACAAGACTTGGTTTCCCAAGACAAGATCCTTCAGTAGCCTTTCCTTAGTCAAATGGACGCGTTCCAACCTATCATCCCATCTACCACCCTCTGTCCAAGAGACTAAGTTATAGCATCCTAAGATCATGGCAGAGCCCATATTGCCAAGTGGTTGCACTTGAAGCTTCTCAACATTTGACATCTCAAATCTCTTTGTTCCTGGGTGGCCATCCACAAGTGAGATACACAAGCCAAGTCCATGGCCTTGTGAACCACTCAACATATACCATTCTTTCCATTCCACCCAGGTGATTCATTAACTTAGTTGTTTTGTTAAATAAAAACAAGTCCTTAGACTTAGAATATTTTTCCATAGTGTGAATATATAAACCACCCTTGTTTTCTAATAGCTAGGCTAAGCATGGCATGGCAACTTATCCTTAGGGAATTTTCCTAGCAACTCTAGCATTCTAAACTATATAGGATTTCCCAACATCATTTGACAAGTGTGGCATGCAAGTCTTAACAAAATATAACTAATGCAAGTATAAAATATAGGAATGGAATATTCATGATGATATCACTTGCCTTTTTGGTAGAGGGTATAGGTTCACTCCTTGTCCTTGCAACACTCACACTCTTCAAGTCACTACAATTCAATCAAGCAAGGCACAAACTTAATCTACCAATCAAGCAAAACTACACACATAAAATAACAAAGTCAAACAAACAATTTTTCACACACAAGGTAATGGGATCTAAGTCATGCATAAGCATGCAAAGGTTGGTTCTATTGTAAGGATGGTCTTCACTAGGCTTCTAACTTTGTAAGTTCCAAATTGGTCATTTACCAAAATGGCAAAGTCATTTGCAAAGAGGGTCTCTATTAGATTCCTAAACTTTGTAAGATCCAAAAATGGTCATTTACCAAAGTGGCAAAGTTAAAGTAATGCATGCAAGCATGCCAAGCTTTGTTTTGTTTGAAAAATGGGTTCCTAATGGGTCATAGACATTTGGGCACACCTATTGGTCATTTTGTGAAGTGGCTAAGTCATTTGCAAAAGGTTTCACTATAAAACCATTTTCAAAACAAATGGTCATTTTATGTGGTGTAGAAATAGTTTTACTAAGGCTTTAACCTATAGGGTTCACCAAATGAGTTGCTATTGCAAAACTTGGTGTTTGGGTCAGTAGGTTTGGTCTAAACCATTTCCTCAAAGTTTTTCTTTACAAAAACATTTTTGTAAACAAAACAATAGTTTTGTTTGGCTAGAAATGGACTAAACTAATTAATCCATTCTAAACCTTTACAAAAATCATTTTCCAAGAACATAGGTTGGTTCCTAGGGTCAGTAAGGTCACAACAAACTAATTGGCAAAGGTTTGATCTCAAAAATCATTTTTAAACAATTTTTCTAATGTTAGCAAGCACACAAAAGAATCTGCAAAGTTAAACAAGCTAACATATACTATTTGCTAAACTAAGGGCAGGGTTGGTTAGAGCTTGTCTTGCTGATTCCAACGACATCAAATTTGTAAAATTTGGACGTGTGGATCCAAAGATACAAGGGTTTGAAAATGGCAAAAGTTTCTGTTTTCAATTTCTGTTTTAAACCTAACAGGCGACACGCGGCGTGATATCATTGGTTGATACCGGTTCGTCTGGATCGGCAACATGGAGCGTTGGATTAAGTTAGATCGCACGGTACCGGGTGCGTACCCATTCGCGTTTAAGTGGTTCTATCGTATCCGCCCGATCTAGATCGAACGGCTGCAATCACTCAGACCATCAACTGGCGGCGCTGCGGTGGCTAACGGCGGCGGAGCGGTCGGTCGACGACGGAGGCGACGCTACAGGGGGTGAGGGAGAAGGAGGAGTAGCTCACCGGGCTCAGGGGGTTACGGCGATGCTCGGGGAGGTGTTGGTCGGGCGAGGGGCGCTCGGGGTCTGCGGCAATTCCTCACCGGAGTGGAGGACGGCGTCGGGTGCGTCGGGTGGTCGTCGTGGACGTCGCTGTGGAGCTCGTCGGAGAAGAAGGCAGACGCGGCGGCGTCGGGAGTTTGTCGTAGTCGGGGTTCTGGTGCACCCGCGGGCGAACCAGGAGTACTAGGAGATGCGTGAGGTCGAGAGGAGTCCACTCGCGTGAAGTAGAGGCAGAGGGGTGGTCGGAGTTGGCCGGAATCGCTGCGACAGCTCGTCGGAGCAGCAGTGGTGCAGAGAGAAATTGGGGCGGCCTGGAGGCAGAGAGAAGGCGGTGTCTGGGGGAAAAATGGAGGAGAGAGCGAGGCGATTAAATAGGCGTCGTCACGGCGAGGTTTAATGCACGGATTAATGCGGATTGATGGAGCTCTCAACGGGCAGAAACTGCCGCGCGGTGAGGGGAGAAGGGGTCGCGCGGGGAAGAAGAAGGAGGTGGCGGTGGGGTCCTCTGGTCAGTGGGAAAGGGAGAGGGAACGGGGTCCACTTGTCAGCCTCAGTGCGGGTTTCTTTTGCGGTGCAGAAAAACGGTTCGGGAGAGGAATAAGAGGAGGTGGGTCCACTTGGCAGTGAGAGGGAGAGAGTGGGAGTGGGTCCTGGTTGTCATTGACTCAAGGTCCATTGTTTGAGTGCGAATCGCTTTCTTGAGGCGGTGAAAGGTTGGGCTGGATTGGGCTGTTGGGCAGTTGGGTTGCTCATTTGCTCTATTTTTTTCTGTCTAAACCTTTTTCTTTTTCTAAATCTATTTCTCTTTTGAATTCCAAACAATTATTCAAACAAACACTCAAATCAATTCAAACAAGCACTCAACTTTACTTTGAATTTGGTTCTGTTTTTCAACATAATCCAAATCTCAAAATAAAATAATAATTTTATTTATTTTAGGATCCATTTAATAATTAAAAAAATGGATCTTTAGTTATTTAATAAAATTTCCATTTGAAATCCAATTATTTTCAAAACCAAACCAGAAGGTTTTATTTGAAAAATAAAAGAATACTTGGAAACTTATTTAAATAAATAAATAAGTTTTGGTGTTTAATTAAAATGGGAAAGCCTTTACTTAAATAAAATTGGATATTTAAATCCTTATTATTTTATTTAAATAAACCTTTACTCATTTTATCAAAACAAAATATTTTATTACAAAAGCTTGGCCAAAATTAATTTGGCTCACCTTTTCATTTGAAAACAAAGTCTTTTATTAAAAGATCTAAATTAGTGTTTCCAAAACAATTTATTTTCCTTTGATAAATGTTTAACTTTATAAATCCCTTTAGGATTAATTGTTCACCAATTGGTATGGGTTTTTGGTAAGGGCTTTATTAGTTTTGGAACTTCAATTTCCTTATCTCATTATACTCATAAGATTTTGTTTATGGTTCCAATTTGAGTGAAACCAACTTCTATGGTCTTTCTTGATCCTTTGTGAATATTTGTTGATCAATTTTGGTATGGATCAAATCCATGGATTTGGAGATACTTTGGAAAATGATTTCCTTCCATTAGGGTTTAGGGTTTTGGATTACTTTCCAAATGTTCAAATTTCCAGATACATTCATTGAGGAATGCATTTCCCTTGATTTGGATTTTTGTTGAATTCAAACTTTAGCCAAAGTTTGTTCAAGATGGGATTTCAAGTCTCCTTTTAGAAACAAAAGTTTCTTTTCACCCTGATTTCCAACAAAAATTTATTTTGTTATTTTATTTTTCACATTACAAGATTTGGAAAATCTTGGGATGTGACATTTGCCTAACCCCATGGTCCACTACAAAATTTACAATATAGCTGTCGACCTTCCTCTTGATGACTTTTGTGCAGCTATTAAGGTACCTCAGTGGGGATCATGTGGAAGGATTAAAGAGCGACCTGCACCACTCATGGACTTGTATGCGGAGATTTGCCAAGGGAGCAGCTTCTCAAAGGAGAGTGGGAAAATCCATAACATTCATCTCCCGTCTATTCGCTACTTTGCTTACTTTATTGCCAAGTGTGTTCTCGCTAGGAAAACTGCTAATAAGCTATCCTCGTATGATCTAGCATTTATCTCAGCTGCTTTAAAATGAGATAGAACTTACAACTTGGGTGCCTTGATAGCTTTCCATCTTGCTGCTAACCGCGAGAAAGGTGGAATTTGTGGAGGCCTCATTGCCTCTTGTTTATTAGCATTGCATGGTTTAGTGCCTCATCATCTAGACCTACAGTTTCCCATAGAGAGGATTGACCTTAATTCCATGATACAACATAAATTTGTTTTTTCTTGGGCTAATTTGAGTGACTTGTCTTATATAATAACCTTTCTCAAGGCTGGTTGGAGAAGGAGTAAGTCCGAGCGATTTGTTCTTTTGCCTGCACCTGTTTTGTTTAACCTTGATACCAGGGTAGGATGGTCACTCACTAAGGAGGAGCTTGATACGTACTTGGGAGAGCTCTCCCAACAGGAGCAGGATACTAGAAGGGAAGTTACAGATGATTCGGTCCAGCCCTCATATGAGGGGGAGTCTTCATATCAGCAGCCTACCTATGATTGGGGAGCTTCTTCCTCTTCCCAAGGGCCTAACCACGATCATTCTTACAATAACCCGCCTACTTGGATCCCTTACTCGCATTTGGATTGATACCCACTTAGGCCAAAAGCCTAAGCTTGGGGGGGAGGTACATACATCACACTCATCTCCATATCATTTTTTGTCGGTACTTTGTATATTCATGTTTCGTTCTCCTTTTAGTTTTCGTTCTCTCTTTGTTTTTGCTTTCTAAAACACAAAAATACCAAAAATATTTCTGTTGTTTCTCTTTGTTTGCTTCTTCTTCTTTTTGACTCTGTTTGATTTCCCTTTTTGCTTTGTTTGAACTTTTCGAAAAACCTAAAAACATTTTGCTTTGCTTGTTCTTCCTTTTTGGACTCTTGGTTTTAAAAATCGAAAACACCAAAAATATTTGTTGTTCTTCTTTGGTTTTGTGAGTTTGTTGCAGGGTTCAGCAGTCCTCAGTGGAATTTTGTTTCATGTTATTATTCAAGCCACACAAGTGAAGGGCAATAATGAGGATTAATGACAACCTGAGATGAGGTAAAAGGCTAGTAACAAACTCTATTTGTTTTCATTTTTGTATATATACTCATCATTGTGGGCATGCTTAGTATATTCATGTAGGGTGTATGTTATTTATGGATGCTTAGTAGTTCTTGCTTCCCTCGCTAATAATTTATAGCATGTCATATGAGTGTTTGCTTGCATTGCTCTATTCATAACTTGGTATGACACTATGGTATCCTCCTCTAAATGTTTCACTTGAATTGACTTGGCACATGCTCATGCATGCATATGACTGAAACAATAATCAGTTAAGCCTCGATGAATTATTTTGCCTAGAGGTCTTGAATCACTTTCATGCCATGTTTAGTCCTGTTTTGTTGCAAGCATGATTATGACAGTTATTGCTCTCTCGTTTGTTGCTCCCTTACTATTGCTAGCCTTCACCTGCACTGAGTATAAGCTTTACTCGTGTTTCCAACTCCCTAAAACCAAATATTGCCAAAAGTGTCCACCATACCTACCTATTAGCATCATTTGCTATTTCGTGCATGCTCAATATGCCTTGTTTTCTTTCGAATAAAATGTTTGCTTGTTATGGGAAAGTTAGTTAGTAAAGCTCTCACAAACTTGATGGCACACTTTACTTTCTTGCACTTAATAATCTTGAACCATTGCGTGCATATTTGTTGCGTATATGCTTGCGCTTTATAAGTTGAAGTTAGCAGAACCATGTATCATGGGGAACGCTTCCAACATTGCACGGGTACTTTGTACCTCGTTGATATCATGATTCTTTTGCTTATGGATCCTAGCGGTGTGAAATAAAAGGGGAACTTGTAAGATCATGGAGTTTGTATATGTGTTATAGAAACGCCTAGGCCGCTAGCCTAAGCCATGCCTAATCATGGTGGAAACTTGCAGCATAACCATAATGAGCATTCTATGAAGCATCCTCCATAAAAACCTATGCAAATAAAAAGATCGCTGAGATGCTCATTGTCTACTTGCCTTGTCATTTTGATTATGGGATAGCTCCTGTATCATGTGCAAGGGGTACCCCGTTGGCGGTCCTTTATGATACATATGTACTTACAATGACAAGAGCTTACGTGTGACTGAAGTTGAGTAGCATGAGGTTCGGTACTCGTAAGTAAGGGGCATGAGAGTTTAACTTATAACTTGTCAAGTATATCCTCTTAGTTGTGTCACTTTAACCTTAACCAATTAAAGATGCTTATGATAGGAGCAATGAGAGCTCAAAGCTAATAAGTACCATACTTTCAGCATTTGGAAGCCTTTCAAACTTTTCAAAACCTTTTAATTTCCTTGTTGAGTCTCCACACATTCTATGAGCACTTTCTTGAGAGTATAATTGTCATTCTTAGTGTAATGTGCTTGTCTCAAAGCTGGATTAATTGTGTTATGACTTTGATGCTTGTATATTTGATATCTTTACTTCTAGTCTTCACTTGAACTTTAGAGGTGCCTTGGCATTTATGTTTGCTCTACAATCAAAGGCAAGCGAGATACCACTCTATCATACCTTTTTATGAGCATTACAATGTTGCTTATGTTTATGTTTCATGCTACTTATTATTTTTGAGTTGGAATCTCTTCATAGCTTGCAATCACTATTAAGTAAACTTAGTTGCATACTCCTTATTATGAATTGGCTGAGTAGTTGATCACATACCGAGAATATATACATCTTATGAAGCAAATGTGTTCGTGAAAGTTTCTTTTATCGCACTCAATTTTCAACTGGATTGCTTAAGAACAAGCAATAAGCTAAGCTTGGGGGGAGTTGATACGTCCAAAACGTATCTACTTTCCCAAACACTTTTGCTATTGTTTTTCCTCTAAACTTGTGTGAATTGGATGCAACTAACATGGACTGACGTTGTTTTCAGCAGAATTACCTTGGTGTCTAGTTTTTGTGCAGAAATTAACTATCAGGAAAAATCCCGGAGAATATGCCAAAAATCCTATTTCACCAGAAGACTCACGGAACCAGAAGACGAGATGGAGTAGGGCCACGAGGGGCCCACACCACCTAGCCACGCGGGCCAGGCCAGGCCGCGCCTGGGGGTGGTGTGGCCACCTCGGCTGCCCCCTCGGCCTCCCTCTTCGCCTATAAGTTGCCTCTTAACCTAAAAACCACGGGGGGTTTCGACGTTTTTCCAGAAAGAGTTCCGCTGGCGCCGCCACCACCATATTCCACGATTCGGAACTAGAAACTCCGTTCTGGCACCCTGCCGGGACGGGGAATTGGAGGAGATCATCATCATCACCATCGCTTCTCCATCGGCCATCCATGTTTCCCCCATCTATGAGTGAGTAATCCCCCGCTGTAGGCTATGGGGATGGTAGGTATTGGATGAGATCGTTCATGTAATGGCATCGGATTGTTAGGGCATGGTGCCTAGTATCTACTATTAGTGCTTTTTGACTTTGTTGCAACTTGTTATGCTTAATGCTTGTCACTAGGGCCCGAGTGCCATGATTTCAGATCTGAACATGTTATTGATTCATTATGATAGTATTGTTTATGGTCTTACCTGCAAGTTGTATACACACGTTGTCCGGAACCAAAGGCCCCGAAGTGACATCTGATAGATTGCAAATGTATCTATAATTTTTTATGTTCCATGCTTGGTTTTATCCACTTTCTTGTGTTTTGCCCACACTTTGGAGTGCTTTTCATATGATTTCTTGGACTAACCTATTAACAAGAGCCACAAGTGCCAGCTGCCTGTTTTCTGCTGGTTTTGGTTCCAGGAAAGTCAGAAAATGAATATTCTCGGAATTGGACGGGACAAAAGCCATAGTGCATATTTTTTCGGAAGTCATTAGATGCCAGAATACGAGACGGAGAGGAGCCAGGGGCCACCACACCACCTAGCTGCACGGGCCAGGCCTGGCCACGCCTTGGAGTGGTGTGGGCAACCCAGGAACCCCCTCGGCCTCTCCTTCCGCCTATAAGATTCCCTCGGGACGAAAACCCTAAGTACCCGATCAAAAATCCACGAAAGAGTCTGTAGCCGTCGTCATTTCCATACCTAGATCGGGAGGGATCTGAAGCTCTTCCCGGCACCCTACCGGAGAGGGGAATTCCTGCTGGAGGCCTTCTTCATCATCATGTAAGCCTCCGTTGTGATGCGTGAGTAGTTCATCCTTGGACTACGGATCCATGTAGTAGCTAGATGGCTGGTTCTCCTCCTTTGTGCTTTCATGTCTAGATCTTGTGAGCTCCGTTCATGATCAAGATCATCTATTTGTAATTCTGCATGTTGTGTTTGCGGGGATCTGATGGATATTGAGATGCTATTTCAGATTGATTGTTGATTCTATCATGTCTTTGTTATTTGTGATCTTGCATGCTTTCCGTTGTTAGTAGCTATCTTGGCCAAGTAGATGCTAGCAACTCCAAGAGTTAGTATTTATGCTCGATAGTGGGTTCATGCCTCTGGTAATCTGGGGAAGTGACAGAAATCTCTAAGGTACTAGATGTTCTGTTGCTACTAGGGAGAAAACAATAATCCTTTGTTTATAGAACAATCGTATTGTTTACTTTACACGCAATTCGTAAAGCAATAATCTATTTCTTGCAACTTAATACTGGAGGGGATTCGGATGATAACCTGAAGGTGGATTATTAGTCATAGATGCAGTTGGATGGCGGTCTATGTATAATGTTGTAATGCCCAATCAAGTCTCAAAGGAGTCAAGATGATTAGTATATGCATGTATTGCTTTCTCGATGTTTGTCAATATCCCCGCTGTAATTTGTTCACCCAGCATGTTATCTATCTTAAGGAGAGCCACCTCTAGTGAACTATGGATCCTGGTCCTTTTCTTTTACATACAATCTATAAACTGTTTACTGCTTTGTGATTACTTTCTGCAAACTATTACTTCCTTCCATTCGATATGTTTAATCCTTTGTTTTCAGCAGAACATGGTGAGATTGACAACCTCATCGCAAGTTGGGGACAGTTACATTGTTGTGTTGTGCAGTCTCACGTTGCTACTAGCACCGGTAGTGCATACCCAAGGCTCAGCTAGCAACACCTTTGGGGTGTTTCCTCGCTCCTACTGGTTTGATTAAACCTTGGTTTCATAACTGAGGGAAACTTGCTGCTGTGCTCATCATACCTTCCTCTTGGGGTTCCCAACGAGCTCTACATCAATACTGAGCCATCAAGCATTTTTCTGGCGCCGTTGCCGGGGAATCAAGGACATCTTCACAAGGGGAGTCCCTCATAACCAATCTCTTTATTTTGTTTTGCTTAGTTTCTTTTTGCTTTGTTTGCTTGTTTCTTTATCAAAAACACACAAAAAATAGTTTTACTAGTTTGCTTTCTTTATTTGAAACACACACAAAAAATTAGTTCCTTTCTCAAGTTGCCACTATGTCTACTCTTGCTCCAATCACTATGTCACCAGAGGAAATGATTTTCACTTTTAAACAAGGAATTGAGGAAAGTTTTAAGGAAGCTTGGTCTAGAATCTCTGATCTACATGAAAAAATGACTCAAAGCTTGTTCCTTAGCAGTTTTTACCTTGGGATTGCTCTTTGCTATAGATATGCTTTAGATGCTGTTGTGGGAGGAGATTTCCTCCAATGTAATGAGGATGATGCTATTAATGCTATAAAGAAATTGATCCTTACTTACAACTTGCCTAGCCAAACTGATATTTCTTTCGCAAGCATATTTGCTAGATTAAACACTCTTGAGACCCGCACTGCTAGCTTAAAAGATTGCTATAATATGCTTAGGGAGCATCACAATTATGTCCCAATAAATTCTGAACCATCAAGGTGGCTCCCTACAGTAAAGATTGAGATAAACACTTAGACTTTTCAAGCTCGTTGTGATATCATGTCTGAATTTTGAAGTATGCCCAAAGATATTTTTGAATCTTTGAATATTTGGGGGCTTACTGAAGGAGGAAAAGAAATATCTCTTGCTAATAATTCTACCATATTACCTAGTGGAATAGCTGAAGGAGTTTTTACGAAGATCCTTGGGAAAATTATTTCTACTGATTATCTTGTTATGGAATGTGCAGGAAAAGGACAAATTACACTTGGAAGGTCCCTATTAGAACTCCTTGGAGCAATAATAGATGTGGGAAAAAGGACCATTCACATGTCTTATCTACCAAACAATCATATTTTCCCCAAGGTTAAGAATAAAAGTAAGAGAGGTAAGGGCAAGAAATTTGATTTTAATGCTTCTTCATTTGAGAACACTTGATTCTTTCTTGCTTCTTATGCCTAACTTAAAGGCGTTAAAGAAAAGTACTTATTGGGAGATAACCCAAAAGTTTTAAATGAGTCTTGGAAGTTAGTAATTCAGTAATAACTGCTCCTTATCCTTTTTATTTGCTTTTTGTGCCAAGAATAACCTCTAATGATAGAGAAGTAATGATTGGGAAAGTTGCTGTCCCGAAACAGATTTATGTGCTTCACCATAAAAATTCGTGTAAAATCTCTGAACGTCTTTTTGAGGCTTGCATTTTTGTGATTCTGCTCCAGGTTGTTATATAACTTTCGTTAGTTCAACACTTTTTGATTTGAGCAACATAAGGTCTTCGAAAAAATTCGTCTTTACCTGCTGGTCTGTTTTGACAGATTTCTGCCATTTTCTGCATTTGCTTCTTGTTGGTTCCTTTTTGAGTTCTTTTGGGGAATTGAGCTTTTTGAGGGAAGTGCTACAGTAGCTAGTGTTCTAATGGAAGTTTATTTGGTGTTAGAACTGAACCTTAAGACTTATTCATCTTGAGTGCACTAATGTTGCTAATAAAGATTGTGTGAAGTTCTGTATGAAGGAAAAATTTCAGGTGTATGGAAGGAATGAGTAATGAGATGAAGGATGGACTAAAGCTCAAGCTTGGGGATGCCACGCGTGTCACCCCAATAAATATCCAAGAAGTACAAGCGTCACAGCTTGGGGATGCCCAAGGCATCCCCTTCTTCATCAATAAAAATCTCAGGTTTCTTCCAAACGCTTCGTTCTTATTGTTTCGTGCGCAGTTGTTTTGTTCTTGGAGCGTCTTCTTTTTCATTTTGGTTTTTTGTTTGCTTGGTTTTCTTAGTTTTCAGGATAAATTGGTTGGACCCCCTCTTTCATACATTTGTTTGCAAATAGTTTGGTTTGGTTTGGAAAAGAGTAGGAAAGTTCATGCTTATGTGGTAAAAAGAGCTTGTTTTTGACTGTGGCATATGCTTTGTCATGCCATGCTTGATATTGTTTTGGATTTATGCTTAGTATTCTTTGTTGTATCATGACTTGTTATAAACAATTGAGATTGCTTAATGTGCCTTGGATGAATCATGCGTTGTTTTAGCATATTAAAGCATAGTATAGTGGTATTCTCCTTTGATGCTTTATTTGGGTTGACTTGGCGCATGCTCACACCATGTTATGACTATCTCAAGTCACCATAGCCTTTATGATCTTTTAGTTTTCAACTTGTAGTATCACTTTATGCTTTGATCAATGATGTTTTGTCGCTCTGCATGATTATGACCATTATTGCTCTCTTAGTTTGTCGCTCCCAGTCTTTTGCTAGCCTCCACAACCAAGTATGAGTTCCACTCATGCATCCAACTCCCTAAACCAAGTTATTCCAAAGAGTCCACCATACCTACTTACTAGCTTATGCTATTCCAAGTATATTCATGCTTTTTTTACCTTCCAAATTAAACTTGTTATGAGAAAACTAGTGACTGAAGCTCTCACGAACTTGATGGCACACTTTACTTTTCTTGCCCTTAATAAACTTGAACCATTGTGTCGTCTATGTTGTATATGCTTGCACTTATTTGTTGGGGATTAGCAGAACCATGCTTTCATGGGGAACGCTTTCAACATTGCACTTGGTACTTGTACCTAGTTGATATCATGCTCTTTTGTATATGGATGTCGTCGGTGTGAAATGAAAGGGGAGCTTGTAAGTCCATGGAGTTATGTATATGTGTTAGAGAAACGCATGGGCCGCTGGTCTAATCCATGCTGACATGGTGGAAACCTGCAGCGTAACCATAATGAGTTGTCTATGAAGCATTCTTCTTATATAAAAAGAGTCCTATATTGACAAAAAAGAGAAAAAGAAAAAAAGAGATTATGAAAAGAGGAAAGAGAGCAAAAAGCACCATATTCCCATGGTAAATAAGAAGATTGCTGAGATGCTCGTTGTCTGTTTGCCTTGTCATTTTGATATGGGGATTCTTCTGTATCATCGAGCAAGGGGTACCCTGTTGGCGGTTCTCTATGATACACATGTACTTACGATGACAAGAACTTACCGGTGACTAAACTTGAGTAGCATGAGGAGCGGCCCTCGTATAGAAGGGACATGAGATTCCTAACTTATACTTCGTCAAGCATGTACACCATAGTTTGTTCACTTTAACCTTAATCACTTCAAGATGCTTATGATAGGGGCAATGAGAGCTGAAAGCTATAAGTACCATAATTTTTGGAAGCTCTTTATGAGACTTGAATCCCTACTTCCTTTTATAAAGGCCTTTCTTCCACCATTATATTGAGTCTCCACCTTCTACCTTTATGCACTTACTTTGAGAGCATAGTGGCCATTCTTAGTTCTATGTGCATTGTCCCAAGACTAGTTGATTGATGCATAACTTGATATTGCTTGTTTTAAACTATTTGTATCTAGTCTGATGAACTATTTGTATCTAGTCTGATGAACTTGTTTTAAACCATAATTTGCTTGATATTGCATAACTCTGATGAACTTTGAAGGTGTCCTATGCATTTATATTTGCTACTCTATGAGGGACAAGCTGAATACTGTTATGCTATGTTTTCTTTATGTGAAACAAACAAACATCTTGCAAAGCATTGTTATTCATGAATCTTTTGTTTGTGCCTTTTCATGTTGCATCATAGTTTCTTTGTCTTATTGCTAGAACTTTGTCTTTCATGTTATGATTGAAGTACTAAGATCCCAGCTTTGAATGTTTTACAAATACTTTGATCAAGTCTTTGATGGTGCATGTCACCTCAAAAAATATTCTTTCTTTTTATCACTTACCTACTCGAGGACGAGCAGGAGTTAAGCTTGGGGATGTTGATACATTGCAAATGTATCTATAATTTTTTATGTTCCATGCTTGGTTTTATCCACTTTATTGTGTTTTGCCCACACTTTGGAGTGCTTTTCATATGATTTCTTGGACTAACCTATTAACAAGAGCCACAGTGCCAACTGCCTGTTTTCTGTTGTTTTTGGTTCCAGCAAAGTAAGAAAATGAATATTCTCGGAATTTGAGGACAAAAGCCAAAGTGCCTATTTTTCCGGAAGTCATCAGATGCCAGAATACGAGACGGAGAGGAGCCAGGAGCCACCACACCACTGGCCGCCTGAGCCTGGCCGCCCGAGGTGGTGTGGCCACCAGGCACCCCTCACCTCTCCTTCCGCCGATAAGATGCCCTCGGGACAAAAACCTAAGTACGATCAAAATCCACGAAAGAGTCTGAGCCGTCATCTCCATCCCTAGATCGGGGATCTGAAGCTCTCCGGCACCTGGAGAGGGAATTCACCACAGAGGCCTTCTTCATCATCATGCAAGCCTCCAGTGTGATGCGTGAGTAGTTCATCCTTGGACTATGGATCCATGTAGTAGCTAGATGGCTGGTTCTCCTCCTTTGTGCTTTCATGTCTAGATCTTGTGAGCTCCGTTCATGATCAAGATCATCTATTTGTAATTCTGCATGTTGTGTTTGCGGGGATCCAATGGATATTGAGATGTTATTTTAGATTGATTATTGATTCTATCATGTGTTTGTTATTTGTGATCTTGCATGCTTTCCGTTGTTAGTAGCTATCTTGGCCAAGTAGATTCTAGCAACTCCAAGAGTTAGTATTTATGCTCGATAGTGGGTTCATGCCTCCGTAACTGGGAAGTGGTAAATCTCTAAGGTACTAGATGTGATGTTGCTACTAGGAGAAAACAACAATCCTTTCTTCATAGAACAATCGTATTGTTTGCTTTACACGCAATCGTAAAAGCAATAATCTGTTGCTTGCAACTTAATCTTGGAGGGGTTGGATGATAACCTGAAGGTGGATTATTAGTCATAGATGTAGTTGGATGGCGGTCTATGTATAATGTTGTAATGCCCAATCAAGTCTCAAAGGAGTCAAGATGATTAGTATATGCATGTATTGCTTTCTCGATGTTTGTCAATTGCCCCGCTGTAATTTGTTCACCTAGCATGTTATCTATCTTAAGGAGAGCCATATCTAGTGAACTATGGATCCCGGTCCTTTTCTTTTACATACAATCTATACATTGTTTACTGCTTTGTGTTTACTTTCTGCAAACTATTACTTCCTTCCATTTGATACGTTTAATCCTTTGTTTTAGCAAAACACGGTGAGATTGACAACCTCATCGCAAGTTGGGGACAGAGTTCTGTGGTTGTGTTGTGCAGGTCTCCACGTTGCTACTAGCACCGGTAGTGCGCCCTGCCAAGGCTCAGCCAGCAACACCTTTGGGGTGTTTCCTTGCTCCTACTGGTTCGATTAAACCTTGGTTTCATAACTGAGGGAAACTTGCTGATGTGTTCATCATACCTTCCTTTTGGGGTTCCCGATGAAGGGGATTACTCGTTAGTAGACGGAGGGATGATAGCAGTTACTGTAACTATAAAGATGTTTTCATTCTTTGCATACTAACTTGGGGAATCAAGGAGAACTCATAAAGCCATGTCCATGCCACCGGAGAAATCCCTTAATAGTGGGATAACATGATTGATGTTATTTATTCTCCAGCTGTGGTTATGAAGGATGATATGAGCAGTGGTTGCTACCTATTTGTCCATATATGGAGGACCTCCCATATACATACATATTTTGAGAATATTTGTTATAATGATCTTGATTGCTTAGTCTAAATTGTTAGCGATGTATCCACCACTCCCTGAGAATGCCTTTTCCCTATTGCAGTTCCAAAGTTCTATTACACACGCGATTCTTACTTTCTACATTAAGTTTTACTTACTTTAAATTGCCTCATTCAACCAAAAACCCAAAAACAACTCTACTTTTCTTGCATCTTAAAGTTATTTCTTAAGTACTCCGTTAAAAGCATTTTAGTCTTTCGCCTACTCCTCCCTATGGGATCGATATCTATTTCGAAACTAGCTACAAATGATCTATGCACTTGCAGTCATCAAGCTATTTTCTAGCGCCATTGCCGGGGAGCTTTGCGCTATAAGTCACTTTACTTTTAGTTATTTACTTTCGTTGTACCAAATTTTATTTAAGTTGTAGGACCGTGATGGCCCAAAATATATCGAGCTCGTTGGGGAACCCCAAGAGGAAGGTATGATGAGCACAGCAACAAGTTTTCCCTCAGTACGAAACCAAGGTTATCAATCCAGTAGGAGCAAGGAAACAACCTAAAGGTGTTGCTAGCTGAGCCTTGGTAGGGCGCACTACCGGTGCTAGTAGCAACGTGGAGACCTGCAGAACACAACCACAAAACTTTGCCCCCAACTTGCGATGAGGTTGTCAATCTCACCGATTTTGCTGAAAACAAAGGATTAAACGTATCGAATGGAAGGAAGTAATAGTTTGCAGAAAGTACACACAAAGCAGTAAACAGTTTGTAGATTGATTGTAAAAGAAAGGACCGGGGTCCATAGTTCACTAGAGGTGGCTCTCCTTAAGATAGAAGACATGTTGGGTGAACAAATTACAGCGGGGCAATTGACAAACATCGAGAAAGCATACAAGCAAATACTACTCATCTTGACTCCTTTGAGACTTGATTGGGCATTACAACATTATACATAGACCGCCATCCAACTGCATCTATGACTAATAATCCACCTGAAGGTTATCATCTGAACCCGCTCCTGTATTAAGTTGCAAGCAACAGATAATTGCATTATGAATTGCGTGTAAGGTAAACGATACGATTGTTCTATGAACAAAGGATTGTTATTTTATCCCTAGTAGCAACAACACATCTAGTACCTTAGAGATTTCTGTCACTTCCCGAGATTACCAGAGGCATAAACCCACTATCGAGCATAAATACTAACTCTTGGAGTTGCTAGCATCTACTTGGCCAAGATAGCTACTAACAACATAAAGCATGCAAGATCACAAACAACAAAGACATGATAGAATCAATAATCAATCTGAAATAGCATCTCAAAATCCATCGGATCCCTGCAAACACAACATGCAGAATTACAAATAGATGATCTTGATCATGAACGGAGCTCACAAGATCTAAACATGAAAGCACAAAGGAGGAGAACCAGCCATCTCTATACTACATGGACTCGTAGTCTAGAGATGAACTACTCATGCATCACACCGGAGGCTTGCATGATGATGAAGAAGGCCTCCAGGGTGAATTCCCCTCTCCGGCAGGGTGTCGGGAAGAGCTTCAGATCCCTCCCGATCTAGGGACAGAGACGACGGCAGCTACAGACTCTTTCGTGGAATTTTGATTGGGTACTTAGGGTTTCTGTATCGGAGGTGATATATAGGCAGAAGGAGAGGCCGAGGGGGTGCCTGGGCTGGCCACACCACCCCCTGGCGCGGGCCATGCCTGGCCGCGCGGCCAGGTGGTATGGCTGCCCTCTGGCCCTTCTCCGTCTCGTATCCTGGCTCCAGGTGTCCCCCGGTAAAATAATGACTTTGGCCTTTGTCCCGTCCAATTCCGAGAATATTCATTTTCTGACTTTCCTGGAACCAAAAACAGCAGAAAACAGGCAGCTGACACTGTGGCTCTTGTTAATAGGTTAGTCCAAGAAATCATATGAAAAGTACTCCAAAGTGTGGACAAAACATAAGAAAGTAGATAAAACCAAGCATGGAACATAAAAAATTATAGATACATTTGCAATGTATCAACATCCCCAAGCTTAACTCCTGCTCGTCCTCGAGTAGGTAAGTGATAAAAAGAAAGAATAATTTTTGAGGTGACATGCACCATCATAAACTTGATCAAAGTATTTGTAGAACATTCAAAGCTGGGATCATAGTACTTCAATCAAAACATGAAAGACAAAGTTCTAGCAAAAATACAAAGCAACTAAGTTGCAACATGAAAAGGCATAAACAAATGATTCATGAATAAAAATGCTTTGCAAGACGTTTGTTTGTTTCACATAAAGAAAACATAGCATAGTGGCATTCAGCTTGTCCCTCATAGAGTATCAAAACATAAATGCATGTGACACCTTCAAAATTCATAAGAGTAACTAGATACAAATAGTTTAAAGCAAGCAATATCAAAGCTATGCATCAATCAACAAGTCTTGGGACAATGCACATAGAACTAAGAATGGCCACTATGCTCTCAAAGTAGGTGCATAAAGATAGAAGGTGGAGACTCAACATAAAAAGTAAAAGAAAGGCCTTCATACAAGGAAGTAGGGAGTCAAGTCTCATAAAGAGCTTCCAAAAATTATGGTACTTATTAGCTTTCACCTCTCATTTCCCCTATCATAAGCATCTTGAAGGTGATTAAGGTTAAAGTGACACAACTAAGAGGATATGCTTGACAAGTTATAAACCGAAATCTCATGCCCCTTACTTACGAAGACCGAACCTCATGCTACTCAACTTTAGTCACGGGTAAGCTCTTGTCATTGTAAGTACATATGTATCATAAAGAACTGCCAATGGGGTACCCCTTTCACATGATACATGAGCTATCCCATAATCAAAATGACAAGGCAAGCAAACAATGAGCATCTCAGCGATCTTTTTATTTGCTATTTGCATAGCATTTTATTGAGGATGCTTCATAGAGTGCTCATTATGGTGATGCTGCAAGTTTCCACCATGATTAGGCATGGCTTAGGCTAGCGGCCCAGGCGTTTCTCTAACACATAGACAAACTCCATGATCTTACAAGTTCCACTTTTATTTCACACCACCGGGATCCATAAGACAAACAACATGATATCAACGGGGTACAAAGTACAAGTGCAATGTTGAAAGGGTTCCCCATGATACTTGGTTCTGATAACTTCAACTTATAAAGCGCAAGCATATACGCAACAAAGATGGACCCAAGGGTTCAAGTTTATTAAATGCAAGAAAGTAAAGTGTGCCATCAAGTTCGTGAGAGCTTTAATCACTAATTTTCACATAACAATTTTAATTCAGAAGGTAGACAAAAACATGAATATACTTGGAATAGCATAAGCTAGTAGGTAGGTATGGTGGAATCTTTGGAATAACTTGGTTTAAGGAGTTGGATGCATGAGTGGAACTCATACTTGGTTACGGAGGCTAGCAAAAGACTGGGAGCGACAAACTAAGAGAGCTATAATGGCCATAATCATGTAGAGCGACAAAACATCATTGATCAAAGCATAAAGTGATACTACAAGTTGAAAACTAAAGGATCTTAAAGGCTATGGTGAGTTGATATAGTCATAACATGGTGTGAGAATGTGCCAAGTCAACCCAAATAAAGCATCAAAGGAGAATACCACAATACTATGCTTTAATATGCTAAAACAACGCATGATTCATCCAAGGCACATTAAGCAATCTCAATTGTTTATAACAAGTCATTCTACAGAAAATAATACTAAGCATAAAGCCAAAACAATATCAAGCATGGTATGACAAAGCATAGGCCACAGTCAAAACAAGCTCTCTTTAACACTTAAGCATGAACTTTCCTACTCTTTTCCAATCCAAACCAAACTATTTGAAAACCAATGTATGAAAGAGGGGGTCCAACCAATTTATTCAGCAAACTAAGCAAACCAAGCAAACAAAAAACCAAAATGAAAGCGAAAAAGAAGATGCTCCAAGAACAACACAACTGTGCATGAAACAATAAAAATGAAGCGTTTGGAAGAAACCTGGGATTTTATTGATGAAGAGGGGGATGCCTTGGGCATCCCCAAGCTTTGATGCTTGTACTTCTTGGATATTTCTTGGGGTGACACGCGTGGCATCCCCAAGCTTGAGCTTTAGTCCATCCTTCATCTCATTACTCATTCCTTCCATACACCTGAAAATTTTCCTTCATACAAAACTTCACACAATCTTTATTAGCAACTTTAGTGCACTCAAGATAATAGGTATTTGGGTTCAGTCCTAACACCAATAAAACTTCCATTAAAACACTAGCTACTGTAGCACTTCCCTCAAAAAGCGCAATTCCCCAAAAGAACTCAAAAAGGAACCAACAAGAAGCAAATGCAGAAAAATGGCAGAAATCTGTCAAAACAGACCAGCAGGTAAAGACGAATTTTTTCGAAGACCTTATGTTGCTCAAATCAAAAAGTGTTGAACTAAAGAAAGTTAGATAACAACCTGGGAAGAAGAACAAAAATTCACGCCTCAAAAGGGCGTACAGAGATTTTACACGAAGTTTTACAATGAAGCACAGAAATCTGTTTCGGGACAGCAACTTTCCCAATCATTACTTCTCTCTCATTAGAGGTTACTCTTGGCACAAAAAAGCAAATAAAAAGGATAAGGAGCGGTTATTACTAAATTAATAACTTCCAAGACTCATCTAAAACTTTTGGGTTATCTCCCAATAAGTACTTTTCTTTAACGCCTTTAAGTTAGGCATAAGAAGCAAGAAAAAGGATCAAGTGTTCTGAAATGAAGAAGCATTAAGAGCAAATTTTGTTTTCATAGGAGACGCAAAATAAATATTCTCTCTCTTCTTAGGTAAATGTTCTATACATTTCTTGAGTGGGAGTTGATATTTAATGGTGCCTTCTTTCATATCAATAGTGGCACCAACAGTTCTAAGAAAAGGTCTTCCCAAAGTAATAGGACAAGAAGCATTGCATTCAACATCCAAAACATAGAAATCACTGGGGACCTAGGCATTGTTCACCTAATAAGAACATCATTAAGACTCCCCATGAGTTTCTTTTTAGCATTATCATCAAGTGGGACATTCAAATAACAATCTTCAAGTGGTGGCAAATCAAGCATATCATAAATCCTTCTAGGCATAATAGAAACACTACTATCAAGATCACATAAAGCTTTGAAATCAAAATCATTCACTTTCATATTAATGATGGGTTACCAACCATCTTCTTGTTTTATAGGAATAGAAGCTTTATGTTTCATCTTTTCTTCTTTAATCTTTATGAGAGCATCAGTAATGTGTTTTGTAAAGGCCATGTTCATAGCACTAGCAATAGGACTTTTAGCAAGCTTTTGTAGGAACTTAATAACTTCAGAGATATTGCAACCATCAAGATAAAAATCATAATTATCATCAAAAGTAGTAGAACTATTACTAGCCTTAACACTAGTGGTAGTGATAGTAGAAACACTAATGTTTCTAGCAATTTCATCTTCTCTTTCCCACTTAGCATGTAATTCAGCTAATAGTCTAATATTTTCATCAATTCTTACTTGTATGGCATTAGTAGCTGCAAAGGGATTATCAATAGTTTCAGGTTTAGCAGCTATTTTATTTAAAGAAGATTGAGCTTTAGCCAAAGATGCTATATTTCTTTTAGCATTAGAGAGTTTTTCCTCAATAGTTTTATTGAAAGCGGTTTGTTTACTAATAAACTCCTTAAGCATAACTTCAAGTTCAGATGGAGCACTCCTATTATTGTTGTAAGAATTTCCTTAAGCATTACCATTGTTGGGAGGATATGTCTTATAATTGTTGTTACCAAAATTATTCCTGTAGGCATTGTTGCTAAAATTGTTATTTCTTATAAAGTTCACATCAACTTGCTCTTCTTGAGCATCCAAAGAGGCTAAGGGAACATTATTTGGATCAATATGGGCTTTCCCATTAACAAGCATAGACATAATAATATCAATTTTATCACTCAAGGAGGAGATTTTCTCAACAGAATTTACCTTCTTACCTTGTGGAGCTCTCTCAGTATGCCATTCAGAATAGTTAACCATCATATTATCTAGAAGCTTTGTTGCAGCACCCAAAGTAATGGCCATAAAGGTACCTCCAGCAGCATAATCCAATAGGTTCCTTGAAGAATAGTTCAATCCTGCATAAAAGTTTTGGATAATCATCCAAGCAGTCAGTCCATGAGTGGGACAATTCTTTACCAAAGATTTCATTCTTTCCCAAGCTTGTGCAACATGTTCATTATCAGATTGTTTAAACTTCATTATTTCACTTCTCATAGATATAATCTTAGTAGGAGGATAGTATTTTCCAATGAAATCATCTTTGCATTTAGTCCAAGAATCAATACTATTCCTAGTTAAGGAATTCAACCACTCTTTAGCTTTTCCTCTCAAAGAGAAAGGAAACAATTTAAGCTTAATAATATCTCCATCTATATCCTTATGCTTTTGCATCTCACAAAGTTCAACAAAGTTATTTAGATGGGCAACAGCATCTTCATTACCAATACTAGAAAATTGTTCTCTCATAACAAGATTGAGTAAAGCAGGCTTTATTTCAAAGAAAGTAGCTTCAGGAACAGGTGGAGCAATGGGTGTGCTCATAAAATCATTGTTGTTGGTGCTAGTGAAGTCACACAACTTAGTATTTTCCAGAGTAGTCATTTTGTTGTGTTTTTAATAAAGAAAGCAAACTAGTAAGGCTAATTTTTTTGTGTTTTTTGATAAAGAAACAAGCAAACAAAGCAAAAGTAAACTAAGCAAAACAAAAAATAACAAAGTAAAGAGATTGGTTATGAGAGACTCCCCTTGTGAAGATGTCCTTGAATCCCCGGCAACGGCGCCAGAAAATATGCTTGATGGCCCAAAATATATCGAGCTCGTTGGGGAACCCCAAGAGGAAGGTATGATGAGCACAGCAGCAAGTTTTCCCTCAGTACGAAACAAAGGTTATCAATCCAGTAGGAGCAAGCAAACACCCCAAAGGTGTTGCTAGCTGAGGCTTGGCAGGGCGCACTACCGGTGCTAGTAGGAACGTGGAGACCTGCACAACACAACCATAGAACTTTGTCCCCAACTTGCAATGAGGTTGTCAATCTCACCGATTTTGCTGAAAACAAAGGATTAACGTATCGAATGGAAGGAAGTAATAGTTTGCAGAAAGTAAACACAAAGCGGTAAACAGTTTGTAGATTGTATGTAAAAGAAAAGGACCAGGGTCCATAGTTCACTAGAGGTGGCTCTCCTTAATATAGAAGACATGTTGGATGAACAAATTACAGCGGGGCAATTGACAAACATCGAGAAAGCATACAAGGAAATACTACTCATCTTGACTCCTTTGAGACTTGATTGGGCATTACAACATTATACATAGACCACCATCCAACTGCATCTATGACTAATAATCCACCTTCAGGTTATCATCCGAATCCCCTCCAGTACTAAGTTGCAAGCAACAGATAATTGCATTACAAATTGCGTGTAAAGTAAACAATACGATTGTTCTATGAACAAAGGATTGTTGTTTTCTCCCTAGTAGCAACAACACATCTAGTACCTTAGAGATTTTTGTCACTTCCCCAGATTACCAGAGGCATGAACCCACTATCGAGCATAAATAATAACTCTTGGAGTTGCTAGCATCTACTTGGCGAAGATAGCTACTAACAACGGAAAGCATGCAAGATCACAAATAAAAAAGACATGATAGAATCAATAATCAATATGAAATAGCATCTTAATATCCATCGGATCCCTGCAAACACAACATGCAGAATTACAAATAGATGATCTTGATCATTAACGGAGCTCACAAGATCTAAACATGAAAGCACAAAGGAGGAGAACCAGCCATCTCTCTACTACATGGACCCGTAGTCCAGAGATGAACTACTCACGCATCACATCGGAGGCTTGTAGGATGATGAAGAAGTCCTCCAGGGTGAATTCCCCTCTCCGGCAGGGTGCCGGGAAGAGCTTCAGATCCCTGCCGATCTAGGGACAAAGACGACGATGGCTACAAACTCTTTCGTGGAATTTTGATTGGGTACGTAGGGTTTCTGTATCGGAGGCAATATATAGGCGGAAGGAGATGCCGAGGGTGTGCCTGGGCTGGCCACACCACCCCCTGGCGCGGGTCATGCCTGGCCGCGCGGCCAGGTGATGTCTACGCACTTCTATTCTTGTAGACAGTTGTTGGGCCTCCAAGTGCCGAGGTTTGTAGAACAGCAGCAAGTTTTCCCTTAAGTGGATCACCCAAGGTTTATCGAACTCAGGGAGGAAGTGGTCAAAGGTGTCCCCTCTCAAGCAACCCTGCAATCAAGATACAAGAAGTCTCTTGTGTCCCCAGCACACCCAATACACTTGTCAGGTTTATAGGTGCACTTGTTCGGCGAAGAGATAGTGAAATACAAGTGGTATGGATAATTATAAGAGGTAACGGTGATAGAAAATACTTTGATGGTGTGGAAAAGACTAAAGGAAAACTGAAATAAAGAAGGAAGCAAGCAAACATGTAACAGATCTAATAGCAAATGGTGTTTCAGTGCTTAGAAACAAGGCCTAGGGATCATACTTTCACTAGTGAACACTCTCATATAAATATCTTCTACTTATGATACTACTCTTAACTATTCTCCAGTTGAACACTCTAATCGATGGTAGGGCTATAAAAACACACCTCAAAGTAAGTCTTTCCCATCTAGAAAACCCCACACTGTCACCTTGAGCACTAGATGAGTCCAACAAACACCACAATTTCATAAAGACATCCAACTCCAAATATAACTCATAACAAGTATTTGTAATCTCTAGTGTAAGTGCCACCATGGTGTGCACGCTATCACTTTCACACACATGGGGAGAGCAGAGATTTATTAAAGCACTTGAGTAGCAAGGTAGATCTACTGGATTACAAAGCTCATGATCTCAATAGGATCATGCATAGAGAGAGAGAGAGATGAACACATAGCTACCGGTAGAACCCTTAGACTCGAGAGAGAACTACTCCCTCCTCATCATGGGAATCAGCAATGGTGATGGAGATGGCGGTGGAGATCGATGGAGATGGCTCCGGGCGCACTTCCCCATCCTGGCAGGGTGCCGGAACAGAGACTTTCTGTCCCCTGAATCTCCCCTTCGATGGCAGCGGTGCTGTGGAACTTTTCGTGGCTTTCTGATTGACAATCTAGGGTTTGTGCCTCGGGAGGACTTTATAGGCGAAAGAGGCAAGGTCGGTGGCCGACCAGGGGGCCCACACCATGCCCTGGCGCGGCCAAGGGGGACCCGTGCCTAGGGGTGGTGTGGCCACCCTATGGCCCCTCTCCGGCTCTCCTTCTGGCTCCGTGAGTCTTCCGGAAAAATAGGCACTTTGGCTTTTGTCCCGTCCAATTCCAAGAATATTCATTTTCTGACTTTCCTGGAACCAAAAACAGCAGAAAACAGGCAGCTGGCACTGTGGCTCTTGTTAATAGGTTATTCCAAGAAATCATATGAAAAGTACTCCAAAGTTGGAATAAAACACAAGAAAGTGGATAAAACCAAGCATGGAACATCAAAAATTATAGATACATTTGCAATGTATCAACATCCCCAAGCTTAACTCCTGCTCGTCCTCGAGTAGGTAAGTGATAAAAATAAAGAATAATTTTTGAGGTGACATGCACCATCATAAACTTGATCATAGTATTTGTAAAACATTGATAGCTGAGATCATAGTACTTCAACATAGCATGAAAGATAAAGTTCTAACAATAAGACATAGCAACTATGTTGCAACATGAAAAGGCACAAACAAAAGATTAATGAATAACAATGCTTTGCAAGACGTTTGTTTGTTTCACATAAAGAAAACATAGCATAGTGGCATTCAGCTTGTCCCTCATGGAGTAGCAAAAATAAATGCATAGGACACCTTCAAAGTTCATAAGAGTGACTAGATACAAATAGTTTAAAACAAACAATATCAAGTTATGCATCAATCAACTAGTCTTGGGACAATGCATATAGAACTAAGAATGGCCACTATGCTCTCAAAGTAGGTGCATAAAGGTAGAAGGTGGAGACTCAATATAATGATGGAAGAAAGTCCTTCATAGAAGGAAGTAGGGTTTCAAGTCTCATAAAGAGCTTCCAAAAATTATGGTACTTATAGGTTTCAGCTCTCATTGCCCCTATCATAAGCATCTTGAAGGTGATTAAGGTTAAAGTGACACAACTAAGAGGATATGCTTGACAGGTTATAAACCGAAATCTCATGCCCCTTACTTACGAAGACCGAACCTCATGCTACTCAACTTTAGTCACAAGTAAGCTCTTGTCATTGTAAGTACATATGTATCATAAAGAACCGCCAATGGGGTACCCCTTGCACATGATACAGGAGCTATCCCATAATCAAAATGACAAGGCAAGCAGACAATGAGCATCTCAGCGATCTTTTTATTTGCTATTTGCATAGGTTTTTATTGAGGATGCTTCATAGAGTGCTCATTATGGTTATGCTGCAAGTTTCCACCATGATTAGGCATGGCTTAGGCTAGAGGCCCAGGCGTTTCTCTAACACACACACAAACTCCATGATCTTACAAGTTCCACATCTATTTCACACCGCCGGGATCCATAAGCAAAAGAACATGATATCAATGGGGTACAAAGTACAAGTGCAATGTTGAAAGAGTTCCCCATGATACATGGTTCTGCTAATTTCAACTTATAAAGCGCAAGCATATACACAACAAAGAAGGACCCAATGGTTCAGGTTTATTAAATGCAAAAAGTAAAGTGTGCCATCAAGTTCGTGAGAGCTTTAATCACTAGTTTTCTCATAACAAGTTTAATTCGGAAGGTAAACAAAAACATGAATATACTTGGAATAGCATAAGCTAGTAGGTAGGTTTGGTGGACTCTTTGGAATAACTTGGTTTAGGGAGTTGGATGCATGAGGGGAACTCATACTTGGTTGTGGAGGCTAGCAAAAGACTGGGAGCGACAAACTAAGAGAGCAATAATGGCCATAATCATGCAGAGCGACAAAACATCATTGATCAAAGCATAAAGTGATACTACAAGTTGAAAACTAAAGGATCATAAAGGCTATGGTGACTTGAGATAGTCATGACATGGTGTGAGCATGCACCAAGTCAATCCAAATAAAACATCAAAGGAGAATACCACTATACTATGCTTTAATATGCTAAAACAACGCATGATTCATCCAAGGCACATTAAGCAATCTCAATTGTTTGTAACAAGTCATGCTACAACAAAGAATACTAAGCATAAAGCCAGAACAATATCAAGCATGGCATGACAAAGCATAGGCCACAGTCAAAAACGAGCTCTTTTTACCACATAAGCATGAACTTTCCTACTCTTTTCCAAACCAAACCAATGTATGAAAGAGGGGGTCCAACCAATTTATTCTGCAAACTAAGAAACCAAGCAAACGAAAAAACAAAACGAAAGCGAAAAAGAAGACGCTCCAAGAACAACACAACTGTGCATGAAACAATAAAAATGAAGCGTTCGAAAGAAACCTTGAATTTTTATTGATGAAGAGGGGGATGCCTTGGGCATCCCCAAGATTTGACGCTTGTACTTCTTGGATATTTCTTGGGGTGACACGCGTGGCATCCCCAAGCTTGAGCTTTAGTCCATCCGTCATCTCATTACTCATTTCTTCCATACACCTGATTTTTCCTTCATACAAAACTTCACACAATCTTTATTAGCAATATTAGTGCACTCAAGATAATAAGTCTTTAGGTTCAGTTCTAACACCAATAAAACTTCCATTAAAACACAAGCTACTGTAGCACTTCTCTCAAAAATCTCAATTCCCCAAAAGAACTCAAAAAGGAACCAACAAGAAGCAAATGCAGAAAATGGCAGAAATCTATCAAAATAGACCAGTAGGTAAAGACGAATTTTTTCGAAGACCTTCTGTTGCTCAAATCTAAAAATGTTGAACTAACGAAAGTTAGATAACAACCTGGGGCAGAATCCCAAAAATTCACGCCTCAAAAGGACATACATAGATTTTACACGAATTTTTACGGTGAAGCACGGAAATCTGTTTCGGGACAGCAACTTTTCCAAGCATTACTTCTCTCTCATTAGAGGTTACTCTTGGCACAAAAAGCAAATAAAAAGGATAAGGAGAGGTTATTACTGAAGCAATAACTTCCAAGACTCAACTAAAACTTTTGGGTTATCTCCCAATAAGTACTTTTCTTTAACGCCTTTAAGTTAGGCATGATAGTTTGAGAAGATGCTCACATAAGAAATATGAATTGAAGTAAAAGAGAGCATCAAGAAGAAAATTCAAAGCACATTTAAGTCTAACCCACTACCTACGCATAGGAATCTTGTAAATAAACAAGTCATGAAAGCACAAAGCAACAAGCATAGTAAAGCAAAACAAGTGCAACTTCAAGACTTTAAACATAAAGAGGGGAAACTTAATATTATTGAGATGTATAAAACCATGTTTCCCTCTCTCATTATAACTTTCAGTAGCATCATGAATAAAATTAACAATATAACTATCACATAAAACATTCTTATCATGAGCCACATGCTTAAAAGAATTAATACTCTCCACATAAACATAGTCATTCTTATTAATTGTAGTGGGAGCAAATTCAACAAAATAGCTATCATTATTATTCTCATCACCATAATCATCAAATATAGGAGGCATATTGTAATCATAATTAGTTTTCTCCTCAATAGTAGGTGGACTGAAAATATCATATTCATCATTGTAATCATCATATATTGGAGGTTTTGTATCATCATAAGCAATAGAATAGCTATCTTCCAAAGTGTGTTCATTTGTAAACATATCATCATTGGAAGGATCATGGATAGCACTAATAGTATAGCAATTATTAATATCATCATTTTCAGAATTGGTACCGAAGAGATTATCAATATCAAAAGTCGTGTGCTTTTCCCAATCATGATCACTACTATAGGTAATAGGCATAGGAACATCATCAAGTTCAGACTCATCAAAAACTATAATAGGAGCAACATGCTTAGGGGAAAATACCGTTTCCTCTCTCCTTTTACTCCTCCTCTTCTTCTTTTTCTTCTTCTCTTTAGGAGGGAGAGGCTTGAAAGGAAGCTTCTCCATATACCCTGGTTCATTGTTAGAGACAATAGAAGAAACTTTGGAGGATTCCTCCTTTTCATTAATAAGGCCAAAACACATATTAGTCCTGTCATATTTTGGTAAAATCTCATCATTTATAATATTTTGTATATAAGTATTTGTGTGGAAATTATCAACACAATAAAGATGACAACCATGCATGACGCTATTCATACCAAAAGCACTCATATCTACCAAAGAAGTTTTTCTTGATAATTCTTCACACCCCAAAAATAATGTAAGTTCATCATGCTGATTTGGAGTGATCATGTCATCACAACACAAACTTCCAGTACTCATTGGATTAGAAGGGCTATTATTATGGCCTGAGCATTTAAAATTGAAATGACCCACTTCAAAACAAAGTTCACAAATAATAGGATAGAGGGCATAAACTTTTTTACCAAGATCATTTAGAGCCCTATACCACATTCTAGTTTTTTCATTCCTATGGGTGATACAATATTCTTCTTCAATTTGATTATTCTCACAAGGTCTATGTATTCCACAAAAATTAACATGCTTATAAGAAATAGTACTTTCAGAGGTTTGAGCATGTTTATTGCTTTCATAATAACAATTTCATTAACCATGCAAGTGTCTTTAAAAGGCTCATGATACATGTCCCATTTTTCTTTAGGAGCATTAATATGAGAAGCAAAGGTTCTAAAACAATCAATAAGAATTTGAGGATCAAGACCATACTTGGCACTATCTTGAAAATCAATAGTTTCAGCGAAAGACTTAATGCAATCATACTCATAGTTTATACATGGTTCTTTACCTTTGTTGTTATCCCAATCTTCGGTATTGCTTTGAATTGTTTCAAGGAGATTCCACTTATCTTTGACCTCCTTAATTGCGAAGGATCCCTCTAAACAAGTATCTAGATAGTCCTTGTAATGTCCTGAAAGCCTTGCATAGAAATTATTAATAACAATATTACTGGGGGGCTCATGAATGGGACATTTGAGCATTAGTGACTTCAATCTCCCCCATGCTTGGGAAATACTTTCTCCATCATGAGGATGAAAATTATAAATATAATTCCTATCTTTATGAATTTCATGAGGAGGATAAAATTTAGAGTAAAAGAGAGATTCAAGTTCCTTCCACTCCAAATGATGAGGATCATCTAGTAGCTCATACCACTCCCTTGCTTTGCCCTTAAGTGAAAAATGGAATAGCTTCCTCTTAACTTGGTTCATTGAAATACCTACACACTTGAACAACTCACATAATTCATGTATAAAGAGTAAATGATCACCAAGATGGACAGTTCCATCTCCAAAATAGCAGTTATTCATAACACGTTCAACAATTTTTATAGGTATTTTAAAAGGGATGCTTTCAGTATGTGGATTTAAAATATCACAAGTATCATTAGAATTACCACATATGGGAGATAAAGTATCATCAGAGCAAATTTTCTTCTTTAAAGCTGGGGAACTAAAAAGTTCATTTTCATAAAAACTAACTTCCCCAAGCTTAGACGTTTCCATAGCATTAGTAACAAAGGTGTTCAAAAGATTCATACTAATAACATTGCTATTAGCACAAGAAAGTGGATAAAACCAAGAAATCATATGAAAAGTACTCCAAAGTTGGAACAAAACACAAGAAAGTGGATAAAACCAAGCATGGAACATCAAAAATAATAGATACATTTGCAATGTATCACCAGGTTGTGTGGTCGCCCTCTTGCCCTTCTCCGTCTCGTATTCTAGATCCAGGGGTCCCTCGGTAAAATAATGACTTTGGCTTTTGTCCCATCCAATTCCGAGAATATTCATTTTCTGACTTTCCTGGAACCAAAAACAGCAGAAAACAGGCAACTGGCACTGTGGCTCTTGTTAATAGGTTAGTCCAAGAAATCATATGAAAAGTACTCCAAAGTGTGGAAAACCATAAGAAAGTAGATAAAACAAAGCATGGAACATCAAAAATTATAGATACATTTGCAATGTATCAGACCACAATAATGGGTGACACTCAACATTTAATCCATCTTGAGCCAGTAAGGAAAATGGGTTCGCCCATGGACGCTTTTATAACTGTCAATAAAAGCATAAATCCGGATGGAATTGAGATCCACCCTTTATTATTTGAACTACTGCACTCTAAGAAATTTGCAGGAACCAACGAAGAGAGTCCATATGGACACTTACAATTCTTTGAAGACGTTCTCAGTTCCTTTATATTCGATGACTGTAATCTTGATATTGTTAAAATCCAGTTGTTTAGACAAACTCTTTCTAATAATGTTTGTGATTGGTATAGATCTTTTTGTGCAGAAGCACCGAGGACTTGGACGAAATTGACAACCAATTTCCTATCAAAATATTACTCAAAAAGCAAAGCTCACAGGATGAGAGGTATTATTATCAGTTTCAAAAATAATCATGGTGAGGGTTTGTATGAAGGATATCTAAGGTACAAAAGCTACCTAGATAATTGCCCCCATCATCATTTGCCTGATTGGTTAATCACTCACACTTTTTATGGAGGGCTTAATATTAAAAATAGAATGAATCTAGACACTGTTTCTAATGGCAGTTTTCTATCTTATACCTATTATGAAGCTTGGAAACTAATAATAAAAATGAGGGAGGTGATACGTTGGAAACGTATCTCTAATTTTTGATATTCCATGCTTGTTTTATATCTACTTTCTTATGTTTTGTCCACACTTTGGAGTATTTTTACACATTTTCTAGAACTAACCTATTAACAAGATGCCATAGTGCTAGTTGCCTGATTTCTTCTGTTTTTGGTTCCAGAAAAGCCAGAAAATGAATACTCTCGGAATTGGACTGGACAAAAGCCAAAGTCGATATTTTACTGGAAGACTCACGAAGCCAGAAGACGAGACGGAGAGGGGCCAGGGGCTGGCCACAACATGTGGTGGCGCGGGTCCCCCTGACCGTGCCACTAGATGGTGTGGGCCCCTGGTCCACCCTCTGACATTGCCCCTTCGCCTATAAGAAGCCTCCCGATGAGAAAACCCTAAAGCATCTAGCCTCCAGCCACGAAAAGTTCCACAGCACTGCCGCCACCGAAGGGAAGATTCGGGGGACAGAAAGTCTCTGTTCCGGCACCCTACCGGGACGGGGAAGTGCCCCGGAGCCATCTCCATCGATATCCACCACCATATCCATCACCGTTGCTGATTCCCATGATGATGAGGGAGTAGTTCTTCCTCGAGGCTAAGGGTTCTACCGGTAGCTATGTGTTCATCTCTATCCATGCATGATCATATTGTGATCATGAGCTTTGTAATCAAGTAGATTTACCTTGGTACTCAAGTGCTTTAATAGATCTCTAGCTCTCCCCACGTGTGTGAAAGTGATAGCGTGCACACCATGGTGGCACTTAGGCTAGAGATTGCAAATACTTGTTATGAGTTATATTTGGAGTTGGATGTCTCTATGAAATTGTGGTGTTTGTTGGAACCATCTAGTGCTCAAGGTGACAATGTGGGGTTATCGATATGGGGAAAGCGAACTTTGAGGAGTGATGTTATAGCCCTACCATGGATTAGAGTGTCCAACCGGAGAGTAGTTCAGAGTAGTATCATAAAGAGAAGATATTTATATGAGAGTGTTCACTAGCGAAAGTATGATCCCTAGGCCTTGTTTCTAAGCATTGAAACACCGTTTGCAATTAGATCTGTTACATGTTTGCTTGCTTCCATCTTTATTTCAGATTGCACTTTAGTCTCTTCCCACATCAACCACATGCCCTCAAAGCTATTTTCTGGCACCGTTACCACTTATAATTATCCATACCACTTGTATTTCACTATCTCTTCGCCGAACTAGTGCACCTATATACCTGACAAGTGTATTGGGTGTGCTGGGGACACAAGAGACTTCTTCTATCTTGATTGCAGGGTTGCTTGAGAGGGATACCTTTGACCACTTCCACCCTAAGTTCGATAAACCTTGGGTGATCCACTTAAGGGAAACTTGCTACTATTCTACAAACCTTTGCACTTGGAGGCCCAACAACTGTCTACAAGAATATAAGTTCATAGACATCAAGCTATTTTCTAGCGCCGTTGCCGAGGAGGTAAGGTAAAAGGTACTCACATCCTCTGGCTACTAAGCTATCTTCTAGTACTGTAGCTGGTGTGTGAGTGCTCAAAGTTATTTCCTTTAGATTCTACAATTATATCTTTTTGTTTCTCGTTTTTATTTTCACTAGTTAGGGTTAATGGAAAACAACAAAAAAATTAGAGAGCTTTTTAGTATTTTTCCTAAGGTAGAACATGAATTGTGTGAAAACAAAATTAAAAAACCCATGGAACTTTCTTTGCATGCTAATAGCAATGTTATTAGTATGAATCTTTTGAACACCTTTGTTACTAATGCTATGGAAACATCTAAGCTTGGGGAAGTTAATTTTTATGAAAATGATCTTTTTAGTTCCCCAGTTTTAAAGAAGAAAATTTGCTCTGATGATATTGTATCTCCCATATGTGGTAATTCTAATCATACTTGTGATATTTTAAATCCACATACTGAAAGCATCCCTTTTAAAATACCTATAGAAATTGTTGAACGTGTAATGAATAATAGTTATTTTGGAGATGAAACTGTCCATCCTGGTGATCATTTACTCTTTATACATGAATTATGCGAGTTGTTCAAGTGTGCAGGTATTTCAATGAACCAAGTTAAGAGGAAGCTATTCCCTTTTTCACTTAAGAGCAAAGCAAGGGAGTGGTATGAGCTACTAGATGATCCTCATCATTTGGAGTGGAAGGAACTTGAATCTCTCTTTTACTCTAAATTTTATCCTCCTCATGAAATTCATAAAGATAGGAATTATATTTATCATTTTCATCCTCATGATGGAGAAAGTATTGCCCAAGCACGGGGGAGATTGAAGTCACTAATGCTCAAATTTCCCATTCATGAGATCCCTAGTAATATTGTTATTAATAATTTTTATGCAAGGCTTTCAGGACATTACAAGGACTATCTAGATACTTGTTTAGAGGGATCCATCACAAGTAAGGAGGACAAAGCTAAGTGGGATCTTCTTGAAACAATTCAAAGCAATACCAAAGATTGGGATAATAATAAAGGTAAACGACCAGGTATAAACTATGAGTATGATTGCATTAAGTCTTTCGCTGAAACTACTGATTTTCAAGAGCTTAGTGCTAAATATGGTCTTGATCCTCAAATTCTTGTTGATTGTTGTAGAGCCTCTGCTTCTCATATTAATGTTCCTAAAGAAAAATGGTACATGTATCATGAGCCTTTTAAAGAGACTTGCATGGAAAATGAAATTGTTATTAATGATAACAATAAACATGCTCAAACCTCTGAAAGTACTATTTCTTATAAGCATGTTAGTTTTTGTGGAATACATAGACCTTGTGAGAATAATCAAATTGAAGAAGAATATTGTATCACCCACAGGAATGAAAAAACTAGAACATGGTATAGGGCTCTAAATGATCTTGGTAAAAAAGTTTGTGCCCTCTATCCTTTTATTTGTGAACTTTGCTTTGAAGTGGGTCATTTCAATTTTCAATGCTCAGGCCATAATAATAGCCCTTCTAATCCAATGAGTACTGCATGTTTGTATTGTGATGACATGATCACTCCTAACCAGCATGATGAACTTACATTATTTTTGGGGTGTGAAGAGTTATCAAGAAAAACTTCTTTGGTAGATATGAGTGCTTTTGGTATGAATAGCATCCTACATGGTTGTCATCTTTATTGTGTTAATAATTGCCACACAAATACTTACATACAAAATATTATAAAAGATGAGATTTTACCAAAATATGACAGGACTAATATGTGTTTTGATCTTATTATTGAAAAGAAGGAATACTCCAAAGTTTCTTCTATTGTCTCTAACAATAAACTAGGGTATATGGAGAAGCTTCCTTTAAAGCCTCTCCCTCCTAAAGAGAAGAAGAAAAATAAGAAGAGGAGGAGTAAAAGGAGAGAGGAAACGGTATTTTCCCCTAAGCATGTTGCTCCTATTATAGTTTTTGATGAGTCTAAACTCGATGATGTTCCTATGCCTATTACCTATAGTAGTGATCATGATTGGTAAAAGCACACTACTTTTGATATTGAAAATATCTTCGATACAAATGCTGAAAATGATGATATTAATAATTGGTGTACTATTAGTACTATCTATGTTCCTTCCAATGATGATATTGTTGGAGATATGCCCAAGAGGCAATAATAAAAGTGGTTATTATTATATCTTTGTGTTTATGATGAATGTTTGCATCCCATGCTATAACTGTATTATAAGGAAACACTAATACATGTGTGTTTTGTGAACATAAAAGATCCCTAGTAAGCATCTTGTTGAACTAGCTTGTTGATTAATTGATGATCATGGTTTCCTGATCATGGACATTGGATGTCATTAATAACAAGATTATATCATTAGGAGAATGATGTGATGGACACACACCCATAGTAAGCGTAGCATAAGATCAAGTCATTAAGTTCGTATTGCTACAAGCTTTCAAATGCATAGTAACCTAATCCTTCGACCATGAGGTTATGTTAATCACCATCACCGGATGGGTGCTTTGATGACATCAAACACCGCTTCGTAACTAGGTGGTTATAAAGGTGTCATTGGGTATTCTGAAAGTATGTGTTGAAGCGCATGGACCAAGATTGGGATTTGTCCATCCATATGACGGATAGATATGCTCTGGGCCCTCTCGGTGGAATGTCATCTAGTTAGCTTGCAAGCATGTAACTAGGTCACAAGGGATGACATAACATGGAACGAGTAAAGAGTACTTATCGATGTGAGGTAGAACTAGGTATGGAGATACCGACGATCAAACCTCAGATAAGTAGAGTATCGCGTGACAAAGGGAATTGGTTTCGTATGTTAATGGTTCTATCGATCACGAAGTCATCGTTGAGTATGTGGGAGCCGTTATGGATCTCCAGATCCCACTTATGGTTATTGATCGGAGAGGTGTCTCCATCATGTCTACATATTCACGAATCGTAGGGTGACACACTTAAGGTTCGAAGTTGTTTTAAGTAGATATGGAATGTGCATTGGAGACCGAATGTTTTTCGGAGTCTCGGATTAGATCCGGGACATCACGAGGAGATCCGGAATTGTCCGGGGAATAAGATTCATATAATGGGATCATTTTCTAAGTTAGGAAATGTTCCGGAGTGTTTGTATGGGGATTCTAGAAGGTTTCGGAATGTTTCGGAAGGTTCTAGAAGATATTTTGGAGTTTACTTGAAAACCAAGATAGGATAAGGGGAAACTTAAAGGGTAAGTAAAGGAAACTTGGGGGAAGGACTCTTCCCCAAGCCTCCTGTCTTGACCCTAAGGGTGGGCCTAGGGGTGGGAACCCTAGGCCACACCCTCCTCTATATATAAAGGGTGGGCGCCACCCCTTGCCCCTCCCCACTCCAAACCCTAGCCGCCTCTCCTCCTCCATCTTCCTGGCTTAGGCGAAGCCCTGCAGAATTCTCTACTCCACCACCACCACCACGTCGTCGTGCTGCTGGGATTCCGTGGAGAGATCTACTACCTCCGCTGCTCGCTGGAACAGGGAGAGGAAGGTCTGCTTCGACTCAGCACGTGTGACCGACTACGGAACGCTGCCGGAACACGGCGCCGGAAGGATCGTCTACGCGATCTTGAGATCGGCAAGTGATCGTCTACATCAACCACGAGATCCGATCTCGCACAAGGCTTTCGGATCTACAAGGGTTAGTACAGATCTATCTCGTTGCACATGTCTAATAGATTAGATCTTGGCTTTTATCTAGATTAGATCTGGGTTTTGTTTGTTCTTGCGGTAGAATTTTTTTGTTTTCCATGCTACGAACCCATCAGTGGTATCAGAGCCTTGTCTATGCGTAGATACATTGCCTGAGTAGAACACAATGGTTTTGTGGGCGTTGGTGCTCGTGCCGTCTTTTGCTTTGTGTACTTTGCATCTTGCGATATGGTGGGATGAAGCGGCTCGGGCTAACCTTACATGTCATCGCACATGAGACTTGCTCCACGCTTGACGTGTAACTTGCTTTGCACAAGTGGCTTTGCGGGTGTCTGTCTCTCCCACCATAGTATAGATTCAATTTACACTTTGTACTTGATAGCACTTGTATCAACGTTGTGGTTCAGTTTCGTAGGTAAGATCCGTTCTTATTCGAAAGCCCCAAACCACGTAAAACATGCAAAGAAAATTAGAGGCGTCTAACTTGTTTTTGCAGGGGTTTTGGGATGTGATATGGCCATCATGTGATTGTGATTATATTTGATGTATGCAATGATCCTTGTTGTAATATGGCAACCGGCAGGAGCCTAATATTCTGTTAAGACCTGCGTGTCTATTCATCTTGTAATAGCTTTATTCCAAGTAGTTGTAATAGTTGCTAGTGATGATGGACAACCATGAAGCGGCGCCACTGACCTTGACGTAATGCTGGTGATGATGGAGATCATGTCCGTGCTTTGGAGATGGAGATCAAAGGCATAAGAAGAAAGGGCCATATCATATCACACTAATTATGAATTGCCTGTGATGTTAATCCTTTATGCATCTTGTATTGCTTAGATCGTGACTGTAGCATTATAAGATGATCCCTCTCACTAAATATCAAGTAATAAAGTGTTCATCCTTAGTTGGCGCCGTTGCTAAGACTCGTCGTTTCAAAGCATCTCGTGATGATCGGATGTGATAGATTCTACGTGTGCATACAACGGGTGCAAGCCAGATTTGCACATGCGGAAACTAAGGTTGATCTTGACGAGCCTAGCATGTACAGACATGGTCTTGGAACACGAAATACCGAAAGGTAGAGCATGAATCATATAAATGATATGATGAACATGAAGATTGTTCACCGATGAAACTACATCTTCTCTCATGAAGATCGGACTTGGTGTAGTGGAATTGGTTCATGTAATCACTAAGAGAATGTGAGGGATGTTGTTTTGAGTGGGAGTTCACCTAGTTAATTTAAGAATTAAAATTGAACTCAACTTATCATAAACTTAGTCTAAACTACTTGCAAATTTGTTGTAGATTATGGAGAACCTCTCCATCAATTTCAATGCGTTCCTAGAGAAAGAAAAGCTTAAGAACAATGGAAGCAACTTCACGGACTGGCTCCGTGGAAAGGTGTCCTCGGGGCTGGTCGGTTGACCTATGTGCTCGAAGCACCGCTAGGTGACCCACAGAAGATGCCACCGATGGCGTAAAGAATGTTTACGCCACTCGGAAGAATCATTACTCCACGATTCAGTGTGCCATCTGCACGGTTTAGAAGCGGAGCTTGAAGCGCTTTGAGCACCGACCGTTCAAGATCATTAAGGAGATCAAGATCATTTTGAGACTCACGCGGTGAGAGCTATGAGGCCTCGAAAAGTTCTTTAAGCGTAAGATGGAAGAGGGTAGCTCCGTTGGCGTGCACGTGCTCACCATGTCAGGCACGCAAACAAGCTCCAAGAGTTGGGGATAACGATTCCTAATGAGTTAGGGATTCACCGTGTCCTCCAATCACTGCCACCGAGTTATAAGAACTTTGTGATGAACTACAATATGCACTGCATGAACAAGACGTTTCCTGAACTATCGTCCATGCTGAAAACTGCTGAAGTGGAGATCAAGAAGGAGGACCAAGTGTTGATGGTCAATAAGACCACCAATTTCAAGAAACGGGGCAAGCCTAAGAACAAGGGCAACTTCAAGAAGGATGGCAAGAAAGCTGCCGCACCTGCTAAGAAGCCCAAGGCTGGTCCTAAGCCTGAAACTGAATGCTTCTACTGCAAGGGTGCTGGTCCTTTGGGCGTAACTGCCCCAAGTACCTGGCAGATCTGAAGAACGGCAACATCAAGAAGAAAGGTATATTCGATATACATGTTATTTATGTGTATCTTACTAGTAATCGTAGTAGTGCCTGGGTATTTGATACTGGTTCGGTTGCTCATATTTGTAACTCGAAACAGGAGCTGCGGAATAAACGAAGACTGGCGAGGGACAAGGTGACGATGCGCGTTGGAAATGGCTCCAAGGTTGATGTGATCGCCGTCGGCACGCTCCCTCTACATCTACCATCGGGATTAGTTTTAAATTTAAATAATTGTTATTTGGTGCATGCGTTAAGCATGAACATTATATCTGGATCTTGTTTATTGCGAGACGGTTACTCTTTTAAGTCTGAGAATAAAGGTTGTTCGATTTATATGAGTAATATCTTTTATGGTAATGCACCTGAGATGAATGGTTTATTCTTACTGAATCTCGATAGTAGTGATACACATGTTCACAACATAGATGCTAAACGAACAAAATTGAATGATAATTCTACATACATGTGGCACTTTCGTCTTGGTCACATTAGAGTGAAGCATATGAAGAAACTCCATTCTGATGGACTTCTTGAATCACTTGAAAGATGCGAAGCATGACTAATGGGAAAAATGACTAAGACTCCATTCTCTGGAATAATGGAGCGAGCTACAGAATTATTGGAAATAATACATACTGATGTGTGCGGTCCAATGAGTGTAGCGTCGCGTGGTGGATATCGTTATGTTCTCACTTTCACGGATGACTTAAGTAGATATGGGTATGTCTACTTTATGAAACATAAGTCCGAAACTTTCGAGAAGTTTAAGGAATTTCAAAGTGAAGTGGAAAATCATCGTAACAAGAAGATTAAGTTTCTGCGTTCTGACCGCGGAGGTGAATATCTAAGTTATGAGTTTGGCATGCATTTAAAGAAATGTGGAATACTTTCGCAGTTGACATCGCCGGGAACACCACAGCGTAATGGTGTGTCTGAACGTCGTAATCGAACTCCTTAGATATGGTTCGGTCTATGATGTCTCTTACAGATTTACCGCTATCGTTTTGGGGCTATGCATTAGAGACAGCCGCATTCACTTTAAATAGGGCACCATCTAAATCCATTGAAACGACACTGCATTTAATTGTGGTTTGGAAAGAAACCTAAGTTGTCGTTCCTTAAAGTTTGGGGTTGCGAAGCGTATGTAAAGAAGTTACAACCTGATAAGCTTGAACCCAAGCGGAGAAATGCGTCTTCATAGGATACCCTAAAGAAACAATTGGGTATACCTTCTATCATAGATCCGAAGGCAAAGTTTTCGTTGCCAAGAATGGATCCTTTCTTGAGAAGGAGTTTCTCTCGAAGGAATTGACTAGAAGGAAAGTAGAACTCGACGAGGTTATTGAACCTTCTCTCGGAGTTGAGAGTAGCGCAGCACCGGAAGATGTTTTTGTGCCGCCTGCACCAATTGGAGAGGAAGCTCATGATGGTGATCATGAAACTTTGAACGAAGTTGCTTCTGAACCTCGTAGGTCAACGAGGGTTCGTACCACTCCTGATTGGTATGACCCTGCCTTGAACGTCATGTTGGTGGACAACACTGATGACCCTGCGACGTATGAAGAAGCTATGGTGAGCCCAGATTACGACAAATGGCTAGAAGCCATGAAATCCGAAATGGGATCCATGTACGAAAACCAAGTATGGACTTTGGTGGACTTACCGGATGGCCGTAAGGCTGTCGAGAACAAATGGATTTTCAAAAGAAAAACAGATGCTGATGGTAATGTTACCGTCTATAAAGCTCAACTTGTCGCGAAAGGGTTCCGACAAATTCAAGGAGTTGACTATGATGAGACTTTCTCACTAGTAGCGAAGCTAAAGTCTATGAGGATTTTGTTAGCAATTGCTGCATATTTCGATTATGAGATTTGGCAGATGGATGTCAAAACGGCGTTCCTTAATGGTGACATTGAGGAAGAGTTGTATATGGTACAACCCAAGGGTTTTGTCGATCCTAAAGATGCTGACAAGGTATGCAAACTTCAGCGCTCCATTTATGGACTGAAGCAAGCATCCCGGAGTTGGAATCAACGTTTTGATAAAGTAATCAAAAACTTTGGATTTATACAAACTTATGGAGAAGCTTGTATTTACAAAAAAGTGAGTGGGAGCTCTGTAGCATTCCTAGTACTATATGTAGATGACATATTGTTGATTGGGAATGATATAGAACTTCTTAATAGTGTCAAAGCCTATTTGAATAATAGTTTTTCAATGAAGGATCTTGGCGAAGCGGCATATATTCTAGGCATCAAGATTTATAGAGATAGATCAAGACGCCTAATAGCGCTTTCACAAAGTACATACTTGGACAAAGTTCTAAATAAGTTTAGAATGGAAGAGAGCAAGAAAGGGTTCGTGCCCATGTTGTCAGGTAAGACCTTGAGTAAGACTCAAAGCCCAGCTACGGCAGAAGATAGAGAGAAGATGAATAATATTCCCTATGCCTCGGCCATAGGTTCTATCATGTATGCCATGCTGTGTACAAGACCGGATATAGCACATGTTGTTAGTTTGACTAGTAGATATCAAAGTGATCCTAGAATGGAGCACTGGACAGCGGTCAAGAATATCCTAAAGTACCTGAATAGGACTAAGGATATGGTTCTTTCTTATGGAAGTGATGAACGACTGTTGTAGCAGTTACGATGCTAGTTGGAACACCGATTCAGATGACTCGAAGTCACGATCTCGTCGTATTTATTTTGAACGGTGCTGCGGTGAGCTGGAGAGTGCCAAGCAAAGCGTTGTGGCGAAATGTTCAATGAATCGGAATACATAGCTGCTCGGAGGCTGCACAAGAAGCCATATGGATGAAGGAGTTCATTCTTGAACTTGGCGTGGTTCCTAGTCGTTGGACCCGATGGCCATCTTTGTGACAACACGGTGCCATAGCTAATGCAGGAGCCAAGGTCACATAGCAAGCTGAAGCACATCAAGCTACGTTTCCATGCTATTTGCGAGTATGTCCGAGATGGTGACATAAAGATTTGCAAAGTACACACTGATCTGAATGTGGCAGATCCGTTGACTAAACCTCTCCCTAGAGCAAAGCATGACCAACACCGAGCATGGGTGTTAGGTATATTACCATGTAATCTAGATTATTGACTCTAGTGCAAGTGGGAGACTGTTGGAGATATGCCCAAGAGGCAATAATAAAAGTGATTATTATTATATCTTTGTGTTTATGATGAATGTTTACATCCCATGCTATAATTGTATTATAAGGAAACACTAATACATGTGTGTTTTGTGAACATAAAAGAGTCCCTAGTAAGCATCTTGTTGAACTAGCTTGTTGATTAATTGATGATCATGGTTTCCTGATCATGGACATTGGATGTCATTAATAACAAGATTATATCATTAGGAGAATGATGTGATGGACACACACCCATAGTAAGCGTAGCATAAGATCAAGTCATTAAGTTCGTATTGCTACAAGCTTTCAAATGCATAGTAACCTAATCCTTCGACCATGAGGTTATGTTAATCACCATCACCGGATGGGTGCTTTGATGATATCAAACACCGCTTCGTAACTGGGTGGTTATAAAGGTATCATTGGGTATTCTGAAAGTATGTGTTGAAGCGCATGGACCAAGATTGGGATTTGTCCATCCATATGACGGATAGATATGCTCTGGGCCCTCTCGGTGGAATGTCATCTAGTTAGCTTGCAAGCATGTGACTAGGTCACAAGGGATGACATAACATGGACCGAGTAAAGAGTACTTATCAGTAACGAGGTAGAACTAGGTATGGAGATACCGACGATCAAACCTCGGATAAGTAGAGTATCGCATGACAAAGGGAATTGGTTTCGTATGTTAATGGTTCTATCGATCACGAAGTCATCGTTGAGTATGTGGGAGCCGTTATGGATCTCCAGATCCCACTGATGGTTATTGATCGGAGAGGTGTCTCCATCATGTCTACATATTCACGAACCGTAGGGTGACACACTTAAGGTTCGAAGTTGTTTTAAGTAGATATGGAATGTGCATTAGAGACCGAATGTTGTTCGGAGTCTCGTATTGGATCCGAGACATCACGAGGAGATCTGGAATTGTCCAGGGAATAAGATTCATATAATGGGGATCATTTTCTAAGTTAGGAAATGTTCCGGAGTGTTTGTATGGGGATTCTAGAAGGTTTCGGAATGTTTCGGAAGGTTCTAGAAGATATTTTGGAGTTTACTTGAAAACCAAGATAGGATAAGGGGAAACTTAAAGGGTAAGTAAAGGAAACTTGGGGGGGAAGGACTCTCCCCTCAAGGCTCCTTGTGCGCCAGCCCTAAGGGGTGGGCCTAGGGGTGGGAACCCTAGGCCGCACCCCTCCCTCTATATATAGAGGGGTGGAGGCGCCACCCCCCTTGCCCCCTCCCCACTCCAAACCCTAGCCGCTCCTCATTCCATCTGCTCTGGCTTAGGCGAAGCCCTGTAGAATTCTCTACTCCACCACCACCACCACGCTGTCGTGCTGCTGGGATTCCATGGAGAGATCTACTACCTCCGCTGCTCGCTGGAACAGGGAGAGGAAGGTCTGCTTCGACTCCGCACGTGTGACCGATCATGAGCCAGCGCAACGGGCCGAAGGATCGTCTACTCGATATTGAGATCGGCAAGTGATCGTCTACATCAACCACGAGATCCGATCTCGCACAAGGCTTTCGGATCTACAAGGGTTAGTACAGATCTATCTCGTTGCACATGTCTAATAGATTAGATCTTGGCTTTTATCTAGATTAGATCTAGGTTTTGTTTGTTCTTGCGGTAGAATTTTTTTGTTTTCCATGCTACGAACCCATCAGATATGTTTACAAGTGAACACACTTTGGAAGATAACTATTCTATTGCTTACGATGATACTATACCTCCAATATATGATGATTGCAATGATGAATAGGATATTTTCAGTCCACCTACTATTGAGGAGAAAATTAATTATGATTACAATATGCCTCCTATATTTGATGATTATGGTGATGAGAATAATAATGATAGCTATTTTGTTGAATTTGCTCCCACTGCAATTAATAGGAATGACTATGTTTATGTGGGGAGTATCAATTCTTTTATGCATGCGTCTCATGATAAGAATGTTTTATGCGATAGATATATTGTTAATTTTATTCATGTTGCTACTGAAAGTTATTATGAGAGAGGGAAACATGGTCTTATGTATCTCAACATTATTAAGTTTCCCCTCTTTATGTTGAAAGTCTTGGAATTGCACTTGTTTTGCTTTCCTATGCTTGTTGCTTTGTGCTTCCATGACTTGTTTCTTTACAAGATTATTTTTCATAGGAAGTGGTTTAGACTTAAATTTGTTCCATATTTTCTTCTAGATGCTCTCTTTTACTTCAATTCATATTTCTTATGTGAGCATCTTCTCAAACTATCATGCCTAACTTAAAGGCGTTAAAGAAAAGTACTTCTTGGGAGATAACCCAATAGTTTTCTTGAGTCTTGGAACTTAGTGCTTCAGTAATAACCTCTCATCATTTTTGTGTGATTTTTGTGCCAAGAGTAACCTCTAATGAGAGAGAAGTAATGCTTGGGGAAGTTGCTATCCCGAAACAGAATTTTGTACTTCGTTGTAAAAATTTGTGAAAAATCTCTGTACGTCGGTTTGAGCTATAATTTTTTGTGCTTATGCCCCAGGTTGTTATCCAACTTTCACAATTCAACACTTTTCTATTTGAGCAACATAAGGTCTTCGAAAAAATCGGTTTTTATCTGCTGGTCTGTTTTGACAGATTTCTGCCATTATTTGCATTTGCCTCTTAATCTCTTTATCTTTGAGTTCTCTTTGATTATTTAAACTTTTTAAAGGAAGTGCTACAATAGCTTTTGTTTTAATGGAAGTTTTACTTGTGTTGAAACTAAACCAAAATACTTATTATCTTGACTACACTAATGTTGCTAATGAAGATTGTGTGAAGTTTTGTATGAAGGAAATTTTAAAGTGTAGGAAAGAACAATGTGATAAGATGAAGTATGGGCAAAAGCTCAAGCTTGGGGATGCCACCCGTGTCACCCCAAGAAATATTCAAGAAGTACAAGCATCAAAGCTGCATCCCCTTCTTCATCAATAAAAATTTCAGGTTTCTTCCAAACACTTCATTTTTATTGTTTCATGCACAGTTGTGTTGTTCTTGGAGCGTATTTGTTTTCGTTCTTAGTTGTTGTTTGCTTAGTTTGCTTAGTTTTCTTGAATAAATTAGTTGGACCCCCTCATTCATACATTAGTTTTCAAATAAGTTTGTTTGGATTGGAAAAGAGTCGGAAAAGTTCGTGCTTAAGTGGTTAAAAAGAGCTTGTTTTTGACTGTGGCCTATGCTTTGTCATGTCATTCTTGATATTGTTCCGGATTTATGCTTAGTGATTTTTGTTGTAGCATGACATGTTATAAACAATTGAGATTGCTTAATGTGCCTTGAAAGAATCATGCGTTGTTTTAGCATAATAAAGCATAGTATTGTGGTATTCTCCTTTGATGCTTTATTTGGGTTGACTTGGCGCATGCTCACACCATGTTAAGACTATACCAAGTCACCATAGACTTTATGGTCCTTTAGTTTTTGACTTGTAATATCACTTTATGCTTTAGTTAATGATGTTTTGTCACTTTGCATGATTATGGCCATTATTGCTCTCTTAGTTGGTCGCTCCCAGCCTTTTGCTAGCCTCCATAACCAAGTATGAGTTCCACTCATGCATCCATCTCCAAATAAAACCAAGTTATTCCAAAGAGTCCACCATACCTACCTATTAGCATTTGCTATTCCAAGTATATTCATGATTTTATCTACCTTCCGAATTAAACTTGTTATGTGAAAATTAGTGATTAAAGCTCTCACGAACTTGATGGCACACTTTACTTTCTTGCACTTAATAATCTTGAACCATTGCGTCCATCTTTGTTGTGTATATGCTTGTGCTTTATAAGTTGAAGTTAGCAGAACCATGTATCATGGGGAACGCTTTCAACATTGCACTTATTATTCCGTTGATATCATGATTCTTTTGCTTATGGATCCCGATGGTGTGAAATAAAAGGGGAACTTGTAAGATCATGGAGTTTGTATGTGTGTTAGAGAAATGCCTGGGCCGCTAGCCTAAGCCATGCCTAATCATGGTGGAAACTTGCAGCATAACCATAATGAGCATTCTATGAATCATCCTCAATAAAAACCTATGCAAATAGCAAATAAAAAGATCGCGGAGATGCTCATTGTCTGTTGCCTTGTCATTTTGATATGGGATAGCTCCTATGTCATGGGGCAAGGGGTACCCCGTTGGCGGTTCTCTATGATACATATGTACTTACAATGACAAGAGCTTACTTGTGGCTGAAGTTGAGTAGCATGAGGTTCGGTACTCGTAAGCAAGGGGCATGATATTTCAACTTATAACTTGTCAAGCATATCCTCTTAGTTGTGTCACTTTAACCTTAATCACCTAAAGATGCTTATGATAGGGGCAATGAGAGCTGAAATCTAATAAGTACCATAATTTTTGGAAGCTCCTTATGAGACTTGAATCCCTGCTTCCTTATATGAAGGCCTTTCTTTTACTTTTATGTTGAGTCTCCATCTTCTATCTTTTTGCACCTATTGAGCGAGCATAGTGGTCATTATTAGTTTAATGTGCATTGTCCCAAGACTTGTTGATTGATTCATAACTTTGATATTGCTTGTTCTTAAACTATTTGTATCTAGTCACCCTTATGAACTTTGAAGGTGTCCTATGCATTTATGTTTTGCTACACTATGAGGAACAAGCTGAATACCATTCTCATTATGTTTTCTATATGTGAAACAAACAAACATCTTTCAAAGCATTGTTATTCATGAATCTTTTGTTTGTAACTTTTCATGTTACAACATAGTTGTTGTGTCTTATTGTTAGAACTATATCTTTCATGATATGTTAGAGTACTATGATCCCAGCTATCAATGTTCTATAAATACTTTGATCAATATTATGATGGTGCATGTCACCTCAAAAATTATTCTTTTCTTTTTTATCACTTACCTACTCGAGGACGAGCAGGAGTTAATCTTGGGGATGTTGATACGTTGGAAACATATCTATAATTTTTGATGTTCCATGCTTGTTTTATATCTACTTTCTTATGTTTTGTCCACACTTTGGAGTATTTTTACACATTTTTTGGAACTAACCTATTAACAAGATGCCACAGTGCCAGTTGCCTGTTTTCTTCTATTTTTGGTTCTAGAAAAGCCAGAAAATGAATATTCTCGGAATTGGACCGGACAAAAGCCAAAGTAGATATTTTACCGGAAAACTCACGGAGCCAGAAGACGAGACGGAGAGGGGCCAGGGGATGGCCACACCATGTGGTGGCGCGGGTCCCCCTGGCCGCGCCACCAGGTGGTGTGGGCCCCTAGTCCACCCTCTGACATTGCCCATTCGCCTATAAGAAGCCTCCCGATGAGAAAACCCCAAAGCATCCAGCCTCTAGCCACGAAAAGTTCCGCAGCGCTACCGCCACCGAAGGGGAGATTCAGGGGACAGAAAGTCTCTGTTCCGGCACCCTGCCGGGATGGGGAAGTGCCCCCGGAGCCATATCCATCGATCTCCACCACCATCTCCATCGTCGTTGCTGATTCCCATGATGATGAGGGAGTAGTTCTTCCTCGAGGCTAAGGGTTCTACCGGTAGCTATCTGTTCATCTCACTCTCTCTATGCATGATCATATTGTGATCATGAGCTTTGTAATCAAGTAGATCTACCTTGCTACTCAAGTGCTTTAATAGATCTCTAGCTCTCCCCACATGTGTGAAAGTGATAGCGTGCACATTATGGTGGCACTTAGGCTAGAGATTACAAATACATGTTATGAGTTATATTTGGAGTTGGATGTCTCTATGAAATTGTGGTGTTTGTTGGAGCCATCTAGTGCTCAAGGTGACAGTGTGGGGCTATCTAAATGGGGAAATCGAACTTTGAGGAGTGCTGTTATAGCCCTACCATGGATTAGAGTGTCCAACCAGAGAGTAGTTCAGAGTAGTATCATAAAGAGAAGATATTTATATGAGAGTGTTCACTAGCGAAAGTATGATCCCTAGGCCTTGTTTCTATTTGCAATTAGATATGTTACATGTTTGCTTGCTTCCATCTTTATTTCAGATTGCCTTTAGTCTCTTCCCACGTTAACCACACGCCCTCAAAGCTATTTTATGGCACCGTTACCACTTATAATTATCCATACCACTTGTATTTCACTATCTCTTTGCCGAACTAGTGCACCTATACACCTGACAAGTGTATTGGGTGTGTTGGGGACACAAGAGACTTCTTGTATCTTGATTGTAGGGTTGCTTGAGAGGGATACCTTTGACCACTTTCTCCTTGAGTTCGATAAACCTTGGGTGATCCACTTAAGGGAAACTTGCTGCTGTTCTACAAACCTCTTCACTTGGAGGCCCAACAACTGTCTACAAGAATAGATGTGCGTAGACATCAGGAGGCAATAGAAAATCTTAAAAATGATGAGAACATTACAAATAGTTTTTCTTAATATGCTTGTGTTAACGATTTCCTTGTAGATGAAAGGACTTGTACAATGATTGAAACCCTCGGTATTGATTCTTACTCAGTAAAGAAATTTATTGAGAATTATGCAGGGCATTTGTAGGTACCTATAGAATGGGAACCCCATAAACCCCTCGAAGAAAAGAAGCATGCAAGAGCGCTAATGGAAGAGTTCTCCTCAGCACCTATTCAAGAGATCATCAATAAAAGGCAAAAATAGGAAGAACAAATTAAAAAGAGATAGAAGAGACCAGAAAAGGACCCCGAAGCTACCAATATGAATAATGTTATAATAAAGGATCTCATGGAAGCACGAATAGTGGACAATGAAGTGGTGATGTTAGACCTTGAAACTTCAGAGTTCATCAAAGGTAAGGTACGAGGTAACGAAACTTCTAAACCCATGACTCCTATATATTGTGGAGAAACTTTCTTATATGGAATTTGTGAGCCGATCTCCACTATAAATATTATGCCTTCATCACTTTATGAGGAACTTCGCTACAATTTAAATAATCCAGACGTGGAACCGGTAGATACTACTATTAAATTGTCTAATAGGACCAATATAAAATCAGAAGGTGTAATCAGAAACATCTATGTCTTTATTGGATCACTCATGTACCCCCTTGATTTTCATATTGTTGATATGCCTCGAGATTCTTTTTGTCCTATTCTTTTAGGCATGCCTTTTTTTCCATAACCAAAGCTCGAGTTGATAATAAGAAGGAGACTATTTCACTGATGTTTGGAGAAGAGGAAATGACATTCCACTTTGCTAAACTAAAGAAGAGGCCTGCTGGCTCGTGTTGATGTCGAGCTAGTTGGGGAACCCCAAGAGGAAGGTATGATGAGCACAGCAGTAAGTTTCCCTCAGTTATGAAACCAAGGTTATCAATCCAGTAGGAGCAAGGAAACACCCCAAAGGTGTAGCTAGCTGAACGTTGGCAGGGCGCACTACCGGTGCCAGCAGCAACGTGGAGACCTGCACAACACAACCACGGAACTTTGTCCCCAACTTCCGATATGTTAATAGGTTAGTCCAAGAAATCATATGAAAAGAACTCCAAAGTGTGGATAAAACACAAGAAAGTAGATAGAACCAAGCATGGAACATCAAAAATTATAGATACATTTGCAATGTATCAACATCCCCAAGCTTAACTCCTGCTTGTCCTCGAGTAGGTAAGTGATAAAAAGAAAGAATAATTTTTGAGGTGACATGCACCATCATAAACTTGACCAAAGTATTTGTAAAACATTCAAGGATGGGATCATAGTACTTCAATCATAACATGAAAGACAAAGTTCTATCAATAAGACAAAGAAACTATGATGCAACATGAAAAGGCACAAACAAAAGATTCATGAATAACAATGCTTTGCAAGACGTTTGTTTGTTTCACATAAAGAAAACATAGCATAATAGTATTCATCTTTTCCCTCATAGAGTAGCAAATATAAATGTATAGGACACCTTCAAAGTTCATCAGAGTGACTAGATACAAATAGTTTAAAACAAGCAATATCAAGGTATGCATCAATCAACTAGTCTTGGGACAATGCACATAGAACTAAGAATGGCCACTATGCTCTCAAATTAGGTGCATAAAGATAGAAGGTGGAGACTCAATATAAGTGGAAGAAAGGCCTTCATAGAAGGAAGCAAGGATTCAAGTCTCATAAAGAGCTTCCAAAAATTATGGTACTTATAGCTTTCAGCTCTCATTGCCCCTATCATAAGCATCTTGAAGTGATTAAGGTAAAAGTGAACAAAATATGGTGTACATGCTTGACGAAGTATAAGTTAGAAATATCATTTCCCTTGAATACGAGAGCCGCTCCTCATGCTACTCAAGTTTAGTCACTGGTAAGTTCTTGTCATCGTAAGTACGTGTGTATCATAGAGAACCGCCAACGGGGTACCCCTTGCCTGATGATACGGAAGAATCCCCATATCAAAATGATAAGGCAAGCAGACAACGAGCATCTCAGCAATCTTCTTATTTACCATGGGAATATGGTGCTTTTTTCTCTCTTTCCTCTTTTCATAACCTTTTTTTTCTTTTTCTCTTTTTTCTCAATATAGGACTCTTTTTTTATAAGAAGAATGCTTCATAGACAACTCATTATGGTTACGCTGCAAGTTTCCACCATGTCAGCATGGATTAGACCAGCGGCCCAGGCGTTTCTCTAACACATATACATAACTCCATGGACTTACAAGCTCCCCTTTCATTTCACACCGACGACATCCATCGACAAAAGAGCATGATATCAACTAGGTACAAGTACCAAGTGCAATGTTGGAAGCGTTCCCCATGAAAGCATGGTTCTGCTAATTCCCAACAAATAAGTGCAAGAATATACAACATAGACGACACAATGGTTCAAGTTTATTAAGGGCAAGAAAAGTAAAGTGTGCCATCAAGTTCGTGAGAGCTTTAATCACTAGTTTTCTCATAACAAGTTTAATTTGGAAGGTAAACAAAAGCATGAATATACTTGGAATAGCATATGCTAATAGGTAGGTATGGTGGACTCTTTGGAATAACTTGGTTTAGGGAGTTGGATGCATGAGTGGAACTCATACTTGGTTACGGAGGCTAGCAAAATACTGGGAGCGACAAACTAAGAGAGCAATAATGGCCATAATCATGCAGAGCGACAGAACATCATTGATCAAAGCATAAAGTGATACTACAAGTTGAAAACTAAAGGATCATAAAGGCTATGATGACTTTAGATAGTCATAATATGGTGTGAGCATGCGCCAAGTCAACCCAAATAAAGCATCAAAGGAGAATACCACTATACTATGCTTTAATATGCTAAAACAACGCATGATTCATCCAAGGCACATTAAGCAATCTCAATTGTTTATAACAATTCATGCTACAGCAAAAAATACTAAGCATAAAGCCAAAACAATATCAAGCATGGCATGACAAAGCATAGGGCACAGTCAAAAACAAGCTCTCTTTAACACTTAAGTATGAACTTTCCTTCTCTTTTCCAAACCAAACCAAACTATTTGAAAATCAATGTATGAAAGAGGGGGTCCAACCAATTTATTCAGCAAACTAAGCAAACAAAAGCAAACAAAAAAAACAAAACAAAAACGAAAAAGAAGACGCTCCAAGAACAACACAACTGTGCATGAAACAATAAAAAATGAAGCGTTTGGAAGGAACCTGGGATTTTTATTGATGAAGAGGGGGATGCCTTGGGCATCTCCAAGCTTTGACGCTTGTACTTCTTGGATATTTCTTGGGGTGACATGAGTGGCATCCCCAAGCTTGAGCTTTAGTCCATCCTTCATCTCATTACTCATTCCTTCCAGACACCTGAAATTTTTCCTTCATACAAAACTTCACACAATCTTTATTAGCAACATTAGTGCATTCAAGATAATATGTCTTTAAGGTTCAGTTATAACACCAAGAAAACTTCCACTAAAACACTAGCTACTGTAGAACTTCCCTCAAAAAGCTCAATTCCCCAAAAGAACTCAAAAAGGAACCAACAAGAAGCAAATGCAGAAAATAGCAGAAATCTGTCAAAACAGACCAGCAGGTAAAGATGAATTTTTTCGAAGACCTTCTGTTGCTCAAATCAAAAAGTGTTGAACTAAGTAAAGTTAGATAACAACCTGGGGCAGAAGCACAAAAATTCACGCCTCAAAAGGACGTTCATATATTTGATAAGAATTTTTACGGTGAAGCACAGAAATCTGTTTCGGGACAGAAACTTTCTCAATCATTACTTCTCTCTCATTAGAGGTTACTCTTGGCACAAAAAGCAAATAAAAAGGATAAGGAGCGGTTATATTTGAAGTAATAACTTCCAAGACTCATCTAAAACTTTTGGGTTATCTCCCAATAAGTACTTTTCTTTAACACCTTTAAGTTAGGCATAAGAAGCAAGAAAAAGAATCAAGTGTTCTCAAATAAAGAAGCATTAAAACCAAATTTCTTGCCCTTACCTCTCTTACTTTTATTCTTTACCTTTGGGAAAATATGATTGTTTGGTGGAGAAGAAATGCGCATGGTCCCCTTTCCCACATCTATTATTGCTCCAAGGAGTTCTAATAGGGACCTTCCATGTGTAATTTGTCCTTTTCCTGCACATTCAATAACAAAATAATCAGTAGAAATCATTTTCCCAAGGATCTTTGTAAACACTCCTTCAGCTATTCCAATAGGTAATATGGTAGCATTATTAGCAAGAGTTATTTCTTTTCCCCCTTTAGAAAGTCCCCAAATATGCAAAGATTCATAAATATCTTTGGGCATAAGACAAAATTCAGACATGATATCACAGCGAGTTTGAAAAGTTTCATTATTTATATCAATCTTTACTGTGGGGAGCCACTTTGATGGTTCAGAATTTATTGAAACATAATTATGATGCTCCCTAAGCGTATTATAGCAATCTTTTAAGCTAGTAGTGCGGGTCTCAAGAGTGTTTAATCTAGCAAATATGCTTGCGAAAGAAATATCAGTTTTGCTAGGCAAGTTGTAAGTAAAGATCAATTTCTTTATAGCATTAAAAGCATTATCCTCATTACATTAGAGGAAATCTCCTCCCACAATAGCATCTAAAGCATATCTATAGCAAAGAGCAACCTCAAGGTAAAAACTGCTAAGGAACAAGATTTGAGTCATTTTAGGCTTAGTTTTTCATGTAGATCAGAGATTCTAGCCCAAGCTTCCTTGAAACTTTCCTCAATTCCTTGTTTAAAAGTGAAAATCATTTCCTCGGGTGACATAGTGATTGGAGCAGAGCTAGACATAAAGGCAACTTAAGAAAGGAACTAATTTTTTGTGTGTTTTTAAATAAGAAAGCAAACTAGTAAAACTAATTTTTTTTGTGTTTTTGATAAAGAAACAAGCAAACAAAGCAAAAGAAACTAAGCAAAAAAATAACAAAGTAAAGAGATTGGTTATGAGGGACTCCCCTTGTGAAGATGTCCTTGACTCCCCGGCAACGGCGCCAGAAAAATACTTGCTGGCTCGTGTTGATGTCGAGCTCGTTAGGGAACCCCAAGAGGAAGGTATGATGAGCACAGCAGTAAGTTTCCCTCAGTTATGAAACCAAGGTTATCAATCTAGTAGAAGTAAGGAAACACCCCAAAGGTGTAGCTAGCTGAACATTGGCATGGCGCACTACCGGTGCCAGCAGCAACGTGGAGACCTGCACAACACAACCACAGAACTCTGTCCCCAACTTGCGATGAGGTTGTCAATCTCACCGGTTTTGCTGAAAACAAAGGATTAAACGTATCGAATGGAAGGAAGTAATAGTTTGCAGAAAGTAAACACAAAGCAGTAAACAATTTGTAAATTGTATGTAAAAGAAAGGACCGGGATCCATAGTTCACTAGAGGTGGCTCTTCTTAAGATAGATAACATGTTGGGTGAACAAATTACAGCGGGGCAATTGACAAACATCGAGAAAGCAATACATGCATATACTAATCATCTTGACTCCTTTGAGACTTGATTGGGAATTACAACATTATATATAGACCGTCATCCAATTGCATCTATGACTAATAATCCACCTTTAGGTTATCATCCGAACCCCCTCCAGTATTAAGTTGCAAGCAACAGATTATTGCTTTACGAATTGCGTGTAAAGTAAAGAATACGATTGTTCTATGAACAAAGGATTGTTGTTTTCTTCCTAGTAGCAACAGCACGTCTAGTACCTTAGAGATTTCTGTCACTTTCCCAGATTACTAGGGGCATGAACCCACTATCAAGCATAAATACTAACTCTTGGAGTTGCTAGCATCTACTTGGCCAAGATAGCTACTAGCAACGGAAAGCATGCAAGATCACAACTAACAAATACATGATAGAATCAATAACCAATCTGAAATAGCATCTCAATATCCATCGGATCCCCGCAAACACAACATGCAGAATTACAAATAGATGATCTTGATCATCAACGGAGCTCACAAGATCTAGACATGAAAGCACAAAGGAGGAGAACCAGCCATGTAGCTAATACATGGAACCGTAGTCCAGAGATGAACTACTCACGCATCACACCGGAGGCTTGCATGATGATGAAGAAGGCCTCCAGAGTGAATTCCCCTCTCCGGCAGGGTGCCGGGAAGAGCTTCAGATCCCTCCCAATCTAGGGATGGGGATGACGGTGGCTATAGACTCTTTCGTGGATTTTTGATCGGGTACTTAGGGTTTTGGTATTGGAGGCAATATATAGGCGGAAGGAGAGGCCGAGGGGGTGCTGGGGTCGACCATACCACCCCCTAGCGTAGGCCAGGCCTGATCGCGCGGCCAGGTGGTGTGGCTGGGCCCCAGCCCTTCTCCGTCTCGTATTCTTGCTCCAGATGACTTCTGGTAAAATATCAACTTTGGCTTTTGTCCTGTCCAATTCCGAGAATATTCATTTTCTGACTTTCCTGGAACCAAAAATAGCAGAAAACAGGCAGCTGGCACTGTGGCTCTTGTTAATAGGTTAGTCCAAGAAATCATATGAAAAGTACTCCAAAGTGTGGACAAAACACAAGAAAGTAGATAAAACCAAGCTTGGAACATCAAAAATTATAGATACATTTGCAATGTATCAAGGCCATATGAAGTGGAAGATATCAAGGAAGAGAAAACGATTGCCGAGCTGGCCGCAATTCATTTCAATACTCCACAAGATGAATTAGAAAGGATCCTAATTAATTGGGAGGAAGCACCAGATGATGAGGAGATGAGGAGAGAGAAGACATGGATGATTATCTTGATTCAGTTCCGGAAGCACAAAATCCACATGACTATGAAGAAATCGTAAGAAAAGGAGATGAAGAGCCTCCACCAATTGAATTGAAACAACTTCTAGACGATATGATGTATGAGTTTTTAGATAATGAAAATAAATGTCCTATTATTATTAAGAAAAATTTATCAGAGAATAAAACAAATAAACTCATTTCGATCTTGGTTAAGCATTGTGAAACCTTTAGATCTACTCTAAGTGATATTAAAGGAATAGATCCATCAATCGTAACACATAAGATTACCATGCTTTATGATGCTGAACCTGCAATGGATACATAAAGAAGGCTTAATCCGAAAATGAAGGAAGTAGTAAGAAAAGAGGTTATACGCTTATTAGATGTTGGCATAATATATCCTATTTCAGACAGTAAGTGGGTTAGTCCAGCTCATTGCATACCAAGACAAGGTGGTCTTGATGCTGCTATGAATGAGGATGGTGAGCTAGTTCCTGTAAGGCCTATTGTTGGATATCGTATGTGCATCGATTTTAGGAAGCTAAACCGCGAGACACAGAAAAATCATAAACCTATACTATTTATGGATAAAGTTTTAGAAAGACTTAGCAATAATTCTTATTTCTATTTTCTTGATGGTTATTCCGGATATTCTAAAATTGCCATACAACCGGAAGATCAAGATAAAACAACTTTCACTTGCCCTTATGGCACATATGCTTATAGACTAATTCCGTTTGGCTTATGTAACGCAGCAGCAACATTTCAAGAATGTGTTTTAAGAATCTTTGATGATTTTGTTGAGAATTCTATGGAAGTTCTAACAAATGATTTTGTTGTTTGTGGAACAACCTTTGATAATTGCCTCTACAATCTAACCAAAGTCTTGCAGAGATGCAGGCAATCGAATTTGGTTTTGAATTAGGAACAATGTCGTTTCATGGAAAGGGAAGGTAAAGTTTTCGGGCATAAGGTTTCGTAGAATGGAATAGAAATAGATAAAACTAATATAAATGCTATAGAAAATCTTCCAATACCTCAGGACATTAAAAACTTAAAAATGTTTCTAGGACATGCAGGTTTTCATAAGCGTTTTATAAAAGATATTGCTAAAATAGCTATGCCTCTCACCAGCCTTCTTGATAAAGACACTCCATTCAAATTAGATCATGACTGCATTGCCGCATTTGAGAACCTTAAAAATAAATTAGTTTCAGCACCTATCATGCAATCTCCAAAATGGGATGAACCTTTCGAAATCATGTGTGATGCTAGTGACTATGCTTTAGGGGTTGTGTTAGGACAGCGGGACGGAAAGAATTTGAATGTTATTTATTACGCTAGTAGACCTCTTAATAAGATTCAGAAACATTATGCTACTATAGAAAAAGAGTTCCTAGCTATAATATTTGCTTGCGACAAATTTAGATCTTACATCATTAATTCTAAGGTAATAGTTCATACGAATCACCGGAAAAATAGGCACTTTGTCTTTTGTCCCGTCCAATTCCAAGAATATTCATTTTCTGACTTTCCTGGAACCAAAAACAGCAGAAAACAGGCAGCTGGCACTGTGGCTCTTGTTAATAGGTTAGTCCAAGAAATCATATGAAAAGTACTCCAAAGTGTGGACAAAACACAAGAAAGTGGATAAACCAAGCATGGAACATCAAAAAATATAGATACATTTGCAATGTATCAACATCCCCAAGCTGAACTCCTGCTCATCCTCGAGTAGGTAAGTGATAAAAAGAAAGAATAATTTTTGAGGTGACATGCACCATCAAAGACTTGATCAAAGTATTTGCAAAACATTCAAAGCTGGGATCATAGTACTTCACTCATAACATGAAAGACAAAGTTCTAGCAATAAGCAAAGAAACTATGAGGCAACATGAAAAGGCACAAACAAAAGATTCATGAATAACATGCTTTGCAAGACGTTTGTTTGTTTCACATAAAGAAAACATAGCATAATAGTATTCAGCTTGTCCCTCAATAGAGTAGCAAATATAAATGCATAGGACACCTTCAAAGTTCATAAGAGTGACTAGATACAATAGTTTAAAACAAGCAATATCAAGTTATGCATCAATCAACTAGTCTTGGGACAATGCACATAGAACTAAGAATGGCCACTATGCTCTCAAAGTAGGTGCATAAAGATAGAAGGTGGAGACTCAGTATAATGGTGGAAGAAAGACCTTTTGTAAAAGGAAGTAGGGATTCAAGTCTCATAAAGAGCTTCCAAAAATTATGGTACTTATAGCTTTCAGCTCTCATTGCCCCTATCATAAGCATCTTGAAGGTGCTTAAGGTTAAAGTGACACAACTAAGAGGATATGCTTGACAAGTTATGAACCGAAATCTCATGCCCCGTACTTACGAAGACCGATCCTCATGCTACTCAACTTCAATCACGAGTAAGCTCTTGTCATTGTAAGTATATGTGTATCATTAAGAACCGCCAACAGGGTACCCCTTGCACATGATATGGGAGCTTTCCCATAATCAAAATGACAAGGCAAGCAGACAATGAGCATCTCAGCGATCTTTTTATTTGCTATTTGCATAGGTTTTTATTGAGGATGCTTTATAGAGTGCTCATTATGGTGATGCTGCAAGTTTCCACCATGATTAGGCATGGCTTAGGCTAGCGGCCCAGGCATTTCTCTAACACACATACAAACTCCATGATCTTACAAGTTCCACTTTTATTTCACATCGCTGGGATCCGTAAGCAAAAGAACATGATATCAACGGGGTACAAAGTACAAGTGCAATGTTGAAAGCGTTCCCCATGGTACATGGTTCTGCTAATTTCAACTTAGAAAGCGCAAGCATATACGCAACAAAGAAGGACCCAATAGTTCAAGTTTATTAGAGGCAATAAAGTAAAGTGTGCCATCAAGTTTGTGAGAGCTTTAATCACTAGTTTTCTCATAACAAGTTTAATTTGGAAGGTAAACAAAAGCATGAATATACTTGGAATAGCATAAGCTAGTAGGTAGGTATAGTGGACTCTTTGGAATAACTTGGTTTAGGGAGTTGGATGCATGAGTGGAACTCATACTTGGTTGTGGAGGCTAGCAAAAGACTGGGAGCGACAAACTAAGAGAGCAATAATGGCCATAATCATGCAGAGCGACAAAATATCATTGATCAAAGAATAAAGTGATACTACAAGTTTAAAAACTAAGGATCATAAAGGCTATGGTGACTTGTGATAGTCATAACATGGTGTGAGCATGCGCCAAGTCAACCCAAATAAAGCATCAAAGGAGAACACCACTATACTATGCTTTAATATGCTAAAACAAGGCATGATTCATCCAAGGCACATTAAGCAATCTCAATTGTTTATAACAAGTCATGCTACAACAAAGAATACTAAGAATTAAGCCAAAACAATATCAAGCATGGCATGACAGAGCATAGGCCACAGTCAAAAACAAGCTCTTTTTACCACATAAGCATGAACTTTCCTACTCTTTTCCAAACCAAACCAAACTATTTGAAAACCAATGTATGAAAAAGGGGGTCCAACCAATTTATTCATAAAACTAAGCAAACCAAGCAAACGAAAAAGCAAAACAAAAAAAAAAGACGCTCCAAGAACAACACAACTGTGCATGAAACAATAAAAATGAAGCGTTTCAAAGAAACCTGGATTTTTTATTGATGAAGAAGGGGAATGCCTTGGGCATCCCCAAGCTTTGACGCTTGTACTTCTTGGATATTTCTTGGGGTGACACGCGTGGCATCCCCAAGCTTGAGCTTTAGTCCATCCTTCATCTCATTACTCATTCCTTCCACACACCTGAAAATTTTCCTTCATACAAAACTTCACACAATCTTTATTAGCAACATTAGTGCACTCAAGATAAAAGGTCTTAAGGTTCAGTTCTAACACCAAATAAACTTCCATTAGAACACTATATACTGTAGCACTTCCCTCAAAAAGCTCAATTCCCCAAAAGAACTCAAAAAGGAACTAACAAGAAGCAAATGCAGAAAATGGCAGAAATCTGTCAAAACAGACCAGCAGGTAAATACGAATTTTTTCGAAGATCTTATGTTGCTCAAATCAAAAAGTGTTGAACTAACGAAAGATATATAACAACCTGGGTCAGAAGCACAAACAATTACAGCTCAATCCGATATACAGAACTCTCTCACGAATTTTTACGGTGAAGCACAAAAATCTGTTTCGGGACAGCAACTTTCCCAATCATTACTTCTCTCTCATTAGAGGTTACTCTTGGCACAAAAAGCAAATAAAAAGGATAAGGAGCGGTTATTAATGAAGTAATAACTTCCAAGACTCATGTAAAACTTTTGGGTTATCTCCCAATAAGTACTTTTCTTTAACGCCTTTAAGTTAGGCATAAGAAGCAAAGAAAGAATCAAGTTTTCTCAAATGAAGAAACATTAAGATTAATACCAGAAATATTTTCAACAAGGCAAGGTATATCATCCAAATAAGTTCTAGAGGATCCTCTCTCAATGTTATCTTTCGCAATTATAGAACCACTACCAATTGGAAGGTCTTTCAGGGTGAATGTAGGGATCAACATGGTGAGCTAAGGAAGAGGAGACTACTAAAGGAGACTTAATTTTTTGTGTTTTTGAAAAGAAAGCAACTTAGTAAAACTAATTTTTTTGTGTTTTTGAAATAAGAAAGCAAACTAGTAAAACTAATTTTTTTTGTGTTTTTGAATAACAAAACAAGCAAACAAAGGAAAAAGAAAACTAAGCAAAACAAAAACAACAAAGTAAAGAGATTGGTTATGAGGGACTCCCCTTGTGAAGATGTCCTTGACTCCCCGGCAACGGTGCTAGAAAATCGCTTGATGGCTCAATGCACGGCGCCTAGAAAAATGCTTGATGGCGGTGTTGATGTAGAGCTCGTTGGGAACCCCAAGAGGAAGGTATGATGAGCACAGCAGCAACTTTCCCTTAGTTATGAAACCAAGGTTTAATCGAACCAGTAGGAGAAAGGAAACACCCCAAAGGTGTTACTAGTTGAGCCTTGGCAGGGCGCACTACCGGTGCTAGTAGCAACATGGAGACCTGCACAACACAACCACAAAACTTTGTCCCCAACTTGCGATGAGGTTGTCAATCTCACCGTGTTTTGCTGAAAACAAAGGATTAAACGTATCGAATGGAAAGAAGTAAAAGTTTGCAGAAGGTAAACACAAAGCAGTAAACAGTTTATAGATTGTATGTAAAGAAAGAGGACCGGGATCCATAATTCACTAGAGGTGGCTCTCCTTAGATAGATAACATGCTGGGTGAACAAATTACAGCAGGGCAATTGACAAACACCGAGAAAGCAATACATGCATATACTAATCATCTTGACTCCTTTGAGACTTGATTGGGCATTACAACATTATACATAGACCGCCATCCAACTCCATCTATGACTAATAATCCACCTTCAGGTTATCATCCAAACCCCTCCAAAGATTAAGTTGCAAGCAGATTATTGCTTTACGAACTGCGTGTAAAGTAAACAATATGATTGTTCTATGAACAAAGGATTGTTGTTTTCTCCTAGTAGCAACAACACATCTAGTACCTTAGAGATTTGTCACTTCCCAGCATTACCAGAGGCATGAACCCACTATCGAGCATAAATACTAACTCTTGGAGTTGCTAGCATCTACTTGGCCAAGATAGCTACTAACAACGGGAAGCATGCAAGATCACAAATAACAAAGACATGATAGAATCAATAATCAATCTGAAATAGCATCTCAATATCCATCGGATCCCCACAAACACAACATGCAGAATTACAAATAGATGATCTTGATCATGAACGGAGCTCACAAGATCTAGAAATGAAAGCACAAAGGAGGAGAACCAGCCATCTAGCTACTACATGGATCCGTAGTCCAAGGATGAACTACTCACGCATCACACCGGAGGCTTGCATGGTGATGAAGAAGGCCTCCAGGGTGAATTCCCCTCTCCTGCAGGGTGCCGGGAAGAGCTTCAGATCCCTCCCGATCTAGGGATGGATATGACGGCGACTACAGACTCTTTCGTGGATTTTTGATCGGGCCCTTAGGGTTTACATCCCGAGGGCATCTTATAGTCGGAAGGGGAGGCCGAGGGGGTGCCTGGGCTGGCCACACCACCCCCTGGCGCGGGCCAGGCCTGGCCACGCGGCCAGGTGGTGTGGCCGCCCTCTGGCCCATCTCCGTCTCGTATTCTGGCAATTGATGACTTCTAGAAAAATAGGCACTTTGGCTTTTGTCCCGTCCAATTCCAAGAATATTCATTTTCTGACTTTCCTGGAACCAAAAACAGCAGAAAACAGGCAGCTGGCACTGTGTCTCTTGTTAATAGGTTAGTCCAAAAAATCATATGAAAAGTACTCCAAAGTGTGGACAAAACACAAGAAAGTGGATAAAACCAAGCATGGAACTACAGCGAAGGTACTTCAATCCGGATTCTATTGGAGGGAAGCGAACTGCAGCGAAGGTACTTCAATCCGGATTCTATTGGCCCACCTTGCTCAAGGACGTACACAATTATGTGGAATACTATGATGCTTGCCAAAGAAGAGGTAATATAGGTAGGAGACAAGAAATGGCAATGAATTATAGTCTCACAATTGAACCTTTTAATGTATGGGGAATGGATTACATGGGGCCTTTTATAGAATCAAATGGTTATACCCATATTCTTGTTGTTGTTGATTATGTTACTAAATGGGTTGAAGCTATTCCGACAAGTCATGCAGATTTAGCCGCCTCAGTAAAGATGATCAATAATGTCATATTCCCCAGGTTTGGAGTTCCTAGATTTTTAATCACTGATGGTGGTTCTCATTTTATGAAAGGAACTTTCAGGAAAATCCTCAGCAAATATGGAGTAACTCACCGTGTTGCTTCACCATATCATCCACAAACAAGTGGTCAAGTGGAACTCTCTAATAGACAATTAAAGACCATACTCGAGAAGATGGTGGACAAATCAAGAAAAGATTGCTCATACAAGTTAAATGATACTCTATGGGCATACCATACTGCGTTTAAAAATCCAATGGGTATGACACCTTATAAGATGGTGTATGGTAAGGCATGCCATTTACCTTTAGAATTGGAACATAAAGCTTTTTGGGCAATCAAGAATTTAAATTATGATCTTGAAGCAGCAGGAGAAAAACGTTTATTAGATATACATGCTTTAGACGAGTTTAGAAGTGAGGCCTATGAGAATGCTAGGTTGTTTAAGGAAAAAGTGAAAAGATGGCATAATAGAAGAATAGAGAATAAGACCTTTAAAAGTGGAGACAAAGTGTTGCTCTATAATTCTCGTCTTAAGTTGTTTCCAGGGAAGCTCAGATCAAAGTGGGAAGGCCCATATATAGTTGAAGAAGCTTATTCATCGAGAGCAATGAAGCTCCAGGGAAAGACACCCTATCTTTCATGGGTGGTAAATGGACAACACTTGAAGCATTATCGAGTAAAAGAAGATATAAGTATAGTCACCATAGAAGTGATCACCCCAGAAGAAGCGATTAAGCAAAGATATACAAGAAATGGCAACTACAAGAAGAATGGACTCGAAACGGAATGAGAAGCACTACGATCAAGCTATTGACCATAAAAGAGCACTTCATGGGAGGCAACCCATGCAAAGTAAAGGTTTGAGTGAATTTTAATTTTTTTATTAAATTTTTATTTGAGCATTGTGTTAAATAAGGAACATTTGATGCTGTAGCAAAGAAGAAGGAAGATTGATAATGCCAAAATTAATCAAAAATCTAAGCTGTATTTTTTCTGTCAAAATGTGATATTTCGTTAAGTTTCAGATTAATAAAGAATCCTTGGAGAAGCAGGAAAATTTTGGTGGATCTAGAGGGTTTAACGACCAACTATATGGTGGGAATAAAAATTTCAGCCACATAGCTGCGGTCGTATAGTTGTCTCGACATCACCACGAAAGGTATTGATAGTTTAACGACCAACTATACGGCGAGAATTAAAATTCCGCACGTATAATTACCGTCGTATAGATATCGATGCCTTTGACAAAATTCTTTTCTGGGTACCGATAGTCTAACGACCAACTATACAGCCGGAATAAAAATTCCGCCCGTATAGCTGTGGTTGTATAGATATCAACCCATCTCCAATTTTTTTATTCTGAGTACTGATGGTTTAACGACCAACTATACGGCAGGAATAAAAATTCCCGGCCGTATAGTTCTAGCCATATAGTTGGTTCCACCGTAGATGTAATCTATAGTCGGTTCATAACTATACGACAAGATCTATACGGGCCGTGCCCGTATAGTTGCTCGTTACAAAAGGTGGCTAGGGTTTTTGACCTCCCTTTTTAAAGCTGATCGCATCTAACCTTTTTCATTAAGTTTTCGCAGAGCTACAACCTTCAGCCTCGAAAAATCCTCGCCATCCTTATACAAGCCCCTCTAACAACATCCGTGTAGCGAAACCATGCAACCCTTCCATGTCAACAAGATCTGAAATAAGAAAGAAGAGAAGCCCGTGAAGAGGATTAAAGAAGTAGAACCTAAAGGATCATTGTCATCATCCAGCCTGGAGATCAAGCCTCTCCCAAATTGGGAGGACATGTTCTCGCAAAGGATGGAGATGATGAGGCAAGCAGAGCGGGGAAATACCAAAGATGAGTATCTCCATAATCCCTATCGTCACAACATATGATCCTATTATAAACCTCCTCTTGGTCTATCACCTCTTAAACCTAAGAAGGTGCGGCAAGATAAGATTCATGATAATATCTATGAGTTGGAAAAAGCTTCGAAGGCATGCGTGAAACAATTGGAGAATGGATTGACTCCTACGGGATGATGAGCAAAGACCTTGAGAAAAAGGTCGATGACATCGATGGTAGATTTGGTTTCTTGATTAAAACTATCTTTGAGTTGACAGATGAGAAGAAATTCCTCAAGAAGAAAATGTTGAAGCTTCAATACGACATGTCCGAGCTCAGCATCCGCTTTGCAAGCATAGTTAAAGATGGCAACATAAAAGAAGAGGGCAACACTCTCCCTACCCAAGAGGAGGAATAGGTATCAACAAGGAGTTATTTGATCCCGCCTGGCTTGATTCCAAGCTTGGGGAGATCTTTAAAGACCTTGTAATCTATCTTATAAGTTTTATATCACTATTTTTCTTTTGCATTAGTTCAAACTAGAAATAAAATTTGCATCATTAGAATTCCCTTCAGGAATAGTCGATCCCTTTATGAAATTCCGAGTTTATTATTATATATATGGAGCAATATTGAGTTTGTGATTATCTTATTGGATATATGAATGGCTTGAGTATAATTTTACTTGAACTTGATGATAGCAATAGTAGTCTTCCACACCATTGGTATTAATGGAACACATAAAGATAATTTGATCAATATGTTGTAAGTCTACGGTTTGATTTACAAAGAAAGATTATCTAATCAGTTAAGTTGAAAAAGAAACCTTGAACAAAGGAAAATAAAAGTGCTATAAAAATAGAGTGAGAACAAGTGCTATAAAACTATGTAAAGTTTGACCAAGTTTGTAGGAAAAATATTAATATTTACAATATCAAAATTCATACCCTTTGATATATAGGTCAAATTAACATGATATCTATATAATATTATAGTCTTGATAATTTTTCTAAAAGTTTGTTCAAACTTTCCGTAGTTTGACTTTTTTTAAATATACTACCTCTATTTGGGATTATAAGTCCAGAGAGTTTTTTAATATTGTTTGAGATTATAAGGGCTATATCATTTATTAGCCTCTTTCGTCCAATGCATGTACTCATTTTTCTCTCACTTCTCTCATGCATGTAAAACTATTGGTGCATTCATAGATTAATGAGAGAGAGTTATGGAGTGTCTTGGTATTTGTAACTTGGCTCTTAGGCTAGTCATAGTGGGAGTAACTTGGGTAATAACATAGTCCTACTTGTATTGCCAACTAAGCATTTAGATAATATGGCATGCAATTAAATGATAAGAGAGAGGCTTGTGGTAACTAACTATGTTACCATAACGTCACACATTTCAAGACAAAATGAGTCTACATTGCAATAAATGAGACTGTGCATGATACCGCACCTATATTATTTTCCACTATGGAGGTAGTAACTTAGACTAGTAACATATGCATGTTACTACTCTAAGTTACTTCCCACTATGACCAGCTTTAGGCCTTTCATAATGAGGTATATCTTAGCACGTCATCCTAGGAGAAATAAATGGTTAAGAGACATATTCTTCAATGCATTGTTTCTTAAGTGGTGTCTCTACATTTAATGATTTATATGATATGTATGCATTTGATTGGAGGCAGCTGGCACTATGGCTCTTGTTAATAGGTTAGTCCAAGAAATCATATGAAAAGTACTCCAAAGTATGGACAAAACACAAGAAAGTGAATAAAACCAAGCATGGAACATCAAAAATTATAGATACATTTGCAATGTATCAATATCCCCAAGCTTAACTCCTGCTCGTCCTCAAGTAGGTAAGTGATAAAAAGAAAGAATAATTTTTGAGGTGGCATGCACCATCAAAGACTTGATCAAAGTATTTGTGAAACATTCAAAGATGGGATCATAGTAATTCAATCATAACATGAAAGGCAAAGTTTTAGCAATAAGACAAAGAAACTATGATGCAACATGAAAAGGCACAAACAAAAGATTCATGAATAACAATGCTTTGCAAGACGTTTGTTTGTTTCACATAAAGAAAACATAGCATAATAGTATTCAGCTTGTCCCTCATAGAGTAGCAAACATCAAGATATGCATCAATCAACTAGTCTTGGGACAATGCACATAGAACTAAGAATGGCCACTATGCTCTCAAAGTAGGTGCATAAAGGTAGAAGGTGGAGACTCGATATAATGGTGGAAGATAGGCCTTCATAGAAGGAAGTAGGGATTCAAGTCTCATAAAGAGCTTCCAAGAATTATGGTACTTATAGCTTTCATCTCTCATTGCCCCTATCATAAGCATCTTGAAGTGATTAAGGTTAAAGTGAACAAACTATGGTGTACATGCTTGACAAAGTATAAGTTAGAAATCTCATGTCCCTTGTATACGAGGGCCGCTCCTCATGCTACTCAAGTTTAGTCACCGGTAAGTTCTTATCATCATAAGTACATGTGTATCATAGAGAACCGCCAATGGGGTACCCCTTGCCCGATGATACGGAAGAATCCCCATATCAAAATGACAAGGCAAGTAGACAACGAGCATCTCAGCAATCTTCTTATTTACCATGGGAATATGGTGCTTTTTCTCTCTTTCCTCTTTTCATAATATCTCTTTTTTTCTTTTTCTCTTTTTTTTCTCAATATAGGACTCTTTTTTTATAAAAAGAATGCTTCATAGACAGCTCATTATGGTTACGCTGCAGGTTTCCACCATGTCAGCTTGGATTAGACCAGCGCCCAAAGTGCTTTCTAACACATATACATAACTCCATGGACTTACAAGCTCCCCTTTCATTTCACACAGACGACATCCATATACAAAAGAGCATGATATCAACTAGGTACAAGTACCAAGTGCAATGTTGAAAGCGTTCCCCATGAAAGCATGGTTCAGCTAATCCCCAACAAATAAGTGCAAGCATATACAACATAGATGACACAATGGTTCAAGTTTATTAGGGGCAAGAAAAGTAAAGTGTGCCATCAAGTCCGTGAGAGCTTTAATCACTAGTTTTCTCATAACAAGTTTAATTCGAAAGGTAAACGAAAGCATGAATATACTTGGAATAGCATAAGCTAGTAGGTAGGTATGGTGGACTCTTTGGAATAACTTGGTTTAGGGAGTTGGATGCATGAGTGGAACTCATACTTGGTTGTGGAGGCTAGCAAAAGACTGGGAGCGACAAACTAAGAGAGCAATAATGGCCATAATCATGCAGAGCGACAAAACATCATTGATCAAAGCATAAAGTGATACTACAAGTTGAAAACTAAAGGATCATAAAGGCTGTGGTGACTTGAGATAGTCATAACATGGTGTGAGCATGCGCCAAGTCAACCCAAATAAAGCATCAAAGGAGAACACCACTATACTATGCTTTAATATGCTAAAACAAGGCATGATTCATCCAAGGCACATTAAGCAATCTCAATTGTTTATAACAAGTCATGCTACAACAAAGAATACTAAGAATTAAGCCAAAACAATATCAAGCATGGCATGACAGAGCATAGGCCACAGTCAAAAACAAGCTCTTTTTACCACATAAGCATGAACTTTCCTACTCTTTTCCAAACCAAACCAAACTATTTGAAAACCAATGTATGAAAAAGGGGGTCCAACCAATTTATTCATAAAACTAAGCAAACCAAGCAAACGAAAAAGCAAAACAAAAAAAAAAGACGCTCCAAGAACAACACAACTGTGCATGAAACAATAAAAATGAAGCGTTTGGAAGAAACCTGGGATTTTTATTGATGAAGAAGGGGATGCCTTGGGCATCCCCAAGCTTTGACGCTTGTACTTCTTGGATATTTCTTGAGGTGACACGCGTGGCATCCCCAAGCTTGAGCTTTAGTCCATCCTTCATCTCATTACTCATTCCTTCCATACACCTGAAATTTTTCCTTCATACAAAATTTCACACAATCTTTATTAGCAGCATTAGTGCACTCAAGATAATAGGTCTTAAGGTTCAGTTCTAACACCAAATAAACTTCCATTAGAACACTAGATACTTTAGCACTTCCCTCAAAAATCTCAATTCCCCAAAAGAACTCAAAAAGGAACCAACAAGAAGCAAATGCAGAAAATGGCAGAAATCTGTCAAAACAGACCAGCAGGTAAAGACGGATTTTTTCGAAGACCTTCTGTTGGTCAAATCAATAAGTGTTGAACTAATAAAAGTTAGATAACAACCTGGGGAAGAAGCACAAAAATTCACACCTCAAAAAGACGTTCAGAGATTTTACACGAATTTTTACGGTAAAGCCGAGAAATCTGTTTCGGGACAGCAACTTTCTCAATCATTACTTCTCTCTCATTAGAGGTTACTCTTGGCACAAAAAGCAAATAAAAAGGATAAGGAGCGGTTATTACTGAAGTAATAACTTCCAAGACTCATCTAAAACTTTTGGATTATCTCCCAATAAGTACTTTTCTTTAACGCCTTTAAGTTAGGCATAAGAAGCAAGAAAAAGAATCAAGTGTTCTCAAATGAAGAAGCATTAAGATCAATACCAGAAATATTTTCAACAAGGCAAGGTATATCATCCAAATAAGTTCTAGAGGATCCTCTCTCAATGCTATTAGGTTCACTATTCTCATCGAAAGGATTTTCAGGAACAATCCAATCAAGATTCTTTTCTATGGCTTCATGTATTGCTGCTAGTTTAAAGGTTATTGGTATCTTAGGTTCCTCCCCATTAGGTTCAGTTTTGTTCATCTTTTCTCGTGTACCAACAACATCTACACATGAGCCTAGCATATTGAAACCTTCAAAGACTTTCCTAGCTTCCTTGGCAACATCATAGAACTCCTTAAACAAAGTTTCTAGAATAAAATCCCTCTTTTGAGAGTCCTCAATTTCTTTAAGATTAAGAAACATTACTTCCATTGAGGGGTTGAGGTTAACAAACCTAGCTTCTAACATGTGAATTAAAGAAGCTGCAGCAATCTCATAGTTTGGAGCAAGTTCTGCAAGGGATCTATCCTCAGTATCCTCATGTTTACTAACATGATTAAAGAATTCTTCAATATTATCGTTCCCAATTATAGAACCACTACCAATTGAAAGGTCTTTCAGGGTGAATTTAGGGATCAACATGGTGAGCTAAGAAAGAGGTGACAACTAAAGGAGACTTAATTTTTTTGTGTTTTCAAATAAGAAAGCAAACTAGTAAAACTAATTTTTTTTGTGTTTTTGATAAAGAAGCAAGCAAACAAAGTAAAAGGAAACTAAGCAAAACAAAAATAACAAAGTAAAGAGATTGGTTATGAGGGACTCCCCTTGTGAAGATGTCCTTGACTCGCCGGCAACGGCGCCGGAAAATGCTTGATGGCTCAGTATTGATGTAGAGCTCGTTGGGAACCCCAAGAGGAAGGTATGATGAGCACAGCAGCAAGTTTCCCTCAGTTATAAAACCAAGGTCTAATCGAACCAGTAGGAGCAAGGAAACATCCAAAAGGTGTTGCTAGCTGAGCCTTGGTAGGGCGCACTACCGGTGCTAGTAGCAACGTGGAGACCTGCACAACACAACCACAGAACTTTGTCCCCAACTTGCGATGAGGTTATCAATCTCACCGTGTTTTGCTAAAAACAAAGGATTAAACGTATCGAATGGAAGGAAGTAATAGTTTGCAGAAAGTAAACACAAACCAGTAAACAGTTTATAGATTGTATGTAAAAGAAAGGACCGGGATCCATAGTTCACTAGAGGTGGCTCTCCTTAGATAGATAACATGCTGGGTGAACAAATTACAGCGGGGCAATTGACAAACATCGAGAAAGCAATACATGCATATACTAATCATCTTGACTCCTTTGGAACTTGATTGGGCATTACAACATTATACATAGACCGCCATCCAACTCCATCTATGACTAATAATCCACCTTTAGGTTATCATCCGAACCCCCTCCAGTATTAAGTTGCAAGCAATAGATTATTGCTTTAAGAACTGCGTGTAAAGTAAACAATACGATTGTTCTATATACAAAGGATTGTTGTTTTCTCCCTAGTATCAACAGCGCATCTAGTACCTTAGAGATTTCTGTCACTTCCCCAGATTACCAGAGGCATGAACCCACTATCAAGCATTAATACTAACACTTGGAGTTGCTAGCATCTACTTGGCCAAGATAACTACTAACAACGGAAAGCATGCAAGATCACAAATAAAAAAGACATGATAGAATCAATAATCAATCTGAAATAGCATCTCAATATCCATCGGATCCCCACAAACACAACATGCAGAATTACAAATAGATGATCTTGATCATGAACGGAGCTCACAAGATCTAGACATGAAAGCACAAAGGAGGAGAACCAGCCATCTAGCTACTACATGGATCCGTAGTCCAAGGATGAACTACTCACGCATCACACCGGAGGATTGCATGGTGATGAAGAAGGCCTCCAGGGTGAATTCCCCTCTCCGGCAGGGTGCCGGGAAGAGCTTTAGATCCCTCCCGATCTAGGGATGGAGATGACGGCGACTACAGACTCTTTCATGGATTTTTGATCAGGTACTTAGGATTTTCGTCCCGAGGGCATCTTATAGGCGGAAGGGGAGGCCGAGGGGGTGCCGGAGGCGGCCACACCACCCCCTGGCGCGGGCCATGCTGGGCTGCGCGGCCAGGTGGTGTGGTGGCCCCCTGTCCCCTCTCCGTCTCGTATTCTGGCACTTGATGACTTCCGGAAAATAGGCACTTTGGCTTTTGTCCCGTCCAATTCCGAGAATATTCATTTTCTGACTTTCCTGGAACCAAAAATAGCAGAAAACAGGCAGCTGACACTGTGCCTCTTGTTAATAGGTTACTCCAAGAAATCATATGAAAAGTACTCCAAAGTGTGGACAAAACACAAGTGGATAAAACCAAGCATGGAACATCAAAAATTATAGATACATTTGCAATGTATCAATGTTTCTTAGGCCTTTCACAATGGGTTGTATCTTAGCATATTATCCTAGGAGAAATAAATTGTTAAGAGATAACCTCTCCAATGCATTATTTCTTAAGTGGTGTCTCTACATTTAATAATTTAGATGACATGCATGCATTTGATTGATCTAACCATGCTTTTTGCCTATGGTTTCGTGCAAGAGGTGTTTCTTAGCTAAGATACAACCTCAATCTCTTTCTTCATTATCTATAGTGCCACATAGGCAAAGTGCCTAGGATACACCGCTAAGAACCGCCCATTGTCAAAGGCCTTAGCTACTACTAAGATACAACTCCACTCTCTTTCCTTATTAATTATAGTGCCACATAGGCAAAGTTCCTAGGATACACTGCTAAGAACCACCTATTGTGAAAGGTCTTAGGACTAATAATCCCAAACAGAGGTAGTAAGCCTTAAGTTTTGAGACGGAGGTAGTATAACATAAAAAATATGTTATTAAAAATTATGACATATGAAGTTTCTTTAAAACATGGATCATAAGTCCTTCCTCTACGTCTAGCTCATCAATTTGACCTATGTAATAAAAACTACATAACATAAAAATTATATCTTTAGAAAATATAGCATCTCACGAAGTTTCTTTAAAACATGTGTTCTATATTGTTTTCCTTAGTACAAAACAGAGAATGTGATCTACTCCCTCCGTTTTGAAATATAAGACGTGTTAGCTTTGTAAATCGAATGTATCTAGACGTCTCTTAGTGTATATACTTGTAGAGGTTCGGAGTGAACTTATACACTAAAAGCGTCTATATACATTCATTTCATAAACCTAAAATGTCTTATATTTCTAAACGGAGGGGAGTACATCTTGGAGGATGTGAGAATTATACCACAAGCTGATAACCTTGCAGATGTCCACTGTGGTCCTCATCAGTTTTCATTAAGGCGCGTGCTAGGCGTCCCCCGGACGATGGGGGGCTCCCATCGTCCAGCTTCCGCGTGCGACACGTGTCCCAAAATCGCCCCAAATCCCGTGTTTGTTGCAAATGTCCCCGCTTTTGCTTCTGAAGCAAAAAAATGGTTCGTTTCAGAAATAAACGTCCCGCCGGAGACCTCGTCGGAGATCTCGCCGGAGAGCATGCAGCAATTTTTTTACTAATGTAGCAAAATCGACTTTGCCGGAAACATCGTCGGAAAAAACTCGCCGGAGACATTATAGCAAAAAGTTGACACTGTTGTAGCAAAAAACACAAGACGGTTGTAGCAAAAAAGTTTTTTTAATGTAGCAAAAAACCTACTTCGTCGGAGACATCGACGGAGACTTTTGTAGACACCTCGTCGAAGGCCTCACCGGGGATATCACGTAGCAAAAAATTTACGATATTATAGCAAAAAAAGAAAACAAATGTAGCAAAAAAAACATGTAGCAAAACCCGAATTCGTCGAAAACATTGTCGCAAAAACATGCTATGTAGCAAAATAGTCCGTCATATATAGCAACGCCGACTGTCGTATGTAGCAAATTTGACCACCGCAGGTAGCAAAAATTGCCAACAGAGCAGCGCCGTAGCGGCCACCTATGGAGGAACCCTAGGCCATGGAGGTAGAGGAGCGGCGGAAGGCTCGTCGCCGGAGATGAGCAGAGGCGCATGTGGGAGAGAGGAGGGGGCGTTGCTCCGGCCAGCAGCAGGGCAGGCGGCGGCGGTTGAGGCGGACGCGGCGGCGTTCCTGGAGTTCATACAGTAGCAACAGGGCGGCGCCGACCGGCGGGCGCTCGATCAGCGGCGGGGCACCACGCAGAGGAGGGTGGCGGGCTTGGGTCGACGGCGGGGAAGCGGGGGCTGTGCTCCGGGCGGTGGAGGCAGACGCGGCGGCGGTTGCCGGGCTCCGACGGCGGGTAGAGGAGGACCGGCGGCGGGAAAGCTTCTGTAGGGAGCTGGCAAGAGAGGAGGGGCGTCAGGGCAGCGGCGTCGAGCGCCTAGGAGGAAGGACAGGTGGGGCTAGGTTGCGTCGGGGTGAGGAGCCGTAGCTAGGGACGACCCGGACGATGGAATCGTCCGGGGATGTGGATTATTTTCCTTTTATTAATCGCAGAACTCGTGTTGAGGTGGCCCGCCTTGTCAGAGATGTCACATGCTTGGCTGCTTCCCTTTTTATAGTACGCACCAGCCCACGATACAATCTCGTTTCCCATCCCATCTCTGCGTGACCCAAACTTACACACGTAAACACCTCCCCTAGATCGGTCGCCGAGCTCCTGATCCACCCCTACGCCGTCATGGACCCGCCCAAGACGCAGCAGCCTACCGTAGCCCCATCACCGAAGAAGCGGCCGTCGACGCTCCTGGACGCGTACGAGGTGGAGTGCATCAGGCGGGAGCTGGAGAGTCTCCTCCTCAAGCAGAACGGCGGCGAGGGCAGCGCGACCGGCAGCAGCAGCGGCGACGCCGCCGAGAAGATGTTCGGCCTCCGACACCGCCCTAGCAGCCGGCACAGCAGCATCACGAACGCAAACCCCGCGCCGGCGCCGCCAGCGCCGACGAAGAAGCTCTCAGGCGGCGGGATGCGGCTACATCTGGGGAAGCACGCAGTGAAGATATGCAGCGGCGCCATGGACGTCGTCACCGTGTCGCCCGCCGGTGCAAACGGCCGGAGGCCGCCGCGCGCGGGCTACCGGGAGGTTGAGAAGGTGTAGTGTATGGGTTAACGTCTACTCTTCTTCCTGCGCGATTTGTGGAACTGAAAGATAAAGAGTAGTTACAGGATTCATCGTGTAATTTGAGGGATTTTCTCTTGTCCTTCTGCTTCCAAACAGGGCTCATAATCGTGTCTCTAGCCCTCTACACAATGTCAATATTGTGCGAGTGCACTGGCAACGAACCGTGTAAATAAACAGAAAAACAGATAAATTTCTTTCGAAATAGCATGGTGTACGTACTATGTAAGTGTGGTGTGATTTGATATAGCTAGCACAACACAATGGATGTTGTTTTTTCTATTCCTGCATTATTCGTTGTGCGATGCGAACTTCTTGATCGTTTTGTTTCAAGTTCTTGAATCGATCGGTTTACCCCGATCCGCTTTCTCGTAGTGTGGGCAAGCGGGTTCGGCCCCCGATGAGAATCAACATGGAAAGTTGGAGTGCCTGCTCTTTTCGCTTTGCGTGGCTTCGTTTCTCGATCACAACGCCGTAAAACCTTTAGGGTCAGGTCAGCAAGATAGTTCAAAATTTGCACCCGGCAGAACGTACTAGGTGAAAAAAAGAACAGTTTTCTCAAACGCAATTTCTTTTCAAAAACAACATCTTAATGTTCTACAGTTCAAAAAGAAACATCTTACTGTTCTAGTAGTGCAAATTTAGGTGAAAGGTCTATCATTTGATGTACTATAAAAGAAGTTCGTGCAAATTTCGAAGTTATAGTACTGTAGAAAATTTTCACCATGCATCGACGGAGATAGTAAACGGGCTCCCAAAGCATTTCCCCATGACGGTGGCATTGAATGGCCCCTCCGTATGATCGCGCTCAGGGTGTCAGTATCCCGGGTTAGAAATCGGGAGCCCGCCATGAACACGGATCGATCGGTCGATCTGGCCCAACGTTCGCCACGAGCTGCCGGAGTGCTGTTGAACCGGCTAACAAACAAATGGTTAGCAACGTTCCAGGAAGCAGCACGGACCGACGCTGGCGTGAAACTTGCCAAGCCGTGCAGTTTTGACAACCTTTAATTGATTCCTTTTAGAGGATGATATCCACTGTTACGTGGTTGATATCAGTGTAGCGACATGTGCAAAGAAACGAGCATTTCTCGTGACAATAAAAAATTGCTAATTTTTACTAAATAATACATTTTTTAGTCAATTTCACAAATACAAAATTAATCATTTTGAAATATAGGACGGCCTCGGAGGCCGGTGCACCGACGAGCACTAACCGCTCCTTATCAGGGGTTGGTGCTCCAACCAGTGTAGCTTAGGGGCCCCCACTAGTAGGGAAAACCGTATAGCCGGATTCCTTACCGCCGGCAAAGTGGCACGGGGGTCGCCGGCGATAAGACCATCCAGGCCTTCCTCGCATTACCGCCGGCGAAAGCACAGAAGGAGAATCGGGGCTAGTCGAATTACCACCGGCAAAAAGGGCTTGCGTCGGGGCTATTGTGGGCCGCATGGGCCGGCCTTTACCACTGACGAATAGCGGACCTGCTCGCCGGGGCTGTGGTGGGCCGGACAGGCCACCTAGGCGAAAAATACTTATCCCCGACAAATTTAGTCCTTAGGCGTCGGGGGTAAGTGGGCCGCAGGTCCCACCTATAAGAGGCAGTCTCAACCAGCCCATCGTCGCGATGCGACCCGATTGATATCCCCCAATTATCTAACCCTAGCTCTCTGGCGAGACCCGCACCGTGTCCCCCTCATCGTCGCCGCCGCCGTCCCACGTCCCCCCTCGCCGTCACCGTCCCGCGTCCGCCGAAGGGAAGGAGGAGCAGGAGCACCGTCCCACGTGTGACCTAGGAGGAGGAGCAGGAGCACCAGTCCCGCGCGTGACCTAGGAGGAGCAGTAGGAGCACCGCGCCCCCACCTCATCGACGACCACCTCCCCCATCCGTGCTGCCACCTCATCGACGACCACCTCCCCCATCCGCAGGTACACATCACTGACTGCTTGTATTTTAGTTGTCCATCTCTGGACTCACTCACATTCTGCAATATCTCATCTATGAACACGCCCTCTGTTTGATTGAGAACTTCCACAAACATCTCATCTGGCAATTTCCTAGTATCTGATTGATTCGACTATATGATTAATTCGTGAAGCACTATATGTTGTATAGCTTACCAATTTCCCTAGCACTTTAGAAATTTGTGTTCTGTTGGATGTGAACCACTAGGAATATGTAATGTTGCTCAAATTACAAGAAATCAAATCTTGTTTAATTCATATATTTGGTACTATCATGTAGAGTCGGGGACCAAGTTTGATTGGTCCCATAACACAAGTGAGGATGAGGGAAAAATCCCTAGGAAGCTTTCTAACTTAAAATACTAATTCCCACTGCAAAATTGACGGCGTATTCTTTGAGTTAACACTTTTTTATTTTTAGTTAGACAACAAAATATGGACGAGGGGAAATCACAGTCCAAAATGAGTTGAATTCTCACCACCTAAAACTCTATTCAATTGCATCATCTATATTAGTATAGCTACTTGAGTTACATGGATTATGTGAATCATGAGACTTTCTTTCCCGTGTAAAAAAATCTATGAAATACAATGCATTTTATTTAACTATGCCAATATGATTATTCAAATATGCCAATATGTTACTTCAAATACCAGTGTTAAGTGTCCCTATATATTTTATTTTGATGCCTCGTTGGAGCACTTTTAGGACTGTGCACTATCTTGTTGCTCCTCTTCATAAAGATCATATATGGTCATTTCCTTGAGCCCATATGGAGCATCTTGCACATCCATTTGCTTCAAAATGCAAGCAGTGTGGCTCCTCTGTTTTGGAGCATCCATTTGGAGCATCTTGCACATCCATTTGGAGAAAAATTATAGCAATCAGTGTGGCTCCTCTGTTTTGGACAGTTTAGAAACAAGAAACAGAGTCCTAGTTTCAAATTCAAAGTATAGTCATGTGGAATTCTGCCAGGCCATATAATCATGTGGAATTCGAGCAAAATTGGTATCTTTTCCATGTTTTGCTTATTTAAATTAGCTAGTGGTTTTACTTAAGTGTGCTTGTCACCATTGTAATCTATTTCCTAGGTAGCTTAAACAGTTGATGCACTTGTACTGAATGAAGGTTTTCAGAAAATGTTGCACTTATACTTGTACTAAATGAAGAATTACGATGTTGCACTTGTACTTAACCATAAAAACTTCATAAAAGGTTTTCTCCATGAACTTTTGATTGGTCTGGATCTGTAATCTACTTCCTAGCTATGATTCAGTTACTTGTACACTGTTTTGTTGGGAATATGCCTTAGAGGCAATCATGTTGATGTAATTCCCAATGTATTCATAAAATAATAAGTTGTGTTTGTATGAACATCAGATATATGTCACTGAATACGTGATTCGGTTGTGGAACTGAATATTCATGTTTGCTCATACTAGTTTGTCCTTGGTCATTAAGGTTGTGCTGGACACACAACTTAGACCAATGTGCAAGTCGGCTGATGACATGGTTCCACTTATCATGGGCATGGTGATGCTATTCCGACTTATACGGACTTAGCTAAAGAGTTTAGCGAGTCGGACTGACCCACAGTTGAGATGCAACGAGTATATTGTCGTTTGCAGTCTCAAGAAATGAAATTCTTTGACCTGAGGTGATTGCATGACCCGAGTTGTGGATCGGCAGCTTAGGTTCTACCAAACGTTGTTCCGTATATGGGCAGTTATAAAGGTAGAGTTCGGGTTGGTTGTGAAGCAAGTTGCGTGACGTGGATTACCAAGATGGTATTTGCCCCTCCGTAAAGGAGAGATATTCTCTAGGCCCTCTCGTGTGATATGATTCGAAAGCATGGCCATACGCGACTTGGTTAAGTGTTAACCAACGAGTCTGACTAAGTGTTAGTCCAGTGAATCATATATCATGAAACGAGAAGAGATAGTCGATCTATTAAAGGGATGGAAACTACTCGCCTATAGCTTGACAAGATATTTCGTGAGGCAAAGGGATTTGGCCAAAAGTCACATTGATAAAGGTTTGTCTTCTGACTTTACGACACTTGGGAGTTGGCACGTCTTGCTAGAGACCGCTACCGGCTATCGACTCGGAGTGGTGACTCGTGTCGTGTCCAGGTGTATGTAAACCTACAGGGTCACACACTTAAGGAAAAGGAGCCCATGTGGATTCGATCCATGTGAGATTGGGGCAGCCTAAATGGGCCTCAAGCGTTGAGTCCAGCTAGAAGTGTATATAAGTGGAGTAACAAGGGATAGTCCTTTACCTAGTCGGCACTTTTTTCACTTCCATTTCGGGCTAGACAGGATCTAGCAGTCCTCTGCCTAGAGCTCCTCCCTGTACGTGTGGATACCGATAGAGGCGTTGCACGTGTGGCGTTGGAGACGAAGGAGTTCGTGGGGATCTGGACGTGCTATACAAGGGTTTGTTCGTCACGACATCAACTGGCGCGCTTCATTGATAATCCGCACCTGCGCGTCTAGTGGTAAATCTCGTGGCCTCTCAGCTGAGCTAGATCTTGGGTGCACCACGTAGGAGAAAGTTTTTGTTTATCTTTGCGTGGCCCAACAGTTTTTGCTAATATGCATGTTTGTCTATTTAATTAGTATGTCGCAGTTAGAGCCGAGGTACCGCGGTGTGTACAAGAAGCCGGCGAGGATCCCCACTTGGGAGGCTAAGATCACCATCGCTAGGATTAGGCGCCACCTTGGGACATGGCGGTCCCCTGAGGAGGCAACACGTGCCTACGACTGCATGGCAGTCCAGCACTTCGGGGCGAGGGCGATTCTAAACTTTCCCAAGGATCGAGCTAGGGCCATTCAGAATAGGCATGTGGATATGAGAGTCGCCACGATGGCGGAGGAGCAGGAGCACTGACTGGTCGAGAGAAAGCTTGTTGACCCCTTGGTCTAGACACTCTGCGAGGATCCTACGGTTATGGCGCAACAGTACGAGGTCTTGGCGGCTATTCAGCGCCAGTAGCCCGTCCAGGAGGCGGGTCCCTCTAGGTCCGGCGGCGTGGGCTCCTCCACCGCGCGCCCTTAGGGCCCGTACTACGGGTTCAGCCCCAGCGACTTTATCATCACACCCACGTCGTCTGCTGACCTGTCTTCCTTAGGTTTGTCGTTCGACGACAACGATGCTACCTGATCTACTAGCTAGACTTTGTCGATCATATAGTACTTTAGACTTATCCTGCTAGACTTTGTCATATATTACTTATCCTGCTAGACATGGATCATCTACTTGTCATATATTACTTATCCTGCTACTTAATTACTTTATAATTATATTTACTATGTGTCTTCTTTCTTGATAAATATAGAATGGATCAAGTGTGCAACAATTGTGCACAACCATTGGGGACGTGTCTGGACAAGAAGTTTCCCATAGTGCTCCTTGTCGTGTTTGAGGCTAGGACGGTATGTGCTCTGAGATACACAGTATTATGGATGTCTCTATATAGAATCGAAAATAAACCATAGATTTTGTTATATTGTTATTGTTTTACTCAGTCAATCCCTTGTGCTTGGCGACGGGACTTCATGGACCATTTTCATAGAAACACCATTAACGATATCGTGTTTGAGGTCACTTTGATGTCAGATGCTGATCTCGACAGGAGTTACGTGGTTACAGTCGACAACATAGCGATCAGGACATATTTTAGTGGACCTGACTAGATAAACTTCTTGAATGAGCATGACATGCAATACAAAGACAAGATAAAGATCTTTCTCATTCATCAAGTAGCCGTAATCTACTACATGTACATGCCCTCTAATGATGATATCCAACAGTAAGCTAGCTATGTAGTTGAGACCATTGTATTATATGCCGTTTATTCTATACATGTATACTTTTTTATACGACTTTCTTCTCAATATATGTAGAGCAATTATGGTCAACATAGTTGGCATTGCATGAACAGGAAGATTACCATACCGCTCCCTACGAACTTTGGTGTTAGGACGGTATGTTCTCTGAAATTCATGTGGAGAATATAAATATATATATGTTCAATGAAAATCATGACTAATTGTTAATTGTTCTGTCCTATGATTTTACTCAGTCAATTCCTTGCGGTTCACGACATGGCTTCATGGACCATCTCCATAGAAGAATGGATGGGGCTGTTGTGTTTAGTGTCACTTTGACGCATAATAATTATCCCGATAGGACGTGTCAGATTAGGGTTACCAAGGAGAAGGCACGGACATATTTTAGTGGTCCTGGATGGAGTAGACTCCTCATTTTGTACGGCGACATGCAAGAGGGATGGGAGTTCAAGTTTTTTCTCAGTAATAATTATGGCATCATCTATTTCACTTGTTTTTCTCCCGACTCTTCCGACGAGAGCGAAGATGAGTGAACTCTAGATAATGCTATGAACCAATGTCCTAGCTATATTGAACATTTGGTGGATACTGCTACTGTTTCATTTGTTAATATGTATTTTGCTTTCATTATCATGTATACTGTGTATTCCTGCATTCATCTATGTATTATGTCTATTTCTTACTATTTTTTTGCTCTGGTACATAATATCGCCGGCAAACAAATTTTATTACCCCTGGCGAAGAGCTGTGCGCTAGTGTTAGGGGACCTTATCCCCGGCGAATAGGGATACTCACTGGTGATATGCGCTGTTATCGCCAGCGAATGGTGTACGTCGTCGGCGGTAATGAATTACCACCGGCGAGATGGTCACCGGCGAACCGCAACTCGCCGATGGTAGATGATTTGGGTGCGCTGACGGTGAGGCTTTCACTACTAGTGCCCGCTGGTTGGACTGTTGGTCGATAAGAACATGTCGGGAGTTATGTCGGGAGTTGAGACCCCGAGAAACCTTTCGGAGTTCGATCCTCCGCCTGCAGTAGCAGCGCATGCTGCAACTAGCTTGTGGCCTCGCTAGCTCGGCAACAGCGCAGCGCATGCAGTGCATGATGCGCGCTAGCTCAGCAGCAGCGACCCAGTGCATCGCATGCAGCTACGCGCGGTAGCTAGCTAGTCCAGTTGGAGGCTCAAGCCCGATTAGTCCCGTCGGTATATGGGCCTCTGACGGTAGGCCTGTCGCGGCTAGCCGTGCTACGGACAGGCCTGTCGGTGCACGGGTTTCCGATATGTTTCAGTCAGAGCGCGAGCTTTCAAAGTAGCGCTAGATTCCGATTTTTCTTATTTCGTGTATTATTTGTGAAAGTTATTTTAATTAACGTAGTATTAAAAAAACAGCATAAAAATTTGACTCTAATTTTTTATTTCCATATTTAACACTTGCTCTAACTTTCTGATTTACATCCTACTTCCTTATTTTTAAAATATAAGATGTTTTAGTCTTTTTCTAAAACGTATGGATCTAGACAAAATAAGTGAACTTATACACTAAATGGTATTCGGATACATGTGTTTCAGAAGTATAAAAAATCTTATATTTTGAAACATAGTCAGTACGAGTGTATGACATTACCGTCAGGGCGGACCCAAGTGTAGCTGAGTGGGCGGCAGCCCCACTCTAAGTTTTAAATTTCATTAGTATTTATTCATATTTAGGAAAAAAATTCATATTTTACAAATTTATGGAAGGAATCCCCCAGTCACTTTATTTGCCCCTGCTCATAATTTTTTCTAGGTCCGCCCCTAATTACCGTTAGTTCGGTCACAAGGTACCGACATTTTTTTTTGGATTAGAACAAAATAGAGAAAATTGCACAAACAAGTAACTCTTGGGGTCATGGTTGTATAAACGTCACTCAAATTTTTTGTTGCACAAACCTAGGACTCTAGACATAATTATTTGCAAGCAGCTATAAGGATCTACTTAGACCGTTTAACACCCTAGACAAATGACAATAGGGACCACCTTAGAGCATCACCAAGAGATGCCCAAAAAAGTAAAGTTGCCCAAAAAAAATATTTTTAGGACACTAGAGGCAAAAAAATGGCTCCAACATATATATGTGCTCAGAAAAAAGTTGGACATGCCAAAAAACCTACGATTGCACTATACATATGCCTCACGCGCGAGAGCTGCCGCTACCCCCCCCCCCCCCCCCCCTCACGCGAAGTCCCGAGCCGCCCTGAATTTTCCTCCCGCATCGTGCGGCCACCGCTGCGGCATGCCCCATCTTTTTCCACCCCGTTCACATATCCATCGGCTTCCGCAGCATAGTTGCTAGAGATATCTCCCCTCACGCGCGGCCCCGAACTGCTGAATTTTCTTTGCAAGTCCTGCGGCCACCGCTGCGGCGATGGCCCTGTCGTTTTCCACTCTGTTCGTAGCTCCACCGGCTTCCACGGCGTGCAATTGCGGAGCTCCGGCAACTATGCCGCCCAAATAGCACATGCCAACGTGGGGCTATGGCTCGACACATTTGACATGTCGGAGCTCGCCACACGCTCCTTTGACGTAGCGGCGTGGAGGCTTGGCCGGCCATGACTGGGCTTGAACTTTCCTAACTGCAAGCAACCGGTGACGGGGACATCGGCAATCGAATATAATTCTACGACCCGATCTTCTTCACGTCATACTTTTTTGTGATTTGTTGTTTTCATATATATGCTATATTGTTCTAATTTTGTGGTACAATCAAGTCATACTCTCTCCCTTCTAATGAATAAATCTTGTTTTTTTGTAAAATCTCAAGTTAAGTAAACTTTGATCAAACTTGTAGAAAACACTATGAACAATTACAATATTATACGGATATCATATGAAAATAAATTTTATGATGTATCTATTAATATTAATTTTGTAATGTACATGCTAATTATTTATTTCTAACTAGTCGAATGTCCATGCGTTGCTACGGTCTCTATGTAGTACACATGAAAATTTTACATGTATTCAGAATTATATTTTAACCCCTATATTCCTAAAAAGCATAGTATCGCTTCTTGCAATTATGCAATTAACAATTGGCGTTGAACTTCAACACATGGCATACCAAATATCGAATATACTACAATCAACCGAATAGACCAACAATGGTCATACAACGGTATACCCATTCAGATTAACCATCAAATTTAATATTTAGGAGGTTAAGATAACATCCATCAATTTCAAGGGAAAATAAAATATACTACAGAGAACACATTTTTAGGGAAGCAAATTTAAATATTTAAACTTGTGTTACAACCAATCCTCTTCTCCCTCCCTGAGAAGAAAAGGAGCAAACAAAAACATCAATTATTGTGATGCTTGCAATAAAAAAAATCGAAGCCAGAGGCATGGACACACTCATAGCATCTCTAACAGTAGCCCCATTTTAGGTCAGCAAATTCGGCATATGGGACAGCTGTTTTGTGCAAATGGGGCAGCAATATGAACTGCCCCCAGTCCACTCCCCCAAATAAAATTTTCATCCGCCACAAAATGTTTAGACATCCGACGCCCCCCAGCCCGCCCCTAGGTCAAAGGGAGCCAATCGCGAGCGCCGGCTAAACCGCAACTTGCTAAAATCGTGCTGAATCTATTCAAGCTTGATACTTTTAAGCATATCAATTCACAATATGCAGGTACCGTTTCAGCTAAAAAGTCCTCAACAAATATTTACAAGCACATGGTACTTACAAATATAGTGAATGGGAAATCATCCATAGTGATGCAATAACCATTTGACCGAACGTGCTTTGACCATTTGGCTGAATATGCTTCTTCTCCTTACTGTGTATTCTGCTCTCCACAAACAAGCTAAGAACGTCTTCAATACTGAGATAGAGGATACTGCATGTTAATCTTCAAAATTAACCATCGGTCAAGAATTAGTTTTAGCATTTTTAATGAACTGTATCGTACATAAATAGTACAAGATATCAAACTTTAATGCAGGTGGTCCATTTTGATCATACGTAGGGATTAAAAATTCTACTAAGCAATAGAATCCCTTCCATTATGTTATTCAGTAGACCCCCACAGAAAACATAATATATTTCAGAAGCAATGCATGTGAAGTACCCCATGTAGTAATATAATCTTGCTAAGTAAATGCAAAATAAAAATAGAAAGAATTTTTCACATACCCCGACAACATTATAAAATTTGACATCAACATTATCATTGTAAATATTTGTGGCAACAACTTTATCTTCACTGTTTCTTAAGAGTCATAAAACTGATACTGTAAATTCCGTCAATGTTTCAGTATATGTCGAATGCTAACCTATGTGCATGAGAATAGTCTGCACCTCTTCCTGTTCCTGCGTGCCTGATAACAAATTACCCATTAATTAGATTGAATTGCAATTTTTTGGCCAAAAAAATGTACATAGTTGCTTGAACAACAAAAAAGGGGAAGGCTTGCATCTCTGTGAACCATTCAGTTTTTGGAAGATGCTTCAGAATGTACTGACTTAACATGAGAGTATTGGGCGTCTCGGTCACTATGCAGGGCAGCTGTCGCCATCTGCAGAGAACCGGGGCACCTTGTACCTAGTGACTTCCACATCCTAGTAGCCGCAACGTCTATCATCCAATAACCCATATTGTTCTACATGTCCTGAATGTTATTGACTATTCCACACAATCAGAACCTACATATCAGTAAAAAATAAAATAATTAACCAAATCAAATGGTAATGAAGAACTATAATTGGAGATTTGGAGTATATGTATTCCCTAGTCAGTGGCATGCTGGTGGATCAACGGTTGGGTGCAGTGCGAATGTATTGTTTCAACTGCCGAAAGAAAGATGTCATGATTTCTACAACATGGCCATCTGTGAGATCTACAATACTATACTATCTACAACCTAGCGCAAGGGTCATACCATGAATTTCTGCAATAATTGCACAGAACTTTGATTTCCTCAAAACGTATCAAAGCGTTTTGTCCAGTAAGATTATCAATGCCACCTTTTCAACATATGGTGGGAATAATTATTGTTAAGAAACAACAAACTTGCATGTATATTATGCAAACTTGTAATTAGTTCACAAAGTTATAGGCATTGCACAATCGAGTTGAGTCATGGTCAATTAAATCAACACTTTAATTTCTATGGGCCATCCAAAGAAAAATTTACTACTCTTGACCCATTGATCCCTTTCTATTTACTCTGATCTAAAGATTCAGAAGCATTTATTATCTCTTTGGATAAATTCTTACGCCATCAATTAGCAATGAGATCTTGCAGAGATATTATTAGTAAAGATATTTTTTACAATACTAAAAACATTGCTTGAGCTCTGCCCATATTATTTATCGTCATTAACCAAAAGGAGAGCCCCAGCCAACTGATGACTGAGTATCCTCTCTGTTTGCGCATCCCCTCTTTCTCCTCAAAATTAACCAACGTAGATGGATTACCATAGGAGTAACTGAATAAGGACAGTGCGATGGGGGTGAGGGATTTGGGTCATACTTGGAAGGAACAACAGAGAAGGACGGGGGGAGTTAGCGTAGGGAGTAGGTTGTTGTCTTCTCTAGTGTCACCCGCAGTCGCACACTCAAGCCAACAGACCGCTCGCACCTCAGCGGTGCCATGACCACGTTACTCTCGTCCTCCTTGCTGCAGCGTTCTTTCCAGGTTGACGATAGTCATGTATCAGGCATCAGTAAGCAACAACAAAAATAAGCGCACAACTAAAAGGCACCAGGACTGGTTATACAAGTCCGGAAATGTTTCATTTGTCGAGTATACCTAGTAAAGATACTAATCTGCAAGAGATGATTTCATGATTATGCAATGTTCAAAACAAATCTAAAGTTCACAATTTTCTTAATACATAAAGAGCATCTCATAGTTTTAATGATCATGACCGTGTTTTACTCTCTTTCAGCAAATACACTTGGTGTTGAGATTATGAGAAAGAGAGGAATTTGTCTACTTCTTTTTACTGGTCTAAAAAATATTGCCAATCGTTATCAAAGAGTAAAAGTAAGAAGGCTTTTGCACCTTGCCAAAGCATCCGTGCCACATAAATAACGGACAAGCGCCAGAATCATCAATAATGCTACTCCCAGACCTAACATGACATGATTGCCTATTAGGCTAGACCACATTCCCTAACATTGAGAAAAAATTAGAAGTCCTTTGCTCTCCGCTAATACATAGAATGAAGGTAAAAAAAGAGACTTAATTGGAGCAATAAAATGGAGGTGGAGCTTACTCGGGTATAAAGAACAGGGACCAGGAAGAACTTGAAAATGTACCGGCTAGGCTGCCGGCAACACCAAGAGGGAGCTCGCAATGCCCAAATTTCACGTCTAAACCATCACTCTGTAATTAACCACTTATTTTGTCCTCTTACATGCTTGACATAAACATAAGAATCAGTTCAACATTCACATCTGTTTTCTTTGGAAGCAAAGACACATTACTAACTGAATGCGTGAAAGTACGATATCATAACACATGTTCTTTCTAGATATCCTAGCAATATCAGGTCTACTGGACCCTGCGCACTAAAACCTGATCATATAGCAATGTTTCATATTGTCACCGTAAGTACTCTGAATCTGCTCTCTCAAAAAGTAATACTATTTGATGTACCTGACGGAAAATACTTCTATATCTGATGGGAATAGGTGGACGCTTAGTTTACCTGACGCAAAATAGACTGGTACTGGATCCTAGTAGGCCACTGGAGCATCCTCTCCTCCATGTCTTTCTCTGTCGTGTCCGGGCTTAAGATCCTGCGGAGATTCAACCGAAGATAACCAAATCCATGCCCGTTTCAATCAAAAGATCAAGATAAACAAATAATGAAAGATGTGGAGGTTGATCAGGGGCTTCCATGCCCAGATCTGGGCCCTCCATGGTTAGTCTGTAACCTCAAGTCCTCAACGGAGCCCACGGATTCCTATCCCTCTGTTCAGTATTGAGGACGCCATGAACAACGCGGCGTCGAGCCATTGTCAACGACGCTTGGTCGGAACCGAGGAGATTGCACTACTGCCGCGGGTCTGGGAAGCTCACCTCCATGCAATCCTCTTCATCGTCATTGCAGGGTAGGGGAGGAAACGTCATGATTAGCGGGATTGCGAATTAATTGTACATCATAATTGCTCGCTACCATATTCTCTTACACGCCCGGAATCCGGGATGGTGGAGATCAGCGGGGATCTGACGGTTCTTCTTCTTCCAATGTTTGAGGAGTGTTTTTGATGGTTAGTTTGGATAAGACAATAGATATGAGATCATCAAATGAATAATATGATAGGGGCACCAAGAATAACTCATACAGGATGCAGAGAAAGAACAAGTACTCTTACAGTTGGAGGACTTGGGTTGCTTTATATTGGGTGGGTATTTTCATAAGAGCCGCAAGGGAAAATGTAACCTCCTTCTTTGACATATCATTGCTCGTTGACATGATATTAGTGAAGGTCACAAACTGCAGCAGTGTAGTAACAAGGTTATAATCAGAGCAATAGGCGATGATTCAGCAGTGTATCAACAAGGTTATAAGCAGAGCAATAGGCAATGATTGCAGCATGAATCTAAAACTCCTCTAATCAGAACGCACGCTATGGCACAAAGCAAAATAATCTCAAGGAATATTATTATTTTCTATTTTTCTTTCTTATTGGAAACCTCAATCTTCTTATGTCACTGAATACAAGAAACACATCTAAAACCATTAGCATCGAAGGTATTACTGTTTTTGCTGGAGCAAAAGAAGGAATTTGGAACTGAAGCAACATAACCATATTGTTTAATCACCTTGAAAAATTATCAAAAGCTCCGTCAGGAATACAGCCATCAAATGCTGCATTGCATCGCATGGTCCATCACCCATCACAACTGAAAGAGGATAGAAGCTAGCAACCAAATAGGCTTTAGTAATATGACACCCAAGTTGAATAAAAATAGATGAAATGCATGCATTGAAAATGAGATCTTTCCTAATTAAGATAAAAACATGTATGCTACTGGAACCATAGGAGAGAGCTGACCAACCTGCAGTTCTTGTGTGGCCAAGTGGCGTTCCATCTTGTGCCAGGCAGAAGACCGGGGGTGCCGGACGTGTAACGACGACGAGGAGGGCGCTAGATAGAGGAGAACGGGAGGCGTCGCCTCAACCTTGTACAGTGGACGGCAAAAGAATAGGACAAAAACATGGAATATCATACCAGCAGCAAAGAGTAAAAAAGGATATCAAACATCCTTAGGCATCCTCTATTATTCTACTCTCTGCATAAAAACACACGGCTGCCATTAATGTTATGCAAATATATGACAACAATTCTGCATCAAATGACTAACATGGTGGAAAATTGTATAAAGTAGATTCAGATCGTGCGGGGATGCAAGTAAATTATGGACAAACATTCCAGATGCAGGAGGTTTACCATCGCCGCTACCCAGAAGCATGGTTTCGTCAGATTCCGACTCCCCCATGTCGTGGCTAGTGAAGATGTTGAGGCCTCAGAGGCAGGCAGCCAATGTGCACAGCCATGACGGTGGTTCTAGTTCTATCCCTGCTAGGATTTCGTCGCTATCGTTGTCTGTCACATAGCAGTCCTGGGAGGCAGCGGAGATGATTGGTGGCGGCGACTACGACAGTCTGTACCCGACCACGGCGGCAAATTGCACTGGATCCTTGCCCGGATCGAGGCCTACAGCGGCGATGGCATCCTAGCAGGACATGACCTCCTACTTCTTGGATTTCCCCATCCCCCATGGCCTCCTTCCTCCTACCTGCTGGTACAGGGTAGGGAGACGCTGGCTTGGATTGCAGGGGCAGGACATGGACCCCGCGGTCGAGCAGCGCCTCTGCAGCCCCTTGCTCTGCCATGGGTGACGGACGCCGGCGGATGCATAGCCACGAGATCCCTCCAGGCAGGATCCTGGGCCGGCTCTGCCATGGAGTGCGTCGGGGTGGCCGCAGGGGGAGGCGGGGTAGCCGGATGGCTCGAGGATTAGGCGGGGTAGCCGAGTGCTGGATGGGATGCGTGGTGGTCAGCGGGGTGCCCGGCGGCGATAGCCCCAGTCTCAACGGGGAAGGACAGAGATGACCACCCATGCACCCACTACCGTTGGATTTATTTTTTAATACTATTTTGATAATTCGTGCATACTCCCTCTGTCTCTTTTTAGTCTGCCTTTTGGAAGTATCACAGATACCAAGGAGAGGCTTAGTTGAGCTAATTTGAGTACTAGATGGTCTAAAATGCCCCTGTTGCTGTCCCACGTGATAGCCCCACCGGCTAGAGAATCCATGCGAGCATTAATTAGTAGTCGCGGCAGTTACTGGCTGGCATCCCTCGTCCCCTCGTCTCTATCACGAATTAACTTGGCTGCTTGCTATTCTAGTGGGTTGACGAGGCGAGAGAGGAATAAATAAGGAGAGGAGGCGTTGGATTAATTAGAGACGGGGGAGACGACTGTTGCTGCGGGAGGGCAAAATAGACAAAAGGAGGCAAAGTACTCTACAACGTAGAGTAAATTGGAAAATCTGTAAAAAACTAAAACGCGGACTAAAAAGGGACAGAAGGAGTAGTTATTTTTAGGGCTAGTTAAGGAAGGCTAGATCAGGGGACGAGGAACAAAATATTTGCATGGTTCGGGCATTTCGGGATTGAGCGTCGAGCGCGACTAAAGGAGGAGGAAATGGCGTGATTAGCGAGATTGCGAATTAATTGTACGTTGCTCGTTACCATATTTTTTGACGCGCCCGGAATCCGGGATGGTGGAGATCGGCGGGGATTCGATGGTTCTTCTTCCAATGTTTGAGGAGTGTTTTTAATGGTTGTGATTCTTCTAATGTTTGAGGCGACATACGATCACCAACTCCCATTTAATAGTAAAGACAACTTTGGTCGAACTTTACGTAGTTTGTTTTTTTAGAAAATTATAAGTACTCCCTCTGGTCCATATTACTTGTCATTGAAATGGACGTATCTAGCACTAAAACATGTCTAGATACACTCATTTTAGTGATAAGTAATATGGATCGGAGGGAGTATTATTCATCGGACCGGATGTAGTATTATGCTACGGCTATAGGTTTGATAAATCTAGACATAGCAATCTATTGTGGCTGACCTGATGCAAGATGTGTTGTTTAATTGTGTAATGTGCTCATTAAAGATCCTTGCAATGAATTACCGCTAGAATCACTGGTTTGTGCAACAAATTTTTTGAGTCACTGGTCCATGAAACCAAGACCTCAAGACATTAGTAGAAAAAGGGTCTTTCGTCCATCCCAGTTCGGAGCATTAGTTCCGGTTGTGGTTGGACCCGGGACTAATACTCACATTAGTCCCGGTTCGAACGGAAGAATCTTTAGTTCCGGATCAAACGGGACCTTTAGTCCTGGTTGGAGACACCAACCGGGACTAAAGGGGTTGCGGCCGGTGCTAACATATTACCAACTGAGACTAAAGAAAACAAGCAAAAAAAATTCTCAAGTTCTGCCGCGGCAGAAAAACGGGCACAAATCCTGCCGGGACAGGAGAACGGCTCTCCACCCCCCAGGCAGGAGATCGTCTTTTCTAGTTTCAAAATCATGCTAAAATATTATAAAAAAATCCAAAAATAAAATCTTTCAAACTATAGTAATATTAAATGATTTAGTTGTTATGAAAATTAACGAACATGAATTTTGACATAATTTGCAAAAAAATGTCATGAAAAATTCAAATGGTCATAACTTTTGCATACGATATCAGAAAAAACGTACAACCTATCAAAACGTGAAAAAAAAATCTTCTTCGATTTCAACTGCCTTAGACCGTTTTGGATTCTTTTAGATTCTTAAAATTCGAAAAGAAAAAAAGTTATTTAAAAAATTATAATTTTTTAATAATTTTTTATGTCATATTTAAATTCCTCACATTTTTCTGATAATGATGGATATATTATTTGCCGAATTTCGATTCACAGATTTGAAGATATTATTTATGTCATATTAAATGAATACATGGCAAAAAATGAATAAAATATTAATTTAATTAGTTTTTTATTTCTATTGGAATAAAATATTATTATTACTTATTTATTGTTGTTTACTTAAATAGTTTTTTGTAATTACAAAAAATAAACACGGTTGACATATTAATATGAGGTAATAGGATTGATATACTAGTCTTAACAACAAGGTATAAGGGTGCTTCGCGCGAGGTGGGAGAGATGGAATAGGGAAGTTAAACATGCCGGAGATGGAGTAGTGCTAGGATGGGTGACCGACCGGAAAGACTATAAGTGTAATTTGACTTAAGATTAAGTATAGTTAGTGTGAAAAATGAGAGATGTGAGAGATTAGCGAGTCAGATAATTTAAAAGTTCAATAAAAAATTGAAAAAAACTTCAAACAAAAATTTGGAGAAAAAATTTGAAATAACCTTTAGTTCCGGCTCGTATTACAAACCGAGACTAAATGTCCCACGCGCTCGACATTGCTCCTTGAGGGTCTTTTGTCCAGATTTATGGCCGAACCGGGACTAAAGGGGGAGGCCTTTAGTCCCGCCTTTGTAATTCTGGTTGGAAAATCAGGACTAAAGGCTCTTACAAACCGGGACTATAGGCCCGTTTTCCACTAGTGAGAGTTAATGGTTTGTACAATTTCCTCGAACAAAATGGGGGTACACTCGTGTTTCGCCCAACAATATCACCAATTCGGTTCATGCTCGTCCCGTTAAATTGCCGTCCAACTTCCAAAAACACACGCAGCAAACTTCTGCATTTTCCCCTTATTCTAAGAAATGAACCCGTAGATTAACCTTCTTCCACTAATAAAGATCGAGCTATTAAGGTCCCACATTGCACACGAAAGGGTGTTCCGTGTGCTGTTCGAATGATACCTTACGGGACAAAATATCCACCGTCTGCCTGTGACCTAGCTGCGCCCACTCGCGTGGACATCACACACAATGTTTCACTAATAAAGCGTGACTCGTTTTCCGGCGGAAGGAAATCGTCTGTCTTGTTAGCACACATAGCACGACACTTCTTTAAAACTAAACGCATGCGATTATTTTGCTAGAATTAAAATATTCGTAGCGTTTTATTTCGTCGCGCCTTCTGAGGCGGATAGGATACATTTAGTTGTGTCTGTAATTATCGACATGGGTTTCTGTTGAACGCATGTAGCTAGGCTAGTTTCTCGCTTTCTACTCTCCTCCCGCGTGTGTAAGGATGGTAACGGGCAGGATAAAACAATACTATACTCATACCGTGTAATCAACGGGTATAAAAGTTTACCTATACTCATATTCGTGGGTATAAAATTTATTCATACCTATACTCGTCGGGTACCCATACCTATTGGGTATCCGGTGGATATATAGATACAATAATATACAAGTTATTCATAATTTTACTTTCATTAACAAATTTAAAAAAAAATTATCTCTACTTAATAATAGATAAACGAGTACATGAAAGTATCGAAGTTTAGAATTCGCAAAGGCATACTTGTCCTAGACTTCTTGGCCGCATAGTTTGAAACTAATGTCAGTTTAAACGAGCAGGATATGAGTATACCCATGGGTATAAGAATATACCCATGTTCGTACCTAACTTAACGGGTAGGGTATAGGTATTACCCATGGGTAAAAGTGTGTCCATATCCTGCCCATGAGTGTACGGTACCCACGGGTATCCATACCCATGGGTAAAATTACCATCCTTACCCGTGTGCCATCCAGTGCAATGTCGCCGTATTGAGCAGGCATCTCTGATGCGGGAAGAGGAGCACCCGCTCCCGCCGCCGAATCCCTATGCCGGCTCCTCCCCTTGTACTCCGTCTGGTCCTCTCTTATTCATGTCCGATTTCAAATAGGTATCACTTAACCCTATCTGTTAGAGTATACCACGGAATTTGTATTACAGTAGATCAAAGATTACTAAATTTAGTAGTTTAGGATTCTATCTCTAGTAGACTTCTTAGTTTCCAAGTCTTCTAGTACTATATAAACAGCACAAGGGCTCTTTCATTGTAATCACCTCTTGCAATATCAATACAATCAATATTCCACAATCTATCATGGTGTTAGAGCCTTTCATTTCTTGACCTAGGGTTTAGCCCACCACTTCCTCCGTGCCGCCCCCGGGGAGATCGATCTCGCCGGGGGTTGCGCAATTCATTGATTAGATCCAATAGATTTCATCAAAAATTTCTCACCGGCAGTTTCACCGGTATTGCTTCTTCTTTCACCGATTATAGATCAGATTTCGTCACCCGCCGACCGTCGTCATCACGCGCCTCTACTCCAACCTCGACATTGACTCATCTCCGACAAATCATCGTCAACGAGCGTGCCAAGGAGGTTCCGCGTTGTCTGCTTGCCTTGTCATTTTGATATGGGTATTATTCCGTATCATCGGGCACGGGGTACCCCGTTGGTGGTTTTCTATGATACACATGTATTTACTATGACAAGAATTTACCGGTAACTAAAGTTGAGTAGCATGAGGAGCGGCCCTCGTACACAAGGGACATGAGATTTCCAATTTATAGTCTGTCAAGCATATAACTCGTATTGGACCTCACTTTCACCTTAACCATTTAAAGATGCTTATGATAGGGGCAATGAGAGCTCAAAGCTAATGAGTACCATACTTTCAGCATTTGGAAGACTTTCAAACTTTTCAAAACCTTTTCATTTCCTTGTTGAGTCTCCACATATTCTATGAGCACTTTTTGAGAGCATAGTTGTCATTCTTAGTGTGATGTGCTTGTTTCAAAACTTGATTGATTATGTCATGACTTTGATGCTTGTATCTTTGATATCTTTACTTCTAGTCTTCACTTGAACTTTAGAGGTGCCTCGGCATTTATGTTTGCTCTACAATCAAAGGCAAGCGAGATACCACTCTATCATACCTTTTTATGAATATTGCAATGTTGCTTATGTTTATGTTTCATGCTACTTATTATTTTTGAGTTGGAATCTCTTCATAGCTTGCGATAACTATTGAGTAACCTTATTTGTATGCTCCTTATTATGAATTGACCAAGTACTTGATCATATGCTAATAATATATACATCTTATGAAGCAAATGTGTTCGTGAAAGTTTCTTTTATCGCACTCAGCTTTCAACTGAATTGCTTGAGGACAAGCAATAAGCTAAGCTTGGGGGGAATTGATACGTCCAAAACGTATCTACTTTCCCAAACACTTTTGCTATTGTTTTTCCTCTAAACCTGTGTGATTTGGATACAACTAACACGGACTGACGCTGTTTTCAGCAGAATTACCTTGGTGTCTAGTTTTTGTGCAGAAAATCAACTATCAGGAAAAATCCCGGAAAAAATGCCAAAAATCCTATTTCACCAAAAGATTCATGGAGCTAGAAGACGAGACGGAGGAGGCCCACGAGGGGCCCACACCACCTGGCCGCGCCAAAGGGTGGTGTGGCCGCCTCGGTCATCCCCTCGGCCTCCCTCTTCGCCTATAAGTTGCCTCTTGACCTAAAAACCAAGGGGGGTTCGACGTTTTTCTAGAAAGAGTTCCGCTACGTCGCCACCACTAGATTCTGCGATTCAGGACCAGAAACTTTGTTCTAGCACCCTATCAGGACGGGGAATTGGAGGAGATCATCGCCATCATCATCACCATCGCTTCTCCATCAACCATCCATGATTCCCACATCCATGAGTGAGTAATGCCCCGCTGTAGGCTATGGGGATGGTAGGGATTGGATGAGATCGTTCATGTAATGGCATCAGATTGTTAGGACATGGTGCCTAGTATCTATTATTAGTGCTTTTTGACTTTGTTGCAACTTGTTATGCTTAATGCTTGTCACTAGGGCCCGAGTGCCATGATTTAAGATCTGAACATGTTATTGATTCATAATGATGGTATTGTTTATGGTCTTACCTGCAAGTTGTATACACATATTGTTGTCCGAAACCAAAGGCCCCGAAGTGACAATAATCGGGATAACCGGAGGGAATGGCTTTGATGTGAGGATCACATGTGTTCACGGAGTGTTAATGCTTTTCTCTGGTGCTCTATTTAAAGGAGCACCTTAATTGCCAGTAGTTCCCTTGAGGCCCCGCTGCAAACGGGCTGGCAGGACAAAAGATGTTGTGCAAGTTCTCATTGCGAGCACGTATGACTATATATGGAACACATGCCTATGATTATCTAGTGCTTGGATGCTTTATCTTATTTATCTGCAAATGCGCTACGTCTTGATTGCCATATGAATTGTCTTGTCCATGCAACGCCCGTCTATCCATCCCTATGCCTACCGCGCTTTAATCCTACTGTTTACTGCAATTGTTACTACTGTCTTTACTTTTACTACTGCTATTACTGTACTATTGCTACTACAAAACTGTTGCTACTCATAAACTACTGTGAGCAAAATTGTTTCCAGGTGCAGCTGAATTGACAACTCAGTTGTTAAGACTTATAAATATTCTTGGCTCCCCTTGTGTCGAATCAATAAATTGGGTTTCACTTCCCTTGAAAATACTGCAATACACCCCCCTATACTTGTGGGTCATCAGCCTCACCATGTTCTCCGATGGATCCCGCCACCAAAGGCTTGATCCACCTTTCCACTATAGGAACCTTCGAGGCGGGAACCGACGCCTTTACACAACTAGCGGGGCACAACTCCACAACCAAATTGGAGGCTCCCGTAATGACAACAAGTTGCCACAAGAACAAGTTATCAATAACAAAACACAAGATCTAGATATTGACGAGAATACTAGATCGGGGATTTCTCCAAGTGAATGGAGAGGAGTTGATGCGCTTGATTCGTGATGACGATGAAGGTTGTCTCCTCCTTCAATTCCCCCAAAGATCAAAGCCTTCGGGTGGTTGAAGTGAGAGATCTAGAAAGAGAGCTCTTGCAACAGGTCTGGCCTTTTTCGAATGAATCAAGAGTTCTGAACGAAGGGGATGATGGGGCTTTTATACCCCCTGCCCCAACTGAGCCGTTAGAGCCTTTGGGGCCCGGATTATCCGGCCCAAGTGAGGGCCGGATTATCCGGCCTAGGAAAAACTCCGTCCCTGACTCGGATTATCCGGCAAATAACCCGCCTTCGAACAGAAGCTCGCGAGGGCCGGCCCTTAGCATCTTCTTCTAGGGGCCGGATTATCCGGCCCTAGGGGAGGGCCAGATTATCCGGCTAGGGAAAAATTCCGCCCCAGCCATGGAATATCCATGAGAAATTCCGCCCCCAGACAGAAGCTCGCGCAGACACTCCCTTGGGTGATTCCCCTAGGGCCGGATTAGAGTGAGGTCGGATTATCCGGTCGAGGGAGAAAATCCGCCCCAGAGCCAGACTGTCCAGGAGAATATCCGCCCCTAGACAGAAGCTCGCGCAGCCAACCCTGGCCAAGATGGTTAGACCGGATTATCCGGCCCATGATGGGTGTGGATAATCTGGCCCCCAAACATCCAAAAGCTTTCCTGCAACACTTAGTGCACATTAGAAACTCCACGATATTGTTATCTAACACACAAAACATAGGGAACCATGAAATGTTCTTTCAATCTCCCCCTTTTTGGTGTTAGATGACAATACTAGGATTTGCAAGAAAGTTCACAAGACCACCAACAATAAATACATGAAAGAGACTCCCCTTAATGTGTGCATACTAAAAATTTGCATTTGAATACAAATGCACACAAATAGGTACGAGTCTATTCCATTGAAATGTAACAACATAATCATACCACCGAGATAGAGAGAGGCATCCTTAAGATAGCCAGTATTACCAATGTGATAAACATTAAAACACATTCCTCGAGATAGATATCCAATATGATAGAATATGATAGATGAATCCATAGGAGTAATCCAAGAGATAAATCTAGAGCCACACAGACACATAGTTTCATACAAACCAAATCACAAATGAAGGTTCAACGCTAAATGGGCACAAGCGAGAAAAAACAACGAAACAATAAAGTGCAAAAGCTTGCACCTGACCATGCAAATCCTCGGAGACCTAATAGAACTACTTCTCCCCCTTTGGCATCGAGATGCCAAAAAGGAAGAAGAGCGATGCGAACGCCCCAAGGGATCACTCGTAGTCCTCATACCCGTCCTTGTCCCCGTCCTCGTCCTCATCCTCAAGATCCTCGGTGTTATCCTCCTCTTAGAGGTGGTTGTTTGTCTGCGGTACCAAAGTTCGCAGGCCAGCGTACCGCGGTACCTAAGTTGCCTGAAATTGCCGCGTTTCGAAATGTTGGGCTGCCAACTACCGAGAGGGGCCATTTCGATGCAAACTCATCTCACTCCTGCCAAATTCAAACATTCCGTTAAACTGCCCCGTGAAGTAGACGGTCGGGACCCTCATGTCGGGCATCTGTCCTTGACACGAGCGCCAACGCGGCAACCTCTTAGGCAAATCGAGTAACTAAGTGGATTGGATGCGTTGACCAATTTCACAAATCCATTCCCACCTTTCCCCTAGCACCGACGGCGTCGGAATCCACCCTCTAGGTAGGACGATCCCTTCGGACCTTTGACTTCCGGTGCCAAGTTGTCACGCCCAGTTGCTGCGCCCAGTCGCTGATCCTGAGCTCCAATGGCGCATGCCATAGCCGCCGTTGTGAGGCTCTAGCCCGCCTCCGACGCCGACGAGCCGAGCATCTCGGAGGATGGCAGATCCTACTACCAAGGAAGAAGAAGTTCTGGCTACAAGTGGGTGAGCTACCTCTTCTCTTTTCTATTTGCACTAATTATAATTGCTAGCTGGCTACTGAACCTAAAATTGTTTGTTAACCCAATGCTGACAAACATATTTTTCCATAGTTTTCTATCAAGTGGGATCTCCGCGGACCACCCTTACCTGGTTACGGTAGTCCTCTTCAGGTACGACTCTAAGGTCAAGTGGTATGGACACCATTGTATCACGATGGAAGAAGCGCCTGCGCAGATCTACGCTATATCTGGTATGGTTGCTGCTCTGCCTAATCATGATGAATTATGGCCGAAGCAGACTGCAAAGTTCAGCTTCATGGATGAACGTGGCATCATGGTTCCTCTAACGTGTGACAGTCAGCTAATTGGGTTGATGAAAAGGTATGCTTCGACTTGCATGTTTGAGCTGAATTGTGATGTACTAGATGTGGAAGCTGCTGCAACTAGGAGTCGCCTTTCTATTCTTGGATAGGGTGGTTTCTCGAACCCAATTAGCTCCTGGTAAGCAAAAGTCTCTTGGGGTTCGCATGTTTGTGCTGAATTGTAATTTTTGTTTTATTTACTCTGTAGATATTGGGCAGTTATGCAACAGACTTGTTTCTTTGACAGGAAGCGCCGCAAGGTTAGAAACATGACTGCCGGGTCAGTCATTTTGCTGCTCGAAGAAATTAAAAACGAGTGGAAAGATGATGCTGGACACGATTCTGGTGCCCATTGTCCCGGCGATGCAGAGTACGTGAAGCTAAGAAAATTGGCACCGAGGAAGAGGAAGAAGGCAGGAAATGAAGAAGCTAGTGGACGTGAAGGCTTGGCACCCAGACTGCGAAAGAAGGATGCTGGCAATGAAGATGCATAGTAATGTGTTGAACTTGAACCTATATATGTAATTCAGTTAAATTCTGGAGCTCTGTGTGTGGAACTTTGCTGGGCAAAACAATCTACCCACGTTCTCTGATTAAAATGTACCGTGACTTAGGATTTGGAAACGCCCGAGTCAGTTATTTGAATCCGAAATTGTGATTGTGTCGCTACTATCTAAAAACACGCAGGACCGGTTCCACGATTGCTGAGAGGCAGGAGGTCTCCAAATACTACGGAATGTAAGTGGCACAGAAATAAATTATTTAAGCTGCTACACTCCACGAAGCAGCAACTTATTTCAGCTGCTGCACACAACGACATGGCAACATAAACTACAATGGCAACCGATAATGCCCAGATGAGGAGGAAATCGGTACCACTTTCTGGCCTAATCTTGAGCCCGTCTATCTCACCACCTCTCTGCTCCTACATCCCCTACATCTAATGAAGCTCCCGGATCTCCAGTAACCGGGTGTACGTGCTTCCACTTTATAAATTATGGTTGTGCCATTTGCATGCGGCACAATCCATGTATATTACGTTTAAACAAACCACCAATGTCAGAATACACTAGTAGAAAAAGGGTCTTTGGTCCACGGTCACGTTCCCAATCCGGACAGAGATCTAAATCGAGGCAGAAATTGATCTAAATCACAAATTCTTCCACAAATTAATCGAGACAGAGATCTAAATCGAGGCATTTCATTAATTCAACCACAAATTCTTCTAAACAAAGGTGCGATTTCACATCCTACATTAATTCAACCACTATTCAACAATTTCACTTCCGCTGTCGCTGTCCTCCGAGCCGTCGGCTTCCTCGTCGTCGTCGGACGGAACCTCCACGATTTCTGCATTGTTCGCAAGACGGAGCACCTCTTCGTGGCGAGCGGCGGCGATGACGGTGTACTTGGTCCGTCCAGGGACGGACCAGAACCTCTCCCGCCCTTCTCGGTTGCGGATATCCCGGTGCACCACGTGCCCGTAAACGATGCGGTTGCCAATCTTGGCCTTTCGCTCCTTCTTGAACAGCGTCAGCCAGTACGAACTGGCCACCGCGTACCGGGCAGCGCCCTCTTCCACACGGGCATCTAGCGGCGGCGTGCCGCGATTTCGCTCTCCATCCCGGCTCCGCCGGGGACGAGGAGCGGAGCCACCAGCACCCCCACATAGCTGATGCGCCATTCGTGGGGCACCATCACGGCCAGCGGCGCGAGGATGTCGAAGTGTGCGAACATCACCGCCTCGTAGAAGTTCAGCACGGGCATCTCCATGGCGGCGCGGTGGAGATTGGAGAGGGAGCGAGGGGATGTATGACGAAGCAACGACACAGTGGAGATTGGAGAGGGCGAGGGGATGGACGACGAAGCAACGTGTTGTGGCGCCTCCTATTTGTACATGAGGACGACGAAGCGACGGGCGGAATATCCAAGGGGCATTGGTCAGACAAAAGGAAGTAATGCAGGGTTAAGACAGATTAACGGGCGACTATTTTTTTTCCTCCTAGGATTCCAGGGCCAATAGTTCAAATCGCTAGGTCAACAAGTACAACTATTACAACTTAAAAAGGCATGGAGCTCAAGCTAAATAGAACTAGTTATCACACATCTCCTTGATCTTCCTAATCTTAGCCCGATGTGCATCTTCCTGCGAGAGAAAGGATCGAATCGTCTGCTCCTTCCTTTTAGCATCTTCCTTGCATAGCTTCAATTGTTTCTCTGCATTTTTCCTCATGCACTTGTCAATACTCGTAGTTGTGAACTGCAGGACTTTGGCTTGGTGAAGGTCATTCCTTGCTTGAGTCAGTTCTTGCTCTGCTTTAGCCTTCAGGTCCAAGGCCGCGTCCCTCTCCTTCTCGACTTTGCTAACCTCATCTTGCACCCTCCTGAGATCTCGGTTAAGCTTGGTCGTGTCATCTGGTTCCCATAGCTTCATCTCAACACTGTTAAGAAGTGAGCTGAATACAGATTCTTTCAACTCAACAGTCATTTCCCATAGTTTTTCCAGTGTTTTGTGCATCAATTTGGGCCACTTTGGATCTACCCATTTGACAACACCGCAACTTCCGCCTTGCATCATTGCACGATGTCCTTGACACCGTAGAAACCTCCTACCTGCGTTTCGTCCTTCGAACGCTACAAATTTAGTGGGCACATATCCATGTTTACATAGCAGAGGACTGTCTTCATCCGCTAAACCGTGATAGTCGGAGTCATACATCGTCTGGTTGGCCTAACACATCATACGTGCATGAGTAAACAGAGTAGATCTAGCTCAAAAAAAGATAACTGGCCACAGATGATAGAGATAGATATGAGACAACTCACATCGAAATCACCGTCCCTGTCGTCATGACGTGTTTCCTCGCCGTCTCCCCTTGAACCCATAGCGAGAGGGAGGGGCGGAATGGGGGTGACTGCCGTAGAGGGATTGGGATGGAGGCACCGTCGGCTTGGGGCTAGGGAGGGATGGGAGTGAAGTAGGGAAAGTGGCTTCGAGGGGAAGGAAGAGAAATACGGGGAGGAAGAGAAGTAATGGGGACATGACACTGGGATATGGCCCACTAAACTCGTGAGTCGTGACACTCGCAATAGGGGAGCGCCCGGTGTTGCTAGTTTGTCCAGAGCAAGCGTGGCCAATCATGCCGCAGAACAGCCTACTCACGGATCGCTCTCACAAAGACCATCCCAATCGTCCAAGCGCCCCAATCAAATGGTATGTAACAATCATCAAGCAGAACAACTGTGTTAGGGCGTGCCTTCTAGAAGACTCGGTCTAACGGCAACCCATTGGGGGGCTAAGGTTAGGGCTCTCCTAAGGCTAGGATCCATATGTGGTTTATGAAAAGAACAAACATCCAATGACACTGGTGGATCCTTATGTGGTTTGTGAGAAGAACACACATGCAATCACACTGGATGGATCCATATGTGGTTTATGAGAGGAAAACACATGCAATGACACTGGTGATATGTGGTTTGTGAAAAGAACAAACATGCAATGACTATAACTGTGGTTAATGAAAAGAGCAGACATGCAATGACACTGGTGGATCCATTTGTGGTTTGTGAGAAGAACACACATGCAATGACACTGGTTGTGGTTCATGAAAAGAACACACATGCAATGACACTGGTGGATCCATGTGTGGTTTGGGAGAAGAACAGACATGCAATGACTCTAGATGTGGTTCATGAGAAGAACACACATGCAATGCCACTGGTGGATCCATGTGTGGTCTGTGAGAAGAACACACATGCAATGACACTAGGTGTGGTTCATGAAAAGAACACACATCCAATGACACTGGTGGATCCTTATGTGGTTTGTGAGAAGAACAGACATGCAATGACTCTAGATGTGGTTCATGAGAAGAACACACATGCAATGACACTGGTGGATCCATGTGTGGTTTATGAGAGGAACAAACATGCAATGACACTAGGTGTGGTTCATGAAAAGTAGAGACATGCAATGACACTAGTTGATCCATATGTGGTTTGTGAAAAGAACAGACATGCAATCACACTGGTTGACTCTAGATGTGGTTCATGAGAAGAGCACAGATCCAATGACACTGGTGGATCCATATGTACACTATGAGACAAACACACATGCAATGACACTGGGTGTGGTTCATGAGAAGAACACACATGCAATGACACTGGTGTATCCTTATGTGGTTTGTGAGAATAACAGACATGGAATGACTCTAGATGTGGTTCATGAGAAGAACACACATGCAATGACACTGGTGGATCCATGTGTGGTTTATGAGAAGAACATACATGCAATGACACTGGGTGTGGTTCATGAAAATAACAGACATGCAATGACACTAGTGGATCCATATGTGGTTTGTGAAAAGAACAGACATGCAATCACTCTAGGTGTGGTTTGTGAGAATAACAGGCATGCAATGACTCTAGCTGTGGTTCATGAGAAGAACACACATGCAATGACACTGGTGGATCCATGTGTGGTTTATGAGAAGAACAAACATGCAATGACACTGGGTGTGGTTCATGAGAAGAACACACATGCAATGACACTAGTGTATCCTTATGTGGTTTGTGAGAAGAACACACATGCAATGACTCTAACTGTGGTTCATGAAAAGAACACACATCCAATGACTCTAGCTGTGGTTCATGAGAAGAACACACATGCAATGACACTGGTGGATCCATGTGTGGTTTGTGAGAAGAACATACATGCAATGACTCTAGGTGTGGTTCATGAAAACAACACACATCGAATGACACTGGTGGATCCTTATGTGGTTTGTGAGAAGAACACACATGCAATGACACTGGTGGATCCATGTGTGGTTTATGAGAACACACATCCAATGACTCTAACTGTTGTTAATGAAAATAGTAGACATGTAATGACGCTGGTGGATCCATGTGTCGTTTATGAGAGGAACACACATCCAATGACACTGGGTGTGGTTCATGAAAAGAACACACATGCAATGACACGGGTGTATCCTTATGTGGTTTGTGAGAATAACATACATGCAATGACTCTAGCTATGGTTCATGAGAAGAACACACATGCAATGACACTGGTGTATCCTTATGTGGTTTGTGAGAAGAACACACATGCAATGACTCTAGATGTGGTTAATGAGAAGAACACACATCCAATGACTCTAGTTATGGTTCATGAGAAGAACACACATGCAATGACACTGGTGGATCCATGTGTGGTTTGTGAGAGGAATAGACATGCAATGACACCGAGTGTGGTTCATGAAAAGAACACACATCCAATGACACTGGTGGATCCTTATGTGGTTTGTGAGAAGAACACACATGCAATGACACTTGTGATATGTGGTTTGTGAAAAGAACACACATGTAATGACTCTAACTGTGGTTAATGAAAAGAGCAGACATGCAATGACACTGGTCTATCCATGTGTGGTTTATGAGAGGAACACACATGCAATGACTCTGGGTGTGGTTCATGAAAAGAACACACATGCAATGACACTGGTGATATGTGGTTTGTGAAAAGATCACACATGCAATGACACTGGTGGATCCATATGTGGTTTGTGAAAAGAACATACATGCAATCACACTGGGTGGATCCATGTGTGGTTCATGAGAAGAACACACATGCAATGACACTAGTGATATGTGGTTTGTGAAAAGAACAGACATGCAATGACTCTAACTGTGGTTAATGAAAAGAGCAGACATCACTACAACAAAAACCTACCATAGAGGCATTCTTCTTGAGACACTTCTTATTTTGTCTCTTTAAAAATCATGTAGAGACATTTTGCATCTTGTAGAGACAATTTTTGAGACACTTAAGGATGTGTCTCAAATATAGAGACATCAGTTAAGACATTTTTCTTAAGGAATAGGATTTTCATTCTAGAGACAAATTTTGAGGCATTATAAATTGTCACAAAAATTTATATACATGCAATCATTGAGACACATTGTAAAATGCCTTTACATTTTATGTAAAGACACTATTTGAGGCATTTTGCTTGTTGTCTAGAGACATTTGTTTTACGTTTTAGCCCTAATGTGCTATATTCAAAAGAAATTCATTCTAGATGTAAACATGATCTTGTGTGAGGTTGAGATGGTTAGAGTAATATGTCTTTATCATTAAGGTCAAGAGTTCAAGGATTGCTTTTGACATATTTTTATGGTATTTTTTACTCTACATGTAGAGACATAATATAATGCTTCTTTGTTGTGTCTTATAAGAAGTATAGACATTATTACTAGTGTCCTTATCCCATAGGGACACTACCCATAGCGACACTTTTGAGACAATGTGTAAAATGCCTCTAAAAGTATGTAAAGACAATAAAAGTGTCTCTACAAGACCAAAATAGTGCCTCTATGGGTCAGATCTCTTGTAGTGCATGCAATGAAACTGGTGGATCCATGTGTGGTTTGTGAGAAGAACACACATCCAATGACACTGGTGGATCCTTATGTGGTTTGTGAGAAGAACAGACATGCAATGACTCTAGCTGTGGTTCATGAGAAGAACACACATGCAATGACACTAGTGTATCCTTATGCGGTTTGTGAGAAGAACACACATGCAATGACTCTAGATGTGGTCCATGAGAAGAACACACATCCAATGACACTGGTGGATCCATGTGTACACTGTGAGAGGAGCACACATGCAATGACACTGGGTGTGGTTCATGAGAAGAACACACATGCAATGACACTGGTGTATCCTTATGTGTTTTGTGAGACGAACAGACATGCAATGACTCTAGCTGTGGTTCATGATAAGAACACACATGCAATGACACTGGTGGATCCATGTGTGGTTTATGAGAGGAACAGACATGCAATGACACTGGGTTTGGTTCATAAAAATAACACACATGCAATGACACTGGTGGATCCATATGTGGTTTGTGGAAAGAACACACATGCAATGACACTTGGTGGATCCATGTGTGGTTCATGAGAAGAACACACATGCAATGACACTGGTGGATTGATACGTTGCTAACGTATCGATAATTTTTGATGTTCCATGCTTGGTTTTTCTACTTTCTTATGTTTTGTCCACACTTTGGAGTACTTTTCATATGATTTCTTGGACTAACCTATTAACAAGAGTCACAGTGCTAGCTGCCTGTTTTCTGCTGTTTTTGGTTCCACGAAGTTAGAAAATGAATATTCTCGGAATTGGACCGGACAAAAGCCAAAGTTGTTATTTTCCCGGAAGACTCACGGAGCCAGAAGGAGAGTCGGAGAGGGGCCACAGGGTGGCCACACCACCCCTAGGCACGGGTCCCCCTTGGCCGCGCCAGGGCATGGTGTGGGCCCCCTGGCCGGCCACCGACCTTGCCTCTTTCGCCTATATATCTCCCCCGAGGCCAAAACCCTAAATCATCAAGCCTCCAGCCACGAAAAGTTCCGCAGCACTGCTGCCACCGAAGGGGAGATTCGGGGGACAGAAAGCCTCTGTTCCGGCACCCTGCCGAGATGGGGAAGTGTCCTCGGAGCCATCTCCATCGATCTCCACCACCATCTCCATCGCCGTTGCTGATTCCCATGATGAGGAGGGAGTAGTTCTCTCTCGAGGCTAAGGGTTCTATTGGTAGCTATGTGTTCATCTCTCTCTCTATGCATGATCTTATTGAGATCATGAGCTTGTAATCTATAGATCTACCTTGCTACTCAAGTGCTTTAATAGATCTCTGCTCTCCCCATGTGTGTGAAGTTGACAGTGTGCACACCATGGTGGCACTTAGGCTAGAGATTACAAATACTTGTTATGAGTTATATTTGGAGTTGGATGTCTTTATGAAATTGTGGTGTTTGTTTGAACCATCTAGTGCTCAAGGAGTTAGTGTGGGGTTATCTAGATGTGGAAAGCGAACTTTGAGGTGTGCTCTTATAGCCCTACCATGGATTAGAGTGTCCAACCAGAGAGTAGTTCAGCGTAGTATCATAAAGAAGAATATATTTATATGAGAGTGTTCACTAGTGAAAGTATGATCCCTAGGCCTTGTTTCTAAGCATTAAAACACCGTTTGCAACTAGATCTCTTACATGTTTGCTTGTTGCCATCTTTATTTCAGTTTGCCTTTAGTCTCTTCCACACCATCAAGCTATTTTCTAGCACCATTGTCTTATATCCATACCACTGGTATTTCACTATCTCTTCGCCGAACTAGTGCACCTATACACCTGACAAGTGTATTGGGTGTGTTGGGGACGCAAGAGACTTCTTGTATCTTGATTGCATGGTTGCTTGAGAGGGATACCTTTGACCACTTCCTCCCTGAGTTTGATAAACCTTGGGTGATCCACTTAAAGGAAACTTGCTGTTGTTCTACAAACCTCTGCACTTGGAGGCCCAACAACTGTCTACAAGAATAGAAGTGCGTAGACATCAAGCTATTTTACAGCGCCGCTCTTGGAGGTAAGGTAAAAGGTACTCACATCCTCCGGTGTGAGTGCTCGAAGTTATTTCCTTTAGATTCTGCAATTTTGTCTTTTTTTTTATTTTCACTATAGGCCTAATGGAAAACAAAAAAAATTAGAGAGCTTTATAGTATTTATCTTGAGTTAGGACATAAAGTGTTTGAAGAAAAAATTAAAAAACCTATGGAACTTTATTTGCATGCTAATAGCAATGTTATTAGTATGAATTCTTTGAACACCATTATTGCTAATGCTATGAAAAAGTCTAAGTTTGGGGAAGCTAGTTTTTATGAAAATGATCTTTTAGTTCTGACTTTGGAAGATAGCTATTCTATTGCTTATGATGATACCAAACCTCCAATATATGATGATTACAATGATGAATATGATATTTTCAGTCCACCTACTATTGAGGAGAAAATTAATTATCACTACAATATGCCTCCTATATTTGATGATTATGGTGATGAGAATAATAATGATAGCTATTTTGTTGAATTTGCTCCAACTACAATTAATAAGAATGACTATGCTTATGTGGAGAGTAATAGTTATTATATGCATGTGGCTCATGATAAGAATGTTTTATGTGATAGTTATATTGTTAATTTCATTCATGATGCTACTGAAAGTTATTATGAGAGAGGGTAACATGGTTTTATGCATCTCAATAATATTAAGTTCCCCCTCTTTATGTTGAAATTTTTGAAGTTGCACTTGTTTTGCTTTACTATGCTTGTTACTTTGTGCTTTCATGACTTGTTTCTTTACAAGATTACTATGCATATAGGAAGTGGGTTAGACTTAAATGTGCTTTGAATTTGCTTCTTGATGCTCTTTTTTACTTCAATTCATATTTGTTTTATGTGAGCATCTTCTCAAACTATCATGCCTAACTTAAAGGCGTTAACGAAAAGTACTTATTGGGAGATAACCCAAAAGTTTTAGATGAGTCTTGGAAGTTATTACCTCTATAATAACCGCTCCTTATCCTTTTTATTTTCTTTTTGTGCCAAGAGTAACCTCTAATGAGAGAGAAGTAATGATTAGGAAAGTTGCTATCCCGAAATAGATTTTTGTGATTCACCGTAAAAATTCGTGTAAAATCTCTGTACGTCCTTTTGAGGCATGAATTTTTGTGCTTCTGCCCCAGGTTGTTATCTAACTTTTGTTAGTTCAACACTTTTTTATTTGAGCAACCGAAGGTCTTCGAAAAAATTTGTCTTTACTTGCTGGTCTGTTTTGACAGATTTCTGCCATTATTTGTATTTGCTTCTTGTTGATTCTTTTTGAATTTTCTCTGGGGAATTGAGCTTTTTGAGGGAAGTGCTACAGTAGCTTGTGTTTTAGTGGAAGTTTTATTAGTGTTGAAACTAAACCCAAAGACTTATTATCTTGAGTGCACTAATGTTGCTAATAAAGATTGTGTGAAGTTTTGTATGAAGGAAGAATTTCGGGTGTAATGGAAAATGATGTAATGAGATGAAGAATGGACTAAAGCTCAAGCTTGGGGATGCCACGCGTGTCACCCCAAGAAATATCCAAGAAGTACAAGCGTCAAAACTTGGGGATGCCCAAGGCATCCCCTTCTTCATCAATAAAAAATCCAGGTTTCTTTCAAACACTTCATTTTTATTGTTTCATACACAGTTGTGTTGTTCTTGGAGCATCTGCTTTTTCGTTTTCGTTTTGGTTTTTTGTTTTCTTTGTTTGATTAGTTTTCTAAATAAATTGGTTGGACCCCCTCTTTCATACATTGGTTTTCAAATAGTTTGGTTTGGTTTGGAAAAGAGTAGGAAAGTTCATGCTTTAGTGTTAAAGAGAGCTTGTTTTTGACTGTGGCCTATGCTTTGTCATGCCATGCTTGATATTGTTTTGGCTTTATGCTTAGTATTCTTTGCTGTAGCATGACTTGTTATAAACAATTGAGATTGCTTAATGTGCCTTGGTTGAATCATGCGTTGTTTTAGCATATTAAAGCATAGTATTGTGGTATTCTCCTTTGATGATTTATTTGGGTTGACTTGGCGCATGCTCACACCATGTTATGACTATCCCAAGTCACCATAGCCTTTATGATCCTTTAGTTTTCAACTTGTAGTATCACTTTATGCTTTGATCAATGATGTTTTGTCGCTCTACATGATTATGGCCATTATTGCTCTCTTAGTTTGTCGCCCCGCCTTTTTGCTAGCCTCCATAACCAAGTATGAGTTCCACTCATGCATCCAAATCCTAAAACCAAGTTATTCCAGAGAGTCCACCATACCTACCTATTAGCATATGCTATTCCAAGTATATTCAAGTTTTTATCTACCTTCTGAATTAAACTTGTTATGAGAAAACTAGTGATTAAAGCTCTCACAAACTTGATGGCACACTTTACTTTTCTTGCCCTTAATAAACTTGAACCATTGTGTCGTCTATGTTGTATATGCTTGCACTTATTTGTTGGGGATTAGCAGAACCATGCTGTCATGGGGAATACTTTCAACATTGCACTTGTACTTTGTACCTAGTTGATATCATGCTCTTTTGTCTATGGATGTCGTCGGTGTGAAATAAAAGGGGAGCTTGTAAGTCCATGGAGTTATGTATACGTGTTAGAGAAACGCCTGGGCCACTGGTCTAATCCATGCTGTCATGGTGGAAACCTACAGCGTAACCATAATGAGGTGTCTATGAAGCATTCTTCTTATAAAAAAGAGTCAGATATTGAGAAAAAAGAGGAAAAAAGAAAAACGAGATATGAGAAAAGAGGAAAGAGAGAAAAAAGCACAATATTCCCATGGTAAATAAGAAGATTGCTGAGATGCTCATTGTCTGCTTGCCTTGTCATTTTGATATGGGGATTCTTCCGTATCATCGGGCAAGGGGTACCCTGTTGGCGGTTCTCTATGATACACATGTACTTACGATGACAAGAACTTACCGGTGACTAAACTTGAGTAGCATGAGGAGCGGCCCTCGTATTCAAGGGACATGAGATTTCCAACTTATACTTTGTCAGGCATATACTCCATAGTTTGTTCACTTTAACCTTAATCACTTCAAGATGCTTATGATAGGCGCAATGAGAGCTGAAAGCTAAAAAGTACCATAATTTTTGGAATCTCTTTATGAGACTTGAATCCCTACTTCCTTCTATGAAGGCCTTTCTTTTACTTTTGTGTTGAGTCTCCACCTTCTATCTTTATGCACCTACTTTGAGAGCATAGTGGCCATTCTTAGTTCTATGTGCATTGTCCCAAGACTTGTTGATTGATGCATACCTTGATATTGCTTGTTTTAAACTATTTGTATCTAGTCACTCTTATGAACTTTGAAGGTGTCCTATGCATTTATGTTTGCTACTCTATGAGGGACAAGCTGAATGCCACTATGCTATGTTTTATTTATGTTGGGGGGATACCCCCGGGTAGGGTAACACCGGGGTATAAGGGCCGAGTTAGCCGGGGTACGGCGCGGTCAAAGCAAAGTGCTGACCGGGTCACCTCAAGGCAGGCCGAATCACGGTGTGACCCGGCCCATGGGGCATCTCCTTGACAATGGTCCGGCCGGCATAAGATTTATGCCGGCCATGTCTATCTGTTTTGCAGGTAAATGGGTAAGCCGGATTAGCTATATGCTAGCCGGATTATCTTAGCTTCCAAGAGAAGGAATCCCCTGCTGGTCAAAAGGTGACTTTATTAGCTGAAGCATGTGCAAAGTAAAGTAAAGAAGAGGACCAGCGGGTCAGGGGCGACCAAGGTGACGCAAGCAAAGCCGGATGACGTAGCCCGTGTCTGGTGACGCCAAAAGGCAAGGATTATGCCATGGGTTATGTCCAAAACCCAGACGAGCCGTTAAAGGGAATAAAGAAGCATCTGCTTTAGGAAAGGAGCATATTCGTAGAATATGCTGCCACCTGTGCCCTAGAATTGTAACCCGGGCTCCCCTATATAAGGAGCACCTGGGCCTCCATAGAGAGGGATGGCCAATAGATCAATCATTCTTTGTCTAAGGTAGAACTCTAGGGATAGTGAACAGGGAGTAAGAGACATCGTCTCCTTCTTGTTGAAAGCCTTAGGAGCACTTGTAAACACCATTGATAGAGAATATACAAGAACTTCCGTGTGTGGAATCACCATGCTCTCCCTCCCTAGATTCCCCTAGCATATCCATGGCATCTGCCGTGCCACCACCATGACAGTTGGCTCTCCCTCCCTGGATTCCCCTAGCGAACGCTTCCATAGCGTGGTGGCATCGAGCCCCCGACCTCCAGCCAGCGGTGGTGAGGTATATGCCTTGGGCGGATCAGGAGATTACATGGAGTGTCAAGGATCATCCAAAGATCATGCCAAGCCCAGGAACCTACGCTCTGGTCCTGGATCCGATGTTCATCGGGCCAAATCTCAACGTGAGATTTTCCAAGGTGTTGATTGACAATGGCAGCAGTATCAACATTATGTACAAGGATACCATGCACAAGTTGGGGATAACAGAAAACTTGTTGCAAGCAACAAGGACCACCTTTCATGGCATCGTGCCAGGTATTTCTTGTGAACCATTTGGTAAGGTCTGGGTTGACGTGTTATTTGGCACAAGAGACAACTGCCGCACTGAGAACTTGGAATTCGAGGTGGTGAATCTGGAAAGCTCTTATCACGCGTTACTCGGTAGGCCAGCGCTGAGCAAATTCATGGCAACTACCCACGTCAGTTACCTAAAGATGAAGTTGCCTGGACCAAGGGGCGTGATAACTATATCAGGGGACTTCCGGCGTTTGATCGAGTGCGCCTCAGCCGGATCCAATTTAGCCGAGTCACTCGTGATAGCTCGAGAAAAAAGGAAGATACTAGAAGTGGCGGCATTGGCTCAATCCGCACAACAACATATGCCGGCCTTGACCAACCCGCACGGGAGCATATCGTTCCAAGCAACTAAGGACACAAAGAAAGTGCTAATCGATGATCAGTTCCCAGAGCGCACCGTTACCATTGGTGCCGGGTTAAGCAGGAAATAGGAAAGCGAGCTCGTCAACTTCCTCCGTGAGAATCGGGATATCTTTGCTTGGTCTATGCAAGATCTGCAAGGTGTACTGAGGGAGTTGGCTGAGCACTCATTGAATGTAAGACCCGGAGCTAAGCCGGTAAAGCAGCCTCTCAGACGTTTCGTAGAAGACAGAAGGAAAGTTATTGGATATGAGATAGCAAGATTACTAGCGGCCGGATTTATCATGGAGGTACTCTATCCGGATTGGCTCTCTAATCTGGTGCTGGTGGAGAAAAAGAAAGATGATCTGAACGTGGCTATGGTATGGCGCATGTGTATCGACTACACGATCCTGAATAAGGCGTGTCCTAAGGATCCATTCCCACTCCCAAGAATAGATCAGGTCATAGACTCAACGGCCGGATGTGAGCTACTGTTATTCATTGACGCGTATTCTGGTTTCCATCAAATACCCCTGAATCCGGATGATCAAATAAAGATTGCGTTTATTACCCCGTATGGGTCTTATTGCTATCGCACTATGCTGTTTGGATTACATAATGCAGGAGCAACGTACCAGCGATGCATGCAAAAATGCTTGCATGACCAAATAGGTTGGAATGTGCAAGTTTACGTGGATGATGTGGTAATAAAAACCAAGGAAAGCAATACACTCATTGAGGATATCCGGAAGACATTCGCGAACTTGAGAAGGTTCCGAATGAAGCTGAACCCGGAGAAATGCACTTTTGGTGTACCCGCCGGAAAATTACTCGGTTTTTTGGTATCTAGCCGTGGCATTGAAGCTAACCCGACGAAAATCCGGGCCATAGAAAGAATGGAATTGCCAAAGTGTCTTAACGATGTCCATAAGTTCACTGGTTGCCTGGCATCGTTAAGTCGGTTCGTATGTCGGTTGGGAGAGAAGGCCTTGCCCCTCTATCAGCTAATGAAAAAGGCAGATAAGTTCACATGGACACCACATGCGGATCTTGCATTTAGAGAATTGAAAAAGATGTTATCTACCGCGCCAATCCTAGCTGCACCATTACCTAAGGAGCCAATGTTTCTCTATGTAGCCGCGACCAACTAAGTCATAAGTGCAGTGATCGTAGTGGAGCGCGAGGAGGAAGGAAAGTCAGTGCAAAAGCCGGTGTATTATCTGAGCGAAATATTATCAGCCTCAAAACATAATTATCCTCATTATCAGAAGATGGCATACGGCATATATATGTCGGCCAAGAAACTCAAACACTATTTTGAGGAACACCCCATCAAGGTGATATGTGAGGCACCCATTTTAGAGATCATGAGTAACAAGGACGCAAGCAGCCGAATAGGAAAGTGGGCTATCGAGTTAGCTCCATACAGACCGAAGTTCGACAGAAGGGATGCGATCAAGTCACAAGTTGTGGCGGATTTCTTTGTGGACTGGGCTGAAATGCAATAGGAGCCACCCCTGCTGGACTCCAATTATTAGCAAATGCACTTCGACGGATCGAAACTGAAAGACGGATTAGGCGCTGGAGTAGTGCTTACCTTGCCCAAGAAGGATCAACTGAAGTATGTCCTTCAAATCCACTTCAGTGCCTCGAATAATGTGGTGGAGTACGAAGCATTGGTACATGGTCTCGAAATTGGCAAAGGAAGTGGGTATACGTCGGATACAATGCTTTGGAGATTCGGATTTGGTGGTGCAGCAAGTGTCTGGAAATTGGGATGTCCTGGATGCTAACATGGCCCTGTATAGGTTCCATGTTCAGAAAATAAGCGGGTTCTTCGAAGGGTGTGAGTTCCATCACGTACCTCGGATCGAAAACGAGGCAACAGATACACTGTCCAAGCTAGGCTCATCCCGGCAACCCATTCCGCCAAACGTGGCTTTGGATCACTTGAGAAAACCATCTATCACACCATCACCCGAATCAGATTCAATTTATATCCCATCACTTCCCGGATCAGGAGCTGCACCTATGGAGATAGAATGGGGAAGCACCGAGGACCTTGACAAACCCGGGACTGTTCAGCTTGATCCGGCAGGAGTTATGTCAGTGGATGCAATGGAGGTTGATGAGGAACCATTCCCCGTCCGGATTATACCAACTTGGGCAAAGCCAATTTTCGATTTCCTGAAAGAGGGAATCTTGCCGGATGATGAAATAAGTTCAAGGCAAATTCAGAGAAGGGCAAAGTCCTATACCATTATCAACACCGAATTAAAAGAAGTGTGACAGCGGTACTACAACGGTGTGTTGATCTGGAGGAAGGACTTGAGATACTCCGGGATATTCACCTAGGAGAATGTGCCCACCATGCCTCCTCAAGGGCCTTGGTAGCAAAAGCTTTCCGGCATGGGTTTTATTGGCCCAGTGCTTTGGAGCAAGCAGAGGACTTGGTGAGAGAATGCAATGGTTGTCAAAGATACGCCACAAAAACTCACCTACCAATGCCGGAGCTGAAAACTATCCCCATTACATGGCCATTTGCTGTATGGTGCCTAGACATGGTAGGACCGTTTAAGCCGGCCAAAGGAGGGATGACCCATATTCTGGTCATGGTTGACAAGTTCACGAAATGGATTGAAGTGAAACCAATTCGGAAATGTGATGGTGCAACAGTAGTAAGGATATAATCCTAAGGTATGGCTACCCCCATAGCATCATAACTAATAATGGGACGAATTTCGCTGAAGGAGCGTTTGCGAGATTCTGCCAGGAAAAGAAGATCCGGTTAGATGTCGCTTCAGTCGCCCACCTCGCATCGAACGGGCAAGTGGAAAGATCCAACAGACTAGTACTATCCGGGATAAAACCCCGGCTCATAGAGCCGCTGCAAAGATCAGCGAGGTGCTGGATAGAAGAACTACCAGCGGTACTGTGGAGTTTAAGAACAACTCCGAATCGATCAACAAGCTATACGCCATTCTTTCTGGTATATGGGGCAGAAGCTGTATTACCAGCCGACATAGAGCATGATTCTCCAAGGGTCACCCAATACACAGAAGCCGAAGTGCGCAAAGCCCGACAAAATGATGTTGATCTGCTGGAAGAAGCGAGAGAACTGGCCTTGTCCAGATCCGCCATATATCAGCAAAATCTCTGACGCTACCATAGCCGGAAAGTAAACCCCCGAGTTTTTCGGGAAGGTGATTTGGTGCTAAGGCTAATACAGCGCACTGCTGGCATGCATAATTATCCCCTCCATGGGAAGGACCTTTCATTGTAAGCAAAGCTTTGCGCAATGATTCCTACTATCTTATTGATGCACAGCCCCAACAAAAGAACAAGGCGGACAGGTCCGGAGAAGAATCCAAAAGACCATGGAACGTAGCACTGTTTCATCCTTTCTACACCTAAGAGGTGAATGTATCCAAACTACTCGTATGTACGTATGTATATCGGCAATGAGCTTATCAATAAAAACTTTACTACCCCGAGCAGAAACTCGGGGACTGCTATAACACTTGTCTCTTGTTTCTGTATTTTTGTGTCAGCTGGGTTAAGTCGCTTATGTCTTAGTTGGATTAGTAATGTGTGAGCACCAAAAACCTAACTCTTCGACTTTGCTGCTGTCCAACAAGAATTGGCTTCATGGCAAGCAAGAGAACAAGTTTGGAATGGCAAAGCACACGAAAACCGACTAAGGAAAAGAACTTAAGCGGGCCGACATTGGTTTTTTGGCTAACCCTTAGTTTATTTTCTTCACTAAAGTGCCGAATCATTTTGAGCTAATCTCAAGGTTTCAAGTATTGTTAAGTCAATTTTTTGAACCTCGGACTCGTAAGTCGAAAAACCGAATCAAGGTAGACGCGAGCCGAGTCAAAAATTGGGGGAACAAGAAAATGAAACTCAGGGACTTCGCCCATGATAATCCAGCAATAAAACTTAGTTCAGAACATAAAATTATAGCACAAACAAACCAAAGTATTTAAATACATCTGCTCCCGGCATTCCGGGGATCTAATAAATGTGACAAGTGTTTTTCAAGGGGCATGAGCAGCAGGAGAATCATTTGTCGAGGAGGGAGGTACTCCGGAGTGTGGGGGAGGAGCGTGATACGTCCAAAACGTATCTACTTTCCCGAACACTTTTGCTATTGTTTCTCCTCTATACTTGTGTGATTTGGATGCAACTAATGCGAACTGACGCTGTTTTCAGCAGAATTGCCTTGGTGTCTACTTTTTGTGCAGAAAATCAACTATCAGGAAAAATGCCGGAAAATATGCCAAAAATCCTATTTCACCCGAAGACTCCAGGAGCCAGAATACGAGACGGAGAAGAGCCAGGGGGTGGCCACACCACCTGGTGGCGTGGGCCAGGCCAGGCCATGCCAGGGGGTGGTGTGGGCCCCCAAGGCACCCCCTCGTCCTCTCTCTTCGCCTATAAGGAGCTTTGTGACCTAAAAACTTCGGGGGGTTCGACGTTTTTCCAGAAGGAGTTCCGCTCCTTCGCCACCACCAGATTCCACGAAAAAGATCGTAAACTCCGCTCGCACCTGCCGGACGGGGAATTGGAGGAGATCATCGCCATTATCATCACCATCGCTTCTCCATCGACCATCCATGTTTCCCCCATCTATGAGGGAGTAATCCCCCGCTGTAGGCTATGGGGATGGTAGGGATTGGATGAGACCGTTCATGTAATGGCATCAGATTGTTAGGGCATGGTGCCTAGTATCTTTTATTAGTGCTTTATGACTTTGTTCCGACTTGTTGTGCTTAATGCTTGTCACTAGGTCCCGAGTGCCATGATTTCAGATCTGAAAATGTTATTGATTCATTATGATAGTACTTTTCTTGGTCTTATCTACAAGTTGTATACACACGTCGTTGTTCGGAACCTATGGCCCCGAAGTGACAGAAATCGGGATAACCGGAAGGGAAAGGCTTTGATGTGAGGATCACATGTGTTCATGGAGTGTTAATGCTTTGCTCCGGTGCTCTATTAAAAGGAGCACCTTAATTGCATAGTTCCTAGAGGCCTGCTGCAAAGCGGGTCAGGACAAAAGATGTTGTGCAAGTTCTCATTGCGAGCACGTATGACTATATATGGAACACATGCCTAGGATTGTCTAGTACTTGGATGCTTTATCTGATTTATCTGCAATTGCCCTATGTTCTGATTGCTATGTGAATTGTCTTGTCCATGCAACGCCCGTCCATCCATCCCTATGCCTACCGCACTCAAATCCCATTTGCATCGCTTTTGTTACTACTGTCTTTGCTTTACTACTGCTGCTGCTTTACTATTCCTACTACAAAACTCTTGCTACTGATAAACTACTGTGAGCAAGATTGTTTCCAGGTGCAGCTGAATTGACAACTTAGTTGTTAAGGCTTATAAATATTCTTTGGCTCCCCTTGTGTCGAATTAATAAATTGGGTTTCACTTCCCTCGAAAATATTGCGATACACCCCCTATACTTGTGGGTCAGCAAGACTATTTTCTGGCACCCTTGTCGGGGAGCATAGCTTTATTTATAAAGTTCACTTGGATTCTCTATTGTTCGCTGCTATCCATCCATCATGGGTAAGTCTCGTGATGGCAAGTTTCCTATTTTACCATCCACTACAAGAAGAGGTACGGTTCTAAACACCTCTGCCGCTCTTGATTCACCGTCTATCATGAGTAAGTTCCTTACACCACCACATACACATGCTACACACACTGCTACTACTGCTGAATCTGAAACTTCTGATGCTTATGATGATGCTTCTACTGTGCTTGATAAGAGAGGTTCATTAGGTCCTTTCCTAGATGCTACGATTGCTAGAACTATAGCTGGAAATACCAAAACTCCTAATGAAGACACTACCACACCTGTTAGCTCACCTGAGTCTAGTGAGAGTTATGATATTGAAGAAGATTATGTTGAGATGACCGATGAGTCTATTAAAGAATGTAAGAACACCCATGATAGGAGCGCTGCTAAGAGTCTCCTTGAGAGGCGTACTATTAGACCCAAATTGTATCCTGCTGCTAAGTTTGCTGCTTCTCCCATAAACATTACAGATGAAGATTATGATTTCTCTCTCGATCTATCTTACATAGCTATTGTCGAGAAAGAACCTTTTTGTGGGACTAAGAATGAAAGTGCGGTAGCACATATGAATGAACTTTCTACCATGAGTGGCTTGTTTTCTGATGATATTAAGATGCGTACTTACTTTGTTGCTAAGATTTTTCCCTTTTCACTGAAAGGAGAAGCTAAAACTTGGTTTAGTAATTTACCTCCTGTATCTATTGATAGCCCTGAGTGCTTGATTAGTACTTTCCTGCAGAAATATTTTCCTCCTAGTGCTAGACATGCTATTTTGCAGGAACTTTTTGATTTTAAACAGGGAGAAAAAGAGGTATTACCCGAATCTTGGGCAAGGTTTTGTGCTTTGATTCATGCACAGGCTGGAAGTCCATTACCTAAGAATGAGGTTCTTGATATATTTTATAATGGACTAACCGAGGAATCTAGGACATACCTAGATAGTTGTGATGATTGTGTTTTCAGGAATAGGACTCCTAAGGAAGCTGAGGAATTAATGGCTAAAATAAGCAAGAATTATGAAGATTGGACTCCTCCTAAACAAGCTATACCTGAAGTAATTGTACCTGAACCATCTATTCCTGTGCCTATTCCAACATCAAAGAAGAGGGGAGTTATTGAATTAAATGATGAAGTGATGAAGGAAGCTAAGAAATGTCTCAAGGAGAAGGGAATTAAAGCTACAGATGTCAAGAATTTACCTCCTATAGAAGAATTATGTAAGCCTATTTCCTACTCATCCACTATTGAGGTACACTCTCTCCAACACTTTTATGAAGGTGATATCCCTTACTCTAAACCTCCTGATCAATGCTTAGAAGATTTCGATATCTTTATTGTTAAGCAAGATAACTTTAATAAAAGGGTGCAAAATCATCTAATGGAAAACATTAGAGCTATTGTTGAGTTGAAAGATATTGTGGAAAGAACCTCTAATGATGTTAAAATGATTGTTAAACACTTTCAAATGGTTCAAACTCAAATAGATCAACTCGTTAAAGTGCAAAATGACTTGCTAGTGAATGCTGCTAAAGAAAAACATGCTTATGAAATTAGAACTAGAAGTGGTGCTGCTACCCAGGATCCTCTATATCCTGAGGGGCATCCCAAAAGAATTGAGCAGGATTCTCAACAAGCTGAAAATAGTGGTTCTACTCGTAAGAAAAGGAAAAAGAAACATAAAACTGTTAAAGAACCCTCTGAACCTGCTATAGATCCTAATAGTATATCTATCTCTGATGCTGAAACTGAAAGTGGTAATGAAAAAAATGAAGTGCCTAATGAAGAAAAAGTTGAAGAAGAACCTGAAAACCACACTAAGACTACTAAATACACCAAAGAAGATTTTATTGCTAAGAAACATGGTAGTGAAAGAGAACCTTGGGTCTAAAAACCTATGCCTTTCCCTGATAAGAAACACAAGTCAAAAGAAGATGAACACTATAATAAGTTTTGTGAGTGGATGAAGCCTTTATTCTTGCAAATTCCTTTGACTGATGCTATTAAATTGCCTCCTTAATCAAAGTATATGAAGGACATAGTCTCGAATAAAAGAAAGATCCCTAATGAAGAAATTTCTACGTTGCTTGCTAATTATTCCTTCAATGGTAAGGTTCCTAAGAAACTTGGAGACCCAGGGATTCCAACTATCCCTTGCTCTATTAAGAACAGTTATGTTAGAACTGCTTTGTGTGATTTGGGAGCTAGAGTTAGTGTTATGCCTTTTTCTCTCTATAAGAGGCTTTAGCTTGAAAAATTGATTCCAACTGATATATCTTTGCAAATGGATGATAAATCTACCACCATTCCTGTGGGTATATGTGAGGATGTACCTGTTCAGGTGGCTCACAATTGCTTGATATTAACTGATTTTGTTGTGCTTGAAATGCCTAAAGATGATAATATGTCTATTATTCTTGGGTGACCTTTTCTTAATACTGCATGAGCTGTTATTAATTGGAATCAAGGAAAGGTGACCTTCAATGTTAATGACAAGGAACATACTGTCTATTTCCCCAAGAAGATTGAAAGGACTTATGGTTTGAATTCAATTGAACATGTTGAAGGCATTCAAGTTGGAGAAATTTATTGTCCCATACAAAGAGAAAAATTTGAAACTATTATGATTGGGACTATTGCTATCAAGGTTAAGGTAACATAATCATTAGTGGAGTACAAAGTTTTGTCTCATATGCAATTGTTTTGGTAGCAAGACTTGATTAACCTTGCTAACAAAAGGATTCCATTGAACAAAACAATGTTTTCATTATGATTATATCCGTTTATTTCTATCCTTTGCATTTTAGTTTTTGCTTTCGTTTAGTTTTCTTTGTGTTGTTAGTTGCTTGCATGCTAGAACTTCTGTAGTTCTAGCCTTGTTTTGTCCTTGCATCATGTTTCCAAAAGAAAAAAAATCTGTTTGTCAGAAAAATCATTCTTCTATTTTTGAAAAAAGCCCAAAAATAAAGTGTCTCGAAAAATTCCAGAAAATTCATATTAAATTTTTACGTGAAAAAGGGGCAGAGGAGTACCTGGTAGGTACCAGGGGGGCCCACCAGGCAGGCACACCATGTGGTGGCGCGGCCAGTCCTGGGTGGCCCCATGCCCTGGTGTGGGCCACCCTGGCCCCCCACTTACTCTCTCACCTGCCACTTTCTTCTCTCTCTCGAGTAAGCTCCAGTTCATAGCTCAAAACCACGTTCTTTCTGTGCTTGCTCTCGATTTCTTCGATCTCCTTGCTCATCCCATCTTTCTTGCTGAAATTTGGAGCATTTGTTCCCTGGTATGTGACTCCTCCCCTTGTCTAAATAGATTTGTGTTTAGTGGATTTTATGTTGAGTATTTTGCCGCTGTAGGTGACTGGTTATGAGAGCTTGTAAGTTTGTTTGATGCTTAGAGATATAGTTTTGATGCATGTTTAGGCCTCTTGCAGGTCCCTATGAGTAGAATCCTTCATTATATTTACTTTGCAATCACTTGTTTGATAGGTGTTTAAATTTCAGAATACCAAGCATGAACAACCATACTTTTGGAGAGATATTTGAGAGTGATGCACCTAGGAGGTCGAGGCCCTCAAGAATAGCCTCTCAAGCTAGGCCATCATACAATGAAGACCTCATTGCAACCCGTATTGGTAGTGAAAGGGATGATAGGGATGCTCACCCATCCTCTTTTCCTTGTTTTACTTTCTTGCAAGCTGCAGGTATTCTTGATGATTTCTTGCTATTGATTGAGAGGGTTGGTTTAACCTCTTATATGCAAGATGAGAGTGCACAATACGCTATGCTCACCAAAACTTTTGTTGAGAGCTTCTCATTTACTAACACACACTATCAATCTACTGTCTCTTTTAAAATCTATGATATGCCCTTCACCATGCCTTTGGAGAGATTTTGCAGTATTGTAGGTGTGCGCATGACAGGGACCGTGAAGAAAATTCAAGGGCGATCCGCTGATTTGTTGGAGCTTTACCGAGGGGTGACCAATGATGATGACCGCGTAGCGCAGCGCGGAAAGATAAGAAATATCCAACTCCCTGCTCTTAGATACTTTGCATATTATCTTGCTACTAGTGTATTGGGTAGGGAGAACACTAGTAATATCTCCAACTATCATTTAGCATTCCTTGCTGCTGCGCTTAACAATGATACTCGGTACAATCTTGGCTCGCTTATTGCTCGCCGCCTAGCTGCTAGGGGGCCTATCTATGGGGGCATCATTGCCTCGCGTGTAGTCAATGCATTAGGTCTTTCGGTGGATCCCGATGATGCTATGCTAGCACCACAAAGGCTTGACCTTGTTGCCATGAAAACTCATCACTTTGTCACTGCTACCTCTAATTTGAACAATCTAGTATATAGGATGCTTTTCACTGACAGGGATGAAAGGGAGATCCTTTTGCCACAGCCTGCTTTGTTTAGTGTTGACAGGAGACCGTGGTCGCACTCCAAGGAGGAGGTGGATGAGCAGCTTCACTTGCTGGGTTTCCATGAGCATCACTAGGAGGATGTGCCCTCCTATGATTACTCCGCACATTACGGAGGGACATACTCGAGCTCACACCAGGACGAGGGTACCTCCTCGTCGTACCACAGTGACACTTCATCTTGGGCAGCTTGGGATTGATACCCACTTAGGCCCAAAGCCTAAGCTTGGGGGGAGGTACGCTGACACCGCACTCATCTCCATATCATGTTGCGTCGGTACTTTGTATATTCATGTTTTCATTCTCTTTTTAGTTTTCGTTCTTCTTTGCTTTTGCTTTCTAAAAACACAAAAAGACCAAAAATATTTTTGTTGTTTCTCTTTGGTTTGCTTCTTCTTTTTGCCTTGGTTTGTTTTTCCCTTTTTGCTTTGTTTGAACTATTCGAAAAATCTAAAAAGATTTTGCTTTGTTTGTTTTTCCCTTTTGGTTCTTGTTTAAAAATCGAAAATACCAAAAATATTTGTCGTTCTTCTTTGGTTTTTGCGAGTTTGCTACAGGGTTCGGAAGTTCTCAGTGGAATATTGGTTTCATATTATTATTCAAGCCACACAAGTGAAGAGCAATAATAAGGATTAATGACAACTTGAGGCATGGTAAGAGGCTGGTAACGAACTCTATTTGTTTTCATTTTTGTACATATACTCATCACTGTGGGCATGCTTAGTCCGTTCATGTAGAGTGTATGTTTTCTTTGGATGCTTAGTAGTTCTTGCTTTCTTATGATTAGCTCCAGCTCTCTAATAGTTTGTAGCATGTCTCATGAATGTCTGCTTGCATTACTCTATTCATAAATCAGTATGACACCATGGTATCCTCCTCTGAATGTTTCATTTGATTGACTTGGCACATGCTCATGCATCCACATGATTGTAATAATCAGTTAAGCCTCGATGAATTATTTTGCCTTGAAGATCTTGAATCACTTTCATGCCATGAGTAGTCTTGTTTTGTTGCAAGCATGATAATGATAGCTATTGCTCTCTCGTTTGTCGATCCCTTATTATTGCTAGCCTTCACTTCCACTGAGTGTTTTACTCAAGTTTCCAACTTCCTAAACCAAATATTTCCAAAGTGTCCACCATACCTACCTATTAGCATCATTTGCTACTCCTGTGCATATTCATTCTTCCTTGTTTCTTCCGAATAAAATGTTTGCTTGTTATGGGAAAACTAGTTAGTAAAGCTCTCACGAACTTGATGGCACACTTTATTTCCTGCACTTAATAAACCTGAACCATTGTGAACTCTCCATGAAAGTTATATGCTTGCAAATTATAGGCTGGGGATTAGCAGAACCGCGTTGTCACGGGGAACGCTTTCAACACTTGTAAATATATACCCAGTTGATACCTTGCTCTTTTGTTTGCGAATGTCATCAGTGTGAAATAAAAGGGGAGCTTGTAAGTCCATGGAGTTATGTATGTGTGTTAGATAAACGCCTGGGCCACTGGTCTAATACATGCTGACATGGTGGAAACCTGCAACGTAACCATAATGATATCTATGAAGCATTCTTCTTATAAAAAAAGAGAGAGATAGCTATTGAGAAAAAGAAAAAAAAAGTTTTATAAAAAGAGGAAAGAGAGAAAAAAACACCATTTTCCAATGGTAAATAAGAAGATTACTGAGATACTCATTGTCTGCTTTCCTTGTCATTTTGATATGGGGATTCTTCCGTATCATCGGGCAAGGGGTACCCTGTTGGCGGTTCTCAATGATACGCACATACTTACGATGACAAGAACTTACCGGTAACTAAAGTTGAGTAGCATGAGGAGCGGCACTCGTACTCAAGGGACTTGGGATCTTCAGTTTATAGTCTGTCAAGCATATAACTCAGATTGGACCTCACTTTCACCTTAACCACATTAAAGATGCTTATGACAGGGGCAATGAGAGCTCAAAGCTAACGAGTACCATAATTTCAGCATTTGGAAGCCTTTCAAAATTATTCAAAACCTTTTTCTTCTACTTGTTGAGTCTCCACATATTCTTTGAGCACCTTCTTGAGAGCATAGTTGTCATTCTTTGTGTTTGCTCCGTTACTTGATTATTTGTGTTATGACTTTGATGCTTGTATCCTTGATATCTTTACTTCTAGTCATCACTTGAACTTCAGAGGTGCCTTGATATTCATAATCAAAGGGCAAGCGATATACCACTCTATCATACCTTTTTATGAGCATTGTAATGTTGCTTATGTTTGTGCTTCATGCTACTTATTATTCTTGAGTTGGAATCTCTTCATAGCTTGCAATGACTATTAAGTAGACTCAGTTGCATACTCTTTATTATGAACTGTCTGAGTAGTTGATCACATTGGTGAGAATATTTACATCATATGAAGCAAATGTGTTCGTGAAAGTTCTTTTATCGCACTCAGTTTTCAACTGAATTGCTTGAGGACAAGCAATAAGCTAAGCTTCGGGGAGTTGATACGTCCAAAACATATCTACTTTCCCGAACACTTTTGCTATTGTTTATCCTCTATACTTGTGTGATTTGGATGCAACTAATGCGAACTGACGCTGTTTTCAGCAGAATTGCCTTGGTGTCTAATTTTTGTGCAGAAAATCAACTATCAGAAAAAATCTTGGAAAATATGCCACAAATCCTATTTCACCCGAAGACTCCAGGAGCCAGAATACGAGACGGAGAAGAGCCAGGGTGTGCCACACCACCTGGTGGCGCTGCCAGAGCCGCGCCAGGTGGTGGGCCCCTGTGCACCCTCGGCCTCTCTCTTCGCCTATAAGGAGCCTTCTGACCTAAAAACTTCGGAGGGTTTGACGTTTTCCTAGAAGGAGTTCCGCTCCGCCGCCACCACCAGATTCCATGAAACAAAGACTGTAAACTCCGCTCGGCATTCTGCCGGACGGGAATTGAGGAGATCATCGCCATCATCATCACCATCGCTTCTCTATCGACCATCCATGTTTACCACATCTATGATAGAGTAATCCCCAGCTCTAGGCAATAGGTATGGAATGTAATGGATTAGATAGTCCATGTAATGGCATTAGATTGTTAGGGCATGGTGCCTAGTATCTTTTATTAGTGCTTTATGACTTTGTTGCGACTTTTTGTGCTTAATGCTTGTCACTAGGGCCCGAGTGCCATGATTTCAGATCTGAACATGTTATTGATTCATTATGATAGTATTGTTATTGGTCTTATCTACAAGTTGTATACACGTCGTTGTCGGAACCTATGGCCCCGGCGATGTAAATCGGGATAACCGAAGGGAAAGGCTTTGATGTGAGGATCACATGTGTTCACGGAGTGTTAATTTTGCTCGGTGCTCTATTAAAGGAGCACCTTAATTGCGATAGTTCCCTAGAGGCCCCGCCGCAAACGGGTCAGGACAAAAGATGTTGTGCAAGTTCTCATTACGAGCACGTATGACTATATATGGAACACATGCCTAGGATTGTCTAGTACTTGGATGCTTTATCTTATTTATCTGCAATTGCCCTATGTTCTGATTGCTATGTGAATTGTCTTGTCCATGCAACGCCCGTCCATCCATCCCTATGCCTACCGTGACTCGAATCCCAATTGCATCGCTACATTTACCGTTTTTGCTTTACTCATCGCTCCGCTTTTACTATTCCTACTACAAAACTCTTACTCTTGATAAACCATCGTGAGCAAGATTGTTTCCAGGTGCAGCTGAATTGACAACTTAGTTGTTAAGGCTTATAAATATTCTTTGGCTCCCCTTGTGTCGAATCAATAAATTGGGTTTCACTTCCCTCGAAAATACTGCGATACACCCCCTATACTTGTGGGTCATCAGAGCGCTAGCTTCGGCTTCGTCCTCCGGGTCAACTTCGTTGTCCTCCAGGTCTTCAGCCTTGTCGCCTAGCTCGGAGCCCTCGCTCTTGCTCCCTTCCTCTTCAGCTCCAGAGACAATTTCTTCATTAGCAGTATCAAGATAACTCAGCCCCTTGTTCCAAGCATGGCAGAAGGAGTATTGGATGAGCTTGTTGGCACAGGCCTGGCGGCGTGCGATCCACTCCGGATCTTCGCACCACTTAGACCTGGTGCGCATACGAGTGAGAAATGCCAAGTCGATTCCTTTGTACCATGAGAGCGCAAATTTCAGAGCAATGTCGGCCCCAGCCCGTGCGGCAGATTCGCGCCACAAATGCAGCTGCATGTCACATTCCATGAGTTTGGCTATAAAAGCCAAGCCTTTTTTGGGAATGGTTTCGCTGGGCCAGAGGCAGCTGAACATCCGTGTTGCCGTCGGGATGATGTCCGCGCCATGGTTCTTTACTACCTCAAGGCGAGCGGTGAGACTCGCCAGGATATCTTCCGTGGTATAGGGGATTGGCTCGCCATCAGGGGTAGCAGGAATTCCACGTTGTTCGTGGGACTGGCTTACGGCAGAGGCAGCAAGCATATCGCTCTCTGGAAATTTGCTTAAGGATAAGAAGAGAAACAGTGAGCAAATGGACCAAATCCGAATAGTAACAGATCAAGCAAGGGCGGAAAACTTACGCGCAATTTGGAAGAGGAGTCGCTGAAGCTCGGAATCAACATTGGCATTGTGGACCCGGAGTTTTTCGTATTCGGTGGTCACCGACGTAAGCTTGACGTCGGCTTCCTCCAGTAGGCTCTTATCCTTGGAGATTTGCGTGGTTAAATGCTCTTTCTCCTCGGCAAACTCCTGGTCGGCCTTCTCCAGCGCGGACTGATAGGAGCTCTTAAGCTTTTGAATTTCGGTGTTCAGCCGAGTGATCTCCGAGTCCTGCTGCCTGAGCCGAGCTATTTCCTCATCTTTCTTTTTTAGTTCAGCTTCATAGTTACCTGCTTGTTCGAGGCAGTGGGTCATCAGTTCAGGCATGGTGACACTGTCATCGAGAGCAACAACAACATGATCCGGAGGACCCAAAGTATGAGTGTCCACCGGATGAGGCAAGGAAAGTATAATGATTATATGAAAGGGATGAGTTTACCTTTAATCTCTGCAAGGTTCTTCCTCATGATTTTATTCTCAGCTTCAACCTCGGCTGCATGATTCAGACAAGACATTCATATAAGTCCTAGGAAGTTTGAATGAACAAGGGAGAAAAGGAATGGAAACTAACCCCTCTTCTGGTACTCCACCAGGAGTTTACCATAACGCCCGCGAATGTCTTTGTAGGAGTCCAGTAGGCGCTGGAACTCAGCAGTTCGGCGATTAGTGGTAATCTGAAATAAGCAAGGAAGAGACAAAAGTTCAGAGGCAAGGTAGAAATAATTCAAAGTCTACAAGATCCGGGCCAAGTGGAACTTAACCCAGCTCTAGGTGTGTGGATATTCGAAGTCTACAAGACCCGGGCCAAGTGGAACTTAACCCGGCTCTAGGTGTGTGGATATTCGAAGTCTACAAGACCCGGGCCAAGTGGAACTTAACCCGGCTCTAGGTGTGTGGATATTCAAAGTCTACAAGACCCGGGGCAAGTGGAACTTAACCCGTCTCTAGGTGTGTGGATATTCGAAGTACATAAGATACGGGCCAAGAGAACTAGACCCGGCCAAAATTTATTGCAAATTAATGTCATTATGAACAAAAGCTAAGCTCTATGAGAAGCATCCGACCGAATAACAAATTATTCCCTCGGAGGCTCGAGGACTAGGGGATATATCTATAATGATTCAGTAGTGTAAAACATCAGCAGTAGAGAAAAACGATTACCTCCATCATCGGGCCAGCCAAAGAGATAGCCTTGGTAGCGGAGTTCATTTGGGTGCTGAACTCGGCTGGGCCAAACCTCTCCGGCAAATCGTCTTGAGGATCGACGAACTCGGTGTTGTTCCAGTTCTTCACATACTCAAGGAGTTGTGGACTATAATTTTCGCCGCTCGGAGAATGGCTCGCCACAAGGCCCTTCACGTGGGCCTCCCGCCTGGCGAATTGAGCTGTAGTGGGGCTGGTGTGCAAAAACAGTTGTTGGCTGCCCTCTGATCTAGAGGCAATAGACCCAGATGAAGTTACTTTGGCTTTGCTAGACGAGGGTGGAGGAATTGGCTGAAAGATGTCGGCCATGGAAGGAGTAGACCCGGAGGGAGCCGATGGAGCTTTTACCTTCAGAGGCTTGGAGGCTCTTCTTTATTCTTCTTCTTTGGTCTTTGCTTCTTGGTCTTCTTGATGCTCTTCTTCTTTGGTGTTGTTCTTGGTCTGGTGCTGGTCTTTGGAGATCTTTGGGCGGCGCCGATGAAGCGGGCACCTCAGGATCTGGCACTAAGGCCGAGGAACTAGGGAGATCCGGCATCGCCGTATCCAGATCTGGCCTACTACCCCCCGCGCCGACATTGCCCTCCTCTTGGCGAGGTGGGCTCTGGTCAGGCGCAGCCACGGAGCCCTCTTGAATAGGGCTGAGCGGGCGATAATCATCGTTGCGGGGGGGGGGGGAGGGGGCTGCTCTGGGGTAGGGAGGCAATGCCGGGGCCGCTCTGAGGGATGTCCCTAGGAGCTCTAAGAGAAAAAGCACCAAGTCAAAAAGAAGAATCAGTAAGAAACAAAGGCAAGCGAAGGAGAAAATACAAAGGAGCAGAATCAGAGAACTTACTCATCCGCGGTAGGAGGAGCCCGAGGCTGGGGCGCCCTCCGAACTGTGCTCTTGGCGGCAGGCTTGGCTGAGGGTTTAACCCTGGACTTCTTTTGCCTCTTCTTGGGCGGCGACACCTCCGAAGCTGCGGTCGAGGTAGCTGCGCGCTTCTAGGACAGAGCCGGAGCCGGGCCACCAGTTGCAAGGGGAGGAACCTCGTGGGCCTGATTGTCCAGGTTAGCTGAAGATTCGGACATAGCTAGGTGCATGTAAGGGATGAGAACCGAATCAAGTACCTCAAGGACCTCAACGTCCGAGTCATCATCGTGTGGCCAATCCCTTAGAGAAGAGGCCTTACCAACGTTGCGTCTGAAGACGTCTGGGGTAGGCAGGAAGGCCTCCGGATCAGGCTCCACCTTGTCCTCCTCGGTGCGGTCCTCCAACCATTTGCTTGCCAGCACCTTGCCATCCTCCAGCGGTTGCTGGAGAAATTTCTGAGAGAATAATTGCCAAGTTACAAAGGAAAACCGACATACGAAGAAGATTCGAAAAACAAAGAAGGGCTAATTTACCTTTGGAGGAGTGGCACGGGTGAAGGGCTCGAGTCCCCACTCCCAATCCTCGGAGAACTCCTTCTCCATGTTGAATATGGACTTGACCCGGCGGTAAACCACTGAGTTATCCAGCTCGAAAGAAGAGGTCCGGTGAGGGTCAAGAGGGCCGCTAAGATAGCAGATCTTGTGGGCTCGCTTCTGGAGGGGGGAGGCCCGGTTGCGGAGGAAAGTGATCATGATTTATCCTCCCCCCAGAGTTTCTCCTTGAGAAGCTCCTTGATCCGGCACGCCACTTGGTTCACCAGGGCCGTGGGCTGCTTCGGGATGCTCTCCCAACGCGAGGAGTCAGGAGGGCCAAGCTTAAAGGGGAGCAACCGGATCAGGTCCTCCTTGGTGGTGTTCTAGACATAAAAGAATGCCCGGGCCCATCCCTTGCAAGATTCGAGTCCCGTAACCTGGTGGAACACGAATTGTTTCCGGGGTGAGATGGAGGCGGCGCCACACTGGGTCAACTGCTTGTTCTCCGGGGTGCGCTCCTTATCCGGAATCACGTTCCTCTGCAGGCCAAAGAACTTGATCCAAAGTTCTTTGGTTGGCCAGAGGCCAATGTACCCCTCCATGCCAGAAGCAAAGGAGGATAGAGAAGTAATAACGTTTGCGGGGAGGTGATGCGGTTGCAACTTGTACGTGGAAACAAAATCAAAGAAGAAATCGGAGGTGGGAAGGCCGAAGCCACGCTGGAAATGCGATAGAAAAACTACATACTCCCCATATTTGGGGGAAGGAAAGACATCACCGGAGGCGAGGCGGCAGGCGACGCCGGCGGGGATGCGCCACGTGGCATGGAGCCAATTGAGGTCTTCCTCATGGACGATGGATCCAGCCCAACCGTCGCGCTCGCGGCCCTCCGCTCCTTCTCCTTGTTGTGCCACCACCGCTGCTTCCGCCTCAGACATGGTGGATTCAAGATCTTCCAAGGAGTAATCGGAGTAGAGGTAGCCGAAAGAAAGGAAGCGGTAAGTGCAAGGTCCCGTGGTGGAAATTAACACTGGGAACGGTGGCGACGGCGCGAAATGCTATCGGAGCACGGTTGCGGTGGCGCTCGTGAAGCAGAGAACTGGCGGCGGTGGTGGATTCACTGTGAAAGAGAGAAATAGCAGTGGAGCGCGGCGCAAATGGGGGAACTTCCCCTGGGAGTGCCCTGCACCCCCTACTTAACCGTGCCGCATGCGCGTCGTGGGATCCACTGCGGACAACACGCTGCATGCAACTAGCGTGTATGAGGCCAGAACAACCAATCTGAGCAAGGCCACAAGAGGGGTTACAGGAGTAGATGACCCCATGATCTAAAGCAACATTACAGTTAATGAGGCGCTGCAGTGAAGAGATGTTTACAACAATTATTCCTGACATTGCGACAGTAACCGGCGCATTAAATGCGCGCGGCCCTTAAAATGAGGCAAACTGATGATTACCCTCCACGTAGGATGTGGAGAAGCATACAAGAGAAGGAAAGGTAACCCGGATAAGCAAGCAAAAGACCTGTCCAATGAGGAATAACTCGGAAAGTGCAAAAGGGTTGCAAGATGAGAAACTCCGGGTTACGAGGTAACTCGGCCTAAGGAGCGAAAGATCCGGATAAGGGAACCTGCTGTGGCCTCAACAACTAAAAGTTTCTCAGACCCCACCAGCTTCGGGGACTAATGTTGGGGGGATACCCCCGGGTAGGGTAACACCGGGGTATAAGGGCCGAGTTAGCCGAGTGCAGTAGCGGTCAAGCAAAGTCTTGTGGGTCACCTCAAGGTAGGCCGAATCACGGTGTGACCCGGCCCATGGGGCATTTCCTTGACAATGCTCTGGCCGGCATAAGATTTATGCCGGCCATGTCTATCTATTTTGCAGGTAAATGGGTAAGCCAGATTAGCTATATGCTAGCCGGATTATCTTATCTTCCAAGAGAAGGAATCCCCCACTGGTTAAAAAGTGGCTTTATTAGCTGAAGCATGTGCAAAGTAAAGTAAAGAAGAGGACCAGCGGGTCAGGGGCGACCAAGGTGACGCGGGCAAAGCCGGATGACGTAGCCCGTGTCTGGTGACGCCAAAAGGCAAGGATTATGCCATGGGTTACGTCCAAAACCCGGACAAGCCGTTAAAGGGAATAAAGAAGCATCTGCTTTAGGAAAGGAGCATATTCGCAGAATATGCTGCCACCTATGCCCTAGAATTTTAACCCGGGCTCCCCTATATAAGGAGCACCAGGGCCTCCATAGAGAGGGACGGCCAATAGATCAATCATTCTTTGTCTAAGGTAGAACTCTAGGGCTAGTGAGAAGGAAGTAAGAGACATCGTCTCCTTCTTGTTGAAAGTCTTAGGAGCACTTGTAAACACCATTGATAGAGAATATACAAGAACTTCCGTGCGTGGAATCACCAGGCTCTCCCTCCCTGGATTCCCCTAGCACTCATTGGCCCCATCTTTAGCCTATCCATGGCATCTGCCGTGCCACCACCACGACACTTTATGTCAAACAAACAAACGTCTTGCAAAGCAATGTTATTCATGAATCTTTTGTTTGTGCCTTTTCATGTTGCAACATAGTTTCTTTGTCTTATTGCTAGAACTTTGTCTTTCATGTTATAATTGAAGTACTATGATCCCAACTTTGAATGTTTTACAAATACTTTGATCAAGTTTATGATGGTGCATGTCACCTCAAAAATTATTCTTTCTTTTTATCACTTACCTACTCGAGGACGAACAGGAGTTAAGCTTCGGGATGTTGATACGTTGCTAACGTATCCATAATTTTTGATGTTCCATGCTTGGTTTTTCTACTTTCTTATGTTTTGTCCACACTTTGGAGTACTTCTCACATGATTCCTTGGACTAACCTATTAACAAGAGCCACAGTGCCAGCTGCCTGTTTTCTGCTATTTTTGGTTCCAGGAAGTCAGAAAACGAATATTCTCAGAATTGGACCGGACAAAAGCCAAAGTTGTTATTTTCCCGGAAGACTCACGGAGCCAGAAGGAGAGTTGGAGAGGGGCCACAGGGTGGCGACACCACCCCTAGGCGCGTGTCCCCCTTGGCCGCGCCAGGGCATGCTGTGGGCCCCCTGGCCGGCCACCGACCTTGCCTCTTTCGCCTATATATCTCCCCCGAGGCAAAAACCCTAAATCATCAAGCCTCCAGCCACGAAAAGTTCCGCAGCGCTGGCGCCACCGAAGGGGAGATTCGGGGGACAGAAAGCCTCTGTTCCGGCACCCTGCCGGGACAGGGAAGTGCCCCCGGAGCCATCTCCATCGATCTCCACCACCATCTCCATCGCCATTGCTGATTCCCATGATGAGGAGGGAGTAGTTCTCTCTCGAGGCTAAGGGTTCTACCGGTAGCTCTGTGTTCATCTCTCTCTCTATGCATGATCTTATTGAGATCATGACCTTGTAATCTATAGATCTACCTTGCTACTCAGGTGCTTTAATAGATCTCTTCTCTCCCCATGTGTGTGAAGTTGACAGTGTACATGCACACCATGGTGGCACTTAGGCTAGAGATTACAACTTGTTATGAGTTATATTTGGAGTTGGATGTCTTTATGAAATTGTGGTGTTTGTTTGAACCATCTAGTGCTCAAGGTGACAGTGTGGAGTTATCTAGATGTGGAAAGCAAACTTTGAGGTGTGCTCTTATAGCCCTACCATGGATTAGAGTGTCCAACCAGAGAGTAGTGATGACCCACAAGTATAGTGGGTGTATCGCAGTATTTTCGAGGGAAGTGAAACCCAATTTATTGATTCGACACAAGGGGAGCCAAAGAATATTTATAAGCCTTAACAACTAAGTTGTCAATTCAGCTGCACCTGGAAAACAATCTTGCTCATAGTAGTTTATCAGTAGCAACAGTTTTGTAGTAGGAATAGCAAAGTAGCAGCAGTAGTAAAGTAAAAACAGTAGTAACAAAGGCAGTAAACAGTGGGATTCGAGTGCGGTAGGCATAGGGATGGATGGACATGCGTTGCATGGACAAGACAATTCACATAGCAATCAGAACATAGGGCAATTGCAGATAAATAAGATAAAGCATCCAAGTACTAGATAATCCTAGACATGTGTTCCATATATAGTCATACGTGCTCGCAATGAGAACTTGCACAACATCTTTTGTCCTGCCAGCCCGTTTGCAGCGGGGCCTCTAGGGAACTACTGGCAATTAAGGTGCTCCTTTTAATAGAGCACTGGAGCAAAGCATTGACACTCTGTGAACACATGTGATCCTCACATCAAAGCCATTCCCTTCCAGTTATCCCGATTTCTGTCACTTCGGGGCCATAGGTTCCGGACAACAACGTGTGTATACAACTTGCAGATAAGACCAAAAACAATACTATCATAATGAATCAATAACATGTTCAGATCTGAAATCATGGCACTCGGGCCCTAGGGACTAGCATTAAGCACAACAAGTCGCAACAAAGTCATAAAGCACTAATAAAAGATACTAGGCACCATGCCCTAACAATCTGATGCCATTACATGAATGATCTCATCCAATCCCTACCATCCCCATAGGCTAAAGTGGGGGATTACTCACTCATAGATGGGGGAAACATGGATGGTCGATGGAGAAGCGATGGTGATGATGATGGCGATGATATCCTCCAATTCCCCATCCGGTAGGTGCCGTAACGGAGTTTCGGTGCTTTCATGGAATTGGTGGTGGCGTGAGAACTCCTTCTGGAAACACGTCGAACCCCCTGAAGTTTTTAGGTCAGGAGGCTTCTTATAAGAGAAGAGGGAGACCGAGGGGGTGCCTGGGGCCACCACACCATGCCCTGGCGCGACCAGGCCCAGCCCGCGCCTGGGGGGTGTGGCCAGCCCCTGGCCCTCCTCCGTCTCGTATTCTGGCTCCTGGAGTCTTCTGGAAAAATAGGCACTTTGGCTTTTGTCCCGTCCAATTCCGAGAATATTCATTTTCTGACTTTCCTGGAACCAAAAACAGCAGAAAATGCAGGCACTGTGGCTCTTGTTAATAGGTTAGTCCAAGAAATCATATGAAAAGTACTCCAAAGTGTGGACAAAACACAAGAAAGTGGATAAAACCAAGCATGGATCATCAAAAATTATAGATACATTTGCAATGTATCAACATCCCCAAGCTTAACTCCTGCTCGTCCCCGAGTAGGTAAGTGATAAAAAGAAAGAATAATTTTTGAGGTGACATGCACCATCAAATACTTGATCAAAATATTTGTAAAACATTCAAAGCTGGGATCATAGTACTTCAATCATAACATGAAAGACAAAGTTCTAGCAATAAGACAAAGAGACTATGATGCAACATGAAAAGGCACAAACAAAAGATTCATGAATAACAATGCCTTGCAAGACATTTGTTTGTTTCACATAAAGAAAACATAGCATAGTGGCATTCAGCTTGTCCCTCATAGAGTAGCAAACATAAATGCATAGGACACCTTCAAAGTTTACAAGAGTGACTAGATACAAATAGTTTAAAACAAGCAATATCAAGGTATGCATCAATCAACAAGTCTTGGGACAATGCACATAGAACTAAGAATGCCCACTCTGCTCTCAAGAAATTGCTCATAGAATGTGTGGAGACTCAACAAGGAAATGAAAAGGTTTTGAAAAGTTTGAAAGGATTCCAAATGTTGAAAGTATGATACTCGTTAGCTTTGAGCTCTCATTGCCCCTATCATAAGCATCTTTAAATGGTTAAGGTTAAACTGACACAACTAAGAGGATATGCTTGACACGTTATAAATCGAAGTCTCATGCCCCTTACTTACGAAGACCGATCCTCGTGCTACTCAACTTCAGTCACAAGTAAGCTCTTGTCATTGTAAGTATATACGTATCATAGAGAACCACCAACGGGGTACCCCTTGCACATGACACAGGAGCTATCCCATAATCAAAATGACAAGGCAAGCAGACAATGAGCATCTCAGCGATCTTTTTATTTACTATGTGCATAGATTTTTATTGAGGATGCTTCATAGAATGCTCATTATGGTTATGCTGCAAGTTTCCACCATGATTAGGCATGGCTTAGGCTAGCTACCAGGCTTTCTCTAACATACATACAAACTCCATGATCTTATAAGTTCCACTTTTATTTCACACCGCCGGGATCCATAAGCAAAAGAACATGATATCAACGAGGTACTAAGTACCAATGCAATGTTGAAAGCGTTCCCCATGATACATGGTTCTGCTAACTTCAACTCATAAAGCGCAAGTATATGCGCAACAAAGAAGGACGCGATGGTTCAGGTTTATTAAGTGCAAGAAAATAAAGTGTGCCATCAAGTTCGTGAGATCTTTACTAACTAACTTTCTCATAACAAGCAAATATTTTATTCGGAAGAAAACAAGGCATATTGAATATGCACGGAGGTAGCAAATCGTGCTAATAGGTAGGTATGTGGACACTTTGGCAATATTTGGTTTAGGGGAGTTGGAAACATTACTAAAATACTCAGCAAAAGTGAAAGCTAGCAATAGTAAGGGAGCGACAAACAAGAGAGCAATAATGGCCATAATCATGCAGAGCGACAAAACTTCATTGATCAAAGCATAAAGTGATACTACAAGTTGAAAACTAAAGGATCATAAAGGCTATGGTGACTTGAGATAGTCATAATATGGTGTGAGCATGCGCCAAGTCAACCCAAATAAAGCATCAAAGGAGAATACCACTATACTATGCTTTAATATGCTAAAACAACGCATGATTCATCCAAGGCACATTAAGCAATATCAATTGTTTATAAAAAGTCATGCTACAGCAAAGAATACTAAGCATCAAGCCAAAACAATATCAAGCATGTCATGACAAAGCATAGGCCACAATCAAAAACAAGCTCTCTTTACCACTTAAGCGTGAGTTTTCCTACTCTTTTCCAATCCAAACCAAACTATTTGAACACCAATGTATGAAAGAGGAGGTCCAACCAATTTATTCAGAAAACTAAGAAAACCACGCAAACTAAAAACAAAAACGAAAAAGAAGACGCTCCAAGAACAACACAACTGTGCATGAAACAATAAAAATGAAGCGTTTGGAAGAAACCTGGAATTTTTATTGATGAAGAAGGGGATGCCTTGCGCATCCCCAAGCTTTGACGCTTGCACTTCTTGGATATTTCTTGGGGTGACACGCATGGCATCCCCAAGATTGAGCTTTAGTCCATCCTTCATCTCATTACTCATTCCTTCCATAGACCTGAAAAATTTCCTTCATACAAAACTTCACACAATCTCATTAGCAACATTAGTGGACTCAAGATAAATAAGTCTTAAGGTTCAGTTCTAACACAAAATAAATTTCCATTAGTTCACTAGCTACTGTAGCACTTCCCTCAAAAAGCTCAATTCCCCAAAAGAACTCAAAAAGGTACCCACAAGAAGCAAATGCAGAAAATGGCAGAAAAATCTGTCAAAACAGACCAGCAGGTAAAGACGAATTTTTTCGAAGACCTTCTGTTGCTCAAATCAAAAAGTGTTGAACTAACGAAAGTTAGATAACAACCTGGGGCAGAAGCACAAAAAATCACGCCTCAAAAAGAAGTTCAGAGATTTTACGCGAATTTTTACGGTGAAGCACAGAAATCTGTTTCGGGACAGCAACTTTCCCAATCATTACTTATCTCTCATTAGAAGTTATTCTTGGCACAAAAAGCAAATAAAAAGGATAAGGAGCGGTTATTACTGAAGTAATAACTTCCAAGACTCATCTAAAACTTTTGGGTTATCTCCCAATAAGTACTTTTCTTTAACGCCTTTAAGTTAGGCATAAGCAAAAACTAAAATGGATAGAATAGAAGTAAGCGGAGATAATCATGGTGAAAACATTGTTTTGTTCAATGAAATCCTTTTGTTAACAAGGTTGATCAGGTCTTGTTACCAAAACAATTCCATATGAGACAAAACTTTGTATTCCACTAATGATTATGTTACCTCAACCTTGATAGCAATAGTCCCAATCATAATAGTTTCAAATTTTTCTCTTGGTATGGGACAATATATTTCTCCAACTTGAATGCCCTCAACATGTTCAATTGAATTTAAAACCATAAGTCTATCAATCTTCTTGGGGAAATAGATAGTATGTTCCTTGTCATTGACATTGAAGGTCACCTTCCCTTGATTACAACTAATAACAGCTCCTGCAGTATTTAAGAAAAGGTCTCCCAAGAATAGTAGACATATTATCATCTTCAGGCATAAAAGTTTGAGAGGATGCTCTCATAAGAAATATGAGTTGAAGTAAAAGAGAGCATCAAGAAGAAAATTCAAAACACATTTAAGTCTAACCCACTTCCTATGCATAGGAATCGTGTATGCAAATAAATTCACAAAGAACAAAGTGACAAGGATAGGAAGATAAAACAAGAGTGATTTCAAAACTTTCAACACATAGAGAGGTGTTTCAATACCATGAAAACTTACACAACCATATTTTCCTCTCTCATAATAATTTTTAGTAGCCTCATGAAGAAACTCAACAATATAACTATCACATAAAGCATGCTTTTCATGATCTACAAGCACTAGAGCTTTATTATAAACACTTTCAAAAGAATCCTCAGGAACATAACATTCATCCTCCTTTAGTAAGCATGGAGGACAATCAAATAATGTAAGGGATAAAGAGTTACTCTCATTAGAAGGTAGGCATGGGTAGCTAATCTATTCTTCCTCCTTTTGTTCATCACTCTCCTCCTCTTTTTCATCTAATGAGATTTCAGGTTTATCAATTTCTTCTTCCATAGAATCCTACAAGGCATTAGTGTCTTCCATTTGTGGAAAGCATCTATTAAAATATTCAAGAATATAGCCATTTTCATCCTTGTAATTATCAAAGCAAAATTTAAGTATACCATAAACCTCATATTTGTAAGGTGAATCATCAATATTTTCAAGCAAACTAGCAAGTTCAAAAGCACCCTTCCAAGTAATAAATTCTTCAATTTGTTCCACATCATAAAAGTCATAATTTCCTTTAACATAAGAAGATATGGTAACATTTTCATTATACTCACATTGAAAAGGGAGGTGTTTGTACCTCCTACAGCAACAAGATTTATCCAAGCAATAAGTAACATTATAAGTAGAGCACACGTTTCTAGCAATGGTATACAATTTATCAATTTGTTCCCATAAGTGTTTCCCTTTTTGTGACAAGGGGTGTTCCTTATAATAATATTTTTCATCTTCCGTGAACCCACCTTGCCAATAAGATTCAGTTTCAAAGAAACCAACCATTGACAACAAGCATGATAAAGCAAGACAATAACAGACCAATGAAAATAACAACTAGAGTAGGAACTACTTTTTTTTTGTATTTTTGATAAAGAAACAAGCAAACAAGGCGAAAATAAACTTAGCTTGAACAATAGTGATTCCAAGTGGACTTGATAAATAAAGCTATGCTCCCGGCAACGGCGCCAGAAAATAGTCTTGATGACCCACAAGTATAGGGGGTGTATCGCAGTATTTTCGAGGGAAGTGAAACCCAATTTATTGATTCGACACAAGGGGAGCCAAAGAATATTTATAAGCCTTAACAACTGAGTTGTCAATTCAGCTGCACCTGGAAAACAATCTTGCTCACATCAGTTTATCAGTAGCAACAGTTTTGTAGTAGGAATAGCAAAGTAGCAGCAGTAGTAAAGTAAAGACAATAGTAACAAAGGCAGTAAACAGTGGGATTCGAGTGCGGTAGGCATAGGGATGGATGGACGGACGTTGCATGGACAAGACAATTCACATAGCAATCAGAACATAGGGCAATTGCAGATAAATAAGATAAAGCATCCAAGTACTAGATAATCCTAGGCATGTGTTCCATATATAGTCATACGTGCTCACAATGAGAACTTGCACGACATCTTTTGTCCTGCCAGCCTGTTTGCAGCGGGGCCTCTAGGGAACTACTGGCAATTAAGGTGCTCCTTTTAATAGAGCACTGGAGCAAAGCATTGACACTCTGTGAACACATGTGATCCTCACATCAAAGCCATTCCCTTCCGGTTATCCCGATTTCTGTCACTTCGGGGCCATAGGTTCCAGACAACAACGTGTGTATACAACTTGCAGATAAGACCAAAAACAATACTATCATAATGAATCAATAACATGTTCAGATCTGAAATCATGGCACTCGGGCCCTAGTGACAAGCATTAAGCACAACAAGTCGCAACAAAGTCATAAAGCACTAATAAAAGATACTAGGCACCATGCCCTAACAATCTGATGCCATTACATGAACAATCTCATCCAATCCCTACCATCCCCATAGCCTACAGCGGGGGATTACTCACTCATAGATGGGGGAAACATGGATGGTCGATGGAGAAGCGATGGTGATGATGATGGCTATGATCTCCTCCAATTCCCATCCCGGCAGGGTGCCAGAACGGAGTTTCTGGTGCTGTTTTGTGGAATCTGGTGGTGGCAGCGGAGCAGAACTCCTTCTGGAAAAACATCGAACCCCCCGAAGTGTTTAGCTCAGAAGGCTTCTGATAGGCAAAGAGGGAGACCGAGGGGGTGCCTGGGGCCACCACACCATGCCCTGGCACGGCCAGGCCCAACCCGCGCCTGGAGGGGTGTGGCCAGCCCCTAGCCCTCCTCCGTCTCGTATTCTGGCTCCTGGAGTCTTCTAGAAAAATAGGCACTTTGGCTTTTGTCCCGTCCAATTCCGAGAATATTCATTTTCTGACTTTCCTGGAACCAAAAACAGCAGAAAACAGGCAACTGGCACTGTGGCTCTTGTTAATAGGTTAGTCCAAGAAATCATATGAAAAGTACTCCAAATTGTGGACAAAACACAAGAAAGTGGATAAAACCAAGCATGGAGGATCAAAAACTATAGATACATTTGCAATGTATCAAGTAGTTCAATGTAGTATCATAAAGAAGAATATATTTATATGAGAGTGTTCACTAGTGAAAGTATGATCCCTAGGCCTTGTTTCTAAGCATTGAAACACCGTTTACAACTAGATCTGTTACATGTTTGCTTGTTGCCATCTTTATTTCAGTTTGCCTTTAGTCTCTTCCACGCCATCAAGCTATTTTCTGGCACCATTGTCTTATATCCATACCACTTGTATTTCACTATCTCTTCGCCGAACTAGTGCACCTATACACCTGACAAGTGTATTGGGTGTGTTGGGGACACAAGAGACTTCTTGTATCTTGATTGTAGGGTTGCTTGAGAGGGATACCTTTGACCACTTCCTCCCTGAGTTCGATAAACCTTGGGTGATCCACTTAAGGGAAACTTGCTCCTATTCTACAAACCTCTGCACTTGGAGGCCCAACAACTGTCTACAAGAATAGAAGTGCCTAGACATCATGGATCCATGTGTGGTTTGTGAGAAGAACACACATCCAATGACACTAGGTGTGGTTCATGAAAAGAACACACATCCAATGACACTGGTGGATCCTTATGTGGTTTGTGAGAAGAACACACATGCAATCACACTAGGTGGATCCATATGTGGTTTATGAGAAGAACACACATGCAATGACACTGGTGATATGTGGTTTATGAAAAGAACAGACATGCAATGACTCTAAGTGTGGTTAATGAAAAGAGCAGGCATGCAATGACACTGGTGGATCCATGTGTGGTTCATGAGAAGAACACACATCCAATGACTCTAGCTGTGGTTGTTGGGGGGATACCCCCGGGTAGGGTCACTCCGGGGTATAAGGGCTGAGTTAGCCGAGGTTCGGCAAGGTCAAAGCGGATGCTGGCTAGGTCACCTCAAGGCAGGCCGGATCACGGAGTAACCCGGACCAGGGGGGGTCGCCTGACATTGTCTCATCCGACTTAAGGAGTAAGTCGGAAGTGCATGTCTAACTTGTATGCAGGAACGAGTGTGGCCGGATCTACTATGATCCGGGTCCTTGCTTAGCTTCTGGGAGAAGGAAGGAATCTCTCTGGTCAAAAAGAAGGTCTGGTACACACTGCATGAGCGAAGAAAGCAAGGGCAGGACCACCGGGTCGTGGTCGACAAGGGTGACGACGCTCGTGTCGGCTGACGTGGGCGCTACAGAGGCTTACGTTGCTAAAGCATGTGTGACGCGGGGGAAAAGCACCCCGGTCGGGTTACTACTTTGGGAGGGGGCATATTCTTAGGAATATGCCTCCATGTATGCCCCAGGCAGGGACCGAACTTCCTCTATATAAGGGGGGCTAGGTCTCTAGTAGAAGGGGTTGGTTGAGCACTAGTTGGTTTGGTGATTCCATAGGGCCAGTCGATCTATGGTTCTAAGGGAAAGATAGCAGGCAAGAGTAAGAGAGCTCCTTCTTCCTCCTCTCGCCAATACAGCTCAAGGAGCACTTGTAATCTCGAGATATAGCAATACAAACTCCTGTGTGGAGAATCACTCCACTATCCCTCCCTGGATTCCCCTAGCGTGTATTAGTCCCCACCTTTAGCCTATCCATGGCATCTGCCGTGACACCACCACGACAGTTGGCGCCCACCGTGGGGCTAGCGGCGCTAGCAAGGGTGAAGATCCGTACGGGAAACCTCATCGGCACCGGCGAACGCGTCGTCTCCGGGCTCGTTCAGCGCTGGATTTCGTCAGCGGCAACGCTGGCTGCTTCGGCACGCGCCCACTTCCGCGCAACGGCCTCTTCGTCAAGCTCGGTGCACACAAGGTCTATGTTGCTGTGGACGTCTCATGCGTTCATCCGTGCCGCGTCGTTGATGCGGGGGAACCTCCCCTCACTGTGGCTTCATGGTAGACGCTTTCGCTCCCGGACCATGGAGGTGGTGATGGCTGCGCCAGTCTGCAAAAGCAAGGACCCAGCGCCAGACCCGGAGGTAACACCTAAGGCACCGAGGAAAGGTAGAGGACCTCCACTAGAGAGGCCTGAGAACATACTGAGAGAAGATATGGATAGCTTGGCTAACCCGGTAGCAGCAGTGGTAGATCCGGCCAGTACAGCCGAGCTAGAGGAAACTCGGCAAAAGATACTGGAGGGCGCAAAGAAAATAGCCGCGGCTCAGCAGTCGGTGAACATGACGCTGCGTGAGTACGCAAAGGCAAACAAAGTTGATGCGGTAAAAGTAAAAGGGAGAAATCTCATAAGCGAGATGAACAGAGAAGGTGATGATGGAGCAGAAGGGTTGGAAAACTATCTGTCTGTGGGTTTGCCGAAGTATAGTACCCCGGCGAAGAACCTCAGAGCAGCAGATGCGGCTGCATCCGAGTTAGAGGGTCTGATAGGTGAGGCCCGTCAAAGACAGCAAGATAGGGTTAACGAGCTGGTTCGGATCGCGAACAGACAGAACAAAGAGCTGCTGAGAGCTAACCCGGAGAGAGCTGGAGCTTCCAAAATCGTCCATTCGTTGATGGGTAACCCGGAGAAGTCCGCTAGAGCCGCATCATCGCCTCATGGTGGTCCAAGGAGAGAAGAGGTAGTAACCTCGGCCAGACGGAACAAACAGATCGTCCCGTATGACCCGACGCGTGCGGGAAAAGAGAAAGAGATGCGGAAAAATGATGATCGACAGAGTGTGAGCCAAGGTGAAGCTGGCCGAGGTAATCACGACCAAGGCAATGCCGGTCAAGGGAACGCTGCCAACGGCAATGCCGGACAGTGCAACTCCGCAGGAGCAGGACAGCCGCAACAGCGGAATATACCAAGGCAAGAGCAAAGCGCCGGCCGAGGTATGCAGCAGAAAGGTGCGCGACAAGAGCAAAACCGATACAACGACGGTGATTCGGATATGGTGAACACAGGGTACCCTAGACCAGACTATCATGTAATAGGGTCAAGATTGGGGAGCAGGGATTTAATGCCGGATGACGCCAGGTTAAAACTAGATCACCTGTATAGGTCAGAACAGATCGAATGTCAAGGTCCTCCGGGTCCAGCGTGCTTTGGACCCCGGATCAAGAAGGAACCGCCGGTACCAAACTTCCAGTTACCCAGAGGCATGAAGACGTATGACGGCAGTACCAAGCCGGAGGATTGGCTGATAAATTATGCTACAGCGGTGAAAATCGCAACTGGCAACATGAGATGGGATGTACGTTACGTACCCCAGATATTGGAAGGTCCGGCCAGAGTATGGTTGAATAATTTACCACCCGGAAGCATCAACTGTTGGATAGATTTTGAAGAAATGTTCATCAGCAACTTCTCAAGTACATATCAGAGGCCGAATAGACCGCAGACCCTAGCGATGTGCAAGCAAAGATCTAACGAGACGGATCATGAATTCTTGACCCGGTGGTGTACCGTGAGAAACTCGTGTGAGGGTGTCATAGAGTCACAGGCCATAGCGTGGTTTGTGCAAGGGTGCAGATATGGCAGCGAGCTATGGATGAAGTTGCAAAGGAAAATGCCAATTACGCTGGCAGAGATGATCCGGATTGCTGATTCATATGCTTTGGGCGATCCGACTCAACCTAGGCTCACGTCAAATGAGTCTAACGAGGAATACTATCAGAGGGATGGAGCTGGGTCATCCCGGAGGAACGATTACAGAGGAAAAAGGAGAGATGATCGACCGGATCATCGCTTCTGATTCATAACAAGTTGCAGTGTGAATCAAGATCAACCCGGAGCAGGGAGCAACCAACGCCAGAGAACGGGAGGGCAATGGACTCCAAGAAATGATGGCAAGAAAACATGGACTCCAGAGCAAAAGAAACAGTGGCAAGAAAAAAAGACCGTCCGAGGTATACCTACGAGTCAATGTTGGACCAGCCGTGTAAGTTTCATACACCAAATCCGAATAGCCCAGCGGGTCACACGACGAGGCAATGTGAGTGGATGCGTAAGATAGAGCAAGGTGGTTCGGGGAATGCTCAGGCACCCCGGAATGATCAACCTCGGCAGGAATTACCCCGGCAACAATTGCTCTCCGGGGCGAACGCGCAGCAGCTAATGTTGCCTCCCCCTCCGCCGAGGTATGACAACAATGAGAGAAGGGACGCAGTGCATCAGGTGGAAAATCAGCAATAACTGGATCAGAGGTACCCCGGAAACGAGGGAAGGAATGAGTACAGGGAACATCACCAGAGTTATTGTGTGTTCACGACTGAGGAAACAGATAGAAAGAGCTTGCAGCGCCAACATATGGAGGTCAATGCGGTCATGTCAGCAGTGACGAGGTACATGCCTTGGTCGGACCAGGAAATCACCTGGAACATCAAGGATCATCCTAAACTTATGCCGAGTCCAGGTTCGTATGCGCTAGTGCTAGATCTGACGTTCATTGGACCGAACATGAATGTGAGGTTCTCCAAGGTTTTGATTGATAATGGCAGTAGCATTAACATCATGTATGCGGATACGATGCGCAAGTTGGGCATCTCGGAGAACATTCTCCAGGCTACGAGAACAACTTTCCATGGCATTGTACCAGGAATTTCTTGTGAGCCCATAGGCAAAGTCCGGGTCGACGTGCTATTCGACACAAGGGATAACTGCCGAACTGAAAATCTGGAGTTTGAAGTGGTGAACTTGGAAAGTGCATATCATGCGTTACTCGGAAGACCAGCATTGAATAAATTCATGGCAAGCTGTCACATCAGTTATCTGAAGATGAAGTTGCCCGGGCCAAATGGAGTGATTACCATTGCTGGGGATTTCCGACGTTCCATTGAGTGTGCTTCAGCCGGGTCTAACCTAGCCGAGTCACTCGTGATTGCGCAAGAGAAAAGAAAATTCCAAGAGGTGGCGGCATTAGCTCAGTCCGCGCAGCAATATATGCTGGCGTTAAGTAACCCGCATGGTAGCGTTTCATTTCAAGCCGCCAAGGACACCAAGAAGATTCCAGTTGATAACATGTTCCCAGAGCGCACCGTAACAATTGGTGCCGGGTTAACTGACAAATAGGAAAGCGAGCTCGTCAACTTCCTCCGTGAGAATCGGGATATTTTTGCTTGGTCTACATAGGACTTGCAAGATGTTCCGAGGGAGTTGGCCGAGCACTCTTTGAAAGTAAGACCCGGAGCAAGGCCGGTGAAGCAACCTCTCCGCCGCTTCGCCGAGGATAGGAGAAAAGTCATTGGAGACGAGATAGCTCGGTTACTAGCAGCAGGATTTATCATGGAAGTACTATATCCGGATTGGTTCTCTAATCCGGTGCTGGTAGAAAAGAAGAAGGACGATCCGAACGTGGCAGTGGTTTGGCGTATGTGTATCGATTACACGAACCTGAACAAGGCGTGTCCAAAAGATCCATTTCCACTGCCAAGGATAGATCAGGTCATAGACTCGACCACGGGATGCGAACTGTTGTCATTCATTGATGCATATTCTGGCTTCCACCAGATACCTCTGAACCCGGATGATCAAATAAAGACTGCGTTTATTACCCCGTACAGGGCTTACTGCTATCGTACTATGCCGTTTGGTTTACGTAATGCAGGTGCAACGTACCAAAGATGTATGCAAAAATGTTTGCACGACCAAATAGGTCAAAACATACAAGTATACGTGGATGATGTGGTTATCAAGACCAAGGAAAGCACAACGCTCCTTGACGACATAAGGCAAACATTCGCGAACTTGAAAAGGTTCCGGATGAAGCTTAACCCGGAAAAATGTACCTTCGGTGTCCCAGCTGGAAAATTACTCGGATTTCTCGTCTCCAGCCGAGGTATCAAAGTTAATCCAACTAAGATCCGAGCCATCGAACGAATGGAGCTGCCGAAGTGTCTTAACGATGTCCAGAAGTTCACTGGATGCCTGGCATCGTTGAGTCGGTTTGTATGTCGGTTGGGAGAAAAGGCACTGCCTCTCTACCAACTCATGAAAAAGTCGGATAAATTTGTTTGGACGCCACAGGTCGATGAAGCCTTTGCCCACTTGAAAAAGATGTTGGCCACTGCGCCAGTGTTAGCCTCTCCACTATCAAAGGAGCCAATGTTGCTCTACATAGCCGCGACCAACCGAGTTGTAAGTGCAGTAATGGTAGTGGAGCGCAATGAAGAGGGTAAGTCGGTGCAGAGGCCAGTATATTACCTGAGCGAGGTATTGTCTGCCTCAAAACAGAACTACCCGCACTTTCAAAAGGTGGCATACGGTGTCTATATGGCGGCAAAGAAGTTAAAGCATTACTTTGAGGAGCACCCCATCAAAGTAATATGTGACGCTCCCATATCCGAGATAATGGGTAACAAGGATGCGAGTGGCAGAATTGCAAAATGGGCAATTGAGTTAGCCCTTATGCTAATAACTGACGTAAGAGAAGCGATCAAATATCAGGCTGTGGCGGACTTTTTTGTGGATTGGGCCGAGGTACAATACGAACCACCGCCACTAGATCCAAATTACTGGAGGATGCACTTTGACGGGTCAAAAACCAAAACCGTATTAGGCGCTAGGGTTGTGCTTACCTCGCCAAAGAAGGACCAGCTAAAGTACGTATTGCAGATCCATTTCGCGGCATCGAACAATGTCGCTGAGTATGAGGCTCTTGTGCATGGGCTCAAAGTGGCAAAGGAGATTGGCATACGTCGGATAATATGCTTTGGCGACTCGGATCTGGTGGTGCAGCAGGTGTTCGGAGTGTGGGACGCCCTGGATCCAAACATGGCACTATACAAATTTCACGTGCAGAAGATATCTGGTTACTTCAAGGGGTGTGAATTTCACCATGTACCCCGAGTGGAAAACGAGGCTGACGACATGTTGTCAAAGCTCGGATCGACCAGACAGGAGATTCCACCAGGTGTAGCGTTGGAACACCTCAGAAAACCATCTATCAGGCCGTCCCCAGGAACTGACTCGATCTATGTCCCGGAAAATACGGAATCCGGAGATGAGCCCATGGACATTGACACGGGAGGTAGTACGCGAGACCCGGGGACTGCATCAGCAAACCCGGGGACTGCCTCGGCAAAACCAGGGACTACCTTACTAGACCCGGGGACTGCTCAGCGTGATCCGGCTGAAGTTATGCCGGTGGATCAGATGGAAATTGATGAGGAGATGTTCCCTCCATGAGCGATACCAGCTTGGGCACTGCCTATATTCCAATTCCTGAAAGACGGAACGTTACCCGCTGAGGAGGTGTTAGCCAGGCAAACTCAGAGGAGAGCAAAAGCATACACAATCATCAATTCCAAGTTGTACAAACAGAGTGTAACCAATGTCCTCCAACGATGTGTTGACTCGGAAGAAGGGCTTGACATCCTCCGAGATATACACCAAGGAGAATGCGGGCATCATGCCTCATCCCGAGCCTTGGTGGCAAAGGCGTTCCGGCATGGATTCTACTAGCCAAGTGCCTTGGAACAAGCAGAAGATCTGGTGAGAAAATGCAATGGTTGTCAAAGGTACGCCACCAAGACACATATGCCTATGTCGGAACTCAAGACCATACCAATTACGTGGCCATTTGCTGTATGGTGCTTGGATATGGTTGGCCCGTTCAAACCGGCGAGAGGAAACATGACACACATTTTGGTCATGGTGGACAAGTTTACAAAATGGATTGAAGTGAAACCTATAAGAAAATGTGATGGAGCTACAGCCGTGACATTTCTCAAAGACATCATCTTGAGATACGGTTATCCACACAGTATTATAACAGATAATGGAACAAATTTTGCAGAAGGAGCATTTGCGCGCTTCTGCCGAGATAAGAAGATCCGACTCGATGTGGCCTCGGTAGCACACCCCGCATCGAACGGACAAGTGGAAAGATCCAACAGATTAGTATTATCCGGGATAAAACCCCGGCTCATTGAGCCGCTGCAATGATCAGCGGGGTGCTGGATAGAAGAACTACCAGCCGTACTGTGGAGCTTAAGAACAACACCGAATCGATCAACAGGCTATACGCCATTTTTTCTGGTATATGGGGCAGAAGCTGTATTACCAGCCGACATAGAGCATGATTTGCCTAGGGTCACCCAATACACAGAAACCTAAGTGCAAGAAGCCCGGCAAAATGATGTTGATCTGCTGGAAGAAGCGAGAGAACTGGCACTGTCCAGATCCGCCATATATCAGCAAAATCTCCGACGATATCATAGCCGGAAAGTGTGTCCCTGAGTCTTTCGGGAAGGCGATCTGGTGCTCCGGTTGGTACAACGTACTACTGGCATGCATAAATTATCCCCCCCATGGGAAGGGCCATTCATTGTGAGCAAAGCATTGCACAATGATTCTTACTATCTCATAGATGCAAAGCCACAGGAAAAGAACAAGGCGGACAGGTCCGGAGAGGAATCCAAGCGATCGTGGAATGTAGCACTACTTCGTTCCTTCTACACTTAGCTAAGAAGTGTATGTATCCGAGTCATCTCATATGTCGGTATGTATGTCGGCAATGAGCTTATCAATGAAATAGCAGCGCCTCGAGCAGTAACTCGGGGACTGCCTTAATAATGTTTGTTGTTATTTCTTAGGCGGTAGCTGGAATAAGTCGTTCTACTTAACCCGGATTAGTAATGTGTGAGCACCAAAAACCCAACCCTTCGACTTGCTGCTGTCCAACAAGAATTGGCTTCATGGCAAGCAAGGGAACAAGTTTGGAATTGCGTAGCACATGAAAAACGACTAAGGAAACGAGTCTATTCGAGCTAACGCTTGTTTTTCGGACTAACCCTGTATTTATTTTCAAGTTATTATGCTGAATTATTTTGAGCTAAGTCTAAAAGTGTCTAAGTATTGTTAAAACAATTTTTGAAGCTCGGATTCATAAGTCCTAAAACCGAATCAAGGTAGACACGGACCGAGCCAGAGAATTGGACAAACAATAAAATGAAACTCGGGGACTACGACCAAGTTAATCCGGCATAGAAATGTAGTAGCAAAATATCATGTATCCAGCATACAATTGCACCCGGCATACCGGGGATCTGGTAAATTTTCAAGTTTTTTGGAACTAAGGAGCAGCAGGAGTAGGAAGTTCGGCGTCGTCGTCGCTGTCTTCAATATCTGAAGCATCATCTTCTTCGCCTTCATCCGACCCACCTTCAACGTTCTCATTGTGCTCGTCCCCAGCGGATTCCAGGAAGCTCGGTCCTTCAACCCAGTCATGAATAGGAGAATATTTGACGAGGCTGTAGGCGCAAGCCTGGCGCTGAGCTACCCACTCTGGATCATCGGTCCATCTGGATCCGCATACCGGGCGTAAGGAGGCTGAGGTCGATCTTCTCGTACCATGTGAGAATATGGTGAAGGATGGTATCAGCTGCGGCACGACCAGCGGACTCTCTCCAGAGGTCAAGCTGGGTCTCAACTTCCATTAACTTCTCGACAAGAATTGTGATGGTCTCCGGGCTACTCTCTCCGGGCCAAAATGTATTGAAAATGCGAACTGCAACGTCGAGGATATCCTTGCCATAATTCTTGATGGTCTCCACGCGAGAGGACAAGCTGACCAATAGGTCCTCCATGTCTAAGGGAATGTTCTCACCATCAAGAGAAATGGGAGTACCCCTCTCTCGGCGAAATTTGGCAACAGCAGCGCTTGCAATGGCAGTACCCTCTGGAAAGTGGTCTGGAAACAAGGCAAAGGAAGAAGGTAAAGAAAATACATATGAGGTAACCCGGAGAGTTATGTCGGACAAGGGAAAGGAACTTACGAGAAATATGGCTATGGATCCGGGTTAACTCCTTGATGCAGGCATCGCGTCTTTTGCGAAGTTGCTCAAGCTCAGCATTTGCCGACCCAAGATGGAGGTCGGATTCTCTAAGTAGGTCCTGGTCTTGGAGATCTAGAGAGTAAGGCGCTCACGCTCTTTTGTGAAGTTCTGGCCAACTTTTTGGAGCTCGGTTCGGTGCTGGGCCTTCATCTTCTCCATCTCAGCCTTGAGCTTGGCAATCTCGTTGTCCTTAGTCCGGAGGAGAGCAAGTTCATCATCCTTTTTCTTCAGCTCAGCTTGATGCTGCCCTGCTTGTTCGAGAAAATGCAGCATCATATCAGGCACGGTCACACTATCCTCAAGCGATGCTAAAATAGTATGTTGACCCGGCAGAGCCGAGGAGTGAATGTTTGCCAAGCCAAGGAGAAGAAGAAATGGGAAACACTATGAGGTCGACCAAAAGAGGACATACCCTGGATTTCCTCCAACTTCTTCCGGATGATTTTGTTCTCAGCCTCCACCCCAGCTGCAGAAACTGAATGAGGAGATTAGTTCGGCGGAAAAAAGTAAAGAAAAACGGAGAAGTGCCGAGGGAGAAAATTACCCCTCTTTTCATGTTCTGCACCAAGTGCAACATATTTTGCGCGTAGGATCTTGTGGGTAGCAAGCAGGCGTTGGAATTCAGCACTCCGGCGATTGGTAGTTACCTGAAAAAAGTACAGAAGTGTAAAATTAGCTTGGTGCATATTCGAAGTGTGCAAGATCCGGGCCAAGTGGAACTTAACCCGGCTCTAGGTGTGTGCATATTCGAAGTGTGCAAGATCCGGGCCAAGTGGAACTTAACCCGGCTCTAGGTGTGTGCATATTCGAAGTGTGCAAGATCCGGGCCAAGTGGAACTTAACCCAGCTCGAGGTGTGTGCATATTCGAAGTGTACAAGATCCGGGCCAAGTGGAACTTAACCCGGCTCTAGGTGTGTGCATATTCGAGTAAAGATCCGGGCCAAGTGGAACTTAACCCGCTCTAGGTGTGTGCATATTAAAGTGTAAGATCCGGGCCAAGTGGAACTTAACCCGGCTCTAGGTGTGTGCATATTCGAAGTGTGCAAGATCCGGGCCAAGTGGAACTTAACCCGGCTCTAGGTGTGTGCATATTCGAAGTGTACAAGATCCGGGCCAAGTGGAACTTAACCCGGCTCTAGGTGTGTGCATATTCAAAGTGTAGAAGATCCGGGCCAAGTGGAACTTAACCCGGCTCTAGGTGTGTGCAAATTCGAAGTTTACATGCAGCTACGTTAGTTTCCTAATGAGCATCCGGCCGAGTAACAAGCTACTCCACCGGAGGCTCGGGGACTAATGGTTATTATCTACAGCATGTAAAGGAGAAACGACATACCTCCATCATTCGCCCCGCGAGGTTAATTGCCTTAGCGGCAGTGTTCATCTGGGCGGAAAATTCTGCGGGGCCGAACTTTTCCGGGAGATCGTCGTTGTGAACAAACTCCGCCCTGTTCCAATTCATGACGAACTCGATAAGGCTCGGAGGGTAGCGCTCGCCGGTGGGCATATGGGGTGCCACCAAGCCCTTCGCATGAGCTTCTTTCCTCTCAACTAGGGCAAGAGCTGGGCTGGTGTGCAGAACCATCTGCTGCGCATCGGTTGGCTCGGCAGGAACATCCGTCGCTGCTGGTGATTTCTTCGGAAGCATCGACGATAGGGTTCGCTGTCCGGCCTCAAGATGCAGACTTGGCAGTATCCGGAGCCTTTTTGCCCTTAGCTTGCTGGGAAGAAGTAAAAGGTGGATTTCCCTTTAGAAGCTGCTGGGATAGTTCCTCGCCGAGGCTGAGATGACTCGGACGAGGCAGAAGAACTTGGCACTAGAGCTGTTGTTGGTTTCCTTGGTGCCGGGACAGGTGCTGGCTCGGTTGCTGGTACTGGAGCTACTGCTGGTGCTAGTGTTGTGATAGACTCGGTGGTTGCTGGTTGCGGTGATGCCGAAGTAGTGGACGCCGTCGCCTCGGCTGGACCGACCCCTCTCGCTCCAAGGTCGCGTTCCTCTCGATGAGGCACTGCGGAACCCGGAGCAGCCGCAGAACACTCCAGAATAGGGCTCAGCGGGCGTGACTCGTTGTCACGAGGAGGAGAAGGGCCACACCGAAGGGGAGAAGAGATGCTTGATCCGCTCTGAGGGACCTCCACCGGAGGCCTGAAAAAGAGAATAATGTCAGAAGAGAAATTACCACGATGCAAGGAAAAGTGAGTTACGCAATGAAAAATAACTTACGCATCCGAGGTCTCGGCCTCCTTGGGTTTCCGAGCCCTCCGTGCTGGGGCTTTGCCTGCCCGCTTGGAGGCAGTCTTGTCTCCGGCCTTATTTTGCCTTTTTGTGGGCTGAGAAGGTTCGGAGGAAGAACTTGATGCGGATCCGCGCTTCTTCTTCGATGCCACCGGAACCGGCTCGCCCGTAGCAAGTGGAGGATCCTCATGGATATGCCCACTGGGGTTAGCTGATGCCGGAAAGGCAAAAGAAAGAGGGACAGCCTCAACAGGTTCAATCACGTCGACATCCGAGTCATCCTCATCATCGGGCCAATCTCTAAGAGAAGAGAATTTACCGCTGGGTCGTTTAGTAGCGTCGGTCATAGGGAGGAACATCTCCTGGTCCGGCTCCTCCTCATCCGGGATTTCTCGGTCCGGCGCCCACTTAAGGGTCGGGTCCGTACCATCCTCGAGAGTTTGCTGAAGGAACAACTGAGAAAAAGCACAAAGAGCAGAGTCAAAAATACAACAAAAACCGACACATATTTGATCCGAAATAAGTTTGCCTTGAAGCTTATGCGGGAGGGAGCACATCACGACAGTAGTGCTCAATTCCCCACGTCCATTCGGTGGAGAAATCCTTGTGGGTGGTGAAGAGAGCCTTAACCCGGCGAAAGATCTCCGTGTTGCTCAACTCGAAGGAGGAGGTTCGGTTGGGGTCGCAGCCGAAACTCATGTGGCACAACTTGTGGGTGCGCTTCTGGAGGGGAGAGATTCGGTTGCGCACGAACGTGATCATAGCATCCTCGTTGCACAATCCGAGCTTCTTCAGCTCCGCGAACCTCTTGTTAACTTGGTTGGCCAGAGCGGTAGGCTTCTTGGGGACCTCCTCCTATAAATTCGTGTCAGGTAGACCCGGAGCGTAGGGCAGCAACCGAATCAAATCTTCGGTACCATCATTCCGGATGTAGAAGAAGGTCCGGGCCCATCCTTTGCAGGAGTCAAGCCCAGTAACCCGAGGAAAGACCGAAAACCTCCGGGGCGAGATGGAGATAGCTCCGAACTGGGTGAGCTGCTTATCCTCCGACTCTACGTGGATATTGGGGACGACGTTGCAACGAAGGCCGAAGAACCGAATCCACAACTCCTTCGTGGGTGATAGTCCGGTATAGCCTTCGATCGTAGAGGCAAAGGCGGAAAGGGAGGTGATAGCGTTGGCTGGGAGATGGTGCGGCTGCAAGTGATAGGTCCTAACCTAATCCCGGAAGAAATCGCCACCGCGCATCAAATCCCCGTTGGAAGTGGGACAGGAATACAACGAACTCACCCGGATTGGGTGAGGGGGCCAGTTCGGCAGAAGGGAGACGAGTGGTGACGCCGGCGGGAATGCGCCTGGTCCGGTAGAGCCAGTCAATGTCATCTTGACAGACCCATGAACCGGCCCACGCACCGCGGTCCGCCGCGCCGGCGTCCTCCTCCATCTCCTGCTCGGCGACGACGAGCTCCTCCTCCGTCATCTCGTATCCACTATCCTCGTTGGAGCTAGCGTTGGCGGGGATCTGTGGCCTGGATTGGCGAGGACCCGTGGCTAAGCTGTAGCGCAGCGGCGGCTGCGATACGGAGGCACGGGGAGAGTGCGGCGGCAGTGCTACTGCTAGAAGCACCGGCGGCGACGTGGTCGCAGGGAAGACGAAGGAGAAAACGCAACGGGCAGAGGGGCGCAGAGGTGGAAAAACGCTAAGGGATGCGCCCCTCCCCTATTTAACCACCCCCAGAGATGGATGAGTGGGATCGCGCTGCACCGACGAGCCACATGGTGTGGCCGTGTATCACCGGCATCAGCCAATCAGAGAAAAGCCACACAGGGGGCCACAGAGTAGAAGCAATCCCATGACACGACGCGCTGATGCGGTAAACGAGGAGGCAGGCATGACGTGACCCACGCACAGTGATAACTGACAATTACTGAGGCGGTTACTGTGTAGGCCCTTAAAATAAGACGAGGTAATGATTAGCCTCCACGTGGGTTGGCGTATGAGAGAAGGAAACGAGGCCCGGATCAAACCATGATAACCATGGGATTCGAGCCAAAGTGGTGACCCGGCCGGCAAGTGAAAACTTGGAACGTGCAAAGGGAACGTAAATCCATATCTTCCAAGATAAGGAGCTGACCTGGAATTAAACGTCTGAGGCTCGAACATAAATGAACCTGATGTGGCCTTAGCGGCCAAGGCAGCTAAGACCGCACCAGCTTCGGGGACTAATGTTGGGGGGATACCCCCGAGTAGGGTCACTCCAAGGTATAAGGGCCGAGTTAGCCGAGGTTCGGCAAGGTCAAAGCGAATGCTGGCTAGGTCACCTCAAGGCAGGCCGGATCACGGAGTAACCCGGACCAGGGGGGTCACCTGACATTGTCTCATCCGACTTAAGGAGTAAGTCAGAAGTGCATGTCTAACTTGTATGCAGGAACGAGTGTGGCCGGATCTACTATGTTCCGGGTCCTCGCTTAGCTTCTAGAAGGAAGGAATCTCTCTGGTCAAAAAGAAGGTCCGGTACGCACTGCATGAGCGAAGAAAGCAAGGGCAGGACCACCGGGTCGTGGCCGACAAGGGTGACGACGCTCGTGTCGGCTGACGCGGGCGCTGCAGAGGCTTACGTCGCTAAAGCATGAGTGACGCGGGGGAAAAGTGTTGGAGATATGCCCAAGAGGCAATAATAAAAGTGGTTATTATTATATCTTTGTGTTTATGATGAATGTTTACATCCCATGCTATAATTGTATTATAAGGAAACACTAATACATGTGTGTTTTGTAAACATAAAAGAGTCCCTAGTAAGCCTCTTGTGGAACTACCTTGTTGATTGAATGATATCATGGTTTCCTGATCATGGACATTGGATGTCATTAATAACAAGGTTATATCATTAGGAGAATGATGTGATGGACACACACCCATAGTAAGCGTAGCATAAGATAAAGTCATTAAGTTCGTATTGCTGTAAGCTTTCAAATGCATAGTAACCTAATCCTTCGACCATGAGGCTATGTTAATCACCATCACCGGATGGGTACTTTGATGACATCAAACACCGCTCAGAATCGGGTGGTTATAAAGGTGTCATTGGGTATTCTGAAAGTATGTGTTGAAGCGCATGAACCAAGATTGGGATTTTTCCATCCATATGACAGATAGATATGCTCTGGGCCCTCTCGGTGGAATGTCATCTAGTTAGCTTGCAAGCATGTGACTAGGTCACAAGGGATGACATAACATGGAACGAGTAAAGAGTATTTATCGGTAACGAGGTAGAACTAGGTATGAAGATACCGACGATCAAACCTCGGATAAGTAGAATATCGCGTGACAAAGGGAATTGGTTTCGTATGTTAATGGTTCTATCGATCACGAAGTCATCGTTGAGTATGTGAGAGCCATTATGGATCTCCAGATCCTGCTGATGGTTATTGATCGGAGAGGTGTCTTCATCATGTCTGTATATTCACGAACCGTAGGGTGACACACTTAAGGTTCGAAGTTGTTTTAAGTAGATATCGAATGTGCATTGGAAACCGAATGTTGTTCGGAGTCTCGGATTGGATCCAGGACATCACGAGGAGATCTGGAATGTTCCGGAGAATAAGATTCATATATTGGGGATCATTTTCTAACTTAGGAAATGTTCCGGAGTGTTTGTATGGAGATTCTAGAAGGTTTCGGAATGTTCTGGAAGGTTCTAGAAGAGTTCTTGGTGTTTGCTTGAAAACCAAGAAAGGGTCAAAGGAAACCTTGTGGGGCGAGACACGGATTCGTGGGGGGGGGGGGGGAGGACTCCTCCCCCCTTCCCAACCCGCCGGCCATAGGAGGGGAGTCCTACTAGGACTCCCCCTTCCCAGGCGTGCCTCCCTCCTTTAAATAGAAGGAAGGGGGCGCCCCCTCCTAGCCCTCTCTCATAACAAGCTCTAGCCGCCGCCTCTCTCCTCTACCTTCGCTCTGCTCCGGCTTAGGTGAAGCCCTGTAGAATTCTCTCCTCCACCACCACCACCACACCGTCGTGCTGTTGGGATTCCGTGGAGAAGATCTACTACCTCCACTGCTTGCTGGAACAGGGAGAGGAATGTCTGCTTTGACTCCACGCAGTGACCGATCATGAAGCGCTGGAACACTGGGAAGGATCGTCCACACGATCTTGAGATCGGCAAGTGATCGACTACATCAACCCCAAGATCTAATCTCGTAACGCTTTCGGTTCTACGAGTGTTAGTACAAGATCTATCTCATTGCTCATGTCTAATAGATTAGATCTTGGCTTTTATCTAGATTAGATCTAGGTTTTGTTCGTTCTTGCGGTAGAATTTTTTGTTTTCCATGCTACGAACCCATCAGTGGTATCAGGCCTTGTCTATGCGTAGATCTGTTGCACGAGTAGAACACAATGATGTTGTGGGCGTTGGTGCTCGTGCCGTCTTTTGCTTTGTGTACTTTGCATCTTGCGGTATGGTGGGATGAAGCGTCTCGGGCTAACCTTACATGTCATCGCACATGAGACTTGCTCCACGCTTGACGTGTAACTTGCTTTGCACAAGTGGCTTTGCGGGTGTCTGTCTCTCCCATCATAGTATAGATCCAATCTACACTTTGCACTTGATAGCACTTGTATCAACGTTGTGGTTCAGTTTCGTAGGTAAGATCCGTTCTTATTCGAAAGCCCCAAACCACGTAAAACTTGCAAAGAAAATTAGAGGCGTCTAACTTGTTTTTGTAGGGGTTTTGTGATGTGATATGGCCATCATGTGATTGTGATTATATTTGATGTATGCAATGATCCTTGTTGTAATGTGGCAACCGGCAGGAGCCTAATGGTTGTCTTTAATTCTGTTAAGACCTGCGTGTCTATTCATATTGTAATAGCTTTATTCCAAGTAGTTGTAATAGTTGCTGGTGATGATGGACAACCATGAAGCGGTGCCACTGACCTTGACGCAATGCTGGTGATGATGGAGATCATGTCCGTGCTTGGAGATGGAGATCAAAGGCACAAGAAGAAAGGGCCATATCATATCACACTAATTATGAATTGCCTGTGATGTTAATCCTTTATGCATCTTGTATTGCTTAGATCACGACGGTAGCATTATAAGGTGATCCCTCTCACTAAATATCAATTAATAAAGTGTTCGTCCTTAGTTGGCACCATTGCTAAGACTCGTCGTCTCGAAGCATCTCGTGATGATCGGGTGTGATAGATTCTACGTGTGCATACAACGAGTGCAAGCCAGATTTGCACATGCGGAAACTAAGGTTAATCTTGACGAGCCTAGCATGTACAGACATGGTCTCAGAACACGAAATAATGAAAGGTAGAGCATGAATCATATAAGTGATATGATGAACATGAAGATTGTTCGCCGATGAAACTACATCTTCTCTCGTGAAGATCGGACTTGGTGTAGTGGACTTGGTTCGTGTAATCACTAAGACAATGTGAGGGATGTTGTTTTGAGTGGGAGTTCACCTAGTTAATTTAAGAATTAAAGTAGAACTCAATTTATCATAAACTTAGTCTAAACTACTTGCAAATATTGTTGTAGATTATGGCAAATCTCTCCATCAATTTCAATGCGTTCCTAGAGAAAGAAAAGCTTAAGAACAATGGAAGCAACTTCACGGACTGGCTCCGTGGTCTGAAGATTATCCTCAGGGCTGGTCAGATGACCTATGTGCTCGAAGCACCGCTAGGTGACCCACCTGCAGATGATGCCACCGATGCCGTAAAGAATGTTTACGCCACTCGGAAAAAATCATTACTCCACAGTTCAGTGTGCCATCCTGTACGGTTTAGAAACGGAGCTCCAGAAGCGTTTTGAGCACCACGATCCGTTCGAGATCATTAAGGAGCTCAAGCTCATTTTTGAGACTCACGCGGCCGTGGAGAGCTATGAGGCCTCCGAGAAGTTCTTTACCTACAAGATGGAAGAGGGAAGCTCCATTAGCGAGCACGTGCTCAGCATGTCTGGGCACGCAAACAAACTCCAAGAGTTGGGGATAATGATTCCTAATGAGTTAGGGATTCACCGTGTCCTCCAATCACTGCCACCGAGTTATAAGAACTTTGTGATGAACTACAATATGCACTGCATGAACAAGACGTTGCCTGAACTATCGTCCATGCTGAAACTGCTGAAGTGGAGATCAAGAAGGAGCACCAAGTGTTGATGGTCAATAAGACCACCAATTTCAAGAAACAGGGCAAGCCTAAGAAAAAGGGCAACTTCAAGAAGGAAGGCAAGAAAGCTGTCGCACCTGCTAAGAAGCCCAAGGCTGGTCCTAAGCCTGAAACTGAGTGCTTCTACTGCAAGGGTGCTGGTCCTCGAAGCGAATCGCCAAGTACTGCAGATTCGAAGAACAGCAACATCAAGAAGAAAGGTATATTCGATATACATGTTATTGATGTGTATCTTACTAGTAGTCAGTAGTGCTCGGGTATTTGATCTTTGGGTTCGGTTGCTCATATTTGTAACTCGAAACAGGAGCTGCGGAATAAACAAAGACTGTCAAGAGACGAGGTGACGATGCGCGTTGGAAATAGCTCCAAGGTTGATGTGATCGCCGTCGGCACGCTCCCTCTACATCTACCTTTGGGATTAGTTTTAAATTTAAATAATTGTTATTTGGTGCCTGCGTTGAGCATGAACATTATATCTGGATCTTGTTTATTGCGAGACGGTTACTCTTTTAAGTCTGAGAATAAAGGTTGTTCGATTTATATGAGTAATATCTTTTATGGTAATGCACTTGAGATAAATGGTTTATTCTTATTGAATCTCGATAGTAGTGATACACATGTTCACAACATAGATGCTAAACGAATAAAATTGAATGATAATTCTACATACATGTGGCAACGCTGCCTTGGTCACATTGGAGTGAAGCGTATGAGGAAACTCCATTCTGATGGACTTCTTGAATCACTTGATTTTGAATCACTTGAAAGATGCGAAGCATGTCTATGGGAAAAATGACTAAGACTCCATTCTCTGGAATAATGGAGCGAGCTACAGACTTATTGGAAATAATACATACCGATGTGTGCGGTCCAATGAGTGTAGCATCGCGTGGTGGATATCGTTATGTTCTCACTTTCACGGATGACTTAAGTAGATATGGGTATGTCTACTTTATGAAACATAAGTCCGAAACTTTCGAGAAGTTTAAGGAATTTCAAAGTGAAGTGGAAAATCAACGTAACAAGAAGATTAAGTTTCTGCGTTCTGACCGCGGAGGTGAATATCTAAGTTATGAGTTTGGCATGCATTTAAAGAAATGTGGAATACTTTCACAGTTGACACCGTCGGGAACACCACAGCGTAATGGTGTGTCCGAACGTCGTAATCGAACTCTCTTAGATATGGTTCGGTCTATGATGTCTCTTACAAATTTACCACTATCGTTTTGGGACTATGCATTAGAGACAGCCGCATTCACTTTAAATAGGGCACCATCTAAATCCGTTGAAATGACACCGCATGAATTGTGGTTTGGAAAGAAACCTAAGTTGTCGTTCCTTAAAGTTTGGGGTTGCGAAGCGTATGTAAAAAAGTTACAACCTGATAAGCTTGAACCCAAAGCGGAGAAATGCGTCTTCATAGGATACCCAAAAGAAACAATTGGGTATACCTTCTATCATAGATCCGAAGGCAAAGTTTTTGTTGCCAAGAATGGATCCTTTCTTGAGAAGGAATTTCTCTCGAAAGAAGTGACTAGAAGGAAAGTAGAACTCGACGAGGTTATTGAACCTTCTCTCGGAGTTGAGAGTAGCGCAGCACCGGAAGATGTTTTTGTGCCTCCTACACCAACTGGAGAGGAAGCTAATGATGCTGATCATGAAACTTCAAACGAAGTTACTGCTGAACCTCGCAGGTCAACGAGGGTTCGTACCACTCCTGATTGGTATGACTCTGCCTTGAACGTCATGTTGGTGGACAACACTGATGACCCTGCGACGTATGAAGAAGCTATGGTGAGCCCAGATTCCGACAAATGGCTAGAAGCCATGAAATCCTAAATGGGATCCATGTACGAAAACCAAGTATGGACTTTGGTGGACTTACCGGATGGCCGTAAGGCTGTCGAGAACAAATGGATTTTCAAAAGAAAAACAGATGTTGATGGTAATGTTACTGTCTATAAGGCTCGACTTGTCACGAAAGGGTTCCGAAAAATTCAAGGAGTTGACTACGATGAGACTTTATCACCAGTAGCGAAGCTAAAATCTGTGAGGATTTTGTTAGCAATCGCTGCATATTTCGATTATGAAATTTGGCAGATGGATGTCAAAACGGTGTTCCTTAATGGTGACATTGAGGAAGAGTTGTATATGGTACAACCCAAGGGTTTTGTCGATCCTAGTGATGCTGACAAGGTATGCAAACTTCAGCGCTCCATTTATGGACTGAAGCAAGCATCCTGGAGTTGGAATCAACGTTTTGATGAGGTAATCAAAAACTTTGGATTTATACAAACTTATGGAGAAGCTTGTATTTACAAGAAAGTGAGTGGGAGCTCTGTAGCATTCCTAGTACTATATGTAGATGACATATTGTTGATTGGGAATGATATAGAACTTCTTAATAGCGTCAAAACCTATTTGAATAATAGTTTTTCAATGAAGGATCTTGGCGAAGCGGCATATATTCTAGGCATCAAGATTCATAGAGATAGATCAAGACGCCTAATAGCGCTTTCACAAAGTACATACTTAGACAAAGTTCTAAAGAAGTTTAGAATGGAAGAGAGCAAGAAAGGGTTCGTGCCCATGTTGTCAGGTAAGACCTTGAGTAAGACTCAAAGTCCGGCTATGGCAGAAGATAGAGAAAAGATGAATAATATTCCCTATGCCTCGGCCATAGGTTCTATCATGTATGCCATCTTTGTGTACAAGACCGGATATAGCACATGTCGTTAGTTTGACTAGCAGATATCAAAGTGATCCTAGAATGGAACACTGGACAGCGGTCAAGAATATCCTAAAGTACCTGAATAGGACTAAGGATATGGTTCTTTCTTATGGAGGTGATGAACAGCTTGTTGTAAACGGTTACACTGATACTAGTTGGAACACTGATCTAGATGACTCGAAGTCATAGTCTGGATACGTATTTATTTTGAATGGTGCTGCAGTGAGCTGGAGGAGTGCCAAGCAAAGCGTTGTGGCGAAATCTTCAACTGAATCGGAATACATAGCTGCTTTGGAGGCTGCACAAGAAGCCATATGGATGAAGGAGTTCATTACTGAACTTGACGTGGTTCCCAGTGCGTTGGACCCGATGGCCATCTACTGTGACAACACAGGTGCCATAGCTAATGCACAGGAGCCAAGGTCACATAGCAAGCTGAAGCACATCAAGCTACGTTTCCATGCTATCCGCGAGTATGTCCGAGATGGTGACATAAAGATTTGCAAAGTACACACTGATCTGAATGTGGCAGATCCGTTGACTAAACCTCTCCCTAGAGCAAAGCATGACCAACACCAGAACGCCATGGGTGTTAGGTATATTACCATGTAATCTAGATTATTGACTCTAGTGCAAGTGGGAGACTGTTGGAGATATGCCCAAGAGGCAATAATAAAAGTGGTTATTATTATATCTTTGTGTTTATGATGAATGTTTACATCCCATGCTATAATTGTATTATAAGGAAACACTAATACATGTGTGTTTTGTAAACATAAAAGAGTCCCTAGTAAGCCTCTTGTGGAACTAGCTTGTTAATTGAATGATGATCATGGTTTCCTGATCATGGACATTGGATGTCATTAATAACAAGGTTATATCATTAGGAGAATGATGTGATGGACACACACCCATAGTAAGCGTAGCATAAGATCAAGTCATTAAGTTCGTATTGCTGTAAGCTTTCAAATGCATAGTAACCTAATCCTTCGACCATGAGGTTATGTTAATCACCATCACCGGATGGGTACTTTGATGACATCAAGCACCGCTTCGTAATTGGGTGGTTATAAAGGTGTCATTGGGTATTCTGAAAGTATGTGTTGAAGCGCATGAACCAAGATTGGGATTTGTCCATCCATATGACGGATAGATATGCTCTGGGCCCTCTCGGTGGAATGTCATCTAGTTAGCTTGCAAGCATGTGACTAGGTCACAAGGGATGACATAACATGGAACGAGTAAAGAGTACTTATCGGTAACGAGGTAGAACTAGGTATGAAGATACCGACGATCAAACCTCGGATAAGTAGAATATCGCGTGACAAAGGGAATTGGTTTCGTATGTTAATGGTTCTATCGATCACGAAGTCATCGTTGAGTATGTGAGAGCCGTTATGGATCTCCAGATCCCGCTGATGGTTATTGATCGGAGAGGTGTCTTCATCATGTCTGTATATTCACGAACCGTAGGGTGACACAATTAAGGTTCGAAGTTGTTTTAAGTATATATGGAATGTGCGTTGGAAACCGAATGTTGTTCGGAGTCTCGGATTGGATCCGGGACATCACGAGGAGATCCAGAATGGTCCGGAGAATAAGATTCATATATTGGGGATCATTTTCTAAGATAGGAAATGTTCCGGAGTGTTTGTATGGAGATTCTAGAAGGTTTCGGAATATTCTGGAAGGTTCTAGAAGAGTACTTGGTGTTTGCTTGAAAACCAAGAAAGGGTCAAAGGAAACCTTGTGGGGCGAGACACGGATTCGTGGGGGAGGACCTCCCCTTCCCAACTCCGCCATAGGAGGAGTCCTACTAGGACTCCTCCCAGCGCCTCCCTCCTTTAAATAGAAGGGAGGGGTCGCCCCCTCCTAGCCCTCTCTCATAACAAGCTCTAGTCGCCGCCTCTCTCCTCTACCTTCGCTCTGCTCCGGCTTAGGCGAAGCCCTGCAGAATTCTCTCCTCCACCACCACCACCACACCGTCGTGCTGCTGGGATTCTGTGGAGAAGATCTACTACCTCTGCTCGCTGAACGGGAGAGGAAGGTCTGCTGACTCAAGACGTGACCGATCATGGAAGCGCTGCCGGAACGCGGCGCCGGAAGGATCATCCACACAATCTTGAGATCGGCAAGTGATCGACTACATCAACCCCGAGATCTAATCTCGTAACGCTTTCGGTTCTATGAGGGTTAGTACAAGATCTATCTCGTTGCTCATGTCTAATAGATTAGATCTTGCCTTTTATCTAGATAAGATCTAGGTTTTGTTCGTTCTTGCGGTAGAAATTTTTTGTTTTCCATGCTACGAACCCATCAAAAAGCACCCCGGTCGGGTTACTACTTTGGGAGGGGGCATATTCTTAGGAATATGCCTCCACGTATGCCCTAGGCAGGGACCGAACTTCCTCTATATAAGGGGGGCTAGGTCTCTGGTAGAAGGGGTTGGTTGAGCACTAGTTGGTTTGGTGATTCCATAGGGCCAGTCGATCTAGGGTTCTAAGGGAAAGATAGCAGGCAAGAGTAAGAGAGCTCCTTCTTCCTCCTCTCGCCAATACAGCTCAAGGAGCACTTGTAATCTCGAGATATAGCAATACAAACTTCTGTGTGGAGAATCACTCCACTATCCCTCCCTGGATTCCCCTAGCGTGTATTAGTCCCCACCTTTAGCCTATCCATGGCATCTGCCGTGACACCACCACGACAGTGGTTCATGAAAAGAACAGACATGCAATGATACTGGTGGATCCATGTGTGGTTTGTGAGAGGAACAGACATGTAATGACACCGGGTGTGGTTCATGAAAAGAACACACATCCAATGACACTGGTGGATCCTTATGTGGTTTGTGAGAAGAACACACATGCAATGACACTTGTGATATGTGGTTTGTGAAAAGAACACACATGCAATGAATCTAACTGTGGTTAATGAAAAGAGCAGACATGCAATGACACTGGTGTATCCATGTGTGGTTTATGAAAGGAACACACATGCAATGACTCTGGGTGTGGTTCATGAAAAGAACACACATGCAATGACACTGGTGATATGTGGTTTGTGGAAAGAAAACACATGCAATGACAACGGTGGATCCATATGTGGTTTGTGAAAAGAACAGACCTGCAATCACACTGGGTGGATCTATGTGTGGTTCATGAGAAGAACACACATGCAATGACATTGGTGATATGTCGTTTGTGAAAAGAACACACATGCAATGACTCTAACTATGGTTAATGAAAAGAGCAGACATGCAATGACACTGGTGGATCCATGTGTGGTTTGTGAGAAGAACACACATCCAATGACACTGGTGGATCCTTATGTGGTTTGTGAGAAAAACATACATGCAATGACTCTAGCTATGGTTCATGCGAAGAACACACATGCAATGACACTTGTGTATCCTTATGTGGTTTGTGAGAAGAACACACATGCAATGACTCTAGATGTGGTTCATGAGAAGAACACACATCCAATAACACTGGTGGATCCATGTGTACACTGTGAGAGGAACACACATGCAATGACACTAGGTGTGGTTCATGAGAAGAACACACATGCAATGACACTGGTGTATCCTTATGTGGTTTGTGAGAAGAACATATATGCAATGACTCTAGCTGTGGTTCATGAGAAGAACACACATGCAATGACATTGGTGGATCCATGTGTAGTTTATGAGAGTAACAGACATGCAATGACACTGGGTGTGGTTCATGAAAATAACACACATGCAATGACACTAGTGGATCCATATGTGGTTTGTGGAAAGAACACACATGCAATGACAGTTGGTGGATCCATGCGTGGTTCATGAGAAGAACACACATGCAATGACACTGGTGGATCCATGTGTGGTCTGTGAGAAGAACACACATCCAATGACACTGGGTGTGGTTCATGAAAAGAACACACATCCAATGACACTGGTGGATCCTTATTTGGTTTGTGAGAAGAAGACACATGCAATCACACTGGGTGGATCCATATGTGGTTTATGACAAGAACACACATGCAATGACACAGGTGATATGTGGTTTGTGAAAAGAACAGACATGCAATGACTGTAACTGTGGTTAATGAAAAGAGCAAACATGCAATGACACTGGTGGATCCATGTGTGGTTTGTGAGAAGAACACACATGCAATGACACTGGCTGTGGTTCATGAAAAGAAGAGACATGTGATGATACTGGTGGATCCATGTGTGGTTTGTGATAAGAACACACATGCAATGACACTGGGTGTGGTTCATGAAAAGAATACACATCCAATGACACTGGTGGATCCTTATGTGGTTCATGAGAAGAACAGACATGCAATGACTCTGGGTGTGGTTCATGAGAAGAACACACATGTAATGACACTGGGTGTGGTTATGAAAAGAAAACACATGCAATGACACTGGTGGATCCATGTGTGGTTTGTGAGAAGAACAGCCATGCAATGACTCTGGGTGATCCATATGTGGTTTATGAGAAGAACACACATGCAATAAACTCTAGTGGATCTATCTTGGCATAATTTGATGTATGCCATGATGTATTTCATTGTACAAGACACTCACTTTCGATTTTTATATTAATCAGTTTTGCCCTTGGTTTTTTTATACTACTCAGTTTTGCCCTTGGTTCCCCCTCTCTCTTTCGTAGAAGCCCAAACCTGTGCTCACTCTGTCTGCTACGCGCTGATTGGTTGTCACAGTTGTCACGCGGATCGTGCGCACCAACTGTTGATCCTGTGTGATCCAACGATGATTGTTGCACACGTCGTGCCCTTCAGAGTACAGCGCGAGACAGCACGGACGTCTCCCTCTACAAGAAGGAACGCGGTGCTGTCCATGGAAAAAGTTGTCGAGTGGTCATGTCACGTTTAATCTAGTCTGCAAAGGCTACTACTACTACTACAACACATGCATAGGGCAACGGGATCATCGAGTGGACGGTTGTCGACGGGACGCTGCAATTTAATACCACTTGATTTTAATAAGACATATCCCATTTTTACGCAGTGCTCTCAATCTCACTTCCAACTAGGCCCTATCGCAAGTAACTTCCATGAGTCAAGGGCCCCCCTCAAGTAGATCTAACGTTGCTAGAAATTGGTTCCGCGCCACTTGCATGCGGTGGAATCGAGCTCTGCCATGAGCGTGTTTTCAATGCAGCTGTAAAGTGGAGATCGTGGCTGTTTCAAAAAAAAAGGAACCCATAAAAAAGAGAAGTGGAGATCGTGGTAGCCCCCGCCCACCACATGTGTCCACTCGAGGACTATGAACGGTCCAGTGTTTATAAACCCGCTCGACCTTCTTCTTCCATGTGCTCGTGTCATTTTCCCCAGTCTGTCTAGTCCCAAGACCCCAATCTGCACCTACCGCGCGCGCGGAAGCTCCCTCGCTTGCACTACCTCCTTCCCTAGGTGCGCCATGAAGCGTACGCGTGGAGACGAGCCGGAGGTGAATCCAGTTGAAGGTGCAGCAGCAGATGGCCCGGCCGCCAAGCAAGAGGCGTCTTCTTGAGCACTGCACAAACATCGCCAGTGCGAGCTCATCCGTCCAGCCAGTAGCCATCGCCACCGAGCAACAGGTGGCCAACAACGTCGTGGCCGACAACATCGTGGTGCCAACGGCAGATCTGGATGGGGGCAGGCGGCAGGCGGAGGCAATCCGGTGCTCTACATCAACGACCCCATCACCTTACAAGAAATCTTCGACGCAATCATGGAGAATGACGAGTTCGAGGAGGAGGTCCCTGATGAGGAGTCCGAGGTACTACATTGCTAGCTTCTCTAGTCGCAGCCGCAGATTTCACTGTTCATACGTAGGATTTGCTCAATCGTGTATATATTCTTTTGCTCTTGAAGTAGGGTAGTATATATATGGTTCGATCGGTCGATTGATGCATCTGCCATCTAGTCACAAAACCCTAATCCGTCTAGTCACAAAACCCCAATCTTCTCATCTGCCATCTACTTGAGTTTGCTAGTTGAGTGTTGATTTCGATACACAACATGCCTATAGCATTACATTTCTATTCCTTACTGAGCCCAATGATTCAATTTTGCCCAAAATAGTGCAAGGGCATCTGATGGTGTCGTTTTCTTAGGGATGGTTAGTGAACCTGAGACAGCAATGCACATAAACAATATAGGTTGTGTTGTTTGTATTTTGGTTCTCCAACTCCATCGCTGAAAAAAATGAGGCCCTAATTTTTCTCTCATATGGAACCTATATATATAATCTTTGTATTGTTTCTGATCTATGAATGTGTTGTATGATGCATATGTATATCCCTGAATATTGTTTTGTATGATTACATTTCAATTTCTTATTATGGCCAATGATTCAAATTTGCCCCAAAGAGAGGCAGACACATTGGTGTTAGATTTTTTCAGGGATGAGTTAGCGAACCTGGGGCCATCTACAAGATCAATATAAGCTGTGCAATTGTTACTTGGTTCGCTTATGCCATCTCTGTAGAAACTTATGAGGCCTCAACCTTTATTCTACATTCATAGAACTATGATATTTGAATTATCTATTGCATGCATTCATAGTGTATAAGAATTACATTTTAGTTTGTCACTGAGGCCGATGATTGAAATTTGCCCCAAAAGAGTTCAAGGGGAGACACGTATGATCGTGTCGTGTTTTAGGGATGGGTTGGTGAACCTGAGGCAGCAATGCACACAAACAATATAGGTTGTGTTGTTGGTACTTTGGTTCTCCAACTCCATCTCTGAAATAAATTATGAGGCCCTTGATTTATTCTCATATGGAACTACATATATGATCCTTGATTTGTTTCTGATCTTTTAATGATTGGTATGATGCATATGTAGATGAATGGTTTTGATCATAACTATTTTTAACATGTACCTGAAGATTAATTGTTTGGTTTTATTTATAATTACAATATTTAGGCTTGTTTTTGTACCTGGCTATGTATATCTCTGAATATTGTTTTGTACGATTACATTTCAATTTCTTATTGTGGCCAATGATTCAAATTTGCCCCAAAGAGAGGCATACACATTGGTGTCAGATTTTTTCAGGGATGAGTTAGCGAACCTGGGGCCATGTACAAGATCAATATAAGGTGTGGAATTGTTACTTGGTTCGCTTACGCCATCCCTGTAGAAACTTATGAGGCTGCAATCTTTATTCTACATTCATAGAACTATGATATTTGAATTATCTATTCCATGCATTCATAGTGTATAAGAATTACATTTTAGTTTGTCACTGAGGCCGATGATTGAAATTTGCCCCAAAAGAGTTCAAAGGGAGACACGTATGATGGTGTCGTGTTTTAGGGATGGGTTGGTGAACCTAAGGCAGCAATGCACACAAACAATATAGGTTGTGTTGTTGGTACTTTGGTTCGCCAACTCCATCTCTGAAACAAATTATGAGGCCCTAGATTTATTCTCATATGGAACTACATATATGATCCTTGAATTGTTTCTGATCTTTTAATGATTGGTATGATGCATATGTATATGAATGGTTTTGATCATAAGTATTTTTAACATGTACCTGAAGATTAATTATTTGGTTTTTATTTATAATTACAATATTTAGGATTGTTTTTGTACCTGACTATGTATATCCCTGAATAATGTTTTGTATGATTACATTTCAATTTCTTATTGTGGCCAATGATTCAAATTTGTCCCAAAAGAGAGGCAGACACATTGGTGTCAGATTTTTTCAGGGATGAGTTAGTGAACCTGGGGCGATGTACAAGAACAATATAGTTTGTGCAATTGTTACTTGGTTCACCTACTCCATCCCTGAAGAAACTTATGAGGCCGCAATCTGTATTCTACATACACTCTGATGCAATTATTTGTCATTGTGTTGAGATGAAATGATATATGAACCGCAAACTATTGCTGAGATGGTTTATATTTGCTATCAACGGATATATTGTCTTACATATACATGTTGTCAATTCTTGAGTTGTAATACAATTCAATCATATGTATGAGTTCTGAGTTATGTTCTTAAAAATCAACAGGAGAATGATGATGAAGTGGACGATAGCAAGGTATCCAGGGACAACAAGAGCCGCTACGTGCTGAGGCGGTTACGGTGTGGGATAATCCGTTTCCACCGTAGAGGGAGACTGTTTTCCCCATTCTGTGGCAGAGCAATCAACATGGACCTCGACAGTATGATCTAGCACGCGGTGGGTGTTGGCAGAGGCGGAGGCAGAAGCCATAGGCCGATTACCTTGGCACGGCACGTAGCCTTCAGCAAATTCCTCCAGGAGTATGTCAGGACTAGCCTATATCCCATCGACTAGGCTGTCACTGCCTCCTACTAATATGCCCCTGCCCTGCTAGGCGTCTCCGTGTCCTGGCCTCCTGCTACGGCCCCTGCTTTTATTTTGTTTTAGTTAATTATTATCTGTGTGTGGCATGTAAGAAATATATCCGTGGTGTCTCTGGTGAACCTTCTATATTAATCCACTCCTTTATATGACGTGCCTTAAAATTTCTAGTGCTCAATTATATTACTGATCATGCTCATGCACACTACAAAATATTTCTAGTGCTTGATTATATTATAATTGTCAAGGAATACATCAACAAGTTAAATTGGTCGAAATTTTATATTGAAGTAACTAAATGATCTCACATCGGTGGTGGACGTTGGCAGAAGCCGAAGACCTTGGAGCGGCACGCAGTCTTCAGCAAATTCCTTGCATGTTTAAAAATGGGTTGCCACCGCCCAGCTCCGAATTCGCTTATAGGAAACACATGAAAGAACTTGAGCTATCACAGAGACCTCAACAGAGGTGGCAGAATTGGTGCGGGTGCAACCACAGTGACGGCGAGCTCAGATTCTAGAGGAGGAAAACAGAACCGAGCATGGTCGACACGGTGACAGATCTCATCGGGAACCAATTCTCGTCCCCACACTATGCCATGGGTGCGTCCATGGTGGGGGCGAGCTCCGACTCGGGATGGGGAGGAGAGCAGGGCCGAGCAGGTTCGTCACGTCCTAGCTCTGCACCATGGCCGCGACCACAGATTGCCGCTCCGGGGAAGAAGAAGACGTGTAATGGATGCAGGCGCCTACGCTGCAAGCCTACAGGGAGGAGAGCTGGGCCGAGCAGGTTCGTGCATGTCCCAGCTCCACGCCATGGCTGCGACGCCCCACGGATTGCCGCTCCGGGGAAGAAGAAGACGTGTAATGGATGCAAGCGCCAATGCTGCAAGCCTAATTAACACCTAAGCGACGGGAGCGACATAACAGCGAGAACTGATAGGGGGCCCCAACTTGACGGCCGTTAGCCTGATATTTTGTATTGAAACGTAAAGTTGAATTCGTGCCAAAAATACCCTCTGAGTATTTGGCACACCAACTATAGTCATCGTGGATGATTTCAGGGAACTTGGGTACCGCGTTACCTGGGCGCCCTAACTTTCGGGCCACAAAATGATATTCTCCTCTTAGAGGTAGGGAGAGGCTTGGGTTGAGAGAGCCAAACTGAGATGGTACTACACACTCAAGATTCCAAGAATCAAATCAACTAAAAGCCAAAATTGAGTGTGATTTCCATAAGAACAAGAGATGAGCAAAAAATCCAACAAGATCTACATAAATCCAACTCTTCTCATGGAAGAGGGCGGTGGCCGAAGCCACCTTGTTGGAGTGTATGGTATGACACCGCGAAGATATATCTTGGGTTCATGACCAATACTCATCAATAAGCTCACATATCACAAAATTATATTAAGAGAAATGATTTGACTTGCTTTCGGCATTATGGGGGGAGGGTTATCCCAATCAATTAGGACCACGCTCCCCTATATCCATGCCCACACCTAGACCAAATAAGCATGAGATGTAAGAGTGAGTGCATGGGTAATCAAGACAAGCTCCTTGAATCAACGATATTTAGCTCATTCCTCAAGTAGCAAAACCTTGCTTCATCCAGTGGCTTCATGAAAATATCAGCAAGTTGGTTCTTCGTGCTCACAAAAGATAAATCAATATCCCTCGAGCAACATGGTCCCGAATAAAATGATTCTGAATCTCAATGTGCTTCGTCCTTATGTGATGTACTGGATTGTATGCAATTTTGATTGCACTTTCATTATCGCATAAAAGAGGCACTTTGTCACAATTGACACCGTATTCCTTTAAAGTTTGCCTCATCCATAATAACTGAGTGCAGGCAATAGCAGCAGCAACATATTCAGCTTCAGCGGTGGAGAGAGATATACAATTCTGCTTTTTGGAAGACCAACAGACTAGAGACCTTTCCAAGAACTGACAAGCTCTAGAAGTTGATTTCCGATCATCCTTATCACCAGCCCAATCTAAATCAGTATAACCACATAGAGAGAAATTGGAGCCCTTGGTATACCATAGACCGAAATGAGGGGAATGAACCAAATATCGGAAGATCCTCTTGACCGCCACTAAGTGGATTTTTTTACGAGCTGCTTGATACCTTGCACACACACCTACACTCAACACAATATCGGATCTAGATGCGCAGAGGTAAAGAAGAGAGCCGATCATGGACCGGTATACCTTTTGGTCCACATCTTTACCATGGGGATTGAGTTCAAGATGACATTTTGTTTGCATCGGAGTGGCAACGCCATTAAGGTCCGTCATCTTGAATATCTTGAGCATGTCTTGGATGTATTTTGCTTGATTGATGAAGGTTCCTTCTCTAAGTTGCTTGATCTCAAATCCAAGAAAGAACCATAACTCCCCCATCATAGACATCTCAAACCTGTCAGTCATAAGCTTTGAAAATTCATCATTAAAAGCTTTATTAGTAGAGCCAAAGATAATATCGTCTACATATAGTTGGCATACGAAGAGCTCCCCCTTAACCTTCTTAGTGAAAAGAGTGGGATCGATTTTCCCAACTTCGAAGCCACGGTCTAACAAAAACTCTTCAAGGTGCTCATACCACACACGTGGGGCTTGTTTAAGGCCATAGAGTGCCTTATCGAGTTTGTAGCCATGGTTCGGGAAGTTAGGATCCTCAAATCCTGGGGGTTGCTTTACATATACCAACTCATGTAGAGGACCATTAAGAAAAGCACTCTTAACATCCATTTGCTGTAATTTAAAATTATTATGAGCAACAAAAGCAAGAAGGATACAGATGGACTCAAGACGAGCCATAGGAGCATAAGTCTCGCCGAAGTCAATGTCCTCAACTTGGGAATAGCCTTGTGCCACGAGTCTTGCTTTGTTCCTCATAACAATGCCATTCTCATCTTGCTTGTTTTTAAATATCTTTTGTGCCGATAACATTGCAGCAATCCTTGGGCTTCTCTACTAATTTCTAGACCTTGTTGCGTTCAAAGTTATTCAACTCTTCATGCATAGCAACAACCCAGTCCGGATCCTCAAGAGCTTCAAACACTTTCTTGGGTTCCACCATTGAGATGTGAGCTTGATGCTCACCGAAACTTGCCAACTCCCGTCTTGTGGATACCCTTCGTCGAAGATCACCTACAACTTTGTCAAGAGTGTGACCCCTTAACTCAAGGTTCCTATCTCCACGAGATTTGTGACAAAGTTCAATTAGCTTGTTGTCTCTTGGAGGAATAACTTCATCATTCGAGTCATTGTTGGAATCATTGACTTGGACTTGATATGTAGCTTGATTAGCAGTAGTAGGAGATGATGAACCTTGCCCTTGAAGTTGATCAACAGCTGTAACAGGAGGCTGCTGCTCTTTAGGAGTTTTAGGGCCGGATAATCCGGCCGTGGATGGGGACGGATAATCCGGCCTGGGATAACCTGAAGCATCTTCACAAACTTGACTGGATCTTGCTCGAATTGGAGAGTGGCCGGATAATCCGGGGTCAGCCAGAAAATCTTCGCTGGGTCTTGCAGCGGATTCTTCGAAATGTTGATCATTTTGGCCAGCGATGGAAGGATGGCTGGATAATCTGGTGTCGACCAGATAATCCAGCCTAGAGCATTCAGGAGCATGTTGATCTTTAGTATTCTGTGTGGTTGGTGTAGAAGATTCTCCAATGGTTGGAGCATGTTGAGCTTGTGCCTGTGAGGGATCCACTTGAGTAGAGCATTTTCCTTCCCGATCCATCACAAGGGGTTCCTCAATGGGGCGGAAAAATTCCACACCCATTCTTCTTATGGCATCTTGGGGTATTTCAACATCTGCATCACAAACATCAACTTGCCTCGCACGGGAGCCATCATTTTCCTCGGACACCACACTACATGATTCTACAACACTTCCGGAGAGCTTATTTGTAGACTCTATAAGTGTGGGATTCGGCACCATAACCAACAAAAATGCCTTCTAAAGCCTTAGACTCAAATTTAGATAACCGAACTCCTTTAATGAGAAAGAAACACTTACAACCAAATACCCGGAAGTAGGAGATGTTTGGCTTGTTAAGTGAGTATTTCATATGGAGTCTTGTCCAAGATTTTGTGGAGGTAGAGCCGGTTGGATGAATGGAAAGCGGTAGAGATTGCTTTAGCCCAGAAGTTATACGGAGACTTAAATTCAGCTAGCATAGATCTGGCCATATCCATTAAGGTCCGGTTCTTCCTCTCGGCAACACCATTTTGTTGAGGGGTGTACGCAGCGGAATATTGATGTCTTATTCCCTCTTCACTTAGGAATTCATTTAAGGTGTACTTCTTGAACTAGGAGCCATTATCACTTCTTATTGCCAATATAGGGACATTGTGTTGACGTTGAACCTCGTTGGCAAAGTCGATGACCGTTTGTTGAGTCTCGCTCTTCAACTTGAAGAAATAGACCCATGTATATCTTGAGTAATCATCAACAATCACGAGGCAGTACTTCTTCCCACCGAGGCTCCAAAGAGATCCACATGAAGGAGCTCCAAAATCCTCTTTGATGAACTAATGGTCTTCCTTCGATGAGGAGACTCATGCATTTTCCCTTCAACACAAGCCCTGCAAACATGATCTTTGGCAAAGGAAACATTTTATTTTAGTCCAAGGATGTGGCCACCCTTGTGGAGACTTTGCAAAGTTCTCATATTGACGTGGGCTAGTCGGTGATGCCATAACCAACCCGCGTCAGCCTTTCTGAAAAGACACATCGGGCCTGTAGTGGTTTTCCCGAAGAAGTCCACCACGTACAGGTCATTTTCGACATATCCCACGAAAGCAAATTTTAGAGACTTGCTCCACAAGAGTACCACCAAATCAATATCAATGAAAAGTGCAAAGCCCATCTTACCAAGGGCGCGAACTGAAACTAAATTGTAACCGAGGGTCTCAACAAGCATGACATCCACGAGAGAGATATCGTGAGCAACCACAGCTTTGCCGAGACCCAATACCTCAGATTTTGACTTGTCACCATAGGAGACGGTTATGTGATCATGATTTGGCCGCATCTCCGTGATGATCTCCTTGCTTCCGGTCATATGACTTGTGCAGCCGCTATCGAGTACCCATTTAGACCCACCGGAAGCATAGCCCTGCAAGAAAGTTACTTCTTGGTTTTAGGTACCCATTTTTCAATGGGTCCTCTCATGTTAGTGACAAGGGTCTTGGGAACCCAAATAGACCAAGGAATGTAACTATCATAAGGACCTACATAACTAGCATAAACATCACCATAATAATTACAATATAACTCATAGTTAGGATTATTAGCCCCTGCAAAACCATCATAGTTAGACTTGTCATTAGTGGTGGTGCTAGTCTTTGGTTGAGATATTTTGCTCTTCTTCTTGTTCTTGTTCTTCTTCTTATTTGTCTTGGGAACATAACCAAGACCCTTTGTTCCATTGTTTGTCCTTTGCTTTCTAAGTACCTCATTTAGAATTTCTTTACCTTTATGTTGAGATCCCTTTACGAGTTCTTCTTGTCCACAAGATGGAGTAGAGGTGCTAGGCATATCATACTTCTCCAATTGAGTTTGGAGCTGGTCACGAGACTCATTTAGAGTAGAATGTTCACTCTCCAATGCCTTGTGAGCAATGCCAAGTTTCTCAAACTTCTCCGAGAGTCTAGCATGAGTAGCCCCAGATCCAATGTTTTCCTTCTTCAGTTTCTTTACCTTAGCAAGAGCGTTGTCACGTTCTTTGATGAGCTGATCAACAACCTCTTCATGGGACTCCTCAATTGACTCGAGTCTCTCTTCCAAGGATACTCGAGCTTCCTCTTCTTCTAAGGCATTCTTCAAGGAGGTTATCTCCATGGCGTCTTCTCTCTCAATTCTACCCTTTTCTTCGAGAAGAGCTTCGGAAGGAGCAAGTTGACTCATAAGAGCATCAAAATGAAGTTTATGCTGACCTTGCAAGTTCGTGAAAAAATTGTCCAAAGCAATAAGTTCTTCTTTTATCTTAAGACTAGTATGATCATCCATATCCATATTTATGTTAGTCTTAGGAAATTAAGAAATAGAAGATGATACCTTGGACCCTCTTGCCATAAGGCAAGTGACGTTGTTGTTGATGACGTTTTCGTTTGGAGAGTCAAAGAGTGATGATGGGGTAGATGTGGTGGCTATAGCAGCCTCCTCACGAGAACTATCTTCATCCTCTTCGTCTTCACTTGCAGAGGAATATTCTTCTTGTGCCACCAAGACAATCTTTGGTTGCTTCTTGTAAGGACCATTCTTTTTGATAAATGGATTCTTTCGAGGTGCCTTGGACTTTTCTTTAAGGATGAGCCTACCACCATTGTCTTCTCTATTTTGATATGGACATTCAGCCACAAAGTGTAACCTATCTCCACAATTGTAGCATGTTCTCAGTTTTGGGCCATTCTCTCTTCTTCCACTTGACCCATTCTTGTGTTCGAGTTCTGACTTGGCCTTGGTTGGATCCTTCCAAAAATTCCTTGCATAGAAAGCCATGTACTCACCATGAGCATGCTTGACTTCCTCGGGACAGCCCATGGAGACACCCTCGAATCCTCTTTCATCCTCATCTTGTTCAACAACATTTGCTTTTAGAGCAATATTGACTCCTTTTTGCATTCCAATAGCCCAGGCACGGGCATCTTCAGTGTTCTTAGCTGCAACCTTGAATGACGCCATTTCTTGCATGACTTCATTGGAATTCATTTGATGGTAATTGTGTCTACCTTGCAAGCTCTTCAAGTCCGTTGGCTCAAATGGCATTAGAGCACTCACATATTTCCTTTTATCCAAGCATCATCAATGTGAGTGGCTCCATGCTTTCTAAATGTTGTTGCAATGCCCTTGAGCCTTCTATACATATGTTCATGGTATTCACCATCCAACATGTAGAATCCTTCAGCTTCATTGCTAAGGGCATCATACCTATTTCTTCTCATGCTTTCATTTCCAATAAATAGGTCGGTGAGTGCATCCCAGGCTTCTTTGGCGGTGTTGAAGTGCTCAATGTGGGGCATGTCCTTGGGACCCACTCCGAGCTGAATCATGTGGAGAGCCGTTGCATTTAGTTGACTATCCACAACTTCTCTCCTAGTCAAGTTGGCGGGGTCTTCAATATGAAGACCATCTTCGATAATCCTCCAATGCTCAATAGACGAACTGCATACATGAGATTTCATTAAGAATTGCCATTGATTAAATGAAGATGCAGTAAGCTTGGGTGGATCACCCCTATTGTTTATATGAGGATGAGGGATAGGTGGGTCAGGAGAATATAGATGAGGAACCTCACTATAGTCCTCCTTACCACTTCCCTTCTTGGAGGCGGAACAATTATGTTTTTCACCTACCACTTCATCTTCCTTAGATCTAGCGTGAGCCTTATCCTTGGAAAGAGGAGTGGTGGCCTCAGAGGAAGATGGAAATGGTGTTGTAGATGATGTGAGGCAAGCAATCATTTGTTGCATCTCCTCCATCTTGGTCTCAAAGGATTTCAACAAGGTTGTTTCCAATGTCTTGAGGTCATCCATTGTGACCTTGTCCATAGTCTCATTTCCATTTTCCTTAGTACCCATACTTCTCTTAGGCGCTTAAGCCCGAATAAAGAGTCGGGGCTCTGATACCAATTGAAATGGATCGTATGGGCACCTAGAGGGGGGGTGAATAGGTGCTACTTCAAATTTTAATGCTTTTTCAATTTTAGGCTTGACACAAAAGGTAAATTCTCTAGATATACTATTATATATAATTTCCCTATATGCAGACCTAACTACTAGCGAGTAAAGGCGAGTGAGATAGAGGAACGAGTAAACCGTAGTGGAGCACGCGGAGACACAGGATTTGTTTTACTACAGTTCCTTCCTTGTTAAGGGAAGTACATCTGTGTTGGAGGGGTGGGCAGTACTAAGACCACCACACCACAATAGGCCTCACCCTGTTCTCCGATGGATCCTGCCACCAAAGGCCTGATCCACCTTTCCACTATAGGAACCCTTCGAGGCAGGAACCGGCGCCTTTACACAACTAGCGGGGCACAACTTCACAACCAAATTGGAGGCTCCTGTAATGACAACAAGCTGCCACAAGAACAAGTTATCAATAACAAAACACAAGATCTAGATATTGACGAGAATACTAGATCAGGGATTTCTCCAAGTGAATGGAGAGGACTTGATGCACTTGATTCGTGATGACAATGAAGGTTGTCTCCTCCTTCAATCCCCCCAAAGATCAAAGCCTTCGGGTGGTTGAAGTGGGAGATCTAGAAAGATAGCTCTTGCAATAGGTCTGGCCTTTTTCGAATGAATCAAGAGTTCTGAACGAAGGGGATGATGGGGCTTTTATACCCCCTACCCCAACCGAGCCGTTGGAGGCTTTGGGGCCCAGATTATCTGGCCCAAGTGAGGGCCGGATTATCCGGCCTGGGGAAAACTCTGCCCTAGACTCGGATTGTCCGGCAAATAATCCGCCTTCAAACAGAAGCTCACGCAGGGCGGCCCTTGGCATCTTCTTCTGGGGACCGGATTATTCGGCCCTAGGGGAGGGCCGGATTATCCGGCTAGTGAAAAATTCCGCCCCACCCACAGAATATCCGGGAGAAATTCTGCCCCTAGACAGAAGATCGCGCAGGTGCTCCCTTGGGTGATTCCCCTGGGGCCGGATTATTCGGCCCTAGAGTGAGGCCGGATTATCCGGTCCAGGGAGAAAATCCGCCCCAGAGCCGGACTGTCCGGGAGAAAATCCGCTCCCAGACAGAAGCTCGCGTGCAGCCAGCCCTGGCCAAGATGGTCAGGCCGGATTATCCGGCCCATGATGGAGGCGGATAATCCGGCCCCCAAACATCCAAAAGCTTTCCTGCAACACTTAGTGCACATTAGAAACTCCACGATATTGCTATCTAACACACAAAACATAGGGAACCATGAAATGTTCTTTCATACTCCCTCCGACTTTGGCTAACATGGCTCGTGATGGTCCCTATCTTTGCACGTCTGGTATTGGCACCATCGACACGTGCCTTCGACCCCGGCGTGCTCCGGAGTTTGGCAAGCTAGGCACGACGTATTGCCTACCCCGACCTCTCCAACTCCATCTACGTCTACCTCAATTACTATGGCAAATTTATCTAAGGCTCAACTACGACATCGATCACGACATCACGACAACATCAACCTCATTGAATTCATTAATGGCGACTATATCACCAACGGCACCAACGACCATGACTACATCGCCCCACTCCCGGCTACATCGACATCGGCATCCACATGTATCCTCTTCAGTCATCACCATCATCATAAGAGTCATTGCGGTCTTGATAGAGCCACGAGCAATCACTTTCGGGATGACCATGCATTTTGCAAATCTGGCATGTCATGTCAACAAACAGCGTGGGGGCACGACCATGATGGCGCCCACCACCATCATCACGATGTCCTCCATTGTCGCCATCGCGGCGGCCTCCATTGCCATTATCACAACGACGTCCATAGTTGCACTAGTCGTCACGTTGATCATCATGGCGGTCATCACGACGTCCACCGTCAGCGCAGCGTCCACGGTCATCACTACCATGGTCTCCACGGTCGCGGCCGCGATCGTCCGAACCAGCCGAGCGGTTGTCGTTCCCACGTCGAGTAAAATTGGTCGAGGAACTGAAGCTCGCATCATCATCATCATCCTTGGAGGGCATCTCAGGGTGCATGTCATGAGCGGACACTTATGCAAAAAGGTTGTCGAGGGTGGTGCCCTACTGGCCGTTGACGGAGGCAACAATGGAGTCATAGGTAGTCCCAAGCCCATTGAGAATATAGCCAATGAGCACATCATCATCAATACTTTTTCTGATAGCGGCAAGTTCTGAAGCGAATCCCTTTATCTTGGTGAAGTACTATGCCACCGTCATGTCTTTCTTCTTGGTTTTGTTGAGGGCAGTCCATAGATGCTTGGTCCTCGATCGAGAGGTGGAGGAAAACATGGAGATCATGGCCCAAACTTCAGCGGTGAACTCCTTGTCAAGGACATGAGTGCGGATCTCCGGTGAGAGGGAGTTGACGAGCCACCCTAACACGAGCTGGTCCTGGGCAATCCATACGGAGTACACCGGATTCACCATGGTCTTCTTCTTTCCTTCTTCCTCAACCTCTAATGTCTTGGCGGGTGCGACGTTGATACGTCCATTTTGCATCACTATTCTATGTCATAATTCACTGTTATTCATTGATATATTTCATATTAAGAGATGATACTTATGTAATTTCATCTGTTTTTGCATGGTTGATGACTTTTGGAGCATGGACCACTGCAGTCAGGATTCTGATGGAAAAGGTGATGTTTGGAGGCAAAATTTGCGAAGATCAGAAAATCCGGGAAAATATACGGAAAATCCTATTTTTCCAGAAGACGAAGGATGCTAGAAGAGGGAGTGGAGATGGGCCATAGGGGAACCACACCACCCCCTGGCGCGGGCTACCCTAGGCCACGCCACCAGGTGGTGTGGCCACCCTGGCCAACCTCTGGCTCTCCCCTCTGGCGTATATATTCCCCCTGAAACCCTAAGACTCGGGGAGAGACCACAGAAAGATTCCGCCGCCTCTGCGGGGCGGAAAACACCGAGAGAGAAAGATCTCTCCGGCAGACAGATTTCTGCCAGGGAATTCCTTCCCAGAGAGGGGAGATCGTCGCCATCAACACCACCATCAAGCTGGACTTCATCGGGATCATCATCATCATCACCACCATCATCACCATCAGCACCCTCATCACCATCTCCATATTGCTGTAACAATTGGGTTGAATCTTGCATTAGTTCTTTGGGGAAACTTTCCCGGTGTTGATTACTCTTTGTAGTTGATGCTATTGAGTGAACCATTGAATTATTGTTTATGTTCAGATTGTTATACATCATTATTCCATCTCTGATCATGATCCATATGATGTCTTGTGAGTAGTTTGTTTTGTTCTTGAGGACATGGGAGAAGTCATGTTGTTAGTAGTGGAGTTGTGTTGAGAAAGATCCAATAGTTTGATATTTAAGTTGTGGTGTACTTCTTCTAGTGGTGTCATGTGAACGTCGACTACATGACACTTCACCTATATGGGCCTAGGGGGATGCATTGTGTATTTGGCTACTAATCGTAGGGGTTGCCAGAGTGACAGAAACCTGAACCCCCGTTAGGAAACCATTGCACAAGGGACGTAAGGGTCTTAGAGTTTAAAGTTGTGGTTAGGTTTCTACCTTAATTACTTTCTTGTACTTACGGATGTTTGCAAGGGGTATAATCACAAGTATGTATTAGTCCTAGGAAGGTCGGTACATTAGCACAGGTTCACCCACACAACACTTAGCAAGCTAAATAAGATTAATCAACTATATGAAGCGAAAGCACTTGATAGTCTTCCCATGTGTCCTCGAGAATGTTTGGTTATCTTAAGTAATACAACCGGCTTGTCCTTTAATGCATAAAGGATTGGGCCACTTGCTACATTTATTCTTATTATCTTTTGTTTACTCGTACTTCGTTTACTTGCTTTATCAAAAACCCCTAAAAATCCGTTTGCTAAGTATTTGCAGAGAATTCCTGATCCATAACACTAGCCATCACCTTCTGCTCCTCGTTGGGTTCGACACTCTTACTTATCGAAAATACTGCGATACACCCCCTATACTTGTGGGTCATCAAGACTATTTTCTAGCGCCATTGCCTAGGAGTGAAGCGCTATTGGAGAGTGGAACTGGTAAAGGAAACTTCTACTGTGAGTATTGTTTACTTCTGTTAGTTGCTTTATTTTCGTTATGGATAATTCGCTGAGTTTCTTATTTGGTAATGCTACTACCACTGCTAAGGTAGTAGATGAACCACCACCTGCTGAGAATGATGCTTTTAAAATACCTACAAGAATTATTGATCGTGTTATGGATAACTACTATGTTGGGGATGGAACTGTCCATCCCGATGATCATTTACTCTTTATACACGAATTATGCGAGTTGTTTAAGTGTGCAGGTATTACTACATATCAAGTTAAGAAGAAGTTATTCTTATTATCACTGAAAGGAAGAGCTGAGGAATGGTATAAGCTGCTGATGAATGGTCAAGCTCTGGAATGGGAGGAAATAGTACCTCTCTTTTATTCAAAATTTTATCCTCCTAGTGAGATTCATAAAGATCGGAATCAAATATACAACTTTTGGCCTCTTGATGGAGAGAGTACAGCTCAATCAAGGGGAGATTGAAGTTACTAATGCTCGAATGTCCCATTCATGAGCTCCCCAATAATATCATTATCAATAACTTTTATGCAAGGCTCCCTCTACATGACAAGGATTTATTGGATGCTTCTTGTGCTGGATCATTCACTTGCATGGAAGAAGAAGCTAAATGGGATCTTATAGACCATATTCAAGACAATGCTGAAGCATGGGAGAATGACAAAGGTAGAAAGTCAGGTATAAATTATGATTATGAATGCATTGAATCTTTTATGGGAACTGATGACTTTCAAAACATTAAAATGCTTATGGTCTAGACTCTCAAGCTATTGCTTCTTATTTTAAGGCTTTTGCTTCCTACATTGAAGTGCCTAGAAAGAAGTGGAATAAGTATCATGAACCTTATAAAGATGTTGCTAAGAGTGTTCCTGCAAGAAATACTGAAGTTTATACTGCTAATCATGTTTTACCTAAACCTTACATTGAGAAAATGCCTTTCCCAGTGAAGATAAAGGAACACTCTATGATAGCTAGTATGTTTAATGAAAGAACAAATGAAGCTATTGAACCTGATAAACAAATGGTTGATGAACCTATTATAGCAAATGTGAAAGACTTTGTTACTAAATATGAAGAAGAGGGACACATTATCCTTTGTGAGGATACCTCTAATATTGTTTCACAAAGTAGTGTTATGAGAGCTAGTATTCCTGTGTTTTCTGTTAGAATAAGTGATCATTGCTATGATGGTTCTTGTGATAGTTATATTGTTAAGTTTATGCATGATACTGAAAGTTATTATGAGAGAGGGAAAAGTGTTCTTATGTATCTCAATAATATCAAGTTTCCTCGTTTTATGTTGAAAGTTTTTATGTTGCACTTATTTTGCCTTTTTATGCAAGTGGCCTCTGGTTTCAACAACTTGTTTGTTTACAAGATTCCCTTGCATAGGAAGTGGGTTAGACTTAAATGTGTGTACTTTTTCTTCTTAAAATGCTCTCTTTCACTTCAATTCATATCCCTACATGAGCATCTTTGAAATTATCATGCCCATCTTAATGGCTATAAAGAAAGAGCTTTTTGGGAGACAACCCAATTTGTTTTTGCTTTCAGTTTGTTTTTGTTTTTTTGAGTCTTGGAAGTTGTTACTTTGGTAATAACCGCTCCTTATCCGTTTTGTTTGGTTTTTGTGTCAAGATCAACCTCTAATGAGAGAGAAGTAAGATTTGGGGAAGTTGCTGTCCCGAAACAGATTTTTGTGCTTCACCGTAAAAATTCGTGAGAGATCTCTGTATGTTGGATTGAGCTGTAATTTTTTGCGCTTCTGCCCCAGGTTGTTATTTAACTTTCATTACTTTTGCACTTTTTTATTTGAGCAACATAAGATTTTCGAAAAAATTGATCTTTACCTGCTGGTCTGTTTTGACAGATTTTGCCACTCTTCCATTTGCTTCTTTATTCGATTTCCTTTTTGAATTCTTTTTGGGCTTTCGGAAGGAGTTGCTACAGTATCTTATGTTTTGATGGTTTTCAGTTGAAGCTGGACTCAAAAGGTTTTATCACTTCACTTATACTAATGTTGCTAATGAGAACTGTGTGAAGTTTTGTGTGAAAGATATTTCCAGGTAGTGGAGATAATGGTGTAATAAGGAAGTGAAAGGTTTTATGACTCAAGTAATAAGTATATGAAGATGAAGATATTTATGTTATTCAAGTGGCGACTCTGGAAGAATCTACTAGATACCAAATTCAGAGACCTGCAGAGTCCGTTTTCAAATAGGTAACAATTCTGGTAAGAAAAGTTCCGCGAAAAAACTATCCAACTATATTATTGCAGTTTTTATCCAATAAGGAAAGCTACAAAGTGAAAAAGGGATGGAAACGGAGCCAGGGTGGCTCACACCACCATGTGGCGCGGGCCCACCCCTGGCCGCACCACCAGGTGGTGTGGCCACCTCGGACTCCGTCTCCGACCCATTTTCTCCCAGTACCTTCCTTTTGTTGTGAAACTTCGTAATATATAATCCCCCGGATCCCCCGAGGTTTGTATATCATGTTGTCGTCGTGTTTTCGTTTCGATCTATTTCTGACAGGTAGAGTCCCAGATTTGGAGCCACAATGTCTTCCTCTGGATCAGTCAAAGGAGATTCCTTGGAAGATATCATCAACCCATATATGAGAGAGTTGAAGATTCATCCCAAGGAGTTGTTGCTTGAAGATGGCGAAGTCTGGATGAAAGAGGTTCAAGTCCCTAAAGGTGAAGGAAGTCTGGAGGACAGGATGGAAGCACTAGAGTAAGAAGTATTTAGGTACAAGAAGATGGCAGCACGCGAAGTGGATATCATCCATAAGATTTGTTCCGAACTCACCGCCGAGCACCAAAAGGAGACTGTTGAGCTCAAGGATGAAGTCCTCTCACTCCGCCAAACAACCAACAAACTGCAAGCACAACTCCACGATGTTCAAAATCAAAACTGTGAGTATGAGGTTAGGTTTAAACGTATAAGTGCTGCTGCAAGTTTCAGGATGCTGGAGACCACAATGTCCTTTGTTGATGGGGAGCCCCTGCCCTGGAAGTCGGATGATGATGAGAGAATATCACCACCAAAGGAGTAATTCGTCATCATGTTTGGCATCCCCTTGGTTTGTCCCAAGCTTGGCGGAGTGCCGCGGTATCACATCACTATCTTCTAACTTTTTACCTTATTAAAAGAGTCATATCATGAATAGAGAAGTTATTATGTAGGATGGTTTGCATTATGGAAGTGTCCCCTCTCTCGTTAGATATGTATCCCTTGGTGTGAGTTGCCGTTATGGAATATTAATGAGAAGTTCTATCATTTAATCTTTTGCATAGCTTATATTAGTTTTCAATTCATGGTTATATGATTGATCTTGTTGTTAGTATTGGTATCACTTTGGGATCATTGAGTTAATTTAGTTGGGTTTTGGCAAACCTGGCTCGGTCAGTAGCAACACTATTTTTGAGAGTTGAATAAAAAGATAAAAGTACTCTAAAGAAATATAATTTCATCATCTTTCTTTCTTGATTTCCTCATAAGTTTAGTATTCTCTAGTTAAGATCTTTTGTGCTTCTAAGGAAGATTCCATGTTTGTATTTATCACTTGTATGTTTGTTTGTTTCCTTCAACTCTTATACTTGCTACCCAGCCTTGCTAGCCAAAAACCTGTACTGAGAGGGAATTCTTCTTGTGCATCCACCTCCTTAAACCAAAACACATGCCATTTGTGTCCACCATACCTACTTATTAGCATTATTGATATTCCAAGTAAATTCTTGTTTTATCTACCTCTCAAATTAAACTTGTTATGTAAAAATTAGTGATTAAAGCTCACATGAATTTGATGGCACACTTTACTTTCTTGCACTTAATAAACTTGAACCATTGTGCCCATCTATGTTGCGTATATGCTTGCGCTTTGTAAGTTGTGAATTAGCAGAACCATGTTGTCATGGGGAACGCTTTCAACATTGCACTGGTACTTTGTACCTAGTTGATATCATGTTCTTTTGTCTATGGATGTCGTCGGTGTGAAATGAAAGGGGAGCTTGTAAGTCCATGGAGTTATGCATTTGTGTTAGAGAAACGCCTGGGCCGCTGGTCTAATCCATGCTGACATGGTGGAAACCTGCAGCGTAACCATAACGAGTATCTATGAAGCATTCTTCTTACAAAAAAAAGAGTCTGATATTGAGAAAAAGAGAAAAAGGAAAAAAAAGATATTATGAAAAGAGGAAAGAGAGAAAAAAGCACCATATTCCCATGGTAAATAAGAAGATTGTTGAGATACTTGTTGTCTGCTTACCTTGTCATTTTGATATGGGGATTCTTCCGTATCATCGGGCAAGGGGTACCCCATTGGCGGTTCTCTATGATACACATGTGCTTACAATGACAAGAACTTACCGGTGACTAAACTTGAGTAGCATGAGGAGCGGCCCTCGTATTCAAGGGACATGAGATTGTCAATTTACAACTTGTCAATGCATATCCTCGTATTTGATCACTTTAACCTTAATCACCTAAAGATGCCTATGATAGGGGCAATGAGAGGTGAAAGCTAGTAAGTATCATAATTTTTGGGAGCTCTTTATGAGACTTGCAATCCCTGCTTCCCTCTGCGAAGGGCCTTTTTTTTACTTTTTAGTTGAGTCAGTAAACCTATTCCCTTCTATCTCAGCAAGTATTTTGAGTTGTTGTTTTTCATTCATTCATATGATGATTTATTCAATCATGTTTCTTATGTTCCTTGTTTTGCACTTTGCTCTTATCTTGGTGATTACTACTTTGAAAGCTTTCATTGAAAATCAGTTATTTGTGAACTCCAGCAAATTATCAACTATTCTTCGACCAAGAGTTAAGTTTGCCATTACCAATTATGATTTACTTTATGTATCTTTATTGTGTTTCCTTTGCTTATTGCAAGTAAGTTATATAATAGTGAGTTGTCTTCTATTATGATCTATGTATTGATGAATGTGATGCTTCTTGTCCGTATTCTTTTATTAACTCTTCACTCCATAAACCTGAGGTCATGTTTATTGAGCTCAGTTTCGCTTGGGGACAAGCAAAGTCTAAGCTTGGGGGAGTTGATACGTCCATTTTGCATCACTATTCTATGTCATAAGTCATTGTTATTCATTGATATATTTCATATTAAGAGATGATACTTATGTAATTTCATCTGTTTTTTTGCATGGTTGATGACTTTTGGAGCATGGACCGCTGCAGTCAGGATTCTGATGGAAAAGGTGCTGTTTGGAGGCAAAATTCGCGAAGATCAGAAAATCTGGGAAAATATACGAAAAATCCTATTTTTCCAGAAGACGAAGGATGCCAGAAGAGGGAGTGGAGATGGGCCACAGGGGGCCCACACCACCCCTTGGCGCGGGCTACCCTAGGCCGTGCCACCAGGTGGTGTGGCCGCCCTGGCCCACCTCTGGCTCTCCCCTCTGGCATATATATTCCTCCTGAAACCCTAAGATTCGGGGAGCGACCACAGAAAGATTCCGCCGCCTCTGTGGGGCGAAAAACACCGAGAGAGAAAGATCTCTCTGGCAGATAGATTATTGCTGGGAGAATTCCTTCCCGGAGAGGGGAGATCGTCGCCATCAACACCACCATCAAGCTGGACTTCATCGGGATCATCATCATCATCACCACCACCATCATCACCATCAGCACCCTCATCATCATCTCCATATTGCTGTAACAATTGGGTTGAATCTTGCATTAGTTCTTTGGGGAAACTTTCCCGGTGTTGATTACTCTTTGTAGTTGATGCTATTGAGTGAACCATTGAATTGTTGTTTATGTTCAGATTGTTATACATAATTATTCCATCTCTGATCATGATCCATATTATGTCTTGTGAGTAGTTCGTTTTGTTCTTGAGGACATGGGAGAAGTCATGTTGTTAGTAGTGGAGTTGTGTTGAGAAAGATTCAATAGTTTGATATTTAAGTTGTGGTATACTTCTTCTAGTGGTGTCATGTGAACATCGACTACATGACACTTCACCTATAAGGGCCTAGGGGAATGCATTGTGTATTTGGCTACTAATCGTAGGGGTTGCTGGAGTGATAGAAACATGAACCCCCGTTAGGAAACCATTGCACAAGGGACGTAAGGGTCTTAGAGTTTAAAGCTATGGTTAGGTTTCTACCTTAATTACTTTATTGTACTTACGGATGTTTGGAAGGGGTATAATCATAAGTATGTATTAGTCCTAGGAAGGTCGGTACATTAGCACAGGTTCACCCACACAACACTTAGCAAGCTAAAAAAGATTAATCAACTATATGAAGCGAAAGCACTTGACAGTCTTACCATGTGTCCTCAAGAACGTTTGGTTATCTTAAGTAATACAACCGGCTTGTCCTTTGATGCATAAAGGATTGGGCCACTTGCTGCATTTATTCTTATTATCTTTTGTTTACTCGTACTTCGTTTACTTGCTTTATCAAAAAACTCTAAAAATCTGTTTGCTAAGTATTTGCAGAGAATTCCTGATCCATACCACTAGCCAGCACCTTCTGCTCCTCGTTGGGTTCGACACTCTTACTTATCAAAAATACTGCGATACACCCCCTATACTTGTGGGTCATCAGACATCAACGCCGTCGAGCAAGATGAATACCTACGCTCCTCGCAGAGCGGGGATCACAAGCACCTTCCAGAATAAAAATTGCTCCGAGTGAGTTTTTGGGAGGAAGGGGAACCCAACATGGTGGCAAGGTGGTCATCGACATGGGGGTCGAGGAGGAGCCCATGGCAACGGCGGGGACTATGGTTTTTGGTCGTGGATATGAGATCGCTTGCGGTGGCTATGTCTTAGAGAGGATAGGCTCTGGTACCTTGTAGAAAAAATGGGCAGAAGCGATGGCCTGATATCGCTAACACCCGGAACTCTAAAACATGAATCACAAATAAACTCAATGCTAGATTTCGTTGAACAACTTTAAAAGAGGGCTGGTCTAAATGATCATACCACCATGTAGTTGAAGGTTTGGTGGTGCTAGGAACTTTCTTATTGGAACTTGATGATGATCACACCAATGGATAGAGACCTCTCGCTACATATACCCTTAAGGATAATTTTCTTTGTTTTCGTGTCCTTCACATAAAAATTCCACATGTGAAATTCAACTAAGATATTGTTGTCGAATAGAAACAAGATTTTTGGTGGCACGAGGAACATGAAGAAAATTCGAAGGTATTGTTTGGATGGGGAATCAACATGAGCATGACCAACATGACTAATACCCATACCTTCCCCATTTGCCGCATGGATCTTCTCATGGCCGTGGTAGTTCTCCCTCATGGCGAGATCGTCGAGCTCGCCAGTGATGTGGTCGGTGGCGAAGGTGTCGGTGTACGAGTCTATGTCAACTTGGTACGGAACAACATTGACTCCCTTCTCCTCTTCTTCCTCTTCATCATCAGAGTAGCGGTGCCAGGACTTCCAGGCCGAGTGGCCCGACTTGCCACAAATTTGGCACATGATGTCGGCGTCCTTGCCACCCTTGCCAGTGCCTCCACCAGAGTTAGTAGCATTTTAGAACCACATTGGAGACAAAATTTATGGTTTAGTACCACTTTGTGTTCTGATGGCCAAAATCTAGCACTCTAGCGCATGATTTTTGCAATTCGCGCAAATGACCGTCTAATAGCTAATTGACATCATAACTGATAGGTGGGACCCATTTCCCAATGCTGATGTGGAAAAAATATCTTTTATTTATTGAGTTGGGCTAGGTCCCACCTGTCAGCCCACTTAAAAAAACCTAAATATCTAAAAAATAAGGGGTCCCACATGTCAGCATAATTAAAAAAATCACAATATCTATGAAAAAATAAAAGTGAGACAGAGTTGGCGCACCGGTCAGACCCATCTTTCCAACTGCAGGTCAACCCCACCGCTGGCCAGCCCCGCCTTTGAAGGAGATATGCCCTATAGGCAAATAATAAAGGGGTTTATTGTCATATCTCATTCGTTCATACTAGTTTTATATCATGCTATAAATGTATCAAGTGGAAATATTGATACAGGTGTGATGTATAAACAAACCCAGGTCCCTACTAGCCTCTATTCAACTAGTTTATTGGTCAAGGTTTACTGATCATGGTGCTATGAAAATAAAGCCAACTGATAATGAAGTCATATCATCTGGAATGGTGTGATGGACATTTTCCACCAATGATTGTTGCAACATGATTATGTCACACGGTTCACATTGCAATTGACAGAAATAGAGTGTCCTAATCCTTGGACCGTGATATCATATCAATCACTATCATTGGAGGATTGCTTAGATAGCATCAAACATCACTCGGTTAAACAGTGATCATAAATGTGTGCTCAAGTATCTAGAGGGGCATGTAGAGGCATTATGCATCAAGATCGGGATTTGTTCTCCTGTGTGAAGGAAGATACATTGGGCCCATTCGGTGAATTACATCCATGTTGCGCAACACATGAGTAGGTCATGGGGATGTAATTTCACGAGAATGAGTAAAACAATACTTGTTGGAAACGAGATTGAACAAGGTATTATGATAACGATGATCAGATCTCGGACAAGTCTTGTATCACGTAACAAAGGGAATTGGACATATCGTTTCAAGTTCGACACGATGGTGATTCATGGAGTGCATAGGGGTCAACATGGGCATCACGGTCCGTCTATTGATCATTGATAGAGATCAGTCTATAGCATTCCCGAACCGTAGGGAAACACGCTTATGGGAGATACGATGCTTGGAGATCCTCCTGTAAGATGGAATCATGAAAGAGAGAGAAATCAGAATCATTCCGGAAAGACCCGAAGTTGTTCGGAGGAGGAAAAAGGGACCAAAAAGTATTTCAGTTAAATATGCATTTATTATATATTAATTATGAATTATTATATACTAAATAAAAATTTAAATTAAAATTTATGGGGCAACTTCCTCATTGGCCAAAACCCCGGAGGGAATTGGGCTAGGAGGAAATTACCATGGAAAAAGAAAGGAAAAATGAAATTCTAGCCGTTATGGGCCGCTGTAAGCCAGCCCTTGAAAAAGCGGATGGCGGGCGCTATTTTCCACCCAGGGAAGCAAGGCGCTAGGCGGGGGCAGTCGGCCCACCCGGGCAGCTCCACCACGCCCCGTCTTCCACTAAAGGCCGCCTCGCTGGCTGGGCCGCGTGGAGCAGGAGCAGGCCCACTCGGGGCCAGCTGCCACCGCTGTCGCCGCCTCGCTAGCGGGCCGAGCACTCACCCAGGCCGGCCCACCCAGCCAGCCCCAAGTTGCTGCGGGCGCTTGGCACCCTAGGTCGCAGCGCTGCTGTTGCTGTTGCCCTTTTCTTTTATATATTTAGTCCCACATGGGGCACCTAATGGAGAGGGCACGCTCCTCTCCGCCTATATATAGGGGTGCCCATGGGTGGGATCAAACACGTCAACAACTATTCTCTAAGGCTTTTTTCCTTAGAGAAAATCCCCCTCTCCCTCTCTACTTGTCTTCGTCGTGGCACGGTCCTTAGAAATGACTATACACACAAAGTCAACGCATCTACGGCACGCCATTATGCCGCAGGGATTCCGCCAGGAGATCTAGTTCCGCAACCTCAGCAGGGATCAAGAAGTTTGGGAGTCGTTGTATTGCATCGTATGTGTGTGATAGCTTGGGAAAGCTACACTTGCAGTGACCGGGCCATCATACAAGGATCTGGACAAGAGGTGACGTGCTAGGAGCTTCGCGACCTTGAGGTCAGACGGGTACGACTACATCATCCACGCTCCTGCATGAGCGTAACACTCTCTCGATCTTCAAGGGTACGTTACCGCTGTCTTCCTCCGTTACTACATTACTTCTAGATAGTTCCTTGGACAATCAGGGCGTTTCGCATAGTTATTTTTTGTTATCTGTTGCGGAAACCCTATAGTCTTCCCCGTCACCGTCAGCCAGCCCCTCCCCACTAGCTAGACCACCGCCGTGACGCCTGCCCCCGACCCCCGCGCTCCTAGCCTGGACGACCGAGTCGTTGTGACTAGGTCCATCTCCTCTACGCCGCCACGACGCCCGTACAGCTCACCGGCCAACTCCGTCTACACCACCGCCGCACAGCTCGCCACCCAACTCCTCTACGCCGCTGCCTGCATATCTCCAGCCAGTGGAGCGTTGGTGGAGCGTGGGTACTACCGGTGGTGCGCAGGTAGATCTAGGGAACGTCGGTGACATGCAGGTGCAACTGGGGGGCACCGGCGACGCGCGGGTCAAGATGGGGTGGCGCCACGCGGATGGAGCTAGGGGCCACGATGGCACACGGGGAAGAAGAAGAATACCTCCCACATACCATTTTAATTTTTTTGTTATTTTGATTTCTTTAAGAGGCTGACAAGTGGGACCTCGTACAACTCAGCAAATTGGGACCCACCTTCCATTTCTGACATGCCACACCATCATGACCTCTGGGGCCCACTATCAGTTCTGGTGTCAATTAGCTATCAGACGGTCATTTGCGCGAATTGCAAAAATCATGCGCCAGAGTGGTAGATTTTGGTCATCAGAACACAAAGTGGTACCAATCGGTATTGCATGCTAAAGTGGTAACTAAAATGATATTAACTCGCTTCCAACATGACGGACTTTGCCGCCATCACCATGTTGTGGGTGTCCTTGACCACGACCATAGTTGTGGCCTCCACCACGACCGTGAGGCGCTCCTCGGCCGCCATGATGTCCACCCGCATCCATAGGAAACTGCTTTTGCGGAGGAGTTGCCGTTGTCCATGGTGATGTCGAGCATCTCCATGCGTTTGCCATACGCCATCATCTGGGCATAACTAGCTTACCATGAGGTTGTTGTTGGGGTTGCCCCCGGTGGCGGCGAAGAGGGGATTGTAGGGGTCATCAAGTCCATGAGGAGATACTCCACCAGCTCGTTCTCGTCGATCTTCAGGCCCGCTGCTGTGAGCTCGTCCACGGTGGCCTTGACCGCAACGAAGTTTTGCTGGATGAGCTTCTCTACGGTGCCCTAGCTTGGGAGTGTCTTTACCATGGTGGAGGTGGACGAGGATGTAAGAGTTATAGATGTGATTTGTTGGAAGCGTGGTTTTGATACCATATTGTATTGATGCACTAGCCAACTAAAATTAAAAGTCCGAACAGATGAAAATAGTAGACATTATGTTACGGATATGTCTAATTCTCAGTCAATATAATCTTAGTTGCAAGCCTACTTGCAATTAAAATTATCTTAGTTGTAACCCACTTACAATTGAAAAGACCACTTGCGTATTTGGACCTGACTGAGCACTCAACACATTCAGCCTGGCGCTCGCGATTACCACTGGACCGTGAGCGTGCTCTGAATATCCCAACACTTGCCGGCAAAACCAAACCAAGTTCGAGTTTAGTCCGCCAAATTAGCATTGGGGACAGATTACGTCCTACAGATAGCGCCAATTGATGATTAGGTGCTCATAAAAAAGTAGCTTCCATTTGATTTCCTTAAACGATCAGTACATCTGTCAGTCACAAACAAACAAACAAACAAACGAAATGCACTCCACCTGATTGGATTATTCGGCCTGCAAGTAAAGGTATAGCAAACGACAAACGAATTGGCCATATGCAGTGACAGGTGTAAGAATACGTTGGCACGTAAAAACAAAGTGATCGATTAAGCGCGCGGCGGCACGTATGGGGTGGGCACGAGCACCAGCGGCGTCTTGCGGTGGAAGGTCAGCCCGCCGGCCTCCTCCATGCACAGGTCCTCCGCCTTGCTCCCCTCCGGCAGCTCCCAGTCGAAGCCGCACAGCATGTTGGCCAGCGTGAACTCCGCGTTCATCAGCGCCATCGCCATGCCCGGGCAGATCCGCCGCCCGGCGCCGAACGGGATCAGCTCGAAGTGCGCGCCGTGCGGCTCCACCCCGCTGTGGCTACGTCCCGCCTCGAACCTGTCCGGGTCGAACTCCTCCGCGTCCTCGCCCCAGCTCGCCGGGTCCCTCCCGATGGCCCACGCGTTCACCACCACCCTCGTCCGCGCCGGCACGTCATAGCCGCCGATCTGGACGTCCCGCATCGTCTCCCGCGGCAGCAGCAGCGTCGCCGGCGGGTACAGCCGCAGGGTCTCCTTCACGACACTCTTCAGGTAGCTCAGCTTCGGCACGTCATCCGGCTGCACACGCTGCGCGTCGCCGGCGCCGTTGGCGGCGGCCACCTCCCTGATCTCCTGCTGCACCTTCTTCAGCACGCGCGGGTGCCGGATCAGCTCCGACATGGCCCACAGGATCGTCACGGAGGTCGTGTCGATGCCTCCAACGAACGTGTCCTGATCAACTTATGTTAATTATTAGAGCAACTAATTAAGTGCAACCCGCGCACGGCCGGCGGCCGGCGACCAAATGATTCATCATCAGCTACGCACGTACGTACCATGATGATAGCCTTGACGTGGTCCTTGGTGAAGCCATTGCGCCCCTGCTTCCAGAGGTCGATGAGGACGTCCACGAGGTCATCGCCGCCGTCCTCGGGCTTGTTGGACCGCGCGGGGTCCAGGTGCTGCTCGATGATCTTCTCGAAGAAGGCGTCGAACTCGCCGAAGAGCCTGTCGCGGCGGGCGACGAGGCCGGTGAGGCGGTCCACGAGGCGGCCGGCGGCGTTGGGGAAGAAGTCCTCAGCGGAGAAGGTGGCCAGCATGTCCATGGCCTCGTCCAGCACGAGCTGGAAGTGCTTCTTCTCGCGCGCCAGCACGTCCGACCCGTAGGCGTTCCCGAGCGCCACCGTGCCGATGATGCCGTCGGTGAGCGCGAAGACGTGCTCGCCGATCGCCACCGGCTTGCTGCAGCAGCCGGCTAGGGCGGCCATGATCTTGTCCACCTGCTCCTGGCGCGCGCCCCACGCGGCCTTCACGCGCCGCATGCTCAGGAGCTCCACCATGAACATCTTGCGCATCTCGCGCCACCGCTCGCCGTAGGGCGCGAACGCCATGTTCTTGAACCCGTACGACATCCGCTTCGGCCCGGGACACGCCGGCCTGCTGCAGCAGTCGGCGTCGTGCACCTTCAGCACCTCGCGCGCCGCCGCCGATGACGACACGACCAGCATGCGCGTCGCGCCGAGCCGAAGCAGCATCACGGGGCCACTACGCCGAGCGAGGTCGCGCAGGTTCCGGTGCGGGAGCGGGCCCAGCTGGTGCAGATTGCCGAGCACCGGCAGCCCCGCGGGACCCGGCGGCAGCTTGGACCCTTTTCTGCCGCTCGTCGCTAGCAGAACCAGCGAGACCAGGACAGGCAGCAGGAGGCCGAGGAGGAGCAGCCATTGCTGGGGCAGCTCCGTGAGGAGCTGCGAGGGGAGGGAGATCACCATTTTGTTTTTCTTGGAGTATAGCTTGCGAGCAAGCTCCACGACCCACCACGTGCTTGGTGAGGATGTGCTGCTGCTGATGTGCTTGTAAGGGGGGTTTAAAAAGGAGTGGCCGGCTGCAGCATTGGCGGAAGTTGCCAGGTTCGACTACTTCTGTTTCAATTGCTATTGGTGCCATTTGTCTAGTTTAACTATGTTTTAAAATATAAAATGTTCTATTAAGCTACTTTATCCTATCAAAATATTTTATAGTATTTGTATAAATTATATATACTAGCAAAGTGCCCATGCGTTGCACCGGAAAGACCGATCTAATTCACTTTGTAATTTTTGTATCTCGTCTCATGACACCGGTCTCGAGTTGGACTTTTTCTTATCTTGGACGAGCTACCCCGCAACTTACATATCGTTTCCACTACCCATATTGACATGATTTGTAGAGTTTTAAATATACATGTTCCAAAATATAGTATCCTAACACTCGTATCGATTTCACTAAAAAACGTACGTATTCACTTGGCAGACGGCTTGATGCGGAGGGTGCATGCAGAATTTTTTTACTGCCGGTACTATTTTTGAAAGAATTACATCGTAACTACAAGCAATTATCATAATACAACAGTACTACTACTTTAGCAGTGTGTCATCCTTCTAGCATTTCCTTGAGACATAATCTTCAATTAATTCTTCATAAGAAAACCTTCTCCAAAATGTCATACATAAAAAATGAACAAGATCAATTTCTTCAACACATATTTTAAGCAAAACATGTTGGTTCCTTTTATTGTTGAATGCAAATGACCTATCAAAACTTGTCTTTCCTACATCTCTAAATCAAAACATGATTGGGACATATCTAGCATTCACAAGATTCACCTTGAACTGCCCCGTGCTTGCTATGTGTTGTCTCTAATTTTAACTTTTTAGACCATTGCATATTCGACGCATATTGTTGCATATTATGGACTTTCATGTAATCATCTAATTTGCTCAAACTAAAAATGAAATGAAAGTCCACGTGATATACAAAAAACTTCATAAAACAATAATGAAATTTTGGAAGAAAAAAAATCTGCACTTGTTGGCTTGGCGAGTGAAGTAGCGACCTTCTATTATTTTTTACAGCGAACTGCCAATTTTGCACCTATACGCTTGTGAAACATGATACTCGCTCCGTCCAGAAATAAGTAACTTGCATTTGTGTATATTCATATGTATGTACGCACTATGCGTCTAGAATTATGCGAATCTAGACAAATCTAAAGAAAATGTCTATTTGTTTGTAGGAGGAAGAGGAAATACACCATCTACACAAGTGTACCATTAATAAAAAGTGAAAAAAGATCCAAAGAGATGCACACCCGTACAGTAGAATTTCATAACCAGCCTCGCCTAGACTCAGCAAAAGGACAGCGATGAGGCCCGATTACTCTCAGTTTAGATATTCCGACCGTAAACTTTCATTACCAAGCTAGCTACCGTGCCGGTCCAGAGAACATCCTTGCCCAAAAAATATACTCCAGAGAACACAAAAACCAAGGTGTAAAATTGATTCGCCTCCGCCTAAATCCAGAGAACACAAAAACCAAGGCGTAAAATTGATTCGCCTCCGCCTAAATCCAGAGAACACAAAAACCATGGCGTAAAATTGATTCGCCTCCGCCTAAATCCAGAGAACACAAAAACCAAGGCGTAAAATTGATTCGCCTCCGCCTAAATCCAGAGAACACAAAAACCATGGCGTAAAATTGATTCGCCTCCGCCTAAATCCAGAGAACACAAAAACCATGGCGTAAAATTGATTCGCCTCCGCCTAAATCCAGAGAACACAAAAACCATGGCGTAAAATTGATTCGCCTCCGCCTGTGACAGGTGCATATGCCACTCGAAAGCTGCCCACTTTACCTCTTGGCTCACTCTCGCCAGTACAGTACGGATGCGCGGACCAGTTCATGGACGTGTTCTCGCAAGCGGCAAATGCAGCAGCCTGTACCACAGACTCAGACTCCTCAAGCGCCATCTGCCGGATCAGACGGCAACACACCAGGCTCCAGCGTCCACACCGAGAGCGCGTCAGGCCTCGTCGTTTTTCCCTTGTGTGTGTTCCACTCGGCGCCTTGGCAAGCCAGGCGTGTCCCATTAGCGTGTCAGGCCATGTCGAGCTCCCCTGTTGTGTTGGCCGACCGGATTGAGGGGCCAGGGAACATGACGAATAATGATTTGTCTGTAAAGGTTAGGAGGATCGACGGGTGATTTTTTTAATGGTTTTCTGACTCATGAGTGGTATGGTGGGTAATATTTTAAAAAATACAGGATAAAATCATCCTAAAAAGTGTAGGAACGGTGGGAGACGCTCCGTCTCTTACCTCGTGCTAGAGATCGACTCCGATTCCGGGACAATTTCGTGACCCCTCCTTCACGAAACCATGCCTATATAACCCCCCCCCCCCCCCCTGAAATCCCGCACCTTTTCCCTTTCGATTTTTCTCGAAAACCTAGATCTCGAGCTCTGATTTTAATCTCATTGCGCCGCCACCATCGAAATCTCGAGGTCGAGTTCCGATCCATCGCATCTGCCACCCCATGCCCCTCCTTTCTCTCGCATCACCCTCCCCTTGTTCTTTCGCATCTCTCTGGCCACGTTTCCTCAACCACGGAGCCCCAAAGAGCCAAGGATTTCTCGCTAGAGCCATCGGGGGTCGACAAGCATCACCTAGACGTAGACGTTGCTACAGGAACTGAGGCATGATAGAAGGGTGATGAGGAGGACCCCCGAGAGTCGCTGATTACCGTGGACACCTTCCCCATCGCCAGAGACAACCGTCGTGCCGCAAGCCATCACCACCTGGAGTTGCGCCACCATGCACCGCTGCTAGTGGCATCATCCATGTTGAGCTCTCAAGCTTTTGCTCAGGACCGTCTGATCTACGATGGACACTCCCGATTAGATCAATCTCCAACTGGTACCGACCAATACCGTTTGCCACCGAGTGGCCTCAGCGGTAAGTCAGCTAGCCACGTCAGCCTTTCGCTGACTCAGCAACATAGTCAGTAGTCAACTAGTCAAAGTTAAAATTTAAGATTAAAATAGCCAAAATATATGCCAATCTTAGAAAGTTGATAGAAAAATAAATATAATTCCGAACCTATCATATAATTTATAAATGGATTGATAATTTTTTGTAGAATATTAATATGAGGTAAGATCTAACTTTTGTCGAAATTTACATTTTAAAATAATTAAATCCTTATTTATTGGTATTTAATTCATATAAAATTATCTTCAACTCCAAATTGAGTGAAACCAATTCCACTATTTTGTTTCGATCATACCTGTCTGAAGAAAATATAAGAAATTTTATTTGGCATAGTTTTATCAGATGATATCGCAGAAATCTAAAAATGCATTGCAATAGTAAATAGTTTATAGAAAAAGATTTGTATTTATTTTTAGGTGATTCCAGTTGTTACTGGCTCTAAATTGAATTTACTATATGTGATATTTAACACAATTTAATATTACAGATACATAAGAAGTGGAATTAAAGTGTGCAAAACCCTATTTAAATCAACATAGTTTTATTGATAAATTGTTTTATGTATTAAAATGTTTTTTCACATGCATCATGTGATATAGTAATGTTTAGAGAACTAAATACAACCATTGTGTCATATTAAATCATCATGCATGTATTTGTTCATCATTGTTTTATTGTATCATGCATAATTGCAATGTTTTAAATTGGTGTGTTTGTTGTGCGATTGTTTTATTCGATAGATCGCGAGGAGTGCAACTTATCTGATTGCAACGATTATATGAACAACTTGAACAACTATTAAGGCAAGTAGATACTAATTTGTTCATGATCTTGTCCTACTATTTTCCTATGCATTGTAGTGTATTTTTGTAGATGCATGTGTAGGAAGTACTCATTTCTATGCTATATCCCATTATTTGTATCATGTTTCCCCTTGATAGATGAGCCATCGTAGTTGTATATGATGCATAGACATGCTACTTAGACGGGGAAATGATCACTCTATGCTATGATAGTATATATGTTTTTGTTCAAGTAAAACAACATGAAAATTAATGAACCATCTCGGCGGATTGGTATGATTGTCAGTGAGTGAGAAATTGGTGGGGTCCTCCGCTCAGGGGACAGTCAAACATGATATGAAAATACACAGCGGAAAAAGATGTATATTTCAGCACCACTCATATACTAAATCCACGGATGGTTTCTCAATCATGGAAGGAAACATATGCACCAAACATATATGGAGGAATGGATATGTCCCAATTGAGGACAAGTATTGGGTGCTCTAAGAACACGAGTAGTTGAAATCTACAGTTAGGTAGGACAAGTCGTGTGTGCTCTCAGCACATAAGTGCAGTAACAAGCAAATCAATACACATGGACACTAATCCCTTTGACGTGAAAAAACTCTCAACCTGAGAGGTAAAACCATAGGACGAAAGTACACAAATCTTCTTCCACTATTATTAAATGGCGATACAACTTGTTCTTCTCTAGAGAGCACTAGAGGATCTTATACATCAAGATACACATGGATTGGATGCCAATAACAAATTTAGGTCACAATAGTTAGGTAATGAAACAATCTCATCAAATATGGTGGAACCATACCTTGAAGGAGACAAGGTATAGGCTCTCGACGTCATGATCTTGGGGGCAGAGCCCGGTGCTTGATTTAGCTTCTTGCTTCAACTTCTTCCTCTTCCCTTCTCTCTTGGTATTCTTCTCCAATGGAGACTAACATGGATTTTTGTCACTCCAGCTAGTGGTGGCTGGATGGAAGGATTATTCTCTCCCTTCCCTTAGGTGCATTGTCCAAAATGACCATTGTACATAACCTTAAAGATTGGTGGGATTTTGCACCTGTTTGGACCGCCTGAAAGGCTTCATAAGGCCACATGAGGAGGATACCCAACACTTACATGTACAGTCATGTGCCAATAGAAAATAGTCAGTTGGTTAGACTTAATAGGTTGTGGCGACTTGAACCCAGCGTAGCCAGAGGTGCAGTGAATGGTTAGCTTTGGGGAGCTGCTTTCTGAATGGTCTTATCTTGGACTTCTCCCTACCATGGCACAAAATAAGTGTAGTGGTAAGAGCAGGTTGACCATGTCACATGGGTAAAGTGTACATATCTCTATAGAGTTCTAATGTAAGTAATTAGTCATGTCCCCTATTATGGACAATTTGAGAAACTTGATTCTAGAGTTATAACATATTTCTCACTCATTCCAACTTATTAATTACTAAATATTGATGGGTGAACTTAATTGGGTTGATGTGAATCAAAGATTAATTTGATAAAAGTAGGATATGTTGGAAATATGCCCTAGAGACAAATAATAATATGGATTATTATCATATTTCACAAAGTTTATAATTAGGTTTTGTATCATGCTATAAATGTATAGAAAGGAAACATCAATACATGTGTGATATGTAAATAACCAGCAGTTCCCGAAGAATCTCTAGTCACTGGTTCATTGGTCAACAGATGATCAAGGTTTTCTGATCATGTGGCATTTATGCTAATTGAAAATGGAGTAACCTCATTGGGAGAATGAGATGATGAGCATACCGGTCTAAGGATCGTAACACAATCATGTCACAAAGTTCAAGTTATGATGATTGGGAAATGTAGTGTCTTGTTTCTTAGACCGTGAGACCATATTAATCACTATCACCCGAGATTGCCTTGATAGCATCAAACGTCACTCGGTGAAACGGTGATCATAAAGGTATGTTCAGATATTTAGAGGGGCATGTAGAGGCCTATGTGTCAAGAGTGGGATTTGTCCATCCGCGTGATGGAGAGATACTCAAGGGCCCACTCGGAGAAGTTATATCCAACACCTACGCAACATGCGACTAGGTCACGGGTATGTCACTTGTCAGAACGAGTTAAGTAGTATTTGTCGGTAACGAGATTGAACACGGCATGGTGATGTAATTTGTCAGATCTCGGACAATGCAAGTGTCACAGAGGAAAAAGGAATATGATACAACATTTATGGTTCAAACGACAAAGATTCATGAAATGCACAGGGGTCATCATGGGCATCCAGGTCCCGCTGATGCATTGGTACGATAGGGATGTCGGCCATTTCTGGAGTGTTCCCGAACCATAGAGTATCACACTTAAGGGCTTAATGATGCTCGGAAATTATTTTGGTATCGTAATAATCACCAAAGAAAAGAAAGGGAGAAAACTTGAAGGGTTCTAGGAAAGTCCGGAGGATGTCTGGAGTGGGATGGAAGGAGTTCCTTTACCACAGGAGTTGAATAATATGTGAGTAAATGTTAAATATCGATGTAATCATTTATTCATAATTATTTAAATAACAGAAAATGAATTAAAATGGTTAAATACCTAATTGGGCCAAAATCCCTAGGAGAAAAGGCCCATGAGGGAAAAGACCAAAAGGGGGAAAGGGAGGAGGGGTCGCATGGCCCCATGCACCCACCGGCAGGGCCCATGAGGGCCTTGACCGACCGGCCACCCCCTCCCCCTCTACTCTCCCTTGTTTAGTCCCACATGGCTTAGCTAATAAGCTATAAGGTCCTTTCCCCCTATATACTGAGAGGTATTTGGAGGAAATAAAGCACGCCAATAAATAATAAAAGGTTCCCTCTATTTGGGGAGACCTCCAATTATTTCTCTCTCTCTCTCTCTCTCTCTCTCTCTCTCTCTCTCTCTCTCTCTCTCTCTCTCTCTCTCTAGTGACCGCGGTCCCAAGTCTGGACTACGCGAACATGAGACTTCTTCACCGTGGAGCATCGTCGTGCTGTGGGATTCGGATCCATAAGGTCTATTTTCACGATCTCTACTGGATCAGGGGAGCGGGAGTCATCGTCAGGCACCGGAAGTGTGTAACCCCCTCGAGGTGTTGCACTTGTGGCACTAGGGGTTGTTGAAGCCGCAGGAGCCGTTAGACTTCAACACGACCCCGAGGTCAGCGTCGGTACGACTGCATCAACCACGTTCTCCTGAATGTTGACAAGGATTTTCGGTCTTCAACTAGTAAGTTCGCGAAAAGCCTCTCCCATTACTACATTATTAATAGATAGATCCTGGCATTAGGGTTCTTGGTGTAGAAAAAAATATTGTTTTCAGGCACGAACCCAACAAGATAAGGGTATTTTGAAATGCTTCGGTTAGCCAAAGCTCCACCTAGCCAAATAAGCATGTAGTTTCTATGTCCTATGTCTTCGTACTTAGAGTTAGACCTAATTGCCATATAGTCAAGTATTGACCATTCGTGGCTGCAATTTTTCACGTTGCAGGGTATTCTGACTCTGAGTGATTGATTATGTCGTGATACTCCACTCAATAATTGTTCGTCTATGGCACAATTGAAGATGGTGCCTTATATATATTTACGTTTTCGTTTGCTATTGAACTATTTGAGCTAGTCTTGTGCTAAGCGTTATGTAATAAATACAAATTCTGGATTATGCGTTGTAATAATGATGCACTATTAAATTCTTTGGTATCTATCTGTACTACTCCAGAGATTGACACTATACATAGAAAGTCAGTCTTATCAGGTAGTGTTATACTTGGACTTGCGCTCGGTGTTGTAGAAGGGTCTGGAAAGTTAGAGTTTGGTCAACCAGCATCGATGCTATGATGTCTATAATGGTGTTGTGCGGGACAAGAATAAGGTATACACGCCTTCTCGCCCATCTTGTCGGCGGCGGTCTCGCCGGTGGCGTTGAGAAGGGCGGGGATTCGTCTGATCGCGGCTTCTATGGAGTTGTCGGTCTCGTTCAGTCTACGTGTATTATACGTTTGGTGTTTGAAGTCAAAGACTTCCCGATTGTCATCTACAACGCCAGGTCGTCTCCGCTAAGGGAGCGACGATAACGGTGCATCGACGGTCGCTCTAGTGGAAGTAGTGGTTGTTAGGTGGTCTAAGAAGCTCGATGTGATTTCTATTATGTTTGATGTGCCTTGTACTTGTTGTGAACTAATGGAATAGATTCAAATCTTTTCCGCAAAATAAATTATATATAGAGCGTCAACTTTAAATTTTAGTCAGACAGCCGTTGGATTTTTAAATGTACAGGGTTTGAATATTTCGAAAAAACAACTTCCACCTCGCAAAATTGTCAAGGCCTACAACAAAATTTATCCTAACGACTTTCCTTCCATGGGGCATATCTGCACAAAAGTTCGGGTAGGACTCGCGTCCTTTACATTTTGGAATGAACATAGTAACTAACTAAGTGAATATATAAGACGAGTAAGCACCAAACCTCCCTCCCTCCCCATGTGAGACCACGACCGGGCGGCATAGGATCGCTTAGGCCCAGACCGGGTACATCCACCATGTGCGACCACAGTCAGCGCTATGCTTACCAGGTGCCCTCCGTGCACTGCCACACACTGCCACACCGTCGAGGACCATGTTTATAGCCCTGACGATGAGGAGCGTATGGGGAGAGATACACCGCCTCCGTCATCGGCTGCGCGAGCTTTGTCTAATCGTATCCTCCGGCAGGAGACGGGGAGGGAAGTGTTGGCCGGCGAGGTATATGGTGTTGGGCCATCCTGTGCTACTCGAGTAGGGGCGACACGGGAGGAAGAGAGGAGCTTAAGTATTGCAAAATCCAAAATCATCAAAGCTCCTCCTTACAGAAAATATGACATCTTCTAGTTTCTTCCAATAATTATCCTGGTTCATAGTCATTTTGTTTTCATTACTTGTCACGGATATTATATTACCATTGCTTGCTGTTTCAAAATCGGACCAATTGCTTCCTGTGTAAAAGTCTGACCACCACGAACTGTCCCACGGAGCGGCCTCACAAGACAAACTTGACCAGGCAAATTGTGCCAAAATACAATGAATCGAATCTGCACTATATTAGTACGGATTTGCTGGCGCTCCGTTGTACCGAGATCGGTCTTAGCGCTCGGTCACCTCCAGCACAATTTGATCTCGTGGTTCGTGCATCCTTATAGGTTGCAAGCAGGTTGTAGCTGACAAGAAATTGTTCACGTAGTACAAAATATTTGTTTACATAGTCAAAAAGTTGACCACGTGGTCAAAAAAGTGTTTATGCAGTATAAAAAATTGTTCACATAGTCAAAATAAATTATGCACGTAGTAAAAAAGTGATCACACGGGTTAAAAAATTGTTCTACTACAACAAGCTATAGTACGACAAGTTTTGACTGACTTCGGTGATAGAGGGACGAGGATGGCGATGCACCTTCAACTCAAGCTATGTATATAGTTGCCGCTAGGTGGTCCAGATCTATTTGTAATTTTTATTACTTTTGAACTTCTTTATACTGTCGTTAATAAGTACTAATAAATTGGTGGAATTTCAATAAAAAAATGGCAACATGTGCTAACATCACGTGAGCGAGAGCTAAGGTCGGTCTCGGTCGACCGGGAGCTAGACAGTGGAGGCCATTTTTTTTAACAATCTGACCTTTGGCTAAACTAATGTTTCATCTAACCCAACCAAATATTTTGAAATATTATCTCTGAATTCGGCTCCACCGAGGATGAAACCGAAGTTGTGTGGCTCGGCGCTAAAGAAATCTGACACGAGATTACCCGAGGGGTTCGGCGTCATTGCCATTGGCCGCCGACCTTGCTTCCGCGCCGGATATCATTGGCACCGACCTTCGGCTCCATCCTACGGGCTACTTCGGATTCATCTTCGTTGACGCCAAACTTAGGGATTGTATTCCAAAATATTTTCGCATGCAAGATAGGCAGTAGTTTAAGGTCAGATTTGTCAAGTAAACCGTAGAAATTTCGCGGAGGCAGCTAACCGCCGTATGTCGGACGCGACATCTCAATTTATACGCGTGTGACTTGACTAATTACATGGTCTCCCGCCCCTCTAGGTTAATATTGATATCACAAGCCATGTACTTGGACGGTACTACTCGTATGTTTAAACTAGCTAGCTAGCACGCAAAGTGAGATTCATGGAGATCCGCGAGAGCTCGTAGTAAGTACGGAGTATAGTAAGTTAACGGGAAGGGCTAACTGACATTCACCCGCTAGCACGTGCTTGACCATATGGTCCTCGAAGCCATCCAGCAGCACCTTGATTTCCTCGACCAATGGTCCGTAGATCGATCGATCCAGATCATTGCTTGTACTAACTTTGATACAGCACCCAAATTATCCGACTCCAGGATCAACCGTGAGATCCCCACTTCCTTTGCGAGCTGAACTGCACGACAACACGCCAATAGTTCTGTTCCTTCCGCATCAGACACCGTGGGCGGAAAATGGTCTGCTCCCGCCACGAAGCCACCATGATGATCCCTCAGAACCACATCGGCACCCCCATGATCTATATTTGTAGGAAAAGCCCCATCCGCGTTAGCTTTGTGCCATCCCTCCCCCGGAGGGAGTCGGTGCTCTGTTCCAACAGGACAAGGCCCAAAATTTGATACGGAGCCACTTCTCGTCTCTTTCCATTCCTCCACAAGAAATAGAATCCGTCGAGTCGTCTGCTGAGCATCTTCAATCATTGTCGTATCCCTTGCTTGTTCCTGGCCATCGAAAAAGATTCCAAATAGTTTTCAGAGAAGCTAGGGCACATACAATGCTTTTATCTTAGTTTTATCTTACCAATGCCATGTAGGGTGATTGCTGAGTTGGAAGAAAGAAAAACAAAAAAAAAGACTTATGTCTTATCTTAACTAAGAGATGATCTTTTAGCACTATATGTCTCACCACATATTTAGGAATATCTGTCATTAAAGATAGACTAAAAAAAGACCCATTGTACATCTTATTTTGTTATCATATCATGATCATGCGGTATGTCTAAGATAAGACTATCTCATCAATCATTGTACATGTCCTAACAACTTTCAGGAAATTTGGAAATTAGCTTTCAGAAATTCTGGAGAAATAATTTTCAGAAAAAATCTGGAGATTCCAGCTTGCAGAAGCAGCATCTTTTGGAAAATTTTAGCGGTCGCCTTTTCATAGAATTTGAAGAGCGCTTCCACATAGTTATAGTGCGCTTTCAAAAAATTATTTTTTGGAAAGGAGCTTTCAAAAAATTATAGAGAGCACTTTCAATCATTTGTCATAAACTTCTACGAGTTTCTAGGATAGACTTTCAGAAAATGTAAGATAAAAAGTATTAAAGTATACTCTTAAAAAAGTAACAACAACTTTCAGAAAAGCAAACGCACATGGTTTTCTGTCTTCACAAATTAGAATTTAATTTCAAGACATTTGGAGAAGAATATGAGCTACGTTCCACGTTCATCAAAAAATGTTTGGCAAATCAAACCTAAAGTGACGTCAAAGCCATGTGTTGAGCTCGGACAGAGATGCTCTATGGATGTCAACTCTAGAATGCACGATGGCAAGGTGCGACCTCATATGTGATCTTAGAGCATCTCCACTCGCAACCCTGAATTTAACCCCGGCGTAAGACCATATGGGGGGCGCCAGCGCAAGAACCGGCTATTGGGGGGAGCCGGTCTCCAGCCGTAACCCCCAAATCGGCCCCCAAATTAGAAATTCGAACAAAAAAATTATGGCGGGTAGAACGGCCGATCGCCGATCGCATAGCCGAACATAAATACTCTGGACGTTTAATGGTTACAAAACAAAGTCTCGACGATCCCATCATCGCAAATCGCTGCAAATCATCATAGTATAGCGATCAAAAGAAGCCACGCGGCATCACAAAGCATAGCAGCGCGTCAGACGGCGGCGGCGACATCGACGGCCGGCGGGGGAGTGCCTATCGCCGGTGCGCTCACAGGTGCTGGTGGGTGCCGCAGGTGCTGGGGTAGTGGATGCCATAGGTGCTGGTGAAGTGGATGCCGGTGGACCTCGGACCTTGTACAGGATCGCGGTGCGCTGGGCCTCCCACCACGCCCGCACGTCGGCGTCCATGTCCCTAGTGTCGACCATGAGGATCGACAGGTCCTCCCTCCTCTTCTTCGTGGCCACATTGGCCCTGATCAGCTCGAGCTTGGCGTCCTGCCTCTCGATGACCGACGCCCACCTGACCGCGGCAACCTGCTCCATCTTGGTGGCCTGCTCCACCTTGTCGGCAGCGTGCGAGGCGGCATCCGCCATACAGGCCATGATCGAGTTGTGCAACTTCTCGATGGTCGGCGCAGCATCCCTCGCCGCCTTGGCCTTCTTCTGCCCGATCGGACGGCCTCCCGAGGAGAGAGCTGGCGGCGCGTCGAGGTCGTACTTGCCCTTGGCGAGCGTCGTGCGCGTCTCGGTCCACTTGTCGCACATCTCGATCCTGGGGAACACATGGATGAACATGAACTCGACGTCGTCGTTGTCCTCGCGGTAGGCAGTGATCATGACGCGCATCTACGAAAGCAATGCAACGCAGCGAACAAACGGCCGTGATCAATGGCCGGCGACAAGACACTAGGCTACGATCGACAGTGGACACGGTGAGTTCACTTACTTGGTTCTCGAAGTTGGTGCCACTGACATGGACGCGGCGCACCTCCTCCACGACGCCATGCCACTTGTTGCAAGCATGCTGGATCATGTGCCAGCGGTGCGACATGCTGGAGTTGTTGCGGTCGTGGTACAAGTTCTTGAAGTAGGGGTCCAAGAGCCGCCACTTGTCATACACCGCCTTGACACGCAGCCAGTAGGCCTCGAAGCTCTGGTTCACGTCAGTGAAGGGGTCGATGCTGACCGACTTCCAAGCCTCGGCGAGGCACTCGTCCTCCCGTGAGCTCCACTTTGGGTCGCGGCCGCCGTTCTTCTTCTTCTTGACCACGGGCACCTACTCAGGCACCGGCACGGGTGCCTGCGCCTCCTCGTCGTCGTACTCGGCGAACGCGTAGGCCTCGTTCTCCCAAGGTTCTTGGCTTTCGTCGCAGCCGTCGTAGGCCTCCGCCTCCTCCTGCGTGTAGAACGGTGGCAGCCCCCCACCGTTGATCATGTCGGTCATGATGGCGTTGGTGCCCAGCGCCGTTCCGTCGAGGACCACATGGCTGCCGCCGCTGCTAACATCGGTGGTGGGCATACCGCCGTGGAAGAGGGGGCGACGGAGAGCAGGAGAGCCGGCTAGGTTGAAGCTGGCATTGAGGTCGACGACGCTGAAGGCATTGGGGTTGAAGCTGCCACCCGCATCAAGTGGCCCGCACGGCGAGAAGCGAGATAGGTTGGGTGTACTTTGGCTGTCCTGGGACATCGGCCCAGCCTGGGTTGTTGCCGAAGACGGCGACGGTGACGAGACGCTCCATTGGCTCCCCCACGCGTGCGGGGGGAGCTCAGCATGTCTGCCATGTGGGCGGCTCTCTACGCCATGAGTACCTCCACGGCCATAGCCTCCGAGGCCCGCTTCTTCCTCGCCATGAGCTCTCTCTGCCGGCGGCTGGCGTTCTCAACTTGCCGGCGCTGCAGGTCGAACGCTCACTCCGTGTTCGTAATCCCCTCCGGTCGCCCCTTCTCTAGCTTGCCCCTCTTCTTCGCTGGTGGCGCTGCTGCTGTCGCGTGGGGAGCGGCGTACTTCTTCGATGGCATGGTGACGCGATCTGGTCTTTACTGGGAAATGGCAGGAGTGGGAGGCGAGGCGGGAGGGGAGGGGGAGATATGGGCTAATTTTGGAGGGAACCGGCGCTAATTTTAGTGAGAAAAGGAAACAATTTTAACTAGGTCGCCGACAAGGCTGGCCCGCCGAACTTTTCCTCGCCCTCCGGTGCCCCCGCTAGCCTCCCTTGGAATTGGGTTTCGACCGGGCACGCCGGATAAATAGAGCGCGCGCGCCGGCACCAAAACCAAATTGGGGGACACGGCTGGGGCTGAAATTGGTGCCGGCGGAGAGCCACGAGTGGAGATGCTCTTAACGCGGCGATCATGAACTCATGCTCTCCGCCAGGAGCCGGGACGTGTAAGGAACGGGAGCTGAGCACATGCAGGAAGACTTAAGGAGTCGTGCCATGAGAAGGAAGTCGTCCCTCTCGCGCGCAGAGAGCAGAGTCGAAATGCTACCGAGAAACACAAGTAGGACATCTCACATTGGCACCCCGTCCACCATAACGACGACTTCTCCTCACCAATTATCCCTATATGTTTGTTATTATTTTTACATGTTATATTTGATGATGGATGTAATATATTATTTTACTCTGAACTCTTATCTGAATGATAAAAAGGATGACTAAAGAGGAGAGGTTCCTAGGTGACCGTCCCTAAGTTAAATTCTTTCTATGACATTCTAAAATATAAAGGTTCCCTAATGCAATTTTAGGTGAACAAGCTATATGAAATTAGCACCCTAGCAATTCTAGTTACACAAGGATAATATGCAAGGAAAAGTAAGAACATGTTATGAAGACAAAGTTCTATGGTCGAGGAAGTGGCGTGAGATGAATATTTGTTCACATAGTTTCATATCTTTAGCGGTAATTGTACATCTATTCTTTCTTTTAGTTCTGAGATGTTCTATGTAATTTTGAGGCCCCTTTTTATTTTATCTAGCTTTGCTAGGGTGTTTTTGTGAGGGGCTCTTTATAATTTGTACCTGCCACGTACCTTTCAATGCAGCTTCCTGGGTCTTCTAGACCCTTAATCGTTTAAAAAATGCAGTCCTACTATCAAAACTCCACAAATTGATACCTACTAGTAACTATAACTGATTGAGAGTCTTCAAAATCCAAGACATATAGGCACGGTTAAAACACAGAGGTGTTGAATGCTTTTGATCAGTGGGTCGTAGAATAGAAAACAAAAAATTTACTACGATATAAACAACTAAGCACCAAGATCTATCTACCTAGATACAAACAACGGGTGTATATACGTCCATAGAGGACTTATCCTCGAAGACCGAAAAGAGTTACGAGATTATTCTCGTGGATGATGTAGTCCTACACTTGCCGACCTCAAGATCGCGTGGAACTCCAGCGTCGCAAAGCAGCAGCACATCCGTGATCGCACATACGTCCAGTTCCTCAACAACCTCCGAGTCCTTGCTGCAGCAAAGTAGCGGAATCAGCAAATCCTTCCAGAGAAACCACCAAGAACATGTATTTTGCTAATCGGAAGCCATGAAAATATTATAGAGGGATAGAGAGATCCTTCACGAGGAGGTGTAAGCGTGACAGGAGAGGAGGGTCCTTTATAGGGGGAGGGGAAGCCCCATGCCATGGTAAGAGGCCAAGGTGGGTGCCCCCATCTCTCCCTCGTTCATGTTAGTGGAAGCCCCACTCACACAAATTCATCGCCACTCACATGTCCACTCACATGCATTAATTTTCCACCAAAATTCATTTCTCAATTAGTAAAACTATTTTATTATTGTATTCAGAATTTTGTTAATTACTTTAATTAACAAACATCTGCATAAAAACCCCTTACAATACTTCGATATTACATTTGAAACCATTTTCAGCAATTTGACCTGAAACAATTATGGTGTTCATCGAAATAACTCCAGCGTTTTCAAATCCTTTCCCTGGTATTATATTTTCTCTATTTGGTGTCAGTGTACCTTAAGTGTGTCACCCTACAGTTCGTGAATAATGCAGACACGATTGAGACTTCTCTCTGATTAATAATTAGTAGCGGGACCTAGAGATCCGTACTGACCCCCACATATTTAATGATGACTCTAGTGATCGTGAGAACCTTTGACGTCATAACTAAATTCCTTTGTCTCGTGATAAATTACATGTCCGAGATTCAATCATTAGTATCCCTATACATAGTTTGATCTTGCTACCAATAATTACTCTTTTCTCGTTCCCATGATATAACATTCTTTGTGATCTTATCACTTGCTTGCAAGCTATGTCAATGTGATATCACCAAGAGGGACCTGAGTATATCTTTCCATCATCGGGGTGGAAAAATCCCACTCATGATCCATGAGCCTCTACATAACACTTTTGGAGTATCTGAACCCACCTTTATTTTCACCCTGTTATGGTGTGATGTTTGATGTTATCAAGTTACTCTTCTAGTGTTAGCGATTGACATGATCTCATGCTCTAAGGACTAAGGTTACTTTGTATGATGTTATAGCAATATAAACATAATGACTTTGATCGTATTACTATACTTTGGATGAATGTTCATCATATCATTTCACTAATATTGTGACCTCATTATAAACAACATCCAATGTCCCTGATCAGGAAACCTTGATCATCTTGTTAATCAACGAGCTTCTTTATATGAGAGGCATAACTAACAACTCTATATTTTTTATTCATGTTTCCGATTAACACAATTATATCATGAAAAATAAAAATCTATCATATACTTGGAATAAGATAATAACAACTTTATTATTTCCCCTTGGGCATATTCCCTTCAGTCTTCCACCTGCACTAGAGACAATAATCTAGTTTACATAGTGATAAATCTAACACCCATGGAGTTCTGGTGTTGATCATGTTTTGCCCAAGGGAGAGTTTTAGTCAACATATCTGCTACATTCAGATCCGTATGTACTTTATAAATCTTTATATCTCCATCCTTGACATGCTCGCGGATGGAGTGAAACCGGCGCTTCATATGCCTGAATTCTTGTGAGACCATGGTTCGTTGGCATTGGCTATGGATCCATTGTTGTCACAATAGATCACCATTGGGTCCAATGCACTGGGAACAAGACCTATTTCAGTTATGAACTCCTCCATCCAAACCGCTTCCTGCGCTGCTTCTAAAGCATCAACACATTCCACCTCTATTGTTGATCCCACCACCACGGGTTGTTTGGAACTCCTCCAACTAGGTGCTACTCCATTCATGAGAAACACGTATCCGGATTGCGACTTAGAGTCATCCGAATCGGTGTCGAAGCTAGCGTCAACATAACACTTAGCGACGAGCTTTTGTCCATCTCCGTACACGAGAAACATGTCCTTAGTTCTTCTAAAGTATTGAGGATATTCTTGACCTCTATCCAATGTTCCAAACCTGGATCGGAAGTGTACCCACTAGTAAAACTAATAGCATATGCCACATCCGGTCTTGTAAATAGCATGGCATATATAATAGAGCCTATGACTGAGGCATAGGGGATCTTATCCATCTCTCTATCTTCTGCCGTAGCTGGATTTGAGTCTTACTCAATGTCTTGACTTACAACATAAGAACCCTTTCTTACTTCCATCCATTTTAAACTTCTTTAAAATCATGTCAAGGTATGTAATTTGTGATAGCTCAATTAAGCGTCTTGATCTATCCCAATAGATTTTGATGCCTTGTATGTATAATGCTTCACCAAGGTCCTTCATCGAAAAATTGTTGTTTAGGTAAATTTTAACACTATTTAAAGGATCTATATCATTTCCAATCAACAATATGTCATCCACATATAATATTAGAAATGTCATAGAGCTCCCACTCACTTTCTTGTAAATACAAACTTCTCCACAAGTTTGGAAAAATTCAAACCCTTTGATCACCTCATCAAAGTGGAGATTCCAACTCCGGGATGCTTGCTTAAGTCCATAGATGGATCGATGAAGTTTGCATACCTTGGAAGCATCCTTAGGATCGACAAAACCCTTTGGGTGTACCATATACAACTCTTCCTCAATGTTACCATTAAGGAACACGGTTTTGACATCCATCTACCAAATTTGATAATAAAAAATGCATCAATTGCTAATATAATCCTAACCGACTTTAGCATCGCTATGGAAGAGAAAGTATCACCGTAGTAAACTCCTTGAATTTGTAGAAAGCTTTATAGATGGTCACATTACCATAAGCGTCAGTTTTTTTCTTGAAAATCCATTTATTCTCAACGGCCTTTCAGTCGTGAGGTAAGTCCACCAAGGTCTAAACCTTGTTTCCATACATGGATCCCATCTCAGATTGCATGGCTTCTAGCCATTTGTTGGAATCCGGGCTTATCATCGCTTCTTCATACGTCACAGGGTCATCATTTCTATGTACCATGAAATTCATGATGTGAGTTCCATACAGTTCAGGAGTTGTACGTGTCCTACTTGACCTGACAGGCTCGATAGTGTCCTCTTTTGAAGTTTCATGATCTTTATCATTAGTTCCCTCTTCATCTGGTCAAGTCAACTTTGGAACAATTTTCGTTGGTGCGCCACTCGCCATTTCTATAGGGGTTCCATGGCAGAAAACAAAAAAAAAATGAAAGAACGCACTTATCCAGGATCTATCTACGAGTAAACCTGTAATGGAGGAGGCTTCGGTAACATACCTTTGTCGACCGAAAGTGTTTGACGTTCCGAGAGGAACATGGATGAAGTAGCTGATGTCATAGACGACCTCAAGGTTGTGAAGATCCTCGCAAGTCACCCCAGGTCCTAGCACAAACAGCCCGGGTGCCACTAAAGGTAGCACCTCCAAGGTTTCACACGCGTACAGTGTACGATGAGGACTTTTGTCCCCTGATCCCACCAAGGTTATGGAAATAGATCTCCGGCTTGAAATCCTTGCAGCACCTCCTTGTGTCATGGCAAAGTCCCGCCTTTGCACGCACAGTCCCAACAGGGAGCCGCAGTTGCAAGAGAGAAAGAGAGAGATTACTTCTCTAAGAAAATTGTCTTAGAGAAATATGGGTGTGTGTTTTATTCCCACCCCATGCCCCATCTATATATAGGGGAAAAGGGAATACATCCTTCGCTAAAGTCCCGGGGTGGGACTAACAGTCAAAAGGAAAAAAAAGGGAGGAGGGGTGCTGCCGGCTGGGCAGTCTGTGGCGGTCGGGTGGGCCACCCGTGCCGGCCCAGCGTCTGCAGCCTACATGCGCATGTGGCAGCTACGTCCTTGCTGGGTGGGCCTCTCCTCGCAGCCCGCCAAGCCCCCCGCCTTCACTTGTATCACCCACGTGGTGGCCAGCATGCACCCGCCCTATGGGCTGGCCTGCTTGGATCCTGGGCCGCACACTGCGCGCGCTTGGGTGGGATGCCTGGTAGTGGCTCACTAGGCGGTGGCCAGCTGCCACCTGCCTGTGCGGCACTAGCTGCTGTGTGTGCCATCCAGGGCCCACCAGCAGTTGTATCTTGCCCTCCGGGGTGGCTTCCCTTCTAGGTCGTTTCCCTCCGGGGATTCGGGCCAGTAAAGGAAATTGCCCCAGAACAAAATATGTAACATATTTATTTAATATATTAATTCAAAACTAATATATAAATGCATATTATAAATCCTTTCTTCCGAACCTTTACGGATCCTCTTCGGAACTTTTCCGGCATTCTCTCTTTAGAACAATTTCGAAGATCTTTCTCTTTCATACTTTGTTGATTCTTTTCTACCAAAACATCTACATTGGTCATCGTACCCTTAAGTGTGTTACCCCTATGGTTTAGGAACATCATAGATATGATTGAGATATCTCTCGAATTAATGATCATTATTGGGATTGTGATGCCCACAATGACCCCTATGCATTCCACGAGACTGTTGTCGTTCAACCTTAAAATGTTGAGTCCAATTCCCTTTATTCCTATGATACATGATTTGTCCGAGATCTAATCATTGGTATCCAATACCTTGTTCAATATCGTTTATGACAAATTCAATTTTACTCATTCTATGATATGCCACCCCCTTGACCTAGTCACATGTTGCGTAGCATTTATGGATGTAATCTCATTGAGTGGGCCTAGTGTATCTTCCTGTCACGCAGGGGAACAAATCTCGATATTGATGCATAGGCATCAACTATTCCTATGGAATACCTGACATACACCTTTATAGCCACCCAGTTATGGACATGGCGTTTGATGCAGTAAAAGCACCCTCGGGAGATAGTGATTAATAAGCTCTCACGGTCAAAGGAGGAGGATACTACGCTTCTAATATTGCAACAATGAACATGTGACTCGATCGTGTTGCAATACACATAAATTAGGGTAATGTCCACCACATTATTCACCAATGATGTGACTCCACTGTCAGTTGGAATAAATGCACCATGATGAGTAAACTTTGATCATTAGCTTCCCAATGGACTAGTATAACTAGAGGCTACTAGGGACTCTGGTTGTTTTATATCACACATGTATCAATGTTTCCGCTTGATATAGTTATAGCATGATACAAAACTATTATGAGCTAATGAGATATGATAATAAACACCCTTTATTATTTGCCTCTAGGGCATATCTCCTTCAGTTTCAAGAAGAGAAGGTTCAATAACCTCATCGAGTTCTACCTTCCTAATACTCAGACCTGTCGTGAGAAACTCCTTTTCTAGAAAGGATCCATTGTTGGCAACAAAAATCTTGCCTTCGTATCTGTGATAGAAGGAATACCTAATATTTTATTTATGGTATAATATGAAGACACTTTTTTCCATATTGGGTTCGAGAAGTTTTTTCACAAAAACATTGCATCCCCAAACTTTTAGAAATGACAGGTTTGGTTTGTTTCCAAACCATAATTCATACGGTGTTGTTTCAACGGATTTAAACGGTGAATACAACTGTTTCCAGTGCATAACTGATACGTCCATTTTACATCACTTTTCTATATCATAATTCACTATTATTCATTGATATATTTCATATTAAGAGATGATACTTATGTTATTTCATCTATTTTTGCATGGTTGATGACTTCTGGAGCATGGACCACTGCAGTCAGGATTCTGATGGAAAAGGTGCTGTTTGGAGGCAAAATTCGCGAAGATCAGAAAATCCGAGAAAATATACGGAAATTCCTATTTTTCCAGAAGACGAAGGCTGCCAGAAGAGGGAGTGGAGATGGGCCACAGGGGGCCCACACGACCCCCTGGCGCGAGCCACCCTAGGCCGCGCCACCAGGTGGTGTGGCCGCCCTGGCCCACCTCTAGCTCTCCCCTCTGGCGTATATATTCCTCCCGAACCCTAAGACTGGGGAGAGCAACCACAGAAAGATTCAGCCGCCTCTTCGGGGCGAAAAACACCGAGATGGAAAGATCTCTCCGGCAGACAAATTTCTGCCGGGGGAATTCCTTCCTTGAGAGGGGAGATCGTCGCCATCAATACCACCATCAAGCTAGACTTCACCGGGATCATCATCATCATCACCACCACCATCATCACCATCAGCTACCTCATCACCATCTCCATATTGCTGTAACAATTGGATTGAATCTTTCATAGTTCATAGGGGAAACGTTCCTGGTGTTGATTACTCTTTGTAGTTGATGCTATTGAGTGAACCGTTGAATTATTGTTTATGTTCAGATTGTTATACATCATTATTCCATCTCTGATCATGATCCATATGATGTCTTGTGAGTAGTTCGTTTAGTTCTTGAGGACATGGGAGAAGTCATGTTGTTAGTAGTGGAATTGTGTTGAGAAAGATTCAATAGTTTGATATTTAAGTTGTGGTGTACTTCTTCTAGTGGTGTCATGTGAACGTCGACTACATGACACTTCATCTATATGGGCCTAGGGGAATGCATTGTGTATTTGGCTACTAATCATAGGGGTTTCCGGAGTGACAGAAACCTGAACCCCCGTTAGAAAACCATTGCACAAGGGACGTAATGGTCTTAGAGTTTAAAGGTGTGGTTAGGTTTCTACCTTAATTACTTTCTTGTACTTACGGATGTTTGCAAGGGGTATAATCACAAGTATGTATTAGTCCTAGGAAGGTCGGTACATTAGCACAGGTTCACCCACACAACACTTAGCAAGCTAAAGAAGATTAATCAACTATATGAAGCGAAAGCACTTGACAATCTTTCCATGTGTCCTCGAGAACGTTTGGTCATCTTAAGTAATACAACTGGCTTGTCCTTTGCTGCATAAAGGATTGGGCCACTTGCTGCATTTATCCCTACTGTCTTTTATTTACTCGTACTTCGTTTACTTGCTTTATCAAAAACCTCTAAAAATCCGTTTGCTAAGTATTTGCAGAGAATTCCTGATCCATACCACTAGCCAGCACCTTCTGCTCCTCGTTGGGTTCGACACTCTTACTTATCTAAAATACTGCGATACACCCCCTATACTTGTGGGTCATCAAGACTATTTTCTGGCGCCGTTACCGGGGAGTGAATCGCTATTGGAGAGTGGAACTGGTAAAGGAAACTTCTATTGTGAGTATTGTTTACTTCTGTTAGTTGCTTTATTTTCGTTATGGATAATTCGCTGAGTTTCTTATTTGGTAATGCTACTACCACTGCTAAGGTAGTAGACGAACCACCACCTGCTGAGAATGATGCTTTTAAAATACCTACAAGAATTATTGATCGTGTTATGGATAACTACTATGTTGGGGATGGAACTGTCCATCCCGATGATCATTTACTCTTTATACACGAATTATGTGGGTTGTTCAAGTGTGCAGGTATTACTACAGATCAAGTTAAGAAGAAGTTATTCTCATTATAACTGAAAGGAAGAGCTGAGGAATGGTATAAGCTGTTGAAGAATGGTCAAGCTCTTGAATGGGAGGAAATAGTGCCTCTCTTTTATTCAAAGTTTTATCCTCCTAGTGAGATTCATAAAGATCGGAATCAAATATACAACTTTTGGCTTCTTGATGGAGAGAGTATAGCTCAAGCTTGGGGGAGATTGAAGTTACTAATGCTCAAATGTCCCATTCATGAGCTCCCCAACAATATTATTATCAATAACTTTTATGCAAGGCTTTCTCTTCATGATAAGGATTTATTGGATGCTTCTTCTGCTGGATCATTCACTCGCATGGAAGAAGAAGCTAAATGGGATCTTCTGGACCGTATTCAAGAAAATGCTGAAGCTTGGGAGAATAACAAAGGTAGAAAGTCAGGTATAAATTATGATTATGAATGCATTCAATCTTTTATGGGAACTGATGACGTTCAAAATATTAAAAATGCTTGTGGTGTAGACTCTCAAGCTATTGCTTCTTATTTTAAGGCTTTTGCTTCATACATTGAAGTGCCTAAACAGAAGTGGAATAAGTATCATGAACCTTATGAAGATATTGCTAAGTGTGTTCCTGTAAGAAATACTGAAGTTTATACTGCTAATCATGTGTTACCCGAACCTTACATTGAGAAAATGCCTTTTTCCAGTTAAGATAAAGGAACATTCTATGATAGCTAGTATGGTTGATGAAAGTATAAGCAAAGCTGTTGAACCTGATAAACAAATGGTTGATGAACCTATAATAGCAAATGTGGAAGACTTTGTCGCTAAATATGTAGAAGATGGACACACTATCCTCTGTAACAATATCCCTAATATTATTTCACAAAGTAGTGTTATGAGAGCTAGTATTCCTGTGTTTTCTGTTAGAATAAGTGATCATTGCTATGATGGTTCTTGTGATAGTTATATTGTTAAGTTTATGCATGATACTTAAAGTTACTATGAGAGAGGGAAAAGTGTTCTTATGTATCTCAATAATATCAAGTTTCCTCATTTTATGCTGAAAGTTTTTATGTTGCACTTGTTTTGCCTTCCTATGCTAGTAGCTTCTGGTTTCAACAACTTGTTTGTTTACAAAATTCCCTTGCATAGGAAGTGGGTTAGACTTAAAACGTGTGTATTTTTGCTTCTTAATGCTCTCTTTCACTTCAATTCATATTCCTATGTGAGCATCTTTGAAATTATCATGCCCATCTTAATGGCTATAAACAAAGAGCTTTTTGGGAGACAACCCAATCTATTTTTTCTTTCAGTTTTGTTTGTGTTTCTTTGAGTCTTGGAAGTTATTACTTCGGTAATAACCACTCCTTATCCTTTTTGTTTGGTTTTTGTGTCAAGATCAACCTCTAATGAGAGAGAAGTAATATTTGGGGGAGGTGCTGTCCCGAAACAGATTTTTGTGCTTCACCGTAAAAATTCGTGAGAGATCTCTGTACGTCGGATTGAGCTGTAATTTGTTGTGCTTCTGCCCCAGGTTGTTATTTAACTTTCGTTAGTTTTGCACTTTTTGATTTGAACAACATAAGATTTTCTAAAAAATTGATCTTTACCTGCTGGTTTGTTTTGACGGATTTTGCCACTCTTGCATTTGCTTCTTTAATCGATTTCCTTTTTGAATTCTTTTTGGGTTTTCGGAAGGAGTTGCTACAGTAGCTTATGTTTTGATGGTTTTCAGTTGAAGTTGAACTCAAAAGGGTTTGTCACTTCACTTATACTAATGTTGCTAATGAGAACTGTGTGAAGTTTTGTGTGAAAGAAATTTCCAGGTAGTGGAGATAATGGTGTAATAAGGAAGTGAAGGGTTTCTTGACTCGAGTAATAAGTGTATGAAGATGAAGATATTGATGTTATTCAAGTGGTGACTCTGAAAGAACCCACTAAATACCAAATTCAGAGACCTGCAGAGTCCATTTTCAAATAGGTAACACTTCTGGTAAGAAAAGTTCCGCGAAAATACTATCCAACTATATTTTTGCAGTTTTCAGTCAATAAGGAAAGCTGCGAAGCGAAAGAGGGACGGAAATGGAGCCAGGGTGGCTCACACCACCCTGTGGCGCGGGCCCACCCTTAGCCGCGCCACCAGGTGGTGTGGCCACTCCGGACTCCACCTCCGACTCGTTTTCGCCCAGTACCTTCCTTTTGATATAAAACTTCGTAATATATAACCTCCCCCCGAATCCCCCAAGGTTCGTATATCGTGTTCTCATCGTGTTTTTGTTTCGATCTATTTTCTACCAGGAACTATCTTTGAAAGCTTAGGAGCACAATGGTGTCTGCCAAGGATAAAGGGAAGGAGCCTATGGAGGAGGATCTCCAAGACCCCAGGAAGGAGAAGGAGATCAAGAGTGAAGGTGAATAGGAGGCAAAGCACACCGACACTACCATTGCAAGCATTGGAGTGGTGGAGAACCCTGCCAGGATCAGGAGGACTGCATGGATGTCGACCAGAGGGAAGCTTCCGCGTCACTGTTTGGCACCACAGACACCTTCTCCAAGCACCAAGAGTCCTTTCCATACCTTTATCCATAACCATGCAGGAAAAGAAGACTCCAAGAGGGAAGAGCGGAAAAAGAATCACAAGAGCTGGGATCCACAATCTGACATGATCATACACCACATCGAGCACAACTCGGAGTTGATTCGTACTCTCACCTTCAAGATCGAGGACTTGGGAAAACTGATCAAAGAGCTCATCGAGAGGATACCACCACCACCAAAGGAGTAATTCGTCATCAGGTTTGGCATCCCCTTGGTTTTGTTCCAAGCTTGGGGGAGTGCCGCGGTATCACAACACTATCTTCTATCTTTTTACCTTTTTAGTAGAGTCATATAATGAACAGAGAAGTTATCATGTAGGATGGTTTGCATTATGAAAGTGTCCTCTCTCTCGTTAGATATGTATCCCTTGGTGTGAGTTACCGTTATGGAATATTAATGAGAAGTTCTATCATTTACTCTTTTGCATATCTTATATTAGTTTTCAATTCATGGTTATATGATTGATCTTGTTGTTAGTATTGGTATCACTTTGGGATCATTGAGTTAATTTAGTTGGTTTTGGCAAACCTGGCTCGGTCAGTAGCAACACTATTTTTGAGAGTTGAATGAAAAGATAAAAGTACTCTAAAGAAATATAATTTCATCATCTTTCTTTCTTGATTTTCTCATAAGTTTAGTTCTCTAGTTAAGATCTTTTGTGCTTCCAAGGAAGATTGCATGTTTGTTTTTATCACTTGTATGTTTGTTTGTTTCCTTCAACTCTTATACTTGTTACCCAACCTTGCTAGCCAAAAACCTGTACTGAGAGGGAATTCTTCTCGTGCATCCACCTCCTATAAACCAAACCCATGCCATTTGTGTCCACCTTACCTACCTATTAGCATTGTTGCTATTCCAAGTAAATTCATGTTTTTATCTACCTTGCAAATTAAACTTGTTATGTGAAAATTAGTGATTAAAGCTCTCACGAACTTGATGGCACACTTTACTTTCTTGCATCTAATAAACTTAAACCATTGTCCCATCTATGTTGCGTATATGCTTGCGCTTTGTGAGTTGTGAATTAGCAGAACCATGTTGTTATGGGGAACGCTTTCAACATCGCACTGATACTTTGTACCTAGTTGATATCATGTTGTTTTGTCTATGGATGTCATCGGTGTGAAATGAAAGGGGAGCTTGTAAGTCCATGGAGTTATGTATATGTGTTAGAGAAACGCCTGGGCCGCTGGTCTAATCCATGCTGACATGGTGGAAACCTGCAGTGTAACCATAACGAGTATCTATGAAGCATTCTTCTTATAAAAAAAGAGAGTCTGATATTGAGAAAAAGAGAAAATGAAAAAAGAGATATTATGAAAAGAGGAAAGAGAGAAAAAAGCACCATATGCCCATGGTAAATAAGAAGATTGCTGACATACTTGTTGTCTGCTTGCCTTGTCATTTTGATATGGGGATTCTCCCGTATCATCGGGCAAGGGGTACCCCGTTGGCGGTTCTCTATGATACACATGTGCTTACGATCACAAGAACTTACCGGTGAATAAACTTGAGTAGCATGAGGAGCGGCCCTCGTATTCAAGGGACATGAGATTCTCAATTTACAACTTGTCAATGCATATCCTCATATTTGATCACTTTAACCTTAATCACCTAAAGATGCCTATGATAAGGGCAATGAGAGCTGAAAGCTAATAAGTATCATAATTTTTGGGAGCTCTTTATGAAACTTGCAATCCCTGCTTCCCTCTACGAAGGGCCTTTCTTTTACTTTTTAGTTGAGTTAGTAAACCTATTCCCTTCTATCTCAGCAAGTATTTTAAGTTGTTGTGTTTCATTCATTCATATGATGATTTATTCAATCATGTTTCTTATGTTCCTTGTTTTGCACATTGCTCTTATCTTGGTGATTACTACTATGAAAGCTTTCATTGAAAACCAGTTATTTGTGAACTCCAGCAAATTATCAACTATTCTTCGACCAAGAGCTAAGTTTGCCATTACCAATTATGATTTACTTTATGTATCTTTATTGTGTTTCCTTTACTCGTTGCAAGTTGAGTTATATAATAGTGAGTTGTCTTCTATTATGATCTATGTATTGATGAATGTGATGCTTCTTGTCTGTATTCTTCTATCGACTCGTCACTCCATAAACCTGAGGCCATGTTTATTGAGCTTAGTTTCGCTTGGGGACAAGCGAAGTCTAAGCTTGGGGGGAGTTGATACGTCCATTTTGCATCACTTTTCTATATCATAATTCACAGTTATTTATTGATATATTTCATATTAAGAGATGATACTTATGTTATTTCATCTATTTTTGCATGGTTGATGACTTTTGGAGCATGGACCGCTGCAGTCAGGATTCTGATGGAAAAGGTGATGTTTGGAGGCAAAATTCGCGAACATCAGAAAATCCGGGAAAATATACGGAAATTTCTATTTTTCCAAAAGACGAAGGCTGCCAGAAGAGGGAGTGGAGATGGGCCACAGGGGGGCCACACCACCCCCTAGCGCGGGCCACCCTAGGCCGCGCCACCAGGTGGTGTGGCCGCCCTGGCCCACCTCTAGCTCTCCCCTCTGGCATATATATTCCTCCCGAAACCCTAAGACTGGGGACAGCGAGCACAGAAAGATTCTGCCGCCTCTGCGGGGCGGAAAACACTGAGAGAGAAAGATCTCTCCGGCAGACAGATTTCTGCGGGGGGAATTCCTTCCTGGAGAGGGGAGATCGTCGCCATCAATACCACCATCAAGTTGGACTTCATCGGTATCATCATCATCATCATCACCACCATCATCACCATCAGCACCCTCATCACCATCTCCATATTGCTGTAACAATTGGATTGAATCTTGCATAGTTCATAGGGGAAACTTTCCTGGTCTTGATTACTCTTTGTAGTTGATGCTATTGAGTGAACCGTTGAATTATTGTTTATGTTCAGATTGTTATACATCATTATTCCATCTCTGATCATGATCCATATGATGTCTTGTGAGTAGTTCGTTTAGTTCTTGAGGACATGGGAGAAGTCATGTTGTTAGTAGTGGAATTGTGTTGAGAAAGATTCAATAGTTTGATATTTAAGTTGTGGTGTACTTCTTCTAGTGGTGTCATGTGAACATCGACTACATGACACTTCACCTATATGGGCCTAGGGGAATGCATTGTGTATTTGGCTACTAATCGTAGGGGTTGCCGGAGTGACAGAAACCTGAACCCCCGTTAGGAAACCATTACACAAGGGACATAAGGGTCTTAGAGTTTAAAGCTGTGGTTAGGTTTCTACCTTAATTACTTTCTTGTACTTACGGATGTTTGCAAGGGGTATAATCACAAGTATGTATTAGTCCTAGGTAGGTCGGTACATTAGCACAGGTTCACCCACACAACACTTAGCAAGCTAAAGAAGATTAATCAACTATATGAAGCGAAAGCACTTGACAGTCTTCCCATGTGTCCTCGAGAATGTTTGGTGATCTTAAGTAATACAACCGGCTTGTCCTTTGCTGCATAAAGGATTGGGCCACTTGCTGCATTTATCCCTACTGTCTTTTATTTACTCGTACTTCGTTTACTTGCTTTATCAAAACCCCCTAAAAATCCGTTTGCTAAGTATTTGTAGAGAATTCCTGATCCATACCACTAGCGAGCACCTTCCGCTCCTCGTTGGGTTCGACACTTACTTATCGAAAATACTACGATACACCCCCTATACTTGTGGGTCATCAATAACCCCAAAATGAAAGTGGCAAGTCAGTTAGAGACATCATAGATCGAACCATATCTAATAAGGCACGATTACGACGCTCCAATACACCATTATGCTGCGGTGTTCCGGCAGGCATGAGTTGTGAAACTATTCCACATTCTCTGATGTGTGTGCCAACTCATAACTTAGATACTCACCTTCATGATCAGATCATGGGAATTTAATCTTTCTATTACGACGGTTTTTCACTTCACTTTGAAATTCCTTGAACTTTTCAAATGTTTCCGATTTGTGTTTCATCACATAGGTATACCCATATCTACTCAAATCATCTCTGAAAGTAACAAAATAATGATATCCACCTCGTGCCTACACACTCATTGGACCACATACATCAGTATTTATGATTACCAATAAATCTGTCGTCCGCTCCATTATACCGGAAAATGGGGTTCGAGTCATCTTGCCTATAAGGCATGGCTCACATGTATCAAATGATTCTAAAAGTCCATTAGAATGGAGCTTCTTCCTGCGCTTTACACCAATATGACCTAGACGACAGTGCCACATATATGCAGATATATCATCATCAAGTTTAATCATTTTGACATCTACATTATGAATATGTGTATTACTACTATCGAGATTCAAAAGAAATAAACCATTCATCACAGGTGCATGACCATAAAATATATCATTCATATATATCAAGCAACCATTATTCTCCAACTTAAACGAATAACCATCTTGTAGTAAACACAATCCTGATACACTGTTCATGCTTAATGTAGGCACAAGATAAAAATTATTCAGGCTTAAAACTAATCTAGACGGTAAATGGAGAGGTAGCATTCTGACGGCAATCACATCAACTCTTGATCCATTGCCGACATGCATTGTGACCTCATCCCTTGCTAGTGGTCACCTGTTCCGCAGCCCCTGATTCGAGTTACATATATTAGCAACCTATCTAGTATCAAATACCCAAGTGCTACTGTCAGTACTAGTCAAGTACACATCAATAACATGTATATCCAATATACCTTTGTTGATCTTGCCGGCCTTCTTGTCTGTCAGATATTTGGGGCAGTTGCACTTCTAGTGGCCAGTCCCCTTACAATAGTAGCACTCGGTATCAGGCTTAGGGCCTACCATTCATTGCAAGTTTCTGTTTCTCCATGAACATATTGAAATTAAAAGCAGGTGCTGCCATTTACAACATAATTTGCAAAGTTTATTTAGACTAAGTTTATGATAGATTGAGTTCAACTAATTCAAATTACAAATGAACTCCCACTCAAAAACAACACCCCTTGTGTATTTTTGGTGATTACATGAACCAGATTCACTACACCAAGACTGATCATCACGTGAATTGGTGCAGCTAGAAAGGCGAGCATCTATACGATCATCATGTCAACTATATTACTCATGCTTTACCTTTCAATTCATGTTCCGAGGCCATGTCTGTATATGCTAGGCTCACTAGGTAAGAACCTTAGTACCCGCGTGTGTAAAACCGTCTTACACCTGTTGTATGTGATCGAAGAGTCAATCACACCCGATCATCATGTGGTGTCTCGAAATGATGAATTTTATTAACAATGCATACTAAAGGAAGAACATATTTTTATCTTGATATTAAAATGAGGGATCATCTTATAATTTTGCTAAGTGCCATACAAGCAAAATAAGATGCAAGCAAACATTATATGCAAAAAGTGGTATGATATAGTTCTTGCACTTGATCACTATCTTGTGCATCATGGTATGATCTCCATAATTCCATTCGTGTAATACCAAGGTCAGTGGTGTCTACACTTTGTTTTTTTATAATTTCCAAGAGTATCAAACTATACTTCAAATTATAACATTACCATATCATGACACTTGCCAATCAAAAACAAAAACTAGACGCTTCTAATTTATCTTTTGCATGTTTTTGTGTGGCTTAGATATTTCGAGATAGAACCGTTCTTACCTATGAACATGAAACCACAATGATGATAATCAAATTATGAGCAAACCGTTGCAAATCCTATATTGACTATAATAGGAGAGACAGACGCCCACAAGCCACTTATTCAAAAGTAGTTGCATGTAAAGCATGGAACAGTCTCATGTGCGAGAACATGTAAACTTAGTCCGGGCCGCTTCATCCAAATATGCAACCAATATCCAAAATATATAAAGAATGCAATAACACTATCATCAGCGCCTACATATTCATATGTGTTCTACCCATGCAACGCATCTACGCATAGATCCGACCCTGATACCAATGTTGGGTTCACAGCATAGAAAACAAAAATTTCCTTCGATATGAACAAATAAGCACCATGATCTATCTACCTAGATACAATAAATAGGTGGATATAAATCCATAGAGAACTTACCCTCGAAGACCGACAAGTGTTACGAGATTATTCTCGTGGATGATGTAGTCGTACACTTGCCAATCTCAACATCGTGTGGAAGTCTAGCATCACAAAGCAGCATCGCATCCATGATCGCACACACGTCCAGTTCCCTAACAACCTCCGAGTCCTTGCTCCAGCAAAGCAGTGGAATCAGCAAATCCTTCCGGAGAAACCACCGATAACATGTATTTCGCTAATCCGAAGCCATAGGAAATATTCTAGAGAGGGAGAGAGATCCTTCACGAGAAGGTGTAAGTGTGAGACGAGAGGAGGGCTTATTTTATAAGGGGAGAGGCAGCCCCATGCCATGGCCGGCGGCCAAGGTGGGTGCCCCCACCTCTCCCGCATTCATGTGAGTGGAAGCTCCACTCACACAAATTCATCTTCACTCAAATATCCACTCACATGCATTTATTTCCACCAAAATTAATGCCATTTCTCATTTAATAAAACTATTTTATTTATTTTATTCAGAATTTTGTTAATTACTTTAATTAACAAACATCTGCATAAAACCCCTTACAATACTTTGATATTAAATCTGAAACCATTTTCAACAATTTGACCCGAAACAATTTTGGTGTTCATCGAAACAATTCTAGCGCTTTCAAGTCCTTTCTCTAGTCTTATATTTGCTCCATTTGGTGTTGGTATACCTTAAGTGTGCACCCTACAGTTCGCGAATAATGCAGACATGATTGAGACTCCTCTCCAATCAGTAATCAGCAGCTGGACATGGAGATCCTTACCGAGTCCCACATATTCAACGATGACACTAGTGATCGTGAGAACCTTTGAGGTAATAACTAAATCCCTTTATCTCGTGATATATTATATGTCCGAGATTTGATTATCAATATCCCCATGCCTAGTTTGATCTCGTTACCGACAAGTACTCTTTTCTCGTTCCCGTGATATAACATTCTTTGTGATCTTATCACTTTCTTTCAAGCTGTGTCAATGTGATATCACTCAGAGGGTCCTGAGTATATCTCTCCATCATCAGGATGGACAAATCTCACTCTTAATCCATGAGCCTCTATATAACACTTTCGGAGTATCTGAACCCACCTTTATTGTCACCCTATTATGGTGTGACATTTGATGTTATCAAGTTACTCTTCTGGTATTAGTGATTGACATGATCTCATGGCCTAAGGACTAAGGTTACTTCGTATTATGTTATAGCAATGTAAACATAATTACTTTGATCATATTACTATACTTTGGGTGAATGTTCATCATATCATTCCACCAATGTTGTGACCTCGTTATTAACAACATCCAATGTTCATGATCAGGAAATCTTGATCATCTTGTTAATAACGAGCTAGTTTATGTGAGAGGCATAACTAGGAACTCTATATTTGTTTATTAACATTTTCAATTAACACAATTATAGCATGAAAAATAAACATCTATCATATACTTGGAATAAGATAATAACAACTTTATCATTGCCTCTCGGGCATATTCCCTTCAGATTTTAGATACAAAATGTTAGATAATATATCCTAGACACTTATATTAATTGTTCAGATGTTCATATGGTTCGTAGGTGTATCAAATTTTATATGTTCACATGTTATTATGTCCATATCTTCATATGGTTGCTAGTACCATGTTGGGGCCTAAGTTTTGCGGCGTTCACCGGAAGCACATGAAGACCCCGACGTGCGGGGGGGGGGGGGGGTCAAATCACCATTGACTATACCAAGTATTATGCTGGTACGTGGACGGACCCTGAGCTAGCGGCGCGCGCCTACGACTATGCGACAGTTCAGCACTTGGGGCCACACGCTCGGCTGAACTTTGAGCAGGATCGAGCAAGGTCACATCTCAATGGGCCTCCGGGTATGATGTTCTGCACGGAGGTGCATGAGGGGGAGCACCCTCAAGCGGCGAGGTAGCTGGTGGAGAGGCAGCAGAGGGAGCACTAGCGGGAGGAGGTAGACCCCACGTTGAGGCAGTTCCTCAATGATCCCGAGTTTATAGCGTATAACCTCCAGTTCTTTGGCAGGGACTCCTCCACCACTAGCTAGGACGTCGGTGTAGGCTCCTCCACCGCGCACCAAGAGGTCGTCTTATGTAGGACTAACGGTGCAGACTCCTCCACCCAGCGCTACTGGCCCCTGTACTGCGGGTTCATCCCAGGCGACTTTACCATTGAGACAACGTCGCCTATGCTCTCGTCGAACTTCTACTTCTCTAGCTCTGACGTTTCACTGACTCGGAGTAGAGCCTTAGGATGTTTATCTTATGCAGCTGATCATACTACTTATCATACTCTGCTAGGCTTTAGAATGCCTAATATGTTTAATGTTTAATGCTTATCATACTCTATATGTGCTACTTATATATCATTTTATATGTTTAAATATATCGTTCTATCTGTGCTACTTAATCTGTGCAACGTGATGCTAAGTTAAAATGGTGATATATGCAGCATATGGATCCACCGTGCGTCATGTGCGGTTACAACTCGTGTATGGACAGTAAGTTTCGCTTAGTGCTCCCTCTGATTTTAAAACTAGAACTGTATGTAATTTGAATCTATCTTGTTTATACTATATGTTCTATAACGGTTCGAAATAACGGTTGGTTTTTAATTATCTTAATCAGAACATCCCGTGCAAGTCAAGACCTGGCTTCTTGGAGTAGGTCTTCAGAAGACAGCAAGACTATGGAACGTTTAAAGTCATCATTGAGTCACACAAACAACCTGGATCCAACTTCATGGTTCAAGTCACCAACGAGCTGATCATCACCTATGGACCTACCTAGATAGAGTTGCTCAATCGCTACCACATGAACGTCGGGGACATCATCATCTTCACCCTTGACTATGTGCATCGCACCATTTACTTTGATTGCATTGACCCCAACTAGTCACAAGATGAGGATGGGTACTATGACCATGAGTATGCCAAGGAGTATCTAGCTAACTACTACAATGCATACTTGTTACCTCCTTACATAGTTAAATAATGCAGTAATAATAACTTCTGGATGGTGTTACTTTATTTTATCTTCTACTGTATATGAATATACAGTTTCTACTATATAATTGTTGTGAAATTCAATAATATAAAATCAATTCTTTTTATTTTTGAATTAATACTAGCTGTGTTTAATATAAACTGAATGCCACCAATGATTTTATTACCGATGGCTTTTAAATAACACACCACCAGTTAGGATATTACTAGTGGCGTTCAGATCACACGCCACCAGTACAGGTTTTACTGGTGGTGTTCAACCCACACGCCACCACTTGCAGCTATCAATGGCATGTGGGTTCAACGCCACTATCGCATATTCTGAATGTCACCAATGAGCTTTTTCCTACTAGTGAGATAGGCCCCAATGGAACATATGGCTACACTGGGCTCTCTTTTTGGAGGGCGCATGATGAAAGTACCTTTAAATGTTTTTGTCCCGATAGTTCGATCTCTCACAGCGATCCCAACACATATTGCTACCATGGTAGGTGGATGTCAAGGTTGGTGCACTGTAATGCCGTGGTGGATGGATCTACCGAGACCACAAACTAGGGTTTCGCCAGGAAACGACCGCCGAAGCACCGTAATCCCACGAAATGTTGCAAGTGGCCATACCATATGACCTGCTAGCCGTGGTTGTGAATTATGTGTATGAGAAATTGGTATATGTAGGAAGAACTATAGTCAGAATGAAAGGTAGAGAAAAATGAAAAATAAAAAAAGGTTTGCCCTATGCCATGCCTAGGCACATGGCAAATTCTCTCTTTGCGCGTTCTTGCTTTAGCGCACGGCAAAGTGAAAAAAAACCGAATTTTCCCGCGCTAGGAAATTTGGCGCGAAAAATACAAGTTCGCGTGAATATTACGCACCGTAGGGAAATTCAAAAATGCAAATTTTTATCGTGTGTTACCCTTTGGCATACGGCAAAGGCTTGCCGTTCATGTCGTTATTCGTTCTCTTGTTTAATCGTGTCTGTGTTTCTTTCAAATCCGCGGCGAGTTCATCAGCACCTTGCAGATCCGGGGTGAATTTCATCAGCATCTAGATCCATTGCATAAAAGATGATGGTCAGGTCAGCGACGAGGTTGTCAGTGCCATGATGCAGATCTGCCACCCAGCGATTTACTTATTCTGGAGAAGGAAAAGATGCTCAAAGGCCTTACCACCATCAAGAGAGCCAAGAATCAGAACTTTTGGCCCTAATTTTAGGCTAGTTGAAGAAACAAGGGCTGAAACACATATTGCTAAGGTGGGTGCAAATTACTTATCAAACACATGATTTTTACAAAACGCTCGGATTCGTGCAAGAGATGCTTGTGGCTCTAACTTCTAAGTCTCGACCCATAAGACAAGATGTAATAAAAATACAAAAGGACGGGTATATCTTTCTTTTTTTTGCTATAAATGTTATTTGAGAAAATAACTCTTTTCAAAGTGAACTGAGCTATGTATGTATGAATGACTGTCGATGGAGCTCATTATTTGGTGTACTAGTATTATATTTCTCCAAGGTTATATTTGTTAGGCGGCAGCGGCACGGTAGAGGTGCACCGGCAGGCGCAGCTCGGCGCGCAGCACCAGCGGCTTCGCCATGAATACATCGTGCTCCGACTCGCTGAGGTCGACAGCCGCCAGACCCGCTGGCTTGCTCCAGGTGAACCCCTGTATGAGCCTACCGAAGAGCATCATGCTCATGGCCGTCCCGAGCGACGCAGCCACGCATCCGCGGCGGCCGGTGCTGAAGGAGACGAACCGCAGCTCGTTCTCCGTGAGTGCCACACTACCGCCCTCACCGCAAGCGGCCGTATCAATATGGCGCTCTGGCTTGAAGCACAGTGGGTCGTCCCAGACTGCCGGGTTTCGGCCGAGCCCTGTGCGGCTTAGTAGGACGTGGCTTCCCTTGGGCACGCGGTAGCCGGCGACGACGGTGTCGGCGAGCGCGAGGTGCGGCACGTTGAAGGGCGCGACAGGGTGCAGCCGGAACGCCTCCCGGACGCACGCCTTGGCGTAGGTGAGCCGGGGGATGTCCGACTCCTGCACCAGGCGCTCCCGCCCCACCACCCGGTCCATCTCCTCCACCGCCTTCGCCATGATCTCCGGCGCGTTCGCCATCTCCGCCAGCGCCCACTCCACGGCGTTCGACGGGTTGTCCACCGCAGCGAATGTTATGTCCTGCGCACAGCGATGCATTGATTAGTCGATAGTTCCAGATGTTTGGGAGTACTACTTGATTTTGTAAAGGTGATTAATTATTACAACCTGCGACTGTGCTTTGACCTCTTCGAGGGTGAGCAGCGGGTTGCCGTCAGTGTCCCTGAGCGTGATAAGCACGTCCAGGAAGTCGTCGAGGTCCTTCTTCTCGCCGGACTTCCACTGCCTCCAGCGCTCGTCGATCACCGTGTCGTGCAGCCGGTTTATGGTGGCGTTGGCCTCCTTGACCATCTTCTCTTGCCCGTCGAGGTCCAGGCCGCCAGCCAGGGGAGGTAGTCGGAGACGCAGAACGCGAAGAGGAGCCCCAGGGAGGTGAACAAGGCCTCCATGTGCTCCACCTCCATCGGCCCCGGCCCGCCGTCCTGCTGGGGCTCGCCGAAGTACCGCCTGCCGAAGAGGAGGCGGCGGACGACGTTGCCGCAGTAGTGCCTCGCAACTTGCCTCACGTCCACTTCGGTGCCGCCCGACGGAGAACCGGTCATGGTAGTAGTAGTAGTGAGGTTGTACACGTGGCGGGTGAGGTTGTCGGCCTCGTCGGCGCGCCGGTCGTGAAGCCATCGGTGGCGCGACGGGCAGATGATCTCCGTGGTGAGCACGCGGCGCATCTTCCTCCACTGGTCGCCCTGCGGGGATAGCACGGCGTTCCGGTACCCGCCGCTGAAGGTGGCGGAGGCGAAGGTGAGCGGGCGGGAGGCGAAGTTGGCGTCCTGCCGCTTGAGCACCTCGCGGGCGATCTTCGGGCAGGAGATGGAGACGACATGGACGCCGCCCAGGCGGACGCAGACGATGTCGGTGCCCATCTCCTTCATCATGCGGTGGATCCACCGGAACGCGGGCTTGTTCAACACCATCTCCGGGAGGTTTCCCACCACCGGCCACGGCACAGGGCCTGGCGGAAGTGAGAGCGGCGTGGCGGCTGCGGAGCAGGCACCACCACCGTGCCGGACATTGCGCCTCTTGGACCTGAGCCTCAGCACGATGTAGATGAAGATTAGCACCAGGAACAGCGCCGCGGCGGCTACAGAGGAGGAGGCCCGTCCCAGCAGCAATGTGGAGCCCCCCAGCTGCTCCATTGCTGGCTAGCTAGCTAGTAGCTCCGTTCACAAAGATCAAGATCAAACTAGTGGTCAGTCACGAGATCAAGCACAGCTAGCATGCACTCTGGGTCTCTCCGCCCGCTCTCTATTGGTGTATTTATATGAACACAAACGAACACCATCTTGAATAGAGACACGAGGGAACATATGACTTAGCAATATGTTTGAGAAAGTCGTCCTAGTTGAACTATCCAAGTTGCAAAGACACGCTGTTGCACAACGGGCAATAATTTCCACGATATTTCGATGGAATTCCAAACTTTCTGTAATTTTGGCGTGTCAAGACAAAATATTTATCTCGGAAGTTTCGAACTAGATTCAGAAAAACTTCAAATTTGGTCGGATTTCATTTATATTTGAAAAATATTATAGTACAAAATAATTCTGAAATGCTTTTTCAAAATTTCCAAGATTTTTGAAATTTCGTGAATACTGTGAGTGTCGAACTTTTTGGTCAAACTGAAATATAAACTTTATACGAAATACTCCCTCCGTTTTAAAATATAAGATGTTTTAGATTTGTGAAGTGAATGTATCTAGACCACTTTTAGTGTGTAAGTTCACTCCAAAACTATACTATAAAAAAATCTAGATGCATTAGCTTTACAAAGGTAACATCTTATATTTTAAAACGGGGGAGTAGTTCTGAAATGGTATACTGCTACAAAAGGTTAATCTTCTAGTACTCCCTCCGTCCCGTAAAAGATGTCGGACGGGTAGATTTGCGAAAACAACCTTGCCAAATTTCCGACCAATTCGGAAGTCCACGCGACATAGTCCCGACCAATTCCTCCTTGCTGTCTCCCTTCTTCTTGCTCGACGGCACCCGACGCCACCTGCCGCCTTGCTCGACGCCACCCGACGCCGCTGCCTCCTTGCTTCCCCGTGTCGGGCTGCCGCCTCCCCTTCCTCTCGCCCGTCTCAGCGTGTCGTCGCCGGCTCCATCTTCCTCCCGCGGGTCGTCTCTTCCTCCTCGATTTCAAGATACAATATTTCTCCTACTTCGGCTGCCGGATTTGAAGCGGATCCGTACCCCCGTGCACACCAGCGAGGAATCAGGTGAGGCCGTGAGCACCGGCGGCGTCGCCCCCCTCACTGTACCGGGCTGCTGAGACCCTGCACACCGGCTGCCGACGGGGAGCTTCTGCTGCCGGAGAAAAAGGCGCGACTTCCCGGAGCTAAAGCCGCCGGCCGCCGCTCCGGCTTGCTGCCGCTGCTTCTGTTGTAGGCACAAGGTAAATCCGAATTTTTGATTTATGCTAATGTTCAGATTAAATTGTGTAGTAATGTTCAGACTAATTTGTGTAGTAATGTTCAGATTAAATTGAGTAATTAAAGAGGGAAAGTAGAAGATTGTCCTGTGTTGATATAAAGCCTCAAACTGTGAACTGACAGTGTAGGAGTGGTTGGTGGATTTGGTGATTTTTTGGTTTGAATTTTCTACCAAAAGAGTATCAGAAAACCACCTGCATTTTCATTTCTTGCAGGAGAGCATAACGGTAATAGGTCTAGATGAAGGAACATGCGAGCAATTGTCTATTCTAGTGACTGTTTTGCACAACTACAATTGGTGATCATGATTCATGAGCATAGACCTTCCTTGTTGTGTGTGAAACTGTGTGTGATACTAGATTTATTTGTGCATATGCAGAGATTTCAGGCTCTGGCTATCTCTGAAGCTCAGAAAGGTACAAACTTTTGAAATTGTCATAAGTGAATGCAATGATGAGGTGATGGGAGTTATTCTGCTACAGTATTACGCTCTCTGGTCCACAGTAGATGCTATTCTAGCTTTCAAATTTTCTTCCTAAATTAGGTGCCATTCTACAAGTTTGAGGCAAATTAAAACATATTTATGTAACGAAGGGATTAATTCTGGAATACATACTTATATTTAAGATTATTTATTAAGCTCCAGCTTAGCTTGTTGGCTGTACCCAGTAATAATCACACCAATCTGTGTTTATCAGGGCTTTACTGAACCTACATCAGACAAACTGTTGCCAGATTTACATCCAGAATTGACTAGTGTTAACTATTTCCTTCATTGGCAAATTAGCACAAGTTGTTGTACCATGACATGTTGTACCATTACATTGCTGCACAGGTTCCTTCTTAGCTCTTGAAGGATCATATGTTGTTACATGAATAGTAACTATGATTGCTCTTCTATCAATTTCTGGTAGTGTTAGATTTCTATATGTGAGAAGATACATCAATTTCTGGTAGTGTTAGATTTCTTAATGGTGTTACATTTCTATCATGTAGGAGAGGACATGTATCCTATGCAAGCAGTACTAGTACTCATTGCCCAAACTCTGAACATTGCTGAAATCTAAAATTTGCTTCAGGTTTGAGGAATGGAGTACTTCTTGTTTAGTTATATTCCTCCGTGTTTCTTTCATAATTTTACTATGTTTGTTCTATCAAGAAAATAATCTCAATATTTTGCTCCATATGTCAAGAAAACTATATTCAGAAAACACATTGATTCCAGTCTTTACAGCTGCAACATCCTGTAAGTTTCAGAACTTAGTGTTGCAGTCAAAATTTAGCATGATTTTGATTCTTTGGCTCGAACTCATATTACTGTTAGGAACATTACTGTTTATTTCAGTCTTTACAGCTGCAACATTCGGTAAGTTTCAGAACTCATATCGTACTAGTAGTAGTACAGCTTTGGCACATCTCCTTGTTTATTTATCTGCTTGCATGCATTCAGAGCCGTGTTGTTTGCTGTTGTGTCTCACTGTACCCTAGGTTTTTACCAACAAGCATACGATGCTTTACAATGATGACATTTCGAAGTTCTAACTTACTCCAATATCCAACTTATAGGGAGTGGATTTTGCAGTACCGAACTGAAACTTCATTTTTTAACAGAGAATCACCATGTGTTATGTTAATTCAAACTTGAACTAATATCTCCAGAGGATCTTGGACAGTACAATCTGATAAACTGAAGTTTTTGTTGAATCTGAGACATTTGTTAATGGCTCTGCTAAATTTTTGTTGAATCTGAGTCATTTGTTAATGGCTCTGCTAAGTTTTGTTGAATCTGAATCATTTGTTAATGGCTCTGCTAAGATTTGTAGTACTCTGAACAAGATAAAAAATTCTTTTGCTAGTGTGGCAATCTGATAAACTGAAGTTTTCCTGAACTTGTTCATTGTCTCTAAAACTACAGGCTAGGCAGATAGCGACGAGGACGCTAGCAGTAGGCTTGGCCGATAGCGACGAGGACGTCCAGGAGAGGGGCTGGGCGGAGGGCGCTTGCCCCTAGGCTCGGCCGACGGAGGAGCTTCAGTGCTATGAAGCATATTGAAACTACTACAAATAGGTTTAGTTTTTGTGTAATCTTGAATTCAATTGGGTTTAGTTTTTTCTCACTGGTTCCAATTGGTCAGTTCTGAAAATTTGAAACCACATTGGCACAAGATTGAATTTGTAAAACTAGATTGAAGCAAGATTGAAAAATGTGAAACATCACTGAAATTGGGAAATTTGATGAACTGCATATAAAAAAATCACTTCCACAAATTTTTCACACCGGTTTCACAAGCCTTGGATATTTTGCATGTGAAACTTCTCTGAAAATGTGCAAAATTTGAAATAGCTCGGCAAACTTTCACAAGTTTCATTCACGGATCAAAGAGTTTCAGAGGCTCTAGACAGGTTTCACACAGTTTCTGGACGGATTCAGTCTACCTCCTCACCACCATACTATGGTTGTGGTGCTCCTTCAGGAGAGGAATACAAGTCTCCAACCCTCAGGTTGTGTATTCCTCTACCTTAATTAATCCCATATGGCCATATGTTCCTATGACGGTGATACTGACTGATCATTAATGCCTTTTTTGCTTATATCAATTTTCTAGATTCAGTGACCCCATTCGGAGCAGAAGTGCAGCACTTTCAGATTGTATTTTCCTATAAGCCATCAGGTTTGTTCATTGCAATCTTGATTTGAGGTAGGCTTACAACTATAGTTTGCAACGACAATTTTAATAATAATAAACTATAAAACGCTTAGATAAGTAGTATTAACATTGTTAGGGGTTAGCTTCTCACATCAATTTATATATTGCAATGAAGATGTAGGAATAGCTTTGGTAGGATAAAATAAGATTGGAGAAGTAAGGGCCTTCACGCTATGTAGGTAAAGTGAGTTGTGTAGTTAAAATGTTGAGTTTGAGATAGTTTTGGCCACCCAGGGGTGGTGCCTGCATCATGCATCGCCGCCATCATTCTGGACTGTTGTATGATCACCAACCCTTTGTCCCTTCAATCTGTTGTGTCACCTTCTCCATTGTGAGGTACAACACCTTCATTCCTTTTTTTCTAGAGTTGAGAGAATATGCTTAGATAATAGGATTATGTTGAGATTTGCATTACTTCACACAATTTAATTGCAAAAGTTGTGCAAGTTGTTCGTAATTTTGGTCAAATTCCACCATATGCTTTCGATCTTGCGACCGTAGTTGGGAACCACACATTTCCACTGTTGCCACATAAATAAATCCATCATGTTCGGTTTTGCAACTTCAACTATTTGGCTTCGGTTGATAAAATTTCAGCTCAGCTCACCGACAATTATCAAGAGAATAAATTTCAACAACAATTGGTACAAGAAATTAACCAATGTATAAATTGGAAATGGCCAGACTTTTAACAGTCACAAACATCTAGCTTCCATTGAATATGTGATTTAACCAATGGTGAACGCTGAATGCAGATTTCATGGTGGTGGTATATGATAAAGTTTAGTTTTATTGTGGGCTTATTGCTTTGTTCAAGATTATCATTGTTGCCTTTTACATTTTTAAGTTGTTGCCTTTATTAGCTAGGCGCCATGAATCAGGTGAACACGGTTTTCTCATCTTAGTATCAACTTTTTTCTCAATGCGAAGAATGCACTATTTTCTCATCTTAGTATCAACTTTTTTGCAATGCTTGCTAGTGAAAAGAAGCACCAAACTCCAAAGTCCATGTTACTTTTATCACCTTCATGCTCGAGGACGAGCATAGGTTAAGCTTGGAGATGTTGATGCATGTAAAATGCATACATGAACTTTGTAGTTTGTTGCTATGAATTCCCACACATTTGCTACATATATGATATTATATTCATGTTTTATATTGATTTATGGTAATTTATCAATAAAACCCTTTATTTTGTTTATAACTCTGCAGGATAGGGAAACCTTGTTTTGTGTATTTTTTCCTTTCAGGGACGTAAACAAAGTCAAATGGAGCTGGGCTTTTGGGAGTGTCAATATTTAATCAAGAGAAGCACCTCGAGCACTTGGACCTCACCAGATAAGCCAGGAGGGCCAAAAGGTCCTAGGTGGCGTGCCCAGTAAGGGTGGGCATGCCACCCATGCCATTTCCCTCCTCGATTGTTGATTCTCTTCGATCTTTCGCCCACCGCCTTCGTATGACATAAAAACCACTATATAATGGGTCCATCGGAAGTTCCTGGAGGGAGGCGCCGCAGAAATAACAAAACACCAAAACAGAGCCGGAACCAACAAAGATTGGAGGGGGAAACTCTATCGGAGCCGTCACCGGAGGGATCTCTACCTTCTCCAACATCTCCACTATCATCACCATGATGAAGAGGGAGTAGTCCACCTCAGGACTATGGGTTTGTGATAGTAGATTGATCTATGTCTCTCTTGTTCATCATAGATCTAGTACCATATGAGCCGCCCAACATGATTATGGGCATATTTGTAATTCCTATGTAGTGGATCTTTATTATATGTTTTGATATATGATATTGGAACCTATTATGTGTAAGATGTATTGATAGATGCATATCATGTACCCCATTCTTAAGTACTTGTTCTGATCCAACTTGTATGCAAGAGCATGTGTGGGGAGAAGTGTGTATTAGATGGAGTAGCATGGTGGTAGTGATTGAATCGTGACAACAAATTCAAGAGTCTACTATGGTATTTACCTTTCCTTTTATGCCTCACTAGGGATAAAGTTAATCCATGTGCTATAATTATCTTGCGATAGGTAGATAATCTTGTTTGGTCAAGGTAGCACATTTGTGATTCAAACATCATGTTAAATTACCTAAGGCTATACTCTGTTGATTCTTAATTCAAGATTGCTTGCAATTTTCCCTTTCTTGAGGAGTATAAGATAGATATGTTGTATCATCTATATGTTAGGACATGGTGTCCATATGAATGCTTATCATACACATGTAGAAGTTCCACCAATATTATGTTTCTCATGAATTGTTTGTGTCCATTGCAGCCCAAAATAAGAGTAGACGAGTGAACCCATATACCTCGGTCCATTTTAAACCATTATAAACACCTTTGCAACACCACTATCACACTTTATATTTTTTGCAGTTTATTATTTCGAAAATACAAAAAATACTTTCTTCACTTGCAAACACGCACAAAACCCAAAAACAACTATCTTTTATTACTATTGTATTGCTTGGCTAGTTTTTTTTGTTTTACTTTACTTTATTTATTTTTTATTTCATATTACTAATACGAAACCTTGTGCTTGACAACCACACGGTGGAGTTGGGGACACAAGACAAAACTTTGCTTTGTAGGTTGCTTGAAGAGGAGAGGAAGAATAAATCTCTAAGCCAAACCCCGAGAATTCGATATAAACTCTCTGAGTCACCCTTGTGGGAAAAATATGCTTGCTACAACACTCTGCACTTGGAGTCCCAATGATTTTGTACACACAGAGTTGTTGCCATTAGTAGCATACTTGGCATCAATGATTTTCCTCCAATCTTTATCTCCATTAGAGGAATATATTTTAAGCTAAGATCCCAATAGGAAATATTAAGATCTCTCAGATTAGGGATTCCAAAAAACCCTTAGTTCTTGGGCATACAGACCAACTTCTTGTTGGCAAGGTGAAGTTTCCTTTTATCTTTGGTGTCATTCCAGTTGGCCATTTGGGAGTTAATAAGATCTAAAGCCCATTTAGGGAATTTGAAGAAAGATAACAAGTAGATATGGATACTGTCTAGGCAAGTTTTCAACATGATTACTCTAGCAATATAATATAGCAGTTTCCCTCTCCAGCCAGATAATCTCTTAAGGATCTTATCTATCAGAGGTTGCAGATCCTCTCTCTCCTCACTTTATCAAAGTTTAGAGGGATCCTAAGTACTTGATAGGGAAGCTACCAACCACACACCCTAGAATATTTTGCAGATCAAGAGTATCAGGGGCATCTAAGTTATTGGGCACCAACTCACTTTTCCTAAATTGATTTTCATACCAAAAACTTGCCCAAAGAAAGTGAGAATCCATCTAAGATTCCTAGCAATATTTAAGTTGTTTTTACACTAAGAGGATGGTATCATCAGCATATTGCAAGATGATGATACCCTAGGGCAAGTTTGTGGGAACAAATCTCTAATGAGTTGGCTAGCTAAATCTTTAATGGGCATCCTAGTAAATAAAACATCAACTACCAAATCCATTGGATCTCCCTGTCTCAAACCTTTACTAGTAGGGAAACATTCCCTTGTACACCTTTGAGCTTAACAACTACAGATTCTCCTCTAGTGTCCAAATGAATCGAGTGAGCAATTCTAGGCCCAAACCCCTCTAGGGCAAGTAGTTCATCTAAAAATCGAGATTTACTTTGTAAAAGGTTTTCTCGTAGTCCAACTTGAGAGCAATCCCTTTTTGTTTACTAGAAACAACAGAATGCAAAACCTCATGAGTAGTGACTACACTCTCAAGGATGTACTTGCCTTTGATGGAGGAAGTTTGATTAGGAGCAACCAAAGAGTCCATGATCATCACAAGCCTACTAGTGATTACTTTAGTAAAGGTCTTAAAACTACAATTTAAAATGCTAATTGGCCTAAACTTTTTCATGGAAGTTGCTTCAGGTTCTTTGGGAATAAGAGCAAGCACATCAAAATTAAGCCTAAATATGTCTAATTTTCCATCATAGAAATCCTAAAATAACTCCATAATATCACCTTTAACTATCTCCCAAAAGTTTTGATAAAAGAGAAAAGAGATACCATCAGGCCCAGGGCACAATTAGAGTAGGATCCAAACACAACCTTTTTGACTTCTTCCTTAGTGAAAGGGTCCTCTAAGTTAATGCTCTGGTCTATTTGGGCTTTTTCAGCAGGTGAAAAGTAATAAGGGTCCAGAGTGAAACATGTTCTATCTTCTTTCTTGAACAAATCCATATAGAAATCAGTAGCTATATCTAACATTTCAGGAAGCTCAGAGGTAGGCCCAGTAGGGCCATCCAAGGAGGTAATGAGTGTTTTTTTCCTTCTTTGGTTAGCAATAGCATGAAATTAGGCAGTGTTCTTATCACCTTCTAAGATATCCCTATCTCTAGACCTCTATCTAGCTTTAATTTCTTCTTTTAACCAGATAAGTTGCATTTCTCTATTAATTTCCTACATCCTAGAAAGTTCTTCCTCAGAAAGAGGATCAGTTTCATATTTGATGTCCAAGGAATCAAATTCCTCCATCATATCTAACTTTAGCTATCTAAGATCAGCCTCAATATTTCTGCTCCACCCTTCCCAAACCTCCTAAGCTTCTATTGCCATTTGTCAATGGTAGTCTTACCTTTAGTAGGAGCCTTCCAAGACTTGACAACCAATTCCTTGAAATCTTCCCTTAGTAACCACCATTTCTCAAAATTTATAACTAGCTAGGATGTGAGAATGATTCACACCAGAATCCCAAAAAATGGGGGTGTGATCACTTCCTAGCCTAGTAAGAGCTTGAGATGTTTCTAAGGGAAACAAGGCATCTAACTCGGTATTACGAAAAATCCTATCTATAGTGGACATAACAACATTTTACTGGTTGATAGACAAGGTAAACTTCTTGTTAGAAACCTTGACTTCCAAAAGGCCCCAGATTTCTATCCAAGCATTAAATTTGTCACACCATTTTTGGTTGAGAATTCCATTGCTTTTATCTGTAACCTAACTTGATTAAAATCTCCACTGATTAAAGTGGGCATAGAAGAGTCTACAAAAATAGAGTGTAACTCATAAATAAAAGAATGTTTACCCTATCCATAGGGAGATCCATATACAGATATATGTCTCCAAAACATACTATCCTTTTTATTTCTAAGGACACAAGAGACAGAGGAAGCTTTATTGTCCCAAGAAAGCACCTCAAAGATGTCAGAATCCACACCCACTAAGATGCCTCTAGCAGAGCCATTAGCATGAAGGAAATTCCATGCAATTTTTTTATTTTTACTAATGTAATCAAGGTAGGAAGAAGAGAAATTTTCTTTTTTAGTTTCTTGAAAAGCAATTATAGAAGCATGGCACTTGGATACATTATAACTGATCCATTTTTTCTACCAGCAGCATCAATTCCTCTAATATTCCATTCTAAGATATTCATGTGAATTTTTTGTCCTAGGGTGCGTGCCTCATTTGAGTATACATACTTTTTGTCTAGAGCACATCGATGTCCTCTAAGTTTCCAGCTAACACCTCAACATTAGATAGATTATGGGGAGAAGTAGATAAAGGACAACTATTTTTTCGGAGTCCACCCTCAGGAAAGCTCCCATCAAGAGGTGAATATAAAGTAACATCTAAATGAACATGTGAGATTGAGGGTGGACTATTGATAGTGAGAATTGACTTATCAGCATCACTATCCTCATCATATTCCTCAATAACAACAACTACGGAGTGAGACACAACCCTAAGAGAAGATTTATGTAGAATATTAAAAGGGTTTTTACAGGCTATACCTTTAAAAGTATTGGAAGGAACCTCAAGGTTCTTCTTCTTCTACGACTCTTGAGCTAGTTCCATGATGGTTCTACCAGCATTCCCTTGAGTTCTCACATTGTGTGGCAGGAACAATAATGCCCCGGGTCTTGTTCTTTTTCAGTTGGTGCTCTACTTCAAGCTCACTTGTGTCCATGCCCTTTTTTCTTGAAGGAGATATGTCCTAGAGACCAATAAAAAAGTTGTTTTATTGATATATCTCTAATGTTCACAATATTTTTGTATCATGCTATAATTGTATTAAGCGGAAACATTAATATAGATGTGGTATATAAACAAACCATGTCCCTAGTATCCTCTTGTACTAGTTCATTGGGCAGCTGATGATCGAGGTTTCCTGATCATGGACTTATTAATTTCAACTGACAACTAGGCCACGTCATTAGATAAATGAAGTGATGGACACACCTGACCGTAGAATTGCAATGTGATCCATTCACAAAGTCCTTTAACCGTGAGATCATATTTAATCACTATCTCTCGCAGCTGCTTTGATCACATCAACCGTCATGACCGTAATTGGGTGTCCATAAAGGTGTGTATTGGATATTCCAAAGGAATAGGTTGAGGCGTATGCATCGAGATCGAGATTTTCCTATACGAGTGACGAATAGATACTCTGGGCCCAATCGGTGAGATTACATCAATGAGCTTGCAAGCATGTGACTAGGTCACGAGGATGTAATATCACGGGAACGAGTAAACGTGTTTGTTAGTAACAAGATCAAACTGGTATGTCAATACCAGAGATCAGGTCTTGGACAAACCAGGTATCGTTGTGCAAAAGGAATAAGACTCAACGTTTAAAAGGTTCAAGCGATCAAACAATTCATGGAATGTGAAGGGACCATCATGAGTTTCTAGACAGCGTTGTTGGCAATTGATCAGAGAGATGTCTCGATCATGTCTGAACATTCCTGAATCGTAAGGGTGTCACTCTTAAGGGTACAGACATTGCGGGTTGATCCGCGACCGTAAGAGAAATAAGAAGAGAGAGAACCAGAAGTGTTCTAGAGAGATACCGAAGTGTTCGAAGGTTATTCAAAGGGAGTTTTGAATAAAGGAAATTAAATATAAGGAATTCAATATTTAATTGGTGGAATTAATATTAAATATATTTATTTCAATAAATAAAAAGGGTAATACCCCTACATGGGCCCTCCCTAGAGGGGAGAGGGCCCAAGAGGGAGCCACCGGCCCTTTTGTGGGCTTGGGCGCGCGTGGTAGGGGCCACCCATAGCCTCCATCCCCTAGGTGGTCTAGGAGCGCTGGTGGGGCCTACCCTACTGGTCGCCGATCGACTCCTCCCACGTCCTCCCAAGTTTAGTCCCACCCCGGGACTTAGAAGGGTGTGAGTGTCTAGATTTTCCCTATATAAAGGGGCATTCCGCCTCCAAATCTCATACCACAATTGGCTATTCGCCTCTCTCTCCCTATACCCCTCTCATGCGTGTTCCCTAGTTTGGAACATGCTCCATGAGGTAGAGAATTCTCCACCAAACGCACGCCATCATGCACCTATAGTTGGTCTCGGTCTTCTTCTTCCGCTGCCTTGATGTCGGGGCCCGGGAGACGTCTTTTACACTGGATGTGTGTAAAACTGCAGTGGCACTGCCATTAGTGGTGCCAGAGGTTCAAGTCTTCTAGACCTTGAGGTCTTCTACACTTGGCTTCATCAGCAACGTTTGTGTGGTAACATAATCCTGCGTCCGGTCTTCAAAGGTATGAATACCGTATCCTGCTCATTGCTATACTTCTCCATAGATAGATCTTGGTTGGTGCATTTTTGTAGTAGGAATTTTTTTGTTTTGTGCCACGGAACCCCTTCAGTTTCAACCACACATCCTTGCATGACTGTTTGCCTCCACATTGGGTGCATAGTCATAGGTGAAATGGTCATCTTCACCTACAACCTAAAACCCCCTAAGCGTTCTGTAACACTTGTCAACATCAGGGTTTTCAGAGGCGATCCAAGAGATAAGGTTTTCCTTTGCTAGGATCATATTTTTAGGCAAAAGTGGAGGTATTTCCAATGTCAACTAGAAGAGAGTGTCTAATTGAGAATTGCAACTATTCTTCTTGTAGGAGCTGGAGGAACTACCACTTTTCCCTGAGATAGTTGCATGACTGATACCTTCGATCCGGATTACGGATGTAGTATAGCTTCTTTTTCCCTAGTAGACCTAGGTTATTGAATCCTCGGGAAGCAGATGCGTAGTGAAGTTACTTTAGCGGACCTTCGGAAGTTTTAGAATTCCTTTTGTGTTTTTACCGGACCAAGAGTTTGCATCTTTTTTGTTGTTGATATGGAGAGAGAGGGCCTACGGCGTTTGGTTTCACCTGTAGCTGTGCAAAACATCTGATGGGAATAAAATATAAAGATAAAGTATGCATGTAATTGTTAGAGCAAGATAAATTATATGTGGGTAGTGCATCCATAATTTCTATTTCCTCCGCAACCGCTTATAGCAATAACCTACTAGTCTCATCCATAGAAGAAAGAGAACTAATGATATGCATACTAACGTCACCGTTAATCCCAAGTAAATCCCTCACATACAACTGTACTACCCCTTCTGTCACTGGGGTTCCCAACCTGCAGATTAGTCATTACTCATACTCCCTATACCTGGCTCAATCCTCGGGCTATTGGGTACCTGACAATTCCTTAGATTGAGGCAAGAGAGGATACAATAATCATCATGTCATACAAACTAATACATGATCCCATCTATGATAAATAACATGCACAAAAGCTACATGGCTAGGCCGAAGCCCTTAGCCCAAGGAGAATTACTCACACATAGAGATGAGATCAACAATCACAAACATTGTAGTGGAAATCATAAGATTGATAGCAAATAGTCTTACAATGTCGCCAATCGAAGCTGAGATCTACTATTACAAGTGGTGGAATATGGCTATGGTGGTGGAGAAGGGCTTTGGATATTAGATCTAAGTCTATTCTTCCGGTGGCTCTTTGGTGTGGTGGATGGAGATCTGGATGCGGCTGATGATCTGGGGCAGGGACTCTTGAGGCTCTTTTCTCGTCGCCCGATGCTTACTTATATAGGGGTCCCTTCATGAAAGTTGTTCTGTTTGACCTAGCGGTGTCGTTGGCAACTATACGGCCGGAATTTTATTCCGGTCGTATAGTTGGTCGTTAAAGCGTCTGCCTCTGACCCACGACTCCTGGTTTCATCTGGTTGTTGGAATTCTCGTATTTTCGACTTTAATGTAGTGATTCCTATCATTAAACGTCATTATCTGCACAGGAAAAAATAGAAGGAAAGGATTGCATACCCCTTTGATTATTAGGCATTAAAGGCAGGGTTTAGAGAGATATTTTAGCAAAAATATGAATAATATCCAGTTTAAATGTGGACGTAGATGGCTATATTTCAGAGCCATCAACCTCCCCAAGCTTAAACTTGATCGTCCTCGAGCAAGAAAACCAAAATCAAAAAGGAACTCAGCATTTAAACTGAAATAACGAGATGATGATCTTACTCATGATTGGTAGTCTCATGTTTCCTCCACTTCATAAATCTGAAAAACCTCAGCATAGATAGAGTAATGGCAAGCATATCATACGGGTTTTATGCATCCTTATAGCATATCAAAATTATTGTTAACATGGATAATTCAAATGAGTAAACTTTATTCCATGTCATGTAATCAACTCATAGGCTTGCCTTTGAACAATAAAGTATAATCATGTAAATTGAGAGTGTGAGATTTGTCATGAAAAGCATATGAGTATCTCAATTCTCCCACATCAATAAATCAAGACTTTTCAAGCACTACTTTTCTATTCATTGTCCTTCAAGAATTTCAGTTCTTGAGTAATTGAGAGCATGCCAACAAAAATATTAGTTTATCAGGTTGTGTGGACACTCGTGGCATCACTAAGGTTTTTGTTCCTTTTGCATAATGATTACTCATAATATCCAGAGGAGTGATTCCAGCATGAACACAGCTACCCGGGAGTGCCAAGAATCTTACCCACTATAGCATTGCTGCTACATATGTTTAATCAACTCATAGCCGAAATCTAGGAGTTTCCTCCATGAAGATCGTTCGTAGGCCAACGGAGTTGTTGGCATCCCATGAAGTTTGACACGCATAAAGCTATACCATTCTTATGATTAATAAGTCGAACTTTGGCATGCTCACAAAAACCACTAAACATTAATTCAATCGAACAAATCCTTTTAAAGAGAGATATCAAGTCAATCAACATTTTCAGTTGTGTTGAGTGTCTCTAGAAATAAACCTTCAAGACTAAACACTACAACACCCAAGCCTTCAATTGTGAGACTTTTTATTATTACAATTGTTCAGCAATTTTTAGGCAAGACTTGGTTAACTACGAGAGCTGGAACAAAATGTACCCAACTAAATACCCATGCAAACAAAACTCTTACTACAATACAAATACTCACTCCACCAATATAACATCTCAACATTTACTACTAACTAGCATGGGTTTCTCAAACTTCAAAAGTGGGGAGTCATAAGGCATACCTCTCATGTTTGGTTCCACTTCTCTCTTCCTTTTTTATTTGCTTCTTTGAAACTCGAAGTCAATCACTCTCCTGCAAATATATGAGAACCTCGAGGAGGAAAGAAAAGAAAGAGGGGAACAAAGAAAAATGGAGAAATCTTTTTGTTATTTTTAAGAGAGAGAGTTTAAAGAATAGAAAATTGGCGGCAAAGCTCGGCTAGAAAATCTCGAAAGAAAATAGAAATAACTAAAGATAAAGTGTTGGGGAAACCAACACGAGTGCTTATAAACTCGAATTAAAAACACAACCTGGAAATAAATAAAAGCAAATGAACGCCAAATAAAGATACATGAGGACACTTCCCCAAGCTTAGGCTTTTGCAAGCCCTTCAAATCATTGTGGTGGCGGGAAAAATCTTTAATCCAGTTCGCGAATTGAGTTGATAAATTACTAGTTGTTCCTCTGAGGTTCAAAGAGAGGCTATGCATCCTCTCCACATTCCCTCCGAGTTCTTAGAAGTCTTGGTATGTGGCGAACCGGGTTTGTGGCTGCTCCTCTTGATAAGGAACTTCTTGCTCCTCTTCTTGGTCCTCATCATCCTCCAGAATCTCCTCCTCTGGTTGGTGTTTCTCAACCTGCAAGTCATATAGCAAACGTCCTTCCTCGATAGAGAAAAGACCATTAGGCATATGAGCGGGGTAGAGACGCCTAGCTCCAGCAATATGCAGGTAATAAACACCACCTCTCCTAGTGAGCATTCCACAAGCCTTTAAAGTAGAGAAACCAACACGTCGCTCACCTAGCATAGGTTGCAACTCACCTAGGTCGATGCCTAGGGAAGTGGCAAGCACGATTATGATGCCTCCACCTATGATTGTTCCTTGGCTTTGAGAGGATTGGTGCTCCAGGTAGCACACAAGGATTGCACCCAAGTTGAGTGACAAGTCGCAATTGGTGTAAGTAGCTTTTGCAAGGACTAAGATGTCCTCCTCATTTAGTATTTTGAACTCATTTCTTGCCCGCAAGGTGTTAGAAATAACATAGAACAAATAGCGAATTGCAGGATGTTGAATATTCTTCTCCTTGCTTACTCTAGTAGTGGAACTCATTCCATTATAATATTGTGCAGGGGAAGGGTCTAAGCTAGTAAAGGATGCGCATAAGGCATTAACATTATTGTTTGGGAAATTAAAACATGTGCACCATTCATGTAGTGTTAAAGTGTAGTTGTTGTTCCTGAGTCAGAAAGAAATCGTGTCCTCTCCTTGCCATACTTTAACGGTGCTTTGCAAAGAACTTAGAAATTCAAGAGTTAACTAGCGATAAGTAGGCACATCATTGTACACAAAGTTTTGCAGGCCATCTCTATTGCAAAGTAAATTGAAGGCATGTCAACAATAACAAAATCAATAAGAGCAGGACAACCTTTAATGTATACTAAGGTATTCTCCTGAATTCCTACTTCTTGTTTGTAGGTAGAATCTTCTAGATGAAATTTTAACTCGGTGATCTCAAAAGATACAAGATTTAACTTGTTAAATAGACTCTTTGGAATTGTTGAAACGCTTGCACCTAGATCACAAAGTGCAGCTATATCATTGGTCCCAATTTTAATCTTAATAGTAGGCTCAAATATATCATCAAGCTTCTGATACATTGCAAATGTATCTATAATTTTTGATGTTCCATGCTTGGTTTTATCTACTTTCTTGTGTTTTGTCCACACTTTGGAGTACTTTTCATATGATTTCTTGGACTAACCTATTAACAAGAGCCACAGTGCTAGTTGCCTGTTTTCTGCTGTTTTTGGTCCCAGAAAGTCAGAAAATGAATATTCTCGGAATTGGACGGGACAAAAGCCAATATGACTATTTTTCCCGGAGACTCACGGATCCAGAATATGAGACGGAGAGGGGACACAGGGTGGCCACAACAACCCTAGGCGCGGGTCTGATGTCTACGCACTTCTATTCCTGTAGACAGTTGTTGGGCCTCCAAGTGCAGAGGTTTGTAGAACATCAGCAAGTTTTCCCTTAAGTGGATTGCCCAAGGTTTATCGAACTCAGGGAGGAAGTGGTCAAAGGTATCCCCTCTCAAGCAACCCTGCAATCAAGATACAAGAAGTCTCTTGTGTCCCCAACACACCCAGTACACTTGTCAGGTGTATAGGTGCACTAGTTCGGCGAAGAGATAGTGAAATACAAGTGGTATAGATAATTATAAGTGGTAACGGTGATAGAAAATAACTTGATGGCATGGAAGAGACTAAAGGCAAACTGAAATAAAGATGGAAACAAGCAAACATGTAACAGATCTAATAGCAAACAGTGTTTCTGTGCTTCGAAACAAGGCCTAGGGATCATACTTTCACTAGTGAACACTCTCATATAAATATATTCTCTTTATGATACTATTGTTAACTACTCTCCGGTTGGACACTCTAATCGATGGTAGGGCTATAACAGCACACCTCAAAGTAAGCCTTTCCCATCTAGATAACCCCACACTGTCACCTTGAGCTCTAGATAGGTCCAACAAACACCACAATTTCATAAAGACATCCAACTCCAAATATAACTCATAACAAGTATTTGTAATATCTAGCCTAAGTGCCACCATGGTGTGCACGCTGTCACTTTCACACACATGAGGAGAGCAGAGATCTATTAAAGCACTTGAGTAGCAAGGTAGATCTATAGATTACAAGCTCATGATCTCAATAAGATCATGCATAGAGAGAGATGAACACATAGCTACCGGTAGAACCCTTAGCCTCGAGAGAGAACTACTCCCTCCTCATCATGGGAATCAACAATGGTGATGGAGATGGTGGTAGAGATCGATGGAGATGGCTCCGGGGGCACTTCCCCATCCCGGCAGGGTGCCGGAACAGAGACTTTCTGTCCCCCGAATCTCCCCTTCGGTGGCGGTGGCGCTGCAGAACTTTTCGTGGATTACTGATTGATGGTCTAGGGTTTATGCATCGGGAGGCTCTTATAGGCGAGAGGGGAGACCGAGGGGGTGCCGGAGGGGCCCACACCACCCCCTGGTGCAGCCTGGCCTGGCCCGCGCCACCAGGTGGTGTGGCCACCCTCTAGCCCTTCTCCGTCTCGTATTCTGGCTCCAAGTGTCCCCCAGTAAAATAATAACTTTGACTATTGTCCCATCCAATTCCGAGAATATTCATTTTCTGACTTCCTAGAACCAAAAACAGCAGAAAACAGGCAACTGGCACTATGGCTCTTGTTAATAGGTTAGTCCAACAAATCATATGAAAAGTACTCCAAAGTGTGGACAAAACATAAGAAAGTAGATAAAACCAAGCATGGAACATCAAAAATTATAGATACATTTGCAATGTATCATAGTCCCCCTTGGCCGCGCCAAGGCATGGTGTGGGCCCCCTGGCCGGCCATCGACCTTGCCTCTTTCGCCTATATATCTCCCCCGAGGCAAAAGCCCTAAATCATCAAGCCTCCAGCCACGAAAATTTTCACAGCGCCGCCGCCATCGAAGGGGAGATTCGAGGGATAAAAGTCTGTTCCGGCACCCTGCCGGGACGGGGAAGTGCCCCCGGATCCATCTCCATCGATCTCCACCACCATCTCCATCGCCATTGCTGATTCCCATGATGATGAGGGAGTAGTTCTTCCTCAAGGCTAAGGGTTCTACTGGTAGCTATGTGTTCATCTCTCTCTCTATGCATGATCATATTGTGATCATGAGCTTTGTAATCAAGTACATCTACCTTGCTACTCAAGTGCTTTAATAGATCTCTGCTCTCCCTATGTGTGTGAAAGTGACAGCATGCACACCATGGTGGCACTTAGGCTAGAGATTACAAATACTTGTTATGAGTTATATTTGGAGTTGGATGCCTTTATGAAATTGTTGTGTTTGTTGGAACCATCTAGTGCTCAAGGTGACCGTGTGGGGTTATCTAGATGGGAAAGGCTTACTTTGAGGTGTGCTGTTATAGCCCTACCATGGATTAGAGTGTCCAACCGGAGAGTAGTTCAGAGTAGTATCATGAAGAGAAGATATTTATATGAGAGTGTTCACTAGTGAAAGTATGATCCCTAGGCCTTGTTTCTAAGCATTGAAACACCGTTTGCAATTAGATTTGTTACATGTTTGCTTGCTTCCATCTTTATTTCAGTTTGCCTTTAGTCTCTTCTACGCCATTAAGCTATTTTCTGGCACCGTTACCACTTATAATTATCTATACCACTTGTATTTCACTATCTCTTCGCCAAACTAGTGCACCTATACACCTGACAAGTGTATTGGGTGTGTTGGGGACACAAGAGACTTCTTGTATCTTGATTGCAGGGTTGCTTGAGAGGGAATACCTTTGACCACTTCCTCCCTGAGTTCGATAAACCTTGGGTGATCCACTTAAGGGAAAACTTGCTGCTGTTCTACAAACCTCTACACTTGGAGGCCCAACAACTATCTACAAGAATAGAAGTGCGTAGACATCAAGCTATTTTCTAGCGCCGTTGCCGGGGACTGAAGAAGAAGAAGCTCCCACGTCAACCACGCACCAGCAAGCTATTTTCTGGTGCCATTGCCGAGGAGGTAAGGTAAAAGGTACTCACATCCTCCGGTGTGAGTGCTCGAAGTTATTTCCTTTAGATTCTGCAATTTTGTCTTTTTTGTTTCTTGTTTTCACTAGTTAGTCTTAATGGAAAACAACAACAAAATTAGAGAGATTTTTAGTATTTTTCCTAATATAGAACATGAATGTCTGAAAAGAAAATTAGAAAACCCATGGAACTTTCTTTGCATGCTAATAGCAATGTTATTAGTATGAATCTTTTGAACACCTTTGTTACTAATGCTATGGAAACGTCTAAGCTTGTTGAAGTTGGTTTTTATGAAAATGATCTTTTTAGTTCCCCAGCTTTAAAGAAGAAAATTTTCTCTAATGATACTTTATCTCCCATATGTGGTAATTCTAATGATACTTGTGATATTTTAAATCCACATACTGAAATCATCTCTTTTAAAATACCTATAAAAATTGTTGAACGTGTTATGAACAACTGTTATTTCGGAGATGGAACTGTCCATCCTAGTGATCATTTACTCTTTATACACAAATTATGCGAGTTGTTCAAGTGTGCAGGTATTTCAATGAACCATGTTAAGAGGAAGCTATTCCCTCTTTCACTTAAAGGCAAAGCAAGGGAGTGGTATGAGCTACTAGATGATCCTCATCATTTGGAGTGGAAGGAACTTGAATCTCTCTTTTACTCTAAATTTTATCCTCCTCATGAAATTCATAAAGATAGAAATTACATTTATAATTTTCATCCACATGATGGAGAAAGTATTGCCCAAGCATGGGGGAGATTGAAGTCACTAATGCTCAAATGTCCCATTCATGAGCTCCCCAGTAATATTGTTATTAATAATTTCTATGCAAGGCTTTCAGGACATTACAAGTACTATCTAGATACTTGTTTAGAGGGATCCTTCACAAGTAAGGAGTTCAAAGCTAAGTGGGATCTTCTTGAAACAATTCAAATCAATACCGAAGATTGGGATAACAACAAAGGTAAAGAACCAGGTATAAACTATGAGTATGATTGCATTAAGTCTTTCGCTGAAACTGCTGATTTTCAAGAGCTTAGTGCTAAATATGGTCTTGATCCTCAAATTCTTATTGATTGTTTTAAAACCTTTGCTTCTCATATTAATGCTCCTAAAGAAAAGTGGGACATGTATCATGAGCCTTTTAAAGACACTTGCGGGGAAAATGAAATTGTTATTAATGATAGCAATAAACATGCTCAAACCTCTGAAAGTACTATTTCTTATAAGCATGTTAATTTTTGTGGAATACATAGACCTTGTGAGAATAATAAAATTGAAGAAGAATATTGTATCACCCACAGGAATGAAAAAACTAGAATGTGGTATAGGGCTTTAAATGATCTTGGTAAAAAAGTTTGTGCCCTCTATCCTTTTATTTGTGAACTTTGCTTTGAAGTGGGTCATTTCAATTTTCAATGCTTAGACCATAATAATAGCCCTTCTAATACAATGAGTACTACAAGTTTGTATTGTGATGACATGATCACTCCTAATCAGCATGATGAACTTACATTATTTTTGGGGTGTGAAGAGTTATCGAGAAAAACCTCTTTGGTAGATATGAGTGCTTTTGATATGAATAGCGTCCTCCATGGTTGTCATATTTATTGTGCTGATAATTGCCACACAAATACTTACATCCAAAATATCATAAATGATGAGGTTTTACCAAAATATGACAGGACTAATATGTGTTTTGGTCTTATTAATGAAAAGGAGGAATCCTCCAAAGTTTCTTCTATTTTCTCTAACAATGAACCAGGGTATATGGAGAAGCTTCCTTTCAAGCCTCTCCCTCCTAAATAGAAGAAGAAAAAGAGAAGAAGAAAAAGAAGAAGAGGAGTAAAAGGAGGGAGGAAACGGTATTTTCCCCTAAGCGCGTTGCTCCTATTATAGTTTTTGATGAGTCTGAACTCGATGATGTTCCTATGCGTGTTACCTATAGTAGTGATCATGATTGGGAAAAGCACACTACTTTTGATATTGAAAATCTCTTTGGTACCAATTCTGAAAATGATGATATTAATAATTGCTATACTATTAGTGTTATCCATGATCCTTCCAATGATGATATGTTTACAAATGAACACACTTGGGAAGATAATTATTCTATTGCTTATGATGATACTACACCTCCAATATATGATGATTACAATAATGAATATGATATTTTCAGTCCACCTACTATTGAGGAGAAAATTAATTATGATTACAATGTGCCTCCTATATTTGATGATTATGGTGATGAGAATAATAATGATAGCTATTTTGTTGAATTTTCTCCCACTACAATTAATAAGAATGACTATGTTTATGTGGGGAGTATCAATTCTTTTATGCACATGGCTCATGAAAAGAGTGTTTTATGTGATAGTTATATTGTTAATTTTATTCATGATGCTACTAAAAGTTATTATGAGAGAGGGAAACATGGTTTTATGTATCTCCACAATATTAAGATTCCCCTCTTTATGTTGAAAGTCTTGAAGTTGCACTTGTTTTGCTTTACTATGTTTGTTGCTTTGTGCTTTCATGACTTGTTTTTTTACAAGATTCCTATGCATAGGAAGTGGGTTAGACTTAAATGTGCTTTGAATTTGCCTCTTGACACTCTCTTTTACTTCAATTCATATTTCCTATGTGAGCATCTTCTCAAATTATCATGCCTAACTTAAATGCGTTAAAGAAAAGTACTTATTGGGAGATAACCCAAAAGTTTTAGATGAGTCTTGGATGTTATTACTTCTGTAATAACCGCTCCTTATCCTTTTTATTTGCTTATTGTGCCAAGAGTAACCTCTAATGAGAGAGAAGTAATGATTGGGAAAGTTGCTATCCTGAAACAGATTTCTGTGCTTCACCGTAAAAATTCGTGTAAAAACTTTGTACGTCCTTTTGAGGCGTGAATTTTTTTCTTCTCCCCCAGGTTGTTATCTAACTTTCGTTAGTTCAACACTTTTCGATTTGAGTAACATAAGGTCTTCTAAAAAATTCGTCTTTACCTGTTGGTCTGTTTTGATAGATTTCTGCCTTTATTTGCATTTGCTTCTTGTTGGTTCCTTTTTGAGTTTTTTTGGGGAATTGAGCTTTTCGAGGGAATTTCTACAGTAGCTAGTGTTTTAATGGAACTTTTATTGGTGTTGGAACTGAACCTAAAGAATTATTATCTTGAGTGCACTAATGTTGCTAATAAAGATTGTGTGAAGTTTTGTATGAAGGAAAAATTTCAGGTGTGTGGAAGGAATGAGTAATGAGACGAAGGATAGACTAAAGCTCAATCTTGGGGATGCCACGCGTGTCACCCAATAAATATCCAAGAAGTACAAGCGTCAAAGCTTGGGGATGCCCAAGGCATCCCCTTCTTCATCAATAAAAATCCCAGGTTTCTTCCAAACGCTTCATTTTTATTGTTTCATGCACAGTTGTGTTGTTCTTGGAGCGTCTTCTTTTTCATTTTTGTTTTGGTTTTTCATTTTCTTTGTTTTCTTAGTTTGCTGAATAAATTGGTTGGATCCCCTCTTTCATGCATTGGTTTTCAAATAGTTTGGTTTGGATTGGAAAAGAGTAGGAAAGTTCATGCTTAAGTGGTAAAGAGAGCTTGTTTTTGACTGTGTCCCATGCTTTGTCATGCCATGCTTGATATTGTTTAGGCTTTAGGCTTAGTATTCTTTGCTGTAGCATGTCTTTTTATAAACAATTGAGATTGATTAATGTGCCTTGGAAGAATCATGCGTTGTTTTAGCATATTAAAGCATAGTATTGTGGTATTCTCCTTTGATGCTTTATTTGGGTTGACTTGGTGCATGCTCATACCATGTTATGACTATCTCAAGTCACCATAAGCCTTTATGATCCTTTATTTTTCAACTTGTAGTATCACTTTATGCTTTGATCAATGATGTTTTGTCGCTCTGCATGATTATGGCCATTATTGCTCTCTTAGTTTGTCGCTCCGCCTTTTTGCTAGCCTCCACAACCAAGTATGAGTTCCACTCATGCATCCAACTCCCTAAACCAAGTTATTCCAAAGAGTCCACCATACCTACCTACTAGCTTATGCTATTCCAAGTATATTCATTCTTTTGTTTACCTTCCGAATTAAACTTGTTATGAGAAAACTAGTGATTAAAGCTCTCACGAACTTGATGGCACACTTTACTTTTCTTGCCCTTAATAAACTTGAACCATTGTGTCATCTATGTTGTATATGCTTGCACTTATTTGTTGGGGATTAGCAGAACCATGCTTTCATGGGGAACGCTTTCAACATTGCACTTGGTACTTGTACCTAGTTGATATCATGCTCTTTTGTATATGGATGTCGTCGGTGTGAAATGAAAGGGAAGCTTGTAAGTCCATGGAGTTATGTATATGTGTTAGAGAAACGCCTGGGCCGCTGGTCTAATCCATGCTGACATGGTGGAAACCTGCAGCGTAACCATAATGAGCTGTCTATGAAGCATTCTTCTTATAAAAAAAGAGTCAGATATTGAGAAAAAAAGAGAAAATGGAAAAAAAAGATTATGAAAAGAGGAAAGAGAGAAAAAAGCACCATATTCCCATGGTAAATAAGAAGATTGCTGAGATGCTCATTGTCTCCTTGCCTTGTCATTTTGATATGGGGATTCTTCCGTATCATCGGGCAAGGGGTACCCCGTTGGCGGTTCTCTATGATACACATGTACTTATGATGACAAGAACTTACCGGTGACTAAACTTGAGTAGCATGAGGAGCGGCCCTCGTATTCAAGGGACATGAGATTTCCAACTTATACTTTGTCAAGCATATACTCCATAGTTTGTTCACTTTAACCTTAATCACTTTAAGATACTTATGATAGGGGCAATGAGAGATGGAAGCTATTAAGTACCATATTTTTGGAAGCTCTTTATGAAACTTGAATCCCTACTTCCTTCTATGAACGCCTTTCTTCCACTTTTATATTGAGTCTCCACCTTCTACCTTTATGCACCTACTTTGAGAGCATAGTGGCCATTCTTAGTTCTATGTGCATTGTCCCAAGACTTGTTGATTGATGCATAACTTTGATATTGCTTGTTTTAAACTATTTGTATCTAGTCACTATCATGAACTTTGAAGGTGTCCTATGCATTTATGTTTTCTACTCTATGAGAGACAAGCTGAATGCCACCATGCTATGTTTTCTTTATGTGAAACAAACAAACGTCTTGCAAAGCATTGTTATTCATGAATCTTTTGTTTGTGCCTTTTCAAGTTGCAACATAGTTTCTTTGTCTTATTGCTAGAACTTTGTCTTTCATGTTATGATTGAAGTATTATGATCCCAACTTTGAATGTTTTACAAATACTTTGATCAAGTTTATGATGGTGCATGTCACCTCAAAAATTATTCTTTCTTTTTATCACTTACCTACTCGAGGATGAGTAGGAGTTAAGCTTGGGGATGTTGATACATTGCAAATGTATCTATAATTTTTGATGTTCCATGCTTGGTTTTATCTACTTTCTTGTGTTTTGTCCACACTTTGGAGTACTTTTCATATGATTTCTTGGAGTAACCTATTAACAAGAGACATAGTGCCAGTTGCTTGTTTTCTGCTGTTTTTGGTTCCAGAAAGTCAGAAAATGAATATTCTCGGAATTGGACGGGACAAAAGCCAAAGTTATTATTTTAACGGGGGACACTTGGTGCCAGAATACGAGACGGAGAAGGTCCAGAGGGTGGCCACACCACCTGGTGGTGCAGGCCAGGCCGCGCCAGGGGGTGGTGTGGGCCCCTTCGGCACCCCCTCGGTCTCCCCTCTCGCCTATAAGAGCCTCCCGATGCATAAACCCTAGATCATCAATCAGAAATCCACGAAAAGTTTCGCAGCGCCGCCGCCACCAAAGGGGAGATTCGGGATGAAAGTCTCTGTTAATTCTGCCGACGGGAAGTGCCCCCGGAGCCATCTCCATCGATCTCCATCACCATCTCCATCGATGTTGCTGATTCCCATGATGATGAGGGAGTAGTTCTTCCTCAAGGTTAAGGGTTCTACCGGTAGCTATGTGTTCATCTCTCTCTCTATGCATGATCATATTGTGATCATGAGCATTGTAATCAAGTAGATCTACCTTGCTACTCAAGTGCTTTAATAGATCTCTGCTCTCCCTATGTGTGTGAAAGTGACAGCGTGCACACCATGGTGGCACTTAGGCTAGAGATTACAAATACTTGTTATGAGTTATATTTGGAGTTGGATGTCTTTATGAAATTGTGGTGTTTGTTGGAACCATCTAGTACTCAAGGTGACAGTGTGGGGTTATCTAGATGGGAAAGTCTTACTTTGAGGTGTGCTGTTATAGCCCTACCATGATTTAGAGTGTCCAACCGGAGAGTAGTTCAGAGTAGGTTCATGAAGAGAAGATATTTATATGAGAGTGTTCACTAGTGAAAGTATGATCCCTAGGCCTTGTTTCTAAGCATTGAAACACCGTTTGCAATTAGATATGTTACATGTTTGCTTGCTTCCATCTTTATTTCAGTTTGCCTTTAGTCTCTTCTACGCCATCAAGCTATTTTCTGGCACCGTTACCACTTATAATTATCTATACCACTTGTATTTCACTATCTATTCGCCGAACTAGTGCACCTCTACACCTGACAAGTGTATTGGGTGTGTTGGGGGCACAAGAGACTTCTTGTATCTTGATTGCAGGGTTGCTTGAGAGGGAATACCTTTGACCACTTCCTCCCTGAGTTCGATAAACCTTGGGTGATCCACTTAAGGGAAAACTTGCTGCTGTTCTACAAACCTCTGCACTTGGAGGCCCAACAACTGTCTACAAGAATAGAAGTGCGTAGACATCAGCTTCATAGGTAATTTTTGAGCAATTTTATTATATTCTTCCTCAAGATCACATACCTTTATTGCTACCTGATTAACGAAGTGTTGGTAAATAGCTTCCTCATTTCCTTCACTTACCAGAATCTTAACATTGATCCTTTTTACGAGATTTTCAACTGTGTAGCTTGGTGAAGGAGCATTACTATAATCAAGTTCTTCAATCTCCTCTCTTTGGATTCTCATCATCTTGAGGTCTTCAACAGGATTGGGCTCAACTTTACCTGCAAATTTAGCTAGAATGAGAGTTTGACTCTCGGTTATCTTACCTAGCTATGCCTCAATGATCCTCGTTCTTTCTTGGAGGGCATGCATGTCATTTCTCAAACTTACAGCTTGGTTAGATAATTTACGAAGCATAACATCATGGTTCTCCGTTATTTTAACAAGAATATTGTTTTGTTCATTTTGTGAGTCTATAAAAGACTTAAGTGTTTCTTGGAGACTACCATTACTAGTTCCCATATTATTATTAGAGTTACCTACATGATTAGAATAGTGTTTCAAAAAATTGGGTTTATAATTCTTCTTCCAAGCAGGGTTATAATCATTACGAGCTATGAAGTCTATTTCTTCAATATTTGTTTCTGGGGTAGCTCTTACCTGGGTTTCCTTACCTTTTACGGCTAATATGAGCTCATTCCAACTTAGCATTGAGTTCTTTATTTTCTTGTGGTGAGACGGAGTTCACCTTCTTCATGTTTAATCTATCCACATGCCATTGGGCATGGTTGTCTTGCATATTGTCTAGCAGCTGCTTTGCTTCGGTAATATGTTTACCCATAAATGTTCCTCCAGCTGTAGTATCAAGCATAGACTTAGACAAAGGTTTAAGAGCATTATAAAATAGATGGAGAATTAACCAGTCTTCCATCCCATGACTAGGACAATTTCTCATGCATTCTTTCATCCTCTCCCATGCAAGCGCTAGTGGCTCATGCTCTTCCTGTCTAAAACCAGTAATATTAGATCTTAGTTGCATAGTATTTGCAGGTGGGAAAATTTAGTCATAAATAAAGAAGTGCATTCCACCCATGATGTAATAGTATTTCTAGGCAAAGATAGAAACCATTCTTTTTCTCTTCCTCTAAGAGAGAAAGTAAATAGACGCAATTTGACCGCATCAGGGTCAATGTCTTTTACATGAATCATGTCACATATTTTAGTGAAAGTATTCAAGTGCATACCTGCGTCCTCAACAACAGAGCCTCCAAATTGATTTTGTTGGACCAAACTTAAATAATGGGGCTTAATTTCATAGTCATCAGCAGCAGCAATTGTTGGCTGAGTAATAGGAGTACGCAAATAATCATTGTTGGGAGTAGCAAACTCCCTAAGCTTCTTTTCAGCCATATTTCCTATGTTTTTGGGTTTTCTTAAATAGAGACTTATAATAGTAAAGCAAGAATTTAAAGACTAACTAATTTTTTTGGTTTTTTAAATAAAGACTGAAAGCAAAGTAACAAAATTAAAAACAAGAATTAAAACTAGCAAGGTTCCTACTAACCTCACCAGGATAGCTATTGCTTCCCCGACAACGGCGCCAAAAAAGGGGTTGATACCTTCGATCCGGATTACGGATGTAGTATAGCTTATTTTTCCCTAGTAGACCTAGGTTATCGAATCCTCGGGAAGCAGATGCATAATGAAGTTACTTTAACGGACCTTCAGGAGTTTTAGAATTCCTTTTGTGTTTTTATCGGACCAAGAGTTTGCAACTTTTTGTTGTTGTCGATGATGGAGAGAGAGGGCCTAGGGCGTTCGATTTCACCTGTAGCTGTGCAAAACATCTTATGGGAATAAAAGATAAAGATAAAGTATGCACGTAATTGTTAGAGAAAGATAAATTATATGTGGGCAGTGCATCCATAATTGCTATTGCCTCCGCAACCGCTTATAGCAATAACCTACTAGTATCATCCATAGAAGAAAGAGAACTAATGATATGCATAGTGACGTCAGCGTTAATCCCAAGTAAATCCCTCACATACAGCCATACTACCCCTTCTGTCACTAGGGTTCCCAACCTGCAGATTAGTCATTACTCATACTCCTTATACCTGGCTCAATCCTTGGGGTCTTGGGTACCTGACAAGTCCTTAGATTGAGGCAAGATATGATACAATAATCATCATGTCATACAAACTAATACATGATCCCATCTATGATAAATAATATGCACAAAAGCTACATGGCTAGGCCGAAGCCCTTAGCCCAAGGAGAATTACTCACACATAGAGATGAGATCAACAATCACAAACATTGTAATGGAAATCATAAGATTGATAGCAAATAGTCTTACAATTTCACCAATCGAAGATGAGATCTACTATTACAAGTAGTGGAATATGACTATGGCGGTGGAGAAGGGCTTTGGAGATTAGATCTAAGTCTATTCTTCAGGCAGCTCTTCGGTGTGGTGGATGGAGATCTGGAGGCGGCTGATGATCTGGGGCAGGGACTCTCGAGGCTCTTTTCTCGTCGTCCGAGGTTTCTTTATATAGGGGTCCCTTCCTGAAAGTTGTTCTATTTGACCTAGCGGTGTCGTTGGCAACTATACGGCCAACACTATATGGCCGGAATTTTATTCCGGTCGTATAGTTGGTCGTTAAAGCGTCTGCCTTCAACCCACGACTCCTGGTTTCTTCTGGTTGTTGGAAATCTCGTATCTTTGACTTTAATGTAGTGATTCCCATCATCAAACGTCATTATCCGCGCAGGGAAAAATAGAAGGAAAGGATTGCATACCCCTTTGATTATTAGGCATTAGTGGTAGGGTTTAGAGAGACATTTCATCAAAAATATGAATAATATCCAGTTTAGATGTGGACGTAGATGGATATATTTCAGAGCCATCAATGACCATTTGAAGGAGGCTGATGGGGCGCATTACTGTTTTGGTTCTTTGTATCCATGGTGTTAGTGATACTATGGTTTCCATTGCCATACTCAACATCAGGATCATGAGGATCATTAGGGATCGCTGGATCAACAATCATAAGAGGTTCCACATGAATAAAAATCTTGTATAATTTTTTCTTCAACTCAAAGAGTCTCTGCTCGGATCAGTAGGGGATCTTTGCATTGACTTTTGACCCTAACCACTTCATGCATATTTTGAAACATGCAAGCCAATCCACATTAACCAGGACCCCTAAGACGGAAGTGAACTGATCCAATGTTTCCCACTTGCACCATTTAGGCTTCGGCCCTCTTAGATGTAGCCAAACTTCTGGATTCTCTTCATGAGATTCTAAGTCCCCATCAAAAACATTCACATTCACATTCACAATTACACATTTCTTTACTAGCCCAAAGCAAGGGCAACCAGCTACATCTTCAACTGGAAGGGGGGGAACTTCACAAGAGAAGACCATTCCTCCAATTGCTTGATTTGCCAAGGACAATTGGTTTTGTAGATGACTGCAAACTCCTTAGCTTGTTCTTCTCCGTTGATTTCACCAGCTTCAATGAACACAATTCCAATACTATTGTTTGAATCTTTGTCATCAGCTTTAGTACACTCCACATGGAAGAATTCCAAGCCAGGGTTAGCACTACCATACAGTTTAGCCACCGGCAGAGTAAGCTGTATGACTGGGAAAACAACTTCCTTGTGGTTGGCCTTCTTGCAAATGAAGCCTAAAGGTGCAATCCTAGAGGTTGACTTGTGTCCAGGTTCCCCATAGTTGTAGCAGACAACATTGAGGTAGTTGTCCTTCTTGGCAGCATCTTTCTCTCTGTTACTTTCATCACTTGAAATCATAGCCTTCACTTTCCTTCAATTCTACTTGTTCTGTTGTTTATTCCCCTGCATATTGGACTGCTGAGGTTGTTGCATAGAATGGAGCAGCTGCTGAGGCGGCGTAGTGGGTGGCACACCAGGCTGATGTTGCTGAGTATATTGTGCCACCTGGTGCTATTGGAATTGTTGGGGAAAATGTAGAACACCAGGGCCCTTCGAGGGAAAATGCTGAGTTTGTGAGGAAATGTCTCCAACCCAATTACCTTGTGGGTTGATGATGACTGGATTCCTGCACCAACAACAGGGTTATTGCAGTACTTGTAGCAGCAAATATTTAAGAGTTTGTCCCGATGGGAGATCGACGAACGGAAAAAACACGACCCCACAACCACATTGTCAATGCGGCCATGTTTTGCACCCAAACCATGGTTTGGAAATAGCCTATTCTATAAGTTACTAGAATAGTGATAATTAAGAGAGGTTTAAAGTATCTAATAACAAAGAACTTTTACCAAGAACAAAATAAACTAAGACGGAAAGTAAACAGGAATATGAACTGAATTAAAGAGATTGTAGTTGTAGGATTGAATGGAATGAGAGAGGGCTTCTAGGCTTCGGTCTCACTAGTACTATATGGGCAAATATATGTGTGATCCATAAGAGATTTCTCAGACAAATAAACGTTCCCCATTTGATTACCAGGGCGCCACACTGTGTGCACTATGCATGATTCTCGCGCGTCACCGCAAGGCAAAAGGCACTTCCGGACCAAAGGATCACATAAACTCATCTTAGATCACAATAGATTCTAACTTAGCGCACTAGATCATACCTCAACCTAGAATTGAATCAATCACCCACACATGGATGAAAAGCAAAACATATATAAATATATAATGATATCACAACCGTGTTCAATCTTACAATTACTAAACACAAGAGAGAGGGGGAGATGGAGATGATGATGGAGATGGAGATCGATGTGTGGTGATGGTGATGTCTTCCTTCTCCTCTCCTTCTTCTTGCTTGGATGCCTTGATGGTGATGGTGTTGAGGGAGATCTAGATTTTGGAGGTGTGGTTGAGGCAGAGATCCTCCGTTGTGGAGATCGGATGGGTGGCGGCGGCGGCAGGGCTCCTCCCCTGAAGGGCTATGGTGTTATGTCTCTTTCTTGGGTCCTCCCTCCTTTATATAGGCCTTGGGGGCGCCCTAGGGTTCCCCCAATACCGTCATATGACTTAGGGAAGGTTCTGGAGCTTCTCTGGGGCGAAATCCCATCGTTTCCAACCCTTTTTACAACTATACGGGCGCAAATATACGGCCGGATTTATTGCTCCGGTCGTATAGTTGCTCGTTAAACTTTGAGATCCTTTTAGTATTTTGGTCGTCATTTCTTCATACGAACTCCATTTTGGGTGTTCTTGGGCTCGTTGAGTTCGTATCATCGAGGGATACAACCTCATGGTCTTGGATATTTATTTTGAGAAGTTGGAAAAAATCACCTTTCCAACCTCTCAAATGGCTAAGTCTGGTCCCTACAGCTCCTCCATACTATGCTCTGTTTGTTCCTTTTGCATTTTTTATCCATAATCATCATCAACACCTACACACATGTCATAGACAAGGAAAGTGATCAAATTCTACCTAAACTACTAAATGTGCAAAGCTCATATGAAAGTATATGAGAACTATAAGTCATGCATATAAGGCATAGCTATAACTGGAAAAAATATGATATGAGAGATAAATGGCACATTTTATATGGCTAAAAGAGGTGTTTTTTCACATCCATCAACTTCCCCAAGCTAGACTTGCTCGTCCTCGAGCAGGAAGGGTCGATAATAAATTAATGGTTGTGAAATAGCTTATCATTGGAAATCAATGCCTTGCATCCTTATTTCTTCTACAAGCTTGAAGAGAGAAAACATGTATTCATGCAAGGCAACACAAGATCAGTTATAAAGACCACTAAAGATTCATCAAAACTTAGATGCTCCATGTCAACAGTGAATCTAACTTGCAGACAAACTTGTGATCCTCCTATTGCACCTTTTGTATAACTTTTCATATCATTATATTTTATGAGGCAAAACCTAGTCACAAATAGATGTCAAGCATAAATAGGAATAAAGTTTATCAATTCTACCCAATCATGTCATCTAGTTAAGGCTCCCAAGTGCAAACATCAGTTATTGAGTTTTAGAAAGTTTATCTCTTAGTAACGAGATTTATGCCAAAAGGAAATGCGAGAACATGTCAAAAGAAGCATAGCATTAGAGTGTCTCTTTTGGTCATCCACATCAATGAATCATGGATATCAAACACTCATTTTATATTTTTTGTCTTTCTAAAACTTCAGTTCATCAATAACGAGATCATGCCAAAACTTAGTGTGTTTAATCAGACTGTGCAGGCTAAGAATGGATACTCGTGACCATTACCAAGCTTTCCCTTTTCGTTATAATGATTTCTCATAACGGTCAGAGGAGTATTCCCTCTTTCGCTTTGAAAACGGGCCCATGAGAATACCAATGCATACCCAAATATAGCATTTCTGGTACATATGTTGGGCAAATCATAGCCAAATTCCAAGAGTTTACTCTTTTTGGATTGTTCAAAGGCCAGCGGAGTTGTTAGCATCCCATATTGTGCGACAGTGGTGCAGACATGCATAAAGCAATATCATAGTTTAATCAACAGGTCAATATTTGGCATGCATATCAATTACCGCTAAATATTAGTTTCTTCAAACAAATCCTTTCAAAGAGTACTATCAAGTCGATCATCACATCTATGGTGTTGAGTATCTTTAAGGGTAAACTCTTAAGACAATTAAACAACACCTTATTTAGCATAGAACTCAAAACTTCAAAATATAATTTCCAATTGACAACTCCTTCCGTAAGCAAACTATCAAGTCAATTGTTTTGACATTATGGGGTCGAGCATAACCTATTTATTTAAGGCAAATCTATTTAGAGACAACCAACAAATTTCAAAAGATCTTGGTCAAGTATTCATTCTTTCCAAGTGTAGAGATTGTGGCAATGTTTTCTAGAGGATCACAAATAGTGTCACAATCTTGATAAACAATTTGGCAAGATGCATACAAGCTCTAAGTCAACTCCTATGGTGCCTATCACGAGCAAGTGTATCCCCATATGAATACAGAACTAGACTAACTTAAACAAGCATTCAAAAATAGCAGGATACATGATTGCATTAAACCTTCATAAAATACAAACATTGCACAAGACTCTACACATGCAGAAGTAACCTCCCCAAGCTTAGAACTTTGCAATAACCAAACTTGAGTATATCACCAAAAGAAAAGAGAAAATACAGTTTCCAAAAGAGAGTGTGATAAGTGGTTACCTCCCCAAGCTTAGTTGAAAACAAGGGTGACACACTTTACCGTTGAGGTACAAGTAACCTCTCTTTTAATGGACAAAGAACCTTTGCTTTAACGTATACTTCTTGATATAGCCTGGTGGTTGCCTTCCTTGCGAACTTGCTTGGAAACAGACACTGATTGTTGAAGCATTGAATTGAAGCAACCAAGTGGCTCATGCGAGTGTTTGCATGGTTGGCACTACTGTACACGTCGTCACACAAGTTCAAGTCCCTGCGAAAATAATACACAAAATAAAATGCATCGGTTTGGTATACGAACATAGTTCGTTTACCCCACCGATAAAAGGAAAGTAAAAAAGAAAACATGAACTTCTATAGATAATTACAATCTAGGAGGTTTCTGAGGTAGAATTTTATTGCTTACATATGCTCGGCTTCTGTAGATCATGGGAGAAGCTCCCAGATGGTGTTTCGAGGTTTTTAGAAGATGAAAGAAGAAGAAGAAATAATAAAATTTTGAGCAATAGTTACCTTTCATTTGGCGTTTGAGGGGTTTTCCTATCTATACACGTGCAACTATACGGCCGGACCAAAAAGTTCCCGCCGTATAGTTGGTCGTCAAATCTTCTGTGTCCTCGAGATAAATGTTTTTTAGACAGGCATTGATAACTATACGGCCAAACTATACGGCCGAAATTTTTATTCTCGCCATATAGTTGGTCGTCAAACCATCAGTACCATGGAAAGAAATTTGACGAAGGCATCGATATCTATACGGCCGGAACTATACAGCCGGAATTTTTATTCCCTCCGTATAGTTGGTCGTTAAATCTTCTGTGCCCACGAAAGAGAATTTGTTGATGGCAAAGATATCTATACGGCCAAACTATACGGCCGGAATTTTTATTACCGCTATATAGTTGGCCGTTAAACCTTCAGTAGTCATCAAAAAAATTCTATTTCTTCGAGAATTCTTTCTTATCCTGAAACTTAGCGAAACACCTTGTTTTGACAGTAAAATAACAACTTTAATTTTTGACCAACAACATCATGTATAAAACAGGATTTAAGTACAACCGAGTTATGCAACACATAGTAACAATGAATTCTACCTTTTGAAAACTACAACAAGATAATTCTAATAGCAAATCATGCAAAGAATAAAAATGCCAATGCAACATGAATGCAACTAGATTCAAGACACAAAACTAAGAAAGACGCCTAATGACTTCCGGGTTGCCTCCTGGGAAGCATTTCTTATAACCAAGTAGCCAGGCTTTTATACTCCACATTTATTCAGCAATGGAGGCAAATATAGGAGTAGTTTTGCTTACCTCCAATGAGTGTTTGCAGGATTTATATCATTGTTTGCTCTAAGACGTACCCGCTTGCGGTGCATCGGTATCTTGTAAGCGTTCTTGTTGCCACGTGAGGATGGATGCACCAAGCGTGGTATATATGTATTCTTTCCTTCCTGCATAGAGGGTGTTAAAGATTTATTATCAACCTTTAAATCTTTACCTTGATTACTATTTTGAGCATGAAGCTCATAATGTCCTTTTGGATCCAATATCTTGGTATTTTCCATCGGGCTTTCCTGCACCTCATTAGTAAAATAAATTCATAGCAAACAGATATGGGAGGTACACAGGGTTTCGTCTTTGGCTCATCATAATTGATTTCCCCAAAAAGAGTATTTAAACAAATACTACTAGAATCACCAGAACCTTCTTCTGGGAAATTATCAGGGATTCTAGAATAATTTAAGTCCTCATCATCACTAAAGTCAGAAGAATAATAAAGATCGGAATAGGTGGGGGATCAGGTTTGAGAGCGACTTTCAATTTATTCCATTCCTTGATTTCTTTTTCTTCTTTCTTCTTGATGTGTCCCCAATACTCTTCATGAAGACGTTTCACTTCATCTACAGATGTCAGAAGTGTGGGATATTCAACACGAGGCTTCTTATTTTTATTTTTCCTAGTTTTAGGCTTCCTGGATTTACCCTTCTTTCATGCTTCAATGATGCAACAAGTGGAAGATATGAGAGTAACAGTGGAGGGTTGTTCTCCATCATTAGTAGCAGCAATTCTAATATGATTAAAATAATCATCTATGAAAGGCATTGCTTTAGAAAGAACATCTCTAACTAAGGTATCATCATAAGGAATTTTTCCTCTTCCATTTTCATCTTTAAGAAACTCATTGACCAAGTTCTCTAGATCAGTAGGGAGAGTTTTTTCTTCATGCAAAATTTCACACTGCCATTGATGAAAATTATTATGTATATCTCTTAAGAGTTTCCAAGCTTCTTTCAAAGTTTTTCCAAGGAATGCACCATCACACATCATATCTAGCTTATCCTTAGAAGAGTAATTTAAGCCTCCATAAAAGTGATCCAACAATAACCAATCAGGTAAATTATGATGTGGACAATCATGCATCAATTTTGAGAACCTACTATAAGCTTGTACTAAATCATCATTATTACTCTGCTTGAAATTCAGGATATGAAGCCTATGCTCATAAGTTTGCTTTTGTGAGAAATACTTACCGAGAAAAGCTTAGGAGATACCTTTCCATGAATTGAAGTGTCCCGCGGATGCAATTTTAGCCAATCTTTAGCTTTTCCTTTCAGCGAGAACCGGAATAGATATAACTTCATCTTATCATTTGTCCATCCATTTTTCCTTCACCTTAGAACACAATGAAGTAAATTTGTCAATATGCTCATATGGATCATTATCCGGATCTCCTGCGAAAGCTATTTCCATGATCATATTTATCCACATAGGATTAATATCATATACATCCACATCAATAGTAGGCTGAACAATAGGAGCATGTAAAAATGATCAACACTCAGAGCACCATACTCCGCAAGACTTTTACTTTCCATAGTTTCTATGTTTTTAAATTTCCTATAACTAAAATAAATAACAAGACTACTAAGAAAAGATAAACTATTTTTTTCTTTTCAAATAATTAAAAGCAGTAAGATAAACAGCAACAAACGGAAATAAACTATGTGTGAGTAGGAAGGTAATATCCGGACGCTTAGCTCCCCGGCAACAGCGCCAATTTGATGACCGGATTCCTACACCAACAACAGGGTTATTGCAGTACTTGTAGCAACAAATATTTAAGAGTTTGTCCTGATGGGAGATTGACGAACGGAAACAACACGACCCCATAGCCACATTGTCAGTACGGCCACGTTTCGCACCCAAACCGTGGTTTGGAAATAGCCTATTCTATAAGTTACTAGAATAGTGATAATTAAGAGTGGTTTAAAGTATCTAATAACAAAGAACTTTTAACAAGAACAAAATAAACTAAGATGGAAAGTAAGCAGGAATATGAACTGAATTAAAGAGATTGTAGTTATAGGATTGAATGGAATGAGAGAGGGCTTCTAGGCTTCGGTCTCACTAGTACTAGATGGGCAAATATATGTGTGATCCATAAGAGATTTCTCAGACAAATAAACGTTCCCCATTTGATTATCAGGCTGTCACACTGTGCACTATGCATGATTCTCGCACGTCACCGCAAGGCAAAAGGCACTTCCGAACCAAAGGATCACATAAACTCATCTTAGATCACAATAAATTCTAACTTAGCACACTAGATCATACCTCAACCTAGAATTGAATCAATCACTCACACGTGGATGACCAGCAAAACATATATAAATATATAATGATATCACAACCGTGTTCAATCTTACAATTTCTAAACACAAGAGAGAGAGAGAGGGAGATGGAGATGTGATGTCTACGCACTTCTATTCTTGTAGACAGTTGTTGGGCCTCCAAGTACAGAGGTTTGTAGAACAACAGCAAGTTTTCCCTTAAGTGGATCACCCAAGGTTTATCGAACTCAGAGAGGAAGTGGTCAAAGGTATCCCCTCTCAAGCAACTCTGCAATCAAGATACAAGAAGTCTCTTGTGTCCCCAACACACCCAATACACTTGTCAGGTGTATAGGTGCACTAGTTCGGTGAAGAGATAGTAAAATACAAGTGGTATGGATAATTATAAGTGGTAAGGATGATAGAAAATACTTTGATGGCGTGGAAGAGACTAAAGGTAAACTGAAATAAAGATGGAAGCAAGCAAACATGTAACAGATCTAGTAGCAAACGGTGTTTCAGTGCTTAGAAACAAGGCCTAGGGAACATACTTTCACTAGTGAACACTCTCATATAAATATATTCTCTTTATGATACTACTCTCCGGTTGCACACTCTAATCCATTGTAGGGCTATAACAGCACACCTCAAAGTTCATCTTTCCCATCTAGAAAACCCCACACTATCACCTTGAGCACTAGATGGTTCACATAAACACCACAATTTCATAAAGACATCCAACTCCAAATATAACTCATAACAAGTATTTGTAATCTCTTGCCTAAGTGCCACCATGGTGTGCACACTATCAGCTTCACACACATGGGGAGAGCAGAGATCTATTAAAGCACTTGAGTAGCAAGGTAGATCTATAGATTACAAGCTCATGATCTCAATAAGATCATGCATAGAGAGAGATGAACACATAGCTACCGGTAGAACCCTTAGCCTCGAGAGAGAACTACTCCCTCCTCATCATGGGAATCAGCAACGGTGATGGAGATGGTGGTGGAGATCGATGGAGATGGCTCAGGGCACTTCCCGTCAGGTGCGGAATAGAGACTTTCTGTCCCCCGAATCTCCCCTTCGATGGCGGCGGCGCTGCGGAACTTTTTGTGGATTTCTGATTGACTATTTAGGGTTTATGCATCGGGAGGCTTCTTATAGGTGAAGAGGCAAGGTCGGTGGGCGGCCAGGGGGCCCAAACCACCTGGTGGCGCGGCCAGGGCCAGCCCACGCCACCATATGGTATGGCCATCCTGTGGTCCCTCTCTATCTCGTCTTCTGGCTCCGTGAGTCTTCCGGGAAAATAACGACTTTGGCTTTTGTCCGGTCCAATTCTGAGAATATTCATTTTCTGACTTTCTGGAACCAAAAACAGCAGAAAACAGGCATCTGGCACTGTGGCTCTTGTTAATAGGCTAGTCCAAGAAATCATATGAAAAGTACTCCAAAGTGTGGACAAAACATAAGAAAGTAGATAAAACCAAGCATGGAACATCAAAAATTATAGATACATTTGCAATGTATCAACATCCCCAAGCTTAACTCCTGCTCGTCCTCGAGTAGGTAAGTGATAAAAAGAAAGAATAATTTTTGAGGTGACATGCACCATCATAAACTTGATCAAAGTATTTGTAAAACATTGATAGCTGGGATCATAGTACTTCAATCATAACATGAAAGACAAAGTTCTAACAATAAGGCAAAGCAACTATGTTGCAACATGAAAAGACATAAACAAAAGATTCATGAATAACAATTCTTTGCAAGACGTTTGTTTGTTTCACATAAAGAAAACATAGCATAGTGGCATTCAGCTTGTCCCTCATAGAGTAGCAAATATAAATGCATAGGACACCTTCAAAGTTTACAAGAGTGACCAGATACAAATAGTTTAAAACAGCAATATCAAGGTATGCATCAATCAACAATTCTTGGGACAATGCACATAGAACTAAGAATGGCCACTATGCTCTCAAAGTAGGTGCATAAAGATAGAAGGTGGAGACTGAATATATAAGTGGAAGAAGGGGCCTTCATAGAAGGAAGTAGGGATTCATGTCTCATAAAGAGCTTCCAAAAATTATGGTACTTAATAGCTTTCAGCTCTCATTTCCCCTATCATAAGCATCTTGAAGGTGATTAAGGTTAAAGTGACACAACTAAGAGGATATGCTTGACAAGTTATAAACCGAAATCTCATGCCCCTTACTTACGAAGACCGAACCTCATGCTACTCAACTTTAGTCACGAGTAAGCTCTTGTCATTGTAAGTACATGTGTATCATAAAGAACCGCCAACGGGGTACCCCTTGCACATGATACAGGAGCTATGCCATAACAAGGCAAGCAGACAATGAGCATCTCAGCGATCTTTTTATTTGCTATTTGCATAGGTTTTTATTGAGGATGCTTCATAGAGTGCTCATTATGGTTATGCTGCAAGTTTCCACCATGATTAGGCATGGCTTAGGCTAGCGGCCCAGGCGTTTCTCTAACACACATACAAACTCCATGATCTTACAAGTTCCACTTTTATTTCACACCGCCGCGATCCATAAGCAAAAGAACATGATATCAACGGGGTACAAAGTACAGGTGCAATGTTGAAAGCGTTCCCCATGATACATGGTTCTACTAATTTCAACTTATAAAGTGCAAGAATATACACAACAAAGAAGGACCCAATGGTTCAAGTTTATTAAATGCAAAAATTAAAGTGTGCCATCAAGTTCGTGAGAGCTTTAATCACTAGTTTTCTCATAACAAGTTTAATTTGAAAGGTAAACAAAAGCATGAATATAGTTGGAATAGCATATTCTAATAGGTAGGTATGGTGGACTCTTTGGAATAACTTGGTTTAGGGAGTTGGATGCATGAGCGGAACTCATACTTGGTTGTGGACGCTAGCAAAAGACTGGGAGCGACAAACTAAGAGAGCAATAATGGCCATAATCATGCAGAGCAACAAAACATCATTGATCAAAGCATAAAGTGATACTACAAGTTGAAAACTAAAGGAAAATAAAGGCTATGGTGACTTGAGATAGTCATAACATGGTGTGAGCATGTGCCAAGTCAACCCAAACAAAGCATCAAAGGAGAATACCACTATACTATGCTTTAATATGCTAAAACAACGCATGATTCATCCAAGGCACATTATGCAATCTCAATTGTTTATAACAAGTCATGCTACAGCAAAGAATACTAAGCATAAATCCAAAACAATATCAAGCATGGCATGACAAAGCATAGGCCATAGTCAAAAACAAGCTCTCTTTAACACTTAAGTATGAACTTTCCTACTCTTTTCCAAACCAAACCAAACTATTTGAAAACTAATGTATGAAAGAGGGGGTCCAACCAATTTATTCAGCAAACTAAGCAAACCAAGCAAACGAAAAACTAAAACGAAAATGAAAAAGAAGATGCTCCAAGAACAACACAACTATGCATGAAACAATAAAAATGAAGCGTTTGGAAGAAACCTAGGATTTTTATTGATGAAGAAGAGGATGCCTTGGGCATCCCCAAGCTTTGACGCTTGTACGTCTTGGATATTTCTTGGGGTGACACGCGTGGCATCCCCAAGCTTGAGCTTTAGTACATCCTTCATCTCATTAATCTTTCCTTTCATACACCTGAAATTTTTTCTTCATACAAAACTTCACACAATCTTTATTAGCAACATTAGTGCACTCAAGATAATAAGTCTTTTAGGTTCAGTTCTAACACCAATAAAACTTATATTAAAATACTAGCTACTGTAGCACTTCCCTCAAAAAGCTCAATTCCCCAAAAGAACTCAAAAAGGAACCAACAAGAAGCAAATGCAAATAATGACAGAAATCTGTCAAAACAGACCAGCAGCTAAAGACGAATTTTTTCGAAGACCTTCTGTTTCTCAAATCAAAAAGTGTTGAACTAACGAAAGTTAGATAACAACCTGGGGCAGAAGCACAAAAATTCACGCCTCAAAAAGACATACAGAGATTTTACACAAATTTTTACGGTGAAGCACAGAAATATGTTTCGGGATAGCAACTTTCCCAATCATTACTTCTCTCTCATTAGAGGTTACTCTTGGCAGAAAAAGAAAATAAAAAGGATAAGGAGCGGTTATTACTAAAGTAATAACTTCCAAGACTCATCTAAAACTGTTGGGTTATCTCCCCATAAGTACTTTTCTTTAATGCCTTTAAGTTAGGCATAATAGTTTGAGAAGATGCTCACATAAGAAATATGAATTGAAGTAAAAGAGAGCGTCAAGAAGCAAATTCAAAACACATTTAAGTCTAACCCTCTTCCTATGCATAGGAATCTTGTAAAGAAACAAGTCATGAAAGCACAAAGCAATAAGCATAGTAAAGCAAAACAAGTGCAACTTCAAAATTTTCAACATAAAGAGGGGAAGCTTAATATTGTTGAGATACATAAAACCATGTTTCCCTCTCTCATAATAACTTTCAGTAGCATCATGAATAAAAGTAACAATATAACTATCACAAGAAACATTCTTATCATGAGCCACATGCATATAAGAATTAATACTCCCCACATAAACATAGTCCTTCTTATTGATTGTAGTGGGAGCAAATTCAACAAAATAGTTATCATTATTATTTTCATCACCATAATCATAAAATATAGGAGGCATATTGTAATCATAATTAATTTTCTCCTCAATAGTAGGTGGACTGAAAATATAATATTCATCATTGTAATCATCATATATTGGAGGTTTGGTATCATCAAAGTAAATTTTCTCCTCCATGCTTGGGGGACTAAAAAGATCATTTTCATAAAAACTAGCTTCCTCAAGCTTAGACTTTTCCATAGCATTAGCAATAATTGTGTCCAAGGAATTCATACTAACAACATTGCTATTAGCATGCAAATAAAGATCCATAAGTTTTTTAATTTTCTCTTCAAACACTCCATGTCCTAACTCAATATAAATACTATAAAGCTCTCTAATTTTTTGTTGTTTTCCATTAAGCCTAACTAGTGAAAACAAGAAACAAAAAGACAAAATTGCAGAATCTAAAGGAAATAACTTCGAGCACTCACACCGGAGGATGTGAGTACCTTTTACCTTACCTCCCCGGCAACGGCGCCAGAAAATAGGCGTTTGCCGTGAGAGGTTCTTCTTCTTTAATCCTCCGGTGTGAATACCTTTTACCTTACCTCCCCGGCAACCGCGCCAGAAAATAGCTTGATGTCTACGCACTTCTATTCTTGTAGCCAGTTGTTGGGCCTCCAAGTGCAGAGGTTTGTAGAACAGCAGCAAGTTTTCCCTTAAGTGGATCACCCAAGGTTTATCGAACTCAGGGAGGAAGTGGTCAAAGGTATCCCCTCTCAAGCAACCCTGCAATCAAGATACAAGAAGTCTCTTGTGTCCCCAACACACCCAATACACTTGTCAGGTGTATAGGTGCACTAGTTCGGTGAAGAGATAGTAAAATACAAGTGGTATGGATAATTATAAGTGGTAACGATGATAGAAAATACTTTGATGGCGTGGAAGAGACTAAAGGTAAACTGAAATAAAGATGGAAGCAAGCAAACATGTAACAGATCTAGTAGCAAACGGTGTTTCAGTGCTTAGAAACAAGGCCTAGGGAACATACTTTCACTAGTGAACACTCTCATATAAATATATTCTCTTTATGATACTACTCTCCGGTTGGACACTCTAATCCATGGTAGGGCTATAACAGCACACCTCAAAGTTCATCTTTCCCATCTAGAAAACCCCACACTGTCACCTTGAGCACTAGATGATTCAAATAAACACCACAATTTCATAAAGACATCCAACTCCAAATATAAATCATAACAAGTATTTGTAATCTCTAGCCTAAGTGCCACCATGGTGTGCACACTGTCAGCTTCACACACATGGGGAGAGCAGAGACCTATTAAAGCACTTGAGTAGCAAGGTAGATCTATAGATTATAAGGTCATGATCTCAATAAGATCATGCATAGAGAGAGATGAACACATAGCTACCGGTAGAACCCTTAGCCTCGAGAGAGAACTACTCCCTCCTCATCATGGGAATCAGCAACGGTGATGGAGATGGTGGTGGAGATCGATGGAGATGGCTCCGAGGGTACTTCCCCGTCCCGGCAGGGTGCCGGAACAGAGAGTTTCTGTCCCCCGAATCTCCCCTTCGGTGGCGGCGGTGTTGTGGAACTTTTCGTGGATTTCTGATTGACTATTTAGGGTTTATGCATCGGGAGGCTTCTTATAGGCGAAGGGCAAGGTCGGTGGGCGGCCAGGGGGGCTACACCACCTGGTGGCGCGGCCAGGGCCAGCCCACACCACCATATGGTGTGGCCACCCTGTGGCCCCTCTCCGTCTCGTCTTCTGGCTCCGTGAGTCTTCCGGGAAAATAACGACTTTGGCTTTTGTCCAGTCCAATTCCGAGAATATTCATTTTCTGACTTTCTGGAACCAAAAACAGCAGAAAACAGGCAACTGGCACTATGGCTCTTGTTAATAGGTTAGTCCAAGAAATCATATGAAAAGTACTCCAAAGTGTAGACAAAACATAAGAAAGTAGATAAAACCAAGCATGGAACATCAAAAATTATAGATACATTTGCAATGTATCAAGATGATGATGGAGATGGAGATCGATGCATGGTGATGGTGATGTCTTCCTTCTCCTCCCCTTCTTCTTGCTTGGATGCCTTGATGGTGATGGTGTTGAGGGAGATCTAGATCTCGGAGGTGTGTTTGAGGTAGAGCTCCACCATTGTGGAGATCAGATGGGTGGCGGCGGCGGATGGGCTCCACCCCTAAAGGGCTATGGTGTTATGTCTCTTTCTTTGGTCCTCCCTCCTTTATATAGGCCTTGGGGGTGCTCTAGGGTTCCCCCAATACCGTCATATGACTTAGGTAAGGTTCTGAAGCTTCTCTGGAGTGAAATCCCGTCGTTTCCGACCATTTTTACAACTATACGGGCCCAATTGTACGGCCGGAATTATTGCTCTGGTCGTATAGTTGCTCGTTAAACTTTTAGATCCTTTTAGTATTTTGGTCGCCATTTCTTCATACGAACTCTGTTTTGGGTGTTCTTGGGCTTATTGAGTTCGTATCATCGAGGGCTACAACCCATGGTCTGGGATATTTATTTTGAGAAGTTGGAAAAATTCACCTTTCCAACCTCTCAAATGGCTAAGTATGGTCCCTACAGCTCCTCCATACTATGGTCTCTTTGTTCCTTTTGCCTTTGTTTTATCCATAATCATCATCAACACCTACATACATGTCACAAACAAGGAAAGTGATAAAATTCTACCTAAACTACTAAACATGCAAAGCTCATATGAAAGTATATGAGAACTATAAGTCATGCATATAAGACATAGCTCTAACTGGAAGAAACGTGATATGAGAGATAAATGGCACATTTTATATGGCTAAAAGAGGTGGTATTTCACATCCATCAGTTGATCCACTGGTTCATGGGGAATTTCCCAGGGAACTGACCTGTGAAGCTCCAAGGGGGAGGGAAACCAAAGCCGAACCCCATCGGCTGCTGATGTGGCCCAAACTGTTGGGGTGGTGGTTGTTGCTGAGGTTGCCAAGAGCCACCAGGGAGGCCCTCCATCTGGCCAGGAGTTCCCATCACTCCCTCTCCCATTCCCTTGGTTCGTCATCTTATTCAATAGCTCACAATGGAGATTTGGGTTCCGAAAAGGAAATAGGTTGTGTGAACTTAGGTTAGAGTAGTGGGTAGGTTGGAAGTTTTCGGTGTTGTAAGAGCATGTCTCTAGCAGATCCTGATGAATCCAGACAAGCAGCAGTGGCTTGCACACAACCCTAACCTCCGTAGATAGAGGGGGTGTCCGAGGGCAATTTCAAGCGAGCCAACTAGCGTTGACTTTTTTCTAGTAGGAGGAGATGGGAATCCATCAGGCGCAATCTGCACCAAATTTCCTCAGCCCTCAACTGAAACTGAATTGGGCATGCTCCCGCATTTGGCAGTCAATGTCAGATATTTGAGGACACGACCACGGCGTCTCTCCCGCGGGAGCAGCCTCCCGCTCGGTCTGCGAGGGTGAGAATTGGGAGGGGTGGTCGGGGAGAAGGCTATTGGTGGTGGAGGGGTTGCTCTGGCAGCGGCAATTGATTTAGCCACATCCCCGTGTCCTTGATTTCCCTAATGAACTCCTGATGGATAGCTTGAGGCTATGGACTGGTTAGTTATGGTGCACTTCGAGACCGCGGGGAGGAGGTTGACTGAGTTCGTCGCATTGCCAAATTTGCTTGCTCCCGAGACATTGTGACCATTTGCCGCTTCGAAGTGCTCAAGTCCTTCACAAGCACCACCACAGATTTCTCCAGCGATGACGATCTGCCTGATGCCATGTTGCGCATCGCCTTCGTCGTGGTTTCCCAAACCACAGAGCCTGCTAGACCACTCCCTTCTGGTCGCTCTGAACTAGTAACAACCAGCGCCTCGCTCTGCAGGGGCGGGTGATCCCACCATGATGTCAGGAATAAGCACGTGAGATGCCGGCACGGCATCATGCGCTCCGGCCTATACGAGTACTAGTCGTATACGTATAGGTTCCTAGCAGTACATAGGTGTGTGTACTATGCATGCATGTATCCGGTTAGGAGTCATAGCTAGTTTGAGTCGGTTAGCTGTAGATCCTGGCATATATATATGCATGTATCTAGGTCCTTGTAACCACCGCGAGTTGAATCAATCAAAGAAAACCACATGGCACGACAGGTGCCTTTGGCAATTCAGAAATTGTGTCTTTCGCGTGTCAGTTTCGGCGAGACAGAAATCGTTAGAAGTGTTGTGTGCGTGAGTTGCCAGCTAGGAAAGTAATCGAGCTAGGCTAGCTACGTACGTGTGCACTTGTCCGTCTCGCCGGAAATCGTCTCGTCGGAGATTACCTTGTACGTGCATATACTGCCGGAAAGCACTCGGCGTATCGGAGCGTACAAGTCGGGCCAATTCCAACAATTGGTATCAGAGCCAAGGTCGTCGTTCGTGATCTGCTGAAAGTACTAGGAGGTCATGGCGATGGTGAAGTTTGGCAACAGCTCGGTATCAGCACCGGTGACAGAGACGGTGGGGGCGGCTTTGTATTCGCGCCTCGATCGCAAGGACTATGGACTATGGGCACTCAACAAGGAGGTGGTCCAAAAGAAAGTGATCCATTGAGAGGGGCTCCATCCGGAGATCCAGAAAATAGATCAGAGGATGGTCTAGGGGCTGGCGGCCTAGAAACGCCAGAAGGAGGCGGACTAAAAGAAAAAGTCCCGCTAGGAGGATTTTCGGCAGAAGGTCCAGAGGCAGCCTGTCTAGAAAATAGGCAAGAAGCAGAAGTGGCCGCTCGTGCCGCGAGCCGAGAGGAAGGGAGGCCAGTAAGCTCTCGGGCACATAGCGGAACGAGTAGCTACAGCCCAGCAAGCAGGCCAAGCAGCGTGACCGTGTGAAGCCAGAAGGTTCAGAAAAATCGGCTCCACGTGAGAAGCTCGGACCAAAGGAAGGTCCAGGGGCATGCTGCCCAGAAAGAGGAGGAGGACATAGCATACAAGGGGATATGATGAGTCCAGAAAACAGCCGAGAAGAAAGGAACATGCTACCTCACCACACACCATCACGTGGAAGTCGAAAAGCTACGTGTGGAGATTGGGCACATGAGACCAGTACATGGTTCTCAAGTACCTTGCAGGGGAGTGCAGTACGTAGCATGGCAAGACCAGAAAGTCTCGCGCTGCAAGGAGAAAGGCCAGCTTCAGCTGCTGTACGTACTTCACCAGTACATGGAGGTTTAGAACATCAAGAGACAAGCACGATGTTGAACGCAGAAAAGTATGTCGTGATGCCTCCGACCGTACTGGAGATGAAGCGACTACGACCGGCGCGAGCACGCATGCGAGGCGTGTTGGACTACTATCCAAAGGAGAAACTTCGGATGGTAATGGTGAATTATCCAGTGAAGATGAAGCACAAAAAGCAATGTGTGTTCATCAAGGAATCGATGAAGACTGAAGACACGGACAAAGAGGACATGGACAAAAAGGACGCAAATAAGAAGGGTCGACGTCAACTCATGGAGAATCCAGCGAAGGTAAAGTCGGTAACATGGAGGATGACGTTTGGAGCGGCAAAAGCAATGCCGAGGATGACGCCCGCGGGGAGCAGCTGGCGTATTTGGGATCCAGATCGAGATGAAACGCATGTCATACTTAGGGGTGATTGTTAGGAATAAGCACGTGAGATGCCGGCACGGCATCATGCGCTCCGGCCTATACGAGTACTAGTCGTATACGTATAGGTTCCTAGCAGTACACGGGTGTGTGTTTGAGTCTGAGTCGTGTACTATGCATGCATGTATCCGGTTAGGAGGAGTCGGTTAGCTATAGATCCTGGCATATATATATATGCATGTATCTAGGTCCTTGTAATCACACCGCGAGTTGAATCAATCAAAAAAAACTACAAGGCACGACAGGTGCCTTTGGCAATCCAGAAATTGTGTTTTTCGCGTGTCAGTTTCGCCGAGACAGAAATCGTCAAAAGTATTGTGTGTGTGAGTTGTCAGCTAGGAAAGTAATCGAGCTAGGCTAACTATATACGTGTGCACTTGTCTGTCTCGTCGAAAATCGTTTCGTCGGAGATTAGCTTGTACGTGCATATACTACCGGAAAGCACTGGGCGTATCGAGCTTACAAGTAAGGCCAATTCCAACACATGAACATGCGTCGAGGTCCCTACAGGGGCGGGTGGCTCAGCACGCTCCATCTCGGGTGACTCAGTTTCCGAGATGTAATACTTGAAACTCTTTTAAGTACTCCTATTTCTTTGACTCATATTAGTAGACCCAAATTTGTCTAGATAGGGTGTGTCTAGTAATAAAATTAGACTATATATATCTATATCTAGATAAATCTAAGTCAACTAATATGAGTTGGATGGAGTAATAAAAACGCTCTTTTATCGGTCAGTGTCAAACATCATGAGATATTCGGTCAGTGTGTACCGCTTCGTCTCATCCCGCTCGACAGAACGTGTCTTACGCTCTTCTAGTCCTGTCACCCCACTCGACATGTTGTCCCGCCCTTCTCCTCCGGCTGGACGTGGCGCCGGTGGCCTCCCACCCCACCGTCCTCCCTCCCGACGGCCCTCTCTCTCCCCCTCCTAGCTCTCTCATCTCTGTGTAGGAATATGGTTGACTCTCCTAGCTCCCTATATCTGTGGCACGCGGCGATCAGACACTAGGAGGACGACCTCTAAGTTCAACTAATGGCGGCGGTCGGCCACCAGCAGGACGGCCTTTAAGTTCTGTTGATCTACTGCAGGCATGCGTACGTACCACTTAGCTAACAATAGGAACCAATCTGATACACAAAGCTAACTAGATTTGCTTCCGGCCCATGCCGTTTGCCGTGAGCTAGCAACCTGTAGGTACTAAGCTAGTTAGGTTGGAAGGCTAGTTCATCGATGGATCTAGTGCAGGCATTCGTACGTAGCAGTTAACTAACAACAGTAACCAATCTGGTGCTGCAATACTGAGCTGGATATTCAGAAAGGCAGGACCGCATACATGCTGTTGATGTTGGATACATTCAGAAGTTCAATGTATTCAGAAAATCAATGCATCGTTCATGTTCGGAGATGGATCGGAGGTTTAAACACTAGTAGAAAAATTAGCTTTGGTTCGTAGCGGCCGAGAGCATTAGTCCCGGTTTCTCCTCGAACCGGGACTAATGCAAGCATTTGTCCGGTTCGAGGGGACCGAGCGACGCACGGGAACCAGGGGGGCATACGTCCTGGTTTTTAAGGGGCTATTCGTCCCGGTTCGTAATACGAACCGGGACTAAAAATCCGGCCGCAGACACGTGGCATGCCGTCCACCTTTAGTCCCGGTTCGTATTACGAACCGAGGCGAATAACCCGTCTATAAATGCGCCGCCCCAGTCAGCGTCCACCCTCTGTTTTTTCTCTTGGTTGAAGGAGTGAGGTGTAGTGTGCTAGTTTTTTTTCCTATGCACACTAGGTGTTCGACGAAATATCTGAGAGAATGATACGCTTGATTTCACACAAAATAAAAATGATATGAGGTGCCCGAGCCACACTTAAGTCTTTCTCCTCTTTCTTTCCTTCTTCATCGAGGTTAGCAACCTTATCCTTCATCTGTCATTGATATAATAATGCATGTGTCGACGTAAAGTGGTCATCTCACTATTCATGATGTTCTATAATGATGTAGATTAACCGGCGGGGATGGATGTACGGTGACCGACGTGAATCCGTGTACATTCAAGGCGTGGATAAATTTATCGATGTGGCTAAAGCAAACAAAGAGAATGGATTTATGTGTTATCCATGTGTTCAATGTCGGAACATCAAGGAGTACTCTTTCTCAAAAATCATTCGCGGCCACCTCGTTCGGAGAGGTTTCATGCCCAGCTATAATTGCTGGACCAAGCACGGAGAAAGAGGGGTTATGATGGAAGACAATAAAGAAGAGGATGATAACAATTATTGTCATATGTTTCCTGAATACGATGATACTGCAATAGAAGAGAATGAAAAAGAAGGAGGTGAAGAACGGGCATCAGATAAGCCTGTTGATAATCTTGGTCGGGTCATTTCTGATGCAAAGCGAGACTGTGAAATAGAGAAGAAGTTGAAGTTAGCGGGCATGTCAGAGGATCACAAAAAATTGTTGTACCCAAATTGCGAAGATGGCAGCACAAAGCTCGGTACCACACTGGAATTGCTGAAATGGAAGACAGAGACTGGTTTATCTGACAAGGGATTTGAGAAGTTACTAAAAATAATGAAGCCGAAGCTTCTAAAGGATAACGAATTGCCCGAGAGTACTTATGAAGCAAAGAAGATTCTCTGCCCTCTAGCGACAACCAGCGGCCACGTGGACTGCCCTTTTGTCCCGGTTCGCCGCCGCCCAACCGGGACTAAAGGGTTGGAGATTTAGTCCTAATTGCCTCGTCCCAGTTGGGCAACCGGGACTAAAACCCCTTACAAACCGGGACAAAATGCCCTCTTTCTACTAGTGAAACGATCGATTTGAGGGTTTAAAAAAAATGTCCATTTGTGTAATGATTAGGTTGTAATTGTTTGACAAGATAGATTAGAGAGTATGGAGATGTAAGCAAAAAAAACAGAATGGTTCGTGTGTGTATTAGTTTTGGTGTGTATTATAATGGATAATAATTAACCATGTTACTAAGGACTAAAACAATTAGTTTTATGTGTTGGCATTGTTAGCCATTCTCCATTTTATTCAAGTTATAAAACTAATGTGGCCGTTTTAAGTGATATTTGATTGGTTACGCGATATATAATTATTCAAATAAATTATATCGAAAATATTTTCAAACATGTGTAGTATAATGATCATACTTTCATATAAATGCAATTCATCACTTTGACCATCCAAACATGGTTTGGCATTCACCTCAATAAAGTCTAGGTACCAAATACCTAAACATCCAAACGGGAATATTGGCATTCATTTTTAGTATCAAGTTCATGTGATATTCGCATTTGAGACAACACAATGCCAAGCATGTGAAGGCAAACATCCAAATGGGGGTAGAGAAGTCACGTCTTGCTTGCGACCTTTAAAAGTCTGACAGACAATGTTACTTAGAGATGTCCCTCTTGCTTGCGACCATTAAAAGCAGTGAGTTCATGAAAGAGAAATGGAGAATAATCATAGACGTGTCGTCACTATGTCATATATCTTGTTCTCTTAATATATCTCAACACCATAGCTTTGTCATTGAGAAAGTAACCTCAACAATCTACGAAGCAGTTTTCCTGGTAGAATATCCATTTTGAATGGAATAAAACTATGACACATCCCACTAAAGTATAAAGTACACCTCATCCGTAGAGGCAAGCTCGTAGTATACAACATTATAGAGTGAGGTAGACGAGCTCTTAACTCTATAAAGTACAATGCCTAAACCAACTAATATTTTATCTAAACCTTTCTTATCCCACGAACTAATCAACTTGCTAGGACCATCTACTTAAATTAATTGACTAGAATATCGACAAGGAACCCAATCTTTATTAATCATGCATTAAATATGCCTCTTGCATGCCTATCTACTAAACATTTCTCACCTCATAAACTATAGGTCAACACGGCCTTTCTAGATTCCTGTTTTGTCTGTTTTAGTTTTGAAAGGGTCTTTAGAGCCGTGTCTTTCCATTCATATAGATGATGTTGCAATTTTCATTTTGGTTTGTAGATTCCAAAGGGGCTCGTTTCTTGTCCATGTCGATGTGGCTTTTTGGCTGTACCTTGCGTTACAACTTAATCGTGCATGTGTGATGCATGTCTCAAAAAATATGAATAAACCAAACATGTCAAGCAACCAAGAGAAGAAAAGATCAATCCCATTCATTTGATACAAAGATCATTCATAAAATAATGAAATGGCTACACAATTTCCATCGCAAAAATCAGGGCATTCTTTGACAATTTTCTAACGACTAGGTATTAGTAATACTAACTATACGAACACATATTTTTCCTAATCCAATATATGGTTAGATACCCTATGGTGATAAAAATAAAAGAGTTGCATGAATAGCTTTACTATTATTTCTATTTAACAAGTGTAACATATTTCAAAGAAGGCACATTGTACAATCGACCATGGAGAGCTATCATTGTTTGCCATTGAACTCCATCTTCATATGTACTCATATATGTAGGTCCTATGATGAATTGCGTACAAAATCTACACATATTTCACAATCTCATCATCTGCACATTTATTTCTTACAAACTATATAACGATTCCATTATCTCCTTGTATTCTTTTAGTGCAAATCAAGTTATAAAATTATGCAGTCAGGGTGGTTTGCAATTTGATAGTTTTAACTATACTAATATAATTACTATATTTTCAGGTAATAATAAGTTACAATTCGTGTTTTCTTAACTATTTGATTGTCTTTGTACATGTTTTAGTTTGGAAAAGGTTTTGTATTTTGTCCTATGATTTTTATAGATATTTTTCTTGTTTCAAATACTAAAATACCTACAGGTTCCTTTTTGGTGTGTTTTGGTGAAAGTATTTTGTATATTTTTTATCTTTATTTCCTATATATTTTATTCTGGTTTTTAGAATTGTGCAAATGGCCATATGTTATTTTTTTTGTTTGCTTAAGTTTTGGGTTATGTTTTTGGATCTCTGTCTGTGCATTCATATAGATGATGATGTAGATTCCCTTCGAATCGCTTTAGATTTGAAATGGTGTTTGGCTCTGTCTTTTACACTCATATAGATGTTGTAGATTCCCTTTTGTCAAGTGTCAGATATGAAAGTGTCCTTGGATCTTTGTGTTTGCATTCATGTTGATGCTACTGTAGATTCCTTTTTGGTCAAGTTTTAGATTTGAAAGGGTCTTTCGGATCTCGGTCCATGTGTTCCTCGCCTCTAGCTAAGGCCAGAGTTTTGGTGTCAACCAAAATTTTGAAAAACAAAGTTTCGATGATCCAGTTGCACGGCCATGGTGCAGCTCATGCATGCATTGCGCCCAGTTCTGTTTGGAGCTCTCGGTCAGCTCTCTACCACCACCCACATGGCCAGAAGCAAATGTATTCGAGTTAAAGAAAAAACGGCCGGCCTGCTCCATTAATTTGGGAGCAAATGTTATCCTTGATCAATATTGACCTCCGCTAAGTACCCGTCCCAAAACTTTGTTACTACGGATGGTATTGCTTAGAGAAGTCCTATCTATTTGCATGCGACCAGCAAAAGAATATATGTTGTATATTGCTTCTTTTTCCGGGTCAAGTTATGTTGACCTAGTAATATATTTCAGTCATGCCTAAAACTTTGTATTTTTCCAGTTACGTCTTCTCTGGTCAAGTCAAGCTCCTAGCATCACGTCCGCGAATGAGTTGACTGGTAAGTGCCGATAACGAATGCAGTGATTGATTACTTGTTGACTTTGCACCGGCCGACAGCAACGCAGAGAGAACCCTAATATCAGTATATCACCCTGTTGAGTGGGAGTATTTTTTTGAGTGGGTCAAAGTATCTTAACATTTCAGTTATACCTAAGAAAATTCGTATATTCTTGCTAGTTACTCTATGTAGCATCTTGTACGCCCCGTTGAGTACATATGCTTTAATTTGTCTGTAAGTTAGCTGTAGTCTCTATCTTCTAACGAACCCTAACTTAGTAATCTGCGTAATTATGTCGATCAATATACAACAACGACTAAGCCTTCTTCCGTGGTGATGCGCATCACTTCCATCATATCGTATGAGAGCCTAGGCTCATCAGACCTCCAACACTTAATGTGCGTATTTGTGAAGAAACAGAGTATCTCCACATTCATGCATAAATATCCTCTTCTACATATATACATTTAAGTACCCAGCATAGACTTGTACTTTTTATACCAAAAATAAAGTATATAGTTCTAGCTATAATTCACTTTGGCCTCCGAGAGCACCATGGCACCTGACAACACTAGTGCACACCCCCCCCCCCCTAACACCGGTTTGGAGGGCCCTCTAACAGCGGTTGTAGAACCGTTGTTGAGGGTTCGATGTTAGAGGGGCCCCCCCTTTAACACCGGTTCTTATACGAACCGGTGTTAAAGGGTGGCGCACGTGGGGCTGTCGCAGGGCTCAGCCCCCCCCCCCCCCTTTAACACCGGTTCGTAAGGTTCTGTGCCGCGGCAGGAAAAGGAGATAAATCTCTGCCGCGGCAGGGAAACGGCCTAAATCTCTGCATGCGGCGAGTTCTGCCCTGCCCGTTAAGGCGTATTTCTGCTTGGCGGGGGACAGGGGGAGGGGGAATCGATCGGGAGCGGTATACACATACATCGTCATCGGTACACAGTACATGAATAATTAAGCAACTATTATTATACACAACATCGTCATTGTGTGGTATTCTCCGTAAACGTTGAAGCATCAAGTACAAGACAAACACGTTCAAGCATATATACAACGTTCATTTTGGTGGATATCTAAAGAGTTCTCCGCCAGGCGTGACGACCTCATCAAGTATGAACCCCGCCAATTCCTCTTGAATGGCTCGTATGCGGTCAAATGGTAGGAGTTGGTCCCGCATCCGTTCGATCTGAATATATATGAAGAATGGGGTCAATATATATATAAGAATAAAACTCAACACAATTGATGGTAATAAAATAATGTTGTGTACTTTGTTTACTTACTCTAAGTTGTTCTAGTGCGGCTTGGCCCGTCGCACATATCGTGTTGCGAATAAACTCGCAAACATAATACCCACATAAGTTATTGCCGTGTCCCTGATGCGCGCACTTTACGAGAATAGAGAGTTCAATCAAAATAATAATCAATAAAGCATGATATAATGAAATTGGAAGCAGAATCAAAGAGATACGCAGACCTAGCTAGCTAGTATTACTTACATTTTGGTCTACAAATTTTAGTTCTTCTGACCATTCACCCACGGCCCTGCCGTGAACCTTTTCAAACCCTGTCCGGCAAAGAAAATGGATAAAGGAGTAATTAATTACTTGTTGTCACGAAAGTTGCCGATCTAGTGCGATAATATGATTGAAATTACCTCTGGAGCATCTCTCTAAAGTCTGCCCATAGCTCTTTTTCTTTTCGTAACGAGTCCATGACAAGGACTTTTCCTGAGTCAGGTTGAATGACTAGCAGAATAAAGTGGAACCTACGCACGCATAACTCATCATCAGTTACACTTAACATCGAGTAAGCCGAAACGGAATGTGTACAAGAGAGGGTAACAGTACTCACGAAAAGTTGTAAGGCAATAGTATTTCCCTTTTGGTTTGTTGTCTCAGTAAAGACCTTAGCAATAAATCTTCTGTTTGCCCGGGTTTGGTTCTTACCACTTCTTCATGAACTCTATTTGGGTCAACGAACCCAATGTCAAAAGGTCCTCCTTTCATGCATTCCATAACCTTTTTCCTGCATAATAGTATATACATATATGGTGAGCATATATATATATATACATGCAATTAATGAAGTGAATGAGATGAGATAGAAAATACAGAAATAGTACTTACACACAATAAAGGCAGATGGCAGCTTTGTCGAGTTCCTTCTGATTGAATTCGAAATGCAAGTCTTGAATGTTAAAGTCGATCTCGTCGTCTCCGCATAAGAAAATCTCATCTCTTATATGCGCCGTGATCCATTCTTCCTTTCTCGTCTTGCAGAAATCAAGGTACCACTTGTGCAATCTTTGCATCTTTGTTGGTAGATTCTTGAGCTCCTCTTTCTTGACGAGATTCTTCCCATACTTCCATGGCTGTATGGGGTTGGCGTCGCATTTGGGCAAGTTGTCTCCCATGATGTTCAAGTATGCAATGTAAGTCATCTCCATCTCATTGGCCTTTCTTTGTAGCTCTTTCTCGTAATCATTTACAGGAGGAGCGTCCCGTGTGTCGAACACTTGGAGCGGGGCGCATGATTGGTTTTCCTGCTCTCCGAGCATGGGAACTGTTTTCTGGGGTGCCGCAAGACTGCTACTTTCAGTCTCCCTACGGCGCCTTGCATCCTCCTTCAAAATCTGGCGCTCGTAGTCCGGCACAAGTCGGGTTTCAGGTTTCAAAAGATTTTTGTAAAACTTCTCCGCCACCGCCAGATCTATTTTCTCCTTTGGCTCGGCCCGTCTAGGTGCAAAGAATTCCTTTGGCTTTGGCGCAGGGCCTTCTCAGCTTCCTCCCACTTAGGCCTCTGAGATATGTAGCCACCTGACCCTGTCCTCTGGTGATATTCCTTCTTCTGGGCATTTAGCGTATTGGTTTCTGACCTCTTTGTAGCTATAGCACCTTTCTTGTATGCCACAAATTCGCGCCAGTGAGGTCTTATCTTCACATAATATGCGTCTTCGAAATCTGGAGTCTCGCGAGCTTTGACAAATTTGTTCAATTTTGTCTTCTACTTGCGGAAAGCGTCAGCCATCTTCTTTAGAGTCCACTCTTTGACCTTTTCCTTTATAACTGGTTTGTTTTCATCCTCCTCTGGCGGAAGGGTAAAATTTACCAACAGCGAATTCCAAAGCGTTTCTTTGGATCTTTCATCGACAAAGGTACCGTCGCCCTTCTTTGGCTTATTCCAATATTCAATTATGATTGGGATTTGGTCCCTAACAAGAACTCCAGCCTGACGTACAAATTTGTCTGCGGCCTTCTTGGGCTCCATCGGCCTGCCATCAACACGGACTGCTTCGATCGTGAACTTTGCACGATCTTTCAACCGATGGCTCGCGTCTCGCTTTCTCTTTTTCGTAGAAGAAGATGGTTGCTGGTTGGTCGATCCAGAGGGCTAAAAGAAGAAAGAAGCGTTAATTAATACATGTAGAAGAAGATTGTTGGTAGAAGTCAGCAGAGGCTTAATCAATGCATATACCTCGCCGGACTTTGTAATCACTAAATTGCGTTCACCGGAGTCTTCATCTTCTCCATGACTACTTGAGTTGTCATCATGTCCCTCCAAGTTCAGATATTGTGAGGTGTCCTCATCGATAATGTTCTCCATTATTTCTTCTTCTTCAAGGTTTCTACTAAGTGGATCCATAGTTTCTAAAACAATAATATTATCTAGAGTAAGAGAGTAAACATTCAAGTGGACTTGGATTCATACACAAATATACATATTATTCATACAAAAATACAAAAATAAATACACAAATGAAATTAAAACCCTAAGGATGCTTGATCATTTTAAACGAGTTCCGAGGGGTCCAAACTCTAATTCGGAGAAATCTCGGATGCATATGAGAGGGGCTAGCTACAGTGGCTGACCGGAGGATGCTCGAGCGGCGGGCTAAGCGGCTGGAGAGCGACCTAGGGCGCGCGAGGTAGCGGGTTCGCCTCAGCGTGATGTGGCCTACCTAAAACGGGCGGCGCCACTACCTAGGGGTCACCGGAGCGACGTTAACAACGACGGCCAGCGGCGGCGCTTGCAGAGCGGCGAGGTGACGACCCTAAACTAATACTAACTATAAAGGGGGGAATTCGTTTCGCGCCCACACCCCCCTCCCTTTAGTATTAGTAGACCTACGTCAAAGAGATGGAAATTTTGTAGTTTAACACTTCCACCTCTAGATCCAAAAGTATTGTCTACTTTCCGTATAAAATCGAGGAAACCCTAGATTAGGGCCATCGTGCTCTCCAATCCCTAGTGTCACCACCTACCACACACCGTGACCCCGTCCTCACCTCCCAGAAACCCTACGGCGTGTTTAGTTGCTCGGTGTCGTTTTTGCCTATAGTGTAAATTGCATGCACGGGGACTGCACGCGGGGATCAGGCTCTGGGCCAAAATCTATTTGGTAGCCCGCATTGATACTATCAAGTAAAATTGGCAACAAAAAGAAAAGCGACTAAGTGTTTAGTAGTCTGCTTTTAGTCTTTGGAGGCAAAAATTTCCGTGTTTGGTTCCGATATGCCTTGATGATTTCTCGTCTCTAATCACTCCTAATCTCGATACTGATCTGACTGAGTGTTCTGTGTAGCCGCTGCCCACCGGAGCCGGTGATGCTCAACAACAAGATCAGCACGACTAAGGTGAGCACGGTAGCGGTGAGCTGCAGCGGCGTGCTCCTTGCCGGCTCGACCGTCGGTGGCGGCTCGGGGAGTGGGGAGTGGGCGGGCGCGCACGGGCTCCACGAACTCCTCTGGCCTCGAGACGCCGTCGCCATCCCGCGGGCGCCATGAGCCAACTGCTGTGCAGGGAGGGACTTGAGCTATCAGGGAGCAAAGTTGCAACTGCAGGGACTACGACGGCGATGGCTCGCGCGTAGGGAGGGGGGCGACGGCGCTCCCGCGGCGACGGCGACGGCTGGACGGCGACGGCTGGATAGCGCTTTTCTCTGCGTGCGCGCTTTCGATCTGGCTGGGAGGAAGAAGGAAGGGGAAGGCGTTATACCTTCTTTAACACGGTTCGTGGCTAGAACCGTGTTAAAGGGTTAAAGATTTCTCTTTAAGCCCTTTTAACACCGGTTCCAGCCACGAACCGTATTAAAGGGAGGCATTATTTCATGCATTAAAGGGGTGGGGGCATTTATAATTCAAAAAATAGGATATGAATTTAGAAAATTCATATCTTATTCATTTCAACTCAGAAAAATATGAATAATATATCATAATTTTCAGAAAAATAATATCTATCCATTCATGTAAAAACATTTTATATTTACTTTAGATGAAATTTTTCAAAATGATTAAAACACTTACATATAAATTTTGATTGTCCATATAAGGTGGTCTAGTATTTTTATAAAATGTGGTGGTGGTTTTTTGAATTAGCCATTTGGTGTTTGCTTCACAAAACCGTCCGTTTTTTATGCTCGGAAAATGGAAAATGCCTTTTTAGTGCGATAAAAAGGAAAACTTCCTCTTGCAATATTGTTTACCATGCCATGATACACATGTATGCACAATATGGCCATATTATCACAAACTATCCCTTGATTCTAGCCATAACATTGGTCATTTGACCCAAAAGCCAAGAAACCTCGAATGAGATAGGTCATTTTGTGAAGGAGATAGAACTGGAATTAAAATACAGAATGCAACTAATTGTAAGTTACATAAAGAACGACTGAAAATTAAGATACATAAAAGAACTGAAAATTAAGATACATGGCCAGATTAAGTAACAATCGGCCGAACTTGTTTCGGAATGTTGGAGTGATTCAGTCATGCTCCTGCCTACACCTGTAATACTCGCCACTGTAGTCGTCACGCCATGCGATCATCATTGTCGTCGCCGGGTCACCGTAATTGAACCTTGAAGGCTGAGTACGTGGGCTGGACTTGAGGTAGCATGACGGGGTTAGAGTTGGCGGCGATGTCATAGGCCATGACGCCTGGAGAGTCCGACGCGCCACCATAGCCGACGGCCGGCCTCGTTGAAGTTCGGAGGAGGTGGGCCGTCCTCCTGTTACTGGCAGCGCCTCTCACGCCGATCCACGAAGAAGGCTTCCCAAGTAGGGAAATAGTCGGGATGCCATCTGGGATTCCTCCGATGCTCCGTGAGATCAGTAGTAGTGGTTCGTGATGGCCATCCGTGCGCCACACCTAGAGGGACAGGAGGAACTGCGCTCCGGCCAAAGATTCGACATCCAGACGGGGACGATGGTTCGAGGCGGCAAAAGCGCCTCCGCCTCCCTGGGGGTTAGTGCTACGGTGGGAAAGAGTGATGAGGTTGCAGATATGATTCTAGAGATGTGCAATGACAATGGAGGCCAACCCTACATATATATATAGTGAAGAACTGGTGGGAAGAACTGAGGAAGAATGGAAGAATCAAGGAAAAAATGGCGGAAGAAAAATGGCGGGAAGAAAAATGGCGGAAAAATGGCGGAAAAATGGCGGAAGAAAATGGAGGGAAGAAATAGAAGGAAGAAAAATGGATCATTTAATACATATCATTATGTAAGAAATATGACATTGATTTCCATGTTGAGATACATATGTGTGCCAAAAATGGCTCAATTAATACATATAGTCAATCTTATGATCGCGTCGGCCGTAACCATGGAGTATCAACACCGTTTAACAGGATGGTTGGGTCGTCTTCACTCAAGGGCGAATTTCATCAAACTTATTATAATCTTACGACATATGCATCTTGTCCTCCACTCCCACGATGTTTCTTTTCCCAGAAAGAACTATGTGACGCTTTGGCTCATCGTGTGATGTATCTGCTTGCTTATTTTTTCTTTTTTTTGGTAGACATGTCCTTCACATAGAAAACCTGAGCCACATCATTGGCTAAGGCAGATGGTTAAATCTAAGTTCTTGTCTACCTTCATAAGATTGTTGAGATCCACCGTTGTCATTCCACTTCTTGTCTACCTCAACCCCCTCCCGTTAGCTTGACCCATTTGCATCGAAACAAGGGACCTTAAAATTAGGTCCATAGTCAAATTCCCATATCTCCTCTATGAACCCATGTACGTGGTCTTTTGCCCATTGTCTTCTGCATCGCGGACACCACTATTTTGGTTGGTGTTCTTTTATCTTGGCCTATCATGTAAAATGTATTCCCATTTATCTCGTACCCTTGGAAAGTACATACGTCGAAGATGGTGTCCTGGCCAACAAGTACATTGATCCCCAACAGTGGTGTTATTCGTGAGAAGTCTTTGCAGCCAGCGCCAAAACTCGCCATATGTTCACTTATAATCCATTCATCGATTTGCCCGGGTGTTTGAGGCGTATTAAATTCTTGTGTTCATTGATATACGGCAACCAAGATAGATCTTTGTAAAACCGTGTAGTGTGCTTGATTGAGAGAATACCCGTCCCTACATATCATTGCTTTACATCCTAGGGTGCCTTTTCCACAGTCTCCCTCATGTCATGATTACGGAACACCAATCGCCTTAAGGTCAGGAATAAAATCAACACAGAACTCAATGACCTCCTGTTACATAGCCCTTGGAGATGCTTCCTTACGGCCTACGGTTATGAACATATTTCTTTAAGACTCCCATGTACCTCTCAAAGGGAACATATTGTGTAGAAATACAGGACCGAGAATGGCAATCTCTTCTACTAGGTGAACCAGGAGATGCGTCATAATATTGAAGAAGGATGGTGGGAACACCAACTCAAAGTGACAAGACATTGGGCCACATACATGTAACCCTGGTAGGCTTTACGGATCGATTACCTTCGAGATATTGCATTGAGGAATGCACATAGCTTTACAATGGGTACTCGAACATTTTCGGTAGAAGCCCCTCAATGCAATCGGAAGCAATTGTGTCATAATCACGTGGCGATCATGAGACTTGGGTTTTGGAATTTTTCTACGCCATATTTATTATTCCCTTTATATTCGACGAAGCAGACGGGACCTTGATCTGCTCGGGCATTCAAAAAGATTTCCTTCACTACTTAAGTAAGAGCGTAGAAGGCATGAGTTAAGTGGCATCGTTTACCCATCTCGATCTCAGGAAGCAAAGGCTCTTCAGGGACTTTAAGACGTTGCTGTTCCTGCCGTGCTTCCGGTATATCTTTTGTCTTCCCATACACCCCTAGGAAGCCTAGAAGGTTCACGCAAACATTCTTCGTCACGTGCATCACGTCGATTGAAGAGCGGACCTCTAAGACTTTCCAATAGGGTAGGTCCCAAAATATAGATTGCTTCTTCCACATGGGTGCGTTTCCGGTATCGTCATTCGGAACAGATGGTATGGACCTTTTCAAAGATTACTTCTAGGTCCTTGACCATACCAAATACCTCCTCACGGTATGGAGGACAGGCTTCCTCCGGGGTTACGCAGACGTTTGAAATGCTTGCCTTTCTTTCTTACTGGATGCAGGTTCGGAAGAAATCGACGATACCCTAGGTACACAACCTTCTTACATTTATCCAAATATACACTTTCAGTCTCATCTAAACAGTGTGTGCATGCATTGTATCCCTTGTTTGTCTGCCCTGAAATGTTACTAAGAGCAGGCCAATCATTGATGGTTACGAAAAGCAATGCTCGTAGGTCAAATGGCTCCCCTTTGTGCTCATCCCACATACGTACACCTGGTTTGGCCCACAGCTGTAAAAGTTCTTCAACTAATGGCCTTAGGTACACATCAATGTCGTTGCCGGGTTGCCTCGGGCCTTGGATGAACACTGGCATCATAATGAACTTCCTCTTCATACACAACCAAGGAGGAAGGTTATAGATACATAGAGTCACAGGCCAGGTGCTGTGACTGCAGCTCTGCTCACCAAAAGGATTCATGCCATCTGTACTTAGACCAAACCTTAAGTTCCTTGCGTCACGTGCGAAGTCCGGGTACTCTCGCTCGACTTTTCTCCACTGTGACCCATCAGCGGGGTGTCTCAACATCGTGTCTTTCTTACGGTCTTCCATGTGCCATCGCAACAACTTGGCATGCTTTTTATTTATGAAGAGACGTTTTAACCGTGGTATTATAGGAGCATACCACATAACCTTGGCAGGAACCTTCTTCCTAGGGTCCTCGCCCTCAACATCGCCAGGATCGTCTCGTCTGATCTTATACCGCAGTGTAGTGCATACCGGGCATGCATCCAAATTCTCGTACTTCTCACATGATGAGGATGCGATCATTAATGCGAGCATGTATCTTCCGCACGTCTAATCCTAGAGAGCGCACAACCTTCTTTGCTTGGTATGTCTTTGGGCAACTCATTATTTCTTGAAAGAAGATTCTTCATTTTACCAACAACTTTGAAAATCTGCTGTCAGTCACACGTTCTCGCCTTCCATTGCGATAAATCCGATTGGTACCTAGCTTTTGTGGCCATCTTCGCAAGTTGGGTACAACAATGTTTTGTGATCCTTTAACATCTGCTCCAAATTTTCTCCTTCTCCTTTTCAGTTTCACATTCTTCCTTTGCATCAAGAATGGCCCGACCAAGATCGTCATCGGGGCCCATCTGCCTCTTGATCTTCATTATCTACCTGTTGCGGTATCATCATATTCAGGATACATATTATGATAGTTGTCATCATTCTCTTCTTCTTCGTTGTCTTCCATCACAACCCCTTTTCTCCGTGCTTGGTCCAACAATTATAGCTGGGCATGAAACCGGATCGAAGCGGTGGGCGTGAATGGTTACGGTATTTGAGTAGTCTTTCTTGTTCGACGACAATGAACACACGGACAGCACATAAAACCATTGTGATCACGGTTTGCCTTAGCCACAACGATGAAATTTTAGCGGCCCGTCATGTACTCGGAAGTCTGGCGGTCACCGTACATCCATTGCGGTTCATCTGCATTAATATATAGTATATATCAAAAAATAATAGGGAGATGACCATTTATATATATAGTACATCAATGACACATGAAAGGATAGTTGCCGACCTCGACCGAGAAGGAAAGAGCAACGAGAAAACTTATTTTGAGCTCTCGGGCATTTCACCGAACACCTCTTGTGCATACAAAAAAACACAAACTAGCACACTTCACACCCTCTTGCTAGGCTCCAAAATGAGATAGTGAAAAAATAGAAGAGTGGGTTGTGGGCTGCGGTGTCTTATATAGCCCCCTTTAACACGGTTCAAGCCACGAACCGGTGTTAAAGGGAACTCTGTGAACCACTGGTGCAGGAGCCTTTAACACCGGTTAGTGCCACGAACCGGTGTTAAAGGGCTCCTTTTTTGCTGCAGACCCCCTTTAACACCGGTTCATAGAAAAACCGGTGTTATAGCCCATTTCCAGGCTCAACCAAAGACCTCGTTTCCACTAGTGCAAACTCCCTATATTTCTCCATAAGTTGAAAAAAATCCAATTTCTTTTGTATAAGTGTTCATCGTTGTTTCTATTCTACTGCAAATTTTTCATAACAAAATTCGTCATTGAGTGGCTGTGGAAAAAAGACAAATTCAACTCCAAGATTCAAATTTTAAATATGCTATTTATTTATTTTATAAAGAGAATATATTAATATCATGGGGATATCAATTACACTCGATCTATGCACCAACCAAATGTCATTACTAGCCAAAAGTCATTTCTCATACTCCTAAGATTTACAAGGCAACTCGGGGTAACCCTAGCCACGCCACAGAGCGCCAACACCGACCCCTCCTCGACACCATTGCAGTTGGTTGTCGTTGCACTTCGCCGAGCACCCTCTCTACCAAAGGTGTCAGGGAGAGCTCGTTGTGCAAGCGTGTGGCACGCGGTGTGAATACATAGTAACAACGCATGAGGTGAAACTAGAGTGTCTGTGACGCTTCACGCTCCGGTTCACCATGCTACGGTGGCAGCACCAGGGTGGCTGCCTCGAAAGCCGAGGAGGTAGTGCTAGGGAACGATAGACGCCATGGTTTGGAGGGATGCATGTGTGTCGGATTGGGTGTCGTGCGACCAGATCATACAGCGATGGCAACTGTCGACATGGGTGGCCATGGTGTTTGGGGGAGTTTGGTTGGCATTATGGAGATGCCATGTGACTCTCACGAGCGGGCGGCAGCTCTAGGAGCATGGTGGTGGCGTCTCATTGTCTCTAACCATCATGTTCCTCCTTGGGGGCGTTATCGTGGAGCCTCGTTACCCCTTGAACCCTAACTTCAGGATGAAAATCTAGATCCGACATGATGGATCGAACGACTATGACGCCTTCTATGTTTTTTTGGAGTGTTTGGTGCCACATGTGGAGCGGTTGGTGCTGCAGGTTGGGTCAACATATCTGGGATACCTTCGGCGTGCGAGCGCCATGGCTTCTCGGCTTGTGAGGTTTGCCACCGTTAATCTTGAAACTTTTTTTGTGAGATAGCACTTCGGTCCTTATTAGGCTCAAGTTCGAGGGTAACTCACATACCGGTTTGATTCCTCATATCTGAAGCTCGCAAAGCTGCCTCCGATGCGCTTCTCACAAAACATAGAAAACGACATTTGCGTTGGAAATTCGCCATCCAAAAATTTCTTGTTCTTTCCGACTTTTGAGGTTTGCCACTATTAAGTTGTTGTAGAAGCCCAAAACAACACCTCCTTATTGTGGTCGGACACTTGGCCTTCTTCTGAGGAGCTTGAAATCCCAACCGTTCCCCTTCATCTTTGACTACTCTTTCCCGCGAAGTTGATCACTGAGGCAGCCGTAGTGCTCTTTGCCGACATGCTTATGTCGTCCGACGGCACGCTTGACCTATATTATAGCTAGGTAGTATGACCATGTTTTACACCGTATGTTTTTTGTCGGTTTTCCCTACAAGAAAACTACTGTGTGTGGATTTTGGCATGGTTTCCTCTTATTCATTATTTTTTTTTACATAAAACAACAATTTATTGATCAAATAACATCAATACAAATTGTCCCCCGGATACAATCCAGAGCAGAATAGAAAACTTCACTAAGGTTCAGAGAAGAACAAGATTTAACTAACAAATGTGTTGCTTCATTCAGCTCCCGCTTCACATGAATAAACGAGGCGGAAAGAAAATCTTTGGCCAAGAACTTGATATCATACACCAGGATTCCCACAGATGATCGGTCTCTGGTCATCGAGTTGAGGCGTTGGATCAGCGAGAGACAGTCCGGCGCGAAAATAGCTTTGGCTACCCCTTCATCACGAGCAAGCATGACAGCTCGACGAAGTCCCATAGCTTCTGCATACTCTGGTTCAGATGTCCTTGCAAAGTACCGACGGCAAGCAACCACGCAAGCCCCTAGGTGATTCGAATAACAACTCCAACGCCCATGCCTTTGGAGTCCTTGAAGATCGCCGCATCAGAGTTAACAAGAACAGAATCAGGCGGCGGTGGTGTTCACTTAGTTGCGAAGCTTTAGACACACGCCTTTGGCATGTTTCTGGTTTGAGCAGGTTTGCTTTGATCAGCTCCACATAGGGAACAATTCTCCCACCCGTGCGAGTCGGATTTGGGATTACACCCTCTTGGCGAGCTTCATTCCTTGCCTCCCAAATCTGCCAAAAACCAACTGCCAGCGTAGCCGCTTGCAGGTCAGTGGCCCGAGCTAAGAAATCGAAGATCCATTGTTTGTGTGTCCTGAACCTCTTTCGTATCAGCTGCAGATGAATATGTTGTTTCACTTTCCGCCACACCACTCGCGCAAAGTGGCACGTCAACATCGCATGCTCGATATCCTCCACACGATCACAGAACACGCACGGTCCCGTCTCTGGAACCTGGCGTTTCATCAGCTGTATACCGCTCGGAAGACAATTGTGAGCAAAACGCCATAAGTGAATTTTCATCTTTCCCGGCGCTTTAATGCTCCAAATAGATTTCCAATACTTCTCTGTTGCCTTCACATTTGATGTACACCCCTTGCCTGAACGACTCAGAGTAGGCTTCTAGCTTTGGTAAACTTGCCGCATGTGGTTGCAATTTCTTTCCCAAAGAGCCTACCTAATGCCTAGGCTTACTAGGCTTTATCCAAATTACCCAATCTAAATGGATACGGGCGTCAATTTCTCAACCTTGATTATTTGACGCCTGTGGTCCAATACGGGCGTGACGCAAGAAGGATCCCCACGTCAACCTGCACGTCAACATTCCAGCGTGGCCCGATAACAGGTAAAATTTCCTTTTTCTTTTTATATTTTTATTTTTTATCTCCAAATTTGTTTATAAAATATATTTCTAGAAAGTTGAGGACTTATTTTTATATGGTTCAAACATAATATAGAAATTATAGATAGCAAAAATGAAATTTAATAATATATAAATTATTGAGAAACATTGTTCATGAATTTAAAAGAACGTGTTTACATGATTAAAAAAGTGTTCCCGTTGTTATATTAAATGTTCATGAGATAAAAAAATGTCCATGCAGCTCAAAAGTGCTATATTTTAGACGTTTAAAAAACGTTCATATAGCTCAAAAAGGAAGTTCACGGGCTTCAAATTTTTTCATATATAAACAGAAAATATTCACTCTATATAAAAATATATTCATGATATTAAAAAATGATCACATATTACACAATAAAATATTCTCGCGATTCTTAAATACAAAACTATACTTAAAAGAAAAGATAGGATGAAAAAAGAGAAGGAAAAAACATAACAAAATAAGAAAACATAAGATAGAAAAGCAATAAATAAAAAATAAAACCCAAAAAAATGGAAAGGAAACAAGATAAAGCTTAGCGTTGACGCACTAATAGACACCTTAAACCTCAGATAGGAATCGCTCGCAGCTCCTATTTGTCGCTTTATGCGTGCAATAGCTCTCCTACAATGTTTCTTGTTGGGCCGCACCAATGTGGCCCAATAATGGGTACTGGTTCTATTTTTTTTAATCCTGGAATTTAATATACGTTTATGTTTATTTTGTTATAATAATGAAAAAGTGTTGCAAAAAATTATTCACGCATATGTCTATTCCTATAATCTCTTTTGGAACTGTTAAAAAAATTGAACATGTGAATGTTTTTAACCAAGTGACACTCACTCTATGTGTTACACTAAGGGTATGTACAATGCTAGACTGCAGCCCCGTCTACAGGATTTGGGGCCCTGGTGCGGCTTACAAAATGGAGCCCTAATTTATGTTCAAACTCAATAACTGGTAAAATAAAATCATATGTTGACTTAATTATATAACTTTAGAGTATCCTATTCTGTACAATTTTCTGAAATATTTCAAATACTCATTCTAAAAGAGTAAATATAACACTAACCTCATGTAATACCAAAAAGAATCATCCGTCTTTTCTTCTTATTTTCAACAGCACCAGATTGATACTTTGCTCTTCTCATGACTCGTCATGTTTCACAGCTTAATAGATTAACAAAATAATTCGAACAATTCAACGTGAATAGACGTGTTGCGGTGGTTATACCTTACATGTGAATGGGGTGTCAAGCGGGCTGGGTTGCGGCGCGGCTGTTTTCACTAATCATTCACTAATTCTGTTGGCTCCCATGATCCCTTTTTGCCTGTTTTGCTTTTTTGTGTTGTTATGCGGGTCCCACTTGCCACCCTATATGTGAACGTGATCACCGATCCGGAGACTCTTCGGGCTAAGAGTGAAGTTAAGCTAGGCTGGCAAGGACAGTGGGACAAGGAACGACGTAGGGTTCAGACATTTAGTTCAAAGAATCAGACATGATCGATCTTCTGCTTCCCATGTACTACATACTAGGGTTCAGTTCACATAATCAGACCTGCAGACAACCACACAATCAGGTGGGCCCGCAGACAGTCAGACATCAGAGATTCAGAATTCAGAGCTGGGTACACACTTACCTACTAGTACTAGGTAGCTCGATCGATCTGCTGCTTCCCTGCTAAACAACTAGAGAATCAATTTTGCCATGAGTATTGAGCGGTGATTATGTCTGAAATCACTAGAGAGTCCAAAATGAGTTGATAACTGCAGTCGATCTGCGCAGCCTAGCTTGGAGCCTTCCCTGGGTAGCTCTGATCGATCTGCCGGCAAGGAGCTAAGGACATGGCAGGAACAAGATTACAAGAGCACCAATCATTTGAACATGCATAGTTGCTGCCGCTAAAGTCGATCGGGAGGGCACGAGGGCGCAACGCGATACCTGCAGCCTGGGTGGAACGCGGATGTAGATCACGATCGGGAGATGGATCGATCGCCGATCGTCTGACGGTTCACTAAACTAGCGCGAGCAAGATGGTCCGCTACTCGGCTGCAGATAATCGGGGGCCTTTGCAATTCGAGGGGCCCGGTTCACTCGCTCGCTTCGAACGTGCCCATCGGCGGGGCTGCTAGATTGTTAGATTGATGCTAAGGGCATGTACAATGCGGTGACGTCAGCCTTCTCTTATGCTTGTCATGTTGGATTTTTGCTTAATTGGAGAAGAGAGAAACAAGAAAGAGAAGTTTGCCTTTCCTTAGCTAAGGGATGAACTCTTATAAATAAGAGAAGACTATTTTCTCCATTATACCATATGTCGTCCCTTGGCCAACCAATTTCTTACTAAAAATAATTAATTCTCATTAATTATTAGAGATAGCAATAAGAGACAATGCATTGTACAAGTTATATACTATGTCTTCTCTAAATGATGTGGAGAGCTAAGAGAAGACATGTCTTCCCCTAGCCCTAAGGTATGCAAAATAAAAACAATTACTCCCTCCGATTCAAATTAATGTTCTTATATTTGTCTAGATTCGGATGTATCTAGTCATGTTTTAGTGCTAGATACATTCGAATCTAGACAAATGTGAAAATATTAATTTGGATCGGAGGGAGTATCATAAATTATACACGGAAGAGTCTCTCACAACAACGCAAGACGTTTAGTTAGGGCGCTACTATTAAAAGGAAAGAGAAAGGAGTTAACGCTGGTCTAGCGGCCGACGGAAACTTTCACGTCGATGCTATACCTAGTCCGGGATTCGCTAGCGGAACCGTCAATAGGCTGGTTTTTTCACCTAGCGTCGCCTGTTAGCGTCTCCATTATACATGGCCTAATCATCCTCTGTTTCTAGAAAAAGGTGCGTATAGTTTTTTAGACGAATCTTCAACCAAAAACTTGTAAGGAGTACGATAATTTCTCAATTATATTGTATAAAAATGTATCACTGGATTCATATCGAAGAGCACTTTTTGAATTTATACTAAATAACCTACATATATTTGGACTGATTCTTACGGTCCCCCTTATTTCTAGGAATGCAAGGAGTTTCAACTGTTTGGAGTTGTAATGCTGGTCGTCTTGATCTTCATATGTTTCTACACCACACCCCTATGATCTACTGGACTATCCTAATATTTGTATCATACATAGGTGAAATTTATGTATACAAAGAATCCGTTTTCATCATTCTGAGGTGGGGAAAATAGAATATATTGTAAGAATTGCTTGTACATTGCCAATTACTCGCCGGTGGTGGACGGTGTATCGCAGTAAAAACAAAATCTGCACGGCATTTCCCATGCAATACTGGGTACCAAAACATGGGCACGAGAATGACTCACCGTAAATTAGGGAGTACACAAGCAATTCACAAGATATACATGAGATCACAATTCACACAATGTAGTACCATTCAAACCCAGAAAGCGAAGAGTGAAAATTCATAGCATCTTCTTAGCTCAGAAGAATGTCTGTGAAAGAAAAGCAGCAGCCTTACAGGTACAAGAGGCAACAACAGGAAAGCCAACTTGACAGATTACCAGCCTTGACACATGCCGACACATTAACCAAACCGCCTCCAGCCCTCCACATTATCATTCGCACATTCTTCCCAGTTTTCCACTTCGAAGTCCAGCTGCAGCTTCGGTTGGCCCGGAGCATGTGGCGGGAATGGACCGGTATTTCCCTTTTCTTATTGGGGTTATAGGAGCGACAGGTGGTGTGTAGAAGGGTTAGAGATGTAGTCAACGCAAGAGCAATGATTTATCCCCATCATGATGAAATATTTCAAGATTAGTTGAGACGACTACCGAGAACATACATGTAGCGGGGATAGCTCAGTTGGGAGAGCGTCAGACTGAAGATCTGAAGGTCGCGTGTTCGATCCACGCTCACCGCAGTCCAGCTTTTTGACATTGCTTGTTTTGTTATATTGTGCTGTCATTTGCTAAGAAGATCAGGGATGTTATATTGTGCTGTCTGACTCAGGATGGCTTTCACTTCGAAAACCAGGGATTTTGAAGCCAAGTTCCACTTCACAGAATCACAGAATGAAACCATGCGATGGCTTCTGTTCTGAAAGCATAATCTCCGATGTTCAACATCGATTACCATATCCGGTAACCAAAATAGCACAGCGTCGTCAAGAACTGGTGTCAGCCAGCTCCCAAGGTTGCGGCCATACAAAGCTCAAGCCGCCTCACATGGTGCACTTCCATGGTGGGCGTGAGGCCAGCAGGCCGTACCCATGGAGGCTACCGCGACAGAACCCCCTTCACTCTGACAACTTACGAGTACAGCAGTGCAGTTCTACATGCTACAGTGCCAGGTCAAGAAGGCCACACCCACACATGTTACACAAATTCATAACATCGCATGTGCATAGCTCGGCTTCTCCTCCTTGCATTTATGCCGAAGACGTCGCCAGTGCTATGGGCTTTGGGTTATGTAGATCAAAAATGATGCATGGGATTGTGGCACTCCACTCGCGGCCAATGAGGAAGGATGCTGCCGAAAAGGATGGAACGCTGCTTCGCTCTGCAATTCAATAAGCACACAGCTGCCTGGCCAGTGAAGTCAGTACAATGAGGTGCCTCCTAAGCTGTTGCGCCCTATGTCTTCAGTTTTACAGCACGAAACATTCCGAGTCGCGTTACAGATGCAAGATGGCACAATCTATGTCTCTACGGGAAAGCTAAGTTCAACCAAATATTTTGATTTCCTTCAGCAGTTTTCCCCAGTGATATACTGAAAATAAGTAACTCGGCATTTATCAAATGATGCACGGATGTGCGGCTCCAGCTTGCTAAGATGCATCAGACGGCTACAAAGACCATAACATTTCACAAAAGATGAAACTCCATCCTCCAAACTCCATCCTTCGGTTCACAGCCTATGAGATGAGTATACAATTATGCCAAATCTTGTTCACAACCCACCTAAATTGTGATCGAAAAAAATGGTAGAACAACTTGGCTTTCCTAACCGATTGTTTCACTGCTCATGGTCGGCTACCGGTGGCGACGGCTGGCACCAGCGCGTCAGACAGGCTCCAAGCAGGAACTCTGACAGGGAGGCCTCGCCTTCCTTGCCTGCCACAGCCTAGCTTGTGGAAGCCGGGGATAGGGGGACAAAGCGCATGAAGGGAAAGTATTGCGACATACTTTGTGAGCGTTCTAGATGAAAATCATGCTGCAAAACTGACTGTCGACATGTGATCTAGAAAGCATTCTAGGATGCTAAATCTGACATGTGTTCTTGAAGTAAATCATTCCAAGGATATGTTGGATTCGACTGAGTAATGAGCAAAAATATTTGGTATAAATTTCAACCAATTCTGCACTTGTGATGTTAAAACAAACAAAGGGAGCACCGATGTCAATCTTTGGATTGATTTTTTCAAGGAGAAGCTTGTTCTCACAAGAATTCACAGATTATGAAGAGAAGGAAACATGAATATGAAACAACTGGTGGATACTTGATTTAGTAATGAGCAAAACATTTGGTATAAGCTTCAACCAATTAGAAAGGATAAGTTGGATTTGATTTAGTAATGAGCAAAACATTTGGTATAAGCTTCAACCAATTCTGCAGCTTCGATGTTAAAGCAGACAAAGTGAAGCACATCTATCTTTGTATTGATTTTTTCAGTTAAGTATTCAGGGGAAGCTTGTTCTCACAAGAATTCACAGAATTATGAAGAGAAGGAAACATGAAGATGAAACGACTGGTGGATACTTGATGCATTAGGAAATGAACAGAACAATCACATCACAAATTAACCACGATCTGTGTGACAAATCAACAGGGGAGGTGCGGCCTAACCTCAGAGCAACCACACAAAGGGACAGGGAGCACACCTCGCAGTAAAAGAAAATAGGCAAGGAATCTGCAACCTACAAACAGAGGAAGGCATGCATAGAAATCTGAATATCAGTACTAGTAGAATTGCTTTAGCATATGTAGCAAAAAGTGCAATTAAACAATTGAAAAGTGATGGGTAGAGGCCTGTTATAAACAGCTAAAACATGAAAAAGGCTGGCACAAGATCCAAATCAATAGAACTGGAGCATAGCATTAAGAAAAACAAACATGCAAGTGCAACGAGAACATATTAAATGTGTATGTAATGATATATCTATTTCTAATCTAACCGCCAAAAACGTTGCATCATCATGTTTGAGTATTTTTCAGTGTAAATTCTAGTTTTATTAGGAACGCTAAATGTGTTATGCAATGCATGATGCATCAGCTAGTCAATTTGATGCGATACATAAGCTATTCACCTTGGAGGTAAAATCCAACTGAAGATTCACTGTATATAACCAATATTTGATGCATCAGTGCTTAGTGTTGTTTACAAGAAAATCTCAGCGGGTTTTTTCAACATGAATCATAGAAAGCACACATGCAAATGAGTCATTACATCAAACATCAACTGTGCATCCTCAATAGGACCAACTGCACATTGCAAGCAAAAACCCAAATATCAAGGTGTACTGCTGCAAACTGAAGCTAAAGTCCAAAGGTACAAGCAAGTATTGATTAAGTAAGGGTAAACTTCCACTAAATGGGCAGCTAACTCCACGTTACATCTTTTGAGGGATATCAAGCCTGACCATTTATTGGATAGATCTAACAGGCCACATGCAGCTATCAGATTTTGGCTTTACAAATCTCATTGAACCTAACACTGCAGAGATATAACACCAATCCATCATCGGCTGACAGTGCTACGAAATTATGTAAAGTTGCTGCCCCCAGGCGAACGCGCACGAAAGGAAATTATTGTGGCATAGTATTGTTTTGTGAGCGTTCCAGATGAAAATCATGCTGCAAAACTGAGTGCAGAACTGTAGACATGTGATCTAGAAAGCGTTATAGGATGCTAAATCTGGCATGCGTTCTAGAAGGAAAACATTCCAAGGATATGTTGGATTTGACTTAGTAATGAGCAAAACATTTGGTAAAAGTTTCAACCAATTCTGCAGCTGTGATGCTAAAACAAACAAAGGGAAGCACGGACGTCTATCTTTGTAGTGATTTTCTTCAGTTAAGTATTCAGGAGAAGCTTGTTCTCACAAGAATTCACAGCTTATTAAGAGAAAGAAACATGAATATGAAACATCAGGTAGATACTTTGATACATTAGGAAATGAACAGAACTATCACTAATTATCCACGATCCGCGTAACAAATCAACAGAGGAGGGCGGACTCACCTCAGAGCAACCACACAAAGGGACAGGGAGCACACCTCGCAGTACAAAAATAGGCAAGGAATCTGCAAACTACAAACAGAGGAAGTCATAGAAATCTGAAAATTAGTACAGGTAGAATTGCTTTAGCATATGTAGCAGAAAGTCCAACTAAACATTTGAGAAGTGATGGGCACCGGCCTATTAAACAGCTAAAACATGAAAAAGGCTGGCACAGGATCCAAATCAATAAAACTGGAGCATAGCATTAGGAAGAAAAACATGTGCAATAAGAAAATATTAAATGTGTATGCATGATATATCTATTTCTAATCTAACCGCCAGAAACTTCCCATCATCATGTTCGAGTATTTTTCATTGTACATTCTAGTTTTATTAGGAAGGCTAAATATGTGATGCAAATGCATGATGCATCAGCTAGTCAACTTGATGTAATACATAAGCTATTCAACTTGGGAGGTAAAATCCAACTGAAAATTCACTGTATAACCAATATTTGATGCATCAGAGCTTAGTGTTGATTACAAGAAAATGTCAGCGTTTTTTTTTAAACATGAAACAAAGAAGGAAAGCACACATCAACTGAGGCATTCCATCGAACATCAGCTGCGCATCCTCAATAGGACCAACTGCACAATCCAAGCAATAACCCATATATCAAGGTGTGCTGCCGCAATCTGAAGCTGAATTCTAAAGGTACAAGCAAGTATTGATTAAATATTTAAATAAGAGCAAGCTTCCACTAAATGGGCAGCTAACTCCTTGTTACATCATTTTAGAGATATACCAAAGCCTGACCATTTATTGGATAGATCTAACTGGCCACCTGCAGCTATCCAATTTTGGCCTATGCAAACCTCTTAAGACAGTAGTAGCTATCCAAATCTCATTAAAACTACTCCCTCCGTTCAGAAATATAAGATGTTTTAGTTTTGTGTATCGAATGTATCTAGACATCTTTTAGTGTATAGGTTCGTAGAGATTCGTAGTGAATCTTATACTAAAAAGTGTCTAGATACACTCGTAGCATAAAGCTAAAATGTCTTATATTTCCGAACGGAGGGAGTACATTTCAGAGATACTACAACACAATTCCATCGTCAGCAGACAGTGCTACACACTTATGTAGCGTTGCTGCCCCCAGGCGAACACAGGAGGAACAACTATTTCCACTGCAGAAGAATCGGCTGAACAACAGAAAAATTCCACGGGTGGATAATGTAACTCGGAGCGTTGAAACCCAGGAGAGAAATAGCTGCCTACATATCAACACACTAGGAACAGAAGCAAAATCTGCATGGTATTTCACCCGCTCTACTTCGTAAGAAAACATTAGCACAACTACTGACTCAGCCTAATAGCAGGGAGTACACAAGAAATTCACAACAAACTTGAGAACACACAAAGTACCATCCAAACACAGAAAGAGAGCAGAGAACGGAAGGCAAATTTATGTCATCTTTCTTCTTAGTTCAAATGAAGGTCTGCAAAAGAAGCAGCAGCCTTACAGGGGGTTGCCCCAGCGAACAGTCAACGACAACCAGGAACCTACTTGACAGAACACCAGGCTCGATATATATAGCCAAAAAGAGAACGAGAGAAAATGATGTCTAAATAAAAGCAAGCCATCTCGACCAAACCGCCTCCGCCTCATCACTCACACGATTCTTCCCAGTCTTCCACTTCAATGTCTGGCTGTAGCTTGGGCACTGCTCGTGCGGCGCTCTGTGCTGTGCTAGCCCCAGCATCGGCTCGAGGAGCAGTACCGCTGGAAGATCCAGCTTCAGTCTGAGGAGGTAACTTGCGTCTGTCAGTTGGCCCAGAGCTTGTGGCAGCAGGAGACTCCAGAGCAGTCCATCTGTTCGTACCCATGACCTGACCAGGAGTATCAGCACGCCTCCACGCTGACACTGGAGCTTGACCGAGCACACTCGTCCCTGGAGATTGACCAAGCACTGTCCAGTCGCCAGATGGGTTAGGCTCAGAGGCACCAGCCTTTTTCCATGGATTGGCACTGGTTTTTGCAGCCGGTCCTCCATCTCTCTGTGCTCCAACCCACACATTGCCTGATGACGAAGCCTGAGTGATGCTGCTTGGGCAGAACATTGCAGCACCCTGGTAAGCAGACCCATTGTCCAGACGCCTCAGCGCCGTCGCGGCTCTAGCTGGATCACTGAAGACTGCCAAGGCATTCTTGTCATTCAGCCAAACCAATTCACACTCCCCACCAAACCTCAAGACTAGAGAGCTAACATCAGCCTCCCTTGGCAGATCCAGCATTGCAACAACGAGCCGCGGGTCCATGTCCACCATGGGATCAAAGTAAGGATACGAAGCAGAGACATGGACACCAGCCTTGGAGCCCAGAACGCGAGCAGGCACCTTCGACTTGGGTGTGACATGAATGGTAACAAATCGCTTGGGTTCCCAACCAACCGCCTGAACAGACAGCTTCCACCTATCTGCAATGAGCCTGATAGCATCCCTCTTATCCTTTGTCATGTGACAGAACACATGGACCTTGATGTTGCTTGAAGAACTTCCTTTTGTCTTCCCAAGCACAAGAAATTTGCACCTCTCCTCTATGGCCAGCACCCACTTTGGCTCGCGCCGGAATAGATCAGAAAGCAACTCCGACGCATTTGAGTTCTCACCAAAATGCAATGCATCCAGATTGGGCAGCGTAATGTCAAAAGCTTCAGCAAGGACCCTTTTCCTCTCCATTTTTGCACACTCCTCGTCACAGCAAAGTTTCCTCTGTCCAAGAGGTACCCTCTTCCCATTTGATTCCACGGGTTGGAGAGGCATTGGCAGCTGCTGTATGGTGGAGATATCAAACATGCTATCACCATTGTAGGATCCACCAGCACTGCACGGCACTGCTGAAGTGATACGGCCACAAGAACAGGTAATACTCACACGGACTTCACATCTCACGTCTGGGCAAGGTGATGACGGGTGGCATGGGGTACTGCATGTGTGCTTGCATTCCCTCCTTGGGACACCACATAACTGTCCACATGAAACTTTGCTCCCAGAGCTTGAACTAGCATCTCCGTTTGCAGGCGGTGAATCACAAGGAGGAGGATGGCAAGTCCTGGCACAAGCATGAAGTCCACATTGACGGTTCTTCCCACAGGGCTGATTGCATCTGATATCCTTTGAACCACAAGGGATGTTCCTTAACATCACATGTCCCCCAGTGCATTCTCTCATTACTGGCACAACGCAAGGTGGGCAGTCCCCAAAATGGCATTGATGTGAAGCTGGATGCCCACAAGGCTGAGGGACAATGCACTGGTGTGGGCATGATGGAGTTGGTGTGCCGCAGGGCTGTGGTGGCGGAATGGATGTCCTGCCACAGGCACAAGAGAGCTCACTGAATATGGTCTCACGGCAAGGATCACAGTGACCGCTGTGGCAGAGATGTTGGCATCCATGCTGTCCACACCGGAGCTTCTTGCCACATGGTATCTGGCAGAAATGAGGATCCATGCTGTCACCTTCATGCTGAGCAAATGGCTTCGACAACGGGCAACAGGCCTCATTGCACCTGTGCCTCCCGCAGTTCTTCTTGCGGCCGCAAGGCTTGTTGCAACGGAACTCTTCCATCGAGACCATGTAGCACTCAACCATCTGGCCTGATGAACCACAGCGGCACCTCTGCTCCACACGCACCAAGCACGGTGGACACTTCCCCTCGTGACACGTAACCTTGCACCTATGAACTCCGCAGGGCAGTCTCTTGTCGCAAACCTTATCACAGGTGGGGATTGGGTCCAAGCAGCTCGACCTCTTCTCCTGCAGCCTTGTCTTGCCGCAATGGCAAGTGGTGACCTTCCCTGGCACAAGTTCGCACCCTCCACATGGCCCCGGGTGGCAAACATCCTTGCAGGCATGGTTGCCACATGAAAGATTGTGGCCGCAAACCACACTGCAAGAGAACACACCATCCTTCTCCGACAGACTGCCCTTCACTGCCATCTCGCCGCACACCAGGATATCTGTTTTCTTGCCGCAGAAGCACTGTGCAGAGAAGTTAACCTGACAGTCGCCGCAAGGCCCAGTGTGGCAGATCTTCTCGCATCGGTGCCTCCCGCAGGGGAGCAGCCGATCACACTGCTGCCCACATGTAACAGGCGTGCTCCGGTCGGCGCATCGCCGCGTGATAGACTGCTTGCCGCATGGGCACAGCCTCTCTGGAGCAAACGCCTTGCAGGGTGGGCACGGCCCAGGGTGACACTGCAGGACACAGACGTGCGGGCACCTGGTGACAGCGTCATCATCTGGCGAGGCGCCCTTGGCAGCAGGATCTGTCTTACCGAGGGGCTTGGAGCAGGGCTCCCCGCAGGAGTGGGGCGTGAGGAAGAGGTCGTTGGGAGGATCGCGGCGGCGCCCGCAGAAGCAGGTGTAGGCGATGTCGCGTGCGGGCGTGTCGTGCACGGACTGGCACCCGGGGCAGCGCCAGGAGGAGGCCGGGTCGGAGGCCTCGGAGACGGAGGCCGGGGAGCGCGCCCACTTGCGGATGCAGGGGAGGTGGAAGATCGAGAAGCAGCTGCCGCAGGACCAGACGGGGGCCGACCTCCGCACCATGTCGTAGCAGATCATGCACTCCACCGCGCCCCGCGCCAGCTTGTCCTGGATCTCCTGCACCAGCTGCGGCACCGCCCCGTTCCCCCCTGCTCCGGCCGCTGGGGCCGCGGATGCATCGGCGGGCACAGCGGCGTTAGCGGGCGCGGGCGGAGCCCTCTCCTGCGGCGGGGGACGGCGGTGGTTGGTGTTGTAGTGACTTGACGGAGCCCTCTCCTGCGGCGCGGTTTGGCGGTGGTTGGTGCTGTTGTTGGGATTGGACGGAGCCCTCTCCTGCGGAGGGGTTTGGCGGTGGTTGGTGTTGTTGTTGTTGTTGTGGTTCGGGCGGCGCTGGCGGCGGTGGTGCGGGCGGGTGACGGAGGCAGGGTTCGGGGGCGGGAGGATGGGGGCGGTGTTGTCATGGTGGTGGGGTGGCACATAGGCGGGGATCGGACGGGGGTCGACGGCGGCGGCGGTGGGGGTAGGGGCGGCAGCGGATCGGGGCCGCCATACTCCGCGGGGGGAAGGCGCGGCTTGGCCGCCGTTGCCGCCGCGGCGTCGATCGGTGGAGGGCTGCATGCGGCGGCGGGGCGGGAACCCTAGGGTTGGTGTGCCCTCCGTTGGGGAGGGGGTGGGGGTGGAGGCGGCGGGGTGGAGGGGGGAAGAAGGCGGCGGCGGCGGCGGCGGCGAGTGGTGGTGATGGGGGGGATTATGCGGAGTGGAAGAGGGTATTTTAGGAGGCAGGAGAGCCTTGGAGACGACGGCAAATCGGCGGTGCGGGACGAAGATGCGTGGAGGTGGAAGGGGAAGGGGAAGGGGAAGGGGGAGGCGGTTGCGGCTGGGTCGGTCCGTCCGTCGATCCGGGAGGGACGAGATGGGTCAAGTCTTCGGGATGAGACGGGGAAGCACGTGTTCGGTCGGGTTTGGGTTTGGGTTAGGTCTAGTCGGTTCACGTCCTGACGTCACCACGTGTGTGTACCGAGACCGAGAGCGTGTCTCGGTCTGCCTCTGTGTGGGTGTACGTCAACGTTTTCATAGCGAGATTCGAGCGAATAATTCGAAAAAAAATATTCTCGTTATTCCATAAATTTTGCCATGGTTTTAATTTAAATTCAAACTAAAATCACGACAAGAATTACGAAATAGAGAGAGTAATTTGCAAAGCTGGAGTCTCATAGATTTAAATTTTGAATCAAATTAAACCAAAACCATATTTTTCAAAAAATTGAAGCTGCCAATTTTATACAGGAGAGAGAGACAGAGACAGAGACAGACTGAACAAATCCCTGCGATTACGCCTATGTACCATCTCAGCAGCTACCATGGTAACACCTTTTTGTTTTTCTTTCAAAATTCAAATGGTCATTATTATGGAGTAGTAGTACTACCTTATTTCCTGTGATGTGGACAGGTGCACGTTCTCTAGCCGAGGCCTAGTCAAAAGATGGGACGAAACTTGGGCGCCACGTTGCACACCACAGCTAGGTAGCACGGCATTTTTTTAGCAATCATAATCAATTCTTTCTTTTTCTTTCCAATTTAATGAGAATCAATTCTGATGCCAACTTGCCGGAGTACGCCGGATCACAAAACAACAGTCAACATGACATCAAACGTATATATAAAGAACAAATAATGCACTAGTATTAAAGTGCCTATATATTTTGTCTTAAAACTATTTAAAATTGACTAAATTTGCAGAACAAATGATGCACTAGCTTTAAATTTGAGCAAGCTAATAAGAATACCAACATTGAAAACTATATTCATATTCATATATATATATATATATATAATATGTACAAAATAGTTGATATTTATTTAGTGAATTCCAGCTTATAATAAGTACAAAACCTGATATTTATACTCTAGGGTACACAAAGAGCAAAAATGTAGATCTAAAGTAGTGAATAATACACAATCTTCATGTAAATTGTTAGAATTTCCTTTTTGCCTAGATTATAACTCACTTGCACTGAAGTTTTACAAACTTTATTTTTGAATGGGGAGGGGACTCGAAGGTCCTCGAAGCTGATTAAATTTCAGCGGCGGTACCACATCATACAAATAGGTCCACAAAACAAAGAAAATTAAAAGCATGACCCAAAGATTTACACAAAGACCCCTACAACAAATCTGAAAAAAGTGATCGGGTCCTCGGTCACCGCTCCGACAAGATCCAGTCCGCTTCCATGCCAGCATCGTTGCCACTGGGGACGAACCACTTGGGGCAACAATGTTGTTAGGTGCACACATGGAGTAGAGGAAGATCCTCCGTTGTGGCCTTGTGCCTAGAGGAAGAGAAGCCACCTTTTGTGGTTGTAGAAGGCCTTTGATCGGCCAAGGATAACAAGGGCGCCATCACACATCCCTTGTTGAGAAGCTTCGGGGAACACTAGTAGCTTGAGCTCCCCATAGTCCAGATTGAGACGAGAATAAGCAATTGATCACTTCGACGACACCATCACCGCAATGGCATTTCATCGAAGCCGAGCTACCTAGAACCATCGGAAGCTTTATTGCAAGGGAAGCATAGGTAGCGCCGATGTCCGCCATCGACTCCAACCCCTAGAGCACAACGAGCAGCAACATCACCACCACCCAAGATGCTCGCAGACTCCGACGATGAGATCTCCATCAGCAGAACGACAGACGCCACGGGGGACACACTACCACTAGTACTACGCTTAGATCTACATCTACTAGAATAGTATGTACAAAGTAGCGTGAGCCTTCGGCTGATGAAATTTTAGGGCTTTTGTAATGTGACTTCCTCCTTTTGATGTGCGTGTGTGGAAGGTTATGAATATGGCGAAGTGTTTAAATTCGCCAACTGAATTGTAGTATGCCTTGTATCCATTTTTAGCCCCCCTAGTGTGTAACTCAAAGGGGTAATGTGAGTCTTGCATTATGCTACTTGGTTATTTGAATGTTGTTTTGCCCGTTTACTATACAGGGGGCAGTTGATGTGTCCTCGAGTTCTTCAGAGCCCGAAGATTCTTCAATTCGACCACAATCAACTGACAGAGTTGATGAGTTTTCACTGAATGTGCGGCTTTGACCAGTGGAAGAGCTTGGAGAGGCGCAATTTGCCCCTTAAGGGTCTCGCGGATATTTGGAAATCCAAGGCAGAAAGATCCGCCGCCGGTGAAGGGTATCAATTTGAGGAATTGGAGTACATCAATGATTATCTGAAGTGTGAGTACTTGAAAAATGATACGACTCCTTTGTGTCTATAGGTTGCACAGTTGTTTGATTTGCCATTCTCTCTTGATATCGTAGTTGTCAGTCGTGACCCACAGGAAAAAGATAATATCATCAACTATCGGATGAATTCCTTAAGGGAGGAGGACTTGGAGGTCGGCTATCCTTCTGGATGGACAGGTATAAAGGCTATGTGCTTGCCAAGCTTCATGAACGGGTTCGACAAGTTGTGAAGTGCATGAAGGGTGACCGTAACATCTTGGATGCGATGCGTGATATTATATTTCCACTAGATCTTGGGCCCACCAGCTTGCTAGGGTTGATGCGGAGGTTCCGTGACCGTAGTCGAGTCATGGCCTTTGTGCATGCTCAACTAGTTGCGGGAGCATAGATGGCGCTCACGTTTGTTCGGATCCAGCATCCGCAAATAGACATGCACGTCATTACTAAAGATCTTCCTCCAACTCTGGATGGCTCCGATAGGGTGCTTGTTGGAAATATGCCCTAGAGACAAATAGTAATAAGGACTATTATCATATTTCATATAGTTTATGATTAATTTTTATATCATGCTATAATTGTATTGAGTGGAAACATCAATACACGTGTGATATACAAACAACCAGGGGTTTCCAGTGAAACTCTAGTCACTGGTTCATTGGTCAACAGATGATCATGTTTCCTGATCATGTGGCATTTATGCCAGTTGGAAATGGAGTCAACTCATTCTGAGAATGAGATGATGAACTAATACCCAACCTAAACATCGTGACCCAATCATGTCATGAAGTTCAAGTTACGATGATTAGAAATGGATCCTCATAGACTATTCCTTAGACTATGAGGCTATATCAATCACTGTCTCCCGAGAATGCTTTGATAGCATCAAGCGCCACTTGGTAATACAGTGGTTATAAAGATGTGTTCAGGTACGCGGAGGAAACCGTAGAGACAATATATGTCAAGAGCGGGATTTGTCCATCCATGTGATCGGAAGATACTCAAAGGGCCCACTCGGAGAAGTTATATCCAATAGTTGCGCAGCGTGTGATTTGATCACAGGGATATCACTTGTCGGAATGAGTCAAGTAGCATTGTTCGGTAACGAGATTGAACACGACATGGTGATGTCATTGATCAGATCTCGGGCAATGCAAGTATCGAGAGACAAAGGGAATAAGACATGACTGTCCCGGTTCAAACAACGAAAGATCTTCGTGGAACGCACAGGGGTCACATGGCCATCCATGTCCCTTTGTCGATCATTGGTACGGGAGTGTCCCGACCATGTCTGGAGTGTTCCCGAACCGTGGGGTATCACGCTTAAGGGCTTGATGATACTTAGAGAGTGTTTATAGGATCGGTAGAATCGCCGAAGAATTGTAGAGAGAAAACCAGAAGGGTTTCGGTAAGTCCGGAGGATGTATGGAGTGGAGGTGGAAGGTGTTCCATAGCCACGGAGGTTGAATAATATGTGAATGAATGTTAAATATTGATTTAATCATTTATTCATAATTATTTAATAAAAGAGAAAATCAATTAAATGGTCAAAGGGCTTAATGGGCCAATTCCCGGAGGGGAAGGGCCCAAGAGCGGGCCGAACCCCTAGGAGGGGCCAAGGGGGTGGCCGACGGCCCTATTGGGCCAGCCCCCCATGTGGGGCCCATGGAGGGGTGGCCGGCGATGCCTCCCTCCGCCTTCTCCTCCTTTAGTCCCACCCTGGGACTTTGAGGGAGGTAGTACCTACCCTCCACCTATATATAGTGGGGGTATTTGGGCAGATAAAGACACCCAATAATCAATAAAGGTCTTCTCACTTTTGGGAGGACCTCCAATTGATATTTTCTCTCTCTCCCTCTCTCTCTCGTGACCGTGGTCCCAAGTTGAAAGGCTTAACGAGAGACATCTTCATCATGAGCATTGCGTTGTGGGATTCGGATCCAGGAGCTCTACTTCTGCAACTGCTGCTGGATCGGGGAAGCGGGAGTCATCATCAGGCACCGGGCGTGTGTAACTCCCCGCTGAAATGGATCGTATGGGCACCTAGAGGGGGGTGAATAGGTGCTACTTCAAATTTTAATGCTTTTTCAATTTTAGGCTTAACATAGAGGGTAAATTCTCTAGATAAACTATTAGGAGGAATTTCCCTATATGCAAACCTATCTACTAGCGAGTAAAAGGCGAGTGGAAGAGGAATGAGTGAACCGTAGTGAAGCACGCGGAGACACATGATTTGTTTTACCGCAGTTCCTTCCTTGTTAAGGGAAGTACGCCTGCGTTGGAGGGGTGGGTGGTACTAAGACCACCACGCCACAATAGGACTCACCCTATTCTCCGATGGATCCCGCCACCAAAGGCCTGATCCACCTTTCCACTATAGGAACCCTTGGCGAATGCAGTGCCTTTACACAACTAGCAGGGCACAACTCCACAATCAACTTGGAAGCTCCCGTGATGACAACAAGATGCCAAGAACAAGTTGACCAATAACAAAGAACAAGATCTAGATATTAACAAGAATACTAGATCAGGGATTTCTCCAAATGAATGAAGAGGAGTTGATGCGCTTGATTCGTGATGACGATGACGATTTTCTCCTCCTTCAATTCCCCCAAAGATCGAAGCCTTCGGGTGGTTGAAGTGGGAGATCTAGAGAGGGAGCTCTTGCACAGGGTCTGATGTTTTTCGAATGAATCAAGAGTTCTGCTCATTGGGGAAGAAGGGATATTTATACCCCCTTCCAAATCCAAGTCGTTGGAGCCTTTGGGGCCGGATTATCTGGCCCGAGTAAGGGCCGGTTTATCCGCCTGGGAAACTCCGCGGACTGGAATCTACGGTAGAAAAACCCACTCTGAAGCTCACGCGAACTTGTCCTTCACACCTTCTCCTGGGGACCAGATTATCCGACCCTAGGGAAGGGTCGGATTATCCGGCTGGGGGAAAAGACCACCCCAGCCACGGAATATCCGGGGGAAATTCTACCCCCAGACAGAAGCTTGCGCAGGAGCTCACTTGGGCGATTCCCCTGGGGCCGGATTATCCGCCCCAACATAAGGGCCGGATTATTCGGTCCTGAGAGAAAGACCGCCCCAGAGCCGGACTTTCCGGGCCGATTATCCCATGATGGGGGCGGATAATCCGCCCCCCCCAAATGCACAAAACTTTCCTACAACACTTAGTACACATTAGAACTTCCATGGTATTGTTATCTAACACACAAAACATAGGAAATCATGAAATGTTCTTTCAATCTCCCCCTTTTTGGTGTTAGATGACAATACTAGAATTTGCAGGAGAGGATCACAAGACCACCAACAAAAACATGAAAGAGACTCCCCCTCAGTGCATATTAAATTTTTGCATTTGAATACAAATGCACACAAATAGGTGCGAGTCTATTCCATTAAAATATAAACAACATAATCATACCACCGAGATAGGGAGAGGCGTCCTTGAAATATAGCCACAATTATCAAAGAGATAACCAATATAAGCGCCTTCCTCGAGATAGATACCTAGCATAATATGATAAGAATAGATGAATCCATAGGCATAATCCAGAAGACCATCGACACGGAGTCTCAAACAAACCACAAGCCACAAATTAAAGTTCAACGCTAAATGGGCACAAGCAAGAAAAAAGACGAATGAAAAAGTGCAAATTCTTGTGCCCGACCCATGCAAATCCTCGGAGACCTAATAGAACTGTTTCTCCCCCTTTGGCATCGAGACGCCAAAAAGGAAGAAGAGCGATGCTAACGCCCCAAGGTATCACTCGTAGTCGTCATCCTCGTCCTCGTTCCCATCATTGTCCTATCCTCAAGCTCCTCGGTGTCATCATCCTCATCATCAGCAGTGGTCACAGAGGGGAACAAGTGATGCTCCAGCTCTCCATAGTTCAGCCCAGAAGAAGAGTTCCACCGAGCATATGGTGTGGGAGGGGTAGGAGCCGGGGGATCACCAGAGGCACCAGACACGTGGTGAAGGATGAGCTGCTGAGAGTGAGCCAACTCATGGCGCTACTTGTATGTCTCGTACTGGCCCTTGCGTGTGTCCACGCCCATGCAAAGGATGTTTTGTTGGAACCAGTTCAGCTGCTTGATCTCACGAGCAACAGGAGGCACTGGAGGCCTGGGAGCATCCCTCATGAGATCCTTAGGAGCATAAGAGGGATGAGAGGTCTTCCGAACCTTGTTGTAGATCTTCTTGGCCTTATGCACAACATCAATGTTGAAATCTTCAGAGGGAAGCAGGTGCCTGGTGAGCATCATAATATAGGGAGCATAAGGAATGGACAGCTGGTTGAACATTGCATCAGTCAATTCATGGTAGATGAAATCCATCACATCCAGCTTGTACTACACGGACTCATCTTCGCACGAGGCAACCTCATGAGATAAGGCTAGGAGCTGGACAAGGTGACCACGGATGTTATCATTATTGCCTCCAGTCGGAGTGATGGAATCACGGAAGAGGCCTGCCAAGGCAGCATAGATTGGAGCAAGACCAGCAAGAGTGCCCACAATGCCATTGTCCATCGTGCAAGGAGAGAGAACTGCATCTTTATGGGGCTTCAGTTGGGTGATGATGCGGTGGCCACTAGCCCTATCCCTGTTGTGGAAAGAGTATCCAAGCACCTCAGCAAACACACGAAAATCAGCAGTCATCGACCTATCACGAGTCATCCACTTCATAGTGTGATGCTCATCTCCACAAATAACCAAAGTGGAAAAGAACTGCTTCACCACCTCAGAATCATATGAGCACTAGAGAGCCATGAGATGGTATAGCCCCATCCGCTCAGCCACATACATGTCATCAACAAGGTGGGGCTTCTCCAAAGCCTCAGCAAGAATCAGCGGGTGCATAGGCATAATGTTCAGCCTGGCATACACATCTTCATAAATACGTTTCTGTTCGGCACACCAAAAGCGAGAATCCCCCAGCTCAGAATCACGTGGCAACTTAGCAAACAGATCACGGTGATGGATAGAGGAATAAGTGACTAGATCCAAAGCCTTGTAGTTGATCTTGGGCTCTTTGCCCTTCCTTTTGGACACACCCCTCCTAGATCTCTCCCTCTTCTCTTGCTCAGCCATGCGTTCAGCCTCTTTCTCTCTTCTCCTCAGCTCAACTTTGGCCACAGTACGACCCTCACTGTCAACCCCGAAATAGATAGTATGAGAACGACGCTTGTAAGTCTTGGGAGCACTAGACCCACCTGTGAAGAGAACAAGGTCGATAGCATGGGGATAAGCATACACACAAGTCCAAGAGAGACCATGGAAAAGGTAGGCAAAAAGTTCATAGGACAAATCTACTCAATGCACACAACATGGCGAAACTGAACCATATTTGAATATGTCAGGCTGGATTATCTAGCCTGGCCAGGGGCGGATAATCCGGCCCTGGCAGAGATTTTTCAACTTCGCCTAGATTGAACGCAAAGAGTAGATCGGGCCTATAAACTACAAGACTACGAGGTCTACACGAAACAACATCCTTCTAGACAACGTTCCATCCAAAAAATAATCACATCTAGCCAAAGATGGGGAGAAAGGGAGTTACCCTCACTCATTGGAGGAAGAACACGGAGGAGAAGGTACCCGGAGGTGTGGAGAAGAAGATCTGGGGAGGCCCGGAAAATCTGGTTATCGGAGAGGCTCTGGGGAGGGTGGGGAATGGCAGGCGGCGGCTGAGGAGAGGGAGAGGGTTGGGGGAGAAGTGCTGCTCGTTATGAACCCTTCCCCTTGATCCCTGTCCTTAAAGACAAAATCCGCCAGGGCCGGATTATCCGGCCTATACTCGGGCCGGATTATCCGGCCTAAAATCTGAATATCTATTGTACACAGATTCAGGCCCGCGCGTCCCCAAACAACACCCGCACAAGGTGTACAAGGGACTTGTGTGCAAGAATAGATGGCTTAGGGGTAGGGAAAGGCTTAGGATTAAGAGAGCCAAACTGATATGGTACTACACACTCAAAATTGCAAGAACCAAATCAACTAAAAGCCAAAATTGAGTGTGACTCCCATAAGAACATGAGAAGAGCTAAAACAACCAAAAAGATCCACAAAAATCCAACTCTTCCTATGGAAGAGGGCGGTGGCCGAAGCCACCTTATTGGAGTGTATGGTATGACACCGCGAAGATATATCTTGGGTTCATGACCAATACTCATCAATAAGCTCACATATCACAAAATGATATTAAGAGAAATGATTTATCTTGCTTTCGGCATTATGGGGGAGGGTTGGCCCAATTAATTAGGACCACACTCCCCCTATTTCCATGCCCACATCTAGACCAAATAAGACTGAGATGTACGAGTGAGTGCATGGGTAATCAAGACAAGCTCCTGGAATCAATGATATTTAGCTTATTCCTCAAGTAGCAGAACCTTGCTTCATCAAGTGGCTTCGTGAAAATATCAGCAAGTTGGTTCTTCGTGCTCACAAAAGATAGATCGATATCGCCTCGAGCAACATGGTCTCGAATAAAATGATTCTGTATCTCAATATGCTTTGTCCTTGTGTGCTGTACCGGATTATAGGCAATTTTGATTGCACTTTCATTATCGCATAAAATAGGCACTTTGTCACAAGTGACACCGTATTCCTTTAAAGTTTGCCTCATCCATAATAACTGAGTGCAGGCACTAGCAGCAGCAACATATTCAGTTTCGGCGGTGGAGAGAGATACAATTCTGCTTTTTAGATGACCAACATACTAGAGATCTTCTCAAGAATTGACAAGCTCCAGAAGTAGATTTCCGATCATCCTTATCACCAGCCCAATCTGAATCAGTATAACCACATAGAGAGAAATTGGAGCCCTTGGGATACCATAGACCAAAGTTAGGGGAATGAACCAAATATCGAAAGATCCTCTTGACCGCCACTAAGTGACTTTCTTTAGGAGTTGCTTGATACCTTGCACACACACCCACACTCAACACAATATCGGGTCTAGATGCACAAAGATAAAGAAGAGAGCCGAGCATGGACCGATATACCTTTTGGTCCACATCTTTACCATGGGGGTTAAGTTCAAAGTGACATTTTGTTTGCATCGGAGTGGCGACACCATTAAGATCCGTCATCTTGAATCTCTTGAGCATGTCTTGGATGTACTTAGCTTGATTGATGAAGGTTCCTTCTCTAAGTTGCTTGATCTCGAATCCAAGAAAGAACCGTAGTTCCCCCATCATAGACATCTCAAACCTGTCAGTCATAAGCTTTGAAAATTCATCATTAAAAGCTTTATTAGTAGAACCAAAGATGATGTCGTCTACATATAGTTGGCATACGAAGATCTCCCCCTTAACCTTCTTAGTAAAAAGAGTGGGATCAATTTGCCCAACTTCGAAGCCACAGTCTAGCAAAAGCTCTTTAAGGTGCTCATACCACGCACGTGGGGCTTGCTTAAGGCCATAGAGTGCCTTATCGAGTTTGTAGACATGGTTCGGGAAGTTAGGATCCTCAAATCCCGGGGTTTGCTTTACATATACCAACTCATGTAGAGGACCATTAAGAAAAGCACTCTTGACATCCATTTGCTGCAATTTAAAATTGTTATGGGCGGCATAAGCAAGAAGGATACAGATGGACTCAAGCCGAGCCACAGGAGCATAGGTCTCGCCAAAGTCAATGCCCTCAACTTGGGAATAGCCTTGTGCCACAAGTCTCGCCTTGTTCCTCACAACAATGCCATTCACATCTTGCTTGTTTTTAAATATCCATTTAGTGCCGATAACATTGCGGCAATCCTTGGGCTTCTCCACGAGTTTCCAGACCTTGTTGTGCTCGAAATTATTCAATTCTTCATGCATAGCAACAACCCAGTCTAGATCTTCAAGAGCTTCAAACACTTTCTTGGGTTCCACCATTGAGATGTGAGCTTGATGCTCACCAAAACTTGCCAATTCCCTTCTTGTGGAAACCCTTCGTCGAAGATCACCTACAACCTTGTCGAGAGTGTGACCCCTTAACTCAAGGTTCCGATCAGCACGAGACTTGCAACGAAGTTCAATAAGATTGTTGTCTCTTGGTGGAATACTTTCATCACTTGAATCTTCATTGGAATCATTTGCTTGACCTTGATTAGAATTTGGATTGACAGTAGTAGGAGGTGATGAAGCATGCCCTTGAGGTGGGTCAGCAGCCATAACAGGAGGCTGCTAAACAACCGGTGATTCAGGGCCGAATAATCCGGCTGATGGTGAGGCCGGATAATCCGGCCCAGGAGAACTTGTTGCAACTTCATCAGGCTGCCTAGGACTTGCTTGAACTGGCGAGGGGCCGGATAATCCGGAGTCAGCCAAAAAATCTAGCCTGGAGCTTGCAGTGATGTCTTCAATACAAGGAGCAGTTTGGTCGTCAGGAGAGTGGGGGCCGGATAATCCGGTGTCGACCGGATAATCCGGCCTGGAGCTTTCTGGAACATCTTGACCTTCAGCAATTGATGGAGATGGTGTAGAAGTTACTCTCGTGGTTGGAACATGTTGAGTATGTGTAGATGAGGGCTCTTCATGAGTAGAGCATTGTCCTTCCCGATCCACCACAAGGGGTTCCTCAATGGGGCGGAAAAATCCCATGCCCATTCTTCTTATGGCATCTTGGGGTATTTCAACATATGCATCACAAACATCAACTTGCCCCGCACGGGAGCTGTCATTTTCTTCGAACACCACACTACAAGATTCTACAATAGTTCCGGAGAGCTTATTGTAGACTCTATAAGTGTGGGATTCGACACCATAACCAACAAAAATACCATCTAGAGCCTTAGATTCAAACTTAGATAAACGAACTCCCTTGATGAGAAAGAAACACTTACACCCGAATTCCCGAAAGTATGAGATAGTTGGCTTGTTATCGATAAGTATGTCATATGGAGTCTTGTCCAAGATTTTACGGAGGTATAACCGGTTGGATGAATGACAAGCGATAGAGATTGCTTCAGCCCAGAAGTTATATGGAGACTTGAATTCGGCTAGCATTGACCTTGCCATATCCATTAGAGTCCGATTCTTCCTCTCGGATACACCATTTTGTTGAGGGGTGTATGCAGCAGAATATTGATGTCTTATCCCTCTTCACTTAGGAACTCATTTAAGGTGTAGTTCTTGAGCTCGGAGCCGTTATCACTTCTTATAGCCAGAATAGGGACGTTGTGTTGATGTTGAACCTCGTTGGTGAAGTCGATGACCGTTTGTTGAGTTTCACTCTTGAACTTGAAGAAATAAACCCAAGTGTATCTTGAGTAATCATCAACGATCACAAGACAATACTTCTTCCCACCGAGGCTTGCATGAGATGGAGGTCCGAAGAGGTCCACATGAAGGAGCTCTAAGATCTTTTTTGACGAGATAATAGTCTTCCTTCGATGATTAGAGTCATGCATTTTCCCTTCAACACAAGCCCTGCAAACACGATCTTTGGAAAAGGAGACATTTTCTTTTAGTCCAAGGATGTGGCCACCCTTGTGGAGACTTTGCAAAGTTCTCATATTGACGTGGGCTAGTAGACGATGCCATAACCAACCCGTGTCAGCCTTTCCGAAAAGACACATCGGGCCTGTAGTGGTTTTCCCCGAAAAGTCCACCACGTACAGGTCATTTTCGACATATCCCACGAAAGCGACTTTTAGAGACTTGCTCCACAAGAGTACCACCAAAATTAGCATCAATATAAACTGCAAAGCCCATCTTACCAAGGGCGCGAACTGAAAGTAAATTGTACCCGAGGGTCTCAACAAGCATGACGTCCACGAGAGAGATATTGTGAGCCACCACGACTTTGCCGAGACCGAATACCTCAGATTTTGACTTGTCACCATAGGAGACGGTTATATGATCATGATTTGGCCGCATCTCTGTGATGATCTCCTTGCTTCCGGTCATGTGACTCGTGCATCCGCTATCGAGTACCCTTTTAGACCCACCGGAAGCATAGCCCTGCAAGAGAGTTACTTCTTGGTTTTAGGTACCCATTTTTCAATGGGTCCTCTCATGTTAGTGACAAGGGTCTTGGGGATCCAAATAGTCCAAGGAATGTAACAATCATAAGGACCTACATAACTAGCATAAACATCACCATAATGATCGCAATATAGCTCAAAGTTAGGATTGTTAGCCCCTACAAAACCATCATAATTAGACTTGTCATTGGTGGTGGTGCTAGTCTTTGGTTGAGCAGTCTTGCTCTTCTTCTTCTTATTGTTTTTCTTGTTCTTTTCCTTGGGAATATAACCAAGACCTTCTTTTCCACTGTTTGTTCTTTGCTTGCTCAGTATCTCATCTAAAACTTCTTTACCTTTGTGTTGAGAACCTCTTGCAAGTTTTTCTTTTCCATAAGATGATGTGGAAGTGCTTGGCACATCATACTTCTTCAATTGAGTTTGGAGCTGGTCATGAGACTCATTTAGAGTAGAGTGATCACTCTCCAATGCCTTGTGAGCACTGGCAAGTTTATCAAACTTCTCCGAGAGTCTAGCATGAGCATCCCCAAATTCAATCTTTTCTTTCTTTAGTTTCTTTACCTTGGCAAGAGCATTGTCACGTTCTTTGATGAGCTGAGCCACAACTTCTTCATGTGACTCCTCAATGGATTCGAGTCTCTCTTCCAAGGATACTCGAGCTTCCTCTTCTTCTTCCAAGGCATTCTTCAAAGAAGCTATCTCTAAGGCATCTTCTCTTTCAATTCTGCCCTTTTCTTCAAGAAGATCTTCGACTTGGGCAAGTTGACTCATAAGAGCATCAAAATGAAGTTTTGCTCACCTTGTAGGTTAGTGAAAAAGTTGTCTAAAGCAATAACTTCTTCTTTCACTTTAAGACTAGTATGATCATCCATATCCAAATTTATGTTAGTCTTAGGAAGTGAAGAGCTAGAACTTGATACCTCGGACCCTCTTACCATAAGGCAAGTGACGTTGTTGTTGATGACGTTCTCGTTTGGCAAGTCGAAGAGAGATGATGGATTCGATGTGGTGGCTATAGAAGCCACCTCGCGAGAACTATCTTCATCCTCTTCATCTTCACTTGCAGAGGAGTATTCTTCTTGTGCCACCAAGACGATCTTGGGTTGCTTCTTGTACGGGCCATTCTTTTTGATAAATGGCTTCTTCTTAGGCGCCTTGGATTTTTCTTTAAGAATGAGCCTGCCACCATTGTCTTCTCTATTTTGATATGGACACTCGGCTACAAAGTGAAGCCTATCTCCACAATTGTAGCATGTTCTCAGTTTTTGGCCACTTTCTCTTCTTCCACTTGACCCATTCTTGCGCTCGAGTTCCGACTTGGCCTTGGTAGGATCCTTCCAAAAGTTCCTTGTGTAAAATGCCATGTACTCACCATGAGCATGTTTGACTTCATCGGGGCAGTCCATGGTGGCACCCTCAAAAGCTCTTTCGTCCTCATCTTGCTCAACAACATTAGCCTTTAGAGCAACATTGACCCCCTTTTGCATTCCAATGGCACGGGCACGGGCATCTTCAGCGTTCTTTGCAGCAACTTTGAATGATGCCATTTCTTGCATGGCTTCATTGGATGTCATTTGATGGTAGTTGTGTCTACCTTGCAAGCTCTTAAGTCCGTTGGCTCGAAAGGCATTAAAGCACTCACATATTTCTTTTTATCCAAGCATCATCAATGTGAGTGGCTCCATGCTTTCTAAATGTCGTTGCAATGCCCTTGAGTCTTCTATACATGTCTTCATGGTTTTCACCATCCAACATGTAGAATCCTTCAGCTTCATTACTAAGAGCATCATACCTATTCCTTCTCATGCTTTCATTCCCAATAAAGAGATCAGTGAGAGCATCCCAAGCTTCTTTAGCTGTGTTGAGATGTTCAATGTGGGGCATGTCCTTGGGACCCACACCGAGTTGTATCATGTGGAGAGCCGTAGCATTCAATTGGCTGTCAACAACTTCTCTTCTTGTCAGGTTGGTATGATCTCCAATATGAAGACCCTCTTCAATAATCCTCCAAAGTTCAATAGAAGAGATGCAAACATGAGACTTCATTAAGAATTGCCATTGATTAAATGAGGATGCAGTAAGCTTGGGTGGATCACCCCTATTGTTTATATGAGGATGAGGGATAGGTGGGTCGGGGGAATATACGTGACGAACCTCACTATATTCCTTCTTACCACTTCCCTTCTTGGAGGTGGAACCATTATGTTTTTCAGCTACCACTTCATCATCCTTGGATCCGGTGTTAGCCTTATCCTTGGACGATGGTGTGGCGGCCTCAGAGGAGGATGGAGATGGGGCTATGGATGATGTGAGACGAGCAATCATTTGATTCATCTCCTCCATCTTGGCCTCAAAGGATTGAAGGGTTCGTAGCATGGAAAACAAAAAAATTCTACCGCAAGAACGAACAAAACCCAGATCTAATCTAGATAAAAGCCAAGATCTAATCTATTAGACATGTGCAACGAGATAGATCTGTACTAACCCTTGTAGATCCGAAAGCCTTGTGCGAGATCGGATCTCGTGGTTGATGTAGACGATCACTTGCTGATCTCAAGATCGAGTAGATGATCCTTCCGGCGCCACGTTCCGGCGGCGCTTCCGCAATCGGTCACACGTGCGGAGTCGAAGCAGACCTTCCTCTCCTTGTTCCAGCGAGCAGCAGAGGTAGTAGATCTCTCCACAGAATCCCAGCAGCACGACGGCATGGTGGTGGTGGAGTAGAGAATTCTTGAGGCCGCCTAAGCGAGGCGGATGGAAGGAGGAGGAGAGAGGCGGCTAGGGTTTGGAGTGGGAGGGGGCAAAGGGGGGTGGCGCCTCCACCCCTCTATATATAGAGGGAGGGGTGTGGCCTAGGGTTCCCACCTCCTAGGGCCGGCGCACAAGGGAGCTTGGGGGGAGAGTCCTTCCCCCCAAGTTTCCCTTACTTACCCTCCAAGTTTCCCTTTATCCTTTCTTGGTTTTCAAGTAAACTCCAAAAAATCTTCTAGAACCTTCCGGAACATTCCGAAACCTTCTAGAATCCCCATATAAACACTCTAACATTTCCTAACTTAGAAAACGATCCCCATTATATGAATCTTATTCTGGACAATTCCGGATCTCCTCGTGATGTCCGGATCCAATTTGAGACTCGAACAACATTCGGTCTCCAACGCACATTCCATATCTACTTAAAACAACTTCGAACCTTAAGTGTGTCACCCTACGGTTCGTGAATATGCAGACATGATGGAGACACCTCTCCGATCAATAACCATCAGCGGGATCTGGAGATCCATAATGGCTCCCACATACTCAACGATGACTTCGTGATCGATAGAACCATTAACATACGAAACCAATTCCCTTTGTCAAGCGATACTCTACTTATCCGAGGTTTGATCGTCGGTATCTCCATACCTAGTTCTACCTTGTTACTGATAAGTACTCTTTACTCGTTCCATGTTATGTCATCCCTTGTGACCTAGTCACATGCTTGCAAGCTAACTAGATGACATTCCACCGAGAGGGCCCAGAGCATATCTATCCGTCATATGGATGGACAAATCCCAATCTTGGTCCATGCGCTTCAACACATACTTTTAGAATACCCAATGACACCTTTATAACCACCCGATTCTGAGCGGTGTTTAATGTCATCAAAGTACCCATCCGGTGATGGTGATTAACATAACCTCATGGTCGAAGGATTAGGTTACTATGCATTTGAAAGCTTGTAGCAATACAAACTTAATGACTTGATCTTATGCTACGCTTACTATGGGTGTGTGTCCATCACATCATTCTCCTAATGATATAACCTTGTTATTAATCACATCCAATGTCCATGATCAGGAAATCATGATCATCAATTAATCAACAAGCTAGTTCAACAAGAGGCTTACTAGGGACTCTTTTATGTTTACAAAACACACATGTATTAGTGTTTCCTTATAATACAATTATAGCATGGGATGCAAACATTCATCATAAACACAAAGATATAATAATAACCACTTTTATTATTGCCTCTTGGGCATATCTCCAACAGTCTCCCACTTGCACTAGAGTCAATAATCTAGATTACATGGTTTAGTCAACGGATCTGCCACATTCAGATCAGTGTGTACTTTGCAAATCTTTATGTCACCATCTCAGACATACTCGCGAATAGCATGGAAACGTAGCTTGATGTGCTTCAGCTTGCTATGTGACCTTGGCTCCTGTGCATTAGCTATGGCACCTTTGTTGTCACAGTAGATGGCCATCGGGTCCAACGCACTAGGAACCACGCCAAGTTCAGTAATGAACTCCTTCATCCATATGGCTTCTTGTGCAGCCTCCGAAGCAGCTATGTATTCCGATTCAGTTGAAGATTTCGCCACAACGCTTTGCTTGGCACTCCTCCAGCTCACTGCAGCACCGTTCAAAATAAATACGTATCCAGTCTGTGACTTTGAGTCATCTGGATCGGTGTTCCAACTAGCATCAGTGTAACTGTTTACAACAAGCTGTTCATCACCTCCATAAGAAAGAACCATATCCTTAGTCCTATTTAGGTACTTTAGGATATTCTTGATCTTGTCGATGCTCCATTCGGGATCACTTTAATATCTGCTAGTCAAACTAACAGCATGTGCTATATCCGGTCTTGTACACAGCATGGCATACATGATAGAACCTATGGACGAGGCATAGGGGATATTATTCATCTTCTCTCTATCTTCTGCCATAGCTAGACTTTGAGTCTTACTCAAGGTCTTACCTGACAACATGGGCACGAACCCTTTCTTGCTCTCTTCCATTCTAAACTTCTTTAGAACTTTATCCAAGTATGTACTTTGTGAAAGCGCTATTAGGCGTCTTGATCTATATCTATAAATCTTGATGCCTAGAATATATGCCGCTTCGCCAAGATCCTTCATTGAAAAACTATTATTCAAATAGGCTTTGACACTATTAAGAAGTTCTATATCATTCCCAATCAACAATATGTCATCTACATATAGTACTAGGAATGCTACAGAGCTCCCACTCACTTTCTTCTAAATACAAGCTTCTCCATAAGTTTGTATAAATCCAAAGTTTTTGATTACTTTATCAAAACGTTGATTCCAACTCCGGGATGCTTGCTTCAGTCCATAAATGGAGCGCTGAAGTTTGCATACCTTGTCAGCATCTTTAGGATCGACAAAACCCTTGGGTTGTACCATATACAACTCTTCCTCAATGTCACCATTAAGGAACGTCGTTTTGACATCCATCTGCCAAATCTCATAATCGAAATATGCAGCAATTGCTAACAAAATCCTCATACACTTTAGCTTTGCTACTGGTGAGAATGTCTCATCGTAGTCAACTCCTTGAATTTGTCGGAACCCTTTCGCGACAAGTCGAGCTTTATAGATGGTAACATTACCATCAGCATCTGTTTTTCTTTTGAAAATCCATTTGTTCTCGACAGCCTTACGGCCATCCGGTAAGTCCACCAAAGTCCATACTTGGTTTTCGTACATGATCCCATTTCGGATTTCATGGCTTCTAGCCATTTGTCGGAATCTGGGCTCACCATAGCTTCTTCATACGTCGCAGGGTCATCAGTGTTGTCCACCAACATGACGTTCAAGGCAGGGTCATACCAATCGAGTGGTAGTGAACCCTCGTTGACTGCGAGGTTCAGCGCAGCTTCTTCGAAGTTTCATGATCACCATCATTAGCTTCCTCTCCAATTGGTGCAGGCGGCACAAAAACATCTTCCGGTGCTGCGCTACTCTCAACTCCGAGAGAAGGTTCAATAACCTCGTCGAGTTATACTTTCCTTCCAGTCACTTCCTTCGAGAGAAACTCCTTCTCAAGAAAGGATCCATTCTTGGCAACGAAAACTTTGCCTTCGGATCTATGATAGAAGGTATACCCAATTGTTTCTTTAGGGTATCCTATGAAGACGCATTTCTCCGCTTTGGGTTCAGGCTTATCAGGTTGTAACTTCTTTACATATGCTTCGCAACCCCAAACTTTAAGGAACGACAACTTAGGTTTCTTTCCAAACCACAATTCGTACGATGTCATTTCAACGGATTTAGATGGTGCCCTATTTAAAGTGAATGTGGCTGTCTCTAATGCATAGCCCCAAAACGATAGTAGTAAATCTGTAAGAGACATCATAGACCGAACCATATCTAAGAGAGTTCGATTACGACGTTCGGACACACCATTACGCTGTGGTGTTCCCGGCGGTGTCAATTGCGAAAGTATTCCACATTTCTTTAAATGCATGCCAAACTCATAACTTAGTTATTCACCTCCGCGGTCAGAATGCAGAAACTTAATCTTCTTGTTACGATGATTTTCCACTTCACTTTGAAATTCCTTAAACTTCTCGAAAGTTTCGGACTTATGTTTCATAAAGTAGACATACCCATATCTACTTAAGTCATCCGTGAAAGTGAGAACATAACGATATCCACCACGCGATGCTACACTCACTGGACCGCACATATCGGTATGTATTATTTCCAATAAGTCTGTAGCTCGCTCCATTATTCCAGAGAATGGAGTCTTAGTCATTTTTCCCATTAGACATGCTTCGCATCTTTCAAGTGATTTAAAATCAAGTGATTCAAGAAGTCCATCAGAATGGAGTTTCTTCATACGCTTCACTCCAATGTGACCAAGACGATAGTGCCACATGTATGTAGAATTATCATTCAATTTTGTTCGTTTAGCATCTATGTTGTGAACATGTGTATCACTACTATCGAGATTCAGTAAGAATAAACCATTCATCTTAGGTGCATTACCATAAAAGATATTACTCATATAAATCGAACAACCTTTATTCTCGGACTTAAAAGAGTAACCGTCTCGCAATAAACAAGATCCAGGTATAATGTTCATGCTTAATGCAGACACCAAATAACAATTATTCAAATTTAAAACTAATCCCGAAGGTAGATGTAGAGGGAGCGTGCCGACGACGATCACGTCAACCTTGGAGACATTTCCAACGCGCATCGTCACCTCGTCTCTCGCCAGTCTTCGTTTATTCCGCAACTCCTGTTTCGAGTTACAAATATGAGCAACCGAATCAGTATCAAATACCCAGGCACTACTACGATTACTAGTAAGATACACATCAATAACATGTATATCGAATATACCTTTCTTATTGATGTTGCCGTTCTTCAAATCTTCCAGGTACTTGGGGCAGTTACGCTTCTAGTGACCAGCACCCTTGCAGTAGAAGCATTCAGTTTCAGGCTTAGGACCAGCCTTGGGCTTCTTAGCAGGTGCGGCAGCTTTCTTGCCGTCCTTCTTGAAGTTGCCCTTGTTCTTAGGCTTGCCCTGTTTCTTGAAATTGGTGGTCTTATTGACCATCAACACTTGATGCTCCTTCTTGATCTCCACATCAACAGTTTTCAGCATGGACGATAGTTCAGGCAACGTCTTGTTCATGCAGTGCATATTGTAGTTCATCACAAAGTTCTTATAACTCGGTGGCAGTGATTGGAGGACACGGTGAATCCCTAAATCATTAGGAATCGTTATCCCCAACTCTTGGAGCTTGTTTGCGTGCCCAGACATGGTGAGCACGTGCTCGCTAACGGAGATACCCTCTTCCATCTTACAGTTAAAGAACTTTTTGGAGGCCTCATAGCTCTCCACGGCCGCGTGAGTCTCAAAAATGAGCTTGAGCTCCTTAATGATCTCGAACGGGTCGTGGTGCTCAAAGCGTTTCTGAAGCTCCGTTTCTAAACCGTACAGGATGGCACACTGAACTATGGAGTAATGATTTTTCCGAGTGGCGTAAACATTTTTTACGTCATCGGTGGCATCTTCTGCAGGTGGGTCACCTAGCGGTGCTTCGAGCACATAGGTCAACTGACCAGCCCTGAGGACAATCTTGATCCAGGCAGTCCATGAAGTTGCTTCCATTGTTCTTAAGCTTTTCTTTCTCTAGGAACGTATTGAAATTGATGGAGAGGTTCGCCATAATCTACAACAAATTTGCAAGTAGTTTAGACTAAGTTTATGATAAATTGAGTTCAATTTTAATTCTTAAATTAACTAGGTGAACTCCCACTCAAAACAACATCCCTCACATTGTCTTAGTGATTACATGAACCAAGTCCACTACACCAAGTCCGATCTTCACGAGAGAAGATGTAGTTTCATCGGCGAACAATCTTCATGTTCATCATATCATTTATATGATTCATGCTCTACCTTTCGGTATTCCGTGTTTCGAGACCATGTTTGTACATGCTAGGATCGTCAAGATTAACCTTAATTTCCGCATGTGCAAATCTGGCTTGCACCCGTTGTATGCACACGTAGAATCTATCACATCCGATCATCACGAGATGCTTCAAAACGACGAGTCTTAGCAACGGTGCCAACTAAGGACGAACACTTTATTACTTGATATTTAGTGAGAGGGATCATCTTATAATGCTACCGTCGTGATCTAAGCAATACAAGATGCATAAAGGATTAACATCACAGGTAATTCATAATTAGTGTGATATGATATGGCCCTTTCTTCTTATGCCTTTGATCTCCATCTCCAAAGCACGGACATGATCTCCATCAACACCAGCATTGCGTCAAGGTCAGTGGCGCCGCTTCATGGTTGTCCATCATCACTAGCAACTATTACAACTACTTGGAATAAAGCTATTACAAGATGAATAGACACGCAGGTCTTAACATAATTAAAGATAACCATTAGGCTCCTGCCGGTTGCCATATTACAATAAGGATCATTGCATACATCAAATATAATCATAATCACATGATGGCCATATCACATCACAAAACCCCTGCAAAAACAAGTTAGACGCCTCTAATTTTCTTTGCATGTTTTACGTGGTTTGGGGCTTTCGAATAAGAACGAATCTTACCTCTTAAACTGAACCACAACGTTGATACAAGTGCTATCAAGTGCAAAGTGTAGATTTGATCTATACTATGGTGGGAGAGCAGACACCCATAAAGCCACTTGTGCAAAGCAAGTTACACGTCAGCGTGGAGCAAGTCTCATGTGTGATGACATGTAAGGTTAGCCCGAGCTTCATCCCACCATACCGCAAGATGCAAAGTACACAAAGCAAAAGGCAGACGAGCACCAACCACAAAACCATTGTGTTCTACTGTGCAACAGATCTATGCATAAACCTGGCTCGATACCCTTTGAATGGTTCGTAGCATGGAAAACAAAAAATTTCTACGCAAGAACGAACAAAACCAGATCTAATCTAGATAAAAGCCAAGATCTAATCTATTAGACATGTGCAACGAGATAGATCTGTACTAACCCTGTAGATCCGAAAGCCTTGTGCGAGATCGGATCTCATGGTTGATGTAGCGATCACTTGCGATCTCAAGATCGAGTAGACGATCCTTCCAGGTGCTGCGTTCGGCGCGCTTCATGATCGGTCACATGTGCGGAGTCGAGCAGACCTTCCTCTCCCTGTTCCGATGAGCAGCAGAGGTAGTAGATCTCTCCACGGAATCCAGTATGCACGTGGTGGTGGTGGTGGAGTAGAGAATTCTGCAGGCTTCGCCTAAGCAGGCAGATGGAAGGAGGAGGAGAGGCGGGTAGGGTTTGAGTGGGAGGGCAAAGGGGGTGGCGCCTCCACCCCTCTATATATAGAGGGAGGGGTGCGGCCTAGGGTTCCCACCCCTAGGCCCACCTCCTAGGGCCGGCCCACAAGGGAGCTTGGGGGGAGAGTCCTTCCCCCCAAGTTTCCCTTACTTACCCTCCAAGTTTCCCTTTATCCTTTCTTGGTTTTCAAGTAAACTCCAAAAAATCTTCTAGAACCTTCCGGAACATTCCGAAACCTTCTAGAATCCCCATATAAACACTCCGGAACATTTCCTAACTTAGAAAACGATCCCCATTATATGAATCTTATTCCCCGGACAATTCTGGATCTCCTCGTGATGTCCCGGATCCAATCCGAGACTTCGAACAACATTCGGTCTCCAACACACATTCCATATCTACTTAAAACAACTTCGAACCTTAAGTGTGTCACCCCACGGTTCGTGAATATGCAGACATGATGGAGACACCTCTCCGATCAATAACCATCAGCGGGATCTGGAGATCCATAACGGCTCCCACATACTCAATGATGACTTCGTGATCGATAGAACCATTAACATACGAAACCAATTCCTTTTGTCACGCGATACTCTACTTATCCGAGGTTTGATCGTCGGTATCTCCATACCTAGTTCTACCTCGTTACTAATAAGTACTCTTTACTCGTTCCATGTTATGTCATCCCTTGTGACCTAGTCACATGCTTGCAAGCTAACTAGATGACATTCCACCGAGAGGGCCTAGAGCATATCTATCCGTCATATGGATGGACAAATCCCAATCTTGGTCCATGCGCTTCAACACATACTTTTAGAATACCCAATGACACCTTTATAACCACCCGATTCTGAGCGGTGTTTGATGTCATCAAAGTACCCATCCGGTGATGGTGATTAACATAACCTCATGGTCGAAGGATTAGGTTACTATGCATTTGAAAGCTTGTAGCAATACGAACTTAATGACTTGATCTTATGCTATGCTTACTATGGGTGTGTGTCCATCACATCATTCTCCTAATGATATAACCTTGTTATTAATGACATCCAATGTCCATGATTAGGAAATCATGATCATCAATTAATCAAGAAGCTAGTTCAACAAGAGGCTTACTAGGGACTCTTTTATGTTTACAAAACACACATGTATTAGTGTTTCCTTATAATACAATTATAGCATGGGATGCAAACATTCATCATAAACACAAAGATATAATAATAACCACTTTTATTATTGCCTCTTAGGAATATCTTCAACAAGGATTTCAACAAGGTTGTTTCCAACGTCTTGAGGTCATCCATTGTGACCTTATCCACGGCCTCATTCCCATTCTCCTTGGTACCCATACTTCTCTTAGGCGGTTAAGCCCGAATAAAGAGCCAGGGCTCTGATACCAATTGAAATGGATCGTATGGGCACCTAGAGGGGGGTGAATAGGTGCTACTTCAAATTTTAATGCTTTTTCAATTTTAGGCTTAACATAAAGGGTAAAATCTCTAGATAAACTATTAGGAGGAATTTCCCTATATGCAAACCTATCTACTAGCGAGTAAAAGGCGAGTGGAAGAGGAAAGAGTGAACCGTAGTGAAGCATGCGGAGACACAGGATTTGTTTTACCGCAGTTCCTTCCTTGTTAAGGGAAGTACGTCTGCGTTGGAGGGGTGGGCGGCACTAAGACCACGACGCCACAATAGGCCTCACCCTGTTCTCCGATGGATCCCGCCACCAAAGGCCTGATACACCTTTCCACTATAGGAACCCTTCGAGGCGGGTACCGGTGCCTTTACACAACTAGCAGGGCACAACTCCACAATCAACTTGGAGGCTCCCATGATGACAACAAGCTGCCAAGAACAGGTTTATCAATAACAAAGAACAAGATCTAGATATTAACAAGAATACTAGATCAGGGATTTCTCCAAATGAATGGAGAGGAGTTGATGCGCTTGATTCATGATGACGATGATGATTTTCTCCTCCTTCAGGTCCCCCAAAGATCGAAACCTTCAGGTGGTTGAAGTGGGAGATCTAGAGAGGGAGCTCTTGCACAGGGTCTGATGTTTTTCGAATGAATCAAGAGTTCTGCTCGTTGGGGAAGAAGGGATATTTATACCCCCTTCCAAATCCAAGTCGTTGGAGCCTTTGGGGGCCGGATTATCTGGCCCAAGTAAGGGCCGGATTATCCGGCCTGGGGAAAACTCCGCCCTAGATTTGGAATCTCCGGCAGAAAAACCGGCTACGGACAGAAGCTCATGCGGACTTGTCCTTCACACCTTCTCCTGGGGACCGGATTATCTGGCCCTAGGGAAGGGTCGGATTATCCGGCTGGGGGAAAAGACCGCCCCAGCCACGGAATATCCGGGGAAAATTCCACCCCCGGACAGAAGCTTGCACAGGAGCTCACTTGGGCGATTCCCCTAGGGCCAGATTATCCGCCCCAACATGAGGGCCGGATTATCCGGTCCTGAGAGAAAGACCGCCCTAGAGCCGGACTTTCCGAGGGAAAAACCTCCCCCAGATAGAGACTCGCGCAGAGCCAGTCCTAGCCAAAGTGGTCTGGCCAGATTATCCGACCCATGATGGGGGCGGATAATCCGCCCCCCCAAATGCACAAAACTTTCTTGCAACACTTAGCACACATTAGAACTTCCATGGTATTGTTATCTAACACACAAAACATAGGAAATCATGAAATGTTCTTTCACCCGCGAGGTGTCGCACTTGAGGCACTCAAGTCGTTGGAGCCGTTGGAGCGCAAGGACTTCATCACAACCTTGAGGTCAGCTTCAGCTTGTCTACATCAACCATGCTCTCCTGAGCGTTGACAATGCTTTTCGGTCTTCAAGGGTAAGTTCGCGAAAAGCCCCTCCCGTTAATGTATTACTAATAGATAGGTCCTGGCAACATCAGGGGTTCAGGGGCGTAGGGTAAAAAATTATTGTTTTCATGCGCGGAACCCCTACAGTGCTTGCTCCGCATTTCGAGGTTGTTCGTGGCTCGAATATTAGCATAGCTCGCCATCTTGATAGGAGTGAGCAGTTGTTTCTTCAGCGGCAACGGGACCACCCACATGTGTAGCGGGTGCTTGTGTTTTTTGACCTTCGAGCGAGGCGCGTTGTGTAAGTTGTGTGTAATCTTGTAAAGGATATTGGCCTGTTGGACCTTTGTAAAGAGTGTCGGCTTGTTGACCTATTGTGAAGATTGTTGGCATGTTGGCCTATTATAAAGTTTTTTGTTGGCCTTTTTGTTACTCTGATTACATTTAGTGTCAGAACCTTGCCGAGGTACTCATAGTTCAAGGATTCGACGGTTAGGACGGTTCAGCTACTCAGGCCCTCGCGAGCGATACTTGAGTGTGTTTAGTTGGCAGTGTATCATAGTATGTTGGGGAGGCGTAGCCCCCGAGTGTTGTAATGCTTAGAAGTAAAAAACAAGTAATCATCTCTCAGTAGAGGAACTATCTTTGTTGATTGTAGGTAGTAGTTATATGTTTCAGTTGAGTAGCTATGCTAAGTAGCCTTATTGAAAGGTAAAGACATCTAAGTGTAGAAACGACACAGTTGCACGATGTTTCAGGGGTTGGAGTACACGACTCCGGATTCCACATCCTTAAGGCGATAGGGCGCTGCCTAGGATTACTTTGGTGATGATGTAGGGTCCCTCCCAAAAGGACTCCATCTTGAGGTGTCTCTTCTGCTTGAGTTGTAGCACGAGATTTCCTTTGGAGAAGGATCTTGGGCACAACCGTCAGTTGTGGTAGTTGCGGAGGTTCTGCTGGTAGACCGCTGAACGAGCGGCGGAGATGTCGTACGCCTCATACATCAAGTCGACATCATCCTCGAGTGTGGTCGTAGATTCGGATTCGCTATAAGTAACCACCGTGGGGTGTTGTAGCATACCTCGGCGGGTAGTACCGCCTCTGCGTCGTGCACCATGAAGAAATGTGTGTAACACGTGGTGTTGTTTGGAGTTGTACCCTCACCTTTGGCTCCTCCCAACCTTTATATGAGAGGTCGGGTCTCTGAGTCCAGTTCTGGTCGGTTACAGATTAAAAGGTAACTCTATAACTATGCCGGTTACATCTTGGGCTTTGGCTTGATCATCACGTCTAGTTCCTAGGATGCGGGTGCTTCCAGAACCTTCGTCTTCTTATGAGCCTCATGGGACCTGTCCTAGGTTTGTACCAGACATACTAACAATGGAAACCCGACAGGTCATACCCATGTCACCCGGCTCCCCCGTCCTCAAAACCGGCTACTCCAAGCACTTTGGCACCTCCAAGTGCTCCGCCCGCCTCTTCCGGTTGGCGCCCTTCACATGACCCCTAGACTGGGCTCGTCTAGGCCTAGCCCATGCCCTGGTCTGCTCTGTCACCCTATGGTGCCCCATCCACCTACATTCGTGCCTGGTAGCCCAGTGTTCGTCCTCCTGCCGGTGCTCCTGGGATTCTTGCACCACGCCAGTGGGTGCACGCCTATCATGCTTCTCCAACGTACGATCCTCCAATGTGCACTGCTCCGACGTACGCTCCACCGACATACACTACTTCGACATATGGTCCATATGACGCTTCAGCACCCCACTACGCTGATGGTGGTGCCTCCTACACGCCCATGGCGACTCTACTGTCGACACCGCCACATTAGCCTACACCTACACCAACCTCAACCTCGACATCAAGCTAGGATCAAGCTTCCTTTCTTTAGGCCATGAATATTTTTTTAGTTTTCAAGGAAACTCAGGTACATATTGGATTTTCAATTTTGGTACTTGTAGTCATATGTATGCATCTAGTAATTCGTTGTCCTCTTGCACCACATCTCCTTTTCCTTCTATTACCCTCGGTGATGGTTCTTTTATTCTGATTTATTGTGTTGGTCAAGCTCAAATTCCTTCTTATACCAAACCACTGCTTCTTCGCGATGTTCATATTGCTCCGCCTCTCATCAAAAATCTTATTCTTGTTCGCCAATTTACTCGTCATAATCTTGTTTCTGTCGAATTTGACCTCTTTGGTTTATGTGTGAAGGATTATCTGGCCAAGGCCGAGATCGTATTTTTCAACCTCCGGTGATTTATACTCCCTCCATGGTGTCCCTGGCGCAACCCCTCCCACATCCATGGTGGCCTTAGTTGATCTTTAGCACCAACGACTCGTCCGTCCAAATAATGTTATTTTATCGTCTCTACTTAACGAATTTTCTATACCTTGTAATCAAGATTCTCATAATTTCTTGCTTTGCGATTACTATCAATTAGGAAAACATGTTCGTGTTCCCTTTAGTTCCTCTAAATCCACTAGTACTTGTCCATTTGAATTACTACATTGTAATCTTCGGACATCCCTAATTGCAAGTGTTTCTGGTTTCAAGCATTATCCTATCAGTCTCGGTGATTATACACACTTTGTTTAGGCTTTTTCTTTGCGCAACAATCCGATGTACACAACCTTTTTATTAATTTCCAACTCTACATTTATGTCCACTTTTTCCTTTCAATTTGTTTTATTCAATGTGATAATGGTCGTGAATTTGACAATCTTAAAAATCGTACTTTCTTTATCCAATACGGTATTCTTCTTTGGTTTTTATTGTCCTTATACATCGCCTCAAAAAGGCAAAGTTGAACGCTCTCTTCACACAGTAAATGACATTGTCTGTACTCTTTTACTTCAATCCTCTATGTCCCCAAATTTCTGGGTTGAAGCTCTTCGTACAACCGCTTTTCTACTTAATATTCGCCCTTCCAAAGTAAATCCAAACACCAGTCCTTACTTCTCTCCTTTTCTCTATCATCCCATCTACATTAATAGTTGTGTTTTCAGTTGTCTTTACTTTCCAAATGCATATGCCACCACACCTAATAAACTTTCTCCTCGCTCCATCCTATGGGTTCTTCTTGTTTTTTCTGCCGAAGACAAAGGATATCGCTGCCCTGATTTACACACTGTCCATGTACACGTGCCATGTCATCTTACCTTTGTCGAAAATATATTCCCCTTTTCCCAACGAACCACACCTGACTCCACCACTCCACCCCTTCTCGCCCTACATGTTGTCCTTTTTATGCTCTTGCATCTACCGTACCTCTTGCCATGGCAACCGAACACATCCAAAACCTACCCACATCAGACCAAACCCTTGTCGTGGCAGCCCCCTCCTCTGCCGTGAGTCCTAGCATGACAGTCGAAACCCCACAAAACACAATAGTAGCAGAGCTTATCTCTATCGTGGCAGATCCTCCACACCATGATCCCACACGCATGCTTCATCCGCTATGCCAGGCGCCTCACCTACGTTACACCCCCATCCTCATATCGTACCCACCACCGCACCACAAAACGATCACACTATGCGCACCCTCAGAAAGTATTTTTCGCCTACCTTCTCAACGTCTTAATCGCCGATGTGTCTCTTTTTTCACTTACAAAATCTTACAAATCCACTTTTCTTGATACAATTTGGGTCGCTTCCATGCACGATGAGTATAATGCTCTCCTTGAGAACAACACCCGGCAACTGGTTCCTCGCCCTTCTAACACCAACATCGTGTCCGGCAAATGGGGTTTTCACCAAAAAATTCATTATGATGGAAGTCTTGCACGTTACAAAGCTCGTTGAGTCTGTCATGGTTATTATCAGCAACACAGTATTGATTACAATGAAACATTCTCTCCTGTTGTCAAGCCCAGTACCATTCGCACTATACTTAGCATCGATGTCTCTTCCACATGGCCCATCCACCAATTAGATGTCAAAAATGCTTTTCATCATGGCTCTCTTAAGGAAACCGTGTATTGTCAACAACCTATAGACTTTGAAGATCCTTACCATCCCAATCATGTTTGTCTTTAAAAATCCCTTTATGGTCTTAAACAAGCACCTCACGCTTAGTTCTTCCTTCATTCAAATATTGGTTTTACTCCCTCCCTTTCTGATACCTCTCTCTTTGTTTACCACCATGATTCAGATGCCTCCTACTTGCTTCTTTATGTCGATGATATCATTCTTACTGCCTCTTCTCAAACCTTGTTAAATCACATCATCGCTCTTCTTCAATCCGAGTTTTCTATGACTTATCTTGGTCTCCTTCATCAGTTTATGGGCATTGCAGTCCTTCATGATTCTTCTGGTCTTTTCCTTTCCCAACGACAATACATTCTTGATCTTCTCTCTCGTGCTGGTATGCTTCATTGTCAACCTTTTCGCACTCATGTCGATACAACTTTCAAACTTTATGCGGATGGTGAACCTTTTTCTTATGCTACTCTTTATCGTAGTCTTATTATTGCTCTTAGATATCTCACTATTACTCGTCCAGAAATTTCCTTTGCCGTCAAGCAAGATTTTCTATACATGCATGATCCACGCCTCCCTCACTTCAATCATGTCAAACGTATTTTTCGATATCTCAAAGGCACCCTTTAGCATGGTCTTCATATTAACAATTCTCCTCCTAATTCTTTCACGACATACTCTGATGTAGACTGGGCTGGTTGTCCAGATACTCGTAGGTCCACATTCGGATTTTTCATTTTTCTCGGTAATAATTTTTTTCTTGATCCTCTAAAAGACAGGTTACGATATCTCGCTCGTCTGCTGAGGCTGAGTACCGTGGTGTGTCACATGTTGTTGCTGATACTAGTCGACTTCGTTGGTTATTATTGGAGCTACACCGACCTATTGAGCATGCTACTATTGTTTATTGCGACAATATTTCAACTGTCTACATGTCTGGGAATCCTGCTCAACATCGTCGCACTAAACACATTCACTTTGTTCGAGAAAAGGTGGCCCTTGTTCCTTCACGTTCCAACTACTGCTCAGCTCACTGATATATTAACCAAAGGACTAGCTACTACACCGTTTCAAAACATTCGTTTCAGTCTCAACATTCGAGCCAATCTCAACATTCGAACCTACCATTGATACCGCGGGGATGTTAGACTAACACGTGTACCGCAAGTTGATCTATGTCTAGTCCTAGTCGAGTCGGTTTGTATCCTTATATAAACACTTCTACGGTGCCCCAAATTATTATCGATTACTAGATCATGATAACGCGCGTTGCCGCGCCTATCCATTACAAAAATTGAATGAGAAGATTTTCATAATTACGTGGAGGCAAAAGCTAAATAAAACTGTAATATGAACGATGAAAAAGGATAAATAGGTGTAAATAAGTTGTCACGTAGTATTTTCCTATTTTTAATGACACGTACCCTAGTTGTGAGTATAGTAACAAAAAATATAATGTACGCAGACCAAATAACTAAAGTTTGTTTGTAATTTTTAGTGATATGGATAGTAAAAAAACCTAGAATAGTACAAGATATTATTGTGAATATCCTAGCGTTTCGCCTCGGCTATTCATCCACAAAGCTCTAGTATAGTAAAATTTCTCTAGCCTACATAAATAAACAAGGACAATGCTTTTTACCAGGTCAGATGGATGACATTTACAAATAGTTATAGGAAAAACAAGCAAGTAATTTAGGGATATGATCTTGAGTGTTGATTGCAGATCAGCCTTATGAAGTACAATGATATCTGCAATACCGAGAATCTGAAGAGCAAAATGCAATAAATTATGAAATATGGCAAGATAATATGGAATCTAAAGAGAAAAATGGAACAAATTGTGAAAAATGAAGGTGAAAATCTGCAGTGAAAATGACCTATGTTGATGGGTTGATCCACGGATATCTCGTGAGAGTAATAGGTGAGGATGGGTAGCGAAAATGAACCTGAATGCATCTCCGATATTGTTTCATAAACATCTCGTCTAATCGACCAATGATCTATTCTCCGTTGTCCTTTTCCCATTGAAATAACATAAGTTCCTGTTAGACCATCAATAGTCCTTCATGCATAGACATATGAGCAAATTATGACTTATGAGTGTATGGAAGCAAGAACAACTTTTGTAGAAGACGCAATCAGAGAAGTACCATTTATAATCTTCACTAAAAGATAAAATACGAAAGCTGCAAATTTTCAGTTTCTAAGTCATCGGTAACACATGTATAAACAATGAAATGATGAAAGGGTGACCAACAAGCACAATAGATTATGTGGGTCAAACATTCCAGACAAAATTCATTCTTTGAGTCGGCTAAAATAGCTAGTCCCTCCGACCCAAATTAGTTGACTTAGATTTATCTAGATTCGATTGTATTTAGACATGAATTAGTTTTAGATATCTTGACAAATTTGAGTCAACTAATTTGGTCGGAGGGAATAGAACATACAAGTCTATATCACAGAGAAAAATAAATACCTCGTAGCACAAGATCGTTCTCAAGTTCTCCAACAGAAAAATTCTCTTGGAACACATACGGCAGCAGTCAGCCTCAAGGACGTTTGCGGTTGCCAGGTGAAGAATTTTGATCTACTCCTTGTAAAGGATGACTCTCTTGGAAGGTTCATCTCACTTTCTTGGGCAGCGGCCGTCATGGATCCGGACCTGGTCCTGGTAAGCAGTGACTTGGAGATGGCCGGAGCCGTGGTGGCACGGGGTATCGAGGTCGAGAAGTGGAGGCACGTAAAGGTAAGCAAGCTCGTCGAGGAAGGCAAGATACCACCGGTGTAGAGCTGTGGGATGATCGGAGGCATGGTCAGGATGGATTCAATCGCCCCGCCATATCTCTTAGGTCAAAGCACCGCCTTCGCCCTCGCGTCATGGCTCACCCGTGACCGCTCTATGGTTCGGGAGGAAAAAGGCTGGCGGCGTACAGCAAGATGAGGCACGTGTACCCAGATGGGCTTTAGCGGGACTTTTGCACGTGTACCCAGATGGGCTTTAGCGGGACTTTTTAGGCCCAATTAATCAGAACATTTCAATTTGACGTCGAGAGTAACATCCTCAAGGGATAGCAGCCACAGTATGGGAAGTGAAGCACATCCAACGGTCAGAAATGTGCAAACAGAGCGATCAGACGGTAGAAATTGTCTAGGTCGTGAGGGAGCTTTATTTTGTCTGATTTGATGTCCAGAGTAGCTTGCCCGGGACATTGGGCAAGGGGCATCGGACGGTCGGACGGCAAAACTGTTAGATGGCGTGAGAGAGCTCCTATTTGGCCCGGTTATAATATCCCTAATTGTTCCACGCAATCTTTCAGTTTTTGTACTCTTTAACACTACTTGGAGCTTGGTAGGTGGATACCAAAGTCAAGCTTAGTCCTACTAGCGAAGAAAGGCAGTCGCACCTTGAACGTTCAGTTCTACCACAAACTTTGTACTACATCCCAAAATACAGGATTACAATCGCACACGCCGAGAAAGACTAACTGCATACAGGTCTCGTTGTGGGATCCAATGTCACCAAAAACTAGCCATCTGCCAGAACAAATTACACAGTATTAACTGATATAAGGGATCTCCAGCCTTCTTACTCTCTGAATGACCCTTCGGCAGATCGGACAGGCCTTGTTTTCACCTTCCACAATCCTGCAGTGATGATAAGCAACAGGTTATTCTTCAGTTACAACCGACTTGTTCTGTGAAAAACATCGCATTTGTCGAGGTGTCGTGTCAAACTAACTTGGAACAGATAAGTCCGAAATATTTAGAGTTCTGTGTGAAGCTTAAACAAGAGTTGGGCCTTCAAGTCCGACAGATTACGAGCCACATTTTACATGTGTTCTAAGAAGCAGGCCCATAAGTGTTCAAACTTTCTAAAGTAGATCTAAGCTGCGCTGATTGGACCTCCTAAGTCCTAGTTCCGGATTAGAGACATACTTACCTCCTTGCACATGTAAAACAGGTGAAACCGTGGCCACAGGGTACAAAGAAGCAGCTCCGGGCTGCGTCGTAGCAGATTTTGCACGCCTTCTCGCTGTGCAAATCTTCCGTGGAGGCGCAGCGCATGCTGGACTCAGGCTGCTCTTCTGTTGCTCCATAGCTAATGAGCACTTCTTTGCTCGGCAGAATTGGTGATGTTTCGCTGTGAGTTGCGGCCTGACCTTGAGCTGCTTCATTCTCTGCATCAGAATATTCTGCAAGTTGCTTCAGGTAGCAGTAAAATATCGCCAGAATAACCCCTGCAGTTGGAACCAAATGGAAATAAGAAGAATAGAAGGATTTGATCAACGGATGAGCAAGCGAAAAGCTGTTGACGGACAAATGCAGCACCTATTATGACAAAGCATGCGACCAACTGAGAAGCGAATGAGGAGACCTCGAGAACGAAGAGTGTCATAAGCACCTGAAGAAATTAATTTCGACCAGATTCAGTATTAGTTTTCTGAATTTCATCTATCTAAGACAGGAAATGGGAGATACGTACCTTTAGCCGCTAGTACAAGTTACTTGATAATAGTCTTGATTACCAAAACATCCCAGTAGACTGACAGTAAACCACCGTGCACAGTAGTAGCAAGAATGGGATTCACAGTGGATCAGTTACAGCAGAAGATTTCATGCTCAAGTGATGGAGGAGCCCTTCGCTTGTATGCAACTACTCATGAGTAGGAGATAGGTCCAGGCAGGAGAAGAGCCACTAACTTGGTTCTCTTTTACTACTTACCGGTCCTATCCTTTCAGCTGAAAGTCTGAGACTGGATGACCAGTTGTTGCCAGTAAAAGTTGCAAGGCCAACTACCATTCTTTCAAGTATTTAGGGAGAAGGGCTTGTGTTTCGAACTCACAAGCATGCTACAGAAGTTGTTCCATACTTGATGAAATTGTCTCAAGCACGTCTACACGAGAGTTATAGAAGAAAGTGCACAGATCTGAGGGGAACCAAATGACAGAACCTCACAAGCATGAAGATATACGCCTAAAAGGAGCAGAAGCTCAGAATCACAGAGAACTGAACTACAAGTCACTACCAAAACTTTGTACTCCCTCCATCCAGAAATAAGTGGTGGATTTATGTAAATTCGCATGTATCTAGACATGTTTTAGTATATAGATACATGCGAATCTAGACAAATGAAAGTCACTTATTTTCGGACGGAGGGAGTAGTTAAGTACGAATAGAAATTGACCAGAATCATGGGTTAGTTCCCAACTAAGAAGTACGATAGAAAAAAGTGTGACAGCAAGCATACTAGCATTAAAACAAAGAGCCTTTTGTCTAAAAAATAGCAAAAAATCACTAATTTAAAACTGGCTAAGATTGTCAACTATAAATGATCTAAAGCATGATATGCGAGTCTCAAATCTCCCAGTCCAGATCAACTGAATTATGTAGATCAACTGCCACACCCCCTAACCCTCTTAGGACAGTAAGTTAGTCAAGTGTTTGGCTCATATCCAGAGTTTACGCTTGCCCACTGTTAATAAACTAGGTCCCACACGTCAGAGACACGTGGAGTTGCGCAAAGACAAAAGATCAGTTAAGCAGGCTAAGCTCTGCCCATTTTTCCACTTCACTAGTTAGCCTTATCAGGAAAAGACCATTTGGAATGCTTGAAAAATAAAATACGCCTGTCTAAAAGATATACCAAAAAAACATGAAGTTCAGAAAAACAACAGGACGTATTTGTATACAGATTAAAATGCAAATGCCAGTAGTCCTACTTACTGTCAAAACTTTCCTGTGGCATGATCGAGAAAACACTGCATCAGCTGCAATTCCTACAAAGTTCAGCACCCATCACCTGCAATCGCAGAACATGACCTGTTGCCAGTGATCTCCCGCAAAAGCTTCAACACAGCATTGCAGTTAGGACTGGCATGGTCCGGAGATTCATGGATGATTATATTTTGGGCGCAGCTTATAGGCCCAAATGCAACAACAAGCTCCTCAATCTAAACCAAGTATCTGCTGAGGCATTTCGCCGAACAGTCTGCAAGCACCGCAGCTCATACATGCGAAGAGGCCTGCTGGTGATAAAGCCTACATGCGGGAGGTCAGGAGCTCAGGAGCTCAGGACACTTCCCAAAAAGGTCATGGACCTGAGACCTGTTTAATAAAGGATATATGTATCAGTCGATGCGAGGCCAGGGTTTTATCCGCTTTTGGGGGGGGGGGGGGGGGGGAAACCTGAGACCTCTCGGTACAATAGGGAACACAGTGCGTTTCCATTTTATTTGTAGTCCTGATTCATGATGTAAACCAGTACAGGGCTGCATATACGATGTTCAGATGTTTTTTATGTATCAGATGACTTCACGTACAGGCAACAGCAGTTCTCATGATTTGCTTGCTTGCGCTTACTTGAATCTCCTACCCTGTCAGCGCCACAAATTGTTGTGAAATTGGGATGTTTGGTAAACGATCCTGTCCGGTTTTACAGTAGCCTAATTCAATGTAGGGCAAGCAGCCAAGCAGATACATAGCATCTACACCTAACATATGAATATAGGTTATAATTTTCTCTCAAAAAAAGGAATATAGCCTATAATTAGCAACCCATTTTTCTATCATTAACCAATGCATCATGTTTCCCTAAAAAGACTCATGCAGCATGTTGGCCATCCATCACGTCTGTGCCAACGTCAATCCAACTTGACAAATGGCGGTCTCGTGTGAGGCACATGAAACTTTTAACATATAGCTAGGATCTGTGTACTCCCTCCGCCCCAAAAAGGATGTCTCAAGTTTATCTAAACTTGGATGTATCTAGACACTATTTAGTATATAGATACATCCAAATTTAAACAAACTTGAGACATCCTTTTTGGGACGGAGGGAGTAGTACATTTGGTGGTAACTGAGGACAGAAACAAAAGAACTTCCTACATTTACCAACAGGCAGCACTTGCATTCCACTGTCTGCCAGTGGCTTTGCCTACCCCTACTACTGCTTCCACAAAAGTATCCTATGGATCCGACTGTTTTGACACAAAAAAGCTTAGCCCCATAACCTGATTTCTGCTTTGCATCCCTTGCTTAGTGCGGCGAAGGCAAAACACGCTTCGCGCGTTCTGAGACAATCCTGCAGAAGTTGGAACACACCATATCATGCCGAAGAATGTGTAGTATAAGATTGTACGATGGCAGGTAATTATGCAAGAGCGCAAGCTCAGCAGATTACCGGAGAGCTTCAGCGACAGTGTCGTCATCCGGATCAAGCTTTGAAGCCCTGAGAAGTGCGTCGGAAGCGCCAGCATAATCCTAGCATAAGCGTGACACCTTGTCAGCGCGGCAGAAACATGGGTGAACCAGGTCAAGTTGACACACCTGGATTGGTAGAGGAAGTGTCTATGTTTTGACAACTGGATTTCAAGTTAGTTTACGGCAACAAAGAGTAGAAAGGTGAATGTCATACTGATCACCTGAAGCGAACACAAAGCCATTCCTTGACGATAGTAGCCTTTGGCCCAGCCAGGCCGCATCCTGATGCAGGCCCAGGCGTCAGACAGTGCATCGTCAGCTATGCCAAGGCGGAGCCAACAGATACTCCTGTTTGAATATAAGCTGGCATCTGTGTCACCATCGAACTTCATCGCCTGCAGAAGGAGAATATTATTTTTAGAAATCAGAACTTCATAAATGATATATCGCGTGAGGACATGCCTAAAAAATTTCAGAATGACAGTTCCTGCTAGAAAATATAGAAAGAAATGTTTCTTTTTTCATTATGACAGCAAAACAATAAAACCAAAAGAATTTGCACCCGAACTGGAGCATACAAACGAGTTGGAATTACCATGCTGTAACAAAGAATGGCTGCGTCATAGTCCTTCATTTTGAAGGCCGAGTTTCCTTGTAGTTTCAGTTCACCTTTCCTCGTACGACAGGCTTGTGTCACCTAAACAAAAACAAAAATCTTATAACTGGGTGCACCAAATGGTTGATCTACTTAAAAGCAATATGACGTACCCACTTCTGGTAAGTGGAAGAATTTACATATCTCACTATCTCATCAACACTCCACTCCACCATGGTTGGAGCCCGTCGGCAGCGGGTTACAGGAAACAGAACTTCAGTGACTTGCTGTTCAGCATGAATCGCGGCGATTTCTATAGGTAACCTACCAAGCTGTTATAGAGTAGAGCAGCCATGAGGTACTAGAGAACCAGTAGAGACTAAGGATTGCAATTTGCAAAAGAACAACACAAACTGGGTGATAAACTTTGAATAGGTTATGTATTTGAAGAGAAGATCAAATGTGGTAGGAAAGGAGGGAGGCACTATATGCTCACTTCATCAGTAAAGTTTGGGTCTGCTCCAGACTCCAACAAGTAGTTGATAAATCGGATGTTGCCACGGCGGCTGCATGCTAACAACAGAGGTGTTGCTCTTGCTCCATGGAGTCCACCAGCATTAACGTCAGCACCAGCCTAGTTAAAAGTAACAAAACAATTTTAGCATACCGACTGATGTTGATTGGAAATATCCAAAAGAATTCTTATTCAAGCATATGTATGTCCTTAGGTTTTTTTCCCGAAATGGGGAGATCACCCTGGCCTCTGCATCCAAGAGATGCACACAGCCTTTCCTATTAGATTATTCGCACACCTAACAAGAGAAATTGCAAAGATCAGGCCGAAGCCACCAAACTAGCGACAACTCGCTGATCCTACAACACTGATGAAGGGGGTGTCCATGAACCCAACACCCTGACATCACACCAACGCGCATCTAAAAACCGAAGGCCTCGACAAGTCGCCCAATGGCGATCAAGTGGCACAACCAGTCCGGCAGTCCATACACGCTCCAGAAGTCCCGACCGCCGCCGTCTTCCGCATACCCATCTTCAGGAGAAATCAATGCAAAAACCTTGCGAGGTCTGCCGTCAACGCCACCATGATGCTAGACAGCTCTGCCACCCTGCTCGCGTCCAACATGCTGCATCCGTCGCCGAGACACCGCTGCACCATGCCGCCGAGACTCGTCTTCGTGGATATGGTAGATAAACACTGCTCCACCACCGGACCCTTCCAAGCATCTCGTGCTCCAAAACGATGCCCTCGAGAAGGGAAACCGCACTAATAGTGCCGCCATCACCGACCCGGGATAGCGAGATCTAGGGTTTCCCTCGGAGCCTCTAGGCATGATGTGGAAGAATTGCAGCAACGACAACTTCATCAAGGTAACGACGCCCGAAGACGCCGACATCATCAGCCCTGACCACGTCGGAGCCCAGATCTCTCCAGCTTCCAACCTCGCCTCCAACCACAGCGCAGCCCGAGGGACCAAGCTACAAGCATAGCCGCAGGAGGAGGAGGTCATATCCACTAGGGTGTCAAGTGGGATCCCACCAAAATCCCACCTTTAGTTCATTTGTCAAAAGCTAGTGTAAATTTTTGTTCAAAATTTGAACTAGATTTTGGCAAATGAACTAGAAGTGGGATTTAGGCGGGATCCCACTTGACACCTTAATATCCACGCCAATTGCCTCGATCTGCCTATACTAGGTCCACAACCGCCACCCTTTCCTAGCTACTCCGTGAACTGGAGGGAGTACTACTAGTTCACGAAGCTAACTCGTCTCGGAGATCCGTGCATTGAACACAAAGTACTCTCTCTGTCCCGAATTATTTGTCGCATTTTTATCTTGACGCGTTTTATTGTATTGCAAATCTTGACAAATCTGTGACATCTAATTCAGGACAGAGGGAGTATAACAGATTAATTCTCACAATGTTGTACTCCTACTTACCTGAATGAGCAGCTTCATGCATTCCAAAGAGCCACCAAGAAGCGAGGAGACCAACGGCGTGAAGACGCAATTTGCAACCTTGCTCGGCTGCAATGTACAAGATTGTAATTTGCAAATGATCAATAAGCCACGAATGGGCATTCAAGGCCACATCGAAATATGCATATGCATAGAGCGGAACGCCGCATGACATACATCGGCACCGTGGCGCAACAGGATGTCGACGACGGCCGGGTGCGCCCCCGCCGCGGCGACGTGCAGCGGTGTGCCCCGGGGGGTGGCGGCGCCCACGTCGGCGCCTCTGGACAGGAGCAGCATCGCCAACTCGCGATCCCCTGCACGGACGGACAACCCAACCGGTCAGGTCCATCGACACCCCAGCTGGTCTACTGCTGGTGCCGTCGCTCGTACCGTTGTAGGCGGCCCAGTGGAGCGGGGTCAAGCCGTCGCCGTCCGCGGCGCGTGGGCTGGCGCCGCGCTCCAGAAGGTAGGCCGCCGCCGCTGTGTGCCCGAACGTGGCAGCCAGGAGCAGCGGCGTCTCGCCGGGGGAGGATAGGACGTCGACGGGGAAGGCGAGGTCCTGGACGAGGTAACGGCAGGCGTCCGTCCGGCCGTTGGCCGCGGCCAGGTGCAGCGCTTCGCGGCCGCACGTCGACGTGACGCCTGCAGCGCCGCCCCGCGTCGTCGCCTCCAGCTCCACCGCCATCCCTGAAATCAGCGTCAGTCCTGAATGTTCACGGGGTAGCTTTGATTGGACGAAGGGGGTGGGTGAATGATGAAGGGCATCGGGCCCGTACTGGCGAGGAGGTCGAGGTTGCCGTCCATGGCGGCCATGAGGAGCAGTCGCCGCCGCCGCCGAATCGCCTCGACGACATCGGCACCTACTATATATTATACTCCAGCAAAGAAAATAAACCGGTGCCTGCGTCGCCTAGGCGGAAATGTTGAATCAAAATGGAAAGAGAAACTAAGAAGCTAGACGGACCTGACGACGTGGTGGCGGCGCACGACGAGGATGGGCGCGTCGCCGCCGTGCTCATCGTCTGTGGTCTCGAAAGTGACGACTTCTTTGTTTGGGTCTTCGGACCTGTGTTGTGTGCGTGCGTAGATGAACCGCAAAGAGGGAGCGGTGTCTTGAAATCTGTAGCTGGCCGGTGATGCACAGTGTACGCAAGTAAATACGGAGCAGGCGGCGACGGGACACCGTGACGTGACGCGACGCCGGAGCAGGCGCAGACAAGAGGGGAAGGTACGCGAGGACTCCGCTAATCCTACTCTACGAAAAACTATTTAGGGCATGTTTGATTCAGTTCCATACGAATTTACTATGCATTGCTTTTCAACACTATAATTATGGATTTCTAACAAGAGGTGCCTCTTGTAAAGATTCCTATATGGGTATGACAACTATGACACGTATCTAAACTTTATAAAAATTTCTGCGTTTTTTCTACGGTGCAATCAAACAGCTTATCTTACCGATTCCTATATTTTCATTCTTATAGGATGATCGGTGTCATGTCATTCTATTCCTACACTTTTCCTATTCCTGTGTTTTACAAATTCTTTGAACCAAACGTGCCCTTAGGCCCTCCACAGCATGGTCGATGTCCAAAGCGTGAAAAGTTTGTCACCTAATCATTGATGCCGTGAAAAATAAGTCAGACTCCATTCTCACAGCGTTTGGAAAAACTATCGATACTTGAAACAAAGTGTGGGACCTATCTCTTCTCGCATGTGTCCTTTTCTCCTCCGGTTCTCTTCATCGCATGCGATTGCCAGCTCAATACTGCTAATAGTTTACTCGCTGTCGCGTTTGGACATCGGAGCACCTAGATGCTCCGATTCGTAGAAAGACGTTTGGGGCACCTCCTGCACAGCGGAGGGCACCGACCCTCGATGCTTGAAAAACGAGTTTGGACACCGATTTGGTATACACCGTGGAAGGCTTTAGACTAGTCATAGTGCAAGGAACTTCAATAGTAACTAAGGGTCTAATTCAGCGAAATTGCTTATGTGGTAGTGAGTTAATGAAGAAAGAGGAGAATGAAGTAACATATTTGGTTACTGTAGCATCCCACATACCAATGCCGAATAAGTCTATTACCTAATAAATGATATTTTGTATGACACCACTTGTATGTTACTCTCCACTATGAAGTTAGTAACATAGAGTAGTAACTAAAGTTACTCTCCACTATGTTACTCTCCACTATGACCAGCCTTACGGACTAGTTACAGACGGATGTGGCTTCATATTGTTGGTAAAATCCGGTGGTTCGTTTCGAAATATGCTCATGTTGTTGTGGCAACTTTTTGCCACGTCAGTCCGTAGGATCCGTCCGTGCCCATACGTGTAGCATTACGGTGAGGACTCTCTCTTCCTCCGGTCAATCCGCAGTCGTTGATTTTTTGTCGTGTTCCGTGCACAAAGCACAACCTTTCTTCTTGCAAATTTGGCACACTGTTAGGGTGCGTTTGGCACCAAAGTATTTTCAAAGTATTCATAGAATAGCACTATTTATAAAAAACCATAGTTTGAAATACTTTGTAGTTTAGAAAACATAGTTTATGTAATACTATAGTATTTTTGTTGTTTCTAAGAAGAGGTTCAGGCCTCTTTTTAAAAAAACTGAGAAACGCAACAAAGCCAGAGTATTCAGTGTCCAAGGGAGAGAAAACCATAGTATTACAATACTGAAGTTTGTATAGAACGTTGCTTCCAAACGGAGCCTAGGTTTGTGCATGAAGCAGGATTACTTACTTTGTCGTGTATAATCAGAGAATAACAACCTAATTTCTAATTCTTGCCTCAGCTCGCTCTTGTCTCACGGAGTGCTCACCTCTCACGTGTGTTGGATCACGATCGGGCGGCTCAAACTCATGCCTCTCTAGCTGCCAAACGCACGAAGAGACGCTTGTCCCCGTCCCCCTCTCCTATATCTTCCTGCACCGCTCTCCACCATGCGCCCCTCATTCCCCTCGTTCACCTATATCATGCCCCGAGGATATGATGATACAAGCTCGCCCTAGGGTTCGCTAGGGAGAGAGGGATCAGAGAGACTTGGGGAGGAAGAAGAAGAGAGTCGGGGAATTAATTTCTTCCATAATTCATTCTTGACTGTCTCAACACTTACATCAGCTCTTATAACCTGAGCCACACACACCAAGCCCACATAGGCCCCAGCCCAACACACTCAGCCCACGGCCCACATAACGATTCAGCCTCTACTACTCTATACCCCGCTCATGTATTGCCAGGTGACAGCACTGGTGTTACATTGCCGCCCCTTTAGACCCAGCGTGTCCCCAAGCTGGTGACGATAGAAAACAGGCTCGAAGAACTTCATAGTCCTCCCAAGTAGAAGCTTCAGCTAGAAGAGAGTACCACTTCACCTTGACCTGCACATGCGCCATGTTGCCCTTCTTGCAGAGACGACGCTTGAGGATTGTTTCCAGAATGACATCAGCTGTGTCCAATTCCACTTGCACTGGCAACTCATTTGACACTACCCTGTAATCGGGATGAACTGGTTTTAGCTAAGAAACATGGAATACTGGGTGAATCTTTCTCTCGGCTGGCAACTTCAGCTTGTATGCCACTTCTCCATATTTTGCTTCCATAGGAAATGGCCCATAAAATTTGTATGTCAGTTTGGGATATGGGCGATTTTGACGATTGCGTATACGGTTGCAGTTTCAAATACACCAAATCTCCGACTTGAAACTATTTGTCTATTATTTTTGTCAGCATATTGTTCATCCTAAGTTGGGCTTTCTCCGAGTGATACTTGAGCAGATCAGAACAATTATATCTTTTGGCGAGGAAGTCTTTGACATCAGCATTTGCAATCTCATGCAAATCAGGCAACAACCCATAGTGAGGCTCCTCTTTGTATAGTGCCTTAAATGTGAGCAGTTAATAGAAGAATGATAGGATGTATTATACCAGAATTCTGCAAGAGCGAGCCAACTAAACCACTTGGTAGGTGTTTCATGAATTGTACACCGTAGATACATTTCCAGCAATTGATTGACCCTCTCAGTCTGACCATCACTCTCATGGTGTAAGCTATGCTCATCTGCAATTTTGTGTCAAACAGAGCAAACAGATCTTTCCAAAAATGACTGGTAAAAACTCTGCCTCTGTCAAAAACAATAGACACTAGCATCCCATGCAGCTTGACAATATTGTTGAACACAGTTTTTGCCACACATGAAGCAGAGTAAGGATGTTTCAATGGTATGAAATGGGCATACTTGGTAAACCTGTCCACAATGACCAAAATCACATCGTACCCTGCTGATTTTGGTAGGCCTTCAATGAAACCCATTGAAATTTCCTTCCAAGATCCTTTAGGTGGTTTCAGTGGTTGTAACAGCCTAGGTGGCTTGCAAAGTTTTATGCTTTGCCTGTTGACAAACACTGCACTATTTCCCAAATTCAGTTACAGCAGCCTTCATACCAGACCAAGCAAACAATTTGTTCAGTCTTTCATAAGTAGCTAAAACTCCTGAATACCCTCCAATTGCACTTGCATGAAAAGACTGAATCAGCTTTGTCTGCGGTCCCACATTATCCCCAATACAAATTTTCCAATGTAGTTTGCTGAGACCTTGCTGTAGTCAAAAACCATCAGAGTTGGTGCTAGTGACAGCCAGCTCCATCAATAAGGTTTGAGCCTTGGATTCCACAACATATTAATTAACCACTTCCTGTAGCCAAATAGGAATGCCAGCCGACACAGCATGCAAGGAAAACACATGGCCCACTTTAAACAAAGCATCAGCCACCTTGTTCTCATCCCATTTTTTTATACTAGAAATTGAAATTGAGCCCCCACTAACCTTGTCATAGATTTTTTCTGCAAGTTAGTGGCCAATACTTGCTCCTGGAGATGGCACAAGCTTTTGTGTTCAGTCCTAATAACAAAAGGGCCTCTAGACAAATAACATTCCCATCTATCCACAACCATCATAATAGCTAGGAATTACTTATCATAGATTGACAACTTCTTGTTGTTCACACTCAATGCCTTGCTATAATAAGCAATTGGATGACCTTCTTGCAGTAAGACAGCTCCAATTCCAGTGGCACATGCATCAGTTTCAATGCAAAATGGTTTGTCAAAATTGGGTAGAGCTAGCACTAGTGTGGTACTCATGGCTGCCTTCAGAAGTTGAAAAGTAGAATATGCTTCATCTGTCCAAACAAAACCTTGTTTCTGTAACAACACAGACAAGGGTTTAGCCAAGATGCCATATCCTTTCACAAACATTTTGTGGTATCCTTTCAAACCCAGAAATCCCCTCAATTTAGTGACATTTGTTGGAGTAGGCCAAGCCATCATAACCTTTGTTTTCTCCTAATCAGTTGCCACCCCTTGATCTGAGATAATATAACCCGGTTATTCTAATTTGGATTGAGAAAAGGAACACTTACTTTCCTTGACAAATAATTAGCGTTGTTGCAGAGTCTATAGAACAATAGTCAAGCGTTGCACATGCTCTGCCAAGCTCTTGTTGTAGACCAGAATATTATCCATGAGCACTAAAATGAGTTTCCTGATATAAGGTGCAAAGATTGAATTCATAGCACAAGGGAATGTAGTAGGGTAATTTGTGGTTCCAAAAGGCATCACTCGAAACTATTATTGTCCACTACGTGTTTTGAAGGCAGTTTTGTCCTCATCACTCTCTACCATCCTTATTTGATGGTAACCAGCTCTTAGGTCTAACTTGGAGAACATATTCATCTAGAAGTTCATCTACTACGGGCATAGGGAATTTACTCTTCACAGTTACTAAATCCAGCCCTCTGTAGTCAATACAAAACCTCCAACTACCATCTTTCTTTTTCACCAACAGGACAGTAGAAGCAAAAGGACTCATGTTGGGTACAATTGTTCCATTCTAGAGCATCTCGGCCACTTGTCTCTCAATTTATTTTTTGAAGTGAAGGATATTTGTAAGGTCTAGCATTGATTGGATGTGCTCCTGGCAGTAGGTGTATTGCATGATCTACTGTTCTATGAGGAGGCAACTATTTAGGTTCTTGAAATACCTGAGAGAATGTTGCCAGAACTTCCTAAATTTTTGCAGGAACCCCCACTTGGACTGCCACCTCTTTGCCCTCAACCACAACCAACTCAGCTACTTCCCATACATCATTCCCATTTATTGATTTAACAAACTAAACAGTAGACATTTCCTATAGTGTAGTATGCTTCTTGGGCAACATGCCTTGGAACGTCACCAATTTCCCATTGTGAACAAATTCAATCCATTTGTTGGGCCAGTAACAAGTCATCATGCCACATTTACTGAGCCAATCCATACCCAGAATCCCATCATACCCTCCAAGTTGCAGAATTCTCATGGAATGGCAGAAGGTATGGCCTTGTGCCCACCACTGCATATCTGACACAACCTTAGTGCAATTGATAACTTCTCCATTGTCCACCTTTACTCTGAGTTGTGGAATGGTAGTTGCTTGAAGCTGCATTGTGTTAACCAGATCTCTATCCAAAAAACTATGTGTACTACCATAGTTACTGAGCAGTAACATCACCTTATCCCCCACTAAAGCTCATATCTGAATTGTGCCATATTTTTTAGTTTCGGACAGCGCATTCAAAGACACATAGCCTTCTGGGGAATCTTCACTATTGCCTAATTCCAAAGCATCTAATACATCATCAGACAGGATTTCAGCTGCCTCAATTGCTTTAACTTGTGCCCCAGCTAGTAAGTTACACTGATGCCTAGGGTCGGTCTATTTTTGTCCATTTGGGTCAGGCCGCGGTCACTTTTGGGTCGTGGTCCAGCCTGTCCGGCCAGCCACGCCCAACGGCCCGACCCATCTGTCTGTCTCCCTCGCTGCCACCGCTTGACACCCTCGGCGATGGGACGTTAATGGCGACGTGATTTCGGCTATCAGCGCCTGTGGCTTCCTGCGTGACCGGTGTTTCACGCCATCGTAGCTTTCCGTTTCCCGCTCGCTCCTTCCCTCCCGTGCGTGCCTCCCCGGCCGTTTCCTGCCTTCCCCGCGGTCTATAAAAGATGACCGCCAGCGCGACTGAGACAACAAGCCCAAGCAAGAGCAACCGCCACCGAAAAAAGCACCAACCACCAGCAGCCATGCCTCCCCGCAAGATCACCAACTATATGAAGACCAGGAAGATGTGCTGCACCCTCTTCCCGAAAGACAACATCGATGTTGTCGAACTCCAGACCACGTTTTTGTCCCAGCGCATGGACGAGGCGGAGGTGGTGGCCTTCGAGGAGGAAGGATGTGTGGCCGAGGCGGCACTAGAGCAGGTGGTGGAAGCGGCCACATAGGTGGCGACCCAATGGGTCGTGCGTGAGGTTCACCACATCGTCGCCAAGGAGGCGATGGCCAAGGAGGCCGCATCAGTGGACCTCCGCGAGATTCGCCATAAGGCAGCCATGACCATGCTAGAGGAGGTGGCCAAGGAGGCCGCCAAGGTCGCCGTCCGCGAGCTTCGCTACGATGCCGCCACGCGCACTGTGGTGGAAGAGGCGGATCACACCGCCAACGCGATGGTGGAGGAGCTACGCGTGGCTATGACCGCCAAGGTGATGATCGCGTGGGCTCTCATCGACAGGGACGAGAAGGAGGTGGAGGACGAGGAGGGGGGAGGAGGTGGAGCGGGCAGAGGCAGAGGAGGAGGCGGGAGAGGAAGCAATCGCCGTCCCCCTGCAGATCACGCAGGCACTGGGCCTCGACCCAATGGAGCTCCAGCGATGGTGACCCCCTGATGAGTGCATATTTGCATCATGTTTTATATTATTATTTTGCATTGTAGACGTAGGATCTTGGTATTTTATGGTGTTCACGCGCATATTTTATGTCTGTTTTCACCAGGATCAGGACAGATGATGGATCCAATGGATATAATTATTGAAGCAGTTGTACTATGGAGAAAAGGAGTCAAGAACAATGCAAATCGCTTATTTGGGAAATATTATTAATACCAGAAGAAAACCAGAAGCGAAAAAGGAGACAGAGACCATAACAACCAACTATACGGGCGGAGGAAATATTCACGCCATATAGCTCCGGCCGTATAGCTGGCGCTGCCTCCGCCTCGTCAAATAGTTTCACCCCGTTCAATTGGTTTGAAGAGACGACATACAGAACACCCAGAAATCGCGAAAACCTCACCTTTGGAAGGCATCTGGAGGGGGAACTCATCCACCAGGGATCCATCTTCACCCTGCGCAGATCTGGGAGCATAATGCATCGATCTTCATCAACCACCACTGCATCACCACCATTCTCATCCATCCCATCTGCATCTTTTCTAGATCTTGTTGTAATTCCTATACACGTTGTGGATTTATTCAAGTACTATTCACCTATGATTGTTTCCATTACCATTACCATGATGTTGATTGCCTCCATATCTGAGTAGATCCTTAGTTCTTGGGAAGATGGAGAAACCCTAGCATATGACTGAGATGAGATAGAGATTATTATGTTATACATCATTATGTGTACGTGTCAATTGTATTCATCTTGATATTAAGGAGAAGTGCACCTTCTTAATATTTGTCTCTTATGGGGACTCGATGGAGGGGATTACTTGTTAGTAGACAGAGGGATGATAGCGCTTATGGTGACTATGAAGCGGTTGTCATTCTTTACGTACTAACTTGGGGAACTAAGGAGAACTCATCATGCCATGTACATGCCATGGGAGAAATCCCTTAATAGCGCGGTAATGCGATGGTTGTCGGTTACTGTCTGTTGTGGTTATGAGGACGATGTGTGTAGCGGTTGCTGGCAAATCGTCCATATATGGAGCTCCTCTCACATACATACACACTATGAGAATATCCTTTATAATACTCTCGATTACTTAGCCTAAATTGCTAGTGGTGAATCCACTAATCCCTGAGAATGCCTTTTTCCCTATTGTAGTTCCAAAGTTCTATTACACGCGCGATTCTGTATTAAGTTTTGCTTACTTTAAATTACCTTGTTCAACCAAAACCCAAAAACAACTTTATCTTCCTTGCATCTTAAAGTTATTTCTTAAGTACTTTGTTTAGTTATAGTTAAAAGCATTTTAGTCTTTCGCCTACTGCTCCCTGTGGGATCGATATCTTTATTTTGAAACTAGCTACAAATAATTTGTGCACTTGCAGTTATCAAGCTATTTTCTGGCGCCGTTGCCGGTGAGCTTAGCACTATAAGTCACTTTACTTTTAGTTATTTACTTTCGTTGTACTAATTTTTACTTGAGTTGCAGGACCACAACAATGGATAACACTCAGCATTTAAATCAGCTTGAGGCAGTAAGGAAAATGGGTTCGCCCATGGATTCCTTTTATAACTATCAACAAAAGCATAAATTCGGATTGAGTCGAGATCCATCCTTTGTTATTTGAGTTATTACATTCTAAGAAATTTGCAGGAAGCAATGAAGAAAGTCCATATGGAAATTTAGAATTCTTTGAAGATATTCTTAGTTCCTTTATTTTTGACGACTGTAATCTTGATATGGTTAAAATCTAGTTGTTTAGACAAACTCTCTCTAATAATGTTTGCGACTGGTACGGGTCGTTTTGTGCAGAAGCACCAAGGACTTGAGAGGAATTGACAACCAAGTTCCTATCAAAATATTACTCTAAAAGCAAAGCTCACAGGATGAGAGGTATTATTATCAGTTTCAAAAATAATCCCAGTGAGGGCCTTTATGAAGGATATCTAAGGTATAAAAGCTACCTAGATAATTGCCCCCATCATCGTTTACCTGATTGGTTGATCACCCATACATTTTATGGAGGGCTAAATATTGAAAATAGGACGAATCTAGACACTGCTTCAAATGGCAGTTTTCTATCTTATATATATGATGAGGCTTGGAATCTAATAATAAAAATGAAAGAAGCAACTGAAAATTCTAAAGATAAGAAAAATGTTACAAATAGTTTTTTAGAATATGCTTGCATTAATGATTTCCTTACAGATGAGAGGACAGATACAATGATTAAAACACTTAGTACTGATTCTTACTCAGTAAAGAAAATTATTGAGAATTATGCAGCGCATTTGCAAGTACCTACATAATGGGAACCTCGGAAACCTCTCGAAGAAAAGAAGCGTGCAAGAGCACTAATGGAAAAGTTCTCCTCGATACCTATACAGGGAATCTTTGAAAAAATACAAAGAGAGGAGGAACAAATAAAGAAGAGACTGAAGAAACCAGAAAGGAATTCCGAAGCTACAAATATAAATAATGTTATAATCAAACACCTTATGGAGGCACGAATAGTGGAGGATGAAGTGGTTATGTTAGACCGTGAAACTTCGGAATTCATCCGAGGTAAGGTTCGAGGTAATGAGACTTCAAAACCTATGACCCCTCTATATTGTGGAGAAACTTTCTTATACGGAATTTGTGAACCTATTTCCACCATAAATATTATGCCGTCATCACTTTATCAAGAACTTCGCTACAACTTAAATAGTCCAGATGTTGAACCGGTAGACACCACTATTACATTGTCTAATAGAACCAATGTAAAACCGGAAGGGGTAATCAGAAATATCTATGTCTTTATTGGCTCACTCATGTACCCCCTTGATTTTCATATTGTTGATATGCCTCGAGATACTTTTGTCCTATTCTTTTAGGCATGCCTTTTATTTCCATCACCAAAGCTCGAGTGGATAATCAGAAGGAAACTATTTCACTAAAGTTTGGAGAAGAAGAAATGACATTCTACTTTGCCAAACTAAAGAAGAGGCCATATGAAGTGGAGGATATTAAGGAAGAAAAGACGATTGCCGAGCTTACGGCAATTCATTTCAGTACTCCACAAGATGAACTAAAAAGGAGCTTGATTAATTGGGAAGAAGCGCCGAAAGATGAGAAGAAAGAAGACATCGATGATTACCTTGATTCAATTCCAGAGGCACAAAATCCACATGACTATGAAGAATTGGTAAGAACAGGAGATGAAGAACTTCCACCAATAGAATTGAAAAAACTTCAGATAATATGAGCTATAAGTTTTTAGATAATGAAAATAAGTGTCCTGTCATTATTAGTAAGAATCTATCAGAAAATGAAACTAATAAACTCATTTCAGTTTTGGTTAAGCATCGTGAAGCCTTTGGATATACATTGAGTGATATTAAATGAATAGATCCATCTATTGTAACACATAAGATTACCATGCTTGATGATGCTGAACCAGTAGTAGATACACAAAGAAGGCTTAATCCTAAGATGAAGGAAGTAGTAAGAAACGAAGTTATATGCTTACTTGATGCAGGCATAATATATCCTATTTCTGGCAGCAAGTGGGTTAGCCCAGCTCATTGCATACCAAGACAGAGTGGTCTTGATGCTGCTATGAATGATGAAGGTGAGCTAGTTCCTGTGAGACCAGTTGTAGGATATCGTATGTGTATTGATTTTAGAAAATTAAATCGCGAGACACAAAAGAATCACAAACCAATACCATTCATGGATAAATTTTTTAGAAAGACTTAGTAATAATTCTTATTTTTGTTTTCTTGATAGTTATTCTGGAAATTCTCAAATTGCCATACAGACAGAAGATCAAGAGAAAACAACTTTTACTTGTCCTTATGGAACATATGCTTATAGATTAATTCCATTTGGCTTATGTAATGCAGCAACAACATTTCAGGAACGTGTTCTCAAGATTTTTGTTGATTTTGTTGAGAAGACTATGGAGGTCCTAACAAACGATTTTATCGTTTGTGGAACAACTTTTGATAATTGTCTCTACAATCTGACCAGAGTTTTGCAAAGATGCAGGCAATCAAACTTAGTTTTGAATTGGGAGCAATGCCGTTTCATGGAAAGAGAAGGTAAAGTTTTCGGACACAAGGTTTCAGAGAAGGGGATAGAAATAGATAAAACTAATATAAATGCTATAGAAAATCTCCCAATACCACAAGACATTAAAAGCTTAAAAATGTTTCTGGGATATGCAGGATTTTATAAGCGGCTTATAAAAGATTTTGCTAAACTAGCTATGCCTGATGGCCCAAAATATATCAAGATCGTTGGGGAACCCCAAGAGGAAGGTATGATGAGCATAGCAGCAAGTTTTCCCTCAGTTATGAAACCAAGGTTATCGAACCAGTAGGAGCAAGGAAACACCTCCAAGGTGTTGTTTCCAACTTGGAATCCTACACAACACAACCACAGAACTTTGCCCCCAACTTACAGTGAGGTTGTCAATCTCACCGATTTTGCTAAAAACAAAGGATTAAACGTATTGTGTGGAAGATAGTAATTGCTTGCAGAAAGTAAACAGAAAACACTAAATAGTTGTAGATTCATAGTAAAAGAAAGGACCGGGGTCCATAGTTCACTATGGTGATTCTCCTTAAGATAGATGACATGTTGGGTGAACAAATTACAGTGGGGCAATTGACAAACATCGAGAAAGCATACATGCATATACTAATCATCTTGACTCCTGTGAGATTTGATTGGGCATTACAACATTATACATAGACCGTAATCCAATTGCATCTATGACTAATAATCCACCTTCAGGTTATCATATGAACCCCCTCTAGTATTAAGTTGCAAGCAATAGATAATTACATTAAGCATTGCGTGTAAAGTAAACAATATGATTGTTCTATGAACAAAGGATTGTTGTTTTCTCCCTAGTAGCAAAAACACATCTAGTACCTTAGAGATTTCTGTCACTTCCCCAGATTACTAGAGGCATGAACCCACTATCGAGCATAAATACTCCCTCTTGGAGTTGCTAGTATCTACTCGGCCAAGATAGCTACTAACAACGGAGAGCATGCAAGATCACAAATAACAAAGACATGATAGAATCAATCATTAATCTGAAATAGCATCTCAATATCCATCGGATCCCCGCAAACACAACATGTAGGATTACAAATAGATGATCTTGATCATGAACGGAGCTCACACAATCGAGACATGGTAGCACAATTCCGAGAATATTCACTTTAGCTTTTGCCCCGTCCAATTCCGAGAATATTCATTTTCTGACTTTCCTAGAACCAAAAACAGCAGAAAACAGGCAGCTGGCACTATGGCATCTTGTTAATAGGTTAGTCCAAGAAAATGTATATAAATACTCCAAAGTGTGGACAAAACATAAGAAAGTAGATATAAAACAAGTATGGAACATCAAAAATTATAGATACGTTACCAACGTATCAACATCCCCAAGCTTAACTCTTGCTTGTCCTTGAGTAGGTAAGTGATAAAAAGAAAGAATATTTTTTGAGGTGACATGCACCATCATAGACTTGATCAAAGTATTTGTAAAACAATGATAGCTGGGATCATAGTACATTAACATATCATGAAAGATATAGTTCTAACAATAAGACATAGCAACTATGTTGTAACATGAAAAGGCACAAACAAAAGATTCATGAATAACAATGCTTTGCAAGACGTTTGTTTGTTTCACATAAAGAAAGCATAATGAGAATGGTATTCAGCTTGTCCCTCATAGAGTAGCAAAACATAAATGCATAGGACACCTTCAAAGTTCATAAGGGTGACTAGATAGAAATAGTTTAAGAACAAGCAATATCAAAGAAATGCATCAATCAACAAGTCTAGGGACAATGCACATAGAACTAAGAATGGCCACTATGCTCTCTCAATAGGTGCATAAAGATAGAAGATGGAGACTCAACATAAAAGTAAAAGAAAGTCCTTCATAGAAGGAAGCAGGGATTCAAGTCTCATAAAGAGCTTCCAAAAATTATGGTACTTATTAGCTTTCAGCTCTCACTGTCCCTATCATAAGCATCTTTAGGTGATTAAGGTTAAAGTGACACAACTAAGAGGATATGCTTGACAAGTTATAAGTTGAAATCTCATGCCCCTTACTTACGAGTACCTAACCTCATGCTACTCAACTTCAGTCACAAGTAAGCTCTTGTCATTGTAAGTACATATGTATCATAGAGAACCGCCACCGGGGTACCCCTTGCACATGATACAGGAGCTATCCCATAATCAAAATGACAAGGCAAGCAGACAATGAGCATCTCAGCGATATTTTTATTTGCTATTTGCATAGGTTTTTATTGAGGATGCTTCATAGAGTGCTCATTATGGTTATGCTACAAGTTTCCGCCATGATTAGGCATGGCTTAGGCTAGCGGCCCAGGCGTTTCTCTAACACACATACAAACTCCATGATCTTACAAGTTCCCCTTTTATTTCACACCGCCGGGATCTGATGACCCAAAATATATCGAGCTCATTGGGGAACCCCAAGAGGAAGGTATGATGAGCACATCAGCAAGTTTTCCCTTAGTATGAAACCAAGGTTATCAATCCAGTAGGAGCAAGGAAACACCCCAAAGGTGTAGCTAGCTGAACATTGGCAGGCGACTACCGGTGCTGACAATGTGGAGACCTGCACAACACAACCACAGAACTCTGTCCCCAACTTGTGATGAGGTTGTCAATCTCACCGGTTTTGCTGAAAACAAAGGATTTAACGTATCGAATGGAAGGAAGTAATAGTTTGTAGAAAGTAAACACAAAGCAGTAAACAGTTTATAGATTGTATGTAAAAGAAAGGACCGGGATCCATAGTTCACTAGAGGTGGCTCTCCTTAAGATAGATAACATGCTAGGTGAACAAATTACAGCGGGGCAATTGACAAACATCGAGAAAGAAATACATGCATATACTAATCATCTTGACTCCTTTGGAACTTGATTAGGCATTACAACATTATACATAAACCGCCAACTTCATCTATGACTAATAATCCACCTTCAGGTTATCATCCGAACCCCCTCCAGTATTAAGTTGCAAGCAACAGATTATTGCTTTACGAATTGCGTGTAATGTAAACAATACGATTGTTCTATGAACAAAGGCTTGTTGTTTTCTCCCTAGTAGCAACAGCACATCTAGTACCTTAGAGATTTCTGTCACTTCCCAGTTACGGAGGCATGAACCCACTATCGAGCATAAATACTAACTCTTGGAGTTGCTAGCATCTACTTGGCCAAGATAGCTACTAACAACGAAAAGCATGCAAGATCACAAATAACAAAGACATGATAGAATCAATAATCAATCTGAAATAGCATCTCAATATCCATCGGATCCCCACAAACACAACATGTATGAATTACAAATAGATGATCTTGATCATGAACGGAGCTCACAAGATCTAAACATGAAAGCACAAAGGAGGAGAACCAGCCATCTAGCTACTACATGGACCCGTAGTCCAGAGATGAACTACTCACGCATCACACCGGAGGCTTGCATGATGATGAAGAAGGCATCCAAGGTGAAATCCCCTCTCCGGCAGGGTGCCGGGAAGAGTTTCAGATCCCTCCTGATCTAGGGACAGAGACGATGGCGGATACAGACTCTTTCGTGGATTTTTGATTGGGTACTTAGGGTTTTCATCCCGAGGGCATCTTATAGGCGGAAGGAGAGGCCGAGGGGGTGCTGGGTCGGCGGACCACCTGGCTGCGCGGCCAGGTGGTGTGGCCGCCCCCAACCCTTCTCCGTCTCGTATTCTGGCATCTGATGACTTCTGGAAAAATAGGCACTTTGGCTTTTGTCCCGTCCAATTCCGAGAATATTCATTTTCTGACTTTCCTAGAACCAAAAACAGCAGAAAACAGGCAGTTGGCACTATGGCTCTTGTTAATAGGTTAGTCCAAGAAATCATATGAAAAGTACTCCAAAGTGTGGAAAAACACAAGAAAGTGGATAAAACCAAGCATGGAACATCAAAAAGTATAGATACATTTGCAATGTATCAGGATCCATAAGCAAAAGAATCATGATATCAACGGAATATAAGTGCAATGTTGAAAGCGTTCCCCATGATACATGGTTCTGCTAACTTCAACTTATAAAGCGCAAGCATATACGCAACAAATATGGACACAATGGTTCAAGTTTATTAAGTGCAAGAAAATAAAATGTGCCATGAAGTTCGTGAGAGCTTTAATCACTAATTTTTACATATCAAGTTTAATTCAGAAGGTAGATAAAAGCATGAATATACTTGGAATAGCAAAATGCTAATAGGTCGGTATGGTGGACTCTTTGGGATAACTTGGTTTTATTTGGAGTTGGATGCATGAGTGGAACTCATACTTGGTTATGTAGGCTAGCAAAATACTGAGAGCGACCAACTAAAAGAGCAATAATAGCCATAATCATGCAAAGTGACAAAACATCATTAATTAAAGCATAAAGTGATATTACAAGTTGAAAACTAAAGGATCATAAAGGCTATGGTGACTTGCGATAGTCATAACATGGTGTGAGCATGCGCCAAGTCAACCCAAATAAAGCATCAAAGGAGAATACCACAATACTATGCTTTAATATGCTAAAACAACACATGATTCTTTCAAGGCACATTAAGGAATCTTGGTTGTTTATAACATGTCATGCTACAACAAAAATCACTAAACATAAAGCCAAAACAATATCAAGCATGACATGACAAAACATAGGCCACAGCCAAAAACAAGCTCCTTTTTACCACTTAAGCATGAACTTTTCCTACTCTTTTCCAATCCAAACCGACTTATTTGAAAACTAATGCATGAATGAGGGGGTCCAACCAATTTATTCAAGCAAACTAAGAAAACCAAGCAAACGAAAACTAAAAACCAAAAACGAAGACGCTCCAAGAACAACACAACTATGCATGAAACAATAAAAATGAAGTGTTTGGAAGAAACCTGAGATTTTTATTGATGAAGAATGGGATGCCTTGGGCATCCCCAAGCTTTGACGCTTGTACTTCTTGGAAATTTCTTGGGGTGACACAGGGTGGCATCCCCAAGATTGAGCTTTAGTCCATTCTTCATCTCATTACATCATTGTTTCCGTACACGTGAAATTTTTCCTTCATACAAAACTTCACACAATCTTTATTAGCAACATTAGTGTACTCAAGATAATAAGTCTTTGGCTTCAGTTTCAACACCAATAAAACTTCCATTAAAACAAAAGCTAATGTATCACTTCCCTCAGATAGCTCAATTCACCAAAAAGAACCCAAAAAAGGAATCAACAAGAAGCAAATGCAAATAATGGCAGAAATCTATGAAAACAGACCAACAGGTAAAAACCAATTTTTTCGAAGACCTTCTGTTGCTCAAATAGAAAAGTGTTGAACTAATGAAAGTTGTATAACAACCTGGGGCAAATGCACAAAAACTCACAGCCCAAACCGACGTACAGATATTTTACACGAATTTTTATAGTGAAGCACAAAAATCTGTTTTGGGACAGCAACTTTCCCAAGCATTACTTCTCTCTCATTAGAGGTTACTCTTGGTACAAAAAGCAAATAAAAAGTGTTGGGTCTGCAGCATAGAAAACAAAAAAATTCCTACGATGAGAAATATACGCCAAGATCTATCTACTAGATACAGAGCAACGGGGGGATATACATCCATGGAGAACTTACCCTCGAAGACAACAGAGTTTTGTTAACGAGTTGAAACTCGTGGATGATGTAGTTGTATGCTTGCCGATCTCAAGATCGTGTGGAATTCCGAGCGCTGCAAATCAGCAGCGCATCCATCCTCGCACACACGTTCAAGCCACCGGACAACCTCCACCTCCTCGCTCCAGCGAATCAGCGGAAGCAGCAACTCCTTCCAAACGCAAGGTCACCGGGAACATGTATCTCGCTAATCCGAGACCATGGGGGAATATCTAGAAGGGGAGAGAGATCCTTCACGAGGAGGTGTGCTTTGTGAGGGAGGAGAGGGGGGATCCTCCCCTACCATGGCCGGCGGCCAAGGAGGGTGCCCCCACCTCTTCCTCATTCATGTGGTGGAAGCTCCACTCACATCAATTTTGACTCCACCCAAAATTCCACTCACATGCATTAAATTTTCACCAAATTTAATACAACTCTCAATTAATAAAACTCTTTTATTTATTTTATTCAGAATTTTGTTAATTACTTTAATTAACAAACATTCACATAAAACCCCTTGCAACATTTCAATATCACATGCAGAACCACTTTCTGCAATTTCACCCGAAACAATTCCGGTTTCTATCGAAACAATTCCTGCGCTTTGCAATCCTTTCGTCTGAAACATATGTGCTTCTAAATGGTGTCCGGCAACCCTTAAGTGTGTCACCCTACGGTTCGCGAATAATGCAGACATGATTGAGACTCCTCTCAGATCAATAATCAGAAGCGGGACTTAGAGATCCATACTAACTCCTGCACATTCAACGATGACTTTTGTGATCGTGAGAACCTTTAACGCTAGTAACTTAATCCCTTTGTCTCATGATATAATACATGTCCGGGATTCGATCATCGGTATCCAAATACCTAGTTTTATCTCTTTACTGACATGCACTCTTTTCTCGTTCCCGTGATATAACATTCTAGTGATCATATCACTTGCTTGCAAGCTACCTTAATGTGATATCACCAAGAGGGTCCAGAGTATATCTATCCGTCATCAGGATTGACAAATTCCACTCTTGATCCATGAGCCTCAACATAACACCTTCGTAGAACTGAACCCACCTTTATAGTCACCATGTTATAGTGTGACATTTGATGTTATCAAGATACTCTTCCGGTGTTAGCAATTAACATGATCTCATGGTCTAAGGACTAAGATTACTTCGTATGATGTTATAGCAATATAAACATAATGACTTTGATCGTAATGCTATACTTCGGATGAATGTTCATCACATCATTTCACAAATGCTGTGACCTCGTTATTAACAACATCCAAATGTCCATGATCAGGAAACTTTGATCATCTTATTAATCAATGAGCTAGTCTATAAGAGAGGCATAACTAGGAACCCTTTTTGTTTATTAAACACACATGTATTGACGTTTCCTATCAATACAATTATAGCATGCAAAATAAACATCTATCATATACAAGGAATACATAATAACAACTTTATTATTGCCTCTCATGGCATATTTCCTTCAAAAAGGAGCGGTTATTACAGAGGTAATAACTTCCAAGACTCATCTAAAACTTTTGGGTTATCTCCCAATAAGTACTTTTCTTTAACACCTTTAAGTTAGGCATAAGAAGCAAGAAAGGAATCAAATATTCTCAAATGAAGAAGCATTAAGACCAAATATATTGCCCTTACCTCTCTTACTTTTATTCTTAACCTTGGGGAACATATGATTGTTTGGTGGAGAAGCAAAGTGCATGGTGCCCTTTTCCACATCTATTATTGCTCCAACGAGTTTTAATAGGGATCTTCCAAGTGTAATTTGTCCTTTTCCTACACATTCAATAACAAGATAATCAGTAGAGACCATTTTTGCTAGGATCTTTGTAAACACTCCTTCAGCTATTCCAATGGGTAATACTGTGGCATTATTAGCAAGAAATATTTCTTCTCCTCCTTCAGAAAGTCCCCAAAGATTCAAAGATTCATAGATATCTTCAGGCATAAGGCAGAATTCAGAAATGATATTACAACGAGCATGAAAAGTTTTATTATTTATAACAATCTTTACTATAGGAAGCCATTTTGAGGGTTCAGAATTTATTGGAACATAATCATGATGCTCTCTAAGCATATTATAGCATTCTCTTAAACTAGTAGTGCGGGTCTCAAGAGTGTTCAATCTAGCAAATATGTTTATAAAGGAAGAATTAGATTTGCTAGGCAAGTTATAAGTTAAGACCAATTTCTTTATGGCTTTAAAAGCTTCATCCTCATTACATTGGAGGAAATCTCCTCCTACCACAGCATCCAAAGCATATCTATAGCAAAGAGCAGTTCCAAAGTAAAAGCTGCTAAGAAACAAGCTTTGGTTCATTTTAGGTTCAGTTTTTTCATGTAAATCAGAGATCCTAGACCAAGCTTCTTTGAAACTCTCTTCAATTCCTTGTTTGAAAGTGAAAATCATTTCCTCAGGTGACGTAGTGATTGGAGCAATGCTAGACATAATGGCAACTTAAGATAGGAACTAATAATAATTTTTTGTGTTTTCAATAAAGAAAGCAAACTAGTACAACTAATTTTTTGTGTTTTTGATAAAGAAACAAGCAAACAAAGCAGAAATAAACTAAGCAAAACAAATAAAACAAAGTAAAGAGACTGGTTATGAAGGACTCCCCTTGTGAAGATGTCCTTGACTCCCCAACAATGGCGCCAGAAAAATAGCTTGATGGCCCAAAATATATCGAGCTCGTTGGGGAACCCCAAGAGGAAGGTATGATGATCACAACAGCAGTTTTCCCTTAGTTATGAAACCAAGGTTATCGAACCAGTAGGAGCAAGGAAATACCTCCAAGGTGTTGTTTCCAACTTGGAATCCTACACAACACAACCACAGAACTTTGCCCGCAACTTACAGTGAGATTGTCAATCTCACCGGTTTTGCTGAAAACAAAGGATTAAACGTATTGTGTGGAAGATAGTAATTGCTTGCAGAAAGTAAACAAAAAACAGTAAATAGTTGTAGATTGATAGTAAAAGAAAGGACCGGGGTCCATAGTTCACTAGTGGTGATTCTCCTTAAGATAGATGACATGTTGGGTGAACAAATTACAGTGGGGCAATTGACAAACATCGAGAAAGCATACATGCATATACTAATCATCTTGACTCCTATGAGATTTGATTGGGCATTACAACAATATACATAGACCGTAATCTAACTGCATCTATGACTAATAATCCACCTTCAGGTTATCATCCCAACCTCCTCTAGTATTAAGTTGCAAGCAATAGATAATTACATTAAGCATTGCGTGTAAAGTAAACAATATAATTGTTCTATGAACAAAGGATTGTCATTTTCTCCCTAGTAGCAACAACACATCTAGTACCTTAGAGATTTTTGTCACTTCCCCAGATTACTAGAGGCATGAACCCACTATCGAGCATAAATACTCCCTCTTGGAGTTGCTAGCATCTACTTGGACAAGATAGCTACTAACAACGGAAAGCATGCAAGATCACAAATAACAAAGACATGATAGAATCAATAATGAATCTGAAATAGCATCTCAATATCCATCGGATCCCCGTAAACACAACATGTAGGATTACAAATATATGATCTTGATCATGAATGGAGCTCACAAGATCTAGACATGGTAGCACAAGGGAGAAGAACCAGCCATCTAGCTACTACATGGACCCGTAGTACAAGGATGAACTACTCACGCATCATGCTCGAGGCTTGCATGATGATGAAGAAGGCCTCCAGGGTGAATTCTCCCCTCCGGAAGGGTGCCGGGAAGAGCTTCAAATCTCTCCCGATCTAGGGATGGAGATGACGGCGGCTACAGACTCTTTTGTGGAATTTTGATCGGGTGCTTAGGGTTTCTGTATTGGAGGCATCTTATAGGCGAAAGGGGAGGCCGAGGGGGTGCCCTGGGTGGCCGCACCACCCCCTGGCATGGGCTAGGCCTAGCCGCGCGGCCAGGTGGTGTGGCCTCCCCCTGGCCCCTCTCCGTCTCGTATTCTGGCTCCGTGTCCCCCTCGGTGAAAAACTAACTTTGGCTTTTGTCCCGTCCAATTCCGAGAATATTCATTTTCTGGCTTTCCTGGAACCAAAAACAGCAGAAAACAGGCAGCTAGCACTGTGGCATCTTGTTAATAGGTTAGTCCAAGAAAGTGTATAAAAAGTACTCCAAAGTGTGGACAAAACATAAGAAAGTATATATAAAACAAGCATGGAACATCAAAAATTATAGATACGTTAGCAACGTATCAATGCCCCTTGCCAATCTTCTTGATAAGGAAACTCCATTCTATTTAGATCATGACAGTATTGCGGCTTTTGAGAACCTTAAAGATAAACTAGTTTCAGCACCTATCATGCAACCTCCAAATTGGGATGAACCTTTTGAAATTATGTGTGATGCTAGTGATTATGGTTTAGGGGCTGTGTTAGGACAGTGAGATGGAAAGAATTTAAATATTATTTACTATGCTAGTAGACCTCTTAGTAAGATTCATAAACATTATGCTACTACAGAAAAAGAGTTTCTAGCTATAATTTTTGCTTGCGGTAAATTTAGATCTTACATAATTAATTCAAAGGTAATAATTCATACGGATCACCAAGCTTTATGTCACCTGCTTGTAAAAAAGGATGCTAAGCCTAGGTTGATTAGGTGGGTCTTATTACTATAAGAATATGATTTACAAATAGTAGATAGGAGGGGTAAGGATAATCCGGTAGCAAATCATCTCTCTAGGATGGAAGTAATAATTAATGACCCCGTACCTATTAATGAATCATTTCCGGGAGAATATTTAGCAAAGGTATAGATTGTTGATCCATGGTATGTGGATTATGCTAACTATCTAGCAACAAAAAAATTACCTCCCAGTATGTCAAGAAATCAAAGAATGAAATTCTTTAATGATCTTAAATATTACTTTTGGGATGATCTGTATCTATATCGGCATGGGCTTGACGGAATGATTCGGAAGTGTGTTCCTAATCACGAAATGAATGCGATATTAAAGGCTTGTCATGATAGTCCATATTGAGGGCATCATGCAGGTAAAAGGACTGCTGCGAAGGTACTTCAATCCGGATTCTATTGGCCCACCTTGCTCAAGGATGCACACATGTATGTGGAATATTGCGATGTCTGCCAAAGAAGAGGTAATATAGGTAAGCGACAAGAAATGGCAATGAACTTTAGTCTCATAATTGAACCCTTTGACGTATGGGGAATGGATTACATGGGACCATTTATAGAGTCTAATGGTTATACTCACATTCTTGTTGTTGTTGACTATGTTACTAAATGGGCCGAAGATATCCCGACAAATCATGCGGATGCAGCTGCCTTAGTGAAGATGATCAAGGATGTTATATTCCCCCGGTTTAGAGTTCCTAGATTTTTAATTACTGACGATGGTTCTCATTTTATGAAAGGGACTTTCAGGAAAATCCTCAGCAAGTATGGAGTAACTCACCGTGTTGCTTCACCATATCATCCCCAAACGAGTGGTCAAGTGGAACTCTCAAATAGAGAACTAAATACCATACTAAAGAAGACGGTGGACAAATCAAGAAAAGATTGGTCATACAAGTTAAATGACACTCTATGGGCGTACCGTACTGCGTTTAAAAATCCGATGGGTATGACCTTATAAGATGGTGTACGGTAAGGCATGCCATTTACCTTTAGAACTAGAACACCAAGCTTTTTGGGCAATCAAGAATTTAAATTATGATCTCAAAGCAGCAGGACAAAAGCGTTTGTTAGATATGCATGCTTTAGATGAGTTTAGAAGTGAAGCCTATGAGAATGCAAGGTTGTTTAAGGAAAAAGTTAAAAGATGGCATGATAGGAAAATTGAGAATAAGACTTTCAAAAGTGGAGATAAAGTGTTGCTCTATAATTCTCGTCTTAAGTTGTTTCTAGGAAATCTCATATCGAAGTGGGAAGGTCCATATGTAGTGGAAGAAGCTTATCCATCAGGAGCAATTAAGCTCAAAGGAAAAACACCCACTCTTGCGTGGGTAGTAATTGGACAACGCTTGAAGCATTATCGGGTAAAAGAAGATATAAGTGCAATCACTATAGAGTTGAGCACCCCAGAGGAAGTGATAAAGCAAAAGTACAAGAAGAATGGACTCAAGACGGAATAAGCGGCACTACAGTCAAGCTATTGACCATAAAAGAGCGCTTCATGGGAGGCAACCCATGTGAAATAAAGGTTGAGTAAGTTTTTAAATTTTCAGTTAAAGTCTAGTTTGAGTATTGTTCTTTTTATGAGAATTATTCATGCTCTCGCAAAGAAAAGGGAAGATTGATATTGCCAAAATTGGTCGAAAATTTAGGCTGACATTTCTCTATCAAAACTCGATATTTTGTTAAGTTTTAGACTAATAAAGAATACCTGGAGAAGCAGAATTTTTTTTGGTGGACACAGAAGGTTTAACGACCAACTATACGGCGGGAATAAAAATTACAGCCGTATAGTTCTGGCCTTATAGTTGTAGCAACATCAACAATTCCGTCGGCAAAAGGTACTGAGAGTTTAACGACCAACTATACGGCCGAAATTAAAAATTCCGCCCGTATAGTTGTGGTCGTATAGTTATCGACCCATCTCCAAAAAAAATGTCGAGGAGATAGAGAGTTTAACAACCAACTATACGGCCAGAATTAAAAATTCTGACCGTATAGTTGCGGTCGTATAGTTGTCTATACCTTTGACAAAATAATTTCTGGAATACTGAGAGTTTAACGACCAACTATATGTCCAGAATTAAAAATTCCGCCCGTATAGTTAGGTTCCGTCGTAGATCTAATCTATAGTCGGTTCACAACTATACGGCGGGAGCTATACGGGATGCGCCTGTATAGTTGCTCGTTACGCAAGGTGGCTAGGGTTTTTGACCCCCCCTTTTAAAGCTGATCACATCTAACCTTTTTCGTTAAGTTTTCGCAAAGCTATAGCCTCCAGCCTCGAAAATCTTCATCGTCCCTATACATGTCCCTTTAACGAACACCCATACAGCGAAGCCACACGGCCCTTCCACGTCAATAAGATGTGGAAGAAGAAAGAAGAGAAGCCCGTGAAGAGGATTAAAGAAGCAGAACCGAAAGGATTAGTGATGTCTATGCACGCTTTTATTCTTGTAGACAGTGTTGGGCCTCCAAGTGCAGAGGTTTGTAGAATAGCAGCAAGTTTCCCTTAAGTGTGTCACCCAAGGTTTATCAAACTCGGGGAGGAAGTGATCAAAGGTATCCCTCTCAAGCAACCCTACAATCAAGATACAAGAAGTCTCTTGTGTCCCCAACACACCCAATACACTTGTTAGGTGTATAGGTGCACTAGTTTGGCGAAGAGATAGTGAAATACAAGTAATATGGATGATTATAAGTGGTAATTGCAATCTGAAATAAGAGTGGCAGCAAGCAAACATGTAACATGACTGATTGTAAATGGTGTTTCAATACTTAGAAACAAGGCCTAGGGATCATACTTTCACTAGTGGACACTCTCATATAAATATCTTCTCTTCATTAAGCTACCCTGAACTACTCTCCGGTTGGATGATGTAGGGCTATAACAACACACCTTAAAGTTCGCATTCCCCATCTAGATAACCCCTCACTATCACCTTGAGCGCTAGATGGTTCCAACAAACACCACAATCTCATAGAGATATCCAACTCAAATTATACTCATGATAAGTATTTCTATAACCTTAGTCTAAGTGCCACACGGTGTGCACACTGTCAACTTCACACAAGTGGGGATAAGCAGATATTAATTAAAGCACTTGAGTAGCAGAATAGATCTAGATTACAAAGCTAATGATCTCAATAAGATCACGCATAGAGAGAGATGAACACATAGCTACCGATAGAGCCCTTATCCTAGAGAGAGAACTACTCCCTCCTAATCATGGGAGTCAGCAACAACGATGGAGATGGCGGTGGAGTCGATGGAGATGGAGATTGGGGCACTACCCTGTCCCGGCAGGGTGCCGGAATAGAGACTTCTGTCCCCCGAATCTCCTCTTCGGTGGTGGTGGCACTGCGGAACTTTTCATGGAATTCTGATCCTCCCCTAGGGTTTTCATCTCAGGGGGAATATATAGGCGAATGGGCAAGGTCGGTGGAGGCCTGAGGGGCCCACACCACCTAGTGGCGCGCCTGGGGGTACCCGTGCCACCATAGGGTGTGGCCGCCTTGGTGCCCTCCTCCGTCTCTTCTTTGGACTCCGTCTTGTGTCGGGAAAAATAGGAACTTCGGCTTTTGTTTCGTCCAATTCCGAGAATATTTCCTTACTAGCTTTTCTAAAACCAAAAAAAGTAGAAAATAGGAAACTGGCACTGCGACATCTTGTTAATAGGTTAGTTCCAGAAAATGTATAAAAATATCTCAAAGTGTAAACAAAACATAAGAAAGTTGATATAAAACAAGCATGGAGCATCAAAAATTATAGATACGTTTACGACGTATCAATTGACATCATCATCTGGCTCGGAGATCAAGCCTCTCCCAAATTGGGAGGACATGTTCCCACAAAAGATGGAGATGATGAGACAATCTGAGCAGGGAAGGGCCAAGGATAAGTACCTCCATAATCCTTATCGTCACAACATAGGATCCTATTATAAACCTCCTCTTGGTCCATCACCTCTTAAACCTAAGAAGGTGCGACAAGATGAGATTCATGATAAGATCTATGAATTGGAAAAGGCTTCTAAGGCATGCGTTGAAACAATTGGAGAGGGGATTGACTCCTACTGGATGATGAGCAAAGATCTTGAGAAAAAGGTCGATGGCATTGATGGTAGGGTTGGTTTCTTAATTAAAACTATTTTTGAGTTAAAACATGAGAAGAAGTTCCTCAAGAGGAAAATGTTGAAGCTCCAATACGACATGGCCGAGCTCAGCAGGGCAATGTGAAAGAAGAAGGCGACACTCTTTCTACCCAGAAGGAAGAATAGGTACTAGCAAGGTGTTAATCGATCCCACCTGGCTTGATTCCAAGCTTGGGGAGATCTTTAAGGACCTTGTAATCTATCTTATAAGTTTTATTATCGTTTTGCATTAGCTCAAACTACAAATAAAGTTTGCATCATTAGGATTCCCTTCAGGAATAGTCGATCCCGTTTATGAAATTCCGAGTTATTATTATATATGGAGCAATATTGAGTCTGTGTTTGTTTTACTTGATATATGAATGGCTTGAGTATAATTTTTCTTGCAATTGATGATAGCAATAGGAGTCTTCCACACCATTGGTATTAATAGAACATCTAAAGATAATTTAGTCAATATGTTGTAAGTCTATGGTTTGATTTGCAAAAGAAAAATTATCTACACAATTAAGTTGAAGAAGAAACGTTGAACAAAAGAAAATAAAGTTCTATCAAAATAGAGTGAGAACAAGTCGAGGTAGAATCTTCAAGTCATAAGAATGCTTCATATATAGTTGGAATTTGGTAATTGAGATCGTTAAACTTTGAATTCCTACATTAAATGGAATATATGGCTAGCTTCTTTGCACAACAGTTAAACAAAAGTGTGAGCATATGTATATACAAAAGAAAAGGAAAAGAAGAATAAAAAGAGTGAATGTGCAAAGAGCAAGTAGGCATATACCACTGTGTTGTAGCATGACAAAGAAATACTTTTGAGATTCTAAATCCCAAGTGAATACGCTGATCCTAAAACACTTGGGACTACCTCGTTTACTCACTCGGTTAAACCGAATTCTTTTACATTATGTTGAGATTCATCTTTTATGAACTATTGATCACCAAGGTGTGGAAGCCTTCTAATACTATTCTGATGATTCGAGTAAGGTACTATTCATGAACTTATTTGTATGTATCATACATGATAAACACATGATGCAATTGCCTCATTATTTTATCGACTCAGCTTCATGAATATGAGGATCACATCCATTAAGCTAGAACTTGCTCGGGACAAGCAAGAGTCTAAGCTTGGGTAAGTTGATGAGTGCATATATGCATCATGTTTTATATTATTATTTTGCATTGCAGACGTAGGATCTTGGTATTTTATGGCGTTCGTGCGCATATTTTATGTCTTTTTTCACAGGGATCAGGACAGATGATGGATCCAATGGATATAATTATTGAAGCAGATGTACTATGGATAAAAGGAGTTAAGAACAACGCAAATCGTTTATTGGGGAAATATTATTAATACCAGAATAAAACCAGAAGCGAAAAAAGGAGACAGAGGCCATAACAACCAACTATACGGGCGGAGGAAATATTCCCACCGTATAGCTCCGGTCGTATAGCTAGCGCCGCCTCCGCCACGTCAAATAGTTTCACCCTGTGCAATTGGTTCAAAGAGACGACATACAGAACGCCCGGAAATTGCGAAAACCTCACCTCCGGAAGGCATTTGGAGGGGGAACTCATCCACTAGGGATCCATCTTCACCCTGCACAGATCCGGAGGCTAAGGCATCGATCTTCATCAACCACCACTGCATCACCACCATTCTCATCCATCCCATCTGCATCTTGTCTAGATCTTGTTGTAATTCCTACACTTGTTGTGGATTTATTCAAGTACTATTCACCTATGATTGTTTGCATTACCATTACCATGATGTTCCTTGCCTCCATGTCTGAGTAGATCCTTAGTTCTTGGGGAGATGGAGAAACCCTAGCATATCACTGAGATGAGATAGAGATTATTATGTTATACATCATTATGTGTACGTGTTAATTGTCTTCATCTTGATGTTAAGGAGAAGTGCACCTTCTTAATATTTGCCTCTTATGGGGACTCGATGGAGGGGATTACTTGTTAGTAGACGGAGGGATGATATCGCTTACCGTGACTATAAAGCGGTTGCCATTCTTTACATACTAACTTGTGGAACTAAGGAGAACTCATCATGCCATGTCCATGCCATGGGAGAAATCCCTTAATAGCGCGGTAATGCGATGGTTGTCGGTTACTGTCTGATGTGGTTATGAGGACTATGTGTGCAACGGTTGCTGGCAAATCGTCCATATATGGAGCTCCTCCCACATACATACACACTATGAGAATATCCTTTATAATACTCTCGATTACTTAGTCTAAATTGCTAGTGGTGAATCCACTAATCCTTGAGAATGCCTTTTCCCCTATTATAGTTCCAAAGTTCTATTACACACGCGATTCTTACTTTCTGCATTAAGTTTTGCTTACCTTAAATTACCTTGTTCAACCAAAACCCCAAAACAACTTTATCTTCCTTGCATCTTAAAGTTATTTCTTAAGTACTTCGTTTAGTTATAATTAAAAGCATTTTAGTCTTTCGCCTACTGCTCCCTGTGGGATCGATATCTTTATTTTGAAACTAGCTACAAACGATCTGTGCACTTGCAGTCATCACCCCCTTGGCAACGAGGGTGGCGACGGTGACGGAGCTAGCCGACCAGGAGGCGAGGGACCACTGGGCGGCCGAGATGGAGAAGGCCCTGGCCAACCGGGCGGCGGTGGACCACATGAAGGCGACCGACAAGATGGAGGCCTATGGCCTAGAGCGCGACCGGTACCACAACCGCCTCTAGAAGCAGGCCATCTGGGCAGGCTGGGCGGTGACCGACGGGGCTAGCATCCGCGGCAACGGTGACCGCGGCAACAGTGGCCGCGGCAACAACGACGAGTAGCCCTAGGGACGGCCTCCTCGAGTAGTAGCAGTAGTCCTTTTTTTATTTTGTTCAAATGTGCCTTTTTGTAATTGGCAAGGCCTAATCTAATGAAAAGAAAGTTTAAGTACTAATGTTTGACTTACATATGGCCCCCCGAGCGACCGACTGGCGGACACCCACGCGGTTCGTGCGCTGTCTGGACCGACGCAACTGTTGCCAAATTTGATGCACGGATAGTGAAGGGTTTCGCAGTAGAAAACAAAAAATTTCCTACGTTGGAACTCTAATACGCCCAAGATCTATCTATGTAGTAATGCGGTAATGGCCGAGCGTATAGAATACATACCCTTGTAAACCATACGCGGTTAACGTTCCGAGGGGAAAGTGGTTGAAGTAGTCAAACTCGTAGCCGACCTCAAGGTCGCGAAGCTCCTCGCAGGTCACTCCTTGCTCCTTCTTCATCGTGCAGCAGCTCTGGCTCACGACATCCAAGGTGCCTCAAGTGAGGCCCTGATACGTTGCTAACGTATCCATAATTTTTGATGTTCCATGCTTGGTTTTATCTACTTTCTTATGTTTTGTCAACACTTTGGAGTAATTTCTATACACTTTCTTGGACTAACCTATTAACAAGATGCCACTGTGCCAGCTGCCTATTTTCTGCTGTTTTTGGTTCCAGGAAAGTCAGAAAATGAATATTCTCGGAATTGGACGGGACAAAAGCCAAAGTCAGCTTTTCACCGAGGGGGACACGGAGCCAGAATATGAGACAGAGAGGGGCCAGGGGCGGCCACACCACCTAGCCACGCGCCCAGGCCAGGCCCGCTCCAGGGGGTGGTGCGGCCACCCAGGGCACCCCCTCGGCCTCCCCTTTCGCCTATAAGATGCCTTCGATACAGAAACCCTAAGCACATGATCAAAATTCCACGAAAGAGTCTGTAGCCGCCGTCATCTCCATCCCTAGATTGGGAGGGATCTGAAGCTCTTCCCGGCACCCTCCCGGAGGGGAGAATTCACCCTGGAGGCCTTCTTCATCATCATGCAAGCCTCCGGCGTGATGCGTGAGTAGTTCATCCTTGGACTACGGGTCCATGTAGTAGCTAGATGGCTAGTTCTTCTCCTTTGTGCTATCATGTTTAGATCTTGTGAGATCCGTTCATGATCAAGATCATCTATTTGTAATCCTACATGTTGTGTTTGCGGGGATCCAATGGATATTGAGATGCTATTTCAGATTGATTATTGATTCTATCATGTCTTTGTTATTTGTGATCTTGCATGCTTTCCGTTGTTAGTAGCTATCTTGGCCAAGTAGATGCTAGCAACTCCAAGAGTTAGTATTTATGCTCGATAGTGGGTTCATGCCTCTAGTAATCTGGGAAAGTGACAGAAATCTCTAAGGTACTAGATGTGCTGTTGCTACTAGGGAGAAAACAACAATCCTTTGTTCATAGAACAATCATATTGTTTACTTTACACGCAATGCGTAATGCAATTATCTGTTGCTTGCAACTTAATACTGGAGGGGGTTCGGATGATAACCTGAAGGTGGATTATTAGTAATAGATGCAGTTGGATTACAGTCTATGTATAATGTTGTAATGCCCAATCAAATCTCAAAGGAGTCAAGATGAGTAGTATATGCATAATTGCTTTCTCGATGTTTGTCAATTGCCCCGCTGTAATTTGTTCACGCAACATGTTATCTATCTTAAGGAGAACCACCACTAGTGAACTATGGACCCCGATCCTTTCTTTTACCATCAATCTACAACTGTTTACTGCTTTCTATTTACTTTCTGCAAACTATTACTTTCTTCCACACAATACGTTTAATCCTTTGTTTTTAGCAAAACCGGTCAGATTGACAACCTCACTGTAAGTTGGGGGCAAAGTTTTGTGGTTGTGTTGTGCAGGTTTCCATGTTGCTGCTAACACCGGTAGTGCGCCCTGCCAAAGTCCAGCTAGCAACACCTTGGAGGTGTTTCCTTGCTCCTACTGGATTGATAACCTTGGTTTCATAACTGAGGAAACTTACTGCTGTGCTCATCATACCTTCCTCTTGGGGTTCCCCAACGAGCTCGTTATTACACAAGTCAACAAGTACTTTTCTAGCGCCATTGTCGGGGAGTCTAGGACATCTTCACAAGGGGAGTCCCTCATAACCAATCTCTTTTACTTTGTTGTTTTTTGTTTTGCTTAGTTTATTTTTTCTTTGTTTGCTTGTTTCTTTATCAAAACACAAAAATATTAGTTGTACTAGTTTGCTTTCTTTATTAAAAACACACAAAAATGACTACTCTTGAAAACACTAAGTTGTGTGACTTCACTAGCACCAACAACAATGATTTCATGTTCACACCTATTGCTCCACCTGTTCCTGAAGCTACTTTCTTTGAAATTAAACCTGCTTTACTCAATCTTGTTATGAGAGAAAAAAATTCTGGTATTGGTAATGAAGATGTTGCTGCTCATCTAAATAACTTTGTTGAACTTTGTGAGATGCAAAAGCATAGAGAAATAAATGGAGATATTATTAAGCGTAAATTGTTTCCTTTCTCTTTAAGAGGAAAAGCTAAAGAATGGTTGCAATCCCTAACTAGGAATAGTATTGATTCTTGGACTAAATGCAAAGATGTTTTCATTGGAAAATACTATCCTCCTGCTAAGATTATATCTATGAGAAGTGAAATAATGAAGTTTAAATAATCTGATAATGAACATGTTGCTCAAGCTTGGGAAAGAATGAAATCTTTGGTAAAGAATTGTCCCACTCATGGACTGACTGCTTGGATGATTATCCAAACCTTTTATGCAGGATTGAACTATTCTTCAAGAAATCTATTGGATTCTGCTGCTGGAGGTACCTTTATGACCATTACTTTGGGTGCTACAACAAAGCTTATGGATATATGATGGTTAACTATTCTGAATGGCACATTGAAAGAGCTCCACAAGGTAAGAAGGTAAATTCTGTTGAAGAAACCTCCTCCTTGAGTGATAAAATTGATGTTATTATGTCTATGCTTGTTAATGGGAAGGCTCATATTGATCCAAATCATGTTCCCTTAGCCTCTTTGGTTGCTCAATAAGAGCAAGTTGATGTGAACTTTATAAGAAATAACAATTTTAGCAACAATGCCTACACGAATAATTTTGTAACAACAATTATAGGCCATATCCTCCCAAGAATGGTAATGCTTATGGAAATTCCTACAACAATAATAAGAGTGCTCCCTCTGAACTTGAAGTTATGCTTAAAGACTTTATTAGTAAACAAACTGCTTTTAATAAAACTATTGAGGAAAAACTCTCTAATGCTGAAAGAAATATAGCATCATTGGCTGAAGCTCAATCTTCTTTGAATAAAATGGCTGCTAAACCTGAAACTATTGATAATCCCTTTGCTGCTACTAATGCCATACAAGTTAGAATTGATGAAAATGTTAGACTATTATCTAAATTGCATGCTAAGTGGGAAAGAGAAGATGAAATTGCTAGAAACATTAGTGTTTCTACTATCACTACCACTAGCGTTGAGGCTAGTAATAGCTCTACTACTTTAGATGATAATTATGATTTTTATCTTGATGGTTGCAATATCTCTGAAGTTATTAAGTTCCTACAAAAGCTTGCTAAAAGTCCTAATGCTAGTGCTATGAATATAGCCTTTACAAAACACATTACTGATGCTCTCATAAAAACTAAAGAAGAAAAGATGAAACATAAAGCTTCTATTCCTATGAAACAAGAAGATGGTTGGGAACCCATCATTAATATGAAAGTAAATGATTTTGATTTCAAAGCTTTATGTGATCTTGATAGTAGTGTTTCTATTATGCCTAGAAGGATTTATGATATGCTTGATTTGCCACCATTGGAAGATTGTTATTTGAATGTCCCACTTGATGATAATGCTAGAAAGAAACTCATGGGGAGTATTAATGATGTTCTCATTATGGTTAACAATGCCTATGTCCCTGTTGATTTCTATGTTTTGGATGTTGAATGCAATGCTTCTTGTCCTATTACTTTGGGAAGACCTTTTCTTAGAACTGTTGGTGCCATTATTGATATGAAAGAAGGCACCATTAAATATCAACTTCCACTCAAGAAAGGTATAGAACACTTCCCTAAGAAGAGAGAGAAGATTTCTTTGCCTCCTATGAAAACAAAATTTGCTCTTAATGCTTCTTCATTTGAGAACACTTGATTCTTTTTCTTGCTTCTTATGCCTAACTTAAAGGCATTAAAGAAAAGTACTTATTGGGAGATAACCCAAAAGTTTTAGATGAGTCTTGGAAGTTATTACCTCTGTAATAAATGCTCCTTATCCTTTTTATTTGCTTTTTGTGCCAAGAGTAACCTCTAATGAGAGAGAAGTAATGCTTGGGAAAGTTGCTGTCCCGAAACAGATTTTTGTGCTTCACTGTAGAAATTCGTGTAAAATCTCTGTATGTCGTTTTGAGGCGTGAATTTTTGTACTTCTGCCATAGGTTGTTATCTAACTTTCGTTAGTTCAACACTTTTCGGTTTGAGCAAAAGAAGGTCTTCGAAAATTTTGGTTTTTACCTGCTGGTCTGTTTTGACAGATTTCTGCCATTATTTGCATTTGCTTCTTGTTGGTTCCTTTTTTAGTTCTTTTGGGGAATTGAGCTTTTTGAAGGAAGTGCTTCAGTAGCTTGTGTTTTAGTGAAATTTTTATTGGTGTTTAAACTGAACCTAAAGACTTATTATCTTGAGTGCACTAATGTTGCTTATAAAGATTGTGTGAAGTTTTGTATGAAGGAAAAAATTTAAGGTGTATGGAGAGAATGATGTAATGAGATGAAGAATGGACTAAAGCTCAAGCTTGGGGATGCCACACTTGTCACCCCCAAGAAATATCCAAGAAGTACAAGCGTCAAAGCTTGGGGATACCCAAGGCATCCCCTTCTTCATCAATAAAAATCCCAGGTTTCTTCCAAACACTTCATTTTTATTGTTTAATGCACAGTTGTGTTGTTCTTTGAGCGTCTTTGTTTTTGTTTTTGGTTTTCGTTTGCTTCTTTTTCTTAGTTTGCTTGAATAAATTGGTTGTACCCCCTCTTTCATACATTGATTTTCAAATAGTTTGGTTTGGATTGGAAAAGAGTAGGAAAGTTCATGCTTAAGTGGTAAAAGGAGCTTGTTTTTGACTGTGGCCTATGCTTTGTCATGCCATGCTTGATATTGTTTTGGCTTTATGCTTAGTGATCTTTGCTGTAGCATGACATGTTATAAACAATTGATATTGCTTAATGTGCCTTTGAAGAATTATGCGTTGTTTTAGCATATTAAAGCATAGTATTGTGGTATTCTCCTCTGATGCTTTATTTGGGTTGGCTTGGCGCATGCTCACACCATGTTATGACTACCCCAAGTCACCATAGCCTTTATGATCCTTTAGTTTTCGACTTGTAGTATCACTTTATGCTTTGATTAATGATGTTTTGTCGCTCTGCATGATTATGGCCATTATTGCTCTCTTAGTTGGTTGCTCCGAGTCTTTTGCTAGCCTCCACAACGAAGTATGAGTTCCACTCATGCATACAACTCCTAAAACCAAGTTATTCCAAAGAGTTCACCATACCTACCTATTAGCATTTTCTATTCCAAGTATATTCATGTTTTTATCTACCTTCCGAATTAAACTTGTTATGTGAAAATTAGTGATTAAAGCTCTCACGAACTTGATGGCACACTTTACTTTCTTGCACTTAATAAACTTGAACCATTGCGTCCATCTTTGTTGCGTATATGCTTGCGCTTTATAAGTTGAAGTTAGCAAAACATGTATCATGGGGAACGCTTTCAGCATTACACTTGTACATTGTACCCCGTTGATATCATATTCTTTTGCTTATGGATCCCGGCGGTGTGAAATAAAAGGGTAACTTGTAAGATCATGGAGTTTGTATTTGTGTTAGAGAAACGCCTAGGCCGCTAGCCTAAGCCGTGCCTAATCATGGTGGAAACTTGCAGCATAACCATAATGAGCACTCTATGAAGCATCCTCAATAAAAACCTATGCAAATAGCAAATAAAAAGATCGCTGAGATGCTCATTGTCTGCTTGCCTTGTCATTTTGATTATGGGATAGCTCCTGTATCATGTGCAAGGGGTACCCTGTTGGCGGTTCTCTATGATACATATGTACTTACAATGACAAGAGCTTACTTGTGACTAAAGTTGAGTAGCATGAGGTTCGGTCTTCGTAAGTAAGGGGCATGAGATTTCAACTTATAACTTGTCAAGCATATCCTCTTAGTTGTGTCACTTTAACCTTAATCACCTAAAGATGCTTATGATAGGGGCAATGAGAGCTGAAAGCAAATAAGTACCATAATTTTTGGAAGCTCTTTATGAAACTTGAATCTCTACTTCCTTCTATGAAGGCCTTTCTTTTACTTTTATGTTGAGTCTCCACCTTCTATATTTACGCACCTATTTTGAGAGCATAGTGGCCATTCTTAGTTCTATGTACATTGTCCCAAGACTTTGATAGATGCATAACTTTGATATTGCTTGTTCTTAAACTATTTCTATCTAGTCACCCTTATGAACTTTGAAGGTGTCCTATGCATTTATGTTTGCTACTCTATGAGGGACAAGCTGAATGCCACTATGCTATGTGTTCTTTATGTGAAACAAACAAAAGTATTGTAAAGCATTGTTATTCATGAATCTTTTGTTTGTGCCTTTTCATGTTACAACATAGTTGCTATGTCTTATTGTTAGAACTTTATCTTTCATGCTATGTTGAAGTACTATGATCCTAGCTATCAATGTTTTACAAATACTTTGATCAAGTTTATGATGGTGCATATCACCTCAAAAATTATTCTTTCTTTTTATCACTTACCTACTCGAGGACGAGCAGGAGTTAAGCTTGGGGATGTTGATACATTGCTAACGTATCCATAATTTTTGATGTTCCATGCTTGGTTTTATCTACTTTCTTATGTTTTGTCCACACTTTGGAGTACTTTCTATACACTTTCTTGGACTAACCTATTGACAAGATGCCAAAGTGCCAACTGTCTGTTTTCTGCAGTTTTTGGTTCCAGGAAAGTCAAAAAATGAATATTCTCGGAATTGGACGGGACAAAAGCCAAAGTCAGTTTTTCACCGAGGGGGACACGGAGCCAGAATATGAGACAGAGAGGGGGCCAGGGGGCGGACACACCACCTGGCCATGCGGCCAAGCCTGGCCCATGCCAGGGGGTGGTGCAGCCACCCATGGCACCCCCTCGGCCTCCCCTTTCGCCTATAAGATGCCTCCGATACAGAAACCCTAAGAACCCGATCACAATTCCACAAAAGAGTCTCTAGCCACCGTCATCTCCATACCTAGATCAGGAGGGATCTAAAGCTCTTCCCGGCACCCTTCCGGAGGGGAGAATTCACCCTGGAGGCCTTCTTCATCATCATGCAAGCCTTCAGCGTGATGCGTGAGTAGTTCATCCTTAGACTACGGGTCCATGTAGTAGCTAGATGGCTGGTTCTTCTCCTTTGTGCTATCATGTTTAGATCTTGTGAGCTCCGTTCATGATCAAGATCATCTATTTGTAATCCTACATGTTGTGTTTGCAGGGATCCGATTGATATTGAGATGCTATTTCAGATTGATTATTGATTCTATCATGTCTTTGTTATTTGTGATCTTGCATGCTTTCTGTTGTTAGTAGCTATCTTGACCAAGTAGATGCTAGCAACTGCAAGAGTTAGTATTTATGCTCGATAGTGGGTTCATGCCTCTAGTAATCTAGGGAAGTGACAGAAATCTCTAAGGTACTAGATGTGATGTTGCTACTAGGGAGAAAACAACAATCCTTTGTTCATAGAACAATCGTATTGTTTACTTTACACGCAATGCGTAATGCAATTATCTGTTGCTTGCAACTTAATACTGGAGGGGGTTCGGATGATAACCTGAAGGTGGATTATTAGTCATAGATGCAGTTGGATTACGGTATATGTATAATGTTGTAATGCCCAATCAAATCTCAAAGGAGTCAAGATGATTAGTATATGCATGATTGCTTTCTCGATGTTTGTCAATTGCCCCGCTGTAATTTGTTCACCCAACATGTTACTGATACATTGCAAATGTATCTATAATTTTTGATGTTCCATGCTTGGTTTTATCCACTTTCTTGTGTTTTGTCCACACTTTGGAGTACTTTTCATATGATTTCTTGGACTAACCTATTAACAAGAGCCACAGTGCCAATTACTGTTTTCTGCTGTTTTTGGTTCCAGGAAAGTCAGAAAATGAATATTCTCAGAATTGGACGGGACAAAAGCCAAAGTGCCTATTTTTCCGGAAGTCATCGGATGCCAGAATACGAGACGGAGAAGGGCCAGAGGGCGGCCACACCACCTGGCCGCACGGCCAGGCTTGGCCCGCGCCAGGGGGTGGTGTGGCCAGCCCAGGCACCCCCTTGGCTTCCCTTTCTGCCCATAAGATGCCCTCGGGACGAAAACCCAAAGGGCCCGATCAAAAATCCACGAAAGAGTCTGTAGCCGCCGTCATGTCCATCCCTAGATCGGGAGGGATCTAAAGCTCTTCCCGGCACCCTTAGGAGAGAATTCACCACGAGGCCTTCTTCATCACCATGCAAGCCTCCAGTGTGATGCGTGAGTAGTTCATCCTTGGACTACGGATCCATGTAGTAGCTAGATGGTTGGTTCTCCTCCTTTGTGCTTTCATGTTTAGATCTTGTGAGCTCCGTTCATGATCAAGATCATCTATTTGTAATTATGCATGTTGTGTTTGCGGGGATCCGATGGATATTGATATGCTATTTCAGATTGATTATTGATTATATCATGTCTTTGTTATTTGTGATCTTGCATTCTTTCTGTTGTTAGTAGCTATCTTGGCCAAGTAGATGCTAGCAACTCCAAGAGTTAGTATTTATGCTCGATAGTGGGTTCATGCCTCTGGTAATCTGGGGAAGTGACAGAAATCTCTAAGGTACTAGATGTGCTGTTGCTACTAGGGAGACCTCCGGCTCCTTGATCCCTGTCGGGAGTGCGGAAGTAGATCTCCGGCTTGGAATCCCTGCAGCGCAACGACGTGCTGCAGGTGCGTCGTCTCTTGCGCGAACAGTCCTTTCCTGGGACCGTACCAACACATGGAGACAACTATGAAGAGAGAGAGAGTGGGGGAAATTATCTAAGGAAAATGCTTTAGAGAACATCTCAAATTGTGTGTCTAATCCCACCCATGGGCACCCCTTTATATAGGGAGAGGGAGGTGTGCCCTCCCCTTTGGGTTTCCCATGTGGGACTAATCAAGGGAGAAGGGGGAGGCGCCATGGGCCTCATGGGCTGGCCGGCCAGGGGTGGGCCCTACCCCACGCACATCCCTAGGCTGGTCGGGTGGCCCCCCTTGAGGTGGCTAGGCCTTGGCCCTTTGGCCCTTCCCTCCTTCGGTTTTCCCTCGTGGGCCCTTTTTCCCTAGGAAGTTTGGCCCATTAGTGGAATACCCCTTCAAATTAGATTTTAATATTATATTTAATATTAATTACATTAATTAACATGTAAATACATATTACAAAATCCGACTTGACCCGAAACTCCTTTCGGTTCCCTTTCGATTTCCTCCAAACTACTTTAGAACTTTCCTGGAACGATTCCGGTTCTCTCACAGAACTTTTCCGGTTTCCTTTTCTCTTTCATATGGTGATTCCAACTTACAGAGGATCTCTAGCTCATCATACCCTTAAGTGTATTTCCCCACGGCTCGGGAATGGCACATACATGATCTCCATCAATGATCAATAGCGGGACCGGGATGCCCATAATGACCCCTATGCATTCCATGATGATAATGTTGTTTGAACCGTACACAGTCGTTTCCCATTCCCTTTGCCACTTGATACCTAGTTCACCCGAGATTTGATCTATGGTATCCCCATACGTTTGTTCGATCTCGTTATCGATGAACTTGTTTTCTCGTTTCCGTGTCGTTGCATTCCGTGACCCAGTCACACGCTTGAAAGCTTCGTTAATGCAACGCCACCGAGATAGCCACATATGTATCTATCCATTACATGGATTGGCAAATCCTGGTCTTGATATGTACTCCTTCTACGCGCCCCTTTGGGAAACCTGAGTGGCACCTTTTCGATCACCCAGTCACGGTATGATACTTGATAACCATCTAAGCTCCTTCCAGAACAGTGATTTGCATTATCTTACAATCTAAGGATCAGGTTGCGAGGTTTCCTTAGTTTATCAATTAATGGTGAACTTTGTAACTAGATCTCATTAAGAAACAACTGGTTGGGTTGTTTATCTATCACATCATTCAACCAATGACGTGACCTCATTGTCAATTGGCATAAATGCCCATGATCTTGAAACCCTAGATCATCCTCATGACCAATGAACTAGTTCGCTAGAGATTTGGTTTGTTTACATACCACACATGTATTAACGTTTCGTATTAATATAGTTATAGCACAGTATGAAACTATTATGAACTAATTGAGATATGACAATAAAAACCTATTTATTATTTACCTCTAGGGCATATCTCCTTCAGTCTCCCACTTGCACTATAGTACAAATAATCTAGCTCGCATTTTACTCATCATAAACCATATCACATATGCATTTATTGATCATGTATTCTTATGGAAAACGTCATGTCCATGTTCTGTTTTACTAGATCATTATGTCTTTGCAAATCGTTATTGTCTTCCTAATTTTGACATTCACACCATTATATTATAATGGGTTGAAGTATTCGTTTGGCGACAAAGTGAGACTTTGTTTCTAGTGTTTATAATGAGGGTTGTTTTTACTGTTGTCATCTAAACTTCAAAACACACTTTGCAATCCTTTGTGTATATACGGCAGTTATGACAGTAGAATGAGGCAAGTTTCCAGGAGCCTGCAGTGATTTTAGAATAACCTCAGAGGCTTTCTCATGGGCACTGTGCCCTGGGACACATCATTCTACATTAAAGAATAACTAGTCCCACCATAACAATATACATCACATCATATGGAGCCTTTATACTTCTATATCTATGTAGATCCTAGTGCATGAAATGCAACTATGCCACTTACTTTGCTTTTTGCCATTCAAGGACAAACTTAATTCTAGTTTAGTGATTAACTCAAGAATCACTTAAAGACATGTTCTTATAGTTAAGAGCTTTTCCTTCCAACCAAAACTCCGAGTCACATTACGTCGAGTATACAATATAGTTGTATGGAAGAACCTATGACTGAGGCATAGGAGATGCAACACATCTCTTTCTTCCTTTTTAACCATTGTTGTAATACTAAGACAATGCTTCATATAGTAAGAACTTCTTTCTTACCTTGTTCCATTCTGAACTTCTTCAGATTCTTTTTTAGGAAATTCTGAACATCTTCAAAATCAATTCCAAGAAGCATTCGACATTCAATGTTTATTAAACTCACCAATCTATCTCGATAGATACCATTGTTTAATAACTTCAACTTCATCCCAATTTATCTACTTAAATGCTATTAACACCAATCATATCATTCACATATGTCGTCCACATATTTCAAAATAATGTCACGCTCCCACTCAAATATGGAATCCATATATGAGATCCAGGGATTTCACTTAGCTCCCACTCAAAATATGTCTACTACATATTAAGATTTGGCCGAGCTACTTAGGTCCCACTCAAAATATGTCTCTTACATATTAAGATTTGGCCAAGCTAATTAGCTCCCACTCAAATGCAGGTCCTCTCCATAATCTTGGACATTCCAAAATTCTTTAATCACCATCAAATCAAGAATTCCAGTTACGAGACTTCAATATCCATATATTGCTAGTGTTAATCGAATAGACTTAAAGCATTGCTTTGTGACAAATCGAGCTTTGTGTCTTCATTAAGTTTCATTTCCTTCTAATGACTTTGAAGTCATACAGAAATATCAAGTAAATTTATTTACTTAATAAGATCAAGTAACATGTTACTTTGCAATCTTAAATGTAACTTAATATAGGATTTTATGACTCCTAGTCATTTCTCGCACTTAGGTCCATCACGCTTCTTTGTAATTTGTAGGTATGTCTTGTTCATAAACATGACAATTGAATCAATAATATAATTCCGCAAAATTTGCAAAATATATCGTTGAATCCTACTTTCTTTAGTAAAAGCATTCACTAAAACTTAATGATCATTATCATTAGTTTCTCCTCTCCAGAGTTCGGTTTCACGAAACAAATTTCGCTGCGCTACTCAACAATCAAGAGGTAAGGTCAAATACCTTGTTTTGATCTTTTACTTTCTTCCACCTGTATCTTCATTAAGACACATCAACTTTGGACAACAACATGTTTGCCCCTTGTGGAACATGTATTCATAGTTGCCTGATAATACGCTACAAAGACTTGTTTATTCACCATCATTTCGAATTATTGAAACCTCTAGAAACTCGAACATGTTATAACTCTTATGGTGTTGTTTCCACGAATCTTCAGATGTTCCTTTGTATTTCAACCGAGTGTTTTGCTCATTTCGATCTCTAACTCTAAACGATAACTATAACCCTGATAAGAGATAATATTATACCATATGTATCTAATACATAATGATTATGATATTTAGACATTTCAACACTTTGAAATCGTCCAATTATTATAGTTTGTGAAACATATTTCACGAGTCCTTTTATACTAAAATTAAAATAAATACTTTAGTCATGTCGATCAAATCGAAGAGACTTTTGTATTCTTGTTAATTCAATATCCTCCTTCACTTTCAAATCTTTTGAACAATTCAAAATAGTTTCAAACTTATGTTTCATTAAGTAAATATTCATATTCACTTAAATCCACAATGAAGTATGAAATAATGATTTCCACTATTTGTTGAAAATACGATACATCACTATGTATAAGATTCAACATTAAGTATAAATAGATTTCCACTATCTTGTTGAAAATACGATACATCATTATGTATAAAGTTCAACATTTCTTCGCATATCACTGTTTTACCAAAATGCGGAGTTTTAGTCATTCTGCCCAACGAGGCATTGTTTTGCAAAGTCTCTAGATTAAGAATCTAAGACCCAGATCTTCATTTGTAATGAAGAACATGCAATAACCAAAATGACTTAAACTATAGTGCCATATCATAATTAAACTTTGGATATCTTTTAGCATTCTAATCCTTTATAAATGCTTAAACTATTATCATTAACATAGTGATGAGAATAACTCATTTATAATCGTAATGTGACCATAAAGGTATTATTCATAAGAACAGTACAACTGGCTTGTAACTTATTCATATGAACAATTATCTTGCTAAAAGCAAGACACACAAACAAGGATTACAAAATTATATTCAAGTCCACTAATCCAAATGATAATCTTTGAGGAAAGGGGTGATGTTGGCCATAAACTGATTTGCTTTCCATCATCATGCCATATTGCCTCAATTCCAGGAATTCTCAAGCACACCATCCTGTTTTCACAAAACGGGACAAGTATCCAATACTTATATAAACTACAATGAGGTTTGCAAGAATTACATTTATAACTTTGTATATCTAACATATACCTTTTTTTCATTCATGACCTCCATTGCAATCAAGCCCTTCTGAGAGTTTATAACTCTAATACAAGATTGCTAAGTGTTTATCCAAATATTCTCTTTTTGATCCATCATGGAAGAAAACTCATCCAACGGCTCATACTTTATGTGCCTGATCTTGCAGAATACAAGATTGTAATCCAACTCTCCATCGAATGTAGAATGGCTTGTTGGTTCATTACGGAGAACACACAAACATTGCGGAGTCGTCAGATTATCTCCTAATGGTCATTGTATCAAGAAGAGAAGATCACCTTTTACGAGGATATCCCTCAGGCGTGGGTATTAATCTATGAAGTTGGACCCTTTTGCTAAGTTCCATATCAAGCAATAAATTTCCCATGGTTACAAAGGACTGATGACCCACAAGTATAGGGGGGTGTATCGTAGTATTTTTGATAAGTAAGAGTGTTGAACCCAATGAGGAGCAGAAGGTGTTGACGAGTGGCTTGGAGCAGGAATTTTATGTAAATACTTAGCAAACAGGTTTTTAGGGGTTTTTGATAATGCAGATAAATAAAGTATGAGTAAATAAAAGACAATAATAATAAATGCAGCAAGTGGCCCAATCCTTTCTTTAGCAAAGGACAAGCCGGTTGTATTACTTAAGATGACCAAACGTTCTCGAGGACACATGGGAATATCGTCAAGTGCTTTCGCTTCATATAGTTGATTAATCTTCTTTAGTTTGATAAGTGTTGTGTGGGTGAACCTATGCTAATGTACTGCCCTTCCTAGGACTAATACATACTTGTGATTATACCCCTCGCAAGCATCCGCAACTACAAGAATGTAATTAAGATAAAACCTAACCACAACCTTAAACATTGAGATCCTACAATCCCTTAGGCAAAGGTTTCCTAACAGGGGTTCAAGTTTCTGTCACTCCGGCAACCCCGCGATTAGTAGCCAAATACACAATGCATTCCCCTAGGGCCTTAAAGGTGAAGTATCATGTAGTCGACGTTCACATGACACCACTAGAAGAATAAAAAACCATTGAATCTTTCTCAACACAATTCCACTACTAACAACATGACTTCTCCCATGTCCTCGAGAACTAAACGAACTACTCACAAGACATCATATGGATCAAGATCAGAGATGAAATAATGACAAGTAACAATCTGAACATGAATAATAATTCAATGGTTCCACTCAATAGCATCAACTACAATAAGTAATCAACACCGGGAAAGTTTCCCCTAAGAACTATGCAAGATTCAACCCAATTGTTACAGCGGTATGGAGTGGTGATGATGGTGCTGGTGGAGATGATGGTGGTAATGATGATGATGATGATCCCGATGAAGTCCAGCATGATGACGGTGTTGATGGCGAAGATCTCCCCTCTCCGGGAAGGAATTTCCTCAGCAGATTTCTGCCTACTGGAGAGCTCTTTCTCTCTCTATAGTTTCCGCCCCGCAGAGGCGGCAAAACCTTTTTGTGGTTGCTCCCCGAGGCTTAGGGTTTCGGGAGGATTATATACGCCAAAGAGCAGAGCCAGAGGTGGGCCAGGGTGGCCACACCACCTGGTGGCATGGCCTAGGGTGGCACGCGCTAGGGGGTGGTGTGGGCCCCCTGTGGCCCATCTCCGCTCCCCCTTCTGGCTTCCTTCATCTTCTGGAAAAATATGATTTTCCATATACTTTTTGGGATTTTCTGATCTTCGCCTCCAAACAGTGGCTTTTCCATCAGAATCCTGACATCAGGGTCCATCCTCCAAAAGTCATCAACCATGCAAAAACAAATGAAATAACATAAGTATCATCTCTTAATATGAAATATATCAATGAATAACAGTAAATTATGATATAGAATAGTGATGCAAAATGGACGTATCAACTCCCCCCAAGCTTAGACTTTGCTTGTCCCCAAGCGAAAACTAAGCTCAATAAACATGACCTCACGTTTATGGAGTGAAGTGTCGTTAAAATAATACGGACAAGAAGCATCACATTCATCAATACATAAATCATAATAGAAAATAACTCACTATTATATAACTTAACTTGTAATAGGTAAAGGAAACACAATAAAGATACACAAAGTAAATCATAATTGGTAATGGCCAACTTTGTTCTTGGTCAAAGAACGGTTAACAATTTGCAGTAGTTCAAACATAATGGGGTTTTCAATGGTAGCTTTCAAAGTAATATTCACTAAGATAAGAGTAATGTGCAAAACAAGGAACATAAGAAACATGATTGAATAAATCATCATATGAATGATTGAAACACAACAACTCAAAATACTTGCTTGAGATAGAAAGGAATAGGTTTACTGACTCAACTAAAAAGTAAAAGATAGGCCCTTCGCAGAGGGAAGCAGGGATTTCAAGTTTCATAAAGAGCTTCCAAAAATTATGGTACTTATTAGCTTTCAGCTCTCATTACCCCTATCATAAGCATCTTTAGGTGATTAAGGTTAAAGTGAACAAATATGAGGATATGCTTTCCAAGTTATAAGTTGAAAATCTCATGTCCCTTGCTTACGAGTACCATTCCTCATGCTACTCAACTTTAGTCACAAGTAAGTTCTTGTCATTGTAAGTACATGTGTATCATAGAGAACCACCAACGGGGTACCCCTTTCCCGATGATATAGAAGCTTTCCCATATCAAAATGACAAGGCAAGCAGACAATGAGCATATCAGTGATCTTTTTGTATGCTATTTGCATAGGGTTTTCCCTTTTTCTTTTTTCTTCTCTTTTTTAGGATGCTTCACATATTTCTCACTATGGTTATGCTGCACGTTTCCACCATGATTAGGCATGGCTTAGACTAGCCGCCCAGGCGTTTCTCTAACACATATACGAACTCCATGAGCCTTACAAGCTTCCCTTTCATTTCACACCATCGGGATCCATAAGAAAAAGAACATCATATCAACTAAATAAAGTGCAATGTTGAAAGCATTCCCCATGGTAGCATGGTTCTGCTAATTCACAACTTACAAAACGCAAGCATATACGCAACATAGATGGGCACAATGGTTCAAGTTTATTAAGTGCAAGAAAGTAAAGTGTGCCATCAAGTTCGTGAGAGCTTTAATCACTAATTTTCACATAACAAGTTTAGTTTGGAAGGTAGATAAAAACATGAATTTACTTGGAATAGCAATAATAATAATAGGTAGGTATGGTGGACACAAATGGCATAGGTTTTGGTTTAAGGATTGGATGCACGAGAAGCATTCCCTCTCAGTACAGGTTTTTGGCTAGCAAGGCTGGGTAGCAAGCATAAGAGTTGGAGGAAACAAAGATACAAGTGATAAAAACAAACATGCAATCTTCCTTGGAAGCACAAAAGATCTTAACTAGAGAATATGAGCCAATCAAGAAAGAAAGATGATGAAATTATATTTCTTTAAAGTACTTTTCTCTTTTTCATTCAATTCTCAAATAGTGTTGCTACTGACCAGAGCGAGGTTTGCCAAAACCAACTAAATTTACTTAATGATCCCAAAGTGATACCAATACTAACAACAAGTTCAATCATATAACAGAAATTGCAAACTAATATAAGATATGCAAAAAGTAAATGATAGAACTTCTCATTAATATTCCATAATGGCAACTCACACCAAGGGATACATAGATAACTACCTAGAGGGGAGATAATTCCACAATGCAAACCATCCTATATGATAACTTGTCTATTCATCATATGACTCTACTAAGAAGATAAAAAATAAAAGATAGTGATGTGATACCGTGGCACTCCCCCAAGCTTGGAAAAAACCAAGGGGATGCCAAAACCTGATGACGAATTACTCCTTCGGTGGTGGTGGTGTTCTCTCGTCATCGTCCGACTTCCAAGGTAAGGGCTCCCCATCAACAAAATACATCAGTTTTGATTTTGTATGTCGTAGAGTTGTGCTTGTAGTTGGTTGGTTGTTCGGTGGAGTGAGAGAATTTCATCCTTAAGCTCGGCAGTTTCCTTCTGGTGCTCGGCGATGAGTTCCGAACTAATCTTATGGATGATATCCACTTTGCGTTCCGCCATCTTCTTGTACCTAAAGACATCTTGCTCTAGTGCTTCCATCCTGTCCTCCAGACTACCTTCACCTTTAGGGCCCTGAACCTCTTTTATCTGTACCTTCCCATCTTCGAGCAACAACTCCTTGGGATGAATCTTCAAATCATGCATGTATGGGTTGATGATGTCCGTGGAGGAATCTTCCTTGGCTGATCCAGAGGAAGACATTGTGGCTCCAAAACTGAGACTCGACCTATCAGAAACAGATCGAAACAAAAACACGATGAGAACACGATATACGAACCTCGGGGGATCCCGGGGATTAAATATTACGAAGTTTAACAACAAAAGGAAGGTACTGGGAGAAAACGGGTCGGAGACGGGCTCCGGGGAGGGCACACCCCCTGGTGGCGCGGCCAGGTAGGCCCGCGCCATGGGGTGGTGTGAGCCACCCGGGCTCCGTTTCCGTCCCTCTTTCGACTCATTGCTTTCCATGTTAGATAAAAACTACAAAAATATAAATTGACAGATTTTTCGTGGACCTTTTCTTACCAGAACTGTTACCTATTCGAAAAAGGACTCTGCAGGTCTCTGAATTTGGTCTTTGATAAATTTTTCCGGAGTCACCATTTCAATAGCATCAATATCTTCATTATAAGAATCTCCAGAAATATAGTGCTTGACTCTCTGACCATTCACCACTTGTGTAGTGTTATCTTTTAAGGAATAAATTTTTATTGCACCTGAACGATGCACCTCTTCAATAACAAAAGGTCCTTCCCATTTTGAGAGTAGTTTTCCTGCAAAAAATCTGAGATGCGACCTATACAATAGAACCTTCTCACCAACATGGAACTCTCTCTTAAGAATTCTCCTGTCATGCCATCTTTTAACCTTTTCTTTATAGAGTCTAGCATTTTCATTTGCTTCACTCCTCCACTCGTTTAACGAGCTTAAGTCAAATAGTCTTTTCTCACCAGCAAGTTTGAAGTCTCTATTAAGTTCTTTCACTGCCCAATAAGCTTTGTGTTCTAATTCTAAAGGCAGGTGGCAAGCTTTCCCATGAACCATTTTGTAAGGAGACATTCCCATATGATTTTTATAAGCAGTTCTATAAGCCCATAAAGCATCATTCAACTTTTTAGCCCAATTTTTTCTAGATCTATTAACAGTCTTTTACAAGATGGATTTAATTTCTCTATTTGACAGTTCTACTTGCCCACTGGTTTGGGGATGATAACCTGAAGCAATTCTATGATTAACATCATATTTAGAAAGGGTCTTTCTAAAGCCACCATGAATGAAATGAGAACCCCCATCAGTCATAAGATACCTAGGCACTCCAAACCTAGGAAAGATAATATCCTTAAGCATTTTTAAAGAGGTCTCCCCATTAGCACTTTTTGTAGGTATAGATTCTACCCACTTAGTAACATAGTCAACAACAACAAGAATATGAGTATAACCTTTTGAAGGGGGAAAATGACCCATAAAGTCAAATCCCCAACAATCAAATGGTTCAATAACAAGGGAGTAATTCATAGGCATTTCATTGTGTCTAGAAATATTACTAACTCGTTGACATTCATCACATGATAAGTCAAATTTTCTTGCATCTTTAAAAAGGGTAGGCCAGTAAAAACCTGATTGTAGAACCTTTTGTGCGGTTCTATCTCCCGCATGATGTCCTCCATAGGAACTACCATGACATTTCCACAATATCTCCTTTTGTTCATATTCTGGAAACATCTTCGCATAATACCATCTACTCCCTCTTTATATAAATGTGGGTCATCCCAAAAATAGTGCCTCAAATCGTAAAAGAACTTCCTTCTTTGGTGGGCTATAAAAGTTGGAGGCAAATACTTGGAAACAATAAAGTTAGCATAATCAGCATACCAAGGACTCTCTCGTGAGCTTACCCCTACTGCAGCCAACTGTTCATTTGGGAAACTATCATTAGCAGGCATAGGATCAAAAGAGATGTTTTCCAATCAAGATAAATTATCAGCAACATGATTTTCAGCACCTTTCCTATCTACAATATGTATGTCAAACTCTTGTAAAAGCAACACCCATCTAATAATCCTAGGCTTAACATCTTTCTTCATCATAAGGTACTTAATAGCAGCATGATCAGTATGAATGGTAACTTTTTAATCAACAATATAAGGTCTAAACTTATCACAAGCAAAGACAACAGCTAAGAACTCTTTTTCAGTAGTAGCATAATTCTTTTGAGCAGCGTCAAGAGTCTTACTAGCATAATGGATAACATTTAACTTTTTATCTATTCGTTGACCAAGAACAGCACCTATAGCAAAATCACTAGCATCGCACATGATTTCAAAGGGTAAGTTCCAATCAGGTGGTTGGACAATAGGAGCAGTAGTTAAAGCTTTCTTTAGAGTTTCAAAAGCTTCCTTACAATCATCATCAAAAACAAAGGGTACATGTTTTTGGAGAAGATTAGTAAGGTTTTTTGATATCTTGGAGAAATCTTTAATAAACCTTCTATAGAAACCATCATGACCAAGGATACTACAAATATCTTTGACGTCTCTAGGACAAGGCATTTTCTCAATTGCTTCAACTTTGGCTCTGTCAACTTCAATGCCTCTTTCGGAAATTTTATGTCCAAGGACAATTCCTTCATTGACCATGAAGTGGCATTTCTCCCAATTAAGAACAAGATTAGTTACTTCACATCTCTACAAAACTTTATCAAGGTTGTGCAGACAATTATCAAAAGAAGTTCCATAGACGGAAAAATCGTCCATGAATACTTCCACAATTTCCTCACAAAAACCATGAAGGATAGCAGACATGCATCTTTGAAAAGTAGCAGGAGCATTACACAAACCAAAAGGCATACGCCTATAAGCATAGGTTCCATAAGGGCACGTAAAAGTAGTTTTTTTTATCTTGTTGTTTAACAACAATTTGAGAGAACCCAGAGTATCCATCAAGAAAGCAAAAATGGGTATTTTTAGACAACCTTTCTAACATTTGATCAATAAAAGGTAGTGGGTAATGATCTTTCTTAGTAACTTTGTTAACCTTTCTGAAGTCAATGCACATCCTATAACATACTACTATTCTTTCGAGGATAAGCTCATTATTCTCATTAGGCACAACAGTAATTCCCCCTTTCTTAGGGACATAATGAATAGGACTAACCCATTCACTATCAGCAATAGGATAAATAATACCAACATCAAGGAGATTTAATACCTCGTTTCTTACCACTTCCTTCATCTTAGGATTTAAACGACATTGATGTTCTACCACTGGTTTTGCATTGGGTTCTATATTGATAGCCTGCTGACATATAGGAGGAGAAATCCCCTTTAAATCATCAAGGGTATAGCCCATAGCTCCTCGGTGTTTCTTCAATACTTCCAATAATATTTCCTCTTCCTTCCCTGAAAGTTTAGAACTAATAATAACAGGATATATTTTCTTGTCATCAATGTAAGCATATTTAAGATCGGTGGGTAAATATTTCAGATCAAAAACCGGATCCTTTTTAGGTGGCAATATGGTACCCAAATCTTCCACATGCAAGTTATGCTTAAGCATCTTAGGTTGACGACGGAGAATCTCGTCAATCTCATTTCTTTCTTCCATGAAGATCTCACTTTCATGGTCTTCCATAATTAGCTGCAAAGCATTGTTAGGAGCAAGAGAAATAGAAGCAAGTTGTTCAACTCTAAAATCCTCATTAGGAGTTTCATTTTCATAAGGAACTTTAGCAAATTTCGAAAAAATAAACTCATAAGATTCCCCATCAAATTTAGTTAAAATTTTCTCCCTTTTATAGTCTATAATGGCTCCACACGTATTCAAGAAAGGTCTACCAAAAATGATAGGATAGGTTTTACTACCAGCTGAACCAAGTACTAGAAAATGAGTAGGATATTTAATCTTACCACAAAGAACTTCCACATCTCTTACAATACCAATTGGAGAGATGGTCTCTCTATTTTCAAGGTGAATAACCACATCAATTTCTTCTAGTTAGCATGGACTAATTTCATGCATAATTTCTTTGTAAAGATCATAAGGAATATCACTTGAACTTGCACCAATATCACATAAACCATAATAGCAATGATCACCAATTCTAACAGAAAGCACGGGGACACTAGTTTTTCTAGTTCTATTAGGATGTGAGACAATATTAGAAGCATCCTGACAGAAGATAATGTGTCCATCTTCTACACATTTAGTGACAAGGTCTTTCACAATTGCTACTGCATGTTCAATGTTTATTTGTTCATCAGGCTTTACAACTCTCTTTGTACTTTTATTTACACAAGTTATCATAGAGTGCTCCTTTACCTTATCCGGGAAAGGTATTTTCTCGATATAAGGTTCAGGTAAGATACGATCAATAGTACAAACTTCAGTACTTCTAGCAGGAACATAATCAACAATTGAAGGAAATATGCCTGAGAGGCAATAATAAAGTGGTTATTATCTTATTCCATGTTTATGATAAATGTTTATTTTGCATGCTATAATTGTATTAATTGGAAACGTTAATACATGTGTGTTTAATAAACAAAATACAAAGTTCCTAGTAATTCCTCTCATATAAACTAGCTCGTTGATTAACAAGATGATCAAGGTTTCCTGATCATGGACATTGGATGTTGTTGATAACAAGGTCACAACATTGGTGGAATGATGTGATGAACATTCATCTGAAGTATAGCATTACGATCAGGGTCATTATGTTTATATTGCTATAACATCATACAAAGTAATCTTAGTCCTTAGACCATGAGATCATGTTAATTGCTAACACCGGAAGAGTATCTTGATAACATCAAACGTCACACCATAACAGGGTGACTATAAAGGTGGATTCAGTGCTACGAAGGTGTTATGTTGAGGCTCATGGATCAAGAGTGGTATTTGTCCATCTCGATGACGGATAGATATACTCTGGGCCCTCTCGGTGATATCACATTAAGATAGCTTGCAAGCAAGTGATGTGATCACTAGAATGTTATATCACGGGAACGAGAAAAGAGTGCATGTCGGCAACAAGATCAAACTAGGTATGGAGATACCGATGATCGAATCTCAGACATGTAATATATCATGAGACAAAGGGATTTAGTTACTAGCGTTAAAGGTTCTCACGATCACAGAAGTCATCGTTGAATGTGTAGGAGTCAGTATGGATCTCCAGGTCCCGCTTCTGATTATTGATCTGAGAGGTGTCTCGATCATGTCTGCATTATTCGCGAACCGTAGGGTGACACACTTAAGGGATACCGACACCATTTGGAGCAAATATGTTTCAGATAAAGATTTAAGAAAGTGCTGGAATTATTTCAATAGACACCGAAACTGTTTCGGGTGAAATTGCTGAAATTGGTTCTGCATGTAATATTGAAATGTTGCAGGGGGTTTTATGTGAATGTTTGTTAATTAAAGTAATTAACAAAATTCTGAATAAAAATAATAAAAGATTTTTATTAAATGAGAGAGCATTAAATTTGGAGAAATTTAATGCATTTAAAGTGGAGACTTTAAAAGAGAATGTGAAGGGGCATTTTAATGTGGAGGGGTTACCACCACATGAATGGGGGAGGTGAGGAGTCCCTCCCATGGGGCGCCGGCCAAGGGGGAGGGGTACCCCCCTCCTCCTATAAAAGGCCCCCCTCACACCCTTCTTCCTCACACCTCCTTGTGAAGGATCTCTCTCCCCCTCTAGTATTATTCCCCATGGTCTCGGATTAGCGAGATACATGTTCCCGGTGGCTTTATCTGGAAAGGAGTTGTTGCTTCCGCTGCTTTGCTGGAGTGAGGGGCGTAGGTTGTCGGGGTACCGGACGTGTGTGCGATCATGGATGCACCGCTGCTTTGCGGTGCTGGACTTGGTGGTGCTGTTCTTGCTGGAGCTGGATCTGATGGACGTGCTGGAGCCGGACCTGCTGGACTTCATCACGATCTTGAGATCGGCAAGTGTATGACTACATCATCCACGGGTTCCATCTCGTTAACAAAGCTTTGTTGTCTTCGAGGGTAAGTTCTCTATGGATGTATATCCACCTGTTGCTCTGTATCTAGTAGGTAGATCTTGGCGTATAGTTCTCATCGTAGGATTTTTTTGTTTTCTATGCTGCGAACCCAACAACAATATCTTTATATGGTGCATGATACTTGTTCCATTATTTTTTTGGAATTTCAATATATGAGGCAAAAGCCTTAAAACAATTTGCAATAACTTGAGAGTCTAGACCATAAGCATTACTAATATTACAAAAGTCATCAGTTCCCATAAAAGATTTAATGCATTCATAATCATAATTTTTACCTGACTTTCTTCCTTTATCATTCTCCCATGCTTCAGCATTGTCTTGAATATGGTCTAGAAGATCCCATTTAGCTTCTTCTTACATGCGTGTAAATGATCCAACACAAGAAGTATCCAATAGATCCTTATCATGAAGAGAAAGCCTTGCATAAAAGTTATTGATAATAATATTGTTAGGGAGCTTAGTAACTTCAATCTCCCCCAAGCTTGAGCTGTACTCTCTCCATCACGAGGCCATAAGTTGTATATCTGATCCCGATCTCTGTGAATCTCACTAGGAGGATAAAATTTGGAATAAAAGAGAGGTACTACTTCCTCCCATTCAAGAGATTGTCCATTCTTCAGCAGCTTATACCATTCCTTAGCTCTTCCTTTTAGTGATAATGAGAATAACTTCTTCTTGACTTGATCTGTTGTAATACCTACACACTTGAACAACCCGCATAATTCGTGTATAAAGAGCAAATGATCATCGGGATGGGCAGTTCCATCTCCAAAAATAGTAGTTATCCATAACACGATCAATAATTCTTGTAGGTATCTTAAAAGTATCATTTTCAACAGGTGGTAGTTCATCTACTACCTTAGAAGTGGTAGTAGCATTACGAAATAAGAAACTAAGTGAATTATCCATATTGAAATAAAGCAACTAACAGAAATAAACAATACTCATAGTAGAAGTTTCCTTTACCAGTTCCACTCTTCAATAGCGCTTCACTCCCCGGAAACGGCGCCAGAAAATAGTATTGATGACCCACAAGTATAGGGGGTGTATCGCAGTATTTTCGATAAGTAAGAGTGTCGAACCCAACAAGGAGCAGAAGGTGTTGACAATTGGTATGTATTAGGAATTCTCTGTAAATACTTAGCAAACGGATTTTTAGGGGGTTTTGATAATGCAGATAAATAAAGTACAAGTAAATAAAAGACAATAATAATAAATGCAGCAAGTGGCCCAATCCTTTCTTTAGCAAAGGACTAGCCGGTTGTATTACTTAAGATGACCAAATGTTCTCGAGGACACATGAGAATATTGTCAAGTGCTTTCACTTCATATAGTTGATTAATCTTCTTTAGTTTGATAAGTGTTGTGTGGGTGAACCTATGCTAATGTACTGCCCTTCCTAGGACTAATACATACTTTTGATTATACCCCTTGCAAGCATCCGCAACTACAAGAAATTAATTAAGATAAAAACCTAACCACAACCTTAAACTTTGAGATCCTACACTCCCTTATGCAAAGGTTTCCTAACGGGGGTTCAGGTTTCTGTCACTCTAGCAACCCCGCGATTAGTAGCCAAATACACGATGCATTCCCCTAGGGCCTTAAAGGTGAAGTATCATGTAGTAGATGTTCACATGACACCACTAGAAGAATAACACCACAACTTAATTATCAAACCATTGAATCTTTCTCAACACAATTCCACTACTAACAACATGACTTCTCCCATGTCCTCAAGAACTAAACGATCTACTCACAAGACATCATATGGATCAAGATCAAAGATGAAATAATGATAAGTAACAATCTGAACATGAACGATAATTCAATGGTTCCACTCAATAGCATCAACTACAACAAGTAATCAATACCAGGAAAGTTTCCCCTAAGAACTATGCAAGATTCAACTCAATTGTTATAGCGGTATGGAGTGGTGATGATGGTGCTGGTGGATATGATGGTGGTGATGTGATGATGATGATCCCGATGAAGTCCAGCTCGATGATGGTGTTGATGGTGACGATCTCCCCTCTCCAGGAAGGAATTTCCCCAGTAGATTTCTGCCTGCTGGAGAGCTCTTTCTCTCTCTGTAGTTTCCGCCCCGCAAAGGCGGCGAAACCTTTCTGTGGTTGCTCCCCAAGTCTTAGGGTTTCGGAGGATTATATACGCCAAAGAGCAGAGCTAGAGGTAGGCCAGGGTGGCCACACCACCTGGTGGCGCGGCCTAGGGTGGCCCGTGCCAGGGGGTGGTGTGGGCCCCCTGTGGCCCATCTCTGCCCTCCCCTTCTGGATTCCTTCGTCTTCTAGAGAAATAGGATTTTCCATATATTTTCCGGGATTTTCTGATCTCCGCAAATTTCACCTCCAAACAGTGCCTTTTCCATCAGAATCCTGACATCAGCCGTCCATTCTCCAAAAGTCATCAACCATACAAAAACACATGAAATAACATAAGTATCATCTCTTAATATGAAATATATCAATGAATAACAGTAAATTATGATATATAATAGTGATGCAAAATGGACGTATCAAGGACCTCAATGGGATAGGCCATGATCTACTAAGATATTTGCAAACAGACATCTAGACTAAGTTCATAATATGAGTTCAATCCAAATTGAGCTCCCACTAAAATTGTCATCCCCTGGACGATTTTAGTGATCACATGATCCCAATCCTCTACACCTCTCTCGATCATCACGGCCACCAGTGCAACATCAAAGGTAGACATTCCCTAATGCCAATGACATCATCCATGTGACTCATGCTTGATCTTTCGATCTCTTGTGTTCTGAGGCCATGTCTACACATGCTAGGCTCGCCAAATCTAACTTGTGTGTATTTGCTATGCAACATGGCTTACACCCACTGTATGCAAATGTAGATATGTCTAGCCCCCGATCGTCACGGCCGGCTTCATAACGGTAAACTTTCTTGGTGGTGCACACACAAGGGGAACACTATCATTGGAATTATATAGGGATTATCTTATTTTCTACCGTTGAGTATATAATACTAGCACACAATAAGATGTAAAATAGGTATCAACATCATATGTATATTGTGATATGATGTGGTCCTTCTTCTTGCACCTTGATCTCCATCGAGTGCTCCGGCATGATCTCCATCTTGCCCTTGGTTTGACGCCAAGTCCACGACGCCACCACCAGGTCGTTCATCGGAACAATGACTATTACTATACTTCTTAGTAACAGAAAAGTAAACTACTTTACCTTCATAATGACCAATACCATATCATAATCACATGCCCTCCTGCAAAATAAAGTTAGACGCCTCTACTTTATCTCTTGCAAGTTTTACGTGGTTGTTAGGGCTTTCGCAATGGAACCGTTTCTAAACTACAGACTTTCCAACCACAACATGGATCCGACTGTTGTCTCTACTACACCCCTTTCGGGGACCTCCGTTGTAAATGCTATATCAACTATTGAATGAGAGACAGACACCCGCTAGCCACTTATACGGTACAAGCCGTATGATGAGCGTGGAACCAGTCTCGCGTACGAATACGCGTAAGGTCGGTCCGGGCCGCTTCATCAAACAATACCGCAATATAAAAAAGTACACGTTAGAGGGTAACAACTAATGGATCAATGCCCGCACAATACTTGTGCATACTAGCCGTACAGCACTCGTACGCATAGATTGGCTCTGATACCACTAAAGGGTTCCGCAACAGAAAACAAAAAATTTCCTACGTTGGAACTCTAATACGCCCAAGATCTATCTATATAGTAATGCGGTAACGACCGAGCGTATATAATACATACCCTTGTAGACCCTACGTGGTTAATGTTCCGAGGGGAACGTGGTTGAAGTAGTCGAACTCGTAGCCGACCTCCAGGTCGCGAAGCTCCTCCCAGGTCACCCTTGCTCCTTCTTCATCGTGCATCAGCTCCGGCTCACGACATCCAAGGTGCCTCAAGTGAGGCCCCTCATGGTTTCGTACACATACGGTGTATGATGACAACCTTCGGCTCCTTGATCCCTTCCGGGAGTGTGGAAGTAGATCTCCGGCTTGGAATCCCTGCAGCGTAACGACATGTTGCAGGTGCGTCGTCTCTTGCGTGAATGGTCCTTTCTTGGGACCCTACCAACGCGTGGAGACAACTATTAAGAGAGAGAGGGAGAAATTCTCTAATGAAAATGCCTTAGAGAACATCTCAAATTGTGTGTCTAATCCCACCCATGGGCACCACTTTATATAGGGGGAGGGGGGTGTGACCTCCCCTTTGGGTTTCCCATGCGGGACTAATCAAGGGAGAAGGAGGGAGGCGCCATGGGCCTCATAGGCCAGACGGCCATGGGTGGGCCCCACCTCGTGCACAACTCTAGGCTGGCCAGTGGGCCCCCTTGAGGCGGCTAGGCCTTGGCCCTTTGGCCCTTGGCCCTTCCCTCCTTCAGTTTTCACTCATGGGCCCTTTTCCCTAGGAAGTTTGGCCCATTAGTGGAATACCCTTCAAATTAGATTTTAATATTATATTTAATATTAATTACATTAATTAACATGTAAATACATATTACATAATCCGACTTGACCCGAAACTCCTTTCGGTTCCCTTTCGATTTCCTCCAAACTACTTCAGAACTTTCCCGGAACAATTCCAGTTCTCTCACGGAACTTTTCCGGTTTCTGTCGTCAGATTGATGACAAGTATGCCATGAGGGGGTCCTCGAGGTGTGTGGAAGAGAGGGGTGTGAGTCGTACGGTATTCCGGGACGATGGGCACATAAGTTTACCCAGGTTCGAATCCACCGGCTTTGAATGGATCCTACTCCTGCTAGCAATCTAGTAATACGGCATAGCTGGAATATGGGTTATAAGGGTTTCGCCTATGCGAGTTGAAGTTGTAGACTATTGTCAATGTAGGTTCCCTAAAGGCTCTCCCTAGGACGGCTTATATAGATATCCGGCCTAGGGTTTATAGGAGAGATCTATCCGGCTACGACTAAGAGTCGGTTATAGAGTACATCTTGAACTACAAGTAACATTATGGGCCTATGTCGGTAAGTCTTCTGGGCCTTCCCGTAGCCGGATTAGACTCCATCTCTTCTCCCTGACTGGGTCGCCCGTGAAGCAAAGCTCTAACCCGAAGTGGGCCACCCTGGTCAGTGAGGAACTGTGAGGATACCCGGAAAATATATCCCCAACAGCAGCCCCCGGAAGTCTCCAAGATCCAAAGTCGGATTCATCATCATCTAGCTTGATCTTCGGCTTGCAGAATCTTGAAGGGTTCCTAAAACTTCAAAACAAAAGATACGATCCAGGTCTCAAAAATAAGCCGGACCTATCAGTACATTAGTCGTGTTTCTAGCTCGTAATTCAAACTAAGCCAGAACTTTGTCTCTGACGTAGCTTGACACCAGTCATGGTCAAGTCACGTCACTAATAGACATTTCCTGTTAGCACGATCGTTGGTGGGTCTGCCTTTCGCGGAACCGAGGCACCATTTCAATGCACACGTGGAGATTGAGGCGGCGTAATCATCGCGTGGAGGTTTCCCCGTCCTTTCCATGATGCGTGGCACGTTTACTGTGGCACTTGCACGAATCTTGGCGCGGCTGGCGGTTATAAGGGGTGAGGATTAATTTTCCTCATCTGCTTCACCTATTCCAGCGTCGTTTCCTTCTACCCTACTTCTCCCACGCGCACAGAGCTCCCTTGCCTCCAAAAATTCCCAGCGCCGCCTATCCAAGGTCACCGGCACACCGGAAAAATGGCTTCCACATCATCCTCCGGTGCAGCAACGGCGGCAGCGACGACAACGACGGTGGAAAAGGAGAGCAATCACGGGGACTGGATCCTATGCATCCTCGACGACGACAAGCTCCGTGGAATAGAATAAGAAGGGCTCCTCCGTGCCGGCGACTGGTGGAGCGGCTTCGGCGAAGCCATCCCCAACCCTCGCAACGGCGAGCGAGTGCATTTGGGCACTCACCTGGACAGAGGTTTTCCTTTCCTCCCTCAGATTTCTTTTTTGAGGTGATAGATCATTACGGTGTTCAACTCCACCATCTCTCCCGAACTCCATCTTAGAGATGACCACTTATGCATCTTTGTGCGAGGGGTATCTCGGCATTAGGCCGAGTCTCACTCTTTTCCGGTACTATTTTCATGTCCGGAGAAATTCCATCACCTCCGGTAATCCTTACATTACCGGTATGATTAGTTTTTCGGTTAGACGTGAGTGTGTTTATCCTCGGATTTTAGCTAGTGAATCGGTCAAACAATGGCCGGCTACCTTTTTCTATCATAAGGATATTCCCGCTCCCGGCAAAGCTACTGCTTTGCCGGATTTCATCGATGGAGCCGCCATGCCCCGAGCGTCTTGGGACGAGGTCGCTCTGGCTCTCAGTGACGATCTGCTTCTTGCCAAGAGACGGATAGTATACCTGATGAAGCACAAGGGCCTAAAAGGGTCCGACTTAGTTCAATGCTGGGTGGCATGCCGGATCCAACCTGTCCAACACCATGGCGACCGACTGATGCATTCCATCACGACGTCGAAAAAGGACTCCCTCCGCATCAGCTCCAAGGCCTTAAAGCCGCAAGATTATATATGCCAAATCAAATGGCTAATAAGGGAGCGGATTGAGAGGAAGATTCCGGAGCTGTCTCTGGACATGCATACAACGGAAGATCCTGTCGTGCTGGTAAGCTTTAGCAGCAACCCTTTTATGTGTTTAACCTTTAAGTTATTTCGCAATACTGAGATACTATCTTCTTTTCAGCTTGCCGACCTCCCCGAGTCGTAATTAGCTCCTATCGAGGGATATCCTCCCGAGTTTTCTCAGGAGGAGGAATTGGTCCCACTGCCGGACATTGTGCCTAGAAAGCGCAAAGCTCCGATAGTGGCTATCAGCACAAAGTAAGTGCCAGTTGTGTAGAGGTAACTTTCCTCACTACTTCCGCCTTTGTACTTTACTCATGATTTCTTCTGAGATGTAATGTTCTTCGTTCTATTACCTTCTCAGAGCTAAACAGCTTATCAAGGGCAAGGGGAAGGGAGCTACTTCTAAGCCCATGCGTCCGACGAAGCTAACTTTGGCTTCTCCTACCGTGGCTCCTCCGACTCCTACCCCTCAACCTTCTGTAGCGCCGAAGATTACTCCATCTCCGATTGTTGCAGAAGATCCGGCTCCCTCAGCAGAGCCAACAATCCTAGAGTCACAGACTGACATCACCATGGGTGACTCAGGTTTTGATAAGGGTGAACCCTCTTTGGGTAATGATCCCTCGGCAGAAGTTTTCACCGATAACCTCCTGAGCAATCCGGGACTTGCCAAATTTGGCTTATCTCGGAAATCTGCAGAGGAGATCCAACGGTTGGCCAAGGAATGCCTTGAAAGCCGAACCATTTCTGCCAAAGAAGAGGCACAAGAAGCAGAGGATGTCAAGTACTCCAAACTTCTCGAACAAGTCCGCCTTTGCGATGAGGGGGTAAGAGTTGGTGTGCTTCCACCACCTCCAATTATTCCACTCACCCTCGCCGAGAAGGTTGCCACTGAAGTGAACATGTGCCTGAGCAAGCTCACACATGAACATCATGTAAGTCGGAATTCCAACTCATGTTTTCCTTTATGGTACTTTATATCATATCCTTTAGCCCCCAAGCATGAAGTTGGATAGACAATCCGGGTTTATGCTTCCTTAGGATGCCAAAGAATGAACTAGTGTAGCCCCCAAGGCTCGTGCTGATATTAGCTACAATATTAGCCCGAGTCTTTAGTAGACTTCTGACTCTGGGTATTCTGACTTACAGAAAGTTAATTCATATAACCAGGAATTGTTGAAGAATATCTGCAACAAGCGAAGAGAGATCAAAGCTCTCCGTCTTGAAAATGCTGAACTCAAAGTTTCCAAGAATGAGGCCGAAGGTAAACATTCTGAGACTCAAACCTTGTCTTGCATTTTCATAGTCGAATATTTTTGTTGAACTATTGTTCTTTTGACTTACAGCACTTGTAAAGCAGTCCTGCGCTATGATTGAAGAGGCCGAAAATTTGAAGACCTTGGAGGTGGAAAACAAAGATCTCCGCCGAGAGCTGGACCAGCTCAAGGCGGATCATGAGAAGAGCATTTCTCAAGTTCTCGAATCCTCCTCCATGGCCACCGTGGAGCGTGATCGCAAGATTGCACTCCACGAGAAGAAAATCTCGGATCTTACTAATGACTTGTTCAGAGAGAGGAATATTTCTGAGGCACTCCGGGCTGAACTCCAGAGTCTTCGTGAGGAGAAAACCAAAGTCGATGATGTCATCTTTGGTATATTTCCATCTTTCTGACTTGTCTAAATTCTTCGACTCTTTCAATGTCGGATTTATTTAACCGTTTTGCATTATATGCATAGGTCCTCTGAACTTAATTGGACTCCACCTCTTCCGAGTCTCGCACCAGCCGGCTTACACAAGTCGGCGATCTTCTTCATGACTTCCGCCAATCCATCAAGGATATTGGCGAAGCTCTCAAGGTTCCGGATATGCATAGCATGTCTGATTTTCAGGTGCAGGACAAGGCAAAGGAGATGTCGCATCTTGTCCAGGACTGGAACATGTCCTATGCGCGATCCGCAGCGCAGAACGCTCTCACAATGGTCATGAGCCATCATGGAAGCATGGAGATCTGGCAAGTGACCAGAGGATATTCTACTGTGGACGAAGACGACCAGAAACAAGATATCAAAGCCATCATGGAATCCTGCGCTAGATATGGGTGTCACGTAGCTGACTTGACCAGCTATGATACTCCCTTCTTCACCTGCGTGGACATGCCGCCCCCGCCTTCCGAAGAAATAGCTAAAGTTTCCGACGATGATCAAACCGTATCGGATTTGAACATCTCGGATCGTTATCAAGGTGCGGCTGATGTATCCAGCGAGCCGGCAGCTCCTACCTCTCCTCTAGCATCATAGACCATCAGAAAGAACAAATGTGTTATTCTGAAAATATTATGGTTCTGTAAAAAAGTAGTGTGATACTTTTGCTAGTGCTAAGGTTTAATTTATCTACCCAGCACTTTTGGCTTAAATTTTTGTGTGCCTGAAATGTTTGCGTAAGCACTTGTATTTTTTGTCTACACTTATCGTTTATCTGGCTTTTTGCCTCGTCCCTTCGTGAGCCGGCTAAACTTTCAGCATGGAAACTTTGCCGAGCAACGGAGCTCATTTGCTAAACCAGTTTAAACTCGGAAACAAAGCCGGCTTCTAGTACCAACAATTCACTTCTCGGAAAATGCCCGCATTCAGCAATCAGACAAATAACCAAAGTATAGACTATAAAATTTAGATTTATACCAGAAGGTAGTGATTTTAGAATTGGAAATCTAAACCCGAACAAACATGAGCATAAAGTACTTTCAAGTATTCTACGATTTTCGACTGTGACATGATCATTTGGAAATAAGATGGTAACAACTTCTCAGATTTTTTTTGAGGCAACCACTACTTTTATTTCTCACTGAACATGTATACATATATGATTACAAAGAAAGATAAACTAAGAATAAAAGGGACGTAGCTGAGAAATATTCCATGGTCTATCTAATTCTTCTGGATTTGTACTGGCTCCAGCTCTCTTTCTCTTCTTAGTAGCAGGTCTTTCCTTGACTGGCCGCACATCAATTAGGTAGTATGAACCATTGTGTAATACTCGACTAACTAAAAATGGTCCTTCCCATACTGGGGAAAGTTTCTGCTTTCTTTGTTGCACAAGCCGGAGAACCAAATCGCCCTTATTGAAAGATTGGTTTCTGACTCTCTAGCCATGATACTTACGTAACTTCTCCTGATAGGTTGTTGATCTCATTTCAGCAACGACGCGAACTTCTTCGACTAAGTCGAGATCATTTTGTCGAGAAATCTCGGCATCCTCTTAGATATACGCGGCCACTCTAGGAGAAGTGTGAATCAAATCACTAGGAAGAACTGCTTCTGTGCCATAGACCAAGAAGAAAGGTGTGTATCCTGTCGACATGTTCGGAGTTGTTCGCAAGCTCCATATTACAGAGGGTAATTCCTCTACCCAAGCCCCCGCAGCACGTCGTAGTGGTGCTTCGAGTCTTGGTTTTAGGCCTTGTAGGATTAAACCATTTGCTCTTTCAACTTGTCTATTAGCTTGCGGATGTGTGACTGACGCAATGTCAAGCCGGATACTTTGTTCTTTGCAGAATTCGACAAGTTCTCCCATAGAGAAATTACTCCCGTTGTCCGTGATAATACTATGCGGATAACCATACCGGATTATAACATCCTCGACAAATCTTTTGGCTGTTGCTCCATCACAACTAGTGACGGGTTTAGCCTCAATCTATTTGGGGAATTTCTCCACCATCACTAAGAGGTGAGTAAATCCACTTGGAGCCCGTTTGAACGGTCCTACCATGTCAAGCCCCCAGACCACAAAAGGCTATGTTATAGGTATTGTTCGCAACTAATCAGCCGGAACATGAGCTTGTTTGGCGTATTTCTAGTAGCCTTTGCACGTCTTGACCAGCCGTTTGGCATCTGCCTTGGCTATAAGCCAGAAAAAACCGTGTCAAAAAGCTTTTGCCACTAAAGATTTGGCTGAAGATGGTGACCACACTCGCCTTCGTGGATTTATCTTAAGATTTCGACTCCTTCCGGAGATACGTAGCGCTGAAAGACCCTAGACACACTCCGCTTATAGAGCTCACCACTAACTACAGAATAGGCTTTTGCTCGTCGGATGATCTGCTGGCTCAGAATGTCGTCTTCGGGTAATTTGCCATCTACCAAATAGTCAAGGTAGGGTTGAGTCCACCTAGGAATTACAGCCAGAAGTGCTATTAAAGGTGAGTCGGATTTGGTCGGATATTCCTCGTCCACTCCCTTTATTGAGGGAACTTTGAGGTGCTCTAAAAAAGCGCCATCCGGGACCTCTTTCCGTGCAGAGCCTATCCGAGATTATGCATCTGCTTCCTCATTTTCTACTCGAGGGATGTGTTGAACCTCAAACCCTTCGAACGATTTAGATAGATCATCCACGACAGCTTTATATACTGCCATGTGCTTATTTGCATTACAAATATCAGACACTTGCTGAGCAACAAGATCCGAATCTCCGTAACACATCAAACATCAGATGCTGATATCCTTAGCAATCCAGATTCCATGCAACAGTGCTTCATACTCGGCAATGTTATTTGTCGCTGTGAAGTGGATCTGCAACACGTATAAAAGTTTATCTCCTTGGGGTGATTTGAGCACCACGACAACCCCTGAGCCCCCGCGAGCCTTAGACCCATCAAAATATAGGATGACTCAAGGAGGGTCATATTCTCCTTTGTCTCTGTCCAATCAGCAACAAAGTCAGCAAGGATTTGGGATTTGATTGCTGTCTGAGGTTTATACTCAATAGCAAAAGCTGAAAGCTCTATGTCCCATTTGGCGATGCGTCTTGTAGCTTTGCTGTTATTGATTATATCTCTCATGGGAGCTGTGCTCACCATGGTAATTGGATGTTTCTGAAAATAATGTCGTAACGTACGGGATGCAAAAAACACACCATAAGCCAGTTTTTGATAGTGTGGATACCGCTGCTTTGATTCAGTTAGGACCTCGCTGAGATAGTAAGTCGGACGCTACACCAGGTGTTCCTGATTTTCCTCTGGTCTCTCCACCACCATGATGACACTGATGACCCTGTTTGTCGCAGCAAGATAAATCAACATCGGTTCCCTTGGTTCTGGTGCTGCAAGGATAGGAGAAGACGATAGTACTTCTTTCAGGTCTTATAATGCAGCTTCAGCTTCATCAGTCCAAGTGAATTTCTTGGTCTTTTTCAGGAGCTTGTAAAGTGGTGCGGCTCTTTCTCCGAGCCGGCTTACAAACTGACTGACTGTAGCAATGCAACCAGTGAGTCTTTGAACGTCCTTCAGGCGAGTTGGCCTGAAAATATTGAGTATAGTCTTAATCTTTTCTCGGTTCACCTCTATGCCTCTCTGAGACATGATGAAACCTAACAATTTTCTGGCTGGGATTCCAAAGAAACACTTCTTCGGATTGAGCATTATGTTGTATTTTCGTAGATTGACGAATGTTTCCTCCAAGTCGGAAATTAATGTTTCCTTCTTTTTGGACATCACCGCAATATCATCCACATATGCATGTACAATGCGTCCGATTTGATCATGGAGACAACGCTGCATAGTGCGCTGGTATGTAGCTCCTGCGTTCTTCAGCCCAAAGGGCATTGTAACAAAACAGAAGGTTCCGAAGGGAGTTATGAATGAAGTTTTGATTTTATCCGATTCCTTCATCCGAATTTGGTGATAACCGGAATATGCGTCGAGAAAATAGAGGAGTTCCGAGCCTGCCATAGAATCAATAACTTGATCAATCCTAGGCAGAGCGAACGGATCTTTGGGGCAAGCCTTGTTCAAGGCAGTATAATCAACACACATCCTTAAATCAGTGGTGTCCTTTTTAGGGACCATTACAGGGTTGGCCGACCAATCAGTATGGATGACCTCTTCTATGAATTCGGCTAACTCGAGCCGGGCTAGTTCCTTAGCTATTGCCTTACGCTTTACATCGCCAAAACGTCGTAAGGACTGTTTGACGGGTTTAGTGTTCGAGTTTACATTTAGAGAGTGCTCGGCAAGTTCCCTAGGTACTCTGGTCATATCAGATGGCTGCCATGCGAAGATGTCTTGATTTGCTTGGAGGAACTTGACGAGCGTGCTTTCCTATGCGCTATCTAGGCCTACGCCTATCTGGGTCACCTTGGAGGGGTCATCACCCTTTAATGGCGTCTTCTTTGTCTCTTCCGATGCCTTGAACTCTGGATTCGGCTTTGTCACCTCCTTCTTCATTGCGGGCATCTCAGATGGATCTATGCTCTTCTTAATCTCCTGATATTCCTGGGCATGCAACATGGCTTCAACAAAGGCGGCATTTCCGTCCTTGCACTCCCACGGCTTCTTCGGGTCTCCCCTGATGGTGATCACGCTGTTGGGGCATGGAATTTTCATCATATTGTAAATGTAACACGGACGAGCCATAAAAGCCCAATAAGCCGGACGTACGAATATAGCATGGTACGCGCTCTTGAACGGGACCACTTCGAAGGAAAGTGCTTCCGTCCAGTAGTTCTATAAGATCTCACCATAATAAGGTAAGATCCCTGTGATTGCAGTGCTAGTCCCTGGATCGAAATCCTAGCACCCACAGTTTAAGATGAAGAACGCAGAAACAAAGGTCATTATTACATCTCATATCCAGGAATATAATGGTTCTTACAACTCACTTAGCCCAAGGCTAAGATACTCAAGGTTCACATTACATAGCATAATAATAATAAAGTCTTTTGTCTTCATGTGCCACAGGCAAACATGTCGAGTGTAGACCCGCAACCCTACTCATCATCAGAGTATCCTGCAACATAATAAGTTACAGCCACAAGGGTCAATACATTTGGAATTGTATTGGCAAGTGATACCATAGATACTTAGTATAATCCAACAACTACATGAATATATGGCTAAGTGGGGTTTTGGCTGACTATGCTAAAAGCTAGTTTACTTATAGTTTTTGAAGAGTAAGTTTTCTCATTCAAACACTAAGGTACCAATGATAGACATCACTGAACCTCTACCCATGTTCACCCACAAGTTTTAACTTAGAGAAATTTGGATGAGGAGATTATTGATCTGCTTCACTGTCTTGAGGCTCAAAAATTGTCCATAACCGGGGACACGGCTAAGTACTTAGTTTTACCCTCTCGAGAGGCGGTGCACTTTCCCCACAAGACTCGACATGCATCGAGACAGGACTTTTCAGAAGCAATCCCTCAGACCACCACGGACGCATTCCATCCTATCACAACTACCACCTTCTGTCCATCTGGCTGAGTTCTTGCAACTTAGTTGGTCAAGGCAGAGCCCATATGCCATGTGGCTGTACTAGAAGCTTCATGACAAGAACGTCTCCAATCTCTTTGTTCTTGGGTGGCCGTCCACAAGTGCGATACACCAGCTGACCATAGACATGGCCCCTGAGTAACCACTCAGCATAATCCAAGCAAGTTCCATTCCACCCAGGTGTTTCATTAATATTAGTTGTTTTCTTAGTCAAACAAAATAATATCTTTCCATACTATCTTGATATGTATTTTCCACCCACGAATTCTAATAGCATGGCTAAGCACTCTAGCATACGAAGTCTTTCAACTAGGAAATACTACCAAGATATAATCTATAGGATAGCATAGCATAGTAGTAACATGTAAATAATCCTATCATGCTAAGATCTACCAAAATAACACTAGTGCAATAGTGAAAATAATAGGACATGAGATGAAATATCACTTGCCTTGGTAGCTAGGGGAATAGGTACAATCCTCACAGCAACAAACTTCACAATCCACACAATCTACACAAAGAACAATACAACAACAATAATTCAATCAATAAAACATTACAAAAATATGAATGCATGCAAAATGCAATGATATGATCACAACTCTAAAATTTACAGAGTCTACAGTACAGAGGTTAAAATACCTCATCTAAAGGCATAATAAATACCCAAAAACAAATTATGGAATAATTCTTATGAGCAAAATACTCCTAAAAAGGTTTTGCCTATAATTCCAATTTTTCAGAAGCAAAAGTGTAAAACAAGGCCTCTATAATAAAGGTCTTATTTTTCTGAATCCATAGACACCAAATTTGCATTTTTCTGAATTGTGGATCAAAAGTTATAGATTTTCTAAGTTTAATACAAAATCTATCTAATTTTCTATTTAAACAAATTACCTGAGCGACGTGGCGTAATCTCATTCGCCCGTACCGGTTCAGTCGGATCGACTGCTGCGGGCCGTTGGATCTTAAGTGATAAACAGACGGATCTGATTAGCCCGTACCGCTTTGTCCTTGATCTAATCCTAGCCGCAGACAAAAGATCTAACGGTCCCTGGTAACCTGGCCGGAGACAGGCGGCGCTGACCAGCTGCGTGCGGCGGCGGAGCGTCGGCCGACGGTGTTCCGGCGGTTCTAGATGGCGTGAGGGGTGCTCTGGCTTGGTCTTGATCCCTCGCCGGAGTTGCGTAGACGGTGGAGCTCGCGGCTCGGTGTCGGAGACGGCGACCTGGGGCTCGAACAAGCCAGCAAGGGGGTTAGTGGGGTGCGCCCGGATCAGCACGACCTAGCAGAGTCCAAAAGGGGGCGGCAGAAACCCTACCTTCACCGGAACAAGCGATGGACGGCGGCGGCAGAGGGGGTTCGCCAGAGTTGGACCGTGTCGTCGACCTGGAGCAAAAGAAGGCACGTGGTCGGAGTTAAAACACGTGCCAGGACCTGGCAATCAAGATAGGACAGAGAGGAGGGCACGGCGTGGCCGGGGCTCACCGGAATTGTCGCCGGAGTTGCTTCGGACGGCGGCGGTTTGAGGTGGCAATTGGGGAGCCTGGGGGCTCTCCAGGGGCTGTGGCTGGGGGATTCTGTCGAGGAGGGGGAGAGGATTAAGAAGGGGTGGTGGTGGTGGCGATTAACTCGCGGTAACGCTCGTTTCAACCGGAGTTGGTAACGGCAGAGGAGGGGAGCGGGTGCCGGCCGTTCGCGTGGAAGATGCTGAGGTGGCGTCGACGTGGCGTGGGGCCAGGAGGTAAGTGGGTGGGGTGAGTAGAGGGGGTGTGGGAAAAGAAAGAGAGGGGAGAGGGAGGTCCGGGTGGGCTGGTTGGGCCGGTTTGGGCCAAAAGGCCAGAAACTGTTTGCTGTTTAAAATCTCTTTTCCCTCCTTTTCTTTTTCTTTTAGAATTTCTTCTCTAGGTTTTTGAATTTAGCAAAAGTGCTCCAAAAAGTCTCTAAATTTCACCAAATTTTTGGACTACAAACCTAATGCAAGGTAGTACATGCCATGGTGATATGAATGCAATGATGATGATTTTCAGATGAAATTTTTTGGGATGTTACAAATCTAACCCCCTTAAGATGAATCTCGCCCTCGAGATTCTGGTTGGCTAGCAAATAGGTGAGGGTGATCTCTCCGAAGTTCATCCTCTCGCTCCCATGTTGCTTCTGATTCAGTGTGATGGTTCCACTGCACTTTGCAGAATTTGATGGTCTTGGTACGGGTAATTCTTTATGCTGTCTCCAGAATCTTAATAGGTTTCTCTTCATAAGTGAGATCATTCTCTAGCTGAACTTCCTCTAATGGTATAGTGTCTTTCAACGAAGTTTATTCCATCTCTGGGTGACACTTTTTCAGCTGACTGACATGGAATACATTATGAACTGCTGACAGAGATTCTGGTAATTCTACCTCGTATGCCACTTATCCTTTGCGGCTCAAAATCTTGAAAGGTCCTACATAGCGTGGTGCTAATTTTCCTTTGATTCCAAATCTCTTCACACCACGAAGTGGTGATACCCTAAGATAAGCTCTATCACCAACCTCATAGGTAACCTCTCTACGTTTCGAATCTGCATAGCTCTTCTGCCGAGATTGGGCTACCTTTAGCCTATCCCTTACCATCTTGACTTTCTCTTCAGCCTCCTTGATTAGGTTTGACCCGAACAAATTTCTTTCTCCTACTCCATTCCATAGCAACGGTGTAGTACACTTCCTTCCATAAAGGAATTCAAATGGAGCCATTTCTATGCTTGATTGATAGCTGTTATTGTAGGAAAACTCTGCGTATGGTAGACTTTCATCCCAACTGGATCCATAATCTAACGCACATGCTCTTAGCATATCTTCCAATATTTGATTGGTCCTTTCTATCTGCCCATCAGTTTGCGGATGAAATGCAGTGCTGAATTCTAATCGAGTTCCCAATGACTCATGAAGTTGTCGCCAAAAGTGCAAAGTGAATTGAGTTCCTCTATCAGACACGATACTCTTAGGTGCCCCATTTAAACATACAATCCTATTCATGTATATCTTGGCTAGCTTTGCACTTGTATAAGTGGTCTTCACCGGTATGAAATGGGCCACTTTTGTCAAGCGGTCAACGATAACCCATATAGAATCGTATCCAGATTTAGTCCTTGGCAGTCCGGTGATAAAATCCATACCGATTTTATCCCATTTCCAATCAGGTATTGGCAGTGGTTGTAATAATCCTGCCGGTTTCTGATGTTCTGCCTTTACACGACTACACACGTCGCACAAGGCAATGTGCTCTGCTATATCCTTTTTTAAATTATTCCACCAAAATCTTTCCTTAACATCCATATACATCTTGGTGTTGCTAGGACAAATTGAATATGGTGAGTTGTGCGCTTCTTGTAAGATCAACTTCTTAAGCTCAAGATCCTGCGGAACACATATACGTTTTTCGTACCATAAGGTTCCTTGTTTGTCTACATGAAATCCTTTTGCCTTGCCTTCACTAACCTTACTTTTGATTTCTTTTATTTCTTTGTCCATCTTTTGGACTTCTTGAATTCTATCCATTAGTGTGGGTTGCACTTCCAAGGATGCAAGGTACCCTTCAGGCACTATTTCAAGTCTCAGCTCTCTAAATTTGGCACATAACTCCTCCGGCAATTCTCCTTTATTGAGGACATTTACATAAGCCTTGCGGCTTAATGCATCGGCTACGACATTTGCCTTTCCAGGGTGGTATTGCAAACTCAAATCGTAATCCTTGATAAGTTCTAGCCATCTTCTTTGTCTCATGTTGAGTTCTTTCTGTGTAAAAATGTATTTCAGACTCTTGTGATCAGTGAACATTTCACAACGTTTTCCCATAAGAGAATGCCTCCATGTTTTTAAGGCATGTACAACTGATGCCAACTCTAGATCATGAGTAGGATAGTTCACTTCATGATTTTTGAGTTGCCTTGATGCATAAGCTACAACTCTACCTTCCTGCATCAGTACACCTCCTAATCCTTGGTGAGATGCATCACAATATACTTGAAAGTCTTTCTCAAGGTCTAGCAGACATAACACTGGTGCTGACACTAGTCTCTTCTTCAACTCCTGAAAGCTGGTTTCACAAGCTTCTGTCCAATTAAACTTCTTCTCTTTCTTTAGCAGATCAGTCATAGGCTTTGCTATCTTAGAGAAATTTTCAATGAACCTCCGGTAGTACCCCGCTAGGCCAAGGAAACTACGGACTTCTTTAACCGATTTAGGAGGTTCCCATTCTGTCACAGCTGCCACTCTTGCTAGATCAACAGCTATACCATTTCCAGATACTATGTGCCCAAGAAAACCCACTTCATTCAGCCAAAATTCACATTTGCTGAACTTGGCATAAAGTTTGTGGTCCCTGAGTTTCTCTAGAATCAGGCGTAGATGTCCTTCATGTTCTTTGTTGCTCTTGGAATATACCAATATGTCATCGATGAATACCACTACGAACTTGTCAAGGAATTCCATGAATACCTTATTCATCATGTTCATGAAATAGGCCGGTGCATTAGTCAATCCAAACGGCATCACTATATATTCATACAACCCATATCTAGTGGTGAATGCAGTCTTGGGTATGTCATGTTCTCTAATCTTTAGTTGGAAGTATCTTGATCGAAGATCAATTTTTGAGAACACACATGCTCCCTCTAGCTGATCGAAGAGATCATTTATTCTAGGCAGGGGATATTTATTCTTTATGGTTACTTCATTAAGAGAACGATAATCTATGCATAGCCTTTGACTTCGGTCCTTCTTCTCAACAAACAAAATTGGTGCTCCCCAAGACGATGAACTTGGTTGGATAAATCCCCTTTTCAACTGTTCTCCCAGCTGTTTCTTGAGTTCTTTTAACTCGTCCACCGACATTTTGTAAGGTCTCTTTGCTATAGTCCTAGTTCCTGGCAGTAGGTTTATCAGAAACTCCACATCCCTATCTGGTGGCATGCCAGGTAATTCTTCAGGTAACACATCTGGGTACTCCTTCACTATTGGCACACTGTCTAGGCTAACCCCCTTAAGAGAATTAACCTTGCTCCCCTTGGGTTCAAAGTTAGACTTGAACCTGATCCTTTTCTTTTCTGGGGTGGTGAGCATAACAGTTCACTTGGCACAATCGATCACTCCTTCATAATGGGTCAACCAGTCCATCCCTAATATTACATCTAATCCTTGGGACTCTAGGATTATTAAATTAACCGGAAACTTGTTCTTTCGAATTTCTAGGATTATCTGTCGGCACCCAGAATTTACTATCATTTCTCCACCTGGGGAGCTTACCTTAATGGGACATCCAATGGTTTCAGTGGAGAGTTCGTTTTTGATTACAAATGCTCTTGAAATGAATGAATGCGATGCACCGGTATCGAAAAGGATAAGTGCAGGAAAGGAATTAATCTTGAACTTACCGATCACGGCATTAGATCCTTCTTGAATTTCCTCCACATTGATGTGATTCACATGACCCTTTTGAAAGGGGTTCGGCTTAGCCCCATCAGTCTTCTTCTCTGGGCATTCATTAGCATAGTGCCCTGTCTTCTTGCACTTGAAACATTCCACCTGACTGATGTCTTTCTTTCTTTGGGTCGATTTGTGTGATTCTGACCATTTTGGTTTCCATGGCCATGACCATTGTGGTTGTTCCTGAATCCACTTTTGTTATGTCCACGATGATTGTTTCCATCATGGTGGTGGTTGTTGTTACGATGGTTATTATGATTCCAATTCTTGTGGAATCCTGAACTCCCACTTCCTTCACCATGAGAGCGCTTGTGAGGTGATCCTGATCCAAACTTATCAAAATGGTGCTTTCTCTTTCTACCCTCCACTTGCTTCATCTTGTTTTCTAGGATGGTAGCTTTATCACACAAAGATTGATAGGTTGGAACATATGCAACATATAGTTGCATAGAAATTTCATCATTCAACCCATCCAGGAACTTCTCCTTTCTCTTGGCGTCAGTGTCAACATCATCTGGTGCATAACGTGACAGATTGTTGAACTCTTCGATGTACTCAGAAATACTGCGGTGTCATTGCTTGAGGTTATGAAACTCCTTTTTCTTTAACCCCATTATTCCAGAAGAGATGTGAGTGGTGCGAAACCCATCCTCAAACATTGCCCAAGTCACTTCCTCAATAGGGTGAGTAAATTGGAAATTGTCCCACCAAGTAGGTGCATGACCTTCCAATAAGTGTGCTGCAAATCTGACCTTTTCTGCATCTGTGCATCCAACCGTGACTAGGTCCTTATTCATAGAACATAGCCAATCATTTGCTACCATGGGGTCAGTAGTACCAGAGAACTTAGCAGGTCTCAGCCTTAGAAATCTGGTCAGCATATCCAGAGGTGGTGGATTGTTCTAGTTGTTGTTATTTTTATTATTGTTGTTCTGATTCTGGTTTGCCATGAATTGAGTCATCATTTGCATCAATTGTGTCTGTGAAGCCATCATCTGCTGCATTCCATTGCCATTGTCATTGTTATCCTCGTTGTTGCGTCGGGGAGGCATCTGTGGGTTTAATAAGGGTAAGTAATGATAGATAACCCAAATAAAATGACAACAAACAAACAAACAAGCACATGCAGGTTCAACATCACAACAATAACAGAGTTTGCGAAAATAACATACTAGCATAGTCACCCACAAGTCGGTATGAACTATGCAACTCGATAATAATAAAACGATAGGTAGATGGAATAGTATTACTACTCCTCCATGTCAACTTCCTCCTCCGCTAGTGCAAGTCCTGTTGCGGCGAATCCTGCCTTGTATTCCTCCAAGCTTGTAGTCAAAGCATCGATCTTTGTCTGTAATTCTCTCTTCTGTGTGCGTAGCCTCTCTATCACCTCGTGATCCGCTTCCAGCTCAATGTCCTCAAGCTCTAACTCGGTCTCCAAGTCTCTAATATTCTTGTTCTTCTCCTGAACTCTCTTCTCTTGGCTCTTGAATTTCTTCTCTTGGTCTTCAAACTTCTTCTCCATTTCCTTGATTCGATTTTCCTGTTCCTGGAAGGCCTTGTCCTTCTCCTTAAGTTGGACTCGTAGTTCATCGTTGCTAAGCATTGATACGTCCATTTTGCATCACTATTCTATGTATTAATTCACTATTATTCATTGATATATTTCGTATTGGGAGGTGATACTTATGTTATTTCATCTATTTTTGCATGGTTGATGACTTTTGGAGCATGGACCGCTGCAGTCAGGATTCTGATGGAAAAGGTGCTGTTTGGAGGCAAAATTCGCGAAGATCAGAAAATCCGGGAAAATATATGGAAAATCCTATTTTTCCAGAAGACTAAGGATGCCAGAAGATGGAGTGGAGGTGGGCCACAGGGGGCCCACACCACCCCATGGCGCGGGCAGGCCTAGGTCGCGCCTGGGAGTGGTGTGGCCGCCCTGGCCCACTCCAGCCTCTCTCCTCTGGCGTATATCAACCTCCCGAAACCCTAAGACTCGGAGAGCGACCACACAAAGATTCCGCCGCCTCTACGGGGTGGAAAACACCGAGAGAGAAAGATCTCTCCGGCAGACAGATTTCTGCCGGGGGAATTCCTTCACGGAGAGGGGAGATCGTCGCCATCAACACCACCATCAAGCTGGACTTCATCGGGATCATCATCACCACCATCATCACCATCAGCACCCTCATCACCATCTCCATATTGTTGTAACAATTGCGTTGAATCTTGCATAGTTCATAGGGGAAACTTTCCCGGTGTTGATTACTCTTTGTAGTTGATGCTATTGAGTGAACCTTTGAATTTTTGTTTATGTTTAGATTGTTATACATCATTATATCATCTCTGATCATGATCCATATGATGTCTTGTGAGTAGTTCATTTTGTTCTTGAGGACATGGGAGAAGTCTTGTTGTTAGTAGTGGAGTTGCGTTGAGAAAGATTCAATAGATTGTTATTTAAGTTGTGGTGTACTTCTTCTAGTGGTGTCATGTGAACGTCGACTACATGACACTTCACCTATATGGGCCTAGGGGAATGCATTGTGTATTTGGCTACTAATCGTAGGGGTTGCCGGAGTGATAGAAACCTGAACCCCCGTTAGGAAACCATTGCACAAGGGACGTAAGGGTCTTAGAGTTTAAAGTTGTGGTTAGGTTTCTACCTTAATTACTTTCTTGTACTTACAGATGTTTGCAAGGGGTATAATCACAAGTATGTATTAGTCTTGGATGGGGCGGTACATTAGCACAGGTTCACCCACACAACACTTAGCAAGCTAGAGAAGATTAATCGACTATACGAAGCGAAAGCACTTGATGCCTTCCCATGTGTCCTCGAGAACGTTTGGTCATCTATAGAAATACAACCGGCTTGTCCTTTGCTGCATAAAGGATTGGGCCACTTGCTGCATTTATTCCTACTGTCTTTTATTTACTCGTACTTTGTTTACTTGCTTTATCGAAAACGCCTAAAAATCCGTTTGCTAAGTATTTGCAGAGAATTCCTGATCCATACCACTAGCTAGCACATTCTGCTCCTCGTTGGGTTCGACACTCTTACTTATCAAAAATACTGCGATACACCCCCTATACTTGTGGGTCATCAAGCATCACATTAGTCCTATCAGTATCAAGGTGTCTGATAAGGCTCTCTAAGTCCTGGAGGTAGTGACGCACGGGCTTGATAGACTCCTTAGTGGCCTCATCCAACAGATAGGCTCTCCATCCTCGTCGCGCCTCCCAAAAAAGTGGAAGTAGTGGCTCCTGATCTCAGAAGAGTGACGTCCACATAGGCGTCCCAACAGCTCCTCCATAGCGACGTCGAGGCCCCTCTCCATGTCATCATGGAGTATCTTGAAGGCAATCTCTCCAGTTTGGGGCTCTGTCTCACGTCCTGGCTGGGTAACCTTGAATCCCCATAAGTCCTTCCTCTGAAACTTCCTCAGCTGAAGTCCCTGAATGGTAGGGATTGGAAGAGCGAGCACACCAACGAGCTCCAACATACGAGTCCCAAAGTGAGTCCCCTTGAAATCTTCGGTCGTGCTGTAGACAAAATTCGGCATCTTTGCATAGTGTGGAGAAAATTAGTAACACACAATAGAGAAAGAAAACACAAGTCACAAAATAAAAATCAACCAACAAAACATTCCAAGTAGCAATACATTATTCAACTCAAGCATTCAAGGTTCCAGACATAACTTATTTTTGCCATACCACATAGGTTGGTATGATCAAAATACTAACGTGATAAAATGCCAAGGGTGGTGGTCCAACTAGTATCTCACTCCTTCTTAACCAAGGTGGCAATCTGGGCATCCTTGGCAGCAATCTGCTTGCCTTGGTCGCATAGCTCCAAAGCCAAGCCTATGATATCCTTACTTAGGCGTTTCACAGTGGCCTTTGAGTCTTGGACAAGACGCTTCTCCTCCTTGAGATCCTCCTGAGTATTGAGCATTCTATACTTGAGTATTTCCCCAAGTTCCTCAATAGCTTTCCACACAGCATTCCTTGCAGAGTCAAAGAATGACGTGTGCATTTCAGAGTTGGTGAAAAAGCAGAATCCCGTACTCTTGGGGTCATCTTCCATGTTCTTGTACAAATGGAGCTACACCCACCAATACTCTTGTCCTTCATCTATCACAGGAAATCCCTTGTACAAGGCTTCACCATTCATTCCCAAGCCGATCATGAGGTTCTTGAGTGCCTTGGGAAATTCTGTCTCACACTCCAGGGTCATAGTCATCAGTGGTCCCTTCTTGACAGATTCATTGATGGTGGACATCTACAAAAATAGATGAGAAAGGATGATTAGGGAAAGTTTTACGAGATGAAAAGACAAGTGTAAAGTTGGAAAATAAAGTTATTTTTCCTAAGGGTTTTCCTTAGTCCAATCCATTCTAGGGTCACGAACCTACAGGCAACACAGTGCTCTGATACCATCTGTAAGATCTCACCATAATAAGGTAAGATCCCTGTGATTGCAAAGTATAGTCCTCGGATCGAAATGCTAGCACCCATAGCTTAAGATGAAGTACACAGAAACAAAGGTCATTATTACATCGCATATCCAGGAATATAATGGTTCTTACAACTCACTTAGCCCAAGGCTAAGATACTCAAGGTTCACATTACATATCATAATAATAGAGTCTTTTGTCTTCATGCGCCACAGGCAAACATGTCGAGTGTAGACCCGCAACCCTACTCATCATCAGAGTATCCTGCAACATAATAAGTTACAGCCACAAGGGTCAATACATTTGGAATTGTATTGGCAAGTGATACCATAGATACTTAGTATAATCCAACAACTACATGAATATATGGCTAAGTGGGGTTTTGGCTGACTTTGCTAAAAGCTAGTTTACTTATAGTTTTTGAAGAGTAAGTTTTCTCATTCAAACACTAAGGTACCAATGATAGACATCACTGAACCTCTACCCATGTTCACCCACAAGTTTTAACTTAGAGAAATTTGGATGAGGAGATTATTGATCTGCTTCATTGTCTTGAGGCTCAGAAATTCTCCATAACCGGGGACACGGCTAAGTACTTAGTTTTACCCTCTCGAGAGGTGGTGCACTTTCCCCACAAGACTCGACATGCATCGATGCAAGACTTTTCAGAAGCAATCCCTCATACCACCACGGACGCGTTCCATCCTATCACAACTACCACCTTCTGTCCGTCTGGCTGAGTTCTTGCAACTTAGTTGGTCAAGGCAGAGCCCATATGCCATGTGGCTGCATTGGAAGCTTCGTGACAAGAACGTCTCCAATCTCTTTGTTCTTGGGTGGCCGTCCACAAGTGCGATACACCAGCTGACCATAGACATGGCCCCTGAGTAACCACTCAGCATAATCCAAGCAAGTTCCATTCCACCCAGGTGTTTCATTAATATTAGTTGTTTTCTTAGTCAAACAAAATAATATCTTTCCATACTATCTTGATATGTATTTTCCACCCACGAATTCTAATAGCATGGCTAAGCACTCTAGCATACGAAGTCTTTCAACTAGGAAATACTACCAAGATATAATCTATAGGATAGCATAGCATAGTAGTAACATGTAAATAATCCTATCATGCTAAGATCTACCAAAATAACACTAGTGCAATAGTGAAAATAATAGGACATGAGATGAAATATCACTTGCCTTGGTAGCTAGGGGAATAGGTACAATCCTCACAGCAACAAACTTCACAATCCACACAATCTACACAAAGAACAATACAACAACAATAATTCAATCAATAAAACATTACAAAAATATGAATGCATGCAAAATGCAATGATATGATCACAACTCTATAATTTACAGAGTCTACAGTACAGAGGTTAAAATACCTCATCTAAAGGCATAATAAATACCCAAAAACAAATTATGGAATAATTCTTATGAGCAAAATATTCCTAAAAAGGTTTTGCCTATAATTCCAATTTTTCAGAAGCAAAAGTGTAAAACAAGGCCTCTATAATAAAGGTCTTATTTTTCTGAATCCATATACACCAAATTTGCATTTTTCTGAATTGTGGATCAAAAGTTATAGATTTTCTAAGTTTAATACAAAATCTGTCTAATTTTCTATTTAAACAAATAACCTGGGCGATGTGGCGTAATCTCATTGGCCCGTACCGGTTCGGTCGGATCGACTGCTATGGGCCGTTGGATCTTAAGTGATAAACAGATGGATCTGATTATTCCGTACCGCTTCGTCCTCGATCTAATCCTAGCCGCAGACAAAAGATCTAACGGTCCTCGGTAACTGGCGGACAAAGCGGCCGACCAGTGATTCAAGTGGCGGCGGAGCATCGGCCGATGGTGTTCCGGTGGTTCTACAGGGGCAGGGAGTCCATGGACACGTACCAGATGTCGAGGAGGTCGTGGCGGTCTCGATGGCGGTTACGGTGGCGTGGGGGTTGCTCTGGCTTGGCCTTGATCCCTCGCTAGAGTTGCGTAGATGGCAGAGCTCGCGGCTCGGTGTCGGAGAGGGCGACCTGGGGCTCGAACAAGCCAGCAAGGGGGTTAGTGGGGTGCGCCCGGATCAGCACGACCTAGCAGAGGCCAAAAGGGGGCGGCGGAAACCCTACCTTCATCGGAACAAGCGACGGACAGCGGCGACAGAGGGGGTTCGCCGGAGTTGGACCGTGTCATCGACCTGGAGCAAAAGAAGGCACATGGCCGGAGTTAAAACACGCGCTAGGACCTGGCAATCAAGATAGAACAGATAGGAGGGCACGGCGTGGCCGGGGCTCACCGGAATTTTTGCCGGAGTTGCGTCGGACAACGACGGTTTGAGGTGGCAATTAGGGAGTCTGGGGGCTCTCCAGGGGCTGTGGCTGGGGGATTCTGTCGAGGAGGGGGAGAGGATTAAGAAGGGGCGGTGGTGGTGGCGATTAACTCGCGGTAATGCTCGAATTCAACCGGAGTTGGTAACGGCAGAGGAGGGGAGGGGGTGCCGGCCGTTCGCGTGGAAGATGCTGAGGTGGCGTCGACATGGCGTGGGGCCAGGAGGTAAGCGGGTGGGGTGAGTAGAGGGGGTGTGGGAAAAGACAGAGAGGGGAGAGGGAGGTCCGGGTGGGCTGGTTGGGCCGGTTTGGGCCAAAAGGCCAGAAACTGTTTGCTGTTTAAAATCTCTTTTCCCTCCTTTTCTTTTTCTTTTAGAATTTCTTCTCTAGGTTTTTGAATTTAGCAAAAGTGCTCCAAAAAGTCTCTAAATTTCACCAAATTTTTGGAGGACAAACCTAATGCAAGGTAGTACATGCCATGATGATATGAATGCAATGATGATGATTTTCAGATGAAATTTTTTGGGATGTTACAAGTTCTTTGGAGTTCCAAAGGTAACATCCAAAGTGATTTCTCCCTGGGAATTTGCCTGTCTTCCTGGGACAACTCCGTGAAAGATCACAGAGCTGTAGTTCAGCTGGGTCTCCGAGATCTTCATCCAGCGTAGCGTTTTGACATACAGAATATTAATGCTGCTGCCATCGTCCATGAGAGTCTTGGAGAAACCATAACGGTCAATAAGTGGATTGATGACCAAGGCGTACTTTCCTCGCCTGTGCAACTTAGGCAGATGATCAGCGCGGTCGAAGGTGATCCCCACTTTCGACCAGTCCAAGAATTGAGGGACAACCGAAACTGTTGCATTGAGCTCATGTAGAACTGCTTTCTTGACCTTTGCTGGTTGAGATCCGAGGAAGGTGACATAAGTGTCTTTTTTGGTTGGAAATTTTTTCTTCCCTTCTGGCTTGGGATTTGAAGCATCAGCTTCCTACATGTCAAAATCTTCCTTGGTCTCTTTATCCTTTTCAGGATTCTTCTTTCCCTTCTTCTGCTTAGCCCTGTAGCCAGCGGTATCATCTCTCTTAATGTCGTCATTAAAACGACACTCGGCGTTTGTGTGTGACGAGCCCCCATTGGCGTCTAGGTGATGCACACATGGGTTATTGGCAATGTCGGCCCAACAGTAGGTTTTGCCAGGTTGCTGGTCTCCTCTACCTTGAACTCTTGACGTCCCATGACCGTGTACGCGGCCACCGCCACGTCCTCCTCGTCCTCTAGACCCGAAAGTAGCAGTAACCACTGCCGTTTCCACGTTGGGCTTTTCTTCCGAGGTATTCTTGCGCTTCTGAGCTTGTTGCTTTGGTTGTTTTGCCGACTGTGGCACAGCTAGGGCGTTCAGTAATCCCTCTGCATCGTTGTCAGCATATGCATACTTGCTCGTTGTTTCTATCATCTCTCCCAAATCAGTGAGCTCGTCACACTTCAAGCGATGATGCAGTAAACCAATTGGGAGACCTACAATGAAAGCTTCAATCGCAGTTTGGTCATTTACTCCTTCACAGAAGTTCTTGGTGTCGATCCATCATCTGAGATAATCTCGGCAAGTTTCTCCGGCTTTCTGGGTGCAACGCTGTAGGTCTCCTACCGTACAGGGCCTCCAGTATGTGCCTTCGAAATTCTGAAAGAACGCACTTTGCATGTCATACCAGTTGTGGATGGTGTTCTCCGGAAGTTCATTGAGCCATGATCATGCCGTCTTCCGCAGCATGAGTGGGAGATATCGGGTTGCGACCAGGCTGTTTTCGCCTTTGGCGATACAGCAAGCCTGAAAAAAATCCTGGAGCCAAGTATCCGGCCGAGCTATACCGTCGTAGGCTTGAATGTGTCTTGAGATAGCAAATCCTTCCGGGAATTTTGTAGCTCTTATGCGTGGTCCGAAGCACTTTGGGCCCATGTATATGTCATCATTTTCGTAGCGCCGCGCCTCTATATTGGAGTTAATCCAGTGCCTTGCGTCATTTGGGGATAAAGATCGTCCTGAATGACGGTTATGGCTGCGGTGCCTTGGAGCCGGACTTCGGCTTCTGCCACCACCTCCTCCACCACGACGCCCTCCTTGGGAGCCGTTGTGATGGCTACTTGGTGGAGAGGGTGGGGCAGCTGGATTGTTTCCGGATATTCGTCGTCCTCCGTCCGGAGTGTCATTATTTCGGTTCCGGGGGGATCTTCATTATGACGACCCTCCTGCCGACTTGACTCGACACGGTGTCCTTCGTTCCTTCATCCGTCAGCCGGACGGATTTCATGTCTAGGAGGTGGCATTCTTTGTCGGTCCTCCTCCCGACGTTTCTCTTTATCTTCTTCCCTGTGATCCTTTGACTCTCACCGAGGAGGATTCTTTGGATTCAGTGCAACAATTACCTCTTGCTCCGCAACTGGGGTAACATTACGCCAGTCACGTGTAGCTTTGTGATGCTGTCCTGAAGATCCGGTTCTTGAGTAGTTGTCTTCCCGACGGTCGGAACAGTGATGTTGTTCTGGAACACGTTGGGATCTTACATCATTCCAGGCCGGATCCGTGCGAAATTGGTCAGAATGGGAGACCGGTTTTTGGCTTCCGGACAGGGCGACCTTTTGCTGCTCCAGACCCTTGTTGAGTAGTTTGATGCCCAATCGGATCTGCTCTGGGCCTGGATTAGCAGATAGGATTTCTCGAGCTGCAACGGTGTTTTGCACTGGTGTTGGATACATCCAGTCTCCATTGCTGTCGCGTCGAGGCATCCTATGTTCTCCTTCGAAGAGGACTTTATGAATCTGCGGGAATTGGTCGTCATGAGTATGATGTTTCTTGGTCTTCTAATGTTTCCTAGAGTTGTACTTCTCCGCAGTTGCCATGCGTTTCTTTTCTTCCTCAAGGTTTTTGGCTTCATCAAGGAGTACTTCGCGACGCGCTTCTAGGGCCTGGACCCTTTCGTCCAGCTCCTCGGCAGTAAGTTCTGCAGCGGTAGGAATAGGTGTGGTTAATGCAGCATCGATGAGATTACGCGCACCTTGAGTGTTCACGTGTCCATCCACCGACTCTTCTTTGGGATCGTCTGGGATAAGTGCTCCATCCGAGTCTTCTTCATATTCCTCGGCAATCACCTCCTCTATCGGAGGATCTTTTGCTGGGGTCCTGTTCTTCTTCTTTGCCTTCTTGGCAGCGCCGGTAGCAAAGACGGCTTTGGTTCCGTTTCCCGGAGTCAAGCTTTGATCGGTACTTTTGGACATCTGGACCTCAGGATTATCTCTAACATCCATGTCATCCTGCGCTTTGGGAGAGTTTTCCCCGGATCCTTCATCCATGGCTTCTCCTTCTTCTCCAGCTTTGGAGTTATACTCCTCTTCATACTCCACGGAGAAATTTTGGAAATCCGCCGATGTCATCGAGTCATCCGAGGATGTGGGTAAGTCGGTGTTTTCTCCGATCGCCTCCAGCACTGAGTCGGTGTTTTCCCCAGCATCGGCAGAGCCGGATCCGGATCCAACGTATCCGACAAAGTGTGACGTGTGGGTCCTGAGGTAGTTGCGGCTTTCCTCGTGGGCTTCCTCGAAGATCCTGATGGTTTCAAGAACCTCATCCACTCTTGCGTCTTGCAGTATCATGTGCCTCAACGTATGCCTCAGGAACGGTTGATCTGTTCCGGTGTTGGCAGAGCTAGAACCATGGTTGTTACTGTGCTCCTCCTGGATTTTAACCTCATCAGACATATTGATCTGGGATTTGACCTCACCAGGGATGTCCACTTCAGATTCGACTTGGACCGCAAGATCTACTTAAGGCTCAGCTTTCTCCACTATCTCCGCGATTGGTGTGGGTTGGGTGGGATTAGGGATTTCTGAGATCCAGAACTCTGCCGCCTCCACGGATAAAGGGGACCCAGAAATTTCTTTTGCCTCTATCATCACCGCTGGGGTGGGTGGGGTAGGTTCAGCAAAACCGATGTAAACATCGATCTTGCCAAAAGACATGATGGTGTAGGCAGTCACAGCCTCCCTAGCCGGAATCTAGGTCTCGTCAAGAACGATGAGAGGGACGTCGCTGGCGTAGAGGATGTGACCGACGGTGATAGTCTCGCCGATTCCAATTCTTGCAGATTCTGCTCGGAACGCAGATCCGAAGCTCACTTGCCCCACGGTGGGCGCCAACTGTCGTCGGATTGATGACAAGTACGCCATGAGGGGGTCCTCGAGGCGTGTGGAAGAGAGGGGTGTGAGTCTTACGGTATTCTCGGACGGTGAGCACATAAATTTACCCAGGTTTGAATCCACCAGCTTTGGATGGATCCTACTCCTGCTAGCAATCCAGTAATATGGCAGAGCCGGAATATGGGTTACAAGGGTTTCGCCTGTGCGAGTTGAAGTTGTAGACTATTGTTAATGTAGGTGCCCTAAAGGCTCTCCCTAGGACGACTTATATAGATATCCGGCCTAGGGTTTACAGGAGAGATCTATCCGGCTATGACTAAGAGTCGGTTACAGAGTACATCTTGAACTACAAGTAACATTATGGGCCTATGTCGGTAAGTCTTCTGTGCCTTCCTGTAGCCGGATTGGACTCCATCTCTTCTCCCTGACTGGGCTGCCCATGAAGCAAAACTCTAACCCGAAGTGGTCCACCCTGGTCAGTGAGGAACTGTGAGGATACCCAGAAAGTATATCCCCAACAGTTTTCTTTTCTCTTTCATATGGTGATTCCAACTTACAGATGATCTCTAGCTCATCGTACCCTTAAGTGTATTTCCCCCGGCTCAGGAATGGCACATACATGATCTCCATGAATGATCAATAGCGGGACCAGGATGCGCATAATGACCCATGTGCATTCCATGAAGATAATGTCATTTGAACCATAAACAGTCGTTTCCCATTCCCTTTGCCACTTGATACCTAGTTCACCGGAGATTTGATCTCGTTACCGATGAACTTTTTTTCTCGTTTCTGTGTCGTTGCATTCCGTGACCTAGTCACACGCTTGCAAGCTTCGTTAATGCAACGCCACCGAGATGGCCACATATGTATCTATCTGTTACATGGATTGGCAAATCCTGGTCTTGATATGTACTCCTCTACGCGCCCCTTTGGGAAACCTGAGTGGCACCTTTTTGATCACCCAGTCACGGTATGATACTTGATAACCATCTAAGCTCCCTCCAGAACGGTGATTTGCATTATCTCAAAGTCTAAGGATCAGGTTGCGAGGTTTCCTTAGTTTATCATTAATGGTGAACTTTGTAACTAGATCTCATTAAGATACAACTGGTTGGGTTGTTTGTCTATCACATCATTCAACTAATGACGTTACCTCATTGTCAATTGGCTTAAATGCCCATGATTTCGAAACCCTAGATCATCCTCATGACCAATGAACTAGTTCGCTAGTGGTAACTAAAGACTTGATTTGTTTACATACCACACGTGTATTAACGTTTCATATTAATATAGTTATAGCACAATATGAAACTATTATAAACTAATTGAGATATGACAATAAAAACCTATTTATTATTTGTCTCTAGGGCATATCTCCTTTAGATAGGTCGAGCTGGACGCGTCTGTCCGGCTGGGTCATGCCGCTAGGAGGCCGCATACGTCCCTCACGTCCGCGTGGACGCATTCGGACGCGTTCGGACAGGTTGGGTCGACCGGTGAAGATTCCCTAACACACAATTAGGCAGGCAGAAGTACGGGCATACAAATGGGGTCATTCTAAAAATTGATTTCGAGAAAGGCTATGATAAAGTCAAATGGTATTTTATTTAGTAGACTCTTAGAATGAAAGGTTTTTCGGCTGAATGGCGTGCTTTAATTAATAACTTTGTGTCGGGAGGTAGTGTTGCCATCAAAGTCAATGAAGATGTTGGAAAGTACTTCCAGACCAAAAAAGGCTAAGACAGGGCAACCCATTATAGCCAATGCTATTCAATATAGTGGCTGATATGTTATCTATCATGATTTGAGTGTGCTAAGTCTGAGGGCCAAATTAAAGGTGTGATTCCCCATCTAGTGGATGGAGGTTTATCTATCCTTTAGTATGCCGATAATACAATCCTTTTTGTGGAACACGATCTCAAAAAGTCTAAGAATCTGAAACTCATACTTTTGGCTTTTGAACAACTTTCTAGATTAAAAATAAACTTCCATAAAAGCGTGTTGTTTTGTTTTGGTGAGGATCAGGATGCGGTGTACCTTTATGCTGAGCTCTTCGGCTGTAGTTAGGGGTATTTCCGTTTCTCGGTATTTGGGCATTCTGGTTTATTATTGAAGGCTTACAAATGTTGAATGGAAAATCACTGAGCAAAGACTGCAGTTGAGATTGAGTAGCTGGAAAGGTAAATTATTCTCCATAGGAGGAAGATTGGTACTCATCAATTCAGTACTAAGCAATATGGTACTGTATATGATACCATTCTTTCAACTTCCAAAAGGAGTCTTGCAAATGTTGGATTATTTCCGATCAAGATTCTTTTGGAAGGGAGATAGTGAGAAGAAAAAGTATAAACCAGCTAAATGGAGTGTGCTTTGTAAACCCAAAGAACAGGGTGAGCTGGGTATTCATGATCCAGAGATCAAGAATATAGCCCTACTTAGTAAATGTCTCTTCAAGTTATTAACTGTGGCGCCCCGCAAAAACCACTGCTAGAAAATCGCATGTCTTGTCTCTGTGCATCATCATAACATCAGCATGCATCTATATGTTTAAAACTATTTTGCTAAAAACCCTATTTTTGTTTTCTATATTAATCCCCTCGTCTTATTTCAAATCAAACCCTGGTCGTCCGGATATTTTGTTTTGTCTAAAAACTATTTGCAGAAAGTTTTATAAAATAAAATGAATAAAAAAATGTTTACCGGGGGAAGGCCGCTGTCGGCCAGGCCCAAGACCCAACTAGCAGCAGCCTACTACCTCTTTGAATCCTGGCCCTTGATCAAACCTAGATCTATCTAGAAACCCAAATCCCCACCCAAACCCTAGACCTACCCCAAATCCCACCCAACACTCACACCCGCACTGGCACGCGTGATACCCACACACGCCTGGACCCACTCCCATCCCACGCGCCCCTCCCGAACCGTCCTGTCCCACCCCGACACGCTCCTCTCCTTCCTTCGTTCCCCAACCCGCAACCCCGCCTCCCTCGCTGTGAAGGCGCCTCCCTCTGTCGCTCCACCGCCTCCTCACTGTCACCGGCCTCCCCGCCTCTCCAAGCTTCACCGGCGCCGGGGCCCCTCTCCTTCCTCGTCGCTCACCTCTCGTCCCCGCCTCCTCCTATTCCTGTATTCCTGCTGCCTCGCTCGGCGCCCGCGCGCCTCTGCCACCGACCCTCGCCGTAGTCCCTCCGCCAAGCTCACAGTGTACCCCGACCAGCGTTGCTGTGGCCGACCCCAAGTTCCCCTCATGAGCGCGCCTCCTCAGGTTGCCTCTCACGGACTCCATCTCGCCACCAAATCCGTCATGAGCCGCGCTCGATCCTGCGTCGAGCCGCCGTCCTCCCGTCTCTGCTCTCCCGTCACCGTGCGCCGTCGCCTCCCAGTGCTGCCCTTGGCGCCAGTTCACCTCGCCCAGTACTCGACCTCGCCGGAGGCGGCCGCCACTCTGCAACAGGCCCTCTTGGACCGCAACGCAGTGCCCCACCTTGCCGCCAAGGACTTCTCTAGTACGGCTGTCTCCCGACCATCTTGCTACCGATGCCTCTGTGGGTCCTCCTCCGAGGATTCGTTCATTTTGTTCAGTGTGACTTGGCCAGGTGTGGTGGTGATATGAGGCAAGTATGCTTGTTACAGATGATAGAAACCACCAGAGTTGCCAAGTTCTACCTGGGGATGTTGTGAAATTGAAGATGGTGTGGTGATACGAAGAAGAACCGAGAACCACCTGCAGGGACATTCGGATGACCCCGACGAGAACCTTTCCCCATGCAAGATCTTCCGAAGACCACGACATCTGATAACTGCGTCATTGACCACCACGATGCCCAGGTCGTCTACACGGAACGCCAAGACCGCCCACACGAACCCCGAAGACCCCCGGTCCACGGATCCGATGGTCGAGACCCCAAAGACCGATCCAACCGAGACCAAACCCGAACCCCTCCGACCCCAAGATCTTCAATCCGCCAATATGTGATCCCTATCCGAGACCCCTCATATTTTTATAATATATGATATTGATCTTGTTGCATATTAAATGAACATGTTTGCATACATATAGTGTGGTTTGGGGGCCTTATGCCGATTCACCTAAATTAAATATGGAGGCCATATGTGGGCGAATCTAGTCTTATATTGGTCCCATTTAAATTTGTGTAGCGAACCGGTAACTTATCTTGCCCTGTTAATACAACATTTAAATTGCGGGGTATCTAGAACAACTATAACCATATACTTAATTGTCGGGACCCCGGTTCCGCTTAATGTGGCCTAGTTGCATCGCACCTTTGCCATGTCATACATCATACATGCATCATGCCCGATCTTTTGCCGTAGTATTAAATAGTGCATCCGGTGTTTCTTCTAGTGCTTTGCTTCTTCGCGGATTAGGCCGATGAGTTGATGCGAGTGTCGCCCGTTCTTCGGATGAACCTTCGGCAATGTTTTTCAGGCGAGCACCTCCCCCTTTCTACCTATCTTACTTTATAGTATTTATTCCCTCCTGTTGATCTATTGCTATCTGTGTTGCGATGCTCTAGTTTTCGTACCAGTGATATCCCTTGCAGCCTTATATTGCCTTGGACACATCCTATTACCTGTTGTTTGGTAGATAGTTGGACTTGCGCGTCGTAGTCGCTTGCTCAAGTGTTGTTGCGTGACGTCAAGTACCACAGTTGTTGGAGTATTGCCGCATGTTTAATGTTGGAGATGATCATGGCTTTAATTACTGTTTAATAACTAAAATCGAAGTAGGTAAATAATGCAGAGGCACAGGTGGGCAATAGATGTTATTTGGTTGTTAACCGTCCACTTGTGTCCCGTAGGACCCCGAGTTCTTGACACCTGTTCCGAGATCGAGCGCGCTAACCACAGGTGGGGTGTGTGGGCACCCCCATCGATTAGTACCTGATTTCAAAGTATTGTACTGGGGGCCACAAAGTAGTTTGGAGCTTTATTACTATCATGTACTTATGCCATGCTTCTTGCTTTATTTAAGATTGTCGTGGAGCACCATGCTGTTTAGGATTGCGAGTGTTTTCGGTATCGACAAACCAGTCACACTTTCGGGTTCCCATCGTTTGCAGCCAGCGCAAACCCTGGTTCCGTTCGGAGCGGCCAACTTCTTGGGTAGCTTAGTGGGGTGGCCCCATGTACTTGCTTTGGGTCCAGGAAGCGTCATGACTTAGGCCCCGCCGACATACCGATGGGTGTATGTTAAGCGATCTAGCAAAAAGGGTCAAGTGCGTGTGGATACTTTGGTGCACCCTGCAGGTTAAATCTTTTAAAAAGCCGTGGTTCATGTTATGGACGACTTGGAGCACAGTTCTCGATCATAGACAACTATAACTAAAGTTTACTGTTATAATTTGACATGTATCCGATATGACTAGTAATCAGCTTCACTACAACGGAATGGCTAAATAAAAGTACCAACAACTGCTGGGTTTGGGGATATCTCATGCTTATTGTATCTGACTAGTAAGTGTTGTAACTACAACGGAATGGTTAACTAAAACTGCCCACTGCTTATTATTTCAGGATGACTATCTATACCTGACTAGTAATTGCCGCAACGATGACTGAATAAATAAAACTGCCAACTGTGTGAGTTCCTCGGTTGACTTCCTCGTTTGGTCTCGAGGGGGAAATACCAGGATGGGTATGTTTGGTGGTGGCATCAGGTTGTTTCCGAATAGGTCTTTCTTATCCCTCTCTGATAGCCGACAGTTATATCGAGTCTCTATAGGTTGTTTAGTGCATGCTGCGCTGCCGATTCAGTCCACCATACCTATGTAGGCGAGGACCGCCGAATTCTAGCCTCGCCGTGTACTGGCCTCAGTACTGACCGCTCTCTTTTTCCTTTGCCCTTTGTCGGCACCCCTTTTGTTTAAGCAGGTTTTGAGATCGACGTCGTTAGCTGGGTTACCCTTCCGGCTTGGCCTGGGCAGGGTTATGGACGTCATTGGTTATTCTTCAGGGCTTTTAGCTCGATTTGCTTCTTGTCCGTAGTCGGATAATGTATCGTTTTCAAGGTGATTTGGATCTTTGTATTGTATAGCTGTATTCTTGACTCTTTGAGTCGTTGTTGTATATATCTGTTCTGTGGGTTCCATCGTGGACTATTGTGTAATGGTATTACTTCGTTTTCCACCCGCACGAAAGTGCCTGGTGGGCACCTTTGAATCGTTTCTATGCGGGTTTGGCGGGAATCGCTGAAACTTGCATAGGGCCGATTCTGAGGGTGTTACATTAACTAAAGAGGGTATATGGCAAACTCTACCAAAAAGAAAATATGTTGGTTCAAAAGCTTTTTCCAAATGGTTTGGAAACCTAGTAACTCTCACTTTTGGGCAGGCTTGATGGCAACGAAGAAACATTTCTTTCGCTTTGGCACATTTTCTATTAAGGATGGTTCACATACGGTTTTGGGAGGATAAGTGGCTTGGTATTACCACCCCCCGTGAACAATATCCAGCATTGTATTCCATTATCCATTGTAAGAAGGAAACGAGTGCCACCGTATTGGAATCTTTCCCCCCAAATGTGACTTTTAGGAGAGATTTGATAGGTACCAGACTTGACTGGATCACGTTGCTACATCAGTTAGCAAATATTCAAATCTCAGCTGGGTTTGAGGAATTTCACTGGAACTTGACTGAGAATGGTTCTTTCTCCATTAGTTCCTTATACAATGTTTTAGTCCAACCAGTCATATTAATTTTAGATAATAGGATGATTTGGAAGTTGAAGATACCTCTAAAAAACAAAGTCTTTGCTTGGTATCTTCGTCGAGGGGTTATCCTTACTAAAGATAACCTCATTAAGCGGAATTGGCATGGGAATCCTATGTGTGTGTTTTGGCATCATAACGAGGCAATCAAACACCTATTTTTCAAATGCAATTTAGCTAGTTCTATATGGTCAGTTACCCAAGCAGATGCACCACGTAGTATTGCCAATATATTTGGAAATTGGTTACGTGGTATAGATCACAAGTATAAGTTACTTTTTTTGGGTTGGAGCGATTATCATTATATGGTCGCTATGGCTATGTAGAAATAATAAAGTTTTTAATGATAAAAATTATTCTCTCTTGTAGGTTATTTATGGATGTACCAACACCCTACGATCTTGGTCGGTACTGCACCGTGCGGACTATCACGACTTATTTACAGAGGTGTGCACGCGGTTGGAGGATACGACCCAGGATCTGTTTACCCGACATAGATGACGACATAATCTACAGATAGACCCTCCTTCAGCATCCTAAGCATTTTGCAGTTTCTCATTCTGATATGTAATCCACCTTTTAATCTTTCCTTGTTTGGACTTGTGAACTGTGTCGGTTATGTGCATCCTAGCTATGCAGAGGGCTTGTTTGTTTTTTAGCCACATTTTGCCAAGCCAAAGTGTGGCAATTCATAAAAGTGGGGCTGCAAATTATGGAGCCACACTTTGGCAAAAATGATGACTCTATAACAAATGAGCCATAAATGTAATAAAATATAGCAAGGCAAAGTATAGCACAAATCAAACATATGTTTATTAAAATGTGGCTAGCTAAAGTTTAGCTTGGCAAAGTGTGGCCGGCAACCAAAGAGCCCAACCCTTATGTATAATAAATAAACGGGTATACAAATCGGAACTCATTGCGCGTTGTCTCATCGTCTTCCATCTCTTCCTCTCTCTTCTCTCGAAATAGGCTTTCACCCCGTTTTATAAATAAAACAACCAGGTAAGATAGCTACTGGATCAGACAACACGGAGGAACATGTCAAAAAAGAAAAAAGAAACACATATAACAGTGACCAGCGGGCCTCTCTCCTCTCTCCAAGTCCCCACCCCCCCTTCCCCTTCTCCGCCGTGTAGGGTTTAGTAGTAAGAGGAGAGCTTTCCAGATAGGCGGCATCCAACGGGCGGGGCGACGACGACCCGACCACCGGAGAGTGGACCACCGTCACCCGCTCCGGCCCGGCCGGGCGCTACCCCACCACCAACACCACGCCCCCCGCTCCCCGCCGCCTGGAGCAGGCGGCGCCGATGGCCGGTGAGGTCGCCAAGGGGTTCACCGGGCTCGAGATCGAGGACGGGAGCCGGATGCTGGACAAGTACGACATCCCGGTCGAGGCGAGGGGCGACAACGCGGCTGCTGCGGCGGGAGGGGATCGCGGCGACAGGGAGGGGTACGGGTACGACGACTACAACCTCACAGCGAGGCCGCGCGCTCTCGTGCTCGCGCCCACCAGAGAGCTTGCCGCCCAGGTATGGGGATCTCAGTCTCTCTCTCCTCCTTAGATGCTTTCGTGCGCAATCGCTAGGACGCCGTGTTGTTTGTGGGGATGTATTGTTTTGCTTGGTCTCGCCGAGTCAAAAGTCCCACAGATGCTTATCAGATGTACACGTGTGTGTTCCCTGTAATTTCTGGGGTGCATAACTGCTTCGCTCAATATAAGTAGTGTCGCTGTATTAGTTGAGGTACCAATTTGTTAAGATTTTGTCGTTTGGTAAAACTTTGTTTTCATTCCCCCCTACTGTTCTTTCATGTAATATTTATTTGTGCATATTATGAGTAACAGTTAGTCACCTTTTGGAGTAAATATGTATGTTCATTTGTCAATTTCTGTATGCTTGTACTGCAAATTATATGGATTTGGTTTCATTATGTTCTTGACCAAACTTCTTTTATTAGTTGTATGTTGGAGGGTTCTGATGGATCTTTCACCCTTTTATGCATAACTTGGTTTAGTCCTATGTTCCACTAATTTTCAGCTTGCACACTGGCATACTTTGGTAATTAATCTCAGGCATCATGATTCATTCTTCATTGTGTCTCATTGCCTGGTTAGATTAGTGTTGGTCTGATTTATGGATAGCTTCATGATTTTGCTTTGCCTTAATCTGGATAACTTCACTTTATTTATAATCAGGTAGCTACCTATGTCTTTGTATTTTCCTTTATGATTATGAATTTGACTTTCAAAGTTAAGGGTGAGTATCTTATTTCATTAGAATGTAAAACGCATATCTGCATCTTTGCTGCTGATGTAGAATGGTGCAAGTTAGTAGCTCTTTTCGGATGTTACCTGTCCGCATGTATATGCAGTTATGCACAGTGTTATGTGGTAGTATTAGTGTCAATACTTGCAGGCCTCGAAAATCGGTCCACTAGTTTCAAATATCTGGAGCTTTCTCTGTGTTGCAGTGACTAGCTTCTTTCTGCCCACATTTCTTTACTAAGCAAAGATGGTTTATATCAAAACTCTTCTTTATTTCTGTTGGCATGTTTGCTTTCGAAATGATTTTGAGATCATAGTACTCTGCAGTTCTGTAAAAAAAAAAATTTGCGGTGGCATTTTGCATGTTGGAACTGGTTCGAGGGGAAGTTAGATTTTATTTATATGAGCAAAATGTATGTGGTGTTACTACCTATTGACCCACTTTACTAATTTTTGCATCATATAGTTCTGAAATACTATTGTTCTTGTTTACTTCTATTTTTTATTGTGTCCAATGAGTGCGATATAGAGAAAGGCGTTGACATTCTTGTCTCTACACGTGGGCGCCTTGTGGACATGATTGAAAGATGAAAGGTCTCTAGTTGATTTTCTTGTAACCATGCAAATAGATTATGTGTTACATATCACTTCTTTGGCATTTTCTTAACTCTAGACCAGTACATATGCTATCTGTCTCTGACTATAGACTGATGTTTATATGTTAGTTTTGTTCTCAAGATGGCTTTCTTGGATCTATTGATCGCCGTCCTTGTTGCTACTTCTCCACGATGGAAGTTCCATCTCCAGATTGGTCCGAGCTGCCGGCAGATATATTGCGCAGCATACTCGAGTTGCTTCAGTGCCTGGACCACCTCCGAGTTGCTGCTGTCTGCACGGCGTGGCACAGGGCGTCTTCCGAGGTCTGCCGCATCAGCCAGACCCCCTGTTTACTCTATTGCACTGAGGTCGCCGGCCCAAGCGCTGTCGGCATGTACAGCCTCTCGGAGCAGAGAGCATACACGATTACCCTGCCAGACCCACCAATGGCCCGGCGGTTCTTGATTGGCTCATCCCATGGCTGGCTTGTCACCGCAGACGAAAAGTCTGATTTGCTGCTGCTCAACCCCATCACCAACGAGCAGATGAGACTCCCACCGGTAACTACAATGGAGCATATCAAGCCAATTATGAGCGGCGATGGGGTCCTTGAACAATATGAGATGTCTTACTACCATGGATTACCATTTCCAAGAGTTGAACAACCAACCTGTACTTACCGTTTGGATAAATATCGTGAAACAGTGTACTCCAAAGCTGTCTTGTCGTCTGATCCATCTACTGGGGATTGCGCTGTTATGCTAATCCATCAGCCATACTGGCAGCTCTCATTCGCCAAAGTTGGAGGAGAAACTTGGAACTGGATCGCAACAGAGACCGATTATACTGACTGCATTCATCATGATGGATGGTTCTATGCTGTTAATATTGAGGGAACAATTGACAGCTTCTACTTAAATGGTCCATCTACCATCATTCATAAAAGGATTGCATATCAGATGCTAATGCCACCTAAGATGGTAGTCTACATCGCTCAAGCCCCATGGGGTGATAAGCTTCTAATAAGTAGAAGATCGAGAACGTTAGATGATAACACGGAGGCTACGTTTGAAATTATGGTGTATAAGGTTGATCCCGACAATGAGAAACTTATCAACATGACAGGAATAGGTGACCACGTGATGTTTATTGGCAATAATGCTTCACTCTGCCTTCCAGTGAGCGATCATCCCCAGTTGATGTCCAATTGTGTTTATTTTACGGATCACGCTGTTCAATCCTTATTTGGAGTGAAAACCAATAAGCGTGATATGGGAATTTATCATTTGGAAAGTAATATTGTGACAGACATAGTGTCTCCCAAGCTTTGGATGACCTGGTTACCTCCGGTGTGGTTGACGCTCAATACTTCGAAAACAAGGTATGCCTTCAAGTATCTTCTCTTGTTTTTTTGACATTATAGTTTCAAGTAGCTCTCTTAATAATATGATAAAATCCCAGTTGGTGGACAACCGTATTCCTTCAACTATGTTTTTTTGTACCACTACAGAAAGCACGAGTTAGAATGGAATACTTTTGATCTGAACCGTTGGAAATCTGTAATCTTATACTTTATAATTGTAAACCTGATGGTTATGGACAAATCATATGTCTATGCTTTTCTTAAAGTTTTTTGCAATATTTCTTTATTTATTATAAGACATGTTTATGTCTTTGTTCTACATATGTGCATATTATCTGAAGTTATTAAACGATGTTTAAACTTAACACGAAACTCTTCAATTATCAACATATGCTAGTTTAGAATTTTCTTGTGCTTCTAATATCTGTGATTATACTAGCTTTTCTTGAAAATCATGCACCACTACATGTTTTTTACAGTTTTATTCCACCTCAGCAGTATTCACGGTATAAAAGATTGTGTGAACATTTAAATAAATTATACTTGTAAATATCTGGATGAAATTTTCTTTCTTCATGTTTCAACTACGTTAGGTGAACTTGCCCTGCATGTGTACTAGTTCATTTTCGTACGAATTTGCTATTTTCTTGCATTTTCAGTGTGATGGTCCTCTTTACCTATAACCGTCTGTTGGTTAGGCTGTGTTGATAGACAACTGTTTTTTATTGTCCATCAGATCTGATGTTTCAATTCAGTATACAAATGTTTTACTTTACATGATGCATGATATTGTTTCATGTACGGATTTACCTTCCGGAACAAGGCGACGACCATAGCCTGGAAATCTGTCATGGACCTTCACGGAACTATTGTCATGTTTCACTATTATCTTTATTTTATTTGCAGGGACGTTTCATTATTTTGTAACTGTTCAGTAAACCTGATAGCATGCCAGTTTCATGCATGATATACTTATTGGTGGTAAATTTTCATTCATAGTTTCCCAGCAAATATGCAAGCCTAATAAAGTTATGTTCTACAGCCATCACAGGACCCAGTGCGTGGAATAATTGAGTCAGGAAAGATTAATTTCACCGTGGCCAGCAATAACCATCTCAAGGCATCTTGGAACAACGTCAAGTGCTCCCTTCTTTTCAAATAACACCGTGTTCTCGCTTTAGTCAAAGTCAAACTTTATACAGTTTGACCAAATATATAGGAGATATCAACATCTACAATGGAAGACAGTAAGTCCCTGGTCATGGCGTTGCTTCTGTCCCTGGATTCACATGTCTTTGGGCGTTTTCAGTGTCCTCCAATGGAGTTGGGAGTGTGTGCTCCTCTGGTCATGTCTTTGTTTCTACCGTACTGTGATCTATTGCTATTTTTATGTTCTACAAACTCTTGTGCTGCGGTGTGCAGCAGTGTTGGATGAACTGTGATGAATAAGTGAGCCCTTAATATCGTTGTTGGTGCTTTTGATCTTCATTTCGGACTATATATGTTGCTTGCATTTTCTTTTTGAAAGTTGCCGGCAAGAACTAAGAGAGAATTCCTTATTTGACACTACTTAAACTTTCGGTTCCCTATTTGACACTGAAGAACTTTTTCTTCCTTATTTACACTAGGTGTAAATTTCTTTCCATATATGACACCGACGTCCATTCCGTCAGTCCCTGCGGTCACTTTTGTTTTTGTTGGACCAAATTACCCCTGTTCTCAATGGTTATGCAACACTGGAAAAAAGGAGAGAAGAAAAAAATTCTTCTCGTGACACACAACAACGACGCTAGCTAGAAATGGAATAAATGCAGAGTCAATCCTTATTTCAGTTATACCGATCCTTAATTAAGCAGGCGTCAAAGCTCCGCGGGCTCTCTGTACTCTTGGTACTACTGTACTACAATTAATGAGGTATTAGCACTGTAGGTACAAAAAGTTATCCTGCAAGAGCAAACTCATACAAAACATTTCAAACCTTCAGCCCACCATGCAAAACGTTCGTATGTACGAACTATTTGGTCCAAACCTTTTTGAAACCGTGAGTTGGCAGCCACGTAGTATTTTTGATTTTGATAAATCCTCCTTAGTAAGAATACAACTCTAATTTAGGTCAAGCACGCACGAATTACTAATCTAGGATTAGTATTTCCAAATAATTACGGCGAGTTGCCACCCATGCGGCAGCCATGTGAATGTTCTTTTATGTGGACGGCGGCGCCGTTCTTGGCACAAAAGGTGCCACCTTCCTTCTCGAGGCTGCACGTTACGTACGTCGCACTGCTGATCACCCTCGGCGGCAGCCATGGGGATGATCTTGACATCTTCTCCGAAGAGTATCCGGCCGCTGCCGCGCGATGCCTCATATACTCCAATGTGCATGATTTTACCTCGAACATCATCCCGCACTTGAACTCGGAATCCATCTGCAGGACGAGCTCACTGTTGCATCGCCTAAACTCCGTTCCCATCAGGAGGAGCTCTTCTAGACAGCGATGATACTTCAAGTTTCCCTTCACTGTCCCGACCATATCCAGCAAAGCCGCCACCGCCTCCTCCGTACGTCACACATTTGCCGACGCTGGCTGTAGATACCACGCATTCTCAACCTCCTTCGAGCAGGGGAGGAGCGGAGTAGGGACAGGGAGGCGAGGAGATGAAGTTGGCGAGGACATGGCAACAAGAATCGGTGGAGGACGCGACAAGGAGGCGAAGGGAAGGAGGGTCGGCCCCGATTTCGTTGGGGTGGAGCGGGGATGGGGAGGAAGTGCAGCGGCGGCCCCGATTTCTTGGATTCAGTCGAGGATGGGGAGGCGGAGTCGACGTGGATGGGGACGGCGGGGAGCGGAGGCGATGGGGATGGGGACAACAGGGAGGCCGAGACGGGGATGGGGACGACGACAACGTGGAGGGGATCGACGACTGCCGACAGGTTCGGGACAGCGGAGTCATCTGATTTCTGTTTAACTCAACTGGATAAGGTACTTTTAATACCAAGGACGTGTTCGCAAATAAGAAATTTTACACTGGGTTAAGCGGAACCATGCGGCGTCTGGCTTTTTGCCACCGTGGGCGTGGCCAGGTTTGGACCCAATAGTTCGTCCATGCAAACGTTCTGTATGGTGGGCTGAAGGTTTATAATGTTTTGTATGAGTTTGCTCCTGCAGGACAACCTTTTGTACCCACGGTGCTAATACCTCACAATTAATCAAGGGCCTGCTTAATTAAGGGCCTGCTTAATTAGATGCAACTCGGCTTGCTAGCTAGAAATGGACCACTAGCTAAGCTGCTCATATACTCCAAATAAATGGAACACAGCTAGATCGAAACATATGCATTTATTTGGACGGCAGCGTATGTGGGTGCATGTGCTCGTTGCAACGAGAAAAAAATCAATAAGGTTAACCATAGCAACACCCATGCACACGAGTGCTCTATCTACTCGCTGATCATGCCCCTGTAGGCTAGAGATAGAACTGGGGTGCCCTGCTCTGCGCCGACTTGCCACCCAGCGCAAGCAGGATGTCAGCTCCCATAACAGGCACAACTTTTTTTTCACTAGTAGCTGTGATAGCGCTACTGTTTTTGCCCTCTAAAATGGTCACATAATTCATCAGGGGCAAAAGAGTCTTCTTAGATCCCAAGTTAACACCGTTAATGCTTGAAATGAACTAGTGTCATATAGGGAAAGAAATTTATACTTGGTGTCAAATAAAGAAGAAAAAGTTTTTCAGTGTTAAATAAGGAATCGAAATTTAAGTTGATGTCAAATAAGGAATTTTCTCAAGAACTAATTAAAATACATTTTATATCGATGACGGTTATCTTAAACATGGAGTAGTTGACAACGGTATATATCGGTAGTCGCTGCATTATGTTGTAATAGAATTTCTTTGCAGCATTGCCACCTTTGGTTTATCAAACGTTTGAGCTTATTTTGTGCTGGGTTAGTGCATCTCTAGCGGCACGATCCATTCTGGATGCCTAAACAGTCCAGTTTGATCCATTTAGATCGGTCTGCGGATAAAAAATTGGGTCACGGTCTGGCTTACCAGGACAGTTTGGCTAGCGCCGGCTAGTTTCCCTTTTGGTACAATTTTACCATCATATTTACAACAAAATGAGAATAATAAATAAAATAAATATAGTTCATAAATATAAATAGTTCACGACCACAATAGTTTTGCACAAACAATCAAACATAATTCGCAAATTACATAGAACAAACCACAGAATTTGACTAGCCATGTTGGTTTACCACATAAGTCCACATATGTTCAATCAAATCTGCTTGAAGCTGGTCATGAGTGGTTCGATCGCAACGTAGGATGCACATGCACGAACTCTTCCTAAGACGTTGGCCCGGGCTGTGGCTCAACCAAGGTGCCCTCAAATTTCTAGCCTTGATCAAAGAGGCTGTCATGACACACATCCTCAACAGTCATATTGTGCATGATCACACAAGCTGCCATCACCTTCCACGTCCTCTTTGTGGTCCTGGTTCTAGCAGGGTGCCGAACAATAGTCCACCGTGATTGAAGCACACCAAATGCACGCCCCACATTCTTCCTAGCAGCTTCTTGCTCTTTCACGAACCTCTTACATTTCAATCTTTAGGGTTGCAGACTATCTTGATAAAGGTGGACTAGAAAGGATAGATACCATCAACTAGATAATAACCCTTGTTGTAAGAATTGCCATTGATCACATAGTTGACCTCAGAAGCATTGCCTTCTGTAAGCCTAGCAAATAGAGGAGAGTGCTGGAGCACATTGATATATTGTTAGTTCCTGCCATGCTGAAGGATTGACAAATCTATAGATCATGTGATGAAACTGCCTCTAGTATGACCGTGCACCCCTCTGCATGCCCTTTGAACTTGCCTTTCCAATCAAAAGGACAACTCTTTCACTCCCAATGCATGCAGTCTATGTTGCCTAGTATCCTATGAAACCCCCTCTTTTCGTTGATGGACAAAAGACAAACAATGTCTTCGGTGTTTGGCTCTCTCAGGTAAACTTTGCCGAACACCGCAATGACTGCGCTACAAAACCTATACATGGCCTCAAGGCATGTGGACTCGCTCATGCGTAAGTACTCATTAATGATATCACCTGATACTCCATATACAAGCTGTCGAATGGTCGCAGAACATTTTTGGTAAGAGGAGAAGCCAACCTTACCGATACAATCGAGCTTGGCCTCAAAGTAGTTATCATATTCCCTCACGCCCTCGAGAATCTACATGAACAACTTTCTGGACATCTGATAGTGGCGATGGAATACCTTCTCGTTATACACCGGATCAGTTTGGTGGAAGTAGTCCCTCATAAGATGCTCGTGGCCACCTACTCGATCACGATTGGTGTGGTGGCAGCAGGTAGTGGTCATGCACCATGGTAGCAGTGGAAAACAAAAGTCCGGTCTCACCGTCGGTTTCCTCGTCCGATGATGATTCAGTTACGTTCTTATAGAAAAGCTCGATTTCCCTACTACCCATTTGTACAAGGATATTTCTATTGGTCATTTCATGGATGCTTTGTTAGTGTCCAAAGGAAATTGGGCGGCCAACATACCTCAAATGCGGCGGGGCAATTGGACGAGCAGGTTGGGCGCAATGGCTAGCGACATGCTTGAGCATGTGGCTGACGACGAGTAGGTCGAGGGAAGGATGCACGCAGTGTCAGGATGGACAGCTGGATCCGGTGGAGAGTGGCAATGGCGACCGTGACCCACAGAGCAGACGACGACGCTGCCTGGGGTGGCAGCAGAGATGGCAGGCGAGGGTCTGAACATGGGGTAGGTTGTGTGTGTGCCTTGTGTGCCATTGGAGGGAGGGCCCGGGGTGGCCAAGGGGAGGACACTAGAGGACGTGCGCCGTAACATCGTAGGATTAGAGGCTAGAAATAGAGAGGACACATATTTGTGCATTGTATTCATGCATAAGAAAATCCGATAATTTTCGCGCAAAACTAAAGTAGTGTAAAGGGATCGATATCTCTCTTATTCTGATAAGAAACGTCGGGACAAGTGCGACTGATTTCGACATGACCTTTGCTCATTCTTATTGTTTGGGGAAAATAATTCAATTAAAAATTTGAATTATGAATTTGAAACTTGAAGTAATTTGAAGCTTATATTAGATTGGTAATTAATGCATTTGATATAATAATTGAGATTGAATAATAAAATGCAAGATGAACACTTGCAAATAAAGAAAAGGAAATACAACAAATATAAGAACCCTATAAATAAAACATGTTACAATAATGAATAAAGAATAACATTCTTTATTATAAGTAAATGAGATAGTATTTTGCAAGTCTCATAAATTAGATAAAAATTACAAGATAGTAAGAAATGATTTACTTTATTACTTAATAATAATGTTACATTGTCCTCACAATGTCTAAAAAAGAAAAGGGGTTACAATAATGAAATAAAAATAATTCTTTATTATAATATGAATACATATATTACATTGTCCTTTATAATAAAGGAATAAAAAGGAAAATTTCAAAAGAAAATTGAAACTGAATTACAAATAGAAAATGAATTACAATGATAAATAAGAATTAGATTCTTATTTATAAATAAGATATACATATTTAGAAGATTCAAATTACAAGAAGAAAGAAAATTGACTTTATTAATATTATACAATATTACACTGTCATTTACATTAACCAAAGTAAAAAATAAATTAGGACAATAAGAAAATAAAATCTAAATATATTTTCTTATCTTCTATTCTTACATTCTTCTTATTCTTAGTTCCTGCAAAAAAAAAAGGGGTTAGTGGGTTGGTAAATAGTCTGCTGCCAAGGGGATAGCTGCCCCCCTTGTGGATGTGGTCCAACGCACGACCTTAAGATACGTGCCACGTCTACTTAACAGTACACCTTGTGATGATGAGTGTTTACTATTTGTAATAAAGCCGACCTCTGCCATCACTTCATGTGCCAACATAGTGATACAAGAGTAGGGACAAATTGCTATAGGTTTGTCTTTTAGCTTAGCTCAACATGCAGGGGCACAAAGTGTAGTATGTTGTATAAGGTTGGTAGGGTTTTAGCACGTATGATAATGTTAACTGCCACAAGACATATGAATAGTGCTAATATCTAAGATGCCACTTAACTTAAGATCACTTGCGCTGCTTGTTTTTAATCTTGGCATACGTCCCAAATGCTAATGGTACACAACTATACTAACTACAATACTTACTGCATTAAAATCAGTCACAGGCCGATTTTAATTTTAAATAGCAATGCTAGGCTAATGCTATATACTTCTAGTGACTACTGGACGTTTTATGAGTCATAGAGGTACAAACCATATCCTAGTGCTGAACGAACTACATGCATGCTTCTAACCGTTTTCTTGACACATCCATCAAGAAAAACACTTGCATCTGATAGACAATGGCAAACATCACCATTTCCAGTTGTTGATTACTATTGAGTACTTTGTTTAATGTCATATTAGGGAGGTATATGCTCGCATCTCTAGGAAAATCATGTGGAAGCTGCATGGGGGGGCAGCTATCCCCATGGTAGCAAATCCACACTCGCTTAGTGGGTTAGTGATTACTCTCAAATCATGGGCATAGAGATTCTATGCCTAAACTCATTACTGAGTAGTAAAAGGGGCCAGTTTAAAAATTTATTCTTATTAATACATCTTTTGCCTCAACACAACATTAGTCGCAGTAAAGGGGTAAGTTTTACCATTTTTAGTAGAAGGAAAGTAAGGATAGTGTAGCACCCGAGTAAAACCACTGTTAGAAAATCGCATGTTGTTTTTATTTTGAACATCATCATGACATCATCATGCATATTCTGTCATAAATGTATTTTGCTAAAACCCTATTTTGATTTTTACATTACTTTCCTCCTTTTATTTAAAATTAAAACCCTAGACTTTTCTGAATATTTTCGTTTGTCTAAAATCTCTTTGCAAAAGTTTTTAAAACATAGACAGTCGCCCAGATCCAAAGGCCCAGCCAGCCACCTAGACTAAACCCTAACCCTAAACACACTCAGCAACACCCCGAGGCCAACACACACCACCGAGCATGCACGCTGGTCCAACCCACACCATGACTCAACACACACGGCCACGCACCACATGCATGCCTCATGCACCACGTGTGACCCAACCTAACACACCTACACGCACATCAAGGGAACACACATACATGACTCGTCGGGATGGTTCAATTTAGTCAGCGTACTCGAAATTTGCTAAATTTTGCGTGTATACTTATGAATTATGTTTGATTTAGTTTAATTCGATGTTTGTCATCAAATTTGAGCTGACGTGGACGACATGTGGACTGAAATCTTGCAAGAACACCCTCACACACCTGAGAAAATTGCAAAAAATAATCACAAATGTTACAAAATACAACAATAGTCACTGTACTTGTCCGGATGGCTCGATTTAGTCCTGGTACTTGTCAATTGGATTCGATTTAGCCCAAACGTGGATGCAGGTCCTACTTAAAGGAGACTAGTTAGCCTAAAATTTGCAGAGACTCCCACGCATCTAGAACGTACATTTTTGCTCCTAGATATTTGCATATGTACCATTTCCCCTCTAATCAATAAGCTTGCACTCCACCCTGTTAGAGTACCCTTCAATTCAAGATTGTTCTATTTGAGAGAGACGAAAAGGAAGGAGTCAATGGAGAGGGAGGTGATGGTGGCAATGATCACTTGACCGGAACGTGTAACTTTTTTCACAGAGGGGAGATGACGTCGAAGCTACACCGGCAGCCGTGGATATATACGTTCTAGATGCGGGAGGAGGGTCCTGCAAATTTTCAGGTCAACCGCTCTCCTGCTAGTGAGACAACGCATCCACGTGTCGTCCGTGTCAGCTCAAATTCGATAATAAACATGTTTTTAAACTAAATTAAGTCTAATTGATAAGTACACGGATTAAATTGTGTAAATTATGATTATCAGGACTAAATCAAACGAACCAGATAAGTATAGGGACTACTATTATATCTAGCCTCAATTATGGTAGTTTTTGTAATTTTCTCAGATGCGGGAGGGTATTCTTGTAAGATTTCAGTCCACGTGTCGTCCGCGTCAGCTCAAATTCGACGACAAACATCGAATGAGACTAAATCGAACCCAATTTACAAGTACACGAACAAAATTCAGCAAATTCCAAGTATGAATACTAAATTAAGCCAGCCCGACGAGTATAGGACTGTTACTATATTTAACTCCACATACACCAACGCACGCACACAAGAAACACACACGGTACACTATGCACGCAACACATCACGCACACACCCGAACGCACCGTACGCTATCCCCATCGCCACCAACCCCAGTCCCCATCGTCTCCTTCCCAACCGCCCCGCCGCCAGACTCGCTCCTCCTCTTGATCGGCCTGAGCACCACGCTCAATCCCAACCACCGCCTCAATGTTCCCCGTTTTCAAGAGCGTACACCGCCGCCTCCTACTCTGCCGGTCGTCGCCCCTACCTCCTTCCCCTGCAGTATCACACGTGTCCCTGAAGGCCAGCCGTCCCTCTCCCATCGACCACCTCTCTCTCTGGCCCTTTCCTCGTCAACGGTCGCGCCCGCTTGCAACCCCGCCGTCCATGGACGCGTCTGCGACCCCGTCCCCCTCTCAACGCCGCCAAGCGCCGGCACCATCCTCTCTATTAATGGCACCGCCACCGCCATGGCCTCCTCCTAGCCCCGCGGCCCTCCCGCTCGCTAGAGATCGCCACTAGCCGCCTCTGACCTTGCCCCGCACGCCGTATTTGAGGTCGACGCCCGCGCTATCCTCCTATCCTCTACCAACCGTCAACCTCACCCTCCAGCCGCACGCAAGTAGGCTGACACCAGAGAACTTGTTCCTTGCCACCAGGATCTTCTGCCCCGCGCGCGTGCTCGAGCCCCACCTTGTGCGTTTGCATCCTCTGACCGTGGCCATGCCCTGATGCTGGACGCTCCCTTGCTCGCCTCCACTGCCAGGGCCTCCAATAGCTCGTGTCGCCCCTAGACTTCCTACACCAAGTCCGTCGCCAGCAGGTTTGATGTGCCTACTGCCCGAAGCCTTTGCCCGTGAGCACTGGATTTGCCTACCGCTGCTCCTGGTGATGTTGCTAGGTGCTGCAGCTGTGGCTTTTTGTTGCCAATTAGGCTGCATCAATTCACCCCTCAACATGTGTTTCCGGTGACCAATACATGTGGCTCCTCTCCGTTGTTGTTTTGGTCCGCCATTGCAAGTTTGTCGGGCAAAAGCACTTCATGTACCCGTGCCTCAGTCAAGACCTTCGCGATGATCGAGCTATAAAATCTACCTCTCACAGCGTCTCTTCTTTGTGGTAACATCCGTAAGTTCATCACCATGTACCATGGTCGATGCCTTTCCCAGTTTGTCCGCAAGACCGTCCGGCGCCCGAGAACCTGCGCCATCCATAGACGCACTTGCTCTGCGCTTCACTTGCCTTGCCTTGACCTCTTCGTCGGGTAGCTCCCCTTTGGCTAGGAAATTCATGAACGTCTTGTCCCATGCGGGGGTTTCCCAGATGGCATACACGGTCTCCATGATCAGCTTGATTTCCTTGCGCACAACCGGATCGGGCTTGTCGGGTGGCCTGCGGGGTGGAAGGGCGGATCTGTTGAAAATATAAGCAAATTACCATAATATTTAATCCGAAATAAGTAATAATAAATCATGACTATAAGTGCTAGAATTAATCTAATCATGTATACTAGCAGAACAAACGAACATATCATATTCAACCAGAATAAACAGATCACATCTATTCCAAGAACTAGTACAAGAAATTGCAACAAAAACTGAACTAGATATGAACAGATTACGTACGGTGTTGGAGGAGGAATCGGGTTCGCGTTCAGGTTGGGGTTGAGGTTGACACCAGTATCGTCAGCCATGGCGTCGATGTAGAGGCTGCTGATGTCCGGGAAGAAGTCCTCGTCGGGGAAGGAGTGGTCGGTCGACGTGATGCCGTCAGTAGTCGCGCAGACGCGCTCCCCAAAAACCTGATCGCCCCTCACCCGTACAGGTTCACGAGAGGCGGTGGTTCGAGGTTTACTGTCCCGTCCGGTGCACGTCGGAAGAGGGGATGGAGAAGGTGTAGCGGCGGCGCAAGGTTCTGGAGGCAGAGAGATGTGTATTTTCTCGTATTAGGGTTTTAGCCTAAGGCCGTCTATATATAGGCGCCGGTCGGGTAAGACGTGGAGCGTAGTCCACGTCCGAGTAGTAACAGCCCACGTTTCAAGAAAAACCGAAAACGGTTGACAGAAAAATAACTCGCACAATAATTTTCCCGAGCAGCAAAAAGATAAGATCGGCACCGAGGCACAATTCCGGAGGCAAACCGCTGCTGGCGAGGCGTGGCGAGGCGGGCGGCGGAAGAGCGCGCGTGTATGACACTCCTCTTCACTCTCTTTAGGAGGTAGTGAAACACTCCACTATATATATTGGTCCAACTCCCTCTAAACTAGCAAGGTGAGACTAAACTTTGGTGCCACCCCTTGCTAGGCATGAATGGGCCAAGAGAATTTCAGAATTTGTATTAGGCTATGGGCCAAGGCCCACACCCAAATTCCAACAATTCCCCACAAATTCTCATAGGCACATATCATCACATCACATCAATCAGTTCCAGAACATTGTTTATATACCGGTGCGAGGTGGATACTTAAGTTGAACTTCCACTTAGAACTTCATGCTACACTAGATTGCAACTTGAATAGTGGACTATGCCTTGAACTACAAGTTTGGTGCACTAGTTTCACATAAGGTCTAGACCGACAGGGGCTGCCGCCAAGCTTCTCCATGTTTGGAGCTTATCGTCATACTCCATGGCCTTTCATGAGTTTATTAGAGAGCACCCAACTCTCACGGACTGCGACGTTTGAGTCAGACTCATATAGGTGTGTTCTTCAAAAGATGTTCGAGGACAACATCTTTGCTTAAACAAGCCACTCAGAACACATTAAGGTAAATACCAACCTGCCATGCAGAATAGGAGAGTATTGCATCTATACGGAGTGGTAGTATGCTATAAGGATATTTCCTCCCGTTGATCAACAGCTTGTCTCCCAACTCTACTTCACGGGATCTCCGATCACATAGAGCGGGTTACCACTGTGAGCAACTCAAAAAGTGGGTCTCAAACCCATCTCCCTCGATGCATTATCTATCACATTACGTGATAGACCCTTTGTGAAGGGATCTGCCAGATTTTTAGATGTTTGGATATAATCCAATGCAATAACTCCGGAGTTTCTCATTTTCCGACAGATTTCAATCTCCTCTTCACATGTCTTGATGACTTCATATTGTCCTTAGAACTGTTTTTTATGATCACAGCTTTGATTATCACAGTTCATAAGGATTGCGGGTATTGGTTTTTCAACCACGGTAAGTTCATCAAGAGTTCACGGCCACTCGCTCAACAAAGGGTCGTGTCTAATGCTGTGAGTTCTGCTTCCATAGTTGACCTCGTTAAGATGGTCTGCTTGCAAGACTTCCAAGAAACAGCGCCACCACCAAGTGTAAACACATAACCACTCGTGGCCTTAGTCTCATCAGCATCAGAAATCCAGTTTGAGTCACTATACCCTTCAAGTACCCTTGGATACCGGAGTAGTGAATCCCATAGCTCGCAAAGGTTTTCAAATAACGCAAAACCCTTTCAAGGGCCTGCCAATGAACATCTCCGTGATTTGAGACAAATCGACTTAACTTGCTTACAGCAAAGGAGATGTCAGCCTCGTAGCGGCTAAATACATAAGCGAGCCAATAATCTGAGAATATCTCATTGATCTTTAGCATCCTTAGGATCTCCCGATTCTTCGAACCAACACGCTAGGATCATATGGTGTAGGTGAGGATCTACATTCGCTATACCCAAAACGACTCAAGATCTTCTCCATAGTGAGACAAGCAAAGGCTATCCCACCATCATCATCTTTCAGCTTGATGTTCAATATCACATCATCCACTCCTAGATCTTTCATCTCAAAACAACGAGATAGAAAGTCTTTGACCTCATTGATAACATTAATATTGGTCCCGAATATCAGTATATCATCAACATACAGACATAAGATGACTCCCTCGCCCCCACCATGGCGATAGTACACACACTTGTCAGCTTCGTTTACAATAAAGCCTTCATCAGTTAAAGTCCTTTCAAACTTCTCATGCCACTGCTTAGGTGCTTGCTTAAGACCATACAAAGACTTCAGTAACTTGCACACCTTGCCTTGTTGACCATCTATCACGAATCCATCCGGCTGATCCATATAAATTTCCTCATCTAACTCTCCATTTAAGAAAGCCGTCTTAACGTCCATTTGATGAACGAGAAGATCATGCGAGGCAGCCAAGGATAGCGACTAATGGTGGTCAATCTAGCCACGTGAATAAGTATCAAAGAAGTCTTCGCTTCTTCTGGTATAACCCTTGACAACAAGGCCTTATACTTCTCAATAGTACCATCAGGTCTAAGCTTCTTCTTAAACACCCACTTACATCCTGGTGTTTGCACCCATAAGACGATCAATAATTTCCCAAGTTCCGTTTGCTATGATGGAATCCATCTCATCTGAACGGCTTCTTTCCAAAGAGTCGCATCTTGAGATGCATAAGCTTCGAAATAGAAGTGGGAGTATTATCCACAAGGTATACAATGAAATCATCACCAAAGGACTTCGGTCCTTTGTCTCTTACTCGTAGGAGCTTCACCGTATCCTCCACAGGATTATCGGTGTTCTATCGAAATGGTGGGTTCAGGAATTGTGATTAATTCTTGACTAGATAAACTAGGCATCTCCTGATTTGATGAACTAGACGAATCTTTCATGGGAAAGATGTCTTCAAAGAAAGTATCGTTCGACTCCATGATTGTACCAACATGCATGTCGATACCTGAGATTTCACTATCAAAATCTATAGCCAATGCTATGAAATGCATATCCCGAAAGACACAATCCACGGTTTTTGGTCCAAGCTTGCGCTTCTTGCATCGGCACATTCACTTTCGCCAAACAACCCCAAGTTCGTAAGTAGGAGAGTTTCAGCCTTTTCCTTTCCCATTCCTCAAATGGAGTAATGGTTTTGTTCTTTTGGGAACACGGTTTAGGACATGACATGCAGTCTTTATCGCCTCCGCACCATTCCTTGGATAGACCCGAAGAATATAAAATGGAGTTAACCAAATCAGTAAGAGAACGGTTCTATCTTTCGGACACCCAATTTGACTGAGGTCAGTAGAGAGGCGTCCTCTAATTGATAATACCATGCTCCGCATAAAAGAATCAAATTCGTTGGAAAAATACTCTCCACCACGATCAGACCAAGTCGCAATCTTTCGATCAAGTTGATTTTCGATTCAGCTTTATAGATTTTGAAGTGATTAAAAGCTTCATCTTTAGATTTCAGAAGATACACATAACAGATCGAGTGGAATCATCAATTAAAGTCATGAAATATCGCTTTCCACCTTTTGTCAACTCACCATTCATCTCACAAAGATCTGAATGTATTAGTTCCAAAGGGTTAAATCTGCACCTCGGCCTTGTGAGACTTAGAGGTTGCTTAGCTTGCACACATACTTGACACTTGGAACTTTTGACGGTAGTAAATTTCGAATTAAATTCATATCGGCAAGCGCCATGCACCCAAAATTAATATGACAAAGTCGTGAATGCCAAATATTGGACTCACTATCATTGAAAACATGATTAATAACTTGAGTACATAAATCTGACAAAGATAAGCTGAACAACCCTCCGCACTCATCACCCTTTCCAACAAATTGTCCACACTTAGAAACTACAACTTTATTGGACTCAAAGACTAACTTAAAACCATCTCGACACAGAAGAGATCCGTTGACGAGATTCTTATTGATTGAGGGAACGTGCTGCACATTCTTCAGTACGATCTTCCCGAAGTAAACTTCAGATCCACCGTACCAACACCTTGAGCGAAGCACGTGAGCCGCTTCCCATCAGCACGGAGCCAGCCGTTCGACCTGATAAGAAGAGAACATGGAAATATCAGCACATACATGTATATTTGCACGGTGTCATCCACCAATCGGTGAATTACAAACTGAAAGAACGTGGGAAATATACCGTACCCAGCATCCTTCATCTCAATATCACCAAGGACAACATTAGCGGACTTGCCACTATTTCCATGTGAACGCTTGTCAAAGCGATTGGGGCAGCTAGGAGCCCAATGATTAGGATCACCACAGACATGGCATGATCCTTTCTTCTTATACTCAGTCTTCTTCTTGAAGTTGGTAGTCTGTGCCTTGTTTTTGCCATCAAACTTTCCTTTGCCATCGACTGTTCTTATTCTTGAACTTGTGGACTGGAAGTTGTTTTTCTGCACTACATGTGCGCTTAGAACTTCCATCAAAGCCTCGAGGACGTGTATCTTTGCTCTCGCCTTTTCTTCAACATGAAGAGATCCGATGAGATCGAAACATAAAACTCTGTCTCTTATGTTTCAGAGAGGTAGCAAAGTTCCTCCAAGAAGGAGGAAGCTTGGCAATAATGCCTCCGCCACGAACTTGTCCGTAAGTTACACTTGAACTGCCGAGTTCTTTGGCAAGGATCAGTATCTCATGAGCCTGATCCACGATGGACGGTCATCACCATCTTGTAGTCATAGAATTGCTCCATGATATACAGTTGCGACATCCAAACACCAAACTTGGCATCCAGTGCATCCCACATCCTTGCCATTATCAAATGACATATAGGTGTCAACAATGTTGTCACCAAGAATATTGAACAAAGCCCCCATAAACATGGTGTCGACTTTCTGAAACGCTTCCTCCTGAACAGGAGAAAGGTCTCCCTCAGGTTTGCCAAGAGTGGCGCTATAGCAGCCTAGGTTTTTCAACCATAGAACTACTCTCGTGCGCCATCTCTTATAATTGACACCGTCAAAAGGAGGCGGCCTTGTAGCCGCGGCTAAACCAGTTGAATTCAGTTGCCTATAATCAGGTTTTTGGATTGTTGAAAATATAAGCAAATTACCATAATATTTAATCCGAAATAAGTAATAATAAATCATGACTATAAGTGCTAGAATTAATCTAATCATGTATACTAGCAGAACAAACGAACAGATCATATTCAACCAGAATAAACAGATCACATCTATTCCAAGAGCTAGTACAAGAAATTCCAACAGAAACTGAACTAGATAGGAACATATTACGTACGGTGTTGGAGGAGGAATCGGGTTCGCGTTCAGGTTGGGGTTGAGGTTGACACCAGTGTCGTCAGCCATGGCGTCGATGTAGAGGCTGCTGATGTCCGGGAAGAAGTCCTCGTCGGGGAAGGAGTGGTCGGTCGACGTGATGCCGTCGAGTCGCCAGATGCGCTCCCAAAACCTGATCGCCTCACCCGCATGAGTTCACGAGAGGCGGTGGTTAGGAGGCCTCTTGTCCCGTCGTCCGGTGCACGCCGGAAGAGGGGATGGAGAAGGTGTAGCGGCGGCGCAAGGTTCTGGAGGCAGAGAGATGTGTATTTTCTCGTATTAGGGTTTTAGCCTAAGGCCGTCTATATATAGGCGCCGGTCGGGTAAGACGTGGGGCGTAGTCCACGTCCGAGTAGTAACAGCCCACGTTTCAAGAAAAACCGAAAACGGTTGACAGAAAAATAACTCGCACAATAATTTTCTCGAGCAGCAAAAAGATAAGATCGACACCGAGGCACGCGCTGTCGTGGCAGCGAGGCGGCGGAGGAGGAGGAGCGCGCGTGTATGCCACTCCTCTTCACTCTCTTTAGGAGGTAGTGAAACACTCCACTATATATATTGGTCCAACTCCCTCTAAACTAGCAAGGTGGGACTAAACTTTGGTGCCACCCCTTGCTAGGCATGAATGGGCCAAGAGAATTTCAGAATTTGTATTAGGCTATGGGCCAAGGCCCACACCCAAATTCCAACAGGATCTGACAGTCCCCGGGCTGCTGGAGCCGACTAGGGGTGTCAGGGCCTTTGACGCGGCAATCCCCGGGATTGGTGCGGCAGTCCCCGAGTTTGACGCGGCAATCCCCAGATCCTTTGGTCGCTTGGAGCCGACAGCCCCCAGGTCCGCGTCCAGGATGATGGAGTCGGATTCCGGAGACGGCATGATGGATGGCTTGCAGAGGTGCTTGATGACTGCAAGTGCACAGATCGTTTGTAGATGGTTTCGAAATAAAGATATCGATCCCACAGGGAGCAGGAGTCTGAAGTCTAATAACTCTTGAAATAAATATTATGATAGAAATGCTAGATAAAGTTCTAAGTGACAAGATAAAATGGAGTATTGTGTAAAAAGGTATTTTTGGGTTTTGGGTATAAGAGCAATAAAGTAAAGTAAAACAACTAAGTACAGAAAGTAAGTATCGCGTATGTAAGAGAGATTGAAAGTACAGTAGGGAAAATGCATTCTCAGGGAGTAGCGGATACACCACTAGTATTATAAAGATCTAAGATAAAGATTATCATCATGAACATTCTTAACTACATATGTGTGGAAGGAACTCCATATTTGGACGAATAGACAACAACCGCTGCTCATATCATCCTCATAACCACAGCAGTCAGCAATCGATATTAATCGAATTACTGCGCTATTAAGGGATGTAATCCCGTTGGACGTATCCCATGGTATGGATAGTGTTCCGTGAGTTTCCTTGGTTTCCCAAGTTGACACGTAAGGGGTGTCAACAGCTTCATAGTCACCGTAAGTGCTAGCACGCCTCTGTCTACCAACAATTAGTTTCCTCCATCAAGTCCCGACAAGAGGCAAATATTGAGAGGTCGACTTCTCTCAACATCAAGATGTAGAAAATCTAACACATGGTCACAACGATGAATATCATAATAGACTTTATCTTATTTCAATCTCATACTAGGGTTTCTTCATCTCCCCAAGAACTGATGATCTACTCAAACATGGAGGCAATCAACATCATGGCAAAGGTAATGGAAACAATCAAAGATAAATAATACTTGTATAAATCCACAACGAGTATAGGAATTACAACAAGATCTAGACAAGATGCAGATGGGATGGATGGAGATGGTGCTGATGCAGCGATGGATGATGAAGATCATTGCCTTAGCCTCCCGGATCTGTGTAGGGCGAAGATGGATCCCTTGTGGATGAGTTCCCCCTCTAGATGCCTTCCGGAGGTGAGGTTTCTGCGATTTCTAGTTGTTCTGTATGTCGTCTCCTCGAACCAATTGCAAGGGGTAAAACTATTTGACGAGGCGGAGGCAGCGCCAACTATACAGCCAGAAAATTGCTCCGCCCATATAGTTGGTCGTTGAACTCTCTTCCTCCCTTGTTCGCTTATGGTTTTCTTTTGGTATTATTAATATTTCCCAAATAAGCGATTTACGTTATTTTTGACTCCTTTTCTCCACAGTACAATTGTTCAAAGAATCGTATCCATTGAATCCATCATATGTCCCGATCCTGGTGAAAACAGACATAAAATGTGCGCCCGAACATCATAAAATACCAAGATCCTACATCTACAATGCAAAATAATAATGTAAAACATGATGCAACACTCATCAACTTCCCCAAGCTTAGACTCTTGCTCGTCCCAAGCAAGTTCTAGCTTAATGGATGTGATCCTCATATTCATGAAGCTGAGTCGATAAAATAAATGAGGCAATTGCAATATGTGTTTATCATATACGATACATAGGAATAAGTTCATGAATAGTACCTTACTCGAACCATCAGAATAGTATTAGAAGGCTCCCACACCTTAGTGATCAATAGTTTATAAAAGATGAATCTCAATATAATTTAAAAGAATCCGGTTCAACCGAATGAGTTAACGAGGTAGTTCCAAGTGTTTTAGAATCAACGTATTCACTTGGGATTTAGAATCTCAAAACTATCTCTTTGTCATACTACAACTCAGTGGTACATGCCTACTTGCTCTTTGCAAACTCGCTATTTTTATTCTCCTTTTTCTTTTATTTTGTATATATATGCTCACACTTTTGTTTAAGTGTTGTGCAAAGGAGCTAGCCATATATTCCATTTCATGTAGAAATTCAGAGTTTAGCGATCTCAATTACCAAATTCCAACTATATATGAATCATTCTTATGACTTGAAGATTCTACATCGACTTGTTCTCACTCTATTTTGATAGCACTTCCGTATTCCTTTGTTCAAGGTTTCTTTTTCAACTTAACTGTGTAGATAATTTTTCTTTGTAAATCAAACCGTAGACTTACAATATATTGACTAAATTATCTTTAGGTGTTCTATTAATACCAATGGTGTGGAAGACTCCTATTGCTATCATCAAGTGCAAGTAAAATTATACTCAAGCCATTCATATATCAAATAAAGAAAACACAAACTCAATATCTCTCCATATATAATAATAAACTCAGAATTTCATAAAAGGGATCGACTATTCCTGAAGGGAATTCTAATGATGCAAACTTTATTTCTAGTTTGAACTAATGCGAAAATTGTAATAAAACTTATAAGATAGATTACAAGGTCTCAAAGATCTTCCCAAGCTTGGAATCAAGCCAAGCGGGATCAAATAATCCCTTGCGATTATTTGATACTGTGATTCTTGTAGATCACTGTGGCGCAATGTCACGTGGTATATTCTCCTCACGGGCCAGCCTGAGGCAGAGGGATTGATTGACAGCTTCTAATTCTTTAAAAAACGTAGCTTATAGAAAAGATTGTTCCTCTCCAGCACCTTCACTTGTTCTTTAATGAATTCATTATTATCCTGAAGTGTTTGTAGCGCCTTAAGACTCATAGAAAAACCTGCTTCGGTTGTCCGCTTGATATCTTCATCTAGTTTATCAAGATAGAGTCATAGCAATCGAAGGTGTTTAGGTGTCCCTGGCTTCTCCTTGTCCAACTCTTCAATCTTCAGCTCTGGGGCCTTCAAATCCCTCTTCCAGCACCCATGTTTAGCGTCGAGGAACTCTATAGGGATGGCCTTGATCTCCTTACCTTGCTTGCTATTGCTCCCGGTCTCCATGGAAGCTTTTCTTCTTGACCTCTACCCTTGGTTGAGAGTCCTTCCATGTGAATAAGAGGTAGATCTATTCCTGGAGATTATGATTATAGAGGGAGACAACGACAATATATAAGGGGGGTTAGAGGTCAGTAAAACTCGCGAGAAACACCAAATTGTCGCCCAAGAAAAGAATCTGAACAAAACAGGGAAAGAAATCACAGATTTGGAAGTGTCCTATCGCGTAACGACCAACTATACGGGTGCAGCTCGTATAACTCCAACTGTATAGTTGGTTCCGGGCAGATATTTCCAAATATCTCGAGTCCATGTCAATTAAATTGACTCGGAACTGACAATAACATTTTTTCATAAATAATAAGCAAAAGATCGAACGAAAAAGTGTCTGAGAGTTTAACGACCAACTATACGGCCAGAATTTTTGGTTCCGGTCGTATAGTTGCGATCATATATATACAGACATCAAAACCAAAAACTGTCTGAGAGTTTAACGACCAACTATATGGCCTGAATTTTTGCTATGGTCATATAGTTGCGACCGTATAGATACAAACATCTAAAGAAAAACCATCTGAGAGTTTAACGACCAACTATACGGCCGGAATTTTTTGCTCCGGTCGTATAGTTGCGACCGTATAGGCTCAGATAGCAAAAAAAATTCACGAAGATGATACAGAGAGTTTAATAACCAACTATACAGCAGGAGCTCCCTCTCTGGTCGTATAGCTCCGCCCGTATAGTTGGAAAACCCCCTCTAAAACTTCAGAAAACACAAGGAATTCAAAGGCGGAACTTTCAAAAGTTAAAATTGTGAAAACAAATCACTTATTTGGGTAAGAACACTTACCTTTCACTTACCATTGTTTATTCGGGGATGAAAAGTTACTTCCATCACAAAGACTTCTTCTCTTTTGGAGGAATTAATCTTAGTTCATTGAATAATTCCCATAAACGAAAATCACCAGGACTAAAGTTCCTCTCAATAAGATTGATGTCTTGCAGGGCAATCATGGACACTGTATCCAACATTTTTATTTCTTGCCTCTGCATAATCTGCAACTCAAATTCTTGAAGTGAAAGAATCCAACAAATCAATCTTGGCTTATGGTCTTTCCTTTCAAGGAGTTGTTTCAAGCCATCACGATCCGCGTGAACTCTTACCTTTGCATCAACTATATAGGAACGAAATTTATCACAAGAGAAAAATATAGCAAAAAGTTCCTTTTCTTCCTTAGGGTAGTTCTTTTGGGCACCATTGAGAGTTCTACTAGCATGATGTATAATATTAAATCTACGACCAATATGTTGTCCTAGAGTTACTCCTACAACATCATTACTAGCTTCACATATTAAATCGAAGGTTATATCCTAGGTAGGTGGTTTAATAATTAGAGCACGAGATAAAGCATTTTTGAGTTTATCAAAGGCTTCAAGACACTTATCATCAAAATTAAACCTCATTCCCTTTTGCAAGAGGTTTGTCAAAGGTTTAGATATTCCAGAGAAATTTCTAATGAACCTTCTATAAAAACCCACATGACCAAGAAAACTTCTTATACCTTTAATATCCCTAGGTGGCGGCATTCTCTCTATTGCTTCAACCTTAGCTCTATCAACTTCAATTCCCTTACCTGATACCTGGTGTCCAAGGACTATACCTTCTTTGACCATAAAATGGCACTTCACCTAGTTTAGAACGAGATTAGTTTCTTCACAACGCTGCAAAACTCTTTTAAGATTATCTAAACAACTAGTAAATGAAGTTCCATAGATAGAAACGTCATCCATAAATACTTCCATTATAAGTTCTATAAAATCAGCAAAAATAGCAGTCATGCATCTTTGAAAAGTAGCTGGAGCATTACATAAACCAAAGGGCATACGTCGGTAAGCATGTAAACCGTAAGGACTTATGAAAGTTGTTTTAAGTTGGTCATCTGGATGAACAACTATTTGAGAGAAACCCGAGTATCCGTCCAAGTAACAAAAATGAGTATGGTTTTCTAACCTTTCTAAAGTTTGATCTATGAACGGTAATGGATAGTGATCTTTCCTAGTTTCTTTGTTTAATTTCCTAAAGTCTATGCACATCCTATGCCCAACAACAGTTCTAGTAGGTATCAATTCATTGTTTTCATTAGGAACAATAGTAAAACCACCCTTCTTAGGAACATAGTGAACAAGACTTACCCATTCGCTTTCTTTAACATGATAGATTATACCTGCATCAATAGGCGTACAATTTCTTTTCTTACCACTTCTTTCATTTCAGGCTTCCGTCTTCTATTGAATTCTGCAACTGGTTTAGCACCTTCTTCCATGAATATTCGATGGACGGCTATCATGGGACTAATGCCCTTCAAGTCATCCATTGACTACCCAAAGGCCTGGCGATGCTCCTTAAGTATCCTCATGAGTTCTTCGTCTTCTCCTGAAAGTTTAGCACTAATAATAAGAGGGAATTTATTGGTATCATCTAAAAACTTGTATTTAAGATTTTCTGGTAGAGTCTTCAACTCTAGGGGTGGTAATTCCTCGCCCCTCTCTTTTTTGGCTCTTCAAAAGCCTCATCAGTTGGAGGTCCCAAAACGGGAAGTGAATCAAATTAATTTTCTAGTTCTCCCAGGGACTTGTCCTTGATGTCTACGCACTTCTATTCTTGTAGATAGTTGTTGGGCCTCCAAGTGCAGAGGTTTGTAGAACAGCAGCAAGTTTTCCCTTAAGTGGATCACCCAAGGTTTATCAAACTCAGGGAGTAAGTGGTCAAAGGTATCCCCTCTCAAGCAACCCTGCAATCAAGATACAAGAAGTCTCTTGTGTCCCCAACACACCCAATACACTTGTCAGGTGTATATGTGCACTAGTTCGGCGAAGAGATAGTGAAATACAAGTGGTATGGATAATTATAAGTGGTAATGGTGATAGAAAATAACTTGATGGCGTGGAAAAGACTAAAGTAAGACTGAAATAAAGATGGAAGCAAGCAAACATGTAACAGATCTAGTAGCAAACGGTGTTTCAATGCTAAGAAACAAGGCCTAGGGATCATACTTTCACTAGTGAACACTCTCATATAAATATATCATCTTGATGATACTACGCTGAACTACTCTCCGGTTGGACACTCTAATCGTTGGTAGGGCTATAACAGCACACCTCAAAGTTCATCTTTCCCATCTAGAAACCCCACACTGTCACCTTGAGTACTAGATGAGTCCAACATTGAGAACCGCCAACGGGGTACCCCTTGCCCGATGATACGGAAGAATCCCCATATCAAAATGACAAGGCAAGCAGACAACGAGCATCTCAGCAATCTTCTTATTTACCATGGGAATATGGTGCTTTTTTCTCTCTTTCCTCTTTTCATAATATCTTTTTTTTTTATTTTTCTCTTTTTTTCTCAATATAGGATTCTTTTTTATAAGAAGAATGCTTCATAGACAGCTCATTATTGTTACGCTGCAGGTTTCCACCATGTTAGCATGGATTAGACCAACGGCCCAGGCGTTTCTCTAACACATATACATAACTCCATGGACTTATAAGCTCCCCTTTCATTTCACACCGACGACATCCATATAAAAAAGAGCATGATATCAACTAGGTACAAGTACCAAGTGCAATGTTGAAAGGGTTCCCCATGAAAGCATGGTTCTGCTAATTCCCAACAAATAAGTGCAAGCATATACAACATAGACGACACAATGGTTCAAGTTTATTAAGGGCAAGTAAAGTAAAGTGTGCCATCAAGTTCGTGAGAGCTTTAATCACTAGTTTTCTCATAACAAGTGGAAGGTAAAAAAAAGCACGAATATACTTGGAATAGCATAAGCTAGTAGGTAGGTATGGTGGACTCTTTGGACAAACTTGGTTTAGGTAGTTGGATGCATGAGTGGAACTCATACTTGGTTACGGAGGCTAGCAAAAGACTGGGAGCGACACACTAAGAGAGCAATAATGGCCATAATCATGCAGAGCGACAAAACATCATTGATCAAAGCATAAAGTGATACTACAAGTTCAAAACTAAAAGATCATAAAGGCTTATGGTGACTTGGGATAGTCATAACATGGTGTGAGCATGTGCCAAGTCAACCCAAATAAAGCATCAAAGGAGAATACCACTATACTATGCTTTAATATGCTAAAACAACGCATGATTCATCCAAGGCACATTAAGCAATCTCAATTGTTTATAACAAGTCATGCTATAGCAAAGAATAATAAGCATAAAGCCAAAACAATATCGAGCATGGCATGACAAAGCATAGGCCATAGTCAAAAAACAAGCTCTCTTTACCACTTAAGCATGAACTTTCCTACTCTTTTCCAATCCAAACCAAACTATTTGAAAACCAATGTATGAAAGAGGGGGTCCAACCAATTTATTCAGCAAACTAAGAAAACCAAGCAAACGAAAAACCAAAACAAAAACGAAAAATAAGACGCTCCAAGAACAACACAATTGTGCATGAAACAATAAAAATGAAGCGTTTGGAAGAAACCTGGGATTTTTATTGATGAAGAAGGGGATGCCCCCCAAGCTTTGACGCTTGTACTTCTTGGATGTTTCTTGGGGTGACACGCATGGCATCCCCAAGCTTGAGCTTTAGTCCATCCTTCATCTCATTACTCATTCCTTCCATACACCTGAAATTTTTCCTTCATACAAAACTTCACACAATCTCATTAGCAACATTAGTGCACTTAAGATAAATAAGTCTCAAGGTTCAGTTCTAACACCAAATAAACTTCCATTATAACACTAGCTACTGTAGCACTTCCCTCAAAAAGCTCAATTCCCCAAAAGAACTCAAAAAGGAACCAACAAGAAGCAAATGCAGAAAATGGCAGAAATCTGTCAAAACAGACCAGCAGGTAAAGATGAATTTTTTAGAAGACCTTATGTTGCTCAAATCAAAAAGTGTTGAACTAACGAAAGTTAGATAACAACCTGGGGCAGAAGCACAAAAGAGTACAGCTCAATGCGACATACAGAGCTCTCTCACGAATTTTTACGGTGAAGCACAAAAATCTGTTTCGGGACAGCAACTTTCCCAATCATTACTTCTCTCTCATTAGAGGTTACTCTTGGCACAAAAATAAAATAAAAAGGATAAGGAGCGGTTATTACTGAGGTAATAACTTCCAAGTCTCATCTAAAACTCTTGGGTTATCTCCCAACAAGTACTTTTCTTTAACGCCTTTAAGTTAGGCTTGATAGTTTGAGAAGATGCTCACATAAGACATATGAATTGAAGTAAAAGAGAACATCAAGAAGCAAATTCAAAACACATTTAAGTCTAACCCACTTCCTATGCATAGGAATCTTGTAAAGACACAAGTCATGAAAGCACAAAGCAACAAGCATAGGAAAGCAAAACAAGCGCAACTTCAAAATTTTCAACATAAAGAGAGGAAACTTAATATTATTGAGATGCATAGAACCATGTTTCCCTATCTCATAATAACTTTAAGTAGCATCATGAATAAAATTAACAATATAGCTATCACATAAAACATTCTTATCATGAGCCACATCCATAAAAGAATTAATACTCTCCACATAAGCATAGTCATTCTTATTAATTGTAGTGGGAGCAAATTCAACAAAATAGCTATCATTATTATTCTCATCACCATAATCATTAAATAAAGGAGGCATATTGTAATCATAAGTAATTTTCTCATCAATAGTAGGTGAACTGAAAATATCATATTCATCATTGTAATCATTATATATAGGAGGTTTGATATCATCATAAGCAATAGAATAGCTATCTTCCAAAGTTGGGGAACTAAAAAGATCATTTTCATGAAAACTAGCTTCCCCAAGCTTATACTTTTCCATAGCATTAGCAATAATGGTGTCCAAAGAATTCATACTAACAACATTGCTATTAGCATGCAAATAAAGTTCCATAGGTTTTTTAATTTTCTCTACAAACACTTCATGTCCTAGCTCAAGATAAATACTATAAAGCTCTCTAATTTTGTTGTTGTTTTCCATTAAGCCTAACTAGTGAAAACAAGAAACAAAAAGAAAAAATTGCAGAATCTAAAGGAAATAACTTCGAGAACTCACACCGGAGGATGTGAGTACCTTTTACCTTACCTCCCCGGCAACGACGCTAGAAAATAGGCGTTTGCCGTGGGAGGTTCTTCTTCTTTAATCCTCCGGTGTGAATACCTTTTACCTTACCTCCCCGGCAACAGCGCCAGAAAATAGCTTGATGTCTACGCACTTCTATTCTTGTAGACAGTTGTTGGGCCTCCAAGTGCAGAGGTTTGTAGAACAGCAGCAAGTTTTTCCTTAAGTGGATCACCCAAGGTTTATCGAACTCGGGGAGGAAGTGGTCAAAGTTATCCCCTCTCAAGCAACCCTGCAATCAAGATACAAGAAGTCTCTTGTGTCCCCCACACACCCAATACACTTGTCAGGTGTATAGGTGCACTAGTTCGGCAAAGAGATAGTGAAATACAAGTGGTATGGATAATTATAAGTGGTAATGGTGATAGAAAATAACTTGATGGCGTGGAAAAGACTAAAGTAAGACTGAAATAAAGATGGAAGCAAGCAAACATGTAACAGATCTAGTAGCAAACGGTGTTTCAATGCTAAGAAACAAGGCCTAGGGATCATACTTTCACTAGTGAACACTCTCATATAAATATATCATCTTCATGATACTACGCTGAACTACTCTCCGGTTGGACACTCTAATCGTTGGTAGTGCTATAACAACACACCTCAAAGTTCATCTTTCCCATCTAGAAACCCCACACTGTCACCTTGAGTACTAGATGAGTCCAACAAACACCACAATTTCATAAAGACATCCAACTCCAAATATAACTCATAACAAGTATTTGTAATCTCTAGCCTAAGTGCCACCATGGTGTGCACGCTGTCACTTTCACACACATGGGGAGACCCAGAGATCTAATAAAGCACTTGAGTAGCAAGGTAGATCTATAGATTACAAGCTCATGATCTCAATAAGATCATGCATAGAGAGAGAGATGAACACATAGCTACCGGTAGAACCCTTAGCCTCGAGAGAGAACTACTCCCTCCTCATCATGGGAATCAGCAACGGTGATGGAGATGGTGGTGGAGATCGATGGAGATGGCTCCAAGGGCACTTCCCCGTCCGTGAGTGCCTAACAGTAGACTTTTGTCCCCGAATCTCCCTTCGGTGGCATGCTTGTGGAACTTTTCGTGGATTTCTGATTGACGATTTAGGGTTTACGCATCAGGAGGCTTCTTATAGGCCAGAGGGCAAGGTCGGTGGGCAGCCAGGGGGCCCACACCATGCCCTGGCGCGGCCTAGGTGGACCCGTGCCTAGGGGTGGTGTGGCCACCCTGTGGCCCCCCTCCGGCTCTCCTTCTGGCTTCGTGAATCTTCCGGGAAAATAGTAACTTTGGCTTTTGTCCCGTCCAATTCTGAGAATATTCATTTTCTGACTTTCTGGAACCAAAAACAGCAGATAACAGGCAACTGGCACTGTGTCATCTTGTTAATAGGTTAGTCCAAGAAATCATATGAATAGTACTCCAAAGTTGGAACAAAACATAAGAAAGTAGATAAAACCAAGCATGGAACATCAAAAATTATAGATACATTTGCAATGTATCAGTCCTCTATAACTATTTCTTCATAATTTGGATCTTCATCTATTTCTTCTCCTTGATTACTAAAGAAAAGAGCCGCCATTTCCTTAATAGTTCTCTCTTCTTCTTGTATTTGTGGAGGTTTATCTTTAAATTTGGAGAAATGGAATTTGTTTTCCGTTCCCCCAAGCTTAAGAGACACAATCTTCTTCTTGAAGTTAACATAGGCACCTATATCACCCAAAAAGTTCCTTACAAATATAATTGGGCAAAGAGTGTCAGCTAGCATATCAACAACTACAAAATCAATAGGAAAGTCTTTGTTGCCAATTATGACAGTTGCATCGTCAACTACTCCCCTTGGAATTCTAAGGTTTTTATTGGCTAACATAATTATTATATCAGTATTTTCAATTGTAGTCGGTTCTATTTCTTCTTTTATTTCTAAGTAGAAATCATAAGATATAACATTAACTTCGGTGCCAAGATCACATAAACCGTAATGGGAGGTTTCTTTGAATATGCAGGGAAGAATAGGCTTACCCACATCTTTTACCTTTGTTTTACCTTCAACCAATACGGAAGTCTCTTCATCAAGTTCTAATATGTTACAGTGTGAGTACATAGCCATAATTTCTTCCTTGGTTACCTCTTCATATTTGGTTTCTTCCAGATGTTCCACAACTTCTGGCATGCTTTCCTCGTCCCTCTTTTCCTGTACTGCTTTGACCTGCTCATATTCAAAAATATGCTTTTGTGTAGTGTTAGGGAAAGGCACTTCATATATTGGTTCTACAGAGGCCAGTGTTGCTTTATCTTCTCCTTTATTTTCTGGTTCGGGCGGTGGATCATACTTGACTGGTCCCTCCTTTGGAGCTCTAATATGTTCTATAAAAGATTTAACAACTTGCAACACACGATCTGAATCCAAATAAAGTTCTTTAGATAATTCTTTAACATGGCCTTTTTTATTATAGTCATGAATACAATCATGCTCTATTTATATGCCTCCTTCACTTCCTAGACCAAAATTCCATGAAACTCTATGATCACGAATTCTATTAAGTAAAGCCCAAGCTTTATGTATAGGGAGATTCATAAAGGCTCCTTCCGCGAAAGAGTCTAGTTCAATTTTATTAGGTTCAATTAAACCGCCATAAAAGATATGTAGTAAATACCATTTAGGCAAATCATGACGAGGACATAGTCGTAGTAAATCTTTAAATCTAATATAATCTCTTACTAGTCCTTCATTAGAACGATTCTTCCAAGTCATTATAAGATGCCTGATTCCAAAAGATTTTGATAATGGATAATATTTTGATAGAAATTCACAAGCTAGATTATCCCAAGTAGTAGTGGCTTCAGGGGGTAGAGATCTATACCATGAGAGAGCTATACTTGTCAAAGTTTGACTAAAAAATTTAACCCTTACCTCATCGACAGTATATCCCGTCAATAGAAAAGTGCCACATATATCTTTAAAACATGCAATATGCTCATATGGATCAGGATCTTCTTCATCTCCAGTAAATTGCTTCTTATGTAGAATACTAAGTAGTAGAGGATTTATTTCAAACCCCCTAGTCTTCTCATTGGAGTTGTCTCTTTTATAAATATCATAGGGCTTCCCAAAGTGGTTGAGTGGGTTAGCACTAGTCATATGCTCAAACTCCATCATGTTGGTGGATACCTGTAACTCAAAACAAAATTTAGCAAGACAAAAATAAATAAGCAAAAACTAAAAGACCTACATCGCTTAGCTCCCCGACAACAACGCTAGAAAATAGCTTGATGACTGCAAGTGCACAGATCGTTTGTAGCTAGTTTCGAAATAAAGATATCGATCCCACAGGGAGTAGGAGTCTGAAGTCTAATAACTCTTGAAATAAATATTACGATAGAAATGCTAGATAAAGTTCTAAGTGACAAGATAAAATGCGAGTATTGTGTAAAAAGGTATTTTTGGGTTTTGGGTATAAGAGCAATAAAGTAAAGTAAAACAACTGAGTACAGAAAGTAAGTATCGCGTATGTAAGAGAGATTGGAACTACAATAGGGAAAAGGCGTTCTTAGGGAGTAGCAGATACACCACTAGTATTGTAAAGATCTAAGATAAAGATTATCATCATGAACATTCTTAACTATGTATGTGTGGGAGGAACTCCGTATTTGGACGAATAGGCAACAACCGCTGCTCACATCATCCTCATAACCACAGCAGTCAGCAATCGACATCAATCGAATTACTGTGCTATTAAGGGACATAATCCCGTAGGATGTATCCCATGGCATGGATAGTGTTACGTGAGTTTCCTCGGTTTCCCAAGTTGATACGTAAGGGGTGCCAACAGCTTCATAGTCACTGTAAGTGCTAGCACGCCTCCGTCTACCAACAAGTAGTTTCCTCCATCAAGTCCCCACAAGAGGCAAATATTGAGAGGTTGACTTCTCTCAACATCAAGATGTAGAAAATCTAACACATGGTCATAGTAATGAATATCATAATAGACTTTATCTTATTTCAATCTCATACTAGGGTTTCTCCATCTCCCCAAGAACTGATGATTTACGCAGACATGGAGGCAATCAACATCATGGCAAAGGTAATGGAAACAATCAAAGATAAATAATACTTGTATAAATCCACAACGAGTATAGGAATTACAACAAGATCTAGACAAGATGCAGATGGGATGGATTGAGATGGTGCTGATGCATGGTGGATGATGAAGATCGATGCCTTAGCCTCCCGGATCTGTGCAGGGCGAAGGTGGATCCCTTGTGGATGAGTTCCCCCTCTAGATGCCTTCTGGAGGTGAGGTTTCTGTGATTTCTGGTTGTTCTGTATGTCGTATCCTCGAACCAATTGCACAGGGTGAAACTATTTGATGAGACGGAGGCGGCGCCAACTATATAGCCAGAGCTATACGGCCGGAAAATTGCTCCACCCGTATAGTTGGTCATTGAACTCTTTGCCTCCCTTGTTCGCTTCTGGTTTTCTTCTGGTATTATTAATATTTCCCAAATAAGCGATTTACGTTGTTTTTGACTCCTTTTCTCCACAGTACAACTGCTCCAAGAATTGTATCCATTGGATCCATCATCTGTCCTGATCCTGGTGAAAACAGACATAAAATGTGTGCGCGAACACCATAAAATACCAATATCCTACATCTATAATCCAAAATAATAATGTAAAACATGATGCAAATATGCACTCATCAGTGCTCGAGGGAGACTCCAGGCAGAATTGCTTGCAATTGCCTTTATTGAACCGACACGAGCGAGCACATCGGTGGCCTTGTTGTTGGCTCGAGGAACATGGTGGAACTCGCACCCGTCGAAGAAGCACATAGCTACTGGACAAAGAAACGGTATAGGGCCAAGTTCGTGTCCTTAGCGTCCCAATTGCCTCACACTTGTTGCACCACCAGGTACAAATCTCTGAAGAAGAGCATCCATCGAATGCCTATTTCCTTTGCTATTTTGAGGTCATAGACAAGCGCTTTGTACTCAGCGACGTTGTTGGATGCACGGAAGTAGATCTGCAGCACGTGCTCCAGCCGGTCTCCTTTCAGAGAGGTGATTATGACTCCGACTCCGAGCCCCCTGTACATCTTGGAGCCATAGAAGTGCAGCTTCTAATGTGTGGAGTCAGGGCACGGCGGCAGGTACTGGGTTTCTTCCCAATCAACGAGGAAATCTGCCAGGGCCTGAGACTTGATCGCCATTCTTGGCTCGTACCAGATGCTGTGGGCAGCGAGCTCTATTGCCCATTTCGCCACCCGGCCTGTGGCGTCCCTGTTGCCGATGATCTCCAAAAGTGGCGCTAACGCCACCACCTGGATGGAGTGCTCTTGGAAGTAGTGCTTCAGTTTCTTGGTGGCCATGTACACACCATACACTAGCTTTTGGTAGTGGGGGTAGTTCTGCTTTGAGAGCGAGAGTACCTCACTCAGGTAGTACACCGGGTGCTAAACCGGCTGCACCTTTTCCTTATTCCGGCCTCTCAACCACGAGCACGACATTGACGACTCGGTTGGTAGGTCCAATGTACATTAGCACTGGCTCCTTTGCAGCGGGGGCCGCCAGTATTGGTGGGAAGGAGAGCATGCGCTTGAGGTCATGGAAGGCCTCATCCGCCTGCACCGTCTAGACAAACTTGTTCGCTTTCTTCATGAGGTGGTACAGCGGGAGTGCTTTCTCGCCCAGTCGGCTAACGAACCGGCTGAGGGAGGCCAGGCACCCGGTGAACTTCTGCACGTCGCGCAGATTCTGCGGCAGCTGCATGCGCTCGATCACGCTGATCTTCTCCGGGTTAGCCTTGATTCCTCGTTCTGAGATGAGAAAACCGAGGAGCTGGCTGGCTAGAACGCCAAACACGCATTTCTCCGGGTTCAGCTTCATCTGGAACCGGTGGAGGTTGGCGAAGGTCTTGTTCAGGTCCTCGAGGAGTGTTCATCGTTCTTTTGTCTTGACCACCACATCATCGAGGTAGGCGTGTACGTTTCTGCCAATCTGCGATTGCAGACATTTCTGCATACAACGTTGGTATGTTGCCCCTGCATTTTTCAATCCAAATGACATGATGGTATAACAGTAAGCCCCATACGGGGTGATGAATGTTGTCTTTATTTGATTAGTGGGGTTCTGCCGGATTTGGTGGTAACCTGAGTAGGCATCTAGAAACGACAACAGTTCATAGCCGGCTATGGAGTCAATCACTTGATCTATCCTTGGCAGGGCAAACGGATATTTGGGGCATGCCTTGTTGAGGCTAGTGTAGTCAACACACATGCGCTAAGTCTAGTTTTTTCTTTAGAACCAGCACCGGGTTCGCCAGCCATTCCGGGTGGTACACTTCCATGATGAATCCAGTTGCATGGAGCCGTGTGATTTCTTCACCAATCGTTCTCCTTTTTTCTTCTGCAAAGTGGCGTAGAGATTGCTTGACTGGATTTGCATCTGGACTAACATGTAAAGAGTGCTCGGTGAGCTCTATCGGAACACCAGGCATGTCCTTGGGGGACCATGCGAAGATATCCTGATTCTCAAGGAGGAAGTCGAAGAGCGTGCTTTTCTATTTGCTATTGATACGTTGCAAACGTATCCATAATTTTTGATGTTCCATGCTTGGTTTTATCTACTTTCTTATGTTTTGTCCACACTTTGGAGTACTTTTCATATGATTTCTTGGACTAACCTATTAACAAGAGCCACAGCGCCAGCTGCCTATTTTCTGCTAATTTTGGTTCCAGGAAAGTCAGAAAATGAATATTCTCGAAATTGGATGGGACAAGAGCCAAAGTCAGTTTTTCACCGAGGGACACCTGGAGCCAGAATACGAGACGGAAAGGGGCTGGGGCCCGACCACACCACCTAGCCGCGCGGCCAGGCCTGGCCCGCGCCAGGGGGTGGTCTGGCCGCCCCAGGCACCCCCTCGGCCTCTCCTTCCGCCTATATATTGCCTCCGATACAGAAACCCTAAGTACCCGATCAAAAATCCATGAAAGAGTCTGTAGCCGCCGTCATCTCCATCCCTAGATCGGGAGGGATCTGAAGCTCTTCCGGGCACCCTGCTGGAGAGGGGAATTCACCCTGGAGGCATTCTTCATCATCATGCAAGCCTCAGGTGTGATGCGTGAGTAGTTCATCTCTGGACTACGGGTCCATATAGTAGCTAGATGGCTGGTTCTCCTCCTTTGTGCTATCATGTTTAGATCTTGTGAGCTCTGTTCATGATCAAGATCATCTATTTGTAATTCTGCATGTTTTGTTTGCGGGGATACGATGGATATTGAGATGCTATTTCAGATTGATTATTGATTCTATCATGTCTTTGTTATTTGTGATCTTGCATGCTTTCCGTTGTCAGTAGCTATCTTGGCCAAGTAGATGCTAGCAACTCCAAGAGTTAGCATTTATGCTCGATAGTGGGTTCATGCCTCTGGTAATCTAGGGAAGTGACAGAAATCTCTAAGGTACTAGATGTGCTGTTGCTACTAGGGAGAAAACAACAATCCTTTGTTCATAGAACAATCGTATTGTTTACTTTACACGCAATTCGTAATGCAATTATCCGTTGCTTGCAACTTAATACTGGAGGGGGTTCGGATGATAACCTGAAGGTGGATTATTAGTCATAGATGTAGTTGGATGGCGGTCTATGTATAATGTTGTAATGCCCAACTGAATCTCAAAGGAGTCAAGATGAGTAGTATATGCTTGTATGATTTCTCGATGTTTGTCAATTGCCCCACTGTAATTTGTTCACCCAACATGTCGTCTATCTTAAGGAGAGCCACCTCTATTGAACTATGGACTCCGGTCCTTTCTTTTACTATCAATCTACAATCAACTGTTTACTGTTTTGTGTTTACTTTCTGCATACTATTACTTTCTTCCGCTCGATACGTTTAATCCTTTGTTTTTAGCAAAACTGGTGAGATTGACAACCTCATCGTAAGTTGGGGACAGAGTCCTGTGGTTGTTTTGTGCAGGTATCCACGTTGCTGCTGGCACCGGTAGTGCGCCCTGCCAAAGTTCAACTAGATACACCTTTGGGGTGTTTCCTTGCTCCTACTGGATTGATAACCTTGGTTTCATTACTGAGGGAAAACTTACTGCGGTGCTCATCATACCTTCCTCTTGGGGTTCCCCAACGAGCTCGTTAATACACGAGTCAGCAGTTGTCAAGGCCGTCCCCGACCAGGACAAACTTGTTTGGCTTGGCCTTGTTGAGCAAAATTTTCTTGATGCCCTTGGATGGCTTGAACTGTGCCTCTTCGGCTTGCTTTGGCTCGCCAACCGGCATTTCCGCCTATAGGGCCGCCATTTTATGCATGATGATGCGCTTCTCCTCTGTGATGATCATGGCCTCGGCTAGCTTGGAGTCGTCTGTGGCACATTCCACCGACTGCTTGTAGCAGCTGGTGATGGTGATTACTCCCTTGGGCCCGGGGAGCTTCATCTTGCCACTGTCATTTTGGGGTTATGCACTGGAAACAGCTGCATTCACTTTAAATCGGGCACCATCTAAATCCATTGAAACGACACCGTATGAATTATGGTTTGGAAACAAACCTAAGCTGTCATTTCTTAAGGTTTGGGGATGCGATGTTTATGTGAAGAAACTTCAAACGGATAAACTCGAACCCAAAGCGGAAAAATGCGTCTTCATAGGATACCCTAAGGAAACAATTGGGTATACCTTCTATCACAGATCCGACGGCAAGGTTTTTGTTGCCAAGAATGGATCCTTTCTTGAGAAGGAGTTTCTCGCGAAAGGTGTGAGTAGTCGGAAGGTAGAACTCGAAGAGGTTATTGAACCTTCTCTTCATGAAATGGCGAGTAGCGCAGATCCAGAAGTTGTTTTGGAGTTGACTTCACCTAATGAAGAGAGAGCTAATGATATTGATCATGAAACTCCGAAAGAGGACACTACCAAACCTCGCAGTCAAGGGACACGCAGCCCCGAACTGTATGGCAATCCTGTGAATTTCATGGTTGATGAAATGGATGACCCTGCGACGTATGAAGAAGCGATGATGAGCCCGGATTCCAACAAATGGCTAGAAGCCATGAAATCCAAGATGGAATCCATGTACGAAAACCAGGTTTGGACCTTGGTGGACTTACCTCACGACCGAAAGGCCGTTGAGAATAAATGGATTTTCAAAAGGAAAACTGATGCTGATGGTAATGTGACCATCTATAAGGCTCGACTTGTCACAAAGGGGTTTCGACAAATTCAAGGAGTTGACTACGATGAGACATTCTCTCCCGTAGCGATGCTTAAGTCGGTTAGGATTATGTTAGCAATTGCTGCATATTTTGATTATGAAATATGGCAGATGGATGTCAAAACTGCATTCCTCAATGGTAATATTGAAGAAGAGTTGTATATGATACAACCTAAGGGTTTTGTCGATCCTAAGGATGCTAATAAGGTGTGCAAACTTCAGCGATCCATCTATGGACTGAAGCAAGCATCACGCAGTTGGAATCTTCGCTTTGATGAGGTGATCAAAGAGTTTGGATTTGTCCAAACTTATGGAGAGGCTTGTATTTACAAGAAAGTGAGTGGGAGCAATGTGGCATTTCTGATATTATATGTGGATGACATATTATTGATTGGAAATGATTTAGATCTTTTAAACAGTGTTAAAAGTTATCTAAACAGCAAATTTTCGATGAAGGACCTTGGTGAAGCTTCATATATATTAGGCATTAAAATCTATAGAGATAGATCAAGATGCCTAATTGGGCTATCGCAGAGTACATACCTTGATAAGATATTAAAGAAGTTTAATATGGACGGAAGTAAGAAGGGGTTCTTACCTATGTTGCAAGGCAAGACATTGAGTAAGACTCAAAGTCCGGCTACGGCGGAAGAAAGAGAGATAATGGATAAGATCCCCTATGCCTCAGCCATAGGCTCTATAATGTATGCCATGCTATGTACATGACCGGATGTGGCACATGCTATTTGTTTGACTTGTAGGTACCAATCTGATCCAGGTTCGGAACACTGGATAGCGGTCAAGAATATCCTTAAGTACTTGAGAAGAACTAAGGATATGTTTCTTATATACGGAGGTGAAGAAGAGCTAGTCGCTAATTGTTATGTCGATGCTAGCTTTGACACTGATCCGGATGACTCTAAGTCTCAATCCGGATACGTATTTCTCTTGAACGGAGCAGTAGTTAGTTGGAGGAGCTCCAAACAACCTGTGGTGGCTGGATCAACAACGGAGGCGGAATATGTTGCTGCTTCAGAAGCAGCGCAGGAAGCGGTTTAGATGAAGGAGATCATAACGGAACTGGGTGTGGTTCCCAATGCGTTGGACCCGATGGTGATCTATTGTGACAACAATGGAGCCATAGCCAACGCAAAGGAACCAAGGTCTCACAAGAATTCCAAGCATATTAAGCGCCGGTTTCACTCCATCCGCGAGCATGTCAAGGATGGAGATATAAAGATTTGTAAAGTGCACACGGACCTGAATGTAGCAGATCCGTTGACTAAAGTACTCCCTAGGGCAAAACATGATCAACACCAGAACTCCATGGGTGTTAGTTATCACTATGTGAGCTAGAATAATTTCTCTAGTGCAAGTGGGAGACTGAAGGAAATATGCCCTGAGAGGCAATAATAAAGTTGTTATTATGTATTCCTTGTATATGATAGATGTTTATTTTGCATGCTATAATTGTATTGATAGGAAACATCAATACATGTGTGTTTAATAAACAAAAAGGGTTCCTAGTCATGCCTCTCTTATAGACTAGCTTGTTGATTAACAGGATGATCAAGGTTTCCTGATCATGGACATTGGATGTTGTTAATAACAAGGTCACACCATTGGTGGAATGATGTGATGAACATTCATCCGAAGTATAGCATTACGATCAAGTCATTGTGTTTATATTGCTATAACATCATACGAAGTAATCTTTATCCTTAGACCATGAGATCATGTTAATTGCTAACACCGGAAGAGTATCTTGATAACATCAAACGTCACACCGTAACAGGGAGACTATAAAGATGGGTTCAGTGCTACGAAGGTGTTATGTTGAGGCTCATGGATCAAGAGTGGAATTTGTCAATCCAGATGACGGATAGATATACTCTGGGCCCTCTCGGTGATATCACATTAGGATAGCTTGCAAGCAATTGATGTGATCACTAGAATGTTATATCACGGAACGAGAAAAGAGTGCATGTCAGAACGAGATCAAACTAGGTATGGAGATACCGATGATCAATCTCGGACATGTAATATATCGAGAGACAAAGGGATTTAGTTACAAGCGTTAAAGGTTCTCACGATCACAGAGTCATCGTTGAATGTGTAGGAGTCAAGACGGATCTCCGTGTCCCGCTGATTATTGATCGGAGAAGGGTCTCGATCATGTCTGCATTATTCGCGAACCGTAGGGTGGCACACTTAAGAGTTACCTGACACCATTTTGGAGCACATATGTTTCAGACGAAAGAATTGCAAAGCGCAGGAATTGTTTCAATAGAAACCGGAAATTGTTTCGGGTGAAATTGCAGAAGGTGGTTCTGCATGTGATATTGAAATATTGCAAGGGGCTATATGTGAATGTTTGTTAATTAAAGTAATTAACAAAATTCTGAATAAATTTAATAAAAGAGTTTTATTAAATGAGAGAGCATTAAATTTGGAGAAACTTAATGCATTTAAAGTGGAGACTTTAAAAGGGAATGTGAAGAGGCATTTTAATGTGGAGGAGTTACCACCACATGAATGGGGGAGGTGAGGGGTCACCCCCCCATGCGCCAGCCATGGAGAGAGGGGGCACCCCCTCCTCCTATAAAAGGCCACCCATTCCCTCCTTCTTCCAGACACCTCCTTGTGAAGGATCTCTCCCCCCCTCTAGAATTATTCCCCATGGTCTCAGATTAGCGAGATACATGTTCCCGGTGGCATTTCGTCTAGAAGGAGTTGCTGCTTCCGCTGGATCGCTGGAGCGAGGAGGTGGAGGTTGTCCGGTGGCTTGAACGTAAAAGTGCGAGCGTGCGGATCTTGCTGAGTTGCGGCGCTCGGACTTCCTCACGATCTTGAGATCGGCAAGTGTACGACTACATCAACCACGAGTTCCTACTCGTTAACAAAGCTCGTTGTCTTCGAGGGTAAGTTCTCTATGGATGTATGTCCACCCGTTTGCTTTGTACCTAGTAGATAGATCTTGGCGTGTAGTTCACACCGTAGGAAATTTTTTGTTTTCTATGCTGCGGACCCAACATGCGACGGACCCGGTATGGCTCCGTGGAAGGAGATGCTGGACCGCTCCAGTTGAGACTCGCTGATGCCAAGCCGGTCCAACGAATTGCGTTACAAGAGGTTGATGCTACTGCCCCCGCCCATGAGGACACGTGATAACCTGCAGGAGTGCTTCTTGGAGACGATGATGGGATCCAGGACCATCGCGTAAGTGCCCGAGTGAGGCAGTACAACCAGCTGGTCCTTCCTGCTCCACGTGAATCTCTTGCTCGGACCAGTGTAGGTACTGAGGAATGGGGGCAATAATTGCATTCACCTCTGCCTTGTGGCGCCTCTTGCTATGCTTGGTCTCTGGCTCGATGGTGAAAATGTGGTATTTGCCCACCCGGCGAGGGTAATCACCATCGTCCTCGTCCTAGCGGTTCTGGCGCTCGCGGTTGTCCTGCTGGCCACCGGCTGGCGGAGGTGGTGGTGGTGATGGGAGGCCGGTGACCTCGGCTGGTCCAACTGCACTAGCGAGTTGTGTGCGTAGCCAACTTGTTGCCGCCACTGTGAAACTTGCACGACCCATCAAGCATTGATTCGATGGTGTACTTGGGTCGTGGCGGCCGGTCATCTGGCTTCTGCCTACGGCTGCCGCACGCAGCTGGATCCTCTTGGACGACTGCCACTTGCTTGGAACCGTACGGTTGTCCAGCTGGTCATCCTTTCTTTTGTCCTAGCGGTTGTCGTGGCCATGCCACCTAGAGTTGTTATGATGCCCATCCGGCTGGCATCGGTCCGTGGAGTTATCCACAATGATATGCCCTTGGTCATCTACCACGATGTCCTTCTTCATCGCCGCGTCAGCGGTGGCGCACTTGTCCGCAATGGCCATGGCTTGAGCTATGGTTTCAGGATCCACCCGACTGAGCTTATGCTTGAGCATAGTGCCGTCTCTGTAGCCGTTGGTGAAGAAATTGATTGCCTGGTGCTCGTGCACCCCCTCGCAAGAGTTGTGCATGCTTGTCCATCGGGTGAGGTAGGAGCGGTCAGACTCGTCCTTTCCTTGAACATAGAGAGAGAGCTCGCGGGCCGCCCATGACGCTTGTAGGTTCCGGTGAAGTTGCGAATGAATGCTTCCTCGAAGTTGACCCAGGCGTTAATGCTATTGTCGGGGAGATTGTTCAACCAGGTTCTGGCCGAGTCAAGGTGCATGAGGGGGATGTAGCACACTGCCACTCGCCGGTTGTCGGTGGCTATGCCCACCACAGTGATGTAATCCTCCAGCCAATCTTCTGGCTTGACCGAGCCATCGTACTTTGGCATGTCCCTTGGGAGCTAAAATCCCTTTGGAAACGGTTCGTTCTGGATGCATGGTCTGAAACATCTTGGGTCAGCTAGACTTTCCTCCTCCAACATGCTTGATTATATCAGGGGGTCGATGCGTGTGTGCGCATCACGCATTTCTAGCTCACGTGGGCCGAGTCTCCCCATCAGGCAGGACTTGGGCGACGCGACGCTTCTTTCGGCTTCATCAGCTGGATGGTGACGTTGCCCTTGTCCGGCTCATCAGCCGGAGCATGGTTTCTGCTGGTGACCGCCACGACATCATGGAGATGATGCCCGCGACCAGCCGATCCATTGTGTGGATGGCTGTTCTGCCTCATTCCATTTGGAGAGGAGGCCTTGCTGCCGCTAGCTGCCAGATCCACTATCCGATGAGGTGGATAGCTCTTGTTTTTTCCTCCAAGGCTAAGACCTGCTTCGGCTTGCTGCTTGTTTGTCGTGGCCACGAGGAGCTGGACGTGGGCCTGCTGCCTCTGCAGCCCTCATGTTCTTGGCAGGAGTATTATAAACCGTCTGAACCACGGGAGTACGCGGCTCAGCAGCATGGTCTAGCCCCGAACCAAGGTTTCGGCCCTAGGGCAGAATCTGCCGGTTGGCGCCGGACATGCCGGCGAAACCGTGGGCAGTGATGTACTCACGCATGGTCGCGTTTAGCCAGCGCTGGGCGGTGGCAACCTTGTTGGATTCCTCCAAAAGGTTTTGGTGGGTGGCTTCCAGGGTAGCCGCAGCCGTCGGCAGATCCGCCTCAGAACGATGGGGTTGCAGAGGTGTTGGATGGAGGTGTGATGTCTACGCACTTCTATTCTTGTAGACAGTTGTTGGGCCTCCAAGTGCAGAGGTTTGGTGAACAGCAGCAAGTTTCCCTTAAGTTGATCACCCAAGGTTTATCGAACTCAGGGAGGACGTGGTCAAAGGTATCCCCTCTCAAGCAACCCTACAATCAAGATACAAGAAGTCTCTTGTGTCCCCAACACACCCAATAGACTTGTCAGGTGTATAGGTGCACTAGTTCGGCGAAGAGATAGTGAAATACAAGTGGTATGGATAATTATAAGTGGTAACGGTGCCAGAAAATAGCTTGATGGAGTGGAAGAGACTAAAGGCAAACTGAAATAAAGATGGCAGCAAGCAAACATGTAACAGATCTAATTGCAAACGGTGTTTCAATGCTTAGAAACAAGGCATCGGGATCATACTTTCACTAGTGAACCCTCTCATATAAATATCTTCTCTTTATGATACTACTCTGAACTACTCTCCGATTGGACACTCTAATCCATGGTAGGGCTATAACAACACTCCTCAAAGTTCACTTTCCCCATCTAGATAACCCCACATTGTCACCTTGAGATCTAGATGGTTCCAACAAACACCACAATTTCATAGAAACATCCAACTCCAAATATAACTCATAACAAGTATTTGTAATCTCTAGCCTAAGTGCCACCATGGTGTGCACGCTGTCACTTTCACACACATGGGGAGAGCCAGAGATCTATTAAAGCACTTGAGTAGTAAGGTAGATCTACTTGATTACAAAGCTCATGATCTCAATAAGATCACGCATAGAGGGAGAGATGAACACATAGCTACCGGTAGAACCCTTAACCTCGAGAGAGAAATACTCCCTCATCATCATGGGAATCATCAACGGTGATGGAGATGGTGGTGGAGATCGATGGAGATGGCTCTAGGGGCACTTCCCCGTCCCAGCAGGGTGCCGGAACAGAGACTTTCTGTCCCCCGAATCTCCCCTTCGGTGGCGGCGGCGCTGTGGAACTTTTCGTGGCTGGAGGCTGTTCGATCTAGGGTTTTTGCATCGGGGGCTTCTTATAGGCGAAGGGGCAAGGTCGGTGGCCGGCCAGGGGGCCCACACTATGCCCTGGCGCAGCCTAGGGCTGCCCGCGCCAAGAGGTGGTGTGGCCGCCCTATGGCCCCCTTCGTCTCTCCTTCGGACTCCATGTGTCTTCCAGTAAAATATCAACTTTGGATTTTGTCCCATCCAATTCGGAGAATATTCATTTTCTGACTTTCCTAGAAACAAAAACAGCAGAAAACAGGCAACTGGCACTGTGTCATCTTGTTAATAGGTTAGTCCAAGAAAGTGTATAAAAATACTCCAAAGTGTGGACAAAACATATGAAAGTAGATATAAAACAAGCATGAAACATCAAAAATTATAGATACGTTAGCAACGTATCAACATCCCCAAGCTTAACTCCTGCTCGTCCTCGAGTAGGTAAGTGATAAAAAGAAAGAATAATTTTTGAGGTGACATGCATCATCATAAACTTGATCAAAGTATTTGTAAAACATTGATAGGTGGGATCATAGTACTTCAACATAGCATGAAAGTTAAAGTTCTAACAATAAGACATCGCAACTATGTTGTAACATTAAAAGGTACAAACAAAAGATTCATGAATAACAATGCTTTGCAAGACGTTTGTTTGTTTCACATAAAGAAAACATAGCATAGTGGCATTCAGCATGTCCCTCATAGAGTATCAAACATAAATGCATATGACACCTTCAAAGTTCATAAGTGTGACTAGATACAAATAGTTTAAGAACAAGCAATATCAAAATTATGCATCAATCAACAAGTCTTGGGACAATGCACATAGAACTAAGAATGACCACTATGCTCTCTCAATATGTGCATAAAGATAGAAGGTGGAGACTCAACATAAAAGTAAAAGAAAGTCCTTTGTAGAAGGAAGTAGAGATTCAAGTTTCATAAAGAGCTTTCAAAAATTATGGTACTTATTAGCTTTCAGCTCTCATTGCCCCTATCATAGCATCTTGAAGTGATTAAGGTTAAAGTGAACAAACTATGGAGTATATGCTTGACAAAGTATAAGTTGGAAATATCAAGTCCCTTGAATACGAGGGCCGCTCCTCATGCTACTCAAGTTTAGTTACCGGTAAGTTATTGTCATAGTAAGTACATGTGTATCATAGAGAACCGCCAACGGGGTACCCCTTGCCCGATTATACGGAAGAATCCCCATATCAAAATGACAAGGTAAAAAGACAACGAGCATCTCAGCAATCTTCTTATTTACCATGGGAAAATGGTGCTTTTTTCTCTCTTTCCTCTTTTCTCATATCTTTTTTTTCTTTTTCTCTTTTTTTTCTCAATATGTGACTCTTTTTTTTATAAGAAAATGCTTCATAGACATCTCATTATGGTTACGCTATAGGTTTCCACCATGATAGCATGGATTAGACCGGCGGACCAAGCGTTTCTCTAAGACACATACATAACTCCATGGACTTACAAGCTCCCTTTTCATTTCACACCGATGACATCGATAGACAAAAGAGCATGATATCAACTAGGTACAAAGTACAAGTGCAATGTTGAAAGCTTTCCCCATGACAGCATGGTTTTGCTAATCCCCAACATATAAGTGCAAGCATATACAACATAGACGACACAATGGTTCAAGTTTATTAGGGGCAAGAAAAGTAAAGTGTGCCATCAATTCGTGAGAGCTTTAATCACTATTTTTCTCATAACAAGTTTAATTCGGAAGGTAGATAAAAACATGAATATACTTGGAATAGCAAATGCTAATAGGTAGGTATGGTGGACTCTTTCAAATAACTTGGTTTACTTGGAGTTGGATGCATGAGTGGAACTCATACTTGGTTATGGAGGCTAGCAAAAGACTGGGATCGACCAACTAAGAGAGCAATAATGGCCATAATCATGCAAAGCGACAAAACATCATTAATTAAAGCATAAATGTATATTACAAGTCAAAAACTAAAGGATCATAAAGGCTATGGTGACTTGGGATAGTCATAAATGGTGTGAGCATGCGCCAAGTCAATCCAAATAAAGTATCAAAGGAGAATACCACTATATTATGCTTTAATATGCTAAAACAACGCATGATTCTTTCAAGGCACATTAAGCAATCTCATTTGTTTATAACATGTCATGCTACAGCAAAGATCACTAAGCATAAAGCCAAAACAATACCAAGCATGACATGACAAAGCATGGGCCACAGTCAAAAACAAGCTCCTTTTACCACTTAAGCATGAACTTTTCCTACTCTTTTCCAATCCAAACCAAACTATTTGAAAACCAATGTATGAAAGAGGGGGTCCAACCAATTTATTCAAGCAAACTAAGAAAACCAAGCAAACAAAAAACCAAAAAAGAAAACAAAGACGCTCCAAGAACAACACAACTGTGCATGAAACAATAAAAATGAAGTGTTCGGAAGAAACCTGGGATTTTTATTGATGAAGAAGGGGATGCCTTGGGCATCCCCAAGCTTTGACGCTTGTACTTCTTGGATATTTTTTGGGGTGACACGCGTGGCATCCCCAAGCTTGAGCTTTAGTCCATTCTTCATCTCATTACATCATTCTCTCCATACACCTGAAAATATTCCTTCATACAAAACTTCACACAATCTTTATTAGCAACATTAGTGCACTCAAGATAATAAGCCTTTGGGTTCAGTTTCAACACCAATAAAACTTCCATTAAAACACAAGCTACTGAAACACTTCCCTTGAAAATCTCAATTCCCCAAAGAGAACCCAAAAAGAAACCAACAAGAAGCAAATGCAAATAATGGCAGAAATCTGTCAAAACAGATCAGCAGGTAAAAACCAATTTTTTCGAAGACCTTCTGTTGCTCAAATCGAAAAGTGTTGAACTAACTAAAGTTAGATAACAACCTGGGGCAGAAGATCAAAAATTCGCGCCTCAAAACGACGTACATAGATTTTACACGAATTTTTACGGTGAAGCACAAAAATCTGTTTCGGGAGAGCAACTTTCCCAATCATTACTTCTCTCTCATTAGAGGTTATTCTTGGCACAAAAATCAAATTAAAAAAGGATAAGGAGAGGTTATTACAGAAGTAATAACTTCCAAGACTCAAAAAAACTATTTGGGTCATCTCCCAAGAAGTACTTTTCTTTTAACGCCTTTAAGTTAGGCATGATAGTTTGAGAAGATGCTCACATAAGAAATATAAATTGAAGGAAAAGAGATCATCAAGAAGCTAATTCAAAGTACATTTAAGTCTAACCCACTTCCTATGCATGGGAATCTTGTAAATAAACAAGTCATGAAAGCACAAAGCAACAAGCATAGGAAAGCAAAACAAGTGCAACTTCAAGACTTTCAACATAAAGAGGGGAAACCTAATATTATTGAGATGCATAAAACCATGTTTCCCTCTCTCATAATAACTTTCAGTAGCATCATGAATAAAATTAACAATATAACTATCACATAAAACATTCTTATCATGAGCCACATGCATAAATGAATTATTACTCTCCCTATAAGAATAGTCATTCTTATTAATCATAGTGAGAGCAAATTAAACAAAATAGCTATCATTATTATTCTCATCACCATAATCATCAAATATAGGAGGCATATTGTAATCATAATTAATTTTCTCCTAAATAGTAGGTGGACTGAAAATATCATATTCATCATTGTAATCATCATATATTGGAGGCATAGTATCATCAAAGTAAATTTTCTCCTCCGTGCTTGGGGGACTAAAAAGATCATTTTCATAAAAACTAGCTTCCCCAAGCTTAGACTTTTCCATAGCATTAGCAATAATGGTGTTCAAATAATTCATACTAATAACATTGCTATTAGCACACAAATAAAGTTCCATAGGTTTTTTAATTTTCTCTTCAAACACTTCATGTCCCAACTCAAGATAAATACTATAAAGCTCTCTAATTTTGTTGTTGTTTTCCATTAAGCCTAACTAGTGAAAACAAGAAACAAAAAGACAAAATTGCAGAATCTAAAGGAAATAACTTCGAGCACTCATACCGGAGGATGTGAGTACCTTTTACCTTATCTCCCCGGCAATGGCGCCAGAATATAGCTTGATGTCTACGCACTTCTATTCTTGTAGACAATCGTTGGGCCTCCAAGTGCAGAGGTTTGTTGAACAGCAGCAAGTTTCCCTTAAGTTGATCACCCAAGGTTTATCGAACTCAGGGAGGACGTGGTCAAAGGTATCCCCTCTCAAGTAACCCTACAATCAAGATACAAGAAGTCTCTTGTGTCCCCAACACACCCAATACACTTGTCAGGTGTATAGGTGCACTAGTTCGGCGAAGAGATAGTGAAATACAAGTGGTATGGATAATTATAAGTGGTAACGGTGCCAGAAAATAGCTTGATGGAGTGGAAGAGACTAAAGGCAAACTGAAATAAAGATGACAGCAAGCAAACATGTAACAGATCTAATTGAAAATGGTGTTTCAATGCTTAGAAACAAGGCCTAGGGATCATACTTTCACTAGTGAACACTCTCATTAAATATCTTCTCTTTATGATACTACTCTGAACTACTCTCCGACTGGACACTCTAATCCATGGTAGGGCTATAACAACACTCCTCAAAGTTCGCTTTCCCCATCTAGATAACCCCACACTGTCACCTTGAGCTCTAGATGGTTACAACAAACACCACAATTTCATAGAAACATCCAACTCCAAATATAACTCATAACAAGTATTTGTAATCTCTAGCCTAAGTGCCACCATGGTGTGCATGCTGTCACTTTCATACACATGGGGAGAGCCAGAGATCTATCAAAGCACTTGAGTAGTAAGGTAGATCTACTTGATTACAAAGCTCATGATCCCAATAAGATCCCACATACAGAGAGAGATGAACACATAGCTACCGGTAGAACCCTTAGCCTCGAGAGAGAACTACTCCCTCATCATCATGGGAATCATCAACGACGATGGAGATGGTGGTGGAGATCGATGGAGATGGCTCCGAGGGCACTTCCCTGTCCCGGCAGGGTGCCGGAACAGAGACTTTCTGTCCCTCGAATTTCCCCTTCGGTGGCGGCAGCGCTACGGAACTTTTCGTGGCTGGAGGCTGTTCGATCTAGGGTTTTTGCATCAAGGGCTTCTTATAGGCGAAGGGGAAAGGTCGGTGGCCGGCCAGGGGGCCCACACCATGCCCTGGCGCGGCCTAGGGCTGCCCGCGCGAAGGGGTGGTGTGGCCGCCATGTGGCCCCCCTTCATGTCTCCTTCGGACTCCATGTGTCTTCTGGTAAAATATCAACTTTGGCTTTTGTCCCGTCCAATTCCGAGAATATTCATTTTCTAACTTTCCTAGAACCAAAACAGTAGAAAACAGGCAACTGGCACTGTGGCATATTGTTAATAGGTTAGTCCAAGAAAGTGTATAAAATGTACTCCAAAGTGTGGAGAAAACATAAGAAAGTAGATATAAACTAAGCATAGAACATCAAAAAATATAGATACGTTAGCAACGTATCAAGGTGACCAACGGATCTTGATCTTATTCGTGTGAGGCGGAGCTGTTGCCTCCCATGTTGCGCTCTAGAGGCGGGTAGTGGCCTTGGCCTGAGCCGGCCATCATGACCTCCACGTTACCGCTGGTGACGCACGGAGCGGTGAAGCCAGGCGACGTGCCAGAGATGGTGATGACTCCACGAGGGAAAGCCTCAGCCATAGTGGTGATGTAGATGCGGTGGTCGCCAATGTGCATGACAGAGCCATCATTGGGGAAGGTCTCCCTAGCGAAGCACAATGCATTGTTGATGACGTATTCGAAGGAGCCAAGACATGGATGGCACCCGCCGGGTTCGGGGTCGGGTCCGCCACCCCTATACCCTCCCCCTTTAATTAGTCGGGTCTTATTTTTTAACAGACCCGCGACCCGGCCGGGTTCGGGGCGCCAACGGGTGCCCGCCAGCGCGTGAGACGAGGGCGACGTTGGCGCATGCGGGAAGAAAATGATGGGATATTGGGATGAGGTTGATGGAAATGGATGTGTGCATGCGTGTGTTGTCTCTAGGACTCCATATTCCATCGCGTGCATGTGATGTGTGTTGTGTATGTGCGTGGCTGCATGGGACATGTGGTTATACATATGATTATTAGGGATAGGTTTAAGGCTTAGAGCGGGTCTACGGGTCTGCGGGTACGGGTTTGCCACCCCTATACCCACCCTGTTAGACTTGACGGGTCTAACTTTTTACCAAAACCCTCCCCGTTTAAGGCAGGTACCCGTTAGGTTTGCGGGTTTCGGGGCCCCATTGCCATCCCTATCCGAGAGTGAGGATGAGGCCAGCGGCGACTCGCTCACCGGTGATGAGCGGAAGTCCCGTGCAAAAGATGACCCCAGCCGAAGCGCTGTGGCCCATGGTGGGCACCAATTGTCGTGGTGTAGAACACGGCAGTGCCATTGGGGATGGCATGAGAGGGGACAATCAGGATGATGTCGGTGGCTACTCGCAACGGGTTGGGCACAAATACTGCAAACACATCGATGTACCCAGGTTCGGAGCCCTCTTGGCAAGGTAACACTCCTACTCCTGCAAGGATCTACTATGTTGGGGGCGAACGCCCAGTACAAGTGCTCCTTGAGTTGTTTCCCTACCTGCTATCGAGAGCTAGAGGAAGAAGATGAACTAGTGAACTATGAGAATGAACTTGAATCTACCCAGAACCCTAGATCTACCCTCCCTTATATACTGGCTGGGAGAGGTAGGTTACAATGTGAGTTCTAGGGTTTATTGTTTGGGCTTTGGGTTTACAAAGCGGGCCGGCTGCCGGGGTCTAGCCAGTGGGCCAGGACCTAGTCAAGCCTCCAGTGCAGGGGGACATCGCTCTAGTGTCCCAGCACTGGTGCTTTGGGCATCATCCGGTGCTTTAATGGTTAGCTGGAGCTTTAGCGGTCAACTGACAACGCCTCGCTCAGCTTCCATCTTTGGCACTTTGGCACAGTTGTCTTGTAGCACCGGTAGGGGCGACGCGCCAGCCTATTTGATGATGCAAGGAGTCAGGGGCGCGCTCGGCAAGGAGCGTCACCCCCTCTGTAGCCTTGCCACCGAATTCGAGGCGGCCGGGTGGAAGCGGCAAGCCAGCCGGTTCTTCTGGCCATCCGGCTAGACGGGCCAGCCGGGGAATCTTGAGGGCGATCCGGTTGGAGCGGTCCACCCGGTTGTGGTTCTCTGTCTTGCAGCCATCCGCCTGGAGTCAGCCAGCTAGGCCTTGGCTTAGCCTACCCGGGGGTCATCCCCCCGATATTGACCTACCCTATTATCTATCTCCCATACATCTACACTCCATACTTTGTGAGATCTAGAGTGTTTTTTAGCCAATTTCTCTGTGAGATCTTTGTGGGTGCTTTTGAAGATTCAAGTGCTATCCAAATGGTGTGGTCCTCCTAGATAGCTAGAGAGTCATTTGGATACGTACCTTTGGGGTGCTTTGTGAAGGAGTCAAGCATTTGTGAAGGCCGGTGATCACCTACTTTTTGAAGATCCCTTCTTAGAAGTTGGGCATGACTAAGTGTCGTAGCTCAAGAAGAAGTAGATTGTTCTTTGTGTCTAAGAACTTGATGTCTTTGTACTCTGTGTCCAAGCCTTCTCCATCAAGGACATAGGGTAGCACAAACTATTCGAACCTCAGGATATATCCTCGTGTTTGTGATCCACTTATTTTGCTCCTTTACTTCTCGTAATATTATTTTCCATAAGTTATATCTATGTATAATATGTGCTTAGTGTGTTTTAGGAAATCATATAAAACACCTTCATAAAAGTGCCAACATTCATTAATATTTTGAAATATCCTATTCAACACCCATAGTCTATGTAGACGGCCTTTCACCAGCTCATACACTCTAGATTTTCTTGAATAGATGTAATTAAAATAGATATTCATGCACTACAAATCCTTCTTAAGATATTTCGTTGTACTCGCACATTGTAGTAGACTATCTAAGATATTAAAAGATACCCGAATTTTGACAAACACATGTAAGCATACTATCATATATACCGATCACACAAATTATTCCATTGATGAATGTGATTTTGTTTTCATATTTTTTGATTTGTTTAGTTTCAGCTGAAAAGATGTAAACTATTAAAAATGACTTGATTTCCGCTAAGATTAGAGTTCTTTATTAGCACATTTTTTATTTTGAAATACTAGCATTTAAGTTGTACAACAATGAACTTGGGCTTATATTACCGACATATTCATGTTGGTAAGTTTCTAATATTAAATAAGAAACTAGGTAATAAGGAAAAAGCTAGTTAGACTTGTTGACATAATAACATATCTAGAAATAAAAGTGTTTAGTATAAAAATGTAATCTAGGCCTACAAAAGGTTCAAATTGGTTGGTCACATGGAGTCAATTTTTGCCGCAATGTATCACAGCTTAGACAAGCTATATGATGCTCGATACATTAGAAATAACTTTCTCCCTTTTCGGTGGTCACCTGGTGGCACAACACTTCTGAGTAAGCCACCCAACTTGCCGTCCTCTTTCTCGGCGACACCTTGAAGGGCTACCTGGCTGAGTTCACCAACTCCCAGCTGACAAGCAGGTCATCGGACTCAACATCAAGTGGGTGTTAGAGACCCAGATCGCGGGCAGCAACCTCTTCATCATGCATTGTCCAAGGTCGTCAATGCCTTCGACATGAAATTATTCTCGATTATAACCACCCCAAGTAAAAAATGTAATATTATTACTAGAGTTGCATTGTGTTTTCAATTTTTGGCATGGAATTGTTCAATTTATATTTGTGTCTGTGTTTATGTTTGTGTCTGTATTTGCGTTTGCGTTTGTGATGCTTGTGCTTGTGTTTGTGTAGCCTGATTTGAAAGAGACCTCATTGTAGGTGTTGGATGTGGTGTTAACACGACACCAAAGATGGAGAAGTTGTTCTGGTCCAAGAGGCTTGCTTCGGAGATCTTGTTTGCCGCGAACTATAAATCCAGTCATTCGCCTGATGCAGACACACATCACCCATAAATTTTAGGGGCCCAAAATTTTCAAATAAGGCTATATAATTATATTGGCTTTGCAGTCTGTCTGCTAGGCACTGGGAACTAGAAAAGAGAAAAATTTCCTACCTTACTAGGATGCATCACGTCTACATGCCTGGACTCGGTGCGCTCTCGATTTCTCTAACGAATCGACAGATCAATCGATCCATTGATTAGGCTACGACCCTCCTAGTATCGCTCCCATAGTTCCATCTCCATATCTCGACTCGTAGGACACTAGAAGCCAACGATCGGTATTAGCCCTCGCCTCCCGTCAGTCATCCTCCCCAAGTCCCAATCGATCGAGCTGGCAACACCAACGACTTCTCTATTCCTATCCAATCACCAACAGTGGTCTTTTTCGATTATCCTATCCAAAATTCTGAACTAACTTCAGCAAAAAATCGGTTCTTTCCTCCAAGAGTCGCCAAACGAAGTGATTTGGGGTCGTCTAATTACCCAACAAAACACTCTACCATCCTTTTAATTTTCACAAACCGATTGATGGCAATGCACCCCTTTAATTTTATTATGGCATATATACTCAAACTTGTATAGATCTTGGCATATCCAATTTCTATGTCACATACCATGGCATATATTCCATACATTATTATTATCCATTAGTTCAAACCTTTTGTGTGGAATTTCTCACATGGTCCCAAATTTTAATGGCTAGGCCCTTCTTAGGAAATGAATAATTTTAGAAGATTTAAGTCTGCCAGTTCGTGATTTTTATCGGTCACTTCTATCTTAGTTTCCCCTAGACATGACATCATCTTTTAAATTGGTATATTTGTTTGATGATGTTTTCAGAACTAATGAATGCAACTGCTATATTCTTTGATGATGTTTTCATCTATTTTGGTTGGATTGCTATCTGTTGTGCTATTTATTCTCTAGGAAATACAAACTATCATCTTTCTATTTTTTAACATTTTTTGTTAGAAACATATATATATATATATATATATATATATATATATGTGCGTCTGTGTGTGTCTTTTGTTTTCACTATTGGACTCTTTTGTGACAGAAACACAGACATAACAAAGACGTCAGATCATTTATAGGACACCATGAGAAGTATTTCTAACACCTAAAAAAGTAGTCTTGTATAAGCACATGTATAGAATTCCATGGAACAATATCTAGGAATTTTGATAATAGACTTGCATTTTTGTTTTCTACAAATATACATCATTGACAACTAGCAATTGTTTTGCGGAAAAAAGGGTTTTGCTAATTCTCAGCTAGCTAAGAATTAGCTTAGTGCTCAACAAAGTTTGTAACTATTAGATCTGTTAGCTAGAGATTCGCGTGATTGCTTTTTTATTTTGGGCAAGGAATGGGCAAAATCTAGTTTGGGCTGCTTTTTCAGTCCGGCTGTTGCTTGCCCTCTAGGCTTAAGACCTTTTTCTATTTTGTGTTTCCTATTTATTTTTTTAGTGAGTTGAGTTGTATTTTATCCTTGTGGGCTTTTGTGTGTTGTTCTTTTTTATGATTTTCTGCATGTATCCATTTAAAGTTGTTTTCTTTTTAATTTTGTGTGGTCCCTAGTGCGGTAGTGATAAAGATGTTTTTCTAGTTGCATGTGAGTTATAACTAAGATATTTTATAGTTGCAAGGCCGTGATTTTTTCAGTTAGAAATGAGGTTACAAATGAAAATTTTCTAGCTGCAGTCAAGCTGCAATTGAGATTTTTTGTTTACAAGTGGCGTTGCAACTAGCTTACTCTTTTTTAGTTACAAGTGAGATTACAACTGAGACTATTCTAGTTGTAAATGAGGTTGTAACTCGCATATTTTCTAGTTGCAAGTAAGGCTGCAACTGAATTTTTTTAGTTATAACTGAGTTTTTCCAGTTGCTAGTGAGGTTGCAACCGAGTGTTTTTACTGTTGTGGGTGGTTTACAACTGATACTTTTCACTTGCAAGAGAGTATTTTCTAGTTAATAGCAAAATTGTTTCTTAATTTCTTGAAGCAAAGTGAAACAAGAAGTATTTTGTAAAGTTCTGTATGGGAAAAGCAGCAATCAAAGGCTCTGGAAACCAAAAGTACTAGGTGGACATGCACGGGATTAGTTTGTTGCACCCAGCCACCCTAAATGCTCCCTCTGTCTCATATTACTTCGCATATCAGGTTCAGTCAAAGTCAAACATTATACAGTTTGACCAACTATAAATTTAAAATATAATTATTTACAAAATTAAATCAATACTATTGAAAACATAATGAAACATGTTTTCATAGCATATACGTTTGATATTGTAGATATCGATGTTTTGTATGTTATACTCCCTCCGTTTATAAAATATAAGACATTTTAGCTTTGTGAGTCGAATGTATCTAGACGGCGTTTAGTGTATAGGTTCGTAGAGGTTAGGAGCGAATCTTTGAAAGGCGTCTAGATACATTCATTTTACAAAGCTAAAATGTCTTATATTTTTGAACGGAAGGAGTACTTGCTTAAACATTACAATATTAACTTTCACTTGGTCAAATGTGCGGAGTAATATGAAACGGAGAAAGTACTAGCGTATGACCGCCGAGAAACTTCCTCTCTCCCTCCAGAGCAGATGTGCAGTAAACTAGCGGAACAAACAGCCGGTCACACATGTGTCCCATAGTCTTTGAGAACGTGGGCGCACGGCTAATCATGAGCTGACCGAGAATTAGACAGACCCGATAAAAACTACTCCCTCCGTCCCAAGGAATAGGGCGTAAAAATTCTGGCGCTATGATTAAGGAGCGACATGCAGCAAAAACCTTTTCCTTTCTTGCCCCTGCATGCACGCGCATGCCTCTTTAATTCCTTCATTAATTCTCTCCCGTACATACCGCACCGTGCTGCTGTCTTGCTCGTTCATCACCACGCGGAGGCTGCCGCGCTCGGCCAGGACGGAAACGTCACTGTCTACAGCAACATGCAGTTCTACGTGCTCCTACGGCACCACGGGAAGGCCGCCCTCGACGTCCAGCAGCACAGAACGGACGCCGCGCTCACCCATCGACGTGGCTGCCGCCCTCGATGTCCGCTTGGTCCCTGCTTCTCCATACGCATGCCTTGGCAGGTTTCCTGGACGTCGCCGCCGCCAACGCCACACACGCACCATGGACGCCACCTCCCGCTCCATCCTGAGCGCGCGAGTCCTTGCCCCCTGCGTTGCACGTGCACCACTGACGTGAGGTTCGCCACGACGCCGGAGAGCGAGAGCGCGTCTAGGAGAGCGTCCAGGAGCTGTGGTCACGGGCGATTGAGAGCGTGGCTTGGGCCTCGGGGAGGTCTAGGAACGACGGCCGGGAGCGGGACAGGTTCCCCTGGATAATATCTCGTCGTGGGTATGCAGAGCTCGCCTTCCCTTCCTTCCATGGTGGCCGACGACATCTCCCCAACAGCGGTGGAGAGGACGTCCAGGATCGGGGACGGCGGCGGAGATCCCCTCTGTCTCCCCGAAAGCGGTGGCGAGGACGTCCAGGAGCGGGGACGGCGGCGGAGATCCCCTCTGTCTTCCCAACAGCGGCGTCCAGGACGGCCAGGAGCAGGGTTGCTAGTCGCCAGAAGGGGTACCGCGGGTAGCGACGACAGTTGGGAAGGAAGAAGATAGAACGTGCTGGAGGGGCAGTTTAGGAAGTTTGGCAAACGTTTTCCCACCTGGTGACCCTCGCGCCTTAAGCTGTGAGGAAAAGTTGGAAAAATAATTACGCCTTAAGCTGTGGGATGGAGGGAGTAGCAATATGTCTACAGATCCTAATAAAAATCTCTTCTCTACTATTAAAAAAGACAAAGTGTTCCGTGTTCAGCCATCCCTGCGTTTCGCTCCGACTCTTCGTCCTCCCGTCCCGTGAGAAGGAAAATATCTGGACCGATACATACACAGAGTCATCCCCGCCCCTCCCCCGTACCCCACTCCCCACATCTTCTCCCGAGTCCCGACCCCCGCCTCCGTTCCCTGGACTGCTCCCGGCGGCACCCTCCCTTCCTACCCCTTCCCTGCACTCGACGGCCGCCCATCCCCATATTGACGACTCCGAGCTCCCCGACGAGCTCCTCGACGACAGGGTCCCGCGAGCTCCGACGTCGCCTACCACAACTAATCTGCGTGGTCGCGGCCTTCGCCGGTTGGGCTACCTCCTCCTCTGCCACGCAATCTCTCGCCTCCAGAACGACAACAGCTAGAAGGTGAGAGTGCACGCCTGATTACGGAGTCAAGTCTCCTGCACATACCCCATCGGATCCTCCTGGTCCCCAACCACCGCATATACATATCTGAGTTATGATACCTTCCTGATTCTTAGGCTAGGCTAAAACCGCATCAAAGCTCGAGGGGTGGCCGTCGACTGGGCCACGCCACCCCCGGTCGCGCCTCACAGCCGGACATACGAGCTACGCAGGCTTTGCCTATGGAATGGACGTATCAGGAAGTACGGTCAGTGGACGCACGCGCATGGGCCTCCACCTACATTCTCGAGCACGTCGTGTCCTTCCTTGACAGTCACAGGGACAAGGTCCGTTCATCGGGTACTGCTGCACTAAGCTGCCCTTCGACTTCCAGGTACAGATTAATCAGGATTCGCATCTGATTATGGTGATAAAAAAACGTGGCCATAAATTCTTAATAATATTCCTTATCATGCCGGATTTGATTCAGCGTCGATGACTCTGTGTTTACTTCTGTCAGTTGGTCGGTTTATGACCAAGGAATTGATGAATTTTTATTTTTATATATACATTGCAATTAACATCAGGAAGAGGTATATGTTGTACCAATTCCTATCCTAATTTGTGGTCATATGAACGATGAATGAATTTATAGAAGAAATTCAGTAACTTATTTAATATTATACTTTCTCGTTTTGCAATACCATATAAAGGCAGCCACAATGTATGCCAAATAGGGGTTCCAAATAGTGAGTTTGGCTTTTGGCATCGGTTCTCTCCATTGTGGAGGTAGTTGCCAAAGCCAAAAAAGTAGGAGCCAGCGCAGCTACTTGCGTCCACGCCAAATTGCAAGAAGCAATAAAGTAATGTATCTCCCAACTGCCATTAGCTACTTCCCTTTCAGTTTGCTGCATCGAGTTTTCCACCTGTTGCATGTATATACTTGTTTAGTCATATGTGGACCCTATGGTGAAAATTTTGGCATCACACAATGTTGTAGTGGTTTTGGAAATTTAACTACGGTTCCATATTGTTAGAGTATGTCACGGTTTGGACTATATTTGGTAGTTTAAGTTTGTAATCCAATTCTAACTCTATTAGGCTTCTTGCCCCCCAAGTCTTCTAGTACTATATAAACAGCCTAAGGGCTCACGATGTAATCACCTCTTACAATATCAATACAATCTCTACTTCCGCAATCTTTCATGGTATCAGAGCGATTCGCTCCGCCTAAGGTTTAGCCACTTCTTCCGCGCGCCGCCCCCGGCGAGATCGAGCTCCATGATCTCTGCCGGGAGCACCAAATCTCGTAGCTAGTTTTTCTTCCAATTCCCTAGATCGGTTTAGTAGTTTTAGCAAATTTCTTTTTCTTATTAGATCTAATTTTCTTTTAGCCACCAAAAGCATCGTCCACAGCCGCATGTCGTCATCGCGCGCCTCTACTTCAACCTCGGCATCGACTCAACTTTGGCAAATCATTGTCAACGATCGTGACAAGGAGGCTCCACGCGATGCCCCAAGGGACGCCTTCACGCGCTGCGTCGGCTGCTCCGTCCTCACGTCGTCTCCACGCCGGCCCGTCTTCGTCAACATCTACCGGGACGCACATCCCTGAGTACGTGTCTCGTCGTCAACAAAGGGCTGCATCTTCATCACACGTGATCATCATCGCCGACAATCATCTACACCAACAACATCGCCACATCGTCGCCGCCATCACCAATCATGGTCATCGTCAATGCCAACAAGTTCTTCTCCACGAGCGACGCCGCGCTCACACAAGCGGAAAATACGGTCTAAATCCCCGAAATCAACTACCGCTACAGCAAATCTCCATCAACAACTACCTCTTCGTCTTCGTCCACCACCTCGCCGAGAGTCGATCTAATTTTTATTTTTTACTTAATCAATTTTCTTCTTGCAACTACTTCATCTACTCTGACAAATCGGCGGACAACTTCTACGCACCGACCGTACACGGAGAATTTCTTTGATGCTCCCTCCGGCTCTGGCTCGCATGGCTCGTGATGGTCCCTGTCTTCGCACGTCCGGTATTGGCAACACCGACGCGTGCCTTCGTCTCCAGCGCGCTCCTGAGTTTGGCAAGCTCGGCAAGGCGTGTCACCTACCCTGACTACTCCGGATCCAACTACATCTACGTCAACTACTACGGCGAATTCTCCAGGCTCAACGACGACATCGACCACAACACCACGACAACATAAACATCATCAATTTCATCAACGGCGACTACATCACCAACGGCATCATCGACCACGACTACAGCACCCTACTTCTGGCTACATCGATATCGACATCCACTGACATCCTCTACTCGCGCCTTCGGATTCTCCAGTCAGACCGTCCGTGACGCTCCGGCTGTTCTCGTCACTATCGATCCGACTGCGGGGGGTGTTAGAGTATGTCACGGTTTGGACTATATTTGGTAGTTTAAGTTTGTAATCCAATTCTATCTCTATTAGGCTTCTTGCCCCCCAAGTCTTCTAGTACTATATAAACAGCCTAAGAGCTCACGATATAATCACCTCTTACAATATCAATACAATCTTTACTTCCGCAATCTTTTACATATGTTGCCTACATAGCATATTTGGCTTTTGGCACACGGTGGCTGCCCTAAGGTCTTTGATATATGTGTGGTTTGGAAAACCTTATTCAAAAGTTAGTGCTATATTATAAGGTAGAATTTCTGGGGTGCCTATGCATGACTGAACTAAGTTACAATGGTGCAAGATTTAAATGAACCAGCAATATTTGACATTGCTTTGTCGGATAGTTACTTGATAAGAGAAATAACAACGTTTGTTACCAACTACAAAATTGTAGATTGGTGTAGTTCAGCACGACTTAAGTGTGTTACAATAGGGCTGGATTTAGCTGAAACCAATAAGATTTGACATTGTTTTGTGAGATATAGTTCCCTAATAATAGAAATAACAACTTCTGCTACCAATTGTCAAAGTTGTGGATTGGTAAACTTTATTCAACAGTTAGTATATTGTTGCATTGCATTGTTGGGATATCTTTAAGCACAACTTAAGTGCCTTAAAGATGTGCAGGTTTTAACATGAACAAGAATATTGAATTCTGTCTCATAGGGACAATAAAGGGCCGATGCCTGCCATTTTACATAAGCTAGCTATGACAATTGACAAGGATATAAAACATTCAAGTTGCATCCTTTAACTGCTCCCCCATATACTCATGTGTATTTTGTATACAAGTGCAACTATAAAGCGGAATCCATTAAATATCTTTAAAATCCAAATGAGGCAGATGCGATATTACGCATTGGTGCAGCATCCAATCCTTCCACCACATCAGCATTTTCTTAGCCATTTTAGGTAGTTTGATAATTTCTTAATTAATGTTCTCAAGGATAATAATGCACAAGATAAGTGTGTCTAGGCCTTGTAAACGAAGTTGGGAAAATACACCACTAAGTCGCTCTGTATATATTATGTGGTCCAGGTATGAAGTGTATGTCAAACTTATGGAAGGAAAATACAAATGCTGCTAAAAACACTTGGATGTGTGTTCGGGGCTGCATCCAGGTGGCCGAAGAACTTCACAGGAAAGTGCGGAGTGATCCGGTAGGTTGCAGGGTTTACAGAGAACATGAACCCGTGGAACACCTTCTGTTCCTTTCCCTGGTTTCTAAGGTGACCTTGTCATGTGTGGCACAACCTTGGGGATGCTCAAGGGTCCCAAATTGTTTTCAAGCATAATTTTCTGAGTAGAGGCCTATTCCTAGGGCATAAGTTCCTTTCTCTGATTGCTCAGCAAGCTTATGCCATGTTGATAGATGCATTGCACCTTTATCATGTGACCAAGTAATTGGATGACCATCCCGGAGGTGCTGATGTCCTTGTTATAGTTGATAGTGCTACTACTCTCCTCCCGGTGTCCCTTGTTCGGTGCTTCTAATTTTCTCTTTTGTTGTTTGATCATATATGAAAATTGTTTTGAAGGTAAGTATGGCACAGATGAATTTGAAGACATGGGCCACGACAAGAGTGCCAAGGAGCTAATGCATGATTACTTCATTTGGGAGTTGGATTTGAAAGGAATGTATGCCATCGTTCAGAGGCTGAGATGGAGGTTTTTGAGAAAGAGCAAGACATGGACTTTGCCAGTGTCGCTGTTTTAGTATAAATTTGTACTAAAATTGCGACACTTATTATGGATCGGAGGGAGGACTATTTTGGGGAAATCAACCCATTTATAGTTGGTTGTGGATTGAGATTATGTACTTCTGGTCAAAGTGAAAAGACATATTGTTGTATTGAGGCCTTAGGTACTTTAATCAAATATTTATCTCCACAAAATTGGTGGTACTATCTTGTCAATATATCATGATGCATCTGCTAGCATATTATGTTCCATTCTACCACAGTTATTTGTTTTTCAAAGGCACCACCCCACTGGTTTCAGGGAGTATTATGGATTTTTAGTATCCTGCTTTCTTCTAGAAAATCAAGAATTGAATATTTCTGATGACTCAAAATAAGAACCTGCAAGTGTACAAGAACATATTAAGTACGACCAAGTTTTTGGTGTGTGCATGTAAGAGGTTGAATCATTTTGCTTAACTGGACACAATATTTTCTTGAGGGCACCGATAGTGTGCAAGGACATGCGGGTTTGACTTCGGCTAGGATTTTTTAGCTTTTGCACTATGAAGATCTTTATCATAGTTTTGTTCCTCAGGTAAGGGTAGGAACTCAATCATAACTTAATGTTTTTCAAATGTATTTTTCGAGAGTGTGCACGTTGTTAAATAGTATTATGCCTTTACTTGAAAATTGACAATTGTGATGTGCACGAGAATCATAAAATTACATGTTTGACACGGTTAATGTGAAACTATTAGAATATTTATATCCCGTTGCAACGTATGGACATGTTTTCTAGTTAGACAAAAAGCCAAAACACATAGACACAGTTTATGCCAAGTAGCAGCACATGTTTGTACCACGAAATGCCACAACAAATTGCTAACTTTGTGAACCAGTATCGTAACAAAATTCAATAACTACGGAAAAACTCAAACATTTGTTTCACATCTAATACAATTGTTGCGGTGTGTATCCGGTAAAACTAGTATTCCCTCCGATTCAAATTAATTGACTTAGTTTTGTTTAGATTCGGATGTATGTTTTAATACTAGATACATCCGAATCTAAATAAAGCTAAATCTACTAATTTCCAATAAACGCATTAGAACAACGATACTTAACAGAAAAGAACATGGGCTGCTCTCACCATCTGCTGGTCACCTCAAGTTGACGGGCACATCGAGTGCACTGGACAGAGAGGGGAGGGGGAACCGGTCACCTGCTTAGCGGGTCGCGCCGAGAGTTCTAAGACTATATTACCCTTGTTTTCCACTAAGTGTACCACTTTTCGGCTGCACAACAAGTATTTGTGCCACTAGTGCAAATTTGCTTTGCGAAAAATTAACCGATCTATTCATAATTCTCAGCAACAGTATAAGAAATCCAGAAGTAATAAAAATTACAAACGGGTCTTCAACCACCTAGCGATGACAACTCGTCTTAATGTCTTACTAGTAATGAGCCCATGCCACGGGAAAGCTAAATCTGGTAAAATATAGGAGTCTCGTGGTAGATAGGATGCATTGTAGAAAGTGAAGCTTATTCCAAATCAAAATGCCGAGCATGTACTCTGCAAGTACATTTTGTGAAAATGAGTAAAGAGCATAGCTAGATGCGTAACACGATTGCACGAGATGCCCATGTAGTAGGCCGGCCTAGTTTCATCTCTTGATTTTCTTCATGCGCAGGCGGCCACGCAGCAGTCGGCCTGGCACTGCTTACTGGTCTGCCTCGTGCAGTCGGAGCATGCGCTGCCGTAGCAAACACCGGAGCACGCCATGTTTGATGGGGCTGCCCGGCCCCGCTTCTTCCTTGCAGGGCCGGCTCTATATTTTGTGGGGTCCTAGACGAAGTTCATAACATGGACCCCTAAGGTTAATAACTAAAAAAATATTAACATCCAAATACACATTCAAGAATTATGTTAGTTACTAACTTACTACCACCAAATCGACGCTAGTTAGCTACTTACTATCATCGAACGACTGTTCATTGGCATCATGATCGGTTTTTGAATTCTAATCATCTTGTCCAGATTTAGATTCTTACCTTTGATTTTTTTAAAGAAACATAGTACAATCGTAGACGTTATAACACATACATGCATCTACCCCTATAAACGCACACACGCACACCCTATCCCTATGAGCACCTCCGAAAGACTGAGCCGAACACTACTTGTTAGAAATACTTATTTGTGATTTAATAAGTTGATTCTCTCAGTTTTTCTATTTCTTTTCAAAGCACAAGACTTATATTCGGGCATTGTAGCACCTAGAATTGTGAACGAATTGAAGCATATTATACATAAAGCTAGAACTCTAATCTAACATGTAACATTCCTAATGCTTTCCCTCCTGATTGGCTAAATAGTCAAAGGGGCAAGGATTGATTCGATTGAAGGCCACGATGGATTCATCAATCATGGACAATTGCAGACGTAGTGGGGACATAGACGAGATCACAAGCAACAGGTGATTGGATGAAATCTCCTGCTTCAATTGAAACTCCCCGGCAGTCTGTTCCCAGCTGGTTCCCGCAGTCAGGGCGCGAAGACAGACGAACATATACAAGAGCCAAAGAGGGGAGAACGGTAGCTTTCTTTTTAGGGAGAGGAGAACGATTGCTTGGCTATACGGTGGCTCCTGGTGTCTGGAGATTGATCGCGTCCTGCTCTGCGTGTGCCTTTCCTCTCCTCTTCCTCACGATGGGCCCTCTGCCTCTTCTCTATTATTTCTTTTGCCGCTAAGCCCAACACAACAGAACAGCTCGGCACCTGCAGCCTGCAGGGTATACGGTAAAGTGAATGGACCCCATCCAGACATGGGCCCTAGGCACTTGCACAAGGTCGCCATGGGTCAAAGCCGGGCCTGCTTCCTTGCTCTCTCACTCACGGATGAAGGTAGAAGAAGAAAGGAGACACAGAATATTTCCCGGCCGGCGCACGAACGCCCCGTGGGCGCACAGACGCCCTAATCTTATTTCACTTTCAGCTAGCTCAGAGCCTCAGATTACAAGCAGTACACAGAGAGGAGCTTTATACTCGGCGCGCACGCACACGCCCAGCTCCACTTCTTCCCACGCGCCCACGACGCGCTCGCGTACGATCCGCTCCAACGAACTGCACACGATCCCCTAATCTTGCTAACAACCTAGCCCTATGCGGCAAAGTCCAACGCGAGCCTGGCTCACGTGCTGCCTGCAACACACACGCACACACACGCGGCTAACAACTTTGCATGCAACTAACTAACATGTCAAGATTAGTCCTAACAATGTTGGCGTCCTTCTCGCAGGCGTCGCAGGAGCTGCCGCCCGTGCAGCTGCCCCTGCACTTCGTGATCTCCTTGGACTTGCAGTCGTCGCAGATGGAAGCACCGCAGTACTGGCTGCATTCCTGGCGAACGGGGGCGTCGCACTGCGGGCCGCAGTAGCTACAGTCGCATTTCACCGGCGGTGCCGGCACCGGCGCCGCCGGTTTCGGGCCTAGCGACGGACAGCGCGCCGCGGAAGGTAGGACCAGCACGGCGAGCACGGAAGCGACGGCGGCCGCCTTGAGAGCGAGGGTGGCTGAACCTGAAGCCATATCGGAGAGGAATGTGGAGATCGACTAGCAAGTGATGTGCATAGGAAAGGAGCAGAGCGATGCTACTTATAGGCACCCAAGGACCCCCACGCAGCAACCTGGTGTATAGCTAGTAGTATATGTAGAATTTCTTTTTAAGTACAAGTCGAGATCTGCGCTATACAGGTTCATAATTACTCACGTTGACCGGGCACGAGGAACTACCTCGTGCAGTAGCAGTGGTACACATGGTAGTCGACCATCTTTGATTCGATAGCATGGGGCATAATATCGTATCAATGGGATATATACTTAATTACGCGGCACGGTCTTTATAGGAGATACTTAGTATGAACGTGCTGGCCGGTGCCCTGAAATTTCCAGCCGCCGACGTGATATATTCCAGAAATATAAAATGTTTTAGGTTTGTGAAAGAAATGTATTAGATTCATTTAAACCTACACACTAAGACTGGTCATAATGCTAAATAATTTAGACTAGTAACTTGCACATGTTACTAGTTGATGTTACTATCTTCATAATGGGTGATAACATGTATGCGGTCTCATGCTTTACTTAGGGTTTAGACTCATATATTCTTGGTATGTGTGATGTTATGGTAACTAGCTAAGTTACTATATTCTTCTCTTTCATTATTAATTATCATGTCATGTCACCAATTTAGTACTTGACATTGCATGTACATGCAAGGAGAGGGGATTTACCATACGTAGGTTGGTCCCCCGGCATCACCACAACCGTCTGATACTTCAAGATTCGAACAAAAGTCCACAGGTCAATGCTGCGAGTAAATTTTCGTTTTAGTCCTTGAGAAATGATGGATTTAGACCCCTGTCTCCAACTAAACTACAAGCTCCCAGCCCGGCCGCTCTCTTCCCCATACCTAACCCTAAACTCTCTCTTCCCACGACCCCTCTCTCCCACTCCCACCCCCGCCGCCGCACCTCCCCTCTTCAGCCCGCCCTCTCTCTCCCACCGATGCCGCCGCACCGCCCCTCTCTCCCACCGGAGCTTGGACCATTGGCCTCGTCGTGCCCCGTCCACCACCACTGCCATTGCCTCGTCGGTTCCTGGCCGCGACCTCTCTCTCTCCCACCGTACGACCACCGGTTCCTGGTCGCGACCTCTGGCCTCGTGGCGCCCCATCCACCGCCACCGCCACTGCCTCGTCGTGCCCCGTCCATCCACGGTGACCTCGCTCTTGATCTGGGCATGGAGGGATCCATGGTCACTCCTTGGATATTCTTTTTCTTGATATTTTCTTTAGAATTTATGTGATTTTGGGTATGAATCTGAGAGGGATGTATTCATATATTCATGAATCTCCAATGAATTGGCCCTAGAGAGACCGGATCTAGGCATCATCTCTTTTTTGGATTTTTTCCATTCAGTTCGTCCTTTCGAATCGGATTTTTTCTGTTAATACAGATGAGATACTGAGGTGGTTTGGTTAATATTCTAGTATGATCCGCCTCGTCTAGTACCGATATGAATTATGTATGATTCTTGACAGAAACATGTATAAAAATTGAATGAATATTGTCGAAAAATCTTGTATATCAGGATTCTTGTATGTATCTAGTATGAATCTTGAAATGAATCAAGATCTTAAACCTTGTATGGATATTGTTGAATATTCAGTAAAAAATAAAATATGTATTAATTTGTAAACTGCTATGTAACTAGTTAATCTCCTTTTGTTCTTGATATTCACATGGATCTGGGTATGAAACTGATATGGTTCCTTTGGTATCTGTAACACTCTTGAGTATAAACTTATATTTTCTGTGAATACATGTATGAACTATGCATCATCTGTGAATCATGTATGTATCTTCTGTTGATTATGCAGAGAATTTTAAACCGAGATACGTGTACGAGTGGAGGTTGAATCAGTTCATGTTGTCTCATTTGTTTTGGTTGAATCATTGATGTATCTGCGATGTCTATATGTTCGAACGTGCATGGTATTGCATTTTCAGATCCAGTTCATTTATTTATGTTCTGAATCATGAGTTCGTCTTGTATGGATTTTATTAATATTTTATAGTTTTGCATCTAGATCTCTACCATGAAACTTATTATTTATTCTTTTCTATATCTTGTTCATTTGTTTGTTCTATGAAATATGTTGTTTCTTATTTTTCGGTGAAGATTCAACCAAAATTCATTTCGGTTTCAGTTATATTCATCAAAGCACCATTGTCAAATCATTTGTTAACTTACTTAGCAGATTTCTTATCTTGTACTAGTTGTGTTATTTCTATTTGTAGATTGAAACATGTATGAAACTTTATTGGATCCGTGTTTTCACAAGTATAAATCATGAAAATTCTTCTGAAAATTCATGTTACATGTTCACAAATACTGTTTGAAAAATAAGCTGTGAAAAATATTCTATGAAGATTCATACATGTTCTGTGAAGATTCATACATGTTCATAGATACTCTTTGAAAAAAATCTGTGAACTATATTCCATGGAAAAATATTGTTGAACCTTACGTGTGCTTGAATCTATGATGAAACTTTTGGATATTTAATGTGTGAAAAATATTCATACATGTTCATAGATACTGTTTGAAAAAAATCTGTGAAAAATGTTCTGTGAAGATTCATACATGTTGTGTGAAGATTCATACATATTCACATATACTGTTTGAGAAGTCTGTGAAAATTATTCATACATGTTCACATATATTGTTTAAAAAAGAAATCCATTGAAAATATTCCGTCGAAAAATATTCTATGGAAAAATATACTCGAATGATTTTAGCTTAAAACAAGACCGTGAGAAATCTTGTATGGGTATTGTTGAATATTAAGTGAAAAATAAATATATAGTAATATTTATAAACCTTGTATAACGTTACGTTGGATATTCTATGAAAAAATTATATAAATTTTGTATGAATATTTTAAGAAACCTGTACAAGGCTTGTACGATTTTTAATTAGACTAAAAAAGATCTGGCTAACTAAAAAAGAAACTGAAAAAATATGTCAAGAAAAAATTTCATGAAAAATATTCAGTGAAAATATGATTTGAGAAATATTTTGTGGAAAATATTTCATAAAACTATATTGTAATTAAAACTGGCTAATCAATAATTAAATAAAGAATAATTTCTTGTCTACCGTGAGGACAATCAACGATGAAACAATGTATGAAATTTGAAAATACTATGGGTTAAGGAGAAAAACTGCAAACCTTCTGTAAAATAGGGAGCACGAATCTTCAGGAAATGGACGGCAACGATAGTGCCGAGGACCAACGTACGTGTGGGATTGCATTTCCGTACATGCAAATTACTAGCTAAGTTACTTTCACTATAACTAGCCTAAAAGGTGTCTAGATACGTTAGCTTCACTAACCTAAAACATCTTGTATTTCCAAACGGAGGGAGTATATATTCAGCCCGTTGGTTGACGATAATTTGTGTGCCAATATAAACATAGGTACATCCACGTTCAAAAATGCGTGTTCGTGCATGCATACGTATGTGCACTGCTAGTTCAGATGATACGTTAGTGCGCTAGCTAAATGGCCGGCCAATTAGCCAGATATAATTAACTAACCAACCACTATACTCAGGCTGCATATGCATATATATATCCGTATGAATGCACTAGCTTGGCGACACTTTATATCTTCAAAATTAATAAAACATCGAAGAACAAAGTGCTATGACTACTAGCTAGTAACATGAATCTTCAGCCATTGCCACCTACACTTAGATGACATGCTATGTCATTAAATAAGAAAAGATGTGCTTGTGGTAACTACCTACTACTCACTCCTTCTTAGTTATGAGTTAATGAAGAAAGAGATAGATATAGTAGCTAGCTATGTTACCGTAACATCACACATATAAGACAAAGTAAATCTACAACCTAATTAATATGATCTTGCATGTTATCACATGTAAGTTATTTTCCACTATGAAGGTAGTAATCTAGACTACTAGTCTAAGTTATTTTGCACTATGACTAGCCTTAGGTTTGCACGTCTATCTAGTTCGATAATTTAATCTATATAAAAAGTTATATGATACAAAAATTATACCATTAGAAAGTATAACATTTAAAGTTTTTAATAATATATTTTTGTAATATATACCTCATCTTAAGTTGATCAAATTGTCGATCTAGATAAATGTGAGAAGGAGGGAGTATGTTAACGCGACATCACATTTCAAGACAATTCGTTTCTATAGCCTAATAAATGAGACTTTGAATCATACCATATATATGTATGTAACTACCCACTATGAAGATAGTAACATATGCTAATAACATATGCATATTACTAGTCCAAATTACTACCCACTATGACTAGCCTAAAGGCAGGCGGCGAGGTGATTGGATGCCTAGAAACAAGGCTTCATGCTTCATTAGTTTTTTGACAAAGAATATTGACGAAGGATAGTTTTCACGATCCCTCCACAGTCTCATTTCCGAAGGATGGAAGAGAGTTCATTTGTTCGACAATCGGCTCGGACCATCATGTTTGGATCTCTCAAGTACAAAGACGAAGGTATGTATATAATAGGGAGGATTCCCTCAGACTTAATTCATAAGGTGATCAACAAATCGTACAATCTGTCTACAAGAGTCTCGGTGGGTTTATAATGACACCCGGCGAGAGATGAATCTAGAACTATGACAGGCTAACAGTAAAGACCCATATGATTATGGCTTGTCCCTCTCAGGTGAATGTTCTTTGGTACTTATAGATGTTGATGACGGTGGAGTCTTCCTTAGCCACGTTAGGTCTTCATATTTTCTTGCATGTAATCTTGATCTCTGATCTCCCTTACATGCACGTCTGGTCTTCAGGATCCCCAGGGAGTCGTCGTGCAGCCCCACAGGTCAGGTCAGTTGAGGTAAGATCGGTTGAGAGCTTCTAGAAGCAGACCTTCAGGTCCTTTATCTTAGAGTTAGGTGTGGGAAGGAATCATGTATTAAGTCCCATGTAAGGTACATGCCTAAATACACCCATCACCGACAATCCCCGATCAATACCTTTAGTAAGACGACCTTCCTTCCATCAGAGTTTCTTTAGCTCGTGCTCAACCTTTTCCTGGTGACCTCGATGACTTCTTGTTGGTCTTGAGGAATGAGGTCTTGGTAAATTCCACAGGTCTTGGTGTAAGGTCTCCCGCATGTGTGTTGACGTCTCGATCAGGCAGACCTGTCCGTGTGCCCGTCCTCAGAGCAGGTCTGATGAGCCTTCCCATCTCAGATGTCCCAGTGTAATGGGCTTACGACGAGGTCCTGCAAAAGGGTTAATAACAAAAGGTAAGAAAATGATCCTTCTGTGTAGAGGTGTGGATACCTTAATGACCAGAGGAGGTATGAGGGAGAGGTCCTTTATATGACGTGGATTACCAAATCGAGAGGTCGAGAAGGTATCTGTAATTTCAGCTCTTCTCATGTTGGAATATTGCCCGTGGACCCATCTGACACAGTGAGGTCATAGTGGGGTTTAGGTCTAGTCCAGGATGATGTGATCAGTGACGCTGATAGCTGGTTTAACTTCTCTTGTGACATGTGATTCTTCTTTGTCTCTAATGGGTGTTGTCTGAACCACTGTCCTCCAAGATGTGTCTGCTTCAAGACACACTCTTTCAATCTCTTCAGGATCGATATCCGCTAAAATGTCAAGTTGGTCAGATTCAGGAGGTAGGTTTTTTGGAGGTCCTTCATCATCGTCATCATCAAAATCTAGACCTAGACTGAAAGATGGGCAGTCCATATCGCTACCTGGACCTCGGAACTGGCATCTTGTATGTGTGTTGTTCCTGCACTTGGGAATCAGGCAACTTGTTTGTTTTTTTCCTCGGGTGGGTGATGGTGGTGGGCAAGTTTCTCTAGTTGGTGGAGTGCTAAGGTGAACTCTCTTTGCTATTGGTGGGTTGTTCAGTGGTTGTTTCGCCTTTGGGTGTACTGTAGTTGCCTTGTTCTGCATACTAGTTGGCTGAAGTGCTAGAGAAGTTGCCTGCTTATTCTCTAAAGTTATAACTTCCTCAGGTTTATCTGGCTAACTATGCACTCTAGTTGTTTCAGGAGCAGAACAAGTTGCCTGTCTCTGTGCAGAAGTTGCCTCAGGAACATCTGAAGTTTCTTGCTTGTGCACTATACTTGCATGTCCTCTATGTGCAGTTGTCTTCTCTGTTAATTTTGTTGCAGACCTTGGTGGTTCATTCACTTTCGTAGGCTCTCCTTTGTTGGATTGCATATTTGTCTTCTTCTCCATGTCAACTGAATAAATATATTCCTTGTAAATTCCTGGACTACATTGTACACCACCATCGGTCTATTCCAAACTTTCGCCATGTGAGGAACCTGATTTATTCAGCTCTTCTTGCAAAATAGACTTCAACTCACTCTGTGAATTGAATTCAAAGATGGCGGGTTCTTCGAGCCGTCGAATTTCTAGCAACTTCTTCCCGACATCCATCTTGCACAAATCCAACAAAGATATTTCCCCATATTTTTGTTGTTAGCTGCTCACAGCATCACCATGCTTCCCAGGAGCAATTTTCTGGATAGGCTGAGCAACTCCTCCCTTGATAGGTTGAGAAACTTCCTTCATGTTCTGCTCAATATCTTCCCTGGTCTGTGCATCAGGACTAGCTATCAAAGTTCTCTCAACCATGGTATTAGCAAAAACTATTGAGATGCCAGTGGGAAGAGACAATTTCCCATCGTGAGCCACCAATTTAGCCTTCTTGACATATGTGACACAGTCGGTTGGTATTTTCTCCTGGACAGATTGGCTATCTTTCTCCATGGTATGAGTAACTTTATTCCTGGTCTCGGCAACTTTCCCCTTGCTCTCAGCAACTTTCCCACTGGTCTCAGTAACTTTGCCCCTGGTCTCAGCAACTTTCCACCTAGTCTTAGTAAGTTGTTTACTGGTCTTAGCAACTTTTTCCCTGATCCTAGTAACTTTTCCACTGGCCTGCTATACAACATTCTGCATAGTCTATGGTACACCTTTCTGCATGGTCTGTTGGACAACTTTCTTCTTGGTTTATTGAACTACTTTTTAAACGGTAGCGACAACTTCTTCCTTGTTCTCAACAACTTCCCTGCTGTGTTCAACTTGTTCCATGTTTTTCTGTTCAACTTCCTTCCCGGGTTGTTTGTTAATTTTCTCCCTGGGTTCAGTAGTTCTCTAGATACTTTGAGTAACTTACTTCCTGGTATCAACAACTTTCTCCATGGTGTGTTCTGCAGCCTTCTCCCTGGTATCAACAACTTTTGTACTGGCGTGGGCAACTTTTTTAGTGGTATCAGCAACTTGCCCCTTGCCTGCTGAGCAATTTCCTCAATTGTTTTTCCACTAGTTTCCTTCCTAATGTGCTGAGCAACTTCCTTGCTGGTCTGAGAAACTTCCTTGCTGGTCTGAGCAACTTTATTCTTGGTATCAGGAACTTTCTTCCTTGTACTAGCAACTTCCTTACTGGTCTGAGCAAGTTGTTCCTTGGTCTGAGCAACTTCATTCCTGGTATCAGCAATTTTCTTCCTTGTATCAGCAACTTCCTTGCTGGTCTCAACAACTTCTTTACTAGTCTGAGCAACTCGTTCCTTGGTCTGGGCAACTTCATTTCTTCTTTTCTTAGCAACTTCCCATGGTCCCTTGACTAATTTTTTCACTGGGCTGAGCAACTTCCTTACTTGCCTGACGAACTTGTTTTGTAGTCTAGGCAAGTTCCTCCCTAGTCTGTTCAACATCGCCCTCAGCTGCCCTCTTCCTTTTCCCCCTAACATTGTATCCCTTTTATCAATATAGTACTAATCTGTGCAACTATCGTCCATGCTCTTGTCATCGTCACTAGCATCATCTTCATCTACTCCTTCACTACCAGATGCTATGTTCCCAGCGCTGTGATGGCTCAGTGTACGGCGCCAAAAAAGTGCTGGTGCAGCGTTGATGTAGAGCTCGTTGGGAACTCCAAGAGGAAGGTATGATGAGCACAGCAGAAAGTTTCCCTCAGTTATGAAACCAAGGTTTAATCGAACCAGTAGGAGCAAGGAAACACCCCAAAGGTGTTGCTAGCTGAGCCTTGGCAGGGCGCACTACCGGTGCTAGTAGCAACGTGGAGACCTATACAACACAACCACAGAACTTTGTCCCCAACTTGCGATGAGGTTGTCAATCTCACCGTGTTTTGCGGAAAACAAAGGATTACACGTATCGAATAGAAAGAAGTAATAGTTTGCAGAAAGTAAACACAAAGCAGTAAACAGTTTATAGATTGTATGTAAAGAAAAAGGACCGGGATCCATAGTTCACTAGAGGTGGCTCTCCTTAAGATAGATAACATGCTGGATGAACAAATTACAGCGAGGCAATTGACAAACATCGAGAAAGCAATACATGCATATACTAATCATCTTGACTCCTTTGAGATTCGATTGGGCATTACAACATTATACATAGACCGCCATCCAACTGCATCTATGACTAATAATCCACCTTCAGGTTATCATCGAACCCCTCCAAAGATTAAGTTGCAAGCAACAGATTATTGCTTTACGAACTGCGTGTAAAGTAAACAATACGATTGTTCTATGAACAAAAGATTGTTGTTTTCTCCCTAGTAGCAACAACACATCTAGTACCTTAGAGATTTCTGTCACTTCCCCAGATTATCAGAGGCATGAACCCACTATCGAGCATAAATACTAACTCTTGGAGTTGCTAGCATCTACTTGGCCAAGATAGCTACTAACAACGGAAAGCATGCAAGATCACAAATAACAAAGACATGATAGAATCAATAATCAATCTGAAATAGCATCTCAATATCCATCGGATCCCCGCAAACATAAAATGCATAATTACAAATAGATGATATTGATCATGAACGGAGCTCACAAGATCTAGACATGAAAGCACAAAGGAGGAGAACCAGCCATCTAGCTACTACATGGATCTGTAGTCTAAGGATGAACTACTCATGCATCACACCGGATGCTTGCATGGTGATGAAGAAGGCCTCCAGGGTGAATTCCGCTCTCCGGCAGGGTGCCGGGAAGAGCTTCAGATCCCTCCCAATCTAGGGATGGAGATGACAGCGGCTATAGACTTTTTCGTGGATTTTTTGATTGGGCCCTTAGGGTTTTCGTCCCGAGGGCAATATATAGTCGGAAGGGGAGACCGAGGGGGTGCCAGAGGCGGCCACACCACCCCCTGGAGCGGGCCAGGCTAGGCCGCGCGACCAGGTGGTGTGGTGGCCCCCTGGCCCCTCTCCGTCTCGTACTCTGGCATCTGGTGACTTCCAGAAAAATAGGCACTTTGGCTTTTGTTCCGTCCAATTCCGAGATCATTTTCTAACTTTCCTGGAACCAAAAACGGCAGAAAACAGGCAGCTGGCACTGTGGCTCTTGTTAATAGGTTAGTCCAAGAAATCATATGAAAAGTACTCCAAAGTGTGGACAAAACACAAGAAAGTGGATAAAACCAAGCATGGAACATCAAAAATTATAGATACATTTGCAATGTATCAACATCCCCAAGCTTAACTCCTTCTCGTCCTCGAGTAGGTAAGTGATAAAAAGAAAGAATAATTTTTGAGGTGATATGCACCATCATAAACTTGATCAAAGTATTTGTAAAACATTCAAAGCTGGGATCATAGTACTTCAACCATAACATGAAAGACAAAGTTCTAGTAATAAGACAAAGAAACTAAGATGCAACATAAAAAGGCACAAACAAAAGATTCATGAATAACAATGCTTTGCAAGACGTTTGTTTGTTTCACATAAAGAAAACATAGCATAATAGCATTCAGCTTGTCCCTCATAGAGTAGCAAATATAAATGCATAGGACACCTTCAAAGTTCATAAGAGTGACTAGATACAAATAGTTTAAAACAAGCAATATCAAGTTATGCATCAATCAACTAGTCTTGGGACAATGCACATAGAACTAAGAATGGCCACTATGCTCTCAAAGTAGGTGCATAAAGGTAGAAAGTGGAGACTCAATGTAATGGTGGAAGAAAGGCCTTTTTATAAAAGGAAGTAGGGATTCAAGTCTCATAAAGAGCTTCCAAAAATTATGGTACTTATAGCTTTCAGCTCTCATTGCCCCTATCATAAGCATCTTAAAGGTGATTAATGTTAAAGTGACACAACTAAGAGGATATGCTTGACAAGTTATAAACCAAAATCTCATGCCCCTTACTTACAAAGATCAAACCTCATGCTACTCAACTTTAGTCACGAGTAAGCTCTTGTCATTGTAAGTACATGTGTATCATTAAGAACCGCCAACGGGGTACCTCTTCACATGATACGGGAGCTCTCCCATAATCAAAATGAAAAGGCAAGCAGACAATGAGCATCTTAGCGATCTTTTTATTTGCTATTTGCATAGTTTTTATTGAGGATGCTTCATAGAGTGCTCATTATGGTGATGTTGCATGTTTCCACCATGATTAGGCATGGCTTAGGCTAGCCCAAAGCGCTTTCTAACACACATACAAACTCCATGATCTTACAAGTTCCACTTTTATTTCACACCGTCGGGATCCGTAAGCAAAAGAACATGATATCAACAGGGTACAAAGTACAAGTGTAATGTTGAAAGCGTTCCCCATGAAACATGGTTCTGCTAATTTCAACTTATAAAGCGCAAGCATATACGCAACATAGAAGGACCCAATGGTTCAAGTTTATTAGATGCAAAAAAGTAAAGTGTGCCATCAAGTTCGTGAGAGGTTTAATCACTAGTTTTCTCATAACAAGTTTAATTTGGAAGGTAAACAAAAGCATGAATATACTTGGAATAGCATAAGCTAGTAGGTAGGTATGGTGGACTCTTTGGAATAACTTGGTTTAGGGAGTTGGATGCATGAGTGGAACTCATACTTGGTTGTGGAGGCTAGCAAAAGACTGGGAGCGACAAACTAAGAGAGCAATAATGGCCACAATCATGCAGAGCGACAAAACATCATTGATCAAAGCATAAAGTGATACTACAAGTTGAAAACTAAAGGATCATAAAGGCTATGGTGACTTGGTATAGTCATAATATGGTGTGAGCATGCGCCAAGTCAACCCAAATAAAGCATCAAAGGAGAATACCACTATACTATGCTTTAATATGCTAAAACAACGCATGATTCATCCAAGGCACATTAAGCAATCTCAATTGTTTATAACAAGTCATGCTACAACAAAGAATACTAAGCATAAAGCCAAAACAATATCAAGCATGGCATGACAAAGCATAGGCCACAGTAAAAAACGAGCTCTTTTTACCATATAAGTAGAACTTTCCTACTCTTTTCCAAACCAAACCAAACTATTTGCAAACCAATGTATGAAAGAGGGGGTCCAACCAATTTATTCAGAAAACTAAGAAAACAAAAGCAAATGAAAAACCAAAATGAAAACAAAAAAGAAGACGCTCCAAGAACAACACAACTGTGTATGAAACAATAAAGATGAAGCGTTTGGAAGAAACCTGAGATTTTTATTGATGAAGAAGGGGATGCCTTGGGCATCCCCAAGCTTTGACGCTTGTACTTCTTGGATATTTCTTGGGGTGACACACGTGGAATATCCAAGCTTGATCTTTAGTCCATCCTTCATCTCATTACTCATTCCTTCCATACACCTGAAAATTTTCCTTCATACAAAACTTCACACAATCTTTATTAGCAACATTAGTGCACTCAAGATAAAAGGTCTTAAGATTTAGTTCTAACACCAAATAAACTCCCATTAGAACACTAGCTACTGTAGTACTTCCCTCAAAAAGCTCAATTCCCCAAAAGAATTCAAAAAGGAACCAACAAGAAGCAAATGCAGAAAATGGCAGAAATCTGTCAATACAGACCAGCAGGTAAAGATGAATTTTTCCGAAGACCTTCTGTTGCTCAAATCAAAAAGTGTTGAACTAACGAAAGTTAGATAACAACCTGGGGCAGAAGCACAAAAATTCACGCCTCAAAAAGACGTACTCCCTCCGGCCCGATTTACTTGACGCGGCCCTTGTGTATTGGATTTTTTGCGAAAACCCCCTTGCAGATTGAATTCTTCTCGAGCAAAGTCCTCATATCAAATTCAAAATCAGAAACCTGACCTGACAGAAGAGCTCCGTCCAGCGCTGGAGCTGGCTTGAGTTGGTCGACGTCGGCGTCGATGGCGAGCCCCACCCCCGCCAGCCGACCGCGTCCGCTCGATGAGCAGAGGAGGCGGGGCCTCCAGGAGTCGCGAGCTCCCCCGCCGGCCACCCCCACCTCGAGCAGCTCCGGCGCCACCCCTCGCCGCTCAGTGCTCGCCACCGCCCCTGGCTGCTCCGCACTCGCCGCCGGCCCTCGGGAATCTACTCCGCGCTTGACAAGCACCTAGACAAGGCCGCCGCCGCTGCTGCCTCGCCCTCCATGTCTAGGGGATCGGCTGGTGTCCGAGGTGACCACATCCTCCTCGTCGTTCGCTCCCCCGTCACCAAGGACCACTGCCCCAAAGGTGACGCGATCTCCACTCCTCCCCCACCTGAGATTCTAGAGTACAACAGACAACAATATCAGGAATCGCCATTTCTTGATGCCTCTATTAACACGCCATTATATTACTCTGAGATTCATAAACAATATCAGGAGTAACACTATCAGACACTGTTTACATCAGAAACCACTGAGACAACAATATCAGGAATTGCTTGCATACATCAGGAGTAACACTAAGACAACAATATCAGAAACCATTTTTACATCAGACAACAATATCAGGAGTAACACTATACATCAAAAACCAATATCAGGAGTAACACTGTACATCGGACAACAATATCAGGAGTAACACTGGTAGCCAAAACTTATGTGTCGTGTGATTAGAACCTTGTGTTAGGGTCAATGAACACATCTAAGGGCCTCTCTAATTTGCGGGACTCTAGAATTGAATCGTAGGCTTAAAAATATAGCTAGATTTTGTACTCTAGAATTGAACCTTCTGCAACTGGTAGCCAAAACATATATAGCACTAGCTTTTGAAACATGGCCTTCCAACAGCAATAGATTTTGATTTTGAAACAGTAGCATTTGACATCACACTACTAGTCATTTTTCCTTCATCTTCTTATATTCTTACCTCATGTGGAAACAACACACTACTAGTCATTTTCTTATATTCTTACATCCCAAGTCCTATAAAGAGTATGTTGTGGAAACATGACACTACTAGTCATTTTGTACTGCTCTATACCACAAATCTATAACAAAGTTAAATTTGTAAAATGGCAACATAGAATAAGATCAATGAGTGTTCTCAAGGGGAATAAACCTCTTTCAACAGAAAAAAAGGAGATGCAGAATTAAGATCCACTATATCAGTCATTGCCAATATATCAGAAATAAGAAAGCAGTATGGTACTCCAAGAATATTAAGCATACCTAAAGTCTATAGTTCAAGGCTCAAGAATATTAAGCATTTATTCAAGAAGCTGTTGTTGCCATCCACTTAATTTGCTGTCATGTGCCCCTACAAGTAGAAAATGAAAAAAACTAAACTGTGACTCCAGCCTAATCAACATAGCAGAACTAGTCCCTGGCGTTGTACTCAACATAATCAGCCTAATCAGCATAGCCAGTCATGTTCTGGTGTTATACTCAAGACTCAAACCACAGAGTACTAGTGTTGTAATCAAGATTCAAGAAACAACATGGACGAAAGGAAAGAAGGAAGGAAGGAAGGAAGGAGGATTGACCATGCGGGAAGGAGACGACGGGGATGTCCTCAAAGGGCCTCCATATCTCCAGGAGCTGCGGCTAGGAGGATTGACCTTGAGCATCTAGGAGGATTAACCTTGAGCATCTAGGAGGGCCTCCATATCTCTAGGAGCTGCGGCTGTGCCTGCGCCACCTCCCACCAGGTGCCTTGCGGGAAGGAGCTGCGACTGCGCCACCTCCCACCATGTGCCCGATCTCCGCCTCCATATCTTCAGGTGTCTGATCTCTGCCTCCACATCTCCCGCCCTCTGCTCCCCGTCACCTCCAAGATCCTCCTCCGCATGTATCCCCTCCCTCCTGAACCTCGATTTCTCCTATAGCTCCAAGAATCGATTTTGAGTCAAGAATGTGTCGCCAAGAACCAATTTTCAGGCAGGAATCGGGTTGGGGACTTGACCCGGGGAGCTACGTGGGGAATCGGTCCGGGCGGAGTGGCGGGGGAGCTTCACGGTGTGGGCGTGGGGGCGATGGCACGGCGAGAGCGACGACGCGGCGCGGACGAGCGAGCGGCGGAGCAGACAGTGGAGCGCCCGAAAGGGGATAAGGACGACGGGGATCGTGGAGCTTGTCCGAAATTTGGCTAGGACTTTTTTGTATAAAAGCAGCCGCGTCAAGTAAATCGGGCCGGAGGGAGTACAAAGATTTTACACGAATTTTTACGGTGAAGCACATAAATCTGTTTCGGGACAGCAACTTTCCCAATCATTATTTCTCTCTCATTAGAGGTTACTCTTGGCATAAAAAGCAAATAAAAAGGATAAGAAGAGGTTATTACAGAAGTAATAACTTCCAAGACTCATCTAAAACTTTTGGGTTACCTCCCAATAAGTACTTTTCTTTAACGCCTTTAAGTTAGGCATAAGAAGCAAGAAAGAATCAAGTGTTATCAAATGAAGAAGCATTAAGACCAAATTTTGTTTTCATAGGAGAGGCAAAATAAATCTTCTCTCTCTTCTTAGGGAAGTGTTCTATACCTTTCTTGAGTGGGAGTTGATATTTAATGGTGCCTTCTTTCATATCAATAATGGCACCAACAGTTCTAAGAAAAGGTCTTCCCAAAGTAATAGGACAAGAAGCATTGCATTCAACATCCAAAACATAGAAATCAACGGGGACATAGGCATTGTTAACCATAATAAGAACATCATTAAGACTCCCCATGAGTTTCTTTTTAGCATTATCATCAAGTGGGACATTCAAATAACAATCTTCAAGAGGAGGCAAATCAAGCATATCATAAATCCTTCTAGGCATAATAGAAACACTACTATCAAGATCACATAAAGCTTTGAAATCAAAGTCATTCACTTTCATATTAATGATGGGTTCCCAACCATCTTCTTGTTTTATAGGAATAGAAGCTTTATGTTTCATCTTTTCTTCTTTAATCTTTATGAGAGCATCAGTAATGTGTTTTGTAAAGGCCATGTTCATAGCACTAGCATTAGGACTTTTAGCAAGCTTTTGTAGGAACTTAATAACTTCAGAGATATTACAACCATCAAGATCAAAATCAAAATTATTATCTAAAGTAGTAGAACTATTACTAGTCTCAACACTAGTGGTGGTAATAGTAGAAACACTAATGTTTCTAGCAATTTCATCTTCTCTTTCCCACTTAGCATGTAATTCAGCTAATAGTCTAACATTTTCAACAATTCTTACTTGTATAGCATTAGTAGATGCAAAGGGATTATCATTAGTTTCAGGTTTAGCAGCCATTTTATTCAAGGAAGATTGAGCTTCAGCCAAAGATGCTATATTTCTTTTAGCATTAGAGAGTTTTTCCTCAGTAGTTTTATTGAAAGCAGTTTGTTTACTAATAAACTCTTTAAGCATAACTTCAAGTTCAGAGGGAGCACTCCTATTATTTTTGTAAGAATTTCCATAAGCATTACCATTGTTGGGAGGATATGGCTTATAATTGTTGTTACCAAAATTACTCCTATAAGCATTATTGCCAAAGTTGTTTTTTCTTATGAAGTTCACATCAACTTACTCTTCTTGAGCAACCAAAGAGGCTAAAGGAACATTATTTGGATCAATATGGGATTTCCCATTAACAAGCATAGACATAATAATATCAATCTTATCACTCAAGGAGGAAGTTTCCTCAACAGAATTTACCTTCCTACCTTGTGGAGCTCTCTCAGTATGCCATTTAGAATAATTAACCATCATATTGTCTAGAAGTTTTGTTGCGGCACCCAAAGTGATGGTCATAAAGGTACCTCCAGCAGCAGAATCCAATAGGTTCCTTGAAGAATAGTTCAATCCTGCATAAAAAGTTTGGATGATCATCCAAGCAGTCAGTCCATGAGTGGGACAATTCTTTACCAAAGATTTCATTCTTTCCCAAGCTTGAGCAACATGTTCATTATCAAGTTGTTTAAACTTCATTATTTCACTTCTCATAGATATAAACTTAGCAGGAGGATAGTATTTTCCAATGAAAGCATCTTTGCATTTAGTCCAAGAATCAATACTATTCCTAGTTAAGGAATTCAACCATTCTTTAGCTTTTCCTCTCAAAGAGAAAGGAAACAATTTCAGCTTAATAATATCACCATCTACATCCCTATGCTTTTGCATCTCACAAAGTTCAACAAAGTTATTTAGATAGGAAGCAGCATCTTCATTACCAATACCAGAAAATTGTTCTCTCATAACAAGATTGAGTAAAGCAGGTTTTATCTCAAAGAAAGTATCTTCAGGCACATGTGGAACAATAGGTGTGCTCATAAAATCATTGTTGTTGGTGCTAGTGAAGTCACACAACTTAGTGTTTTCAAGAGTAGTCATTTTTTTTGGGTTTCAAATAAGAAAGCAAACTAGTAAAACTATTTTTTGTGTGTTTTTGATAACCAAACAAGCAAACAAAGCAAAAAGAAACTAAGCAAAACAAAAATAACAAAGTAAAGAGATTGGTTATGAGGGTATCCCCTTGTGAAGATGTCCTTGACTCCCCGGCAATGGTGCCAGAAAAAATGCTTGATGGCTCAGTGTACGGCGCCAAAAAAGTGCTGGTGCAGCGTTGATGTAGAGCTCGTTGGGAACTCCAAGAGGAAGGTATGATGAGCACAGCAGAAAGTTTCCCTCAGTTATGAAACCAAGGTTTAATCGAACCAGTAGGAGCAAGGAAACACCCCAAAGGTGTTGCTAGCTGAGCCTTGGCAGGGCGCACTACCGGTGCTAGTAGCAACGTGGATACCTATACAACACAACCACAGAACTATGTCCCCAACTTGCGATGAGGTTGTCAATCTCACCGTGTTTTGCGGAAAACAAAGGATTAAACGTATCGAATAGAAAGAAGTAACAGTTTGCAGAAAGTAAACACAAAGCAGTAAACAGTTTATAGATTGTATGTAAAGAAAAAGGACCAGGATCCATAGTTCACTAGAGGTGGCTCTCCTTAAGATAGATAACATGCTGGGTGAACAAATTACAGCGAGGCAATTGACAAACATCGAGAAAGCAATACATGCATATAAGTATCATCTTGAGTCCTTTGAGATTCGATTGGGCATTACAACATTATACATAGACCGCCATCCAACTGCATCTATGACTAATAATCCACCTTCAGGTTATCATCCGAACCCTCCAAAGATTAAGTTGCAAGCAACAGATTATTGCTTTACGAACTGCGTGTAAAGTAAACAATACGATTGTTCTATGAACAAAAGATTGTTGTTTTCTCCCTAGTAGCAACAACACATCTAGTACCTTAGAGATTTCTGTCACTTCCCTAGATTATCAGAGGCAAGAACCCACTATCGAGCATAAATACTAACTCTTGGAGTTGGTAGCATCTACTTGGCCAAGATAATTACTAACAACGGAAAGCATGCAAGATCACAAATAACAAAGACATGATAGAATCAATAATCAATCTGAAATAGCATCTCAATATCCATCGGATCCTGGCAAACACAACATGCAGAATTACAAATAGATGATCTTGATCATGAACGGAGCTCACAAGATCTAGACATGAAAGCACAAAGGAGGAGAACCAGCCATCTAGCTACTACATGGATCCGTAGTCCAAGGATGAACTACTCACGCATCACACCGGAGGCTTGCATGGTGATGAGGAAGGCCTCCACGGTGAATTCCCCTCTCCGGCAGGGTGCCGGGAAGAGCTTCAGATCCCTCCCGATCTAGGGATGGAGATGATGGCGGATACAAACTCTTTAGTGGATTTTTGATCGGGTACCTAGGGTTTTCGTCCCGAGGGCAATATATAGTCGGAAGGGGAGGCCGAGGGGGTGCCGGAGGCGGCCACACCACCCCCTGGCGTGGGCCAGGCTGGGCCGCGTGGCCAGGTCGTGTGGTGGCCCCCTGGACCCTCTTCGTCTCGTACTCTGGTATCTGATGACTTCCGGAAAAATAGGCATTTTGGCTTTTGTCCCGTCCAATTCCAAGAATATTCATTTTCTGACTTTCCTGGAACCAAAAGCAGCAAAAAAACAGGCAGCTGGCACTGTGGCTCTTGTTAATAGGTTAGTCCAAGAAATCATATGAAAAGTACTCCAAAGTGTGGACAAAACACAAGAAAGTGGATAAAACCAAGCATGGAACATAAAAAATTATAGATACATTTGCAATGTATCAACATCCCCAAGCTTAACTCCTGCTCGTCCTCGAGTAGGTAAGTGATAAAAAGAAAGAATAATTTTTGAGGTGACATGCACCATCAAAGACTTGATCAAAGTATTTGTAAAACATTCAAAGCTGGGATCATAGTACTTCAACCATAACATGAAAGACAAAGTTCTAGTAATAAGACAAAGAAACTAAGATGCAACATAAAAAGGCACAAACAAAAGATTCATGAATAACAATGCTTTGCAAGACGTTTGTTTATTTCACATAAAGAAAACACAGCATAATAGCATTCAACTTGTCCCTCATAGAGTAGCAAATATAAATGCATAGGACACCTTCAAAGTTCATAAGAGTGACTACATACAAATAGTTTAAAACAAGCAATATCAAGTTATGCATCAATCAACTAGTCTTGGGACAATGCACATAGAACTAAGAATGGCCACTATGCTCTCAAAGTAGGTGCATAAAGGTAGAAAGTGGAGACTCAATGTAATGGTGGAAGAAAGGCCTTTTTATAAAAGGAAGTAGGGATTCAAGTCTCATAAAGAGCTTCCAAAAATTATGGTACTTATAGCTTTCAGCTCTCATTGCCCCTATCATAAGCATCTTAAAGGTGATTAATGTTAAAGTGACACAACTAAGAGGATATGCTTGACAATTTATAAACCAAAATCTCATGCCCCTTACTTACAAAGACCGAACCTCATGCTACTCAACTTTAGTCACGAGTAAGCTCTTGTCATTGTAAGTACATGTGTATCATTAAGAACCGCCAACGGGGTACCCCTTCACATGATACGGGAGCTCTCCCATAATCAAAATGAAAAGGCAAGCAGACAATGAGCATCTTAGCGATCTTTTTATTTGATATTTGCATAGTTTTTATTGAGGATGCTTCATAGAGTGCTCATTATGGTGATGCTACATGTTTCCACCATGATTAGGCATGGCTTAGGCTAGCGGCCCAGGCGTTTCTCTAACACACATACAAACTCCATGATATTACTTGAAATAAAGAATGAAGAATGACAAACTGTAGTGATAAAAAAGCATAATCATAATCTTGCCTGTTGTTATCCTCATCTGAATTGTCAGAGTCCTCATCAGGCAACACTGGTTCTTCGACTTGTTTATTGTTTTTTCTTCTTTTCGTAGGTCTTTGTTGACCTCTGTTACATACAACACCTTCTTCTAGCTTGCCAATGCCATTGACACACTTTGCCATGATCTCTTCAAAATTTGAGGACGCTACATGAACCAAAGCAGATGTTTTCTTTTTCTTTGCAAGTTCATTGAAAAAAATAAACATAAGTTGCAAAACAAAATCCAAATTTGAAGTTCATTGCAGCAACTAGTAAAAGTCTAATGCATATAATGTACAGGAAAACAAGATTAAAAATGATGCAACTATGTGAAGGAAGCAACTACTTCAACTACCTATATGCAACAAGCCACTGGTATATGTGTTGAAGGCAATTACAAAAAAGTGCAGTAAAATCTAAAAGTGCACAAAAAGTAACCAAGTTTGCAGTAAGCAACTACAAAAAAGGGATGAAGAGAAATAAAATTGAGGTACTCACACATTGGTCATAATTTGGTGGCAAATTTGAGGTGACAAACTGTTCAGCCTTTAGCAATCCGCCGAAAAGTCCTCCATGATGCATGTCTCTATATTTCTCCTTCAGCTGATTTTTAGAATACATGTTAGTTAATTTGTAATTTAAGTGATCCAGAAAGTAGGCATATAAGGGAGAATGAAAAAAACAAGCATATCACGCTTACTTGCAGTTTGACAAAAAACCCGGACTGATCATGTCTTTCTTCTTGACCTTATTTATCAAGGAACTATTCCAAACGTTTATTCAAGGGTTGCATTGACTAATGATCTCGTCAACTTCTACACAATCTAGGTACAGTTGCTGTTCAACGGAGAAAAAACAGGGAAAAAGGAATCAAATGCAGAACATATTCTTAGACAATATGCTCGCCTAGCGGAAAAGAAAACGAACTCTTTTTCTTTGGCTTATGGATTGTAGATGAACATGTGCTTTAGCAATTAAAGGTATCATATAGGCAACTAACATGTTGGTTTGATCAACGACATATAAAAAACAACTATTCATCGAACAAATTCACATGGTTTAGCATACAAAATGAGGTGGGTCTGGTTCTGTACTTGTACTAGCAACTTCTAGTTCCATATAGGCAACAAACATGTTTGTTTCAGCAACTTAATGTGATAGAAAAATGAACTACACAAGAGATAAACATGTTTCAAGATGTAAAATATTTTAGCGCAAAATCTGAGATATGCTGAATGCCTACTAGCAACTTCTAGTTCTATACAGGCAACAAACAGGTTGACTTGATCAACTACATGTGTCACAGAAGCAACTACATGGCATGAACAAACATCTATCAAGGGTAAAAATTTGTACACTTACCATGAGGTGATAAACACAGTAGCATACAGACTTCTTATTTCCCAATGAACTCAAAGCAATCTTGATCTGGTCAACAACAAACTGACAGATGTTTGTGTGGGGGAGGATATCAACATCATATACAGCGAGAAAGCAGCGTGAGCTGACTTTTAGACCAGTTGTGGGTGCAAGAACATTGAAGGCCATTACTTCCCAAGCTCGAAAAAACTTAGGGCCTGATGACCCGCCCATTTTCTTGATCATCTTGCACCAGCTGGTAAGATTAGGAGAATTTGTTCCAGGGAAACCGTAATCCTTGTTCATTTCTCACATGATGTTATTGTACAACTCAGAGCACACTTTTAAACCAGAGTTAGATAACTTCTAAATCCTATGCACACTGTTTGCATCAACCGGTATCTTGCCGCAGTCAGTTATCACTAACTCAAAGCTGTCGGGGTCATAGCACTTCATAACCCTCCGACTGAAGTCAAGAGGCATGGTGCAGACGCCAATGTTCAACAGGCCGCCAAACTCCTTAATAAGTACAATCTTCTGTACACCTATCAAACCGTTGTTTAGTGTGACAAAACGCGATGGTGATGCCCTGCTTCTAATTTCCCCAATTTCCCGAACCTAAAATTTAAGCATGTAAAAAGTAATATATTAGGCAAGGGAAAAAACAATGTACATGCGAAAAAAAAGCAGTTGAAGGGGTACAGATAAGGAAAAATACAAAAAAAAGTACAAGTAAGATATAGACCTATGTTAGCAACAAATATACCAAAACTTACACTACCAATTTATAGTTCCATATAGACAACAATATATGGTAGAGAAGCAATTACCTACTGCACAGAAGCAACTAACTAGTGCAGATAAGTAACTACACAGGTAGCATGGTAGAACTTACATCAGAGTTGTCTGTTTTCTTGGTGGCTACAATTTTTTCCCCTTCTTCTTAGGATTTGCCCCCATGTCAACCATATCACTGGATGGTTTCTCTGCAATTGCCTGTTTAGACCGCTTCCCTGGAGGAAGGCCACGTTTAACCAGCCTTTATTTTCTCTTGCATAGTAGCTTCCTTCGTAGGTGGAACCTTAGTTTTCCGATTCCTGAAGATGAGTCCCCACCTGCTGTAGGATCAGACCCATCCATCATGCACACCTGTCAGATAAGAACACAAACAGGTTTAGTTGAGCAACTACTTATGAAAGTAAAACAACTACATATAGGCGACTATATTCTGAATATTGATGTTATTTCTAAGAAACTACTAGTGTCAAATAGCCAATGGATAGGTTGGGTTGAGCAACTTCATTTAACAAGAGAAGCAACTATAGAAAAGGGAAAAACTACATAGTAAAAAAACAGTGCAACTTCTAGTTCAATGTAGGCAACAAACATGTTGGACAGAGCAACTACTTATGTCAGATATGTATGTGAGCACCTACTAAATATCAGACAACCAACTTCTAGTGTCGTGTAGGCAACAAACATGTCGGGTTGAGCAACTAATAATGTTAGACAAGCAACTTCTAGTGTCATGTAGGCAACAAACATGCCAGGTTGAGCAACTGCTAATGTTAGATAAGCAACTTTCAGTCTACGATAAGCAACTTGCAGGCTACGGAAAAGCAACTTCTACCAGCAACTACTACTATCTTATATCCAACAACCACGTTTATGCTGGCAATTTTTTTGAGAAAATAATCAACTACTCAACCAACACAAGCAAGTGTCCAATTGCTAGATTGTATATTCATCTAGTAATAATGCGCATCAAAATTCCCCCAGACCCCCTTCCTTAATGGCTACAATCATGAATGCGCATCATAAAATCCCATAGAGCAGTTGCACGGCGAACCCTGGCGCCAATCCAACCCCGGGAGACCCACGCAAAATCACGAAACACATAGAGGCAAACATGGATGAAGGAAATTCATGGACGGAGGTGAAATCATCGGGTAAACGTATCGCCTATTTTGTCGCGGTGATCGAAATGTGCTCAAAACTCCGCTAGTAATCAACGAGAAATGTGCCGATACTCCAGATTCTATCAAAACAACGAGAATCCCCCAGAAATGAATGCCCTGGTTGCTCGCCAAGGCCCTGATGTAGATCTCCACCGGGTCGCGCTAGACCCTCTCGTCGGAGTGGCTGCATTTTCGTCTCCAGCCCCCGCCTCCGCCTTCTGATCCGCCCCACACCGGCAGTTGCAAGCAAGAGAGCGCAGAGAGATGAGAGAGAGCAGGAGAGGGAGTTAATGCGGGAAGGGAAGTGTGGATAGGGACAAAAAAGGGCCTGGTCCCTTTCCCCATGATGCCACGGTGGCACGTCCGTTACAACCGCGTGCGACGTGCTTTCGCCCGTAGCGTGCCGAACTCGTCGAACGAGTGCCTGCGCGCCGTCAAGTAATTAGGATAAAACTAAAGGTCTTAATTAGCATTAACAGCCACACGATACTGCTAGCATGAGCAAATTTCCTTGCCAAGGCACGTAGAGACAACCCTTGTAGGCTGGAAACAGGCAACACCCGACAAATGAACAGTAGTTTTTCTAACATGATTTAAACTGGTAAACATCTAGAACTTGAATCTTGGAGCAGTAGCTGCAGTGCATCAGGTCTGGCCTGCTTCTCCTTTGGTAGTGTATCCCACCTGGTCAACAGCAGGTGCTCCCTCGCGCTCCACCAGCGCGTCTTCCACAGCTATCACGAAGTCGCGGTCGATGCGGAAGAGGGCACGCAGCGCATCAATGGCGATGTCTGGCAGCCGTCCTCGAACATCTGCACAAATTTTGCAATTGCCGCCTCAGTGGGCGACTCATCAGTGTACTTGGGCTTCTCTGGCAAATTCACTTCTTTTGTACCTACTCATCAGTTGTTTACCTTTCTTCGAGACCCCCGCGTCGCCCTTCTCTGGCGACACGGGGGGAAACCCTAGCCGCCGCCGGTAGGGCCCCCTCCTCCACCCTCCCCCACTGCTCCGTCGCTAGAGGGCCCGTCGGCGAAGCCTCGCTCGTCCCTAGGAAAGTGGCAGTGGGGTGGCTTGCTCTCGTAGGGTCTCTGCGCCCGCACCCCTCCTGCGTCCTCCCTCTCTCGCCACTACTAGGTCACCACCGGGCTCGTCCCGCGTGGCCGATGACGGCGGTGTGGGGCCTCCTCCTCGCGCGTGGGCAAGTGGAGGTCGTTCCCTCCATCTCACATGCCGCCCGTGGTGGTGGAGCCCCTTCTTTCGTAGATCTGGCGGGAAGAGCTCCAGGCGGTCGGTTTGGTGGCCCTGGCCGGTGTGCGTGCAGGCAGGGGGGGCAGGGGACCGACCCCATGAGTCCCCCATACTTCCTTCTTCTTCCCCAGATCTTGGGAGGGATCCCGCTCCGACACTGCGGGGTGTTTGGACCCTAGGGCGGCGGCCCTGCTGTTGGGTTCGCAGCATAGAAAACAAAAAATTTCCTACGGTGTGAACTACACGCCAAGATCTATCTACTAGGTACAAAGAAACGGGTGGACATACATCCAACGAGAACTTACCCTCATAGACAACGAGCTTTGTTAACGAGTAGAAACTCGTGGTTGATGTAGTCGTACACTTGCCGATCTCAAGATCGTGATGAAGTCCAGCAGGTCCCGCTCCAGCACGTCCATTAGATCCAGCTCCAGCACCACCAAGTCCAGCACCACAAAGAAGCGGTGCATCCCTGATCGCACACACGTCCGGTACCCCGACAACCTCCGTCCCTCGCTCCAGCAAAGCAGCAGAAGCAGCAACTCCTTTCCAGATAAAGCCACCGGGAACATGTATCTCGCTAATCCGAGACCATGGGGGAATAATACTAGAGGGGGAGAGAGATCCTTCACAAGGAGGTGTTAGTGAGAAGTGAGGAGGGGGTGGCCTTTTATAGGAGGAGGGGGGTGCCCCTCCTTCATGGCCGGCGCATGGAGGAGGTGACTCTTCACCTCCTCCGTTCATGTGGTGGTAACCCCTCCACATTAAAATGCCTCTTCACATTCCCTTTTAAAGTCTCCACTTTAAATGCATTAAATTTCTCCAAATTTAATGCTCTCTCATTTAATAAAACTCTTTTATTATTTTTATTCAGAATTTTGTTAATTACTTTAATTAACAAATATTCACATAAAACCCCCTGCAACATTTCAATATTACATGCAGAACCAATTTCAGCAATTTCACCCAAAACAGTTTCGGTGTCTATTGAAATAATTCCAGCGCTTTCTTAAATCTTTATCTGAAACATATTTGCTCCAAATGGTGTCGGTATCCCTTAAGTGTGTCACCCTACGATTCGCGAATAATGCAGACATGATCGAGACCCCTCTCCGATCAATAATCAGCAGCGGGACCTGGAGATCCGTACTGACTCCTACACATTCAACGATGACTTCTGTGATCGTGAGAACCTTTAACGCTTGTAACTAAATCCCTTTGTCTCGCAATATATTACATGTCCGAGATTCGATCATCGGTATCTCCATAACTAGTTTGATCTCGTTTCCGACATGCACTCTTTTCTTGTTCCCGTGATATAACATTCTAGTGATCACATCACTTGCTTGCAAGCTATTTCAATGTGATATCACCGAGAGGGCCCAGAGTATATCTATCCGTCATAGGGATTGACAAATTCCACTCTTGATCCATGAGCCTCAACATAACACCTTCGTAGCCCTTTCTTTTTCGCGGCCTTTCTCTCCCTGTCCATGAATTCCTTCGTGGTCTCCTTTTCGTCTATGGCGTGCAGCTGTATCAGCTCACGCCCAACTCTATCCTCTATGTTTCTTGCTTTGTTACTCTTTGTGAATGCTTACTCGGGATCCATCCCCATTGGGGCATGTGGAAGTATTTCTTTTATGTTCGTCAGAATGCCACCGACACCATTGTCCATGACGTTGGTGGCACCATTTTTTTCTGTCCACTCCGGTGTAGACTATTTTGATTTTAAGATCACTGACTCCGTCCAAGGATGGAAAATCAAGTGGTTTTACATCAAGGATCAGTCAGTTGAAGGTTAGTCTTTCGTCTTAGCCCCCTTTGGCTCCAAGAAGCCTTGTTGCAAACTTGATTCTTGGGATCAGCATCCCACTCCCGAAGAAATGACAGAGATTGAACCCCTTCTTGCCCGTATTTTAAAATTGCGTCATGAGATTGGCAAGGAACTGTCGGGACTTCAAATTCTGGCATATTTCTTGCGGATCCGCATGCAGCCTCTACATGCCAGGATTTCTGGTTTGTGGACATATACCGGCAAGAAAGACCCCATGATGATTTCACAGGATGATCTTACCCTTAAGGCGTATGAAAAAAGGGTTTAGAATTTTATGACCCTTACAAAGAAAAGCTCGGTTCCTTCTAATTGTTGCGTAGAGTCTTTTGGCAAGAAGAACCACCTTCCCGAGGTAAATTCCTTGATATTTTGCTTTGTTCATCTCAGTTTTTTGTTCTTTTGCAATTGTATTCTTTTGCGATTTGTTAGTCTTCTGTTTACGCAGGATTATGATCATCTATCCTGCCTTCCTCCTCTTCCTAAGAGCGGTGAGCTTCCTGCCAATACTTCTGCATCTGACGATCTCCCTATGACTGGGACTACTGTTGATGAGGAGATGGAGACGTCTACCGCAGAATCTTCATCGGGTACGCTGTCGCTTCCGTCGGCTCGTTCTGAAGATTTTCGCGTGGCGCCTGCTGGTGAAAAAAAGGAAATGTCCTAACACCGTGGAGGTGATTGAAGACTCGGATGACTCCACTTGTTTAAAGCCTTTGCGTGTCGTCCCAGTTTCATCGGCTCCACCCCAGATGAATCGGTTCCGCTTTACGCAGAACGTTTCTTCGTAAGTACTTACTGCCTTTTATATTTCTCTGGAGCCTGCGTTTTGATCATTGTGCGTTTAATTTGTAGTGATGACGGGGAAGGTCCTTCTTTGTCTCCTCCCGGTACATCTGTTGCACTTCCTCCTACAAAGTCTTTGCAGCTATCCATGGACCTAATGGATTTGCATGCATCTCCTACGGGTCACATTATCTAGAAAGATGTTGCCACCTCACACAGATCGCCACTGTACAAAAGAATAAAATCAGTGGGTAAGGGTGTGATGATATCTGAAAGCCCTGTCGAGGTGGATATGCAAGACGTAAGTGTATCCGTGCTTTTTTTAATTTCACCATGGATCCTCCTTTACTTGTCTTTCCTAATGTCTTTCTTTATAGCCCGTGATCCGTGAGATGGTTGATATGGCCTCTCACTTTATCAGGATCCGTAATAAGGTCGAGGGTCTAAAAGGTATATTTCATCTTTTTGTGACTTTTGCACTTCCTCCCATTTTTGACCCTTTGTATTACTTTCTGATTTCTTCAGCTGCTACCAAAGAGTCTGAGGTCATCCAGGATGAGGCGATGAAGCGTGCCGATGATCTGGAGGCCAAACTTTGGATTGCCGAGAAAGCTTTGGAGGAGGCCAAGCAGAAAGCCAGCGCTGATGCTGAAGAGAAGGCCAAACAAGCTGCCACCCGAGATGAAAGTCTTCAGAAGCGCTTGTAGACCCTCAATGCTTCCTTAAATCGTAAGTTTGTTGTTGGCGAGGGAGAATTTTTGTTTCAGTCCCCATTGCTTCTGTGTTCTTATCCCCCTTTTTTGGTATGTGTTGAATAGTCAGACCAATTTTTTTTGCTGGATGAAGATAAGAAGGTTGATCCTTTATCGGATGTTGTTAGCACTTTGGAGGCTAATATTGTTCATGTGCACAACCTCCTTGGCCGCTCACACCGCGCCTTCAAGAGCCTATATGCCGAAGTTTTAAAATCGAAGGAAGTACCTGGTGACTTGAACGACGTCGTCACTATTTTTGTGCTAACCCTAGTCCACTTGTTGGCTACAGCGTGACTTAGTCGAAGAGCGGTGCCAAAACTTTGATGGCATTGGCGATCGCGCACGGTGAGAAGGTCGAGTGGGAAAAGGTTAGCTCCTCTATCCCGGTCAACTCCAAAGGCCAAGCAGTTGATTTGAAGCCTTTCATTAAGAGGGCCAAGAAATATTCACGGCTGCTCCTGGGTATAGGCTTAGGTCCGGAGAAATCAGCTGCTCCTTCTTCGACCGGTGCTCCTTCTTCGGCTGCTACCCCTGTTATTCCCGTAGCTAGCGCTTCTTCTTCAAATCAGCTCTGTAGCTTTTGTAGTGTTCCATATATCTTCTGTTGCTGTTGTAATGAATATTTATCGTATCCTGTTGCTCAATTCTTTCTTTTAATGAAAAGAAAAATTCTGAAGGCTTTTGTGTCTTTCGTATATCTTGCCAGATTTTTAGAGATTTGGTGGCTCCTACCGCACCTGTGAAATCATCGGATGCACTCCCATTCCCATATGAAACGGGTGCGACCGATACTGCCATTGTACGCACGATAGATCTGCGTTGTATGCCGACACTACAAGGAATGTGCTAACTAGTGACCCCAAATATTGGTCATAGAAAGGTCATAGTAATTCACCTATGACCTTTCTATGACCAAAAACAGTAGGTCACATAGCGAGGGTCACTATAGACAGCTAACGACCTTTTTTTTGAATTGGTCATGGACAGTTATGACCAAAATAGATGGTCATGGAGCCTATGACCAAAAAAATTTGGTCACGGGCTATCAACCCTGTCCACGCAAGATCCTACGTGGCTGATCCTACGTGGCAAATCCATGACCAAATCAGATGGTCATTGATCAGATTCGACCCGATCTAGTTTTGTTCTTTAGATGGGCTAGCCCAACAATTCCAGCCTTTTATTTTCTAGGCTTTGGATTTTATTATCCATTTATTATGTGGGACAAGCCCATATATTCTTGGGCCCTCGCAATTTCATTTGCTCAACATTTCTGTTTTTCTGATTTAATTTACAATTTGTCCCACATATCAGATGTGTCCTACTTATCAGTGGTGATTAACTAATGGTCCCTACTAGTCAGGTGTAGTTACACACAGGTCTACTAGTCAGCATTCAAATTTCTACAAGACCCACTCATCAGATTCCAATTTCTCACAGATTACAATTTGCACTATTTGACAATAACAACAAATATTTCAAATACACAGTGTACCAGATCGAACACTTTCAAGTAACAACAAAACAATTTCTATTACAATCATTCCATAATCCTTATCTAACACAGTATTACTGATATCTAAACTCTAGCTCTGAAAATATATCGTATTTGTTGTGTGGGTCTACGAGCTTCTTCAAACTTCAGACTGCAGCTTGTGCTTCCCAAAGATGCCTGCAAAGGCAAGATACGTATGTCAAATAGTTAGTTAGCTGGAAACGCATAAGGCACATATAGAACACGACATAATCGAAAAAAATGCAACCGGGGGACCAAAAAAGATTGATGAAAAACTGATACATTTCAGGTTATACATTCCATTATAACACCGCATCCACTATTCCTTAAGGAGGTGCTAAAATGCATAAGGCGGTCACAAGGTGAAGTGAGCAACATATGTATGTTAGCACAGATAGCCAAGGACGAACTGATACATTTCAAGTGGTAAATATAAAATTACGAGTGGATTCCTGATAAACCCATGTCACTAACACGAACAACTAAGCAAATATTGGTTCCCTGCTAATATAGGAAAGCATCACTATAGTTCAAGTCGGCTTGACAACTCAGAAGGACGTAATGACAGGAGTTGAACATAAGCGGTATGAAAGCAAAAACAGTCACCCTGCCAACAGCCTAAACAAACAGATTTCTTCAGTTCCTGAAGCTCATTGCTCTGAGGAGGAGACTTACTAGATGTCTTCCGCTGTCTTTTTGCATCCATCAGAGCCGAACATAGACACTTCTATGGCCGAGTTGCCAATGCAGGTGAAGATCGGGATGTCCTTTTGCCATCAGCTGAACCTGGCATAAAAACAACATCAGGCATATCATAAAAAGCCAGAGCACCCCAATATTAGCAAACAATCAGCCAAGCTCCTTCATAAGAAAAACACATGTGCAAACAAATGGCATGGGTGCTAATACAATTGCTCAAGACCATTTTACTTCATATACGTTCTAGGTAATAATATGTAGTTGGTGACTTGATTAAACATGTCGTTTTCTTGCATAACCTGATAAATCAGCAATAAACACAGCAGCTGACCAGATCAGGACGCGAACCCTCCATCTCCACTATAAGCATATCTTATAAGAGAGAGAGAGAGAGAGAGAGAGAGAGAGAGAAACTGTACCTGCAAGGCAAGGGACAGCTAGCCTAGAGAGCATGGAAGCACGGGCAGCCGAGGGATGCCGATAGGTTGATGTGATTCATCGTTACTCCGCCACTTGTTGTCAAGGTTGAGGAAGGTGTTCGGCCATCCTTAGCACCAGCCTTGCGATGTACAAAAAATTAACCACCTTATGTACAAAAAATTAACCACCTTATCTACAAAGATAAATGCATATAGTCATATAGATGAACCACACAAAGAATATAACCTACACAAAAATTATTAAGCCACCTAGTGCTAATACAATCAGATCATGTCATTGTTTACTTGGAGATTTCAACACAATGGCATGTGCAATACACTGAGGCATCTAGTGTTAATACAAACTAAGCTGCAGAATACGTTTACTAAGCTGCAGAACAGTAGGAGATCAGATCAGGCTGTTGCAAAATCTACTGACTAGCAATATGTTGCAACCAAGATTAAAAACAAGTACAAGACATATCCATGCAAAGAACTGAATAACATCTACTGTCATCTAGTTTATCTCAAGAACGGGGTTACACCCTACCTCCTGCAATTATAAGAAAGCTTATCACAAACAAGTAATAAAAGGAAAATAACAAGACCATCGAGTTACTAACAACAAAGCAAGGAAATTAGGTTATCAGTAGATATTTGCATGAATCAGATTATTAGCTAGCACAAAGTAGCACAAATCAAGAACTTTAGTGGGACAGGACTAGATCTTCCTAAAGACTAATGTACAAACAGAAGTGAAGAAACTACTCCAGTTAAATGCGTTGGGCTCTAAGTAGGCCAGTAGGGAAATACTGCAGTTAAACTAGAAAGTATATTTTGAAGCAGTGACAACAAGATTAGTGAATCGAGGCAGTTCATTTGTCTCTGTCGAATTTAACATGAACTAAAAACTGAAGATACTCCTAGACAGTAATAACAAATAGCCAGGGAACCATATTTAACCGATTGAATATTATCTGAACCACATTGCCGTAGCAGGGAAAATCACCAGTATAATAGGACAACAGAACAACTTGCTCGAGCTCAGGTCAGCTTATGCAAAAAGGGCTAGTAGTCCATGTGTGAGCATACTGGTAGCTACGGAGTTCGTTTTGCCAAAATTCTAATCGCGACACAGAATAGAGGAGCTCTGAATCTGCTGCAAGTCTGAAAATCTAGCATCCCGGATCTAAGTGTGGCACAAAATAGAAGGAGCGGGGTGTGTACCTAGAGAATTTTGGTGATGGTCTCGACGGTGGCGGTCTTGTTGATGTCGACCTCGTAGGAGCGTACGACGAAGCACTCCTTGACGGAGAGGCCATCCTCCATGAGGCTCCCCATCCGCAGCCGCTTTGCCAAGCCCCGCCACTCCCCTCTCCCCACGCCGCTTGACCCCTCCACGGTCGCCACCGCCGCGGCGACCCACGCAGCCGCCGGCAATGCCATGATACCTCGCGGGCGGGCACAGTGCACAGCCACGGGGAGCGGATGGGCCGCACGAAGAGGCGGAGTGGACGGAGATGGGCCGGGATGGGAGGGGAAGCTCACCATGGTCGTCGCTGGTTCCTGGTCCGAGCTCCCGAACGCCTCTTCTCCTAATGGCCACGAGCGCGACGCGGGCAAGGCGAGCTCGACAGAGCGGCGCGCGTCGATGCACGAACGCACGCTCGCGCCGGCGAACAGGCCCGCCGTGCTACCATGACTGCTTCAAGGAGGCGGGGCTGGAGAGCTCGAGTTGTGCGGGGATTCGATGCGATCTGAGAAGATCAGGAGCGCCACGCCGCCGTGGTTGGGGATCTGGAGAGAGGCGGTGGGGTCGGGGAGATGAGGTCTCGCGCGTGAGGGGGTTAGGGTTTGGGGTGTGGCTCGGTCGCGATCAGGATGGCAGTGTGATGATTTCACGAATTACCCCTCCAACATTTGTGGTGCAAGAAGGAGAATTTAGGGCATTTTGGTCAATTCATGTCCAAAATGTGTGGGGGACGGGCAGGAAGGAGAAATTGGCGCTGTACTTTGGGCCGTTGGATGAAGGCCATCTAAACGGTTGGTATGCTTAGTTGGGCTGATCCGTGGGTATCCTTACTCTCTCTTTTGATTGGCTGGCTGTGTTGCCCCCTCTTAAAAACAACGTAAGTAATTAAAAAAATCAAAAAAGGGGAAAACGAGCAATTTTATAGCCAGAATCATGACATAGTTTATTATAATGTGCCCATATTGTGCACGCATGTGCATATTGGAATGGCGAACAATGTTGCAGGAGGAAGTTTTCCTTTTCGTCGCACACAAAAAGTATTTTCCATTTTCCGAGTGGCAAAAACAGGGCGTTTTGTGAAGCAACCACCAAATGGTTAATTCAAAATGCTACCACCATATTTTTCAAAAAATACTATACCACCTTGCATGGACAATGTCCCAAGTAGGATATCGCAAACCTTTCTGTCCACCCATGGCGAAAAAGACAAATATCTGCCGAATCGGTAAGAAGTGGGTCCGGTTTGAACTACAACTACATGATCTAATGCTCATGATTTTTTGAAAAAATCATTTTTAATCTCACAATATGATGTTTCTTTAGAGATCCTATGCAATTTTAGCAAGGATCATCCCCTATCTATCAACCTTCGTGCCCGCCGTTTTGACCATAGTTTGAAACGGGCATGAAAAATTTAAAAATGATCCAAACAATGTAAAACTTTCACGTGGTATCATATTATGTGACATATTTTCAAGGAAAAATACCAAACTTGGTATATTGCGAACATCTCGAAAAAACCTTCACAAAAATGACCTATCTTGTTCGAGGTTTAATGGCTTTTAGGTCAAACGACCAATGTTATGGCCAGAATTGTGACATAGTTTGTTATAATGTGCCCATATTATGCACGCATGTGCATCTTGGGATGGCGAACAATGTTGCAGGAGGAAGTTTTCCTTTTCGTCGCACACAAAAAGTATTTTCCATTTTCCGAGTGGCAAAAACAGGGCGTTTTGTGAAGCAACCACCAAATGGTTAATTCAAAATGCTACCACCATATTTTTCAAAAAATACTATACCACCTTGCATGGACAATGTCCCAAGTAGGATATCGCAAACCTTTCCGTCCACCCATGGCGAAAAAGACAAATATCTGCCGAATCGGTAAGAAGTGGGTCCGGTTTGAACTACAACTACATGATCTAATGCTCATGATTTTTTGAAAAAATCATTTTTAATCTCACAATATGATGTTTCTTTAGAGATCCGATGCAATTTTAGCAAGGATCATCCCCTATCTATCAACCTTCGTGCCCGCCGTTTTGACCATAGTTTGAAACGGGCATGAAAAATTTAAAAATGATCCAAACAATGTAAAACTTTCACGTGGTATCATATTATGTGACATATTTTCAAGGAAAAATACCAAACTTGGTATATTGCGAACATCTCGAAAAAACCTTCACAAAAATGACCTATCTTGTTCGAGGTTTAATGGCTTTTAGGTCAAACGACCAATGTTATGGCCAGAATTATGACATAGTTTGTTATAATGTGCCCATATTATGCACGCATGTGCATCTTGGGATGGCGAACAATGTTGCAGGAGGAAGTTTTCCTTTTCGTCGCACAGAAAAAGTGTTTTCCATTTTCTGAGTGCCAAAAACAGGGCATTTTGTGAAGCAACCACCAAATGGTTAATTCAAAATTCTACCAACATATTTTTCAAAAATACTAGACCACCTTACATAGACAATATCCCAAGTAGGATATCTCAAACCTTTCCATCCACCCTTGGAGAAAAAGACAAATGTCTGCCAAATCGGGAGGAAGTGGGTCCGATTTGAACTACAGGTATATGATCTAATGCTCATGAATTTTTGGAAAAATCATTTTTAGACTCACAATATGATGTTTCTTCAGCGATCCAGTGCAAATTTAGCGAGGCTCATACCCTAGCTAAGAACCTTCATGCCCACCGTTTTGACCATAGTTTGAAACGGGCATGAAAAATTCAAAAACGGTCCAAACAATGTAAAACCTTCATGTGGTGTCATATTATGTGACATATTTGCAAGGAAAAATACCAAACTTGGTATATTGTGAACATCTCGAAAAAAGCTTCACATAAATGACCTATCTTGTTCGAGGTTTAATGGCTTTTAGGTCAAACGACCAATGTTATGGCCAGAATCGTGACATAGTTTATGATAATGTGCCCATATTATGCACGCATGTGCATCTTGAGATGGAAAACAATATTGCAGGAGGAAGTTTTTCATTTTGTCGCATAGAAAATGCATTTTCCATTTTCCGAGTGCCAAAAACGAGGCGTTTTATGAAGCAACCACAAAATGGTTAATTCAAAATGCTGCCACCATATTTTTCAAAAATATTAAACCACCTTACATAGACAATGTCACAAGTAGGATATCTCAAACCTTTCCGTTCATCCATGGTGAAAAAGAAAAATTTATGCCGAATTGGTAGGAAGTGGGTCCAATTTGAACTACAGGTACATGATCTAATGCTCATGATTTTTTGTAAAAATCATTTTTAGACTCGCAATATGATGTTTTTTTAGAGATCTAATGCAAGTTTTAGCGAGGCTCATCCCCTATCTTCATGACCACCATTTTAACCATAGTTTGACACGTGGACATGACACATAGGCCAAACTGCTTAGTTGGCAGCCTAGTTGTCATGTATTAGCATAACGACCATTTAAATTGGTCATAGTCGTCCAAAGTTAAGGTCATGGATCAGCGATATTTATGTTATGACCAACTGGTTTAAGCAAGATATGACCTTCCTAACAAAAAAGGTCGTAGTTTTTCAGGGTTTGGACCCTCCCAAATGGCCTGCGACCAGTTGGTTCGAAATGGTCATAGATCTGTGACCAAAAAACTCAGGGTCGTTAAGAAAAGGTCACTAGTCAACACATTTCTTGTAGTGCGAGAAAATTGAACATGTGAAGAAGATTGAAGGGAAACTTCAGGTTTGTTCAATCGATGGTAGGTGTTGCCTAGTCGAAAATGCTACAGGCCCTCGATCGTGAGGCATACTTCTTGGACGAAATTTCTGGGGCAAGTGAAAATATGTTGTGTAAGTCCTTTTGCTTTTGCTTTATGATGTCCCCTTTTTCGTGGGATGCTAACATTTTTTCTCTCTTTTTTTGTTTTGTAGGCATTCAATTGTGTGAGAGGGAAGAAACCCAATGTCTGCACAACCCAATTCAAGCTCTTGTGTCTGCTTGCCAAAATTTCGGGATGGACTTTTGGATTAATCACCGCCGTGGTTATGCCGTTGCTCTACTTCAGGACCACGTATCCGAGGTGGAGCAAGTTGTCGAGTGCCGTCGTAGATCGCTGGCCACTGTTTACAATACCATGTTTCCTCGAGATCCCCAGTCTTAGACTTTAGCTGATTTGATTGTGAAGTTCCGACAGGATGAACGAATTCATTATTTTGTAAAGCTTCAACTTGTGGCGGGTGCCAATCTTGCGCTTTCTTGGGTGCATGCACATCATTCGACGCTGGATTTGGACGTCATATCGTCATGGTTGCCTTCTCCTTTTGATGGTGGTCTTTTTAGTATGGCGCCTCACTATGCTGCTGCTCGTATACCCGCGATTAGGATTGTCCGGAGGTGCCTAGAGGCAGACAAGGAGTTTTTTATGAACTTTTCTATCTGACTGTTTCTGCTCCTATTGTGTACTTTTGTACTTTTTAGGAGAAATATTGTATAGAGCTATTTTATACTTGTCAAAAAGGTCGTATGTTTATACGAGATTTTGATTTATGTTATTTCCTTTTGTACGGGACCCGACGAGTTGATGTCCTTTGCATAATTGCCTTCATGTGCCTTAGAAATTTTATGCCGAGAAGTACTTTGTTTATTCATTGATAAGTATAAATGGATACATTGCATGGGCGTATTCGTCTGGCTGTTGGCCTTATTGAATATAAGAGTAAAGAATTTTCCTAAAAACGGCGGCTTCTGTCTTGAGGTGCTCCATCATGCCCCTTGTTGGCTTGAGGGGGGGGGGGTATCATCTTTATACTGGAGGCACCGTGTCTACATGGCGGACCAGAGAGAAAAGTATTTGGTTTACTGGGTTGCTTGTACTTGGAAAATCAATTCATACGCGTAGGCCCTCGCCTTTTTTAGGGATGAGTATCGGGTTGGCTACCCATGTTGCTTTTGTTATCTTCGTGACACACCGTGTACTTGTGAGGCGAGGAGTTTGCTCTCCAATGGCCTTGATTTGTCGGGTGGGTTTTCCATTGGTAGCTATGCTTGATTTTGCTAGGTGCTCATCGAGTTCCTTTTGGGATTTTCCCTTGTTGACATAGTTTCCCGTGACTTCCCAATTCTCACCCGACAAGCGTGCCTTTCTATACGGGACCGGAAGTGGAAACCGAATTGGTAGCTTTTGCGGGTGTGTGGTGTACCTGATTTTCTAGGGTTTCGCTCGCTGCGGACGCGTCCTTCGTGTAGTAGTTCTTCATCTGCTATTTTCAGCTGGCCAAATTGCATCTCCATCCCGAAGGATTCTCATATTTTCTTGAATTCTCGATCACAGCTAACCGAGCGGCTGAAACTTCCTTTTACTGTTATGACCCCATTGGGGGCTGGCATTTTCAGCACCAGGTATGCATAGTGGGGTACTGCCATGAATCTAGCAAAAGCTTGTCATCCCAGGATCGCGTGGTACTGTGATGGCCAGTCCATGACTTCGAACTCCAATTTTTTGCGCCTGAAGTTGCTCCTCAATCCAAAGACCACATCGAGGTGCACTTTTCCTAGAGGAGTTTTGGCTTTGCCTGGAACTATTCCGTGAAAAGTTGTATCTATTGGTGCTAGATTCGCTAGGGACCAATTCATTGCCCGTAGTGTTTTGGAATAAATGAGATTGATGCTGCTTCCTGCATCTAAGAAAATCTTGCTCATGTCGAACCCAACGATTTGTGCCTCTACTATTAGTGCTGATTGACCAGGTCGTGGGACCCGAATTGGTGGGTCAGCTCTATTGAAGGTTATTTCTTGTTCTGACCAATGAAGATACTCCGGCGTAGGGGGTGGTGCTGTTTCCGCCATGTTCACTTGTCTGGTGATCAGTTTCTGTATTCTATTAGAGGGGCATCCCTTCTAGATCATCGACATTGCTCCTTTTGATCTAGGGTACTCGTATTCTTGGTTTGTTGTGTTTTGCGGTTGTCCCGCTGACGGATGCCCTGATACATTGGAAATGTATCTATAATTTTTGATGTTCCATGCTTGGTTTTATCTACTTTCTTGTGTTTTGTTCCAACTTTGGAGTACTTTTCATATGATTTCTTGGACTAACCTATTAACAAGATGCCACAGTGCCAATTGCCTGTTTTCTGCTGTTTTTGGTTCCAGGAAGTCAGAAAATGAATATTCTTGGAATTGGACGGGACAAAAGCGAAAGTTACTATTTTCCCGGAAGACTCACGAAGCCAGAAGGAGAGTCGGAGAGGGACCAGTGGTGGCCACACCTTGGCGCTGCCAGCCTAGGTAGCGCCAGCATGGTGTGGCCCCCAGGCAACCATCGACCTTGCCACTTTCGCCTATAAGAGCCTCCCGAGGTAGAAACCCTAAGTCATCAATCAGAAATCCACGAAGTTCAGGCTGCCGCCACCGAAGGGAGATTGGGATAGAAAGTCTGTTCGGCACACCTGCAAGACGGGAAGTGCCCCCGGAGCCATCTCCATCGATCTCCACCGCCATCTCCATCACCATTGCTGATTCCCATGATGAGGAGGGAGTAGTTCTCTCTCGAGGCTAATGGTTCTACCGGTAGCTATGTGTTCATCTCTCTCTCTATGCATGATCTTATTGAGATCATGAACTTGTAATCTATAGATCTACCTTGCTACTCAAGTGCTTTAATAGATCTCTGCTCTCCCCATGTGTGTGAAAGTGACAGCGTGCACACCATGGTGGCACTTAGGCTAGAGATTACAAATACTTGTTATGAGTTATATTTGGATTTGGATGTTTCTATAAAATTGTGGTGTTTGTTGGACTCATCTAGTACTCAAGGTGACAGTGTGGGGTTTTCTAGATGGGAAAGGCTTACTTTGAGGTGTGCTGTTATAGCCCTACCATGGATTAGAGTGTCCAACCGGAGAGTAGTATCATAAAGAGAAGATATTTATACGAGAGTGTTCACTAGTGAAAGTATGATCCCTAGGCCTTGTTTCTAAGCATTGAAACACCGTTTGAAATTAGATCTGTTACATGTTTGCTTGCTTCCTTCTTTATTTCAGTTTGCCTTTAGTCTTTTCCCACGTCAACCACACGCCATCAAGTTATTTTCTATCACCGTTACCACTTATAATTATGCATACTACTTGTATTTCACTATCTCTTCGCCGAACTAGTGCACCTATACACCTGACAAGTGTATTGGGTGTGTTGGGGACACAAGAGACTTCTTGTATCTTGATTGCAGGGTTGCTTGAGAGGGGATACCTTTGACCACTTCCTCCCTGAGTTCGATAAACCTTGGGTGATCCACTTAAGGGAAAACTTGCTACTGTTCTACAAACCTCTATACTTGGAGGCCCAACAACTGTCTACAAGAATAGAAGTGCGTAGACATCATGCCCAGTGGTGGTGGTGCACCGATAGCAAAAGCGCCAAGTGTAGTAGTGTAGCCTCGGTTTGCTGCTTCTGTTGCCCTTGTGTTGCATAGCTCTTGCATTTTTAACAATGTTCGGCAATCCTTTAGGAGGTGATTGGAGCGTATTTTCCCTATCAAGTCGACGTAGAAGTGCATATTGCATGGTCCTTCCAACATTTGTCCTACTGACATAGGTGGGTGTCAACTTTTTGGCTGATACTGTTGTTGCGGCTAGCTTCCACCGGTGTCGTCCCTGCTACTGCGGTACCCATCGTTGTAATCATCGCTTCGTCATTTGTCCCCTCCAGAGAAATCGGCTGCAACATTACTTGGTGTGCTATACCCATCCTTGTTTCATCGCCTTCTATTGTTATTGCGCCTACCCCTATCTTCTTCGGGTGAGCGGGCTCTTTTCTTGTGTAATGCATCTTTTCCATCGGCCCAGCGATTGGCTATGTCGCTTGAAAGTGGATTGGAAATTTTTGATAATTCTATCCTCAAGGTCGTTCCAACTGCCAATGGAATCTTCGGGCAGTTGTCTTAACCAAGAACATGCTGCGCCGGTTAAATGCAGCTGTAAGCTTTGCATTGTAGTAGCCTTGGAGCCGCCTTGTAGCTTGACTATTGCCAAGTAATCTGTCAACCAAGCTTTGGGTTCTTGGAGGCCATCGTATTTCTGATGATCGTGAGGTAATTTGAAGTCTTTTAGTACTGGAGTCTTGCGAACCCGTCGGGTAAAGCAACTAGCTCCGCATAGTTCTTGTTCTTCTCGCTTTCACCGTCATAGTATCTTCGACTGCTATGCTCTTCCCTGGATCTATCAATCCTTCATTGTTTAATATCGTTTCTTGCATCATTCTGTGGCTCTGATCGCGAGAAGTGGACCCGATGTGGCGATCGTGATCATCGGGTGTGACCTAGTTGCCGAGGGCTACTGCGACAGCGTGGGGATCTGTCGGGTTGCCGCGTGGTTCCTTGTTCTGCCTATGCGAGGGATGCTCCTACCATGCTGAGGTTCATCAGGGAGGAGCGGTGGAGGGCCGCGCAAGGATCGTCGGGTGAGGGTTTAGTTGTGATCAGATATGTTTGTGCAGCTACAATTGCTGCTTGAGCCGTTTTTGCCTTGATGTTTCCTGCTTGGTCTATTGACATGAACGATAGATCAAGGTCTCGGATTAGTTCGCTTCTTTCTGCTTCGAGGATGTTCTGTAATCGAGATGTTCCCCTTCTTGTTGGTGCTCCTCCTATTACGCTTCCTGATCCTCAGGTAGAGCTTAACTGTGCTCGTCGCAGGCTGGATTCGTTGGCTAACCTCTTTCTTTCGTCGAGTTTCCTTTGTATCCTTAGTAGGTCTCTCTTTTTGTGGTGAAGAAAATATTGATAGGCTAATAAATCTTCAGGTGAGGCGTCGTCTGTCATTGGAACTGCACCCAAAATTGCTGCTCTTGCTCTTTGCCATGCATCGGCTGGTAAGCAGAGAGTTTGCCTCTTGCCTCTGCGTGGTTCTCCTTCTCCTTGGATTACGCGGTTGACTGTTGGGTTGCCCCCGTTTCCTTGGCTTCCTTGGTTCTCGTGGTTTCCTACATTGTCGCTTGATAAGATATCGGGTTAAAAATAGGATTACCATTGGAGTCTTGCTGAGTTGACGCATCTCCGATGATCATGCATACTTGGTGCTGGGTAATATATGCACTGGTGGCGTCGTCATCTGAACCGAGGGAGACAATGTCGGGTGGATCAATGAAGTCCATTAGTTTCTGTTCTAGGTAGATTTCTTCCATCCTTATCCCAAAGTCGATGCTTTCACTGCTTTCTTTGGGTTCAGAGTTTGCTGGGCTTGTTCCACGTGGTGGAGTTATTTGAGATTCTAATCCGAAGGAGAGATTATTGTAAACACCATCAAGGTCCCCTAGATCTGTCTCATCTTGCTTGTTTTCTTCGGCTACTTCGATCTGCGTCGTGGCTTCCACAGAGGATCCGACGGATGACGCTGGTATCGCTATAGGCGCAGTCTTTTCCACCGATGGTTCTAATGTAATCAGGGCCGAGGGGTGTGATTCTTGGGGGTCTTCTACTTGGAAGTGGAAGCTTCCGATGATTAGATCGGATCCGCCATTAAAGTTGGCGGGTACTAACACAGGGGTGGGTGGGCGTGGATCCGCTTTTGTTGGGTTGCTGCTTGGAAAAAGGAGGTCCACCAAATCCATGGTTCCAGCGTTCATGTTTTCCACAGACGGTGCCAATTGACGAGGGGTAACCTCGGCAATGTCCATGGAGAAGGACTTAGGGTTTTGCAAAAAAGAGAACGCTAGGAATTTCGTCAGATATTAGGAAAACAATGGAGTCAAAGTTGCCTGAATATTTGGTGAATCGCACTCTTATAGATCGCTTGGTGATTTTTTGGCACCTCGCCTAGGCTTCTCCCGTCCTATATATAATAGGTCGGGTCTCGAAGCTGTATACAGATATGTTACATATGCATAATTACAATACCAACACGATGTTGGTCCTTTGTCCTCTTTCGTAATACAACTACAGCCTTTGTCGGTTGATCCTTTTGGGCCATCATCTTGACTCTTCATGGGCCGTAAGCCTTTTATACAGCCAGGATAGTGAATCATAGGCCCAAGTAATCGTACCTATGTCACCGGGTGATTAAGACCCACCATTCATTTAGATGCCGGCTTCATCACGTGTGAGAAAGGGAGATTGTACAATCGTGCTACTTGTCATGTCAAAAAAATCGCGCTACTTGTTGTTTATGTTAAGTTTTGTTTGCAGAATAATACTCTAAGTGTGCTAAATTAGATGCCACCGATTTGTGTAGATTACACATTCTAGTGTATATGTGAATCTAGATAAATCTGTGATAGAGAGGGAGCAGTACCTTTCCTTATAATGAAATCATGATTACCTTTCATGTTAAGTTCTGTTCGCGGAATAGGTTATCCATTAAATCTTTGCTAAGAGGTTTATATTGTGAAACAGGGGGAAGTACTATTAGAGCGATTGGACTTTAATATACTCCCTCCATTTTAAAATATAAGATATTTTAGCTTTGTGAAGCTAATGTATCTAGACCCCCTTTAGTATGTAGGTTCGGAGAGGTTCGGAGTGAATCTATACATTAAAAGGGATCTAGATTTATTAGCTTCACAAAGCTAAAACATCTTATATTTTAAAATGGAGGGAGTAGAACTTTTTTCTAAAAATATATATCAATATCTCATGAAGATACCAACTTTTTTTTGACATAAGGCTCAAGCTGAGACCGTCTTTAAATAATAAAGCCCACACGGCTAGGGAGATACAGATCCATATTTGAAAGCAAAGTTAACAGAGCAGAGGAACAACAACCCAGCAACGAGAAACCAAAAGAGGAGCTCAACGAGAACTAAGAAGGTAAACGCTACAACACTAGTCTTGTGAGTCCTTGATGGCGCCATGGATAGCTCTGATCTTGGAGATCGCCTCCTCGAGCGTCGTTCTGTCGTCCCGCCTAGCCACAAGCCTCCATGAAGATAAGAAAGAGTGACTGGAACTTCAAATGTAGATTTTCTTCTAACAAATATATGAACATCTCATAAAGATACCAATTACAACCGGTCTCTGCACCAAATCTGAAGACATTAACAATGAACACAACCAAAAGGAAAAAAAGAAAAGAAAAAGAAAAAAACCTGCCACGATAATCAATCATAAGCAGCACACAACCCACCACCAAAAACAACATTGAGAATACAGCCTCCTAGAAAAAAGTGCACAAGTGCCCTCGTTGTCCGATCAACAGATCTTAGATTTTTACCGTGAAAAAAGTATGAGCTCTCAAAACAATGTAGAACCAATGATGATTCATCTAGAAACTCCAAACTCTCTACTCCAGCAGCACCACAAAAAATAAAGTCCTCCATTGTTGCCACCTCCACTTGTCGAGACTGCTAGTGCAAGTCACTGGTCCTTCACCCTCTCCAAAACAGAACTTTGGCCATCACTTTATAATATCGACTCCATATCAGTAAGCGAGATCCACTAGTCTTCCACTAGCATCCAACTCAAAAATCACAAATACCACCACCATGGGAACCGCAGCTCATATCCTGCACAACTTGGGTCAATTGATCCTCTGCACCTGTCGTAGGAGAGCATGCCATACCCGATGTGAGGTCACCGACTATTTGATGCGGACCGGATCCGTGATGATGGGCATGTGATTATAGCCAAATGATGCATGTCAGATCTATGTCGGCGCTGATGTGAGACCACCCAGTGAAGATTGATTTAGTATGCGGCCAGATCACAAGATGTGTTGACGACAAAGAACTTGAATGTTGGTGGGAGAAGGTCAGGATGCCTCGGCACACGTGCATTGCCCTCACTAGAGATGCCTCCACCGCGAGCGTCGTAGTCTTTCTCTATGCCAGCACGAAGCACTAGTCCAAACTATCCTAGATCAAGATCGCTGCACCGTGCATCCACCTCACCTCATTGTCGCACTCTAGGACTCGACCGCCAAGGCCATGATGCCCTGCGCCCCTAGCTGGCATCACATTTTTGCTCGTGAAGTGCCACCGCTGAGCACCTCTCCCGCTCTCCATCTTCGACGGGTTGGGCATCACCACCGCCACCGATTTCGATAGTAGTGGCGGCTAGAGGAGCATAGGCTGGGGGAGTTCTAGGGATTCATTGGGTGCCTCCGGAGCCACTTGGGCAAGAACGACCCAGGAGGATGACACAACAGTGGAATAGATAGAGGATGATATACCTTAAATGTAGGATATTAATGGCTTGTTTACCTTTTTGATAATAGATAATGGAACAATAATGGAGAGTGAAATCAAGTTCATTAATATATCATGCCTGCAAAAATGGCTAGTTGTTGCCTACAATCTGCAAAGTCTCAATCTCACTATATGTTGGAGGAGAGTGTAATACTAGGGTTTTGGGGATTGCTCGACACCTAAAACGGTGTGAATCTTGTATTATATATAAGGGTACAAGTACAAGTATAGTTGTTGTACAAAGATACATATATGCGGAGTCTAACGCTCTCCCTCAATCTTAACTGTGCTCTATGTCTAATAGGTTAAGATTACACTAACATCCCTCAAATTAAGGTAGTGCCAATGGCTTCGTGAAGATGTTAGCGAGTTGATTTTTGGAAGAGACAAATTTGATTTGAAGTAGCTTTTGTACAACACGTTCCTTCACAAAATGATAGTCAATTTCTATGTGTTTCGTTCTGGCATGAAATACAGGATTAGATGACACGTATATAGCAGTCATGTGATCACATCAAAGAACTGGTGGCTTGGCTGACCTTGAGAGATTACAAGTATATGAGCAAAGACTTAACCCAAATGAGCTTAATTGTGGAATTGACAACCAATTTGTATTCAACTTAAGTACTACTAAGAGATATTATAGCTTGTTTGTGAGCATTCCTAGCAATTAGGTTAGGACAAGAACACTACATATCCCTAGTCGATCTCCAATCATCCGGACTACTAGCCCAATCGACATATGAGAAAGACGAGAGCAGCTTTCCCAGATCTTTGACATCAAAATCAGCACTAAGAGCAGAAATCAAATGATTGACAATAGAAACTGAAGAACTTACAAGGATAATGTCATCAACATATACCAGAGGTACATAGTCACCTTAGGGAACTGAATAAGAAAGAGCATTGTGTCATCAATAGATGGAACAAATCCATGTGTACAAAGAGCATAGCCAAGACGCGCATGCCATGCACGAGGAGCCTGCTTAAGGCCATAGAGACCCTTTACAAGACGACACAGATGATCAGGATGATTTGGATCAACAAACCCAGTAGGTTGGCATATAAACCTCCTCTTCAAGAACTCCATGAAGGAAGGCATTATGAACATCTAACTGATAGAGGTACCATAGTGCTGAATGTGTGATAGCAAGGGAGAGTAGAATTGTTTAGCAACTAAGCGAACCTTGTACCTCTCTGATGATCCATCAACATGTTTATTAACTTTGAAAACACACTTGGATTCAATGATGTTAACACACGTATTCGGAGGAACTAAACACCAACTACCATTTTTGAGGAGATCCTAAAACTCCTGATCCATAGCAGACCACCAGTGAGGAATACTCATAGCAGCCTTGAAGTGACATGCACCATCAGTAGGATCGTCCTTGACATGTGCATACACATCGCTAGCCATGAAATGGTGGCATCAATACATTCCTTGGGACACATGACACCACATTTGCTACATGTGTGAGAATGAAGCAACACTAGAGCAGGTGGCGGTAAAGATGGAGCGGTTGACATCGACGTAGAGGCAGAGAAATATGGCAATGGGATAACAGTATATGGAGGTGGGTCCTCCTATGGGAACATGTGCAGTGGATCTAGGCGGGGTTTAGCATAGGAGAGATAACCCAAGGAGGTCAAGGTAGGCAAGGCCAGCTGCTGCATGTTCACCCACGGATCAACACTTCCTGCATATGACATGCAGGGATGGTCAACGTCAATAGGACATGAAGACGCGCCAGTGTTGTCCAAGAGCTAGCATCGCTTACAATTCCTGCACCATGGTTAGGAAACAAAGAAGAGAATGTCCAGGATCTATAAATTTATTAGACAAAATAGAGGATTAATTCAAAGATGATGTAGGTGTGGGGGTGGGTATTAGAAGTGTGTAAAACAGAAAAACATTCTCATCAAAAAACACATCACATGAGATATGCACAGTTACATGGAACATGAAGACATTTTTAGACTTTATGAAGAGAACTATAGATAAGAAAAACATACTTTTAGATTAATACTAAGGTCTGCGACTATTATAAGAATGTATATGGACCAACATGCACACCCAAACACTTTAAGAAAAGTATAATTTGGAATCTCGTTAAGCAAGAGTTCTAGTGGAGTTTTCTTGTTAAGAAGTCATGTAGGAAGCTAGTTAATGATGAAACAAGCGGTAGATGCATGAGCAAGCAGGGTTAGGAAAGTCTCCATAATGTGACGATGCTTACGTCCAATTACACTATTTTTCTAATGTGTATGTATGCAAGACACACAATGTGAAATCCCCATTTTCTGAAAGAAGGTGTTAAGATTATTATACTCTCTCACCCTAATCAGACTGAACATGAGTGATTTTATGATTAATAAGATGCTCAACGTGTTCCTGGAACTGTAGAAAGACATTAAACACATAACTTTTCTGCTTAATAAGATAAAGCCAGTTAAAAAGACTATAAATATCAAGGAAATTGACATAATAATTATGGCTACTAACAGAAGTTTGGACTAGGCCCACACATCGGAATAAATAATCTCAAGAGGAGTTTCAACAACACAATCAGAATTAGAAAAATGAAGCCGTTGACTCTTGCCTTGTCGACATGCATCACACACTACAACATCTTTATAACTAGATGGTGATGGAAACTCATGGCGGTGGAGGACATGACGAACTATGGAAGTAGCTAGATGAAGCCGTGAGTGCCACTGTGACAACAAAACACAGACACCACTGAAAACTTGAGCAACAGGTGGAACATCAAGGGCATATAGACCCTGTCGGCAGTGACCTCTAAGAAGAATGACATCCCTCGTGGCACGATCCTTAACAGAAGGATCAAAGGGATGAGAAATTCAATAAACACGTTATTGTCACGAGTAAGTTTAGGAACATATCCATGCAAAAGATTATGCGTGATAGAAGGAACATGAAGAATATTTTTGAGATGTAATTTTTTAGAGGTATTTGTGAGAAAATATGTCTGCCTAATATGGGAGATGTGCATATATGCTCCATTCATTGTGTGGACCTTATCATGACCGTGGTAGGGCTCGTGCATGGCGACCTTGGACATCTAATGCGCTACGTGATCATTAGCTCCTGTTTCCATGTACCGGGTGATGTCGACGGGATATGATGGAGCGTATCCCTATGTCACCATATAAACTTGACGCTCATTGCCTTGCTTTTGTTACTGACTCCCAATAAATCGGTTTTGAAATGGTGGTGGTAGCGATATGTGATGTGGCCACTAATGCCACAGAGCTGGCACAACACCTGTGCGCCACAGGTAGGGCAACATTCACGCGGTCATCCGCCCCTCCCGTGTTCTTGTAGGGTGTTGATAATGCTGCATTTTCTATGCGGGTTTCCCTCTGCATGTGTAGGGTGCATCAGCAGGGAGGTAGGCAGGCTTGCCCCTACCATGATATGTCATGTTGGCGGAGAATACATTGGTGTAGATGTCAGTCAATCGATGAGCGGAGACATGTTGCTCCGTCCTAGAAGACGCACATAGAGATCTTGGGGCCACATTAGAATGTCACGCCCCTTGTCGACCCCTCCACGAGGGAATCATACCCATTGTCCATCCCATTAAGGATATACCCGGTGAACTCTTCGTCATGAAGAGGATGGCCAATGGAGGCAAGTGTGTTTGCGGGGCACTTGACCTTGTTGAAGAAGGCGGTGACTGTGTGGTCATGCTTTTTGATCTTGATGTGTATGAATCTCCATAGATGTACTACACTGATGACTGGGAGGAGAAACTCGCATCAAGTGTAGCCCAAGCATCATGAGATGTCGTAGCGAAGAACACCAGCCCGACGATGACCTCATTGAAAGAGGAATGAATCACTGAGAGGATCGCTTTAATCTTCGCAAACCATAGACAATATGCTAGATGTCCAGGTGATGGGAAGGGCAGAGTGCCATCTAAAAATCCCTCCAGATAGTGACTACAGAGAAGGGGTAGGATCTAGGCGCGCTAATACAAGTAATTTTCTAGCTTCATCTTTACTGATAGAAGACACGTGAAGTAGAACGTTAAGGATGACGATATCAAGTTGAGAGACGTATGCACCGTAGTGGGGGCCATAGGGCATCATGGAGGGTGTCCCATAAGGTGCCACATATGCAATATTAGGCCCCGGAGGTGCGACATGATGGTAGTAGGGCCTTGTAGGGAACAACAGGGGCAGTAGGAGGCACCGAGGGCGTGCCATATAATGACGCGTTGTAGAAGACCGTCAATGTAGTCGCGCCAACAATCGGTGATGGGGCACCGTACGGGGATAGATATGCCCCGTACTGGGATGAAGGCATATGTGAGGCACCATGGGCAGTGTAGGGAGTCATGGATTAAGCCTCCAATACCACTGGATCGTGGGGAAGCACCGATGCACCGAACCTTGGAGTCGGAGGCGTGATAGAGACCAAAGAAATCTAGTAATCGAACAGGCTACTGGCATCGGAAAAAATCATCAGATCTGATCAATGTGTTAGGCTGATACCATGTAAGACTAGGTTTTTGGGGATTGCTCGACACCTAAAACAACACAACTCTTGTATTATATATATGGGTACATGTACAAGTACAAATGTAGATTTTGTGTAAAGCTACATATATATCACTATAGGAATGCGATGAGTGCATATTTGCATCATGTTTTACATTATTATTTTGCATTGTAGATGTAGGATCTTGGTATTTTACGGTGCTCGCGCACACATTTTATGTCCGTTTTCACCAGGATCAGGACAGATGATGGATCCAATGGATACAATTCTTAGAGCAGTTGTACTATGGAGAAAAGGAGTCAAAAATAACATAAATCGCTTATTTGAGAAATATTAATAATACTAGAAGAAAACCAGAAGCGAACAAGGGAGGCAGAGAGTTCAACGACCAACTATACGACTGGAGCAACTTTTCCGGCCGTATAGCTCCTGCCGTATAGTTGGTGCCGCCTCCGCCTCGTCAAATAGTTTCACCCCATGTAATTGGTTCGAGGAGACAACATACAGAACACCAAGAAATCACAGAAACCTCACCTCCGGAAGGCATCTAGAGCGGGAACTCATCCACCAAGGATCCATCTTCGCCCTGCGTAGATCCAGGAGGCTAAGGCATCGATCTTCATCACCCACCGCTACATCACCACCATCTCCATCCATCCCATCTACATCCTGTCTAGATCTTGTTGTAATTTCTGTACTCGTTGTGGATTTATACAAGTACTATTTATCTATGATTATTTACATTACCATTGCTATGATGTTGATTGCCTCCATGTATGAGTAGATCATTAGTTCTTGGGGAGATGGAGAAACCCTAGTACGAGATTGAAATAAGATAAAGTCTATTATGATATTCATCGATGTGACCATGTGTTAGATTTTCTACATCTTGACGTTGAGAGAAGTCGGGGTGTGCTAGCACTTATAGTGACTATAAATCTGTTGGCACCCCTTACGTATCAACTTGGGAAACCAAGTAAACTCACGGAACACTATCCATGTCATGGGATACGTCCTACCGGATTACGTCCCTTAATAGCGCAATAATTCGATTGATATCGATTGCTGACTGCTGTGGTTATGAGGATGATGTGAGCAGCGGTTGCTGCCTATTTGTCCAATTACGGAGTTCCTCCCACATATACATAGTTGAGAATGTTCATGATAATAATCTTTATCTTAGATCTTTATAATAATAGTGGTGTATCCACTACTCCCTGAGAACGCTTTTCCCCTACTGCAGTTCCAATCTCTCTTACATACGCGATACTTACTTTCTGTACTCAGTTGTTTTACTTTACTTTATTATTGCTCTTATACCTAAAACCCAAAAACACCTTTTTACACAATACTCACATTTTATCTTGTCACTTAGAGCTTTATCTAGCATTTCTACTGTAATATTTATTTCAAGAGTTATTAGACTTCAGACTCCTGCTCCCTGTAGGATCAATATCTTTATTTTGAAACTAGCTACAAACGATCTGTGCACTTGAAGTCATCAAGCTATTTTCTGGCGCCATTGCCGGGAAGCTAAGCGTTGTAGGTCTTTTAGTTTTCGCTTATTTATTTTTTGTCTTGCTAAATTTTGTTCTGAGTTATAGGTTTCCACCAACATGATGGAGTTTGAGCATATGACTAGTGCTAACTCACTCAACCACTTTGGGAAGCCCTATGATATATATAAAAGAGACAACTCCGATGAGAAGACAAGAGGGTTTGAAATAAATCCTCTACTACTTGGTATTCTACATAAGAAGCAATTTACTGCAGATGAAGAAGATCCTGATCCATATGAGCATATTGCATGTTTCAAAGATATATGTGGCACTTTTCTATTGACGGGATATACCGCTGATGAGGTAAGGGTTAAACTTTTTAGTCAGACTTTGAAAAGTACAACTCTCTCATGGTATAGATCTCTACCACCTGAAGCCACTACTACTTGGGATAATCTAGCCTGTGAATTTCTAGCAAAATATTATCCGTTATCAAAATCTTTTGGAATCAGGCGTCTTATAATGACTTGGAAGAATCGTTCTAATGAAGGACTAGTAAGAGCTTATATCAGATTTAAAGATTTATTACGTCTATGTCCTCATCATGATTTGCCTAAATGGTATTTACTACATATCTTTTATGGCCGTCTAATTGAACCTAATAAAATTGAACTAGACTCTTTCGCAGAAGGAGCATTTATGAATCTTCCCATATCTAAAGCTTGGGCTTTACTTAATAGAATCCGTGATCATAGAGTTTCATGGAATTTTGGTTTAGGAAGTGAAGGAGGCGTAGAAATAGAGCATGATTGTATTCATGACTATAATAAAAAGGCCAAGTTAAAGAATTATCTAAAGAACTTTATTTGGATTCAGATCTTGTTTTGCAAGTTGTTAAAGATTTTACAGAACATATAAAAGCTCCGAAAGAGGGACCGGTCAAGTATGATCCACCACCCGAACCTAAAAAGAGAAGAGAAGATAAAGCAACACTGGCCTCCCTAGAACCAATACATGAGATGCCTTTCCCTAACACTGCACAAAAGCATATTCTTGAATATGAACAGGTCAAAGCAGTACAGGAGAAGAAGGAAGAGGAAAGTATGCCAGAAGTCGTGGAACATCTGGAAGAAACCAAAGATAAAGAGGTAACCAAGGAAGCAATTATGGCTATGTACGCACATTGTAACATAGTTGAACTTAATGAAGAGACTTCCATATTGGTTGAAGGTAAAACAAAGGTAAAAGATGTGGGTAAGCCTATTCTTCCCTGCATATTTAAAGAAACCTCGTATTATGGCTTATGTGATCTTGGCACTGAATTTAATGTTATATCTTATGATTTCTACTTAGAAATAAAAGAAGAATTAGAACCGGCTACAATTGAAAATACTGATATGACAATTATGTTAGCCAATAAAAACCTTAGAATTCCAATGGGAGTAGTTGAAGATGCAACTATCACAATTGGCAACAAAAACTTTCCTATCGATTTTGTAGTTGTTGATATGCCAGCTGACACTCTTTGCCCAATTATATTTGGAAGGAACTTTTTCGGTGATGTAGATGCCTATGTTAATTTCCTGAAGGAGATTGTGTCTCTTAAGCTTGGGGTAACAGAAAATAAATTCCACTTTTCCAAATTTAAAGACATGCCTCCACATATACAAGAAGAAGAAGAGAGAACTATTGAGGAAATGGCGGCTCTTTTCTTTAGGAATCAAGAAGAAGAAATAAATGAAGATCCAAATTATGAAGAAATAGTTATGGAGGACAAGTCCCTGGGAGAACTAGAAGATGAATTCGATTCACTTCCCATAATGGGACCTCCAACTGATGAGACTTTTGAAGAGCCAGAAAAGAGAGGGTACAAAGAACTACCACCCCCAGAACTGAAGAATCTACTAGAAAATCTTAAATACAGGTTTTTAGATGATACAAATAAATTTCCTGCTATCATTAGTGCTAAACTTTCAGGAGAAGAAGAAGAAGATCTCATGAAGAAACTTAAGGAGCATCGCCAGGCCTTTGGGTACTCAATGGGTGACTTGAGGGGCATCAGTCCCATGATAGCCATCCATCGAATATTCATGGAAGAAGGTGCTAAACCAGTTGTAGAATTTAATAGAAGATTAAAGCCTGAAATAAAGCAAGTGGTAATAAAAGAAATTGTACTCCTACTGGATGCAGGTATAATCTACCCTGTTAAAGAAAGCGAATGGGTAAATCCTGTTCACTGTGTCCCTAAGAAGGGCGGTTTTACTGTTGTTCCTAATGAAAACAATGAATTGATACCTACTAAAACTATCGTTGGACATAGGATGTGCATAGACTTTAGAAAATTAAATAAAGAGACTAGGAAATATCACTATCCATTACCGTTCGTAGATCAAACTTTAGAAAGGTTAGCAAACCATTCTCATTTTTGCTACTTGGACGGATACTATGGTTTTTTCTCAAATATCTGTTCATCCTGATGACCAACTTAAAACAACTTTCATTAGTCCTTATGGTTAAAATTCTTACCGACGTATGCCTTTTGGTTTATGTAATGCTCGAGCTACTTTTCAATGATGTATGACTACTATTTTTGTGAATTTTATAGAACTTATAATGGAAGTATTTATGGATGACTTTTCTGTCTATGGAACTTCGTTTACTAGTTGCTTGGATAATCTCAAAAGAGTTTTGCAGCATTGTGAAGAAACTAATCTTGTTCTAAACTGGGAAAAATGCCATTTTATGGTCAAAGAAGGTATAGTCCTTGGACACTAGGTATCAGGTAAGGGAATTCAAGTTGATAGAGCTAAGGTTGAGGCAATAGAGAGAATGCCACAACCTAGGGATATTAAAGGCATAAGAAGTTTCCTTGGTCATGTAGGTTTTTATAGAAGGCTCATTAGAAATTTCTCTGGAATATCTAAACCTTTAACTAACCTCCTACAAAAGGGAATAAGATTTAATTTTGATGATAAGTATCTTGAAGCCTTTGATAGACTAAAAAATGCTATATCTCGTGCTCCCATCATTAAACCACCTATCTGGGATACAACCTTTGACTTAATATGTGAAGCTAGTGATGATGTTGTAGGAGTAACTCTAGGACAACATATTGGTCATAGATTTAATATTATACATCATGCTAGTAGAACTCTTAATGGTTCTCAAAGGAATTACCCTAAGGAAGAAAAGGAACTTTTTGTTGTATTTTTCTCTTGTGATAAATTTCATTCATACATAGTTGATGCAAAGGTAAGAGTTCACATTGATCGTGATGGCTTAAAAGAACTCCTCGAAAGGAAAGACCATAAGCCAAGACTGATCCGTTGGATTCTTTCACTTGAAGAATTTGAGTTGTAGGTTATGCAGAGGCAAGAAATAAAGATGTTGGAAGCAGTGTCCATGATTGCCCCACAAGACACCAATCTTATTGAGAGGAACTTTGGTCCTGTTGATTTTTGTTTACGAGAATTATTCAATGAATTAAGGTCAATTCCTACAAGAGAGAAGAAGTCTTTGTTGTGGGAGGAACTTTTCATCCCCGAATAAACAATGGTAAGTGCAAGGTAAGTGTTCTTACCCAAATAAGTGATTTGTTTTCACAATTTTTACTTTTGAAAATTCTACCTTTGAATTCCATGTGTTTTTCTGAAGTTTTAGAGGGGTTTTACCAACTATACGGGCGGAGCTATACGACCGGAGAGGAAGCTCCCGCCGTATAGTTGGTCGTTAAACTCTCTGTATCATATTTGTGAAATTGTTTTCGGTACCTGAGCCTATACAGTCGCAACTATACGACCGGAGCCAAAAATTCCAGCCATATAGTTGGTCGTTAAACTATCAGATAGTTTCGCCTTTTGGTGTCTGTATCTATACGGTCACAACTATATGACCGGAGCCAAAATTCCGGCTGTATAGTTGGTCGTTAAACTCTCAGACACTTTTGATTTTTGGTGTTTGTATCTATACGGTCGCAACTATACGACCAGACCAAAAATTCTGGCTGTATAGTTGGTCGTTAAACTCTCAGACACTTTTCATTTGACCTTTCATTTATTCATCTAAAAAAACATTATTGTCGGTTTCGAGTCATGATTTAATCGACCTGGACTCGAGATATTTAGAAATATCTGCCTGGAACCAACTATATGGCCAGAGCTATACGAGTCGCCCCCGTATAGTTGGTCGTTACGCGGTAGGGAACTTCCAAATCCGTGATTTCTTTCCCTATTTCGTTGAGATTCTTTTCTTGAGCGATAATTTGGTGTTTCTCGCGAGTTTTACCGACCTCTGACCCCCCTTATATACTACCATTGTCTCTCTCTAATCATAATCTCCAGAAACCAATCAACCTCTTATTCACACGTGAGGACTCTCAACCAAGGGATATAAGTAAAAAATAAAAGCTCTTATGGAGATCGGAAGCAATAGCGAGCAAGGCAAGGAGATCAAGACCATCCCTATAGAGTTCCTCGACACAGACCATGGGTGTCGGAAGAGGGACTTGAAGGCCCTAGAGCTGAAGATTGAAGAGTTGGACAAGGAGAAGCCAGGATAACTCATTCGGTTGAATCGGATACTTTTATATTATGTTGAGATTCATAATTGCTACGACTTTATCTTGATAAACTAGATGAAGATATCAAGCGGACAACCGAAGCAGGTTTTTCTATGAGTCTTAAGGCCCTACAAACACTTCAGGATAACAATGAGTTCATTAAAGAACAAGTGAAGATGCTGGAGAGGAAAAATCTTTTCTACAAGCTGTGTGTTAAAGAATTAGAAGCTGTAAATCAATTCCTCTGCCTCAGGCTGGCCCGTCAGGAGAAGATACCACGTGCCATGGCGCCACAGTGATCTATAACAATCATAGTATCAAATAATCGCAAGGGATTATTTGATCCCGCCTGGCATGATTCCAAGCTTGGGGAGATCTTTAAGACCTTGTAATCTATACTATAAGTTTTTATTACTATTTTTGCATTAGTTGAAACTAGCAATAAAATTTGCATCATTAGAATTCTCTTCAGGAATAGTCGATCCCTTTTATGAAATGCCGAGTTTATTATTATTTATGGAGCAATATTGAGTTTGTGTTTCCTTTATTGATATATGAATGGCTTGAGTATAATTTTACTTGCACTTGATGATAGTAATAGGAGTCTTCCACACCATTGGTATTAATGGAACACCTAAAGGTAATTTCGTCAATATGCTGTAAGTCTACAGTTTGATTTAAGAAAAATCTATATAGTTAAGTTGAAAAAGAAACCTTCAACAAAGGAAAATGAAAATGCTATCAAAATAGAGTGAGAACAAGTCGAGATAGAATCTTCAAGTCATAAGAATGCTTCATATACAATTGGAATTTGGTAATTGAGATTGTTAAACTTTGAATTTCTACATGAAGTGGAATATATGGCTATCTCCTTTGCACAACACTTAAACAAAAGTGTGAGCATATATATAAAAGAAAAGAAAAAGAAGAAGAAAAAGGGCGAGTGTGCAAAGAGCAAGTTGGCATATACCACTGTATTGTAGTATGACAAAGAGACACTTTTGAGATTCTGAATCCCAAGTGAATACGTTGATCCTAAAACACTTCAGACTACCTCGCTAACTCATTCGATTGAATCGGATACTTTTACATTATGTTGAGATTCATCTTTTATGAATTGTTGATCACTAAGGTGTGGAAGCCTGCTAATACTATTCATATGGTTCGAGTAAGGTACTATTCATAAACTTATTCCTTTGTATCATATATGATAAACACCTGCTACAACTGCCTCATTTATTTTATCGACTCAGCTTCATGAATATGAGGATCGCATCCATTAAGCTAAAACTTGCTCGGGACGAGCAAGAGTGTAAGCTTGGGGAAGTTGATGAGTGCATATTTGCATCATGTTTTACATTATTATTTTGCATTGTAGATGTAGGATCTTGGTATTTTACGGCGCTCGCGCACGCATTTTATGTCTGTTTTCAGCTGGATCAGGACAGATGATGGATACAATGGATACAATTCTTGGAGAAGTTGTACTATGGATAAAAGGAGTAAAAAACAACGTAAATCAATTATTTGGGAAATATTAATAATATCAAAAGAAAAAACCAGAAGCAAACAAGGGAGGCAGAGAGTTCGACGACTAACTATACGATCGGAGCAACTTTTCTGGCCGTATAGCTCCGGCTGTATAGTTGGCGCCACCTCCGCCTCGTCAAATAGTTTCATCCTATGCAATTGGTTCGAGGAGACGACATACAGAACACCAAGAAATCGCAGAAACCGCACCTCCGAAAGGCATCTAGAGGGGGAACTCATCCACCAAGGATCCATCTTCGCCCTGCGTAGATCCAAGAGATAAAGGCATCGATCTTCATCGTCCACCGCTGCATCACCACCATCTCCATCCATCCCATCTACATCTTGTCTAGATCTTGTTGTAATTCTCGTACTTGTTGTGGATTTATACAAGTACTATTCATCTATGATTGTTTCCATTACCATTACTATGATGTTGATTGCCTCCATGTCTGAGTAGATCATTAGTTCTTGGGGAGATGGAGAAACCCAAGTATGAGATTGAAATAAGATAAAGTCTATTATGATATTCATCGCTATGACCATGTGTTAGATTTTCTACATCTTGATGTTGAGAGAAGTCGACCTCTCAATATTTGCCTCTCGTGGGGACTTGATGGAGGAAACTGCTTCTTGGTAGATGGAGGTGTGCTAGCACTTATAGTGACTATAAAGCTATTGGCACCCCTTACGTATCAACTTGGGAAACCGAGGAAACTCACGGAACACTATCCATGCCATGGGATACGTCCTACGGGATTACATCCCCTAATAGCACAGTAATTCAATTGATGTCGATTGCTGACTACTGTGGTTATGAGGATGATGTGCGCATCGGTTGCTGCCTATTTGTCCAATTACGGAGTTCGTCCCACACATACATAGTTGAGAATGTTCATGATGATAATCTTTATCTTAGATCTTTATAATACTAGTGGTGTATCCGCTACTCCTTGAGAATGCTTTTGCCCTACTGCAGTTCCAATCTCTCTTACATATGCGATACTTACTTTCTGTACTCAGTTGTTTTACTTTACTTTATTATTGCTCTTATACCTAAAACCTAAAAACAACTTTTTACACAATACTCGCATTTTATCTTGTCACTTAGAACTTTATCTAGCATTTCTATTGTAATATTTATTTCAAGAGTTATTAGACTTCAGACTCTTGCTCCCTGTAGGATCGATATCTTTATTTCGAAACTAGCTACAAATAATCTGTGCACTTGTAGTCATCAGAATGGGGCTACGTCGAGGGAAGCCGTCGGCATAGGCTCCTCGGGCTAGACCTCCCTTGGCGCAGGCACTCCTGGCCGTCGGCACAACCTAATGGCCAGTTATAAAAATTCAATTTTTTTGATTTTTTTCTCAACTTTTTAATCTTTGAATTGTTTGAATCGTTAATCTCTCATTTGGAATATTTTTAACAATAATTACACTTAATCTTTGATCAAATTGCAGTCTTGGTCAAACTTTCCGGTCGGTCACCCATCCTCACACTACACCCCAGCATGCTTAACTTCTCTGTTCCTTCCAAATTAGTTTCCACGAAGCAATTTGTTCCTTGTTGTCAGCACTATGATATCAATCCTATTAACTCTTATATCATTATGTCAAATATTTTTATTTTTTGAAATTACAAACAATTATTTAAGTAAATAACAATGAATAATTAAAAATATTATTGAATTCAAATAAAAATATAATGATTTTACTTTTTTGTGTTTTCTATTTAATATGGAATAATTAATATCTTTAAATCTGTAAATTAGAATTCGACAAATAATATGTATAAATTGATCAAAAAATGAGAGGGATCCAACTATGATATCCATATCAACTTATCACACACTATGTCGTGATTCTAGCCATAATTTCATTTACCCGTTTAAAACGACGAGCATGAAGATTCTTAGCTCGGGGTTGAGACTCGCTAAACTTGAAGTGGATCTCTGATGAAATAGCATATTATGAACCTAAAAATAATTTTTCCAAAAAATTATAAGCATTAGATTATGTACATATAGTTCAAATCTGACCGACTTGCTACTGATTCGGTAGGAATTTGTCTTTTTCATGAAGGGTAGACGAAAAGGTTTAAGATACCCGGTTGAGAAATTGTGCATGTAACTATGTAAGGTGGTCTAGTATTTTTTTTAAATGAGGTGATACCAATGTGAAACTTTAATTTGCTAGTTGCTTCACAAAACACCCTATTTTTTGTACTCAGAAAATAGAAAATAGCTTTTTAGTGCAATGAAAATGAAAACTTCCTCCTGCAAGATTGGAAGCCACCCCAATATGCGCATTTATGTATAATATGGGAACATTATCACAAACTATGCCATAATTCTAGCCATAACATTGGTTGTTTGGCTTGAAAGCCATGAAACCTCGAACATGATAGCTCATTTTGAGAAGGTTTTTCTGTGATATTTAAAATATTCCAAGTTATATATTTTTCATTGCAACTATATCACATAATATGACACCACGCGAAAATTTTACATTGTTTGAATCGTTTTTGAATTTCTTATGCCCGTTTCAAAATATGTTTAAAACGGAGGACATGAAGATTCTTAGCTCGGGGCTGAGCCTCGCTAAAATTGAAGTGGATCTCTGATGAAATAGCATATTGTGAACCTAAAAATATTTTTTCAAAAAAATCATGAGCATTAGATCATGTACATGTAGCTCAAATCTGACCTCTTCCTACCGATTCGGTAGGAATTTGTATTTTTTATGAAGGATGTACGAAAAGGTTTAAGATACCTAGGTTGGGAAATTCTGCATATAAGGTGGTATAGTATTTTTGAAAAATGGGATGGTACCAATATGAAACTTTCATTTGGTAGTTTCTTCAGAAAACATCCCGTTTTGGCACTCGAAAAATAGAACATAGCTTTTTGGTGCGATGAAGAAGAAAACTTCCTTCTGCAAGATTGTAAGCCATCCCAAGATGCGCATATGTGCACAATATGGGTGCATTATCACAAACTATGCCACAATTCTAGCCATAATATTGGTTGTTTGGCTTAAAAACCATGAAACTTCAAACATGATAGCTCATTTTGAGAAGATGTTTTATGATATTTACAATATTCCAAGTTTTATATTTTTCATTGAAATATATCACATAATATGACACCACGCAAAGGTTTTACATTTTTGGATCGTTTTTGAATTTCTTATACCAGTTTCAAACTATGGTCAAAAGGGCGGGCATGAAGATTCTTAGCTCGGGGTTGAGCCTCGCTAAACTTGAAGTGGATCTGTAATGAAATAGCATGTTATGGACCTAAAAATGATTTTTCATAAAATCATGAGCATTAGATCATGTACATGTAGTTCAAATCTGATCGACTTCCTACCGATTCGGCAGGAATTTGTCTTTTTCATGAAGAGTGGAAGGAAAGGTTTAAGATATCCTGATTGGGAAATTATGCATGTAAGGTGGTCTAGTATTTTTTCAAAGATGGGGTGGTACCAATGTGAAACTTTCATTTGGTGGTTGCTTCACAAAACACCCCATTTTTGGCACTCAGAAAATAGAACATGGCTTTTTGGTGCGATGAAGAAGAAAACTTCTTCCTACATGATTGTAATGAAGGAAATATGCCCTGAGAGGCAATAATAAAGTTGTTATTATGTATTCCTTGTATATGATAGATGTTTATTTTGCATGCTATAATTGTATTGATAGGAAACATCAATACATGTGTGTTTAATAAACAAAAAGGGTTCCTAGTTATGCCTCTCTTATAGACTAGCTTGTTGATTAACAAGATGATCAAGGTTTCCTGATCATGGACATTGGATGTTGTTAATAACAAGGTCACAGCATTTGTGAAATGATGTGATGAACATTCATCCGAAGTATAGCATTACGATCAAGTCATTATGTTTATATTGCTATAACATCATACAAAGTAGTCTTAGTCCTTAGACCATGAGATCATGTTAATTGCTAACACCAGAAGAGTATCTTGATAACATCAAAGGTCACACCGTAACAGGGTGACCATAAAGGTGGGTTCAGTGCTATGAAGGTGTTATGTTGAGGCTCATGGATCAAGAGTGGAATTTGTCAATCCCGATGACGGATAGATATACTCTGGGCCCTCTCGGTGATATCACATTAAGATAGCTTGCAAGCAAGTGATGTGATCACTAGAATGTTATATCACAGGAACGAGAAAAGAGTGCATGTCGGTAACAAGATCAAACTAGGTATTTGGATACCGATGATAGACTCTCTGACAGGTATTATATCATGAGACACAGGGATTAAATTGACGTTAAAGGTTCTCACGATCACAGAAGTCATCGTTGAATATGCAGGAGTCAGTATGGATCTCCAGGTCCCGCTTCTGATTATTGATCTGAGAGGAGTCTCAATCATGTCTGCATTATTTGCGAACCGTAGGGTGACACACTTAAGGGTTGCCGGACACCATTTAGGAGTACATATGTTCCAGACAAAAGGTTTGCAAAGCGCAGGAAATGTTTTGATAGAAACAGGAATTGTTTCGATAGAAACCGGAATTGTTTCGGGTGAAATTGCAGAAAGTGTTCTGCATGTGATATTGAAATGTTGCAAGGGGTTCTATGTGAATGTTTGTTAATTAAAGTAATTAACAAAATTCTGAATAAAATAAATAAAAGAGTTTTATTAATTGAGAGTTGCATTTAATTTGGTGGAAATTAAATACATGTGAGTGGGATTTTGGGTGGAGGCCATGTTTATGTGAGTGGAGGTTCACCACATGAATGAAGGAGGGAGGAGTCCCCCTCATGCGCCTGCTGTGGAGGAGGGGTCTCCTCCTCCTATATAAAGCCCCCTCTCCCTCTCACAAACCACACCTCCTCGTGAAGGATCTCTCTCCCCCTCTAGATATTCCCCCATGGTCTCGGATTAGCGAGATACATGTTCCCGGTGGCCTTGCGTCTGGAAGGAGTTGATGCTTCCGCTGATTCGCTGGAGCGAGGAGGTGGAGGTTGTCCGGTGGCTTGAACGTGCAAAGCGAGGATGGATGCGCCATCGATTTGGCGCGGACTTCCACACGATCTTGAGATCGGCAAGCGCATTTACTACATCAACCACGAGTTCCTACTGTTAACAAAACTCATTGTCTTCGAGGGTAAGTTCTCCATGGATGTATGTCCACCCGCTGTTCTCAGATCTAGTAGATAGATCTTGGCGTATAGTTCTCATCGTAGGAAATTTTTGTTTTCTATGTCATGACCCAACAAAGGGTATCGAGCTCGATCTATGCGTAGGTGCTTTGCACGGTAGTACACATATGTTTATATGTGGGCGATGATGATCATGTTATTGCATCTTCTATGTACTTTGGATATTGGTGGCATAGTGGGATGAAGCGCCCGACCAACCTTACATGTCATCGCACATGAGACCGTTCCACGATCGACATGCAACTAGTTTTGCATAAGTGGCTAGCGGGTGTCTGTCTCTCCTAATATAGTCAATATCTGATTTACAACGAGTTGCTAATAACTTGGTTATCCTTGTTGTGGTTCATGTTTGTAGGTAAGACCGGTTCTATCTCCGAAAGCCCTAAGCCACGTAAAACTTGCAATTGATAAATTAGAGGCGTCTAGTTTAGATCGTTGCTGGGCTAGTGTCTTGATATGGTATTGTTGTAAGTAGATGTATGATAGATACTCTTACAACTCACTTAACATGTAAGTTCCATAGACCTTGGCCTTACACACAAAGGAATGATAGAGATCATACCACGATGCAAATGATAGAGATCAAATGTATGGACCATATCACCTCACTTCACACATTAGATGTTAACATCTTATATTGCTAGTTTGGCGCTTTTGGTAGCATTATAAGATGATCCCTCATTTAGATATCAAGATAAAATGTGTTCTTCCTTAAGTATGCACCATTTTGTGGATCTTGTTTTGAGGCATCACGTGATGATCGGGTGTTCTCGACTCTACGCTTTCATACAATGGGTGTAAGACAGTTTTACACACGCGAATACTAAGGTTCTTACTTGACGAGCCTAGCATGTATAGACATGGCCTCGGAACACGGACCGAAAGGTTAAGCATGAGTCATATAGTTGATATGATGCCCATATAGATGCTCGCCTTTGAAGCTACACCGACTCACGTGATGATCGGACTTGGTGTAGTGGATTTGGTTCATGTAATCACCAAAAGGACACGAGGGATGTCGTTTTTGAGTGGGAGTTCATTAGTAATTTGGATTAGTTGAACTCAATCTATCATAAACTTAGTCTAAATATATTTTACAAATTCTGTTGTAGATGGCACCACCTGCTTTTAATTTCAATGTGTTCATGGAGAAAGAGAAGCTTGCTGCGAATGGTAGCAACTTCACCAACTGGGCTATGAATTTGAGGATTCTCCTCACTGCTGCACAAAAGCAATATGTGCTAGAGGCGCCGCTAGGCCCCCCACCAGCTCCTGATGCCCCTGATGAGGAAAAGAACGTCTATATAACTCGTCAGGAGGACCACAACTTAGTTCATTGCGGCATACTGTATGGGCTAGAGCCAGAACTTCGAAAACGTTTCGAAAATGTCAATGCCTTTGATACCATGGGATAATTGAAAATGATTTTTGATACCCATGCTGCCGTAGAGAGTTATAATGCTTCTGAAAAGTTCTTTAGTTGCATGATGGAAGAGAACAGCTCCGTTAGTGAGCACGTACTCAAAATGTCTGGGTACGCCGATAAGCTTGTGTCCTTGGGAATAACGATTCCCATTGACTTAGGCATACATCGTGTTCTCCAATCTCTGCCACCTAGCTACAAAGAGCTTGTGATGAACTATAATATGCGTGGCATGAAGAAGTCTCTTCCCGAGCTTCACAATGCTTAAGACTGCAGAAGTGGAGATTAGGAAAGAACATCAAGTGTTGATGATCAATAAGACCACCGGTTTCAAGAAGGACAAGAAAGGCAAGCAGAAGGGAAAGAAGGGCGGCAAAAATCTGTTGTCGCGCCTGAAAAGAAACCCCGAGCTGGCCCTAAGTCTGACACCGAGTGCTACTATTGCAACGGGATCGCCATTGAAGAATCGCCCCAAGTATTTGGCGGACAAGAAGGCCGGCAAGGCAAACAAAGGTATATGTGATATACATGTTATTGCTATATACTTGACTAGTACTCGCAGTAGCACCTGGGTATTTGATATAGGATCGGTTGCTAATATATGTAACTCGGTTCAGGGGCTGCGGAACAAGCGACAACTAGCAAGGGATGAGGTCACGATGCGGGTCGGCAATGGATCAAGAGTTGATGTGATCGCCGTCGGAACGCTGCCTCTCCATATGCCGTCGGGATTAGTTATAAACCTGAATAATTGTTATTTGGTGCCTGCACTGAGCATGAACATTGTATACGGATCATGTTTGATGCAAAGTGGTTATTCGTTTAGGTCTGAAAACAATGGTTGTTCGATTTATATGAATAATATCTTTTATGGTCATGCACCTGTGTTGAATGGTTTATTTCTGTTGGATCTCGATAGTAGTATTACGCATATTCATAATGTTGATGCTAAAAGGATTAAACTTGATAATGATATATCGCATATATGTGGCACCGCTTGCTCAGGTCATATTGGCGTTAAACGCATGAAGAAACTCCATTCGATGGACTTTTGGAATCACTTGATTTTGAATCATTTGATACATGTGAGCCATGCCTTATGGGCAAGATGACTAGAACGCCGCTTTTCGGTTCAATGGAACGGGCATGATTTATTGGAAATCATACATACTGATGTGTGTGGACCAATGAGTGTGTCGGCGCGAGGTGGATATCGTTATTTTGTTACTTTCACGGATGATTTGAGTAGATACGGGTATATCTATTTGATGAAACATAAGTCTGAAACCTTTGAAAAGTTCAAAGAATTTCAAAATGAAGTGGAAAATCATCGTAATAGAAAGATCAAATTTCTGCGGTCCGACCGTGGAGGAGAGTATCTTAGTTACGAGTTTAGCACACATATGAAAGACTGTGGAATAGTTTCACAACTCACGCCTGCCGAAACACCACAACGTAATGGTGTGTCAGAACGTCGTAATCGTACTTTATTGGATATGGTTCGATCTATGATGTCTCTAACTGACTTGCCACTGTCATTTTGGGGTTATGCACTAGAAACCGCTGCATTCACTTTAAATAGGGCACCATCTAAATCCGTTGAAAAGACACCGTATGAATTATGGTTTGGAAACAAACCTAAGCTGTCATTTCTTAAAGTTTGGAGATGCGATGTTTATGTGAAGAAACTTCAACCGGATAAACTCGAACCCAAAGCGGAAAAATGCGTCTTCATAGGATACCCTAAGGAAACGATTGGGTATACCTTCTATCACAGATCCGAGGGCAAGGTCTTTGTTGCCAAGAATGGATCCTTTCTTGAGAAGGAGTTTCTCGCGAAAGGTGTGAGTAGTCGGAAGGTAGAACTCGAAGAGGTTATTGAACCTTCTCTTCATGAAATGGTGAGTACCGCAGCACCAGAAGCTGTTTCGGAGTTGACTTCACCTAATGAAGAGAGAGCTAATGATATTGATCATGAAACTCCGAAAGAGGACACTACCGAACCTCGCAGGTCAAGCAGGACACGTGCAGCTCCTGAACTGTATGGCAATCCTGTTATGAATTTCATGATTGATGAAATAGATGACCCTGCGACATATGAAGAAGCGATGATGAGCCCTGATTCCAACAAATGGCTAGAAGACATGAAATCCGAGATGGAATCCATGTACGAAAACCAGGTTTGGACCTTGGTGGACTTACCTCACGATCGAAAGGTCGTTGAGAATAAATGGATTTTCAAAAGAAAAACTGATGCTGATGGTAAAGTAACCATCTATAAGGCTCGACTTGTCACAAAGGGGTTTCGGCAAATTCAAGGAGTTGACTACGATGAGACATTCTCTCCCGTAGCGATGCTTAAGTCGGTTAGGATTATCTTAGCAATTGCTGCATATTTCGATTATGAAATATGGCAGATGGATGTCAAAACTACGTTCCTCAATGGTAATATTGAAGAAGAGTTGTATATGATACAACCTAAGGGTTTTGTCGATCCTAAGGATGTTGATAATGTGTGCAAACTTCAGCGATCCATCTATGGACTAAAGCAAGCATCCCGGAGTTGGAATCTCCGCTTTGATGAGGTGATCAAAGAGTTTGGATTTGTCTAAACTTATGGAGAGGCTTGTATTTACAAGAAAGTGAGTGGGAGCAATGTGGCATTTCTAATATTATATGTGGATGACATATTATTGACTGGAAATGATATAGATCTTTTAAACAGTGTTAAAAGTTATCTAAACAGCAAATTTTCGATGAAGGACCTTGGTGAAGCTTCATATATATTAGGCATTAAAATCTATAGAGATAGATCAAGACGCCTAATTGGGCTATCACAGAGTACATACCTTGATAAGATATTAAAGAAGTTTAATATGGACGGAAGTAAGAAGGGGTACTTACCTATGTTGCAAGGCAAGACATTGAGTAAGACTCAAAGTCCGGCTACGGCGGAAGAAAGAGAGATAATGGATAAGATCCCCTATGCCTCAGCCATAGGCTCTATAATGTATGCCATGCTATGTACAGGACCGGATGTGGCACATGATATTAGTTTGACTAGTAGGTACCAATCTGATCCAGGTTCGGAACACTGGATAGCGGTCAAGAATATCCTTAAGTACTTGAGAAGAACTAAGGATATGTTTCTTGTATACGGAGGTGAAGAAGAGCTAGTCGCTAAGTGTTATGTCGGTGCTAGCTTTGACACTGATCCGGATGACTCTAAGTCTCAATCCGGATACGTATTTCTCTTGAACGGAGCAGCAGTTAGTTGGAGGAGCTCCAAATAACCTGTGGTGGCTGGATCAACGACGGAGGCGGAATATGTTGCTGCTTCGTAAGCACAGAAGCGGTTTGGATGAAGGAGTTCATAACGGAACTAGGTGTGGTTCCTAGTGCGTTGGACCCAATGGTGATCTATTGTGACAATATTGGAGCCATAGCCAATGCCAAGGAACCAATGTCTCACAAGAATTCCAAGCATCTTAAGCGCCAGTTTCACTCGATCCGCGAGCATGTCAAGGATGAAGATATACAGATTTGTAAAGTGCACACGGACCTGAATGTAGCAGATCCGTTCACTAAAGTACTCCCTAGGGCAAAACATGATCAACACCAGAACTCCATGGGTGTTAGATTTATCACTATATAAACTAGATTATTGTCTCTAGTGCAAGTGGGAGACTGAAGGAAATATGCCTTGAGAGGCAATAATAAAGTTGTTATTATGTATTCCTTGTATATGATAGATGTTTATTTTGCATGCTATAATTGTATTGATAGGAAACATCAATACATGTGTGTTTAATAAACAAAAAGGGTTCCTAGTTATGCCTCTCTTATAGACTAGCTTGTTGATTAACAAGATGATCAAGGTTTCCTGATCATGGACATTGGATGTTGTTAATAACAAGGTCACAGCATTTGTGCAATGATGTGATGAACATTCATCCGAAGTATAGCATTACGATCAAGTCATTATGTTTATATTGCTATAACATCATACAAAGTAGTCTTACTCCTTAGACCATGAGATCATGTTAATTGCTAACACCGGAAGAATATCTTGATAACATCAAACGTCACACCGTAACAGGGTGACCATAAAGGTGGGTTCAGTGCTATGAAGGTATTATGTTGAGGCTCATGGATCAAGAGTGGAATTTGTCAATCCCGATGACGGATAGATATACTCTGGGCCCTCTCGGTGATATCACATTAAGATAGCTTGCAAGCAAGTGATGTGATCACTAGAATGTTATATCACGGGAACGAGAAAAGAGTGCATGTCGGTAACGAGATCAAACTAGGTATTTGGATACCGATGATCGAATCTCAGACATGTATTATATCATGAGACAAAGGGATTAAATTGCTGACGTTAAAGGTTCTCACGATCACAGAAGTCATCGTTGAATATGCAGGAGTCAGTATGGATCTCCAGGTCCCGCTTCTGATTATTGATCTGAGAGGAGTCTCAATCATGTCTGCATTATTCGCGAACCGTAGGGTGACACGCTTAAGGGTTGCCGGAAACCATTTAGGAGCACATATGTTCCAGACAAAAGGTTTGCAAAGCGCAGGAAATGTTTCGATAGAAACAAGAATTGTTTCGATAGAAACCGGAATTGTTTTGGGTGAAATTGAAAAAGTGTTCTGCATGTGATATTGAAATGTTGCAAGGGGTTTTATGTGAATGTTTGTTAATTAAAGTAATTAACAAAATTCTGAATAAAATAAATAAAAGAGTTTTATTAATTGAGAGTTGTATTTAATTTTGTGGAAATTAAATACATGTGAGTGGGATTTTGGGTGGAGGCCATGGTTATGTGAGTGGAGGTTCACCACATGAATGAAGGAGGGAAGGAGTCCCCCCCCCTCATGCGCCGGCTATGGGAGGAGGGTCTCCTCCTCCTATATAAAGGCCCCTCTCCTCTCACAAACCACACCTCCTCGTGAAGGATCTCTCTCCCCTCTAGATATTCCCCATGGTCTCGGATTAGCGAGATACATGTTCCGTGGCCTTGTGTCGGAAGGAGTTCTTGCTTCCGCTGATTACTGGAGCGGGAGGTGGAGGTTGTCCGTGGCTTGAACGTGTGCGAGGGATCGCTGCGCTGATTTGCGGCACTCGGACTTCCCCACGATCTTGAGATCAGCAAGCGTACGACTACATCAACCACGAGTTCCTACTCGTTAACAAAACTCGTTGTCTTCGAGGGTAAGTTCTTTATGGATGTATGTCCACCCGTTGCTCTGTATCTAGTAGATAGATCTTGGCGTATAGTTCTCATCGTAGGAAATTTTTTATTTTCTATGCTGCGGACCCAATAGTGTTATCAGAGCCTGATCTATGCATAGGTGCTTTGCACGGGTAGTACACATATGTTTATATGTGGGCGATGATGATCATGTTATTGCATCTTCTATGTACTTTGGATATTGGTGGCATAGTGGGATGAAGCGGCCCGGACCAACCTTACATGTCATCGTACATGAGACCGGTTCCACGACTGACATGCAACTAGTTTTTCATAAGTGGCTAGCGGGTGTCTGTCTCTCCATGGATGTATGTCCACCCGTTGCTCTGTATCTAGTAGATAGATCTTGGCGTATAGTTCTCATCGTAGGAAAATTTTTGTTTTCTATGCTGCGGACCCAACATGTAATCCATCCCAAGATGCACATGTGCGCGTAATATCGGCATATTATCACAAACTACGTCTCGATTCTAGCCATAACATTGGTTGTTTGGTTTGAAAGCAATGAAACCTCGAACATGATAGCTCATTTTTGAGAAGATTTTTCTGTGATATTTACAATATTCCAAGTTTTATAGTTTTCATTGCAACTATATCATATAATATGACACAACACGAAGGTTTTATATTGTTTGGATCATATTTTTATTTTTCTTATGCCCATTTCAAACTATGGTCAAAATGGCGGGCATGAAGATTCTTAGCTCGGGACTGAGCCTCGCTAAATTTGAAGTGGATCTTTGGTGAAATAGCATATTGTGAACCTGAAAATAATTTTTTGAAAAATCATGACCATTATATCATGTACATGTTGTTCAAATCTAACCGACTTCCTACTGATTCGGCAGGAATTTGTCTTTTCATGAACGGTGGACGGAAAGGTTTAAGATACCTCGGTTGGGAAATTGTGCATGTAAGATGGTCTAATATTTTTGAAAAATCGGGTGGTACTATTGTGAAACTTTCATTTGATGGTTGCTTCACAAAACACCTCATTTTTGGCACTCGGAAAATAGAAAATGTTTTTTTTTGTGCGATGAAAAAGAAAACTTCCTCCTACATGATTGTAAGCCATTCCAAGGTATACATGTGTGTACAATATGAACACATTATCACAAACTATGCCACGATTCTAGCCATAACATTGGTCGTTTGACTTGAAAGCCATGAAACGTCGAACATGATAGTTTATTTTGAGAAGGTTTTATGTGATATTTACAATATTCCATGTTTTATATTTTTCCTTGCAACTGTATCACATAATATCACACCACGTGAAGGTTTTAAATTGTTTGGATCTTTTTGAATTTTGTAGGCCCATTTCAAACTATATATAATGTTTTTACGTTTCATTTAATCTTTATTTACAAATGTGTAATATTTGAGTGTAGATAGATAGATCTTATTTTCTGCAAATTTTGATATATTATCTGTATTTTTCTAAAGGCATTTCTATTTTTGTGCCCTTGGTTCGTTAGTTGTACTCAATTTCTCCAGCCGCTTAGTTTTTTTCTCACTTTTGCCTATCTCGTTGTACGAAACTCTCACATGGTCTGAAACTCGCTGTCCGTTAGCCTTGCCGTTACGTGATGACAAGTGGGACCGCGTTCAGTCGGGTCCCGTAGTGGACCCTCGCCGTTACGTGCTGACGAGTAGGACCGCGTTCTGTCAGGTCCCGTAGTGTACCCTTGCCGTTACATGTCGAGAAGTGGGGTCGTGTTCAGTCGATTCCCGTAGTGGACACCTCTCTCAACTTATCCAGATCAGCATCGGACCCACATCTTATCCACGTGAGCGCCGGACCCAGAGCTTATCCACGTGAGCGCCGGACCCACAGCTTATCCACGTGAGCGCCGGACCTAGAGCTTATCCACGTGAGCGCCGGACCCACAGCTTACCCAGGTTGGTGTTGCAAGATGGGACCCCGAGCTAGCCCCACGCCCGCGCCCGTGCCATTGCTTAATTTTCATATAGTGAAATGTAATACATATACGAAAATTATACACCTTTAAACTCTTTTAAATTGCACTTAGGATATGATAATATTGTGCTAATAAAATCCTGATCATTTATCATTTCCATGGAGTGAAAAATAATGCATAAACTTGCGTATACAAAAATTATACACCTTTGAACTCTTTGAAATCGCACTTAATACATGATAATGTCATGCTAAGAAAATCTTGAGAGATTATCATTTTCATAGAGTGGAATGTAATGCACAAACTTGCATATGCGAAAATTATAAACCTTTGAACACTTTTAAATCACACTTAATACGTGATAATGATGTGCTAATAAAATTTTGAGAGATTATTATTTTCTCCCCCATTTTCATAGAGTGGAATATAATGCATAAACTTGCATATACGAAGTTTATACACTTTGAACTCTTTGAAATCGCACTTAATACATGATAATGTTGTGCTAAGAAAATCTTGAGAGATTATCATTTCCATGGAGTGAAATATAATGCATAAACTTGCGTATACAAAAATTATACACCTTTGAACTCTTTGAAATCGCACTTAATACGTGATAATGTTGTGCTAAGAAAATCTTGAGAGATTACCATTTCCATGGAGTGAAATATAATGCATAAACTTGCGTATAAAAATTATACACCTTTGAACTATTTGAAATCGCACTTAATACGTGATAATGTTGTGCTAAGAAAATCTTGAGAGATTATCATTTTCATATAGTGGAATGTAATGCATAAACTGGCATATACAAAAATTATACACCTTTGGACTCTTTGAAATCGCACTTAGATCATGATAATGTTGTGCTAATAAAATCCTGATCATTTATCATTTCCATGGAGTGAAATATAATGCATAAACTTGCGTATACGAAAATTTTAAACCTTTGAACACTGTGAAGTCACACTTAATAACGAGATAATGATGTGCTAGCAAAACTTTGAGAGATTATCATTTTCTCCCCCCATTTTCATAGAATGGAATGTAATGCATAAACTTGCATATACGAAAATTATACACATTTGAACTCTTTAAAATCGCACTTAATACGTGATAATATTGTGCTAAGAAAATCTTGAGAGATTATCATTTTCATAGAGTGGAATGTAATGCACAAATTATACAGCTTTAAACACGTTCCCTTCAAATTATATTCAAGTTCATTTGTTTATGGAGTTAAAGTACCGGTGGCATACTCATTATTTTGCATGGATAGAGGGGTGCCTCCCGACAGATATAGGGGTTATCATGTCCGCTAGATCACAAAGGATCAACGGTTGGTGGGCACGATCCGTGTGACAACTGTCTCGACCAATCAGAGTGTAACAACAAAGATGAGCACAGATGCAAGAGATTGATACAAAGAGAGGAAAAAACTGAGTAGCACTTAAGAACCAAGGGCGAAACTGAGTAGAACTTAAAAACCAAGGACAAGACTGACAAAGGGATTCAAATAGAAAATATAAAAAGATTTTAAAAATGGAAAATGTGTCTTTTACACAATAAAATACATCTTGGCATACATCAAACAATTTGCAATTCAAATATACACCAGTTTGACAATTATTTCCTCATTCAGACAAACTATGTTTTGAGGAGGGATGTTTTGGGAAGAGGCTTGAGTAGAAAGCCATGAACCTTCATAGATAGTAGGTAATTTGAGAAGTGTGATTTAGATTAAAACTTGGTTTATATACATTTCTTATGGTGGCAGATCACATAATAAGACTCCCTAGGTAGATGCCACTATATTTTGCTCTTTTTGAATTTGTTGTGCATAAAATGACTCAATTAGCTAGCTAAAACCTATTCATTGACTCTCTGTTGACCAGTCACCGGAGGGTTAAACTGAGTATGTTGTACACGGTAGTGTTAGTACTGGAGGGCAAAACTCAGTACAACCAAACTGCTAGTGTTACACTCGAGGGCAAAACTGAGTACAACTGAGTCGTCAGGGTTAGACACGAGGGAAAAAACATGACTCACGCGTGTGTGGGCACGGGGAGGTAGCGAACACGTGTGGCCGTGCATGGTGCAGTAGCGTACGCGGTTACGCGGTGCACGGTAGTGCAACGAAACGTCGCTTCCCTTCTCCTTTAATAGAGGCCTCCCCACTCTCACTCATCACTCACTCGCTCACTCAACCGTCTCCACTGTCCTATCACCTTCTGCAAACCCCCAAGAAAACTCTAACCATACCAGCGATGGAAAAGAATAGCGCGGTGGCGATCGGCGTCTCCAAGGCCGCCGGCGAGGAGGCTCCCATCCCCGTACAGGCCCCCGTCCTCGTCCCCACATCTGCCGTAGCCGACGGCGAGGAGGCCCCCGCCGGTCTCGGGAAGATCCCGCTCGACTGGGACCCCTACGAGGAGGTTGATTACATAAGGCCGGAGAACCCCTACGACACCAGCATCGCCGACCTATGGTCGGAGCCAAGGGTTTCCTCCCTTCCCTTGTTCTTCCCCCGTTCCCATAGTTGGATGCTAGATCGTATGTTATTAGAGCTCGGTTGTCATATTTTTACAGTAGCTAATCCTCTTGTGTTAGATATCGTATTTCGATGAATCCCCCTGTTCGTATTTGAACCCCCTGTTCATAGTTAGGATCAGTATTTGATTTGGTTTGAGATTTAGGAAATAATCGGGAGATCTCAATCGGTTAATTTATGCAAATAATCAATCCCGATAATCAAAATATCTCAATCATGTCCTTATTGCATTCTACTATTTTTCCAACAGGAGGATAGCAGCGGCGACCGCAGTGACAACGAGTCCAAGGACACCAAGACTCGTCATGTGCTAAGGAGGCTGAAGTCCGGCCAGTACAACAACTTCTTCGTCGGCGACGTGTACAGGTGCCCCTTCTGCCCCATCAGGAGGCTCCACGCCACGGACTTCAACTCGCTCGTGAAGCATGCCGAAGACGTGAGGACTTGCGGCGAGTCCGTGAACGTCCACGGCTTCATAACCAAGCACTAGGCGCTCAGTCTTCACCTCCGCAACCTCCAGAAGGTGACTATCAAGGAGGGCCGCATGCCCCCGATCAAGCCCAAGGCGCCCAAGGTCAAGGGTCTGGGCAGCATGAAGTGGAGGAGGCGCCAGAGGGAGGAGGCGGAGGCCCTCCTGGCAGAGGCCATGAGAGGCCACTGATCTGCTGCTGCTGCTGATGTAAAGCAGCTTTTTTTGTCTTGTCTGTGTTGAACTTGTCCGCTGTTGCTGCTGCTGAGTAGCCTAATTGTCGAACCTCGTTAAGTATCGTACTATATAACCTATATTAGCTGCTTTATCTATATCTGCTCTATTTATTGAATTTATTTATGATGCTGATTAGTTTTACTGCTTTAGATTTGCTACCAGATTAGGGGAAAATGAGGGTAAAAAGAACAATGAATGAAGAGAGAAGCTGTTCTAGATTCGCTACCTTTTTGGACAAAAAAACACAACTTTTAGGGAGAGAGAGGGGAAAAGGTGCTCTTGAAAAGGCCAATCATAAAAATAACAAAAAATAAAACTTCCAATTTAGACGACAGGGCGCACGTAACCACCAAACACGCCCCACATGGTCCCACACCACGTCCCCCATAATCAGCGAGAGATAGATGGCTGGTCTGCTGTGTATCCTGGCCCCACCTGTCAGCATGTAACGGTCGAGGCGATGTAAACTAACGCTCAACGCAGGACCCGCCCCAACACGGTCCCACCGATCAGCATGTAACGGTCAAGCCTTTGACCTGACGGCATCCCCCATCCGAGCGCATGTGAGGGTTTCAGAATAGAGGGAGGGCAAAAGTGAGGAAAAACTAAACAGCTGGGGAAAACTGAGTACAACTAATAAACCAGGGACACGAAAATAGAAATCTCTTTTCTAAATTAGATGATTTAGTTATGTTTTTTCAAAGGTTAATGAGGTAAAAGGGAAAATAGCTATGCCGAGGGCATTGCCGTCGGCATAGCTATCCTACGCCGAGGGCAATTCTACGCTGACGGTCAGCTTCGTGGGACGCCCATCTCGTGGCCTACACCGACGGTCAGCTTCGTGGGGCACCCATCTCGTGGCCTACGCCGACGGCTCCGACTTTTGGCAGTCGGCGTAGCCTCTGGCCGTCGGCGCCTCGCTCCATTCCTGTAGTGTATGGAGTCTAATAGAGAGGGTTAAAATTTCGAAGGTAGACGAAGACACATGTTCGCTTGTAGTGTTCAATATTCTGGCTTTAGGTTTCTATCTGCCTTTATTATGAAGTAAAAAAAAATCTTGGCGGTCATCGCGCCCCCTTGCTCTCTCTCTCTCTCTCAACAGGCTTTCGTCCGGCTATATTAATATAGCAATCACACGGTACAAGGTACAACTGCCGGGGCCTAAGTATAAGCACACCCAAACAACAAAAGAGAAATAACAAAGAAACAAATGTCAACAATGTCGGGTCGACAAATGATGATGATCTGCAATTGTTGCGCCTTCCGGAAGATTACCACCATGCTCCTAGCACTCCAAAGCGCCGCATACCAAGCAACACCTCCAGAAAGGACTGCGACGATGGCGATGCTGCTGCCCGGACATTGTCCTAGGGTTTCCCCGGTACGTGGAGGGACATATGGGAGGGGGTACACCCGACGCCCTTCAGGAAGGAAGGGCGGCACCCTCGGGCATCACCGCGCCCCCTTGCTGAATCGTACCTATGTGCCCATTGAGATCCTACCTTGCTGTATGCGAGCACACATATCGCGTCATTGTCCATCTCAAAGCCCCGATAAAACACTAACTAGGAACATACACTATACTGTGAAAATTGAAAACAACCAAACAACTAGTTTATTTCCAACAAACTCCGCCAGGGCTAACTGTTTACTTGACATTCACCATGCCAATGCGTCACGGAGCTCCTGGAAATCTACAAACGCGAGATGTGCTTTGACTTTGATCTTCCTAGACTCGATGCACTCATGAATAAAGTGAAAGCGCACCTCAATGTGCTTGCTCCAATCCTGAAAAACCAGATTGTTGCATAATTGGATGGTTGGCCTATTGTCATGTATATGGTGGTGATCCCGGTTTGCTTCTCGGTCATCTCTTTTATTTAACGACACAACCACACTGCCTGGCACACGCCACTGTTGTGGATGCGACATACTCCACCTCGCATGAGGAGAGTGCCACAACTTTTTTGCTTCTTAGACTATTAGGTGATCGGGCTATCGTTGAGCGAAAGAGGACGAATGCTCTGATTTCAGCTCCTCGTGAGCTACATAAATTTGATGCCATCATGCTGCATGTAGATTTTTATTTAAACATACTTTGCGTTGGTCAGGATTTGATCCTAGTACCTCCTGCTCTGATAACATATTAAATTGTATGCACTAGCCAACGCAACCAACAGTCCGAACTGATGGAAAGAGCTAGACAATTTATTTCAACACTCATCCTACGTCTTTCACCCTTTGGCCTATTGTGACGCATATTTGGGAAGTCACAATATTTTTTTTGCGTTGGTCATGATTTGATCCTAGGACCTCCTGATCTGATACCATATTGAATTGCATGCACTAACCAACGCAACCAACTGTCTGATTGATGAAAATGGCTTGGCAATTTATTTCAACAATAATTTCACTCCGACTTCTAGTGTATCTAGACTAAAAAAATCTAGATACGTTCGTTTTCCAAAACTAAAACGTCTTATATTTCTAGACGGAGGGAGTACATCACAGCAGCCTAGTTTAGCACATACTCTATTAGAAAAACCAGTGAGGTTGCGTGGGATAATCGTTGTGACAAAAGTGTGTCGGAGAACGAGCTTGACGTAGAAACAACTTGATGGTTCAGGTGCAGATTTTCCAGCTGAGTTCTCTATCGCGGCAGGGTTTTCTGTCATTTTCTATATCGCGACATAATTTCATGTTGTGTTGTTCGCCACTCATGTTATGTTCTTCACTTTTGTAGATCTTGTGTCTGTTGTGTGGCGGGCTCGTCGTACACATTATTTGCATCACGCCTCACAGCGGCTCCCCATGCACCAGTGTAATCAACAACGAGAGGATCGTGATGACTAGCCTAATCATCCCTGCTCTAGTTCCAACATGATCCATCATCAAACACCATGTCTCGTCACACGTGGATGCGGTTTGCCACCAAATCGAACAACTGGTAGACCTTTGTGCCCTTCACATACCCACTCAAGTAGTACATTTTAACGATGTACTAGTCATCGATCTTCTTGTGGCTAGGGCGTGTGACCTTAGCATGAGCGACACAACCAACCGTGTAGAGGTGCTCCATGTCGGCCTCACGTTCTTCTTGTTTAAAATCCGTAATAATTTATTGAAGTTGCATAGTCTTAGCTGGAGGAAAAACTCCCATGAAGTAATAGTGCTTTTACGCAAAACTAGCAACCAATCTTTTGCTTTTTCTCTAAGTGAAAAAGAAAATAAGCGTAATTTAAAAACATCGCGGTCAACATCTTTTATGCGTATCATGTCGAATATTTCAGTAAATATATTTTGGTGCAAAACTGAATTTTCAGTAGTGGAGCCTCTAAATTGGTTCTTTTGAACCAAACTCAAAATGTTAGACTTAATCTCATAATTCTCTGACGTAACAGCGGGCTGAGTAATAGGCATACGAATAAAATCATCATTGGGAGTAGCATACTCCCCAAGCTTATTTTGTGCCATAGTAATTGTATTTTTGGTACTTTTAGATTTAGAGAAACAATTAAACAAAGAACTATTTTTTGGGGGTTTTCAAATAGATAACAAAAAATAAACTAATAACAATAATTAAAACTAGTACAAAAACAAAACAAATAAACAAGGTCTCTAATAACCTTATCGGGATAGCAAATTGCTTCCCCGGCGACGATGCTAGAAAAAGGCTAATACCTTCGATCCGGATTACGGATGCAGTATAGCAGTTTTTTCCCTAGAAAAGACCTAGGTTTATCGAACCTTAGGAAACCGTTGCGAAAAGGAATCTTGGAACTTCTACAAGACTTGCTGATTAATTATGTTTTTTATTTACCTGATCTTTCCGGTTTACTTTGTATCTTTTGATTGTTTTCAATGATGGAGATAGGCGAGGGTTCAAGATTCACCTCCACCTATGCATAGGAATGGGATAAAAATAAGATTAAGCCCAATCATGTGTAAAATGATCTAATAGTGATAGGAATTGTGGGTAGTACATCCTTAGCTACTAGAGCTACTAAAACAATAGGTGACAATAGTCTATTGGTCCAACCGTTATACCATGAAACCACGGGTTACAACGATTATTCAGTAAACATACCAAAGCCTTAAGATCGGTGATGTTATTGTTGATCCCAAGCGGATCACTAAGCTAATACCATAATCCCCCTTGCTGTCATTGGGGTTTCGCGTGTCAAACGTAGTTCTCCACTCATCTGACCTCACACCTTGATCAATCCGTGGGATCTTGGGTAACTACAAGTCCTCAGACCATGGTAGAGAAAGATACAAGATAACAAAGCTCCTATTCAATCACTAGAGAATATTCCCATAGAATTAGATGCACATAATCACTATGAGGTTTCACCCCAACCCACAACCTGTGAGAACTACTCACTCATAATAACAAGATCAACAATATGATTTATTGGAAAAATACTTAGATTGAAATCAAATATTCTTACAATGATCGCCAATTCGCAAGAAGATCTCTACTACAAGACAATGTCTATGGCTATGAAGGAGGTAGAAGATGGAGGTGATGAACTATGGTGGTGTGGGTCTCCTTCGGTGTGTGATGGATGAGATCTGAATGGCGAATGGGTTATGTGGTGGATGGAGGGTGCATCTCTCCTCGAATGGTGTCGCTTCCTTCACATAAGTAGCTTGGTTTGACCTAAGGGAGGCGCTGGCATGAAGTACAGGCAGATGGTACGGGCGGCATTGGCCCGTACATATGCTCGTTACACGCCCTAGAAGCGTCTTTTCAACCCTTGTGGACTTGGTTGTGTTTGTAATGACATATCCTTCAGTAATTGCTTCTGATCTTGTCATAAGGCATGATTTTATGCACATCACAAATCAAGAGAGAAGGATTTGCACATCTTTGTAATAATTATTCATTAGTAGCAAGGCTAGAGAGTTATTTGGTCAATTTGTTGACTTAAAATAAGATTTAAACATGGATAAAGATGGTTATATTTCACGGGAATCAATGGCCTTGCTAAAAGGTCTCTTGTGATACTTAGGCAAGGGCACCGTGCGGACCTCAGCGAGGACACCTCATGGTGCCTTGCGAGGTACATCATGCGATGGCCTCCCCAGGGGATATGCCTCATGTTCTGTTTTGCTAATAGAGGTGAATCCCCAATGAGGGAACCCTGTGGACCTCAGAGTGGTCCTCTTGTGAGGCCTTGGAGAAGAATATCTTGTGGGACTTAGGCGAGGGCACTGTGCGGGCCTCGAGGAGGACACCTCATGGTCCCTCACGAACCACATCGTGTGATGGCCTCCCTGGAGGAAATGCCTCATGTTTTTTTGGCTAAAAGAGGCAGGTCCTCGATGAGGGCACCTTGTGGGCTATAGAGTGGTCCTCTTGCAAGGCTTGACTAACTCCTCACGGAGAAGCTCTATGTCCGCATTCTTCTTAAGGGGGCACAAGCATGCCCGTAGAGCTACCAATAGGATGAACACTCACGCTTGTTGGTTCCTGCATGTGTGTTACACCAGGGGATCAGACAACAAGGACTTTGGTGAGGTCACTTGTACAGGGTGATCAGGCCCGATTGCCAGAGCTCAGTCACTTGGGTTTTGTGCTGACAGGGCGGACCCGAGCATACAAATCGTGTCTAGCCCCCGCCCATGTGACATACAGGAGGGAACCTGCGAGTGCGACTGAAACATGAAATACATACTGCTTACCGAGGTAAGGATACATAAGGACACTTGGAGCAAAGTTCATCCTTTCATTGGTGACATGAAGGTGTTCGTTACATAAACGCTGTCGCGGTGGACATGAAGACCCCCAAGGTAGGAGGAAGCTCTTGCAAACTTGTGTTGATGCTCATAAGATACTTCACGAGTCACGGGGCCACCGTGGCACTGATAGCCCATGAGGCGACTGGACATGGCTCATACCATAGCGTGACGGGTAGAGATTTCAGATGTGCTTGGTGTTCCATGGGTTTGGAGAGAGCTTTATGAGGCCTTCTTGAGGTGGAATCCTTTGGAGGACGAGATTTCCATCCTCGATCACGCAATGGTGGATGTTGGAGCTGTTGTAGCGATGTTGGCCTTGCTGATACCGGGTGTTCTCACTAGCCTTGGAGTTTTCTCCACGAGTAATGTGCTCCAGCCTCATGCTAGGAAAATTCTTATTGAGTTTGCACCCCTTTACAAGGTTCGTTGTCATGTGCTTATCCTTGTCCTTGTAGGTTTTGTTGGAAGGGTTGATGAGGAGTTGGGAGTTTCCTTGGATGGTGATGCACCTAATGCCCAGGGCGGTCGCGACCCTCAGGCTGGCAAGAGGGCCCTTATACTTGGCGATGTTGCTAGAGCGCCTCTTGTTATCCTTGAAGTGGTGTTGCATAGTGCAATACAGCTTTTCACCAGTTGGTGAGGTGGGCACCACACCAGCCCCCGTGCCCGCTCGCGCGAACGCTCCAGCATTGGGATTACGCTGAAATCTTTCCAGGGGTACCTTGTGACGACCTTAACTGTGTGGCCTTGTATGTAACGGTGTAGCCTCTTTAAAGCGATGGGGGCGTGTAGTGCAGCTTGTGTTGCATGGTGTAGTGTTCGCTTGTATCGTGCAACATCGTATTGACGAAGCAAACGAGGTGCTACACGAGTCTTGGATCCTTGGGCATTGAGGCGAGCTTGTCTTAAGGTTTAGCTGGTGACTCAGTGACTCTTTTTTTCCTAGGTAGCTCAGAGAGATTTTTATTTTTGGTGAGAATTGATGATGTGGCCCTCTCGACGAGGGGTTCTGTGCTTCACGAGGTGGATTCCCCCTTGGCTTGTGTTTCTCGTTCCACAATGAGGGCCGCACTTTCCATGTGCGGAGTGGCTGGCATGTATAGTCCTAAAGGCTCACGGATCCACAGAGGGGCCATGACGAGATGGCTGGTCCGAAGCGGCCATAACAGGATGGCGAGACGAACCTTGCCAAAGCTAGTGAAGTCAATGTGGAGGCACCCTCTAGTGGTGACCTATTGCTTCACGGGACTCGTAGTGGGGTGCACTAACAAGTGGTGCTCGACCGCCTCACTAGGTATGCCGGGCGTATCTAACGGTGTCCGAGCGAACGTGCCAGCATTTCCCCGCAGGAAGGCGACGAGCATGCTTTCCTTTTGTTGGGCAGGTTGCCATCGATGGTGACGATAGCCCCCAGCTTCTGGTGTCCAGCAGTGCCTTCTTGGTCACGGTGCGCTCTTGGGAGGACAACTTCTTCTTCTTTGTGAGAGGCTCGATGACGTCCTCATCAGCGGGGTGCATGGCAGCGAAAGCCTTGTAGACATGTTCGATAGAGCGCACAACGTCCTTTTCGTCTCCACAGATGGTGATTGTGCCACTACAGCCCGACATCTTGACGGTGTTATAGGAGTGGTGGGTGACCGCCATGAACTTGGCAAGAGCAGGAGATGAGGATCGTGTTGTAGGGCAGGCCCACGTGCGTGACATCGAAGTTGATGTGTTTGGTGTGGTAGTTCACGCTAGTCCCGAACATGAGGGGGAGATGCACCTGCCCAATGGCCATTGTAGTTCCTTCGGTCACACCTGAGAAGGGCCTTGTGTGCATGAGGCGCTCATAGGACAGTTGTAGCTTCTCGAAAGTATCCACGGAGATGACATTGAGTATTGTGCCCCCAACGATGAGCATCTTGGTGACGGCGATGTTGTTGATGGTGGGGGTACATACTATAGATGTGGCACCCAGTCCTAGTGGACTCGGGATGATCGCCAACATCGAAGGTGATGGGGAATTGTGACCATTTGAGCCTCGAGGAGTCAGCCGCGAGAACGGAAGCGCCTATCTCGTGGGCGAGCAACTTTAGTTGGCGATTGGAGAGGGGAGCATGAGCCCTTCCGAGGATGCACAACATCCTCCGTGACTCCTGGTATCCCCTGACCTCTTCCTCGGGGAGGTTATGGTTTCCCTCACCGAGGTGTGGCTGGGCAGTGTTGGCTTGTTGGTTCGGTTGGTGGTTGGTGTTGCCGTTGTCGCGGTTGTTCTAGTGGCCACCACCACAACTGCCTCCGTGACCACGGTCGTGGTCGTTGTCACACTTGTTGCGGTCGTCCTGAAGCTTATTGAGATCAGAGCAATCCTTGGTGTTGTGGGAGTGCATGTCGTGGTATACGTAGTAGAGATGACCGTTCTACCTCGCGTCACCACTATTGTGATGGTGCTTTTGCTTAGGTTCCACCACGAGTACGATCAGATCCTTGCGCTTGGCATCCTTGTTCTTGCTCTTGATGGGCGCAGAAGTTGTGGCCATGCCAAGGTTGTTGTGCTTGAACAGACATCCCTCCTCGACCTTGGCGCACTTGTCAGCCAGCTCAAAAAGCTTTACCACCAAGGTGAGATCAACGTACATGGCAAGCTTCTCGAGCATTCTGATGTATGTGATGCCATCTGAGAATATTGAGATGACGGACGCGTCCATGACCCGAGGGACCTTTTTGCGGACTTGACTGAAGCGCTGGATGTACTTGTGTAGCGTGTCACCGAGCTGCTAGCATACACCACGAAGGTCATTGAGCGTGAGGGGGAGCTCGTACGTTCCCTTGAAGTTGACGACGAACTTTTCGCACAGATCCTTCCATGAGGAGACAAATTCCTCGGGGAGATTGTTCATCAGCTAGGTGCGGGCTGCGTCCTTGAGGGTCATTGGGAACCAATTGGCCATGACTTTGTCATCACCGCCCATCGCATGGACACTGATAGTGTAGAGATGCAAGAACTCAATGGGGTTGTCCTTACCATCGTAGCGTGGACGCAGCTCTAGCTTGAACTTGAGTGGCCACCTCACAGTACGTAGTTCCTTGGTGAACGTGAGGCAACCGGCGTTCTATGGGACGGTGCCACTAGCCAAGGCAGCACGGTTGTTTTCGTCCACCACGGCAGCCTTCGCGATGGTATGTTCCTTACGCCTACGACAACACTCGGTGGAGACACGGGCGTCCTCCGGAGATCTCTCGATGATGCTATTATGCTTTGGTGGGACGTGTGGAGAGGTGGCACCATGGGATCAAGGCAAGGATCGTCCCCTCCGTTGGGCGGCATGGTTGTTCACCGCGCCTCCGCCAGCTGGAGGAGGTGGAGGTGGAGGCGGTGGTGGAGGAGCACCGTGCGTGACTTAGCATGCTTGTGTAATCTGGACTGGTGGAGGCACCACGGAGCGAGAGACCGTCGGAGCAGCTCTAGCGGTGTTGACGAGCTCGGTGATAGGAAGGATCCATGCATCATGCCCAGTCACATTGGGTCTCTAGCGCAGTAAGTCATGTGCCATGAGAAGAGTGGCCTCTAGCGTCGGGTTGCCATGAGGCCCTCTCCTGGAGATGGCCGCGGTGCGCATGTGTGTGCGTTGCGACTATACCGGAGGGACGACAGAGTGCACCTCATCATCCCCCATTCTACTACGCTCCAGCTGGAGAGTGGGGTCGCGAGCGTAGCGCAGGTTGTCGTTGTTTTTGGCCCCAGCGCTGGCGTCGGGGTATGCCCCCTCATGGGAGACAGCGGTAGCGGCGGCGGTGCAGCAACGTGCACACTCGCTACAAGTCAGTCCGGCCATGTCGATGAAGGAGTGGAAGATGCACCTTAGCCCCCTACCTAGCATGCCAAATGTCAGAGATTTGTCCCTCCAAACAAACTAGGGTACCTCCAAAGAAGAATGAGTCAAACACTGGGGGCTAAACACGCGAGCTTCGAACCCTCGGTGACCTAGTGAGGAAAACAAACAAGCGAGCATGATAGAGGGACACAGGGAGTTTTCCTAGGTTCAAGCCACCATGCGGTGTAAAACCCTACTCCTGCATGTTTGGATTGCTTTTACTGCTTGGCGAGGTTCAGTACAAGGTGTTGATCAGGTGATCACATCTAGTATTTATAGCTGGCAGACGAAGCTAGGGTTTTTCGAGGTAGGAGAAGATTGACCCCTCTACTTAGTGCCGCACTGCCCCTCTTATAGATGCCTCGATCCTCTTCCCCAATATCTTGGCGGGAAGGGTTGCCACATGGCGACAAACGAGCGGGCAAGTGTGGTAAAGCTACTTTTGACCATGGACCCGGTACATGGCAGGACGTTGTTGATCATGCTGCTGACATCCTCCTCTCTAGCGTTGTGCCCTTCGTGTTCTCCACACCAAAGGGGGAGTGGTCCTACCTTGGTGTCAGAGGCTGTCGGCCACCTATTGCTTGTGGAAGGGGAAGGTTCCTCCCTTGCATAGAGGAGGCACGTTTGGACAGTTATACCAACTGTGGTTGCCTTCATCTTAGTCTCGGTCATGTGGGTGGATGTCGTGCGGCATCCAGGACTTAGGCATAGGGGTTCTATCGCGCTTGGTGTTGATCCCTCACGAGGAGGCCTTGCTGAGGGTGCCTTCTCGTAAAGAGCTTCAGGAGATGGTTCTTCACGAGGTGGCCTCACGAAGGATGCGCCTATTGAGGCTCCAGGACGTCGCCTCTCGTGAATCGTCAGGCTTCATGAGGGAGCTCTCCTGAGGCATAGTAGATGCCTTGCTGTCAGGGCCTAGTAGCAGATGGGCCGGGGTACCCTGGTTGCCATTGGTCTGATATAGTCAACAGTTTCACTCTTTGGCATGTAAGAAGCAAAAAAGGCAGAGAAGCAGCAAAAAACGTAGATAAATAAAAGAAAAGGCAAAAGAATACAAAAGCCGAAGCTACTACATACCTACCGCATGCATCGTCGTTGATAGTCCGAGCGCCACTACCAACGCCATGTCGGACAATGTAACCACCACTGCTAGCAAGCTAGCTCGGAGGAAAAACACGAGAGTGTGATCTAGGCTACGACCGAACCGAAGTTTGGGTGTCCAAGTGCTCGCGGTAGGGTGGACATGTCATGCGTAGCATCTATTGGTCAGGCATGGCCACCTCCAACCCCATGCTGCCAAGTAAAACATCTCAAGAATCGGGATAACATGGATAGCAGAGTCGGCCAAAACTTCCATGTGCTATTATTTATTCTGATGTGTAGCTTCATGAAATGATAAACCAAATGCAACATCCATGTGTATTGGTTCTATTTAATAGCCAAGCATTATCTTCAAAGATATTTTTACTTATGTTGCATGGCTGAAATCATGAATCACGTAAATAAACATCTTGCAAGTCAAGTCATGCGACAATCTCACCAACTTTTAAGGACCAGGGTTATCTTCCTAAATTATAACTTGTCCAAACCTCATATTACACCATTTTTTCCTTTTACAAAACAGGGGAACGGATCCTCGTCCTCTGCATCGAGCGATGCACACAACCTTAATTCATTATTAAAACATCAAAAGTCTGGCAAAACCATTACAAAGATCATACAAACCAAAAGCTCCCAAACAACAACACCGAGCATGATGATAGCAGCATGTCGCTAGCTCCCTAATGAAATCTAGAAAACACCTAGCCGCTCATGCTAGCCAGGATCCAAATCCGCTAAGCATATTCGCAAAATAGCACCAGTGCGCTTGTTCTGGATTTTGTCGCCTCCACTATCTTCTGTCAACCCATCTTCAGCATGTAGATTGATGTATAGACTCTTGCCACACTAGCCATCGACACCACCATGGTGCCAAGTAGCACCACATCCCTGCATGCTAACTCCTAAGCACGCCGCGGTCACTGCCGGTACACCACAACACCATGCTGCCAAGTAAAGCACCACCAACACAACTTGAAGTCTCTTGAGGATTTGTCATGTGTAGCATCTGTCGGTCAGGCATGACATGACATCGCCATCAAAGATACGTGTAAGACAAAGCCGCTCCACCTCGAGCCTATGTCATACAGGGATGATCCATAAACGATGCTCCCAAGAGATAGCGCGACACCCTAACGGCACCATTTCCCGACCTGGAAGTTAGATCCAAGGGTTTCCCTGGAGAAGCATGATTGGCATGACCAGACCAGCCAACGTCTGCTCCAAAAAGATGCCTTCAATAGGAGTAGCGATGTCAGATGATGAGTGCATATTTGCATCATGTTTTATATTATTATTTTGCATTGTAGATGTAGGATCTAGGTATTTTATGGTGCTCGCGCGCATATTTTATATCTATTTTCACCAGGATCAGGACAAATGATGGATCCAATGGACACAATTCTTGGAGAAGTTGTATTGGGGAGAAAAGGAGTCAAAAACAATGTAAAATGCTTATTTGGTAAATATCAATAACACCAGAAGAAAACCCGAAGCAGTCGAGGCATACATACGTTTCAACGACCAACTATACGACCGGAATACTTTTTCCGACCGTATAGTTTTGGTCGTATAGTTGGCGCCGCCACCGCCTCCTCAAATAGTTTCACCCCATGCAACTAGATCAGAGAGACGACATACAGAACAACTTGAAATCGCCGACACCTAACCTCCGGAAGGCATCTGGAGGGGGAACTCGTCACCGGGGATCCATCTTCACCCTGTGCAGACCCGAGATGCTAATGCATCGATCTTCATCATCAAGCGCTGCATCACCACCATCTCCATCCATACCATCTAGATCTTGTTGTAATTTTCGTACTCGTTGTGGATTTATACAAGTATTGTTCATCTATGATAGATTCCATTGTTATTGCCATGATGTTGATTGCCTCCATGTCTGAGTAGATCATTAGTTCTTCGGGAGATGGAGAAACCCTAGTATGAGATTGAAATAATATAAAGTTTATTATGATATTTATTGTTGTGACCATGTGTTAGATTGTCTTCATCTTGATGTTGAAAGAAGTCGACCTCTCAATATTTGCCTCTCATGGGGACTTGATGGCGGGAACTACTTGTTGGTAGACGAAGGTGTGTTAGCACTTACAGTGACTACAAAGTTGTTGGCACTCCTTATGTATCAACTTGGGAAACCGAGGAAACTCATGGAACACTATCCATGCCATGGGATATGTCCTACGAGATTAAGTCCCTTAATAGCACAATAATTCGATTATTGTCGATTGCTGACTACTGTGGTTATGAGGATGATGTGAGCAGCGGTTGCTGCCTATTTGTCCAAATATGGAGTTCCTCCCACACATACATAGTTGAGAATGCTCATGATAATAATCTTTATCTTAGCTCATTATAATGCTAGTGGTGTATCCGCTACTCCCTGAGAATGCTTTTTCCCTATTGCAGTTCCAATCTCTCTTACAGACGCGGTACTTACTTTCTATGTTCAGTTGTTTTACTTTCCTTATTGTTGCTTTTATACCAAAAACCCAAAAACACCTTTTTACGCAATACTCGCATTTTATCTTGTCACTTAGAACTTTATTTAGCATTTCTATTGTAATATTTATTTCAAGAGTTATTAGACTTCAGACTCTTGCTCCATGTGGGATCGATATCTTTATTTTGAAACTAGCTACAAACGATCTATGCACTTGCAATCAGCAAGCTATTTTCTGGCGCCGTTGCCGGGGAGCTAAGCGTTGTAGGTCTTTTAGTTTTTGCATATTTACTTTTGTCTTGCTAAGTTTTGTTTTGAATTACAGGTTTCCACCAACATGATGGAGTTTGAGCATATGACTAGTGCTAACCCACTCATCCACTTTGAGATGCCCTATGATATTTATAAAAGAGACAACTCCAATGAGAAGACAAGGGGGTTTGTAATAAATCCTCTATTACTCGGTATTCTACACAAGAAGCAATTTACTGGAGATGAAGAAGATCCTAATCCATGACAACTCCAATGAGAAGACAAGGGGGTTTGTAATAAATCCTCTATTACTCGATATTCTACACAAGGGGGTTTCAGAGATATATGTGGCACTTTTCAATTGACGGGATATACTGCTAATGAGGTAAGGGTTAAACTCTTTAGTCAGACTTTGACTAGTACAACTCTCTCATGGTATAGATCTCTACCCCGAGAAGCCACTACTACCTGGGATAATTTAGCCTGTGAATTTCTAGCAAAATATTATCCATTATCAAAATCTTTTGGAATCAGGCATCTTATAATGACTTGGAGGAACCGTTCTAATGAAGGACTAGTAGGAGCTTATATCAGATTTAAAGATTTACTTCGCCTATGTCCTCATCATGATTTGCCTGAATGGTATTTATTGCATATCTTTTATGGCAGATTAATTGAACCTAATAAAATCGAACTAGACTCTTTCGTGGAAGGAGCCTTTATGAATCTTCCTATAACTAAAGCTTGGGCTTTACTTAATAGAATTCGCGACCATAGAGTTTCATGGAATTTTGGTCTAGGAAGTGAAGGAGGCGTAGAAATAGATCATGATTGTATTCATGACTATAATTAAAAGGCCATGTTAAAGAATTATCTAAATAACTTTATTTCGATTCAGATCTTGTGTTGCAAGTTGTTAAAGATTTTGCAGAACATATCAAAGCTCCAAAAGAAAGTTTGGTAAAGTATGATCCACCACCCGAACCTGAGAAGAAAAGAGAAGTTAAAGAAACACTGGCCTCCCTAGAACCAACATATGAAATACCTTCCCCTAACACTGCACAGAAGCATATTCTTGAATATGAACAGGTCAAAGTAGTACATGAGAAGAAGGAAGAGGAAAGTATGCCAGAACTCGTGGAACATCTGGAAGAAACCAAGGATGAAGAGGTAACCAAGGAAGCAATTATGGCTATGTATGCACATTGTAACATAGTTGAACTTGATGGAAAGACTTCCGTATTGGTTGAAGGTAAAACAAAGGTAAAAGATGTGGGTAAGCCTATTCTTCCCTGCATATTTAAGGAAACCTCGCATTATGGTTTATGCGATCTTGGCACCGAAGTTAATGCTATATCTTATGATTTCTATTTAGAAATAAAAGAAGAAATAGAACTGACTACAATTGAAAATACTGATATGACAATCATGTTAGCTAATAAAAATCTTATAATTCCAATGGGAGTAGTTGAAGATGCAACTATCACAATTGGCAACAAAAACTTTCCTATCGATTTTGTAGTTGTTGATATGCCAGCTGACAGTCTTTGCCCAATTATATTTGGAAGAAACTTTTTGAGTGCTATAGGTGCCTATGTTGATTTCAAAAAGGAGATCGTGTCTCTTAAGCTTGGGGGAGTGGAAAAAGAATTCCACTTTTCCAAATTTAAAGATAGGCCTCCACAAATACAAGAAGAAGAGGAAGAGAAAACTATTGAGGAAATGGTAGCTCCCTTCTTTAGTAATCAAGAAGAAGAAATAAATGAAGATTCAAATTATGAAGAAATAGTTATGGAGGACAAGTCCCTAGAAGAACTAGAGGATGAATTCGATTCACTTCCCATTATAGGGCCTCCAACTAATGAGGCTTTCGAAGAGCTAGAAAAGAGAGGGGACGAGGAATTACCAACCCTAGAGTTGATGACTCTACCAGATAATCTTAAATATAGATTTTTAGATGGTACACATAAATTTCCTGTTATTATTAGTGCTAAACTTTCAGGAGAAGAAGAAGAAGAACTCATGAAAATACTTAAGGAGCATCGCAAGGCCTTTGGGTACTCAATGGATGATTTGAAGGGCATTAGTCCCATGATAACCGTCCATCCAATATTCATGGAAGAAGGTGCTAAACCAGTTGTGGAATTTAATAGAAGATTGAAGCCTGAAATGAAGGAAGTGGTAAGAAAAGAAATTGTATGCCTACTGGACGTAGGTATAATCTATCATGTTAAAGAAAGTGAATGGGTAAGTCCTATTCATTGTGTCCCTAAGAAGGGCGGTTTTACTGTTGTTCCTAATGAAAACAATCAATTGGTACCTACTAGAACTATTGTTGGGCATAGGATGTGCATAGACTTCAGGAAATTAAATAAAGAAACTAGGAAAGATCACTATCATTTACCGTTCATAGACCAAACTTTAGAAAGGTTACAAAACCACACTCATTTTTGCTACTTGGACGGATACTCTGGTTTTTCTCAAATAGCTGTTCGTCCTGATGACCAACTTAAAACAACTTTCATTAGTCCTTATGGTTTACATGCTTACCGACGTATGCCTTTTGGTTTATGTAATGCTCCAGCTACTTTTCAAAGATGCATGACTGCTATTTTTGCGGATTTTATAGAACTGATAATGGAAGTATTTATGGATGACTTTTCTGTCTATGAAACTTTGTTTACTAGTTGCTTGGATAATCTCAAAAGAGTTTGGCAGCATTGTGAAGAAACCAATCTCGTTCTAAACTAGGAAAAGTGCCATTTTATGGTCAAAGAAGGTATAGTCCTTGGACATAAGGTATCAGGTAAGGGAATTGAAGTGGATAGAGCTAAGGTTGAGGCCATAGAGAGAATGTCACAACCTAGGGATATTAAAGGTATAAGTTTCCTTGGTCTTGTGGGTTTTTATAGAAGATTCATTAGAAATTTCTCTGGAATATCTAAACCTTTGACTAATCTCCTGCAAAAGGGAGTAAGATTTAATTTTGAAGATAAATGTCTCGAAGCCTTTGATAAACTCAAAAATGCTTTATCCCATGCTCCTATCATTAAACCACCTATCTGGAATATGACTTTTGACTTAATATGTGAAGCTAGTGATGATGATGTAGGAGTAACTCTAGGACAACACATTGGTCGCAGATTTAATATTATACATCATGCTAGAAGAACTCTTAATGGTGCTCAAAAGAATTATCCTAAGGAAGAACTTTTTGCTGTATTTTGCTCTTGTGATAAATTTCATTCTTATATAGTAGATGCAAAAGTAATAGTTCATATGGATCGTGATGGTTTAAAAGAACTCCTTGAGAGGAAATACCATAAGCCAAGACTGATCCGTTGGATTCTTTTACTTCAAGAATTTGAGTTGCAGATTATGCAGAGGCAGGAAATAAAGATGTTGGATGCAGTGTCTATGTTTGCCTAGCATGACACCAATCTTATTGAGAGGAACTTTAGTCCTGGTGATTTTCACTTACGAGAATTATTAAATAGACTAAGGTCAATTCCTCCAAAAAAGAAGAAGTCTTTGTTATTGCAGGAGCTTGTCATCCCGAAATAAGTAAACGGTAAGTTCAAGGTAAGTGTTCTTACTCAAATAAGTGATTTGTTTTTACAGATTTTACTTCTAAATTTTTTTGCCTCTGAATTCCTCGTGTTTTTCTGAAGTTTCTGGAGATTTTTACCAACTATAAGGACGCAACTATACGACCAGAGAAAAATCTTCTGCCGTATGGTTGGTTGTTAAACCCTCTGTATCTTATTCGTGAAATTGTTTTTGATGTCTGGACCTATACGGGCGCAACTATACGACCAGAGATAAAATTACGGCTGTATAGTTGGTCGTTGAACTCTCAGACACTTTTGATTTTTGATGTTTGTATCTATACAGTCGCAACTATACAACTGGAGATAAAATTCCGGCCGTATAGTTGGTCGATGAACTCTCATACACTTTTGATTTTTGATGTCTATATCTATATGGTTACAACTATACGACCGGCGATAAAATTCCGGCCGTATAGCTGGTCGTCGAACTCTCAGACACTTTCGATTTTTGATGTCTGTATCTATACGGTCGCAACTATACGACCGGAGACAATATTCCGGCCGTATAGTTGGTTGTTAAACTACAAGACATTTTTTGTTTGCCTTTTCGTTATTCATAACAAAAAAACGTTATTGTCGGTTCCGAGTCGTAACTTAACCGACCTGGACTCGAGATATTTGGAAATATCTGCCCGAAACCAACTATATGGCTAGAGCTATACGGGTCGCGCTCATATATTTGGTCATCACACGGCAGGACTACTCCAAATTCGCGATTTCTTTCCTTGTTTCGTTAAGATTCTTTTCTTGGGCGAGAATTTGGTGTTTCACGTGAGTTTTACCGACCTCTAACCTTCCTTATATATTGTCATTGTCTCTCTCTCTAATCATAATCTCTAGAAACCAATCCACCTCGTATTCACACGTGAGGACACATAACCAAGGGACAGAAGCCAAGCAGAAAGGTTCCTATAGAGATCAGGAGCAATAGCGAGCAAGGCAAGGAGATCAAGATCGTCCCTATGGAGTTCCTCCATGCTCACAATGCACGCCGGAAGAGGGAGTGGAAGGCCCTCGAGCTGGCCAGGGAGACACCTGGGACACCCAAACATCTTCGGTTGCTGCGACTTTATCTTGACAAACTTGATGAAGAAATTAAGCAGACAACCGAAGCAGGTTTTTCTATGAGTCTTAAAGCACTACAAACCCTTCAGGATAACAATGAGTTCATTAAAGAACAAGTGAAAGTGCTAGAGAAGAATAATCTTTTCTACAAGTTGCGTGTTAAAGAATTAGAAGTTGTCAATCAATCCCTCCGTCTTAGGCTGGCCCGTGAAGAGAAGATACCGCGTGCCATGGCGCCACAGTGATCTACAATAATCACGATATCAAATAATCGCAAGGGATTATTTGATCCCGCCTGGCTTGATTCCAAGCTTGGGGAGATCTTTAAGACCTTGTAATCTATCTTATAAGTTTTACATTACTATTTTAGTCTTGCATTAGTTCAAACTAGAAATAAAGTTTGCATCATTAGAATTCCCTTCATGAATAGTAGATCCCTTTTATGAAATTCCGAGTTTATTATTATATATGGAGAAATATTGAGTTTGTGCTTGTCTTATTGGATATATTAATGGCTTGAGTATAATTTTACTTGCACTTGATGATAGCAATATGAGTCTTCCACACTATTAGTATTAATGGAACATATAAAGATAATTTGGCCAATATGTTGTAAGTTTACGGTTTCATTTACAAAGAAAAAATTATCTAATCAGTTAAGTTGAAAAAGAAACCTTGAACAAAGGAAAATAAAAGTGATATCAAAATAGAGTGAGAACAAGTCGAGGTAGAATTTTCAAGTCATAAAAATGCTTCATATAGAATTGGAATTTGATAATTGAGATCGTTAAACTTTGAATTCCTACATGAAGTGGAATGTATGGCTAGATCCTTTGCATAATACTTACACAAAAGTGTGAGCATTTACACAAAAGATAAGAAAAGAAAGAATAAAAAGAGCGGGTGTGCAAAGAGCAAATAGGCATACACCACTATATTGTAGTATGACAAAGAGACACTTTTGAGATTTTGAATCCCAAGTGAATACGTTGATCCTAAAACACTTGGGACTACCTCGCTAACTCATTCGGTTGAACCGAATACTTTTACATTATATTGAGATTCATCTTTTGTGAATTGTTGATCACTAAGGTGTGGAAGCCTGCTAATACTATTCAGATGGTTCGAGTAAAGTACTATTCATGAACTTATTCCTATGTATCATTGATACATTGCAAACGTATCTATAATTTTTGATGTTCCATGCTTGGTTTTTATCTACTTTCTTATGTTTTGTCCACACTTTGGAGTACTTTTTATACACTTTCTTGGACTAACCTGTTAACAAGATGCCACAGTGCCAGCTGCCTGTTTTCTGTTGTTTTTGGTTCCAGGGAAGTCAGAAAATGAATATTCTCGGAATTGGACGGGACAACAGCCAAAGTCAGTATTTCACCGAGGGGGACACAGAGCCATAATACGAGACGGAGAGGGGCCAGGGGGCCGCCACACCACCTGGTCGCGCGGCCAGGCCTGGCCCGCATGAGGGGGTGGTGTGGCCGCCTAGGGCACCCCCTCGGCCTCCCCTTTCACCTATAAGATGCCTCCGATACAGAAACCCTAAAAACCCGATCAAAATTCCATGAAAGAGTCTGTAGCCACCATCATCTCCATCCCTGGATCGGGAGGGATCTAAAGCTCTTCCCGACACCCTGCCGGAGGGGAGAATTCACCCTGGAGGCCTTCTTCATCACCATGCAAGCCTCCGGTGTGATGCGTGAGTAGTTCATCCTTGGACTACGGGTCCATGTAGTAGCTAGATGGTTGGTTCTTCTCCTTTGTGCTACCATGTTTAGATCTTGTGAGTCTGCTCATGATCAAGATCATCTATTTGTAATCCTACATGTTGTGTTTGCGGGGATCCGATGGATATTGAGATGCTATTTCAGATTGATTATTGATTCTATCATGTCTTTGTTATTTGTGATCTTGCATGCTCTCCGTTGTTAGTAGATATCTTGGCTGAGTAGATGCTAGCAACTCCAAGAGGGAGTATTTATGCTCGATAGTGGGTTCATGCCTCTAGTAATCTAGGGAAGTGACAGAAATATCTAAGGTACTAGATATGTTGTTGATACTAGGGAGAAAACATCAATCCTTTGTTCATAGAACAATCATATTGTTTACTTTACATGCAATGTGTAATGCAATTATCTGTTGCTTGCAACTTAATACTAGAGGGGGTTCGGATGATAACCTGAAGGTGGATTATTAGTCATAGCTGCAGTTGGATTACGGTCTATGTATAATCTTGTAATGCCCAATCAAATCTCATAGGAGTCAAGATGATTAGTATATGCATGTATGCTTTCTCGATGTTTGTCAATTGCCCCGCTAGAATTTGTTCACCCAACATGTCATCTATCTTAAGGAGAACCACCACTAGTGAACTATGGACCCTGGTCCTTTCTTTTACCATCAATCTACAACTGTTTACTATTTTCTATTTACTTTCTACAAGCTATTACTTTCTTCCACACAATATGTTTAACCCTTTGTTTTCAGCAAAACCGGTGAGATTGACAACCTCACTGTAAGTTGGGGGCAAAGTTCTGTGGTTGTGTTGGATTCCAATGTGGCAACAACACTTGGGAGGTGTTTCCTTGCTCCTACTGGTTTGATAACCTTAGTTTCATAACTGAGGGAAAACTTGTTGCTGTGCTGATCATACCTTCCTCTTGGGGTTCCCCAACGAGCTCGATGTGTTGAGCCAATAATCAATCATATATGATAAACACATGCTACACCTGCCTCATTTATTTTATCGACTCAACTTCATGAATATGAGGATCACATCCATTAAGCTAAACTTGCTCGGGACGAGCAAGAGTCTAAGCTTGGGGAAGTTGATGACTGCATATTTGCATCATGTTTTATATTATTATTTTGCATTGTAGATGTACGATCTTGGTATTTTACGGCGCTCGCGCGCACATTTTTATGTTTATTTTCACCAGGATCAGGACAGATAATGGATCCAATGGACACAATTCTTGGAGCAGTTGTATTGGGGATAAAAAGGAGTCAAAAACAATGTAAAATGCTTATTTGGGAAATATCAATAACACCAGAAGAAAACTCGAAGCAGTCGAGTGATACATTGCAAATGTATCTATAATTTTTGATGTTCCATGCTTGGTTTTATCTACTTTCTTGTGTTTTGTCCACACTTTGGAGTACTTTTCATATGGTTTCTTGGACTAACCTATTAACAAGAGCCATAGTGCTAGCTGCCTATTTTCTGCTGTTTTTGGTTCCAGGAAAGTCAAAAAATGAATATTCTCGGAATTAGACGGGACAAAAGCCAAAAATCCTATTTCACCAGAAGACTCCTAGAGCCAGAATATGAGACGGAGTGGGGCTGGGGCCCAACCACACCACCTGGCCACGCTAGGGGGTGGTCTGGTCGCCCCAGACACCCCCTCGGTCTCCCTCTTCGCCTATAAGTTGCCTTCTGACCTAAAAGCTCAGGGGGGTTCGACGTTTTTCTAGAAGGAGTTCCGCTCCACCACCATCACCAGATTCCACAAAACAACACCAGAAACTCCATTCTGGCACCCTGCCGGGACGGGGAATTGGAGGAGATCATCGCCATCATCATCACCATCGCTTCTCCATCGACCATCTATGTTTCCCCCATCTATGAGTGAGTAATCCCCCGATGTAGGCTATGGGGATGGTAGGGATTGGATGAGATCGTTCATGTAATGGCATCAGATTGTTAGGGCATGGTGCCTAGTATCTTTTATTAGTGCTTTATGACTTTGTTGCGACTTGTTGTGCTTAATGCTTGTCACTAGGGCCCGAGTGCCATGATGTCATATCTGAACATGTTATTGATTCATTATGATAGTATTGTTTATGGTCTTATCTGCAAGTTGTGTACACACATTGTTGTCCAGAACCAATGGCCCCGAAGTGACAGAAATCGGGATAACCGGAGGGAATGGCTTTGATGTGAGGATCACATGTGTTCACGGAGTGTTAATGCTTTGCTCCGGTGCTCTATTAAAAGGAGCACCTTAATTGCCAGTATTTCCCTTGAGGCCCCACTGCAAACAGGCTGGCAGGACAAAAGATGTTGTGCAAGTCCTCATTGCGAGCACGTATGACTATATATGGAACACATGCGTAGGATTATCTAGTACTTGGATGCTTTATCTTATTTATCTGCAATTGCCCTATGTTCTGATTGCTATGTGAATTGTATTGTCCATGCAACGCCCGTCCATCCATCCTTATGCCTACCGCACTCGAATCCCAATCACATCGCTATTGTTACTGCTGTCTTTACTTTACTACTGCTGCTACTTTACTATTGCTACTACAAAACTGTTGCTATTGATAAACTGCTGTGAGCAAGATTGTTCCAGGTGCAGCTGATTTGACAACTCAGTTGTTAAGGCTTATAAATATTCTTTGGATCCACTTGTGTCGAATCAATAAATTGGGTTTCACTTCCCTCGAAAATACTTCGATACACCTCCTATACTTGTGGGTCATCAAGACTATTTTCTGGCGCCGTTGCCAGGGAGCATAGCTTTATTTATCAAGTTCACTTGGATTCTCTACTGTTCGCTGCTATCCATCCATCATGGGTAAGTCTCGTGATGGCAAGTTTCCTATTTTACCATCCACTACAAGAAGAGGTATGATTCTGAACACCTCTGCTGCTCTTGATTCACCCTCTGTTATAAGTAAGCTCGTTACACCACCACATACACATGCTACACACACTGCTACTACTGCTGAATCTAAAACTTCTGATGCTTATGATGCTGCTTCTACTGTTCTTGATAAGAGTGGTTCATTAGGTCCTTTCCTAGATGCTACAATTGCTAGAACTATAGCTGGAAATACTGAAACTCCTAATGAAGACACTACCACACCTGTTAGTTCACCTGAGTCTAGTGAGAGTTATGACATTGAAGATGGTTATGTTGAGATGACCGATGAATTTATTAAAGAATGTAAAAACACCCATGATAGGAGCGCTGCTAAGAGTCTCCTTGAGAGGCGTACTATTAGACCCAAATTGCCTCCTATTGCTAAGTTTGCTGCTTCCCCCATAAACATTACAGATAAAGATTATGATTTCTCTCTCGATCTATCTTACATAGCTATTGTTGAGAAAGAACCTTTTTGTGGGACTAAGAATAAAAGTGCGGTAGCACATATGAATGAACTTTCTACCATGAGTGGCTTGTTTTCTGATGATATTAAGATGCGTACTTACTTTGTTGCTAAGATTTTCCCCTTTTCACTGAAAGGGGAAGCTAAAACTTGGTTTAGTAATTTACCTCCTGGATCTATTGATAGCCCTGATTGCTTGATTAGTACTTTCCTGCAGAAATATTTTCCTCCTAGTACTAGACATGCTATTTTGCAAGAACTTTTTGATTTTAAACAGGGAGAAAAAGAGATATTGCCCGAATCTTGGGCAAGGTTTTGTGCTTTGATTCATGCACAAGCTGGAAGTCCATTACCTAAGAATGAGCTTCTTGATATATTTTATAATGGACTAACCGAAGAATCTAGGACATACCTAGATAGTTGTGTTGATTGTGTTTTCAGGAATAGGACTCCTAAGGAAGCTGAGGAATTAATGGCTAAAATAAGTAAGAATTATGAAGATTGGACTCCTCCTAAACAAGCTATACCTGAAGTAATTGTACCTGAACCTACTATTCTGGTGCCTATTCCAACATCAAAGAAGAGGGGAGTTATTGAATTAAATGATGAAGTGATGAAGGAAGCTAAAAAATGTCTTGAGGAGAAGAGAATTAAAGCTGCAGATGTCAAGAATTTACCTCCTATAGAAGAATTATGTAAGCCTATTCCCTACTCATCCACTATTGAGGTACACTCTCTCCAACACTTTGATGAAGGTGATATCCCTTACTCTAAACCTCCTGATCAATTCTTAGAAGAATTTGATGTCTTTATTGTTAAGCAAGATAATTTTAATAAAAGGGTGCAAAATCATCTAATGGAAAACACTAGAGCTATCGTTGAATTGAAAGATATTGTGGAAAGAACCTCTAATGATGTTAAAATGATTGTTAAACACTTTCAAATGGTTCAAACTCAAAGAGATCAACTCGTTAAAGTGCAAAAATACTTGCTAGTTAATGCTGCTAAAGAAAAACATGCTTATGAAATTAGAACTAGAAGTGGTGCTGCTACCCAGGATCCTCTATATCCTGAGGGGCATCCCAAAAAAATTGAGCAGGATTCTCAACAAGCTGAAAATAGTGGCTCTACTCGTAATAAAAGGAAAAAGAACATAAAACTGTTGTAGAACCCTCAGAACCTGCTATAGATCCTAATAGTATATCTATCTCTGATGCTGAAACTGAAAGTGGTAATGAAGAAAATGAAGTTCCTAATGAAGAAAAAGTTGAAGAAGAACCTGAAAACCACACTAAGAATACTAAATACACCAAAGAAGATTTTGTTGCTAAGAAACATGGTAGTGAAAGAGAACCTTGGGTCTAAAAACCTATGCCTTTCCCTGATAAGAAACACAAGTCAAAGGAAGATGAACACTATAATAAGTTTTGTGAGTGGATGAAACCTTTATTCCTGCAAATTCCTTTGACTGATGCTATTAAATTGCCTCCTTACTCAAAGTATATGAAGGATACTGTCTCGAATAAAAGGAAGATCCCTAATGAAGAAATTTCTACTTTGCTTGCTAATTATTCCTTCAATGGTAAGGTTCCTAAGAAACTTGGAGACCCGGGGATTCCAACTATCCCTTGCTCTATTAAGAATAGTTATGTTAGAACTGCTTTGTGTGATTTGGGAGCTGGAGTTAGTGTTATGCCTTTCTCTCTATAAGAGGCTTCAACTAGAAAAATTAATACCAACTGATATATCTTTGCAAATGGCTGATAAATCTACCACTATTCCTGTTGGTATATGTGAGGATGTACCTGTTCAAGTGGCTCATAATTGCTTGATATTAACTGATTTCGTTGTGCTTGAAATGCCTGAAGATGATAATATGTCTATTATTCTTGGGAGACCTTTTCTTAATACTGCAGGAGTTGTTAATAATTGTAATCAACGAAAGGTGACCTTTAATGTTAATGACAAGTAGCATACTGTCTATTTCCATAAGAATATTGAAAGGACTTATGGTTTGAACTCAATTGAACATGTTGAGGGCATTCAAGTTGGAGAAATATATTGTCCCATACCAAGAGAAAAATTTGAAACTATTATGATTAGGACCATTTCTATCAAGGTTGAGGTAACATAATCATTAGTGGAATACAAAGTTTTATCTCATATGGAATTGTTTTGGTAACAGGGCCTGATCAATCATGTTAACAAAAGGATTTCATTGAACAAAACAATGTTTTCACCATGATTATTAATGGCGTGTAGTTGACGTGGGAGTTTCTGTTGGGTTCGCAGCATAGAAAACAAAAAATTCCTACGATGAGAACTATACGCCAAGATCTATCTACTAGATACAGAGCAACGGGTGGACATACATCCATGGAGAACTTACCCTCGAAGACAACGAGTTTTGTTAACGAGTAGGAACTCGTGGTTGATGTAGTCGTACGCTTGCTGATCTCAAGATCGTGTGGAAGTCCGAGCGCCGCAAATCAGCAGTGCATCCGTCCTCGCACACACGTTCAAGCCACCGGACAACCTCCACCTCCTCGCTCCAGCGAATCAGCGGAAGCAGCAACTCCTTCCAGATGCAAGGCCGCCGGGAACATGTATCTCGCTAATCCGGGACCATGGGGGAATATCTAGAGGGGGAGAGAGATCCTTCACGAGGAGGTGTGGTTTGTGAGAGGGGAGAGGGGGCTTTATATAGGAGGGAGGGATACCCCTCCCCTCCCATATCCGGCGCATGAGGGGGGAACTCCTCCCCTCCTTCATTCATGTGGTGAACCTCCACTCACATAAACATGGCCTCCACCCAAAATCCCACTCACATGTATTTAATTTCCACCAAATTAAATGCAACTCTCAATTAATAAAACTCTTTTATTTATTTTATTCAGAATTTTGTTAATTACTTTAATTAACAAACATTCACATAAAACCCCTTGCAACATTTCAATATCACATGCAGAACCACTTTCTGCAATTTCACCCGAAACAATTTCGGTTTCTATCGAAACAATTCTTATCAAGGTTCTACCTTCCGACTACTCACACCTTTCGCGAGAAACTCCTTCTCAAGAAAGGATCCATTCTTGGCAACAAAGAACTTGCCCTCGGATCTGTGATAGAAGGTATACCCAATCGTTTCCTTAGGGTATCCTATGAAGACGCATTTTTCCGCTTTGGGTTCGAGTTTATCTGGTTGAAGTTTCTTCACATAAACATCGCATCCCCAAACTTTAAGAAATGATAGCTTAGGTTTGTTTCCAAACCATAATTCATACGGTGTCTTTTCAACGGATTTAGATGGTGCCCTATTTAAAGTGAATGCAGCGGTTTCCAGTGCATAACCCCAAAATGACAGTGGCAAGTCAGTCAGAGACATCATAGATCGAACCATATCTAATAAAGTACGATTATGACGTTCTGACACACCATTACGTTGTGGTGTTCCGGCAGGCGTGAATTGTGAAATCATTCCACGGTCTTTCATATGTGTGCTAAACTCGTAACTAAGATACTCTCCTCCATGGTCGGACCGCAGAAATTTGATCTTTCTGTTACGATGATTTTCCACTTCATTCTGAAATTCTTTGAACCTTTCAAAGGTTTTAGACTTATGTTTCATCAAATAGATATACCCGTATCTACTCAAATCATCCGTGAAAGTAACAAAATAACGATATCCACCTCGCGCTGACACACTCATTGGTCCACACACATCAGTATGTATGATTTCCAATAAATCTATCGCCCGTTCCATTGAACCGGAAAACGGCGTTCTAGTCATCTTGCCCATAAGGCATGGCTCACATGTATCAAATGATTCAAAATCAAGTGATTCCAAAAGTCCATCAGAATGGAGTTTATTCATGCGTTTAACGCCAATATGACCTAGATGGTAGTGCCACATATATGCAGATATATCATTATCAAGTTTAATCCTTTTAGCATCAACATTATGAATATGCGTAATACTACTATCGAGATCCAACAGAAATAAACCATTCAACACAGGTGCATGAACATAAAAGATATTATTCATATAAATCGAACAACCATTGTTTTTAGACTTAAACGAATAACCACTTTGCATCAAACACGATCCGGATACAATGTTCATGCTCAATGCAGGCACCAAATAACAATTATTTAGGTTTATAACTAATCCCGACGGCATATGGAGAGGCAGTGTTCCGACGGCGATCACATCAACTCTTGATCCATTGCCGACCCGCATCGTGACCTCATCCCTTGCTAGTTGTCGCTTGTTCCGCAGCCCCTGAACTGAGTTACATATATTAGCAACCGATCCCGTATCAAATACCCAGGTGCTACTGCGAGTACTAGTCAAGTACACATCAATAACATGTATATCACATATACCTTTGTTTGCCTTGCCGGCCTTCTTGTCCGCCAAATACTTGGGGCTATGCTTCCAATGGCGATCCCCTTGCAATAGTAGCACTTCGGTGTCGACTTAGGGCCATCTCGGGTTTCTTTTTAGGCGACAATGATTTGCCACCCTTCTTTCCCTTCGCCTTTTCTTGTCCTTCTTGAAACCGGTGGTCTTATTGATCATCAACACTTGATGTTCTTTCCTAATCTCCACTTCTGCGGTCTTAAGTATTGATGAAGCTCGGAAGAGACTTCTTCATGCCCTGCATATTATAGTTCATCACGAAGCTCTTGTATCTAGGTGGCAGAGATTGGAGAACACGATGTATGCCTAAGTCAATGGGAATCGTTATTCCCAAGGACACAAGCTTATCGGCGTACCCAGACATTTTGAGTACATGCTCACTAACGGAGCTGTTCTCTTCCATCATGCAGCTAAAGAACTTTTCAGAAGCATTATAACTCTCTACGGCAACATGGGTATCTAAAATCATTTTCAATTCTCCCATGGTATCAAAGGCATTGCCATTTTCGAAACGTTATCGAAGTTCTGGCTCTAGCCCATACAGTATGCCGCAATGAACTAAGTTGTGGTCCTCCTGACGAGTTATATAGACGTTCTTTTCCTCGTCAGGGGCATCAGGAGCTAGTGGGGGGCTAGCGGCGCCTCTAGCACATATTGCTTTTGTGCAGTAGTGAGGAGAATCCTCAAATTCATAGCCCAGTTGGTGAAGTTGCTACCATTCACAGCAAGCTTCTCTTTCTCCATGAACACATTGAAATTAAAAGTAGGTGGTGCCATCTACAACAGAATTTGTAAAATATATTTAGACTAAGTTTATGATAGATTGAGTTCAACTAATCCAAATTACTAATGAACTCCCACTCAAAAACGACATCCCTCGTGTCCGTTTGGTGATTACATGAACCAAATCCACTACACCAAGTCCGATCATCACGTGAGTCGGTGTAGATTCAAAGGCGAGCATCTATATGGGCATCATATCAACTATATGACTCATGCTTAACCTTTCGGTCCATGTTCCGAGGCCATGTCTGTACATGCTAGGCTCGTCAAGTAAGAACCTTAGTATTCGCGTGTGTAAAACTGTCTTACACCCGTTGTATGAAAGCGTAGAGTCAAGAACACCCGATCATCACGTGATGCCTCAAAACACGATCCACAAAACGGTGCATACTTAAGGAAGAACACATTTTATCTTGATATCTAAATGAGGGATCATCTTATAATCCTACCAAAAGCGCCAAACTAGCAATATAAGATGCTAACATCTAATGTGTGAAGTGAGGTGATATGGTCCATGCATTTGATCTCTATCATTCCTTTGTGTGTAAGGCCAAGGTCTATGGAACTTACACGTTAAGTGAGTTGTAAGAGTATCTATCATACATCTACTTACAACAATACCATATCAAGACACTAGCCCAGCAACGATCTAAACTAGACGCCTCTAATTTATCAATTGCAAGTTTTATGTGGCTTAGGGCTTTCGGAGATAGAACCGGTCTTACCTACGAACATGAACCACAACAAGGATAACCAAGTTATTAGCAACTCGTTGTAAATCAGATATTGACTATAGTAGGAGAGACAGACACCCTAGCCACTTATGCAAAACTAGTTGCATGTCAGTCGTGGAACCGGTCTCATGTACGATGACATGTAAGGTTGGTCCGGGCCACTTCATCCCACTATGCCACCAATATCCAAAGTACATAGAAGATGCAATAACATGATCATCATCGCCCACATATAAACATATGTGTACTACCCGTGCAAAGCACCTATGCATAGATCAGGCTCTGATACCACTGTTGGGTCCGCAACATAGAAAACATAAAATTTCCTACGATGAGAACTATACGCCAAGATCTATCTACTAGATACAGAGCAACGGGTGGACATACATCCATGGAGAACTTACCCTCGAAGACAACGAGTTTTGTTAACGAGTAGGAACTCGTGGTTGATGTAGTCATACGCTTGCCGATCTTAGGATCGTGTGGAAGTCCGAGCGCCACAAATCATCAGCGCATCCATCCCCGCACACACGTTCAAGCCACCGGACAACCTCCACCTCCTCGCTCCAGCGAATCAGCGGAAGCAGCAACTCCTTCCAGATCACCAGGAACATGTATCTCGCTAATCCGAGACCATGGGGGAATAACTAGAGGGGGAGAGAGATCCTTCACAAGGAGGTGTGGTTTGTGAGAGGGGAGAGGGGGGCTTTATATAGGAGGAAGGGAGACCCCTCCCCTCCCATAGCCAGCGCATGAGGGGGGCAACTCCTCCCCTCCTTCATTCATGTGGTGAACCTCCACTCACATAAACATGGCCTCCACCCAAAATCCCACTCACATGTATTTAATTTCCACCAAATTAAATGCAACTCTCAATTAATAAAACTTTTTTATTTATTTTAATCAGAATTTTGTTAATTACTTTAATTAACAAACATTCACATAAAACCCCTTGCAACATTTCAATATCACATGCAGAACCACTTTCTGCAATTTCACCCGAAACAATTCCGGTTTCTATCGAAACAATTCCTGTTTCTATCGAAACATTTCCTGCGCTTTGCAAACCTTTTGTCTGGAACATATGTGCTCATAAATGGTGTCCGGAAACCCTTAAGTGTGTCACCCTACGGTTCGCGAATAATGCAGACATGATTGAGACTCATCTCAGATCAATAATCAGAAGCGGGACTTGGAGATCCATACTGACTCCTGCATATTCAATGATGACTTCTATGATCGTGAGAACCTTTAACGTCAGCAATTTAATCCCTTTGTCTCATGATATAATACATGTCCGAGATTCGATCATCGGTATCCAAATACCTAGTTTGATCTCGCACGACATGCACTCTTTTCGTTCCGTGATATAACATTCTAGTGATCACATCACTTGCTTGCAAGCTATCTTAATGTGATATCACCGAGAGGGCCCAGAGTATATCTATCCGTCATCGGGATTGAAAAATTCCACTCTTGATCCATGAGCCTCAACATAACACCTTCATAGCACTGAACCCACCTTTATGGTCACCCTGTTACGGTGTGACGTTTGATGTTATCAAGATACTCTTCCGGTGTTAGCAATTAACATGATCTCATGGTCTAAGGACTAAGACTACTTTGTATGATGTTATAGCAATATAAACATAATGACTTGATCGTAATGCTATACTTCGGATGAATGTTCATCACATCATTTCACAAATGATGTGACCTTGTTATTAACAACATCCAATGTCCATGATCAGGAAACCTTGATCATCTTGTTAATCAACAAGCTAGTCTATAAGAGAGGCATAACTAGGAACCCTTTTGTTTATTAAACACACATGTATTGATGTTTCCTATCAATACAATTATAGCATGCAAAATAAACATCTATCATATACAAGGAATACATGATAACAACTTTATTATTGCCTCTCAGGGCATATTTTCTTCAGTTTCTTCTTCTTCGTTCCCTGGCAACGGCGCCAGAAAAATGCTTGATGGCTCATTGCACGGCGCCCAGAAAAATGCTTGATGGCGGTGTTAATGTAGAGCTCATTGGGAACCCCAAGAGGAAGGTATGATGAGCACAGCAGCAAGTTTCCCTCAGTTATGAAACCAAGGTTTAATCGAACCAGTAGGAGCAAGCAAACACCTCAAAGGTGTTACTAATGAAGCTTTGGTATGCACTACGGTGCTAGTAGCAACATGGAGACCTGCACAACACAACCACAGAACTTTGTCCGCAACTCATGGCGAGGTTGTCAATCTCACCGTGTTTTGCGGAAAACAAAGGATTAAACGTATCGAATGGAAAGAAGTAAAAGTTTGCAGAAAGTAAACACAAAGAAGAAACAGTTTATAGATTGTATGTAAAGAAAAAGGACCAGGATCCATAGTTCACTAGAGGTGGCTCTCCTTAAGATAGATAACATGCTGGGTGAACAAATTACAGCGGGGAAATTGACAAACACCGAGAAAGCAATACATGCATATACTAATCATCTTGACTCCTTTGAGACTTGATTGGGCAATACAACATAATACATAGACCGCCATCCAACTGCATCTATGACTAATAATCCACCTTCATGTTATCATCTGAACCCCCTCCAGTATTAAGTTGCAAGCAACAGATTATTGCTTTACGAACTGCGTGTAAGGTAAACAATACGATTGCTCTATGAACAAAGGATTGTTGTTTTCTCCCTAGTAGCAACAGCACATCTAGTACCTTAGAGATTTCCGTCACTTCCCCAGATTACCAGAGGCATGAACCCACTATCGAGCATAAATACTAACTCTTGGAGTTACTAGCATCTACTTGGCCAAGATAGCTACTAACTGAAGGGTTTCGCAGCATAGTAAATCAAAATTTTCTACGGAAGCGAACAGAGGGAAAGCCAAGATCTAATCTAGGAGATGCAAACAACGAGAGAGATTGGATTAGATCTTCATACCCTTGAAGATTACAGACGGTGAACGCTGGCTTAACGTGGGTGATGTAGTCGTACTCGCTTCTCCTCCTCGCGATCCGATCCGATCTAGCACCACAAGTGGCGGTGCCTCCGTGAGATGCACACGTGCAGCACCTCGACGTCTCCTCCTTCCTCGGACCAGCAAGTATGGTGGAGAGATGGATTGGATCTACAACACGACGGCGTGGTGTATATGGTGGAGAATTTCTGCAGCAGGGCTTTGCCTACAAACAGTCGGGAGGGAGAGAGGAGGGCAGCAGGGCAACTAGGGTTTGGAGGAAGGTGTGTGTGTGGGGGGAGGGGGCGCACCAGCCCTCTATATATAGAGGGGGGGTGCGGCCAGCCCTTGCCCATCCTCCAAGCCTATCTCTAGTTTAAACGATTTTAAACTTATCCCTTATCTAGAAACCCTATCTCTAGTTTAAACGAGTTTAAACTTATCTAGGATCGGCTGGCCCTATGGGGTGCCCTGGCCCAATGCGGCCAGGACACTCCCTCATAGGCCCATGCCCCTCCCGGAAGGTGGGACCATGTTGGCCCCTTCCGGAAGGTTCTAGAAGCTTCGCACAATACCGATTAATCTGAACAATTCAACTCCAAAACTGCACGCTTTATATGAATCTTATTCTCGGACCATTCGAACCTCTCGTGATATCCCGGATCCCATCCGAGACTCAACAAAAATTCATAAACCAATTATCCAATCTATCCTAGGCCGAGACACGTTAAGTGTGTGACCTCGCGGGTTCGAGAATATGCGCACATGATCTTCTATCAATAATCAATGGGTGCAGGCACCCATATTGACTCCCACACATTCATTGATGATCATATCGGATGAACCACGATGCCAGGATTCAATCAATCCCATATATATATTCCCTTCGTCTCGCGATATTTTACTTGCCCGATTCGATCGTTGCATAGTCATACCTAGTTCAATCTCGTTCACAGCAAGTACTTTACTGCCCGTAATCCAATATCACTTTGTGATTAACTCCTTAACCACATGCTTGCAAGCGTGTTGATATCGATTACCGAGTGGGCCCAAGTATATCTCTCCGACTTGGGAGGGACAAATCCCATCTCGATACATACAACCCAATGATACTTTCCGATCACCGAGAGACACCTTTATGATCACCTCTCATAGGATGACGTTTGATGGCCTCAAAGCTTTCTTCCGATACCGTGGAGTTGTATTATCTCATGGTCTAAGGAATACAATATTTGACATAGGAAAAGCTTCAAAGATGAACACAATGATACGATCTAATTGCTTCGCTTAGTTTGGGTCATCCACCATATCATTCTCCCAATGATATGATCTCATTATCAATTGACAACTCATGTCTATGGTTAGGAAACCTTAACCATCATTGATCAATGAGCTAGTCCATAGAGGCGCATTAGGGACACGGTGTTGTTCACAAACCACACAAGTATTAAAGTTTCCGCTAATACAATTCTAGCATGGAATATAAACTTTATCATGAACAAGAATTATAATAATAACATCTTTATTATTGCCTCTAGGGCATAATTCCAACAGTCTCCCACTTGCACTAGAGTCAATAATCTAGTTTACATTTGGCAACAATCTCACACCCATGGCAATCGAGGTGCTGATCATGTTTTACACGGAAGAGGTTTAGTCAATGGATCTGCGACATTCAGATCTGTATGTACTTTGCTGATCTTCGATCTCCATCCGCTATATAATCTCGGATTATATGAAACTTGCGGTTGATATGCTTGGTCTTTGGATGATATCTTGGTTCCTTAGCGAGTGCTATGGCGCGGTGTTGTCACATAATATCTCCAGTGGGTCCAATGCACTTGAACCACGCCAAGCTCGATGATGAAGTTTGATCCAAACTCCTTCACTTGACGCTTCGGCAGCCATGTATTCCGCTTTCATCAGAGATCCCGCGATCACGCTTTGCTTGTAGATTCTCCAGCTCACAGCTCCTCCATTCAAAATATACACGTATCCGTCTCGAGATTTACAATCATCCTTGTCGGTGTCGAAACTAGCATCGACGTAACCTTTACGACATTGCCGTTCATCACCCCCATAGACTAAGAACATTTCTTTAGTCCTATTTAGGTACCTTAGGATGTTCTTCACGGCTGTCCAAAGGTTCCACTCGGATCACTTTGATATCTGTCCACAAACTAAGAGCATTGGACACATCCGTCTAGTACACAAGATGGCATACATGATGGAACCTATGGCCGAGGCATAAGGCACTTTGCTCATAGCTTCCCTATCATTTACCGTAGCTGGACACCGAGCCTTGCTCAATATCTTACTCGACAACATAGGCTTGAACCTTTCAATGCCTTATCCATTCGAACCTTTTCAGAACTTTGTCTAGGTATGTACTTTGACTTAAAGCTATCAGCGCCTTTGTCTATCTCTATAGATTTTGATGCCCAATATATAAGCAGCTTCACCTAGGTCTTTCATTGAAAACACTTGTTCAAATAACTCTTCGCATCGTTAAGCATGTTGATGTCATTTCCAATAATCAATATGTCATCCACATATAGTACCGTAAACGCCACCGAGCTCCCACTCACTTTCTTGTAGATGCAAGTCAGAGCAATTTGGAACAAATCCAAAGCTCTTGATCACTTGATCAAAACGAAGGTTCCAACTCCGAGATGCTTGCTTCAGTCCATAAATGGAACGCTGAAGTTTGCATACTTTATCGATCCTTAGGATCGACAAAACCTTCGGGTTGCATCATATACAACTCTTCATCAATGTTGCCATTGAGGAAAGCAGTCTTGACATCCATTTGCCATATTTCATAATCATGAAACGCAGCAATTGCTAATAAAATCCGAATGGACTTAAACATCGCTACGGGAGAGAAAGTCTCATCGTAGTCAACACCTTGAACTTGTCGAAAACCTTTCGCAAGCCGTGCTTTATAGACGGTAACATTACCATCCGTTTTCTTCTTGAAGATCCATTTGCACTCAACGGCCTTTGGTCACTAGGAGGGTCCACCAAAGTCCATACTTGGTTTTCGCCATGGATCCCAATTGGATTTCATGGCTTCTAGCCATTTCTCGAGTCTGGCTCATCATCGCTTCCTCATAGTTCGAGGTTCACTGCCTTCTACTAACAAGACCAAGACAGGGTTGCCGTACCACTCAGGAGGGGCACGCGACCTTGTCGACCTGCGACGTTCAGTAGCAACATCGTCCGAAGCTTCATGATCCTTGTCATTAGCTTCCTCTATTGTTGGTGCAGGCGGCACTGGAACAATTTTAGGTGCTGCGGTACTCTCCAATTCAAGAGAAGGTTCAATGACCTCGTCTAGCTCTACTTTCCTCCCACTCACTTCTTTCGAGAGAAACTCCTTCTCAAGAAAGGAACCGTTCTTTGCGACAAACACTTTGCCTTCAGTTCTGTGATAGAAGGTATACCCAATAGTTTCCTTACGGTATCCTATGAAGACGCATTTCTCCGCTTTGGGTTCGAGCTTGTCCGGCATCAACTTCTTGACGTAAGCTTCGCATCCCCAAACTTTAAGAAACGACAACTTAGGTTTAGCACCAAACCACAGTTCATACGGTGTTGTCTCAACGGATTTAGATGGAGCCCTATTTGAAGTGAATGCAGCGGTTTCTAATGCATAACCCCAAAATGATAACGGCAAATCAGTAAGAGACATCATCGATCAGACCATATCTAATAGGGTTCGATTCCGGCGTTTAGACACACCATTGCGCTGTGGTGTTCCGGGTGGCGTGAGTTGCGAAACGATTCCACTTGCTTTGAGATGCGTGAGAAAATCATAACTCAAATATTCGCCCCCACGATCGGATCGTAGAAACTTAATCTTTCTATTACGATGGTTCTCCACTTCATTCTGAAATTCTTTGAACTTTTCAAACGTTTCAGATTTATGTTTCATTAAATAGATATACCCATATCTACTCAAGTCATCGGAAAAAGTGAGAAAATAGCGATATCCACCGCGCGTCGAAACACTCATCGGTCCGCATACATCGGTATGTATGATTTCCAACAAGTCCGTTGCTCGCTCCATCATACCGGAGAACGGGGTTTTGATCATCTTGCCCATGAGGCATGGTTCGCATGTGTCAAATGATTCGAAATCAAGAGACTGCAAAAGTCCATCAGAATGGAGTTTCTTCATGCGCTTTACACCAATATGACCTAGACGACAGTGCCACAAATAAGTAGTATTATCACTATCTACTTTGCATCTCTTAGCCTCAATGTTATGGATGTGTGTTTCATCCCTTTCGAGATTTAGAAGAAATAAACCATTCACAAGAGGTGCATGACCATAAAATATGTTACTCATATAAATAGAACAACCATTATTCTCCGATTTAAATGAATAACCGTCTTGCAATAAACACGATCCAGAAATAATGTTCTGTTGGAGATATGCCCTAGAGGCAATAATAAATGTAGTTATTATTATATATCTTTGTGTTTATGATAAATGTTTACATTCATGCTATAATAGTATTAACAAGGAAACCATTAATACTTGTGTGATTTGTAAACTTAATTTGAAGTCCCTAGTATAGCCTCTATACTTCACTAGCTTGTTGGTTGATTGATGATTGTGGTTTCCCTATCATGAACATTGAGATGTTATCAACAACAAGATCATATCGTTAGGAGAATGATATGGTGGACATACTCCTATAGACAAGCGTAGCATAAAGATCAAGTCATTTCAATAAGTTCAATTGCTATATGCTTTCTGATACATAGTAACCTAATTCCTTCGACCATGAGATCATGCATATCACCTTTACTGGATGGATGCTTTGATGTCATCAAACACCACACCGTAACAGGGTGGCTATAAAGGTGGCATTGAGTGTTCGGAAAGTATTGGTTGAAACACATGGATCAAGAGTGGGATTTGTCCATCCACATGACGGATAGATATTCTCTGGGCCCTCTCGGTGAAATGTCATCCAATTAGCTTGCAAGCATGTGACTTGGTCACAAGGGATCACATATCACGGGAACGAGAAAAGAGTACTTATCAGTAACGAGGATGAACTAGGTATGCAGATACGGCGATCATAACCTCGGATAAGTAACATATCGTGAGACAAAGGGAAATTGGTATCGTATGTAAGTGGTTCATTCGATCGCAGTAATCGTAGAAGTATGTGGGAGCCATATGAATTTCGATTCCTCTATTGGTTATTGTTAGGAGAAGTGTCTCGATCATGTCCGCATAATTCACGACCGTAGGGAGACACATAAGGATTGACGTTGTTTGAGTAGTTATGGTATTATGAGAAAGAGACCGAATGTTGTTGAGTCTCGGATGGGATCCGGGATATCACGAGGAGATCCGGAATGGTCAGGAGAATAAGATTCATATAAGGAAAGTCCGTTTGGAGTTGGGGAATGGTTCCGTGTTTTCATCGGGAACATTCTAGAAAGGTCCGGAATGTCCGGCACTCCGGAGGGAAGGGTACATGAATGTGTCATTGTAAGTTGGAATGATTGCATCATGTACTAGGTGTTCTGCTGTCCAAAATAAAGGGTTTATTTAAATCCTAAATTGAAAAGTCAAACGGCTAGTTTGAAAGTCAAACGGCAAGTTTTGGAAAGTGGAAAGAGGAGGAGAAGTGAAACCGAGTTGGGAGGGATTCCTCCCCTGCCGGCGCCCACCTCAAGGCCGAGTTAGGGAGGACTCACTCCCTCCCCTTGGCCGGCCCTCCCACCTATAAAGGGAGGCAGGGCGCCTCCTTGCACACAAGTTCCTATCCTCTAAACTAAACCCTAGACCTAAACCCGGTTTAGAGCTATTTGATTTAGAGCCTTCTAATTGATTTAGAGCCTTCTAATTGGTGTGTCTAATTACTAGACCACTAATAGCCTCTCATAAGCTCCACCATACTACTTGCTTAAGCGAAGCCTGCGGGATTCCCTCTACTTAGGTACCACGCCGTTGTCTTTCGGAATCGCGAGAGTGCTACAACCTCCGCTTTTCTTTGGAACAAGGGAGAGGAAGGTCTTCGTCAGTACCGAGCGTGTGACCGACTACGGAGCGCTGCCGAACGTGGCTGGAAGGATCGTCTACGCGATCTTGAGATCGGAAAGAGTACGACTACATCACCCGAGAATCTGCTCTCGTTAAACACTTTGGAATCTTCGAGGGTGAGTTATTCCATCGACTCGTTGCTACAATCTAGTAGATAGATCTTGGCTTGTTTGTTTGTATGCGATAGAAAATTTTTGTTTTCCATGCTACGAACCCCTACATGTTCATGCTCAACGCAGGCACATAATAACATTTATTAAGGTTTAAAACTAATCCCGAAGGTAAAACTAAGGAGAGCGTGCCGACGGCCATCACATCAACTCTTGATCCGTTGCCAGCGCATCGTCACCTCATCCCTAAAGCCGTCTATTCCGCAGCTCTGTTTGAGTTACAAATATTAGCAACCGAACGGTATCAAATACCCGGGCACTACAACGAGGGCTAGTAAGGAAAACATCAATAACATGTATATCAAATATACCTTTGATGGTGCCAGCCTTCTTGTCCGCTAAGTACTTGGACGATTCGCGCTTCGGTGACCCTTGTCCTTGCAATAGAAGCACTCAGTGTCCGGCTTGGGACCAGACTTGAGCTTCTTCTCAGCAGGGGCAACGCGCTTGCCGCCGCCTTTCTTGAAGGGCTTCTTTGCACCTTTACCTTTCTTGAAGGAGGGCTTGTTGACCATTAACACATGATTATCCTTCTTGATGTCCACCTCCGCAGCCTTCAGCTTTGCGAAGAGCTCGGTGATCGTATTAGTGGAACCAATCTGATTATGAGTCACTAAAAAACTTTTGTAGCTGGGAGGGAGTGATTGCAGAACCCTGTCAATCTTGAGCTCCTCTGGAATCTTGCATTCCAGTTGCTCAAGGCGTTGAGTGTAGCCCGACATCTTAATGGCATGCTCACTAACGGAACTCCCTTCCTCCATCTTGCAGTTAAAGAACTTCTCAGAGATCTCATATCTCTCGAGCGGGCTGAGTCTCAAACATGGTTTTCAGCTCCTCGAGAATCTCAAAGGGCCGGGATAGTTTTCAAAACGATTTTGAAGTTCGGTTCCATAGCAAACAACATGGTGCTCTTAATCACACCATAATCATCTTTCTTGCCCGATAGACAGCTTTCTCATCGGCGGCCACGATTGCAGGGGGTTACCTAACGCTTTCTCAAGGACATAGTCCTTTTGTCCGACAGAATGATTCTTAGATTGCGGAACCAGTTGGTGAAGTTAGACCCATTGTTTCTAAGCTTTTCTTTCTCAAAAAACGTTGAAGTTGAAGTTGGACTTGGCCATGTGATCTACGGTATTTGCAAGTACAGTTTAGACTATGTTCATGATAAATAGTTCAACTTAATCAAATTACTAGATGAACTCCACTAAATTCAACATCCTCAAGTTGTTTAGTGAACACGATCCAAATTCACCACACCTAATCCGATCTTCACGAGAAGAGATGTGGTTTCAATGGTGGACAACGAAGTGTCGATCATATCATTCATATGACTCATGCTTAACCTTTCGGTTCTTGTGTTCGAGGCCATGTGCGTACATGCTAGGCTCGTCAAGTTAGACCCAAGTATTTCCGCGTGTGCAAAGCTGGCTTGCACCCGTTGTATGTGAGTAGAGTCTATAGCACCCGATCATCACGTGATGCTTGGACACGACGAACTTTCATAGCAGGTGCATACTTGGGAGAACACACTTTTATCTTGATCTTTAAGTGAGGAATCATCTTATAATGCTACCGTCGCGATCTAAGCATAATAAGATACATAAAAGGATAAACATCACATGCATATAACTTTATGTGACATGGTATAGCCAATCTTTGCGCAATGATCTCCATCTTGTGCGTTCCGGCATGATCTCCATCACTTCACCATGATTGCCTCCACCACGAATAGCAACTACAACTATTGCTAACTACTTAGCGATAAAGTAAAGCTATTACATGGCGTATAAGAAGTTGACTCGCAGGTCATACACAATTATAAAGACAACCATATGGCTCCTGCCGGTTGTGTACTCATCAACATGCAAGTCGTGAAACATTACAAAACATGATCATCGCATACATTATACACATCACATCTTGGGCCATACCATATCACAGAAAACACTCCCTGCAAAAACAAGTTAGACGCCTCTACTTTGTTGTTGCATGTTTTACGTGGCTTATGGGAGTAGATGCTAAGAACGATTCTTACCTACGAAAGCCACAACGGTGATATTATGGTTGCCAAACTCCGGTGTTAATCCCATGACAACTATAGTGAGAGGCGGCATCCACCAGCCGCATGTGTGGAACAAGCCACACGTCAAGTGCGGAGCCAGTCTCGCGAACGACGTCGTGTAAGGTTGGCCTGGACCGCTTCAATCTCACTATCCCGCATCATAAGAAGAACACAAACAAGAGGATTGCAACAGAAAACATCAACGCCCGCAACAACCATGTTGCGTTCTACTCGTGAATCACATCTACGCATAGATCTAGCTCTGATACCACTGAAGGGTTTCGCAGCATAGTAAATCAAAATTTTCTACGAGCGAGCGGAGGAAAGCCAAGATCTAATCTAGGAGATGCAAACAACGAGAGATTGGATTAGATCTTCATACCCTTGAAGATTCGCGCCGGAACGTTTCCGGAACGTGGGTGATGTAGTCGTACTCGCTTCTCCTCCTCGCGATCCGATCCGATCTAGCACCACAAGTGGCGGTGCCTCCGTGAGATGCACACGTGCAGCACCTCGACGTCTCCTCCTTCCTCGGACCAGCAAGTATGGTGGAGAGATGGATTGGATCTACAACACGACGGCATGGTGTATATGGTGGAGAATTTCTGCAGCAGGGCTTCGCCTACAAACAGTCGGGAGGGAGAGAGGAGGGCAGCAGGGCAACTAGGGTTTGGAGGAAGGTGTGTGTGGGAGGGGGGGGAGGGGGCGCACCATCCCTCTATATATAGAGGGGGGTGCGGCCAGCCCTTGCCCATCCTCCAAGCCTATCTCTAGTTTAAACGATTTTAAACTTATCCCTTATCTAGAAACCCTATCTCTAGTTTAAACGAGTTTAAACTTATCTAGGATCGGCTGGGCCCTATGGGGCCTTGTGCCCCTGGCCCAATGCGGCCAGGACACTCCCTCATAGGCCCATGCCCCCTCTCGGAAGGTGGGACCACGTTGGCCCCCTTCCGGAAGGTTCTAGAAGCTTCCGGTACAATACCGATTAATCCGGAACAATTCCGAACTCCAAAAACTGCACTGCCTTATATGAATCTTATTCTCCGGACCAATCCGGAACCTCTCGTGATATCCTGGATCCCATCCGAGACTCCGAACAAAAATTCATAAACCAATTATCCAATCTATCCTAGCGTCGAGACACGTTAAGTGTGTGACCCTGCGGGTTCGAGAATATGCAGACATGATCTTCTATCAATAATCAACAGCGGGTGCAGGCACCCATATTGACTCCCAGATTCATCGATGATCATATCGGATGAACCACGATGCCAGATTCAATCAATCCCATATATATATTCCCTTCGTCTCGCGATATTTTACTTGCGAGATTCGATCGTTGATGCAGTCATACCTAGTTCAATCTCGTTCACAAAGTACTTTACTCGTAATCCAATATCACTTTGTGATTAACTCCTTAACCACATGCTTGCAAGCGGTGTTGATATCGATTACGAGTGGGCCAGTATATCTCTCCGACTTGGGAGGGACAAATCCCATCTCGATACATACAACCCAACAGATACTTTCCGATCACCTGAGAGACACCTTTATGATCACCCTCTCATAGGATGACGTTTGATGGCCTCAAAGCTTTCTTCCGATACCAGGGAGTTGTATTATCTCATGGTCTAAGGAATACAATATTTGACATAGGAAAAGCTTCGCAAAGATGAACACAATGATACGATCTAATTGCTTCGCTTAGTTTGGTCATCCACCATATCATTCTCCCAATGATATGATCTCATTATCAATTGACAACTCATGTCTATGGTTAGGAAACCTTAACCATCATTGATCAATGAGCTAGTCCATAGAGGCGTACTAGGGACACGGTGTTGTTCACAAACCACACAAGTATTAAAGTTTCCGCTTAATACAATTCTAGCATGGAATATAAACTTTATCATGAACAAGAATTATAATAATAACATCTTTATTATTGCCTCTAGGGCATAATTCCAACACTAACAACGGAAAGCATGCAAGATCTCAAATAACAAAGACATGATAGAATCAATAATCAATCTGAAATAGCATATCAATATCCATCGGATCCCCGCAAACAAAACATGTATGAATTACAAATAGATGATCTTGATCATGAATGGAGCTCACAAGATCTAAACATGAAAGCACAAAGGAGGAGAAACCAGCCATCTAGCTACTACATGGATCCGTAGTCCAAGGATGAACTACTCACGCATCACACCGGAGGCTTGCATGGTGATGAAGAAGGCCTCGGTGAATTCCCTCTCCGGCGGTGCGGGAAGAGCCAGATCCTCCCGATCTAGGGATGGAGATGACTCTGAGACTCTTCGTGGATTTTTGATCGGTACCTAGGGTTTTCGTCCCGAGGCAACTTATAGGTGGAAGGAGAGGCCGAGGGTCTTTGGGCGGCAGACCACCCAGGCGTGGGCGGGGCCTGGCAAGGCAGTGGTGTGGCCGGCCCCCAGCCCTTCTCCGTCTTGTATTCTGGCACTTGATCCCTTCCGGAAAAATAGGCACTTTGGCTTTTGTCCCGTCCAATTCCGAGAATATTCATTTTTTGACTTTTCTGGAACAAAAAACAACAGAAAACAGGCAGCTGGCATTGTGGCTCTTGTTAATAGGTTAGTCCAAGAAATCATAATAAAAGTACTCTAAAGTTGGAACAAAACACAAGAAAGTGGATAAAACCAAGCATGGAACATCAAAAATTATAGATACATTTGCAATGTATCAATTATGTCCGCTTACTTCTATCCTATCCATTTTAGTTTTTGCTTATGCCTAACTTAAAGGCATTAAAGAGAAGTACTTATTGGGAGATAACCCAAAAGTTTTAGATGAGTCTTGGAAGTTATTACTTCAGTAATAACCGCTCCTTATCCTTTTTATTTGCTTTTTGTGCCAAGAGTAACCTCTAATGAGAGAGAAGTAATGATTGGAAAAGTTGCTGTCCCGAAACAGATTTCTGTGCTTCACCGTAAAATTTTGTTTTGGTTTCTTCCAAACGCTTCATTTTTATTGTTTCATGCATAGTTGTGTTGTTCTTGGAGCATCTTCTTTTTTGTTTTTGTTTTGGTTTTTTGTTTGCTTGGTTTGCTTAGTTTGCTGAATAAATTGGTGGGAACACCCTCTTTCATACATTGGTGTTCAAATAGTTTGGTTTGGTTTGGAAAAGAGTAGGAAACCTCATACGTAAGTGGTAAAGAGAGTTTGTTTTTGACTGTAGCCTATGCTATGTCATGTCATGCCATGCTTGATATTGTTTTGGCTTTATGCTTAGTATTCTTTGCTGTAGCATGACTTTTTATAAACAATTGAGATTGCTTAATGTGTCTTGGATGAATCATGCGTTGTTTTAGCATATTAAAGCATAGTATAGTGGTATTCTCCTTTGATGCTTTATTTGGGTTGACTTGGCGCATGCTCACACCATGTTATGACTATCCCAAGTCACCATAGGCCTTTATGATCCTTTGGTTTTCAACTTGTAGTATCACTTTATGCTTTCATCAATGATGTTTTGTCGCTCCCAGTCTTTTGCTAGCCTCCACAACCAAGTATGAGTTCCACTCATGCATCCAACTCCATAAACCAAGTTATTCCAAAGAGTCCACCGTACCTACCTACTAGCTTATGCTATTCCAAGTATATTCATGCTTTTGTTTACCTTCCAAATTAAACATGTTATGAGAAAACTAGTGATTAAAGCTCTCATGAACTTGATGGCACACTTTACTTTTCTTGCCCTTAATAAACTTGAACCATTGTGTCGTCTTTGTTGTATATGCTTGCACTTATTTGTTGGGAATTAGCAGAACCATGATGTCATGGGGAACGCTTTCAACATTGCACTTGGTACTTGTACCTAGTTGATATCATGCTCTTTTGTATTTGGATGTCGTGTCGGTGTGAAATGAAAGGGGAGCTTATAAGTCCATGGAGCTATGTATATGTGTTAGAGAAATGCCTGGGCCGCTGGTCTAATCCATGCTGACATGGTGGAAACCTGCAGCGTAACCATAATGAGCTGTCTATGAAGCATCCTTCTTATAAAAAAAGAGTCCTATATTGAGAAAAAAAGAGAAAAAAAAAGAGATTATGAAAAGAGGAAAGAGAGAAAAAAACACCATATTCCCATGGTAAATAAGAAGATTGCTGAGATGCTCGTTGTCTGCTTGCCTTGTCATTTTGATATGGGGATTCTTCCATATCATCGGGCAAGGGGTACCCCGTTGGCGGTTCTCTATGATACACATGTACTTACGATGACAAGAACATACCGGTGACTAAACTTGAGTAGCATGAGGAGCGGCCCTCGTATTCAAGGGACATGAGATTTCTAACTTATACTTTGTCAAGCATATACACCATAGTTTGTTCACTTTAACCTTAATCACTTCAAGATGCTTATGATAGGGGCAATGAGAGCTGAAAGCTATTAAGTACCATAATTTTTGGAAGCTCTTTATGAAATTTGAATCTCTGCTTCCTTCTATGAAGGCCTTTCTTCCACCATTATATTGAGTCTCCACCTTCTATCTTTATGCACCTACTTTGAGAGCATAGTGGCCATTCTTAGTTCTATGTGCATTGTCCCAAGACTAGTTGATTGATGCATAACTTGATATTGCTTGTTTTAAACTATTTGTATCTAGTCACTCTTATGAACTTTGAAGGTGTCCTATGCAATTTTATTTGCTACTCTATGAGGGACAAGCTGAATACCACTATGCTATGTTTTCTTTATGTGAAACAAACAAACGTCTTGCAAAGCTTTGTTATTCATGAATCTTTTGTTTGTGCCTTTTCATGTTGCAACATAGTTTCTTTGTCTTATTGCTAGAACTTTGTCTTTCATGTTATGATTGAAGTACTATGATTCTAGCTTTGAATGTTTTACAAATACTTTGATCAAGTTTATGATGGTGCATGTCACCTCAAAAATTATTCTTTCTTTTTATCACTTACCTACTCGAGGACGAGCAGGAGTTAAGCTTGGGGATGTTGATACATTGCAAATGTATCTATAATTTTTGATGTTCCATGCTTGGTTTTATCTACTTTCTTGTGTTTTGTCCACACTTTGGAGTACTTTTCATATGATTTCTTGGACTAACCTATTAACAAGAGCCACAGTGCCACCTGCCTATTTTCTGCTGTTTTTGGTTCCAGGAAAGACAGAAAATGAATATTCTCGGAATTGGACGGGACAAAAGCCAAAAATCCTATTTCACTAGAAGACTCCCGGAGCCAGAATATGAGACGGAGTGGGGCTGGGGCCCAACCACACCACCTGGTCGCGTGGGCTGGGCCTGGCCACGCCAGGGGGTGGTCTGGCCGCCCAGACACCCCCTCGGTCTCCCTCTTCGCCTATAAGTTGCCTTCTGACCTAAAAGCTCAGGAGGGTTCGACGTTTTTCTAGAAGGAGTTCCGTTCCACCGCCACCACCAGATTCCACGAAACAGCACCAGAAACTCCGTTCTAGCACCCTGCCGGGATGGGGAATTGGAGGAGATCATCGCCATCATCATCACCATCGCTTCTCCATCGACCATCTATGTTTGCCCCATCTATGAGTGAGTAATCCCCCGCTGTAGGCTATGGGGATGGTACGGATTGGATGAGATCGTTCATGTAATGGCATTGGATTGTTAGGGCATGGTGCCTAGTATCTTTTATTAGTGCTTTATGACTTTGTTGCGACTTGTTGTGCTTAATGCTTGTCACTAGGGCCCGAGTGCCATGATTTCAGATCTGAACATGTTATTGATTCATTATGATAGTATTGTTTATGGTCTTATCTGCAAGTTGTATACACACATTGTTATCCGGAACCAATGGCCCCGAAGTGACAGAAATCGGGATAACCGGAGGGAATGACTTTGATGTGAGGATCACATGTGTTCACGGAGTGTTAATGCTTTGCTCCGGTGATCTATTAAAAGGAGCACCTTAATTGTTAGTAGTTCCCTTGAGGCCCCGCTGCAAACGGGCTGGCAGGACAAAAGATGTTGTGCAAGTTCTTATTGCGAGCACGTATGACTATATATGGAACACATGCCTAGGATTATCTAGTACTTGGATGCTTTATCTTATTTATCTGCAATTGCCCTATGTTCTGATTGCTATGTGAATTGTCTTGTCCATGCAACGCTCGTCCATCCATCCCTATGCCTACCGCACTCTAATCCTACATTTCGCTATTGTTCTTGCTGTCTTTACTTTACTCTGCTGCTACTTTACTATTGCTACTACAAAGCATACTCTTGATAAACTGCTGTGAGCAAGATTGTTTCCAGGTGCAGCTGACTTGACAACTCAGTTTTTAAGGCTTATAAATATTCTTTGGCTCCCCTTGTATCGAATCAATAAATTAGGTTTCACTTCCCTCGAAAATACTGCGATACACCCCCCCTATACTTGTGGGTCATCATCGAGGCATACAGACGTTTCAACGATCAACTATACGACCAGAATACTTTTTCCGGCTGTATAGTTCCGGTCGTATAGTTGGCGCCGCCAGTGCCTCCTCAAATAGTTTCACCCCGTGCAACTGGATCAGAGAGACAACATACAGAACAACCAAAAATCGCCGAAACCTCACCTCCGGAAGGCATCTGGAGGGGGAACTCATTCACCGGGATCCATCTTCACCTTGCGCAGATCCGGGAGGCTAAGGCGTCGATCTTCATCATCAACCGCTGCATCACCACCATCCATCCATCCTATCTACATCTTGTCTAGATCTTGTTGTAATTTCCTTACTCGTTGTGGATTTATACAAGTACTATTCATCTATGGTAGATTTCATTGTTATTACTATGATGTTGATTGCCTCCATGTCTGAGTAGATCATTAGTTCTTGGGGAGATGGTGAAACCCTAGTATGAGATTAAAATAAGATAAAGTTTATTATAATATTTATTGTTGTCACCATGTGTTAGATTGTCTTCATCTTGATGTTGAGAGAAGTCGACCTCTCAATATTTGCCTCTCATGGGGACTTGATGGAGGGAACTACTTGTTGGTAGACGGAGGTGTGTTAGCACTTACAATGACTATAAAGCTGTTGGCACTCCTTACGTATCAACTTGGGAAACCGAGGAAACTCACGGAACACTATCCATGCCATGGGATACGTCCTACGGGATTAAATCCCTTAATAGCACAGTAATTCAATTGATGTTCATTGCTGACTGTTGTGGTTATGAGGATAATGTGAGCATCAGTTGCTACCTATTTGTCCAAATACGGAGTTCCTTCCACACATACATAGTTGAGAATGCTCATGATAATAAGCTTTATCTTAGTTCATTATAATGCTAGTAGTGTATCCGCTACTCTCTGAGAACGCTTTTTCCCTATTGTAGTTCCAATCTCTCTTACATACGCGATACTTACTTTCTGTGTTCAGTTGTTTTACTTTCCTTATTGTTTCTTTTATACCAAAAACCCAAAAACATCTTTTTACGCAATACTCGCATTTTATCTTGTCACTTTGAACTTTATTTAGCATTTCCATTGTAGTATTTATTTTAAGAGTTATTAGACTTCAGACTCCCGCTCCCTATGGGATCGATATCTTTATTTTGAAACTAGCTACAAACGGTCTGCGCACTTGCAGTCATCACCAGACACTGCCATCATCCGATCTGGGCACCTAGATGTGGGGTTTCCCCTGGAGTAGCCTGAGTGAAATGATGAGACCATTGAGAATGATGTCTTCAACAAGGTAGTGATGCCAAGAGACACTGTCATCGACCGCCAAGATCAAGGTCGAGGCTTGGCTTTCACCGGCTGCCACGTCACCCCGAACTCGTTGTCAACTAGATCATCACGGTTGGAGCTTGGTGTGGGATCCCAAGATCCCCCACACTATGCACAACCCGGTTGTCCACCTCCAGCAGGAGGAGGCTACCGCCGCCATGCTCGGGACCACCATCCTTGTGCCCATGTGTAATGGGCAGAGCAACTAGTTGTCGACCATGCGTAGGAGCCGACACATGCACACAAGCGTACCGCAGACCTTCAGGCCCCGACGAGCCCAGAACATGCACAACACCGGGTCGCCGCCACAACCTTCTTGCCGCCTGGCAGCACTCTGGTCACCGCCTCCGCCGCGAACCACCTCGACTTGGGAAGCAAGATCGGGTGCCGCCATCATACCCCAAGGTCACGTCTAGCAGGATCCCCATGTCGTCGTGCCGCACGGGCTTTGCCCGGTGACACCTCCGGCGGTGGCGGAGAGGAGGAGAAGAGGAGCCCGAGTGGCGACAGTGTTTTCCCCGGTGTGGTAGGCACACCTTAACGTATATGTTATCTTAAAATTGGGGGATAATTTCACCATTTTTTGCCATGTATGTGTACTCTAAACTTTCTTCAAGATTCTTTAATAATGTAATACTAGCATAATGCCCGTGCGTTGCTACGGGCTATAAAAGGATGATTCTATTTTACTGTAAAATGCAAACAAATCTGACTCAATCAAAAGACGTCAATGCCAGATCGGTCATCCGATTTCACAACACACAAATCCGCTAGGCATATCAATAATTAGCGCACCACAATAATCTTAATAACAAATATATGTATATACATGTCATGTGTTGCTCGCTAGCAAAAACATCGCCCTTATCCACCAACTCAGCATACCATGCAACGCAATAACACCATTAATCCACTACCCCTGAATATGTTCTCCTATGAGCAACGTGTGACTGGTGGGAGGCATGAGATCTGCCGACGGGAATCCCCAAGAAAACACCCTGCTACAAATTGGCGTCAACTACCATTTGTCCCGCGACCCATTCTCCGTCACCACACGCATCAGGCGACCTCCTTCCTTCCTCCATGGCCTCCCACTGCTACACCTTCTAGCGAATGTTGAGGTCCACATTCCCGATGCCAAGGTCATCTTGGCTCTGTGTGCTCCAACTCTACAATTATCGGCCGCCAGAAAGTTTCAAGTCTCGCCAGCTAGAACTCAGTTGTAGAATGATTTATGGTCTTAGGTCGTCTCCAGTGCATATTTCTTAAGGAGACATAAGAGGGGACTCACGTCATGAGCTATAGCAAACTTAAAAGGTCACAGCTCACAAGTTAAAAGAAACTCCCTAATGTTTCTGCATTGCACGGGCCACCTACTTTTTTCTCTAGGTTCTTCCTTCGTGTAGCCAACCAGAAAAAAATTCTCCAAATTTCATTACCGACTACCGATAGCATCAAAGAGTGTAGCGCTTCGGCAGATCCGCCATGGGCGGCGCGGCTACTTCCACGCTTAGCTGGATTGTGAGCACTCGCTGACGCTCCTGGAGGCGCCGTGGCGTCGGTCTCGATTGGCGGTTGCTGCTGGCCTACTACTCGAGTCGGCACATCTCCTCCGATAGGCGATGTATCCTCCGCGCGGCGCTGCTGGGCGAGCTCGCCCTCGTCACCTTCTCGGCGGCGGAGGTCCGCACCTCAGGCTGCTTGCTTCCGCACACCTTGTATTCCTGGACCGCTGGGAGGAATGGCCGCTACCTGAGATTCATCAGGTTCTCCTTGAGGTCTGCTACTCTGTATCCATGAAGCACAATACCTGTCGAGAGCAGCCACACGCAAGGCCGCAGAACAAATAGACAAGGAGGAGCTGGTGCGCGTGTCTCCCCTGCGTGCGAGGAATTTTTCTCTTTGGTAAGTGCCACCATCTAGCTTGGCTTGGAAAATCTTAAATTAGATTTGGTCTGCTCGTGCGTTCATTACCTGGAATTAAATGCCATGGGGAGCGGGGCTCTAGATTGCATAGATGTTCTTCTCGCGAGCTCCCACCATAGATCGACCGAATCGAGCGGGGACACCTTCCTCGAGGTCGTGTCTGTCAGCAGCAGTAGTCGGGTGCCCGATCTTATAAGATTAAGAAGCAATTCCGGCCGACTCTACCCCTCTCTCGTCCAGCACCTGCTTCGCCGTCTCTGCCGCGGATGCCTACGCTCGTGGAGACATGGAACATGGACCAGGGGCTGTGACGGAAGCCTCTCCATCGAGTGCGCCTCGCCGATGCATCCACCGCGGGAATCGAGCGGAGACCGCGACCACTGCACGGTGTGAGCCGGGCCAGACGGAGAGAAAAACCGAATCGAACACTTTTCACTTGTCGGTGGCAAGCCTTGTAGCGAACTGCTAGGGGTAAAATCGGAAAATAGAAGGCAGATGGAAAATTTTCTAGTGCAATCTTTTTAATAGTATAGATAGATAGATAGATCAACACAAGATTATATATCATACTACCTCATATTTTCCCATAGTAGTTTATAAAGGGAAGTATACAAAACATAATTATTGTTCTCTACGACCCCTCATGGTTTTTTCTCTTTCTAAGGTTTTCTCACATGAGTTACCAAAAATACAATAATCATTATACGTTTTACCATTTTGTCCTAATTTTTCAAATGTATTTAAATTTCTTTTGACAACATATCATACGATTCTTTGTTCATAGTTTTCTCGCAGGGTTTTTTGAGGACTTACTTGTGAACAGGGAGATTTTCAAGATCAATGACACTTACATACAAGGACTGTGTTATACATGGGAGTGTTTGAATGAGGATAAACGAGTGTCACTGGCAACTAAAAGCGACTTCTATACTATGGTATATAGCCCAATCATTAATAAGAAATTCACAGTTCTGTTATATCAATTTTATTCTCTTCAAACAGAATGCTTTTCAGCTAGCAATTGGTGCATGCACTTTCTAACATAATTTGAGGTCCACTGTACTAGTTAATAACAATACCATCCTCCGATGAACTTTCTTGCCCTATGCTGACTCATGAGCAATGATTTTAACAGTACGAATGAGAACATTAAGATGAATTTGATCAATTTTGGTGAACGCCTCATGATGAGACCCCTGGCCACTCTCACAAAAGCTGATCGAAATTATTCAGTTCCCCAACCGCGTTACTCACCAACCATGTTTATATATCTCAAGGCAGAACACAAGATTGTAGTACTTAATTACCACCCACAATTTGACAAACAATTTACATGTGCCCATGCCACCAACTAACGCAATAACATAAACAACAGTACAACAATGACATTGACATGACTCATATGTAGTGGCCACTTTAAAAAAATCTTCTTATTTTCTTGGCGTAATATGTTCCATAGTGGCTATCATGCAGCTGGAATCTTGAGTTCCCTACTTGGGCACAGTGGCAACCTTTCAGCATAGGTCATTGCAGCATGGCCTCCCTTTCTTTCTACGACGACACGACAAAAGAGACCCTAAAAGATGAAAAGAGGAGCACGAGAGATACAAAGCAATGCCGAAGCCAAAAGGCACCGACCGATCCAATTCCAATCTGAGCTTAGCTGGTGCCCATCCAACCCTTAGCTTTACATTTTGCCTGCATATATATAGTTCACATGAATAAAAGAAGGAGATTCACGAATATACATTGAACATTATAAGATTATTCGACTATCAATAGGCTCAAGTCCTACTCTTACCATTGGCCGCCCGAGATCTTCTGAGGAAGGAGAGGAAGACGATCACAATGGCGATAGCCGCCACAATGCCGATGACGATGGCGAGAGTCTTCCCAGATCCGTCTATTGAACATAAGAGAAAACGAGGGTGGATTTCAAAATAAGATTCATTCCAATCTATGAATATCCTGTGTTCGATCTTATGCTACTACTACTAGTACTATAGTACATAATAATCTCTCGAAAAAAAAGTTGCCTAGAAAAAGTTGTAAAGCTACAGCGCAAAGAAGAAAAGGCTGTGAGTACTCTAGTCACAGTGGGTACCAGAGATATACCGACGATACAAAGCAGCGCAGGATCATTCTGAATCCACACTACGCGATGTGCTGGTTCAGAGCAAGCTTGAGTGATAACAGGAAAGTGAATCCACATGAAAGTGTTTCTAAAAGTACAGATTTAAAATATGTGTGGCGAAAAGTTCTTTTGCATTCATGGTCTCTTTTGACACCTTTGCTACAGTTTAATTTAACCCATCATAATTTGCTGGCCATTTCTTAAGCACCATCTAATTTGCTCTACTATGCCTAAGGGTCATGCATTAGAGAATGCGTACCACATGTTTGGGTGGAGCTGCCAACTTGTCATTGTTAACAGTGTACACAGTGTAATGCGGTAGGGTAAGAAAGATCTACGTGCATGTCGGAAAGAAAGAAAATGATGGAACGTTCTACCTGGCGCCCCTAATCATTGATGGCCTAGGCAGTAGTCATGCCGAATTTCTAGTGTAGGTTTTGTCTGAAGGTACATCGGAACCCTAAATTTCAGCAAAGTTTGCTCTCACATCAGGTGGTGGCAGTAAACCAGCAATAATCAAGTTTTGGACCATCCAACTGTTTAACCAACTCCCTGACCATGTTACACAGTCAGTCTAAGGGCCTATTTTCTTGGCTGAAAACATATGTTTGTTGTCCAACCAAATGTCTATTCATCTCCCTAAGCTTCATACTACTATGTGGTATTAGACTACAATTTTTAGTGCCGGTTAACAGGTGAATTACCACTAATGAAGAAAAGATACTGTACTTTTTTGTAGATAATAACAACAGTTTGTGCAGCCATCATCATGACAAAGACACTAGGCGGTGTACCCTGCGAGCATTTGATGGGCTAAATGGGCGATCTTAAATTCTTATACTACTACACACTAATGGTACGCCTGTCTCAAAAGAAGGCCTAATTGTACTCCGAATGGACCACATCCGGATGCAAGATCCAACAAATATACTCAGATTTCCGTAACAAGTATGTGCATGGTCTCTCGAAATCAACGTCATTTCTTCTGCATCCGTGCCGATGTGATGTGATGCCCAGGAATGTACGTACACGCGGTGCAATCATCAACAGCAAAACTTCGTATAGCGAGTTGCCAATGGTGGCTTGCATGATGCTTACCTTGGACGTCGTCGTACGTACGCGGCACAAATCCATATCCGCCTGCGCCCGGGACGCCGGCGTTGCCGCCGTCACCAACGGTGCCACCATTCCCGCCGCCGCCGATGATGCCGCCACTGCCACCCCCGTTGGGGCCACCACCGGTTCCGGCATTCGACCAGAAGCGCGCGTAGCACTTGCCGAGGTAGACCTCCCCGGCCGAGGCGACGCCGCAGCCGGCCTTGAGCTGCGCGGCCGCGGCGGAGACGCAGTCGGTGCACGCCTTGTCGCCCAGGTCCCCCACGCACTGCGACATGGCCTGCACGTACCCGGCCGCGCCGGCGCGGTACGACCCCTCGCCGGCCGGGGACGACGCGGCTGGGAGCGCGCCGAGCGCCGCGTCGCGCAGCGCCGCGACGCCGGCGTCCCCGCCGTCGCTCTCGCCGCCGCACTTCTTGAACAGCACCGCCGTGTCCTGCTTCCCGAGGAACGAGTCGTTCCCGTACCGCACGAAGCACGCGCGCAGCTGCACCGCGCCGCCGGCGGCCGAGTTGCAGAGGGAGAGGACCTTGGAGACGGACGCCTTCACGCAGACGCCGCAGACGGCGGCGGGGAGGTCGGAGCGGCACTGGTAGAGCCCGACCAGGCCGGTGGCGCCGCCGGACGGGGGTTTGTAGTTGGCGTAGGTGCTGGAGCCGGCGCTGTCGGTGAGGGCCGAGAGCACGGTGTTGACGTCCGCGGCGTACTGCGTGCCGGCGTCGTACCGCGCCTGCGAGCAGCCGGCGTACACGAAGGCCGTGTAGTCGTCGGCGCCGCGCGCGCACGCGACGAGCAACGACAGAAGAGGGAGCGCTGCTGCTGCTGCGAGGAGATTCCACATGATTGGACCGTCGTACGTACGTGCAACGTGCTGGAGTTAGGAAGCTGAGGCAGGAGCGCGGAGGAGAGTGGCGGAGTGGCGAGGGAGTGAGTGTGGTCGTGTAGGTGGATGGGGGCTTAATAGGGTTTCTAACGAGATAATTAGAGCATCCCAAGTGCAACTAGTTGGTAGGCATTCTAGGGAGGCCTCTTCAAATTGCTGGCGGTTTAGGATGACCTTTCCAGGCCGGCATGTGAATCCCAAGATAAAACCCAAATCATTTTTCGGCTATTTTCCCATAAATAGCACCTTTCAAACATAATAACACATATTTTAAGCAAATGAAATAAATCGAAACTTACTACAACAAATCTAATAAAAATAAAACATTTCACATGATAATTTAAATAATTTGAAGTTTAAATAGATCAAGCCACCGAGATGTTTCCTTCAAGCACTCACAGATGCTCCACGAAATCTTCTTATAGTTATGCATGCACCAGATTGTCATGGATTTTTTGATACATGGCGAGCCGGCACCATGTAATCAACATTGGCAAGAGGACTAATGTGCTCATATGGCTGATCATCAACCACTAGAGCATCGCTCTCACTCACGTTGATCATATTATGGATGATCACGCAAGAATTCATCATCTCCCACATCTGAGATGTTGACCAGGGAAGAGTAGGGTACCTGAGATAGCAAAACGACCTTTGAGCATGCTAAATACTTGCTCATCATCTTTCCTACCAGCATCCTAGCACTTCGAAAACCAAGCTCTTGCATCAGTATGAGGATTGAGGATTGTCTTCATGCATGTGACCTATCTAGGGCCTTAGTGTATGGCCTGCCATTGATCTCATAGTTGACTGTCGGAGCATGAACTTTAGCAAGTTTGTCAAACACTAGAGATCGTTGCAGCATGTTGATGTCATTGTGAGCTCCAGTCATACTAAAAAAAGTGTGCCAATTTCACAGGTCATAATCTGCTAGAACTTCAAGTATCACACTACATTCTACATATGTCCTTTGTACGTCCCTTGCCAAGCGATTGGACAATTATTGCATCCCCAATGCTTGCAGTCGATGCTCTCAAGCAACACAAGAAATTCCCTTGCTTCGCGTTGTGTCGGTATGCGAGTTGTGTCTTGTTTATTTGGTGCTCTTAGACATGTTGGCCCACAGATTCCCACCACAACCTAACAAAACATGTACACACATTCAAATACTGTGGATTCAACCATATGCAGGTAGTCATGTTGTGTATCTGGAGGAGCTCTGTATGCAAGACATCTCAAGAAAGCCGTGCATTTCTAAGCAGTGGAGAAACTAAACAATCCGGTGAAGTCCTTCTTGCGAATTAAATAGGGATCGAACTCTCACACACCACGCACGATCCCCATGAACAAGTCCTTGTTCATCCTAAAGCGCCGCCGAAAGACGTGAGGCCTATGTGTTAGGTCATCTCTAAAATATTCGGCCTCCAGCATTATTGCGTCAGACATCCGCTATCGGTCTATTTTAATCTTCTTCATAGGCCTCGACCTCCTCGCCCAGGAGCTCGCAAGCGAGCGTGTAGAAAAGAAGACCACCAATTATAATGATGAGCTCCATTTCATCGGCTTATTCGTCGGCCTCCTCTTGCATCAATTGTACCATCATTATTTCATGGTCGCTATCCATATACTCTACGCAAGAAACAACAAACGATTCATACTACTAAACACCCTATAATTTACCAATGGTGATGTTTGAAGGAAAATTTACCCAGGCAATTGGCCGAACACCTTCAGTGCGCGCCGACCTCAACGTGGTTTTAGGCCTTAGCGGCGTGGAACCTAGTCCGTGAGACAACCGTGCCGACTCTAGGATACGGTCGATGCTGAAAGGAATCTTAGGGGGTGACGGTTAACCTTCGGCCGTTCCCAGCAAATGAGCCAGGTTGTAGAATCGACGGTATCAAAACAATGGCGAGAGAGTGACAACCTCCAGACGGGGACAACTGGGGGCCTGTGCGGCGCAACATGATGTCGATGCAGGCAAGATAAGGCGAGTAGAACGTCAAATTTGGGCGGCTGTGACAACTCGTGGAGTTGGATAAAAGAGAGAGTGGATGGGTGAGGATGGGGTAGGGTTTTATTTGATCGTTGCTAGGGGAGCACGACATATCCAGTGTGGCGTGAGTTGTCGGCGCCCCCTACCCACCCCCGTGTGTTGTTGCACCACGGGATTGTAGAACAGTTTCTTGGGCCGCTCAAATTGCCGCCACGGGTTAGGGGATGCAGGTGAGGGCTGTTTTTCAGTCGCAACCCCCCAAAACCCTGTTTAGGGGCATAGGCAGAGATGCTCTTACATTCAGACCAACACCAATACAGATCACTATCACTCGTATAGTCAGTTTGTGTGAATGTTTGCAAGTATTTTCTTAACAAATTTGATCCCTAGGCAAAACTAATTTTGGCATCACTTAGGGCGTGTTTGGTTGCTCGTGCCATTTACTCGCACTTGGAGATCATGGCTCCATGGAAGCTACGACGCGACGATGCAAGCTCTCGTGCCAAAAGGGACATTCGTTTGGTTTCATGTATTCTCATTTTCCTACGGGTTGAGAAGCCAAGCCCCAGTCGTTTGGTTCCATGCATTTTAGGATTTCAGCAAATTTGCACTTGTTTGGCTAACTGCATTGTCCCTGTTATCCTTACCTCCTAGCTAGTGAGGTGAGCTTACTCAACATCATCAAGCAAGAGAACAAAGTTCAGAGAAGTGCAATTCAGAGAACTACTAGCTTATATTAACACAGGCTTGACATAATAAGCCATGGCGTGTATGCTGCAGCACGAGTTCACGAGCAACTGCCCGTGATGCAGCACTAGTTCATCATATACGGAGGGGTTATAACTGAATACCACCTCCCAAAATATACAGACCAAAGTTCAGGAGTCACGGCAAGTAGAGATCATCAGCCCTAGCTACTCCAAAATACACATCACATCCATATCATCACTACCAGCACCTCCTCGAACAGCTCAGTCCGCTGCTCAGAGGTAGTGCTTGTTCAGGAAGGCCGTGAACCAGCTCAGCCTACGCTCAGGGGTCATGGAAAGATACCTGGTAGCTTGTCCATTGTGCTCCATCAGGTGGGTAAGAGCACGGTGTATCGCGGTTACAGTGACGGGCGCATCGGTAATGCGAGGACCATAGATGATCTTCATTTGAGAATAGTTAACAATGGGCTTGTTGATGAACTCGGTGTCCTGCGGTTGAGCCTACATGAGAATCAATGTTAGTTCAAGGCATGTAGGCGCATATGTGAGCTTTAGAACTACTGATGCAAGTTCAGATATATTGAACCTTTATGTGCTTATAGTAGTCATCATGGTCAATGATGATAGAAGAGGACTCCTCAACCCAGCACACGTTCTCAAGCCTCTTGAGCCTCAGCATCCGAATCCAGCATACTCTCTAGTGCCTCATGTGGTTGTATACCTGATTCGGAGTGACTGTCCGGCCACAGAACTTGAAGACATCCTCTGCAATCAGGCGCATATCCGCATGTCTGAATCCCCACATTACTGAATCCCCTCTCTCGATCATCTGAACAACCTGATTCAGAGCGACGGTGGACAGAGATGTTGGCCATGACATGGCCAACCTCCTCGTGCCCACCTCAACGACCGTATCAAGCATCGGCACATAACGCAGAGGCAGCACAGAGGTTGCAGAAATATCAAGGGACGCAACCTTCTCCTATGGCAGCAGGGATAATAATGTGTTCAGTTCTAGGGGATGAACTATACTTATAACACTAATCCTACCTACAGCACATGGCAATCCTCGCAGAGCAACATGAATACTGACTGCAAAAATACTCAGGGTCTAGATCTACAACACCAGCTCTCAGCTTAGAACTGTGAGCTACAACATGACAACAGATCTAAGATGCGAAAGCTAGGGTTAGATGTTTCTTACCATGATCTCAACCTCGCTTGACAAGGAGGACATATCCGACATAGCCGAGGAGGAAGACTTGCTGGAGATGAGCTAGACCCACCGGAGTAGGAGGCGCCGCTTACCTGCTCGTCGGTGATGAAGAGGATTTGGAGGGAAAGCTTGAAATTGTGGGAAATGGAGGCGGGGATTTTGGAGCCAGTAGAGGGGCGGTGTAAATAGGCGCGACGAATCGGCGGACGATAACCCTAATTTCTCCCGTCGGATTTTGCGAGCTCCCGCCATCCCACCTTTGCACGAGCGCGTGCAGCTTCTTCCCCCGCGAGCGCGAGAAGAACTTGGCTCTGTGAAAATGCCCGATTTCGGTGTTCCTTAGGGCCATGCTGAGGGATGATTTAAAACTCGTGCGATGCAAAGATTCCATCTGCCACGGGGAACCAAACGTCCTTATTTCTTTCCGCCTCATGCGAGAAACGGGAAAACGAGTAACCAAACACACCCTTAGTATGGATCCAAAGTTGTACAATTTGGTGCCACATTTTTTAGAACCGAAGGGATAGTGACGCCAGACCAATTTGTGTCGAGCTAGTATGGCTCCGTAGGATGTTGCGCTATGCTAGGTCTATGCCAATTGGTCTACTACCGACCCTCCTAAATTCATCTTTCCTCGCAAATACGTGGCACCGAAATGCATAACTTGGCTCCAGCTAGTTGGCGCCAAACCCAAAGAACAGATTCCAAAATAGTTTTACCGCGAATCACATGAGGCATTAGTTTTGCTCGGGGTCAGCTTTATCAAAAAATCGAACCTTTCTACGCCTACCTCCACCACAATAATTAGTGAAGTCAAGGCATCTCCTAATGCAAAACATTAGCTGGATCTATAATAGTGAGTGAGGCGAAGAGAAAGATTATAACCCTAGACGACACTCTAAATCTAACTAGATTTCTGGTGACATTTTAATAATTTAACTAAGCATCCGGCACTAGGGATGAAGACAGAACTGAGTGGTGCTATATTTTTTTATACTTTTTGCAGACATGGAAATGAATACAGAAAATTTGAAAACAAATATGGAAACATATACTACCAGAAACAAGTCCAAAACGAATATGATGCAAACATGGAGTTAAAAGCAGATGATTATCATCAACAATAAACCCCTAGAATCATGCAAACAAACTCTATCAACTTAAAAAAACCTACAAACGTGTTAACCACAACAAGACTACTTGATGTACTCGAAATAGGGGAAGGGTCGAACGCACACTATCGTGGTCGTCAGTTCTGTGATAGGTCTCTTAGCTAGTTTGGTGTAACACCCCTGTTTTAGTTAAAAATTAATTAGGGTTTATTTGTGCATTATCATGAGCATCATGTATTTTTTGCTAAGATAAAAAATGCATGCAAAGATAAAGAAAATAAAAACCTTAAACCCTAGCTATCTGATACGTCCATTTTGCATCACTATTCTATGTCTTAATTCACTATTATTCATTGATATATTTCGTGTTGAGAGGTGATACTTATGTTATTTCATCTATTTTTGCATGGTTGATGATTTTTGGAGCATGGACCGCTGCAGTCAGGATTATGATGGAAAAGGTGTTGTTTGGAGGCAAAATTCGCGAAGATCAGAAAATCCGGGAAAATATACGGAAAATCCTATTTTTTCAGAAGACTAAGGATGCCAGAAGATGGAGTGGAGGTGGGCCACAGGGGGCCCACACCACCCCATGGCGTGGGCAGGCCTAGGCGCACCGGAGTGGTGTGGCCGCCCTGGCCCACTCCAGCCTCTCCCCTCTGGCGTATATCATCCCCACGAAACCCTAAGACTCGGGGAGCAACCACAGAAAGATTTCGCCGCCTCTGCGGGGCGGAAAACACCGAGAGAGAAAGATCTCTCCGGCAGACAGATTTCTGCCGGGGGAATTCCTTCCCGGAGAGGGGAGATCGTCGCCATCAACACCACCATCAAGATGGACTTCATCGGGATCATCATCATCATCATCATCACCACCATCAGCACCCTCATCACCATCTCCATATTGCTGTAACAATTGCGTCGAATCTTGTATAGTTCATAGGGGAAACTTTCCCGGTGTTGATTACTCTTTGTAGTTGATGCTATTGAGTGAACCATTGAATTATTGTTTATGTTCAGATTGTTATACATCATTATTCCATCTCTGATCATGATCCATATGATGTCTTGTGAGTAGTTCGTTTTGTTCTTGAGGACATGGGAGAAGTCTTGTTGTTAGTAGTGGAGTTGCGTTGAGAAAGATTCAATAGATTGTTATTTAAGTTGTGGTGTACTTCTTCTAGTGGTGTCATGTGAATGTCGACTACATGACACTTCACCTATATGGGCCTAGGGGAATGCATTGTGTATTTGGCTACTAATCGTAGGGGTTGCCGAAGTGACAGAAACCTGAACCACCATTAGGAAACCATTGCACAAGGGACGTAAGGGTCTTAGAGTTTAAAGCTGTGGTTAGGTTTCTACCTTAATTACTTTCTTGTACTTACGGATGTTTGCAAGGGGTATAATAACAAGTATGTATTAGTCTTGGATGGGGCGGTACATTAGCACAGGTTCACCCACACAACACTTAGCAAGCTAAAGAAGATTAATCGACTATATGAAGCGAAAGCACTTGACAGTCTTCCCATGTGTCCTCGAGAATGTTTGGTCATCTATACAAATACAACCGGCTTGTCCTTTGCTGCATAAAGGATTGGGTCACTTGCTGCATTTATTCCTACTGTCTTTTGTTTACTTGTACTTTGTTTACTTGCTTTATCGAAAACCCCTAAAGTCCATTTGCTAAGTATTTGTAGAGAATTCCTGATCCATACCACTAGCCAGCACCTTCTGCTCCTCGTTGGGTTCGACACTCTTACTTATCGAAAATAGTGCGATACACCCCCTATACTTGTGGGTCATCACTATCCCCTCGGCTCTCTAAAAGCAATTCAAAAGGTCTAAAATATTTGAAAAGTTCAAAAGTTTGTGAAGCCCAAACTATTACAAGGGCCTCACATTATTTTAAATGTTTTACAAAGTCTAGTGCCATTTTTAAAATGCCCAAAAACTTTTTCAAATGGATTTACAAAAAAAGGGAAATGAAAAACAGAAAAAGAAAAGAATTTCTGGAAGAAAAACATACTTATAATCCTAGCCAGGCCGGCCCAGTTAACCTTCCTCTATTCCCTGCCGCTCAGTGCTCTCCCGATCCACCCGCAGCCAGTCCAAACCAGCCCATCTGGCCCATATCTTTTCACGCCCTCGCATGTTGTCTTCATCCCCGACACGAAGCAGCTGGCCGGCAGGTCCTCCGCCACTCGCCGGTGCAGCGATGCGCGCCGCGCGCCAAGATCAGCGTCGCCGCCCGTCGTTCCCTACAAGTACCCCTGGCTGCCGCAAGGAACCCTAGCTTCCTAGTTCCCCCTCTGTTCCTCTCTCCTACAGGAACCCTAACCCTAGTTGCTCGGGCTATGTCAAGCCTCGCCGTTGCCGACCGCCCCGAGCCGACCCTATAAGGAAGAGAAAGGTTTTATGACTCAAGTAATAAGTATATGAAGATGAAGATATCGATGATATTCAAGAGATGACCCCGGAAGAATCTACTAGATACCAAATTCAGAGACCTGCAGAGTCCGTTTCCAACTAGGTAACAATTCTGGTAAAAAAAAGTTCCGCGAAAGTACAATCCAACTATATTTTTGCAGTTTTCAGTCAATAAGGAAAGTTTCGAAGTGAAAAAGGGACGGAACCGGAGCCAGGGTGGCTCACACCACCCCATGGTGCGGGCCCACCCCTGGCCACGCCACTAGGTGGTGAGGCCACCCAAGACTCCACCTCTGACTCGTTTTCTCCCAGTACCTTCCTTTTGATATGAAACTTCGTAATATATAACCCCCGGATCCCTCGAGGTCCGTATATCGTGTTTTCGTCGTGTTTTTGTTTCGATCTATTTCTGTCAGGACATACTCTTTGAAAGCTTAGAAGCACAATGGTGTCCGCCAAGGATAAAGGGAAGGAGCCCATGGAGGAAGGCCTCCAAGACCCCGGGAAGGAGAAGGAGATCAAGAGTGAAGGTGAATAGGAGGCAAAGCACACCGGCACTACCATTGCAAGCATTGGAGTGATGGGGAACCCTGCCAGGATCAGAAGGACGGCACGGATGTCAACTGGAGGGAAGCTTCCGCATCACTGCTTGGCACCACGGACACCTTCTCCGAACACCAAGAATACCTTCCATATCTTTACCCATAACCATGCAGGAAAAGAAGACTCCAAGTGGGAAGAATGGAAAAAGAATCACAAGAGCTGGGATCCACAAATTGAAATGATTATGGGCCGTATTGAGCACAACTCGGAGTTGATTCGTACTCTCACCTTCGAGATTGAGGACTTTGGGAAACTGATCAAGGAGCTCATCGAGAGGATACCACCACCACCTAAGGAGTAATTCGTCATCAGGTTTGGCATCCCCTTGGTTTGTTCCAAGCTTGGGGGAGTGCCGCGGTATCATATCACTATCTTCTATCTTTTTACCTTATTAGTAGAGTCATATCATGAATAGAGGAGTTATTTTGTAGTATGGTTTGCATTATGGAAGTGTCCCCTCTCTCGTTAGATATGTATCCCTTGGTGTGAGTTTCCGTTATGGAATATTAATGAGAAGTTCTATCATTCACTCTTTTGCATAGCTTATATTAGTTTTCGATTCGTGATTATATGATTGATCGTGTTGTTAGTATTGGTAGCACTTTGGGATCATTGAGTTAATTTAGTTGGTTTTGGCAAACCTGGCTCGGTCAGTAGCAACACCTTTTTGAGAGTTGAAAAGAAAAAAATAGAAGTACTCGAGAGAAAAATAATTTCATCATCTTTATTTCTTGATTTGCTCATAAGTCTAGTATTCTCTAGTTAAGATCTTTTGTGCTTCCAAGGAAGATTGCATGTTTGTCTTTATCATTTGTATGTTTGTTTGTTTCCTTCAACTCTTGTACTTGCTACCCAGCCTTGCTAGCCAAAAACCTGTCTTGAGGGAATTCTTCTCGTGCATCCACCTCCTTTAAACCAAAACCTTTGCCATTTGTGTCCACCATACCTACCTAGTAGCATTATTGCTATTCCAAGTAAATTCTTGTTTTTTCTACCTCCCAAATTAAACTTGTTATGCGAAAATTAGTGATTAAAGCTCTCACGAACTTGATGGCACACCTTACTTTCTTGCACTTAATAAACCTGAACCATTGTGAACTCTCCATGAAAGTTATATGCTTGCAAATTATAGGCTGGGGATTAGCAGAACCGTGCTGTCATGGGGAACGCTTTCAACACTTGTAAATATACCCAGTTGATACCTTGCTCTTTTGTTTGCGGATGTCGTCGGTGTGAAATAAAAGGGGAGCTTGTAAGTCCATGGAGTTATGTATGTGTGTTAGAGAAACGCCTGGGTCATTGGTCTAATCCATGCCGACATGGTGGAAACCTGCGTGAACCATAATGATATCTATGAAGCATTCTTCTTATAAAAAAAGAGAGAGATAGCTATTGAGAAAAAGAAAAGAAAAAAGAGATACTATGAAAAGAGGAAAGAGAGAAAAAAGCACCATTTTCCCATGGTAAATAAGAAGATTGCTGAGATACTCATTGTCTGCTTACCTTGTCATTTTGATATGGGGATTCTTCCGTATCATCGGGCAAGGGGTACCCGTTGGCGGTTCTCAATGATACGCACATGCTTACGATGACAAGAACTTACCGGTAACTAAAGTTGAGTACCATGAGGAGCGGCCCTCGTACTCAAGGGACTTGGGATTTTCAGTTTATAGTCTGTCAAGCATATAACTCAGATTGGACCTCACTTTAACCTTAATCATCTAAAGATGCCTATGATAGGGACAATGAGAGCTGAAAACTAGTAAGTATCATAATTTTTGGGAGCTCTTTATGAGACTTGCAATCCCTGCTTCCCTCTTTGAAGGAACTTTCTTTTACTTTGTAGATTGAGTCAGTAAACCTACTTCCTCTCTATCTCAGCAAGTATTTTGAGTTGATGTGTTTCATTCATTCATATGATGATTTATTCAATCATGTTTCTTATGTTCCTTGTTTTGCACATTGCTCTTATCTTGATGATTATTACTTTGAAAGCTTTCTTTGAAAACCGGCTATTTGTGAACTCCAGCAAATTATCAACTATTCTTCGACCAAGAGCTAAGTTTGCCATTACCAATTACAATTCACTTTATGTATCTTTATTGTGTTTCCTTTACTCATTACAAGTTGAGTTGTATAATAGTGAGTTGTCTTCTATTATGATATATGCACTTGATGAATGTGATGCTTCTTGTCCGTATTCTTTTATCGACTCTTCACTCCATAAACCTGAGGCCATGTTTATTGAGCTCAGTTTTGCTTGGCGACAAGCGAAGTCTAAGCTTGGGGGGAGTTGATACGTCCATTTTGCATCACTATTCTATGTCTTAATTCACTATTATTCATTGATATATTTCGTGTTGAGAGGTGATACTTATGTTATTTCATCTATTTTTGCATGGTTGATGACTTTTGGAGCATGGACCACTGCAGTCAGGATTCTGATGGAAAAGGTGCTGTTTGGAGGCAAAATTCGCGAAGATCAGAAAATCCGGGAAAATATACGGAAAATCATATTTTTCCAGAAGACTAAGGATGCCAGAAGATGGAGTGGAGGTGGGCCACAGGGGGCCCACACCACCCCATGGCGCGGGCATGCCTAGGCCGTGCCTGGGAGTGGTGTGGCCGCCCTGGCCCACTCCAGCCTCTCCCCTCTGGTGTATATCATCCCCACGAAACCCTAAGACTCGGGGAGCGACCACAGAAATATTCCGCCGCCTCTGTGGGGCGGAAAACACCGAGAGAGAAAGATCTCTCCGGCAGACATATTTCTGCTGAGGGAATTCCTTCCCGGAGAGGGGGGATTGTCGCCATCAACACCACCATCAAGCTGGACTTCATCGGGATCATCATCATCATCATCACCACCATCATCACCATCAGCACCCTCATCACCATCTCCATATTGCTGTAACAATTGCGTTGAATCTTGCATAGTTCATAGGGCAAACTTTCCCGGTGTTGATTACCCTTTGTAGTTGATGCTATTGAGTGAACCATTGAATTATTGTTTATGTTCAGATTGTTATACATCATTATTCCATCTCTGATCATGATCCATATGATGTCTTGTGAGTAGTTCATTTTGTTCTTGAGTACATGGGAGAAGTCTTGTTGTTAGTAGTGGAGTTGCGTTGAGAAAGATTCAATAGATTGTTATTTAAGTTGTGGTGTACTTCTTCTAGTGGTGTCATGTGAACGTCGACTACATGACATTTCACCTATATGGGCCTAGGGGAATGCATTGTGTATTTGGCTACTAATCGTAGGGGTTGCCGGAGTGACAGAAACCTAAACCCCCGTTAGGAAACCATTGGACAAGGGATGTAAGGGTCTTAGAGTTTAAAGCTGTGGTTAGGTTTCTACCTTAATTACTTTCTTGTACTTACGGATGTTTGCAAGCGGTATAATCACAAGTATGTATTAGTCTTGGATGGGGCGGTACATTAGCACAGGTTCACCCACACAACACTTAGCAAGCTAAAGAAGATTAATCGACTATATGAAGCGAAAGCACTTGACAGTCTTCCCATGTGTCCTCGAGAACGTTTGGTCATCTATAGAAATATAACCGGCTTGTCCTTTGTTGCATAAAGGGTTGGGCCAATTGCTGCATTTATTCCTACTATCTTTTGTTTACTTGTACTTTGTTTACTTGCTTTATCGAAAACCCCTAAAAATCCGTTTGCTAAGTATTTGCAGAGAATTCCTGATCCATACCACTAGCCAGCACCTTCTGCTCCTCGTTGGGTTCGACACTCTTACTTATCGAAAATACTGCGATACACCCCCTATACTTGTGGGTCATCACTATCCCCCCGGCTCTCTAAAAGCAATTCAAAAGGTCTAAAATATTTGAAAAGTTCAAAAGTTTGTGAAGCCCAAACTATTACAAGGGCCTCACATTATTTTAAATGTTTTACAAAGTCTAGTGCCATTTTTGAAATGCCCAAAAACTTTTTCAAATGGATTTACAAAAAAGGGAAATGAAAAACAGAAAAAGAAAAGAATTTCTGGAAGAAAAACATACTTATAATCCTAGCCAGGCCGGCCCAGTTAACCTCCCTCTATTCCCTGCCGCTCAGTGCTCTCCCGATCCACCCGCAGCCAGTCCAAACCAGCCCATCTGGCCCATATCTTTTCGCGCCCTCGCATGTCGTCTTCATCCCCAACGCGAAGCAGCTGGCTGGCAGGCCCTCCGCCACTCGCCGACGCAGCGATGCACGCCGCGTGCCAAGATCAGCGTCGCCGCCTGTCATTCCCTACAAGTACCCTTGGCTGCCGCAAGGAACCCTAGCTTCGCAGTTCCCCCTCTGTTCCTCTCTCCTGCAGGAACCCTAACCCTAGCTGCTCGGGCTCTGTCACGCCTCGCCGTTGCCGACCGCCCCGAGATCCGTGGAGTAGCCTAGGAGAAGTGGCATGTTGCTGTCATTGTTCTCTTCAAGCCATGCAAGAAGGAGAGCCACCTCCTCGCCGTAGTTGAGCTCGACTCCAACTTCGGATGCCATAGTCCCGCTGTTGATTCTCCTCCACTCGACATCCTCCGGCCTCTCCATCACCTCTGACATTCTCACGGTGAGCTTGCCGTGATCAAGCGCCAATCCTTTCTCCCTCTCTCACTCTCTGCCACCCCTGTGTCGTGCAACCACCGTCGGACGCCGCAGATACCATCGTTGATCAAGCTCCGGTTATCATTCTAGGGTGGCGCCACCACTACTCGTTCTGCCTCGGCCTCCTCTCTCTAACAAGCCCATCTGCGCATCCCGGCGTGCACCCAATCGCTCGATTCGTGCTCCACCTGAGAGCACCTCCATTGTTGACGGCATGCTGATGTCAGCATGAGGTCATAACCCCTTTTCTTTTATTTAAATGTTTTATAATTATTTTCTGGAAAATAATAATCCCAGTGGGGCCTACTTGTTAGTATATTAATCATTTCCTAAAATGTTTTCTGTAATTAATAAAAACCTGACATGTGGGACCAAGTGGACAATTAATTTATATAATATCCAAAATTGTTTAATTGTTTTAAAAATGAATTTAAATTGGGAAAATTCATGACTAATTCATATTAATTCAGAAAAATATGTATAATATATCAAAATGTTCAAAAATGAGATCTACACAATATCATCAAAATCATGCATTGCTAAGCAACTTTCATAACAAGTTTAACTAGAAGAACAGAATGAACCACCAAAGGTGATTCCGAGGTTCCCTTGTTTTAGGTTTTGCACCCCTCACACACCGCTTAAATTGCGAAGCATGTACTAGGATTATATTTCAACTCTATTTAACTGGCCATATCATCACCCTTGCTTGAGCATTGCATTGATACCATGTGTTGATTGTTTCCCTTCCTTTCCGGTGTTTGGTTCTTCCCCGGTAGAATATGATACCGACTCTGAGGTTGAAGACCGATATTAACACCATCGAAGATCGACGAATAATACTTGACCAACTATAGTCAAGTCAAGTGTACTAGATGTCCAAAGACCTGCTTACTAGTTATCAACGGGCAAAGGCAAGCATAGCCCCACCATCATACAATCCTATGGTTCTGAAAGCATTTCAATTCTTGTCATGATGCATATGATTCTACTATAGTATTTTATCGATAGATAGAGTATCTTATCTATTGCATTACTCCATTTGAGCTTATATTACCTTATCCACTGCTTCTAGCATAACTAAGTTTGGCTTGTGTGCACTGCTAGAGCTATTATATTTGTCTTGCTTAGCCATGCTTAGCTATTTGTGTTGGTTCATCCAGATGATGTATTAGATATAGAGAATCTAGTATGACAGGAGAATGTGATGAGATGAGATTAGTGGTAAAGCTCAAACATGCTAAGCCTTGGTGGGATTTGGTTTTTGTAGTCCCATGCTCTCCACCACTAGGACCCTAGTTCTTGCCTTTGGAACCGAGACGAGCGTATAGCCACACGGGGTTTATGGGGACCCCTCAACTGACTAACTTGCCTAGTAGATTCCATGAGTCACATAGTTCGGGTGTTACATTCGACATACGCATTGAAAATGTTTTGAAAAGAGGAGGTGAAGGAGGTGCATCATAACATGTAGGTAAGCGTGGCTGGGGTTGCTTGGGGTCGAGGGATCCCCTAGTAAACCAACATTGTCTCACATCTCTAGGGACTGGCTTTGGGATTTCACCCGTTATGACAGAACCATCCTTAGGGCGTGTCCATGGTCTCGGCAAAAGCAAGGTAAAGGTCGTGGTCAACCATCCTTTGTTGGCCTTCCAAGGAAGAGGGCTAATGTACTAGCATTAAGAGTCGGTTGGTACGTGTGGGTAAAGTTGTACACCCCTATAGGGTTAAATCTTTTCAAAAATCCGTGTTCACGATTATGAATGCTTGGTGACCACATTCTAAGATTTTAGAGAACCTGAACCTAATCGTAAAACTTGGCAGATCAATGTGTACTTAAGGATACTTCCTCATGGGTACAAGGGTGTGATCCTATTTGATAGGCGATGATGATTTGGTGGATAGCAAAATATGATGATTAATAATTTGGAGATGTCGCTCTCTTATCCCGTTAAACGAGCTTATTCTCCCTCTTGTTTTATATACAAAGATGGCTTTATACAAAATAACCCCACCAGCTATAAGTCTTGTGGAGTACACCCTATAATCACCCTCGCTTTGTTGATACTTTTGTAGCAGATTAAGTGTTCCCTTGAAGATGAGTACTGTACGACATCGACACCGACGAGTAGCTTGGGGATCCCGGCCGGCAGCTTGGAATCTATGGGCTGGGACGTCATCATTATACTTCAGACCTCTTAGGACATTTGTTAAGTTTGCTATAATTAATAGCATAATTTGCCTTCCGTCATTTGATGCTTATGGTCAGTGACCTCTGCTTGTAATATTTTGGTTCTTCGTTCAGTCATAAGCTTGCTATAATAATTTTTGTGTCGTAGGGTCACTATTGTGTTACCGATTCTTCATTGGATATCCTCGAGCTCTAGGTTAAGCTTATGTTAGGCTAAGGTCTGGAATTTGTTTAACCCTGATCCTAGGGTGTCACATTTGGCTTGATGATGGCAACTCCAACCCTGCAAACGGACTAAGTATAGTCATTTCTGTCCGATCAGACCGAGGGCAAGGTCCAACGGGCATCGCAAATAGATGGGGGCCTCTATTATGTCCGTCTTATCTCTATTTTCAACCCAAATTTGGGCTCCCTTTGCGGTGGATGATGACCCACAAGTATAGGGGGTGTATCGCAGTATTTTCGAGGGAAGTGAAACCTAATTTATTGATTCGACACAAGGGGAGCCAAAGAATATTTATAAGCCTTAACAACTGAGTTGTCAATTCAGCTGCACCTGGAAACAATCTTGCTCACAGCAGTTTATCAGTAGCAACAGTTTTGTAGTAGGAATAGTAAAGTAATAGCAGTAGTAAAGTAAAGACAGTAGTAACAATAGCAGTAAACGATAGGATTCGAGTGCGGTAGGCATAGGGATGGATGGACGGGCGTTGTATGGACAAGACAATTCACATAGCAATCAGAACATAGGGCATGTGTTCCATATAAGATAAAGCATCCAAGTACTAGATAATCATAGGCATGTGTTCCATATATAGTCATACGTGCTCGCAATGAGAACTTGCACAACATGTTTTGTCCTGCCAGCCCGTTTGCAGCAGGGCCTCAAGGGAACTACTGGCAATTAAGGTGCTCCTTTTAATAGAGCACCGGAGCAAAGCATTAACACTCCATGAACACATGTGATCCTCACATCAAAGCCATTCCCTCCGGTTATCCCGATTTCTATCACTTCGGGGCCTTTGGTTCCGGACAACAACGTGTGTATACAACTTGCAGGTAAGACCATAAACAATACTATCATAATGAATCAATAACATGTTCAAATCTGAAATCATGGCACTCAGGCCCTAGTGACAAGCATTAAGCATAACAAGTCGCAACAAAGTCAAAAAGCATTAATAGTAGATACTAGGCACCATGCCCTAACAATCCGATGCCATAACATGAACGATCTCATCCAATCCCTACCATCCCCATAGCCTACAACGGAGGATTCATAGATGGGGGAAACATGGATGGTAGGTGGAGAAGCGATGGTGACGATGATGGCGATGATCTCCTCCAATTCCCTATCCCGACAGGGTGCCAGAACGGAGTTTCTGGTGCTATTTCGTGGAATCTGGTGGTGGCGGCGGAGCAGAACTCCTTCTAGAAAAACGTTGAACCTCCCCTGGGTTTTCAGGTCAGAAGGCATCTTATAGGCGAAGAGGGAGACCGAGGGTGTGGGCGGCGGACCACCCCTGGTGCGGCCAGCTCAGGCGGCAGTGGTGTGGCTAGGCCCCAGCCCCTCTCCGTCTCGTATTCTGGCACCAGGTGTCCCTCGGTAAAATAATGACTTTGGCTTTTGTCCCATCCAATTCCGAGAATATTCATTTTCTGACTTTCCTAGAACCAAAAACAGCAGAAAACAGGCAGCTGGAACTGTGGCTCTTGTTAATAGGTTAGTCCAAAAAATCATATGAAAAGTACTCCAAAGTGTGGACAAAACATAAGTAGATAAAACCAAGCAAGGAACATAAAAAGTTATGGATACGTTTGCAACGTATCAACATCCCCAAGCTTAACTCCTGCTCGTCCTCGAGTAGGTAAGTGATAAAAAGAAATAATAATTTTTGAGGTGACATGCACCATCATAAACTTGATCAAAGTATTTGTAAAACAATGATAGCTGGGATCATAGTACTTCAATCATAACATGAAAGATAAAGTTCTAACAATAAGACAAAGCAACTATGTTGCAACATGAAAAGGCACAAACAAAAGATTCATGAATAACAATGCTTTGCAAGGCGTTTGTTTGTTTCACATAAAGAAAACATAGCATAGTAGTATTCAGCTTGTCCCTCATAGAGTAGCAAACATAAATGCATAGGACACCTTCAAAGTTTATAAGAGTGACTAGATACAAATAGTTTAAAACAAGCAATACCAAAGCTATGCATCAATCAACAAGTCTTGGGACAATACACATAGAACTGAGAATGGCCACTATGCTCTCAAAGTAGGTGCATAAAGATAGAAGGTGAAGACTCAATATAATAGTGGAAGAAAGGCCTTCATAGAAGGAAGCAGAGATTCAAGTTTCATAAAGAGCTTCCAAAAATTATGGTACTTATAGCTTTTAGCTCTCATTGCCCCTATCATAAGCATCTTCAAGTGATTAAGGTTAAAGTGAACAAACTATGGTGTACATGCTTGACGAAGTATAAGTTAGAAATCTCATGTCCCTTGAATACGAGGGCCGCTCCTCATGCTACTCAAGTTTAGTCACCGGTAAGTTCTTGTCATCGTAAGTATACGTGTATCATAGAGAACCACCAACGGGGTACCCCTTGCCCGATGATACGGAAGAATCCCCATATCAAAATAACAAGGCAAGCAGATAACGAGCATCTCAGCAATCTTCTTATTTACCATGGGAATATGGTGCTTTTTTCTCTCTTTCCTCTTTTCATAATCTTTTTTTTCTCTTTTTCTCTTTTTTTCTCAATATAGGACTCTATAAGAAGAATGCTTCTGATGGGTTCGTAGCATGGAAAACAAAAAATTTCTACCGCAAGAACGAACAAAACCCAGATCTAATCTAGATAAAAGCCAAGATATAATCTATTAGACATGTGCAACGAGATAGATCTGTACTAACCCTTGTAGACCCGAAAGCGTTACGAGATCGGATCTCGTGGTTGATGTAGTCGATCACTTGCCGATCTCAAGATCGAGTAGACGATCCTTACGGCGCCGCGTTCCGGCAGCGCTTCCGCAGTAGGTCACACGTACGGAGTCGAAGCAGACCTTCCTCTCCTCGTTCCAGCGAGCAGCGGAGGTAGTAGATCTCTCCATGGAATCCCAGCAGCACGGCGGCGTGGTGGTGGTGGTGGAGTAGAGAATTCTGCAGGGCTTCGCCTAAGCCAGAGCAGAGGGAAGGAGGAGGAGAGAGGCAACTTGAGATCTAGATAATAGAAGGGGCAAGGGGGCTTGTGCCTCCACCCCTCTATTTAAAGGAGGGAGGCGCCATGGGGAGGTGGAGTCCTTGTAGGACTCCCCTCTCCCTTGGCCGGCGGATCAAGGAGGTGGGGGGAGAGTCCTACTCCCCCACGAATCCTTGTCTTACCCCACAAGGATTCCTTGATCCTTTCTTGGTTTTCAAGTAAACTCCAAGAAATCTTCTAGAACCTTCGGAACATTCCGAAACCTTCTAGAATCCCCATACAAATACTCCGGAACATTTCCTAACTTAGAAAATGATCCGTAATATATGAATCTTATTCCCCGGACAATTCTGGATCTCCTCATGATGTCCTGGATCCAATCCGAGACTCCGAACAACAGTCGGTCTCCAACGCACATTCCATATCTACTTAAAACAACTTCGAACCTTAAGTGTGTCACCCTACGGTTCGTGAACATGTAGACATGATGGAGACACATCTCCGATCAATAACCATTAGAGGGATCTGGAGATCCATAACAGCTCCCACATACTCAACGATGACTTTGTGATCGATAGAACCATTTAACATACGAAACCAATTCCCTTTGTCACGCGATACTCTACTTATCTGAGGTTTGATCATCGGTATCTCCATACCTTGTTCTACCTCGTTACTGATAAGTACTCTTTACTTGTTCCATGATATGTCATCCCTTGTGACCTAGTCACATGCTTGCAAGCTAACTAGATGACATTCCACCGAGAGGGCCCAGAGCATATCTATCCGTCATACGGATGGACAAATCCCAATCTTGGTCCATGCGCTTCAACACATACTTTCAGAATACCCAATGTCACCTTTATAACCACCCAGTTACGAAGCGGCGTTTGATGTCATCAAAGTACCCATCCGGTGATGGTGATTAACATAGCCTCGTGGTCGAAGGATTAGGTTACTATGCATTTGAAAAGCTTGTAGCAAAACGAACTTAATGACTTGATCTTATGCTATGCTTACTATGGGTGTGTGTCCATCACATCATTCTCCTAATGATATGATCTTGTTATTAACGACATCCAATGTCCATGATCAGGAAACCATGATCATCCATTAATCAACAAGCTAGTTTAACAAGAGGCTTACTAGGGACTCTTTTATGTTTACAAAACACACAAGTATTAATGTTTCCGGTTAATATAATTATAGCATGGGATGTAAACAGTTATCATAAACATAAAGATATAATAATAACCACTTTATTATTGCCTCTTGGGCATATCTCCAACAGTCTCCCACTTGCACTAGAGTCAATAATCTAGTTAAAAACTTGTGCATTCAACACCTATGGCTTTTTGGTGTTGTATAGACACTATTGCTAGTGGTAAACATAATCTTCGGATCTGACACTTCCAGGTCCATGTGTATTTGCATGTCCTTGCGTCTCTACGCATTACTCATTCTCCAATGAGATGGCAATTTTATAAATTTGGTCCTTTGGTGAGACCTTTAGTTCCTTGGGATTAAATCATGTTGATACAATTGTCGTACAATGTATCTTCATAGTATTATCCCGCTATGAACCACACCTAGTTTGATAACAAACTACTTGACGCAAATGCCCTCATTTGCTGCTACAATAGCAGTCATATACTTAGCCTTTTGTTGTAGTATCTGTCACAATGTTTTAACTTTGCTACTCAACCAAATCCGTTATGGAACTTCCTTTCCATTACATAGTGCCACCCATAGGTCATATACTTAGCCTTTTGTTGTAGTATCTGTCACAATGTTTTAACTTTGCTACTCAACCAAATCCGTTATGGAACTTCCTTTCCATTACATTGTGCCACCCATAGTTTAAATTGAGATAAACTTAATTTGTGACAAAACTAGTATCAATGCAACAATTTACAATGAACTATTTGTCACCACTATATAAATAATATATTCTTAGTTCTTCCAAAGATCATAGGAATATCCCTACTATTGTCCAATGATCATCTTATGAGTCATTCTGGTATATGCTCATAACATTTAGAGCATAGGACATATCTGGATGTGTACATCTCAAAGAATGATTGATCAAAATATTCTTGTGATTTCACCAAGTGTCAAAACACTTGAATCTCGTGTCAACACACTTGAATCTTGATTCAGTCCTTTCCGTGCGTCAAGAACCTTTCTTGTTGTTTCCATATTGAACTCATTCAACATCTTATCTATGTACATTTGGCAAAACCATATTAGCGCCTCAATCTATCCATATAGACATTGATGCCTAATTCTTGGGTTATGCCTAAGTCTTTCATCGAAATGAAATTCTTAACCTGTGTCAATGAAAAATACATCATTTATAATCAACATATGTCTTTCACATAATGTATTAGAAATATGTCTTAGCGCTCCCACTTAATTTCTTACAAAATGCAAACATCTTCATCGTCTCTGATGAAATTAAACCTTTTAATGGTTTCATCACGGTGAAGATTCCAACTCTGCGATGCTCACTTCAACCATTGAAGTTTTGCATACTCTTTTAGCATCCTTTGAATTAACAAAACCCTTTGGATCATGTCATGTACACGTCCTAGGTAACCATTCTATTAGAAGAACTTGTTTTGTTTGTTCAACTACCATATGCCAAAATATATGTAGTGGTTGCTACATTAATCCGTCCAGACTAAATATCGCTATGAAAGATCAAATCTTATCATAGTCAATTCCTTGAACATTGTCGTAAACTCTTTCCGACATGTCGACTATTTCAAAGATGTGAAACATCCATGTCTATTTCTTTATAGATCCATATCTCATCGTAAGGTCTTGCACCTTTCCAGAGGGTCTTTCAAATTCAAAGCTTGATTTCTCGTGTATGGAATTATCACGGATTTTATGGCTTCAAGCCACTTAACAAAGTCAGGGCCCATCATTGATTATTTGCATGTAGTCGGTTCATCATTGTCAAACAACAATGATTTAACTCTCAAATCTTGGCATTTGATTACTTACCTGACCTACTTGGTTCAATAGGAACTTAGATCTCCGTGACCACAACCTTTGAGGCACGTGAGCCATGAGCATTATTGCTGCCTCCGGGACACTTACCGATGCTGCGCAACTCAGCACATATTAGCCAAGGTTCAACAACCTTGTCAAAGTTCTATTGTCCTCCCACTTGACTTTTCACCAAAAATTCCTTCTCAAGAAACTCGACACTCTAAGCGACAAACAATTTTCTCAACAGCTCATTATGGTTACGCTGCAGGTTTCCACCATGTCAGCATGGATTAGACCAGCGGCCTAGGCGTTTCTCTAACACAAATACATAACTCCATGGACTTACAAGCTCCCCTTTCATTTCACACCGACGACATCCATAGACAAAAGAGCATGATATCAACTAGGTACAAAGTACCAGTGCAATGTTGAAAGCGTTCCCCATGACAGCATGGTTCTGCTAATCCCAACAAATAAGTGCAAGCATATACAACATAGAAGACACAATGGTTCAAGTTTATTAAGGGCAAGAAAAGTAAAGTGTGTCATCAAGTTCGTGAGAGCTTTAATCACTAGTTTTCTCATAACAAGTTTAATTTGGAAGGTAAACAAAAACATGAATATACTTGGAATAGAATATGCTAATAGGTAGGTATGGTGGACTCTTTGGAATAACTTGGTTTAGGGAGTTGGATGCATGAGTGGAACTCATACTTGGTTGTGGAGGCTAGCAAAAGACTGGGAGCGACAAACTAAGAGAGCAATAATGGCCATAATCATGCAGAGCGACAAAACATCATTGATCAAAACATAAAGTGATACTACAAGTTGAAAACTAAAGGATCATAAAGGCTATGGTGACTTGGGATAGTCATAACATGGTGTGAGCATGTGCCAAGTCAACCCAAATAAAGCATCAAATGGGAATACCACAATACTATGCTTTAATATGCTAAAACAACGCATGATTCATCCAAGGCACATTAAGCAATCTCAATTGTTTATAACAAGTCATGCTATAGCAAATAATACTAAGCATAAAGCCAAAACAATATCAAGCATGGCATGACAAAGCATAGGCCACAGTAAAAAACAAGCTCTCTTTACCACTTAAGCATGAACTTTCCTACTCTTTTCCAAACCAAACCAAACTATTTGAAAACCAATGTATGAAAGAGGGGGGTCCAACCAACTTATTCAGCAAACTAAGAAAACAAAGAAAACCAAAAACCAAAATGAAAACGAAAAAGAAGACGCTCCAAGAACAACACAACTTTGCATGAAACAATAAAAATGAAGCGTTTGAAAGAAACCTGGGATTTTTATTGATGAAGGGGATGCCTTGGGCATCCCCAAGCTTTGACGCTTGTAATTTTTGGATATTTCTTGGGGTGACATGCGTGGCATCCCCAATCTTGAGCTTTAGTCCATCCTTCATCTCATTACTCATTCCTTCCACACACCTAAAATTTTTCCTTCATACAAAACTTCACACAATCTTTATTAGCAACATTAGTGCACTCAAGATAATAGGTCTTTGGGTTCAGTTCCAACACTAATAAAACTTCCATTAAAACACAAGCTACTATAGCACTTCCCTCAAAAATCTCAATTCCCCAAAAGAACTCAAAAAGGAACCAACAAGAAGCAAATGCAAATAATGGCAGAAATCTGTCAAAACAGACCAGCAGGTAAAGACGAATTTTTTGAAGACCTTCTGTTGCTCAAATCAAAAAGTGTTGAGCTAACGAAAGTTAGATAACAACCTGGGGCAGAAGCAAAAATATTCACGCCTCAAAAGGATGTACAGACATTTTACACGAATTTTTACGGTGAAGCACAGAAATCTGTTTCTGGACGGCAACTTTCCAAACCATTACTTCTCTCTCATTAGAGGTTATTCTTGGCACAAAAAGAAAATAAAAAGGATAAGGAGCGGTTATTACTTAAGTAATAACTTCCAAGACTCATCTAAAACTTTTGGGTTATCTTCCAATAAGTACTTTTCTTTAACGCCTTAAGTTAGGCATGATAGTTTGAGAGGATGCTCACATAAGAAATATGAATTGAAGTAAAAGAGAGCATCAATAAGCAAATTCAAAACACATTTAAGTCTAACCCACTTCCTATGCATAGGAATCTTGTATGCAAATAAATTCGCAAAGAACAAAGTGACAGGCATAGGAAGATAAAACAAGAGTAACTTCAAAACTTTCAGCACATAGAGAGGTGTGTCAATACCATGAAAACTTCTACAACCATATTTTCCTCTCTCATAATAATTTTCAATAGCCTTATGAATACACTCAACAATATAACTATCACATAAAGCATGCTTTTCATGATCTACAAACACATAATTTTTATCAATCTCAAAAATAGTGGGATTAAAACCTTTAAGCCCACTTTTAACAATTCTATAACAAGATGGCTGATCATTCAATATAGGACCATCGTCTAGAGCTTTATCATAAACATTTTCTAAGCAAAACTCTTTAGTACCATGCAAATCGAAGTTAAGCACAAATAAAGGATTATCATAGATAACATGAGCATAACATTCGTCCTCCTTTGGTGAGCGTGGGGGGCAATCAAATAATGTAAGGGGTAAAGAGTTACTCTCATTAGAAGGTATGGATGGGTAGATAATCCATTCTTCCTCCTTTTGTTCATCACTCTCCTCCTCTTTTTTATCTAATGAGCTTTCAGGTTCATTAATTTCTTCTTCCACAGGATCCTGCAAGGCATTAATCTCTTCCATTTGTGGAAAGCATCTATTAATATATTAAAGAATATAGCCATTTTCTTCCTTGTAATTATCAAAGCAAAATTTAAATATATCATAAACCTCATATTTATAAGGTGAATCATCAATATTTTCAAGCAAACTAGCAAGTTCAAATGCACCCTTACAAGCAATAAATTCCTCAATTTGTTCCACATCATAAAAGTCATAATTTCCTTTAACATAAGAAGATATGGTAACATTATCATTATACTCACATTGAAAAGGGAGGTGTTTTTACCTCTTACAGCAACAAGATTTATCAAAGCAATAAGTAACATTATAAGTAGAGCACACGTTTCTAGCAATGGTATACAATTTATCAATTTGTTCCTATAAGTGTTTCCCTTTTTGTGACAAGCTGTGTTCCTTATAATAATATTTTTGATCTTTCGTGAACCCACCTTGCCAATAAGATTCAGTTTCAAAGAAACCAACCATTGGTAGAAAGCATGATAACGCAAGACAATAACAGACCAACGAAAATAACAACTAGAGTAGGAACTAATTTTTTTTGTATTTTTGATAAAGAAACAAACAAGGCGGAAATAAACTAAGCTTGAACAATAGTGATTCCAAGTGGACTTGATAAATAAAGCTATGCTCCCCGACAACGGCGCCAGAAAATAGTCTTGATGACCCACAAGTATAGGGGGTGTATCGCAGTATTTTCGAGGGAAGTGAAACCCAATTTATTGATTCGACACAAGGGGAGCCAAAGAATATTTATAAGCCTTAACAACTGAGTTTTCAATTCAGCTGCACCTGGAAACAATCTTACTCACAGCAGTTTATCAGTAGCAACAGTTTTGTAGTAGGAATAGTAAAGTAATAGCAGTAGTAAAGTAAAGACAGTAGTAACAACAGCAGTACATAGTAGGATTCGAGTGCGCTAGGCATAGGGATAGATGGACGGGCGTTGCATGGACAAGACAATTCACATAGCAATCAGAACATAGGGCAATTACAGATAAATAAGAAGAAGCATCCAAGTACTAGATAATCATAGGCATGTGTTCCATATATAGTCATACGTGCTCGCAATGAGAACTTGCACAACATATTTTATCCTGCCAGCCTGTTTGCAGCGGGGCCTCAACTGGCAATTAAGGTGCTCCTTTTAATAGAGCACCGGAGCAAAGCATTAACACTCCATGAACACATGTGATCCTCACATCAAAGCCATTCCCTCCGGTTATCCCGATTTCTGTACTTCGGGGCCTTTGGTTCCGGACAAAAACGTGTGTATACAACTTGCAGGTAAGACCATAAACAATACTATCATAATGAATCAATAACATGTTCAGATTTGAAATCATGGTAGTCGGGCCCTAGTGACAAGCATTAAGCATAACAAGTCGCAACAAAGTCAAAAAGCACTAATAGTAGATACTAGGCACCATGCCCTAACAATCCGATGCCATTACATGAACGATCTCATCCAATCCCTACCATCACCATAGCCTACAGCGAGGGATTACTCACTCATAGATGGGGGAAACATGGATGGTCGATGAAGAAGCGATGGTGACGATGATGGCGATGATCTCCTCCAATTCCCGTCTGGCGAGGGTGCCGAGAGTTTCAAATCTGTTTCGTGGAATCTGGTGGTGCGGCGGAGCGGAACTCCTTCTGGAAAAACGTCAAACCTCCCTGAGTTTTTAGGTCAGAAGGCATCTTATAGGCGAAGAGGGAGACCGAGGGGGTGTGCAGGCGGACCACCTGGCGCTGCCAGCCAGCGCCATGACCGCCCAGCAGCGACCAGGTGGTGTGGCTGGGCCCCAGCCCCTCTCCGTCTCGTATTCTGGCACCAGGTGTTCCTCGGTAAAATAATGACTTTGGCTTTTGTCCCGTCCAATTCCGAGAATATTCATTTTCTGATTTTTCCTGGAACCAAAAACAGCAGAAAACAGGCAGCTGGCACTGTGGCTCTTGTTAATAGGTTAGTCCAAGAAATCATATAAAAGTACTCCAAAGTATGGATACAACATAAGAAAGTAGATAAAACCAAGCATGGGACATCAAAAATTATGAATACGTTTGCAACGTATCAGTGGACATGGACAACACGCACGAGTCCACGCGTGTCATGCCCTGGTCCTCGCAGAGCCCAGATGTTAGCGACCAAGGGAGAGGAACCAAAGTGGTCCAATGGAGGCAGTTGCTGATTATGAGATATGGATTTAACATGTTTTTTTTGGGTATGTCGGGTTCTTGCAATGACATCAATGTTCCATAATGATCATCTATTTTTGTCAAGCTTGCAAAGGGTGAGTCTCCTCTAGTTACTTCTCAAGCAAAAAACCACTCCTACAACTTTGGATATTATCTTGCGGATGGCATATATCTGAAGTGGTGTACATTTGTGAAGCCTATTGAAGCCCCCTAAGATAAGAAAGAACTCCAATTCCATAATGCTCAAGCCGTGGCTAGGGAAGATGTGAAGAGGGCATTTAGGATGTGGCAAGGCTAATTTGCTATTGCGAGAGGACCAGGAGGTTTTGGAACCAAGATATCCTTTGGTACATCATGCAAACAAGCGGGATCATGCATAACATTATCATCGAAAATGAGCATGGTAAGAATGAATTATATGGTGTGTATGACTTGATGGGCCATCCGATGCGGCCATGTAGGGGTTGTGATCGAGTGCAGCGCTTCAGCAATGCATACCATAACATACGGGATGCGTATGTGCACGAGGATCTTCAGAAGGATCTCATTGAGTGGTGGAAGTGGAATGGCGAACAAACCCGCTAAATTTATCTCTATGTCATGTTGTATGCCAGAACTTTATGTTTTTTGTGTGTTGATTCCTATGCTACTTGATGAACCTTTCGATAAACTATTTGAATCTGGAGCCTAAGTAATAGCCCCGGAGTACTTGTGAACCAATAGAGAGAAAGACTCCCATAACTTCTTCGGACCTTATATGGTCTTCCATGCCAATTATCCCTATCTATTGTGAAGTCCCGCTAGCCACACACAACTTCTCTCTTTTCACGGGCACTTAAGCCCAGGGTTTTGGGAGAGCAAAAGGCTTTGGCTTATCTATTTTTTAAATCGATGAACTCCAAATCCTTGCTACACTTGATGTGGTCTGAATCCAGCTCAGAACGAACAATAAATGAATGTGGATAGTCAACCAAGAAAACCTGTGTCCCGGAAAGAAAGGACATGTGAGGGTTTGAGAGAAGCTTTCAAAGTGAAAAATGAAAAGAGTTGCTTGGATTGCCATGAGCTTAATTAGGGTTAAGTAATTATCTATCACTATTAGTATCCCTCTAATCCATAATAAGTTCGCTGATTTCTTGTACCGTTTCGAGCAAGCTAACCAGTCACCATCAAGATCATGCATTCAATCTCTATCGATCTGTTGTACTTCTCCGTCTCAAAATAGATATCCAAAATTTGTCTTTGTATATACATTCAAATTTAGAAAAAACCACGATATTTATTTTGGGACGAAGGGTGTAATTGTTTATTCACAGTTCGGTTCACTACTAGCACTTACATGCTATTGTATCCTGTCTATACAAGTGATACTCTATTTATTAAATAAGACATTTTAGATATTTCAAAATAGATTAGATTTAAACTAAAATGGTTTTCGAAAAGAGCTAGAGGGTCTTACATTGCTAAACCGATGGAGTACCTCCGTTCCGAGATAAGTATAGTGTATTTTTCTAGACATACACTTGAAAAAAAGCCCATTTTAAACCTAAACTCGTAGAGGTTAGACAAATGAATGGAGTCTAAATCTCTGTTGTTTGTGCTCTAATAAATGAATCCCTCTAAAAAAATATCGATAATACTGATTTTCCTAAGACTTTGAATTGGTTGGCATCTTTTTTCTTTGGGAGGAGAGTGATGGATGTCTGCGTTAGCCTACAAACATAAAGCCGCAAGAGAGAAAGCAGTTGCGGGTGGATGATATTCTAGAAGGCTTCGATTGCACATATTCTACGAGAGGATGTTGAGAGACAGCGGCGGAGCTATGCACAGCGGGGGCGGCCACCCCCAGCCCAAGGAAATTTTAACTAATACCCCTTCATATTGACAGCTTTTGACCAAAAATAGTCTATATTTAGCCCATTTGACCCCCAACGGTGGCCCAAAGTGTCTTCTTCGCCCATCCCCACCCCCACAAAAAAAGCTTGGCCCAAGCTCCGCCAGTACGAGAGAATCTCGGTCAAATGGAAAAAATACAATCCCAGATTGCTACTTTCACCGACAGCGTTAGCCCACTTAGGTCCAGTGTGAAGCCGCGCACCGGGCGGGTATTCCCCGATCAGGCGCTCGCTGCGACTGCAAGTCGGAACCCAAACTCCACATCCAGAGCCCCATGTCCATGTCCCATGATCAGCTGCCACGCCGAGAATCAACGGCGGCGCGACGCTGTTACCATCTGCGTCCGCTTACGCTTGCTCAGGTGCGGCCGATTCTCTTTGAGTCGAGTGTCTTCTCCGGTGGTGGCCAGAGCGCGTGCGTGGTTGTGGCGGTCTGACGGCACTCAAACTTTTGCAAGCAGGTGGGTGACACCGGTTGCAGCCGTGCAGGTCCAGTGCCATCTAGCAGATCATTTCCCTGATCCAGATGGGCGCCCACTCAGGCGTTCTGGTGTCGCGCATGAGGTGTTCGATAGAATGCAGGAGAGGGATGAGGTTCATTGCAACATGCTAAATTGTACCGGAAAGTGTGAGTGGGAAATAGATAGTAGGAGAAAGGAAGAAGAAAGGACATCCACTGCTTGAAGATTTGGTCATTGTGTAAGAAAGGTGGCAAGAGAGATGCGAAGGATGGGAGGAAGAAGAGAGCCAGAGATTGGCAGGTGCGCCACACTCCCCCCATTATTTCCTCCTTCCGTTTATATTGCATTGGATGACGTGACAACCTGGTGTAATACTTGACATAAAGCGTGATATCAGGGATAAACCTGGTCAAAGCAACCTGGGGTAAATTTAATTGGTGTATGAAGGTATAGGGTGCAAATGAGATGGTTTGACGCAACTCTTAACGTGGTAATAATTGCACACAAATATTTCTCACCTCTCCATGTATAGCATAAACCAAGCCCCAGATTCTCGATTTTCCGAAATAATGAAACAATACTAGTATTTGCGGATAGCATAAGGTGTTAAGGATACGTAATGAAAAAACATATGAAAATGTTAGGGTATGGAGCGGAAATGGTACGGCTTGATCAGGCTAACAATACCTAAGATAAGCAAGTGCAACAAACAATTGTTGTTTAAAAAAAATTCAAGTGTGACTTTTTGTATTGCAGCCAAATTCTAACACAAACGAGTGAAGACAAAAAAAAAGTAAAAACATAACTTACTATGTAACCGCATTGCTTAACAATATGTATTGTATTGTACCAACTAACTGAGACACATTTTGTTTCCCTTTTCGGTATTTATGTGCAATGACATACACTTGAACAATACATATACTCTGTAGTATTTTACCAGCGATTGATATTTGATACACCTGTGTTTCCCAAATTATGTGCAAAGCATATACATGTTAAACCCCATCACATTTCACTTCGAGAAGACCTCCGCTTTTCCTCCAACTTGATAAACTCACTTCCATCATATATGCCTCTTATGCTGTCCTTGTGGAGAAAACCATCTTTATCACTTGAGAGCTTGTATGACAACCCCCACTCTTTTACAGGCCCTCCCCTATATTCATAAGAAAATGCTAACTTAGGCAAATTTAAGATCCATAATAATTTATCATTTGACCCTCTAGTGAGTTCCTTACATACTATTCTAATAGAAAAGTTAGATAGGGAGAACCTACGTGATAGAATCATATTGGCACACTTTCATTACTTCTATCGACAAAGCCAAAGTAATCTCAAAAGTGCTAATTCACAATAACCAAGTCCCGACGATAATTACCATGATTGAGGGTCTAGTGGATCTCGATTTGCTAGGATCAGCTCCTCCACCTCCAAGGATGTCAGCGCATCTGGTCTAACTTTTGCATGCTTTATGAATATTTCTTCAAATTTTGGGGGAACAAACCTACAACTTGACATGCTCAGTAAATTTATAGACTTGACTAAACTGAATGGACAAATAAGCACCAGGAAAATGATAAAACATAGATATATTATATCATCAAATGGTCAAAGATAAGTCAAGTATATTGAGTGAAAGTTAGAGCAGTAGGTGTCATTTGTTTAGTGCATTATTGTGTTGGATATGCTATAATATGAAATACTGGATGTTAGGGGGTATCCCCACCTCAAAACACAATAGATTAATTATGCGATGACTGTGCATCATACGTGATTTAACTACCCAGGATAGATTGGGAGAAACAAAACTAAAATTCCTAGCAAAATATAGCCTATATTTTTTTTGAACATGCAACAAGTGATTTGGATCAGGGGGAGTACTTTTATTTTACATCGTGTACGGTGGTATGTAGCAGATATGCACATAAGTAGGTGGTATAAATTACCTTCCGTTAGCATCGTATGCACCTGTATCACTTCCATGCATTGCTTTGTGGATTTGGTCTATGTATATATTGATGTGGGGCAATGGAGCATCAACCTGAATTGAATACCAAAACTGTAAATACCATGTCCATTGTCTGCGAGCCCACATGTATGCCTGTGAGAGAGTCATACCGGGCTTGTTTTAGGACCAAGAGCAGCATGCACGGAGGAGGCAGTCTCTCTAGAAAATTCAACATCACAACCAATTGCAACATATCCTACAAGAGAAAGCATATTAATAATTCACTTATACTTATTAGTATGTCATCTGGGGCAGCTACAAAGATAAGGAGCAGACGGCACCTCAATCCTCCAGTCTCTTTGATTCTGAAGCTAGGATAGTATCATTGTGTTTAGCTTATTCCCAACTTTGTTAGCTTTTGCTGTATCCTTCAGATTCAGCTTAAGGTTTTCTTTTTCAAAACCCCTCTAACCGTAGCTATGTTATTATCAAGTAACGAATAAACATAAAAGGAGATTAGGATCTAAACTTAAGGTGAAGTCTGTATGCCCTAGCTGGCGGTTTTATGCCCTTACATCACCTTCAAAGTTTAAGTCTATATGCCCTCTATTCAAAACCCACTACGGCCCAGTTCTTTTGGGGGCTTCTCCAAGAAGCCGCCCTCCCCCCAGCTTCCTGGGGAAGCCGATCTAAAAAAATTGTGAGGCTTCCAAAATAGTTAAGTCTAAACAAATTTGGAAGCCTCGCAATTTTTTTGAACCGGCTTTCCCAGGAAGCTGGGGGTAGGGCAGCTTCTGGGAGAAGCCGCCAAAAGAACTGGGCCGACTATTACCCGAGAAATCTTGCAAGTGGCAAATTCACACATGGACCAGAAATCGACAATTTAGGCATATGGAAAACTAATTGTTGTTAACATCGGAAAATCATAATTAATCAATATAGATGCCGTAGTTGTGCTAAAATAAAAACATGTTATTATCCCTTTTCCCAATTTTGTATAGTGGATATCAAGAAAACCAAAACACATCAAAAATATATTATCCTGAGCTACCTTAGAAACATGTTTTTGATTATGCAGCACAATTAAAGCTTCTGAATTTGTTCCTAATAAAACCATCTACTTGAGCTTAGGTTCTGCTCGTCAAACAGTAGACACACCATTGTATTAAAAAAACTGCAGATACATGTGGTGATTCTGAACTCTCAGCAAAAACATCTTCTTGCAGAACTCGTTGCATAACAATAATCACCTTCAAATGATTCTGAAGGAGTAATAATGCCATCCTTGTTACGGTCGAAAAAAGAGGCATGTTTCTGGAGTGCTGTCATGTTAGCAATATCAGGATATGCCATCACATGCCCCCCTTAATTAGAAACGTAGCAACAATATTCATCAGAGAAACCTTGTATGGCAGCGATGTTTTTGCTGAAAGGATTATGTCCTAGAAACAGAAGGGCAAACTGGAGGGCGAATCGAGGACTTACAACTAAAGACCCATATAAACAGAAGAATAGTCACCAGCGGCAGCTGTGGACAGGTTGCAGAAGACGATCTTCGCACCATCGTCAGCGATTATTTCTTCTGCGGCTGTATGACTGGATGTGCACCTCACAAATGGCAAAGCATGGCCCTGTTTAAATAGCTCAGGGAATAGCCACATATGAGGATGTCCTCTCTCTGTGGTAGTACTAGGCTACTAGCCAGTCTTCCTTCTTCTCTGAAATGAAGTACAAAAATGTCGTTGGAGAAATTATGATTGATGTGCATGGGTATTAACATCCAGTTTTTTCTTTTCATGCAGATAATGTTATACCTGCATTTATGGGAGAAGATATGGGTAGGTGTAAATAGAAGACAAAATGAAGCCACATGTTGCCTAGCTGCTCTGTGGTGGTCCTTGTGTTCACTTGGCACTTGGCAGAAACTAAACCACAATTTAATAGAAAGCAGGCCGGACAAATAAAAAGAACATACACAGAATAGGAGAATTGTCTATTAATTCCCATTTTTGAATAGTTCTACTAGCTGCTACTCCCTTCACAAAATATAAGACATACAAGTTTTTCTTAAGTTAAACTTTGTTAAGTTTGACCAAATTTATAGAGATAAATATTACAACATCTCTAATATCAAATCAATAGCAATGGATAGATCCACTATAAAATAGGCTTTCATGGTGTACTTATTTGGTATGTAGATTTCGAGCCTGTAAAAATTTGGACAAACTTGAAAAATTTAAGTTTGACTTGGACAAAATTTATATTCCTTACATTTTCAGAAGGGGGGAGTATGCTCCAGTAATTACTGCCTACTAAAGCGACCTGGAACTGACAAATTCATGAGAAAAAGAACATGGGTTTCGCGAGCGTCGTGAGGACAGGTAATCACGCCACACGAAGGCGTGTACCTTTTGAACCGGATCCTAACCCTGCACCTGCTAGACCAAAGTTTGAGGTTGTCAACATGTTTTGAAATAGTTACAACAGGAGCCTGATTAATGTTTCTTAAAACCATAACATTTCGAGTGTGTCCAAAATTTTCCAGGAGGGCCAAACAGAAGGCAAGAGACCAGTGGGCAGTGACAAGCTACAGATATCAGAAAAGTCTCCAAATGAGGGGGTTATGGAAAGTCTGTCCCAAACAGCATGAGCGTGGGCAAAGAGAAAGAACAGGTGGTCATGGTCTTCATATTGGTGGCCGCACCATGGACAGGTTGCGTCATCAAGGATAGTCCTTTTGTGCAGGTTTGCCCTCGTGTTTAACAGGTCCAGCGAGAGCATCCATCCAAAGGGTCTTGACTTTCTATGAGGCGAAGGACGTCCAGATGTGGTGAAGGTGATCGTCCTGCAGCTGCGTAGAGAGCGCAGCGTAAGCACCTCTTGTGGAGAAGCTAGTGCCGTTCATGAGAGTCCGCCTATCTGGGTCACCTATGAGCAAAACCTCCTGCAACAAGAGACGAAGCGACGCGAACTCACTGGCTGCGGCTAAGGTTAGCCTGTCACACAGGTCAGAGTCGATCTCATTCTGCAGAACTAAGTATACAAAAGCATGTGGGTTTAGGTGGTGAGAAAAAAATAGCCGGAAAGGCAGTGGCTAACGGCTCAGGAAGGAGCCACCTATCAAGCCAAAGAACGTGCACTGACCATTACCAGCATGGCATTGAGATATGAGGCGCAAGGTTGTCTACTCATGAAACTAAAACTATGGAATGCATAAGAAATGATTTTGAATCATCAAATCATGTGCTTGTGGAAACAGAAGCAAGCGAAAGTAAAAACTTGTAAGCGATGAAAGCAAATATGAACTGGGAGACTCAGTCGCACACTACACTCTGCAAGAATATAGTTACAAACGGGCTCTCGATCCTCACTACCATAAAGATGAATCAACACACATTCCAAACTCTGCTACAGCCTTTATCTACTGATCCAACACTCACATAACAGCAGAAGACTAGTTTTTTCAAATACTTTGCGCACGTAACACTCCTCTAGAATGTTTTTCTCAGTTGCTCAAGCAGACTCCTTGCCAGTTTCCTGAAGACGAGTACTTACATTTTTATTGGTCTTTACTCCAGATGAAAAACTTGCCATCCTTTGAAATCTTTAGGCCCTCTTTTTGTTGGAAGCAACTCCTGCAGCTCTCTGCCTGTCAGGGCATCAGGCCTAGTGTACGGTATGCTTCTTGCAAATCTCCTCAAACTTTTATTCTGCTGCATATATTTTTTTACCTCTAGACAAGACATGTGCTCTTATTTTTGTTAGTCTTAAACTAGTTCGAGAACAGTCACAAGCCAATACCTGTACTACTGACTTCCGTTATTTAATCAGATCTGATAATGTCATTTGTCAGTATCTAGTTGGATTTACATGCATCACAGGAGCATTCTCCAGTGCACTGTATATTCTGAGTCCAAGTCCTAAACAACGGGTAAATATTAATCCCATGTGCTGCACATTAAATTAAATTTTGACGCCAAAACCACAGCCTTGGCATCAATCACTTGCTTCAGTATTCATACAAAGAAAAAACAACAAAGACAACGCACCACTCCCAGCTGCTTCCCTTAACCTTTTGTTTCATTTCAAGAAGTGGGTCGACAGTCGTGCATCCAGTCATAATTAGTGTCACTGTCACAGTTCTTTTGTTTTTTTAGTAACTCGTCTATCTGTTCTTTTGACTGATGTGTAAATTGTTTTCTTAAGAAATTTACATCCAGTCATAATTAGTGTCACTGTCACAGTTCTTTTGTTCTTTTAGTAACTCATCTATCTGTTCTTTTGACTGATGTGGCCTGATTCTACTAGCTGGTATGTTTCTAGAAAATTGTACAACCAGCTAACCAAACGAGGAGCCGACGAACTTCTGAAAAACAAAGTACAGATGGTATCTCCCAGCTTGGTGTATCGACATGTACACACAACCCCAAAATAGTTGCCTAACCCAGCGGACCATCAGGTTGATACAAATTAGTTAGCGGGAGACAAGTAACGATCTGCGTATCTTGAGGACAAATCGAAAAATCAGAGGAACACAGAGTAAGCTGTTCAGAATCAGCAAGAGTATCAATAGTTAAAGGAAATGTGAACAGAAAACTTCCCAATTGCAATATCTTCAGAATCAGCATTTCAGCCTCATTCCATTAGACATGAAACAAATGAAATCAAGATACATCATTAACTCTGGAAACCACACTCACAAGCACACCATAATTTACAAATACTTGGACACAACCACAAATTAAAGGCTATCAGGTGAGTTCTCATCATTTCTTCTTGGCAGATTCCTTAGCTTCCTTCCTCTCCCGCTCCATCTTCTCAAACAGGCTGCCGTCGTAGACTGCCCTCACGGTCTCCTTGTGAAGAAATCCCTCCTTGTCTTTGCACAGCGAGTAGAGAATTTTCCACTCTGTGAAGCCGCCCACTCTGCAAGAAAAGGAAAAAATATAAGCTCAAAAGAACACTCCCCGCATTCCCATGGTTCATACTCCAGATGAATGAAAACCTACCGTCCTTTCAAGTCGTTAGGCTCCCTGTTAGCTTGAAGCAACTCATTCAGCTCTTTGCCTGTGAGGGCATCAGGCCTGGTGTGGGCGTGCTTCTTGAATATCTCCTCAAACTTTTCAGGAACGAACCTGCAGGTTGGACAGACTGTAAGGTTACCGGCAAGTGTGGAGCCATGTCAGCCTGCTGCGTCATCTTTGCACCTCTCGGTAAGCAAGCAAATGCTTTAGAGTTGTATTCTCAGTCAGCTGTCTTGGATCAAATGATGTGCCAAAGCAAATGCTCCAGGCTTGTATTATTGGTTCCCCTTCCTAAACGTTTAGTCGAGGATACCTTAATCGCGCGCGTCTCACATTGGGAAATAGTTAACTGTTGAGTGCGCTGCACTGTAGAATCTCTTCCTTGGGAGTTTAGACAAAGGGGAAAAGAACAAACACAGCACACCACTCCCAGCTGCTTCCTTAACCTTATGTTTCGTATCAAAGAGGTGGTTTGGTAGTCTCTGATGCATCCATGTCATAATAAAAGACAAGGAGATTAAAAGTGGCTCAATTTTTTGTCGTTTCTTTTCGTGAGTAGCGGCTCACTGTCGTTCTCTTAGCTCTCCTTTTGTATTTCAGTTAATACTATATCTTTAATGAAGTACATCCACCTAGGTTATCTCTTGGGGTAAGTGGCATGATCTGTCCTAGGGGATGTGCACACATATAGTAACATTACATAGCAGCTGTACATTATTACCTTCCTTGCGCGTCGTACACGCCTGAATCGCTCCCATGCTTGCCCTTGTGGATGTGCTTTACGTAGATGGGGAACTTGAAAGCTGGGGCCTTCATGTTCTCCTGCAGCAAAGAAGTAACACGATCGAAAGGATCAGTGATGGATAACAGCGATTCGATGCGCACATCTTTAGACCTGAACCAATCCCCAGACCCTGCTAGTACTTTGTTCAGTGCTTAGCTTTCTCTCTTCTGGAAAAGAGTTGGGTACACCTTTTCCGGTTGCGATGTGTGCTGGCATGTACATGCCCTCACGTTAGGAATATGCATGGTTTCGTTTTACAGCCAGAAGTTACCTAGAGTCATACGGCGCTCTGTCGAAAACTCTGAACCAAGCTTGTGGCAGCATCGTTTTTAGATTACCACGAGGTACGGCCGATTTACTTTCATCTTTGCTTTCTCCAGAGAGGTGAAACCTGTTTTTTTAAAGCTTTTGTGCAATAATGGCTAATTTCTAGATGGTCATGTGGAAAGCACGGTGGTGAAAGAGCAATATTGGCCGTCGATGTGGTTGCAGTTCTTCGGTCGAACAAATATTAAAATCCACACAGCTTTGGGTGCTTAAAAAATGGAACCGCAACTGGTTTCCGTAAAGTATCTTTGTCTCGTTGTAGGAGCAGAGAAGGAGTGCACAGCTAATCACTTGTAATCTATTCTCTCTTTGCACCATGTGTATATGTATATATGCCCACATGTAAGTCTGGACCATACGTCGTACTACTAGGATGAATGTGCCAGCACATGAGTGAGGCTGGTTATATATATGCGCAAGCTGTAGATATTTGTCTGGCTCGTACTCGTACAGTAGTTTGTAGCGTTGTCGGGATGCACGTTTTGCTACTGAAAACGCGAGCTGGCTTAAGCTTACTGTCTAATCTCAACAATGTTCAATATCTAGTCTCTGTGACCAGTGAGTACTAGTCGCCATTTGGCACGTTGTACTGATTAGCTCCGGGTACAGCAATTTACTGGGACCCACCAAACCTTGAAAACCAACGGAGCAAATAGACCTACTACTAGCTAGCTAGATTTAAGTCTGAAAGAAACTATCGGCAACACAAGACAATCCAAGTCACTGAGATCAGTGCTGTGGCAGTGTACGCGTCTCCGTCGTCTGGTAGAGAACAGGGCGAGAGGTTGTGCGTACGTACCGGTACGGTCTTGGGCCCGAGCAAGCCGTTGATGAAGGCTGCGCTGAAGGCGGACAGCGCGACTCCGCACCCGATCGCGCGAAACCCTGCAAACCAACAAACTCCATTAATATGGTGGACGGGACGGCAGGACCACACGTGTACCGACCGACCGATCGATCGATCGATCGATCTCACCGAGTCAAGCATCAAGGAAAAAATCGGGCAGAAGCAGGGCCACGCATCAGGACATCGGTTGCGAGCTGAGGTTTTTTTTTTCTTCTAGAATAATTCTGCAGCAAGATAGGGATGTGTGCGTCGTGGGGAGCCTATTATTAGTACGTACCTTGGTACGTCTCGGCGGGGTAGATGACGCCGTCCTTGTTGCGGTCGAAGAAGGCGACGTGCTTCTGCAGCGGCGTCAGCTCGTGGTTGTACACGTCCGCCATGGACGCCGCCGCCTCCTGCTCCTCCTTCAGCTTGCCGCCTGGGCCTGAACGCAGGACACATACGAGCACCGCGGTGAGCGCCAGCGCAAGAGCTTGAACACGGCGGACGGGATAACCCTCACTCTACTGCTACTGCTACTGCCTCCTGCTCTTTTCTCGGCTAGTAGTAGTACAAGTCTGGGGATCGATTCGGCGAGCTAGCGAGCCAACTCACCTGCGGCGTCGGCGGTCTTGGAGGCCATGGATTTCGACCGGGAGGGAGAGGAAAGGTGGCAGCAGAGAGAGAGCGAGGGAGATTCCAAGGTGTCGACGAGAGGAGAGGACAGCAGTTGTGATCAATCGCGATTATTGGAGATGGCTTGTGGCTTGCCACTTGTGGGTGGTCTAGTGGAAATCCATCCCCGGCGTTCGTGGCGTATATATGCACGTCCGTGTGCGCGGGTCCCCGCCCTGCGCCCTCCCTCGGTCGCGCCCAGACCGCAGGCCCATATCGATCGATCAGTCTCGCATTGATTTTGATCTCCAAGGCTTCGCACGCTGATGTCGCACCGCACCACCTTCCAAGGGACGTCGTCGCGCCCGCGGTGCGGCACGGCGTGCTCGTGGAAAACTGAAAAGGAGCGCGGTAAAACTTGTCTTTTTTTTCTTAACGGCGAAAGGGTGCGACGCACCCAAATCATTAAGATGCAGAAACATGGCAGGTACCAAATTATAAGGAGGCCCAAAACAAACAATCGTACAAAGGACCTAAAAATTCCAAGATAAGTGCCTCCACACTTCATAAAAACACCCTAGCACAAGAAGAAAAAGCAATCCAATCCTTGGCGTCTCTGCCTCAGTCGGCGGCGACCTCGGAGGCGAAGCCAGCGTCGAGGTCCGAGAAGAGGGCTCGACCAAACTCAACCGGCGAAGAATCCCTGCAACCGGCCACCTCCAAGACTCCGGGGACAAGACCACTTGGAGAAAAGGAGGCGACGAGCACCGGCGCAGAAAAGGAGCAGCGGCGGAGCGACAACCCTACTGCCGTTGAGTCCGACGTGATGACGGGACATGCCGTCATGAAACCGCCGGAGAGAAGCTCCAGAAAACGAAATCGCCCAGGGTCACCGGGCCATCCTCTTCACCGAGCAGAACCACCTTCGCAACACCTCTTCCCCGCTCGCCCTCGCCACCACGGCCAGCCATGAGCCCAGAAAAGAAGTTGTTTCTGATGTCCCATCGGTGAAGATCAAGCAGATCCTTCGAGCTGCAGACACCACGCCACCCATCGCCGGCTCCCACCAGAGGAGCGTCGAACAGGGGCCACGCTGCAACCTCCTGGCGCTGCTCCAGCGCGCCAAAGAGTAGCTCGGCAACAATAGATAGGTATGTCGCTCGCCATCGACATCTCCTTACCCCCTAACACCATGGCTGGCCAGCGGAAGAGAGGATCTAGACAACAACAACCCAACCCCGTCATTGCAAGCTGCTTTATTTGCAGAAGTTGTGGCCTCCTCCTTCGTCATCCGCCGGTAGAGGTGCCACCTCTGCCTCCATGTAGGATGCATGGAGCGCCGCACCGAGAAGCGGCCGAGCTCCTCCTGCTCCGATTCTTTGAGCGCCTCCTGCATGTCTGTGTCTATCACCACCAGCGCATGCTCGTCGTCTTCCGTCTCTGCCCTCGGTGATCGGCAATATGGCCACGGGGGCATGCATACACATGTGCCACATCGATGCTGGCATTGACGATGTGGTGCTCTGGCTAAGGGGCCGCACATGAAATCATGGCGACGAGGAGCCCGCCTCGTGTTCGTTCTTTGTGCGACACCGCCGCTTCGGAATCATGGCAGTCCCGATCTACACGTCGCGCCAGAGAAGAGGGACAGCGATGAGAAGTGGATAGGATGGCGTGTGCCGCGTGAATGGTAGATGAGTGACTGACTCGTGGGGCCGGGATCGTCGCTGCGGCGAATGAACGTGGACACGGACACACTCAAAGAGCCCGATCGATCGGCTTGAGAGTTGAGATACGTCGGATGCCTGACGTACGTTGGCGCTTATGTGGGCCAGGCGATGGTGGCTTCTGCGGCGCGCGCACATCCTCTCCAGGATTCCACCACGGCTCCCGTCAAGTCGCGGTCGCCTTCGCCCGGATCACACTCGACGCCTCGGACCATTCTTTCGCCAGCACCCCACCGTTTGCCCACTAGGCTTAGGCGGTACCGTGGCCCAATGAAGAAAGGAAAGCCTTCATCGTCTAGCTGCCGTGCCGCCCCAAGACCAACCGTGGTGGACCTAAAAGTGTAGTGGCTCCATCAACCCTCCCGTCAAATGTACAATCCAATTCCACAACGCCCCTGTTTGTAAGTCACGCAGGTGCAGCACAGAGAAGCTAGCTACCCGGATCTGCAATTCTGAATGTCCTGGTTTATTCTCATTGAGAAAGGTCGTTCTCCGGTTCCTCATTCTATGTTTTTTAAGTTATACCCATACATCCTGGAAAACACCATAATTTTTTTCAAACATTATTGGGGACGGTTCAAGTGGCCGGAGAACGCCCCCTTCAACTCCATACCGGGTTCATGCCAAACACCTCGGCATGTGATACCTTGGTGACTCGTGCGGAGCCTTCGTGCCGAACCTAGTGTTGGTGTCAACTGGAAGACGTCCCTTTTTCACTAGATTAAATTTTTAGGATATGGGTACTCCTGAACCTCACTATACTATACTTTTCATACTAATTAAGTTACATTGTTATCTGGACATTAAGTTATAGAAAAGTTTGTAACTTGGCGGTTCAATCTTACTATTCATTTATAATTTTGTCCTTTTTTTTTGCATAGTCTACATAGTTTGGAGTTTTCGTACGCCGTACCAAAAGTCATGCACACACACATACGGCCTCTATACGTAAGAGCAAGTACAATAAGTCCTAGTCAGCTGACTAGCTCATTTGCCACATCATTTAAATCCTACTACCTCCATCCCAAGGCTTAAGGCATATAACTTTTTTCAAAAGTCAAACCAACTAAAATTTGACCAAGTTTTTAGAGAAAAATATTAATATTTACACTACGTAATCTATACCCTTTCATACATCATGAAACATATTTTCACATGATATCTATATAATATAATAGTTCTTAATAGTTTTTTCTAAAAAAATTGGTCAAACTTTACATGGCTTGACTTTTCAAAAAATTATATGCCTTAAGCCTTGGGATGGATGGAGTATGTGGTAGAGAGAAAGAAGGAGAGAGAGTAACCGCTTATAGCCCGGCTATAGGGAGTGAATCGAGGCAAAATAACCCCATTGCACACTAGGACCAATAGCATGCAAACAACAAATAATCATATAGTTATTACAGCCCACCTAGCCAACCTAATAGCTAACTTATTGTATGAATGGGCTTTTTGCTGACTACATGTGACATGGCATGACTATATAGCCAGCAGCCGACTCTCTTATTAATCTTGCTCTAAACAATCATTTCGATTTTTTTTACTTAATTTACTATTTGTTCCGAACTTTTTTGGGCTGGACTAAGATCAGGAGTGCCTCCTTCTCACTAGGTAATTTCGCCTTTATCACCACATGAGATGGATTGAAGGTGGTGCGTTCACTAGTAGAGAAAACCCTACCGGCGGCGCTCCCCCACATCATCCCCGGCGTGCACAGCCGGATTCGTCGGCGATAAGTGGCGGCCCATCCGGGGGGCACGCGGCCCACCCTATCCCTGGCGAGCCGGGGCCCGCTTCGTCGGCGCTCCCCCACATCATCCCCGGCGTGCACAACCGGATTCGCCGGTGGTAAGTGGCGCCCCATCTGAGGGGCACGCCTCCCACCCTATCCCTAGCGTATCAGCGACAAATTCGCCAGCGGTACGTGTCGTAGCCCCGGCGTGACATGTGTGTTTCGCCGGTGGTAACTGTACGCAGGTCTGGAAGCCCTTACCGCCAGCGAGCACGTTCCCACTTCGCCGGCGGTAAGGGGTGCTGCTATAAGCTTTTCTCTAGTAGTGGTTAGGAGTGTAAACGGACAATGTATGATATTCCTTGCTTCTAAGCATCTCCTCCAGCGGCATCCAGCTAGGGTATGTTGTAAGCCGATAGAGTGTGAATGACAGCGGCGGATTCCACGATGGACATACAGGATCTATGAGCATTGAGCAGGCAACCAAAACGCGCGCTCGCAGCATGTCGTTGCTCAATGTGGTAGACTCGCCATCATATGTGCATGTGCGACAAACCCTTCTTAAAGGTTGGTTTTGCTTAGTTTGTTTCGGTATCTTGTAAGACGAAAGGTTCTACTCCCTCCGTTCTAAAATATAAAATGTTTTATCTTTATGAAAAGAGTGTATTTAGACGCCTTTTAGCGTGTAGATTCACTTCAAACCTAGATAAACATACACACTAAAAGATGTAGCTACACTTATTCACAAAGCTAAAACATGTTATATTTTGAAACAGAGGGAGTAATAATGATTTTTCGTATGAATAATACAGGATTGTGTTGAATGAACCGATGGAGAGGCCAAGAGTATTTCCCGCCTTTTCGTGTTTTTTTTTGTCCACCGTATCGGTCTAACCGGCGCTCCTCCTTTAATCGACAAATTGCAGCTTTTCTTGGAGCCACATAAAGCTATCCACGCCCTCGTGATGCTGAATTGCTGAGATAGGACCACATAATCTAAACTGAAAAAAAAATCTGTACGCAGCAATCCACACTAGCTTGGGGGTGGGCCAAAGAAATATAGCGCGAAGATACGATACCTCTTGTGTACGTCTTGATGCACTCGAGCAAACTTTTTAGTTTGAGGTTTGAACCCAGATAAAATTGTTCAAGCTCTCATAACCTCAGGAGGAACCGGTAGCGATTGTGTGTGAACGAATTGGGTCGATCGCTTCGCCCGTGCGCGCACGAAAGCGGCTGCCACCCCACACGCCACCACCGCGGTATATAGAAAGGGCGCGCGTTGGCCACGATTGCAATCAACCGCGCGACTCGACTCGACTCGGGCAGACTGACCAAATCCCCAAGTTCCCACGAAGGCCTTGTTCGGTTCACCCCATCCCCGCGGGGGTCGCGTCCTAATCCCGGCCGATCCACGTGGGTCGTCTCGTCCGGGGATTAATCCCGGCCCACCCTGCGAAGCGCATTCGGTTACACCCTATGGGGATTCCACCCAAGCGGAATCACCCCCGATCCCGTCCATTTTGCCGTGGTAAAAATAATCGCCATCCATCCCGTGGAACGGTTCCTGACTCGTTCGTCCTAAAAAGATCTCTCGCGTAGAGACGAGACAAAGGCGACGATGGCGGCAGCGACAGCGCAACAACGTGGAGGTGAACCGCAGCGGCCGCGCACTCCTTCCCTCTCGGCGCACGAAGGTCGCGCGACAACCTCGAGGCACACAGCAGCTGCGCACCCCTCCACTTCTCTCGCGCGACCTGGAGGCTGGATCTGAACTGGCAGCGAGACCAAGAAGCGAGCTCGCTGACTCGTCGGCGGAGGCTACAACGACTGACCTCCGATGGCGTCCTTCTCCCCAGGTAAGCCTTCCTTCTCTTCCTATACATCTCCTCCTCTAGTTAGGGTTTCTGTCGGTTGTTGATTTAGGATTGAGCAGTGGTGTGCGTGGTGCTGAAATTCAAGGAAGAGTGTAGTTGCTTTGATTTTTTGGGAGACATTATGTCGGTGGATTTTAAGTTGAGATTCCGTGCTTGGTCGCCACTCATTCACCAACCCCTCCTCCTCTGGTCAGGTTTGCGCCGAGTTCTATGATTTGGCGGTGTTCTTTTTTCATAAAATTTACAGGTGTTGGGATTCTATGGTGTTCTTGATTTTGTTATTAATCACTTGATTCTTCATTGCATGGACTAGAGGGGTCCTAGATCCCGTGAATGCACCCCTGCTGCTGCAATAGACTGATGTATAACTACCATTTCCATCAAATATATTATCTTTAGGAACTTGTCTACAGAGTTTAGTCGGGGATGAAACATGATTCTCTTTCATTGTTTCATGTTGTGTCGGCCTGCAAAGATGTGCAGAATTAGTAGCATAATTAGGCACCAAGAATGCTGATGTGACCGGTTAATTAGCTGAACATCTCTTGGGCTTATCCAGTGGCAGCGGCAAGATGAGAGGGTGGACTTCTCCAGCAGTCCACTTTGCAATGGAGATGGTCTAAGGTTTCTCGAGCCGGAGCCAGGGGCAGGGCAATAGAGGCGGCACCATCACATTGTTCTTCTACTTACCTCCTGTTGTTTTGTATGACATTTTGTTCGTTCGTGCTCTGGTCAGTGGCTTGACGGCAGCTGACCACATCTACAGCTTTCTGTTGCGAAATGGAGCAGTGTAATCTTTACGTCCAGTCATTTATTATAATTCCAAGCCATAGGTACTACCAAACATCATAAATTAGTTGGTACTTGGTACTACTAGGTAAAAAAGGAGTAGGTAATTAACCTCTTAGGTTATCACTTGATTGGGATAATTGTGTTAGTTCGATGGATTTTCTTGATAAACTATTTTATTTCATGATTGGGAATACAAGGAAAAACGCAATCATGTGTATGGTGTGTGACTCTGGATAGGATCATTTTGGGGCAACTAAATATGTTTTTACTTTATGTTGTTCTATTAAAGATTATAAAGAGAGTTATGTATTGAAATTAGATGGTATCTGTAGGAAAACAAATGAGTTTTGCTTTCTCCTTATTATCACTTTTATGTTTTTGTCGATTGTTTATGTTGCACTGGTGTTGTTTAAGTTTTTTATGAACAAAATGTTGCACCATTCTTGATTACCATTCACTGAATATATGCAGCAATTGTTGTCTTAAAAGTAATTTTTTAAAAAAAATACTCCCTCCGTTTTAAAATATAAGATATTTTAGCTTTGTGAAGGGAGTGTATCTAGACTCCTTTTGGTGTGTAGGTTCACTCCAAAGCTAAATGAACCTACACACTAAAAGAGATCTAGATACGCTCATTTCACAAAGCTAAAACATCATATATTTTGAAACGAAGGAGTATAACTGTATATGATTGTGTTATAAGGACTTAACCATGAGCTCCAATGAAGAATATATGATTGTGTTACAAAATTTTTGATTATGTGTCCCATTTTCTGGTGTTTTGTTTGCTCCGATTCGCCATTTCTTTTACGTCGCTTAGATATTGTTTTTCTACCTGTACAGACAACCAGGTTCATCAAGAAGAAACTTTAATACCAACAGGGGCATCGTATGACCTTTATAAAAATAAATCTCTCTGCTGCTGAAGCTCTTGTTGACGGTCGCGGGTGCACGCACTTCCGCTTGGCCATGCTGCCGATGACTATGCGGCAATTTTTCGAGCTCTGGTCTGTAGTCGCCGAGACTGTCTTGCGAGATGACATTGGTGGGCAAGCCAAGGATTCATCAGCTCATCTGATCCATCGACCACACAAACTGGATTGACGTGTAAATGGGGAGACCCATCGCTTTGCGATCTGATTTTCTTTTCTTGTTCTTCTCTACCTGTCTCCTGCCCAAGTTTTGCTCTCCCTATCTGATTATATCAATAAAAAATCTGAGCCGCCAGTGTTTTCTTAAAAAAGAAAACAGCTAGAAGTCTGTACTTGTGCATTCTCTTACTCCTGATATACTGCCGAACTGAATGATATACTTGTACTGATGTCATATTGTTTATACTTATGGTGAATTGTAAGTTTATACTACTGCTCTATTTGATGTACTGCAATGCATCGATTTGATACACAAGGTTTAGCCGAACGGTTGTTAACTTGTTATGGTGGTAGGGATCCCTTAGTGGCAGGGGTTATTTCACGTGGGGGATTGGGGTGACAGGTCGGGATCACTTAAACCCTCGGTGGATTGCATCCCGTGGGGGGATTAGAGCCCCACAAACCGAACAAAGCCGAAATGTGGAGTAGAGAGTCCTCGTGATGGGTGGCTCTCCATAAAAAAACACTCGATCAAAAGAGTAAATTTTTTGGATTTAATCCTCTAAACCATGACTAGCCGAATCCCCATCCATATAGAGAATTAGAAGTTTTGCTTAGCGCTCGGTGGTCGAGTAAAACTTTTCCCTCTACCCCGTCCCCAACCGTCCCAACAGACCGCTATGGACCGAGATCTAGAGACGGTGGCTCCTCCCGCCGGGCGGTTGCCACTGTCGCCATCGACGGCGACGAAGTACCGTGGCATGCGTCAGCGGGCCTAGGGGACGTGGATGGCGGAGATTACGGACCGCAACATCCACGGCAAGATCTAGATTGGAACATTCCAACCAGGGGCGCGTGCGGTGTGGGCGTACGACATTGAGAACATCCACCTCCACGTGTCGGACTGCAGCGAGTTGAACTTTCCGAAGTTCGACGGCCCCGTGCTAGACCAGGAGAAAGTCAACCGCCGCCTGGCCTCTACGCGAGAGGGGGAACCGGGAGGTCCACAAGCGCCTCGAAGCCGAGCGCCGCGACGAGGAGTTGATGGAGGAGCTCCACCAAGAGAACCCGGAGCTCATCGAGGAGGAGCACCACCGCTTCAAGGAGTACGCGGAGAAAAGTACTGAAGAAGCCGGGACGTCCTCCTATGCGGCGAGGAGGACGGTCATCGACCTCGACAGATCCTCCTCGTCGTTCAACTTCGGCATCACCGAAGACGGCGAGTTTAAATAGTTGTTGAACTAATTTAGTTTAAATGTTTGTAGTCTAGTTTAATTTTGTTAAATGTACTAGTTTGTCGTTATATTTTTACAAGTTGTGATCAAATTCGTATGAATTTGTGGTTTAAGGAGTTATATGTAGGGGTTTGGTTAGGAAGCGCTTTTTTAAGTGCAGCAAATATACTCCTCTAAATATTGGGGTCAGATAGAGATGTCCTAAGAGGAAGACCGTGGCGGAGTGAGCAACAACACCATTTCCCTCGTCATATTTCACACGGCCTCCTGATTTAGACGCGGGCCACCACCATGATCCGGAGACTCAGATCTCGAGGTTCCCCCAGAGTAGCTCTGTCAAGAAGACGTAGGCTGCAGCAACGATGTCGATGAAAAGGTAGTGATGCAAAGACACCGCCATTGTCCGCCATGACCAAGTTGGGCTCGGTTTTCACCGGCAACCGCATCTCTAGGAAGAGGAGCACGAGCGGACATATGTGTCCGCCAAGCGGTGCTCCCAGTGGCAGAGCCCGGGCTACAAGCACTACGACCGAGCGAGGGTCCACCCAAGAAGATCCCCGCCGCCACCCGCCATCAGCATCAGGACGCTTAGCTTAGGGAGCGGCAAAGGGAGAGTGGACATGAGGGAGTTGTTGTGGCGGGGGGATTAGGGTTTCACCCTTGGTCGCCCTGGAGGAGACAACGCAAGGGGTTAGGTGTCTGAGTAAAGGTGTGCATGGTATAGTACAAGATTTTACGGTCATCCCCGGTGTTCTGTTAGGCAAAGAGCTACGTGACTGGCGGTAAGATCTTTCCATCACGCCGAACTATTGGGAGACGGTGCTTTGACTGACAATGATCGGATCGAAGACGCCGATTTTGAGCCCTTTTGTGGCCGAGCAAGCTTTCTACCCCACTCATGCAAAGTCTGATGGGGTATCTTTGGTAGCCTGAGCGATTGTAGGTATGTTGCCTCGGTGGAGAAAGATTTGGTTTTTGGTGGGTTACCAAACAAATGAGGGTGTGAGAAAACTGCCCGCTTTTTTTTTTTTTTGCAGGGAGAGAAAACTGCCCGCTTGCTCCTTAAAACAGCCTAGAGCCAGGTATTGGCAGTTCTCTAGGTTGAGGCCGAGCGTGAACACGAGAAAATATTTCCTTATTTTCATCGCAAGGCTGAATAGACCATTTGCATCAATAAAGCTAGACTTACGGACAGTAGAGGCTACGGAAACTCAACTTGCTAAAAAAAAATAGGGACACGTTCCTGCATCTACCTTACCTGATGTGCCACGTACGAGTTCGTAAGAATTTTTTGTAAAATCTGCCCGTGGTACTCAGGAAACAGTCACAACCAAACGCACGGCCCCAAATGCTACCAAAGCCCACCAATCAACATAGGGGCTACAGAGCAAAATGGTAACGTAATTTTTTCCTTGTTTATTTGCGTTTTCGTGTGGCTATATATGTTTCAGGAGCTTCAAAATAGGTGCAGATAACCAAACACGCCTATTAAGGCTTCACCTAAACATGTTGCAGATCGAATACACAGGTGCGTTGAGGTCTTTGAGAAACTTCCTTCTCGATAACCAGCAAGTACTCGCGGAAATCCCTTTTGGCTCGCGGGTGTGATAATATCAGCATGTGGTTTTTGCTCGGATTGGCCAATAGTTTTAGATTATCCTCTCCAACTGATCATTCAGACTGCCGTGTTCCGATCCATGGAAGTTGCAAAGCAGGTGACTTTGCAATAGATAATCACCGTGTGATGCGCAAGCTGTAAACTAAAATAGCAGGATAAGACTATGGTGATTATATAGTTATCGTAGGGCTTGGTATCATCGAGTGTGAGACAACTCACCGCACTCAGAAGAGTGGTTAACTAGGAGCGGTACCAGTCACAATCACATCTTCTTTTCTTATTGCTCATTCAAGTTACTCTTACCGTGTTCCAGTCCACGCGGTAGTTGTCAATAACTACTTTATGGTACTTCTGTCGCCACGAAAGTTATATTACTCCGTCCAAGTCCTAAACAACGATATGAAGAAGCCACACAATGGAGCAGTATTATACATCTAGCTATAAATCAAAGGAGAGGAGAAGGACTTCTTACTCGAGGCTGCGGGTTGCCACACGATAGAGAATGCATACATCGATATGAAAAAGCCACCGTGTTTTCTTACATCACAGGAGCAAACCTAAGTGCATCCTACTAATATTCTCCGTCCAAGTCCTAAACAATCGTGTACTAGATGATTTTCCATCCGTTCCAGCCAGCTGCTTCAGAGTTTTGACAAAGGGCGCAAAAGAACAAATGACAACATACTGCTTCCAACTGCTTCCCTTTACCCTTTTGTCTCGTATCAAGAAGTGGCTCGACGGTCGTGCATCCGGTAATAATAAGTGTCATAATTCTGTTTTTTTTTTAGTAACTCACTACTTCACTTGACATATGTGTAAATCTTTTTTAAAATTATTCTATGATTCTATGCCTAATTGGCCTAGCTGATATGTTTCTAGAAAATTGTACTACAACCTGAACAAACGAGGAGCTCATGATCTTCTGAAACTTTGTTTTGGTACACAGTACACACAACCAATATACACCCTCAGACGCGGAAGAGTATGTCGCAGATTAGTCTAGATTTGCATATATCTATACAGTGAAAAAGATACATTTGGATCTAGAATAATCCGTGACGTCCTTTTTAGACGGGGGAGTATGCAAAGTAGTACTAGGAAAATCAGAAATTCAATTTGGCTCACGGGTGCAAATAAACTCACTGTGTGAAAACATATTTTAAAATGTAAAAAAATTACAACAAAAATATTTGCACATACATCCAAACATTATATGCTCATACACAAGTTTCCATGGCAAAACAATATTTTAGGTGTTCCATGTAAAAAATACAAATTTTCCACGTGTCTATTCACGAACATGTTTTTTTGTCTTTTTTTACAAGCCACATAAAATGTTTATTTTTGCTGAAAACTTGTGTACAAACATATAATATCATAATGTACATGCGAAATTTTTGTTCAGATTTTTTTCGACAATTTAGATTTACCTTTTTATGTATTTTTCATAATGCGTTCATTTGCACCTAGGAGCCAAAATAGCAAAGCATATTGTTGATACAAAATACTAAGATACTTCTCTATCAACTATTATAAGATCTTGTAGATATTTCAATATGGACTGGATATGGCCCAAAATGCATGTATGTAAACATGTTTTTTGTGTAGCTTCATTTATTTTGGTTTGTATCTTGTCTATATTAAAGTATCTACAAGGTCTTAGGGCACCCACGTGTAACCAAAAGTAGTTCTAAATTCCTATTTTATTTTTTAGAACTAGTTTCCTACACTGTAAGGGTAGTTCTAATTAATCAAAAGAGAGAACCGGAGCAAGAGTGTGCTCTGATGCTAAATATGGTTCTAAATTAATTAGTAAACCTGTGTGTGTGACATGTGTCATGAGCTCTCATGTCTTAGACAGAAAATGAGCATGTTTTTGTCAGCTATGACACCACATGGTGCAGGGTTTAAATACATACATTGTGAAACTCTAGCCAAATTGAATGGTGAAGTTAAATTCAACTTTTTGACAGATTTAGCTATAGCAACATGTAACTAAAAAAATTATGTTGACCCTAGCTCTGCATGGCTTGATGCACAAAAATATATATTATTAATTGTTAAAAAAATTGGGGTCTTTGACCCCCTCTCGTTCAAAAAAAAATTGTTCAAACAATGTCAAGCAAATCTAGGCCTCGTGCCTAACAAATCTGCAAAAAGACCTGATCCCCTCGCAACAATATCTCCATAGGATTATCACAAGTTTATGACAAGTGACCCAAAAAAAGAACAGAGCTCCAAGAAAAGAGCCTTCTAAAAGGATTCTTCGCACCACCATCGGTGTTTGCTGAGTCCATCCATAGGTCGATCTTCGGGTTTTCACCCGATAAACCAACCTTCCAGCCGCCACCTTTAATAAGAGCAAAATGCACATGCGCTGACATTGCCTAGTTGAACATCTTTTGTTTCCATCCAAGTATACACATATTTTTCGTTGACACTGTCGCTACGAGTAACCTGATTAGTGACTACAGGTTGACAATGTGTCACTAGTAGGATCATGGTGCTAAGAAAATCCGTCATCCTAACACGTTGTTGGGAAGACCGAAGATGCTTGAAGGCACCAAGTTGAGGCCCTTGTCGCCCCTTTTCACTCGCATGTTCTTCAATCTCGTGAATGGGAGAGAGTGGGCCATTGTTCTGGTATCTCACGTAAGTGTACCGTCCTAGGCCCATTGTTCTGGTATCTCATAACATACCACCTGTCATTGTTCTGGTATCTCATAACATACCACCTGTCAGTAAGTCCAGGGCCCCACGCCACCACATGCCACCTCCATCGCCACGTAGTGCCTAAACTAACCTCTCCCGACCCTAACCTAACTTCCCCCGACCCCCATGCGGCGGCGACGGCGTGCCGCCCGGGGGACTAAGACACCGGCGTTCGTACCTCCCTCTCTCTGCTGCCCCTCTCTCGTGCTTGGGCCCGCCGTCAAAGACCAGTGTGGCGGGGAATCCGCTGGCGGTGGCAAAGTCCCGCAGCGCGGGCGGGGGGAATCCGCTAGGCATGACCACGAAAGGATCTAGTGTGGGGGGGATCTTGGGATCCCATATGATCTCTGGCGGTGAAGATCCAGTTGACGACGAGGTTGGGGTGATGTGGCAGCCGGTGAAAACCGCGCCTCGACCATGATCTTGGTGGACGATGGTGGTTTCGCTTGGCGTCGCTACCTTGTTGGAGGCATCGTCCTTGCTGGTCTCGTCACTTCACTCGGGATGCTCCAGGGGAAACCCTAGATATGGGTCTCCAGGATCGGATGATGGTAGCGCCTGGCGAAGATACCCCTCTTAAGGGCATTGTTTTGTAGCAGATGTTGGCTGGAGGTTAGGCCAATCCTGTTGCTCCGGGGAAACCCTTATCTAGTTTTCCGGATTAGGCGATGGCGGTGTTGCGGTGTCGTATTCTCTCTTGGGAGCATTGCTTGTGGAGAAGCGTTGGATGGCAGAGGCAAGTGGTAGAGCAGTTTCATGTTGTACGGAGACTATGGTGGAGATGTCAAGTCATGCCTATCTTCCAGGTGCTATGCTCAGTCATGCCGGGTTCATTATGTGCTACGCACGACGGATATTCTGGAGATCTCTAACTGCATCGGTTGGTGGGACTCAACGACATGGTGTCGAGAGGTCTCGGTTGCGATCACGCGTGCTTGTTGATGGATGCGCGCAGGACGGTGACGCCATCTGGAATCATGGCGGCGCCGATGGTAGGGCTCGCAAGGTCATTGCATTGATCTCTCCTGAAGACGGATCTGCGAAAGAATGCGGCAACTGGAAATTTCTGGAGCGTGTATGCTGGTACGCGCTAAGGGTCTTCCGGACCGGTTGTGCCACTTACTCGCTATTGGGCGACTTGTCGAGATCTTCGATTTTTAGATTGTGCGCGTTAGTGTGATGTCAGAGATATTGGCCATGTTCATAGACACCTCTTCATCAATGTTGTAGGATTCGCGAGCTATCGCTTATTTGGTGGGTTTCGTTTTGATCTTCGTAATCTGTCTTATAAGGTATCGGGTAGATGCAGAGGCCGGGGCGATCTTCTCCCATCTCAAAAAAAAAACATCCATCGTCACGCCCTATGGCTCCCGTGCACCGCCGGATCGCTGCACCACCAGCCGACGCATCGTCTCCATGCGCCTGCCACCCACCGGCGACCTCAGCGCCTGCGCTTCTGCTTGCGTTGCCGGCCACCGGATCAAGCGCACCCGTGCCTCCCGCCCCATAGGAGAAATCCACGTCGCCGCTATCACCTCACAGAGTTACCCCAGTGGGAGCCACCATCGGCGGTGAGGGGGAGGTCTAGAGGAGTCACAGAGGATAGGCCTAGGGAGGCTGGCTGGTTGCATCGCCTGAGTCACCCTTGTGTTAGGACGATGAAGGGACTGAATCCCGCCTGAGTCGCCCTTGTGTTAGGACGATGAAGGGACTGAATCATATCGACCAAATTTGTTAGCTGGAGACCGGTAACAATGTGTGTATCTTGAAGACAAAACAAAGAATCAGACGTAACAGGGAGTCAGTGTTTGCAGGAACATAAATAAGCAAGACTAGAAATAATGGAATGTGAAGTAAGCCAGAACATGAAGAAATAACTCCCCGTTTGCAAACAATTGTGGCATCTTCCATATTCAGTTTTCAGCCTCATTCCATCAAACATGAAATACATGAATAAATTACATCATTAATTTCTAGAACTAAACTCACAAGCACAGCTTAATTTAGAAATACTTGCTGGACACAACCACAAATAGTATGGTATGAAGGGAGTTTCCATCATTTCTTTTTGGCAGAATCCTTAGCTTCCTTCCTGTCTTGCTCTAACTTCACAAACACGCTGCCATCATAGATTGCCCTCACAGTCTCCTTGTGAAGAAACCCATCTTTGTCTTTGCACAATGAGTAGATAAGTTTCCACTCTACGAAGGCAGCCGTCCTGCCATGTTTTTTGCCCAAAAAACTGAACTCAAAAGAGCAACACTTACATGTACATTATTCAAACTGCAGATAAAACCTTACCGTCCTGTTAAATCGTTCCGCTCCCTATTTGCTTTAAGCAACTCCTGCAGCTCTTTGCCTGATAGGGCATCAGGCCTTGTGTGGGCATGCTTCTTGAATATCTCCTCAAACTTTTCAGGAACAAACCTACATTTTGAGACACCGTAGCATTAGCAAGTATCCAACCATGTATGTCGCTCTAGGAGTCTAGGTAAGATATCCAATGCTTTATAGTTGTACTAGGTTCCTTCTCGAACAAATATGCATTGGCAAGTGCAATTCGACAGGACCTCCCTAGCATCATAATAACCATACTTCTTCAATCTCATGTGTCTCACATATGAGTGTAGTAAATTGTGAGTGAGCGTTAATATGGTATCTTCCTTAAGAGTTTAGACATAAGGGAAAATAACAAAGTTAACACATAACTTCTAGATGGTTTGATAGTCTTGCATCAATGCCATAAAGGTGAAACATTCTTACAAGTTTCAGGAAAAAATGAAACAAGAACATCATGGATGTGTACTTGTAGATTTTGATACGGGTAATAAATTGAGGATACATTGTTTTTACATATTTTTGAGGATACATTTTGGAACTAAGAAAGTAGCAACTTAATACCACCTATTATAGGTTCTCAAAAAAATTCTTCAAGAAAATGTGTAGGTCGTCTACATGTAGATGTGAAGTTTACAATTTTCTCGAAACTCCATATGTATTTTTGGGTAAAGAATCCATTTGTAGTTTTCTCTATGTGTCTCCCACTACTTTGCAAGTAATTGGCTAGATTTTTAAATTCCTTTTCTATGTCTTTGCCAATAAAGAAACAACTCCCCTTTCTTAAACTATGTTACAGTAAGCCTAGACATACTCTTCAAAATGTATATTTGCTAATTTGATCGCTATTATGATTTGGATAAATTATTAAAAATTATATAAATAATAGATTATATTTATGAAAAACTGAACAATGGTGTTTTTATTTGACCAATCTCTATCATTACTTAGTTTCTATATCCGTGGCCTAAGTTAGAGAAGATTTTGGGCACGTAGTATGAGTAGTAGTTATACCTTCCATTGGCATCGTATGTGTCTGTATCACTCCCATGCTTGCCCTTGTGGATGTTTTTTACATAAATGGGGAATTTCAAAGGTGGAGCCTTCACGTTCTCCTGCATCAGTAAAACGAAAATTAATAATGGAAGTCTGGAGTATCATCACCTCTTTACAGCTGAATTAACAGAAAACCTCATTTTGTGACACTGCTTTCGAGTCCTGTTGCAAAACACATCGAGATTAAACGGAAATTAGCTTCACTCGTCTAGTTTGTCAAATTTTGGAGGATTGATCCTACAGGAGGGTCTCCTTGATTTGAAGGATCCGCAAAACGCAAGATTATAAAAATGTAAGATCGTATGTCAGCTAGAATACTCCCTTCTTTCAAATATACAAGGATGTCACATTTCTAGGGTCTCAATCACAAAATAAGAGTTATTACACCACAGAAAAAATATACCAATAGGAACTTCTTTCGAATAAATATATACTATATTATGGTATATAACACATACTTTATCAAAATTCACTTTTGATCTCATGTACATATGCTGCCTTTAGCATAAACATATATTTTAAATTGTTCAAAAAAATCCCCAAAAAAAAACCACTCATGCATCTCCACATTCTGCGTGAACATTCCCGCTTCGCTACCTAGGGCTGCCTCTATCCTTGCGGAGGCCTTCGGCAGCGCAGCTCCAGGCCCTAGTAGATGCAGTAGCTGCCAAGCTACCATTGTGGAAGGCGTCCATGCTCAACCGAGGAGGACGACTTGAGCTGGTAAAGACAACACTGTCAGCCATACCGATCTTCGCCATGATGTCCCTGGACATCCCCATAGAGATCATCATCGCCATCGAGAAGATCATTCGCGGCTTCCTTTGGAAGGGGAGGAAAGATGTTCACGGTGGACACTGCCTAGTCGTGTGGGATAGAGTGTGCATGCCCAAGGAGTTGGGGGGGGGGGGGGCTGGGGCTTGGCATCCCCAACCTACGGCTCATGAATGTTGCTCATCGGGCCAGATGGCTGTGGTTGAGTCGGGTTGAAATGGAGAAACCCTGGCAGAACCTCGACATCCGTGTACCTGAGCTGGCGAGGCAGCTATTTGAGGCATCCACCTGCTCTGTGCTTGGGGACGGAGCTACAACTCTCTTCTGGACAGACAAGTGGCTTCCATGTGGGCGGATCCGAGACATCGCGCCCAACCTTTTCCTATGCTTCCGGCAGGGGCGAACGCCACGCGCAAGGTACACGAGGGCCTAGCAGGAGGCTGGCTACACGACGTCCCCCGGATCTAGGAGCCGCAGCCATCAGGGAACTCCTCGAGGTGGCCGATCGGATCGAGGCGATCACCTTAGCAGAGGGGACCCCAGACATCTTCAAGTGGAATTGGGATCCAAGCAATTGCTACACCGCTCGCTCCTACTACTAGGCCTTATTTGCTGGGCGGACTTCGATGGCCGGGGCCTTGCAGATCTGGCGTTCCCGCGCCCCCGCCAGCTGTAAGATTTCGCTCTGGCTGGCCATCAGGAACAGGTGTTGGACGGCTGAAAGACTCAAACAGTGTGGCTTGCAGCATCCGGCAGCCTGCCCCTTCTGTGACCAATGTGAAGAGACCATCAACCACCTGCTGTTGGGATGCGTGCTTGCGCGTGAAGTATGGGCAACCTGCCTACGCTGGTGGAAGAAAAGTCATTGGATGCCGAGCCAAGACTCCAAGCTGGTGCCATGGCTTCAGAGTAAGCGGGGTGGCAAGGGCCAAGACCGTGATCTTTGGACCGGGATTGCCCTCGTTTGTTGGACGCTCTGGCGCGGCACAGGAATGATGTGGTCTTCGAAGGGGCCAACCCATCCCCTGGCGAGATCATCCGCAAGATCTCCGTCGATGCCGAGCTGTGGAGGGCGGCAGGGCTCCTCCGGGACTGTCTGGGCCAAGTGGACAGGTGAAGGTGTCGCGAGTAATTAGTTAGAGTGTGAGTGCTGCCTCTAAGGCGGCGTGGAGTTGCGTTGGTGGCGCATGTGCCACAACGCGTTGTAATCCCTGACCTCTTGGTCTTTTCTTCTATAAAAAAGATACGTCTCCCATGACGTATCCTTGAAAATTATCAGTAATGACAATATATAGTTTGTCTTTGACCAAACCCAAAACACAAGATAATTAAGAAAAGTACTGAGTTTATTTTGCAAAAGTAATCTCATATGAACCCGGCATCTTTTATCTAATGTATATCATACTCATACAATCGACATTTCAAAAATTGACGAGGGTCGGAGTTGGCATGGGTTTCCATGGTCAAAGAGGAAAGGAATTGCCAAATAAATTTTACAAACTTTATTCTTTTGAATTTATTAAGCCTTTTACAATGGGTGGTATACAACCGTCAAGAGTTCGTGACTAAGAAAAAAAAAGGCAAATTACAAAAAGAGCTCATCAAGAGGTCGAGCAAAACGCCTAAAGAGATGGGCGGGCCAAGTTAATAAATAAGTGATTTGTATTTGTCTAGATTCGAATGTATCTCTAGACAAATCCAAGTTGAGTATATATTTTTGTCTCTATTAATGCTTTTTGCAGAGTTGTCGGTAGATCTCGACTAGTAGTATATTACGATATTATAATGTGAGGTCTTTGACCAAGGAACAGACTAGCCGCTGAATGCTGATTATCACTTGGTAGCACATCGAATCTTTTATACTGTACACGGCCGAGGACCGATCGACCGTCCCTCCATCGCGCTGTTCGTGTACTGGAGACGCTTCTTTTCATCATCCACACAGAGGTGGATCATCATGGAGATAAAAGGAGCGCCCGCAACTAAGTTCCATATATATATATCTAGTTTCTGCTCTGTTTCGTGCACTGAAACCTTGGAAACTAACTATACTCAAACTGACCCTACTGTACGTATAACAGTGTACGCATCTTCATCACAGAGAGATGAGATGAGTGATTCAGTGCGGTAGATCATGAGAAAGAGCGAGAGGTCTCTGGTACATACTGGCACGGTCGGGGAGCCGAGCAAGGTGTTGATGAAGACGGCGCCCAAGGCAGACAACGGGACTCCGCAGCCGATCGCGCGTAACCCTGCAGAAAAGTAGCGATTCCATGGTCAGGCGCCAGGCCACACACACATGCCAAGCCCAAGCGCCGCCGCCGCCGCGGCGGGGAAATTAGTTAGTGGCCATGGCGTGTCTCTCACTGACCTTGGTAGGTCTCGGAGGGGTAGATGATGCCGTCCTTGTTCCTGTCGAAGAAGGCGGCGTGCTGCTGCAGCGGCGTCAGCTCGTGGTTGTACACGTCCGCCATGGACTCCCCCTTCTGATGGCTCCCTAAGCGCAGAACACAGACGAGCGCCGCGGTGAGCGCCAGCAGCAGAGGCTTGCCGGTGCCGGCGAAGAGGGCGTGGAACAGAGCCGCCATGTACGACGGCGGGCGGATCGATGGAGAAATGTTCGCTCTACCTCTTGCGAGCGAGAGCAATGCAAACAGGAAGGAAGGAAGGGGGAACTTAGTTAATTACCTGCAGTGTCCGCGGGCTTGGAGGCCATGTGGATGATTCCTTCCGCCGGTTATCTCGGAGGAGATGTGGAGAGTTGCAGTGCCGAGGTGGTGGTAGCCGGGGAGAGCCAAAGAAAAGGCGATCGATGGCTTGTTGGTATCCGGCGAATTCATGGGGGTATATATGCACGTGCACGTATGTGCTCGATCGATCGGTGGGGGGTGCGCGCGCGCCCCGCGCCAGCCACATGGACAAGCGCTTGATTTGAAAGCTTTGCCCACGCCACGTCGCCACCGACGACGGAGGCAGGACTCTTTTTTTAACAACAAATCACGGCCGGTGCCGCCACAGACCACAGGCCCCAGCTGAATAACTATTTCTTTATAGAGAAAGGAGAGCTTTTCTTTAAAGGAGAAGCCCTACAGCGATTTTTTTAAAATAATAAGAATTTAAATCTGCTTCTTCCCCCGAGAACTTCAGCCCGCGTGGCTAGGTCGTACATCCACTTTCCTAAACAAGTGAGTTAGGCTTAATACATTGTCTTTCACAATAAGATCAATAAGAAAAGTTGGAGGAAATTTATCTAGATTGGTATGTATTTTTTGTATATGGTACAGACATATAAATCAAGATAAATCTCCGACATGTATTTTAAATATTTGACCTTTATTTTTAGACAAAGTGAGTACTACAGTAAGATCAAATGGGTGGCTAGGAGGGTGGTGGTACCCCCAGCCCACCAGAATTCAAACCTCAGGTTTAACATTGTGTGTTGTATAAAAGGCGGAAATATCTATAAGTGGAAGGCGACATTCCCATCGACAGCAGCTAGAAGATGACACCTTGCCTCACAAATTCATGAGCAGGTTTACAACACTTAGGGCTCATTTGATTCAAATTATGTAGCATTTTGGTTGGACTTGAATCTTTATGATTTAAAATCTGGTGGTTTCTAGTACAGTACCGTAGGATAGAACAGGACGTGAAATTCCATTCTGCGCTTTTCCTATTTATTTAGGTCTGCTTTGGTGTCCCCTCTCTCCAAACTTATAACTGAAAACACAATGACGATTAGAATTGACCGATACCACTTTGGTTGGGAATACATGAAGAGGTATCGGTCAATCCTGACCTTCCTTGTGTCTTCAGTTTCATAAGTTTGGGTGAGAGGAGGACATCGAAGCAAAAGTCATTTATTTATGAAAAATGTTTGTGCTCCGCCAGAGGATCGATCCTTCGGGTCAACACCGCACCTAGCGTTGTCCAGAGCACCACACACCCTCACGTGGGCCCTACCAACACCTTCCTTATCCTCTGCACCACTTGTTTTCTCTCGCGATTTCCTTCCCTCTTTCTTCTGATTCTCTCCAATCGAATGACACTCGTAGTTGTTAGCCCACACTGCCACGCCACCGTCGTCGGGCAACTCGAGCACTCCTTCTCCTCTCCTCTCCTCTCTCTCTCTCTCTCTCTCTCTCTCTCTCTCTCTCTCTCTCGGGACCTCTCGTGCATGGAGGTTCAAACCGTGGTGGTCGCCGCTGTTTGGACTAGCGTTGGTTCTGCGATCGCCACCGTCGGCGGTGCATGACCAACGATTGTGCTATGGAGATTTCGGAGTCGGATGCTACAAGAAAATTTGTCGGTGCTGCCAAGGAGAGGTGACGACGCTACCAAGGGGTGTCGACGGTGCTGTGAAGGTGAGCCTTTGATGCTACCAAGGGAGGGTTGTGTTGGGTCCGCAGCATAGAAAACAAAAAAATTCCTACGATGAGAACTATACGCCAAGATCTATCTATTAGATACAGAGCAACGGGTGGACATACATCCATGGAGAACTTACCCTCGAAGACAACGAGTTTTGTTAACGAGTAGGAACTCGTGGTTGATGTAGTCGTACGCTTGCCGATCTCAAGATCGTGTGGAAGTCCGAAGCCATAAATCAGCGCATGATCCGCACACACGTTCAAGCCACCCGGACAACCTCCACCTCCTCGCTCCAGCGAATCAGCGTGAAGCAACTCCTTCCGCACGCAAGGCCACTGAACATGTATCTCGCTAATCCGAGACCATGGGGAATATCTAGAGGAGAGAGATCCTTCACGAGGAGATGTAGTTTGTGAGAGGGAGAGGGGCTTTATATAGGAGGAGGAGACCCTCCCCTCCCATAGCCGGCGCATGAGGGGGGGACTCCTCCCCTCCTTCATTCATGTGGTGAACCTCCACTCACATAAACATGGCCTCCACCCAAAATCCCACTCACATGTATTTAATTTCCACCAAATTAAATGCAACTCTCAATTAATAAAACTCTTTTATTTATTTTATTCAGAATTTTGTTAATTACTTTAATTAACAAACATTCACATAAAACCCCTTGCAACATTTCAATATCACATGCAGAACCACTTTCTGCAATTTCACCCGAAACAATTCCGGTTTCTATCGAAACAATTCCTGTTTCTATCGAAACATTTCCTGCGCTTTGCAAACCTTTTGTCTGGAACATATGTGCTCCTAAATGGTGTCCGACAACCCTTAAATGTGTCACCCTATGGTTCACGAATAATGCAGACATGATTGAGACTCCTCTCAGATCAATAATCAGAAGCGGGACCTAGAGATCCATACTGACTCCTGCATATTCAACGATGACTTCTGTGATCGTGAGAACCTTTAACGTTAGAAATTTAATCCCTTTGTCTCATGATATAATACATGTCCGAGATTCGATCATCGGTATCAAAATACCTAGTTTGATCTCGTTACTGACATGTACTCTTTTCTCGTTCCCGTGATATAACATTCTAGTGATCACATCACTTTCTTGCAAGCTATCTTAATGTGATATCACCGAGAGGGTCCAGAGTATATCTATCCGTCATCGGGATTGACAAATTCCACTCTTGATCCATGAGCCTCAACATAACACCTTCATAGCACTGAACCCACCTTTATGGTCACCTGCACGGTGTGACGTTTGATGTTATCAAGATACTCTTCCGGTGTTAGCAATTAACATGATCTCATGGTCTAAGGACTAAGACTACTTTGTATGATGTTATAGCAATATAAACATAATGACTTGATCATAATGCTATACTTCAGATGAATGTTCATCACATCATTTCACAAATGCTGTGACCTTGTTATTATCAACATCCAATGTCCATGATCAGGAAACCTTGATCATCATGTTAATCAACAAGCTAGTCTATAAGAGAGGCATAACTAGGAACCCTTTTGTTTATTAAACACACATGTATTGATGTTTCCTATCAATACAATTATAGCATGCAAAATAAACATCTATCATATATAAGGAATACATAATAACAACTTTATTATGGCCTCTCAGGGCATATTTCCTTCAGTCTCCCACTTGCACTAGAGACAATAATCTAGTTTATATAGTGATAAATCTAACACCCATGGAGTTCTAGTGTTGATCATGTTTTGCCCTAGGGAGTACTTTAGTCAACGGATCTGCTACATTCAGGTCCGTGTGCACTTTACAAATCTTTATATCTCCATCCTTGACATGCTCGCGGATGGAGTGAAACCGGCGCTTAATATGCTTGGAATTCTTGTGAGACCTTGGTTCCTTTGCGTTGGCTATGGCTCCATTGTTGTCACAATAGATCACCATCGGGTCCAACGCATTGGGAACCACACCCAGTTCCGTTATGATCTCCTTCATCTGAACCGCTTCCTGCGCTGCTTCTGAAGTTTCATGATCAATATCATTGGCTCTCTCTTCATTAGGTGAAGTCAACTCCAAAACAGCTTCCGGAGCTGCGCTACTCGCCATTTCATGAAGAGAAGGTTCAATAACCTCTTCGAGTTCTACCTTCCGACTACTCACACCTTTCGCGAGAAACTCCTTCTCAAGAAAGGATCCATTCTTGGCAACAAAGACCTTTCCCTCGGATCTGTGATAGAAGGTATACCCAATCGTTTCCTTAGGGTATCCTATGAAGACGCATTTTTCCGCTTTGGGTTCGAGTTTATCCGGTTGAAGTTTCTTCACATAAACATCGCATCCCCAAACTTTAAGAAATGACAGCTTAGGTTTGTTTCCAAACCATAATTCATACGGTGTCTTTTCAACGGATTTAGATGGTGCCCTATTTAAAGTGAATGTAGCGGTTTCCAGTGCATAACCCCAAAATGACAGTGGCAAGTTAGTCAGAGACATCACAGATCGAACCATATCCAATAAAGTACGATTACGACGTTCTGACACACCATTATGTTGTGGTGTTCCGGCAGGCGTGAGTTGTGAAACTATTCCACAGTCTTTCATATGTGTGCTAAACTCGTAACTAAGATACTCTCCTCCACGGTCGGACCGCAGAAATTTGATCTTTCTGTTACGATGATTTTCTACTTTATTCTGAAATTCTTTGAACTTTTCAAAGGTTTTAGACTTATATTTCATCAAATAGATATACCCGTATCTACTCAAATCATCCGTCAAAGTAACAAAATAACGATATCCACCTCGCACCGACACACTCAATGGTCCACACACATCCGTATGTATGATTTCTAATAAATCTGTCGCCCGTTCCATTGAACCGGAAAACGGCGTTCTAGTCATCTTGCTCATAAGGCATGGCTCACATGTATCAAATGATTCAAAATCAAGTGATTCCAAAAGTCCATCAGAATGGAGTTTCTTCATGTGTTTAACGTCAATATGACCTGAGCGGCGATTACATATATGCAGATATATCATTATCAAGTTTAATCCTTTTAGCATCAACATTATGAATATGCGTAATACTACTATCGAGATCCAACAGAAATAAACCATTCAACACAGGTGCATGACCATAAAAGATATTATTCATATAAATTGAACAACCATTGTTTTTAGACTTAAATGAATAACCACTTTGCATCAAACACGATCCGGATACAATGTTCATGCTCAGTGCAGGCACCAAATAACAATTATTCAGGTTTATAACTAATCCCGACGGCATATGGAGAGGCAGCGTTCCGACGGCGATCACATCAACTCTTGATCCGTTGCCGACCCGCATCGTGACCTCATCCCTTGATAGTTGTCGCTTGTTCCGCAGCCCCTGAACCGAGTTACATATATTAGCAACCGATCCTGTATCAAATACCCAGGTGCTACTACGAGTACTAGTCAAGTACACATCAATAACATGTATATCACATATACCTTTGTTTGCCTTGCTGGCCTTCTTGTCCGCCAAATACTTGGGGCAGTTGCGCTTCCAATGGCCAGTCCCCTTGCAATAGTAGCACTCGGTGTCAGACTTAGGGCCAGCTCGGGGTTTCTTTTCAGGCACGACAATAGATTTGCCGCCATTCTTTCCCTTCTGCTTGCCTTTCTTGTCCTTCTTGAAACCGGTGGTCTTATTGATCATCAACACTTGATGTTCTTTCCGAATCTCCACTTCTGCAGTCTTAAGCATTGACAGAAGCTCGGGAAGAGACTTCTTCATGCCCTGCATATTATAGTTTATCACGAAGCTCTTGTAGCTAGGTGGCAGAGATTGGAGAACACGATGTATGCCTAAGTCAATGGGAATCGTTATTCCCAAGGACACAAGCTTATCGGCGCCCGGACATTTTGATGCGTGCTCACTAACAGAGCTGTTCTCTTCCATCATGTAGCTAAAGAACTTTTCAGAAGCATTATAACTCTCTACAGCAGCATGGGTATCGAAAATCATTTTCAATTCTCCCATGGTATCAAAGGCATTGCCATTTTCAAAACGTTTTCGAAGTTCTGGCTCTAGCCCATACAGTATGCCGCAATGAACTAAGTTGTGGTCCTCCTGACGAGTTATATAGACGTTCTTTTCCTCGTCAGGGGCATCAGGAGCTGGTGGGGGGCCTAGCACATATTGCTTTTGTGTGATGAGGAGAATCCTCAAATTCATAGCCCAGTTGGTGAAGTTGCTACCATTCGCAGCAAGCTTCTCTTTCTCCATGAACACATTGAAATTAAAAGCAGGTGGTGCCATCTACAACAGAATTTGTAAAATATATATAGACTAAGTTTATGATAGATTGAGTTCAACTAATCCAAATTACTAATGAACTCCCACTCAAAAACGACATCCCTCGTGTCCTTTTGGTGATTACATGAACCAAATCCACTACACCAAGTCCAATCATCACGTGAGTCGATGTAGCTTCAAAGGCGAGCATCTATATGGGCATCATATCAACTATATGACTCATGCTTAACCTTTCTGTCCGTGTTCCGAGGCCATGTCTGTACATGCTAGGCTCGTCAAGTAAGAACCTTAGTATTCGCGTGTGTAAAACTGTCTTACACCCGTTGTATGAAAGCGTAGAGTCGAGAACACCCGATCATCACGTGATGCCTCAAAACACGATCCACAAAACGGTGCATACTTAAGGAAGAACACATTTTATCTTGATATCTAAATGAGGGATCATCTTATAATGCTACCAAAAGCGCCAAACTAGCAATATAAGATGCTAACATCTAATGTGTGAAGTGAGGTGATATGGTCCATACATTTGATCTCTATCATTTGCATCGTGGTATGATCTCTATCATTCCTTTGTGTGTAAGGCCAAGGTCTATGGAACTTACACGTTAAGTGAGTTGTAAGAGTATCTATCATACATCTACTTACAATAATACCATATCAAGACACTAGCCCAGCAACGATCTAAACTAGACGCCTCTAATTTATCAATTGCAAGTTTTATGTGGCTTAGGGCTTTCGGAGATAGAACCGGTCTTACCTACGAACATGAACCACAACGAGGATAACCAAGTTATTAGAAACTCGTTGTAAATCAGATATTGACTATAGTAGGAGAGACCCGCTAGCCACTTATGCAAAACTAGTTGCATGTCAGTCGTGGAACCGGTCTCATGTACGATGACATGTAAGGTTGGTCCGGGCCGCTTCATCCCACTATGCCACCAATATCCAAAGTACATAGAAGATGCAATAACATGATCATCATCGCCCACATATAAACATATGTGTACTACCCGTGCAAAGCACCTACGCATAGATCTGGCTCTGATACCACTGTTGGGTCCGCAGCATAGAAAACAAAAAATTTCCTACAATGAGAACTATACGCCAAGATCTATCTACTAGATACAGAGCAACGGGTGGACATACATCCATGGAGAACTTACCCTCGAAGACAAAGAGTTTTGTTAACGAGTAGGAACTCGTGGTTGATGTAGTCGTATGCTTGCCGATCTCAAGATCATGTGGAAGTCCGAGCGTGCCACAAATCAGCAGCGCATCTGTCCTCACACACACGTTCAAGACACCGGACAACCTCCACCTCCTCGCTCTAGCGAATCAGCGGAAGCATCAACTCCTTCCAGACGCAAGGCCATCGGGAACATGTATCTCGCTAATCCGAGACCATGGGGGAATATCTAGAGGGGGAGAGAGATCCTTCACGAGGAGGTGTAGTTTGTGAGAGGGGAGAGGGGGCTTTATATAGGAGGGAGGGAGACCCCTCCCCTCCCATAGCTGGCGCATGAGGGGGGGACTCCTCCCCTCCTTCATTCATGTGGTGAACCTCCACTAACATAAACATGGCCTCCACCCAAAATCCCACTCACATGTATTTAATTTCCACCAAATTAAATGCAACTCTCAATTAATAAAACTCTTTTATTTATTTTATTCAGAATTTTGTTAATTACTTTAATTAACAAACATTCACATAAAATCCCTTGCAACATTTCAATATCACATGCAGAACCACTTTCTGCAATTTCACCCGAAACAATTCCGGTTTCTATCGAAACATTTCCTGCGCTTTGCAAACCTTTTGTCTGGAACATATGTGCTCCTAAATGGTGTCCGACAACCCTTAAGTGTGTTACCCTACGGTTCGTGAATAATGCAGACATGATTGAGACTCCTCTCAGATCAATAATCAGAAGCGGGACCTGGAGATCCATACTGACTCCTGCATATTCAACGATGACTTCTGTGATTGTGAGAACCTTTAACGTCAGCAATTTAATCCCTTTGTCTCATGATATAATACATGTCCGAGATTCGATCATCGGTATCCAAATACCTAGTTTGATCTCGTTACTGACATGCACTCTTTTCTCGTTCCCGTGATATAACATTCTAGTGATCACATCACTTGCTTGCAAGCTATCTTAATGTGATATCACCGAGAGGGCCCAGAGTATATCTATATGTCATCGGGATTGACAAATTCCACTCTTGATCCATGAGCCTCAACATAACACCTTCATAGCACTGAACCCACCTTTATGGTCACCCTGTTACGGTGTGACGTTTGATGTTATCAAGATACTCTTCCGGTGTTAGCAATTAACATGATCTCATGGTCTAAGGACTAAGACTACTTTGTATGATGTTATAGCAATATAAACATAATGACTTGATCATAATGCTATACTTCAGATGAATGTTCATCACATCATTTCACAAATGATGTGACCTTGTTATTAACAACATCCAATGTCCATGATCAGGAAACCTTGATCATCATGTTAATCAACAAGCTAGTCTATAAGAGAGGCATAACTAGGAACCCTTTTGTTTATTAAACACACATGTATTGATGTTTCCTATCAATACAATTATAGCATGCAAAATAAACATCTATCATATACAAGGAATACATAATAACAACTTTATTATTGCCTCACAGGGTATATTTCCTTCAGGTTGCTGGTGCTACCAAGGCGAGTCTCCGTTGTTGCGAAGACGAGCCCCCGTTGCTCCCAAGGCGAGCCGTCGTTGCCGCGAAGGCCAGCCTCCGTTGCTACCAAGAAGAGCTGCTGATGCTGCGAAGGACAACCTCTACCAAGGCGGGCTGATGGTGCTACCAAGGAGAGATGTCGTCGTTGCGAAGGTGAGCCTCCATTGCTACAAAGACGAGACGTCGACGCTATGAAGGCAAGCCTCCATTGCTACCAATATGATACGCTGGTAGTGCTAGGAAGGCAGGTTGCCGGTGCTACCAAGGCCGATCGTCAGTGCTACGAAGGCGGGTTGGCAGCGCTACCAATCTTCGTCCGCATTTTGCTACAAAGATAGACCACTAGCGACGACGTGTGCTGCTGCGACAAGTGCTTCGAGCGAGGGCGGCAGGGCTGTGACGAGTGCTATCATTGAAGAGCAGAGGTGCTACCATGGAAGGGCATAAGTGTTGCCTGCGACCAAGGGAGGTTCTTCCATGGGATAGCGGTGGGGCTACGAGGTGCTTCCAAGGAAGCCTTATCGGAGGACAACGACGAAGAGAGAGGTTGGCAGCAAGGTGTCTCACCCGCTTGCATCGTGCATCTCCGTGCTTGCAACAGCGTTGCACGACGATTTCTGCATCGGTGGCGTAGCTTTTGCAACAGAGGTGCTGCTAGAGAGGAGAGGGCCAAGGCCGTGACAGGGAGGAGAGCGACGGACACTGCTACGGGGCCTATTGATAGGTGGTGTTCACAGAGGGAGACGAGAGGAAGAAAATAAGACCGGAGATAACTGGTGAGAAATGAGAGGATGAAGTGGTAGGGCCTATATGTGTGGTAGTCTATCTATTTTGTGACAGAGGACACATGTCGAGATAAGGAGGCGGAGGATCTGAGGGCACCGAACCTCCGCAGGACGCTCATCATTTCCCTTTATTTATGCTTTCAAAGGAGTCCTTAAGAGTGTGCAAAAACAGAAACAATTGAAATAGAGGAAACCCGTGGATGGTACCTTAGTGCATTTACTTTCACATACTCTTTTTTTTAACATGAAATGCCCCCAAAGGCCTAGAAGATTAAAGAAAATGTGGGTACAAAGTTACAACGAGGCCCCTAACAACACTCTACCAAAGAAACCATGAATTTGAAGATAAGGCCACAAATCTTGCACAAAGGACCTCCACAGCACATCAGGAAACGCGGTCGAATTCTCAGTCCTATCCACCATCGATGAGCCTCCATTGTCGGCCACCTAGATGCTGGTGGGGATGAACCACTTGCACGCGGGTAAGCACTGATTCGAACAAGAAGCTCAGGAAAGGGCCTCCAAACCAGAGGTTGAGCAGAACACCATCATGGCGCCTGGAAACCCTACCCTTGCGGCAAGAGATCGTACAGGAAAACTTTCCTCTGTGTTATGTGCTTGATACTACAGTAGGAACCAGGACCGCCGTCATGAAGATGCAGAGTTGGAAAATCCGCTTTGCTTCCTCTCCTCGCTGCCACGGCCGTCCAGAAGAGATTTCACTGCCCACTACATCCATATCTCACAACGGCAACGCTTATTCCGGGGACTCACCTGCGGGACGAACTCCATCTTCTTCCTCCATGGAAGGTCGATGGGATATCTAGACGATGACCGTGCGGTGCTACGCATAAGAACCACAATGGGAGCAAATCCCTTGCCATGTTCCTCTCCACACACCTGTTAGATCCCTCTCTTCTCCTCCTCGCCTCCACGACCTTCTAGGAGAAGCTAATGAAGCTCCGGAGAGGCAGAGAAGAGAAGGTCGCTGACATAAACTGACTTGGCCTTATTCACGAAGATCTCAACTGAGGACACGCTCATCGTCTTCTCCGACAACCGGATCTTGATAGGCAACCAGATGTTGAGAAAGCACACCATCTCTGGCTAGGAGACACGGGTGACAAACTCCGGAACACCAGAAGAGCGCCATAACACCTAGAACTCCTATATACAGGTCGACGGCCTCTTGAAAGGGTAATTTCCCCTATGTGTGGTTTTGGTGATTAATGACAATCCCTATGGACTAATGTTTTCATTGAGTTTTATATGAAGGAATATTCCATAGGTCATGCTTCTAGTCCATATGTTGGATTCAAGTATGAATGCCATGAAGATAAAGATATACCTTGAGTTTTGACATCAAGATCATCGAATTGAAGAGAAGAATATGATATGTTCAAGTTCTTGAGAGTGTATCTCAATAGAAGAATTCAAGATATGGCTCTAAGTCGGTGTCATGATAGCCTCATTAGTTGAGCTATGGTTGACTGAGATTTAGAGCATGTAATCAAATGAAGAGTTCCTTATGTACCTCAAGGTATTGAGATGGAGCATGAGAAGATACTTGGTTGACCAACACAAAGAGTGAAGAGTGATTTCAAGTTGGTCAACACATGAATCATAAATAATGTATCTTTCCATGGGCATGCTTCAAAAGTGAAGATCTCATATAACCCATGAGAGGATGGCATAAAGTGGTGATCGTCATCAAGGTTGAGAAGGGCAAGTTCAAGATAAGCATCTCGAGAAGATCATTTGCTTGAAGCTTGCCGTCCATATTGGTGATAATGGACATGTGAATACGTGTCTTAATGAATCTATCCCATAGTGGTGTATGGGGGAGCAAATTATGAGTCTTCACAAAGCAACAATGATCAAGTGATGCATTCCAGCTTGGATGGAGCTTGAAGCGTTCTCATCAAGATCAAGCGAGATGCGCAAGGCAAAGGTATGGCCTTGCTAGGTTTTCCTTTTACCGGTCTCAAGGTGGTTGTTGGGAGACCGGGTTATAGGATAGATAGCCGCACTATCAAGAGGGGCTTTCAGTTGGGTATTAATCACATTGTCTTAGGGAGCTCAATCCTTTGCATACTTTGCATCTTCCTATTTTGTTTATTCTTGGTGTTTCTCCATTTGAGGTTCTTGAGCTTGTTTCTAGCTCTTCAACAAGCCCAAGTTCATCGAAAATGGAATTCGTACGCATCTTCTATGGCGTTTTCGAGTTTGAAGGTTTTACCGGTTCTTCTTATATGAAGGCTTCATACCTTTCCTCATTTGGTTCTATCTTCCTTTATTGGACTATGCTGTTTTCATGCACCATATTTTAGAGCTTGTTGTCCTCGTTAAAACAAGCCCAAGATCATCAAAATCGGAGTCTGGATGCAAAAGTTATTGCGTTTTTCGTGAAGTCTGTTTCATCCCGGTTGTGGATCCGGTTCAACCAAGTCCCACACCGGACGATCCGGTGCCAGCGCCGGTAAACCTGATCTCAGACCGGATTTTCCGGTTTTCACGACTGAGTCTATTCCGGGTTGGCAAACAGAGGTATTCCGGTTTGTAGGCCGGTCCTCCGGCCTAGGGACCGAGTTTCCCGGTTCTGGGGCCGGTCAAACCGACTTTGAAACCGAGTTTTCGCTGTTTTCTCTCCAACAGCCATATTTGCCTTTTCCTATAAAAGGGGGTTCTTCTCCCAACGTTTTTGGGAGTTCTTGAGCTTGAAATTGACCTCCATTGTTGACCCTCTTGAGCTTGCTTCCTCTCCCTTCCCTCCTATGATTCCTGCATCTTTTTGAGGGCTTTGGAAGAGGAGATCTAGATCTACAATCCCCACCAATCAATTCCTCCTCTAAGTGAGGGGAACCCTTTGGATCTAGATCTTGGAGTCATTGGTTGACTTCCACCATTGTTCTTCCTCTCTAATTCCTCCCTAGCACTTGTTGCTTTGGTGGGATTTGAGAGTGAAGGATTTGAACACCCTTGGTGTTCTTGCTTTGCATTTTTGAATAAGTGTTGAGCTCTCCATTACGATTTGTTCGAGTGAGAGACCGTGAGCTTGTTTCTATTGGAGGGTGACCTCCCAGTTGGCTTGGCGGTTGGTGCTCGTGGTGTCCTCTTCGTGGAAGATTGTGAAGAGACCCGGGCTTCTCCTTCGTGGAGCTTGTGAAGTGGTTGTGGAGCTTGCCATCTTCGGAGTGGAGGAAAAGCTAGCCATGAGGAAAGGGCCTATTCATTCGTGGGATAGACTCGGAGAAGAAGGTGAGCCTTCATGGTGCTGGAAAATCCTTTGTGGAATCCCACACCTCTCCAACGTGATGTACCTTACTTGTAAGAGAACACGGGAATACATCTTCGTCTCCGCGTGTCTCGGTTATCTCTATACCCGAGCTTACATTTCTTGTGATAGCCATCAAGCTTGAAGTACTTATATCTTGCTTATCACTTGTGGTATATTTATCTTGTGCTATCTTGCTTACCTTAACTTGTTGTTGGTGCACTTAGTTGAGCCTAGTGTATTTAGGTTTTGTGCTTGTAAAATAAACATTAGTTTAATTCTGCATTCTACCAAGCCAAAACCGTAATAGTTTTGAAATTTTCTATTCACCCCCCCTCTAGGCGACATCTGTATCCTTTCACCTCTCCCCCTCCTACTCCAGCCGATGAGGCTGCCGGAGGAGAAGGAGAGAGAACCTAGAGATAGAGGAACACCTCTCAAACCTTAGCTACTTCTGCGAGAGCTCTCTCGATTGTGGAAGTAGATAAGGCTTTCTTCACATACTTCCAAGACAGTACTCCAGGCAAGGTGTTGCGTAAGAGTGTAACATATATCTTTATTGCACTCTCTTCCTTCTTTCGGAAAAGGGAAACCACCGACATTTCTTCCTACCTTAGCAGCAGCAAAAAACCTCAAAGGAATCTTTTAGCTGGTTAATTTATCCTTAGATGTGCCATGCTATTCAAAGATATTTGTGGAATTTCTTGATTTTCCTATGAAGGCAACAAAAGCAAGGGAACTTCTTAATTTTTGATACTTTTCCACACGCGCCACTATCGGGGGTGGGGGGGCACAGACGGAACCCTAAGCCGCCGCCCTCGACTTCTCATCGGGCTACTCCCCCGCTGCCACCGAGGGACGCCGGTGGGCTAAGCCCGGTCGGCTGACAGTGGCGGTCGAGATGCTTCCTCGCATGGTGGCCTCTCCCTCGCAGGGAGCCCCTTGGGCACTCAAAGGTTGTCGCCGTGACGGTGATCTGATGGTAGTGGAGTCTGGAAGCTGGGGCGGTGGACTCAGACTTTGATGGCGGTTCTCCCTCGGCGGATGGTGGCGCGGCTCGCATATGCTGGTAGGGGAGGTTCTCTCACGCCAAGACGAAGATCTGCCTTTAGCTTATTTCCATAGATCTGGTGGCAGTATCATGTTTCGGAAGGCTCTGTCGGCAAACTCCCATGGGCGATTCATGCCTGGAGGTTGCTGGAATTGATGGGATTCGGTTGCGCGCAACCGTTGTTTATCTGACCATTTGGTTTCAGAGGGAGCGAGGCGAAGCTCTGCAGTCTTTTTCCATCGTGGAACATGTCTTTAGTTCCATGGTGAAGTAAGTGTGCAGAATGTCATGGAAGCCAAGATTTGTGGACTAGCTATGGTGTCTCGAGTCCTGGTGGCGATGAGGAATTGGCTTGGTGATTTGTGAATTGTAGCAATGACATCGGAAAGTGGGGCGGCAACACATGAGGAGTTCACTGTCTTACCTTTAAAGGTGAAAATCCAAGGTCTGGCATTAATTGGTTGTGCCTGGCAATGATCTTATTGAAGGCATTGTTTTGTGAGCGAGGGCTTTCTCTAGGGTGAAAATCTATGATCTTTGATCGAGAAATGATGGCGCTTGTGCTCTGTTTCCTTCTTGAAAGCGTCGCTATTGGAGATGTTGGACTTCTGGTGTTGTTCCGGTAGGGTTAGTGTCGCTGCTACTAAGGAACTTATCGCTATAGCGGGACTTTTCTTTTTTTGTAATTCTTCTTCTTCTTCTTTTCGGCTGCATGTATCCGCAATGCCAATAGGGTGATGCGTTGTTGCAGAGGCTGGGTGTAATTGGTATCATCGTGATATTAATATATGCTCCTTTCTAAAAAAAAGCAAGGGCCCTTCCATAACACGGTGCAATAAGGAAAAATGCAAAATACCATTGCAATTGGGGTTAGAGTTTCAAAAGACCACCTTGATGTGATTTTCTTTATTCAAAAATATTGCTATCACATGAGAGTGTAACTGATATCACTCACTCGCCATTTTAGACACGCTAAGTGAGTTTTTTATGGGTGGACCCTATTGTCATACTGACCTTTTTTTAACAGAAGAGCGGTCACGAAGGCCCCCAAAGCTCCCATTAGTAAACTATCGGTGGGTACAATATGCAAGCAGGCCCCTTGGAAGAATTTAATTGCAGAAAGGACCTACGAATAAGCAAGGAGGATCCTAAAGATTTTTCTAGAAATGCCATCAGGTCCTTTGAGCCCCTCCATCGTCGCTAAGCTCTCGCGACCGTCCATCTCAATTCAGCCGAGGACAAACCACTTGGCGAGAAGAAGATGGTGAAGCCCGACGCAGAGCTCCCTGAAGGCCTCCATCCTGGAGGTTGTGAACATGCCATCGAGGCACAGAACAGACCCTTCACGGGCAAGGATGCCGGTGGCAATCAAGGCCACTGTATTGGATGCTCGATGAGGCAGCAGAGCGGCGTGAACATAGACACCATCAAGGCTCTCCTTTTCTCCCCCTCGCCTCCTTGGCCTGCCAAGTCGATGAGATTGCTGTCGATGTCGTTGAGTCGCAACCGTAGGTGCTTATGATGGGTTCCTACAAGAGGAACCGCATACGATGTCTCCCACCACAAGAGCTCCATGCCGCGATTTATCGACAACCTTCTGGAGTAGTGATAGCTGTGAGATTCGACATATTTTTGATGGTTTTTATTGATGGTTTTCTCCCGGATTTGATTGTTTTCTAGCTTTACCTAACGCTAATACTTCGGTAGAGAAGAAAACTTGGTTTTTAATGTGTGTTTTAGGTTCTGAACATCAACAGAGGGTTTTAACTAGAGAAACATAATATTCTAGCAAAAACAAGTAAGTCTATCTTTGGAAGAAATCGAGGGAAGCGTACAGAGGCTTTAACGAGCAACTATACAGGGAGAGCAATTTTTTTGGCTGTATAGCTGCCGCCGCCTCTGTCTTGTCAAAAGGGACAACTTCCGTGAAGGGACCAAGGACGAAAACACAACACAACAGCCGCCACACCATCCATAAGGGAGAAAGAAGAGATCTAGAGAAGAAGGAAGAGCCGTTCTTTATCTCACTCCACGATCTTCGACCTCCTAGCCAATACACCCCCATAGCCATTCCTTGTACTTGAGAGAGAGAGAGAGATCTTCACCTTGCAAGACTAGGGTTTGAGATTGTTTCTTCCCATCTTGAATTGTGTTGAATTACTTTTCTATTCTTATTATGGATCTCCACGGTAATATCGAGAAGAACTCCCTTTATTTAATTATATTGATGATGCTTTCTTCTCTCATGTGTGAGTAAGTTCCTTGGGTGTGGGAGATGTAATGGATTGGTGAGATGTGATGTGCCTTCATATATTTTCCATTAGTTTGTGATTGATTTTAATTACTATATTATGTGTGCTTGACTATCTATGGGATGTTTTATGCTTATTGTCCAATTAAGGGCCCAAATAACATGATACTTTATTCTATATGGATAGGATCTTGTTCGCTAGCAGACCGGCGACCCCCCGAGTGACACGGGGATATCAATGAAAACTAGTAGACTCGAGGATAATAAGGAACCACCGTTCTTATTGCATTAGTCCGATCCAATGAGCTTAATCGCTAAGCGACCTAAAGGATCTAGTAGGATTATTGAAGTTGGGATGAAATCTACCAAGAGGAATTTCGGCTAATTATGGGTTGCTCGCCTACACATATACTTATAAGATTATAATTGTTACACTCATTATTCGTTCATCTGGCACATTCACTATCACCATGAATTGTATCTCCCCGTGCCTTTTCCATCATCTGTAGAAAACAACAAACAACCGAATCGTTCTTTTCTTTTATGCTTTTTATTTCTGAAGTTTACATTTAGTTTTATTTAAATACATCTAGTTTAATCCAAATCTCATTCTTATTTCACACTTGCAGTCAACTCACTCGAAGACCTGTGACAACTTTGGGTGTGACAGAGACTTCACCATAAACACTTATCTTTGGGCTCCCTGTGGAATCGGTATCTATACTTCAAAACTAGCTGCAAATGATCTGTGCACTTGCAGACATCAAGTAGCACCTTTGCACCAGAGGAGTAGAACCCCGTCCTCCCCCTTCAAAGCCACTGCTCAGCTCCAGTCCTCCCCTCGCTGCCACAGCCAGACGGAGCGAGAAGACAGAGAAGAGCAGAGCAGCAGAGGAAGAAGAAGAGAAGACACACCATGGGCTTATTTGCGGAGATCCCTGGGGTAGCACCGCCCTCCGATGTCTTCGACCGCCGGAGTTCACCGCCACATCGCCACCGACTCAGGATGCACCAGATCTGGCCCAAACAGATCGATGCCTTACTCCAAACTACCGGTATCTCGTCGAGACTCCTACAACTAATCCTACTAGCTACTCCGACATCTCTCCCTCCCAATCTCCGGCCAACAAATCTGCCAGAGAAGGGTTGGGTTCGAGCCGGTCTTCTATGGTCAATGACCAGACACGCTGGGAAGAAGGTGAGACGGGGTTGGGGAGACGATGTGCTCAGGTTCGATATTACGCAATGGTTACTGTCATGCTGACTTGGCAAGAGGAAACGGTCGATAGAGATGCCGGTGAGTCTGGTTATGAATTTTAGGTATTTTTGTACAATTCCGAGGGGCTCACTTGTCAGATCTGTCTCTATATAAAAAATCACCACCGTTGTGGCTCTCCGTACCATCACCACCTCCTCCCGACACGATATAACTAGTCTCCATGGTGGTGTGTGCTGCCATAAGGATGTCTGCATGCGGCTCGCAAAGAACATGGAGCTCGTTGGCATATATCTCCCTCTGAGCGCCGAGAACGAACCGGTGTTCGGTTCACATCGCCTCCGGCATGCTCCGTGTTCCTGACATTGTGGTCTCCTAGTGCCTAAACCATGCCAAATAGCTCTGCCACCTCGTGTTGGATTCCTCCGTCAAAGGAGTCAACCGGGTCTACATCAACCACCAACATGGTCATCGTCTTCTTCACCTCTGGCGCCAAACAGGGCGGACACATCGCAATCCGCAGAGCCCAGGCTCAAAAAGGCCCGTAGAGCACATGAAAGGGCCAAATATAGGCCTTCCTAACCTAGATCTAGCACGGAAGCTTATGATGTCGTCTCCTCCGCCTCACCACCTCACACCGTCCCACCACCATTCCCTGTTGCTGACCACTCGGCTGACCAAACTTGGTCGGCCGACGGTCAACACCTCACCACCACCGTCCCTGTTGTTCACCATTCTACGCCACCTTGGTCTTGAAGCCAACAATGTTGCCTCTTCGTGGCAACGCTGTCGGCAGATCTGGCCCACAATGAGCACAAATGACCTGGCCACATAGCCCCATGAAATTGTCCTCCGAGCAGCTCAGCATACGACCCAGTGCTTCCCCTCCTTCCCAAGTGCAACCAACGTACCCATCTTAGATCCCTGGGCCGAGATCGAAAGAACAATAGCATACCACCACTACCCCACATAGGCCTCCACACAAGCGGGAAAAAGAAGGCCACCATCATCAGCACCGCGTGAGCTTTGCCCAACGGAGACCGGGGGAGGGGCTCGAATAGGGGAATAGGGTTCGCCGCCTCGGTCTCGCGGGGAGGAGCACTCTGAAGCGAGCAGGTGCGAAGCCTTCTTATACTCCCTCCGACCTATATTAGTTGACTTGGATTTTTCTAAATTCGGATGTATCTAGTACTAAAACATGTGTAGATACATCCGAATCTAGACAAATTCGAGTCAACTAATATGAGTCAGAGAGAGTAGATAATTTATTAATGCACCGCTTCTTCTAATGTTCCTCACTTCTGATTCGGGCCACCAACACCAGGAGGCATTGACGTGCAGGATCCACGGATCCGATCATACTCAATCAACGTCATGCACGATTGACCTCAACCTCCATTCCAGTACTTGTGCACGATAAAAAAAAAGCCCCAAAAAAGACAGGCAGTTTCCCGATTGCTACAGTATCCGCCGATCTTTCCCGATCGATCAAACAGTAAATAAAAGTTGGGCACCGGCCCGGCGCATGATCCAGCGCAGAAGAACAGAGCTGCGTGATCTGCCTTGCCTTGCACGCCAGACCCCGTCCGTAGCTTTCACGGCCAAATCGGAGGCGTACGGGTCTTCAGCCATTGTGTGGCCGTGCAAGTTTAGTCTTCCTGATGCAATGCGATGCAAGCTAGCCTGACGACGAATCTCCGAGATTGCACTGCACTCTAAAGTCCAAACTGCATGTTGCAGAATACGACGTGCGTTCAAGTCTTCAGACCCACGGTATCTGCAGATAACATTTTCTTTGCCACGAAAATTAGTATATTATGTTATCCACATGCGAAGCGCAAGCTGTAAACTAAAGGCGACGAAAACGATGCCAGTGATTTAGTATATACTCCCATCGTTTCAAAATATAAGATATTTTAGTTTTATGAAATAAGTGTATCTAGTCTACTTTTAATGTGTAGGTTCATCTAGATTTAGAGTGAACCGACACGCTAAAAAGTGTCAAGATACACTCCATTTATAAAACTAAAACATTTTATATTTTAAAACGGAAGGAGTAGTTAGTGTAGGGCTTGGTTTTGTCGAGATCCGGAGCCGACATACAGCTCACCACCCTCAGTTGACTACCGTCGTTATGTGGACTATCAGTAACAATCTGCCACGGACACCATGCTTATGCTTCCAGCAGCTCTAATGGTGACTGTAAAAATGCGAAATATAAATACACGATACAAGCATATTGTACTCGCAACTTATAGGTTAAGAATCGGCCGCGGAGAACGGTGAGTGTAAAACGATTCTACAGCTGCGCGTTATATGGTTCAGATCATTGAATATTGAGCAAAATTAAGAATAAAAGCAGTGTGATTCTACATCTGCGCGTTCCATATAGAAGGAGCGCAGCGGCGTTCTATACAATTGAAGCTCCGGCGCGGCTGCGGGAGTTCCAAGGCGCGGCGGGACGCCAGCGGGAGCTTCACTCCTCGGAGAGGTCGATGAGGTCGGCCATCTTGAGCTTGACGACGGTGGTGCGCGCCGCCTCCCTATCCCTGGCGACGCGCGCGTTGACGAGCTCCACGTTCCGGCGCCGCTCCGCCTGCTCGCGGACGATCTCCGCCTCGTGCGAGAGCTCGGACTCGCGGGACAACATCTCGAACGTGAGACGCTCCTCGTCGGAGTCGTTGGCATAGTCGGCGGGGATGACAATGGCCGCACGCCGGGAGAAGGGTCGGGGAGGGACGGAGGAGCGGCACAGAGCTCCCCTCTCCAAAAGGGGCTCACCGGCGTGCGCGTACTCGCGAATCGTCGGCACGTGTTCTAGGGACGGCGGTCGGTAGAGCTCCATTGACATGGCGTAGCGGGCGAGCGACGCCGACGGACGCATCCCGCGGTTAGTTCACTTCTTCGCCGCCCTCTTCTTTGTGCCCTCCGAGCAGATTATCTTCCGCCGCTCGTCCTCGGTGAGCTCACCTCAATGGTGAGGAGTTCAGCCGCACCATCACCCTGCCTCCGCTGCGCCCTCCCCCGACTCCAAAGTGGCAGCACGACGGCGTGGATCTAGCGGTGGAACGCTCACGATTGCTCGCCGGAGTTAGAGCCAGCGGCGACGACGCTAGGGTTGGGAGAGGGAGTGAGAACGGGTTTGGACCCTTAACCGCTCATGCGCCCTCTACTTGTACCAGTCGAGTTGGGCAGTTAACGGGTCACCGTAAATGATTTTACGGGTCAGACTGATTTACTGTCACCGCTAGAGCGACCAATAACGTGCGGACCTGTAAACCCGCCGGAATTTTACAGTTTTCATATGTCTACGGTCACCGTTAGAGCTGCTCTTAATACATCCAGGCACCAAATTATTATTGATAGATTCCAAGAATATGTCCCTCTTAATTTTACATTTTATCAGTACTAATAAAGTAGAGTTGAGTGGGAAACTACAGTTCTCGTCTCAACCATCAAAACACATTTAGCATGTTTGTGTTCAGTGAACGGAAATCCAATTCGGCTACGCGTGCAAATGAAAATATATTTCAAAATATTAAAAAATAGAAAAATATTTGCGTATACATTCGGATACTAAATGTTCGTAGACAAGTTTGGGTGAAAAGAATATTTTAGATATCCCATGTAAAAAAACAAATTTAAGTGTTCAAACGTTTCTATTCACGAACATGTTTTGTCTTTTTACACAAGCCACATAAAATGTTCATTCTTTCTAAAAATCTTGTGTACGGCCGTAAAATGTCCGGATATATATATGGAAATTTTTGTTCAAATATTTTTGATAGTTTAAATTTTATCTTTTATGTATTTTTTGTAATAAGTTTATTTGCACCTAGGAGCCAAAACACCACCTCCCAGTTTTTGTTTATAGATGGGCTTTGTGTGTAGATTCACCAAAACAACTAATGTAAAAAGAATTTTTCAGTAACGCTCGATCGTGATGACAAGATTATATATCTACTAGTTAAATGTCCGTGCGTTGCCACGGTAAAACAAGACATGGGGAAAAGTGATTTTATTTTGTTAAGCATCACAAGCATGATGACTTGTAGTTTTATTTATCTTACTAACCCTATGAGGACCGACATGTTCTATTTTTGTGTCATGTCTTACTATAGCGCACAATCAGTGATTCCAACCATGTTAGTCGTTTTTGCATAAGACAATTAGCAGCACTTTCATTTGTGTAAGTGTGCCAATAACAAGATCCTAATTCAGTGTCCAAATCAATTCTAAAAAGTGCAGCAGAACACCGAATACACTGAATATGAAGCAGCGAGAAAGAAATATGGCGTCTCTCTTTTTTAGACGCCGACAATAATTTTAATATGAAAATATTATATAACTAGAGTATATAAAACTACTGCTTCCAGCAACCATACAACATATTTTTCTAAAAACCTATCATTATTTCTCGTTTCTTTCCTCCCTTGTGCGGCATTTATAGGGTAGACAGATGCTTCGACTTCGATCAAACACTTCTTTTCTTGCACCATAAAACTGAAAGCGCATACATATAGGTGGAAAGGCTCGCCAGACACTTCTACATAAAATACTTATACATTTTGTAACATAAAAAAAACCAAAAAGATGTACCCACAAAATCAGTCTTCCATTCATGTCCAAAGGGATGGTATATGTTTAACAAATAAAAACATCGCCCATGAAAATACGCCTGATGGAAATGCGAAAATAGTACAAGAAAGTACTGCTCTCAATTTTTTTGATCATTTTAGTCAAATTTGTCATACTAAATGGAAAATCTTACACAAATTAGCTTGATAATTATACAACACACATGTCTTGGATATAGATCTTAGGACATAAGTACTCCCACAATGCCCATACACAAACTATATAATAAATACTCTTTCACACTAACTATTTTGCTCAAAGGAGCAAGGCATTCATATAGCGTTACTAAGACTATTTTGGGTTGGCTCGTCTGATTGGACGGTTGTGTGATAAAAGTCACTAAAATATTTTTTTTATAAATGACGTCACACTGCAAGAAGTGAAAGAAACAAATTTAATGGTCTCTCGAGTTTTCTATTATTGCATATGCAAAAAAACAATTGGTGCTCTAGAGGATATTCAAATATAGACCTTTTTAATCAACATTTCAATGACAACACAAACCTAAGAGAACACTCATAACTTGTTTTACTCAAACTAAATGACATGCTCTTGATCTATTTCAATATTGCAATACGAAGGGCGAACTTCTATTTTACATCGCCTTTGATGTTTGTTGGTCCCTAAATATAATCACAAGTTACCTTCTTATGTGGGTTAGAGCCAATGGATCTTATCCATCTCAGTTCGCCTATCGTGCCTAGTCTGGACCTGTTGGAGCTTTGGGGCATGGTGAATTTTTTTTTGTGTATTTGCCCATTTCTGAATCGTAGTTAGGTTCTAGCAGCATGCTAACCAGAAGAAAAAAATCGCCGCACACTGCTGCATTGTTCTGGGAAGTTTGGCACTGCTGTCATGTGCACTCCCTGCTTAGACTCCTCGTATTCTTGCAACTATGAAGACAAATAAAAAAACCTCATTAAGAAGCATATCTTGAACTGATAAAACATGTTTGTTGTTACCGAAACTTTGGAAGGGTAGGATAACTTAGAGCATACAAATGTAGTAGTGGTGCGAGAACCAAGATGTGTGCCTCAGATACCATCAATATGAATTATAATTGAAGCATCTTTATGCCTAGAATTTTCATTAATAATCCAGCACATGTTCAAACAATAAAACAGAAGTTTTGGAAAATACACAGAGAAGGCAATGCTCTGAAAGCATTGAACAAGACAAGAATCATTCCTCCCCCTAACCATTAAACAACCGATAAGTGCAAGACCTCTTCGACGGACCGATCTCGCCGCGCTGGCTGACAGTGCCTCTTCGATCCCCGAACCAACTGACCATTCATGCCTCTTCTATCCCTCAATGGCATGTAGGTTGTTGGTCTCAGAGTTCCCCAGTCAGATCCAACCTTTAAATATTTGATTGCCTTTTCCATGTGCAACAAAATCATTCATGATATAATGTGTGAGGATAGTTAAAAGAGGAAAATAAAATGAAAATGAGGATTAGATAAACTTGTAGATTGACCCTTCAGCATTTAGTCTGAACATGAGGAAAATAAATCCAAGAACCCTTTATTGATTGGAAATGAAACATGAAGTGTGGCTAACACCTGTAAAATATGATATGGTGGACTTGAATCTAGGGAAAGTATTTTTTTTAAAGACTAATACCAAGTAGGCATGTAGCAGTCGTCCTCTTGATCAATTTTTAGAGCAACTTATTTTATTTTTGGCAAACAAATAGCTGTGATTTTGAAGTCAAGTCCTAGCAAGGGAAAGCAGTTGAGAAATGCAATTGAGTTCCTATGATATATTCTTATCTACCCTGAAAGCATGTTACATATAGTCTGAATTTCATCAGAAAACTTCCTAATGAACTTTCTGAATTGGAAGTAGATTAAGAATAACTTTCACAAGAAAACTTTCTAAAAATAAACTTTCAGAAAACTCACATGACTTCCCACAAGCAAAACAAAAAAACACAAATACATACCTTGATTAGCAATAAAATAATTAGCAATTGAGGATCTTCTTTTATGCTCGATGTGATGTCTCCTTACAGAATATTTCTGAAAGCTGAAAAAATGTGGCACAATATATGAATGGAAGAAGTCTGAACTATATGGAAGAGTAAAAACTATCTTACTATAACTTTAGGTGGATTGCAACAGAACTATCATAATAAAACAACCGCGAAGAGAATTAATGCATGGGCATATAGAGAACACAATTCAACATGGGAATTTAAAAGTTGGCTCTTGACTATACTGTGTGTCCATGCAGATTCCAAACAATTTTTGCTCGATTAACTGGAACATCATAATGGATATACATATTTATGAGGTACCAGGAAAGATAGTCTAATAGTAATAATTTGTTTACTATCTCATCTCCAGATGATTTTAATCAGACTGACTAAGAACATACGGAGATGGACTAACACACCAATATGAATTAAGTGATAACAATCCTATATAGCCATGAGAATGTCAATGGAAGACCTGAAAATATGCAATTTAGTTATAATGAAACTAGAATGATGCTCAGTTGAGTCGCTCCAGCAAGCATCCGCCAGACCTATCCAACCCAGTGACTTGCGGTCATGTACATTAATACAACATGCATAAGTGCAGGGGAGCCAACCTCTAGCAAAACTAAAAGGAAAGATGATTCAGTGACAGAACATCAAGAATAGACATATTAGATTGTAAAAGCTATAAAAACTCACCTGAATGAATAGAATTTGTGACAGTGCAATTCCAATATATTGTTCAGTAACATATGCACTCTCATAGACGAACAGAAGGCCAACAAATATCAGATATTATTAAGAAAGTTGCTCAAGCCTCAACGAACCAAGCAATGGTTAGTGTAGACGCCGGATAGCATGCTCTCACTGTCAGAGTCGAGGGACCGGACCAGCCAAAGGATATGACCTGAGTGCCAGGGCAGAGGCCAGGTAAACCGACAAACGAAGAAGAGGCTTGTGCCCAGCTACAACCTGCATGTCGAGGGACACAGTGGAGCGAGGGTGCAGCGGGACATGGTGGCGCTACAGGATGGCAATCTGTGGGCCATGGTGGTGCTAATCGACATGTACATGAATAGTATCAAAGCTTCATTTCAAAGATAATACAGAAAATTGGATATATGCATATTTTTAACAAAAGAAATTGTATGTTTATATATATCTCACAAAGCAATGCGCTTTCTATTTCCTAAGAAAAGGAAAGAACCATTTTTAATGATTAATCAGTTGAATTTGTTAGAAGATCATACAATTTAGCAGTCATAGCTTCAAGGACTGATTTGTGAGTAGCAACTACCGGCAGCTCAACATGGAGCCAACAACATAACCTTGGAGGTGCGTGAGGCACAACCGGAGACAGAGAAGGAAAAAGGGGAAAAATTAATAGACAGAGATGGTGTGTCCGTAATGTTGCGGGGGAAAGCAAGACAGTTAGACCTAGCTATTGGGAAACCAACACCGCAAATTGGGATGAAAAATCGGTTGAGATAAACTTGCACATATGAATGACATGTGAACTATGTTAGATTCGACAGAGACAAATATCAGATATGTATACCAGTTTGATAGACACAAAAATGATCACACTATTTTTTTTTGAGGTGAAACAGTAGGGAAAATCCCCACTGCAATTTTTTTCTATTAAAAATATGGAGATGTAACAAGGAGTTATTACAAATGAGTCTAATGATCTAAGAAAGATCAAGAAAAATAAAAGGATCCACCTCAAAGAGGGTAGCAATCTACTCTATCTCTGGTCTAGTTGTTGGTTCAGCCAAGTATTGAATTTCTCCTGGTATTTTCTTTTAATTCTGAATTGCACCCATCTCATCTCTTGATAGAAAATTGTCTTCCATCCTTCTAATGTTGGCCTTTTATCATTAATTTTTTTTCATTTCTACAAATCCAGATACCCCAAGCAGCCAGGATAATAATTTCCATTGCAAAAGGCAGATGCAGCTTGGTTTTAATATCTGAAAAAGGCTCCAATCCTGATAAATCTACTGCTCTGTCTATGCAAATATGATCCCAGCAATTTTTTGCAAAGGAGCAATCCTAGAATAAGTGGTTAACCGATTCTTCCAAGTGGCAATTGAGAATTGCACAATTATAATCAGGCAGAGTAAATTGTTTCCTTCTCAGAAGATTCCTTGTATTTAATCTATCCAGAAGCAAAAGCCAAAAAAAGAATTTGTGTTTGTTCTGGCAAGAGGATGCCCAAAGCCAAGAAAAATGTGGAGGTGTAGGGGAGTAACCAATCATGGAAGAGTAGGCCTTTTTTACTTCAAATCTATCAGACCCCCAAATATAACTCCAATTATCATGGAGATTTTCTTGTAAGGTTGGAAGGATCTCTTGGCATCTATCTTCTAAGTTTAAAAATTCAGAGTATGCTTGTTGAGAAAGAGGCAGGTGGAAATTATCCTCCAAGAAATCAGCCTGTAAAAATTCTTGCACACTGATATTTGATGACTTTGCATAGGACAGCAGATGTAGGAATTTATTCATTAAGTAGTCATCTTGCCAAAGATCAGTCCAAAAATAAGCAATTTTTCTAGACTTCAGACTGCATTTAGCCATGGCCTTAAAATTATCAATTAGTTTGATATGAGCTTTCCACCAGAATGATCCCTCCATGCTTCTTCTAGGTAATTTTCCATTCTTATAGTATGTTTTCCAAATGAGATGAACCCAAGGGATATCATGGTGATTGTAAAATTTGTCAAGGTGCTTTAATAGGAGGGCAAAATTTTGAATGGTTAAATCTAGGACTCCAAGGCCCCCTTGATTTTTAGGACGACAAATCTTATTCCATGACACCAGAGCCTGCCCCTTGGCTTGAACATCCTCAGTCTTTTTTCTCCAAAGACAGTGTCTCATATATTTTATGATCTGATCTTTGATAGCAACTGGCACCTCCAGGAAACTCATGAAGAATAAAGGGAGTGAGGATAGAACAGATTTAACCAGTTGCAGTTTTCCTCCATAGTTTAGGAAGTCAGCAATACCACAAAGTCTTCTTTCTACTCTTTAAACAATAGGCAGAAAATATTCCATGGATGGCTTTGATAAGCTTAGGGGTAATCCAAGATAAGTGAAAGGGAGGCTACCAGTTTGGCAATTGATTGTCTGAGCAAAGTGGATCAGCCTATCATTGCATAAATTTATTGGCATCATGCTTGATTTCAAATAGTTGACTTTGAGTCCAGTGGAAAGTGCAAAAGTTTGAAGAAGAGCTTTTAAGCACAATAATTGAGTAGCATCTGCTTTTAATACAACCAAGGTGTCATCAACATATTGAATTACAGGGAAGTCATTGTTAGGAGGCCCACCTATTGGAGGGGTCAGAAGTTGGAGGTACATGGCTTTATTCAAGACAGATTGGAGAAGGTCTGCAGCAAGAACAAAAAGGAGTGGTGAAAGGGGGTCTCCTTGCCTCACACCTCTCCTGCAGTATTTTTTTCCTGGTACTCCATTTAGAAGATCTCAGAGGAGCTAGACTCAAAAATCATCTCAATCCATTTAATCCATTTCCTGCCAAAACCTCTAGCCTTGAGAATATTTATGATGGATGAATGATCAATTGTATCAAATGCCTTCTCAAAGTCCAATTTTAAAATGAGTATTTCCTCCTTTGATTTGTGGCATTGGAAGAGATATTCAAAAGCCCACCCAAGGTAATCCTGAATAGACCTGTCTTTGAGGAAGCCATATTGATTCTTATGTACCAATTTCAGAATAACAGTCTGCAGTCTGTTTGCAAGGAGTTTGGTAATAATTTTAAACACACAATTTACTAAGGATATGGGTCTGAAATCAACAGGGGTGGAAGGGTTTGGCACTTTAGGAATGAGAGTAATGTAGGAGGAGTTGATACTTTCAAGAGAAACTTTCTCATTATAGAAATCATGGATGAGCAATTTGAAATCATTTCCAATGATGGGCCAGCAGCTTTTGATGAATTCATTGTTGAAACCATCAGGTCCAGGAGACTTGTCATTTGGCAATTCAGATATCACCTCCTCAATTTCTTTGGCTAGGAAAGGCATTTCAAGTGAATTTCTCATTTCCTCAGTCATATCATTTCCATAAAAATCTTCAAGATTGAAGAGCATCTCAGTTTTTATAGAAGTACCCATTCTAGCTTTGAAATCATTCCATGGAATGCCAGCTTTGTCAGAGTGAGCAAAGATTTCTTGTCCATTGTCATTCTTAAGCATTGAAATATAATTGTGTCTATAACTGATGGTGGCCTTGGAGTGAAAGAACTTTGTGTTTTCATCACCTAATTTCACCCATTTTATTTTTCCTCTCTGTTTCCAATAGGTGTTTTGATTCTGAAGAAGAGAAATAACATGGGATTTCAGGAGGTCTCTGAGGTGCCATTCATTGATGGTTAAAGTTCTAGATTCTTCAAGCAAATCCAGAAGGTCAATTGTGTCATTAACCTTCTTAATCTGATCTTTTAAACATGGTAATTGTCTAGCCCAAATCTTGATACCTCTCCTCACATTTTTCAATTTGGCACAAATCCTCTTTGCCAAGTCAAGATGTCCCACTAGTATATTCCAGGCATTTTGCACGATTTGTTTAAAGTCAGAATGATGTAACCAGTAATTTTCAAACCTAAAAACTTGTGCTTTGGGAATATTAGTTCCAATTGAAATGACACAAGGAAGGTGATCTGAAGTGGGCTTGGAAAGGGGGGAAACAAAAGTAGAGGGGTATTTGAGGGTCCAGGAGCTAGAAGTAAAAAACTAGTCCAGCCTTTCCAGAAGGGGATCTTTCTGCATGTTGCTCCAAGTATATTTTCTTCCATTCAGAGGTAACTCAATAAGCCCCAAGTTGCTGATAGCTTCATTAAAAATCAAAGTATCATTAACATCTCGTCCACTCCTATTTATAGCAGTAAGTCTTCTGATAAGATTAAAGTCCCCCAAGACAAGCCAGTCCATATTATCAGGCATCACAATGTTGGAGAACCAATCCAAAAATTCATCTTTTCTATCAGCTTGACATGGACCATAGATGTTTGTAAGTGTCCAAATGTCATTAGAAAGCAGAGAGGAGAAAGTGACAGAAGTAGAAAATTCATTTTGGAAGGCTTTGGTGCCATTAAACAAAGAACTGTTCCATATAATGATAATTCCTCCAGAGGCACCAATAGAAGGGAGAAAGTCAAAGCTGTCAAACTTGCTTGGACAATTTTTTTAAGTAGTTCATGTCGAAGCATTCTCTTTTAGTTTCTTGGAGACAAATGATGTCACATTCAGATTCAATGATTTTGCTTTTTAAAGCCAACCACTTCTTTTCAGAGTTCATGCCTCTGAGATTCCAGTTCAGAATATTCCATTTTCTTTTGTTATTCATAGATAAACCGAGGGGTATAAATTTGGGGTGACACAAGATATGTAATCACACAAACAGACTTAAACTTTTCACAAGGTTCAGGAGCCATAGACACACATAGAGGCATAAGGAGTCTAAGAAGCTCAAAACAAGTCCCAAAAGTAATTGACCCAAACACAAAATGACAATATTTTTTAGACATTAAAACATCTCTTTAGGAGCTTTCTTCTTAGACTGCTGTCCACAGGATTCAGCAGCTCCACCTTTCTTCTTTCCATTCATGATTGTGTCAGTACCATTCTTTTTTAGTCTAGGCTTTCTAGGTGGTTTGATGATCAGATCATTGATCCTGCTCTTCTTCAGCAGCCTTTTTTCTAGTTCTCCCTCTTTGACCTTACAAAAAGAATCAACAAGGTTTTTAACAACTTTATTGCTGAGACAAGGTGGAGCAGCATTGCAAGAGAGACAATTTATATCAGAACAATTCACATGACTTTTAAAACCCCCATTAAGTTCCACAATTCTGGGACTCCTTCTCACCTCAGTGTCAACCATTGGTTCCTTTCCCCTTCTTTTTTTGGATGGAGCATTGGGCACCATCAGGTTTGGGGGAGAAACATTCAGGCAATGAGGAGGGATCTGCCCAACACAATCATCAGGGATAATGAAAGTAAAGGTATTTTCATCAGCAATTGGCTCCTTTATGATATCCCAAAGAGGAGAAGTAAGAAAGTGTTTTGCCCAACTGAATTTTTCAGGAGTGATGAGCATAAGGGTTATAAAGTTGAACCAACTTACAGGAATATCACACTTCAGACTGTTTTTGCCAGGTGGAGAATTGTTTATGTGAGGAGCAAAGAATCTATCCCAAAGATCCAGTCCTTGCTTGGAGAAGGATTGTTTAGCAGCCAGCACATCAGGAGTAGAGACAAAAGAAGTGAAAGCCATCCCCACTTGTAAATGAGCCTCATTGGGAGAAAGAAGATTAGTGTCTTCAATCATCCAATCATCATGCTGGTTCACCATATTAGAATGTTGGACCTCCTCCTCATCATCCTGATAGTTCTGAAGGATATTGAACAGTCCATCACCCATGCCAACATCCTGATTGTTCTCAACAATCTGCTGCTCAACCTCAATGTCATCATCCCCATGAACAGAAGCATTGTCATTACTAGAGGAAATATTGATAGCAGGGATAGAACCAGTGACAACACTGTTTGCCTCTTGTGGTGGTAAATTCAGATTATCAATTGGCATGTCCACCCCCTATGCAAAAATTGGCCCTTGAACAGGTGCATTCCATTGTCCCCAACCATCATTATTCTGTTGAGGAGCAGGTTCAACCCACTAGTCCAATCCACCAATGTCACCTTCAGGCTGAGGAGGTGGTGGTGGGGGAGGAGGACCAAAAATAGGCCCCATGACAGGCATAGGATGAGGGTCTTCATTTTCATTAGGCAGTGGGTCCTCATCAGGTGGGCCCCCACCCAGGAGATTGCTGTTTAAAAGTTCTATAGAAAATGTCTAGGATTCAGTCTCCATAAGGTCCCCAATGGTAAATCTAACACTTTTGGGCACATCCAACAGGTCAGTGACTCTGAGCTTAGCAATGATTCTGCCTTTGTGCTCAGGGTCTCTTTCCTAAAGGAGCACCTTTCCAATATCAGCAAAGACAACATTCAGGTCATCAGTATGCCAGTGATCAAGAGGAGGGCCTCGAAGCATGACCCAACATTCATTTGTTGAACTGAGACCTTCGTCAGTTGATTCCTTCATTGTGCCTAGCAAATGAGATTGCAACATCTTGGAAAGGGATTGGTCCAACATCGATTAAACGATCCCGGTCACTGACATTATTAAATTACACATATGCAGAGCCAAAAGGACAGTCTTGGATATCACGGAAATCCACCCGAGCAACATTGAAAAAGAAATCTTGCAAAACCTCTCTGATATTCTCGAAAGGAACTGGACCAGGGGGGAGGGGATGAATGTTCGCAATAGCATACTGTTCATGAGCACGTGGGCGACGAGGAACCACCACCCTCTTGACACGATTCCTGCCAGCCACCTGAAGAATCTCGAAGCCATGAGGGAGGAAAGGATGTGGGTCCAGCGGAATGTTCGCCATTGCGGTGTCGGTTGTTACCGACGACAAGCGGAGAGAGGTGGTTGGGGTTTCTGCAGGCGTGGGAGTTGAGAAGGCAGGGGGGTCTGAATTTTTCTTTTTTGGGCGAGGGCAAAGTCTTTTAGACAATCGAACACCCTGGGCCGCGAAACTTGCGGCGAGACTTGGGCCCTGAACCAATTAAGGTAAGAGTTGTTGCGCCAAGGACGTGTAGGGAAAGTTAGAAATTTCAAAAAAGGCAAAAGACCAGGCAGATTAAATGTAGTTGATTCTTTGCATGTAAAAAATTTAGCTTCCTCAATAACTCCGTTAACCACAATTTCCGCAAAAGACGTGCCAGGTTTATTCCCCCTAATTCCACCCATGATTTGACCCTTTTTGCATGGGGATTTTGGAGAGGAAACCGGTAAACCGATACGATCAAAAACAGAAGAATTATTTTTCTTTTTGTACGAGACAAAAGTCCAGTCTTTGTCAATTTCTTTGTAATATTCTCTCTCTTCAAATCTCCAATTCAGACCACCTTCTCCCCACAAGTTGATTTTCAAGCCAAAGACTCATTTGAGAAAGTATTCGAATTATAGATCTCAAAACCCACAGCTCGTGAAGCAACTGAAAACCGAAAGGTTCTATCTTGAAGAAGTTTGACTTGAAATTTTGAAGCTAGACCACCAAAACAAGCTTGAAGGGCAATGCCAATAGTATGAATATCAAGTTTAAAGTTGGCACGACCAAAAGAGCCAACCAGAAAAAAAAGGTCTTCTGCGGAATCCACCAGAGAAATTAACATGGTGTCCGAATTTCTTGAAGACATTTACCTCAAAATTTTTGCCTTTAGATAAATCCAATGAAATGCACTTGGTGATCCTCTCCGGTGTATCTTGCACCTTGTCGGAATTCAGGTCTTCAAGGATTTGAGCACCCACAACAACTCTTTTGACAACTAGATCTAGTGTCAAGCCAGAAAAAATCTTTTCATCTTGCAGAAGGAATCTAGCATCAATCACCACCTTATTTTGATTAAGCAGCACAATCCGCTTAGCATGAGAATAAAGGATCAAAAACCCTGGAACATTGCCTGAATCATCTGAAGGCAAGGAAGAGCAAGTAACATGCCACTTAAATTTCAAATCTTCAGCCAAGCCAACACCAGAAGAAGAGTCAGCAAGAAAGCCAGGAGAGTAGGTCGAAAGATCATTGATCCTAGCAAGATGAGAGGGGAACCTCACCACAGATCCAACAGAAAGCACCTCCCCATTTTCTAGGCATTTACCCTCAAGAGGAAAACCATTGGCATTGAGGATAACCAGCCAGCGCTTTGCCGAGAGAATCAGAGAGCCAACAAGGAACTTACCATCAGTGGAACTTTTTGAGTAGGTGATATTCTAGTCACCGCCAGATGAATCCAACGTAGAGAAACCCATGGAGAGGTGTGCGACGGCGCCGGAGTGGCGCCGGCGAGAGCCGGTGGAAGGGACCTCAGAGAGACATGCCTCGGAAATCATGCGACGTTTGGCTAGCTTGCCAATAATAGCTTGCCAATAATAATGATCACACTATTCAGTGTATGTATGTGCAAAATTTATGAATGATCTAGAGAATGATGAGCAAAATGATCCAGAGAATGATGTACCTTACACTCTCCTTTCTCTTTATTCATTCGAATGGTGGCACATTCCTCACATACTTTCCATATGCAACCTTCTGCTTCCTCTCAAGAATAAGGGGATTATAATTTCGCATCTTTAAAACTTGCTCAAATGTCCTAATCAACCCAACAAGAGCAAAATTTAGCTCTCGTTTCACCAATCTGCACATCAAAATTCCCACAATGAGAGCATACACTGGCACTTAATGATGTTGGAGTTTCATCGGGGCTCACAACATGACTTGAGTTTACCGTGCTGTTCAAATCTCCAAGAAATGCTACTTTTAAATGGGAAGGACCTTGCCCAAATGGATGGCATGACCTATTTTCCCTAGATAATATGAAGCATCACCATAGTTCGACAGAACTACAATAGGACTAAGCAAAATAACTACGGAAAATAACAATTAAGCAAGAAGTGAATGACCTCATCTAGGAGAACAAGACTGATGAACGCCTATGTAACGAGCAGTTGTATATAAACCTGCACCAAGGATAATTATGTATGTTTGTTAATCCCCCTTTCACTAAAAATCGATATACAAACTGCAAGCAAGGAAAACTAAACATGCAAACTGGGTAAGTGGGCACAAACTATGGATAGCCTAATCTGATGACAACAAATATATCAGACGAAAGGCATCAATATTATATAATATTTTGGAATAATAAGAACATTTATAGCTTGCACAAGCTAGGAGCACACCAATCAGTAATCACCCAAGAGATTTGCATACATCAAGGTATACATGCAACAAAGAAAAAGGAAAGGATACAACGAACCTAACAACTATTTTAGAAAAAAAGCTGATGTCATGCCACTGGTAAAAGTAACCCTGGAATCATCAATTCAGGTAAAACAGATAACATGTTCAAGGATGTCGTAGTTTTATCTAGATATGCATGTATCTATGTGTACTTTAGTGTATAGATATAGACAAATCTAGACAAATCTGTGACATCCTTTTTAAGGATGGAGGGAGTATATATTTTCTCTATAAAAAGCAATTCTAAAATAAGGGGTAATTAAGTCCCAATACTTCCAATAATATGAGAACACTTTCCGATCGCTATTCGGGAATTAAACCACAACATGAACACCTCACAGGCTAACCTCCGTGATGAGAAAACAGATTTCCCAATACTTCCAATTCGGCTCGTGCAAATGAAAACATATTTCAAAATATTAAAAAATAGAAAAATATTTGCGTATACATTCGGATACTAAATGTTCATAGACAAGTTTGGGTGAAGAGAACATTTTGGATATCCCATGTAAAAAAACAAATTTAAGTGTTGAAACGTTTCTATTCATGAACATGTTTTGTCTTTTTACACAAGCCACATAAAATGTTCATTCTTTCTAAAAATCTTGTGTACGGCCATAAAATGCCCGGATATATATATGCGAAATTTTTGTTCAAATATTTTCGATAGTTTAAATTTTATTTTTTATGTATTTTTTGTAATAAGTTTATTTGCACCTGGGAGCCAAAACACCACCTCCCAGTTTTTGTTTATAGATGGGCTTTGTGTGTAGATTCACCAAAACAACTAATGTAGAAAGAATTTTCCAGTAACGGCTCGATCGTGATGACAAGTTTATATATCTATGTTCTATGATTACAACAATACTAGTGGCTATGTTGCTGAAATGTGTGTGGCGGATCCTCCAAGACGATGGAGGCCTCTGGCTGCAACTCATTACAGCCAAGTACCTTCGGGGCCGCCCCTGCTGGCCTGTGAACGGCGAGAGGGATCCCAGTACTTGGGTGCCATCCAGGACATTAAACACTTCATTCGCCAAGGCGCTCGCTTTGTGGTAGGCAATGGTCAGGAAGTCTTGTTTTGGCTCGACCCCTGGAGACAGGGGTCCCCTCTACAGGAATTCCCGGCCCTATTCGCCATCTGCGCAGCCCGAATAATGTTAGTGGCCGAGGCGGTGCAATGAGGTCTCTGGAATATCCCGTTCCGTAGGACCTTCAATGACGCTGAGGCCGCAGACTTTCTGAGGTTGTGGGGCTCCTTGCCCCTATCCCTCTCAGAGGAGAGGGATAAGGTGACATGGTACCAGTCTCCCTCAGGAGCTTTCTTAGTTAGTTCGGCTTACAGGGCCCTATTTCAGGGCCCTTAGTTACCTTGGACAACGCACCTATGGAAGGCTCCCCTTCCATTGAGCTTGCGTATTATTCTGTGGCAGTTGCTTTGGGATCGTCTCCTTTCGGGGGTAGAGGTCTCAAAACGTAATGGACCGGGCAATGGGTTGTGGCCGCTATGTGGGATGCCGAAGACGCACATTATGTTCACATGTCCTGCCGCGCGGTTTCTGTGGAACTTCGTCCGAGAAGCGCTAGGGCCTTCCTGACAGGCCCAAGACCTCGACGAGTTCCTAGAAACGGAGGCAAACCGTATCGGGAGGAGGCGCCACCTCTTTTGGTTCGTATTTGCAGCCATTACGTGGACACTCTGTAATATTCGCAATAAGATGGTGATCGAGTGGATTTTGCTTCTGACGCTGTGTTTTCTTTGCTTGCCCACCTTCAGCAGTGGTTCCCTCTTTCTAGGCAGAGGGACCGGGAGAGCGTGGACGATATTATGCAGGCTCTCAGGACGTCGGCGCAACGCTTCACGACTTCTGCTAGTACCTTCGTGGCTTCCTAGAGCGAGCTCCTCACCAGCTCCGCTTTTCTCTTTCTTTCTTTTTTGCTCCCTTGGGCTTGATGTGCCGTGGTCCCAGCGTTGTCTACTTTTATTTTCACTTTGGACACCTCGGCGTCGGTGACTTGTTGTACTGTGTATGAATTTGGCTTTATTTATGAAACGGGGCATAAAACTTGTTTTGAGGAAATAATACTAGTACTCCCTCCGATCCAAAATACTTGACTCAAATTTGTCTAGATTCAGATGTATCTAGACTTATTTTAGTGTTAGATACATCCGAATCTAGACAAAACCAAGTCAACTAATTTGGGTTGAAGGAAGTACACAAAATGTTCATTATGGGAATTATGAGAATCAATGCGGTCAAACAAACCCTGCTGCTACGAACTTTCTATAGAAAAGGTTGGACTGTGATGACAATAATGCACAAAATGTTCATTTGGAGAAATAATTACCAATGAATTCTCCTTTTGCAACTAAGTCAAACACGCCAGAAAATGGAAGTCCGAAACCCGTCGATGCCAAACTGTCTCCTGCTTTTTGGTTGAAGCCTTTCAGTAGTCATTTTCATCGTGCCTTTCTTCAGATAATTCGCTCTTTTCTGCTACTATTATGTATCTGCTCCAGCAAATTGCCAACCAACATCTCGATGAAATCACGGAGAACCACACCCATTGCTGAAATTCATTACTCCACAATGTGCGAAGACAAAAGAAGCTGCAACAAATCATGGGACGCCTTAACCATGTATGGATATTCAATCATCATTAAGGGCTCGATTCTGCAGACTAGGACGATCGAATGATAGCATTGGGTTTGGACAAACTGTCTGCAACTCAGCTCTGCCCATCAATAAGTTCAGCTTTGCTAATCCACGGTCGCCTGGAGTTTTCTTATACCTAACTCGATTCTGAAAAGTGCAAGTTAATCCGGACCTGTCTCCCCGCTTCCCTGAACATTACATAAACAAACTGTTGTCGTGGATGGGAGGTAATTCTCCAGATTTAACACTTGATGTGGCAAGCTATGCGTGATGAGAGAACAGAAAAGCTTGGAGTAACTTAGAACTATTTTGTTTCTACATAATGCAAAACAGGGATATATCATATTCCGTGTGATGTTCTTCCCAAGAACTATATTTTGTTCGAATTAAAGAATTACTCAAAACTAAACCCAAAAAGAATACGAAGATGTGACAAAGGCATGTGCTCCGAAAGGGCCCCTAGAGAAGATGATGCGTGCGTGCACCCTATTGTCCAGCTTAGAAAGCATGCTTGCAAGGTGGTGTCCACTGTCGACTCTCCTGGACCATTGGTACATTCCTCTAGTTTGAAGATTTAGTGAAAGTATTGTGAAGGCACCATACTAATACCGCTATACAACAGTAGAAAGCAGAATCAGCGGAAATAGAATTAAGGCACAAATGGCCATAAAATCTTTCGGTCACAGCCAGATTGAGTGAAAAAGTAGAGAATGTTAGTCAACAAAGGAAAGATGGGTGGATGGGCCAAAGCCATGTGTACAGTAGCCAGCCCCGCACAGGACCCGGGAGACCACCTGTAATTGCTTTGGAGCCTTTAGTGGCCGACCAATAAACCTTCTTTGTTTGTAAATAACCTTCCATTCTATCTAATCGGATGGCAGAGCTCCTGCCTTGTCCTCAAAATATACAGTTGCCAGCACAATGCTACTCCTTATATTCTAGTGGCGGAGTACTAGATATACAGTTGATACGGAACCTTATATTCTAGTGGCGAAAATGAGTATATGAGAAATTAATTGGAAGTATTGCGAAGGGGAGTCATAGTAAGGTTATCAACAGCGGAAAGGAGATTCAAATGAACTAGAATTAAGGTACAAATGATATTACCAACAAATCTCTCAGTCAAAATCAGATTATGAAAGATAGAGGGTGTTAACCAGAGGCAAGATCAGTGAATGGGCCAAAGCCATGTGTATGAATTAGGAATCCAACCAACCTTACACCTAGGTAGTACAGTACTACAGTAGACAGCACAGTGCAACTAAATACAAAGGTGATAGCAAAAAAAAAAGAGGAATACCTTATATTTTAATGGGGAAAACGACAATGCAAATGAGAAATTACATGCATTTTATTATAAATAAGAAAATCATCCAAACGAGCTGAAGATGACTGAAAAATTTGTGGTGAGCAGTACAACCACACCTCAGACCAACCACACTAATCTACCTTGGATCGTATGCCGCATGTAAAGAGAGAAAGATCTATCACCAGTCATCCCAACATTTTACATGTTTCTGGAATTAACATGAGGGGAAATGAAACTTACAAGGCTAATGAATTTCTGAAGTTCTTCCAAAGAAGCCTCACATTCTTGATGTGTGAAGTCTCCACAATGTAGCTCAAAGAGCAAAGCATTGGAAAATTGATTCCCATATCTGCATTATCCATACTTCAATTAGTTCACAGAAGATATTTCCATATGAAATTAGTTCGAACCAAGTGGAGAAACAAGTACAGTATATAAGCATGTGAGTGAAGCTGCAGAGGTACCTTGTGCTCATTTAGGGAACAGCAGATAACAAAATTGTGCCACACATGCTCAGGCTAGTAGGTCGAGCAATAATTGTTGTAGAACGAAATGTTCATATACAATGTACATTTTGGTTCACTTGAAACTGCATACTTAAGAACATGCGAAAACTTTACAGGAAGAAACAGCATATCAACGAGTGACTTATGCAGGCTGCTTGTGGCAGGATTGTTGAAGGCAGACTAACCAGCTTTGAGGGGCCACTTGGCTCCATAAGGCAACTCGCTGAGATGGTAAGAATATGATGATTGCACAATAACAATACTAGAATTTATTTTGGGCTGCACTATGGAGTACACAATAGAGAGAAACATGACTTATCCATTAAGAGCAATTGTCTTGTATTATCAGGAAACGTCAATGACGGTGTGATGGTTACATACTTACATATATGTAAGTTTAAACACTATATGGCAACAAATAATCTTACAACTTGAAGTGCTCGATCAGAGCTTTGCTAGCAAGGTCCCGTTTAAAGAAGGCCCCCATAAATTCGGAAATGGTGAAACTCCTGTACTTTGGTGGGTTTTCTGAAGAAACTAGCCCTGGCAATGGTCCATAGAAAACTGACTCCCCTCTCTTCCCAGGATTGTAAAAGACAGCAACAGATACTCTGGCTTCTTCACGTGAATTCATTACCACCCTGTGTTCCACACTCTTGTACTTATCATTGGACATCATCTGATAAAAGGATAGGTAAAAAAATAAATTAGCTACAGAGATGATATGTGTCTCTTAAAGTTGGGCACCATGGACAGATCCAGCACCGGGGCTATGGGGGTCGCGGCTCCCCTCCCCCCAAACTATTTGCAAAAACAAGCTTTACTAGTTCATATACAGGCTGCATGTTTAACATAGTCTAGCCCAACAATTCAACAAACACTAAAAAACAATTTAACAAACAATACATCATCTTTAACTTTGTAGATTTTATGGGACTTTCTTTTTTTCGAAACGGAGATAAAAGCTTTGCCTCATCTAATTAATTAAGAAAGAGTTTAGAGTTTAAACTTACTTTCCATCTTGATAAAATTATTAATGACATGAAAGGAGAGGGGTCAAGATTTTTTTTTTAAATATGTGGAGCGTTCCATAGAACTTGATGAAAAAAAGTTGCCCCACTTTTAAAAATCATGTTGCTTCTGCTGATGGAGGACTGAGTCGATATTTTTTCACAGTGAAGCTAGTGATTAGTAGGTGGTTAATTGTTGAATAATTGTTTTGTTACATTTAGTAAGAGATATATCTTTTTGAAAATAATGATCATAATTTAGTCAAGATTTTCTAGGGCTTGGAAACATGTAAACTCGATTAGTTTGGAGTTTCATACACAATTTGAACTGTTTTGTAATAGTAAAATCTATCTGTTGTCCCTTAACTTGCGCGGTGCACTCGATTTAGTACTCAAACTCAAGATATGTACTTGGCTTTGTCAACTACATAGAACTATTGAAATACGCTATATGTAAAAAAATGCAGATGTCAAAACGGCTCCCATGTAAGTAAAACCCTGCATCCTCCATTGCTGTGCAGCGTGCATAATAATACTTTAAAGTGTATATTTATGTGGTTCAACATAAAAAAGGCTGATGTACAAATAATAGGGCTACTGAAATCTTACCTTAATTTTTTTGACAAAACCACTATATATGCTCTAATTTAGTGAATAGTTTCTTCTTCATGGAATTTCATATCTTTTTTCATGAATTTGCCAGGTGAAAGCATTCAGTTGCCGCTATTTTAATGTTCAGACTTGCTAAAACTTGTGATTGGAAACCTGAATCCAGTCCAGTCTAAGAACACAAGTACTAAGCCCAAGCCAAGTGCATTTGGATACGAATTGATAATTACAACCGAGAGATAGAGGATTTCACTTCAGAAAAGGAGATACCACGGAAATGTAATCGACAAAGCAAATAATCTTCAGCAACAGCTTCTGTTCAATGTTCACATGTTTCATATGACACAACTAAGAGTACATAATTCAGGTGGATGCACAACACGCGACCTAAATGACACCAACTGTAACCAGAAAGCATCTGTAGGCCTGCATCCGCTACATGGAGTTACCTAGACAGGGTTGTCATCAATCAGTTTTGCTAATTTTCTTTCTTACATCGTGACAGTAAGTGTGTTCTTGGGTTTGAAGTTGGAAAAAATCCAAATGCTAAAGTTAATTAGTACACAACTGAAAATATTTATAAAGTATTCGTTGTTGTACCGATTGTTCCTAATTTTTTCATCTGGTATGAGAAGAATTGGAACACTGCTTAACGCAATTCAAATATAATTTGACCGAGTTGTTACGGGCTATAATCAGTTGAGAGCATTTTGGGCATTGACAGAGTGCATTTTACCTGCAAGAGATCCCCGACATTGATCACAAGCGCGCCGGGCACAGGCTTGGCGTCCACCCAGTAGCTCTCGCCGTCCTCAGTGGTGTGCTTCACCTGCAGGCCGCCGACGCCATCCTGCGCAAGGACGGTGACCACGCCAGGGTCGGTGTGCGGGACTAAACCCATGGTGCGATCAGGCTCCGGGCACACCGGGTAGTAGTGGCAGACCATGACTTTCCCCTCCAGGCACGAGGCCTCCTCCAGCGCCGTCTCCCCGAGCCCGAGCCCCTGGGAGAGCAGCGCCATGACAGCGCGGGCCACCGCGGCGGTGTGAGCTTCCCATTCGACTATCTCCGAGCGGCACACCGGCGGGATCCGCTCCGTTTCGCACCGCGTAGGCCCGAACATGAGCTGGATGGTGTCGCGCCAGCTGGCGGCGGGGGAGCGGAACAGGTCAACGTTGGAGGAATAGGAGACCCCGCCGCCCATGGCGCGGCCGTAGTGCGCGGAGCGCTCGGGGGCGGGGAGCTCGTGGAAGGCGCGCACTGCGGCGAGGGCCCTCGCGGGGTAGTCGGAGGGGACGATGGCGTCGTAGTTGACGAGGTAAAAGAAGCCCCAGTCGCGGGCGGCCTCCGCGGCGGCGGCGGCGGCGATGGGCGCGGGGAGGGAGAGGTCGACGACGGGGATGGAGACGCCGGGGGGAGCGAGCGGGACGGAGGCGTAGGGGTCCGGGTGGACGAAGAGGTCTGGGACGGCGGAGACGCCGGACTCGACGAGGCCGCGGACGCCCGTGCGGGACTCGTCGAAGGCCTTGAGGAGGGCGGCGCGGTCGGAGTCCGGGGCGGCTGCGGCGGAGGACGCCATGGTCGTCGGGTTGCGTGCGTCCGTTGACTTTGAGGAGTATAGGGGATGGAGCCGAAAAGGACGCGTGTGGGTACTGTCCAGTTGGAAAGACTCCTTATCCTCCCACCATCGTGGCTGGTAGAATCCTCGCCGTGTGCGCGACCTCAACACCGGGCGGGGGTGTTCGGCGACAGTCGTGTAACGGCTTGGGACCGGCGGCAGTGGCGAGAGGCGCATCATGATGGCCGGACGCGACGATGCACGGTGTCCGTGGCGCGAAGAAGATGCACTGCTCCGGCGACCGTGGCAGCCGGCTGACGGCTGTGATGCTCGGCCACGGCGACGGCGTTGCTCAACGGTGCAGCGACAAGGAATTCCTGGGTGATTACAACCGATTTGAGCGATATCAAAGGTAAACAGAGAAAGAACAGAAAGATAGTACAGTATATTCGTTCACCCGTCGTGCGCTAGGCGTCAGCTAAATGATAATGTAACTTGGCCAAGTCAACTCTAATCTAGCTTCCTAAGCTGTCAAATATGTGCTCTATCACCCCGCGCACAGTATTTTCCCTGTGACTTCGCAACCTGTATGTGGTCTCAACATTTCCACATGATAAGTCAACAACATGCTAAAACCGTGTTAGCATTTTAAATACACACATGCAACAATTCCAACTTGTCAAAATACCATACGCAACATCAAAAATGTCAAAACCACTTACTTCCATTTTAGAATACCAATCTCTCCACCTCGTGCTTGATAGTCCTGAGCCTAACTCGATGGGATGGATCCGCCTCGCTAGAGTCCAGCCAAGCCAAGTGTACCAGCCCCCACCCCACACACAATCCTCGTCCTCGCCCACCCATTCATCATTGCCATGGCATCCCCTGGAGCTTGGTGGCACAAATCTCGCTCTATCAACCATCTAGGGTGCGAACACTATAGCCACCCATCTAGGTTAGGAGGATAGACATTTCCAAGAAAGAGGGAGGGGACGGGAGGGCCGCGAAGAGATGACGATCTGGTGGATGAAGATTAACAAGGAGGAAACATCAGAGAGAAAGAGAGAGACGCGTGTACGGGATGGAGCCGCGACTGAACTTTTGACAATCTGTGGATGTTTCTTCTTTCTTTGGAGTCATTAGCTTATTTGTTGAGGAAGGAACCAACAATTTATGTCAAGTTGCCACCAAAGGACACGTCATTTTGTGTCAGACAATGTCGCAAATTCAATACATACCCCACATAAGTTGAACCGTGATGCTAGGTTGCTTCTCATGGAGCAAGAATGCACTGTAAAGAATGTAGAGCATGAAGAGCACGGTTTCTGTGGCGCGAAGAAGTGCACTGCTCCGGCGACCACCTCGACTCCGACGGCTGTGATGCTCGGTCATGACGATGGTGTTGCTCAACGGTGCAGCGACAAGGAATTCGAAGAGAAAAGTTTAAAACAAACCTTGAATTCACAGACGTTAGCTAAATTAAACCCTGAAGTCTAAATCCCGGAAACCGGCACTCCAAACTTTACAATCCCAGTCTGTTTTAGACCCTAGACTTGTTTTCCACATAATAAAAAAACACACCCAAAATTAGATAATTTGCCGCCCTCACTGACTAAGTTGGCCCACGTGTCATGCGTATCTTCTACCTCGGTCTCTCCCCCAATCTCTGTGTCATATGTACAAGAGCACTCGGCCAGGCCATCTGGGCCAAATTCGCCGCCGCCTCCATTCTGCCGGCCGATGGCGCCAACCACGGCTCCGTCGACATGCTCAGTTCCTCCTGGATGTAGGCGTAGTGGCATAGCACCAAGTTATTCGATCTGGGCATACCAATCTATTACTCCCTCCGTTTGGAAATATAAAACGTTTTAGCTTTGTGAATAGAATGTATCTAGACACCTTTTAGTGTATAGGTTTATAAATATTTGGAGTGAACCTATACACTAAAAAATGACTAGATACATTCTTTTCACAAAGCTAAAATGTGTTATATTTCCGAACGGAGGGAGTATATACTAAAAGTACATTATGGGTTAACCAGAAAAAAGAGAAATAGTCTAGAAAATCTCACAAAAATCAGAAACATCTAACCGTCGATTTAACTAACTAGCAGATGCTAGCCAATGGATATTAGAAATAATCTATTGCCATGGAAGTTAATACCCACCAATGTCCTACTTAATTTTCTCGCACTCCTTTAAAACTACGTCTAGCTAATTAGGTCATGACTCTTCCATGGAATTGAAAGAAAAGCGAAGCTGCAGCCTCACGCGCTTAGTCGCCGCCGCCATCGTTGCCGTCATTAGGCAGAGCTAATTACCCGCGCTCTTATGGAATTGAAAGAAAAGGAAAGTTGCGGCCTCACGCCCTCACTCATGCACGCGGCGGCCGCCGTCAACATCGTTGTCGTATTCATTTCTTTTTGGATCGCCTGGCTGACCTATACTCCAAGTGCATGTATATCAGTGGTTAAGGTTCCAATTTTTTGGTCATGAATGCACTAAACCACCTGTACAGATCAGCTGGCAAGATCAATATCCGATCGAAGATTTGCACAGCCAAGAGCTAGCTTGGATCAAATACTTGCGTCTTTGAGACAGCCCATAGATAGATACGTATACATGTACCGTCACATTGCATGTACTCCGATCCATATTAGTTGACTTGAATTTGTCTAGATGCGGATATATTTAGACATATTTTAGTGCTACATACATCTGAATGTAGAAAAATTAAAGTCAACTAATATGGGTCGAAGGGAGTACAACTTTTGCTTTGACAGGTCCATGTATAATTTTATATCATGGCTACGATGCATGCCACTAGCTATGCAGAAAAAAGACCACATGCAATTTTAGGATGAAGGTTTGCTGCTGCCTCGACTAAAGCCTGTACATAATCTCTTCGTATCTTTGTTGCTTATTAGGTGCGAGCTTGCGCTGTCACCGGGGCGTAGAAGAGAGAGAGGAATCGAGATTCATATCGGTGCACCGCCCCCGGTCGCCCCATGGAACACACTGCTTTGTCCATCGTCACAGGATTAGTCAAAAAGGATTGATTCTCTCAGCTCACCTACGTCGCACTAATCTCTGTAAGGGTACGATCTCTTTTCCCATGAGGTGCTTATACGGATTAGCGGGTCAGCAAGTTGCAAGTGTCTGATGCAGAATCAAGTGAACTCATGGTGTATCTAAAATATATTACTGGTAAGATTAAAAAACATTGTACAATACAACAATCGTTTACCGTACAAGTGGAAGCTAGACGAGGATATCGTCCGATTTAGTTAGATTATTAGATTGATATATGCATGCACTAGTAGAAGAAGAGCCTTTTGTCCACCCCAGTTGGAGCATTAGTTCCGGTTGTGGTTGAACCCGGGGCTAATGTTCACATTAGTCCCGGTTTCAACGTAACAATCTTTAGTCCCGGATCAAACAGGACACCAACCGAGACTAAAGGGGTTGCAACAGACTACAGCCGGTGCGGACCCCTTTAGTCCCGGTTCATATCACCAACCGGAACTAAAAAAAAGGTAAAAAAATATTATGAAAATTTCAAATGGCCATAACTTTTGCATACGATATAAGGAAAAAACGTACAGCCTATCAAAACATGCAGAAAAAAATTTCTCTTCGATTTCAACAGCCTTAGACCGTTTTGGATTCTTTTAGATTCTTAAAATTCGAAAAGAAAAAAAGTTATTTGAAAAATTAAATTTTTATTTAGTAATTTTTTATGTCATATTTGAATTCCTCACTTTTTTTGATAATAATGGATATATTATTTGTCGAATTTCGATTTACCGATTTGAAGATATTATTTATGTCATATTAAATGAATAAATGACAAAAAATGAATAAAATATTAATTTAATTAGTTTTTTAATTTCATTAGAATAAAATATTATTATTATTACTTATTTATTATTGTTTACTTAAATAGTTGTTCATAATTTTAAAAAATAAAGACGGTTGATATATTGATATAAGTTAATAGGATTGATATACTAGTCTAGACAATAAGGTATAAGGTTCCTTCGCGCGAGATGGGAGAGATGGAATGAGGAAGTTAAGCGTGCTGGGGGTAGAGTAGTGCTAGGATGGGTGATCGATCGGAAAGCCATAAGTGTAATTTGACCTAAGATTAACTATAGTTAGTGTTAAAAATGAGAGATGTGGGAGATTAACGAGTCAGATAATTCGAAAGGTCAAGAAAAAATTGAATTTTTTTTTAGAATTTTTGTTTGAAAAAAAACCTTTAGTCCAGGTACGTATTACGAACCGGGACTAAAGGTCCCGCACGCTCGACACATCCTCGTGAGGACCTTTTGTCCCGGTTTGTAACCCAACCGGGACTAAAGGTTTGGAGCTTTAGTCCCGATTGCCCCGTTCCGGTTAGGCAACCGGGACTAAAACTCCTTAGAAATCGGGACAAAATGCCCATTTTTCACTAGTGATGGTTGATTAACCCACTGTAAGTTGTGCACCCATGCGTGTGAGCCGTGCATTAAGAACATACACATAAGCGTGTACTATTCATACAGGTTAATAAGAATAGGGACATGCTAATAATTTCAGCAAGAAGAAACTTCACTGGAATTTTATTATACTCCTCTGTCTCAAAATATGTGTCACAAATTTAGATGTATCTTGACACTATTTAGTATATAGATACATCTAAATTTAGAGAAATTGCCAACATCTATCTTGAAACCGAGTGAGTACAATATGTTGATATTGCTAATAAACCTTTGGACACTGTTCTTTAACCAAACTGACCATCTTTGTTATGATGTTAATACACCTTGCCACTTACCCTAAAAGAAACACTTCTTAAAAATATACTTTCTTATCTAACCCTTATAATAGTAAAGTATTTTCATATGAACTAATAAGAAAGAAATCACAGTATTTGGATACCATAGTTTTTGATTGCCGGCCACTAAATACTACAGTTTGTCAAATGACTACACCATTTTTTTTACATTTATCTATTTTGGAAAAAGTGGTATATACATCTTTCTTTAATACTGCAAAAATACTGCATTAGCAATACCATCGTGATCATATTATTAGTTGAAGCCAAAGACCTCAAAATGTTTAAAACCGTAGTATTTTAGAAAAGCATGGCTTTCTGAAATATTGTTAGAATACTTTTACGCTCACACGATTCCTTTTATAGGTTATAAACTATATGCATAAATGGTTGAGTTTTCATCCATTCCACCTCTTCAACTTTTCTGAGTACATGGTACACCAATTCAATTTTATTGACTGATATACATGTTAAAGTATTCTCAGTTGAATAAGGTTGTATTGAGGTCATCTGACACCTAACTGATGGTGTTCCTTTCTTATCTAACCCTTATAATAGGAAACCATTTTCATATGAGCTAAGACGGCTAGCAATAAGGACACGCAAACCCTCTAAGCATCGACGTACATCACAAGTTAACTTTTATGCTCACATATTTTTTATAGGTTTTAAATTATATGCGTAGAATGTAGATTTGTTCTCCACACCACATCTTCACATTTTCCCGAGTTCTTAGTCTATGTACAATAAATCTACTATACTACATGAAATACATGTTACATATTATTTAGATGAATATGGTTGTATTAAGGTAATACATTGCCTATATGACGGCGTTCATGGTGTGCATACGGGACAAATTTGTGATCCCTAGCTATTTTTCATTGGTAGGAATGTACACAAGGTATCACTTATTGTATTACTTATCAAACTAAAGAAGATTAATCAACTATATGAAGCAAAAGCACTTGACGATATTCCCATGTGTCATCGAGAACGTTTGGTCATCTTAAGTAATACAACCGGCTTGTCCTTTTCTAAAGAAAGGATTGGGCCACTTGCTGCATTTATTATTATTGTCTTTTATTTACTCGTACTTTATTTATCTACATTATCAAAAACCCCTAAAAATTCGCTTGCTAAGTATTTATAGAGAATTCCTGCTCCAAGCCACTCGTCAACACCTTCTGCTCCTCGTTGGGTTCGACACTCTTACTTATCGAAAATACTGCGATACACCCCCTATACTTGTGGGTCATCAGATCACACATGAACAATGAACATAACACATAGACTCATATGCAATGGCACAAAGGCAAAGGGATTCTCCTCATGAGCAACAAGAATGAACAATGAATTTGGTTGGCACACAAATTTGTTCATGAAGAGGATCCCCTTGCATGTCATTGTGCTACTTAATAATCATCAGCCAACGGAATCAAAACATGACCAAATTGATGACCAGCTTCAGAATAACTAGCATAAACAATGTAGAGATGGTGCTACAAGGAACCAGAGGACGTGCACAACCTAATTTTTTGTGCATACCATCTGGTTCCTATAGCACCAGCTCTATGAACGTATTGTACTAGGTGTCATTGCTTAGCCCAAAATATATCGAGCTCGTTGGGGAACCCCAAGAGAAAGGTATGATGAGCACAACAACAAGTTTTCCCTCAGTTATGAAACCAAGGTTTAATCGAATCAGTAGGAGCAAGGAAACACCCCAAAGGTGTTGCTAGCTGGACTTTGGCAGGGCGCACTACCGGCGTCAGCAGCAACATGGAGACCTACACAACACAACCACGGAACTTTGCCCCAACTTGCGATGAGGTTGTCAATCTCACCGGTTTTGCTGAAAACAAAGGATTAAATATATTGTATGGAAGAAAGTAATAGTTTGCAGAAAGTAAACAGAAAACAGTAAACAGTTGATTGTAGATTGATGGTAAAAGAAAGGACCGGGGTCCATAGTTCACTAGTGGTGGCTCTCCTTAAGATAGATGACATGTTGGGTGAACAAATTATAGCGGGGCAATTGACAAACATCGTGAAAGCAATATGCATATACTACTCATCTTGACTTCTTTGAGACTTGATTGGGCATTACAACATTATACATAGACCGTAATCCAACTGCATCTATGACTAATAATCCACCTTCAGGTTATCATCCGAACCCCTTCCAGTATTAAGTAGCAAGCAACGGATAATTGCATTACACATTGCGTGTAAAGTAAACAATACGATTGTTCTATGAACAAAGGATTGTTGTTTTCTCCCTAGTAGCAACAACACATCTAGTACCTTAGAGATTTCTGCCACTTCCCCAGATTACTAGAGGCATGAACTCACTATCGAGCATAAATACTAACTCTTGGAGTTGCTAGCATCTACTTGGCCAAGATAGCTACTAACAACGGAAAGCATGCAATATCACAAATAACAAAGACATGATAGAATCAATAATAAATCTGAAATAGCATCTCAATATCCATCGGATCCTTGCAAACACAACATGTAGAATTACAAATAGATGATCTCGATTTTCTGACTTTCCTGGAACCAAAAATAGCAGAAAACAGGCAGCTGACACTGTGGCTCTTGTTAATAGGTTAGTCCAAGAAAGTGTATAGAAAGTACTCCAAAGTGTGGAAAAAACACAAGAAAGTAGATAAAACCAAACATGGAACATCAAAAATTATGGATACGTTAGCAACGTATCAACATCCCTAAGCTTAACTCCTGCTCGTCCTCGAGTAGGTAAGTGATAAAAAGAAAGAATAATTTTTGAGGTGACATGCACCATCATAAACTCGATCAAAGTATTTGTAAAACATTGATAGCTAGGATCATAGTACTTCAATCATAACATGAAAGATAAAGTTCTAACAATAAGACAAAACAACTATGTTGCAACATGAAAAGGCACAAACAAAAGATTCATGAATAACAATGCTTTGCAAGACGTTTTTGTTTGTTTCACATAAAGAAAACATAGCATAGTGGCATTCGGCTTGTCCCTCATAGAGTATCAAACATAAATGCACAGGACACCTTGAAAGTTCATAGGAGTGACTAGATACAAATAGTTTAAAACAAGCAATATCAAAGTTATGCATCAATCAACAAGTCTTAGGACAATGCACATATAACTAAGAATGGCCACTATGCTCTCAAAGTAGGTGCATAAAGATAGAAGGTGGAGACTCAACATAAAAGTAAAAGAAAGGCCTTCATAGAAGGAAGTAGAGATTCAAGTTTCATAAAGAGCTTCCAAAAATTATGGTACTTGTTAGATTTCAGCTCTCATTGCCCCTATCATAAGCATCTTGAAGTGATTAAGGTTAAAGTGAACAAACTATGGTGTATATGCTTGACAAAGTATAAGTTGGAAATCTCATGTCCCTTGAATATGAGGGCCGCTCCTCATGCTACTCAAGTTTAGTTACCAGTAAGTTCTTGTCATAGTAAGTACATGTGTATCATAGAGAACCGCCAATGGGGTACCCCTTGCCCGATGATACGGAAGAATCCCCATATCAAAATGACAAGGCAAGCAGACAACGAGCATCTCAGCAGTCTTCTTATTTACCATGGGAATATGGTGCTTTTTTTTCTCTCTTTCCTCTTTTCTCATATCTCTTTTTCTTTCTTTTTCTCTTTTTTCTCAATATCTGACTCTTTTTTTATAAGAAGAATGCTTCATAGACAGCTCATTATGGTTATGCTGCAGGTTTCCACCATGACAGCATGGATTAGACCAGTGGCCCAGGCATTTCTCTAACACACATACATAACTCCATGGAATTACAAGCTCCCCTTTCATTTCACACCGACGACATCCATAGACAAAAGAGCATGATATCAACTAGGTACAAAGTACAAGTGCAATGTTGAAAGCGTTCCCCATGACAACATGGTTCTGCTAATCCCCAACATATAAGTGCAAGCATATAGAACATAGACGACACAATGGTTCAAGTTTATTAAGGGCAAGAAAAGTAAAGTGTGGCATCAAGTTCGTGCGAGCTTTAATCACTAGTTTTCTCATAACAAGTTTAATTCGAAAGGTAGATAAAAACAAGAATATACTTGGAATAGCATATGCTAATAGGTAGGTATGGTGGACTCTTTGGAATAACTTGGTTTTATTTCGAGTTGGATGCATGAGTGGAACTTATACTTGGTACATGTGGAGGCTAGCAAAAGACTGGGAGCAACCAACTAAGAGAGCAATAATGGCCATAATCATGCAGAGTGACAAAACATCATTAATCAAAGCATAAAGTGATATTACAAGTTGAAAACTAAAGGATCATAAAGACTATGGTGACTTTGGACAGTCATAACATGGTGTGAGCATGTGCCAAGTCAACCCAAATAAAGCATCAAAAGATAATACCAAAATACTAAGCTTTAATATGCTAAAACAACGCATGATTCTTCCAAGGCACATTAAGCAATCTCAATTGTTTATAACAAGTCATGCTACAACAAAGAATACTAAGCATAAAGCCAAAACAATATCAAGCATGGCATGACAAAGCATAGGCCACAGTTAAAAACAAGCTCTCTTTACCACTTAAGCATGAACTTTTCCTACTCTTTTCCAATCCAAAGAAAACTATTTGAAAACCAATGCATGAAAGAGGGGGTCCAACCAATTTATTCAGAAAACTAAGAAAGCCAAGCAAACGAAAAAACAAAACGAAACAAAAAAGAAGACGCTTCAAGAACAACACAACTGTGCATGAAACAATAAAAATGAAGTGTTTGGAAGAAACCTAAAATTTTATTGATGAAGAAGGGAATGCCTTGGGCATACCCAAGCTTTGACGCTTGTACTTATTGGATATTTCTTGGGGTGACACGCGTGGCATCCCCAAGATTGAGCTTTAGTCCATCCTTCATCTCATTACTCACTCCTTCCATACACGTGAAAATTTCCCTTCATACAAAACTTCACACAATCTTTATTAGCAACATTAGTGCACTCAAGATAATAAGTCTTTAGGTTCAGTTCCAACACCAATAAAACTTCCATTAAACACAAGCTACTGTAGCACTTCCCTCGAAAAGCTGAATTCCCCAAAAGAACTCAAAAAAGAACCAACAAGAAGCAAATGCAAATAATGGCAGAAATCTGTCAAAACAGACCAGCAGGTAAAGACAATTTTTTTCGAAGACCTTCTGTTGCTCAAATCGAAAAGTGTTGAAATAGCAGAAGTTAGATAATAACCTGGGGCAGAAGAACAAAAATTCATGCCTCAAAAGAACGTACAGAGATTTTACACGATTTTTTATGGTGAAGCACAGAAATCTGTTTCGGGACAGCAACTTCCCAATCATTACTTCTCTCTCATTAGAGGTTAATCTTGGCACAAAAGGAAAATAAAAAGGATAAGAAGAGGTTATTACTGAAGCAATAACTTCCAAGACTCATCTAAAACTTTTGGGTTATCTCCCAATAAGTACTTTTCTTGAACGCCTTTAAGTTAGGCATAAGAAGCAAGAAAAAGAATCAAGTGTTCTCAAATGAAGAAGCATTAAGATTAATACCAGAAATATCTTCAAAGGCAAGGTATATCATCCAAATAAGTTCTAGAGGATCCTCCCTCAACGCTCTTGGGTTCACTATTTTCATCAAACGGGTTTTTGGAAACAATCCAATCAAGATTCTTTTCTATGGCTTCATGCATTGCTACAAGTTTGAAGGGTATTGGTATCTTAATTTCCTCCCCATTAGGTTCGGTTTTGTTCATCTTTTCTCGTGTACCAACAACATCTACACATGAGCCTAGCATATTAAAACGTTCAAAGACTTTTCTAGCTTTCTTGGCAACATCATAGAATTCCTTAAGCAAAGTTTCTAGAATAAAATCTCTCTTTTTAGGGTCCTCAATTTCTTTAAGTTTAAGAAACATTACTTGCATTAAGGGTTTAAGGTTAACAAACCTAGCTTCCAACATGTGAACTAAAGAAGCTGCAGCAATTTCATAGTTTGGTGCAAGTTCTGCAAGGGATCTATCCTCAATATCCTCATGTTTACTAACATGATTAAATAATTCATCAATATTATCTTTTCCAATTATAGAGCCACTACCTATTGAAAGGTCTTTCAAAGTGAATTTAGGGATCAACATGGTGAGCTAGAAATAGGTAACAACTATAGAAAGACTTAATTTTTTTGTGTTTTTAATAAAGAAAGCAGACTAGTAAAACTAATTTTTTTGTGTTTTTTATAAAGAAGCAAGCAAACAAAGCAAAAGTAAACTAAGCAAAACAAAAATAACAAAGTAAAGAGATTGGTTATGAGGGACTCCCCTTATGAAGATGTCCTTGACTCCCCGGCAACGGCGCCAGAAAATACATTGCTTAGCCCAAAATATATCGAGCTCGTTGGGAAACCCCAAGAGGAAGGTATGATGAGCACAGCAGCAAGTTTTCCCTCAGTTATGAAACCAACAATTAATCGAACCAGTAGGAGCAAGGAAACACCCCAAAGGTGTTGCTAGATGGACTTTGGCAGGGCGCACTACTGGCGTCAGCAGCAACATGGATACCTGCACAACACAACCACAGAACTTTGCCCCAACTTGCGATGAGGTTGTCAATCTCACCGGTTTTGCTGAAAACAAAGGATTAAACATATTGTGTGGAAGAAAGTAATAGTTTGTAGAAAGTAAACAGAAAACAGTAAACAATTGATTGTAGATTGATGGTAAAAGAAAGGACCGGGGTCCATAGTTCACTAGTGGTGGCTCTCCTTAAGATAGATGACATGCTGGGTGAACAAATTACAGCGGGGCAATTGACAAACATCGAGAAAGCAATATGCATATACTACTCATCTTGACTCCTTTGAGACTTGATTGGGCATTACAACATTATACATAGACCGTAATCCACCTTCAGGCTATCATCCGACCCCCTCCAGTATTAAGTTGCAAGCAACGGATAATTGCATTACACATTGTGTGTAAAGTAAACAATACGATTGTTCTATGAACAAAGGATTGTTGTTTTCACCCTAGTAGCAACAGCACATCTAGTACCTTAGAGATTTCTGTCACTTCCCCAGATTACTAGAGGCATGTACCCACTATCAAGAATAAATACTAACTCTTGGAGTTGCTAGCATCTACTTGGCCAAGATAGCTACTAACAACGGAAAGCATGCAAGATCACAAATAACAAAGACATGATAGAATCAATAATCATTCTGAAATAGCATCTCAATATCCATCGGATCCCCGCAAACACAACATGTAGAATTACAAATATATGATCTTGATAATGAACGGAGCTCACAAGATCTAAACATGATAGCACAAAGGAGGAGAACCAGCCATCTAGCTACTACATGGACCCGTAGTCTAGTGATGAACTACTCACGCATCACACCGGAGGCTTGCATGGTGATGAAGAAGGACTCCAGGGTGAATTCTCCCCTCTGGCAGGGTGCCGGGAAGAGCTTCAGATCCCTCCTGATATAGGGATGGAGATGCCGACGGCTATAGACTCTTTCGTGGAATTTTGATCAGGTACTTAGGGTTTCTGTATCGGAGGCATCTTATAGGCGAAAGGGGAGGCTGAGGGGGTGCCAGAGGCGGCCAGACCACCCCCTGGCGTGGGCGAGGCTGGGCCGCGTGGCCAGGTGGTGTGGCGGCCCCCTGGCCCCTCTTCGTCTCGTATTCTGGCTCCTTGTGTCCCTCGGTGAAAAACTGACTTTGGCTTTTGTCCTGTCCAATTCTGAGAATATTCATTTTTTGACTTTCCTGGAACCAAAAACAGCAGAAAACATGCAGCTGGCACTGTGGCTCTTGTTAATAGGTTAGTCCAAGAAAGTGTATAGAAAGTACTCCAAAGTATGGATAAAACACAAGAAGTAGATAAAACCAAGCATGAAACATCAAAAATTATGGATACGTTAGCAACGTATCTGTCATCACAAGCTGCATTCACAGAATAAACAACAATTGCCTCATAGTACAGAGCATTGACAACATGAAGTGATGATCCTACCGAAGCAAGTTCCATCACCTTGAAAAGACGACAGAACCAGGTTCAAAAGGATCACCGCTTCCATTTTCTTGCGGTGCGTATGTAATCATTGGCAGTCGTATGAATGGACAACTATTTTTTGTGCCTCATATTAGGCATTGTGTGTCCAAGATCAATCATAATAGGCATTCTATGAAGCAACCTATTGGGATCTTGGCCACATAATGCAAAGTAATCATCGGCCAAATAAGAAGAACATGAAGAGTGATGTGGAAAGTAATCAATGCCTCATATATGATGTGCACACCGGGGAGAGGACTCTGTACTACCTAGTACAATGCACAACATAGTTTGTTATGAATGATTGCAGGTAGTACAGATTCACTCCATGGTGTGATTTGGTGACAGTTTTAATCATCGGCCTAGAACAAGAAGATGAAGAGTGCAATCTAGCAACTAATTTTCCCCAATTTTCCCAATCAGACGAACCCTAATCACAACATCTGCCGGGATCTAGCCACTAACAAGCGGAATCTAGGCACAACAAGGAAAGAATCTACCCTAACACTTCAAATCGACCAAAACTAGCACAAATAGGTACAAATCTACCATGCATGTCACTTATACTCGGAGACTGAGTCGGTAATAGATAGATCTGAGCTGCTAAAACCTTAGAGAGGTAGTGGTTCAAGGACTTACCGCCATTGCTGAAGGATTCGTGCTTTGGGTTTGCCGGTGAAGAAGAAGCAGCCACAGTCATAGGAGCAGATCCTCTCTGGCCACGGAAAGCGCAGTAGTCTCCTAGATCTACCTCCGTCGACTACCTTCGCGGTGGTCTTCCAGCGGGAGAGGAACCGCCGACGGTGAGAAGGGAGGAGGAGTGGTTGTGAATGGGAGAGAGAGGTAAACGAACGGTGAGGGGATTTATGGCGCGCTTTCTCGATGCGTCGCACCGTCTCCCGCCCTTCTCCCCGCGTGCCGCCACACCCCCGCTTTTGGGCTCCCCAGGGCCTGTCCCCGCAAAAACGCCTGACTTTGGCGTTCCTAACGGGCCATGATTTGGGGTGTTTTAAGACTCGTGCGATGCGAGCTCGACCCAATGTGCGAGTCTCCAAATAGGCTTATTTATTCTGGCCCGGTGCGGGAAACGGCCGTGCGACCCACCAAACACACCCTAAGAGAATGCTCTCGATTTTCTGTGTGGCCCTATGTTGGATCCTATAAAATACGTGCAATAAATTTTCCATTGAGAGGTTTTTCCCAGCACACCCGCCTGACAGTTTGTACAAAACGTCTATTTGTAGGTGTGGAAGCCGGTGGCTAGGAGACAAAATTGGCAGGTGGTGGAGCTGACAATTGGGAGGATTCATCATCTCTACATCACTGTGCGAGATAGCACGGAATGATACCTAACTCTCATTTATCCTCGCCTTTACCCGTCCTCGTAGGTGTCCGTTGGGGCGTGTCGTTTGCGGAGATTTGTGTGTATGCAACACTAATGGGGTGTTTGTATGTGTTGTGGGCGGGCGTTGTGACATAGGTATGCCCCGAGGGCACTTGCCTTTAGTCTACCTGGTTTGGCCCAGCAGGAGGCCCACATGATGATCTACTAAGGCCTCGAAGTCCAGGATGATTCGGCTGCTATGAAGCCATAAAGATAATGATCCTAGGTGTGTCGAACAACAAGAAGATCTTGATTAGGAAACTCTAGAGATAGCAATCAACTTGTAACCGACTCAGATGGTACATGAGACCTAGCCTCCCCATATATAAAAGGCTAGAAGGGGTCGTCGAGGAAGAGATCGCAATCGCAATACACACAGCAACATCCGTAGCATACACCAGATCTAATATGTACATTCATTGCCATCTCGATGACATTGTAACCTCATCAATCAAGAGCAGACATGCATGAAGTATGGTATTATTCTATGGGGGCATGGACCTGGGTAAATCGTGTTCCACTATTGTTTGCTAGCTGACGAAGTGACCAACACAACCCTTTTTTCCGAAAACCCAAGTCCAACAACTATGGACATTGCCGTGGCCACCCCACGTCACGTTGCGCCCTGGACCTTTGATGTTGGTTTGTTGTATTTTGACTATGTTTGTACGCTGTCGGTTGTGGATTTATTAATTTAAAGTTGGACTATGCTTGAGCCTACCGTATAAAAAACTATTCTCAAACCATTCAATACTTCGCTTCCTAAGCTATCAAATCTGTGTTGTATCAGCCCTACATGATGTTTATGCGTGTGTACGTTCATATAGGTGAATATTTGCGCGTGTTGTGCGCACATGCATTTGTAATATGTTTTGAAAAAATGTGCTAGCAGTTTAAATAGACACGTGCAACATTTTTTATGTGTATGTCCCAACATGTCAAAATACCATATGCAACATCAAAAATGGCGAAATCACTTACTTCCATTATGGAGTACCGATCTCACCACCTCATGCTCGATACTCACGGTTTCTGGCTAAATGGGACAAATCCGCCTCAGTAGTCACTTAGGAGGATAGAAGTTTCCAAGGAAGAAGGAGGGGATGAGCAAATAAAGGACGATCTAGTGGATGAAGATTAACAAGTAGGAAACATTAGAGAGGGAGAGAGATGCCTATTTAGGAGGGAGCCATCACTAAACTTCTAACAATATGTGCATATTTCTTCTTTCTTTGGAGTCATTAGCTTATTTGTTGAGGAAGGAACCAACAATTTAACAAAGGCCACGTCATGTCCTGTGAGACAATGTCGCAACTTCCCAATACATACCCACATAAGTTGAACTATGATGCTAGGTTGCTTATCATGGAGTTGGAACATACCATAAAGAATCTAGAGAATGAAGAGATTTGCCACGTGATAATTCACATTGATGGATGGTGTTGATGTATGATCTAAATTTATTAAGGAGGCTAACTTCAGACGAGTGGACTGAGGCCCAAGCCGTCCATACCGTTCCCAACAAGGACGCATGGGGGGCATCACCCCCACCCTCGTGGTACGGATCATTAAAGATCTAGGTTTCCACCATTATATATACCTCTTGTAAGCCGCCAACTAGGATAAGTTGCATCTCTGAAATCCTTGGTGTTATGTAAACACTCCCTATTATAGTGAAGTTTTTCTAGCTAGCGCCCGTGGCTTTTTCTCCCTTTGTTGGAGGGGTTTTTCCACATTATAATCTTGTGTCCTCTGCATGCTCTTTTTTCGTTCTTAGTTATTATCTTGTCGCATTTATAACAAGTGTTACCAGAGCTCATGTTTCAAAATAAGGTTTGTGTGGTGATCCACATACACTACTGCTTGTTGTAGTGTGCAAGTCATTAACATAATACTCATGGAAGTCCTTATCTGTAAATATCATATCCCTTAGAGTGGTACAACAGAAATATTGTGGGTCCAAAACTATTTTATTCATACAAGAGCCAAAAGTGTACAAAGATTTTGTGATCATCCTTGGTCCAATGAGGATTCACTAGTGATGGTTATTTAGATGCAAATGGAATAGCTTCCTAAGCAATGGCAATACTAAGCTTAAAACCATTAGAGCTGGCAACTGATAGAGATCTTCCCTATTGCTAGCTCAACTACTATGCGTGCTATGGTGGATTCTATATCTACTCCTTTCATTTCTGCTATAACTACACCTTCGTTGTTCTCTGATTATTCTGATACCCTATTGTGATTAATCGCTGGTGTTGATCTTCTAGTTCGTTAATAACCTAAGCAAGGGTTTTAAGAATGATAGTTTGAGTACGACCATACTCAACAAGTTCTATGGTGTTTGTCTGATGCTCAAGCAATGGCACAAGACCAAAAGATCCAAGACTCGTAGGTTTTTCTAAAAACGTTTTTTAGATAGGTAAGTTTTAGATTTTAAAGTTTCTAAGGTTGTCAGTGTTTACAGGTTGTCTGAACTTCGTGGATTTCCTTTCCATGTTGCGATCATAATCCTTTCCTAGGATAGGGAGTAACATGTCACGTTTATACACCCTCGAGAGATGCGCCATTTTACCCACAAACGTCCTTGGCCTTTATGATCTATTCCATTCTTCCTTAGGTATGGGGCCAGATACCATGTTTAGCCGAATCATGTCGAGTCCACCTCGACAACTCCGTTTCCCACCCATTGTAACTAATTTTAGTCGAGGGAGCTATGTTCAATTACCATATCTTCAAATATACTATGTTGTTATTCTACAACATGAAATAGGGATGTTACAGACTCCCATCCATTGATTTTAACTTTGGATCACAACCCGACTTAGCATACGAGGACAACAAAAGGAAGATGGTACTTCTGACTCACTCGCCCCATAACAAGATCTATGGTAAGCGCTATTTTGTACGGGGCAAGAATGATTGTCTATTGTTGTTGTTAACCCTAACTTTCCCAGTATAATGGAATCTCCACCACATGATTTTACAACCATGTATAACATCCATGATTCCATCGCCCACCATTTTTCAATCTATATCATTTCAAAAACAATATCATTTTTAATGCAAGTAGTAATGTTTTGTAAACATTTTCAAATAAAGCCAAAAGACATACAAGACTTCCCTTGCAAATGGTATGCAAGTTTGTTCTCACAAAAGTGATGCAAGGTGAACTTGCCTGGTAACTGCAAAATAATGCAATTCGAAGGTTTTAGTTGATCCTGAATCTCGGGTTCTAGAAATAGTGATCATTGTCCAATAAAGACAATACTTGGATAAAAACCAAATGATGCTCTAATGCAGCTACATGCAATGCAATTCCTAGGTGTATTTTATTTGAACTTCTTTGTCCTTTAGTGAATTTTCTGTTTTAGGGTTTTAGGAATTTATTTGGTATATTTTATTCAATTTCTCGAATTTCACTCAAGCATTATTTTTATCTTTGAATTTTCATATTTCTATGAAAATTAGGTTTACACATTAATATTTTATTTTCTTAGTATATTTCCAAGTGTAAAGAAATATTTAAAATTTACCATTTTTATTTCCATTTTTCACATCAAATCAAAGTGTTGGAAAAATACCACAAAAATATTTTTGGATTCCTTGAATTTTTATACACACAACACCATTTTTACTTTATTTTTCTAAGTTTTAGTTTAGTGTTATTTATTTTCTAGTATTTCTTCCTAGTTAGGAAATTACTAAAATATCCCTCTAGGGCTGGGCCCACTTTTTAGACCCACTAGGTCAAAACCATCCCCGAGCTGGTCTGGTCGAACCAGACTGCTCCCGCTCGTGCACACTCACTCGCCTCTCTCTCTCTCTATCTCTCTTACGCGCGCACGATGGCGACTGCACCACCGCCTCCTCGCCACGGCCATCCTGGCCAACTCCGGCCTCCCCCATTGTCATGCTTCCATCTAATCTACGTTCCTGACTCTTCTCTACTTTCCACCGCATAGATCTACTTCTCTCACTCTCTCCCGACTACTTACAACCCTAACCCTAACTAGGGTTTTGGTGTGCGGCTTCTTCTAGGGCTCCGACACATCTCCGGTGACTCCCAACATCAAGCTGGTGATGGTGTGTGCCTCCTAAGCTACTCCTACTACTAGCATGACTGGTACTGGTTGACATGCCATGTGAGGTACTCCTAGTGTCGCCATCGTCGTGTTCATCCTCTCCTTCATCTTCACTGTCAGTGGTGAGTCTGGCTCCCATTTCCGAAGGTAATCCTCCTTCCTCCCTTTCTACTTCTACTCTATCTACTCTGCTGGATTGATTTGGGGATTCTTTCCCAATTTCTAGGGTTTCTATTTGTCTATGTATTATAGTGTCATTCCAGGGTTCTAGGTAGGTTGTAAATGGTTCTAGGTAATTTTAGGTTTAGTTGGCTTGTTATTACTCGACATGGTTCTAAGTTTTATTCACTGCTCCCTATTACTCAATCATGTCCTTGTCATTTCTTTAATATTATTCAGTTAAGAGTCTCTAGTGCTTCCTGTTAGTTTTATAATTGGCATTTCCTAGTGTTTAAGGCACTGGTCATAGCAGTTATATGAGAATTACTATTAGGCATGGCTATTTAAATACTTTTGTTAGTTCCAAGTTATTGTTTATGTCAGTAGTTGTTATTTAGTTAATCATGTTCTATTGTTTCATAATGTATTACAGTGGCATTCAATCAAACATGTGTATTTAGGTTTAAGCATTCCTTTGCTTGTTTAGGTTTTTATCTGTAAGTGATTAATTAAGTGTGGTTTATCTTTTCTTATGTAGGTTTACTGCCTTATTAGCAGAATGCTTAGCTTGTATCTACCTTTTCTTCCTTAGGCTGATCCTTGGATCATGTCTAGGGAAGTGAGGTTAGATATAGGGTTTGTTTTCTTTGAAGGGAATATGCCCTGAGAGGCAATAATAAAGTTGTTATTATCGTATTCCAAGTATATGATAGATGTTTATTTTGCATGCTATAATTGTATTAATTGGAAATATTAATACATGTGTGTTTAATAAACAAAATAAATAGTTCCTAGTTATGCCTCTCATATAAACTAGCTTGTTGATCAACAAGATGATCAAGGTTTCCTGATCATGGACATTGGATGTTGTTAATAACAAGGTCACAACATTGGTTCAATGGTGTGATGAACATTCATCCGAAGTATAGCAATATGATCAAAGTCATTATGTTAAAAAAATTATAACATCATACGAAGTAACTTTTATCCTTAGACCATGAGATCATGATAATTGCTAACACCGGAAGAGTACTTTGATAACATCAAATGTCACACCGTAACAAGGTGACTATAAAGGTGGATTTGGGTACTCTGAAAGTGTTATGTTGAGGCTCATGGATCACGAGTGGAATTTGTCCATCTCGATGACGGAGAGATATACTCTGGGCCCTCTCAGTGATATCACATTGATGTAGCTTGCAAGCAAGTTATAAGATCACTAGAATGTTATATCACGGGAATGAGAAAAGAGTACTTGTCGGTAACGAGATCAAACTAGGTATGGGGATACCGATGATCAAATCTCAGACATGTAATATATCGCAAGACAAACGGATTTAGTTACAAATGTTAAAGGTTCACACGATTACATGAGTCATTATTGAATGTGTGGGAGTCAGTACAGATCTCTAGATCCCCCTGCTGATTATTGATCAGAGAGGGATCTCGATCATGTCTGCATTATTCGTGAACCGTAGGGTGGCACAGTTAAGGGATACCGACACCATTTGGAGCAATTATGTTTCAGATAAAGATTAAGAAAGCGCTAGAATTATTTCGATAGAAACTGGAATTGTTTCGGGTGAAATTGCAGAAACTGGTTCTGCATGTGATATTGAAATGTTGTAGGGGGTTTTATGTGAATGTTTGTTAATTAAAGTAATTAACAAAATTCTGAATAAAATAAATAAAAGAGTTTTATTAAATGAGAGTTTGCATTAAACTTGGTGGAAATTTAATAGAGGTGAGTGGAATTTTGAGTGGAGGCATAATTATGTGAGTGGGAGATCTACCCACATGAATGATGGAAGAGGTGGGGGCACCTCCATGGTTGCAGGCCATGGAAGGGGGCTTCCCTCCCCTCTCCCTATAAAAGGCCCTCTCCCTGCTCTCATCTCACACCTCCTCGTGAAGGATCTCTCTCCTCCTCTAGAATTATTCCCCCATGGTCTCGGATTAGCGAGATACATGTTCCTGGTGGCTTTATCTGAAAGGAGTTGCTGCTTTCCCTGCATCACTAGAGTGATTACACGGAGGTTGTCGGAGGACCGAACATGTGTGCGATCACGGATGCGCCGCTGAGTTGCGGTGCTGGACTTCCTCGCGATATTGAGATCGTCAAGAGATCGACTACATCATCCACGAGTCCAACCTTGTTACATTTTGTCGCTCTTCAATGGTATGTTCTCTATGGATGTATATCCACCCGTTGACTGCATCTAGGTAGATAGAGCTTGGTGCTTAGTAGTTCACATCATAGGATTTTTTTTGTTTTCTATGGTGCTGATAGCTATGAGATTCGACATATTTTTTTGGTTTTTATTGATGGTTTTCTTCTAGATTTGATCGTTTTCTAGCTTTACCTAATGCTAATACTTCGGTAGCAAAGAAAATTAGTTTTTAATGTGTGTTTCAGGTTCTGAACATCAACAGAAGATTTTAATAAGAGAAACACAATATTCAGGCAAAAACAAGCAAGTCTCTTTTTGGAAGCAATCAGGTGAGGCATACAGTAGCTTTAACGAGCAACTATATGGCGGGAATATTTTTCCGACCGTATAGTTGCCGCCGCCTCTGTCTTGTCAAAAGGGACAACTTTCATGAAGAGGCGAGAGGCGAAATCATAACATAGCAGTTTCCATCCCATCCAGATAGGAGAAAGAAGATATCCAGAGAAGAAGGGGAAGACATTCTTCATCTCGCTACACGATCTTTGACATCCTAGCCATCACACCCTCATAGCCATTATTTGTACTTGAGAGAGAGAGAGATCTTAACTTTGCAAGATTAGGGTTTGAGATTATTTCTTCCTATCTTGAATTGTGTGGGATTACTTTTCTATTCTTATTGTGGATTGATACGTTGCAAACATATCTATAATTTTTGATGTTCCATGCTTGTTTTATATCTACTTTCTTATGTTTTGTCCACACTTTGGAGTACTTTTACACATTTTCTGGAACTAACCTATTAACAAGATGCCACAGTGCCAGTTGCATGTTTTCTTCTGTTTTTGGTTCTAGAAAAGCTAGAAAATGAATATTCTCGTAATTGGACCGGACAAAAGCCAAAGTCGATATTTTACCGGAAGACTCACGGAGCCAGAAGACGAGACGGAGAGGGTTCAGGGGCTGGCCACACCATGTGGTGGCGCAGGCTAGCCCTGGCCACGCCACTAGGTGGTGTGGGCCCCTCATGCCACCACCGACCTTGCCTCTTCGCCTATAAGATGCCTCCCGATGCAAAAATCCTAAATCGAAGAGCCTCTAGCCACGAAAAGTTCCGCAGCGCCGCCACCACCGAAGGGGAGATTCGGGGGATAGAAAGTCTCTGTGCCGACACCCTGCCGGGACGGGAAGTGCCCCCAGAGCCATCTCCATCGATATCCACCACCATCTCCATCGCCGTTGATGATTCCCATGATGATGAGGGAGTAGTTCTTCCTCGAGGCTAAGGGTTCTACCGGTAGCTATGTGTTCATCTCTCTCTCTATGCGTGATCATATTGTGATCATGAGCTTTGTAATCAAGTAGATCTACCTTTATACTCAAGTGCTTTAATAGATCTCTGCTCTCCCCATGTGTGTGAAAGTGACAGCGTGCACACAATGGTGGCACTTAGGCTAGAGATTACAAATACTTGTTATGAGTTATATTTGGAGTTGGATGTTTCTATGAAATTGTGGTGTTTGTTGGAACCATCTAGTGCTCAAGGTGATAGTGTGGGGTTATCTAGATGGGGAAAGCGAACTTTGAGGTGTGATGTTATAGCCCTACCATGGATTAGAGTGTCCAACCGGAGAGTAGTTAAGAGTAGTATCATAAAGAGAAGATATTTATATGAGAGTGTTCACTAGCAAAAGTATGATCCCTAGGCCTTGTTTCTAAGCATTGAAACACCGTTTGCTACTAGATCTGTTACATGTTTGCTTGTTTCCATATTTATTTTAGTTTGCCTTTAGTCTCTTCCACGCCATCAAGCTATTTTCTGGCACCGTTGTCTTTTATCCATACCACTTGTATTTCACTATCTCTTCGCCTGACAAGTGTATTGGGTGTGTTGGGGACACAAGAGACTTCTTATATCTTGATTGCAGGATTGCTTGAGAGGGATACCTTTGACCACCCCTGAGTTTGATAAACCTTGGGTGATCCACTTAAGGGAAACTTGCTACAGTTCTACAAACCTCTGCACTTGGAGGCCCGACAATTGTCTACAAGAATAGAAGTGCGTAGACATCAAGCTATTCTTTGGCGCTGTTGCCGGGGAGGTAAGGTAAAAGGTACTCACATCCTCCGGTGTGAGTGCTCGAAGTTATTTCCTTTAGATTCTGCAATTTTGTCTTTTTTTTCTTGTTTTCACTAGTTAGGCTTAATGGAAAACAACAACAAATTTAGAGAGATTTATAGTATTTATCTTGAGTTAGGACATGAAGTGTTTGAAGAGAAAATTAAAAAACCTATGGAACTTTATTTGCATGCTAATAGCATTGTTGTTAGTATGAATTCTTTGGACACCATTATTGCTAATTCTATGGAAAAGTCTAAGCTTGGGGAAGTTAGTTTTTATGAAAATGATCTTTTTAGTTCCACAGCTTTAAAGAAGAAAATTTGCTCTGATGATACTTTATCTCCCATATGTGGTAATTCTAATGATACTTGTGATATTTTAAATCCACATACTGAAAGCATCTCTTTTAAAATACCTATAAAAATTATTGAACATGTTATGAACAACTTTTATTTGGGAGATGGAACTGTCCATCCTGGTGATCATTTACTCTTTATACACGAATTATGTGAGTTTTTCAAGTGTGCAGGTATTTCAATGAACCAAGTTAAGAGGAAGCTATTCCCTTTTTCACTCAAGGGCAAAGCAAGGGAGTGGTATGAGCTACTAGATGATCCTCATCATTTGGAGTGGAAGGAACTTGAATCTCTCTTTTACTCTAAATTTTATCCTCCTCATGAAATTCATAAAGACAGGAATTACATTTATAATTTTCATCCACATGATGGATAAAGTATTGCCCAATCATGGGGGAGATTGAAGTCACTAATGCTCAAATGTCCCATTCATGAGCTCTCCAGTAATATTGTTATTAATAATTTCTATGCAAGGCTTTCAGGACATTACAAGGACTATCTAGATACTTGTTTAGAGGGATCCTTCAGAAGTAAGGATGTCAAAGCTAAGTGGGATCTTCTTGAAACAATTCAAAGCAATGCCGAAGATTGGGATAACAACAAAGGTAAAGAACCAGGTATAAACTATGAGTATGATTGCATTAAGTCTTTTGCTGAAACTGCTGATTTTCAAGAGCTTAGTGCTAAATTTTGTCTTGATCCTCAAATACTTATTGATTGTTTTAGAACCTTTGCTTCTCATATTAATGCTCCTAAAGGAAAATGGGACATGTATCATGAGCCTTTTAAAGACACTTGCATGGAAAATGAAATTGTTATTAATGATAGCAATAAACATGCTCAAACCTCTGAAAGTATTATTTCTTATAAGCATGTTAATTTTTGTGGAATACATAGACATTGTGAGAATAATCAAATTGAAGATGAATATTGTATCACCCACAGGAATGAAAAAACTAGAACGTGGTATAGGGCTCTAAATGATCTTGGTAAAAAAGTTTGTGCCCTCTATCCTTTTATTTGTGAACTTTGCTTTGAAGTGGGTCATTTCAATTTTCAATGCTCAGGCCATAAAAATAGCCCTTCTAATCCAATGAGTACTGCAAGTTTGTATTGTGATGACATGATCACTCCTAATCAGCATGACGAACTTACATTATTTTTGGGGTGTGAAGAATTATCAAGAAAAACTTCTTTGGTAGATATGAGTGCTTTTGATATGAATAGCGTCCTGCATGGTTGTCATCTTTATTGTGTTGATAATTGTCAAACAAATACTTACATACAAAATATTATAGAAGATGAGATTTTACCAAAATATGACAGGACTAATATGTGTTCTGATCTTATTAATGAAAAGAAGGAATCCTCCAAAGTTTCTTCTATTGTCTCTAACAATAAACTAGGGTATATGGGGAAGCTTCCTTTCAAGCCTCTACCTCCTAAAGAGAAGAAGAAAAATAGGAGGAGTAAAAGAAGAGAGGAAACAGTATTTTCCCCTAAGCATGTTGCTCCTATTATAGTTTTTGATGAGTCTGAACTCGATGATGTTCCTATGCCTATTACCTATAGTAGTGATCATGATTGGGAAAAGCACACTACTTTTGATATTGAAAATATCTTCGGTACCAATTCTGAAAATGATGATATTAATAATTGCTATGCTATTAGTGTTATCCATGATCCTTCCAATGATGATATGTTTACAAATGGACACACTTTGGAAGATAATTATTCTATTGCTTATGATGATACTACAACTCCAATATATGATGATTACAATAATGAATATGATATATTCAGTCCACCTACTATTGAGGAGAAAATTAATTATGATTACAATATGCCTCCTATATTTGATGATTATGGTGATGAGATTAATAATGATAGCTATTTTGTTGAATTTACTCCCACTACAATTAATAAGAATGAATATGTTTATGTGGGGAGTATTAATTCTTTCATGCATGTGGCTCATGATAAGAATGTTTTATGTGATAGTTATATTGTTAATTTTATTCATGATGCTATTGAAAGTTATTATGAGAGAGAGAAACATGGTTTTATGCATCTCAATAATATTAAGTTTCCCCTCTTTATGTTGAAAGTCTTGAAGTTGCACTTGTTTTGCTTTACTATGCTTGTTGCTTTGAGCTTTCATGACTTGTTTATTTAAAATATTCCTATGCATAGGAAGTGTATTAGACTTAAATGTGCTTTGAATTTGCTTCTTGATGCTCTCTTTTACTTCAATTCATATTTCCTATGTGAGCATCTTCTACAACTATCATGCCTAACTTAAAGGCATTAAAGAAAAATACTTATTGGGAGATAATCCAAAAGTTTTAGTTGAGTCTTGGAAGTTATTACTTCAGTAATAATCGCTCCTTATCCTTTTTATTTGCTTTTTGTGCCAAGAGTAACCTCTAATGAGAGAGAAGTAATGGTTCGAAAAGTTGCTATCCCGAAACAGATTTCTATGCTTCACCGTAAAAATTCGTGTAAAATATCTGTAGGTACTTTTGAGGCGTGAATTTTTGTGCTTCTGCCCTAGGTTGTTATCTAACTTTCGTTAGTTCAGAACTTTTCGATTTGAGCAGCAGAAGGTCTTTGAAAAAATTCATCTTTACCTGGTGGTCTGTTTTGACAAATTTCTGCCATTATTTGCATTTGCTTCTTGTTGGTTCCTTTTTGAGTTCTTTTGGGGAATTAAGCTTTTTGAGGGAAGTGCTACAGTAGCTTGTGTTTTAATGGAAGTTTTATTGGTGTTGGAACTAAACCTAAAGACTTATTATCTTGAGTGCACTAATGTTGCTAATAAAGATTGTGTGAGGTTTTGTATGAAGAAAAAATAATTCAGGTGTATGGAAGGAATGAGTAATGAGATGAAGAATGGACTAAAACTCAAGCTTGGGGATGCCACCCCATGTCACCCCAAGAAATATTCAAGAGGTACAAGCGTCAAAGCTTGGGGATGCCCAAGGCATCCCCTTCTTCATCAATAAAAATCCCAGGTTTCTTCTAAACACTTCATTTTTATTGTTTCATGCACAATTATGTTGTTCTTGGAGCGTCTTCGCTTTTTGTTTTTGGTTTTAATTTGGTTGGTTTGCTTAGTTTGCTGAATAAATTGGTTGGACCCCCTCTTTCATACATTGGTTTTCAAATAGTTTGGTTTGGTTTGGAAAAGAGTAGGAAAAGTTCATGCTTAAGTGGTAAAAAGGAGCTTGTTTTTGACTGTGGCCTATGCTTTGTCATGTCATGCTTGATATTGATTTGACTTTATGATTAGTGATTATTGATGTATCATGACTTGTTATAAACAATTGATATTGCTTAATGTGCCTTGAAAGAATCATGCGTTGTTTTAGCATATTAAAGCATAGTATTGTGGTATTCTCCTTCGATGTTTTATTTGGTTTGACTTGGCACATGCTCACACCATGTTATGACTATCCCAAGTCACCATAGCCTTTATGATCCTTTAGTTTTCAACGTGTAATATCACTTTATGCTTTAATTAATGATGTTTTGTCGCTCTGCATGATTATGGCCATTATTGCTCTCTTAGTTGGTCGCTCCCAGTCTTTTGCTAGCCTCTGTAATCAAGTATGAGTCCCACTCATGCATCCAACTCCTAAAACCAAGTTATTCCAAAGAGTCCAGCATACCTACCTATTAGCATTTTCTATTCCAAGTATATTCATGTTTTTATCTACCTTTCGAATTAAACTTGTTATGTGAATATTAAAGCTCTCATGAACTTGATGGCACACTTTACTTTCTTGCAATTAATAAACTTGAACCATTGCGTCCATATTTGTTGCGTATATGCTTGCACTTTATAAGTTGAAATTAGCAGAACCATGTATCATGGGGAAAGCTTTCAACATTGCACTTCTAATTTGTACCCGCGTTGATATCATGTTCCTTTGCTTATGGATCCCGGCGGTGTGAAATAAAAGTGGAACTTATAAGATCATGGAGTTTGTATGTGTGTTAGATAAACGCCTGGGCCGCTGGCCTAAGCCATGCCTAATCATGGTGGAAACTTGCAGCATAACCATAATGAGCACTCTATGAAGTATCCTCAATAAAAACCTATGCAAATAGCAAATAAAAAGATCGCTGAGATGCTCATTGTCTGCTTGCCTTGTCATTTTGATTATGGGATAGCTCCTGTATCATGTGCAAGGGGTACCTTGTTGGCGGTTCTTTATGATACATATGTACTTACAATGACAAGAGCTTACTTGTGACTAAAGTTTAGTAGCATGAGGTTCGGTCTTCGTAAGTAAGGGGCATGAGATTTCAATTTATAACTTGTCAAGCATATCCTCTTAGTTGTGTCACTTTAACCTTAGTCACCTAAATATGCTTATGATAGGGGCAATGAGAGCTGAAAGCTAACAAGTACCATAATTTTTGGAAGCTCTTTATGAAACTTGAATCTCTACTTCCTTCTATGAAGGCCTTTCTTTTACTTTTATGTTGAGTCTCCACCTTCTACCTTTATGCACCTACTTTGAGAGCATAGTGGCCATTCTTAGTTCTATGTGCATTTTCCCAAGAATTGTTGATTGATGCATAACTTGATATTGCTTGTTCTTAAACTACTTGTATCTAGTCACTCTTATGAACTTTGAAGGTGTCCTATGCATTTATGTTTGCTACTCTATGAGGGACAAGCTGAATGCCACTATGCTATGTTTTCTTTATGTGAAACAAACAAACGTCTTGCAAAGCATTGTTATTCATGAATCTTTTGTTTGTGCCTTTTCATGTTGCAACATAGTTGCTATGTCTTATAGTTAGAACTTTATCTTTCATGCTATGTTTAAGTACTATGATCCCAGGTATCAATGTTTTACAAATACTTTGATCAAGTTTATGATGGTGCATGTCACCTCAAAAATTATTCTTTCTTTTTATCACTTACCTACTCGAGGACGAGCAGGAGTTAAGCTTGGGGATGTTGATAAGTTGCAAATGTATCTATAATTTTTGATGTTCCATGCTTGTTTTATATCTACTTTCTTATGTTTTGTCCACACTTTGTAGTACTTTTACACATTTTCTGGAATAACCTATTAACAAGATGCCATAGTGCCAATTGCCTGTTGTCTTCTGTTTTGGTTCCAAAAAAGCCAGAAAATGAATATTCTCGTAATTGGACCGGACAAAAGCCAAAGTCGATATTTTACCGGAAGACTCGTGGAGCCAGAAGACGAGATGGAGAGGGGTCGGGGGCTGGCCACACCATGTGGTGGCGCGGGCTAGCCCTGGCCGCGCCACCAGGTGGTGTGGGCCCCTCAGGCCACCACTAACCTTGCCTCTTTGCCTATAAGATGCCTCCCGATGCAAAAACCCTAAATCGAAGAGCCTCCAGCCACGAAATGTTCCACAGCGCCACCGCCACCGAAGGGGAGATTCGGGGGACAGAATATCTCTGTTCCAGCACCCTGCCGGGATGTGGAAGTGCCCCCAGAGCCATCTCCATCGATCTCCACCACCACCTCCATCACCGTTGCTGATTCCCATGATGATGAGGGAGTAGCTCTTCCTCGAGGCTAAGAGTTCTACCGGTAGCTATGTGTTCATCTATCTCTCTCTATGCGTGATCATATTGTGATCATGAGCTTTGTAATCAAGTAGATCTACCTTGCTACTCAAGTGCTTTAATATATCTCTGCTCTCCCCATGTGTGTGAAAGTGACAGCATGCACACCATGGTGGCACTTAGGCGAGAGATTACAAATATTTGTTATGAGTTATATTTGGAGTTGGATGTTTCTATGAAATTGTGGTGTTTGTTGGAACCATCTAGTGCTCAAGGTGACAGTGTGGGGTTATCTAGATGGGGAAAGCAAACTTTGAGGTGTGCTGTTATAGCCCTACCATGGATTAGAGTGTCCAACCGGAGAGTAGTTAAGAGTAGTATCATAAAGAGAAGATATTTATATGAGAGTGTTCACTAGCAAAAGTATGATCCCTAGGCCTTGTTTCTAAGCATTGAAACACCGTTTGCTACTAGATCTGTTACATGTTTGCTTTCTTCCATCTTTATTTCAGTTTGCCTTTAGTCTCTTCCACGCCATCAAGCTATTTTCTCGCATCGTTGTATTTTATCCATACCACTTGTATTTCACTATCTCTTCGCCGAACTAGTGCACCTATACGTCTGACAAGTGTATTGGGTGTGTTGGGGACACAAGAGACTTCTTGGATATTGATTGCAGGGTTGCTTGAGAGGGATACCTTTGACCACTTCCTCCCTGAGTTCGATAAACCTTGGGTGATCCACTTAAGGGAAACTTGCTGCTGTTCTACAAACCTCTACACTTGGAGGCCCAACACCTGTCTACAAGAATAGAAGTGCGTAGACATCATGGATCTCCATGGTAATATCGAGAGGAACTTCCCTGATTTAATTATATCGATGATGCGTTCTTATCTCATGTGTGAGTAAGTTCCTTGGGCATGGGAGATGTAAGGGATTGGTGAGATGTGATGTGCCTCCATATATTTTCCATTAGTTTGTGATTGATTTTAATTACTATATTATGTGTTCTTGACTATCTGTGGGATGCCTAATGCTTGTTGTCTAATTAAGGGCCCAGAGAACATGATGCTTTGTTCTACATAGATAGGATCTTGTTTGCTAGCAGACCGGCAACCCCCGAGTGACATAGGGATATCAATAGGAAACTAGTTTGACTCGAGGATCACGAGGAACCACTGTGATTATTGCATTAGTCCGATCCAAGGAGCTTAATTGCTAAGCAGCCTGAAGGATCTTAATTGTCTAGTGACTGACCATGGTTTTGGTAATAGACTAGTAGGATTATTGAAGTTGGAATGAAATCTACCAAGTGGAGTTCCAGCTAATTATGGGTTGCTCGCCTACACATATACTTATAAGATTATAATTGTTACACTTATCATTCGTCCACCTGGCACAGTCACTATCACCATGAACTTTATCTCCCCAGCCTTCTTTGTCATCTGCACAAAACCACAAACAATCGAATCGTTCTTTACTTTTATGCTTTTTATTCCTGAAGTTTACATTTTTGTTTTATTTAAATACATCTAGTTTAATCCAAATTTCATTCTTATTTCCACACTTGCAGTCAATGCACTCAATGACCAGTGACAACTTTGAGTGTGACAGAGACTCCATTCATAAACACTTACCTTTGGGCTCCCTGTGGGATCGATATCTATACTTCAAAACTAGCTACAAACTATCTGTGCACTTGCAGACATCAAGATATTTTCTTGCGCCGTTGTCGGGGAGCTAAGCACCAAGTGTTTATCTCTTGACATTTCAGGTGTTACTATTACAAAATGGTCTCCCTAGGATACAAAGGGTCTACACACTCTGGTAGGACCTATTTACTAGATTATATTGAGTGCGTGCCTATTCAAAGGAGCGAGGAAATTATTGAAAAACTTTTAAGATCAAATAAGGTTGAAGTTGAAAAACTGAGTGATTTTATAGAAATCATGTCCATTTATATGACAACTCCCATGAAACCTGAGAAAACTTTCAGAGAATACAATGCTCCAAATTCTGCTTTTCTTAAACAAACAAAAGAATTTCCTAATCCTGGAGTTAGAAAATATCGATTTGATGGTGAGATTATTAAAATTTTACAGGAAAAAGCTTTCAGTGGAAGGGAAGATGAAGGCCCGGGAAGACATCTTAGAGAGTTCGACGATGTGATAACATCACTTGGACCAAAAGGTTTGCCAAGGGACTTCTCTCGTCTAAAATTATTTCGTTGGTCTCTTAAAGGTAAGGCTCTAGATTGGTTATATTCTCTCCCTCGTCATAACATTTAATGTTGGGAAAACTGTATTGTTAAATTCATAAACAAGTTTAATCCTTTTAAAAAGGTAACTGAAATTAGAAAGGATATAGGCAACTTTAGTTAGAACGTGGGAGAAAATTACCCACAAGCCTGTGATAGATTCTTTGGAATGATCAATAGTATTCCTAATCATGGCCATTCTGAATCAACTATTTGCCATTTATTTTACCATGGTCTTAATACTCAATGCAGAGAGTTGCTTGACTTATCAGCATGAGGATAGATAAATACTTTAACTATTAAATCATGTTTGGAATTGATGTCTACTAGGGCTAAGAATGATTCTTTATATAATCCTGATTTCGACACTAAGCTAGAAAAAGGGATACTTCGTATAACTCCTGATCTTATGCTTGAAGTACGCAAAACAATGAAATAAAAAGGTATACCTTCTGAACTTGTTAAGGAAAAACAAGTAGACTTGTTACAAGTTTTTACTGAAGAAGATGAAACTAGAAAAGTCTCATAATCTCATAAGCAAAATCTCATAATAACCTGCATAAGCAATTTCAAAGACATAAGATTATTTTGGCGGAACTCACGGAAAATTATGATGAGATTAGCCAAGAAATAAAATTATTTTACAAGTACCTTAGTATGATTGAAACCCAATGTGAACAAATAGCATCTGGTTATCAAAATTTTCTTCAAGATGATATGGATATTCCTGTTTCTACTAATGTTGTTACAAGGGGAGGTGCAGTTGTTACAGGACTATTAGGACCACCAGAATATGAAGCTGAAAAAGATCAAAAGGAAAATGCCTTGCTCAAAGCAAGCCAAGAAGATGATACACTGGTGGATCCTCAAGATAAAACTGCTCAAGAAACACAAGATCAAACCATGGAGGAGCAAAATAATGCACAGGATGACCGTTATGACTCTGATGCAGAGATAGTTGATCCAAGAGAAGAAAAGGAGATATGCAATGAAGATGAAGTTGTTGTAGTAGAAAATAAGAAGAGCGATAAGCAGCAACAAAAGAAAGCAACAAAAGAGCCTAATCCCCCACAAAAGGTAAAAGACAAGAATAAGAAAGGTGAGCAAAAGCTTCCTTATCCAGATTGAAAAAAGAAAGCACCGGAAATTCCATTTGCGGATGCAATAAAAGTTCCTACCTATTATAAATTCCTCTGTGATATTCTTAGTAGAAAGAAAGAAATAACTGAAACCGTCGCCATGGTGACTAGTTATCCTGCTAATGGGAAGCTATTGTCTAAATCAGGAGATCCCGGAATACCAACTATTTCATGCTCAATTGGCAAAACAGATATTCATAATGCCTTGTGTGATTTAGGTACAGGAGTTGCTGTAATGCCATATTCCCTCTATAAAAGGTTAGGATTAGGGGAGTATTCCCCTACTACTATCACTTTACAGATGGCTGACAAGTCCACTAAACAACCTATTGGTATGATTGAGGATGTTCTACTTAGAATATATGAGCATGTTGTTCCCACTAATTTTATTATTCTTGAAATGCCAGAGGATGAAAAATTATCCATAATACTTGGAAGACCTTTCCTTAGTACTGCAGGAGCGTCAGTTGATTATGCTGAGGGAAAAATAATCTCCAATGTTTATGATCCTGAAATCATCCGGTATTTTCCAAAGAAGCTAGAAGCAGGAGAAAGATATATTCCACTGGCAAAACGAGTTCATGTGGTAAGTGCCTTTGATAAGGGGCAACCCAAGGTAAGAATTCGATAACAAAGAAGGGGTTAAATTATTCAACCATTCTTAATAAAAAATGCTTAATGGGATTTAACCCATCACATTAATAACATAAATTAAAGAATAAAAAGTTCATCGCATTCCTACAACTTTTTTATAGACATTCTTGTGGAAGCGCACCCGTGAAGATGCAGCTGTCAAAAATAGTAGAAATATCGATTGAACAAGCGTAGAATAAGTACAAAAATAAAAGTTTGAGTTTTATCTACAAAAACTAGCTTAATCATTTTGTCCAGATTAAAAAGTGAATCTCTGAAAATTTTGGGCAAAAAATCTTGGTACTGAAGATTTAATGACCAACTATACAACAGGAATAAAAATTCCAGCCGTATATTTCTGGTATAGTTATCGTTACCTTTGTAAAATTTCTTTTCTAGGAGGCAAAAGGTTTAACGGCGAACTATACAGCGGGAATAAAAATTCCAGCCGTATAGTTCCGACCATATAGTTATCATTGCCTTCCAGGATTCTGAAAGTTTAACGACCAACTATACGGCGGGAATAAAAATTCCGGCCGTATAGTTTGGCCTTATAGTTATCGATGCCTATCTCAAAAAAATTATCTCGAGGTTCTAGAAGGTTTGACGACCAACTATACGGCGGGACCATTTTGATCTGGCCGTATAGTTGCGCCCGTATAGCTGTGATCTGGCATAAAGAAACCCTAATTGTCGACACCGCCACAACTATACGACATGAACTACTTTTACCGCCCGTATAGTTGTGGCCGTATAGTTCGGCGCGACCACTTAAACACACAGGACGGCTAGGGTTCTTCCTCCTCCTCACTTTTCTCTCATATTCTCTCTCCAAACCCCTCAAAACCCACCTAGAATTCTTGATTCTTCGCGGATTTCGTTCGTTTGAATTGGGGAATCAATAGATCGGTATGTTTCTCTCCCTATCCATGCTTTATTTTCAGAATTCCATGGTTGAAACTCTGACATTGATCTAGTGGATGAACTCAAGCTTGTTTTGTTTTCCCTTTTGATTTCTCACATTAGATTAAATTTTTCCACGTAGAATCGTTTGTATATCATGTAGAAACTATATGCCTAAGGTTTCATGGTGAAAATTTTTAGTGCATCAAGATGAATAAAATTGGTAGCATTTTTCGCAAGAGCAAGCGCCAACGTGGAGAGAGCTCGGGGATCCAGGCCGAGCTCAACAACAAGTTGGCCATGGTTTCATCAAGGAGGGTGATGCCCACACGTTGGGCCGATGATAGCTTTCTCCCCACGGCAGGGTTGAGGGCGGACTTCAACCTCATGTGTGAAAATGCAGGGCTATCACTACTCACCTACGCAGGACACAATACCTACACCGAGCTCACCTATGAGTTCCTCGCCTCTTTCTATGATGACCACAAGGAGAAAGGTAATGCGTGCATGGTAAGCTTCACCATAAACCAGTAGCCATATGAAATAACTTTCCAATGATTTTGTGATGCTTTTGGCTTCCCTCACGATGGGGAGTCAATTGTTACAAATTTATATAGCGTCTCAAGTGGAGAAACTTGGGAGGTTATTTCTGTTAACGGCGGCGGGGACTTCTACTAGAAGAACATGTCTACCATTCAGAACCGAACAATTCGCTACTTTTCCTTGTTCCTCACCAATACACTGTTGGGAAGAGGAGATACTGGTTCCATGGCCAATGCGGACATGGCCATGATCACCAAGGCACTCTTCCCCAATGCACCACAAAGCCCCAATCCTGCGGCTCCACTCCTCTAGCACCTTCGCCACCAGAGCAACAAAAAGAAAGGTGACATTCACATTGGTGGATTGGTAACCCACCTTGTCCTAGCATTGAACATTCCATTACCTGTGATGCAACCTATTGACGGCTCCAAACTTATGGATGTCAAATATATAACTGCTTGTGGTTTCCATGATGTTTACCAAGCTGACAAGAGGCTCCGAGCATATCAGTTTGGTTATCTTGATGATGCACAGGTTGAGAAGGTTTCGTTGCCCTATCCACAAGCCTTCTCGATTGTGGCGAAGGGCAACTGGATCCTCACCAAGGATCAAGTGGTGGAGATCATGGCTGAATTCCAGCCTGATCAAGAAGAAGATGAAGAAGGAGAGCAGAAGGATGAGCAGGAGCAGGAGCAGGAATACGACCCCGCCTGGGAGGGACAGCAGCAGCAACAGGAGGGATCCTAGGACCCATGGCCCAATCAGCAGCCGCAGAGGTTCAACAACGTCCCCTATCAAGATTTTCAGCAGCTCAACCAGCGTGTTGGGGAGATTGACCACATGCTACAAGGAGTGAATGAGGATGTTAGTGCCTTAACTCACAACTTTAGTCACTTCATGATCCACTTCCCCGACTACTACCAGCAGTATCTGTACTCGCCACCGAACGACGGCAACAACTGAGCCTGGCAACAACCTAAGCTTGGGGGAGGTTTGAAAACCTCCAAACCTTGCATTCATATTTTTATTTCTTCCTTTGATTTATTTTACTTCTTCAAAATTGCATGTTTACTTTCAGTTCGCATTCCTAAACCAAAAACACAAAAAAAATAGTTGTAACCTTTATTGCAAATTTGTTCCTTTGTTTCTCTCGGAGATTGCTCAATTTCAGGTGACTTGGCAATAGGGAAATATAGAGGGGGTTCGACTCAAGTACGAGAACGAAGCAAGAAAGAGGAGGTATCACATTCCTTTCATCACCTTTTCTGCAACTTTAAATTGACCCTACAATTATTTACTCGCTTACACTTGAGCCACTCCCCACTTAGCTTGTTATCCTATAAACTCTATTCGTTTGCTAGTGTCTCCTTTTTTAGCTTTGAAATAATGAGCAATGAACTTGGTTAAAAATATTTCCGACATTTTTACAACAAGAAAAAGCATCCAAAAGATGACTTGAGTCCATGTTGAGCCCAAAGGATTTGATTTTAGAACTACTCAACCCCATTTGAGCTTAATGTAAATAGACTCGATAGCACTCTTGAATGAAATTGTCTGATAAAATGGATGCTTAGAAGTAGTAGGGATTATGCCACTACCTTTTCTAATAATTACAGTAAGATATTATTTTATGCGTGTCAGTACAACATTGTTGTGCTCCATGGGGAACTATTAACTCCGCTGGCCAACGAATGATCTAAATGTGGGAAACCACTTGATTTTGGTTATTGAGTTATATAAGCGTCTATAGCTGCAATGCTATGATGGGTAAAACTTTAGTCTCCTCGTGGTTTCACATTCCAAGTGAAGTTGTAGTACTCCTCTGGCCCACTATTTCTCAATAGTTATCTATTGGCATGGTCAGGAGTGCGCAACACAGTCCCAATTAACATGTTAAAAACAGTGGCATGATTTCTCTACGAAAAGGGCTGAAGTTTTTGAAAAACAAGGAAAGGAAAAAGGTGCTTTGAGAGTCTTGAAATTTTGACGTGGGAATAGATGAGTTGTTCTTAAATTGAATGTTTTTGGTGCCAACTTGAGTACTCTTAATTAATTAAAGAAACAAGAGCAAAAAGTTTTCATCTCTCAACAAAGAGAGACACCAAAAGAATTTGTTTCACTTTCTTAGATAAACTTTTGACCCTTTCTCAGGCATATGATTTATTTGCTAGCAAGATATACGTGGTTAGGAAGTGGAATCAGTGCAATCTTGTGAATACTTGTATGATCGTGTTTAAGATTGCAGGAATTGTGAAGAAAAGAATTTGACACCAATTCGAGCTTGTAAGTTCTTTTATTTCAGTCTCGAATCTCCGCTATTTTTCCTTATTTTCTTGTCACTCGAGGGCGAGCAATATCTAAGCTTGGGGGAGTTGATAGCTGTGAGATTCGACATATTTTTTATGGTTTTTATTGATGGTTTTCTTCTAGATTTGATCATTTTCTAGCTTTACCTAACGCTAATACTTTGGTAGCGAAGAAAACTTGGTTTTTAATGTGTGTTTCAGGTTCTGAACATCAACATAAGGTTTTAACAAGAGAAACACAATATTCAGGCAAAACAAGCAAGTCTCTTTTTGGAAGCAATCAAGAGAGGCATACAGTAGCTTTAACGAGCAACTATACTGCGGGAATATTTTTCTGGCCATATAGTTCCCGTCGTATATTTGTCATCGCCTCCTTCTTGTCAAAAGGGACAACTTTTTTGAAGAGGCGAGAGGCGAAATCATAACACAGCAGCCGCCATCCCATCCAAAAAGGAGAAAGAAGAGATCTGGAGAGAGAGATCTTCACTTTGCAAGATTAGGGTTTGAGATTGTTTCTTCCTATCTTGAATTGTGTTGGATTACTTTTCTATTCTTATTGTGGACCTCCATGGTAATATCAAGAAGAACTCCCTTTATTTAATTATATCGATGATGCTTTCTTCTCTCATGTGTGAGTAAGTTCCTTGGGCGTGGGAGATGTAAGGGATTGGTGAGATGTGATCTACCTCCATATATTTTCCATTAGTTTGTGATTGATTTTAATTACTATATTATGTGTGCTTGACTATCTATGGAATGCCTAATGCTTGTTGTCCAATTAAGGGCCCAGACAACATGATGCTTTGTTCTACATAGATATGATCTTGTTTGCTAGTAGACCGGCGACCCCCGAGTGACACGGTGGTATCAATGGGAAACTAGTTTGACTCGAGGATCACGAGGAACCACTGTGCTTATTGCATTAGTCCGATCCAAGGAGCTTAATTGCTAAGCAACCTGAAGGATCTTAATCGTCTAGTGACTGACCATGGTTTTGGTAATAGACTAGTAGGATTATTGAAGTTGGGATGAAATCTACCAAGAGGAGTTTCGGCTAATTATGGGTTGCTCGCCTACACATATACTTATAAGATTATAATTGTTACACTTATCATTCATCCACCTGGCACATTCACTATCACCATGAACTGTATCTCCCCGCACCTTCTTTGTAATCTGCAGAAAACCACAAACAATTGAATCGTTCTTTACTTTTATGCTTTTTATTCCTGAAGTTTACATTTTAACTTTATTTAAATACATCCAGTTTAATCCAAATTTCATTCTTATTTCCATGCTTGCAGTTAAGTCACTCGAAGACACGTGACAACTTTGAGTGTGATAGAGACTTCATTCATAAACACTTACCTTTGGGCTCCCTGTGGGATCAATATCTATACTTCGAAACTAGCTACAAACAATCTGTGCACTTGCATACATCAACTGCGAACCCAACATTCTTAACTATTGGTTACTGTTTATCTTCTACCTTCTATCTATACTGTTTGGCTATGCTCATAGTCATGGCTGGCTAGTGTGGTGTTCCTCGGTAATAAGGATGCACATTGTTGCCAGACTACTGTTAGTGCAACAAAAATATCACTTTCCCTTTCCTACTGATGGATCCTAAGGATCCCTAGTTACTATGATCTATGGCTAGTAATTATCTACAACATCTGAAGATTCCTAAGCTTGATGAAGATCTATATATGCTTCCCCTTCTTCTTCCTCATGTTCTTGAAGTGTTCTCCAAGTTCTGGCTCTAGCCCTAGCTTCCTTTCTCTCTCAGATCCCTCTCTAACTAGTGAGTGTGTGTTTCTAGTCTAAGGTCGATTGGTGAGTTATGATATCTAGGTGTGATATACCTAGATATTTATAGTGTTCCCAAGAGAGTGAGGTGATGACACCTAAGACATGTATTTAGATGATTCACCTACTTGGTAAGAGTGAAACCTTCTTTATTGTTGAAATTATATGCAGGTGGCATAAAAAAATTGGTGGTTTAGCCCATGTTGGTTTTAACTCTTATATGCATGCAAAATTTGGCATATGGTTTATATTGTCCTACCTGCAGATTTGGTGGATCTATATATGCCTAATTGGGCATGTAGGTTTCATTCTTGTCATGTCCTGGTGACATGGGTATACCCTATAGGTACTCGAGCTTGGTATATACGGGCTGAATACGGCGGAAGCCCACAGCGTTGCCAAGGCCCAAATGGAGAACTCGAGTAACCTACGGACTCTCGATTGCTTGCGGAACAAGAAGAAGCTAAAGATAGAAAGTTTAAAGGAAAAACCCTAACTTGTAACCGACTCGACCTGCTACCTGAGACCTAGCCTATCTATATAAAGGCTAGGAGGGGGCGGCGAGGAGGACACACGCAACCCTAGTTTCCACAACCCTCACCAGATTGCATCTGCGCACCATTATAATCCTCGATTCCTCTATTAATTTCACAAGCAGACAAGCAAGAGTAGGGACCTCTACGAGGCCTGAACCTGGGTAAATCTTCGAGTCCCCTGTGTGTTTGTTTGCTAGCCGATTGATGCTTCCAGCGCTCCCTCCTTCTCCAAAACCCAAGTCCATAACAATGGGCATTGATGAGTTAAACCCTCGTCAATTGGTGCCGTCTGTGGGAATTGGGAGTGCTGATGTTGCGGCTTCTTCGGCCCCATCAACTATGATCTACAACTCCACAACAGCGGAGATTCGCCAGCTCTTCGGTGCATTCGACTTCACCTTCCATACGCCAGCCACTCGCCCAGCTTTCGAATCCGTGGGCGACGAAATTAGCCTGGTGATCGGGAGCTTCCGCTTCCAAGTTGGTCAGATGGGCACGCTTCGCATGCCTAACCAGCCGACAACACCATCGATTGCTCCAGCATCGTGGTTCCCTCCACCGATCGGCACCCTTAGCGAGCTCAATGCCTCGACAACAGTCGAGAATACGGATAGCGAAAGCAGTCGCAAGTCCGATCTAGGAGATCTAGCAACTGAAGATGAAGTCTACGGCTCCGGATCTGAAAGTTGCGGGAGCAACAGCTTGCCGAACCACTTCATGTGCGCCGTCATCAACACGGGCGACTCCTCTGCCAATCGCGACAACACGGGCAATGGTGGCAATGGAATCGACTCGCCAAACGGCGGCATACCTAATGGCGTACCACCTAATGGTGGACCACCCAACGGAGGCCCTACTAATGGCGCCCCCGTCAACAACGGAAGGGCAGCCAAACTCCCCACCATGGTGAACGAACAAACTGGCGAGCGCGTCGTGATCAGGCTCAACGATCTCGAGTGGGCCCGCTGCCGGGAAGCTCTACGAGGTCACCCCCTGCCCTTCGGCTTCCTGCAAGAACTATTGATGGGCTACTACTGGCTCCTGAAAGAGGAATACAAACGCCAACTACAAACAATCGCGCAACTCGAGGTGCGTAAAAAGGCGACAGATGAGTCGAGCCTCCGACGAGTTGGGCTCTCCTCCCACGGAGGATCCTCCTCCAAGTGCAACGAGTATATCGCTAACAAAAGGAAATCTCGACTGGCCCACCTCACTAAGCAAGAATGTGTAGAAGCCGCAAAAGTCCTCGACTTCGGCTCCATGACGGTGGATACGCGTGGCAACGTACTTCCAAAAACGCCGCAAGCTGCGGTAACGGCGGCCACCATGTACCTCCTCAACAACCAGCCGCCAGCTGGAGATCCTCGAGCTGCCATGCATCGATCTACGATCGCAGGCTTGGGGTTAATCGAGGCCGCACTCGACAAAGCGCCGACACCGGAGCCGAAGAAAGGCAAAGCTCTGGCAAAACGCTATTCCTTGCCCTCATCCAGCGATGACAGTCACGATCTGTCTCAATGCCGCTGCTCCCGGCGACACGACCACGACTACGACGCGCATGATGACATCACGCAACGCAAGATCGACAAGTCAAGGGCGCGACATGCCTGATTGACTGACTCAGAAGACGAAGATGTGGAGCTCTATGGCGCTAGATGCTTCAGGAGGGCCATCAGGCAAAAGCGAATGCCCAAGGGGTTTAAGATCCCGTCAGAGAACCCAAAGTTTGACGGTCTTCAGGACCCGAAAATCTGGTTAGAGGACCATATCTCCTCTGTCAGGCTCCACGGCGGGAGTCGAAGCACGACTATGTAGTGCCTACAGCTACAGTTGCAGGGCGCCGCCCGGGCATGGCTCAACAATCTCCCACGTGGATCCATTCGCAGTTGGGAAGAACTGGTCTACAGCTTTGTGTGCAACTTTAAGGGCACCTACAAGAGGCCCGCGTCAATCAAAGAGCTGAGGTGCTGCCAGCAAAGGTTGGGCAAATCGCTACGCTCGTACATTGGAGGATCATGCGATTGACGCATTCAATGGCGGTGTTCGCCGCATAGAGCTCAGGGAGGAGCTGGGCCGCTCGAAGCCCAAAACCATCGACCACCTGATGGAAATCGCGAATCAGTGGGCAGATGGAGAAGATTCGGTGAAGAATCGCGTTCACTCAGACGACGAAGCAGAAAACAAACGCAGACGCGATCGCCGAAGTAAACGTCGAATGCGCATCTACGATGACCGCGACGATGTCAACATGGTCGCAGCCGGCTATGCCGACAGACGCGACGAGAACCTCAACAGTGGCTATCACAACGGTGGATACCACGACTCCGGGAAAACCATGCAGGTATGGTAGCGCCGCACTCGCGATGAGGCACCCGCAACATCCATTGAAGACAAGCTGTCCGGGCCATGCACCGTGCACTTCTACATCGACAAGCATGATGGCAAAAAGAAATCCAACCACCTCCTCAAAGACTGCCGTGAGTTCCTCAAACTCCATGAGGGTCTGGCTCGGATGAATCACGACACGGTCAACAGGGTCTACAGAGCCGCCCCAGGCGCTGTGGCACATGGAGCTCCTCCACCACCACCCGGATCACCGCCAAACGCGGCTGCACCCGACCAGCATCACGGAGGCAAACCGTACCCACGGGCCATGGGTACCATGATGATCCAAAAGGGTCGCCCCTCCAACCAGGTGAAAAAGGCCATCACTCGCCAAGTGAATCTGGCGACAGACTCACCACCTTCCACCACTGAGTACCTCAGCGGAAGCGATTCCTGCATCACCTTCGACAAGAGCGACCATCCGTGCTAGGTACCTCGCCTAGGCCACTGTCCCCTTGTACTTGAGGCACAAATTGGAGGTTTCGTCATGATCCGCATCTTCATGGACATCGGAAGCGGCATCAACCTTATGTTCGCGAGTACCTTGCGAGCAATGAGGATCCCTCTGACCTGCCTAGAGGCCTCAGACACAACATTCCACGACATCGTCCTAGGCAAGGGGATATACCCCCTTGGCAAAATCAACCTTGACGTCATCTTTGGCACGCCGAAAAACTTTCGACGCGAGCGCGTCGACTTTGAAGTCGTCGACTGGCCCTCACAGTACCACTGCATCCTCGGACGTGTTGCGTTCACTAGGTTCATGGCAGTGTCACCCTATGCCTATCTACAGATGAAAATGCCAGGCCCTAACGGCGCCATCACAATCAACGAGAGTTTCGAGAGGTCCGACAATTGTGATAGGGAGTTCAACAGAATTTCCCAGTCCTTCGGCATGCAGGAAGAACTCGAGAGACGGAAGGAGTCGACAGACAACAGTCTGCCTCTCCTGAGCCGGCCAAGTTCACCCGACCTATCATTCGACTCATCGGTGCACACGAAGAAAGTTTAGGTCCACCCATCGGATCCCGCCAAGACGGCCCTCATCGCCAACAACTTGAGTCCCGCATAGGAACTCGTGCTCGTCGAATTCCTCCGTGAGCACTAGGAAATCTTCTCCTGGTGTCCAGCGGACATGCCAGGAGTTCCAAGGGAATTCGCTGAGCACGCACTCAATGTCAACCTAGACGCAAGGCCAGTCAAACAAACAATTCAGCGACTGTCGGAACCAAGAGAAAAAGTAGTCGGAATGGAGATCAACAGACTCCTCGATGCCAAATTCATACGCGAGATCAAGGAAAGCACTTGGCTCGCCAACACGGTGCTAGTACCAAAAAAGGACACGGATATCCTGTGGATGTGCGTGGACTTCACCTCTCTGAATAAGCACTGCCCGAAGGATCACTTTCCGCTGCCACGAACCGACCAGATCATCGACTCCACCACGGGATGTGAGCGCCTCTGCTTCCTCGACGCCTACTTAGGCTATAATCAGATTCGAATGAAGGAGGATGATCAAGAGAAAATGGCGTTTACAACGCCTTTTGGTGTATTCTGCTACAACACAATGCCCTTCGGTCTAAAAAACATAGGAGCCACCTACCAGCGGTGCATGTAGGCTTGCCTCAAGAACCAACTTGGTCGCAACATCCAAGTCTATGTTGATGACATTGTAATCAAGACCAAGGAGGAAGCTTCACTAATCAACGATTTGCGCGAAACCTTCACCAACCTCGACCGCTATCGGATCAAGCTCAATCCGGACAAGTGCGCCTTTGGCGTACCATCGGGGCAACTACTCGGGTATCTTATCTCCACGAGAGGGATCGAGGTGAACCCAAAGAAAATAAAAGCCATACTAGCCATGGAAAAGCTGAAGAACATAAGAGGTGTCCAGCAGCTGGCCGGACGAATTGCGGCGCTCAGTCGATTCATCAGTAGAATGGGAGAAAAGGCACTGTCCTTCTACCAACTTCAGTGCAAAACTGAAAAGTTCGAGTGGACCAACGAGGCACATGAAGCATTCGAAGACCTCAAGCGCCTACTGTCCACCTCGCCAGTACTAGTGACCCCACGCAAAAGGGAACCACTATTGCTTAACATCTCCACCACCAACCAGGTGGTCAGCACATTGCTCGTGGTAGAACGAGCCGAGGAAAACAAGGTCCACGGGGTACAGCGCCCAGTCTACGACCTTAGCGAGGTACTCACGCCAACAAAACAGCGGTACCCGCACTACCAAAAGCTGGCATACGGCATCTTCATGACAGCCAGGCGACTGCGCCACTACTACCAGGAGCACCCAATCGTGGTGGTCAACGACGCCCCGCTTGGACATATCCTCAACAACCCAGACGCCACCGGACGAGTCGCGCTTTGGGGAATCGAGTTGTCTCCACGAGACATTACATATGAAAAACGCGACGCGATTAAGTCGCAAGTTCTCCCTGACTTCCTCGTGCACTGGATGGAGAACCAGCTCCCTGAAAAACCAGATATGTCCTACCTCTAGACAATGCACTTCGACGGATCCAAACGAAAGGACGGCACTGGCGCAGGCGTCATACTGACATCGCCTCAGGGAGATAAGCTGAAATACATCCTGCGAATGCAGTTCACCGCCTCCAACAACGAAGCTGAATACGAGGCCTTGCTGCACGGGATGAGGATGGCAAAAGCCTGCGGCGCCAAGAGGCTCATAATATACGACGACTCCAAACTGGTCGTCAACCAGACAATGCACGAGTGCGACGCACTGAACGACAATATGATCGCCTACCGCGACCTCTACGACACACTCGAAGGGGACTTTAACGGTTGCGAGCTGTGGCATATAGGACGCGAAAGCAATGAAGAGGCGGACACACTCGCCAACATTGGCTCTACCTGCGCCCCCATACCACCTGGGGTATTTCTCGAGCGCATCTACGAATGCTCCATCAAGCCAAAGGCCACAGAGAAGAAAACAAGCGCAACAACGGACTCGGGGGCTGTGCCGCCTAATGAGCCAATGACACTCGACGACCTAGAGCTTGACACAGGACTCGAAGGACCAATGAGCGTCATGATGATCGAGCCATCTTGGACTCAACCGTACATCACATACCTTCTCAGCAAAAGGCTACCGGACGACCCGACTGACGCACGACACATTGCGCGGCGATCTAAGGCATTCACTGTTATCAATGGCAAACTGTACAAGCGCAGTATCACAGGAGTACTCCAACGATGCGCTCCAATGCCGATGGAAGAGTTGTTCTCCTCGACATCCATGAGGGAACTTGTGGGCACCATGCTGGCAGTCGAGCCCTCGTCGCCAAAGCTCTACGAGCTGGATTCTACTGGCCTACGGCCATGCGTGACGCCAAGGACATCGTCCAAAAATGTAACGCTTGTCAGCAATTCGCGGACAAGCCACACACACCTGGCGCGGAACTCCAGCCAATTCCATTGGCGTGGCCCTTCGTGCAATGGGGACTCGACATGGTCGACAAGCTCCCAAAGTCCTCACGAGGAGGCTATGTCTACCTCATGGTCGCAGTCGACAAATTCACCAAGTGGATAGAGGCCATGCCAGTGACTAATCAGTCAGGATACGTCGCAGTCAAGTTCTTCGAGTCCATCGTATATCTCTTCGGAGTACCACACAGCATCATCCGGACAATGGGACGAACTTCACATCCAAAGAGTTCTAAGAATTCTACGAGAATCTGGGAATCAACGTAAGCTACGCCTCCGTAGCACATCCACAGACCAACGGTCAGGTTCAAAAAGCCAACGGGCTCATCTGCGGCGGCATCAAGAAGCGACTCCTCAGGCCACTTGAACAAAATTGCCACTGCAGGATACACCCCGTTCTTCATGGTGCATGGAGCTAAAGCAGTACTACCCGCAGAAGTACGCTTTAAAGCCCCACGGGTAGTCACGTACAACGAGCATGAGTCCACACTTGCACTCGAAGACTCCGTCGACCTCCTTGATGAGGCACGGGAAATAGCAGCGAAAAGATCAACGATCTACCAGCAGAACCTGCACAACTACCACAACAGAAGGCTACGCCCCAGGTCCTTCGTCGAAGGAGACCTAGTCATGCGACTGAAACAGCAAGGGCATCTCAAGCTCGAGTCCCCCTGGGAGGGACCATACGTGATTACAGAAGTAATCCCAGGTGGCGCCTATCGCCTCAAAGATTTCGAGATAGGAGTCACGTACTCCAACCCCTGGAACATCGCGCAACTGCGATGCTTCTACCCTTAGTCGTCTTTTATTTTTTACATTACAAATAAGGCTACTCAGCCAGGGCTACTTAGCCACACATTGTACCCCCTACTATCCTGCGAATAAATAAAGCTAAGTGCCCCAAAACTCTGTGTTCCTTTTATTTTTGCAAATTATCCACTCGGGGGCTACGCCACCCTATACACATCTGTTCTATGAACTAAAGTGATATCCTGAGTAGCTGATGTATCAATCGAAACCCTTGACAAACAGCAACCCAGTTGCAATGCACCTGACAGGTTGGCAAGGTGCTGAGATAAACACAAGTCAGGCTAACGAAAAGGAATCGCATAGTGCAACGCACTCGCAAAACATACACGCTAACAAGCTCTTTATATACATCAATTATACACAGCATATATATATGAACTTTACAACACTGGTGCAACTATGTGTAGGATACAAACTAAATTACTGTTGCAACAAGGGAATGTTGGTCTGCTCCTCGAAGAAGTCGACGTTTTCCTCCACTGGGAAATCCACCGCCTGGTAGTGAGGAACCATGTTCCAAGTCGAACCTGCTGGCGGCGCTGGCGATCCGGATGCAATTGCTGCAACATCCACATCAGGCCTGTGCAGTCGTACTAGTGACAGAGCAGCCTTGGCACCAGCCACCAACTGTTGCCGTACACACTCGCAGACTGCACTCAAGTCTTGGAATTTGGCAAGAAGGGCCAGCAGGCTCGATGGAACAACGTCCAGCGGGAACATCGTCTGATAAATATTCCTCAGACACGATTGCGACTTCTTCAGGAAGTGAAGCACTCGCGACACACGATCCTGTAGGGTCGCAAGTGCGATTGTGCGATCATGATCCACCCAGAAGTATCCACTCGCCTGAAGATGCTCTTGGGTCAGACCATTCATGCGAATGGCAATTCTGTCCTTCTCATCCCACGGATGGCGTGCACTGACAACTATACCAAGCAAAGGCAAAAGTATGAAGGCAACGAACTATTGCGGGTGACTACAAGAAAAAGATAAGGAAGAAGAAAGCTAACACTTGAATTGGTCGCCTAGCTGCGTCACCTCCCCTAGCAGATATTGCTCTCGGGCGACGGCCTTCTCCGCCCTCGACCTCCTTACATCCGCGTTACCATGGAGCACAGGAAGTTCGTGCTCCAACTGCTTCACGCAGTCACGGAGTCGCGAGAGCAGAGACAGTTCATCTACCCTTGAGCGCGACTGTGCCAAAGTATCATCAGTAGATGGCATATTCGGAGGTTCACTCGAAGGACCACTCGATGTGCCCTATCACAAGCCAAGAAAGAGACAATAAGAAGACTAAGGCGATGCATAGACAAAAGACTCGAGTGCATTCAAACAAAATAAAGTATCAGCAGATACACTCGCCAAAGGCATGTTCCAGACAAAAGAGACAAGCTATTTAACTATTACAGACACGACTACTGAGGAGCAACTAGATTCTTCGACTTGGACTTTGGTTTTGGGGGCCTCATTGAGTCTGTTGCGGTATCAGACGCCACAGACTTCCCGCCGGCCCCTAACGCCGCAGCCTTCGCCGCCTTCTTGGCTCGCTGCAGTTCCTCAGAGTACTTCGCAACTGTATTGATCAACTACAGCCCGTACTTGCCACAGGCAGCTGCGAAAGGAGCAAAGAATACCTGTTGGCCATCCGCGCTGACAGGCATTGCCTTGGAGATCGCTGCAGGATCAACCTCGACTCCATGGGCTTGAACCATCACGAGTGACATCGAAGCGCTAGCCGCAAGAAGTGAGTTGTTGAAGCCTGCAGGAATGCCTCCAGCAAGGGACTCCACCAGATCATCCATATTCTCGATTAACTCAGCCTTGGGCGCCATCTCCTCACGGAGGCGACTGAGCACACCCTTGGCCTTGGTGAGCGTCCCCTGAACAGCAGCACTGCGATCTTCGACTGCCGAGATGGCACCTGCTAGGGCATCATCACGATAGAGTGCCGACCGCTAGCATCTACACAAGAATAAAGTATTGGCACAAAAGTCAGTACAGCAACAAATTCAAAAGAAGGGACACGACGAAAATCCAGACCAAGGAATACTTGAGAGAGCCTTGGTGATCGAGAAAAGCTGTTCTTCGAACAACTTCTCCCTGGCCACGATGGAGGCACGCAGATCCTCTTCGCGTTTCCGCGATTCGTCATGTGCCGCGATTGCCTCATCACGACTCTTCACCGCCGCGGCGAGCGCCTTTTCGAGGGAGGTGGCGTCACGAAGGAGTGCATTATGCTCAGCTGTGAAACAAAAAAAGATAAACCGTCAGTCGAATATATCACAAGGATGCAAAATAAAAAGTAAAGAACACTCACTTTCAACCGCACGATGTCGATTGTCCAGCATTGCATGCTGACGACCCATCGCAAGCACCTGCTCTGCCAGGCTAGCGGCTTCCTTCACAATGAGCTGCGACAAAAGAAATAGTAAAGGATCAGCAGATGGCATAGATGAAAAAATTTGACTGCAAAACTAGAAGGAGAGATACTACACATACATGATCCTCCAATGACTCCGAAGTCGATTGACACGCAGACGTCCGAATAACCATCTGGTGCTCCACATCGTGTGGAAAACTTGATGAATTATGCCCGGAGTGGGCCGCCAATGGAGGAGAAGGGGCACGCTCAACCACTTTCTTGGCTTTGGAGGTCACGACCCCAGATTCCTTCAAAAATTGGACGTCGCCAGAAGATGACGACGCCGGCTGACTGCAGAGCAAAACCAACATCAAGAAAATGCAACTCCAAAGAAGAACCAAAATGAAGACTCGTATACTTACCAATCAAACTTGTCAAAATCAAAGGTTTGATCCCCCGACTCTGACGATGACTCCTTCGGCAGCCACATCTTCTTGCAGGAAGAAGGCACCATAGCGCCCACAGGAACGGTAGGTATCGGCGACTCTGCACCAATAGACGCACCTTCCGGAGTCGAAGGAGATGATGCATCCGAATCCTCGCTGCACGAACTCTTGCGAGTATCTGGACTACTCGACTCGGGGGCTTCCTTCTCCACATCAGATGGGACGGTCGACTCTGACTTGTCCTCCTCCAGGGCTTCACGAGGAATAACCCCCTCAAGAAGAGGGGGCATACAGGGTGACACCCTCCAATCCTGCATATGGGAAACAAGTTAAGCACAAGTCAAGGTAACAGAAGCATTCGACAAACAAAGCTACTTCGTAGAACAATTGTACCTTAGGAGGAGGATTAGTAGCATCGAACGGAGGCACGACTAGTTCACTGGGGAGCACATCCTTGGCGGTGTACTTGGTGAGCAGTCGCACCCTCTTATCTACTTCACTCGTGGAAATGCCATCGGCAGATACGCGAGTGACATCGTCCGTGCTAGCCCACTGGAACATAGGGTGGACTCTATCCTATAGGGGATGGACGCGGCGGCGCAGCCACGTGCGAATGAGGGTGCAGCCTCCCTCTTCTTTACCCATGCGACTCTCGAGGTCGCAGACGTGCTCGTATAACACATCTGTCTCCATGGACTCACCGGGCATCACTACGTTCTTCCAGGAGCGCCTCCTTTTGCACGGTGTCGCGGGATTGAAGGGTGCGAGTCTGAAGTGGTCTCCGTCGGCCTTCTGGTCGCGGATGTAGAACCACTTTCCCTCCACCCTTGGACATACGCCATGAGTTTGATGTCGAAGTACGTGATGGAGGAGTCGACGTGGATAACGCAGCCGCATACATCATAGACTATGGAGCCAGACGCCGACTGGCGCTTCAGCTTGAAGAGGCGTTTGAAAATACCAAAGTGTGGCTCGATTCCGAGCCAGCACTCGCAAAGAGTAATGTAGCAAGCTACATGGAGGATGGAGTTGGGGGACAGCTGATGCAGCTAGAGCCCATAGAAACAGAGAAGGCCCCTAAAGAAAGGATGCAGGGGCAGCGAGAGACCGCGGATGATGAACGCTAGGAACATCACCCGAAAACCGGCAGGAGAAGGGATTACCTCACCACCGGGGACATGCGCGTCAGCGACTGCGGAAGATATAACTCCGTCTTGGCGCAGGAGACGGAGCTCAGAAGACTTGACAATGGATGCGTGCCACGCGCCATTGGTGACGCGAGTGCCCGCGCCCTTCTTTTTCCCGGCAACGACGGTGCTGGTGCCCATAGCGGTGGAGCTGCCTTTCTTCTTGGCAGCAATAGTGGCGACAGCGGATTCAGCCGCAGCACCTCCCTTCTTCTTCCCCATCCTGCAGTGGCGATGCGACCGGAGGAAGTAACTAGGAAATACGCGGAGCTCGTCTAGTGCTACGAGAAAGATGAACTCTAGGAAGTAGAGGAGAAGCAGCAATGGCGATAGAGGCAAAGGTAGAGAAAGGAGCAGATGGGAAAATTACCGTCGCAGCACTACTACTTAACCCCCTGGGAGATGTAATCCAACGGCCAACAAAACTCTATCAGACGCGTGGCGTTCATCGTGATTGACACGTGGAAGACCCGAAGCACGAACCGTCCCCCACTACTCCCATTACGCACGGAAATCGAGGAGGCGCAGTTAACACAAAGATTACGCATGCCCGGTCAAGTCAGAGTCAAAAAATGGGACCCACCGCTCATCACGTCCCATCAAACCCACTCACGCGGGCAACTGAGATCATCACATCGTCAGCACTGATGTCATCCAACATTGAGCAGCAGAAGATTTCGATTACTTCAGTCCTCGCTCGAGTCTTTGACTCCACCAAGCACCCGGGGGCTACTCCCATAGGGAGCGCTGGTCGCGCACCCTACGATTTTTTCTTTTTCTCTTCTGCAGGAATATGGAGATTCAAAGCATACCCAACCACTCGAATTCACGATTCGACTATGGACGTGGGTTACTCCCATAGGGAGCGCCGGAAATAAATTCGACTGAAACAAGCAAACAAAAGACGACATCAGTCGCAAAAGTTCTTTAGTCCCTACCTGAGTCTTCGACTCAACCATGCACTCGGGGGCTACTCCCATAGGGAGCGTTGGTCGCGCACCCTACGATTATTTGTACACCGTACTGTGTGTCGTTAACATTCACACTCGAAACTTATGGTGACACCGCCTCATGATTTTCCCTACAAAGAGACTGCATCTCCTGGGTCACCCGAATCATCTCCGCGATGACAAAATTCAGATGCCGCGCTTGCAGCGTGAAGATAAGACCTGAATAAGGCCTGGCAACGCATTTGCTGTGCACTACCAGAAATATATCCATGCCTACAGGTACGATGAACATGCCTTGACGGACGCGTCGAGTGCTCACACCCATATACTGGAATTCTACTCCTCTAAGACCTCCGTGGCTTGAGTCAAATTACACCAGCACTTTTCCGGATTCGAGTCCGGGGACTCGAGTTCGAGTATACTGCGTTGTTTTACCCTAAGGTAGTTAACTGATACCGATATATCAGTTAAATCAGGCACGCACATCAACAATCTCTATGACATAAATAGAGTAGTCGAAAAATACTCAGTCATGCACTCGAAAGGCTTCATAAAAGTCCCCAATCGAATCTGCGATTCCACTGGACACTCGGGGGCTACTGACATGGGTATACCCTACAGGTACTCGAGCTTCGTATATACGGGTTAAATACGGCGGAAGCCCACGGCGTTGCCAAGGCCCAAATGGAGAACTCGAGTAACCTACGGACTCTCGATTGCTTGCGGAACAAGAAGAAGCTAAAGATAGAAAGTTTAAAGGAAAAACCCTAACTTGTAACGAACTCGACCTGCTACCTGAGACCTAGCCTATCTATATAAAGGCTAGGAGGGGGCAGCGAGGAGGACACACGCAACCCTAGCTTCCACAACCCTCGCCAGATTGCATCTACGCACCATTGTAATCCTCGATTCCTCTGTTAATTCCACGAGCAGACAAGCAGGAGTAGGGACCTCTACGAGGCCTGAACTTGGGTAAATATTCGAGTCCCTTGTGTGCTTATTTGCTAGCCGATTGATGCTTCCAACGCTCCCTCCTTCTCCAAAACCCAAGTCCATAACAATGGGCATTGATGAGTTAAACCCTCGTCACCTGGTCTTGGACATTGACAAGTGTTAATTTGATTAATATTGTTATTTTTAGTTTGATTTTGATATGTGAGTCCTTGTATTTTTGTTTGGTTGGATCTCACTGATACTTAGTGTGCTACCTTTTGATTGTTTTAGATTTTAGATCCATAGCCATTTTAATTTTCAGCTACAATTGAGCTCATACTGGGTTATGGTTTAATCCTACATACTTTTGGATGCTTCAATTTAGATCATATTGTTCTTCATTTGTATTGGATAACATGTTAGTTTAATTCCTTTTTTACTTTATTTATTTGATCTTTTCTTCACAGAATCCATCGCTTGAGGAAAGGCTCTTAATTTTCATGAGGTCACTATCCTCCTTGCCACATCCAAAGAAAGTCTATGTAATCACTCGAGGTAAGCTTTCATGGATAAGATCCTCAAGGTTCCTTCCATTGTTTCTCTTGAATGCCAACTTTATCTCATCCATACCGACATCATCGCTGCCCAAGATGGCCCTTGTAACCAACCTTTTATTGGACCTTGCATGTTGCATACTTATCTGTAGTAATTGACAATACCATGAATGCAAGAATGAGTCTGGAACCAAGGATGTACAAATTAAGTACAAAACTGCCTGCTTTTTGTTATCACCTTGCAGTAATATAATACGTGGAAGGACTGTAGATGCACTTGACAACAACTCTCAGAGATTCTTCAAACTCACTAGAAAAATTCTTCTTTAGTGCCTGCATACAGATTCATGCTTGTGCATGGTTCAGCAGTGTTCTATCAGTTTCATGTCATCCGGACACAAAATTTTCTTACCTTGGGGAAATTGTGCCCAGAGCTGGGTTCATCGTGGTTCATGGTGGAGGAGGGGATCGCCCATCCAGGGATCTTCATGGTCTCATTACATCAGATGGAGATATTGAGGTGTCAGCCGCCACCGCTAAGAGGAGGATCACATGATGATCACCTTACATGCATTCCCCAACATATGTGTGAACTCATATATTGTAAAAGAAGACAATCATAAAAGATAAAAAGATTGTATGCAACCAATAAATGAACTATTTAACTTTGCCATAACAATTCACTACTCAAACAAAGACATGGACTCACAATAGATCAAGGGAAGATAAAATATTGCTTCACACATCATGTTTGCCAAGAGATTACAGTAGGGGGTGGAGAGGATCTTGCTGCAGGTGTTGATGATGAACATGCTGGAGGGGGTGGAGCCCTCTAGATGTGATTCCGGCGTTGTTTCCCCCCTCCGATCTTCTCCAGCGGCAGCCTCCTATCTCTTTGTTTATGTGTTTTCGATCTCCGCCTCCCTCTGTGTCGAGGATCACCGAAAGAGGGTATATATAGTAGGTTTTAGGTCAAGACAAGTCATTTGGAAAAAGAATCGATGGCATCAGAGACTCGAGGGAGGAAAGAGCATACCAGCCGCAGCCATGGGTGGGCCATGGCTGCTGTGCCCGTTCCCTCCTCGGTCTTCTTTTCTCGAGGATCTTTGGCCCATTGTTCTTCATTCTGATAAATGTTGGGTCCCATGAAGTTTCAGGTCAATTGGATGTTTTTTGGGTACCTGAAAGTCAGAAACATTGAAATAGGGGTTTTCTGCCTCAGCAGGGTTAATTCCAAAACAATATGGGAAGTGTGAATTATTCCCAATAATCATTATAAAACATGAATATAACCCATATATGATGCAAATATGTTGGAATATCAAGTAATAAAGTGCAAATTTCATGTATGCATTTTACATGCATCAACATCCCCAAGCTTAACCTATGCTCGTCCTCGAGCATGAGTGACAAAACTAAACATGGACTTTGCAGTTTGTTATGATGTTGGATATCAAAAGTGATTATGGCTACTACAAAAAGTTAAATGATTCATTCTTAAAGGAATAGGAATATGCAAGATAGATTATAAAGTGATATCTCATATACAAATGAAGGATGATCAATAGTAATTCACAAAGTGTAACATAGAAGAAAGAGCTATGGACCAAATCTATGCAAAGTGCAATAGCAAAAGTAAAAGTAAAAACATCCTATAGTGGTCATAGAGTTTTCTTCTAGATTGTGAATATTAAAGTGGACACTTTGGAAAGATAGATAATAAGTAGAGATTAATCATGAATAAGTTTCATATAGCTTACAAACGCTTCCTCTTATGATTATGTTTGAACTATGGTATTCAGTAGCTTTGAGTTGTCATTGCCCCTATCATTAGCATCTTGAATGGTTAAGGTTAATGTGATGGCAAGTATGAGGTATATGCTTGACAAAATATGAGTTGAATGCCTCATGCCCCTTGAATACGAGTACATAAACCACATGCTACTCAACTTAGGTCCCAAATATGTTCTTGTCATTGTAAGCATACATGTATCATTGAGAACCCTAATGGGGCACCTCTTGTCCCATGATATAGGAGGTTTCCCATATCAAAAAAAAGACAAACAGACAATGAGCATCTCAGCAATTCTTTTTATTTACTATGGCATAGCTTTTTATTGACGATACTTCATAGAATTCTCACTATGGGTTGTTGTAAATTTAAACCATGAATGATGCATGGCTTGGTTTAGCGGCCCAGGCGTTTCTCTAACACATATGCAAACTCCATGAGCTTACAAGTTTCCAACTTATTTCACACCGATAGGCATCCATAACAAAATAACATGATATCAACTAAATATAAATAAGTGCAATGTCGAAAACATGCCCCATGAAAACATGTTTTTGCTAATTCCCAACCCATAATTTGATTAGCACGTAGCCTCATAAGATAGTCACAATGGTTCAAGTTTATTATGTGCAGGAAAATAAAATGTGTGATCAAATTCGTGAGAGCTTTACTAACTAACTTTATCATAGCAAGCACAACCATAAGCATTTTAATTTGGAAGCTATATAAAACAGTAAAGCATGAGAAATATACTTGGAATAGCAATTTTCTAATAGGTAGGTATGGTGGACACTCTGGAAAAACTTGGTTCAAAGGGAGTTGGATAAACAAGTTTTAACTTGTTGGATTTATTTTTGGGTTAGCAAGAGGGAGAAAGTTGACTGTCTACATGCATGCGTAAGAGTTCATAGTTCTAATAAATCCATGTCAAACAATGTAAAATAATAGCAAGAATCAAAACATGAATAAAAGATAGCTCTACATAACTCACTTGCAAATTAATATTCATTCAAAGCATATGAATCATGCAACTATATGTATCCTTTTTGAATCAACTTCAACATACCTATTCCAACTATTGTATAGCATCCAACTTAATTTATTTCTACATAAATTATATATTGATAATGGTCTTGGCAACACGATAAAAATGAAAACTAAAAATAAAGGAAGTAAGATACAAAAGCTCCAAGTTTATGCGATAGTAATGTGTTGCTCGAAAAATAGAAAGTAGACGTGTGCAAACTGAGAGTGTGGTTGGTACAGTGGGGTACCTTGGGCATCCCCAAGCATATGATTTTCACCATCCTTAGATAGCTCTTGGTGCAGCTCCTCTAATTCTTGTGAAAAAACTTCAACACAAAATTTTCTCCCATCTTTTTTCTGTGGGGTGACATTAGTGGGCATAAAAGACATCATATTTGCTGCAAGAAATCCTTAAACAAATGCATATATGAAGTTTTCAGTAGGTATAAAATATTGTATGCTCTCTCATGAACTCAAATTAATCAAAAAGATTCAACTTAAAAGCTCAAAGAATGCATTAGACAAAATGGGATAGAATCTGTCCAAAAAAATAGCAATAGCAAAACACAGTTGGTTACCCTACATAAACATGTACACTTTTTTTGAAAATTTACGAGCATACAAAGGATGAAAAGTTGTAACTATAGTTAAAATTTGAGCCCAATCGGAGTTACAGAGCAGAAATGAAAAATCATATGGAAAACAGATTCGTGTAGGAATATGCAACTCCATATATATGTTCAACTTTTTGAATCCAAAATAGGTAAAACTTGGTACTTTATTAAAAATTCCAGAACTAAAAACTAAGGCCTCTTTTTATAGCATAGACAAAGAAAACCAAAACAAAAATTATCGGGTTGCCTCCCGCAAAGTGCTTTCTTTATAGCCATATAGCTAGGCTTACTTACTTGATATCAAGATGGTTTGAGCTTAGGAGGTAGCTTGGACATCCCCAATCTTAAATGCTTGTATTCCTTTGATACATGTGGGGTTCTCCTAGGAGTAAAATCCCCAAGCTTGAGCATCTTTCCTTCTTAATCTTCATTCATCACCCTCAGCTCTTTCACTTGAAAACTCTTTCCACACAAAACTCATCATAAAACTTTATTAGAGTGGTTAGTGCCTCCATAAATTAAATCCCAATAGGTACATCAAAGACATATCATGAAATAAACATTAGCTACTGTTACTATGGTTTCGTATTCCTCTTTTATAAAAAGGAACCGCACAAAACAAAGGTAATAAGACTAATGCATAATAGAAATAAAATCTGTCAAAACTAGACAGCCTGTAAAGATCAAATTTTCAGAGGAACTTACGTTGCTCAAATCAAAAAACTTTGAAGTAATGAAATGTGGGTAAAGAGGTGAATATTTCTGACTTGAAATTTCAGTCAAAATTCCTCTTCTGTGATTTTTAACATTTTTTGCAGTGAAGCTCATGAATCTGTTTTCTAGACAGCAGCTTACTACCTTTGTTCGGGATTATAAGTCTGGAGAGCTTTTTTATATTGTTTGAGATTATAAGGGCTATCTCATTTATTAGTCTCTCTCGTCCAATGCATGATCTCCTTTTCTCTCACTTCTCACACGCATGTACTCCTATTGGTGCATGCATAGATTAATGAAAGAGAGTTATGGAGTGTCTTGGTACTAGCAACTTGGCCCTTAGGACTAATAATCCCAAACAGAGGGAGTACAACTATTTTATCTTACCTCTCAAAATAGGTTATTCTTGGCACAAAGATGAGAAAGTAAGATACAAGGGTGATTTTACAGTAGTAATAAACACTCTTTTTTATTTTTTTATAATGGGAGAAGATTTAATGATAGAGATTTTGCAATGGTTCCATTGGCATGAACAACACATGTTCAAAGTCGACCCCAACTTCTCCATTGCTCATCTTTCTCATTTACTTTCCCAAAATTTATAAAAAGTGAAAATCTTAAACTAACTGTTAGAAATCAGTAGGTAAAGTTATTTTACATGTTGCATGGATATCAAGGTGTGCTCAAATTTAATAGTATTTGAAAGCATGTGGAGCACACCACAAAACACATAGACATTAACTTTTAAGTCTAACTCTCTTCCTATGCATTGGCATTTTATATGTGAATAAATAGCAGCAAAGTTGTGGTATCCAATTCATATAATGATCTGTAGCTTGCATTTTAAATAACATAGAAATATAAAGAGGGCTCTTATCTCTTCCTCTCTCATAATAGTTGCAAGCATCAAAAACAAACTTAATCTCATAGTTTTGAATAGATTCACCATATAAACACAAGTCATCTAATGAGCATATTGGATCACTAACTCAAATATATCACTTTCATCCTCCCATATATTAGTCATAATTGTTCCACATAGAGGACTACTAGACAATGAAAGATCATCATCATTAACAAGAATGTGTTCATTGCCATTGTTGGGTGTAGGAGATGGGTAGCTACTCCATTCTTCCTCCACTTGTTCTTCCTTTTCCTCTTGTTCTTGGGGTTGCATGGACATCCCCAAGCTTAGGCTTTTGTCATATCCTTCCTTGGCACTTTAAACATTATATCTTGCATCCAAAAGGTTAGTGCCCAAAAGAATATATTTGACATAAAAATCATATATCTCATGGTTAATCTTGGGAAAAGGATCCATCTAATTTGGGGGGGGGGGGGTTATTTTTATATAAAAGAAAAATGTAATAAAATAAACTATAAATGTAAGCAAGAATAGAAGCCTAGCGCTATGCTCCCCGGCAATGGTGCCAGAAAAGTATCTTGATAACCCCCTAGTGCAAGGGGTCACCGTAGTACAATTCGATAAGTATTTGAGTGTCGAACCCACGAGGAGCTGAAGGTAAACTATCTATTCTATAAATCCTTATAACCCTCTTATATGGCCTTCTATGCAAAGCTAGGATCTAAGTGTGTGTTTTGTTTTGGTACTAGGTAGAAAATAAATAAAGTATGTGTTAGTGGAAACTACAAGTAAACTAGTGCAAGTTAAATTGATCTAATGAACTGGAGTGGAGTGGTGGCAAGTTTTCTGAAGTAGCAAGTTCCTCAAGTAGCAAGTTTCTCTAAGGTAGTAAATGTTTAGGCAATTGTTATTCCATTCGTTTGTTTGGTTGTTTATTGTTTCTTCCAGGACGGCGCCTTAATTAGGTGCAGGCAAATAAATGTGCATATACAACTCTTATGATGGATCCTAAGGCCATGTTACTGAGTAAACATAGGAATTATTAAGACATAATTGTCCCACCATAGCTATAAACTCTAGGGTCCCTGATATATGTCCCCGCTAATGTAACTTTATGGATTGGACCACGGTTTTCTGTCCTCCACGGTCTTCCCCACTCCATTACATCATGGTGATCACCTTACATGCATTCCCCAACGTATGCGTGCACTCATATATTGTACAAGAAGACAATCATAAAAGATAACAACACTAAATGCAACCAATAAATGAACTATTTTACTTTGCCATAACAATTCACTACTCGAACAAAGACATGGAGTCATAATAGATCAAGGGAAGATAAAATATTGCTTCACACATCATGTTTGCCAAGATATTACAGTAGGGGGATGGAGAGGATCTTGCTGTAGGTGTTGATGATGAACACGCCGGAGGGGGTGGAGCCCTCCGGAGGCGATTTTGGCAGTGTTTCCCCCTCCGATCTTCTCCGACGGTAGCCTCCTAACTCTCTGTTTCTGTGTTTTTGATCTCCACCTCCCTCTATGTCGAGGATCGCCGAAAGGGGTATATATAGTGGGTTTTAGGTCAAGACAAGTCGTTTGGCAAAAGAATCGACAGCATCAGAGACTCGAGGGAGGAAAGAGCATACCAGCCGCGATAAGGGGGCTGGGCCACGGCTATTGTGCCCATTCCCTCCTCAGTCTTATTTTCTCACGGATCTTTGGCCATTGTTCTTCATTCTAATAAATCCTAGGTCCCGTGAAGTTTCAGGTTAATTGGACATTGTTTGGGTACTTGAAAGTCAAAAACATTGAAATAGGGTTTTTTGCCTCAGCAGGGTTAATTCCAAAGCAATATGGGAAGTGTGAATTATTCCCAATAATCATTATAAAACATGAATATAACCCATATATGATGCAAATATGTTGGAATATGAAGTAATAAAGTGCAAAGTTCATGTATGCATTTTACATGCATCAGGTACTTAGAGGGAGAAGTCTCAAAGCTTGGGATTAATTGGTTCATTTAAATCCCTCCCTATGCCCTCTTTATGTAGGGGAAGGGGAGCCCCAAGTCTAATGCCTAAACAATATGGGAATAAAGGAGAGGAGGAGGTGGGAGGCCACCTTGGCTGGTCGGCCAAGTCCTCCTTGGGCCCCACGTGGGCACCAAGCGGTCCAACTGGCCACTCCTTCCCTCTCCCCTTTGGGTGCCCTCCCTCTTGGGCCTTTTTACCCTTAGGGAATTGGCCCATTAGGTATGGGCTTCCCATTAAATAATATTTAAATCATTAAATAAATATAATTAAATGTATAATTCAATAATTAACATATATTTACATATTATTTAATTCCATTTGCACTGGAATTCCTTCTGGACAACTCCAAACACCCACCAGACTTTCCCAGAACCTTCTGGTTTCCACTTATCTTTTCTTCGGTGATTCCTATGATACCAAAACGATCTCGCCGAGCATTGTCAAACCCTTAAGTGTGTTACCTAACGGTTCGAGAACACTCCAGACATGGTTGAGACCCTTCTCAGACCAATGATCATCAGCAGGACCTAGATGCCCATAATGACCCCTCTGCATTCCACTTGAATCTTTGTCATTGAACCATTAAACATAGAGTCCTGTTACCTTTGTTACTTTGATACTTTACTTGCTCGAGACCTGATCAGTGATATCGCCATGTCTGGTTCAATCTCATTACTCACAAGTACAACTTTACTCATTCCGAGCTATGCCATCCTCGTGATCTAGTCACACACTACAACTTTATGGATGTCATGTCTCCGAGTGGGCCCACATTATCTCTTCGTCACACAGAAGAACAAATCCTGCTCTTGACACATATGCCTCTACATGCCCCTCTGAATACCTAAAGACACCTTTATGATCACCGTTTTACCGAGTGAAATTTGATGTAAATAAGGCACTCTCGGGTGACAGTGATTAAATATGGTCTCACGGTCTAAGGAATTGGTTACTACGTTTCCCAGTCATTGTAACGGTGAACTTCGTGACTTGATCATGTTACAATTCCAATGTTGGGTATGTCCATCACTTTCATTCACCTAATGAAATGACCCATTGTCAATTGACATAAATGTCCATGATCGGGAAACGTCGATCATCGATTGACCAATGAACTAGTGTCTAGAGGATCACTAGGGACTTTGGTGGTTTACATATCACACGTGTATTAACATTCTTGTCGATATAGTTATAGCATGATATAAAACCTATTATGAACTTAGTGAAGTATGTCAATAATCTATATTATTATTTGCCTCTTGGGCATATTTCCAATAGTCTCCCACTTGCACTAGAGTACAAATAATCTAACTGCATTTGATACGAATCATTACACCATAACACTTTTGGTGTTTTGATCATGCTTTCTCATGGAAGAGGTTTTGTCTATGGACTATACTATACATATCCTTATGTGTTTGCAAATTGTTCATGTCACCTAATTTGAAATTCTTCTTATCATCACATGATACCCTTGTGGTGTAAATATTTATGTTTTTGGCGATAGAGTGTTGTTTTTATTCCTTCTATCATGACATCTGATTAATCAATCAAAAGATGAAGTTTTCATTGCTATGAGCATTAGGAACACACTATGTAGAAAGATGGACTTCCCCAGCCGTAACATTGCATATTTTACCTTTTAAGTAACCATATACTTCTTATGTCAATGTAAATCTTATTGACAGTGCAATAAATGCCACTTCGATGTCTAACCGTGGTTCTCTTATTCTAAGGAACTCAATGTTGTGAGAATTCCAATCATCTAGGTTGGGTGGAACTTCCTAGCGTAACCCTTTTACAATCAAGTTCACCATCCTTTATAGATCAGATGTATACCTTCAGTTCTCTCTAGACACTGAAGACTATACTTAACTTTTTGTTTAGTGATTCACTCAAATATCACTTCGGAACCTTTTCTTTTGATTAAGAACTTGGGTCATATTATTGTCGAGTATACAACATGGTTTTATAAGATGGAACCTATGATTGAGGCATAGTAGATGTTACACGTGTTTTCCTTCTTTCAACTATCATTGTAGTGAGTCTATCTCAATGTTTCTCCTAGTCACATAGGCAAGAGCTTACTTCTTGACTTGTTCCATCCTGAACATCTTTCAGAATCCAATCTAGGAAAACATTCCGACTTAATGCTATTGAACATATTAATCTATCCTGATAGATCTCAATGTTTAATACACGTTCAACTTCATCTATATGATATTCACTAATAATTACTAATACCAACTATACCATTCACTATATGTGAATCACATATATGAATGCTTCGTTAAAATCCCACTAAAAATCAATCACATATAAGATATCAAGAAAGCTAGCTAGCTCCCACTCAGTTTATTGTAAATGCAGGTCTTCTCAATATTCTGGGTACAATCCCAAAATCCTTTGATCATTCATCAAATTGGGAATTCTAGCTACGAGATTCCATTTGTCTGACTTAAGCATTGCTACTCATTGTAGTCAACCATTTGAATTTGTTCAAGACATTTCTTGACACAAATCAAGCTTTATGTCTTACTTTAAGTTTCATTTCTTCCTTGCGCCTCATATATAGAGACTATGAACTTGGGCATGGAGGCACGAATACTTTCGACCTTACCCCATGATCATTTACTCTAGTAGTCCCTTTGGAAATATCAAGTAACATCTTTACTTTGATAAGATCAAGTAACATTTTACTTTACCATCTTAAATATAACTTAATGTAACGGATTTCATGACTCTAAGTCATTTATTGTACTTGGGTTCACCATGGCTTCTTTGTAGTTCGTAGGTATGCTAGTGTTCCATTAACATGAGAAGTGAATTAGGAATTCAATTATGCAATGAGGCATAACTTATTCATGAATCCTACTTTCTTTTAGTAAAAGCTCCCACTGAAACTTTTGATCATTATCATTAGTTTATCCTCTATGTGTAGAGATCTGTTCTGAAATCAATTCGGTTTTGCTACTCTAAGATTTGGAGGCAAGGTTCTCAACCTTATTTGAGCTTTCACCTTTATCCATCAACTCTTATATTGAAAAACTCTTCTCGATAAATCATCACCTTGAGCAATACTAATTTTCCCCCTTTGGTTGTAGTTGTGGAATACGTATTCTTAGTTTCCTAGGAACACACTACAAAGTTTTATTCGTTCTAATTCTAAATTATCACATAACTCAAGAATTTCTATAAACCACATTGTGCCATACACTTATGGTGTTGTTTCCATGAATCCTTGACTATTCTTTATACAGTAAGTAAGTGTTTGCTATTATAATTTATCTTCTCTAAATACTAATGCTAACATGATAAGAAATTATTTTAGACCATATGATATCTAATATGGTATGATTACAATTCTTTATACATGTCAACACATTGATATATTCTTAGCATTCAAATTTGTGGAACACTTTTCACAAGTCTTATATGCCTGAATCGCAACTCAAATACTTGTTGTTTTGATCAAATCACAAAGACTCGTATTCTTGTTCAATATTCTTCTTCACTCTAAAATTCTTTGTTCATATCAAGTAGTTTCAGACTTGTGTCTCATTTAGCGAATACATTTGTTTGATTAGATTCACAATGAAGTTTCACGAAATAATGATATCTAACATTTGTTGAATAGTACAACATATCATCATGTATGATATCTAATTATTCAACACACACTCTTTCTTACTAGAACATGGATTTTTAGTCATTTTGCCTAACAGGGGCATGGTTTGTATGTGTCAAAAGATCAAGTACCTTTAATACCTTGGTTTCATCACATATGAATCCTTTCATATGTACCATTATGACTTAACACAATGGTTCAAAGTGATGTCATTATTAAGTTTGAATATCTTCTAGCATTTTCACAATCTTATAAACATTTAAATTTCTATCATCAAGATCAAAATATGAATAACCTATTCATAATCAAAACCATGAACATAAAAGATATTACTCATAGGAATAAACAACTGATTTGTCTCAAATTCATATGAATAACTGTCTTACAAATGCAAGACACACACTAATGTAGTTCACTCTCATCGATTAGAAATTTATTCAAATATTCTAATCCAAATGATAACATCAGAAGGAGAGCATCATTGGAATCTTTATTTGCCATTACCACGCGTTGTCGCGCCCACTCCTTCAATCACTTCTCAAGCAACGGGTCCTATTTTCACAAAACAGTACAAGTATCAAATACTTCATAAACTACTATAAGTGTTTGAAAATTAAACATTTATAACTTTGTATATCAAATATATACCTTTCCTATTGATGATAGCTCCTGGAGCAGGCACTACATTCTGGGTTCTCATATGAGCTATGGACTCAAGGAAGGTAAACTATTTCCCTTCCATGAGGTAGTTCAATATGACATCTTTGTAGCTGGGGGTAGCGAGCGCAACACCACATCTATCACAAATTTGCCATCCACCTAGTAGTCCATGATGTCCACAAGGCGCTCATGAATTCTTTCCATGATATCCAAGTGGTATTCTAGGCTGGTGTCTTCCCTCATCTTGGTTGAGAGGAATTCATCCATGTATTCAAACGCCATGATTCTTACTTGAGATGGAAAGAGCATCTCAAGTCCTTCGGCCAGGCTGAAGGCCTCAATCTCATGGAATGGTGCTCCTAGAGCAGGCTCCATGACATGAACCATAGTGTATTTGACTGTCATGAATGCGTCACATCGGGCACGATAATCATGATCATCGGGCAATCTGGTGAAGCCCACGGGAAAATATCCTAGTGGTTCTCACATCACATAGAATAGATCATGGAAAATTAGGAGGTTCCTCATACGTTGGTACCAGTCTATGAAGTTGTACCCATCTACTTTGAGTTTCTCACCATCCATGAAACCCTCAAAACTAAATAGAGACTTGGGTTTTGACATGATCTACAAAAGTATTTGCAAAGACATTTAGACTAAGTTCATAATATATGAGTTCAAATTATGATCACATTACATTAGATGATCTCCCACTAAAACAAACATCCCTAAAGAAGTTTTAGTGATAACACGATCCCATTCACTATGTCACCCCAGATCGTCATGGTCGACAACATAGCTGCAAAGGTAGACATTCTCCAATGTCAATCACATCATTCATGTGACTCATGCTCGATCTTTCAATCATCCATGTTCCGAGGCCATGTCTGTACATGCTAGGCTTGCTAATTCAACCTTACGTGTATCCGCTATGCAACATGTATTATACCCACCGTATGCGAACACATATATGTCTGACACCCGATTATCATGACATGCCTCATAATGGAGAACTTTCTTGGTAGTGCACACTAAGGGAGAACACAATATTGGTATTATATTAAGGGATCATCCTATTAATGCTACCGTGGAGTATGTAATACTGGCACAAACAAGATGTAAACAATTAAACATCAAATGTAAATAAGAGTGACATGACATGGTCATAGATTGTCGTGCGATGATATTCATCGTGTGCTCCGGTGTGTGGTTCCAAGCCCTTGATGCCACCATCCTATTACTACAACTTAGCAACATGAAAGTAAACTACTTTACCTTTTACTTTGACCATATCATATCACAAGCCCCTGCAAAATAAAGTTATACACCTCTACTTTATATTCTACATATTTTACGTGGCTCTAGGGATTTCGCATAAGAATTTTTTCTTATGTACGAACATGAACCACAACGTTGATTAAATAATTGTCGCTATTACACCACCTTCGGGGCCCTATGTTGTAAATGGTTTACCAACTACTGCGAGAGAAACTGACACCCCTAAGCCACTTATATGGTGCAAGCCGTATGTCAAGCGTGGACCAGTCTAGCGAATGAACGCGTAATGTTGGTTGGGGCCGCTTCGATCAAGCAGTACTGCGGTATGTGCAAGTACACGTGATAGGGTAACAATTATATGATCATCGCCCAGAAAATCAACATGTGTTCTACACATACCAGCATAACTATGCATAAATCGGCTCTGATACCACTGTTGGGTTATGGTGCCTGAAAAAATAAATTTTCCTACGCAAACACACCGATTGCCAGGATCTGTCTAGGAGTAATGCCGTAACAGGAGGGGCTTTTCGCAAACTCACCAAGTTGAAGACCGAAAAGCTTCGTTAACATTCGGTAGAACGTGGATGATGTAGTCGTACCGACGCCAACCTCAAGGTTGTTCTGAACTCGGACAGCTCCACTAGCTCTAACTCCACTGGCTCCAATGACTCCGATGGCTCGAACGACTCGAGCACCACAAGTGCAGTGCCTCATAGGGGTTCATGCACATACAATGCTTGACGACGACTCTCGGACTCTGATCCAGCAGAGGTTGCAGGAAGTAGATCTCCTAAATCCGGAATCCCCGCAACATGACGATGCTCTGTGGTGAAGAACTCTCTTGTTCATACAACCCTTACAGTGGGGCCACGGTCACAAGAGAGAGAGAGAGAGAGAGAGAGAGAGAGAGAGAGGGAGAGAGGGAGAGAGGAGGGGACTTATAGGGAGAAACCTCAAAGCTTGGTATTTATTGGTGTGTTTAAATCCCTCCCTATGCCCTCCTTTACATAGGGGGAGGGGAGCCTCCTAGTCCAATGCCTAAGAAATATGGGACTAAAGGAGAGGAGGAGCTAGGAGGCCACCTTGGTTGGCCAGCCAAGGCCTCCTTGGGCCCCACGTGGGCACCAAGGGGCCCAACCGACCACTCCTTCCCTCTCCCCTTTGGGTGCCCTCCCTCTTGGGCCTTTTTCCCCTTAGGGAATTGGCCCATTAGGCATGGGCTGCCCATTAAATCATTAAATAAATATAAATAAGTGTATATTTCAATAATTAACATATATTAATATATTATTTAATTCCTGTTACACTAGAACTCCTTCCGAACAACTCCGGACACCCGCCGAACTTTCCTGGAACCCTTCCGGTTTCCACTTTTTCTTTGGTGATTCCTATGATACCAAAATGATCTCCGAGCGTTTTCAAATCCTTAAGTGTGTTACCCTACCGGTTCGGGAATACTCCATACATGGTCGAGACCCTTCTCGAACCAACGATCATCAGCGGGACCTGGATGCCCATAATGACCCCTCTACATTCCACGATAATCTTTATCGTTGAACCATTAAACATAGAGTCTTTTTACCTTTGTTACTTTGATACTTTACTTGTCCGAGACCTGATCAATGACATCGCCATGTCGGGTTCAATATCGTTACCGAAAAGTACAACTTTACTTGTTCTGAGCTATGCCATCCCCGTGACCTAGTCACATGCTGCAGGTTTATGGATGTCATGTCTCCGAGTGGGCCCAGAGTATCTCTCTGTCACGCGAAAGAACAAATCGTGCTTTTTACACATACACCTCTATATGCCCCTTTGAATACCTGAAGACACCTTTATGATCACCATTTTACTGAGTGACATTTGATGCAAACAAGGCACTCTTCGGTGATAGTGATTAAATATGGTCTCATGGTCTAAGGAATTGGTTACTATGTTTCCCAGTCATTGTAACGGTGAACTTCGTGACTTGATCATGTTACAATTTCTATGTTAGGTAGATCCATCACTTTCATTCACCTAATGAAATGATCCCAATGTCAATTGACATAAACATCCATGATCGGGAAACGTCGATCATCGATTGATCAATGAACTAGTGTCTAGAGGATCACTAGGGCCTCTGGTGGTTTACATATCACACGTGTATGGACATTCCTATCAATACAGTTATATCATGTTATAAAACCTATTATGAACTTAATGAAATATGTCAATAATCTATATTATTATTTGCCTCTAGGGTATATTTCCAACAGAGGCAACTTAGCCCTTCTACAGGTAATATAGTGTTAGTGTATTCATGACATATTAGTAAACAAGTTTTGTAATCTAACTTGTCTTGACATTGTTTTTTAAATGTATGTAGTATCTGTACTGGGAGAAGGTGTAGCCACATGATCATCATACCTTGCCTCCTTTCATGAATTAGCGCCCTCTAATGAAAAACTAGTCAGAAGCACATGCTGAGATGAGAGACGATTACGATGGAGAACAAGGACGTTGTATTGGTCGTGGGTAAGTGGAGGTATAAGGTGCACTTTGTACTATATGCGGACCTGTTTGCAAAATTGATATGTTATGGGTTTTCTTTCCAAATAGTAGATGATACTACAGAGCAGTGCATGACTCAAAAGCCAAAACAAGAAACTACTTTTCTGAAGAATAAATCAAATGCATCAAATAAAGGACAACCAAGGAGTAACCTAGATGCTAGGATGGAGAATATGCAAGTAAGGACGGATGGTATGGAGGACATGCTAGGGAGAATAATGTCGTGCATGGAGATGATGCAGAAAGATATCCCGCTTATTCAGAAGGTGGTTTTCAACTTTTACCCTTCATAGTTGCACTCAAAATATGGTCTATATCAAAAAAATTCAGTTGACATCAGGAAGTAACGTAACTTGTTACTGCAGAAAATCCTACTTGGGTTTAATAAAGTAGGCGCATCGTACAAACCTCCTTCACGACCGGGAACTGAAGAAAAGGATGAAGATGAAATTTCTTTTCCAAATGGACCAGCAACAACAGGTACAATAGGAAAAGAATTATGGTATCATGACTCGGCTGAGAAGCATGGGTCTAATGAAAATGAGAATACAGTCCAAAAATAGGTACGGAAGATGTAGTGGCGAAGGAGGAGCCCACTGACAGCGCTAACTACGCAAGGCGTCTAGAGCAAACTGAGCAGAATGGAGTTCGAGGCGACGACACACCTAAAAATCCTTTTGTGATTAATGATACTACGATGCCTGCATCATCATCATCCGTGTTGTTGGACTTTTTAGAGCAATCTATCCCGAAGAAGCAAAAAATAGATCTTACAGGTACCAGTATGGATGATAATGAAAGCTTCGATAGCCTACGGACAGTATACCAAACGGCTATTTCAGGCGGGAAGAAGAATGTAGGACACCCGAAGCGAAAGTGGAAACAACCAACAAAACTCCGATCAGATTTTGAAGTTGATAACCCAGCAAAACATGTAAAAAGGTATTGTTAATGCATGAAAATGTTGCATGCTAACTGTTATACTAATAGCTATAACAGTCTTGTAGGTTTGTTTATGAAGAGCGATGAAATGCTTGATGATCCAACTGCATTGAATCCAAAACAAATAGATGTTGATGTGCTATATGATGAGACCTATATAAATCATGCCGATCATAATAAACAAAATTATTTACTTGAGTCCGGAAGGAGACAATTTGACTACATAGAGTATTAAAGTGATTCTAGATAGGGAATGACTTGATGATAAAGTAAGTGTAGCAACCAACTATCCGTAACAACAATGGACAATTGTATTTGATGTTCCATTCTTTATTGCAGGTAATTGATGCTTACATCGTTGATTTGAGTCCTTGTGTTGGAAATGATCGGTCATTGGTTTACGCATTGATTTGAGTCCTTGTGTTGGAAATGATCGGTCATTGGTTTACGCATGGAGGCCGTTTTTTTTGGTAAAACCTTCTAAGAAAGGCGATTAACCTAAGAAATCACGTTACAACAAAGACCACGGATGGGCGAAAAATGGAGATGTTCAAAGATTTATGGACGAGTACTGTGCACGTGACAAGGTATACTTTGTTTTTTGTTTGCACGATATTGCCAACAATGCGACATAACTACAATCTAATAGTGGAAATATTTTCTGTATGATGTAGGCATATTTCCTCCTTAATATATACAATGTTCATTGGGCGACTGTTGTCATGCATATACCCAAGAAGGAGTTTCAAGTTCTTGACTCATTGTTTTCGTTAAGAAGAACCTTGCCAACTATCCAAAACCTGGTATTGTACAAACTGATGTAGCTAGAAGTATGTACGTCTTTTAAGATAAACGCTGAATATGCTTTTATATTCAGAGAGCAACAATTTCCTCGGAGATAGAAGAGGCGATAAAACTTATGAACGGTATTTATCCGGATGTCTCAAGGTGGCCTATTAAATCATATGACATGCCAAGACAAGGAGACGGGTGAGTTCATGTTGAATCTTATTTCGGTTGCTCTTTAATTTTATGTACGACATTATGCTTCATAATTATTTTTTGTAGCAATTCTTGTGAATTGTGGGTTCTGCAAGTTATGAAACACTGGGATGGTGAACAATGGAGCACCGAGGTTAACAAAGTCTGTTTTTTATGTTAGGTACACTTGATTTCATGTTTATACTAAAAGAATAATGTTTTACCATGTATTGTACGCATTGCAGCAAAAAATCGATGACTCGAGGAGTCACACGGAGGGACACGGAGCTTTTGACAAAGATGAATGAATAAGAAATTATATGTTCTGATATGTTATGTTTTTGTCCCGAAGAAGGTTTCCCAACTATGTATTTCTTTGAATTAGTGTTGTATCTGTGTAAGACTATTATACTCTATGAATGGCAAATCAATACTTTTAAATCTACACTATTGTAATTACTTGTGCATGTACATTAGTTTGTTACATGTTCTTGCAAACATCTATACAGCTCAAGATGCTTGTCAATGCGCTCCAGTAAAGAAAAAATATGAGCATATAATATAAAATAACTAGATAAGCGCTAAGGCTTCCAATGCAGTCGCTATCTCGTCTAACCAGCTAAGCTTTGCATGCCTTCCTACGCATGTGAACTGGCCTAAGCGTCTAAGAGCTACTCCAGAAGTGGCAAAAATGGCTCTGCGTTAAATTCGCTTTGTGGCACCTGAGAGGCTAAATTTTTAGCGATCCCGCGTTTTGGCGAGCTTCGACACCAGGCCGGCATCAGGAAAAAACCCATAACGGTGTTTTAGCCAAGATTGTAACCCTATTGCATGGGCTTACCACCTGCAGTGTACATGCCTCGCCCTAAACGGTTTCTTGGATTACGAAAATAAGCCCATAACCGTGACTTAGGGTTAACTTGGCCAGCAGACGGGATTTCGGTGCGGCGCGGTGAGGAGGTGTAACCCGACAGCGATGTCGTGGTCTTCTCGTGGTTCATTTGCACAAGGATACCATGCTTCTACCAGAAGAAGGACGGGAGGAGAAGGGAGGTCGTCGGTCACCTATCAGGAGAATCTCATGGCGTACGAGCCACCATTTTTTGCAACTGCAATCCGCAGCGGAAGGCTCCTAGATGGATTTCATGGAGCGTTCAGAACCCCGGCAGGAGGTACTACGCTTGCGTCGATGCGATGGTGAGGGGAATTGTTTATGAATTTTTCTGTTTATTCTTTTCTCCTCTCTCTATCTGATTCGTTTGTGTTTAAAAAATTGAACAAAATGGATCTGGGTGTGGCTATATGGAATGGTATGATAATCCTTTGCCAAAATTTTGGAGTGATCTGATTGGAGATCTATGGGATGAAGTGGGGAGGCTGCATGTGGGACAAACAGTAGATCCTCTATCTGAAGAAGTAGGAAGGGAGACTAGGCTGCAGGTTCTATAAGAAGAAGTGTGACAAAAAGTGCAGAGATAGCTGCTGTGAAGGCAGAATATGAAAACGTGGTGTTCATTTTTGTAGTATTTGTGTTTAGTTTAGTGGTGGCAAGATTTTAATGGAGTAAACTAGAGTACAATGACTCTTTAGTTATTTTTAGTCATGTCAATGTAATGCAGACAATATAATGTTCACAACACTATGATATATAATAAATTTCAGTCAAATTTGTGTGCATTTGGATTACCAATACCTAGAGGAGCATAAAGTTCATTTAGACAAGTTGTTTCACACCAACATAGTCAAACAAAAGATGTTACCATGATTAAATGCACCAATTAGAGTACATGACAAACAAAATATGACACTATCTGTTATTTCATGTGTTCAACAACTTTTATTTGCTGCTTCAACTCTTCAAACTTAAAATAAATACGAAATAGAGGTAATAGTTATGGTTTTTAATCTTTATAAATAATACTAACCGAAATTAAAAACTACAATGTAAACTAAAATTAATCTTCAAAATCCGTATCTAGCTGCCAACTACCGTTGGTCTTTTCGAACAAACATCTCAGCAACATGCCTGCAAATGAAGGATTATGAAATTGTCAGTATCAAAATGTACACAATTTAATCTAGACATGACTAACAACACTTACTTAGGATGATCTTTGCATTTTATGCTCCGCCGTGTATGTCCTGGTAATTTGCAAACACTATGGACGCCTTTCTGCTTTTTTTTTTATTTTGTTCGTTGAATGATAGTGGTCTAACATTTTTCGACACGTCGTCATGTTTGCTCTTGCCTTTTTTGGATCACCTTTCGGCTTTACTTTATCAGGATCACCAACTTTAGTAGCATGTATTATACTCCCGTCTGGATCCGTATTGGACAAGCTCTTGGAAACACGGGATGAGTTCTCATACACTAGTCTCTTTGATATCATGTCCTCAAAATTTACCTTCAACTGGTTGTACAATACTGGGTCGTTGCATGCTACATGTATAGCTTGAGACGATAACACACTGAGATCTATATATTGGGTTCACTCCTCTGACCCAGAAAACCCCCATCCAAAGAGATCGCTTGTGCAGATCGCTGGCAAATCCTCTCTAGCTTTTTTTCAAGAATCGCTTAAGGACTAGACACTCCGGTATTTCAACATAATGCAGTTCCTTCAGAACGAACATGATATGCTTGCAAGGGAGCCCCTTACGGAACATCCTTCGGTAGCTACACTTTATAACTTCATCGAGATTTCTCAGCGTATAGTCCACATAGAACCTTTTCTCAAGTTTATTCTTCCATGCCATGTTGAATTGCCGAGAGTCGTCATTACCTCCTGCGACCTTCTTTTCTGGAAGCAATATATTTTCGATCTTGTTGAGTTCCTCTTTCAAGATATAGAAGTTTGCTGGAGTGAACACATTTGCCGCTGCTTTCTCAATATCCTTTGAGCTACTTACTGTCACCGGTTCAGTCTGCGAAGTCATGTAGTCATCACGCGCCTCGTTCTCGCGAATACGGACAATAGCATTCTCGTAGTGTAGAATAAGATCGACGACGGTCATCCCATAGTCTAAGTGAAGATGAAGGGATGAGCTTAGACTTTTGCTCCTATAGTTACTTCTCATGTCTAGCTAAAATCTCTTGGTTAGGTACCCCGCTGCCCATAGTTTCTTCTTGGTGTACATCCTGCTCAGCCAAGATTTTCTTCTATCTGTCTGCCATGTGTGCACATATGCGTGCCATCTTTCCTCAAATACAATCTCTGTAGTGGTGTAATATATAAGAGAACAGAACTCTTTCAACAAAATGAAACTTAGGTGTTTCTCCATGTTTTTATCAATGTGCCACGAACATATATGGTGCCACATGTCTGGCAAGACCCTGTGAATAGCTTTCATCATTGCAGCATCCACATCCGTGATTACAGACCTAGGATACTGTTGACACATTGCTTGCAGAAAAGTTTGAATCATCCAGACATATGTTGCCTCTGTCTCATCCCATAAGATTACACAGGAAAATACCATAGTCTTACGGTGATTGTTCAGACCAACAAATGGAACAAAAGGCATACCATACCGATTCATCTTATAGGTGATGTCGAACACGAGGATGTCGCCGTAATCCTGGTAGTCCTGACACGACTGAGCATCACACCATAACAAGCTTTTTAAATAGCCCGTTGAATCCATATCATACTTGAAAAAAAGTCAGGGAACTTCTTCTTCCTGGCCTCCATAATGCCGATGGTTTTGGTAGCATAGCCATTTGCATGTAACTTCCTCTTCTCTCTGCAACACATGTTGTACAAATCTTTTCTCGTAAGTCTAACCTTACTGTACCGGCTGTATTTGCTACTGAAAGAACTCATAATCATATGCTTTCTAATCCCTGTGGCTGCCATTGCTATGTTCTCGGCTCTTTGGAAATCTTTTATCTTCCTATGAGACCAAAGAAAAGGAACCTCGTCTGGTCTAGCTAATATATGATTATGGATGTCACAGAACCTTACAACGATCCATTTACCGGTTTCCAAAACACGCCTCACAACCATCTCGGCTTTGCAGTTAGAGAGAGATAGTGGTATTAACCTTCGGGTGCGGTTATCCGTGGTTAGCAACTTGGTGTCACGTTTCCCTTGCCTGGAACATACAAACCGCCTCCTACGAACTTCTCTATTATGGCCTTTGCTATGCTTGGTCTTGCTCTTTTGAATGTTGAATCCACGATCTCTAGTATAGCTATTGTAGAAATCACAAGCCGCAACTTCTGAAGCAAAAGTCATGTCCATTATCTTCCAGTGCATTTCTCCCTTAACTTTTGAATGTCTAGAATCATCGTCACTTTCCACCTTATCTTTATTCTCCACCTCGGGATCTTCAGTGACCTACACACTCACCACGAGATGAACAAATACGATTAAAATACCACTCCCAATCACTAGTTCACACAAAAAATATATATGCAAGTGACATATCTCACTCATGTTTACTAAGTATGATTTAGTAGATTGTTCAGTGGTCTCCAGGTCTGAGTCACCGTAAAAGTCATAAGCGTTATCACTATCAACTAATACCTAAACATAGCAAAAAAAAGAATGATAATAGTTCTGCTTTTATCATTATTGCAACCATTACAAGTTACACAAAGATAACACTCAGCTTTACCTCACTAATAAATTCTTTGTTCAATACTTCTTCATCCTTTTATCTTTGTCAACATCAATCTCCACCTGACAATTTAATAACCATTAATACCAAATTTATTGGTAACTCTAACATCAACCGCAAATATGCCACTCACATTTTATTCCTCGGCATTGGCGTCGGCATCTTCGTCCACATCAACTGGTCCATCTTATGAATATCGTGGTATTGCCGACGAGTACGCCATGGAGGGGTCCTCACAGTGCGTGTTTAGAGACGTGGGGTAAGGCAGAGAGTTGGCGGGTACGAGGTAATACAGCTTACCCAGGTTCAAGTCCCACAACGGTGGCGAAACTCTACTCCTGCTATAAATCACTATAATGGCAATACGCTGAGTTACAGAGATAGGTTCGCTGTGCGAGGTGTTGCGCGTTGTACGCAGCAATCTGAGAGGTTGTCTATGAATCATTGCCCTAAAGGCTCCTGCAGGCCAGCTTATAAAGGCACCCATACCTAGGGTTTACAGGGAAAGGTCCTTGCCGGGCAAGGTAAAGAGTCCTACACCTACGCGAACTAGTCTTCCGTGTCTTGTACTCCAAGGCTCCGAGTATGTCGGTGACTCCTACGTAGCCTTCCTTTATCCAGCATGGGCCTCCTTTCTGGATCCGTCTAACTGGGCCGTCCAGCAGGCCATAAGCCTTGCTACCAACTATGGGCCACCCGGGTTAGGCGGACTGGTGACATGCTATGAGGATACCCATATAGCATATCCCCAACAGTAGCCCCCGGAGGACTTTGAAATCTTGTGCCATCTTGTTCGTAGATCTCTAAATGTCCCATCTAAGTGATGCGGAAATCCGTCAAGCAATATCTCAAAGGTCTCCCAAAGAACCCTGCAATCCTCTCCGGCTTCACAATGTAGCCGGAGATTCCTTGAGTCTTTGTTTCCAGAGTCGGGTAATCTCCGTCTTCGATGTAATCTTAGGATGTGACCCCTCACTACAACTGTCAGAAGGATGACGTAGGGTACAACCTACGCTACCTCAAAACTCACAGAAACAAAGAATTAATCATCAGCTATTTTCATGCGTGCGAAATCCGAAACGGCGAAGCGGCAAAGACGAACGACGTGGCGAAATTACCGCACACATTCACTTCCACGTCGGCAACATTTCATCCATTAGATATATTTGCATGAATCTTGACGCAAGGTCTATATAGTTTCATCGCAGTCAATTTATTTCTTTTTTACCCTCATTCGCTTTCCAGTCTTCGTCTTCCTCCAGCCGCGTTACCATTCAAGCTCTCTGCGAAAACCCTAACCAGAGCCCTTTTCTCCTCCACCTTCCCCATGTCGCAATGGCCTCCAACAGCCCTGCTCCTTCCACGGCTGTGGTTCCCGAGGCTACCGTAGAGCCATCCCAGGGAATGACTGTCCCGCAGGAGGGGGTGGTCGTTCCCGTCTCCGCTGTGGTGGAATCCACCGGCGACGACCAAGAATGAGCGGCGCCCGAAGCCGCTGAAGAAGAAAGCGACTCTCACAAGGGGATGTGGAGAGGCTTCGATCTTTCTGCCGAGGATCTCTAGGAACTGATCACCGAGGGGTACCTCCCCACAGCGAAGGAATTGGTCTGGCGGGCGGTGTCGGCCGGTGAGGTGGTCCCTTCTCCCAAAGCCGGAGAAAAGGTATACCTCAAGTCTCAGCTGGTGCGCGGCGTAAGCCTGCCAGTTTCTGACTTCTTCTTGGATGCCCTCCGGCACTTCCGGGTACTCACACACAACCTCTCTCCCAACAGTATTCTAGTCCTTAGCAACTTTGTAGCTCTGTGCGAAGGATACCTAGGGATAAAGCCTAGATTAGATCTGTTTGTATATTTTTTCACCATCAAGAGAGAGTCCGTAGAGTCCAAGGATGAATTGTGGATCTGTAGAACCATTAGCTTTAAGATCCGGCCTAGCCGGCGCTTCCCCGACATCATGGGGCACGAGTCATGCAAGAACTGGCAGCACACGTATTTCTATGGCCTTGCTGTTCCTCTGCCTGACTGCCTTGAGACCTACCCCGACTTTGTCAATGGAGCTGCCACCGAAGTGCCCGCATGGCAGACTCTAGCCTCCCTTCCCTCCGACGATGAAGCTAACCGCATCGTAAGGCGGATTGAATGGCTCGTAGATGGAGGCCTGATAGGATTGGACCTTGCCATGTGCTGGTTTACTAGGCGGATCCAGCCTCTGTAGCACCGCGCTGAGTTGATGCATAAATATACTCAAGACAGGAGGGATCCCATGTGAATTTCGGGGGATAACTTCTCTACTGACTCCATCAAACTCTGGCTCAAGGACATTGTTAGGATGAAGGACAAGAAGCGTGTCTTCAAGATCACCTTCTACATGTTTGAGTACGGCAAGTGCCCAGAGGTAGCTTATGTTTCCTTTGTTGCTCGTTACATACTCTAAAGTTTTTCTGGCTTGAAGTTGTCCATCTAACACTCCCATGTATCCCAGGTGGTGACCTTGGCGGCGGATCAGATGGCCTCCCAGGTCTATGATCCCAAGCTGAAGGATATCTAGGTGGTGTCCGACAACGACACCTCCAAGGATCAACCGGCTCCGGCAACACGAAAGCGGAAGAGCTCCACCACTAACGCTGCTGTCGAGGCCAAGAAGAAGAAACCGGAGAGTGGAGTCTCTAAACGTTCCACTGCCGTCTTAGAGGCGGAGAAGAAGAAGAAGTCCACCGGCATTCCCCTCGCCAAGGCTCCTGCCATGGAGTAAGTATTTTCATTCTCTGACTTGTGCTTTTCAGCCCATACCTTTTTTCAACTCTTGTAGTTATAATTTGTACGTTTCAGGAGGAAAACTGGTGTTAGTTTGAAGCGATCCTCCAAAGATGTTGGATGGTCAAAAAACATTAGCGATATGTTGACCAAGGATTTGTCCGCCAAGTCCTCTCCCGCCACTGCTCCCCCTACTCATGCCGCCAAGCCCTCTTCTGGCCCCACTGGGCCCTCATCTCTCGCCATCCCTGAGACCTCCACCATGGAGACAGATGTTAATCCAATCATTGATGTCTTAGGTTCTATCAAGGCTGTTACTCCCAGCGGTCAGGCAACGCGGGAGAGTACTTCCTCTAAAGTGGATGAAGCTCCGGCTAAGGATGCCACCGAGAGAGGGAAGGAAGTGGTGGAAGAGGTGGACATGGTAGCGGCGATCGAGGCAGGAGCCTTCGAGCCATCAACTGTCTTGAAGGTGCAGGAGGCAGCTAGGGCTTCATCCATGCCTCCGACTTCGACCTCTCCATTAGCTGCGACTCCTCCGACGTTAAGCCTGGATGATCTCATCATGCAGGCCAATGCAATTTATAACAATGCCAGGACCTTCCATGACCCCTATGCTCATCTGGCCAACAATCTTAGGGTCATTTCCATCGTAAGTCTTTTGAACTTTACTTCTTTTAACTTATAATATATCCCACTGTAGCCCCCGAGCTCTTAGGCGGATAAACCAATAGTTATTGGCCTGAGTGCTCCAAAGAACTATATGTAGAACTTGTCCGTGTAGCCCCCGAGCGTTTAGTTGAAACTTGAGTAGTTCTGACTCGATGCTCTAGAGAAACTAGCTTACTTTAAAATCATATACTGTAGCCCCCGAGCGTCTAGTTGAAACTTGAATAGTTCCGACTAGATGCTCTAGAGAAACTAAGCATGTCAATATCTTGTGCAGAATGAGAAGAAACGGAGGTTTGCTGCCAATGAGAGGTTTGCTGCTATTCGGAAGGAACTGGACCTTGAACAGGGTAAAACCAAATTCCTAAAAGAACAGATCAAAAATAGCTAGAGTCTATTTCCGACAATAGCTCCTTGCTTTTCTCATTGAATTATTTCTTCCATCTTCTAATAGAACTTTCTGATTTCCGTCTTACAGAAACCATTGCCAAAGCCAAGAGCATCGTCGAGGAATCCAAGCATACCTAGAAGCTCGATGATGAGAACAAAATTCTGAAGTAGGACCTGGCTGATGCCGTCACGGGTGATGTCTACGCACTCCTATTCTTATAGACAGTTGTTGGGCCTCCAAGTGCAGAGGTTTGTAGAACATCAGCAAGTTTTCCCTTAAGTGGATTACCCAAGGTTTATCGAACTCAGGGGGGAAGTGGTCAAAGGTATTCCCTCTCAAGCAATGCTGCAATCAAGATACAAGAAGTCTCTTGTGTCCCCAACACACCCCATACACTTTTCAGGTGTATAGGTGCACTAGTTCGGGGAAGAGATAGTGAAATACAAGTGGTATGGATATAAGAAAACGGTGCCAGAAAATACTTTGATGGTGTGGAAGATACTAAAGGCAAACTGAAATAAAGATGCCAGTAAGCAAACATGTAACAGATCTAGTTGCAAACGATGTTTCAATGTTTAGAAACAAGGCCTAGGGATCATACTTTCACTAGTGAACACTCTCATATAAATATCTTCTCTTTTTGATACTACTCTGAACTACTCTCCGGTTGTACACTCTAATCCATGGTAGGGCTATAACAGCACACCTCAAAGTAAGCCTTCCCCATCTAGATAACCCCACGCTGTCACCTTGACCTCTACATGGTTCCAACAAACACCACAATTTCATAGAGACATCCAACTCCAAATATAACTCATAACAAGTATTTGTAATCTCTAGCCTAAGTGCCACCATGGTGTGCACGCTGTCAGTTTCACACACATGGGGATAGCAGAGATCTATTAAAGCACTTGAGTAGAAAAGTAGATCTACTTGATCACAATATGATCATGCATAGAGAGAGAGATGAACACATAGCTACCGGTAGATCCCTTAGCCTCGAGGAAGAACTACTCCCTCGTCATCATGGGTATCAGCAACGGCGATGGAGATGGTGGTGGAGATCGATGGAGATGGCTCCAGGGGCACTTCCCTGTCCCGGCAGGGTTCCGGAACAGAGACTTTCTGTCCCCTGAATCTCCCCTTCGGTGGCGGCGACGCTGCGAACTTTTCGTGACTGGAGGCTGTTCTATTTAGGGTTTTTGCATCGGGAGGCATCTTATAGGCGAAGAGGCAAGGTCGGTGGGCGGTCAGGGGGCCCACACCACCTGGTGGCGTGGCCAGGGCTAGCCCGTGCCAGCATATGGTGTGCCCACACTGGTGCCCTACTCTGTCTCTGCTTCGTGTTTCCATGTTTCTCCAGGAAAAATAGGCATATTGACTTTTGTCTCGTCCAATTCCGAGAATATTGATTTTCTGCCTTTTCTGGAACCAAAAACAGAAGAAAACAGGCAACTGGCACTGTGGCATCTTGTTAATAGGTTAGTCCCAGAAAACATATAAAAATACCTCAAATTGTTGACAAAGCAAAGTAGATACTAAACAAGCATGGAACATCAAAAATTATAGATACGTTTGCAACGTATCAACATCCCCAAGCTTAACTCCTGCTCGTCCTCGAGTAGGTAAGTGATAAAAAGAAAGAATAATTTTTGAGGTGACATGCACCATCATAAACTTGATCAAAGTATTTGTAAAACATTGATAGCTGGGATCATAGTACTTCAACATAGCATGAAAGATATAGTTCTAACAATAAGACATAGCAACTATGTTGCAACATGAGAAGGAACACACAAAAGATTCATGAATAACAATGCTTTGCAAGACATTTGTTTGTTTCACATAAATAAAACATAGCATAGTGGTATTTAGCTTGTCCCTCATATAGTAGAAAATATAGATGCATAGGACACCTTCAAAGTTCATAAGAGTGACTAGATACAAATATTTTAAAAACAAGCAATATCAAAGTTATGCATCAATCAACAAGTCTTGGGAAAATGCACATAGAACTAAGAATGGCCACTATGCTCTCTCAATAGGTGCATAAAGATAGAAGGTGGAGACTCAACATAAAATTAAAAGAAAGGACTTCATAGAAGGAAGTAGGGATTCAAGTTTCATAAAGAGCTTCCAAAAATTATGGTACTTACTAGCTTTCAGCTCTCATTGCCCCTATCATAAGCATCTTGAAGTGATTAAGGTTAAAGTGAACAAACTATGGAGTATATGCTTGACATAGTATAAGTTGGAAATCTCATGTCCCTTGAATACGAGGGCCGCTCCTCATGCTACTCAAGTTTAGTTACCGGTAAGTTCTTGTCATAGTAAGTACATGTGTATCATAGAGAACCGCCAACGGGGTACCCCTTGCCTGATGATACGGAAGAATCCCCATATCAAAATGACAAGGCAAGCAGACAAGGAGCATCTCAGCAATCTTCTTATTTACCATGGGATAATGGTGCTTTTTCTCTCTTTCCTCTTTTCTCATATCTTTTTTTTCTTTTTCTCCTTTTCTCAATATATGACTCTTTTTTTATAAGAAGAATTCTTCATAGACATCTCATTATGGTTGCGCTGCAGGTTTCCACCATGACAACATGGATTAGACCGGCGACCCAGGCATTTCTCTAACACACATACATAACTCCATGGACTTACAAGCTCCCCTTTCATTTCACATCGATGACATCCATAGACAAAAGAGCATGATATCAACTAGGTACAAAGTACAAGTGCAATGTTGAAAGTGTTCCCCATGACATCATGGTTCTGCTAATCCCCAACATATAAGTGCAAGTATATACAACATAGACGACACAATGGTTCAAGTTTATTAAGGGCAAGAAAAGTAAAGTGTGCCATCAAGTTCGTGAGAGCTTTAATCACTAGTTTTCTCATAACAAGTTTAATTCGAAAGGTAGATAAAAACATGAATATACTTAGAATAGAAAATGCTAATAGGTAGGTATGGTGGACTCTTTGGAATAACTTGGTTTTAGGAGTTGGATGCATGAGTGGAACTCATACTTGGTTATGGAGGCTAGCAAAAGACTGGGAGCGACCAACTAAGAGAGCAATAATGGCCATAATCATGCAAAGCAACAAAACATCATTAATCAAAGCATAAAGTGATATTACAAGTCAAAAATTAAAGGATCATAAAGGGTTATGGTGACTTGGGATAGTCATGACATGGTGTGAGCATGTGCCAAGTCAACCCAAATAAAGCATCAAAGGAGAATACCACAATATTATGCTTTTGTATGCTAAAACAACACATGATTCTTTCAAGGCACATTAAGAAATCTCAATTGTTTGGAACAAGTCATGATATAGCAATAATCACTAAGCATAAGGCCAAAACAATATCAAGCATGACATGATAAAGTCTAAGTCACAGTAAAAACAAGCTCCTTTTTACCACTTAAGCATGAACTTTCCTACTCTTTTCCAATCCAAACCGACTTTATTTGAAAACTAACGCATGAATGAGGGGGTCGAACCAATTTATTCAAGCAAACTAAGAAAACTAAGAAGACAAAAACCAAAAACAAAGACGCTCCAAGAACAACACAACTGTGCATGAAACAATAAAAATGAAGTGTTTGGAAGAAACGTGGGATTTTTATTGATGAAGAAGGGGATGCCTTGGGCATGCCTAAGCTTTGACGCTTGTACTTCTTGGATATTTCTTGGGGTGACACGGGGTGGCATCCCCAAGCTTGATCTTTAGTCCATTCTTCATCTCATTACATCATTCTCTCCATACACCTGAAATGTTTTCCTTTATAACAAAACTTCACATAATCTTTATTAGCGACATTAGTGCACTCAAGATAATAAGTCTTTGGGTTCAGTTTCAACACCAATAAAACTTCCATTAAAACACAAGCTACTTTATCACTTCCCTCAAAAAGCTCAATTCCCAAAAGAGAACCCAAAAAGGAACCAACAAGAAGCAAATGCAAATAATGGCAGAAATCTGTCAAAACAGACCAGCAGGTAAAAACCAATTTTTTCGAAGACCTTCTGTTGCTCAAATCTAAATGTGTTGAACTAAATAAAGTTAGATAACAACCTGGGGCAGAAGCACAAAAATTCACACCTCAAAACAACATACAGAGAATTTACACAAATTTTTACAGTGAAGCACAAAAATCTGTTTCGGGCCAGCAACTTTCCCAAGCATTACTTCTCTCTTATTAGAGGTTACTCTTGGCACAAAAAGCAAATAAAAAGGATAAGGAGAGGTTATTACTGAAGCAATAACTTCCAAGACTTATCTAAAACTTTTGGGTTATCTCCCAATAAGTACTTTTCTTTAACGCCTTTAAGTTATGCTTGATAGTTTGAGAAAATGCTCACATAAGAAATATGAATTGAAGTAAAAGAGAGCATCAAGAAGCAAATCAAAACACATTTAAGTCTAACCCACTTCCTATGCATAGGAATCTTGTAAAGAAACAAGTCATGAAAGCACAAAGCAACAAGCATAGTAAAGTAAAACAAGTGCAACTTGAAGACTTTCAACATAAAGAGGGAAAACTTAATATTATTGAGATGCATAAAACCATGTTTCCCTCTCTCGTAATAACTTTCAGTAGCATCATGAATAAAATTAACAATATAACTATCACATAAAACATTCTTATCATGAGCCACATGCATAAAAGAATTAATACTCTCCACATAAACATAGTCATTCTTATTAATTATAGTGGGAGCAAATTCAACAAAATAGCTATCATTATTATTCTCATCGCCATAATCATCAAATATAGGAGGCATATTGTAATCATAATTAATTTTCTACTCAATAGTAGGTGGACTGAAAATATCATATTCATCATTGTAATCATCATATATTGGAGGCATAGTATCATCAAAGTAAATTTTCTCCTCCATGCGTGGGGGACTAAAAAGATTATTCTCATCAAATCCAGCTTCCCCAAGCTTAGACTTTTGCATAGCATTAGTAATAATGGTGTTCAAAGAATTCATACTAATAACATTGATATTAGCACGCAAATAAAGTTCCATAGGTTTTTTAATTTTGTCTTCAAACACTTCATGTCCTAACTCAAGATAAATACTATAAAGCTCTCTAATTTTGTTGTTGTTTTCCATTAAGCCTAACTAGTGAAAACAAGAAACAAAAAGAGAAAATTATAGAATCTAAAGGAAATAACTTCGATCACTCACACCATCGATTGCTCTAGCATCGTGGTTCCCTCCACCGATCGGCACCCTCAGTGAACTCAACGCCTCGACAACAGTCGAGATTACGGTCAGCGACAGCAGTCGCAAATCTGATCTGAGCGATCTGGCAACTTAAGATGGAGCCTACAGTTCCGGATCTGAAAGTTGTGGCAGCAGCAGCTTCCCCAACCACTTCATGTGCGTCATCATCAACACAGGTGACACCGCCGCCAATCGCGACAACACGGGCAACAGTGGACTTGCAGCCGACCTGCCAAACGGCGGACCACCCAATGGTGGACCATCCAATGGAGGCCCTACTAACGGTGCTCCCATCAACAACGGAGGGGCAGCCGAACCTCCCACCATGATCAACGAGCAAACTGGCGAACGCGTCGTGATCAGGCTCAACGATCTCGAGTGGGCTCGTTGCCGCGAAGCCCTATGAGGCCACCCTCTACCCTTTGGCTCCCTGCAAGAACTGCTGATGGGTTACCATTGGCTCCTAAAAGAGGAATACAAGCGCCAACTGCAAAAAATCGCGCAACTCGAGGCGCGTAAGAAGGCAGCTGACGAATCAAGCCTCCGACGAGCTAGGCTCTCTTCACACGGAGGATCCTCCTCTAGGTGCAACGAGTACATCGCCAACAAGAGACGATCTCGACTCGCCCACCTCACCGAGCAAGAACGTGTAGAAGCCGCCAAAGTCCTCGACTTCGGCTCCATGACGGTGGATATGCGTGGCAACGTGCTCCCGAAAACACCGCAAGCCGCGGTAACGGTGGCCACCATGTACCTCCTCAACAACCAGCCGCCAGCTAGAGACCCTCGAGCCGCCATGCACCGATCTACGATCATAGGCTTGGGGTTAATCGAGGCCGCCCTCGACAAAGAGCCAGCATCGGAACTGAAGAAAGACAAGGCTCTGGCAAAACGCTACTCCTCGCCCTCATCTAGCGACGACAGTCACGATCTTTCTCGATGTCGCTGCTCATGGCGACACGACCACGACTATGACGCGTGCGATGACCTCACGCAGCGCAAGATTGACAAATCAAGGGCACGACGTGCCTGGTCGACTGACTCAGAGGACGAAGACATGGAGCTCTGTGGCGCTAGATGCTTCAGCAGGGCCATCAGACAAAAGTGAATGCCCAAGGGGTTTAAGCTCCCGTCAGAGAACCCAAAGTTCGATGGCCTGCAGGACCCAAAAATCTGGTTAGAAGACCATATCTCCTCTGTCAGGCTCGACGGTGGGAGTCGAAGCATGGCCATGCAATGCCTGCAGCTGCAGCTGCAGGGCGCCGCCCGAGCATGGCTCAACAACCTCCCACACGGATCCATTTGTAGCTGGGAAGAGCTGGTCTACAGCTTTGTGCGCAACTTCAAGGGCACCTACAAACGGCCCGCATCAATCGAAGAGCTAAGATGCTGGCAGCAAAGGTCGGGCGAGTCGCTACGATCATACATCCAGAGGTGGTCCATCATCAAGAACTCCACAGAGAACATCTCGGAGGATCGCGCGATTGACGCGTTCAATGGCGGCATACGCCGCATAGAGCTCAAGGAGGAGCTAGGCCGCTCGAAGCCCAAAACCATCGACCGCCTGATGGAAATCACGAATCGCTGGGCAGATGGAGAAGATTTGCTGAAAAATTGCGTTCACTTCGACGACAAGGCAGAACTCGAACGCAGACGCGATCGCCGCATGCGCATCTATGATGACCGCGACGACGTCAACATAATCGCAGCCGGCTACGCGGACAGACACGACGACAACCGTAACAGCGGCTACCGTAGCGGTGGATACCGCGACTCCGGAAAAACCACGCAAGTATGGCAGCGCCGCAATCGCGATGAGGAATGCGCAACGTCCATTGAAGACAAGCTGTCCGGGCCATGCACTGTGCACTTCTACATCGACAAGCACGATGGAAAAAAGAAGTCCAGCCACCTCCTTAAGGACTACCGCGAGTTCCTCAAACTACATGAGGGACTGGCTCAAATGAATCGCAACGCAGTCGAAAGGGGCTACAGAGCCGCCCTAGGCGCCATGGCACATGGAGCTCCGCCACCACCACCAGGACTACCCCCAAATGCAGCTGCGCCGGACCAGCACCAGGGAGGCGAACCATACCCACGGCCCATGGGTACCATGATGATCCAAAAGGGATGCCCCTCGAATCGGGTGCAGAAGGCCATCACTCGCCAAGTCAACTTGGCCACAAACTCGCCACCATCTACCACTGAGTACCTCAGCAGAAGCGAGTCCTGCATCACCTTCGACAAGCGCGACCACCCGCGCCAAGTACCTCGTCCAGGCCATTGTCCCCTTGTCCTCGAGGCACAAATTGGAGGCTTCGACATGAGTCGTGTCTTTATGGACGGCGGAAGCGGCATCAACCTTATGTTCGCGAGTACCTTGCGAGCAATGAGGATCCCTCTGACCTGCCTAGAGGCCTCAGACACAACATTCCACGGCATCGTCCCAAGCAAGGGTGTATATCCCCTTGGCAAAATCAACCTCGACATCATCTTCGGCACACCGAAAGATTTTTACGGCGAAAGATCGACTTGAAGTCGTCGACCGCCCTCACGACTACTGCATCCTCGGGCGTGTCGTGTTCGCTAGGTTCATGGCGGTGCCGCACTACGCCTACCTGCAGATGAAAATGCCAGGACCTAACAGCGTCATCACAATCAACGGGAGCTTCAAGAGGCCTGACGGTTGCGATAGGGAATTCAATAGAATCTCCTAGTCCTTCAGCATGCAGGAGGAACTCGCAAGATTGAAGGAATCGACAGACAATAGTCTGCCTCCCCTAAGCCGGCCAAACTCACCTGACTTATCCTTCGACTCATCAGTGCACACGAGGAAAGTTCAGGTCCACCCATCGGATCCCGCCAAGACGACTCTCATCGCCAACAACTTGAGTCCCGCATAGGAACTCGCGCTCGTCGAATTCCTCCGTGAGCACTGGGAAATCTTCACCTGGTGTCCAGCGGACATGCCAGGAGTTCCTAGGGAATTCGCTGAGCACGCACTCAATGTCAACCCAGACGCAAGGCCAGTCAAACAAACAATTCGGCGACTGTCCGAACCAAGAGCAAAGGCAGTTGAAATGGAGATCAACAGACTCCTCGATGCCAAATTTATACGCGAGATCAAGGAAAGCACCTGGCTCGCCATACACGGTGCTAGTACCAAAAAAGGACATGGATATCCTGCGGATGTGCGTGGACTTCACCTCTTTGAATAAGCACTGTCCGAAGGACCACTTCCCTCTACCGCGAATCGACCAGATCATCGAATCCATCGCGCGATGCAAGCGCCTCTGCTTCCTCTACGCCTACTCAGGCTATAATCAGGTTCGAATGAAGGAGGAAGATCAAGAAAAAACAGCGTTTACAACGCCTTTTGGTGTGTTCTGCTGCAACACAATGCCCTTCGGGCTAAAGAACGCAGGGGCCACCTACCAGCGGTGCATGCAGGCTTGCCTCAAGAACCAGCTTGGTTGCAACATTCAAGTCTATGTCGACGACATAGTAATCAAGACCAAATAGGAAGCCTCACTAATCGACGATTTGCGCGAAACCTTCGCCAACCTCGACCGCTACCAGATCAAGCTCAATCCAGACAAATGTGCCTTCGGCGTACCATCTGGGTAACTACTCGGGTATCTTATCTCCATGAGAGGGATCGAAGCGAACCCGAAGAAAATAAAAGCCATACTGGCCATGGAGAAGCCGAAAAACATAAGAGGCGTCCAGCAGCTGGCTCGGCGAATCGCGGCTCTCAGTCGATTCATCAGTCGGATGGGTGAAAAGGCACTACCCTTCTACCAACTCCTCTGCAAAGCTGACAAGTTCGAGTGGACCAATGAGGCGCAGGAAGCATTTGAAGACCTCAAGCGCCTACTATCCACCTCGCCAATACTGGTGACCCCACACGAAAGGGAACCATTGTTGCTATACATCTCCGCCACCAACCAGGTGGTCAGCAAAGTACTTGTAGTCGAACAAGCCGAAGAAAACAAGGTCCACGGGGTACAACGCCCAGTCTACTACCTCGGCGAGGTACTTACGCCAACAAAACATCGGTACCCGCACTACCAGAAACTGGCGTACGGCGTCTTCATGACGGCCCGGTGACTGCGCCACTACTTCCAAGAACACCCAATCGTGGTATTCAATGACGCCCCGCTTGGGCACATCCTCAACAATCCCGACGCCACCGGACGAGTCGCACTTTGGGGAATCGAACTGTCTCCACGAGACATCACATATGAAAAACGCGACGCAATCAAGTCGCAAGTTCTCCCTGACTTCCTCATGCACTAGATGGAGAACCAGCTCCCTGAAAAACCAGATATGTCCTACCTCTAGACAATGCACTTCGACGGATCCAAGCAGAAGGATAGAGCTGGTGTAGGTGTCATACTGAAATCGCCCCAGGGAGACAAGCTAAAATATATTCTGCGAATGCAGTTCACCGCCTCCAACAACGAAGCCGAATACGAGGCCCTGCTTCACGGGATGAGGATGGCAAAAGCCTGTGGTGCCAAAAGGCTCATAATATATGGTGACTCCAAGCTGGTCGTCAACCAGACAATGCACGAGTGCGACGCACTGAACGACAACACGATCGCCTACCGCGACCTCTACGACACACTCGAAGGGGATTTCGATGGCTATGAGCTATGGCACATAGGTCGCGAAAGCAATGAAAAGGCGGACACACTCGCAACATAGGCTCTACCTGCGCCCCCATACCACCTGGGGTATTTCTCGAGCGCATCTGCGAACGCTCCATCAAGCCAAAGGCCATAGAGAAGAAAACAAGCGCAGCAACGGACTCGGGGGCTATGCCGCCCAATGAGACAATGGCACTCAACGACTTGGAGCTGGATACAGGAATCGAAGGACCAATGAGCGTCATGATGATCGAGCCATCCTATACAAGCGCAACATCACAGGAGTGCTCCAACGATGCCTCTCCATGACCGATAGAAGAGTTGTTCTCCTCGACATCCATGAGGGGACCTGCGGGCACCACGCCGGCAGTCGCGCCCTCGTTTCCAAAGCTCTACGAGCCGAATTCTACTGGCCTACGGCCATGCGCGACGCCAAGGACATCATCCAGAAATGCAACGCGTGCTAGCGATTCACAGACAAGCCACACGCACCTGGTGTAGAGCTTTGGCCAATTCCATTGGCCTGGCCCTTCACGCAATAGGGACTCGACATGGTCGACAAACTCCCAAAGTCCTCACGAGGAGGCTATGTCTACCTCCTGGTCGTAGTCGACAAATTCACCAAGTGGATAGAGACCATGCCAGTGACTAATCAGTCAGGCTACAGCGCAGTCAAGTTCTTCGAGTCCATCGTCTATTGCTTCGGAGTGCCACAAAGTATCATCACGGACAATGGGACAAACTTCACATCCAAGAATTTCCAGGAATTCTGCGAGAATCTGGGAATCAACGTCAGCTATGCCTCCGTAGCACATCCATAGACCAATGGCCAGGTCGAAAAAGCTAACGGGCTTGTCTGCGGCGGCATCAAGAAGCGACTCCTTAGACCACTCGAACAGGACGCGGGCTGCTGGCCAGACGAGCTGCAATCGGTACTCTGGAGCCTACGCACAACTCCAAACAGCGCCACAAGGTACACCCTGTTCTTCATGGTGCATCGGGCTGGCAAGTGCTACCAAGTACGATACAAAGCACCGCGCGTGGTCGCTTACAGCGAGCAGGAATCAACTCTTGCACTCGAAGACTCCGTTGACCTCCTTGACGAGGCAAGGGAAATCGCCGTGGAGCGATCAACGATCTACCAGCAGAACCTGCGCAACTACCATAGCAGGAGGCTACGCCCCAGGTCCTTCGTCGAAGGTGACCTGGTCCTGCGACTGAAGTAGCAAGGGCACCTCAAACTCGAGTCACCCTGGGAGGGACCATACGTGATTACAGAAGTAATCACAGGTGGCGCCTATCGCCTTCAAGATTTAGAAACAGGAGTCGCATACTCCAACCCTTGGAATGTCGCACAGCTGCGACGCTTCTACCCTTAGTCGCTATCACTTTTACATTGCAAATAAGGCTACTCAGCCAAGGCTACTTAGCCACACGTTGTACCTCGTACTATCCCGCGAATAAATAAAGCTAAGTGCCTCGAAACTCTGTGTTTTTCTTTATTTTTTCGCAAATTATCCACTCGGGGGCTGCGCCACTCTATACACATCTGTTCTACGAACTAACGCGATATCCTGAGTAGCTGGCACACCAATCGAAACCCTTGACAAACATCAACCCAGTTGCAACGCACCTGACAGGTTAACAAGGGACTGAGATAAACACAAGTCCAGGCTAACGAAAAGGAGTCGCATAGTGCAACGCACTCGCAAAATATACACGCTAACAAGCCTTCTATATACATCAATATTAATCAATTATACACAGCATGTCTATCAACTTTACAACACTGGTGCAACTATGTGCAGGATACAAACTAAACTACTGTTGCAGCAAAAGAACATTGGTCTGCTCCTCAAAGAAGTCGACGATCTCCTCCGCTGGGCGATCCACCGCCTGGTAGTGAGGAACCATGTTCCAAGTCGAACCCGCTGGCGGTGCTGGGGGTCCAGCCGCAATTGCTGCAACATCCACATCAGGCCTATGCAGTCGCACCAGTGACAGGGCAGCCTTGGCACCAGCCACTAACTGTTGTCGTACACACTCACGGACCGCACTCAAGTCTTGGAATTTAACAAGAAGGGCCAGCAGGCTCGATGGAACAATGTCCAGCAGGAACATCGTCTGGTAAATGTTCTTCAAGCATGATTGCGACTTATTCAAGAAGTGAAGCACTCGCGACGCACGATCCTGTAGGGTCGCTAATGCGATTACGCGATCATGATCTACCCAGAAGTACCCACTCGCCTGAAGCTGCTCTTGGGTTAGGTCATTCATGCAAATGGCAATCCGATCCTTCTCATCCTGCGGATGGCACGCGCTGACAACTATACCAAGCAAAGGAAAAATATGAGGACAACAAACTACTGCAAGTGACTACAAGGAAACAACAGGAAGAAAGAAGACTAACATTTGAATTGGTCGCCCAACTACGTCACCTCCCCTAGCAGATATTGTTCTCGGGCGGCGGTTTTCTATGCCTTCGACTTCCATACGTCCGCATTTCCGCAGAGTACGGGCAATTCACGCTCCAACTGCTTCACGCGGTCACGGAGTCGCGAGAGCAGAGACAGCTCATCCACCCTTGAGCGTGGCGGTGCCAAAGTGTCATCAAGGGGCGGCGAATCCTGAGGCTCCCTCAAAGGATCACTCGATGTGCCTTATCACAAGTCAAGCAAGAAACAATAAGAGCACTAAGGCGAGGCGTAGACAAAATATTCGAGTGCATTCAAGATTAACAAAAGTATCAGCAGATACACTCGCCAATAGGCATGTTCTTAACAAAAGACATAAGCTATTTAACTATTACAAGATGCGACTACTGAGGAGCGATTAGCTTCTTCGACTTTGACTTTGGTTTTGGGGGCCTCATCGAGTCTGTGGCAGTATTAGATGCCACAGACTTCCCGCCGGCCCCTGACGTCGTAGCCTTTGCCGCTTGCTTGGCTCGCTGAAGCTCCTCAGAGTACTTCACAACTGTATTGATCAGCTGCGAAGGGAGGAAAGACTACCTACTGGCCATCAGCGCTGACAGGCATCGCCTTGGATACCGCCGCAAGATCAACTTCAACTCCATGGGCTTGAACCATTGCGAGTGACATTGAAGCGCCAGCCGCACGGAGCGAATTCTTAAAGCTTGCAGGGACGCCCCCGACAAGGGACTCCACCATCTCGTCCATATTCTCAATTAGCTCAGCCTTGGGCGCTAGCTCTTCCCGGAGGCGACTGAGCACGCCCTTGGCCTTGGAGAGCGTCCCTTGAATGACAGCGCTGCGATCCTCGACTGCCGAAATGGCACCCAGCAAGGCAGCGTCATGGCGGAGTGCCTGAGGGTCGAAGCTCAAATCGCTGGCATCTATATAGAACCCAAGCATGGGCACAAAGGTCAGCACCAACGACAAATTCGAAAGAAGAAAAACAATGAAAATCCAGACAAGGAAATACCTGAGAGAGCCTTGGCAATCGAGAAAAGCTGTTCCTCGAACAACTTCTCTCTAGCCACGACGGAGGCGCGCAGATCCTCTTTGTGTTTCCGTGACTCGTCACGTGCTGCGATTGCCTCATCACGACTCTTTACTGCTGCAGCAAGCGCCTTTTCAAGGGAAGCGGCGTCGCGGAGGAGTGCATTATGCTCAGCTATGAAACAAACAAAGATAGGCTATCAGCCAGATATATCACAAGGAGGACGAAGATGAAGCAGGACACTTACTTTCAACTACGCGTGGCGAGTATCCAGCATTGCATGCTGACGACCCATCGCAAGAACTTGCTCCGCTAAGCGAGCGGCTTCCTTCACAATAAGCTACGACAGGAGAAAACAGCAAAGGATAAGCAAGATGATAGAAGATGATACATTAGACTGCAAAAATAGAGGAAACAAATACTACACTTACATGATCCTCCAAAGACTCCGAAGTCGATGGATTCGCAGTCGTCCGGATAACCACCTGGTGCTCCACATCACGCGGAGAACTCGATGATTTATGGCCGGAGTGGGCTGCTAATGGAGGAGAAGGAGTGTGCTCAGCCACTTTCTTGGCCTTGGAGGTCGCGACTCCAGATTCTTTTAAAAATTGGACGTCGCCAGAAGACGATGACGCCAGCTGACTACAGAACCAAACCAACATCAAGAAAAGGCAACCCCAAAGAAGAACCAAATGGAAGACCCGTATACTTACAAATCAAACTTGTCAAAATTGAAGGTTTGATCCCCCGACTCTGACGATGACTCCTTCGGTAGCCGCATCTTCTTGCGAGAGGATGGCGTCATGGCACTCACAGGAACAGCAGGTATCGGCGACTCTGCACCAACACCTGCACCTTCTGGAGTCGAAGGGGACGACGCATCCGAATCCTCGCTGCGCGAACGCTTGCGAGTGTCCGGACCACTCGACTCAGGGGCTTCCTCCTCCACATCAGATGGGACGGTTGACTCTGACTCGTCCTCTTCCAAGGCTTCACGAGGGATAACCCCCTCGGGAAGAGGGGGCATACAGGGTGACACCGCCCAATCCTGCATACAGAAAACAACTTAGCAAAAAATGATGCAACAACAAAAAAAATAGTCGACAAAGCAAAGCTACTACGTAGCATAATTGTACCTCAGGAGGAGGGTTAGCAACATCGAACGAAGGAACATCTGGTTCACTGGGGAGTACATCCTTGACAGTGTACTTGGTGACCAGTCACACCCTCTTATCTACCTCACTCGCGGAAATGCCATCGGCAGATACGCGAGTGACATCGTCTGCGCCAGCCCACTAGAACATATGGTGGACTCTAGCCTACAGGGGCTGGACGCGACGGCGTAGCCACGTGCGAACGAGGGCACAGCCTCCCTCTTCCTTACCCATGTGACTCTCGAGGTCGCAGACACGCTCGTACAGCACATCTGTCTTCGCGGACTCGTCGGGCATCACTACGTTCTTCCAGGAGCGCCTCCTCTTGCACGGCATCGCGGGGTTGAAGGGCGCGAGTCCGTAGTGGTCTCCGTCGGCCTTCTGGTCGCAGACATAGAACCACTTGTACCTCCACCCTTGGACGGATATCATCAGCTTGATGTCGAAGTACGTGACGGAGGGGTCGACATGGATACCGCAGCCACCTACATTATAGACTACGGAGCCAGACACCGATTGGCGCTTCAACTTGAAGAGGCACTTGATGAGACTGAAATGTGGCTCGATTCCGAGCCAGCACTCGCAAAGAGTAATGTAGCAAGCTACATGGAGGATGGAGTTTGGGGATAGCTGATGGAGCTGGAGCCTGTAAAAACAGAGAAGGCCCCTAAAGAAAGGATGCAGGGGCAACGAAAGACCATGGATGATGAATGCTAGGAACATCACTCGAAAGCCGGCAGGAGGAGAGGAGATTACCTCGCTGCCAGGGACGCGCGCGTCCGCGACTGCAGAAGACAAAACTCCGTCCTGGCGTAGAAGACGAAGCTCTGAAGACTTTATTACGGATGCGCGCCATGCACCATTGGTGACGTGAGTGCCCGTGCCCTTCTTTTTCCTGGCGGCGGCGATGCTGGTGCCCGCAGCAGCGGAGCCACCCTTCTTCTTTGTAGCAACCGCGGTAGCGGCGGAATCGGCCGCGACACCTCCCTTCTTCTTCCCCATTCCGCGGTGGCGGTGTGACCGGAGGAAGTAGCTGGGAAATACGCGGAGCTGGTCCAGCGCCGCAAAGGTGAGGAACGCAAAGAAGCAGAGGAGCAGCGGCAATGGCGACTGAGGCAAAGGCAGAAAAGAAGCAAATGTCAAAATTACCGTCGCCGCATCGCTACTTAACCCCTTGGAAGATGCAATCCAACGGCTAAGAAAAACCCTATCAGACGCGTGGCGTTTATCGCGCTCGACACATGGAGGACCTGAAGCGCGAACCGTCCCCCACTACCCCCATTACGCACGGAAATCGAGGAGGTGCAGTTAAAACAAAGATTACGCAAGCCAGATCAAGTCAGAGTCAGAAAATGGGACCCACCGCTCGTCACGTCCCGTCAAACTCGCTCACGCATGCAACTGAAGTCATGGCATCATCAGCACTGACGTTATCCAAAATTACGTAGCAGAAGACTTTGACTACTTTAGTCCTTGCTCAAGTCTTCGACTCCACCAAGCACTCGGGGGCTACTCCCATAGGGAGCGCTAGTCGTGCCCCCTGCGATTTTTTCTTTTTTCTTTTTGCAAGAACATGGATAATCGAAACAAACCCAACCACTCGAATCCGCAATTCGATTATGGACGCGGGTTACTCCCATAGGGAGCGCTGGAAATAAATTCGACTGAAACAAGCAAACAAAAGACGACAGTAGTCGCAAAAGTTTCTTTAGTCCCTGCCTGAGTCTTCGACTCAACCAGACACTCAGGGGATACTCCCATAGGGAGCGCTGGTCGTGCACCCTATGATTATTTGTACATCATACTGTGTGTTGATGACATCCACACTCGAACTGTGTGTTCATGACATTTCCCTACAAAAAGATTGCATCTCCTGGGTCACCCGAATCATGTCCGTGATGACAAAATTTGGATGCCGCGCTTGCAGCGTGAAGATAAGACCTGAATGAGGCATGGCAACGCATTTTCTGCGCACTACCAAAAATATATCCGTGCCAACAGGTGCGACGAACATGCCTTGACGGACGCGTCGAGTGCTCACACCCATATACTGGAATTCGACTCCTGTAAGACCTCCGTAGCTTGAGTCGAATTACACCAGCACTTTTCCGGATTTGAGTTCGGGGACTCGAGTTCGATTAGATGGCGTTGTTTTACCCTAAGGTAGTTAACTGATACCGATACATCGGTTAAATCAGGCACGCACATCAACAATCCCTACGACACAAACAAAGCAGTCGAAAAAACATACTCAGTCATGCACTCGAAAGGATTCATATAGTCCCCAGTCGAATCTACGATTCCACTGGACACTCGGGGGCTACTGACATGGGTATACCCTACAGGAACTCGAGCTTGGTATATACGGCCTGAATACAATGAAAGCCCACGGTGTCGCCAAGGCCAAAATGAAGAACTCGAGTAACCTACGGACTCTCGATTGCTTGAAGAACAAGAAGAAGCAAAGATAGAAAGTTCAAAGGGGAAAACCCTAACCTGTTACCGACTCGACCTGCTACCCGAGACCTAGCCTATCTATATAAAGGCTAGGAGGGGGCAGCGAGGAGGACATGTGCAATCCTAGTTTCCACAACCCTCGCCAGATTGCATCTGCGCACCATTGTAATCCTCGATTCCTTTGATAATTCCACGAGCAGACAAGCAGGAGTAGGGACCTCTGCGAGGCCTGAACCTGGGTAAATCTTCGAGTCCCCTGTGTGCTTGTTTGCTAGCCGATAGATGTCTCCAGCGCTCCCTCCTTCTCCAAAACCCAAGTCCATAACAATGGGCATTGATGAGTTAAACCCTTGTCACTCGGTGTTTTCTGCCCCGCAGAGGCGCCGAAATCTTTTTGTGGTCGCTCCCCAAGTCTTAGGGTTTCAGGAGGATAATATACGCTAGAGGGGAGAGCCAGGGGTGGACCAGGGCAGCTACACCACCTGGTGGCGCAGCCTAGGGTGGCCCGCGCCAGGGGGTGGTGTGGGCCCCCTGTGGCCCATCCGCGCTTCCCCTTCTGGCTTCCTTCGTCTTATGGAAAAATAGGATTTTCCATGTATTTTCCCGGATTTTCTGATCTTCGTGAATTTTGCATCCAAACAAAACCTTTTCCATCAGAATCCTGACTGCACCGGGCCATGCTCCAAAATTCATCAACCATGCAAAAACAGATGAAATAACATAAGTATCATCTCTTAATATGAAATATATCAGTGAATAACAGTAAATTATGATATAGAATAGTGATGCAAAATGGACGTATCAACTCCCCCCAAGCTTAGACCTCGCTTGTCCCCAAGCGAAACTGAACTCAATAAACATGACCTCAGGTTTATGGAGTGAAGAGTCAATAAAAGAATACGGACAAGAAGCATCACATTCATCAATACATAAATCATAATAGAAGACAACTCATTACTATATAACTTTACTTGCAATAAGTAAAGGAAACACAATAAAGATACATAAAGTAAATCATAATTGGTAATGGTAAACTTAGCTCTTGGTCGAAGAATAGTTGATAATTTGCAGGAGTTCACACATAACTGGTTTTCAATGATAGCTTTCGAAGTAGTAATCACCAGGACAAGAGCAAAGTGCAAAACATGGAACATAAGAAACATGATTGAATAAATCATCATATGAATGAATGAAACACAACAACTCAAAATACTTGCTGAGATAGAAGGGAATACGTTTACTGACTCAACTAAAAAGTAAAAGAAAGGCCCTTCACAGAGGGAATCAAGGATTTCAAGTTTCATAAAGAGCTTCCAAAAATTATGGTACTTATTAGCTTTCAGCTCTCATTGCCCCTATCATAAGCATCTTGAAGTGATTAAGGTTAAAGTGAACAAACTATAGAGTATATGCTGGACAAAGTATAAGTTGGAAATCTCATCTCCCTTGAATACGAGGGTCGCTCCTCATGCTACTCAAATTTTGTTACCGGTAAGTTCTTGTCATTGTAAATACATATGTATCATAAAGAACCACCAACGGGGTACCCCTTGCACATGATACATGAGCTATCCCATAATCAAAATGACAAGGCAAGCAGACAATGAGCATCTCAGTGATCCTTTTATTTGCTATTTGCATAGGTTTTTATTGAGGATGCTTCATAGAGTGCTCATTATGGTTATGCTGCAAGTTTCCACCATGATTAGGCATGGCTTAGGCTAGCGGCCTAGGCATTTCTCTAACACACATATAAACACCATGATCTTACAAGTTCCCCTTTTATTTCACACCGCCGGGATCCATAGGCAAAAGAATCATGATATCAACGGAATATAAGTGCAAAGTTGAAAGCGTTCCCCATGATACATGGTTCTGCTAACTTCAACTTATAAAGCGCAAGCATATACGCAACAAAGATGGACACAATGGTTCAAGTTTATTAAATGCAAGAAAGTAAAAGTGTGCCATCAAGTTCGTGAGAGCTTTAATCACTAATTTTCTCATAACAAGTTTAATTTGGAAGGTAGATAAAAACATGAATTTACTTGGAATAGCAATAATGCTAATAGGTAGGTATGGTGGACACAAATGGCATAGGTTTTGGTTTAAGGATTGGATGCACGAGAAGCATTCCCTCTCAGTACATGTTTTTGGCTAGCAAGGCTGGGTAGCAAGCATAAGAGTTGAAGGAAACAAACAAACATACAAGTGATAAAAACAAACATGCAATCTTCCTCGGAAGCACAAAAGATCTTAACTAGAGAATACTAAACTTATGAGCAAATCAAGAAAGAAAGATGATGAAATTATATTTCTTTAGAGTACTTTTATCTTTTTCATTCAATTCTCAAAAATAGTGCTGCCACTGACCGAGCCAGGTTTGCCAAAACCAACTAAATTAACTCAATGATCCCAAAGTGTTACCAATACTAATGACAAGATCAATCATATAACCATGAATTGAAATCTAAAATAAGATATGCAAAAGAATGAATGATAGAACTTCTCATTAATATTCCATAACGGCAACTCACACCAAGGGATACATAGATATCTAACAAGAGGGGGACACTTCCATAATGAAAACCATCCTACATGATAACTTCTCTATTCATGATATGACTCTACTAAAAAGGTAAAAAGATAGAAGATAGTGATATGATACCGCGGCACTCCCCCAATCTTGGAACAAACCAAGGGGATGCCAAAACCTGATGACAAGTTACTCCTTCGGTGGTGGTGGGATTCTCCCGATTGGCGCGGGGAAATCTTCTAGTATCTTGCGAAGCCTGTTATTCTCCTCTTGAAGCATATCCACCTTCCTCCTCAAGACTCGGTACTTGTTGCAGAACTCATCGGTTACTCATAGAGCTTCCACTGCTACAGGGCAGGAACTGAGATCTAGAGTTGGAGGTATCAGCCCCTTCATGCCTGCCGTCATGTATTTCACTTCCTCCCCGATGTTCCGGTCCATGTCTTCGCACCTAGTTGCGATCCTTTCTTTTTTCACCCGTCCCATGAGAATCTCCTGCTCAAGATTGCATTGGAGTTTGCGACGGCGTCGCAGCTCGTAATCCTTTGAAGATGAACCTCTGAACGGCATCTGAAAAAAATAGATCGAAACAAAAACACGACGAGAACATGATATACGAACCCCGGGGGATCCGGGGGATTATATATTACGAAGTTTTATAGCAAAAGGAAGGTACCGGGAGAAAACGGGTCGGAGATGGAGGCCGAGGTGGCCACACCACCTGCTGGCGCGGCTAGGGGGCCCGCGCCAGGAGGTGGTGTGAGCCACCCTGGCTCCGTTTGTCCCTCTTTCGCTTCCTAGCTTTCCTTGTTGGATAAAAACTGCAAAAATATAATTGGATAGTATTTTCACGGAACTTTTCTTACCATATCTGTTACCTATTCAAAAACAGACTCTGTAGGTCTCTGAATTTGGTCTTTGATAGATTCTTCCAGAGTCACCACTTGAATAACTTAAATAACTTCATCTTCATACTCATATTGCTTGATTCATGAAACCTTTCTCTTTCTTACTACACCATTTTATCCAATAACTTGGAAATTTCTTTCACACAAAACTTCACACGATTCTCATTAGCAACATTAGTGTAAGCGAGGTAATAAACCTTTTAAGCCCAATTTCAACTGAAATCCATCAAATCATAAGCTACTGTAGCAACTCCTTCCGAAAACCCAAAAAGAATTCAAAAAGGAAATCGATTTAAAGAAGCAAATGCAAGAGTGGTAGAATCCGTCAAAACAGACCAGCAGGTAGAGATCAATTTTTTAGAAAATCTTCTGTTGCTCAAATAAAAAAGTGCAAAACTAACAAAAGTTAAATAACAACCTGGGGCAGAAGAACAAAAAATTACATCTCAATCCGACATACAGAGATCTCTCACGAATTTTTACGGTGAAGCACAAAAATATATTTCGGGACAGCAACTTCCCCAAATCTTACTTCTCTCTCATTAGAGGTTGATATTGACACAAAAACCAAACAAAAAGGATAAGGAGAGATTATTACCAAAGTAATAACTTCCAAGACTCAAAGAAACAAAAACAAACTGAAAGCAAAAATAAATTGGGTTGTCTCCCAAAAAGCTCTTTCTTTATAGCCATTAAGATGGGCATGATAATTTCAATGATGCTCACATAAGAATATGAATTGAAGTGAAAAAGAGCATTAGGAAGCAAAAATACACATGTTTAAGTCTAACCCACTTCCTATGCAAGGGAATTTTGTAACCAAACAAGTTGTTGAAACCAGAGGCTACTAGCATAGGAAGGCAAAAGAAGTGCAACTTAAAAACTTTCAGCATAAAATGAGGGAACTTGATATTATTGAGGTGCATAAGAACAGTCTTTACTCTCTCATAATAACATTCAGTATCATGCATAAATTTAATGATATAACTATCACAAGAACCCTTGTAGCAATGATCACTTATCCTAACAGAAAACACAGGGACACTATCTCTCATAGCACTACTTTGTGAAACAATATTAGGGATATCCTTACAGAGGATAGTGTGTCCATCTTCCACATATTTAGTGACAAAGTCTTTCGCATTTTCTATTATAAGTTCATCATCCATTTGTTTATCAGGTTCAACAGCTTTATTTGTACTTTCATTAACCATACTAGATATCATAGAATGTTCCTTTATCTTAACTGGGAAAGGTATTTTCTCAATGTAAGGTTCGGGTAAAGCATGATTAGCAGTATAAACTTCAGTATTTCTTGCAGGAACACACTTAGCAACATCTTTATATGGTTCATGATACTTATTCCACTTCTTTTTAGGAACTTATATATAGGAAGCAAAAGCCTTAAAATAAGATGCAATAGCTTGAGAGTCTAGACCATAAGCATTTTTAATATTTTTAAAGTCATCAGTTCCCATAAAAGATTCAATGCATTCATAATCATAATTTATACCTGACTTTCTTCCTTTGTCATTCTCCCATGCTTCAGCATTATCTTGAATATGGTCTAGAAGATCCCATTTAGCTTCTTCTTCCATGCGAGTGAATGATCCAGCACAAGAAGCATCCAATAAATCCTTATCATGAAGAGAAAGCCTTGCATAAAAGTTATTTATAATAATATTGTTGGGGAGCTCGTGAATGGGACATTTGAGCATTAGTAAATTCAATCTCCCCCAAGCTTGAGCTGTACTCTCTCCATCAAGAGGCCAAAAGTTGTATATTTGATTCCGATCTTTATGAATCTCACTAGGAGGATAAAACTTTGAATAAAAGAGAGGTACTATTTCCTCCCATTCAAGAGCTTGACCATTCTTCAGCATCTTATACCAGTCCTCAGCTCTTCCTTTCAGTGATAATGAGAATAACTTCTTCTTGACATGATCTATTGTAATACCTGCACACTTGAACAACCCGCATAATTCGTGTATAAAGAGCAAATGATCACCGGGATGGACAGTTCCATCCCCAACATAATAGTTATCCATAACACGATCAATAATTCTTGTAGGTATTTTAAAAGCATCATTCTCAGTAGGTGGTGGTTCATCTACTACCTTAGTAGTGGTAGTAGCATTACGAAATAAGAAACTCAGTGAATTATCCATGTTGAAAATAAAGCAACTAAAAGAAATAAACAATACTCACAGTAGAGGTTTCCTTTACCAGTTCCACTTTCCAATAGCGCTTCACTCCCTGGCAACAGCGCCAGAAAATAGTTTTGATGACCCACAAGTATAGGGGGTGTATCGCAGTATTTTCGATAAGTAAGAGTGTCAAACCCAACGAGGAGCAGAAGGTACTAGCTAGTGGCTTGGAGCAGGAATTCTCTGTAAATACATAGCAAACGGATTTTTAGGGGTTTTTGATAATGCAGGTAAATAAAGTATGAGTAAATAAAAGACAATAAGAATAAATGCAGCAAGTGGCCCAATCCTTTATTCAGCAAAGGACAAGCCGGTTGTATTACTTAAGATGACCAAACGTTCTCGAGGACACATGGGAATATCGTCAAGTGCTTTCGCTTCATATAGTTGATTAATCTTCTTTAGTTTGCTAAGTGTTGTGTGGGTGAACCTGTGCTAATGTACCGACCTTCCTAGGACTAATACATACTTGTGATTATACCCATTGCAAGCATCCGCAAGTACAAGAAAGTAATTAAGGTAGAAACCTAACCACAACTTTAAACTCTAAGACCCTGACGTCCCTTGTGCAATGGTTTCCAAACGGGGGTTCAGGTTTCTGTCACTCCGGTAACCCCTACGATTAGTAGCCAAATACACAATGCATTCCCCTAGGCCCATATAGGTGAAGTGTCATGTAGTCGACGTTCACATGACACCACTAGAAGAAATACACCACAACTTAAATATCAAACCATTGAATCTTTCTCAACACAATTCCACTACTAACAACATGACTTCTCCCATGTCCTCAAGAACAAAACGAACTACTCACAAGACATCATATGGATCATGATCAGAGATGGAATAATGATGTATAACAATATGAACATAAACAATAATTCAATGGTTCCACTCAATAGCATCAACTACAAGGAGTAATCAACACCGGGAAAGTTTCCCCTAAGAACTATGCAAGATTCAACCCAATTGTTACAGCTGTATGGAGGTGGTGATGATGGTGCTGATGGAGATGATGATGATGGTGATCCCGATGAAGTTCAGCTTGATGGTGGTGTTGATGCCGACGATCTCCCTCTCTGGGAAGGAATTCCCCTGGCAGAATTTTGTCTGCCGGAGAGATCTTTCTCTCTTAGTGTTTTCCACCCTACAGAGGCGGCGAAATCTTTCTGTGGTTGCTCCCCGAGTCTTAGGGTTTCGGGAGGGTAATATACGCCAGAGAGGAGAGCCAGAGGTGGACTAGGGCGGCCACACCACCTGGTGACGCGACGTAGGGTGGCCCGCGCTAGGGGGTGGTGTGGGCCCCCTATGGCCCATCTTCGCTTCCCCTTCTGGCTTACTTCGTCTTCTGGAAAAATAGGATTTTCTATGTATTTTCCCGGATTTTCTGATCTTCGCGAATTTTGCCTCCAAACAGCACATTTTCCATCGAATCATCAATGACGTCCATGCTCCAAAAGTCATCAACCATGCAAAAACAGATAAAATAACATAAGTATCATCTCTTAATTAGAAATATATCAATGAATAACAGTAAATTATGATATAGAATAGTGATGCAAAATGGACGTATCACCAGCATGTGTATATATTTTTTAAGCAAGTGCTGGCTTATCCATTATTCTAGTTCATATGCTTGACCTTTCGTGAGACGGAAGACTCGCAGCACAGAACTATGCTCTCAGGTGATGATGCTTAATAGCACCGTCCAGAACCAAAGAACAAAATCGCCGTCTTTGAGTGCCGAAAAGTCACTACTCCGGAATCCACATAAAAACTTCAGAAAACGTGTAGACTAGAAAACTTAAGCTAACGCCCGTAGGTGGAATATTCACAAGGGAAAATGCAACCTTGCGCATAAAGGGTTTATATGATCCAAAAATGAATAACTAAAGGAGGTAAAAGACTCAAAAAATATGAGTGAACCAAATGCTTTATTTCATTGATCATATAAGAAACTTATTACATAATATAAATGTGCTAAGTGTAAAAGGGACGTAGCTGTGCTATGTTCCATGGCCGATCTGTCTCCGGGTAATCATCATCGGAGTCACCTTGCTTGCACTTGCGATTTTTTGGCCTATCTTTCAACTCGTGAATATCTACGAGGTAATACGAACCATTTAGCAATGCTTTGATTATGACGAATGGTCCTTCCCAAGGCGGGGATAATTTATGTGATTTTTCCTGCTTGAGTCTAAGCACCAGATCCCCCTCTTTAAACGAGCGATGATTTATGTGGCGACTATGGTAGCCGCGCAGCTTCTGCTGGTAGATGGCGGATCTCTGGCAGGCCAGCACGTGCTCTTCTTCGAGTAGGTCCACAGATAAGCGTCTGGATTCTTTAGCGTCATCGTCTTTGTAGGAGTAAACTCTTGGTGCATCGTGCAAGATGTCGGATGGGAGGACTGCTTCTGCTCCATAAACCATGAAGAAAGGAGTCAAGTCGGTGGATCTGTTGGGTGTTGTTCTTAAACTCCACCAGACAGATGGTAATTCCTCCGCCTAGGCTCTAGCTACTCTTCGTAGCGGTGCCTCTAAGCGTGGCTTGATTCTGTGCAGGATTAGTCCATTGGCCCTTTCAATTTGCCCATTTGACTGTGGATGTGCCACAGATGCTAGGTCAAGGCGGATGCCTTTTTCATGACAATATTCCTCAACTTCTCCAAGAGATAAATTTCTGCCATTGTCGGTGATGATGCTATGCGAGAGACCAAATCTCACCACTAGATCCTGGACAAATTTTAGAGTTGTCACCCCATCAAGCTTTCTAATGGGTTTAGCTTTAATCCATTTTGTGAATTCGTCCACTACTACTAGCAAGTGTGTGAATCCACAGCGTGTTGTCTACAAAGGTCCCACCATGTCCAGCCCCAGACTGCAAACGGCCAAGTGATTGGTATTGTTCGCAATTCTTCAGCTGGAACAATTGGTTGTCTTGCATAGAATTGACACCCAAGGCATGTTTGTACCAACTTGTCAGCGTTCGCCTTGGCAGTTATCCAGTAGAATCCTTTTCGGAAGGCTTTAGCCACTAATGACCGGGGAGCAGCGTGATGCCCGCAATCTCCGAGATGTATTTCTCTAAGGATATCAATACCTTGCTGCTGGGAGATGCATCATAGGAAAACTCCTATAGTACTTCTTTTGTATAGCTGGCCGTCAATAATGACATAGCCTTTTGCTCTGCGTACTATTTTCTGGCTTTCGACTTCGTCAGTGGGCAAAGTTCCGTCTTGTAGATAGTCCATGAACGGTTTCATCCAAGCCGGAGAGGTCACTGTTACTGTATTAACAAATGAATCCACTCTATCCGGGTTGTCAGGGTTCGCTTCTTTCATGGATGGGGTCCATAAATGTTCCAAGCAAATTCCTGTTGGAATTGGTTGGCGGGCTGATCCAAGCTTTAACAGCAGATCTGCCGCCTCATTATCCTCGCTTTTGACATACTTGACTTCGTAGTCATCGAAGCACTTGGCTATTTCGTCTACTTTGTCACGATATGCCGCCATCATAGGGTTTCGCGTGTTCCAGGTGTCGGCTACTTGCTGGGCAACCAAGTCAGAATCTCCACAACAAACTATGCGCTTGATGCCAATATCCTTGGCTACACGAAGTCCGTGAATGAGGGTCTCATATTCCGCCATCTTGTTGGTAGCATTGAAGTGGATCTGCAGTACGTATTGCAACTTTTATCCTATTGGTGATTGTAATAATACACCATCCCCCAAGCCATTGAGTAGCTTTGATCCGTCAAAGTGCATAACCCAATATTCTGGCTCTGGCACAAGAGTTTCTTCTGGCAGTTCTGTCCAATCTGCGAGAAAGTCCACCAATGCTTGTGATTTGATAGCGGCGCGTCTCTTGTAAGTGATTTCAAAGGCAGCAAGCTCAATGCCCCACTTTGCCACTCTCCCTGTAGCGTCGATGTTGTTGATAATGTCGGACAGCGGAGCCTTTCTCACTACTGTGATGGGGTGCTCCTGGAAATAATGCCTTAACTTACGCGAAGCAAGGAAACTCCATAAGCTATGTTCTGGTAGTGCGGGTAATGCACTTGGATTCCATCAAGACCTCGCTTACATAGTAAACGGGTCGCTGAACTCCGTACTTGTGCCTTGGTTCCTTGCGCTCCACCACGATGACGATGCTGATTACTCGGTTGGTTGCCGCCATGTAGACTAACATCGGCTCCCTTGGTACCGGTGCTGCAAGTATTGGTGGGGAGGAGAGTATTCTCTTCAACTCCTGAAGTGTTGTGTCAGCTTCATTCGTCCATCTGAATTTGTCCGCCTTCTTGATCAACTTGTAGAATGGCATAGCCTTCTCACCAAGTCGGCTGATGAACCGGCTTACTACTGCAATGCAGCCTGTGAGCCTTTGTATGTCCTTCAGGCATGTCGGGCGTTTGATGTCGAGGATGGCCTTGATTTCCCCTAGGTTCACCTCGATTCCGTGATGCGAAACAATGAAACCCAACAGCTTGCCGGAGGGTACCCCGAAGACACGCTTCTTGGGGTTCAGCATCATGTTGTATTTCTGGAGATTATGAAAGGTTTCCTGCAAGTCAGCGATAATATCATTTGATTCCTTTGACATTACCGCGATGTCGTCCACGTAAGCATGCACGTTGCGACCTATTTGGTCGTGTAGGCAATGTTTTCATCGTCCGCTGGTACGTAGCACCAACGTTTTTCAACCAAAAGGGCATCATGACATAGAAATACGTGCCGTAGGGTGTGGTGAACGAAGTGGCCAATTGGTCCGACTTTCGCATCCGGATCTGGTGGTATCCTGAGTAGGCATCAAGAAAACACAGAAGTTTCGAGCTAGCCGTCGAGTCAATGACTTGGTCAATTCGAGGCAAAGCAAACGGATCCTTTGGACACGCTTTGTTCAAGCCGGTGTAATCAACGCACATTCTTAATTCATTGGTTCCTTTTGGGGACAAGTACATGATTTTCCACCCATCGGGTGCGGATAACTTCTCGGATAAAGCCGACCTTAAGTAACCTAGCTATTTCTTTGGCTATATCCCTTCATCTTTCATCTCCAAAGCGTCGTAGAGGTTGTTTCACCAGTTTGGCATTAGGACCAATATTCAAGCTGTGCTCGGCAAGTTCCCTAGGTACACCTTTCATGTCGGCAGGTTGCCAGGCAAAGATGTCCCTATTCTCACGGAGGAACTCGACGAGCGCGCTTTCCTATTTGGGATCCAGGTCCGTGCCAATGTCGGTGGTCTTGGAGGAATCTCCTTTGACAAGATGCACCTGCTTGGTCTTGATGGCGTCCTTGAAAGCGGGTTTGGCAGTAGTTATCTGCTTCTTCGAAGCCGGCATCTGTGAGGCATCGACCTGGCTCTGGATCTCCTTGAACTCTTCACCATAGAGGACTGCTTCGGTGAAGGCGGCCTCACTGAGCTCACACTCCCTTGCCTTGGTGAAGCTTCCGTCAACGGTGATGACGCCATTTGGTCAGGGAATCTTGAGTTCATTGTAAACAAAGCATGCCCTTGCGAGGAAGGAGTGGAAAATATCGCATCCGAATATGACGTGGTACACGCTCTTGAAAGGCACCACTTAAAAGGTCATGCGTTCTTGGCGGTAATTGTTAACATCGCCCAAAGCAACCGGAAGTGTGATGCGGCCCAGGGAATTTGCTTGTTGGCCAGGGACAACCCCATGGAACACGGTGTTGCTCTTCCTTAGCTGGGTCTCTATCAAGTTCATCTTGTGTAGTGTATCTAGGTACATGATGTTGATGCTGCTTCCACTATCCACGAGGCACTTGGTGAACTCTGTGCCGTCAATCAAAGGGTTGATGAACATGGCATACTGGTTCTCTAAAGGGATAAGTTCTGGATGATCTTTCCTATCCCAAATAATTGGAACTTTCGACCACCTGGCGTATTGGGGAAACGGAGGGATGGTAGCCATCAGTATCCTCAGAGAGGTTTTCTGGGCCCAGACGGTGGGAGTGCCAAGGAAGGTGTGGTAACATAGAGCCTTCTTTTCGAAGGGATTTTTCCCTTTAACCTCTCCCTTGTCGGAAGATTTGGGTTCCATGTCCTCATCCATGTCACTTGAGTCCTTGGGATCTTCCTCCTTCTTCTTCCCTTTGCCCTTTCCGTGGGGTCTATTTTTCCAACTTCGCTTGTAGCCAGACTCAGGGTCTTCCTTGAGATCATTGACAAACTTGCATTGGAGGTTGGTGTGGGTGGATTTGCCATTGGCGTCGAGATGGACGGAACACGACATGTCGTGGTACTCTTCGTACGTTTGGGGAACACGGGGCACTGAGAGTGTAGTGTCACTCCTCTGCTGGCCACTGCTAGTCCCCCGGCCATGTCCATGTTGTCTGCCTCCGCCTCTGCCAGTGAACGTTGTGGCGACCATGTCGGTTACTTTATTTTCTTTGGGCAGATTCTTCCGCTTGTTGTTATTATTGTTTTTCCTGGCCTGGGTAGGGATTCCTATTGCCGGAAGTGATCCGCATGCGTTGTCATCAGCAGCGGCAAACTCGCTATCCATGGCGATCATTGCATTGAGGGTGAGCTCATTGTTGTCTTGCTTGCACTTCAACTTATGGCAGAGCAAAGTTCCCTTTTCCAGACCGTCGACGAAGGCGGCTATAGCGGTCTGTTCGTGCACCCTTGCGCATGAATTTTTCTTATCCAGCCAGCGAGAGAGGTAAGCACGAGAAGTTTCATCCTTTTCTTGCACACACCGTAGAAGGTCTTCGACAGTGCAGGGACGTTTGTACGTGCCCTCGAAATTTTGGGTGAACGCTTCATGCATGTCCAACTAGTTGCATATTGATTTCTCCGGTAAGTCGTCGACCATTTTCGGGCGGTGCCGGTTAGCATGAGTGGGAGGTACTTAACGGCAACGTTGGGGTTTCCCCCTGCGATCTGAATCGCTTCGTTGTAGTCCTGTAACCACGTTGCTGGCCTGGCTGTGCCATTGTAGGGCTTGATAGTCTTGTGTAACACCCTCGAATCGGCCCTATGCAAGTTTTAGCCCTTTCCGCCAAACCCACATAGAAACGATTCAAGGACGCCCACCAGGCACTTTCGTGCGGGTGGAAAATGAAGTAATACCATTACACATTAGTCCATGATGGAACCCACAGAATATATATATACAACAATGACTCCATGAGTCAAGAATACATATATACTATACAAAGATCCAAATCACCTTGAAAACGATAGAGCGTCCGACTACGGACAAGATGCAAATGGGGCTAACAGCCCTGAAGAATAACCAATGGCGTCCATAACCCTGCCCAGGCCAAGCCGGAAGGGTAACCCTGCTAACGACGTCGATCTCAAACCTGCTAAAACAAAAAGGGGTGCCGACAAAGGGCAAAGGAAAAAGAGGAGCGCGTCGATCGAGGCCAAGACACGAGGCTAGAATTCAGCGGCTCTCGCCTATATAGGTATGGTGTACTGAAGCGGCAGCGCAGCATGCATAAACAACCTATAGAGACTCGATGCAACTATCGGCTATTAGAGAGGGATAAGAGAGACCTATTCGGAACCAACCTGAAACTAACAACAATCATACCCATCCTGGTATTCCCCCTCGAGACCAAACGAGGAAGTCAAACCGAGTAACTCACACAGTTGGCAGTTTTATTCATTCCATTATAGTTGAAGCACTTACTTGTCAGATATAGATAACAAGAGTCATCCTGATAGCATAAGTAGTGGGCAGTTTTAGTTAACCAAGAAGTTGTAGTTGCAATACTTACTAGTCAGATACAATTAGCATGTGACATCCCAACCCAGCAGTTGTTGGTACATTTATTTCATTCCATTGGAGTTGCAAATACTTACTAGGCAGGTATAACATGACACGATACACCCCAGTTCCACCAGTTGTTAGCACTTTTATTATCCATTCCATTATAGTGAAGCTGATTACTAGTCACATATTAAGTCAAATTTATAGCACTACTTTAGTTATGCTTGTCTATGATCGAGATACTGTGCTCCAAGTCGTCCATAACCGCGGACACGGCTTTCAGAAAGATTTACCCTGCAGGGGTGCACAAATAGCAACACACATACGATCAACCTCGGAAAAACCGAATCAAAACCCAACGAGGCTTTCACGACAAAGCAATCACAGGATTCATAAATTATTTCAAGGGGCCACCCCACTAAGATACCCGCGACAAAGTTGGCCGGCTCCGAGACGGACGCAGGGTTTGTGTGGACGGCGGTAAACGACTGGGAACCCTAAAGTGTGACTGGGCTTGTCGATACAGCAAAAATGTGTCACGATCCAAAATAGTACAGGTGCTCCACGCACAATCATAAATAAAGCGGTAAAGCATGGCATAAGTACATGATAGTAATAAAACCCCAAACTAGTTTGTGGCCCCAAGAAATAAGAAATGAATCAAGCTCTGGCTAAGGGGGATTCATAGACTCTCCCGGATGTGGATAGTGTGAATAGTCAAGGAACAGGTATCAAGTACTTGGGACCTACGGGACACAAGTGGACATGAAAACCAAAAAGCATATATTGCCCACCGGTGCCTCTTTCATTAGTTATCCCAACAATTTAATAGTTGTATTTAAAGTCATGATCATCTCCACCATTAAGCATGTGCCAACCTTCCAATAATGGTGGAACAACAACGACGCGAAGCAGCACATGAGCAAGCAACTACGACTCGCAAGACCGACTATTTATCAAACAATAGGCAATAGGATGTGTCCAAGGCAATATAAAGGCTGCAAGGGATATATCTGGTACGGAACACTAAAACATCGCGTCACAGATAGCAATACATCAACAGGAGGAAATAAAGACTATAAATACAAAATAGGTAGAAAGGGGGAGAATGCTCGCCTGGGAAACACTGGCGAAGGATCATATTCGGAGAACTTGTCGATACTCGCATCAACTCATCGGCCTAATCCGTGAAGAAGCAAACACTAGAAGAAACACCGGATGCAGTATTTAATACTATGGCAGAAGATCCGGCATGATCATGATATGATGCAGATGCGGTCTAATTAGGTAGTATTAAGCGGAACCAGGGTCCGACAATTAATTAATAGGTTCCAGTTATTTAGATACCCCGCAATTTAAATGTTGTCTTAACAAGGCAAAACATTGTATCGGTTCGCTACACAAATTTAAACGGAGTCAATATAAGTCTAGAATAGCCCTCATATAGTCTCCATATTTAATTTAGATGAATCGCCTAAATACCCCCAGCAACAATGATATGTATGCGAGATGAATGATTTAATGCAACAAGTATATGTCATATATTATAAAAATAGGGGTCTCGGAAAATTAATCACATTAGGGGTCGAAGATCTTGGGGTTCGGTCTCAACGGGATCGGGTCTTCCGGTCTGCATCCGTGAAGGAGACCTTGCGTTCGGATCGGTCTTCGGATCCAGGACGAAGAACTTGGCATCCGAGGGGTTCGGTCTTCGAGGTTTGTCCATCTAAGCCATGTCGTAGATCTTGAGGTTTTCGCTCGATCGATGGTGCCGTACTTGAGTTTCGACGCAGGTGATCTTCGAATGGTACTCTGGTGGCCTTCCGGCTAACAGATTGAGGAGCCTCCCAGTCACACAGTTATGGTATCACCATGATGCGTACTAACACACAAGTTACAAGATGTGCCTTGGTTATCGGGTAGCAGCAACAACATTGAACCAGAGGCCAGCACACAGGACATCCGTGACGAACCTGTAGGAGAACACACACAGAGGAGCCCGCTGCCAACTCAAACACCGGCCAGAAACGGCGGCAGCAGGCGATGGGCATGGGGAACACCAAATATGCGCACGTCTAGGAAGAGACCACACGGGGAGGCGAGGTGCTGGACACGCTCTCGCGCGCAGCGGCAGAGAGGGGGCGCAGAGATAGGGGCGCCAGGGCGCGTCGAGGACGAGCGGTGGCCGGTGATGCAGACGTGGCCCCGCTTGACCGGCAGATAGAGAGGCCACGACAGAGCTCTGCAGGGATGGTCCGGTGCAGACGAGATGGGGCGGCGAGGGGGAACCGTGGAGGCGGGGCCATGTTGCGGAGGAGGAGGCGTCCCTAGCGGCGGGGTAGAGGGAGGCCGATGGCGATTCTTTGCTCGATGCAGAGAGCGAGCGAGAGATGCGGGGTAGAGACGGAAGGTGGCGTAGGCGCACGACATGGCCAGAAGACGGCAGCGGCGGCTCGAGGAGAAACACGGCAGAGGCGGCGGCACGCGCGGACGGCCAGGCCGTGCTCCCGCGAGACGGCATGCAGGCCGCAGGGTGGGCTCGACAGCGGGAGTAGGGTGTCGGGGAAGCCAATGGTATCATGGGGTGCCCATGCTGCAGAGGGAGGGCAAGACGGACACGCGAGGTCGACTGGTTCTGCGGCGGCACCAGGGGAAGTTGGCGGGTGGCGCCTCGCAGAGAGGAAGCAGCACGGCATTGGGGTGAGGGGAAGATATGAGCGAGGCGAGATCGAGAGAGACAGTCGTGGTAGGTGGGGATCGTGTAGAGTTGGGGTAGGTTCGCTTGCGTGTAGGACGGGGTCCGCGTACCGCGTCGGTGGTTGTCGATGGGGGTGGGGCCGGTCACGCCCAGGGTCTAGGGCAGGGTCGCACGCGCTACGGTGGTGTGCGTGTACCGCAATGTGTGCGTGTGTTCTTTAGGTAGCGTGCAATGTGCGGTGCATCGGTAGGGACTAGGTGTGCGGGTGGTTGTCAATGGTTGGTGGTGGGTTGTGTCGGTGGGTGGGCCAGGCGGGAGTGGTTGTGGGGAGGGATCGATCAGGGGCAGGGAGAAGGGCGCGGTCGGGTGGATTTGCGGTGGCGTGCGCACCAGGGAGGGTGGCAGGGGGTTACTAGTTTGGGGTAGGTGGGGTGTGGCTGGGGATTAGGGTTGGGTTTTTATACGGGCCGGGTAGTAGGTGGCCTGGTCTAACGGGTGGATGCCTCCCCGGTCTGAAAAGAAATAGTTTTATTTATTTTTTGTTTTGTCTGAAATAGACTTTTGTAAATATTTTGTAGACAAAAGAAAATATGCGGAAGAGGCCGGGGTTTTAATTTGAAATGAAGGAGGGGTATTTAGAAAACAAAACCAGGCTTTTCAAAAATAGTTTTAAACAAAACCATGCATGATGAAGATGATGCTCAAATGCAATGTGGCATGATGACATGAGCATGCGGTCATGATGATGCAATGCACAAAAACACAGCGATTTTATAGTAGTGGTTTTAGCGGGATGCCACAATTCGACACCACTAACAAGGGATCTCGCCCTCGAGATCCGCCTCATGGTACCGAGAAGAAGGTCGGCGATCTGAATCTTCTCACTTCATGTAGATCCCCGCGACACCACTAACAAGAGGTCATTGTCCATGATCGTCAAGAGAACACTCCGAGAACAAAGGCGAAGGTAAAGGTATCAACAAATAAAACCACCTCTAGCTTCCGTGGACGGAGTAAAATTGCTGGATCCACCGATTCGATATACGAAAGCGAATGATAAGAGTATTCGGATGGTGATCAGTCCATCACGCACCCAAACCATTACTCTGCACACGAATAGGTGAATTATGCAACCAACTCTCAGAATTAGACTGAAGATCTCGACAAACGAGGTTCAGAAAAAAAGGAGTGATGCCGGCTCTGCATCAGATCTGGCGTAGATGATGTCGTCGCGTTGAAACACCGGAAGGCACAACAAGGAGCAAAGAGAAGTCCAACAGATGAAGGATTCCTCAGATAGCATGAAGTCCGGATGTAGAAACACCGTTACCAAAGGAGGAAGCGAAACCCTGACGGTACGACAGAAACCCGACCACGAGAAATCCTGGACTCGAAGCAAAGATGAGAGTAGAATCAAAACACGTAGAGGTAAGAGGAGAATAGCAGAGGGGTAAGAAGTAAAAGCAGACCCAATCAGATCTATCCAACCGATTTTGCAAAAATAGGTTTGACACTCTACTTCGGCCGTCAGCTAGGTTATCCTACAGGCTGGACTTGTGGGGTATCGCAACTGCTGAGCTCTGATACCACTCTATAACACACTCGAATCGGCCCTATGCAAGTTTTAGCCCTTTTCGCCAAACCCGCATAGAAACGATTCAAGGACGCCCACCAGGCACTTTCGTGCGGGTGGAAAACGAAGTAATACCATTACACATTAGTCCACGATGGAACCCACAGAACATATATATATACAACAACGACTCCATGAGTCAAGAATACATATATACTATATAAAGATCCAAATCACCTTGAAAACGATAGAGCGTCCGACTACGGACAAGATGCAAATGGGGCTAAGAGCCCTGAAGAATAACCAATGGCGTCCATAACCCTGCCCAGGCCAAGCCGGAAGGGTAACCCTGCTAACGACGTCGATCTCAAACCTGCTAAAACAAAAAGGGGTGCCGACAAAGGGCAAAGGAAAAAGAGGAGCGTCAGTACTGAGGCCAGTACATGGCGAGGCTAGAATTCGGCGGCTCTCGCCTACATAGGTATGGTGGATCAAGCGGCAAGAACATGCATGCATAAACAACCTACAGAGACTCGATGCAACTGTCGGCTATTAGAGAGGGATAAGAGAGACCTATTCGGAACCAACCTGAAACTAACACCAATCATACCCATCCTAGTATTCCCCCTCGAGACCAAACGAGGAAGTCAAACCGAGGAACTCACATAGTTGGCAGTTTTATTCATTCCATTATAGTTGAAGCACTTACTAGTCAGATATAGATAACATGAGTCATCCTGATAGCATAAGTAGTGCGGAGTTTTAGTTAACCAAGAAGTTGTAGTTGCAATACTTACTAGTCAGATACAATTAGCATGTGACATCCCAACCCAGCTGTTGTTGGTACTTTTATTTCATTCCATTGGAGTTGCAATACTTACTAGGCAGGTATAACATGACACGATACACCCCAGTTCCACCAGTTGTTGGCACTTTTATTATCCATTCCATTATAGTGAAGCTGATTACTAGTCACATATTAAGTCAAATTTATAGCACTACTTTATTTATGCTTGTCTATGATCAAGATACTGTGCTCCAAGTCGTCCATAACCGCGGACACGGCTTTCAGAAAGATTTACCCTGCAGGGGTGCACAAATAGCAACACACACACGATCAACCTCGGAAAAACCAAATCAAAACCCAACGAGGCTTTCACGACAAAGCAATCACAGGATTCATAAATTATTTCAGGGGGCCACCCCACTAAGCTACCCGCGACGAAGTTGGCCGGCTCCAAGACGGACCCGGGGTTTGTGTGGACGGCGGTAAATGACTGGGAACCCGAAAGTGTGACTGGGCTTGTCGATACAGCGAAAATGTGTCACGATCCAAAACAGTACAGGTGCTCCACGCACAATCATAAATAAAGCGGTAAAGCATGGCATAAGTACATGATAGTAATAAAACCCCAAACTAGTTTGTGGCCCCAAGAAATAAGAAATGAATCAAGCTCTGGCTAAGGGGGATTCATAGACTCTCCCGGATGTGGATAGTGTGAATAGTCAAGGAACAAGTATCAAGTACTCGGGGCCTACGGGACACAAGTGGACATGAAAACCAAAAAGCATATATTACCCACCTGTGCCTCTTTCATTAGTTATCCCAGCAATTTAATAGTTGTATCTAAAGTCATGATCATCTCCACCATCAAGCATCTCCACCATTAAGCATGTGCCAACCTTCCGATAACGGTGGAACAACAACGACGTGAAGCAGCATATGAGCAAGCAACTACGACTCGCAAGGCCGACTATTTATCAAACAACAGGCAATAGGATGTGTCCAAGGCAATATAAAGGCTGCAAGGGATATATCTGGTACAGAACACTAAAACATCACTTCACAGATAGCAATAGATCAATAGGAGGAAATAAAGACTATAAATGCAAAATAGGTAGAAAGGGGGAGAATGCTCGCTTGGGAAACACTGCCGAAGGATCATATCCGGAGAACTTGTCGATACTCTTATCAACTCATCGGCCTAATCCGCGAAGAAGCAAACACTAGAAGAAACACCGGATGCAATATTTAATACTACGGTAGAAGATCCGGCATGATCATGATATGATGCATACGTGGTCCAATTAGGTAGTATTAAGCGGAACCAGGGTCCGATAATTAATTAATAGGTTCGAGTTATTTAGATACCCTGCAATTTAAATGTTGTCTTAACAAGGCAAAACATGGTATTGGTTCGCTACACAAATTTAAATGGAGTCAATATAAGACTAGAATAGCCCTCATATAGTCTCCATATTTAATTTAGATGAATCGCCTAAATGCCCCCAGCAACAATGATATGTATGCGAGATGAATGATTTAATGCAACAAGTATATGTCATATATTATAAAAATAGGGGTCTCGGAAAAGTAATCACATTAGGGGTCGAAGATCTTGGGGTTCGGTCTCGACGGGATCGGGTCTTCGGGTCCGCATCCGTGAAGGAGACCTTGCGTTCGGATCGGTCTTCGGGTCCAGGACGAAGAACTTGGCGTCCGAGGGGTTCGGTCTTCGAGGTTTGTCCATCTAAGCCATGTCGGAGATCTTGAGGTTTTCGCTCGATCGATGGTGCCGTACTTGACTTTCGACGCAGGTGATCTTCGAATGGTACTCTGGTGGCCTTCCGGGTAACAGATTGAGGAGCCTCCCGGTCACACATTTATGGTATCACCACGATGTGTACCAACACACTACAAGTTGCAAGATATGACTTGGTCCTCGGGTAGCAGCAACAACAACATTGAACCAGAGGCCAACACACATGACATCCGTGACGAACCTGCAGGAGAACACATAGAGAGGAGCCTGCTGCCAACTCAAAAACCGGCCAGAAACATTGGCAGCAGGTGATGGGCATGGGGAACACCAAGGATGCGCACGTCTAGGAAGAGACCACGCGGGGAGGCGAGTTGTTGGACACGCTCTCGCGTGCAGCGGCAGAGAGGGGGTGTGGAGACAGGGGCACCAGGGCGCGTCGAGGACGAGCGGTGGCCGATGATGCAGACGTGGCCCCGCTTGACCGGTAGAGAGAGAGGCCGCGACGGAGCTCTGCAGGGATGGTCCGGTGCAGACGAGATGGGGCTGCGAGGGGGAACCGTGGGCTAGAGGGAGGCCGACGCCGATGCTCTGCTCGATGCAGAGAGCGAGCGGGATATGCGGGGCAGAGGCGGACGGCGGCAGAGGCGCATGACGCGGCCAGAAGACGGCAGCGGCGGCTCGAGGAGAAACGCGGCAGAGGCGGCGGCCATGCACGGCCGGCCGGGCCGTGCTCCGGCGAGACGGGGTGCAGGCTGCAGGGTGGGCTCGGCAGCGGGAGTAGGGTGCCGGGGAAGCCAATGGCAGCGTGGGGTGCCCATGCTGCAGAGGAAGGGCGAGACGGACGCGCGAGGTCGACTTGTTCTGCGGCAGCACCAGGGGATGCTGGCGGGCGGGGTGAGGGGAAGATACGAGCGAGGCGAGATCGAGAGAGACGATCGTGGTAGGTGGGGATCATGCAGGGTTGGGGTAGGTTCGCTTGCGTGTAGGACGGGGTCCACGTACCGCGTCGGTGGTTGTCAATGGGGGTGGGGCCGGTCGCACGCAGGGTCTAGGGCGGGGTTACGCACGCTACGGTGGTGTGCGTGTACCGCGATGTGTGCGTGTGTGCTTTAGGTAGCGTGCAATGTGCGGTGCGTCGGTAGGGACTAGGTGTGCGGTTGGTTGTCAATGGTTGGTGGTGGGTTATGTCGGTGGGTGGGCCAGGCGGGAGTGGTTGTGGGGAGGGATCGATCAGGGGTAGGGAGAAGGGCGCGGTCGGGTGGATTTATGGTATGCGCAGCACTGGAGGAGGTGGTGGGGTTACTAGTTTGGGGTAGGTGGGGTGTGGCTGGGGATTAGGGTTGGGTTTTTATACGGGTCGAGTAGTAGGTGGCCTGGTCTAACGGCTGGGATGCCTCCCCGGTCTGAAAAGAAATAGTTTTATTTATTTTTTGTTTTGTCTGAAATAGACATTTGTAAATATTTTGTAGACAAAAGAAAATATCCGGAAGAGGCCGGGGTTTTAATTTGAAATGAAGACGGGGTACTTAGAAAACAAAACCAAGTTTTTCAAAAATAGTTTTAAACAAAACCATGCATGATGATGACGATTCTCAAATGCAATATGGCATGATGACATGAGCATGCGGTCATGATGATGCAATGCACAAAAACACATCGATTTTCTAGTAGTGGTTTTAGCGGGATGCCACATCTTGTCTATCCGGAGGCCCGTGGGGTAGGTTGTGGCCCATATTACTGGTCCAAAACAAGGTATGGGAGTTCTCGAGCTTCTTGGATCTTGTCCAGCCGCGATCATGCATCATATGGCTCTAGGTGCTTCCCTTTTCTGTCATGAGGAGGAGAGTTGTGGCGTGATTTGTGAGATCCGCCATGGTCTCCGCCATGATGGCTGCTAGGTGGCGATGGTGGTGGTGGAGGCGGGGGGTTAGCCTTCTTGCTATGTCCCTCCTGTGACTCCTCACACCTGTCGCGGTTGCTTGTCGGACGTGGCGGTTCCTTATGGGACCTGCTCCTATGTCCTTCGTTGCCGCTGCACTCTCCGGCGTGCCGAGGCTGCTCGCCCTGGTCGCATATGATGACACCGGGCTGGGGCCGCCTTGGAGTTGGCATGCTTGTATGGTGGCGTGGCTCTGGTTCCTCGTGACATCGAGATGGTGGTGGAGGTGGCGACCGGCAAGGATGAGCCTTTTCTCCATGATCGGAGGATATGGGGATGGCGTCAGTCCTATTGCTTGCCTCTCTCCGTCTTCGCTCTGTGGAGCCTGTATGGGATCCCTCGTCACGGGGAGATTTTGGCCTTCTGCGGATGTTCAGGGTTGACTGGCAAAGCTCCGGGTTGGACTCAAGCCTCTGCGGGGTGGCCTTTTCCTGTTGCTTGCACGCCTTAGCGACGAGGTCGTACACCTGAGAAACTGCTTCTAGCGACCTGTCCTGCTCCAGGAGGGTCTTGGCGACGGCGATGTTGAGGGCGGGAGTTGGCATGACTTTCCTCCCCTCTGAATCAATGTAAGGGGTGGCTTTTGTCGGCTTGGAGCCCTCATACCCCAACCTGCGCCGAACGTCGGGATCTTCAACGACGTGAGCTGGTGCCTTCTTCGCCTTTTGCTTCAACAACAATTGCTTGTACTCAGACTCCATAGCTCTTGCCGCCTTGATCGATTGCTACGCCCTAGCCATATCTTCGTCTAGCTTAGCGCCCTGCTCCGCGATGCACTTGGCCTCCGCCAAGATTGCCGTGCGCTTCTCATCAAGCTCCGTAACGCTCCGGATATGGGCGACGGTGATATGTTCAACAAGGAGTGCGTTGTAGATTGCTTTGTCGGCGGGTGTAGCCAATGGGTTGCCGGTTGCAGACGTTGACAGTGGCATTGGCGGCTGGTTTGATTGTCAGGCCGTACTAGGGGCCGTGGTGAGTTCCTGCGCCGGTTGCGGGCGGATAGCTGGAGGAGGCATAGCCTTGTCCGGAGCCGGAGGCTCGGCGGCCTTCTTAGCTGCTGCTGCTCTAGTAACTGCTGGTGTGGGCGGAGCTCTCTCATGTTCCAGTTCCTGTCTGTCTTCTTCAATCACGCTTCCAATGGCGAGTAGAACCTGGTGGGAAGTGTTGGTCTTCTTGGCGCGCTCCTCCTTCTCGATCTCCTGCTCGATCTCCCTCATAACAGCGTCGTATTCCTCCGAGTTTGCATCCAAGCCACCGTCATCCATATTGATGTCGACGTATAGCGCGTCAAGGATGGAGTCGGAGTTGGCTTCGCAGTTGGCGATGGCGGATGTGGAGGGTAATGGAAACGGGCCTTTGATGTTATTTCCTCCTCCGGACATGATGGCGATCGCCGTTTCAGCCTATTCGTTGGCTTCCGCATATTCGTTGACGATGGTAACCATCTCACCAAGGGTGAGAGGACCTGCGGCCTGCCGCCTTCGGAGGGTATGACGGAGGATTGTTCCAGGCGTGAGCCCTTCCACGAAGTGGTAAACAAGCTCGTCGGTGCGGTCGCCCTCTAGGGTTTCCCTCACCCTCATCCATCTGGCGAGGTATTCATGAGGAGGTTCTCCATCCCTCTGAACGCATCTAGCCAGGTCGAAGATGGTGATAACACCGACAAAGTGAGACCTGCGAATCTCTAATGCTCGGGGAAGCCAAGCGGATTTGCAGGGTCCTTCCACCTTTATATCCTGCAGAGGGGCGGTTTGGGTGGGTTTTGAAATTTCCTGATCCGAGCCACCATACTCCAAGGAGAGGTATGGCTCAGATCCTTCCGCGAACGTGTCCTTCTCATAGGCGGTTCGTGCGGGGCTTGACGAGTTTCCGACTTCCTAGGAGCTAGGACCCAAGTCATTTTCACCGGTGAAGATGTGGATGTCTCCAACAGGGATGACGGAGCAGCGCGTAGGATTCGTCTTCGTCGGCACCCAGAGCTCATCTAGAGGGACGATCAGGACGTTGCCGGAGAAGAGAATGCATCTGATGGCTACGGTGTCGCCGATTCCCGCAAAGAGATTGGACCTCGCCCGGTGTAGAGCTCGAAGCGCCTCTTGCCCCACGGTGGGCGCCAACTGTCGTGGTATTGCCGACGAGTACGCCATGGAGGGGTCCTCACAGTGCGTGTTTAGAGACGTGGGGTAAGGCGGAGAGTTGGCGGGTACGAGGTAACACAGCTTAACCAGGTTCAAGTCCCACAACAGTGGCGGAACTCTACTCCTGCTATAAATCACTATAATGGCAATACACTGAGTTACAAAGATAGGTTCGTTGTGCGAGGTGTTGCGCGTTGTACGCAGGAATCTGAGAGGTTGTCTATGAATCATTGCCCTAAAGTCTCCCGCAGGCCGGCTTATAAAGGTGCCCAGACCTAGGGTTTACAGGGAAAGGTACTTGTCGGACAAGGTAAAGAGTCCTACACCTACACGAACTAGTCTTCCATGTCTTGTATTCCAAGGCTCCGAGTATGTCGGTGACTCCTACGTAGCCTTACTTTATCTGGCATGGGCCTCCCTTCTGGATCCGTCTAACTGGGCCGCCCAGCAGGCCATAGGCCTTGCTACCAACTATGGGCCACCCGGATTAGGCGGACTGGTGACATGCTATGAGGATACCCATATAGCATATCCCCAACAATGAAACTTCGTTCTCACCCTTAGACAGACCAACCTCTTCCGAGCTAGAGTATTCATCGTCTGTGTATCCAAAAATCTTCCTCCATCCTACTTGATTCTGACATCACCTATACCATTGCGAAAATCAAAAACTGATTATGCCGATCATTGCTACAAGAACTACATGCACTAGGGGGACATTATTACCTCTCAAACCACCACGTGGTATGAAGATCAACAATGGAGATGTAGGAGGTGGAGGCAATCGATGAATCAAACCCTAGATTGGTCACCTCCCACGGCGAGCAGATCTTTAGTGCGGGTTCGATAGCGGTTACAAGGTGAACCTTTTCTGCGTCGCCTGGCCGTTGCTAGGGTTAGGGTTCCGGCGACTGCCCTTTTTGTGCGACCTCGGCGGCCTTCGTGGACTCTTTTTTCTGCGATGATGGCGGTCTCGATCGATGCCACTTGGACGCGCGATTACAGGAGGTGGGATCGACACGCGTAGACGATGTGTACAAACCGACTCCACCTCGTATCGAATACGGTGGGGATACGCTGCTTGCTACCGGGTTTCGGGCAGACCTAAACACGAAGCCTAACCCGCACGGGGTTTGTAACCCTTCAACTCACCGGCCGAACGGGGTGTGTGTGGGAGGGACACTAAAGCAAGCCTCGGGCTATAACAATTTGTTCAATCTTGTCCCTTATAAAGCAAAATTCTACTAACATTTAGTAATATGGCTGGGTTGGCTGACAAATGAGCTAGATATTTGACAATCGCAAAGGGCGTAAGAGCATCTCCAGTCAGGGACTCAAATAGTCTCTGGCGGCAGGGACTCAAATAGTCTCTGGCGGCAGGCTATGGAGACACTATTTGGAGATTGTAAGAAAAAAGTACAAAGAAATGCTTGACAAAATATGGCATGTCCCGAGTCGTGTCCTCCAAATGCTGAGAACATGAGACATTAGTGGAGACCTCGTAGCAAACAAATTGTGTTATTGTAGCAGTACCGGTGAACAATTGTAGCAAAATATTTGTAATCGCAGCATCTCCGAAGCGAAAAATTATGCTATGCATCAAAAAGTCACCCCTGTACCTAGCAATACCACTCGCCGCATGTAGCAAATTCAACCACTTGTACTTACTAGAAAAATTGCCCCTTGCCACGTGTCTTCGTGGAGCTAGGCAAGGACTTCCGATTTGAGCTCTAATTAAAACTTCCATGGCCATGGCAGGCAGCTTTTTTCCGTCTAGGTAAAGGTAGAGGTAAGGGAGAAGCGTCGTGGTACACCATAGGAGGAGCTGGGCGGTGGAGGAGGCTGGAGGAGCAGCTGCTCCGGCTGTGGTCAGCGTCAGCCGGAGCAGGGAGGAGGCCGCCGTGCTACGGCCCAATGTGGGGCAGACGGCGGGGATGCGCAGCCAAGCGCCCACGGGAGACGGTGGGGACGCACAGCCAAGCGCCGCAGGAGACAGGTCGGCGGCAGGAGGCGGGTGAGAAGCTGGCCGGCGGCGCTGCAGAGGACCTCTCCGTGCACGTACTTTTTTTTGAAACATCATATATTAGGTATGCAAGCCACCTCATTAAAACCTTCCAGTCCCCTTAGGTACCCTGGTAAGGAAAAAGAGTGCGTCAGAAACTTGCAACCCTTCAAACAATTATTACGTTGTTTATGAGGGAGTCAGCTAAAAACTAGGGGGATCATCGTCCCAGTTACAAGACAGTTTATCATTGAAAGAAAACCTAGCTATCTCATGTGCCACTTTATTTGCATCCCTCAAGCAGTGTTGAAATTTGACTTGTCCAATTGTAGCCGAGATTCCACACAATCAGCCATAATAGCTGATGATTCTCAAGAGAATCACCTTCCGCAAGAATATTATTGCATCCCAATATATTGGCAAGGTTAAGACCCTCCTTCATTGCCACTGCCTCAGTCATGTGAGCTGATGCAACGTGCGATAAGAATTTGCAAGTAGCAGCCACAAAATTTCCCTTGAAATCACGAAGAACAGTCCCAATAGCCCCAGAAAAGGTATCAATATGGAATGCTGCATCAACATTTACCTTCAGTTGCCGTGTCTCTGGTCTTTTCCATTTACTTGCGTCATCTGTGGTAATACATTTTGATACCATTGAAGCATTTGCTACAATTGCTAGTATGGACATTTTACAGTGTGCCAGCACGGGCACATTTTCATTGTAAGTACGCCTCCTCCTAATCCACCATAGATACCATGATGCAACCACAATTAGTTCTCTCCGTCCAACGTTTCCCAACATCTGAACATTATCATTTTGACGGATCAGGATCTCTAGAATTGTCGATCCTTTCCTATCCTCCCCCGAAGCTTCTTCTATCAAGTCCTCAAGTCCCAGTGCTCGCCATAAATCAATTGCCATTTGACATTCAAAGAGGAGGTGCTTGACTGTCTCAGGTCCTTGATTACACACTAGACACCCTCCAAGATTGCCAATATGCCGATTGGCAAGGATACTCTTCAATGGAAGGATGCCATGTAATGCCCGCCAAGAGAAAAAATTTACTTTGCTGGGAATATTAAGTTTCCACAAGGTTTTCTGTGCACGTACTTGGTAGTTGGTACTACCTCCGTTTCAAAATATAAACCTTTTTAGATAGTAGTTTAGCTTTCTAAAAAGGAGAAATCCAAGGGAAGGCGCCACGCTGTCGCTGCATCTGCAGCAGGTTACGTCAGAGCCAATTTTTCCATGGTCGCGCATGGTTTTGTTGTCTGCCCGGTCGTGGCCTACGTGGCACGAAAGTGGGGCCTACCTGTCTATGAGAGACTGTTTTGAATTTCGGAGGAAGTGTCGCGGTGAGTTAACCGGGCGTTTTTTTGTCCGCCCATTCCTCTCTCAGTGGTTGCTGCTTTCCTTATCCAGGCAATTCGTCGGCGACGCCGTTCCCTCGCGCGGCAGCCAGCGGATGACTTCTTTCTCGCTGCTGACTGACAGATCCGGCACATCCCTCGTGGTGGTGAGTTTATCGTCGCTCTTTTTACCCTCGCGGACGGCGTTTTGCTATTGTTTTCGGGAGACATTAACACCGCTGACGCCATCTCCTCTTACCGGCGAAGCGAGCAGTCATCTGCGAAGCGGGAGCGCTGTTTGCGGTGGGGTTGGTTGCGATTTTATGACCTGCGACGGAGGGGAGGGGTAGGTTGCAAGTGTGTTTCTCCTGCTCCCCCTCTCTCCTCTCCTCCCCTTTTTCCGGTGGTGGTGCTCGGTTGTATGTGGGGCCACGGCAGTGGCGATTTCTTAGCTTGCGAGGAGTGGTAGCTCTTCAAGGGTGGCCGAGATCTGGGTTTTGAGTTCGCGTTTGCATGATTTTGTGGCGTTATTGCTTGTAGGTGGTCGATTTTAGTTGGCTCGATCAACTCCCGCCCCTGCATGGTAGCTATGTTGTCCGGTGGGTGGGTGGGTGCTCGATTTTTTTATTCTGGTCAGATGGGATTCAGCGATGTAACTGCCTATTCTTGACTTGATTGTGAATTTTTTGAGGGAGATTGCTTTGTTGTTCTCTTGGCGGGCATAAGGAGTATGTAGAATGCAAATGGTAATCCAGATGAAAACAGCTATAAGGGGGATTAGTTCATGTTGTTTTGTAGGTGGTCGAAATGAGTGTGTAGGTGAGGAGTGGATGAGCAATTTTGTGGTTGTGCTTACATGCGTGAATCTGCAAGAGCCATAGGAGTTTTATGTTATTCATAGCATTCACGTGTCGACACAATGGGGTGGTGCAAGAGCCAGCATTTGGTGTGTTTTTTCTGTGCGGGCAGCGACATGCATGGTTGATTTGTTTTTTGGATGCATATTGATATCTTCATGTAATCAAAACAATGATGATATATACTCTGCATTGCAACTACATTGTCGTACATTACCTGTGATCACATTACCCGCACATGTGGTTCATTTTGTTGTTGTGTACTGGACATATCTCAGTCATGCCTTTTTTAGCACTTTTTCATCACGTAGGGTCAATCCTTTTTTTTCTATGTATCTAGTGCAAAACCTTTTTGGCAAGTTAATTCTTCACTTCTGTCATATTAAGTATATATTTAGAATCTAGGAATATAATGCAAAATAATATTTAATCTGGGGTTATTTTTCATATAATCTGGTAGTCATTTAAAAATAAGCTCGTAGTTGTTTGTATATAATTTGGTAGATGTAGATGTTTTTATAAGTAACCTGATATGTTTTTATACAATTTGGAAGTCATTTGTATATAATATGATAGTCATTTGTGTATAACCTGGTAGGCACTCCTGTGTAATCTGGTAGTTACTTTTTTTATAAGCAAGCTGCTAGTTGTTTTAGTATAATCTGAAAGTTATTTTGCATATATTCTGAAAGTTTTTTATATATAATCTGGAAGCTTTTTGTATATAATCTAGAAGTTTTTGGGTACATACAATTTATTCGGACTTAGCTGTTTCTATATTGTGCCTTTGGTTTTTGGGATGTTGCCATTATTTTTAGTTTGGGATATTTTCTGTACACTAATAATTCTGTTTTTTTGTGTTCTCTAATACAACAGTAGGGCTCGATGTCATGGCTCGGAGGAAGGAACAACAAAAAAATGCCATAATTGCACGGCAGGGAAAATGTGCAAGAAAGAGACGTAATGTAAGTTGGATTTGTGGTAATAGGAACCTTTTTAATATCCTGGTAGTTGCATTTAGTTAATCTGGCATTTAATGCATTGATATCCTAGTAATAGTAACTTTTTTATTATCCTGGTAGTTGCTTTTTAGTTAATCCGGCATTTAATGCATTGATATTCTGGTAATAGGAACCTTTTCATCTATTTGTCTCCTGTTTTGTTCATAGTTTTCACCGGAGATCGGAACAAGGCCTTGCCAGCACCTATCTTAAAGTTTTATAAGAGTTTAACTAACGACCAACGCGCTACCATAGTATCCATGGAGCATGGTAGTTTTCTAAATATCAAGTGTGAGCAGTTGCACAATCCAGTCATTTATTGGTTTGCACCGTGTTACGATCCAGCTAGGCGATCTTTTGTAATCCCTCGCCGTGGAGTGATTCCTTTGACAGAGCAGTCTGTGCATGAGATGATTGGGCTCCCACATGGACAGTTGGTTGTGAAATACTATGCAAATTATGATTTGGAAGCTGAGATTGCAGCAAGGCTTTTTCCTGGTAAAAGTAGTAGGCCAAAAGTTTCTAAAATTGGCAATAGGATAGCTCAGTATGAGGAGGTGGATGAAACATTCAAGGAGCTTTGGTTGTTGTTCATTACCTCAACAGTTGTCGCTCCTACTACTGATACTAGAATGAGTAACAAATGTTATCCAATGCTCGTATGTGACTACGCGTTACATTTTTACAACTCCTCTTAAATTCCTTTGTAGTTTCATACACCTGTATATACATGTTACTCTTTTCTAATCTATGATGGCAATGTTTTTTCTTAGAGAGATGTAGAGCAAGCTCAAGAAATGAATATGTGAAAGTTTATTGCTGATGAACTACACAAGCACATATCAAATGGAAAATACACGAAGGGGTGTTTGTTGTATTGCATGGTGAGAGCACCTTTTTTCTAAATTTTATTTTAGTTGTTTGGGAGCTGTCTTAATCTAGCATCTATATGTATAATACCTGGTACAACCTACCATGTGTTCATATCCGGCAGCTTTTTTTTATTTTTTCACCTGGCATCCAAGTGTATTTTTTTTGTGGCAGCCATGTGTATTTTTTGTGGCAGCCAATACAATTTTATCTGGTAGCTACCTAGCCTTGTTACTTTAAAAAAAATTATTGCTTGTTTTTGTCAATGTGAATGCTTTTTTTTACATTATATACATACTCATTATTGCATTTTTTGTGAATTTTTTAGCTGCGATACTTTTCTTCTCTCGACACCGACCATATTGATCTTGGTTTTGAGCATACTGAATTTGCTATTAATTGATGGACTAAGGATGCAATTGATGTCCTTGGTGAAATGGATGCTAAGGAGTTTGATTCAAACATTTTTAGATCCATGAAGGTTAGGAAAAAAAATTATGTGCAATTTTTTTTCACACACTGATGTGTTTACGTAACCCCCTCCCCCCAATTTTTTGTAGCTAAAGGATGAGTTTAAAGATGATTTTGCTAGGGAAATTGGTCTTTTTGGTGGCCAAATGGTTTTGACGCTTGGATGAATCTTAACATTCATGCTACCTGCAAGGAGAAGGTTTGTTATATTCTTTTCTTGGAAAAATCTACTTATATGCGTTGCATGTCGAGTCTTATCGTGCGGCATGGAAACCGAGCCGTCCATCCGCACGTGACGCCGGTTGTGTGTTGCCGTGCGCAGAGGCATCCCAAAACCAGCATCTCTGTGCAGAGCAGTCTACATGGCAGTAGCAGTGTTTAGTCGTAGACTGTTTTGCTACAGTCACTTCCTCTATACTGCTACAGTGCTTGGTCCTATCTCATATGCATTTCACAAATAGAGGTGCACGTGTGTAGCAGAACCATCGGCATGTGTGTTCACTACTTTTTTGCATGGCGTGAAAATTATTTTCTAAACAATTTTGTAGATAGCCGTGTTGGGGAAATCCAGTGATTGTTTTTTATGTTCTCATAGCTGTTTTAGAAAATTCGATTTACTGTAGAATCTGTTAATTGGTTCTTAATAAAACCTAGTAATTTGGTTTTCTAAGAAATGTGATAATTATGTTGGAAACCTAATAGTTATCACCTTGGTTAAAACATGGCAATGAAGTATAGTTAATCTTGAAGCCAACATTAAATTGATATGGCAGCTATCGTAGCAAGTATAATTAACTTGCTATCCAAGTTTAATTAATATGACAACCATGCTTAAATGAGTTGTCAAGTGTCACTTACGGTTTTTTCTAATAATTTTCACCATATTTGAAGGTGGCAACCAAATGTTATTTATTTGTAAGTAATGGTGATTGATTTATTTTTTCACAAACGGGCTAACAAGTATTTTAATTTCTGCTATCCCTAGGCTAGCAAGGAGCAACTTGAGCACCTTTTATCTAGGGAATTTTTTTCCTTTTTTTCATTTTCGCTGCAATTCTATTTTTTGTGGGTTGTATTCTCATATTTACTGATGCAACGATAGTGTAGGCCCCTAGTCAGTTTTTATCGTGGAGTCTCAGCCTCACATGCATGTACTTTAGGTCGGGATGGAAACAGAGTAGGCCAATAGTGTTCAGCGGACCGCCGCACGCAAGACAAAATATATGGCGCTACGCATTAGCATAACCCTCTTTTCTTTTACCTACTAGCTAATTATATTCATAGTAAGAAACTAGTTTCTGTTGTCTAACTTACTAGCTTATCATTTTTTTGCAGCAAAAGATCAAAGCATTCAATCTCATGCAGACTTCTGCATCTGGGCTTAATAGTCTTTTAAGCAACCTTATTCAAGGTTTGACTGAGTTAGATGAAAGGGAAGTAAATGAAGGAGGTGCACATGGTGATGCTCAAGGACCAAATGGAGATGAAGAAATGGGTTCTTCTTCATCAAAATCAGATGAGGGAAATGAGAGAAATGAAGGTGATGCAGAACCTTGTCACCATGCAAACAGCACTAAAATCATTAATGTTGCACATGGAACACCAACAAAATCTCAACCAGGGGCTAGCAGAAGTGCTTCTCCTCCTGGTATGCATTCTCAAATCAAGGTTCCATCATTTAGTGACACTGATGCTTCCGACGGGAGTGAAGGATTTGGTTATTTCATTGCTAATTTCCTGGTGGATTGTAACCAACAAGCTGAAGAGGAAATAAAGGGAGATGCAACAAGTCTTGTAGCGAGGCTAACTTCCATGAAACAACAACCACTAAAACCAAGAGCTAGTGAATTGAAGTTGCATAACAGCATCAAGTGTATAGTTGCAAAAGAACTCGGATCCCCATCAGCAAGTGTTCTGAAGCAGTAGACCCAATGGGTACGGACAATTCAAGAACTAAAAATGAAGAGAATGTTTCGAAGAATCCACAAAGGAGGTAAGTTATAGTAGTCCTTGTTGTATCTTGGCAAACTTGTGTAATTTGCATGGCAGTGATGTATAGGTAATCTGGCAAGTATATCCTTTTTTACAGTTTTGCTAACATTTTGTACTAATGCTAAAACCTGACAAGCCAATGTATTTTTTCTAGTAGTAACCACTTGTTAATATGACAAATAAATATTTTACAATTCTTCTTTTTGACAACTTCATGTTTGTTAAAACCTGGTAGTCAAGTATAACTTATCTGATAATTATTCATAATAAATCTGGCAACTAAATATTCTTTTCTTATACTATAGTGCTAATGTAGAGAAGGTGCATGAGCAGTCTGGAGGTAGCAATACTGCTGGGAATGAAAAAGCAATAATGGATGAAAATCCCCTATATCTAAGAGTGTGCATACATATCAAAGGTGTACTATTTTGACTGTTCTTTTGGAGTTTTTTGAAATCAATTTTTTGCATATAGTATGTAACATATATTCTTTTGTCTAATTCCCTCCCCCCCCCTTTTGCCTTTTTGTGCATGCAGGAAACATCGTAGTTTGGTAAGCAGCACACCTACTAGGAAATCTCCAAGGCTTGCACAGATTCAAGGTGGCAGCAACGTCAGCACTTCCCATGTAAGTGATGTCAAGGGTAAGACTATCAGCTTCTCTCCAACCTTAGAGGATGGGAAGAGTTCAAATTCAGCTTTTTTGATGTCCCCGATGGTTACCAACAATCAAAAAGATGCCCCTGCTGCGATGATAGGTGATGGGAAGACAATGGGCACTGCTATTACAGTTTCCCCTGCGGCCGCAAAGAAGCCATCATCTAGCAATGCTGCAAGAATTTCTATTGGCAGCAAAAAAATAATTCAGACGATGGAAAAAACAAGGCCAATGCAATCCAAATATCACCAACTATTGATAACTTGCAATCAAAAACAGCAGCACCAAGTGAGAACATGTGCAAAACCATGGTGGTCTCACCAGTAGCACAAGGGACATTCCCTAGGGGTAGCAGCATCTATTATAGGCCATGGAAGTTGTCCCCTTCTGTTGGTGCTAAACTAGGGATTCCTGGTTTTCCGAGTGGGCAACCAGTTATAGTTCTACCAAAATTTCAAGAACTTGTTAGAGGGTTGTCTGAATCAGTAATAAAGCAAGGAGTGTTGCCTAGGGTTCATGAAGGACTGGCAAGCACAGCAGAAGAGACTTCTCGTAAAAGAAAACTTATGGATGCAGGAGGCCCATATACTAGTTCAAAGAGAGATAACCGATTGAGTATGTTTACACCACCACCTTTCAACCTGGGTTTTAGTTCACATGAGATTGTTGGGATGATTTTCCAATGGATTGCACAAACACTACCCAGGAAGATTCTTCAAAGAGATATAATTGATTAGGTATGTTGCTCCAATAGCTTGGGAAGACCCACAAGGTAACCTTTTGCTTATATCCTGCAGTTTTTTTACCTATGGAACTTTGATAGTATGCTAATAAACATGCATGCTCTTCTATGGAAAAAAATTATGCTAATATTTTAGTAATATAAAACTGGTAATTTGTTCCTCTCTCTAATTGTATGTGATAACTATGTGTTTCAAAACTTGATAGTGATCACTTTTTCGATGAAATACAGGAAGAAAGTTTATTTTATCTAGAAACTTAGTTTAGTTAATCTAGAAGCCAATATTATTTAATTAGGCAGCCACTTTGCTTTTGACCAAGCGCATGAAGTTGTTTACACAGATATTTTAATATGGCAATCATGGCTAATTAATCTGATAATGGTGGTTAATTAATCTGATAATTGTGACAAGATTATCTGGTAGTTGCTATGAGTGCTTTATAAACAACATGGTAATTATTTTCGTAGATAACTTGATTATTGTGACTAATTAGTCGGGTAGTGCTATTTGACATCATCTGATATGTTTGTTACATGGTCACATATATAAAGGTCAGTGTGATAGAGTCTAGTTCAAATAAATGGCGGCAGTGTAGTGCAATTAACCGGAATTTTTGTGGTGTGCATTTTTCTGCTAAAGTGGTAATATTGTGCTATCTAACAGCTAGTACATGCAGAAAGAGCACTCCTAGATGCATTCAGCTTAGAACCAGTAGCTAGCTGACATCTCACATGCAGATGGTGCATGTGGCGTATGTGCGAGGCTTGGCTTCTAAGGCACACGCATGTGTTGGGACATGTTTGGTAGGCCTGTCGCCGCACAGGATGGACAATATGCGGTGCCGCGACATAGCATAGTCTATCTTTAACATCCTTAGATTTCTCCTTTATTTTACACAAATGAAGCAAGTTTAATTAATATCGCTGCCGTGATTTTTGTGTGCTCTGTGAAGCAAGTTTATTTAACATGGAAGCCAAGTTACATAGGATAACTATATTGATAATTTTATTTTGCTTTTCCACAGCAGAATCAAGCAAACCTGTTGAAAAAATATGCACTAACTCTGATTTCGAAGAATTCAAGTCAAAGGAGCTGGAAAACTATATCCTCAGTAAAATAGATTTCCTTAGTAATGAAGGTGCAGTAGAGCTTAATAGGTATGAGGGTTATTGTAAAGCATTTTCAAAAAAGAAGAGAAAGTTGTAAGCAGTTGTAGCCCCCGAACAACCATGGATGGCAACGCTATTCAAAGCACAACACCGAAGGTGCAAGCTCACAAAGTGAGGATAAAAAATACGTCCCATTTTCTAGTGTCCCCCTTTGATAGCTCGATAAAAGTCAGTTCAGATCAAGAGAATGTATACCATAAGATCATGCTGAGGAGCAAGCACGCAAGTCCAAGCAAATCCAATTTGAAAAGGTAAACATCATTTATTTTTTTCATGGTAGTTGTTCTTACATAATCTGGTAGTTGTTCAAATATATCTGGTAGTTGTTCAAATTTATCTGGTAGCTATTCCATCTGCTCATACTTAGTCTTGTATATTTTTGTTCATCTTTTTTTAACCTGGTAGGTGTTCAAACTTAATCTTGTAGTTGTTCCTTTTTAATGTGGTAGTTGTTGAATTTTAATCCGATAGTTGTTGATTTGTTTTTCATGCTGGTGGTTGTTCATGCTTAATCGTTTTCATTCCTTCTTTTAAACCAGGTACCAAATTGTAAAATACACGAGCAACTGGGTTATAACTGGTGACTTGGATGATTATATACATGATAGGGGTGAATTTTCTAATAATTGCATGGAAGTTGGTATCGAGTACCTGCGTCGTACAACCAAAGTGAAGGGAAAGATGATAATGCCATATCAGCTCTCCAACTTTTTGATAAGTGGACAGTTTGAGAAGAAGGTTGTTGTTTCGTATTTCAAAAGAAGATCAGATTACTCACTCAGTGTAATGAAATAGGTTAGCAATACACTGTGAATGTAGTTTTTTAGTTATCTAATACCAGCAGGTTAATTGCCATATTAGCAGTGCTAAGTTGCCTATTTAATTCAGAGTAGTTACCTGTTTTTGTTGTCTGCTTTTTATCCAGATTTGTTTTTCAGTTCTTGAAGAGATCTGCAGAGGAACTAAGGAAGGCAACCCTTGGTATTTCTTGTCTATGAACTTTCAAGCCGAAAGGTTCGAAGAACTTGACTCGATGCGTGGCGAAGAGAGTCAAAGTATCGATGATCATGCAAATGCACTAATCAGTAGGATCAAGGCTATATGGCAGATACATTATGCCACCTTGAATGTCCAGATACAGGATTGGAAACTCACAATTGTTAATGTGCCAGTGCAGGAAAACTTGTATGACATCTTTCCTATTTTTGTCTCTTTTTTTATCTCCAGAAAATGATTTTCTGACTACTTTATACTACAGTTTTTATTGATGTCTTTTTTTTCCCTCGCAGATTTAACTGTGGTTTTCATGTGCTCTACAACATCGAGAATTGGGATGGGCAGAACATCCCACAAATTAGTAAAGGTGATGCATATAAACTGAGGAGGATTATACCATACAAGTGGATTACTGCTGATTTTAATGAGAAAAAGGAGAACTAGAGGTTGAATTTAAACAACAATGTGATACTGTAAAATTATAGTTCTTTGTTTCTTCATTTTTTTGACGAAATTCTTGAGCATACATGAATATAGATGGAAGTAAATAGGACATACATGGCATTGCCTTTACAACATGAAATAACGGAAAAAATGTAGAACATTTAGTAATTGTTTTATGTGGTAATCTAGAGGGCTTTTTTAATTCTTGTTTGGTAGCTGCGATCTTTGTGGGCATGTTCTCATATCATGTTCCGTCGAGCCACATTGCTTGCACACACGAACTTCTTTCCTGCCAATGTTTAGTGCATTCTCAAATGTATATTTTCTCTTCCTTTCTTTTGTGTTTGATTTGCGGGGATCGCGTACGTGAGAATGGCATGTTTCTGAAGATGCTGGAGTGGTTGTAGGTATCATTGGAACTGAACTTGAGAAGTTAGTGTTGTTACTTGGCCTGGGATCACATGTAGGTGTTAATGTCTTTGGAGCATCCTTCTTGCGTTTTGGTGGATGTGTTTCTGGCCCAGATCTTTGATGTTGTTCATCCATACTTGGTGTAGGTTCATCTTGCTGATTACTTTGGTTTGGAGTATGCTGTGAAGAATTTGTAGGGAGAGTAGAATTAGTAGTAACTTTTTTTGCCTTTTCTCTGTCTCTCTGTTTAGTGAAGCCAAACTCTTCATCATATTTTTTAGATGCATCCTTATTATCTTATTCCTATCTTGTGTTTGGTTACCGTATAGTGCCATGCTTTTGAAATCATTGCACATTGTTGCCAGTGACATCTTCTTCCTAGACTCCTCCGGCATCTCCACCGGTTGCCTTGGTGTTTCTTCCACTAAATTCTCCTCTGCACTCCATGTCCACCTTTTAAGAACATATGCCGGCGGCATCACTGTCAATCCAAGAAAGAACATGGTCTTCATTTGGAAAAGCAAAAAAATGAGGTAGCATAGTTAGTATGCTTCTCAAAAACATAATATGTCAAAACTGAAATTTTTTGCAACTATGGTCATTTTTAATCTGGCAGTTTTTCATATACATTCCAATCTAGCTGAAAGAATCGTATGGGAACCTAGAGGGGGGGTGAATAGGTGCTACTTCAAATTTTACTCTTTTTTAATTTAGGGTTTGACATGAAAGGTAAATTCTCTAGATTATGCAACTATGGTGAATTTACCTATATGTCAATCTAGCACATATACTAAGCAATAACTAGATAAGTAAAGTGCGGTGAAGGATAGAAGTAACCAAAGCGGAGCACGCGGAGACACAAGGATTTGTTTCCCGTAGTTCTTTCCTTTTGAGGGGAAGTACGTCTACGTTTGGAGAGGAGGTGGTTTCAAACCACCAACGCCACGAGAGGCCTCCCTTGTTCTCCGATGAACCTCACCCCAACGGGTTCGATTCACCTCTTCCACTATACGGCAACCTTCGAGGTGGAAGTCGGCACCTTTACAACGAGTTCGGGGCACACATCCACAACTTAATTGGAGGTTCCTAAGTACAAGCTAGCTGTCAAAAAATCAAAGACAAGCTACTAAGAACCAAATCACAAGCTAGGGTTTCCAATGAAACACTAGAGCAAGGGGCCCTCAAGTGAATGAGGGGGAAATGAAGATCTCTCTTGGTGAAGATGTAGATAAAGGCCTCCTCCTTCGATTCTCCAAAGATCAATGACTTTGGATAGTTGAGTGAGGACATCTTGTGGATTTGGTGGCTCAAATGGTGATGGAGTTCTTGAGGTGGACGAGCAGCTTCTAAGGTAGAAGAAGGGGCCTTTATATAGGCCCCCTAGAATTAGAGCCGTTGGGAGCCACTTACCCCGGATAGTCCGGCCAACACCAGCCGGACACTCCGGGCGAGACCAGCCGGACACTCTGGCCAGTCCAAGTTTCCGGTATGTGTCCCGGGAGTGTCCGAAAAGCTATTCTGAGTGTCCAGAGAAGTTGCACACTTCCCAGGGGTAGACAGTCTGGGTGAATCCCACCGGACAGTCTGGCCAAGGCAGACATTCCGGCCTAGATCAGCCGGACAGTCCGACTGAGGCTTGTTCCCTGCACAGACAAGATCCTAGGCAGCTCTTTTTCCTTTATTGCAACATACATAGGGGCAGCTGGAATCTCCTAAAACATTTAACAGATGATTAAACTTATCCAAGTGTTGTCACCAAACATCAAAATAATAGGAAGGACATAAATGCCCTTTCAATCTCCCCCTTTTTGGTGTTTGATGACAACCCAAAGATTTGCAAATAGGATAGATATAAATTTTCATAAGAGGAGATATACGAAATATAGTGAGGCTCCCCTAGATGTGTGGCCACTTTTAGCTTTGCATTTGAATACACGATCACACATCCTAGGATTACATCCTCTCTAGATTTTGTAGCTAACAAGCTATGACATGATATATAATAACAACTAGATCAATAAGCTAGGCAAAACATAGTCATTAACACAACCGGGTAAGCATGTCACAACACACAACACAGAGTTCAACACAACATAGTACTCAACAAGTAGGATAAAGACACAAAGCTTAAAAGAGGCAAATCGAAATAACGTGAAGCCTCGTGTACCCATGCAAATCCCCGGTAGCAACATAATAAACGGGCTACTTCTTCCCCTATGGCATCGAGACGCCAAAAAGGGAAAAGAGCACAACTAAAGCATCCTAAGGCCAACTCTAGCCACTGCAGTCGTCATCATCCTCCTCCTCCTCATCCTCGTCCTCGTCCTCATCACCATCCTCATCATCCTGATCCTCTTGAGTAGAGCTCTGGCCGTGAGGGCGAGAAGAAGAAGATACGTCCTCAAACATGAACCAATCTGAAATGGATCGTATGGGCACCTAGAGGGGGGGGTGAATAGGTGCTACACCAAATTTTAATACTTTTCAATTTTAGGCTTAGCACAAAGGGTAAATTCTCTAGATAAACTATTAGGTGGAATTTCCCTATATGCAAACCTATCTACTAGCGAGTAAAGAGCGAGTGGAAGAGGAACGGGTAAACCGTAGTGAAGCACGCGGAGACACATGATTTGTTTGACCGTAGTTCCTTCCTTGTTAAGGGAAGTACGTCTGCGTTGGAGGGGTGGGCGGTACTAAGACCACCATGCCACAATAGGCCTCACCCTATTCTCCGATGAATCCCGTCACCAAAGGCCTGATCCACCTTTCCACTATAGGTACCCTTCGAGGCGGGCACCGGCGCCTTTACACAACTAGCAGGGCAACAACTCCACAAACAACTTGGAGGCTCCCGAAATGACAACAAGCTGCCACAAGAACAAAGTTATCAAATACAATGAACAACATCTAGGTATTGACAAGAATACTAGATCAGGGATTTTCTCCAAGTGAATGGAGAGGAGTTGAAGCGCTTGATTCGTGATGATGATGATGAACTTCTCCTCCTTCAATTCCCCCAGAGATCAAGACCTTCGGGTGGTTGAAATGGGAGACCGAGAATGAGAGCTCTTGCACAATGTCTAGACAATTTTGAATGAATCAAGAGTTCTGAATGTTGGGGAAGAAGAGGTATTTATACCCCCTTCAGAAACCAGCTGTTGGACACTTTGGGGGCCGGATTATCCGGCCTGGGGAAAACACTGCCCCAGACTCGGAATATCCAGCAGATAATCCGCCCCCTATCTGAGCGTCGCGCCGAGCTTGCCCTTGATCAACTTCTGGGGGCCAGATTATCCGATCCTATGTGAAGGCCGAATTATCTGGCCTGGGGAGGAAAAACCGCCCTGGTTTGGATTTTCTGGGAGAAAATCCGACCGGATACCGAGCGACACGCCTTGGCTCCCTTTGCTCAAAAACTGGGGGCCGGATTATCCGGCCCATGCGATAGCCGGATTATCCGACCTGGGGAAGAAAAACCGCCCCAGTTCAGATTTTTTGGGAGAAAATCCGACCAGGTACCGAGCGACGCGCCTTGGCTCCCTTTGAGCAATGAGGTAGGCCGGATTATCCGGCCCTTGGTGGGGAGGATAATCCGTCCCCCCTCAAAGCTTCCTGCACACTTAGCGCATATGAATAATCTCCACAGTATTGTTATCTAACACGCAAAGCATAGGAAAACATGAAATGTTCTTTCAATCTCCCCCTTTTTGGTGTTAGATGACAATACCAAGATTTGCAGGAGAAAGTCACAAGACAAACAGTAATAACCATGAAAGGGACTCCCCCTCAATGTGTGCATAATAGGATTTTGCATTGGAATACAAATGCACACAAATAGGTGAATCTATTCCATAGACATATGAGCAACATACACATACCACCGAGGTAGAGGGAAGGCATCCTTGACATAAGCCACAATTATTACCGGATAACCAATATGAGCGTCTTCCATGATAAAAACCCCCAGCAATAGGATATGAATAGATAGCTCCATAAGCATAATCCATGAGATGAAATCCATAGGCATAATAATCCAGACAACCACATATAGTCTCAAACAACCACAAACCACAAATTTAAAGTTCAACGCTAAATGGGCATAAGCAAGAAAATGACGAATAGAAAAATGCAAGTGCTTATGCCCGACCCATGCAAATCCACGGACACCCTTATAGAACTACTTCTCCCCCTTTGGCATCGAGACACCAAAAAGGGAGAAGAGCGATGCTAGCGCCCCACAGGATCACTCGTAGTCCTCGTCCTCGTCCTCTTCCTCGTCTTCATTCTCATCCTCATCCTCATCTTCAAGCTCCTCAGTGTCACCTTCCTCATCCTCATCCTCATCATCAGTAGCAGGCGCAAAGGGGAACAAGTGATGCTCCAGCTCACCATAGTTCAACCCGGAGGAAGAGTTCCACCGAGCATATGGAGTGGGATGTGTAAGAGCCGGAGGATCACCCGAAGCACTGGACACATGGTGGAGAATGAGCTGCTGGGAGTGAGACAACTCATGGCACTTCCTGTATGCCTCGTACTGACCCTTGCGCGTGTCCACTCCCATGCACAGTATGTTACGCTGGAACCAGTTCAGCTGCTTGATCTCACGGGCACAGGAGGCAGCCTTTGGGAACTGCGAGCATCCCTCATGAGGCCCTCAGGAGCAGAGGAGGGGTGAGAGGTCTTCCAAACCTTGTTGTAGATCTTCTTGGCCTTATGCACCGAGTCAATGTGGAACTCCTTAGCAGGAAGCAGGTGCCTGATGAGCATCATAATGTAGGGTGCATAGGGAATGGACAGATGGTTGAACATACCATCAGTCAACTCATGGTAAATGAAGTCCATGACATCCAGCCTGTACTGCACCGACTCGTCCTCGCAAGAGGCAACCTCATGAGAAAATTGAAGTAGCTGAACAAGGATGCTGTCATTGTTGCCCCCACTCGGAGTAATGGAGTCACAGAAGAGACCCACTAAGGCAGCATATATGGGAGAAAGGCCAGCCAGAGTACCCACAATGCCATTGTCCATAGTGCAAGGAGAGAGAGCTGCATCTTTGTTGGGCTTCAGCTGGGTGATGATGTGGTGGCCACAGGCTCTATCCCTGCTGCGGAAAGAGTATCCAAGAACCTCAGCAAACACGTGAAATCAGCAGTCATAGGCCTGTCATGAGTAATCCACTTCATAGTGCGACGCTCATCCCCACAAATAACCAAAGTGGAGAAGAACTGCTTTACCACCTCAGAGTCAAAGGAGCACTAGAGAGACATGAGATGGTGCAGCCCCATCCTCACAGACACAAACATCGCATCCACAAGATGAGCCTTCTCCAAAGCATCAGCAAGTACCAGTGGGTGCATAGGCCTAATTTTCAGCCTGGCATACACATCTTCATAGATTCCCTTCTGTTCTGCACACCCAAAACGAGTATCCCCTAGCTCATCATCACGAGGCAGCTTAGCAAACAAGTCACGGTGACGGATGGAGGAATAGGTGACCGAATCTAAAGTCCTGTAGTTGTTCTTGGGCTCCTTGCCCTTCCTCTTGGACACCCCCTTCCTAGTCCTCTTAGCTTGTTCAGCCATGCGCTTCTCTTGTTCAACTCAACTTCGTCCACTAAGTTACCCTGACCGTCGTCCCGAAAGTATTTGGCATGAGGGCGGCGCTTGTAGGTCTTGGGAAAACTGGAACCACCTATGAGGAGAATAAGGGCGATAGCAAGGGGATAAGCATACACACAAGTCCAGGAGAGAGCATGGAAAAATAGTCAAACAGTTCATAGGACAAATCTACTCAATGCATACTCCAAAGTGAAACTGAACCAGAATCGAATCTGTCAGGCCGGATTATCCGGCCTGGCCAGGGGCGGATAATCTGGCCCTGGCAGAAAATTTCGATTTCACCTAGATTGAATGCAAAAAAGTAGATCGGGCCTAGAAACTGCAAGACTATGATTTCTATGCGAAAACACATCCTTCTAGACAACGTTCCACCCAACAAGTAACACATCTAGCCAGAGATGGGGAGAGAGGGAGTTACCCTCACTCATTGGAGGAAGAACACGGAGGAGAAGGTACCCGGAGGTGCGGAGAAGAAGATCTGGAGATGCTCGGAAAATCCGGTGGACGGAGAGGCTTCGGGGAGGGTGGGGGACTGCAGGCGGCGGCTGAGGAGGAGGATAGGGTTGGGGGAGAAGTGCTGCTCGTTATGAGCCCTTCCCCCTGATCCCTGCCCTTTAAGACGAAATCTGCCAAGGCCGGATTATCCGGCCTACACTTGGGCCGGATTATCCGGCATCAAACCTGGAATTCTGTTGTACACAGAACCAGGCTCGCGCGTCCCCAAACAACACCCCCACAAGGTGTACAAGGGACTTGTGTGCTAGAGTAGATGGCTTAGGGGTAGGGAAAGGCTTAGGATTAAGAGAGCCAAACTGAGATGGTACTAGACACTCAAAATTGAAGATCCAAATCAAATAAAAGCCAAGATTGAGTGTGATTCCCATAAGAACATGAGATAGCAAAGGACAGCCAAAAAGATCCAATTCTCCTCAAGGGAGAGGGCCGTGGCCGAAGCCACCTTGTTGGAGTGTATGGTGTGACACCGTGAAGATATATCTTGGGTTCACGACCAATACTCATCAATAAGCTCACATATCACAAAATGATATTAAGAGAAATGATTTATCTTGCTTTTGGCATTATGGGGAGAGGGTTAGCCCAATGAGTTAGGACCACACTCCCCCTATATCCATGCCCACACCTAGACCAAAGAAGGATTGAGATGTACGAGTGAGTGCATGGGTAATCAAGACAAGCTCCTGGAATCAATGATATTTAGCTCATTCCTCAAGTAGCAGAATCTTGCTTTATCAAGTGGCTTTGTAAAAATATCCACAAGTTGGTTCTTCATGCTCACAAAGGATAGATCAATATTGCCGCGAGCAACATGGTCTCGAATAAAATGATTCTGAATCTCAATATGCTTCGTCCTTGTGTGTTGAACAGGATTGTACACAATTTTGATTGCACTTTCATTATCACATAAAAGAGGCACTTTGTCACAATTGACACCGTATTCCTTTAAAGTTTGCCTCATCCACAATAATTGAGTGCAAGCTTGGCAAAGACAACATATTCAGCTTTGGCGGTGGAGAGAGATATACACCGCTTTTAGAGGACCAACATACAAGAGATCTTCCCAAGAATTGACAAGCTCCAGAAGTGGATTTCCGATCATCCTTATCACCAGCCCAATCTGAGTTAGTATAACCACATAAAGAGAAATTGGAGCCCTTAGGATACTAGAGACCAAAGTTAGGGGAATGAACCAAATATCGAAAGATCCTCTTGACCGCCACTAAGTGGCTTTCTTTAGGAGCTGCTTGATACCTTGCACACACTCCCACACTCAAGACGATATCGGGTCTAGATGCGCAAAGGTAAAGAAGAGAGCCGATCATGGACCGGTATACCTTTTGGTCCACATCTTTACCATGTGGGTTAAGTTCAAGATGACATTTTGTTTGCATCGGAGTGGCGACCCCATTTAGATCCATCATCTTGAATCTCTTGAGCATGTCTTGGATGTACTTTGCTTGATTAATAAAAGTTCCTTCTCTAAGTTGCTTGATCTTGAATCCAAGAAAGAACCGTAATTCCCCCATCATAGACATCTCAAACCTGTCAGTCATAAGCTTTGAAAATTATTCATTAAAAGTTTTATTAGTAGAACCAAAGATGATATCGTCTACATATAGTTGGCATACGAAGAGCTCCCCCTTAACCTTCTTAGTAAAAAGAGTAGGATCGATTTTCCCAACTTTGAAGCCACGATCTAACAAAAGCTCTTTAAGGTGCTCATACCACGCGCGTGGGGCTTGTTTAAGGCCATAAAGTGCCTTATCGAGTTTGTAGACATGGTTCGGAAAGTTAGGATCCTCAAAACCCGGGGGTTGCTTTACATATACCAAATCATGTAGAGGACCGTTAAGGAAGGCACTCTTGACGTCCATTTGCTGCAACTTAAAATTGTTATGGGCAGGATAAGCAAGAAGGATACGGATGGACTCAAGGCGAGCCACTGGAGCATAGGTCTCGCCAAAGTCAATGCCCTCAACTTGGGAGTAACCTTGTGCCATAAGTCTTGCCTTGTTCCTCACAACAATGCCATTCTCGTCTTGCTTGTTTTTGAATATCCACTTGGTGCCGATAACATTGCGGCAATCTTTGGGTTTCTCCACGAGTTTCCAGACTTTGTTGCGCTCGAAATTATTCAATTCTTCATGCATAGAAATAACCCAGTCTGGATCTTCAAGAGCTTCAAAGACCTTCTTAGGTTCCACCATAGAGATATGAGCTTGATGCTCACCAAAACTGGCCAATTCTCTTCTTGTAGAAACCCTTTGTCGAAGATCACCAACATCCTTGTCGAGGGTGTGGCCCCTCAACTCAAGGTGAAGGAAATATGCCCTAAGAGGCAATAATAAAGTTGTTATTACGTATTCCTTGTATATGATAGATGTTTATTTTGCATGCTATAATTGTATTGATAGGAAACATCAATACATGTGTGTTTAATAAACAAAAAGGGTTCCTAGTCATGCCTCTCTTATAGACTAGCTTGTGGATTAACAGGATGATCAAGGTTTCCTGATCATGGACATTGGATGTTGTTAATAACAAGGTCACACCATTGGTGGAATGATGTGATGAACATTCATACGAAGTATAGCATTACGATCAAGTCATTGTGTTTATATTGCTATAACATCATACGAAGTAATCTTTATCCTTAGACCATGAGATCATGTTAATTGCTAACACCGGAAGAGTATCTTGATAACATCAAACGTCACACCGTAACAGGGTGACTATAAAGATGGGTTCAGTGCTACGAAGGTGTTATGTTGAGGCTCATGGATCAAGAGTGGAATTTGTCAATCCAGATGACGGATAGATATACTCTGGGCTATCTCGGTGATATCACATTAGGATAGCTTGCAAGCAAGTGATGTGATCACTAGAATGTTATGTCACGGGAACGAGAAAAGAGTGCATGTCGGTAACGAGATCAAACTAGGTATGGAGATACCGATGATCGAATCTCGGACATGTAATATATGGAGAATCAAAGGGATTTAGTTACAAGCGTTAAAGGTTCTCACGATCACAGGAGTCATCGTTGAATGTGTAGGAGTCAGTACGGATCTCCAGGTCCCGCTGCTGATTATTGATCGGAGAAGGGTCTCGATCATGTCTGCATTATTCGCGAACCATAGGGTGGCACACTTAAGAGTTACCGGACACCATTTTGGAGCACATATGTTTCAGACGAAAGAATTGCAAAGCGCAGGAATTGTTTCAATAGAAACTGGAAATTGTTTCGGGTGAAATTGCAGAAGGTGGTTCTGCATGTGATATTGAAATATTGCAAGGGGCTATATGTGAATGTTTGTTAATTAAAGTAATTAACAAAATTCTGAATAAATTTAATAAAAGATTTTTATTAAATGAGAGAGCATTAAATTTGGAGAAACTTAATGCATTTAAAGTGGAGACTTTAAAAGGGAATGTGAAGAGGCATTTTAATGTGGAGGAGTTACCACCACATGAATGGGGGAGGTGAGGGGTCACCCCCCATGCACCGGCCATGGAGAGAGGGGGCACCCCCCTCCTCCTATAAAAGGCCACCCATTCCCTCCTTCATCCTCACACCTCCTTGTGAAGGATCTCCCCCTCTAGAATTATTCCCATGGTCTCGGATTAGCGAGATACATGTTCCCGGTGGCATTTCGTCTGGAAGGAGTTGCTGCTTCCGCTGGATCGCTGGAGCGAGGAGGTGGAGGTTGTCCGGTGGCTTGAGCAGTGCGGATGCGCTGCTGAGTTGTGGCGCTCGGACTTCCTCACGATCTTGAGATCAGCAAGTGTACGACTACATCAACCACGAGTTCCTACTCGTTAACAAAGCTCGTTGTCTTTGAGGGTAAGTTCTCTATGGATGTATGTCCACCCGTTTGCTTTGTACCTAGTAGATAGATCTTGGCGTGTAGTTCACACCGTAGGAAAAAATTTGTTTTCTATGCTGCGGACCCAACAGTGGTATCAGAGCCTGATCTATGCGTAGGTGCTTTGCACGGGTAGTACACATATGTTTATATGTGGGCGATGATGATCATGTTATTGCATCTTCTATGTACTTTGTATATTGGTGGCATAGTGGGATGAAGCGTCCCGGACCAACCTTACATGTCATCGTACATGAGACCGGTTCCACGACTGACATACAACTTGCTTTGCATAAGTGGCTGGCGGGTGTCTGTCTCTCCTACTATAGTCAATATCTGATTTACAACGAGTTGCTAATAACTTGGTTATCCTCGTTGTGGTTCATGTTCGTAGGTTAGACAGGTTCTATCTCCGAAAGCCCTAAGCCACGTAAAACTTGCAATTGATAAATTAGAGGCGTCTAGTTTAGATCGTTGCTAGGCTAGTGTTTTGATATGGTATTGTTGTAAGTAGATGTATAATAGATACTCTTACAACTCACTTAACGTGTAAGTTCCATAGACCTTGGCCTTACACACAAAGGAATGATAGAGATCATACCACGATGCAAATGATAGAGATCAAATGCATGGACCATATCACCTCACTTCACACATTAGATGTTAGCATCTTATACTGCTAGTTTGGCGCGTTTGGTAGCATTATAAGATGATCCCTCATTTAGATATCAAGATAAAATGTCTTCTTCCTTAAGTATGCACCATTTTGTGGATCGTGTTTTGAGGCATCACGTGATGATCGGGTGTTTTCAACACTATGCTTTCATACAACGGGTGTAAGACAGTTTTACACACGCAAATACTAAGGTTCTTACTTGACGAGCCTAGCATTTACAGACATGGCCTCGGAGCTCGAAAGGTTAAGCATGAGTCATATAGTTGATATGATGCCCATATAGATGCTCGCCTTTGAAGCTACACCGACTCACGTGATGATCGGACTTGGTTTAGTGATTTGGTTCATGTAATCACCAAAAGGACACGAGGGATGTCGTTTTTGAGTGGGAGTTCATTAGTAATTTGGATTAGTCGAACTCAATCTATCATAACCTTAGTATAAATATACTTTACAAATTCTGTTGTAGATGACACCACCTGCTTTTAATTTCAATGTGTTCATTGAGAAAGAGAAACTTGCTGCGAATGGTAGCAACTTCACCAACTGGGCTATGAATTTGAGGATTCTCCTCACTGCTGCACAAAAGCAATATGTGCTAGATGCGCCGCTAGGCCCCCCACCAGCTCCTTATACCCCTGACAAGGAAAAGAACGTCTATATAACTCGTCAGGAGGACCACAACTTAGTTCATTGCGGCATACTGTATGGGCTAGAGCCAGAACTTCAAAAGCGTTTCGAAAATGGCAATGCCTTTGATACCATGGGAGAATTGAAAATGATTTTCGATACCCATGCTGCCGTAGAGAGTTATAATGCTACAGAAAAGTTCTTTAGCTGCATGGTGGAGGAAAACAGCTCCGTTAGTGAGCACGTACTCAAAATGTCTGGGTACGCCGATAAGCTTGTGTCCTTGGGAATAACGATTCCCATTGACTTAGGCATACATCGTGTTCTCCAATCTCTGCCACCTAGCTACAAGAGCTTCATGATGAACTATAATATGCAGGGCATGAAGAAGTCTCTTCCCGAGCTTCTGTCAATGCTTAAGACTGCAGAAGTGGAGATTAGGAAAGAACATCAAATCTTGATGATCAATAGGACCACCGGTTTCAAGAAGGACAAGAAAGGCAAGCACAAGGGAAAGAAGGGTGGCAAGTCTGTTGCCACGCCTGAAAAGAAACCCCGAGCTGACCCTAAGTCTGACACCGAGTGCTACTATTGCAAGGGATCGCCATTGGGCATAAGCGCCTAAGTATTTGGCAGACAAGAAGTCCGGCAAGGCAAACAAAGGTATATGTGATATACATGTTATTGATGTGTACTTGACTAGTACTCGCAGTAGCACCTGGGTATTTGATACGGGATCGGTTGCTAATAATGTAACTCGGTTCAGGGGCTGCGGAACAAGCGACAACTAGCAAGGGATGAGGTCTCGATGCGGGTCGACAATGGATCAAGAGTTGATGTGATCGCCGTCAGAACGCTGCCTCTCCATATGCCATCGGGATTAGTTATAAACCTAAATAATTGTTATTTGGTGCCTACACTGAGCATGAACATTGTATCTGGATCGTGTTTGATGCAAAGTGGTTATTCATTTAAGTCTGAAAACAATGGTTGTTCGATTTATATGAATAATATCTTTTATGGTCATGCACCTATGTTGAATGGTTTATTTTTGTTGGATCTCGATAGCAGTATTACGCATATTCGTAATGTTGATGCTAAAAGGATTAAACTTGATAATGATATATCTACATATATGTGGCACTGCCGTCTAGGTCATATTGGCGTTAAACACATGAAGAAACTCCATTCTGATGGACTTTTGGAATCACTTAATTTTGAATCATTTGATACATGTGAGCCATGCCTTATGGGCAAGATGACTAGAACGCCATTTTCTGGTTCAATGGAACGGGCGACAGATCTATTGGAAATCATACATACTGATGTGTGTGGACCAATGAGTGTGTCGGCGCGAGGTGGATATCGTTATTTTGTTACTTTCACAGATGATTTGAGTAGATATGGGTATATCTATTTGATGAAACACAAGTCTGAAACTTTTGAAAAGTTCAAAGAATTTCAGAATGAAGTGGAAAATCATCATAACAGAAAGATCAAATTTCTGCGGTCCGACCATGGAGGAGACTATCTTAGTTACGAATTTAGCACACATATGAAAGAGTATGGAATAGTTTCACAACTCACGCCTGCCAGAACACCACAACGTAATGGTGTGTCAGAACGTCGTAATCATACTTTATTGGATATGGTTCGATCTATGATGTCTCTGACTGACTTGCCACTGTCATTTTGGGGTTATGCACTGGAAACAGCTGCATTCACTTTAAATCGGGCACCATCTAAATCCGTTGAAACGACACCGTATGAATTATGGTTTGGAAACAAACCTAAGCTGTCATTTCTTAAGGTTTGGGGATGCGATGTTTATGTGAAGAAACTTCAACCGGATAAACTCGAACCAAAAGCGGAAAAATGCGTCTTCATAGGATACCCTAAGGAAACGATTGGGTATACCTTCTATCACAGATCCGAGGGCAAGGTTTTTGTTGCCAAGAATGGATCCTTTCTTGAGAAGGAGTTTCTCGCGAAAGGTGTGAGTAGTCGGAAGGTAGAACTCGAAGAGGTTATTGAACCTTCTCTTCATGGAATGGCGAGTGGCGCAGCACCGGAAGTTGTTTCGGAGTTGACTTCACCTAATGAAGAGAGAGCTAATGATATTGATCATGAAACTCCGAAAGAGGACACTACTGAACCTCGCAGGTCAAGCAGGACACGTGCAGCTCCTGAACTGTACGGCAATCCTGTTGTGAATTTCATGGTTGATGAAATGGATGACCCTGCGACGTATGAAGAAGAGATGATGAGCCCGGATTCCAACAAATGGCTAGAAGCCATGAAATCCGAGATGGAATCCATGTACGAGAACCAAGTTTTTGGTGGACTTACCTCACGACCGAAAGGCTGTTGAGAATAAATGGATTTTCAAAAGGAAAACTGATGCTGATGGTAATGTGACCATCTATAAGGCTCGACTTGTCGCAAAGGGGTTTTGACAAATTCAAGGAGTTGACTACGATGAGACATTCTCTCCCATAGCGATGCTTAAGTCGGTTAGGATTATGTTAGCAATTGCTGCATATTTCGATTATGAAATATGACAGATGGATGTCAAAACTGCGTTCCTATATGGTAAGATTGAAGAAGAGTTGTATATGATACAACCTAAGGGTTTTGTCGATCCTAAGGATGCTAATAAGGTGTGCAAACTTCAGCGATCCATCTATGGACTGAAGCAAGCATCATGAAGTTGGAATCTCCGCTTTGATGAGGTGATCAAAGAGTTTGGATTTGTCCAAACTTATGGAGAGGCTTGTATTTACAAGAAAGTGAGTGGGAGCAATGTGGCATTTCTGATATTATATGTGGATGACATATTATTGATTGGAAATGATTTAGATCTTTTAAACAGTGTTAAAAGTTATCTAAACAGCAAATTTTTGATGAAGGACCTTGGTGAAGCTTCATATATATTAGTCATTAAAATCTATAGAGATAGATCAAGATGCCTAATTGGGCTATCGCAGAGTACATACCTTGATAAGATATTAAAGAAGTTTAATATGGACGGAAGTAAGAAGGGGTTCTTACCTATGTTGCAAGGCAAGACATTGAGTAAGACTCAAAGTCCGGCTACGGTGGAAGAAAGAGAGATAATGGATAGGATCCCTTATGCCTCAGCCATAGGCTCTATAATGTATGCCATGCTATGTACAAGACCGGATGTGGCACATGCTATTAGTTTGACTAGTAGGTACCAATCTGATCCAGGTTGGGAACACTGGATAGCGGTCAAGAATATCCTTAAGTACTTGAGAAGAACTAAGGATATCTTTGTTATATACGGAGGTGAAGAAGAGCTAGTCGCTAAGTGTTATGTCGATGCTAGCTTTGACACTAATCCGGATGACTCTAAGTCTCAATCCGGATACGTATTTCTCTTGAACGGAGAAGCAGTTAGTTGGAGGAGCTCCAAACAACCTGTGGTGGCTGGATCAACAACGGAGGCGGAATTTGTTGCTGCTTCAGAAGCAGCGCAGGAAGCGGTTTGGATGAAGGAGTTCATAACGAAACTGGGTGTGGTTCCCAGTGCGTTGGACCCGATGGTGATCTATTGTGACAACAATGGAGCCATAGCCAACGCAAAGGAACCAAGGTCTCACAATAATTCCAAGCATATTAAGCTCCGGTTTCACTCCATCCGCGAGCATGTTAAGGATGGAGATATAAAGATTTGTAAAGTGCACACGGACCTGAATGTAGCAGATCCGTTGACTAAAAAACTCCCTAGGGCAAAACATGATCAACACCAGAACTCCATGGGTGTTAGATTTATCACTATGTGAAATAGATTATTGTCTCTAGTGCAAGTGGGAGACTAGAGGAAATATGCCCTGAGAGGCAATAATAAAGTTGTTATTATGTATTCCTTGTATATGATAGATGTTTATTTTGCATGCTATAATTGTATTGATAGGAAACATCAATACATGTGTGTTTAATAAACAAAAAGGGTTCCTAGTCATGCCTCTCTTATAGACTAGATTGTTGATTAACAGGATGATCAAGGTTTCCTGATCATGGACATTGGATGTTGTTAATAACAAGGTCACACCATTGGTGGAATGATGTGATGAACATTCATCCAAAGTATAGAATTACGATCAAGTCATTGTGTTTATATTGCTATAACATCATACGAAGTAATCTTTATCCTTAGACCATGAGATCATGTTAATTGCTAACACCGGAAGAGTATCTTGATAACATTAAACGTCACACCGTAACAGGGTGACTATAAAGATGGGTTCAGTGCTACGAAGGTGTTATGTTGAGGCTCATGGATCAAGAGTGGAATTTGGCAATCCAGATGATGGATAGATATACTCTGGGCCCTCTCGGTCATATCACATTAGGATAGCTTGCAAGCAAGTGATGTGATCACTAGAATGTTATGTCACGAGAACAAGAAAAGAGTGCATGTCGGTAACGAGATCAAACTAGGTATGGAGATACCGATGATCGAATCTCGGACATGTAATATATGGAGAGACAAAGGGATTTAGTTACAAGCGTTAAAGGTTCTCACGATCACAGGAGTCATCGTTGAATGTGTAGGAGTCAGTACGGATCTCCAGGTTCCGCTGCGGATTATTGATCGGAGAAGGGTCTCGATCATGTCTGCATTATTCGTGAACCGTAGGGTGGCACACTTAAGAGTTACCGGACACCATTTTGGAGCACATATGTTTCAGACGAAAGAATTGCAAAGCGCAGGAATTGTTTCAATAGAAACCGGAAATTGTTTCGGGTGAAATTGCAGAAGGTGGTTCTGCATGTGATATTGAAATATTGCAAGGGGCTATATGTGAATGTTTGTTAATTAAAGTAATTAACAAAATTCTGAATAAATTTAATAAAAGAGTTTTATTAAATGAGAGAGCATTAAATTTGGAGAAATTTAATGCATTTAAAGTGGAGACTTTAAAAGGGAATGTGAAGAGGCATTTTAATGTGGAGGAGTTACCACCACATGAATGGGGGAGGTGAGGGGTCACCCCCCCATGCGCCGGCCATGGAGAGAGGGGCACCCCTCCTATAAAAGGCCACCCATTCCTCCTTCATCCTCACACCTCCTTGTGAAGGATCTCTCCCCCTCTAGAATTATTCCCGTGGTCTCGGATTAGCGAGATACATGTTCAGTGGCATTTCGTGCGGAAGGAGTTCTTTGCTCATTGGATCGCTGGAGAGAGGAGGTGGAGGTTGTCCGTGGCTTGAGCGTGTGCAAGTGCGGATGCGCTGCTGAGTTGCGGCGCTCGGACTTCCTCACGATCTTGAGATCGGCAAGTGTACGACTACATCAACCACGAGTTCCTACTCGTTAACAAAGCTCGTTGTCTTCGAGGGTAAGTTCTCTATGGATGTATGTCCACCTGTTTGCTTTGTACCTAGTAGATAGATCTTGGCATGTAGTTCACACCGTAGGAAATTTTTTGTTACCTATGCTGCGGACCCAACACAAGGTTACGATCAGCCCGAGCCTGGCGACGAAGTTCAATAAGTTTGTTGTCTCTTGGAGGAGTAGATTCATCACTTGAATCTTCATTGGAAGCATTTACTCGACCTTGATCAGGAACTGGAATATTAGCAGCAGGTGGTGGTGACGCGTTCCCTTGAGGTGAGTCAGTAGCCGTAACAGGAGGCTGCTGAACCGGTGAGTCAGGGCCGAATAATCCGGCCAATGGAGAGGCCGGATAATCCGGCCTGGGATTATTTGTAGCAGCTTCATCAGGAAGCCTGGGGCTTGCTTGAACTGGCGAGGGGCCGGATAATCCGGGGCTTGCCGGAAAATCCGGCCTGGAGCTTGCGTTGATATCTTCACCACCAGGAGCAATATGGTCAGCTGGAGCAGGGTGCCCGGATAATCCGGTGTCCACCAGATAATCCGGCCTGGAGTTTTCTGGAACAACTTAACCTTCAGTAGTTGATGGAGATGGTGTAGAATTTTCTCCCGTGGTGCGAACTTGTTCGGCATGTGTAGATGAGGGCTCTTCATGGGAAGAGCATTGTCCTTCCCGATCCGCCACAAGGGGTTCCTCAATGGGGCGACAAATCCCACACCCATTCTTCTTATGGCATCTTGGGGTATTTCAGCATCTGCATCACAAACACCAACTTGCTCCGCACGGGAACCATCATTTTCCTCGAACACCACACTACAAGATTCTACAACAGTTCCGGAGAGCTTATTGTAGACTCTACAAGTGTGGGATTCGGCGCCATAACCAACAAAAATACCTTCTAGAGCCTTAGATTCAAACTTAGATAAACGAACTCCCTTGATAAGAAAGAAACACTTACACCCGAATACCCGAAAGTATGACATGTTTGGTTTGTTACCGGTAAGTATTTCATACGGAGTCTTGTCCAAGATCTTGTGGAGGTATAATCGGTTGGATGAATGACAAGCAGTAGAGATTGCTTCAGCCCAGAAGTTATATGGAGATTCAAATTCGGCTAACATTGATCTTGCCATATCCATTAGAGTTCGATTCTTCCTCTCGGCTACACCATTTTGTTGACGGGTGTACGCAGCGGAATATTGATGTCTTATCCCCTCTTCACTTAAGAACTCATTTAAGGTGTAGTTCTTGAACTCAGAGTCGTTATCACTTCTTATAGCCAGAATGGGGACGTTGTGTTGACGCTGAACCTCGTTGGCGAAGTCGATGACTGTTTGTTGAGTTTCACTCTTCAACTTGAAGAAATAAACCCAAGCGTATCTTGAGTAATCATCAACAATCACTAGACAATACTTCTTCCCACCGAGGCTTGCATGAGATGGAGGTCCAAAGAGGTCCACATGAAGGAGCTCCAAAATCCTTTTTGATGAGATAATAGTTTTCCTTCGATGAGGTGAGTCATGCATATTCCCTTCAACACACGCCCTACAAACACGATCTTTGGCAAAGGAGACATTTTATTTTAGTCCAAGGATGTGGCCACCCTTGTGGAGACTTTGCAAAGTTCTCATATTTACGTGGGCTAGTCGGTGATGCCATAGCCAACCCGCGTCAGCCTTTCCAAAAAGACACATCAGGCCTGTAGTGGTTTTCCCCGAAAAATCCACCACGTATAGGTCATTTTTGACATATCCCACGAAAGCGACTTTTAGAGACTTGCTCCACAAGAGTACCACCAAATCAGCATCAATATAAACTACAAAGCCCATCTTACCAAGGGCGCGAACTGAAAGTAAGTTGTACCCGAGGATCTCAACAAGCATGACGTCCACGAGAGAGATATCGTGAGCCACCACAACTTTGCCGAGACCTAATACCTCAGATTTTGACTTGTCACCATAGGAGACGGTTATGTGATCAAGGTTTGGCCGCATCTCCGTGATGATCTCCTTGAAGGAAATATGCCCTGAGAGGCAATAATAAAGTTGTTATTATGTATGCCTTATATATGATAGATGTTTATTTTGCATGCTAGAATTGTATTGATCGGAAACATCAATACATGTGTGTTTAATAAACAAAAAGGTTTCCTAGTTATGCCTCTCTTATAGACTAGCTTGTTGATTAACAAGCTGATCAAGGTTTCCTAATCATGGACATTGGATGTTGTTAATAACAAGGTCACACCATTGGTGGAATTATGTGATGAACATTCATCCGAAGTATAGCATTATGATCAAGTCATTATGTTTATATTTCTATAACATCATACGAAGTAATCTTTATCCTTAGACCATGAGATCATGTTAATTGCTAACACGGGAAGAGTATCTTGATAACATCAAACGTCACACCGTAACAGGGTGACTATAAAGATGGGTTCGATTACTCTGAAGGTGTTATGTTGAGGCTCATGGATCAAGAGTGGAATTTGTCAATCCCGATGACGGATAGATATACTCTAGGCCCTTTCGGTGATATCACATTGAGATAGCTTGCAAGCAAGTGATGTGATCACTAGAATGTTATATCACGGGAACGAGAAAAGAGTGCATGTCGGTAACGAGATCAAACTAGGTATTTGGATACTGATGATCGAATCTCGGACATGTATTATATCAAGAGACAAAGGGATTTAGTTACAAGCGTTAAAGGTTCTCATGATCACAGAAGTCATCGTTGAATATGCAGGAGTCAGTATGGATCTCCAGGTCCCGCTTCTGACTATTGATCTGAGAGGAGTCTCAATCATGTCTGCATTATTTGCGAACCATAGGGTGACATACTTAAGAGTTACCGGACACCATTTTGGAGCACATATGTTTCAGACGAAAGAATTGCAAAGCGCAGGAATTGTTTCGATAGAAACCGGAAATTGTTTCGGGTGAAATTGCAGAAAGTGGTTCTCATGTGATATTGAAATATTGCAAGGGGATATATGTGAATGTTTGTTAATTAAAGTAATTAACAAAATTCTGAATAAATTTAATAAAAGAGTTTTATTAAATGAGAGAGCATTAAACTTGGAGAATTTTAATGCATTTAAAGTAGGGACTTTAAAGGGGAATGTGAAGAGGCATTTTAATGTGGAGGGGTTACCACCACATGAATGGGGGAGGTGAGGGGTCACCCCCCCATGCGCTGGCCATGGAGAGAGGGGGTACCCCCCCTCCTCCTATAAAAGGCCACCCTCTTCCTCCTTCCACACACGTCCTTGTGAAGGATCTCTCTCCCCCTCCTATAAAAGCCCTAGAAGCGCGTCGTCAACAACTCCTCGATGAAGCCAAAAACATCAAGGTGGAAAAGAAACGCATGTCGAACAAGGAGTACATGTCTCGTCTGCATCAGAAGACACGGAAGCATCACATAGATGACAAACAATTCCCACGTGTCTGTGCCGTCCTTTTCGGAGATGAGATGGGGAAGCCACGGAAAGATAGCACCGGAGATTGGGTATACCCAACACCAGTACAAAATACCGTGGCAGCCCGATAAATTCTATCGGCTAATCCAGGACCAGAGGAGATTCATTTGGGTATCAAGCTACTCAACAAGGCACTGGAGCAGCAAAAGGTCGCCCTGTCCAGAAGTCAGAAACTGGTCTCGCATTCTGACCAATGTCGCACAGATCCGGCATGGGCTGACGTAAGACCCCATTATGTTCCGGAGCAGCATTATCGCCCCGAACGACGGGAAGACAATTATTCGAGAACCGGATCGTCAGGACAACATCGCAGGACTACACGCGGCTGGAGCAACGTCACACCAGCGGCCGAGAAAGACACCATCACTGCCCTGAATCCGACGAACCCTCCCCGGCGAGAATCTAAGGATCGAAGGGGAGAAGATAAAGAGAAACGTCGGGAGGAGGATCGTCAGAGAATGCCACCTCCTAGACATGAGAACCGTCCGGCTGAGCCTCACTTTGGTGGGAATGACGGACGAAGAAACGACGGAAACCATGCCGGTACAAGCCGGCAGGGGGCTCATCATAGTCAAGACCCTCCCCGGAATCAGAATAATGAAGTTCTGGACGGAGGCCGGCGATCAGCCGGAAACTATCCAGCTGCTCCACCCTCTCCACAACACAGTCATCACAACGGCTCCCATGGAGGGCAAGGAGGACGACATGGTGGAGGAGGTGGCGTGGCAATCCGCTCCCAGACCGCAGCCACAGCCGGCATTCGGGACGATCTCTATGCCCGAACGACGCAAGGCACAGGATCAATTCCAACATAGAGGCTCGGCGCTATGAAAACGATGACGCGTACGTGGGCCCAAAGTGCTTCGGTCCATGCATCAGAGCTACAAAATTCCCGAAAGGATTTGCTATCTCAAGACATATCCAAGCCTATGACAGCATTGCTCGGCTAGACACCTGGTTACAGGATTTCTTCCAAGCTTGCTGCATCGCCAAAGGCGGAAACAGCCTAGTCGCAACCCGATATCTCCCACTTATGTTGCGGAAGACGGCACGATCATGGCTCAATGAACTTCCGGCAAACACCATCCATAACTGGTATGATTTACAAAGCGCGTTCTTTCGGAATTTCGAAGGCACATATCGGAGGCCCTGTACGGTTGGGGACCTACAGCGTTGCACCCAGAAAGCCGGAGAAACTTGCCGGGATTACCTCGGATGATGGATCGACACCAAGAACTCCTGCGAAGGAGTAAATGATCAAACTGCGATTGAAGCTTTCATCGCAGGTCTCCCTATTGGTTTACTACGCCATCGCTTCAACTGTGACAAGGTCACCGATTTGGAAGAGATGATAGAAATAGCGAGCAAGTATGCAGATGCTGATGACGATGCAGAAGGACTACTCAATGCCCTAGCTATGCCTCAGTCGGCAAAACAACCAAAGCAACAAGCTCAAAAGCGCAAAAACACCTCAGAAGAAAAACCCAACGCGGAAACAGCGGTAGTCACTACTATTTCCGGGTCTAGAGGACGAGGAGGACGTGGCGGAGGCCGCGGGCGTGCCCGTGGGACATCAAGGGTCCAAGGTAGAGGAGAACAATAACCAGGCAAAACCTAATCTTGGGCCGACATTGCCAATAACCCATGTGTGCATCACCTAGACGCCAGTGGGGGCTCGTCCCACACCAATGCTGAATGTCGTTTCAATGACGACATCAAAAGAGATGACACCACGGGCTACAAAGCTAAGCGGAAGAAGGGAAATAAAAATCCCAAAAAAGACAAGGAGACCAAGGAAGATTCCGACATGGAGGAAGCTGATGCTTCGAATCCCAAGTCGGAAGGGAAGAAGACTTTCCCCACCAAGAAGGACACTTATGTCACCTTCCTCGGATCTCAACCAGCAAAGGTCAAGAAAGCAGTTCTACACGAGCTCAATGCAAGAGTTCCGGCTGTCCCCCAGTATCTGGACTGGTCGGAAGTGGCAATCACGTTTGACCGCGATGATCATCCGCCTAAGCTACACAGGCGAGGAAAATACGCCTTAATCGTCAACCCACTTATTGACGGTTATGGTTTCTCCAAGACCCTCATGGATGGTGGTAGCAGCATCAATATTCTCTATGTTGAAACGCTACGCTGGATGAAGATCTCGGAGACCCAGCTAAACCATAGCTCTGTGATTTTTCACGGAGTTGTCCCAGGAAGACAAGCTAATTCCGTGGGAGAGATCACTTTGGATGTTACCTTTGGAACTCCAAAGAATTATCGGATGGAGGCACTTTCCTTCGAACTGGTCCCGTTCAAGAGCGCATACCACGCTATATTCGGACGTCCGGCTACTGGGCTTTTATGTCTCGTCCATGTTACATTTACAATATGATGAAAATTCCAGGTCCCAACGGCGTGATCACCATCAGGGGAGACCCGAAGAAAGCGCGAGAGTGCGAGGATGGAAATGCCGCCTTTGCTGAAGCCATGTTGCACGCCCAGGAGTACCAGGAGATCAAGAAGAGCATAGATCCGTCTGAGATGCCCGCAACGAAGAAGGAGGTTACCAAGCCAAATCCGGAGTTCAAGGCATCAGAAGAGACGAAGAAAGCACCGTTGAAGGATGATGACCCCTCCAAGGTGACCCAGATAGGCGTAGGCCTAGATAGCGCATAGGAAAGCGCGCTCGTCAAGTTCCTCCAAGCAAATCAAGATATCTTTGCATGGCAGCCATCTGACATGACCAGAGTACCTAGGGAACTTGTCGAGCACTCTCTAAATGTAAACCCGAATGCTAAACCTGTCAAACAGTCCTTATGACGGTTTGGCGACGAAAAGCGTAAGGCAATAGCTAAGAAACTAGCACGGCTTGAGTTAGCCGGATTCATAGAAGAGGTCATCCACACTGAGTGGTCGGCCAATCTTGTAATGGTCCCTAAAAAGGACACCACTGATTTAAGGATGTGTGCTGATTATACTGCCTTGAACAAGGCTTGTTCAAAAGATCCGTTCGCTCTACCTAGAATTGATCAAGTTATCGATTCTACGGCAGGCTCGGAACTCCTCTGTTTTCTCGACACATATTCCGGTTATCACCAAATCCGGATGAAGGAATCTGATAAAATCAAAACTTCATTCATAACCCCCTTCGGAACCTTCTGTTTTGTTACGATGCCCTTTGGGCTAAAGAACGCAGGAGCTACGTACCCGCGCACGATGCAGCGTTGCCTCCACGACCAACTCGGACGCAATGTACATGCATACGTGGATGATATCGCGGTGATGTCCAAAAATAAGGAAACACTCATTTCCGACTTGGAGGAAACGTTCGCCAATCTACGAAAATACAACATCATGCTTAACCCAAAGAAATGTTTCTTTGGAATACCAGCCAGAAAATTATTAGGCTTCATCGTGTCTCAAAGAGGCATAGAGGTGAACCGCGACAAAATCAACGCTATACTCAATATTTCCAGGCCAACTCGCCTGAAGGACGTACAAAGACAAACTGGTTGCATTGCTACGGTCACTCGATTTGTAAGCCGGCTTGGTGAAAGAGCCGCACCATTATACAAACTCCTGAAGAAGACCAAGGATTTTGTCTGGACTAACGAAGCTGAAGCTGCACTGCAAGACCTGAAGAAAGTACTCTCATCTGCTCCTATCCTCGCAGCGCCGGAACCTCGAGAACCGATGTTGCTTTATATTGCTGCGACAAATAAAGTCGTTAGTATCGTCATGGTAGTGGAGAGACCAGAGGAAAATCAGGAACACTTGGTGCAGCGTCCAACTTACTTTGTCAGCGAGGTCTTGACAGAATCAAAACAGCGATATCCGCACTATCAAAAGTTGGCTTACGGTGTTTTCCTAGCATCTCGTAAGTTACAACACTATTTTTAGGAGCATCCAATTACCGTGGTGAGGAAAGCTCCCATGAGAGACATAATCAACAATAGAGACACCACAGGACGTGTCGCCAAATGGGAAATAGAGCTCTCAGCTTTCGATATTGAGTATAAACCTCGGACAGCAATCAAATCCCAGATCCTTGCCGACTTTGTCACTGATTGGACAGACACGAAGGAGAACATGGTCCTCCCTGAGTCAGAATACTGGACCCTCTTTTTCGATGGGTCTAAGGCTCGAGGGGGCGAGGGGGCTGGCGTGGTGCTCAAATCACCCCAAGGAGATAAACTATTATACGTGTTGCAGATCCACTTCACAGCGATAAATAATATTGTTGAGTATGAAGCACTGCTGCATGGAATCCGGATCGCCAAGGATATTGGCATCCGACGTTTGATGTGTTACGGAGATTTGAATCTTATTGCTCAGCAAGTCTTGGATATTTGTAATGCAAATAAACAAATGGCAGCATATAAAGCCATCGTGGATGATCTATCTAAATCGTTCGAAGGGTTTGAAGTTCAACACATGCCTCGAGCAGAAAATGAGGAAGCAGATGCACTATCTCGAATAGGCTCTACACGGAAAGAGGCCCCGGATGGTGCATTTTTAGAGCACCTCAAAGTTCCCTCGATAAAGGGAGTAGATGAGGAATATCCGACCAAATCCGACTCCCCTTTAACAGCAGTTCTGGCTGTAATTCCCAGCTGGACTCAACCCTACCTTGATTATTTGGTAGATGGCAAATTACCCGAAGACGAGGTGCTGAGCCGGCAGATTATCCGACGAGAAAAAGCCTATACTATTGTTAAGGATGAGCTCCATAAACGGAGTGTTTCTGGGGTTTTTCAGCGCTGTGTATCTCCGGAAGAAGGAGTGGAAATCTTAAGGGAAATCCACGAAGGCGAGTGTGGTCACCACGCTGCAGCCAAATCTTTAGTGGCAAAAGCTTTTCGACATGGCTTTTTCTGGCTTACAGCTCAGGCAGATGCCGAACGGTTAGTCAAGACATGCAAAGGCTGCCAAAAGTACGCCAAGCAAGCTCATGTTCCGGCTGATCAGCTGCGAACAATACCTATAACATGGCCTTTTGCGGTCTGGGGGCTTGATATGGTAGGACCCTTTAAACGAGCTCCAAGTGGATTTACCCACCTCTTAGTGATGGTGGATAAATTCACCAAGTGGATCGAGGCTAAACCTGTCACTAATTATGATGGAGCAATAGCCAAAAGATTTGTCGAGGATGTTATAATCCGGTATGGTTATCCGCATAGCATTATCACGGACAACGGGAGTAACTTTTCTATGGGAGAACTGGCTGAATTCTGCAATGAGCAAAATATCCGGCTTGACATTGCGTCAGTCGCACATCCACAGGCTAACGGACAAGTCGAAAGAGCAAATGGTTTAATTCTACAAGGCCTGAAACCAAGACTCGAAGCACCACTACGACATGCTGCGGGGGATTGGGCAGAAGAACTACCCTCTGTAATTTGGAGTTTACGAACAACTCCAAACAGGTCAATAGGATACACACCTTTCTTCTTGGTCTATGGCGCAGAAGCAGTTCTTCCTATTGATTTAATTCATACTTCTCCTAGAGTGGCCGCGTATATCAAAGAGGATGCCGAGATTTCTCGACAAAATGATCTCGACTTAGTCGAAGAAGTTCGCGTCGTTGCTGAAATGAGATCTACAGCCTATCAGCAAAAGTTACGCAAGTATCATAGCCAGAGAGTCTGAAATAGATCTTTTTATAAAGGTGATTTGGTTCTCCGGCTTGTGCAACAAAGAAAGCACAAACTTTCCCCAGTATAGGAGGGGCCCTTTTTAGTTAGTCTAGTATTGCACAATGGATCGTACTACTTAACTGACATGAGGCCAGTCCAAGAAAGACCTGCTACTAAGAAGAGAAAGAGAGCTGGAGGCAGTACATATCCAGATGGATTAGACAGACCGTGGAATATTGCTCAGCTACGTCCCTTTTATTCTTAGTTTATCCTTCTTTGTAATCATACATATGTACATGTTCTGTGAGAAATAAAAGTTTTGGTTGCCTCAAGTTTTTTCTGAGAAGTTCTTAGACCATCTTATTTCCGAATGATCATGTCATAGTCGAAAATCCTAGAATGCTTGAAAGTACTTTATGCTCATGTTCGTTCTGGTCTAGATTTCCGATTCTAAAAACTGCTACCTTCGGGTATAACTCTAAAAATTTCTAGTCTTTACTTTGGTTATTTATCTGATTGCCGGATGCGGGCATTTTCCGAGTAGTGAATTGTTGGTACTGGAAGCCGGCTTTGTTTCCGAGTTTAAACTGGTTTAGCAATTGAGCTCCGTTGCTCGACAAAGTTTTCGGCTGAAGGTTTGGCCAGATCACGAAAGGGACGAGGCGGAAAGCCAGATAAACAATAAGTCGAGATGAAAAATATAAGTGCTTATGTAAACATTTCAGGCACGCAAAAATTTCAAAAGACAAAAGTGCTGAATAGGTCAAAAGCTGAGCACTTGCAAAGATAAATAGTACTTAATATTTACAAACGCATCATGTTCTTTCACAGAATAATACATAAGTTTGTGCTCTATGATGCAGGAGGAGATGAAGGATCTACTGGCTCCGTGGTCACTCCGCCTTGATATCGTTCTGAGATATCCGCATCCGAGTTGGTGCGTTCATCGTCGGAAACTTCTTTGGTTTCTTCTGCATGAGGAGGCGAAGTAGCCACGCGGGTGAAGAAGGGGATCTCATAGCTAGTCAGGTCAGCTACGTGGCACCCGTATCTGGCGCAGGAGTGCATGATGGCTTGAAGGTCCTGCTCCTGGCCGTCTTCGTCTACCTTGTAGTACCCTTTAGTCACTTGCCATATTTCCATGTTTCCATGGTGGCTCATGACCATGGAGAGGGCGTTCTGCGCGGCAGTCCGCGCGTAGGACATATTCCAGTCCCGAACAAGCTGCGACATCTCCTTGGCCTTGTCCCGCACCTCAAAATCCGACATGCTTGGCATGTCCGGAATCCTGAGAGACTCGCCAATGTCCTCAAGGGACTGGCGGAAGTCATGAAGAAGATCACCGACTTGGGTAAGCCGGTGAGTGTGGGGCTCGGACGAGGAAGAGTCCGTCAACTTTAGATGACCTATACACAAAACAAGTCAAGAAAAAACCGACATTGATAAAAGTGGAAGAAAAGATAAGTCAGAGAGATGGAACATACCAAAAATGACGTCGTCAATCTTGGTCTTCTCCTCCCGGAGACTCTGGAGTTCAGCCCGGAGCGCCTGGGATATGTCCTTCTCTCTGCCAAGCTCATTCTTGAGATCCGAGACTATTTAATCTTGAGCGGCAATCTTGTGATCGCGCTCTTCAGTGGCCATGGAGGAGGATTCCAGGACTTGAGCTATGCTCGTTTCATGATCCGCCTTGAGCTTATCCAGCTCTTGGCGAAGTCCCTTGTTTTCCACCACCAGGGTATTGAGGTTCTCGGCCTCTTCAATCATAGCGATGGATTGTTTCACCAACACTGAAAGACAAAAAGAACAACAGTTCAGAAAAATTCGACATAGAAAAAGCAAAAGACAAGATTTGAATCTCGAAATGTTTACCTTCGGCTTCATCCTTGGATACCTTGAGCTCAGCATTTTTAAGCCGGGGAGCTTTCATCTCTCTCCGCTTATCACAGAAATTGGACAATAATTCCGGGTTATAGGAACATACTTTCTGTAAGTCAGAATACCCAAAGTCAGAAAGCTACTTAAGACCCGGGCTAATATTTTTTGCTAAATATCAGCACGAGCCTTAGGGGCTACACTAGTTCGTTCTTTGGCATCCTAACGAAAGCATAAACTCGGATTCTATATCCTACTTCATGCTTGGGGGCTAGAGGGTATGATATAACATAATGTAAAAACAAGAGTTGGAATTCCGACTTACATATTGCTCGCGGGTGAGTTTGTCTAAACCCGTGTTCACTTCAGCTGCCACCTTCTCGGCAAGAGTAAGAGGGATCACTGGAGCTATTGGAAGCTCGCCAGTCCTGATCCTCTCGTCGCGAAGGCGGACTTGAGTGAGAAGGTCAGAGAACTTGACGTCCTCTGCCTCTTGCGCCTTCTCTTCGGGGGATAGATGGCTTTTGTCCAGGACTTGCCTGGCTAGCCGATGGATCTCCTCTGCAGATTTCTGGGTCAGGCCAAACTTGGCAAGACCCGGATTGTTGAGGAGGTTTTCGGCGAAGACTTCAGCCGAGGGATCATTATCCGAAGAGGGTTCACCCTTATCTTGACCTGACGCACCCACAGTGGCATCAGGTTGCGACCCAAGGATCACACGCTCCATTTGAGGAGCCGGATCTTCTGCAGCTTCCGACGAGATAACCGGAGTTACAGAAGGTTGAGGAGCCGGAGTCGGAAGAGCTACGGTAGGCGAAGCTATGATAAGCTTCGTCTAGTGTAAGGGATTAGAAGAAATCCCTTTCCCCTTGCCCTTGATGATCGATTTTGCTTTGAGAAGGTAACAAAGTCGAAAACGTTACATCTCGGAAAGAAGTTTAAGTAAAGCACAAAGACGGAAAAGTTATGACGGAAAGGATACCTCTTCACAACAGGCACCTCCTTTGTGCCAACCGCTACTGTCTGAGCTTTGCGCTTCTTGAGCGCAAGATCTGGCAGTGGAACTACTTCCACCTCCTGAGAGAACTCCGGAGGGTATCCTTTGAGCGGAGCAAGTTCCGACTCAGGGATGTCAGCAAGCTGACAACAAGAAAACATATCAGCATTGCAATATAACTCGAAGATAGAAACACATAAAAGATGTGATGATAAAAGCTTACCGGCACCACGGGGTTTTCCGCCGTGTGCATGTCCAGAGAAACCTCTGGAATCCGCCTCTCGATCCGCTCCTTGACCAGCCACTTGATTTGGCTTATGTAGCCTTGAGTGGTGTAGGCCTTGGGGCTGATGCGGAGGGAGTCGGTCAGAGAAGACGTGACGGAGTGCATCAGTCTATCCCCGTGGTACTGAAGTGGCTGGATCCGGCGTGAGACCCAACACTAGACCAAGTCGGATCCCTTGACCGTTGTGCTTGATCAGATATTCGATCCGCCTCTTAGCAAGGATCAGATCATCTGTGAGAGCCGGAGCAGCCTCGTCCAGAAGGCTGGGCGTGGCGGCTCATTAACAAAAACCGGCAAAGTAGTATCTTTGCCAGGAGCCGGAATATCCCTATGGTAGAAAAAAGTGGTTGGCCATTGTTTGACCGAGTCACTGGCAGAAATTTTGGGACATGCCCAGTCTCGTCTAAGAGAAAAACTAATGGTGCCGGTGATGTAAGGAACACCGGCAGTGATGGAATTCCTCCGGACATTAAAGTAAAACCGGAAGAGAAGCAAACTCGGCCTAATGCCGAGAAAGCCCTCGCAAAGCGCAGCATATGCGCTCATTTCTAGAAGAGAATTGGGAGGAAGATTGTGGAGTTGAAATCCATAGTGATCTATCACCTCGGAGAAGAACTCCGAGGGAGGAAAAGACAGACCTCGGTCCAGATGAGTGCCAAAGTGGACTCGCTCGCCCTCGTGAGGGCTAGGGACGGTTTCGCTAGAGCCGCTCCACCAGTCGTCGGCGACAAGCAGCCCCTCCTTCTCCACGTTCTTGAGGCCTGCTTCGTCGAGGGCGCAGGGGATCCAGATTCCCCTGTAGCTTTCCTTCTCCGCTACAGCTTCCGCCTTCGCCGCTGTTGCTGCTGCTGCCAAGCCAGAGGAAGAAGATGAAGAAGCCATTTTTCTCCGGTGAGAAAGTGACCTTAAAGGGGCGGCGCTGGGAGTTTCTGTGGGGGAAGGACGAGGAGGCTCTGTGCGCGCAGGAGGATTGGGAAGGAAGGAAACGGCAAAGAACTGGTGGAAAGGAGAAGAGGAAATCTAAACCCCTTATATCCACCTACTTGTGCCAAGATTCGTGCAAACGCTACAGTACAACCGCCACGCGTCGTGGAAAGAACTGGGAAGGACCCGTGTGATGATTGCATCGCCTCGATCTCCACGCACGCATTGAAACGACGCTCCACCAACGGTCATGGATCTGACTGCTGGACTAACGCCGGATGGCGTGACTTGACCATGCTTGTGTCAGGTGGCGTTAGAGACCAAGTTCTGGCTTAGTTTGAAAATGAGCTGGAAAATCCAAGTAACCAACTGAAAGGTCCGACTTATTTTTTAAGACCCGGATCGTATCTTTTATTGTGAAGTTTAAGGAACCCTTCAAGATTCTGCAAGCCGAAAATCAAGCTAGACGATGGTAAATCCGAATTTGGATCTTGGAGGCCTCTGGAGGCTGCTGTTGGGGATATACTTTTTGGGTATCCTCACAGTTCCTCACTGACCAGGGTGGCCCACTTCGGGTTAGAGCTTTGCTTCACGGGCGGCCCCGTCAGGGAGAAAGACGGAGTCCAATCCGGCTACGGGAAGGCCCAGAAGACTTACCGACTTATGCCCATAATGTTACTTGTAGTTCAAGATGTACTCTGTAACCGACTCTTAGTCGTAGGCGGATAGATCTCTCCTGTAAACCCTAGACCGGATATCTATATAAGTCGTCCTAGGGAGAGCCTTTAGGGCACCTCAATAGTCTACAATCTCAACTCACACGGGCGAAACCCTTGTAACCCATATTTCGCTCCAGATTCATCGGATTGCTAGCAGGAGTAGGATCCGTCCAAAGCCGGCGGATTTGAACCTGGGTAAACTTGTGTGCTCACCGTCCTGGAATACCGTACGTCTCACCCCCCTCTCTTCCGCATGCCTCGAGGACCCCCTCATGGCGTACTTGTCATCAATTCGACGACAATTCCCCCATGGTCTCGGATTAGCGAGAAACATGTTCCCGGTGGCATTTCGTCTGGAAGGAGTTACTGCTTCCGCTGGATCACTAGAGCGATGAGGTGGAGGTTGTCCGGTGGCTTGAACGCGCTGTGCTGAGTCTGATGCGCTTTCCGGACTTCCACTCGATCTTGAGATTGGCAAGTGTACGACTACATCAACCACGAGTTCCTACTCGTTAACAAAACTCATTGTCTTCGAGGGTAAGTTCTTGTTGGATGTATGTCCACCCGTTGCTTTGTACCTAGTAGATAGATCTTGGCGTGTAGTTCGCATCGTAGGAAAAAATTTGTTTTCTATGATGCGGACCTAACACTCCTTGCTTCTGATCATATGACTCGTGCAACCGCTATCGAGTACCCATTTAGAACCACCGGAAGCATAGCCCTGCAAGAAAATTACTTCTTGGTTTTAGGTACCCATTTTTCAATGGGTCCTCTCATGTTAGTAACAAGGGTCTTGGGAACCCAAATAGACCAAGGAATGTAACAAATATAAGGGCCTACATAACTAGCATAAACATCACCATAATAATCGCAATATAGTTCAAAGTTAGGATTGTTGCCCCCTGCAAAACCATCATAATTAGCCTTGTCATTGGTAATGTTGCTAGTCTTAGATTGAGCAGTCTTGCTCTTCTTCTTCTTGTTGTTTTTCTTGTTCTTTATCTTGGGTATGTAACCAAGACCTTCTTTACTATTTTTTGTCCTTTGCCTGTTCAGTATCTCATCAATAACTCCTTTACCTTTGTGTTGAGAACTTCTCGTGAGGTCTTCTTTTCCATAGGATGAAGTGGAGGTACTTGGCACATCATACCGTTTCAATTGAGTTTGGAGCTGGTCATGAGACTCATTTAAAGTAGAATGATCACTCTTCAATGCCTTGTGAGCACTTTCAAGATTATCAAACTTCTCCAAAAGTCTAGCATGAACAGCCCAAAGTCAATATTTTCTTTCTTTAGTTTGTTTACCTTAGCAAGAGCATGGTCACGCTCTTTGATGAGCTGAGCTACAGCTTCTTCCTGTGACTCCTCAATAGATTCGAGTCTCTCTTCCAAAGATACTCGAGCTTCCTCTTCCTCTTCCAAGGCATTCTTCAAAGAAGCTATCTCCAAAGCATCTTATCTTTCAATTCTTCCTTTTCTTCAAGAAGATCTTCGGCTTGAGCAAGTTGACTCATAAGAGCATCAAAATGGAGTTTGTGCTCACCTTGTAGGTTAGTGAAAAATGTATCCAAAGCAATAACTTCTTCTTTCATTTTAAGACTGTCATGATTATCCATATCCAAAATTATGTTAGTCTTAGGAAATGAAGAGCTAGAAGTTGATACCTCGGACCCTCTTGCCATTAGGCAAGTGGCGTTGTTGTTGATGACATTCTCATTTGGCGAGTCGAAGAGAGATGAAGGAGTCGATGTGGTGGCTATAGCAGCCACTTCGCGGGAACTATCATCATCCTCTTCATCTTCACTTGCAAAGGAGTATTCTTCTTGTGCAACTAAAACAATCTTGGGTTGCTTCTTGAAGGGGCCATTCTTCTTAATAAATGGCTTCTTCTTAGGTGCTTTAGATTTATCTTTAAGAATGAGCCTGCCACCATTGTCTTCTCTATTTTGATACGGACACTCGGCTACAAAGTGCATTCTATCTCCACAGTTGTAGCAAGTTCTCAATCTTGGGCCACTTTCTCTTCTTCCATTTGACCCGTTCTTGCGCTCAAGTTCCGACTTGGCTTTGGCAGGGTCCTTCCAAAAGTTCCTTGCATAAAACGGCATGTACTCACCATGAGCACGTTTGACTTCATCGGGGCAGTCGATCAATGCCCCCTCAAAAGCTCTTTCATCTTCCTCTTGCTCAACAACATTGGCTTTGAGAGCCATATTGACACCCTTTTGCATTCCAATGGCCCGAGCACGGGCATTTTCAGCATTCTTTGCTGCCACTTTGAATGACGCCATTTCTTGCATGACTTCATTAGATGTCATTTGATGATAGTTATGTCTACCTTGCAAAATCTTCAAATCCGTTGGCTCGAAAGGCATTAAGGCACTCACATATTTCCTTTTTATCCATGCATCATCAATGTGAGTGGCCCCATGCTTTCTAAATGTTGTTGCGATGCCCTTGAGTCTTCTATACATGTCCTCATGGTTTTCACCATCCAACATGTAGAATCCCCCAGCTTCATTACTAAGGGCATCATACCTGTTCCTTCTCATGCTTTCATTCCCAACAAAGAGATCTGTAAGAGCATCCCAAGCTTCTTTAGCTATGTTGAGATGTTCAATGTGTGGCATGTCCTTGGGACCCACACCCAGCTGTATCATGTGGAGAGCGGTGGCATTCAACTGGCTGTCCACAACTTCTCTTCTTGTTAGGTTGCTTTGATCTCCAATATGAAGACCCTCTTCAATAATCCTCCAAAGTTCAATAGAGGAGCTTCAAACATGAGATTTCATTAAGAATTGCCATTGATTGAAAGAGGATGCGGTGAGCTTGGGTGGATCACCCCTATTGTTTATATGAGGATGAGGGATAGGTGGGTCGGGGGAATATACGTGGCGAACCTCACTATATTCCTCCTTACCACTTCCCTTCTTGGAGGTGGAACCATTAAGTTTTTCACCTTCCACATCATCATCCTTGGATCCGGTGTTACCCTTTTCCTTAGATGATGGTGTGGCAGCCTCAGAGGAGGATGGAGATGGGGCTATGGATGATGTAAAGTGAGCAATCATTTGATTCATCTCCTCCATCTTGGCCTCAAAGGATTTCAACAAGGTTGTTTCCAACGACTTGAGATCATCCATTGTGACCTTATCCACAGCCTCATTCCCATCATCCTTGGTACCCATACTACTCTTAGGCGGTTAAGCCCGAATTAAGAGCCGGGGCTCTGATACCAATTGAAATGGATCGTATGGGCACCTAGAGGGGGGTGAATAGGTGCTACACCAAATTTTAATACTTTTCCAATTTTAGGCGTAGCACAAAGGGTAAATTCTCTAGATAAACTATTAGGTGGAATTTCCCTATATGCAAACCTATCTACTAGCGAGTAAAGAGCGAGTGGAAGAGGAACGGGTAAACCGTAGTGAAGCACGCGGAGACACAGGATTTGTTTGACCGCAGTTCCTTCCTTGTTAAGGGAAGTACGTCTGCGTTGGAGGGGTGGGCGGTACTAAGACCACCATGCCACAATAGGCCTCACCCTGTTCTCCGATGGATCCCGCCACTAAAGGCATGATCCACCTTTCCACTATAGGTACCCTCGAGGCGGGCACCGGCGCCTTTACACAACTAGCGGGGCAACAACTCCACAAACAACTTGGAGGCTCCCGAAATGACAACAAGCTGCCATAAGAACAAAGTTATCAAATACAATGAACAAGATCTAGGTATTGACAAGAATACTAGATCAGGGATTTCTCCAAGTGAATGGAGAGGTGTTGAAGCGCTTGATTCGTGATGATGATGATGAACTTCTCCTCCTTCAATTCCCCTAGAGATCAAGACCTTCGGGTGGTTGAAGTGGGAGATCGAGAATGAGAGCTCTTGCACAATGTCTGGACAATTTCGAATGAATCAAGAGTTCTGAACGTTGGGGAAGAAGGGGTATTTATACCCCCTTCAGAAACCAGCTGTTGGACACTATGGGGGCCGGATTATCCGGCCCAAGTGATGGCCGGATTATCCCTGGGAAAACACCGCCTGCACTCGGAATATCCGCAGATAATCCGCCCCTATCGGCGTCATCGAGCTTGCCCTTGATCAACTTCTGGGGGGCGGATTATCCGGTCCTATGTGAAGGCCGGATTATCTGGCCTGGGGAGGAAAAACCGCCCCAGTTCAGATTTTCCGGGAGAAAATCCGACCGGATACCGAGCGACGCGCCTTGGCTCCCTTTGCTCAAAAACTGGGGGCCGGATTATCCGGCCCATGCGACAGCCGGATTATCCGGCCTGGGGAAGAAAAACCGCCCCAGTTCGGATTTTCCGGGAGAAAATCCGACCGGGTACCGAGCGACACGCCTTTGCTCCCTTTGAGCAATGAGGTAGGTCGGATTATCTGGCCCTTGGTGGGGCGGATAATCCGGCCCCCCTCAAAGCTTCCTGCACACTTAGCGCACATGGATAATCTCCACAGTATTGTTATCTAACACGCAAAACATAGGAAAACATGAAATGTTCTTTCACAATCCACACGTCCCTGACTATAGTGACCATAGGAAAGTGTGCCATCAGACGCCTGCTGCTGAGAAGGGTCAACATCCATGGGCTGGTTGATCCGCTTGAGCTCCTTCATCACATTCCTGTTCGCCTTGCATGCATCGTACTGGCCATGGCGAATGTCAATGTTCTGGCAAAGGAGAAGCTTCTTCCACCAGGAGGCCTTCTTCACCTTCTTGTGCACTTCCTCCTTGGAGGTGGTGAAGCGATATGCATTGCTGGCATGCTTCATGCGAGGGCCACAAGTCATAGCCTCCGGAACCTCCTCAGAACCATCATCACTATCAGAGGCATCTATCTCATCATCCTCAAATATATCCTGAGCAGGGGGTAGCCACGAGGTGCCTTGGAGGTGGGGGCACCCTTCCTCTGTAGCTTGGCAAGAAGGTGTGCAACAAGGTCAGTGTAGAGCAGTGGAGTGACTGGAACCTGAGCAACAATGAGCTTCATCACATATGGAGAAAATAGAGGACACTTCTTGTCAGTGATGCACTTGTACATATCCTGATAGATGAAGTCCATGACATCTATGGCACCACCTGGGTGAGCTGGACCGCGAACATACACGGAGTGGGCATGGGCCAAAAGATTGATCTCAGCACCCCTCATGTCATCCTTGTTGCCCGCCTTGGCAGTGAGAGTGTGGCAAAACATGCGGAGAAGGATGTTGTAGATGAGCTTGATGTTGGTGGTTTAGCCAACCACACCATTCTGAGAGTAGATTGGGGCCAACAGTTGCTTGTCGTACGCCTGACCATGCACATGCATCCGTTGACCACTGTGAGCATTGGGGTTGAAAGGCACACCAAGGAGATGGGAAAACTGAGCCATGCTGGAACGACACCTAGTAGTGCCAGAAATCCACTCAAGGGGAATATCAGGAGTGTCCCCAAAAACTACTGTGGCATAGAACTGCTAGACCAACTCAGTATTGTAGTCTTCTCTTGTTTGAAAGATGGTGTGTAGCCCCATATTCTCACTCACCCAGAGAGCATCCTAAAAATACATGTGTGCTTGGAGCTTCGAAATATCCAACCACTGCATGGGACACATAGGAGTCCTGAAAGCCGAGAACACCTCAAAGAAGAGTAGGGCATGTTCATTCCTCCAGAAGCGTTCATCCTTAGAAGTGCACTACAGAGAATAGAATTGCTGGACACGCATCTCCACAAACTCTTCGGTGCCCAAATTTTCCAAAGTGGTTAATGACTCAAACTTCATGCGCTTGGCTTCATCCCCTTTTAGTTTTCTGACCTTCTCCTGCTTCGCTGCAACACGGTCATGAGCAGCCTGCCTGACCATGCATGGATCCATATGAACCTCACTCTTCATCATGGTACCTGTGAGGACGAGCTTTCTGAGCGGCCCTAGAGCGACGAGGACAGGAGCCACCTGTGAATTCAGAGTAGAAAGGTAGCAACTGGGTAAGCACATTTGTCCAGGAGGTGTATGCACATAGCAGTAGTGAAAGAAATGCCAAATCAAAACTGGTTGAGGAAACCCGGACTGTCCGGCAAAATCGAGCCGGAGACTCCGCCAGACCCGGACAGTCCGGCGCATACAGGCTGGACATTCCAGCTGGGCTGGAGTGTCCACCATGTACACACCGGACAGTCCGGTGGGAGACCTGGTGATTTTTCGGGTAGTGCGAAAGTACACAACCGGAGCAGATCAGGATTGCTAGGACTACTACAATGATGTCATATGCACGCAGAATGATGAATCCATGGATGAAGATAGGTCATTGCCTCCAAAAATGCATCTAGAGGAAACCCTAGAGATGTAGAAGAGGGGGAGGAAAAATACCAGCATCCATGGAGCCTTCACAGGAGGGGAACAGGTCCTAGCGGCAAAGGGGCGGTAATGGTCGGTGGCAACGGTCAAATCTGGGGTGGAAAGGCCCTCCCGGTAGAGATCTTGGTCAGGGGCAGCGGGCTATGGAGAGGAGAGAGTCGGGGAAGAAGGAAGACTGAACCGTCCACTTCTCCCTGACCCCCTTTATAGGATTGAAACCGTTGGGGCCAGACTGTCCGAGCGAAATTAGCCGGAGTGTTCGGGCTATATCAAGCGGAGTGTCCGGCCAAGCCGGACTCTCTAATCGGTACAGTGCGGACATTCCGGCCTCCACGACCAGAAAAACTCCAGGTACAGAAGTTGGACAAATGTGTGGTAAGAGGAGCATGTTTAGGGATGAGTATAGGCCTAGGATTCAGAAGATGTACTGTGAAGAACCAAGAAACCATAGATAGTCAAAATATGTCAAATTAAGATCCAAACCAAACAATTCAAGAACCGACTCTTCAAATATGAAGAGGGAGGTGGCCAAGGCCACCATGTAAGAGTTTGTGGCATGACACCGCGAAGAATTGTCCTTGAGTTCATTGCCACTACTCATCAATGAAGCTCACATATCACTAAATGATATTAAGAGAATTGAATTTCTTAATGTTGGCATTATGGGGGGAGGGATAGTCCAATGTATTAGAACCTCACTCCCCCTATCTCCATGCCTGCACCTAAACCAAATAAGGGTCAAGATATAGGTGAGTATGCAAGGTGATCAAGTCAAGCTCCTAGAATCTACGATATTTAGTTCATTCCTAAAATAACAAAACCTTGCTTCATCAATTGGCTTCGTGAAAATGTCGGCAAGTTGGTCTTTGGTTGACACATAGGATAGCTCAATATCACCTCGAGCAACATGATCTCTAATGAAGTGATGACAAATCTCAATATGCTTTGTCCTTGTATGATCCACTAGGTTATAGGCAATCTTGATAGCACTTTCATTGTCACATAGAAGAGGCACTTTGTCACAATGTACACCGTATTCCTTTAAAGTTTTCCTCATCCATAGTAATTGTGTACAAGCACTAGCAGCTGCCACATACTCGGCTTTGGTGGTGGAGAGAGATATACAATTTTGCTTCTTAGAAGACCAACACACCAAGGACCTCCCAAGGAATTGGCAAGCCCTGGAGGTTGATTTCCTATCATCCTTGTCATGAGCCCAATCCGAATCCGTGTATCCACAAAGAGAGAAAGTTGAGCCCCTAGGATACCAAATACCATAGTTTGGGGTATGAACCAAATATCGAAAGATTCTCTTGACCGCCATCAAATGGCTTTCTTTAGGAGCCGCTTGATATCTTGCACACACTCCTACACTCAACACAATATCGGGTCTATATGCACAAAGGTAAAGCAAAGAGCCAATCATGGACCGGTATACCTTTTGATCCATATCTTTACCATTTGGGTTTAGTTCAAGATGAGTCTTTGTTGCCATGGGAGTGGGAGCTCCATTTAGATCTTTCATGTTGAATCTTTTGAGCATATCTTGAGTATACTTGTCTTGGTTGAAGAATGTTCCTCCTCTCACTTGCTTGATCTCAAAACCAAGAAATACTCTCAATTCTCCCATCATAGACATCCCGAACCTGTCAGTCATAAGCTTTGAGAATTCATCATTAAAAGCTTTGTTAGATGAGCCAAAGATAATATCATCTACATAAATTTGGCATACAAAAAGTTCCCCATTGAACTTCTTAGTAAAAAGAGTGGGATTGATTTTCCCAACCTCAAACCCACGATCAAACAATAACTCTCTAAGGTGCTCATACCACATGTGTGGGGCTTGTTTGAGCCCATAGAGTGCCTTATCGAGTTTGTAGACGTGGTTTGGAAATTTGGGATCCTCAAACCCCAGGGGTTGCTTCACATATACCAACTCATGCAATGGACCATTAAGAAATGCACTTTCTACATCCATTTGTTGTAATTTAAATTTACGATGTGCTGCATAAGCAAGAAGGATACGGATGGACTCAAGGCGAGCCACGGGTGCATAAGTCTCTCCATAATCAATGCCTTCAATTTGAGGGAACCCTTGTGCAACCAATCTTGCCTTGTTCCTCACCACAATTCCATGCTCATCTTGCTTGTTCTTGAAAATCCACTTGGTGCCTATAACATTGCGGCAATCTTTTAGCTTTTCAACTAACTTCCATACTTTGTTTCTCTCAAAGTTGTTGAGCTCTTTGTGCATTGCATCCAACCAATCCGAATCTTCAAGAGCTTCCCATACTTTCTTTGGTTCCACCATGGAAATGTGTGCTTGGTGCTCACCAAAGTTCTTCAGTTGAGCTCGAGTAGATATCCCTCTTCTTAGATCTCCTACCACATTCTCAAGAGTGTGGTCTCTTCATTCCAAGATTCTATCCATTCTAGCTTGGCGACGAGTTTCGATCTCCTTGTTGTTTCTTGGGGGGATCACTTCATCATTTTGGTCCTCGTCTTGACCATTAACTTGACCTTGATCATCATTGGAATTATTCTCTTCTACAAGAGGCAAAGATTGACCTTGGTCTTGATCAACCATACTTCTACACAGGCATTGAGCTTCCCTTATGGCAGTTTCTATAGATCTTCCTTGTGTAATATACTTAGCACCACTGGACATTCTGGCAAATGGAGACTCAAGTAACTCCTGGCTAGAGGTTTCTTCTTGATCAGTAGGTTGAGGGTCCACAACTTGTCTTTGGCATGGGTCATTTTCCTCCTCGATAGGAGCTTGTTGATGGTGTGAAGATGAGGGATCCACTTGAGTAGAGCATAGTTCTTCTTGATCCGCCATAAGGGGTTCCTCAACATGGCAGATAAAACCCGCATCCATTCTTCCTATGGCATCCTGAGGCATTTCATCATCTACATCACAAACATCAACACGCCTCGCTTGGGGACCATCATATTCTTCAAACACCACACTACAAGATTCTATGACAGTTCCGGAGAGCTTGTCATAGATTCTATAAGTGTGGGATTCAAGACCATAACCAACAAAAATACCCTCTAATACTTTGGAATCAAACTTGGACAAACGAATACCCTTAATGCGATAGAAGCACTTACAACCGAACACCTAGAACACTACCAGGAAAATGGCTATAGGTAATCTGCACATCCGTGGCGCACGTGCTAGTGGTGCCCCACGGCTAAAACAGGCATGGCACACTGGACACAGGTGCCCTACGGCTATCTACCATAATAGTGGTGCACATGCGCTTGGTGCGCCACGGTCGTGTGTGGGCCAGGCCCCTATTGGCCGTAGACCACATAGCCGTAGCATACCCCTGTGAAGTGCGCGACAGGTGTGGCCGGTAGTCGTGGCGCACATGACCTCCGTGCGCTACAGGCAAGATCGGGCCACCCGTACTGTTAACTGGGACAACACGTCTGTGGCGCACTGCCGGTAAGTGCGCCACGGATGTTCTTTACTCCTGTGGCGCACCCCCCCATGTGCACCACGGATGTGCGTTCTGTTACTTCTTTTTGGCAGATATCACCTTTGCACATTTGACTAGATCTCACCATCTCACACTTCACTTTCCCCTCCTTCTTCCTCCTTGCATCTCGCCCCCCTCCTCCTTCCACCTCAATTTCTCCACTCTTTCACCATTTGTAGCATGTAAAACTTACGTTGGATGCTACATACATAATAGAGGAAATCTCTCCTTCCGGCCACCATCTCTCGGTCTCTTACCTCTCCTTCGAGATCTTCTCAGTCTCTCATCTTGGTAAGTTGTCTATGTAAGAGGATGTGTTTATGTGTATGGATGATATATGGTCACATATCTATGGAGAGGATTGATGCTCTCATGTGTTTGGAGAGCATGCATTGTATGCTCTCTCATATATTGGCATTGTTTTGCCAAAATGTTGATTCATTTCCATTTTGGCAAGACTTTGGCATTTCGCAAAGGTCCTAATTTTAGGATAGGTCATGCCGAAATTTTCCATCAACCATTGCATGCATGCATTGGTTCTGTGGTTGTAATAAGCTTCTAATTCTACCTTGTACACCGCGCAGGCAACCATGGTCCGCATAATGAGCGACGGCATTGTGGCTAGATTTTTGAAATGCGCGACGGCCGACATGATACGAAATAACATGACGGAGATAAGATGTCTGTGCAGAAGACGCAAACTCAATTGGTTGATTGACCCAAATTCCGGAAATCTACAGGCGCACCTGCTCCGCCATGGTTTCATGGATGGCTACACTCGGTGGATAAGTGATGACAAAGACGATGAGGCCGTAAATGGGGCGGCGGAAAATGAGGAAGGCGGGCAACATGATCATGATCACGGCAAGGACGGGCGATATGAAGAAGATTCTCCTGGAGATGGTGAAGGTGCGGAAGCAGACCAGGATGATGATGATCTAGATGCCGGAGCAGACAATGGAACAATGTCAGGCTAGGTGCGGGACCCTTATGTTCAAGAACTACTTCTCAAGCAAACGAGTAACGCCAGGGCTGCCGCTAGAGAGAAAGCCAAGCTTGCGCAACTTGAGAAAGACGCGGTTACTCCATTGTATGAAGGATGCAAGCCCGATGATACCCGGTTGAATGTAACGCTCAAGGCTATGGAGATGAAAGCAAAACACAAATGGACTGACGCAAGCTTCGACGATATGATGGCATTCTAGCATGATCGTCTCCCGGAGGGGAACACGTGTCCAACTAGTATCGAGGATGCCAAGAAAATCGTGTGTCCTCTTGATCTACCGCACATTAGATACCATGTCTGCATCAACGATTGCATCATTTATCAGGGCAAGGACACGGAGAAAACCACATGCCCGGTGTGCGGCGTTAGTCGATACAAGAAAGGGAAGAAAGCTCCTCGAAAAGTGGTATGGTACTTTCCTATCACTCCTTGTCTGCAGCGCTATTTCGCAGACCCTAAGGAAGCAAATCTCATGCGCTGGCATGCGGAAAGAAAGAAGCCAGCAGATGACGATGACCCTGAAAAGGACGAGCTGCCGACGCACCCTTCAGATGGTAGCCAGTGGAAAGCATTAGACCTTGAATTCCCAGAATTCGGTGGAGATTCGAGAAACAGCAGGCTAGGTGCAAGCACCGATGGACTCAATCCGTTCAGTAGCCAGAGCAGCACGCACAGCACTTGGCCCGTGTTTGTATGGATGTACAACCTCCCTCCTTGGTTGTGCATGAAAAAGAAGTACATACAAATGGGTATGCTAATCCAAGGGCCAAAACAACCTGGTACCGACATCAATCTATATCTTGGGCTGTTGAAAGAGGAGCTTGCCATGTTATGGGAATCCGGAGCCAATACGTATGATGCTGTCGCACAAGATTATTTCACTATGAGAGCCGCATTGGTCACTACGGTGCAAGACTATCCAGGTTGCGGATATTTCTCAGGGTAGGTTATCCAAGGATTCTACGCATGCGTTAGGTGCATGGATAACACGATCTATCTCCAACTAGAGAAAGATCTAGGGTCTTCGAAAACCGTGTTCATGGGGCACCGAAGGTGGCTTGGAAAGAATGATGCATGGAGAAAACGTGGAGATCTGTTCAATGGAAAATCTGAGACCCGAGGAATCCCAGAGCGGAGGAGCAGTGAAGAAGTGGATGAATTGCTGAAAAACTGGAAAGAGTGTCCTAAACCGGGAAAGAAGCGAAAGAGGCAGCAAGACAAGCCGTTGATGAAGGTATGGAAAACAAGGTATGTTTTCTAGGAGTTGCCATACTGGAAGTTTCTCCGCACGCCTCATAGCCTTGACATCATGCATATCATGAAGAACGTGTGCGAGAGTCTAGTCGCCACCCTAATCAACATGCCAGATAGGACGAAAGATGGTCCTAAAGCAAGGAACGACTTGATATTCATGGGCATCCGGAAGGATCTTCATGGAGGACGCCCTACTCCTGATGATCAGGAAGATGACGATGATCATCAGTCGGAGGCAACACAAGGTCGTCGAAAGGGTAAAAAGGTCAAGAAGAATGAATATTACTGCCCCCCTTCGTGCTTCACACTAAGCCAGGATGAGATCAAACAGTTTTTCAAGTGCCTTCTAGGAGTCAAATTTCCTTACATTTCTGTTGGCAAGATAAGCGGTACCTAGATGAGGCTAAGTAGAGGTTTAGTGGGATGAAGTCTCACGACGCGTGCTAATGACGCAGATACTTCCGGTTGCACTACGAGGTATAATGGACGAGCATGTCAGAAACATTGTTTGGGCTCGCAAGTTTTTGGCGTCATCTCGAAAGTCAATTGGCGTGAAACAGCTCGGGAGGCTACAAGAGGAGATCGTGGTGATACTATGCGAGCTCGAGATCTACTTCCCACCTGCATTCTTCGACATTATGGTGCATCTGCTGGTCCATATCGTGGAGGATATCATCCAACTCGGGCCGATGTTCCTCCGCTGCATGATGCCGTTCGAAAGGATGAATAGACACATCAAAGGATACGTTCGCAACAGGTCCCGTCCAGATGGAAGCATAGCCAAGGGCTTTCTGGCCGAAGAGTGCATCTCTTTCTGCACGAATTATCTAGGCATCAAGAACCCTGTCGGTCTTCCCGTCAATAGGCACCTCGGCAAGCTCGATGGATCGGGTCACCGAGAGGGTCGTCGCGTACTGCATGCAGACTACGATTGTCGAAGCACAGACTTTGATAGAGCAAACCTAGTCGCGCTACAACATTTAGAACTAGTCGATCCTTGGGTACAAAAGCACAAAAGGTCAATCGAGAAGAAGTATAGTGACCGGGGCATACAGAGGACGCAGGGAGAAATAATCAAAGAGCACAACTCAGATTTCACGCATTGGTTTAGGCAGACGCTCCTAGATAATCCCCCGCAATCGCATTCTGCGGAGGAAAACATCATATTCACCTTGTCGCAGGGACCCATGCACAACCTGGTGACCTATCAGGCGTATGATATCAACGGCTACACATTCTACACAGAGGAAAAGGACAACAAGTGTGACTATCAGAACTCGGGCGTAACATCGGAATTCTACACTGATGACAACGTGAAGGAAAGATTTTACGGAAGGATCGAGGAGATCTGGGAGCTTGACTACTATGGAGAAAAGGTGCCGATGTTCTGTGTCAGATGGGCCAAGAGCATCGAAAGAGAAGACCGGTATTTCACAACCATGTTAATACCCGAAGCAGCCAAATCCAAGGCCGCCGGTGCACACGTCGCCGCGAAAAATGAACCGTGGGTACTGGCTAGCAAAGTGGACCAATGTTTTTTTATTACTGACCCGACAAAGCCTAGTTGTGTTGTCGTGAGGAGAGAAAAAAGAAACATCATCGGAATGGATGGAGTCGCCAACGAGCAAGACTTCGACCAGTATGGTGATCCAAAGATTGAAGATGATGACGACTACGATGAAAAAACATACATCACAAGAAGAAAAAGGACAACCTTACCCAAAAAAGGTAGCCCGTTTGAGCGAAGAAACATAAATGTGCCCGGGCTAAATTATTCAACCGCGACAAAGAAGGGAAAAAAGATTGTAAAACGCTAGCTCAAAAAAGTTTGTAATTTCTTTCTACTTTGAATCACTTTTGTACCACTTTTATGATATATATGTACCACTTTTGTCATATAAAACATATAACAGATATTTTATATAGTTTACATAGTTTTTGGGATATTTTTTAACATTTTTAAGTAGTTTTAAAATAAAAACAAAAAAAGGGGGGCACCAGGGTTCGAACCTGGGTGCTCACACAGGTTTCGAGCATAGGGAGGAACCATTGGGATACTGTAGTGCTAGTGTCAACAACAGGGGCAGCCGCCCTCTTATTTGACAACAACACTGCCTGTCGTGCCAGCGCCAAGCCATGGCAAGACCCCCACACCGTCACCTCCACGCGATTGTTCGGCTGGTCATATTGACATGACCATGGCGCAGGATCTGAACGAGGATGACGAAGATTACTTCGATGATTTCATCAACACTGATCTTTTCCCCGGCGACCTAAACGAAGACCCAGCTGGTGGCCCTGCAGAGAAAGCCACTTGCAACAAACGTCTCTTTGGTTCTCAGGAGACGCCTCCAGCTTGCACCTTCACCGAGCCAGCGGATACATCCAACCGGCCCTTTGTTCTAAGCCCTGACACACTACATAGGGCGATCGATGCTCAGATTGGGGTGCCTACCCACTTCCCAAAAGGCAAGAAGACCAGGAAAAGAAAATCTCGCAGCTCGAGCTAGCCGGTGGTGTCAACTGCGAATCCGATCAGGTTTCAGGACGGGCCACCAAGACCAAAGGGTATTATGTGGAGGATGCATGTGGCGGGTGAGCCCATGCTAACTAAGAAATTTCTCAGGCTCGCCACTTCAGAAATGAGGAGTGTGCATGACGGTGTGCTGACGATAGAGAGACACCTTCTTGCGGAGAAAGATCCCTCGCACCCGGTATTCGTGGTTAAGGTGCCACGAGGCTTGGGCTTCGTTGATAATGTCCCCGCGGATCTGTTCTTCCTGCGGTTTGACGACATCTTCAATATGTTCCACCTGTATCCGCTGCACTATACCATGGTATGCCTGTTTTCTCTCAGCCTGGCCATTCAGATCATTAGAGAGAATACCCCAGGCATCGCTATAGTGGACCCCTACTACATGCGTGATGGCTGCTTGAGAAGCGCCATTGAACGGCCATTCGTGGCCTCGTACCTCCAAGGCATCTTGGTGGCGAACAAGACAAAAGGAATATATTCTCGTGCCTTTCTTTTCCAAGTAAGTCATTATTCACTCGCCGCCATAACATGCTTTATTAGATTTTCATCATTCTTTTTCCAACACATTCCATTTGAATTGTTTTGCGCAGAGATCAACACTGCACACTCATCTGCTTGTCGCTGAAACTTTCGCAAGCCACGTATTTCGACTCAGGGAGGCAAGAGAAGAAGAAAAACTACGACAAGATCAAGGAAGTTCTGGATGATGCTCTCACCGGCTATGCCTCAGCGGAAGGCGCCACCTTCGTGCGTAAGAAGCTCAAGTTTGGCAGGCACGTCTTCACCCATGTGACTGAATTCCCCTGCATGAAGCAGCCGGCAGGAAGTTAGAAGGAAGCCTACTATGCACTCCATCACATGAGGGCGTTCCTACTAGAGCAACAGAATTCTACGCTGTCAGATCATCTCAAACGGTGGGCCGAAGTCAAGGCTAGGATCAATGATTCAGATATTATACAAGAGATGTATCGCATCCAGCAACAGCTTGGGGCAATCATCAGCCGTGATGTCATGACTTCAGGGGGGTCTTCTACGGAGGCAATCCCCCGAATAACCGTGACGTAGTAGATCGTCTAAAGATGCAGGGTGACTATAGGGCGTTCATAACGAAACAAGGCGTCCTCCCGTTCCCTGAGCCGAGCCAGAAGTCTTAATGTGTTCGTCTAGTTGTAGTTCTTTATCCCCACGTGTACTTGTGTGTGTCGACATGTACATGCTACTACTTGGTATTTTTTGCTTACTTTGTTACCTTATTTGATAAGTATATCTTTATATGCGACTTTTACTTGTTTTTTCACCATCATTTAATTATTATTGCCAACTTTTAGATGACATGGTACGTCCTGTACAAGGGACGGGTTCCTGGATTCTATGATGATTGGGAAGACTGCCGGAGACAGGTGCACCATTTCAGCGGCAATAGCTACAAAGGGTACAATACTATGGCGGAGGTGGAAGCTAGATACGCGCGCTATCTAGCGGGAGTTAGGACGAGGAACCGGATGAAGACCTATACCTCCGTCGCGGTGATGGTTATCGTCCTTGGTTGTCTGTCATGCATGTTCCTACTTTAGATGTCTAGGCAAGCTTCCGCGAGCTCTAACTTGGTTGAGACATGTATTCATGTCATCACTAGCTATTTTGTAACTTGATCGAAATAATATAACTTATACTGTGTATTTATGTATGTGACTTATCTATATGTATTTGTTTCTATCTTGTTTGTGTATTTATTTTTGCATTGTATATCTGTGTATTTATTTCTGTACTGTATATCTGTGTATATCAGCTGTATTGTATATAATCTATATTGAATATCATTTGTATTGAGTATTTTTTTTTGTTTTTTGAAAAGCTAAGCCGTGGCGCACATATACGTTGTTAGTGGCACACCACGTTGGTGGCGCACCTGGTCAGCTACTAGTAGCGCACTACGTCATGCGTCACAGGAATAACCGTAGTGGCGCACCAGGCAGTGCGCTACTACTAACTACATACTAGCAACGCACTTGTCATGCGCCACAGGAAAAACATTGGTAGCGATGCGTTGCCAGCGCCACTACTATGTCGAGATACCAGAAGCGCTGGCAAAGGCGCTACGGGCACTTTTTAGCCGTAGCGTAGAAGTCGTGGCGCACCCCTAGTGCGCCATGGAAGGGAAAATAGGTGCGCCACGGATTAGCTGTTTTCTAGTAGTGGAAGTAAGAAACACTGGCCTTGTTACCGGTAAAGATTTCATATGGAGTCTTGATCAATTCTTTGCGGAGGTAGAGACGGTTTGATGCATGGCATGCGGTGGAGATAGCTTCAGCCCAAAAATTGTATGGAGATTTAAATTCCGCCAACATAGTCCTTGCCATATCAATAAGAGTCCGGTTCTTCCTATCAGCTACACCATTTTGTTGAGGGGTATATGCAGCGGAATATTGATATTTTATTTCCTCATCACTAAGAAATCCATTCAATGTGTAGTTCTTGAACTCGGTATCGTTGTCACTTCTTATTGTTAGTACCGGGAAATTGTGTTGGCATTGAGCCATGTTGATGAAGTCAATGAAGTTCACTTGAGTCTCACTTTTCAGCTTGAAGAAATATACCCAAGTGTATCTTGAGTAGTCATCAACAATCACCAAGCAATATTTCTTCCCACCAAGGCTTGCATGAGATGGAGGACCAAAGAGATCCACATGAAGGAGCTCCAAGATCCTCTTGGACTTGATGTTGTTCTTTGGTTTGTGGGGAGAATCATACATCTTTCCTTCAACACATGCCCTACAAACACGATCTTTGGCAAAGCAAACATTTTCTTTTAGTCCAACAATATGACCATCCTTGTGGAGGCTTTGCAAAGTTCTCATGTTGACATGAGTTAGACGACGATGCCATAGCCAACCCACATCGGCCTTTTCGAATAAGCACATCAGACTTGTAGTGGTTTTCCCCGAGAAGTCCACCACATACAAGTCATTTTCGACATACCCAATGAAAGCGACCTTGAGAGACTTGCTCCACAAGAGGATCACAATATCATTATCAATAAAGATGGCAAAACCCATCTTTCCAAGAGCATGGACTAAAAAGTAAATTATAGCCAAGGGTCTCAACAAGCATGACGTTCACAAGACTGATATCGTGTGCAACCATAACTTTGCCGAAACCCATTACCTTAGACTTTGACTTTTCGGCATATGTCACGGATATTTGATCAATATTTGGTCTCAACTCCTTTACACTAGATGCGCTTCCGGTCATATGACTTGTGCATCCACTATCAAGCACCCATTTTGACCCTCTGGAAGCGTAGGTCTACAAAAGATCAAACTAGTTTTTAGGTACCCATTTTTCAATGGGTCCTCTTTTGTTAGCAACAAGGGTCTTGGGAACCCAAATAGACCAAGCAATATAACCATCATATGGCCCAACATATTGTGCATACACATCACCATAATAATCACGCATTAAAACATAGTGAGGGTTAGCACTTCCCGCAAAATCATCATGAGACATAGTTTTGCCATTTGTGGACTTACTATCCACAATGACCTTGTCCTTTCCTTGTGTGGGCTTGGCCTTCTTTTTCTTGTTGTTCTTCTTCTTCTTGCCATTAGATACAAAACAATGCCCCATTTTTCACTACTTGACCTTTGCTTACTCAAGAGGTCATCAATTGACTTGTTACCCTTGGGAAAGGTGGCCTTAGCTAGCTCTCCCTTCAACCTAGCATTTTCTTCAAGTATACTAGTACAACTAGAGGGAATGAAAGTACTAGGTGAAGTAATATTAGTCAATTGAGTTTGAGGCTTTTCACGAGACTTTGTGAGCAACAAGAGTTCACTCTCCAAGGCCTTGTGAGCCTTTTCAAGTATCCTAAAGTCCTCGGCAAGTTTTTCATGAACAACATCAAACTTAATCTTGTCCATTTTAGCCCTTTTATATTTGGCAATAGCATGGTCATGTTCCTTGATGAGTTTATTAATAATGAGATCATTTTCTTCATCAAGACCTTCAAGTTTAGTTTCAAGAGATATTATAGTTTCTTGTTCTTCTTCTAGAGCATTATTTAGAGCTTATACCTCAATCATGTGCTCTCTTCCTAATTTACATCTCTCATCTAGAAGTTCTTGTGTGTGTGCAAGTTGATTTAAGAGGTCCACAACATGTTTCTTGTGTTCCCCTTGCAAGTTGTTCATAAACACATCAAAAGCAACTAGTTCCTTTTTGACCTCAAGAGATAACTCATCATCAAAATCATCATTGATTAAGGAGGTGGAATGTGATGATGACAATACCTCCATTCCTCTTGCCATAAGGCAAGTGGCGTTCTTGTTGGAGATATTCTCATTAGGAGAGTCGAAGAGTGAGTATGTAGGGGTAGAAGTGGTGGCAAGAGCCACCACACCACTTGATGTTTCCTCTTCTTCATCTTCATCATCATCATCAGAGGAGAATTTTTCATGAGTGATCAAGACAATTTCACCCGGCTTCTTGTTGGTTGCATTCCTTTTGATGAAGGGTTTCTTGTAAGGAGCTTTGGAGGTCTTCTTCAACACAAGTTTACCCCCATGATCTTCTCTTTTCTCATAAGGACAAGCAGCAACAAAGTGATAGCGGTCACCACAATTGAAGCAAGTTCTAAACTTGGACCCATTATCTCTTCTCCCATTGGGGTTGCTTCTTCGTTGCATTTCCATCTTGGACTTGGTAGGATCTTTCCAAAAGTTTCTTGCATAGAAGGCCATGTATTCACCATGAGCAACCTTGACATCTTCGGGGTGGCTCATTGAAAGTCCATCATCACTTCCTTCATCTTCATCATACTCCACAACCTTGGCCTTCAAGGCAAGATTGACACCACTACTCATTCCAATGGCACGAGCACGAGCGTCTTTGGCATTCTTGGAAGAAACCTTGAAGGCGGCCATCTCTTGCATAACTTCATTGGAGGTCATGAGATGATAGTTGTGTCTTCCTTAGAGACTCTTCAAGTCAGTAGGCTCGAAGGGCATGAGAGCACTGACATACTTCCTCTTGATCCAAGAATCATCAATGTGAGAGGCACCAACATTCCCGAAGGCGGTGGCTATGGATTTGAGTCTTTGATACATGTCTTCATGATCCTCACCATCCTTCATGAAGAAACCTTCGGCCTCATTGCTTAAGGCATCATATCTATTTCTTCTCATACTCTCATTGCCAATAAACAAGTCAATGAGAGCATCCCAAGCTTCCTTGGCGGTATTGTAGTGCTCAATGTGGGGAAAATCCTTTGGCCCCACTCCAAGTTGGATCATGTGGAAGGTAGTCGCATTGAGTTGGCTATTGACCACTTATCTTCTAGTCAAGTTGGTGGGATCCTCAATTTTGAGACCTTCTTCAATAATATTCCACAGATCAATGCAAGAGCTGCGTACATGATATTTCATTAAAACTTGCCATTGAGCAAAAGTATGTGCAGCTAACTTAGGTGGGTCACCTCTATTATTTATATGTGGGTGCGGGATAGGGGGGTCGAGAGAGTACCATCTGGGAACCGCATGGTGCTCTTCCTTCCCATCACCCTTTTTGGTGGTGGAGCCAGTGGAATTATGTTCATCCCCGCCACTTTCTCCAAAGGCTTAGCAGGAGCATTTTCCTTTGGGTTAGGTGGTGTTTCCACATGAGAGGGAGGAGGTGAGGTTTGCTTATCCCTAACAAGTTGCTCAACGAGTTGGCGCAACTGTTGGATTTTGTTGCCCAAGGTAGAGCTCAAGCTTGTTTCCAAGTTCTTGAGATCTACCATGGTCACCGAATGGCTAGCCTCACTTTCTCCCTCATATGGGTTGCCCATAATCTCTTAGGCGGTTAAGCCCGAGTAAAGAGCTGAGGCTCTGATACCAATTGAAAGGATCGTATGGGCACCTAGAGGGGGTGAATAGGTGCTACTTCAAATTTTACTCCTTTTCAATTTAGGGTTTGACATGAAAGGTAAATTCTCTAGATTATGCAACTATGGTGAATTTACCTATATGTCAATCTAGCACATATACTAAGCAATAACTAGATAAATAAAGTGCGGTAAAGGATAGAAGTAACCAAAGCGGAGCACGCGGAGACACAAGGATTTGTTTCCCGTAGTTCCTTCCTTTTGAGGGGAAGTACATTTACGTTTGGAGAGGGGGTGGTTTCAAACCACCAACGCCATGAGAGGCCTCCCTTGTTCTCCGATGAACCTCACCCCAACGGGTTCGATTCACCTCTTCCACTATACGGCAACCTTCGAGGTGGAAGCCGGCACCTTTACAACGAGTTTGGGGCACACATCCACAACTTAATTGGAGGCTCTCAAGTACAAGCTAGCTGTCAAACAATCAAAGACAAGCTAGTAAGAACCAAATCACAAGCTAGGGTTTCCAATGAAACACTAGAGCAAGGGGCCCTCAAGTGAATGAGGGGGAAATGAAGATCTCTCTTGGTGAAGATGTAGATCAAGGCCTCCTCCTTCGATTCTCCAAAGATCAATGACTTTGGATGGTTGAGTGAGGAGATCTTGTGGATTTGGTGGCTCAGATGGTTTTGGAGTTCTTGAGGTGGACGAGCAGCTTACAAGGTAGAAGAAGGGGCCTTTATATAGGCCCCCTAGAGTTAGAGCCGTTGGGAGCCACTTACCCCGGATAGTCTGGCCAACACCAGCCGGACAGTCCGGCCTAGCCGGACACTCCGGGCAAGACCAGCCGGACACTCCGGCCAGGCCAAGTTTCCGGACAGTATCCGGTATGTGTCCAGGGAGTGTCCGAAAAGCTATTCTGAGTGTCCAGAGAAGTTGCACACTTCCTAGGGACAGACAGTCCGGGCGAATCCTGAGACCCGGTCATTAGGGCTAACACTCCCTGGATCGGTAGGACAATCCGGCTGAGGCTTGTTCCCTGCACAGACAAGATCCTGGGCAGCTCTTTTTCCTTTATTGCAACATACATAGGGGCAGCTGGAATGTCCTGAAACATTTAGCAGATGATTAGACTTATCCAAGTATTGTCACCAGACATCAAAATAATAGGAAGGACATAAATGCCCTTTCACTAGCATATAGTGACTTTTTTTTTGCTTTCCAGAAAGAGTGACTATATGACCTACATTTAAACCTGGCAATCATGTACTTTCCTAGTAGGTAAGTAGTGGCAGTTATTCTGGCAACTGAGATAAAGTTTGAAAATTACCTTTAGAATGTGACAACATACTATGTTGTCTCTCTCAAATTTGCAGCATTGATATTTGTACTGACTATTTTCATGGTCTGCATAAACTTGGTAGTTTCTATTGTGGTATGTGAGCACAAACTTTGTTATGCATTCAAGCGTGTAAATATGGTCAGCGGTCTGTACTATGTTATAGGACATTGTGTATAGCATTTCTTTCTGAAAACGATTGTATATGCCACGTGTGTATACCGTTGACATGTGTTATTCGATTGGGTTCTAGCACCATGTATTCGCTGTAGTTAGGGATGAGTCTGCTTCTTCTTTATTCTGTGCTTTCATTATCTTTTCTTGGAGAGTAGCATATTGCCGAACAAAGTCGAGGACTGAGTTCGAAGGACTGATATATTGTTTCAGCATTGCATTAAAACCTTCACTGCGTTGGGTTGTCTACAGGAATGGGTAGAAGGAGTTCATAAAGTATGCCGGGACCCAGTAACTTGTTTTCTCGTAGAGTGCCAGAAACTTAGGATGTCCATGCAAGCCAAACTTTTGTATCATACCATTCCAGCTCTCTTCAAATTCCTATGGTGACAAGCTGCAATTTAGGAAATCATTTATCACTTCTCGTAGACCAGGAATCCTCGCAACTAATGACCCAATTTCTTCTGTTGCCTTGTCGACTATATGCCAACGACAGTTTCTATGCCTAGTGTTTGGCAACTTGTTATCTATTCCTGACCTTATTCGAAAATCCTGGTCTGTAACTATATTTATTGGAGCTAGAACATCCATGTCAATTAGAAAAGTCTCAAATAGCCAGTCAAAACTAGAACTGAGCTCATTCCTTAAGAACCCACATCCAAGCTGGATAGACTGTCCATGGCTATTTATTCCTATAAATGGAGCGAAAGGAATCTTATACTGATTGGTACAGTATGTTGTATCAAAAGATATGCAATCATTGAAGTGTTTTTATGCTCTTCTAGCAGCTCCGTCTACCCAAAATAAGTTCTCAACCCTCTTTTCATCATCAAGCGTGAATCTGTAATAAAAATCTTTATCTTGCTGCTTCATTTCATCAAAGTAGGTAAATGTATCTTGCATATCCGTGTACTTCTTCTCAGCTCGAATTGATGCTCTGAAGTTTGTCATGTCTTTAGGTGTATACGGAACTCCTTCAAGTGACTCATAGAGTGTAGCCATCACTTGCATCATCCTGCTTGTTTCCATATTCATTGAATGAAGCACCTTGATGAAATCCTGGTCCTCCTGCGGGATTTCTCTATGTGATCGTAGGAACCTGGTTAGTGACCATTTGTTAATGAGCGGGTGGTTATGTTGATCACAAAAGTCCGTCACAACCTAGCTGGTTATGCAGTTTGTTCTTGTGTTTGTACTCCTATTCCTCTCCGGCACAACAGGCTTAGGATTTTGAGTTTCTTCATTTTCTTTTTTCTGGTGGCCTAGTGACAAACAAGTGTTGTCCTTATGTCCCCTCTAGTTACTTCTGACTTCTTCCTATAGCTGTATCTAATGCCAAATCCCTTTCTCCGCGCGTACATCTTGTAGTGCCTTTCAGCTTCCTCCAATGTATCGAATCTCATGTGTGCACTTGGTGGCTGCGGTGTAGAAATGACTTCTGGGATCCCGTCGTTACCACTATTTTGTTCTGCCGGAGGTGTGTGAGCAGCACTTAACTGTGCAAGACTCATACCAGGGCAAGCAAATCCGAGCGAACCACCCACGGAGAGTGTTGCTTCATTGTTTTCACCCAAAAGCATCATATCTGTATTTAGTACAAAGCATATTAGATTTTTCTAGAAGTTGTTGTGACTGGACTAGTAGCTAGGAAACATGGGCAATCACTAACTTCCCGTAAACTGGTAACGTGTAATTATATCTTGGATTTACTTTTTTTTGGCAATTACTATGTAATATCCTAGCAGTTTAATCCAGTAGAACCTAGTAATCATTGATGAATAATCTGGCAGTTGTGAATGTTTTAGCTTGTCCATCTAATAAACCTAATTTGCTAGTTCTGCATGTGTAACCTTGTAACCATTAAGAAATAATCTGGCAGTTCTGAATAATTTCTAGCTTGTCCATCTAATAAAGCTATTTTTTGGTACTTGTGCACGTATAATCTTGTAACCATTAAGAAATAATCTAGCAGTTTCGAATGGATTTTTAACCTATCCATGTAATAAAGCTAATTTGGTAGTTCTGCATGTATAACCTTGTAACCGTTAAGAAATAATCTGGCAGTTCTGAGTTTTTATTATTCAATGTGTAAAACCACACATATACATCTGTTATTCAGTGCTCCAGTCAATGACAAATCACCATTAGACTCGTCCATCGCCAAAAGATGATCAATATCCATGGTTTTTCTTTGTGTAATCTGCAAAGTCATTTGTTTTTGAATTTCATCATATTCATCATGCTTACTCTTTTTTCAATGCAGGAATGAGAAGTGAATTTTCAACATACATGCCACATTTAAGTAGATGATGGAAAAGGTTCAAGTTGATCATGCACAGGGAACAATATGCAATTTTCTTTGTGCAAAAATCAAGTTACCATATTCAAAATGTTGGCTACAGCATAAGCATGGAAGAATGTTCAGTCATAATATTTCTGATCACCTAATATCTGTTTGGATACTTGTTTATTTCTTGTAGTTTTTTAAACTACTATTAGTACCCATTTTTCCTGGACAAGTAGCTTGTTTGTTTGCTTATATATTCTAGATGTTCTATGTGCTTATATCAAAACTTCTGTGGGAGATTCCATCTCTTGTGTGTTTTTGCAAACTAGTTAAAATTTCTGAGATTAAGGAGAACAGGGGATGGGGGGAGAGGGGTTAAAAATGACCAACCTGTTGTTGTTTTACTCCACTAGTTCTTTTTCTATGGCTTCAGATCTGGTCTGGTTCAGATTTGGTCTGGTTCCTTCTTTTTCTTGACGAGAAGAAGCTAGGAGGTGGCAGATGGTGGAGTTGTTGTAAAGGAGACGAGACTCGGTTTTGCTCGTGTGGTGTATAAAAGACAGGGGATGGGGTTGGCAGTTAGAGTTGTCTTGGGAGGCCCACTAAAGTTGTCTGTTGTCTAGCCGCCCGCTAAAGTAAAGAGATTTTCTATTCGCGCGTGACGTTGTTTTCGTGTGAACTGGCAACCGCCGCTCAGAAGCTGATTACGTGCGGCGCCGCGCCTTAGCACAGTCCTTCTAAAAAGGTTTATATTTCACAACCGAGGTAGTAGGTTAGAAGATAGAGTAGGTGGGCTTTTCTACTGGGAGGGAGGGTCGCGTGCACTGCGAGCTAGAGCCGGACGATTGAGCCGTCCCGTGAGGCCGTGACTCCCGTCCCTCCCCCGGTGATTTGTATCATTCTCCTATTTAATTGCCCACAGATTCCCCCACAGAACACGTACACAAGCAAAATCACAGATCTCGCCGGCCTCCCAAACACAGCTTGTCAAGGCAACATGTCTTCCTCCACCTCGCCGGCCTCCGCTATCTCAGGTGACGTGCCGCTGGGCGTGGTCGAGGACTGCCTCGGCATCCTCCAGCTCCTCAGTGACGGCACCGTTCAGCGGGCCGTGATCCCCCTCGTCCTACCCGGCACGCCCTCGCAGACCACGTCTCCTGTCCCGTGGAAGGACGTCGCCTACGACGAGACCCGCAACCTAAGCCTCCGCATGTACGTCCCGCCCACCGACGCGGGCAAGAAGCTGCCGGTGCTCGTCTACTTCCACGGCGGCGGCTTCTGCGTGGGAAGTTTTGCAATATCCGACGTCCACGACGCCTGCCTCCGCCTCGCCGCCGAGCTCCCTGCCGTCGTGCTCTCCGTAGACTACCGCCTAGCGCCGGAGCACCGCCTGCCCGCCGCGCTCGACGACCTCGAAGCCCTCTTCTCCTGGCTGCGCGGCCAGGCCGCCGCCGCCGCCGCCGATGACGCGGGACAGGCGGACTTCGGCCGCGTGTTCGTCTCGGGAGACTCGGCCGGCGCGAACATCGCGCACCACGTCGCCGTCCGCGTCGGCTCGGGTGCGCTCGATGCCGGCCCGGTCAGGATCGCCGGCTACGTGCTTCTGTGGCCGTACTTCGGGGGCGAGGAGAGGACGGCGTCCGAGGCGGCGTGCCCGCCCGACGTGTTCCTGACGCTCGCCCTGTGCGACCAGATGTGGAGGCTGGCGCTGCCGGCGGGCGCGAGCAGGGACCACCCGGTGGCGAACCCGTTCGGCCCGGAGAGCCCCCCGCTGGACGGCGTCGAGCTCCCGCCGGTGCTCGTCGCGGTCGGCGACCGCGACATGCTGCTCGACCGGATCGTGGACTACGTTGCTCGGCTCAAGGCCGCTGGGAAACGCGTCGAGCTCGTTGAGTTTCCAGGGGAGGGCCATGGGTTCTCCGTGTTCGAGCCACGCGGCGAGGCGGCGAGCGAGCTGATCCGCGTGGTGCGCCGGTTCATGCACGGCCCGGCGCCCAAGTGACCGAGTGAGCTCTCGCCTCTCGGTACTCGCGCTGCTTGTTTGGCGTGTGTGTCGTCGTCTTGCGACCATTTTGTCATTTCCTCACCTTCACGAGTGCATGCATGCTACCGTGAAAATCCAAACCGGTCTACTAAAGCTGTGAAATGAATTCGTGGCAATATTTTACTTCTGTCGTATGATTTTTTTTAACAAGAGAGGGTCAAAGACCCTAGTTGCTGCTAAAAAACACGTGGTGGGTATAAATTACAACCAGACCCTTATGCAACACTCGCACGAAGGACCAATAATTCAAAGATAAGGGCTTTAAATTTACAAAAAACACCCCAGAACAAAATATAAAAAAGCAATCAAGTCCTTAGACGCCGCCACCACCAGTCGCCGGTGACTTCAAGGCGCAAGCCGAGGTCGGAGCGGAAGCAGCTCGAGACGCTCTCGAAGCCGGCGACGAGACACTGTGGCCGGCCATCTCATCTTCTCCGGGGACGAACCACTTATCAAAGGCGAGGCGGCGAGCTCCGGCGCAGCACTCCGTTGAAGGGCCTCCGAAGGAGGTTGAAACCCCAGGTCGCCTTTCGACCAGAACGGGCAGCGGCCCAGCAGCCTCACCGCTACTATCAAACCAATGCGAATGACTCCGAGGAAGATGCAGCAACACCGCCTAAGGACACCAGCCAGCCACATCCTTCGCCAACAACAGCGGATTCTGGCCACACCTTCTTCTGTCCCTCTCCACCACGGCAGGCCGAGAGCAGGAATGGACACTAGACGCTACCACCACCACGAAGACGCAAACGAGCTGCCATGGCAACTCCTCCTGCTAGCAGCTTCATCCACAACAGCTCTAAGAGAGGGAAGGCCCGGCAACCTCATGGCACCGCTCCACAGCGCCAGCGAGTAACTCGGCGATGCTGTGCTTCGCTGCTTCCCGCCCAAGCTATACCAACTCTCCCCGCTGCCACGACCGTCCAGAGAGGGAAACAGATCAGGCTTCTGCAACTCAGCACCCACATCCACCACAACTTTATTTGGAAAGACGTTGTACTCCTCCGCCGTCTCCCACCCAACATGGATGAAGAGAAGCCCGGCGAAGAACACAAGAAGGCCAGGGATCTGGCTGCTCAGATCTCTAGCTCCGCCTTCAGCAATAGGCATCTAGCCCAACACCGGCACGAGGCCAAAACACCTAGATCTACTAATGTACAAAGGTCAGCAGCTCCCTCCCCATCCTCCCTAGCCGGAGCCAGAGAAGAAGGGGAGGAGCTCCGGCAAATTTTATGCGACTCTCAAGGAAAGCCGAGGAAGGGAGAGGAGAGGAAGGCTCGGGTCCTGACCCCCTGTCCCTAGCCTTTGTCGTATGATTATAGTTGTGTTTGACAACTCAACCTGGTTAATACTAACCATGGACGGTGGTGATAAGGAGGGCACGTACATGGGAGCTCTATTTCCACTTTCACTAGAACAAATGATCTAGGAGTAGCATGCTTGTCAAATCTGGAACTAACTAAAATAATACAGTGTGTGGAAAAGATTTCATGAATTACACTACATGTTCTCCGAGTAGACAACTTTGCGTAGAAAGGAAGATGTACACTCTGGCGTGTTTGGTTACCCGGGCTAGGTTTTTCGCAACAGTGCAACTTGCATGCGTGGAGATTACACGAGCGAATCAAGCCTTGAGCCAATTTCTCTATCTTATTTGGTTGCCCGCACTAACATTGTTAAAGAGGGCAGGCAGAAACGCCACCTCGTGTTTGGTTGTCTGTTTTTAGTTTTTGAAAGAAAAGTCCGGTTGTTTGGTTCACGTAAGCATAGACGATTTCTCGTGTCTAATCACCTCTAACCTTACTTACTAGTGATCTATCTAGCTAGCATCGATGCGAACACACCTCGACGGGCCACGCACCACCTCGCCACCACGCTGTCACACCTCGACGGGCTGAAGGCGTCGTCGGTGGTGGCCGAACTCCAAGCGTTTGGCCGAGGATGGTCCCCTCTAGCCTGTCCAAGCTATCGTCTTGCTCTGCATACATCAGAATCAAATTCATGGTGAGCCTGTGTACTCCAGTATACGCAGGCCGGGGCAGTCTTACGTTTCACGACGTTCCTCTATATCTCGATAATCTTGCGGTCCATGATGTTCCTGTGCAGCTCGACCTGAAGATTCAAACACGTTGCTTCCATCAAAGTCAGCTTGTGCATTTCCTTCAAGCTTCAGCATGACGCCCATACTTTTTAGTTGAGAAGAGGAACTTCAATCCGGTCAAATTGTTAATGCAAAGGAGTACTTCCTCCATTTCAAAATATAAGATGTTTTAGATTTGTGAAGAAAATGTATCTAAACTTTTTTTGATGTATAGGTTCATTCCAAATCTGAGCAAACCTACATAAAAAAGAAATCTAAATATATTTGCTTCACAAAGCTAAAACATCTTATATTTTGAAACAGAGGAAGTACTAAGTACACACATGTGTTGCGTGCTTGAGAGTTGGGAGAGGTCCTCCTGTATCATGCACATCATGGTCTGGAGGATGAACACCGTCTTCCTGATCTCTCCAGTCCGGAGCTGCAGCTCCGCAGGCAGTGACGCCGGGATGGACTCCCTCTCGGTTGCAGCTCGGTGGGGACTAGATGTGCTGCCGCTTGGTTACCGCCATGGCTGCCTCCCGCTGCAGCTCAACGGGCGTGGGCACGTGACGTGAAGACGCGGACGACAGCGACCGCAGGCACGCGAAGTTCTTTGTATCTGCGACACCGGTGACCATGGGTTCCTCCTGCTGATTAAGGAAGATGGGGTGGGACTCGTCGGTGCCAACGGTGGTGGCTAGTCGGGAGGACGAGCTAGTCAAGAGGAGGGGATGGGGATAGGATTATCCATGCTAATTAAGAAAGAGGCATGCACCCACGGAGCCAACCACCGGTACCCACATAGAAAAGTTTCTCGCATTTTGCTCGCTTTAAAGTTTATGTGAGCCTAGCTCCGTGGAAACAATCCATTTCGTTGTTTCTAACAAGCCAACTTTTGGGCTGGTTTACAACCCGTGCGATACAAGAAACTTATGTGACCCGATAAAACAAATAAGCCAAATTCTTCCCGTTGTATGCAATAAATGGGAATACGCCCTAGCAAACACACCTATGTGTATCTTCACTCAGCTGCTCGAATGTAACACCAGAAAACCTAATGGGTATATATGTTTGCCAAAAAACCAATCCTACGTACCCGTCTTGTCCCATGACGTCCACTCACACTCTGAAATCTATGCAGCAGCTTGTGCTCGTTGCAAAAACACCCTCGAAGCATATTTCCTCCACATTGCAAAGAACACCTTTGATTTATTCACCACCCTATCCTATGTACTTCTCATAACTGAAAGCCGAAGCTATGGGAACAAATAAAATCCGATTTTTCAAAAAATAGATGCAGGATCTGGACCAAGGTATTAGGAAACATAGAGATAAATCTTTACATTAAATCCAAGCTCGCGGTGTCCGGTGTCACACTTCAAGAAATTACACGCAACTTGCCCCTCCAACCTCATATTTACTATTCTTTACTATTAAAGTTGAACCTGCGGTAATGGTACGTCGACAGTTGCACGCCAAATGCCACCACCGAGATAACATCTAACTTCCATATCCACAAGGAGCACGTCGTCCCTTCTTTCGATTACTGCTATCTGTTCCCAAAATAGCATTGTGCAACACAATCCTCTCGATTATTTTCCTAACAACCCTATGAGTAGATCCCATGGATCGTTGCCATAACTAGCATCACACATACAGTTCGCACTATTTTTGCATGCACGGATGAATTGTTCCCGTAAAAATCTCAACCATGCCCCTCTTGTCTCCGGTCTCTCGCTCTCTCTGCGGTGACCCAGCACACCACTACAGATTATAGTGCGCATGTCATTGATATAATATTCAAGAAGTACAGTTTCGCAAATATCACAACCCTCAGAGTGGTACACTAAAAATATTGCGGGTCCACAACTTTAACATGTTCATAATATCCAAACAAAATCGTACAAAGGTTTCGAAATCCTTATCGGTCTATTGAGGACTTCTTCGAAGGTTGAAGTTCAAACTAACTAATTTGACTAGCAATGGCATAACTAGATGAAATACCACTGGAGCTCAGTAACTTATTCTAGGTAGTGATATGTTGCTTGGCTTATATATTCTGTCCTATAGACTATTCTTCTGTTTCCATGTCTTCTGGTCCTGCTCCGTATTCTATACCATAACCTACTCCTTTATTGCCTCCAGAAAGATCCGACTCCTCATAGTAGACCTCTGCGTCTTCACTAACTATGTGATTCTCCTCTGTCTCAGTATTCTCACAGTCTAGTAAGGATTAAGAAGATAATTTGAGTACGAGCATACTCAACAAGTTCTAATAAATGGTTGTAACCATGGATTGAACATACATGTTCCTGTTTTTGGTTTTCAAACTGTTTCTTGTCAAAGATTGTTTTATTATAGAAAAACTATGTCCGTCAATTTTCACGGGTTGTTAGAATTTCTTAATTTCCTTTCCATGCTACGTTACAATTTGTTCCCCGAACAGGAACTATCATGAAACGTTTTATACTCTCGAGAGGTGCGCTACTTTTCCCACAAATATCCCTGACCTTTTGCTATAACACACTTCCTAACATGTGTGGCATGTTACCAAGTTTGTCCATGTCATGTCAAGCCCTACTCTATTTCGTATTCTTTCCTTAGCACTGAACCCAGTTAACGACCGCTGCTCAATTTCTATCCTTTGAGAGATATAAAAGTTGTCATCTCGCAGCACAAGATGGGGATGTTACGGGCTCCCACCCACTGCAATTCCTCTCCGAGAATACAATCCAATGTATTCATCTAAAGTTCTATGGAATAAAGCAAAAATTCTAACTTGCTCATCGCATTCCAAAATTTGTGGTCAACGCGGTTCATACGACGCCTTGTAATAACTGACTAAAGTGGTTGTTTACTCCTAAGTTTATTCTTGGTACAATAGATTTTGTTCCTACAATATCTTGTATTGTGGTTTCCATTTACCTCTAGTTATTCATTTCATTCATAAAATAATATTTTCTTTTGTAGGAACATTTGTGGTACTTTGGAAAAGTATTTTCTAACATAACTTGCAAGAGTTGTGCAAGTTTTAATTTTCCAATTTCATGCAAGGTTTAACTTGCATGGTAACTGCGAGCTAATGCAGTTCAAAGGTCCGAGTTGACCCTTGACTTTAGTTTTTGCAAGAAGCAATCATTGTCTGATAAAGACAATGCTTTAGAAAAACATATGCTTTTAATGCAACTACATGCTATGCAATGATTTCATTTTATGAATTCTAGATCCTTTTTATTTCAGTTATTGTGATTTTTCATGAATTTTCCCTGTTTTTAGGGTTTTATTTTCATTTCACTTTAGAATTTTCATATATCTGTTTTAGATAAATTCTATTAAAATTCACTTTTGTGAACTTTTGGATTTCAGATAATATTCCTCTATTTTTAAAGAATATTATTAGTCTTGTAAAGATTTTCGAGTATTTTTACTCATTTTTAAAGTTTTTTATTTAGTCATTTTCCTTGCTTGGAATTTTTATCCTATTAAAATTATTTTTAATAATTCTAGAAAAATAGGATTTAGAATCCTTATAGTTTTCCCTATTTGCAACTATTTTTATTTTATTTTTAGAAAATATCTAGGGTTGTCTTTGTCAATTAGCCCTTTAAGGAAAAATTTAAAAGACTAAAATGCCTCTGGACCACTAGTCAGACCCAAGTGGTAAAAACCGTGTGACACGGTTCAGTGGAACCGAACCGGCCCACTCTCAAATTCAACTAGTTTCAAAATTATCTTGTTTCCCTAGAAGAACATGTTGTTTTGGTGTACAAAACTAGTGTCAGAATTTTGGCTTGAATTTTTTTGATCAAATTCAACTCACAAATGCAGTTCGTGTTGACTTTTTGGATTGTGAGTTGACTTCCACTATCAGGTACACAAAAATTCCAACAAAACAATTGAAACCAATTTTGTACACCAAACTTTCGTGTTCTATTCGGAAAACCAGGTAAAACAAGTTCAAACGACTTGAATCAACGTAAAACTTAAACGTGTATAGCTATCCATGTGCACAACGGGCTTCATGCCTACCACGCACAAGAATCTTTCCTTAGAGCATAGCCTGGCCAACACATGCGTAAACCTTGTAAGAACAAACATTCGCAAAACAAAATAAAAACCTTGTAATAACAAGCTCAGTTGTTTACACAACATTTTGCTAATGGATTAAAGGCCAATAGTTCAATTAAATTAGTGAAAATCCCATGAGATCCATTCATGCATCATAAGAGATGAGAATCGCAAGCGGAGGGACTTGAACATCCTTATATAGGTTCCGGTGAATAGAGCATGGTGGCTTACGCGCTCTCCTCCTCCTCTACCTGTCCGCCTTGTGTCATGTTTCCTGAATAAACGAAGCTTAGCCCCAGTTACCAACTCGACTCAGATGTGGGATTAATCCACGCATCTTACTTGATCAACATTATATAAGGAGGCAGACGACGAGTTGTTGCCATCCTAAGTTATTAGAGTGCATCCACCTACCCGAGATCTCGCACCACCATAGTCCCTTATCATTGTGTAGTTTCTGGCTACTACATCCCGTCGACCGCGTGCATGGACGTCCGGTTGTGAAGGCCTCCGAAACCACGTCTCTAGTAATTCCACCAGGGAGAGCAATAACATTTTTTGGGGAGTGTCTCGACGCGACTGCCAGTGCTCATATTCATCAACTTCAAATGACTACCTCAACTACGACATATCGAACGACTCCAAAAGGTTTTCTGCTGACACTAACACAACAACAGCTATTGCTGCCGCCAGGGTTCGGCTTCTACTGTTTCACTGTTCATCGTACCAGCGACCAACTTGTGCCTGCTGTTTTCCCTATTGCTATTTCCCTTCTTGATTACTGCAAATGCAATGGAAGTATATGTGCTAGATTTGTGTATGTCTTTTTGTCACGTGTGTTATTTGCCTAGTGTAGTTAACTTGAGAATTACACCGCCATGATTATGTTAGAAATATGAGCAATTTACCATATGATTTAATCCATAAAAACAGTAGATAAAACATAACTAATAATATTGGAATAAACTAGTCATACGATCTAACAGATATACAGTAAATAGCAATTCTAGACAGCTTGCTACACATAATATATGAGTCATAATTTGCAGCAGTAGGAATATGATTTGAACAAGATGACTGAATAACGATTGTGCAAAAAAAGATGATTGAATAACGCATACGGCGCAGAAGAGGAGCCTCTTGTGTTGACGTTGGTTTTGTCAGTCATGTCGCCAAAGAGATGGTCAACATTGGGGAAGAAATCGTCGTCCGGAAAGAAGTCGTCAGCGTCCGTGAAGGAGTACGTGATGAAGCCAGTAGTCGCGTGGAGCGCTCCCCAAAAACCTTATCACCCTTCTCCCGTACATACTCGAAGCACCAAGGATCCGGAGGCCTACTGTCCAAACTCGCAGTGCACGCCGCCAGCCGGGATGGGGAAAAGTTGGTGGCTGCTCAAAGCTCTGAAATTTGAGGCGCTCGGTGTTGGTGTGTCTAAGAGGAGGAAAGAATAGTTTAGTGACCTAAAACAAGTAGCCTCCACTAAGTTCGTATTCAATCTCCACTTGGTTCATACTAAAACTCACTCGCGCAAACTGTTAAGATTCTAGTCATGCGAGATTTCCGTAACACTTGGTGAGCCGTGGCGAGGAATACATCGGAGGAGGAGCGCATGTAGGTCTCTCTCCTTCTCATGCTCTTACAAGTGGTGGAACAACCTTCCTTATAAGGAGATTAAACTTTCACTCAACTAGCAATGTGAAACTAAACTTTTGTTCCATATCTTGTCATGCATGAATGGGTCATGTGGGCCTCTAGAATTTCAGAAATGGTTGAATAATATAAATTGACTGAGCCTTTATTAGGCAAAATTCTGACATATTATTAGTTGGATTTAACTTAGTGCAAAAATTGCTACTAGTACTATCAATTGGCTAAAATGACATACATATTGGTTAAGCTTAGCCTCATTAAAAGCTTGATAATCATTGGAAAGTTGCCACTAGGATTTCGAAAACATTATTGACATATCCAAGTAAGAATCTTAACAAGCATGTGCATGCACATGTAAGAGGTACCGGCCGACGGCCAAGGATTTCTAAAATCTTGTACCGTGTTGTCATCTAATCTCCTGCCTAATGCTTTAGCAACTGCAAATCAGAGATTATGGCAAAGATCCAAAATAACGGCATCTACGCCTGGAGCAGCTAGTTCAAATGAGCTTTGATATAACAAAATTTATGTCTTCTAATTTCACACAACAAAACAAACTTGGGACACATAGAGAATCTGCTTCGATCGAACAAAAAAAATGCGCCCAATTCCAAGCCTACCCCCCCCCCCCCCCCCCAAACACCAAAAAAACCGTTTTGCTCCGTGTGCACTAAAACTTGTGTTGGAAGAGCAAAACATTGTTCGAGCAGGAGAAAATTGCTTCCATTACTACTTAAGTCTACTTCCAGAGTAAAGGTAATTCACTTTGATATGGTAGAAACTCGTGTCTAGTGTAACAGTTTATTTCTTTCCAGACACAATAAAAGAATTGCAATCGACTACACAATTTGCTTCTATGGCAAGTGGAAATTGTTTCTATGAAGTAGAATTTGCTTCCATAGCAACACTACATTATTTTTAGTGGTACTACCCATAGGTATTCTCATGCTTCATCTGTTTGTGACGATCTACATGATTGTTTTCGTCAATTCATCGATACCACAATGCTTCATATGTCATATCACATGTTTTCCATAGGTTAATTATTTTCTTCCACATAACTAACAAAATTTATCCGGATTTGCCAATTCTCGGTTGCCTAAGAATTACATAAGTCTCAATAATCCATATGCCATTGGATTTGATGGAAATGAGATTCAGCACCTTATCGGTTATTATTTTTATATGCATGGATGTGGCTCGTACACACGGCACAGAATATCCTATATGTCGACCACCTCGGTGCCTACTAGGCACCGCACACCCCCGGTCCATACAGCGGGTTGTTTTTTCAGTTCGGTTTCTTCCCAGGTGAGGATTTTGTATTTTTATTTTACTATTTTGTTTTTTCTTAAATTTATGTTTCTTTTCGTTTGGATTTGAAAAATCAAATTTTATAATGTCCTCATTAAAAATTGTCTATATTTGAAAAATGCCCATATTCAAATAAATGTCAAAATTAGAAAATTTTCAAATTCAAAAAAATATTTAATTTAAAAATATTCATATTCACAAGTTGTTCAAATTTAAAATATTCAAATTTTAAAAAAGATTGCATATTTTAAAAAATCTAAATTGAAAACAGAAAAAGAAAACATAAAAAACCGAAAAAGAAAAGTTGGAAAAGGGATTGGGTTGGCCCAACATACAGGTGTGCGGCACTTGGTACATGCCAACCAGGTCGGCATATAGAACCTCCCATACTGCCTAGTATATGCCATCTAATGCGGCCCGCACCGCTTGAAGAAATTTCTTCTTGGGCTAGCCCATCTTATTCCCGTAAGTTTGCTTCTAACTACATCGGGGATTCTGCAATGGCGGCGGATTTTTTTGCATGGCACAACATGATCCTCCGAGCCAGCGCTTCCGTGGTGCGCAGAGGATACGCCTCGTTACATTACTCAAGTCGGCAGAACTTTAGGGCCGTTGTAACCGCAAATAATTTGCCGTGTTACAGCGTCCGACATCATTGAAAGTTAATTATATTAACAATAACTGATTTACATTGCTAATATAAATAGATTATGATGCACAGTTGATTAAGATATAAAATTCCATTTTATTTCAAAACATAAAATTCATTACATTATATTTCATTATTGCACTCTTCTAATGGTTCGACTTTAACATCGAGAACGATTAGAAAAGTGCAATAATCGTTGATCTAACCTAATTACACTAAAAAAATCTTTGCCCTATTGACGGCGGTGGTGAAGCAGATGACGAAGACGACGACCACCATCTCTCGCGCGGTGGATCTGCAAGGACCTGTCCATTTTCCTCGAGGTGGATCTACAGGGTGTTGGTCACTATCTTCCCCGTGGGGGATCTTCAAGGCATCACCACCATCTTCCTTCCGGTGGATCTTCAAGGCCTTGCACTATCTTCCGCGCGGTGGATTCGCATGGCCCTGGCCATCATATTCCATACGGTGGATCTGCTCGCGGTGGATATGCACATGGTTGATTTTCCCACGGTCAATCTTCCGCGCGGTGGATCTGCTCATGGTCAATCTTCCCGCGGTCGATCTTCCGCACGGTGGATCTACTCGCGGTCGATTTGCTCATGGTCGATCTACCTATTGTCAATCTTCCGCGTGGTGGATCTACTCGTGCTCGATCTACCCGTGATTGATCTGCTCGCGGATCTAACTCGTATAGAGACGGGATTAAAGAAGAAAAGAAGGTGGAGTGGGAAATTTTCTGATTGAGATAGTGAGGAGATTCGGGAGTACGGTGGCTACCGAGTGAAGAAAGGATTTTCTATATTATATAGGAAATAGGATTGGGGTATGGGGATTAGGGTTTCTGATGGGCCTTTAGGTCGTGTAGCACAACATTGCCCATAGTGGGCTAATCCGCTGCTCACTTATTGGTGGAACACGCTAGTCAGTGAGAGAAAGCTATATTGAAAAAATATATATTATTATTGCTGAAAATACATATAAATATTTTACATATTGCTGCCTAAATTAAAAAGCTATATTACTCATAAGTAAGCTGATCTAGATTTTCCGCAAGCGGTTCCAGCGCTCGGCCACGCACGTGCACGTCGTATTAATCACGATTGTCGCAGGAGCCATCTCATCCTCTCATTCTTTCTTCACTTGCCTCACCATTTCCTCATAGTCAGAGTCGGACAATTTAGACAAGTTATGGACGGTGTTCTTCCACAAGGCCACCAACACATGTTGCAGCTCTAGCGGGTGTTGTTTATCAACATATAATACAAATTCGATTCGTTTGCTTGTGGTGACATCCAAGTAACTTGCAGCCGATGTTCACGCCCTCGTATGCGACTAGGCAATGCGGCTGTAGGCTGCACTTGCAAATTAGATCGGAGTTCGATTTGAAGATGCTGATCCACCCATCTACATTCAAATCGATCCACCTCGGCACCATGTCCTGATCGAGAAAACCCTAAATTAGTGTTTCAAATATAGGAGATAAAAGAAATACATAATTAAATTACATAAGCATGGACTCGTCGTCGCCCTGAACACGTCCACGATCCAGCATCTCGTTGCTGCCTTCGCGCTCAGCACCTTGAGGATTCTATATATCAATATCGCTGTCGGCAGCCGCCTCTACAGTCCTCTCAATGCATTACCTAAAGTTGTAGGAAGAGGATTTGTGGATGTGGATGTAGAGTATATAATAAAGAACAAAACAGTTCGACCATGGTGGGTCACACCAGTCAGTGAGACTAGCCTGACCAGTTAACGTTTGCTGGTTGACCAGTCGATAAAGTGGAACACACTATACTGCAACACTCTAATGCACAGCGTACCAATATATGCCCACATCTATCTAATACGATATTATAATGCGCCGGCCTACCCGGTCACCTACCACGGCACCGAAATCCGACGGTACCCTGTGTGTCAAGGCGTATAACTGGCCGCCGCAAAAAATGGTGCCACGATTGCCCAACCGCCTTGTATCCAACTATTTCAGGAACTCTTCTCTTATGTCGTCCCAAAAATCCACCGGGTATGGGGTAATTTTATAGTGTGGTTCGGTAGCTAGTTTCAATCATCTTTTTATTTTCCCTTTTCCTTTTATTTTTCTATCTATTTGTATTCCATATTATTTTTGAAAATGATTGATGATATTTGAAAATTTGTTCATGATTGTAAGAAATAGTTCATGACTTTGAAAAGTCGTTCATAACATTTGAAAATTTGTTCACGATTCGAAAAATTAGTTCATGATTTTTGAAAACTTGTTCATGACATTGAAAAATTGTTCATGATTTTGATATTCTGGTTCATGACTTTTTAAAATGTTTTAGATATTTTTCTAAAAAAATATATCTTTAAAATTTCATTATTAGAAAATGTTAAAAAAAATAAAAAAAATCCATGCATATATAGTGATATATTAGGGTTTAGGGTTTAGATATTTTTCTAAAAGTTTGAATTTTTAAATTTTCATGATTAGAACATGCATATACGCTGATATACAAGATCAAATGTAAATTTATAGATTTATACAAAACCAGTACTTGTTAAAAAAAATCAAATTGTACAATGGCCAGGGAGGGGATAGAACAAAGAAGGAAAAGAAAAAAAGACCAAACATACCTAATGATATGCTACAATATTTTTAATTACTTTTATGCTACAAGAAGGTTAGACTGGAGTAAAGCGGTGCAACATGAATTGGTGGATAGAACTTATTTGGGATCATTTGAAGCAGCCCATGAAACAACCATTTGCGCGTGTGACGGGAGCTGCACCATAGCACCTCTCCTCCCATGAAGGGCGAGATTTCCAATTTATAGCCTAATATGGGTGTAATAGGGCACACCACCACGCCCACTCATTGTGGGCCGGCCCATTAATTGTTTTTTTCTTTTTTATTCTTTTTTTATTTTCTTTACTTTTCATGATTTTTGTTTTTGGAAAATGTTATATTTTGAAAAATATCCCTACTTCGAAAAATATTAAATTTTTAAAAATGCTGAATTTGAAAAATAAATAAATTTGAAAAAAGTTGTTCATTTTTTTAAATATTGATATCTAAAAAAGTTCAAACTTTTAAAAAAAATATCAAAATGTGGATTTGAAAATGTTTGTATTGAAAAAGAAATAGCATGAAACATAATGCATACATGCTAATGGACCGTGATGGGATGGTGAGAGGATAGAGATGTTGCCTAGAGGGGGAAAAATAGACAATTTAAAAACTATTACGGTTTTGTCTTAAAAGAATGCGGGATTAAACTAATATTTATTTTATAAGTATAAAATCTAAATAAGCTAGGCTCAACTAAGTGCACAAACAACAAGTTAAGCTAATCAAGATAGCACAAGATATAAATATATAACATAGGAGATAAGTAAGTTATAAGTATTTCAAACTCGATGGCTATCACAAGGAAAGTAAACTTAGGTATAGAGATAACCGAGGCAGCGGAGACGAAGATGTATTCTCGTGTTCCCTTACAAGTAAGGTAAGTCATGTTGGAGAGGTGTGTCATTCAATGAAGGATTTCCTAACGCCACGAAGACTCACCTTCTTCTTTAAGTCTATCCCATGAAGCAATAGGCCCTTCCCTTGTGGCTAAATTTTTCGCTACTCTAGAGATGGCAAGCTCCACAACAACTTCACAAATCCCACGAAGGGGGAAACCTAGGCATATTCCTAGTCTTTCATGAAGAGGTCACCCTAGCACCAATCGCCAAGCCAGCTAGGAGGTCACCATCCAAGAGTGTAAGAAGCTCACGGTCCCTCAGTTGAACAAATCGTAATAGAGAGATCAACACTTATGCAAGAATGCAAAGCAAGACCACCAAGGGTGCTCAAATTCTTCACTCTCAAATCCCACCAAAGCAGCAAAGTGCTAGAGTGAAATTAGATAGAAAGAACAATGGTGAAAATCAATAATACTACAAGACCTAGATCCAATGGGTTCCCCTAACTTAGAGGAGGAATCGCTTGTTGGGGATTATAGATCTAGGTCTTCTCTTTCAAAACCCAATAATGGTGGTAAAAAACATGCTCAAGAACCCTAGAAAAACAATGGGGAAGAAGCACTTTTTATAGGAAAAGCAAATATGACCGTTTGGGACAAAAGAGAGCAGTTTAGTCAAGATTGGCAAAATATGTAGCACGTCGGGTTGTATGCCAGAAACGATTGGTGAGAAGTCTGGTGTGCCAGTTTGCTAGCTAGAATGTTTGACGATGCATCGAATGAGTCGGTGTCCTGATAAACTCCTCCTCGGTATAGTTGTTTGCGAAAACCAAATCAAACTGGCAGCCACTGGATGGACCGGCAGGTAAACTGGCGTCATAGTTTTGCATGCGAGTTTTCTAGTCAGAAAACAATGCTCATGTAAACGGTGATAAATTTTGTGTCTAAACTTTGATTTGAGAAAATGTGGGTTTTTGAAAATCTAAGAACAAGCTCTATATAATATTTAGTGGAAATCCCAAGAAAGATAAATTGGTAAAATAGGTAATAAGGAGAGGTATGAAACCTACATAAATGAAGAACCGGTAAAACCGCCCAACTTAAAAATGCAATAGAAGATGCATACGGATTCCATTTTCAAAAAACTTGGGATTATTGAAGAGCTAGAAATGAGCTCAGGAACCTGTCATGGATAAACACCAAGAAGCAACATGAATAATGGGATACAAAATATACAAATGATTGAGCTCCCTAAGACAATGTGATCAAGTTACCCAACTGAAAGCCCCTCTTGATAGTTCTGCTATCTATCCTATAACCCGGTCTCCCAAGAACCACCTTGAGACCAGTAAAAGGAAAACCTAAAAAGGCTACACCTTTGCATTGTGCATCCTGCTTAATCTTGATAACAATTCTTCAAGCTCCATTCAATCTAGAATGCTTCCTTGACCATTGTTGCTTCGTAAAGACTCATAATTTTTCCCCATACACCACTAAGCGATAGCTTCATTATGGCACATCTTCATATGTACATTATCAAAAAATGGACAGCGAGACTCAATCATATGATCTTATCAAGATTCTTATCTTGATCTTTCCTTTCTCAACCTTGATGATGATCACCACTTGATATCACCCTCTCACGGGCTATATGAACTCTTTAATTCTAATGCATGCATGTGGAACGATACCTAACCCACACAGATAATAGAAAGGCACATATATAATATGTTAGTTCATGAATCATAATTGATAAAGCTTATCATACCACAAGATGCCTTGTGGTACATTCTTTATGCTTTATATGTTAACTAACTTGAATACAATCTTCATTACTTGTATTGATCAACCATGTATCTTCTCGTGCTCTATCTAAATATCTTGAGGTACATAAAGAAATCTTTATTTGATTGCATGCTCTAAATCTTAGTCAACCATAGCTCAACTTGTGAGACTATCATGACACCGACTTAGAGACATATCTCAAATTCTTCTCTTTATATCAAACTCTCAATATCTTGATCATCCATTGCTTAACAGATAAGCTAGAGCATGGCTAAATTGAGTTCTACACAAGAACTCCCATCTTCATTTTTTCTTCTTGATCAAATCACATTCTTCTGTTCAAATTGATGATCTTGATGCAAATACTCAAGGTATATAATTATCTTCATGGCATCAATACTTGAATTCAACATATGGACTATAAGCATAACCTATGGAATATTCCTTCATATAAAACTCAATAAAGACATTAGTCCAAAGGGATATTCATTTATTACGAAAACCACACATAGGGGAAATGTACCCTTCTATTGGAGAACATGAAGGATGGGGCATGCGTGCTTGCTCTATGGACACGCGCATCGAGCAGAAAATAGGCCTACTCGACATCCAATGCTCTTTTCTCATAGGACAAGTGATACATTCATTTTTTATCATCATAATAGCCACGCATAAAACTAGTTTGCATTGTTATTTGCATTCATACATCACTATTTATGACTTCTTAGATGATTTATGAGACTTTTCTACAAAGTCTCTTCTTTTGGTATTTAATTTTGGGATTTCTATTTTCGTACCCTCGATTTGTTAGTTGTACTCAGTTTTCCCCAGCCACTTAGTTTTTCCTCACTTTTGCCCATCTCCTTGTACGAAACTCTCACATGGTCTGAAACTCGCCGTCCATCAGCCTTGTCGTTACGTGCTGACAAGTGGGGCCACGTTCAGTCGGGTCGCGTAATGGACCCTCACTGTTACATGCTGACGAGTAGGGTCGCGTTCTGTCGGGTCCCGTAGTGTACCCTTACCGTTACATGCTGACAAGTGGGGTCGCGTGCAGTCGATTCCCGTAGTGTACACGTCTCTCAACTTATCCAGATCAGCATCGGACCCACAGCTTATCCACGTGAGTGTCGGACCTACAGCTTATCCATGTGAGCGCCGGACTCACAACTTACCCAGGTTGGCGTTGCAAGATAGGACCCCGAGCCAGCTCTGCACCCTTTGTCTAGCTTTATTTTCATATAGTGAAATGTAATGCATATACGAAAATTATACACCTTTGAACTCTTTTAAATCACACTTAGGATATGATAATGTTGTGCTAATAAAATCTCGATCATTTATCATTTCCATGGAGTGAAATATAATGCATAAACTTGCGTATATGAAAATTATACACCTTTGAACTTTTTGAAATCGCACTTAATATGTGATAATGTCGTGCTAAGAAAATCTTGAGAGATTATCATTTTTATAGAGTGGAATATAATGCACAAACTTGCATATGTGAAAATTATAAACCTTTGAATACTTTTAAATCGCACTTAAAAAGTGATAATGATGTGCTAACAAAATTTTGAGAGATTATCATTTTCTCCCCCATTTTCATAGAGTGGAATGTAATTCATAAACTTGCATATACGAAGTTTATACACCTTTGAAGTCTTTAAAATCGCACTTAATACGTGATAATGTTGTGCTAAGAAAATCTTGAGAGATTATTATTTTCATAGAGTGGAATGTAATGCATAAATTTGTATATATGAAAATTATACACCTTTGAACTCTTTGAAATCACACTTAATACATGATAATATTGTGCTAAAAAAATCTTGAGAGATTATCATTTTCATATAGTGGAATGTAATGCATAAACTAGCATATACGAAAATTATACACCTTTGGACTCTTTGAAATCGCACTTAAGTCATGACAATGTTATGCTAATAAAATCCTGATCATTTATCCTTTCCATGGAGTGAAATATAATGCATAAACTTGCGTATACAAAAATTTAAAACCTTTGAACACTGTGAAATTACACTTAGTAACGAGATAATGATGTGCTAGCAAAATTTTGAGAGATTATCATTTTCTCCCCCTATTTTCATAGAGTGGAATGTAATACATAAACTTGCATATACAAAAATTATACACATTTGAACTCTCTGAAATCGCACTTAATATGTGATAATATTGTGCTAAGAAAATCTTGAGAGATTATCATTTTCATAGAGTGGAATGTAATGCACAAATTATACACCTTTGAACACGTTCCCTTCAAATTATATTCATGTTCATCTGTTTATGGAGTTAAAGTACCAGTGGCAAACTCGTTATTTTGCATGGATAGAGGGGTTCCCCAGACAGATATAGGGGTTATCCTGTCCGCTAGATCACAGAGGATCAACGGTTGGTGGGCACGATCTGCATGACAACTGTCTCAACCAATCAGAGCGTAGCAACAAAGATGAGCACAAGTGCGAGAGATTGATACTAAGAGAGGAGAAAACTAAGTAGCACTTAAGAACCAAGGGCAAAACTGATTAGAACTTCAAAATCAAGGGTAAGACTGACAAAGGGATTCAAATAGAAAATCAAAAGGATTTTAAAAATGGAAAATGTGTATTTTATACAATAAAATAAATCTTAGCATGCATCAAACTATTTGCAATTCAAATATACACCAGTTTGACAATTATTGCCTCATTCAGACAAACTATGTTTTGGGGAGGAATGTTTTGGGAAGAGGATTTAGTAGAAAGCCATGAACTTTCATAGATAGTAGGTGATTTGAGAAGTGGTGACTTTGGTTAAAACTTGGTTTATATACATTTGTTATGGTGGCAGGTCACATAATAAGACTCCCTGGGTAGATGCCACTATGTTTTGCTTTTTTTTTGAATTTGTTGTGCATAAACTGACTCAATTAGCTAGCTAAAACCTATCCGTTGACTCTCTATTGACCAGCCACCGGAGGGTAACACTGAGTATATTGCACACGGCAGTGTTAGTACTAGAGGGCAAAACTGAGTACAACCAAACTGTCAGTGTTACACTCAAGGGCAAAACTGAGCATAACTAAGTCGCCAAGGTTAGACACGAGGGGAAAACGTGACTCATGGTTCGCGTGTGCGGTGCACAGGGTGGCAACGAACAAGTGTTGCCATGCACGGTCCAGTTGCGTACGCGGTTACGCGGTGCACGGTGGTGATGGAGAAGACCCCGTCACTCTCACTCATCACTCACTCGCTCACTCAACCGTCTCCACTGTCCCATCACCTTCTATAAACCCCCAAGAAAACCCCAACCACGCCGGTGATGGAGAAGAACGGCGCGGTGGCCATTGGTGCCTCTAAGGCCGCCGACAAGGAGGCCCCCGTCCCCATACAGGCCCCCGTCCAGCTATCGAAGGCAGTCGCCGTCCCCGTCCCCGTCCCCGCATCCGTAGCCACCACCGTGAGAGGCCCCCTACGAAGAGGTTGATTACATAAGGCTAGAGAACCCCTATGACACCAACATCGCCGACCCATGGTCGGAGGTACCAGGGATTTCTCCCCTTCCCTTATTCTTCCCTCGTTCCCATCGTTGTATGCTAGATCGTATGTTATTAGGGCTCGACTGTTCGTATTTTAAAGTAGCTAATCCTCTTGTGTTAGATCTTGTATTAAGATGAATCCCCCTGTTCGTATTTGAACCCCCATGTTCATAGTTGGGATCAGTATTCGATTTGGTTTGAGATTTGGGGAATAATCAGGAGATCTCAATCGGTTAATTTATGCAAATAATCAATCCCGATAATCAAAGTATCTCAATCATGTCCTTATTGCACTCTACTGTTTTTTCCAATAGGAGGATAGCAGCCAAGTCCGCAGCGACGACGAGTCCAAGGACACCAAGACTCGTCATGTGCTGAGGAGGCTAAAGTCCGGCCAGTACAAGAACTTCTTCGTCGGCGACGTGTACAGGTGCCTCTTCTGCCCCACCAAGAGGCTCCGTGCCATAGACTTCAACTCCCTCGTGAAGTATGCCGAGGACATGAGGACCTGCGGCGAGTCCATGAACATCCACGACTTCAAAGCCAAGCACCAGGTGCTCGGTCTTCACCTCCGCAACCTCTAGAAGGTGGCTATCGAGGAGGTTCGCATGCCCCCGATCAAGCCCAAGGCGCCCAAGGTTAAGGGACTGGGCAGCAAGAACTGGAGGAGGCACCAGAGGGAGGAGGCAGAGGCCGTCCTGGCAGAGGCCATGAGGGGCCACCGATCTTGTGATGCTGCTGTAAAGCAGCTTCTTTTGTCTTGTCTGTGTTGAACTTGTCCGCTGCTGCTGAGCAGCCTAATTGTCGAACCTTGTTAAGTACCGTACTATATAACCTATATTAGCTGCTTTATCTACATCTGCTCTATTTACTAAATTTATTTATGGCACTGGTTAGATTTTCTGCTCTAGATTTGCTACCATATTGGGGAAAAACGAGGGCCAAAAGGAACAATGAATGAATAGAGAAGCTGCTCTAGATTCGCTACCTTTTTGGGAAAAAAACACAACTGTTAGCGAGAGAGGGGAAAAGGCGCTCTTAAAAAGGACAATCATAAAAATAACAAAAAAGGAAACTTCCAATTTATGCGATAGGGCGCACATAACCACCAAACGTGCCCCACATGGTCCCCCACCACATCCCCCATAATCAGTGAGAGATGGATGGCTGGTCCGCTATGTATCTTATCCCCACCTGTCAGCATGTAACGGTGGAGGTGACGTAACGTAATGCTCAATGCACGACCCGCCCCAACGCGGTCCCACCGGTCAACATGTAACGGTCAAGCCTTTAATCTGACGGCATCCCCCCGTTCGAGCGCATGTGAGGGTTTTAGAATGGAGGGAGGGCAAAAGTGAGGAAAACTAAGCGGCTGGAGAAAACTGAGTACAACTAACGAACCGAGGGAACGAAATAAAACCCTTTAATTTTTGGGAAGCAAAAACCTCCTTTTTCATATTTTGATGTTTCAGGGACTTTCTAGACACCAATTAATTCAGGGGGAAATACCACGGAAGTTTTTCATTAGAATAAGGACATTGGGCACTAGAAACACATGAGAGGATCCACGAGGCCTAAAATAGGCTAGTGGCATGGCCCACAAATCGAGATTGTGTGGGTGTTCAGTCTACCGCTCATGTTCGACGCTATCGAAAATCATGCATTGGATGGATGCCCGGGCATTGAGAAGGAAGGACGCTTTCAGAGGCGAAAGGCCATGGGGAGAGAGTGTCTGTGATCCATGGATCTCCTGATGGCTCAAGATATCTCGAGCTCGTTGGGAACCCCAAGAGGAAGGTATGATGAGCACATCAGCAAGTTTCCCTCAGCTATGAAACTAAGGTTATCGAATCAGTAGGAGCAAGGAAACAACCCCAAGGTGTTGCTAACAACTTGGAACCCTTCACAACACAACCACAAAACTTTGCCCCAACTTACAGTGAGGTTGTCAATCTCACTGATTTTGCTGAAAACAAAGGATTAAATGTATTGTGTGGAGGGTAGTAATTTCTTGCAGAAATTAAACAGTAAACTGTAGATGGTATATCAATGGTAAAATAATGGACCGGGGTCCATAGTTCACTAGAGGTGTTTCTCCTTAAGATAAATAGCATGTTGGGTGAACAAATTACAGCAGGGCAATTAATAGATTTGAGAAAGCATATAATGCATATACTAGACATCTTGACTCCTATGAGATTTGATTGTGCATTACAACATAATACATAGACTATAATCCAACTGCATCTATGACTAATAATCCACCTTCAGGTTATCATCCGAACCCCTTCTAGTATTAAGTTGCAAGCAACAGATAATTGCATTAAGCAAAGTGTGTAAAGTAAACAATACGATTGCCCCATGGACAAAGGATTGTTGTTTTCTCCCTAGTAGCAACAACACATCTACAACCTTAGAGATTCCTGTCACTTCCCCAGATTACTAGAGGCATGAACCCACTATCGAGCATAAATACTCCCTCTTAGAATTGCAAGCATCTACTTGGCCAAGATAGTTACTAACAATGGAGAGCATGCAAGATCACAAATAACATAGACATGATAGAATCAATAATCAATCTGAAATAGCATCTCAATATCCATCGGATCCCCGCAAACACAACATGTAAGATTACAAATAGATGATCTTGATCATGAACGGAGCTCACAAGATCTAAACATGATAGCACAAAGGAGAAGAACCAACCATCTAGCTACTACATGGACCCATAGTCCATGGATGAACTACTCACGCATCACACCGGAGGTAGGCATGGTGATGAAGAAGGCCTCTAGGGTGATCTCTCCCCTCCGGCAGGGTGCCGGGAAGAGCTTCGGATCCCCCCGATCTAGGGATGGAGATGGCGGCGGCTACAGACTCTTTCGTGGATTTCTGATTGGGTCTTTGATTGGGTACTTAGGGTTTTCGTGTCGGGAGGCTTTTATAGGCAAAGGGGCAAGGTCGGTGAAGCACCAGGGGGCCCACACCCCTGGTGGCGCGCCCCTAGGCCGCGCCACCACCAGGTGTGGCTGCCCTGGTGCGCCACTTCGTCTCCCCTCCGGACCCCGTGTTGCTTCAGGTAAAATATTGACTTTGGCTTTTGTCTCGTCCAATTCGGAGAATATTTCCTTACTAGCTTTTCTGAAACCAAAACAGTAGAAAACAGGCAACTGGCACTATGGCATCTTGTTAATAGGTTAGTTCCATAAAATGTATAAAAATATCTCAAAGTGTGAACAAAACATAAGAAAGTAGATATAAAACAAGCATGGAACATCAAAAATTATAGATACGCTTACAACGTATCAAGCATCCCCACGCTTAACTCCTGCTCGTCATTGAGTAGGTAAGTGATAAAAAGAATAATTTTTTAGGTTACATGCACCATCTCAATCTTGATCAAGGTATTTGTAAAACATTGATAGCTGGGATCATAGTACTCTAACATAGACATGAAAGATATAGTTCTAACAATAAGACATAGCAACTATGTTGTAACATGAAAAGGTACAAACAAAAGATCATGAATAACAATGCATTGAAAGACGTTTGTTTGTTTCACATATAGAAAACATAATAAGAGTAGTATTCAGCTTGTCCCTCATGGTATAGCAAAACATAAATGCATAGGACACCTTCAAAGTTCATAAGGGTGACTAGATACAAATAATTTAAGAACAAGCAATATCAAAGTTATGAATCAATCAACAAGTTTTGGGACAATGCACATTAAATTAAGAATGATCACTATGCTCTCTCAATTGGTGCATAAAGATATAAGATGGAGACTCAACATAAAAGTAAAAGAAAGGCCCTTCATAGAAGGAAGCAGGGATTCAAGTCTCATAAAGAGCTTACAAAAATTATGGTACTTATTAGCTTTCAGCTCTCATTGCCCCTATCATAAGCATTTTGAGGTGATTAAGGTTAAAGTGACACAAATATGAGGATATGCTTGACAAGTTATAAGTTGAAAATCTCATGCCCCTTGCTTACGAGTACCGAACCTTTTTCTACTCAACTTTAGTCACAAGTAAGTTCTTGTCATTGTAAGTACATGTGTATCATGGAGAACCACCAACGGGGTACCCCTTGCCCCATGATACAGGAGCTATCCCATATCAAAATGACAAGGCAACAGACAATGAGTATCTCAGCGATCTTTTTATTGGTTATTTTCATAGGTTTGTATTGAGGATGCTTCACAGAATGCTCACTATGGTTATGTTGTAAGTTTTCACCATGATTAGGCACGGCTTAGGCTAGCGGCACAGGTGTTTCTCTAACACACATACAAACTCTATGAGCTTACAAGCTCCCCTTTTATTTCACACCGCCACGATGCATAAACAAAAGAACATGATATCAACTGAATAATAAGTGCAATGTTGAAAGCGTTCCCCATGGTAACATGGTTCTGCTAATTCACAACTTATAAGCGCAAGCATATACGCAACATAGATGGACACAATGGTTCTAGTTTATTAAGGGCAAGAAAGTAAAGTGTGCCATCAAGTTTGTGAGAGCTTTAATCACTAATTTTCACATAACAAATTTAATTCAAAAGGTAGATAAAAACATGAATATACTTGGAATAGCAATAATGCTAATAGGTAGGTATGGTGGACTCTTTGGAATAACTTGGTTTCATTTGGTGTTGGATGCATGAGTGGAACTCATAGTTGGTACATGTGGAGGCTAGCAAAAGACTGGGAGCGACCAACTAAGAGAGCAATAATGGCCATAATCATGCAAAGCGACAAAACATTATTAATTAAAGCATAAAGTGATATTACCAGTCAAAAACTAAATGATCATAGAGGCTATGGTGACTGGTACAGTCTTAACATGGTGTAAGCATGCGCCAAGTCAACCCAAATAAAGCATCAAAGGAGAATACCACAATATCATGCCTTTGTATGCTAAAACAACGCATGATTATTTCAAGGCACATTAAGCAATCTCAATTTTTTGGAACAAGTCATGCTACAACAATAATTACTAAGTATAAAGTCAAAGCAACATCAAACATGACATGATAAAGTCTAGACCACAGTCAAAACAAGCTCCTTTTTGTACCACTTATAAGCATGAAACTTCCTACTATTTTCCAACACAAATCAACTTATTTGAAACCGCATATGAATGCGGGGTCTAACCAATCTATTTAAGCAAACCAAACAAAAGAAAACAAAAAACAAAAACGAAGACGCTCCAAGAACAACACGATTGTGCATGAAACAATAAAAATGAAGTGTTTGGAAGAAAACCTGAGATTTTTATTGATGAACAAGGGGATGCCTTGGTGATACGTTGCTAACGTATCTATAATTTTTTATGTTCCATGCTTGTTTTGTATCTACTTTCTTATGATTTGTTCACACTTTGGAGTATTTTTATACACTTTCTTGGATTAACCTATTAACAAGATGCCATAGTGCCATTTACTGCTTTTTACTGTTTTGGTTCCAGGAAAGTCAGAAAATGAATATTCTCGGAATTGGACGGGACAAAAGCCAAAGTCAATATTTCACCGAGGGGGACACAGAGCCAGAATACGAGACGGAGAGGGGTCAGGGGCCGCCCACACCACCTGGCCGCGCGGCCAGGCCTGGCCCGTGCCAGTGGGTGGTGTAGCCGCCTAGGGCACCCCCTCGGCCTCCCCTTTTGCCTATAAGATGCCTATGATATAGAAACCCTAAGTACCCGATCAAAATTCCATGAAAGAGTCTATAACCGCCGTCATCTCCATCCCTAGATTGGGAGGGATCTGAATCTCTTCCCGGGACCCTGCCAAAGGGGAGAATTCACCCTGGAGGCCTTCTTCATCACCATGCAAGCCTCCGGTGTGATGCGTGAGTAGTTCATCCTTGGACTATGGGTCCATGTAGTAGCTAGATGGTTGGTTCTTCTCCTTTGTGCTACCATGTCTAGATCTTGTGAGCTCCGTTCATGATCAAGATCATCTATTTGTAATCATACATGTTGTGTTTGCGGGGATCTGATGGATATTGAGATGCTATTTCAGATTGATTATTGATTCTATCATGTCTTTGTTATTTGTGATCTTGCATGCTCTCCGTTGTTAGTAGATATCTTGGCCGAGTAGATGCTAGCAACTCCAAGAGGGAGTATTTATAGGGGTTCCGCGCATGAAAACAATAAATTTTACCCTACGCCCCTGAACCCCTGAAGCTGCCAAGACCTATCTATTAGTAATACAGTAATGGGAGGGGCTTTTCACGAACTTACCCTTGAAGACTGAAAAGCGTTGTCAACGCTTAGGAGAGTGTGGTTGATGTAGATGAGCTGAAGCCGACCTCAAGGTCGTGATGAAGTCCTCGCGCTCCCTTGGCTCCAACAACTTGAGTGCCTCAAGTGTGACACCTCATGGGGAGTTACACACATCCGGTGCCTGACGATGACTCCCGCTTCCCCGATCCAGCAGCAGTTGCGGAAGTAGAGCTCCTGGATCTGAATCCCGCAGCGCGACGATGCTCTACGGTGAAGATGTCTCTCGTTCGCGTAGTCCGAACTTGGGACCACAGTCACGAGAGAGAGAGAGAATCAATTGGAGGTCTTCCCAAAAGTGAGAAGACCTTTATTGAATATTGTGTGTATTTATCTGGCCAAATACCCCCACTATATATAGGGGGAGGGGAGGTACTACCTCCCTCAAAGTCCCGGGGTGGGACTAAAGGAGAGGAGGGGGGAGGGGTGGTGCCGCCGGCCACCCCATGGGCCCCACACGGGGGGCTGGCCCATTAGGGCGCCGACCTCCCCTCTTGTCCCTTTTCCCTCTTGCCTTTTCCCTAATGGGCCCTCTTCCCTCCAGAATTGGCCCATTAAGCCTTTGACCATTTAAATTGATTTTCTGTTTTATTAAATTATTATGAATAAATGGGTAAATCAAATTTTAACATTCATCCACATATTATTCAACCTCTGTGGCTATGGAAAACCTTCCACCTCCACTCCGGACATCCTTCGGACTTACCGAAACCCTTCCAGTTTTCTCTCTACTATTCTTCGGTGATTCTTCCGATCGTATAAACACTCTCTAAGCATCATCAAGCCCTTAAGAATGATACCCTATGGTTCGGGAACACTCCAGACATGGTCGGGACACTCCCGCACCCATGATCGACAGAGGGACCTAGATGGCCATGTGACCCATGTGCGTTCCACGAAGATCTTTTGTCGTTGAACTGGGACAGTCGTGTCTTATTCCCTTTGTCTCTCGATACTTGCATTGCCCGAGATCTGATCAATGACATCACCATGTCGTGTTCAATCTCGTTACCGAACAATGCTACTTGACTCGTTCTGACAAGTGATATCCCTATGATCAAATCACACGCTGCGCAGCTATTGGATATAACTTCTCCGAGTGGGCCCTTGAGTATCTTTACGTCACGTGGACGGACAAATCCCGCTCTTAACATATATTGCCTCTACGGTTTCCTCCGAGTACCTGAACACACCTTTATAACCAATGTATTACCAAGTGGCGCTTGATGCTATCTAAGCACTCTCGGAGAGCGATGATTGATATAGCCTCACGGTCTAAGGAATAGTCTACGAGGATCCATTTCTAATCATCGTAACTTGAACTTCGTGACATGATCGGGTCACGATGTTTAGGTTGGGTATTGGTTCATCATCACATTCTCAGAATGATTTGAATCTGTTTCCAACTGGCATAGATGCCACATTATTAGGAAACTTGATCATTCGTTGACCAATGAACCAGTGACTAGAGTTTCACTAGGAACCCCTGGTTGTTTGTATATCACATGTGTATTGATGTTTCCACTCAATACAGTTATAGCATGATATAAAACTTAATCATAAGCTATATGAAATATGATAATAGTCCTTATAAGTATTTGTCTCTAGGGCATATTTCCAACAGTATTTATGCTCGATAGTGGGTTCATGCCTCTAGTAATCTGGGGAAGTGACAGAAATCTCTAAGGTACTAGATGTGCTGTTGCTACTAGGGAGAAAACAACAATCCTTTGTTCATAGAACAATCGTATTGTTTACTTTACACACAATGCTTAATGCAATTATCTGTTGCTTGCAACTTAATACTGGAGGGGGTTCGGATCATAACCTGAAGGTGGATTATTAGTCATAGATGCAGTTGGATTACAGTCTATGTATAATGTTGTAATGCTCAATCAAATCTCATAGGAGTCAAGATGATTGGTATATGCATGTATGCTTTCTCGATGTTTGTCAATTGCCCCGCTATAATTTGTTCACCCAACATGTCATCTATCTTAAGGAGAATCGCCACTAGTGAACTATGGACCCCGGTCCTTTCTTTTACCATCAACCTACAACTGTTTAATGTTTTCTGTTTACTTTCTGCAAGCTATTACTATCTTCCACACAATATGTTTAATCCTTTGTTTTTAGCAAAACCGGTGAGATTGACAACCTCACTGTAAGTTAGGGGCAAAGTTCTGTGGTTATGTTATGCAGGATTCCAAGTTGGAAACAACACCTTGGAGGTGTTTCCTTGCTCCTACTGGTTTGATAACATTGGTTTCATAACTGAGGGAAAACTTGCTGATGTGCTCATCATATCTTCCTCTTGGGGTTCCCCAATGAGCTCGATATATTTTGGGCCATCACTTGGGCATACCCAAGATTTGATGCTTGTACCTGAATATTTCTTGGGGTGACAAGGGTGACATCCCCAAGATTGAGCTTTTGTCCATACTTCATCTCATCACATTATTCTTCCCTACACTTGAAAATTTCCTTCATACAAAACTTCACACAATCCTCATTAGCAACATTAGTGTATTCAAGATAATAAGTCTTTGGTTTTAGTTTCAACACAAGTAAAACTTCTATTAAAACACAAGCTACTGTAGCAATTCCTTCTAAAAGATCAAGTGATCAAAGAGAACTCAAATAGAAAGAGATTAAGAGGCAAATGCAAATAATGGCAGAAATCTGTCAAAACAGACCAGCAGGTAAAAGCCGATTTTTGCGAAAACCTTATGTTGCTCAAATCGAAAAGTGATAAACTAAAGAAAGTCAGAAAACAACCTGGGGCATAAGAACAAAAAATTACAGCTCAATCCGACATACAGGGATTTTTCACGATTTTTTACAGTGGAGGACAAAAATCTGTTTTAGGACAGCAACTTTCCCAAGTCTTACTTCTCTCTCATTAGAGGTTATTCTTGGCACAAAAACCACACAAAAAGGATAAGGAGAGGTTATTACTGAGGCAATAACTTCCAAGACTCAACAAAAGAAAAACTTACTAAAAGTAAAAATAATTTGGGTTATCTCCCAATAGTGCTTTTCTTTACGCCTTTGAGCTAGACTTAGTAATTTGAGAAGATGCTCACATAAGAAATATGAATTGAAGCAAAAGAGAGCATCAAGGAGAAAATATGATACACATTTAAGTCTAACCCACTTCCTACACATAAGAATCTTGTAAGAAAATAAATCAAAGAAGCACATAGTAACAAGAAGGGGTAGATAAAACAAGAGCAACTTTGGAACTTTCAATATAAAGAGAGGTGTTTTAGTAACATGAGAATTCCAACAACCATATTTTCCTCTCTCATAATGATTTTCAGTATCATCATGAACAAACTCAACAATATAAATATCACACTCATCCTCCTTTGGTAAGCATGGAGGGCGATCAAATAAGGTATTAGTTAAAGAGTTACTCTTATTGGGAGGTAGACATGGGTAGCTTCTCCATTCTTCCTCCTCTTGATCATCACTCTCTGATGTCTACGCACTTCTATTCTTGTAGATAGTTGTTGGGCCTCCAAGTGCAGAGGTTTGTAGAACAGCAGCAAGTTTTCCCTTAAGTGGATCACCCAAGGTTTATCAAACTCAGGGAGGAAGTGGTCAAAGGTATTCCCTCTCAAGCAACCCTGCAATCAAGATACAAGAAGTCTCTTGTGTCCCAACACACCCAATACACTTGTCAGGTGTATAAGTGCACTAGTTTGGCGAAGAGTAGTGAAATACAAGTGTTATAGATAATTATAAGTGCTAACGGTGATAGAAAATAACTTGATGGTGTGGAAGAGACTAAAGGCAAACTGAAATAAAGATAGAAGCAAGCAAACATGTAACAGATCTAATAGCAAACGGTGTTTCAGTGCTTAGAAACAAGGCCTAGGGATCATACTTTCACTAGTGAACACTCTCATATAAATATATTATCTTCATGATACTACTCTTAACTACTCTCCGGTTGAACACTCTAATCAACGGTAGGGCTATAATAGCATACCTCAAAGTAAGCCTTTCCCATCTAGAAAACCCCACACTGTCACCTTGAGTACTAGATAGATCCAACAAACACCACAATTTCATAAAGACATCCAACTCCAAATATAACTCATAACAAGTATTTGTAATCTCTAGCCTAAGTGCCACCATGGTGTGCACGCTGTCACTTTCACACACATGGGGAGAGCAGAGATCTATTAAAGCACTTGAGTAGCAAGGTAGATCTATAGATTACAAGCTCATGATCACAATATGATCATGCATAGAGAGAGAGATGAACACATAGCTACCGGTAGAACCCTTAGCCTCGAGAGAGAACTACTCCCTCCTCATCATGGGAATCAGCAATGGTGATGGAGATGGTGGTGGAGATCAATGGAGATGGCTCCGGGGGCACTTCCCCGTCAGGTGCCGTGCAGAGACTTTCTGTCCTCCGAATCTCCCCTTCGGTGGCGGCGGCGCTGCGGAACTTTTCATGGCTGGAGGCTTAACGATTTAGGGTTTTGGCTTCGGGAGGCTTCTTATAGGCCAGAGGGAAAGGCGGTGGGCGGCCAGGGGCCCCACACCACCTGGTGGCGCGGGTAAGGCTAGCCCGCGCCTAGGGGGTGTGGCCAGGCCCTGGCCCCTCTCCGACTCTCCTTCTGGCTCCATGAGTCTTCCGGGAAAATAGTAACTTTGGCTTTTGTCCCGTCCAATTCCGAGAATATTCATTTTCGACTTCGGAACCAAAACAGCAGAAAATAGGCAACTGGCACTATGGCATCTTGTTAATAGGTTAGTCCAAGAAATCATATGAAAAGTACTCCAAAGTGTGGACAAAACATAAGAAAGTAGATAAAACCCAAACATGGAACATCAAAAATTATAGATACATTTGCAATGTATCACTCTCCTCCTCTTTTTTATCCAATGAGCTTCTAGTTTCAGCAATTTCTTCTTCCATAGGCTCCTGCAAGGCATTAGTCTCTTCTGTTGATGGAGAGCATCTATTAAGATATTTAAGAATATAGCCATTTTCTTCCTTGTAATTATCAAAGCAAAATTTAAGTATATCATAAACCTCATATTTATAAGGTGCATCATTAGTATTTTCAAGCAAATAAGCAAGTTCGAATGCACCCTTCCAAGCAATAAATTCTTCAATTTGTTCCACATCATAGAAGTCATAATTTCCCTTAACATAAGAAGATATGGTAACATTATCATTATACTCACATTGAAAAGGGAGGTGTTTATACCTCCTATAGCAACAAGATTTATCAAAGCAATAAGTAACATTATAAGTAGAGCACATGTTTCTAGCAATGGTATACAATTTATTAATTTGTTCCCATAAGTGTTTCCCTTTTTGTGACAAGCGATGTTCCTTATAATAACATTTTTGTTCTTCCGTGAACCCACCTTGCCAATAAGATCTAGTTTCAAAGAAACCAACCATTCATAGAAAGCATGATAAAGCAAGACAATAACAGACCAACAAAAATAACAACTATAGTAGGAACTAATTTGTTTTGTATTTTTGATAAAAAGAAGCAAACAAAATAAAGTAGAGAAACTAAGCAAAACAAAAACAGAGTAAAGAGATTGGTTGTGAGAGACTCCCCTTGCAAGAATCTTCTTTCTCCCTAAAAAGTGATTGACGAGGAGGAAGAGATTGAAGTTGTCCTTAACTCACTGACAACGGCGCTAGAAACAGGCTTGATGGCTCAAGATATCTCGAGCTCGTTGGGAACCCTAAGAGGAAGGTATGATGAGCACATCAGCAAGTTTCCCTCAGTTATGAAACCAAGGTTATCGAACCCGCAGGAGCAAGGAAACAACCCCAAGGTGTTGCTAACAACTTGGAATCCTACACAACACAACCACAGAACTTTGCCCCAACTTACAGTGAGGTTGTCAATCTCACCAGTTTTGCTAAAAACAAAGGATTAAACGTATTGTGTGGAAGATAGTAATTGCTTGCAGAAAGTAAACAGTAGATGGTATATCAATGGTGAAAGAATGGACCAGGGTCCATAGTTCACTAGAGGTATTTATCCTTAAGATAAATAACAAGTTGGGCGAACAAATTACAGCGGGGCAATTAACAGATTTGAGAAAGCATACAATGCATATACTAGACATCTTGACTCCTATGAGATTTGATTGGACATTACAACATAATACATCGACCATAATCCAACTGCATCTATGACTAATAATCCACCTTCAGGTTATCATTCGAACCCCTTCCAATCTTAAGTTTCTAGCAACAGATAATTGCATTAACAAAAGTGTGTAAAGTAAACAATATGATTGCCCCATGGACAAAGGATTGTTGTTTTCTCCCTAGTGGCAACATCACATTTACAACCTTATAGATTCCTGTCACTTCCCTAGATTACTAGAGGCATGAACCCTCTATCGAGCATAAATACTCCCTCTTGGAGTTGTAAGCATCTACTTGGCCAAGATAGTTACTAACAACGGGGAGCATGCAGATCACAAATAACATAGACATGATAGAATCAATAATCAATCTGAAATAGCATCTCAATATCCATCAGATCCCCGCAAACACGACATGTAAGATTACAAATAGATGATCTTGATCATGAACAGAGCTCACAAGATCTAAACATGATATCACAAAGGAGGAGAACCAACCATCTAGCTACTACATGGACCCATAGTCCAAGGATGAACTACTCATGCATCACACTGGAGGCAGGCATGGTGATGAAGAAGGCCTCTAGGGTGATCTCTCCCCTCTGGCAGGGTGCGGGGAAGAGCTTCGGATCCCCCCCAATCTAGGGATGGAGATGGTGGTGGCTACAGACTATTTCATGGATTTCTGATTGGGTCTTTGATTGGGTACTTAGGGTTTTCATCCCGGGAGGCTTTTATAGGCAGAAGGGCAAGGTCGGTGGAGTACCAGGGGCCCATACCCCTGGTGGCGCGCCCCCAGGCTGCGCCGCCACCAGGTGTGGCTGCCCTGGTGCGCCACTTCATCTCCCCTCCGGACTCCATGTTGCTTCGGGTAAAATATTGACTTTGGCTTTTGTCCCGTCCAATTCCGAGAATATTTCCTTACTAGCTTTTCTGAAACCAAAAACAGCAGAAAACAGGCAACTGGCACTGTGGCATCTTGTTAATAGGTTAGTTCCAGAAAATGTATAAAAATACCTCAAAGTATGAACAAAACATAAGAAAGTAGATATAAAACAAGAATGGAACATACAAAATTATAGATACGTTTGCGACGCATCACCCACACCATAGACCATTCCACATTATGGATGTGACTATTTCTATCAAGATCTAGTAAGAATAAGCCATTACACACAGGCGCATGAACATAGAAAACATCATTCATTGAAATGGAACAACCACTTGTTCCGTATTTAAACGAATAATGATCTTGCAATAAGCAAGATCCACTCACAATATTCATAATTAATGCGGATACATAGTAGTATTTACTCAAAACCAAAATCAATCCTGATGGCAGACATAGAGGTAAAGTGCCGACGGCCACCACGTTGATACTCGAGCCGTTGCCGACGCGCATCATCACCTCATCCTTCCCCAGGCGCCTCTTACTCCGTAGCTCCTGCCGAGAGTTATAAATGTGAGCAACAAAACCGATATCAAATACTCATGTGTTACTCCTAGCGCTAGTAAGGAATACATCTATAACATGTATATCAAATATACATTTGTCTTTGGCATCTATCTTGCTAGCTTTCTTGTCCTCAAGGTACTTGGTGCAGTTGTGCTTCTAGTGCCCATCCCCTTTGAAGTAGTAGCACGTGACGCCGAGCCTAGGACCGGGCCTAGCATCCTTAGAGGTGTTGGCAACAGGTTTTCCATACTTCTTAGGCTTATTGCCCTTGCCCTTTTGCCACGGCTTCTTAAAGTTGGTGGTCTTATTAACCATCAACACTGTGTGCTCCTTCTTGATCTCAACCTCAACAGTTTTGAGCATGCTGAATACTTCAGCAAGGGTCTTAGTCATCCTTGCATGTTGTAGTTTATCACAAAGATCTTGTAGCTAGGGGTAGCGAGTGCAGCACCCTATCAATCACGAACTCTTCTGTGATTCTGCAATCCAGGGCATTCAAGCGCTTAATGTAGCCATACATTTTGACTATGTGCTCACCTATACTGATGTGCTCTTCCATCTTGGCAGAGAAGAAGAGCTCGAAAGCATCATACCTCTCTGCCCAACCCTGTGGAGCAAATACAACCTTAGGATCTTCAATGATCTCAGAAGCATTCATCTTTTCAAACACTTTTGAAGCTCTGGATCCATGGCATAGAACATTCCACTCTAGATGAGGGAGAAATCATCCGCCTTGGACTGCTAGACATTCTTTTCATCCTTAAGGGAGGTTTCTGCAAGCTTAGCGGGGAGTGCAACCTCAATGACATAAGTCAACTTGTAGGGGACTAGGAGGATCCTAAGATTGCGGAACCATGCGATGAAGTTGGTTCCATCAGTTTTCAGCTTGTCCTTCTCTAGGAACGTGCTAGGTTGAAGGTGGGTGGGCAAGACATCTATAATGGATTTGCAAAGTGTTTAGACCGTATTCATAATATTGAGTTCAAGTTTTAATTTATGCTTGTTAAACTAAAACAAAAAGAACTCCCACTGAAACGAACATCCCTCAATTCGTTTGGTGATCACATGATCCTAATCCGCTACACCACCCCCAATTGTCATGGTCGGCAGTGCAGTTTCAAAGGTAGACATTCTCAATGTCAATCACATCTCATGTGATTCATGCTCGACCTTTCATTCTCTTGTATTCCAAGGCCATGTCTACACATGCTAGGCTCGCCAATGATCTAACTTGTGTGTATTTGCAGCGCAACATGGCTTACACCCACCGTATGCGAATGCAGATATGTCTGACACCTGATCGTCACGGTCTTCCTCATAACAAAGAACTTTCTTGGTGGTGAACACACAAGGGGAATACTATAATTAGAATTATGTGAGGGGTCATTCTATAATGCTACTGTCGTATATCCTAATACACAAGCATAATAAGATGCAAAAATAATACTTCAAAAGTATGGTGGTTGCAGCGTCTTGATCACCATCGAGAGATCCAATGAAACGTTTCATAAACTTACCATTACCATGTCACGACACACGCCCCTACAAAATAAAGTTAGACGCCTCTACCTTATCTATTGCAAGTTTCTACGCGGCTTTAGGGCTTTCGTGGTAGAACCCCTTCCCACCTACGAACGTAGAGCCTCAACATGGATTCAATGATTGCCGTTTTTCTCCCCTTTTTCAAGGCCATCCGATTCAAATGCCATATCAACTACTATAGAGAGATAGACACCCCCCCAAAGTCAATTACTTGTGGACGAGTCTCGTGAATCGCCACTTAATGTCGGTTGAGGGAAGCTTCATCAAACAGTATCGTGATATAAACAAGTACACAAAAGAGGGTAGAAACTAGAAAATCAATGCCCACATATTGCTATGTGTTCTATCCATACGACATGCCTACCCATAGACCCACTCTGATACCACTTTAGGGTTCCAAAGCAGAAAACAAAAAAATTCTAACTACGCAAACACTACTACCAGGATCTATACTATGTAGACATAAGTAACAGAAAAGGAAGATGGTATTCATAACCTTGAAGACCGAGGAATGCCTTACTAGGAAGGCGTATGTTGACAAAGACGAGCAACTCCAAGCACCCCAAGTGTGGCGCCTCCAAAGTACTACACACATTCGGTGTAGGTGACGTCTCCTGGGCTCCAATCCAGCCGAGCAGCGGAAGAAGAAAGATGGTGGACCGAAGATCACCCGACGGTAGTGTGAAGGTGGAGAACTCAAAACCCCCGAGGTCCTCTCCAATATTACAGAGAAATCCTTAAAGGAAATAAGAGAGAGAGAGAGAAGAGAGAATGAGATGGTTTCCAAAGGAAGGGGTGACCCCTATATATAGTGGGAGGGGTGGGGCACCACCCAAGGGGCAGGCGGTGTGGGACTATTCCCACAGCCACTAGCCACCAAGGGGGAGTCACCGGCCTAGTGGGCCCCACATGGGGAGCCCATTAGGGCCTAGTCGACTGGCCCTCCTCCCTAGGCGCCTTTCCCCTTTGGTCTTCCCTCCGGGTGAGGCCCATTAGCAAAGGGATGCCTATTAAAATAAAATAAAATTATATATTTCAATATTAATTCAACCAATTAATATAAAATACATATATTATTATATTCCTTCACTCCGGAATTCCTTCCGGACCCCTCCGATCAACATCGGATGTTACACGGAACTATTCTGGTTTCTCTCTCTCATTTCTCCTGTGGTGTTGTATCAATCCATATATGTCCCTACCCTTAAGCGTGACACCCTTCAGTTCGGAAACACTCCAAACATGATCGAGACCTCTCTCGTATCAATGATCATCAGTAAGACATGGATGCCCATGTCGACCCTTATGCATTTCATGAATATTATCGCTTGAACCTTTAACGTTGTTTCTCATTCCCTTTGCCACTTGATACCTAGTTCACCCGATATTGATCTTTGGTATCTCCATACCTTTGTTCAATCTCGTTACTGATGAACTCGTTTACTCGTTCCCATGTCGTTGCATTCTGTGACCCAGTCACACGCTTGCAAGCTTTGTTAATGCAACGTCACCGAGATGGTCACGTGTATCTATCCGTTACATGGATTGGCAAATTCTGGTATTTATGTGTACTCCTCTATGCATCCCTTTGGGAAACCTGAATGACACATTTTTATCACCCTTTTATGGCTTGATACATGATACCATCTAAGGTCCCTCCAGAACGGTGATTTGCATTATCTCATAGTCTAAGGATCAGGTTGTGAGGTTTCTTTTGTTTATCATTAATGATGAACATTTGTAACTAGATATCATTATAATATAACTATTGGGTGTGTGTCTATCACATCATTCAATCAATGATATGACCTCATTGTCAATTGGCATAAATGCCCATGATCTCGAAACCCTAGATCATCCTCATGACCAATGAGCTAGTTCACTAGAGGTAACTAGCGACACAATTTGTTTACATACCACACATGTATTAACGTTTCATATTGACACAGTTATAGCACGATATGAAACGTATTATAAACATACAAGAGATATATCAAATAAAACACTTTATTATTTGCCTCTAGGACATATCTCCTTCACTCTTGGTATAGTTAGAAATGTTGAAGTACTTGTAGGAAAGATTAAATACCCTACTAATTTTATAGTACCTGGTTGTTTTTAAGATTCCTTCTACATGGCCTATCATATTTGGTAGACCTTTCTTACATATTGTAGATGGTAAGATTAGTTTACCTAAAGAGAAAGGGTTTATTAAATGTGCTGATGAAATGCTAGAGTCCCACTTTTCTAACTTTATTGATAAACATCTACAAAAAGAACCTTTTGTTAAGGATGAAGTGGAAACTCTTACTTATGTAGTTGTTACTTCATCATAGGTGATGGAGTATATACTTACCAAGATTAACCCTTTACTAATGAAAAATAAAGCTTTAGAACAAATATTATCTCAACAACCTCCTATATTGCAATTAAAAATTCCAACCGGTGATTTGGGAGAGTTACCTCCACCTAAAGAGAATCCTAGTTTTGACTGATGATCTGAAATATGTATACCTTTATGAAAATAATATATATCCCATTATTATCAGTGCTAACCTTTCAGCTGAAGAGTAATCAAAGCTACTTGATGTACTACATGCTCACATACCAGCAATCAGTTATTCTCTTGATGTTTCGAAAGGCATAAACCCTTCTTTATGTATGCATAAAATTCATTTTAAGGAATATACAAAGCATGTTGTTGATTATCAATGTCGTCTCCATTAAAGAATGTAAGAAGTGGTAAGGAAAGAGGTAATTAAACTCATATAAGCATGTACTATCTATTCCATAGCTGACAGTAAATGAGTTCGTCATATTCATTGTGTACCCAATAAATGTGGAATTACTGTTGTTCCAAATGATAAAAATAAACTTGTAGCTACTGCTATTAGTTATAGGATGTGTATTTATTTTGGAAAAATAAATAAAGTCAATCATAAAGATCATCCTTCGCCATTCATCGATCAAATGCTAGAAAGGTTATCAAAACATTCACATTATCTAGACGGGTGGGCGAGGCCTGCGGCGGCGCTGTTGCTCTTCTCGGGAGGAAGATGATACCAGGAGAAAAAAACGTGGGCTGCCCCAAGATACAATTTTCTTTTACGGGGTTTATTCTGTGACAATCATTTCGTACTATAAAAATGGTTTTCTATGCCCTATAAACACGGTTCACAGTTCGTGATTTTACGGTTATTGTTAGAGATGCACTCAGTCACGTGACCTCAACAAACTTGATTTGGGTGATTTAATCCTCGATAGATTTGTTCCATATTCCCTTTTCACTTGAATGGTTGCCATCGTACGAGTTTGGGCCTAGTCTGCTGGGCCATTTAGCTCGTGGGCTATTTGTCTTCCACGTACTATCCTTCATAATAATTATAGTGTTCTAGTATTGTTATACTAGGATGTAGCGACGCATGCTATGTTTTTTCTTCACCTTTTTTGTTACAATGACGAAGGACACAAGGTAGGGTGAGCCGCATGGCTAATTATTCCCCTCTTATGGGTGTCTTCATCTTGGAAAAATACATGCAAATGCATAATTTCCTTTTTGCACTGGGTGATCCTTTACTTGCTTCTTTGTTCATACCAAACTTCTACCCAACGCCTTTTCTTCTTTGGAATCGCTCGAGCTTTGAATTAAGAAAATATTTTACTAATTTCAACTAGAAAAAGTTACCCACTTGCAAGAAAGAAGTGCTAGTTGTAAACGTCCCGCAACTACAAAATTACTCGGTTGAAAACCACTTGAAACTGAAAAGTACTCACTTAAAATCTCAGTTACAACACTACCTGCAACTGAAAAAATCTCAGTTTTGCAAGCCACTAACAACTGAAAATTTTCAGTTGGAACCTCACTTGCATTTAGAAAATTATGTCACTTGTAACCCTACTTGCAATAGGAAGAAAATTCAATTGCAAAAAAAATATCCGTTGCAATCTCATTTGCAACTAAAAAAACTCTGTTACAACCTGACTTGCAAGTGAAATTAACTCAGTTACAATATCATTTGTAATTAGAAAATGATATAAGTTGCAACCCACATGTAATTGATAGTTTAGTTGAACCTCATTTGCAACCGGAAAAATCCAGTCCGTAGCCTAACTTGCAACTAAAAAAACTCAGTTTAAACCCCACTTGCAACTGGGAGTACTCAAACTACTCCCCTTTGAAATAATATCATAATTTTTTCTAGATCGAGATATGTCTACATACTAAAATGAAAAATATACAACACTCATATCTGGAAGTAAAAAAATTCAAACTTGCACAAAACGCTAAACAAGAATCATTTGAACAGCATAGAGCCTACAGCTGGAAAGGCCAATGTACTTTCTTGGAGCGATAAGAATGAAATTCCATGTACCAATGGAAAAGATCCACGGACATCCATTTTAAAGGAAGAAAAAAGAACAAAAACAAAAACAGTTGGACAAAAAAACTAAAACACAACTGCCAGCCAGAAAAGCCATACTAGACCGAACTACCACCCCGCGCTTGGTCGGTCCTTGTGCGCATATGATGTGTCTGAACTCCCTCGCCTCCAGAATACAACAACCCAACTAGTACCAAAAGAAACCGACAACACACCTCTGCACGGGCCAAACAAACTCAAACCCGTGAAAACACGAATCACGACGAACAGATCCAATCGGATGGTGCAGGGGTTGACTAAGAACTAATTAGTTTCCAGCTAGCTGAGAATTAGTAAATGCCCTCAATTAAAACAACAACCAGAACAAGTTTAACGGACGGCTAAACGGTTGACTGAGAATTAGCAAATTCCATTATAAACTATTACAAAAAGGAAAAATCTATATGTCTAGCATAAAAAAATGAAAAGAAAAAGGCAAAAATTAGCATAGAAGAATGTGTGGTGGAAATTAGTAGACATGTAACTAAGTAGTTAATTGACCAGATTTTGTAACTACCATGCATAATTGACTAAGTTAGTTCACTAGATCATTTTTTTGAAAGTAATTTGCTAGCCCCTAACAAAAACAAATCAGGTTCAAATGAAAAACAACTACAAAAAACCTAGGATAAAGCGAACCAATAAATCCCACCGATCTTAGCACGAAATCCACTCGAAAATAAAAGAAAAACATATCAGATTCCCGTGAATATACATCTCCACCGTGCAATCACCTGGCCCATACAAAACAGCCCCACAACACAAACCGATTGTTAGACGACATGCCAGCGCGAACCGGAAAACAATGACACAAAGCAAAGCGGACCGAAACAAACTACAAAACAGAGAATCACCAATCTTGATACGTGGACTATCCAACGGACCACGAGTTGAGAATTAGCAAAACCTTCACGGAAACTGTTTTTATTCATGAAGGTAGAATGTCGAATGTTTATGCTCCAAGCTTGGTGCAAGGTCGCCGCTTGTGGCTCCTGCAATCTCCTAATATCAACATTATACGTATGATTATTGATTAATAAAGAGAGCTTTATACCCCTAAAAAGCACATCCGTAAACAAAATATACGGTCAACTCTCGCAACAAAAAGGCTGCAACACCGCCCACTCACACAAGTCGTGTCCAGTCAGAATGACACGACTCAAAGTCTCAAACAATTGGGACATGGAAAGTGTTTGTATTTTCTATAGTTCATGGGTTACCTGCGTATTTTTTGACAAATCTGTCTAAATTCGAGAACTAATTCCGGGTCTAACCCCTGCGAGGAACTAATTTCGAACCTAACCCCTAGGGTCGGTAACATTTTAAATGGAACCGAAGTTGTATAGGTTGGCGCCAACACAACAGAAAACTGAACCGAATGAGGTCGGCTCCATGTAAATGACGCCAACGTCGGCTCCATGTGAAATGACGCCGACCGCCCTAGGTTGTCCCCCTGTTGTCTCGTGTTGGCGCCGACATGTATAACTTTGGTTCCGTTTAAAATGGCGCCGACCCCTGGGTCAGATTCCGAATTAGTTTCTCACATGGGTCAAATTCCGAATTAGTTTCTCACATGGGTCAGATCCGAAATTAGTTATCGAATTTGGACAGAATTATCAAAAAAATAGGTTACCAGCCGACCACCGTCTTATACTAATACGATTTGTAAGGTGGTAGCCTGGTGGGTGGCTCGTGATCTCGCCAAAGTTGCATTCCGCCAGCCGGTGTCTGAAACGTGTATCCCATGCTGCTAATCTGTTGCAAACTAATCTAGTGCTCCATCCATTAGCTTCCCCAGTTGATGCTGCTCCACGTTTTACACCTCATTCTCCACCCTTTTAAACCGGTTTTCATTCTTTTGCGAGGCTAAGATCTTGTACTCCCTCCGCTTTCAAAATATAAGATGTTTTAGTTTTGTGAAAAGAGTGCATCTAGATCCCTTTTAGTGTTTAGGTTCATCTAGATTTGAATTGAACATGTACACCGAAAGAGATCTGGATATACTCCTTTCATAAAATTAAAACATCTTATATTTTGGAACGGAGGGGATATTATGGAACGGAGGAAGCAGTAGTGAAAGAGTATCACATGCTTCTGATAGTGTGCTAATTAACTAATCTTGTGTTCCCACCATTTTCTCCACCGTACCATCAAGGCATTTAAAACCGGCTTTGGCCTTTGGGCAGTCATGTTCCTTACACACACAAAGACCTTGAGAACAAACTTTTGGAAACTCTTCAAACTCCATCCACGATCTCTACGTTTTCGTGCGCCAAAGAGCACAGCCGTTCCTCTTGATCTCGGAACGGGGCGAGAAATGGGAAGCAAGCGGCATGCCGTGGTGGCGGCGCTGGCCATAGCCTACATTGTCGCCGCCGCCGTCGCCCTCGACGACAAGGGTCTCTCGTCCGCGGGCACCGCTGCAGCGCCGGAGGAAGCGAGCTCCCTGGGGAAGGTGGCAAGCTTAGGCAAAACAACTTATCACCACGTGTGGCCGGTAAAACAACTTAATTAATTATCACCACCTTGTTTTAGACACTGTTCTGTTTTTCCCTAGTTTGCTAGACAATGCATCTCATTCTTAATTAGTACTCCCTCCGATCCATAATAATTGTCGCTCATCTAGTACAAAATGAGCGGCACTTATTATGGATCAGAGGGAAGTACGGATATATCCAAGCTAGATAGTTTGTGTTCTAGGCGCTGGTTAAAACTTGCCACCTTTTCTTGAGTTAGCTCTGACGGTTTTGTGACACCCTCTGACCCAAGAATTACTATTAGTCAAGAAGATGATGTGTTTTTTTTTCAAATTGGAGGACGACAATGTGTTAATTTCATGTATTTTTGTTTGTTTGTTTTGTACGTAGCCCATGAAATTTGGTTGGCGAATAGTGTTGGGTTCGTTCATTGGATTCATGGGGGCAGCATTTGGCAGCGTCGGCGGAGTTGGCGGTGGCGGGATCTTCGTGCCAATGCTCACCCTGATCATTGGATTTGATCCCAAGTCATCCACGGCAATGTCCAAATGTGAGTGTTCAGTTCAGTTACTTCACTAATTTATTTCTCATCCTCGAAAGTACCTTGTTCTTGATCTTTGTACTGAGTTTGTAATACTTGCAATCGAAAGGAAGTTTGGGAGCATTCTGGAGTTTCCTTCTTTAATTTGATCTGCAAGATACAACAAATGTTTTCCATCGATTAATTGACATAGATTTGCTCTTAGCATCTACGACAGAACAAAAAATAAAAACCGGAAAATGATCACTAGCGTACATGTCAAAGATGTGTTAGTTTTCTGATTGTTTCTGAGAATCTCTTCCACAGGTATGATCATGGGAGCTGCTGTTTCAACCGTGTACTGCAACCTCAGGCTGAAACACCCAACTTTGGACATGCCAGTGATAGACTATGATCTGGCCCTGCTCATACAGCCCATGCTCATGCTTGGGGTCAGCATTGGGGTTATTTGCAATGTGATATTCCCCGACTGGCTTGTGACGGTTCTCTTGATCATCCTCTGTCTAGGTTCTCAGACTTGTCCTGAAACTGTGGCAACGGTTTATGCCTTTCTAGTTGTATCTGACTTCGGAATGCATTTCCAACTTAATTTCAGTTACCTCGATTAAAGCTTATCTGAAGGGTGTTGAAATATGGAAGAAAGAGACACTAATAAAAAGGGTAATACTTTTCTCGGTACTTTTCATTAGAACATTTTTTGGCAATACAAGGATACTGATTGGCTCCTCAATTTGGTTACTCATTTCAGGAGGCAGCCGCAAAATAAGCAGAGCAATCCAGTAACAACATACAAACCTAGTATTCATCATTCAAAAAATGCAAAAAACTGCTGCTTATATTTTCTTGTTTTACAGGTAAAGAAATTGTGTACACACCACCTATAGAGACAAGAAAATCATCTGATGAAGCGGTAAACTAAAAATCATGAACATTTCTACATTCCCTAGCATATTAAAAATCTTCAAAACTACTATATGTAAGACTAGATTTTGGCTGATGATACAGAAATCCATTTGGAAGAACATTTACTGGAAGGAGTTTGGTCTTCTTGCCTTTGTTTGGGTAGCATTCCTTGCACTTCAGGTCACTAAGGTGAGAAAACTGCAACTGCCAGATGTTAGAAATGCACTATTAAATCTCGAGAAATTGTAATACTAACATCAACATCTGGCTTATGTCGATTTTTATGTTTGTAGAACTATATGGCAATTTGCTCTAAGTGGTACTGGGTTTTGAGCATACTCCAGGTATTTTACCTACTTTCTTCAACTTATTATTCAACGATATTGCATACAACACTGACCCGTGGTTATGAATTTGAAATTATTACGGGATTCAAGGAAAATTCCATGCCACTGGCTAGACTGCCTGAACATATTATTACCCAGTTTAGCTTAACAACAAACCTTCAATGGGCTCTAAACATTAGGAGTTGTTTGCAACGGCTGCAAAATTATCGTGGCACCGGATCAAAGTTGAGCTAACCAGTGGTTAAACTAATTTTACACCCAACCCAAGCAAGAATTTATTCATTTTTTCTTTGTTTCTTTTGATTTGCATTTGGCTGCAATAAACATACATACTTTTGCCAACATGTATCATATGAACTGATATTCGACCTACAGAGTATTATCACTACTTTATATTATCACCATCTAGTATTACACTAACAGCATTTCTTTACCTTTTCATTGTGTAAGCAGATCCCGGTATCAGTTGGAGTGTCCATGTACCAAGCAGTAGGTCTAGCTCAGGGCAAGAGGGTGATATCATCAAGGGTAAATAAGCAGAACAACCCGAAAGCTCATCAGCTATTCGTATACTGCTTCTTTGGCATCACTGCTGGTGTGCTTGCCGGTTTGCTTGGCGTTGGTGGGGGCACCGTCATGGGGCCTCTCTTCCTTGAGCTCGGTATCCATCCGCAGGTAAAATCTTTGCTTGTGCATGGCAAGAACCTGATGCTTTAACCATGGTTTCTCACTCTCTAAGTGTGCAATTATTTGATGGTTTTCTATTTTACTTTTCATACATTCATTGTACATTTAACCTGCTTGATGCATAGGCTGGGTAAATTTTCCATTTTCTACTATAAAATATATCCATCGCGTATCTGACCTTTTTGTATTCCCTTAAACTACTGCAGGTCTCAAGTGCTACAGCCACATTTGCAATGATGTTCTCTTCTTCCATGGCCGTCGCAGAATACTACCTCCTGAACCGGTTCCCTGTACCATACGGTAATGTCTCTTTTTTTATGTTCCTCCTATGGGAGATTCTATGATGATCATGTACAAATAATTTTTTGTCTGGATTTCGTGCAGCTCTCTTCTTCACCAGTCTGGCATTTCTTGCTGCGATTGTTGGCCAGCGGGTTGCGAGGAAGGTGATCAATTTGTTAGGGCGGGCATCATTTATCACCTTCATATTGGCCTCTGTGATCTTCATCAGCGCGTTTTCTCTAGGTACCATTTCTCTCCCTTTGAGTAGCCTCACTTCAACCATTCACGGTGTCACATGGTTTCAAATCCAACAACAACTCTTAAATTTGATGTTTGTAGGTGGTGTCGGCATCTCCAAAACGAGTCACGAGATGGCACGACACGAGTACATGGGGTTCGACCATTTTTGCAAATAAGATGCATAGGAAGATGCAGCCTGCATGCATACAAGAACAACGTAATTAATCATGCAGATGTAAAGCTGAACCAGGGGACTACGAGATCAGAGTTTCAGCCAGTAGCACCCAATGTAGTCGATGGATATACACATGTTCTAGCAATGTCTTTTTGATAGAAGTTATCCTATTTCTGACTTCTGATAAATTTAGAGATTCCTTTTCTCTCGATTAGTCATGTTACTTTTAAGAATGCCTTTATTCATAGAGTCAGCAAATTAATCATGTCGCAGTAATCTGGATCTTCTGTGATTTTTGTACGTTTTATAATTTCACTTCACTTGTTCTGAAGTAACTCCATATCTACTTGGTACAAGATGGCAAAATGGTTGAACGATGCCCAGGTAAAGTAGAGGTTGTGAAACATCCGATTAATCCCAAGAATGACCCAAAGTATCCTTCGGCAGTCCCATCACTTCATCAGTCTCATCAACCACAACCCCATTGCCACTATCAAAGCAAGCTTCTACCAGTATTTGATAGATATCGAGTTCCAACAGAAATCCATCTCCCCAGTGGCATTCATCAAAATGTCCATTGAGGGACCTGCTAGTAGGGTTGCGAAGCGGCAACCCGCGAGAGCCCGCGAAAGCAAAATTTAGTTCAAACTAGAGAAATTTTGATAGAAAAATTTGAATCAGACTAACAAATTTTTCCTACGAAGCGAGGCGGATCGGGTGTCGCTTCGCGAGCCTACCGTCTAGCAAGGGACTTTACAGCACTTCATAGTTCCTGCATCGACTCAGAATCCTTCCCGGTTTCAAGTGGCCTATCATACGCTTGACATATTATCTGACACCATCTCTGTGCATAAATATCTAATTTGCTTAAGGGGAAAAGTGGATGAACCAACAAACTAGTCTCGAGAAACTTCAAGTTCCTATGCTGCCAAGCCACATACCCATGTGGATCAGGGAACTCTAATGCTTCAAACTGTTGCAAAACCTAATACTTTCTTGGAGGTCGAACCCCTTACATGTGCGAAACACTAGATGGGAACCCTCTCTCAATAGTAGATCTATGAGTTGTACAAGGCCTTGGAGTCGGTGTCCTTCTCCAAGCCATCAAGACCCTCCTCAAGTGTTTGGTATCTCCTTGTCAAGGATTCTAGTAGTGCTAGATCTCTCCCCTTTGAAATTCTACTTGATTGCTATTCTCTTCTTGATTTGGATTCTACCATCCGTCTGCCGATCTCTCCTTTAGTGATTCTACCGCAAGGCCTGTTGCCAAGGATTCTATTAGATTAGTTGTTCGAACCAACATGAGAAAATCGAATAGTGTGTGGTTTGGCGTGCGTTTGTATCTTTACCTTGCATTAGAGTTACTTTCATCATGTTTATCAGGTTTCCCCTCACTCCCCGCATCAAATCCGTGAAGATCGGTCCACCCAAGGGTCAACCCCACAAGGGTCCCATAACAAATCGGTATCAAGAGCTTTTGGTTGTGACGGATTTTACTTCGTTCATCAATTTCCACCATAAATTGAAAAATACCAAAAATATTGCCCCAAATCGCTTTTGGATCGATCTCTCGTTTTGGTGAGTTGGTTGTGGTTTTGATCCATAAGAAACTTGTCTTTGGAGCTGGTCTACCATTTGGCTGCGTTTTCTAGCCCAATTTGGTCAAAAATTTCTAGATTTGAGGTTTGAAGGGCCCAATTTCCGCTCAAGAACAAGGGCAGTTCATCGTTCTACCCCGACACCGGAATTTCCACCGTAGCGAGACCGGAGTCTCCGGCCCACCCTGGAGTCTCTACCCCGCATACATTGGAATCTCCGTCCTACCCGGAGTATCCGCGCCCATACACCGGAATCTCCTGCACTGACAAAAAGATCGCCTCTTTTCCTTTTTGACTGATTTCCTTTGTGTGTTTGTGTTTCGTGTGCGTATCTAGCATTGATGGCTCAATACACGGAGCCTAGAAAAGTGCTTGGTGCGTGGTGTTGATGTAGAGCTCGTTGGGAACCCCAAGAGGAAGGTATGATGAGCACAGCAGCAAGTTTCCCTCAGTTATGAAACCAAGGTTTAATCGAACTAGTAGGAGCAAGAAAACACCTCATAGGTGTTACTAGCTGAGCTTTGGCAGGGCGCACTACCGGTGCTAGTAGCAACGTGGAGACCTGCACAACACAACCACAGAACTTTGTCCCCAACTTGCGATGAGGTTGTCAATCTCACCGTGTTTTGCGGAAAACAAAGGATTAAACGTATCGAATAGAAAGAAGTAAAAGTTTGCAGAAAATAAACACAAAGTAGTAAAAGATTATAGATTGTATGTAAAGTAAAGGACCGGGATTCATAGTTCACTAGAGGTGGCTCTTCTTAGATAGATAACATGCTAGGTGAACAAATTACAGCAGGGCAATTGACAAACACCGAGAAAGCAATACATGTATATACTAATCATCTTGACTCCTTTGAGACTTGATTGGGCAATACAACATAATACATAGACCGCCATCCAACTGCATCTATGACTAATAATCCACCTTTAGGTTATCATCCGAACCCCCTCCAGTATTAAGTTGCAAGCAACAGATTATTGCTTTACGAACTGCGTGTAAGGTAAACAATACAATTGTTCTATGAACAAAGGATTGTTGTTTTCTCCCTAGTAGCAACAGCACATCTAGTACCTTAGAGATTTATGTCACTTCCCCAGATTACCAGAGGCATGAACCCACTATCGAGCATAAATACTAACTCTTGGAGTTGCTAGCATCTACTTGGCCAAGATAGCTACTAACAACGAAAAGCATGCAAGATCTCAAATAACAAAGACATGATAGAATCAATAATCAATCTGAAATAGCATCTCAATATCCATCGGATCCCCGCAAACACAACATGTATGGATTACAAATAGATGATCTTGATCATGAATGGAGCTCACAAGATCTAAACACGAAAGCACAAAGGAGGAGAAACCAGCCATCTAGCTACTACATGGATCCGTAGTCCAAGGATGAACTACTCACACATCACACCGGAGGCTTGCATGGTGATGAAGAAGGCCTCCAGGGTGAATTCCCCTCTCAGTGGTGCCGGAAGAGCTTCAGATCCTCCCGATCTAGGGATGGAGATGACGGACTGCACTCTTTCATGGATTTTTGATCGGGTACTTAGGGTTTTCGTCCCGAGGGCAACTTATAGGCGGAAGGAGAGGCCGAGGGGGTGCTGGGGTCGGCTAGACCACCCCCTGGCGCGGGCCAGGCCTGGCCGTGCGGCCAGGTGGTGTGGCCGGCCCCTGGCCCCTCTCCGTCTCGTATTCTGGCACTTGATCCCTTCCGAAAAATAGGCACTTTGGCTTTTGTCCCGTCTAATTCCGAGAATATTCATTTTCTGACTTTTCTGGAACCAAAAACAACAGAAAACAGGCAGCTGGCACTGTGGCTCTTGTTAATAGGTTAGTCCAAGAAATCATAATAAAAGTACTCCAAAGTTGGAACAAAACACAAGAAAGTGGATAAAACTAAGCATAGAACATCAAAAATTATAGATACATTTGCAATGTATCAATCATCTAACAAAGCTTCTGTAACAATCACTTGCGCTCGACATTGACACCGTGGAACTCGAACCATCCTTCCACCAACGGTTGCAAGTTCGTCATCACCACAAGGTATAACTTGCACCACCCTTGTTAACCCCTTTCTTTCTTTGTGTGTTACCTAACATATCGAGAGTAGCTCATCTTGTGTTTGCCGAAGCATTGTGCACTTGCTCTTGCATAGTCATAATGTAGAGGAAATAGCAAAAGTTGACTCTATAGCATAGAAATAAAAAGAGATACATAAAAAAGTTTCTAAGAAAAGAAAAAGGAAAAGATACCAAGGCAAAATAGAGTCCAATGCTTCTAAGTAAGAGTGCGAGCAAGAGAAAGTCAAGCGTGCAAATCTGTTGTTTCTCAATCTTTGTGCAAATGGGCTATGGTCTCTCCTAGCGTTGGCACGACACCGGGCATTAGTCTTCGTTAGGACCAATTTTGTTCGTTGCTCATTTTCATAGTCGTGCTATCCATATTAATCTCCACCGCGTGTGTATAGTCGTAGGTTCTCGTCACCCTTTTTGGCCTTTTCCTTTGACTTTGTTTTTTTGGATTTTACCCACTTTTGGTAATAACTTTTGTGTTTGGTTGTTCCATTTGTTGTCCACCTTCCTAACCTTCCACCATTGGCTTTGTGTGTGTGTGTCGTGTGTATCGCTACTTGCTTTGCTCTCGGTAAGAACAACCTCTTCAATTTTTGACTCGGTGAGGCAAGGAAGAAACTACCATTCCACCATAATACCCTTGGCCTTGTGAGTACCATGTATAGGGCAACCAAACATCATGGAGAGGATTGCAACAACCTCCACAACCAAGAAGGATTTGCCATACGCCTAAACTTATGGAGGCGTTGTCAAGCAATCATCGACCAATTGGATCGGGTTGAGAACCATATCAATGATAAAATCCAAGAGTTCGAGAACCGTGACAAGCAACATCAAGCGGAGCACCACACTAACTTCTAAGCTCTACACCAAACTATCGTCAACATCGACAAACGCCATGGACGTCACTCAAGCTCGTCACGCACGCATCTCTCAAGTCGTCATGGCAAGTCTTTGCGCTCACACTCCTATCATGGAGAACCCACCACCACAATGGTGAAGGCCAAGCTCGTCATCAACATAAACAAGTGGGCGACCCACAAGCTCTTCAACCACAACATCAACGAGAGCATGAAGAACACCACCACAACAATGAGGAAATCAAAGCTCGGCACCACCATGAACAAGTGGACACCACACAGGCGAACCAACCACAACGAGTAAAACATCATTGGCACCATGCTTCCATGATCGACTGCAACAACAACCCCAAGAGCTTCGTCAACCTTGTCATGAGCATGAGCCGCCTACTAATCAAGACATCGACAACCTTAATGCAAGACATGACTTTAAAGGTGCACCGGTTTGGGATCCAAGCGACGGAGATGAAGAAGAGCCTCGTGACCGGCGACGCAACCACTTGGCTCAACCACACCACTGGCACCACAATGATGAGTTGAGAGATCCACCTATCCCATGTGAGGTAGAGAGCCACATACACTACTTGAGTGAGAATAAGAGTGAGTTGTGTGCGTTCATCATATGTGAGGATGAGTGTATCCACTTGGCTCAACCATAACACCAGAACCACCATATTGAGTTGAGAGATCCACCTATCCCATGTGAGGTAGAGAGCCACATATACCACTTGCGTGAGAATGAGAGTAAGTTGTGTGCGTTCACCATACGTGAGGATGAGTGCATCCACCTTGAGAGCATGAGTGATACACCACATGATTTGAGTGAGGACATTTTGGTTTCTAACAACTTCACCTCTACTCCCTTTGTGTTGTCTTCCTCTTTGCTAGGTTGCATGGATGATGATGCTACAAGACGCAAGGACATGACCATCCACATGGATGAAGAAGAGAAGCCTATAAAGGCCACAACTACCACAACACCCTACTACACATGAGCGGAACTACAAAGGTAGTGATATAGGTGTTGGTGATGTTATGCTCCCACTAGTGGACATGATGAATTCTGAGTATATGCATGCTATGGACACTACTTGTGACATTTCATATGCTTCACTCATGTTTCCATGTGATACTTTGCATTTGCATAATGTTGATCATGTGGAATTGATTTAGTGCGATGATATTGCCATATACATGCCATGCTACAAACATTTCTTTTATCCTACAATTGTTGTGACAAGCTTGATGAATAATTGCTCTTTCCTATGTTTTTCGGCAACCATACTCGTACTTTGGAAATTCTTGATCATGCATGTTCTTCATTTTCTCCCATCGTTGTTTGCAATAATGATCATATGGTTCATACTAAGATTGCCCTCATAGCTTTCTCAATTTTTAGAGATTTTGATACTTGCCATGATAAGCATGTTCCCACCTTTGGTTTGCATAATCACCATACTTTCTATGATATATTACTTGATGATAATGGTGATGTGCACAAGAGATGATGCATCATGATGGATGATGTATTCATCTACCACGCACATACGTTGTTTCTTTCATCTATGGTGTGTGTAGGTACCCGCATTCCAATGTCAACGTCGATTGAGCACGAGTTGGAAAAACGAGCTCTAGAGAGCATCCCACGAGACATAACAAGCATATCTTCTTCCTTACATGATGATGATGGGATATCATTGAGGTCGACTCTTTTTCAAGAGGGGGGAGATGATGCAGCCCAACATATGGCAATCACCATTGGTCTACATAATTCTACACCAACCATTCCTATAAAGGTGAATTCCTTCCATATCTTGTCTCCCTTTGGTCATCACGTGAATGAGATCTTACTTGAGACAAGTGCCTATAATATGACTAGGCCCATGACCATGATACCAAGAGGAGGAGACAAGGAAGCCCGAGGACTCAAGGCCGACATCATAGAGGCATGGAAGAGAAGACGCAAGAAGAAGCTGAAGCAGTCCCGGAGTCTCCGACCACTTCATCCCGGAGTCTCCACCGAGACTGGAGTCTCTACCCCTGTGCAACCGGAGTCTCCGTCTGTGCCTCGACCCGCCTGCACCTGCAAGCCTCTAGAGTCCTACCAGAGTCTCTGCCGTTATAACCGGAGTCTCCGTCCACCCGACATCGGAGACTCCGTCGTAAGTGAGCAGGCATGCGCGCCTTGAAGTTGGGCCTGGCCCATGTAACGCCCATAACTTCCTATTTATTCCTATTTTACCCCTATCTCGTGGCTGGCCTATATATATGCCCCCACACCCTCCTTGAAACACTTGAGAAGAGATGATTGTGAATTGAGGCATGTGCCAAACCCTGGATGGGAACCCCTCTCAATAGTAGATCTATGAGTTGTACAAAGCCTTAAAGTCGGTGACCTTCTCCAAGTCTTCAAGACCCTCCTCAAGTGTTTGGTCTCTCCTTTTCAAGGATTCTAGTAGTGCTAGGGCTCTCTCCTTTGGGATTCTACTTGGTTGCTATTCTCTTCTTGATTTGGATTCTACCATCCGCTTGTCGATCTCTCCTTTGGTGATTCTACCACAAGGTCTCTCGCCAAGGATTTTATTGGATTGATTGTTTGAACCAACATGAGTAAATCGAAGAGTGTGTGTTTTGGCGTGCATTTGTATCTTTACCTTGGATTAGTGTTGTGTTCATCGTGTTCATCGGGTTTCCCCTCACTCCCCCTATCAATCGGTGAAGATCGGGCCACCCAAGGGCCCCATAACAAATATGAGGATAATAGATATTTGCATCACTGATTCAAGCAATGAACCGACAATTAAATTGTTGTGCAGCGCCCTCGCAGTCTCGCAGAATACAAAATTGTCGTGCACTAAACACAACTGAGCCACTCCCCCAACCCCATGGCCCCATACAAGGTCCTACTCACCACATTCGGTTGTAACCACAAAATAACTCAGGGAAATCAAATCCATATGGTCTCTCGACTCTGAAGATCACCAAACTGAGACACGCCACGGACCAACCATGCTCACTATACCAGTATAGAATCACACACCCGGAACACTCCTTGAATTAGGATTTCGCCCCGCTTTATAAATAAAGCCAAACGGCCAAACTGATACAAAGTGGTGAGGGGTTCCTCTTACAAGCAGACCAAAGATAAAACACTGAAACCTAGGAAGCGACTAGCTTGACCGAAGACGGCGAGGCTACGGAGACCGGAGCTCCACAACAACGCCTCCAAGAAGGTAACGACGCCCTAGGCTCCACCACCGCCGAGACCACGGGGGTCTAGGGTTTTCACCTGGAGTCCTCTGGGGTAAGAGTAGCCACAACAACGCTCCCAAGAGGGTCGCGACACCCGCGGGCGTCGCCTTTGTCGGCACCGAAGCACTAGGCTTTCGCCCGGAAAAACTCTCGCCCCCAATGGTACCGCGGACCCCCACCATGCTTCGAGTCGAGCTTCCAAACGCGATCTAGGCGCTCCCATCACCAGGAGCCCCCGAAGCCCACACCTTGCCACCCGCATGGACCAAAGAGAAGGCCCACCACCACTGCAACGCCGTCCCGCCGCCGAGACACCCGTGCAGTCCACCTTCCGCAAACCCAGACCAAGACCTTGTACGGATTTGTGTAGGTATTTCAATGATTTGATAAACTCAATTTCTTATTTGCGAAATACTCAATGCTCACTATACCAGTATAGAATCACGCACATGGAACACAAACCCAGACAAAGACCTTGTCCATTTGTGTAGGTATTTCAGTGATTTGATAAACTCAATTTCTTATTTGCGAAGTACTCAATGCTCACTGTACCAGTATAGAATCACGCACCCGGAACACATTTGATAAACTCAATTTCTTATTTGTGAAATACTCAATTCTCACTATACCAGTATAGAATCATGCACCCGGAACACGAACCCAGACCAAGACCTTGTACAGATTTGTGTAGGTATTTCAATGATTTGATAAACTTAATTTCTCATAAACTCAAGTTCTCATTTGCGAAATACTCAATTCTCACTACACCAGTATAGAATCACACACTCGGAACACTCCTTGAATTAGGCTTTCACCCCGCTTTATAAATAAAGCCAAACGGCCAAATCGATACAAAGTGGTGAGGGATTCCTCTTACAAGCAGACCAAAGATAAAACACTGAAACCTAGGAAGCGACTAGCTTGACCGAAGACGGCGAGGCTACGGAGACCGGAGCTCCACAACAACGCCTCCAAGAAGGTAACGACGCCCTAGGCTCCGCCACCGCCGAGACCACGGGGGTCTAGAGTTTTCACCCAGAGTCCTCTGAGGTAAGAGTAGCCACAACAACGCCCCCAAGAGGGTCACGACACCCGCGGGCATCGCCGTTGCCGGCGCCGAAGCACTAGGCTTTCGCCCGGAAAAACTCTCGCCCCAATGGTACCGCGGACCCCCACCATGCTTCGAGCCGAGCTTCCAAACACGATCTGGGCGCTGCCACCACCAGGAGCCCCCGAAGCCCACACCTTGCCACCCGTATGGACCAAAGAGAAGGCCCACCACCACTGCAATGCCGTCCCGCCGCCGAGACACCCGTGCAGTCCACCTTCCGCAAACCCAGACCAAGACCTTGTACGGATTTGTGTAGGTATTTCAATGATTTGATAAACTCAATTTCTTATTTGCGAAATACTCAATGCTCACTATACCAGTATAGAATCACCCACATGGAACACGAACCCAGACCAAGACCTTGTACATTTGTGTAGGTATTTCAGTGATTTGATAAACTCAATTTCTTATTTGCGAAGTACTCAATGCTCACTGTACCAGTATAGAATCACGCACCCGGAACACCAACCGAGACAAAGACCTTGTACAGATTTGTGTAGGTATTTCAGTGATTTGATAAACTCAATTTCTTATTTGTGAAATACTCAATTCTCACTATACCAGTATAGAATCATGCACCCGGAACACGAACCCAGACACTATACCAGTATAGAATCACGCACCTAGAACACGAACCCAGACCAAGACCTTGTACAGATTTGTGTAGGTATTTCAATGATTTGATAAACTCAATTTCTCATAAACTCAAGTTCTCATTTGCGAAATACTCAATTCTCACTACACCAGTATAGAATCACACACTCGGAACACTCCTCGAATTAGGCTTTCGCCCCGCTTTATAAATAAAGCCAAACAGCCAAACCGATACAAAGTGGTGAGGGGTTCCTCTTACAAGCAGACCAAAGATAAAACACTGAAACCTAGGAAGCGACTAGCTTGACCGAAGACGGCGAGGCTACGGAGACCGGAGCTCCACAACAACGCCTCCAAGAAGGTAACGACGCCCTAGGCTCCGCCACCGCCGAGACCACGGGGGTCTAGGGTTTTCACCCGGAGTCCTCTAGGGTAAGAGTAGCCACAACAACGCCCCCAAGAGGGTCGCGACACCCGCGGGCGTCGCCGTTGCTGGCGCCGAAGCACTAGTCTTTCGCCCGGAAAAACTCTCACCCCCAATGGTACCGCGGACCCCCACCATGCTTCGAGCCGAGCTTCCAAACGCGATCTGGGCGCTGCCACCACCAGGAGCCCCCGAAGCCCACACCTTGCCACCCACATGGACCAAAGAGAAGGCCCACCACCACTGCAACGCCGTCCCGCTACCGAGACACCCGTGCAGTCCACCTTCCGCAAACCCAGACCAAGACCTTGTACGGATTTGTGTAGGTATTTCAATGATTTGATAAACTCAATTTCTTATTTGCGAAATACTCAATGCTCACTCTACCAGTATAGAATCACCCACATGGAACACGAACCCAGACCAAGACCTTGTACATTTGTGTAGGTATTTCAGTGATTTGATGAGCTCAATTTCTTATTTGCCAAGTACTCAATGCTCACTGTACCAGTATAGAATCACGCACCCGGAACACCAACCGAGACAAAGACCTTGTACAGATTTGTGTAGGTATTTCAGTAATTTGATAAACTCAATTTCTTATTTGTGAAATACTCAAGTCTGACTATACCAGTATAGAATCATGCACCCAGAACACGAACCCAGACACTATACCAGTATAGAATCACGCACCTAGAACACGAACCCAGACCAAGACCTTGTACAGATTTGTGTAGGTATTTCAATGATTGATAAACTCAATTTCTCATTTGCGAAATACTCAATTCTCACTACACCAGTATAGAATCACGCACCCGGAACACGAACCCAGACCAAGACCTTGTACGGATTTGTCTAGGTATTTCAATGCTTTGATAAACTCGATTTCTTATTTGCAAAATAGTGTACCCTAAATCCATACCCCTTACTTCAGAGATTCCACGAGTTGCTCATTCTCTTGTGATTGTCTAGAATTCATCCTTTAAGAAAAATCAAGAAATTCTCGCCGCCGTGAGGTTTCTGTTTGTTGGTATAGACTGTTTTTCTGTGTGTTTTTTAGGATGGTGAGGCTATGTCCTAAAGTCAGAATAAGGCCCCGCCCATTCTATCCTCGCTCCGGCGGTGCATCTAGCGCCGACGGAGGGCACGTGAAGTCGTGTGTCCGGCAAATCTTCTGGGATCTGTTCGGTTTTCGTGTTCATTGGTGTGTTTGGTCAGTCTCTTTCGATCTATGGATATCATCGTTGGCGATGGTTGCTGCTCTAGCGTGTTGGTCCTTCGCGGACTTAGCACGACGACTTCTCGTCTGTCTACTATAATAAGCTCTACTACGAAAATCTCTGCCCGGCTCCGGTGTTGGAGGGGCGAGGACGGCGGAGCGCCTTCGGCTCGCGCTAGTGTTTGTATTCGTCGCTAGATGGTTCTTTGATCTATTTATAATTTTTATTACTTTTTAGGCTTCTTTGTACTACTGTTGATGATTATTAATAGATAGGTGAAATTTTGAAAAGAAAAAGAAAAATCAAGGAACCGTCAATACAGAGGGAAATGGGAAACCTTATTAGAGTGCTGATCCGAATCTTGAGCAATATCGAAATTAGCATCATTATAATATTTATTTTGTATAACAAAATAACACTCGATATGCAGAAGATACATGTACCATGTCAAACTGAGTCGCATCCGGGACGTGCAGGGACGACGGAACGGCTGCCCCGATCTGGCGTGGGGACGGCGTCCACGACGAGGAATGTAACGGTTTTCTAGCGCCCCCAGCACCGGGCGAGGCGGGGCGGTCGCCCGGGGGTCTCTGCCTGGGAACCAGGGTACAGTCACCCTACCCCTGCAGCCCTGCTCACCTTGAGTCCTTGACCATAGCTTGGAGTAGCAACCTGCATCATGGTGGCGAGTGCGTAAACGACGGGAGGAACAGAACGCCTAAACGCTTCACGGGGCCTGGGCCAGCTCATTAACATGGTAATAAACCCCGCATGCACTCTCATGTTTTTCTCCAAGAAAAAAAATCCGTGAGCATCCAGCAAAAGAAGTGATGCTAAAAAAAATCCAGCACAAAACGTACTCCTTTTGTCAAAGGTACCACAAAAGGTACCGGAAAATTGATATGGAGGACGTCCACCATGGAGGACTTTTATAAAAAAAATCAAAAGGCGACAAATGTTTTTGACAAAAAAAAATTCGTGTAGCCAACAATGTAAAATACATGTATGCAAATTTTTAAAGGAAAATACATTGTATTTTGTGCGCAGTAAAAAAGACAAATATGACGAATTTTGGAAAAATAAGGCTCATTAAAAAATTGCACCGTTCACATCCATATCTAAAATATCCTATTTTTTGCTGAGGCCAGAATACATATTATTTTCACATTCTTTTCTGCACGCGCCTATTATAAATTATTATCTATGTCCCTATAATTTTTTTTTGGATTTTTTGAATCTTTAATTTTGATTTTTTTTTCAAAAAAAAATAAGCCCACCGGTAAGCTCGTCTCCCAAATCGACGCTCTCAACAGGTACTCCTTTTTAATGCTTGACCAAGAGCGTGGAGTTTAATCGTGACCTTACATAAATTTGGCCTTAAAACCTAGCCTCAAACATAATTTGACATTGAAAATCACCCCGGCTCACTCAAAATCCTCATCTACCAACTTGTCTCGGGAAAGATTAGGTAGGATGGCAACATCGGATACCCGAATACTTGATGTTGAATGCAATGGAGGTAAATCGGCTAGCCATTGGTATTGGGGATATAATTTTCGGGTATTCTCACAGTTTCTCACTAACCAGGGTGGTCCACTTCGGGTTAGAGCTTTGCTTCACGGGCGGTCCAGTCAGGAAGGAAAGACGGAGTCCAATCCGGCTACGGGAAGGCCCAGAAGAGTTACCGACTTAGGCCCATAATGTTACTTGTAGTTTAAGATGTACTCTGTAACCGACTCTTAGTCGTAGCCGGATAGATCTCTCCTGTAAATCCTAGGCCGGATATCTATATAAGCCGTCTCAGGGAGAGCCTTTAGGGCACACCTCAATAGTCTACAATCTTAACTCGCACAGGCGAAACCCTTGTAATCCATATTCCGACTCTGCCATATTACTGGATTGCTAGCAGGAGTAGGGTCCGTCCAAAGCCGGCGGATTCGAACCTGGGTAAACTTATGTGATCACCGTCTCGGAACACCGTACGTCTCACACCCCTCTCTTCCGCACGCCTCGAGGACCCCCTCATGGCGTACTTGTCATCAATCTGACGACAGTTGGCGCCCACCGTGGGGCAAGTGAGCTTCGGATTTGTGTTCCGAGCGGAATCTACAAGAATCGGAATCGGCGAAACTATCGCCGTCGGTCGCATCCTCTACGCCAGCGACGTCCCTCTCATCGTTCTCGACGAGACCTGGATTCCGGCTAGGGAGGCCGTGACTGCCTACACAATCATGTCTTTTGGCGAGGTCGATGTTTACATCGGTTTCGCTGAACCTATCCCACCCACCCCAGCGGTGATGATAGAGGCAGAAGAATCTTCTGGGTCCCCTCTGTCCGCGGAGGCGGCAGAGTTCCGGATCTCAGAAAACCCTAATCCCACCCAGCCCGCACCAGTTGCGGAGATAGTGGAGAAATCCGAGCCTGAGGAAGACCTAGCGGTTAAAATCGAACCTGGAGTGGATCTCCTTGGAGAAGCCGGATCCTAGATCGACCCACCCGCGGAAGTCGAAATCCAGGAGGAGCATATCAACGACACTGATTCCGGATCTGATGACGCGGGGACAAACAGGCCTTTCCTAAGGTACACACTGCGACGTTTGTTAATGCAAAACTCAGGCGTAGATGCAATTCTCGAGACCATCAAAAGTTTCGACGAAGCTGATCACGAGAGCCGCATGTACCTCAGGAGGAGCGCAACACACTTTGTCGGATACGTTGGATCCGGATCCGGCTCTGCCGATGCTGGAGACAACACCGACTCTGTACTGGAGGAAATTGGAACAAACGCCGACGTATCCGCATCCTCGGATGAATCGATGACGTCGGCAGATTTCTGAAAGTTCTCCGTGGAATATGAAGAGGAGTATAACTCCAAAGCTGCAAAAGAAGGAGAAGCCATGGATGAAGGATCCGGGGAACACTCTCCTAAAGCGCAGGATGACATGGAAGTCGGAGACAATTTCGAAGTCCAGATGTCCGAAAGTACCGATCAGAGCTTGACTCTGGGAAATGAACCCAAAGCCGTCTTTGATACCGGCGCTGCCAAGAAGGCAAAGGAGAAGAACAAGAAGAACAAGACCCAGGCAAAAGACCCTCTGACAGAGGAGGTGATTACCGAGGAATATGAGGAAGACTCAGATGGAGCACTTATCCCAGAAGAGCCAAAAAAAGAGGAATCGGTGGATGGACACGTGATCACTGAAGGTGCGCGTAAACTCATCGATGCTGCATTAACCACACATATCCCTACAGCTACAGAACTTACTGCTGAAGAGCTGGACGAAAGGGCCCAAGCCCTAGAAGCGCGTCGTCAACAACTCCTGGATGAAGCTAAAAACATCGAGGGGGAAAAGAAACGCATGGCAACTAAGGATTACATGTCTCGGTTGCATCAGAAGACACAGAAACATTACACAGGTGACGGTAAATTTCTGGAAGTGAACAGAGTCCTCTTTGAAGGAGATCTAGGGATGCCTCGTCTCGACAACAAAGGAGATCTGGTGTACCCAACACCGGTACAGAACACTGTCACAGCTCGAGATATCCTGTCAAATAACCCAGGCCTAGAACAGATTCGATTGGGCATCAAGATACTCACCAAGGGTCTGGAGCAACAGATGGCTGCGAAATCCGAAAGTGGAAAACTGGTCTCCAAATCCTACCAATGTCACACGGACTCAGCCTGGAATGATATAAGGCCCCAGCGTGTTCTGGAACAGCATCACCGTTCCGACCGACGGAAAGACAACTACTCTAGAATCGGATCATCAGGACAACATCACAGACCTGCACGTGACTGGAGCAACGTCGCTCCAGCAGCCGAACAAGAGGCCCTTGCTGCACTGTATCCGAGGAATCCTCCCCGACGAGAGTTGAACGATCGAAGGGGAGAAGATAAAGAGAAACACCGGGAGGCGGATCGTCAAAAAATGCCACCCCCTAGACACGCAAGCCGTTCGGCTGAGCCTCACCGTAGTGGGAACGACGGATGAAGGAACGACGGAAACCATGCCGGGACAAGCCGGCAGGGGGCTCGTCATAGTGAAGACCCTCCCCGGAACCAGAATAATGACGCTCCGGATGGAGGCCGACGAACAACTAGAAACAATCCAGCTGCCCCACCCTCTCCACCAAGCAGTCATCACAACGGCTCTCACGGAGGACAAGGAGGACGACGTGGCGGAGGAGGTGGTGGCAGAAGCCGAAGTCCGGCTCCAAGGTACCATAGCCACAGCTGACATTCGGGACGATCTCTATCCCCGAACGATGCAAGGCACAAGATCAATTCCAACATAGAGGCGCGGCGCTACGAAAACAATGATATCTACATGGGCCCAAAGTGCTTTGGACCATGTATCAGAGCTACAAAATTCCCGAAAGGATTTGCTATCTCAAGACATATCCAAGCCTACGACGGCATTGCTCGCCCAGATACCTGGCTACAGGATTTCTTCCAAGCTTGCTGTATCACCAAAGGCGGAAACAGCCTGGTCGCAACCCGATATCTCCCACTTATGTTGCAGAAGACGGCACGATCATGGCTTAATGAACTTCCGGAGAACACCATCCACAACTGGTATGACATGCAAAGTGCGTTCTTTCAGAATTTCGAAGGCACATAGCGGAGGCCCTGTACGGTCGGAGACCTACAGCGTTGCACCCAGAAGGCCGGAGAAACTTGCCGGGATTACCTTGGACGATGGATCGACACCAAGAACTCCTGTGAAGGAGTAAATGATCAAACTGTGATTGAAGCTTTCATTGCAGGTCTCCCAATTGGTCTACTGCGCCATCGCTTGAAGTGTGACAAGGTCACCGATTTGGAGAGATGATAGAAACAACGAGCAAGTATGTAGATGCTCACGACGATGTAGAGGGATTACTCAATGCCCTAGCTATGCCACAGTCGGCAAAACAACCAAAGCAACAAGCTCAGAAGCGCAAAACTACCTCGGAAGAAAAACCCAACGCGGAAACGGCAGTGGTCACTGCTACTTTCAGGTCTGGAGGACGAGGAGGACACAGCGGAGGCCCCGGGCGTGGCCGTGGGACTTCAAGAGTCCAAGGTAGAGGAGACCAGCAACCGGGCAAAACCTACTCTTGGGCCGACATTGCCAATAACCCATGTGTGCATCACTTAGACGCCAATGGGGGCTCGTCCCACACCAACGCCGAATGTCGTTTCAATGACGACATCAAAAGAGATGACACCGCAGGCTACGAAGCTAAGCAGAAGAAGGGAAAGAAGAATCCTGAAAAAGATAAAGAGACCAAGGAAGATTCCGACATGGAGGAAGCTGATGCTTCAAATCCCAAGCCGAAAGGGAAGAAAATTTTTCTGACCAAGAAAGACACTTATGTCACCTTCCTCGGATCTCAACCAGCAAAGGTCAAGAAAGCAGTTCTACATGAGCTCAATGCAACAGTTCCAGCTGTACCCCAATTTTTGGACTAGTCGGAAGTGGCAATCACATTTGACCGCGCTAATCATCCGCCTAAGTTGCACAGGCGAGGAAAATACGCCTTAATCGTCAATCCACTTATTGACGGTTATGGTTTCTCTAAGACCCTCATGGACGGTGGCAGCAGTATCAATATTCTCTATGTAGAAACGCTATGCCGGATGAAGATCTCGGAGACCCAGCTGAACCATAGCTCTGTGATCTTTCACGGAGTTGTCCCAGGAAGACAAGCTAATTCCCTGGGGGAGATCACTTTGGATGTTACCTTTGGAACTCCAAAGAATTATCGGACGGAGGCACTTTCCTTCGAAGTGGTCCCGTTCAAGAGCACGTACCACGCTATATTCGGACGTCCGGCTTACTGGGATTTTATGGCTCGTCCATGTTACATTTACAATATGATGAAAATTCCAGGTCCCAACGGCGTAATCACTATCAGGGGAGACCCGAAGAAAGCGCGAGAGTGCGAGGATGGAAATGCCGCCTTTGCTGAAGTCGTGTTGCACGCCCAAGAGTACCAGGAGATCAAGAAGTGCATAGATCCGTCCGAGATGCCCGCAATGAAGAAGGAGGTGACAAAGCCAAATTCGGAGTTCAAGGCATCAAAAGAGACGAAGAAGACGCCGTTGAAGGATGATGACCCCTCCAAGGTGACCCAGATAGGCGTAGGACTAGGTAGCGCATAGGAAAGCGTACTCGTCAAGTTCCTCCAAGCAAATCAAGATATCTTTGCATGGCAGCCATCTGACATGACCGGAGTACCTAGGGAACTTGTCGAGCACTCTTTAAATGTAAACCCGAATGCTAAACCCGTCAAACAGTCCTTACGACGTTTCGGCGATGAAAAGCGTAAGGCAATAGCTAAGGAACTAGCACGACTCGAGTTAGCCGGATTCATCGAAGAGATCATCCACACTGAGTGGTTGGCGAATCCTGTAATGGTCCCTAAAAAGGACACCACTGATTTAAGGATGTGTGTTGATTATACTGTCTTGAACAAGGCTTGTCCAAAAGATCCGTTCGCTCTGCCTAGAATTGATCAAGTTATCGATTCTACGGCACGCTCGTAACTCCTCTGTTTTCTCGACGCATATTCCGGTTATCACCAAATCTGGATGAAGGAATCTGACAAAGTCAAAACTTCATTCATAACCCCCTTTGGAACCTTCTGTTGTTACGATGCCCTTTGGGCTGAAGAAAGCAGGAGCTACGTACCAGCGCACGATGCAGCGTTGCCTCCATGACCAACTCGGACGTAATGTACATGCATACGTGGATGATATTGCGGCAATATCCAAAAAGAAGGAAATGCTGATTTCCGACTTGGAGGAAACATTCGCCAATCTATGAAAATACAACATCATGCTTAACCCGAAGAAATGTTTCTTTGGAATACCAGCCGGAAAATTGTTAGGTTTCATCGTGTCTCAAAGAGGCATAGAGGTGAACCAGGACAAAATCAAGGCTATACTCAATATTTCCAGGCCAACTCACCTGAAGGACGTACAAAGACTAACTGGTTGCATTGCTGCAGTCAGTCGGTTTGGAGAAAGAGTCGCACCATTATATAAACTCCTGAAAAAGACCAAGGATTTTGTTTGGACCGACGAAGCTGAAGCTGCACTACAAGACCTGAAGAAAATACTCTCATCTGCTCCTATCCTTGCTGCACCGGAACCACAGGAACCGATGTTGCTTTATCTTGCTGCGACAAACAAGGTCGTTAGTATCGTCATGGTGGTGGAGAGGACAGAGGAAAAACAGGAACACTTGGTGCAACGTCCGACTTACTTTGTCAGCGAGGTCCTGACAGAATCAAAACAGCGGTATCCGCACTATCAAAAGTTGGCTTACGGTGTTTTTCTAGCATCTCGTAAGCTACGGCATTATTTTCAGGAGCATCCAATTACCATGGTGAGCACAGCTCCCATGAGAGATATAATCAACAACAGTGACGCTACAGAACGCGTCGCCAAATGGGGTATAGAGCTTTCAGCTTTTGATATTGAGTATAAACCTCAGATAGCAATCAAATCGCAGATCCTTGCTGACTTTGTCGCTGATTGGACAGAGACAAAGGAGAACATGACTCTCCCCGAGTCGGAATACTGGACCCTCTATTTTGATGGGTCTAAGGCTCGTGGGGGCTCGAGGGCTGGTGTGGTGCTCAAATCACCCCAAGGAGATAAACTTCTATACATGTTTGATACGTCCATTTTGCATCACTATTCTATGTCTTAATTCACTATTATTCATTCATATATTTCATATTGAGAGGTGGTACTTATGTTATTTCATCTGTTTTTGCATGGTTGATGACTTTTGGAGCATGGACCGCTGTAGTCAAAATTCTGATGGAAAAGGTGCTGTTTGGAGGCAAAATTCGCGAAGATCAGAAAATCCGGGAAAATATACGGAAAATCCTATTTTTCTAGAAGGCTAAGGATGCCAGAAGACGGAGCTGCCCGCGCCAGCAGGTGGTGTGGCCGCCCTGGCCCACCTCTGGCTCTCTCCTCTAGCGTATATCATCCTCCCAAAACCCTAAGACTCGGGGAGCGACCACGAAAGATTCCGCCGCCTCTGCAGGGCAGAAAACACTGAGAGAGAGATCTTCGGCAGATAGATTTCTACCGAGGGAATTCCTTCCCGGAGAGGGGAGATCGTCGCTATCATCACCACCATCAAGCTGAACTTCATTGGGATCATCATCATCATCACCACCATCATCATCACCATCAACACCCTCATCACCATCTCCATATTGCTGTAACAATTGAGTTGAATCTTGCATTAGTTCATAGGGGAAACTTTCCTGGTGTTGATTACTCTTTGTTGTTGATGCTATTGAGTGAACCATTGAATTATTGTTTATGTTCAGATTGTTATACATCATTATTCCATGTATGATCATGATCCATATGATGTCTCGTGAGTAGTTCGTTTTGTTCTTGAGGACATGGGAGAAGTCATGTTGTTAGTAGTGGAGTTGTGTTGAGAAAGATTCAATAGTTTGATATTTAAGTTGTGGTGTACTTCTTCTAGTGGTGTCATGTGACATGACACTTCACCTATATGGGCCTAGGGGAATGCATTGTGTATTTGGCTACTAATCGTAGGGGTTGCCAGAGTGACCGAAACCTGAACCCCCGTTAGGAAACCATTGCACAAGGGACGTAAGGGTCTTAGAGTTTAAAGCTGTGGTTAGGTCTCTACCTTAATTACTTTGTTGTACTTATGGATGTTTGCAAGGGGTATAATCACAAGTATGTATTAGTCTTGGATGGGGCGGTACATTAGCACAGGTTCACCCACACAACACTTAGCAAGCTAGAGAACATTAATCAACTATATGAAGCGAAAGCACTTGACAGTCTTCCCATGTGTCCTCGAGAACGTTTGGTCGTCTTAAGTAATACAACCAGCTTGTCCTTTGCTGCATAAAGGATTGGGCCACTTGCTGCATTTATTCCTACTGTCTTTTATTTGCTCGTACTTTGTTTACTTACTTTATCAAAAACCCCTAAAAATCCGTTTGGTAAGTATTTGCAGAGAATTCCTGATCCATACCACTAGCCAACACCTTCTGCTCCTCATTGGGTTCGACACTCTTACTTATCGAAAATACTGCGATACACCCCCTATACTTGTGGGTCATCAAGACTATTTTCTTGCGCCATTGCCGGGGAGTGAAGCTTTATTGGAAAGTGGAACTGGTAAAGGAAACTTCTACTGTGAGTATTGTTTACTTCTGTTAGTTGCTTTATTTTTGGTATGGATAATTCGTTGAGTTTCTTATTTGGTAATGCTACTACCACTGCTAAGGTAGTAGATAAACCACCACCTGCTGAGAATGATGTTTTCAAAATACCTACAAGAATTATTGATCGTGTTATAGATAACTATTATGTTGGGGATGGAACTGTCCATCTCGGTGATCATTTGCTCTTTATACACGAATTATGCGAGTTGTTCAAGTGTGCAGGTATTACTACAGATAAAGTTAAGAAGAAGTTATTCTCATTATCACTGAAAGGAAGAGCTGAGGAATGGTATAAGCTGTTGAAGAATGGTCAAGCTCTGGAATGGGAGGAAATAGTGTCTCTCTTTTATTCAAAGTTTTATCCTCCTAGTGAGATTCATAAAGATCGGAATCAAATATACAACTTTTGGCCTCTTGATGGAGAGAGTACAGCTCAAGCTTGAGGGAGATTGAAGTTACTAATGCTCAAATGTCCCATTCATGAGCTCCCCAACAATATTATTATCAATAACTTTTATGCAAGACTCCCTCTACATGATAAAGATTTATTGGATGCTTCTTGTGCTGGATCATTCACTCGCATGAAAGAAGAAGCTAAATGGGATCTTCTGGACCGTATTCAAGACAATGCTGAAGCTTGGGAGAATGACAAAGGTAGAAAGTCAGGTATAAATTATTATTATGAATGCATTGAATCTTTTATGTAAACTGATGACTTTCAAAATATTAAAAATACTTATGGTCTAGACTCTCAAGCTATTGCTTCTTATTTTAAGGCTTTTGCTTCCTATATTGAAGTGCCTAAAAAGAAGTGGAATAAGTATCATGAACCTTATAAAGATATTGCTAAGAGTGTTCCTGCAAGAAATACTGAAGTTTATACTGCTCATCATGTTTGACCTGAACCTTATATTGAGAAAATGCCTTTTCCAGTTAAGGTAAAGGAACATTCTATGATAGCTAGTATGGTTAATGAAAGTACAAATAAGGCTGTTGAACCTAATAAACAAATGGTTGATGAACCTATAATAGCAAATGTGAAAGACTTTGTTACTAAATATGAGAAAGAGGGACACCCTATCCTTTGTAAGGATACCTCTAATATTGTTTCACACAGTAGAGTTATGAGAGCTAGTATTCCTGTGTTTTCTGTTAGAATAAGTGATCATTGCTACGATGGTCCTTGTGATAGCTATATTGTTAAGTTTATGCATGATACTGAAAGTTACTATGATAGAGGGAAAAGTGTTCTTATGCATCTCAACAATATCAAGTTTCCTCGTTTTATGCTGAAAGTTTTTATGTTGCACTTCTTTTGCTTCCCTATGCAAGTTGCCTCTGTTTTCAACAACTTGTTTGTTTACAAAATTCCCTTGCATAGGAAGTGGGTTAGACTTAAACTTGTGTATTTTTACTTCTTAATGCTCTCTTTCGCTTCAATTCATATTCCTATGAGAGCGTCTTCAAAATTATAATGCCCATCTTAATGGCTTTAAAAAAAGAGCTTTTTGGGAGACACCTCAATTTGTTTTTGCTTTCAGTTTGTTTTTGTTTCTTTGAGTCTTCGAAGTTATTACTTCGGTAATAACCTCTCCTTATCCGTTTTGTTTGGTTTTTGTGTCAAGATCAATCTCTAATAAGAGAGAAGTAATATTTGGGGAAGTTGCTGTCCCGAAACAGATTTTTGTGCTTCACCGTAAAAATTCGTGAGAGATCTCTGTATGTCAGATTGAGCTGTAATTTTTTGTGCTTCTGCCCCAGGTTGTTATTTAACTTTCACTAGTTTTTCACTTTTTGATTTGAGCAACAGAAGATTTTCGAAAAAATTGATCTTTATCTGCTGGTCTGTTTTGACAGATTTTGCCACTCTTGCATTTGCTTCTTTATTAGATTTCCTTTTTGAATTCTTTTTGGGTTTTCGGAAGGAGTTGCTACAGTAGCTTATGTTTTGATGGTTTTCAGTTGAAGTTGAACACAAAAGGTTTTATCACTTCACTTATAATAATGTTGCTAATGAGAACTGTGTGAAGTTTTGTGTGAAAGAAATTTCCAGGAAGTGGAGATAATGGTGTAATAAGGAAGATAAGGGTTTTATGACTCAAGTAATAAGTGTATGAAGATGAAGATATTGATGATATTCAAGTAATGACTCTGGAAGAATCAACTAGATACCAAATTCAGAGACCTGCAGAGTCTGTTTTCAAATAGGTAACAGTTCTGGTAAGAAAAGTTCCACGAAAATACTATCCAACTATATTTTTGCAGTTTTTAGCCAATAAGGAAAGCTACGAAGCGAAAAAGGGGCCAAAATGGAGCCAGGGTGGCTCACACCACCCTGTAGTGCGGGCCCTCCCCTGGCCGCGCCACCAGGTGGTGAGTCCACCCCGGACCCCGCCTCCGACTCGTTTTCTCCCAGTACCTTCCTTTTGATATGAAACTTCGTAATATATACCCCCCCGGATCCCCCGAGGTTCGTATATCGTGTTTTTGCCGTGTTTTTGTTTTGATCTGTTTCTGTCAGGACATACTCTTTGAAAGCTTAGAAGCACAATGGTGTTCGCCAAGGATAAAGGAAAGGAGCCTATGGAGGAAGATCTCCAAGACCCCAAGCAGGTGCTGGTACCTTTAGTCACTTTCCCTACATCAACGGAAGCCCTACGAGTCACTAAGGAGTTCTGCGATAAGTACCGAGATTTGAGGAGGAAGGTGGACATGCTTCAGTGGGAGAATGATAGGCTTCACAAGATGCTGGAAGATTTCCTCACGTCAACTAAGAAAATATTACCACCACCACCGAAGGAGTAATTCGTCATCAGGTTTGGCATCCCCTTGGTTTGTTCCAAGCTTGGGGGAGTGCCGTGGTATCACATCACTATCGTCTATCTTTTTACCTTTTTAGTAGAGTCATATCTTGAATAGAGGAGTTATTATGTAGTATGGTTTGCATTATGGAAGTGTCCCCTCTCTCGTTAGAAATTATCCCTTGGTGTGAGTTGCCGTTATGGATTATTAATGAGAAGTTCTATCATTCACTCTTTTGCATAGCTTATATTAGTTTTCAGTTCATGGTTATATGATTGATCTTGTTGTTAGTATTGGTATCACTTTGGGATCATTGAGTTAATTTAGTTGGTTTTGGTAAACCTGGCTCGGTCAGTAGCAACACTATTTTTGAGAGTTGAATGAAAAAGATAGAAGTACTCTAAAGAAAAATAATTTCATCATCTTTCTTTCTTGATTTTCTCATAAGTCTAGTATTCTCTAGTTAAGATCTTTTGTGCTTCCAAGGAAGATTGCATGTTTGCCTTTATCACTTGTATGTTTGTTTGTTTCCTTCAACTCTTATACTTGCTACCCAGCCTTGCTAGCCAAAAACCTGTACTGAGAGGGTATTGTTCTCGTGCATCCACCTCCTTAAAACCAAAACCTTTACCATTTGTGTCCACCATACCTACCTAGTAGCATTATTGCTATTCCAAGTAAATTCTTGTTTTATCTACCTCCCAAATTAAACTTGTTATGTGAAAATTAGTGATTAAAGCTCTCATGAACTTGATGGCACACTTTACTTTCTTGCACTTAATAAACTTGAACCATTGTGCTCACCTATGTTGCGTATATGCTTGCGCTTTGTAAGTTGTGAATTAGCAGAACCATGCTGTCATGGGGAACGCTTTCAACATTGCACCGGTACTTTGTACCTAGTTGATATCATGTTCTTTTGTCTATGGATGTCGTCGGTGTGAAATGAAAGGGGAGCTTGTAAGTCCATGGAGTTATGCATATGTGTTAGAGAAATGCCTGGGCTGCTGGTCTAATCCATGCTGACATGGTGGAAACCTGCAGCGTAACCATAACGAGTATCTATGAAGCATTCTTCTTATAAAAAAACAGAGATGGAGATTGAAAAAAGAGAAAAAAGAGATATTATGAAAAGAGGAAAGAGAGAAAAAAGCACCATATTCCCATGGTAAATAAGAAGATTGCTGAGATGCTTGTTGTCTGCTTGCCTTGTCATTTTGATATGGGGATTCTTCCGTATCATCGGGCAAGGGGTACCCCGTTGGCGGTTCTCTATGATACACATATGCTTACAATGACAAGAACTTACCGGTGACTAAACTTGAGTAGCATGAGGAGCGGCCCTCGTATTCAAGGGACATGAGATTCTCAATTTACCACTTGACAATGCATATCCTCATATTTGATCACTTTAACCTTAATCACCTAAAGATGCCTATGATAGGGGAAATGAGAGCTGAAAGCTAGTAAGTATCATAATTTTTGGGAGCTCTTTATGAGACTTGCAATCCCTGCTTCCCTCTGTGAAGGGCCTTTCTTTTACTTTTTAGTTAAGTCAGTAAACCTATTCCCTTCTATCTCAGCAAATATTTTTAGTTGTTGTGTTTCATTCATTCATATGATGATTTATTAAATCATGTTTCTTATGTTCCTTGTTTAGCACATTGCTCTTATCTTGATGTTTACTACTTTGAAAGCTATCTTTGAAAACCAGTTATTTGTGAACTCCAGCAAATTATCAACTATTCTTCGACCAAGAGCTAAGTTTGCCATTACCAATTATGATTCACTTTATGTATCTTTATTGTGTTTCCTTTACTCATTGCAAGTTGAGTTATATAATAGTGAGTTGTCTTCTATTATGATCTATGCACTTGATGGATGTGATGCTTCTTGTCTGTATTCTTTTATCGACTCTTCACTCCATAAACCTGAGGCCATGTTTATTGAGCTCAGTTTCGCTTGGGGACAAGCAAAGTCTAAGCTTGGGGGGAGTTGATACGTCCATTTTGCATCACTATTATATGTCTTAATTCACTATTATTCATTGATATATTTCATATTGAGAGGTGATACTTATGTTATTTCATCTGTTTTTGCATGGTTGATGACTTTTGGAGCATGGGTCGCTGCAGTTAGAATTCTGATGGAAAAGGTGTTGTTTGGAGGCAAAATTCGCGAAGATCAGAAAATCCGGGAAAATATACAGAAAATCCTATTTTTCTAGAAGGCTAAGGATGCTAGAAGACGGAGTGGAGATGGGCCATAGGGGGCCCACACCACCCCCTGGCGCGGGCAGCCCTAGGCCACGCCAGCAGGTGGTGTGGCCGCCCTAGCCCACCTCTGGCTCTTTCCTCTGGCGTATATCATCCTCCTGAAACCCTAAGACTCGGGGAGCGACCATAGAAAGATTCCGCCGCCTCTGCAGGGTAGAAAACACCGAGAGAGAAAGATCTCTCCGGCAGACAGATTTCTGCCGGGGGAATTCCTTCCCGGAGAGGGGAGATCGTCGCTATCATCACCACCATCAAGCTGGACTTCATCGGGATCATCATCATCATCACCATCATCATCACCATCAGCACCCTCATCACCATCTCCATATTGCTGTAACAATTGAGTTGAATCTTGCATTAGTTCATAGGGGAAACTTTCCCGGTGTTGATTACTCTTTGTAGTTGATGCTATTGAGTGAACCATAGAATTATTGTTTATGTTCAGATTGTTATACATCATTATTCCATCTCTGATCATGATCCATATGATGTCTTCTGAGTAGTTCGTTTTGTTCTTGAGGACATGGGAAAAGTCATGTTGTTAGTAGTGGAGTTGTGTTGAGAAAGATTCAATAGTTTGATATTTAAGTTGTGGTGTATTTGGCTACATGACACTTCACCTATATGGGCCTAGGGGAATGCATTGTGTATTTGGCTACTAATCATAGGGGTTGCCAGAGTGACCGAAACCTGAACCCCCGTTAGGAAACCATTGCACAAGGGACGTAAGGGTCTTAGAGTTTAAAGCTGTGGTTAGGTCTCTACCTTAATTACTTTCTTGTACTTACGGATGTTTGCAAGGGGTATAATCACAAGTATGTATTAGTCTTGGATGGGGCGGTACATTAGCACAGGTTCACCCACACAACAATTAGCAAGCTAGAGAAGATTAATCAACTATATGAAGCGAAAGCACTTGACAGTCTTCCCATGTGTCCTCGAGAACGTTTGGTCGTCTTAAGTAATACAACCGGCTTGTCCTTTGCTGCATAAAGGATTGGGACACTTGCTGCATTTATTCCTACTGTCTTTTATTTGCTCGTACTTTGTTTACTTGCTTTATCAAAAACCCCTAAAAATCCGTTTGGTAAGTATTTGCAGAGAATTCCTGATCCATACCACTAGCCAACACCTTCTGCTCCTCACTGGGTTCGACACTCTTACTTATCGAAAATACTATGATACACCCCCTATACTTGTGGGTCATCAGTGTTGCAGATCCACTTCACAGCGACAAATAATATTGCCGAGTATGAAGCACTGATGCATGGAATCCGGATTGCTAAAGATATTGGCATCCGACGTTTGATGTGTTACGGAGATTTGGATCTTGTTGCTCAACAAGTGTCGGGTATTTGTATTGAAAATAAATACATGGCAACATATAAAGCTGTCGTGGATGATCTATCTAAATCGTTCGAAGGGTTTGAGGTTCAACACATCCCTTGAGTAGAAAACAAGGAAGCAGATGCATTATCTCGGATAGGCTCTGCGCGGAAAGAGGTCCCGGATGGCGCTTTTCTAGAGCACCTTAAAGTTCCCTCAATAAAGGGAGTAGATGAGGAATATCTGACCAAATCCGACTCACCTATAATAGCAGTCTTAGCTGTAATTCCCAGCTGGACCCAACCCTACCTTGATTATCTGGTAGATGGCAAATTACCTGAAGATGAGGTTCTGAGCCGGCAGATTATCCGACGAGTGAAAGCCTACACTGTAGTTAAAGGTGAGCTCTATAAGCGGAGTGTTTATGGGGTTTTTCAGCGCTGCGTATCTCTGGAAGAAGGAGTGGCAATCTTAAGAGAAATCCACAAAGGCGAGTGTGGTCACCATGCTGCAGCCAAACCTTTAGTGGCAAAAGCTTTTAAACACGGATTTTTATGGCTTACAGCTCAGGCAGATGCCGAACGATTAGTCAAGACGTGCAAAGGCTGCCAAAAGTACGCCAAACAAACTCATGTTCCGGCTGATCAGCTGCGAACAATACCTATAACATGGCCTTTTGCGGTCTAGGGGCATGATATGATAGGACCGTTTAAACAAGCTCCAAGTAGATTTACTCACCTCTTAGTGATGGTGGATAAGTTCACCAAATGGATCGAGGCTAAAACCCGTCACTAGTTGTGATGGAGCAACAGCCAAAAGATTTGTTGAGGATGTTATAATCCGGTATGGTTATCCGCATAGCATTATCATGGACAACGGGAGTAACTTATCTATGGGAGAATTGGCCGAATTCTGCAACAAGCAAAATATCCGGCTTGACATTGCGTCAGTCGCACATCCACAGGCTAACGAACAAGTCGAAAGAGCAAATAGTTTAATCCTACAAGGCCTAAAACCGAGACTCGAAGCACCACTACGACGTGTTGCGGGGGCTTGGGCAGAGGAATTACCCTCTGTAATATGGAGTTTACGAACGACTCCGAACAGGTCAACCGGATACACACCTTTCTTCTTGGTCTATGGCGTAGAAGCAGTTCTTCCTAGTGATTTGATTCACACTTCTCCTAGAGTGGCCGCGTATATTGAAGAGGATGCCGAGATTTCTCGACAAAATGATCTTGACTTAGTCGAAGAAGTTCGCGTCGTTGCTGAAATGAGATCAACAGCCTATCAGCAGAAGTTACGCAAGTATCATAGCCAGAGAGTCCGAACAGATCTTTCAATAAAGGTGATTTGGTTCTCCGGCTTGTGCAACAAAGAAAGCACAAACTTTCCCCAGTATGGGAAGGGCCCTTTTTAGTTAGTCGAGTATTGCACAATGGTTCGTACTACTTGATGGCTCAATGCACGGCGCCCAGAAAAATGCTTGATGGTGGTGTTGATGTAGAGCTCGTTGGGAACCCCAAGAGGAAGGTATGATGAGCGCAGCAACAAGTTTCCCTAAGTTATGAAACCAAGGTTTAATCGAACTAGTAGGAGCAAGGAAACACCTCAAAGGTGTTACTAGCTAAGCTTTGGCAGGGCGCACTACCGGTGCTAGTAGCAACGTGGAGACCTGCACAACAAAACCATAGAACTTTGTCCCCAACTTGCGATGAGGTTGTCAATCTCACCGTGTTTTGTGGAAAACAAAGGATTAAACGTATCGAATGGAAAGAAGTGAAAGTTTGTAGAAAGTAAACACAAAGCAGTAAAAGATTGTAGATTGTATGTAAACTAAAGGACCGGGATCCATAGTTCACTAGAGGTGGCTCTCCTTAGATAGATAACATGCTGGGTGAACAAATTACAGCGGGGCAATTGACAAACACCGAGAAAGCAATACATGCATATACTAATCATCTTGACTCCTCTGAGACTTGATTAGGCATTACAACATAATACATAGACCACCATCCAACTGCATCTATGACTAATAATCCACCTTCAGGTTATCATCCAAACCCCCTCCAGTATTAAGTTACAAGCAACAGATTATTGCTTTACGAACTGCGTGTAAAGTAAACAATACGATTGTTCTATGAACAAAGGATTGTTGTTTTCTACCTAGTAGCAACAACACATCTAGTACCTTAGAGATTTCTGTCACTTCCCCAGATTACTAGAGGCATGAACCCACTATCGAGCATAAATACTAACTCTTGGAGTTGCTAGCATCTACTTGGCCAAGATAGCTACTAACAACGGAAAGGATGCAAGATCTCAAATAACGAAGACATGATAGAATCAATAATCAATCTGAAATAGCATCTCAATATCCATCGGATCCCCGCAAACACAACATGTATGAATTACAAATAGATGATCTTGATCATGAGCAGACTCACAAGATCTAAACATGAAAGCACAAAGGAGGAGAAACCAGCCATCTAGCTACTACATGGATCCGTAGTCCAAGGATGAACTACTCACGCATCACACCGGAGGCTTGCATGGTGATGAAGAAGGCCTCGGTAAATTCCCTCTCGGCAGGGTGCGAAGAGCTTCAGATCCCCGATCTAGGGATGGAGATGACGGCGGCTCAGACTCTTCGTGGATTTTTGATCGGTACCTAGGGTTTTCGTCGAGGAAACTTATAGGCGGAAGGAGAGGCCGAGGGTCTGAGGCGGCGGACCACCTGGCGTGGGCGGCCTGGCAGCCGAGTGGTGTGGCCAGCCCCAACCCTTCTCCGTCTCGTGATTCAGCACTTGATCCTTCCGAAAAATAGGCACTTTGGCTTTGTCCCGTCCAATTCGAGAATATTCATTTTCGACTTTTCGGAACCAAAAATAACAGAAAAGCAAAAGTGGCACTATGGCTCTTGTTAATAGGTTAGTCCAAGAAATCATAATAAAAGTACTCCAAAGTTGGAACAAAACACAAGAAAGTGGATAAAACCAAGCATGGAACATCAAAAATTATAGATACATTTGCAATGTATCAACATCCCCAAGCTTAACTCCTGCTCGTCCTCGAGTAGGTAAGTGATAAAAAGAAATAATTTTTGAGGTGACATGCACCATCAAAAACTTGATCAAAGTATTTTCAAAACTCAAAGTTGGGATCAAAGTACTTCAATCATAACATGAAAGACAAAGTTCTAGCAATAAGCAAAGAAACTATGATACAACATGAAAAGGCACAAACAAAAGATTCATGAATAACATGCTTTGCAAGACGTTTATTTGTTTCACATAAAGAAAACATAGCATAAAAGTATTCAGCTTGTTCCTCAATAGAGTAGCAAATATAAATGCATAGGACACCTTCAAAGTTCATAAGAGTGACTAGATACAATAGTTTCAAACAAGCAATAACAAGTTATGCATCAATCAACTAGTCTTGGGACAATGCACATAGAACTAAGAATGGCCACTATGCTCTCAAAGTAGTGCATAAAGATAGAAGGTGGAGACTCAATATAATGGTGGAAGAAAGACCTTTTGTAAAAGGAAGTAGGGATTCAAGTCTCATAAAGAGCTTCCAAAAATTATGGTACTTATAGCTTTCAGCTCTCATTGCCCCTATCATAAGCATCTTGAAGGTGATTAAGTTTAAAGTGACACAACTAAGAGGATATGCTTGACAAGTTATAAACCGAAATCTCACGCCCCTTACTTACGAAGACCGATCCTCATGCTACTCAACTTCAGTCACGAGTAAGCTCTTGTCATTGTAAGTATATGTGTATCATTAAGAACCGCCAATGGGGTACCCCTTGCACATGATACGGGAGCTTTCCCATAATCAAAATGACAAGGCAAGCAGACAATGAGCATCTCAGCAATCTTTTTATTTGCTATTTGCATAGTTTTTATTGAGGATGCTTCATAGAGTGCTCACTATAGTGATGCTGCAAGTTTCCACTATGATTAGGCATGGCTTAGGCTAGCAGCCCAGGCGTTTCTCTAACACATATACAAACTCCATGATCTTACAAGTTCCACTTTTATTTCACACTGCCGGGATCCGTAAGCAAAAGAACATAATATCAACGGGGTACAAAGTACAAGTGCAATGTTGAAAGCGTTCCCCATGGTACATGGTTCTGCTAATTTCAACTTATAAAGCGCAAGCATATACGCAACAAAGAAGGACCCAATGGTTCAAGTTTATTAGAGGCAATAAAGTAAAGTGTGCCATCAAGTTTGTGAGAGCTTTAATCACTAGTTTTCTCATAACAAGTGGAAGGTAAACAAAAGCATGAATATACTTGGAATAGCATAAGCTAGTAGGTAGGTATGGTGGACTCTTTGGAATAACTTGGTTTAGGGAGTTGGATGCATGAGTGGAACTCATACTTGGTTGTGGAGGCTAGCAAAAAGGGGGCGACAAACTAAGAGAGAAATAATGGCCATAATCATGCAAAGCGACAAAACATCATTGATCAAAGCATAAAGTGATACTACAAGTTGAAAACTAAAGGATCATAAAGGTTATGGTGACTTGGGATAGTCATAACATGGTGTGAGCATGTGCCAAGTCAACCCAAATAAAGCATCAAAGGAGAATACCACTGTACTATGCTTTAATATGCTAAAACAACACATGATTCATCCAAGGCACATTAAGCAATCTCAATTGTTTATAACAAGTCATCCTACAGCAAAGAATACTAAGCATAAAGCCAAAACAATATCAAGCATGGCATGACGAAGCATAGCCACAGTCAAAAACGAGCTCTTTTTACCACATAAGCATGAACTTTGCTTCTCTTTTCCAAACCAAACCAAACTATTTGTAAACCAAAGTGTGAAAGAGGGGGTCCAAACAACTTATTCAGAAAACTAAACAAACCAAGCAAACTAAAAACCAAAATAAAAACGAAAAAGAAGATGCTCCAAGAGAAACACAACTGTGCACGAAACAATAAAAATGAAGCGTTTGGAAGAAACCTGGAATTTTTATTGATGAAGAAGGGGATGCCTTGGGCATCCCCAAGCTTTGACGCTTGTACTTCTTGGATATTTCTTGGGGTGACACGCGTGGCATCCCCAAACTTGAGCTTTAGTCCATCCTTCATCTCATTACTCATTCCTTCCATACACCTGAAATTTTTCCTTCATACAAAACTTCACACAATCTCATTAGCAACATTAGTGCACTTAAGATAAATAAGTCTCAAGGTTCAGTTCTAACACCAAATAAACTTCCATTAGAACACTAGCTACTGTAGCTCTTCCCTCAACAAGCTCAATTCCCCAAAGGAACTCAAGAAGGAACTAACAAGAAGCAAATGCAGAAAATGGCAGAAATCTGTCAAAACAGACCAGCAGGTAAAAACCATTTTTTTCGAAGACCTTCTGTTGCTCAAATCAAAAAGTGTTGAACTAACGAAAGTTAGATAACAACCCGGGGCAGAAGCACAAACAATTAAAGCTCAATCCAACGTACAGAGCTCTCTCAGGAATTTTTACGTTGAAGCACAGAAATCTGTTTCGGGACAGCAACTTTCCCAATCATTACTTCACTCTCATTAGAGGTTACTTTTGGCACAAAAACCAAATAAAAAGGATAAGAAGAGGTTATTACATAGGTAATAACTTCCAATACTCATCTAAAACTCTTGGGTTATCTCCCAACAAGTACTTTTCTTTAACGCCTTTAAGTTAGGCATAAGAAGCAAAGAAAGAATCAAGTGTTCTCAAATGAAGAAGCATTAAGATCAATACCAGAAATATTTTCAACAAGGCAAGGTATATCATCCAAATAAGTTCTAGAGGATCCTCTCTCAATGCTCTTAGGTTCACTATTCTCATCAAAAGGGTTTGCAGGAACAATCCAATCAAGATTCTTTTCTATGGCATCATGTATTGCTACTAGTTTAAAGGGTATTGGTATCTTAGGTTCCTCCCCATTAGGTTCGGTTTTTTTCATCTTTTCTCGTGTACCAACAACATCTACGCATGAGCCTAGCATATTGAAACGTTCAAAAACTTTTCTAGCTTCCTTGGCAACATCATAGAATTCTTTAAACAAAGTTTCGAGAATAAAACCCCTCTTTTCAGGATCCTCAATTTCTTTAAGATTAAGAAACATCACTTGCATTAAGGGGTTGAGGTTAACAAACCTAGCTTCTAACATGTGAATTAAAGAAGCTGCAACAATCTCATAATTCGGAGCAAGTTCTACAAGGGATCTATCCTCAGTATCTTCATGTTTGCTAACATGATTAAAGAATTCTTCAATGCTATCTTTCCCAATTATAGAACCACTACCAATTGGAAGGTCTTTCAGGGTGAATGTAGGGATCAACATGGTGAACTAAAGGAGACTTATTTTTTTTGTGTTTTTGATAAAGAAAGCAAACAAGTAAAACTATTTTTTTTGGATTTTTGAAGAACAAAACAAGCAAACAAAGCAAAAAGAAACTAAGCAAAACAAAAACAACAAAGTAAAGAGATTGGTTATGAGGGACTCCCCTTATGAAGATGTCCTTGACTCCCCGACAACGGCGCCAGAAAAATGCTTGATGGCTCAATGCACGGCGCCTAGAAAAATGCTTGATGGCGGTGTTGATGTAGAGCTCATTGGGAACCCCAAGAGGAAGGTATGATGAGCACATCAGCAAGTTTCCCTCAGTTATGAAACCAAGGTTTAATCGAACCAGTAGGAGCAAGGAAACACCTCAAAGGTGTTACTAGCTAAGCTTTGGCAGGGCGCACTACCGGTGCTAGTAGCAACGTGGAGACCTGCACAACACAACCACAGAACTTTGTCCCCAACTTGCGATGAGGTTGTCAATCTCACCGTGTTTTGCGGAAAACAAAGGATTAAACGTATCGAATGGAAAGAAGTGGAAGTTTGCAGAAAGTAAACATAAAGCAGTAAAAGATTGTAGATTGTTTGTAAAATAAAGGACCGGGATCCATAGTTCACTAGAGGTGGCTCTCCTTAGATAGATAACATGCTGGGTGAACAAATTACAGCGGGGCAATTGACAAACACCGAGAAAGAAATACATGCATATACTAATCATCTTGACTCCTCTAAGACTTGATTAGGCATTACAACATAATACATAGACCGCCATCCAACTGCATCTATGACTAATAATCCACCTTCAGGTTATCATCCGAACCCCCTCCAGTATTAAGTTGCAAGCAACAGATTATTGATTTACGAACTGCGTGTAAAGTAAACAATACGATTGTTCTATGAACAAAGGATCGTTGTTTTCTCCCTAGTAGCAACAACACATCTAGTACCTTAGAGATTTATGTCACTTCCCCAGATTACCAGAGGCATGAACCCACTATCGAGCATAAATACTAACTCTTGGAGTTGCTAGCATCTACTTGGCCAAGATAGCTACTAACAACGGAAAGCATGCAAGATCTCAAATAACAAAGACATGATAGAATCAATAATCAATCTGAAATAGCATCTCAATATCCATCAGATCTCTGCAAACACAACATGTATGAATTACAAATAGATGATCTTGATCATGAATGGAGCTCACAAGATCTAAACATGAAAGCACAAAGGAGGAGAAACCAGCCATCTAGCTACTACATGGATCCGTAGTCCAAGGATGAACTACTCACGCATCACACCGGAGGCTTGCATAGTGATGAAGAAGGCCTCCAGGGTGAATTCCCTCTCCAGGTGCCGGAAGAGCCTTGATCCCCGATCTAGGGATGGAGATGACGGCGGCTACAGACTCTTTCGTGGATTTTTGATCGGGTACCTAGGGTTTTCGTCCCGAGGGCAACTTATAGGCGGAAGGAGAGGCCGAGGCGGTGCTAGGGGTGGTCAGACCACCCCCTGGCACGGGCCAGGCCTGGCTGCGTGGCCAGGTGGTGTGGCCGGCCCCCAGCCCTTCTCTGTCTTGTATTCTGGCACTTGATCCCTTCCGGAAAAATAGGCACTTTGGCTTTTGTCCCGTCCAATTCCGAGAATATTCATTTTCTGACTTTTCTGGAACCAAAAACAACAGAAAACTGGCAGCTGGTACTGTGGCTCTTGTTAATAGGTTAGTCCAAGGAATCATAATAAATGTACTCTAAAGTTGGAACAAAACACAAGAAAATGGATAAAACCAAGCATGGAACATAAAAAATGATAGATATATTTGCAATGTATCACTACTTAATTGACATGAGGCCAGTCAAAGAAAGACATGCTACTAAGAAGAGAAAGAGAGCTGGAGGCAGTACAAATCCAGATGAGTTAGACAGACCGTGGAATATTGCTCATCTACGTCCCTTTTATTCTTAGTTTATCCTTCTTTGTAATCATATATATGTACATGTTCTGTGAGAAATAAAAGTTTTGGTTGCCTCAAGTTTTTCTGAGAAGTTTTTACCATCTTATTTCCGAATGATCATGTCATAGTCGAAAATTCCAGAATGCTTGAAAGTACTTTATGCTCATGTTCGTTCTGGTTTAGATTTCTGATTCTAAAATTTCTACCTTCGGGTATAACTCTAAAGTTTCTAGTCTTTACTTTGGTTATTTGTCTAATTGCCAGATGCGGATATTTTCCGAGTAGTGAATTGTTGGTACTGGAAGCCAGCTTTGTTTCCGAGTTTAAACTGGTTTGGCAATTGAGCTCCGTTGCTCGGCAAAGTTTCCGGGCAGAAGGTTTAGCCGGCTCACGAAAGGGACGAGGCGGAAAGCCAGATAAACGGTAAGTATAGACGAAAAAAATAATACAAATGTTTCTAGCAATCTATGATGCAGAAGGAGAAGAAGGAGTTTCTGACTCGCTAGATACATCGCCTTGATATCGTTCCGATATGTCCACATTCGAAATGGTGCGGTCATCGTCGGAAACTTCTGCTGCTTCTTCTGGAGGTGGAGGCGGAGTGTCCACGCGGGTGAAGAAAGGAGTGTCGTAGCTGGTCAAATCAGCCACGTGACACCCATATCCGGCACAGGAGTCCATAATAGCCTTGATGTCGTGCTCCTGGCCGTCTTCATCCACTGTAGAATACCCTCTGGTCACTTGCCATATCTCCATGCTTCCATGGTGGCTCATGACCATGGTGAGAGCGTTCTGTGCTGCGGATCGCGCGTAGGACATATTCCAATCCTGGATAAGCTACGGCATCTCCTTTGCCTTGTCCCGCACCTGAAAATCCGACATGCTATGCATGTCCGGAATCTTGAGAGCTTCTCCAATATCCTCAAGGGATTGGCGGAAGTCATGAAGCAGGTCACCGACTTGGGTAAGCCGGTGGGTGCGGGGCTCGGCGGAGGTGGAGTCCGTCAAGTTCAGAGGACCTATACACAAAACAGTTAAGAAAATCTGACATTGAAAGAAGTCGAAGAAAATAGACAAGTCAGACAGATGGAACATACCGAAGATGACATCGTCAATCTTGGTCTTCTCTTCCTGAAGACTCCGGAGTTCAGCCCGGAGCGCCTCGGAAAGGTCCTTCTCTCTGCACAGCTCATTACTAAGGTCCGAGATTTTCTGATCTTGAGCGGCAATCTTGCGATCACGCTCGTCAGTAGCCATGGAGGAGGACTCGAGAACTTGAGCTATGATCTTCTCATGATCTGCTTTGAGCTTATCCAGCTCTTGGCGAAGTTCCTTGTTCTCCACCACCAAAGTTTTGAGGTTCTCGGCCTCTTCAATCATGGCGCAGGACTGTTTTACCAGCGCTATAAGTCAAAAAAGAACAACAGTTCAGTCAAAGTTCGACTATGAAAACATGAAAGACAAGGTTTGAGTCTCGGAATGTTTACCTTCGGCCTCATCCTTGGAGACCTTAAGCTCAGCATTCTTAAGTCGGAGAGCCTTGATCTCTCTCTGCTTGTTGCAAACATTTTTCAACAAATCCTGGTTATAGGAACATACTTTCTGTAAGTCAGAATACCCAAAGTCAGAAGTGTACTAAAGACTCGGGCTAATATGTTTACTAATATCAGCACGAGCCTTGGGGGCTACACTAGTTCATTCTTTGGCATCCTAAGGAAGCATAAACCCGGATTATATATCCTACTTCATGCTTGGGGGCTAGAGGATATGATATGAAATGAGGGAAAAACAAGAGTTAGAATTCCGACTTACATATTGCTCGTGAGTAAGTTTATCCAAACTCGCATTTACTTCAACAACAACCTTCTCAGCGAGAGTCAGAGGGACCACTGGCGCTGTTGGAAGCTCACCGGTCCTTATCCTCTCGTCGCGAAGACGCACTTGTGCAGGAAGGTCAGAGTACTTGATGTCCTCTGCCTCTTGTGCTTCTTCTTTGGCAGACAAATTTCTTTTCTCCAGGCATTGCCTTGCCAGCCGCTGGATCTCCTCCGCAGATTTCCGGGACAAGCCAAACTTGGCAACACCCGGTGAGAAGGTTTTCGGTGAAGATCTCTGCCGAGGGATCATTACCCGGAGAGGGTTCACCCTTATATATACCTGACTCACTCATGGTGACGTCAGTTTGTGATTCAAGGATCACAGGCTCCGTTGACTGAGCCGGATCTTCTGCGGCAGCCGGAGAAGGAATGATCACCGGTGTTGCGGAAGGATGGGGGGCAGGAGTCGGAGGAGCCACGGCAGGAGAAGCCATGGAAAACTTCGTCTGTCGCAAGGGCTTCGAAGAAGTTCCCTTCCCCTTGCCCTTGATGAGCTGCTTAGCTCTGAGAATGTAATAAAGTCGAAAACATTACATCTCGAAAGAAATTTCGAGTAGGGTACAAAGGCGGAAATTGTGTTGAAAGTTACCTCTTCACCATAGGCACCTCCTTTGTGCCGACAACCACTGTTGGAGCCTTGCGTTTCTTAAGCGCAATGTCCGGCAATGGGACCAGTTCCGCCTCCTGAGAAAACTCTGGAGGATATCCCTCGAGTGGAGCAAGGTCCGACTCAGGGAGGTCAGTAAGCTGAAAAGAGGAAAACATATCAGTACTACGATATAAACTTAAAGATTGAAACACATAAAAAGGTTTATTGTTAGAAGTTTATCGGCACTACGGGGTTTTCCGTCGTATGCATATCCAGAGAAACCTCCGGGATCCTCCTCTTGATTTGCTCCCTTACCAGCCATTTAATCTGGCTTATGTAACCTTGCAAGGTATAGGCTCTGGGGCTGATGCGGAGGGAATATTTCTTGGACGACGTGATGGAGTGCATTAGTCTGTCTCCGTGGTACTAAAGGGGTTGGATCCGGCGTGAGACCCAACATTGGACCAAGTCGGATCCCTTCAATCCTTTGTGTTTGATCAGATATTCGATCCGCCTCTTAGCGAGGATCAGATCGTCATTGAGAGCCGGAGGAGCCTCGTCCCAAGACGGGTGGGCCGTGGCAGCTCCGTCGATGAAAGCCGGCAAAGCAGTGGCTTTGCCGGGAGCCGGAATATCCTTGTGATAAAAGAAGGTGGCTGGCCACTGTTTGACCGAGTCACTAGCTAAGATCTTGGGATATGCGCGCTCGCGTCTAAGTGAAAAACTAATTGTACCGGTGATATAAGGAACACCGGCGGTAATAGAATTTCTCTGGACATGGAAGTAATACCGGAATAAGGTAAGACTCATCCTAATACCAAGAAATCCCTCACACAAAGCCGCATAGGCGCTCATGTCTAGGAGAGAGTTGGGAGGAAGATGGTGGAGATGAACACTATAGTGATCTATCACCTCGGAAAAGAATTCCGAGAGAGGAAATGACAAACCTCTGTCGAGGTGGGTGCCGAAGTGGACCCGCTCGCTGGCGCGCGGGTTGGGGACGGTCTCCCTGAAGCCGCTCCGCCAGTCGCCGGCGTGGAGGAGCCCTTCTGTCTCCACGCCGCGGAGCTTCTCGTCATCAAGCACGCAGGGGATCCAGACCCCGCGGAAGCTTTCCTTCTCCGCCGCCGCTTCCGTCGCCGTCGTCGCCGCCGCTGCCGCCAAACCGGAAGAGGATGAAGAAGCCATTTCTCCGGTGAGCTTGTGATCTAGGATGGGTAGCGCTAGGAGTTTTTTTGGGGGAAAGCAGAGGAGCTCTGTGCACGGGGGAGATTTGGAGGAGAGGAAACAACAAGGGAACAGGTGAAGAAAGGAGGAGGAGAATCCTCACCCCTTATATCCACCTAACCGTGCCAAGATTCGTGCAAATACTACAGTGTAACTGCCACGCGTCGTGGAAGGAACTGGAAATGACCCACGCGATGATTACGTTGCCTCGATCTCCGTGTACGCATTAAAACGACGCCTCGGTTCCACGAACCGTGGACCCACTAACGGTCGTGCTGACAGGATGTCTGTCAGCTGACGTGACTTGACCATGACTGGTGTCAGGTGGCGTTAGAAACCAAATTCCGGCTTAGTTTGAAATCAAGCTGGAAAATCCGAGTAACCTGTTGATAGGTCCGACTTATTTTTAAGACCCGGATCGTATTTTTTGTTGTGAACTTTCAGGAACCCTTCAAGATTCTGTAAGCCGAAGATCAAGCTAGACGATGATAAATTTGACTTTGGATCTTGGAGACTTCCGGGGGCTACTGTTGGGGATATACTTTCCCGGTATCCTCACAGTTCCTCACTGACTAGGGTGGCCCCTTTGATTCATGGGCGGCCCAGTCAGGGAAAAAAGACGGACTCCAATCCGGCTACGGGAAGGCCTAGAAGACTTACCGACTTAGGCCCATAATGTTACTTGTAGTTCAAGATATACTCTGTAACCGACTCTTAGTCGTAGCCGGATAGATCTCTCCTGTAAACCCTCGGATGGATATCTATATAAGTCATCCTAGGGAGAGCCTTTAGGGTACACCTCAATAGTCTACAATCTCAACTCGCACAGGCGAAACCCTTGTAACCCATATTCCGGCTCTGCCGTATTACTGGATTGCTAGCAGGAGTAGGGTCCGTCAAAAGCCGGCGGATTTGAATCTGGGTAAACTTGTGTGCTCACCGTCCCGGAACACCGTACGTCTCACACCCCTCTCTTCCGCACGCCTCGAGGACCCCCTCATGGCGTACTTGTCATCAATCCGACGATAATTGGAGGACCCTACCCGACATTTCCTCCTTCCTTGGAAACGAGAAAAAAATCACAGTGCCATCTTATAAAGATCACACCTTGTAGAATCTTAGTGCGGGAGGCTACCGTTTCGCTGGATCTGTATCGCCGACTAGTAGCACCTTTCATCCTCTTGCTAACCTCGAGCAAGGTGTAGTCGTCGAAGGTGCAGGGTGTCATCACGGTAGTGAGGCATTGTCGATCTCCTGACCTACCTCATGATTGCCGCAAGACTTCACCGGCGGGATAAAGATGTTTTTTCTTAAAACGGAACCGGCGAGATAAAGATGTTACTATGAAATGAGAGAGAAGTTAGTGTGAGATTGGGGAAGAGTGTGAGACAGGGAAAAGAGCACCCAACATTTATTTTGTACAAAGACGTGCATGCTAGCATATTATTTACTATTTTATTAGGGTTCACAACTAGTGTATTCCCAGTAGTATTGCATTTGTATTGCACCCATTCCGAATTCATCCTATTTATCGACTCCAAACACGATGCAAATTCATGCGGTACAAATAACGGTTTTGGACTCCCATGAGCCAAAAAGAAACATGTTCGCATTGGCTCTACTCTACTTCCTCGTAGTTTCTCTGGAGGACAAAATATTACTCCGTAGATGTTGGCATTGGTTTCATTGAACTTTGTAATAATGATGTGTATTGGCTTGGCACATCACCTTATTATTGGTACTAAGACAATCCTTCCTTTTAGAAGAAGCAAGGATGAGGAAATTCATCATGTGATTGAAGGATTGATAAATGCTCACACAACCATTAAGGTACGTGAGGATCAAGTTAATAACTAAGAGATTCTTAGATGACCTACCAGAGAACCAATGACTTCATGTCATTGGCTACCACCAAAGTCTTATATAAGGAGCAAGCTTTCCTGGGCATAAGAGGATCTTTCCATTTCACATTTTTACTTCTCTATCCTAAAATTGTACCGTCCCCTTATGTGCATTATCCGGTGTGTTTCTACCCACTAGGGATATGAACTTGACGGGCATAGGCATACAAGGCACCGGGAATTGGCAATAGATCATCGTAATATCAATATGCACTCCCAAGCTCACGGTGGTGTCGTGTCTATCCCTACTGCTCCGCCACCTCAACTATTCTCCCTCTGTGTTGCTCATCTGGTGTACTCCGTGCCCCCCTGCTTCTATCATTTCGTATGCCACGGTCGCTTAAGAGTTCCAGCAGGCTACTTTCTAGTCATCTCTTGCTATGTTGGGACGAAGTGGGGATCAGCTCAGAATGGCAACAAGAGGAACACATTTCCTCGGTACCGGATGGAGAGCCACAATTTGCGAGGCTTGGATAGCCATGGACCCGACTTGTAGGCATGTCAGCAATGTAAAACCATGTTTGGAAGTGAAAGAGTATGAGTTTGGCGGAATATGATGAATATATTATTAAGCCTCATGGACGAGTATATATAGGCGTACATAGGATTATTTTGGAGTACGAGTCAAGTTAGGACTTTACGTAAACAGATCTTAACTCTATCTAAACTACCATAACAACCATATATACCTAATACTCTAACACTCCCCTAGTCGTAGCGGTAGCGTCGTGAACAACTGGAACATCGCGGACGGTCAGACTGGAGATAAACCGAAGTAGCATCCAGTAGGCTGACATCCCCCCGCAGTCCGAGCGGGAACGTCGTGGACGGTGTCGCAGCGCGGTAGCTTGGACTGTAGAGGAAGCTGATGATGCTCAAGCGAGGTGGTAGCCCTTGTGCCGATGTCGAGGGAGCCGAGAGCGTGAGGCGGTGCCATGGTCGAGGTAGCCGTGCGATGGGTCGCCGTGGTCGATATCGTGGTCGGGGATGCCGGTGTCGAGGTAGCCACACGTGAAGACGCATGCGCATAGCGTGCGAGGAGGATGACGGAGACGCGTCGAGGCAGTCATTGAGGGTATCGATGCCGAAGTCGATGCAGTCCGAACCGTCGAGGACGAGGTGCGGCCATAGTTTTGTCAGAACTAGGCGCACGTCGGGGACAAACGCACACTCCGGTTTTGCCAGAACCGAGTATGCAAAGAAGAACTCATGGGTGACGCGATCGAGGCAGTCGTAGAGGGGTCGATATCGAAGAAGACGTTGTCGAAGCCGATGAAGACGAGGCGCCGATCCGAGCTTGCTAGACTCGGGAACGCGTTGGGGACGAAGGCACTCCCGGTGTTGCCAGTACCTGGCGTGCGGGGGCAGGGACCATCATAAACTTTCCGCCATGTCGGAAAGACTAGCAGGTGGTGTAGTCAGGGATGAGGCGATGACGCTAGCGGCGAAGTTGTAGTGGACAAAGACGTAGAAGGCGGCGGAACCAGCGACGACCTGGGTTAGTCATGCTGGATGCCTAGAGTGGCGATAGGGTAGTCGGCGGGACCTGCGACGGCGAGAGGACGCCCTGCAGGTTACCTTGTGAAGCGCGGCGGCGGTGCTCGAAGTAGGCGAGGAAGATCTGGCGATGTGACGAAGACCATGTGCAGACGGCGGCGATCCGTGTTGTAGGAGATGGCGCGGTGAAAGCCGAGGTCGTCGATGCACGAGGACGGCGAACTAGACTGCGTGCAGCCACACTACGACCCGAGGGGGTGGCATAGCAGCAGGGCGCAAGTCGGTGCAGCGGCTGGGATACCACCAGCGACGTACATGCCAAGGAAGAAGCGTTGGAAGCCGGTAGCGTGGACCAAAGGCGACAGCGCTGCGGCCCGACGGGGTGACATAGTGGCAACTCGTAGCTCGATCGGTGATAGGCGCGTGCTCGGGGACGTGCTTGGCATAGACAGGCACGAGATCGGTTGATCAGACCGACGGTGCACCGTATGCGCCAGGGTGTGGACGACGCGTAGATCGTAGTCGATGGCGGCATAGTCGGTGACGTCCCGGATGATGACGGCGAAGACGATCTGCGGGGGACGGCCATGCAGCCTTCCAATGGAAGGCGTAGCAGCCGTCCACGGTGCGCGGCAACCTGCCCTGAGGCCGCGACAGCCTGCCGAGGCAGGCGCAACAGTGGAGGAGGCAGGCGCACGGGCGCGGTGTAGATCCTCGATTCCGATGGTCGGAGTAGAGGCGCGGCGATGACGACGATGGTGGGTGACTCAATCCGATCTAAGATCGGTAAACCAAAAAAGAAAACCGATCAAGAGATTGGAAAAAACGGACTTATAGGGCAGCGGATCACAGATCGTCGGACGAACCCTGTGTACGGATCGAGCGGCCCCTGCGGAGATCATGGAGATCGATCCCCCGGGGGCGGCACGGCGGAAGCGTGCGGCTAGGGTTTGGACCGATTAGACTGATACCATGAAAGAGTATGAGTTTGGCGGAATATGATGAATATATTATTGAGCCTCATGCGCGAGTATATATAGACGTATACAGGATTATCTTGGAGTACGAGTCAAGTTAGGACTGTACGTAAACATATCCTAACTCTATCTAAACTATCATAACAACCGTATATACCTAATACTCTAACAGGATGTTTTTAAACCGGTCAAAATCCCAACGGCAGTCTATAGACAAAATCCCAACAGCAGCCTGTAGGAAAAAATCCTAATCAAAATCCCAACAGCAGCATGTAGAAAAAATATCAGCAGCCGAAGAGGAGGATAAAATGTTGTTTGCCACTAGTAGAAAATTAGCCTTTGGTTTGAGACATTAGTCTCGGTTTTGCTACCGAAACTAATGCCCCGGTCCTACCGGCTAGGTGAGTGCTACACGTCCCCCGGGGATATTTTCCCCGGATCCCCCGCCTACCCCTGCTGACACGTGTCCCCCCAAAAGCCCCAAATCCCACTTTTGCTACAAACATACCCACTTTTGCTATAACTAGTCCCTCTTTTGCTACAAATATACCCACTTTTGCTATAACTAGTCCCTCTTTTGCTACTTATAGCAGAAAACGGTTTGGTCCAAAAAAGAACAGACAGACTAGACCTCACCGGAGAGTTCGCCGGAGACTGTGTAGCAAAAAAATTGAGCTAATGTAGCAAAATCGACTTCACCGGAGAATCACCGGAGACTTTCACCGGGAGATATCGCCCGAGACTTCGCTGGAGACCTTGTAGCAAAAACTTTACGCTAATGTAGCAAAATAATAAAATGATTGTATCAAATAAAATGTCCTATTGTAGCAAATCCGACCTCCCCGGAGGCCTTGCCGGAGATCTCGTAGCAAAACATGTATACTACGGTAGCACCACCGACGGCCGCATGTAGCAAAAGACAACGCCAGTTGTAGCACCTCCCATGTCCGCACCTAGGACCGCTGACGACCCCATGTAGCAAACCTTGACGACGTACGTAGAAACCGATGACCTTGTGTAGCAACGCCGGCGCGCAGCTGAGCAACTCCGCCGGAGCGAGGCCATGGTGGGAAGTCGGCCACGTCGTCCTCGACGTCGGCACGCCTAGCACGAGAAGCAAGGACTGCGGTGGCGCGCGGCAGGCCAGCCATGGCTAGAAGGCGGACATGTCGTCCTCGACGCCAACACATGCAGCACGAGCGACAAGGACTCCGGCAGGGCGCAGCAGGCCGGCCATGGCAGGAAGGTGACGAGTGCCTACTCTGGCGGCGGCAGCTGCCTGCTCCGGTGGGTGGGATCCAGCGGTGGGTGCCTGCTCCGGCGACGTCCGCGGCTGCTTGCTCCGGTGGGTGCTTGCTCCGGCGGTAGCGGCCGTTGACCGGATCCGACGCGAGACTGATGTGCTCTGCTCTCCGATCCCATCCATCGTATGCAGGTGGGACCCAGCCAGGACGCACGCACGAGGGGGAGCGACCCACCAGCACTAGGACGCACGCGCGGGGATCGCCGGTGGAACAATATCGTTTTCCCTAGAACTGGCCGCAGGAGGCGATGCATACTAGTTCTGGTTCGAACGGGCCCTTTAGTCCCGGTTCGTGTAACAAACCGAGGCTAAAAGATTTCGGGCTGGCTGGGGCCGACGCTAGACCCTTTAGTCCCGATTTGTTACACGAATCAGGACTAAAGATGGACCGTTAGTCCCGGTTCTAGACACCAACCGAGGCTAATGTCCCGGCCATATCATCTTCATTCCTACCCGAGCCATACTCCATTTCAAGTTGGTGGCTCCTCTCTCTTCTCCTTCAAGATCGATTCATGCCCATTTTTTTCTCAAGATTTTGCGGTGCCCCATCTATCCAAAGGTTCTAAAAGGTTAGCAACTTCATCCTTTCAAATTTCATTGCTAGATTAGCTCGTTTCATGCTCTAGAAGTAGAGGTATTTGTGGGTTTAGTTTGAAAGTAATTTTTGCAATAATAACATGAGATCGATGAACTTGTATTAATTTGGATTCTATCTATCTTGTATTAATGAAATGAACTCCAAGGTAAATATCATTTTTAATATGTGGATTCTATCTATATCTTGTTTTGGTATAGTCTCGAAATTTATTTGATTCATAGAAACACAGAGATACATGCATGAGTTCATCCTAGCTAGCTACTACAACTAGTACATCACAGAGAAACATTGGTTCATCGTGCTACAACTGTACTACACAACATAGAGATACATGGGTTCATCCTATACCACAACTGTTAGTGAACACACTCACAGGCGCATCTTGCCACCATCCAACAACAAAATGCCATTCTTTTTCTACCTGCCTTCAGCGAATTGCAAAAAATTGTAATAAAAATAAGGTTAATTCACAAAAGCTTCATAAGAAGACATCACAGTACATCTTCGAGAAACTCCTCTATGGCAAGCTCCTCGAAGATGTCTGAGGATGGGATCCTAAGACATTTTCGAGAAGCTTCGCCGTAGTGGTGTCCCTCTCGCACCATCTTTAAGTCCCAGCACTCATTTTTTTTGCAAGAAAAAAAATATCCATGAACATCCAGCAAAAGAAGTGATGCTAAAAAAATCCAGCACATCAAGAAGTACTCTTTTGTCAAAAGTAGTACAATCTCTATTAGGAGGTGGTGTTTTGACTTGTGGGGGTAAATGAAGCTGTTATGAAAAATACGTAAAATTAAATGTTAAAATATTAATATATTCTGAAAGAAAAAATCGTGTATGTGTGGATATTTTGTTTTTGTGCACAAGTTTTTGGGAAAGATAAGACTAGTTATATGACTTGTGTAAAAAGACAAAAACAATTAAGAATAATAATGTTGGAGCATCTGAATTTTTTTTTAGGGACATAAAAATATTTCTTTTTCCCAAAAACTTGTATGCAAACAAAGAATATCCGAATATAATGCAAATATTTTCTCTATTTTTTTTTACATTTTAAAATATGTTTCTAAATAATGCAATCATCTGCCCAGTGAGCCGTATTGGATTTCCGTATCGTTCGTAGAAAGAATGCACGATTCTTTTGGAAGGTACCTTTAAATTAATCTTAAAAAACTACTAGTTGACCTCACAAAAAATTTACTCCGTACACAAACGAGATTATATCTTGTTTTATTAACGCATGAAGAGATGGGCTAGTGATTTACCTCCGGATTATATGCGGTATACAAACGATCAAAACGTTAGAACTTTTCCTTTGTATTTTTATACCCCTTTTATATTGTTTAATGCTTTTTTTAAAGCAACCACGTATATTTCATTGATAGAAAATCAAGTTACATGAACAAATATACGTGAAAACTACGAGAAATACCAAGAAAAAACAGTTGTCCTGAAAACTTTGTAGAAAGAAACCTAAAGGGTAGAAAAATGCAGAACGATCCCTAGGGTTTCCTGCGGTCGCTGAAACCCGCGGCCGCTTCCAACCTCCATCGATGCCTAGACTCACGCTAGAAGAGTCGTCGAGCCTCCGTCATTGCCAGACCCAAATAAGCACTATCGCCAACAAGACTTTATGAGTCGACGAATAGACCCGCTACAAGCAACGAGGCACATGTCGATATGGCACGTCGACCAGGGGACATCCCCGTGCTGCCTTGGACCTACATCTACCGCATCCCATTGACGAAGTCGACGAATAAAGACAGATCCACCACCTTCGGACCAACTTCCTCGCTCTAGAGCATCCATCTCGCCTTGGCCCGCAGCATTGTCGTGGATAACGACAAAGTCAGTGGCACACCGGAAACAGATCTCGCTAGATTTGAAGAACGGCGAGAAAACCAAGTTGTTGGTCTGAAGGACCGACGAGCACACGTTGCCATGAACTCCGAGGCACCGCTATGAAGGTTGTTGCCGGTGTGGGAGTAGAGTTGAGACAGATTCAAATCATAATCCTAACTACTAGACCAGAAGGGAGGAACGAGGTCCCCCACTTCTCTCCTACCACCGGAGCGTCAAGCGGAGGGAGAGGGGACCAAGACCAACAACCTGGACGGTGGTGGAGATCGGGAGGAGTTGGGTAGCCGCCTCGCGTGAGCAGTAAGAGGCGAAAACGGTTCACGAGAGGAGCGCTACAGTGGAGTTTATTTAGAGTCATTGAGCTTAATAGGGACCTTACATAAATTTGTCCTTAAAACCAAGCCTCAAACATATTTTTGACATTAAAAATCATCCCATCTCACTCAAAATCATCATCTACCGACTTCTCTCGGGGAAGATTAGGTAGGATGGCTACATCGGCTACCTGAATACTTGACGTCGAATGCAATGGAGGTAAACGGCCAGCCATAGGAGGACGGTACTGGAAATTTCCTCCTTCCTCGGAAACATGACAAATAAAATCCACAATGGCATCTGGACGTTAGCATATTATTTATTATTTTATTTGGGTTCACAACTAGTGTATTCCAAGTAGTATTGCACCCATTCTGAATTCATCCTATTTATCGACTCCAATCACAATGCAAATTCATGCGGTACAAATAACGGTTTTGGATTCCCACGAGCCAAAAAAAACCATGTTCGCGTTGGCTCTACTCTACTTCCTCGTAGTTTCTCTCGAGGACAAAATGTTAGATGTTGGCATTAGTTTGATTGAACTTTGTAATATTGATGTGTGTTGGCTTCGCACATCATCTTAGTCTTGGTAGTAAGAAAATCCTTCCTTTTAAAAGAAGAAGGATAAGGAAATTCATCATGTGATCAAAGGATTGATAAATGCTCACACAACCATTGAGGTACGTGAGGATCAAACTCATAAGTAAGAGTTTCTTAGATGACCTACCAGAGAACCAATGACTTCATGTCATTGGCTACCACCAAAGTCTTATATAAGGAGCAAGCTTTCCGGGGCATAAGAGGATCTTTCCATTTCACATTTTACTTCTCTATCCTATAATTGTACCGTCCCCTTATGTGCATTATCTGGTGTGTTTCTACCCACTAGGGATATGAACTTGACGGGCATAGACATAGAAGGCACCGGGAATTAGCAATAGATCATGGTAATTTCAATATGCACTTCCAAGCTCACGGTGTTGTCGTGTCTATCCCTACTACTCTGTCACCCCAACTATTCTCCCTCTGTGTTGCTCATCCGTTGACCGCCGTGCCCACATGCTCCTATCATCCCGTATGCCAGGGTATCTTGGACTTTTAAACATGCAACACAGTCTTCATCTCTTGGTTGGTTGGCACGGAGTGGGGTTCGGATGATGTTGGTAAAAAGAGGAACATATTTGCTTGGTGCCGGGTGGAGAGCCACGCTCGGTGAGAGTGGAGAGCCACCGACCCGGCTTGCAGGATTAGATATTACTAGGCGGCTCTTCACCGCCACATTGGTTCCTAGTCTCAACTCAAGCGTGTTGATGGCATGTCAGGAATGTAAAACCACGTTTTTTGGATCCATTTAAACTGATCACAAATCCCAACAACGCCCTCTAGAAAAAATTCAGCAGTAAAAGAAGGAAACATAAAATGTTGTTTAAATTCCAGTACAAATCTATGGATCATAATTCATAAATTGCAACAGAAGAATTTATAAATTGGTATATGTTTCAAAAACATCAGCACTAAGCAGAGCTATATCTCCCACAGAGACTTCACACGCGTACTCCCTTCACACTCACAAGCACACTCTCTCTATTCCGAAATGTAAGGTGCGCTTTACTTTGTATGGTCTTTGATGCACGACTTTTACCATTGAATATATCAATGTGTATATGGAATGAGGATGTTTAAAGAAATCGTTGCATTGGTTTTACAATATTCTTCCATTCTATATATCTTTATACTAATTTTGTGGATGTATCATAAGTACAAAATAGGGTAAAAGTCTTAAATTGTTGGCCAGCGGAAATCAAGGATACCTTAACACCTTGATTACCCACTTATACTACATCGACACACACTTCGCAACAAGAAAAAAGAAATTATACCAGCACACCATGCCCTGAAACTTCAAGACAAAAGAATCCATGGCATGCACATGCGCATGGGTGTATGTGGAACCCTCCTCGATATGATTTAAGAGATAACCGGTTTCGTGCCCCACACGCTGAAAATAATTCATAGAGGAGATGGGTCGAGTAAAACCTAAAACAATATCCCGACTAATGGACATGGCGAATCGATGGGCCAACGGCGAGGATGCAGTAAACAACAAACGTGGACGCTCACTCGAAGAAGCCCGCGACAGGCGAAATACCGACAACAGGAGGCGACACAACTATGATAGTTATGGCGGGCCAAGCCACGTTGCGGCTGGTTACGTCAATGAGGACAACCGCAGGAGTGATAATTGAAGTGGGGGCTATCCAGGCAATCCAGCTGAAGCTAGACCAAGTGGGATAGCGCAACAATACCGGCCGAAACCACCCAGAGACGCCCCAATGCCGGTTGTACAGATGTTGGATGGAACATGCCACCTGCATTACTATGTCGACTCGGAAGGGAGAAGGCGATAAAATCAACTCATGAAGGACTGTCACACCTTTTTGGGGCTTCAGCGGGCATATAGCAGCAAGGTGGCCAAGGCAACAAACCAAGGATACAACACCGCACCGATGAGTACCTGAGGTCCACGGGAGCAATGCACATGATCCAGAAGGGGCACACATCCAACGGAACACAAAATCTGATCACGCGACAAGTTAAGATGGAGGTAAGTATGCCACCACCAACACCCGAGTATTTCCACCGGTCTGAGCAGGATATTACCTTTAGCAGAGCTGATCACCCCCTTCAGGTCCCCCGACCGGCTCATTCTGCACTAATAGTTGAAGCCCAAATCGACGGGTTCGACATGAGCAAAGTCTTCATGGACGCAGAAAGCAGCATTAACCTTGTCTATGCCAAGATGCTACGTGCAATGAACAGCTCTTTGACTAATCTAGCTCCAATAGATAACCCCTTTCACGACATCGTCCCAGGCAAAGCCAAAGTTAAGTAAGATTTACCTTGATGTTGTCTTCGAGATCCAAGAAAATTTTAGGCGTGAAAAAATCGAGTTCGAGGTTATGGATTGGCCATCATAGTACCACGCGATCCTAGGGCGGCCAGCATTTGCACAATTCATGGTGGTGCCACACTACGCGTACCTCATGATGAAGATGCCGACACCCAATGGAATCATAGATGTCAGGGGAAACTTCCCCCGCTCGGACAACTGCGATCATGAGTTCAACAAGATCTTCGAGTCCTTCGGCATGGAGACGGAGTTCGCCTAGCTCAAGATCATTGACAAGCACGATGTTATGCTAGAAGCAGCAAGATCCATACCCTACCTATCCTTCGACTCAACAATGGACATAAAGGAAGTCCAGTTCCACCCAACAGACCCGAACAAAATAACCTATGTGGCCTCTAACCTTAGTCCCGCATAGAAAAGCATGCTCGTCGAGTTCCTTTATGAGTGCTGGGAAATTTTAGCATGGGCCCCAGCTGACATGTCAGGAATCCCCAGGGAACTCGCCGAGCACGCACTCAACATCTATACTAACGCAAGACCAATAAAAAATCACTTTGCCACTTCACGGAACTAATACGCAAGGCCATTGGAAAATAACTCCATTGCTTACTCGATGCAAAATTCATCAAGGAAATCAAACAATCAAAAAAGCAACATGGGTCGCTCACCCAGTGTGTGTCCCGAAGAAAAATACGGTCGAGATACGCATGTGCATCGACTTCACCACACTAACTAAGCACTATCCAAAGGATCACTTCCCACTTCTGCGAATCTATCAAATCATCGATGCAACCGCGAGGTGCGAGCATCTTTCCTTCTTGTATGCATATTCCGGGTACCACCAAATCCGAATAAAAGTCGGAGACCAAGACAAGACATCATTTATCACACCTTACAATGTATTCTACTACACTACAATTCCCTTCGGACTAAAGAACGTGGGTGCCATGTACTAGCGGATGATTCAAAATTGCCTCGGAAGCCAAAATGGAAGAAACTTCCGAGTTTACATCGACGATGTCGTCATCACAACAAGGCAATAATCGACCTTTATCGAGGATCTACGTGAAACATTCGATAATCTCGACAAGTAGTGCATTAGGCTTAACTCGACAAAGTGGTCCTTTGGAGTCCCAGCTAGACAAGTCCTCGGGTACCTCGTGTCAGCAAGGGGAATCGAAGCTAACCCCTAGAAAATACAGACGATCCTAACAATGAAAAAGCCGAAAACCTACGAGGCGTCTAGCAGTTGGCTAGGCACGTGGCGGTGCTAAGTCGATTCACCGCTCAGCTGGGCGAAAAAGCACTGCCATTTTATGTATTGTTGAAGAAATCAGACACCATCTAGTGGACCGAAGAAGCCCAACGAGTCTTTGAGAACCTCAATAAAATACTCTCGACATCTCCTGTCTTGGTGTCACCTAAGGAAAAGGAACAACTAATATTGTACATTGCCGCCACCAACCAGGTGATCATCATAGTACTGGTCGTCGAACGACCCAAAGAAGGAAAACCCGTGGTGTCCAGCGACCGGTCTGCTGATACCTTCGATCTGAATTACGGATGTAGTATAGCTCTTTTTACCTGGTAGACTTAGGTTATCGAATCCTCGGGAAGCAGAAATTGTAGTGATGTTACTTTAACGAACCTTCGGAAGTTTTAGAATTCTCTTTGTGTTTTACCGGACCAAGAGTTTGTTGTCTTTTGTTGTTGTTGATGATGGAGAGAGGGGGCCTAGGGCTTTTGGTTTCACCTGTAGCTATGCAAAACATCTGATGGGAATAAAAGATAATAATAAAATATGCATGTAATTGTTCGAGCAAGATAATTATATATGGGCAGTGTATCCATAATTGCTATTGCCTCCACAACCGCTTATAGCAATAACCTACTAGTCTCATCCATAGAAGAAAGAGAACTAATGATATGCATAGTGACGTCACCGTTAATCCTAAGTAAATCCCTCACATACAGTCGTACTATCCCTTCTGTCACTAGGGTTCTATAACGTCCCAGCATTAGAGCTTAGAAATAAGCTGAACACTGGTGTGTGCATTGCATTCATGCATAGAAAATCCGGATAATTTTCGCGTTTTTAAATAAAACTTGTCAAAATGATTGAAGCTTCTCTTAACTTGGTGGAACTGAAGTAGATCATCAAGTTGACGGCGATAAGTTTCAATATGACCTTTCCTAAAACCTTATCTTTTGGTAATATAATTTGATCTAAGGGTAGATCAAATGTAATAAAACTAAGTCACAACACACTACTTAATAAGGAGTACTTGATCTTCGAGAGATCATTACATGGTATTCCATACAACAACTCAAGGATGAATACTTAATTTTCTAAATATTATATCAAGGTATTACCTACAACAAACCCTGAATACTAAGTTAAGTATATAACTTAAGTAAAGAAACCCCATAACTAAACCTTGATATACCTGCTTGTCATAGTTATTCCTACCATGGGTACCATGGTAGTTCTTAAACATTAACTCTTATCACAAATAGAGTAGAAAGAGGAGTCAAGTTAAGACCATTCATCACATACCCTTAGTGTAATGTTAATAGATGATAATCCTATTTAACCAAGTCTTAGGGTCTATTGATCATCAATGTGTGTGATCAATTCTTATTGACTCATAGCCTTTGATCTATTATATTTACCTTCCAAAGACCTTAAGAAACTTAATAAGAAGGATAAACTAGATATGGTAGAGTGTGCCACCCTTAATGGAATGATATCCTTAGTGGCGATCAAACCATTGGATGTTGGAGGAGTTAATTCACTCATAAGTTAACTAGAAGAAGTGACTAAGCCTAAGAGTTAAGCTAGTAATTGAGAAGCTATGAGAAAGCTAGTAGAATTAGAGTATCCAATAATAATATTGTTAAGTCAAGTGAGTTTGAACTTCAAGCAAGTTTCCCTAACAAGATAAGTCTTAGAGACAGACTAGTAAAAGTCTACTACTTAGTTGATGATAGAGTTTGATCAGACAATTAGAAGATTAAGCTTAGCATGATCAAAGGATGGTGGTAATTATTCCCAAGTCATTGGAGAATAGATGACTAGGTGTTGAAGAAGTGTTGTGAGTATACCAAATTAGGAAAAACCCTAGTAAGCTGAATCATCTAGCTTGATCATGAGAAAACAAGCTAGAGTAGGATGAAGTATATAACATGAGTATAGGAGTAGTTGGAAGTATAATAGTTTAACCAAGGTAATACAAGAACAAACTTGTATTGTGGAGAGTAGTACCATACCTATTCCAGAGGATTGATATCACATGTGGTATAGAGAGGAGTGTAATCTGGCAAGCCTTAGAAGTAGATGCAAGGTAAATATGAAGGAGTTTATAAATGAAAGTTGTATATATATACTAGGAGAAGAATGAATGAGTATTGTTGGAGTGGCATGACCATGTCATCATATGATGATGGATATGGTGAAGTCAGATGATTGTCTTATTCAGGAAGATATGATCTTTGTGAATAAGATAAGAGAGATTTATAGAGTATATTTAGGAAAGGAATTCCTTATCTCAAGATAAGCCTAGTGAGGTATTAAGGTAAGGATTCTTTAGACACCTTTAATTAACATTATATCAAGCCATGATAGAATCATGTCTACCTATTTGTTTAACATCCTAGAATAAAGAGGGTAATTAAATCAATTCCTATTTTTAGGCAGCCCATGGATAGTATCTCTTAGTCAAATGAAATGTCTAAGAGATAGGTATGATACCAGTGGAGAGTGTATTGATGGAAGCCTTGTCCACCTGATTATCTTAAACCCTAATAAGAACCTAGTCTCATAGAACCATCAAGATCACATTAGGAAAGTAATCTTTATAGCTCACTCTAAGTGGAGATGTCATTCAGGATTATAAATTTTAGATCAATCCTTAAACCTTGATCTTTATCCACATTCATAATAAGATATGAGTTTATTAAACCTTTCCAAAACCCATGGCAATTATTTGGAAATGAACATTTTCATTTCCTTATTAATGATTGATATCCATGAATAGTGACTTAACCAAGCCTGTTTTATAGTAGTTCTAAACCCCACAAACTAAGTAGGGTTGGAATGGGAGAAACCACCAAATATAGAGAACCATGAAATTCAAATCACCACTTTATAAACCACAAGGTTTATTGCCTTACAATAAATATATATATACTATTCTTTATGAGGTTAAGTATTAACAAGATTCTGTACCCATCAGTATCCATTTTGAACCATTATCATTACATTCATTAAGTGGAAGTAAAGATCATTCTATAAGATATTTATATAAGAAATAATCTCTGAAACCCTAATTCTTATTAATAGTTTCTAATGAAAATAATCCTTTATATAATCATGAATAGTAAAAGAAAAAGAGTAAAAATGAATGTCAAAGTAACTAATTACATTAACCAGGTAGAACCCTTGTCGATTCACTGAATTTGAGTATTTAAATCATTGAGGAAATTTTAATTGATAAGGAAAACAGAAAATAGAAAGAGAAAACGAATCAGAAAATTAAAAAATAGAACTAGGCCACAGCCCAGCCCTGTTCAACGCCCGTGAGCAGCAGGCAGCATAATTCGCTCACTCAGCCGCGGCCCAGGAGAAGCCCAACAAAAGCCCGTCTCACCTTCTCTCTCTGACTGACAAGTGGGACCAGATGGAGGACTGCGGGTTTGTTCCAAAGAAAGGCAGGGGGTTTTCTGCAAAACCGACACCGTCGTCATCCTCACGCACACATGCACCTGCTTGCGTACCTTTGATACCATCCACCGTCGTCATCGAAATCCAACCACCGTGGTACTCGTCGCTGCCTCTGAGAGGTGTAGATAAGACCGCCGTGTCTTCCTCTATCCTCTCATACCAATTTTATCCTCTCTCTTGCTCTATAGCTCTATCTATCTTCCTCACCGAAACCCTAGCTCGTCGGAGGTCGTCGTCCCGGTCGTGTTCGACTGCTCCTCGCCTTGCCAAAGCCACCGCTGGAAGCGCCAGCATGTACTCGTTCGCCTAGGACCAAGCACGGGAGCTGGCGCGCCATGAATCATGAGGAATCGAGTGTTCCCTTCCGTCGGTCGTTGTGGCCATCGTCGTCGATTCGTCATCGTCACACCTCTCCTCACTTCCTCAAGCATCCTATCGCGACCAGGGTGAGCTCCTCTACCTCATAGTGGACTCCGTTGTTTCATTTGCTTATGGAATCACCACCACACCGTGTGCCACCGTCGTAGCCACGTAATGCGTCATGGAGTAACTCAGATGACCATTCTTGGTGGTGCGACCCTTTGTCGACTTCATGAACTCCTCTTTCCAACGAGCCCAACCACAGCCACGCGCGAGCACCCAATCCACGGATTGATCACCAACCTGAGGAGATCATCCTCGGGTGACGTTAGCATGACATCATGCTGATGTCATAATGCTATTTTATTTCTTTCTAATTTCCATTTTTTGTGAAAGTTAAATTCCTGAATATGACGTGGCCATTGGTCCCACGAGTTAGTGACTTGGGTAGATTAGGCCGGGTATAAAAATTCTAACCGCAGGAGCTGTGTCATGCTGATGTCACCTTGGTGCATTAAATTCTTTAAAATTACTTTAATAATTCCCAAAAAATGATTAAATCTTGTTAATTCTATATCTTGTGTTTTATAATTCAGAAAAATGTATATAATATATCAAAATGCTCAGAAAAATAAAGTCTATAATTTAACTTTATTAACAAACATTATTGTGTTAACTATTTAAATAATTATTATTTAATAAGATTTTATAAGTAATAATACTTTGAAAATTCATATTTTAATATTGGTAAATGAGAAAATTCTTAGAAAAAATCTACATTTACAAAATTGTTTCATAGATTTTTGGTATCACTTAAATAAATATTATTATTTATTAAGTATTTATAAAGTGATAAAACTTAAGCATCATCAAGCCCTTAAGTGTGATACCCTATGGTTCGGGAACACTCCAGACATGGTCGGGACATTCCCGTACCAATGATCAACAGAGGGACCTAGATGGCCATGTGACCCCTGTGCGTTCCATGAAGATCTTTCGTCGTTTGAACCGGGGACAGTCGCGTCTTATTCCCTTTGTCATTCGATACTTGCATTGCCCGAGACCTGATCAATAACATCTTCATGTCGAGTTCAATCTCGTTACTGAACAATGCTATTTGACTCGTTCCGACAAGTGATATTCCCGCGATCTAATCACACGCTGCGCAACTATTGGATATAACTTCTCCGAGTGGGCCCTTGAGTATCTTCCCGTCACATGGACGGACAAATCCCGCTCTTGACATATATTGCCTCTACGGTTTCCTCCGAATACCTGAACACACCTTTATAACCACCGTTTTACCAGATGGTGTTTAATGCTATCTAAGCATTCTCAGGAGACAGTGATTGATATAGCCTCACAGTCTAAGGAATAGTCTACGTGGATCCTTTTCTAATCATCATAACTTGAACTTTGTGACATGATCGAATCACGATGTTTAGGTTGGGTATTGGTTCATCATCTCATTCTCAGAATGAGATGACCTCATTTCCAACTGGCATAAATGCCACATGATCAGGAAACATGATCATATGTTGACCAATGAACCAGTGACTAGAGTTTCACTGGGAACCCCTGGTTTGTTTATATATCACACATGTATTGATGTTTCTACTCAACACAGTTATAGCATGATACAAAAATTCATCATAAACTATATGAAATATGATAATAGTCCTTACTACTATTTGTCTCTAGGGCATATTTCCAACATTCTGTACATGCTAGGCTCACCAAGTAAGAACCTTAGTACTCGCGTGTGTAAAACTGTCTTACACCCGGAATATGATCATGGATTCAAGTACACCCGATCATCACGTGATGTCTTGAAGCGACGAAACATAAACGGTGTGTACTTAAGGGAGAACACATTTTTATCTTGATATCTAAATGAGGGATCATCTTATAATGCTACTAAAATGCCAAACTAGTAATATAAGATGCAAACATCATATGTGTAAAGTGGAATGATATGGTCCATGCATTTGATCATTATCATGTGCATCATGGTATGATCTCTATCATTCCTTTGTGTGTAAGGCCAAGGTCTATGAAACTTACACATTAGGTGTGTTGTAAGAGTATCAACTATACATCAACTTACAACATTACCATATGACACTAGCCCAACAACAATCTAAACTAGGCACTTCTAATTTATCCATTGCAAGTTTTACGTGGCTTAGGGCTTTCGAAGATAGAACCGGTCTTACCTACGAACATGGAACCACAACGATGATAACTAAGTTATTAGCAACTTGTTGTAAATCAAATATTGACTATAGTAGGAGAGACAGACACCCGCTAGCCACTTATGCAAAACTAGTTGCATGTCAATCGTGGAACCGGTCTCATGTGTAGGGACATGTAAAGTTAGTCCAGGCCACTTCATCCTACTATGCCACCAATATCCAAAATACATAGAAGATGCAATAAAATGATCATCATCGCCCACATAAACATATGTGTACTACCCGTGCAAAGCATCTACGTATAGATCAGGCTCTGATACAACTGTTGGGTTCGCAACATAGAAAACAAAAAAATCCTACAATGGAAACTATTATACGCCAAGATCTATCTACTAGATACAAGCAACGGGTGGATATACATCCATAGAGAACATACCGTCGAATACAATAAAGCTTTGTTAACGATATGGAACTCATGGATGATGTAGTCGTACACTTGCCGATCTCAAGATTGTGATGAAGTCCAGCGAGTCCAGTAGGTCCAGCACCAACACGTCCATCAGGTCCAGCACCAGCAAGTCCAGCACCACAAAGGAGCGGTACACCCATGATCGCACACACGTCCGGTACCCCGACAACCTCCGCGTCCTCACTCTAGTGATGCAGCGGAAGCAGCAACTCCTTTCCAGATAAAGCCATCGGGAACATGTATCTCGCTAATTCGAGACCATGGGGAATAATTTCTAGAGGGGGGAGAGATCCTTCACGAGGAGGTGTGATGTGAGAGGAGGAGAGGGGGGCCTTTTATAGGGGAGAGTGAAGGGAATATGCCTTTTAATAAAGTGGTTATTATATTATTCCATGTTTATGATAAATGTTTATTTTGCATGCTATAATTGTATTAATTGGAAACATTAATACACGTGTGTTTAATAAACAAAATACAAAGTTCCTAGTAATGCCTCTCATATAAACTAGCTCGTTGATTAACAAGATGATCAAGGTTTCCTGATCATGGACATTGGATGTTGTTAACAACAAGGTCAAAACATTGGTGGAATGATGTGATGAACATTCATCTGAACTATAGCATTACGATCAAAGTGATTATGTTTATATTGCTATAACATCATACGAAGTAATCCTAGTCCCTAGACCATGAGATCATGTTAATCACTAACACCGGAAGAGTATCTTGATAACATCAAATGTCACACTGTAAAAAGGTGACTATAAAGGTGGTTTCAGTGCTATGAATGTGTTATGTAGATGCTCATGGATCAAGAGTGGGATTTTTCCATCCCGATGACAGATAGATATCCTCGGGGCCCTCTTGGTGATATCACATTGAAATAGCTTGCAAGCAAGTGATGTGATCACTAGAATGTTATATCACGGGAACAAGAAAAGAGTGCATGTCGGTAACGAGATCAAACTAGGTATTGAGATACCGATGATCGAATCTCAGACATGTAATATATCGCAAGACAAAGGGATTTAGTTACAACGTTAAAGGTTCACACGATCACAAGAGTCATCGTTGAATGTGTGGGAGTCAGTATGGATCTCTCTCCCCTCTAGAAAAGGCCTCCCACTCCTCCTCTCATCTCACACCTCCTCATGAAGGATCTCTCTCCCCCTCTAGAATTATTCCCCCATGGTATCGGATTAGCGAGGTACATGTTCCCGGTGAATTTTATCTGAAAGGAGTGATGTCTATGCACTTCTATTCTTGTAGACAGTTGTTGGGCCTCCAAGTGCATAGGTTTGTAGAAAGTAGCAAGTTTCCCTTAAGTGGATTACCCAAGGTTTATCAAACTCAAGAAGGAAGTGGTCAAAGGTATCCCTCTCAAGCAACCCTGCAATCAAGATACAAAAAGTCTCTTGTGTCCCCAACACATCCAATACACTTGTCAGGTGTATAGGTGCACTAGTTCGGTGAAGAGATAGTGAAATAAAAGTGGTATGGATAATTATAAGTGGTAATGGTGCCAGAAAAGAGCTTGACGGGTAAGAAGAGACTAAAGGCAATCTGAAATAAAGATAGAAGCAAGCAAACATGTAAAATATCTAGTTGCAAACGGTGTTTCAATGCTTAGAAACAAGGCCTAGGGATCATACTTTCACTAGTGAACACTCTCATATAAATATCTTCTCTTCATGGTAATACTTTGAACTACTCTCCGGTTGGACACTCTAATCCATGGTAGGGATATAATAGCACATCTCAAAGTTTGCTTTCCCCATCTAGGTAACCCCTCACTATCACCTTGAGCACTAGATGGTTCCAACAAACACCACAATTTCATAGAGACATCCAACTCCAAATATAACTCATAACAAGTATTTGTAATCTCTAGCCTAAGTGCCACCATGGTGTGCATGCTATCACTTTCACACACGTGGGGAGAGCCAGAGATCTATTAAAGCACTTTAGTAGCAAGGTAGATCTACTTGATTAGAAATCTCATGATAACAATATGATCATGCATAGAGAGAGATGAACACATAGCTATCGGTAGAACCCTTAGCCTCGAGGAAGAACTACTCCCTCATCATCATGGGAATCAGCAACGGCGATGGAGATGGTCATGGAGATCAATGGAGATGGCTCCGGGGGCACTTCCTGTCCAGCAGGGTGCCGGAATAGAGAATTTTTGTCCCCCGAATCTCCCCTTCGGTGGCGGCGGTGTTGTGGAACTTTTCATGGCTGGAGGCTAGATTATTTAGGGTTTTCTCATCGGGAGGCTTCTTATAGGCGAAGGGGTGATGTAAGAGGGTGGAATAGGGGCCCACACCACCTAGTGGCGCGGCCAGGGGGACCCGCACCACCACATGGTGTGGCCATCCCCTGGCCCCTCTCCATCTTGTCTTTTGGCTCCATGAGTCTTCCGGTAAAATATTGACTTTGGCTTTTGTCCGGTCCAATTCCGAGAATATTCATTTTCTGGCTTTTCTGGAACCAAAAACAGAAGAAAATAGGCAACTAGCACTATGGCATCTTGTTAATAGGTTAGTTCCGAAAATGTGTAAAAATACTCCAAAGTGTGGATAAAACATAAGAAAGTAGATCTAAAACAAGCATGGAACATCAAAAATTATAGATACGTTTCCAACGTATCAAGGAGTTGCTGCTTCCGCTGCATCGCTGGAGCGAGGAGGCGGAGGTTGTTCGATGGACTGGACGTGTGTGCAATCACGGATGCACTGCTGATTTGCAGCGCTGGACTTTCTCTTGATCTTGAAATCGGCAAGCGTACGACTACATCATCCACGAGTTCACCCTTGTAACACTTTGTCGGTCTTCAAGGGTATGTTCTCTATGGATGTATATCACCCGTTGTTTTTATCTAGGTAGATAGATCTTGGTGCTTAGTAGTTCCCATCGTAGGATTTTTTTGTTTTCTATGTTGCGAACCCAACATGGATGTGGTGTCACAAGGATAGGAAAAGGAGGTCATGGGCAGCGCAGGTGCAAGAAGGGAATGGGACACTTAGTAGGCGCATCTGACATGGGTATGACCCGCAGGGTCTCTATTGTTGGTATACCTGCTACGGATTCAGGACAAGGCCCATAAGACCCATGAGGAAACAAAGATTCTAGAGGCACCTGAAGCTTAGGAACCTGATGTGATGATCAAGGCAGAAGCCCAAGGCGTAACCGACATAGTCATGAAGTTACCTTCCAAATTACAAACTAACCTTTATTGGACTCTAGGAGCCAGCCTCTCATATAAAGGCTGGGAGGAGACAACGGAGAGGGTACTGTAACATTTTCATAGCAATCCGTTGTAACCTAGACCGCATCTGGCAACCCGGCGACTTTGTACTCTCCATCAATAAAGGTCAGACAAGCAGAATGTAACACCCCAGCATTAGAGCTTAGAAATAAGTTGAACACAGGTGTGTGCATTGCATTCATGCATAGAAAATCCGGATAATTTTCGTGCTTTTGAATAAAACTTGTCAAAGAGATTGAAGCTTCTCTTAACTTGGTGGAACTGAAGTAGATCATCAAGTTGACTACGATAAGTTTCAATATGACCTTTGCTAAAACCTTATCTTTGGGTAATATAATTTGATCTAAGGGTAGATCAAATGTAATAAAACTAAGTCACAACACACTACTTAATAAGGAGTACTTGATCTTCTAGAGATCATTACATGGTATTCCATACCACAACTCAAGGATGAATACTTAATATTCTAAAGATGATATCAAGGTATTATCTACAACAAACCTTGATTACCTAGTTAAGTATATAACTTAGGTAAAGAAATTCCATAATTAAACCTTGATATACTTGCTTGCCATAGTTATTCCTATCATGAGCATCATGGTAGTTCTTAAACATTAACTCTTATCAAATAGAGAGGAAATAGAAGTCAAGCCAAGACCATTCATCACATGCCCTTGTTGTCATATTAACATATGACATTCCTAAATAGTTAAGGCCTAGTGTTAATTGATCATCAATATTGGGTGATCAATTCCTGACCTAGAACTTATTGACCCATAACCTTTGACTTATTATATTGACCTTCCAAAGATCTTAAGTAAATAAATAAGAAGAAGGAACTAGTTATGGTAGAGTGTTCCATCATCAATGGAATGAGATCCTTAGTGGTGATCAAACCATTTGGTGTTGGAGGAGATAACTCACTCATGAGTTAACTAGAAGAAGTATCTAAACCTAAGAATTAGCTAATACTTGAGAAGTAATAAGAAATATAATAGTGTTAGAATATCAAGTAATAACCTTGTTAAGCCAAGTAGGTACAAAATCAAAGTAAGTTTTCTTAACAAGATAAAGCCTATAGAAAGACTAGAGCAAGTCTACTACTTAGTGGGTAGATGATAGATATGGATCAGACAATTAGAAGCCTAAGCTTTGCTTGATCAAGGGTTGGTGTTCATTATTCTCAAGTCCCTTGAGAATAGATGACTAGCTGATGAAGAAGAGTTGTGAGTATACCAAATTAGGAAAAACCCTAATAAGCTAAATCAACTAGCTTGATCCTGAGAAGTCAAGCTAGAGTGTGATGAAGTATATAACATGAGTTGTATGGAGTAGTTGAAGGCATAGTAATTTAATCAAGCTAATACAAGAACAAACGTGTATTATGGGAGTAGTACCATACCTATTCTAGAGGATTGTTATCACATGTGATGTATAGAGAGAATTGTAACCTTGCAAGCCTTGGATATAGATACAAGGTGAATTTAAAAGAGTTTATGGATGGAGTTAGAAATAGCTACATTGATGGATTCATTAGAGGTAGTTAAGAAATGAAAGTTATATACTAGAGTAATGATGGAGAGTGAGTATTGTTGAAATGACATGACCATGTCATCATATGATGATGGATATGGTGGAGTCAAATGATGGTCTTATTCAGGAAGATGTGATCTTTGTGATTAAGATAAGAGAGATAAATAGAGTATATTTAGGAAAGGAATTCCTTATCTCAAGATAAGCTTAGTGAGGTATTAAGGCAGAAGTGCTTGAGAAACGTTTAACCAACAGTATATCAAGCCATGACAAGAACCATGTCTATCTCTTTGTTCAAAACCCTAAAACCAAATTGATAGTGGAACCATTTCCCTTTCCTAGGTAACCATTGAACAATACCTCTTGGACAAATAAAGCTTACAAGGGATAATTAGAGAACCAGATGGGTGTTTATGGAGGGAAGCTTTGTCTACCTTATTGTCTTAAACCCTAATAGAAACCTAGAATGATAGAACTATCACGATCACATTAATAAGTAATTCCAATATCTCACTCTATGTTGAAATATCAAACCTACTCATAGATTTACAAGTAGTATCCCTAAACCTTGATCGTTATCCATATTCATAATACAATATGAGTCTATTAAAACCTTCCTAAAACTTAGGGCAGTTATTTGGAAATAAACAATTACATTAATGATTGTTATTCATGATTCTTGACTTCACCAAGGTTGTCCATGGTAATCCTAAACACTATAAATCAAGGAGTATTTGAATGAGAGAAATCCCCAAATATGGAGAACCATGAAAATCAAATCATCATATTAAGAACCACAAGGTTTAATACCTTATAATGAATATTTATAATTCCTTCAGGAAGTTAAGTGTTAATAAGATTCTGTACACATAAATATCCATTTTTTAAACCATCACCATTACATTATTAGAAGATTTTTCTATAGAAGGAATAAATCCCTAAAGTCTAAATTTTATTTGTTCTATTTAATAAGAGAACCTCTCATATGGTTGTATTTCCTTTTTATACAACAGAATAATATAAGGGAATTGGTTACAATGAATCTTTACACTATCATGAATATTCTACCAAAATTTTAAATGTTTAAACCTTGTAGAAATAGAATTGGGAAAGAAATTATAAATAGAAAAGAAAACAAAATATAAAAACAGATAAAAGAAAAGGATGCAGCCAGCCGGACTAGTCCACCATGGCCCATGTCTTCTGCGCCTATCTGCCACCCACGAGCAACCTAATCCACATTCCGCTCGCTTTGCCATAGCCCAATACCTGCCCAAGCCCAAATACCCCTTCATCATTTCTTTTCTTTTCTTCCTCCTCTCACCAGAAGGACAGTGCCGGACAAGCAGCTCGCTGGCGAGAGCTCCACCGTTCGCCATCACTGAGATGACTGCCGCGCTATGGTTCGTGCCACCTAGACGCTTCGGGCCATCCTCATCCCCATTTCCCCTACCTCTCATTCTTATCCTCTCTCCCGGAGAGGACACTAAAACCCTAGCTTCGGGCTGCCATCGATTCCCACCGTTCCTGACCTCCTCTCGCACATCTGAGGCCACTGCTAGAACAGCCATGCAGTCTTGGTTCTCCTTGTAAAAGGAATCGGCAGTGCGCCACCGAAATCGAGCACCACGACCTCATCTTCATCAGCTCCGACGAGATTCACCGCCGTCCATACCAGCGCCTCCGCCCACGTACACCTCTTCCGATGATGCGAGCGTCATCAGGGTGAGTTTCTCAACCCCTTGGTCCTCTCCATCCTCTATCTCTTCCTCTCGATCGATCCCGACACGAGCACCCGCCACCGCCGCTGTTGTCCGTCGTTGTGACCACTATGCCAGTAGCCATTTCGGGGCGGCGGCGCTACTAATAGGTTCCCCTGCGTGCGCTTGTTCGTATGGTGTAAACCACGGCTGCTGACTCTTGCTAGACCACCGCCGCTGCCCGCCGTCTGACCGTCACCGGCGAGGTGACGTCACTACGACGTTACACCCGCGTCATCCTTGACCGGTCCACGTCGCGTGGCTACTGATGTGGCATAAGCCCTACCAGTCAGTGACTGGGGCTACGAATAGCCCTAGTGAGAAAAACACCCCACCTCATGCTGACATCAGTATTATCTCATAAACCCATTTAATATTTATTTTTAATTCAAGAAAATGAATAAATCTTGTTAAATCAATATCTTTTGTTTTAAAATTCATAAAAAATATATAGTATATATCAAAATGTTCAGAAAAATAAAATCTATAATATAAACCTATTATTATAATTATTTTCCAACTTAAATAAAATAATTAGTATTAATCAGTAAGTACCTTATTAAAGATAAATCTTAAATAAATATATTCTATTATTTAAAAATTCCCAAAATAGGTATAATATGTCAAAAATCTTAAAAACAAAATAAAGACTTATAAATTTGTTTTGTACATTTTTGTGATACTTAACTAAGTATTTATTATTTATTTATTGTTAATAAAGAAATAAAACTTATAAAACTCATATCTTATTATTTAAAAATCACAAAAATACCTTTGATATACCAAATTGATCACAAAAATAAAAGCTACACATTAAAAACTCTCACTTTTGAAGTAAAATAAAATATAAAGGTTTAATAAGAATAGTTTAAACTCTTTTCTTTTAATTTAAGGCATACAAATTATATAAAACTTTACTTATGCTTTTAATATAAGTTATTTAAAATCTAAAAGTATAATAACAAGTTCAATCGCGACGCTATGATTCGTGCCACCGAGACGCTTTGGGCCATCCTCATCCCCATTTCCCCTTCCTCTCGTTCTCAACCTCTCTCCCGGAGAGGACACTAAAACCCTAGCTTTGGGTTGCCGTCGATTCCCGCTGTTCCTGACCTCCTCTCGCACATCTAAGGCCACCGCTGGAACTGCCATGCTGATACACTCGACGATCGACGTAGAGCTCATTGGGAACCCCAAGAGGAAGGTATGATGAGCACAGCAGCAAGTTTTCCCTCAGTTATGAGACCAAGGTTTAATCGAACCAGTAGGAGCAAGGAAACACCCCAAAGGTGTTACTAGCTGAGCTTTGGCACTCACGGTGCTAGTAGCAACGTGGAGCCCTGCACAACACAACCACAGAACTTTGTCCCCAACTTGCGATGAGGTTGTCAATCTCACCGTGTTTTGCGGAAAACAAAGGATTAAACGTATCGAATGGAAAGAAGTAAAAGTTTGCAGAAAGTAAACACAAAGCAGTAAACAATTGTAGATTGTATGTAAAGAAAAAGGACCGGGATCCATAGTTCACTAGAGGTGGCTCTCCTTAGATAGATAACATGTTGGGTGAACAAATTACATCGGGGCAATTGACAAACACCGAGAAAGCAATACATGCATATACTAATCATCTTGACTCCTTTGAGACTTGATTGGGCATTACAACATAATACATAGACCGCCATCCAACTACATTTATGACTAATAATCCACCTTCAGGTTATCATCCGAACCCCTCTAGTATTAAGTTGCAAGAAACAGATTATTGCTTTACGAACTGCGTGTAAAGTAAACAATACGATTGTTCTATGAACAAAGGATCGTTGTTTTCTCCCTAGTAGCAACAACACATCTAGTACCTTAGAGATTGCTGTCACTTCCCCAGATTACCAGAGGCATGAACCCACTATCAAGCATAAATACTAACTCTTGGAGTTGCTAGCATCTACTTGGCCAAGATAGCTACTAACAACAGAAAGCATGCAAGATCTCAAATAACAAAGACATGATAGAATCAATAATCAATCTGAAATAGCATCTCAATATCCATCAGATCCCCGCAAACACAACATGTATGAATTACAAATAGATGAGCTTGATCATGAACGGAGCTCACAAGATCTAAACATGAAAGCACAAAGGAGGAGAAACCAGCCATCTAGCTACTACATGGATCCGTAGTCCAAGGATGAACTACTCACGCATCACACCGGAGGCTTGCATGGTGATGAATAAGGCCTCGGTGAATTCCCTCTCCGGAGGTGCGGAAGAGCTTTAGATCCCTCCCGATCTAGGGATGGAGATGACGGTGGCTATAGACTCTTTCATGGATTTTTGATCGGGTACTTAGGGTTTTCGTCCCGAGGGCATCTTATAGGCAAAAGGAGAGGCCGAGTGGGTGTTAGGGTCGGTCAGACCACCCCCTGGAGCGGGCCAGGCCTGGCCGCACGGCCAGGTGGTGTGGCCGGCCCCCAGCCCTTCTCCGTCTCGTATTTTGGCACTTGATCCCTTCCGAAAAATAGGCACTTTGGCTTTTGTCCCGTCCAATTCCGAGAATATTCATTTTTTGACTTTCCTGGAACCAAAAATAGCAGAAAACAGGCAGCTGGCACTGTGGCTCTTGTTAATAGGTTAGTCTAAGAAATCATAATAAAAGTACTCCAAAGTTGGAACAAAACACAAGAAAGTGGATAAAGCCAAGCATGGAACATCAAAAATTATAGATACATTTGCAATGTATCAACATCCCCAAGCTTAACTCCTGCTCGCCCTCGAGTAGGTAAGTGATAAAAATAAAGAATTTTTGAGGTGACATGCACCATCAAAGACTTGATCAAAGTATTTGCAAAACATTCAAAGTTGGGATCATAGTACTTCAATCATAACATGAAAGACAAAGTTCTAGCAATAAGCAAAGAAACTATGATGCAACATGAAAAGGCACAAACATAAGATTCATGAATAACAATGCTTTGCAAGACGTTTGTTTGTTTCACATAAAGAAAACATAGCATAATAGTATTCAGCTTGTCCCTCAATAGAGTAGCAAATATAAATGCATAGGACACCTTCAAAGTTCATAAGAGTGACTAGATACAATAGTTTCAAACAAGCAATAACAAGTTATCCATCAATCAACTAGTCTTGGGACAATGCACATAGAACTAAGAATGGCCACTATGCTCTCAAAGTAGGTGCATAAAGATAGAATGTGGAGACTCAATAGAATGGTGGAAGAAGGGCCTTTTGTAAAAGGAAGTAGGGATTCAAGTCTCATAAAGAGCTTCCAAAAATTATGGTACTTGTAGTTTTCAGCTCTCATTGCCCTATCATAAGCATCTTTAATGGTGATTAAGGTTAAAGTGACACAACTAAGAGGATATGCTTGACAAGTTATAAACCGAAATCTCATGCCCCTTACTTACGAAGACCGATCCTCATGCTACTCAACTTCAGTCACGAGTAAGCTCTTGTCATTGTAAGTATATGTGTATCATTAAGAACATGTAAGGTACCCCTTGCACATTATACGGGAGCTTTCCCATAATCAAAATGACAAGGCAAGCAGACAATGAGCATCTTAGCGATCTTTTTATTTGGTATTTGCATAGGTTTTTATTGAGGATGCTTCATAGAGTGCTCATTATGGTGATGCTACAAGTTTCCACCATGATTAGGCATGGCTTAGGCTAGCGGCCCAGGCGTTTCTCTAACACATATACAAACTCCATGATCTTACAAGTTCCACTTTTATTTCACACCGCCGGGATCCGTAAGCAAAAGAACATAATATCAACGGGGTACAAAGTACAAGTGCAATGTTGAAAGCGTTCCCCATGAAACATGGTTCTGCTAATTTCAACTTATAAAGCGGAAGCATATACGCAACAATGAAGGACCCAATGGTTCAAGTTTATTAGAGGCAATAAAGTAAACTGTGCCATCAAGTTCGTGAGAGCTTTAATCACTAGTTTTTTCATAACAAGTGGAAGGTAAACAAAAGAATGAATATACTTGGAATAGCATAAGCTAGTAGGTAGGTATGGTGGACTCTTTGGAATAACTTGGTTTAGGGAGTTGGATGCATGAGTGGAACTCATACTTTGTTGTGGAGGCTAGCAAAAGACTGGGAGCGACAAACTAAGAGAGCAATAATGGCCATAATCATGCAGAGCGACAAAACAACATTGATCAAAGCCTAAAGTGATACTACAAGTTGAAAACTAAAGGATCATAAAGGCTATGGTGACTTGTGATAGTCATAACATGGTGTGAGCATGTGCCAAGTCGACCCAAATAAAGCATCGAAGGAGAATACCACTATATTATGCTTTAATATGCTAAAACAACGCATGATTCATCCAAGGCACATTAAGCAATCTCAATTGTTTATAACAAGTCATGTGACAGCAAAGAATACTAAGCATAAAGCCAAAACAATATCAAGCATGGCATGACAAAGCATATGCCACAGTCAAAACAAGCTCTTTTTACCACATAAGCATGAACTTTCCTACTCTTTTCCAAACCAAACCAAACTATTTGCAAACCAATGTATGAAAGAGGGGGTCCAACCAACTTATTCAGAAAACTAAGCAAACAAAAGCAAACAAAAACCAAAATGAAAACGAAAAAGAAGACGCTCCAAGAAAAACACAACTGTGCATGAAACAATAAAAATGAAGCGTTTGGAAGAAACCTGGAATTTTTATTGACAAAGAAGGGGATGCCTTGGGAATCCCCAAGATTTGACGCTTGTACTTCTTGGATATTTCTTGGGGTGACACACGTGGCATCCCCAAGCTTGAGCTTTAGTCCATCCTTCATCTCATTAATCATTTCTTCCATACACCTGAAAATTTTCCTTCATACAAAACTTCACACAATCTCATTATTAGCAACATTAGTGCACTCAAGATAAATAAGTCTCAAGGTTCAGTTCTAACACCAAATAAACTTTCATTAGAACACTATATATTGTAGCACTTCCCTCAAAAAGCTCAATTCCCCAAAGGAACTCAAGAAGAAACTAACAAGAAGCAAATGCAGAAAATGGCAGAAATCTGTCAAAACAGACCAGCAGGTAAATACGATTTTTTTCGAAAACCTTCTGTTGATCAAATCAAAAAGTGTTGAACTAACGAAACTTAGATAACAACCTGGGGCAGAAGCACAAAAAATTACAGCTCAATCCGACGTACAGAACTTTCTCAGGAATTTTTACGGTGAAGCACAGAAATCTGTTTCGGGACAGCAACTTTCCCAATCATTACTTCACTCTCATTAGAGGTTACTCTTGGCACAAAAAGCAAATAAAAAGGATAAGGAGAGGTTATTACAGAGGTAATAACTTCCAAGACTCATCTAAAACTCTTGTATTATCTCCCAACAAGTACTTTTATTTAATGCCTTTAAGTTAGGCATAAGAAGCAAAGAAAGAATCAAGTGTTCTCAAATGAAGAAGCATTAAGACCAAATTTTGTTTTCATAGGAGAAGCAAAAGAAATCTTTTCTCTCTTTTTAGGGAAGGGTTCTATACCTTTCTTGAGTGGGAGTTGATATTTAATGGTGCCTTCTTTCATATCAATGATGGCACCAACAGTTCTAGGAAAAGGTCTTCCCAAAGTAATAGGACAAGAAGCATTGTATTCAACATCCAAAACATAGAAATCAACGGGGACATAGGAATCATTAACCATAATAAGAACATCATTAAGACTCCCCATGAGTTTCTTTTTAGAATTAGCATCAAGTGGGACATTCAAATAACAATCTTCAAGAGGAGGCAAATCAAGCATATCATAAATCCTTCTAGGCATAATAGAAACACTATTATCAAGATCACACAAAGCTTTGAAATCAAAGTCATTCACTTTCATATTAATGATGGGTTCCCAACCATGTTCTTGCTTTATAGGAATAGAAGTTTTATGTTTCATCTTTTCTTCTTTAATCTTTATGAGAGCATCAGTAATGTGTTTTGTAAAAGCCATGTTGATAGCACTAGCATTAGGACTTTTAGCAAGCTTTTGTAGGAACTTAATAACTTCAGAGATATTGCAACCATCAAGATCAAAATCAACTTTATCATCTAAAGTAGTAGAACTATTACTAGCCTCAACACTAGTGGTGGTAATAGTAGATACACTAATGTTTCTAGCAATTTCATCTTCTCTTTCCCACTTAGCATGTAATTTAGCTAATAGTCTAACATTTTCATCAATTCTTACTTGTATGGCATTAGTAGCTGCAAAGGGATTGTCATTAGTTTCAAGTTTAGCCGCCATTTTATTCAAAGAAGATTGAGCTTCAGCCAAAGATGCTATATTTCTTTCAGCATTAGAGAGTTTTTCCTCAATAGTTTTATTGAAAGCAGTTTGTTTACTAATAAACTCTTTAAGCATAACTTCAAGTTCAGAGGGAGCACTCTTATTATTGTTGTAAGAATTTTCATAAGCATTACCATTGTTGGGAGGATATGGCTTATAATTGTTGTTGCCAAAATTGTTCCTATAAGCGTTATTACCATAAGCATTGTTGCCAAAGTTGTTATTTCTTATGAAGTTCACATCAAATTGCTCTTATTGAGCAACCAAAGAGGCTAAAGGAACATTATTTGGATCAATATGGGCTTTCCCATTAACAACCATAGACATAATAATATCAATCTTATCACTCAAGGAGGAGGTTTCTTCAACAGAATTTACCTTCTTACCTTGTGGAGCTCTCTCAGTATGCCATTCAGAATAATTAACCATCATATTATCCAATAGTTTTGTTGCAGCACCCAAAGTGATGGTCATAAAGGTACCTCTAGCAGCTGAATCCAATAGGTTCCTTGAAGAATAGTTCAATCCTGCATAAAAAGTTTGGATGATCATCCAAGCAGTCAGTCCATGAGTGGGACAATTCTTTACCAAAGATTTCATTCTTTCCCAAGCTTGAGCAACATGCTCATTATCCAGTTGTTTAAACTTCATTATTTCACTTCTCATGGATATAATCTTAGCAGGAGGATAGTATTTTCCAATAAAAGCATCTTTGCACTTAGTCCAAGAATCAATACTATTCCTAGTTAAGGAATTCAACCACTCTTTAGCTTTTCCTCTCAAAGAGAAAGGAAACAATTTTAGCTTAATAATATCACCATCTATATCCCTATGCTTTTGCATCTCACAAAGTTCAACAAAGTTATTTAGATGGGAAGCAGCATCTTCATTACCAATACCAGAAAATTGTTCTCTCATAACAAGATTGAGCAAAGCAGGTTTTATCTCAAAGAAAGTATTTTCAGCCATAGGTGGAGCAATAAGTGTGCTCATAAAATCATTGTTGTTGGTGCTAGTGAAGTCACACAACTTAGTGTTTTCAAGAGTAGTCATTTTTTTGGGGTTTCAAATAAGAAAGTAAACAAGTAAAACTAATTTTTTTGTATTTTTTGAAGAACAAAACAAGCAAACAAAGCAAAAAGAAAACTAAGCAAAACAAAAAACAACAAAGTAAAGAGATTGGTTATGAGGGACTCCCCTTGTGAAGATGTCCTTGACTCCCCGGCAACGGCGTCAGAAAATAGCATGATGCACTCGAAGATCGACGTAGAGCTCGTTGGGAACCCCAAGAGGAAGGTATGATGAGCACAGCAGCAAGTTTCCCTCAGTTATGAGACCAAGGTTTAATTGAACCAGTAGGAGCAAGGAAACACCCCAAAGGTGTTACTAGCTGAGCTTTGGCAGGGCGCACTACCGGTGCGAGTAGCAACGTGGAGCCCTGCACAACACAACCACAGAACTTTGTCCCCAACTTGCAATGAGGTTGTCAATTTCACCGTGTTTTGCGGAAAACAAAGGATTAAACGTATCGAATGGAAAGAAGTAAAAGTTTGCAGAAAGTAAACACAAAGCAGTAAACAGTTGTAGATTATATGTAAGGAAAAAGGATCGGGGTCCATAGTTCACTAGAGGTGGCTCTCCTTAGATAGATAACATACTGGGTGAACAAATTACAGCGGGGAAATGGACAAACACCGAGAAAGCAATACATGCATATACTAATCATCTTGACTCCTTTGAGACTTGATTGGGCATTACAACATAATACATAGACCGCCATCCAACTGCATCTATGACTAATAATCCACCTTCAGGTTATCATCCGAACCCCCTCCAGTATTAAGTTGCAAGCAACAGATTATTGATTTACGAACTGCATGTAAAGTAAACAATACGATTGTTCTATGAACAAAGGATCGTTGTTTTCTCCCTAGTAGAAACAGCACATCTAGTACCTTAGAGATTTCTGTCAATTCCCCAGATTACCAGAGGCATGAACCCACTATCGAGCATAAATACTAACTCTTGGAGTTGCTAGCATCTACTTGGCCAAGATAGCTACTAACAACCGAAAGCATGCAAGATCTCAAATAACAAAGACATGATAGAATCAATAATCAATCTGAAATAGCATCTCAATATCCATCGGATCCTCGCAAACACAACATGTATGAATTACAAATAGATGATCTTGATCATGAATGGAGCTCACAAGATCTAAACATGAAAGCACAAAGGAGGAGAAACCAGCCATCTAGCTACTACATGGATCCGTAGTCCAAGGATGAACTACTCACGCATCACACCGGAGGCTTGCATGGTGATGAAGAAGGCCTCCAGGGTGAATTCCCCACTCCGGCAGGGTGCCGGGAAGAGCTTCAGATCCCTCCTGATCTAGGGATGGAGATGATGGCGGCTACAGACTCTTTCGTGGACTTTGATCGGGTACTTAGGGTTTTCGTCTCGAGGGCATCTTATAGGCGGAAGGAGAGGCCGAGGGGGTGCTGGGGTCGGCCAGACCACCCCCTGGCGCGGGCCAGGCCTGGCCACGTGGCCAGGTGGTGTGGCCGGCCCCTAGCTCTTCTCCGTCTCGTATTCTGGCACTTGATCCCTTCCGGAAAAATAGGCACTTTGGCTTTTGTCCTGTCCAATTCCGAGAATATTCATTTTCTGACTTTCCTGGAACCAAAAACAGCAGAAAACAGGCAGCTGGCATTGTGGCTCTTGTTAATAGGTTAGTCCAAGAAATCATAATAAAAGTACTCCAAAGTTGGAACAAAACACAAGAAAGTGGATAAAACGAAGCATGGAACATCAAAAATTATAGATACATTTGCAATGTATCACATGCTGTCTTGGTTCTCCCTGTAAAAGGAATTGGCAGTACGCCACCGAAATCGAGCACCACAACCTCATCTTCATCAGCTTCGGCAAGATTCACCGCCATCCATATCAGCGCCTCTGGCCACGTACACCTCTTCTGATGACGCGAGCGTCATCAGGGTGAGTTTCTCAACCCCTTGGTCCTCTCCATCCTCTATCTCTTCCTCTCGATCGATCCCGACATGAGCACCCTGAAGGGAATATGCCCGAGAGGCAATAATAAAGTGGTTATTATCTTATTCCATGTTTATGATAAATGTTTATTTTACATGCTAGAATTGTATTGATCGGAAACATCAATACATGTGTGTTTAATAAACAAAAAGGGTTCCTAGTTATGCCTCTCTTATAGACTAGCTTGTTGATTAACAAGATGATCAAGGTTTCCTGATCATGGACATTGGATGTTGTTAATAACAAGGTCACACCATTGGTGGAATGATGTGATGAACATTCATCCGAAGTATAGCATTATGATCAAAGTCATTATGTTTATATTGCTATAACATCATACGAAGTAATCTTTATCCTTAGACCATGAGATCATGTTAATTGCTAACACCGGAAGAGTATCTTGATAACATCAAACGTCACACCGTAACAGGGTGACTATAAAGATGGGTTCAGTGCTACGAAGGTGTTATGTTGAGGCTCATGGATCAAGAGTGGAATTTGTCAATCCTGATGACGGATAGATATACTCTGGGCCCTCTCGGTGATATAACATTGAAATAGCTTGCAAGCAAGTGATGTGATCACTAGAATGTTATATCACGGGAACGAGAAAAGAGTGCATGTAGGTAATGAGATCAAACTAGGTATGGAGATACCGATGATCGAATCTAGGACATGTAATATATCGCGGGACAAAGGGATTTAATTACTAGCGTTAAAGGTTCTCACGATCACAGAAGTCATCGTTGAATGTGTAGGAGTCGATGGATCTCGTGTCCCCGCTGATTATTGATCGGAGAGGGGTCTCGATCATGTCTGCATTATTTGCGAACCGTAGGGTGACACACTTAAGGGATACCGACACATTTGGAGCAAATATGTTTCAGATAAAGATTTAAAAAAGCGCTGGAATTATTTCAATAGACACCGAAACTGTTTCGGGTGAAAATGCTGAAATTGGTTCTGCATGTAATATTGAAATGTTGCAGGGGGTTTATGTGAATGTTTGTTAATTAAAATAATTAACAAAATTCTGAATAAAAAATAATAAAAGAGTTTTATTAAATGAGAGAGCATTAAATTTGGAGAAATTTAATGCATTTAAAGTGGAGACTTTAAAAGAGAATGTGAAGGGGCATTTTAATGTGGAGGGGTTACCACCACATGAATGGAGGAGGTGAAGGGTCACCCCCTCCATGCGCCGGCCATAAAGGAGGGGCACCCCCCTCCTCCTATAAAAGTCCACCCCTTCCTCACTTCTCACTCACACCTCCTTGTGAAGGATCTCTCTCCCCCTCTAGTATTATTCCCCATGGTCTTGGATTAGCGAGATACATGTTCCCGGTGGCTTTATCTGGAAAGGAGTTGCTGCTTCCGCTGCTTTGCTGGAGCGAGGGATGGAGATTGTCGGGGTACCGGACGTGTCGGCGATCACGGATGCACCGTTGCTTTGTGGTGCTGGACTTGGTGGTGCCAGAGATGGATCTGATGGACGTGCTGGAGCCGGACCAACTGGACTTCCTCATGATCTTGAGATCGGCAAGTGTACGACTACATCAACCACGAGTTCCTACTCGTTAACAAAGCTCGTTGTCTACGAGGGTAAGTTATCGTTGGATGTATGTCCACCCGTTTCTTTGTACCTAATAGATAGATCTTGGCGTGTAGTTCACACCATGGGAATTTTTTTGTTTTCTATGCTGCGGACCCAACAGTGGTATCAGAGCCTAATCTATGCGTAGGTGCTTTGCACGGGTAATACACATATGTTGATATGTGGGCGATGATGATCATGTTATTGCATCTTCTATGTATTTTGGATATTGGTGGCATAGTGGGATGAAGCGGCCCAGACCAACCTTACATGTCATTGTACATGAGACCGGTTCCACGACTGACATGTAACTTGTTTTGCATAAGTGGCTGACGGGTGTCTGTCTCTCCTACTATAGTCAATATCTGATTTACAACGAGTTGCTAATAACTTAGTTATCCTCGTTGTGGTTCATGTTCGTAGGTAAGAATGGTTCTATCTCCGAAAGCCCTAACCCACGTAAAACTTGCAATTGATAAATTAGAGGCGTCTAGTTTAGATCGTTGCTGGGCTAGTGTATTGATATGGTATTGTTGTAAGTAGATGTATGATAGATACTCTTACAACACACTCAACGTGTAAGTTCCATAGACCTTGGCCTTACACACAAAGGAATGATAGAGATCATACCACGATGCAAGTGATAGAGATCAAATGCATGGACCATATCATCTCACTTTACACATTAGATGTTAGCATCTTATACTGCTAGTTTGGCGCTTTCTGTAGCATTGTAAGATGATCCCTCATTTAAATATCAAGATAAAATGTGTTCTTCCTTAAGTATGCACCGTTTTATGGATCGTGTTTCGAGACATCACGTGATGATCGGGTGTACTCGAATCTACGCTTTCATACAAACGGGTGTAAGACAGTTTTACACACGCGAGTACTAAGGTTCTTAGTTGGCGAGCCTAGCATGTACAGACATGGCCTCGGAACACGGACCGAAAGGTTAAGCATGAGTCATATAGTTGATATGATGCCCATATAGATGCTCGCCTTTGAAGCTACATCAACTCACGTGATGATCGGACTTGGTGTAGTGGATTTGGTTCATGTAATCACCAAAAAGACACGAGGGATGTCGTTTTTGAGTGGGAGTTCATTAGTAATTTGGATTAGTCGAACTCAATTTGTCATAAATTAAATCAAAGTGAATTTGCATAGTTTGTTTTAGTCATTGGCATTCGTTTTCTACCTTATGCTTAGTTTTTATTTGAGATAATAGAACTATAGAATTCTGGATATTTACTTTATGAACTGGTATCGTATTGTTTTGAATGTCAATTTAAAGTTTATAAGTCCTATTGCAAACTTTCAGCAAACTCTATTTACTCCATGAAGTTTAATAAGTAGTATTAAATCAAGAGTAAGAGTTCCAATGTTAGTATCTAAAGTATCGTGTTTGCCTCCATGATTATTGATATTCAAAAAGTTGTTTTAATATCAAGATTATATTGGAGCTGGAAATTGTTTCAGAAACCATCATGTGTGAAAGATATTGTGATATCTGAAACAATGTTTTTGGTTGCATTATGATAGAGTATAATTTAGCAAAATACATGTTCTCATATTGTATGAGAATTTGTGAAGGATGGAGATGCTAGGCATCTGAATCTACCAAAAAGGTTTTGGGAACTAATATTATACTCGTGATTCTTCCTTATAAGCTATAGTAGCTTGATCATGAAAGTTGTCATGATAAGGATGAATAGAAGATGTAAGTAAAATGTTTACTACACTAATAGATTACTAAAGAATGGATTTTTGAAAGAATGCCAAACATTTGATGATGGTGATCCACTTCAAAGTGCAAGTCCAAAGGTATTAGTATTTGACTATATATGCTTTGTACTATGTGTCATGTGAATGACACCACTATTGATGTTGATATATTCTTTTAAAAGAAAAGGGAATTGCTGAAAGAGAATCTATAAAATATTTGGCAGAAAATATAAGGTTGGAGATGTCCAACTTGGGTATATAGAAGATATACATGTTATGGTTGTATTCCTTGCTTGTTAAAAAATGTGGTTCTTAGGTATTGGATACCGAATTGGTTGGTATGAAATGTCATACAGGACAACGCAATTCATGAACTACAATGGCCTAAATAACTAGCAAGAGAATAAGTGATGATGTTCATCGAAAACAAATAAAGTGTTATTGTGTTTTTCGTTGACGTCAAACCTAGCCTTCAAGATTTGTTTTAATAATTGTTATTTTGTTCCGGTATTACGAGAACAATGGTTGTTCAAATAAATTACCGTATTCCATAAATGATGGATGAACTTTTACAAGTCTAGTGGGAGAAATCACATCCATAAACATTATTGCTAAAATGTCGCAAGACAAATGATTAAAAGATCACTTATCAAGTGACATCGCTGTTTTAAATTATATTGGAAATAAAACATGAAGAAACTCCATGTTGATGGATTTTTGGAGTCTTTTGATTTTGATCAATTGACACATGTGAGACTTTCCTCGAGATAATTGAAACTCCATCCATAGGCCAGAGAGGAATGGATGACTAGCTTATTGGAAATTGTGCATGCTGATGTGCATAGTCCATTATGTGTAGCCATATGCGATGGATATTTTTGCTTCATATGCTTTCTCCGAAAATTTGAGTGAATATATCTGTATATTTACTTAATAAGGAAGAAGTATGAACATTTGAAAGTTGTTCAAAGACTTTCCAGATGAAGTGGAAAATGATTGTAACAAGAAAATAAAGAGTTTATGATTCGATCATAAAGGAAGATATGGTTTAGCAAAACACCTAAGATTTGAGGAATTGTTCCATGATTTGTGTTTTCTAGATAAACCATAGGAGTATGGCATATTCAAGAGATGAAATCAAACCATGTTTGACATGGTAAGATCAAAGGTGTCATTTATAAAACTGCCATTATGTTTTAAAGATTGAAGCTTTAGAGACTACCGCTTTTACACTGAAAAGAGCACCATCGTGATCCATTGAAATGACACCATATGAGTTATGGTTTGGGATAAAACCCAAATTGTCTTTTCTTAAATTTTGGTATGGTATGCATAAGTAAAATGTTTACAACCAAAGTCGGATAAGCACGTCTTTGTAGGTTATCCCAAAGAATTTGTTGGGAATTTCTCCATAACACCAAGGACAAAAGAGTTTGTCGCTTGGAACGTCAAGTTTCTTGAGAACGAACTTTTCGTGAAAAGTTAAGTGGGAGGACAATAGAACTTTGATAAGATTGTTGAACCTTAGCTATATGTGCTAAGTAGCGCAATGAAAGTGTCGGTGGCGGCCACAATGCTCATGGCTCTCGTGATTGCAAAAGGTGCGATCTCGGAGATTAGAGTTCCTATAGAACCGTGTGGGTCGGTAAGAATCAAATAGTAAGATTTGATAAGCAAGTCGTTATTGTTTTGACAATGATGAACCGACTACATGCAAAGAATCGATGATGGGCCCTGACTCCATAAAATGACTAGAAGTCATAGAATCCGTGATAGTATCCATACACGAGAAATCAAGTTTCTGAACTTGGAAGACCCTCCGGAAAGGCGTGAAGCCTATCGGTCGTGTTTGGATCTATAAAGAAATAAGACATGGATGTTTAACATCTATGAAATAGTCGACATGTCGGAAAGAAGTTTACGACAATGTTCAAGGAGTTGAATATGACAAGATTTGATCTTTCATAGCGATATATAGTCTTGACGGATTAATGTAGCAACCACTACATATAATTTGGTATATGGTAGTTGAATAAACAAAACAAGGTTCTTCTAATAGAATGGTAACCTAGGACATGTACATGACATGGTCCGAAGGGTTTTGTTAATTCAAAGGGTGCTAAAAGGGCATGTAAACTTCAATAGTTGAAGTAAGCATAGCGGAGTTGGAATCTTCACCATGATGAAACTATTAAAAGAGTTTAAATTCATCGGAGATGATGAAGATGCTTGCATTTGCAAGAAATTAAGTGGGAGCGCTGAGACATATTTCTAATACATTATATAGAGGACATATTGTTGACTGGAATTGATGTATCTTGTATTGACACAAGTTAACAATTTCATTAAAATAAGATTTCGATGAAAGACTTGGGCAAATCCGGAATATTAGGCATCAATATCTATATGGATAGATTAAGGCGCTAATATGGTTGTGCCAGACATACATATATAAGATATTGAAAGGGTTCAATATGAGATATTGAAAGAGTTCAATATGGAAACAACAAGAAAGGTTCTTGCTGCATGGAAAGGATTGTATCAAGATTCAAGTGTTTCAACACTTGGTGTGTAAAATTACATGAAAATTTTGATCGATTATACCATGATATGTATCCAGAATGTCCTATGCTCTAAATGTTATGAGCATATACCAGAATGATTCATAAGATGATCATTGGACAATAGTAAAGATATTCTTATGAGCTTTGGAAAAATTAAGAATATATCATGTATAAGTGACAAATAGTTAAAGGTAATTCATTGTAAAGTGTTACATTGATACTAGTTTTGTCACAAGATACAAATTAAATTTATCTCAATTTAGACTATGGGTGGCACAATATAATGGAAAGGATGTTCCATGATGGATTTGGATGAGTTCCAAAGTTGAGAAATTGTGACAGATACTACAACAAAAGGCTAAGTATATGACTGCTATAGTAGCAGCAAAGGAGGGCATTTGTGTTAAGTAGTTTGTTATAAAACTAGGTGTGGTTCAAAGTGGGCTTATACTATGAAGATATATTGTGTGACAATAATATCAACATATTTTAACCCGAACGAACTAAAGGTCTCATCAGAGGACCAAATTTATACAATGCCATCTCATTTGAGAATGAGTGATGCGTAGAGACGCAAAGACATGCAAATACACACGGACCTGAAATTGTCAGATCTAGAGATTATGTTAACCACTAGCAATAGCGTATATGCAACACCAGAAAGCCATAGGTGTTCAATACGCAAAGTTTTTCAAACTAGATTATTGACTCTAGTGCAAGTGGGAGACTGAAGGGAATATGCCCGAGAGGCAATAATAAAGTGGTTATGATCTTATTCCATGTTTATGATAAATGTTTATTTTACATGCTAGAATTGTATTGATCGGAAACATCAATACATGTGTGTTTAATAAACAAAAAGGGTTCCTAGTTATGCCTCTCTTATAGACTAGCTTGTTGATTAACAAGATGATCAAGGTTTCCTGATCATGGACATTGGATGTTGTTAATAACAAGGTCACACCATTGGTGGAATGATGTGATGAACATTCATCCGAAGTATAGCATTACGATCAAATTCATTATGTTTATATTGCTATAACATCATACGAAGTAATCTTTATCCTTAGACCATGAGATCATGTTAATTGCTAACACCGGAAGAGTATCTTGATAACATCAAACGTCACACCGTAACAGGGTGACTATAAAGATGGGTTCAGTGCTACGAAGGTGTTATGTTGAGGCTCATGGATCAAGAGTGGAATTTGTCAATCCCGATGACGGATAGATATACTCTGGGCCCTCTCGGTGATATCACATTGAAATAGCTTGCAAGCAAGTGATGTGATCACTAGAATGTTATATCACGGGAACGAGAAAAGAGTGCATGTCGGTAACGAGATCAAACTAGGTATGGAGATACCGATGATCTAATCTCGGACATGTAATATATCGCGGGACAAAGGGATTTAGTTACTAGCATTAAAGGTTCTCACGATCACAGAAGTCATCGTTGAATGTGTAGGAGTCAGTATGGATCTCCAGGTCCCGCTGCTGATTATTGATCGGAGAGGGGTCTCGATCATGTCTGCATTATTCGCGAACCATAGGGTGACACACTTAAGGGATACCGACACCATTTGGAGCAAATATGTTTTAGATAAATATTTAAGAAAGCGCTGGAATTATTTCAATAGACACCGAAACTGTTTCGGGTGAAAATGTTGAAATTGGTTCTGCATGTAATATTGAAATGTTGCAAGGGGTTTTATGTGAATGTTTGTTAATTAAAGTAATTAACAAAATTCTGAATAAAAAATAATAAAAGAGTTTTATTAAATGAGAGAGCATTAAATTTGGAGAAATTTAATGCATTTAAAGTGGAGACTTTAAAAGAGAATGTGAAGGGGCATTTTAATGTGGAGGGGTTACCACCACATGAATGGAGGAGGTGAAGGGTCACCCCCTCCATGCGCCGTCCATAAAGGAGGGGCACCCCCCTCCTCCTATAAAAGGCCACCCCTTCCTCACTTCTCACTCACACCTCCTTGTGAAGGATCTCTCCCCCCTCTAGTATTATTCCCCATGGTCTCGGATTAGCGAGATACATGTTCCCGGTGGCTTTATCTGGAAAGGAGTTGCTGCTTCCGCTGCTTTGCTGGAGCGAGGGATGGAGGTTGTTGGGGTACCGGACGTGTGTGCGATCACGGATGCACCGTTGCTTTGTGGTGCTGGACTTGGTGGTGCCGGAGCTGGATCTGATGGACGTGCTGGAGCCGGACCTACTGGACTTCCTCACGATCTTGAGATCGGCAAGTGTACGACTACATCAACCACGAGTTCCTACTCGTTAACAAAGCTCGTTGTCTACGAGGGTAAGTTCTCGTTGGATGTATGTCCACCCGTTGCTTTGTACCTAATAGATAGATCTTGGCGTGTAGTTCACACCGTAGGAAAAATTTTGTTTTCTATGTTGTGGACCCAAGACACCCACCACCGTCGCTATTGTCTGTCATCGTGACCACTGTTCCAGTAGCCATTTCGGGGCAGCAGCGCTACTAATAGGTTCCCCTGCGTGCGCTTGTTCGTATGGTGTAAACCACGGCTGCTGACTCGCGCTAGACCACTGCCGCTATCCGCCGTCTGACCGTCACCGGCGAGGTTACATCACTATGACGTTAGACCCGCGTCATCCTTGACCGGTCCACGCCGCGTGCCTATGATGACCCACAAGTATAGGGAGTGTATCGCAGTATTTTCGATAAGTAAGAGTGTCGAACCCAACGAGGAGAAGAAGGTGCTGGCTAGTGGTATGGATGAGGAATTCTCTGCAAATACTTAGCAAACGGATTTTTAGGGTTTTTTGATATAGCGAGTAAACAAAGTACGAGTAAATAAAAGACAGTAGGAATAAATGCAGCAAGTGCCCCATTCCTTTATGCAGCAAAGGACAAGCTGGTTGTATTACTTAAGATGACCAAACGTTCTCGGGGACACATGGGAAGACTGTCAAGTGCTTTCGCTTCATATAGTTGATTAATCTTCTTTAGCTTGCTAAGTGTTGTGTGGGTGAACCTGTGCTAATGTACCGACCTTACTAGGACAAATACATACTTGTGATTATACCCCTTACAAACATCCGTAAGTACAAGAAAGTAATTAAGGTAAAAACCTAACCACAGCTTTAAACTCTAAGACCCTTACGTCCCTTGTGCAATGGTTTCCTAACGGGGGTTCAGGTTTCTATCACTCCGGCAACCCCTACGATTAGTAGCCAAATACACAATGCATTCCCCTAGGCCCATATAGGTGAAGTGTCATGTAGTCGTCGTTCACATGACACCACAACTTAAATATCAAACCATTGAATCTTTCTCAACACAATTCCACTACTAACAACATGACTTCTCCCATGTCCTCAAGAACAAAACGAACTACTCACAAGACATCATATGGATCATGATCAGAGATGGAATAATGATGTATAACAATCTGAACATAAACAATAATTCAATGGTTCACTCAATAGCATCAACTACAAAGAGTAATCAACATGAGGAAAGTTTCCCCTAAGATCTATGCAAGATTCAATGCAATTGTTACAGCAATATGGAGATGGTGATGAGGGTGTTGATGGTGGTGATGATGATCCTGATGAAGTTCAGCTTGATGATGGTGTTGATGGTGACGATCTCCCCTCTCCGGGAAGGAATTCCCTCGGTAGAAATCTGTCTGCCGGAGAGATCTTTCTTTCTCGGTGTTTTCCGCCCCGCAGAGGTGGCGGAATCTTTCTGTGGTCGCCCCCAAGTCTTAGGGTTTCGGGAGGATAATATACGCCAGAGGGGAGTGCCAGGGGTGTACCAGGGTGCCACACCACCTGGTAGCGCGGCCTAGGCTGGCCCGTGCCAGGGGGTGGTGTGGGCCCCCTTGGCCCATCTCCAGCCCCCCTTCTGGCTTCCTTCGTCTTCTGGAAAAATAGGATTTTCCGTATATTTTCCCGAATTTTCTGATCTTCGTGAATTTTGCCTCCAAACAGCACCTTTTCCATCAGAATCCTGACTACAGCGGTCCATGCTCCAAAAGTCATCAACCATGCAAAAACAGATGAAATAACATAAGTATCACCTCTCAATACGAAATATATCAATGAATAACAGTGAATTATGACATAGAATAGTGATGCAAAATGGACGTATCAACTCCCCCCAAGCTTAGACTTCGCTTGTCCCCAAGCAAAACTGATCTCAATAAACATGGCCTTAGATTTATGGAGTGAAGAGTCGATAAAAGAATACGGACAAGAAGCATCACATTAATCGATACACAGATCATAATAGAAGACAACTTATATAACTTAACTTGCAATAAGTAAAGGAAACACAATAAAGATACATAAAGTGAATCATAATTGGTAATGGAAAACTTAGCTCTCGGTCCAAGAATAGTTGATAATTTGCTGGAGTTCACAAATAACTGGTTTTCAATGATAGCTTTCAAAGTTGTAAACATCAAGATAAGAGCAATGTGCAAAACAAGGAACATAAGAAACATGATTGAGTAAATCATCATATGAATGAATGAAACACAACAACTCAAAATACTTGCTAAGGTAGAGAGGAAAAGGTTTACTGACTCAACTCAAGAGTAAAAGAAAGGCCCTTCGCAGAGGGAAGCAGGGATTTCTAGTTTCATAAAGAGCTCCCAAAAATTATGATACTTACTAGCTTTCAGCTCTCTTTGCCCCTATCATAGGCATCATTAGGTAGTTAAGGTTAAAGTGACACAGCTAAGAGGATATGCTTGACAAGTTATAAATTGAAGTCCCATGCCCCTTACTTATGAGTACCGAACCTCATGCTACTCAACTTCAGTCACAAATAAGCTCTTGTCATTGTAAATACGTGTGTATCATTGAGAACCGCCAACGGGGTACCCCTTGCACATGACAAGGAAGCTATCCCATAATCAAAATGACAAGGCAAGCAGACAGTGAGCATCTCAGCGATCTTTTTATTTGCTATTTGCATAGGTTTTTATTGAGGATGCTTCATAGAATGCTCACTATAGTTATGCTGAAAGTTTCCACCATGATTAGGCATGGCTTAGGCTAGCGGCCCAGGCATTTCTCTAACACACATATAAACTCCATGATCTTACAAGTTCCACTTTTATTTCACACCGTCGGGATCCATAAGCAAAAGATCATGATATCAACTAGGTACAAAGTACCAATGCAGTGTTGAAAGTGTTCCCCATGATACATGGTTCTGCTAACTTTAACTCATAAAGCGCAAGCATATACGCAACAAAGAAGGACCCAATGGGTCAGGTTATTCAATGCAAGAAAGTAAAGTGTGCCATCAAGTTCGTGAGAGCTTTAATCACTAATTTTCACATAACAAGTTTAATTTGGAAGGTAGACAAAACAAGAATTTACTTGGAATAGCAATAATGCTACTAGGTAGGTATGGTGGACACAAATGGCAGAGGTTTTGGTTTAAGGATTGGATGCACGAGAAGAATTCCCTCTCAGTACAGGTTTTTGGCTAGCAAGGTTGGGTAGCTGATACGTCCATTTTGCATCACTATTCTATGTCTTAATTCACTATTATTCATTGATATATTTCATATTGAGAGGTGATACTTATGTGATTTCATCTATTTTTCCATGGTTGATGACTTTTGGAGCATGGACCGCTGCAGTCAGGATTCTGATGGAAAAGGTGTTGTTTGGAGGCAAAATTCACGAAGATCAGAAAATCCGGGAAAATATAAGGAAAATCATATTTTTCCAGAAGACTAAGGATGCCAGAAGATGGAGTGGAGGTGGGCCACAGGGGGCCCACACCACCCCATGGCGCGGGCAGGCCTAAGTCACGCCTGGAGGTGGTGTGGCCACCCTGGCCCACTCCAGCCTCTCCCCTCTGGTGTATATCAACCTCCCGAAACCCTAAGACTCGGGGAGCAACCAAAGAAAGATTCGGCCGCCTCTGCGGGGCGGAAAACACCGAGAGAGAAAGATCTCTCCGGCAGTCAGATTTCTGCCGGGGGAATTCCTTCCCGGAGAGGGGAGATCGTTGCCATCAACACCACCATCAAGCTGGACTTCATCGGGATCATCATCATCATCATCACCATCATCACCATCAGAACCCTCATCACCATCTCCATATTGCTGTAACAATTGCGTTGAATCTTGCATAGTTCATAGGGGAAACTTTCCTGGTGTTGATTACTCTTTGTAGTTGATGCTATTGAGTGAACCATTGAATTATTGTTTATGTTCAGATTGTTATACATCATTATTCCATCTCTGATCATGATCCATATGATGTCTTGTGAGTAGTTCGTTTTGTTCTTGAGGACATGGGAGAAGTCTTGTTGTTAGTAGTGGAGTTGTGTTGAGAAAGATTCAATAGATTGTTATTTAAGTTGTGGTGTACTTCTTCTAGTGGTGTCATGTGAACATCGACTACATGACACTTCACCTATATGGGCTTAGGGGAATGCATTGTGTATTTGGCTACTAATTGTAGGGGTTGCCAGAGTGACAGAAACCTGAACCCCCGTTAGGAAACCATTGCGCAAGGGACGTAAGAGTCTTAGAGTTTAAAGCTATGGTTAGGTTTCTACCTTAATTACTTTCTTGTACTTACGGATGTTTGCAAGGGGTATAATCACAAGTATGTATTTGTCCTAGTAAGGTCGGTACATTAGCACAGGTTCACCCACACAACACTTAGCAAGCTAGAGAAGATTAATCAACTATATGAAGCGAAAGCACTTGACAGTCTTCCCATGTGTCCTCGAGAACGTTTGGTCATCTTAAGTAATACAACCGGCTTGTCCTTTGCTGCATAAAGGATTGGGCCAGTTGCTGCATTTATTCCTACTGTCTTTTATTTACTCGTACTTTGTTTACTTGCTTTATCGAAAACCCCTAAAAATTTGTTTGCTAAGTATTTGCAGAGAATTCCTGATCCATACCACTAGCCAGCACCTTCTTCTCCTCGTTGGTTTCGACACTCTTACTTATTGAAAATACTGTGATACACCCCCTATACTTGTGGGTCATCAAGACTATTTTCTGGCGTCGTTGCCGGGGAGTGAAGCGCTATTAGAGAGTGGAACTGGTAAAGGAAACTTCTACTATGAGTATTGTTTACTACTGCTAGTTGATTTATTTTCGTTATGGATAATTCGCTGAGTTTCTTATTTGGTAATGCTAATACCACTGCTAAGGTAGTAGATAAGCCACCACCTGCTGAGAAAGATGTTTTCAAAATACCTACAAGAATTATTGATCGTGTTATGGATAAATACTATGTTGGGGATGGAACTGTCCATCCCGGTGATGATTTGCTCTTTATACACAAATTATGCGGGTTGTTCAAGTGTGCAGGTATTACTACAGATCAAGTTAAGAAGAAGTTTATTCTCATTATCACTGAAAGGAAGAGATGAGGAATGGTATAAGCTGTTGAAGAATGGTCAAGCTCTGGAATGGGAGGAAATAGTGCCTCTCTTTTATTCAAAGTTTTATCCTCCTAGTGAGATTCATAAAGATCGGAATCAAATATACAACTTTTGGCCTCTTGATGGAGAGAGTACAACTCAAGCTTGGGGGAGATTGAAGTTACTAATGCTCAAATGTCCCATTCATGAGCTCCCCAACAATATTATTATCAACAACTTTTATGCAAGGCTCCCTCTACATGATAAAGATGTATTGGATGCTTCTTGCGCTGGATCATTCACTCGCATGGAAGAAGAAGCTAAATGGGATCTTCTGGACCGTATTCAAGACAATGCTGAAGCTTGGGAGAATGACAAAGGTAGAGAGTCAGGTATAAATTATGATTATGAATGCATTGAATCTTTTATGGGAACTGGTGACTTTCAAAATATTAGTAATATTTATGGTCTTGATTTGCAAGTTATTACGAATTGCTTTAGAGCTTTTGCTTCCTATATCGAAATTCCAAAAAGGGGTTGGAACAAGTACCATGCACCTTACAAAGATATTGTTGACTATGCTCCTATTGGAAGTGCTGAGTATTGCATTATTGACCCCATCTTACCCGAACCTTATATCGAGAAGATTCCCTTCCCCTAAAAGGTAAAGGATCATCCAATGATAACTAATGTAATCACCAAAAGTGAAAAAAGAACTGTAAAACCTGATGAACAAATAAATATTGAACCTGTGGTAGCAATTGTGAAAGACCTTGTCACTAAAAGCGTAGAAGATGGGCACATAGTCTTTTGTGAGGATGCTTCTAATATTGTTTCACATCCCAATAGAACTAAAAAGGCTAGTGTTCATGTGCTTTCTGTTAGAATTGGTGATCATTGATATTATGGTTTATGTGATATTGGTGCAAGTTCCAGTGATATTCCTTATGAGCTTTAAAGAGAAATTATGCATGAGATCAGTCCTTGCGAGTTGGAAGAGATTGATGTGGTTATTCACCTTGCTAATAGAGAGACCATCTCTCCAATTGGTATTGTACGAGACGTGGAAGTCCTTTGTGGTAAGATTAAGTACCCCGCTGATTTTCTAGTACTTGGTTCGGCTGCTAGTAAAACCTACCCTATCATTTTTGGTAGACCTTTCTTGAGTACTTGTGGAGCTATTATTGATTGCAAGAGGGAGAAAATCTTGACTAAGTTTGATGGGGAATCTTATGAGTTTAATTTTTCGAAATTTACTAAAGAACCTTGCGAAGAGGAAACCCATAATGAGGATTTTAGGGTTGAACAACTTGCTTCTATTTCTCTTGCTCCTAACAATGCTTTGCAGCAATTTATGGAATATCATGAAAGTGAAATCTTCATGGAAGAAAGGAATGAGATTGACAGGATCCTCCGTGATCAACCTAAGATGCTTAAGCACGACTTGCATGTGGAAGACTTGGGTACCACAATGCCACCTAAAAAGGATCCGGTTTTCGATCTAAAACCTCTCCTTGATGATCTTAAATATGCTTTTATTGATGATAAAAAGATATATCCTGTTATTATTAGCGCTAAACTTTCAGGGGAGGAAGAAGAAAGATTATTGGAGGTTTTGAGGAAACACCGAGGAGCTATGGGCTATACTCTAGATGATTTGAAAGGGATTTCACCTACTATATGTCAGCATTCTATCAACATAGAACCAGATGCGAAGCCAGTAGTGGAGCACCAACGACGTTTAAATTCTAAGATGAAGGAAGTGGTAAGGAATGAGGTATTGAAACTCCTTGATGCGGGTATTATTTACCCTATTGCTGATAGTGAATGGGTTAGTCCTGTTCATTGTGTTCCTAAAAAGGGAGGTATTACCGTTGTCCCTAATGATAATGATGAGCTTATTCCTCAAAGAATAGTGGTAGGCTATAGGATGTGCATCGATTTTAGGAAAGTCAATAAAGTTACTAAGAAAGATCACTACCCGCTTCCTTTTATTGATCAAATGTTGGAAAGGTTGTCTAAAAAGACCCATTTTTGTTTTCTTGATGGATTCTGGTTTCTCTCAAATTGTTGTTAAACAACAAGATCAAGAAAAAACTACTTTTAATTGTAGAAGTGTTCATGGATGACTTTTTTGTCTATGGAACTTCTTTTGATAATTGTCTGCACAACCTTGATAAAGTTTTGCAGAGATGTGAAGAAACTAATCTTGTTCTTAATTGGGAGAAATGCCACTTCATGGTTAATAGAGCTTGGGCATAAAGTTTCTGAAAGAGGCATAGAAGTTGATAGAGCTAAGGTTGAGGCAATTGAGAAGATGCCATGCCCAAGAGACATCAAAGGTATTCGTAGTATCCTTGGTCATGCTGGTTTCTATAGAAGGTTTATTAAAGACTTTTCTAGGATATCAAAAACCCCTACTAATCTTCTTCAAAAAGATGTACCCTTCGTTTTTGATGATGATTGTAAGGAAGCTTTTGAAACTCTTAAGAAGGCTTTAACTACAGCCCCTATTGTTCAACCACCTGATTGGAGTCTACCCTTTGAAATAATGTGTGATGCTAGTGATTTTGTTGTAGGTGATGTCCTTGGGCAACATATTGATAAAAAGCTAAATGTTATCCATTATCCTAGTAAGACTCTAGACGCTGCTCAAAGGAATTATGCTACTACTGAAAAGGAATTTCTAGCTGTTGTTTTTGCTTGTGATAAGTTTAGGCCCTATATTGTGTACTCAAAAGTAACCATTCATACTGATCATGCTGCTATTAAATATCTTATGACGAAGAAGGATGCTAAGCCTAGGCTTATTAGATGGGTACTCCTTTTACAAGAGTTTGATCTACATATAGTAGATAGAAAGGGTGCTGAAAATCCTGTAGTTGATAATTTATCTCGTTTGTAAAACATCTCTTTTGACCCTATGCCTGTTAATGATAGTTTCCCGAATGAACAGTTAGCTGTAGTGGGGGTGAGCTCGCAAGGAAGCCCTTGGTATGCTGATTATGATAACTTTATTGTCTCCAAGTATTTGCCTCCAACTTTTACAGCTCAGCAAAGAAGAAAGTTCTTCTATGATTTGAGGCATTATTTTTGGGATGACCCACACTTATACAAAGAAGCAGTGGATGGTATTATGCGAAGATGTGTTCCAGAATATGAACAAAAGGAGATATTGCGTAAATGTCATGGTAGCGCCTATGGAGGACATCATGCAGGAGATAGAACTGCACAAAAGGTACTACAATCAGGTTTCTACTGGCTTACCCTTTTTAAAGATGCAAGAAAGTTTGTTTTATCTTGTGATGAATGTCAGCGTGTTGGTAATATTTCTAGACGCAATGAAATGCCTATGAACTACTCTCTAGTTATTGAACCTTTGGATTGTTGGGGATTCGACTTTATGGGTCCTTTCCCTCCTTCGAAGGGTTATACTCATATTCTTGTTGCCGTTGATTATGTTACTAAGTGGGTAGAAGCCATTCCTACAAAAAGTGCTGACGGGGAAACCTCTCTAAAAATGCTTAAAGATGTTATCTTTCCTAGGTTTGGAGTGCCTAGGTATCTCATGACTGATGGGGGTTCTCATTTCATTCATGGCGGTTTTAGGAAGACCCTTGCTAAGTATGATGTTAATCATAGAATTGCATCAGCTTATCACCCCCAAACTAGCGGGCAAGTAGAGTTATCAAATAGAGAAATTAAATCTATCTTGCAAAAGATGGTTAATAGGTCTAGAAAAAACTGGGCTAAGAAGTTGAATGATGCTTTATGGGCTTATAGAACTGCTTACAAAAATCCTATGGGAATGTCTCCTTATAAAATGGTTTATGGGAAAGCTTGCCACCTACCCTTAGAGTTAGAACACAAAGCTTACTGGGCAGTGAAAGAACTAAATAGAGATTATAAGCTCGCTAGTGAGAAAAGATTATTTGACTTAAGTTCTTTAGATGAATAGAGGAGTGAAGCCTATGAGAATGCTAGGCTCTTTAAGGAAAAAGTTAAAAAATGGCATGACAAGCGAATACTTAAGAGAGAATTTCATGTTGGTGAGAAAGTTCTATTGTATAGGTCTCGTCCCAGATTTTTTGTAGGTAAGCTACTATCAAAATGGGAAGGACCTTTCATCATTGAAGAAGTATACCGTTCAGGAGCAATAAAAATTTCTTCTCTAAAAGATAATACTACACAAGTAGTGAATGGACAGCGACTCAAACACTATATTGCTGGAGATTCTTACAATGAAGATGTTGATGCCTTTCAAGTTATAACTCTACAGAAATTCATTGAGGACCAAATTCAGAGACCTGCAGAGTCTGTTTCCAACTAGGTAACAGTTCTGGTAAGAAAAGTTCCGCGAAAATACAATCCAACTATATTTTTGCAGTTTTCAGTTAATAAGGAAAGTTACGAAGCGAAAGAGGGACGAAACTGGAGCTGGGGTGGCCCACACCACCCCATGGCGTGGGCCCACCCCTGGTCGCGCCACCAGGTGGTGAGGCCACCCAGGACTCTGCCTCCGACTCGTTTTCTCCCAGTACCTTCCTTTTGATATGAAACTTTGTAATATATAACCCCCCGGATCTTCCGAGGTTCGTATATCGTGTTTTCGTCGTGCTTTTGTTTTGATATGTTTCTGCCAGGTAGAATCCCAGATTTGGAGCCAAAATGTCTTCCTCTGGATCATCCAAGGGAGATTCCTTAGAAGATATCATCAACCCATACATGAGAGAATTGAAGATTCATCCCAAGGAGTTGTTGCTCAAAGGTGGGGAGGTCCGGATTAAAGAGGTTCAAGGCCCTAAAGGTGAAGGAAGTCTAGAGGACAGGATGGAAGCACTGGAGCAAGAAGTCTTTAGGTACAGGAAGATGGCGGAGCGTGAAGTGGATATCATCCATAAGATTTGTTCCGAACTCATCACCGAGCACCAAAAGGAGACTGCTGAACTCAAGGATGAAGTCCTCTCACTCTGCAAAACAACCAACGAACTGCAAGCACAGTTTTATGACGTTCAAAATCAAAACTATGAGTATGAGGCTAGATTTAAACGCATAACTACTGCTGCGAGTTTCAGGATGTTGGAAACCACGATGTCCTTTGTTGATGGGAAGCCTTTACCCTGGAAAACGGATAAAGATGAGAAGACACCACCACCACCAAAGGAGTAATTCGTCATCAGGTTTGGCATCCCCTTGGTTTATTCCAAGCTTGGGGGAGTGCCGCGGTATCACATCACTATCTTCTATCTTTTTACCTTATTAGTAGAGTCATATCATGAATAGAGGAGTTATTTTGCAGTATGGTTTGCATTATGGAAGTGTCCCCTCTCTCGTTAGATGTGTATCCCTTTGTGTGAGTTGCCGTTATGGATTATTAATGAGAAGTTCTATCATTCACTCTTTTGCATAGCTTATATTAGTTTTCAATTCGTGGTTATATGATTGATCTTGTTGTTAGTATTGGTATCACTTTGGGATCATTGAGTTAATTTAGTTGGTTTTGGAAAACCTGGCTCGGTCAGTAGCAACACCTTTTTGAGAGTTGAAAAGAAAAAGATAGAAGTACTCTAAAGAAAAATAATTTCATCATCTTTCTTTCTTGATTTGCTCATAAGTCTAGTATTCTCTAGTTAAGATCTTTTGTGCTTCCAAGGAAGATTGCATGTTTGTCTTTATCACTTGTATGTTTGTTTGTTTCCTTCAACTCTTATACTTGCTACCCAGCCTTGCTAGCCAAAAACCTGTACCGAGAGGGTATTCTTCTCGTGCATCCACCTCCTTTAAACCAAAACCTTTGCCATTTGTGTCCACCATACCTACCTAGTAGCATTACTGCTATTCCAAGTAAATTCTTGTTTTATCTACCTCCCAAATTAAACTTGTTATGTGAAAATTAGTGATTAAAGCTCTCACGAACTTGATGGCACACTTTACTTTCTTACAATTAATAAACTTGAACCATTGTGTTCACCTATGTTGCGTATATGCTTGTGCTTTGTAAGTTGTGAATTAGCAGAACCATGTTGTCATGGGGAACGCTTTCAACATTGCACTGGTACTTTGTACCAAGTTGATATCATGTTCTTTTGTTTATGGATGTTGTCGATGTGAAATGAAAGGGAGCTTGTAAGTCCATGGAGTTATGCATGTGTGTTAGAGAAACGCCTGGGCCGCTGGTCTAATCCATGCTGACATGGTGGAAACCTGCAGCGTAACCATAACGAGTATCTATGAAGCATTGTTCTTAAAAAAAGGAGTCCGATATTGAGAAAAAAGAAAAAAAGAGATATTATGAAAAGAGGAAAGAGAGAAAAAAGCACCATATTCCCATGGTAAATAAGAAGATTGCTGAGATACTTGTTGTCTTCTTTCCTTGTCATTTTGATATGGGGATTCTTCCGTATCATCGGGCAAGGGGTACCCCTTTGGCAGTTCTCAATGATACACATATGCATACGATGACAAGAACTTACCGGTGACTAAACTTGAGTAGCATGAGGAGCGGCCCTCATATTCAAGGGACATGAGATTCTCAACTTACAACTTGTCAATGCATATCCTCATTTTTGATCACTTTAACCTAAATCACCTAAAGATGCCTATGATAGGGGCAATGAGAGCTGAAAACTAGTAAGTATCATAATTTTTGGGAGCTCTTTATGAGACTTGCAATCCCTGCTTCCCTCTTTGAAGGGCCTTTCTTTTACTTTGTAGTTGAGTCAGTAAACCTATTCCCTTCTATCTCAGCAAGTATTTTGAGTTCTTGTGTTTCATTCATTCATATGATGATTTATGCAATCATGTCTTATGTTCCTTGTTTTGCACATTGCTCTTATCTTGATGTTTACTACTTTGAAAGCTTTCATTGAAAAACCAGTTATTTGAACTCCAGCAAATTATCAACTATTCTTCGACCAAGAGCTAAGTTTGCCATTACCAATTATGATTCACTTTATGTATCTTTATTGTGTTTCCTTTACTCATTACAAGATGAGTTATATAATAGTGAGTTGTCTTCTATTATGATCTATGTATTTGATGAATGTGATGCTTCTTGTCTGTATTCTTTTATCGACTCTTCACTCCATAAACCTGAGGTCATGTTTATTGAGCTGCCGCTTGGGGACAAGCGAAGTCTAAGCTTGGGGGGAGTTGATACGTCCATTTTGCATCACTATTCTATGTCTTAATTCACTATTATTCATTGATATATTTCATATTGAGAGGTGATACTTATGTTATTTCATCTATTTTTGCATGGTTGATGAATTTTGGAGCATGGACCACTGCAGTCAGGATTCTGATGGAAAAGGTGCTGTTTGGAGGCAAAATCCACGAAGATCAGAAAATCCGGGAAAATATATGGAAAATCCTATTTTTCCAGAAGACTAAGGATGCCAGAAGATGGAGTGGAGGTGGGCCATAGGGGGCCCACACCACCCCATGGCGCGGGCAAGCCTAGGCCGCGCCTGGAGGTGGTGTGGCCACCCTGGCCCACTCCAGCCTCTCCCCTCTGGCGTATATCAACCTCCCGAAACCCTAAGACTCGTGGAGCAACCATAGAAAGATTTTGCCGCCTCTGCTTAAAAAACACCGAGAGAGAAGATCTCTCCGGCATGATTTCACGGGGAATTCCTTCTCGGAGAGGGGAGATCGTCGCCATCAACACCACCATCAAGCTGGACTTCATCGGGATCATCATTATCATCACCACCATCATCACCATCAGCACCCTCATCGCCATCTCCATATTGCTGTAACAATTGCGTTGAATCTTGCATTGTTCATAGGGTAAACTTTCCCGGTGTTGATTACTCTTTATAGTTGATGCTATTCAGTGAACCATTGAATTATTGTTTATGTTCAGATTGTTATACATCATTATTCCATCTCTGATCATGATCCATATGATGTCTTGTGAGTAGTTCGTTTTGTTCTTGAGGACATGGGAGAAGTCTTGTTGTTAGTAGTGGAGTTGTGTTGAGAAAGATTCAATAGATTGTTATTTAAGTTGTGGTGTACTTCTTCTAGTGGTGTCATGTGAACATCGACTACATGACACTTCACCTATATGGGCCTAGGGGAATGCATTGTGTATTTGGCTACTAATCGTAGGGGTTGCGGAGTGAGTAAACCTGAACCCCCGTTAGGAAACCATTGCACAAGGGACGTAAGAGTCTTAGAGTTTAAAGTTGTGGTTAGGTTTCTACCTTAATTACTTTCTTGTACTTACGGATGTTTGCAAGGGGTATAATCACAAGTATGTATTAGGCCCAGTTCTTTTGGGGGATTCTCCGAGAAGCCGCCCTCCCCCCAGCTTCCTGGGGAAGCCGGTCTAAAAAAAATTTAAGGCTTCCAAAATAGTTAAGATTAAACAAATTTAGAAGCCTCGCAATTTTTTTGAACCTTTCCTGAAGTTAGGGCTAGCGGGAGAAGCCACCAAAAGAACTGGGCCTTAGTCTTGGATGGGGTGGTACATTAGCACAGGTTCACCCACACAGCACTTAGCAAGCTAGAGAAGATTAATCAACTATATGAAGCGAAAGCACTTGACAGTCTTCCCATGTGTCCTCGAGAACGTTTGGTCATCTTAAGTAATACAACCGGCTTGTCTTTTGCTGCATAAAGGATTGGGCCACTTGCTGCATTTATTCCTACTGTCTTTTATTTACTCGTACTTTGTTTACTTGCTTTATCGAAAACCCCTAAAAATCCGTTTGCTAAGTATTTGCAGAGAATTCCTGATCCATACCACTAGCCAGCACCTTCTGCTCCTCGTTGGGTTCGACACTCTTACTTATCGAAAATTCTGCGATACACCCCCTATACTTGTGGGTCATCAGTAGCAAGTATAAGAGTTGAAGGAAACAAACAAACATACAAGTGATAAAAACAAACATGCAATCTTCCTTAGAAGCACAAAAGATTTTAACCAGAGAATACTAGACTTATGAGCAAATCAAGAAAGAAAGATGATGAAATTATTTTTCTTTAGGAGTACTTTTATCTTTTCATTCAACTCTCAAAAATAGTGTTGCTACTGACCGAGCCAGGTTTGCCAAAACCAACTAAATTAACTCAATGATCCCAAAGTGCTACCAATACTAACAACAAGATCAATCATACAACCACGAATTGAAAACTAATATAAGCTATGAAAAAGAGTGAATGATAGAACTTCTCATTAATATTCCATAACGGCAACTCACACCAAGGGATACATATCTAACGAGAGAGGGGACACTTCCATAATGCAAACCATCCTACATAATAACTTCTCTATTCATGATATGACTCTACTAATAAGGTAAAAAGATAGAAGATAATGATGTGATATCGCGGCACTCCCCCAAGCTTGGAACAAACCAAGGGGATGCCAAACCTAATGACAAATTACTCCTTTGGTGGCGGTGGTATCCTCTCGATGAGCTCTCTAATAAGTTTCCCCAAGTCCTCAATCGAAGGTGAGATTACGAATCAGCTGTGAGTTTTGCTCAATGCGGCTCATGATCATGTCAGGTTGAGAATTCTAGCTCTTGCTATTCTTTCCCCAATCTTCCTCCTTGAAGTCTTCTTTTCCTGCATGGCTAGAACAAGGCAAATCCCAATTGGAGGGTAATTTCCCTTTGGGCATATTCTGGTATTGATGCTCATGGATAAGGGTATGGAAAGGATTCTTGGTGCATGGAGGAAGTGACCGTGGAGCCAAGCAGTGACGAGGAGCTTTCCCCAGCCCGCATCCGTGCTCCTTCTAACCCTGGCGGGTTTTGTTACCACTCCAATGCTTGCAATGGTAGTGCCGGTGTGCGGATGTTGGCCTTGCTCCTCTTCACCTTCACTCTTGATCTCCTGCTCCTGCCCGGGGTCTTGGAGGTCTTCCTCCATAGGCTCCTTCCCTTTATCCTTGGCGGACACCATTGTGCTTCTAAACCTTCAAAGAGTATGTCCTGGCAGAAACAGATCGAAACAAAAACACGACGAAAACATGATATACGAACCTCGGAGGATCCGGGGGATTATATATTACGAAGTTTCACATCAAAACGAAGGTACCGGGAGAAAACGGGTCGGGGGCGGGGTCCGGGGTGGACTCACCACCTGGTGGCGCAGCCAGGGGTGGGCCTGTGCCACAGGGTGGTGTGAGCCACCCTGGCTCCGTTTCCGTCCCTTTTTCTCTTCGTAGCTTTCCTTATTGACTGAAAGCTGCAAAAATATAGTTGGATTGTATTTTCGTGGAACTTTCCTTACCAGAACTATTACCTATTTGGAAATGGACTCAGCAGGTCTCAGAATTTGGTATCTAGTAGATTCTTCCGGAGTCACCACTTGAACATCATCGATATATCCATGTTCATATAGTTATTACTTAAGTCATAAAACCCTTCTCTTCCTTATTACACCATCATCTCCACTACCTGGAAATTTCTTTCACACAAAACTCCACACAGTTCTCATTAGCAGCATTAGTGTATATGAAGTGATAAAACCTTTTGAGTCCACTTTCAACTGAAAACCATCAAAGCATAAGCTACTGTAGCAACTCCTTCCGAAAACCCAAAAATAATTCAAAAAGGAAATCGAATAAAGAAGCAAATGCAAGAGTGGCTAAATCTATCAAAGCAGACCAGCAGGTAAAGATCAGTTTTTTTGAAAATCTTCTGTTGCTCAAATCAAAAAGTGCAAAACTAACGAAAGTTAAATAACAACCTAGGGCAGAAGCACAAAAATTATAGCTCAATCCGACATACAGAGATCTCACACGATTTTTTATGGTGAAGCACAAAAATCTATTTCGGGACAGCAACTTCCCCAAATCTTACTTCTCTCTCATTAGAGGTTGATCTTGACACAAAAACCAAACAAAATGGATAAGCAGCGGTTATTACCGAAGTAATAACTTCCAAGACTCAAAGATACAAAAACAAACTGAAAGCAAAAACAAATTGGGTTGTCTCCCAAAAAGCTCTTTCTTTATAGCCATTAAGATGGGCATGATAATTTTGAAGATGCTCACATAGGAATATGAATTGAAGTGAAAGGGAGCATTAAGAAGCAAAAATACACATGTTTAAGTCTAACCCACTTCCTATGCAAGGGAATTTTGTAAACAAACAAGTTGTTGAAATTGGAGGCTACTTGCATAAGAAGGCAAAAGAAGCGCAACATAAAAACTTTCAGCATAAAACGAGGAAACTTGATATTATTGAGATTCATAAGAACACTTTTCCCTCTCTCATAGTAAATTTTATTATCATGCATAAAATTAACAATATAACTATCACAAGAACCATCATAGCAATGATCACTTATTCTAACAGAAAACACAGGAATACTAGCTCTCATAACACTACTTTGTGAAACAATATTAGAGGTATCCTTACAAAGGATAGTGTGTCCCTCTTCTTCATATTTAGTAACAAAGTCTTTCACATTTTCTATTATAGGTTCATCAACCATTTGTTTATCAGGTTCAATAGCTTCATTCATACTTTCATCAACCATACTAGCTATCACAGAATGTTCCTTTATCTTAACTGGGAAAGGCATTTTCTCAATGTAAGGTTTAGGTAAAACATGATTAGCAGTATAAACTTCAGTATTTCTTGTAGGAACACTCTTAGCAATATCTTTATAAGGTTCATATACTTATTCCACTTCTTTTTAGGCACTTCAATGTAGGAAGCGAAAGCCTTAAAATAAGAAGCAATAGCTTGAGAGTCTAGACCATAGGCATTTTTAATATTTTCAAAGTCATCAGTTCCCATAAAAGATTCAATGCATTCATAATCATAATTTATACCTGACTTTCTACCTTTGTCATTCTCCCAAGCTTCAGCATTGTCTTGAATATAGTCAAGAAGATCCCATTTAGCTTCTTCTTCCATGTGAGTGAATGATCCAGCACAAGAAGCATCCAATAAATCCTTGTCATGTAGAGGGAGCCTTGCATAAAAGTTATTAATAATAATATTGTTGGGGAGCTCATGAATGGGACATTTGAGCATTACTAACTTCAATCTCCCCCAAGCTTGAGTTGTACTCTCTCCATCAAGAGGCCAAAAGTTGTATATTTGATTCTGATCTTTATGAATCTCACTAGGAGGATAAAACTTTGAATAAAAGAGAGGCACTATTTCCTCCCATTCCAGAGCTTGACCATTCTTTAGCAACTTATACCAGTCCTCAGCTCTTCCTTTTAGTGATAATGAGAATAACTTCTTCTTAACTTGATCTGTAGTAATACCTGCACACTTGAACAACCCGCATAATTCGTGTATAAAGAGTAAATGATCACCGGGATGGACAGTTCCATCCCCAACATAGTAGTTATCCATAACACGATCAATAATTCTTGTAGGTATTTTAAAACATCATTCTCAGCAGATGGTGGCTTATCTACTACCTTAGCAGTGGTAGTAGCATTACCAAATAAGAAACTCAGGGAATTATCCATAACGAAAATAAAGCAACTAGCAGAAGTAAACAATACTCATAGTAGAAGTTTCCTTTACCAGTTCCACTCTCCAATAGCGCTTCACTCCCCGGCAACGGCGCCAGAAAATAGTCTTGATGACCCACAAGTATAGGGGGTGTATCGCAGTATTTTCGATACGTAAGAGTGTCAAACCCAACGAGGAGCAGAAGGTGCTGGCTAGTGGTATGGATAAGGAATTCTCTGCAAATACTTAGCAAACGGATTTTTAGGGGTTTTTGATATAGCGAGTAAACAAAGTACGAGTAAATAAAAGACAGTAAGAATAAATGCAGCAAGTGGCCCAATCCTTTATGCAGCAAAGGACAAGCCGGTTGTATTACTTAAGATGACCAAACGTTCTCGAGGACACATGGGAACACTGTCAAGTGCTTTCGCTTCATATGATTAATCTTCTTTAGCTTGCTAAGTGTTGTGTGGGTGAACCTGTGCTAATGTACCGACCTTCCTAGGACTAATACATACTTGTGATTATACCCCTTTCAAACATCCGTAAGTACAATAAAGTAATTAAGGTAAAAAACTAACCACAACTTTAAACTATAAGACCCTTACGTCCCTTGTGCAATGGTTTCCTAACAAGGGTTCAGGTTTCTGTCACTCCGGCAACCCCTACGATTAGTAGCCAAATACACAATGCATTCCCTAGGACCATATAGGTGAAGTTTCATGTAGTCGACGTTCACATGACACCACTAGAAGAAGTACACCACAACTTAAATATCAAACCATTGAATCTTTCTCAACACAATTCCACTACTAACAACATGACTTCTCCCATGTCCTCAAGAACAAAACGAACTACTCACAAGACATCATATGGATCATGATCAGAGATGGAATAATGATGTATAACAATCTAAACATAAATAATAATTCAATGGTTCACTGAATAGCATCAACTACAAAGAGTAATCAACACCGAAAAAGTTTCCCCTAAGAACTATGCAAGATTCAACGCAATTGTTATAGCAATATGGAGATGGTGATGAGGGTGTTGATGGTGATGATGGTGGTGATGATGATGATGATCCCGATGAAGTTCAGCTTGATGATGGTGTTGATGGCGACGATCTCCCCTCTTTGGGAAGGAATTCCCCCGGCAGAAATCTGTCTGTCGAAGAGATCTTTCATTCTCGATATTTTCCGCCCCGCAGAGGCGGCGGAATCTTTCTGTGGTCGCCCCCCGAGTCTTAGGGTTTCAAGAGGATAATATACGCCAGAGGGGAGTGCCAGGGGTGGACCAGGGCGGCCACACCACCTGGTGGCGCGGCCTAGGCTGGCCTGCGCCAGGGGTGGTGTGGGCCCCCTGTGGCCCATCTCCAGCCCTCCTTCTGGCTAACTTCGTCTTTTGGAAAAATAGGATTTTCTGTATATTTTCCCGGATTTTCTGAACTTCGCGAATTTTGCCTCCAAACAGCACCTTTTCCATCAGAATCCTGACGGCAGTGGTCCATGCTCCAAAAGTCATCAACCATGCAAAAACAGATGAAATAACATAAGTATCACCTCTCAATACGAAATATATCAATGAATAACAGTGAATTATGACATAGAATACTGATGCAAAATGGACGTATCAGGCTACTGACGTGGCATAAGCCCCACCAGTCAGTGACTGGGGCTAGGAATAGCCCTAGTGAGAAAAACACCCCACCTCATGCTGACATCAGCATTATCTCATAAACCCATTTAATATTTATTTTTAATTCTAGAAAATGAATAAATCTTGTTAAATCAATATCTTTTTTTTTTCAATTCATAAAAAATATATAGTATATATCAAAATGTTTAGAAAAATAAAATCTATAATATAAACCTATTATTATAATTATTTTCCAACTTAAATAAAATAATTAGTATTAATCAGTAAGTACCTTATTAAAGATAAATCTTAAATAAATATATTCTATTATTTAAAAATTCCCAAAATAGGTATAATATATCAAAAATCTTAAAAAACAAAATAAAGACTTATAAATTTGTTTTGTACATTTTTGTGATACTTAACTAAGTATTTATTATTTATTTATTGTTAATAAATAAATAAAACTTATAAAACTCATATCTTATTATTTAAAAATCACAAAAATACCTTTGATATGCCAAATTGATCACAAAAATAAAAGCTACACATTAAAAACTCTCACTTTTGAAGTAAAATAAATATAAAGGTTTAATAAGACTAGTTTAAACTCTTTTCTTTTAATTTAATGCATACAAATTATATAAAACTTTAGTTATGCCTTTAATATAAGTTATTTAAAATCTAAAAGTATAATAACAAGTTCAATTGATGTTTAAGTGAAGCTAAGATAAGTCTAATCATTTTAAGTTGTACTTACTAAACTACCATTGAGAATTAAGTAAATCTTACTCTCCAAAAATATTTTATCAAGTATAAAATCATCAAGATTTGAGTACTAATTCTTTTACAAATTGGGGAATCCACTTTAAAATATAAACAAAGTCTTTAAGTAGTTAACATAATGCCATTCCCATGTTTATAGAAATAAGTATTAATTCTATAATAGGTAAATGATTCTATTCACTTATAAAATCAAGAGAACACCACTTCCATAAAGACATAATACTTTTGTTTCACCTTCATGAAGTGTTAAAAGTCTCCACTTGCTAGTGGAATATTTATTCAAAAATACTAATTGTTTTCTACTTTAATACTTGTAATTAATAAGAAAACCTTAAAGTGTCAGATTTAAGTTTAAATGCTTTTTACTTTGTAAAGTAATATTTTCCTCAAAAGTTATTCTTTTAAGAAGTATTAAAAGTAATCCTTAAGCATTTCTATAAAAGCTCTAATTTACTAATAATCTTGCTTAAGAACTCTTTCAGATACCATGCCCCAGTTGAGTGCTTTAGTATTGCATGCTACTTGGTGTGTTTACTTAATTGTTTCACACACTCTCACAAGCCTTATTAAGAAGCACAAGTGTGGAATTGGTATAAAAGTGCAACACATTCCAAAGAACTCATCACAAGCTTCAACCCCTAGATCAGATACGATTAATACAGGGATTTGTGTTTCTCAAAATGCATTACATTACTTATGCATAATTGCATCTTGCTTCTTTAAACATTAGTCCTTACCAGACCAATGATGCTATTTATAGCTTTTGGATCTTCTAATATCTTGAAGACCGTGAGTGCATAATCTTGCAATCACAAAAGGAAAGTTCACCACTTGCTCATGTCCTTTGATTATTTTCTATCAAATGCTTGTAACTCAAATGTTATCATCACCTGCATTTCAAAAAGGTCAGAAAACACTATTTTCATAATAATATGATTATGGATTATTTACCAAGAGGTAATAATCTACCGATACAGTTCCAGTGGTAAAGGAACATAATATCTAGGACTTAACAACCAATGTCGCTAGTGATTCTAGCGCCGTATATTGTGTGTTAACCATGAGATCTGGAATGGGACGGAGAAGTCAGCTAGATCTTCTTCCTTTCACATGGATGGATGACCTTATCATGAGGCTGTTGATTTCTCGTGGAGAATCCAGCATATGGGTGGGACCCCTTAGTTCCCCGTGATATTGGTGTCTAGATTATCTATGCATAGCTGCCTTGGTCAAAGTTCACCATAGCTAATGGTGACTGCCAAACAAAGCTGCTTACAGATTCTTCGAGAGGCTACCCAAAGAGTAACCGTGGTAGTCCTTCTAGGGGATCGTGTCTTCATGCGGGGTCGTGGAGAAAGGCAGCGATTGGCTTGGATCATCTACTGGGCCCCACATCAAGGAATTGTTGATGGGAATAAGCTGCCCAGCTGTGCAACAAGGAGTTGGTCTCTCATGGGTAAAGTAATGCACCTCTGCAGAGTGTAAGAACTGTGACATGTTACTCCCTATTCCAGGAAGGAGCTACGAACGCGGCAGGAAAGAAACTCCATGAAAGTTCTGGTCAACCTGTGAAGGCTGTCGGACATAGTTTTCAGAATAAAAGCAACCTTTGAAGAAATGTTTACAAAAACCTGCATTGCCTACGACCTTTGGTCTGTGGCTGTAGATATAGTGCATCATACACTCCTTTTTAGTGAACTTGCTGAGTATGCTCGTACTCAACCGTAGCTTCTTAACCCTTGCTAGGTTCTAAGCCGTTGAAGATGACGTCAACATCAATTTCTGCTCAAGAAACCATCATCAGCAGCTCAAGTTCTTCAATAAAGTCAAAGAAGTCAACATATACATCAACTGAAGCAAAGACGAAGATCTTGATTAGATAGGAGTAGATAATCTAGCCATAACACCTACTTCTGTAGAGCATTGCATTAGTAGCAATTGCAAGCCAAATAGTTTAGATACTAGTCTTAGTCTCTAGATAGTTCTGAGTTGTTATTTCTGGTTCTTCTTTGTAAGAAGTTTCTTTCTCTCTCTTTAACCGAGAGTGTTCTCTGGATTTTCGGTAAAGAGTCGATGTGTAATCTATAGTCATATCTTGGACTTGTTGTGTTTCTGTTGTACCACTCTGAGGGATGTAATACTGGTGAATGGTGTTTCATTGGTGTTATGTCAACGACTATAGTGCACTACATCATGCAGTGGTATGCTGGGTCACCGCAGCTAGTATCAGAGCATATGCTTTGACCGTAGGTTTAAAACCCTTTTAGGAAGATCTGTAGGTTGGATAGTAACTATAGGAGCCATCTTATCTAAACTAAGACCTGTGATGGGTATCCACTTGAGGATAGCCTTGTCACACTTAATTTGGATACTTTCGTTATCTTTCTTAAGTATAACACCCTTAGTTATCCATATTCTCCAGGGAAATGTCATTTTAGAGTCAATCTAAATAAGTATAACACCACTAAGATATCTTAAGTAAGTAAAATATCAAAGAATATTAGGACTAAGTTTAGGATATCATGTTGTTGACTCGTGTAATAATGAGCTTGTTGGGGAACCCCAAGAGGAAGGTATGATGAGCACAGCAGTAAGTTTCCCTCAGTTATGAAACCAAGGTTATCGAACCAGTAGGAGCAAGGAAACACCTCCAAGGTGTTGCTAGCTGGCCTTTATGCACTACTGCTAGCAAAGAACATGGAAACCTGCACAACACAGCCACATAACTTTGCCCCCAACTTACAGTGAGGTTTTCAATCTCACTGGTTTTGCTGAAAACAAAGGAGTAAACGTATTGTGTGGAACAAAGTAATAGTTTGCGTAAAAGTAAAGCAGAAGCGATTGTAGATTGATGGTAAAAGAAAGGACTGGGGTCCATAGTTCACTAGTGGCGACTCTCCTTAAGATAGATGACATGTTGGGTGAACAAATTACAGCGGGGCAATTGACAAACATCGAGAAAGCATACATGCATATACTAATCATCTTGACTCCTTTGAGATTTGATTGGGCATTACAACATTATACATAGACCATAATCCAACTGCATCTATGACTAATAATCCACCTTCAGGTTATCATCTGAACCCCCTCCAGTATTAAGTTACAAGCAACAGATAATTGCATTATGCATTGTGTGTAAAGTACACAATACGATTGTTCTATGAACAAAGGATTGATGTTTTCTCCCTAGTAGCAACAACACATCTAGTACCTTAGAGATTTTTGTCACTTCCCCAGATTACTAGAGGCATGAATCTTGATCATGAACGGAGCTCAAAAGATCTAAACATGATAGCACAAAGGAGAGAACCAGCCATCTAGCTACTACATGGACCAGTAGTCCAAGGAAGAACTACTCATGCATCACACCGGAGGCTTGCATGATGATGAAGAAGGCCTCTAGGGTGAATTCTCCCCTCCGGCAGGGTACCGGGAAGAACTTCAGATCCCTCCTGGTCTAGGGATGGAGATGACGGCGGCTACAGACTCTTTCGTGGAATTTTGATCGGGTACTTAGGGTTTTTGTATCGGAGGCATCTTATAGGTGAAAGGGGAGGCCGAGGGGGTGCCCTAGGCGGCCAGACCACCCCCTGGCATGGGCCAAGCCTGCCTGCGCGGCCAGGTGGTGTGGCTGGCCACTGGCCCCTCTCCGTCTCGTATTCTGGCTTCGTGTCCCCCTCGGTGAAAAACTGACTTTGGCTTTTGTCTCGTCCAATTCCGAGAATATCCATTTTCTGACTTTCCTGGAACCAAAAACAGCAGAAAACAGGCAGCTGGCACTATGGCATCTTGTTAATAGGTTAGTCCAAGAAAGTGTATAAAAAGTACTCCAAAGTGTGGAGAAAACATAAGAAAGTAGATAAAACCAAGCATGGAACATTAAAAATTATGGATACGTTAGCAACGTATCGACATCCCCAAGCTTAACTCCTGCTCGTCCTCGAGTAGGTAAGTGATAAAAAGAAAGAATAATTTTTGAGGTGACATGCACCATCATAAACTTGATCAAAGTATTTGTAAAACATAGATAGCTGGGATCATAGTACTTCAACATAGCATGAAAGATAAAGTTCTAACAATAAGACATAGCAACTATGTTGCAACATGAAAAGGCACAAACAAAAGATTCACGAATAACAATGCTTTGCAAGACGTTTGTTTGTTTCACATAAAGAAAACATAGCATAGTTGTATTCAACTTGTCCCTCATAGAGTAGCAAACATAAATGCATAGGACACCTTCAAAGTGATGGGTTCGTAGCATGGAAAACAAAAAATTTCTACCGCAAGAACGAACAAAACCCAGATCTAATCTAGATAAAATCCAAGATCTAATCTATTAGACATGTGCAACGAGATAGATCTGTACTAACCCTTGTAGATCCGAAAGCCTTGTGCGAGATCGGATCTCGTGGTTGATGTAGATGATCACTTGCCGATCTCAAGATCGAGTAGATGATCCTTCCGGCCGTGTTCGGCCCGCTCATGATCGGTCACACGTATGAGTCGATCTGCACCTTCCTCTCCCGTTCCAAATGAGCAATGAGGTAGTAGATCTCTCCACGGAATCCCAGCAGCACGACGGCGTGGTGGTGGTGGTGGAGTAGAGAATTCTGCAGGGCTTCGCCTAAGCCTGAGCAGAAGGAAGGAGGAGGAGAGAGGCGGCTAGGGTAAGAGTGGAGGGGCTAGGGGTGGCGCCTCCACTCCTCTATATATAGAGGGAGGGGTGCGGCCTAGGGTTCCCACCCCTAGGCCCACCTCCTAGGGTCGGCGCACAAGGGGGGCTTGGGGGGAGTTTCCTTCCCCCCCCCCCAAGTTTCCCCTTTTTCTTTCTTGGTTTTCAAGTAAACTCCATAGAAATTTCTAGAACCTTCCGGAACATTCCGAAACCTTCTAGAACACCCATATAAACACTCCGGGATATTTCCGAACTTAGAAAATGATCTCCATTATATGAATCTTATTCTCCGGACAATTCCGGATCTCCTCGTGATGTCTCAGATCCAATCCGAGACTCCGAACAACATTCGGTCTCCAACGCACATTCCATATCTACCTAAACAACATCGAACCTTAAGTGTGTCACCCTACGGTTCGTGAATATGCAGACATGATGGAGACACCTCTCCGATCAATAACCATCATCGGGATCTGGAGATCCATAACGGCTCCCACATACTCAACGATGACTTCGTGATCGATAGAACCATTAACATATGAAACCAATTCCCTTTGTCACGCGATACTCTACTTATCCGAGGTTTGATCGTCGGTATCTCCATACCTACTTCTACCTCGTTACTGATAAGTACTCTTTACTGGTTCCATGATATGTCATCCCTTGTGACCTAGTCACATGCTTGCAAGCTAACTAGATGACATTCCATCGAGAGGGCCCAGAGCATATCTATCTGTCATATGGATGGACAAATCCCAATCTTGGTCCATGCTCTTCAACACATACTTTTAGAATACCCAATGACACCTTTATAACCACCCAGTTACGAAGCGGTGTTTGATGTCATCAAAGTACCCATCCGTTGATGGTGATTAACATAGCCTCATGGTCGAAGGATTAGGTTACTATGCATTTGAAAGCTTGTAGCAATATGAACTTAATGACTTGATCTTATGCTATACTTACTATGGGTGTGTGTCCATCACATTATTCTCCTAATGATATAACCTTGTTATTAATGACATCCAATGTCCATGATCAGTAAACCATGACCATCAATTAATCAACAAGCTAGTTCAACAAGAGGCTTACTAGGGACTCTTTTACGTTTACAAAACACACATGTATTAGTGTTTCCTTATAATACAATTATAGCATGGGATGTAAACATTCATCATAAACACAAAGATATAATAATAACCACTTTTATTATTGCCTCTTGGGCATATCTCCAACAGTCTTCCACTTGCACTAGAGTCAATAATCTAGATTACATGGTAATATACCTAACACCCATGGCGTTCTGGTGTTGGTCATGCTTTGCCCTAGGGAGAGGTTTAGTCAACGGATCTGCCACATTCAGATTAGTGTGTACTTTGCAAATCTTTATGTCACCATCTTGGACATACTCGCGAATAACATGGAAACGTAGCTTGATGTGCTTCAGCTTGCTATGTGACCTTGGCTCCTGTGCATTAGCTATGGCACCTGTGTTGTCACAGTAGATGGCCATCGGTTCCAACGCACTAGGAACCACGCCAAGTTCAGTAATGAACTCCTTCATCCATATGGCTTCTTGTGCAGCCTCCGAAGCAGCTATGTATTCCGATTCAGTTGAAGATTTCGCCACAACGCTTTGCTTGGCACTCCTCCAGCTCACTGCAGCACCATTCAAAATAAATACGTATCCAGACTGTGACTTCGAGTCATCTGGATCGGTGTTCCAACTAGCATCAGTGTAATTGTTTACAACAAGTTGTTTATCACCTCCATAAGAAAGAACCATATCCTTAGTCCTATTTAGGTACTTTAGGATATTTTTGACCACTGTCCAGTGCTCCATTCCAGGATCACTTTGATATCTGCTAGTCAAACTAACAGCATGTGCTATATCCGGTCTTGTACACAGCATGGCATACATGATAGAACCTATGGCCGAGGCATAGGGAATATTATTCATCTTCTCTCTATCTTCTGCCGTAGCTGGACTTTGAGTCTTACTCAAGGTCTTACCTGACAACATGGGCACGAACCCTTTCTTGCTCTCTTCCATTCTAAACTTCTTTAGAACTTTGTCCAAGTATGTACTTTGTGAAAGCGCTATTAGGCGTCTTGATCTATCTCTATAAATCTTGATGCCTAGAATATATGCCGCTTCGCCAAGATCCTTCATTGAAAAACTATTATTCAAATAGGCTTTGATGCTATTAAGAAGTTCTATATGATTCCCAATCAACAATATGTCATCTACATATAGTACTAGGAATGCTATAGAGCTCCCACTCACTTTCTTGTAAATACAAGCTTCTCCATAAGTTTGTATAAATCCAAAGTTTTTGATTACTTTATCAAAACGTTGATTCCAACTCCGGGATGCTTGCTTCAGTCCATAAATGGAGCGCTGAAGTTTGCATACCTTGTTAGCATCTTTAGGATCGACAAAACCCTTGGGTTGTACCATATACAACTCTTCCTCAATGTCACCATTAAGGAACGCCGTTTTGACGTCCATCTGCCAAATCTCATAATCAAAATATGCGGCAATTGCTAAGAAAATCCTCACAGACTTTAGCTTCGCTACTGGTGAGAATGTCTCATCATAGTCAACTCCTTGAATTTGTCAGAACCCTTTCACGACAAGTCGAGCTTTATAGACGGTAACATTACCATCAGCATCTGTTTTTCTTTTGAAAATCCATTTGTTCTCAACAGCCTTACGACCATCCGGTAAGTCCACCAAAGTCCATACTTGGTTTTCGTACATGGATCCCATTTCGGATTCCATGGCTTCTAGCCATTTGTCAGAATCTGGGCTCACCATAGCTTCTTCATACGTCGCAGGGTCATCAGTGTTGTCCACCAACATGACGTTCAAGCAGGGTCATACCAATCAGGAGTGGTACGAACCCTCGTTGACCTGCGAGGTTCAGCAGCAACTTCGTTCGAAGTTTCATGATCACCATCATGAGCTTCCTCTCCAATTGGTGCAGGCGGCACAAAAACATCTTCCGGTGCTGCGCTACTCTCAACTCCGAGAGAAGGTTCAATAACCTCGTCGAGTTCTACTTTCCTTCCAGTCACTTCCTTCGAGAGAAACTCCTTCTCAAGAAAGGATCCATTCTTGGCAACGAAAACTTTGCCTTCGGATATATGATAGAAGGTATACCCAATTGTTTCTTTAGGGTATCCTATGAAGACGCATTTCTCCGCTTTGGGTTCAAGCTTATCAGGTTGTAACTTCTTTACATACGCTTTGCAACCCCAAACTTTAAGGAACGACAACTTAGGTTTCTTTCCAAACCACAATTCGTACGGTGTCATTTCAACGGATTTAGATGGTGCCCTATTTAAAGTGAATGCGGCTGTCTCTAATGCATAGCCCCAAAACGATAGCGGTAAATCTGTAAGAGACATCATAGACTGAACCATATCTAAAAGAGTTTGATTACGACGTTCGGACACACCATTACGCTGTGGTGTTCCCGGCAGTGTCAACTGCGAAAGTATTCCACATTTCTTTAAATGCATGCCAAACTCATAACTTAGATATTCACCTCCGCGTAACGCGTAAACTTAATCTTCTTGTTACGATGATTTTCCACTTCACTTTGAAATTCCTTAAACTTCTCGAAAGTTTCGGACTTATGTTTCATAAAGTAGACATACCCATATCTACTTAAGTCATCCGTGAAAGTGAGAACATAACAATATCCACCACGCGATGCTACACTCATTGGACCGCACACATCGGTATGTATTATTTCCAATAAGTCTGTAGCACGCTCCATTATTCCAGAGAATGGAGTCTTAGTCATTTTTCCCATTAGACATGCTTCGCATCTTTCAAGTGATTCAAGAAGTCCATCAGAATGGAGTTTCTTCATACGCTTCACTCCAATGTGACCAAGACGACAGTGCCACATGTATGTAGAATTATCATTCAATTTTGTTCGTTTAGCATCTATGTTGTGAACATGTGTATCACTACTATCGAGATTCAGTAAGAATAAACCATTCATCTCAGGTGCATTACCATAAAAGATATTACTCATATAAATCGAACAACCTTTATTCTCAGACTTAAAAGAGTAACCGTCTCGCAATAAACAAGATCCAGATATAATGTTCATGCTTAACGCAGGCACCAAATAACAATTATTCAAATTTAAAACTAATCCCGAAGGTAGATGCAGAGGGAGCGTGCCGATGGCGATCACATCAACCTTGGAGCCATTTCCAACGCGCATCGTCACCTCGTCTCTCGCTAGTCTTCGCTTATTCCACAGCTCCTGTTTCGAGTTACAAATATGAGCAACCGAACCAGTATCAAATACCCAGGCACTACTACGATTACTAGTAAGATACACATCAATAACATGTATATCGAATATACCTTTCTTCTTGATGTTGCCATTCTTCAGATCCGCCAGGTACTTGGGGCAGTTACGCTTCCAAAGGACCGCACCCTTGCAGAGAAGCATTGGGTTTGTGCTTAGGACCAGCCTTGGGCTTCTTAGCAAAAGGCAGCTTTCTGTCTTCTTCTTGAAGTTGCCCTTGTTCTTAGGCTTGCCTTGTTTCTTGAAATTGGTGGTCTTATTGACCATCAACACTTGGTGCTCCTTTTTTATCTCCACTTCAGCAGTTTTCAGTATGGACGATAGTTCAGGCAACGTCTTGTTCATGCAGTGCATATTGTAGTTCATCACAAAGCTCTTATAACTCGGTGGCAGTGATTGGAGGACACGGTGAATCCCTAACTCATTAGGAATCGTTATCCCCAACTCTTGGAGCTTGTTTGCGTGCCCAGACATGGTGAGCACGTGCTCGCTAACGGAGCTACCCTCTTCCATCTTACAGTTAAAGAACTTTTCGGAGGCCTCATAGCTCTCCACGGTCGCGTGAGTCTCAAAAATCAGCCTGAGCTCCTTAATGATCTCGAACGGGTCGTGGTGCTCAAAGCGCTCAAGCTCCGCTTCTAAAGTATGTGATGGCACACCGAACTGGAGTAATGATTTTTCCGAGTGGCGTAAACATTCTTTACATCATCGGTGGCATCTTCTACAGGTGGGTCACCTAGCGGTGCTTCGAGCACATAGGTCAACTGACCAGCCCTGAGGACAATCTTCAGTCCACGGAGCCAGTCCGTGAAGTTGCTTCCATTGTTCTTAAGCTTTTCTTTCTCTAGGAACGCATTGAAATTGATGGAGAGGTTCGCCATAATCTACAACAAATTTGCAAGTAGTTTAGACTAAGTTTATGATAAATTGAGTTCATTTTTAATTCTTAAATTAACTAGGTGAACTCCCACTCAAAACAACATCCCTCACATTGTCTTAGTGATTACACGAACCAAGTCCACTACACCAAGTCCGATCTTCACGAGAGAAGATGTAGTTTCATCGACGAACAATCTTCATGTTCATCATATCATTTATATGACTCATGCTCTACCTTTCGGTATTCCGTGTTCCAAAACCAAGTCTGTACATGCTAGGCTCGTCAAGATTAACCTTAGTATCTGCATGTGCAAAGCTGGCTTGCACCCGTCGTATGCACACGTAGAATCTATCACACCCGATCATCACGAGATGCTTCGAAACGACGAGTCTTAGCAACGGTGCCTACTAAGGACGAACACTTTATTACTTGATATTTAGTGAGAGGTATCATCTTATAATGCTACCTTCGCGATCTAAGCAATACAAGATGCATAAAGGATTAACATCACAAGCAATTCATAATTAGTGTGATATGATATGGCCCTTTCTTCTTGTGCCTTTGATCTCCATCTCCAAAGCGCGGACATGATCTCCATCATCACCAGCATTGCGTCAAGGTCAGTGGCGCCGCTTCATGGTTGTCCATCATCACTAGCAACTATTACAACTACTTGGAATAAAGATATTACAAGATGAATAGACACGCAAGTCTTAACAGAATTAAAGACAACCATTAGGCTCCTGCCGGTTGCCATATTACAACAAGGATCATTGCATACATCAAATATAATCACAATCACATGATGGCCATATCACATCACAAAACCCCTGCAAAAACAAGTTAGACGCCTCTAATTTTCTTTGCATGTTTTACGTGGTTTGGGGATTTCGAATAAGAACGGATCTTACCTACGAAACTGAACCACAACATTGATACAAGTGCTATCAAGTGCAAAGTGTAAATTGGATCTATACTATGGTGAGAGAGACAGACACCCGCAAAGCCACTTGTGCAAAGCAAGTTACACGTCAAGCATGGAGCAAGTCTCATGTGTGATGACATGTAAGGTTAGCCCGAGCCACTTCATCCCACCATACAGCAAGATGTAAAGTACACAAAGCAAAAGACGGCACGAGCACCAACGCCCACAAAACCATTGTGTTCTACTCGTGCAACAGATCTAGGCATAGACCTGGCTCTGATACCACTGATGGGTTCGTAGCATGGAAAACAAAAAAATTCTACCGCAAGAACAAACAAAACCCAGATCTAATCTAGATAAAATCCAAGATCTAATCTATTACACATGTGCAATGAGATAGATCTGTACTAACCCTTTTAGATCCGAAAGCCTTGTGCGAGATTGGATCTCGTGGTTGATGTAGACGATCACTTGCCGATCTCAAGATCGAGTAGACGATCCTTCTGGCGCCGTGTTACAGCGCCTGCATGGTCACACGCGGGAGTCGATGCAGACCTTCCTCTCCCTGCTCCAAATGAGCAATGGAGGTAGTAGATCTCTCCACGGAATCCCAGCAGCACGACGGCGTGGTGGTGGTGGAGTAGAGAATTCTGCAGGGCTTCGCCTAAGCCTGAGCAGAAGGAAGGAGGAGGAGAGAGGCGGCTAGGGCAAGAGTGGAGGGGCTAGGGGGTGGCGCCTCCACCCTCTATATATAGAGGGAGGGGTGCGGCCTAGGGTTCCCACCCCTAGGCCCACCTCCTAGGGTCGGCGCACAAGGGGGGCTTGGGGGGAGTTTCCTCCCCCCCCAAGTTTCCCCTTTTTCTTTCTTGGTTTTCAAGTAAACTCCATAGAAATTTCTAGAACCTTCCGGAACATTCTGAAACCTTCTAGAACCCCATATAAACACTCCGGGATATTTCCGAACTTAGAAAATGATCTCCATTATATGAATCTTATTCTCCGGACAATTCCGGATCTCCTCGTGATGTCTCAGATCCAATCCGAGACTTCGAACAACATTCGGTCTCCAACGCACATTCCATATCTACCTAAACAACATCCTCCCTTAAGTGTGTCACCCTACGGTTCGTCAATATGCAGACATGATGGAGACACCTCTCCGATCAATAACCATCAGCGGTATCTGGAGATCCATAACGGCTCCCACATACTCAACGATGACTTCGTGATCGATAGAACCATTAACATACGAAACCAATTCCCTTTGTCACGCGATACTCTACTTATCCGAGGTTTGATCGTCGGTATCTCCATACCTAGTTCTACCTTGTTACTGATAAGTACTCTTTACTCGTTCCATGATATGTCATCCCTTGTGACCTAGTCACATGCTTGCAAGCTAACTAGATGACATTCCATCGAGAGGGCCCAGAGCATATCTATCCGTCATATGGATGGACAAATCCCAATCTTGGTCCATGCGCTTCAACACATACTTTCAGAATACCCAATGACACCTTTATAACCACCCAGTTACGAAGCGGTGTTTGATGTCATCAAAGTACCCATACGGTGATGGTGATTAACATAGCCTCATGGTCGAAGGATTAGGTTACTATGCATTTGAAAGCTTGTAGCAATACGAACTTAATGACTTGATCTTATGCTATACTTACTATGGGTGGGTGTCCATCACATCATTCTCCTAATGATATAACCTTGTTATTAATGACATCCAATGTCCATGATCAGGAAACCATGATCATTAATTAATCAACAAGCTAGTTCAACAAGAGGCTTACTAGGGACTCTTTTACGTTTACAAAACACACATGTATTATTGTTTCCTTATAATACAATTATAGCATGGGATGTAAACATTCATCCTAAACACAAAGATATAATAATGACCACTTTTATTATTGCCTCTTGGGCATATCTCCAACACAAAGTTCATAAGAGTGACTAGATACAAATAGTTTAAGAACAAGCAATATCAAAATTATGCATCAATCAACAAGTCTTAGGACAATGCACATAGAACTAAGAATGGCCACTATGCTCTCAAAGTAGGTGCATAAAGATAGAAGGTGGAGACTCAACATAAAAGTGGAAGAAAGGCCTTCATAGAAGGAAGTAAGGATTCAAGTTCCATAAAGAGCTTCCAAAAATTATGGTACTTATTAGCTTTCAGCTCTTATTGCCCCTATCATAAGCATCTTTAGGTGATTAAGGTTAAAGTGACACAACTAAGAGGATATGCTTGACAAGTTATAAGATGAAATCTCCTAGCCCTTACTTACGAAGACCGAACCTCATGCTACTCAACTTTAGTCACAAGTAAGCTCTTGTCATTGTAAGTACATATGTATCATAGAGAACCGCCAACGGGGTACCCCTTGCACATGATACAGGAGCTATTCCATAATCAAAATGACAAGGCAAACAGACAATGAGCATCTCAGCGATCTTTTTATTTGCTATTTGCATAGGTTTTTATTGAGGATGCTTCATAGAGTGCTCATTATTGTTATGCTGCAAGTTTCCACCATGATTAGGCATGGCTTAGGCTAGTAGCCCAGGCATTTCTCTAACACACATACAAACTCCATGATCTTACAAGTTCCCCTTTTATTTCACACCGCCGGGATCCATAAGCAAAAAAACATGATATCAACTAGGTACAATGTACAAGTGCAATGTTGAAAGCGTTCCCCATGATACATGGTTCTGCTAACTTCAACTTATAAAGCGCAAGCATATACGCAACAAATATAAATGCAATGGTTCAAGTTTATTAAGGGCAAGTAAAGTGTCATCAAGTTCGTGAGAGCTTTAATCACTAATTTTCTCATAACAAGTTTAATTCGGAAGGTAGATAAAAACATGAATATACTTGGACTGGCAAATGCTAATAGGTAGGTATGTTGGACTCTTTGGAATAACTTGGTTTTAGGAGTTGGATGCATGAGTGGAACTCATACTTGGTTGCGGAGGCTAGCAAAAGACTAGGAGTGACAAACTAAGAGAGCAATAATGGCCATAATCATGCAGAGCGACAAAACATCATTGATCAAAGCATAAAGTGATACTACAAGTTGAAAACTAAAGGATCATAAAGGCTTATGGTGACTTGGGATAGTCATAACATGGTGTGAGCATGCTCCAACTCAACCCAAATAAAGCATTAAAGGAGAATACCACAATTCTGTGATTTAATATGCTAAAACAACGCATGATTCTTTCAAAGGCACATTAAGCAATCTCAATTGTTCATAACATGTCATGCTACAGCAAAGATCACTAAGCATAAAGCCAAAACAATATCAGGCATGGCATGACAAAGCATAGGCCACAGTCAAAAACCAAGCTCCTTTTACCACTTAAGCATGAACTTTCCTACTCTTTTCCAATCCAAAACAAACTATTTGAAAACCAATGCATGAAAGAGGGGGTCCAACTAATTTAATCAGCAAACTAAGAAAACCAAGCAAACCAAAACCAAAACAAAAAAACGAAGACGCTCCAAGAACAACACAACTGTGCACGAAACAATAAAAATGAAGTGTTTGGAAGAAACCTGAGATTTTTATTGATGAAGAAGGCGATGCCTTGGGCATCCCCAACCTTTGATGCTTGTAACTCTTGAATATTTCTTGGGGTGACACGCGGTGGAATCCCCAAGCTTGAGCTTTAGTCCATTCTTCATCTCATTACATCATTCTCTCCATACACCTGAATTTTTTTCCTTCATACAAAACTTCATACAATCTTTATTAGCAACATTAGTGCACTCAAGATAATAAGTGTTTAGGTTCAGTTTCAACACCAATAAAACTTTCATTAAAACACAAGATACTGTAGCACTTCCCGCAAAAAGCTCAATTCCCCAAAAGAACTCAAAAAGGAACCAACAAGAAGCAAATGCAAATAATGGCATAAATCTGTCAAAACAGACCAGCAGGTAAAAACCATTTTTTTCGAAGACCTTCTGTTGCTCAAATAAAATAGTGTTGAACTAACGAAAGTTAGATAACAACCTGGGGCAGAAGCACAAAAATTAACGCCCCAAAACAACGTACAGAGATTTTACACGAATTTTTACGGTGAAGCACAAAAATCTGTTTCGGGACAGCAACTTTCTCAAGCATTACTTCTCTCTCATTAGAGGTTACTCTTGGCACAAAAAGCAAATAAAACGGATAAGGAGCGGTTATTACAAAGGCAATAACTTCCAAGACTCATCTAAAACTTTTGGGTTATCTCCCAATAAGTACTTTACTTTAACACCTTTGAGCTAGGCATGATAATTTCGATGATGCTCACATAAGAAATATGAATTGAAGTAAAAGAGAGCATCATGAAGCAAATTCAAAACACATTTAAGTCTAACCCACTTCCTATCCATAGGAACCTTATATGCAAATAAATTCACAAACAACAAAGTGACAGGCATAGGAAGATAAAACGAAAGTAACTTTAAAACTTTTAGCAAATAGAGAGGTGTTTCAATACCATGAAAGCTTTTACAACCATATTTTCCTCTCTCGTAATAATTTTCAGTAGCCTCATGAATAAAGTCAACAATATAACTATCACATAAAGCATGCTTTTCATGATCTACAAACACTAGAGCTTTATTATAAACATTTTCAAAAGAATCCTCAGGAAGATGACATCCGTCCTCCTTTAGTAAGCATGGGGAACAATCAAATAATGTAAGGGGTAAAGAGTTACTCTCATTAGAAGGTAGGGATGGGTAGATCCATTCTTCCTCCTATTGATCATCACTCTCCTCCTCTTTTTCATCCAATGAGATTCTAGTTTCAGCAATTTCTTCTTCCATAGGCTCCTGCAAGGCATTAGTCTCTTCCATTGGTGGAGAACATCTATTAAGATATTCAAGAATATAGCCATTTTCTACCTTGTAATTATCAAAGCAAAATTTAAGTATATCATAAACCTCATATTTATAAGATGAATCATCAGTATTTTCAAGCAAACTAGCAAGTTCAAATGCACCCTTCCAAGCAATAAATTCTTCAATTTGTTCCACATCATAAAAGTCATAATTCCCTTTAACATAAGAAGATATGGTAACATTATCATTATACTCACATTGAAAAGGGAGGTGTTTATACCTCCTACAGCAACAAGATTTATCAAAGCAATAAGTAACATTATAAGTAGAGCACACGTTTATAGCAATGGTATACAATTTATCAATTTGTTCCCATAAGTGTTTCCCTTTTTGTGACAAGCGGTGTTCCTTATAATAATATTTTTGTTCTTCCGTGAACCCACCTTGCCAATAAGATTCAGTTTCAAAGAAAACAACCATTAATAGAAAGCATGATAAAGCAAGACAATAACAGACCAATGAAAATAACAACTATAGTAGGAACTATTTTTTGTGTGTTTTTGATAAAGAAACAAGCAAGCAAAGCAAAAATAAACTAAGCAAAACAAATAAAACAAAGTAAAGAGATTGGTTATGAGGGACTCCCCTTGTGAAGATGTCCTTGACTCCCCGGCAACGGCGCCAGAAAAGTACTTGCTGACTCGTGTAATAACGAGCTCGTTGGGGAACCCCAAGAGGAAGGTATGATGAGCACAGTAGTAAGTTTCCCTCAGTTATGAAACTAAGGTTATCGAACCAGTAGGAGCAAGGAAACACCTCCAAGGTGTTGCTAGCTGGCCTTTGGCAGGGCGCACTACCGGTGCTAGCAGCAACATGGAAACCTGCACAATACAACCACAGAACTTTGCCTCCAACTTACAGTGAGGTTGTCAATATCACCGGTTTTGCTGAAAACAAAGGAGTAAACGTATTGTGTGGAACAAAGTAATAGTTTGCAGAAAGTAAGCGAAGCGATATGATTGTAGATTGATGGTAAAAGAAAGGACCGGGGTCCATAGTTCACTAGTGGTGGCTCTCCTTAAGATAGATGACATGTTGGGTGAACAAATTACAGTGGGGCAATTGACAAACAGCGAGAGAGCATACATGCATATACTAATCATCTTGACTCCTTTGAGATTTGATTGGGCATTATAACATTATACATAGACCGTAATCCAACTGCATCTATGACTAATAATGCACCTTCAGGTTATCATCCGAACCCCCTCTAGTATTAAGTTACAAGCAACAGATAATTGCATTACGCATTGCGTGTAAAGTAAACAATACGATTGTTCTATGAACAAAGGATTGTTGTTTTCTCCCTAGTAGCAACAGCACATCTAGTACCTTAGAGAATTTTGTCACTTCCCAGATTACTAGAGGCATGAACCCACTACCGAGCATAATACTAACTCTTGGAGTTGCTAGCATCTACTTGGCCAAGATAGCTACTAACAACGGAAAGCATGCAAGATCACAAATAACAAAGACATGATAAAATCAATAATCAATCTGAAATACCATCTCAATATCCATCGGATCCCCGCAAACACAACATGTAGGATTATAAATAGATGATCTTGATCATGAACGGAGCTCACAAGATCTAAACATGATAGCACAAAGGAGAAGAACCAGCCATGTAGCTACTACATGGACCCGTAGTCCAAGGATGAACTACTCACGCATCACACCGGAGGCTTGCATGATGATGAAGAAGGCCTCTAGGGTGAATTCTCCCCTCCGGCAGGGTGCCGAGAAGAGCTTGAGATCCCTCCCAATCTAGGGATGGAGATGACGGCGGCTATAGACTCTTTCGTGGAATTTTTATTGGGTACTTAGGGTTTCTGTATCAGAGGCATCTTATAGGCGAAAGGGGAGGCCGAGGGGGTGCCCTAGGCGGCCAGACCACCCCCTAGCGTGGGTCAGGCCTAGCCGCGCGGCCAGGTGGTGTGGCCGGCCCCTGGCCCCTCTCCGTCTCGTATTCTGGCTCCGTGTCCCCCTCGGTGAAAAACTGACTTTGGCTTTTGTCCCGTCTAATTCCGAGAATATTCATTTTCTGACTTTCCTAGAACCAAGAATAGTAGAAAACAGGCAGCTGACACGGTGGCATCTTGTTAATAGGTTAGTCCAAGAAAGTGTATAAAAAGTACTCCAAAGTGTGGACAAAACATGAGAAAGTAGATAAAACCAAGCATGGAACATCAAAAATTATGGATACGTTAGCAACGTATCACATGTGGAGTAGTATTAGTGATGGAGTCTATATTTAGAATCCATGTGAAGCAACAGAATCTTACCACTAGTTGATACCACCATACCATACAGGGTAGACCATTAGAGTATGTACAGATATAATTGGAAGTAAATCATGTGGCATTCACTTGAGAATCCCATGTTATGGAGTAGAATTCTGCTAAGAATCATTAATAGTAAGCTAAGAAGAAGAGTCGCCATGGTGGCATTAGCTCTTTAATCATGATGACTAGGTAAATCTTAACAAGTTCATGGTGAGAATAGCTCCGAGATCATGATAAGTTTGTAATTAGGAGAAGTACTCAATAACAAATCTTGTAACAATAGTAAGTAAAGAATAGTTTAGGTCTATGATATAAGTCATAGGTATTATAATATTATGATAATTTTTGAATTAAAGTAGTAAATACAATTTTGTTAGTAGTTTTGAGAGATCATGTGAGGATAGTTTGCGATAGAATGGAAAATTGGTAGTCTTTAGTAGTCCTGAAAGAAAGGTAAGAGGTTAGTCAAAACCAAAGTGAGACCATTTTGCTCAAATTATCCTGTTGCAACTGAGCAATTTGGGTAAATATTGAGACGGAGAGTAGTTTAACCCCTAAGTGCTAAGTATCACGAGGTAAACCTATACTAGGAGGTGTCATATACTACACAGCTAAGCCTGAATTCTAGAGGTATTATACTCAACTACTATATTCCAGGCTTAAAATGATGTGTGTTATATGTACCACATTTGGATTTCTTGGTTTTTTCTTGCATCTTCTTGATTGACTAGATCTGTGCATGAAGTTTGACTTGGTGTGCAAATGCATGTTGCATCATCAAGTTATTACTTAATGTTATAAACCTAGATAGAAAATGGAATTCGTGTAAGGGAGTGACGAGTTCCGAAGAATAAGATGAAGACTTGCACGAAGAAGGAAGCTAAATATAAGGTGTATCAACACTATTTTGAAGGATGGATCAATCCCAACTCACTATGAGCTAGCAATAAGAAGGAATATTAGTGCAGAAAAGGTGTGGAGCAACATGAAGGAATGAACTTAAGTTCACTCTAGATAGGTGATGTGCTCAGAAGCTAATGAAGTGGATGTCCCAAGATCATGGAAGTACCATGAAAGGGAGCAAAGAAAAAGTATTGGAACAAAAGGGGTATTCAAGCTCTAACAACTAAGAGAAAATGCCAGTAAAAATAGAAAATCCATAGGGTAATCTATACACCAAGGAGGATCCGTAGCTGGTATCCGTAGCTGGTACCCTACTGGTTTAGCTAATTAGGTCATCCTTGTATGATTTAAAGAGCATAAAACTTGGCCTAAGTTAAGAAATACATAAAGAAGTATAAAAATTAAAAGCAAACGGCTTTCGAGACGTTTCGTGAAATCAAGTTTATCAATGAGAAATAGTGTCTAAGAAGAAAAAGGAAGACAACTAACGTTGGAGGATTCATTTCGGAGATACACAACAGTGTGGGTGTACCGCAGATTCTTTCACGAGACCTTATATAGGTAAGGTATAAGCTAGATAGAGACCAGTGTCCTTACTATTGAGTTAATGGATAGTATACATATAGATTAGAGACCATTAGGAAACCCAAAGGGGGAGAGTAAACAATGAACACTGAAGTGTTGTTGTCTAACTTTCTGATTAAAGGTTGGAGAAGAAGTACAAAGTTATGATGAGGTTAAGCCTTATTTTATTAAGGATACAAGAAGCTATCATTATAAAGTATTCCCGAGAGTATGTCCGGATGAAAGATCGAAGGAGATATAATAGATTAAACCTAGTGGACTAGTTCAAAAAGAAATAGCTAGTAAGTTGTCCTTAAGAAGGAGGAGAGCCTACTAAAATAAGTCTAGTGTAAAGTAGTAGGAAAGCCTAGTTAGAATGGACTAAATGTGTCCCAAACCAATCCTAAGTAGGACTTTGAAGACATAACCCAAGGGATTATAGTAGAAGGAGTTATGCTACATATTGGAAATGACAGTTGGAAGTTATCAAGTATGAAGAGAATTCAAGGAAAAAGATCTAGATACGGGATACCACAATTATCCCTAATTATGATCACAATGGAGTTAAGAAATGTCGTGATCAATACAAGCCAGCACCTCATTCCAAAACGCAAGAGAGTATGAACTTTGGGGACGAAGTTTATTTTAAGGGGGAGAGTCTGTAACACCCCAGCATTAGAGCTTAGAAATAAGTTGAACACAGGTGTGTGCATTGCATTCATGCATAGAAAATCCGGATAATTTTCACGCTTTTGAATAAAACTTGTCAAAGAGATTGAAGCTTCTCTTAACTTGGTGGAACTGAAGTAGATCATCAAGTTGACTGCGATAAGTTTCAATATGACCTTTGTTAAAACCTTATCTTTGGGTAATATAATTTGATCTAAGGGTAGATCAAATGTAATAAAACTAAGTCACAACACACTACTTAATAAGGAGTACTTGATCTTCTAGAGATCATTACATGGTATTCCATACCACAACTCAAGGATGAATACTTAATATTCTAAAGATGATATCAAGGTATTATCTACCACAAACCTTGATTACCTAGTTAAGTATATAACTTAGGTAAAGAAATTCCATAATTAAACCTTGATATACTTGCTTGCCATAGTTATTCCTATCATGAGCATCATGGTAGTTCTTAAACATTAACTCTTATCAAATAGAGAGGAAATAGAAGTCAAGCCAAGACCATTCATCACATGCCCTTGTTGTCATATTAACATATGACATTCCTAAATAGTTAAGGCCTAGTGTCAATTGATCATCAATATTGGGTGATTAATTCCTGACCTAGAACTTATTGACCCATAACCTTTGACCTATTATATTGACCTTCCAAAGATCTTAAGTAAATAGATAAGAAGAAGGAACTGGTTATGGTAGAGTGTGCCATCATCAACGGAATGAGATCCTTAGGGGTGATCAAACCATTTGGTGTTGGAGGAGATAACTCACTCATGAGTTAACTAGAAGAAGTATCTAAACCTAAGAATTAGCTAATACTTGAGAAGTAATAAGAAATATAATAGTGTTAGAATATCAAGTAATAACCTTGTTAAGCCAAGTAGGTATAAACTCAAAGTAAGTTTCCTTAACAAGATAAAGCCTATAGAAAGACTAGTGCAAGTCTACTACTTAGTGGGTAAATGATAGATCTTGATCAGACAATTAGAAGCCTAAGCTTTGCTTGATAAATGGTTGGTTGTCATTATTCTCAAGTCCCTTGAGAATAGATGACTAGCTGATGAAGAAGAGTTATGAGTATACCAAATTAGGAAAAACCTGTTGGGTTCGCAGCATAGAAAACAAAAAAAATCCTACGATGGGAACTATACGCCAAGATCTATCTACTAGATACAAGCAATGGGTGGATATACATCCATAGAGAACATACCCTCGAAGACAACAAAGCTTTGTTAACGAGATGGAACTCGTTGATGATGTATTCGTACACTTGCCGATCTCAAGATCGTGATGAAGTCCTTTAGGTCCAGCAGTTCTAGCACCATCAAGTCTAGCACCGCAAAGTAGCGGTGCATCCGTGATAACACACACATCCAGTCCACCGAACAACCTCTGCCTCCTTGCTCCAGCGATGCAGCAGAAGCAGCAAATCCTTTCCAGATAAAGCCACCGGGAACATGTATCTCGCTAATCCGAGACCATGGGGAATAACTAGAGGGAGAAGAGAACCTTCACAAGGAGGTGGGGTAAGAGGAGAGGATCCTTGGGGCTCCTTTTATAGGGGAGGGGACGCATCCCCAAGGCCATGTCTGGTCGGCCATGGTGGGTGCCCCCACCTCTCCCTCATTCAAGTGGGTGGAGCTTCCACTAAGCCCACTCACATCAATTTCAACTCCACTCACTTTGCATTTAATGTCCACCAAATTAAATGCATTTTCTCTTTAAATAAAACACTTTTATTTATTTTATTCAGAATTTTGTTAATTACTTTAATTAACAAACATTCACATAAAACTCCCTACAACATTTCAATATCACATGCAGAACCAGTTTCAGCAATTTCACCCGAAACAATTCCGATTTCCATCGAAATGATTCTAGTGCTTTCTTAAATCTTTATCTGGAACATATTTGGTCCAAATGGTGTCGGTATCCCTTAAGTGTGTCACCCTACGGTTCGTGAATAATGCAGACATGATCGAGACCCCTCTCCGATCAATAATTAGCAGCGAGACCTGGAGATCCGTACCGACTTCCACATATTCAACGATGACTCTTGTGATCGTGTGAACCTTTAACGATAACAACTAAATCCCTTTGTCTCGCAATATATTACATGTCTGAGATTCGATCATCAGTATCTCAATACCTAGTTTGATCTTGTTACCGACATGCACTCTTTTTTCGTTCTCGTGATATAACATTCTAGTGATCACATCACTTGCTTGCAAGCTATCTTAATGTGATATCACCGAGAGGGCCCAGAGTATATCTATCCGTCATCTGGATTGACAAATTCCACTCTGGATCCATGAGCCTCAACATAACACCTTCAGAGTATCTGAACCCACCTTTATAGTCACCCTTTTACGGTGTGATGTTTGATGTTATCAAGTCACTCTTCTGATGTTAGAAGTTAACATGATCTCATGGTCTAAGGACTAAGATTACTTTGTATGATGTTATAGAAATATAAACATAATGACTTTGATCATAATGCCTATACTTTGGATGAATGTTCATCACATCATTCCATCAATGTTGTGACCTTGTTATTAACAACATCCAATGTCCATGATCAGGAAACCTTGATCATCTTGTTAATCAACAAGCTAGTTTATATGAGAGGCATTACTAGGAACCTTGTATTTTGTTTATTAAACACACATGTATTAATGCTTCCAATTAATACAATTATAGCATGCAAAATAAACATTTATCATAAACATGGAATAATATAATAACCACTTTATTATTGCCTCTCAGGCATATTCCCTTCAGTCTCTCACTTGCACTAGAGTCAATACTCTAGTTTGAAAAACATTGCATATTGAACACCTATGGCTTTCCGGTGTTGCATATATGTGGTTGCTAGTGGTTAACATAATCTCCAGATCGGATAGTTTCAGGTCTGTGTGTATTTGCATGTCTTTGCATCTCTACGCATCACTCACTCTCAAATGAGATGGCATTGTATAAATTTGGTCCTTTGGTGAGACCTTTAGTTCGTCCGGGTTAAAATATGCTGATATTATTGTCATACAATATATCTTCATAGTATTAGCCCACTTTGAACCACACCTAGTTTGATAAAAAACTACTTAACGCAAATGCCCTCCTTTGTTGTTACTATAGCAGTCATATACTTAGCCTTCTGTTGTAGTATCCGTCATAATGTCTCAACTTTGGAACTCATCCAAATCCATCATGGAAAATCCTTTCCATTACATTGTGCCACCCATAGTCTAAATTGAGATAAATTTAATTTGTATCTTGTGGCAAAACTAGTATCAATGTAACACTTTACAATGAACTACCTTTAACTATTTGTCACTTATACATGATATATTCTTAGTTCTTCCAAAGCTCATAAGAATATCTTTACTATCATCCAATGATCATCGTATGAATCATTCTGGTATGTGCTCATAACATTTAGAGCATAGGACATATCTGGTTATATACATATCACGGTATAATCGATCAAAATCTTCATGTGATTTTACTCACCAAGTGTTGAAACACTTGAATCTTGATACAATCCTTTCCATGCAGCAAGAACCTTTCTTGTTGTTTCCATATTGAACCCTTTCAATATCTCATATATGTACGTCTGGCACAATCATATTAGCGCCTCAATCTATCCATATAGATATTGATGCCAAATATTCCGGTTTTGCCCAAGTCTTTCATCGAAATCCTATTTTAATGAATTTCTTAACTTGTGTCAATAAAAGATACATCATTTCCAATCAATAATATGTACTCTACATAATGTATTGGAAATTTGTCTCAGCACTCCCACTTAATTTCTTGCAAAGGCAAGCATCTTCATCGTCTCTGATGAAATTAAACTCCTTTAACATTTTCATCATGGTGAAGATTCCAACTCCGCTATGCTCACTTCAACTATTGAAGTTTGCCTGCCCTTTTAGCACCCTTTGAATTAACAAAACCCTTCGGACCGTGTCTTGTACACGTCCTAGGTAACCATTCTATTAGAAGAACATTGTTTTGTTTGTTCAACTACCATACACCAAATTATATGTAGTGGTTGCTACATTAATCCGTTAAGACTAAATATCGCTATGAAAGATCAAATCTTGTCATAGTCAACTCCTTGAACAATACCGTAAACTTCTTTCTAACATGTCGACTATTTCATAGATGTTAAACATCCATGTATATTTCTTTATAGATCCAAACACGACCGATAGGCTTCACGCCTTTCTAGAGGGTCTTCCAAGTTCAAAAACTTGATTTCTCGTGTATGGATACTATCACGGATTCTATGACTTCTAGTCATTTTCTGGAGTCAAGGCCCATCATCGCTTCTTTGCATGTAGTCGGTTCATCATTGTCAAAACAATAACGACTTATGTTTCAAATCTTACTATTTGATTCTTACCGACTCACATGGTTCAATAGGAACTCTAATCTCCAAGATCACACCCTTTGTAATCACGGGAGCCATGAGCATTATGGCATACGGGACACTTTCAGTCTTTGGCTACTTAGCACATATAGCTAAGTTTCAACAACCTTATCAAAGTTCTATTGTACTCCCACTTAACTTTTCATGAAAAATTCCTTCTCAAGAAACTTGACGTTCCAAGCAACAAACTCTTTTGTCCTCGGTGTTATGGACAAATTCCCAACAAATTCTTTGGGATAACCTACAAAGACGTTCTTATCCGACTTTGGTTGTAAACATTTTACTTATGCATAACATACCAAAATTTAAGAACAGACAATTCGGGTTTTATCCCAAACCATAACTCATATGATGTCATTTCAACGGATCACGATGGTCCTCTTTTCAGTGTAAAAGCGGTGGTCTCTAAAGCTTTAATCCTTAAAACATAATGGCAGTTTTATAAATGACACCTTTGATCTTACCATGTCAAACAAGGTTTGATTTTATCTCTCGAACATACCATCCTCCTGTGGTTTATCGGGAAATGCAAATTCATGGAACAATTCCTAAAATCCTATGTGTTTTTCTAAACCTGTAACTCAAATATCTTCCTTTATGATCAAATCATAAACTCTTTTATTTTCTTGTTACAATGATTTTTCACTTCATCTTGAAAGTCTTTGAACAATTTTCAGATGTTTCATACTTCTTCCTTATTAAGTAAATATATAGATATATTCACTCAAATTTTTGGAGAAAGCATATGAAGCAAAAAAGATCCATCGCATATGGCTACACATAATGGACTATATACATCAACATGCATAATATCCAATAAGTTAGTCATCCGTTCCTCTCTGGCCTATGGACGGAGTTTCAATTATCTCGAGGAAAATTTCACAAGCGTCAATTGATCAAAATCAAAAGACTCCAAAAAATCCATCAACATGGAGTTTCTTCATGTTTACTTTCCAATATAATTCAAACAGCAATGTCATTTCATAAGTGATCTTCCAATCATTTGTCTTATGACATTTTAGCAATAATGTTTATGGATGTGATTTCTCCAACTAGACTTGTCAAAGTTCATCCATCATTTATGGAATACGATAATTATTTGAACAACCATTGTTCTCGTAATACCGGAACAAAATAACAATTATTAAAACAAATATTGAAGGCTAGGTTTGACGACAACGAAAAACACAATAACACTTTATTTGTTTTCGATGAACATCATCACTTATTCTCTTGCTAGTTACTTAGGCCGTTGCAGTTCATGAATTGTGTTGTTCTGTATGACACTTCACACCAACCAATTCGCTATCCAATACTTAAGAACCACATTGTTTAACAAGCAAGGAATACAGCCATAACATGTATATCTTCTATATACCTAAGTTGGACATCTCCAACCTTTTCTTTTCTGCCAAATATTTTACAGATTCTCTTTCAGCAATTCCTTTTCTTTTAAAAGAATCTATCAACATCAATAGTGGTGTCATTCACATGAAACATAGTCAAAGTGTATATAGTCAAATACTAATACCTTTGAACTTGCACTTTGAAGTGGATCACCATCATCAAATGTTTGGTGTTCTTTCAAAAATCCATTCTTTAGTAATCTATTAGTGTAGTAAACATTTTACTTACATATTCTATTCATCCTTATCATGACAACTTTCATGATCAAGCTACTATAGCCTATAAGGAAGAATCGCGAGTATAATGTTAGTTCCCAAAACCTTTTTGGGAGATCCGGATGCCTAGCATCTCCATCCTTCACAAATTCTCATACAATATGAGAACATGTATTTTGCTAAATTATACTCTATCATAATGCAACCAAAAACATTGTTTCAGATATCACAATATCTTCCACACATGATGGTTTCTGAAACAATTTTTTCAGCTCCTAGATAATCTTAATATTAAAACAACTTTTGAATATCAATCATCATGGAGGCAAACATGATACTTTAGATACTAACATTGGAATTCTTACTCTTGATTTAATACTACTTATTAAACTTCATGGAGTAAATAGAGTTTGCTGAAAGTTTGCAATAGGACTTCTAAACTTTAAATTGACATTCAAAACAATACGATACTAGTTCGTAAAGTAAATATCCAGAATTCTATACTTCTATTATCTCAATTAAAACTAAGCATAAGGTAGTAAACAGATGCCAATGACTACAACAAATTATGCAAATTCACTTTGATTTAGTTTATGACAAATTGAGTTCGACTAATCCAAATTAGAAATGAACTCCCACTCAAAAAATGACATCCCTCGTGCCTTTTTGGTGATTACATGAACCAAATCCACTACACCAAGTCCGATCATCACGTGAGTCGGTGTAGATTCAAAGGCGAGCATCAATATGGGCATCACATCAACTATATGACTCATGCTTAACCTTTCGGTCCGTGTTCCGAGGCCATGTATGTACATGCTAGGCTCGCCAAGTAAGAACCTTAGTACTCATGTGTGTAAAACTGTCTTACACCCGTTATATGAAAGCGAAGATTCGAGTACACCAGATCATCACGTGATGTCTCAAAACATGATCCATAGAACGGTGCATACTTAAGGAAGAACACATTTTATCTTGATATTTAAATGAGGGATCATCTTATAATGCTACTAAAATGCCAAACTAGCAATATAAGATGCAAACATCATATGTGAAAAGTGGGATGATATGGTCCATGCATTTGATCACCATCATATGCATCGTGGTATGATCTCTATCATTCCTTTGTGTGTAAGTCCAAGGTCTATGGAACTTACGCGTTAAGTGTGTTGTAAGGGTATCTACCATACATCAACTTACATCATTACCATATCATGACACTAGCCCAGCAACAATCTAAACTAGACGCCTCTAATTTATCCATTGCAAGTTTTACGTGGCATAGGGCTTTCGGAGATAGAACCGGTCTTACCTACAAACATGGAACCACAACGATGATAACTAAGTTATAAGCAACTCGTTGTAAATCAGATATTGTCTATAGTAGGAGAGACAGACACCCGCTAGCCACTTATGCAAAACTAGTTGCATGTTAGTTGTGGAACCGGTCTCATGTGCGAGGACATGTAAAGTTAGTCCGGGCCGCTTCATCCCACTATGCCACCAATATCTAAAATACATAGAAGATGCAATAACATGATCATCATCGCCCACATATAAACATATGTGTACTACCCGTGCAAAGCACCTACGCATAGACCCTGGCTCTGATACCACTGTTGGGTTCGCAGCATAGAAAACAAAAAAATTCCTATGATGGGAACTATACGCCAAGATCTATCTACTAGATACAAGCAATGGGTGGATATACATCTGTTGGGGATAGACTTTTCGGGTATCCTCATAGTTCCTCGCTGACCAGGGTGGCCCCCACTTTCGGTTAGAGCTTTGCTTCACGGGCGGCCCAGTCAGGGAGAAGAAATGGAGTCCAGTCCGGCTACGGGAAGGCCCAGAAGACTTACCGACTTAGGCCCATAGTGTTACTTCTAGTTCAAGATGTACTCTATAACCGACTCTTAGTCGTAGCCGAATAGATCTCTCCTGTAAACCCTAGGCCGGATATCTATATAAGCCGTCCTAGGGAGAGCCTTTAGGGCACCCCTTACAATCACAATCTCAACTCGCACAGGCGAACCCTTGTAACCCATATTCCGGCTCTGCCGTATTACTGGATTGCTAGCAGGAGTAGGATCCGTCCAAAGCCGGCGGATTTGAACCTGGGTAAACTTGTGTGCTCGCTGTCCCGGAACACCGTACGTCTCACACCCCTCTCTTCTGCACGCCTCGGGGACCCCCTCATGGCATACTTTTCATCAATCCCATGACAGTTGGTGCCCACCGTGGGGAAAGTGAGCTTCGGATCTGCGTTCCGAGCGGAATCTGCAAGAATCAGAATCGGCAAGACTATCGCCATCGGTCGCATCCTCTACGCCAGCGAAATTCCTCTCATCGTTCTCGACGAGACCTGGATTCCGGCTAGGGAGGCTGTGACTGCCTACACCATCATGTCTTTTGGCGAGATCGATGCTTACATCGGTTTCGCTGAATCTGCCCCACCCACCCCAGCGGTGATTATAGAGGCGCAAGAAATTTCTGGATCCCCTTTGTTCGCGGAGGCGGCAGAGTTCCGGATCTCAGAAAATCCTAATCCCACCCAGCCCACACCAATCGCGGAGATAGTGGAGAAATCCGAATCTGAAGCAGACCTGGCGGTCCAAGTTGAATCTGGAGTGGATCTCCCTGGAGAGACCGAATCCCAGATCGACCCACCCGCTGAAGTCGAAATCTAGGAGGAGCATAGCAACAACATTGGTTCCGGCTCTGATGACACCGGGACAGACAGGCCTTTCTTGAGATACACGCTAAGACACATGATGATGCAAGATGCAAGCATAGACGATATTCTCAAGACCATCAGGCGTTTCGAGGAAGCCGATCGCGAGAGCCGCAACTATCTCAGGAGGCACGCGTCGCACTTCGTCGGATATGTGGGATCCGGATTCGGCTCTACCGATGCTGCCTCCTCGGATGACTCGATGACATCAGCAGATTTCTGAATGTTCTCTACGGAATACGAAGGAGTACAACTCCAAAGCTGCAGAAGAAGGGGAGGCCATGGATGAAGGATTCGGGGAAAACTCTCCCAAAGCGCAGGATGACATGGAAATCGGAGATAATCCCAAGGTCCAGATGTCCGAAAGTACCAATCAGATCTTGACTCCGGGAAACGAACCCAAAGCTATCTTTGTTACCGGCGCTGCCAAGAAGGCAAAGAAGAAGAACAAGAAGAACAAGACCCCGGCAAAAGATCTTCCGCCAGAGGAAGTGATTGCCGAGGAATACGAGGAAGACTCAAATGGAGCACTTATCCCAGACGAGCCCAAAGAAGAGCTGGTGGATGGACACGTGATCACTGAAGGTGCACGTAAACTCATCGATGCTACATTAACCACACCTATCCCTACAGCTCCAGAACTTACTGCCCAAGAACTGGATGAAAGGGCCCAGGCCCTAGAAGCGCATTATCAAGTACTCCTGGATGAAGCCAAAAACATTGAGGAGGAAAAGAAGCGTATGGCAACTGCGGAGAAGTACATCTCTCGGCAACATCAAAAGACCTGGAAACGTCACACACATGACGATCAATTCCTGGAAGTACACAAGGTTCTCTTCGAAGGAGACCCAGGGATGCCTCGTCTCGACAGCAAAGGAGACTTGGTGTACCCAACATCGGTACAGAACACTGTTGCAGCTCGAGATATCCTGTCGAATAATCCAAGATCAGAGGAGGTTCGATTGGGCATCAAGCTACTCACCAAGGGTCTGGAACAGCAAAGGGCTGCAAAATCCAAAAGCAGAAAACTGGTCTCCAAATCCGACCAATGTCGCATGACTCGGCCTGGAATGATATAAGGCCCCAGCATGTTCCGGAATAGCATCACCATTCCGACAGACGGGAAGACAACTACTCAAGAACCGGATCATCAGGACAGTATCACAGAGCTGCACGTGACTAGCGCAATGTTGCTCCAGCCGCCGAGTAAGAAGCAATTGTTGCACTGTATCCGAGAAACCCTCCCTGATGAGAGTCGAACAATCATAGGGGAGAAGATAAAGAGAAATGTCGGGAGGAGGACCGACAAAGAATGCCACCTCCTAGATATGCAAGCCGTCCGGATGACGGGAGGAGGAACGACGGACACCATGCCGAGTCAAGCCGGCAGGGGGCTCGTCACAATGAAGACCCTCCCCGAAACCGGAATAATGACGCTCCGGATGGAGGCCAGCGATCAGCCGGAAACAACCCAGCTGCTCCACCCTCTCTGCCAAGTAGCCATCACAATGGTTCCCAAGGAGGCCAAGGAGGGAGTCGTGGTGGAGGAGGTGGTGGCAGAAGCCGAAGTCTGGCTCCAAGGCACCACAGCCATAGCCGTCACTCAGGACGATCTTTATCCCCAAATGATGCAAGGCAAAGGATCAACTCCAATATAGAGGCACAGCGCTATGAAAATGATGACATATACATGGGCCGAAAGTGCTTCGGACCACGCAAAAGAGCTACAAGATTCCCGAAAGGATTTGCTATCTCAAGACATATCCAAGCCTACGATGGCATAGCTCAGCCAGATACTTGGTTACAGGATTTCTTCCAAGCTTGTTGCATCGCCAAAAGCGGAAACAGCCTGGTCGCAACCCGATATCTCCCACTTATGTTGAGGAATACGGCACGATCATGGCTCAGTGAACTTCTAGAAAACACCATCCAGAACTGGTATGACATGCAAAGTGCATTCTTTCGGAATTTCGAAGGCACATACCGGAGGCCTTATATGGTCGGAGACCTACAGTGTTACACCTATAAAGCCGGAGAAACTTGTCGGTATTATCTCGGATGATGGATCGACATCAAGAACTCATGTGAAGGAGTAAATGACCAAACTTCGATTGAAGCTTTCATTGCAGGTTGATACATTGCAAATGTATCTATAATTTTTGATATTCCATGCTTGGTTTTATCTACTTTCTTGTGTTTTGTTCCAACTTTCGAGTACATTTCATATGATTTCTTGGACTAACCTATTAACAAGATGCCACAGTGCCAGTTGCATGTTTTCCGCTATTTTTGGTTCCAGGGAAGTCAGAAAATGAATATTCTCGGAATTGGATGCGACAAAAGCCAAAGTCGATATTTTCCGAGAAGATTCACGGAGCTAGAAGGAGAGCCGGAGAGGGGCCACAAGGTGGCCGCACCACCCCATGGCGCGGGTCCCCCTAGGCCGTGCCAGGGCATGGTGTAGGCCCCCTGGCTGGCCATCGACCTTGCCTCATTCGCCTATAAGAGCCTCCCGATACCAAAACCCTAAGGAGTCAATCAGAAATCCACGAAAAGTTCCACAGCGCTGCCGCCACCGAAAGGGAGATTCGGGGGATAGGAAGTCTCTGTTCTGGCACCCTGCCGAGACGGGGAAGTGCCCCATGAGCCATCTCCATCGATCTCCACTGCCATCTCCATCACCATTGCTGATTCCCATGATGAGGAGGGAGTAGTTCTCTCTCACGGCTAAGGGTTCTACCAGTAGCTATGTGTTCATCTCTCTCTCTCTATGCATGATATTATTGAGATCATGAGCTTGTAATCTATAGATCTACCTTGCTACTCAAGTGCTTTAATAGATCTCTGCTCTCCCCATGTGTGTGAAAGTGACAGCGTGCTCACCATGGTGGCACTTAGGCTAGAGATTACAAATACTTGTTATGAGTTATATTTGGAGTTGGATGTCTTGATGAAATTGTGGTGTTTGTTGTACTCATATAGTGCTCAAGGTGACAGTGTGGGGTTTTCTAGATGGGAAAGACTTACTTTGAGGTGTGCTGTTATAGGCCTACCATGGATTAGAGTGTCCAACCGGAGAGTAGTTCAGCGTAGTATCATAAAGAAGAATATATCTATATGAGAGTGTTCACTAGTGAAAGTATGATCCCTAGGCCTTGTTTCTAAGCACTGAAACACCGTTTGCAATTAGATCTATTACATGTTTGCTTGCTTCCATCTTTATTTCAGTTTTACTTTAGTCTTTTCCACGCCATCAAGTTATCTTCTATCACCGTTACCGCTTATAATTATCCATACCACTTATATTTCACTATCTCTTTGCCGACTAGTGCACCTATATACCTGACAAGTGTATTGGGTGTGTTGGGGACACAAGAGACTTCTTGTATCTTGATTGCAGGGTTGCTTGAGAGAGTATACCTTTGACCACTTCCTCCCTGAGTTCGATAAACCTTGGGTGATCCACTTAAGGGAAAACTTGATGCTGTTCTACAAACCTCTGCACTTGGAGGCCCAACAACTGTCTATAAGAACAGAAGTGTGTAGACATCAAACTATTTTCTGGCGCCGTTGCTGGGGAGATAAGGTAAAAGGTATTCACACCGGAGTATTAAAGAAGAAGAACCTCCCACGGCAAACGCCTATTTTCTGGCACCGTTGCCGGGGAGGTAAGGTAAAAGGTACTCACATCCTCCGGTGTGAGTGCTCGAAGTTATTTCCTTTAGATTCTGCAATTTTGTCTTTTATTTCTTGTTTTCACTAGTTAGGCTTAATGGAAAACAACAACAAAAAATAGAGAGCTTTATAGTATTTATCTTGAGTTAGGACATGAAGTGTTTGAAGAGAAAATTAAAAAAACTATAGAACTTTATTTGCATGCTAATAGCAATGTTGTTAGTATGAAATCTTTGGACACCATTATTGCTAATGCTATGGAAAAGTCTAAGCTTGGGGAAGCTAGTTTTTATGAAAATGATCTTTTTAGTTCCCCAGCTTTGGAAGATAGCTATTCTATTGCTTATGATGATACCAAACCTCCAATATATGATGATTACAATGATGAATATGATATTTTCAGTCCACCTACTATTGAGGAGAAAACTAATTATGATTACAATATGCCTCCTATATTTGATTATTATGGTGATGAGAATAATAATGATAGCTATTTTGTTGAATTTGCTCCTACTACAATTAATAAGAATGACTATGTTTATGTGGAGAGTATTAATTCATTTATGCATGTGGCTCATGATAATAATGTTTTATGTGATAGTTATATTGTTAATTTTATTCATGATGCTACTGAAATTTATTATGAGAGAGGTAAACATGGTCTTATGTATCTCAGTAATATTAAGTTTCCCCTCTTTATGTTGAAAGTCTTGAAGTTGCACTTGTTTTGCTTTCCTATGCTTGTTGCTTTGTGCTTTCATGACTTGTTTATTTACAAGATTCCTATGCATAGGAAGTGGGTTAGACTTAAATGTGTTTTGAATTTGCTTCTTGATGCTCTCTTTTACTTCAATTCATATGTCTTATGTGAGCATCTTCTCAAACTATCATGCCTAACTTAAAGGCATTAAAGAAAAGTACTTATTGGGAGATAACCCAAAAGTTTTAGATGAGTCTTGGAAGTTATTATCTCTTTAATAACCTCTCCTTATCCTTTTTATTTGCTTTTTGTGCCAAGAGTAACCTCTAATGAGAGAGAAGTAATGATTGGGAAAGTTGCTGTAATGAAACAGATTTTTGTGCTTCACCGTAAACATTCTTGAGAGAGCTCTGTATGTCGGATTGCGCTGTAAATTTTTGTGCTTCTGACCCAGGTTGTTATCTAACTTTCGTTAGTTCAACACTTTTTGATTTGAGCAACATAAGGTCTTCTAAAAAATTCGTCTTTACCTGCTGGTCTGTTTTGACAGATTTCTGCCATTTTCTGCATTTGCTTCTTGTTGGTTCCTTTTTGAGTTCTTTTGGGAATTGAGCTTTTGAGAGAAGTGATACAGTAGCTAGTGTTCTACTGGAAGTTTATTTGGTGTTAGAACTGAACCTTAAGACTTATTTATCTTGAGTGCACTAATGTTGCTAATAAAGATTGTGTGAAGTTTTGTATGAAGGAAAAATTGCAGGTGTATGGAAGGAATGAGTAATGAGATGAAGGATGGACTAAAGCTCAAGCTTGGGGATGCCACGCGTGTCAGCCCAATAAATATCCAAGAAGTACAAGCGTCAAAGCTTGGGGATGCCCAAGGCATCCCCTTCTTCATCAATAAAAATCACAGGTTTCTTCCAAACACTTCATTTTTAATGTCTCATGCACAGTTGTGTTGTTCTTGGAGCGTCTTCTTTCTCGTTTTCGTTTTGATTTTGTTTGCTTGTTTTTCTTAGTTTGCTGAATAAATTGGTTGGACCCCCTCTTTCATACATCGGTTTGCAAATAGTTTGGTTTGGTTTGGAAAAGAGTAGGAAAGTTCATGCTTATGTGGTAAAACGAGCTCGTTTTTGACTGTGGCCTATGCTTTGTCATGCCATGCTTGATATTGTTTTGGCTTTATGCTTAGTATTCTTTGTTGTAGCATGACTTGTTATAAACAATTGAGATTGCTTAATGTGCCTTGGATGAATCATGTGTTGTTTTAGCATATTAAAGCAGAGTATAGTGGTATTCTCCTTTGATGCTTTATTTGGGTTGACTTGGCACATGCTCACACCATGTTATGACTATATCAAGTCACCATAGCCTTTATGATCCTTTAGTTTTCAACTTGTAGTATCACTTTATGCTTTGATCAATGATGTTTTGTCGCTCTGCATGATTATGGCCATTATTGCTCTCTTAGTTTGTCGCTCCCAGTCTTTTGCTAGCCTCCACAACCAAGTATGAGTTCCACTCATGCATCCAACTCCAAATAAAACCAATTTATTCCAAAGAGTCCACCATACCTACCTACTAGCATATGTTATTCCAAGTATATTCATGTTTTTGTTTACCTTCCAAATTAAACTTGTTATGAGAAAACTAGTGATTAAAGCTCTCACGAACTTGATGGCACACTTTACTTTTCTTGCCCTTAATAAACTTGAACCATTGTGTCGTCTATGTTGTATTTGCTTGCACTTATTTCTTGGGAATTAGCAGAACCATGATGTCATGGGGAACGCTTTCAACATTGCACTTGGTACTTGTACCTAGTTGATATCATGCTCTTTTGTATATGGATGTCGTTGGTGTGAAATGAAAGGGGAGCTTGTAAGTCCATGGAGTTATGTATATGTGTTATAGAAACGCCTGGGCCGCTGGTCTAATCCATGCTGACATGGTGGAAACCTGCAGCGTAACCATAATGAGCTGTCTATGAAGCATTCTTCTAATAAAAAAAAGAGTCCTATATTGAGAAAAAAGAGAGAAAGGAAAAAAAGAGAAATTATGAAAAGAGGAAAGAGAGAAAAAGCACCATATTCCCATGGTAAATAAGAAGATTGTTGAGATGCTCGTTGTCTGCTTGCCTTGTCATTTTTATATGGGGATTCTTCTGTATCATCGGGCAAGGGGTACCCCGTTGGCGTTTCTCTATGATACACATGTACTTACAATGACAAGAACTTACCGGTAACTAAACTTGAGTAGCATGAGGAGCGGCCCTCGTATTCAAGGGACATGAGATTTCCAACTTATACTTCGTCAAGCATATACACCATAGTTTGTTCACTTTAACCTTAATCATTTCAAGATGCTTATGATAGGGGCAATGAGAGCTGAAGTACCATAATTTTGGAAGCTCTTTATGAGACTTTAATCCCTACTTCCTTTTATAAAGGCCTTTCTTCCACCATTATATTGAGTCTCCACCTTCTACCTTTATGCACCTACTTTGAGAGCATAGTGGCCATTCTTAGTTCTATGTGCATTGTTACAAGACTAGTTGATTGATGCATACTTTGATATTGCTTGTTTTAAACTATTGTATATAGTCACTCTTATGAACTTTGAAGGTGTCCTATGCATTTATGTTTGCTACTCTATGAGGGACAAGCTGAATACCATTATGCTATGTTTTCTTTATGTGAAACAAACAAACGTCTTGCAAAGCATTGTTATTCATGAATCTTTTGTTTGTGCCTTTTCATGTTGCATCATAGTTTATTTGTCTTATTGCTAGAACTTTGTCTTTCATGTTATGATTGAAGTACTATGATCTTAGTTATCCATGTTTTACAAATACTTTGATCAAGTCTTTGATGGTGCATGTCACCTCAAAAATTATTCTTTCTTTTTATCACTTACCTACTCGAGGACGAGTATGAGTTAAGCTTGGGGATGTTGATACATTGCAAATGTATCTATAATTTTTGATGTTCCATGCTTGGTTTTATCTACTTTCTTGTGTTTTGTTCCAACTTTGGAGTACTTTTCATATGATTTCTTGGACTAACCTATTAACAAGATGCCACAGTGCCAGTTGCCTATTTTATGCTGTTTTTGGTTTCAGGGAAGTCAGAAAATGAATATTCTCGGAATTGGACGGGACAAAAGCCAAAGTCGATATTTTCCCTGAAGATTCACGGAACCAGATGGAGAGCCGGAGAGGGGCCATAGGGTGGCCACACCACCACATGGCGCGGGTCCCCCCAGGCCGCGCCAGGGCATGGTGTGGGCCCCCTAGCTGGCCACCGACCTTGCCTCCTTCGCCTATAAGAGCCTCCCGATACCAAAACCCTAAGGAGTCAATCAGAAATCCATGAAAAGTTCCGTAGCACCGCCGCCACCGAAAGGGAGATTCGGGGGATAGGAAGTCTTTGTTCCGGCACCCTGCCGGGACGGGGAAGTGCCCTCGGAGCCATCTCCATCGATCTCCACCGCCATCTCCATCACCATTGCTAATTCCCATGATGAGGAGGGAGTAGTTCTCTCTCAAGGCTAAGGGTTCTACCGGTAGCTATGTGTTCATCTCTCTCTCTCTCTATGCATGATCTTATTGAGATCATGAGCTTGTAATCTATATATCTACCTTGCTACTCAAGTGCTTTAATAGATCTCTGCTCTCCCCATGTGTGTGAAAGTGACAGCATGCTCACCATGGTGGCACTTAGGCTAGAGATTACAAATACTTGTTATGAGTTATATTTGGAGTTGGATGTCTTTATGAAATTGTGGTGTTTGTTGGACTCATCTAGTGCTCAAGGTGATAGTGTGGGGTTTTCTAGATGGGAAAGACTTACTTTGAGGTGTGCTGTTATAGCCCTACCATGGATTAGAGTGTCCAACCGGAGAGTAGTTCAGCGTAGTATCAGAAAGAAGAATATATCTATATGAGAGTGTTTACTAGTGAAAGTATGATCCCTAGGCCTTGTTTCTAAGCACTGAAACACCGTTTGCAATTAGATCTATTACATGTTTGCTTGCTTCCATCTTTATTTAAGTTTTACTTTAGTCTTTTCCACGCCATCAAGTTATCTTCTATCACCGTTACCGCTTATAATTATCCATACCACTTGTATTTCACTATCTCTTCACCAAACTAGTGCACCTATACACCTGACAAGTGTATTGGGTGTGTTGGGGACACAAGAGACTTCTTGTATCTTGATTGCAGGGTTGCTTGAGAGGGGATACCTTTGACCACTTCCTCCCTGAGTTCGATAAACCTTGGGTGATCCACTTAAGGGAAAACTTGCTGTTGTTCTACAAACCTCTACACTTGGAGGCCCAACAACTGTCTACAAGAATAGAAGTGTGTAGACATCACAGGTCTCCCAATTGGTTTACTACGTCATCGCTTGAAGTGTGACAAAGTCACTGATTTGGGAGAGATGATAGAAATAGCGAGCAAGTATGTAGATGTTGATGACGACGCAGAGGGATTACTCAATGCCCTAGCTGTGCCTCAGTTGGCAAAACAACCAAAGCAACAAGCTCAGAAGCATAAGAATACCTCGGAAGAAAAACCCAACACGGAAATGGCAGTGGTCACTGCTACTTTCGGGTCTGGAGGACGAGGAGGACGCGGCAGTGGCCGCGGACGCGGTCATGGGATGTCAAGAGTCCAAGGTAGAGGAGACCAGCAACTCGGAAAAACCTACTCTTGGGTCGACATTGCCAATAACCCATGTGTGCATCACTTAGACGCCAATGGGGGCTCGTCCCACACAAACGCTGAGTGTTTTTTCAATGACGACATTAAGAGAGATGATACCGCTGGCTACAAGCTAAGCGGAAGAAGGGAAAGAAGAATCCCTAAAAGGATAAAGAGACCAAGGAAGATTCCGACATGGAGGAAGCTGACGCTTCAAATTCCAAGCCGGAAGGGAAGAAAAAATTTCCGACCAAGAAAGACACTTACGTCACCTTCCTCGGATCTCAACCAGCAAAGGTCAAGAAAGCAGTTCTGCATGAGCTCAACTCAACAGTTCTGGCTGTCCCCCAATTTTTGGACTGGTCGGAAGTGGCAATCACATTTGACCCCGTTGATCATCCGCCTAAGTTACACAGGCGAGGAAAATATGCCTTAATCATCAATCCACTTATTGATGGTTATGGTTTCTCCAAGACTCTCATGGATGGTGGCAGCAGTATTAATATTCTGTATGTCGAAACGCTACGCCGGATGAAGATCTCGGAGACCCAGCTGAACCATAGCTCTATGATCTTTCACGGGGTTGTCCCAGGAAGATAAGCAAATTCCCTGGGAGAAATCACTTTGGATGTTACCTTTGGAACTCCAAAGAACTATCGGACGGAGGCACTTTCCTTCGAAGTGGTCCCGTTCAAGAGCGTGTACCACGCTATATTCGGATGTCCGGCTTACTGGGATTTTATGGCTCGTCCCTGTTACATTTACAATATGATGAAAATTCTAGGTCCCAACGGCGTGATCACCATCAAGGGAGACCCGAAGAAAGTGCGAGAGTGCAAGGATGGAAATGCCGCCTTTGCTGAAGCCGTCTTTGCGCCCGAGTACCGGAGATCAAGAAGAGCATAGATCCGTCTGAGATGCCCACAACGAAGAAGGAGGTGACAAAGTCAAATCCGGAGTTCAAGGCATCAGAAGACACGAAGAAGACGTTGTTGAAGGATGATGATCCCTCCAAGGTGACCCAGATAGGCGTAGGCCTAGATAGCGCATAGAAAAGCGCGCTCGTCAAGTTCCTCAAAGCAAATCAAGATATCTTCGCATGGCAGCCATCTGACATGACCGGAGTACCTAGGGAACTTGCCGAGCACTCTCTAAATGTAAACCCAAATGCTAAACCCGTCAAACAGTCTTGCGACGGTTTGGTGATGAAAAGCGTAAGGCAATAGCTAAGGAACTAGCACGGCTCGAGTTAGCCGGATTCATAGAAGAGGTCATCCACACTGAGTGGTCGGCCAATCCTGTAATGGTCCCTAAAAAGGACACCGCTGATTTAAGGATGTGTGTTGATTATACTGCCTTGAACAAGGCTTGTCCCAAAGATCCGTTTGCTTTGCCTAGGATTGATCAAGTTATCGATTCTACGGAAGTCTCGGAACTCCTCTGTTTTCTCAACGCATATTCCGGTTATCACCAAATACGGATAAAGGAATCTGACAAAGTCAAAACTTCATTCATAACCCCCTTCGGAACCTTCTGTTTTGTTACGATGCCCTTTGGGATGAAGAACACAGGAGCTACGTACCAACGCACAATGCAGCGTTGCCTCCACGATCAAATCGGACGCAATGTACATGCATATGTGGATGATATTGTGGTGATGTCCAAAAATAAGGAAACATTAATTTCCGACTTGGAGGAAACATTCGCCAATCTACGAAAATACAACATAATGCTTAATCTGAAGAAATGCTTCTTTGGAATTCTAGCCAGAAAATTTTTAGGTTTCATCGTGTCGCAAAGAGGCATAGAGGTGAACCGAGACAAAATCAAGGCTATACTTAATATTTCCAGGCTAACTCGCCTGAAGGACGTACAAAGACTAACTGGTTGCATTGCTGCAGTCAGTCGGATTGTAAGCCGGCTCGGTGAAAGAGTCGCACCATTATACAAACTCCTAAAAAAGACCAAGGATTTTGTGTGGACCGACGAAGCTGAAGTTGCACTACAAGACCTGAAGAAAGTACTCTCATCCGCCCCTATCCGTGTTGCGTCAGAACCATAGGAACCGATGTTGCTCTATCTCGCTGCGACAAACAAAGTCGTCAGTATTGTCATGGTAGTGGAGAGACCGGAGGAAAATCAGGAACACTTGGTGTAGCGTCTAACTTACTTTGTCAGCGAGGTCTTGACATAATCGAAATAGTGGTACCCGCACTATCAAAAGCTAGCTTATGGTGTGTTCTTGGCATCTCGTAAGCTACGACACTATTTTCAGGAGCATCCAATTACTGTGGTGAGCATAGCTCCCATGAGAGACATAATCAACAACAGTGACGCCACAGGACGCGTCGCCAAATGGGGCATAGAGCTCTCAGCTTTCGATATTGAGTACAAACCTCGGACAACAATCAAATCCCAAATCCTTGCCGACTTTGTTGCTGATTGGACAGAGGCGAAGGAAAATATGACCCTCCCTGAGTCGGAATATTGGACCCTATATTTTGATGGGTCTAAGGCTCGCGGGGGCTCGGGGGCTGGCGTGGTGCTCAAATCACCCCAAGGAGATAAACTTTTATACGTGTTGCAGATCCACTTCACAGCGACAAATAATATTGCCGAGTATGAAGCACCACTGCATGGAATCCGGATTGCTAAGGATATCGGCATTCGACGTTTGATGTGTTATGGAGATTCGGATCTTGTTGCTCAGCAAGTGTCGGATATTTGTAATGCAAATAAACACATGGCAGCATATAAAGCTATCATGGACGATCTATCTAAATCGTTCGAAGGGTTTGAGGTTCAACACATCCCTCGAGCAGAAAATGAGGAAGCAGATGCATTATCTCGAATAGGCTCTGCACGGAAAGAGGTCCCGAATGACACTTTTTTAGAGCACCTCAAAGTTCCTTCAATAAAAGGAGTGGACGAGGAATATCCGAGCAAATCCAACTCACCTTTGATAGCAGTTCTGGCTGTAATTCCCAGTTGGACTCAACCCTACCTTGATTATCTGGTAGATGGCTAATTACCCGAAGACGAAGTTCTGAGCCAGCAGATCGTCCAATGAGCAAAAACCTATACTATGGTTAGTGGTGAGCTCTATAAGCGGAGTGTGTTTGGGGTTTTTCAGCGCTGCGTATCTCCGGAAGGAGTGGAAATCCTAAGAGAAATCCATGAAGGCGAGTGTGGTCACCACGCTACAGCCAAATCTTTAGTGGCAAAAGCTTTCCGACACGGTTTTTTCTGGCTTACAGCCAAGGCAGATGCCGAACGGCTGGTCAAGACGTGCAAGGGCTGCCAAAAATATGCCAAACAGGCTTAAGTTCCGGTTGATCAGCTGCAAACAATACCTATAACATGGCATTTCATGGTCTGGGGGATTGACATGGTAGGACCGTTTAAACGGGCTCCAAGTGGATTTACTCACCTCTTAGTGATGGTGGATAAATTCACCAAATGGATTGAGGCTAAACCCGTCACTAGTTGTGATGGAGCAATAGCCAAAAGATTTGTCAAGGATGTTATAATCCGGTATGGTTATCCACACAGTATTATCACGGACAACGGGAGTAATTTCTCTATGGGAGAACTTGCCGAATTCTGCAACGAACAAAATATTCGGCTTGACATTGCGTCAGTCGCACATCCACAGGCTAATGGACAAGTTGAAAGAGCAAATGGTTTAATCCTACAAGGCCTAAAACCGAGACTCGAAGCACCACTACGACGTGCTGCGGGGGCTTGGGCGAAGGAATTACCCTCTGTAATATGGAGTTTACGAACAACTCCGAACAGGTCAACCGGATACACACCTTTCTTCTTGGTCTATGGCGCAGAAGCAGTTCTTCCTAGTGATTTGATTCACACTTCTCCTAGAGTGGCCGCGTATATCGAAGAGGATGCCGAGATTTCTCGACAAAATGACCTCGACTTAGTCGAAGAAGTTCACGTCGTTGCTGAAATGAGATCAACAGCCTATCAGCAGAAGTTACGCAAGTATCATAGCCAGAGAGTCAGAAACCGGTCTTTCAATAAGGGCGATTTGGTTCTCCGGCTTGTACAACAAAGAAAGCACAAACTTTCCCCAGTATGGGAAGGGACATTTTTAGTTAGTCGAGTATTACACAATGGTTCATACTACCTAACTGATATGAGGCCAGTCAAAGAAAGACCTGCTACTAAGAAGAGAAAGAGAGCTAGAGGCAGTACAAATCCGGATGAGTTAGACAGACCATGGAATATTGCTCAGCTACGTCCCTTTTATTCTTAGTTTATCCTTCTTTGTAATCATATATGTGTACATGTTCTGTGAGAAATAAAAGTTTTGGTTGCCTCAAGTTTTTTCTGAGAAGTTTTTACCATCTTATTTCCAAATGATCATGTCATAGTCGAAAATCCCAGAATACTTGAAAGTACTTTATGCTCATGTTTGTTCTGGTTTAGATTTCTGATTCTAAAAATGCTACCTTTGGGTATAACTCTAAAGTTCCTAGTTTATACTTTGGTTATTTGTATGATTGCCGGATGCGGGTATTTTTAGAGTAGTGAATTGTTGGTACTGGAAGCCGGCTTTGTTTCCGAGTTTAAACTGGTTTAGCAATTGAGCTCCGTTGCTCGGCAAAGTTTCCGTGTTGAAAGTTTAGCCGGCTCACGAAAGGGACGAGGCAGAAAGCCAGATAAACGATAAGTACAGACAAAAAAGTACAAGTGCCTATGCAAATATTTCAGGCACACAAAAATTTAAGCCAAAAGTGCTGAATGGATTAAAGCTTAGCACTAACAAAAGTATCATGCTGCATATTTATAGACCCATAATGTTTTTAGAATAACACATTTGTTTCTGATAATCTATGATGCAGGAGAGGAGGTAGGAGCTGCCAGCTCGCTAGACACATCAGCCACGCCCTGATAACGATCCGAGATGTCCAAATCCGACATGGTTTGTTCATCGTCGGAAACTTCGGTTGCTTCTTCACGAGGCGGAGGCGGCGTGTCCACGCGGGTGAAGAAGGGAGTGTTGTAGCTGGTTAAGTCGGCTACATGACACCCATATCCGGCGTAGGAGTCCATGATGGCCTTGATGTCTTGCTCATATCCGTCTTCATCCACAGTAGAGTACCCTCTGGTCACTTGCCAGATTTCCATGCTTCCATGGTGGCTCATGACCATTGTGAGAGCATTCTGCGCTGCTGATCATGCGTAGGACATGTTCCAGTCCTGGACGAGCTGCGGCATCTCCTTTGCCTTGATACATTGCAAATGTATCTATAATTTTTGATGTTCCATGCTTGGTTTTATCTACTTTCTTGTGTTTTGTCCACACTTTGGAGTACATTTCATATGATTTCTTGGACTAACCTATTAACAAGAGCCATAGTGCCAGTTGCCTGTTTTCTGCTGTTTTTGGTTCCAGGAAAGTCAGAAAATCAATATTCTCGGAATTGGACCGGACAAAAGCCAAAGTTGATATTTTCCCGGAAGATCCACGGAGCTAGGAGAGCCGGAGAGGGGCCACAGGGTGGCCAGACCATCCCTAGGCGCGGGTCCCCCAGGCCGCGCTAGGGCATGGTGTGGGCCCCCTGGCCGCCCATCGACCTTGCCTCTCGCCTATAAGAAGCCTCCCGATGCATAAACCCTAAACCATCAATCATCAAGCCACAAAAAGTTCCGCAGCGCCGCCGCCGCCACCGAAGGGGAGATTCGGGGGACAGAAAGTCTCTGTTTTGGCACCCTGCCGGGACGGGGAAGTGCCCCCGGAGCCATCTCCATCGATATCCACCACCATCTCTATCACCGTTGCTGATTCCCATGATGAAGAGGGAGTAGTTCTCTCTCGAGGCTAAGGGTTCTATGGTAGCTATGTGTTCATCTCTCTCTATCTCTCTCTCTCTACGCATGATCTTATTGAGATCATGAGCTTGTAATCTATAGATCTACCTTGCTACTCAAGTGCTTTAATAGATCTCTGCTCTCCCCATGTGTGTGAAAGTGACAGCATGCACACCATGGTGGCACTTAGGCTAGAGATTACAAATACTTGTTATGAGTTATATTTGGAGTTGGATGTCTTTGTGAAATTGTGGTGTTTGTTGGAACCATCTAATGCTCAAGGTGACAGTGTGGGGTTTTCTAGATGGGAAAGATGAACTTTGAGGTGTGTTGTTATAGCCCTACCATCGATTAGAGTGTCCAACCGGAGAGTAGTTCAGTGTAGTATCATAAAGAAGAATATATTTATATGAGAGTGTTCACTAGTGAAAGTATGATCCCTAGGCCTTGTTTCTAAGCATTGAAATACCGTTTGCAATTAGATCTGTTACATGTTTGCTTGTTTCCATCTTTATTTCAGTTTACCTTTAGTCTCTTTCACGCCATCAAGCTATTTTCTAGCACTGTTGTCTTATATCCATACCACTTGTATTTTACTATCTCTTCGCCGAACTAGTGCACCTATACACCTGACAAGTGTATTGGGTGTGTTGGGGACACAAGAGACTTTTTGTATCTTGATTGCAGGATTGCTTGAGAGGGGATACCTTTGACCACTTTATCCCTGAGTTCGATAAACCTTGGGTGATCCACTTAAGGGAAAACTTACTGCTGTTCTACAAACCTCTGCACTTGGAGGCCCAACAATTGTCTACAAGAATAGAAGTGCGTAGACATCAAGCTTTTTTTTGGCGTTGTTGCCGGGGAGGTAAGGTAAAAGGTACTCACATCCTCCGCTGTGAGTGCTCGAAGTTATTTCCTTTAGATTCTACAATTTTGTCTTTTTGTTTCTTGTTTTCACTAGTTAGGCTTAATGGAAAACAAAAAAAATAAAGAGCTTTATAGTATTTATCTTGAGTTAGGACATGAAGTGTTTGGAGAGAAAATTAAAAAACCTATGGAACTTTATTTGCATGCTAATAGCAATGTTGTTAGTATGAATTCGTTGGACACCATTATTGCTAATGCTATGGAAAAGTCTAAGCTTGGGGAAGCTAGTTCCTATGAAAATGATCTTTTTAGTTCCCCAGCTTTAGAATATAGCTATTCTATTGCTTATGATGATACCAAACCTCCAATATGATGATTGCAATGATGAATATGATATTTTCAGTCCACCTAATATTGAGGAGGAAAGTAATTATGATTACGATATGCCTCCTATATTTGATGATTATGGTGATGAGAATAATAATGATAGCTATTTTGTTGAATTTGCTCCCACTATAATTAATAAGAATGACTATGTTTATGTGGGGAGTATTAATTCTTTTAAGCATGTGGCTCATGATAAGAATGTTTTGTGTGATAGTTATATCGTTAATTTTATGCATGATGCTACTGAAAGTTATTATGAGAGAGGGAAGCATGGTTTTATGTGTCTCAACAATGTTAAGTTTCCCCTCTTTATGTTGAAAGTCTTGAAGTTGCACTTGTTTTGCTTTCCTATGCTTGTTGCTTTGTGCTTTCATGACTTGTTTCTTTACAAGATTCCTATGCATAGGAAGTGGGTTAGACTTAAATGTGCTTTGAATTTGCTTCTTGATGCTCTCTTTTATTTCAATTCATATTTCTTATGTGAGCATCTTCTCAAACTATCATGTCTAACTTAAAGGCGTTAAAGAAAAGTACTTATGGGGAGATAACCCAAAGATTTTAGATGAGTCTTGGAAGTTATTACCTCTGTAATAACCGCTCCTTATCCTTTTTATTTGCTTTTTGTGCCAAGAGTAACCTCTAATGAGAGAGAAGTAATGATTGGGAAAGTTGCTGTCCCGAAACAGATTTCTGCGCTTCACCGTAACAATTCGTATAAAATCTCTGTATGTCCTTTTGAGGCGTGCATTTTTGTGCTTCTACACCCGGTTGTTATCTAACTTTCGTTAGTTCAATACTTTTTGATTTGAGCAATAGAAGGTCTTCAAAAGAATTCGTCTTTACCTACTGGTCTGTTTTGACAGATTTCTGCCATTTTCTGTATTTGCTTCTTCTTAGTTCCTTTTTGAGTTCTTTTGGGGAATAGAGCTTTTTGAGGGAAGTGCTACAGTAGCTTGTGTTTTAGTGGAAGTTTTATTGGTGTTATAACTGAACCTAAAGACTTGTTATCTTGAGTGCACTAATGTTGCTAATAAAGATTGTGGGAAGTTTTGTATGAAGGAAAAATTTCAGGTGTATGGAAGGAATGAGTAATGAGATGAAGGATGGTCTAAAGCTCAAGCTTGGGGATGCCACGCGTGTCACCCCAAGAAATATCCAAGAAGTACAAGCGTCAAAGCTTGGGGATGCCTAAGGCATCCCCCTCTTCATCAATAAAAATCCCAGGTTTCTTCCAAACACTTTATTTTTATTGTTTCATGCACAGTTGTGTTGTTCTTGGAGCGTATTCTTTTTCATTTTCATTCTGGTTTTTTGTTTGCTTGGTTTTCTTAGTTTGCTGAATAAATTGGTTGGACCCCCTCTTTCATGCATCGGTTTTCAATTAGTGTGGTTTAGATTGGAAAAGAGTAGGAAAGTTCATGCTTAAGTGGAAAAGAGAGCTTGTTCTTGACTGTGGCCTATGCTTTGGCATGCCATGCTTGATATTGTTTTGGCTTGATGCTTAGTATTCTTTGTTGTAGCATGACTTGTTATAAACAATTGAGATTGCTTAATGTGCCTTGGATGAATCATGCGTTGTTTTAGCATATTAAAGCATAGTATTGTGGTATTCTCCTTTGATGTTTTATTTGGGTTGACTTGGTGCATGCTCACACCATGTTATGACTATCCCAATTCACCATAGCCTTGATGATCCTTTAGTATTCAACTTGTAGTATCACTTTATGCTTTGATCAATGATGTTTTGTCTCTCTGCATGATTATGGCCATTATTGCTCTCTTAGTTTGTCGCTCCCAGTCTTTTTCTAGCCTCCGCAACCAAGTATGAGTTCCACTCATGCATCCAACTCCTAAAACCAAGTTATTCCAAAGAGTCCACCATACCTACCTATTAGCAGTTGCTATTCTAGGTATATTCATGTTTTTGTTTACCTTCCGAATTAAACTTGTTATGTGAAAGTTAGTGATTAAAGCTCTCACGAACTTGATGGCACACTTTACTTTCTGCATTTAATAAACTTGAACCATTGGGTCCTTCTTTGCTGCGTATATGCTTGCGCTTTATAAGTTGAAATTAGCAGAACCATGTATCATGGGGAACACTTTCAACATTGCACTTGTACTTTGTACCCCGTTGATATCATGTTCTTTTGCTTATGGATCCCGGCGGTGTAAAATAAAAGTGGAACTTGTAAGATCATGGAGCTTGTATGTGTGTTAGAGAAACGCCTGGGCCGCTAGCCTAGGCCATGCCTAATCATGGTGGAAACTTGCAGCATCACCATAATGAGCACTCTATGAAGCATCCTCAATAAAAACCTATGCAAATAGCAAATAAAAAGATCGCTGAGATGCTCATTGTCTGCTTGCCTTGTCATTTTGATTATGGGTAGCTCCTGTATCATGTACTTACAATGACAAGAGATTACTTGTGACTAAAGTTGAGTAGCATGAGGTTCGGTCTTCGTAAGTAATGGGCATGAGATTTCGGCTTATAACTTGTCAAGCATATCCTCTTAGTTGTTTAACTTAAACTTAATCACTTCAAGATGCTTATGATAGGGGCAATGAGAGCTGAAAGCTAATAAGTACCATAATTTTTGGAAGCTCTTTATGAGACTTGAATCCCTACTTCCTTCTATGAAGGCCTTTCTTTTACTTTTATGTCGAGTCTCCACCTTCTATCTTTATGCACCTACTTTGAGAGCATAGTGGCCATTCTTAGTTCTATGTGCATTGTCCCAAGACTAGTTGATTGATGCATAACTTGATATTGCTTGTTTGAAACTATTTGTATCTAGTCACTCTTATGAACTTTGAAGGTGTCGTATGCATTTATGTTTGCTACTCTATGAGGGACAAGTTGAATGCCACTATGCTATGTTTTCTTGATGTGAAACAAACAAACGTCTTGCAAAGCATTGTTATTCATGAATCTTTTGTTTGTGCCTTCTCATGTTGCAACATAGTTGCTTTGTCTTATTGTTAGAACTTTATCTTTCATGCTATGATTAAAGTACTATGATCCCAGCTTTGAATGTTTTACAAATACTTTGATCAAGTTTATGATGGTGCATGTCACCTCAAAAATTATTCTTTCTTTTTATCACTTACCTACTCGAGGACGAGCAGGAGTTAAGCTTGGGGATGTTGATGTTGGTTTCGCAGCATAGAAAACAAAAAAATTCCTACGATGGGAACTATACACCAAGATCTATCTACTAGATACAAGCAACAGGTGGATATACATCCATAGAGAACTTACCTTTGAAGACAACAAAGCTTTGTTAACGAGTTGGAACTCGTGGATGATGTAGTCGTACACTTGCCGATCTCAAGATCGTGATGAAGTCCAGCAGGTCTGGCTCCAGCACGTCCTTCAGATCCAGCTCCAGCAAGTCTAGCACCACCAAGTCTAGCACCGCAAAGCAGCGGTGCATCCGTGATCGCACACACGTCTGGTACCCCGACAACCTCCGTCCCTCACTCCAGCAAAGCAACGGAAGCAGCAACTCCTTTCCAGATAAAGCCACCGGGAACATGTATCTCGCTAATCCGAGACCATGGGGGAATAATACTAGAGGGGGAGAGAGATCCTTCACGAGGAGGTGTGAGGAAGGAGTGATAGGGGGGCCTTTTATAGGTGGAGGGTAGGGTGTCCCTTCACCTCCCCCATTCATGTGGTGGTAACCCCCTCCACATTAAAATGCCCCTTCACATTCTCTTTTAAAGTCTCCACTTTAAATGCATTAAATTTCTCTAAATTTAATGCTCTCTCATTTAATAAAACTCTTTTATTATTTTTATTCAGAATTTTGTTAATTACTTTAATTAACAAACATTCACATAAAACCCCCTTGCAACATTTCAATATTACATGTAGAACCAATTTTAGCAATTTCACCCGAAACAGTTTCAATGTCTATTGAAATAATCCCAGCGCTTTCTTAAATCTTTATATGAAACATATTTGCTCCAAATGGTGTCGGTATCCCTTAAGTGTGTCACCCTATGGTTCGCGAATAATGCAGACATGATCGAGACACCCTCTCAGATCAATAATCAGAAGCGAGACCTGGAGATCCATACTGACTCCTACACATTCAACAATGACTTCTATGATCGTAAGAACCTTTAACACTAGTAACTAAATCCCTTTGTCTCATGATATAATACATGTCCGAGATTCAATCATCGGTATCCAAATACCTAGTTTGATCTCGTTACCGACATGCACTCTTTTCTTGTTCCCGTGATATAACGTTCTAGTGATCTCATCACTTGCTTGCAAGCTATCTTAATGTGATATCACCGAGAGGGCCCAAAGTATATCTATCCGTCATCGGGATTGACAAATTCCACTCTTGATCCATGAGCCTCAACATAACACCTTCGTAGTAATGAACCCACCTTTATAGTCACCCTATTACGGTGTGACGTTTGGTGTTATCAAGATACTCTTCTGGTGTTAGCAATTAACATGATCTCATGGTCTAAGGACTAAGATTACTTCGTATGATGTTATAGCAATATAAACATAATGACTTTGATTGTAATGCTATACTTCGGATGAATGTTCATCACATCATTCCACCAATGTTGTGACCTCGTTATTAACAACATCCAATGTCCATGATCAGGAAACCTTGATCATCTTGTTAATCAACGAGCTAGTTTATATGAGAGGCATTACTAGGAACTTTGTATTTTGTTTATTAAACACACATGTATTAACGTTTCCAATTAATACAATTATAGCATGCAAAATAAACATTTATCATAAACATGGAATAAGATAATAACCACTTTATTATTGCCTCTCGGGCATATTCTCTTCAGTCTCCCACTTGCACTATAGTCAATAATCTAGTTTGAAAAACTTTGCGTATCGAACACCTATGGCTTTCTGGTGTTGCATATACGCGATTGCTAGTGGTTAACATAATCTACGGATCTGATAGTTTCAGGTCCGTGTGTATTTGCATGTCTTTGCGTCTCTACGCATCACTCATTCTCAAATGAGATGGCATTGTATAAATTTGGTCCTTTGGTGAGACCTTTAGTTCATTCAGGTTAAAATATGTTGATATTATTGTCATACAATATATCTTCATAGTATTAGCCCACTTTGAACCACACCTAGTTTGATAGCAAACTTCTTAACACAAATGCCCTCCTATGCTGCTACTATAGCAGTCATATACTTAGCCTTTTGTTGTAGTATCCGTCACAATGTTTCAACTTTGGAACTTATCCAAATCCATCATGGAACATCCTTTCCATTACATTGTGCCACCCATAGTCTAAATTGAGATAAATTTAATTTCTATCTTGTGACAAAACTAGTATCAATGTAACACTTTACAATGAACTACTTTTAACTATTTGCCACTTATACATGATATATTCTTAGTTCTTCCAAAGCTCATAAGAATATCTTTACTATCATCCAATGATCATCTTATGAATCATTCTGGTATGTGCTCATAACATTTAGAGCATAGGACATATCTGGATATATACATATCACGGTATAATTGATCAAAATCTTCATGTGATTTTACTCACCAAGTGTTGAAACACTTGAATCTTGATACAATCCTTTCCATGCAGCAAGAACCTTTCTTGTTGTTTCCATATTGAACCCTTTCAATATCTCATATATGTATGTCTGGCACAACCATATTAGCGCCTCAATCTATCCATATAGATGTTGATGCCAAATATTCCGGGTTTGCCCAAGTCTTTCATCGAAATCTTATTTTCATGAAATTCTTAACTTGTGTCAATACAAGATACATCATTTCCAATCAACAATATGTTCTCTACATAATGTATCAGAAATATGTCTCAGCGCTCCCACTTAATTTCTTGCAAATGCAAGCATCTTCATCATCTCCGATGAATTTAAACTCTTTTAATAGTTTCATCATGGTGAAGATTCCAACTCCGTTATGCTTACTTCAACTATTGAAGTTCGCATGCCCTTTTAGCACCCTTTGAATTAACAAAACCCTTCGGACCGTGTCTTGTACACGTCCTAGGTAACCATTCTATTAGAATAACCTTGTTTTGTTTATTCAACTACCATATACCAAATTATATGTAGTGGTTGCTACATTAATCCGTCAAGACTAAATATTGCTATGAAAGATCAAATCTTGCCATAGTCAACTCCTTGAACATTGCCGTAAATTTCTTTCCGACATGTCGACTATTTTATAGATGTTAAACATCCATGTCTATTTCTTTATAGATCCAAACACGACCGATAGGCTTCACGCCTTTCTGGAGGGTCTTCCAAGTTCAGAAACTTGATTTCTCGTGTATGGATACTATCACGGATTCTATGACTTCTAGTCATTTTATGGAGTCAGGGCCCATGATCGCTTCTTTGCATGTAGTCGGTTCATCATTGTCAAAACAATAACGACTTGTTTATAAAATATCACTATTTGATTCTTACCGACCCACACGGTTCAATATGAACTCTAATCTCTGAGATTACAACCTTTGTAATCACGATAGCCATGAGCATTGTGGCCGCCACCGGGACACTTTCCGGCGCTCGCTTCTTAGCACATATAGCTAAGGTTCAACAACCTTATCAAAGTTCTATTGTCCTCCCACTTAACTTTTCACGAAAAATTCCTTCTCAAGAAACTTGACGTTCCAAGTAACAAACTCTTTTGTCCTCAGTGTTATGGAGAAATTCCCAACAAATTCTTTGGGATAACCTACAAAGACGTGCTTATCCGACTTTGGTTGTAAACATTTTACTTATGCATAGCATACCAAAATTTAAGAAAAGACAATTCGGGTTTTATCCCAAACCATAACTTATATGGTGTCATTTCAATGGATCACGATGGTGCTCTTTTTAGTGTAAAAGCGGTAGTCTCTAAAGCTTGAATCCTTAAAACATAATGGCGGTTTTATAAATGACACCTTTGATCTTACCATGTCAAACATGGTTTGATTTCATCTCTCGAATATGCCATACTCCTATGGTTTACCAGGAAACACAAATCTTGGAACAATTCCTCAAATCTTAAGTGTTTTGCTAAACATGTAACTCAAATATCTTCCTTTATGATCAAATCATAAACTATTTTATTTTCTTGTTACAATGATTTTTCACTTCATCTTGAAAGTCTTTGAACAATTTTCAAATGTTTCATACTTCTTCCTTATTAAGTAAATATATAGATATATTCACTTAAATTTCTGGAGAAAGTATATGAAGGAAAAAAGATCCATCGCGTACGGCTACATATAATGGACTATATACATCAATATGTATAATATCCAATAAGTTAGTCATCCGTTCCTCTTTGGCCTATGGACGAAGTTTCAATTATCTCGAGGAAAGTTTCACAAGCGTCAATTGATCAAAATCAAAGACTCCAAAAATCCATCAACATGGAGTTTCTTCATGTTTTCTTTCCAATATAATTTAAACAGCGATGTCACTTCATAAGTGATCTTTCAATCATTTGTCTTGCGACATTTTAGCAATAGTGTTTATGGATGTGATTTCTCCCACCAGACTTGTAAAAGTTCATCCATCCTTTATGGAATACGGTAATTATTTGAACAACCATTGTTCTCATAATACCGGAACAAAATAACAATTATTAACACAAATCTTGAAGGCTAGGTTTGACGACAACGAAAAACACAATAACACTTTATTTTTTTTCGATGAACATCATCACTTATTCTCTTGCTAGTCACTTAGGCCATTGAAGTTCATGAATTGTGTTGTCTTGTATGACACTTCATACCAACAATTCGTTATCCAATACCGGTATCCAATACCTCAGAACCACATTGTTTAACAAGCAAGGAATACAGCCATAACATGTATATCTTCTATATACTTAAGTTGGACATCTCCAACCTTTTCTTTTCGGCCAAATATTTTATAGATTCTCTTTCAATAATTCCTTTTCTTTTAAAAGAATCTATCAACATCAATAGTGGTGTCATTCACATGACACATAGTACAAAGTGTATATAGTCAAATACTAATACCTTTGAACTTGCACTTTGAAGTGGATCACCATCATAAAATGTTTAGTGTTCTTTCAAAAATCCATTCTTTAGTAATCTATTATGTAGTAAACATTTTACGTACATCTTCTATTCATCCTTATCATGACAACTTTCATGATCAAGCTACTATAGCCTGTAAGGAAGAATCGCGAGTATAATGTTAGTTCCCAAAAACTTTTTGGGAGATCCGGATGCTTAGCATCTCCATCCTTCACAAATTCTCATACAATATGAGAACATGTATTTTGCTAAATTATACTCTATCATAATGCAACCAAAAACATTGTTTCAGATATCACAATATCTTTCACACATGATGGTTTTTGAAACAATTTTCAGCTCCTACATAATCTTGATATTAAAACAACTTTTGAATATCAATAATGAGGGAGGCAAACATGATACTTTAGATACTAACATTGGAACTCTTACTCTAGATTTAATACTATTTATTAAACTTCATGGAGTAAATAGAGTTTGCTGAAAGTTTGCAATAGGACTTATAAACTTTAAATTGACATTCAAAACAATACGATACCAGTTTGTAAAGTAAATATCCAGAATTCTATAGTTCTATTATCTCAATTAAAACTAAGCATAAGGTAGTGAACAGATGCCAATGACTACAACAAATTATGCAAATTCACTTCGTTTTAGTTTATGACAAATTGAGTTCGACTAATGCAAATTAGAAATGAACTCCCACTCAAAACGACATCCCTCGTGCCTTTTTGGTGATTACATGAACCAAATCCACTACACCAAGTCCGATCATCACGTGAGTCGGTGTAGCTTCAAAGGCAAGCATCTATATGGGCATCATATCAACTATATGACTCATGCTTAACCTTTCGGTCTGTGTTCCGAGGCCATGTCTGTATATGCTAGGCTCGCCAAGTAAGAACCTTAGTACTCGCATGTGTAAAACTGTCTTACACCCATTTGTATGAAAGCGCAGAGTCGAGTACACCCGATCATCACGTGATGTCTCGAAACACGATCCATACAACGGTGCATACTTAAGGAAGAACACATTTTTATCTTGATATTTAAATGAGGGATCATCTTATAATGCTACTAAAATGCCAAACAAGCAATATAAGATGCAGACATCATATGTGTAAAGTAGAATGATATGGTCCATGCATTTGATCACCATCATATGCATCGTGGTATGATCTCTATCATTCCTTTGTGTGTAAGGCCAAGGTATATGGAACTTACACGTTAGGTGTGTTGTAAGAGTATCAACTATACATCAACTTACAACATTACCATATCATGACACTAGCCCAGCAACGATCTAAACTAGACGCCTCTAATTTATCAATTGCAAGTTTTTACGTGGCTTAGGGCTTTCGAAGATAGAACCGGTCTTACCTACGAACATGGAACCACAATGATGATAACTAAGTTATTAGCAACTCGTTGTAAATCAGATATTGACTATAGTAGGAGAGACAAACACCCGCCAGCCACTTATGCAAAACTAGTTGCATGTCAGTCGTGGAACCGGTCTCATGTGTGATGACATGTAAGGTTGGTCCGGGCCGCTACATCCCACTATGCCACCAATATCCAAAATACATGAAAGAAGCAATAACATGATCATCATCGCCCACATATAAACATATGTGTACTACCCGTGCAAAGCACATATGCATAGATCAGGCTCTGATACCACTGTTGGGTTCGCAACATAGAAAACAAATATTTTCCTACGATGGGAACTATATGCCAAGATTTATCTACTAGATACAAGCAACAGGTGGATATACATCCATAGAGAACTTACCCTCAAAGACAACAAAGCTTTGTTAACAAGTTGGAACTCGTGGATGATGTAGTCGTACACTTGCCGATCTCAAGATCGTGATGAAGTCCAGCAGGTCCGGCTCCAGCATGTCCTTCAGATCCAGCTCCAGCAAGTCCAACACCACCAAGTCCAGCACCGCAAAGCAGAGGTGCATCCGTGATCGCACACACGTCGGTACTCGACAACCTCATCCCTCGCTCCAAAGAAAGCGTGAAGTAGCAACTCCTTTCCAGATAAAGCCACCGGGAACATGTATCTCGCTAATCCGAGACCATGGGGGAATAATACTAGAGGGGGAGAGAGATCCTTCAAGAGGAGGTGTGATGAAGAAGGAGTGAGAGGGGGGGCTTCTATAGGTGGAGGGGACGGTGTCCCTTCACCTCCCCCATTCATGTGGTGGTAACCCCCTCCACATTAAAATGCCCCTTCACATTCTCTTTTAAAGTCTCCACTTTAAATGCATTAAATTTCTCTAAATTTAATGCTCTCTCATTTAATAAAACTCTTTTATTATTTTTATTCAGAATTTTGTTAATTATTTTAATTAACAAACATTCACATAAAACCCCCTTGCAACATTTCAATATTACATGCAGAACCAATTTCAGCAATTTCACCCGAAATAGTTTCAGTGTTTATTGAAATAATCCCAGCGCTTTCTTAAATCTTTATCTGAAACATATTTGCTCCAAATGGTGTCGGTATCCCTTAAGTGTGTCACCCTATGGTTCGCGAATAATGCAGACATGATCGAGACCACTCTCAGATCAATAATCAGAAGCGGGACCTGGAGATCCATACCGACTCCTACACATTCAACGATGACTTCTGTGATCGTGAGAACCTTTAACACTAGTAACTAAATCCCTTTGTCTCATGATATAATACATGTCTGAGATTCGATCATCGGTATCCAAATACCTAGTTTGATCTCGTTACCGACATGCACTCTTTTCTCGTTCCTGTGATATAACATTCTAGTGATCTCATCACTTGCTTGCAAGCTATCTTAATGTGATATCACCGAGAGGGCCCAGAGTATATCTATCCGTCATCAGGATTGACAAATTCCACTCTTGATCCATGAGCCTCAACATAACACCTTCGTAGTAATGAACCCACCTTTATAGTCACCCTATTACGGTGTGACGTTTGGTGTTATCAGGATACTCTTCTGGTGTTAGCAATTAACATGATCTCATGGTCTAAGGACTAAGATTACTTCATATGATGTTATAGCAATATAAACATAATGAATTTGATCGTAATGCTATACTTCGGATGAATGTTCATCACATCATTTCACCAATGTTGTGACCTCGTTATTAACAACATTCAATGTCCATGATCAGGAAACCTTGATCATCTTGTTAATCAACGAGCTAGTTTATATGAGAGGCATTACTAGGAACTTTGTATTTTGTTTATTAAACACACATGTATTAACGTTTCCAATTAATACAATTATAGCATGCAAAATAAACATTTATCATAAACATGGAATAAGATAATAACCACTTTATTATTGCCTCTCGGGCATATTCCCTTCAGTTGATACATTGTAAATGTATCTATAATTTTTGATGTTCCATGCTTGGTTTTATCTACTTTCTTGTGTTTTGTCCATACTTTGGAGTAATTTTCATATGATTTCTTGGACTAACCCATTAAAAAGAGCCACAGTGCCAGTTGCCTGTTTTGTACTGTTTTTGGTTCCGAGAAAGTCAGAAAATCAATATTCTCGGAATTAGACCGGACAAAAGCCAAAGTTGATATTTTCCCGGAAGATTCACGGAGCCAGAAGGAGAGTCGGAGAGGGGCCACAGGGTGGCCAGACCATCCCTAGGCGCGGGTCCCCCCAGGCCGCGCCAGGGCATGGTGTGGGCCCCCTGGCCGCCCACCGACCTTTCCTCTCGCCTATAAGAAGCCTCTCGATGCACAAACCCTAAATCATGAATCATCTAGCCACAAAAAGTTCCGCAGCACCGCCGCCACCGAAGGAGAGATTCGGGGGACAGAAAGTCTCTGTTCCGGCACCCTGCCGAGACGGGGAAGTGCCCCCGAAGCCATCTCCATCGATCTCCACCACCATCTCTATCACCATTGCTGATTCCCATGATGAAGAGGGAGTAGTTCTCTCTCCAGGCTAAGGGTTATACCGGTAGCTATGTGTTCATCTCTCTCTATGCATGATCTTATTGAGATCATGAGCTTGTAATCTATAGATCTACCTTGCTACTCAAGTGCTTTAATAGATCTCTGCTCTCCCCATGTGTGTGAAAGTGACAACGTGCACACCATGGTGGCACTTAGGCTAGAGATTACAAATACTTGTTATGAGTTATATTTGGAGTTGGATGTCTTTATGAAATTGTGGTGTTTGTTGGAACCATCTAGTGCTCAAGGTGACAGTGTGGGGTTTTCTAGATGGGAAAGATGAACTTTGAGGTGTGCTGTTATAGCACTACCATCGATTAGAGTGTCCATTCAGAGAGTAGTTCAGCGTAGTATCATAAAGAAGAATATATTTATATGAGTGTTCACTAGTGAAAGTATGATCCCTAGGCCTTGTTTCTAAGCATTGAAACACCGTTTGCAATTAGATTTGTTACATGTTTGCTTGTTTCCATCTTTATTTCAGTTTACCTTTAGTCTCTTTCACACCATCAAGCTATTTTCTAGCACCGTTGTGTTATATCCATACCACTTGTATTTTACTATCTCTTCGCCGAACTAGTGCACCTATACACCTGACAAGTGTATTGGGTGTGTTGGGGACACAAGAGACTTTTTGTATCTTGATTGCGGGATTGCTTGAGAGGGGATACCTTTGACTGCTTCCTCCCTGAGTTCGATAAACCTTGGGTGATCCACTTAAGGGAAAACTTGCTGCTATTCTACAAGCCTCTGAACTTGGAGGCCCAACAACTGTCTACAAGAATAGAAGTGCGTAGACATCATGCCTTGTCTCGCACCTGAAAGTCGGACATGCTATGCATGTCCAGAACCTTGAGAGTTTTGCCAATATCCTCAATGGAGGAGGATTTGAGAACTTGAGCTATGCTCTTATCATGATCCGCCTTAAGCTGGTCTAGCTCTTGGCATAGATCCTTGTTTTCCACCACCAAGGTCTTCAGATTCTCGGCCTCTTCGATCATAGCACAAGACTGCTTTATCAGTGTTGTAAGTCAAAAAAGAACAATAGTTCAGCAAAAATTATTCGACTATGAAAACACAGGACAAGGTTTGAGTCTCGGAATGTTTACCTTCGGCCTCATCCTTGGAAACTTTAAGTTCAACATTTTTAAGTCGGAGAGCCTTGATCTCTCTCTCTACTTATTGCAGACATTCTTCAACAATTCCTGGTTATATGAATTAACTTTCTGTAAGTCAGAATACCCAGAGTCAGAAGTCTACTGAAGACTCGGGCTAATATTGTAGCTAATATCAGTACGAGCCTTGGGGGCTACACTAGTTCATTCTTTGGCGTCCTAAGAAATCATAAACCCGGATTGTACATCCAACTTTATGCTTGGGGGATACAGGATATGATATAAAGTACAATAAAGAAAAACGTGAGTTGGAATTCCGACTTACATGATGTTCATGTGTGAGCTTGCTCAGGCACATGTTCACCTCGGTGGTAACCTTCTCGGCGAGGGTGAGTGGAATAACCGGAGGTGGTGGAAGCACACCAGCTCTTAGTCCCTCGTCGCAAAGGCGGACTTGTTCAAGAAGATCGGAGTACTTGATGTCCTCCGCTTATTGTGCTTCTTCTTCGGCAGAGAGATTACGACTTTCCAGGCATTGTTGGGCCAGTCGCTGGATTTCCTCCATAGATTTCCGAGACAAGCCAAATTTGGCAAGTCCCGGATTGTTCAGGAGATTTTCAGCGAAGGTCTCGGCCGAGGGATCATTACCCGAAGAGGGTTCACCCTTATCAAAACCTGAGCCACCCATGGTGGCATCAGTCTGTGACTCAAGGGTCGCTGGCCCTGTTGAGGGGGCCGGATCTTCTGCGACAACCGGCGATGGAGTAATCACTAGCGTTACAGAAGATTGAGGGGCAGGAGTTGGAGGAGCTGCGGCAGGAGAAGCCATGGTTAGCTTCGTCTGACGCAGGGGCTTCGAGATGTTTCCCTTCCCCTTGCCCTTGATGAGCTGCTTAGCTCTGAGAAAGTAATAGAATAAAGAACATTACGTCTCGGAAGAAGTTATGAGTAAAAGTACAAAGGAGGAAGTTGTGTGGAAAGTTACCTCTTCACAACTGGCACTTCCTTTGTGCCGACGGCCACTGTCGGAGCTTTGCGCTTCCTGGGCACAATGTCCGGCAGTGGAACCAGTTCCTCCTCCTGAGAGAACTCCGGAGGATATTCCTCGATAGGAGCCAGTTCTGACTCGGGGAGGTCGACAAGCTGAAAAGAAGATAATATCTCAGTATTGTGAAATAACTTAAAGGTGAAACGCGTAAAAAGGGTTTACTGCTACAAGCTTACCGGCACTACAGGGTCTTCTGCTGTGTGCATATCCAGAGAAAAATCCGGAATCTTTCTCTCGATCCGCTCCTTTATCAGCCATTTGATTTGGCTTATGTAATCCTGTGGCTTCAAGGCTTTGGGGCTGATGCAGAGGGAGTCCTTTTTAGACATCATGATGGAATGCATCAGTCGGTCGTCATGGTACTAGAGGGGCTGGATCCGGCATGCCACCCAGGACTGGACTAAGTCAGACCCTCTCAGGCCCTTGTGTTTCATCAGATATCTGATCCGCCTCTTGGCGAGAAGCAGATCGTCACTGAGAGCCAGAGGAGCCTCGTCCCAAGACGCTAGGACCATGGCGGCTCCGTCGATGAAAGCCGGCAAAGTAGTAGCTTTGCCGGGAGCAGGAATGTCCTTATGGTAAAAGAAGGTAGCTGGCCACTGTTTGACCGACTCACTAGCTAGAATACGAGGATAAACACGCTCGAGTCTAACTGAAAGGCTAATCGTGCCGGTAATATAAGGATTACCGGCAGCGGTGGAGTTTCTCTGAACGTGGAAGTAAAACCGGAATAAAGTGAGACTCGGCCTAATGCCGAGATATCCCTCACACAAGGCCGCATAGGCGCTCATCTCTAAGATAGAGTTGGGGGAAGATGGTGAAGTTGAACACCATAGTGATCTATCACCTCGGAAAAGAATTCCGAGGGAGGGAAAGACAAACCTTTGTCGAGGTGGGTGCCGAAGTGCACCCGCTCGTCGGCCTGTGGATTGGGGATGGTTTCACCGAAACCGCTCCGCCAGTCGCCGGCGCGGAGGAGCCCTTCATTCTCCACGCTGCGGAGCTTCTCGTTGTCAAGGACGCAGGGGATCCAGACCCCACGATTGCTTTCTTTCTCTGTCGCCGCTGTCGCCACTGCTTCGGCCCCAGCCAAGCCGGATGATGAAGATGAAGCCATTCCTCCGGTGCGCCGGTGACCTTGGATGGGCGACGTTGGGAATCTGGGAAGAAGGGGAGCTCTGTGCGCGAGGGAGAAGTGGAGGAGAGGAAACGACAAGGGGAATAGGTGAAGATGAGGAAAAGGGAATCCTCGCCCCTTATAACCACCTAACCGTGCCAAGATTCGTGCAAATGACACAGTGTAAACGCCACGCGTCGTGGAAAGAACTGGGAAGGTCCCACACGATGATTACGTCGCCTCGATCTCTGCGTACGCATTGAAACGGCGCCTTGGTTCCGCGAACGGCGGACCCACCAACGGTCATGCTGACAGGATGTCTATTAGTGATGTGACTTGACCATGACCAGTGTCAGATGATGTCAGAGACCAAGATCCGTCTTAGTTTGAATATCAAGTTGGAAAATCCGAGTAACGTACTAATAGGTCCGACTTACTTTTGAGACCTGGATCGTATCTTTTGTTTTGAAAGTTCAGGAATCCTTCAAGATTCTGCAAGCCGAAGATCAAGCTAGACGATGATGAATCTGACTTTGCATCTTGGAGACTTCCGGGGGCTGCTGTTGGGGATATACTTTCCAGGTATCCTCATAGTTCCTCGCTGACCAGGGTGGCCCACTTCGGGTTAGACCTTTGCTTCACGGGCGACCGAGTCAGGGAGAAGAAACGGAGTCCAGTCCGGCTATGGGAAGGCCTAGAAGACTTACCGACTTAGGCACATAGTGTTACTTGTAGTTAAAGATGTACTCTGTAACCGACCCTTAGTCGTAGCCAGATAGATCTCTCATGTAAACCCTAGGCCGGATATCTATATAAGTCGTCCTAGGGAGAGCCTTTAGGACACCTTTTACAATCACAATCTCAACTCGCACAGGCGAACCCTTGTAACCCATATTCCGGCTCTGCCGTATTACTGGATTGCTAGCAGGAGTAGGATCCATCCAAAGCCGGTGGATTTGAACTGTTGGGTCCGCAGCATAGAAAACAAAAAAATTCCTACGATGAGAACTATACGCCAAGATCTATCTACTAGATACAGAGCAACGGGTGGACATACATCCATGGAGAACTTACCCTCGAAGACAACGAGCTTTGTTAACGAGTAGGAACTCGTGGTTGATGTAGTCGTACACTTTCCAATCTCAAGATCGTGAGGAAGTCCGAAGGCAAGCAACTCAGCAGCAAGATCCGCAAGACACACGTTCAAGCCACCGGACAACCTCCACCTCCTCGCTCCAGCAATCCAGCGGAAGCAACAACTCCTTCCAGACGAAATGCCACCGGGAACATGTATCTCCCTAATCCGAGACCATGGGGAATAATTCTAGAGGGGGAGAGAGATCCTTCACAAGGAGGTGTGAGGATGAAGGAGTGAATGGGTGGCCTTTTATAGGAGGAGGGGGGTGCCCCCTCTCTCCATGGCCGGCGCATGGGGGTGACCCCTCACCTCCCCCATTCATGTGGTGGTAACCCCTCCACATTAAAATGCCTCTTCACATTCCCTTTTAAAGTCTCCACTTTAAATGCATTAAATTTCTCCAAATTTAATGCTCTCTCATTTAATAATACTCTTTTTATTAAATTTATTCAGAATTTTGTTAATTACTTTAATTAACAAACATTCACATATAGCCCCTTGCAATATTTCAATATCACATGCAGAACCACCTTCTGCAATTTCACCCGAAACAATTTCTGATTTCTATTGAAACAATTCGCGCTTTGCAATTTTTTTCGCAAAACATATGTGCTCCAAAATGGTGTCCGTAACTCTTAAGTGCCACCCTACGGTTCATGAATAATGCAGACATGATCGAGACCCTTCTCGATCAATAATCAGCGGACCGGAGATCCGATCGACTCCTACACATTCAAATATGACTCCTGTTATCGTGAGAACCTTTAACGCTTGAAACTAAATCCCTTTGTCTCTCGATATATTACATGTCCGAGATTCGATCATCGGTATCTCCATACCTAGTTTGATCTCGTTACCGACATGCACTCTTTTCTCGTTCCCGTGATATAACATTCTAGTGATCACATCACTTGCTTGCAAGCTATCCTAATGTGATATCACCGAGAGGGCCCAGAGTATATCTATCCGTCATCTGGATTGACAAATTCCACTCTTGATCCATGAGCCTCAACATAACACCTTCGTAGTACTGAACCCATCTTTATAGTCACCCTGTTACGATGTGACGTTTGATGTTATCAAGATACTCTTCCGGTGTTAGCAATTAACATGATCTCATGGTCTAAGGATAAAGATTACTTCGTATGATGTTATAGCAATATAAACATAATGACTTGATCGTAATGCTATACTTCGGATGAATGTTCATCACATCATTTCATATTGTTGTGACCTTGTTATTAACAACATCCAATGTCCATGATCAGGAAACCTTGATCATCTTGTTAATCAACAAGCTAGTCTATAAGAGAGTCATAACTAGGAACCCTTTTTGTTTATTAAACACACATGTATTGATGTTTCCTATCAATACAATTATAGCATGCAAAATAAACATCTATCATGTATAAGGAATATATAATAACAACTTTATTATTGCCTCTCAGGGCATATTTCCTTCAGTCTCACACTTGCACTAGAGACAATAATCTAGTTTATATAGTGATAAATCTAACACCCATGGAGTTCTGGTGTTGATCATGTTTTTCCCTAGGGAGTACTTTAGTCAACGGATCTGCTACATTCAGGTCCGTGTGCACTTTACAAATCTTTATATCTCCATCCTTGACATGCTCGCGGATGGAGTGAAACCGGCGCTTAATATGCTTGGAATTCTTGTGAGACCTTGGTTCCTTTGCGTTGGCTATGGCTCCATTGTTGTCACAATAGATCACCATCGGGTCCAACGCACTGGGAACCACACCCAGTTCCGTAATGAACTCTTTCATCCAAACTGCCTCCTGTGCCGCTTCTGAGGCAGCAACATATTCCGCCTCCGTTGTTGATCCAGCCACCACAAGTTGTTTGGAACTCCTCCAACTAACTGCTGCTCCGTTCAAGAGAAATACATATCCGGATTAAGACTTAGAGTCATTTGGATCGGTGTCAAAGCTAGCATCGACATAACACTTAGCGACTAGCTCTTCTTCACCTCCGTATATGAGAAACATATCCTTAGTTCTTCTCAAGTACTTGAGGATGTTCTTTACCGCTATCTAGTGTTCCGAACCTGGATCAGATTGGTACCTACTAGTCAAACTAATAGCATGTGCCACATCCGGTCTTGTACATAGCATGGCATACATAATAGAGCCTATGGCCGAGGCATAGGGGATCTTATCCATCATCTCTCTTTCTTCCGCCGTAGCCGGACTTTGAGTCTTACTCAATGTCTTACCTTGCAACATAGGTAACAACCCCTTCTTACTTCCGTCCATATTAAACTTCTTTAATATCTTATCAAGGTATGTACTCTGCGATAGCCCAATTAGGCGTCTTGATCTATCTCTATAGATTTTAATGCCTAATATATATAAAGCTTCACCAAGGTCCTTCATTGAAAATTTGCTGTTTAGTAACTTTTAACACTGTTTAAAAGATCTATATCATTTCCAATCAATAATATGTCATCCACATATAATATCAGAAATGCCACATTTCTCCCACTCACTTTCTTGTAAATACAAGCCTCTCCATAAGTTTGGACAAATCCAAACTCTTTGATCACCTCATCAAAGCGGAGATTCAAACTCCGGGATGCTTGCTTCAGTCCATAGATGGATCGCTGAAGTTTGCACACCTTATCAGCATCCTTAGGATCGACAAAACCCTTAGGTTGTATCATATACAACTCTTCTTCAATATTACCATTGAGGAACGCAGTTTTGACATCCATCTGCCAAATTTCATAATCGAAATATGCAACAATTGCTAACATAATCCTAACCAACTTAAGCATCGCTACGGGAGAGAATGTCTCATCGTAGTCAACTCCTTGAATTTGTCGAAACCCCTTTGCAACAAGTCGAGCCTTATAGATGGTTACATTACCATCAGCATCAGTTTTTCTTTTGAAAATCCATTTATTCTCAACGGCCTTTCGATCGTGAGGTAAGTCCACCAAGGTCCAAACCTGGTTTTCGTACATGGATTCCATCTCGGATTTCATGGCTTCTAGCCATTTGTTGGAATCAGGGCTCATCATCGCTTCTTCATACGTCACAGGGTCATCTATTTCATCAATCATGAAATTCATAATAGGATTGCCATACAGTTCAGAGTCGACGTGTCCTGCTTGACCTGCGAGGTTCGGTAGTGTCCTCTTTCGGAGTTTCATGATCAATATCATTAGCTCTCTCTTCATTAGGTGAAGTCAACTCCGAAACAACTTCTAGAGCTGCGCTACTCGCCATTTCATGAAGATAAGGTTCAATAACCTCTTCGAGTTCTACCTTCCGACTACTCACACATTTCGCAAGAAACTCCTTCTCAAGAAAGGATCCATTCTTGGCAACAAAGACCTTGCCCTCGGATATGTGATAGAAGGTATACCCAATCGTTTCCTTAGGGTATCCTATGAAGACGCATTTTTCCGCTTTGGGTTCGAGTTTATTCGGTTGAAGTTTCTTCACATAAACATCGCATCCCCAAACTTTAAGAAATGACAGCTTAGGTTTGTTTCCAAACCATAATTCATACGGTGTCTTTTCAACGGATTTAGATGGTGCCCTATTTAAAGTGAATGCAGCGGTTTCCAGTGCATAACCCCAAAATGACAGTGGCAAGTCAGTCAGAGACATCATAGATCGAACCATATCCCATAAAGTACGATTACGACGTTCTGACACACCATTACGTTCTGGTGTTCCGGCAGGCGTGAGTTGTGAAACTATTCCACAGTCTTTCATATGTGTGCTAAACTCGTAACTAAGATACTCTCCTCCACGGTCGGACCGCAGAAATTTGATCTTTCTGTTACGATGATTTTCACGTCATTCTGAAATTCTTTGAACCTTTCAAAGGTTTCAGACTTATGTTTCATCAAATAGATATACCCGTATCTACTCAAATCATCCGTGAAAGTAACAAAATAACGATATCCACCTCGCGCCGACACACTCATTGGTCCACACACATCAGTATGTATGATTTCCAATAAATCGTCGCCTGCTCCATTGAACCGAAAACGGCGTTCTAGTCATCTTGCCCATAAGGCATGGCTCACATGTATCAAATGATTCAAAATCAAGTGATTCCAAAAGTCCATCAGAATGGAGTTTCTTCATGCGTTTAACGCCAATATGACCTAGACGGCAGTGCCACATATATGTAGATATATCATTATCAAGTTTAATCCTTTTAGCATCAACATTATGAATATGCGTAATACTACTATCGAGATCCAATAGAAATAAACCATTCAACACAGGTGCATGACCATAAAAGATATTATTCATATAAATCGAACAACCATTGTTTTCAGACTTAAACGAATAACCACTTTGCATCAAACACGATCCGGATACAATGTTCATGCTCAGTGCAGGCACCAAATAACAATTATTCAGGTTTATAACTAATCCCGACGGCATATGGAGAGGCAGCGTTCCGACGGCGATCACATCAACTCTTGATCCATTGCCGACCCGCATCGTGACCTCATCCCTTGCTAGTTGTCGCTTGTTCCGCAGCCCCTGAACCGAGTTACATATATTAGCAATCGATCCCGTATCAAATACCCAGGTGCTACTGCGAGTACTAGTCAAGTACACATCAATAACATGTATATCACATATACCTTTGTTTGCCTTGCCGACCTTCTTGTCTGCCAAATACTTGGGGCAGTTGCCCTTCCAATGGTCAGTTCCCTTGCAATAGTAGCACTCGGTGTCAGACTTAGGGCCAGCTCGGGGTTTCTTTTCAGGCGCAGCAATAGTTTTGTCGCCCTTCTTTCCCTTCTGCTTGCCTTTCTTGTCCTTCTTGAAACCGGTGGTCTTATTGATCATCAACACTTGATGTTCTTTCCTAATCTCCACTTCTGCAGTCTTAAGAATTGACAGAAGCTCGGGAAGAGACTTCTTCATGCCCTGCATATTATAGTTCATCACGAAGCTCTTGTATCTAGGTGGCAGAGATTGGAGAACACGATGTATGCCTAAGTCAATGGGAATCGTTATCCCCAAGGACACAAGCTTATCGGCGTACCCAGACATTTTGAGTACGTGCTCACTAACGGAGCTGTTCTCTTCCATCATGCAGCTAAAGAACTTTTCAGAAGCATTATAACTCTCTACGGCAGCATGGGTATCGAAAATCATTTTCAATTCTCCCATGGTATCAAAGGCATTGCCATTTTCAAACGTCAAGTTCGCTCTAGCCCATAAGATGCCGCAATGAACTAAGTTGTGGTCCTCCGACGAGTTATATAGACGTTCTTTTCCTTGTCAGGGGCATCAGGAGCTGGTGGGGGGCCTAGCGGCGCCTCTAGCACATATTGCTTTTGTGCAACAGTGAGGAGAATCCTCAAATTCATAGCCCAGTTGGTGAAGTTGCTACCATTCGCAGCAAGCTTCTCTTTCTCCATGAACACATTGAAATTAAAAGCAGGTGGTGCCATCTACAACAGAATTTGTAAAATATATTTAGACTAAGTTTATGATAGATTGAGTTCAACTAATCCAAATTACTAATGAACTCCCACTCAAAAACGACATCCCTCGTGTCCTTTTGGTGATTACATGAACCAAATCCACTACACCAAGTCCGATCATCACGTGAGTCTGTAGCTTCAAAGGCGAGCATCTATATGGGCATCATATCAACTATATGACTCATGATTAACCTTTCGTCCGTGTTCGAGGCCATGTCTGTACATGCTAGGCTCGTCAAGTAAGAACCTTAGTATTTGCGTGTGTAAAACTGTCTTACACCCGTTGTATGAAAGCGTAGAGTCGAGAACACCCGATCATCACGTGATGCCTCAAAACACGATCCACAAAACGGTGCATACTTAAGGAAGAACACATTTTATCTTGATATCTAAATGAGGGATCATCTTATAATGCTACCAAAAGCGCCAAACTAGCAATATAAGATGCTAATGTGTGAAGTGAGGTGATATGGTCCATGCATTTGATCTCTATCATTTGCATCGTGGTATGATCTCTATCATTCCTTTGTGTGTAAGGCCAAGGTCTATGGAACTTACACGTTAAGTGAGTTGTAAGAGTAGCTATCATACATCTACTTACAACAATACCATATCAATACACTAGCCCAAAGAACGATCTAAACTAGACGCCTAATTTATCAATTGCAAGTTTTACGTGGCTTAGGGATTTCGGAGATAGAACCGGTCTTACCATTTAACATGAACCACAACGAGGATAACCAAGTTATTAGCAACTCGTTGTAAATCAGATATTGACTATAGTAGGAGAGACAGACACCCGCTAGCCACTTATGCAAAACTAGTTGCATGTCAGTCGTGGAACCGGTCTCATGTACGATGACATGTAAGGTTGGTCCGGGCCGCTTCATCCCACTATGCCACCAATATCCAAAGTACATAGAAGATGAAATAACATGATCATCATCGCCCACATATAAACATATGTGTACTACCCGTGCAAAGCACCTACACATAGATCAGGCTCTGATACCACTGTTGGGTCCGCAGCATAGAAAACAAAAAATTTCCTACGATGAGAACTATACGCCAAGATCTATCTACTAGATACAGAGCAACGGGTGGACATACATCCATGGAGAACTTACCCTCGAAGACAACGAGCTTTGTTAACGAGTAGGAACTCATGGTTGATGTAGTCGTACACTTGCCGATCTCAAGATCGTGAGGAAGTCCGAGCACCGCAACTCAGCAACGCATCCGCACTCGCACACAGGTTCAAGCCACCGGAAAACCTCCACCTCCTCGCTCCAGCAATCCAGCGAAAGCACCAACTCCTTCCAGATGAAATGCCACCGGGAACATGTATCTCGCTAATCCGAGACCATGGGAAATAATTCTAGAGGGGGAGAGAGATCCTTCACAAGGAGGTGTGAGGATGAAGGAGGGAATGAGTGGCCTTTTATAGGAGGAGGGGGTGCCCCCTCTCTCCATGGCGCATGCATGGGGGTGACCCCTCACCTCCCCCATTCATGTGGTGGTAACCCCTCCACATTAAAATGCCTCTTCACATTCCCTTTTAAAGTCTCCACTTTAAATGCATTAAATTTCTCCAAATTTAATGCTCTCTCATTTAATAATACTCTTTTTATTAAATTTATTCAGAATTTTGTTAATTACTTTAATTAACAAACATTCACATATAGCCCCTTGCAATATTTCAATATCACATGCAGAACCACCTTCTAATTTCACCAAAACAATTTCTTTCTATTGAAACAATTCTGCGCTTTGCAATTCTTTTCGTTCAAAACATATGTGCTCCAAAATGGTGTCCGGTAACTTTTAAGTGTGCCTCCCTATGGTTCGCGAATAATGGATACATGATCGAGACCCTTGTCCGATCAATAATCAGCGGGACACGGAGATCCGCATCGACTCCTACACATTCAACGATGACTCGTGATCGTGAGAACCTTTAACGCTGAAAATAAATCCCTTTGTCTCGATATATTACATGTCCGAGATTCGATCATCGATTCCATACCTAGTTTGATCTCGTTACCGACATGCACTCTTTTCTCGTTCCCGTGATATAACATTCTAGTGATCACATCACTTGCTTGCAAGCTATCCTAATGTGATATCACCGAGAGGGCCCAGAGTATATCTATCCGTCATCTGGATTGACAAATTCCACTCTTGATCCATGAGCCTCAACATAACACCTTCGTAGTACTGGACCCATCTTTATAGTCACCCTGTTACGGTGTGACGTTTGATGTTATCAAGATACTCTTCCGGTGTTAGCAATTAACATGATCTCATGGTCTAAGGATAAAGATTACTTCGTGTGATGTTATAGCAATATAAACATAATGACTTGATCGTAATGCTATACTTCGGATGAATGTTCATCACATCATTTCACAAATGCTGTGACCTTGTTATTAACAACATCCAATGTCCATGATCAGGAAACCTTGATCATCTTGTTAATCAACAAGCTAGTCTATAAGAGAGGCATAACTAGGAACCCTTTTTGTTTATTAAACACACATGTATTGATGTTTCCTATCAATACAATTATAGCATGCAAAATAAACATCTATCATGTATAAGGAATATATAATAACAACTTTATCATTGCCTCTCAGGGCATATTTCCTTCACGAACCTGGGTAACTTGTGTGCTCACCGTCTCGGAACACCGTACGTCGCACACCCCTCTCTTCCGCACGCCTCGAGGACCCCCTCATGGCATACTCATCATCAATCCGACGACAACATACATAGAGAACATACCCTCAAAGACAACAAAGCTTTGTTAACGAGATGGAACTCGTGGATGATGTAGTCGTACACTTGCCGATCTCAAGATCGTGATGAAGTCCTTCAGGTCCAGCAGTTCCAGCACCATCAGGTCCAGCACCATCAAGTCTAGCACCGCAAAGTAGTGGTGCATCCGTGATCACACACACGTCTGGTCCATCGAACAACCTCCACCTCCTCGCTCCAGCGATGCAGCGGAAGCAACAACTCCTTTTCAAATAAAGCCACCGGGAACATGTATCTCGCTAATCCGAGACCATGGGGAATAACTAGAGGGAGAAAAGAACCTTCACGAGGAGGTGGGGTAAGAGGAGATGAGCCTTGGGGCTCCTTTTATAGCAGAGGGGGCGCATCCCCAAGTCCATGGCTGGCCGGCCATGGTGGGTGCCCCCACCTCTCCCTCATTCAAGTGGGTGGAGCTTCCACTAAGCCCACTCACATCAATTTCAACTCCACTCACTTTGCATTTAATGTCCACCAAATTAAATGCATTTTCTCTTTAAATAAAACACTTTTATTTATTTTATTCAGAATTTTGTTAATTACTTTAATTAACTAACATTCACATAAAACTCCCTACAACATTTCAATATCACATGCAGAACCAGTTTCAGCAATTTCACCCGAAACAATTTCGGTTTCCATCAAAATGATTCCAGCGCTTTCTTAAATCTTTATCTAAAACATATTTGCTCCAAATGGTGTTGGTATCCCTTAAGTATGTCACCCTACGGTTCGCGAATAATGTAGACATGATCAATAATCAGCAGCGGGACCTGGAGATCCGTACCGACTTCCACATATTCAATGATGACTCTTGTGATCGTGTGAACCTTTAACGATAGCAACTAAATCCCTTTGTCTCGTGATATATTACATGTCTGAGATTCGATCATCAGTATCTCAATACCTAGTTTGATCTCGTTACCGACATACACTCTTTTCTCGTTCCCGTGATATAACATTCTAGTGATCACATCACTTGCTTGCAAGCTATCTTAATGTGATATCACCGAGAGGGCCCAGAGTATATCTATCCGTCATCGGGATTGAAAAATTCCACTCTTGATCCATGAGCCTCAACATAACACCTTCGGAGTGTCTGAACCCACCTTTATAGTCACCCTTTTACGGTGTGACGTTTTATGTTATCAAGTCACTCTTCCGATGTTAGCAATTAACATGATCTTATGGTCTAAGGACTAAGATTACTTCGTATGATGTTATAGCAATATAAACATAATGACTTGCAAGCCTTGGATATAGATACAAGGTGAATTTAAAAGTGTTTATGGATGGAGTTAGAAATAGCTACATTGATGGATTCATTAGAGGTAGTTAAGAAATGAAAGTTATATACTAGAGTAATGATGGAGAGTGAGTATTGTTGAAATGGCATGACCATGTCATCATATGATGATGGATATGGTGGAGTCAAATGATTGTCTTATTCAGGAAGATGTGATCTTTGTGATTAAGATAAGAGAGATAAATAGAGTATATTTAGGAAAGGAATTCCTTATCTCCAGATAATCTTAGTGAGGTATTAAGGTAGGAGTGCTTGAGAAACCTTTAACCAAGAGTATATCAAGCCATGACAAGAACCATGTTTATCTCTTTATTCAAAACCCTAAAACCAAATTGATAGTGGAACCATTTCCTATTCCTAGGTAACCATTGAACAATACCTCTTGGACAGATAAAGCTTTCAAGAGATAATTAGAGAACCAGATGGGTGTTTATGGAGGGAAGCTTTGTCTACCTTATTGTCTTAAACCCTAATAGAAACCTAGAATGATAGAACTATCAGGATCACATTAATAAGTAATTTCAATATCTCACTCTATGTTGAAATATCAAACCTACTCATAGATTTAGAAGTAGTATCCCTAAACCTTGATCCTTATCCATATTCGTAATAGAATACGAGTCTATTAAAACCTTCCTAAAACTCAGCGAAGTTATTTGGAAATGAACAATTACATTAACGATTGCTATTCATGCTTCTTGACTTCACCAAGGTTGTCCATGGTAATCCTAAACACTATAAATCAAGGAGTATTTGAATGAGAGAAATCCCCAAATATGGAGAACCATGAAAATCAAATCATCATATTAAGAACCACAAGGTTTAATACCTTATAATGAATATTTATAATTCCTTCAGGAAGTTAAGTGTTAATAAGATTCTGTACACATAAATATCTATTTTTTAAACCATCACCATTACATTATTAGAAGATTTTTCTATAGAAGGAATAAATCCCTAAAGTCTAAGTTTTATTTGTTCTATTTAATAAGAGAACCTCTCATATGGTTGTATTTCCTTTTTATAAAACAGAATAATATAAGGGAATTGATTACAATGAATCTTTACACTATCCTGAATATTCTACCAAAATTTTAAATGTTTAAACCTTGTAGAAATAGAATTGGGAAAGAAATTATAAATAGAAAAGAAAACAGAATATAAAAATAGATAAAAGAAAAGGAAGCAACCAGCCGGACCAGTCCACCATGGCCCATCTCTTCTGCGCCTATCTGCCGCCCACGAGCAACCTAATCCACATTCCGCTCGCTTTGCCATAGCCCAATACCGGCCCAAGCCCAAATACCCCTTCGTCATTTCTTTTCTTTTCTTCCTCCTCTCGCTAGAAGGACAGTGCCGAACAAGCAGCTCACTAGCGAGAGCTCCGCCGTTCGCCATCGCTGAGATGACCACCGCACTATGATTCGTGCCACCGAGACGCTTCAGGCCATCCTCATCCCCATTTCCCCTTCCTCTCATTCTTATCCTCTCTCCCGGAGAGGACACTAAAACCCTAGCTTCGGGCTGCCGTCGATTCCCGCCGTTCCTGACCTCCTCTCGCACATCTAAGGCCATCGCTGGAACCGCCATGCTATCTTGGTTCTCCCTGTAAAAGGAATCGGTAGTGCGCCACCGATATCGAGCACCACGACCTCATCTTCATCAGCTCCGACGAGATTCACCGCCATCCATACCAACGCCTCTGGACACGTACACCTCTTCCGATGACGCGAGCGTCATCAGGGTGAGTTTCTCAACCCCCTGGTCCTCTCCATCCTCTATCTCTTCCTCTCGATCGATCCCGACACGAGCACCCGCCACAGCCGCCGTTCTCCGTCGCCGTGACCACTATTCCAATAGCCATTTCGGGGCGGTGTCGCTACTAATAGGTTCCCCAACATGCGCTTGTTTGTATGGTGTAAACCACGGCTACTGACTCGCGCTAGACCACCGCCGCAACCCGCCGTATGACCATCACCGGCGAGGTGACGTCACTACGACGTTAGACCCGCGTTATCCTTGACCGGTCCACGCCGCGTGGCTATTGACGTGGCATAAGCCCCACCAGTCAGTGACTGGGGCTAGGAATAGCCCTAGTGAGAAAAACACCCCACCTCATGCTGACATCAACATTATCTCATAAACCCATTTAATATTTATTTTTAATTCCAGAAAATGAATAAATCTTGTTAAATCAATATCTTTTGTTTTACAATTCATAAAAAATATAGGGATAGGTTCGTATTTTCGCAGAGAGTGTGTCCCAGGGCACATTGTCCATGAGAAAGTTTGCATTGACTAATCTAACATCACTACTAGCTCCTGAAAACCAACCTTACTCTGTTGCCATAACTAATATATATACACAAGGAAGTGTCATGAGATGATAAAGGCATTAATGTCAATCAAGGTGACATTAGTAAGTTGCAAAGGATACGGGGCTATAAAGTCTAGACCCTAGACTCAACCTCTTCCATGAGCATGTATGATCAGAAGTACCGGGTTATATGGTACCGATGATTAGCAAACGAATGCCACTAGTTTTTTATACTCTAGTGTAAGTGGGAGACTGTTGGAAATATGCGCTAGAGACAAATAATAATATGGATTATTATTATCATATTTTATAAAATTTATGATTAAGTTTTATATCATGCTATAATTGTATTGATAAGAAACACTAATACACGTGTGATATACAAACAACCAGTAGTTCTTGGTGAAACTCTAGTCACTGGTTCATTGGTCAACAGATGATCAAGGTTTCCTGATCATGTCGCATTTATGCAAATTGACAATGGAGTCATCTCATTACGAGAATGAGATGATGAGATATACCCAATCTAAGCATCGTGATCCGATCATGTCATAAAGTTCAAGTCATAATGATTAGAAAAAAACATAGCATCTTATTTCTTAGACCGTGAGACCATATCAATCGCTGTCACCCGAGAATACTTTGATAGCATCAAACGTCACTTGCGTGAGCAGTGATCATGATAGATGTGTTTAGGTATTTAGAGGGGCATGTAGAAACATTATGTGTTAAGAGCGGGATTTGTTCATCCGCATGATAGAAAGATACTCGAGGGCCCACTCGGAGAAGTTATATTCAAACAGCTGCGTAGCGTGTGACTAGGTCATGGGGATATCACTTATCGAAACGAGTCAAGTAGCATTTATCGGTAACGAAATTGAACACGACACGGTGATGTCACTGATTAGATCTCAGACAATGCATGTATTAAATAGACAAAGGAAATAGAACACGACGTGCATGGTTCAAACAATGAAAGATTTATGGAATGCACAGGGGTCATCATGGGCATCCAGGTCCCGCTGTTGATCATTGGTACGAGAGGGATCTCGACCATGTCTGGAGTGTTCCTGAACTGTGGGGTATCACGCTTAAGGGCTTGATGATGCTCGGAGATCGTTTTGGTACATTCAGAATCACCGAAGAATAAAGAGAGAGAAAACCGAAATAAGTTTCGGTAAGTCCGAAGTATGTCCGGAGTGGGGTGGAAAAGGTTCCATAGCCACGGGGATTAAATAATATGTAAGTAAATGTTAAATATTGATTTAATCATTTATTTATAATCTATACTATTAAAAAGATTTAGGACGTTTGTCGAACTCCAAATTTTCCGTCTGCTCGCCTTTTGACAATTTTGCCCCTCGCAATTTTTTGAAATAACAGCACTGCCATCGCCAAGTAACACAACCCTATCCACTCACGTTCACCCGATCAGTACGGACGCAGGGCAGGGGCAACACGACCTTGGCGGCAGGGAAGCGAGGGAGGAGGTCGCTGGGGATGGCAGCAGTGCGTTGGCGAGTGGGGCGCATGCAGCGCGTCCACGGGTAGGGCAGAGCTGGGCAGTGGGGCGACCCGACGCGACCGAGGAGGGACTTGGGGATGCGGGCTTGTAGAGGAGGCACATGGGGCGTCTCGGCAGCGGCAATGACAGCTCGGCTCCGGCGACGAGGTGGAGTGGCTCACACAGGGCCGACATCGAGGAGGTCTCCGACAAGTCCGGGCACTACGGCTAGAGGTGCGGAGACGGTTGGACGGAGAGGGCACGGAGGAGGAAAGCCGACCGGTGGCGAGCGCTGGATGACGCGGTCGTGTCCGTGGGAGAAGGAAACAGAGGCGGGGCCATGCGGGAGATGTGGCCGAGTTCCTGGCGGCGAGGCAGCTTGCGAGGAGAGGAAGGTGTCGAGCGGCGGCGAGCACCTGTGGCCAAGGGAGGGAGAGAGCGGCGCGTGGGGCTCACGGGGTGGCGGCGGTGAAGAAAGGTTGGGGAAGGCGGGCCGCGCGGGGTGGGTGGTGAGCGAGCGGGGAGAGAGGGGTCATGGGGCGATGGAAGAGCGGGGTTAGGTGGGGCCGAGTACGCACGTGGTAAGGGTGCGAGCGTTACCAAAGAGAGAGGCGGGAAGGGTCGGTGGGTTCCTGCGACGTGTCATATGCAGATTCAAGTGGATAATTTGGCTGTTACCAACGTTGAAAGTTGTTCATGTAGATTAAAATAGTTGATTCATTGATGTGTTGTTCTATGAATTATGTTGTTTCTTAGCAGGACAGCTAAGCTAAGATAAATACGAAATTGTATCAATGGCTAAGCAGGAAAGCTAAGCTAAGATAAATACGAAATTGTGTCAATAGCTATGCAGGAAAGCTAAGCTAAGATAAATATGAAATTGTGTCAATGGCTAAGACCTCTTTTAGTTATAATAACAAAATTCACAACCGAAACAACTGAGTTGTTCAAATGACTGTCTACTCATCCAATAGTGAAATTTTTTATAATAAAAAATATTCAATACAAGTAAATAGTAGTTAGCTTGCCGCAGTATGTGAGAATGTCTTTGTATGTATGATAAGTTTTAAAATAATTTAAAAGACGAAAGAGGTTGGAGAGGAAATCGGTCTATGTCGAGGTATGAATACACACCACATGTCGTCTGGAATCTTTTTCCGAATTTATGATATTATTTCATTTGTTTGTCCATATAATTTTTTATTACACCGTAGCAACGCACCTGCATTCAGCTAGTTATTTAATAATAGAAAAATCAATTAAAGGGTCAAATACCTAATTGGACATGATTCCATATGGAAAAGGCCCATGAAGGAAAGACCAAAGGGAGGAAGAAAGATGGGATGGCCGGCTGGGCCAAGGGACCCCGCGTGGGGCCCACTTGGGCCCTAGCCGGCGGCGGCCAAGCCCCTCCTCTCCCCTCTTCTTTGTTTAGTTCCACATGGCTAAGGTAATTGGCTATGGGGGTTTCCCCTATATATTGTGAGGGATTTTGACAATTTAAATACACCACAATCAATAAAATGTTCCCTCTCTTTTGAGGAGACCTCTAGTTGATACTCTCTCTCTCCCTCCCTCCCTCTCTCTCTCTCTCTCTCCCGCAACCTTGGTCCAGAGTCAGGACTGCGCGAGAAGGAGAATTCTTCACCACAGAGCGCAATCGTTCTGCGGGATTCGGATCCAGAAGGTCTACTTCCGCAACTGCCGCTGGATCGGAGGTGCGGGAGTCATCGTCAAGCACCGGATGTGTGTAACTCCCTCGGAGGTGCAACATCTAGGCACTAGGAGTCGTCGGAGCGCAAGAGCCTAAGGATTTCACCACGACCCCGAGGTCGGCATCGTACAACTACATCAACCACGCTCCCCTGAGCATTGACAACGCTTTTCGATCTTCAAGGGTAAGTTCGCGAAAAGCCCCTCCCGTTACTGCATTACTAATAGATAGGTTCTGGCATTAGGGTTCTTGGCGTAAGAATTTTTTGTTTTTGTACGCGAACCCCAATAGTTTAGGCATTAAAGGGGAGTTTGGGGCGTTACATGGGCTAGGCCCATCCTGAGGGTCACAAGCCTGTGTCACTCAGGCCGGAGACTTCGGTGTGCGGGGTCCGGAGACTCTGGGGTAGACTTCGGGCAGCTTGCTATAGCTTTTGGAAGTTGTACCAACGACTGGGGCCGGAGACTGGTTGCAGAGACTCTGGGGTGCGCCGGCCGGAGACTCTGGTTTCGAAGGCCGACGACTCCCGTGTAGCTTCGATTGCTTCTTTCTCCTTCTCTTCTAGGCCTCTTGCTTGGGGGTCTTGGCTCCTAGGGCATCCTTATCTCCTCCTCTTAGCAACATGGACATGGACCTAGTCATACAATAGGAAATTGTCTCAAGTAGGACCCTATTCACATGATAACCAAAGAAAGATAGAATACGGAAGAAATTCACTTTTGTAGAAATGGTTGACGTTTCATGATATGGACCAATGGTGATTGTCATGTGTTGGGCTACATTATAATGTCCCCTAGTGTGCGGCTACATAGCAAAACACAATCTTGGGTACACCATCTCTATCAAATTCGTTCTGACGGAGATGGTGTATCTGAGCTAGGTGGATACCTGCTTCACTTTCACGCTTATAAATCGGTTTCACGTTTTGTAAACTGGCGGAGGTAGGGCTAAAGATAGTATATCCAGTGTAAGCATAGGTAACAGAGAGCATCGTCCCCCGGAGCACGGCCGTCAAGCCGAAAGCTTTATCATACGTTTATAACAGCATGATAGATCTTACTATTGATCAAGCACAATATATAATAGTACACCTGCCATGCGAGCTCACGAAGGCAAGCCCACTCTCCGCGCCCCCGGAGCGCAACTGTCACGCAAGTCGGCTGGAGAAAAATGCGCTAAATCGTCCAATGACCCGTGAAGCCAAAGCGCGAGCGTTTTGGAGAACCAAATGATGTGCTCATTTCGTGGGTACCTGCGCACATAAAACCCGCTCAGTCGTGCGCGAATCTTCCGGAGCAAGTCAAGAATGACGCCACACACTCATGATGCGGGTACCGGTGCACATTAAACCCGGTTAATCATATGCGAGTCTCTGAGAGCAAGTCGTCTACGGAGCCACACATGACAAACCGGCATCACGATAGTGTCATAGACGCGACACTGTTTACCTGGGTCGAGCAGTAAAAGAGGGTGCCTAGCGTAGCAACGTTTTTAGTCCTCTCGAAGTATGGCATTAGAAAGTTTCCACGCACCGCTGTTGCTGCCAACACGGTCTTCAGTCTATGTCTCTAGCAATAAATTCCAGCATGAACCATTAAGTAAAAATGAGTTATTTATCTAAATGTGTTTGTTACCAAGCATCTCACATCGTTTTCTTAATGTGACGTGAAGATTATAACAGAAAGCTCGTAAGTTTAGAGACCATGGAGACATACACCTAACTATAATTTTGATAGTTGAATATTTCTTTTATGACAAAGAAGACATACAACGTAGTACATTTACGCTACAATCAACGCTAACAGAAACCTAGATGCTCTACAAACCTACGTGTAATATTGCTCGTTGCTCCCATCGTCTCACTGTCGTCTTGGACACGCTGCAAGGGACCTAGTTGGTAGCTTCTCGTTATGGAGTGTAAGACATGCCGACAAAAGTTTAGCTTGTCCGTCCCACGTCGTCGCAACCGGAGACACATCAGCCAACAGAAACCACGTCGCATACGGGACAACATCGGCACTCACGTACTCCCTCGGTTTACGATTACCTCGCGTCCTGGGTTTAGTCAAAGTCAAACTTTACAAAGTTTGACCGAGAATATAAGAAAAAACAACGACATCTATTAGTTTTGATGCATATAATATAAAATTATAGGTTATGAAAATTCCAATACAATAGATTATATATTTTGTGGTGATGTTTTTCCTAAATATATGGTCAAAGTTTGCAAAGTTTGACTTTGACTAAACCTAAGATGCGAGTTAATTGTGAATGGAGGGAGTACAACTTAGGTCGATAATGACCACATGCCGCTTCCACACAGACGTTTTCTCGCCTTCAAGTGCATGCCGCTTTCGCACAATCGTCGATCGCGTTCGGACAAAGGGAGCCGAGCACATCGCGCCTTCATCATCGGGAAAGCGCTGGATTTCTGCACAACATACTCCCTCCATCCCAAGGCTTAAGACGTATAATTTTTTTGAAAAGTCAAGCCATGTAAAGTTTGACCAAACTTTTAGAAAAAACTATCAAGAACTATTATATTATATAGATACCATGTGAAAATATGTTTCCACTACTAGAAATCCCCAGATATCCGACGGGGAGTTCTAATAACCGACAGGCCGTCGGTTAATATGCTAATAACCGACGGTACCATTTATGACCGACGGTTACCGGAAACCTCTCGGGTATGACTGCTAATAACCGACGGTAGAGTCCATTGTCCAACTGTAAGTATCTAACTCTCGGATATTCGTTATAATGGCCGACGGTCTGCACTTATACCCGAGGGTTCTATTTTCACGGTCGGTTATTAAGCTTCATAACCGACGGGTAAACACTTACTCTCGGCTATGTACAGAAATGACCGACGGTCGAATTGTGACCGTCGGCATAAGTATAAATAGCTGACGGGGATTAGTCATATCCTACTGTTTGACCCTAGGTAATATGCTCAAATGGCCGACGGTTACCGGAGATGATGCCGATCGCCGCCAAAGACGATCACTCCTCTGCCCCATCCCCGGGCCCTGCGGTCGGAAATGACGCCGACCGCCGCTCTGATGAACAAAATGGGATATGGCTTTAATTCACGACATCAACTTCCTTACGATGCCCAGTGGCATAGACATAATTTTGTCTTATACTGGACGATAGTAGTGGCATTTTTTGAATTTGTCGGGTCGTACCGGCACAGTCTCAGTTTCTGCGCGAATCTAAGGACACACTCGTAGAAACCCTAAAATATATGGTTATAAATGTGATTATATTAGTCACAAATATTAAATTAATTAAGAAATTCAAGTAAGTGAGAAACATAAGAATATTTGGTATAGAACTCTCTAGATTATTTTTTATACTGTACATACGACATGTGCCATCACCTCTCATTCCCCTCTCACTCTCACTCTCACTCACCGCACCGATGGAGCAGATCCATTTTCTCTCACCTCAATTGACTCCTCCGCCTCCATGGATTCGCTCCAATAGGGAAGATTCCAAGTGCAAGGCGGTAGCAGCAGCAGGCCTGTGATGAGAAACATGGGGCTGGCTGGGTGTGGAGGGAGGAGGTAGGGCTGTGGCGTCTGTGGCCGTGGATCGGAAGCAGGGTCGGGTGGGGGAGGAGCCTGGATGCGTCAGCGGCGTCAGCCGTGCTGCCTCAGAGGGCCGATGAAGATAGACCGCCCAGGAAAGACCTCGTGCATTCAGCGCCGCGTCCAGTCCGCCCACGCGATACTCTGGCCGGACTTGCCATCATCCCAGTTCACTCACCAGGTCTGTACCCAATCTATTATGCTGCCTCTTGCCACACTTAAGTTTGCTTTTTCTTTTCGTTATCTTTTAGTAATTGGGGATATTTGATGCAAATTATTCTGGAGAATAATTTTTTTGGTCAATTACTAGATCAATGCGAAAAGAGATTTTTGGTCAAGTATCATGATAGCGTACCATGGTGATTATGCACACATTTGTACCAATTATTTTTTATTTTTTCTGTTATATGTTTAGATTCAAGTCGTGTTGGGTTTTGAGGACTTCCAGTTGCCGGGTTGGACTCATTGGCTAAGCTGGGCTCTTATTTTTGGCGATTTGGCGCTGATTTCGTGGCGCGCGCACCAAAAGAATCCCGCCCGTGCACGCTCCACGCCCCCAACTAAGTCCTAAACTGCCGCAGTCTCCTGCCCCCTTCCAAAACAAACTCTTCCTCACCGTCCTTCTCCAGAACCGATCTAGGGCGAGGCTTGCTTTCTCTACGACGAGTTCCGTAGAGATCCTCTGTGATGGCCGATCAATCGAAGCAGGCGACCAAAGTGCGGCCGAGGTATCCATCTCTTCTTCCCTCTTCCCTCTCTCGGCCTGTCTCACACTGGACCTGGCCGAGTTATGACTATGTGCTTCTTTGTGTGCTCATTGTACAATGTTTTTTGATTGTAATTCGTATGTTTTGTGCAGCAATAGATAAGTAATTTGATGCTTAAGTTAAATTCGTTAGCTAGTAGCAACTTGATACATGTGCGTTCCCCCTTCCCTGATTCAATTAATGAAGGCATATAGTTCCTAGCTTGATTGCAAAAATTGATTTAGGTATCCTTTTGTTAAATGCTCCAGATGGACATATTACAGTATACGCCGGAACTCAATTCCTTTAGTTTGGGGTTTGAAGAGCTGGCAATAGATCTTCCCAGAGGTTATCTAGATGTATTAATTATTGATAATTGTATCTGGTATGGTCATTGCAAGGACGATGCAAAATTGTTTGATTGATGCAATGTCAAGTTCCCTAATACCTAATATTGAACTATGGTCAGTGCATGCAGGATATAGATAACTATTATTTTTTCTCTTACACTAAACTTTGGTCTGCAAGTTGGATACTAAATTAAATTATCCACATCTACACATTAAAAATATGATTTTTGGCTGCTGATACACTCTACAACCATGATTTGTTTATACTATACCTCCCGCTTGTGTATAAGTAATTGTGAAACCAATTTGTTCTTTATTTCTATAGCAATGTAGATGACAATCGTAGTTGGATGTACAAAGAGAGAAAGGGAAAGATGATCACTCAAGCTTGGCAACATGGATTAGATAATTTTTTGGAGCATGCATTCTCATTGCCTGATGTTGTAGTAGATGGGGTATCACATTGTCCCTGTACCAAGTGTTTTTGTCGTCATAAGCGCAAAAGAGATGAAATGACCAGACATTTGTGCCACAATGGATTCATGTTAGGATACAAGGTATGGACTAGCCACGGGGAGTCTGATACACCTGAAATCGTAGAACAAGATAATGATGCGGATGTAGATCGTATGGATGACATGCTAATTGATGCAATCACGAGAAGGTGCTTCAGAGCGATGAGCCAACAGAAGCTGCAAAGAAATTCTATGAAATGTTAGTGAAAGCTGACAAACCTCTGCATGAGAAGACCACACAATCACGTCTATCCATTGTAGGACGGCTAATGACTATTAAAACACAGCATAACCTATCGGAATCTTGTTACAATGATATAATGAGTGTTATACATGACATTGTTGGGGATGATGCTGCAAAAGATCTCCCGACAAACTTTCATAGGTCAAAGAAGCTTGTGCATAGTCTAGCAATGCCATACGTCAAGATTCATGCATGCCCCAATAATTGTATGATCTATTATAAGGAAACTGAGAATAAGGATAAATGCACCATATGCAAAGAACCTCGCTATGAGGAAACTACCACAAAAAATAACTCTAGGAAGATACCAAGAAAAGTTTTGCGCTATCTTCCTATTACTCCTAGGCTACAACGGTTGTACATGTCACAAAGCACTGCTAAGCATATGGATTATCATGCTAGGCCTCGTGACAGCGAGAAAATAATGGTTCATCCTTCTGATGGAGAAGCCTAGAAGGAATTTGATAAAGAATTCAAGGAGTTTGCAGCAGAGGTTAGGAATGTGAGGTTATGCTTAGCGACAGATGGCTTCACACCTTTCGGTATGACAGCAGCGTCATATTCTTGTTGGCCAGTATTTGTCGTACCTTATAACCTGCCACCGGAAATGTGCATGAAGCAAAGTAACTTGATACTTGCACTAGTCATTCCTGGTCCAGATTATCCAGGGAAGATCCTAAATGTGTTCATGCAGCCTTTAATTGATGAACTTGATGATTTATGGAAAAATGGAGTAAATACTTATGATAGTCATCGTAAGAAAAACTTCATCCTAAAGGCAGCTTTAATGTGGACTATTCATGACTTTCCAGCTTATGGATTAGTAGCATGTTGGAGTACACATGCAAAGCTTGCATGTCCTATATGTGGATCTGACATAAACACATTTTCGTTGAAGCATGGGAGAAAACCTTGTTGGTTTGACTGCCATAGGAGATTTCTTCCAATTAACCATACATTTCGTAGGAGTGTGAGATGTTTTCGTAAGAAAAAACAAGTTTTAAATCCTCCACCAAAGCCCATGTCGGGAGATGATGTGTATAAAGAACTTCAAAGTCTTGTCCCTGATGAAACTGGTAATAATACATTTGAAGGGTTTGGAGTGGAGCACAACTGGATTGCTATAAGTGGTTTGTGGTAGCTAGAGTATTTTAGTAAGTTGTTGCTTCGCCATAACATTTGTGGGAAACAATAGATCATCTCAGTCAATTGGGCAGACTAAAAAGGCTAGGACCCCTAGAAGAAAGACAGAAGTTGGTAACAGACTAGAGGAAATTGATCGACCCCTTATAGTTCCTCATGGCATGTTAGCATTAAATATTTCAAATAGTTGAGTTTTTGTTGGAGAAATATTCCTATACTAACTTTGTGTAATATCTATTCATAATAGTCTATGGGAAAAGCACCCATACACTGCTCGTGAACCGTCAACGGTGCAAGGCGCATTAGTACGCCAGATGTATCCGGAGCCAATTGGTCCAGCTGGTGATCCGACACCGGTATTGTGTTGGGAGGACTACAAGTGGTCCCCAAGTGCGTGAGTAAGAACAGATGACTTCGAATTGTGGAGGAATTTTGGGTGAGTTTATCCAACTGTAAGTATGGTTTACGTAAATATTTTAAGAATTCTGAAATAGGTCAATGGGTACTAGTAGTTAGACTTATTTGGTTTGTTCATAGACATGCATAAAGATACTCTGTTATGTTGTTGATTTTAGCTCATAATGATTTTCTCTCAGACAAAAGGACTACCTAATAAATCTGATATTAGGTAATTCAGCTTGTTATAAATGTCCATTTTAACTACTAAGTTAGGCTACCTGTTCTGATTTACTTATATAGAGCGATAGCAAAGTAATTTTTGCATCCACCCATCCTCTCATCATTTTTGTGCTCTTCATCAGTATGTTTAATAGATGAAGCTAAATGCTCATGCCAGATTACTATTACATGTGTGAATCTTGAGATTACTTCCATTTGCACTCTTTTGTTTACAATAAAAATGATCATGTTCTAGAATGTTTGCTACATGAAAAAAATCCTAGCTTACCAATTTGTTTTTAATTCAAGGAACCGAAGTTCATCTTGCAATGTCACTTGTTTGTATAACTAGGTAGTACACATGGTATATTAGGAGGGGTGCATCATTAATTTTGTATAGGCGCAATCCACGAATTTTGAAAATTTGACTGTTCTCGAATACTCCTATGTTCACTTTCACAAATGCAGAACTAACAAGAGCTAATATTTTGCGTGTTCTCTGACAGTGGCGTTTCAAGTGTGACCCATTAAATCAAGAGAAAGCAGATGTTGCCTTGGAGGAGAACTTTACTAATAAAGTGAGGCAGATGCTACACGAGGAAAAGGCGGCAACCATCAAAAGGTTAAACAAGAAGGGACAAATGCCTACTAAGTGGATGAGCAGGTAACACCGGCCAACTAAGGAAGCTTTAATTTACGCTAAGCCACCGGCTTTGGTACTATTATTGGTTGGCGTTTACTTTGTGAGCATTGGACTACTGCATTTAGAAAGATATCTTTGACCAACTCAAGAACAGACTAGCTCATGGAGAAACAGTCTTCCACTTGCAAGTGCGAGAAGTGCTGTCTCTACACGTCAATATCTAGTACTCTTGTTTCATGAAACATTTTTTTGTTTTACTACTTTTCATGCACCATCTTCATTATTATTTTTGAGAAAGAATAGTCCATTTATATTGGATGCTGTTTATCATTTTTAAACCGCAGAGACTCAAAACTGGTAAAGACCCTGGAATTACAGGCGCATGGCATCACATGCATAATTTGCATCGCGGGACTGATCAAGAGAAGATATGTAGCAAAAGAATTTCTAAACGTTGGGTTAGTAGAATATTTATAGCTTACCTAATTTTTTTCATAATGAGAACAATGTTCAAAGCTAAACCATAATTTTTTATTTCGAAAAGGAAAATTTTGATGACGCAATGACAAATGCCCATGGAGAAAACTGGGAAGAGGATCACCCAGAATTAGATGCACAAATCATCTATGATGCAGCAGGTAGAATGCCACATGGTAGGCTGGGAATCGCCAATGAGTTATTTACCAAAACAGAGAAGTCCAATATTAAGTCTAGAAGGGTGTCGGTCTCACAGCCGGTGCATACTAGGAGGATCGTCTAGAAAGAGAGAATGACCGTTTGAAGCAAGAAAACAAGCGTCTTCGAGGCATTGATCTAGTTGTGCGGGTAATGTTTCATTCTCTTATAAATTGTAGTCTATGAGTGAACATGGTTGTGCTTACTTGTTTATATTTACAGTCTTTGGCTGAGAAAGGAGGAGTGGACTATGATGGAATAATGCAGTCAGTTGCACCTAACTTGGTAAGTATAACACATCTCAATGCAAGGCTTGTAGCAATGAAACTAGAGTAATGTATCTTTTATGTTTGATATATAGGCCACATCAGATTCTGAAGTTGGATTTGAAAGAGGGCGAGATGTTAGTCATCCACATGAAACTAAAAAGGTTAGTTCTTTAAGAAGTAATAAATCACATTTGCTAATAAGCCATCCGTGTTCTAGTAGAAATATAGGCAAGTGCCACTTGAGAAGGCGTATGGTCATTGAACTACAGTTTTTTCGGTTATCTCTCGCAAAATTTATTCTTAAGAATTCGTGCATATATCTCTTGCAATTTACTAGTTTGGTGTTAATTCATCGTGATGATGAAAATGAGTTTGGGAGTTTTTAATCTACTACCGTATTGGAATATGCTCAAGAATCGTGTAATGTACATAGATCTTAAAATAAATAGAGGGATGGGTCATAGCATCCGCTTTCTTACTGCTCAGTATGATTTTTTGGTGTATACTCCTATGTTTAACACATACTTGTGAGCATAGAGATAGTTCAAAACTTATAAACCACTTAATTAGTTGCCCTTCATTTACCTAGATCCTATCATCTTGATGTGTATAACAATGTATGCAGCGTGAGGCGTTTTATGTGCATCATGCACTCTTAAGTTTTGAGAAGATCTCTTTAGTATTGATGCATTACTATTCTGTGGTGATCCGGCTATATAATTCCTTCTAAATTCACTTGATAATTCTACATATAGTTAGTGATGATTCAACATTAGTGTACTATACATTTATTTGAATAATACGCCATGTTTCATCTACAATGTATTGTTTTTTCATTTTTCTTACAATCGGTCTTATCATTCTTAGGCAAGGGGAAGTAACAGTAGAGGAAGTCTTAGCCGTGAGAAGGATCATGATATTAATGAGGATAATGATGATGCTGATGACATGTATTACAATGAGGGTGACGAAAATGGCTATGGTTATGACGAGGGGTGATGATGAATATGGCTACAATGATGATCATTACGTAATGGGCGTGATGAAGAAGATGATGACGATTGGGACAATTTCTAAAGTATTTGTATAATTTAGTTTTTTGGAATGATTGGACCATTATATTTTAGTTACTATTTACTTTTCCATTAGACATTTTGTAGATGGATCATGTACTCTGTGAGGTTATTAAACGTGTTCTTTTTATTGAGTGTTTGATTGATAATTATGAGGTATCTTAAAATGCTAATATTTGGGAATATTGTTGACCGGAATCACATTTTGTGATGTATAACAATGACCGACGACCTATCTAACATCTCAACTATACCATATGCCGAGGGGACTTTAGGCCCGTTGGCAATTTTGTAAAATGACAGTGTAGGCAACCTCTCAAATATAATCATCCACGACAGGACAATGCACAGTCCATTATAATAAAACTGACGGGAGCTAGCACCCATCAAAAGCTAAATACCCATGTGGCACCATCGACTATTAGTATCGCCGAGGGGTGGTATGACATGGGCTTACGCTTCCCGTCAAAGTTATCCCTGGGAAAAATTAGAACCGACAAGATGTCGGCTATTAGAGTAATGGCCGACCGAGTTAGGCCGACGGGGCATAACCGACAGTACACCGTCAGATTTAAGGTTAGCCTACGGTTAATAGAAATAACCGACGGTAATTTTACCCTCGGCTAAAAGGTGATATCTAGTAGTGTCGGAAAGAGAGCAAGCGAGATGATGCGTTAACTACATTCATGCGTACCTTTTGGTCGAGCAGTCGTTGCTGATTTTGCACGCAGACGCCATCGTGGTGCCGCCATCCCATCTGGTTAGACAAGTGTTAAGTTTGAACCAAAGCTGGCTAAATGGTAGGCCATGCCTTGATTCAAACTAAACACCTGCTTAACAGTCATTTGCGAGGACATCACATGGAAAGGAGAAGGAGAAGAGGGGAAAATAGTTGTATTAGCTAGACGAACGAAAGACTTACTCCTTCCGGTCCATATTAGTGTTCTCAACTTTATCCAGATACAAATGAATCTAGTCTAAATACTTAACTAGATACATACGAATTTAGACAAACTTAAGAACATTAATATGAACCAGAGAGAGTACTAATAGGCGCCCGAAGCCTCACGTCGTCGTGAAGGGATAAGCATGGTCTACAAGAAGGCAAACATAATGTTGGTCTTCGTCATCGTCATCGGGGTCCTGGGGTTCGTGGTCCTGGGGACCTGTGTGTTATTTCAATCTTGTACTGGACCTTTCTGTAAGATCGAGGCTATAATATCACTTTCTTTTATCGCAAAAAAAAAGTAAGAGTATAAAAAAAGCTATTTGGTTAAGGTTTTTGTTATAGCCCTTGCGGCTGCTGAGGTAGTCATTATCATTATCCATCAAAGAATACTTGTAAGCTTGCTTCCAGGCCTAAAAGATTGGCTGCAGTCTGCCACCTTGAATTTGAATTGGAATCTTGATTCCACTCCGATTCTAGCCGAACACCTCATGGGTGCAGCGAGGTGAAAACCGAGCCCACCAAATGCACACTAGCCCCGGCCCTGACCCATTTCCACGAGCTAAGTCGTAAACCCACCCACGCCCACAAGACAACCCCGTACAGAGAGGAGGAACCAAAACAAAGAAGGAAAAAAAAACGGGAAAAGGAGGCAAAACACTGCACAGGTCTAGTGGGAATGGCGAAGGCGGCGAGCTCGAGCTCCGGCACGTAGCTCACGCGCAGCTCATCCACCCCGCCGCGGTCCCCGGAGACCCCGCACCGCCGCCGCCGGCGAACGCCATCAGCTCTCCCGCGCGGCGGCTCCACGACGTCTCCACCCGTCCCGTTCTCCCGCTAGGGTTTTCCCCGATCCCCAATCACTGTAAGCCACGAAGACTTCTCTCGCTAGTTCTCCTTCCGCTCCGAGCTTACGGGATCGTGCGGGTGGTCCCCGAGTTGGCTGGATTTAGGAATCGCGGTCTCGGATTTCGAACGATCACTGCAGCTCTGTTCTCAGCTAGGGTTAGTTCGCACAAGCTAAGTTGGGAACTGCAGTTCGTAGGGATCGATTTGGGTCAGCGATCTGCTGCTCTAGTTAGAACTTATAAACTCTCAGCGTGCTACGTGGTGCAACTGGCTGATTCTGCACAATAATTCCATCTTTAAACATTTCGTCTTTTTCCCGAATCACGGTATGGGGATATATTTTTCGGTTTGATCTTGGGTGTAGTAGATGTGTGCACTGTCTAATTATTATCTGATTGGTCAGCTTTTGGTTGCACTTAATTAGCCGGCGAGCTGTGCTATAGGGTGGGGTGTCTTGCTAGTGATGTTTAGTTGATTGGCAGAATGCATTTGACTGCTCGTTTCGTCGAGCAGCGCTATTTCGTTGTATGCAAGGAATTTTTGTAGCCTGTAGAGAAGCCTCATGCTATCATGAAGCAAGAAATACAAAATTTCTTAACAAAATCCTAAAGCAGCTTTCTCTAGAACAGCTTGAATGCCTCGGCTGCTTTCCCCAGAACAGCTTGAATGCATGCCATGTGTGATGTCTGCTATTAATTTACATAGCATCAGATGTACTGTGAACATGCAAATCCTAAAGCAACCTTTTTTGGAAGTTCTGTTGTTGGTAGTCATGTATCTATAGAGCGTTGCTTATTTGCAGTTCACTAAACCTGCTACTCTGCATTAATAACAGTTTGCATCTACTAAAATTGGCGCTGAGAATCATGCCACCTTATCTGTACTCAGCATACAGCTTTTGATAATTGAAATCAAATTTGTTTGTTACTTGAACTACATGAATACTGGTTTGTCTCTTACAATTTAGAAGTGTTATTTGGACTATGGTTTATTTATTTTATTTTTGATTATTTTTACTCTGGTGGCAGGCAGAGTTTACAAATGGCTTCATCACAACATGTTGAAGTGGAGGCTGCAAAGCTACTTCAGAAGCTTATTCAGGAGTCCAAGGACGAGCCTGCTAAATTAGCAACAAAACTTTATGTGGTACGTAATACAACCAATATGCAGAACATGAAAAACTTCCAACACAACCCTAGCCTTATTTCTCGGTTTGATGTTCCAGATATGTCAACATATGAAGTTAAGTGGTAAAGAGCAGTCTCTGCCATATCAGGTCATATCTAGGTAAATATTTGCTTTTGTTCTCTACTATTTTTCCTGAAGATTTTTTTCCCATCAATATAATTGTAAATACTACTCCCTCTGTCTTGAAATAGATGTCGGAGATTTGTCTAAATTCGTATGTACCTATACACTAAAACACATCTAGATACATGCGAATCTAGACAAATCTCTGACATCTATTTCGAGATGGAGGGAGTAGTTAAAGTTCTACCCTGTCACTCTGTGGAGAGGAAATGTTCCTTGGACTTAAAATATATCTTACACAACATGTTCTCTTGTTGCCATTCTTGACTTCCAAAATTGATAATTGCTGGTTTGTTGTCCCTATGTTAAAGAGTTCTGCTTATTTAATTTGAATCATGCTAGCAAACTGGGTTTCCCGCATCAGTTAGTTCTCATTTCCACTTGTGGAAATAGTATACGAGGAGGGGGACGTGACCGTCTAAACACTGTTGTAGCGAGGGAATGTCCATCAAGCTTCACTATGTACTTTCCTAGGTACTACACGGTGCTTCAAATAGTTCAGGAGAGGAATATAGGAATAAGAAGAAGAACCAGAGGTCCCTGGGCAAAACCAGGTTCAGTGAGGCAGGGAGGGTGGTGAAACTCGATGATGGACACTTTCCTGATCTATATGGTAAACTGTTAACATAGTATAATGGGCACAACCGCAAAATGCACGGGCAACATGGAGTTCAACATCCTCCCTCTCAGCGGCCTTCTCGTGGAGATGGAGATTGTGGAGGGAGAGTGGCAAGAGGGAGTGGCGGAGAAGAGCAAACAAGAGTAAGATGGGTGTAGCGGGTTGTCATTTCGAGGCTTACCCGTGATAATATTTTCTTTTAGCTGGCATGGTAGCCTGTAATGATAGATGTTGATTATTGAGATCCTCTATAGCTATAGCAAGTTTGTGCCTGGTATATCTTTTTCTTAGGCAATTTAAGAGTAGCACCTTGTGCGCGCCTTTGTTTGAACCCGTCATTAATGTTGTCTGAAGCCATTGTTTCCCCCAGTATTTGGAGTTGTTTTGCACCAAAAGAATAAGGTGAACAGGAACACTTGTACTCATAACGATATTGAATGTGATTTGGTTTATACTCTATGGTTGGTATCAGATGGTTTGCCAAATGTATTATTTGTAACCTTTAGTAACTCAAAGAGTCCAATTTAGTCTATCTCTACTTGAATGCTTGTAATGTCAAGGGAAAGGGTTCTACGTACTTCAGAAAGTTCTTTTAATTTTCACATTCTATGCTTGAGTTCTCTACTCTTCCTAGTTTATTAGATGTCCGTATCATCTGTAATTTTTGTCCGCAGGGCCATGGAGACTGTTGTAAACCAACATGGAATTGATATGGATGCACTGCGATCATCACGAGTTCCGTTTTCTGGCGGTCCACAAGCAGTAGATTCTGGTGGTGTTATGTCGAAGGACAAGGAGATCATTGGTGGTCAGTCTCCCATGGTTGGAAGTGATGCATCCCAGGGTAGCGGGCAAGCTGCATTATGGCAGTTTCCATCAGGTAACCAATTTGAAAGGGGAACTTAGTCACTATTTTGGAGATATGAATATGATTTTTTTATATTATTAGGTTCAACAGATATGACAAGGCATGGGGTATATATTCCAGGGAGGGTTCCAGCAGGACAAAATAGAGGCGATGTCGCAGGATCTGATATTCATCAAGGGTCCATGTCGCAAAAGAGTGGTAGGTCCTCTGGAATTGAAAGCCCTGCAAGTCTGCAAATGGAGGACAGTAGATCTATGAACTCACATGATTCTTTGAAGTCCGATGAAAAAACAAGCAAGAAAGCTTCCTCTTCCAAGCGAAAAAGGATGGATTCAAAAGCAACAGGGGATATGAAATCTGAAGACAACTCAAAATCAGATGCTATATCTAGTGGACAAAATAGTAGAAAAAAGAAACAGGTTGGCAAAGCTGGCACACAAGCTCAGCCTCCCAGGGGAGTTGAGCCTGAACAATCACATATACTGCAAGGTGCTACTGCTCAGGTGCCCCTGTTACCTGGTGGTGCATCTTTTACCAGGGCTCACCAGGAAGGTTCATCAGCTTCTGCTGGGAGGAGTATTGATAATACTAAACCATCAAATCCGTTCACGATGTCACAAGTTCCAAATTTTGCTGAAGGGATGGCTTCTGGTAGTATCCCCGCCGAGTTGCAGAAAAGTATACTGGGAGGTGTAAATATGTTCAATGCTGGTTTTGGCTGGAACCAAAATCCACAAGGTTCAGTTATTAAGAACACCCAAGGATCTGTTGCCACCTTAATGCGGCCAGGAGTTAATGTAGAAGGTACTTCATGATAAAAGAATGACATAGCAGCATTATCAACGACATTGAAGTGCAAAATCTTACCTTAATGATCTTGCTTTTACCCTGCAGGGAAAATTAATGTGGGGTTACAAGGAGCTTTTAACCCTACTCCCACATCGCAAATGGATTTCCCCACAATCCCTCCTTACATGGCTTCATCCTTTGGAGGTGGCTCACAGTTTCTGGACAGGGGCAAGGACTTGGCTTCTGGAAATACTGGCACCGAACTTCATTCTGCTGCTAAAGTTGGAGCTAATGTGGGGATCACACATGTAAGCCGGTAAACCCTTAACATGGGTGTTAAAATGCTACTATGGATACATCTTCGCCTTCCTAAACAACCTTTTAGTTTCAATGCCAAAGTTTGTTGCTGTGTTTGCTAATGTTAGGTAACTTGTTTGGAAAGTGCCTAGTAATGTTGCAGGGTATTCATCTGCGTATGGCTGTAATCGAGTTTTGCACAAGATGTATTGTATGTGTCATTTTCATGAATGTCTATTCACATGTCTTGATAGATTTTTTTGCCAGGTTGTCAGGTTGATTATCATAAGTATGAGCTGCTTCTAACTGGCAGCTTAAGAATGTTCTTGTTGGTTATGTAGTTATATGTCAATTTGTTTCTGTAAATCAAGTAGCAATTGCAGTTTTCTGGAGGTACTTTATTTGACACATCCATGTAATACAACTTTGCAGGGCAGTCCAATGCAAGAAAGGCAATATATTAACAGACCACCACAGAGGGTCGAATCATCTTCGCAAGAAGGCAGATTGTCTTTGCTCCCAAATAGAAATGTTGGGCCATATCAAACGTCTCACACTTCTCCAAACACACCATTCAAAGAACAACAGTTAAAGCAGCTCAGAGCACAGTGCTTAGTGTTTCTTGCATTCAGGTACATTCATGCTTGGCTGTAGGATGATTAGTATCCAAATTTCATCTCTGTACCACTCATGTAGCTTCTCTTTCCTGTAGAAACAATATGCCGCCTAGAAAGGTGCATCTTGAAATTGCCTTAGGTGTAGGCCCCCCTTCAGAAGGTAAGATCTAAGAGCAGAAAAACATTGTCAGAGTTGACGGAGTTTCTGTATTCCTGATGAGCTTATAATTGAATAAACAGGTGGTGGCATTGGTCAGAGAGGTATTGAGAGCAGATTAGCTGATGGTTCTGCAAGGGAGAATGGAAACAGTCAGGAAATCTCTGCTACTTTTGGTAGCCAAAGTGATCTGTCTAGACTTCCATCCACATCTGCCGGCAGCATTGCAGAGGCTGATTCCTTGATGAAGGACTCGGAAATTGTTAAGAAGGAGATCAAGATAGCTGAACATGAGAAGTCATCAATGGAAGTAGAAAATATCCAGCACACTGTTATACAGGGAACCGGTTCCGGTTCCGGAACGCGTCCCCAAGAAATAGTATCTTCCGTGCCATCTGGACTGCAGCAGTCATACTTCCAGGGAGATAAAAGAAGTAATACACCTGAGATTAACAGGACTGATGTAGAAAATTTGAACAGAAATTTAAGTTCCGGAGCCCAGGGACCATCTTCTTTGGGTGGTAATAGACAACATCCAAATTTGGAAGCTGCCCTTTTGGCGAAAGATCGATTACAAGATGAAGCGTCTAAAGAATCATTTCCACCTCCTAGGGTTCATCATATGCCTGATGGTTACAACTCCATTTTACCAGGAAAGGGCCAAACTCCAGAAACAGATAGAAATGAGGTCGAAACTCACACGGGGGAGATGTCTGATCGATCTGCCGATGAAAGAGATGATGATCTCTCTGAGCATGATGATTTTGCATCAACTCCTCCACAGTACACGATAACTGAAAAATGGATCTTCGATTATCAAAAGAGAAAATATGGAGAAAATGAAAAAAAAGTATTAGAGCAGCAGAAGGCACATAAAAGAATGTCAGCATCCTATCAGAAGCTAAAGGTCTTTCCATGCCTTCCTCACATTTATAGTTTGGAAATGGGGAAAGCATGATTTAGAAATATATTCTGTACATATTTATGAGTTCTTTGCGAGTTCCTGTTTCATATATTCACGATCTTAATTGTTTACATTTTCCTCACTGTAGTAGCTATAATTCTTGGTTGCAAATTTTTGATTTCTTGTTCATCCTCCAGGAAAATGTTAGTTCATCTGAAGATCTTACTGCCAAGACAAAGAGTGTCATTGAATTGAAAAAACTTCAACTTCTCTCACTTCAGCGTCGTGTGCGGAGGTTTGTTCATCAATGGAGATTACCAGTCTCTAATCTCTATCCTTGTGCTTACTTATGTTTCTATGGGATGTGGCCTTCCCTGTTCTAATTTCTTGCTTATACTGGCAGTGAATTCTTGTTAGACTTCTTCAAGCCTAACACAGCTGATTTGGAGCGTGTAAAAGCAGTCAAAAAGCACCGGCATGGACGCCGTGTGAAACAGCTTGAAAAGATTGAACAGAAAATGAAGGAGGAAAGGCAAAAGAGAATACGCGAGAGACAAAAAGAGTTCTTTGCTGATATAGAGTCTCACAGGTTGGGTGACTATCTTGGATTCTTCATCTCGGGTTATGTTGTATGGAGACGTTATTTGAACTTTTTTTACCCAATATTTATCAAATATTTATGGTATATATGTTATGATTTATTTTGTCGATGAACAACTAATGACTGAATGATGTACTACTGGTGATTTATGGTCTGTTTGGCAATACAGTGGCTATCTAGCATAGGTCCATTTCTGTGTTGTCTATATGCTGCATTAGGGCCACAACAAAAGAAGTTTATACTATTGCTGCAGCTAAATAAGGTTCATGGCGAAGCACATCAATTGCCAACCATTCCCTGGAATAATAAAAAATAAGCTGAGCTAAAGAAAGTAAATGGCTGTTTTCTGAAGCTAATTTTGCTAAACGAACTGGACCAAAATAACTGATTCATCCTGGTCACTTTGTCTGACAATGATTATTCTGCATACCATTTTGTAAATGCTGTATGCCTGTGTTTACACTCACTAAACATTTTGCCCATGTCATATGGTAATACCTTGCCTTTGTAACTTGCAGAGAGAAACTGGAGGATAGTTTCAAGGCTAAAAGAGAGCGTCTCAAGGGTTTCAATCGATATGTAAAAGAGTTCCACAAGAGGAAAGAGCGGATTCATCGGGAGAAGCTGGATAGGATCCAGCGGGAGAAAATTAACTTGCTTAAGAACAATGATGTTGAGGGGTATCTTAGGATGGTCAAGGTGAGTCTTGCTTTGTTTCTCATTTATCTATATATTAGCTTAACTCTTCATTTTATCGTTAGACTGAGTCACAGCTCCTAAGTATTGCTACTTTGCAGGATGCAAAATCTGACCGTGTTAAGCAACTACTGCGAGAAACTGAGAAATATCTACAGAAGCTTGGGGCCAAATTACGGGGTGACAGCTCCATGGATGGCCGTTCTTATGTTTCTGGTAAGAGCGTCACTGCAAATGATGTTGAAGATGAGAACTACCAGCCACAGGTTTTTTCTTCGCTCGTTTTTAGGGTTGTTTAGGTACATTGAAGTTGAATATTACTAATTGTGTTTTTTTCTTTCCAGAATTATCTTGAGAGCAATGAAAAGTACTATCAATTGGCCCACAGGTACTTTTTTCATGGATTAAATAGACTTACATGCTTTACTTTTGAATTCCTTAGCAATATGTGCTAATGTAAAATTTTGCTACTTAACTTTCTGGTTCTACGTCTAATTCATACATATCTGCTACTTAACTTTCTAATTTGGCTTCTAATTTATACACATTTGTTTCTTATAGTGTAAAGGAGATTGTAAATGACCAGCCTTCTTATCTTCAGGGTGGGACATTACGGGAGTAAGTTGTGCTGCTCACATTTTCTGCTTATAGTTATTATTGTAAATGCAAATCTTACATTATATTCACTGATTTGTTTCCTGCTGCTACCTGTTTAATCATCCAGTACACCTTTCCTTGAGCTATTACTTCTATATTACAGGTACCAGATGAACGGTTTGCGCTGGCTTGTTTCATTGTACAATAACAATTTGAATGGAATTTTAGCTGATGAGATGGGGCTTGGTAAAACAGTTCAGGTAAGAACCAGCACCAATCAGCATTTATTTGTATGTTATCTGTTTTAAACAAGTCTCTGAATACTACTTTGGCAGGTAATCTCTTTGTTGTGCTACCTTATGGAAACAAAAAATGACCGGGGCCCATTTCTTGTGGTGGTACCATCATCTGTTCTTTCTGGATGGATATCTGAACTCAACTTCTGGGCACCTAGTATAAATAAAGTTGCTTATTTTGGTCCTCCAGAAGAAAGGCGCAGATTGTTCAAGTAAATGTCGAACTTTTCAATTCAATCCTTTGCCGTAGTTCATGTGATCATTTAATTAACTTCACCTAATTTTTACAGAGAGATGATTGTTCAACAGAAGTTCAATGTTCTTCTGACAACATATGAGTACTTGATGAACAAACATGATAGGCCAAAACTAAGCAAAATACAGTGGCACTATATAATAATTGATGAAGGGCACCGCATAAAGAATGCGTCTTGTAAGCTCAATGCTGATCTGAAGCTTTATCGTAGTTCTCATCGGCTATTGTTAACAGGAACACCTCTACAGGTTCTAAAGCTTGCACTTGTATTTCCACACTTGATTCTACGTTGTTTGCTTTTCAAGCTTACACATGTTCATCTATTTATATAACAATTCCGGGTCTCTGTATTAAGTACATGCAAATGAATTATACATATATGATGACACATTGCTAACCTGTTTCTTTTTTCCTTGAAGAATAATCTTGAGGAGCTCTGGGCACTTTTAAACTTCCTTTTGCCCAATATTTTTAACTCATCAGAAGACTTCTCTCAGTGGTTTAACAAACCATTTGAAAGCAATGGTGATAACTCAGCTGATGAGGTAAAACTTCCGTTTTTCACGGCGCAGCATTGCTTTCTTGGAAGGAAACTGTGTTTGACTCCAATATCTTATTTCTTAAAAGGCCTTACTTTCAGAGGAGGAAAACTTGCTGATCATAAACCGTCTTCACCAAGTTCTTCGGCCCTTTGTACTCCGAAGACTTAAGCATAAGGTTTTGATTTTATTCCCTATCTTTATGCTTGTTTTGAGATTTATGACACTTGCAAAAAGGTAAGTTTATGCCATGCTTAACTATTGAACCTCACTATCTCAAACTGAAAGAGTACTAACTTTCCAGAATTGCATCCACTGATCACATTGTAGAATTCTTCTAATCCAAAGCTAGTTAAAGCAGAGGTAGATGGAGGGAGGGAGAGAATAATTGCTTGATTCTTCATCGATGTGAGGGCCTAGGCTTATCCAACCGGCTACATAGAGATATATGGATCAACTAACAATCTTGGAAGGTTATCTACAACAACAAAGCCTTTTGTCCCAGTCAAGTTGGGGTATGCTTGATATGGAACCCAACAGAAACATATGGAACCCAAAAAGGGAAAGAGAGTGAAAAATGGTAAGTACTTCCTCCGTCCAGAAATAACTGACTTGGATTTGTCTAAATTCGAATGTATCTACACACTAAAACATGTCTAGATACATTTGAATCTAGGTAAACCTAAGTCAGTTATTTCTAGACGGAGGGAGTACAAGAGAGTAAATTAAGATTCCGGCTCATGGATTGCTGATTTCAATGCAGTCCTAGCAAGAGCCGAATCTGTAGTTACATTCCAATCCCTTAAGTCCCTTTATACCGCCTCCTCCCATGTCAAATTTGATCGCCCCCGCCCCTCGTTTTTTCCCTACCCTTCAGAATCCCACTATTAACTCGCGCTTCTGGAGGTCTTCGTTGGATATGCCCAAACCACCTTAGTCAGTGTTGGACAAGCTTCTTTTCACTCAGTGCCACCCCTACTCTATCACGTATTAACTCGTTCCTAATCCAGTCCTTGTATGGCCATGCATTCACCGTAGCAGGGACGGATTTACATGTAGTTAGCGGGGGGGGGGGGGGGGGTGCACAAGACACCGTGTAGGAAAACATTCTTGGTAAAATAGCACTTTTTCACCATATATGCACCCTCAAGAGATGATTTTTTGCCTCTTGTGGCACCCTGGTACTATACGCTCTAGCTCCGCCCCTGCACCGTAGCATGTGCACAACTGTGACACTCATTAGTTGGATGTGTTGTCTTTTAGTGGGCCAAGATTCTGATCCTTATAGCATCGCAGGTGACAGGTCTGATTGCCGTCCTATAGAACTCACCTCTTAGATTTGGAAGGTTATCTAATCTAATATCTGAAAGAAATGTAGGAACCAACTAGGAATCAAATTTGATATGTATTTGCGTAAGGCAGATCAGTGGGCTAGACATTAGGTGTCGGCTATATGCCTGGCCCCACATGACCCACATTAGAAGCTTATATTATTTGCGCACTACAGGTTCCTTTACTATGTGTTACCTATCAGGAATTAACAAATATTCACTTCCCGCATGTAATTCATCTTTTGATACGTCAGCTGATTCAGCCAACATTTCTTGGTGTTCCTCACTTCCTTCCATTTCAAGTCTTAATATGATTCATTTGGTGGGATGAGAGTCCTCTGTCCATCTTTTTGTGTTGTAAGAATGCTGAGTTGGGATTGCAGTTGTGAATAGCTAAATATTCTCCATAACTAGGTTCAACAGCAGAATGCAACACTATATAACAACGTTAAACTGGTTCTTGTTTCTCACAAATGAAAAATGGTCCTTGTTCGCTTTGTTGCTCTGCATGATATATGATTTTGAAGTTCTATAGGTGGTTATCTCCATTTGCTTTTACACATCCATCTAGATGCCTGAATGCCAAACGATGTTACTTCCTCTGTTAATGCATGCCACTTCGGTAGTGTAGTACATGTACAAACACAGTCTGCTTTTCAACCTTGACCACCAAAATATATGCAAAACGATCTAGATTGTTCACTTGAGAAAAACACTAGTAAATATGCCCACTAGAGTTACTCTATGAACTGTAGATGCTTTTGTGAATGTAAAACTGTGCTTTATTTTGAAGACATTCACCCCGAAGTTAAAAAATCATGAAATTACGCAGATGTCCAATATGATATAACATGACCATTTCTGTATTGTATGAAAAAGCAAGAGATGAGTGTCTAGTATATAGCAACTATATGTGCACAAATTCGTCTTTGTTCACATGTGGTTATACTTTAAAGCATCTATCCTGTCAGAGAAAATGACGCAAAACTACCACATTTGCGGCATCATTGACACATAACTACTGACTTTGGCATTTTTGTCTGAAAACTACTGATATTGGGGCTGGTTTGTGACAGATGGCACTAATTGTTTAGTTTGACCGTGTTAAACCGCTTGCAGACTCCAACTGTCAGTCCTACGTGGCAAAAATTAGGACAGTTTCTATTATTTACTGAAATTATGGAAACACTATGCCTGATTGGCGGGACCCAGGGGAAATTCCTAGCTTTGAGCCTTTGACCCGTCCCTCAACCCGGCGCACGAGCGGAACAGAGCGAGGCTGGCGGGGAACTCCCGTCCCAGCGCTCGCCCACGCCCGAGGACGCCGCTGGTGGCAGTCACCCGCCCCTCACCTAGCAGAGCTCGCCTGACCGGATCTCGCCCGTGCCGCCACTTGAGGAGCTCGCCTGCGCGGCTGCGCCACCAATTAAGGAGCTCGCCCGCGGCGGCCATTGATAGAGCTCGCCCACGTAGGCCCCTAGGTCGGAGTGAGCCCGCGTCGTAGGTGAGCTCGCCCGTGGTGGCCATTGGAACTCGCACGCGTAGGCCCTAGGCCGGAGCTCGTCCGCGCCAGGAACCCGACCCGCCTCCGCCTCGGGCAACTACACGGCTGCCGACGGCCTCGAGGAGAACACACAGAGCCAAGGTTGTGGTGGGTCGCAGCGGCACGGCCACATTCCATTCCCAGCACGACACGGCCGCCGTGTTTGGTCGTTGTGGTCATCCACGTCCCCTTCCCGGACCGCAGCGGCGCGGGCACGGCTAGCAGCGGCACCGCCAGATCCGAAGCGGGCCCGGTCGAACTCCGGCGAGTAGCCGCGCGGGCGCGGCCAGCCCCGGCCAGCAGCTGCACGAACGAGCGCGGTCAACACCCAGGAAAAGATTTTTCTTTTTTCTTCCCCTCGCCCACCAAGAAATAATAGAAATTGTTCTAATTTTTGCCACGTAGGACTGACAGGTGGGTCCGAATGGTCAGAAAACTGTTTAACATGGTTAAACTGAGCAATTAGTGCTATCTGTCACAAACCAGCCCCAATATTGGTAGTTTTCAGACAAAAATACCAAAGTCGGTAGTTATTGTCAATGATGCCGCAAATGTGGTAGTTTTGCGTCATTTTCTCATCCTGTCATGTTGGACATGTACATCTATGGCTTCTTTTCAATTTTTTATGAAATGCACTAAATTTCTGTTCATCTTCACATTTTTGTGAAATGCACACGTTGTACTTTTCTTAACCGCTAAACTAGCCTATCCTTTTTAAGACCATGAACTGTACGCAGCTTACATTTGTAAATGGCGGGAGTGTTCATTATCTGTTAGTTTAGGTTTAATATGATTACTTTATTTTGCAACGTAGTTAAAATCATCTCAAATGTCCACGCTTCCCTTTCTCTTGTTTTTCAAACTTGATATTTGTTTACAAACCATTTGATATCGAATAGATTTAAAAGGAGTACCAATTGTTGCAGATATCTTAGCAACGAGCCCGTCGAGTTGGGATTCCACATTGTTTCCCAATTATTCCCTGTCTTCTTCTATCCTGATTATGTTCGTGGTGCAATAATTTCAGTTTTACTGTCTTCAGGTTGAAAGTGAATTGCCAGGGAAGATTGAAAGACTTGTAAGGTGTGAGGCATCAGCTTATCAGAAACTTCTGATGACAAGGGTGGAGGACAACCTTGGTGGAATTGGAGCAGTTAAGGTGCAGTGTGTGACTGTTTTGAGTTGTTTCAGTTGTTCACTTTAATGTTTCACCCGTTAGATATTTCACTGTTTCTTATCTGTAATATGCTGTCTTACTTGCATTCTTTAGGTCCGCTCGGTGCACAATTCTGTTATGGAATTGAGGAACATATGCAACCATCCATACCTAAGCCAGCTTCATGTTGAGGAGGTAGAATGGCATTCAGCTATGTTGCCACATTCTGGTTATTTTTGTTTCCTTTTGTATCACTAGCCATCTGGATTATCTATGCAGATTGAGGGTTATCTACCTAGGCACTATCTGCCATCTATTGTGAGGCTCTGTGGAAAACTTGAGATGTTGGACAGGTTACTACCCAAACTCAAAGCTACTGGCCATAGGGTAAGTGAATTTTACTGGTATTTTGTAGTTTTATACAAATCTCCTACTTCCTGTTTATGACGCATTGAATTTTTCTTGAACAAGCCACAAATTTATTTTTCTTGAACAAGTCACACATTAGACCTGCATTTTCTAAGTTGAAGCCGTTATTCCCTTCCTTTGGTGAATTTTTCGTTGACCAAGTTTACAATCATGCAGGTTCTACTCTTTTCTACAATGACAAGGTTGCTTGATGTAATGGAGGATTATCTTGTATGGAAAAAGTATAAGTACCTTCGATTAGATGGACACACATCTGGGCATGAGAGAGGAGCTCTTATTGATAAATTTAATGATCCTAATTCTCCGGCTTTCATTTTTTTACTAAGGTAAATTATTGGTTTCAGTATATTGTAGCCTAGAAGGTATTATCTAAATGAAACATTTGAATAATTAATATTTGATATCTAAGGTCGACTTCATCCCTGTTTTTTGTAGTATCCGAGCAGGAGGTGTCGGTGTCAATCTCCAGGCAGCTGATACTGTCATCATATTTGATACTGATTGGAATCCTCAGGTAGCTAAAGTTTCAGTTATGTCATTCAGGTAACATGTAAGAAATTTTCTACATATATATATATTTTTTTTCCTCGATTTTTTCAGGTTGATCTGCAAGCACAGGCTAGAGCCCATAGAATTGGTCAAAAGAAGGAGGTTCTTGTCTTACGTTTAGAAACAGTAAGTGCCATGCTGACAATTTGCTTACCACCTAAATATGTAGAAACTGGAAATAACATGAGCATTTGTCGGAGGAAAAGGAAAATGTAGTTCAGAAACAAAAATAACTAATTTGCCAGTTGAGTTCTTCGTTTAACATAGTACTACACTGATAAATTGGGACGCCAGTAATTGTTTGGCTTGTGCACTTCACTCCTTAGTCGGAATTTCATAATAGTTGTAAATGGTTTTATGAGGTCTTCTCCCTACACCATATTTTTGGTTTACACCTGTCCGATTTTTTTTTTTTACTAATACAAGGAATAGAGTAACTTCGCGCATTCTTCTTTCTGTTGTTAGCTCTACTGTGTTCCAAGATCCTGAATTTTGTGTGCTGTGAAGCAAAGGTCGTGCAGTAGGGTTTGGGTGAGTATCTTAGATCAAAAGTTGGATATGTGGCTTGTGTGGTATTCTAAATGAAGTACTGATCCCAGATTCTTTAACGAAGTGGCCTCATGGCTGATGTTAGGTTCAGTTTGCGGTAGCTGAGCTGTGCTCATTTTGTAGTCTGCTGTAGAAAATTAGCCACAAAAGTAGGTAAAAGCAGGCCAAACAGAAATGGGCAAAGGAAGCTTGGACAAAGAGGACCATGATAATCCACTGGAATGTCAAACAGTCTTAGAAGAGAATATTTTGGCTGTTTATCCAACTCTTACATGAGCCAACCTACGTGCCCATGTAACACCCTGTGCCCCAAATTCGCTCAATGCCCACTTCACCATAGGGGTGGGCCTACAAATGCTCAGGACCCTGCTTACACTTTCATCTTTACTTGATATAAAAGTGTTAATTCGCGGGTGCAATGTTTAGACTCACATATATGGTACTATGCCTCACATGGATTCCAGGCTACATGCATGTCTATATCAAGTGGTTTCATTGGTGATGATAGTCGTCTTAATATCATTTTTATCTTAATCTTGAGTTATAATGTATTTTCTTACAACTAATTTAGGTATATGAGAACAAGCATCATTGGTCGTACACGTTTTTTGGAACATGCATTAACAAGTCGTAGCTGACTATTTTTGTCATAGAACTCACAATTTTTATTGAAATCTTCTCTGCTATGTAGCTGAAGTGTCCTTTGTATATAACTTCTCCTGCCAGTTCGTGGTTGATGTGCTGTGCAGCGCTGCTTTAGAACCTAGCTGTAGGAATATGTACTATCTATTTTGTTGATATGACTCCAGGAGAAGTTGCTTTCAAGTACCTATTAGAATTTGTTTTATAATGTCTATCTGTTGGGAATGCCAACAGTGTACTTATTTCTATGTTCCCAATCTCTACGGTTACTTTGAAATAGGGTAGGTGGTTGTAACCTATCAATTCATAGGTTGTGCATTCTTGGTCCATGGGGGTAGGCTGAGGACAGTGAAAGAGATGGAGTAACTATCCATAGGTAGGAAAAGGTTATTTTTAAACCACCAGAATGCCTAAGCAGGCCCGCCTTTATCTGCTTGACTGTTTATTCTTTTAGAGCTTTGGACATAACCCACTAATGATTTATGACCCTAACACAAATATGAAATGAATAAGTACTGCCTGTTCTAACTGGAACCTACACATTGTATTACTTAAGCTGGAAATTTTAATACTGACACTTGTTACTTGGATGACTTTGTCGAATATAAGGTCCGAACTGTAGAAGAGCAAGTCAGGGCTTCAGCAGAACATAAATTAGGTGTTGCTAATCAGAGTATAACCGCTGGATTTTTTGACAACAACACAAGGTCAATTCTTCTACTCACTTAAAATTTAACTTTTGAAGCTCTCCCTTTTTCCTTTTGTTCATGTGGTAGTAACTATTGCAGTGCTGAGGATCGGAGGGAGTATCTTGAGTCACTCCTACGTGAGTGTAAAAAGGAAGAATCGGCTCCGGTGCTAGATGATGACTCTCTAAATAATATTCTTGCCCGCAGGTAAGACTGGGTTTCTCGTTAGTATTATTTCTGATACTGTCTAATTGCATGACATATCACTTGTACCTCCTTGCAGCGAAGACGAGATTGATGTATTTGAATCTATTGACAAGCAAAGACTAGATGAAGAAATGGTATGCTAAATTTCCACTGTACATGTTTATTTCTGCTAACAATCTGTACATGTTAATTTGATTCTTGTATCTTGTAGGCGGTATGGCTAAAGGTTGTTCAGGATGGTTCAGTTAGTGGGCTAGACCCCTCAGTAATGCCCTCCCGTCTTGTGTCTGATGATGATCTGAAGCCCTTCTGTCATGCTATGAAGATTTATGAGTCGTCGAATGTGAAAAGTGTGAAGGTAAATGTGAGGAAGAAGGGTGAGCTTGGCGGGCTTGATACAAAGCATTATGGAAGGGGAAAACGTGCTCGTGAGGTCAGTTGCATTATTGTCTTTTGTACGTCTCTCGGTTATTGCTTGATATATAAATTTGCTAATTCCATGGTATCTTTTGTAGGTCCGGTCTTATGAGGATCAATGGACTGAAGAAGAATTTGAAAAACTTTGTCAGGCTGAATCTCCTGACTCGCCTCAACCTGGCGGTGCATTGAAGGATTTAGATATCTCTAAAGTCAGTAAATTGGAAGTGCCTGCAGAAAGTTCAGTAGAACCAGTTGAAACCAAAATGCATCCAGTCGACACCAAAATGGAGCCAATCGAAACCAAAATGGAGCCAGTCCCGGCTGTTCCAGACTCCTCACCAGCTAAGCGGCGAAGAGGTAGACCTAAAAGGTCAGACATTTCATTATCTCCTGGTACCTCCCCAGCAAAAGCTGGACAACAAGAGGCAGGAACTCCATTTGGCAGTTCTGCACCAGCAAGTACCATCAATTCTGCAGCTCCAACTGCTACCATCCATTCTACTGGTCCAGATGTTACCGTCCATTCTGCTGCACAAGTTGGTGCTATCCAACCAGAGGTTGGTACTGAAATTAAGGGTACTGTTTTTGTTTCTGCTGTACCAACTTCTACCATGAAACCCGAGATTGGCACAAGAGTTGAGGATGGTGTTGTTTTGGAAGGGTCTATAGTTGGTACATCGATAGAGAGCGGTCATGACCCGGTAGCTGCTAGTGTATCACCTCATCCACCAGCTCCAGTTGCATCAAGAGGCAGAAAGACCCAAGTAGGTGAAATCCCTCGCAGAAGAGGCCGGAAACCAAAATCTAGTGCTGACAATGTTAGTCCTATCCCTGTGGTTGCAATTGGTAGTGGAGCTAGTTCTTTGGATTCTCCATACCCTCAAGGGGCTATGTCCTCACCACATGCAAGTAGTGCCTCAAGTTTTCAGAAGGATTTGGTCACAGATAGGCCTGTTACATTGTTGCCAGAGGGAGTTAAGGGAATCACTGCGCCTGAAGGTATCCCACCTGCCGCCGAAGATATAAACGCTGCAACTGCGGTGAGTTCAGGAAATGCCAGCTCACTGCTGCCAAAGATCCTTCACAACGAAAATGTTGGATTTGTTCAAGCAAACTCTGAGCAAGTTCCTTCTGCATCTGTACCTACCATGCCTGTGGTCTCAGCTGGAATATTGAAAGCATCACATGTTCTGTTAGCGGATAAGCCTGCTGAGAAGCAAGGTGCTTCACGTCGCCGCAGAAAGAAAGCGTCTGATAGTGAGGATACTGGAGTAAGCACTAGGCAAAGATCAGCTATGAAGAAATGTTATGGTACTCCTGGTACCACTGACAATGTTGGTGCTGACATGAGCACATCTGAGGAGCTAAGAATAGTGAAAGGAAGAGATGGCAGTTCATTTCAAGATACTTCCAAGGAATTACCAAATATGAACTCTCCTCCATATGACAAGTCTGGATATGACTCTCAACCAAGAACACCTATAGCAGTTCCCATTAGTGAAACTACACTTCCTGGTGGTTTTGATGATGCCCATATTGCTTATTCTGATATAACTCCTAGGATATCCACCAATCCTGACGTCCAAGATAAACCAGTAAAGCTACCTTTAGAAGCACATCCTGCTGTAGCCTCACGAGCTCAAGTGCCATGTAAGACAGGGAATGACCATGTTGGAGTGTATTCTGAGCTCACTACTATTCATTCTGGAACGGTGACTGACAAGTCATTGCTAAATCCTGTTAGCGAATCCGCAAATGTTCAACTTGAACCACCTGGTTCTTCACTTCATTCAGTTAAGGACATCAATACAGTGCCTTTAGAGGTTTCTAGTGTTGCCCCTAATAAGGCACCAGGCAGGAGGAGGAAAGGGTCTGCCTGCGAACCACGCACCAGAAGTAAATCTGCAACAGCTGCTTCTGAACGTCGTGCTCGACTAGCTGGATCAAAGCAGACAGGTGATGCGGAAAAAATAGAAATATTGGCAAACTCAAGCTTGACACAAGAACACAAGATTGCTGATAGTCATGTACGTGGTGAAATGTCTAGTTCAGCAGAGATACCAGGGGCGAAGATTGCCGAGAGCCATGTACGTGGTAAAATTCCTACTTCAGCGGGGATACCAGAGGTGAAGTTAGGACCCTCAAAGCAAATTGCTATCCAGTCAATTACAGCATGTACTTTAGAAACAGATAGCCGCTTGAGCACTCAGACTCCGACACTACCTATATCCAGAGAAGGCAATATTTCTATGGGTGACAAGCAAGGTTCTCTCTCTCTCTCTCTCTCTCTCTCTCTCTCTCTCTCTGCTGTTATTATTCATTGTTTGGTAGTAACAGTGGCACATGTTGCTTTTTTCAGATCTTGGGGTTCATAGCATAGATGGACAAACAAAAATGGTTTTGGCCACAGTAGCTGATGTCAGTGATCTGCAAAGTGAGGGTGCCACTGTCGATATGACTAGTCTTAAGCAAGATACTATGATAGTTGAAGCACTGAAAAGTGATAATATTTCTGGAGGCTCTGCTAGCCATCTGCCTGCCACTTTACAATCAACGGACTCAAGTCAGCCTGTAGACCAAAAAGGTGGTTCAGAGAACAGTGGCTCTAATTTATTTGCATCAGGGAAGAAAAAAGAGGAAATGGAAGGAACTTTGGATAAAAATCAGGAGAAAAAAGATCACCCGGAAGCAGAAGCAAAAGATTCTACTACGTTGTTGTTAGCTGACCGCCAAACCCTTTTTGATGCCTCAGATATGGATGCTAAAAATACTCTTGCCCCCACAGAAGCTGATGCCAGTGATGTGCATAGTGAGGGTGCTTCTGTTGGTGTGATTAGTCCTAAGCAAGACAATACGGTAGTTAAAACGTTGCAAACTGATGACATTTCTGGAGGCTCTGCCAGTCATCTACCTGCTACCTTACAATCAACAGACTCAAATCAGCCCCTGGGCCAAAAGGGGAGTTCAGAGAACAGTGTCTCTAAATTATTTGCAGCTGGGAAGAAAACAGAGGAAACTGTTGATAAGAATACCGATTACAAGATAACCTGTATTCAGACAAATGATGCCGACAATATAGCTGTAGGAAGATATTCTCCTTCAGAAGACAAAAAAGAGGACAGTCGTGCTCATGTAGTCGATGGTGATGACTTGGTGGGAAGCAAACAAACTCCTGCTGAAGTCTGTTCGACAGATGGCTCTGACGAAGTTCTCAATGCTTCATCTACCCATGCGACTAAAGATGCCAGCGTGGTAGAACTTGCTGTGTCTATCAGTGATGCCACCTCTGCTTGTGAAGTAAAGAAGGATCCTCAGAGTCATGTATCAGTGCCAGTATTGGTCTCGGCTGCTACAAATAGTGGTGATGACAGTAAGGAAGCTCACAGTGTTCCGTCCACCCATTCTGATAGAGAGGCCAGCATGGTAGAAGTCGGTGTGTCTAGAAATGGTGATACCTCTATTTGCGAATTACAGAAGGGTCCTGAGAGTAACATATCTGGTGGGTTGTCGCAAGCAGGATTATTGGAGCTGAAATTAGAACTGACGAACCAATCCCGATCTTCTACCCAGTCTATCGCAGAAAATGTTGAAGAAGCAAAATCACCCGGAAAGAGTGCACATGTTACTCCTGAAGGGATGGAGTTGGCTGGGCCTAAGATTGAGTGCACCATACAAATGCCAAGTCCTGATGAGAAGAGTATGCTTTGTTATCACTTTCTATTTTAGTAGAAACTGGGGCCAGGCTACTCATGCACATCTGATCTTTTCAGGTACTAAGGTTCATAGTTCGGCGCAAGTGGAGATGTTGTCAGCTGCAGAACAAGCATCTACTAAAGGTGTGTGCTGGTTTTAAATTTCTGAACTAATTAGTACGCATGTTCAACCGTTATTCATCAGTACTTTATCTAACATATGGACAGATTATAAAGAACATAAGCTGGTTGATGTTACATTACATAAGGAAGTTGTGCCAACTAAAGATGACCACACTGATCTGCAAACTGAAGGTAACATTGTTGGTATGAATGGTGCTGACCAAGACTCTGCTGAAACCGAAGCTATGCAGATTGGTGGCATCCATAAAGGATCTTCTGGTGACTTGCCTGCTGCTTTACAGCCAGAGCCAGCTGGCTCAAATCAGCCAGCAGTGCAAGATGCATTAGAGAATAATGCCTCTATGTCTACTTCTCCAAATGAACATGAGAAGTTGAAAGAAGCTTCCAGTGAAACTGGTGGTGGCAATTCAAACTGTAATCGGACTGATGATTCCCATGCTATGAATTTAGTTGGATATTCTCCGTCAGAAGGCTCAGATGAGGACGACTCTGTCCAGGTAGCTGAAGCTGGTGATTTAGAAGGGAGTAAAGAGCTCACTCTTGATGTTGTCTCTTCTACTGCTGGAGCAGCAGAACCAAGAGAAGAACGCTGCCCAGAACCCAGTGGTGTTTCTGCTATTGCTAGAGGAGCAGAGCCAGAGCCTATTTGTGAAAATGCTGTTCATGTGCAAGAAGGTAGTGCAGAAGCCGCTCATCCTGAGGATGGTAACATGAAGGACGAGGGCAGCGTCCAAGTATCTATGGCAGAACCAGAAACAACAAAGAAAGAGGATGATGCTCCTACTCAGAAGGAAACCTTGGTTACAAGACCAGAACAGAATGAAGAAGCAAATACATCTGCTCAAGACGAAAAGACTATCGAACCAGTTGCTGCTGTGCCAGATCATGCGGAGCATTCTAGTACTGAACAGCTTGGAGAAGATTTAAAGGTGCTGAACACTCAACCAGCACCCGGTGGTGTAAATTTAAAGCTTGGAGAAGCCAAAGCTGAACAGCTGTTGCAACCTTCGTCTAGTGAGGATATGACTGTCACACGGGACCTTCTTTGCAGAACAGGAGCAAAAACTCCAAGCACTGAACATGCATGTATTGATGGAACTTTGGATCAAAAGGAAGCTGATGCAGCAGCTGATGAGTCTCCCGTTGTCAGTGGGAGAGGAGGTGCTGAACACTGAAATTGCTCCTAAATCTCCAAGTGTGGGAGAGGCTGATGCTGTGGAATCGCAAGCCTGCCAGCCTCGAGGTGATGTGGAGGCTCCTAGCACTGACTTGCTGCCTAATGATGATAAAGTGAAGTAGCTGTTGCTGTTCAGGAATTCAGTGTGGAAGCCAGGCAGAAATGCAACGGTGTTGACAACTGCACAGACGGAGCGTAGTAGATTATGCATCTCCACCCCGAGGAGTGGATGTGTGGGCTTTTGATGAAACTTAGAAGTAGATTATGCAAATGTTGTATGTAGAACATATTAAGAAACCTGTTGTATCCAGAGCAGCTGGTGACGCAGAAGTTTAATTATCTAATGCTTTCAGCAAAATGCATTGATGTTTGCTCTTGGGAGTTTATCATTTGTTTGTGTATTACTTGACATGCTGCGTGTTCATATTTTACAGTTATGCCTTTTGTTGTATCCTTTTGGAGCTTAAATTATGTTTTACAGGTTGAAGGAGAATGCTACATTTGACCTTGGAATGAATCGGTCCGTGGACAACGAAATGTGCTTTAGTTTGATGGAACAGAGAACAAATACTCGTCGAGAATTATGAACTTGCTTTCGCCAGTACGTTTACAAGTGCTTGGCTGTTTTCTATGCATCATTTTAGTACTTGCTGCGTTCCTGTGTGCACAACCATTATCGGATGTGACACGTTTGTAACACATGTGCACCAAACACTCGGAGCTGGTTTGGAAGGCCGTGTCTTTGGCTATTTGGAAAGAGCTAAATGCGAGAGTTTTCAATAAAAAGCTACCCTACCTCCAATCCTTCTCGGATCCTTCTCGGGATCTTCAAGGAGAAGCTTTGGCTATTTGAAAAGAGCGAAATGCAAGAGTTTTCAATAACAAAGCTACCCTGCCTCCAATCCTTCTCAGGATCTTCGAGGGAAGCTGGACTTGCGTCGCCGTGTGTGCCACTTTTTTGAGTCATGTAATTTTGGGCGAGTAAGGGCATCTCCACCTAACCGACCCATTCGATCACGGGATGTCCGAATTGGTCTGCTCGGACGCCCTGGCGGTGAAAACCCGCTCCAGCGATTCGACCCAAACGATCAAGCACGTTCGGGCTGACCCATTCCTGGCCCAAATATGTGCTCGAAATGCGTTGTCGCGGAAAGAGCACGTGTCCTCCCTCGCGTCCACGCACGGGCCGGCCTGGTAGTGATTGGGGCGCACCAATGACGTTGGCTCGTCTCTCGGGAAAGGATTCCGGCGCCATCGTCTCCCGCCGGTTCCGATTCCCTTTCGCGTCTGTTCTGGCTGGTTCCCTCCATTTCCGGTAGTTCCTGGCGCTTCACGCGGGCTTTCCCACCGGAGCGGTTGCTCCGTTATAAAAAGGGGCGAGCCCCGTGGAGTAGCGGCGCAACACTGCACCTCCGAAAACAACATGCCTTGCCTCCCTGTAATGACCCAAAGAAATGGGAGGAGGGGCTAGGGACTGATATTGAATTTGTGCATTCATAATATGCCATAAAATTTTGAATTTGAACTTTTTTTTGCATTGAGTGAAAACACTTGAGGATTTGAACTAGAGTTGAGTTCGACTCAAGTCAACTCTAGAATTTTAATTCAATTCGAAATTTGAAATGTTAGAGTTGAGTTTGACACAATCACAACCACACACACATTTGACCTAGCAAGTCGATGAATTAAACCACACACCATTTGGAACTCAAGAATATATGGGTTACTTGCCTACTCACTTCTAAATAAGAAATCACAATCACTTATTCCATCTTATTCATCTGGTATCTTCACTATTACCATAAACCGTTTCTCTCCGCGCCTAACTTCTCTTCTGCAGGAACCTCGAACACCTTTCTCGTCTTTACTTTTATGCTATTTAATTCTCGCTTTTTTCTTTACGCAAGTTTTCTCTATTATTCACTCACCACCCTTCCACCTTAAACAATTGTAGTCAATTCACTCAAGACAGGTGACACCTCGAGTGCAACAGAAACGCCGCATAAAAACACTTACCTAGGCTCCTTATTGGGATCGATATAAAAACTGGAATTAATACTTCCGCGAAAACATGCTCTCACGAACCTGTGCACTTGCAAGCCATCATCATGCCATGACTCTTCTTCTATTTTAATGGAATGGGGCAAATATTTTGCCTACCGTTCGAAAAAAAAACTCGGAGTTGCTGCCAATCTGTCAGGAGATTAGGGAGCCGAGTAGAGCTTTTGTTAGTATGAACATGTTTCATATTGGTTGCGACGCTAATCAAGGTGCCCATTTTGTGTGGATAAACTATAACCTAGACTTCTACCCGTAGATACTCTTTTGAGTGATTGTAATCCTTGCACATGAAGAGATTTGCACCAGAGTGGTGTAGGTTGATTGAGCAATTCATTCAGGAGGTAGTGTTGGAATACGAGTCAATGATGATATTGAACATTATTTCCAGACTGGAAAGGATAGGAAGATCCTTTGTCTCCTATGTTGTTTATGTGTTGGCTATCCTTAGGGCCAAAGAGGATGGACAAATTGGAGGACTCATTTCTCATCTTGTTGATAGAGGGATCTCAATTCTACAATATGCCGATGATATAATATTATTCATAGAACATGAACTACAAATGACCATTAACATGAAACTAATACTATGTATCTTTGAACAGTTATAGGGTTTGAATACTAATTTCTGGAAAAGCAAGATTTTCTGTTTTGGAATGGCAAAAGATGAGGAACACAAGTAAAAAATATTTTTTGGATGTGAGGATAGGTCATTGCCATTTAGATACTTGGGACTACCTATCCGTTATAGAAAAATAATAAATTTAGATTGGCATGTAGTAGTAACGTGATTTGAAGGTAGGTTCGGTTGCTGGAAGGGCAAACTTTTATCCTATGGTGATAATTTTGTCCTAATCAATTCTATTCTAACAAGCTTACCAATTTTATGTTGTCGTTTCTCGAGATACCCAAGGGGATACGAAAATGACTTGATTTTTATAGCTCTCATATTTTTTGGTAAAGTGATGAGAATAAAATAATTATAGACTGACAAAGTGGAATATAGTTTATAGGCAAAAGGACCAAGGTGGTATTGGTATTGAGGCACTTGAGATAAAGAATAAATGTTTACTAAGCAAATGACCTTATGAACTAATTAGCAAGGATGAGAGGTGGCAAGAGTTATTACATAATAAGTACCTTAGTCAAAAACTTATTTCTCAAGTTCACATAAAACCAACATGACTCGCAATTTTGAAAAGGATTTACGCGGTTAAAGAACAGGTTCTTTGCTAGAGGTTATTTTCAAATCAGGGATGGGTTGTGCACTAGATTTTGGGAGAATACATGGGTGGGAGATACACCGTTGGCCCATCAGTATCCATCTTTATATGAAATTGCGCCACTAGAAAATATTACATATATTTTAGTTAATGTACAAATGAATATTGGGTTCATGAGGTTACTAATGGGTTCTGAGTGGACATCATGGCTACACTTACGCCACCAATGCGAATTCTAGACTTAGATATAGTGTGTACTCTATTCGACTAATTCCCAAACAAATTTTATATATTAGCTAGAGGAGGGAGATTATATAAGAAGTTTACAACATGTAATGCCCCCAAATCGGGTCTATGGAGATCTTAGCATTTCCGTCAAAATCCGCATAGAAGCGATTCAAAGATGCCCATCAGAGGCATTCATGTGGGTGGGTTTTATTACAAATAGTTACATCGCAACAATTTACAACATAACCCACAAGATATATATATATATATATATATATATATACATGAAATAAGCTAAACATAAATCTCTCACACTACACTCTCCTATCATCTCTTTCAAGCATTGTTCTCAATACATCCCCATAAAATGCTATTTTTTTTCAATGCCAAACAACACTCTAAAATTTTAGGGTTTGCCAATATAAGGCTGTACACTCTATAGAGTCCATACTACTTCAACCACTTTGCCATAAAGCATTTGCATACAACCTATTATAAGCCTTGTTCTCACTACATTCCGTTTAGCTTCTAAAATTTTCTAGGCCAAACAACTCTCTAAAAGTTTAGGGTTTGTCCATGCACAACTAGCATGTAGCAAATCCATGCGATATATATATACGACGCGGATTTGCTACACACAGGCATCGCTGTGCATAGGCTTAGGACCGTTGGATATAGAGATCACATGCATATGCTCTTTTAGATGCTAGTGGCTGGCTATTTCATTGCATAAACGGCGTCTAACGGTGTCTATTTGGCTGTGCATGCATGCAATGCTAGAGTTTTGGACAAACCCTAAAACTTTTAGAGAGTTGTTTGGCCTAGAAAATTTTAGAAGCTAAAAGGGAATATAGTGAGAACAAGGCTTATAATAGGTTTGCATGCAAATGCTTCATGGCAAAGTGGTTGTGCTAGTATGGAAACCCTAACTATATGGCTATAGAATGTACCACCTTATTTGGCAAACCCTAAAATTTTAGAGTGCTGTTTGGCTGAGAAAAATTTAGCACCTAATATGGGGATGTATTGAGAACAAGGCTTATAAGAGATAGACGGGAGAGTGCAGTGTCTTTTTTTGGCGGAAGAGATTTAATTCTCGCGCGGGACTGTTTGTTCTTTTTGTGTTTTGTGCATGCAACTTTTGTGTAGCTGCTAATTTGATGAAAGAATGAATAAAGCTTATTTGGCTTAGGGTTTTGTGCATGTAGCCTTTTGTGTAGCTGGCTAATTTGATGAAACATTGAATAAGGCTTAGTTCGATTTGTGCTAGTGCGCATGTTGCTTGAGTGTAGCTGGCTAATTTGATGAAAGAATGAATAAGGCTTATTTGGGTTAGGGTTTGTGCATGGAACAACATAGGGTTTGCATGGTAGTAACGACGTTAGAAATGTCATATGGGGATCAAGCCTTTTGGGTATGGTAACATGTTCTCCCTATATCAAAAGTGGAGAGAATCAACAGTGGATACCCTATGCGCAGCTACGACCGTGTTTAGCTGGCTATTTTCCTATATATATATTTATATATATACAACAACGACTCAACGAGCCAAGAACACAAATTATACAATACAAATATACAAATTACAATGAAACTAAATAGCATCTGAGTATGGATAAGAACCATATGGGACTAAGAGTCCCGATGAATAACCAATCGGCGTCCAAGCCCCTGCCCATGCCAAGCGGGAAGGATAACCTTGCTAACATCGTCAATAACATACATGCCACACCAAAGAATCTTTACAGGCAAGAGAATTCAATGTTTATTTTCACATGAAAGTGACTAAAGAGATATGCGAGAGAAGGGGAGGAAAACCTAGTGTGGTGATGCCACATCATCGTCGGAGGAGGTTTCGTTACAAAGTCCATGGTCAGATAGACCGAACTATCCCTTCTTGATATAGGATGCACCGTAGATTGTCACCTAAATTAGGTGATCTCCCACTTCACAAAATCCTTGCTCCTTTAAAATCATCACGAAGTTTTCCAAATGGCACCGAGCAGTTTACTAGACCCTCAAAAAGGTAACAAGACTTGGCTAGCACTTGGATCTTCAAACCCTTGCAAAAGACTTATAAAATGTCCTTTGAAAGCACTGTAGAACTCAAGGATTATATGGAGTAGGTGAAAAGGATATATATACAAGTTAAGGTTTAAGCTCATTAAAGGGTTTCCTCTCTTCTGTTCTCAGCTCACTCACTTTCCACTTTCCACAGAATAGAGGTGCGTATGTATATGTGATAAACCACAAATGTAGGATATCAATTAGAGTATCTTTCGATAAGTAATGAGTGTTGAATCCACGAGGAGTTAAAGGAATTGGTTAGTAGATCTAGCAAGCAAAACAATAAAAGATGCAAAATTTTATATTTCTAGATTTATAGTTATTAGAAAGTAAATAATAAGTAAAGTAAAATGCAAGTAAAGTCAATTGCAAGTGAAGTACTTTTCAAAGAAAGTCCAATGCTCTATGAAGTTACACCACTATTGATTGGTCCTATGGACACTTTCGTGAGCAATCAAAGGATCTATTAAGACATAAATGTCCAACCAATGCTTTAACGTTTTGGGGTCCCCGATCAAGAACCCTCCTATTGCAACTCTAAGATTCGGGACACAGTTGCTATCATCTATGGCCATCCCTCCTCTCTTCGCCACTCTAAGGTGCATTCCTATGAGCCATATAGGTAAAATAACATACATTCGACGTTCATATATTACCATCATAGAACCACAATAAAGTATAGAACTTGTCCAAATACTCACAACACACTATATAAAAATCATGGCTAATTCATCCTATGCCCCTCAGAAACATGGGGAACTATTCTCAATGATGGAACATGATGAAAATCAGTGACATATGAAATACAACACAATGAAAGTATAAGTTTACCAGAAGATAATAATAAGTTAACAGTCCCTAGAAAACTATTCTAGTGTTCCAATCTACCACAAATTGTGAGGGGGAATGACATCGATGTCGGGATGAAAATGGTGTTGTTGTTGGTGGTGATGAAGATGATGTTGTCGGCACTCCTCCCTACGCCAAGGATCGGTACGATAATGGCAACGATTTCCCCTCCGACGGCGATTGCAGGACATCAAGATCCACCCTCTCCTGGAGAAGGAGGAGACTATCGCCTGCACCGCCACATCCAAATCTTGAAAAAATGCCTTAAGTTTTTAGATGACACAGAGCATCTATAAAAAATGTTAGAGGTGAGGCGACGCTTGAGGCGCCTGTGAAACCACACCATCAGACCCATCCCGGGCCTCGTGGTTTGCTTCGTTGACTTCCAATGCCCCACAATCTTCAACCTTACGAAAAGATGACGTGGTATTCTTTCCAGATTTATTTGACTTCCCCAAAGTCTGAAACTGAAAAAGGAAACCCTTTTTTTGCCTCACATAAATAAATACCAATGCAGGTTTCGGAAGAAATACCCATATATCATCTATATGAGGGAGGATAATGCAATCTCAATGTGAATAACAATATAAACTAGTATAATATAATTATACAAAATGCATGTATGAAAGTGGAAAGGTGAATATCTGATGCTAGAGGATAAAAGAATGCACTCGGTAGTTTTTGTTGGAGATATGCCCTAGAGGCAATAATAAATGTAGTTATTATTATATATCTTTGTGTTTATGATAAATGTTTATATTCATGCTATAATAGTATTAACAAGGAAACATTAATACTTGTGTGAATTGTAAACTTAATTTGAAGTCCCTAGTAAAGCCTCTATATAATACTAGCTTGTTGGTTAATAGATGATTGTGGTTTCCCTATCATGAACATTGAGATGTTATTAACAACAAGATCATATCGTTAGGAGAATGATATGGTGGACATACTCCTATAGATAAGCGTAGCATAAAGATCAAGTCATTTCAATAGTTCAATTGCTATATGCTTTCTAATACATAGTAACCTAATTCCTTTGACCATGAGATCATGCATATCACCTTTACTGGATGGATGCTTTGATGTCATCAAACACCACACCGTAACAGGGTGGCTATAAAGGTGGCATTGAGTGTTCGGAAAGTATTGGTTGAAACACATGGATCAAGAGTGGGATTTGTCCATCCACATGACGGATAGATATTCTCTGGGCCCTCTCGGTGAAATGTCATCCAATTAGCTTGCAAGCATGTGACTTGGTCACAAGGGATCACATATCACGGGAACGAGAAAAGAGTACTTATCAGTAACGAGGATGAACTAGGTATGCAGAGATACCGACGATCATAACCTCGGATAAGTAACATATCGTGAGACAAAGGGAAATTGGTATCGTATGTAAGTGGTTCATTCGATCGCAAAGTAATCGTAGAAATATGTGGGAGCCATATGAATTTCCAGATTCCTCTATTGGTTATTGTTAGGAGAAGTGTCTCGATCATGTCCGCATAATTCACGAACCGTAGGGAGACACACTTAAGGATTGACGATTGTTTGAGTAGTTATGGTATTATGAGAAAGAGACCGAATGTTGTTCGAGTCTCGGATGGGATCCGGATATCACGAGGTGATCCGGAATGGTCCGAGAATAAGATTCATATAAGGAAAGTCCGTTTCGGAGTTGGGGAATGGTTCCGTGTTTTCATCGGGAACATTCTAGAAGGTCCTTAATGTCCGCACTCCGGGAGGGGGAAGGGTACATGAATGTGTCATTACATATTGGAATGATTGCATCATGTACTAGGTGTTCTTGCTGTCCAAAATAAAGGGTTTATTTAAATCCTAAATTGAAAAGTCAAACGGCTAGTTTGAAAGTCAAACGGCAAGTTTTGGAAAGTGGAAAGAGGAGGAGAAGTGGAAACCGAGTTGGGGAGGGATTCCCTCCCCCCCAAGCCGGCGCCCCACCGCAAGGCCGCGTTGGGGAGGACCCACTCCACCTCCCTTGGCCAGCCCTCCCACCTATATAAGGAGGGGCAGGGCTCCCTCACACACACTAGTTCCTATCCTCTAAACTAAACCCTAGATCTAAACCCCTTTAGAGCTATTTGATTTAGAGCCTTCTAATTGGTTTAGAGCCTTCTAATTGGTGTGTCTAATTACTAGACCACTAATAGCCTCTCTCATAAGCTCCACCATACTGCACCGGCTTAAGGCGAAGCCTGGGATCTCCCTCTACTTCGGTACGCCACAGTCTGGGAATCGCGAGGAGAGTGCTACAACCTCCGCCTGCTGGAACAAGGGAGAGGAAGGTCTTCGTCGAAAACCGAACGTGTGACCAACTACGGGAGCGCTGAACGCGTGGCGGAAGGATCGTCACGCGATCTTGAGATCGGAAAGAGTACGACTACATCACCCACGAGAATCTGCTCGTTAAACACTTTGGAATCTTCGAGGGTGAGTTATTCCATCGACTCGTTGCTGCAATCTAGTAGATAGATCTTGGCTTGTTTGTTTGTATGCGATAGAAAATTTTTGTTTTCCATGCTATGAACCCCTATAGTGGTATCAGAGCCGTGTCTATATGTAGATCTGTTGCACGAGTAGAACACAATGGTCATTGTGGGCGTTGATGCTTTTATTGTAGATTGCTTTTTGTGTACTTTTCATCTTGCGGTATGTTGGGATGAAGGCCCGGCTAACCTTACATGACATCGTTCATGAGACTTGCTCCACGTTTGACATGCAACTCGTATTGCATAAGTGGCTTTGCGGGTGCCTGTTTCTCCTAGCATAGTAAAGATCCAATTTACAACGGGTGATCAACAATGCTAGTATCAATGTTGTGGTTCTTGTTCGTAAGTTAGAACGACACTTATTGAAAGCCCCAAACCACGTAAAATATGCAAAGAAAGTAGAGGCGTCTAACTTTGTTTTGGGGGTGCAAAGTGATGTGATATGGCCATGATTGTGATTATATTTGATGTATGCAATGTTCCTTATTGTAAGTTGGCAACGGAGCCAAATGGTTGTCTTTAATTTGTTAAGACCCGTGTCTATTCAAAATAGTTGTAATAGTTGAAGCCGGTGGGCGACAACCATGAAGAAGCGCCATTGACCTTGATGCTATGCGGTGATGATGGAGATCATGTTCGTGCTTGAAGATGGAGATCGAAGCACAAAGAAGAAAGGCCATATCATATCACATATTATGAATTGCATGTGATGTTAATCCTTTATGCATCTTGTATTGCTTAGTAGACGGCGGTAGCATTATAAGATGATCCCTCATGCACATAAATTTCAAGTTCTAAAGTGTTCACCCTTAGTATGCACCGTTGCCAAAGCTTGTCGCTCAAGCACCACGTGATGATCGGGTGTCTTTGATTCCGGGTGAATACAACGTAAAGCCAGATTTGCTTATGCGATAGCTAAGGTTTGATCTTGACGAGCCTAGCATGTACAGACATGGCCTCGTGAACACGGATCGCCGAAAAGGTAAAGCATGAATCATATAGTAGATATGATGAACATGATGATTGTTCGCCATTGAAACTATATCAACTCTCGTGATGATCGGTGTTGATGTAGTGGATTTGGTTCGTGATCACTAAAACAATGTGAGGGATGTTGTTTTGAGTGGAGTTCACCTAGTTTAATTTCATTAATTAATTTGAACTCAATTTGTCATAAACTTAGTCTAAACTATTGCAAATATGTTGTAGATCAATGGCAGCCCCTACCATCAATTTTAATGCTCCTAGAGAAAGAAAAGTTGAAAAACAATGGAAGCAACTTCATGGATTGGTTCCGCAATTTGAGGATTGTCCTCACATGGTAATTTGACCTATGTTGGATGCACCGCTAGGTGACCCACTGCTGATGCTACCGATGAAGTAAAGAATGTTTACCTTGCTCGGAAGAATCAGTACTCCATAGTTCGTGTGCTATCTTGTATGGTTTAGAATCGAGCTTGTAAAAGGTTTGAAGAGTCGACCCATATGATATTGTCGAGGATCTCAAATTAATCTTTGAGACTCATGCGGCAATTGAAAGTTATGAAGCTTCTGAAAAGTTCTTTAACTGCAAGATGGAAGAGGGTAGCTCCGTCAGTGAGCATGTGCTTAAGATGTCTGGGCACGCGAATAAACTTCAAAGCTTGGGTATAGTGATTCCTAATACTTTGGGGGTTTACCGCATCCTCCAATCACTACCACCAAGTTACAAGAACTTTGTGATGAACTACAACATGCGTAACATGAACAAAGAGTTGCCAGAACTATTTGCTATGTTAAAATCTGCAGAAGTGGAGATCAAGAAAGAGCACCAAGTGTTGATGGTCAATAAGACCACCAAATTCAAGAAAGGCAAGTCTAAGCAAAAGGGACACTTCAAGAAGGGTGGTAAGAAAGCTGCCACGCCGACGAAGAGGACCAAGGCTGGACCCAAGCCTGATACTGAGTGCTTTTACTGCAAGGGAGAAGGTCACTGGAAGCGGAATTGCCCAAAGTACTTGGCGGATTTGAAGAACGGCAACATCAAGAAGAAAGGTATATCCGATATACATGTTATTGATGTGTATCTCACTAGTATTCGTAGTAGTGCTCGGGTATTTTATCTTGGTTCGGTTGCTCATATTTGTAACTCAAACAGAGCTGCGAATAAACGGAAGCTAGTGAAGAACGAGGTGACGATCTTGGCGTGGAAACGGATCAAAGGTTGATGTGATCGCGGTCGGCACGCTACCTCTTCATCTACCATCGGGATTAGTTTTATACTTAAATAATTGTTATTTGGTGCCTGCGTTAAGCATGAACATTATATCGGGATCTTGTTTATTGCGAGACGGTTACTTGTTTAAATCCGAGAATAATGGTTGTTCGATTTATATGAGTAATATGTTTTATGCACATGCACCTTTGATAGATGGTCTATTCTTGTTGAATCTCGATAGTGGAAATACACATATCAACAACATTGAGGCTAAACGTTTGAAATCAAGCGATAATTCGACCTATATGTGGCACTGTTGTCTTGGTCACATTGGAGTGAAGCGTATGAAGAAACTCCATTCCGATGGACTTCTTGAATCACTTGATTTTGAATCACTTGAAAGATGCGAAGCATGTCTGATGGGTAAAATGACTAAGACTCCATTTTCTGGTATAATGGAGCGAGCTACGGACTTATTGGAAATCATACATACCGATGTGTGGTCCAATGAGTGTAGCATCGCGCGGTGGTTATCGTTATGTTCTTACCTTCACGGATGATTTGAGTAGATATGGGTATATCTATTTCATGAAACATAAGTCCGAAACTTTCGAGAAGTTTAAGGAGTTTCAAAGTGAGGTAGAGAATCAACGTAACAAAAAGATTAAATTTCTACGTTCTGATCGTGGAGGTGAATATCTGTGTTACGAGGTTGGCGAGCATTTGAAGAAATGTGGAATACTTTCGCGATTGACACCGCCGGAACACCACAACAGAATGGTGTGTCTGAACGTCAGAATCGAACTCTCTTAGATATGGTTCGCTCTATGATGTCACTTACAGATTTACCGCTATCATTTTGGGGTTATGCATTAGAAACAGCCGCATTCACTTTAAATAGGGCACCATCTAAATGCTGAAACGACACCGTATGAATTATGGTTTGGGAAGAAACCTAAATTGTCGCTCCTTAAAGTTTGGGGATGAAGCCTATGTAAAGAAGTTACAACCGGACAAGCTTGAACCCAAAGCGGAAAAATGCGTCTTCATAGGATACCAAGGAAACTATTGGGTATACCTTCTATCATAGATCCGAAGGCAAAATCTTCGGTTAAGAATGGATCCTTTCTAGAGAAGGAATTTCTCTCGAAAGAAGTGACTGGAAGGAAAGTAGAACTCGACGAGGTTGTCGAACCTTCTCTCGAAATTGCGAGTAGCGCAGCACCGGAAGAAGTTCCTGTGGTGCCTGCACCAATAAGAGAGGAAGCTAATGATGGTGATCATGAAACTTCGGTTGAAGTTGCTACAGAGCCTCGGAGGTCAACGAGAAATCGTACCACCTGCATTGGTATGATTCCGTTATGAATGTCATGTTGGTGGACAACACCGATGACCCTGCGACATATGAGGAAGCGATGATGAGCCCAGATTCCAATAAATGGCAAGAAGCCATGAAATCCGAGATTGGATCCATGTACGAAAACCAAGTATGGACTTTGGTGGACTTACCGGATGGCCGGAAGGCTGTCGAGAACAAATGGATTTTCAAGAAGAAAACAGATGCTGATGGTAATGTTTCTGTCTATAAAGCTCGACTTGTCGCAAAAGGGTTTCGACAAATTCAAGGAGTTGACTACGATGAGACTTTCTCACCAGTAGCGAAGCTAAAGTCTGTGAGGATTATGTTAGCAATCGCTGCATATTATGATTATGAGATATGGCGATGGATGTCAAACAGCATTCCTCAATGGAGACATTGATGAAGAGTTGTATATGATGCAACCCAAAGGTTTTGTCGATCCTAAAGATGCTAACAAGGTATGCAAACTTCAACGGTCCATCTATGGATTGAAGCAAGCATCCCGGTTGGAATCAACGCTTTGATAAGGTAATCAAAATTTTGGTTTTATACAAACTTATGGAGAAGCTTGTATTTACAAGAAAGTGAGTGGGAGCTCTGTAGCATTCTTAATACTGTATGTGGATGACATATTGTTGATTGGGAATGATGTAGACCTTCTTAATAGTGTCAAAGAGTATTTGAATAATAGTTTTTCAATGAAGGATCTTGGCGAAGCGACTTACATATTAGGCATAAAGATTTATAGAGATAGATCAAACGCCAAATATCATTGTCACAAAGTACATATTTGGACAAAGTTCTAAAGAGGTTTGAATGGAAGATAGCAAGAAAGGGTTCTTGCCCATGTTGCTCAATACGACCTTGAGTAAAACTCAAAGTCCGACATCGGCGAAGATAGAGAAAGGATGAGTAAGACTCCTATGCCTCAGCCATAGGATCTCTAATGTATGCCATGCTATGTACTAGACCCGACATCGCATATGTCGTTAGTCTAACTAGCAGATATCAAAGTGATCCAGAGTGGATCATTGGACATGTCAAAAACATCCTTAAGTACTTGAGAAGAACTAAGGATATGGTTCTTTCTTATGGAGGTGATGAACAGCTCGTTGTTAATGGTTACACCGATGTTAGTTGGAACACCGATCCGGATGATTCTAAATCACAACTGGATACGTATTTATTTTGAATGGTGCAGCGTTAGCTGGAGGAGTGCAAAGCAAAGCGTTGTGGCGAGATCTTCAACTGAATCGGAATACATGGTCGCCGGAGGCTTCACAAGAAGCGATATGGATGAAAGAGTTCATTACAGAGCTGGGTGTGGTTCCAAGTGCTGGATCCAATGTCTATTCATCTGTGATAACATGGGCGCCATAGCCAATGCGCAAGAACCAAGGTCACACAAGAAGCAAGCATATCAAGCTGCGTTTCCACGCTATTCGAGAACATATCCGGATGGGGATATAAAGATTTGCAAAGTACACAGATCTGAATGTGGCGGATCCTGACTAAACCTCTCCGAGGGCAAAACATGACCAACACCAAACTGCCATGGGTGTTCGTATATTACCATGTAATCTAGATTAGATGACTCTAGTGCAAGTGGGAGACTGTTGGAGATATGCCCTAGAGGCAATAATAAATGTAGTTATTATTATATATCTTTGTGTTTATGATAAATGTTTATATTCATGCTATAATAGTATTAACAAGGAAACATTAATACTTGTGTGAATTGTAAACTTAATTTGAAGTCCCTAGTAAAGCCTCTATATAATACTAGCTTGTTGGTTAATAGATGATTGTGGTTTCCCTATCATGAACATTGAGATGTTATTAACAACAAGATCATATCGTTAGGAGAATGATATGGTGGACATACTCCTATAGATAAGCGTAGCATAAAGATCAAGTCATTTCAATAGTTCAATTGCTATATGCTTTCTGATACATAGTAACCTAATTCCTTTGACCATGAGATCATGCATATCACCTTTACTGGATGGATGCTTTGATGTCATCAAACACCACACCGTAACAGGGTGGCTATAAAGGTGGCATTGAGTGTTCGGAAAGTATTGGTTGAAACACATGGATCAAGAGTGGGATTTGTCCATCCACATGACGGATAGATATTCTCTGGGCCCTCTCGGTGAAATGTCATCCAATTAGCTTGCAAGCATGTGACTTGGTCACAAGGGATCACATATCACGGGAACGAGAAAAGAGTACTTATCAGTAACAAGGATGAACTAGGTATGCAGAGATACCGACGATCATAACCTCGGATAAGTAACATATCGTGAGACAAAGGGAAATTGGTATCGTATGTAAGTGGTTCATTCGATCGCAAAGTAATCGTAGAAATATGTGGGAGCCATATGAATTTCCAGATTCCTCTATTGGTTATTGTTCGGAGAAGTGTCTCGATCATGTCCGCATAATTCACGAACCGTAGGGAGACACACTTAAGGATTCGACGATTGTTTGAGTAGTTATGGTATTATGAGAAAGAGACCGAATGTTGTTCGGAGTCTCGGATGGGATCCGGGATATCACGAGGTGATCCGGAATGGTCCGGAGAATAAGATTCATATAAGGAAAGTCCTGCTTGGAGTTGGGGAATGGTTCCGGTGTTTCATCGGAACATTCTAGAAGGTCCCGGAATGTCCGCACTGGAGGGGAAGGGTACATGAATGTGTCATTACATATTGGAATGATTGCATCATGTACTAGGTGTTCTTGCTGTCCAAAATAAAGGGTTTATTTAAATCCTAAATTGAAAAGTCAAACGGCTAGTTTGAAAGTCAAACGGCAAGTTTTGGAAAGTGGAAAGAGGAGGAGAAGTGGAAACCGAGTTGGGGAGGGATTCCCTCCTCCCCAAGCCGGCGCCCCACCTCAAGGCCGAGTTGGGGAGGGACTCCACTCCCTCCCCTTGGCCGGCCAGCCCTCCCACCTATATAAGGAGGGGCAGGGCTCCCCTCCTTACACACACAAGTTCCTATCCTCTAAACTAAACCCTAGATCTAAACCCCGGTTTAGAGCTATTTCGGTTTAGAGCCTTCTAATTGGTTTAGAGCCTTCTAATTGGTGTGTCTAATTACTAGACCACTAATAGCCTCTCTCATAAGCTCCACCATACTCGCACCGGCTTAAGGCGAAGCCCTGCGGGATCTCCCCTCTACTTCCGGTACCACGCCGTTGTGCTGCCGGAATCGCGAGGAGAGTGCTACAACCTCCGCTGCCTGCTGGAACAAGGGAGAGGAAGGTCTTCGTCGAGTACCGAACGTGTGACCGACTACGGGAGCGCTGCTGGAACGTGGCGCTGGAAGGATCGTCTACGCGATCTTGAGATCGGAAAGAGTACGACTACATCACCCACGAGAATCTGCTCTCGTTAAACACTTTGGAATCTTCGAGGGTGAGTTATTCCATCGACTCGTTGCTGCAATCTAGTAGATAGATCTTGGCTTGTTTGTTTGTATGCGATAGAATTTTTTTGTTTTCCATGCTACGAACCCCTACAGTTTTGGATGGTGAAACCCGTTAGTACCACACATACTCCCTCAGTTTCAAAATGTAAAATGATTTAGTCTTTTTCTGAAACGCATGTAACTAGATGTGTTTCGTTGTGTAGGTTTATTCATTTTGCTCTGTATCTGCGTACTAAAAGACATACATGTATTTAAAAATGCTAAAATATTTTATATTTTAGAACGGAGGGAGTAGCTCGAAATTTAAAAGGGGCGTTAAGAAGCATTTTCAAAAATACCAACCCAAACTCGGTGGTCGGCATGACCATGAGACATGTGAAAACGAACATCATCCAAGGTACAAGGAACACTCCACTATGTAGCAACTTCTTTCGTTCTTCTTGAAATAGGCTTTCACACCATCCTATAAATAAAAACCTCTGCCCAACTAATACAGAGTGATGAATGGACGCTTTTACAAAGTAAATCAAAGATAAACAACAAATACAAAAGTAATCACAACCCGAAGAATTACTAACTAGAGATGTCACAATGTCTCCTTGTTAGAGCATCCCATGAGGGCTTTCCCATGCTGTTTTTTCATCCAGATGACGAGTTTTCGCCCAGTCGTATTTCCAGAACGCCGAATTTAGCCGGATTTGACCCAGCTTTCATACGGTATTCCTAGGCTGAACCCGACCCGTCGGGAATCGCCTAGAAACGCCAGTTTAAAGGAAAAACTGGTGGGCCAATCTTTTCGGCAAGACATCCCATTTTCCACCACGGCTCTCCCGCGACATAGAGTCTTTTCCCAGCTACCCCCTCGCCGTCATGTCACTGACGGCGTTGCCCTGCCCCGCACATCCGAATCCACGCTGATAGAAAGGTCCACCACCGCCACATCCTTTCCCCTTGCCGCTGGCCTTCTTTTGCCTTTTCGCGCCTTCGCCGACAGCTCGACTCTACTCCAAGATTACGGGAAACTCGCCCGCAAAGTGTTCGGCGTTTTGCCTGTTCGGTCATGTACTCCGACGATGAGGAGATGTTCATCCTGCAGTTGGAGGAAGATACCGCCGTAGCCTCCGAAGATGAAGGGCATATGTGGATCCTCGGCTCCCTAGCCAGACTATACAAGAAGACTGTAGCGCCAAAGCATGGAGGCTCGGAGAAGGGTCGCCAGAAGTGCAAAGCAAGGCAGCAGATGGAGGGCCACTGTATGATGTACGCTGACTACTTCGCCGATGACCCACTGCACGAAGAGACCGTGTTTTGGTGCTATTTCAGGATGCGCCGAAATATCTTCCTCGAGATCGTGCATGCCATTTGGGAGTAGGACCCCTACTTCATATGCAAGAAGGATTGCACTAGCATGGTAGGGTTTTCCTCACTGCAGAAGTGCACGGTGGCGATGAGGTTGCTTGCATACGGAGCTCCGGGTGATAGTGTCGATGACTATCTCCGCATGGCCGAGTCCACCTCTATCGATTGTTTGTACATGTTCTGCAGGGCAGTGATTGCAGTGTTTGTGCCACAATACTTGAGATCACCTACTGCTAAAGGCACTATTCGAATCCTTGCAGTCAATGAAAGTAGAGAATTTCCTAGGATGTTTGGAAGCATCGACTATATGCATTAGCACTGGAAGAACTGTCCATTTGCTTAGCAGGAAATGTACAAATGCCACAAAAGAGGTTACGATGTGATACTCAAGGCAGTTGCTACACAAGATCTCTAGATTTGGCACTCCTTGTTTGACATGGCAGGATCGAACAACGACATCAATGTCTTCTAGTCTTCTACTGTCTTCGTCAAGCTTGTTGAGGATCATGCTCCCCGGTGGATTTTGAGATTAATGGGCACCACTACAACAAGGGATACTATCTTGCAGATGATATCTATCCAAGATGGCTAACATTTGTGAAGACTGTCTCAAGCCCCATGCTTCCCAAGCATGCTCAGTTTTCCAATGAATAATAAGCTTGTAGGAAGGACGTTGAGTTGGCATTTGGTGTGCTCCAACCGAGATTTAAAGTTATCCGGTTCCCTGCTATGACCTGGTCGAAAGATCAGATGTGGGAAGTGATGAACTGTTGCGTAACCCTGTACAACATGATAATTGAGGACGAGCGGAAGCATCTAGTGGATTTGGTCGAGCAGGAGGAGTCATACTATAGACAGGGGCCTCCTGCAGAGTCTGATCACCAGGTGCCGACATCGTCGACTGCCTTCATCGCCATACGTCAGGAGATCCGAGACTTGGCAGTGCATCAACAACTGCAAGATGATCTGATCGAGCACAAATTGAGACGTAAGGGGAACACATAGCAGCTATGTCGAACATGATACCGACATCTGGACGAATTATACCGAACTATGTTGTGTTTCATCCTATGCCGAACTATGTTGTGTTTAATTTTAAGCCGAACTATGTCAAACGTTGCTATGTATTTAATATTATGCCGAACTGCATAAATTTGAGCCGAATTCGGGCGAAATGTTGCCAAATTTTCCTAAAAAACGCATGACTAGAAACCCCACCTGACAACGCGAGTGGGAACTCGGCCATTCTTAGGCCAAAAGTTGCATCCATCCGGCGCTAAATAGCGCCGGATTTGGCCTGGAAATGCTGAACGAGTGAAGATGCTCTTAACCCACAAGACATCACCACATGCATCCACCAAGTTGCGCCGGAGAGGGCCTCCTGCCCTCTTGCTCTAGGATGTGGAGCGCCAATCCCACCAGCGAAAAACAAGGACAAATAGTGGTGATAACTAGCTTGCCGATGACAGCCGAACGCCCCATGCCAGCACTGGAAGTGCCTCGAGATAGGATCTAAGCTAGCTTATGATGACAACGAAACAAGATCGCAAGGTACCAGAGCTCCATAACAACACCCCCGGGAGGGTGATGACTGACGACGCAGCACATCGTTATCGTTCCTACCGAGACAGTTAAGGGTTTTCATACGTAGCCTGGTCGCAGAGAATGTAACCGCAACGACACCCCAAGAGGGTTACGAACATCCACATGTATCGCTAACGACCCTCGGCGTCTAGAGGAACCGACCAGCCAAGCTGCCTACACCCTGGGCACACGCCATCACCTCGCCGCCTGTCTCCTCGCCCCTTGGCGTCTGGAGGAACCGTCCAGCCAAGCCGACTACACCCTGGCACACGCCATCACCTCGCCGCCCGTCTGGTCGCCCCTACAAGCCGAGCCCGAGCACTGCCTCGTTGTGACGACCACGCCACGCCTTGGCCGGTGGCACATCCCCACGTCCACCCCGCCGAGCAAGAGGCACTGGCGGGCACACATGTATTCATGGGTATCAGCTGAATACCCATTATTTTCAGTAAAACAAAATCACGTACTAGTCTCCTGGCCTCTAGCCAAACAAATGTGGTTGTACTCTTGGGCCATAGCATCTCCCGTACTAGTCATTTGACCTCTCAAGCAGTTTAGGCGAGGCGTCCAGCTCCAATCTCGCTCGATCAACACACCAGGTCGTATGCAATGGATTCTGTTGATGAGGAGGCCAAGCACAGGACAGCCGTCAGGGGGTTCTAAACACAGGCCACACACAGAGTGCAGAAGCCAGCGAGTCCGAGATTTCTCACATAACAGGGTTCTAAAATCTGAATCCTCAGTAATTTCTTTTCCAATTTCTAAACTAGCAAAACAAAAGTTAGCTCTTCTAGTTAAATTATTTAATGATTGATTGGTTACATATCTTGAGAAGGAATTCTTTTTCCAAGTTGAAGATGCAATCATATTAGGTTTCCAAGCCTTGAAGAACCACAAAGTTGTGCTATGAGTTTACAAATGGATACGTTATTTCTCTAGTATTGTCAATCTTTTGTCTCATGCACTTTCTTCTTGAACAAGTGAACCTTCACATTTTTGCATTCGAATTTTTTGTAACTCTGAATACCCATTGTCAGCATCTTGTTCCCGCCCATGGCAAGAGGACGAAGAGGCCTTGCCGCCGCCGACCGAGCTCCGTCCAGCCGCGCCCCTGGTGGCGGCGAAGGAGGAGGAGGGAGGAGGGAGGAGGGGGAGGGGTAGAGGGAGGGACCGGTGGCTTGATATAAGGTTTCCTCCCCGTGGCCATGCCGGAACGACGCCGGAGGGGTATCCACGATCAAGTCAGCTTGTTGATTGCACATTTTGCGGAGGGTCAGTCCGTCAGGCTACGAAGCTAAACTTGTCGAATTACCAAACCTTTGAATGCGTACGAAAGTAACGGAACCAAGTCAATGTCATAAACAAAATGATCGTTTGGCCCCAAATCAGCGATGTCTTCTCTAACATTTCCTCTATAATCTCAAAGAATTGGGTGGGCTTTACATTGCCGGTCGAATACCAAGCAAACAATGTACAGGCCGTGTCAAGACAGCAGCCATAGTGACAGTAGAATGCTCTGATTCGGCTATGATTAGTCTCCTCATTCCGCCGCGCGGCCAAGCCCAGCCGGCACAAACCGTCGGGCGCCCGGCGACGAGGCCGGTCGAAGAGAGAGAGAGGAGGGGCGTGGGGATGCCGAAGCGCCTACAAGGCGGCGTCGAGGAGCATGCGGTCGGCGAACCGCTGGAGCGCCTCGCGCATCCACGAGTGCGGGCACCGGTCCATGGCCTCCCGCACGGTGACCCAGGTCCGGCCGCGCCCGGACATCTCGGGCCAGTGGTCCAGCTCGTCGGTGACGCGCAGCGGGAACATGAAGCCCTCGTAGGTGGCGTCGTACCGGCGGCTCCGGTAGTACCAGTTCCCCAGCGTGGCTCCCGTCTCGCCGCGCACGCCGGCCTCCTCCAGGGCCTCGCGCCGCGCCGCCTCGTCCATGGACTCGTCCAGCTCCCACCCGCCCTTGGGGAACATCACGCCGGCGCTGGCGCCCTTCTTCCTGGAGCAGATGACGAGCACCTCCACCTCGCCGTCGTCCCCGCGCACCCGGTACGGGATGCACCCCACCACGATGCGCCCGCCGGTGCTCGCGCTGTACCGCTGCAGGTCGCGCCCCTGTCTGGCAACCATCACCGCCGCCATGGATATACGTAGTACCAAAGATCAACAACGAGCTATCCCCTTCAACAATCTTTCGAATTCTTGGTTTCTTGGATTTGCTTGCTCGATGGCGAACTGCTCGAGGAGGGATCGGAGGTAAGGAGAGTTTGTGTCTCAAATATGGGGCTCTGTTGCGCTATCTTGGGATCTGCCAGTGGGAGGGGTAGCTGGAGGCAAATGGGGGCCGGGATGCCTGGCTATTAATAGGAAAGGCGTGGGCGCGTCCTGGTTGTTGTGGTTGGCATTGGCAGGCAGCGTCGTTGCAGAGTGAGGGGATGGAGCGTGACAAAGGTGGGGCAGTTCGACGACAAAAAAGGTAGGCAGTTTGTGCCCAGGTGGCGCGTGGACACGGTGCACAGGGCAGGTCTATATGTTGCGTGTATATATCTGGTTCCCTTTCCTGTCCTGCCTGTGGTGACCCTTTTTTTTTTTTGCGGGTCTGCCTGTGGTGACCCTTATTTGGGCACCCAGCGGTTTTGAGATTTTGGTGCATGAGAGTATGTGTTCCCGATGCTTGTGACGATCTAGAGGATTTGACTTCCGTGGCTCAGCTCAAGCTCTTCTATGTTCTTACTACTATAGCAGAGCCATTTTTCTAGAAGCATGGAAAAGATGGGTGGATGATTACGTTCAAACGATCACGTATTGTTGTGGATGTCAACCAAAGAAGTTGAGTTGTTCAAAAATAATTGAACCATTGTTGAAAAGAGACCGCTTGAAGTTATGCCCATATAGTCTACCCTTTTCTTTTCTTATTCTCTTGCTATGAAAAGGTTTCTAGAAAGAGGCACAAAAAACGACTTGAGTCCTTTTATTGTTAACTGAACTTTTTCTACCAAATCTACTCAAGTATCTACTATGTGAACAAAAAATAAGCCGGGAAGATACTTCCAGTGCAATACGCAACTTTGACGATTAATCAAATGATGAATATGTACAAGTAACAACATAAATGGGTTTATCGCTATAATGTTATGCCACCGGTTACGAAGTTGTTGTTATGCACAGACTTTTGCACTCACGTCGCTTGACCATGGACAATCATACATTGCACCACCTTGTCTGCAAAAAAAAAAAAAACCCCAAAGGTATTGCAAAAATCATGCGAGCGTGCAATTATTACAACCCAAATTGTGCTGGAAGGATTTCATTGCCAGGATTTAGGTACGGTACAATCATCACGTGGATGTGGTGGAAAACTACAACCGGACATCGCCTCGACATGGGCTAATTTCGACCACGTGCACACTTGACCAAGTTCTCGAACCGTCATGTTTGCATGTAAATCTTGGCCGCTAGTTCACTTGTTCGAAATCATTTTGTAGCAGGTGACCTTTACGGTTAAACATAGTATGAATTTGCAAATGCATAGCTAGATTATTTTAAAAAAAATCATCACTATCGAACATTTCAAAATCATTTCGTTATTAATTCTATAAAGGTGTTGAAAAAAAATTGGTATCGATTTTCTCTGCTGACGTGTTGAGAGTTCAGACCACGCACATAATAAGACGTCACGTGTTGAACAAGAGATTGGTACTAATTACTTACCCTTCTTATTTATGTTTTGCGTGTGACACGTGACCGTGGGCAATGAATACGACTGCGGACAGTTAATCTGTTACCACGCCAGATTAGAACGGTCCATGGACCGCGCGCAGGCACGGGGAGGGGAGGTCGGACAAACGGGGAATCAAGCGCGTATGGGAGGAGCATCTCCGGCTTCGCAGCTGCTTCTCCCTCCGGGAGACTGGAGGGCGCCCGTCAGAGGTGAGACTCCTCACGCGCCAAGCCTCCGGGCACGCGCGTGGGCGTGAAGGCAACGGCAGCGCGCGCGTGGCACAGGGCGCTCCACTGCCTCGCGCTGAGGCCGGCGCCGCCAGTTTCATGCGGTCGCCGGTCGGCGGCGGTGGGATAGATCCGATCGATCGAGTCTGACATGGGTGCGCGCGTCGGTGCCCAAGGTCGCCGGCGCTGACTGCGATCCACCTGCCTCGTGCCACACAATTAAATGACGTGCGAGACTAAATCATCCGGAGGTAGATGCGTCGATCACGCACGCCCATGTGCATTGGCCAAGTACTACTACTACTACTAAATGAAGCATCTGATCTTCGCTTCTTCTGGCATAATGCACGGGCGGGCATGGCGGCACGGGATATATGGGAGAATGGGGCGGCCGACTTTCTCACGCTGCCGCGCCGACCACCCGCGCACTACCTATTAATCTTATCATCGCTCTAGGGCTGCCAACAACAACCACAAGGTTTGACATTTCGGCTAAGGGCATCTCGAGCGCACCGACCTTTTTCGGACATTAACTATGTCTGTTTGTCCGTTTTGGGCAAGGTGCACCTAGCGGACCGGCCCATTTGGTCCGGGCCACTCTAGTGTTTTTTCCCCATTTCAATCAGTTGCCTTATATGAATGAAAATGACAATAAAAAATAAATTTGCTAGCAAATAAATTATCACTAATTAGGATATCACGGAGTTCACATGCCTTGATACCGAATCAAATGCAAAATGGCACAAGTCTCATATACCGAAAATGCAAAATAAGATAGATCAACGCGTTCACGGATCTCTGTTTGTTTTTTCTCAAACCAAGTCCTTTGAGCCAGGTCCATGGTGCTCAAGTCCAGTGGCGGACCTTGAACAATATTATAGGAGGGGCCAAAAGACAATAGATAGCAGTTGGGGGCCAGATTGAATTATTTTGTGTTTTGTATGGTAAAAAATAATAAATACTGAGTAGTATGGTATAAATTGTAGTTGAGTTTGGGGGGCCATGGCTCCTTTTGGTCTCCACTAAGGTCCGCCTCTGCTCAAGTCCATCATCATGATCCAAGTTTACCCTCGACCATCACTTTGGCCTCGACCTTCTTGGCTCTTGACCCTGCATTGCTCTCTTCAATCTCAAGAACTCTCTGTTGAAGATCAAAAAAGGTTCCAATTGTGGCCTCTCCCGGCGTCGCCTCTCTTCTCTCTTGGCATTTGCCTCCTCCTTCTCGAAAATCAACCCCTTTAATGTCTCATGCAATACAAGTGAGGATGCTTGTCGGTTGGGATCTTGCTTGTGACATTGTGGCCCCTTGGTCGAACGACACGTCCACCATTGTTTGGTCTATCCTCTTCAAGATCGACGAACTATGATCCATTGCCATGCTTCTTCGAGACGTAGGACTCTTTTGATATAGGGCATAGCTCGTTTCTCACTTAGGATATTTCTTGATAATCATCAAACAAGGTCAACGTGAATGGCTTGTTGTCATATTTCTCAATAAAGTACTCCATAACCTGGGATGCCCCTGTTGATGATGCCTTTTTATCAGGTGTTAGTGTGAACCCCTGGTTGTTACCCGCCTACTAATATGGACGTGTATAAGGAACATGCTTGAGTAGTGCTAATCGGGTCATCTGTGCTGTTAATGTGCTTATCTATGTTGATTTATCAGGTTATCTGTGCTGTTAATCTTCTTATTTATGATGCTTATCAGGTTATTGGTGTTGTTTATTCAGTTCGGTATTGTGTAACCCTGTGGTGGTAAGATAACCATTTTTAAATTAGGTAACGAGATCGCAGATTTACACATAACTAAGCACCTTTGTTTTTATCTTACACTCGGATAAGTCACGTGCAAACAAACAACAAACCCAATTTACACCAAAATCCAATCCGGGCAAGCAAATGGTGTAGAATGAATATGGCCCAATCTCGGGATCACATACTTAGCTGCAGCAGCGCAGTGTCTGTGCTGACGGTCGGTTGGATTATAATCTGCCGTGATAACAAAAAATACAAGTGCTATCATCGTGCAGGGACGTGCCAGTCCTCCTGCAAACTAAGCGCATTATTTATTTATTTTCACGGCTGGTGACCGTGGCAACACGCTTCGTGAAAGAATAGCTATGACATACACAGCTCATCCTCGCGCATTGTCCGACGGAAGGTGCGCAGGTTCAACTTGACTGACTGTGCGTCCGTACGTCCGACCTCCGTCACCCGTGGCCAAAGCTAGCGGTCCAGCATGGCGTGTACGCACTCTCCGATCGATCGCGACGCTGCTGCGATCCACACAGGCGGCCGACGTCCCGTCGGCAGCAGGGCCACCACACCCCAAATCCAGATCCACGCTAGTAGTAATATTCTTTTCTGGTATGATGAAATCGACGCTAATTGAGCGCGCACGTCCGTTCTCTTTGCTCGCGCGCGAGGCTGACACCAAGTTGCCACGATTTTGTGTTTTGTATGTATAAAGCCATGACGTCAGCGTTTTCTTACGGTTGTCACGTTTGGATTTTCGCTTAGTTAAACGAGAGAGAATAAAGAAAGAGAAGGTTGCCTTTCCTTCGCTAAGAGATAATCCTTAAAAATAAAAGAAGACTATTTTTTTTGTTATACCTTGTGTCTTCTCTTATCAACATATTTTTACTATATTCACATTAATTCTTAGAGATGATCTATTGTATAACTTATTTTTATTGTCTTCTCTAAATTATATGGAAGGCTAAGAGAATCTGCCTTCTCTAGCATTGTACATGCCCTATACGCGGCAGGAAGAAACCAAAGTTATGTCTTGCCTGCCACCTGGTGTGACTACAACGTATTTGGTCATGGTAAATAGTTTTTTAAGTTTTGCCATATACATTTTATGGTTGAATGACAAGTGGTTAGATCATCAAAATTTTGGAATTATATCAAGATAACATTCCATTTTCTATGTCCCAGCGCGACATGATGTGAGCCACCAGTTTTTCCAAATGACGGTGGGACAGCAGCTTCCACAAAATCACATGCCACGTGGCAAGTTGCCATTCCGTCGCGCCGTAAATCGTCGCGCATGTTTGGACTAGCGGAGAGCGTTGGAGTAAAGCAAAGCATTTGGTAGTGGCTGACTGTCGTTCCCCGGGTCAGTGAGCTCAGGACAGCACCATCCATGGCGGACCGGGGATGCGGGAATCGACCTGAGGGCAACGACATAGGAGGCAGCGAATTGCCTTCCTATGTAGGTAATCAAGCGGTGTGTCAGTAGCTCGCCTTGTGCAATAGCGGGCACCCAAGGGAGGGGGTGGAGAAAACGGGGGTAGAGAGGGATCCAGGTTTTGTGGTCATTTTTTTGGCGTGTAGGGAATAAAAGAGCAACAAAAGAGATAAAACTGAATAAATCTTTGAGCTGGCAAACACGCAGTCAATCGGAAGATTTAGGGACCAATAGAAGCATCCATGAGCGAGAAGGACCACATTGCCACCGGAAAATCCGCCACCGCACACAATCGTCGCCCCCCCCCCACCACACACACACACACGCACATAGCCGCCACTAGAGATCCAAACCACTCCCCCGCTCAATTAGCGGAAAGAACTAGGGAAGACTACTCCCCGCCTCCACGAAATAACACAACGAAGACAAATCTACCCAAATTACACTGGCATAACAAATACACCCCCCAACCCACGTGCCACCGGTCAGCCTTTAAAGAAAAGATGACGCACACCTAGACTACCCAGAGCCAACACATGGGCATACCGACATGCACTGTCCACCACCCATATGCTAGCTCCCCACTAGAATAGAGCCAACCTAGACCCATATGCAGCGACGGGAAGAAACAAAGACCCACATCCAGCGGTAGAAGATCGACAAACAGTCCGCAAGTGGCCTCAGAACGCTCCCTCACCACCATGTTTAAGCCATTACTTAAGTGGCAATGCATTTTGTTACAAAAAAAATCAGCTATAAACCTAATTGAACCTCTACATCTATCTTGCATAGTGAGGAAAGAAGACATAGAAAAATAAACACGTCACCAAAAAGATGAGCCCCCTTTGAAGATGACGCCTCCTATGATTTTCAATGGAGAAATAACAAAAACTCGTCGCCTACAACGATACACAAATTCTAAGGAAACAACAATAAGATGCACAAACAAGAGATAATATTGTACCGAGAGGACGTGTTACAATAAGTATCATTAGATCCATTTTGAAATGTAGATTCATAATATACATATTTGATTATATCTATCATGAGTTTGAGTTTTGCTGACAGAGCTTGTCGATTTGTGATTTGACTGTATATATGTTGCTATATTTATCCATAAAATCCGTTTAATTTTTTTTAACTCAAAGCAAAATCTAGAAATATAATTATTTAGAGCACCTCCACTCGTTGAGCGTTCCCAAGCCGAAATCCGGCGCTATTTAGCGCCGAACGAATATAACTTTCGGTCTGGGAATGGTCATTTTCCCACTCGTGTTCCCAGGCGTGGTTCCCAGGCGAGGCAAAACCAGCGAGTTTTTGCCCAAATTCGGCACAAATTCAGATAGTTCAGCATAAATATGAATACAGAGCAATGTTCGGCATGAGATTAAACATAGTTCGACATAGTTGTGCATAGTTCGCCAGAGATGAGACGACGACGAGCTTGGGGATGAGATTGGCGACGGCACTGGGCTTGGCAACGACACGACGGCGAGCTTGGCGACGAGATGACGGCGAGATTGGCGACGAGATGACGATGATCCGCGCCGGCCAAGTCCACTCCAAGCTCCACCGGCCAGGCCCGTGCGCTGCTGGTCAGCCGACCAAGCCCACGCCGAGCTCCGTCGGCTAGACCCGCGCCGAGCTCCGCCGGCCAGACCCGCGTGTGGGGGAAGGGAGAGATAAGATGGACGTATGGGAGGAGAGAGAACATTTTCCTCACTAGCGCATGGGCCACACAGCAAGATTTGCTACATCCGGCGTTTCCAGGCGATTCCCAGCGAGGAAACGCCGGATAAAAAAGGTCTAAATCCGGATAAAATAGACGTCCTAGGAACACGAGTGGGACGAATCCGGATGTAAAACTCGTAGAAAAGTGGTTTTATGGGAACGCGAGTGGAGATGCTCTTACCAAGAGAGGAGGTACGTACGAGTATAATGGTGAACTCCACACTCCCTCTTCCCGTTTTCCGCGTCGTTGATGTCCACATATACATGGTATGGTGGGGTCCTTTGAATTCCAAGTCACCACATGCAGGTGCAAACCTCTAGTCGAGCGACTATTTGTTGCTGTGGAAACTTACTGGGTACTTAGAAGTGTCTAGAGCCTTCTTCCTCTTTGTTTGAAAAGGAACTCTGTCTATCATGGTTGGCTGTGGCTTTCGGATCGACGTACGATTCCGCGCTTCTGGAAACGCATACGTGCCAGTGGGCATCTCGTGGACGGAGGCAAAACGTCAAGGATGCCACTACCGATCGAACCCGCTGCTTTCTTTACAAACGTCCGACATAGTGAAAACCGGCCCTAGCATTGTCCACCACATAGGACAGAAACATCGACTGAACGGCAAAATCGTGTAAGCTGGACAAAACGGCCGATATCGGGAAAAAAAACCCATATCATGTGAACATGGCCTAATATCGCTCTCTATGTAGGATACACTCGAAATCGGTCAAAACTAGGCACAAACATTGATCGAATGGTAAAAACATGAAAACTGGACGAAACCGGCTGACATCGTAAAAAATTGCCGACATTGTGTAAACTTTGTACGCACGATTCGCTCGGAGTCGGCCCAGACTTGGCTATTGACGTACGTGGGTTTTTGGGAAACAGTCGTACTCTTGAAGTACGCTGGGTTCGTGTTTATATGGCAAGTCACAAAGCCCTTGCGATGGCCGGTACAGAGGGGGTTGAGATTGATCACTACAACCAGAATACGATCAATCTCTAGAGTCCTATCTTATCTCTTTATCTCTAAAATTCTATCTCTAAGAAACAACCTTGGAGTACTACTCCATAGATTATACGTGTCTACAAATATATCTAACAACCTCCCTTAATTCACAACCTTCTGAAAGATTAAGATTATGCTTAAATTCATTTAGATCTTTAACTGCCAAAGCCTTTGTGAAGGCATCTGCAACTTGATCCTTGCTTGATATGAATCTGATGTCAAGCATCTTGTTTGCAATTCTTTCTCGAACAAAGTGATAATCTATCTCAATGTGTTTTGTCCTGGCATGAAAAATAGGATTTTCAGACAAATAAGTAGCACCCAAATTATCACACCATAAACAAGGCTTTTGCCTTAATTGAACACCAAGTTCACCAAGCAAAGCTTCAACCTATATTAGTTCAGCTGTAGCATTTGCTAGAGCTTTGTATTCAGCTTCAGTACTAGATCTTGAAACTGTAGCCTGTTTTCTTACACTCCATGAGATTAAGTTTGGTCCAAGAAATATAGCAAAGCCTCCTGTAGATCTTCTATCATCCAGACAACCTGCCCAATCTGCATCTGAGAAAGCACTAAGCAAACTAGATGAAGACTGCTGAAAAGTCAATCCAACATGTATAGTTCCATGAACATATCTTAAGTTTCTTTTGGCAGTTGTCCAGTGAGCAGTAGTTGGAGCATGTAAAATACTGACACACTTTATTTACTGAGAAAGAAATGTCAGGTCTTGTCAGTGTCAGATATTGTAAAGCACCAACAATACTTCTATATTGTGTACTATCAGCTGGACCAAGAGCTATTCCTTCAGTCGAGGATAATTTTTTAGTACAAGATAAGGGTGTATGGGAGGTTGTGCACTTTGTCATACCAACTTTTTCAAGTAAATCAACAGCATATTTTTCTTGAGTGAGGAGTAAGCCATTTTGAGTCCACTTTACCTCAATACCCAAGAAGAAATGTAGGTCTCCCAAGTCCTTAAGTGCAAAATCATTGTTGAGATCATGAAGAAGAGCAGAAATAGCCTAATCTGCGAACTAGTGACTATGATATCATCAATATAATTAGAACAAATATCATAACATTGGCTTTACTATAAAGAAAAAGTGAAGTGTCTGCTTTTGAAGGGACAAAACCAAGTTGTTGCAACTTGGCGCTGAGTCTGGAGTACCATGCACGAGGAGCTTGCTTAAGATCATAAAGAGATTTATCAAGTCTGCAAACATAGTTTGGAGCAGCAGAAGATTCAAAACCTGAGGGTTGTTTCATATAAACTTCCTCTTCCAGAACGCCATACAAAAACACGTTCTTGACATCTAGCTGCCGTAAACTCCAGCCTCTGAAAACAACCACTGCCAGTACAAGTCTGATAGTTGCTGCCTTGACAACAGGACTGAAGGTATCTTCATAATCAATTCCATACCTTTGGTTGAACCCTTTTGCTACCAAGAGTGCCTTGTACCTGTCAATTGTACCATCTGCATTTTTCTTGACACGATATACTCATTTGCAATTAATAAGATTCTTTGTGAAATTAGGAGGAACAAGATGCCAGGTTTTATTTTTTATTAGTGCATCATATTCTTCCTCCATCGCCTTGCGCCAACGACCATCCTCAAGAGCCTCTGAAAGTGTTTGAGGTTCACCTATAGACGTGAACAAGCCATAGCGAACAATTCCATCAGTATATTGCTTTGGATTACGTATACCTTTTTGTAGTCTCGTGCGAGGCTCAGGAGGTGGAGGGGGACTCAACGGTCCAGGCGGTGGTGTAGGATCGCCAGCCACAGAGGATACCCCGATGCTGGCGATGGTTCCATCAGTGTCAGGTGGTGAAGTAGTAGTATCTGGCGATGTAGTCCTGGCATCCGTCACAGGGGACAACGACTTGGGTCCGCGCGACGAGGAGGGAGATCGCGACCTGGGGTCACGCGACGTGGAATCAAGGCGATGTAGACGTCGGCGCGAGGCGCGGTCCACCCAGGAGTCCTCAGCTGGCGTGATTGGCGTGCCGAAGAATCCTCCTCGGGGTCAACTTCCGTTCAATCCGAGGCAACAGAAGCAGCATCTTTTCCGGGATTGCCGCCCAGATTGAAACTTTCCGTCGTTTCTTCAGCGTTTTGAGTAGAATTTTCTGCAGTTTCTTCCTGTTCATCAACAGTACCATCTGCAACATCTAGATGCTCATTAGTAACAACAGACACAATGGGCAAAGGCATATAATCATCAACAGTTGCAACCCTATTATTTGATGTATCTTGTGGTAAAAGAAGTATATCATTCCAAAGACGTGAGCCAGCAGTAGGATGCAACTCAGCAAAGGGAAAGATGTTTTCATCAAAGACAACATCTCTAGAGATATAAACACGACCAGTGGAAACATCTAGACACTTAATGCCTTTGTGACGAGGACTATAGCCCAAGAACACGCACCGTGTAGAACGAAAAGAAAGCTTCCTTTTATTGTAGGGACGGAGGTTTGGCCAGCAAGCGCAACCAAAAACTCTAAGAGACTCATAGTTGGGCTTTGTATGAAGTAGACGTTCTACATGGGTATCATGATTTATAACTTTGCTTGGGAGGAGATTTATAAGAAAAGTGGCAGTGAGGAAAGCTTCATCCCAGAACTTGAGAGGCATCGAGGAATTAGCAAGTAAGACAAGGCCAACTTCAACAATATGGCGATGTTTTCTTTCGACGGAGCCGTTTTGTTGATGAGCATGTGGGCATGAGACATGGTGGGTGATGCCAATCTTTTGAAAGAAACTATTGAGTTTTCATACTCACCTCCCCAATCGGTTTGCATAGTGATTATTTTCCTAGCAAATTTTCTTCCAACAAGTTGCTGGAAATTAAGAAAAACTTGATAAACCTCAGAACGCTTCTTGAGCAAATAGATCCAAGTAAATTTACTGAAATCATCAATAAAACTCACATACTATGAATGTTTACTAGCAGAAACAGGAGTTGGACCCCATACATCAGAAAACACTTGTTCTAATGGAACAGTGGATACACTAGTGGAGACAAAGTATGACAACTAATGACTCTTAGCTAGTTGACAAGGATCACAAATGCATGGGTTTATTTCAGGAGTATAAGAAATATTGTTTTTCCTAAGTACTTATTGAACCACAAAAGAAGAAGGGTGTCCTAAATGGCGATGCCACGTGGAAGACGACGACTTTATTGTGATGAAGGCTTGCTTGGAAGATCCGATAGGAGAGGGAACTAGCGGGTAGAGACCACCATGGCATGGCCCCTTAATCAGAGTTCTCCTTGTGGCCTGATCCTTAATCAAAAAGAAGTATGGGTGAAATTCAAGGAACACATTATTATCAAGTGTAAGTTTATGAACAGATAGAAGATTCTTAGATGCACTTGGAACATGAAGAATATTTTTGAGATGTAATGTGCTATATGGGGTGCATATGTTGGATTTATGCCCTAGAGGCAATAATAAAGATGTTATTATTATAATTCTTGTTCATGATAAAGTTTATATTCCATGCTAGAATTGTATTAAGCGGAAACATTAATACTTGTGTGGTTTGTGAACAACACCGTGTCCCTAGTACGCCTCTATGGACTAGCTCATTGATCAATGATGGTTAAGGTTTCCTAACCATAGACATGAGTTGTCAATTGATAATGAGATCATATCATTGGGAGAATGATATGATGGACAGACCCAAACTAAGCGAAGCAATTAGATCGTGTCATTGTGTTCATCTTTGCGAAGCTTTTTCTATGTCAAATATTGTATTCCTTAGACCATGAGATAATGCAACTCACTGGTATCGGAAGAAAGCTTTGAGGTCATCAAACGTCATCCTATGAGAGGGTGATCATAAAGGTTTCTCTCAGGTGATCGGAAAGTATCTGTTGGGTTGTATGTATCGAGATGGGATTTGTCCCTCCCAAGTCGGAGAGATATACTTCGGGCCCACTCGGTAATCGATATCAACACCGCTTGCAAGCATGTGGTTAAGGAGTTGATCACAAAGTGATATTGGATTACGGAACAAGTAATGTACTTGCTGTGAACGAGATTGAACTAGGTATGACGATACCGACGATCGAATCTCGGGCAAGTAAAATATCGCGAGACGAAGGGAATATATATATGGGATTGATTGAATCCTGGCATCGTGGTTCATCCGATATGATCATCGATGAATGTGTGAGTCAATATGGGTGCCTGACCCGCTGTTGATTATTGATAGAAGATCATATGCATATTCTCGAACCAGCAGGTCACACATAACGTGTCTCGGCTAGGATAGATTGGATAATTGGTTTATGAATTTTTGTTCGAGTCTCGGATGGGATCCGGGACATCACGAGAGGTTCGGAATGGTCCGGAGAATAAGATTCATATAAAGGCGGTAGTTTTGGAGTTGAATTGTTCCAGATTAATCAGCATTGTCTGGAAGCTTCTAGAACCTTCCGGAAGGGGCCAACGTGGTCCCACCTTCCGGGGAGGGCATGGGCCTATGAGGGAGTGTCCTGGCGCATTGGGCCAGGGAACAAGGCCCCATAGGGCCCAGCCGATCCTAGATAAGTTTAAACTCGTTTAAACTAGAGATAGATTTCTAGATAAGGGATAAGTTTAAATCGTTTAAACTAGAGATAGGCTTGGAGGATGGGCAAGGGCTGGCGCCCCCTCTATATATAGAGGGCTGGTGCGCCCCTCCCAACCTACACCTTCCTCAAAACCCTAGTTGCCCTCTGCCCTCCTCTCTCCCTCCCATCGTTTGCAGTGAAGCCTGCTGCAGAAATTCTCCACCATATACAGCACGTCGTGTTGTAGATCCAATCTATCTCTCCACCCTACTTGCTGGTCCGAGGAAGGAGGAGGCGCCGAGTGCTGCGTGTGCATCTCAAGGAGGAACCGCCACTAGTGGTGCTAGATCGGATCGGATCGCCAGGAGGATAAGCGAGTACCAATACATCACCCAAGTTCCGAGCGTTCGCTGTCTTGAATCTTCAAGGGTATGAAGATCTAATCCAATCTCTCTCGTTGTTTGCATCTCCTAGATTAGATCTTGGATTTCCCTCTGTTCGCTTCCGTAGAAAATTTTGATTTACTATGCTGCGAAACGCTTCAGTGGTATCAGAGCTAGATCTATGCGTAGATGTGTTTCACGAGTAGAACGCAACATGGTTGTTGCGGGCGTTGATGTTTTCTGTTGCAAGCCTCTTGTTTGTGTTCTTCTTATGGCGCGGGATAGTGAGATTGAAGCGGTCCAGGCCAACCTTACGCGACGTCGTTCGCGAGACCGGCTCCGCACTTGACGTGTGGCTTGTACCACACATGTGGCTGGTGGATGTCAGTTTCTCTCACTATAGTTGTCATGGGATTAACACCGGAGTTTGGCAACCATAATATCACCGTTGTGGCTTTCCGTAGGTAAGAATCGTTCTTAGCATCTACTCCCATAAGCCACGTAAAACATGCAACAACAAAGTAGAGGCGTCTAACTTGTTTTTGTAGGGAGTGTTTTTTGTGATATGGTATGGCCCAAGATGTGATGTGTATATTGTATGAGATGATCATGTTTTGTAATGTTTCACGACTTGCATGTCGATGAGTACACAATCGGCAGGAGCCATATGGTTGTCTTTATAATTGTGTATGACCTGCGAGTCAACTTCTTATACGCCATGTAATAGCTTTACTTTATCGCTAAGTAGTTAGCAATAGTTGTAGTTGCTATTCGTGGTGGAGGCAATCATGGTGGAGTGATGGAGATCATGCCGGAACGCACAAGATGGAGATCATTGCGCGAAGATTGGCTATACCATGTCACATAAAGTTATATGCATGTGATGTTTATCCTTTTATGTATCTTATTATGCTTAGATCGCGACGGTAGCATTATAAGATGATTCCTCATAAAGATCAAGATAAAACTGTGTTCTCCCCAAGTATGCACCGTTGCGAAAGTTCATCGTGTCCAAGCATCACGTGATGATGGTGCTATAGACTCTACGCTCACATACAACGGGTGCAAGCCAGTTTTGCACGCGGAAATACTTGGGTCTAACTTGACGAGCCTAGCATGTACAGACATGGCCTCGGAACACAAGAACCTAAAGGTTAAGCATGAGTCATATGAATGATATGATCGACACTTCGTTGTCCACCATTGAAACCACATCTCTTCTCATGATGATCGGATTAGGTGTGGTGAATTTGGATCGTGTTCACTAAACAACTTGAGGGATGTTGAATTTAGTGGGAGTTCATCTAGTAATTTGATTAAGTTGAACTATTTATCATGAACATAGTCTAAATTGTACTTGCAAATCTGTAGATCACATGGCCAAGTCCAACTTCAACTTCAGCGTTTTCTGAGAAAGAAAAGCTTAGAAACAATGGGTCTAACTTCACCAACTGGTTCCATAATCTAAGAATCATTCATGCGGCGGACAAAAGGACTATGTCCTTGAGAAAGCGTTAGGTAACCCCTGCTGCAAGCTGCGCGGCTGATGAGAAAGCTCTGTCGATCGGCGCAAAGATGATTATGGTGTGATTAAGAGCACCATGTTGTTTGCTATGGAACGGAACTTCAAAATCGTTTTGAAAACTATCCGGGCCCTTTGAGATTCTCGAGGAGCTGAAAACCATGTTTGAGACTCGGGCCCGTTCGAGAGATATGAGATCTCGAGAAGTTCTTTAACCGCAAGATGGAGGAAGGAGTTCCGTTAGTGAGCACGCCATTAAGATGTCGGGCTACACTCAACGCCTTGAGCAAGCTGGACTGCAAGATTCGGAGGAGCTCAAGATTGACAGTTTCGCAATCACTCCTCCCAGCTACAAAAGTTTTGTAGTGACTCATAATCAGATTGGTTCCACGATCGATCACCGAGCTCTTCGCAAAGCTAAAGGCTGCGGAGGTGGACATCAAGAAGGATAATCATGTGTTGATGGTCAACAAGCCCTCCTTCAAGAAAGGTAAAGGTGCAAAGAAGCCCTTCAAGAAAGGCGTGACAAGCGCGTTGCCCTCTGAGAAGAAGCTCAAGTCTGGTCCCAAGCGGACAGAGTGCTTCTATTGCAGGACAAGGGTCCTCGAAGGCAACTGTCCGAAGTACTTAGCGGACAAGAAGGCTGGCACCATCAAAGGTATATTTGATATACATGTTATTGATGTTTTCCTTACTAGCCCTCGTTGTAGTGCCCGGGTATTTGATACGGTTCGGTTGCTAATATTTGTAACTCGAAGCAGGAGCTGCAGAATAGGCGACTTGCGAGGGATGAGGTGACGATGCGCGTTGGCGGATCAAGAGTTGATGTGATGGCCGTGACGCTCTCCTTAGTTTTACCTTGATTAGTTTTAAACCTTAATAAATGTTATTATGTGCCTGCGTTGAGCATGAACATTATTTGGATCGTGTTTATTGCAAGGCGGTTATTCATTTAAATCGGAGAATAATGGTTGTTCTATTTATATGAGTAACATCTTTTATGGTCATGCACCTCTTGTGAGTGGTTTATTTCTTCTAAATCTCGAAAGGGATGAAACACACATCCATAACATTGAGGCTAAGAGATGCAAAGTAGATAGTGATAATACTATTTATTTGTGGCAATCGTCTAGGTCATATTGGTGTAAAGCGTGAAGAAACTCCATTCGATGGACTTTTGGAGTCTCTTGATTTTGAATCATTTGACACATGCAAACCATGCCTCATGGGCAAGATGATCAAAACCCGTTCTCGGTATGATGGAGCGAGCAACGGACTTGTTGGAAATCATACATACCGATGTATGCGGACCGATGAGTGTTTGACGCCGGTGGATATCGCTATTTTCTCACTTTTACCGATGACTTAAGTAGATATGGGTATATCTATTTAATGAAACATAAATCTGAAACGTTTGAAAAGTTCAAAGAATTTCAGAATGAAGTGGAGAACCATCATAACAGAAAGATTAAGTTTCTACGATCCGATCGTGGGGGCGAATATTTGAGTTATGATTTTCTCACGCATCTCAAAGCAAGTGGAATCGTTTCACAACTCACGCCACCTGGAACACCACAAGCAATGGTGTGTACGAGCAGGAATCGAACCCTATTAGATATGGTCCGATCGATGATGTCTCTTACTGATTTGCCGTTATCATTTTGGGGTTATGCATTAGAAACCGCTGCATTCACTTTAAATAGGGCTCCATCTAAATCCGTTGAGACGACACCGTATGAACTGTGGTTTGGTGCTAAACCTAAGTTGTCGTTTCTTAAAGTTTGGGGATGCGAAGCTTACGTCAAGAAGTTGATGCCGGACAAGCTCGAACCCAAAGCAGAGAAATGCGTCTTCATAGGATACCCTAAGGAAACTATTGGGTATACCTTCTATCACAGAACCGAAGGCAAAGTGTTTGTCGCAAAGAACGGTTCCTTTCTTGAGAAGGAGTTTCTCTCGAAAGAAGTGAGTGGGAGGAAAGTAGAGCTAGACGAGGTTATTGAACCTTCTCTTGAATTGGAGAGTAGCGCAACACCTGAAATTGTTCCAGTGCCGCCTGCACCAACAATAGAGGAAGCTAATGACAAGGATCATGAAGCTTCGGACGATGTTGCTCTTGAGCGTCGCAGTCGACAAGGTCGCGTGCCCTCCTAAGTGGTGCGGCAACCTGTCTTATTTGTCTTGTTAGTAGAAGACGGTGAACCTACGAACTATGAGGCGATGATGAGCCCAGACTCGAGAAATGGCTAGAAGCCATGAAATCCGAATTGGGATCCATGAGCGAAAACCAAGTATGGACTTTGGTGGACCCTCCTAGCGACCGAAAGACCGTTGAGTGCAAATGGATCTTCAAGAAGAAAAACGGACGCAGATGGTAATGTTACCGTCTATAAAGCACGGCTTGTTGCGAAAGGTTTTCGACAAGTTCAAGGTGTTGACTACGATGAGACTTTCTCTCCCGTAGCGATGTTTAAGTCCATTCGGATTTTATTAGCAATTGCTGCGTTTCATGATTATGAAATATGGCAGATGGATGTCAAGACTGCTTTCCTCAATGGCAACATTGATGAAGAGTTGTATATGATGCAACCCGAAGGTTTTGTCGATCCTAAGGATCTTGATAAAGTATGCAAACTTCAGCGTTCCATTTATGGATGAAGCAAGCATCTCGGAGTTGGAACCTTCGTTTTGATCAAGTGATCAAGAGCTTTGGATTTGTTCCAAATTGCTCTGAAGCTTGCATCTACAAGAAAGTGAGTGGGAGCTCGGTGGCGTTTACGGTACTATATGTGGATGACATATTGATTATTGGAAATGACATCAACATGCTTAACAATGTGAAGAGTTATTTGAACAAGTGTTTTCAATGAAAGACCTAGGTGAAGCTGCTTATATATTGGGCATCAAAATCTATAGAGATAGACAAAGGCGCTTGATAGCTTTAAGCGAGTACATACCTAGACAAAGTTACGAAAGGTTCAGAATGGATAAGGCATTGAAAGGTTTAGTGCCTATGTTGTCGGGTAAGATATTGAGCAAGGCTCGGTGTCCTTCTGATGAAATGATAGGAAGCTATGAGCAAAGTGCCTTATGCCTCGGCCATAGGTTCCATCATGTATGCCATCTTGTGTACTAGACGGATGTGTCCAATGCTCTTAGTTTGACGGCAGATATCAAAGTGATCCGAGTGGAACCTTTGGACAGCCGTGAAGAACATCCTAAGGTACCTAAATAGGACTAAAGAAATGTTCTTAGTCTATGGGGTGATGAACAACTAAATCGTAAAGGTTACGTCAATGCTAGTTTCGACACCGACAAGGATGATTCTAAATCTCGAACGGGATACGTGTATATTTTGAATGGAGGCTGAGTGGAGAAAGGCAAGCAAAGCGTGATCGCGGGATCTCTGATGAGAAGCGGAATACATGGCTGCTGCGAAGCGTCAAGTGAAGGAGTTTGGATCGAAACTTCATCCTTTGAGCTTGGCGTGGTTCAAGTGCATTGGACCCTTGGAGATATTGTGTGACAACAACTGGCGCCATAAGCGCCGCTAAGGAACCAAGATATCATCCAAAGACCAAGCATATCAACATAAGTTTCATATAATCCGAGATTATATAGCAGATGGAGATCTGAAGATCAGCAAAGTACATACAGATCTGAATGTCGCAGATCCATTGACTAAACCTCTTCCACGTGTAAAACATGATCAGCACCTCAGTGCCATGGGTGTGAGATTGTTGCCAAATGTAAACTAGATTATGGACTCTAGTGCAAGTGGGAGACTGTTGGATTTATGCCCTAGAGGCAATAATAAAGATGTTATTATTATAATTCTTGTTCATGATAAAGTTTATATTCCATGCTAGAATTGTATTAAGCGGAAACATTAATACTTGTGTGGTTTGTGAACAACACGTGTCCCTAATCGCCTCTATGGACTAGCTCATTGATCAATGATGGTTAAGGTTTCCTAACCATAGACATGAGTTGTCAATTGATAATGAGATCATATCATTGGGAGAATGATATGGTGGACAGACCCAAACTAAGCGAAGCAATTAGATCGTGTCATTGCGTTCATCTTTGTGAAGCTTTTTCTATGTCAAATATTGTATTCCTTAGACCATGAGATAATGCAACTCCCTGGTATCGGAAGAAAGCTTTGAGGTCATCAAACGTCATCCTATGAGAGGGTGATCATAAAGGTGTCTCTCAGGTGATCGGAAAGTATCATTGGGTTGTATGTATCGAGATGGGATTTGTCCCTCCCAAGTCGGAGAGATATACTTCGGGCCCACTCAGTAATCGATATCAACACCGCTTGCAAGCATGTGGTTAAGGAGTTGATCACAAAGTGATATTGGATTACGTAACGAGTAAAGTACTTGCTGTGAACGAGATTGAACTAGGTATGACGATACCGACGATCGAATCTCGGGCAAGTAAAATATCGCGAGACGAAGGGAATATATATATGGGATTGATTGAATCCTGGCATCGTGGTTCATCCGATATGATCATCTATGAATGTGTGGGAGTCAATATGGGTGCCCAGACCCCGCTGTTGATTATTGATAGAAGATCATATACGCATATTCTCGAACCAGCGAGGTCACATAACGTGTCTCGGCTAGGATAGATTAGATAATTGGTTTATGAATTTTTGTTGGTCTCGGATGGGATCCGGGACATCACGAGAGGTTCGGAATGGTGGGAGAATAAGATTCATATAAGGCGATGCAGTTTTGGAGTTCGGAATTGTTCCGGATTAATCGGTATTGTACCGGAAGCTTCTAGAACCTTCCGGAAGGGGGCCAACGTGGTCCCACCTTCCGGGAGGGGGCATGGGCCTATGAGGGAGTGTCCTGGCCGCATTGGGTCAGGGGCACAAGGCCCCATAGGGCCCAGCCGATCCTAGATAAGTTTAAACTCGTTTAAACTAGAGATAGGGTTTCTAGATAAGGGATAAGTTTAAATCGTTTAAACTAGAGATAGGCTTGGAGGATGGGCAAGGGCTGGCCGCACCCCCCCTCTATATATAGAGGGCTGGTGCACCCCCTCCCCCCCTAACCTACACCTTCCTCAAAACCCTAGTTGCCCTGCTGCCCTCCTCTCTCCCTCCCGACTGTTTGCAGGCAAAGCCCTGCTGTAGAAATTCTCCACCATATACACCACGCCGTCGTGTTGTAGATCCAATCTATCTCTCCACCCTACTTGCTGGTCCGAGGAAGGAGGAGACATCGAGTCTTTGCGTGTGCATCTCACGGAGCACCGCCACTTGTGGTGCTAGATCAGATCGGATCGCGAGGAGGAGAAGCGAAATGCGACTACATCACCCACGTTAAATGAGCGTTCCTGTATCCGAATCTTCAAGGGTATGAAGATCTAATCCAATCTCTATCGTTGTTTGCATCTCCTAGATTAGATCTTGGCTTTCCCTCTGTTCGCTTCCGTAGAAAATTTTGATTTACTATGCTGCGAAACCCTTCAGCATAAAGTTGAATGACCAATATGACTTATTTGCATACCGTTCCCATTTGCCGTGTGGACATGATCACGCCCGTTGTACTTGTCATGAGTGGTGAGTTTGTTCAATTCTGACGTGACATGATGGGTGGCACCTGAATCAGGGTACCAATTGGTGTCGACGCCGTAGGATGCCACATGTGCACCCTTCTCCTCGCCATCATCACCGGAGTCATTGCGATCTTGATAGCGCCACGAGCACTAATATGGTTTTGCAAAATGTACATAGATAAGATGTTGAATGAGTTCAATATGGAAACAACAAGAAAGGTTCTTGACGCACGGAAAGGACTGAATCAAGATTCAAGTGTGTTGACACGAGATTCAAGTATTTTGACACTTGGTGAAATCACTAGAATATTTTGATCAATCATTCTTTAAGATGTACACATCCAGATATGTCCTATGCTCTAAATGTTATGAGCATATACCAGAATGACTCATAAGATGATCATTGGACAATAGTAGGGATATTCCTATGATCTTTGGAAGAACTAAGAATATATTATTTATATAGTGATGACAAATAGTTCATTGTAAATTGTTGCATTGATACTAGTTTTGTCACAAATTAAGTTTATCTCAATTTAAACTATGGGTGGCACAATGTAATGGAAAGGAAGTTCCATAACGGATTTGGTTGAGTACCAAAGTTAAAACATTGTGACAGATACTACAACAAAAGGCTAAGTATATGACTGCTATTGTAGCAGCAGATGAGGGCATTTGCGTCAAGTAGTTTGTTATCAAACTAGGTGTGGTTCATAGCGGGATAATACTATGAAGATACATTGTATGACAATTGTATCAACATGATTTAATCCCAAGGAACTAAAGGTCTCACCAAAGGACCAAATTTATACAATGCCATCTCATTAGAGAATGAGTAATGCGTAGAGACGCAAGGACATGCAAATACACACGAACCTGTAAGTGTCAGATCCGAAGATTATTTTTACCACTAGCAATAGTGTCTATACAACACCAGAAAGCCATAGGTGTTGAATGCACAAGTTTTTAACTAGATTATTGACTCTAGTGCAAGTGGGAGACTGTTGGAGATATGCGCAAGAGGCAATAATAAAGTGGTTATTATTATATCTTTATGTTTATGATAAATGTTTACATCCCATGCTATAATTGTATTAACAGGAAACATTAATACTTGTGTGTTTTGTAAACATAAAAGAGTCCCTAGTAAGCCTCTTGTTAAACTAGCTTGTTGATTAATGGATGATCATGGTTTCCTGATCATGGACATTGGATGTCGTTAATAACAAGATCATATCATTAGGAGAATGATGTGATGGACACACACCCATAGTAAGCATAGCATAAGATCAAGTCATTAAGTTTGTTTTGCTACAAGCTTTTTCAAATGCATAGTAACCTAATCCTTCGACCATGAGGTTATGTTAATCACCATCACCGGATGGGTACTTTGATGACATCAAACGCCGTAAATGGCGGGTGGTTATAAAGGTGACATTGGGTATTCTGAGAGTATGTGTTGAAGCGCATGGACCAAGATTGGGATTTGTCCATCCATATGACGGATATATATGCTCTGGGCCCTCTCGGTGGAATGTCATCTAGTTAGCTTGCAAGAATGTGACTAGGTCACAAGGGATGACATATCACGGAACGAGTAAAGAGTACTTACCAGTAACGAGGTAGAACTAGGTATGGAGATACCGACGATCAAACCTCGGATAAGTAGAATATCGCGTGACAAAGGGAATTGGTTTCGTATGTTAATGGTTCTATCGATCACGAAGTCATCGTTGAGTATGTGGGAGCCATTATGGATCTCCAGATCCCGCTGATGGTTATTGATCGGAGAGGTGTCTTCATCATGTCTACATATTCACGAATCATAGGGTGATACACTTAAGGTTCGAAGTTGTTTTTAAGTAGATATGGAATATGCGTTGGAGACCGAATGTTGTTCGGAGTCTCGGATTGGATCTGGGACATCACGAGGAGATCCGGAATTGTCCGGAGAATAAGATTCATATATTGGGGATCATTTTCTAAGTTAGGAAATGTTAGAGTGTTTTATGGAGATTCTAGAAGGTTTGGAATGTTACGGAAGGTTGGAAGATTTCTTGGAGTTTGCTTGAAAACCAAGAAAGGATCAAGGAGTCTTTGTGGGGAAAGACACGGATTAAGTGGGAGGAGGATTCCTCCTCCTCCCAATCCATGACCAAGGAGGAGGAGTCTACTAGGACTCCCCTTCCCATGGCCTCCTCCTTTAAATAGAGGGGAGGCGCCACCCTAGATCTCTCCCATGACAATCCCTAGCCGCCGCCTCTCTCCTCTTCCTTCCCTTGCTCGGCTTGGCGAAGCCACCTGCAGAATTCTCTCCACCACCACCACCACCACCACACCGTCGTCTGCTTTGGGATTCCGTGGAAGATCTACTACCTCCGCTTCTTTGGAACAGGGAGAGGAAGGTCTGCCTTCGACTCCATGCGTGTGACCATTGCGGAAGCTGCCGGAGCAGCGCGGAAGGATCGTCCACACGATCTTGAGATCGTCAAGTGATCGACTACATCAACCCCGAGATCTAATCTCGTAACGCTTTCGGATCTACGAGGGTTAGTACAGATCTATCTCGTTGCACATGTCTAATAGATAAGATCTTGGCTTTTATCTAGATTAGATCTGGGTTTTGTTCGTTTTTGCGGTAGAATTTTTTTGTTTTACATGCTACGAACCCATCAGTGGTATCAGAGTCGTGTCTATGCGTAGATCTGTTGCACGAGTAGAACACAATGGTTTTGTGGGCGTTGGTGCTCGTGCCGTCTTTTGCTTTGTGTACTTTGCATCTTGCGGTATGGTGGGATGAAGCGGCTCGGGCTAACCTTACATGTCATCGCACATGAGACTTGCTCCACGCTTGACGTGTAACTTGCTTTGCACAAGTGGCTTTGCGGGTGTCTGTCTCTCCCATCATAGTATAGATCCAATCTACACTTTGCACTTGATAGCACTTGTATCAATGTTGTGGTTCAGTTTCGTAGGTAAGATCCGTTCTTATTCGAAAGCCCCAAACCACGTAAAACATGCAAAGAAAATTAGAGGCATCTAAGTTGTTTTTGCAGGGGTTTTGTGATGTGATATGGCCATCATGTGATTGTGATTATATTTGATGTATGCAATGATCCTTGTTGTAATATGGCAACCGGCAGGAGCCTAATGGTTGTCTTTAATTCTGTTAAGACCTGCGTGTCTATTCATCTTGTAATAGCTTTATTCCAAGTAGTTGTAATAGTTGCTAGTGATGATGGACAACCATGAAGCGGTGCCACTGACCTTGACGCAATGCTGGTGATGATGGAGATCATGTCCGTGCTTTGGAGATGGAGATCAAAGGCATAAGAAGAAAGGGCCATATCATATCACACTAATTTTGAATTTCCTGTGATGTTAATCCTTTATGCATCTTGTATTGCTTAGATCGCGACGGTAGCATTATAAGATGATCCCTCTCACTAAATATCAAGTAATAAAGTGTTCGTCCTTAGTAGGCACCGTTGCTAAGACTCGTCGTTTCGAAGCATCTCGTGATGATCGGGTGTGATAGATTCTACGTGTGCATACGACGGGTGCAAGCCAGATTTGCACATGCAGATACTAAGGTTAATCTTGACGAGCCTAGCATGTATAGACATGGTCTCGGAACACGAAATACCGAAAGGTAAAGCATGAGTCATATGGATGATATGATGAACATGTTGATTGTTCGCCTTTAAAGCTACATCATCTCACGTGATGATCGGACTTGGTGTAGTGGATTTGGTTCGTGTAATCACTAAAACAACTCGAGGAATGTTGTTTTGAGTGGGAGTTCATTTGTAATTTGGATTAGTCAAACTCAATTTATCATAAACACAATCAAAGTGAATTTGCATAGTTTGTTGTAGTCATTGGCATCCGTTCACCACCTTACGTTTAGTTATAGTTGAGATAGTGGAACTATAGAAATTCTGGATATTGGCTTTACGAACTGGTATCGTATTGTTTTGAGTGTCAATCTAAAGTTTAAAAGTCCTGTTGCAAACCTTTAGCAAACTCCGTTTACTCTGTGAAGTTTAATAAACAGTATTAAATCAAAAGTAACAATTCCAGTGTTAGTATCTAATGTATCATGTTTTCCTCCATGATTCTTGATACTCAAAAGATTGTTTTTAATATCAAGTTTATCTAAGAGCTGAAAGCAATGTTTCAGAAACCATCATATGTGAAAGGTATTGCGATATCTAAAACAATGTGTTGGTTACAATATGATAGAGTATATGTCCTCATATTTGATGAGAATTTGTGAAGGTTGGAGACGCTAGTCGTCCTAATCCTCCAAAAGGTTTTGGAAAAGAAACATTATACTCACAATTCACCTTTATAAGCTATAGCAGCTTGATCATGAAAGTTGTCATGATAAGGATGAATAGAAGATGTAAGTAAAATGTTTACTACACTAAAAGATTACTAAAGAATGGAATTTTGAAAGAATACAAACATTTGATGAAGGTGATCCACTTCAAAGTGCAAGTCCAAAGGTATTAGTATTTGACTATACACACTTTGTACTATGTGTCATGTGAATGACACCACTATTGATGTTGATAGATTCTTTTAAAAGAAAAGGAATTGTTGAAAGAGAATCTATAAAATATTTGGCAGAAAAGAAAAGATTGGAGATATCCAACTTAGGTATATAGAAGATACATGTTATGGCTATATTCCTTGGTTGTTAAACAATGTGGTTCTGCGGTATTGGATACCGAATTGGTTGGTATGAAGTGTCATACAGGACAACACAATTCATGAACTGCAATGGCCTAAGTAACTAGCAAGAGAATATGTGATGATGTTCATCGAAAACAAACAAAGGGTTGTTGTGTTGCTCGTTAACATCAAAGCTTACCTTCAAGATTTGTTTCAATAATTGTTATTTTGATCAGGTATTATGACGACAAAAGGTTGTTCAAATAATTACCGTATTCCATAATAGATGGATGATATACAAGTCTGGTTGGAGAAATAACGACCATAAAACTAATGCTAAAATGTCGCAAGACAAATAATTGAAAGATCACTTGCGAAGTGACATCACCGTTTAAATTATATTAGGGATACATGAAGAAACTCCATGTTGATGGATTTTTGGAGTCTTTGATTTTGATCAAATGACGCTTGTGATACTTTCACGGAGATAATTAAAACTCCGTTAAATGAGCCAAAAAGAGCAGACGACTAACTGATTGGAATTTGTACATATTGATGTATATAATCCATTATGTATCGTCGTGGGCGATGGATTTCAACTTCATATGCTTTCTTCGAAGATTTGAGTGAGTATATGTATATACTTACTCAATAAGGAAGAAATATGAAACATTTTAAAATGTTCAATACTTTCAAGATGAAGTGGAAAATTATTGTAACAAGAAAATAAAAAAGTTTATGATTGGATCATAAAGATGTTTAAGTTACAAGTTTAGCAAAACACCTAAGATTTGAGGAATCGTTCCATGGATTTGCATTTCCCAAAACACCATAGGAGTATGGAGTGTTCAAGATATGTAATGAAACCTTGTTTGACATGGTAAGATCAAAGGTGTCATTTATGAAACTGCCATTATATTTTAAAGATTAAAGCTTTAGTGACTACCGCTTTTACACTGAAAAGAGCTCCATCGTGATCCGTTGAAATGACACCATATAAGTCATGGTTTGGGATAAAACCCAGGTTGTCCTTTCTTAAATTTTTGGTATGCTAGGCATAAGTAAAATGTTTACAACCAAAGACGGATGAGCATGTATTTGTAGGTTATTTCGAATAACCATTGGGTATTCCTCCATAACACCGAAGACAAAATTGTTTGTCACTTAGAATGTCGAGTTTCTTGAGAAGGAATTTTTGGTGAAAAGTTAAGTGGGAGGACAATAGAACTTTGACAAGATTGTTGAACTTTGGCTAATATGTGCTGAGTTGCGCAGCGTCGGTAAGTGTCCCGGAGGCAGCAACAATACTCATGGCTCACGTGCCTCAAAGGTTGCGGTCACGGGGATCTAAGTTCCTATTGAACCAAGTAGATCGGGTAAGTAATCAAATGCCAAGATTTGAGAGTTAAATCATTGTTGTTTGACAATGATGAACCGACTACATGCAAAGAAGCAATGATGGGCCCTGACTTTGTTAAGTGGCTTGAAGCCATAAAATCCGTGATAATTCCATACACGAGAAATCAAGCTTTGAATTTGAAAGACCCTCTGGAAAGGTGCACGACCTTATAGTCGTATATGGATCTATAAAGAAATAGACATGAATGTTTCACATCTATGAAATAGTCGACATGTCAGAAAGAGTTTACGACAATGTTCAAGGAATTTACTATGATAAGATTTGATCTTTCATAGCGATATTTAGTCTGGACGGATTAATGTAGCAACCACTACATATATTTTGGTATATGGTAGTTGAACAAACAAAACAAGTTCTTCTAATAGAATGGTTACCTAGGATGTGTCCATGACACGATCCAAAGGGTTTTGTTAATTCAAAGGATGCTAAAAGAGTATGCAAAACTTCAATGGTTGAAGTGAGCATCACGGAGTTGGAATCTTCACCGTGATGAAACCGTTAAAAGGTTTAATTTCATCAGAGATGATGAAGATGTTTGCATTTTGCAAGAAATTAAGTGGGAGCGCTAAGACATATTTCTAATACATTATGTGAAAGACATATTGTTGATTAGAAATAATGTATTTTTATTGACACAGGTTAAGAATTTCATTTCGATGAAAGACTTAGGCATAACCCAAGAATTAGGCATCAATGTCTATATGGATAGATTGATGCGCTAATATGGTTTTGCCAAATGTATATAGATAAGATGTTGAATGAGTTCAATATGGAAACGACAAGAAATGTTCTTGACGCACGGAAAGGACTGAATCAAGATTCAAGTGTGTTGACACGAGATTCAAGTATTTTGACACTTGGTGAAATCACAAGAATATTTTGATCAATCATTCTTTAAGATGTACACATCTAGATATGTCCTATGCTCTAAATGTTATGAGCATATACCAGAATGACTCATAAGATGATCATTGGACAATAGTAGGGATATTCCTATGTTCTTTGGAAGAACTAAGATTATATATTATTTATATAGTGATGACAAATAGTTCATTGTAAATTGTTGCATTGATACTAGTTTTGTCACAAATTAAGTTTATCTCAATTTAAACTATGGGTGGCACAATGTAATGGAAAGGAAGTTCCATAACGGATTTGGTTGAGTACCAAAGTTAAAACATTGTGACAAATACTACAACAAAAGGCTAAGTATATGACTGCTATTGTAGCAGCAGATGAGGGCATTTGCGTCAAATAGTTTGTTATCAAACTAGGTGTGGTTCATAGCGGGATAATACTATGAAGATACATTGTATGGCAATTGTATCAACATGATTTAATCCCAAGGAACTAAAGGTCTCACCAAAGGACCAAATTTATACAATGCCATCTCATTAGAGAATGAGTAATGCGTAGAGACGCAAGGACATGGAAATACACACGAACCTGGAAGTGTCAGATCCGAAGATTATGTTTACCACTAGCAATAGTGTCTATACAACACCAGAAAGCCATAGGTGTTGAATGCACAAGTTTTTAACTAGATTATTGACTCTAGTGCAAGTGAGAGACTGTTGGAGATATGCCCAAGAGGCAATAATAAAGTGGTTATTATTATATCTTTATGTTTATGATAAATGTTTACATCCCATGCTATAATTGTATTAACAGGAAACATTAATACTTGTGTGTTTTGTAAACATAAAAGAGTCCCTAGTAAGCCTCTTGTTAAACTAGCTTGTTGATTAATGGATGATCATGGTTTCCTGATCATGGACATTGGATGTCGTTAATAACAAGAGCATATCATTAGGAGAATGATGTGACGGACACACACCCATAGTAAGCATAGCATAAGATCAAGTCATTAAGTTTGTTTTGCTACAAGCTTTTTCAAATGCATAGTAACCTAATCCTTCGACCATGAGGTTATGTTAATCACCATCACCGGATGGGTACTTTGATGACATCAAACGCCGCTTAAATGGCGGGTGGTTATAAAGGTGACATTGGGTATTCGAAAGTATGTGTTGAGCGCATGGACCAAGATTGGGATTTGTCCATCCATATGCGGATAGATATGCTCTGGGCCCTCTCGGTGGAATGTCATCTAGTTAGCTTGCAAGCATGTGACTAGGTCACAAGGGATGACATATCACGAACGAGTAAAGAGTACTTATCGATGTGAGGTAGAACTAGGTATGGAGATACCGACGATCAAACCTCAGATAAGTAGAATATCGCGTGACAAAGGGAATTGATTTCGTATGTTAATGGTTCTATCGATCACGAAGTCATCGTTGAGTATGTGGGAGCCATTATGGATCTCTAGATCCCGCTGATGGTTATTGATCGGAGAGGTGTCTTCATCATGTCTGCATATTCACGAACCGTAGGGTGACACACTTAAGGTTCGAAGTTGTTTTTAAGTAGATATGGAATATGCGTTGGAGACCGAATGTTGTTCGGAGTCTCGGATTGGATCCGGGACATCACGAGGAGATCCGGAATTGTCCGGAGAATAAGATTCATATATTGGGGATCATTTTCTAAGTTAGAAAATGTTCCGGAGTGTTTGTATGGAGATTCTAGAAGGTTTCAGAATGTTCTGGAAGATTTCTTGGAGTTTCCTTGAAAACCAAGAAAGGATCAAGGAGTCTTTGTGGGGAAAGACACGGATTCGTGGGGAAGAAGGATTCCTCCCCCCCTCCCAATCCGCCGGCCAAGGAGGGAGGGGAGTCCTACTAGGACTCCCCCTCCCATGGCGCCTCCCTCCTTTAAATAGAGTGGAGGGGGCGCCACCCCTAGATCTCTCCCATAACAATCCCTAGCCGCCGCCTCTCTCCTCTTCCTTCGCTCTGCTCCGGCTTAGGTAAAGCCCTGCAGAATTCTCTCCTCCTCCACCACCACCACACCGTCGTGCTGCTGGGATTCCGTGGAGAAGATCTACTACCTCCGCTGCTGGAGCAGGAGAGGAAGGTCAACCGACTCCAGCGTGTGACCGATCTGAGCGCCGGAGCAGCGGCGGAAGGATCGTCCACACTATCTTGAGATCGGCAAGTGATCGACTACATCAACCCCGAGATCTAATCTCGTAACGCTTTCGGATCTACGAGGGTTAGTACAGATATATCTCGTTGCACATTTCTAATAGATAAGATCTTGGCTTTTATCTAGATTAGATCTGGGTTTTGTTCGTTCTTGCGGTAGAATTTTTTTGTTTTACATGCTACGAACCCATCAGCGCCATCATCATAACAGTGTCCACCACCGTCACGACGTCGCCTCCACCACGGTCACCGCAGTAGTCGCGGTCACCACGGTCGGGCGACCGACCACGATATCCATGTGGGCGGATGTCGCGGCTGCTGTCGCGCGTCAGTCGTGCAGCAAGATTGGCCGAGGAGGTGAAGCCGGTATCTTGTCTAGACTCTACGAGCATGTCTTGCCGAAGATCGTGAGCACAAAGTTGACTAAAGAGATCATCAAGGGTAGTACCGGGGTTGCCGTTGACGGAGGAGACAAGGTCGTTGTAGCTGGCGTCGAGACCGTTGAGGATGTATCCCACCATCTCGTCTTCTTCAACGGGATTGCCTGCTACAGCAAGCTCAGACCCGAAGCTTTTCATCTTGGCAAATAACTGGGTTGCGGACATGGCATGCTTCTTGGTGCTGTTCAGCGACCCCCGCAGGTGATTGATCTTCGTGTGGGAGTGGGTGGAGAACATACTGGTGAGGACGGACCACACCTCCTTGGCGGTGTCAAGTCCGACAACGTGAGGTATGATTTCCGGTGACAGGGAATTCACGAGGAACCCGAGCACCGTTTGATCCCTGGACAACCATGCCATGTAGGCAGGATTGGGGATTATCGTCTTCTTGTTGTTGGCGTCTTCAACCTCCAGGGTCTTGGCCGGCGCGGCGTCGGTACCATCGAGCAAGCCGAGGACATGAGCACCACGAAGAGGGAGGGGGGGGGGTAAGACAAGGGTCTTCCAAAAAAGGAAATTGGCCCGAGTCAGTTTTTGGGAGGGAGGAGATCCCAGCGTGGTGGAGAGAACGGACGAGGATGATGATCCAGAGGACGTCATGGCCACCAGGAGGGACCGTGTCTTGGTTTTTTTCTTGAGCTTGGCGTGGTTTTTGGTTTGTGTGGAGGCGGCGGCAGGCTTTGATCGTAGTTTTCTAGGAGATCGATTTTGTGGCGGCTAGATTAGGGAAGAGTAGGCTCTGATACTATATTGACGTACGTGGGTTTCTGGGAAACAGTCGTACTCGTTGGAGTACGCTGGGTTCGTGTTTATATGCCAAGTCACAAAGCCCCTGCGATGGCCGGTACAGAGGGGGTCGAGATTGGTCGCTACAACCAGAATACGATCAATCTCAAGAGTCCTATCTTATCTCTTTATCTCTAAAATTCTATCTCTAAGAAACAACCTTGAAGTACTACTCCATAAATTATACGTTACATGTAGACACGTTACAAATATATCTAACATTGGCAACGTGAAAACAGGGCAAAAACGGCAGACGTCGGGAAAAACTGGCATAACAACGTCTTGACATATGATACACCGGAAATGGATCAAAACATGGCGAAAACGTTGGCCGAACAGCTAAAAGATGAAAACTGTACGAAAACTATCGACCTAGTGAGAACTTCCGAGATTGTGAAAAAGGCACCTAGCAACGTCCTCGTGTCACTTAAAATCGGTCGAAATCGGATAAAACCGTTCGTTCGAACGGCCGAACCTAAAAATTTAACGAAAACGACCGATATCGTGAAAAATGACCGACATCCTAAAAACATGGACTAGTTAGACCGCGCTTGGGAGTCTAGTTTTGTTTCCGGATCAGGATTTCACGCGGGTGGTTTGAGACGTGCACGGCGTATTAGTTACGTACGTCAGGGTGGTTCCACAGGATGGCTCTGGATAGGATGTAAATGAAACGAACCTATGGGACTCCGGGTTGTTTACGGGGGTATACGGACCAGAAATTACTCGGAGGTGGAAAAAATCCCGTGAACCAAGTAGCAATACTGGGTTCGGGCTGAAAACGATTTGGAGCCGACTAAGACGGAGGTTTCGGATTAATTTCCAGCAAAACAAGCAGAGCCTTAGATGTGTAGGATACGCTTAAAACAGAAAAAAAACAAAAAAAACCGACCAAACCGCTTATAAAACGTAAAAACAATCCGGTGGAGGAATTGCTGCCAAGCCCACGCGCCCCTTGGCCTCAGTCGGCGATAGAAATTCTGCGCAACCGGCGAGCTCGGATATGACTTGCAATTTACATGGGACACGACACGATATATATTTGTATCGCGCTCGCGCTGCAAAGAAAGTACTCAGGACGTTCAGTCATGTGCATACCATACCAGGATAATGACCCAACAACCAACATGTTAACTGTGCGCCTGGACAAACGCACACGATCGACGCGATGGTGGTGCGTTTCTTAGAGTAAATAAATTAGCAGCATGTTTGGCATCATGATCATGGTCTGATTTCCATGTTAATCGTGGCTTTCTTTCTGGCTTGGAACTGACTCATTTCTCCTTTTGTTTAGGACCTAATAATAGAGCGCAAAGTTATTTCCGTTGAGTAGAGGACAGTGGACACATGTGGATGCTCGTGATGACGTCCCACGTGAGACTATTTTTTTGCATATATAGATATAATCGTTGTGGATAAAAAAAAGCCTTCCTCTACTCACAGATGTCCGCCACTTGTTGCCTCATAATAATGTCTCAGTTTTTGCATTTGTCGTGGACAAACAATTTACTTTCTACTCTCTCCTTTTCAAAATATAAGATGTTTTAGGTTTATGAATAGAGTATATCTAGACTTATTTTAGTGTATAGGTTTATCTAAATTTAGAGTGAACCTACACATTAAAACAAAAACAAGTCTAGTTACACTCTTTTCCTAAAGCTAAACGTCTTATTTTTAAAACGGAGGGAGTACGTGTTACTATTTCTAAATCAATGGAATCGCCTTTGTTGGAGCAGTGTAGCACATGTCTCAACTGCTGGAAGTATTCAGACACTACAACTGAGAGCTACGCCGAGGGCAGATAGCCGTCGGCGTAGCCTGCTAAACCCTCGGCGTAGGCTACGCCGACGGCAACCCTCGGCTTAGCTCCTCGGCGACGCTCCTCCTTGGCGGAGACGACGCGGTCCTCGGCGTAGCTGGAAAACCCTCGGCGTATCCTACGCCGACGGCCTCACCACAGCCGTCGGCGGAGAGCCCCAACGCCGTTACACGACGAGGTAACGGCGCGCCGCTACGCCGACGGCCTGCCAGGCCGGACACGTGCCAGCGCTGCGCCGACTCAGTCGCAGAGCTACGCCGACGGCCTCCCCCTCGACGTACGCGCCACGTGTTGTCCCCCCCGAAACGCCCAGGCTTGGCCCTCGGCGTAGCTCTGACCATTTGGTCACACGCAGGGACCTATGCCGACGGCTTGGCTATCGGCGTAGTGCCAGCCCAGTTTTTTTATTTTTTCTATTTTATTTCACAGCAATATTATTTCATAGCAGTAATTAACTCATCCAAAGCATCAATATTTCACAGCAATAATTATTAACATCATTCAAGTATCATCATATCATTCATACATCATCATATCCTTCATGTATACAAGCCGACATCCATAGACATCATCCCTACTACTCTGGAGGAGACGGGTACTATGGAGGAGATGGGGGTGAACCCCTGATCTCCCCTGGTGAGAATAGGCGACGCCCGACGAGGTTGCCATCTAGTAGAAGCAGCAGAAAAACCACTAGGCGAGGGAGTTGTCGGCGAAGCACCATCAGCAGAACGACTAGGCGAAGGACCATCAGGGTGGGTGGGTGTGATCATCCGATGGCTACCCGGCGAGGCATGAACAAAGTGCTCGTTCTCGAAATATGTCGTCCCCTACATGTTCCTTACATGTTAGCAACTTGCGAGGCAAAGTAAAGCGGTAACCGGTGGTTTGGCAAAGAACTTACCGGTGATGATTCGTAGTATGTCCGACGGAAACTTTCCCTCGATGGCAGAAATGGCGCCGGCCCCGGCATGGGAGGTATGGGCCCTAAATTAACACTTTGTCCCGCTTGCATAGCCACAATCACCGCCTACAAGATAGTTTAGATGTCAGGCCCTAAAGCACCAAACTAGGGAAAGTGGGACTTGTATGTTTTGCAAAAGTAAAGGTTTAAACTTACATTTACGTACTGCGTGTAGAGCGTACTCGCCGCCTGATGCTGCTGAAAGGCCACCTCATATTCGTCATGAGCAACATCGTAGGCTTCCTCGAACCTAGGCTACAATTTCAAATACAATGAATATCATCAACACTTAACCATGCATGAACAAAAGTCGTAAAGATGGGGAAAATAAGGAAACTTACATCATCTCTGGAGGTGGATCGATGAGGCTGGCCACGAGGCGGGATAGGGGGCCCGCTGGCGGGGTGGGTAGCCTTGAGACGCGTGAAGCTCGTGCTGAGGGTAGGCTTGACCTTTTTATTCAGAATCTTGAGACGTCCATGCTCGAATCCGTGCGACGACAGGAGCAACGACTCCTCATCGGTCTCCATGTTAATGGGGTCATCCACATGTGGGTGATGAGCCTTCACCATCGTGTTGTAGTTCTGCAAATGTTCTTGGGCATTGCCGAAGAACACGGGGAGCGAGGGCTGAGGCTACAAGAGATCGGGCTTCTTGAGCCGCATCTTCTCATAGACGGCGACGTCATGAATCACCTCCCCGGGTAGTGCCTCGGCCACCTACGTCGCGAAAAGAAATGTTATGCGTATCAAGTAGGAAGATGACGGGAAATAAACGTGTTCCATGTGTATACATACCATCTTCCCCTTGAAGCGGTCAAAGTTGCGGGTTCCCGCACAGTGTGTTCCACTATCGCATCGGTTCTCCGTGTTCCGCCTCGACAAGGCTGCAAACTCTTCGTCTACTCTGAGCCACCTCGTCCTAACCAGCTCCTCCCATGCGTCTCGATGCGGCTCAGCCCATTCAGGGACAACCTGAAAATGCAATACTCAACTCCACATAATGCAATGGCAACTTAGCAGCAATGTAGAATCGCATGACATTTTACTCACCGACATGTACTCTTCTGGAGTCATCGAGTAGTCAGGATTAGGATTTTTACCGACAATCTCCTCCTTCTTGACCCTCACGCCCCTTTTAGCCCAGAAGTGATTAGCGACCGTAACCTTTTGGTTGTACCACACCTGCGGTGTTAACTTCACACAAGCCCCAAGCAAAGTCCTGTTCGCCGTCTCCTGTTGCTCCTCATCCACACGATAAAAGCACTTCAATCATGCATAAAAACAATTGGGAGAGTCATGAGTTAGCACGATGGGGTCATCAACTATGAACGAAACTCGAGAAATATGTCTTACCCAAAACTTGGTGATCACAACATCAGCAGCTGTCGGAAAGCCCGGGATAATGGTAGCCTGGTAGTCTTCCCAAGTAGTGGCTAGCCTCCTGATGCCCTCGGGGGAAGTGTACCAGCCCGACCAGAACTTCCTAATCAGAGCTCCAATCATGCTATTAGGAAGGCGGGGCTTGCTCCCGACAAGAAATGTCCAATTGCTGCACAATAATCAAATATTAGTACACATGCCAAATTATTTATCACCAACAATAAATTACATGTTTAAAATTCCAAATTAGTACACTTACTCAAGGCCATCTGGAATAATAAGGGCTTTCGCCTCTTGGGTCCTAGGCTCAAACCTCTCGTCAGGGACTTCCGATTCCCCACGATTCCACAATTTCTTCCACGGCACCTGCACCACCAACTCGCGTGTAGGGTCCGCCTCCTCTATAGACTCCGCCTCCGCCTCCTCTCTAGACTCCGCCTCTGCCTCCTCTCTAGATGGCCCCTTGCCCTCCTCCGTAAGGAACAACTCAGGAGCCACGTCGCCAGAAGCGGAGGGTGGTGGGTCAAAGTCCACGCCTCCTGCCCTGCCACCTCATCCTCCTCGACCTCGACCTCGTCCTCCTCCCGCACCGCCAAGATCGGGGTAACGCGGATTGGGAGTTGGTTGTCTCCCACTCCGTGTAGCATTTCTCTTGCGCTATTGCAGCGCCTTAAGCAAAGACGACGAGCTAGCCTTGTTGCTGCTCATATTGTTCAATCACCTGCATTGAGTAAGAGAAAATAATTAAGCACAAAGACATAATAAAATATAGACACTAAGCATAAAATGCATTGAAAAATAATAGAATGTATTAAGAAAACAATCAAGCACAAAGACATAATAGAATGCATTGAAAAATAATAGAATGCATTGAAAAATAAATACTCACTATCATTCTCATTCTCTTTCTCATTCTCACTATCACTATCTTTTGAGTAGAAAGCTGGAGCCTCATCAAAGGGTGGAGGCTCATCATCGTTGTCATTCTCCGCATGGAACTTCTCGAGCATATTTATGTCATGTAGGTCTACCATTGAATCACCCCGAGTTTCTGCATCGTTCTCGAGGTCCTCAAGATCAACAGGTTCTAACTCAAAGTGCCCGAAGTCCTCTTGCTCTTGATAGAAAATTCCCTTGTATCTTACATGGTCAATGTTGTTGTAATCGTCCTCGGAGGGAATTGGTAGGTTACCATGTGGCGATACATGGAACACGACTTCCCAGCCCTTGAGTTCCTCTTTCTGGCATGGGTAGGGTAAATAATAAACTTGGTTGGCTTGGTGAGCCACAACAAAGACATCGGCTCCGCTATAGGTGGTTGAAGGCCTAACTTCAACTAACCCAATGGAAGGGGTATTTCTCAGTCCACCCTTTGGGTCGAACCAGTGGCACTTGAACACAACAAGATTGAGTTGTACGTTCGTATGATTGAAGGTTAGCTCGTATACATTCTCTAACCTTCCATAGTAATCAAGGGTATCAGCTCCTCTGGTGAAGGCCCCTGTATTTACCGTTTTTGCATTCGGTTGGCCTTCTGGTGCGTCTCTATATGGAAGAGAAACCCATTCACATCATACTTCTCATACTTCATGATGTCACGGTTAAAACCCCGTGAAACACATTTTAACTCATCTGACATCTCAATGTTGGGATCAGCTCCCTACAAGTACAGTTTAAAGTTGTTGTGTTCATTATATTAGTTATGTAGACTAATAAGGGTCACATATTGCAAGGTAAGAGGGACATGTTAGAAATTACTTTTTCCATGAACCAGGACACAAAGTGTTTTTATTTCCGAGAGCACCCTCTTTAAGTAGAATGTCCAACTCCAAGGGAGAGGGATCCGTCGTTCCCGACCACTGTTCATCCGTGAATTCACTAAGGAGGAGAAAATAAGCTTTAGACCGAGACCGAGACCGATACCGAGAAGTAAATTATTCACCATTTTACCTTATGAAATCGACCACTTCCTTCATGTTCATAAGCACATAGAGCATTATGCAATCCTTCTCTTCCTTCGACAAGCGGTATTTTATTCCTTTACCGGCATTGCCACTAGGAAATTGGAATAGTTCGAGCTTGGGGACATTCTTGGGCTGGTTGACATTGTAACGAGAGACCGGGTTATGCATAGTGGGAACAGGCCAGTAGGTTGTCGTGGCGTCTGCCATCTCCGAAGGCATGTTGCCTCAGCTATGCATGCTTTAATCTTGGCTTTGTTTCTAGTTATCTTCCGAATATACTTAAACTCTCTCTCAATACAAAATTGCCAACGAAACTGCACCGGGCCACCCAAGAGTACCTCATTTGCTAGGTGCACAATGAGATGCGCCATCGGAGTAAAGAAGCCCGGCGGAAAGATCATCTCCAAATTGCATAGCAACTCCGGCACTTGAACACACAGCTTCTCAATAACCAGGGGACATGCTTGCTTAGCACAGAGCATGCGGAAGAAATGGCTCAACTCCACAAGCACTCGCCAGACTTTCTCGGGGAGATACCCTCGAACCATCACCGCCATCAGTCGCTCTATCCATATATGATAGTCGTGACTCTTGAGTGCGGTCACTTGTCCTGTCGAAAGATTGACTTCCTTACTTATATTCAAACAATAACCATCAGGTAACATCACGACGTATTTGAGCCACCTGAATGCCTCCTTCTTTTGGACACTATCAAGGTAGAAGTAGGCATGCGGCTTGAACCAATTCTTTCAACGGCCGGTAGGAGGCTGCATGTGTAATCTCTTCCTATCACAGAGCTTCTCAACATCGACTCTAGCCTTGACATTATCCTTTGACTTCTCAGGAATGTTCAGGACTGTGTGAAAAAGGGACTCCCCGACATTCTTTTCGGTGTGCATCACATCAATGTTATGGGGAAGTTCGAGGTCCTTGTAATACACGAGATTCGTTAAGGATGCCACGTGAGTCCAGTTGTGTGTTACACCATATCCCGCAAATTGATGGCCGGTTCCCGGCGCCGCAGGCACGAGAGCACGTAGCTCGGCATCAACAGCTGCACCATCAAACTTGGTACCACTTTTACTTCATGCACAACTTTGCCCTTCTTGAAGTTCTTCCTGTCTTCTCTGAACGGATGCTTTCTTTTGAGGTACTGTCGATTCATGTCATATGCAACATACTTGTGACCCGACTTTAGCCAAAGAAACTCAAGTCAGTGCCTGCACACTAGGCATGCCCACTGATGGCTCAAAATATATTCGAGCTCGTTGGGAACCCCAAGAGGAAGGTATGATGAGCACAACAACAAGTTTTCCCTCAGTTATGAAACCAAGGTTATCGAACCAGTAGGAGCAAGGAAACAACTCCAAGGTGTTGTTGCCAACTTGGAATCCTGCACAACACAACCACAGAACTTTGCCCGAACTTACAGTGAGGTTGTCAATCTCACCGGTTTTGCTGAAAAGAAAGGATTAAACGTATTGTGTGGAAGATAATAATTGCTTGCAGAAAATAACAGTAAACAGTAAATAGTAGATAGTTTATCAATGGTAAAAGAATGGACTGGGGTCCATAGTTCACTAGAGGTGATTCTCCTTATGATAGATGACATGTTGGGTGAACAAATTACAGCGGGGCAATTGACAGACTCGAGAAAGCATACCATGCATATACTAATCATCTTGACTCCTACGAGATTTGATTGGGCATTACAATATTATACATAGACCGTAATCCAAATGCATCTATGACTAATAATCCACCTTCAGGTTATCATCCGAACCACCTCCAGTATTAAGTTGCAAGCAACAGATAATTGCATTAAGCAAAGTGTGTAAAGTAAACAATACGATTGCCCCATGGACAAAGGATTGCTGTTTTCTCCCTAGTAGCAATAGCACATCTAGTACCTTAGAGATTCCTGTCACTTCCCTAGATTACTAGAGGCATGAACCCACTATCGAGCATAAATACTCCCTCTTGGAGTTGCTAGCATCTACTTGGCCAAGATAGATACTAACAACGGAAAGCATGCAAGATCACAAATAACATATGATAGAATCAATAATCAATCTGAAATAGCATCTCAATATCCACCGGATCCCCGCAAACACAACATGTAAGATTACAGATAGATGATCTTGATCATGAACGGAGCTCACAAGGTCTAAACATGATAGAACAAAGAAGGAGAACCAACCATCTAGCTACTACATGGACCCATAGTCCAGGGATGAACTACTCACGCATCACACCGGAGGCAGGCATGGTGATGAAGAAGGCCTCCAGGGTGATCTCTCCCCTCCGGCAGGGTGCCGGGAAGAGCTTCAGATCCCTCCCGATCTAGGGATGGAGATGACGGCGGCTACAAAATCCTTCGTGGAATTTTGATCGGGTACTTAGGGTTTTCGTCTCGGGAGGCTTTTATAGGCAGAAGGGAAAGGTAGGTGGAGGCTCGAGGGGCCCACACCAGGTGGCGGCTCGCCTAGGGCTGGCCGCGTCACCCTAGGGTGTGGCCGCCTCGTGGCCCCCCTTCGGCTGCCCTCCGAACTCCGTGTTGCTTCGGGTAAAATATTGACTTTGGCTTTTGTCCGGTCTAATTCCGAGAATATTTCCTTACTAGCTTTTCTGAAACCAAAAACAGCAGAAAATAAGCAACTGGCAGTGTGGCATCTTGTTAATAGGTTAGTTCCAGAAAATGTATAAAAATACCTCAAAGTATGAACAAAACATAAGAAAGTAAATACTAAACAAACATGGAACATCAAAAATTATAGATACGTTTACGATGTATCAACATCCCCAAGCTTAACTCCTGCTCGTCGTCGAGTAGGTAAGTGATAAAAAAGAATAATTTTTTAGGTGACATGCACCATCATAATCTTGATCAAGGTATTTGTAAAATATTGATAGCTGGGATCATAGTACTCTAACATAGACATGAAATATATAGTTCTAACAATAAGACATAGCAACTATGTTGTAACATGAAAAGGTACAAACAAAAGATTCATGAATAACAATGCTTTGAAAGATGTTTGTTTGTCTCACATATAGAAAACATAATAAGAATGGTATTCAGCTTGTCCCTCATGTTGTAGCAAAACATAAATGCATAGGACACCTTCAAAGTTCATAAGGGTGACTAGATAAAAAATAGTTTAAGAACAAGCAATATCAAAGTTATGAATCAATCAACAAGTTTTGGGACAATGCACATTAAACTAAGAATGACCACTATGCTCTCTCAATAGGTGCATAAAGATAGAAGGTGGAGACTCAACATAAAAGTAAAAGAAAGGCCCTTCATAGAAGGACTCAGGGATTCAAGTTTCATAAAGAGCTTCCAAAAATTATGGTACTTATTAGATTTCAGCTCTCATTACCCCTATCATAAGCATCTTTAGGTGATTAAGGTTAAAGTGAGAAAATATGAGGATATGTCTGACAAGTTATAAGCTGAAAATCTTATGCCCCTTGCTTACGAGTACCGAACCTCATGCTACTCAACTTTAGTAAAAAGTAAGTTCTTGTCATTGTAAGTACATGTGTATCATAGAGAACCGCCAACGGGGTACCCCTTGCCCAATGATACAAGAGCTTTCCCATATCAAAATGACAAGGCAACAGACAATGAGCATCTCAGCGATCCTTTTATTTCCTATTTCCATAGGTTTTTTTCCCTATTTGCATAGGTTTTTTTATTTCCTATTTGCATAGGTTTTTTTATTGAGGATTCTTCACAGATTGCTCACTATGGTTATGCTGCAAGTTTCCACCATGATTAGGCATGGCTTAGGCTAGCCGCCCAGGCGTTTCTCTAACACATATACAAACTCCATGAGCTTTACAAGCTCCCCTTTTATTTCACACTACCGGGATCCATAAGCAAAAGAACATGATATCAACTAAATAAAGTGCAATGTTGAAAGCGTTCCCCATGATAACATGGTTCTGCTAATCCACAACTTACAAAACGCAAGCATATACGCAACATAGATGGGCATAATGGTTCAAGTTTATTAAGTGCAAGAAAGTAAAGTGTGCCATTAAGTTCGTGAGAGCTTTAATCACTAATTTTCACATAACAAGTTTAATTCGGAAGGTAGATAAAAACATGAATATACTTGGAATAGAAATAATGCTAATAGGTAGGTATAGTGGAATCTTTGGAATAACTTGGTTTTATTTGGAGTTGGATTCATGAGTGGAACTCATACTTGGTACATGCGGAGGCTAGCAAAAGACTGGGAGCGACCAACTAAGAGAGCAATAATGGCCATAATCATGCAAAGTGATAAAACATTATTAATTAAATCATAAAGTGATAATACAAGTCGAAAACTAAATGATCATAGAGGCTATGGTGACTTGGTATAGTCTTAACATGGTGTGAGCATGCGCCAAGTCAACCCAAATAAAGCATCAAAGGAGAATACCACAATATTATGCTTTTATATGCTAAAACAACGCATGATTCTTTCAAGGCACATTAAGAAATCTCAATTGTTTGTAACAAGTGATGCTACAACAATAATCACTAAGCATAGAGTCAAAGCAATATCAAACATGATATGATAAAGTCTAGGCCACAATCAAAACAAGATCCTTTTTGTACCTCTTATAAGCATGAACTTTCCTACTCTTTTCCAATCCAAATCAAATTATTTGAAACTATGTATGAATGCGGGGGTCCAACCAATTTATTTAAGCAAACTTAGCAAAATAAAACTAAAAACAAAAACGAAGACGCTCCAAGAACAACACAATTGTGCATGAAACAATAAAAATGAAGTGTTTGGAAGAAAACCTGAGATTTTTATTGATGAAGAAGGGGATGCCTTGGGCATCCCCAAGCTTTGACGCTTGTACTTCTTGAATATTTCTTGGGGTGACACGGGTGGCATCCCCAAGCTTGAGCTTTTGTACATACTTCATCTTATCACATTGTTCTTCCCTACACTTTAAAATTTCCTTCATACAAAACTTCACACAATCTTCATTAGCAATATTAGTGTATTTAAGATAATAAGTATTTACGTTCAGTTTCAACACAAGTAAAACTTCCATTAAAGCACAAGCTACTGTAGCAATTCCTTTTAAAAGTTCAAGTTATCAAAGATAACTCAAAGAGAAAGAGATTAAGAGGCAAATGCAAATAATGGCAGAAATATGTCAGAACAGACCAGCAAGTAAAAACCAATTTTTTCGAAGACCTTCTGTTGCTCAAATCGAAAAGTGTTAAACTAACGAAAGTTAGATAACAACCTCGGGCAGAAGCACAAACAATTACAGCTTAATCCGACGTACAGTGATTTTTTTCATGAATTTTTACAGCGAAGCACAAAAATCTGTTTCGGGTCAGCAACTTTCCCAAGCATTATTTCTCTTTTATTAGAGGTTATTCTTGGCACAAAACACACACAAAAAGGATAAGGAGAGGTTATTACTGAGGCAATAACTTCCAGGACTCAACAAAAGAAAAATTCATTGACTAAAAATTTGGGTTATCTCCTAATAAGTGCTTTTCTTTAACGCCTTTGAGCTAGACATAAGAAGCAAGAATCAAGTATCCTCAAATGAAGAAGCCTTAAGATCAATACCAGAAATATCTTCAACAAGGCAAGGTATCTCATCCAAATAAGTTCTAGAGGATCCTCTCTCACTACTCTTGGATTCACTACTTTCATCAAACAGGTTTTCGGGAACAATCCAATCGAAATTCTTTTCTAAGGCTTCATGCATTCCTACAAGCTTAAAAGGTATCAGTATTTTAATTTCCTCTCCATTTTTAGGTTTGGTTTTTTCCATCTTTTCTCGCGTACCAATAACATCTACACATGAGCCTAGCATATTAAAATGATCAAAGACTTTTCTAGCTTCCTTAACAACATCATAGAATTCTTTAAGCAAAGTTTCTAGAATGAAATCTCTCTTTTCAGTATCTTCAATATCTTTAAGTTTAAGAAACATTACTTGCATCATGGGGTTAAGGTTAACAAACCTAGCTTCCGACATGTGAACTAATGAAGCTGCAGCAATTTCATAATCTGGAGCAAGTTCTGCTAGGGATCTGTCCTCAATATCCTCATGCTTGCTAACATGATTCAAAAATTCTTCAATATTATCTTTCCAAATTATAGAGCCACTACCTATTGAAAGGTCTTTTAGGGTGAACTTAGGGGTCAACATTGTGAGCTAAGAACGAGGTAACAACTATAGAAAGAACTGGATTTTTTTTCTTCTTGTGTTTTTGATAAAGGAAGCAACAGTACAACTATTTTTGTGTGTGTTTTTGATAAAAGAAACAAGCAAACAAAGCATAAATAAACTAAGAAAAACAAAAATAAAGTAAAGAGATTGGTTGTGAGGGACTGCCCTTGTGAAGATGTCCTTGACTCCCTGGCAACGGCGCCAGAAAAAAGGCTTGATGGCTCAAAATATATTCGAGCTTGTTGGGAACCCCAAGAGGAAGGTATGATGAGCATAGCAGCAAGTTTTCCCTTAGTTATGAAACCACGGTATCGAACCAGTAGGAGCAAGGAAACAACTCCAAGGTGTTGTTGCCAACTTGGAATCCTGCACAACACAACCACAGAACTTTGCCCCAACTTACAGCGAGGTTGTCAATCTCGCCGGTTTTGCTGAAAATAAAGGATTAAACGTATTGTGTGGAAGATAATAATTGCTTGCAGAAATAACAGTAAATAGTAGATGGTTTATCAATGCTAAAAGAATGGATCGGGGTCCATAGTTCACTAGAGGTGATTCTCCTTAAGATAGATGACAAGTTGGGTGAACAAATTACAGTGGGGCAATTGACAGACTCGAGAAAGCATACCATGCATATACTAATCATCTTGACTCCTACGAGATTTGATTAGACATTACAACATTATACATAGACCATAATCCAACTGCATCTATGACTAATAATCCACCTTCAGGTTATCATCCGAACCCCCTCTAGTATTAAGTTGCAAGCAATAGATAATTGCATTAAGCAAAGTGTGTAAAGTAAACAATACGATTGCCCCATGGACAAAGGATTGCTATTTTCTCCCTAGTAGAAATAACACATCTAGTACCTTAGAGATTCATGTCACTTCCCCAGATTACTAGAGGCATGATCCCACTATCGAGCATAAATACTCCCTCTTGGAGTTGTTAGCATCTACTTGGCCAAGATAGCTACTAACAACGGAAAGCATGCAAGATCACAAATAACAAAGACATGATAGAATCAATAATCAATCTGAAATAGCATCTCAATATCCATCGGGTCCCCGCAAACACGACATGTAAGTTTACAAATAGATGATCTTGATCATGAATGGAGCTCACAAGATCTACAAATGATAGCACAAAGGAGGAGAACCAACCATCTAGCTACTACATGGACCCGTAGTCTAGGGATGAACTACTCACACATCACACCGGAGGCAGGCATTGTGATAAAGAAGGCCTCCAGGGTGATCTCTCCCCTCCGGCAGGGTGCCGGGAAGAGCTTCAGATCTCTCTCGATCTAGGGATGGAGAAGTCGGTGGCTACACTCTTTCGTGGAATTTTGATCGGGTACTTAGGGTTTTTGTCCTGGGAGGCTTTTATAGGCGGAAGGGCAAGGTCGGTGGAGGGTCGAGGGGCCCACACCAGGTGGCAGCGCGCCTAGGGCTGGCCGCGCCACCCTAGGGTGTGGTCGCCTCGTGGCCCCCCTTCGGCTTCCCTCCGGACTTAGTGTTGCTTCGGGTAAAATATTGACTTTGGCTTTTGTCCGGTCCAATTCCAAGAATATTTCCTTACTAGCTTTTCTAAAACCAAAAACAGCAGAAAACATGCAACTGGCACTGTGGCATCTTGTTAATAGGTTAGTTCCTGAAAATGTATAAAAATACCTCAAAGTATGAACAAAACATAAGAAAGTAGATACTAAACAAGCATGGAACATCAAAAATTATAGATACGTTTACGACATATCAGCCACTTATCAGCTGTACACCATCCGCACGTTAGGGCGTACCCGAGCATGTCATGCATGGTATACTGCAACCAAACTTTCATCAAGAAGTTTCTCTTTGATGCTCGGTCGTATGTCAATGTCCCGTGTATCTAGGAGTGGTTCAAATCATCCACAATCGGTTGCATGTAGACACTCAAATTCTTCCCCGGGTACTCGAGCCCTGGAATGATTAGGGACAGAAACATGGTCTTCCGTTGCATTAATACTCCGGGAGGGAGATTGAGCGGAATAACAAACACCGAACAGTAGCTGTACGCGGCCGTCGACAAACCATATGGGTTGAAGCCATCTGTTGCTATCGCAATTCTGACATTCCGAGCCTCTTCTGTCCATCGAGGGTATTTGTCATCGATGTTTTTCCATGCTTTACCATCAGATGGATGTCCCATCTTATTCCGTCCATGCTCGTCCTCGTATCTCTTCCCCTTCTTGTGCCATGTCATCTGTTTGGTAGTCTCCTCGCTCAAGTAAAGCCGTTGGATTCTTTTTATGAATGCGAGAGACCGAAGAATCTTTGTAGCTACATTCGACTGCCTCATCTGACCATCTTTTCCCTTTACCTCATCATACCTAGAGGCCCCACAAATGGAGCAGTACTTGTCATGCGCAAATTGTTTCCAAAACAAAAGGCAACCTTTTGGACAACAATCTATCTTTTCGTAATCCATGTTGAGCTCCTTCATAAGTCTCTTCATTTTGTAAAAGGTTTAGGCAGACAATGCCCTTCGGGTGGTGGAGTGACGGCACTTGTCGGCTAGACACTGAGAGATGGCATCGAGCTGAGAAATCTTTGCACCCTCATACAGAGGCCTCTTAGCCACTGCCATCATATCAAGGAAGGCCTTCGTGGTTAGCTCCGGTTCATCTGGTTCTAGCGGTTCCTCCAGTTCTGGTGGTTCATCCCATGGAGGTAGCGAATCCGGCTGGTCAGCATCGATGAGATCATCTAGCCAGTTTCTAATCCCATCGTGCTCATTGCCATTGAGCCGCTGCCACATAACCTCACCTCTATCACGTTGGTACCGAGCAAAGTTGACTTGCGTGACATGGTGAGGCATGTACCCATCTTGAAAAGGTGTCTATACATCTCATCCTTTTCCTGACGATGACGCTTATTGCGATGAGCGCAGGGACAAAGTGCCCAAACGATTACCTTCAAACCACGTGCTAACTCATTCACTAACAAATGAGTGTTCTGCGTCCACTCTTCTATTTTATTAGTCACACTAATACAGCCAATGTACATCCACCCATTATCAGCCATCCTCTTCTGCTTTGTTGGGAACCAAACAACAAATATAGTATTTTGTATCAAACATGAGATTAAATGCTTCATATTTTTACGCATGCATCAACCTACATGTCTAATAGCAAAAGAGGGTCCTAACCAGTCGCCGGATCCATAGATTGGGTAAGTTCTCCCTGGCTCTACCCAGATCCGAGCAGAATTTTGGCAGCACCTCCCCACTGCTCTCCTGATACACGTCTTGACAAAAAGTCGAGAGGATGTGCATCCGGAGAACAATGAGGAGGCGCCGCTGAAATCCTGCCTCGGATCGAGGTAGAGGAAGAACTAACCAAAAAATCCGCTCTGAATCAAATGACCCGATAAAAGCCATAAGCATTATGGTTATTAATATGCGAGACTACTGATGCATATTAATTCATGTAACGCTTACAGCCAGGATGACGCCTAGGGCAGACTTGGTGATCTAGACACGAAAATAAACCTAGGTACAAGAGAGGCGAATGGATTCTCACTCTCGAAGCATGATCAAATCGTCGAAGATGATCCAGGACCCTGCCGTCAAAACACTCCCCCCGCTCACCCTCCGGTAGCTGCAAAAACATGAAAAATGGTTAAATATACTAAATTCTACTCCTATTTCTACCATTTCTAATTCTACTCCTATTTCTAGCATATCTAATTCTACTCTTATTTCTAACATTTCTAATTCTACTCCTATTTATACTAACATACCACAAACTACTATTTATACAAACTACTAGCAAACTCCTATTCTAGCATTTCTACTCACATATTAGGAAACACCTATTTCTACTTCTGTTTTACTAAATTCTACTCCTAAACTGACTAACATGGCTAATGCAGAATTAATCCGGGCCTAAATTCTACGCCTACGCTAAGGGCCTAAATTCTACTCTTAAACTGACTAGAGTCGGGGCCTAAATTTCTAGAACCGGGGGCCTGCTTACCGGAGCTCGGCTGCGACAAGGTTGATGCGGTGCAGGGCCCTGGTGGTGGCCACGGGTTGGGGCTCGGGTTGCAGCGCCGGGGATGAGGGGGAGGCGCCGCGGGTTGGGGAGCTCGGGGATGAGGGGACAGGGGGTGACATAGCGGGTTGGGGACGAGGGAGGCGACAGCGGGCGAGCTTGGGGACGAGGGGACCTGAGGACGGCACCAGGGATGAGGGAGGCAGGCGGAGGCGCTCGAGCTCCTAGCAATGGGGGAGGCGGCGGGACCGCATGAGGTGGAGGCGCGACTCCTAGTGGAGGCAGGTCTGGCAGTGACTCACGTGGGGCGAGGAGGAAGTGGCGCAGCCTAGCTCAGGGACAAGGAGGAGGCGGTAGCGGAGTCGGTGGCCGGGTCAGGGGCACGCACGGGTTGGGTTGGGTTGGGTTGGGTTGGGGTTGGGGATGGACGAGTGGCCCAGGTGGCACATGCACCACTCTCACACACATATCCTAGGGGCACATGCAAGTTTTCATGTGATTACGACGCTCCGGTGATCTTCCTCCGGTGAAACGCTAGACCGGGGGCCCCAGATCATCCACCCCTATATCTATCTCCGTACGAGGGTAGCCCGGTGGACCTCTCTACTTGTTTTGGTTTGTTTGGGACATATGTACATGGAGAGCAAAGGTTGGGCCAACTTTGCCACATTCTAGGCCCGGTTGTGATGCTCCGGCTCGGCCCAAGAAAACCAAGGCTCGACCCAAGAAAACCAAGGCTTGGCCCAAGAAAACCTAGGCTCAGCCCAAGAAAACCTAGGCTCGGCCCATGTATATCTGGTGGGTTAGGTTTGTTTAGCTTAAATACCCCCTCCTCTCTCATTCCACTCTGTTGCCTCCTCCTACCTAAAGCAGCCAACGCCACCCGAAGCCACTTGCCAGGAGCCCTACTGGAGCCACCCGAGGCTGCCCACCGTCGCTGCCCGCAGGTAATATCCAAGCCCATTTTTTGGTTAATTAGATGCATTTCAGAGCAACCACACTTAGAAATTTATTGTTTCGATCAAATGCATACTTTAGGATGCCCAATCCGCGTGCTCGTCCTCAACTCGGCGGCAACGCCGGAGGACTGATGGGCTCCGTCGGGGCCAGGGATGTCCGAGCCTAGGCTCCACCGGGCTAGCACTAGGAGGTGCTACCTTCCGGGAACCGTAGCTTGGTGAGGAATCCGGGTCCTGTCGTTGACCCGGAGCTTCTTTGGTGGCGGTCGATTGGTCCACTATCGGTGTAGAGGGAGCCATCCCCCGAGGAGGTGGTACACAATTGTGTCAGGGAGGACGAGCACGTCTGTCGCTATATGTATGTGTTGGAGGTCAGGTTCTTCAGCGATCTCTGATGGCTGGTGATTGATGAGCTCGTTGGGCAACCCCAAGAGGAAGGTATGATGAGCACAGAAGTAAGTTTCCCTCAGCTATGAAACCAAGTTATCGAACCAGTAGGAGCAAGGAAACACACCAAAGGTGTTGCTAGCTGAGCCTTGGCAGGGCGCACTACCGGTGCTAGTAGCAACATGGAGACCTGCACAACACAACCACAGAACTTTGTCCCCAACTTACGATGAGGTTGTCAATCTCACCGGTTTTGCTAAAAACAAAGGATTAAACATATCAAATGGAAGGAAGTAATAGTTTGCATAAAGTAAACACAAAGCAGTAAACAGTTTGTAGATTGCATGTAAAAGAAAGGACCGGGATCCATAGTTCACTAGAGGTGGCTCTCCTTAAGATAGATAACATGCTGGGTGAACAAATTACAATGGGGCAATTGACAAACATCGAGAAAACATACAAGCATATACTAATCATATTGACTCCTTTGAGACTTGATTGGGCATTACAACATTATACATAGACCGCCATCCAACTGCATCTATGACTAATAATCCACCTTCAGGTTATCATCCGAACCCCCTCCAGTATTAAGTTGCAAGCAGCAGATTATTGCTTTACAGATTGCGTGTAAAGTAAACAATACGATTATTCTATGAACAAAGGATTGTTGTTTTCTCCCTAGTAGCAACATCACATATAGCACCTTAGAGATTTCTGTCACTTCCCCAGATTACCAGAGGCATGAACCCACTATCGAGCATAAATACTAACTCTTGGAGTTGCTAGCATCTACTTGGCCAAGATAGCTACTAACAACGGAAACCATGCAAGATCACAAATAACAAAGACATGATAGAATCAATAATCAATCTGAAATAGCATCTCAATATCCATCGGATTCCCGCAAACACAACATGCAGAATTACAAATAGATGATCTTGATCATGAATGGAGCTCACAAGATCTAGGCATGAAAGCACAAAGGAGGAGAACCAGCCATCTAGCTACTACATGGACCCGCTGTGGCGTCTCGCTAAAACCACTACCAGAAAATCGCTCGTTGTTTCTACTTTGTGTATCATCATGACATCATCATGCATGTTTGTTCATAAAACTATTTTGCAAAAACCCTATTTTGTTTTCTAATTAGCCCTACTTTAATTTCAAATCGTAAAACCAGGTCTTCCTGGATATTTTATTTGTCTAAAAACTATTTATAAAAATATTTTAAAAGTTAAATAAAAATAAAAGTATTTTTTTAGGGGGAGGCAGCCGGCCAGGCCAAAGGCCCAGCCAGCCAGCCTACAACCCCACCTAATCTAGCCAGCCCCACCAACCCAGCTGCCTACCCCATCCGCCTCCACCCTGGCACCCCTCCACCTCACTCCATCCACTCCCTGCCTGCCACCTCCTCACCTCCTGGCCCACCCGCCTGCCACGCACACACACAACCCCGCTCCTCTCACTGATCCCCGCCGCCGCCAGTGCACCGGCTCGCCAGCGGCCGCCTCTCCTCCCTCCGCCAGCCGCCGCCATGGCCGCTTTGAGCAGCGGCCTTCCTTCCTCGCCGGCACCCCTGCTCTGCCTTGCGAGCCGCCCCGGCCTCGTCGAGCTTCTCCTGCCCGCAAGGTCGCTGCCGCGCTCGGCCGTCCTTCCACCGTGTCGCCGCCCTATGACCCCACCACTCGCCACCGCCGGTCTCGACCTCGACCGCCGCCTCGCGGATCCCCGCCGCCTGGGCCCTCCGTGCACCTCTGCCCTGGCCGATCTCGCCCGCCTCCGGCCTCCCTCTAGCCCCGAGCTGCCGCCGCACTCCCTTCTCCTCGCGCGAGCCCGAGTCGATGCTGCCACCTTCTAGCCTGGTTGGGGTCCTCAAGCTTCGCCGCCGCCGCACCCTCTGCTCCGGAGGCCAGCTTCTACACGCGCCTCCCCAACCTCCTCGTCGCCCCTTAGGCCCCTGCCGTCGCCATCTCGCTCTCCCCTCGCAGGCCTTGGGCACCATGGTCGGCCTCGCCTCCCCATGACCGTCTTCTATCGACGTCGCACTGAGCTCCCCGGTGCCTCAACCCCGGGTGGCCGGTCTCTCCCCGCGTCCCAGCAGAGCTCTGCCACCCCGCATCACTGGACCCTCGTGGTCAACTCCTGCCGGAGACCTTGCACATGTACCAACCTGACAGCAAACCGGCTTGGCCGTTTTGATCTCCACCGTGCGAGACGCGCCACTATTAGCTGGCCACCGGTTGTTTTTGGTGTGTGCTTGTTCACCTGCACAATCTAGAAGCCCAGCAACCGTGCATCTGGACTCTGTCTGTGGCGGTCCACCAAGCATTCGACAAGATCTTCGCTGCCACGGATAACGTGACGTCACCCGGTGAACCATGTGTTGTCAAGATCGTCTACCATCAAGACCGATGCCGAACCAAGTTCTCCACGGACGTGACAAGATTCCCTTCCTGGACCCGAAGACGATCACGAATCCGGTGGTGAAGGCCCCCGTACCCTGAAGACCACGGATCCAATGCCCGAGGACGCCAAACGCCAAGGTTTACTTCTCGGGCCTGAGGACCGCCAAGATCGCCATAAGGAACGACAAGCGCTTCATCTCGGAGCACCAAGACCTTCTACACGGATCCGAACATCGAACCGTCGGATGCCAAGTTCTTCTTCCCGGAACGCCAAGCTCTCCTTCTGTTGTCCGAGAACGTTCCCGTCGAACCGAACCCTAGATCCGGACCCTGAGACCGAAACCCGGACCCCCGGAACCCAAGATCTTCCGAACCCAGATGTGTGAACCTTTTCCCGAGCCCCTATTTTCTAAATGCTATATATAAAACTTGTTGCATATTAATTGTTCATGCATGCATACCTGTCTGTGGTTTGGGGGCATTATGCCGATTCACCGCATAATTAAATACGGAGTGTTTATGCGGGATACCTTTGTCTTATTCTGGACTCCATTTAAATTTGTGTAGAAAACCGATGCCATGTTTCGCCTTGTTAATACAACATTTAAAATGCGGGGTATCTAAATAACTTGAACCATATAATTATTTGTCGGGACCCCGGTTCCGCTTAATATGTCATAATTGCACCGCATCTGCATCATATCATAATCATGCCGGATCTTCTGCCGTACTATTAAATATTGCATCTGGTGTTCCTTTTAGTGCTTTGCTTCTTCGCGGATTAGGCCGATGAGTTGATGCAAGTATCGGCAAGTTCTTCGGATAATGAACCTTCGGCTATGTTTTCCTAGGCGAGCATTCTCCCCCTTTCTACCTATTTTGCATTTATAGTCTTTACTTCCTCCTATTGATCTATTGTTATCCGTGTCGCGATGCTTTAGTTTACGTGCACCAGTTATATCCCGTGCAGCCTCTATATTGCCATGGACACCTCCTAATACCTGTTGTTTGGTAGATAGCTGGCCTTGCGTCGTAGTTGCTTGCTTAGGTGCGATCTCGTGTTGTCGAGTACCACAGTTGTTGGAATGCTGGCAGATGTTTATGGTGGAGATGATCATGACCTTAAACACAACTATTAAAATGCTAGATATAACTAATGCAGAGGCATCGGTGGGCAATAGATGTTATTTGGTTCTTCCACGCTCACTTGTGTCCCGTAGGACCCCGAGTACTTGATACCTGTTCCTTGACTATTCGCACTATCCACATACGGGAGAGTCTATGAATCCCTCTTAGCCAGAGCTTGATTCATTTCTTATTTCTTGGGGCCATAAAGTACTTTGGGGCTTTATTACTATCCTGTACTTATGCCATGCTTTACTGCTTTATTTACGATTGTGCGTGGAGCACCTGTACTGTTTTGGATCGCGGCACGATTTCGCGGTATTGACAAGCCCAGTCACACTTTCGGGTTCCTAGTCGTTTACAGCCGTTCTCGCAAACCCTGGGTCCGTTTCGGAGCCGGCCAACTTCGTTGCGGGTAGCTTAGTGGGGTGGCCTCCTAAAATATTTTATGAATCCTGTGATTGCTTTGTCGTGAAAGCCTTGTTGGGTTTTGATTTGGTTTTTCCGAGGTTGATCATGTGTGTGTTGCTATTTGTGCACCCTGCAGGGTAAATCTTTCTGAAAGCCGTGTCCGCGGTTATGGACGACTTCGAGCACAGTATCTCGATCATAGACAAGCATAACTAAAGTAGTGTTATAAATTTGACTTAATATGTGACTAGTAATTCAGCTTCACTATAATGGAATGGATAATAAAAATGCCAACAACTGGTGGATCTGTGGTGATCTGTGTCATACTATACCTGCCTAGTAAGTATTGCAACTCCAATGGAATGTGATAAAAGTGCCAACAACTGCTGGGTTTTGGGATTCCTCAGGACAATTATATCTGACTAGTAAATGTTCCAACTACAACGGATTGTTAACTAAAACTGCCCACTACTTATGCTATCAGGATGACTCATGCTATATATCTGACTAGTAAATGCTGCAACTATAATGGAATGAGTAAAACTGCCAACTATGTGAGTTCCTTGGTCCGACTTCCTCGTTTGGTCTCGAGGGGGAAATACTAGGATGGGTATGTTTGGTGTTAGTATCAGGTGATTCCGAATAGGTCTTTCTTACCCCTCTCTAATAGCCGACAAATGTATCGAGTCTCTATAGGTTGTTTAGTGCATCTTGCTGTAAGCTTGATCCACCATACCTATGTAGGCGAGAGCCGCCGAATTCTAGCCTCACCGTGTACTGGCCTCAGTACTGACGCTCCTCTTTTTCCTTTGCCCTTTGTCGGCACCCCTTTTGTTTTAGCAGGTTTGAGATCGACGTCGTTAGCAGGGTTACCCTTCCGGCTTGGCCTGGGCAGGGTTATGAACGCCATTGGTTATTCTTCAGGGCTCTTAGACCCATTTGCATTTTGTCCGTACTCGGACGCTGTATCGTTTTCAAGGTGATTTGGATATTTGAAGTGTATATCTATATTCTTGACTCTTGGAGTCGTGCTGTATATATATCTGTTCTATGGGTCCCATCGAGGACTGTTGTGTAATGGTATTACTTCGTTTTTCCACCCGCATGAAAGTGCCTGGTGGGCGTCCTTGAATCGTTTCTATGCGGGTTTGGCGGAAAGTGCTAAAACTTGCATAGGGCCGATTTGAGGGTGTTACACCCATAGTCCAGAGATGAACTACTCACGCATCACACCGGAGGCTTGCATGATGATGAAGAAGGCCTCCAGGGTGAATTCCCCTCTCTGACAGGGTGCCGGGAAGAGTTTCAGATCCCTCCCGATCTAGGGATGGAGATGACGGTGGCTACAGACTCTTTCGTGGACTTTTGATCGGGTACTTAGGGTTTTGGTCCTCGAAGGCAATATATAGGCGGAAGGAGAGGCCGACGGGGTGCTGGGGTCGGCCAGACCACCCCCTGGTGCGGGCCAGGCCTTGCTGCACGGCCAGGTGGTGTGGCCAGGCCCTAGCCCTTCTCCGTCTCGTATTCTGGCTCCAGATGTCTTCCGGTAAAATAGTGACTTTGGCTTTTGTCCCGTCCAATTCCGAGAATATTCATTTTCTGACTTCCTGGAACCAAAAATAGCAGAAAACAGACAGTTGTCACTGTGGCTCTTGTTAATAGGTTAGTCCAAGAAATCATATGAAAAGTACTCCAAAGTGTGGACAAAACACAAGAAAGTAGATAAAACCAAGCATGGAAAATTATAGATACATTTGCAATGTATCAACATCCCCAAGCTTAACTCCTGCTCGTCCTCGAGTAGGTAAGTGATCAAAAGAAAGAATAATTTTTGAGGTGACATGCACCATCATAAACTTGATCAAAGTACTTGTAAAACATTCATAGCTGGGATCATAGTACTTCAATCATAGCATGAAAGACAAAGTTCTAGCAATAAGACAAAGAAACTATGATGCAACATGAAAAGGCACAAACAAAAGATTCATGAATAACAATGCTTTGCAAGACGTTTGTTTGTTTCACATAAAGAAAACATAGCATAATAGCATTCAGCTTGTCCCTCATAGAGTAGCAAGTATAAATGCATAGGACACCTTCAAAGTTCATAAGAGTGACTAGATACAAATAGTTTAAAACAAGCAATATCAAGTTATGCATCATTCAACTAGTCTTGGGACAATGCACATAGAACTAAGAATGGCCACTATGCTCTCAAAGTAGGTGCATAAAGATAGAAGGTGGAGACTCAATATAATGGTGGAAGAAAGGCCTTCATAGAAGGAAGTAGGGATTCAAGTCTCATAAAGAGCTTCCAAAAATTATGGTACTTATAGCTTTCAGCTCTCATTGCCCCTATCATAAGCATCTTGAAGTGATTAAGGTTAAAGTGAACAAACTATGGTGTACATGCTTGACGAAGTATAAGTTAGGAATCTCATGTCCCTTGAATACGAGGTCCGCTCCTCATGCTACTCAAGTTTAGTCACCAGTAAGTTCTTGTCATCGTAAATACATGTGTATCATAGAGAACCGCCAACGGGGTATCCCTTGCCTGATGATACGGAAGAATCCCCATATCAAAATGACAAGGCAAGCAGACAACGAGCATCTCAGCAATCTTCTTATTTACCATGGGAATATGGTGCTTTTTCTCTCTTTCCTCTTTTCATAATCCCTTTTTTTCGTTTTCTCTTTTTTTCTCAATATAGGACTCTTTTTTTATAAGAAGAATGCTTCATAGACAGCTCATTATGGTTACGCTGCAGGTTTCCACCATGTCAGCATGGATTAGATCAGCGACCCAGGCGTTTCTCTAACACATATACATAACTCCATGGACTTACAATCTCCCCTTTCATTTCACACCGATGACATCCATAGACAAAAGAGCATGATATCAACTAGGTACAAAGTACCCGTGCAATGTAGAAAGCGTTCCCCATGACAGCATGGTTCTGCTAATCGCCAACAAATAAGTGCAAGCATATACAACATAGACGACACAATGGTTCAAGTTTAATAAGGGCAAGAAAAGTAAAGTGTGCCATCAAGTTCGCGATAGCTTTAATCACTAGTTTTCTCATAACAAATTTAATTTGGAAGGTAAACAAAAACATGAATATACTTGGAATGGCATAAGCTAGTAGGTAGGTATGGTGGAATCTTTGGAATAACTTTGTTTAGGGAGTTGGATGCATGAGTGGAACTCATACTTGGTTTCGGAGGCTAGCAAAAGACTGGGAGTGACAAACTAAGAGAGCAATATTGACCATAATCATGCAGAGCGATAAAACATCATTGATCAAAGCATAAAGTGATACTACAAGTTGAAAACTAAAGGATCATAAAGGCTATGGTGACTTGAGATAGTCATAACATGGTGTGAGCATGCGCCAAGTCAACCCAAATAAAGCATCAAAGGAGAATACCACTATACTATGCTTTAGTATGCTAAAACAACGCATGATTCATCCAAGGCACATTAAGCAATCTCAATTGTTTATAACAAGTCATGCTACAGCAAAGAATACTAAGCATAAAGCCAAGACAATATCAAGCATGGCATGAAAAATCATAGGCGACAGTCAAAAACAAGCTCCCTTTACCACTTAAGCATGAACTTTCCTACTCTTTTCCAATACAAACCAAACTATTTGAAAACCAATGTATGAAAGAGGGGGTCCAACCAATTTATTCATCAAACTAAGCAAACAAAAGCAAACGAAAAACCAAAACGAAAACAAAAAAGAAGACGCTCCAAGAACAACACAACTGTGCATGAAACAATAAAAATGAAGTGTTTGGAAGAAACCTGGGATTTTTATTGATGAAGAAGGGGATGCCTTGGGCATCCCCAAGCTTTGACGCTTTTACTTCTTGGATATTGCTTGGGGTGACACGCGTGGAATCCCCAAGCTTGAGCTTTAGTCCATCATTCATCTCATTACTCATTCCTTCCATACACCTGAAATTTTTCCTTCATACAAAACTTCACACAATCTTTATTAGCAACATTAGTGCACTCAAGATAATAAGTCTTTTAGGTTTAGTTCTAACACCAATAAACTTCCATTAAAACACTAGCTACTGTATCACTTCCCTCAAAAATCTCAATTCCCCAAAAGAACTCAAAAAGGAACCAACAAGAAGCAAATGCAGAAAATGGCAGAAATCTGTCAAAACAGACCAGCAGTTAAAGACGAATTTTTTGAAGACCTTCTGTTGCTGAAATCAAAAAGTGTTGAACTAACGAAAGTTAGATAACAACCTGGGTCAGAAGCACAAAAATTCACGCCTCAAAAGTAGGTTCATAGATTTTACACGAATTTTTACGGTGAAGCACAGAAATCTGTTTCGGGACAGCAACTTTCCCAATCATTACTTCTCTCTCATTAGAGGTTACTCTTGGCACAAAAAAGCAAATAAAAAGGATAAGGAGCGGTTATTAATGAAGTAATAACTTCCAAGACTCATCTAAAACTTTTGGGTTATCTCCCAATAAGTACTTTTCTTTAACGCCTTTAAGTTAGTCATAAGAAGCAAGAAAAAGACTCAAGTGTTCTCAAATGAAGAAGCATTAAGAGCAAATTTTGTTTTCATATGAGAGGCAAAAGAAATCTTCTATCTTTTCTTAGGGAAGTGTTCTATACCTTTCTTGAGTGGGAGTTGATATTTAATGGTGCCTTCTTTCATATCAGTAATGGCACCAACAGTTCTAAGAAAAGGTCTTCCCAAAGTAATAGGACAAGAAGCATTGCATTCAACATCCAAAACATAGAAATCAACAGGGACATAGGCATTGTTAACCATAATAAGAACATCATTAATACTCCCCATGAGTTTCTTTTTAGCATTATCATCAAGTGGGGCGTTCAAATAACAATCTTCAAGTGGAGGCAAATCAAGCATATCATAAATCCTTCTAGGCATAATAGAAACACTACTATCAAGATCACATAAAGCTTTGAAATCAAAATAATTCACTTTTATATTAATGATGGGTTCCCAACCATCTTCTTGTTTTATAGGAATAGAAGCTTTATGTTTCATCTTTTCTTCTTTAATCTTTATGAGAGCATCAGTAATGTGTTTTGTAAAGGCCATGTTCATAGCACTAGCATTAGGACTTTTAGCAAGCTTTTGTAGGAACTTAATAACTTCAGAGATATTGCAACCATCAAGATCAAAATCAAAATTATCATCTAAAGTAGTAGAACTATTACTTGCCTCAACACTAGTGGTGGTGATAGTGGAAACACTAATGTTTCTAGCAATTTCATCTTCTGTTTCCCACTTAGCATGTAATTCAGCTAATAGTCTAACATTTTCATCAATTCTCACTTGTATGGCATTGGTGGCTGCAAAGGGATTATCATTAGTTTTAGGTTTAGCAGCCATTTTATTCAAAGAAGATTGAGCTTCAGCCAAAGATGCTATATTTCTTTCAGCATTAGAGAGTTTTTCCTCAATAGTTTTATTGAAAGCAGTTTGCTTACTAATAAAGTCTTTAAGCATAACTTCAAGTTCAGAGGGAACACTCCTATTATTGTTCTAAGAATTTCCATAAGCATTACCATTGTTGGGAGGATATGGCTTATAATTGTTATTACCAAAATTATTCCTATAAGCATTATTGCCAAAATTGTTATTTCTTATAAAGTTCACATTAACTTGTTCTTCTTGAGCAACCAAAGAGGATAAAGGAACATTGTTTGGATCAATATGGGCTTTCCCATTCACAAGCATAGACATAATAATATCAATCTTATCACTCAAGGAGGAGGTTTCTTCAACAGAATTTACCTTCCTACCTTGTGGAGCTCTTTCAGTATACCATTCAGAATAGTTAACCATCATATTATCTAGAAGCTTTGTTGTAGCACCCATATTAATGGTCATAAAGGTACCTCCAACAGCAGAGTCCAATAGGTTCCTTGAAGAATAGTTCAATCCTGCATAAAAAGTTTGGATGATCATCCAAGCAGTCAGTCCATGAGTGGGACAATTCTTTACCAAAGATTTCATTCTTTCCCAAGCCTGAGAAACATGTTCATTATCAGATTGTTTAAACTTCATTATTTCACTTCTCATAGATATGATCTTAGCAGGAGGATAGTATTTCCCAATAAAAGCATCTTTTCATTTAGTCCAAGAATCAATACTATTCCTAGTTAAGGAATTCGACTATTCTTTAGCTTTTCCTCTCAAAGAGAAAGGAAACAATTTAAGCTTAATAATATCACCATCTATATCCCTATGCTTTTGCATCTCACAAAGTTCAACAAAGTTATTTAGATGGGCAGCAACATCTTCATTACCAATACCAGAAAATTGTTCTCTCATAACAAGATTGAGTAAAGCAGGTTTAATCTCAAAGAAAGTAGCTTCAGGAACATGTGGAGCAATAGGTGTGCTCATAAAATCAATGTTGTTGGTGCTAGTGAAGTCACATAACTTAGTGTTTTCAAGAGTAGTCATTTTTTGTGTGTTTTTGATAAAGAAGCAAACTAGTAAAACTATTTTTTGTGTGTTTTTTATAACAAAACAAAAAGAAACTAAGCAAAAAAAATAACAAAGTAAAGAGATTGGTTATGAGGGACTCCCCTTGTGAAGATGTCCTTGACTCCCCGACAACGGCGCTAGAAAAATACTTTGATGGCTCGTGATTGATGAGATCGTTGGGGAACCCCAAGAGGAAGGTATGATGAGCACAGAAGTAAGTTTCCCTCAGTTATGAAACCAAGGTTATCGAACCAGTAGGAGCAAGGAAACACCCCAAAGGTGTTGCTAGCTGAGCCTTGGCAGGGCGCACTACCGGTGCTAGTAGCAACGTGGAGACCTGCACAACACAACCACAGAACTTTGTCCCCAACTTACGATGAGGTTGTCAATCTCACCGGTTTTGCTGAAAACAAAGGATTAAACGTATTGAATGGAAGGAAGTAATAGTTTGCAGAAAGTAAACACAAAGCAGTAAACAGTTTGTAGATTGTATGTAAAAGAAAGGACCGGGATCCATAGTTCACTAGAGGTGGCTCTCCTTAAGATAGATAACATGCTGGGTGAACAAATTACAGCGGGGCAATTGACAAACATCGAGAAAGCATACAAGCATATACTAATCATATTGACTCCTTTGAGACTTGATTGGGCATTACAACATTATACATAGACCGCCATCCAACTGCATCTATGACTAATAATCCACCTTCAGGTTATCATCGAACCCCTCCGATTAAGTTGCAAGCAACAGATTATTGCTTCTAATGCGTGTAAAGTAAACAATACGATTGTTCTATGAACAAAGGATTGTTGTTTTCTCCCTAGTAGCAACATCACATCTAGTACCTTAGAGATTTTTGTCACTTCCCCAGATTACCAGAGGCATGAACCCACTATCGAGCATAAATACTAACTCTTGGAGTTGCTAGCATCTACTTGGCCAAGATAGCTACTAACAACGGAAAGCATGCAAGATCACAAATAACAAAGACATGATAGAATCAATAATCAATCTGAAATAGCATCTCAATATCCATCGGATCCCCGCAAACACAACATGCAGAATTACAAACAGATGATTTTGATCATGAACGGAGCTCACAAGATCTAGACAAGAAAGCACAAAGGAGGAGAACCGGCCATCTAGCTACTACATGGACCTGTAGTCCAGAGATGAACTACTCACGCATCACACCGGAGGCTTGCATGATGATGAAGAAGGCCTCCAGGGTGAATTCCCCTCTCCGGCATTGTGCCGGGAAGAGCTTCAGATCCCTCCCGATCTAGGGATGGAGATGACGGCGGCTACAGACTCTTTCGTGGATTTTTGATCGGGTACTTAGGATTTTGGTCCCGAAGGCAATATATAGGTAGAAGGAGAGGCCGAGGGGGTGTTGAGGCCGAGGAAGTGGGCCAGGCTAGGCCGGGTTACACCGAGGGCATTTGTACGCCGACGGCTACCCTCGGCATAGCTGGGCCTACGCTGATGGCAACAGTACACCGAGGGCCACCGGGCGGAGCTGGCCTGGGCGATGGCTACGCTGATGGCCCCGATGTTTGGTCGTCGGCGTAGCTCGCGGCCATCGGTGAATCTGTCCATTCCTGTAGTGAGAGGAGTTTTAGAGCTGGAAGTTAGTGGCTAGACGAGAGAGGTTAATCATGCCGCCAAAGTAGGCCTTGTATTTTAGACTTAGAGTTAATCGTTGTGTGGTGGTGCGGCCAAGGCCTTTGTTCGCATGGTGACCTCGGTCTCTTGTCTTTTTTATAGATATATGGTACCCTATTGGGTAGGGCGGAGCCAGGATTTGACCATAGGGTGGGCGAGGAGGACGACAATAACAAACCGATATATATTTTTTCGACGCGGTGATAAATATGTATAGTATCATAGACCGATATAGAGAATATTTTTTCGATGCGGTGATAAATATGTATAGCATCAATAGAGAATGACGATGTGACAAATTGTTAGTGTTTAGTCTATTCTATGTCTTTCTCTTTATTTTCTGAAGCACAATTTTTGCAAAAACTAAATTGTACTTTTAGTTCTTCTCTTGCATTTGTCTTTCAACTCTATGATAGTGTACAAGTTGATATATCATCTTGTTCAATCTAACCAAAACGAAACTAGCTAGTAGCATGCATGAATATAATTGTAATATTCATGTTCGCAATTAATATTCATTCACACCATACCTTAGACATAGACATACAGAATCGCAGATTGGACACTGGTAGTGGTGCAGCGCCGGAGTGGTTTGCGCTAGGCCATATCATTCTCTATTCTCGTGTTATGGTGTATCAAGACGCCGAGCGGCGGCATGCAGTGCCCTAGCAGGTAGCAGCGGGATGTACAATGGTAGTAGATAGATCTACTAATTCGCATCTATAGAAACTATATGGCCAGATGCAAATCGAGTGACTTCTGAAGTTCCAATTTGAAAAACAAGGCCACTCGATAGACACATGGGCTAGCGTGCTTTGTTCATTGGACTTCATAATAAACTAAACATGGGCTAATTAATCGCATGTTTATCTTTGGCTATTGCCGCACTTATTATACTAGCACATGTAGTTAGACATTGAGGGGGGCGATCGATTAGGGGGGTCTAGCCCTGCTAGCCCCCTTGGATCCACCCCTTCTATTGGCGTACTCTCGATAAAAACAATGGAATCACCCATTTCCCCATCCTTTCATCATGGTGAGAATGAATTTTGGAACCAACGTCCTTTTTTTGCTAGCCAACTCTCACATACGCCCCTACAATGCCCTGCTCTGGCGACACATGGAACCACAACCTACACGGCTACCGGAGGGGGCGCTAGCAAAGCCGCACATGCCCCGCGGAAGATGGTGGCGGGGCGTCTCTCCTCTGGCGGCTCATCCTCGGGATCCTAGGAACTCGGGAGCTTGTAGGTACCTCGAGGTGGCAGGGCTATGTGCGGCGCCAGGTAGCAAGGTTGATGCAGGAGAGTGTGGCCGACTACCAAAGGTTCTTGGCGGCGGGCGCAAATGGGCTGGATCTAGGCCCCGCGGGCTGACACTGGCGCGAATGGAGGAGTGCGCTCGCCTACTCGAGGAGGCCTCTGCATGCGAGGTGCAGCGGATTTGGTGCGGGGTGCCAACATGGAGGATTCGTGAACATCACCAGCGCGTGGAGGCCACATGTGGGGCAGAGGTGTGCGTAGGTCTTCTGCTAGTTTGGGAGTCCAGGGGTGCGTCTTTCTCCTCCCCCTTCAGGCCGGTATGCTCCTGGGCATGAGGAAGCCGGGGTGGTGACCCGGAAGAGTTAGTTGCGGCTTAGGTGCGGACATTATGACAATCATCGTGGCTTGAGGTACCGTCACAACTAAAGCATGCAGAGGATCTAGTTGGTCAACTACAGTGTCATGCTTGAAGGAGATATGCCCTAGAGGCAAATGATAAATGAGTTTATTATCATATCTCAGACTAGTTCACAATAGTTTCACAATATGTTATAGCTGTATCAAGAGGAAACAATGATACATGTGTGGTATGCAAATAAACCTGGTCCCTAGTAGCCTCTATTCAACTAGTTCATTGGGAAACCAATGATTAAGGTTTCCTGATCATAGAGCATTTATGCCAGTTGACAACAGAGTCATGTTATTGGGGAATGATATGATGGACATTACCCACATGAGTATTACAACGTGATCTAGTCACATGGTTTATCATTGTGATAGTTAGAAACAAAGTGATATTCTCCTTAGACTGCGAGATCATATTAATCACTGTCTCCGGAGGATACTTTGATTACATCAACCGTCATGTCCGTAACTAGGTGACTATAAAAGTGTGTATTAGGTATTCTGAAGGAACAATTGATGCCTATGCATCAAGATCAGGATTTGTCTACCTGCGTGACGGGAAGATACACTGGGTCCACTTGGTGAGATTATATAGCATATGACTAGGTCATGGGGATACAATATCACGATAACAAGTTAAGTAGACTTTGGTAATGAGATTAGTATATTGATGCTAAAGATCAAATCACAGACAAGTCATATATCAAAATACAAAAGGAATAGGACAAAGAGTTTATGCTTCAAACACGATAGAGTTTCATGGAATTCATGGAGGTCATTATGGACATTCCAGTCCCGCTATTGATCATTGATCGGAGAGTGATCTCGATCATGACTATGCCACTCCCGAACCGTAGGGTAACACACTTAAGGGTCTAACGCTGTTCTAAGATCGCTGTGGAAGCGAAGGGATCACCAATGAGAAAGAAAGATTGGAATTGTTCTGAGAAAGGATTATTGGAATATGTTCTGAAGAGGGTCCGAAGATGTTCGGAAGAAGGAAGACCGCAAGGTGTTTCCGATAAGTAGCAATTTATAATATTAATTTTGTATGTTATTTATAAATTAATATACATTAAATAAATATTTAAATTAACATTTATGGGGCAACTTCCTCCATAGGACCAAAACCCCGGAGGGAATTGGACCATAGGAAGCCAACCCAAACGGGCAACACACAATCGCAGCAGCAGGTTTCGTGGGGCCCACGCGAGCAGGCAGTCACTCACGGGCACGCGGGAAAGCGTTGGTCACCACCGCTGCCAGTGGAGCCCTGGCCTCGGCCCACGCAGAACGGACGAGCGTGCTAGGGCGATATAGTGCTGGCAGACCATGCCAGGCCCACCCGGCCTTGCTTCCTGCAGACCACAACCGCTAGCTAGGCTGTCGTGCGCGGGAAGCAACCTACCTAACAACCTCCTTGCTCCGCTAGGCCGCGGACTAGGCTGATGCGCGGGAGGCCCACCCAGCCACCGCTGGCCACAACGGCTACCCCTACTTTGCCTTTTTTTCCTTTAGTCCCACATAGGGACTTGAGGGAAGGGAGTACCCCTTTTCTCCCTAATAAATAGATAGACACACAAAAATAAAAGGAGATTTTGTAAGGATACTTTCCTTAGAGAATTTCCCCTCTTTCTCAGTTGATTCTCACGAGTGCGGTTCCGTGAAGAACTGCGCATGAGAGAGTCGACAACCACCAGTACGCCGTCGTGCTGCTAGATCTCGGTTCTAGAGGGTCTACTTCCACATCCCGGTTGGATCAGGGAGAACGGTAGTATTTGACTGACACCGTACGTGTGCGATACCTCAGGGGCACTGCCACTTGTGGTGCTAGGATGTCATGCAAGGACCAGGACGAGAAGAGAGAGGAACTTTGTGACCTTGAGGTTAGGAGAGTACGACTACTTTATCCACGTTCCCCACCGGATGTTAACCGCGTTTAGATCTACAAGGGTATGTAATCGAAACCTCACTTGTTACTGCATTAACTCATAGAGAGATCTTGGCTTCGGGTGTTGCGCTAGCTAGTAATATTTTTGTTTTCTGTTGCGAAGCCCTTTAGTGGTATCAGATTCGATCTATACATAGTTATGCTAGTACGGGTAGACCACATGTTGAATGTGGGTGTTCATATCGTGGCACTGTGAGATGAAGCGGCCCAGACTGACTTTAGCGTAATCTTACACGAGGCTGGTTACACGCTTGGCATACGGTTTATACCGTATAAGTGGCCAGTGGGCGTCTGTCTCTCTCACAATAGTTGATATGTCATTTACAACATAGGGTCCTAAGAGGGGTATAATAGAGACAACTACTTAATAAATGTTGTGGTTGATATTCATAGGTATGAATGGTTCTATCCCGAAAGCCCCTAGCAGCCACGTAAAACTTACAAGTAATAAAGTAGAGGCGTCTACCTTTATGTTGCAGGAAGAGGGTAATGTGATGTGGTCAATTGCATGAATACACTTCATGGAGAACCAGCTGATGGTGTCATGAGCTTGGCGTCATGATGGAGATCAAGGCGCAAAATACCATATCATATCACAAATTACACATTGCATGTGATGTTATTTTTTGTGCATCTTGTTTGTGCTTAGTTGTATTAGATACGCGAAGGTAGCATTAATAAGATGATCCCTAATATAATACCAATATTAGTGTTCTCCCTAAAGTGTGCACCACCAAGAAAGTTCGTTGTTATGAAGCAAACTATGATGATCGGGTGCTAGACATCTCGATGCTCGCTGTAATATCCCAGCATTAGAGCTTAGAAATAAGCTGAGTTGAGGTGTGTGCATTGCATTCATGCATAAAAAATCTAGATAATTTTCACGCAAACTAAAGAAGCAAGTGAGGGATCAGGGTCTCTCTTGTTCTGATGAAATCATCCGAGCAAGTGCGACAGATTTCAGCATGACCTCTCTTGTATCTTTGGTGTTTGGGGGGAAACAATTTGAATTCAAAGTTCAAATATGAGATAACACAATTCAAATACAACTTGCATTCAAATTTAAAATGTCAAATTATTATAGAATATTCCGTAACCATAATATAATATTTTTAAAGAATAATAATCTTTATTACATAAATTTGAATATAAAGAATTCTTTTATAAGAAATATAGACTTATTACAATAATGTCTACTTAACATTGTACAACAAAAGGAATAGAAAATGCTAACAATAAAGAAATATTATTACTAGAATGAGGATAAATGAAAGGATAAACTTTAGTTCATCAATTATAACAGAAAAGCCTAAATAAGATTCTACACTAATGCTTTATATGATATCATCCCCTTCCTGAACCTTTTCTTTCTCTGTTGAACATGCAAAAGAAACAGATAACAAGAAAAGAAAAGAAAATGAAAAATAAAGGAAGTTTTGGGTTAGTTTTGACTGCTCTCAAAATTATAGTGTAATGCACTGTTTGTCTCATCATTGAGCTTAAAATTGAAGGGGCAAGTTTCACCAATGTGTAAATCTGTTCTTATCATTAAAAAATGGCTTCAGGCTTAGCATCATAAGCCAGGGGCAAGTTTCACCTTAGTTTAAAATAGTAAACAGATAAGAAGTAAAAAACCACCAGGAAATATCAAGTTTTTACTTGATCTGATCCACCCAGGAGAGGTATGCAAACTAGCAGCTCAATCAGCAGCATGCAAATGTTGTGTTGTCAGCACAACAGCAACCCAGGAAGTAGACAATAAGGAATCACCTTCTGTACACAAGGGGAGTGAACCAGCTATAGCTAGCAAGAAGCCACACACACACACTAACCAGTTCATTATCCTCACCAGCCACCAGTTCTTCTCACCTCATCACCAAGAACAACACCTATTCTTGCTCATCACCACAAGATCACTCATGTAGGTGAACACCATATCTCTAACCATGGTTGCTTTGAGGAGCCAGGCTATGGCTGTTGTAGTGGATGAAGTAGTAGAAGGAGAGGGAAGCAGGATATCAAGATACATCAGCAGCTAGACTAGATCTCTATCAAGTACAACCTCCACACAACTACAGGTGATTATCTCCATAAACAAATATAGCCTTTATTCCTATCAATTCATTTTAGAAAAAGGATTTGGAAAGGAAAGGAGCTCTCAGTCTAGCATAGGAAAACTATGCTAGCCTCATCATAGAGCTTGTAAGGCAATTGTAGTATCTGTTCTTACTACAGATCCCAACCTCAGCCTTGGCATCATCGGAAGAGCCTATATATACAAGTACAACATCTGATCTTGTCAAGTCATATTTCACAAAGATTGATAGCCACACAAATGATTGTGCACAATGGTATAAGCAACCAAATTCCACTGATCTGCAACTAGAGGATTTCTAGGAGATCAGAGGAGGTCACTTGAACCACATACCCACATACCTGCTCAAGATCATGCCTATGCATGATCATATAATTGTTTGTCTATTCAAAGGCATCTGCAAAGCTAATATTGAATTTTAGAAGAACAAATACATAAGAGAAAGTTGTAGAGGATATGAGAGGGGTGTTGTACAAAACTTGTGTTGCTAGACAGCAACCAGATTTGTACAAGAGCAAGCAAATCAACCATAGAGCACTAGAACACTACCAAACCATCTAGGAAAAAACATATTTGATCTGGAGTTATAGTACAAAAATCTGGGGTGAACATATGATCACCAGAAACTTAGAGGAACCTGTCCTGAAATAAACTACAGCCATCCAACATAACTACAATCACCCTACAATATATATATACCAGGAAATTCACTTCTGATTAACAAGGATTAAGTTACAACAAAGAAGCATGTATATAAACTACTATACGTCATGCATATACACCTTAGGAAGCAACTATTAGCTCAAGCATAATATCCACACACTTACACTTGCATAACAAGATCAGCCTTTAGCAATTGATCAAGAGAAATAGATAAAACCATCTACCATGAACCAGAGTTCATCTGTCATGAACTAAAACCTAATCTAGAAAACCGCAGTTTGTCACTAGCACCAGAGCACATGTCCGGAAAATCATCATCACAACCATGAGGTCCCCATAATTCTACTATACCTAAACTAGTTCATCGGCTCGAAGGCCGGTCACATGAGTATTACCTGACTGGAGACATAGTCGATGTAGTAGACAAGACGGCCGACGCCGGGGTTGCACATGCTTGCCCTCCCGCCGGTGTCGGAGAAGAAGCGATACCATAACACCTTCCCCACCACCACAGCAAGGTTCTGAGCAGCATGGCGGCGCATCGAAGGGCTCCGGGGTTGCATCCCAGAATGCCATCCCTCCACATCAGGGATTGGAGTAGGCCGCAACTGCTGCTGTAATACCACACTGTCATGAAAAGTGCAGGAGCAGCAGATTAGGGTCGAGGAAGAGAATGTCCTGGTCTCCCACGAGCAGCAGCCGGGGGCATGGGGGCCAGAGGAGCCGTGACGGCGACCTAGCCGAACCGCACGGCTAGGGTTTCACGGGGGCGCGCACGGGGAAGCAGAGCAGCGTCGAGACGAAAGTAATTAACGGAGAAGATCGACCGGGTCCTCATTAGCAGACGGCGGTACGAAGTTGGCCGGCAACAGGCCGGAGTGGAGCTAGCGGTGGCAGCGACACCACCACGACCAAGAGGGGAACAAGAGGGGTGAGGGTAACGCGTGTGTGTGTATGTGCGAGAGAGAGAGGAGTGGGCTAGGGTCGGTGTTGACCCCGAGCCTAGTTGGGCCAGATGGGTCAGCCGGTGAGCCTGGCCCAGTTCCAAAAGAAATTCCAAAAATAAATTATTATCCCAATTGGTAAATGACCAAAATACCCCTGACCCTAGCTTACACTCAAGAAAAATATAGAAAAATCATAAAAATAGTTATAATATATCAAAATGATCACAAAAATAATATATACCTAAGAAAAATATAACATGACTTGTTTGAGTTAAATAAAATAAAAATAAATATTAATACCATTAGGACCTAAAAGAAATTACATAAATTAAAACAAATACTTAAATTGAAATAAAAATCATTTTTAATATAAAAATTAGTCTACTATTTTATAAAAATACTAACTTAATTGTTCACAAATAGAGCTTGAAGCAAATATTTAAAGATATATAATGCTTTGTGGAATTTTGTAAAAATAAGGATACCACCTAAAATTAAATAAAATTCACTTCTAAGATCTTAAGTAAGTATGTTTTACTAGAAAAATACTAATTATATTATTCCAACACATTTTAAGGTTATTAAGAAATAAATCCTTAATTATTATCTAGTTGGTAAATTCTTCAAGAACATTCTTAAATAAGAAATAATCACAATTTTATATAAAACTCTAAATCTTGTACATTTAAATACTACTTCCAAAATCATAACTTAAATTTATAATAATACTTAAAAATAAACTATTAACATTTAGGAAACTCTTTAAAACCTTAACTCCAAGATAAACCAACAATTTGAATAAATTTTAAACATCATTCACTTATAATAAAAGTGAATGCTATCCAATTCTTAATCATGCTTAACATGGTTTTAAACCTTAACACTTTAATGAGATCATTTAAATTTGCTTTCATTAATAAGTCAAAGCATTTCCATAATAACAAATCACCCCTGATCTTATCATTCACTTAACTTAGAAGTGAATGAATTCACACTCTTAACCATCTTTGCATTAACCCTAGAATTCAATAATAATCTAGATACATCAGAAAACCTAAGTCTATTTAGGTTCCTTTTGAAGTTAATTTTTCTCTACCAAAGTTATAAAGCATAAGTACCAAATTATATTATGTTTTTATAGTTAACTTTTGTCTATTCCAAATTAAGTCATAAGGCATCTCAAAGTCCAAACTTATCGGATTAGCATAAACGATATCGATCACATTCGATTAATCACAAAGATTATTTAAACTTTAATAAAGAAATCTTTACTTCAAAAGTTATTCGTTTTGCCACTTCAAACAACGAGCTTATAACAAGTCCTTTAACTCTTAACAACATAACAAAATAATTTCCATCATAATTATCAAATAGCAATCCACCTCAATCTTAGAATATTATTATACTTCACTTTTATACTTTGCATGTTAAAATTTAAATACCTTTACTTTGTAAAAGTAACCTTTTCCTTGAAAGTTATTCCTTTAAGAACATTAAAAGTAATCCTTAAACACTTCTTGAAAGCTCTAAATGATTAATAATCTTGCTTAAGAAATCTTTTAGATACCATGATCCATTTGAGTGCTTTAGTATTGCATGTTACTTGTTATGTTTACATAGTCTTTCACACACTCTCACAAGCCTTAATAAGAAGCGCAATTTTGAAGCTGATATAAAAGTGAAACACATTCTAAAGAAACCATTCCTAATTTCTGAACCCTAGATCAAATACGATTAGTCTGGGGGTTCGGACTTATCAAATTGCATTACATTACTTATGCATCGTTGCATCTTGCTTCTTTAAACATTAGTCCTTACCGGACCAATGATGTTGTTTTTAGAATTTGGATCTTCTATTGTCTTGAAGACCGTGAGTGCATAATCTTGCAATCACAAAAGGAAAGTTCACAACTTGCTCATGTCCTTTGATTATTTTCTATCAAATGCTTGTAACTCAAATGTTGTCATCACCTGCATTTCAAAAAGGTCAAAAAAACAATATCTTCATAATAATATGGTTATGGATTATTTACCAAATGGTAATAATATATTGATACAGTTCTAGTGGTAAAGGAACATAATATCTAGGACTTAACAACCAATGTCGCCAGTGATTCTAGCGTTGTATATTACGCGTTAACCATGAGATTTGGAATGGGACGGAGAAGTCAGATGTATCTTCTTCCTTTCATATGGAGGCAAGATGACCTTAACGTGACACTGTGATTCCTTGTGCGGATCTACCATATGGGTGGGCACCCTTAGGCCCCACGTTTTTGGTATCTAGATTATCTATGAGTGGCTGCCGAAGGTATAGTCGGACCTTTATGGATCTTGCGAGGGGCATAACCGGCTCGTAGAGTCTTCGGGAACTCACAAGGGTTGTAGCTTGCCCGAAAGGGGGCTTAACGGAGGTGTAGTCAGCCCCGGAGGATCGTGTAGACATATGGGGTCACGGAGAGGGCAGTGATTGGCTTGGATCATCTACTGGGACCCACATCAAGGAATTGTGGACGGGAATAAGCTGCCCGGTTGTGCAACAAGGAGATGGTCTCTGTTGGGGATATACTTTCCGGGTATCCTCATAGACCCTCACTGACCAGGTTGGCCCATTTCAGGTTAGAGCTTTGCTTCATGGGCAGCCCAGTTAGGGAGAAGAGACGGAGTCCTATCCGGCTACGGGAAGGCCCAGAAGACTTACCGACATAGGCCCATAGTGTTACTTGTAGTTCAAGATGTACTCTATAACCGACTCTTAGTCGTAGCCGGATAGATCTCTCATGTAAACCCTAGGCCGGATATCTATATAAGCCTTCCTAGGGAAACACAATAGTCTACAATCTCAACTCGCATAGGCGAACCCCTTGTAACCCATATTCCGGCTCTGACGTATTACTGGATTGCTAGCAGGAGTAGGATCCGTCCAAAGCCGGCGGATTCGAACCTGGGTAAACTTGTGTGCTCACCGTCTCGGAACACCGTACGTCTCACACCCCTCTCTTCCACACGCCCCGAGGGCCCCCTCATGGCGTACTTGTCATCAATCCGATGATAGTTGGCGCCCACTATGGGGCAAGTGAGTTTCAGATCTGCGTTCTAAGCGGAATCTGCAAGAATCGGAATCGGCGAGACTATCGCAGTTGGTCGCATCCTCTACGCCAGTGACGTCCCTCTCATCGTTCTCGACAAGACTTGTATTCTGGTGACCACCTACACCATCATGTCTTTTGGTGAGATCGATGTTTACATCGGTTTCGCTGAACTGCCCCACCCACCCCAGCGGTGATGATAGAGGCAGAAGAAATTTCTGGGTCCCCTTTGTCCGCAGAGGCGGCAGAGTTCCGGATATCAGAAAACCCTAATACCACCCAACCCGCACCAGTTGTGGAGATAGTGGAGAAATCTGAGCCTGAAGCAGACCTGGCGGTCCAAGTTGAATCTGGAGTGGATCTCCCTGGAGAGACCGAATCCCAGATCGACCCACCCGCTGAAGTCAAAATCCAGGAGGAGCATAGCAACAACGATGGTTCCGGCTCTGATGACGCTGGGACAGACATGCCTTTCTTGAGATACACACTAAGCCGCATGATGATGCAAAACTCAGGCGTAGATGAAATCCTTGAGACCATCAAACGTTTTGACGAAGCCTACTATGAAGACCGCAGTTATCTCAGGAGGAGCGCGTCGCACTTTGTCAGATATGTGGGATCCGGATCCGGCTCCGCCGATGCTGGAGATAACACCGACTATGTGTTGGAGGCTATCGGAACAAGCATCAAATTACCGGCATCCTCGGATGACTCGTTGACATCGGCAGATTTCCAGAAGTTCTCCGCGGAATATGAAGAGGAGGTTAACTCCACAGCTGCTGCAAAAGAAGAAGACATGGACGAAGGATCCATAGAAAGCTCTCCCAAAGCACAGGACAACATGGATCTCGGAGATGATCCCGAGAACCAAATGGCCGAAAGTACCGATCAAAGTTTGTCTTCGAGAAACGGGCCCAAAGCCGTCTTTGCTACCAGCGCTACCAAGAAGGCAAAGAAGAAGAACAAGATGAACAAGACCCCGGCAAAAGATCCTCCGACAGAGGAGGTGATTGCCGAGGAATACGAGGAAGACTCGAATGGAGCACTTATCCCAGACGAGCCCAAAGAAGAGTCGGTGGATGGACACGTGATCACTGAAGGTGCACGTAAACTCATCAATGCTGCATTAACCACACTTATTCCTACAGCTGCAGAACTCACTGCTGAAGAGCTGGACGAAAGGGCCCATGCCCTAGAAGCGTGTCACCAAGTACTCCTCGATGAAGCCAAAAATATCGAGGAAGAAAAGAAATGCATGGCAACTGCGGAGAAGTACAACTCCAGGCAACATCAGGAGACCAGGAAACATCATACTCATGATGGCTAGTTCCCGCAGATTCACAAAGTCCTCTTTGGAGGAGAACATGGGATGCCTCAGCGCGACAGCAATGGGGATTGGGTGTATCCGACACCAGTACAGAACACCGTTGCGGCCCGAGAAATCCTATCTGCTAATCCAGGCCCAGAATAGATCCGATTGCGCATTAAGCTACTCAACAAGGGCCTGGAGCAGCAAAAGGTCACCCTGTGCGGAAGCCAAAAGCTAGTATCCCATTCTGACCAATGTCACACAGATTCGGCCTGCGCTGACGTAAGACCCCAACATGTTCCGAAACAACACCATCGTTCCGACCATCAGGAAGACAACTACTCAAGAACCGGATCTTCAGGACAGCACCACAAAGCTGCACGTGCTGGCGTAACATTAACCCAATTGCGGAGCAAGATGCAATCGCTGCACTAAATCCGAGGAATCCTCCCCGGCGAGAGTCAAAAGATCACAGGGAAGAAGATAAAGAGAAACATCGGGAGGAGGACCGACAAAGAATGCCACCTCCTAGACACACAAGCCGTCCGGCTAACGGGCGAGGAAACGACAAACACCGTGCCGAAACAAATCGGCAGGGGGCTTGTCACAATGAAGACCCTCCCTGGAACCAGAATAATGACGCTCTGGACGAAGGCCGGCGATCAGCCAGAAATAACCCAGCTGCTCCACCCTCTCCGCCAAGTAGCCATCACAACGGCTCCCAAGGAGGCCAAGGAGGGCGTTGTGGTGGAGGAGGTGGTGGCAGAAGCCGAAGTCCGGCTCCAAGGCACCGCAGCCATAGCCGTCACCCAGGACGATCTTTATCCCCAAATGACGCAAGGCACAGGATCAACTCCAAATATAGAGGCGTGGCGCTATGAAAATGATGACATATACATGGGCCCAAAGTGCTTCGGACCATGCATAAGAGCTACAAAATTCCCGGAAGGATTTGCTATCTCAAGACATATTCAAGCCTACGATGGCATAGCTCGGCCAGATACTTGGCTCCAGGATTTCTTCCAAGCTTGTTGTATCGCCAAAGGTGGAAACAGCCTGGTCGCAACCTGATATCTCCCACTCATGTTGTGGAAGACGGCACGATCATGGCTCAATGAGCTTCCAGAGAACACCATCCACAACTGGTATGACATACAAAGCGCGTTCTTTCGGAATTTCGAAGGCACATACCGGAGGCCCTGTACGGTAGGAGACCTACAGCGTTGCACCTTGAGCCGGGATTATCTCGGGCGATGGATCGACACCAAGAACTCCTGTGAAGGAGTAAATGACCAAACTGTGATTGAAGCTTTCATTGCGGGTCTCCCAATTGGGTTACTACGTCATCGCTTCAAGTGTGACAAACTCACTGATTTGGGAGAGATGATAGAAACAGCGAGCAAGTATCCAGATGCTGACGATGACGCAGAGGGATTACTCAATGCCCTAGTTGTGCCACAGTCGGCAAAACAACCAAAGCAGCAAGCTCAGAAGTGCAAGAATACCTCGGAAGAAAAGCCCAACACGGAAACGGCAGTGGTCACTGCTACTTTCGGCTCTAGAGGACGAGGAGGACGCGGCGGTGGCCACGGACGCGGCCGTGGGACGTCAAGAGTTCAAGGTAGAGGAGACCAACAACCCGACAAAACCTACTCTTGGGCCGACATTGCCAATAACCCATGTGTGCATCACCTAGACGCCAATGGGGGCTCGCCCCACACAAACACCGAGTGTCGTTTTAATGACGACATTAAAAGAGATGATACCGCTGGCTATAGGGCTAAGCGGAAGAAGGGAAAGAAGAATCCCGAAAAGGATAAAGAGAGCAAGGAAGATTCTGACATGGAGGAAGCTGATGCTTCAAATCCCAAGCCGGAAGGGAAGAAAAAAATTCCGACCAAGAAAGACACGTACGTCACCTTCCTCGGATCTCAATCAGCAAAGGTCAAGAAAGCAGTTCTACATGATCTCAATGCAACAGTTCCGGCTGTCCCTCAATTCTTGGACTGGTCGGAAATGGCAATCACATTTGACCGTGCTGATCATCTGCCTAAGTTACACAGGCGAGGAAAATACGCCTTAATCGGTAATCCACTTATTGACGGTTATAGTTTCTCCAAGACTCTCATGGACGGTGGTAGCAACATTAATATACTGTATGTCAAAATGCTACGCCGGATGAAGATCTCGGAGACCCAGCTGAACCACAACTCTGTGATCTTTCACGGGGTTGTCCCAGGAAGACAAGCAAATTCCCTAGGGGAAATCACTTTGGATGTTACCTTTGGAACTCCAAAGAACTATCGGCCGAAAGCACTTTCCTTCGAAGTGGTCCCATTCAACAGCGTGTACCACGCTATATTCGGACGTCCGGCTTACTAGGATTTTATGGCTCGTCCGTGTTACATTTACAATATGATGAAAATTTCAGGTCCCAACAGCGTGATCACCATCAGGGGAGACTCGAAGAAAGCGCGAGAGTGCAAGGATGGAAATGCCGCCTTTACTGAAGTCGTGCTGCATGCACAGGAGTACCAGGAGATAGAGAACAACATAGATCTGTCCGAGATGCCCGCAACAAAGAAGGAGGCTACAAAGCCAAATCCAGAATTCAAAGGCATCAGAAGAGACGAAGAAGACACCGTTGAAGGAGGATGACCCCTCCAAGGTGACCCAGATAGGCGTAGGCCTAGATAGCTGATGGCTCAGTGTTGATGTAGAGCTTGTTGGGAACCCCAAGAGGAAGGTATGATGAGCACAACAGCAAGTTTCCCTCAATTATGAAACCAAGGTTTAATCGTACTAGTAGGAGCAAGGAAACACCCCAAAGGTGTTGCTAGCTGAGCCTTGGCGAGCGCCTTTAGGTGCTAGTAACAACGTGGAGACCTGCACAACACAACCTACGTAACTCCATTCCCCAACTTGCGATGAGGTTGTCAATCTCACCGTGTTTTGCTGAAAACAAAGGATTAAACGTATCGAATGGAAGGAAGTAATAGTTTGCAGAAAGTAAACACAAAGCAGTAAACAGTTTATAGATTGTATGTAAAAGTAAAGGACCGAGATCCATAGTTCACTAGAGGTGGCTCTCCTTAAGAGAGATAACATGCTGGGTGAACAAATTACAGCGAGGCAATTGACAAACATCGAGAAAGCAGTACATGCATCTACTAATCATCTTGACTCCTTTGGAACTTGATTGGGCATTACATCATTATACATAGAACGCCGTCCAACTGCATCTATGACTAATAATCCACCTTCAGGTTATCATCCGAACCCCCTCCAGTATTAAGTTGCAAGCAACAGATTATTGCTTTACGAATTTCGTGTAATGTAAACAATACGATTGTTCTATGAACAAAGGATTGTTGTTTTCTCCCTAGTAGCAACAGCACATCTAGTACCTTAGAGATTTCTGTCACTTCCCCAGATTACCAGAGGCATGAACCCACTATCGAGCATAAATACTAACTCTTGGAGTTGCTAGCATCTACTTGGCCAAGATAGCTACTAAAAACGGAAAGCATGCAAGATCACAAATAACAAAGACATGACAGAATCAATAATCAATCTGAAATAGCATCTCAATATCCATCGGATCCCTGCAAACACAACATGCAGAATTACATATAGATGATCTTGATCATGAACGGAGCTCACAAGATCTAAACATGAAAGCACAAAGGAGGAGACCCAGCCATCTAGCTACTACATGGACATGTAGTCCAGAGATGAACTACTCACGCATCACACTGGAGGTTTGCATGGTGATGAAGAAGGCCTCCAGGGTGAATTCCCCTCTCCGGCAGAGTGCCGGGAAGAGCTTCAGATCCCTCCCGATCTAGGGATGGAGATGATAGCGGCAACAGACTCTTTCGTGGATTTTTAATCGGGTACTTAGGGTTTTCGTCCCAAGGGCATCTTATATGCGTAAGGAGAGGCCGAGGGGGTGCTGGGGTCGGCCAGACCACCCCCTGGCGCGGGCCAGGCCTAGCCGCGCGACCAGGTGGTGTGGCCGGCCTCCAGCCCTTCTCTGTCTCGTATTCTGGCATCTGATGACTTCCCAAAAAATAGGCACTTTGGCTTTTGTCCCGTCCAATTCCGAGAATATTCATTTTCTGACTTTCCTGGAACCCAAAACATAAGAAAACAGGCAGTTGTCACTGTGGCTCTTGTTAATAGGTTAGTCCAAGAAATCATATGAAAATTACTCCAAACTGTGGGCAAAACACAAGAAAGTGGATAAAACCAAGCATGGAACATCAAAAATTATAGATACATTTACAATGTATCAACATCCCCAAGCTTAACTCCTGCTCGTCCTCGAGTAGGTAAGTGGTAAAAAGAAAGAATAATTTTTGAGGTGACATGCACCATCAAAGACTTGATCAAAGTATTTGTAAAACATTCAAAACTAAGATCATAGTACTTCAATCATAACATGAAAGACAAAGTTCTAGCAATAAGACAAAGAAACTATGATGCAACATGAAAAGGCACAAACAAAAGATTCATGAATAACAATGCTTTGCAAGACGTTTGTTTGTTTCACATAAAGAAAACATGGCATAATAGTATTCAGCTTGTCCCTCATAGAGTAGCAAATATAAATGCATAGGACACCATCAAAGTTCATCAGAATGACTAGATACAAATAGTTTAAAGGAAGAAATATCAAGTTATGCATCAATCAACTAGTCTTGAGACAATGCACATAGAACTAAGAATGGCCACTATGCTCTCAAAGTAGGTGCATAAAGATAGAAGGTGGAGACTCAATATAATGGTGGAAGAAAGGCCTTGATAGAAGGAAGTAGGGATTCAAGTCTCATAAAGAGCTTCCAAAAATTATGGTACTTATAGCTTTCAGCTCTCATTGCCCCTATCATAAGCATCTTTAAGGTGATTAAGGTTAAAGTGACACAACTAAGAGGATATGCGTGACAAGTTATAACCGAAATCTCATGCCCCTTACTTACGAAGACCGAACCTCATGCTACTCAACTTTAGTCACAAGTAAGCTCTTGTCATTGTAAGTACATGTGTATCATAAAGAAACACCAACGGGGTATCCCTTGCACATGATACAGGAGCTATACCATAATCAAAATGACAAGGGAAGTAGACAATGAGCATCTCAGCGATATTTTTATTTGCTATTTGCATAGGTTTTTATTGAGGATGCTTCATAGAGTGCTCATTATGGTGATGCTGCAAGTTTCCACCATGATTAGGCATGGCTTAGGCTAGCGGCCTAGGCGTTTCTCTAACACACATACAAACTCCATGATCTTAGAAGTTCCACTTTTATTTCACACCGCCGAGATCCGTAAGCAAAAGAACATGATATCAATGGGGTACAAAGTACAAGTGCAATGTTGAAAGCGTTCCCCATGATACATGGTTTTGCTAATTTCAACTTATAAAGCGCAAGCATATACGCAACAAAGAAGGACCCAATGGTTCAAGTTTATTAAGGGCAAGAAAAGTAAAGTGTGCCATCAAGTTCGTGAGAGCTTTAATCACTAGTTTTCTCATAACAAGTTTAATTTGGAAGGTAAACAAAAGCATGAATATACTTGGAATAGCATAAGCTAGTAGGTAGGTATGGTGGACTATTTGGAATGACTTGGTTTAGGGAGTTGGATGCATAAGTGGAACTCATACTTGGTTGTGGAGGCTAGCAAAAGATTGGGAGCGACAAACAAAGAGAGCAATGATGGCCATAATCATGCAGAGCGACAAAACATCATTGATCAAAGCATAAAGTGATACTACAAGTTGAAAACTAAAGTATCATAAAGGCTATGGTGACTTGAGGTAGTCATAACATGGTGTGAGCATGTGCCAAGTCAACCCATATAAAGCATCAAAGGAGAATACCACTATACTATGCTTTAATATGCTAAAACAACGCATGATTCATCCAAGGCACATTAAGCAATCTCAATTGTTTATAACAAGACATGCTACAGCAAATAATACTAAGCATAAAGCCAAAACAATATCAAGCATGGCATGACAAAGCATAGGCCATAGTCAAAAACGAGCTCTTTTTACCACATAAGCATGAACTTTCCTACTATTTTCCAAACCAAACCAAACCAAACCAAACTATTTGCAAACCAATGTATGAAAGAGGAGGTCCAACCAATTTATTCAGCAAACTAAGCAAACCAAGAAAATGAAAAACCAAAACGAAAATGAAAAAGAAGACGCTCAAAGAACAACACAACTGTGCATGAAACAATAAAAATGAAGCGTTTGGAAGAAACCTGGGATTTTTATTGATGAAGAGGGGGATGCCTTGGGCATCCCCAAGCTTTGAAGCTTGTACTTCTTGGATATTTCTTGGGGTGACACGCGTGGAATCCCCAAGCTTGAGCTTTAGTCCATCCTTCATCTCATTACTCATTCCTTTCATACACGTGAAAATTTTCCTTCATACAAAACTTCACACAATCTTTATTAGCAACATTAGTGCACTCAAGATAATAGGTCTTAAGGTTCAGTTCTAACACCAATAAACTTACATTAGAACACTATCTACTGAAGCACTTCCCTCAAAAATCTCAATTCCCCAAAAGAACTCAAAAACGAACCAAAAGAAGCAAATGCAGAAAATGGCAGAAATCTGTCAAAACAGACCAGCAGGTAAAGACGAATTTTTTCGAAGACCTTCTGTTCTCAAATCAAAAGGTGTTGAGATAACGAAAGTTAGATAATAACCTGGGGCAGAAGCACAAAAATTCACGCCTCAAAAAGACGTTCAAAGATTTTACACGAAATTTTACGGTGAAGCACAGAAATCTGTTTCGGGACAGCAACTTTCCGAATCATTACTTCTCTCTCATTAGAGGTTACTATTGGCACTGAAGTAATAACTTCCAAGACTCATCTAAAACTTTTGGGTTATCTCTCAATAAGTACTTTTCTTTAACGCCTTTAAGTTAGGCATAAGAAGCAAGAAAAAGGATCAAGTGTTCTCAAATGAAGAAGCATTAAGACCAAATTTTGTTTTCAAAGGAGAAGCAAAATAAATCTTCTCTCTCTTCTTAGGTAAGTGTTATATACCTTTCTTGAGTGGGAGTTGATATTTAATGGTGCCTTCTTTCATATCAATAATGGCACCAACAGTTCTAAGAAAAGGTCTTCCCAAAGTAATAGGACAAGAAGCATTGTATTCAACATCCAAAACATAGAAATCAACAGGGACATAGGCATTGTTAACCATAATAATAACATCATTAATACTCCCCATGAGTTTCTTTTTAGCATTATCATCAAGTGGGACATTCAAATAATAATCTTCAAGTGGTGGCAAATCAAGCATATCATAAATCCTTCTAGGCATAATAGAAACACTACTATCAAGATCACATAAAGCTTTGAAATCAAAGTCATTCATTTTCATATTAATAATGGGTTCCCAACCATCTTCTTGTTTTATAGGAATAGAAGCTTTATGTTTCATCTTTTCTTCTTTAATCTTTATGAGAGCATCAGTAATGTGTTTTGTAAAGGCCATGTTCATAGCACTAGCATTAGGACTTTTAGCAAGCTTTTGTAGGAACTTAATAACTTCAGAGATATTGCAACCATCAAGATCAAAATCATACTTATCATCTAAAGTAGTAGAACTATTACTAGCCTCAACACTAGTGGTGGTGATAGTAGAAACACTAATGTTTCTAGCAATTTCATCTTCTCTTTCCCACTTAGCATGTAATTCAGCTAATAGTCTAACATTTTCATCAATTTTTACTTGTATAGCATTAGTAGCTGCAAAGGGATTATCATTAGTTTCAGGTTTAGCAGCCATTTTATTGATCAAAGAGGATTGAGCTTCAGACAAAGATGATATATTTCTTTCAGCATTAGAGAGTTTCAATTGTAAACTAGGAATTTCCCTATTTAGACTCTCAAGTTGATGGCTAATGTTCTTCAAAATGGTAGATTGTTCCTCCATAGTTTTAGTGAATAGTTTATTTTGCTCATATTGCATTTGCATGAAGTTTTTAGTGGCTCTTTCAACTTCTAAAATTCGTCCTTCACTAGGTAATCCAGGTTTACCACTATAACCATAAGTATTACTAGGAGGGTAAGGCCTATAATTGTTATTACCATAAGTATTGTTGCCAAAATTGTTATTTCTTATGAAGTTCACATCAACTTGCTCTTCTTGAGCAACCAAAGAGGCTAAGGGGACATTATTTGGATCAATATGGGCTTTCCCATTAACAAGCATAGACATAATAATATCAATCTTATCACTCAAGGAGGAGGTTTCCTCAACATAATTTACCATCTTACCTTGTGGAGCTCTTTCAGTATGCCATTCAGAATAGTTAACCATCATATTATCCAGAAGTTTTGTTGCATCACCCAAACTAATGGTCATAAAGGTACCTCCAGCAGCATAGTCCAATAGGTTCCTTGAATAATAGTTCAATCCTGCATAATAAGTTTGGATGATCATCCAAGCAGTTAGTCCATGAGTGGGACAATTCTTTACCAAAGATTTCATTTTTTCCCAAGCTTGAGCAACATGTTCATTATCAGATTGTTTAAACTTCATTATTTTACTTCTCATAGATATAATCTTAGCAGGAGGATAGTATTTTCCAATGAAAGCATCTTTGCATTTAGTCCAAGAATCAATACTATTCCTAGTTAAGGAATTCAACCATTCTTTAGCTTTTCCTCTCAAGGAGAAAGGAAACAATTTTAGCTTAATAATATCTCCATCTATATCCCTATGCTTTTGCATCCCACAAAGTTCAACAAAGTTATTTAGATGGGCAGCAGCATCTTCATTACCAAGACCAGAAAATTGTTCTCTCATAACAAGATTGAGCAAAGCAGGTTTTATCTCAAAGAATGTATCTTCAGGCACAGGTGGAGCAATAGGTGTGCTCATAAAATCATTGTTGTTGGTGCTAGTGAAGTCACACGACTTAGTGTTTTCAAGAGTAGTCATTTTTTTGTGTTTTCAAATAAGAAAGAAAACTAGTAAAACTAATTTTTTTGTGTTTTTGATAATAAAACAAGCAAACAAAGCAAAAAGAAACTAAGCAAAACAAAAATAACAAAGTAAAGAGATTGGTTATGAGGGACTCCCTTGTGAAGATGTCCTTGACTCCCTGGCAATGGCGCCAGAAAAATGCTTGATGGTTCAGTGTTGATGTAGAGCTCGTTGGGAACCCTAAGAGGAAGGTATGATGAGCACAACAACAAGTTTCCCTCAGTTATGAAACCAAGGTTTAATCGAACCAGTAGGAGAAAGGAAACACCCCAAAGGTGTTGCTAGCTGAGCCTTGGTAGGGCGCACTACCGGTGCTAGTAGCAACATGGAGACCTGCACAACACAACCACAGAACTCTGTCCCCAACTTGCGATGAGGTTGTCAATCTCACCGTGTTTTGCTGAAAACAAAGGATTAAACGTATCGAATGGAAGGAAGTAATAGTTTGCAGAAAGTAAACACAAAGCAGTAAACAATTTATAGATTGTATGTAAAAGTAAAGGACCGGGATCCATAGTTCACTAGAGGTGGCTCTCCTTAAGATAGATAACATGCTGGATGAACTAATTACAGCGGGGCAATTGACAAACATCGAGAAAGCAGTACATGCATATACTAATCATCTTGACTCCATTGGAACTTGATTGGGCATTACAACATTATACATAGACCGACATCCAACTGCATCTATGACTAATAATCCAACTTCAGGTTATCATCCGAACCCCCTCTAGTATTAAGTTGCAAGCAATAGATTATTGCTTTACGAATTGTGTGTAATGTAAACAATATGATTGTTCTATGAATAAAGGATTGTTGTTTTCTCCCTAGTAGCAATAGCACATCTAGTACCTTAGAGATTTCTGTCACTTCCCTAGATTACCAGAGGCATGAACCCACTATCGAGCATAAATACTAACTCTTGGAGTTGCTAGCATCTACTTGGCCAAGATAGCTACTAACAACGGAAAGCATGCAAGATCACAAATATCAAAGACATGATAGAATCAATAATCAATCTGAAATAGCATCTCAATATCCATCGGATCCCCGTAAACACAACATGCAGAATTACAAATAGATGATCTTGATCATGAACAGAGCTCATAAGATCTAAACATGAAAGCACAAAGGAGGAGAACCAGCCATCTAGCTACTACATGGACCCGTAGTCCAGAGATGAACTACTCACGCATCACACCGGAGGCTTGCATGGTGATGAAGAAGGCCTCCAGGGTGAATTCCTCTCTCCGGCAGGGTGCCGGGAAGAGCTTCAGATCCCTCCCGATCTAGGGATGGAGATGACTCTGAGACTCTTCGTGGATTTTTGATCGGGTACTTAGGGTTTTCGTCGAGGGCATCTTATAGGCGGAAGGAGAGGCCGAGGTCTTTGGGGTCGGCCAGACCACCCGGCAGCACCTGGCCGCTGGCAGTGTGGTGGTGGCCTCAGCCCTTCTCCGCTCGTGATTCGCATCTGGTGACTTAGGAAAAATAGGCACTTTGGCTTTGTCCCGTCCAATTCGAGAATATTCATTTTCTGACTTTCCGGAACCAAAAACAGCAAAAAAAGCAGGCACTGTGGCTCTTGTTAATAGGTTAGTCCAAGAAATCATATGAAAAGTACTCCAAAGTGTGCGAAAAACACAAGAAAGTGGATAAAACCAAGCATGGAACATCAAAAATTATAGATACATTTACAATGTATCAATAGCACATAGGAAAGCGCGCTCGTCAAGTTCCTCCAAGCAAATCAAGATATCTTCACATGGCAGCCATCTGACATGGCCGGAGTACCTAGGGAACTTGCCGAGCACTCTTTAAATGTAAACCCGAACGCTAAAACCATCAAATAGTCCCTACGATATTTTGGCGATGAAAAGCGTAAGGCAATAGCTAAGGAACTAGCACGGCTCGAGTTAGCCGGATTCATAGAAGAGGTCATCCACACTAAGTGGTCGGCCAATCCTATAATGGTCGCTAAAAAGGACACCACTGATTTAAGGATGTGTGTTGATTATACTGCCTTGAACAAGGCTTGCCCCAAAGATCCGTTCGCTCTGCCTAGGATTGATCAAGTTATCGATTCTACGGCAGGCTCGGAACTCCTCTATTTTCTCGATGCATATTCCGGTTATCACCAAATCCGGATGAAGGAATCTGACAAAGTCAAAACTTCATTCATAACCCCCTTCGGAACCTTCTGTTTTGTTACAATGCCCTTTGGGCTGAAGAATGCAGGAGCTACGTACCAACGCACAATGCAGCGTTGCCTCCACGATCAAATCATATGCAATGTACATGCATATGTGGATGATATTGCGGTGATGTCCAAAAATAAGGAAACATTGATTTCCGAATTGGAGGAAACATTCGCCAACCTACGAAAATACAACATAATGCTTAACCCGAAGAAATGCTTCTTTGGAATCCCAGCCGGAAAATTGTTAGGTTTTATCGTGTCTCAAAGAGGCATAGAGGTAAACCGGGACAAAATCAAGGATATACTCAATATTTCCAAGCCAACTCGCCTGAAGGACGTACAAAGACTAACTGGTTGCATTGCCGCAGTTAGTCGGTTTGTAAGCCGGCTCAGTGAAAGAGCCGCACCACTATACAAACTCCTGAAAAAGACCAAGGATTTTGTATGGACCGACGAAGCTGAAGCTGCACTGCAAGACCTAAAAGCAGTACTCTCATCTGCTCCTATCCTTGCTGCACCGGAACCATAGGAACCGATGTTGCTCTATCTTGCTGCGACAAACAAAGTCGTCAGTATCGTCATGGTAGTGGAGAGACCGGAGGAAAATCAGGAACACTTGGTGCAGCGCCCGACTTACTTTCTCAGCGAGGTCTTAACAAAATCGAAACAGCGGTATCCGCACTATCAAAAGCTAGCTTATGGTGTGTTCTTAGCATCTCGTAAGCTACGACATTATTTTCAGGAACATCCAATTACCGTGGTGAGCACAGCTCCTATGAGAGATATAATCAATAACAGTGACGCCACAGGACGCGTCGCCAAATGGGGCATAGAGCTTTCAGCCTTTGATATTGAGTATAAACCTCGGACAGCAATCAAATCCCAAATCCTTGCTAACTTTGTTGCTGATTGGACAGAGACAAAAGAGAATATGACCCTCCCTGAGTCGGAATATTGGACCCTATATTTTGATGGGTCTAAGGCTCGCGGGGGCTCGGGGGCTGGCGTGGTGCTCAAATCACCCCAAGGAGATAAACTTCGATACGTATTGCAGATCCACTTCACAGCGACAAATAATATTGCCGAGTATGAAGCACTGCTGCATGGAATCCGGATTGCTAAGGATATCGGCATCCGACGTTTGATGTGTTACGGAGATTCGGATCTTGTTGCTCAGCAAGTGTCGGATATTTGTAATGCAAATAAACACATGGCAGCATATAAAGCTGTCGTGGATGATCTATCTAAATCGTTCGAAGGGTTTGAGGTTCAACACATCCCTCGAGCAGAAAATGAGGAAGCAGATGCATTATCTCGGATAGGCTCTGCATGGAAAGAGGTTCCGGATGGCGCTTTTTTAGAGCACCTCAAAGTTCCCTCAATAAAGGGAGTGGACGAGGAATATCCGACCAAATCTGACTCACCTTTGATAGAAGTTCTGGCTGTAATTCCCAGCTGGACTCAACCCTACCTTGACTATTTGGTAGATGGCAAATTACCCGAAGACGAAGTTCTGAGCCGGCAGATCATCCAACGAGCAAAAGCCTATACTATAGTTAGTGGTGAGCTCTATAAGCGGAGTGTATCTGGGGTCTTTCAGCGCTGCGTATCTCCAGAAGAAGGAGTGGAAATCTTAAGAGAAATACATGAAGGCGAGTGTGGTCACCACGCTGCAGCCAAATCTTTAGTGGCAAAAGCTTTCCGACACGGTTTTTTCTGGCTTACAACCAAGCCAGATGCCGAACGGCTGGTCAAGACGTGCAAGGGCTACCAAAAGTACGCCAAACAAGCTCACGTTCCGGCTGATCAGCTGCGAACAATACCTATAACATGGCCTTTCGCGGTCTGGGGGATTTACATGGTAGGACCGTTCAAACGGGCTCCAAGTGGATTTACTCACCTCTTAGTGATGGTGGATAAATTCACCAAATGGATTGAGGCTAAACCCGTCACTAGTTGTGATGGAGCAACAACCAAAAGATTTGTCGAGGATGTTATAATCCGTTATGGTTATCCGCATAGTATTATCACGGACAATGGGAGTAATTTCTCTATGGGAGAACTTATCGAATTCTGCAACGAACAAAATATCCGGCTTGACATTGCGTCGGTCGCACATCTGCAGGCTAATGGACAAGTCGAAAGAGCAAATGGTTTAATCCTACAAGGCCTAAAACCGAGACTCGAAGCACCACTACGACGTGCTGTGGGGGCTTGGGCAGAAGAATTACCTTCTGTAATATGGAGTTTACGAACAACTCCGAAGAGGTCAACTGGATACACACCTTTCTTCTTGGTCTATGGCGCAGAAGTAGTTCTTCCTAGTGATTTGATTCACACTTCTCCTAGAGTGGCCGCGTATATCGAAGAGGATGCTGAGATTTCTCGACAAAATGATCTCAACTTAGTCGAAGAAGTTCGCGTCGTTGCTGAGATGAGATCAACAGCTTATCAGCAGAAGTTATGCAAGTATCATAGCCAGAGAGTCAGAAACATATCTTTCAATAAAGGCGATTTGGTTCTCCGGCTTGTGCCACAAAGAAAGCACAAATTTTCCCCAGTATGGGAAGGGCCCTTCTTGGTTAGTCGAGTATTGCACAATGGTTCATACTACCTAACTGATATGCGGCCAGTCAAAGAAAGACCTGCTACTAAGAAGAGAAAGAGAGCTGAAGGCAGTACAAATCCGGATGAGTTAGACAGACCATGGAATATTTTTCAGCTACGTCCCTTTTATTCTTAGTTTATCCTTCTTTGTAATCATATATGTGTACATGTTCTGTGAGAAATAAAAGTTTTGGTTACCTCAATTTTTTCTGAGAAGTTTTTGCCATCTTATTTCCGAATGATCATGTCACAGTCGAAAATCCCAAAATACTTGAAAGTACTTTATGCTCATGTTTGTTTTGGTTTAGATTTCCGATCCTAAAATTGCTACCTTCGGGTATAACTCTAAATTTCCTAGTCTATAGTTTGGTTATTTGTCTGATTGCCGGATGCGGGTATTTTCTGAGTAGTGAATTGTTGGTACTGGAAGCTGGCTTTGTTTCCGAGTTTAAACTGGTTTAGCAATTGAGATCCGTTGCTCGGCAAAGTTTCCATGCTGAAAGTTTAGTCGGCTCACGAAAGGAACAAGGTGAAAAGCCAGATAAACGATAATATAGACAAAAAAGAAAGTTCTTATGTAAACTTTTCAGGCACACAAAAGTCAAAGTCAAAAGTGCTGAATAGATAAATTAAAACTTAGCACTAGTAAAAGTATCATACTACATATTTACAGATCCATAATGTTTTCAGAATAACACATCTGTTTTTTCTGATGACTTATGATGCAAGAGGAGAGGTAGGAGCTTCCGGCTCGCTAGACACATCATCCGCACCTTGATAACGATCCGAGATGTCCAAATCTGATATGGTTTGTTCATCATCAGAAATTTTGGCTGCTTCTTCGGGAGGTGGAGGCGGCGTGTCCACGCGGTTGAAGAAGGGAGTGTCGTAGCTGGTCAAGTCAGCTACGTGGCACCCATATCCGGCGCAAGAGTCCATGATGGCTTCAATGGTGGCTCATGACCATTGTGAGATTGTTCTGTGTTGCGGATTGTGCGTAGGACATATTCCAGTCCTGGACAAGCTGCGGCATCTCCTTTGCCTTGTCCCGCGCCTGAAAGTCAGACATATTATGCATGTACGGAACCTTGAGAGCTTCGCCAATATCCTCGATGGATTGGCGGAAGTCATGAAGCAAATCACTGACTTAGGTAAGCCGGTGGGTGCGAGGCTCGGCAGAGGTGGAGTCCATCAAGTTCAGAGGACCTATGCATATAATGCAAAACAGTTAAATAAATCCGACATCGAAAGAGTCGAAGAATATAGAAAAGTCAGAAAGATGGAAACATACCAAAGATGACATCATCAACTTTGGTTTTCTCCTCACGAAGACTCCGGAGTTCATCCCGGAGCGCCTCGAAAAGATCCTTCTCTTTTAGTAACTCGTCGTTGAGATCCGAGATTTTGTGCTCGTGGATTGCAATCTTGCGATCACGCTCCACGGTGGCCATGGAGGAGGATTCGAGAACTTGAGCAATGCTCTTCTCATGATCCGCCTTGAGCTGGTCTAGCTCTCAACGGAGATCTTTGTTTTCCACCACCAAGGTCTTCAGATTCTCGGCCTCTTCGATCATAGCACATGACTGCTTTATTAGTGCTGTAAGTCAAAAGAACAATAGTTCAACAAAAATATTCGACTATGAAAACACAAGACAAGGTTTGAGTCTCGGAAAGTTTACCTTCGGCCTCATCCTTGGAAACTTTTAGCTCTGCATTTTCAAGTCAGAGAGCTTTGATCTCTCTCCGCTTGTTGCAGATATTCTTCAACAATTCCTGGTTATATGAATTAACTTTCTGTAAGTCAGAATACCCAGAGTCAGAAGTCTACTAAGGACTCGGGCTAATATTGTAGCTAATATCAACACGAGCCTTGGGGGCTACACTAGTTCATTCTTTGGCATCCTAAGGAAGCATAAACCCGGATTGTCTATCCAACTTCATGCTTGGGGGCTAGAGGATATGATATAAAGTACAATAAAGGAAAACGTGAGTTGGAATTCCGACTTACATGATATTCATGTGTGAGCTTACTCAAGCACATGTTCACCTCAGTGGTAACCTTCTCGACGAAGGTGAGTGGAATAACTAGAGGTGGTGGAAGCACACCAGCTCTTAACCCCTCGTCGCGAAGGCGGACTTGTTCGAGAAGTTGGGAGTACTTGATATCCTCCGCTTCTTGTGCTTCTTCTTCGGCAGAAAGATTTCGGCTTTCTAGGCATTGCCGGGCCAGCCGCTGGATTTCCTTTGCAGATTTCTGAGATAAGCCAAATTTGGCAAGTCCCGAATTGTTCAGGAGATTTTCGGCGAAGGTTTCTGCCGAGGGATCATTACCCGAAGAGGGTTCACCCTTATCAAAAGCTGAGTCACCCATGGTGACATCAGTCTGCGAATCAAGGATCGCTGGCCCTGTTGAAGGAGCCGGATCCTCTGCAACGATCGGAGATGGAGTAATCTCCAGCGCTGTAGAGGGTTGAGGGGCAGGAGTCGGAGGAGCCACGGCAGGAGAAGCTAAAGTTAGCTTCGTCTGACGCAGGGGCTTTAAAGAAATTCCCTTCCCCTTGCCCTTGATGAGCTGCTTAGCTCCGAGAATGTAATAGAATGAAGAACATTATATCTCGGAAGAAATCATGAGTAAAGTACAAAGGCGGAAGTTGTGTGGAAAGTTACCTCTTCACAACTGGCACTTCCTTTGTGCCGATAGCCACTGTCGAAGCTTTGCGCTTTCTGGGCACAATGTCCGGCAGTGGAACCAATTCCTCCTCCTGAGAAAACTCGGGAGGATATCCCTCGATAGGAGCTAATTCCAACTCGGGGATGTCGGCAAGCTGAAAAGAAGATAATATCTCAGTGTTGCGAAAATAACTTAAAGGTGAAACACATGAAAAGGGTTTACTGCTAAAAGCTTACCGGGACTATAGGGTCTTCCGCTATATGCATGTCCAGGGGAAAAGCCAGAATCTTTCTCTCGATCCGCTCCTTTATCAGCCATTTGATCTGGCTTATATAATCTTGTGGCTTTAAGGCCTTGGAGCTGATGCAGAGGGAGTCATTTTTCGACGCCGTGATGGAATGCATCAGTCGGTCGCCGTGGTGCTGGAGAGGCTGGATCCGGCGTGCCACCCAGGACTGGACCAAGTCGAACCCTCTCAGGCCCTTGTGCTTCATCAGATATTCAATCCGCCTCTTGGCGAGAAGCAGATCGTCACTGAGAGCCAAAGCGGCCTCGTCCCAAGATGCTTGAGGCGTGGCGGCTCCATCGACGAAAGCCGGCAAAGCAGTAGCTTTGCCGGGAGCGGGAATATCCCTATGATAGAAAAAGGTAGCCGGCCACTATTTGACCGACTCGCTAGCTAAAATCTGAGGATAGACACGCTCACGCCTAACTGAAAGACTAATTATACCGGTAATGTAAGGATTACCGGCGGTGATGGAGTTTCTCCGGACATGGAAATAGTACCAGAAGAGAGTGAGACTCGGCCTAATGCCGATATACCCCTCGCACAAAGCCGCATAGGTGCTCATCTCTAAGATGGAATTCGGGGGGAGATGGTGAAGTTGAACGCCGTAATGATCTATCACCTCAGAAAAGAAATCTGAGGGAGGAAAGGAGAAACCTCTATCGAGGTGGGTGCCGAAGTGCACTCGCTCGCCGTTGTGAGGGTTGGGGACGGCCTCGCCGAAGCCGCTCCGCCAATCGCCGGCGCGGAGGAGCCCTTCTTCTTCTACGCCACGGATCTTCTCGTCGTCGAGGACGCACGGCATCCAGACCCCACGATTTCTCTCCTTTTCCGCCGCCACTGCCATCGCTACCGTCGCTGCTACGCCGGAAGTTGAAGTGGAAGCCATTTTCCTGGTGCGCCGGTGACCTTGGTTGGGCGGCGCTGGGAATTTCTGGGGGCAAGGAAGCTCTGTGTGTGTGGGAGAAGTGGAGGAGAAGGAAACGACACAGGAATAGGTGAAGAATATGAGGAAAAGGAATCCTCACCCCTTATAACCTCCGAACCGCGCCAAGATTTGTGCAAATGACACAGTACATACGCCACGCATCATGGAAAGAACTAGGAAGTCCCCACGCGATGATTACGCTGCCTCGATCTCCACGCGTGCATTAAAACGGCGCCTCGGTTCCATGAACAGCAGGCCCACCAACGTTCGTGCTGACAGGAAATGCCTGTCAGTGACATGACTTGACCCTGACTGGTGTCAGATGACGTCAAAGACCAAGTTTCGACTTCGTTTGAATATCGAGCTAGAAATCCGAATAACGTACCAATAGGTCCGACTTATTTTTGAGACTCGGATCGTATCTTTTGTTTTGAAGTTTCAGGAACCCTTCAAGATTCTGCAAGCCAAAGATCAAGCTAAACGATGATGAATCCGACTTTGGATCTTGGAGACTTCCGAGGGCTGCTGTTGGGGATATACTTTCCGGGTATCCTCACAGTCCCTCACTGACCAGGGTGGCCCATTTCGGGTTAGAGCTTTGCTTCATGGGAGACCCAGTCAGGGAGAAGAGATGGAGTCCAATCCGGCTACGGGAAGGCCCGAAAGACTTACCAACATAGGCCCATAGTGTTACTTGTAGTTCAAGATGTACTCTGTAACCGACTCTTAGTCGTAGCCGGATAGATCTCTCATATAAACCCTAGGCCGGATATCTATATAAGCCGTCCTAGGGCAACACAATAGTCTACAATCTCAACTCGCACAGGCGAACCCCTTGTAACCCATATTTCGGCTTTGCTGTATTACTGGATTGCTAGCAGGAGTAGGATCTGTCCAAAGCCAGCGGATTCGAACCTGGGTAAATTTGTGTGCTCACCGTCCCGGAACACCGTAAGTCTCACACCCCTCTCTTCCACATGCCCCGAGGACCCCCTCATGGCGTACTTGTCATCAATCCGACGATAGTCTCTCATGGGTAAAGTAACGCACCTCTACAGAGTGTAAGAATTGTGACATGTTACTCCCTGTTTCAGGAAGGAGCTACGAATGCGGCAGGAAAGGAACCCCATGAAGGTTCTGGTCAACCTGTGAAGGTTGTCGGACATAGTTTTCAGAATAAAAGCAACCTTTGAATAAATGTTTACGAAAACCTGCATTGCCTACGACCTATGGTCTATGGCTATAGAGATAGTGCATCATACACTCCTTTTAGTGAACTTGCTGAGTACGCTCGTACTCAACCGTACCTTCTTAACCCTTGCTAGGATCTAAGTCGTTGAAGACGACGCCAACATCAATTTTTTCTCAAGAAACCATCATCGGCAGCTCAAGTTCTTCAACAGAGTCAATAAAGTCAACATATACATCAACCGAAGTGAAGACAAAGTTCTTAAGTAGATAGGAGTAGATTCTCTAGCCATAAAACCTACTTCTGTAGAGCATTACAATAGCAGCAATGGCAAGCCTGATAGTTAAGATGCTAGTCTTAGTTACTAGATATTTCTGAGTTATTATTTCTAGTTCTTCTTTGTAAGAAGTTCTTTCTCTCTCTTTAACCTAGAGTGTTCTCTGGATCTTTTGTAAAGAGTCGAGCTGTAATCTATAGTCATGTCTTGGACCTGTTGTGTTTCTGTTCTACCACTCTAAGGGATGTAATACTAGTGAACGGTGTTTCATTAGTGTTATGTCAACGACTATAGTGTACTACATCATGCAGTGGTATGTTGGGTCACCGCACTCGCATACGGTGGATGCAAGCCATGTATGCAGTATGAATACACTTAGGTTGAATTGGTGAGCCTAGCATGTACAGAAATGGCCTCGAAACACGGAAGATCAAAAGATCAAGCATGAGCCACATAAAAGATGTGATCGACGGATATAGTCTACCCTGGCAGCTATGTCAAAACCCGTGACGATTGGGGATGACACAGTGTAAAGGGATCATGTAATCCCTAAAACTATCTTAAGAATGATAGTTTTAGTAGGAGTTCTTATGGTAATGTGATTATAAAACTAGAATTCACGTTGTGAACTTAGTCTTATGTCTTGAAAATATGTTTGTAGATCATGTTGCTTCAGTCAACATTTAAAATGTATGGAGTGATGTTGCTAGAGGACAAGCTTAAGTTAGATGGGTCCAGCTTCATAGATTAGTATCTACGCTTAAGGAAAATCCTCATCTCTAGTGACCTACTCTTCACCATTTAGGAACCACTAGAGAGCTTCTGGATGATGATGCAGCTGAGGATGAAGAAGACGAGTTTCACGATCTTCGTGACTTGTTCTTCTACGTCACATGCACCATACAATGGACAATGGTACTTGAGCTACAAGAGCACTTCCCACGGATCGAGCCATATGATATGATTAATGGATTGAAGGCAATGCTCATAGAACAAGTTAGATTTTTGAAGTTCGATGTGTTGGATAAGTTTCTTTCTCAGAAGATGGAACAAAACATGTGCCTAGTTAGCCACTTGGGGATCATGCATAAACTTCACGCACGTCAAGTGCACGAGGTTGCTACTGGATGGAAGACCAATTTGCGATAGATGGGGTATTGCGCTCGCTTTCCCCAGCTACAAAGAAGTTGCCCATGGCTATGTGATGAGATTTGACTCGCTCAACTTTCATCAATTCCCATAGTAGTAGAGAACTGTGAAGGTAGAGCCCATTGCTGGTGAGATCATCAACGGAGCAGGTATATATGATATATAATTTATAAATGTGTTTCTCACAAAACACTTATTGCAGTTTCACCAAGTATACTGATACTTGTTCTTGCTTTATGAAAACAGGACCGCCTGCTTGAGCGTTGCGTGGAAGAGTTGGAGGCATGTAAGATGTTGATGGACGGCATTGCTTCTCCTTCTACATTTAGTTCCAGTTTTCCTTATATACCGGCCAAATGTAGAGTTTGTATGTTTTTTAGTCTCGGTTTCCGATATAAATTGGGTCATCTTCATATCTTTGATTGTATACATTGAGTATTCTTAGAGAGTCGGCATGAGGCATGATTATATGCTTTCTGTATTATTTGCCTCGTGACTACTTTTATATACTCATGTGAGTATATGCTCCACATTCAATATACCTCTTAAACGAATTTATTATTCCACTTTACCATTATGACTGTTCTCATTAGTTATTCTAAGATATCCAAATAGTACAAGTAGTAGTATGTAGAAATATCATCGGGCCTTAAGTTATTTCAATATGCCTTTTTGTGTACTGAAATGACCTTTTTGAAAACTCACTTTTGGGTATCTAGTAATTGCCACAAAACAAAGGTATCTAATTAAGTTTAAAAATATGATTTTTCATCTATGTGGTATATAAAGTGGGAGTACAACTTTCAGAAGCATACAACCATTTTCCATAATTTAAAAATAATTTATAAATATCAAGGAACACTGTTTACAACCAAACACACTCTGCACATGAACAATTACTAAAAAAATGTGACTTAGACGGTTAGAAGGCCCTCCAAGCAGCTCAATAGATGCTTTTTAGGTGTGTATAGATGTTGGCAATCGAACTCAGGATCTCGCTGGCAAGACATGTATATATATGCACCTCCTAGCAATCCGGGCTAAGCCTCGGTTCACCACGTGCACAAATACTCATCAACACAAAAAAGAAGACAATAAGAGTATAAGACATTAGTCTCCGGCTGTCTTTTCTTTTTCGACATATATCACACAAGTTTGTGTAAAAAACAAGTAGATCTCGCTATCAAGAGGGGCACCTTGTCCATCCGGATGCTTAAGCAAGTGTGCGCGAGCTTCAGATTTTGTTTAGGTCTGCCACTATGTGCACTACATGTTACTCTCACTGTGAGGTGCTTCGAACTTAGATCTGGGTGCACGGGTGCTGCTCTAATCCTAGCAGTGGCGGAGCTAGGGCCCGGCATGCCCGGGCAGCTGCCCGGGCTCCCTCCACGAATTCTCCATTAAAATTAGTGATGAACTATTCAAGATTTCCCTTGGCAAATGGTAGCCGGCCGCAGAGCTTAGTACTTTGCCCGGGCTAGCTGTCCTGGCTGGCTCCGCCACTGAATCCTAGGTTTCACGTGTATATACAAATACTCATATATAGACATAAAAAAGAAGACAATAAGACATTAGTCTCCTGCTGTCTTTTCTTCGTCGACGTATACACCTCACAAGTTTGTGTTAAAACAAATAGGTTTCACTATCATGAGGGGCAACTTTGTCCAGCCGGATGCTTTAAATATGCACACGCTTTATCCAGCCAAAAAGATGACCACGACGGGCGCGACACGGTTTACCCGCAATAATTCGCGCGTAGCTATCCGAATAAAAATCAACACGGCCGGATCGAGGTATACATCATCAGTTTGATCCAACGCTCGATCCTCCGGCGATGGTGCCATTTACCTGAACGGACTGCGTGGCAGGTCAACGATCAGCTGGCGCTCGAGCAATTGACCGGTCCAACACAGCTTCGTTTGGAGCTGGACTTAACTGTAACCACCATGTAACCAGCCAGTTTTTCGTCAGTCGTTCTTGTGGTCGAAGAAGGACGACGTGTACTGGAACCGGTGCCAACTAGGCTAGAATTGACGCGCTGGATTCAATAGTCAGCACCGCCAGCGATGCTGCCGACGCATGACTTGGCCGGCTCTACAAGTGAAGCTCGGAGGTAGGAGTGTTTGGTTGTTACTGTACTTGTTTAGACCGCCGTCAAGCATATGTATGGATTTGATCAGTGTGATGTGGTGCGTGCGTAGTATGAACGTGGAATGACCGTGACCGGTGGCCATTGGAATTTGGAAGTGGGAGGTAGTGCAGCACCACAGCCAGGTGATGGCTACGGCAGCATGGTCAGGGTGGTCCCGTGGCAGGACATGCCGACTGGTCGATGGACGTGATGGCCATTTAGAGGAGATTCTAACTGCTGACAACTTATAATCCTAGAAACCTGGCCATTTTGGGCCAATTAGACTATTAGTCAGCGCCATTCCAGCCCACGACCATCTTCACACGAAAAAAAGAAGCTGAAAGCAAAAACATCATGCCTGGGCTATGGTAAATTCTATATGTCGACCAGGTCGGCGTGTACGGAGCGCCGCACACCACAGGGGTGGTATGGGCCGGCCCATTTTTCATGGTTTTACTTTTTTCTTATGTTTCTTTCTCCATTTTTATTTTTCTGATTTCTTTCTACTTCATTTTCATATTTTAAAAAGTTCAAATATTAAAAATATTTTAAAAAATTTACAAGATTCTAAATAATTGTTCATACTTTGAGAAAAGGATGTTTTTTGTGTGTTCGAAAAGAAATGTTCATGTTTCAAATGAAATTTTCACCATCCTGTACAACCGTTCACCTATATCAAAATAAGTTCAAGCAGTTTTAAAAATATGCTCATGCGAATTTCAAGAAAATTTGCACCTATATTTTTTATGCATTAATATTCTTGGTGGTGCGGATTTGATACCGCTGAGGTATCCCCAGGGCCGGCCCATAAGGCGGGGCAGAGGGGCGCTCGCCCTCAGCCCCCATGGTCTAGGGGCCCCGGTCCACGACTTATCTATATACCCATATTTGTCTAATACTTTGACGTCCAACAATGTACAATAATTATAGAAAATATAAATGGTTGTCTAAAAAATATATAGATGGTTTAAGCTATAGCCTATCATGACTTTACTCTTACTCTTATTTCTCGAAAAAAATATACTCTAGAAGTACCTAATATTTTTTCTTGATACCATGATTTTGTTGGCCTCTCCAAATGTGAAGAATAACATCGGTCCTCATATTTTTTACAAGGTTGTAAGTATATTTATTAGTGAAGACTAAGGACACAATCGCATAACTATATCATTCTGCAAGCAACTCTTTTGATTTCCAACAATTCTACTTGTCCCCATCTTATATGTTTGAGAGAATATTTCATTCTCTTATTAATTCAGTGCCTAATATGTTTACTCATTAACTCAATTTCTGCACAGACATATGTACACAAGTAGAAATTGATAAAATTACTATCATGGTATATAGTTCACTCGATCAATAAAAATAAGTTGTTTCAAATGTCTTCATCGAGATTTCACAGATCATGGATTTATCAAATGTACATATTTGCATTACCGTAATTTATTTTACGAATTACTATTATTTTTAAGTCTTTTATGTGTGAACAAGTAGCGAAGGTTGCATGTATTGTTGAGATGTCCAAGAACTCTAATCATGATAAACTTTAAGTAATTTTTAAAAGTTTAGCATAAATATTGAATATATCTCCAATATATTTTTGGAGTAGGGGGACAATGGCCCCCTTGACCCTAGGAAATCTTTGACACATTAAACAAGGGCCACTTGATTTTATATTGCCCTAGGGCCCCCAAAATCTATGGACCGCCCTGGTATCCCTCCATCTGTGGCCCCTCACGGCCAGTGGTGAACCCAACAATTATTTTAAGTCTGGACAAATAATGTATTTCAAGACTAATAATACTATTTTTAATAAAAATACCATTAAATTAGGTTTGGCGGCCGGCCCAAAGCCTAGGCACGTGTCCATGTTTAGGGACGGTTGGATTCGCCTATGCTCACGGCAGTGAGAGCTTGAGATTTCGAGAGAAGTTGATTGCTCGTGGTGAGCTTCTCTGTGGTGGCATGGGTATGACATGGGTGAAGAGGGAGCAGTGGCTGAGGCCGGTGTGGCATGAGCTAGCCCGAGCACATACTATGAGTTCGGGAGTAAGTCAGGTATATCAACTAGCAGGGGCGTAGATAGGCCCTAGGCTATAGGGGCATTGGCCTGGGTCATACGGGTGAAATCATTTCTTAGTTGTAGCCATATTTACGCTACTTGATACTTTCCGATTCATAGTGGCATGATACCAATTTCCGAGTGAACTGAGGCCACAGTCGTAATAAACCCAAATATATATGGTATTAGAATTGTGGATTTATTTCATAACTTTTTGAAAAAAATATACGGATCAGAACATATGGGTGCACCGATAGTACTCTAGGCGGGGACATGCTAGGTACGTTTAGGGATGACACCCGCAGGGTATGGGTACGGGTGAAGTCACTCCATACCCATACTGGTCCGCTCTGATATCCCATCACCCGTACACATACCTGTTGCAGGTACAAGTTTTTTCCATACCTGTCACCCAACAGGGTAAGTGTTGGAGATATGCCCAAGAGGCAATAATAAAGTGGTTATTATTATATCTTTATGTTTATGATAAATGTTTACATCCCATGCTATAATTGTATTAACCGGAAACATTAATACTTGTGTGTTTTGTAAACATAAAAGAGTCCCTAGTAAGCCTCTTGTTAAGCTAGCTTGTTGATTAATGGATGATCATGGTTTCCTGATCATGGACATTGGATGTCGTTAATAACAAGATCATATCATTAGGAGAATAATGTAATGGACACACACCCATAGTAAGCATAGCATAAGATCAAGTCATTAAGTTCGTTTTGCTACAAGTTTTCAAATGCATAGTAACCTAATCCTTCGACCATGAGGTTATGTTAATCACCATCACCGGATGGGTACTTTGATGACATCAAACGCTGCTTCGTAACTGGGTGGTTATAAAAGTGACATTGGGTATTCTGAAAGTATGTGTTGAAGCGCATGGACCAAGATTGGGATTTGTCCATCCATATGATGGATAGATATGCTCTGGGCCCTCTCGGTGGAATGTCATCTAGTTAGCTTGCAAGCATGTGACTAGGTCATAAGGGATGACATATCATGGAACGAGTAAAGAGTACTTATCAGTAACGAGGTAGAACTAGGTATGAAGATACCGACGATCAAACCTCGGATAAGTAGAGTATCGCGTGACAAAAGGAATTGGTTTCGTATGTTAAATGGTTCTATCGATCACAAAGTCATCGTTGAGTATGTGGGAGCTGTTATGGATCTCCAGATCCCGCTAATGGTTATTGATCGGAGATGTGTCTCCATCATGTCTTCATGTTCACGAACCGTAGGGTGACACACTTAAGGTTCGAAGTTGTTTTAAGTAGATATGGAATGTGCGTTGGAGACCGAATGTTGTTCGGAGTCTCGGATTGGATCTGGGACATCACGAGGAGATCCGGAATTGTCCGGGGAATAAGATTCATATATTGGGGATCATTTTCTAAGTTAGGAAATGTTCCGGAGTATTTGTATGGGGATTCTAGAAGGTTTCGAAATGTTCCAGAAGGTTCTAGAAGATTTCTTAGAGTTTACCTGAAAACCAAGAAAGGATCAAGGAATCCTTGTGGGGTAAGACAAGGATTCGTGGGGGAGTAGGACTCTCCCCCCACCTCCTTGATCCGCCGGCCAAGGGAGAGAGCAGTCCTACAAGGACTCCACCTCCCCATGGCGCCTCCCTCCTTTAAATAGAGGGGTGGAGGCACAAGCCCCCTTGCCCCTCTATTCTCTAGATCTCAAGTTGCCTCTCTCCTCCTCCTTCCCTCTCCTCTGGCTTAGGCGAAGCCCTGCAGAATTCTCTACTCCATCATCACCACCACGCTGTCGTGCTGCTGGGATTCCGTGGAGAGATCTACTACCTCCGCTGCTTGCTGGAACAGGGAGAGAAAGGCCTGCTTCGACTCCGCACGTGTGACCAATCATGGAAGCGCTTTAGGAACACTGGCGGAAGGATCGTCCACACGATCTTGAGATCGGCAAGTGATCGACTACATCAACCACGAGATCCGATCTCGTAACGCTTTCGGGTCTACAAGGGTTAGTACAGATCTATCTCGTTGCACATGTCTAATAGATTAGATCTTGGCTTTTATCTAGATTAGATCTGGGATTTGTTTGTTCTTGCGGTAGAATTTTTTTGTTTTCCATGCTACGAACCCATCAGTGGTATCAGAGCCGTGTCTATGCGTAGATCTGTTGCACGAGTAGAACACAATGGTTTTATGGGCGTTGGTGCTCGTGCCGTCTTTTGCTTTGTGTACTTTGCATCTTGTGGTATGGTGGGATGAAGCGGCTCGGGCTAACCTTACATGTCATCGCACATGAGACTTGCTTCACGCTGACGTGTAACTTGCTTTGCACAAGTGGCTTTATGGTGTCTCTCTCCCATCATAGTATAGATCCAATCTACACTTTGCACTTGATAGTACTTGTATCAACGTTGTGGTTCAGTCAGAGGTAAGATCCGTTCTTATTCGAAAGCCCCAAACCACGTAAAATATGCAAAGAAAATTAGAGGCGTCTAACTTGTTTTTGCAGGGGTTTTGTGATGTGATATGGCCATCATGTGATTGTGATTATATTTGATGTATGCAATGATCCTTGTTGTAATATGGCAACCGGCAAGAGCCTAATGGTTGTCTTTAATTCTGTTAAGACCTGCGTGTCTATTCATATTGTAATAGCTTTATTCCAAGTAGTTGTAATAGTTGCTAGTGATGATGGACAACCATGAAGCGGCGCCACTGACCTTGATGCAATGCTGGTGATGATGGAGATCATGTCCGTGCTTTGGAGATGGAGATCAAAGGCATAAGAAGAAAGGGCCATATCATATCACACTAATTATGAATTGCCAGTGATGTTAATCCTTTATGCATCTTGTATTGCTTAGATCGCGACGGTAGCATTATAAGATGATCCCTCTCACTAAATATCAAGTAATAAAGTGTTCGTCCTTAGTAGGCACCGTTGCTAAGACTCGTCGTTTCGAAGCATCTCGTGATGATCGGGTGTGATAGATTCTACGTGTGCATACGACGGGTGCAAGCCAGATTTGCACATGCGGATACTAAGGTTAACCTTGATGAGCCTAGCATGTACAGACATGGTCTCGGAACATGGAATACCGAAAGGTAAAGCATGAGTCATATGGATGATATGATGAACATGTTGATTGTTCGCCTTTAAAGCTACATCATCTCACGTGATGATCGGACTTGGTGTACTGGATTTGGTTCGTGTAATCACTAAAATAACTCGAGGGATGTTGTTTTGAGTGGGAGTTTATTTGTAATTTGGATTAGTCGAACTCAATTTATCATAAACACAATCAAAGTGAATTTTCATAGTTTGTTGTAGTCATTGGCATCCGTTCACCACCTTACGCTTAGTTATAGTTGAGATAGTAGAACTATAGAAATTCTGGATATTTGCTTTACGAACTGGTATCGTATTGTTTTGAGTGTCAATCTAAAGTTTAAAAGTCATATTGCAAACTTTCAGCAAACTCCATTTACTCTGTGAAGTTTAATAAATAGTATTAAATCAAGAGTAACAATTCCAGTGTTAGTATCTAATGTATCATGTTTGCCTCCATGATTCTCGATACTCAAAAGATTGTTTTTAATATCAAGTTTATCTAAGAGCTGAAAGTAATGTTTCAGAAACCATCATATGTGAAAGGTATTGCGATATCTAAAATAATGTGTTGGTTACAACATGATAGAGTATACGTCCTCATATTTGATGAGAATTTGTGAAGATTGGAGACGCCAGTCGTCCTAATCCTCCAAAAGGTTTTGGAAAAGAAACATTATACTCGCAGTTCACCTTTATAAGCTATAGCAGCTTGATCATGAAAATTGTCATGATAAGGATGAATAGAAGATGTAAGTAAAATGTTTACTACACTAAAAGATTACTAAAGAATGGAATTTTGAAAGAATGCCAAACATTTGATGAAGGTGATCCACTTCAAAGTGCAAGTTCAAACGTATTAGTATTTGACTATACACACTTTGTACTATGTGTCATGTGAATGACACCACTATTGATGTTGATAGATTCTTTTAAAAGAAAAGGAATTGTTGAAAGAGAATCTATAAAATATTTGGCAGAAAAGAAAAGATTGGAGATGTCCAACTTAGATATATAGAAGATACATGTTATGGCTGTATTCCTTGGTTGTTAAACAATGTGGTTCTGCGGTATTGGATACCGAATTGGTTGATATAAAGTGTCATATAGGACAACACAATTCATGAACTGCAATGGCCTAAGTAACTAGCAAGAGAATATGTGATGATGTTTATCGAAAACAAACAAAGGGTTGTTGTGTTGCTCGTTAACATCAAAGATTGCCTTCAACATTTGTTTCAATAATTGTTATTTTGATCAGGTATTATGACGACAAAAGGTTGTTCAAATAATTACCGTATTCCATAATAGATGGATGATATACAAGTCTGGTTAGAGAAATAACGACCATAAAACTAATGCTAAAATGTCGCAAGACAAATAATTGAAAGATCACTTGCGAAGTGACATCACCGTTTAAATTATATTAGGGATACATGAAGAAACTCCATGTTGATGGATTTTTGGAGTCTTTGATTTTGATCAAATGACGCTTGTGATACTTTCCTGGAGATAATTAAAACTCCGTAAGTAGGCCAAAAGAGGAACGGACGACTTACTGATTGGAATTTGTACATATTGATGTATATAGTCCATTATGTGTAGTCGTGGGCGATGGATTTCAACTTCATATGTTTTCTCCGAAGATTTGAGTGAGTATATGTATATACTTACTCAATAAGGAAGAAGTATGAAACATTTGAAAATGTTCAAAGACTTTCAAGATGAAGTGAAAAATTATTGTAACAAGAAAGATGTTTGAGTTACAAGTTTAGCAAAACACCTAAGATTTGAGGAATCGTTCCATGGATTTGCATTTCCCAAAACACCATAGGAGTATGGAGTGTTCAAGATATGTAATGAAACCTTGTTTTGACATGGTAAGATCAAAGGTGTCATCTATAAAACTGCCATTATATTTTAAAGATTAAAGCTTTAGTGACTACCGCTTTTACACTGAAAAGAGCTCCATCGTGATCCGTTGAAATGACACCATATAAGTCATGGTTTGGGATAAAACCCGGGTTGTCCTTTCTTAAATTTTTGGTATGCTAGGCATAAGTAAAATGTTTACAACCAAAGTCGGATGAGCATGTATTTGTAGGTTATTTTGAATAACCATTGGGTATTCCTCCATAACACCGAAGACAAAATTGTTTGTCGCTTAGAGTGTCGAGTTTCTTGAGAAGGAATTTTTGGTGAAAAGTCAAGTGGGAGGACAATAGAACTTTGACAAGGTTGTTGAACCTTGGCTAATATGTGCTGAGTTGCGCAGCATCGGTAAGTGTCCTGGAGATAGCAACAATGCTCATGGCTCACGTGCCTCAAAGGTTGTGGTCACGGAGATCCAAGTTACTATTGAACCAAGTAGGTCGGGTAAGTAATCAAATGCCAAGATTTGAGATTTAAATCATTATTGTTTGACAATGATGAACCGACTACATGCAAATAATCAATGATGGGCCCTGACTTCGTTAAGTGGCTTGAAGCCATAAAATCCGTGATAATTCCATACACGAGAAATCAAGCTTTGAATTTGAAAGACCCTCTGGAAAGGTGCAAGACCTTACAGTCGTATATGGATCTATAAAGAAATAGACATGGATGTTTCACATCTATAAAATAGTCGACATGTCGGAAAGAGTTTATGACAATGTTCAAGGAATTGACTATGATAAGATTTGATCTTTCATAGCGATATTTAGTCTGGACGGATTAATGTAGCAACCACTACATATATTTTGGTATATGGTAGTTGAACAAACAAAACAAGTTCTTCTAATAGAATGGTTACCTAGGATGTGTCCATGACACGATCCAAAGGGTTTTGTTAATTCAAAGGATGCTAAAAGAGTATGTAAAACTTCAATGGTTGAAGTGAGCATCGCGGAGTTGGAATCTTCACCATGATGAAACCATTAAAAGGTTTAATTTCATCAGAGACGATGAAGATGTTTGCATTGCAAGAAATTAAGTGGGAGCGCTAAGACATATTTCTAATACATTATGTGAAAGACATATTGTTGATTAAAAATGATGTATCTTTTATTGACACAGGTTAAGAATTTCATTTCGATGAAAGACTTAGGCATAACCCAAGAATTAGGCATCAATGTCTATATGGATAGATTGAGGCGCTAATATGGTTTTGCCAAATGTACATAGATAAGATGTTGAATGAGTTCAATATGGAAACAACAAGAAAGGTTCTTGACGCACGGAAAGGACTGAATCAAGATTCAAGTGTGTTGACACGAGATTCAAGTGTTTTGACACTTGGTGAAATCGCAAGAATATTTTGATCAATCGTTCTTTGAGATGTACACATCCAGATATGTCCTATGCTCTAAATGTTATGAGCATATACCAGAATGACTCATAAGATGATCATTGGACAATAGTAGGGATATTCCTATGATCTTTGGAAGAACTAAGAATATATTATTTATATAGTGGTGACAAATAGTTCATTGTAAATTGTTGCATTGATACTAGTTTTGTCACAAATTAAGTTTATCTCAATTTAAACTATGGGTGGCACAATGTAATGGAAAGGAAGTTCCATAACGGATTTGGTTGAGTACCAAAGTTAAAACATTATGACAGATACTATAACAAAAGGCTAAGTATATGACTGCTATTGTAGCAGCAAATGAGGGCATTTGCGTCAAGCAGTTTGTTATCAAACTAGGTGTGGTTCATAGCGGGATAATACTATGAAGATACATTGTACGACAATTGTATCAACATGATTTAATCCCAAGGAACTAAAGGTCTCACCAGAGGACCAAATTTATACAATGCCATCTCATTGGAGAATGAGTAATGTGTAGAGACGCAAGGACATGCAAATACACACGGACCTGGAAGTGTCAGATCCGAAGATTATGTTTACCACTAGCAATAGTGTCTATACAACACCAGAAAGCCATAGGTGTTGAATGCACAAGTTTTTAACTAGATTATTGACTCTAGTGCAAGTGGGAGACTGTTGGAGATATGCCCAAGAGGCAATAATAAAGTGGTTATTATTATATCTTTATGTTTATGATAAATGTTTACATCCCATGCTATAATTGTATTAACCGGAAACATTAATACTTGTGTGTTTTGTAAACATAAAAGAGTCCCTAGTAAGCCTCTTGTTAAGCTAGCTTGTTGATTAATGGATGATCATGGTTTCCTGATCATGGACATTGGATATCGTTAATAACAAGATCATATCATTAGGAGAATGATGTAATGGACACACACCCATAGTAAGCATAGCATAAGATCAAGTCATTAAGTTTGTTTTGCTACAAGTTTTCAAATGCATAGTAACCTAATCCTTCGACCATGAGGTTATGTTAATCACCATCACCGGATGGGTACTTTGATGACATCAAACGCTTCAGAATCGGGTGGTTATAAAAGTGACATTGGGTATTATGAAAGTATGTGTTGAAGCGCATGGACCAAGATTGGGATTTGTCCATCCATATGACGGATAGATATGCTCTGGGCCCTCTCGGTGGAATGCCATCTAGTTAGCTTGCAAGCATGTAACTAGGTCACAAGAGATGACATATCATGGAACGAGTAAAGAGTACTTATTAGTAACAAGGTAGAACTAGGTATGGAGATATCGACGATCAAACCTCGGATAAATAGAGTATCGCGTGACAAAGGGAATTGGTTTCGTATGTTAAATGGTTCTATCGATCACAAAGTCATCGTTGAGTATGTGGGAGCTGTTATGGATCTCCAGATCCCGCTAATGGTTATTGATCGGAGATGTGTCTCCATCATGTCTACATGTTCACGAACCGTAGGGTGACACACTTAAGGTTCAAAGTTGTTTTAAGTAGATATGGAATGTGCGTTGGAGACCGAATGTTGTTCGGAGTCTCGGATTGGATCCGGGACATCACGAGGAGATCCGGAATTGTCCGGGGAATAAGATTCATATATTGGGGATCATTTTCTAAGTTAGGAAATATTCCGGAGTATTTGTATGGGGATTTTAGAAGGTTTTGGAATGTTCCATAAGGTTCTAGAAGATTTCTTGGAGTTTACTTGAAAACCAAGAAAGGATCAAGGAATCCTTGTGGGGTAAGACAAGGATTCGTGGGGGAGTAGGACTCTCCCCCCACCTCCTTGATCCGCCGGCCAAGGGAGAGGGGAGTCCTACAAGGACTCCACCTCGCCATGGCGCCTCCCTCCTTTAAATAGAGGGGTGGAGGCACAAGCCCCCTTGCCCCTTCTATTCTCTAGATCTCAAGTTGCCTCTCTCCTCCTCCTTCCCTCTGCTCTAGCTTAGGCGAAGCCCTGCAGAATTATCTACTCCACCACCACCACCATGCCGTCGTGCTGCTGGGATTCCGTGGAGAGATCTACTACCTCCGCTGCTCGCTGGAACGGGGAGAGGAAGGTCTACCGACCAAGACGCAGTGACCGATCATGAAGCGCTGCCGGAACGCGGTGTCGGAAGGATCGTCCACACGATCTTGAGATCGGCAAGTGATCGACTACATCAACCACGAGATCCGATCTCGTAACGCTTTCGGGTCTACAAGGGTTAGTACAGATCTATCTTGTTGCACATGTCTAATAGATTAGATCTTGGCTTTTATCTAGATTAGATCTGGGTTTTGTTCGTTCTTGCGGTAGAATTTTTTTGTTTTCCATACTACGAACCCATCAGTAAGTAGGCACCCGTGGGTGAAAATATTTGCATTTACAACATATCAAATTGAGTAACAAAACGTAGCCAAACACAGCAACTCGTATAACCATAATTTATAAACAACAACACATAACTATGAACAACATCAAATTATGTGCATTGTACAGTTGCCTGTTGGGAAGAAAATTCATAAACCATGATATATAATTTGGAAATATGCTAGAAATTGTGACATGGCACTCATCTTTGCAAGTCCTACTTCCTCCGTTTCACTGTAACCATCACTTGTATCGGTAAAATCCTTTTCCTCGCATACTTTCCTCGAAAAATTACTATGTGTGAAGTGTAGTATATTTTTCATCATCTTTAGGCTTACTTAAATTTTTCCATAGAGCATAGTTTGTCACAATACGTAAATCAATAGATGTAAGGATGGTTATTTGTCTCTAACTCAGGAAAATTACCATGCATGTTTGATTCATAGATAAGTTAATTTGTGTAAACCCGTTAAACGTTTTGCCAATTGAATATAAAATTAAGTATATACTCTCTCCGTCCCAAAATATAAGGCGCCTAAGTTTTAGTCAAAAGTCAACATTTTCTAAGTTTGACCAAGTTTATACGAAAAAATATGAATATCTAAAATATCAAATGGACATTTTGACAAACTATACTTTCTGCTGAATCTATTGATATTGATTTGGTATTGTCAATGTTTATATTTTTATGTACAAATTTGGTCAAACTTAAAATATGTTTGTTTTTTTACTAAATCTTAGGCGCCTTACATTTTAGGACAGAGGGAGTAACAAATTCAATGGAACCTTTTTTTAAGATCATATCCATGGCTCTCGGCTTTAGTTCTCACCATTATATTGCGCTAAGATTACACTACACGGGCTAGATTTATTAGAGATATGAAACTGTTTTGAATCTTGCAGACACATACACGATTCAATAGCAAACGTAGAACAAACAGAAAAAACAACAAAATTAATAGTAGAGAATCAGGAAAAATAACAAAAAATTGAAGATACATACAAATTTCAACAAATCCAGTCAAGAAACATACAAGTTCCACTACCGGGTGGAGCTCGGATTGTTTCAAACTTTCTGAGGGGCTTAAGTGTAAATGTGTAGCGGTTGTTGACTTCGTGAACTTTGCACGAATCTCCAACAATCGTAGGGCACGTACGATGCCAGGGGACCAAGGTACTTGCGGTAAATCCGCTCTCCCATGTACGAGGAGACAAAGAGTCGGTCCACTAGATTTCAGGTTGTGCAGCATCAGCACGGAAGACTCCAAGCTGAGATCTATTCTGACATCTGCTCGGCTGGCCAGCCGAGATTTGATCTAAAATACACCTCACATGGAGGACGCATGATCCCATCTCCTCCGAGACGAGTCGATCAGTCTCCCGTGCACCAGCACGCGCGACTACACCGACACCAAGATCTGCACTGCTTTGAGACACAACTACACCGGCATCCGGGCTCTGCACTGCATCAAGCCGGACTACATCGACCCAAATCACGACATCAAGTTGTACGACTATACCAAGATCTTCCTCGAGTTCATCCACGATCAACATCATCCACACGCCGCCGGTGTGGAACACTACTTCGCCGACTTCTTCGATATCAAGACATCGACATCATCATCGCCACAAGGGACTCCTTCAAGCGACGCTCTACGTCATGACTGCTGCTCCACCAACATCTCATTTGCCGCCAACACATCATCGCCAAGGTCTACATCAACGTGGTCTTCATCAATATCTTCGTCGATACACTGTTGCCGCCGCTATACCATCCACATGATGGACATTCAAGTACGACGCCCTCTGACAGTATAACTACAAGGCACGGACGGCATGACCACATCCGATGACTAAGACTGCGTCCCCCTACGAACGCGCATATGGTTCTGGCAAAACCATGTGTGCTTGGTGGGTTCCTCCAGTATGACAAAATTAGTGGTCTCACTTACGACCACGTCCAAGAGACGCCCCTGGCGGTATCTTCACAACGTGCAAAACATCCACAACCGCAACTCCGTCCAAAAAAGGCGCAATTTTTTTTGCGCCTTCAGCACTGGCGGCCACACAACATACGACGACTATGACATCGACCAGACCCACCTCGACCAAGGCTACATCATGATCGGCTACCTCGACATCAACATCTATAACAACGTCTATAGCTACACAATGGCAACAACTCCAGTCAACAGCGTTCGTATCATCACATGTGTCCACGACACTCCCACTGTGACTGCGGGAGGGAAGAGAGGCACCAGAAGGGGACACAGTCACCGCCCCTAGGTGCTAGCCATGATCATTTCCATCAAAGATACAGTTGATGATGACAAGGAAGAGAAGACTCCGGACTTCAATCCCGGTGGCAATCGTCCTCCCACTACGACCGAGGGGTAATGTTAGAATAATATACGTATACGGATTAGACTAGGACTCTACATCTTCTTGTACTCTAAGTCTCTCCCTCCGTGTACTTCTATGTATACCCCATGACAGAATCAAATCAATACAACAAAATCTTAGGGATCTATATTTTCTACACCTCCATCTGTGGCCCCTCACGGCAGTGAGAACTTGAGCTTGAGAGAAGGTGATTGCCCGTGGTGAGCTTCTCCGTGGTGGCATGGGTGAAGATTGAAGAGGGACCGGTGGCTGGGGCCGGCGTGGCAGGAGCTAGCCTCAGCACATACTATGAGTTTGGGAGTAAGTCGAGTATCAACCAGGATGCATGCTAAGATGTCATTTGTACTCCACTGATTGCAACGATATTTATTGAATTATAAAGATTACAACGACGGGCGTGGTGCCGGTCATTCGTGGTTCCAATATTTCCATGTATAGTACACGCATGCAGCTTTGTATCAGTTGCATGCAGCACAAACAATGTCATATTGCAACAAAAACGCTAAACAAAAATAACAACAAAGAAAACTTAGGTGCAAGCTAGCCAGGAGAATAAATGTGGCAACGATCGACATTGCCACACATTTACCTCCAGACCAGATATCGTTGCAACACTGCTACTAGCTAGCTCTGTGTGCTTGAGGTAACTCAGCCTTGAACTATGGAGCTGAGCAGCGTGGTGGCAGCGGCCCCCGCGTGGCATGCGCCGCTCTGGCAGCCCTTGCCGCAGTACCCAGCGCCAATCCCGCAGTACCCCCACCTGCTGCAGCAGAAGTTGTTGGGACACAAGTTTCCGGCGCCGCACCTGATGTCAGCACGGCAGGGGCCGTTCTGGCAGCCGTTTCCGCAATACTCCCTACCGTAGCCGCAGTACCCCTCACTGCTGCAGCAGTGGTTGTTGGGGCAGATTGTGGCGTTCTCGCCGGCCTGTGTGCCGCAGCGTTTGCTTTCGTAGCAGGCGCCGTTCTGGCAGCCATCGCCGCAGTAGTTGGCGCCCAGGCCGCAGTACCCCCACGAGCTGCAGCAGAGGTTGTTGGGGCATTCCATGTTGTCGCCACCTGGCGAAGGCGAGGACGACAGCCGCGCCGAGTGTGAGGGCCTTGGTGCTCATCATCTTCTTCCTCTGTGCTCAGTGGGCTACTGGTTGTGTGTGTGGATTGGGTGGAGTGAAACAGGTGATGATCTTGCCTTTATATAGGGGTTCTGGTGGAATCCCTTGCTATGCATATGCTGATATGCACATGCATACACGTGACCACACTGGTTTTTAACGAAATTAACCTGATCGAGGAGATTGTTAATGCACGCACGGATTCATACGCGCGTCGGCACGTGATGTGATGCCAGATCCGTTTTCGATCGATGTAGGAGTACATTGTTTAACACATGCATGGAGCGCGAGCTAGTATTAGAGTACTTGGGCTGTAGAACCCTCAACCCTGAGGACGTTGTGCTTCGCGTTCGAGATATGATCGAGATCTTGTCTTTTAATTTATTTTTCCATTGAGCACCTACTATTGCTCGAGATGTAGTTTTGAGAGTCGTGGTCATGCACATGCATGGAGCGCTAGCTGGCTTGGGACAAGTGATGCGAGGGCAATGCATGCACGTGGTGGCATTGGCATCTCGCATCCAGCATCTCCAGCCGCGAGCCAAGCCACGTCCGGTAACAGGGCCGGATCGGCCGCTGGGACTGTCCGCACAAGCGTTGGCTTTTTTTTTCCCCCGAAATTCTATCGATTTATTAATAGTCATCAACAGCACTACAAAGATTTGAGAGCATCTCTTCCCAGACGCGTCTTCAGAGGCGACTCCATATGTGTTTTTAAAACTTTTTTTGAGCAAATTTAATGAAAGCACTAATTATTTAAACATATAATTTAAATCTTGGCCGCAATACAAAGATAGTTTGAACATATAAAAATAGAATTTCAACAATAGGCCATACAAATTAAATTAAATGAAATTCACTCTTTTGGATGCAACAACACCTCACCAGGAGCTCCATATGCAAACATCCACTTGGCACACTAGTAGGGATCGCCTTACTGGGCTTTACCACGAGTACTCAAGCCTTTTTTGGAGACCTCCCGCGTCGCTCCCGCGAGCGACCGGGGGAACCCTACCGCCGCCGCCGAGCCTCCCGCCCCCTTCCGCTCCTCCCTCCTCGTCGCCGCTAGGACGCGCCAGCGGCAAAGCCGCTCGGCAGCGGTGGCGGCGGGGCTCCTATTCTCCCCCTGGTTCGCCAGATCTAGGCGCGGGCCAAGATCGACGACCGGCGGCGGCGCGCGTGCGCGGGGCGGCGGCGTCCGGCTAGGTGGCGCGGCTCGGCGCGGTGGCGTCACCCTGATGTGGCAAGGAGGGCTGCGTGGAGCGGTGGTTTCGTGCTCGGGGCCGGCAGCTGCTGGACCGCGGCGGCGAGGGCCGTGGGCGGCGTTGGCCAGGATCTGGGGGGAGCGGCGGATGGTGTTGCAGGATGGAGGCGATGGCGCGCCCTTAGTGGCGGTGTTAAGCCTACGTGCTCATCGGTACCGATGGTCGGCCTGCTCGATCCGTTCTTCGGAAACCGGCCGGCGGTGTGGAGATCGTTGTGTCAGATCTAATAAAGGAGGTGGTTCTTTGGTTTCTTTCGCATGAAGACAAAGATCTGCTTGATGTCTACCCTCGTTGATCTGGTCTAGAGAGGCGGGTTCCGGAAGGCTCTGTCGGCGAACTCCCATGGGCGTATCATGCCTGGAGATTGCTGGATCGGAAGGTATTCGGTCGTGCGCACCTTTTTTTCTAGACGTTTGGTTTCAGGGGGAGCATTGCGAAGCTCTGTTGTTTGTTACCACCAAGTGCCATTCTTACATCCATGGTGAAGTCAGATGCGGAGAATGTCAGGAAAGCAGAAATATGAGGGCAGCGATGGTGATTTTAGTTCTTGTAGCGACGGAGAACTGATTGCATGATCTGGGACTCGTTGGAGCGACTGCTGGTGTGGGAAGACAACACAGGGGGAGTTCCCAGTCTTACCTTGCAGGGTGAAAATCCAAGGTCTGGCCTTAATTGGTTGTGCCTGACAATAACCTTGTTGAAGGCATTGTTTTGTGAGCGAGGACTTTCTCCAGGGTGAAAACCTATGATCTTTGATCGGGCAACGATGGCGCTTGGGCACTGTTTCCTTCTTGAAGGCGTTGTTATTGGAGTGGAGGACTACTGGTGTTGTTCTGATGGTGTCAGTGTCGTTTCTTTGAGGATTAGTTCTCTGTAGCGGGACTTTCTTTTTTGTAAATCTTTTTTCTTTTTTCTGGGCTGTGTGCATACGTAGGGCCGCTAGAGCATGCGTTGTTGCAGAGGCTAGGTGTAATTGGTATCCCTGTGAAATTAATATATATTCTTTTCTAAAAAAAAAGGGATCGCCTTACTGGCGGCGCTCAGAAAAATCGATCGGGGGCGTTGGCTCTAAATGCTGCTAATATGGCACTATTGATAACTGTTTACTGGGGGCTTACTATGCCCACACCTCTAGTAACTAGTATACCGGTGTCTTTGAACTCATCAATGCCGCTGATAATTCTACTGGTGGCGCTGAAGCAGCACGCCGCCGAAAAATTAAAAGAGCCGACAACATACCAAAATGAATCCCGACAGTTGATAGTTTTACTAGTCATACACCTTGAATCTCTATCGAACCTCATTCAAATCACCACGAAGTTTATTCAATTTTGGAGAATTTTATTCAAATCTTAAAGCGTGAGCTCGCGGGCGTACTCCATGGCGTCCTTCGGCGCCGTTTTCCCTCGCGACGTTGCCACGCGGATCTACGTGATAGCCATAAGCTTGCATGTTCCCCTCGCCGCCTCTGCCTTTTTTCTATCGCTTTGCGAGCCGAGCTCCTTGAGAAGGTAGCACCACCGCAGCAATCGAGGACGCCGATAGCGGTGGTCGTTACCTTCTCTAGGAAGAAGACACGCCTTCCCTTTGCCGCCTCTCACATATCATCCCCCTCCTCATCTACCGCCGCCTCGCCCTGTCCATCCCTCCTCTTGTCGCCACCATTCGACGACGGAGAACTCGCCCCTCCCCTCATCCTATCAGCAAGGATAGGAGAAGGTGGATGAAGAGGAAGAAGAGCCGGAGGTGGTTATGGAAGATGGAGAAGCACCAGTGGTGGTTATGAAGAAGGAGGAGCACCTGTGGTGTTTATGAAGAGGGAGAGTGACGGTGGTGTGATTATGAAGAGGGAGGAGAGCCGGTAGAACTTATGAATTAATAATCATGGGTCATGCTCCCTCTACTGACACGCCGCTTATTTTTGGCCGCTAGTGGGGCACGGGCTCTGCTATGCATATGTATGCAAAAGTTTGAGCTCTCTCAAGAAAACGAACAAGCTACTCACTCGAGAGCCCCTCTTGATAGTATAACTATCTATTCTAAACCCGGTCTCCCAACAACTAGAAGAAACCGGTAAAATAGAAAACCTATCAAGATCATACCTTTTTCTTAAGCATTCCACTTGAGCTTGATGTACACAATATTGTTTTCTTAAAGATAGAACACCTTTTGTTGATTGCATTTGCTCGCGCTGGCTTGATAAAGACTTGCGAATTTCTTCCCCATACTCCATGGGCAAACCTCTTCTTTGAACTTATCTTCATCACTTCATGATCACCGAGGATGGCAAGCTTCAAGCATGTGAAGTTCTAGATATGGCGCATCTTGAGCTTGCACTTCATTTCTTCCAACTCCGTTAGGATGATGCCTTGAAGATAACCATGAGGAACTCCATCTTATTCTTCAAGACACTCTTGATCTTCTTCTACTACTACTACATGATTTCAATAGGCACAACGCCCTTGGACATTGATTCTTCTTCATTTCTTCATTTTTCAACCTTGAAACCAACACATGGCCCAAGCGATGTCAAGCGACAAATCTTATAAGTGAAACTCAATTCAAACATTAGTCCATAGAGATTGTCATAAATTACCAAAACCACACATGGGACACACATGAACTTTCAGCAGGTGGTCCAAAATCATTGAAGACGGTCCCTTCCCCAGTCCATTTATTAACAATGTGTACATGCATTAGCACAATCCTAGTCCCCGGATATTTACCCCGCATCATTACTAGGGCCTCGTTGGTCCTAATATCGTCGGAAGTTTGTGAATTTGTCTCACAGTGCCTGGATACAAATTCCTCGTTCTGGCTAATCAAGAACTTGCCAGATTCAGTAAAGAAGTCACATAGAGTTAGGTTTGTCGTGTCTACTGTCAATCGATAATCAAAACCAGCGCTACCTGCAATTCTACCATCGGGCAAGGTGATCTTTAGTAGGAATACGTATGTGGTAGATGTTATACGGTTATGAACACACATTCTCGCTATTACCACTAGACTAGAGTCGCTAATTGAAAAAGAAAGAGACAGAATTACAGTTCTTACCCTTCAGGGAGGACGAAAGGCACATTCACCAGGCTCTATAGTTGTAGAACCTTTTTCCCCACATCCTCTTCCCCTATGTTTCCCTCGCTAGTGCTCTCTAGCCTCACAGGATCCATCTTCGTGCTCTCATTCAGTGTATGATCTAAATGTGTCGGATCCTCTTCACGTCTAGCATCGTGGTTGTGTGACTAACGGTCATCTCAACTTCTCACTTCCGTACTCCTAACCACACCAGGACAGGTCACGGCGGGAAGGAGAGAGGGAAGGGCGGGACTGCGGGTCTGTGACGAGGAGATGAACAGAGGCTAGAGGAAGGGCAGGGGAGGTTCGGGGCGGTGCACGACGGAACAGTGCGATGGAGGAAGGTATGAGAATAGTGGAGCGAGGCGGGCCATGGAGCTGAGAAATATGGGAAATTGCAGAATAATGCGGCATCAGATTCTCGAACCTGGAATGCGTGTTGTCGACAACTCGGGTGGTGGGTCCCACTCTTCAGTATAATTGTCAGAACAACTGATGTATTTGATGAGACCCACATGTAAGAAACTGAGACAACCAGATGATAAGTTACACAGGGTAAACAGTGGCCGGCGTCAGATGGAACTAGGGGCACGGACATAACGAGACCGTGTCGGCTGATGGCATATCTTCAATTGTCCGATTCATAGTGGCACAATACCAATTTCCGAGTGAACTGAGGCCACCATCATAATAAACCCAAATATATATGGTATTGCATTGTGGATTTATTTCATAACTTTTGGAAAAAAATATACGGATCAGAACACATGGGTGCACCAAGAGTACTCTAGGTGGAGACATACTAGGTACGTTTAGGGATGACACCCGTATGGTAAGGGTACGGGTGAAGCCACTCCATACCCATACTCGTCCGTTTTGATATCCCATCACCCATACACATACCTATTGCAGGTACAAGTTTTTTCCATACCTGTCACCCAACAGGGTAAGTAGGTACCCGCGAGTGAAAATATCTGCATTTATAACATATCAAATTGAGTACTCCCTCTGGTCCATATTATTAAAGTTGAGAACAATAATATGGACCGGAGGGAGTAACAAAAAGTAGCCATACACAACAATGTATAACCATAATTTATAAACAACAACACATAACTATGAACAACATCATATTATGTGCATTGTACAGTTGCCTGTTGGGAAGAAAATTCATAAACCATGATATATAATCTAGAAATATGCTAGAAATTGTGACATGGCACTCAGCTTTGCAAGTCATGCTTCCTCTGTTTCACCGTAACCATCACTTGTATCGGTAAAATCCTTTTCCTCGCATACTTTCCTCGAAAAATTACTCTATGCGAAGTGTAGTTAGTGCTATATTTTCATCCTCTTTAGGCTTACTTAAATGTTTTCATAGAGCATAGTTTGTCATAATACGATAAATCAATAGATGTAAGGATGGTTATTTGTCACTAACTCATGAAAGTTACCATACATGTTTGATTCATAGATAAGTCAGTTTGTGTAAACATGTTAAACGTTTTGCCAATTGAATATAAAATTAAGTATATAACAAATTCAATGGAACCTTCTTCTAAGATCGTATCCATGGCTCTCAGCTTTAGTTCTCAGCGTTATATTGCGCTAAGCCAAGCGATTACACTACATGGGCTAGTCTATAAGTTTTAAATGCTCTTTCCGATCCAAATTAATGGAATTAGAGTTGTCTAGATTTGATGTATCTTGTCATGTTTTAGAACTAGATACATCCGAATAAATCTGAGTCCATTAATTTGGATCAGAGAGAGTACAGATTTATCACAAGTGGAAGTCAAGTCATCCGACTCCTCATTTTGGAAAGGGCTTATGAGGCTAAAAGAAGAGTTTTTTCTAGAGGGTCATTCACGATTAAGAGCGGTTGTAGTACACATTTTTGGAAGGATGTTTGATTAGGCGAGGCCCCTCTAGTTGTTCAGTATCCTTCGCTTTATGCCATTGTGCAAAGAAAAGAAGTTTTCGTAGCAGACGTTCTGTCTAATAACCCTCTAAACATTGCTTTCCGAAGAACTTTAACCGGACCTAGATGGTCAATATGGCTACATTTAGTGAATCGGTTAATGGATATACATCTTGAAGGGGAGGAAGATAAATTTAAATGGAATCTAACTTCATCAGGGTCTTCTCGGTCAAGTCCATGTATCTTGACTTACTAAATAGGAACACAAGGTTCCTACGTAAGTATTTATGGAAAATAAAGGTGCCACTAAAAATTAAAATTTTTATGTGGTTTCTAAATAGCAAGATTTTTCTCAAAAAATAACTTAGCAAAAATAAATTGGCAAGGAAGCTAGAAATGTTGTTTTTGTGATCAAAACGGGACTATACAACACTTGTTCATTGATTTTACGTTTACTAAAGTAGTTAGACGTATAATCCATATGGCTTTTAATTTATCTCCCCAAAAAATATTAATAATCTATTTGGAAATTGGCTACATGGTGTTGATAAGTTAGAGAAAGTTAAAATACGAGTAGGTATTTGTGCTTTGATTTGGGCTATATGGAATATTAGGAATGACCTGATTTTTAACAGAAGATCAAACTTTTCTTTCATGCAGGTTATTCCTATAACTATCCACTGGATCCGTATGTGGTATTTCCTTCGGCCGAAGGAGCGAAGCCGGCCAGAGCTATTGGGTGCAGCCATTTGGAAACGGTTGCACATGACTTATTCACCTGGTGCGGCTGGCGTTTTGACAACAAAATCACATGTTGATGATGCGACTTTTTTGATCCTCGGTTTCTTTAGATGGCTGGTGCATGTTTCAACTTTATGTGATCCATGAGCTGGAAACTTTGTAATACTTTCTTCTAATAATTTTAATAAAGTAATAAAGGTCATATGCATCGGTCGATGCAGAGGTCGGGATGATATCCCCATTTCCAAAAAAACGCGTACAGGAGATAAAAAAAACTTCAGTGGGGAGTCAATGTTCAGCGAAGATAGCATCTTCTACTTTTTTATAAGCTGGTGTTTACCTATGACTGAAAGTTTAGAGGGTTAGTATTAATTTGGAATAAATATCAGGTTTGGACATCGTGTTCTTTGTTTCAGCAAATATTTCATTCAATTAGGAAATTATAGTAACACTCAAGAGGAAAGCAGTATATATGCTCCCGCTGGAAATCTTGAAGAGTGATGGGACGATGCTTCCAATATTCTTGTTCGGGATCCTTTTTGATTGTGTGTTTGATACTTTTTTGTATCACTTTCCGGTGCTCTTCGAGACATTATAATTTGGGCATAAGATGATTTCTTAATTTCTTGTTGAAATATGATCTAAATTTATTAACTAGGCTAACTTCTGACGAGCGGAGTGGGGTACATATCGTGCCAAACAGGGAGGCGATAAACCCACCCCCTGGTACGGATCGTTGAAAAACTAGGTTTTTACCATTATATACACCTCGTGTAACCCGCTGGCTAGGATAAGTCGCATCTGTGAAATCTCCGGTGTTGTGTAAACAATCTCCATTATAGCAAAGTTTCGTTGGCTGACACCCATGTTTTTTTCTCTCTTTGTTAAATCATGTGTCTTCATGTTGTGATTTCATTTCCGTACTCCGTTACCTTCTTATTGCGTTTATAACAACGGCGCCGGCACGGACATGCAGAGCTTCTGTGCTAAAGAAAATTGATGAGGTTACGATCCTTTGTAACCACATACCGAACCACTACTGTGCCTATGGAGAGACACGCCATGTTAATGCAATGTCTTTGTCTTATCGGTATTCAGATTGAGCCAAAAGGCTACAATGCAACAACACTTACAGCTAATGGTGGGTGCAGTCTGCAACTATATGGGCAGAAACAGAAAGTATGGACCCAGGCACTCAGAATCATTGTTGGCACAGTCCTTCCTGAAGAGCACCAAGATTGTGCTGAGATTTTTGGGTCTGATAGCAAGTCGGAGGAGGATTGCTTTGCTAGCGCCACCGTTCGGTGTACTAGACAATTGCTCGCCATCGGAAATGTGATTGCTAGTGCCAATGTGAATGACCAGCAGTTTCATAAAGTACCCCTACTTCTGCAGATGCATGAGGAATTTGTAAAGCTTCAGCCAAGTATAGAAGGCCTCTTGTCTGGTGATGCCAATGATGTGGTTAGTCAAGAGGCCAGAATGCTTCAATATAAGCTTGGGGAAGCAGCATCAAGTCTCCTTTTGGAGTTCCTGAATGTGTGTTCCAGCTATAAACTGTACCCAAATAGAGTACTTGATGGAGGTATACTGCCATTAACACAACATGTCATGGGCTTTATCGAACTACTAGCTGAGTACAATGACACGGTCAATCTTGTATTACCCCTTGCGGAGGGGAGGAGAAGGGGGATGGCACAGGTAAAATTAGGAGCCACTGGGAACAGTACGTGATCATGTTGCTCGCTCGTTTGCAACAGAAGATCGAGGAGAATGTTGAATCTTACAAGGACGAACGTCTGGGGTATATTTTTCTGGTGAATAATGCAATGTTTGTGCACACAAGCTTGCGGTCTGCGGGCCCGAGGATGTCCTTTGGGGATGATTGGAACCACGAACTAAATGCGGTATGGGTGGAGAAGTACGCGACGGTGTACCTTCGAGCATCATGGGCTGGAGCTCTGTTTCAGTTGAGGGATCATTGTCCTCCACTTGATGATCTTGGAACATCCCACCGGGTGAGAAAGGGCGTGAAGAATTTCAATTCGGCATTTGAAGAAATAACCAGGGTCCAAATGACATGGAAAATTCCCAACCCTCAACTTAGACAACAGTTGCGGTTAGTTATATTACATCAGGTTCTTCCAGCTTATCACACACATATGGGAAGGTATGGGTTTATAATCCAAGAAAGTACATAAAGTACAATTTCGATGACATAGAGAATCATGTGTTGAACCTGTTTGAAGGTTAAGATGGATCAATCGTACCTATAAGACACAAAATGAAAGTGAATGGATATATACTGATATGGTGTATACTATGTATTTGACTGTTGACTCCTCGCAGGATTGGGATTTTCTTGTATAAATCATGGTGTATATATATATGGTATATGGCTTGTGCATTTTAAACTTGGATCTGATGAACATTGCATTGATATCCAAATGGTAAATTCTTTGACAGTGATGGCTTGTGGAAGTCGATTCGTAGACAAAAGTATCTACAAACTCGAACTCTTAGCCATGTTACTCTTAAGAATGGAGATTCCTTTTTTAGCAAGGTCTCCTTGAAGTTACATCTATTTTTCCGAGACATTCTAAATTCCATATTGGCAATGGATGTAGAACAAGTTTTGTTGAACCGTTATCTGGCCCAAATCCCACATGAGAGCTGACCTAGAAGAGGAGGGCAGGAGGAGAGAAAGGTAAGTTGTTGCTTAACCCAGCCGTCAGTGCTATTGGGAAAAGGTCATAGTAGAGGTGAGCTCCTCTCTACTGATTCTTCATGGTATCAGAGCTGTGGCTACTAGGGGCATTAGTGGAATGAAGGTTGTTGAGGGCCACGGAGCTGAGGCTGCGGTGGTTGGCGACAGTGGCAGTAGAAGGTTTTGCTGAGGACGCTACTGCGTGTAGCGGTGGTGGTGGAAGGTGCAGCTATTGTGTGAAGGGCGGTAGCGGAAGAAGGGAGGCAAGGAGGAATAGTTGTTGCTGGGTGTGTGCGGCTGTTCGGTGAGGAAGAAGTACCTGTTGCAGGCAGGGTAGGCACGACTGTTGATTGCAGAAGTGAAGATGGATGCCAAGAGTCTAGCCAAGGCTCTGGATAAGCTCACAACGTTCCTCACCTCCAGGACAGATGGCTCGGCCTCTAGGCCATCGTTCCTCAAGGGGAAGTAGTCCAGAAGCTTGTGTTGGTACCAACTGACCTCAAAGTTGAGGGTGCTGCCAACTATCTGAGTTGGTCTCGAAGGACAATGCTTGTTGTGGAGCAGAAGGATCTGGATGGGTACTTGTTAGGTACTATTGAAGAACCCGGAGACAAGACTAGTGTAGAGGGGAAGAAGTGGAAGGCCATTAACTCCTTTCTTATTGGTTGGCTGTTAAACTCGGTGGTGCCCTCCCTTGGACGCTCCATGGAGGGGCTATCCACTATTGCTGAGATATGGAAGTCCTTGTCCACCCAATACTCTGACAAGGGCAATGTCATGCTCATTGCTTAGACTGATGATAAGATTCTCCGCCTCCGCCAACAAGACAAATTAGTGATGACATATGTGGCAGAGCTGTAGATATTGGGGGCGGACCAAGATAATTGTGATCCCCTCGAGCTCTATGATGCAGCCAACATCGAGTCAGGGAACAAATGGATGGCACGTAGACGTGTGCTACAACTTTTAGAGGGCTCAACCATCATTTTGATGGCAGGAAATCATCATTGTTGCATCATACTTCCCTGCCTACTATTGAAAAGGCCATTGCAGCGATGACTCAAGAGGAGGTGCGATTCAATCTAGATAAAGTTGTCGAGAAGGTTGTTCCAGCTTCGACATATGTCATTACTGAGCAAAGAGAGTGGAAAGAGACCATGGGTTGTTTTACCTGTGGGGAGATAGGTCACATAAAGTGGAACTGCCCAACTCGTGGCAGAGGCAGGGGATACAGTAGAGGGGGACGTGGCAAGATGCCTGGAGGTAGAGTTGGATACTCAAGAAATTCAGGGTCCCAGACTACTAGAGGCAGCAGTGGATACTCAAGACACTCAGGGGATCAGAGAGCACATAGGGCAGTTGAAGGGAACAGTGGGACACAACAAAGTGCAAGTAGGACATCATAGAGTGTAGAAGTAGATGGTGATTTCTATGGAGATTTTGCTCACTTGGCCACTAATGTCTGCAAGTGCACATATCGTTTGTAACTAGTTTCGAAGTATAGATATCGATCCCACAGGGAGCCCAAAGGTAAGTGTTTATGAGTGAAGTCTCTATCACACCCAAAGTTGTCACAGGTCTTCGAGTGAATTGACTACAAGTGTTGAAATGAGAATGGAGTTTTGATTAAACTGGGTGTATTTAAATAAAACTAAAATGTAAAGTTCATAAATATAAAGCATAAAAGTAAAGAACTATTCGGTTGTTTTGTTGTTTTTTGCAGATAGCAAAAGAAGGCGCAGGGAGATTTAGTTCATGGTGATAGCGACTGTGCTAGGTGGACGAATGATAAATATAACAATTATAATTTTATAAGTATATGTGTAGGCGAGCAACCCATAATTAGCTGGAACTCCTTGATACCTACGCACACTTCTATTCTTGTAGACAGTGTTGGGCCTCCAAGTGCAGAGGTTTGTAGAACAGTTGAAAGAACATTTCATGTTTTCCTGTGTTTTGTGTGTTAGATAACAATATCGTGGAGTTTTCTCATGTGCGCTAAGTGTGCAGGTGTTTTGAGGGGCCGGATTATCCGCCCCACCAAGGGCCGGATAATCTGGCCTATCTCATCAATCAAAGGCCGCCAAGGCGCGTCGCTCGGAGTCCAGTCGGATTATCTACCGGAAAATCCGAACTGGGGCGGTTTTTCTTCCCCAGGCCAGATAATCCGGCATTCGCATGGGCCGGATAATCCGGCCCCCATAAATCGACCAAAGGCTGCCAAGGCGTCGCCGCCGAGTCCGGATTTTCTCCCGAAAATCCAATCGGGCGGTTTTTTCCTCCCGTGCCGGATAATCCGGCCTTCACATGGGGCCGGATAATCCGGCCCCCAGAAGGCGATCAAGGGCAGGCTCGGCGCGACACTCAGAGTGGGGGCGGATTATCTACCGGATATTCCGAGTCTAGGGCAAAGTTTTCCCCAGATCGGATAATCCGGCCCTCACTTGGGCCGGATAATCCGGCCCCCAAAGGCACCAACGGCTTGGATTTGGAAGGGGTTATAAATATCCCTTCTTCCCCAACGAGCAGAACTCTTGATTCACTCGAAATTATTCAGACACGGTGCAAGAGCTCCCATTCTAGATCTCCCACTTCAACCACCCGAAGGCTTCGATCTTTGGGGGAATTGAAGGAGGAGAGAATCGTCATCGTCATCACGAATCAAGCACATCAACTCCTCTCCATTCATTTGGAGATATCCTTGATCTAGTATTCTTGTCAATATCTAGATCTTGTTCTTTGTTATTTATAACTTGTTCTTTGGCATCTTGTTGTCATTACGGGAGCCTCCAAGTTGATTGTGGAGTTGTGCCCCACTAGTTGTGTAAAGGCACCGGTACCCGCCTCGAAGGGTTCCTATAGTGGAAAGGTGGATCAGGCCTTTGGTGTCGGGATCCATCGGAGAACAGGGTGAGGCCTATTGTGGCGTGGTGGTCTTAGTACCTCCCACCCCTCCAACGCAGACGTACTTTCCTTAACAAGGAAGGAACTGCGGTAAAACAAATCCTTTGTCTCCATGTGCTTCACTTCGGTTCACCCGTTCCTCTTCCACTCGCTCTTTACTCGCTAGTAGATAGGTTTGAGTATAGGGAAATTACACCTAATAGTTTATCTAGAGAATTTACCCTTTGTGTTAAGCCTGAAATTGAAAAAGCATTAAAATTTGAAGTAGCACCTATTCACCCCCCCCCCTCTAGGTGCCCATACGATCCATTTCAATTGGTATCAGAGCCCTGGCTCTTTATTTGGGCTTAATCACCTAAGAGAAGTATGGGTACCAAGGGAGATAGGTATGAGGCTATGAATAAGGTCACAATGGATGACCTCAAGATGTTGGAAACAACCTTGTTGAAATCCTTTGAGGCCAAGATGGAGGAGATGAATCAAATGATTTCTTGTCTCACATCATCTATATCCCCATCTCCATCCTCCTCTAAGGCCGCCACACCATCATCCAAGGATAAGGCTAACACCGGATCCAAGGATGATGAAGTGGTAGGTGAAAAACATAATGGGTCCACCTCCAAGAAGGGAAGTGGTAAGGGGGAATATAGTGAGGTTCATCACGTATATTACCCTGACCCACCTATCCCTCATCCTCATATAACCAATAGGGGTGATCCACCCAAGCTTACTGCATCCTCTTTTAATCAATGGCAATTCTTAATGAAGTCTCATGTTTGCAGCTCCTCTATTGAACTTCGGAGGATTATTGAAGAGGTTCTTCATATTGGAGATCATACCAACCTGACAAGAAGAGAAGTTGTGGACAGCCAATTGAATGCTACGGCTCTCCACATGATACAGCTCGGTATGGGTCCCAAGGACATGCCCCACATTGAACATCTCAACACATCTAAAGAAGCTTGGGATGCCCTCATCGATCTCTTTATTGGGAATGAAAGCATGAGAAGGAATAGGTATGATGCCCTTAGTAATGAAGTTGAAGGATTCTACATGTTGGATGGTGAAAACCATGAAGACATGTATAGAAGACTCAAGGGCATTGCAACAACATTTAGAAAGCATGGAGCCACCCACATTGATGATGCATGGATAAAAAGAAAATATGTGAGTGCCTTAATACCTTTTGAGCCAACGGATTTGAAGAGCTTGCAAGGTAGACACAACTACCATCAAATGACATCCAATGAAGTCATGCAAGAAATGGCGTCATTCAAAGTTGCTACGAAGAACGCTGAAGATGCCCGTGCTCGTGCCATTGGAATGCAAAAGGGAGTCAATGTTGCTCTAAAGGCTAATGTTGTTGAGCAAGATGAAGATGAAAGAACTTTTGAGGGGGCCTCCATGGACTGCCCCGATGAAGTCAAACGTGCTCATGGTGAGTACATGGCGTTTTACGCAAGGGACTTTTGGAAGGATCCTGCCAAGGCCAAGTCGGAGCTCGAGCGCAAGAATGGGTCAAGTGGAAGAAGAGAAAGTGGCCCAAAACTGAGAACTTGCTACAATTGTGGAGATAGGCTGCACTTCATAGCCGAGTGTCCATATCAAAATAGAGAAGACAATGGTGGCAGGCTCATTCTTAAAGAAAAATCCAAGACACCTAAGAAGAAGCCATTTATTAAAAAAGAATGGCACCTACAAGAAGCAACCCAAGATCGTCTTGGTGGCACAAGAAGAATACTCCTCTACAAGTGAAGATGAAGAATATGAAGAGAGCTCTCGCGAGGTGGATGCTACAGCCACCACATCGACTCCATCATCTCTCTTCGACTCGCCAAACGAGAATGTCATCAACAATAATGCCACTTTCCTTATGGCAAGAGGGTCCGAGGTATCAAGTTCTAGCTCTTGATTTCCTAAGACTAACATAAATTTGGATATGGATGATCATGCTAGTCTTAAAATGAAAGAAGAAGTTATTGCTTTGGACAAACTTTTCACTAACCTGCAAGGTGAGCACAAACTTCATTTTGATGCTCTTATGAGACAACTTGCTCAAGCCGAAGATCTTCTTGAAGAAAAGGGCAGAATCGAAAGAGAAGATGCCTTGGAGTTAGCCTCTTTGAAGAATGCCTTGGAAGAAGAAGAGGAAGCTCGAGTATCTTTGGAAGAGAGACTCGAATCCATTGAGGAGTCACATGAAGAAGTTGTAGCTCAGCTCATCAAAGAATGTGACAATGCTCTTGCCAAGGTAAAGAAACTAAAGAAAGAAAAGATTGAATTTGGGGATGCTCATGATAGAATCTCGGAGAAGTTTGATAAACTTGACAGCGCTCACAAGGCATTGGAGAGTGATTACTCGACTCTAAATGAGTCTCATGACCAGCTCCAAACTCAATTGAAGATGTATGATGTGCCAAGCACCTCCACATCATCCTATGGAAAAGAAGTACTTGCAAGAGGTTCTCAACACAAAGGTAAAGAAGTTTTAGACGAGATACTAAGCAAGCAAAGGACAAACAATGGAAAAGAAGGTCTTGGTTATATTCCCAAGACAAAGAACAAGAAAATCAAGAAGAAGAAGAAGAAGAAGAAGAAGAAGAAGAGCAAGACTTCTCAACCAAAGACTAGCACCACCACCAATGACAAGTCTAATTATGATGGTTTTGCAGGGGTTAACAATCCTAACTTTGAGTTATATTGCGATCATTATGGTGATGTTTATGCTAGTTATGTAGGCTCTTATGATTGTTATATTCCTTGGTCTATTTGGGTCCCCAAGAACCTTGTCACTAACATGAGAGGACCCATTGAAAAATGGGTACCTAAAACCAAGAAGTAACTTTCTTGCAGGGCTATGCTTCCGGTGGGTCTAAATGGGTACTCGATAGCAGATGCATGAGTCACATGACCATAAGCAAGGAGACCATCACGGAGATGCGGCTAAATCATGATCATATAACTGTCTCCTATGGTGACAAGTCAAAATCGGAGGTATTGGGTCTCGGCAAAGTCGTGGTGGCTCACGATATCTCTCTCGTGGACGTCATGCTTGTTGAGACCCTCGGGTACAATTTACTTTTAGTTCGCGCCCTTGGTAAGATGGGATTTGTAGTTTTTATCGATGCTGATTTGGTGGTACTCTTGTGGAGCAAGTCTCTAAAAGTCGCTTTCGTGGGATATGTCAAATGACCTGTACGTGGTGGACGTTTCAGGGAAAACCACTACAGGCCCAATGTGTCTTTTTAGAAAGGCTGACGTGGGTTGGTTATGGCATCGCCAACTAGCCCACGTCAACATGAGAACTTTGCAAAGTCTCCACAAGGGTGGCCACATCCTTGGACTAAAATAAAATATCTCCTTTGCCAAATATCGTGTTTGCAGGGCTTATGTTCAAGGGAAAATGCATGACTCTCCTCATCGAAGGAAGACTATTATCTCGTCAAAAAGGATCTTAGAGCTCCTTCACGTGGACCTCTTCGGACCTCCATCTCATGCAAGCCTCGGTGGGAAGAAGTACTGTCTCGTGATCGTTGATGATTACTCAAGATACACTTGGGTTTATTTCTTCAAGTTGAAGAGTGAAACTCAACAAACGGTCATCGACTTCGCCAATGAGGTTCAACGTCAACACAACGTCCCTATTCTGGCTATAAGAAGTGATAACGGCTCTGAGTTCAAGAACTACACCTTAAATGAGTTCCTAAGTGAAGAGGGGATAAGACATCAATATTCTGCTGCGTACACCCCTCAACAAAATGGTGTAGCTGAGAGGAAGAATCGGACTCTAATGGATATGGCAAGGTCAATGCTAGCCGAATTCAAGTCTCCTTATAACTTCTGGGCTGAAGCAATCTCTACCGCTTGTCATTCATCCAACCGTTTATACCTCCGTAAAATCTTGGACAAGACTCCATATGAAATACTCACCGGTAACAAGCCAAACATCTCATACTTTCGGGTATTCGGGTGTAAGTGTTTCTTTCTCATCAAGGGAGTTCGTTTATCTAAGTTTGAATCTAAGGCTCTAGAAGGTATTTTTGTTGGTTATGGTGTCGAATCCCACACTTATAGAGTCTACAATAATCTCTCCGGAACTGTTGTAGAATCTTGTAGTGTGGTGTTCGAAGAAAATGACGGCTCCCGTGCGGGCAAGTTGATGTTTGTGATGCAGATGTTGAAATACCCCAAGATGCCATAAGAAGAATGGGCGTGGGATTTTTCTGCCCCATTGAGGAACCCCTTGTGACGTATCGGGAAGGACGATGCTCTTCTCATGAAGAGCCCTCATCTACACATACTCAACATGTTCCAACCACGGGAGTAACTTCTACACCATCTCCATCAATTGCTAAAGGTCAAGATGTTCCAGAAAGCTCCAGGCCGGATTATCTGGTTGACACCAGATTATCAGGCCACCCCGCTTCTGACGACCAAACTGCTCCTGGTGTTGAAGAAATCGCTGCAAGCTCCAGGCCGGATTTTCCGGCTGGCCCTAGATTATCCGGCTGGCCCCGGATTATCCGGCCCCTCGCTAGTTCAAGCCAGTCCCAGGCAGCCTGATGAAGCTACTACAAGTTCTCCCAGGTCGGATTATCCGGCCTCACCATTGGCCAGATTATCCGGCCCTAAATCACCAGTTGTCCAGCAGCCTCCTATTACGGTTGCTGACCTTCCTCAAGGACATGCTTCATCGCCTCCTACTTCTGTTAATCCGGATTCTAATCAAGTTCGATCAAATGATTCCAATGAAGATTCAAGTGATGAAACTATTCCACTAAGGAACAACAAGCTTATTGAACTTCTTCTCAAGACTCGTGCTGATCGGAACCTTGAGCTAAGGGGGCACACTCTCGACAAGGTTGTAGGTGACCTTCGACGAAGGGTTTCTACAAGAAGGGAATTGGCAAGTTTTGGTGAGCATCAAGCTCACATCTCAATGGTGGAACCCAAGAAAGTATTTGAAGCTCTTGAAGATCCAGACCGGGTTGTAGCTATGCATGAAGAATTGAATAATTTCGAGCGTAACCAGGTCTAGAAACTCGTGGAGAAGCCCAAGGATTGCGCAATGTTATCGGCACTAAATAGATATTTAAAAACAAGCAAGATGAGAATGGCATTGTTGTGAGGAACAAGGCGAGACTTGTGGCACAAGGCTATTCTCAAGTTGAGGGCATTGACTTCGGCGATACCTATGCTCCTATGGCTCGGCTTGAGTCCATCTGTATCCTTCTTGCTTATGTTGCCCATAACAATTTTAAATTACAGCAAATGGACGTCAAGAGTGCTTTTCTTAATGGTCCTCTACATGAGTTGGTATATGTAAAGCAACCCCCGGGATTTGAGGATCCTAACTTCCCGAACCATGTCTACAAACTCGATAAGGCACTCTATGGCCTTAAACAAGCCCCACGTGCGTGGTATGAGCACCTTAAAGAGCTTTTGCTAGATCGTGGCTTCGAAGTTGGGCAAATCGATCCCACTCTTTTTACTAAGAAGGTTAAGGGGGAGATCTTCGTATGCCAACTATATGTAAACGATATCATCTTTGGTTCTACTAATAAAGCTTTTAATAATGAATTTTCAAAGCTTATGACTGACAGGTTTGAGATGTCTATGATGGGGGAATTACGGTTCTTTCTTGGATTCGAGATCAAGCAACTTAGAGAAGGAACCTTCATCAATCAAGCTAAGTACATCCAAGACATGCTCAAGAGATTCAAGATGACGGATCTGAATGGTGTCACCACTCCGATGCAAACAAAATGTCACCTTGAACTTAACCCCCATGGTAAAGATGTGGACCAAAAGGTATACCGGTCCATGATCGCCTCTATTCTTTACCTCTGCGCATCTAGACCCGATATTGTGTTGAGTGTGGGGGTGTGTGCAAGGTATCAAGCAGCTCCTAAAGAAAGTCACTTAGTGGCGGTCAGAAGGATCTTTCGATATTTGGTTAATTCCCCCAATTTTGGTCTATGGTATCCCAAGGGCTCCAATTTCTCTCTATGTGGTTATACTGATTCAGATTGGGCTGGTGATAAATATGATCGGAAATCCACTTCTGGAGCTTGTCAATTCTTGGGAAGATCTCTAGTGTGTTGGTCATCTAAAAAGCAGAATTGTATCTCTCTCTCCACCGCCGAAGCTGAATATGTTGCTGCTGCTAGTGCTTGCACTCAGTTATTGTGGATGAGGCAAACTTTAAAGGAATACGGTGTCAATTGTGACAAAGTGCCTCTTTTATGTGATAATGAAAGTGCAATCAAAATTGCGTATAATCCGGTACAACACACAAGGACAAAGCATATTGAGATTCGGAATCATTTTATTCGAGACCATGTTGCTCGAGGCGATATTGATCTATCTTTTGTGAGCACTAAGAACCAAGTTGCTGATATTTTCACGAAGCCACTTGATGAAGCAAGGTTCTACTACTTGAGGAATGAGCTAAATATCATTGATTCCAGGAGCTTGTCTTGATTACCCATGCACTCACTCGTACATCTCAGTCTTATTTGGTCTAGATGTGGGCATGGATATAGGGGGAGTGTTGTCCTAATTAATTGGGCTAACCCTCCCCCCATAATGCCAAAAGCAAGATGAATCATTTCTCTTAATATCATTTTGTAATATATGAGCTTATTGATGAGTATTGGTCGTGAACCCAAGATATATCTTCGCGGTGTCATACCATACACTCCAACAAGGTGGCTTCGGCCACCGCCCTCTCCCATGAGGAGAATTGGATTTTTGTGGATCTTTTTGGTTGTTTTCGCTCATCTCATGTTCTTATGGGAATCACACTCAATTTTGGCTTTTAGTTGATTTGGTTCTTGCAATTTTGAGTATGTAGTACCATCTCAGTTTGGCTCTCTCAATCCTAAGCCTTTCCCTACCCCTAAACCATCTATTCTTGCACATAAGTCCCTTGTACACCTTGTGAGGGTGTTGTTTGGGGACGCGCGAGCCTGAATCTGTGTTCAACAGAAATTCAGATTTGTGGCCGGATAATCCGGCCCTGGCAGATTTCGTCTTTAAGGGCAGGGATCGGGGGGAAGGGATCATAATGAGCAGCACTTCTCCCCCAACCCTCTCCTCCTCCTCAACCGCTGCCTGCCATCCCCCACCCTCCCCAGAGCCTCTCCGGCCACCGGATTTTCCGGGCCTCCCCGGATCTTCTTCTCCACGCCTCCGGGTACCTTCTCCTCCATGTTCTTTCTCCAATGAGTGAGGGTATTTCCCTCTCTCCCCATCTTTGTCTAGATGTGTTATTTGTTGGGTGGAACATTGTCTAGAAGGATGTTGTTTCATGTAGAAATCGTAGTCTTGCAGTTTCTAGGCCTGATCTACTTTTTTGCATTCAATCTAGGTGAAGTCGAAAATTTCTGCCACGGCCGGATTATCCGCCCTTGGCCAGGCCGGATAATCCGGCCTGACAGAATCAAATCTAGTTCAGTTTCACCATGTTGTGTGCATTGAGTAGATTTGTCTTATGAACTTTTTGACAACTTTTTCCATGCTCTCTCCTAGACTTGTGTGTATGCTTATCCCCATGCTATTGCCCTTGTTCTCCTCACAGGTGGTTCTAGTGCTCCCGAGACCTACAAGTGTCGTCCTCGTGGTAAATACTTTCAGGACGACGGACATGGTAACTTAGTGGATGAGGTTGAGTTGAGGAGAAGAAAGAACGAAGAGAAGCGCATGGTTGAACAAGCAAAGAGGACTAGAAAGGGGGTGTCCAAAAGGAAGGGAAGAGCCCAAGATCAACTACAAGGCTTTGGATCCAGTCACTTATTCCTCTATCCGTCACCATGATTTGTTTGCAGAGTTGCCTCGTGATTCTGAGCTGGGGGATGCTCGCTTTTGGTGTGCTGAACAGAAAGGTATTTTTGAAGATGTGCATGTCAGGCTGAACATTAGGCCTATGCACCTGCTGGTTCTTGTTGAGGCTTTGGAGAAGCCCCACCTTGTTGATGCCATGTATGTGGCTGAGCGGATGGGGTTGCATCATCTCATGGCTATCCAGTGCTCATATGACTCTGAGGTGGTGAAGCGGTTCTTTTCCACTTTGGTTATTTGTGGAGATGAGCATCGCACTATGAAGTGAATGACTCATGACAGGTCTATGACTACTGATTTCCATGTGTTTGCTGAGGTACTTGGATACTCTTTCCGCGGCAGGGATAGGGCCACTAGCCACCACATCATCACCCAGCTGAAGCCCAACAAAGATGCAGCTCTCTCTCCTTGAACAATGGACAATGGCATTGTGGCACTCTTGCTAGTCTTGCTCCTATCTATGCTGCCTTGGTGGGCCTCTTCCGTGATTCCATCACTCCGAGTGGAGGCAACAATGATAGCATCTGTGGTCACCTTGTCCAGCTCCTTGCCTTCTCTCATTAGGTTGCCTCATGCGAGGATGAGTCCGTACAGTACAAGTTGGATGTGATGGACTTCATCTACCATGAATTGACTGATGCAATGTTCAATCGGCTGTCCATTCCTTTTGCTCCCTACATTATGATGCTCATCAGTCACCTGCTTCCCTTTGAAGATTTCAATATTGATGTTGTGCATAAGGCAAAGAAGATCTACACCAAGGTTCGGAAGACCTCTCACCCCTCGTCTGCTCCTGAGGGTCTCATGAGGGATGCTCGCAGGCCTCCAGTGCCTCCTGTTGCTCGTGAGATCAAGAAGCTGAACTGGTTCCAGCGGAACATCCTTTGCATGGGCGTGGACACACACAAGGGCCAATACGAGGCATACAAGCAGCGCCATGAGTTGTCTCACTCTCAGTAGCTCATCCTTCACCATGTGTCCGGTGCTTCTGGTGATCCCCCGGCTCCTACACCTCCCACACCATATGCCCGGTGGAACTCTTCTTCTGGGCTGAACTATGGAGAGCTGGAGCGTCACTTGTTCCCCTATGCGGTCACTTATGATGATGAGGATGATGACACCGAGGAGCTTGAAGATGAGGACAAGGATGGGAACGAGGACGAGGACGAGGATGAGAACTATGAGTGATACCTTGGGGCACTAGCATCGCTCTTCTTCCTTTTTGGCGTCTCGATGCCAAAGGGGGAGAAGTAGTTCTATTAGGTCTTCGAGGATTTGCATGGGTCGGGCACAAGCATTTGCACTTTTTCCTATTCGTCGTTTTCTCGCTTGTGCCCATTTAGCATTGAACTTTAATTTGTGGCTTGTGGTTTGTTTGAGACTCTCTGTTGGTGGATGTCTGGATTTATCTCATGGATTATGCTTATGGATTCATCTATTCATATCCTATTATGCTGGGAATCTTTATCAAGGAAGGCGCTTATATTGGTTATCACGTTGATAATTGTGGCTATTTCAAGGACGCCTCTCTCCCTATCTCGGTGGTATGATTACGTTGTTCATATGTCAATAGAATAGATTCACACCTATTTGTGTGCATTTGTATTCAAATGCAAATTTCTGATATGCACACATTGAGGGGGAGTCTCTTCCTTGTTTTTTGTTAGTGGTCTTGTGATCCGTTCCTGCAAATCCTAGTATTGTCATCTAACACCAAAAAGGGGCAGATTGAAACAACATTTCATGTTTTCCTGTGTTTTATGTGTTAGATAACAATACCGTGGAGTTTTCTCATGTGCGCTAAGTGTGCAGGTGTTTGGAGGGGCCGGATTATCCGCCCCACCAAGGGCCGGATAATCCGGCCTATCTCATCGATCAAAGGTCGCCAAGGCGCGTCGCTCGGAGTCCAGTCAGATTATCTACCGGAAAATCCGAACTGGGGTGGTTTTTCTTCCCCAGGCCAGATAATCCGGCATTCGCATGGGTCGAATCCGACCCCCAGAAATCGACCAAAGGCTGCCAAGGCGCGTCGCTCGGAGTCCGATCGGATTTTCTCCTAGAAAATCCGAACTGGGGCGGTTTTTCCTCCCCAGGCCGGATAATCCGGCCCCCAGAAGGCGATCAAGGGCAGATTATCTACCGGATATTCCGAGTCTGGGGCGGAGTTTTCCCCAGACCGGATAATCCGGCCCTCAGTTGGGCCAGATAATCCGGCCCCTAAAGGCACCAACAACTTGGATTTGAAAGGGGGTATAAATATCCCTTCTTCCCCAACGAGCAGAACTCTTGATTCACTCAAAATCATTCAGACACTATGCAAGAGCTCCCATTCTAGATCTCCCACTTCAACCACCCGAAGGCTTCGATCTTTGGGGGAATTGAAGGAGGAGAGAATCGTCATCGTCATCACGAATCAAGCGCATCAACTTCTCTCCATTCATTTGGATAAATCCCTGATCTAGTATTCTTGTCAATATCTGGATCTTGTTCTTTGTTATTGATAACTTGTTCTTTGGCAGCTTGTTGTCATTACGGGAGCCTCCAAGTTGATTGTGGAGTTGTGCCCCGCTAGTTGTGTAAAGGCACTGGTACCCGCCTCGAAGGGTTCCTATAGTGGAAAGGTAGATCAGGCCTTTGGTGGCGAGATCCATCGGAGAACAGGGTGAGGCCTATTGTGGCGTCGTGGTCTTAGTACCGCCCACCCCTCCAACATAGACGTACTTCCCTTAACAAGGAAGAAACTGTGGTAAAACAAATCCTGTGTCTCCACGTGCTTCACTTCGGTTCACCCGTTCCTCTTCCACTCGCTAGTAGATAGGTTTGCATATAGGGAAATTCCACCTAATAGTTTATCTAGAGAATTTACCCTTTGTGTTAAGCCTAAAATTGAAAAAGCATTAAAATTTGAAGTAGCACCTATTCACCCCCCCTCTAGGTGCCCATACGATCCATTTCAACAGTTGCAAGTTTCCCTTAAGTGGATCACCCAAGGTTTATCGAACTCAGGGAGGAAGTGGTCAAAGGTATCCCTCTCAAGCAACCCTGCAATCAAGATACAAGAAGTCTCTTGTGTCCCCAACACACCCAATACACTTGTCAGGTGTATAGGTGCACTAGTTGGCGAAGAAATAGTGAAATACAAGTAATATGGATGATTATAAGTGGTAATTGCAATCTAAAATAAAAGTGGCAGCAAGCAAACATGTAACAGAACTGATTGTAAACGACGTTTCAATGCTTAGAAACAAGGCCTAGGGATCATACTTTCACTAGTGGACACTCTCATATAATTATCTTGTCTTCATGATGCTACCCTGAACTACTCTCTGGTTGGATGATGTAGGGCTATAACAGCACACCTTAAAGTTCACATTCCCCATCTAGATAACCCCTCACTATCACCTTGAGCACTAGATGGTTCCAACAAACACCACAATCTCATAGAGACATCCAACTCAAATTATACTCATGATAAGTATTTATGTAACCTTAGCCAAAGTGCCACACGGTGTGCACACTGTCAACTTCACACACGTGGGGATAAGCAGAGATTAATTAAAGAACTTGAGTAGCAGAATAGATCTATAGATTACAAAGCTCATGATCTCAATAAGATCATGCATAGAGAGAGATGAACACACAGCTACTTGTAGAGCCCTTAGCCTCGAGAGAGAATTACTCCCTCCTCATCATGGGAGTCAGCAATGGCGATGGAGATGGTGGTGGAGTCGATGGAGATGGATCCGGGGGCACTTCCCCGTCCCGGCAGGGTGCCGGAACAGAGACTTCTGTCCCCTGAATCTCCTCTTCGGTGGCGGCGGCACTGCGGAACTTTTCATGGGATTCTGATCTTGTTCCTAGCATTTTCGTCCCGGGAGGCTTTTATAGGCGAAGAGGCAAGGTCAGTGGGTACCCGAGGGGCCCACACCACCCCCTGGCGCGGCCTGGGCTGGCCCGCGCCACCAGGTGGTGTGGCCACCTTGTGGCCCCTCTCTGTCTCGCCTTCTAGCTCCGTGAGTCTTCTGGTAAAATATTGACTTTGGCTTTTGTCCGGTCCAATTCTGAGAATATTTCTTTTCTAGCTTTTCTGAAACCAAAAACAGCAGAAAACAGGCAACTGGCACTGTGGCATCTTGTTAATAGGTTAGTTCCATAAAATGTATAAAAATAACTCAAAGTGTGAACAAAACATAAGAAAGTAGATACTAAACAACCGTGGAACATCAAAAATTATAGATACATTTCCGACGTATCACTCCTCTTGGTAGATTTCATCCCAACTTCAATAATCCTACTAGTCTGTTACCAAAACCATGGTCAGACACTAGACGGTTAAGACCCTTCAGGTCGCTTAGTGATTATGCTCCTTGGATCGGACTAATGCAATAAGCACGATGGTTCCTCGTTATCCCCGAGTCTACTAGTTTTCCATTGATATCCCCGTGTCACTCGGGGGGTCACCGGTCTGCTAGCGAACAAGAAGCTATCTATGTAGAACAAAGCATCATGTTGCCTGGACCCTTAATTGGACAACAAGAATTAGGCATCCCATAGATAGTCAAGCACACATAATATAGTAATTAGAATCAAGCACAAGCTAATGGAAAATATATGGAGGCACATCACATCTCACCAATCCCTTACATCTCCCATGCCCAAGGAACTTACTCACACATGAGAGAATAATGGATCAATGATATAATTAAATAAAGGGAGTTCTTCTTGATATTATCGTGGAGATCCACAATAAGAATAGAAAAGTATCCAAAACAATTCAAGATAGGAAGAAGCAATCTCAAACCCTAGTCTTGCAAGGTGAAGATACCTCTCTCTCTTAAGTACAAGTAATGGCTATGGGGGTGTATTGGCTAGGAGGTCGAAGATCATGGAGCGAGATGAAGAACGTTTTCCCCTTCTTCTCTGGATCTCTTCCTTGTCCCTTCTAGATGGGATGGCGGCTCCTGTGTTGTGTTTTCGCGTCTGGCCTCTTCACGGAAGTTGTCCCTTTTAACAAGACTGAGGCGGCAGCAGCTATACGGCGGGAACTATACGGCTGGAAAAATGTTCTTGCCGTATAGTTGCTCGTTAAAGCCTCTTTATGCCCCCCTCGAGTGCTTCCAACGAGAGACTTGCTTGTTTTTTCCAGAATATTGTGTTTCTATAGTTAAAATCTTCTATTGATGTTCAGAACCTGAAACACACATTAAAAACCAAGTTTTCTTTGATACTGAAGTATTAGCGTTAGGTAAAGCTAGAAAACGATCAAATCCGAGAGAACACCATCAATAAAAACCATAAAAATGTGTCGAATCTCACGGCTATCAAATCCCCCAATATTAGATGTTGCTCACCCTTGAGTGACAAGGATATAAGGAAGAATAGCGGAGATTCAAGACTAAAAATAAAAGAACCTACAGGTTTGAATTGGTGTCAAATTCTTTTCTTCACAATCCCTGCAATCTTAAACATGATCATACAAGTATTCACAAGATTGTACTGAGTCCACTTCCTAACCACGTATATCTTGTTAGCAAATAAATCATATGCCCAAGCAATTGTTAAAAGTTTAGCTAGGAAAGTGAGATAAATTCTTTTGGTGTCTCTCTTTGTTGAGAGATGAAATTTTTCTGCTCTTGTTTCTTTAATCAATTAAGAGTACTCAAGTTGTCACCAAAACATTCAATTTAAGAACAACTCATCTATACCCATGTCAAAATTTCAATACTCTCAAAGCACCTTTTTCCTTTCTTTTGCCTTTCAAAACTTCAGCTCTTTCATAGAGAAATTATGCCACTATTTTTAACATGTTAATTGGGACTGTGTTGTGCACTCATGACCATGCCAATAAATAATTGTTGGGCAATAACGGGTCAGAGAAGTACTACAACTTCACTTGGAACGTGAAACCATAAGGAGACTAAAATTTTACCCGTCATAGCATTACTGCTACAGACGTTTACATAACTCAATAGCCGAAATCAAGTGGTTTCCCACATTAAGATTGTTCGTTGGCCAGCGGAGTTAATAGTTCCCTGCTTATCCCAAAATATACCGAGCCCGTTGGGGAACCCCAAGAAGAAGGTATGATGAGCATGGTAGCAAGTTTTCTCTCAGTTATGAAACCAAGGTTATCAATCCAGTAGGAGCAAGGAAACACCTCAAAGGTGTTGCTAGCTGGACTTTGGCAGGGTGCACTACCGGTGCTAGCAGCAACGTGGAGACCTGCACAACACAACCACAGAACTTTGCCCCCAACTTGCGATGAGGTTGTCAATCTCACCGGTTTTGCTGAAAACAAAGGATTAAACGTATCGAGTGGAAGAAAGTAATAGTTTGCAGAAAGTAAACAGAAAGTAGTAAACAGTTGATTATAGATTGATGATAAAAGAAAGGAACGGGGTCCATAGTTCACTAGTAGTGGCTCTCCTTAAGATAGATGACATGTTGGGTGAACATATTACAGAGGGGCCATTGACAAACATCGAGAAAGCAATACATGCATATACCACTCATCTTGACTCCTTTGAGATTCGATTGGGCATTACAACATTATACATAGACCGTAATACAACTGCATCTATGACTAATAATCCACCTTCAGGTTATCATCCGAACCCCCTCCAGTATTAAGTTGCAAGCAACGGATAATTGCATTATGCATTGCGTGTAAAGTAAACAATACGATTGTTCTATGAACAAAGGATTGTTGTTTTCTCCCTAGTAGCAATAGCACATCTAGTACCTTAGAGATTTCTATCACTTTCCCAGATTACTAGAGGCATGAACCCACTATCGAGCATAAATACTAACTCTTGGAGTTGCTAGCATCTACTTGGCCAAGATAGCTACTAACAACGGAAAGCATGCAAGATCACAAATAACAAAGACATGATAGAATCAATAATCAATCTGAAATAACACCTCAATATCCATCGGATCCCCGCAAACACAACATGTAGGAATTACAAATAGATGATCTTGATCATGAACGGAGCTCACAAGATCTAAACATGATAGCACAAAGGAGGAGAACCAGCCATCTAGCTACTACATGGACCCGTAGTCCAGAGATGAACTACTCACGCATCACACCGGAGGCTTGCATGATGATGAAGAAGGCCTCCAGGGTGAATTCCCCTCTCCGGCAGGGTGCCGGGAAGAGCTTCTGATCCCTCCCAATCTAGGGATGGAGATGACGGTGGCTACAGACTCTTTTGTGGAATTTTGATCGGTTACTTAGGGTTTCTGTATCGGAGGCATCTTATAGGCGAAAGGGGAGGCCGAGGGGGTGCCGAAGGTGGCCAGACCACCCCCTGGCACGGGCCAGGCTGGGTCGCGTGGCCAGGTGGTGTCGCGCCCCCCTGGCCCCTCTCCATCTCATATTCTGGCTCCTTGTGTCCCTCGGTGAAAAACTGACTTTGGCTTTTGTCCCGTCCAATTCCGAGAATATTCATTTTCTGAATTTCCTGGAACCGAAAACAGCAGAAAACAGGCAGCTGGCACTGTGGCTCTTGTTAATAGGTTAGTCCAAGAAAGTGTACAGAAAGTACTCCAAAGTTGGAACAAAACATAAGAAAGTAGATAAAAACTAAGCATGGAACATCAAAAATTATGGATACGTTAGCAACGTATCAACATCCCCAAGCTTAACTCCTACTCATCCTCGAGTAGGTAAGTTATAAAAAGAAAGAATAATTTTTTAGGTGACATGCACCATCATAAACTTGATCAAAGTATTTGTAAAACAAGGATAGCTGGGATCATAGTACTTCAATCATAACATGAAATACAAAGTTCTAACAATAAGACAAAGCAACTATGATGCAACATGAAAAGGCACAAACAAAAGATTCATGAATAACAATGCTTTGCAAGACGTTTGTTTGTTTCACATAAAGAAAACATAGCATAATGGCATTCAGCTTGTCCCTCATAAAGTAGCAAACATAAATGCATAGGAAACCTTCAAAGTTCATCAGAGTGACTAGATACAAATAGTTTAAAACAAGCAATATCAAATCTATGCATCAATCAACAAGTCTTGGTACAATGCACATAGAACTAAGAATGGCCACTATGCTCTCAAAGTAGATGCATAAAGATAGAAGGTGGAGACTCAATCATAAAAGGAAAAGAAAGGCCTTCATAGAAGGAAGTAGGGATTCAAGTTTCATAAAGAGCTTCCAAAAATTATGGTACTTATTAGCTTTCAGCTCTCATTGCCACTATCATAAGCATCTTGAAGGTGATTAAGGTTAAAGTGACACAACTAAGAGGATATGCTTGACAAGTTATAAGCTGAAATCTCATGCCCCTTACTTACGAAGACCAAACCTCATGCTACTCAACTTTAGTCACAAGTAAGCTCTTTTCATTGTAAGTACATATGTATCATAGAGAACCGCCAACGGGGTACCCCTTGCACATGATACAGGAGCTATCCCATAATCAAAATGACAAGGCAAGGAGACAATGAGCATCTCAGCGATCTTTTTATTTGCTATTTGCATAGGATTGAGGATGCTTCATAGAGTGCTCATTATGGTTATGCTGCAAGTTTCCACCATGATTAGGCATGGATTAGGCTAGCGGCCCAGGCGTTTCTCTAACACAAATACAAACTCCATGATCTTAAAAGTTCCCCCTTTATTTCACACCGCCGGGATCCATAAGCAAAAGAACATGATATCAACGGGGTACAAAGTACAAGTGCAATGTTGAAAGCATTCCCCATGATACATGGATCTGCTAACTTCAACTTATAAAGTGCAAGCATATACGCAACAAAGATGGACGCAATGGTTCAAGTTTATTAAATGCAAAAAAGTAAAGTGTGCCATCAAGTTCGTGAGAGCTTTAATCACTAGTTTTCTCATAACAAGTTTAATTCGGAAGGTAGACAAAAACATGAATATATTTGGAATAGCATATGCTAATAGGTAGGTATGGTGGACTCTTTGGAATAACTTGGTTTTAGGAGTTGGATGCATGAGTGGAACTCACACTTGGTTATGGAGGCTAGCAAAAGACTGGGAGCGACCAACTAAGAGAGCAATAATGGCCATAATCATGCAGAGCGACAAAACATCAATAATCAAAGCATAAAGTGATACTACAAGTTGAAAACTAAAGGATCATAAAGGATTATGGTGACTTGGGATAGTCATAACATGGTGTGAGCATGCGCCAAGTCAAACCAAATAAAACATCAAAGGAGAATACCACAATACTATGCTTTAATATGCTAAAACAACACATGATTCTTCCAAGGCACATTAAGCAATCTCAATTGTTTATAACAAGTCATGCTACAACAAAGAATACTAAGAATAAAGCCAAAACAATATCAAGCATGGCATGAAAAATCATAGGCCACAGTCAAAAACAAGCTCCCTTTACCACTTAAGCATGAACTTTCCTACTCTTTTCCAATCCAAACCAAACTATTTGAAAACCAATGTATGAAAGAGGGGGTCCAACCAATTTATTCATCAAACTAAGCAAACAAAGAAAATGAAAAACCAAAAAGAAAACGAAAAAGAAGACGCTCCAAGAACAATACAACTGTGCATGAAACAATAAAAATGAAGTGTTTGGAAGAAACCTGAAATTTTTATTGATGAAGAAGTGGATGGCTTGGGCATCCCCAAGCTTTGACGCTTGTAATTCTTAGATATTTCTTGGGGTGACACGCGTGGCATACCCAAGCTTGAGCTTTAGTCCATCCTTCATCTCATTACATCATTCCTTCCATACACCTGAAATTTTTCTTCATACAAAACTTCACATAATCTTTATTAGCAACATTAGTGCATTCTAGATAATAGGTCTTTAGGTTCAGTTTCAACACCAATAAAACTTCCACTAAAACACAAGCTACTGTAGCACTTCCCTCGAAAAGCTTAATTCCCAAAATAACTCAAAAAGGAACCAACAAGAAGCAAATGCAAATAATGGCAGAAATATGTCAAAATAGACCAGCAGGTAAAGACGAATTTTTTCGAACACCTTGTGTTGCTCAAATCAAAAAGTGTTGAACTAACTAAAGTTAGATAACAACCTGGGGCAGAAGCAAAAAAATTGACGCCTCAAATGGACGTACAGAGATTTTACACGATTTTTTACGGTGAAGCACAGAAATCTGTTTCGGGACAGCAACTTTCCCAATCATTACTTCTCTCTCATTAGAGGTTATTCTTAGCACAAAAAGCAAATAAAAAGGATAAGGAGAGGTTATTAATGAAGTAATAACTTCCAAGACTCATCTAAAACTTTTGGGTTATCTCCTAATAAGTACTTTTCTTTAACGCCTTTAAGTTAGGCTTGATAGTTTGAGAAGATGCTCACATAAGAAACATGAATTGAAGTAAAAGAGAGCATCAAGAAGCAAATTCAAAACACATTTAAGTCTAACGCACTTCCTATTGATAGGAATATTTTAAGAAAATAAATCAAAGAATCACATAGTAACAAGAATGGGTAGATAAAACAAGAGCAACTTCAAAACTTTCAGCACATAGAGAGGTGATTCAGTACCATGAAAACTTCTACAACCATATTTTCCTATCTCATAATAATTTTCAGTAGCCTCATGAATAAACTCAACAATATAACTATCACATAAAGCATGATTTTCATGATCTACAAACACATAATTTTTATCAAGCTCAAAAATAGTGGGATTAAAACCTTCAAACCCACTTTTAACAATTCTATAACAAGATGACTGGTCATTCGATATAGGACCATTGTCTAGAGATTTATCATAACATTTTCTAAGCAAAACTCTTTAGTACCATGCATCTTGAAGTTAGGCACAAATAAAGGATTATCACAGATAATATGAGCATAACATTCATCCTCCTTTGGTAAGCATGGGGGACAATCAAATAATGGAAAGGATAAATAGTTACTCTCATTAGAAGGTAGGCATGGGTAGCTAATCCATTCTTCCTCCTTTTGTTCATCACTCTCCTCCTCTTTTTCATCTAATGAGCTTCCCATTTCAGCAATTTCTTCTTCCATAAGCTCCTGCAAGGCATTAGTCTCTTCTGTTTGTGGAAAGCATCTATTAATATATTCAAGAATATAGCCATTTTCTTCCTTGTAATTATCAAAGAAAAATTGAAGTATATCATAAACCTCATATTTATAAGGTGAATCATCAGTATTTTCAAGCAAACTAGCAAGTTCAAATGCACCCTTCCAAGCAATAAATTCTTCAATTTGTTCCACATCATAAAAGTCATAATTTCCTTTAACATAAGAAGATATGGTAACATTATCATTATACTCACATTGAAAAGGGAGGTGTTTATACCTCCTACAGCAACAAGATTTATGAACGCAATAAGTAACATTATAAGTTGAGCACATGTTTCTAGCAATGGTATTCAATTTATCAATGTGTTCCCATAAGCGTTTTCCTTTTTGTGACAAGCGGTGTTCCTTATAATAATATTTTTGTTCTTCCGAGAACCCACCTTGCCAATTAGATTCAGTTTCAAAGAAAACCAACCATTGATAGTAAGCATGATAAAGCAAGACAATAACAGACCAACGAAAATACCAACTATAGTAGGAACTAATTTTTTTGTGTTTTTGATAAAGAAACAAGCAAACAAAGCAAAGATAAACTAAGCAAAACAAATAAAACAAAGTAAAAATATTGGTTATGAGGGACTCCCCTTGTGAAGATGTCCTTGACTCCCCGGCAACGGCGCCAGAAAATCAGTTGCTTAGCCCAAAATATATCAAGCCCGTTGGGGAACCCCAAGAGGAAGGTATGATGAGCACAACAGCAAGTTTTCCCTCAGTTATGAAACCAAGGTTATCAATCCAGTAGGAGCAAGGAAACACCTCAAAGGTGTTGCTAGCTGGACTTTGGCAGGGCGCACTACCGGTGCCAGCAGCAACATGGAGACCTGCACAACACAACCACATAACTTTGCCCCCAACTTGCGATGAGGTTGTCAATCTCACCGGTTTTGCTGAAAACAAAGGATTAAACATATCGAGTGGAAGAAAGTAATAGTTTGCAGAAAGTAAACAGAAAGCAGTAAACAGTTGATTGTAGATTGATGATAAAAGAAAGGACCGGGGTCCATAGTTCACTAGTGGTGGCTCTCCTTAAGATAGATGACATGTTGGGTGAACAAATTACAGCGGGGCAATTGACAAACATCGAGAAAGCAATACATGCATATACTAATTACAGCGGGGCAATTGACAAACATCGAGAAAGCATACATGCATATACTACTCATCTTTACTCCTTTGAGATTCGATTGGGCATTACAACATTATACATATACCGTAATCCAACTGCATCTATGACTAATAATCCACCTTCAAGTTATCATCTGAACCCCCTCCAGTATTAAGTTGCAAGCAACGGATAATTGCATTACGCATTGTGTGTAAAGTAAACAATACGATTGTTCTATGAACAAAGGATTGTTGTTTTCTCCCTAGTAGCAACAACACATCTAGTACCTTAGAGATTTCTGTCACTTCCCCATATTACTAGAGGCATGAACCCACTATCGAGCATAAATACTAACTCTTGGAGTTGCTAGCATCTACTTGGCCAAGATAGCTACTAACAACGCAAAGCATACAATATCACAAATAACAAAGACATGATAGAATCAATAATCAATCTAAAATAGCACCTCAATATCCATCGGATCCCCGCAAACACAACATGTAGGAATTACAAATAGATGATCTTGATCATGAACGAAGCTCACAAGATCTAAACATGATAGCACAAAGGAGGAGAACCAGCCATTTAGCTACTACATGGACCCGTAGTCCAGAGATGAACTACTCACGCATCACATCGAAGGCTTGCATGATGATGAAGAAGGCCTCCAGGGTGAATTCCCCTCTCTGGCAGGGTGCCGAGAAGAGCTTCAGATCCCTCCCGATCTAGGGATGGAGATGATGGTGGCTACAGACTCTTTCGTGGAATTTTGATCAGGTACTTAGGGTTTCTGTATCAGAGGCATCTTATAGGCGAAAGGGGAGGCCGAGGGGGTGCTGGAGGCGGCCAGACCACCCCCTGGCATGGGCCAGGATAGGCCGTGCGGCCAGGTGGTGTGGCGCCCCCTGGCCCCTCTCCGTCTCGTATTCTGGCTCCTTGTGTCCCTCGATGAAAAACTGACTTTGGCTTTTGTCCCGTCCAATTCCGAGAATATTCATTTTTTGACTTTCTTGGAACCAAAAACAGCAGAAAATAGGCAGTTGGCACTGTGGCTCTTGTTAATAGGTTAGTCCAAGAAACTGTATAGAAAGTACTCCAAAGTTGGAACAAAACATAAGAAAGTAGATAAAAACCAAGCATGAAAAATCAAAAACTATGGATACGTTTGATGTCTATGCACTTCTATTCTTGTAGAAAGTTGTTGGGCCTCCAAGTGCAGAGGTTTGTAGAACAGTAGCAAGTTTTCCCTTAAGTGGATCACCCAAGGTTTATCGAACTCAGGGAGGAAGTGGTCAAAGGTATCCCCTCTCAAGCAACCCTGCAATCAAGATACAAGAAGTCTCTTGTGTCCCCAACACACCCAATACACTTGTCAGATGTATAGGTGCACTAGTTTGGCGAAGAAATAGTGAAATACAAGTGATATGGATAATTATAAGTGGTAACGGTGCCAGAAAATAGCTTGCTGGCGTGGAAAAGGCTAAAGGCAAACTGAAATAAAGATAGAAGCAAGCAAACATGTAATAGATCTAATAGCAAACGGTGTTTCAATGCTTAGAAACAAGGCCTAGGGATCATACTTTCACTAGTGAACACTCTCATATAAATATATTCTTCTTTATGATACTACGCTGAACTACTCTCTGGTTGGACACTCTAATCCATGGTAGGGCTATAACAGCACACCTCAAAGTAAGCCTTTCCCATCTAGATAACCCCATACTATCACCTTGAGCACTAGATGGTTCCAACAAACACCACAATTTCATAAAGACATCCAACTCCAAATATAACTCATAACAAGTATTTGTAATCTCTAGCCTAAGTGCCACCATGGTGTACACGCTATCACTTTCACACACATGGGGAGAGCAGAGATCTATTAAAGCACTTGAGTAGCAAAGTAGATCTACTTGATTACAAAGCTCATGATCACAATATGATCATGCATAGAGAAAGAGAGATGAACACATAGCTACCTGTAGAACCCTTGGCCTCGAGAGAGAACTACTCCCTCCTCATCATGGGAATCAGCAATGGTGATGGAGATGGTGGTGGAGATCGATGGAGATGGCTCTAGGGGCACTTCCCAATCCCGACAGGGTGCCGAAACAGAGACTTTCTGTCCCCCGAATCTCCCCTTCGGTGGCGGCGGCGCTGTGGAACTTTTCGTGGCTGGAGGCTTGACGATTTAGGGTTTTTGCATCGGGAGGCATCTTATAGGCGAAGAGGCAAGGTCGGTGGGCGGCCAGGGGCCCACACCACCTAGTGGCACGGCCAGGGCTAGCCCGTGCCACCACATGGTATGGCCACCCTGTGGCCCCCCCTTCGTCTCTCCTTCTAGCTCCCCGAATCTTCCGGGAAAATAACGACTTTCGCTTTTGTCCGGTCCAATTCCGAGAATATTTATTTTCTGACTTTCTAGAACAAAAAACAGCAGAAAACAGGCAACTGGCACTGTGGCTCTTGTTAATAGGTTAGTCCAAGAAATCATATGAAAAGTACTCCAAAGTTGGAACAAAACATAAGAAAGTAGATAAAAACCAAGCATGGAACATCAAAAATTATAGGTACATTTGCAATGTATCAACATTAGCAACGTATCATTCCCCGTGGAGCACGATAGTGTTGTAATGACACGCATAAAGCAATATCTTACTGTAATTATTAGAAAAAGCAGTGGCATAATCTCTACTACTTCTAAGCATCTATTTTATCAAACAATTTCATTCAAGGGTACTATCGAGTCTATTTATATTAAGCTCAAATGGGATGGAGTAGTTCTAAAATCAAATTCTTTGGGCTAAACATGGACTCGACTCACCTTTCGGATGCTTTTTCTTGTTGTAAAAATGTAGGAAGTATTTTTAACCAAGTTCATTGCTCATTGTTTCAAAGCTAAAAAGGAGACACTAGCAAAGGAATAGAATTTATAGGATAACAAGCTAAGCGGGGAGTGACTCCAGTGCAAGCGAGTAAATAATTGTAAGATCAATTTAAGGTTGCAGAAAGGGTGATGAAAGGAATGTGATACCTCCTCTTGCTTGCTTCGTTCTCGTATTTGAGTCGAACCCCCTCTGTATTTCCATATTGCCGAGTCACCTGAAATTGAGCAATCTCCGAGACAAACAAAGAAACGAACTTGCAATAAAAATTACAACTAATTTTTTTGTATTTTTGGTTTAGGAATGCAAACTGAAAATAAACAGGAAATTTTGAAGAAATAAATCAAAATAAGAAATAAAAACATGAATGCAAGGTTTGGAGGTTTTTAAACCTCCCCCAAGCTTAGGCTATTGCTAGGCTCAGTTGTTGCCATCATTCGGCGACTGATGTGGATACTGCCGGTAGTAGTTAGGGAAGTAGGTCATGAAGTGATTGAAGTTGTGAGTCAAGGCACTGACATCTTCATTCACTCCTTGAAGAGTGTGGTAAATCTCCCCAACGTGCTGGTTGAGCTGCTAGAATTCTTGATAGGGGACGTAGTTGTACCCCTGCTTTGGCTGGTTGGGCCATGGGTCCCAAGCTCCCCTTGTTGTTGTTGTCCCTCCCAAGCAAGGTTGTTTCCCTACTCATCCTCATGCTCCTGCTCATCCTCATCCTGCTTCCCTCCTTCTTCATCTTCCTCTTGATCAGGCTGAAGTTCAGCCATGATCTCCATCACTTGGTCCTTGGTGAGGATCCAAGTGTCCTTCTCCATAATCAAGAAGGCTTGGGTACAGGGCAACGAAACCTTCTCACCCTGTGCATCATCAAGATAACTAAATTTATATGCTCGAAGCCTCCGGTTAGCTTGGTAAACACCAAGGAAGCCACATGTAGTTAAATACTTGACATCCATAAGCTTGGATCCATCAACAGATTGCATAGCAGGTAATGTAATATTTAATGCATGTGCAAGGTGGGTTACCAATCCACCAATGCGAATATCACCTTTTATCTTGTTGCTTTGGTGGAAAAAGTGTTGGATGAGTAGAGTTGCAGGATTGGGGCCTTGCGGTGCAGTGGGAAAGAGAGCCTTGGTGATCATTATCATGTTCGCATTGGCCATGGAACCGGTATCACCTCTTCCCAATAGTGTGTTGGCGAGGAACAAGGCGTAGTAGAAAATTGTTGGGTTCTGAATGGTGGACATCTTCTAGTAGAAGTCGTTGCCACCATTAACAGAAATGGCCTCCCAAGTTTCTCCGCTTGTGACGCTATAGAGGTTAGTAACAATTGGCTCCCCAACATGAGGGAAACTGAAAGCATCGCAAAATTGTTCAAAAGCTATTTCATAGTGCTGTCGGTTCATGGTGAAGCTTACCGTGCACACATTACCTTTCTCCCTGTGGTCGTCATAGAAGGAGGCAAAGAACTCATAGGTAAGCTCGGTGTAGGTGTCGTGGCTTGCGTAGCCAAGTACTGTTAGCCCGGTCTTGTTACACATGAGGTCGAAGTCCGCCTTCAACCCCGCCGCAGTGAGAAAGCTATGGTCGGCCCAACGTGTGGGCAGCACCCTCCTTGATGAAACTATGGCCAACTTGGGGTTGCGCTCGGCTCAGGACCCCGAGCTCTCGCCACGTTGGCACTTGCTCTTGCGAAAGATGTTACCAATTTTGTTCATCTTGATGCACTGAAAAATTTCACCATAAAACCTTAGGCATATAGTTTCTACATGATATACGAACGATCCTACATGGAAAAATTCAATCCTAACATGATAAATCAATGGGAAAAACTAAACAAGCTTGAGTTCATCCACTAGATCAATGTGAGAGTTTCAACCATGGAAATATGAAAATAAAGCATGGATAGGGAGAGAAACATACCGATCTGTTGATTCCCCCACTCAAAGGAATGAAATCCGCGAAGAATCAAAAGTTCTAGGTGGGTTTTGAGAGGTTTGGAGAGAGAATATGAGAGAAATAATGACGAAGGAGAAGAAACCTAGCCGCCTCGGCCCAATTTTGTGGTCACGCCGAACTATAGGGCCGGGATATGTTGTTTCGCCTGTATAGTTGCAGCGGCGCCGCCAACTAGGGTTTGTTTATGCAGAATATAGTTATACGGATGCAACTATATGGCCGGATCATAATGATCCCATCGTATAGTTGGTCGTTAAACTATTTGTACCCTCGAGATAAATTTCTAAAACGAACATCAATATCTATACGACCAGAACTATATGGCCAGAATTTTTATTCCCACCGTATAGTTGGTCGCTAAACCATCAGTACCCTCGAGATAAATTTCTAAAACAGGCGTCGATATCTATACAGCCAGAATTTTTATACCCGTCGTATAGTTGCTCGTTAAACCGTCAGTACCTTTGATAAGATATTGTACGAAGGCATCAATATATATATGACCGGAGCTATACGACCAGAATTTTTATTCATGCCGTATAGTTGGTCGTTAAACTCTCTGTTCCTTCGAAAGAAAATTGGTTAATGGCAAAGATATCTATACGACCGGAGCTATATGGCCGGAATATTTGTTCTCACCGTATAGTTTGTCCTTAAACCATCAGTAGTCATCAAAAAAATTCTACTTCTTCAAAAATACCTTCTTCTCTCGAAACTTAGTGAAATACCATGTTTTTGACAGAAAAATGACAGTAGGAACTGTTGACCAACATTAGCATATGAAGAGCATAATTTTAGTCTTTGTAGATAAAACTCAAACTTTTATTTTTATTCTTATTCTATACTCATTCAATCGATGTTTCTACTACTTTTTGACAGCTGCATCTTCACGGGTGCACTTCCGCAAGAATGTTTGTGAAAAAGTTGTAGGAATGCGATGAACTTTTTATTCTCTAGTTTATTTTATTGACGAGATGGGTTGACTCCCATTAAGCATTTTATTAAGAATGGTTGAGTAACTCAACCCCTTCTCAGTTCTTGAATTCTTACCTTGGGTTACCACTTACCAAAGGCACTTACCACATGAACTCGTTTTGCCGGTGGAATATATCTTTCTCCTACTTCTAGCTTCTTTGGAAAATACCGGATGATTTCAGCATCATAAACATTGAAGATTATCTTTACCTCAGCACAATCAACTAATGCCCTTGCAGTACTAAGGAAAGGTCTTCCAAGTATTATGGATAATTTTTCATCTTTTGGCATCTCAAGAATAATAAAATCAGTGGGAATAACATGCTCATCTATTCTAAGTAGAACATCCTCAATCATACCAATGGGTTGTTTAGTGGACTTGTTAGCCATCTGTAAATTGATAGTAGTAGGAGAATACTCCCCTAGTCCTAACCTTTTATAGAGGGAGTATGGCATTACACTAACTCCTGCACCTAGATCACACAAGGCATTGTGAATATCAGTTTTGCCTATTGAGCATGAAATAGTTGGTATTCCGGGATCACCAGATTTAGACAACAGCTTCCCATTAGCAGGATAACTAGTTACCATGGCAACAGTTTCAGTTATTTCTTTCTTTCTACTAAGAATATCATAGAGGAATTTAGAATAGGTAGGAACTTTGATTGCATCTGCAAATGGAATTTCTAGACGAAGGTCACCAAGTGCCTTTGTAAAAGAATCATAAATTACCTGATCTGATGCTTTCTTTTTTCGATCTGGATAAGGAAGCTTTTTCTCACCTGACTTATTCTTGTCTTTTACCTTTTGTAGGGGGTCAGGCTCTTTTGTTGTTGCTTATCGCTTTTCTTCTTTTCTACTACAACAACTTCATCTTCCGTGCTTATCTCTTTTTCTTCTCTTGGATCAACAGTCTCCGCATCAGAGTCATAACGGTCATCCTATGCATCATCTTGGCCCTCCTTGGTTTGATATTGTGTTTCTTGAGCAGTTTCATCTTGAGGATCCACCAGTGTATCATCTTCTTGGCTTGGCTTTTTTCCTTTCGCTCTTTTTCAGCTTCATATTCCGGTGGTCCTAATGGTCCTGTAACAACTGCACCCCTTCTTGTGACAACATTAGTAGAAACAGGAATATCTTTATCATCTTGAAGAAAAATTTGATAACCAGATGCTATTTGTTCACACTGGGTTTCAATCATACTAAGATACTTGTGAAATAATTTTATTTCTTGGCCAATCTCATCATAATTTTCTGTGAGTTCCGCCAAAAACTTTTTATGTTTTTGAAAGTGCTTATGCAGGTTATTATGAGATTTTGCTTGTCGATGTTTTAATTTTTGAAAAACTTTTCTAGTTTCATCTTCTTCAGTTAAAACTTGTAACAAGTCTACTTTGTTTTCCTTAACAAGTTTAGAAGGTATACCTTTTTCCTTCAGTGTTTTGCGTACTTCAGGCATAAGATCAGGAGTTATCTGAAGTATCCCTTTTTCTAGCTTAGTGCCAAAATTAGGATTATATAAAGAATCATTCTTAGCCCTAGTAGACATCAATTCCAAACATTCTTTAATAGTTAAAGTATTTATCGATCCTCCTGCTAAGAAGTCAAGCAACTCTCTACATTGAGTATTAAGACCATGGTAAAATAAATGGCAAATAGTTGATTTAGAATAGCCATGATTGGGAATGCTATTAATCATTCCAATGGATCTATCCCAGGCTTGTGGTTAGTTTTCTCCCACATTCTAACTAAAGTTGCCTATATTCTTTCTTAGTTTAGTTACCTTTTTAAAAGGATTAAACCTGTTTATGAATTTAAAAATGCAATTTTCCCAACATTTAATGTAATGGCGAGGGAGAGAATATAACTAGTCTAGAGCCTTACCTTTAAGAGACCAATGGAAAAAAATTAGACAAGAGAAGTCTCTTGGCAAACCTTTTGGTCCAAGCAATGTTATCACATCTTTGAACTCTCTAAGATGTCTTCCTGGGTCTTTATCTTCCCTTCCACTAAAAACTTTTTCTACAAAATTTTAATAATTCCACCATCAAATCGATATTCTCTAACTCCAGGATTAGGGAATTCTATTAGTTGTTTAAGAAATTCAGAACTTGGAGCACTGTATTCTCTGAGGGTTTTCTCAGGTTTCATGGGAGTTTTCCTATAAATAGACATGATTTCCATAATATCACTCAGGTTTCAACTTCAACTTTATTCGATCTTAAAAGTTTTTCAATAATTTCTTCACGCCTTTGAGCAGGCACGCGCTCATTATAATCTGGTAGATAGGTCCTACTAGAGCGTGTAGACCCTTTATATCCTAGGGAGAACATTTTGTAGTAGCAACACCTGAAATGTCAAGAGACAAACACTTAGCGCTTAGCTCCCCGGCAATGGCACCAGAAAATAGCTTGATGTCTGCAAGTGCACATATCGTTTGTAGCTAGTTTCGACGTATATATATCGATCCCACAGGGAGTCTAAAGGTAAGTGTTTATGAGTGAAGTCTCTATCACACCCAAAGTTGTCACAGGTCTTCGAGTGAATTGACTTCAAGTGTTGAAATGAGAATGGAGTTTTGATTAAACTAGGTGTATTTAAATAAAACTAAAATGTAAAGTTTAGAAATATAAAGCATAAAAGTAAAGAACTATTCAGTTGTTTTGTTGTTTTCTGCATATGGCAAAAGAAGGCGCGGGGAGATTCAGTTCATGGTGATAGTGACTGTGCCAGGTGGACGAATGATAGATGTAACAATTATAATTTTATAAGTATATGTGTAAGCGAGCAACCCATAATTAGTCGGAACTCCTCTTGGTAGATTTCATCCCAACTTCAATAATCCTACTAGTGTGTTACCAAAACCATGGTCAGACACTAGACGATTAAGACCCTTCAGGTCTCTTAGCGATTAAGATCCTTGGATCGGACTAATGCAATAAACACGGTGGTTCCTCGTTATCCTCGAGTCTACTAGTTTTTCATTGATATCCCCGTGTCACTCGAGGGTTGTCGGTCTGCTAGCGAACAAGATCCTATCTATGTAGAACAAAGCATCATGTTGTCTGGGCCCTTAATTGGACAACAAGAATTAAGTATCCCACAGATAATCAAGTAGACATAATATAGTATTTAGAATCAATCACAAGCTAATGGAAAATATATGGAGGCACATCACATCTCACCAATCCCTTACATCTCCCATGCCCAAGGAAATTACACATGAGAGAAGAACGGATCATTGATATAATTAAATAAAGGGAGTTCTCCTTGATATTACCGTGGAGATCCACAATAAGAATAGAAAACTATCCAACACAATTCAAGATAGGAACAAACAATCTCAAACCCTAGTCTTGCATGGTGAAGATCCCTCTCTCTCTCTCAAGTACAAGTAATGGCTATGGGGGTGTATTGGCTTGGAGGTCGAAGATCGTGGAGCGAGATGAAGAACGTCTTCCCCTTCTTCTCCGGATCTCTTCTTTCCCCCTCCTGGATGGGATGGCGGCTCCCGTGTTGTGTTTTCGCGTTTGGCCTCTTCATGGAAGTTGTCCCTTTTGACAAGACTGAGGCGGCGACAGCTATACGGCGGGAACTATATGGCCGGAAAAATGTTCTCGTCATATAATTGCTCGTTAAAGCCTTTGTATGCTCCCCTCGAGTGCTTCCAAAGAGAGACTTGCTTATTTTCGCCTAAATATTGTGTTTCTCTAGTTAAAACCTTCTCTTGACATCCAGAACCTAAAACACACATTAAAAACCAAGTTTTCTTCACTACCGAAGTATTAACGTTAGGTAAATCTAGAAAGTGATCAAATCCGGGAGAAAACCATCAATAAAAACCATAAAAAATGTGTCGAATCTCATAGCTATCAGCCACCACAAATGAAGGCAATTCTGAAAAAGCATCTCTTGCTACTAATGAGAATGATAAAGAATGGGTTCTAGACTCTGGTGCATCTAAGCATGTTGCGGGTAAATTCTCCATGTTTGAGTCTTACAATAAGGATCCTTCTACTCACAAGGGGACTATTCAAACTACTTATGGTAAAAGATAACCTATTGTCGGGGTTGGCATAGTAAAGTGCACCTCAAACATCTCCCTATTCTTAGTTTTACATGTGCCAGCGTTTCCTGTCAATTTGGTCTCTTTGAGTGCTCTAATTGATGACATATACTGTAGTGTGACTCTTGACAAGTTTGGTGTCTTGATTTAGGAGCGACAGACAAGGCAGATGGTTGGGACTGGCAGTAGGCATAGGGGGCTCTGGTACATGGACAATGGGGTGAAACCGGATTTGGTCTATGTTGCAACCATGGAGGACAAGGAGAAGCATGCAATGATCCATCATTGTAGGATGGGACATGTATCATTCGATAAGATGAGTAGCATATTTCTAGATATTATGTGTGGAATAGGCAAGGGCAAGTTAATATGTGATGCTTGCGAATATGTTAAACACACAAGAGCCTCATATGTGAGAAGGGGCTTAAGAGCATATCTCCTTTTATGTTGATTCATTCAGATGTATGGACTTACCCAGTGGTGTCAGTGAATGGAATGAAGTACTTTGTTACCTTTATTGACTGCTATTCTCGCATGACTTGGGTTTACATGATGCGCCACAAGGATGAGGTGTTTTGCTGTTTTCAGAACTTTCATGCATATGTGAAGAATTAGTTTCAGATGCGGGTGAAGGTGATCAGGACTGATAATGGCACAGAGTATGTGAACACCACCTTTGGGGCCTTCTTGGCTGACCAAGGTATTCTTCATTAAATATCTTGCCTAGATACCCCTCCACAAAATGGTGTGGCAGAGCGAAAGAATCACCATGTTTTGGAAGTGGCTCGCTCGCTAATGTACATGATGAGTGTGCCCAAGTTCTTGTTGAGTGAAGCAGTCATGACTACCACATACTTGACCAACCGAACATCTTCCAGGGTACTAGGTATGAAATCCCATGTGAGTTGTTGCTTGGGGAAAATAAGTTTGTTGTCCCTCCTAAGTTATTTGGCAGCACATGTTTTGTTCGGGATCATAGACCATCTATTGGGAAGTTGGACCCACAATCAGTTAAATGTGTTTTTGTGGGTTATTCCTCTAGTCAGTAGGGGTATACGTGTTGGAGTCCTTCTGCAAAGCACATGTTTGTAAGTATGGATGTCACCTTTAGGGAATCTAAGACATTCTATGGTGAACCAATTGATCCGAGCTTGTTGTTTACAAAGCTTGACCATCTACACACTATGAAAGATGGTCATGAGGGTGAGAAGGTTGTGCCTCGTACTACTGATTATGTGGGCACAAACATTGATGATAATGTGCATGCTCAGGTCCAACCAATAGTAGGCACACTTCAGGTTGGTACCCATCAATTTCCTATTAGCGATCGATGGACTGTTAGGGATCGGTGGCCATAGAATTTGAGGGTGTACTCTCGAAGGCAGCCACATGTGCATGGGGAGCATCAAGGCAGTGATGGGAGCTCACCTGATATAGTTGGACTACAGCCACATGTCCAGAGGGGCAACAAGGTAGTAATACAAGCTCACCCGAGACGGTGGATCTGCCTATTTCTTTGCAAAAGGGGACACACAAAGCGGCAACGAAGGGTGAAGTTGCAAGGAAGGCTCTCTACAAAATGCATGCTCAACAAACCATTGTCGATGAACATGAAATTGGAAACTATGTGTCTTATGAGGCTTTGTCTACTTCCTATAGAGCGTTTGTTAGCTCTCTACAAGTTGTGTCAATCCCAAAGGATTGGAAGGCTGCAAAACAAGATCCAAAGTGGCGTGAAGTGATGATTGAGGAGTTGGAAGCACTTAATTAAGAAGAATAAGATGTGGGTGCTAACCATGTTGCCGAAACAAAAGGAAGCAGTGAGTTGTAAATGGATCTACACCATGAAGCAAAATCCAGAGGGAAAGGTGGAACGGTATAACGCCAGATTGGTCGCCAGAGGGTTCAGTCAAACTTATGGAATTGACTATGATGAGACATTTGCTCTAGTGGCAAAGATGAACATAGTAAGGATATTGGTATCCTGTGTTGCTAACTTTGGATGGAAGTTGCATCAATTAGATTTCAAGAATGCCTTCTTACATGGTGAACTATAGGAAGAAGTGTACATGGAGATACCACTAGGTTTTGGCACCTCGGAGACTATGGGGGAACGTATGCAAGATGAATAAATCCTTGTATGGATTAAAGCAATCACCGAGGGCATGGTTTGATCGGTTCAAACATGTTGTTTGTGGTATGGGGTATGGTCAATATAATGGTGACCACACATTATTCTACAGACACTCCAATCAGAAGATCACCATCCTTGTAGTTTATGTGGATGATATTATCATCACTGGGATGATCAGGAGGAAATAAAGAGATTGAAGGAGTGCTTGAGCAAGGAGTTTGAGCTAAAGGATTTGGGCGACCTAAAATACTTCCTTGGCATAGAAGTTGCCCGGACAGAGAAGGGGATATCTTTCTGTCAGCAAAAATACAGCTTGAATCTCTTGAGTGACACAGGCATGATGGGATGTCGTGTAGCTCCTACCCCTATTGAACAAAATCATCAAGTGACATCACAATCAAGTGAACTAGTGAATAACGAAGATTATCATAAACTTTTTGGGAGGATATTGTATTTGTGTCATACCAGACCAGACATTACATATGCCATGGGTGTGGTTAGCAGATACATGCATGAGACAAGTAGTGTGCATCTTGATATAGTGCATAGAATCCTGAGATACTTGAAGGGGACTCCAGGAAAGGGGTTGTGGTTTGCAAAAAATGAACATCTTGAGGTGGATGGCTATAGTGACTCTGACTGGGCTAGTTGTCAGGATGATAGAAGATCAACGTCAGGTTATTTTGTGTTTGTGGGAGGAAATTTGGTGTCATGGAGAAGCAAAAAACAATTGTGTCTAGATCAACAACAGAAGCTGAGTATAGAGCTTTATCTCAAGGGGTAAGTGAGATGCTCTGGGTGAGTGAGTTGAAACTTCTAAGGAAGGGACCATTGAGAGTGTGGAGTTACAATAACTCAGTTATAAGTATTGCAAATAACCCAATCCAACATGATAGGACAAAACATGTGGAAATTGATCGCTTCTTCATTAAGGAGAAACTTGATGCTAGGATCATCAACCTTACTCATGTCGGCTCTAGGCAATAGTTTGCAGATTGCTTAACAAAGGGGCTAGGAACAACGGATTGTAACTTGGCATGTGACAAGATGGGGTTGATAGATATCTACCACCCATCTTGAGGGGGAGTGTTTAACCGTTATCTGGCCCAAGAGGCCCAAAGCCCACATGAGAGCTAACCTAGAAGAGGAGGGACAAGAGGAGAGCAAGGTAAGCTGCTCCACAACCCAGCCGCTAGTGCTATTGGGAAAAAGGCATAGCAGAGGTGAGCTCCTCTCTGCTGATTCTTCAAGTTTCTAGGATGATAACTAGCTTAGTGACTTTAGTTTGGCTAGTAGTTTCCTAGACTTCACTCAATTTGTATGGAACCTGGATCACAGTTGGAAAATCTTTTGAAATTGGATAGGGTAACATAAACTTTAGGAGGGCTTTGGTTACACCTATATTAGCCATGTGGAGAGATTTAAAACTTCAGGAAACAATTGATCATGTGTTTTTCTTATCCTCTTGCTGAATACTCCATTGTCGGTTGTGCACTGGGCCTTAGCTATCAGTTCACAAATAATGATGACTATTCCATTAGTTGGCTGGAAGAGTTTACTGGAAAAAAAATGCTGACAGTAGGTGTAGCTGCTATTTTCTAGAGTATTTTCGTGTCTGGAAAACATCAAATATGGGATGCTTTAATAAAAAATTGAAGACAAGTCCATTTGTGGTGTTATTTCAAGTGTGCTATTGTTAGAATTGACGTGTGGAGTAATTTGTAGGAAAGGAACACGCAGAACTGGAGCTGCATCCGGGCACAAAGCTCCTGTAATAGCAAGTTTAAGACTACGGGAAAGTGGTTATGGAAGATGGAAATGCAATCTGTTCCTTGGCAGAGCTTTCTGGAAATGCAATATGGTCCTTGGCAGAGCTTTATGAGGAATTAATAACTAGGCAATGCAGGGATCTTTCACTCTAAATAGAGACCTAGAGATCTACTTTCTAGTCTGATATGATACATGTGAAAGAGCTCTATTTGTGTGGTAGAAAGATGCAAGTGGGAAATGGGAGGAAAACTGATTTTTGGGGAGATGCTTGGTGTGGACAGACCCATATGAAAGATAAGTTTCCTAATTTGGTTGATATCTACAATGATAAAAACTTGACAATAGCTGAAGCTAATAACAGGTGGAGATTCTGCTTTAGACGATGGCTATCTATTGAATTACAGGCTCAAATGAGAGATATGCAAGACATGCTTATGCTAATGGCTGTGAACACCCATGAACACACAAAAAATGGCTAGTTTAGTGTGAAATCTATGTACAAAAAGCTTTGCAGTAATGGGATTGAGAGATCCTTGAAGCACCCATGGAAATCCAAAATTCCACTCAAGCTCAAGATCTGTCTTTGGTTGATTTCGCATAATGCCATCTCTACTAAAGATAATATGAGAAAAAGAAACTGGATAGGGAGCATCGCCCATCAGTTATGTGAGATGCCTGGAACAATCCATCACCTTTTTTTGAGTGCCCTGCAACCAAGTTTGTGTGGAGTTGTGTTGCTAAGTCTGTTGGGGTTTGATACGTTGCTAACGTATCTATAATTTTTGATGTTTCATGCTTGTTTTATATTTACTTTCTTATGTTTTGTCCACACTTCAGTGTATTTTTTATACACTTTCTTGACTAACCTATTAACAAGATGCCACAGTGCCAGCTGCCTGTTTTCTGCTGTTTTTGGTTCCAGGAAAGTCAAAAAATCAATATTCTCGGAATTGGACCGGACAAAAGGCAAAGTTGATATTTTACCGGAAGACACATGGAGTCTGAAGGAGAGACGAAGGGGGGCCATAGGGCGGCCACAACATCCCTTGGCGCGGGCAGCCCTAGGCCCTGCGAGGGCATGGTGTGGGCCCCTGGCCGGCCATCGACCTTGCCCCTTCGCCTATAATAAGCCCCTAGGACGAAAACCCTAAATCAGACAGCCTCCAGCCACGAAAAGTTCCGCAGCACCACCGCCACCAAAGGGGATATTTGAGGGACAGAAAGTCTCTATTTCGGCACCCTGCCGGGACAGGGAAGTGCCCCCGGAGCCATCTCCATCGATCTCCACCACCATCTCCATCGCCGTTGCTGATTCCCATGATGATGAGGGAGTAGTTCTTCCTCGAGGCTAAGGGTTCTACCGGTAGCTATGTGTTCATCTCTCTCTCTCTATGCATGATCATATTGTGATCATGAGCTTTGTAATCAAGTAGATATACTTTGCTACCTAAGTGCTTTAATAGATCTCTAGTTCTCCCCATATGTGTGAAAGTGACAGCGTGCACACCATGGTGGCACTTAGGCTAGAGATTGCAATTACTTGTTACGAGTTATATTTGGAGTTGGATGTCTCTATGAAATTGTGGTGTTTGTTGGAACCATCTAGAGCTCAAGGTGACAGTGTGGGGTTATCTAGATGGGGAAAGCGAACTTTGAGGTGTCCTGTTATAGCCCTCCCATGGATTAGAGTGTCCAACCGGAGAGTAGTTAAGAGTAGTATCATAAGGAGAAGATATTTATATGAGAGTGTTCACTAGCGTAAGTATGATCCCTCGGCCTTGTTTCTAAGCATTGAAACACCGTTTGCAACTAGATCTGTTACATGTTTGCTTGCTGCCATCTTTATTTCAGTTTACCTTTAGTCTCTTCCACGCCATCAAAGTATTTTATGGCACCATTGTCTTTTATCCATACCACTTGTATTTCACCATCTCTTCGCCGAACTAGTGCACCTATACACCTGACAAGTGTATTGGGTGTGTTGGGGACACAAGAGACTTCTTGTATCTTGATTGCAGGGTTGCTTTAGAGGGATACCTTTGACCACTTCCTACCTTTGGAGTGGAAGGAGCTTGAATCTCTCTTTTACTCTAAATTTTATCCTCCTCATGAAATTCATAAAGATAGGAATTACATTTATAATTTTCATCCACATGATGGAGAAAGTATTGCCCAAGCATGGGGGAGATTGAAGTCACTAATGCTCAAATGTCCCATTCATGAGCTCCCCATAATATTATTAATAATTTCTATGCAAGGCTTTCAGGACATTATAAGGACTATCTAGATACTTGTTTAGAGGGATCCTTCACAAGTAAGGAGGTCAAAGCTAAGTGGGATCTTCTTGAAACAATTCAAAGCAATACCGAAGATTGGGATAACGACAAAGGTAAAGAAGCAGGTATAAACTATGAGTATGATTGTATTAAGTCTTTCGCTGAAACTGCTGATTTTCAAGAGCTTAGTGCTAAATATGGGCTTGATCCTCAAATTCTTATTGATTGTTTTAGAGCCTTTGCTTTTCATATTAATGCTCCTAAAGAAAAATGGGACATGTATCATGAGCCTTTTAAAGACACTTGCATGGAAAATGAAATTGTTATTAATGATAGCAATAAACATGATGAAACCTCTGAAAGTACTATTTCTTATAAGCATGTTAATTTTTGTGGAATACATATACCTTGTGAGAAGAATAAAATTGAATAAGAATATTGTATCACTCACAGGAATTAAAAAACTAGAATGTGGTATAGGGCTCTAAATGATCTTGGTAAAAAAGTGTGTGCCCTCTATCCTTTTATTTGTGAACTTTGCTTTGAAGTGGGTCATTTCAATTTTCAATGCTCAGGCCATAATAATAGCCCTTCTAATCCAATGAGTACTACAAGTTTGTATTGTGATGACATGATCACTCCTAATCAGCATGATGAACTTACATTATTTTTGGGGTGTGAAGAATTATCAAGAAAATCTTCTTTGGTAGATATGAGTGCTTTTGATATGAATAGCATCCTACATGGTTACCATCTTTATTGTGTTGATAATTTCCACACAAATACTTACATACAAAATATTATAAAAGATGAGGTTTTACCAAAATATGACAGGACTAATATGTGTTTTGATCTTATTAATGAAAAAGGAGGAATCCTCCAAAGTTTCTTATATTGTCTCTAACAATAAACCAGGGTATATGGAGAAGCTTCCTTTCAAGCCTCTCGCTCCTAAAGAGAAGAAGAAAAAGAATAAAATGAGGAGTAAAAGGAGAGAGGAAACAATATTTTCCCCTAAGCATGTTGCTCCTATTATATTTTTTGATGAGTCTAAACTCGATGATGTTCCTATGCCTGTTACCTATAGTAGTGATCATGATTGGGAAAAGCACACTACTTTTGATATTGAAAATCTCTTTGGTACCAATTCTCAAAATGATGATATTAATAATTGTTGTACTATTAGTGCTACCCATGTTCCTTCCAATGATGATACGTTTACAAATGAGCACACTTTGGAAGATAACTATTATATTGCTTATGATGATACTATACCTCCAATATATGATGATTGCAATGATGAATATGGTATTTTCAGTCCACCTACTATTGAGGAGGAAATTAATTATGATTACAATATGCCTCCTATATTTTATGATTATGGTGATGAGAATAATAATGATAGCTATTTTGTTGAATTTGCTCCCACTACAACTAATAAGAATGACTATGTTTATGTGGGGAGTATTAATTCTTTTATGCATATGGCTCATGATAAGAATGTTTTAGTGATAGTTATATTGTTAATATTATTCATGATGCTACTGAAAGTTATTATGAGAGAGGGAAACATGGTTTTATGCATCTCAATAATATTAAGTTTCCCCTCTTTATGTTGAAAGTCTTGAAGTTGCACTTTTTCGCTTTCCTATGCTTGTTGCTTTGTGATTTCATGACTTGTTTCTTTACAAGATTCCTATGCATAGGAAGTGGGTTAGACTTAAATGTGTTTTGAATTTGCTTCTTGATGCTCTTTTTTACTTCAATTCATATTTCTTATGTGAGCATCTTCTCAAACTATCATCCCTAATTTAAAGGCGTTAAAGAAAAGTACTTCTTGGGAGATAACCCAATAGTTTTCTTGAGTCTTGGAAGTTATTACCACTGTAATAACTGCTCCTTATCCTTTTTTATTTGCTTTTTGTGCCAAGAGTAAACCTCTAATGAGAGAGAAGTAAGATTTGGGAAAGTTGCTGTCCCGAAACAGATTTTTTGTGCTTCGCTATAAAAATTCGTATAAAATCTCTGTACGTCGGTTTGAGCTGTAAATGTTTGTGCTTCTGCCCCAGGTTGTGATACAACTTTCGTTAGTTCAAGACTTTTCGATTTGAGCAATAGAAGGTCTTCGAAAAAATTGGTTTTTACCTGTTGGTCTGTTTTGACAGATTTCTGCCATTATTTGCATTTGCTTCTTGTTGATTCCTTTTTGGGTTCTTTTTGGGGAATTGAGATATTTGAGTGAAGTGCTACAGTAGCTTGTGTTTTAATGGAAGTTTTATTGGTGTTGGAACTGAACCCAAAGACTTATTATCTTGAGTGCACTAATGTTGCTAATAAAGATTGTGTGAAGTTTTATATGAAGGAAAAATTTCAGGTGTAACGGAAGAATGATGTAATGATATGAAGAATGGACTAAAGCTCAAGCTTGGGGATGCCACCCCATGTCACCCCAAGAAATATCCAATAAGTACAAGCGTCAAAGCTTGGGGATGCCCAAGGCATCCCCTTCGTCATCAATAAAAATCTCAGGTCTTTCTAGACACTTCATTTTTATTGTTTCATGCACAGTTGTGTTGTTCTTGGAACGTCTTTGTTTTTGTTTTTAGTTTTCTTTTTCTTGGTTTACTTAAATAAGTTGGTTGGATCCCAACACACTTCTTTTAGAGAGAGACACACCCCGTTATTAATTGCCAAGAACACTCTAGTTTTCATTCTTATTGTCTTGTGAGTGTTCTCTTTTGCTAGCACTGTGTTTAGCCTTAGTTTTCTTGTGCTTTCAGCTTAGAAATTTTTAGTTATTCTTTATGGATTTGTGAGACAAGCTCACTGATCTTTATTTATTATTATCTTTGTGAGTTGTTTCAAATAAGTCGATTGGTGTTGGGAGAGAGTAGAAAGCTTCATGCTTAAGTGGTATAAAAGGAGCTTGTTTTTGACTGTGACTTAGACTTTATCATGCCATGCTTGATATTGTTTTGGCTTTATGCTTAGTGATTTTTGCTGTATATTCATGCTTTTGTTTACCTTCCAAATTAAACTTGTTATGAGAAAACTAGTGATTAAAGCTCTCACGAACTTGATGGCACACTTTACTTTTCTTGCCCTTAATAAACTTGAACCATTATGTCGTCTATGTTGTATATGCTTGCACTTATATGTTGGGGATTAGTAGAACCATACTATCATGGGGAACGCTTTCAACATTGCACTTGTACTTTGTACCTAGTTGATATCATGCTCTTTTGTCTATGGATGTCATCGGTGTGAAATGAAAGGGGAGCTTGTAAGTCCATGGAGTTATGTATGTGTGTTAGAGAAACGCTTGGGCCGCCGGTCTAATCCATGCCTAATCATGGTGGAAACCTGCAGCGTAACCATAATGAGCTGTCTATGAAGCATTCTTCTTATAAAAAAAAGAGTCAGATATTGAGAAAAGGAGAAAAAAAAAAGAGATATGAGAAAAGAGGAAAGAGAGAAAAAACACCATTTTCCCATGGTAAATAAGAAGATTGCCGAGATGCTCGTTGTCTGCTTGCCTTGTCATTTTGATATGGTGATTCTTCCGTATCATCGGGCAAGAGGTACCTCGTTGGCGGTTCTCTATGATACACATGTACTTATTATGATAAGAACTTACCGGTAACTAAACTTGAGTAGCATGAGGAGCGGTCCTCGTATTCAAGGGACATGAGATTTCCAACTTATACTTTGTTAAGCATATACTCCATAGTTTGTTCACTTTAACCTTAATCACTTCAAGATGCTTATGATAGGGGCAATGAGAGCTAAAAGCTAATAAGTACCATAATTTTTGGAAGCTCTTTATGAAACTTGAATCCCTGCTTCCTTCTATGAAGGCCTTTCTTTTACTTTTATGTTGAGTCTCCATCTTCTATCTTTATGCACCTATTGAGAGAGCATAGTGGCCATTCTTAGTTCTATGTGCATTGTCCCAAAACTTGTTGATTGATGCATAACTTTGATATTGCTTGTTCTTAAACTATTTGTATCTAGTCACCCTTATGAACTTCGAAGGTGTCTGATACGTCCATTTTCCATCACTATTCTATGTCTTAATTCACTATTATTCATTGATATATTTCGTATTAAGAGGCGATACTTATGTTATTTCATCTATTTTTGCATGGTTGATGACTTTTGGAGCATGGACCGCTGTAGTCAGGATTCTGATGGAAAAGGTGCTATTTGGAGGCAAAATTTGCGAAGATCAGAAAATCTGGGAAAACATACGGCAAATCTTATTTTTTCAGAAGACTCAGGATGCCAGAAGATGGAGTGGAGGTGGGCCACAGGGGGCCCACACCACCCCATGGCGCGGGCAGGCCTAGGCCGCGCTTGGGAGTTGTGTGGCCACCCTGGCCCACTCCAGCCTCTCCCCTCTGGCGTATATCATCCCCACGAAACCCTAAGACTCACGGAGCGACCACAGAAAGATTCCGCCGTATCTGCGGGGTAGAAAACACCGAGAGAGAAAGATCTCTCCGGCAGACAGATTTCTACCGGGGGAATTCCTTCCCGGAGAGGGGAGATCGTCGCCATCAACACCACCATCAAGGTGGACTTCATCGGGATCATCATCATCATCACCACCATCATCACCATCAGCACCCTCATCACCATCTCCATATTGCTATAATAATTGCGTTGAATCTTGCATAGTTCATAGGGGAAACTTTCCCGGTGTTGATTACTCTTTGTAGTTGATGCTATTGAGTGAACCATTGAATTATTGTTTATGTTCAGATTGTTATACATCATTATTCCATATCTGATCATGATCCATATGATGTCTTGTGAGTAGTTCATTTTGTTCTTGAGGACATGGGAGAAGTCTTGTTGTTAGTAGTGGAGTTGCGTTGAGAAAGATTCAATAGATTGTTATTTAAGTTGTGGTGTACTTCTTCTAGTGGTGTCATGTGAACGTCGACTACATGACACTTCACCTATATGGGCCTAGGGGAATGCATTGTGTATTTGGCTACTAATCGTAGGGGTTCAGAGTGATGTAAACCTGAACCCCCGTTAAGAAACCATTGCACAAGGGACGTAAGGGTCTTACAGTTTAAAGTTGTGGTTAGGTTTCTACCTTAATTACTTTCTTGTACTTACAGATGTTTGCAAGGGGTATAATCACAAGTATGTATTAGTCTTGGATGGGGCGGTACATTAGCACAGGTTCACCCACACAACACTTAGCAAGCTAGAGAAGATTAATCAGCTATATGAAGCGAAAGCACTGATGTCTTTCCATGTGTCCTCGAGCGTTTGGTCATCTATAGAAATACAACCGGCTTGTCCTTTGCTGCATAAAGGATTGGGCCACTTGTTGCATTTATTCCTACTGTCTTTTATTTACTCGTACTTTGTTTACTTGCTTTATCGAAACCCCTAAAAATCCATTTGCTAAGTATTTGCAGAGAATTCCTGATCCATACCACTAGCCGGCACCTTCTGCTCCTTGTTGGGTTCGACACTCTTACTTATCGAAAATACTGCGATACACCCCCTATACTTGTGGGTCATCAAGACTATTTTCTAGCGCTGTTGCCGGGGAGTGAAGCGCTATTGGAGAGTGGGCGGTAAAGGAAACTTCTACTGTGAGTATTGTTTACTTCTGCTAGTTGCTTTATTTTTGTTATGGATAATTCGCTGAGTTTCTTATTTGGTAATGCTACTACCACTGTTAAGGTAGTAGATAAGCCACCACCTGCTGAGAAAGATGTTTTCAAAATACCTACAAGAATTATTGATCGTGTTATGGATAACTACTATGTTGGGGATGGGCTGTCCATCGGTGATCATTTACTCTTTATACACGAATTATGCGGGTTGTTCAAGTGTGCAGGTATTACTACAGATCAAGTTAAGAAGAATTTATTCTCATTATCACTGAAAGGAAGAGCTGAGGAATGGTATAAGCTGCTGAAGAATGGTCAAGCTCTGGAATGGGAGGAAATAGTGCCTCTCTTTTATTCAAAGTTTTATCCTCCTAGTGAGATTCATAAAGATCGGAATCAAATATACAACTTTTGGCCTCTTGAGAGAGAGAGTACAGCTCAAGCTTGGGGGAGATTGAAGTTACTAATGCTCAAATGTCCCATTCATGAGCTCCCCGACAATATTATTATCAATAACTTTTATGCAAGGCTCCCTCTACATGATAAAGATTTATTGGATGCTTCTTGTGCTGGATCATTCACTCGTATGGAAGAAGATGCTAAATGGGATCTTCTAGACCGTATTCAAGACAATGCTGAAGCTTGGGAGAATGACAAAGGTAGAAAGTCAGGTATAAATTATGATTATGAATGCATTGAATCTTTTATGGGAACTGATGACTTTCAAAATATTAAAAATGCTTATGGTCTAGACTCTCAAGCTATTGCTTCTTATTTTAAGGCTTTTACTTCCTATATTGAAGTGCCTAAAAAGAAGTGGAATAAGTATCATTAACCTTATAAAGATATTGCTAAGAGTGTTCCTGCAAGAAATACTGAAGTTTATACTGCTAATCATGTTTTACTTGAACCTTATATTGAGAAAATGCCTTTTCCAGTTAAGGTCAAGGAACATTCTATGTTAGCTAGTATGGTTAATGAAAGTACTAGTAAAGCTGTTGAACCTGATAAACAAATGGTTGATGAACCTATAGTAGAAAATGTGAAAGACTTTGTCACTAAGTATGAAAAAGAGGGACACACTATCCTTTGTAAGGATACCTCTAATATTGTTTCACAAGGTAGTGTTATGAGAGCTAATATTCCCGTGTTTTCTGTTAGAATAAGTGATCATTGCTATGATGGTCCTTGTGATAGCTATATTGTTAAGTTTATGCATGATACTGAAAGTTACTATGAGAGAGGGAAAAGTGTTCTTATGTATCTCAATAATATTAAGTTTCCTCGTTTTACGCTGAAAGTTTTTATGTTGCACTTGTTTTGCCTTCTTATGCAAGAAGCCTCTGGTTTCAACAACTTGTTTGTTTACAAAATCCCCTTGCATAGGAAGTGGGTTAGACTTAAATGTGTGTGTGTTTTTGCTTCTTAATGCTCTCTTTCACTTCAATTCATATCCCTATGAGAGCTTCTTCAAAATTATCATGCCCATCTTAAAGGCTATAAAGAAAGAGCTTTGAGACAACCCAATTTGTTTTGGCTTTCAGTTTGTTTTTGTTTCTTTGAGTCTTGGAAGTTATTACTTAGGTAATAACCTCTCCTTATCCGTTTCATTTGGTTTTTGTGTCAAGATCAACCTCTAATGAGAGATAAGTAAGATTTGGGGAAGTTGCTGTCCCGAAACAGATTTTTGTTCTTCACCGTAAAACTTCGTGAGAGATCTCTGTATGTCGGATTGAGCTGTAATTTTTTGTGCTTCTGCCCCAGGTTGTTATTTAACTTTCGTTAGTTTTGCACTTTTTGATTTGAGCAACATAAGATTTTCGAAAAAAATGATCTTTACCTGCTGGTCTGTTTTGATAGAATTTGCCAATCTTGCATTTGCTTCTTTATTCGATTTCCTTTTTGAATTCTTTTTGGGTTTTCGGAAGGAGTTGCCACAGTAGCTTATGTTTTGATGGTTTTCAGTTGAAGTTGAATTCAAAAGGTTTTATCACTTCATATATACTAATGTTGCTAATGAGAATTGTGTGAAGTTTTGTGTGAAAGAAATTTCCAGGAAGTGGAGACAATGGTGTAATAAGGAAGAGAAGGGTTTTATGACTCAAGTAATAAGTATATGAAGATGAAGATATTGATGTTATTCAAGTGGTGACTCCGAAAGAATCTACTAGATACCAAATTCAGAGACCTGCAGAGTCTGTTTCCAACTAGGTAACAGTTCTGGTAAGAAAAGTTCCGCGAAAATACAATCCAACTATATTTTTGCAGTTTTCAGTCAATAAGGAAAGTTTCGAAGCGAAAAAGGGACGAAACCGGAGCCGGGGTGGCCCACACCACCCCATGGCGCGGGCCCACCCCTGGCCGCGCCACCAGGTGGTGAGGCCACCCAGGACTCCGCCTCCGACTCGTTTTCTCCCAGTACCTTCCTTTTGAGAAGAAACTTTGTAATATATAACCCCTCGGATCTTCCGAGGTTCGTATATCGTGTTTTCGTCATGCTTTTGTTTCGATCTGTTTCTGCCAGGTAGAATCCCAGATTTGGAGCCACGATGTCTTCCTCTGGATCATCCAAGGGCGATTCCTTAGAAGATATCATCAACCCATACATGAGAGAATTGAAGATTCATCCCAAGGAGTTGTTGCTCGAAGGTGGAGAGGTCCGGATTAAAGAGGTTCAAGGCCCTAAAGGTGAAGGAAGTCTGGAGGACAGGATGGAAGCACTGGAGCATGAAGTCTTTAGGTATAGGAAGATGGCGGAGCACGAAGTGGATATCATCCATAAGATTTGTTCTGAACTCATCACCGAGCACCAAGAGACTTCGAACTCAAAGAAGTCCTCTCACTCCGCCAAACAACCAACAACTGCAAGCACGCCTTTATGACGTTCAAAATCAAAACTGTGAGTATGAGGCTAGATTTAAATGCATAAGTGCTCCTGCAAGTTTCAGGATGTTGGAAACCACGATGTCCTTTGTTGATGGGAAGCCTTTACCCTGGAAGACGGACGAAGATGAGAGGATACCACCACCACCAAAGGAGTAATTCATCATCAGGTTTGGCATCCCCTTGGTTTGTTCCAAGCTTGGGGGAGTGCCGCGGTATCATATCACTATCTTCTATCTTTTTACCTTATTAGTAGAGTCCTATCATGAATAGAGGAGTTATTTTGTAGTATGGTTTGCATTATGGAAGTGTCCCCTCTCTCGTTAGATATGTATCCCTTGGTGTGAGTTTCCGTTATGGAATATTAATGAGAAGTTCTATCATTCACTCTTTTGCATAACTTTTATTAGTTTTCAATTCGTGGTTATATGATTGATCTTGTTGTTAGTATTGGTATCACTTTGGGATCATTGAGTTAATTTAGTTGGTTTTGGCAAACCTGGCTCGGTCAGTAGCAACACCTTTTTGAGAGTTGAAAGAAAAAGATAGAAGTACTCTAAATAAAAATAATTTTCTTTCTTGATTTGCTCATAAGTCTAGTATTCTCTAGTTAAGATCTTTTGTGCTTCCAAGGAAGATTGGATGTTTGTCTTTATCATTTGTATGTTTGTTTATTTCCCTCAACTCTTATACTTGCTACCCAGACTTGCTAGCCAAAAACCTGTACTGAGAGGGTATTCTTCTCGTGCATCCACCTCCTTTAAACCAAAACCTTTGCCATTTGTGTCCACCATACCTACCTAGTAGCATTATTGCTATTCCAAGTAAATTCCTGTTTTGTCTACCTCCCAAATTAAACTTGTTATGTGAAAATTAGTGATTAAAGCTCTCACGAACTTGATGGCACACTTTACTTTCTTGCATTTAATAAACTTGAACCATTGGTTCCTTCTTTGTTGCGTTTATGCTTGCGCTTTATGAGTTGAAGTTGGCCGAACCATGTATCATGGGGACCGCTTTCAACACTTCATTGGTACTTGTACCTAGTTGACATCATGTTCTTTTGCTTATGGATCCCGACAGTGTGAAATAAAATTGGAACTTGTAAGATCATGGAGTTTATATGTGTGTTAGAGAAACGCCTGGGCCGCTAGCCTAAGCCATGCCTAATCATGGTAGAAACTTGTAGCATAACTATAGTGAGCATTCTATGAAGCATCCTCAATAAAAACCTATGAAAATAGCAAATAAAAGATCATTTGAGATGCTCACTGTCTGCTTGCCTTGTCATTTTGATTATGGGATAGCTCCTATGTCATGTGCAAGGGGTACCCCGTTGGCGGTTCTCAATGATACACATGTATTTACAATGACAAAAGCTTGCTCATGACTGAAGTTGAGTAGCATGAGGATCGGTACTCATAAGTAGGGGGCATGAGATTTCAACTTATAACTTGTCAAGCATATCCTCTTAGTTGTGTCACTTTAACCTTAATCACCTAAAGATGCCTATGATAGGGGCAATGCGAGCTGAAAGCTAGTAAGTATCATAATTTTTGGGAGCTCTTTATGAGACTTGCAATCCCTGCTTCCCTCTGCGAAGGGCCTTTCTTTTAATTTGTTGTTGAGTCAGTAAACCTACTCCCTTCTATCTCAACAAGCATTTTGAGTTGTTGTGTTTCATTCATTCATATGATGATTTATTCAATCATGTCTTATGTTCCTTGCTTTGCACATTGCTCTTATCTTGATGTTTACTACTTTGAAAGCTATCATTTGTAAACTCCAGCAAATTATCAACTATTCTTCGACCAAGAGCTAAGTTTGCCATTACCAATTATGATTCACTTTATGTATCTTTATTGTGTTTCCTTTACTCATTGCAAGCTGAGTTATATAATAGTGACTTGTCTTCTATTATGATCTATGTATTTGATGAATGTGATGCTTCTTGTCCGTATTCTTTTATCGACTCTTCACTCCATAAACCCGAGGTCATGTTTATTGAGCTCGGTTTACAGGGACAAGCAAAGTCTAAGCTTGGGGGGAGTTGATACGTCCATTTTGCATCACTATTCTATGTCATAATTTACTGTTATTCATTGATATATTTCATATTAAGAGATGATACTTATGTTATTTCATCTGTTTTTGCATGGTTGATGACTTTTGGAGCATGGACCGCTGCAGTCAGGATTCTGATGGAACGCTGAAGTTTGCATACTTTATCAACATCCTTAGGATCGACAAAACCTTCGGGTTGCATCATATACAACTCTTCATCAATGTTGCCATTGAGGAAAGCAGTCTTGACATCCATCTGCCATATTTCATAATCATGAAACGCAGCAATTGCTAATAAAATCCGAATGGACTTAAACATCGCTACGGGAGAGAAAGTCTCATCGTAGTCAACACCTTGAACTTGTCGAAAACCTTTCGCAACAAGCCGTGCTTTATAGACGGTAACATTACCATCCGCGTCCGTTTTCTTCTTGAAGATCCATTTGCACTCAACAGCCTTTCGGTCGCTAGGAGGGTCCACCAAAGTCCATACTTGGTTTTCGCTCATGGATCCCAATTCAGATTTCATGGCTTCTAGCCATTTCTCAGAGTCTGGGCTCATCATCGCTTCCTCATAGTTCGTAGGTTCGCTGTCTTCTACTAACAAGACAGTCAAGACAGGTTGCTGTACCACTCGGGAGGGGCACGCGACCTTGTCGACCGCGACGCTCAAGAGCAAGATCGTCCGAAGCTTCATGATCCTTATCATTAGCTTCCTCTATTATTGGTGCAGGCGGCACTGGAACAATTTCAGGTGCTGCGCTACTCTCCAATTCAAGAGAAGGTTCAATAACCTCGTCAAGCTCTACTTTCCTCCCACTCACTTCTTTCGAGAGAAACTCCTTCTCAAGAAAGGAACCGTTCTTTGCGACAAACACTTTGCCTTCGGTTCTGTGATAGAAGGTATACCCAATAGTTTCCTTAGGGTATCCTATGAAGACGCATTTCTCCGCTTTGGGTTCGAGCTTGTCGGCATCAACTTCTTGACGAAGCCGCATCCCCAAACTTTAAGAACGACAACTTAGGTTTAGCACCAAACCACAGTTCATACGGTGTCATCTCAATGGATTTAGATGGAGCCCTATTTAAAGTGAATGCAGCGGTTTCTAATGCATAACCCCAAAAAGATAACGGCAAATCAGTAAGAGACATCATCGATCGGACCATATCTAATAGGGTTCGATTCCTGCTCAGACACACCATTGCTACTGTGGTGTTCGTGGCGTGAGTTGTGAAACGATTCCACTTGCTTTGAGATGCGTGAGAAAATCATAACTCAAATATTCGCCCCCACGATCGGATCGTAGAAACTTAATCTTTTTGTTACGATGGTTCTCCACTTCATTCTGAAATTCTTTGAACTTTTCAAACGTTTCAGATTTATGTTTCATTAAATAGATATACCCATATCTACTTAAGTCATCGGTAAAAGTGAGAAAATAGCGATATCCACCGCCATTCGAAACACTCATCGGTCGCATACATTGGTATGTATGATTTCCAACAAGTCCGTTGCTCGCTCCATCATACCGGAGAACGGGGTTTTGATCATCTTGCCCATGAGGCATGGTTCGCATGTGTCAAATGATTCAAAATCAAGAGACTCCAAAAGTCCATCAGAATGGAGTTTCTTCATGCGCTTTACACCAATATGACCTAGACGATGCCACAAATAAGTAGTATTATCACTATCTACTTTGCATCTCTTAGCCTCAATGTTATGGATGTGTGTTTCATCCCTTTCAGATTTAGAAGAAATAAACCACTCACAAGAGGTGCATGACCATAAAAGATGTTACTCATATAAATAGAATAACCATTATTCTCCGATTTAAATGAATAACCGTCTTGCAATAAACACGATCCAGAAATAATGTTCATGCTCAACGCAGTCACATAATAACATTTATTAAGGTTTAAAACTAATCCCGAAGGTAAAACTAAGGAGAGCGTTTGACGGCCATCACATCAACTCTTGATCCGCTGCCAACGCGCATCGTCACCTCATCCCTATAAGCGCGTCTATTCCGCAGCTCTGTTTGAGTTACAAATATTAGCAACTTATCGGTATCAAATACCCGTGCACTACAACGAGGGCTAGTAAGGAAAACATCAATAACATGTATATCAAATATACCTTTGATGGTGCCAGCCTTCTTGTCCGCTAAGTACTTGGACAGTTATGCCCAAAGGACCCTTGTCCTTGCAATAGAAGCACTCGGTTCCGGCTTGGGACCAGACCTGAGCTTCTTCTCGAGGGGCATTACTGCGCTTCTTCTTGAAGGCTTATTTGCACCTTTACCTTTATTAAAGGAGGGCTTGTTGACCATCAACACATGATTATCCTTCTTGATGTCCACCTCCGCAGCCTTGACTTTGCGAAGAGCTCGGTGATCGTATCAGTGGAACCAATCTGATTATGAGTCACTACAAAACTTTTGTAGCTGGGAGGGAGTGATTGCAGAACCCTGTCAATCTTGAGCTCCTCTGGAATCTTGCAGTCCAGTTGCTCAAGGCGTTGAGTGTAGCCCGACATCTTAATGGCGTGCTCACTAACGGAACTCCCTTCCTCCATCTTGTAGTTAAAGAACTTCTCGGAGATCTCATATCTCTCAGAACGGGCCTGAGTCTGAAACATGGTTTTCAACTCTTCGAGAATCTCAAAGGGCCCGGGATAGTTTTCAAAACGATTTTGAAGTTCCGGTTCCATAGCAAACAACATGGTGCTCTTAATCACACCATAATCATATTTATTGTGCGACTGATAGACAGCTTTCTCATCAGCCGGCGCAGTTGCAGCAGGGGGGTTACCTAACGCTTTTTCAAGGACATAGTCCTTTTGTCCGCCAGACAGAATGATTCTTAGATTGCGGAACCAGTTGGTGAAGTTAGACCCATTGTTTCTAAGTTTTTCTTTCTCAGCAAAAACGTTGAAGTTGAAGTTGGACTTGGCCATGTGATCTACAGTATTTGCAAGTACAATTTAGACTATGTTCATGATAAATAGTTCAACTTTTAATCGAATTACTAGATGAACTCCCACTAAATTCAACATCCCTCAAGTTGTTTAGTGAACACGATCCAAATTCACCACACCTAATCCGATCTTCACGAGAAGAGATGTGGTTTAAATGGTGGACAACGAAGTGTCGATCATATCATTCATATGACTCATGCTTAACCTTTCGGTTCTTGTGTTCCGAGGCCATGTCTGTACATGCTAGGCTCGTCAAGCTAGACCCAAGTATTTCCGCGTGTGCAAAACTGGCTTACACCCGTTGTATGTGAGCGTAGAGTCTATAGCACCCGATCATCACGTGATGCTTGGACACGACGAACTTTCGCAACGGTGCATACTTGGGGAGAACATAGCTTTTATCTTGATCTTTAAGTGAGAAATCATCTTATAATGCTACCGTCGCGATCTAAGCATAATAAGATACATAAAAGGATAAACATCACATGCATATAACTTTATGTGACATGGTATAGCCAATCTTTGCACAATGATCTCCATCTTGTGCGTTCCGGCATGATCTCCATCACTCCACCATGATTGCCTCCACCACGAATAGCAACTACAACTATTGCTAACTACTTAGCGATAAAATAAAGCTATTACATGGCGTATAAGAAGTTGACTATGGGTCATACACAATTATAAAGACAACCATATGGCTCCTGCCGGTTGTGTACTCATCGACATGCAAGTCGTGAAACATTACAAAACATGATCATCGTATACAATATACACATCACATCTTGGGCCATACCATATCACAGAAAACACTCCCTGCAAAAACAAGTTAGACGCCTCTACTTTGTTGTTGCATGTTTTACGTGGCTTATGGGAGTAGATGCTAAGAACGATTCTTACCTACGGAAAGCCACAACGGTGATATTATGGTTGCCAAACTCGGTGTTAATACCATGACAACTATAGTGAGAAACCGACATCCACCACCGCATGTATGGTACAAGCCACGTCAAGTGCGGAGCCGGTCTCGCGAACGGCGTCGCGTAAGGTTGGCCTGGACCGCTTCAATCTCACTATCCCGCATCATAAGAAGAACACAAACAAGAGGCGTGCAATAGAAAACATCAACGCCCGCAACAACCATGTTGCGTTCTACTCGTGAATCACATCTACGCATAGATCTAGCTCGATACCATCAAGGGTTTCGCAGCATAGTAAATCAAAATTTTCTACGGAGCGAACAGAGGAAAGCCAAGATCTAATCTAGGAGATGCAAACAACGAGAGATTGGATTAGATCTTCATACCCTTGAAGATTCAAGACAGTGAACGCTAAATCGGAACGTGGGTGATGTAGTCGTACTCGCTTCTCCTCCTCGCGATCCGATCTAGTACCACAAGTGGCGGTGCCTCCGTGAGATGCACACGTGCAGCACCTCGGCGTCTCCTCCTTCCTTGGACCAGCCAGTCGGGTGGAGAGATGGATTGGATCTATAACACGACGGCGTGGTGTATATGGTGGAGAATTTCTGCAGCAGGGCTTCGCCTACAAACAGTCGGGAGGGAGAGAGGAAGGCAGCAGGGCTACTAGGGCTTGGAGGAAGGTGTGTGGGGGGGAGGGGGCGCACCAGCCCTCTATATATAGAGGGGGGGTGCGGCCAGCCCTCCATCCTCCAAGCCTATCTCTAGTTTAAACGATTTAAACTTTCCCTTATCTAGAAACCCTATCTCTAGTTTAAACGAGTTTAAACTTATCTAGGATCGGCTGGGCCCTATGGGGCCTTGTGCCCCCCAATGCGGCCAGGACACTCCCTCATAGGCCCATGCCCTCCCGGAAGGTGGGGCCACGTTGGTCCCCTTCGGAAGGTTCTAGAAGCTTAGGTACAATACCGATTAATCCTAACAATTCAACTCCAAAAACTGCACTACCTTATATGAATCTTATTCTCGGACCACTCGGAACCTCTCGTGATGTCCCGGATCCCATCCGGGACTCCGAACAAAAATTCATAAACCAAGTATCCAATCTATCCTAGCGTCGAGATACGTTAAGTGTGTGACCCTGCGGGTTCGAGACTATGCAGACATGATCTTCTATCAATAATCAACAATGGGTGCAGGCACCCATATTGACTCCACACATTCATCGATGATCATATCGGATGAACCACGATGCCAGGATTCAATCAATCCCATATATATATTCCCTTCGTCTCGCGATATTTTACTTGCCGAGATTCGATCGTCGGCATGGTCATACCTAGTTCAATCTCGTTCACAAAAAGTACTTTACTGTTCCGTAATCCGATATCACTTTGTGATTAACTCCTTAACCACATGCTTGCAAGCGGTGTTGATATCGACACGAGTGGGCCCGAAGTATATCTCTCCGACTTGGGAGGGACAAATTCCATCTCGATACATACAACCCAACAGATACTTTCCGATCACCTGAGAGACACCTTTATGATCACCCTCTCATAGGATGACGTTTGATGACCTCAAAGCTTTCTTCCGGTACCAGGGAGTTGCATTATCTCATGGTCTAAGGAATACAATATTTGACATAGGAAAAGCTTCGCAAAGATGAACACGATGAAACGATCTAATTGCTTTGCTTAGTTTGGGTCTGTCCATCACATCATTCTCCCAATGATATGATCTCATTATCAATTGACAACTCATGTCTATGGTTAGGAAACCTTAACCATCATTGATCAATGAGCTAGTCCATAGAGGCGTACTAGGGACACGGTGTTGTTCACAAACCACACAAGTATTAATGTTTCCGCTTAATACAATTTTAGCATGGAATATAAACTTTATCATGAACAAGAATTATAATAATAACATCTTTATTATTGCCTCTAGGGCATAATTCCAACAGTCTCCCACTTGCACTAGAGTCAATAATCTAGTTTACATTTGGCAACAATCTCACACCCAGAAGATTCAGGATGCCAGAAGATGGAGTGGAGGTGGGCCATAGGGGGCCCACACCACCCCATGGCGCGGGCAGGCCTAGGCCACGCCTGGGAGTGGTGTGGCCATCCTGGCCCACTCTAGCCTCTCCCCTCTGGCGTATATCATCCCCACGAAACCCTAAGACTCGGGGAGCGACCACGAAGATTCCATGCCTCTGGGCGGAAAACACCGAGAGAGAAGATCTCTCCATGTACAGATTTGGGAATTCCTTCCCAGAGAGGGGAGATCATCGCCATCAACACCACCATCAAGCTGGACTTCATCGGGATCATCATCATCATCACCACCATCATCACCATCAACACCCTTATCACCATCTCCATATTGTTGTAACAATTGCGTTGAATCTTGCATAGTTCATAGGGGAAACTTTCCCGGTGTTGATTACTCTTTGTAGTTGATGCTATTGAGTGAACCATTGAATTATTGTTTATGTTCAGATTGTTATAAATCATTATTCCATCTCTGATCATGATCCATATGATGTCTTGTGAGTAGTTCGTTTTGTTCTTGAGGACATGGGAGAAGTCTTGTTGTTAGTAGTGGAGTTGCGTTGAGAAAGATTCAATAGATTGTTATTTAAGTTGTGGTGTACTTCTTTAGTGGTGTCATGTGAACATCGACTACATGACACTTCACCTATATGGGCCTAGGGGAATGCATTGTGTATTTGGCTACTAATCGTAGGGGTTGAGGAGTGAAACCTGAACCCGTTAGGAAACCATTGCACAAGGGACGTAAGGGTCTTAGAGTTTAAAGTTGTGGTTAGGTTTCTGTAATTACTTTCTTGTACTTATGGATGTTTGCAAGGGGTATAATCACAAGTATGTATTAGTCTTGGATGGGGCGGTACATTAGCACAGGTTCACCCACACAACACTTAGCAAGCTAGAGAAGATTAATAAGCTATATGAAGCGAAAGCACTTGACAGTCTTTCCATGTGTCCTCGAGAACGTTTGGTCATCTATAGAAATACAACCAGCTTGTTCTTTGCTGCATAAAGGATTGGGCCACTTGCTGCATTTATTCCTACTGTCTTTTATTTACTCGTACTTTGTTTACTTGCTTTATCGAAAACCCCTAAAAATCCGTTTGCTAAGTATTTGCAGAGAATTCCTGATCCATACCACTAGCCAGCACCTTCTGCTCCTCGTTGGGTTCGACACTCTTACTTATCGAAAATACTACGATACACTCCCTATACTTGTGGGTCATGAGTGTCCTATGCATTTATGTTTGCTACTCTATGAGGGACAAGCTGAATGCCACTATGCTATGTTTTCTTTATGTGAAACAAACAAATGTCTTGCAAAGCATTGTTATTCATGAATCTTTTGTTTGTGCCTTTTCATGTTACAACATAGTTGCTATGTCTTATTGTTAGAATTATATCTTTCATGCTATGTTAAAGTACTATGATCCTAGCTATCCATGTCTTACAAATACTTTGATCAAGTCTATGATGGTGCATGTCACCTCAAAAATTATTCTTTCTTTTTATCACTTACCTACTCGAGGACGAGCAGGAGTTAAGCTTTGGAATGTTGATACGTTGCTAATGTATCTATAATTTTTGATGTTCCATGCTTGTTTTATATTTACCTTCTTATGTTTTGTCCACACTTCAGAGTATTTTTATACACTTTCTTGGACTAACCTATTAACAAGATGCCACAGTGTCAGTTGCCTGTTTTCTGCTGTTTTTGGTTCCAGGAAAGTCAGAAAGTCAATATTCTCGGAATTGGACCGGACAAAAGGCAAAGTTGATATTTTACCGAAAGACACATGGAGTCCGAAGGAGAGACGAAGGGGGGGCACAGGGCGGCCATACCACCCCTTGGCGCGGCAGCCCTAGGTCGTGCCAGGGCATGGTGTGGGCCCCCTGGCCGGCCACCGACCTTGCCCCTTCTCCTATAAGAAGCCCCAGGGACAAAAACCCTAAATCGGACAGCCTCTAGCCACAAAAAGTTCCACAGCACCGCAGCCACCGAAGGGGAGATTCGGGGGACAGAAAGTCTCTATTCCGGCATCCTGCCGGGATGGGGAAGTGCCTCCGAAGCCATCTCCATAGATCTCCACCACCATCTCCATCGTCGTTGCTGATTCCCATGATGATGAGGGAGTAGTTCTTCCTCGAGGCTAAGGGTTCTACCGGTAGCTATGTGTTCATCTCTCTCTCTCTCTATGCATGATCCTATTGTGATCATGAGCTTTGTAATCAAGTAGATCTACTTTGCTACTCAAGTGCTTTAATAGATCTCTGGCTCTCCCCATGTGTGTGAAAGTGACAGCGTGCACACCATGGTGGCACTTAGGCTAGAGATTGCAATTACTTATTATGAGTTATATTTGGAGTTGGATGTCTCTATGAAATTGTGGTGTTTGTTGGAACCATCTAGAGCTCAAGCTGACAGTGTGAGGTTATCTAGATGGGGAAAGCGAACTTTGAGGTGTGTTGTTATAGCCCTACCATGGATTAAAGTGTCCAACCGGAGAGTAGTTAAGAGTACTATCATAAGAAGAAGATATTTATATGAGAGTTTTCACTAGCGAAAGTATGATCCCTAGGCCTTGTTTCTAAGCATCGAAACACCGTTTGCAACTAGATCTGTTACATGTTTGCTTGCTGTCATCTTTATTTCAGTTTACCTTTAGTCTCTTCCACGCCATCAAAGTATTTTCTAGCACCGTTGTCTTTTATCAATACCACTTGTATTTCACTATCTCTTCGCCGAACTAGTGCACCTATACACCTGACAAGTGTATTGGGTGTGTTAGGGACACAAGATACTTCTTGTATCTTGATTGCAGGGTTGCTTGAGAGGGATACCTTTGACCACTTCCTCCCTGAGTTCGATAAACCTTGGATAATCCACTTAAGGGAAACTTACTGCTGTTCTACAAACCTCTGCACTTAGAGGCCCAACAACTGTCTACAAGAATAGAAGTGCGTAGACATCAGGGTTGCAACCACTTTTCCTAGTTTTTTTAGTGGTTCCTCCAACATTTCCCTGCCAGTAGAAATGTTCAAATCGCTGGCATTGCTGCAATTTGCTGGGCTATTTGGAAAACTCGTAATAGAGCCTGCTTTGAGGGTAAATTGATCTATTCTCTTGTTGAGCCAATATGCCATGATTCTATTTTTATGAAATATTGGGCAGGTATCCACCCCTAGTGGACCAAAATGCATTAAGATCTAGAGCTGATGCATTAGTAGATGTAGCTAATGGAAGAAATCCTGATGATCCTCGTATTAGGAGGCTAAATCATCCAAGACGGTGATAGGCATGAGCAGGTCTCTGAAGATGAAGAGAACCAAGGGAACCCTTGAAGTTTTTGAAGAAAGATGTTCTGATGCTTTCGAGTTGGTCTTCCGCTGGCATCTAGAGTTGTTCAATGTGTTTTGTTGTCTATTTGGTGTTATGTTTGACGACCTGCTGCTAGTCAGTCACACGTGTTGTTCCTCATCGTGATGTTGTTCTTTCTGTTCTAGTTGTAGTTTTACTTCTACCTAGGCATTTTCTAGGCCAGTCTGAGCATGGACCGAACCTAACAAAACCCGCCCAGACAAATCCCCGGCCCAGACCGCGGGGCTTAAAAGCCCCGCCCGTTGGGCTTTTTTCGGACCAGGCCAAGCTGCCCATGTCCAGGTATAGTTTTACCAAAACCTTTAGTTTTTGAGCGTTAGACTACTAGGGAAATGCATATAGAAAAAACCCTACCGCCGACGCACTGAACTATGGGCCCGCCAGCGCTACATACTGCTGGCGCGTCTAGTTCCAACTCCATCGGTGCTAATATTTTACCCTTAGTGGTCCTCCATCCAAATGTGTCAACGGTAAATCTACCAACCCCCAGCAGCCACCCGCGCGTAGCCCTAGCACAAAAAACACAAGTGCCCCAGCGCTAACCCCGCTCTTCGAGATACCATCGGCGTGAGCATCGCCGTTGCGGCCTTGTGCACCGGCGGTAGGCGAATTTAGTCCGCCGGCAGTAGCTCTTTTTCTAGTAGTGTTATCTTGCGAGCGGCACTCAGTAGCTATTTTACTTTCTTTTGCACCTGGATGCCGTTCTGTATGTTTTTTTATATATCTGATGATAATGAAAATCGATCCCGAGGGGATCGCTTGGAAAAAAAGTGTAATACTACGGAGTTCGGCCTGCCTACCGGCCCATTAAAACCAGCCTATTCTTATCTCACGGTATCCTAGTATCCTACTGCCATCGCTTCGATTCTTCACACGCTCCCCCCCACCCTGGGAGCACGTCTCGCATCGGCCGGATCCGCTCTAAAATTTCGTTTTCCCTCTCCACAATTCAAACCTCCCATCCCCAAATTCCAACCCGTGCACCTCCCTTCCCCTTCCCCCTCTCCTCCCCGCACCATGTCCCCCGCCGCGGCCGTCGCCGGCGCCGACGAGACGAGGCGCCTCGCGGGCGAAGTGGCGCGCGTGCTCGACGAGTGCCGCGCCTCCCTCGCCGTGCACCCGCGCAAGCTCCGGGAGCTCTCGGCGCTCCGCTCCTCCTCCGCCGCCGGCGGCCGCTTCCTCCCCGCCTTCTGCACCGCGCTAACCCCGCTCTTCGAGATCCTCCGCCGCTCCCCCGCCTCCGACCGCGTCGCCCGCTTCGCGGCGGCCTTCGCCTCCGCATCCGCGGCCGGGGGCAGCGACGGGTTCCTCGAGGGGTTCCTCCGCTTCCTCCTCGTCGGCTCCGCCGCCGCACACCGCCCCGCGCGCTTCCGCTCCTGCCAAATCATCTCCGAGGTGTGTTGGTTGTGTGACAGGTTTTCACCGCATTTACGAGCTACTTCATTTACTCTAGATGCGTGATTTCGTTTTGGCTAACTTCAGATTTCATTACTATTTGAGGAAAAGTTTCTGTTGCAAGCTAGGTTAATGCCGCGTTTGATTCTGCACCTCTTAGCCCGAACCTAATTTCCATCTGTTTGTATCACTCTGCTCCAATAAAACGTTGGTCAGTGACTTTAAAACCCTTATAGATTCAAAAAAAAAAGTTTAAAACTTTAGACACCTGCTGCTTCCATGCTGTTTAGGTTACTAGTTTCTGTCAGCGTTTTAATTTGGTTGTGAGCAATATTGCAATCTGAGCAATTCCTCATTCAGGTAGTGTGAGGAGTACCAGTTCGACCTAAGTTACTTTAATCGCTGACTTTTCCATTTTTTCTCGTAGATTATAATGCAGCTGCCGGATGATGCTGAGGTGAGTGATGAGATTTGGGATGAAGTGATTGAGGGCATGAAGGTTCGGGTTCAAGATAAGATCCCTGCAATTCGGGTTTTCGCTGTTCGTGCAGTGTCACGTTTTGCGATTGACGAAGATGATGGTGGTATCATCGATGTCTTTCTTGAGACCCTGGAGAAAGAACAAAACGCTGTATGTCAGAACAATTCAGTACCCCAAATACTAATTTTACATTTGCCTCTGCATCTGATTGACTTATTGTTTTCATTTGATCAGGAGGTCCGGAAAGCAATTATTTTGTCTCTTCCACCATCAAATGCTACATTGGAGTCAATCATTGAATCAACGATGGACGCGAATGAATCAGTTCGTAGAGCAGCATATTCTGTGCTTTCAACTAAATTTCCCCTACAGAGTCTTAGGTGAGCAGCTGTTTCCATTGGAAGTAGAGATGCCAACTGACCAGTTCTTATTTATGAAATGCACATCCTTTAGCATGTGAGTGAATTGATGGTTTTCTTTTGGTTCAGCATCAAGCAGAGGACAACTCTCCTTCGCAGAGGTCTCTCAGATAGGTCCGTGTCTGTGAACAATGAATGCTTGAAGATGCTAAAGGATGAGTGGCTTGTAAAGCATTGTGGTGGAGATGTCATCGCCCTTCTCAGGCTTCTTGACGTTGAGACTTATGAGTCAGTTGGAGAATCTGTGATGGATGTTCTTCTGAAGGATGGTGCTGTGCGGGTACAAGATGGGCAGACTATCAGGCAGTACTTCACTGCAAATACTGCTGATGATGGTAAATCTCAAGAAAACCACACGCCTTTGTATGTAATTTAGTTCTTTGCAGATTTCCATTAATTTGAATATGACAATAGTGAAGACTTATTCTCCAAGATGGGAGCATGTGATTGCACTTCAATGAAATAAGTAAACCTGAAACAGAAAAAGGAAAGCAAGATGCATACCCAACCCAGCCAAAGTGCTGTTTTATTCTCAAACTGATTTTCTAGTATAGGGGTACACCAAAGGATCAATTATTAGGTTCATAAAGTTTGTCGTTTGACTTCCCATCCTAACTCTTCTGCTGCTGTTTGATATCATCACCTGCACTACATCTTTAGCAGAACAAGTTTCCAATATTAAACTTATGGATGCTGAGGTTGCTCTTTACTGGAAAGTCATGTGCCGGCATTTGCAGGCTGAAGCTCAAGTAAGAATCAATTCGTTTTAGTTTGCTATGTACCACAATTATTGAAATATCATTTATAGCGTTCCTATGAGGAGATAGTGATGCATGTAAATATTATTGCTCTAGTTTTTCAAACCTGGAAAACAGCTGCAAATCATAGAACTATGCTCATGGTGAAACCTTAATCTCTGAGATTGAACAATATGCTCATTTCATTTCTATCCTTGACTTGGTTATCATGTATGCTTATGCTGGCTACTGCGCATGTTTGTTATGTTGTGATTTGTCTAAAAAATATCTTTATAATGGAGAATGAGTTCATTGCTCCTATGAAATGTAGTGTTGTAATTGTTGGAAAAATTCATCGCAATGCTATCCTACAAATAAAAAACCACTTAGGAATTTTTCTTAGGGCTACATCTCCAAAATTCGTACAAAATCCTTTGAATGAAATAGGCAATTTGTGCGAAACTAAATGATCTAGTGCAGAATCAATCATCATAGGGTTCCCTCTGTCATTCAAGTAGGCTACATGTTGTAATACTCCATCTCATAAACACGTGTTATTTGGAAATTCAGACGGTGACAGGACTAATGATGCCTGCAGTTACCAACTTTCCATGTTCTTGGATGTAGTTTTGAGTGTGTATTAGAAAACATGCTTTCTGTTAATATTCAGAGGAAGCATTTGAATTCATTAAGGGTAATGGTTATTGCGTTAAACCTACTGATACTGGCTTATTCATGGGTGAAAATCATCATAATGTTCAAATATACGCTGATGGTTTATTTGGTTAAACTAGAGTATTAAGGCTCAGTAATTATTCTTCAGGTCAAAGGCTCAGAGGCTGCAACTACTACTGGGACAGAGGCAGCAGTATATGCTTCTGAGGCATCGGATAAAAATGATCTTCTTGAGGGTGTCCTGCCTAGCACAGTTGCTGAGTATGTTGATTTGGTAAAAGCGCACCTTTCAGCTGGTAAGCATAAATAATGGTCTACTTTTTAAAACTGGTCAGTGTGTGAATGTTCAGGAGACTGGCTTGACCGGTCCAACCGCAGGTTAAATATATTTTCAGATCAGTTATATGTCATTATCAATTTGTTATCTCTGGAGAACACCTATTATATACATACAATACTATCCACAAAGATGATAGCCTAGTTGGTATCAACCTTCTGAGTACAAGCGACTTGGTAGCTTAGGCTTGATCCCTGAATGTGACACTTAATGTTTTCCCAAATGGTCTTAAGAGACAAACTGGACTGGGCCATGTGCTGTTTTCGTTCTTTTTCTTCTATTTTACAACTATGCAAATTATAATGTGCTAGCCTTTCTTAAATCCATCAGAAATGAAGCTCAGATGTAACTACTTATTCCATTTCAGGATCAAATTATCACTTTGCGTCACGGCAACTGTTGTTGCTCGGTGGAATGCTTGACTTTTCTGATAGCATGAACAGAAAAGTTGCTGGTTCATTTCTGTACGAGCTTCTAATCATACCTCTTGAACATGAAGTTGATGAAGATGGTAACCAGATTGCGATTGGAGATGGTGTGAGTCTTGGAGGGGACCGTGAGTGGGCGAAAGCAGTCTCAGAATTGGCTAAAAAGGTCCATGCTTCTGTTGGTGAATTCGAAATGGTGATTGCCACTGTTGTTGAAGAATTGGCTAGACCATGCAGGGAGAGAACTGCAGATTTCATGCAATGGATGCACTGTCTGGCGGTGACAGGTCTTCTTCTAGAGAATACTTCAACCTTACGAAGCCTGGAAGGCAAAGCAATTGAACCTACCGAACTGCTTCAGTCATTGTTGCTTCCTGCAGTAAGTCTGATTGTTATGCAACCCCCTAGGTGTATAGTATACTTGATATGCTAATATTATATATACTTTTCTAGGTTCTAATTGCTTGTGGTCTTGAGGTTCATGAACTCAGCACTGGTTCTAAATTTGTTACCCTTGATCTTAAACCATGCAGGCAAAGCAGAATCATGTTGATGTGCAGAGGGCTGCTTTAAGATGCCTTTGTCTTTTTGGCTTATTACAGAATCAACCAGGTACAGAGTTGGTGAAGCAGTTGCGTTCATCATTCATCAATGGACCTGACCTGGTTAGTGCCATGGCATCCAAGGCCTTGCTGGATCTTGTGACTTGGCATGGTCCACAAGTATTAGATCAAGCTATTGGCATTGAACCAGATGCTAACGATGAGAAGACTCAGTTCGCTCCTGTGGACATCTCTGATTTGAATGATGATGATCTAAACGTTGGAGTTCTTAGTATTCTGTTTTCTGGATTTCATAAAGATGACTGGGAATTCAGCCTAAAGGGCGATAATCATGATAATGTCCCAACCATTCTTGGTGAAGGTTTTGCAAAAATTCTTCTTCTGAGTGAGAACTATGCAAGTATATCCTCTGATTTGCATCCTGTTATCCTAGCTCAACTTGTAAGATTATATTTCTTGGAGGGAACCAAGGAGCTCGGAAGGTCAATTACTCATTTTGCACCCTATATATTTTTCATTATTTTCCGCAGCATCCTGACATTCTTTTATTTATCCAGATTGAAACAGTGTCTGTCTGTCTTCTTTCTGCATTATCCATCCCTTTCAGACAAGCACAAGGCAAGTTGATAATACAGATTGTACAATGTTTTCCAGATATTATTTCAAAAAGATTTCACACTAAAACTACTGACCGCATCTTTCTTTTTTATAGAGGTGTGTCTCTAGTGCATTTGTGCCACTCATGAGAGCCCTGTGGCCAGGTATATACGGTAATGCTGGGGGTAGTGGACCTGTTGTTTCGAAAAGGCGTAAGCATGCGGTCCAAGCTGCTCGTTTTATGGTTCAAATGGTACAAACTCCATTATTTTTGACGGAAGCTACAGAGCAAGCTACTATGAGTCCTGAAAGCCTTTCGAGGTCACCAAGTACATCCGTTGATTTTGACATCAGCGAGGAAGGGCTTGCCATCCGTATTGCAGTGGAGGTACTGTAAATAGCTTTCGAGATCCACCACATGCTTCTATAGTTGTACTGCAACTCTGTGATGCACTGAACTAAATTTTGCCTCAAGCGTATTGTACCAAATTCTGGAATAAAATCTACCAAGAATTGTGTGAACTGATATCAAATGCTTGGAATGTTCCAGGTAGCAAATTTCCAAGATAAGAAGAGCGCGCCTGGGAAAGCATACACAGTGGCTCTGTGCAAGGTTGCTGTGCTTCTAAGATTCAGGCAATCAGAACAGAAGGCCATCAAATGCATGAGAGGATTGGTAAGCACATTGGCTGCTTCAGCGGCTTCTGATAAGGACCTTATCAAGGAGCTTGCTCAAATGGCATCCAGGCTTAAGTCACTTGATGAGTCCCCAGAAGAAGAACTGCCACAAGATCAAGCTGATGCCATATTCCGTATGTCCGACAATTCGCATCATACACACATTAACAGATGTCTTGATTTTTCTGTGACCTCACATTCCTCATGATTTGCATTGTATCTTGTTCCTGTTCTCTCAGAGAAACTAGGACTGGGTGGTGGCATCAAGTTGGATGCTAATCCAGTGGTGCCACCAACACCAGCGCCACGGTCAGTCAGGGCAGCTCCTGCCAGGAGAAGAACTAGACGAGCGCCATCGTCTAGCGATGACAGCGAAGCAGAAGCGGAAGCTGAAGCGGAGAGCTTGGGTGTAACATCTGTGAGTAGGGTTCCAGCCACTCCCAGCATGACCGCGGCACGTGCTCAGAGAGCAAGCAAGACCGCGGCACTCAGCAAGTTTACTGCCGCGGCTCCTTCTGACAGTGAACAAGACGAGCAGTCCGATGTGACAACTGATGAGGATCCCTCCGACGAGGAGTCTTCGTAAGCTTCTGGTGAACCGAGTGATCTGCTGACGTTCTTGAACGGAAGAACCTAGTAGTAATTTGCTAGTACTTAAATGTATGTTGTTGACTGATGAGATTGTCTTCCTACACTGGCAGTATGTACTGTTTCGTTTGATGCTCTTCAGTTCGCTAAGCTGGAAAGTGTATGCTGTGATCAAACCTAAGTGGATTATGTTCATGGATCACTGAAATTGCTTAAAGAGCTCTATTTGAAAGAATATTGTACGTCTGTGCAATTGTGGAACACTTCACGAAAATTGGTTCTTCAAATTAGCTGTGTACATGCTGAAAATAATATTGTGGCAGATCTAGAACTGCTTTATGCATGCCAATCAGGATCAGAAAATTCGAGCCCAAAACATATAGCAAACAAAATGTAGAGCAAGCCAATACAAGGTTTAGATGGTCATCTATCACACGAGCAAGAACAACAACCATTCTAGTTTGTGTGAGCAAGTGAAGAAAATCTCCACCGAGTTACATCTGTGACGATCGCATAACGAAGAATTAATATAACTTTCAGTCAGTATCCTCGAGTACAGTATAGCTTGACATTACACTTTGCTAACTTTCAGTCAGATTTAGTTGACAGCTCCAAACGAGAAGAACTGGTTGGACCCTCAAGCCATGGAGCGTGAAGATCGGCCGCGGCGGCATTGTAATTGCACCTCTTGTATAGCACTGCTTCTTCCTCGTCATGATCAGCCAAAAGGCTTTGCAGCTCCTCTGAAAAATCCCCATAAATTGATGCCGCGGGCTGGTCGATCGCCAGAGTTCGCTCCTCTTGTACCTCTGATGCCCAGTCACCATCCCAGTCAACTGATGCTCCAAGCTGCTCGGTGTTGTTCTCACCCTGGACCGGGATAGTTTGTTCTTCTGGTTGTCCCCCATGGAGTTCTTCCCATGAGCAAGAGAGCCGGCCCGTGTCGTCGTCAGCTTCACGCGCGGCGGGAACCTCCGTGGATGCAGCCGGCAAGGAAACGGGTGCTGCAGGCGTGAACCACACCGGACAATCCTCGTAGTCTACCTCAGGTTCCGGATCGGGGACGGGGACGGGGACGGCCATCCGCGTCTTCTTGCAGGTTGAAAGATCGGCGGCGGCGACCGGCGCTGGCCTCTTCCGTGCTTGCGCGCTCGCGGTCACGGTCACGGGCTCTGGTCCTTGCGCCGGCGGCTCTGCTCGTTCTTTCCGAGGCTTGTAGGCCTCGGATTCTTGGCGAGCAGCTGCGGGCGAGTTCGGAGCCAAATGGATCTTGCAGAGCACCTTCTCTCCGCCGGCGACGATGGCCTCTGGCAGCAGGCACCGGTACTCCTCCATGACCCAGCCGGTGGACGCCTTGTCCTTCTTGAACGACAGGTGCTTGACCTCGCCGACCTTGACGCGCTCGTGGTAGACGTTGTCAGTCTTCTGGACGGCCCAGGTGCCTGCCCCGGCGACGCGCGCGCACCGCCCGTTCTTGCGCCTGCAGGTCGTGAAGAAGAAGCGGTCGCCGGTGCTGACGGCCGAAGGCACGGGCGCGTACTCGGCGGCGAGGTCCCTGGGCTCGGAGGCGTAGATGTCGGCATGGCGGATGAGCCTGTTGGCGCCGTGCGGCAGCGTCTCGCCGGCGAGGAGACGCGGCAGGAAGTAGGTCACGGCCTCGTCGTCGGAAGGCTTGAAGCGGTGGATCTTGTAGAAGTCGTCGAGCCCCTCCATCTCCATGGATCTGCTTCGATTTGGGATCGATCGAAGAGAAAGAAGTGGAGGCTGGAGTGGCGGCGTGGATGGCGGGTCGGAGTATTTATAACGCATCGAAGGGTCTGGGTTTGGAATCCTTGTTTCTGAGTCCGATCTCTCTTCTGGTACGCGCGTGGAGGATTGATTTGTGTTTCCAAATAGGCAAATACCGTGCCTGCCCCGTTTCATGTCTTCCCAAATAGGCAAATATACCGTGCCGGCGTGGATGTACTATTAATTTACATATAGAAAGGAAAAAAAATAACACTGGCAGACCACAGCCGCCTATAAAAATCTAAAATACGGTTAAGGAAGTCAAAACCCACCGGTTACAATGTCGATGCTAGACAAGATTTTTGATTTTTTTTTTTGAAATGGGCGCGTTATTACATCTGACCTCTGCATAGTTAGGATGCACACAACCGATCAACCACACATCAAGTGATCAAAGCAAAAGTATCAGCATTACAAAACATGGTAGGAAAATATAAAAAAACACCTGGAGCTAAGGTAGATTTATCCAGAGATCACGCTGCCATCTATGTCGGGAGAAAATATCCCTCGCCGTGTTCACCAATCGCGTACACCCCTTCACAAACAAGTCGCGAAACTCCATACGTTGGAGAGTAGTCCATGATCTGAGGATAACCGTGGCTCGATAGATCACCTGCATGAAACAATATTATTAAAAATCTTGTCATTTCTACTAAAACGACCAAATAATGGCAAGCGCTTCCACCCTAAATAAAGTCCCGTATTTATCATGTATCTCATGCAACCAGTTACTAAATACATTGACAACCGAACATGGAGAAGATAAACCAGAGGCTACTTGAATAATTGACCATATAGTATGAGCAAATTTACACTAGAAGAATAAATGTCGGATTGTCTCATTATGGTGACAAAAAAACGTATTGTGTACTTCCATGCCAATTCTTCTTAACAAGATTGTCTTTAGTAAGAATGACCCCCTTATAGAGATACCAAGCGAATATCTTCGTTTTAAAGGGTATTTTTATCTTCCAAATTTTACTATTATCATCAACTGGAATATCACGTTGGATCAAATCTCTATACATTGAGTCAACAGAAAATTTACCACTCTCCAGTAGTTTCTATTTGAACTCGTCCACACCATCCGACAGTTATATCGTAGATAATCGTATAGAAGATTGTTCCAAGATACCAGTCTAGAAACTATGAGACTTCGTCTGAAAGACACATTAGGAGGATTAGTTCCCATCACCGTGGAAAGTGTATCTCCTTTGTGCCTAACGCTCGAATACAGAGCTGGATATTGTTCACGAGAGAAGTTTGGCCAAGCCATTTATCCTACCAGAACCTAATCTGCGATCCATCCTTAATATTGAAAACACCAAAATGGAAGAAATGCTTTTTGGACGCCACTAGTCCCGCCCAAAAGTGTGAATCACCGGGTTTCCAAACCACTCGAGACACAACTGTTGAGCCAACATATTTCCTCCATAAAATGGTTTACCAGACCCCATCTTCTGTAAGTAGTTTGAAAAGCCATTTGTCCAGAACCGCAGTGTTTTTGTGGCTAGACAAGAACTAGAAACTCTAGAAGAGGCATACATGTGTATGTGCACATAGCTGGGAGAAGTCTTGTGGTAACTCTGCAGCAAAACCAAACATCAAACAAAATCAAAATCAAAATCTATGCCTCAACCAACGTCCTTCAACTTAGATGTGCATCTCAATCAACATTCAACCGTGGGTAGTTTAGAGGGTGCGGCCGCAATGGCTATAAATACGGAGGCGAGGATGTGAGTCATGTGCATGTAGAAGATCCACCGGTTCTAACCTAGAATATCAGGCCGTATTTCTTGTCTATTGTTGACCTCAATGTACGCATCGAGGGACACTCCGACTAGCTAGCTTGATTCTGGTGATTACAACGTGAATCGTCGTCAAGTGTCGATGCTGAAGATGAAGGAGGTGGTCCGTCTCAAAGTAAGGTAGTGGCGCCACCAATGGCACCCATGAAGTCGTTACAAGAGGATGTACCAAGGATTTTGTTTTGGAGATGATGTATGTCACATATCTACATGCATACAACAATGTTCTGAGCATATGCTTCATTGAATTGTTGAATGCAACCCGAGGACATGTGTCATGAGGATGGAGAGGGCCCACCGAATGGCACTCCCCATCATTTCATCCTAGACCATATCTTCCGGACGTTCAACTAAACTATCCAAGCATTCCATCACCATCGACCGGTGCTCCAAAATTGATGTTATGTTCTTCATGGAACAATAGAGGGGTGCACTCTTGGTAGCGGTGGCATGAGATGCAAATACCAGCTTATTCCTATTGCTTACGCCCTCGTCGAGAGTGAGAACACGAAAACCTAGTTTAGGATTCTCTTATTCTTGAAGGATGGTTGACATGGGTATGACCCGCAGGGTCTCCATTGTTAGTATACCTAGTATAGATCCAGGACAAGGCCCATGAGACCCGTAAGGAGCCGAAGTTTCTTAAGGCACCCGAAGTCCAGGAACCAGACGTGATGACCAAGGCAGAAGCACATAGTACAACCGACATAGTCATAGAGTTATCTCTCAAACTGTAAACCGAGCCGGACTAGACTCTGAGACCCTTCTCTCATATAAAGGCCAGGAGGAGCCAACATGGAGGACAACGTAATATTTCTTCCAACCCGCTGTAAGCTATATCACATCTAGAAACCCGATGACTTTATACTCTCCATCAATAAAGATCGGACAAGCGGGATTAGGGTTTCCTCTACGAGGGTCTAAACTCGAGTAAATCTCATCTTCCTTGTTTGTTTGATAAGCCGATGAAATCACCATCGCTCCTCTTTACCTAAAACCCAAGTTCATAATAATGAGCATTGCTGAGGTTACCCCTCGTCAATTGGCGCCGTCTATGGAAAATCTAGGCGTTGGATTCATGAATTCGGCGGCTCCCTCTTTACCAAGCAGCAAATCGATGATCGGGAGCAATCAGATCCGCTTTGGCTCCGTCGACATCTTTCCGCACCCACCTGCCCCTCTCTTGGCCTTCGACAACCTCGACCAGGAGACAGGTCTGATGCTTGGAAGTTTCAACTTTCGTATCGGATTAGAGGGCACTTTCCACCTCTCGGACCCGATCTACTCGGGTCCATCAGGAGTAAACTCAGCATCAATCGCAACATCGGCGTCTTCCATCGGCTCCACTGATGGGACAAGATCGTCCCCAATAAGAATGAGCAACTGCGACCTCGTCACAGATCTGGGGGATCTGGCCGATCTATATGATGGTCTCTCCTTCGATTCTGATAGCGAGCCGACACCGGCTCTGATACCCCGCATCGCGGACTCGGCAAACAAAATCAACCACGAACCTGAAGAAAGCATCGACTCTGGGATCAAGAAGGTCGACCCGTACCTAGAGCAGTACTTGATGGACTTCACCAATCTTACGGATGGTGTCTCCTATGACTCTGATGGCTGCAACAACAGCCTGTACCTGACGCACCACCAGGTATGCATGATCATCAACGGTTCAGGAACAATGCAAGATGAACCAATAACATTAGAGCAATTCGACTCCAACAGTAACCCCATCATCAATCTGGATGACATGACCATGGAAAATGACCTAGAGGCTCGCATTGGGAACAAGACAGAACCACTTGAGAACAATCGCGACCACCCGAGGAACCAGTGAGAAGGAACAAGCAATGAGAACTTAATCACCGTTCGGATCTTTCCCGAATCTTGGCAAATAGCAAGAGACGCCATCAGCGGCGCAGTCCCCATGGGGCCGGATGCTACACGTGAAGATAAATCATGGCCTACCAGTATCTGCAACATCGTCACAAGCGGGAGATGATAAAGTTAAAGAGACAACTCGACGAGTGCAGCAGGCAAGCCAATGCACCCAGCCTTCGGCAGGGGCAGCTAAGCTCCACCTGCAATTCCGAGAGTATCACTAGAGGCGTGCCACCAAGGAGGGGTGGCTCTCGGCTAGATAATATCCCCAAGAACGAGATGCACGAGTTAACGAGAGATCTAGATCTATCTTTCATGTCGGTGGATTCTGCTATCAACATAAAGGCCAAGAGACCCCAAGCCGCCATCGTCGCGGCTCAAACCTACTTACTCACCTTGCAACCACCATCCAATGATCCACGGGCAGCACTCAGTCGCTCCGCCCTCATGGGCATCGGCATGGTCGGAGGTTCGCTCACACAAGGAGATAAAGAAAATCGCCCCACAACCCGATAGGTCACCACGCCACCGCATCAACCCTTGACGGATGGTTCACACCCGAAGGTATAGCTCACTGCACCAAGTGTGATTCAACCAAAGCTCGTGCAATCAAGACGCCAAGAACGACATCACGTAGCGAAGAGTCAACAGATCTTGGGACGAGCGCATCACCCGAAGATATTCAGATGCCGAAGATGATGACGACAACGCCAAACAACCGTAGATGTGAACCTTCTGGCGTTCGTTGATTTACCCGTTGGGTTCGCAAGACACCGATGGCTAAGGACTTAAAATTACCTCATGATCGCCAAAAATACGACGCTCTCCGGGAACCAGAGGTATGGTTATGCGATTACCTGCAAACTGTCAAGTTACAAAGTTACAGGGTGGCTCAAAAGCCACCTTACAGTTACATCTAAGTGGAGCCACACGTTCTTGGCTCAAGAATCTATCCAAAGAATCAATCGGCGGCTGTAGTGATCTGGAGGACAAGTTCATCCGCAATTTCAGGTCCACTTTCAAATGACCGCTTCAATTGAGGAGTTGGCAAGCCGATACACACGTACATCCAGCGTTAGAATATCATAAAAAATGCATCCGAGAACGTCTCTAACAAGAGGTAAATCGATTCCTTCAATAATGGTTTACACCGAAAGGAGCTCATCGAGGAGCTAGGACGAGTCAAGCCGAAGACAATTTCTCAGTTGATGGATATCACCAATCGATAGGCCGACGGTGAGGACACGGTCAACAACAAGATTGGATAAAAATAGACCATAAATAGTACCTGTCAGGGTGATTTGCTGATTTGGCTCGCTAATAGGCTGTGAAGTTCACACACTTTAATATATAGAGATATATTCAATTGGCCTTAAAACCGTTCCTTATGTTTAGGATTGCAATGCTTAACATGATCATGTCATCATCCATTGTTTGCACTGTATTTTAGGTTGTGATGATTCTTACTTTTTTCTTATCTATATGTTTGGTTCTTCTCGATAGAGGACAATATAGATGAGTGTCCAAAGGATTACATCTACGGTTCTTTGGACGTTACACTTCTACCCCACCTTCGACTGAGTTACCAAGCAAGCATCTGTATCTGCTACATATTTAGTTTGCCGCTTTGCGTATCTCTATATGCTATCCTGTGTTGCGATGCTTTAGTTAGTCGTATTAGGGATGAAAGTGGTACGGATTATTTTCAACCGATCATCTGATCAGATGCTTATAAAAGGAAAATAAGGATACAATCGGGTATTTGCTAGATGCAATCACATATATGGATAGTGATTGAAGGGTACAGAAAAGGAAGTGGTTTTGCTAGTATCAGTCCATATCCAAAGGTATACCGTATTTCACGGTTATATCCGACAACTAAAAAATATCCGATATGTCATGGTATTGCCGACGAGTACGCCATAGAGGGGTCCTCACAGAGCGTGTTTAGAGAGGTGGGGGAAGGCGGCGAGTTGGCGGGTAAATAACCTGACTTACCAGGTTCAAGTCCCACAACGGTGGTGGAACTCTACTCCTGCTATAAATCACTATAATGGCAATGCGCCGAGTTACAGAGATTGGTTCGCTGTGCGAGGGTGTTGTGTATCATTGTACGTTGTATATTGTGTGTTTCCCTAAAGGATCCCATAGGTCCGACTTATAAAGGCACCAGAACCTAGGATTACAGGGAAATGACCTTGCCGGACAAGTTACAAAGTCCTACACTAATACTAACTAGTCTTCGTGTCTTGTACTCCAAGGCTCCGAGTACGTCGGTGACTCCCACATAGCCTTTCTATATCCGGCATGGGCCTTCCTTCTGAATCTGTCTAACTGGGCCGTCTAGCAGGCCATGGGCCGTGCTACCAACTGTGGGCCACCCGGGTTAGCCGGATTAGAGACATGCAATGGTGATACCCATTTGGCATATCCTCAACAGTAGCCCCCGGAGGACTTTGAGATATTACGCCGTCTTGCTCATTAGTTTTGAATGCTCCATCTAGGTGATGCCGACAATTTATCAAGCAATATCTCGAAGGTCTCCCAAAGAATCCTGCAATCCTCTCCGTCTTTGTAATGTAGCCGGAGATTCCTCAAATCCTTTCTAGAGTTAGATGTATTCCGCCTTTCATAGAATCTTCGGATGTGACTCCTCCACTACAACAACTAGAAGAATGACATAGGCTGCAGCCTACGCGACCTCGAAACTCACATATATTAGTAAATTAATCATTAGCTATTTTCATGCGTGCAAAATCCGAAACGTTAAGCAGCAAATCGAGGGATGTGCTGAAATTTCCACAGACGTTCATCCACACGTTGGTAACGCTGTATTCGTTAGATTTCTTTGCATGAATCTTGACGCTGGGGTGTATAAATATTCACTGCGGTTTAGGCATTTATTTTTACCCGCATTCTTCCATGCGTCTTCTTCTTCCTCCGTCACGCGATCATTCGAGATTTCCAGCGGAAAACCCTAGCCAAATTACTTTTCTCCCCCCACACCTTCATCCACCTTCCAATGGCCTCCAGCAGCAACACTCCCTCGATGACGGCGGTCCCCGAGGCTTCGGTTGAGCCTTCGCGGGGCATGTACATCCCGCCGGAAGGGGTGGTGGTCCGGGTCTCTGCCGTGGTGGAATCCACCGGCGGCGACCAGAAACGGGCGGTGCCTAACGCTGTAGAAGAAGACGCTGGCTCCCATAAGGGAGTATGGAGGGCCTCTGAACTCTCCACCGAGCAGCTCCAAGAACTCGTCGCAGAGGGCTATCTTCCTGCAACGGAGGGCCTGGCCTGGCGGCTGGCGTCGGCCGGTGAGGTGGTCCCTTCTCCCCAAGCCAGAGAGAAGGTCTACCTCAAGTCCCATCTGGTACGTGGCGTAAGCCTGCCAGTCTCTGACTTCTTCCTCGAGATCCGCCGGCACTTCCGGGTACTTCCCCACAACCTCTCTCCCAACAGCATCCTCGTACTCAGCAATTTCATAGCCTTGTGAGAAGGATACCTAGGAATTAAGCCTATGTTAGATCTGTTTATTTATTTCTTTACCATCAAGAGAGACTCCATAGAATCCAAGGATGAGATGCGGATTTGCGGAACAATTAGTTTTAAGATCTATCCTCACCAGTGATTCCCCAACATCATCAGCCATGAGTCCTGGAAGAACTGGCAGCGAACATACTTCTATGGCCCAAATATCCCTGTGGCCAGCCGCCAAGACTCATACCCTGACTTTATCAATGGGGCCGCCGCCGAGGCCAACACCTGGAGATCCCAAGGACCCCTCCCATCCAATGATGAAGCCTCTCGATCCGTAAGGCAGATTGAGTGGCTGGTAGACCGAGGACTGACCGGCTTGGACCTAGCCATGTGCTAGTTCACGAGGCGGATCCAACATGTGCAGCACCACACCGAGATGATGCACAAATATTCCAAGAGCAGGAAAGATCTTATGCGAATCTCACAGGACAACTTCTCCAATGACTCCATCAAGCTCTGGCTTAAGGACATCGTCAAAGTGAAAGATAGGCAGCATGGCTTCAAGATCACCTTTGACATGTTCGAATGCGGTAAGTGCCCAGAGGTAACTGTGTTTCCTTTGTTGCTCATTATATATATACTCTAAGGTCTTCCGTCTTGAACGCTTTACTCATTTAATCCGACCATTGGATCTATCAGCTGGCGACCTTGGCGGCGAATCAAATGGCCTCTGATATGTCGTAAACGTTTCTATAATTTTTGATATTCCATGCTTGTTTTATATCAACTATCTTATGTTTTGTCTACATTTTGAGATACTTTTATGCATTTTCTGGAACTAACCTATTAACAAGATGCCACAGTGCTAGTTGCCTGTTTTCTGCTGTTTTTGGTTTCAGAAAAGCTGGAAAAGAAATATTCTCGAAATTGGACCGTACAAAAGCCAAAGTCAATATTTTACTATAAGACTCATGGAGCTAGAAGACAAGACGGGAAGGGGCCACGAGGTGGCCACACCACCTGGTGGCACGGGCCAGCCTAGGCTGCACCAGGGGGTGGTGTGGGCCCCTCGGGCGCCCACCGACCTTGCCTCTTCGCCTATAAAAGCCTTCCGGGACGAAAACCCTAAGTACCCAATCAAAATTCCACGAAAGAGTCTGTAGCCAGCAGGGGAGGATCTCTAGTGGCTAGTGTATCCAATAGTCTAAGCAAAATATAGACCACCATGGACCAAAAAATGCATCCGGTGGCTTGTGTATCCGGTGGTCTAAAATTTAGACATCCTCCAAACAAGCTACTCGTTGTCCATATTTGACCGAGCCACCATGTCTAAAGCAAAGTTGGTCGCTCGCGAGCTCGCTCCCGCGCCAAATCAGAGCATTTGTTGTACTTATTTGCTATGTATATTGACTATTTGTGTGCATATGGACATATAGACTATCAAATTTAGACTATCCACTAGAAAACTAAAGTCGTGTAAAAAGGAATCTTTTTACACCATTATCAATAAAGTGAAGATGTAGACTACCAAATTTAGAGAAGCCACTAGAGATGCTCTAAGGCCTTCCATAGCATGGTCGATGCCCAATAGATAGAAATGTTGCCACCTCAGAAGCAATTCCTAGAAATTCTTTTGAGGCACCGATCTCACAATGTGATCACTTTGGCCAAAAATAAATAGCTGGCCCACAACATGATAAACAAATTAACTAGACCAATCTCCATGGATTATCTTTGGTGAAGGTTCTCTCAACAACATGCATAGTACACATATATTGCTATTCTATTGGGTGAAGAGTTTGGGGCATCGGAGCACCTAGGTGCTCCGGTTCCCTGAAAAAATTTGCTGGCATCGATCGGGCAACAGAGGGCACCGGTGCCTGATTCTTGTAAAGTGATTTGGGCATCAATTTTTTCACACGCCGCGGAAGGCCTAAGAGACTACCAAATTTAGACAAGCAACTAGAGATCAAGGCAAAAATACTAGCATGCTATTTAATTTAGCGTGGCTTTTCTCCAGACGATATGAAAGTTATAGCGTGCTAATAACGCGCTATTTTATAGAACATCTTTTTGTAAAAATTTAAAAATATAATAGGTATATCATGATTATAAATGATTTCAGCATGTAATGAATTGCCTAGAGTAATACTTCCACATGCATAATCGATTCCGGCGCTATCCATGTTGGAGGATAACCGGCAGGGCTGAATCTAGGTACAACGCCAGGTGCTGCAGGAGTAGGTGGCGGCTTGACACGATCACTTAAGTTTAACAATCAACTTTGCATTGTATGTTTGCTTACTCGACACATTCATCATATGTTATCTTACTCCACACCCGCCAACAAAAAAATAACGTCCTATACTTGAAATAGCGCTAACGCTATGATGTTTTAGCGCGATAGAGCATGCTATTTAAAAATAGCGCCATACCGAGCAAAATCTTTAAAAAATATCATGCACTCTACAAATACGCTATATCACGCTACATAGCGTGAAATAGCGCACTATTTTTTCCATGCTAGAGATGCTCTAAGACTGGTCTGAGTGGTAAGTAACTTGGAGTATTAATATGCATACATTGTGCTAAAGACTATCAAAAGTACTCCTTCGTCCAGAAAGAACTGAGTTGGTTTTGTCTAGATTCGAATATATTTAGACGCACTTTAGTGTATAGATACATTTGAATCTAGACAAACCCAAGTAAGTTATTTATGGACAGAGGGTGTAGTATTTTTTAGGTGCTAAAATGGAAAATAAGACCCAACTGCCGGCAATGTTGTGATTCGAGAGTCTTGATCCAAAGCTAGAAATGTGTACGAATAACTTTGAATATTGACCGTTGGATTAAGACTCACGAATCCCAACATTTCTAGCCATTGGATCTTCTTTTCCATTCTAGCATCAAGAAGATTTTATTGATAGTCCTCATCACAATGAATGGTATGCACAAAACTCAAAACACACTTCTCCATCATTCTAGAATCTTCTCCCTCGTTTCTCTAGACCATGTTACCAGAATTTTCAAGTTTTAGATAGCTAATAATCGTTAACTTCTAAATAATATAAAAGTACAAGAACCAAATATACACCCATACTTTATAGATGTTGATCAAATTTATATTTTTTATGCTTTACCTATTAAAATTTTATATAGTGGTGATATGTCGGACGTTTAGGTACTATTCAACACACATCCAGCTCCTCTAAACCATTGGATCTAACAGCCCAACGGTCAGGATTGGTGTTATGGATCCAATTCAAAACTGCTCCATTGTAGTAGTAGAGAGAATACAGCCTACTATGCTATGAAATTTTGGGGATGGTGACATGATGGTTCTCGAAAATGGTGGAGTTTGCTCTAGGTGCTATTCAACACGAATCCATGTTCTATGAACCATTGGATCTAACAGTCCAACAGTAAGGGTTGGTGCTAAGGATCCAATTCAAAACTGCTCCATTATAATGGTAGAGATATAGTGGTAAGATAAGATAAGAAATAACTAGTGAGTTGCAAGTGCCTTGCACGTGAGAATCAGATAATATAAGTATGACATATCATTTTTTATATAAAATTATAGTAGTAGGTGAAACTCAAAAAATATTTATACTTTTGAGCTTCGTTCATAAAGTATCCCGTGTGTTTGGTTTTTGTACTTTTTGTATAATCTAGAAATCAACCTATAGCCGTAAATAATCCGCGTCCGTAAAACTGATCCGTAAATAAATTATATTCTATAGGAGTACGTAGGCGGGGCCAGGGGAAACTGCATGCCCTTTCGTCTCCAGAACCGCTCATGCATGCATCTCCCGATTTTCCTAGCGGTTCCTAACAAAAGAAGGCGCCAATCACAGTCCATGGCGGCGCCGTTGGACACGATGTACTACTTCGTGGACCCTGGTGATACGTTGCTAACGTATCCATAATTTTTGATGTTCCATGCTTGGTTTTTATCTACTTTCTTATGTTTTGTCCACACTTTGGAGTAATTTTTATACACTTACTTGGACTAACCTATTAACAAGATGCCACAGTGCCAGCTGTCTGTTTTCTGCTATTTTTGGTTCCAGGAAAGTCAGAAAATGAATATTCTTGGAATTAGACGGGACAAAAGCCAAAGTCAATTTTTCACTGAGGGGGACACGGAGCCAGAATACGAGATGGAGAGGGGCCAGAGGGCCGCCACACCACCTGGCCGCACGGTGATGGCCCAAAATATATCGAGCTCGTTGAGGAACCCCAAGAGGAAGGTATGATGAGTACAGCAACAAGTTTTCCCTCAGTACGAAACCAAGGTTATCAATCCAGTAGGAGCAAGCAAACACCCCAAAGGTGTTGCTAGCTAAACATTGGCAGGGCGCACTACCGGTGCCAACAGCAACGTGGAGACCTTCACAACACAACCACAAAACTCTATCCCCAACTTGCGATGAGGTTGTCAATCTCACCGGTTTTGCTGAAAACAAAGGATTAAACGTATCGAATGGAAGAAAGTAATAGTTTGCAGAAAGTAAACACAAAGCAGTAAACAGTTTGATTGTAGATTGAAAGTAAAAGAAAGGACCAGGGTCCATAGTTCACTAGAGGTGGCTCTCCTTAAGATAGATAACATGCTAGGTGAACAAATTACAGCGGGGCAATTGACAAACATCAAGAAAGCATACAAGCATATACTAATAATCTTGACTCCTTTGAGATTCGATTGGGCATTACAACATTATACATAGATCGCCATCCAACTGCATCTATGACTAATAATCCACCTTCAGGTTATCATCACCCCTCCGATTTAAGTTGCAAACAGATTATTGCTTCAATTGCGTGTAAAGTAAACAATACGATTGTTCTATGAACAAAGGATTGTTTTCTCCCTAGTAGCAAGAGCACATCTAGTACCTTAGAGATTTCTGTCACTTCCCAGTTACGGAGGCATGAACCCACTATCGAGCATAAATACTAACTCTTGGAGTTGCTACCATCTACTTGGCCAAGATAGCTACTAACAACGGAAAGCATGCAAGAACACAAATAACAAAGACATGATAGAATCAATAATCAATCTGAAATAGCATCTCAATATCCATCGGATCCCCGCAAACACAATATGCAGAATTACAAATAGATGATCTTGATCATGAATGGAGCTCACAAGATCTAAACATGAAAGCACAAAGGAAGAGAACCAGCCATCTAGCTACTACATGGACCCGTAGTCCAGAGATGAACTACTCACGCATCACACCGGAGGCTTGCATGGTGATGAAGAAGGCCTCTAGGGTGAATTCCCCTCTCTGGCAGGGTGCCGAGAAGAGCTTCAGATCCCTCCCGATCTAGGGATGGAGATTTCGGTGGCTACAGACTCTTTCGTGGATTTTTAATCGGATACTTAGGGGTTCCATATCAGAGGCAATATATAGGCGGAAGGAGAGGCCGAGGGGGTGCTTGGGCTGGCCACACCACCCCTTGCGCGGGCCAAGCGGCAGCTGACCAGGTGGTGTGGGCCTCCCTTCTCCGTCTCGTATCCTGGCTCCAAGTGTCCCTGATAAAATAATAACTTTGGCTTTTGTCCCGTCCAATTCCGAGAATATTCATTTTCTGACTTTCCTGGACCAAAAATAGTAGAAAACAGGTAGCTGACACTGTGGCTCTTTTTAATAGGTTAGTCCAAGAAATCATATGAAAAGTACTCCAAAGTGTGGACAAAACACAAGAAAGTAGATAAAACCAAGCATGGAACATCAAAAATTATAGATACATTTGCAATGTATCAACATCCCCAAGCTTAACTCCTGCTCGTCCTCGAGTAGGTAAGTGATAAAAAGAAAGAATAATTTTTGAGGTGACATGCACCATCATAAACTTGATCAAAGTATTTGTAAAACATTCAAAGCTGGGATCATAGTACTTCAATCATAACATGAAAGACAAAGTTCTAGCAATAAGACAAATAAACTATGTTGCAACATGAAAAGGCACAAACAAAATATTCATGAATAACAATGCTTTGCAAGACGTTTGTTTGTTTCACTAAAGAAAACATAGCATAGTAGTATTCAGCTTGTCCCTCATAGAGTAGAAAATATAAATGCATATGACACCTTCAAAGTTCATAAGAGTGACTAGATACAAATAGTTTAAAACAAGTAATATCAAGGTATGCATCAATCAACTAGTCTTGGGACAATGCACATAGAACTAAGAATGGCCACTATGCTCTCAAAGTAGGTGCATAAAGATAGAAGGTGGAGACTCAATATAATGGTGGAAGAAAGGCCTTCATAAAAGGAAGCAAAGATTCAAGTTTCATAAAGAGCTTCCAAAAATTATGGTACTTAATAGCTTTCAGCTCTCATTGCCCCTATCATAAGCATCTTGAAGTGATTAAGGTTAAAGTGAACAAACTATGGTGTACATGCTTGACGAAGTATAAGTTAGAAATCTCATGTCCCTTGAATACGAGGGCCGCTCCTCATGCTACTCAAGTTTAGTCACCGGTAAGTTCTTGTCATCGTAAGTACATGTGTATCATAGAGAACCGCCAACGGGGTACCCCTTGCCCGATGATATGGAAGAATCCCCATATCAAAATGACAAGGCAAGCAGACAACGAGCATCTCAGCAATCTTCTTATTTACCATGGGAATATGGTGCTTTTTTTTCTCTCTTTCCTCTTTTCATAATCTCTTTTTTTCTCAATATAGGACTCTTTTTTTTATAAGAAGAATGCTTCATAGACAGCTCATTATGGTTACGCTGCAGGTTTCCACCATGTCAGCATGGATTAGACTAGCGGGCCAGGTGTTTCTCTAACACATATACATAACTCCATGGACTTACAAGCTCCTCTTTCATTTCACACCGACGACATCCATAGACAAAAGAGCATGATATCAACTAGGTACAAAGTACCCGTGCAATGTTGAAAGCGTTCCCCATGACAGCATGGTTCTGCTAATCCCCAACAAATAAGTGCAAGCATATACAACATAGATGACAGAATGGTTCAAGTTTATTAAGGGCAAGAAAAGTAAAGTGTGCCATCAAGTTCGTGAGAGCTTTAATCACTAGTTTTCTCATAACAAGTTTAATTTGGAAGGTAAACAAAAGCATGAATATACTTGGAATAGCATAAGCTAGTAGGTAGGTATGGTGGACTCTTTAGAATAACTTGGTTTAAGGAGTTGGATGCATGAGTGGAACTCATACTTGGTTGCGGAGGCTAGCAAAAGACTGGGAGTGACAAACTAAGAGAGCAATAATGGCCATAATCATGTAGAGCGACAAAACATCATTGATCAAAGCATAAAGTGATACTACAAGTTGAAAACTAAAGGATCATAAAGGCTTATGGTGACTTGGGATAGTCATAACATGGTGTGAGCATGCGCCAAGTCAACCCAAATAAAGCATCAAAGGAGAATACCACAATACTATGCTTTAATATGTTAAAACAACACATGATTCATCCAAGGCACATTAAGCAATCTCAATTGTTTATAACAAGTCATGCTACAACAAATAATACTAAGCATAAATCCAAAACAATATCAAGCATGGCATGACAAATCATAGGCCACAGTCAAAAACAAGCTCTCTTTACCACTTAAGCATGAACTTTCGTACTCTTTTCCAAACCAAACCAAACTATTTGAAAACCAATGTATGAAAGAGGGGGTCCAACCAATTTATTCAGAAAACTAAGCAAACAAAAGCAAACGAAAAACCAAAACAAAAACGAAAAAGAAGACGCTCCAAGAACAACACCACTGTGCATGAAACAATAAAAATGAAGCGTTTGGAAGAAACCTAGGGTTTTTATTGATGAAGAGGGGGATGCCTTGGGCATCCCCAAGCTTTGATGCTTGTACTTCTTGGATATTTCTTGGGGTGACATGCGTGGCATCCCCAAGCTTGAGCTCTAGTCCATCCTTTATCTCATTACTCATTCCTTCCATACACCTGAAATTTTTCCTTCATACAAAACTTCACACAATCTTTATTAGCAACATTATTGCACTCAAGATAATAAGTTTTTAAGGTTCAGTTATAACACCAATAAAACTTGCATTAAAACACTAGCTACTGTAGCACTTCCCTCAAAAAGCTCAATTCCCCAAAAGAACTCAAAAAAGAACCAACAACAAGCAAATGCAGAAAATGGCAGAAATCTGTCAAAACAGACCAGCAGGTAAAGACGAATTTTTTCGAAGACCTTCTGTTGCTCAAATCAAAAAGTGTTGAACTAACAAAAGTTAGATAACAACCTGGGGAAGAAGCACTAAAATTCATGCCTCAAAAGGACGTACAGAGATTGTACACGAAGTTTTACGGTGAAGCACATAAATCTGTTTTGGGACAGCAACTTCCCCAATCATTACTTCTCTCTCATTAGAGGTTACTCTTGGCACAAAAAGCAAATAAAAAGGATATGGAGCGGTTATTACTGAATTAATAACTTCCAAGACTCATCTAAAACTTTTGGGTTATCTCCCAATAAGTACTTTTCTTTAACGCCTTTAAGTTAGGCATAAGAAGCAAGAAAAAGAATCAAGTGTTCTCAAATGAAGAAGAATTAAGAGCAAATTTTGTTTTCATAGGAGAGGCAAAATAAATTTTCTTTCTCTTCTTAGGGAAGTATTCTATACCTTTCTTGAGTGGGAGTTGATATTTAATGGTGCCTTCTTTCATATCAATAATGGCACCAACAGTTCTAAGAAAAGGTCTTCCCAAAGTAATAGGACAAGAAGCATTGCATTCAACATCCAAAACATAGAAATCAACAGGGACATAGGCATTGTTAACCATAATAAGAACATCATTAATACTCCCCATGAGTTTCTTTTTAGAATTATCATCAAGTGGGACATTCAAATAACAATCTTCAAGTGGTGGCAAATCAAGCATATCATAAATCCTTCTAGGCATAATAGGAACACTACTATCAAGATCACATAAAGCTTTGAAATCAAAATCATTCACTTTAATGATGGGTTCCCAACCATCTTCTTGTTTTATAGGAATAGAAGCTTTATGTTTCATCTTTTCTTCTTTAATCTTTATGAGAGCATCAGTAATGTGTTTTGTAAAGGCCATATTCATAGCACTAGCATTAGGACTTTTAGCAAGCTTTTGTAGGAACTTAATAACTTCAGAGATATTGCAACCATCAAGATCAAAATCAAATTTATCATCTAAAGTAGTAGAACTATTACTAGCCTCAACACTAGTGGTAGTGATAGTAGAAACACTAATGTTTCTAGAAATTTCATCTTCTCTTTCCCACTTAGCATGTAGTTCAGCTAATAGTCTAACGTTTTCATCAATTCTTACTTGTATGGCATTATTAGTTGCAAAGGGATTATCATTAGTTTCAGGTTTAGCAGCCATTTTATTAATCAATGAAGATTGAGCTTCAGACAAAGATGATATATTCCTTTCAGCATTAGAAAGTTTCAATTCTAAACTAGGAATTTCCCTATTTAGACTCTCAAGTTGATGGCTAATGTTCTTCAAAATAGTAGATTGTTCCTCCATAGTTTTAGTAAATATTTGATTTTGTTCATATTGCATTTGCATGAAGTTCTTAGTGGCTCTTTCAACTTCTAAAATTCTTCCTTCACTAGGTAATCTAGGCTTGCCATTATAACCATAAGTATTATTAGGAGGGTAAGGCCTATAATTGTTACTACCATAAGCATTGTTGCCAAAATTATTATTTCTTATAAAGTTCACATCAACTTGATCTTCTTGAGCAACCAAAGAGGCTAAAGGAACATTATTTGGATCAATATGGGCTTTCCCATTAACAAGCATAGACATAATAACATCAATCTTATCACTCAAGGAGGAGGTTTCTTCAACATAATTTACCTTCTTACCTTGTGGAGCTCTTTCAGTATGCCATTCGTAATAGTTAACCATCATATTATCCAGAAGCTTTGTTGCAACACCCAAAGTAATGGTCATAAAGGTACCTCCAGCAGCAGGGTCCAATAGGTTCCTTGAAGAATAGTTCAATCCTGCATAAAAGGTTTGGATGATCATCCAAGCAGTCAGTCCATGAGTGGGACAATTCTTTACCAAAGATTTCATTCTTTCCCAAGCTTGAGCAACATGTTCATTATCAAATTGTTTAAACTTCATTATTTCACTTCTCATAGATATAATCTTAGCAGGAGGATAGTATTTTCCAATGAAAGCATCTTTGCATTTAGTCCAAGAATCAATACTATTCCTAGTTAAGGAATTCAACCATTCTTTAGCTTTTCCTCTCAGAGAGAAAGGAAACAATTTCAGTTTAATAATATCTCCATCTATATCCCTATGCTTTTGCATCTCACAAAGTTCAACAAAGTTATTTAGATGGGCAGAAGCATCTTCATAACCAATACTAGAAAATTATTCTCTCATAACAAGATTGAGTAAAGCAGGTTTAATCTCAAAGAAAGTAGCTTCAGGAACATGGGGAGCAATAGCTGTGCTCATAAAATCATTGTTGTTGGTGCTAGTGAAGTCACACAACCTAGTGTTTTCAAGGGTAGTCATTTTTGTGTGTTTTTAATAAATAAACCAAACTAGTAAAACTATTTTGTGTGTGTTTTTGATAAAGAAACAAGCAAACAAAGCAAAAAGAAACTAAGCAAAACAAAAATAACAAAGTAAAGAGATTGGTTATGAGGGACTCCCCTTGTGAAGATGTCCTTGACTCCCCGACAACGGCGCCAGAAAATATGCTTGATGGCCCAAAATATATCGAGCGCGTTGGGGAACCCCAAGAGGAAGGTATGATGAGCACAGCAACAAGTTTTCCCTCAGTACGAAACCAAGGTTATCAATCCAGTAGGAGCAAGGAAACATCCCAAAGGTGTTGCTAGCTGAACGTTGGCAGGGCGCACTACTGGTGCCAGCAGCAACATGGAGACATGCACAACACAACCACAGAACTCTGTCCCCAACTTGCGATGAGGTTGTCAATCTCACCGATTTTGCTGAAAACAAAGGATTAAACGTATCGAATGGAAGGAAGTAATAGTTTGCAGAAAGTAAACACAAAGTAGTAAACAGTTTGATTGTAGATTGAAAGTAAAAGAAAGTACAGGGGTCCATAGTTCACTAGAGGTCGCTCTCCTTAAGATAGATAACATGCTGGGTGAGTAAATTACAGCAGGGCAATTGACAAATATCGAGAAAGCATACAAGCATATACTAATCATCTTGACTCCTTTGAGATTCGATTGGGCATTACAACATTATACATAGACCGCCATCCAACTGTATCTATGACTAATAATCCACCTTCAGGTTATCATCTGAACCCACCTCCAGTATTAAGTTGCAAGCAACAGATTATTGCTTTACGAATTGCGTGTAAAGTAAACAATACGATTGTTCTATGAACAAAGGATTGTTGTTTTCTCCCTAGTAGCAACAGCATATCTAGTACCTTAGAGATTTCTATCACTTCCCAGTTACGGAGGCATGAACCTACTATCGAGCATAAATACTAACTCTTGGAGTTGCTAGCATCTACTTGGCCAAGATAGCTACTAACAACGGAAAGCATGCAAGATCACAAATAACAAAGACATGATAGAATCAATAATCAATCTGAAATAGCATCTCAATATCCATTGGATCCCCGCAAACACAACATGCAGAATTACAAATAGATGATCTTGATCATGAATGGAGCTCACAAGATCTAAACATGAAAGCACCAAGGAGGAGAACCAACCATCTAGCTACTACATGGACCCGTAGTCCAGAGATGAACTACTCACGCATCACACCGCAGGCTTGCATGGTGATGAAGAAGGCCTCCAGGGTGAATTCCCCTCTCTGGCAGGGTGCCTGGAAGAGCTTCAGATCCCTCCCGATCTAGGGATGGAGATGACGGTGGCTATAGACTCTTTCATGGATTTTTGATCGGGTACTTAGGGTTTCTGTATCAGAGGCAATATATAGGCGGAAGGAGAGGCCGAGGGGGTGCCTGGGCTGGCCACACCACCTCCTGGCACGGGCCAAGCCTGGCCACCCTCTGGCCCTTCTCCGTCTCGTATTCTGGCTCCAAGTATCCCCCGGTAAAATAATAACTTTGGCTTTTGTCCCGTCCAATTCCGAGAATATTCATTGTCTGACTTTCCTGGATCCAAAAATAGCAGAAAGCAGGCAACTAGCACTGTGGCTCTTGTTAATAGGTTAGTCCAAGAAATCATATGAAAAGTACTCCAAAGTGTGGACAAAACACAAGAAAGTAGATAAAACCAAGCATGGAACATCAAAAATTATAGATACATTTGCAATGTATCACGCGGCCAGGCCTAGCCCGCGCCAGGGGTGGTGTGGCCGCCTAGGGCACCCCCTCGGCCTCCCCTTTTGCCTATAAGATGCCTCCGATATAGAAACCCTAAGTACCCGATAAAACATCCACGAAAGAGTCTTTAGCCACCGTCATCTCCATCCCTGGATCGGGAGGGATCTGAAGCTCTTCTCGGCACCCTGCCGAAGGGTAGAATTCACCCTGGAGGCCTTCTTCATCACCATGCAAGCCTCTGATGTGATGCGTGAGTAGTTCATCCTTGGACTACGGGTCCATGTAGTAGCTAGATGGTTGTTTCTTCTCCTTTGTGCTACCATGACTAGATCTCGTGAGCTCCGTTCATGATCAAGATCATCTATTTGTAATCCTACATGTTGTGTTTGCGTTGATCCGATGGATATTGAGATGCTATTTCAGATTGATTATTGATTTTATCATGTCTTTGTTATTTGTGATCTTGCATGCCCTCCGTTGTTAGTAGATATCTTGGCCGAGTAGATGCTAGCAACTCCAAGAGGGAGTATTTATGCTCGATAGTGGGTTCATGCCTCTAGTAATCTGGGGAAGTGACAGAAATCTCTAAGGTACTAGATGTGATGTTGCTACTAGGGAGAAAACAGCAATCCTTTGTTCATAGAACAATCGTATTGTTTACTTTACACGCAATGTGTAATGCAATTATCTGTTGGTTGCAACTTAATACTGAGGGGGTTCGGATGATAACCTGAAGGTGGATTATTAGTCATAGATGCAGTTGGATTACGATCTATGTATAATGTTGTAATGCCCAATCAAATTGTATAGGAGTCAAGATGATTAGTATATGCATGATTGCTTTCTCGATGTTTGTCAATTGCCCCGCTGTAATTTGTTCACCCAACATGTCATCTATTTTAAGGAGAACCAACACTAGTGAACTATGGACCCCGGTCCTTTCTTTTACCATCAATCTACAACTGTTTAATGTTTTCTCTTTACTTTCTGCAAGCTATTACTTTCTTCCACACAAATAGATTTAATCCTTTGTTTTCAGCAAAACCGGTGAGATTGACAACCTCACTGTAAGTTGGGGGCAAAGTTCTGTGGTTGTGTTGTGCAGGATTCCAAGTTGGCAACAACACCTTGGAGGTGTTTCCTTGCTCCTACTGGTTCGATAACCTTGGTTTCATAACTGAGGGAAACTTACTGTTGTGCTCATCATACCTTCCTCTTGGGGTTCCGCAACGAGCTCGACATCAACCACGAGCCAGCAAATATTTTTCTGGCGCCCGGGGAGTTAAGGACATCTTCACAAGGGGAGTCCCTCATAACCAATCTCTTTACTTTGTTTTATTTGTTTTGCTTAGTTTATTTCTGCTTTGTTTGTTTGTTTCTTTATAAAAAACACACAAAAAATAGTTTTACTAGTTTGTTTTCTTTATTAAAAACATAGAAAAAATGACTACTCTTGAAAACACTAAGTTGTGTGACTTCACTAGCACCAACAACAATTATTTCATGTGCACACCTATTGCTTCAATCACTATGTCACCTGAGGAAATGATTTTCACTTTTAAACAAGGAATTGAAGATAGTTTCAAAGAACCTTGGTCTAGAATCTCTAATCTACATGAAAAAACTAAACCTAAAATGACTCAAAGCTTATTCCTTAGCAGTTTTTACCTTGGAATTTCTCTTTGCTATATATATGCTTTGTATGCTGTAGTGGGAGGAGATTTCCTCCAATGCAATAAGAATGATGCTTTTAATGCCATAAAGAAGTCGGTCTTTACTTATAACTTGCCTAGCAAATCTGATTCTTCCTTTATAAACATATTTGCTAGATTGAACACTCTTGAGACCAGCACTGCTAAATTAAAAGATTGCTATAATACACTTAAAGAGCATCATGACTATGTTCCAATAAATTCTGAACCCTCAAAGTGGCTCCCCACAGTAAAGATTGTTATAAATAATGAAAATTTTCACGCTCGCTATGATATCATGTCTGAATTCTGTCTTATGCCTAAAGATATCTATGAATCTTTGAATCTTTGGGGACTTTCTGAAGGAGGAGAAGAAATATTTCTTGCTAATAATGCCACAATATCACCAATTGGAATAGCTGAAGGAGTGTTTACAAAGATCCTAGGGAAAATGGTTTCGACTGATTATCTTGTTATTGAATGTGTAGGAAAAGGACAAATTACACTTGGAAGATCTCTATTGAAACTCCTTGGAGCAATAATAGATGTGGAAAAGGGCACCATGCACTTTGCTTCTCCACCAAACAATCATATGTTCCCCAAGGTTAAGAACAAAAGTAAGAGAGGTAAGGGCAAGAAATTTGGTTTTAATGCTTCTTCATTTAGAACACTTGATTCTTTCTCTTGCTTCTTATGCCTAACTTAAAGGCGTTAAAGAAAAGTACTTATTGGGAGATAACCCAAAAGTTTTAGATGAGTCTTGGAAGTTATTACTTTAGTAATAACATCTCCTTATCCTTTTTATTTGCTTTTTGTGCCAAGAGTAACCTCTAATGAGAGAGAAGTAATGCTTGGGAAAGTTGCTGTCCCGAAACAGATTTTTGTGCTTCCCCGTACAAATTAGTGTAAAATCTTTGTATGTCGTTTTGAGGCGTGAATTTTTGTGCTTCTGCCCCAGGTTGTTATCTAACTTTCTTTAGTTCAACACTTTATGATTTGAGCAACAGAAGGTCTTCGACAAAATTGGTTTTTACCTGCTGGTCTGTTTTGACAGATTTCTGCCATTATTTGCATTTCCTTCTTGTTGGTTCCTTTTTGGGTTCTCTTTGGGGAATTGAGCTTTTCAAGGGAAGTGCTACAGTAGCTTGTGTTTTATTGGAAGTTTTATTGGTGTTGAAACTGAACCCAAAGACTTATTATCTTGAGTGCACTAATGTTGCTAATAAAGATTGTGTGAAGTTTTGTATGAAGGAAAAAATTCAGGTGTATGGAGAGAATGATGTAATGAGATGAAGAATGGAATAAAGCTCAAGCTTGGGGATTCCACCCCGTGTCACCCCAACAAATATCCAAGAAGTACAAGCGTCAAAGCTTGGGGATGCCCAAGGCATCTCCTTCTTCATCAATAAAAATCCTAGGTTCCTTCCAAACACTTCATTTTTATTGTTTCATGCACAGTTGTGTTGTTCTTGGAGCGTCTTTGTTTTCGTTTGCTTGGTTTGCTTTTTCTGAATAAATTGGTTGGACCCGCTCTTTCATGCATTGGTTTTCAAATAGTTTGGTTTGGATTGGAAAAGAGTAGGAACAGTTCATGCTTAAGTGGTAAAAGGAGTTTGTTTTTTACTCTGGCCTATGCTTTGTCATGCCATGCTTGATATTGTTTTGGCTTTATGCTTAGTGATCTTTGTTGTAGCATGAGTTGTTATAAACAATTGAGATTGCTTAATGTGCCTTGGAAGAATCATGCGTTGTTTTAGCATATTAAACCATAAGTATTGTGGTATTCTCCTTTAATGCTTTATTTGGGTTGACTTGGCGCATGCTCACACCATGTTATGACTATCCCAAGTCACCATAAGCCTTTATGATCCTTTAGTTTTTCGACTTGTAATATCACTTTATGATTTGATTAATGATGTTTTGCCGCTCTGCATGATTATGGCCATTATTGCTCTCTTAGTTTGTCGCTCCTAGTCTTTTGCTAGCCTCCGCAACCAAGTATGAGTTCCACTCATGCATCCAAATCCAAATAAAACCAAGTTGTTCCAAAGAGTCCACCATACCTACCTATTAGCATTTGCTATTCCAAGTATATTCATGTTTTTATCTACCTTCCGAATTAAACTTGTTATGTGAAAATTAGTGATTAAAACTCTCACGAACTTGATGGCACACTTTACTTTCTTACACTTACTAAACTTGAACCATTGCGTCCATCTTTGTTGCGTATATGCTTACGCTTTATAAGTTGAAGTTAGCAGAACCATGTATCATGGGGAACGCTTTCAACATTGCACTTCTACATTGTACCTAGTTGATATCATGTTCTTTTGCTTATGGATCCCGGCGGTGTGAAATAAAAAGGGAACTTGTAAGATCATGGAGTTTGTATTTGTGTTAGAAAAACGCCTGGGCCTCTAGCCTAAGCCATCCCTAATCATGGTGGAAACTTGCAGCATAACCATAATGAGCACTATATGAAGCATCCTCAATAAAAACCTATGCAAATAGCAAATAAAAAGATCGTTGAGATGCTCATTGTCTGCTTGCCTTGTCATTTTGATTATGGGATAGCTCTTGTATCATGTGCAAGGGGTACCCCGTTGGCGGTTCTCTATGATACATATGTACTTACAATGACAAGAGCTTACTTGTGACTGAAGTTGAGTAGCATGAGGTTCGGTCTTCGTAAGTAAGGGGCATGAGATTTCAACTTATAACTTGTCAAGCATATCCTCTTAGTTGTGTCACTTTAATGTTAATCACCTAAATATGCTTATGATAGGGGCAATGAGAGCTGAAAGCTAATAAGTACCATAATTTTTGGAAGCTCTTTATGAAACTTGAATCCCTACTTCCTTTCTATGAAGGCCTTTCTTTTACTTTTATGTTGAGTCTCCACCTTCTATCTTTACGCACCTATTTTGAGAGCATAGTGGCCATTCTTAGTTCTATGTGCATTGTCCCAGGACTTGTTGATTGATGCATAACTTTGATATTACTTGTTCTTAAACTATTTCTATCTAGTCACTCTTATGAAGTTTGAAGGTGTCCTATGCATTTATGTTTGCTACTCTATGAGGGACAAGCTGAATGCCACTATGCTATGTTTTATTTATGTGAAACAAACAAACGTCTGGCAAAGCATTGTTATTCATGAATCTTTTGTTTGTGCCTTTTCATGTTGTAGGATAGTTGCTATGTGTTATTGTTAGAACTTTATCTTTCATGCTATGTTGAAGTACTATGATCCCAGCTATCAATGTTTTTCAAATACTTTGATCAAGTTTATGATGGTGCATGTCACCTAAAAAATTATTCTTTATTTTTATCACTTACCTACTCGAGGATTGTAACATCCCAAAACTTTAATCCAAGCTTAGCAAGATCCAATCATCCAAAATTGGGGTTAACAATTTTTTTTCCAAATTTAAAATGAAAGCTTTCATATATGTGTGCATTTAAAATAGGAGTTGTTTGAATTGCCATGGTTGATTGATCCAATGCTTGTAAAATGTTTCTTAGGTGATTTAAACATCATCTACATCATTCCCAAACTTTTCCTAAAGAAAAACAAATCAAAAAGAATTAAAATGAAAGAATGGTCATTTTGACAAATTTAACTCTCATGCCTACTTTGGCTATTCCTAGTACTCAATTCTTAACAGAAACAATTCTTGATCTTTGCACCCCTTGCTAGTACACATAATGAGGTACCAAGGCCCACCTTTTGATCTACTAAAAACATTCTGTAAACTATTTTAAATGACAGTTTAAAATTGAATCTAATGCATATGCATAGATCACCCCTATTTCAAAAACCATCTAATTGAGCACCATTTTCAAAACCCTTGCTACCAGAGACTACCTAGCACTAGTGGAGATCACCCAAAAATTTTGAACTCAAAATTCAAAACTTTTTCTCTTGCGGCCATTTCATCAAACACTTGGCAGGCAGATTTCAAACTAAACAAATTTCACTATTTTAAATAGTGTTCTGGCCAAACTTGTTCCCCAACTTGCCACCAAAACCTCTCCACTACTCCCCCTAACCCCTCTCTAGCCTAGCCACCTTTGTGCCAAGACCAAATGGTCATGGCCATTAAGCCCCTACTTGGGCACCCCACCGGCGACAGCAAGCCACAGCCGCCGCCAGCGCCATCCACTGTGTCCTGGAGATAGCCCGTGGTCCACCTCCACCGCCCAACCAGTCCCAGCCCAAGGACAGCGACCAGAACGACCAGGAACGCCGCCCGAGCACATTGACCATGCTAACGCCGCCCAGAGCGCGCCTGTCCCCCACTCGCACCGACCGCCTTGGCACCAGCCAGCGTTCGCCCAAAGCCCCATAGCCACCGCTCGTCGTGGACACAGCCAATTCGGCCGCGCAGAGCGCCACCTCGCCCCGACCACATGCCACCTCCCCTACGGCCGCATTGAAGCACTAGAGCACTGCCAGGGAACCACCCACCGATCGCAATCCCCAGCCATGCCGCTAGCTCGCCGTAGCCATGTCGCCACCGTCGACCGCCCATCCCGCTCAGTCTCAACGTCGAGCCTATAAAAGGAGCCCTCCCTAGCACCAAAGACTCACACCATTCCACTCCCCTCACCTCTCTGAACCTCACCCACCTCTCGCCGGAGCCAGTGGAGCAGCAGTTCGCCGGAATTGGAGCCGGAGCCGCCGCCTCTGGAGAAGAAGGGTGTCGTTGATTCTGGCCACCCCAAGCTCCGCCGCGACCACGCCTCGCCTCGCCGTCATCTTCCACTTTGTTCGCCCGCATCGCCGACCCTGCTGGAGCCCTGGTACGCCCCCAGTAGACCCCCACCGAGCCGCTAGGGTTTGAGCTCACCGATGACCTGTCCGTCGTCGACGACGACCCTCAGCCGTAGATCTAGCCTCTAATCACACGGCCCACAGCGCGCGTACCGTTTCACGTTTTAAGTGCCGCTGACAAGTGGGACCCCCCTGTCAGCTGAGCCCCGCGCCGCGTAGCGCCACTGGGCCGACCAATTTCCTTTCCCGCGCAAGCCCGTAGATTCAAATCTAGATTTTTCTTTTTAGTTAGAATATAGTTTCTGTCCAGTGTTTCAAAATTCAATTCTGTGAGTTTGCCAAATTCAAATTATATGAAACTAATTTTGTCTGAAAGGTATTGAAATGCTCTATCCAAGCCTGTTGGATTTAATTCATTTAGAGTTATAGACTTCTCCTAATAAAAATAAGAAGACAGAAGCTTTTGTAACTTGAAACATTTTTGTAAAATCAACCAAGTTAGCTTTTGAGTTGATTCCAACTCTAAAAAATCACATTTCATCATATCTATCCAAATATGTAATAATATTAAGGTTTACAGGCAGTGACTTTGGACTAGTACCAAAATAATGCTATATAGGCATTTCTAGTCACTTTAAATCATTAAATAATGAACTTAAACCAAAGTAATATTGATCCAACCTTTAAATCTCATTCCCACATGTTAGAATATGTGGTGAGGACATGTGTCCACATGATCCCATGTTTTGGTGGTGAATATTAAATTTTAGTTAACTTTTCAATGAGTAGAAATTACTTTTCCAAAATAAAAAGGTTGAAACTATTGAATTAAACTTGTGATGTTTGGGATGATAATAGATCATCACTTGTGTGGTTTAAAATACTACTTAGCCTAGTTAAGTATTGTTTGGTGATTGTGCACTCCCTATGTATTTCTAGACGATAGTACCGACCAAGCCTTCGAGGAGGAGGAGTTCTACCAAGAAGAAGAAGAAAACTTCAACCACTGCACCAACCAAGGCAAGCTATTAGTGGTAAGCTAACCCTTGCAAACATGCTTTAGTAAGCTATTGTTAGCAAGCTAGAATAAAACTAGATGGTTTAGTAAAGATGCCTTAAGCATACTTTGATCACACCCCTTTAACTATTAGTACCCCAAGTCTTATTGACAAATTTTTACCTCCCTTAGCTTACACAAAGTTCTTTAATTAATTATGAAGGTAGCATAAAGAGTATAAAACTTGACCTACTTAGAAACCTTTAGATGTCATTCTATGGCATGATATTGATCCCATCTTTCCACATTAGTGAACACTCTTAACTTAGTACTTTAGAATAGCTCAAAAACTTGAGTCACTTTAGATGGGAACACTTGGTGAAAATGAGTTATGAAAACCTTGGAATGATGAGTCATTCTATTGACATGTTTTGACATGTGTTGAGAAACACAATGGGTTTATGATGATGAAAATGATAAGGCATGAGCCTTAACCCTTTTATAAAACTGATGGTTGGATTTGGATGAGATACCATTCCAAATTTACCGTACAACCACATTACCTGAATTGGGTCAGGCTTAGCTGGAAATTTATATGCATTAGTATTAGTTCCCTCACGGGAGAGGTTTGAGCTGAGGCTACCTCTCAATGATGTCCACCTATGCAGTGCCCAAGATGACTGATGGTCATGGTTGGGAGGCCATGCTCATAGGAGAGGTGCTTGTACTAGGGTGTGTAAAGGGAAGGTTATGTTTGATTATCTGCATACTAAGTATGATGATTCAGGGTTATCCCTGACAGATGTATCGAATCTTGTGGTAAAAGTGTACCACCTCTACAGAGTGTCAAACTATTCGAATAGCCGCGTCCGCGGTTATGGAAAGTTGGAATGGCCATACTGTTTCGTTGTCAGATGTTTTCTAAATAACTAGAAATGAATGATGACCTTTGACTTGACCACAATAGGGTTGTGTTAATGAAATTAGCTTCCCAACTTAAGTGATTCTAGAATTTTATTTTATCTTTTCTTGTTTCAGAACTCAGCTTAGGTTTCCAACTTAACGTGATAGTGATTCTTTAAATTCAGCACTTTAACTTAGAATTATAACCCTTGTTAGTAGTAGTTTGCGAGTACTTAAAGAGTACTCATGGCTTTTGTCCCTGGCTATTATCATGGCTAGACTATGAAGGAGATTATCAAGATGATGGTCACAGACGGCTATGATAACTAGGACTATCTCCGTCGACATTACTGTGTCCACGAAGATGGACCCCACCGCTACGCTATCGTTTATTTCCGCTGCTTGTTGTATTAAAGACTGGATAATGAGATCCTTATTTGTGTAAAACCTTATGTATGGTTTGTAATGGATGATGTACTGTGATATCCAATCCGTTATGTCTCGCCAAAATGGTAATCCTGGGATTGCGAGGTATGGCATAACGGGCATCTGGGATTAAAAATCCGGGTGTTGACAAGGACGAGCAGGAGTTAAGCTTGGGGATGTTGATACGTTGCTAACGTATCCATAATTTTTGATGTTTCATGCTTGGTTTTTATCTACTTTCTTATGTTTTGTCCATACTTTGTAGTACTTTTTATACACTTTCTTGGAATAACCTATTAACAAGATGCAACAGTGCTAGCTGCCTGTTTTCTGCTGTTTTTCGTTCCAGGAAAGTCAGAAAATGAATATTCTCGAAATTGGATGGGACAAAAGCCAAAGTTAGTTTTTCACCGAGGGGACACGGCGAGATCTGAGGACGGAGAGGGGCAGGCGCCACACCACCTGGCCCACGCCAGGGGGTGGTGTGGCCGCCTAGGGCACCCCCTCGGCCTCCCCTTTCCCCTATAAGATGCCTCCGATACATTAACCCTAAGTACCCGATAAAAATTCCACGAAAGAGTCTGTAGCCGTCGTCATCTCCATCCCTAGATCGGGAGGGATCTGAAGCTCTTCCCGGCGCCCTGCCGGAGGGGAGAATTCACCCTAGAGGCCTTCTTCATCACCATGCAAGCCTCCGGTGTGATGCGTGAGTAGTTCATCCTTGGACTACGGGTCCATGTAGTAGCTAGATGGTTGGTTCTTCTCCTTTGTGCTACCATGTCTAGATCTTGTGAGCTCCGTTCATGATCAAGATCATCTATTTGTAATCCTACATGTTGTGTTTGCGGGGATCCGATGGATATTGATATGCTATTTCAGATCGATTATTGATTCTATCATGTCTTTGTTATTTGTGATCTTGCATGCACTCCGTTGTTAGTAGATATCTTGGCCGAGTAGATGCTAGCAACTCCAAGAGGGAGTATTTATGCTCGATAGTGGGTTCATGCCTCTAGTAATCTAGGGAAGTGACATAAATCTCTAAGGTACTAGATGTGCTGTTGCTACTAGGGAGAAAACAACAATCCTTTGTTCATAGAACAATCGTATTGTTTACTTTGCATGCAATGCGTAATGCAATTATCTGTTGCTTGCAACTTAACTAGACGGGGTTCGGATGATAACCTGAAGGTGGATTATTAGTCATAGATGTAGTTGGATTACGGTCTATGTATAATGTTGTAATGCCTAATCAAATCTCATAGGAGTCAAGATGATTAGGATATGCATGATTGCTTTCTCGATGTTTGTCAATTGCCTCGCTGTAATTTGTTCACCCAACATGCCATCTATCTTAAGGAGAACCACCACTAGTGAACTATGGACCCTGGTCCTTTCTTTTACCATCAATCTACAACTGTTTACTGTTTTCTGTTTAATTTCTGCAAGCTATTACTTTCTTCCACGCAATACGTTTAATCCTTTGTTTTGAGCAAAATCGGTGAGATTGACAACCTCACTATAAGTTGGGGGCAAAGTTCTGTGGTTGTGTTGTGCAGGATTCCAAGTTGGCAACAACACCTTGGAGGTGTTTCCTTGCTCCTACTGGTTCGATAACCTTGATTTCATAAGTGAGGGAAACTTACTGCTGTGCTCATCATACCTTCCTCTTGGGTTCCCCAACGAGCTCGACATCAACCACGAGCCAGCACCTGGCAACACCACACTATAGGTGGCGTATACCAACAGAGCGTCGGTGGTGAACGATTACATCGAGAAAATCCAAAAGCTCCTGGAGGAAATGGATGACAAGATTGTTGGCCTCGACGTCGAGTACACCAACAAGCAATCATCGATGCAGAAGGCTGCTGTCGTCCAGCTATCTGTGGGCATGGATTGCCTGGTCTACCAGATCTACTAGGCCGACCATCCATGCTCAAAGCTAGCAGAGTTCCTCGCCAACCCTAACATTTCCTTTGTAGGCGTCGACATCGGCAGCGACCGTATCAGGCTTAGATGTTCTCTAGTACCAGTGACGAACTTCGTGGACACCCAGAAGAGGTGGAAGCCTGCCGGCTCCATGAATGAGAAGGATTCTTTGGCTGACTACGCGGTGGCCCTCATAGACATCCGTTACAAAGTCATGAAGAAGAAGGAGGATCTGGACCACAAGCAGTGGGGGAGCATGCCCCTAACCAAAGAGCAGATCAAGTATGCAAGCCTCGACGCCTACACAACCTACGAGGTATACAGGCGGATAGTGAACTTCGAGAGGGGTCAACAAACTCTTGAAATGTTCAACCAAAAAAAAGAACTAAGGAAGAAGGGCAAGGGCAAGGGCAAGCAGACCAAAGAAGAAGACGAAGACTCAGAACGGTACACCATGTGACCTACGAGTATATCTTTGTGTGTCGGTATATCCTTGCTTGGTACTACTCCTACTTGTAATATACTACTCGCAGAAGTTAATGCATGTATATACTGCAGGCATGCAAGGGGCGGAGGCAAGAATTAATGCAAGGAATCGCAGTTGTTTCTTTTATTTTGACTGAAGAGTGATAGTAGGAGTAGGCATCATAGCACACGCCAATAGCCCACCCCACCTCAATGAATTGTCTTGTCAATCAACAGCCATGGCAGATTATAATTTTATAGTGGTAGAGATTTTCTTTGAGTAATTCCATTTATACTGCTTAGGCGGAGTACTGCTGAAAGACAAAGGGTGAATGGGCACCTGAAAAACTGCTAGTAGCACTGTAGCAGCAGAACCGCAAGATGAACATTTGTCGATTACCCGAATGTATGTTGAGTTAGTACAGTATGAACATATACTATATTACTACTACCTGCTACTCTAGTACTACTACTAGCAAAAAATGTCCCTACTGTGGGAAAAATATGATCTCTTCCAACCAAACTAGTACTATTCCAAAAATGGCTATATTTACTTGTTGCAAAAATGGATGTATCTAGATATGTTTTAGTGCTAAATACGAGTACATCAAATCCAGTGACAATTAATATGAATCGGAGGGGAGTACTACTACTACCGTACTCCAGTATTGTACTAGTAGTAGTAGTACATACTAGTACTCCCGAATGTATGTTGACCAGTACTCCTACCTCTATTTGGGATTATTAGGCCAGAGAGCTTTTTAAAGTTGTTAGAAATTATAATAAGACCTATCCTCTTTATTGTCTTAATTCCCGTGACTCATTAATTTAGATATCTCTATTTTTTCTCAATCTCCCAATGCATGTTGTTTCATCTCTCATCATGTTCCCCTTTTTTTATCTAGCGTCTCATGCATGTAAAACTAGTCGTGCATGCATAAATTAATTAGAGTTCATCTACTTGGTAGTATTGCGAATTAGCCCTCTGGTCTTCCTAAAAAGAGATCCTTAATCCTATTCAGCTTACTACTCAGCAGTACATCCACTGATCCACCCAACCCATCGAAAGTTAAGACTTCATGAAAAATACTCAGGAGAGTACATCCACGAACTCATATAGTACATCTGTTTTAAGGAATAAGGCGCACACACGCTCCAAAGTAAAGTTTGACCGAATAAATGGAGCAACTAAAATTTACTTATTTGTGTAAAATTTGTTTCATTGAATTCGTATTTAAACAACTTTCCAATGATGCTAAATTTGTACAGTACCAACATTCTTTATATATATTTAGAGTAAATCTTGGTCAAACAAAAAACAAAAATAAGGGAGCCTTATTTTTTGGGACGGAGATAGAGTACTAGTACTACAAAATCCACCATTCCTAGTATGCAAACGATCATTCTGCAATTAAACCAATTAACAGCAGCTTACATCACCACTAAAACTCAATGCGAAAGAAGAAATGCAGCTCCTTCAAGGTAGCAGGACCGACCAGGTAATGAGGCGGTGCCGACAGGTAAGACGTAAGGTCCTCAAACGCGACCTCGCCCAGCTTAGCGGAGCTCGGCGTGTCGAGCTCCACCGTCACGCTGCCGGTCCTCCTCCTACCATCCGTACAGGAGAGCAGCGGCGGGAATCCCGCCCACATACTTACCCTGTACACCGGCAAGTCGCCCATCGCAACCCTAACACAGACCGCAGACACGAGGGGTACTGTGCTTACCGAGCCAATCGTCAGAATGAACACGGCGTCGTCCTGCTCCCCAACGACGATGAGCCGGTGGGACGGCTCGCCCGCAGCGGCACCAGCTCCTAGAAAGCTTTGGTGGTGGCATACTGGATCTTGTGCACCTGGATCGAGTGGACCACTTCGAGATGGGCGACAAGCGCTGGCGGCGGGGCGACGAAGTCACAGTCGGTCTCCGTGCAAGTGTAGGGAGCGTACCGGCACATGATTTCGTGCTCGTGGAGTTCGTAGTAGGGTAGCAAACTACTGTAGCCTTTGTGGGCGCACTCGACCCTAGTCGCTGCTAGGACGGTGTCCATGGCGGGCTCGTGGGTGAGTCCACCGCTAGGGTGCTCGCACTTCTGGCAGGAGGTGATCTTGCGGACGCAGCGGTGGCAGACTAGATGAATATCCACGCACTGTACAAACGGAAGTTCGAAAAATAAAATAGTTGCACGGACGAACCGACAAAAGAAAAATCAATGGATTATGAGGGAGAAATGGAGAGACCTTGTATACCCGACGGGGCTTGAGGGGCTAGGAGTAGGAGGAACAGTTGAGAACGGTGGCTTCCATCTTCAGAGTGACTGTCCCAAGCATTGCGATTTGGGTGGGGGGATGAGGACTCTCTGATCCGGCCTCGAGCCGTGTGCTTTTATTATATACCACAACTGATAATCAATAAAGCTCTACAAGATTGCGCCTTTCCTTTCTGTACTAGGGTCCTTTTTGTATATTTTGAGGCCTTATTATTTACAAATTCCTGGTTTAGTTGGACAAGATTAGCGGCCTCTTTGTATTTGTTCACCACCCTTTTATTAGTAACTTGGCACATGAGACCCACATAATAATAAAGTATGACATATTATCACTATATAAAATTATGCTCTATAATAGGTAAAGCTCAAAAAAATATGAAAGAGCCACATCTATAAAAAGTAACAGTGTATATTTGTTTTCACCTAGTACACTTTGAAGGTACTGTAGTAACATGTGAAAGTTCTACTAGCCTAAGTTATGTAGCACTATGAAGAGCAGCCTAATATGGAAGAGAAAGAAAACATCAGCCAAAGAGTGGACATAGCAGATCAACGGCTTAGATTACTCAATGTTGGGAAGATTCTAGAACTAAAGGGAAAAACCAAATTCAAAAACTATTGTAGTAGTACTATATAGTGGTATAGATATTATAGATATAGAAAATCTCGGACCGGAGGGAGTAGGAAAGAGCTCACTTTATCAATTTGTTTTCACCCATCAACTCAATCATCTACGTAGGGTCCACAGATGGGGGAGGTCGCGGTCGCCTTGGACGCACCACAAAATTATGACTGGGCCATCGAGTGCGGGAAGCAGAGTCAGTGTTCCGTCCAATCGCTTAGCCTAGTCATTGTCATCGATATTTGCCACACGCATCAGCTTCATCAGCGACATTGATTGTCCCCAAGCTTCGGTAATCTGCCACATTAATATCGGATCATCTCCTTCCTATTTATCCTCTCCCCTTCCCCGCACCACCAACATATCTCAAATCCCCCACTTCCAGCAACCATCTCCATCCTCATCTGTCATCCATGGCCACCTTCTGGCTGCCGCCCGCCGTACCGGAGCGTAAATACCCCGACATCGCCACATAGGAGGACAGTTCCCTACACATTTGGGCCTTCTCCCAGTGGAGAACAAAGTGGCAACTGGCGTGCGCCTTCCTCGACACTGGGTACGGTCACCACAAGTACCGTATGTATCGCCTCCACGACAATCCGGACTGGACGTTGAAGGTCAAGTTCGTCAACTTCAGGGATGCCTGTCTCCTCTACGGCCAGGCCTTCCACTACGGCTGCGAGATGGTGGTATTCACCGGTGCCAACATTTTCACCAACTACTGGGACCAGTTCCCCAACAATAGCAACTTCATCCATAGTGTCCTCCCGTAGCTGCCGATGGCTCCGTAGGTACCGCCGCCATATCCACAGGTGCCGTTGATGGCTCAGGAGGTACCACCGCCTTATCCGGAGGTGCCGCCGCATTATCCGAAGGTGCCGCTGATGGCTCAAGAGGTGCTGCCGATGGCTTAGGAGGTGCCGCCGTGTTATTCAGAGGTGCCGATGAGTCAGGAGCCGGCTGTGTCGCTGGAGCTGGCGTTGGTGTCGTTGTCACAAGTTGCCGCTGGCGGCGCGGACTAGTGGTAGGAGGCGCCGGACCTGCACTAGTTCAGCAGCGAGTCCTTTATGTAAACTCGTGTTGTTATGTTAGGGGCTGTTTGGTTTAGAGGATGTCATTTAGGGATGAGGATATCCCCAACCAGCTGGTTAGGGGTAATCTTTTTTGTTTGGTAAAGTGGGATAAAGAGTGGTTAGGGATAGCCAGTCAAAATCTATTAGCCCAACTGTTTTTTTCATTTTCCTCTTTCACCTTGTCTTCTTCATCCGCCTCACCACTTCCCTAGCAGCGGCCACGACCGTCGGCAGCTCGCCACCCTTTTGCCCTTGTCGACCCCGTGTCAACCTGCCTGCCTATGCCCCTTCTTCCTGCCCACTCTGCCCGGCGGCCTACGCCCGCGTGCGTATTCGAACACCCGCTCTGCCCGACGGCCTATGCTATGGCCGCCCTCGTGTCGAGCCCATAGGCAAGGAAAGATGGTTATTTTCTCTCGAGAGGAAGGGTGAACAAACAAGAAAACGCTTCGGAGGAGCTATCCAAAAGTGGTTGAGCTCATCCAGCTCTTTTTGTGGGATATGCTCAACCACCATTTTGAGCCAAAAGTGGTTATCCATATCCCCTCCACCCTCTAAACCAAATACTGTATAACCAAAAAAGTGGATATCCCGTGTTATCCACTGGATAGCCACTGAACCAAACAACCCCTTAATGGTTGAATGAAGTTTCTTTCGGGAAATCCTTTATTTTGGTACTATCGTCAAAAAAAAAGTTTCTTTTGTTAGTGCTCACTGTACCGTGTAGTACTAGTAGTACAACGAATGATGATCTATTGAATATCCTTCCCACCAATGTTTGTGAAGGAAGTGAAAATTTCGAAACTCAAAAAGTTTGAATTGCTACTCTATTGTACTCCCTCAAATTAATTGACTCGAATTTGTCTAGATTCGGATGTATATAAACATGTTCTAGTGCTAGATGCATTTGAATCTGATAAATGCAAGTCAATTAATTTGGGCCAGAGGGAGTAGTAGTCGGGTTCGACTCCTTCTCGAGAGAGCAGCTGATCGAGCCATACGTTTCATACTACTTCCTCTTCGCTTGTTTTACAAATATGACCAAATCTACCGCCATTCAAATTCTTGGATATGGGATCATAAAGTTTGATGTAGAGATATGGCCTTCACCTTGTGGTCGCTCGGCTTAAAATCCAACAAAGTTCATACTCGTTGATAGCTAAGCTTAAATTCGTTTAAATTTCACCATTTACTTTTAGGTTAGCATTTTACACGATCGGTGGGAGCATATTTTACATCAAAGACCAAAAAAGGGAAATTTACATGGAGGTCCATACATTTAGCCCAAAGGACCATAAAAGGAAAACTTTCTGGTTCGGCTCCTTCTCGAGAGATTAGTTGATCTGAGCCAAACTCTTCATACTACTTCCTCTTTGATTGTTTTCATAATATAGCCAAATCTGTTGCCAAGCAAATTCTATCATATGGGGCCATCAGCATAAAGTATGATGTTGATATGGCCTTGACCTTGGTCGTTCGGCTTGAAATCCAAGAATGTTCATACTCGTTGAAAAGTAAGCTTAAATTCGTTTAAATTTCACCACTTACACTGTTTGGTTAGAATTTTAAATGGATGGTGGGACTACATTTTACATTAAGGACCTAAAAAAGGGAAAATTGCATAGGGGTCCATACATTTAGCACAAAGGACCCTAAAACCAAACAAGGAATTGAAAACAGTCAGGTACGGCTCCTCGAGAGAGCAGCTGATCGAAAAAATCTTCTTACATGCTTTTCAGAAAATAAATTCATGTCACTTGGAAAAATGAAATTTATTATTTTTTGTTTTTAATATCTTCGATTGTTTTCAAAAGATGGCCAAATTTGTCAGCATGCAAATTCTTGGATATGGGATCATAAGCATAAAGTACATTCTACATAAAGGACCTAAAAAAAGGGAAAATTACATCAAGGTCCATACATTTAGCACAAAGGACCCTAAAATTAAGCAAAGAAAACAATCGGGTCTGGATCCTTCTCGAGAGAGCAGCTGATCGAGCCATACTCTTCATAGTACATCCTCTTCGATTGTTTTCAAAATATGGCCAAATCTGTCGCCATGCAAATTCTTGAATAAGGGATCATCAACATAAAGTATGATGTAGAGATATGGCCTTACCTCGTGGTCGTTTGGCTTGAAATCCAAGATTATTTCATACCCGTTGACAAGTATGCTTAAATTCATTGAAATTTCATCATTTACTTATAATGTTAGCATTTTACACGGTTGCTGGGAGTACATTCTACATCAAGGACCTAAAAAGAGGCAAAATTACATCAAGGTCCACACATTTAGCACAAAGGACCCTAAAATTAAGCAAGGAAAACAGTTGGGTCCAGCTCCTTCTCACGAGAGTAGATGATCAAGCCATACTCTTCAAACTACTTCATCTTCGATTGTTTTCAAAATATGGCCAAATTTGTCGGCATGCAAATTCTTGGATATGGGATCATGAGCATAAAGTATGATGTAGATATGGCCTTGACCTTGGTGGTTCGTCTTGAAATTGAAGAATGGTTCATACTCGTCGACAACTAAGCTTAAATTCATTTAAATTTCACCACTTACTTTCAGGTTAGAACTTTACACGGTCGACCAGAGTACATTTTACACCAGGAACCTCAAAATAGCAAAAATTACATCGAGGTCCATATATTTAGCATAAAGGACCCTAAAAGGAAAAAATGGTTCGACTCCTTCTCGAGAGATCATCTGATCTGGGCCAAACTCTTCATACTACTTTCTCTTCTATTGTTTCCAAAACATGGCCAAATCTATTGCCATGCACATTCTCTAACATGGGATCATGAGCATAAAGTATGATGTTGATATGGCCTTAACGACCATGGTCGTTCGGCTTGAAATCCAAGAATGTTCATACTCATTGACAAGTAAGCTTAAAATAATCCTATATATTTCACCACTTACACTTCTATACCTAAAAAGGGGGTAAATTACATCGAGGTCCATACATTTAGCACAAAGGACCCTAAAATCAAGCAAGGAAAATAGTCAGGTCTGGCTCCTTCTCACGAGAGTAGCTGATCAAGCCATGCTCTTCATACTACTTCCTCTTCAAAAAAAATTCAAAATATGGCCAAATCTGTCGCCATGCAAATTCTTTGATATGGGATCATCAGCATAAAGTATGATGTAGAGATATGGCCTTGACCTTGTGGTCGTTCGGCTTGAAATCTAAGAAAGTTCATACTCGTTGACAACTAAGCTTAAATTCATTTAAATTTCACCACTTACTTTTAGGTTGGCATTTTACACGGACGGTGGGAGCATATTTTACATCAAGGACCTAAAAGGGGGAAATTACATTGATGTCCATACATTTAGCACAAAGGACCCTAAAAGGAAAACCTTTTGTTGCATTGGTTCGGCTCCTTCTCGAGATATTATTAGCTGATTTGAGCCAAACTCTTCATACTACTTCCTCTTTGATTGTTTTCAAAATAATATGGACAAATCTGTTGCCATGCAAATTCTCTGATATGGGGTCATCAGCATAAAGTATGATGTTGATATGGCATTGACCTTGGGCGTTCGTCTTGAAATCCAAGAATTTTTCATACTCGTCGACAACTATGCTTAAATTCGTTTCAATTTCACCACTTACTTTTAGGTTAGAATTTTACATGGGCGGTGGGAGTACATTTTACATCAAGTACCTAAAAAGGGAAAATTACATTGAGGTCCATACATTTAGCCCAAATGACCCTAAAATTGAGCAAAGAAAACAGTCGGGTTCAGCTCCTTCTCGAGAGAGGAGTTGATCGAGCCATATGTTTCATACTACCTCCTCATTGACTGTTTTACAAATATGGCCAAATTTGTCGCCCTGCAAATTCTTGGATATGGGATCATCAGCATAAAGTATGATGTAGAGATATGGCCTTGACCATGTGGTCGTTCGGCTTGAAATCCAAGAAAGTTCCTACTCGTTGACAGATAAGCTTAAATTCATTTAAATTTCACCAATTGCTTTTAGTTAGCATTTTACACGGTCGCGGTGGGAGCATATTTTACATCAAAGACCTAAAAAGGGAAATTTACATTGGGGTCCATACATTTAGCCCAAAGGACCATAAAAGGAAAACTTTCGGGTTCGGCTCCTTCTCGAGACATCAGCTGATCTGAGCCAAACACTTCATACTATTTCCTCTTCGATTGTTTTCAAAATATATGGCCCAATCTATTGGCATGCAAATTCTCTCGTATGGGGCCATCAACATAAAGTATGATGTTGATATGGCCTTGACCTTGGTCGTCTGGCTTGAAATCCAAGAATGTTCATACCCATTGAGAAATAAGCTTAAATTCGTTTAAATTTCACCACTTATACTTATTGGTTAGAATATTACACGGATGGTGGGACTACATTTTAGATCAAGGACCTAAAAAAAGGGAAAACTACATCGAGGTCCATACATTTAGCACAAAGGACCCTAAAACCAAACAAGGAATTGAAAATAGTCGGGTACGACTCCTCGAGAGAGCAACTGATTGAGCCATACTCTTCATATTGCTTCCTCTTTGCCAAATTTGGACGCATATTAGGTTTGCTCAAAGTCAATCTTTACAAAGTTCAACCAAATATATGTAAAAACATACTGACTTTTCTAATAACAAATGCATATAATATGAAAATATAGTTCATGATGATTCTAATAACATTGAGTTAATGTCATACATTTAGTCAAAGTTTATTAAATTTGACTCTGACCAGAAGTAATACGCGTCCTAATTAGGGAAGGAGGGAGTACTACTTGCTTCACGGAAGAAAAAAAGGAGCGCTCCTCACTTTCGAACCAGCTTGCTGCGGGTGTGCATGGTGCTTCCTCTTCCTAGGGTACGGAGGGAGCGCTCCTCACTTTAGAACCAGCTTGCTACAGGTGTGCTTGGTGCTTCCTCTTCCTTGGGTACGGAGGTGGAGTAGTGCGGAGTAGGTAGGCTGGTCAGATCATAATGGTGAGCATCCAATGTGATGGGATGTTTTTGTTTTTTTTTGCTGGCTAGATCAACCAATCTCTTGTCCAACACTTAAGTAGTACTCGTACTTGTACTAGGTGTACTGCGAATGGCGATCTTTTGAATATCCTTCCCCCCAGATGTTTGTGAAGGAAGTGAAAATTTCGAAACCGGAAAAGTTTGAATTGCTACTCCATTGTACTACTACTATAGTAGTAATACTTTTGCCGCCAAGGACCAAAATGGTTCCCACCGACGCAGCTGACGAACATGCAAGACGTAGACATAGAGCCGCCGACACAAGGCAGGTTGTCGATCGACACGCGTGCGTAGCGCCACTTTATGGATGAGGGAGAGATCAGCCGGTCGGGGTGTGGGGGTGGTGATGGGGGAGTGAAAGAGAGAGAAAACACATTTTGTTTTGCGTGCATATATAGTGTGGTCCTGAAATTTACTCTACTCACTGTACCCTGTACCTCGTGTCAGTAACCCATCCCAGCTTTGCTCTGACATCGCACCGCCTTCAAATCCTCCTCTTCGCAGCTCTCTCGCTGCCTCCTCTATGCTCATATAGTCTCTTCTCGCTCTTTATTTTTTAACAAAAAAAGGAAATAAATTCTTCTTACTTGCTTTTCAGAAAATAAATTCCTATCACTTGGAAAAATGAAATTGATTATTTTTTGTTTTTAATATCTTCGATTGTTTTCAAAAGATGGACAAATTGGTCGGCATGCAAATTCTTGGATATGGGATCATAAGCATAAAGTACATTCTACATAAAGGACCTAAAAAGGGGGAAATTACATCAAGGTCCATACATTTAGCACAAAGGACCCTAAAATTGAGCAAAGAAAATAGCCAGGTTCGGCTCCTTCTCGAGAGAGCAGCTGGTCGAGCCATACTCTTCATACTACTTCCTCTTTGATTGTTTTCAAAATATGGCCAAATCTATCGCCATGCAAATTCTTGAATATGGGATGATCAACATAAAGTATGATGTAGAGATATGGCCTTGACCTCGTGGTCGTTCGGCTTGAAAATCCAAGATTTTTTCATACTTGTTGACAACTAGTCTTAAATTTGTTGAAATTTTGTCACTTACTTTTAGGTTAGCATTTTACACGGTCGGTGGGAGTACATTCTACATCAAAGACCTAAAAAGGGGGAAATTACATCGAGGTCCATACATTTAGCACAAAGGACCCTAAAATTGAGCAAAGAAAACAATCGGGTTTGGCTCCTTCTCAAGAGAGCAGTTGATCGATCCATACTCTTTATAGTAATTTCTCTTTGATTGTTTTCACAATATGGCCAAATCTATCGCCATGCAATTTCTTGGATACTCGATCATCAGAATAAAGTATGATGTAGAGATATAGCCTCGACCTTGTGGTCGTTCGGCTTGAAATCAAAGAATGTCCATACTCGTTGACAACTATAAGTGGAAATTCATTTAAATTTCACAACTTACTTTTATGTTAGAATTTTACACGGTCGATGGGAGTACATTTTACAACAAGGACCTAAAAAGGGGAAAATTAAATCGAGGTCCATACATTTAGCACAAAGGACCCTAATATTAAGCAAGCAAAACAGTAGGGTTCGGTTCCTTCTCGAGAGTGTAGCTAATCGAGCCACACTCTTCATACTATTTCATCTTCGATTGTTTTCAAAATATGGCCAAATTTGTCGATATGCAAATTCTTGAATATGGGATCATCAACATAAAGTATGATGTAGATATGGCCTTGCCCTTGGTCGTTCGTCTTGAAATACAAGAATGGTCCATACCCGTTGACAACTAAGCTTAAGTTCGTATAAATTTCACCACTTACTTTTAGGTTAGAACTTTACACGGTCAATCGGAGTACATTTTACATCAGGGACCTCAAAAAAGCAAAAATTACGTCGAGGTCCATACATTTAGCATAAAGGACCCTAAAAGGAAAATTTTCTGGTTCGGCTCCTTCTCAAGAGATCAACTGATTTGAGCCAAACTCTTGATACTACTTCCTCTTCGATTTTTTTCAAAATATGGCCAAATTTGTTGCCATGCAAATTCTCTCATATGGGATCATCAACATAATGTATGATGGTTGATATTATGGCCTTGACCTTGGTTGTTCGACTTGAAATCCAATAATGGTCATACTCATTGACCGGTAAGCTAAAAAATCGTCGAAATTTCACCACTTACAGTTTAGACCTAAAAAGGGGGGAAATTACATCGAGGTCCACACATTTAGCACAAAGGACCCTAAAATTAAGCAAGGAAAACTGTCGGGTCTAGCTCCTTCTCACGAGAGTAGATGATCGAGCCATACTCTTAAGACTACTTCATCTTTGATTGTTTTCAAAATATGGCCAAATTTGTCGGCATGCAAATTCTTGGATATGGCATCATGAGCATAAAGTATGATGTAGATATGGCCTTGACCTTGGTGGTTCATCTTGAAATTGAAGAATGGTTCATACTCGTTGACAACTAAGCTTAAATTCGTTTAAATTTCACCACTTACTTTCAGGTTAGAACTTTACACGATCGACCGGAGTACATTTTACATCAGGAACCTCAAAATAGCAAAAAATTACATCGAGGTCCATACATTTAGCATAAAGGACCCTAAAAGGAAAAAATTCTAGTTCGACTCCTTCTCGAGAGATCATCTGATCCGATCCATACTCTTAATACTACTTGCTCTTCAATTGTTTCCAAAACATGGCCAAATCTATTGCCATGCACATTCTCTAACATGGGATCATGAGCATAAAGTATGATGTTTATATGGCCTTGACGAACATGGTCGTTCAGCTTGAAATACAAGAATATTCATACTCATTGACAAGTAAGCTTAAAATAATCCTATAAATTTCACCACTTACACTTCTAGACCTAAAAAGGGGTAAATTACATCGAGGTCCATACATTTAGCACAAAGGACCCTACAATCAAGCAAGGAAAACAGTCGGGTCCGGCTCCTTCTCACAAGAGTAGCTGATCGAGCCATACTCTTCATACTACTTCCTCTTCAAAAAATCAAAATATGGCCAAATCTATTGCCATGCAAATTCTTTGATATGGGATCATCATCATAAAGTATGATGTAGAGATATGGCCTTGACCTTGTGTTCGTTCGGCTTGAAATCTAAGAAATTTCATACTTGTTGACAACTAAGCTTAAATTCATTAAAATTTCACCACTTACTTTTAGGTTAGCATTTTACACGGCCGGTGGGAGCATATTTTACATCAAGGACCTAAAAAAAGGGAGAAATTATATCGATGTCCATACATTTAGCATAAAGGACCCTAAAAGGAAAACCTTTTGTTGCATTGGTTCGGCTCCTTCTCGAGAGATTATTAGCTGATCTGAGCCAAACTCTTCATACTACTTCCTATTCGGTTGTTTTCAAAATAATATGGACAAATATGTTGCCATGCAAATCCTCTGATATGGGGTCATCAGCATAACGTATGATGTTGATATGGCATTGACCTTGGTCATTCGTCTTGAAATCCAAGAATTTTTTGTACTCCTCGACAACTATGCTTAAATTCATTTAAATTTCACCACTTACTTCTAGGTTAGAATTTTACACGGGCGGTGGGAGTATATTTTACATCAAGTACCTAAAAAGGTAAAATTACATTGAGGTACATACATTTAGCACAAATGACCCTAAAATTGAGCAAAGAAAATAGTCAGGTTTGGCTCCTTCTCGAGAGAGCAGCTGATCGAGCCATACGTTTCATACTACCTCCTCTTCGACTGTTTTACAAATATGGCCAAATTTGTCGCCATGCAAATTCTTGGATATGGGATCATCATCATAAAGTATGATGTAGATATATGGCCTTGACCATGTGGTAGTTCGGCTTGAAATCGAAGAAAGTTCCTACTTGTTGACAGCTAAGCTTAAATTTGTTTAAATTTCACCACTTACTTTTAGGTTAGCATTTTACACGATCGCGGTGGGAGCATATTTTACATCAAAGACCTAAAAAGGGGAATTTAAATTGGGGTCCATACATTTAGCCCAAAGGACCGTAAAAGGAAAACTTTCTGGTTCGGCTCCTTCTCGAGACATCAGCTGATCTGAGCCAAACTCTTCATACTACTTCCTCTTCGATTGTTTTCAAAATATATGGCCCAATCTGTTGGCATGCAAATTCTCTCGTATGGGGTCATCAACATAAAGTATGATGTTGATATGGCCTTTACCTTGGTCGTTTGGCTTGAAATCCGAGAATGTTCATACCCGTTGAGAAATAAGCTTAAATTCTTTTAAATTTCACCACTTAAACTTATTGGTTAGAATTTTACACGGATGGTGGGACTATATTTTAGATCAAGGACCTAAAAAAGGGAAAACTACATCGAGGTCCATACATTTAGCACAAAGGACCCTAAAACCAAACAAGGAATTGAAAACAGTCGGGTACAACTCCTTGAGAGAGTAGCTGATCGAGCCATACTCTTCATACTGCTTCCTCTTTCCCAAATTTGGACGCATATTAGGTTTTTTCAAAGTCAATCTTATAAAGTTCGACCAACTATATGTAAAAACATACTGACTTTTCTAATGACAAATGCATATAATATGAATATATAGTTCATGATGATTCTAATAACATTGAGTTGATGTCGTACATTTAGTCAAAGTTTATTAAATTTGACTCTGACCAGAAGTAATACGCATCCTAATTTGGGAAGGAGGGAGTACTACTTGCTTCACGGAAGAAAAAAAGGAGCGCTCCTTACTTTCGAACCAGCTTACTGTGGGTGTGCTTGGTGCTTCCTCTTCCTAGCGTACGGAGGGAGCGCTCCTCACTTTCGAACCAGCTTGCTGCGGGTGTGCTTGGTGCTTCCTCTTCCTACGGTATGGAGGTGGAGTAGTGCGGAGTAGGTAGGCTGGTCAGATCATAATGGTGAGCATCCAATGCGATGGGACATTTTTGTTTTTTTGCTGGCCAGATCAACCAATCCCTTGTCCAGCACTTAAGTAGTACTCGTACTTGTACTAGTAGTACTACGAATGGCGACTTTTGAATATCCTCCCCCCCGGATGTTTGTGAAGAAAGTGAAAATTTCGAAACCTGGAAAGTTTGAATTGCTACTATATTTGTACTACTACTGTAGTAGTAATAATTTTTGCCGCCAAGGACCAAAATGGTTCCCACCAACGCAGCTGACGAACACACCAAACATAGACACGGAGTCGCTGACACAAGGCAGGTTGTCGGTCGACGTGTGTGCGCAGCGCCACTTTGTGGACGAGGGAGTGATCAGCCGGTCGGGGTGTGGGGGTGGTGATGGGGGAGTGAAGGAGAGAGAAAACACATTTCGTTTTGCGTGCATATATATTTTGGTCCTGAAATTTACTGTAGTAGTACTCACTATATTGTACTACTACTGTAGTAGTACTCACTTTACCATGTACCTCGTGTCAGGAACCCATCCCAGCTTTGCTCTAATATCGCACCGCCTTTAAATCCTCCTCTTCGCAGCTCTCTCGCTGCCTCCTCGGTGCTCATAGTCTCTTCTCGCTCTTTATTTTTTAACAGAAAAAAGGAAATAAATTCTTCTTACTTGCTTTTCAGAAAATAAATTCCTATCACTTGGAAAAATGAAATTGATTATTTTTTGTTTTTAATATCTTCGATTGGTTTCAAAAGATGGCCAAATTTATCGGCATGCAAATTCTTGGATATGGGACCATAAGCATAAAGTACATTCTACATAAAGGACCTAAAAAGGGAAAATTACATCGAGGTCCATACATTTAGCACAAAGGACCCTAAAATTGAGCAAAGAAAACAGTCGGGTTTGGCTCCTTCTCGAGAGGGCAGCTGGTCGAGCCATACTCTTCATACTACTTCCTCTTTGATTGTTTTCTAAATTTGGCAAAATCTGTCGCCATGCAAATTCTTGAATATGGGATCATCAACATAAAGTATGATGTAGAGATATGGCCTTGACCTCGTGGTCGTTCGGCTTGAAAATCCAAGATTTTTTCATACTTGTTGACAACTATGCTTAAATTCGTTGAAATTTCATCACTTACTTTTAGGTTAGCATTTTACACGGTCGGTGTAGCATCCCAATTGTCTAACAATGGTAATGCTACTTGGTCTAGTAAGATAATGGCTACTTCCTACATATAATTGTTGCATCATAATTATATGATGCTCTTTGAGTCTTCTTCTTTTTCCTAGAATCTCGGGCGAGATTCCTGTTTAGTGGGGGAGAGTTGTAGCATCCCAATTGTCTAACAATGGTAATGCTACTTGGTCTAGTAAGATAATGGCTACTTCCTACATATAATTGTTGCATCATAGTCGATGGGAGTACATTCTACATCAAAGACCTAAAAAGGGGGAAATTACATCGAGGTCCATACATTTAGCACAAAGGACCCTAAAATTGAGCAAAGAAAATAATCAGGTTCGGCTCCTTCTCAAGAGAGCAGTTGATCGAGCCATACTCTTCATACTACTTTCTCTTTGATTATTTTCACAATATGGCAAAATCTATCGCCATGCAATTTCTTGGATACTCGATCATCAGAATAAAGTATGATGTAGAGATATAGCCTCGACCTTGTGGTTGTTCGGCTTGAAATCAAAGAATGTCCATACTCGTTGACAACTATAAGCTAAAATTCATTTAAATTTCACCACTTACTTTTAGGTTAGAATTTTACACGGTCGATGGGAGTACATTTTACAACAAGGACCTAAAAAGGGGAAAAATTACATCGAGGTCCATACATTTAGCACAAAGGACCCTAATATTAAGCAAGCAAAACAGTAGGGTTATGTTCCTTCTCGAGAGAGTAGCTGATCGAGCCACACTCTTTATACTACTTCATCTTCGATTGTTTTCAAAATATGGCCAAATTTGTCGATATGCAAATTCTTGAATATGGGATCATCAGCATAAAGTATGATGTAGATATGGCCTTGACCTTGGTCGTTCGTCTTGAATACAAGAATGGTTTATACCCGTTGACAACTAAGCTTAAATTCATTTAAATTTCACCACTTACTTTTAGGTTAGAACCTTAAATGGTCAATCGGAGTACATTTTACATCAGGGACCTCAAAAAAGCAAAAATTATATCGAGGTCCATACATTTAGCATAAAGGACCCTAAAAGGAGAAATTTCTGGTTCATCTCCTTCTCGAGAGATCAGCTAATCTGAGCCAAACTCTTGATACTACTTCCTCTTCGATTGTTTTCAAAATATGGCCAAATTTGTTGCCATGCAAATTCTCTCATATGGGATCATCAACATAATGTATGATGGTTGATATATATGGCCTTGACCTTGGTCATTCGGCTTGAAATCCAATAATGGTCATACTCGTTGACCAGTAAGCTAAAAAATCGTTGAAATTGCACCACTTACACTTTTATCTTAGAATTTTACACGGGCATGGAAGTACATTTTACATCAAGGACCTAAAAAGGGAAAATTACATCGAGGTCCACACATTTAGCACAAAGGACCCTAAAATTAAGCAAGGAAAATAGTCGGGTTTGTCTCCTTCTCGAGCGTGTAGCGAATCGAGCCATACTCTTCATACTACTTCATCTTCGATTGTTTTCAAAATATGGCACAATTTTTCGGGGTACAAATTTTTGAATATGGGATCATTATCTTGGCCGTTCATCTTGAAATCCCAGAATGGTTCATACTCGTTGACAACTAAGCTTAAATTCGTTTAAATTTCACCACTTACTTTTAGGTTAAATTTTTACACGGTTGGTTAGAGTACATTTTACACCAGGGACGCGAAAAAAAGCAATAATTACATTGAGGTCCATACATTTATCATAAAGCTCCCTAAAAGGAAAAAATTCTGGTTCGCTCCTTCTCGAGAGATCAGCTGATCTGAGCCAAACTCTACACACTACTTCCTCTTCAATTGTTTTCAAAATAGGGTAATTTGTCGCCATGCAAACTCTCTCAAATGGGATCATCAACATAAAGTATGATGTTGATATGGCTTTGACCTTGGTCGTTCGGCTTGAAATCCAATAATGGTCATACTCGTTGACAAGTAAGCTTAAAATCATCGAAATTTCACCACTTACACTTTTAGGTTAGAATTTTACACGGGTGTGGAAGTACATTTGACATCAAGGACCTAAAAAAGTGAAAATTACACCGAGATCCATACATTTAGCCAAAGGACCCTTATATTAAGGAAGGAAAACAGTCGGGTTTGACTCCTTCTCTAGAAAGCAGCTGATCGAGCAACACTCTTCACACTACTTCATCTTCGATTGTTTTCAAAATATGGCCAAATTTGTCGGCATGCAAATTCTTGGATATGGGATCATATGCATAAAGTATGGTGTAGATATGGCTTGACCTTGGCCGTTTGTCTTGAAAATCCAAGAATATGGTTCATATCATTTACAACAAAGCTTAAATTCGTTTAAATTTCACCACTTACTTTTAGTTTAGAATTTTACACGGTCGGTGGGAGTACATTTTGCATCAAGGACCTAAAAAGGGAAAATTACATGGAGGTCCATAGATTTAGCACAAAGGACCCTACAAAGGAAAACTTTTTGTTTCATCTCCTTATCGAGAGACCAGTTGATCTGAGCCAAACTCTTCATACTACTTCCTCTTTGAATATTTTCAAAATATGGCCAAATATATTGCCATGCAGATTCTCTGATATGGGATCATTAGCATAAAGTATGATGTTTATATGGCCTTGACCTTGGTCGTTCTACTGAAATCCAAGAATGTTCATACTCATTGACAAGTAAGCTTAAAATCGTCTAAATTTCACCACTTACACTTTTAGGTTAGAATTTTACACGGTGTGTGGAAGTACATTTTACATCAAGTACCCAAAAAAGGGAAAATTACATCGATGTCCATACATTTAGCACCCCCCTAAAAATAAGCAAGGAAAACAGTCGTGTATGGCTCCTTCTCGAGAGAGTAGCTGATCGAGCCATACTCTTCGTACTACTTCATCTTCGATTGTTTTCAAAATATGTCCAAATCTATCGGCATGCTAATTCTTGGACATGGCATCATCACCATAAAGTATGATGATATGGTCTTACCTTGGTCGTTCGGCTTGAAATCCAAGAATTTTCATACTCGTTGACAACTAAGCTTAAATTTGTTCAAATTTCACAGCTTACACTTCTTGGTTAGAATTTTACACAGATGGTGGGGGTACATTTACACCAAGGACCTAAAAAAAGGTAAAATACACTGAGGTCCATGCATTTAGCATAAAGGACCATAAAATTTAGCAAAGAAAACAGTCGGGTTTGTTTGGCTCATCGAGAGAGCAGATGATCGGGCCCTACTCTTCATACTACTTCCTCTTTGATTTACAAGAAAGATTTATTGTGGAGGGAACTGGGAGCATAGTAGTACTATTCTGAAGGGAACTAGAGCAGAGTAACATGCATCCGTTTTCATTTTGTTCAACCTCGCATATACGCTCTATCCCCACTTATACGCCAAGCGTCCCCGTTCTTCTCCTCCACAATGTCGCTTTCCGATCCTGTTCACCGCATAGTATTAGAGTGTTTGTTCTTCTCCCTGTCCTGCATGTCGTCATCGATCTTCCCTCTTTTCTAGAAAACCAAATCAAGACACTGTCCCAACTTCCATCAGCTCCCTTGCGATGGCAGGACCGAGCAAGGACAGTGATGATTCTGAGCTGTTCCAACATGTTTTTACTAAAGGCCCGCTTGAAGAACTCATAACCAGATGCGACGTCATCACCACCGCGAGCCTCGCCAGTTCGTCCAAACATCTTCTTGACTCGGCAAAATATAGTGCAACTTTACATGCTTCTCAGCCGTTTGGCCTCCCATGTGTTCTTCATTCTCACCCGACTAAGAAACCATGGGAATGCAACGAGTACTTCGAGGGCAAGGGCGCGACATGCAAGCTAACGCCGCTAGACAGGTTCTCCTCCGACGCTGTGTTCCCGAATTGTATGGGTAAGCAGTGGGTAGGTGCCAATGGAGATTGGATCGCCACTGTTGGGTCCGAGTGCAAGTGGGATCTTATCAATGTGTACGCTCATCAACGTGTTCCTCTCCCACAAGTCAATGAGTTTGTACCCACCAACGATCCGTTTACATTCATGCATAATGATCGCCCTATTCTCCTCCGGAAGATTGCTATTTGCCGAGCTCCCACAGCTACGGCTGATTATTTAGATTTCTCTCTTGTCACTATCTTGGACTACTCAATTGCTACCCTTGATGGCGATGAGTATGCATGGACAGTTCTTGAGAACCAGTTCCAGTGCTATTTCAGATACAGCGATGCACTTATCCACAAGGGTCTGGTGTTTGCAACCACTAAGAGTGGCAGTGTTTATGTTTGGAATCATCTATATTTTGGTAAGTTTGATCATTCCTGTTCTAAACACTAGCTTCAGTTTTAATGGATGTAAACTAGTGTTGGCTGATTTGGCCATCATTTCTTTTTGTAGGTCCTATTCTGCTCCCGTCACCACCTATCGCACATCTCGAGGAGGGAAACCTTGATGCCATAGATGATGACGAGCACGAACCTAGTTTATGGTTCTTAGCAATATCTGCAAATGAATATCGCCTTGTTCTTATCCATGTTGTGGGCGTTACTGATGAGGAGTTTTATGGCGGTACTTATTAGGGTCATGGCAATCCTGTTGCTGATCATAGTGTTGATCGCTGCGGTCGCACTTGTGGCACCTATGCTACTGGGTTTGGCTACAAGGTGTACTCAAAGGACACTGCTTACTTGTATCCACCTAAGCCATAGATAGAGATTGCTAACCTGGGAGCATATTCCCTTTTCCTTGGATTGAACTATCCGATTAATATTGCGGTAGGCGGTGCAGATGTTGCCCTAGGATATCTGACGAGAAGCAACTATGTCTACACCTCCCATCATGCAGTAGGACTTGGATATACGTTGTTTCCTGAAATATGTTGCTTCAATCTAAATACCGAAGAAGCAGTTGTTGGTTTCTCAACCAACGTTGCATGGAAATCTCCGGAGACTCTATTATGGTTCATCCCGAGCATAGCCAATGCCCGCGATTGGAACCAAACTACCGTAAGTAATCGTAATACTATGTAATAGGATAGCTCAGTTTAGATCAAGTGCAGTAGATGGTCTTGCTTTTCTTTTGTAACTTGGCCTTGTCATAAACTCATAATCTAGACAAGGCTTTGGGCATTTTGAGTTGCCTATGGAGGTCACACACAGGCATTAATGTGAGAAGGAGGCATGCACACAAAAGCAGACTTGATCGTCAGTTTTGTTTCTTCCAATGACGAGTGTTCGGAGAAAAGGGCAAACTGAATCTGTCACTCTGAAATCCTGCTAAATATGTCCAAGTGATACTGAATGTGAACTTTGAATCTGTCAATATTTTTCTTTCTTATTATGTACTGCTGCATCTTTCAAATGCTACTGAACCTATCAAAAGTTTTGTTCGGTACTTGTTCAGATCAACTGGTCGAGTGCAGAATATGGTCTCGCTTTCCTTTTGAATCAGTCCTTGCTACATCTATTGAATTTCAATGTCCGCATTGCTGAATCTGTCAATTCTTTTGGTCACTGTTTGTGTACTGTCACAATCTGTCAAGTGCTGCTGAATATGAACCGGGAATCTATCTGATATTTTTACGGTCTATTCTATACTGCTGAATCTTCCAAATGCTACTGAATCTATCAAATGTCCTGTCGTTACTATTAGTACAATATTTTGTAGAACGAACTGTGATGTACTGGTACTTGGTTAGATGAAGTGCATCAGATTGTCTTACTTTTCTTTTGAAACTTAGCATTGTTACAATTATCTGGCTGAGACTTGGGCATTTTGGGTTGCTATGGGAGGTCACAAAGGCATTGACGTAAGGAGGAGGTACTCACACAGAAGCAGACTTGATCGTCAGTTTTGCTTGCTCCAATGATTGAGTCTATTTGGAGAACAGGCCAAACTGATCGTGGGCTAAGTTTTTTTAGCTGGAACAAGAACTAATTCTCTCTGTACTGCTATTGAATTTCAAGCAGGAAAGCTACTGAATCTCTCAAATGTTCTGTCATTGCTATTACTAAAGCATTTGTGCAACTAATACTGATGTACTGGTATTGTATTTCATTGTCTGTATTGCTGCATTAGTGACTTTTGAAATGCTGCTAAATTGGTCAAGTGCTCCCGAATATTAACTTCGAATCTGTTGATAATTTTTCTACCTTATTACTGCTGAATTTTGACAAGAATTATCGCTTTTCCCCCGCCCTCGCTAAGGTCTTTGTTTCGAATCCGAGAGAGCACATCACAATGCATTTTTTATTAACCAGGAGAAGAAATCTAGTACTCCCTCCGATCCAAATTAATGTTCTCACATTTCTCTAGAGTCTGACATATCTAGTCATGTTTTAGTGCTAGACACGTCCGAATCTAGCCAAATCCGAGAATATTAATTTAGATCGGAGGAAGCGGAGTAGCTCATTCGGCCCCTCTTTAGCCCAGAACATTTTAACTCAGTCTTTTCGGGGTCAGGTACTGCTGACCACAGGCCAGCGGAAATTTTAGAAAGGAGCCCATGGAGCATAGTCGAGAACATATTAGTTCGGCCTTTTACGGGTCAGCGGACTGCTTAGCACAGGCCAGTGAAATTTGAGAATGAAGCCCATGGAGCATAGCCTATGGAATATAACCCACGTAGAGCAATAGTCAAACTCTTTTTAATTCGGCCTTTTGGGCATTGCCCCCACCTCTCATAATAATAAAAAACTCTGTCTACCCATGTTTTTAAGAAAATATCCCATTATGTGGCATTTTATAAATTGAGATGCCAGGAGCACTGCCCTATTATATTTTAAAAGATATAAATATAGACACACAAAATATTTTAAGAAGACTAATACAGAAGTTGTACTAATAAAAGTTTAATGATATTTTTTCTATAAATATCTTTGTTGTATATGGCACTCAGTTTACGTTTATTTGATTTGAAGGTCTTTTGTTCGAATCCCCTTTGTGTGTGTGTATCTTGGGTTTACATTTTTTTTTCTAGCAATATCGTATTACGGAGAGGCTGACATCATGGACCCACCAGCATGCAATGTCCCTGGAGTTTGTTTTGAGGGTGGGTTCGAAACAAAAGTTTAAATACTTGTACAGAGAGGCTCGCATCAGGGATCCACCAGACAGAACATACAAGGCTACATCAGGGACCCTTAAGCCATCGCATGCCAAAGAGGCTGACATAAGGGCCCCAGCAGTAAGGTCATACACGGCTGCCATGATGAAAACAGCGGATGCAGCCGAAAAAAAGTCCATCACACACACGTTGCACTTACAGAGAAGCTGGCATGTCGGACCCAGTAGGTCCAAGCATAGCCCATGAAATTAGCCTATCAGCCCCAAGCATAGCCCAATACCTTTTAATTCGGCATTTTCATGGTCCTGTGGTCACCGATCGTAGCCCATTCAATTTAGGAGTGAGCCCATGGAATATAATCCATGACGAATAGGGCATCTGCCCCGAGTTAGCCTAGAATCTTTTTAATTCGGCCTTTCTGAGCATTTTTTGTACTCTGAGGCTAACATCTGGGACCCAAAAAAACAGTCCAACATACACACGTTTCTTTCAGATAGAGACTGCCAGCTAGGACCCAGCATAGACATGTTTCCTGCACAGAGGTGGTTGACATCTGGGACAAAGCAAGTTTCCAAGGTCAAAACAGCGTACATGGCCAAAAAAAGTACATCATACGCACGTTTCATTTATAGAGAGGCTGATATGTGGGACCCAGCAGTGCTACCTTATACAGATGCTGCATCGAGCAACGTAGCCAGTTCAAAATAGGGAGGCGCGAGTGAGAAAAAAGTTCAGCATGTACACGTTTCTTTTAATGAGAGGATGAAATGGGGGACCCAGCAGCGTGAGCAAATGGCAGATTCGTCGAGCAACGCTATCTAGTTCGGAACAGGGTAGCGCTAGAGAAGAAAAAAATTCCATCATACCCATGATTCTTCTAATATGAGGCTGACATAAGGGACCCACCAGCCTGAATAAACGGCTGATGCAGCGAGTAGAGCTATCAAGTTCAAAACACGAAGGCACGACAGAGGGTAAAAAATCCATCATACACACGTTTCTTCTAATGAGAGGATGACATGTGGGGCTCAGGAGGTTGGTTAAACGGTAGATGCGTCGGGCAGCACTATCAACTCAGAACGGGGTAGCGCCAACAAAGGAAAAAATCCATCATACACACGTTTCTTCTAATGAGAGGATGACATATGGGGCCCAGCATCGTGATTAAACGGTAGATGCATCAAACATTGCTCTCAAGTTCGGAACAGGGTAGCGCGAGTAAAGGAAAAAAATCCATCATACACATGTTTCTTCTAATGAGATGATGACATGTGGGGCTCAGGAGGTTGGTTAAACGGTAGATGCGTCGAGCAGCGCTATCAACTCCGAACGGGGTAGCGCCAGCGAAGGAAAAAATTCCATCATACACACGTTTCTTCTAATGAGAGAATGACATGTGGGGCCCAGCATCGTGATTAAACGATAGATGCATCGAACATCGCTATCAAGTTTAGAACAGGGTAGCGCGAGCAAAGGAAAAAAAATCCATCATACACACGTTTCTTCTAATGAGAAGATGACATGTGGAGCTCAGGAAGGTTGGTTAAACGGTATATGCGTCGAGCAGCGCTATCAACTCGGAAAGGGGTAGCGCCTACGAAGGAAAAAATCCATCATACACACGTTTCTTCTAATGAGAGGATAACATGTGGGTCCCAGGAGGTTGATTAGACGGTAGATGCATCGAGCAACGCTATCAACTTCTGAACATGGTAGCGCGAACGAAGGAAAAAAATTCCATCATATACACGATCCTTCTAATGAGAGGCTGACATATGGGACCTAGCAGCCTGACTAAACGGCAGACGCCTCGAGCAACATTATTGAGTCCAAATCAGGGAGGCGCGACCGAAAAGTATGGTCCGCTAGAGACACTGATGTCCGGGACCCACATGCCTCAAAAGACTTCGGCGAGTCAACATCGCGTGAGGAAACGAAAATCTTGCTTCTGCCACACACCAGCCGAGCTTCCTCCATGTTTTTAGCAGATCCGTCGTAGTAGAGGGCCACGAAACCAGAAAAAAAGTTTTCCATCGGCCACGGCCGAGCCAAGAATTTCGTCACGGAAGACGCGCCTTCTACGATGACCGTCGGGCCAATTCATTGCCGAAGGAAACTTTTCTTGTAGTGCCATTTCTTTCATGCCTTCATTGGAAGTCATTTGATGGTAGTTGTGTCTACCTTGCAAACTGTTCAAGTCCGTTGGCTCAAATGGCATGAGAGCACTCACATATTTCCTTTTGATCCAAGCATCATCAATGTGAGTGGCTCCATGCTTTCTAAATGTTGTTGCAATGCCCTTGAGCCTTCTATACATATCTTCATGGTCCTCACCATCGAACATGTAAAATCCTTCAGCTTCATTGCTAAGAGCATCATACCTATTTCTTCTCATGCTTTCATTTCCAATGAACAGTTCGGTGAGAGCATCCCAAGCTTCTTTGGCGGTGTTGAAGTGCTCAATATGTGGCATGTCCTTGGGACCCACTCCGAGTTGAATCATGTGAAGAGCCGTTGCATTTAGTTGACTATCCACAACTTCTCTTCTAGTCAAGTTAGTGGGGTCTCCAACATGAAGACCATCTTCAATGATCCTCCAAAGCTCAATTGATGAACTGCACACATGAGATTTCATTAAAAATTGCCATTGATTAAATGAGGATGCAATAAGCTTGGGTAGATCATCCCTATTGTTTATATGAGGATGAGGGATAGGTGGGTGGGGAGAATCTAAGTGAGAGACCTCACTGTAATCCTCCTTACCACTTCCCTTCTTGGAAGCGGAGCCATTGTTTTTCTCACCCACCATCTCATCTTCCTTAGATTCGGCATGAGCCTTATCCTTAGATAGAGGAGTGGTGGCCTCAAAGGAAGATGGAGGTGGGGCTGTAGATGAGGTGAGACGAGCAATCATTTGCTGCATCTTCCATCTTGGTCTCAAAGGATTTCAACAAGGTTGTTTCCAACGTCTTGAGGTTATCCATTGTGACCTTGTTCACAACCTCACTCCCATTTTCCTTAGTGTCCATACTTCTCTTAGGCGGTTAAGCCCGAATAAAGAGCCAAGGCTCTGATACCAATTGAAATGGATCGTATGGACACCTAGAGGGGGGGTGAATAGGTGCTACTTCAAATTTTAATACTTTTTCAATTTTAGGCTTGATACAAAAGGTAAATTCTCTAGATATGCGACTATGTAGAATTTCCCTATATGCAAACCTAACTACTAGCGAGTAAAGGCAACTAAGAGTGAGGAATGAGGAAACCATAGTGGAGCACGCGGAGACACGTGATTTGTTTTACCGCAGTTCCTTCCTCGTTAAGGAAAGTACATCTGTGTTGGAGGGGTGGGCGGTACTAAGACCACCACGCCACAATAGGCCTGATACATTGCAAATGTATCTATAATTTTTGATGCTCCATGCTTGGTTTTATCCACTTTCTTGTGTTTTGTCCACACTTGGGAGTACTTTTCATATGATTTCTTGGACTAACCTATTAACAAGAGCCACAGTGCCAGTTGCCTGTTTTCTGCTGTTTTTGGTTCCAGGAAAGTTAGAAAATGAATATTCTCGGAATTGGACGGGACAAAAGCCAAAGTGCCTATTTTTCCAAAAGACTCCAGGAGCCAGAATACGAGACCGAGGAGGGCCAGGGGATGGCCACCCCCCTGTGCGCCGGGCCTGGCCACGCCAGGCATGGTGTGGTGGCCCTGCACCCTCGGTCTCCCTCTTCGCCTATAAGAAGCCTTGACCTAAAAACTTGGGGGTTCGACATTTTCCGAAGGAGTTCCGCTCTTCCGCCACCACCAGATTCCACGAAACAAGACCGTAAACTCCGTTCGGGCACCTGCGGAAGGGAATTGGAGGAGATCATCGCCATCATCATCACCATCGCTTCTCATCGACCATCCATGTTTCCCCATCTATGAGTGAGTAATCCCGCTGTAGGCTATGGGGATGGTAGGGATTGGATGAGATCGTTCATGTAATGGCATCAGATTGTTAGGGCATGGTGCCTAGTATCTTTTATTAGTGCTTTATGACTTTGTTGTGACTTGTTGTGCTTAATGCTTGTCACTAGGGCCCGAGTGCCATGATTTCAGATCTGAACTTATTATTGATTCATTATGATAGTATTGTTCTTGGTCTTATCTGCAAGTTGTATACACACGTCGTTGTCCGGAACCTATGGCCCCGGCGATGTAAATCGGGATAACCGGAAGGGAAAGGCTTTGATGTGAGGATTACATGTGTTCACGGAGTGTTAATGCTTTGCTCAAGGTGCTCTATTAAAAGGAGCACCTTAATTGCCGATAGTTCCCTAGAGGCCTCGCCGCAAACGGGCGGTGGACAAAAGATGTTGTGCAAGTTCTCATTGCGAGCACGTATGACTATATATGGAACACATGCCTAGGATTGTCTATTACTTGGGTGCTTTATCTTATTTATCTGCAATTGCCCTATGTTCTGATTGCTATGTGAATTGTCTTGTCCATGCAACGCCCGTCCATCCATCCCTATGCCTACCGCACTCGAATCCCAATCCCATCGCTTTTGGTACTACTGTCTTTGCTTTGCTACTGCTGTTGCTTTACTATTCCTACTACAAAACTGTTGCTACTGATAATCTGCTGTGAGCAAGATTGTTTCCAGGTGCAGCTGAATTGACAACTCAGTTGTTAAGGCTGATAAATATTCTTTGGATCCCCTTGTGTCGAATCAATAAATTGGGTTTCACTTCCCTCGAAAATACTACGATACACCCCCTATATTTGTGGGTCATCAAGACTATTTTCTGGCGCTGTTGCCGGGGAGCATAGCTTTATTTATCAAGTTCACCTGGATTCACTATTGTTCAAGCTAAGTTTATTTTCGCCTTGTTTGCTTGTTTCTTTATCAAAAATACAAAAAAAGAGTAGTTTCTACTCTAGTTGTTATTTTCGTTGGTCTGTTATTGTCTTGCTTTATCATGCTTGTTGTCAATGGCCGGTTTCTTTGAAACTGAATCTTATTGGCAAGGTGGGTTCATGGAAGATGAAAAATATTATTATAAGGAACACCGCTTGTCACAAAAAGGGAAACACTTATGGGGACAATTTGATAGATTGTATACCATTGCTAGAAACGTGTGCTCTACTTATAATGTTACTTATTGCTTTGATAAATCTTGTTGTTGTAGGAGGTACAAACACATCCCTTTTCAATGTGAGTATAATGATAATGTTACCATATCTTCCTATGTTAAGGGATATTATGATCTTTATGATGTGGAACAAATTGAGGAATTTATTGCTTGGAAGGGTGCATTTGAACTTGCTAGTTTGCTTGAAAATATTGATGATTCACCTTATAAGTATGAGGTTTATGGTATACTTAAATTTTGCTTTGAGAATTACAAGGAAGAAAACGGCTATATCCTTGAATATACCAATAGATGCTTTCCACAAATGGAAGAGACTAATGCCTTGCAGGATCCTATGGAAGAAGAAATTGATGAACCTAAAATCTCATTAGATGAAAAAGAGAAGGAGAGTGATGAACAAAAGGAGGAAGAATGGATTAGCTACCCATGCCTACCTTCTAATGAGAGTAACTCTTTATCCCTTACATTATTTGATTGTCCTCCATGCTTACTAAAGGAGGATGAATGTTATGTTCCCAAGGTTTCTTTTGAAGATGTTTATGATAAAGCTCTAGTGCTTGTAGATCATGAAAAGCATGCTTTATGTGATAGTTATATTGTTGAGTTTCTTCATGAGGCTACTGAAAATTATTATGAGAGAGGAAAATATGGGTGTAGAAGTTTTCATGGTATTGAAACACCTCTCTATGTGCTGAAAGTTTTGAAGTTACTCTTGTTTTATCTTCCTATGCCTGTCACTTTGTTCTTTGTGAATTTATTTGCTTACACGATTCCTATGCATAGGAAGTGGGTTAGACTTAAATGTGTTTTGAATTTGTTTCTTGATGCTCTCTCTTACTTCAAATCATATTTCTTATGAGAGCATCCTCTCAAACTATTATGCCTGAAGATGATAATATGTCTATTATTCTTGGGAGACCTTTTCTTAAATACTGCAGGAGCTGTTATCAATTGTAATCAAGGGAAGGTGACCTTCAATGTTAATGACAAGGAACACACTGTCTATTTCCCCAAGAAGATTGAGAGGACTTATGGTTTGAATATAATTGAATATGTTGAGGGCATTCAAGTTGGAGAAATATATTGTCCCCTACCAAGAGAAAAATTTGAAACTATTATGATTGGGACCATTGCTATCAAGGTTGAGGTAACATAATCATTAGTGGAATACAAAGTTTTGTATCATATGAAATTGTTTTGGTAACAAGACCTGATCAACCTTGTTAACAAAAGGATTTCATTGAACAAAACAATGTTTCCACCATGATTATCTCCGCTTACTTCCATTTTATCCATTTTCAATTTTTGCTTTTGCCTACCTTAAAGGCGTTAAAGAAAAGTACTTGTTGGGGGATAACCCAAGAGTTTTAGTTGAGTCTTGGAAGTTATTACTTCAGTAATAACCGCTCCTTATCCTTTTTATTTGCTTTTTGTGCCAAGAGTAATCTCTAATGAGAGTGAAGTAATGATTGGGAAAGTTGCTGTCCCGAAACAGATTTTTGTGCTTCACCGTAAACATTTCTGAGAGAGCTCTGTATGTAGGATTGAGCTGTAATTTTTTGTGCTTCTGCCCCAGGTTGTTATCTAACTTTCGTTAGTTCAACACTTTTTGCTTTGAGCAATACAAGGTCTTCGAAAAAATTCGTCTTTACCTGCTGGTCTGTTTTGACAGATTTCTGCCATTTTCTGCATTTGCTTCTTGTTGGTTCCTTCTTGAGTTCTTTTGGGGAATTGGGCTTTTTGAGGGAAGTACTACAGTATCTAGTGTTCTAATGGAAGTTTATTTGGTGTTAGAACTGAACCTTAAGACTTATTATCTTGAGTGCACTAATGTTGCTAATAAGGATTGTGTGAAGTTTTGTATGAAGGAAAATTTTCAGGTGTATGGAAGGAATGAGTAATGAGATGAAGGATGGACTAAATATCAAGCTTGGGAATGCCACGCATGTCACCCCAAGAAATATCCAAGAAGTACAAGCGTCAAAGCTTGGGGATGCCCAAGGCATCCCCTTCTTCATCAATAAAAATCTCAGGTTTCTTCCAAACGCTTCATTTTTATTGTTTCATGCACAGTTGTGTTTTTCTTGGAGCGTCTTCTTTTTCGTTTTCATTTTGGTTTTAGTTTGCTTGGTTTGCTTAGTTTTCTGAATAAATTGGTTGGACCCCCTCTTTCTTACATTTGGTTTGCAAATAGTTTGGTTTGGTTTGGAAAAGAGTAGGAAAGTTCATGCCTATGTGGTAAAAAGAGCTTGTTTTTGACTGTGGCTTTGCTTTGTCATGCCATGCTTGATATTGTTTTGGCTTTATGCTTAGTATTATTTTCTGTAGCATGACTTGTTATAAACAATTGAAATTGCTTAATGTGCCTTGGATGAATCATGTGTTGTTATTGCTTGTTTTAAACTATTGTATCTAGTCACTCTTATGAACTTTGAAGGTGTCCTATGCATTTATATTTGCTACTCTATCTAGGGACAAGCTGAATACTACTATGCTATGTTTTCTTTATGTGAAACAAACAAACGTCTTGCAAGGCATTGTTATTCATGAATCTTTTGTTTGTGCCTTTTCATGTTGCATCATAGTCTCTTTGTCTTATTGCTAGAACTTTGTCTTTCATGTTATGATTGAAGTACTATGATCCCAGCTTTGAATGTTTTACAAATATTTTGATCAAGTCTTTGATGGTGCATGTCACCTCAAAAAATATTCTTTCTTTTTATCACTTACCTACTCGAGGACGAGCGGGAGTTAAGCTTGGGGATGTTGATACATTGCAAATGTATCTATAATTTTTGATGCTCCATGCTTGGTTTTATCCACTTTATTGTGTTTTGTCCACACTTGGGAGTACTTTTCATATAATTTCTTGGACTAACCAATTAACAAGAGCCACAGTGCCAGCTGCCTGTTTTCTGCTGTTTTTGGTTCTAGGAAAGTCAAAAAATGAATATTCTCGGAATCGGACGGGACAAAATCCAAAGTGCCTATTTTTCCAAAAGACTCCAGGAGCCAGAATACGAGACAGAGGAGGACCAGGGGCTGGCCACCCCCCCCTAGGCGCGGGCTGGGCCTGGCCGCGCCAGGGCATGGTGTGGTGGCCCCAGGCACCCCCTCGGTCTCCCTCTTCGCCTATAAGAAGCCTTCTGACCTAAAAACTTCGGGGGGTTCGACGTTTTTCCTGAAGAAGTTCCGCTCCGCCGCCACCACCAGATTCCACGAAACAGCACCAGAAACTCCGTTCTGGCACCCTGTCGGGATGGGGAATTGGAGGAGATCATCGCCATCATCATCGCCGTCGCTTCTCCATCAACCATCCATGTTTCTCCGATCTATGAGTGAGTAATCCCCTGCTGTAGGCTATGGGGATGGTAGGGATTGGATGAGATCGTTCATGTAATGGCATCAGATTGTTAGGGCATGGTGCCTAGTATCTTTTATTAGTGCTTTATGACTTTGTTGCGACTTGTTATGCTTAATGCTTGTCACTAGGGCCCGAGTGCCATGATTTCAGATTTGAACTTATTATTGATTCATTATGATAGTATTGTTCTTGGTCTTATCTGCAAGTTGTATACACACGTCGTTGTCCGGAACCTATGGCCTGGCGATGTAAATCGGGATAACAAGGAAGGAAAGGCTTTGATGTGAGGATTACATGTGTTCACGGAGTGTTAATGCTTTGCTCAGGTGCTCTATTAAAGGAGCACCTTAATTGCCGAGTTCCCTAGAGGCCCGGCCGCAAACGGGTTTGGCAGGACAAAAGATGTTGTGCAAGTTCTCATTGCGAGCACGTATGACTATATATGGAACACATGCCTAGGATTGTCTAGTACTTGGGTGCTTTATCTTATTTATCTGCAATTGCCCTATGTTCTGATTGCTATGTGAATTGTCTTGTCCATGCAACGCCCGTCCATCCATCCCTATGCCTACCGCACTCGAATCCCACTGTTTACTGCTTTTGTTACTACTGTTGCTGCTTTACTATTCCTACTACAAAACTGTTGCTACTGATAAAATGTTGTGAGCAAGATTGTTTCCAGGTGCAGCTGAATTGACAACTCAGTTGTTAAGGCTGATAAATATTCTTTGGCTCCCCTTGTGTCGAATCAATAAATTGGGTTTCACTTCCCTCGAAAATACTACGATACACCCCCTATACTTGTGGGTCATCAAGGCCTCACCCTGTTCTCCGATGGATCTCGCCACCAAAGGCCTGATCCACCTTTCCACTATTGGAACCCTTCGAGGCGGGAACCGGCGCCTTTACACAACTAGCGGGGCACAACTCCATAACCGAATTGGAGGCTCCTGTAATGACAACAAGGTGCCACAATAACAAATGTTATCAATAACAAAACACAAGGTCTAGATATTAACAAGAATACTAGATCGGGGATTCTCCAAGTGAATGGAGAGGAGTTGAAGTGCTTGATTCGTGATGACGATGAATGATGTCTCCTCCTTCAATTCCCCCAAAGATCAAAGCCTTCGGGTGGTTGAAGTGGGAGATCTTGAACGAGAGCTTTTGCAATAGGGCTGAACTTTTTCGAATGAATCAAGAGATCTGACAGGAGGGGGATTGGAGCTTTTATACCCCCTGCCCTGATAGAGCCGTTGGAGTGTTCTGGGGCCGGATTATCTGGCCTAAGTGGGGGGCGGATTATCCATCCCGGGGAAAACTCCACCCTAGACTCGGATTATCCGGTGGATAATCCGCCCCCAAACAGAAGCTTGCGCCGAGCCATCCTTGGCATCTTCTCCTAGGGGTGGATTATCCAGCTCGAGAGGAAGGCCGGATTATCCAGCTGGGGGGAAAATCCGCCCCAGCCATGGATTGTCCGGGGGAAAATCTGCCCCCAGACAGAATCACACACATGGCCAACTCTAGCCAAGAGGGTTAGGCCGGATTATCCGGCCCTTGATGGGGGTGGATAATTTGGCCCCCAACAACAAGTTCTCTTTCCTGCAGCACTTAGCACATATGAGAAACTCCACGGTATTGTTATCTAACACGCAAAACATAAAAGATCATGAAATGTTCTTTCACCCATAATTCATCCGGAGGAACGATCGGGACGTTGCCGGAGAAGAGAACACTCCCAATGCTACGGTGTCGCTGATTCCTGCGAAGAGCTTGGACCTCGCCCGGTGTAGAGCTCGGAGCGCCTCTTTCCCCACGGTGGGCGCCAACTGTCGTGGTATTGTCGACGAGTACGCCATGGAGGGGTCCTCACAGAGTGTGTTTAGAGAGGTGGGGGAAGGCGGCGAGTTGGCGGGTACGAGGTAACACAACTTACCCAGGTTCAAGTCCCACAACGGTGGCTGAACTCTACTTCTGCTATAAATCACTATAATGGCAATACGCCGAGTTACAAAGATTGGTTCGCTGTGCGAGGGTGTTGTGTATCGTTGTATGTTGTGTGTTGCCCTAAAGGCTTCCATAGGTCCGGCTTATAAAGGTACCAGAACCTAGGGTTACAGGGAAAGGACCTTGTCGGACAAGTTACAGAGTCCTACACTAATACTAAGTAGTCTTCATGTCTTGTACTCCAAGGCTCCGTGTACGTCAGTAACTCCCACGTAGCTTTCCTATATCCGGCATAGGCCTCCTTTCTGGATCTGTCTAACTGGGCCTCCCAGCAGGCCATGGGTCGTGCTACCAACTGTGGACCACCCGGGTTAGCCGGATTAGAGACATGCAATGGTGATACCCATTTGCCATATCCCCGACACGATATTAAATAGTTAGAATCATATGCCAACTATCGTATAGGACTATAGCCCAACCCATGGAGCCACATACTTTCCCTGAAAGACAGTTTTAGAAAATATCAATACATAGAGTTAATTTTGAGCATTCACCAGATGAGCGAGTAATATTACCATTATGTGGTTGGTTTATAGCGAGAAGTTGGTCCATAATATGTGCTATATGTCAGTCCTATTATTGAAGCGACATCACAAAACATATATCTGCTGCCCAACCATATTCACATTGTATTTATCCTGTATTCGTAACAACAGGTTCCAATTCTATATTTGTATCCGGACACTATCCGCTTCGACTTTGAATCCGAGAAAAATATGGTTACGAACATGATTTCACTCCTATTCGACCGTATCTACTTCGTTTTCACCCCTACTCGTATCATTACTTGTTAATACCTCCATTCCAAAATGTAAGCCTTTTTAGCAGTTTAATTTAACCTGCTACAAAGGCTTATATTATAGAACGGAGGTAGTACCTTGCAGCCATTATATGACTTTTTTATATCCTATTACCTCCTACTTGATTAGTTAGATGGACTTGCGAGTCGTAGTAGTACCTTGTCTATTTTCTCACATGTGGTTGTCATAGTTGTTTCACTTTATCACTAGAATTAATTAATTTGATGGTTTCCAGTGGGCGAGGAGAGGGGACCAGGGAGGAGCCGGAGTCTGGTGTAGAAGGTGATGACCTATGCATTGGGCAGGTGAGCCAGAGAAGAGCCCCATGACGAAGAGGGATCAACATTGACAGCCGGCGAGCACGGGGTCCGTGGAGGCCAATGGAGTTGTATTTTTTCTTCATTGGGTTGGGCAGCGACCGGGGAAGCAGGGGCGCATAGTGGAACGACTATGGTGGCAAAGGAGAAGTGAGGAAAGGACACGTCCATTCCGAGAGCCCCCCATGTGGGCCCCACATGATGTCAGTTGTGCTATGTCAGGCGGGTCCAGGGTGGTACCTAAGGGCATCTCCACTGGCACGACCCAACCCATACGAACAAGTCCGAACAGACGCGCAGAACATGCACGGTCTCTAGTGGCATGCACCATCCGGACCGACGCGTCCGACTCGACCCATCAGCACTCCAAATTTTTGTTGCCGATGCATCGTGCGCGGATGCGGCCGGTCCATGGCGTGTCCTCCCGCGTGTGCCACTGGCCTACCCGTCAGGGACCGGATAGCGCGACACCAATTCAGACGCGTAGCGGCAGCTATTCAGATGCGCAGGCGGCCGTTTGACCGATGACAGCCTTCACCATCAATGCCGTCAGGATGGCAGCCCGTGACTGACGATATGCCGCCTGATTTCCCGCGCCGGCATTGATGGAGAAGGCGCGAGAACTTGCACGCACTCACACGGGGGTTATTAACCGGCTCCTGCGCTCGTTGGTGCCACACACCCCACCTCTCGCCATCGCCAGAAACATCCCTCCAGCGCCGCCACCGCCAACACCAACATCAACGATGAAGACGCCTGGCTAGATGAAGAAGGCTAAGAATGACCATGAGGCAGGAGGATCTGGATCGAGCTGCCAGCGTGGGCAGGGGGTGGCCTGCCAACCTTCCTTCGGGGGGTTGTGCCGCCGCCACGGCCCCAGGACTTTGCCCGCCGCTCATCATGCGCCACGTGGAGGAGAATCCCCGCCACGACCGCCGCTACTTCCGCGTGGCGGAGTGCGAGCGACGGTGGAGGGAGGGAACAGGTATCTGTTGTAAATATGCCCTAGAGACAAATAATAATATGGAATATTATGATATTTCATGAAGTTTATAATTATATTTTATATCATACTATAATTGTATTGATAGAAAACGTCAATACACGTGTGATATGTAAACAACCAAGAGTTCCCGGTAAATTTCTAGTCACTGGTTTATTGGTCAACAGATGATCAAGGTTTCCTAATCATGTGGCATTTATGCCAGTTGACAATGGAGTCACCTTATTGGGAGAATGAGATGATGAGCATATCCAATCTAAGCATCGTAACACGATCATGTTACAAAGTCCAAGTTACGATAATTAGGAAACGTGGTGTCTTGTTCCTCAGACTGTGAGACCGTATTTAATCATAGTCACCTGATAGTGCCTTGTTTGCATCAAAGGTCACTCGATGAAACGGTGATCATAGATGGGTGTTTCAGGTACATCAAAGGGGCATGTAGAGGCGTATGTGTCAAGAGCAGGATTTGTCCATCCGCGTGACGAAAATATACTCTAGGCCCACTCGGAAAAGTTATATCCATAAGTTATGCAGCGTGTGACTAGATCACGGGGATATCACTTGTCGGGACGAGTTAAGTAGCATTTGCCGGTAACGAGATTGAACTCGACATGGTGATGTCGTTGATCAGATCTCAGATAATGCAAGTATTGAAGAGGCAAAAAGAATATGACACAGTGTTGATGGTTCAACGATAAAGATTTCGTGGAATGCACAAGGGTCATTATGGGCATCCAGGTCCCGCTAATGATCATTCGTTCGAGAGGGGTCTCGACCATGTCTAGAGTGTTCCCTAATCATAGGGTAGCACGCTTAAGGGTTTGACGAAGCTCGGAGACCGTTTTGGTATCATCGGAATCATCGAAGAAAAGAAAGGGAGAAACCAGAAGGGTTCCGGGAAGGTCCGAAGGATGTCCGGAGTGGGATGGAAGGAGTTCCATAGCCACAGGAATTAAATAATAGGTGAGTATATATTAAATATTGATTTAATCATTTATTCATAATTATTTAATAAAATAAAAAGGAATTAAATGGTCAATTTCCCTATTGGGCCAATTTCCCTAAGAGGAAGGGCCCATGAGGGAAAGGCCAAAGGGGAGGAGAGGGAGGTGGAGGCCGGCTGGGCCTTGGGACCCCGTGTGGGGCCCACAAGGGTCTTGGCCGGCGGTGGCCAGTCCTCCTCTCTCCTCTCCTTTTGTTTAGTCCCACATGGCTTAGCTAATAAGCTTTAGGGTCCCCTTCCCCCTATATGTATGAGGCATATGGAGGCAATTAAATCATTCGAAAATAAATAAAGGTTTCCTCGCTTTGAGGAATACCTCCAGCCGCCTCTCTCTCTCTCCCGTGACCGTGGTCCAAAGTTTGGACTACATGAACGGAGAGTTCTTCACTGCGGAGCGTCATCACGCTACAGGGTTCAGATCTAGAAAGTTTACTTCCACAAACTTTGTTGGATCGGAGGAGCGGGAGTCATCGTCAAGCACCGGATGTGTGTGACTTCCTCGGAGGTGCTGCACATGCGGCACTAGGAGTTGTCGGAGCCGCTAGAGTCGTTGGAGCTCAACACGACCCTGAGGTCAGCGTCGGTACGACTACATCGCCAACACTCTCCCGGGTGATAAAGCTTTTCATAAAGGTAAGTTTTTGAAAAGTCCCTCCCGTTACTGCATTACTGATAGATAGATCATGGCATTAGGGTTCTTGGCGTAGGAAAAATTATTGCTTTCAGGTGCGTAACCCCAACAGTGGTATGAGAGCTAGATCTATGCGTAGTATTGATAGTACGGGTAGAACACACGAGTTTCTACGTGTGGGTATTGATTTTATAGTTGTTACCCTCCCACATTTACTTGTGCATACCGCAGCAATGCTTGATGAAGCGATCCCAACCGACTTTACGCTTTAATTTGCGAGACTGGTCCACGCTTGACATACGGCTTGCACCGTATAAGTGGCTTTAGGGGTGTATGTCTCTATCGCATTAGTTGGTATGCCATTTGCAATGGAGGGTCCCGAAAGGGGTATAGTATAGACAACTATTTAATCAATGTTGTGATTGAAATTCGTAGGTAAGAATGGTTCTTGTGTGAAAGCCCTAACAACCACGTAAAACATGCAAGGATAAAGTAGAGGTGTCTAACTTTATTTTGCAGGGACGTTGCGTTGTGATATGGTTATAGTCAAGGTAAAGTAGTTTATTTTCTGTTGCTAAGTAGTAGTAACAGTCATCATGATGGTGGACTACAAGCTGGAGGCGCCAGTACCCGGGTGCCCACGGCACCGAAACCCTGGCGCCGAACCCAGAGGCGCAGGATGGAGATCATAGCACGAAGGACCATATCGCATCGCATTTACATATGTTTATTGTTTGTGCATCTTGTTGTGTGCTAGTATAAGATACTCAACGGTAGCATATATAAGATGATCCCTAAAACATAATACTAACAAAAGTGTTCTCCTTAGTGTGTACCATTAAGAAAGTTCTCCGTTATGAGCACGCCATGACGGTCGGATGTCATACATATATGCGTTCGCATACAGTAGGTGTAAGATATGTTGCATAGCTATACACGTAAGGTTGAGTTGGCGAGTTTAGCATGTACAGACATGGCTTCAGAACACAGGATGATCGAAAGATCAATCACAAATCACATGAATGACGTGATCGACGTTGAAACGTCCACCTTTGCAACTATATCGCCGCCCGTGAAGATTGGGGGCGGTGTAGTGAATAAGGATCGTGTTATCACTAAAACTTTTTTTTGGGATAATAGTTTTAGTGGAGTTTTCTTTGCCTGGGAACACACGGCGCGGTGCGCGAGCGCCTTCCGTTGTGATTTCGAGCCGTGGCGGTCCCGCGACCTCCCCGCCTTCGATCTCGACGACGGCGCCACCAACCACTCCAACACCAAGCTCAGCGACGACGACCTCGACGTCGTCGTCAAGGAGGAGGACGACGACAACGATGCTGCATCTGTCGCCGTGCACCTGCCCCCGGAGTAGTAGGTGCTCCTGGTGTGGGGCTACGACGAGACGCTTTCACCAAGCAGGTCATCACGCGTAGTGCGAAAGACGAGGACGTCATGTGGGACGGCTACCAAGAGGCCGTCTAACTCACCAGCCCGGTGGTGTAGGTGAACACAGAGCTGCCTCCACCGCCGCCATTGTCGGGGTGGGCTGCTCCGACCGCGCCGGAGGAGACGGATGCGTGGCCACGTGGACAGGTGATCGACCAGCCCGTGCCCGCGCCAGCTCCGGGCCTGCCACCAGGGCACCTCTAGATGCCGTCGGAGTACATTGACTTTGATCCCTAGATGGACGGGACGGCGCCAGTGACGAAGATCGGTAGTTTTAGGGCTAAGCTAGTTTAAATCTAGTTTCTTATATTTAAATGTAAATCACGTATAAATATATATGAAATTTGCCAGTTTTAACGCGTATTATCTATGTTTGATTTTTTTTTAAAGTCAACCAAGCATAGACGCGGTTGGCCGGACAGACAGGACCACGACCCAAATTTCCATATGACCCGACTCAAACGGTCTAAACAGACGTTTTGGATCACCTGTTTGAGTCGGTCCGCGTGGATATGCCACGCGCGTGTATAGCTCCTAGGCCGTCGGTTCATTCCCAGCTGGCACAGACGGAGATCCAAGGGTACCAGATGTACCCTGCCGAGCGGTCCCCGTGCGGCACACGAGGCGCACATGGCCGTCCCTAACCGTTGGATCATTGCCAGCTGGCACAAACAGCAATCTCACGGCGCGGGACACGCCGGCTGAGGCGAAGGAGAGACGAAGGAAAGACGCCGGTCCTGCTTTATTTGCATGCAGGCTGCTCTGCTCTGGCTCTGACTCTGCTCCGCTCTGCAAAAACACAACCGCTTTTGATTCTCCGGAGCAGCGGAAAGGTGAGAGGCGATCACGCCGCATTCCCTCCTCCCTCCTCCCCCTCCCCGTAAATTCCGTCCCATTCTCTCTTCCCCTACCTGGTTTTGTCCGCATCCCACCAAACCCCAAACCCCAACCACGCCACGCAAGGGCTGGTAAGGTTCTTCCTCCTCTCGTCGCCGCCGCCTCCCTCTATTCTCGCTTCCCTGCGTCGTGCGGCGGTGGTGCTGTATCTGTCCTCGGTTCCTTCTCGCTGCGGTTTGAGCGCTACTGGTTGGTCGATCGAGCAGGGAGGGAGCTGTGCTTGTTTGTCGAATCCCGAGACCTTTTTTCTGGGTTCGATTCTGCGTGTGCCTCCTCGGTCCTGTCGCGTATCTCGTGTTTCCTGCGTCGCGTCGCGTCGGTTTTTGTCGCTTGCTGCTGTTTTCGATTTCGAAGTCGGTAGCGTCTTCATGGCGATTTTCCTTGGAGGAGGACGGGGATGCTGAAGACGCAATGGTGGTCTCTGTTCACCTCGTCGATACTGTCTCGTTTTGTTTTTTGGTTACTGCTGCAGTGCTGCTGCTGCAGCAGCAGCTCTTGCTTGAATCCCGAGACCCTTTTCTGTTCGATTTAATTTGCATCTGCATCTGCCTCTCTGCCTCTTCCGTTGCGTCAGGTTGTCTTGCGGCTGTTTTTGAAATTGGGTGACACTGACATGTCCCTTTGACGGTGATCTCCTTGGAGAAGCACGAGGATGCTAAAAGAGCACCGAGACCCAATGGTGGTCTCTCTTCACCTCGTCGATCCTGTCTCGGTTTTCTCTGTTGCTGCTGCATTCGTTTTTACGTTCGGTGACATCTTGGTTGGTGGTGATTTATTGGGAGAGGAGGACTGGAGGAGGAGGAGGCCAAGAGCACCGAAAATCCATGGTTGATCTCAGTCCGCCCCTCTTCTGCATCTCTTGCGGTTGCCCCTCCTTGCTCCTTTTGCGGTGCTGGTGGTCAATTGTTCGAGAACGAAACCAGCACCCAAACCCGACGGTGTTCCCTATCCTCTTCTCGATGGGAACTTGAATGTATTCAACTCTGGATATTTCCATCGATTTTGTTCTTCTCTTAATTGGAGTACTTTGCGTCCTGGTCTAGTACGGTGTCCAGAAATTGCTCTTTATTTCATTATTATTAATCGGAAATGGAGTCAGTTAACTGTTTTTCTCAATCACGTTCCTTATCAAGTTTGCTGGTATATATGCATTCTGGAATGTAGCGTCAGTCATTCAGTTTACATGTTTGTCAGCTTTCGCTGATAAGGAGTTCTAGGCTATTGTTTTCATACTGGAATCTTTCAGGAAAGCAAACCCAGCAATGTTTGATTCATACGCCAAGAGTTCTTCTGGAAAAGGGAATGAGAGAATTGAGTATGCTGCATCATGTATGAGAGGACCTCGCGATGGAATGGAAGATTATGTGAGTAATATTGCACTACTTTGTAATACAGTAGGTATTATGGGGATTGATGATAGTTTCTATGGAGATTTTGCTTGCAATTACAGACTACACTCATTCACCACATTGTGAAATACTGAATTCTATCCCTACACTTCTTATTTCCAGCACACAGCTATCCTAGAGCTAGATGGTTCGGATTCCACATCATTCTTTGGTGTCTTTGATGGCCATGGAGGTTTAATATTTCTCTCATACTGTTCCAACATATTCCAAACGCTTCAGCTGTTAGCATAACTGTCCATTTCATGCATTCATTGAAGGAATTATTTCACTAAAATTTCACAGCGTTCGTACTTATCCAAATGTACATACATATGTGAACCTGTGTATTACATTGTCTATGTGCATGCTTTGTACATTTACTACCTGTCGTGATTTCATCTGTCAGTATTATATACAATCATCATGAAACGACCGTGCAATGCTGGTACAGTAGAACATACATGATCAAGTTTTGCAATCGGGTCTGTGCTGACATACCATAAGGACAAAAGGGATTATGCTAAAGTATAGATCGCGAGGGTCAAAAAAATTATGTGATCATTTTCTTTGGGGGAGGGATTGGTTCATGTTACGAATACAGTCAGTACTTCTAGTGCATGCTTTGTTTCCAGTGAGACAAATGTATTGAAGTGATATTTCAGCTACTGTTGGTCTTCACATTGTTTTGATATATGAGCTTGTACAGGCATATGACTGACTCAGTCTTCATTTTAAGTTACATAAGATGGTCATTCAGAGTTATATATGTTATGTTTCAGGTGATAAAGTAGCATTGTATTGTTCGAAGCAATTTCCTATTGAGCTTGTCAATGATCCAGACTATGAAAACGATCCGTCTACCGCAATGGAGCATGTGTACTTCAGGTTATTTACTAATAGATGATTAAATCATGTACTGTACATTTTAGCTATGTAAGTATGGAAAGTCACATGTGAACATGTTTGAAGACACACACATTACCAGTAGAGGGATGAAGTTTAGCATGTGAACCCTATAAAATTTCGTTAAGAAATATGACCAACTGGACACATGTACACATAATCTGTACACAGATGTGTGCACTTCTTTAACATTGAAAGGTGAAAGAGCCAGTGTTATAGCGTTGGAAAGAGGGCAAATGTTGTACTCACTCCTTCCATAGTTGCAATTGCTACATAAGTTTACTTCTTGTATGTGCAAACATGAAATGTATAATCCTTTAATGCTTAATTAATGCAGAATTGATGAGGCGTTGAAAAGGTCAGAAAAATGGAAGAAGTCTGATTCTCCTCCTGACCCTGTTAAGGGAAATTTGCTAACCCGTCTTAAGACTGGTCTTCATGCGATCTTCAAGGTGATATATCAAATCCTGAATGTTCTTTAAGAGTTTATCGGCCGAAGAAGTTAATAAAATAATTATCTCTCGGATGCTCTGCATATCATTACGTTAAAAAAAATCTCATAAAAAAATCATTACGTGTAAAAAGGAATTGGAAAAGATCGATGGGTGTGAGGAGGATCTATTGCACTTTTCCGAGATGTGCTTTGAAGTTGGCACTGATATGTTTAACTCATAACCCCAATCTGTGTTGTGTTGAGTGCCCGGTTTATTGAATTGGAAGCCAGATTCTCCTTATGTCTCATTGCATCTTGGTTGTTATCATACTGCCAAAATTGAGGTACTCTATGACAAACAAGTCTTTTCCCGTGTTTGAGTTGATCATTTTTTTTTTACACTGGGTTGCATCTTTTGTGAAGGGCACATAGAACCCCTGTGGCACTGGTTGATTGTTTCTTGATATCCTGTTTTTCCATATGATTTTGATTTTTCTGCTATATACCTCAGTTTTTTTTTTTTTTTGGCAGAAGTATAAGGGGCCCCAAACGGAAGGAAGCACAGCATGCGTGGCTCTCATTAGAGGCAACCAGATAATTGTTGGAAATGCTGGTGATTCCCGTTGTGTACTCTCAAAGAATGGCCAGGTGGAGTGACTACTTTCTTGTCAAATTTCTGGGTGGGGCATCCTGTTTTGTCATAATGAATGTTTTCAAGTGGTGCCTGACAATTCGTATATCCATTTTATTGGAAGGCAATTGATCTATCCACCGATCACAAGCCAAACGACCCAGGTGAAAGAGACAGAATTGAAGCTGCAGGAGGAAAAGTACTCCAGGAAGATATCCCTAGGTTTGATTCAGGACGACGCTGTGGGACTATACCCGGCGTACATCGTGTGGATGGAATAATGGCCACATCCAGATCGATTGGTATGCAGTATTAATCTCACTCCTTTGTGTTTGTTGGATACAATATATTCATTGTTTGATGGGAATTTTTACTACTTGCATTCAGGTGATTTCAAATTCAAGAAGAACAAAAAAATGACACCTGCACGACAGAGGGTGACATGTAATCCTGACATTCGCACTGTGAGTTTGTAACAATGCTGTGTGAGCCCAGTGTAAGTTTCTTTCTCATGGGCGGTTCTGATGGAAATGGCCATTTATTTTTATAGGAGAACATAACTGGTGATATTGATTTTCTTCTCATAGCAAGCGACGGTATCTGGTAAGTCTTGAGCTAAAAGTAATACAAGAGGCTGTTTACTTATGACTTCTAAGTGCGATATTTCATCCAGAACTAAGCCACTCCAACTACTATTATCTGTCATGCTTGATTCATCTTAGGCAGTAGTATTTATCACCAGACGTTTGTACATTTTTTGTTGAGTTAAATTCGATTCGCTCTGGAATATGAGTTCCAGCTACTTCATCGCCATGTGCAGTTCAGTTTTGTATGATAATTATTACACTTAATATGGAACGGAGGGAGTACATTTGATGGTTCCATATCAGGTTGATTTGCTATTTGGAAATGTCAGCTTGGATCTTTGACTACTCTACTTAACTGCCTTGGTGCTTCGTGAGACTTTTCTGGCGATAGGAATTGTGCTAAATTTTCTGCTCACGTGGAAGAGTGCTAAAACTAATAAGAGAGTAAAGCAAACTTACCACTCACCAAAATCTGCTATTGATAGATCCAGACACTACTCCGATAGAGACATCTTTGTTGTCCTTGTTTCATACTGCTATTTATATATTATTACCGTGATAAAATTACACACCTCTTGTTTTTGTTCTTCTCCAGGCAAGTCAAGACAAGTAAAGAGGTGGTTGCTTATGTAAACACGCGCTTGCGATCTGTGGGTCTTATTTCCTCAATTATTTCCTGCTTTTCATTCTAGTAATAGTAATATCTAAAATCCCATCTGCTGATACGTGGTACTACTATTTGGAACCAATTATATATACATGTTGTTTACATGGTTTGCATTTGCTGACAGAATTGTTGTTCCTGTTGCCTTGACATATGGTGTGATCAAACGCAGGGAATGAATCCGCTTGTCATCTGTGAGAGACTGCTTGATTCATGTGCGGCGTCGTTGGACAATTCGACCGTGATACTGGTTCGGTTCAAGCGCGACGCCTGGAGTTGTCCTGAACCCTCCTGCCGCCTGTCCCGGGCCAACAACCCCACCGGCACTGCCAGTTCTTCTTCACACTCCTGCCCCCGGTCCCAGGCCAAAAGCACAGACACTCTCAGGGCCAGTGGTGGATCCAAGGCTGACACCAAAATCGAGGACGACGAGGAATGATAGCTGCGCACACCGAGTTTTACAGTGATATTTTTGCTCTCTGCCGGAGACAGAATCAGTGCGTTACCAATCTACTGTGTAGTATGATATGATACCACTCATAGACGCGAACAGTTGCTCTTGCTTTGGCAGTTCTTCCTGGGTAGTAGGTTGCATCGTCGGTAGTTAATTTTGCTTGAGAGCCACTTGGATACACGCACTCTGTTTTCTTGTGCTTCTGATCTCGGATGTTGAGGATGATTACTGGGTTAGTATTTCTATGGATGTTTACTGCCTTTTTGCCGGGATGCTTCACTGCCTTCATGACTGATTGGTCTATGCTATTGCTCTGATATTTTCATGTTTGGTGTGTATTTTGGATGTAGACATTAGACAGTACATATATAATCATGAAGAATGGACCTTGGCCTGGCTCTTGGTAAAGCTTTAGGAGTTTATAGGTGCAGTCAAACAAAAAAGTGGCAAGCTAGCGTCTCGCAACTCGGTTTGTCCACGGAAGGAATTCAGCAACAAGCAAGTGACTCCACAGTTTCAGTTTTAGTCTTGCTAGCTGAGTAGGTTTTCTAGGGATCCTTGATTGTTTAGCTCATTAATGAGCAAAAATTGCTGCTCTGCTCAGTTCGTCAAGAGCGAGAGTTCATCAAACTCGCCAAGCTTCAAGCTTTATTTCCAGCCCTAGCCAGACTCCTGGCGGCAGGCTATGTGCCTATCTAGCATTCTGACACTTCGCTCGTGTCATGTACGCTACTTCTGTTGAGGCAGTTGAGCCCACGTACATTCCAATTTACAATTAAAATTATCCACTCTTCAGAGGAAGCAGAATCAAATACAGGAAGGCCACAGCCACCTAAAAACGGTTGATGAAGTCAGTAGCCACCAAGCACACTGTAACTGCTACTAGATTGTAACTAGAAATTGTACTTCAAATCTAGTCGATTGTAGACATGTCGTATATGTGTGTACACAGCTGGGAGAGGGCCAATGGTAACTCTGGCAGCAAAAATCAAACATCAAACAACAAGTTCAAGCACCTACGTCCAACTTCAACATGATTAGATGCACAATCTTAATCAACATTCATTGCTCCAGAATGATACGTCTCCAGCTCCTTGTCCAGTTGGTCGACCGATTTCCCCAGAGACCCCTTTGGTACGTAGATAGCACGTCCACGTCCACGACCCTGGCCGAAGCTACGGCCACGACCACGACCACGGGCTTGTCCTCCTCTTTGTGCAAAACCGTTGCGCTTCCACCTGAAAGTAAAACAAAAGGTGTTAATCACGGTTCAAGGTAATTAAAGCACTATGTTATGACTAAAAAATACATAGTCCATTGATGGTAATGGAATATTCCATAGAATTATGGTACAGAAAACTCCCACAAACGAAAATAGCTCAGGCAACCAACATTCAGTAGCATTTGGGCCTACTATACACAAACACCAATTAACTAATATAATTTTGTAGGTGCACCATGATTAGTTGCCAGCTCATATCGTTGTACTCTATGCCAAAATATAGCGCATATGAGTTTTTTCATCAAAAGTCAAAGGATGTAAAATTTTACCAATTATGTATTAAAATATAACATCATCTACAAGTCAAATAAATATAATATGGAAGTATATTTCATGATGATTTTAAAAATATATATTTCATTTTGTAGATGTTTATATATTTCTCTACATATTTGGTCAAATTTACATTGTTTGACTTTTGAAAAAACTCATATGCACTACATTTTGGCAGAGGGAGTGCCAAGCAAGCACAAAGCTCACCGATGCTTATTGAAGACAAGTGCACAGCAAACCCATTGTCCAACACTCCATGGAGAAAAACAGATAGCAATATCTACCACTACCATACAAGGTTCAGAAGGGTGTGCAGGCAAAAAATAGTTGCCACCACAGCATATGAAGCACAATATCAGGGAACAAAGTTTAGCACGAGGTACTGGCACACAAACTTCATTGTCAGTTTGCCACCACCAGTTAGCAAACTTTTCCATAAAAATGGCCATTTGAGACAAGCTAGCGAACTGGTCATAAGAGGCAAGCTGCACTACTTGTATTTGTTGTTAGTTGTAAGAGTAAGAGATTATGAAGATATTGAATCGAAGAACCTACCCAGGGAGGAAATTAGATGAGTCAGCCGCACCTCGACCAAATCCACTTGAACGAGACCTGAAAATAAAAGAATTGAACATCATGCCGTCAGAAACAAAAGGGCAGAAGTTCTAACTACTATCGTGTGATTAGTAAATCAAATGTGACAGGCATCCTCTAACTAAAAACATGCAGTTGCAAAGAAGAGCCATACATCATTACAACTTCTCTCTGTCCTTTTCCCCTTGCACCAGGAGCAACACTAACACGAGGTGCAGAAATAGCTGCCAATCCCAAATTTGCTCCTATCACTTCGATCTTCATTTCTTTCCCATCAAGGCGTACATTATTATATCGTTTCAATGCTTGAACCGCTTCACTCCTCCTAGTGAATATCACCTCAGCTGTACCCTGTTGAATATACATGAAAATATGACATAGTATTCTGACATGTAACATGACTTTTCTGAAGAAAAACTATAGAGCAGGACTATCAGTGTGTAGTCTATCATAAAATTTAATATATGCACCTGCATATTTCTATTAACTTTTGGCAGGTACAGATAGAATGACAATAAAACTATAAATATTAAGGAAAAGATGAATGAGGTAGACAAACAGTCTACTTAATAAATTGGAGAATTATATTAAATTGGTAGGCAAATGACTCCAAAGTAAGATCTGTTAAAAAAATCAGTCCCCAGTAAAAAAAGATTTATATAAAAAGGAGACCGTTCAACACAAAGCTTCTGTCTGCATGTCATGTATGTGCTGGGGGAGGGAAGAGATTGGAGGACACATGCTCTAAGATCAAAGTTCTATATGCTAGCAATAAATCCAAGCAACAATCGGCATTTTGCAAACAAGATAAAAGTTTGACATAAATAAATATGCAATACAGTTGCAGGAGCAAAGATTAATACCATGTTCTCATTTAATACAATTTTATGAGTTTTTTTGTGAGTCTGTATCATCAGTGGGGTGCGCAGGACTAAATACTAGATTATAGTTAATAGATCCTAACTTCATTACAAGCAACCAATGTATTACTCGAACACCAAATATGCGACCAACGGATGCATCATGGATGACCAGAGGCACTTGCTCATAACATGTGCAGAACTCGTATGTCGTAGTAAACATAAATTTATAAGCGACTTACAGTTGGGTGCCTATTATTGTCATAATGAACAGCACAGTTCTTCAAATGACCCATTTCAGAGAAAAGTTCCTGAAACACAGTTGTGGACAGAGATCAGGTTGCGAAAGTTAAAATGTAATTAAAGATTCCAGCTTGCATAATCAATCGTGCATAATATAATGATCCAGTTACCTGTAAATCTTCTTTTGTCACTCCATAGTGCAAGTTTGAAATATATAGCTTTGTACCAGTTTCTATCCCAGGAAGTCCAGCAGCCACCATGCTATCCTCAAACAGATCATGTGTCCATGCAAAATCCTTTGTTTTGTTGAATGACTGATGATATTCCACAGTACCCAGATTGTGATGAGAAATTGTTAGCATAATTCCCAATACTCAGCAATTCGTAGTATTTGATGAGTCAACTAGCATCAGCAAAACAATAAAACCATACACCATTGCATAAAATGGGTGCTAGCTGACAGCCCTGTATGAACCAAAGACCTTATCCAGTGAAATAAGTATCCAGCAGGTAAATACATAGCCAATCAGCATGCTGGCCATGAGAAGAGACCAGCACTAACCAGGACAAACCGACACATATCTCACCACAAAATTCTGAGCAGCAAAGGACCAGTTCTCAGGGAATTTTCAAAATGAGAAAACCCTCAGATCCTCTTTGAAGCTCCACAGTTCAAAAGCATACAACATATGGTCTAAGCTGAGCCCTGAGCTGTCCCATTTTATTTAGTTCATATCCACTTCTTGTCACATATCTATTGTAATTTGGGTTCTTGAAGGTACACAGAAAACAGCGATAGTTTTGTGCTTGCCTTGGCGATAGCATAAGATGACGAGCGAGTATTGACACCAAGTGGCCTTTGTGAAGGCACTCCTCTTCCACGGAAGGTGGCAGCACCACGTCCACGCCCTAAACCACGGCCTAGCCTTTGGCCATCACCTCTGCCTGACCTTTGGCCATCACCTCTGCCTCGACCACCTCTCTGTCCCCTTCCCCTTCCTCTTCCCCTCACATTTCTGTTCTTAATCATATCGTCGAGTGATATATCCAAAGATGTCTCCATTCCAATGAAAGCTTGAGATTCAATAGGTAGAAAGCCCTGCAAACAGGATAAACAACTTTAATATTATCAATTGTTCACCTGTACTACTTTGGTGAAAGCAAGTACAGTACTACTACGAATCCACACAGATAGAAAAGAAAAGTATCAATTTAAGGTCACTGGTCTCTACTACTACTAGTTAAAAAAAACATACTCCAGAAGGAGAGCACGTCACAATTTTTGGAAACGTTACCTCTTCCAAACTTTCTGCGGAGCATTAGTTTGCGCTTGCCCGACACAAACCCTACGTCATGACCAAATAATAGGCTTACAAAAACATCAGTTTCTTTTTAAGTTTTTCATCATAATTCAGGATGACACTTCAGGTACACAACCCATTGGAACACAAGTAGGCCTTCACGCAGTCATACGCAAACACCCCAAAGACATAAAAGGTGAAGTACAATAAGAGCTAATTTGCAGAACACGGCAAGTTCATTATACAACCTGGCCAAATCTTTACAGTCGTCCTTCTTATCTTACTCTTCTAGCAATCGATGACAAGCGGTCAATCTACACCAGGGGAACAGCCATAGCACCTAACCTAGGCAGCCTCACCATTGAGCACTAGAGCAGCCTACTACATCACACCATAATCGAGAGACCAGCAACCCGAAGTTCCAAGAAAAACGCAACTGAGCTGAAAAAATTCAGCACTCGCATGCCAATTTAGATATGCGTGATGCGTCTACCAAGAACCCGCAGGCAAGATCCCATCGCGCTAGGGCTCTGCGCGTGTTAGTAACTGAACTAAATAACATCTCGGAAGGGTCCGCAAATTACCTCCGAGGGGATCCACTAGGGTTCTCCGACGGCGGGGAGATCCACGATCTGTGGCCTGTCGTTGGCAGGGGCGAGGCGTGAGCTTCGGTCTGGAAGTTGCTGCGCGGACGTTGAGGTGGAAGGGGGGCGGTATGAGATCTCTCTGTATGGAAGGACTGCGGAAACGAAGGCGGACTGCGTCTCGGCGAGGTTTGTCGACGGAGGCTCGATGGCGGTCAGGCGTACTCGGAGCTGCGAGGAGAAGAGTACTTCGCTTTTCTTTTCAGGGTTAGAAGACGACTTGGTGTGGGTCCCAGAGGGATTGGGTTCTACTTCGGTTTGCTCCGCGATTGGGAGGTAATTGATGCCTCTATAGATGGACCAGCCCGCCTTGTCTGCTGGCCTGGTCCGTATAATATTGCACTATGCCCGGCCTGCAAGGCCCGTTTATCACCTCAAGGCCTGCAAAGTTAGCTATTACTTCTCTACCCTAAAAATAGAAATGCTAACTATAAGCTTGACGCTCCGATAATGAGAGTATATTATATCCAGTTACATTCGTCCTCATCAAGAGTTGTTAGACGTGTACGTGAATGACACGTCCATCTGGCCAACTTAAGGATGATCTATAACAGAATATATTTGTTTTAGAGAAAAACATACTACTTTTAATATTTTCGAAAATTGGTAATCTATTGGTCTTGGCAGCCAAGGCTCTTTTCTATAGTATCTAGACGTCTTTTAGTGTCTAGATATATCCGTTTACATAAACGAAAACGTCTTATATTTTAGAACAGAGGAGTATATCCTATCAGGGGTTCTAATCAATCTAAGTGCAACAATTATATTTGCTCTCATGGTATCATATTAGGGTTTACGATCCTCTCTCCCCATGGTGCCGCAAGATCGTGCCGCCGGAGATCTTGCGGCCGAAGCCGAGGCCGCCGTCAAAAGCCTCTCTCTGGGCGCTCGGGGCCTCACCGCCAAGCATCTGTGTCATCGTTTCGGTCACCCTTGAGCTCTCCACCTCCAATGATGTAATATGTTCTCCGACACTACGGAGAGGTACCGCCCTCGAGGATCATCTACTTGAGGATGACTGCCCATCAAACCCATGCCACATTGGATTCCAAATGACGCCATCGTCCGATCATGTCTCAACAACGTCGACACGCCCGACCACTTCTCGCCATAATCATCGACACCACCACGCCACTGCTTGTCCTTGCTTTGTGGACGCAACTCTCCAATGTCTACCACGACAATGTGGAGAGTCACTCCTCCTACCTCGAGTAAGAGTTTCACGGTCTCCAACAAGGCTCCATGACCATAACTGATTATTGCCGCAAGAAAAAGGTTCTCACCACGAGCTTAATGTGCCAGGCACGAACATCATCGACAAACGTCTCGTCTAGAACACGCTCCACGGCCTCAGGTCTCGGCTTGCCTACATGCGCGCGCTCCTCATGAAACAATGGCCTCCTATCAACATTCCTCCATGTGCGCTCATCTCTTATGCTCGAGGAGCTAACACTACATCGGTCTGAGTCATCATCCTCGTCTCCATCTACCTTCGATGCTCGTGGAGCTCTCATGTCTCCACTATCGCGTGGTCCTGCAGACAACATGGCGCCTCCATGGCGCCCCAACGTATGCGGCAACTTTGGGCGTTTTGGCAGTTGTCGATTTGATAGTTGTGTCGCTTTCTCCACTACGCGCCTCCTCAGAAACGGTAGCATCTCCTCCAACACACCACGGAAGTCCCCGCCAACTCCCTTGCCATCCATGCAAAACTCATGGGTGGGGTCCATCCAGATGTGGCCCGGTTCGTGTAGCATCCCATTTGTCTAACATCTGTAATGCTACATGGTCTAATAATAAAATGCTACTTCCTACATATAATTGTTGCATCATAATTATATCATGCTCATATCATCATGCCACATTGCATTTGAGCATCATATAAAATCCTTTTCTTTTGGTTCTTATCTCATATGCACTATTAATTGTATTTGCTTCTTGATATATTGTATTTGGTCCTTCATAAATGTTTGATGCCCAAATTGAGTTGGGGGCATATCTTTTATTTAACTCCACCACCTTTTCTTGTCACCATCCCATAATTCCACCATTCAACTATATGTGAGCTTTGCATTTTAATTAGGTTTACCTCTAGCTTATGTGGGTTTGGATGGATCCACTTCCATTTCTACATGCTTCCATATATAATGAATGTTGTTTTCACAATATCAAATATGTGGAGCCACATGACCACATTTGCATGCTATGTGGGTAGAATACATTCTCAAGCTTTCATATGGTTTGAATTTGAATATGAGCATGTTTGAATACATATATATATATATATGAGGCTATATGTTCATCTATTAGAACACACACTAGCTTGGCCAATTTATTTTTCCAGCATGCTTATACTCCATCTATTCCATATGGGCAGGCAAGCTCCATAATTATTTTTGTAAGGCCCTTCTTCAAATTTTGAAGCACATTCAAATAAATGACCATGTTATATTATAGTTGTTTTCACAACTAGTAGTGGACATTTATTAAACATGCATGGGCCATGCAAGTTTGCACCATATCCCTCCTATTGTGATTTCTTTTGAATTCATGAGAAGCTTGTTGATTTAAATCCACTCAAGTTTGATCAAATTCAATTGCAATCTCAATAAATCATCTACTTTTCCCATCTATGCTCTATTTGAGATTTATTTGATTTTTCTTATTTTTGTTTTTTGAGCTTGTTTAAAAACTTGCGTCAAATCAAACAAAACAAGGGAATAAAGGAAACCTAAACTACCATCTGCTGAACCTAAACCGAAGCTAAGCTAAACATCCTCACCTCACCGCTTAGCTAGCTCTTTTCATCCCAGGTGCACTCGGTGCAGCCACAACCTGGACCAGACCGACGCACCCCTCTCTGATCCAACCTTGCCTTTGTTGTGGGCGATCTGGTCGATCGAGAGCAGCAGAGAAGCCTCGCCTACGCAGTCCTGCTGTATCCTCTCTCCCACCTAGGCTCGAGCTAACCCCACCCCCGTAGCCCACATTTTCTTCTCCTTGGCACCGAGCACGTGAGCCGGCTGCCATGCCTCTTGCGTGATGCTCCCTCTCTCTGCCTCCTTGGAATAAAGCAGCCTCTAGTAAAGCGCCGTCCCATCGCACCCACTCCTCTTCACCCTCCCCTCTCAGCAAAACCCTAGCCGCCGCCATGGCTCTGCCGCCGATGTCGCCATAGGCGCCGTGTCCCGGCCATCCTCCAGGAGCCCAAGGCCTTCTTGATCTCAGGGCGCAAGGGCCGCGCCAGGAGCACCATCACCCCGACGCCCGCGTCTCGCCGTACCAGCGCACCCCGACGCTCGTCGTTGTTCCGCGCGGTCGCTGCCGCCATCTTCTTCCTGTCCCCGCCACCGTCGTCCTCCGGCACCAGCTCGAGTGTGCGGCCCTCGCGGTGAGCACCACCTCCACCCGGTTTCCTTGTGCCTCTCCTCTAGCTCGCCTTTGCATCGCCTGCACGTGCTGCAGCCGCCGTGTCGCATCCGCGCTTACCATCGGCTTCTCGTCGCGCCCTGCTGCTCTTCTGCGTGTCCGACGCACGCGCAGGCAACTGCAGCTACTGCTTGCCCCCTCTTTTCCATGTCATTTTCCCCCTCTGCAGTCTGCCTTAGCTGAGGCCACCTGAACAAAAGTTGTAGATCGAAGCACCCTCTTCGTTTTTCCTTTTTGTGGCTTAGCGTTTTTCGCCGCCGTTTAGCCGTTATCTTCCCCGGTAGATGTGCCGTCGCCGCTGTCTTCAGACGTGCAGGCACAGGGAGCAGATTCAGAGCACGGCGCTGTTTCGCAGTAAGCCCCATGGACTTTTGCGTTGCCAAACCGCAGCCCCTGTGTCCCCACCGGTCAGCCACCTGTGGTAGTCTTACAAAAGGGTACCCGTGCTTTGAGTTTTTCCAAACCGCAGTCCCTCGGATCTGCCACGTGGTTGTGCTTCCCTCGCCCACCCGCACGTGGACCCGCCATGGTCTCGGTCCCACCCGTCGGTGACCGCGGCTAGATGAGCTCGCGGTATAAAAAGTCCGGTTCGGACCCATTGTCACTTCTTCTTCTTTCTCTCGGCCAGTACTGTCGACCCATTTGTGGTTGGATCTCTCCTAGTAACAAAAGTTCCAGATCCTTCTCTGTTTAATAAAAATGTTTTCAGAAATTGTTTAAATGATTTTAAATCCAGTTTTTAATAACTTTTAATTGGTAAATCCAAATAACACAAATAATATATGTTTTTGAATCAGAAAAATGTGAGGAATTCAAATATGCCATCCAAAATAATGATTGACTAATTTAAATTTTCGAAATTGTTTAATTGCAACAAAAATGCCTTTTCTTAATTAATTAATAACTTTCATTCTATAACTCTAGATGACATGGGTATTCCCAATGAGCACTCGACTACAGCCTACCTGGTGCGGCTCGATAAAAGGCCCACTCGACGAATTGCTAATGTCCATGATGCCTATGATGGTTCGAGTGATACGAAGCCTACAAGGACACGGACTCCTGGCATAACAAGACAAGGAAAGTACAAGACTAGACTAGATACGAACTCTGACTTGTAAACCAACTCGTATTGGTACCTGAGACCTAGCCTCCCCATATATAAAGGCTAGGAGGGTCCAACGAGGAGGACACGGCCTAAGACACCAATAGACAATCGCGACTCCCACAATACACAATAGATCTAGACATACGTCAGATCCAATCTGCACGACACCGCCATCGGCAACCTTGTAATCCTTCGGATCATCATCAATCAAGAGCAGACAAGCAGGAGTAGGGTCCTCTACGAGGCCTGAACCTGGATAAACCTTGCGTCCCTGTGTGCTTGTTTGCTAGCCGTACCGAGATTTTCAGCGCTCTCTCCGTCTCCAAAACCCAAGTCCATAACAATGGGCATTGATGAGTTAAACCCTCGTCAATTGGCGCCGTCTGTGGGAACTGGGAGCGCTGATATTACGATCTTGACGGCTCCATCACCTGCAATCTACGACTCGTCAGTCTCCTGGAATAAATCGATCACGGCGACGCCGCGAGCGTGCAATTGGCTTGCCATCAGACGCGTGTTCTGCGGTCGTAGAAAGCCAGCCTGTTTGCGATCCACCGAGAAGATCGGTTCGTGGAAGGAAAAGCTAGATCAGAATTATTATTTTTGGCACGTGCTATCTACTGAGGTTGTGTTGCAGTAGGAGATTAATTTGATCTGCAAGGAACAGAGAACACGGATTCACAAGATCAATACGGCAATCGCTATAGCAATAAAGGGGTCAGGTTCCGATATGAATACTGTCGTTTGAAGCACAAGAAAAATCAATGCATGTCAAGAAGGAATCGAGCAGGAACACCAGCGGCCGCATACTAGGCTCAAATACCAAGACAAGACCATACCGTGAGAATAGAGATCATTGTCTAGTGTACCACTCGGAAATAATCAAGCAACATCAAAAGACAAATCTATTCCAACTACTTATGTGACTCTACATCGATCGGGTCTCCCGCACACAGCTAATGATCATGTTCCATGGTAATTGTTGCATTGATCGACACCTTATCAGGTACACTCTTGGATTCGCACGTTCGACCACCCGGGAAGAGAAGGATAATAAGACAAAAAAAGAAAAAATGCTAGATCCTAGCTAGTCTACGTGTACGCACATGGATTTCACGGCACGGTGCATCGCATCCATGGATTATTCCGGCCACGAGCGCATGCCCAATATGAATTGGAATATTAGAAGCAAGATAAAGCAGCTTACATGGATTTTTTGGGAGAATCTACATCATTGGCTGATTTCGCGGTCGCTGCAAACTACCTTGGCTTCATCGTCACCACGGACTACTCCGACTCCACCACTGCGACACTCTACAGTCTTCGGCTACGACAATCAACAGCAATCTTCGGATGTCATGACCCGCTATGGTCTTTGATTACGGCGACCCGCTATGGTCTTCGACTACGGCGACCCGTTGCTGCTTCGGCTCCGACGACTCGGGGACTCCCTCGGCATCGACCACCCACTACAATCTTCGGTTGGGGCAAATCGCTACCGCCATCAGCATCGGCGACCCACTGTCGCGTCGACTCCGGTCCGACGCATCGGCTCTCGAACACCGCCTTGACTATATTGACAACATTGAATCTACACTCGGGGGCTCCATCGACTCCGTCGCGAGGCCTGTTACCTCCTTCGGCTATGGTGACTCGCTACGGTCTCCGACTCCGCCCATCTAATGAGTCTTCGACTCCATCACACGACTCACTGCGGTCTTCAGCTGCGGTCTTCGGGTGAGGTGACCCGATACGGTCTTCGACTGATGTGGCCCGTTACAGTCTTCATATACGACAATTCGTCATCACCACGCGACTCCGATCCGCCGCGTCGACTACGTCCGCCGCGTGACTTGCTGCCACGTCAACTATAGTCTTCGACTCTAGTGATTCACTACGATATTCGACTCGAGGGCTCGGGGGCTCCCTCCGCTTCGGCGACCTGCCGCGGTCTTCAGCTTCAACGATCGGCTGCAGTATTCATATCAGATGACTCGGGGGCTCCCTCGACTCCCGCGACAGTGAGCCGCTACAATCTTCGACTCCCGCGACCCGCCGATCGCATCGGATCTTGCGATTCCTTCATCGCGACAACTATCAATAAAGCTAAGTTCTCTACTTCAAGTTGATTTTCTTTCTTACTTTAATCGCACTCGAAACACTCGGGGGCTGCGCCCTCTTCGAGTAACCTAATGTGTCGTCGACTCCGTGCACTCGAGCACCTCATACGCGATAGCCCGAGTAGCTGATTCTGCCTGATCGTCGAATCCTTGAACTCCGAGTACCTCGGCAAGGTACTGAGACTAAGGGTAATCAGGCTAACGAAAAGGCCTACCATACAGTGCGGAAGTGTTGACTCGATTGGCACCAGAATTTTACTTTGCAAACCGACATGCAAATATTCTTTACAAGATAAAAGTACTTCACAATTCTTAATGTTTTATGCAGCTTATAAGGATGTCGACCGCGTCGAGCTATTCTATCATGTCCTCCAACATGAGTCGACAAAACAACTTGCTACAACATGCATTCAAGACCCGAGTCGAGTACCTCCTCGGATGATCGCATCGCTTGATGCTACACACATGCGATGTTGGTCGTGCACCCGACAGAAATGACTGTGTCGACTCCATCTGCACCGTCGACTGCTTTGGCTAAACGCCACATTACTCCGCTACATCGACCCTGACTTCATCATCAATTCGAGCTTCTTACGCGTGAGACGTTGACCCGATGCACTTCCGGATCAGGGGTTTCTCCTCTCATGATTTTCGACTGCATCTACAAGATACAAGACTCGAGTCTCTGCCTGAGTCTACGACTCCTCCAGACACTCGGTGGCTACTCCAAACTAGAGCGCTGGACACACATATACAAGATCCTCGAGTAACACACTTTGAATCCTCACTCGAATCCACGATTCGACTAAGGACTCGGGGACTACTCCCATAGGGAGCGCTGGCCGCGCACCCGAAAGAAATTTTATGCAGGTGTACAAGCTTCACGAAAACCCTTCACTCGAATCTACGATTCGATTGTGGACTTCGGGTTACTCCCCTAGGGAGTGCTGAAAGCATATTCGACTAAAACAAGCAAAAAAAGACGACAGTAGTCGCAAAATGTTTTTAGTCCCCACTTGAGTATATGACTCGAATAGGCACTCGGGGGCTACTCCCATAGGGAGCGCTGGTCGCGCACCCTATGGATATTTTTCCTTGTACATCGTACTGTGTGTCGATAACATCCACACTCGAATGTTATGGCGACTCCGCCTCATATTTTCTCTACAAAGAGATTACGTCTCCTGGGCCACCCGAATCATCTCCGCGATGACAAAAATTCGGATACCGCGCTTACAGCGTGAAGATAAAACCTGAATAAGGCCTAGCAATGCATCTGCTGCGCACTACCAGAGATATATCCGTGCCTGCAGGTACGATGAATATGCATTGACGGACGCGTCGAGTGCTCACACTTATACACTAGGATTCGAACTCTATAAGACCTCCGCGACATGAGTCGAATTACGCCAGCAATTTCTGAATTCGAGTCCGGGGACTCGAGTTTGAGTAGGTGACGTTGTTTTTGCCCTAGAGCAATTAACTGGTCTCGATCCATCGAGCGCACCAGGCACGTTTACCATCATCCCTTTGAACTACTACAAATTCGACTGACCCGATGAATTTCCGGGCAAGTGCTTCGCACTCGACACAATTGTCGACTCCGACATCCTAATACAAAGATCAAGATTTCTGAGTCTCCATCCGAATCTACGATTCACATGGACACTCGGGGGCTACTGACATGGGTATTCTCAATGAGCACTCGACTACAGCCTACCTGGTGCGGCTCGATAGAAGGTCCACTCGACGAATTGCTAAGGTCCATGATGCCTATGATGGTTCGAGTGATACGAAGCCTACAAGGACACAGACTCCTGGCATAACAAGACAAGGAAAGTACAAGACTAGACTAGATACGAACTCTGACTTGTAAACCAACTCGTATTGGTACCTGAGACCTAGCCTCCCCATATATAAAGGCTAGGAGGGTCCAACGAGGAGGACACGACCTAAGACACCAATAGACAATCGCGAATCCCACAATATACAATAGATCTAGACATACGCCAGATCCAATCTGCACGACACCGCCATCGGCAACCTTGTAATCCTTCGGATCATCATCAATCAAGAGCGCAAGGGAGTAGGGTCCTCACGAGGCTGAACTGGATAAACCTTAATCCCCTGTGCTTGTTTGCTAGCCATACCGAGATTTCTAGCGCTCTCTCCTTCTCCAAAACCCAAGTCCATAACAATGGGCATTGATGAGTTAAACCCTCGTCACTAGATCTGACAAATAATATGTCTAAATCGATCAGCACGATGAGCCCATTTTAACTATGCATTCCATGTTATGAATTGAAGCATGCATCATGTCATTATTAAAAACCAGAACTGTTATGGCAATAAAACTTGACCAAATAAATAATAAAATGATTTATTCTTGTCCCCACACCTCACCCTTGCCATGCTACTTTATTGCCATGTAATTTGTGCATCATTCATCATGGCATGCTTGTTTGCTTGTCGCATTTTATTTATATGCTTGTGCACTTTATTTATGTTGGCCATTGTTTGTTTGGTTCTTCTTTCGGATAGACGCCGAGCAGGGGAAATATCAGGAATCCCAGGAGTACTACCTAGATCCGTCTCTCGCTTCAACTGAGCTGCCAGGCAAGCACTACCACATGCTTGTATATATATAGTACATATTGCCTCTATCTTATTATTGCATCATTGAGTCGCGATTGCATTAAATTGAATCCCAAGTACTGCACAGCCTTTACTTTTAAACCCCACCGAAGCTTGTTCCTCCATCCCATGAGCCATTACTACAACAGTTGTTTGAGCCATGCGAGTCGTAGAACAGCATGTGTAGGGTATGTGAGTGTCTGATGGATAACGAGGTACCTAAACAACTTAACCTGAGTAGTAATGGGATAACTAATGAAAGAGGCACCGGTGGGCAATATCTGTCATTTGGTTTTTATGCCCACTTTTGTCCCGTAGGACCCCGAGTACTTGATTCATGTTCCTTGACTATTCGCACTATCCACATCCGGGAGGCCTTATGGACCCTCCCGAGCCAGAGCTTGAATCATTTCTATTTATTGGGGCCACAAAGTAGTTTGGGGCTTTATTACTATCCTGTACTTATGCCATGTATTACTGCTTTATTTAAGATTGTGCGTGGAGCACCTGTACTGTTTAAGAATGCGGAATGTTTTCGCGGTATTGACAAGCCCAGTCACATTTTCGGGTTCCTAGTCGTTTACAGCCATTGTCGCAAACCCTGGGTCCGTCTCGGAGCTGGCCAACTTCGTTGCGGGTAGCTTATTAGGGTGGCCCCCTGAAATATTTCTGAATTCTGTGATCGCTTTGTCGTAAATGCCTCGTTAGGTTTTGAGTTGGTTTTTCCGAGGTTGATCGAGTGTGTGTTGCTATTTGTGCACCCCTGCAGGGTAAATCTTTCTGAAAGCCGTGTCCGCGGTTATGGATGACTTGGAGCACAGTTTCTCGATCATAGACAAGTATAACTAAAGTACCGCTTTTAACTTGACTAAATACCTGACTAGTAAATAGTGCAATACTCATGGAATGGTTAATAAAACTGTCAACGGATGGGTTGTTCATCCACTTTCTCGTTGGTAGCGAGAAGGAGGATGGATCTGTTACTTTATACTGTTACAACTGTTGTTTCTAATTAACGGACTTCCGCCTATCATTGGTTAGGCGGAAGGTTAGCGAGTATCTATAGACTGGTTAGTTATTATCTTTTGTTGCAATTGCGTCACCCCAGGTTATGTCCCCTTTAGAGGCATAAAGCTTGCTGAGTACCCCTAGGGTCTCACATGATAAATTGTTTGATTCAGATGAACACGTGTATTTGCAAGATGGATACTGGGTGGAGGAGACGGATGATGTTGGCAACGATTACTCGGTGTAGAGATTCCGGGGATGGGGATCCACGAGATCTGTGGGCGGGATGTGCTTACTTATGTGGCATCTTATGCCGATTTGCTTCTTATCCGTACTCGGATCTTGTTTCCCGCTTCCGCTTGATACTCTGATGTTTGATGTATGAGGAGCTATCCTACACTATTATCTCTATCTAGGATATTTGGATCTTGCCGTATGGCGTTGCAATATTTCTATTTCTTTTAGATGGTATGGCTCTGAGAACTGTTGTAAGGTAGGTTGCATACATACTCACTTGTGTATGTATTTGATCTCTTCGCCTGTTGCCTACGCCGCTCGCTCTTGTCCCGATGTTCTTGGAAGTGGTTAGGACGGCCGACGGGTCTACACGTGGGTGGCCCCTGGGCCCCCGCTGTACTATTTTAACCACTTTCGGTTCATCCAGGCTTGAACTTAGAGCGTAGGGTCCGAGGTAGTTACAATTGGTATCAGAGCCATCCCGCCCTTCAGGGTCTCAGCCAAATGGTCGTTGTCAGTCTAGCAAATATTTTGGTAGCTATGTATACTAGGGAAAAACAAAACGCGAGAGTAGGACTGCTTCCATTTTTCTTCTTACCCATCCACCCACCCTTTTCTGGTAAGGAAGTGTAAAGTTTTCAATCCTCTTCTAAAATTCAAAGTAGGATTCACGTGTGCTGGGTTCCGTAGTACCATAGGTTATGTGTGAGTGTGTGTGTGTAATTCCTTGTCTATCTGTTGCATCCAACTTGTTGTCGCTATCTGCCTTTTGGTTATCAACTGTTGGTATATTCCATACCGACAGGCTTTTGTAAACCGACGCGATCTATATTATTCGTTGAATACCGACGCGATTTGTCTTACTCTTTGTTATCCGACGCTATCTTGTTAGGGGTGTTTGTTTCCGTAGTTGCTAATCTTTAGGTTCATCTTAAGAAGGAAGGGAGTTGGGATATGTGTTTTACTTATTCATGTGCGGAGTAATGATTTGAGTGCGGGATGGAGTCGCGACCATACCACTACTTTTATCATTCGCTCTTGTATATTGAATTGGTAGAGTTACTAATCTTGATTCGTTAAGTGGTTTTGTGCATATAGTGGTATTTTAATGCCGAAATTTGCGGAAATTTTTTCTTTGATAGCTTTGTGTACCACACTCCTTGTTCAGTCGTGTGCGATATGCTTAATATCTTCTAGGTGCTTTGAACTTTGTTGATATTTTAATATCATCCTAGTGATTTGTATCCTTTAATCTTGGTTAATTCCATTTTGGTACTATTTTGGATTATTATTATTGTCCATTATGGTACTGACTTGTGTTTTATATCAATCACAGGATGGCACCACCACGCCGCAATGAGGAGGACATACCACCTGAACTGGGGGCTGCGTTGGCAAGTATTGCTAATGCCTTGGGAACAATGCAGCAGAACCAACAGCGATTTGAAGAAAGTGTCAGGAGGAATGAGTTTGTTCCGCTACCTCCACCCCCAAGCGAGGAGACATCAAAAGTTTTCTGAAGTTTAACCCGCGCCACTTTGAGGTGTCTGATCAGCCACTAGACGCTGATGATTGGTTGCGTGTGATGTCAAGGTTGCTGATGACTACTGATGTTCCTGAGCAAGAATGGGTAAAATGTGCCACTCACCTTCTGAAGGGAGACGCAGCTCTATGGTGGGAGAATTACCTCAAGGCAAACCACTCTGGTTTTCAGCCTACTTGGGAGCAGTTCACTGGGGCTTTCAAAGAGCAATATCTGTCAGAAATTGTCATGGAAAGGATGAAGGAAGTGTTTCTCAACCTCAAGCAGGGCAATGAAGGAAGTGTTTCTCAACCTCAAGCAGGGCAATGACAATGTCAATACCTATATCAAAAATTTCATGAATCTTTCTCGGTATGGTGGCGATGAGATCTCTGATGACAAGAAGAAGCAAAAGAGGTTCAGGCAAGGGCTCAATGCATCTATCAAATATGCAATCACTCATGCAAGGCAGGGGTCTTTTCTGGAACTCCAACATACAGCTCCACAGGAAGAAGCCAGTAGGCAAGTGTTCGAGGAGTCCAAGAAACACAACCATGACGCAGCAAGCTCTTCAGCTTTGACAGCTCCTTCTAAGCGCCGCGTGTGGGTTCCTAATACCGCACCGCCGCTCCCGGCTCCACTAAGACCTTCAAGCTACGCGGCAAGGCCACCAAACTCCTTCACCGCGGCTCCTAGGGGCTACAACCACAACTACCCTAGAGCGTCTGGCGGAGTCCCTGGCTACGCTGCTCCACGTCCACCTGGTGCTTGCTACACTTGTGGGAACACTGGGCATCAACACTGGAGTTGTCCCATGAACAACAAAGCTCTTCCTCCACCACCTCCAAGACCTGCAGCAAGTTCTTCTATGGTTCGTGCACCTCCACCTCGGGCTCTCAACATCAACACCAAGCCCGGGTCCACTGTTGCTCGTGCCAACTGTGTCAACGTCGCTCAAGCTGAACATGCACCTGGAGTTGTGCTGGGTACGCTTCCTGGTAACTCAGTCCCTGCACGAGTTCTATTTGATTCTGGAGCATCGCATTCTTTTGTATCCTTCAAGTTTGCTCAAGAGAATGGGTTGTCATCTGATTCGTTACCTAAAAAGCTGATGGTCCTTTCTCCTGGGGCAAGGATGTTAACTTCCAAGATCAGTTATGACAATCAGGTTCAAATTGGGGATTCTTTCTTTCCGGCCTCTCTGATTATTCTGGGCAACTCAGATATTGATGTCATTTTAGGCATGTATTGGCTAGCTGCAAATAAAACTGTGATTGATTATGCTGAACATTCGGTTTCTCTGAAAATTCCTGAAGGCCATATAGTCTATTCTCCAAGTCTGACTCCTGCAATTCAGCTTTTCTCTTTGGCGGCTCTGAATGATGATGCTATGGATGCTATTCAGAGTGTTCCAGTGGTCCGTGAGTTTCCAGATGTTTTTCTTGAAGAGTTACCAGGTATGCCTCCTGACCGAGAGGTCGAGTTTGTGATTGAGCTTGAACCTGGTACCGCTCCTATCTCCAAGCGGCCTTATAAAATGGGTCCTGCTGAATTGGCTGAACTCAAACGTTAGCTTGATGAACAAGAGAAGTTGGGTTTCATTCAGCACATCACTTCTTCTTGGGGTAGCCCAACCATCTTTGTGAAGAAGCGAGACAAGACTAATAGACTTTGTGTTGACTATCGAGCTCTCAATGCTAAAACCATCAAGAATAAATATCCCCTTCCGCGGATTAATGATCTCTTCGATCAGCTAGCTGGAGCTGTGGTATTCTCTAAGCTTGACTTGAGAAGTGGGTATCATCAAATCAAGATTCGCAAGGAAGAAGTTCCCAAAACAGCTTTCACCACCCGCTATGGCCTGTACGAGTACACGGGCATGTCCTTTGGTCTCACCAACGCACCTACCACCTTCTCGAGGCTTATGAACTCGGTTTTCATGGAGTATCTTGATAAGTTCATCGTGGTCTATCTGGATGACATTCTAGTCTATTCTAAGTCAAAGGAAGAACATGAAGAACACCTTTGGTGTGTCCTAAACAAGCTTCGTGAGAACCGCCTGTATGCAAAGTTCTCCAAGTGTGAGTTCTGGCTGCCTGAAGTCACCTATCTGGGTCACGTCATCTCTGCTAAGGGCATTGCTGTTAACCCAGAAACTGTTCGGACAATTGTTGACTGGCTTCCACCCAAAAATGTCAAAGAAGTCTGGAGTTTCCTTGGTTTGGCTAGTTACTGCCGTCGCTTCGTTCAGAACTTCTTGAAGATTGCGAAGCCTCTTACCGATCTCCTCAAGAAAGGCAAGAAATACCTTTGGTCTCCTGCATGTCAAGCAATCTTTGAAACACTCAAAGAGAAGCTCACTTCCACACCAGTCTTGATTCCTCCAGATACATCAAAGCCTTTCCAGATATTCTGTGACGCCTCTTTGCAAGGATTGGGTGCGGTCCTTATGCAAGAAAAACAAGTTGTTGCTTATGCCTCTCGACAGTTGAAGACGCATGAGATCAACTATCGTACACATGACCTCGAACTCGCAGTAGTTGTCTTTGCTTTGAAAGTATGGAGGCACTACTTGCTTGGCAACCGTTGTGAGATATTTTCTGATCACAAGAGTCTGAAGTATATCTTCACACAACCTGATCTCAACCTTCGTCAGAGGAGGTGGATTGAAGCATTTAATGATTTTGATCTGACCATCAACTACACTCTGGGCAAAGCTAATGTGATGGCCGATGCTCTCAGCCAAAAAGCTTATGTCAACAACCTTATGGTGGAAGAACAACATCCTCTCTTGTGCGAGGAATTCCGCCAGCTCAACCTTGAAATTGTGGATCAAGGGTATCTTCTGAACCTCCTGGCTACACCTCTCTTGGAAGAAAAAGTTCGCTCCATTCAACTTGGTGACCCTTACACCAAAAAGATCATCTCCAACATTCAGCTTCCGAAGTATGAGTCCTTCCATGTCGACGACCAAGGCGCTCTATTCTTTGAACACCGGATGTTTGTTCCGAATTACCCGGGTTTAAGAGAGCAAGTTCTTAAGGAGGCGCATGATTCTGTTCTCTCTATCCACCCTGGCAGCACTAAGATGTACATGGACTTGAAAACACAATATTGGTGGCCTGGGTTGAAACGATATTGTGCCAAGTATGTCTCGGAGTGTGATGTCTGCCGTAGAGTTAAAGTTGTCCATCAGAAACCTTCCGGTCTTCTACAGCCATTGAAGCCTCCGGAATGTAAATGGGAGAAAGTAGAGATGGACTTCATAACTGGTTTTCCAAGGTCGCAGAAAGGCAACAATGCAATCTTTGTTGTCATCGACAGGCTTTCTAAAGTGGATCACTTCTTTCCTGTCAAGGAAACAATTTCTGCAATTCAGTTGGCTGAGCTCTATATCAATAGAATTGTCTCTATGTATGGGGTTCCTCTTGAGATCAGTTCAGACCGTGGAAGCATCTTCACTTCTAAGTTCTGGGGAAGTTTCCAAAATGCTTTGGGAACAAAGTTGAACTTCAGCACAACTTACCACCCTCAGTCGCAAGGACAAGTTGAAAGGATCAATCAGATTCTAGAAGATATGCTCCATGCTTGCGTCATCTCTTTCGGCATGAAGTGGGAAGAATGCCTTCCTTACGCTGAGTTCTCTTACAACAACAGCTTCCAGAAGAGTCTAAAGATGGCACCATTTGAGGTTCTCTATGGCCGCAAATGCAGAACTCCGATTGGTTGGTCGGGCGCAGGTGAAAGAACATTGTTTGGCCCCAACATTGCAACTCAAGCAGAGGAGAAGGTTCACATCATTCTCGAAAACTTGAAGGTTGCTCAAAGTCGCCAGAAGAGCAACTATGACAGAAAGCGCACGGACATGGAGTATGTCCCTGGTGATCTCGTTTACCTTCGTGTCACTCCCATGAGAGGAACGCACCGGTTTGGTATCAAAGGAAAGCTGGCTCCTAGATAATCTGTCCTTTGAAAGTTCGTGGAAGAAGAGGAGAAGTCGCTTATGCTCTTGAGCTTCCTGAAAAACTCAAGGTCCATGATGTTTTCCATATCTCTCAACTCAAGAAGTGCTTCAAGGATCCCGACAGGACCGTGGACAATGAGCTCATCAATCTCCAAGAAGACCTATCTTATCAAGAACACCCCACAAAAATCCTAGAAGTCGCAGAAAGAAGGACTCGCAACAAGTCCATCAAGTTCTGCAAGGTGCAGTGGTCGCACCATTCCGTTGATGAAGCCACTTGGGAACACGAGGATGAGCTCCGTGCCAAGTATCCTACCCTCTTCGTGTCTTCTTCTTCTTCCTAGAATCTCGGGGCGAGATTCCTGTTTAGTGGGGGAGAGTTGTAGCATCCCATCTGTCTAACATCTATAATGCTACATGGTCTAATAATAAAATGCTACTTCCTACATATAATTGTTGCATCATAATTATATCATGCTTATGTCATCATGCCACATTGCATTTGAGCATCATATAAAACCCTTTTCTTTTGGTTCTTATCTCATATGCACTATTAATTGTATTTGCTTCTTGATATATTGTATTTGGTTCTTGATAAATGTTTGGTGCCCAAGTTGAGTTGGGGGCATATCTTTTATTTAACTCCACCACCTTTTCTTGTAACCATCCCATAATTCCACCATTCAACTATATGTGAGCTTTGCATTTTAATTGGGTTTACCTCTAGCTTATGTGGGTTTGGATGGATCCACTTCCATTTCTACATGCTTCCATATATAATGAATGTTGTTTTCACAATATCAAATATGTGGAGCCACATGACCACATTTGCATGCTATGTGGGTAGAATACATTCTCAAGCTTCCATATGGTTTGAATTTGAATGTGAGCATGTTTGAATACATATATATATATGAGGCTATATGTTCATCTATTAGAACACACACTAGCTTGGCCAATTTGTTTTTCCTGCATGCTTATACTCCATCTATTCCATATGGGCAGGCAAGCTCCATAATTATTTTTGTAAGGCCCTTCTTCAAATTTTGAAGCACATTCAAATAAGTGACCATGTTATATTATAGTTGTTTTCACAACTAGTAGTGGGCATTTATTAAACATGCATGGGCCATGCAAGTTTGCACGATCTCCCTCCTATTGTGATTTCTTTTGAATTCGTGAGAAGCTTGTTGATTTAAATCCACTCAAGTTTGATCAAATTCAATTGCAATCTCAATAAATCATCTACTTTTCCCATCTATGCTCTATTTGAGATTTATTTGATTTTTCTTATTTTTGTTTTTGGAGCTTGTTTAAAAGCTTGCGTCAAATCAAACAAAACAAGGGAATAAAGGAAACCTAAACTACCATCTGCTGAACCTAAATCGAAGCTAAGCTAAACATCCTCACCTCACCGCTTAGCTAGCTCTTTTCATCCTAGGTGCACTCGGTGCAGCCTCAACCTAGACTAGACCGACGCACCCCTCTCTGATCCAACCTTGCCTTTGCTGTGGGCGATCTGGTCGATCGAGAGCAGTAGAGAAGCCTCGCCTACGCAGTCCTGCTGTATCTTCTCTCCCTGCACCCTGGGCTCGAGCCGACCTAACCCCGCTAGCCTTCCTGTTTTCCTTCTCCTTGGCACCGAGCACGTGAGCCGGCTGCCATGCCTCTTGCGTGATGCTCCCTCTCTCTACCTCCTTGGAATAAACCAGCCTCCAGTAAAGCGCCGCCCCATCGCACCCACTCCTCTTCACCCTCCCCTCTCAGCAAAACCCTAGCCGCCGCCATGGCTCTGCCGCCGATGTCGCCATAGGCGCCGTGTCCTGGCCATCCTCCAGGAGCCCAAGGCCTTCTTGATCTCCAGGACGCAAAGGCCGACGCCCAGGAGCACCATCACCCCGACGCCCGCGTCTTGCCGTACCAGCGCACCCCGACGCTCGTCGTTGTTCCGCGCGGTCGCCGCCGCCATCTTCTTCCTGTCCCCACCACCGTCGTCCTCCGGCACCAGCTCGAGCATGCGGCCCTCGCGGTGAGCACCACCTTCACCCGGTTTCCCTGTGCCTCTCCTCTAGCTCGCCTCTGCATTGCCTGCACGTGCTGCAACCGCCGTGTCGCATTCGCGCTTGCCATCGGCTGCTCGTCGCGCCCTGCTGCTCTTCTGCGTGTTTGACGCGCGTGCAGGCAACTGCAACAGCTGCTTGCCCCCTCTTTTCCGCGTCGTTTTCCCCCTCTGTATTCCGCCTTAGCCGAGGCCACCTGAACAAAAGTTGTAGATCGAAGCACCCTCTTCGTTTTTCCTTGTTGTGGCTTAGCGTTTTTCGCCGCCGTTTAGCCGTTATCTTCCCCGGTAGATGCGCCGCCGCCACTGTCTTCGGACGTGCAGGCACAGGGAGCAGATTCAGAGCGTGGAGCTGTTTCGCAGTAAGCCCCCTGGACTTTTGCATCGCCAAACTGCAGCCCCTGTGTCCCCACCGGTCAGCCACCTGTGGCAGTCTTACAAAAGGGTACCCGTGCTTTGAGTTTTTCCAAACCGCAGTCCCCCGGATCTGCCACGTGGTTGTGCTTCCCTCGCCCACCCGCGCGTGGACCCGCCATGGTCTCGGTCCCACCGTCAAGGATCATGACTGGATGAGCTCATGGTACAAAAAGTCTGTTCGGACCATTGCGCACTTCTTTGCTGATTCAGCAGGTCCCACTGTCGACCTGTGGTTGGATCTCTCCTAGTAACAAAAGTTCCAGATCCTTCTCTGTTTAATAAAAATGTTTTCAGAAATTGTTTAAAATGATTTTAAATCTAGTGTTTAATAACTTTTAATTGGTAAATCCAAATAACACAAATAATATATGTTTTTGAATCAGAAAAATGTGAGGAATTCAAATCTGCCATCCAAAATAATGATTGACTAATTTAAATTTTCGAAATTGTTTAATTGCAACAAAAATCAACTTTCTTAATTAATTAATTAATAACTTTCATTCTATAACTCCAGATCTGACAAATAATATGTCTAAATCGATCAGCGCGACGAGCCCATTTTAACTATGCATTCCATGTTATGAATTGAAGCATGCATCATGTTATTATTAAAAACCAGAACTCTTATGGCAATAAAACTTGACCAAATAAATAATAAAATGATTTATTCTTGTCCCCACACCTCACCCTTGCCATGCTACTTTATTGCCATGTAATTTGTGCATCATTCATCATGGCATGCTTGTTTGCTTGTCGCATTTTATTTATATGCTTGTGCACTTTATTTATGTTGGCCATTGTTTGTTTGGTTCTTCTTTCGGATAGACGCCGAGCAGGGGAAATATCAGGAATCCCAGGAGTACTACCTAGATCCGTCTCTCGAAATTTGCCAGCAAGCACTACCACATGCTTGTATATATATAGTACATATTGCCTCTATCTTATTATTGCATCATTGAGTCGCGATTGCATTAAATTGAATCCCAAGTACTGCACAGCCTTTACTTTTAAACCCCACCGAAGCTTGTTCCTCCATCCCATGAGCCATTACTACAACAGTTGTTTGAGCCATGCGAGTCGTAGAACAGCATGTGTAGGGTATGTGAGTGTCTGATGGATAACGAGGTACCTAAACAACTTAACCTGAGTAGTAATGGGATAACTAATGAAAGAGGCACCGGTGGGCAATATCTGTCATTTGGTTTTTATGCCCACTTGTGTCCCGTAGGACCCCGAGTACTTGATTCCTGTTCCTTGACTATTCGCACTATCCACATCCGGGAGGCCTTATGGACCCTCCCGAGCCAGAGCTTGAATCATTTCTATTTCTTGGGGCCACAAAGTAGTTTGGGGCTTTATTACTATCCTGTACTTATGCCATGTATTACTGCTTTATTTAAGATTGTGCGTGGAGCACCTGTACTGTTTAAGAATGCGGAATGTTTTCGCGGTATTGACAAGCCCAGTCACATTTTCGGGTTCCTAGTCGTTTACAGCCATTGTCGCAAACCCTGGGTCCGTCTCAGAGCTGGCCAACTTCGTTGCGGGTAGCTTATTAGGGTGGCCCCCTGAAATATTTCTGAATCCTATGATCGTTTTGTCGTGAATGCCTCGTTGGGTTTTGAGTTGGTTTTTCTGAGGTTGATCGAGTGTGTGTTGCTATTTGTGCACCCCTGCAGGGTAAATCTTTCTGAAAGCCGTGTCTGCGGTTATGGATGACTTGGAGCATAGTTTCTCGATCATAGACAAGTATAACTAAAGTACCGCTTTTAACTTGACTAAATACCTGACTAGTAAATAGTGCAATACTCATGAAATGGTTAATAAAACTGCCAACGGATGGGTTGTTCGTCCACTTTCTCGTTGGTAGCGAGAAGGAGTATGGATCTATTACTTTATACTGTTATAACTGTTGTTTCTAATTAACGGACTTCCTCCTATCATTGGTTAGGCGGAAGGTTAGCGAGTATCTATAGACTGGTTAGTTATTATCTTTTGCTGCAATTGCGTCACCCCAGGTTATGTCCCCTTTAGAGGCATAAAGACTTGCTGAATACCCCTAGGGTCTCACACGATAAATTGTTTGATTCAGATGAACAGGTGTATTCGCAAGATGGATACTGGGTGGAGGATACGGATGATGTTGGCAACGATTACTCGGTGTAGAGATTCCGGGGATGGGGATCCGCGAGATCTGTGGGCGGGATGTGCTTACTTATGTGGCATCTTATGCCGATTTGCTTCTTATCCATACTCGAATCTTGTTTCCCGCTTCCGCTTGATACTCTGATGTTTGATGTATGAGGAGCTATCCTACACTATTATCTCTATCTAGGATATTTGGATCTTGCCGTATGGCGTTGCAATATTTCTATTTCTTTTAGATGGTATGGCTCTGAGAACTGTTGTAAGGTAGCTTGCATACATACTCACTTGTGTATGTATTTGATCTCTTCGCCTGTTGCCTACGCCGCTCGCTCTTGTCCCGATGTTCTGGAAGTGGTTAGGACGGCCGACGGGTCTACACGTGGGTGGCCCCTGGGCTCCCGCTGTACTATTTTAACCACTTTTGGTTCATCCAGGCTTGAACTTAGAGCATAGGGTCCGAGGTAGTTACAGTTCGTCACCACGCCCGTCGCTCCTTGGCCCACCACGGGCCCATCATGCCATGTTGTCGCTCCGCCTCCATTGCCTCTCCCATGCCATGTAGTGGGAGTTGAGGCATCGAACACACAACCAAGTTAATAAAAACAAAAGACATGACACCCAAGTGGCATGCCAAACTAAAGAACTAAAGAAAGCTTGTCACTGGCTATTGTGCGGTGCAAATTTAAATCTATCAAAATGATGAACACTCACATAGACGGGCGGATTTGCCATCCGGGCACCCTGGGCACGTGCCCGGGCTCGACGCCGGTGCTAGTGATGACCCACAAGTGTAGGGGGTGTATCACAGTATTTTTGATAAGTAAGAGTGTCGAAACCAACGAGGAGCAGAAGGTGTTGGCTAGTGGTATGGATCAGGAATTCTCTGCAAATACTTAGCAAATGGATTTTTAGGGGTTTTTGATAAAGCAAGTAAATAAAAGACAATAAGAATAAATGCAGCAAGTGGCCCAATCCTTTATGCAGCAAAGGACAAGCCGGTTGTATTACTTAAGATGACCAAACGTTCTCGAGGACACATGGGAAGACTGTCACGTGATTTCGCTTCATATAGTTGATTAATCTTCTTTAGCTTGCTAACTATTGTGTGGGTGAACCTATGCTAATGTACCGACCTTTCTAGGACTAATACATACTTGTGATTATACCCCTTGCAAACATCTGTAAGTACAAGAAAGTAATTAAGGTAGAAACCTAACCACAACTTTAAACTCTAAGACCCTTACGTCCCTTGTGCAATGGTTTCCTAACGGGGGTTCAGATTTCTATCACTCTGGCAACCCCTACGATTAGTAGCCAAATACACAATGCATTCTCCTAGGCCCATATAGGTGAAGTGTCATGTAGTCGACGTTCACATGACACCACTAGAAGAAGTACACCACAACTTAAATATCAAACTATTGAATCTTTCTCAACACAACTCCACTACTAACAACATCACTTCTCTCATGTCCTCAAGAACAAAACGAACTACTCACAAGACATCATAAGGGATCATGATCAGAGATGGAATAATGATGTATAACAATCTGAACATAAAAAATAATTCAATGGTTCACTCAATAGCATCAACTACAAAGAGTAATCAACACCGGGAAAGTTTCCCCTAAGAACTATGCAAGATTTAACCCAATTGTTACAGCATATGGAAATGGTGATGAGGGTGCTGATGGTGATGATGGTGGTGCTGATGGTGGTGGTGGTGATGATGATGATCCCGATGAAGTACATCTTGATGGTGGTGTTGATGGCGACGATATCCCCTCTCCAGGAAGGAATTCCCCCGGCAGAAATCTGTCTGTCGGAGAGATCTTTCTCTCTCGGTGTTTTCCGCCCCGCAGACGCAGCGGAATCTTTCTATGGCCGCTCCCCCAGTCTTAGGGTTTCGGGAGGAATATATGCGCCAGAGGGGAGAGCCAGAGGTGGGCCAGGGCGGCCACACCACCTGGTGGTGCGGCCTAGGGTGGCCCGCGCCAGGGAGTGGTGTGGGCTCCCTGTGGCCCATCTCCACTACCTCTTCTGGCTTCCTCCGTCTTCTAGAAAAATAGGATTTTCCGAATATTTTCTCGGATTTTCTGATCTTCGCGAATTTTGCCTCCAAACAGCACCTTTTCCATCGAATCCTCGATCGCGGTCCATGCTCCAAAAGTCATCAACCATGCAAAAACAGATGAAATAACATAAGTATCATCTCTTAATATGAAATATACCAATGAATAACAGTAAATTATGACATAGAATAGTGATGCAAAATGGACGTATCAACTCCCCCCAAGCTTAGACTTTGCTTGTCCCCAAGCGAAACTAAGCTCAATAAATATAACCTCAGGTTTATGGAGTGAAGAGTCGATAAAAGAATACGGACAAGAAGCATCACATTCATCAATACATAAATCATAATAGAAGACACCTCACTATTATATAACTTACTTGCAATAAGTAAAGGAAACACAATAAAGATACATAAAGTAAATCATAATTGGTAATGGCAAACTTAGCTCTTGGTCGAAGAATAGTTGATAATTTGTTGGAGTTCACAAATAACTGGTTTTCAATGATAGCTTTCAAAGTAGTAATCACCAAGATAAGAGCAATGTGCAAAACAAAGAACATAAGAAACATGATTGAATAAATCATCATATGAATGAATGAAACACAACATCTCAAAATACTTGCTGAGATAGAAGGGAATAGGTTTACTGACTCAACTAAAAAGTAAAAGAAAGGCCCTTCGCAGAGGGAAGCAGGGATTGCAAGTTTCATAAAGAGCTCCCAAAAATTATGATACTTATTAGTTTTCAGCTCTCATTGCCCTATCATAGGCATCTTTAGGTGATTAAGGTTAAAGTGATCAAATATGAGGATATGCATTGACAAGTTGTAAATTGAGAATCTCATGTCCCTTGAATACGAGGGCCGCTCCTCATGCTACTCAAGTTTAGTCACCGGTAAGTTCTTGTCATTGTAAGCACATGTGTATCATAGAGAACCGCCAACGGGGTACCCCTTGCCCGATGATACGGAAGAATCCCCATATCAAAATGACAAGCCAAGCAGACAACAAGTATCTTAGCAATCTTCTTATTTACCATGGGAATATGGTGTTTTTTTTCTCTCTTTCCTCTTTTCATAATATCTTTTTTTTTCTTTTTCTCTTTTTCTTAATATCAGACTCTTTTTTTATAAGAAGATTGCTTCATAGATACTTGTTATGGTTACACTACAGGTTTCTACCATGTCAGTATGGATTAGACCAGCGGCCCAGGCATTTCTCTAATGCACATGCATAACTCCATGGACTTACAAGCTCCCCTTTCATTTCACACCGACGACATCCATAGACAAAAGAACATGATATCAACTAGGTACAAAGTACCAGTGCAATGTTGAAAGCGTTCCCCATGACAGCATGGTTCTGCTAATTCACAACTCACAAAGCGCAAGCATATACACAACATAGATGGGCACAATGGTTCAAGTTTATTAAATGCGAGAAAGTAAAGTGTGCCATCAAGTTCGTGAGAGCCCTAATCACTAATTTTCACATAACAAGTTTAATTTGGAAGGTATATAAAAACATAAATTTACTTGGAATAGCAATAACGCTAATAGGTAGGTATGGTGGACACAAATGGCATGGGTTTGGTTTAAAGGATTGGATGAACGAGAAGAATTCCCTCTCAGTACGGGTTTTTGGCTAGCAAGGCTGGGTAGCAAGTATAAGAGTTGAAGGAAACAAACAAACATACAAGTGATAAAGACAAACATGCAATCTTCCTTGGAAGCACAAAAGATCTTAACTAGATAATACTAAACTTATGAGCAAATCAAGAAAGAAAGATGATGAAATTATTTTTCTTTAGAGTACTTTTATCTTTTTATTCAACTCTCAAAACTAGTGTTGCTACTGACCGAGCCAGGTTTGCCAAAACCAACTAAATTAACTCAATGATCCCAAAGTGCTACCAATACTAACAACAAGATCAATCATATAACCACAAATTGAAAACTAATATAAGCTATGCAAAAGAGTAAATGATAGAACTTCTCATTAATAATCCATAACGGCAACTCACACCAAGGGATACATATCTAACGAGAGAGGGGACACTTCCATAATGTGAACCATCCTACATGATAACTTCTCTATTCATGATATGACTCTACTAAAAAGGTAAAAAGATAGAAGATAATGATGTGATACCGCGACACTCCCCCAAGCTTGGAACAAGCCAAGGGGATACCAAACCTGATGACGAATTACTCCTTCGGTGGTGATGGTATCTTCTCATCATCGTCCGACTTCCAGGGTAAGGGCTCCCCATCAACAAAGGACATCGTGGTCTCCAACATCCTGAAACTTGCAGCAGCACTTATGCGTTTAAATCTAACCTCATACTCACAGTTTTGATTTTGAACATCGTAGAGCTGTGCTTGCAGTTCGTTGGCTGTTTGGCGGAGTGAGAGGACTTCATCCCTGAGCTCAACAGTGTCCTTTTGGTGCTCGGCGATAAGTTCGGAACAAATCTTATGGATGATATCCACTTCGCGTTCCACCATCTTCTTGTACCTAAAGACTTCTTGCTCCAGTGCTTCCATCCTGTCCTCCAGACCTCCTTCACCCTTAGGGCCTTGAACCTCTTTTATCTGGACCTCCCCATCTTCAAGAAACAACTCCTTGGGATGAATCTTCAACTCTCTCATGTATGGGTTGATGATATCCTCTAAAGAATCTTCCTTGGCTGATCTAGAGGAAGACATTGTGGATCCAAATCTGGGACTCTACCTGTCAGAAATAGATCGAAACAAAAACACGACGAGAACACGATATACGAACCTCGGGGGATCCGGGGGATTATATATTACGAAGTTTCATAACAAAAGGAAGGTACTAGGAGAAAAATGGGTTGGAGACGGAGTCCGGAGTGGCCACACCACCTGGTGGCGTGGCCAGGGGTGGGCCCGCGCCATAGGGTGGTGTGAGCCATCCTGGCTCCGTTTCCGTCCCTTTTTTGCTTCATAACTTTCCTTATTAGCTGGAAACTGCAAAAATATAGTTGGATAGTATTTTCACGGAACTTTTCTTACCAGAACTGTTACCTATTTGAAAACGGACTCTGCAGGTCTCTGAATTTGGTCCTTGATAAATTTTTCCGGAGTTATAACTTGAAAGGCATCAACATCTTCATTGTAAGAATCTCCAGCAATATAGTGCTTGAGTCGCTGCCCATTCACTACTTGTGTAGTGTTATCTTTTAAAGAAGAAATTTGTATTGCTGCCGAACGGTACACTTCTTCAATAATGAAAGGTCCTTCCCATTTTGACAGTAGTTTTCCTGCAAAAAACCTAAGATGAGACCTATACAATAGAACCTTCTCACCAACATGAAATTCTCTCTTAAGTATTCGCTTGTCATGCCATATTTTAACTTTTTCCTTAAAGAGCCTAGCATTTTCATAGGCTTCACTCCTCCATTCATCTAAAGAACTTAAGTCAAATAATCTTTTCTCACCAGCGAGCTTACAATCTCTGTTTAGTTCTTTAACTGCCCAGTAAGCTTTGTGTTCTAATTCTAAAGGTAGGTGACAAGCTTTCCCATAAACCATTTTATAAGGAGACATCCCCATAGGGTTTTTGTAGGCGGTTCTATAAGCCCATAAAGCATCATTCAACTTTTTAGCCCAGTTTTTTCTAGATCTATTAATGCCTTTTTGCAAGATGGATTTAATTTCTCTATTTGATAACTCTACTTGCCCACTAGTTTGGGGGTGATAAGCTGAAGCAATTCTATGATTAACATCATATTTAGCAAGGGTCTTTCTAAAACCACCATGAATGAAATGAGAACCTCCATCAATCATGAGATACATAGGCACTCCAAACCTAGGAAAGATAACATCCTTAAGCATTTTTTGAGAAGTCTCCCCGTCAGCACTCTTCGTAGGAATGGCTTCTATCCACTTAGTAACATAATCAACGGCAACAAGAATATGAGTATAACCTTTCGAGGGAGGAAAAGGACCCATAAAGTCAAATTCCCAGCAATCAAAGGGTTCAATAACTAGAGAGTAGTTCATAGGCATTTCATTGCGTCTAGAAATATTACCAACATGCTGACATTCATCACAAGATAAAACAAATTTTCTTGCATCTTTAAAAAGGGTAGGCCAGTAGAAACCTGATTGTAGCACCTTTTGCGCAGTTCTATCTCCTGCATGATGTCCTCCATAAGCACTACCATGACATTTACGCAATATCTACTTTTGTTCATATTCTAGAACACATCTTCGCATAATACCATCCACTCCTTCTTTATATAAGTGTGGGTCATCCCAAAAATAATGCCTCAAATCATAGAAGAACTTCCTTCTTTGCTGAGCTGTAAAAGTTGGAGGCAAATACTTGGAGACAACAAAGTTAGCATAATCAGCGTACCAAGGGCTCCTTCGCGAGCTTACCCCTACCGCAGCCAACTGTTCATTTGGAAAACTATCATTAACAGGCATAGGGTCAAAAGAGATGTTTTCCAATCGAGATAAATTATCAGCTACAGGGTTTTTAGCACCTTTCCTATCTACTATATGTAGATCAAACTCCTGTAAAAGCAGCACCCATCTAATAAGCCTATGCTTAGCGTCCTTCTTCGTCATAAGGTATTTAATAGCAGCATGATCAGTATGAATGGTGACTTTTGAGTCTACATTATAGGGTCTAAACTTATCACAAGCGAAGACGACAGCTAGAAATTCTTTTCCAATGGTAGCATAATTCCTTTGAGCAGCGTCTAGAGTCTTACTAGCATAATGAATAACGTTTAGCTTTTTATCAATTCGTTGCCCAAGGATAGCACCTACAGCAAAATCACTAGCATCACACATTATTTCAGGTGGTTGAATGATAGGAGATGTATTTAAAGCCTTCTTAAGAGTTTCAAAAGCTTCCTTACAATCATCATCCAAAACAAAGGGTACATCTTTTTGAAGAAGATTAGTGAGGGGTTTTGATATCCTAGAAAAATCTTTAATAAACCTTCTATAGAAACCAACATGACCAAGGATACTACGAATATCTTTGATGTCTCTTGGACATGGCATTTTCTCAATTGCCTCAACCTTAGCTCTATCAACTTCTATGCCCCTTTCAGAAACCTTATGCCCAAGGACAATCCCTTCATTAACCATGAAGTGGCACTTCTCCCAATTAAGAACAAGATTAGTTTCTTCACACCTCTATAAAACTTTATCAAGGTTGTGCAGACAATTATCAAAAGAAGTTTCATAGACAGAAAAGTCATCCATGAACACTTCCACAATTTCCTCACAAAAACCATGAAAGATAGCAGACATGCATCTTTGAAAGGTAGCAGGAGCATTACATAAACCAAAAGGCATACGTCTATAAGCATAAGTTCCGTAAGGGCAAGTAAAAGTAGTTTTTTCTTGATCTTGTTGTTTAACAGCAATTTGAGAGAAACCAGAATAACCATCAAGAAAACAAAAATGGATCTTTTTAGACAACCTTTCCAACATTTTATCAATAAAAGGAAGCGAGTACTGATCTTTCTTAGTAACTTTGTTGACTTTCCTAAAATCAATGCACATCCTATAGCCTACTACTATTCTTTGGGGAATAAGCTCATCATTATCATTAGGAACAATGGTAATTCCTCCTTTTTTAGGAACACAATGGACAGGACTAACCCATTCACTATCAGCAATAGGGTAAATAATACCAGCATCAAGGAGTTTCAATACCTCATTTCTTACCACTTCCTTCATCTTAGGATTTAGACGTCGTTGGTGCTCTACTACTGGCTTTGCATCTGGTTCTATATTGATAGAATGCTGACATATGGTAGGTGAAATCCCTTTTAAATCATCCAGAGTATAGCCCATAGCTCCTCGGTGTTTCTTCAAAACCTCCAATAACCTTTCTTCTTCCTTCCCTGAAAGTTTAGAGCTAATAATAACAGGATATATCTTTTTATCATCAATATAAGCATGGTTAAGATCATCAGGGAGAGATTTTAAATCGAAGACCGGATCCTTTTTAGGTGGCAATGTGGTACCCAAGTCTTCTACAGGCAAGTTATGCTTAAGCATTTTGGGTTGACGATGAAGAATCTCATCAATCTCATTCCTTTCTTCCATGAAGATCTCACTTTCGTGATCTTCCATAAATTGCTGCAACGCATTGTTAGGAGCAAGAGAAATAGAAGCAAGTTGTTCAACACTAAAATCCTCATTATGGGTTTCCTCTTCACAAGGTTCTTTAGTAAATTTCGAAAAATTAAACTCATAAGATTCCCCCATCAAACTTAGTCAAGATTTTCTCCCTCTTGCAATCTATAATAGCTCCACAAGTACTCAAGAAAGGTCTACAAAAAATGATAGGATAAGTTTTACTAGCAGCTGAACCAGTACTAGAAAATCAGCAGGATACTTAATCTTACCACAAAGAACTTCCACATCTCGTACAATACCAATTGGAGAGATGGTATCTCTATTAGCAAGGTGAATAACCACATCAATCTCTTCCAATTCACACGGACTGATTTCATGCATAATTTCTCTGTAGAGCTCATAAGGAATAACACTGGAACTTGCACCAATATCACATAAACCATAATAGCAATGATCACCAATTCTAACGGAAAGCACAGGGACACTAGCCTTTTTAGTTCTATTAGGATGTGAAACAATATTAGAAGCATCCTCACAAAAGACTATGTGTCCATCTTCTATGCTTTTAGTGACAAGGTCTTTCACAATTGCTACCACAGGTTCAACGTTTATTTGTTCATCAGGTTTTATAGTTCTCTTTTCACTTTTAGTGATTACATTAGTTATCATAGGATGATCCTTTACCTTATCTGGGAAGGGAATCTTCTCGATATAAGGTCCAGGTAAGATGTGATCAATAGTGCAATACTCAGTACTCCCAATAGGAACATAGTCAACAATATCTTTATAAGGTGCGTGGTATTTGTTCCATCCCCTTTTTGGAATTTCAATATAAGAAGCAAAAGCCTTAAAGCAATTTGAAATAACTTGTAAATCAAGACCATAAGCATTACTAATGTTTTGAAAGTTATTAGTTCCCATAAAAGATTCAATGCATTCATAATAATAATTTATACTTGACTTTCTACCTTTGTCATTCTCCCATGCTTCAGCATTGTCTTCATTACGGTCCAGAAGATCCCATTTAGCTTCTTCTTCCATGCGAGTGAATGATCCAGCACAAGAAGCATCCAATAAATCCTTATCATGTAGAGAAAGCCTTGCATAAAAGTTATTGATAATAATATTGTTGGGGAGATCATGAATGGGACATTTGAGCATTAGTAACTTCAATCTCCCCCAAGCTTGAGTTGTACTCTCTCCATCAAGAGGCCAAAAGTTTTATATTTGATTCCGATCTTTATGAATCTCACTAGGAGGATAAAACTTTGAATAAAAGAGAGACACTATTTCCTCCCATTCAAGAGCTTGACCATTCTTCAGCAGCTTATACCATTCCTCGGCGCTTCCTTTCAGTGATAATGAGAATAAATTCTTCTTAACTTGATCTGTAGTAATACCTGCACACTTGAACAACCCGCATAATTCGTGTATAAAGAGTAAATGATCACCGAGATGGACTGTTCCATCCCCAACATAGTAGTTATCCATAACACGCTCAATAATTCTTGTAGGTATTTTAAAAGCATCATTCTCAGCAGGTGGTGGTTCGTCTACTACCTTAGCAGTGGTAGTAGCATTACCAAATAAGAAACTCAGCGAATTATCCATAACAAAAATAAAGCAACTAATAGAAGTAAACAATACCCACAGTAGAAGTTTCCTTTACCAGTTCCACTCTCCAATAGCGCTTCACTCCCCAGCAACGGTGCCAGAAAATAGTCTGGATGATCCACAAGTATAGGGGGTGTATCGCAGTATTTTCGATAAGTAAGAGCGTCGAACCCAACGAGGAGCAGAAGGTGCTGGCTAGTGGTATGGATCAGGAATTCTCTGCAAATACTTAGCAAACAGATTTTTAGGGGGTTTTATAAAGCAAGTAAATAAAGTACGAGTAAATAAAAGACAATAATAATAAATGCAGCAAGTGGCCCAATCCTTTATGCAGCAAAGGACAAGCCGGTTGTATTACTTAAGATGACCAAACGTTCTCGAGGACACATGGGAAGACTGTCAAGTGCTTTTGCTTCATATAGTTGATTAATCTTCTTTAGCTTGCTAAGTGTTGTGTGGGTGAACCTATGCTAATGTACCGACCTTCCTAGGACTAATACATACTTGTGATTATACCCCTTGCAAACATCAGTAAGTACAAGAAAGTAATTAAGGTAGAAACCTAACCACAACTTTAAACTCTAAGACCCTTACATCCCTTGTGCAATGGTTTCCTAACGGGGGTTCAGATTTCTGTACTCCGGCAACCCCTATGATTAGTAGCCAAATACACAATGCATTCTCCTAGGCCCATATAGGTGAAGTGTCATGTAGTCGACGTTCACATGACACCACTAGAAGAAGTACACCACAACTTAAATATCAAACTATTGAATCTTTCTCAACACAACTCCACTACTAAGAACATGACTTCTCCCATGTCCTCAAGAACAAAAAGAACTACTCACAAGACATCATATGGATCATTATCAGAGATGGAATAATGATGTATAACAATCTGAACATAAACAATAATGCAATGGTTCACTCAATCGCATCAACTACAAAGAGTAATCAACATCAGGAAAGTTTCCCCTAAGAACTATGCAAGATTCAACCCAATTGTTACATCAATATGGAGATGGTGATGAGGGTGCTGATGGTGATAATGGTGGTGATGATGATGATGATCCTGACGAAGTCCAGCTTGATGGTGGTCTTGATGGCGACGATCTCCCCTCTCCGGGAAGGAATTCCCCCGTCAGAAATCTGTCTGCTGGAGAGATCTTTCTCTATCGATGTTTTCCGCCCCGCAGAGGCGGCGAAATCTTTCTATGGTTGCTCCCCCAGTCTTAGGGTTTTGGGAGGAATATATACGCCAGAGGGGAGAGCCAGAGGTGGGCCAGGGAGGCCACACCACCTGGTGGCGCGGCCTAGGGTGGCCCGCGCCAGGGGGTGGTGTGGGCCTGATACATTGCAAATGTATCTATAATTTTTGATGCTCCATGCTTGGTTTTATCCACTTTCTTGTGTTTTGTCCACACTTTGGAGTACTTTTCATATGATTTCTTGGACTAACCTATTAACAAGAGCCACAGTGCCAGCTGCCTATTTTCTGCTGTTTTTGGTTCCAGGAAAGTCAGAAAATGAATATTCTCGAAATTGGACGGGACAAAAGCCAAAGTGTCTATTTTTCCAGAAGACTCACGGAGCCAGAATACGAGACGGAGGAGGGCCAGGGGCTGGCCACACCACCCCTAGGCGCGGGATGGGCCTGGCCGCCGTGGCATCGTGGTGGCCCTGGCACCCCCTCGGTCTCCCTCTTCACCTATAAGAAGCCTTCTGACCTAAAAACTTCGGGGGGTTCGACGTTTTTCCACGAAAAGTTCCGCTGTGCCACCGCCACCGAAGAGGAGATTCAGGGGATAGAAAGTCTGTTCATAAGACTCGCCGACGGGAAGTGCCCCCGGAGCCATCTCCATCGATCTCCACCATCATCTTCATCGACCATCCATGTTTCTCCCATCTATGAGTGAGTAATTCCCTGTTGTAGGCTATGGGGATGGTAAGGATCGGATGAGATCGTTCATATAATGGCATCAGATTGTTAGGGCATGGTGCCTAGTATCTTTTATTAGTGCTTTATGACTTTGTTGCGACTTGTTGTGCTTAATGCTTGTCACTAGGGCCCGAGTGCCATGATTTCAGATATAAACATGTTATTGATTCATTATGATAGTATTGTTCTTGGTCTTATCTACAAGTTGTATACACACGTTGTTGTTTGGAACCTATGGCCCTGAAGTGACAGAAATCGGGATAACCGGAAGGGAAAGGCTTTGATGTGAGGATCACATGTGTTCACGAAGTGTTAATGCTTTGCTCCGGTGCTCTATTAAAATGAGCACCTTAATTGCCAGTAGTTCCCTAGAGGCCCCGCTACAAACGGGATGGCAGGACAAAAGATGTTGTGCAAGTTCTCATTGCGAGCACGTATGACTATATATGGAACACATGCCTAGGATTGTCTAGTACTTGGATGCTTTATCTTATTTATCTGCAATTTCCCTATGTTCTGATTGCTATGTGAATTGTCTTGTCCATGTAACGCCCGTCCATCCATCCCTATGCCTACCGCACTCGAATCTCATTGTTTACTGCTTTTGTTACTACTGTCCTTGCTTTACTACTGATGTTACTTTACTATTCCTACTACAAAACTGTTGCTACTGATAAACTGCTGTGAGCAAGATTGTTTCCAGGTGCAGCTGAATTGACAACTCAGTTGTTAAGGCTTATAAATATTTTTTGGCTCCCCTTGTGTCGAATCAATAAATTGGGTTTCAGTTCCCTCAAAAATACTGCGATACACCCCCTATACTTGTGGGTCATCAAGACTATTTCCTAGCGCCGTTGCCGGGGAGCATAGCTTTATTTATCAAGTTCACTTGGATTCACTATTGTTCAAGCTAAGTTTATTTTCTCCTTGTTTGCTTGTTTCTTTATCAAAATACAAAAAAAGTAGTTCCTACTCTAGTTGTTATTTTCGTTGGTCTGTTATTGTCTTGCTTTATCATGCTTGTTGGCAATGGTTGGTTTCTTTGAAACTGAAGCTTATTGGCAAGGTGGGTTCACGGAAGATCAAAAATATTATTATAAGGAACACCGCTTGTCACAAAAAGGGAAACACTTATGGGAACAAATTGATAGATTGTATACCATTGCTAGAAACGCGTGCTCTACTTATAATGTTACTTATTGCTGTGATGAGTCTTGTTGCAGAAAGAGGTATAAACACCTCCCTTTTCAATGTGAGTATAGTGATAATGATACCATATCTTCCTATGCTAAAGGAATTTATGACTTTTATGATGCGGAACAAATTGAAGAATTTATTGCTTGGAAGGGTGCTTTTGAACTTGCTAGTTTGCTTGAAAATATTGATGATTCACCTTATAAGTATGACGTTTATGGTATACTTAAATTTTGCTTTGATAATTACAAGGAAGAAAACAGCTATATTCTTGAATATATGAATAGATGCTTTCCACAAATGGAAGAGATTAGTGCCTTGCAGGATCCCATGGAAGAAGAAATTGATGAACCTGAAATATCATTAGATGAAAAAGAGGAGGAGAGTGATGAACAAAAGGAGGAAGAATGGATTAGCTACCCATGCCTACCTTCTAATGAGAGTAACTCTTTATCCCTTACATTATTTGATTGTCCTCCATGCTTACCAAATGAGGATGAATGTTATGTTCCTGAGGATTCTTTTGAAAATGTTTATGATAAAGCTCTAGTGTTTGTAGATCATGAAAAGCATGCTTTATGTGATAGGTATATTGTTGAGTTTATTCATGAGGCTACTGAAAATTATTTTGAGAGAGGAAAATATGGTTGTGGAAGTTTTCACGATATTGAAACACCTCTCTATGTGCTGAAAGTTTTGAAATTACTCTTGTTTTATCTTCCTATGCTTGTCAGTTTGTTCTTTGTGAATTTATTTGCATACACGATTCCTATGCATAGGAAGTGGGTTAGACTTAAATGTGTTTTGAATTTGCTTCTTGATGCATCTCTTTTACTTCAACTCATATTTCTTATGAGAGCATCCTCTCAAACTTTTATGCCTGAAGATGATAATATGTCTATTATTCTTGGGAGACCTTTTCTTAAATACTGCAGGAGTTGTTATCAAGGGAAGGTGATCTTCAATGTCAATGACAAGGAACATACTATCTATTTCCCCAAAAAGATTGATAGGACTTATGGTTTGAATTCAATTGAACATGTTGAGGGCATTCAAGTTGGAGAAATATATTGTCCCATACCAAGAGAAAAATTGAAACTATTATGATTGGGACCATTGCTATCAAGGTTGAGGTAACATAATCATTAGTGGGATACAAAGTTTTGTCTCATATGGAATTGTTTTGGTAACAAGACCTGATCAACCTTGTTAACAAAAGTATTTCATTGAACAAAACAATGTTTTCACCATGATTATCTCCGCTTACTTCTATTTCTATCCATTTTAGTTTTTCCTTATGCCTAACTTAAAGGCGTTAAAGAAAAGTACTTATTGGGAGATAACCTAAAAGTTTTAGATGAGTCTTGGAAGTTATTACCTCTGTAATAACCGCTCCTTATTCTTTTTATTTGCTTTTTGTGCCAAGAGTAACCTCTAATGAGAGAGAAGTAATGATCGGGAAAGTTGCTGTCCCGAAACAGATTTTTATGCTTCACGGTAAAAATTCGTGAGAGAGCTCTGTATGTCAGATTGAGCTGTAATTGTTTGTGCTTCTGCCCCAGATTGTTATCTAACTTTCGTTAGTTTAACACTTTTTGATTTGAGCAACATAAGGTCTTCGAAAAAATTCGTCTTTACCTGCTGGTCTGTTTTGACAGATTTCTGCCATTTTCTGCATTTGCTTCTTGTTGGTTCCTTTTTGAGTTCTTTTGGGGAATTGAGATTTTTTAGGGAAGTGCTACAGTAGCTAGTGTTCTAATGGAAGTTTATTTGGTGTTAGAACTGAACCTTAAGACTTATTATCTTGAGTGCACTAATGTTGCTAATAAGGATTGTGTGAAGTTTTGTATGAAGGAAAAATTTCAGGTGTATGGAAGGAATGAGTAATGAGATGAAGGATGGACTAAAGATCAAGCTTGGGGATGCCACGCGTGTCACCCCAAGAAATATCCAAGAAGTACAAGCGTCAAAGCTTGGGGATGCCCAAGGCATCCCCTTCTTCATCAATAAAAATCCCAGGTTTCTTCCAAACACTTTATTTTTATTGTTTCATGCACAGTTGTGTTGTTCTTGGAGCGTCTTCTTTTTCTTTTTCTTTTTTGTTTTGGTTTTTAGTTTGCGTGGTTTGCTTAGTTTGCTGAATAAATTGGTTGGACCTCCTCTTTCATACATTGGTGTTCAAATAGTCTGGTTTGGATTGGAAAAGAGTAGGAAAGCTCATGCTTAAGTGGTAAAGAGAGCTTATTTTTGACTGTGGCCTATGCTTTGTTATGCCATGCTTGATATTGTTTTGGCTTTATGCTTAGTATTCTTTGCTGTAGCATAACTTGTTATAAACAATTGAGATTGCTTAATGTGCCTTGGATGAATCATGCGTTGTTTTAGCATATTAAAGCATAGTATAGTGGTATTCTCCTTTGATGTTTTATTTGGGTTGACTTGGCACATGCTCACACCATGTTATGACTATCTCAAGTCACCATAAGCCTTTATGATCCTTTAGTTTTCAACTTGTAGTATCACTTTATGCTTTGATCAATGATGTTTTGTCGCTCTGCATGATTATGGCCATTATTGCTCTCTCGTTTGTCGCTCCCTTACTATTGCTAGCCTTCACTTACACTGAGTATGTTTTACTCAACTTTCCAACTCCCTTAAACCAAATATTGCCAAAGTGTCCACCATACCTACCTATTAGCATCATTTGCTACTTCCGTGCATATTTAATATGCCTTGTTTTCTTCTGAATACATGTTTGCTTATTATGGGAAAATTAGTTAGTAAAGCTCTCACGAACTTGATGGCACACTTTATTTCCTGCACTTAATAAACCTGAACCATTGTGAAATCTCCATGAAAGTTATATGCTTGCAAATTATAGGCTGGGGATTAGCAGAACCGTGCTGTCACGGGGAACGCTTTCAACACTTGTAAATATATACCCAGTTGATACCTTGCTCTTTTGTTTGTGGATGTCGTCGGTGTGAAATAAAAGGGGAGCTTGTAAGTCCATGGAGTTATGTATGTGTGTTAGAGAAACGCCTAGGCCGCCGGTCTAATCCATGCTGACATGGTGCAAACCTGCAGCGTAACCATAATGATATCTATGAAGCATTCTTCTTATAAAAAAAGAGAGAAATAGCTATTGAGAAAAAGAAAAAAAGTGAGATTTATGAAAAGAGGAAAGAGAGAAAAAAGCACCATTTTCCCATGGTAAATAAGAAGATTGCTGAGATACTCATTGTGTGCTTGCCTTGTCATTTTGATATGGGGATTCTTCTGTATCATCGGGCAAGGGGTACCCCGTTGGCGGTTCTCAATGATACGCACATACTTACGATGACAAGAACTTAGCGGTAACTAAAGTTGAGTAGCATGAGGAGCGGCCCTCGTACTCAAGGGACTTGGGATTTTCAGTTTATAGTATGTCAAGCATATAACTCAGATTGGACCTCACTTTAACCTTAACCACATTAAAGATGCTTATGATAGGGGCAATGAGAGCTCAAAGCTAATGAGTACCATACTTTCAGCATTTGGAAGCCTTTCAAACTATTCAAAACCTTTTCATTTCCTTGTTGAGTCTCCACTTATTCTTTGAGCACTTTCTTGAGAGCATAGTGGCCATTCTTAGTTCCATGTGCATTGTCCCAAGACTTGTTGATTGGTGCATACCTTGATATTGCTTGTTTTAAATTATCTGTATCTAGTCACTCCTGTAAACCTTGAAGGTGTCCTATGCATTTATGTTTGCTACTCTATGAGGGACAAGCTGAATGCTACTATGCTATGTTTTCTTTATGTGAAACAAACAAACGTCTTGCAAAGCATTGTTATTCATGAATCTTTTGTTTGTGTCTTTTCATGTTGCATCGTAGTTTCTTTGTCTTATTGCTAGAACTTTGTCTTTCATGTTATGATTGAAGTACTATGATCCTAGCTTTGAATGTTTTACAAATACTTTGATCAAGTCTTCGATGGTGCATGTCACCTCAAAAATTATTCTTTTTATCACTTACCTACTCGAGGACGAGCAGGAGTTAAGCTTGGGGATGTTGATACATTGCAAATGTATCTATAGTTTTTGATGCTCCATGCTTGGTTTTATCCACTTTCTTGTGTTTTGTCCACACTTTGGAGTACTTTTCATATGATTTCTTGGATTAACCTATTAACAAGAGCCACAGTGCCAGCTGCCTATTTTTTGCTGTTTTTGGTTCCAGGAAAGTCAGAAAATGAATATTCTCGGAATTGGACGGGACAAAAGCCAAAGTGCCTATTTTTCCAGAAGACTCACGGATCCAGAATACGAGACGGAGGAGGGCCAGGGGCTGGCCACACCACCCCTAGGCGCGGGATGGGCCTGGCCGCGCCAGGGCATCGTGTGGTGGCCCCAGGCACCCCCTCGGTCTCCCTCTTCGCCTATAAGAAGCCTTCTGACCTAAAAACTTCGGGGGGTTCGACGTTTTTCCACGAAAAGTTCCGCTGCGCCGCCGCCACCGAAGGGGAGATTCGGGGGATAGAAAGTCTCTGTTCCGGCACCCTGTCGGGACGGGGAAGTGCCCCTGGAGCCATCTCCATCGATCTCCACCATCATCTTCATCGACCATCCATGTTTCTCCCATCTATGAGTGAGTAATCCCCCACTATAGGCTATGGGGATGGTAGGGATTGGATGAGATCATTCATGTAATGGCATCAGATTGTTAGGGAATGGTGCCTAGTATCTTTTATTAGTGCTTTATGACTTTGTTGCGACTTGTTGTGCTGAATGCTTGTCACTAGGGCCCGAGTGCCATGATTTCAGATCTGAACATGTTATTGATTCATTATGATAATATTGTTCTTGCTCTTATCTGCAAGTTGTATACACACGTTGTTGTCTGGAACCTATGGCCCCAAAGTGACAAAAATCGGGATAACCGAAAGGGAAAGGCTTTGATGTGAGGATCACATGTGTTCACGGAGTGTTAATGCTTTGCTCCGGTGCTCTATTAAAAGGAGCACCTTAATTGCCAGTAGTTCCCTAGAGGCCCCGCTGCAAACGGGCTGGCAGGACAAAAGATGTTGTGCAAGTTCTCATTGCGAGCACGTATGACTATATATGGAACACATGCCTAGGATTGTCTAGTACTTGGATGCTTTATCTTATTTATCTGCAATTTCCCTATGTTCTGATTGCTATGTGAATTGTCTTGTCCATGCAACGCCCGTCCATCCATCCCTATGCCTACCGCACTCGAATCCCATTGTTTACTGCTTTTGTTACTACTGTCCTAGCTTTACTACTGATGTTACTTTACTATTCCTACTACAAAACTGTTGCTACTGATAAACTGCTACGAGCAAGATTGTTTCCAGGTGCAGCTGAATTGACAACTCAGTTGTTAAGGCTTATAAATATTCTTTGGCTCCCTTGTGTCGAATCAATAAATTGGGTTTCACTTCCCTCGAAAATACTGCGATACACCCCCTATACTTGTGGGTCATCAAGACTATTTTCTAGCACCATTGCCGGGGAGCATAGCTTTATTTATCAAGTTCACTTGGATTCACTATTGTTCAAGCTAAGTTTATTTTCTCCTTGATTGCTTGTTTCTTTATCAAAAATACAAAAAAAGTAGTTCCTACTCTAGTTGTTATTTTTGTTGGTCTGTTATTGTCTTGCTTTATCATGCTTGTTGGCAATGGTTGGTTTCTTTGAAACTGAAGCTTATTGGCAAGGTGGGTTCACGGAAGATCAAAAATATTATTAGAAGGAACACCGCTTGTCACAAAAAGGGAAACACTTATGGGAACAAATTGATAGATTGTATACCATTGCTAGAAACGTGTGCTCTACTTATAATGTTACTTATTGCTGTGATGAGTCTTGTTGCAGAAAGAGGTATAAACACCTCCCTTTTCAATGTGAGTATAGTGATAATGATACCATATCTTCCTATGCTAAAGGAATTTATGACTTTTATGATGCGGAACAAATTGAAGAATTTATTGCTTGGAAGGGTGCTTTTGAACTTGCTAGTTTGCTTGAAAATATTGATGATTCACCTTATAAGTATGAGGTTTATGGTATACCTAAATTTTGCTTTGATAATTACAAGGAAGAAAACAACTATATTCTTGAATATATGAATAGATGCTTTCCACAAATGGAAGAGATTAGTGCCTTGCAGGATCCCATGGAAGAAGAAATTGATGAACCTGAAATCTCATTAGATTAAAAAGAGGAGGAGAGTGATGAACAAAAGGAGGAAGAATGGATTAGCTACCCATGCCTACCTTCTAATGAGAGTAACTCTTTATCCCTTACATTATTTGATTGTCCTCCATGCTTACCAAAGGAGGATGAATGTTATGTTCCTGAGGATTCTTTTGAATTTTTTTATGATAAAGCTCTAGTGCTTGTAGATCATGAAAAGCATGCTTTATGTGATAGCTATATTGTTGAGTTTATTCATGAGGCTACTGAAAATTATTTTGAGAGAGGAAAATATGGTTGTGGAAGTTTTCATGGTATTGAAACACCTCTCTATGTGCTGAAAGTTTTGAAATTACTCTTGTTTTATCTTCCTATGCTTGTCACTTTGTTCTTTGTGAATTTACTTGCATACACGATTCCTATGCATAGGAAGTGGGTTAGACTTAAATGTGTTTTGAATTTACTTCTTGATGCTCTCTTTTACTTCAACTCATATTTCTTATGAGAGGATCCTCTCAAACTTTTATGCCTAAAGATGATAATATGTCTATTATTCTTGGGAGACCTTTTCTTAAATACTGCAGGAGTTGTTATTAATTGTAATCAAGGGAAGGTGACCTTCAATGTCAATGACAAGGAACATACTATCTATTTCCCCAAAAATATTGATAGGACTTATGGTTTGAATTCAATTGAACATGTTGAGGGCATTCAAGTTAGAGAAATATATTGTCCCATACCAAGAGAAAAATTTGAAACTATTATGATTGGGACCATTGCTATCAAGATTGAGGTAACATAATCATTAGTGGGATACAAAGTTTTGTCTCATATGGAATTGTTTTGGTAACAAGACCTGATCAACCTTGTTAACAAAAGGATTTCATTGAACAAAACAATATTTTCACCATGATTATCTCCGCTTACTTCTATTTCTATCCATTTTATTTTTCCTTATGCCTAACTTAAAGGCGTTAAAGAAAAGTACTTATTGGGAGACAACCTAAAAGTTTTAGATGAGTCTTGGAAGTTATTATCTCTGTAATAACCGTTCCTTATCCTTTTTATTTGCTTTTTGTGCCAAGAGTAACCTCTAATGAGAGAGAAGTAATGATTGGGAAAGTTGCTGTCCCGAAACAGATTTTTGTGCTTCACCATAAAAATTCATGAGAGAGCTCTGTATGTCAGATTGAGCTGTAATTTTTTTTATTCTGACCCAGGTTGTTATCTAACTGTCGTTAGTTCAACACTTTTTGATTTGAGCAACAGAAGGTCTTCGAAAAAATTCGTCTTTACCTGCTGGTCTGTTTTGACAGATTTCTGCCATTTTCTGCATTTGCTTCTTGTTGGTTCCTTTTTGAGTTCTTTTGGGGAATTGAGATTTTTGAGGAAAGTGCTACAGTAGCTAGTGTTCTAATGGAAGTTTATTTGGCGTTAGAACTGAACCTTAAGACTTATTATCTTGAGTGCACTAATGTTGCTAATAAAGATTGTGTGAAGTTTTGTATGAAGGAAAAATTTCAGGTGTATGGAAGGAATGAGTAATGAGATGAAGGATGGACTAAAGCTCAATCTTGGGGATGCCACGCGTGTCACCCCAAGAAATATCCAAGAAGTACAAGCGTCAAATCTTGGGGATGCCCAAGGCATCCCCTTCTTCGTCAATAAAAATCTCAGGTTTCTTCTAAACACTTTATTTTTATTGTTTCATGCACAGTTGTGTTGTTCTTGGAGCGTCTTCTTTTTCTTTTTTGTTTTGGTTTTTAGTTTGCGTGGTTTGCTTAGTTTGCTGAATAAATTGGTTGGACCTCCTCTTTCATACATTGGTGTTCAAATAGTCTGGTTTGGATTGGAAAAGAGTAGGAAAGCTCATGCTTAAGTGGTAAAGAGAGCTTGTTTTTGACTGTGGCCTATGCTTTGTTATGCCATGCTTGATATTGTTTTGGATTTATGCTTAGTATTCTTTGCTGTATCATGACTTGTTATAAACAATTGAGATTGCTTAATGTGCCTTGGATGAATCATGCGTTGTTTTAGCATATTAAAGCATAATATAGTGGTATTCTCCTTTGATGTTTTATTTGGGTTGACTTGGCACATGATCACACCGTGTTATGACTATCTCAAGTCACCATAAGCCTTTATGATCCTTTAGTTTTCAACTTGTAGTATCACTTTATGCTTTTATCAATGATGTTTTGTCGCTCTGCATGATTATGGCCATTATTGCTCTCTCGTTTGTCGCTCCCTTACTATTGCTAGCCTTCACTTACACTGAGTATGTTTTACTCAACTTTCCAACTCCCTTAAACCAAATATTGCCAAAGTGTCCACCATACCTACCTATTAGCATCATTTGCTACTTCCGTGCATATTTAATAAGCTTTGTTTTCTTCCGAATAAATGTTTGCTTGTTATGGGAAAATTAGTTAGTAAAGCTCTCACGAACTTGATGGCACACTTTATTTCCTGCACTTAATAAACCTGAACCATTGTGAACTCTGTAGGGGTTCGTAGCATGGAAAACAAAAAATTTCTATCGCATACAAACAAACAAGCCAAGATCTATCTACTAGATTGTAGCAACGAGTCGATGGAATAACTCACCCTCGAAGATTCCAAAGTGTTTAACGAGAGCAGATTCTCGTGGGTGATGTAGTCGTACTCTTTCCGATCTCAAGATCGCGTGAGCGATCCTTCCGGCCACGTTCCAGCAGCGCTCCATGATCGGTCACACGTTCGGTACTCGTGAAGACCTTCCTCTCCATTGTTCCAGAGGCGGAGGTTGTAGCACTCTCCTCATGATTCCGTGACTGGCAACGGGCAGGTGGAAGTGAGAAATCCCGCAGGGCTTCGCCTTAAGCCGGTGCGAGTATGGTGGAGCTTATGAGAGAGGCTATTAGTGGTCTAGTAATTAGACACACCAATTAGAGGGCTCTAAACCAATTAGAAGGCTCTAAACCGAAATAGCTCTAAACCGGGGTTTAGATCTAGGGTTTAGTTTAGAGGATAGGAACTTGTGTGTGTAGGGAGGGGAGCCCTGCCCCTCCTTATATAGGTGGGAGGGCTGGCCGGCCAAGGGGAGGAGTTCCTCCCCAACTCGGCCTTGGGAGGTGCGCCAAGGGAGGAACCCTCCTCCAACTCGGCCTCCACCAATCCTCCTCTTTTCCCACTTCCCAAAATTGCCGTTTGACTTTCAAACTAGCCGTTTGACTTTTCAATTTAGGATTTAAATAAACCCTTTATTTTGGACAGCGAGAACACTTAGTACATGATGCAATCATTCCAACATGCAATGACACATTCATGTACCCCTTCCCCTCCGGAGTGCCGGACATTCCGGGACCTTCTAGAATGTTCCCGATGAAAACACCGGAATCATTCCGCTACTCCGAAACGGGACTTTCCTTATATGAATCTTATTCTCCGGACCATTCCGGATCACCTCGTGATATCCCGGATCCCATCCGAGACTCCGAACAACATTCGGTCTCTTTCTCATAATACCATAACTACTCAAACAACGTCGAATCCTTAAGTGTGTCTCCCTACGGTTCGTGAATTATGCGGACATGATCGAGACACTTCTCCGAACAATAACCAATAGAGGAATCTGGAAATTCATATGGCTCCCACATATTTCTACGATTACTTTGCGATCGAATGAACCACTTACATACGATACCAATTTCCCTTTGTCTCACGATATGTTACTCATCCGAGGTTATGATCGTCGGTATCTCCGCATACCTAGTTCAACCTCGTTACTGATAAGTACTCTTTTCTCGTTCTGATATGTGATCCTTGTGACCCAGTCACATGCTTGCAAGCTAATTGGATGACATTTCACCGAGAGGGCCAGAGAATATCTATCCGTCATGTGGATGGACAAATCCACTCTTGATCCATGTGTTTCAACCAATACTTGCCGAACACTCAATGCCACCTTTATAGCCACCTGTTACGGTGTGGTGTTTGATGACATCAAAGCATCCATCCGGTAAAGGTGATATGCATGATCTCATGGTCGAAGGAATTAGGTTACTATGTATCAGAAAGCATATAGCAATTGAACTATTGAAATGACTTGATCTTTATGCTACGCTTATCTATAGGAGTATGTCCACCATATCATTCTCCTAACGATATGATCTTGTTGTTGATAACATCTCAATGTTCATGATAGGAAACCACCATCATCAATCAACCAACAAGCTAGTGAAGTATAGAGGCTATACTAGGGACTTCAAATTAAGTTTACAATTCACACAAGTATTAATGTTTCCTTGTTAATACTATTATAGCATGAATATAAACATTTATCATAAACACAAAGATATAATAATAACTACATTTATTATTGCCTCTAGGGCATATCTCCAACAGTCTCCCACTTGCACTAGAGTCATCTAATCTAGATTACATGGTAATATACCGAACACCCATGGCAGTTTGGTGTTGGTCATGTTTGCCCTGGAGAGGTTTAGTCAACGGATCCGCCACATTCAGATCTGTGTACTTTGCAAATCTTTATATCCCCATCCTGGACATGTTCTCGAATAGCGTGAAAACGTAGCTTGATATGCTTCAGCTTCTTGTGTGACCTTGGTTCTTGTGCATTGGCTATGGCGCCCATGTTATCACAGTAGATAGACATTGGGTCCAGCACACTTGGAACCACACCCAGCTCTGTAATGAACTCTTTCATCCATATCGCTTCTTGTGAAGCCTCCGAAGCAGCCATGTATTCCGATTCAGTTGAAGATCTCGCCACAACGCTTTGCTTTGCACTCCTCCAATTTAACCGCTGCACCATTCAAAATAAATACGTATCCAGATTGTGATTTAGAATCATCCGGATCGGTGTTCCAACTAGCATCGGTGTAACCATTAACAACGAGCTGTTCATCACCTCCATAAGAAAGAACCATATCCTTAGTTCTTCTCAAGTACCTAAGGATGTTTTTGACCGCTGTCCAATGATCCACTCCTGGATCACTTTGATATCTGCTAGTTAGACTAACAGCATATGCGATGTCGGGTCTAGTACATAGCATGGCATACATTAGAGATCCTATGGCTGAGGCATAGGGAGTCTTACTCATCCTTTCTCTATCTTACGCCGATGTCGGACTTTGAGTTTTACTCAAGGTCGATTAGCAACATGGGCAAGAACCCTTTCTTGCTATCTTCCATTCCAAACCTCTTTAGAACTTTGTCCAAATATGTATTTTGTGACAATGATATTTGGTGTTTTGATCTATCTCTATAAATCTTTATGCCTAATATGTAAGCTGCTTCGCCAAGATCTTTCATTGAAAAACTATTATTCAAATATTCCTTGACACTATTAAGAAGGTCTACATCATTCCCAATCAACAATATGTCATCCACATACGATTAAGAATGCTCTGAGCTCCCACTCACTTTCTTGTAAATACAAGCTTCTCCATAAGTTTGTATAAAACCAAAACTTTTGATTACCTTATCAAAACGTTGATTCCAACTTCGGGATGCTTGCTTTAATCCATAGATGGACCGTTGAAGCTTGCATACCTTGTTAGCATCTTTAGGATCGACAAAACCTTTGGGTTGCATCATATACAACTCTTCATCAATGTCTCCATTGAGGAATGCTGTTTTGACATCCATCTGCCATATCTCATAATCATAATATGCAGCGATTGCTAACATAATCCTCACAGACTTTAGCTTCGCTACCGGTGAGAAAATCTCATCGTAGTCAACTCCTTGAATTTGTCGAAACCCTTTTGCGACAAGTCGAGCTTTATAGACAGTAACATTACCATCAGCATCTGTTTTCTTCTTGAAAATCCATTTGTTCTCGACAGCCTTTCGGCCATCCGGTAAGTCCACCAAAGTCCATACTTGGTTTTCGTACATGGATCCAATCTCGGATTTCATGGCTTCTTGCCATTTATTGGAATCTGGGCTCATCATCGCTTCCTCATATGTCTCGGGGTCATCGGTGTTGTCCACCAACATGACATTCATAACGGAATCATACCAATCTGGAGTGGTACGAGTTCTCGTTGACCTCCGAGGCTCTGTAGCAACTTCAACCGAAGTTTCATGATCAACATCATTAGCTTCCTCTCTTATTGGTGCAGGCACCACAGGAACTTCTTCCGGTGCTGCGCTACTCGCAATTTCGAGAGAAGGTTCGACAACCTCGTCGAGTTCTACTTTCCTTCCAGTCACTTCTTTCGAGAGAAATTCCTTCTCTAGAAAGGATCCATTCTTAACCTTGAAGATTTTGCCTTCAGATCTATGATAGAAGGTATACCCAATAGTTTCCTTCGGGTATCCTATGAAGACGCATTTTTCCGCTTTGGGTTCAAGCTTGTCCGGCTGTAACTTCTTTACATAGGCTTCACATCCCCAAACTTTAAGGAACGACAATTTAGGTTTCTTCCCAAACCATAATTCATACGGTGTCGTTTCACGGATTTAGACGGTGCCCTATTTAAAGTGAATCTGTTTCTAATGCATAACCCCAAAATGATAGCGGTAAATCGTAAGTGACATCATAGAACGAACCATATCTAAGAGAGTTCGATTACGACGTTCGGACACACCATTACGCTGTGGTGTTCCCGGTGTCAATCATGAAAGTATTCCACATTTCTTCAAATGCTCGCCAAACTCGTAACTTAGATATTCACCTCCACGATCGTAGCGTAGAAATTTAATCTTCTTGTTACGTTGATTCTCTACCTCACTTTGAAACTCCTTAAACTTCTCGAAAGTTTCGGATTTATGTTTCATGAAATAGATATACCCATATCTACTCAAGTCATCCGTGAAGGTAAGAACATAACGATAACCATCTGCGATGCTACACTCATTGGACCACACACATCGGTATGTATGATTTCCAATAAGTCAGCTTCGCTCCATCATACCAGAAAATGGAGTCTTAGTCATTTTACCCATCAGACATGCTTCGCATCTTTCAAGTGATTCAAAATCAAGTGATTCAAGAAGTCCATCGGAATGGAGTTTCTTCATACGCTTCACTCCAATGTGACCAAGACGACAGTGCCACATATAGGTCGAATTATCGCTTGATTTCAAACGTTTAGCTTCAATGTTATTGATATGTGTATTTCCACTATCGAGATTCAATATGAATAGACCATCTATCAAAGGTGCATGTGCATAAAACATGTTACTCATATAAATCGAACAACCATTATTCTCGGATTTAAACAAGTAACCGTCTCGCAATAAACAAGATCCTGATATAATGTTCATGCTTAACGCAGGCACCAAATAACAATTATTTAAGTATAAAACTAATCCCGATGGTAGATGAAGAGGTAGCATGCCGACCGCGATCACATCAACCTTTGATCCGTTTCCTACGCGCATCGTCACCTCGTTCTTCACTAGCTTCCGTTTATTCTGCAGCTCCTGTTTCGAGTTACAAATATGAGCAACCGAACCAGTATCAAATACCCAGGCACTACTACGAATACTAGTGAGATACACATCAATAACATGTATATCAGATATACCTTTCTTCTTGATGTTGCCGTTCTTCAAATCCGCCAAGTACTTTGGGCAATTCCGCTTCCAGTGACCTACTCCCTTGCAAGAAAGCACTCGATCAGGCTTGAGTCTAGCCTTGGTCCTCTTCGTCGGCGTGGCAGCTTTCTTACCACCCTTCTTGAAGTGTCCCTTTTGCTTAGACTTGCCTTCCTTGAATTTGGTGGTCTTATTGACCATCAACACTTGGTGCTCTTTCTTGATCTCCACTTCTGCAGATTTTAACATGGCAAACAGTTCGCAACTCTTTGTTCATGTTACGCATGTTGTAGTTCATCACAAAGTTCTTGTAACTTGGTGGTAGTGATTGGAGGATGCGTAAACCCCAAAGTATTAGGAATCACTATACCCAAACTTTGAAGTTTATTCGCGTGCCTGGACATCTTAAGCACATGCTCACCTTGGAGCTACCTCTTCCATCTTGCAGTTAAAGAACTTTTCGAAGCTTCATAACTTTCAATTGCATGAGTCTCAAAGATTAATTTGAGATCCTCGACAATATCATATGGATCGACTCTTCAAACCTTTTACGAAGCTCGATTCTAAACCATACAAGATAGCACACTGAACTATGGAGTTGATTCTTCCGAGCGAGGTAAACATTCTTTACTTCATCGGTAGCATCACCGCAGTGGGTCACCCAGCGGTGCATCCAGCACATAGGTCAAATTACCAGTGTGAGGACAATCCTCAAATTGCGGAACCAATCCGAAGTTGCTTCCATTGTTTTTCAACTTTTCTTTCTCTAGGAGCATTAAAATTGATGGTAGGGGCTGCCATTGATCTACAACATATTTGCAATAGTTTAGACTAAGTTTATGACAAATTGAGTTCAAATTAATTAATGAAATTAAACTAGGTGAACTCCACTCAAAACAACATCCCTCACATTGTTTTAGTGATCACACGAACCAAATCCACTACATCAACACCGATCATCACGAGAGTTGATATAGTTTCAATGGCGAACAATCATCATGTTCATCATATCTACTATATGATTCATGCTTTACCTTTCGGCGATCCGTGTTCCTGAGGCCATGCGTACATGCTAGGCTCGTCAAGATCAAACCTTAGCTACCGCATAAGCAAATCTGGCTTGCTTACGTTGTATTCACCGGAATCAAAGACACCCGATCATCACGTGGTGCTTGAGCAGCAAGCTTTGGCAACGGTGCATACTAAGGGTGAACACTTTAGAACTTGAAATTTATGTGCATGAGGGATCATCTTATAATGCTACCGTCGTCTACCAAGCAATACAAGATGCATAAAGGATTAACATCACATGCAATTCATAATATGTGATATGATATGGCCTTTCTTCTTTGTGCTTCCGATCTCCATCTTCAAGCACGAACATGATCTCCATCATCACCGGCATAGCATCAAGGTCAATGATGCTTCTTCATGGTTGTCGCCCACCAGCTTCAACTATTACAACTATTTTGAATAGACACAGGTCTTTAACAAAATTAAAGACAACCATATGGCTCCCCGGTTGCCAACTTACAATAAGGAACATTGCATACATCAAATATAATCACAATCATGGCCATATCACATCATCGCACACCCCTTCAAAACAAAGTTAGACGCTTCTACTTTCTTTGCATATTTTACGTGGTTTGGGGCTTTCAATAAGTGTCGTTCTAACTTACGAACAAGAACCACAACATTGATACTAGCATTGTTGATCACCGTTGTAAATTGGATCTTTACTATGCTAGGAGAAACAGCACCATAAAGCCACTTATGCAAAACGAGTTGCATGTCAAGCGTGGAGCAAGTCTCATGAACGATGTCATGTAAGGTTAGCCCGGGCCGCTTCATCCCACCATACCGCAAGATGCAAAGTACACAAACAGCAATCTACAATAAAAGCATCAATGCCCACAATGACCAGTGTGTTCTACTCGTCTGTGAGATCTACAAATAGACACGGCTCGATACCCTTTGTAGGGGTTCGTAGCATGGAAAACAAAAAATTTCTATCGCATACAAACAAACAAGCCAAGATCTATCTACTAGATTGTAGCAACGAGTCGATGGAATAACTCACCCTCGAAGATTCCAAAGTGTTTAACGAGAGCAGATTCTCGTGGGTGATGAAGTCGTAATCTTTCCGATCTCAAGATCGCGTGAGCGATCCTTCCGGCCACGTTCCAGCAAGGCGCTCCCTGATCGGTCACACGTTCGGTACTCGGCGAAGACCTTCCTCTCCTTGTTCCAGCAGACGGAGGTTGTAGCACTCTCCTCGCGATTCCTAAGGCGTGGTAATGCGGAAGTAGAGGGAAATCCCGGGCTTCGCCTTAAGCCGGTGCAGTATGGTGGAGCTTATGAGAGAGGCTATTAGTGGTCTAGTAATTAGACACACCAATTAGAGGGCTCTAAACCAATTAGAAGGCTCTAAATCGAAATAGCTCTAAGGGTTTAGATCTAGGGTTTAGTTTAGAGGATAGGAACTTGTGTGTGTAAGGAGGGGAGCCCTGCCCCTCCTTATATAGGTGGGAGGGCTGGCCGGCCAAGGGGAGGAGTTCCTCCCCAACTCGGCCTTGGGAGGTGCGCCGGCCAAGGGGAGGAACCCTCCTCCAACTCGGCCTCCACCAATCCTCCTCTTTTCCCACTTCCCAAAATTGCCGTTTGACTTTCAAACTAGCCGTTTGACTTTTCAATTTAGGATTTAAATAAACCCTTTATTTTGGACAGCGAGAACACTTAGTACATGATGCAATCATTCCAACATGCAATGACACATTCATGTACCCCTTCCCCCTCCGGAGTGCCGGACATTCCGGGACCTTCTAGAATGTTCCCGATGAAAACACCGGAATCATTCCGCTACTCCGAAACGGGACTTTCCTTATATGAATCTTATTCTCCGGACCATTCCGGATCACCTCGTGATATCCCGGATCCCATCCGAGACTCCGAACAACATTCGGTCTCTTTCTCATAATACCATAACTACTCAAACAACGTCGAATCCTTAAGTGTGTCTCCCTACGGTTCGTGAATTATGCGGACATGATCGAGACACTTCTCCGAACAATAACCAATAGAGGAATCTGGAAATTCATATGGCTCCCACATATTTCTACGATTACTTTGCGATCGAATGAACCACTTACATACGATACCAATTTCCCTTTGTCTCACGATATGTTACTTATCCGAGGTTATGATCGCGGTATCTACGCATACCTAGTTCAACCTCGTTCTTGATAAGTACTCTTTTCTCGTTCCGTGATATGTGATCCCTTGTGACCCAGTCACATGCTTGCAAGCTAATTGGATGACATTTCACCGAGAGGGCCCAGAGAATATCTATCCGTCATGTGGATGGACAAATCCCACTCTTGATCCATGTGTTTCAACCAATACTTTCCGAACACTCAATGCCACCTTTATAGCCACCTTGTTACGGTGTGGTGTTTGATGACATCAAAGCATCCATCCAGTAAAGGTGATATGCATGATCTCATGGTCGAAGGAATTAGGTTACTATGTATCAGAAAGCATATAGCAATTGAACTATTGAAATGACTTGATCTTTATGCTACGCTTATCTATAGGAGTATGTCCACCATATCATTCTCCTAACGATATGATCTTGTTGTTGATAACATCTCAATGTTCATGATAGGGAAACCACCATCATCAATCAACCAACAAGCTAGTGAAGTATAGAGGCTATACTAGGGACTTCAAATTAAGTTTACAATTCACACAAGTATTAATGTTTCCTTGTTAATACTATTATAGCATGAATATAAACATTTATCATAAACACAAAGATATAATAATAACTACATTTATTATTGCCTCTAGGGCATATCTCCAACAAACTCTCCATGAAAGTTATATGCTTGCAAATTATACGCTGGGGATTAGCAGAACCGTACTGTCACGGGATTAGCGGAACCGTACTGTCACGGATTTTCCGATCTTCGCGAATTTTGCCTCCAAACAACACCTTTTCCATCAGAATCCTGACTGCAGCGGTCCATGCTCCAAAAGTCATCAACCATGCAAAAACAGATGAAATAACATAAGTATCATATTTTAATATGAAATATATCAATGAATAACAGTAAATTATGACATAGAATAGTGATGCAAAATGGACGTATCAGCTAGCAGGTACTCCGGCGAGGTCCCAGATGGACATATGTGCCTGAAACTTCAAAAACCTGCTGAAAAATATAGATATACGACGTCAACTAGACCAGTTTGGGCCTATTTAACTATTCCCTAGTAGAAATTGATTGGCCCATTTGTTTTACACCAATATACTAGGCCACGTTCTCACATTAGCAACTAGTCAGTACAACCGGAATCGATTGATTCCTCCTTTCATCGAGAACCTAGTCTAAACTGCCGACACAGAAGAGCGGCGATGACACTCCCCGCGTACCCTAGCTCACGAGACGAGGGACAAGACGGAAAAATGGCTCTCGGTCGTCGCTCCAACTCCAATCATGCTGCTACTCCACCGCGAGGCTACGACGACGACGCCCGGAAGCACAAGCGGCAAGGCGGTGGTAGCAGCGGCCTGAGTTCCGATCTGGTAGAGGGCGGCTCGTCGGAGCTAGCCCAACGTTCATCACCGACGATTACACGCCCTGTGCACATGGTCATGGAGGCAGGAAGCAGCAGCAGGCCGACGAGGATGGGGATGGCGATCGGCACCAGTCGTACAAGACAACTAGGTGAATTTTTTCTGTAATTTGTAATTGAATTTCTATTAAACATCCTACTGCCTGGTTTACAGTTTCAATTGTTTAATTTTTAGAATTGTGGAGATTTCTGATTCCTACAAGGAATTTGCCGCAAGTGGAGCCATCACAAGACCCACCACCTAGTAATGAACATGAAGAAAATGTGATGAGCGATGACAACGATGACGATGAGGTTGAGGACTGGATTGAGCAGGAAATGCTCGATGAGGAAGACCAGGACTATTTTAAGGAAGAGGACGATGATTTGTTTAATCCGGATGAAATTATGTGCGATCCTGCTCTTAGGCAACAAATTGAAGATTATCATCCGGATGTTCAAGCCCAAGTAAGAAGAGCATATCTTTTGAAGGATCCAACACAACAGTTGTGAAATTCCCTACCAAAAAAATATGGAAGGAAGTACCTAAGTTTTCTGAAAGTTGGTATAAAATGTATGATTGGATAGAATATAGTGAGTCACATGATGACGCATATTGTTTCTATTGCTTTCTCTTTAAGCAACCCAGGAGTAGTACACACTTTGGTTATGATGTATTCAATAAAACGGGATATAGTGATTGGAAGCATGCATACTAGGCATTGCCCCAACATGTTGGTGGTGTAGATAGTGCACACAACAAGGCAAGATTGCATTGTGTTGATTTTGAGAATCCAAGACAAAGTGTGTCTAATAACCTTGTTAGGGCATCAAAAGAGTCCAAAGTACTATATAAAATTCATTTGACCTCTTCTCTTGGGTGTGCAAGATATCTCATTGCTCAAGGCTTGGCTTTTCATGGCCACGACGAGACTTCCACTTCATTGAACAAGGATAACTTTCGTGAGATGATAGATTGGCATAAAGCTAATGATGAGAAAGTGAAACATGCTTTTGACCATGGTGGGAGATGCAAGATGCTTGCTCCCAAAATTCAAAAGGATATTTTGAGGTGTTGTGCAGAAGAGGTCACTTCTGTGATTATGAGAGAAATTGGCGATAAGAAATTCTCCGTTCTTATTGATGAATCGTGTGATATATCCGTGAAAGAACAAATGACAGTAATGTTGAGGTTAGTAGTGGTTAATTATTATACTTACATATTATCCCATAGTTGTTCCATACTTATATTGAACTATTTTACTTGTTAATTGTGTTTGTTGTAGGTCTGTGAATAATGAAGGGAAGGTTGTGCAATGATTTCTCTCTCTGTATCATAGCTCTTGTTGACATTCTTGATCATTACAAGTTATCCATTCATAGACTGCGAGGGCAAGGATATGACGGGGCTTCAAATATGAGAGGTGAATTCAATGGTTTGCAAAAGAAAATTCTTGATGAGAACCCTTATGCTTTGTATGTCCATTGTTTTGCCCACCGTCTACAGTTGGTGATTGTCTCAGTTGCTAGTTGTTGCTAGTTGTTGCTCTTCCATTTATGATTTGTTTGAGCATGTCAATTTGATTGTCAACACAACAAGTGCATCTTGCAAGAGGAGAGATATATTGATAGAAGAACACCATCAAAATATTTTAGATTGGCTTGAGAGAGGTGAGAAATTTAGTGGAAGAGGTTTGAACCAAGAAACAAGTTTATCTCGAGCGGGGGATACTAGATGGGGTTCACATCATATAACTTTGCTTCGTTTGAGTGAGATGTGGAAGTCAGTATTATTTCTGCTTCGTGAGGTCCATGACGAGGGGCGTGGACCATCTCAAGCGGCAGGTTTGATAAAAATAATGGAGAGCTTCAAATTTGCTTTCACCTTGAATCTAATGATAAAGTTGCTTGGTATTACAAATTATCTATCACACATCTTGCAAATAAAAAATATAAACATTGTCAATGTTATGGAATTAGTTGGTGATGTTAAAGCTCGGTTGGCCACTATGAGATAAAGTGGATGGGAGATTTTTTTTGATGAAGTCCTCCAGTTTTGTGCTCCCAAGGGTATTCCGGTGCCTAATATGCATGAATGAATTCCTGTTCGGGGTCATTCGAGGCTTGATGGTGTGACTTATACTTATCTCTATTTCTATCGAGTTGAGGTCTTTTATGTTGCCATCGACAAGATATGCACTGAGATGAATCATCGCTTTAATGATCCATCTTCAGAGATAATAGTGGCATTCTCATGTCTTCATCCAAAAAACATTTCTCTATGTTTGATGTTGATAAGCTTGCTAGCCTAGCTGAAACTTATCGTGGGGATTTCACTAGTGGTGATCGTGCAATTATAAGGGACCAACTTCAGACTTGCATTCTTCACATCCGAAGGCATGAGGCATTTAGTTCCTGTAAAGATCTTGAAGGTTTGGCTTCAAAGATGGTTGAAACCGAGAAACATTTGGTTTTTCCATTGGTCTACAAACTCATTGAGTTGGCTCTGTTATTGCTGGTCTCAACAGTGTCGGTTGAGCGAGCATTCTCGACAATGAAGATTATCAAGTCCTAATTGCGCAATAAGATGAATAATGTGTAATTTAATAACTTGATGATTTGCTACACTGAACGAGATATTTTTAAGAAGCTTGATGATGATGCTATTGTGAGACGTTTTCAAGCCATCAAAGATCGGAAAGGACAATTGCCTAAGCGTAACTAGCACATTACTGGTATGCTCTATTATCTCCAATTTATTTACCCTTTCAATGCAAATTAGTTACTAATTATATCTCGTAGATTCTCTATGGTATGTGCGGTTCAGCGGTTGAAAATGGAATTTACATATTAGAATTTTATTGTCAATTCGTTAAAAGTTTGATTTATCATTCTATGGTTAGTATATTCAGTAGGATATTTGCTACCTTGATTTACGTTTTTAACATCTATGATCTATGAACCATTAATGATTATATTCCTATGATGTTTATTCAAATATGTGACAATTCTGGTTCCTGATAGACCAAAGTGTAGTATTTTAATTTTCAGTGTGCCCGGGCTTACAAAATTTGCTAGGTCCGCCACTGCGCATAGACATAGGCATAGGCATTGGATTCCTTTTACATCTGAGCATATGCATTGGTTTCCTCTTGCATCAATCGTGGGATCATCAGTCTATCACTGCTATCCATCATAGTCTATTAATCATACAATGAAGCAATCAAACGACTATTCCCTAAAAAAGCAATCAAACAACTACTGGCCCTATATGTGTGAGGGACCCGTAAGTTACCTCCGAGGCAAAAAAAAAAAAAAAACTAGACAAAACACACCTAGGCAAACGGTTAAATACCTTATGTGTGAGGCAGGAGCAAGGTGGTCTTGGCTGGAGCTATGTGCTGGCAAGTCAACATGTGCTGGTGGTCAAAAAAGTGTTGTCGGCAGGCTGAGGAGAGACGGGTGAGAAGGTCAAACAGACCGCTGAAGCGGCGGCGGCGGTGATGTGGTACGATCTGTCGATGACCGGATTGAGATAGCAACGACGACTTCCAAATCATAATGAGAGCGGTAGCCAAAACGTGGGAGGGTTACGTGTGGTTGTTGGGTAGGCGTTGTTGAACTGTCGACGTCGAAATGGGCGGTGGCGAATCGGTGTGGTTGAGAAAGAAAGTGAGCATGGGAAAGACAAGGTGGTTGGTGGAGAATATATTGGTCACTTCTGTGTGGAATCCCCTATCATAATCCGATGTGGCGCTGTTTGTCGGGTGTGTCCGGCACTCCCAGTCTGGTCCTATTGGTCGGGCCGGCATCGGAATGCCGAAAATATTATTGGGCCACGCTAGACATTGTGCCGCTATTGGGAGGCTGGCTGGGTGTCGTTTTCTTGTGTGGTGTTTCAGTAGTCCTATCAGAAGAGCTATTGGGGTTGCTGCTGAAAATACTCACACAACACGGTGTCAATAGCTAGTCGAGGCATCTACAAAACACACGGTCAAAAAAAAAAGACATGACACTCAGGGTAGCCACAATCGTGCGGCCAAATGTGGTTCCATATTCTAGTATTTGCCTTTTAGAACTAGTTCCTAACGTTGTGAGTAGCAAATTTGAGAAAGTAGGGAATGGGAGCAAGATGGTGCTAAATCTTGCTGTGGGATTAAAATATCCTTCTCTCACAGGGTGCGAAAGAAAGAGATGAGTGGGAAGAGAGAATGATTGGGAAGAAAGGGAAAATCTAACTCGACTCATGGTATAAATAAACTCATTGTTAGAAAACACATTTTAAAATACCAAAAAAATAGAAAAATATATATTATGTACATCTAAATATTATATATTCGTATACAAGTTTTTTGGAAAAAAAAGAACTTTTTTGTGCCCCATGTAAAAAAGACAATTTCGGTGCTGCAACATGACTATTTACGAATATTTTTTTGTCTTTTTTACATAGGCCACATAAAATATTTATTTTTTCTAAAAAAAACTTCTGTATCAACATAGAATGCTCAGATGTACATGCGAAAATTTTTGTTCAGTTTTTTTTGACATTCTTTGTTTTTTATGCATTTTTCGTAATAGGTTCACTTGCATCCGAGAGCCGAAACACCATTTTATGTATGTTGTGTCAGTACCTGGACCCACTTTGTAGCCAATTTGGAATCAACACACTCGCCATATTGCAGACCGAAGCCAAATTTTGACTAATGTCAGATTTTGGCCATTTACACATTATGAGTGCCCTAATGTATCATAATGTCATTATGCCACTATTGGAAGGCCGGCTGGATGCTTTTAGTGCGTGCTGTTTCATTAGCTCCGGGGGTGGCGCTGCTCAAAATTTTAAGAGCGAGTTGAGTCATCGACAGAACACACAGCCAAATCTATTTATTTACTTTACCTAATAATAAAAGGAGGAGTAACGATTCTCTCTTGGTCCGTCAAAATGCGTTTTGGTCCGTTTGTCTATACGTCTTCGTAGTCCCATGTCGTAGACCCGTGAATTCAAGTTTAGTACTCCCACGCGTCTCCGGAACTGAATCGAAACCCAATCACAGTCCAAATCTAACGGAGTCTTCTACCATAAAATCCTAACCCTCTCACCCCGCGAGCTACGAGATCGAGGTGGTGTCGGACAAGCTCGAGGGGAAGCGGTTGCTGGAGCGGGACCGGATGGTCAACACCGCGCTGGCGCCGCACATGGCCGAGATCCACGCCGTCTCCATCAAGAAGGCGCTCACCCCGGCCCAGGCCCAGCCCGAGCCGGCCGTCGCCGCCGACGACGACAAGGCGCAGGCTTGATTTTGCTCGCTCCAAGTCCAAGCACATCGTCTCCGTTTGAATAATGTACTATTAGCACATGCATTTGCAGGATTGGAACTTCGGTACTGATGCTATATGTGCTGCTTAATTGATTAGATTTCACTGCGCCCGTGCGCCTATGTGGTTACTGCGCGTGCTTGCTGTAATCTGTTTCCATTTGAGACCGTGCTGCGAAAAGTCCCTGAATTTTGTCATACAGTGCGCGGTGTGCTGAATCTGATGGCGTTTATCGCTGCAAGTTGGTTGAATTGTCGTCTGTTACTTGCTGTTCAGATGACACACATTGTTTTGTCTTCCTGGAGCCTACAGGATACTACAACACGCACGCTGAAACTGGTAGGAACATGGGATTGGATCCCGCGAGCGCGAAACCTGGCATTCGGCTCCGCACGGCTGGGGAATTTGTGCATTCGGCTCCGAGCATCACAGAGTCCACTAAGTGTTTAGTGTTGCTTGACAGTTGGAATTTCAATTTTGGCATTGGTTGATTGAGCGTGGTATTGTTTCCTGATTAATGACTAGAATTGAACTGGCTTAGTTGTACTCAAGTACCAGCTGCACAGGCTGGCGGACGGTAAGGGAGCTCGAGGTGGTCTAAGCAGAGGGAGATTGTCATAACTGTGGTGCTTTATTTAGTTATTTGCTCGAGGGTGTGGAGAAGAGGGAGGCTAGGCTTCTACGAAGGAGGTTGATGCCCTTTTGTGTTAGTATTCAGAGGCAAGCTAGAACTGCATTACTTTGCTTTTAGGAAAAAGATCCGAGGCAGCATCAGTCGGCCATTTTACACCAAATCAAATACTGTACAATTTGTATTTAGCTTTCAGAATTATGCTGTTGGTTGACTGTTTATATTACGTTCCCTTTTATCACCAACCATTGTAGTGTAAACGGAGGTTCAAAGCGAGAAGTTTTTTCAGAGGAAGAATTCAAAGAAAGTAAAGGAAAGTGGTGGACCATCACCGAAAAAGGACAAGGGTAGCCGCGGGAAGAACGACCTGTTTGATCGCACCAAGGGACAAGGGAGGACTCCAGCCCTTGCAGGAAGCCTCAAGTCAGTCAAGAATGGTTAGTCGTTCCATCCATTTCAGTCAAAAATCTGCTTACAAGGATGCATGTCCAGCTTCAAAGAAACATGAGCCTGTGGAATCGTTTTCCTTGATAGGAAGTAGTACTACCTGGCTGATAGCAACAGCAGGCTCGAGTTCTGATCAGATCAGCACAAACAAATGAAAATGGAATTGCTAATACACCATTTGTCGTGCAAAATAAACATTACACCTTTTTCTGCTATATTTCATAAACATTAGGTATAGATGTATCACTCATCCTTGCTCCAGATAGTAGGTTAAATAAAAATGACAATCACAATAAAGTATAAAAGAAAATAGTTAAACATTAAGAAGGAAATGGCAAACTAAGGCCAGTGTTACAGTCCAATCGATTTTGGGGCAAACTTTGGGTCATGCCGACATTTTACAGTCAATTTTTTTTAAAATCCCGGTGCAACACACGGGCATTTGTGCTAGTGATATTAAAGAGAAGACATGACACCGATGTGTCATGCCAATGTAAAGAAATAAGACAACATGTCACGGACTGTTGTCCAATCTAATTCCAAATCTATGAAAATGGCGATCCCACACATAGAACAGAGAAGTAAAAATGATGAAAGATCGCAGCAAAGAAAAAAAATCATACACGCAATAAATGTACAAACAAAAAATTTGCACCTCACTCGGTCATCTACTATCTTCTAAGAAGAAACCGTGTCTGCGTGGAAGTAATCTTTTGCCTTGGCTTGGAAGGAATCTCCCGGTTGCCATGTGCCAACTTTCATTGCTACTTTTGCTCTTTCGCCATGCGTAATCTCCCGGTACCGATTCTAGTAGTATATTTTAAACATTCCTCCGAGAGCTCCCAGCGACCAAACCCAATCCGATCCAGACGAGAAAACAATGGCGGGACCTCCGTTCCATCGACGTCTGGCGTGAATGCGTGATGGTCCCACGATGGACACCGGTAACCGCCGGGAGCAAATAAACAGGGCAGATTAGGTGCAGGGAGCTGTTGGCCCGGGGCCTCACTACAGTAGACAAATCGACCTCCAGATTTTCCACGCGTGAGCTGTTAACTTGGCAGCCATGCTGCGTCATTGTCGCACTCGCGCGGGAGGTTAATTTGAAATAGTTGTAAATCACATCATATAGAGATGATAATGATGTGACTACATTGAGCAGTTGACCTCGAGTCGTTGTCTTACGCGAGACCCAGCCTTAGCGCATCTCCAGCCGGCCACCGGGGCAGCGTCCGGTCCGATTCTGTCTGGATGCGATCCACCGATAGAATTTAGTTTATCGTCCGGCCTGTCTAGCCAGAATGTCCAGCGGCACGATCCATCCGATCCGTGATGGCAAATTTAGACCATCATTGTGACCACCGCGTCCAAGGAGAGCCGGCAAGCTTGCCAGAGCAAGGCAACCATTTGTAACCGGTAATAGAAATGGCACACATGGTTGCTTAAATTGTAATAGAATTGCAAGCCATGTCGTACATTGTTCCATATACAATTTAGTAGAAGCTAATAGATGAATACATTGAAAGATAAACTAAGAGGACATGTCTTCGTTTTGTTCTAGTCATCGAAGTCGGAGTGGTAGTGGCGATGGCGCATGGTCTCGTCGAAGACGCTGACAGTGAGCACGCCCTCGTAGTTCCACTTGAAGACGAGGAAATGCCTGATCTGGATTTGGTGCACGCAGGCGAACTCCCTCCAGCAGTTGGCGAGGTACATCCGGCCAATGCGGTCGAACAACACATCGACGCTCCACTGCCCGGTCGTGCCGCCAGGAACCTGCAGCAAAACCTAGTCGGGCTCTTGCCCATCCTGTCCTAGTTCATGCCAAGGTGGATGGTGACGCCAAATTCGAAGTCGTCCACATGGTTGATTGGCTCGTTGTCGGATGACGACAATGGCGAAGGAGGAGGAGGTGGCGAGGCGTTCTGGCCTCCCCCTGGTGCCTCCCTCTCCGACCCCGGCCCCCACGTCCAGGACTTGGTGGGCGTCCAAGCCTTCCCCCTTCGCTCTTATGCTGCCAGCCATGCTAGCGTGGGGTAGCTGGTGGTGGTGCCGAATGGAAGAAGGGCTCAATTGTGGAAGAAAGATGGCCGTGGGCGCCCATCTTAAAAGGCCGCAACATTGGATGCCGACGCAGAGCTCGAAGTGCTGACATTGATGTGGCCGCGCCAGGAGACCTTGGGCGGCGCGGCAGGAGGACATACGTCGAAGCGGCACGGCCAGACTTGGAGCAACTTTCCTCCCTCCATCAATAGCAAGATGGCCCTCGGGTCATTGCCATGCGGGCCTTTGGCCCGCGTGGGAGGACAGTCGCTCGGTACGCGCGCTGTCTAGGACAACGCATCCGCACCACAAATTTGGTGTGCCGATGGATCGCGCCGGACATCGCTTCGGATACGCCGCACCGCTGGAGAGCGCGCACACGGCGTCCACGTCCGGTCAGACCGGTTCGAACGTGCGCCGACCAGATGGGTCGGCCTAGACGGGCTCACTGTCTTGGTTGCTGTACGTACACGTCAGCATGACTGTGCTGATATCCATTGTAGTCACACAATGGTACGCAGCAGTACCAGTAACAGCTACTCCAACTTGCCACGTCATTGCTGATTTGCCGGCCTATGCTTTCCCATTCCTCTTTTTTTTTCCAAAATAGAGGATGAGACGCCGGACCTCTTCATAAAAAATATGTACTATATTTTTTTTGAAATGGAGGAATAGCACCTCGAAATAGGCTTTCGCCCCGCTTTATAAATAAAGCACATAGGTAAGACCGCTGCTGGGCCAGACAGCACATCGCCCAAAGGATGACCGAACACAGCTGGGGCCGAACAGCACAAGCAGAAGCCCAAAAGAAAATACAAAAGAAAGAAAGAGAAAAAAATGCACAACAACGCCGGATCGACAAACGACAAAGACTCGAGATCGCTGCGCCCCCCGAAGTAAACCCACCCCCGATCCTATGCCTCTGAATTGTCGTGTACCAAGCAACACCTTCAAGAAGGATGGCGACGATGACGACGCTGCCGGAATACCCCTAGGATTTCTCCGACACGTGGGGAGTGGGGAGGTACATCCGACACCCTTCAAGAAGGAAGGTGGCATCCGCAGATGTCACTGCCGGAGCCAGCCGAGCCGCCAAGATTTCTCCGGACCCCAAACCACAACCCCAGCCAACCCTTGCACTCCACCAAGCTTGCCGCCCACCAACATGCGCCAAAACGGTCTTGCAGTCTTCATCGGCGTCTCACCATGGCAAACACCGCGAGGTTGGCCGGACCAAGAAACCCCGCCGAAGACAAGGGACAGCGGCGCCGCTGCCACGTGGGAGGGACCAACCTCCACCGCCCTAGCAGCAGCAGACCGACAATGGCGAAGCATACCAGTCAATCTAGGCCCGGCTGGACCCAAAGCGGGCCCATAAAGCTCCCACCACTGCTGCGGCGAGCGTAGTGGCGACGCCTGCCCCTGTCCCAAGAGTTTCTAGACCAACGGGTAGCGGCACGAGAACGAGCTAGCTACTAACCTGCACCAGCCCAAAGAGCCCAGATCTAGGGTTTGGGGACAATGCCAATCTCGCCCTGCCACCACCGCCACCAACCAAGAGCCATCACCGCCATCCAGACCAGCGAGCGCCATCAAGAGCACCGGGGGATCCGCGGACGATGGCCTCGCCGCCAGCCCACCAACTTCAACCAAGAGCGGCTCGAAGGGCCAGACCGAGGTCCAGACCGACATGGGCGGGCCAGACAGCCTCCGCGGCTCGCCTCGCCGGCCTCCGAGCACGCCGCGCCAGACCCACGGCCGCGCCGGCCCAGGGCTCAGCCGCCAAGGCCGCCTAAGGCACGCCGGCCACGCGCCTGCTGCCGCCGAGGGCCACGCCGCTAAGCTCCTCATGGCGAGAAAACCACTCGCCGCGAGGCGTCGCTTCCCTCCGAGCCGCGCCAGACGACGAGGAACCGAACCCCACCGCCCCCTTCACCGGCGGCGTGCACGGCTTCCGACGGCCGTCTCCGGGGGCGAAGGAGAGGTATTGGGGCGGCGGGTGGTTAGGGTTTGGCTCCCCCCGTCGCCCTGGAGGGAGCGACGCGAGGGAGCGTTTTTCCTCTGAAGCAGATGTTTTTTCGCAGGAGGAATAGCACCCGGTCACTGGATCAATCGATACACACAATCTTTTACTAATAAGTTTATCCAGTAAAGTTACAATTCAAGAGACAGCTAAAGTCGATACAAACCAGAGAAAGATAAATCATTAGATAACTATACAGCTTCTAGTCGACTAATATACTGCCAACCAGTCTGACTGAAGATATCCTGAGCGATCATCGGCAGACGATTGCAGCCAGTAGCCATAGCATCCCGCTACCACGGTGGAAGAAGGTTAAAAGTTAAAAGTTGCACCCAATGTGCCATCATATGAATAACCTGCAAGAAGTTAAAAGTTCCCTTCTTATTAAAATTACATCATTTCTGCATCTCCAGATGGACCAACATAAAGCTAAAACATCAATGTGTATCCTAGCTTTTGTATAACTATCCAATCCATCCAGCCAATTGTCGAATATGTTCTCTACATTAGTTGGAGGTAAAAGATCATAAGCAATATTAACAATACGTCACATAAGACAAATGCTCAATGGACTCCTGTGAGCCACAAAAACAACACTAGTATATCCAACCTAATTCCTTTTACAATATTATCCTTTGTGAGCAAAATGTTTTTATAAAGGACCACATGAAAATCTTTATCTTTAGTGATTTTTTTAATTTCCATAGGTAGTTTGGAAGAAAAGGTGTATGACCAATCATTAGATCCTTATACATAGATTTAACAGTGAAACTTTCCGAAGGTGTAAGGTCCCAAATAAAGCTATCTGACTCCCCATCAACGGTACCATCATCAATCCTTGGCATAAATGTAGGCATAATGTCCACTTATTACCATGCAATGCCTGTCTGAATTCAATATTCAGCGGGAAATTAGTTAACATCGTCAACTAAAATAATTTTTTCGTTGCACAATGTTGTATAATAACTGATACTATTGCGCGAAAGATATATCCCCTAACCATCTATCCTCCCAAAATCTTATGGTGGAGTCATCTCCAACCTTAAAATGACCTCTACTAATCTTTCACCCCATTGATCTCTTCCAAAAAGGTGAGTTTGTGGGTTTAACTTGGACGTCAGCTAGTGTCTTGTGATTGAGATACCTATTATGAAGTAGCTCCTGCCACACACCCTCTTCGTTCAGCAATTTAAAGAGTCACTTACTCAGTAAACACTTATTTTTTTAGTTCAAGTACCTCAATTCCCGGTGCTCCTAGGTCTTTTGGTCTAAAATTTATATTCCACCTCGTTAATCTATATACGTTTTCTTGGTCTGATGAATTTGCCAAAAGAAAAGAGACCAATAAAAGTATACCCGTTTTCGTGCCCCCTTAGGGATTTCTGAAAACGACAACATGCACATAGACAAACTAGTTAAAACAGAGTTGATAAGGACCCATCGATCCCCATGGGGATGCTTGAGCAAACTAGTTAAAGAGTGAGATTTCCAGCATCCCAACTTTCCTTTGAAGCGGGTTTTCACCGGGTACCAATCTAAATATTTAAGTTTTCTATAATGTATATGTATCTCTAGATACCTGAAAGGTAAGGAATCATACTCGCATCCAAAAAATCGTTGTACTGTTGTTCCTCTTCTTTACCTTTACCAAAACAGAAAATCTCACTCTTGTGGAAATTAAATTTTAGCTCCAAGAATTATTCAAAAATACATAGTATTAATTTCATATTCAGGGCCTTCTCTAAATTATGTTGCATGAACAAGATAATTTCATATGCATATTGCAAAACTGAGACCCCTCCATCAAAAAGATGTGGGATAGGGCCCCCTCTTGTCCATCCTCCTATGTCCTTGCAATGGGGATAGCAAGCATATCTACAAAAATATTGAAAAGTATCAAAGACAGAGGATCCCCTTATCTCACACTTTTCCTCATTTGGAAATAATGCCTAATGTCACCATTAACCTTTATGCCGATACTACCATCTTAAACAAATTACGTAGTTAAACTACACCACACTAGTGAAAATTGTTTTCATATGCAAAGTCTGTTGCAATAAAGTCCATTTAAATTTGTCATACGTCTTTTCAAAATCAGATCTCAGACAAGTCATGCATCAAAGAGACAAAGGGATAGGACATAGAGTTTATAGTTCGAACACGACAGAGTTTCGTCGAATGCATAGGGGTCATTATGGACATTCCGGTCCCGCTATTGATCATTCACCGGAGAGGTTCTCAATCATATATGTGCCATTCCCGAACCGTAGGATAACGCACTTAAGGGTCTGACGATGTTTAGAGATCGCTATGGAAGCCAAGGGATCACCGATGAGAAAGAAAGATCGGAAATGTTCTGAGAAAGGATTATTGGAAAAGTTCCGAAGAGGGTCCAAAGATGTTCACAAGAAGGAAAAGACCTCCGGTGTGATGCGTGAGTAGTTCATCTCTGGACTACGGATCCATGTAGTATCTAGATGGCTGGTTCTCCTCCTTTGTGCTTTCATGTTTAGATCTTGTGAGCTCCGTTCATGATCAAGATCATCTATTTGTAATTCTGCAACTTGTGTTTGCGGGGATCCAATGGATATTGAGATGCTATTTCAGATTGATTATTGATTCTATCATGTCTTTGTTATTTGTGATCTTGCATGTTTTCCGTTGTTAGTAGCTATCTTGGCCAAGTAGATGCTAGCAACTCCAAGAGTTAGTATTTATGCTCGATAGTGGGTTCATGCCTCTGGTAATCTGGGGAAGTGATAGAATCTCTAAGGTACTAGATGTGTTGTTGCTACTAGGAAGAAAACAACAATCATTTGTTCATAGAACAGTCGTATTGTTTACATTACACGCAATTCGTAAAGCAATAATCTGTTGCTTGCAATTTAATACTGGAGGGGGTTCGGATGATAACCTGAAGATGGATTATTATTCATAGATGTAGTTGGATGGCGGTCTATGTATAATGTTGTAATGCCCAATCAAGTTCCAAAGGAGTCAAGATGATTAGTATATGCATGTATTGCTTTCTCGATGTTTGTCAATTGCCCCGCTGTAATTTGTTCACCCAACATGTTATCTATCTTAAGGAGAGCCACCTCTAGTGAACTATGGATCCCGGTCCTTTCTTTTACATACAATCTACAAACTGTTTACTGCTTTGTGTTTACTTTCTGCAAACTATTACTTCCTTCCATTCGATACGTTTAATCCTTTGTTTTCAGCAAAACCAGTGAGATTGACAACCTCATCGCAAGTTGGGGACAAAGTTCGGTGGTTGTGTTGTGTAGGTATCCATGTTGCTACTAGCACCGGTAGTGCGCCCTGCCAAGGCTCAACTAGCAACACCTTTGGGGTATTTCCTTGCTCCTACTGGTTCGATTAAACCTTGGTTTCATAACTGAGGGAAACTTGCTACTGTGCTCATCATACCTTCCTCTTGGGGTTCCCCAACGAGCTTGTTAATACATGAGCCATCAAGCACTTTTCTGGCGCCGTTGCCGGGGAGTCAAGGATATCTTCACAAGGGGAGTCCCTCATAACCAATCTCTTTACTTTGTTATTTTTGTTTTGCTTAGTTTCTTTTTGCTTTGTTTGCTTGTTTCTTTATCAAAAACACACAAAAAATTTAGTTTTACTAGTTTGCTTTCTTATTTGAAAACCCAAAAAATGACTACTCTTGAAAACACTAAGTTGTGTGACTTCACTAGCACCAACAACAATGATTTTATGAGCACACCTATTGCTCCACCTATGCCTGAAGATACTTTCTTTGAGATAAAACCTACTTTACTCAATCTTGTTATGAGAGAACAATTTTCTGGTATTGGTAATGAAGATGCTGCTGCCCATCTAAATAACTTTGTTGAACTTTGTGATATGCAAAAGCATAGGGATGTAGATGATGATATTATTAAGCTAAAATTGTTTCCTTTCTCTTTGAGTGGAAAAGCTAAAGAATGATTGAATTCCTTAACTAGGAATAGTATTGATTCTTGGACTAAATGCAAAGATGCTTTTATTGGAAAATACTATCCTCCTACTAAGATTATATCTATGAGAAGTGAAATAATGAAGTTTAAACAATCTGATAATGAGCATGTTGCTCAAGCTTGGGAAAGAATGAAATCTTTGGTAAAGAATTGTCCCACTCATGGACTGACTGCTTAGATGATCATCTAAACTTTTTATGCAGGATTGAACTATTCTTCAAGGAACCTACTGGACTCTGCTGTTGGAGGTACCTTTATGACCATTACTTTGGGTGCTGCAACGAAACTTCTAGACAATATGATGGTTAATTATTCTGAATGGCATACTGAGAGAGCTTCACAAGGTACGTAAATTATGTTGAGGAAACTTCCTCCTTGAGTGATAAAATTGATATTATTATGTCTATGCTTGTTAATGGGAAAGCCCATATTGATCCAAATAATGTTCCTTTAGCCTCTTTGGTTGCTCAAGAAGAGCAAGTTGATGTGAACTTCATAAGAAATAACAATTTTAGCAACAATGCCTACATGAATAATTTTGGTAACAACAATTATAAGCCATATCCTCCTAACAATGGTAATGCTTATGGAAATTCCTACAACAATAATAGGAGTGCACCCTCTGAACTTGAAGTTATGCTTTAGAACTTTATTAGTAAACAAACTGCTTTCAATAAAACTACTGAGGAAAAACTCTCTAATGCTGAAAGAAATATAGCATCTTTGATTGAAGCTCAATCTTCTATGAATAAAATGGCTGCTAAACCTGAAACTAATCCCTTTGCATCTACTAATGCCATACAAGTAAGAATTGATGAAAATGTTAGACTATTAGCTGAATTACATGCTAAGTGGGAAAGAGAAGATGAAATTGCAAGAAACATTAGTGTTTCTACTATCACCATGACTAGTGTTGAGGCTAGTAATAGTTCTACTACTCTAGATGATAATTTTGATTTTGATCTTGATGATTGCAATATCTCTGAAGTTATTAAGTTCCTACAAAAGCTTGCTAAAAGTCCTAATGCTACTGCTATGAACATGGCCTTTACAAAACACATTACTGATGCTCTCATAAAGATTAAAGAAGAAAAGATGAAACATAAGGCTTCTATTCCTATAAAACAAGAAGATGGTTGGGAACCCATCATTAATATTAAAGTGAATGACTTTGATTTCAAAGCTTTATGTGATCTTGATAGTAGTGTTTCTATTATGCCTAGAAGGATTTATGATATGCTTGGTTTGCCTCCACTTGAGGATTGTTATTTGAATGTACCACTTGATGATAATGCTAAAAAGAAACTCATGGGGAGTCTTAATGATGTTCTTATTATGGTTAACAATGCCTATGTCCCCGTTGATTTGTATGTTTTGGATGTTGAATACAATGCTTCTTGTCCTATTACTTTGGGAAGACATTTTCTTAGAACTGTTGGTGCCATTATTGATATGAAAGAAGGCACCATTAAATATCAACTCCCACTCAAGAAAGGTATAGAACACTTCCCTAAGAAGAGAGAGAAGATTTCTTTTGCCTCTCCTATGAAAACAAAATTTGGTCTTAATGCTTCTTCATTTGAGAACACTTGATTCTTTTTCTTGCTTCTTATGCCTAACTTAAAGGCGTTAAACAAAAGTACTTATTGGGAGATAACCCAAAAGTTTTAGATGAGTCTTGGAAGTTATTACTTTAGTAATAATCACTCCTTATACTTTTTATTTGCTTTTTGTGCCAAGAGTAACCTCTAATGAGAGAGAAGTAATGATTGGGAAAGTTGCTGTCCCGAAACAGATTTTTGTGCTTCACCGTAAAAATTCGTGTAAAATATATGAACGTCTTTTTGAGGCGTGAGGTTTTGTGCTTCTGCCCCAGTTTGTTATCTAACTTTTGTTAGTTCAACACTTTTTGATTTGAGCAATAGAAGGTCTTCTAAAAAATTCGTCTTTACCTGCTGGTCTGTTTTCACAGATTTCTGCTATTTTCTGCATTTGCTTCTTGTTGATTCCTTTTTGAGTTCTTTTGGGGAATTGAACTTTTTGAGGGAAGTGCTTTAGTAGCTAGTGTTCTAATGGAAGTTTTCTTGGTGTTATAACTGAACCTTAAGACCTATTATCTTGAGTGCACTAATGTTGCTAATAAAGATTGTGTGAAGTTTTGTATGAAGGAAAAATTTCAGGTGTATGGAAGGAATGAGTAATGAGATGAAGGATGGACTAAATATCAAGCTTGGGGATTCCACACATGTCACCCCAAGAAATATCCAAGAAGTACAAGCGTCAAAGCATGGGGATGCCCAAGGCATCCCCTTCTTCATCAATAAAAATCCCAGGTTTCTTCCAAACGCTTCATTTTTATTGTTTCATGCATAGTTGTGTTGTTCTTGGAGCGTCTTCTTTTTCATTTTTGTTTTCATTTTTCGTTTGCTTTTGTTTGCTTAGTTTTCTGAATAAATTGGTTGGACCCCCTCTTTCATACATTGGTTTGCAAATAGTTTGGTTTGGTTTGGAAAAGAGTAGGAAAGTTCATGCTTATGTGGTAAAAAGAGCTTGTTTTTGACTGTGGCCTATGCTTTGTCATGCCATGCTTGATATTGTTTTGGCGTTATGCTTAGTATTCTTTGCTGTAGCATGACTTTTTATAAACAATTGAGATTGCTTAATGTGCCTTGTATGAATCATGCGTTGTTTTAGCATATTAAAGCATAGTATAGTGGTATTCTCCTTTGATGCTTTATTTGGGTTGACTTGGCGCTCACCATGTTATGACTATCTCAAGTCACCATAGCCTTTATGATCCTTTAGTTTTCAACTTGTAGTATCACTTTATGCTTTGATCAATGATGTTTTGTCGCTCTGCATGATTATGGCCATTATTGCTCTCTTAGTTTGTCGCTCCCAGTCTTTTGCTAGCCTCCACAACCAAGTATGAGTTCTACTCATGCATCCAACTCCCTAAACCAAGTTATTCCAAAGAGTCCACCATACCTACCTACTAGCTTATGCTATTCCAAGTATATTCATGCTTTTGTTTACCTTCCAAATTAAACTTGTTATGAGAAAACTAGTGATTAAAGCTCTCACGAAATTGATGGCACACTTTACTTTTCTTGCCCTTAATAAACTTGAACCATTGTGTCGTCTATGTTGTATATGCTTGCACTTATTTGTTGGGAATTAGCAGAACCATGCTGTCATGGGGAACGCTTTCAACATTGCACTTGGTACTTGTACCTAGTTGATATCATGCTCTTTTGTATATGAATGTCGTCGGTGTGAAATGAAAGGGGAACTTGTAAGTCCATGGAGTTGTGTATATGTGTTAGAGAAACGCCTGGGTCGCTGGTCTAATCCATGCTGACATGGTGGAAACCTGCAGTGTAACCATAATGAGCTGTCTATGAAGCATTCTTCTTATAAAAAAGAGAGTCCTATATTGAGAAAAAAGAGAAAAAGTAAAAAAAGAGATATTATGAAAAGAGGAAAGAGAGAAAAAAAGCACCATATTCCCATGGTAAATAAGAAGATTGCTGAGATGCTCGTTGTCTGCTTGCCTTGTCATTTTGATATGGGGATTCTTCCGTATCATCGGGCAAGGGGTACCCTGTTGGCGGTTCTCTATGATACACATGTACTTACGATGACAAGAACTTACCGTGACTAAACTTGAGTAGCATGAGGAGCGGCCCTCGTATACAAGGGACATGAGATTTCTAACTTATACTTCGTCAAGCATGTACACCATAGTTTGTTCACTTTAACCTTAATCACTTCAAGATGCTTATGATAGGGGCAATGAGAGCTGAAAGCTATAAGTACCATAATTTTTGGAAGCTCTTTATGAGACTTGAATCCCTACTTCCTTCTATGAAGGCCTTTCTTCCACCATTATATTGAGTCTCCACCTTCTACCTTTATGCACCTACTTTGAGAGCATAGTGGCCATTCTTAGTTCTATGTGCATTATCCCAAGACTAGTTGATTGATGCATAACTTGATATTGCTTGTTTTAAACTATTTGTATCTAGTCACTCTTATGAACTTTGAAGGTGTCCTATGCATTTATATTTGCTACTCTATGAGGGACAAGCTGAATACTATTATGCTATGTTTTCTTTATGTGAAACAAACAAACGTCTTGCAAAGCATTGTTATTCATGAATCTTTTGTTTGTGCCTTTTCATGTTGCATCATAGTTTCTTTGTCTTATTGCTAGAACTTTGTCTTTCATGTTATGATTGAAGTACTATGATCCCAGCTTTGAATGTTTTACAAATACTTTGATCAAGTCTTTGATGGTGCATGTCATCTCAAAAATTATTCTTTCTTTTTATCACTTACCTACTCGAGGACGAGCAGGAGTTAAGCTTAGGGATGTTGATACATTACAAATGTATCTATAATTTTTGATGTTCCATGCTTGGTTTTATCCACTTTCTTGTGTTTTGTCCACACTCTGGAGTACTTTTCATATGATTTCTTGGACTAACCTATTAACAAGAGCCATAGTGCCCTACTGTTTTTTTTGCTGTTTTTGGTTCCAGGAAATTCAAAAAATAAATATTCTTGGAATTGGACGGGACAAAAGCCAAAGTGCCTATTTTTTCGGAAGTCATCAGATGCCAGAATACGAGACGGAGAAGGGCTGGGGGCCGGCCACACCACCTGGCCATGCAGCCAGGCCCGGCGCCGAGGTGGTCTGCCGACCCGGCACCCTCGGCCTCTTCTTCTGCCTATATATTGCCCTCGGGACGAAAACCCTAAGTACCCAATCAAAAATCCACGAAAGAGTCTGTAGCCACCGTCATCTCCATCCCTAGATCAGGAGGGATCTGAAGCTCTTCCCGACACCCTGCCGGGGAGGGGAATTCATCCTGGAGGCCTTCTTCATCATCATGCAAGCCTCCGGTGTGATGCGTGAGTAGTTCATCTCTGGACTACGGATCCATGTAGTAGCTAGATGGCTGGTTCTCCTCCTTTGTGCTTTCATGTTTAGATCTTGTGAGCTCCATTCATGATCAAGATCATCTATTTGTAATTCTACATCTTGTGTTTGCGGGGATCCGATGGATATTGAGATGCTATTTCAGATTGATTATTGATTCTATCATGTCTTTGTTATTTGTGATCTTGCATGCTTTCCGTTGTTAGTAGCTATCTTGGCCAAGTAGATGCTAGCAACTCCAAGAGTTAGTATTTATGCTCGATAGTGGGTTCATGCCTCTGGTAATCTAGGGAAGTGACAGAAATCTCTAAGGTACTAGATGTGATGTTGCTACTAGGGAGAAAACAACAATCCTTTGTTCACAGTCGTATTGTTTACATTACCATGAATTAAAGCAATAATCTATTGCTTGCAACTTATCTTGGAGGGGTTCGGTTGATAACCTAAAGGTGGATTATTAGTCATAGATGCAGTTGGATGGCGGTCTATGTATAATGTTGTAATGCCCAATCAAGTTCCAAAGGAGTCAAGATGATTAGTATATGCATGTATTGCTTTCTCGATGTTTTTCAATTGCCCCACTATAATTTGTTCACCCAGCATGTTATCTATCTTAAGGAGAGCCACCTCTAGTGAACTATGGATCCCGATCCTTTCTTTTACATACAATCTACGAACTGTTTACTGCTTTGTGTTTAATTTCTGCAAACGATTACTTCCTTCCATTCGATACGTTTAATCCTTTGTTTTTAGCAAAACCGGTGAGATTGACAACCTCATCGCAAGTTGGGGACAAAGTTCTGTGGTTGTGTTGTGCAGGTCTCCATGTTGCTACTAGCACCAGTAGTGCGCCCTACCAAGGCTCAGCTAGCAACACCTTTGGGGTGTTTCCTTGCTCCTACTAGTTCAATTAAACCTTGGTTTCATAACTGAGGGAAACTTGCTATTGTGCTCATCATACCTTCCTCTTGGGGTTCCCCAACGAGCTTGTTAATACACGAGCCATCAAATATGTTCTATGAAACGAAACTCCACATTAGGAGGTGAAACTAATAATCGTGATCATAAAGTTTCGATTAAGAAATTAACTTAAAGTAGTAGGATTTAATAATGTGTTTTCCCACTTGGTGGAAATACACTATTAATTTACCCATCATATTGAATATGATATACCTATGAACTACAAAGAAATGATGATGGACCTTAATACGATAAATGACTAAGAGTAATAAAATCATAGAAATTTACATTTATTATTAAAGGAGTAGTATGTTACTAAAATCTTATGGAAGTAAGGAGTTGATAATTCCTAAAGAATTGTGAGTTATGTGGAAAGAATGCAACTTTAGAAGAAATGTTTGATCTGTCATAAAGATTGTCTTGACAAATTCAATAGTTCACTACAATAATGTAGCAATGCTTAAGTCTATGGATTTATGTTTAGAAATTAGATGCTAAAATTTCGTAATGGGAAACTCTTGATTTGATAAAATGATGAAAGGATTTTGGAATTGCTAAAATGTAGAGGAGTCCAATACTTGTGAAGTATTTAAGTGGGAGTTAAATAGTTTTCTAAATCAAATGTGTGAATGACATATTTGAGTGGCAGCTATGAGGATAGTACAAAAGTCTCATATGTGGATGACATTTTGAGTGGGAGCATGACATCATTCATATATGTGGTTAACATATAATGAATGAAATAATTGATATTAGTAATATTATGAAATATTGTAGGATGAAGTTGATCAAAGTATTGGAGTTTGAAATATATGGAGATATATTCAAGATTGAAAGTCAATATGTTTTTGTTCGGATTCTGAAAAATAAAGTTTAGAATGTGCTAGTTTGGATTCTAAAGGAGTTCAGAATATAACAAGAAAGAAATGATCTTACTTGTAAAACTAGATGAAACATTGGGTAAAAACAACGATGGTTGAGAAAGAAGAATTGAGAGTTGATGTCTGCAAGTGCACAGATTGTTTGTAGCTAGTTTCAAAGTATAGATATCGATCCCACAGGGAGCCCAAAGGTAAGTGTTTATGAGTGAAGTCTCATCACACCTGAAGTTGTCATAGGTCTTCAAGTGAATTGACTGCAAGTGTTGAAATAAGAATGGAGTTTTGATTAAATGAGATGTATTTAAATAGAACTAAAATGTATACTTCGGAAATGTAAAGCATGAAAGTAAAGAACGACTTAGTTGTTTGTTGTTTTCTGTAGATGGCCAAAGAAGGTGCGGGGAGATTCAGTTCATGGTGATAGTGACTATTCCAGGTGGATGAATGATAAATGTAACAATTATAATCTTATAAGTATACGTGTAGGCGAGCAACCCATAATTAGCCAGAAGTCCTCTTGATAGATTTCATCCCAACTTCAATAATCTTACTAGTTTGTTACCAAAACCATGATCAGACACTAGAACATTAAGACCCTTCAGGTCGCTTAGCAATTAAGCTCCTTGGATCGGACTAATGCAATAAGCACAATGGTTCCTCGTTATCCTCGAGTCTATTAGTTTTCCATTGATATCCCCGTGTCACTCGGGGGTCGCCGGTCTGCTAGCGAACAAGATGTAGAATAAAACATCATGTTGTCTGGGCCCTTAATTGGACAACAAGCATTAGGCATCCCACAGATAGTCAAGCACACATAATATAGTAATTAGAATCAATGACAAGCTAATGGAAAATATATGAAGGCACATCACATCTCACCAGTCCCCTACATCTCCCATGCCCAAGGACCTTACTCACACATGAGAGAAGAGCGGATCATCGATATAATTAAATAAAGGGAATTCTTCTTGATATTACCATGGAGATCCACAATAAGAATAGAAAGGTATCCAACACAATTCAAGATAGGAAGAAACAATCTCAAACCCTAGTCTTGCAAGGTGAAGATCCCTCTCTCTCTCTCTCTTAAGTACAAGTAGTGGCTATGGGGGTGTATTGGCTAGGAGGTCGAAGATCGTGGAGCGAGATGAAGAACGTCTTCCCCTTCTTCTCCGGATCTCTTCTTTCTCCCTTCTGGATGGGATGGCGGCTGTTGTGTTGTGTTTTTGCGTCTGGCCTCTTCACAGAAGTTTTCCCTTTTGACAAGACAGAGGCGGCGCCAGCTATACGGCAGGAACTATACGGCCGGAAAAATATTCTCGCTGTATAGTTGCTCGTTAAAGCCTATGTATGCTCCCCTCGACTGCTTCCCAAGAGAGACTTTCTTGTTTTCTCCTAAATATTGGGTTTCTCTAGTTAAAACCTTCTATTGATGTTTAGAACCTGAAACACACATTAAAAACCAAGTTTTCTTCGCTACCGAAGTATTAGCGTTAGGTAAAGCTAGAAAACGATCAAATCCAGGAGAAAACCATCAATAAAAGCCATCAAAAATGTGTCGAATCTCACAGCTATCAACTCCCCCAAGCTTAGATGTTGCTCGCCCTCGAGTGACAAGGAAATAAGGAAGAATAGCGGAGATTCGAGACTGAAAATAAAAGAACTTACAATGAATTGGTGTCAAATTCTTTTCTTCACAATCCCTGCAATCTTAAACATGATCATACAAGTATTCACAAGATTGCATTGAGTCCACTTCCTAACCATGTATATCTTGTTAGCAAATAAATCATATGCCCAAGCAAGTGTCAAAAGTTTAGCTAGGAAAGTGAGACAAATTCTTTTGGCATCTTTCTTCATTGAGAGATGAAAACTGTTTACTCTTGTTTGTTTAATAAGTTAAGAATACTCAAGTTGGCACCAAAACATTCAATTTAAGAACAACTCATCGACTCCCATGTCAAAATTTCAAGACTCTCAAAGCACCTTTTTCCTTTCTTTTGTTTCTCAAAAACTTCAGCTCTTTCATAGAGAAACCATGCCACTATTTTTAACATGTTAATTGGGACTGTGTTGTGCACTCGTGACCATGCTAAGAAATAATTGTTGAGCAATAATGGGTCAGAGGAGTACTACAACTTCATTTGGAACGTGAAACTGTGAGGAGACTAAATTTTTTAACCGTCATAGCATTGTTGCTACAGACGTTTACATAACTCAATAGCCGAAATCAAGTGGTTTCCCACATTTAGATCGTTCGTTGGCCAGCAGAGTTAATAGTTCCCCATGGAGAACGACAGTGTTGTAATGACACGCGTAAGCAATATCTTATGGTAATTATTAGAAAAAGTAGTGGCATAATCTCTACTACTTCTAAGCATACATTTTATCAAACAATTTCAATCAAGGGTACTATCGAGTCTATTTATATTAAGCTCAAATGGGATGGAGTAGTTCTAAAATCAAATTCTTTGAGCTAAACATGGACTCAAGTCATCTTTTGGATGCTTTTTCTTGTTGTAAAAATGTAGAAATTATTTTTAACCAAGTTCATTGCTCATTGTTTCAAAGCTAAAAGGAGACACTAGCAAAGGAATACAATTTATAGGATAACAAGCTAAGTGGGGAGTGACTCCAGTGCAAGCAAGTAAATAATTGTAGGATCAATTTAAGGTTGCAGAAAGGATGATGAAAGGGATATGATACCTCTTCTTGCTTGCTTCGTTCTAGTATTTGAGTCAAACCTCCTCTGTGTGTCCTTATTGCCAAGTCACCTAAAATTGAGCAATCTACGAGAGAAACAAAGAAACGAACTTGCAAATAAAATTAAAACTATTTTTTTGTATTTTTGGTTTAAGGAATGCAAACTGAAAATAAACACGCAACTCAAAGAAATAAAATAAATCAAAAGAAGAAATAAAAACATGAATGCAAAGTTTGGAGGTTTTCAAACCTCCTCCAAGCTTAGGCTATTGCCAGGCTCAGTTGTTGCCGTCATTCGGCGGCTGATGCGGATACTGCTGGTAGTAGTTGGGAAAGTGGGTCATGAAGTGACTGAAGTTGTGAGTCAAAGCACTCACATCTTCATTCACTCCTTGAAGAGTGTGGTCGATCTCCCCAACGCGTTGGTTGAGCTGCTGGAATTCCTGATAGGGGACGTAGCTATACCCCTGCTATGGCTGGTTGGGCCACGGGTCCCAAGATCCCCCTTGCTAGTGTTGTTGTCCCTCCCAAGAAGGGTTGTGTTCCCGCTCATCCTCATGCTCCTGCTCATCCTCATCCTGCTGCCCTCCTTCTTCATCTTCCTCTTCATCAGGCTAAAGTTCAGCCATGATCTCTATCACTTGGTCCTTCATGAGGATCCAAGTGTCCTCCACAATCGAGAAGGCTTGGGGACAGGGCAACTGAACCTGCTCACCCTGTGCATTATCAAGATAACTAAACTGGTAGTCTCGGAGCCTCCGGTTAGCTTGGTAAACACCAAGGAAGCCACAAGCAGTTAAATACTTGACGTCCATAAGCTTGGAACCGTCAACAGATTGCATAATAGGTAATGTAATGTTTAATGCATGGGCAAGATGGGTTACCAATCCACCAATGTGAATATCACCTTTGGTCTTGTTGCTTTGGTGGAGAAAATGCTGGATGAATAGAGCTGCAGCATTGGGGCTTTGCGGTGTAGTGGGAAAGAGAGCCTTGGTGATCATTCCCATGTCCGCATTGGCCATGGAACCAGTGTCACCTCTTCCCAGTAGTGTGTTGGCGAGGAACAAGGCATAGTAGCGGATTGTTGGGTTCTAAATGGTGGACATCTTCTTCTGGTAGAATTTGGTGCCACCATTAACAAAAATAGCCTCCCAAGTTTGTCCACTTGTGACGCTATAAAGGTTAGTAACAGTTGGCTCCCCAACATGAGGGAAACCGAAAGCATTGCAAAATTCTTCAAAAGTTATTTCATAGTGATGTCGGTTCATGGTGAAACTTACCGTGCACATATTACCTTTCTCCCTATGGTCGTCATAGAAGGAGGCAAAGAACTCATGGGTAAGCTTGGTGTAGGTGTCATGGCTTGCGAAGCCAAGCACTGTCAGCCCCGCCTTGTTACACATGAGGTCGAAGTCTGCCTTCAACCCCGCCGCGGTGAGAAAGCTGTGGTCGGCCAACGTGTGGGAAGCTGATGACTGCAAGTGCACAGATCGTTTGTAGCTAGTTTCGAAATAAAGATATCGATCCCACAGGGAGTAGGAGTCTGAAGTCTAGTAACTATTTGAACTAAATACTGAAATAGTAATGCTAAATAATGTTCTAAGTAACAAGATAAAATGCGAGTTTTGTGTAAAAGATATTTTTGAGTTTTCAAATAAGAGAACAATAAGTAAACTAAAGCTATAAGTAAACAAGATCATGCAAGTATGATTACGAAAGTCTGCAAGATGATGGAAAGAGTTCCTAGGGAGTAGTAGATCCACCGCTAGTAATTAGAAAGAGTGATCAAAATTATTATAATGAATAAGACCATTTATGATATGTGTGGGAGGAGCTCCATATATGGACGAATAGCTAGCAACCGCTGCACACATCATCCGTCATAACCACAGCAGACAACAATCGACATCAATCAAATTACTGTGCTATTAAGAGACTTTACCCCATAGGATGTATCCCATGGCATGGAAAATGTTCCATGAGTTCTCCTCAGTTCCCAAGTTGATACGTAAGGAATGACAATAGCTTTATAGTCACCGTATGTGCTATCATCCCTCCGTCTACCAACAAGTAGTTCCCTCCATCTAGTCCTCAGTGAGGCAAATATTGAGTGGCGCGCTTCACCCAACATCAAGATGAAGGAAATCTAACACAAACACATAATGAACAATATCACATAATAATCTTTATCTCAATTCAATCTCATACTAGGGTTTTGCCATCTCCCCAAGAACAAAGGAAACTACTCACACATGAAGGCAATCAACATCATGGATAGAATATGGATGAAGTATGATGATACAATTGAAGATAAGTGCAAATCCAAGATTCAATCTAGAATTACAACAAGTAACCAAAGGGGATCGGTGATGGACACGTTGTTGATGAAGATGACGATGCAGATCGATGTGGAGGCCTTAAATATCCTAGTCCCTTCTCCTCTTATGTGATGGTGATGGTGTAGATCTGATTGGAGGCATCTATGGCGGTGGCATGACGGCAGGGCTCCACCATGGTGGAGGATATGGCTTCATGGCTCTCTCTTGGGCCCTCCCTCCTTTATATAGGCCTTGGGGGTGCCCTAGGGTTCCCCCAATACCGTCATATGACTTTGGGAAGGTTCTGGGGATTCTCTAGGGCGAAATCCCGTTGTTTGTGACCTTTTTCACAACTATACAGGCGTAACTATACGGCTGGAAAAAGGCTTCCGGTCGTATAGTTGTTCTCAAACCTTCAGTGTGCCGTAGTGTTTTTCCCACCATTTCTTCATACGAACTCCGTTTTGGGTGTTCTTGGGCTCGTTGAGTTCATATCATCGAGGGCTACAACCCCATGGTCTTGCATATTTATTTTGAGAAGTTGGAAAAATGCACTTTTCCAACCTCTCAAATGGCTAAGTCTGGTCCCTGCAGCTCCTCCATACTATGCTCTCTTTGTTCCTCTTGCCTTTGTTTTATCCATAATCATCATCAACACCTACACACATGTAATAGACAAGGAAAGTGATAAAATTCTACCTAAACTACTAAATGTGCAAAGCTCATATGAAAGTAAATGAGAACTAGAAGTCATGCATATAAGGCATAGCTATAGCTAGAAGAAACATGATATGAGAGATAAATGGCACATTTTATATGGCTAAAAGAGGTGGTATTTCATAGCCATCAACTTCCCCAAGCTAGACCTTGCTCGTCCTCGAGCAGGAAGGGTCGGTAATAAATTAATTGTTGTGAAATAGCTTATCATTGGAAATCAATGCCTTGCATCCTCATTTCTTCTACAAGCTTGAAGAGAGAAAACATGTATTCATACAAGGAAACACAAGCTCAGTTATAAAGACACTAAAGATTCATAAAAACTTATATGCTCCATGTCAACAATGAATCTACTTGCAGACAAACTTGTGATCCTCTTATTGCACCTTTTGTATAACTTTTCATATCATCATTTTTTATGAGGCAAAACTTAGTCACAAATAGATGTCAAGCATAAATAGGAATAAAGCTACCCAATCATGTCATCTAGTTAAGGCTCTCAAGTGCAAACATCAGTTATTGAGCTTTTAGAAAGTTTATCTCTTAGTAACGAGATTTATGTGAAAAGGAAATGCAAGAGCATGTCAAAAGAAGCATAGCATTAGAGTGTCTCATTTGATCATCCACATCAATGAATCATGGCTATCAAACACTCATTTTCTATTCTTTGTCTTTCTAAAACTTCAGTTCATCAGTAATGAGATCATGCCAAAACTTAGTGTGTTTAATCAGACTGTGCAGGCTAAGAATGGATACTCGTGACCATTACCAAGGTTTACCTTTTCGGTATAATGATTTCTCATAACGGCCAGAGCAATATTACCTCTTTTGCTTTGAACGCAGGCCCATGAGAATACCAATGCATACCCAAATATAGCATTTCTGCTACATATGTTGGGCAACTCATAGCCAAACACCAAGAGTTTCCTCTTTTTGGACTGTTCAAAGGCCAACGGAGTTGTTAGCATCCCATGTTGTGCAACAGTGGTGCATACACGCATAAAGCAATATCATACTTTAATCAGCAAGTCAAGATTTGGCATGCATCTCAATTACCGCTAAATATTAGTTTCTTCAAACAAATCATTTCAAAGAGTACTATCAAGTCGATCATCACATCTATGGTGTTGAGTATCTTTAAGACTAAACTCTTAAGACAATTAAACAACACCTTATTTAGCATAGAACTCAAAACTTCGAAATATCATTTCCAATTGATAACTCCTTCCGTAAGCAAACTATCAAGTCTATTGTTTTGACATTATGGGGTCGAGCATAACCTATTCATTTAAGACGAGGCTATTTAGTGACAACCAACAAATTTCAAAAGATCTTGATCAAGTATTCATTCTTTCCAAGTGTAGAGATTGTGGCAATGTTTTCCAGGGGATCACAAATAGTGTGACAAGCTTGATAAACAATTTGGCAAGATGCATACAAGCTCTAAGTCAACTCCTATGGTGCATTATCATGAGCAAGTGTATCCCCATATGAATACAGAACTAGACTCACTTTAAACAAGCATTCAAAAACAGCGGGATACATGATTGCATTAAACCTTCATCAAATACGAATCATTGCACAAGACTCTACACATGCAGAAGTAACCTCCCCAAGCTTGGAACTTTGCAAGAACCAAACTTGAGTATATCACCAAAACAAAAGAGAAAATACAGTTTCCAAAAGAGAGTGTGATAAGTGGTTACCTCCCCAAGCTTAGTTGAAAACAAGGGTGACACACTTTACCATTGAGGTACAAGTAACCTCTCTTTTGATGGACAAAGAACCTTTGCTTCAACATGTATTTCTTGATATGGCCCGGTGTGCCTTCCTTGAGGACCCGCTTAAAAACTAAAAAGAAAACGAAATATTTTTTGTGTTTCTGAAGACACGGGTTTTAGCTCACAAGTGATAAAAATACAAGTCCCACTGACTCGGTTCATCAACCTAAGCACCACGCTTAAGTCAAGAAACTAATTCTAGAAGATGCCTCTCCTAGATTGTGATGAGGTGCAAGCGAAATAGGATACGAGACACGAGTGTGCAGCCCCTATGCGCTTATTAAAAGAGGTTTGACTTGGAAGGTTTTACCAGACACTGATTGTCGAAGCGTTGAATTGAAACAACCAAGTGGCTCATGTGAGTGTTTGCACGGTCAGTACTACCGTACACATCATCACACAAGGTTCGAGTCCCTACGAAAATAACACACAAAAAAATGCATCGGTTTGGTATACGAACATAGTTCGTTTACCCACCAACAAAAGGAAAGTAAAAAAGAAAACATGAACTTCTATAGAGAATTATAGTCTAGGAGGTTTCTGAGGTAGAATTTTATTGCTTATTTGAGCAATGGTTACCTTCCAGTTGGCGTTTGAGGGGTTTTCCCAACTATAAGGGCGCAACTATACGACCGGACCAAAAAGGTCCCACCATATAGTTGGTCATTAAACTTACTGTACCTTTTAAAAGAAATTTGACGAAGGCATCGATATCTATACGGCCAGAACTATACGGTCGAAATTTTTATTCCTACCATATAGCTGCTCATTAAACCTTATGCATACTTTGGAAGAAATTTACAAAGGCATCGATATCTATACGGCCAAAATTTTTATTCCCGCCATATAGTTAGTCGTTGAACTCTCAGTAGATATGAAAGAAATATTGTCGATGGCAAAGATATCTATATGACCAGAACTATACGGCCGGAATTTGTATTCCCGTCGTATAGTTGGTCGTTAAACTCTCAGTACATATGAAAGAAAAATTGTCGATGGCAAAGATATCTATACGACCGGAACTATACAAGTAGAATTTTTATTCCTGCTGTATAGTTGGTCGTTAAACTTTCTGTATGCATCAAAAAAATTCCATTTCTTCGAAAATTATTTATTTTCCTGTAACTTAGCGAAACACCATGTTTTGATAGTAAAATAACAACTTTAATTTTCGACCAACAACAGCATGTATAAAATGGGATTTAAGTACAACCGAGTTATGCAACACATAGTAACAATAAATTCTACCTTTCGAAAACTACAACAAGATAACTCTAATAGCAAATCATGCATAGAATAAAAATGCCAATGCAACATGAATGCATCAAGACTCAAGACACAAAACTAAGAAAGACACCTAATGATTTCCGGGTTGCCTCCTGGGAAGCGCTTTCTTATAACCAAGGAGCCAGGCTTTTCTCCAATATGATTTCAATAGATAAGAGCCAGAGAATTATTTATTCTTACCTCCAAAACAGGTTTGGAGCACTTATTATTATAGCCTGGTCGAAGTCTCACCCGCTTGCGGTGCATCGGAGTCTTGTAGATAAATGTGTTATTCCTCACAAATGATGATTGATGCACCATGTGTGGTGAGCATACCTCCCTAGATAGATTCAACAAAAGGATTAGATATTTACTGTAAAGTCAAACATTTTACCTTTGATAGCATCATCGGGATACAATTCATAGTACTCTTCTTGGGCTACACTATCACGAGCAAACACTTCATAATACTCATCTTTAACAACAAGGAAAAATTCAAAAGTGTCTCTATTCTCTAGTTCATCACCCTTACTATCAAGTTCATCAGTTCTAGAGTTATCAATCCAATCACAAAAAGAAGCATCATCAACAAATGATTCATCAAAGATGTGCTCTCCCAAAACCTGCTCATTAATACTACAAGGATTTATCTCTAGTTCATCATTATTAGTGTTCTCCAAATGAGTATCTAGGCATAAAGCCTCCACAGATAAATTATCTTCAGTTTCCACACAATAAGAATGATTACTAGAGACTGAGGCATCATAAACAGACTTATTATTAGTAGAATGATGTTTGTCTTAAACCTCACCTTTTTGGTATTCCTCCTCGTTATCCAGTGGTTCCTGCAAAATGTTAGTTTCGGGAACTATTGTTTTACATAGCTCCTTACTCTTTATCACAAGTGCATTCCCACTAAAATGTTCTTGACAATAATTGACAATATAATCCATTATATTATGATACCTTGCTAGATCCTCATTATTGCTACTTTTCATAATAATACCAATTTTCCTAAGCAGCTCATGAGACCCTTCATAAACTATGTATTCCAAGAGTTTAACATTATTACTGTTTATGTGAGTATTGGTTGATAAAAATTCTTTAAAGAGAGGAATGCATTCATAATCATAAAGCTTGTTAGGCTTACCATTATATTGCCTCATCCCTTCGAATAAATTTAACAAATTATCAGAACACTAATCCACCTACTCCCACATGTCCATTAGTCGCATATCCTCAAGGATTAGTGGTTATTCTTCGTGTTCATGTTCTTCTTGGGAAGGAACTTCGTCCTTCTCCAATCAGATTTCCTGCAAACAAGTAACTTTGTGCGCCATGCTCATAATAAGTGTATTCTCACTAAAACGTTCATGAGAATACCAAGAAGTATTTTGCAGGATTTTATAAGCTGTTTTTATGAGAACACTATCTTCATTATTAATACGTGATATGGCATGTATTATCAACTCATGGGCACCTTCAAAGATAATATACTCTAATACTTCACTAGTAACATCACCATTATTATAAGACACTAAAGATTGATTAAAGGTATCAGAGCATTGAAAACGAAAGTAGTGCCCAAGTTTCATACATTGAGGACATATTATTGGATCGTCTATCATATCCGAAGAAAATAACTTTTTAGCATATTCTACTATTTGGGAATACATTTCTCTTACCATCATATTGCTCACTAGTTCGTCAAAATACTCATCCTCCTCTTCCATGAGGATTCCTATCCCATGTTAATTGCATCACAATATTCATAGAAAGATTCATATTTTAGTCCCTCACCAAAATCCCCAAAATCACTGTCTAGGCACGAATCATCCTCAGAACAATCATCATAAGTTTGGGACTTATATAAATCATTACTAGGTAATGAGATATCATTTGCATGCATACTATTTGTGTGTGGAAAGTTATTTTCAGAACTAGGAGATTCAAGTGGTTGATCAAGTTGCTCCTCTTCATTCTTACTAAGATAATTTGTGAGTAGCTCAGCGATAGTCTTACCTTCGGGCTTACCTTCCACTAGTTGAGAGGGTGCACATAAAGTGCCACCTTTTTATTGACAACATGTTCCGGTGGTTTAGGTGGAGGCTTTTTGAGTGGAGTTCCCTCCGCATAATCTTTTGGAGCACCCTGCAAAAGGTTAGATTCTTCCATGGTAGCTTTAATCCGCCCAACAATAAATTCATTATCATGGAAGTTATCTTGGCAATAGCAGAATATATGGTGAACTTCATTATAGATCATATCGAGTGGATTACTTTCTACATGTATATCTCCTAAACAAAATAACAACTCTTTGCAACCAGTAAAAAGCACAAATTGGAATGTTTCCTCCCTAGCAAGGAGGCATTTAAACTCATCTCTATTATAGTCTGCTAGTTCGGTATCAAAATAATTATACTTACATTGATAATTGAGGTGATCTGGAGATCCACAATAATCACAACATAATTGATAAGAGGTACATAGTGTGGATGAATACTTGTCCACCCAAGTCAACCATTCTTTTAGTATGCCTTTCCTCTTATGAATATCTCCCAAAGTACTTCCCTTTGACTCCTTCATTATAGATTTCATCTGTTGGAAGGTAGTTATCTCGGAAGACATAATTAGTAACAAATATTTTTATGGGTTTTTGGTTAGTAAACAAAAGCAAAATACAAATGTAGCAAAAAAAGAAAGCTTAAAACAAAATCTAGAAAAAATAAAATAAATAAACAAAAGCTAAAAGACCTATAGCGCTTAGCTCCCCGGCAACGGCGCCAGAAAATAGCTTGATGACTGCAAGTGTACAGATCGTTTGTAGCTAGTTTCAAAATAAAGATATCGATCCCACAGGGAGCAGGAGTCTGAAGTCTAGTAACTCTTTGAACTAAATACTGAAATAGTAATGCTAAATAATGTTCTAAGTAACAAGATAAAATGCGAGTTTTGTGTAAATGATATTTTTGAGTTTTCAAATAAGAGAACAATAAGTAAACTAAAGCTATAAGTAAACAAGAGCATTCAAGTATTATTATGAAAGTTTGCATGATGATGGAAAGATTTCTCAGGGAGTAGTAGATCCACCGCTAGTAATTAGAAAAAGTGATCCAAATTATTATAATGAATAAGACCATTTATGATATGTGTGGGAGGAGCTCCATATATGGACGAATAGCCAGCAACCGCTGCACACATCATCCGTCATAACCACAATAGACAGCAATCGACATCAATCAAATTACTGCAGTATAAGGGACTTTACCCCGTAGGAGGTATCCCATGGCATGGACAATGTTCCGTGAGTTCTCCTCGGTTCCCAAGTTGATACGTAAGGAATGACAACAACTTTATAGTCACCTTAAGTGATATCATTCCTCCGTCTACCAACAAGTAGTTCCCTCCATCTAGTCCTCAGTGAGGCAAATATTGAGTGGCGTGCTTCACCCAACATCAAGATGAAGGAAATCTAACACAGACACATAATGAACAATATCACATAATAATCTTTATCTCAATTCAATATCATACTAGGGTTTCTCCTTCTCCCCAAGAACAAAGGAAACTACTCACACATGAAGGCAATCAACATCATGGATAGAATATGGATGAAGTATGATGATACAATTGAAGATAAGTGCAAATCCAAGATTCAATCTAGAATTACAACAAGTAACCAAAGGGGATCGGTGATGGAGACGTTGTTGATGAAGATGATGATGTAGATCGATGTGGAGGCCTTCAAGATCCTAGTCCCTTCTCCTCTTATGTGATGGTGATGGTGTAGATCTGATTGGAGGCAGCTATGGCGGTGGCACGGCGGCAGGGCTCCGCTGTGGTGGAGGATATGGCTTCTTGGCTCTCTCTTGGGTCCTCCCTCCTTTATATAGGCCTTGGGGGTGCCCTAGGGTTCCCCCAATACCGTCATATGACTTTGGAATGGTTCTTGGGCTTCTCTGGGGCGAAATCCCGTCATGTGCGACCTTTTTTCGCAACTATACGTGTGCAACTATATAGCCGGAAAAAGGCTTCTGGTCGTATAGTTGCTCGTCAAACTTTCGGTATGCCGCAGTGTTTTGGCCGTCATTTCTTCATACAAACTCTGTTTTGAGTGTTCTTGGGATCATTGAGTTCGCCTCATCGAGAGCTACAACCCCATTGTATTGGATATTTATTTTGAGAAGTTGGAAAAAATCACTTTTCCAACCTCTCAAATGGCTAATCTAGTCCCTGCAGCTCCTCCATACTATGCTCTCTTTGTTACTCTTGCCTTTATTTTATACATAATCATCATCAACACCTACACACATGCCATAGAAAAGGAAATTGATAAAATTCCACCTAAACTACTAAATGTGCAAAGCTCATATGAAAGTAAATGAGAACTAGAAGTCATACATATAAGGCATAACTATAGCTAGAAGAAACATGATATGAGAGATAACTGGTACATTTTATATGGCTAAAAGTTTCACATCCATCAGTGCACCCTCGTTGACAAAACTATGGCCAACTTGGGGTTGCGCTCGGCTCGGGACCCCGAGCCCGAGCCCTCACCACGTTGGCACTTGCTCTTGCGAAAGATGTTACCGATTTTGTTCATCGTGATGCACTAAAAAAATTCACCATAAAACCTTAGGCATATAGTTTCTACATGATATATGAACGATCCTACGTGGAAAAATTCTATCCTAACATGAGAAATCGATAGGAAAAACAAGATAAGCTTGAGTTCATCCACTAGATCAATGTGAGAGTTTCAACCATGGAAATATGAAAATAAAGCATGGATAGGGAGAGAAACATACCGATCTGTTGATTCCCCCACTCAAACAAATGAAATCCATGAAGAATCAAGAGTTCTAGGTGGATTTTGAGAGGTTTGGAGAGAGAATATGAAAGCAATAATGAGGAGGGGTGAGAGACCTAGCCGCCCCGGTGCGATTTTGTGGTTGCACCAAACTATACGACCGGAACTATACGGGCGGGATATGTTGTTCCGCCCGTATAGTTGCGGCGGCGCTGCCAACTACAGTTTCTTTACGCGGAAAACAGCTATATGGACGCAACTATACGACCGGATCGCAATAATCCCGCTATATAGTTGGTCGTTAAACCGTCTATAACCTCGAGATAAATTTCTAAAACAGGCATCGATATCTATACGACCGGAACTATACGGCTGGAATTTTTATTTCCGATGTATAGTTGGTTGTTAAACCGTCAGTATCTTTGGGATAAATTTCTAAGACAGGCATCGATATCTATACGAACAAAGCTATACAGCCAAAAAATTATTCCGCCGTATAGTTGGTCGTTAAACTCTCTGTACCTTTCAGAAGATTTTGTACGAAGGCATCAATATTTGTACGATCGGAACTAGACGGCCGGAATTTTTATTCCCACTGTATAGTTGGTCATTAAATTCTCCGTGTCTTCGAATAAAATTTGTTGATGGCAAAGATATCTATATGACCGGAACTATACGGTCGAAATTTTTATTCCCGCCGTATAGTTGGTCGTTAAACCATCAGTAGTCATCAAAATTTTTCTATTTCTTCGAGAATACCTTCTTATACCGAAACTTAGCGAAATACCTTATTTTTGACAAAAAATTGATAGTTGAAACTGTCGACCAACATTAGTGTATGAAGAGCAGGATTTTAGTTTTTGTAGATAAAACTGAAACTTTTATTTTTATTCTTATTCTATACTCATTCAATCGATGTTTCTACTACTTTTTGACAGTTGCATCTTCACGGGCGCGCTTCCGCAAGAATGTCTATGAAAAAGTTGTAGGAATGCGATAAACTTTTTATTTTATTTTATTGATGAGATGGGTTGGCTCCCATTAAGCATTTTATTAAGAATGGTTGAGTAACTCAACATCTTCTCTGTTCTCGAATTCTTACCTTGGGTTGCCCCTTATCAAAGGCACTTACCACATGAACTCGTTTTGCCGGTGGAATATATCTTTCTCCTGCTTCTAGCTTCTTTGGAAAATACTGGATGATTTCAGCATCATAAACATTGAAGATTATCTTTCCCTTAGCATAATCAACTGATGCCCCTGCAGTACTAAGGAAAAGTCTTCTAAGTATTATAGATAATTTTTCATACTCTGACATCTCAAGAATAATAAAATCAGTGGGAATAACATGCTCATCTATTCTAAGTAGAACATCCTCAATCATACCAATGGGTTGTTTAGTGGACTTGTCAGCCATCTGTAAAGTGATAGTAGTAGGAGAATACTCCCCTAATCCTAACCTTTTATAGAGGGAGTATGGCATTACACTAACTCCTGCACCTAGATCACACAAGGCATTGTGAATATCAGTTTTGCCTATTGAGCATGAAATAGTTGGTATTCTGGGATCTCCAGATTTAGACAAAAGCTTCCCATTAGCAGGATAACTAGTTACCATGGCAATAGTTTCAGTTATTTCTTTCTTTCTACTAAGAATATCACGGAGGAATTTAGAATAGGTAGGAACTTTAGTTGCATCTACAAATGGAATTTCTAGACGAAGGTCACTAAGTGCATTTGTAAAAGAATCATAAATTACCTGATCTGGTGTTTTCTTTTTCGATCTGGATAAGGAAGCTTTTTCTCACCTGACTTATTCTTGTCTTTTACCTTTTGTGGGGGGTCAAGCTCTTTTGTTGCTTTCTTTTATTGTTGCTTATTGCTTTTCTTCTTTTCTACTACAACAACTTCATCTTACTTGCTTATCTCTTTTTCTTCTCTTGGATCAACCGTCTCCGCATCAGAGTCATAACAATCATCTTGAGCATCATTTTGGTCCTCCTTGGTTTGATCTTGTGTTTCTTGAGCAGTTTCATCTTGAGGATCCACCAATGTATCATCTTCTTGTCTTGCTTCGAGCAACGCTTTTTCCTTTCGCTCTTTTTTAGCTTCATATTCTGGTGGTCCTAATGGTCCTATAACAACTGCACCTCTTCTTGTAACAACATTAGTAGAAACAGGAATATCTCTATCATCTTGAAGAAATATTTGATAACCAGATGCTATTTGTTCAGTTTCAATCATACTAAGATACTTGTGAAATAATTTTATTTCGTGGCCAATCTCATCATAGTTTTCCGTGAGTTCTGCTAAAATCTTTTTGTGTTTTTGAAAGTGCTTATGCAGGTTATTATGAGATTTTGTTTGTCGATGTTTTAATTCTTGAAAAACTTTTCTAGTTTCATCTTCTTCAGTTAAAACTTGTAACAAGTCTACTTTATTTTCCTTAACAAGTTTAGAAGGTATACCTTTTTCCTTCATTGTTTTGCGTACTTCAGGCATAAGATCAGGAGTTATCCGAAGTATCCTTTTTTCCGGCATAGTGCCAAAATCAGGGTTATATAAAGAATCATTCTTAGCCCTAGTAGACATCAATTCCAAACATTCTTTAATAGTTAGAGTGTTATCGATACTCCTGCTGAGAAGTCAAGCAACTCTCTACATTGAGTATTAAGACCGTGGTAAAATAAATGGCAAATAGTCGATTCAGAATAGCCATGATTGGGAATGCTATTGATCATTCCAAAGAATCTATCCCAGGCTTGGGGGTAGTTTTCTCCCATGTTCTGACTAAAGTTGCCTATATTCTTTCTTAGTTCAGTTACCTTTTTAAAAGGATTGAACCTATTTATGAACTTAACAATGCAGTTTTCCCAACATTTAATGTAATGGTGAGGGAGAGAATATAACCAGTCTAGAGCTTTACCTTTAAGAGACCAACGAAATAATTTTAGACGAGAGAAGTGTAACATCCCAAAACTTTAATCCAAGTTGATCAAGATCCAAATCATCAAAACTAGGGTTAACAAAAACTTTTCCATTTCAAAATATGAAAGCATTCATGTGTATGTGCATTTAAATTAGGAGTTGATTTGAATTGCCATGGTTCTGTGATTCATTGCTTGTAAAATGATTCTTAGGTGAAATAAACATCATCTAAATCATTCCCAAACTTTTCCCAAAGAAAAAACAACTCAAAATGAATAATTGAAGTGAATGGTCATTTTGGCCAAATTAACTATCATGCCTACTTTGGCTATTCCTAGTACTCAAAACCTAACAGAAACAAATGTGGATCTTTACACCCCTTGCTAGTACACATAATGAGGTACCAAGGCCCACTTTGTGATCTGCTAAAAACATTCAAATACTAATTTTAAATGATAGTTTAAAATTGAATCTATTTCATAGGGGATAGGGGAAGATCCCACTATTTCAAAAACCACTCAAACGAGCTCAATTTTCAAAACCCAAGCGACCACAGAGTCTCAAGCTTATGCCTAGCACACCCACCAAAAATCTTTTCAAAATTCAAAAAGAATGTTCTTGTGGCCATTTCAGCAAACACTTGGCAGGCAGAATTCAAACAAAACCAAATTCACTATTTTGAATAGTGTTCTGGCCAAACTTGTCTCCCATTTGACCCCCATTTGCTCCCATTGTCTCCTAATGATCTAACCAGGACCTAACTACCCCATCCCCTACCTCCTAGCAGCATGGCCATGCCAAGCCAAGCCCCAACTCGCCGGCCGACCATGCCATCACCCTAGCAGACCACCTCCCCCTCTCTCTCCATGTCTAGTAGCTAGCCAGCACCTCACCGCCGCCCACTGTCCCCTCCCCGAGCCAGTCCCAGCCGTGGACCATCGAGAAATTCCCGCGCCCAATGCCACCGCGCCATGCCGAAACGCACTGCTAAGCCGCCCAGCCCACCGTGTCACCACGACCCAGGGAGCATGCCAGACACCCCCATTCGCCGTCCAACGCCTCACAGCCACCGCTCGCCGTGGACACCACCGCCTCTGCCGCTCAGAGCGCCAGCTCTACCCGACCACTTACCACTGCCCCTAAGCCAGCATTAAAGTCCTAGAGCACCGCCAGGAGACCGTGTGTCAATCACCACGCTCAGCCATGCCGCTAGCAGCCCGTAGCCATGTCGCCACCGTTGCCTGCCCATCCCGCTCGGTCTCGCCATCGAGCTTATAAAAGGTGGGCACTCCCAGCCGTTTGCAGCACACCACTCCACTCCCTGCACCTCACTGATCGTCCCACACCTCTAGCCAGAGCACGGGGAGCAGCAACTCGCCAGAATTGTACCGGAGCAGGCCGCCTCTGGAGGAGGAGAAGGGCGCCACTGATTGCGACCACCCCCGGAGCTGCCTCGACCGTCCCTGAGCTTGCCGTCGACCACCAGTCCGTTTGCCCGCCTCGCCATCGTCGCTGGAGCCCTGGTACGCCCCCTATGCACCCCCACCGAGCCTCTAGGGTTAGAGCTCGCCGGCGACAGGTCTGTCGTCGACGACGATCCCCAACCATTGATCCCCACTCTAATCCAACGTCCCACATCGCCCTGTACCGCTTCGCGCGTTATGAGCCACTGACTGGTGGACCCCCTGTCAACTGAGCCCCGCGCTGCGGAGTGACACTGGGCTGGCCCGTTAGAGTTTCCCACGCGACGCAGTTAGTTTGAATTAGGATTTTTCTTTTTAGTTTAAACTTAGTTTTGTCTCTGATTTTGAAAATCAATTCAGAGCGATTTACAAATCGAAATTGCATGAAACCAATTTTGCCTGAAAGGTATTGAAATGATCTATCCAAGCCCGTTGGATTTAATTCAATTAGAGTTATAGATCTATCCTAGTAAAAATAACAAAACAGAAGCATTTGCACCTTGCAACATTTTTATAAAATCAACTAAGATAGATTTTGAGTTGATTCCAACTCTCAAAAATCACATTTCATCATACCTATCTGAATATGTAATAATATTAAGGTTTACATGCAGCAACTTTGGACTAGTACCAAAATAATGCTATATAGGCATTTCTAGTCACTTTAAATCATTAAATAATGAACTTAAACCAAAGTAATTATGATCCAACCCTTAAATCACATTCCCACATGTTAGAATATGTGGTGATGACATGTGTCCACATGATCCCATATTTTAAGTGGTGAATATTAAATCTTAGTTAATTTTTCAATGAGTAGAAATTACTTTTCTAAATTGAAAAGAGTGAAACTAGTTAATAAAACTTGTGATGCTTGTGATAATAATAGATCATCAAATGTGTGTCTTAGAATGCTAATTAGACTAGTTAAGTATTGTTTGGTGATTGTGTACTCCGTATGTATTTATAGACGATAGTACCGACCAAGTCTATGAGGAGGAGGAGTTCTACCAAGAAGAAGAAGAAAACTTCAACCACTGCACCAACCAAGGCAAGCTATTGTAGCAAACTAGAATTAAGCTAGTTAACTTGATCCAAGATGCTATAGGCATGCTTGAGTCATATCACTTTGACTATTAGTTACCCCAAGTATTATCTTCAAGCTTTACTTCCTTTACTTTACCCAAAATCTTTACTTGTTTTGAAGGTAGCATAAAGAGTATAAAACTTGACGTATTTAGAACTCTTTTAGATGCAATTCTATGGCATGAGATTGAAACCATCTTTCCACCTCAGTGAACACTCTTAACTTAGTAGTTTAGAGTAGATCAAAAACTTGAGTCACTTTAGATGGGAACACTTGGTGAAAATGAATTATGAAAACCTTGGAATGATGAGTCATTATATTGAAATGTTTTGACATGTGTTAAGAAACACAAATGGTTTATGATGATGAAAATGATGGGGCATGTGCCTTAACCCTTTATTAAAACTGATGGTTCGATTCGGATGCGATACCATTCCAAATTTACCGTACAACCACACTACCTGAATTGGGTAAGGCTTAGCTGAAAATTTATATGCATTAGTATTAGTTCCCTCGCGGGAGAGGTTTGAGCTGAGGCTACCTCTCAATGTTGTCCACCTATGCAGTGCCCAAGATGACTGATGGTCATGGTTGGGAGGCCATTCTCATAGGAGAGGTGCTTATACTAGGGTGTGTAAAGGGAAGGTTATGTTTGATTATCTGCATACTAAGTATGATGATTCAGGGTTATCCCTGACAGATGTATCGAATCTTGTGGTGAAAGTGTACCACCTCTGTAGAGTGTCAAACTATTCGAATAGCCGCGTCTACGGTTATGGACAGTTGGAATGGCCATACTGTTTCGTTGTCAGATGTTTTCAAAATAACTTATGAAATGAATGATGAATCTTGACTTGACCACAACAGGGTTGTGTTTATGACAATAGCTTCCTAACTTAAGTGATTCTAGAACTTTATTTTATCTTTCTTTGCTTCTGAACTCATCTTAGGTTTCAAACTTAACCTTGTAGTTAAACATAGAGTTAGCACTTTAGCTTAGCACTATCTTACTTGTTAGTGGTAGTTTGCGAGTACTTAAAGAGTACTCATGGCTTTTGTCCCTGGCTATTCTCATGGCCAGACTATGAAGGAGACTACCAAGATGATGGCCAGCAGGACGGCTATGATAACTAGGACTATCGCCGTCGACATTGCCCCTGAAGATGGACCCCACCGCTATGCTTATCTTTTATTTCTGCTGCTTGTTGTATTAAGACTGGATCATGAGATCCTTATTTGTGTAAGACCTTATGTATGGTTTGTAATGGATGATGTACTATGATATCCAATCTGTTATGTCTCGCAAAAATGGTAATCCCGGGATTGCGAGATATGGCATAACGGGCATCTGGGATTAAAAATCCGGGTGTTGAAAAGTTGGTATCGGAGCCATACTGACCATAGGAGACCCTAGTTAGAATGGACGTCCGAACAAAAAAACTTAGTTTCAAAACCAAAGTGAGTATTTACGAAAAACTATCTCCTCTCTTATCCTTGTGGATTCATTCTTTCTCAAAAATTCATGTTCCTCAAAATTCTTACATTACTTAAAATTTGACACACTTGATCACTTCACTAATTTCCTCATCCTAAATTCTTGTAGATGGAGACTCTGTTCAACAAGTTTTACCAGTTGGGAAATGAAGGTCAGCTGATCTTCGAGAGGAATCTGGATTCGCTGTCGGAGTTACTGGGCCGCCCACATCCAGAGTTTCTTGGAGCTCAACTTCTAGGACCCCTAGAAGGAGACTTATAGTGGCTAGTCACCATGGACCTTAGAGGAAGCATCGAAGCACCAACTTCTAGGAGAATTCAGTTCTCTGTGAGAGAGAACAACTGGCTAGATGGATTAGCCAGGGCAATGCATGAAGCTCTCGCACGTCTATGTGCCCTCAGCGTCAACCAACTCCAAGGAACCCGTTTTGTTCGCTATGAAAGACGTGACTTCATGGGAATGCCGATGGAGATGACAAGTCACCCAGAGTTGAGGCGTCAAGTGGAGAATCTTGACTTCTTGCTTCACGACAGACAACAGGAACTAGACAATGCCAGAGAGTTAGCCAACCAGAATTGTGCCATTGCCGACCAGAAGGCCCAGACTTTCACACTACTCGTCCAAGATCGCCAGTCTCTTCGCCGCCAGCATGCAAAGAAGGATCGCACTATCGCCCGTCTTCGCAAGAAGGTGACCAACCTCGAGAAGACCGCCAAGGAGCAGGAAGCTTAGCTTGCCGCAAAGGAGGAAGAAGAGGAGGGTGAAGACATCCATGGAGACATGGATTCTTACCTCAGCAACGATGATGACTTTCTAGAGGAGGATGCCGTGGACTTCTACACTGACGATGAGGACTCCGAATTCATCGACGATGAGTAGATGCACGAGAGCACTATCGTAGCATGAGATGTATCGGCCCCACTGTATCATAGCTTGTAGAATGGTTCTTCAAACCATCTATTTTTCCCTTTTGATTGTTGTGGTGTGTGTTGTATCGTGTGCTTGTTTGCATGAATGAAAATGAAGTTAGTTGAAAAACCTGAGTCTAACTCAAAGTTTTAGCTTTGACAACCAAAACCATGAATCTTAGAATTTCCCTCTTACCCCTATATCTATCTCAATCTTCAGATGACTCGTGGAAACCAAGGAGGGAGCAGCTCGTCGCAAGACCCAATGCTGCAGATCTTGCAGAATCTCATCGCAAACCGTGAAGCAAGCCGGGCAGAGCGCCAAGCTAACTTAGCAACACTTCAACAGATCGCCCAGATGGCTCTCAACAACCAAGGGCATGGAAATCAGGATCACCAGGGATCCAAACTCAAAAAATTTCAGAACACCAATCTCCCAATCTTCAACCAATCTGAAAACCCATTAGATGCTGATGACTAGTTACAGACAATGGAAAACAACTTAGAAGTTGCAAGAGTTGATGAAAATGAGAAAGTTCTCTTCGCCACTCACTATCTGGCGGGAGATGCAAGAGCTTGGTGGAATAGTATCCACAACATGAACCATGGTCAAGTGATGACCTGGGAAGCATTCAAAGTCAAGTTTAGCCGCACCCACGTGTCGCAAGGTCTAGTCAATAGGATGAGAGATGAATTCCGTGAACTGAAGCAAGGAAGATTGACTATAGTAGAGTACCGTGACAAATTCTTGTCACTTGCCAGATATGCACCGGATGAGATCAACACGGAGGCCAAGAAGAAAGAGAGATTCTTAAACGGACTGCACGATGAGATGCAGACTGTCCTCGTCAACATCCATTTCCAGGATCTCGAAGAGCTAGTCGACTTTGTCATTCAGATGGAAGGGAAGATTAACCAGGCAAACGACAACCGCAAGCGTCGTATGATGCAGCAGTCTGGATCCAGTAGTCAGCAGAAGTACCGTCCCAACCCCTCATCGGGATATGCACCAAGGAACAACTGACCCCCAACGTCTCACGCAAGCTACCCTAACCATAGCGGAGGCAATGGGAAATCCAGAGGAAACAATCACAACTCCAGCAATGCTAACAATTTCAACCGTGCACCTCCCAAGAGCAACAACAACAACAACAACACTGCACCCAGAACTGGAAGCAATGCTATACCTATCGCAGCAAAGGACAAGTCCCATATCACTTGTTTCGAGTGTGGAGTGAAGGGTCACTATTCCAATGAGTGTCCCAAGAAGACTGCCACCAATGCCAATGTGAATGCCCCAGCTCAGCAGCAACGTCGTGTTCAACCAGGAAGAAGATTTGCCCAGTGGAACCTCACAACCAATTAAGTCGCCTCTTCCACATGAACACAGAAGAAGCTCAGGAAGCGCCAGATGTAGTGCTGGGTATGTTTTCTGTCAACTCAGTTTTAGCAAGAGTGTTGTTTGATTCTGGATCATCGCATTCATTTGTGACCGAAGAATTTGCATGCACTAGTAAGATCCACCCAACCAACCTGAAGCATGTCATGATAGTTCAAATCCCCGGTTCAACAACCAAAGCTAGAAAAATTTGCAAAGCTGTGCCTATCAGAATACATGGGATAGATTTTTATGCCAACCTAATTGTACTTGGAACCAAAGGATTGGAGGTAGTACTAGGTATGGACTGGATTTCAAGGCATAAAGGACTGATAGACTATGCTAAGAAAGCCATCACCATGACCAGTAGCTCTAGAGTCACAGTAGAGCATATCTTTGAAACCTTGCCCCGTCAATTCAAGTGCAACAAGAGTCTAGCCCTACCCACCATAGACCAAGTCAGAGTAGTCTGTGAATACCCGACGTATTCCCAGATGAATTGCCAGGTATGCCCCCGGATAGGGATATTGAGTTCATCATCGAACTAATCCCTGGAACCGGACCCATAGCCCAGAGACCGTATAGCATGAACCCCTCAGAGTTAGTGGAACTGAAGAAGCAGTTGGATGCTATGTTAGAAAAAGGCTTGATTCAACCAAGCGCATCGCCATGGAGATCACCAGTGTTATTCATCGACAAGAAAGATGGAGGCAACCGTCTGTGCATAGATTACAGAAAGTTGAATGACGTTACCATCAAGAACAAGTACCATTTGCCAAAGATAGAGGATCTATTTGATCAATTGACTGGAGCACAGGTATTCTCAAAGATTGATCTTAGGACTGGTTATCACCAATTTAAGATTCGTGCAACGAATATTCCAAAGACTGCCTTTACTACTTGCTATGGTTTATACGAGTATACGGTTATGTCTTTTGGAATAACCAATGCCGCTGCTTATTTCATGAATCTCATGAATAAGATCTTTATGAATTTCCTAGATAAGTTTGTAGTTGTGTTTATCGATGACATCCTTATCTACTCCAAGTCAGAAGAAGAGCATGAGCAACATCTGAGAGTTATCCTAGAAACCCCGAGAGATCATCAGTTATATGCCAAGTTTAGCAAGTGTGAGTTTTGGCTGAAAGAAGTAGGATTCCTAGGACATATTGTGTCTGCCGGAGGAGTCTCTGTTGATCCCGCCAAGATCAAAGATGTCAAAGAATGGGAAGCCCCAACCACTCAAACACAAGTCCGTGCATTTATCGGATTAGCGGGATACTATCGCAAGTTCGTAGAAGGATTCTCGAGCATAGCCCGACCCATGACCCAATTGTTGAAGAAGGATAGGAAGTTTGAATGGACAGACAAATGTGAAGCTAGTTTCCAGGAGCTGAAAAAGAGATTGATATCAGCCCCAATATTGGTCATGCCAGACATCAAGAAGCCGTTTGATGTGTATTATGACGCATCCAAGATTGGTCTAGGATGTGTATTGATGCAAGAAGGCAAAGTCATTGCGTATCTGTCTCGACAACTGAAACAACATGAGAAGAACTATCCGACCCATGATCTAGAGCTAGCAACTGTGGTTCTAGCATTGAAGACATGGTGTCACTATCTGATGGGTAATTGCTATGAGATTTACTCAGATCGCAAGAGTTTAAAGTATATCTTTACTCAGAAAGAGTTGAATATGAGGCAAAGGAGATGGATAGAGTTAATCAAGGATTATGACCTTGACATTCACTATCACCCCGACAAAGCCAGTGTGGTAGCGGATGCTCTTAGCAGATTACCGTGTAGGCTAAACACCATGATCAAGGAGAAGCAGCCAAGTTTGTATGAAGAGTTGGAGCAATTCAGAACTGAATTAGTTAGCAAAGGATTCTTAGCTAGCATTGAACTTCAACCCACTTTGATTAGCCAAATAAAGGAAGCCCAGAAAGGAAATGAAAGTATCGACGAGATCAAACATCGTATTAGTACAAGAAAGGTACCTAGATTCATGGAAGATGAAGAAGGAGTGTTGTGGTACAAAGGACGTATCTGTGTGCCAGCAGATTTGGAGCTAAAGCAAGTTATCATGAAGGAAGCTCATGATACCCTTTATTCTATCCACCCCGGAGGAACGAAGATGTATCAGGATTTGAAAGAGCAATTTTGGTGGCACAAGATGAAGAGAGAAATCGGAAGCTACATCGCCAAGTGTGGCATCTGTCAAAGAGTCAAAGCAGAGCATCAGAGACCTGCAGGACTGTTGCAACCATTGCAGATTCCGGAATGGAAATGGGATTCCGTGGGAATGGACTTTATCACTGGTTTGCCTACTTCCAGTAGGGGAAATGACTCAATCTAGGTCATAGTTGATAGACTGTCCAAGGTAGCCCACTTTATACCTGTCAAGACTACCTATCAGAGTGCGAAGCTAGCAGAGCTATACATCACTAGAATTGTTAGTCTGCATGGAACCCCCAAGACCATATTATCAGATCGAGGAACCCAGTTTACCTCGAGATTTTGGTAGAAAGTTCAGGAAGGATTGGGAACCAAGTTGAACTTCAGCACCGCTTATCACCCGCAAACCGATGGACAGACTGAGAGAGTCAACCAGATCCTAGAAGATATGTTAAGAGCTTGTGTGTTGGAATATGGATCAAAATGGGAAGACTGCCTGCCTTTCACAGAATTTTCATATAACAACAGTTATGAAGCTAGTTTGCAGATGGCACCATTTGAATTCCTATACGGAAGGAAGTGCCGTACCCCTTTGAATTGGTCGCAAGTAGGAGAGAGTCAGATCTTTGGACCTGACATTCTCCGAGAAGCTGAAGAGAAGGTTCACAAAGTCCGTGAGCACCTCAAGACAGCCCAATCTAGACAGAAGAGTTATGCTGACAAGAGAAGGAGAGACCCGACTTTCAATGTCGAAGATTTTGTATATCTCAAGGTTTCACCATTGAAAGGAACCCAACGCTTTAGTCTGAAAGGAAAGTTAGCCCCCAGATATATCGGGCCCTTCAAAATTCTGAACCGTCGAGGAGAAGTATCATATCAACTGGAACTACCTGAGGAGATGTCAGCCATCCATAATGTGTTCCATATCTCGTTACTTCGCAAATGCTTGGAAGTGCCTGAGAAGACTGAAGTTTTCAAGAACATCGATCACAGAGTGGTAGAAATCAACAATGACCTGACATATCGTGAAGTGCCCATCCGTATCTTAGAGGAAGCCTACAGAACCACCAGGACCAAGAGCATCAAGTTTCTCAAGATTCAGTGGAGCAACCATACTGAGGAGGAAGCTACCTGGGAGCATGAAGATTACATTAGGACAGAGTTCCCAGATCTCTTTAGTTCCTAGTTTTCTTTGTAAATCTCGGGACGAGATTTTGTTTAAGGGGGAATGTTTGTAACATCCCAAAACTTTAATCCAAGTTGATCAAGATCCAAATCATCAAAACTAGGGTTAACAAAAACTTTTCCATTTCAAAATATGAAAGCATTCATGTGTATGTGCATTTAAATTAGGAGTTGATTTGAATTGCCATGGTTCTGTGATTCATTGCTTGTAAAATGATTCTTAGGTGAAATAAACATCATCTAAATCATTCCCAAACTTTTCCCAAAGAAAAAACAACTCAAAATGAATAATTGAAGTGAATGGTCATTTTGGTCAAATTAACTATCATGCCTACTTTGGCTATTCCTAGTACTCAAAGACCTAACAGAAACAAATGTGGATCTTTACACCCCTTGCTAGTACACATAATGAGGTACCAAGGCCCACTTTGTGATCTGCTAAAAACATTCAAATACTAATTTTAAATGACAGTTTAAAATTGAACTATTTCATATGGGAAGATCCCACTATTTCAAAAACCACTCAAACAAGCTCAATTTTCAAAACCCAAGCAACCACAGAGTCTCAAGCTTATGCCTAGCACACCCACCAAAACTCTTTTCAAAATTCAAAAAGAATGTTCTTGCAGCCATTTCATCAAACACTTGGCAGGCAGAATTCAAACAAAACCAAATTCACTATTTTGAATAGTGTTCTGGCCAAACTTGTCTCCCATTTGACCCCCATTTGCTCCCATTGTCTCCTAATGATCTAACCAGGACCTAACTACCCCATCCCCTACCTCCTAGCAGCATGGCCATGCCAAGCCGAGGTCCAACTCGCCGACCGACCATGCCATCACCCCAGCAGACCACCTCCCCCTCTCTCTCCATGTCTAGCAGCTAGCCAGCACCTCACCGCCGCCCACTGTCCCCTCCCCGAGCCAGGCCTAGCCGTGGACCACCGAGAAATTCCCGCGCCCAGTGCCACCACGCCATGCCGAGCACGCGCCAGAGCGCCGCACCTGGCACGCGTGCACAAGCTGCCGCTCGACCGCAGCCCGCGCCCACCATGTCGCCACGACCCAGAGAGCACGCCAGACACCCCCATTCGACGTCCAATGCCTCACAGCCACCGCTCGCCATGGACACCGCCGCCTCTACCGCTCAGAGCGCCAGCTCCACCCGACCGCTTACCCCGCCCCTAAGCCAGCATTAAAGTCCTAGAGCACCACCAGGAGACCGCGCGTCGGTCGCCACCCTCAGCCATGCCACTAGCAGCCCGTAGCCATGTTGCCACCATCGCCTGCCCATCCCTCCTGGTCTTGTCGTCGAGCCTATAAAAGGAGGGCACCCCCAGCCATTTGCAGCACACCACTCCACTCCCCTCACCTCACTGATCGTCCCACACCTCTAGCCAGAGCACGGGGAGCAGCAGCTCTCCGGAATTGTACCGGAGCAGGCCGCCTCTAGAGGAGAAGGGTGCTGCTGATTGCGACCACCCTCAGAGCTGCCTCGACCGTCCCTGAGCTCGCCGTCGACCACCCGTCCATTTGTCTACCTCACCGTTGTCGCTAGATCCCTGGTACGCCCCCTATGCACCCCCACCGAGCCGCTAGGGTTAGAGCTCGCCGGCGACAGGTCCGTCATCGACGACGATCCATAGCCGTTGATCCCCATTCTAATCCAACATGCCACATCTCCTATCATTACTGTGCCTATCCTGATCTTCCTCGGGTGAGCGCCCCAGTTTGTTGTTTACTACGTCTTCACCGCTTGCCGAGCGATTGGCCATGTCCATCAGCTGAGAAATTGTTTTGGGTATGACCCGTCCCATCTACTCAATGAATTCTCTCCGGCGAAGGTTGTCGTTGAAAGCATCAATCACCCTTTCATTTGATATAGCTTCATATGAGTTTTTGATGATGTTCTACCTTTGGATAAATGTTCATATTGGCTTCCCAGATTTATGCTTGCACGCCTGCAACTATTCTAAGGATGCGGGACGCTTGAACATGGATGTGAAATTTCAGATGAACTTATCCTTGAGGTCGTTCCAACTGCTGATGGATTTTTCGGGTAGCTGCCTAAGCCATGATCGGGCAGTGCTGCTCAGGTGCAGTTACACGCTCTGCATCGTGGTAGCTTTGGAGCCACCCTGGAGTCTGACGGTTTGTAGGTAATCAGCCAGCCAAGCCTTGGGTTCCTAGAGGCTGTTGTACTTATGGCGGTCATGAGGAAGTTTGAAATCCTTTGGTACTGGGGTCTTGTGAACCCGTTGGGTAAAGAAACTGGCCTCGCACAATTCATACTCACCCTCGCTTTCACTGTCATAGTATCTTCAGCTACTAGGCTCTTCCCTGGATCTGTTGATCCCGCATTGTGTAATGTCGTTTCTGGCATCATCCCATGGCTCGGGATTCAAAAAGTGCACCTGATGTGGTGATCGTGATCATCAGGTGTGTCCCACATGCCTAGGGTTGTTGCGACGACGTGGTGATTTGCGGGTTGCCGGGCGATTCCTTGTTCTCCTTATGTAAGGGATGCTCCCACCATGCCAAGGTTCTTGAGAGCGGAGCGATGGAGAGCTGCCCGGGGATCGTCGGGTGCAGGTTGAGTTGTGAGCAGATAGGTTTGGGCGGCGACAATGGCGGCTTGCACTGTTTTTTGCTTTTATGTGCCCTGCCTGATCCACTAACATGAAGGACAAGGCCAGATCTCGAGTCAGCTCATTTCTTTTGGCTTCCGAAATATGCTGTAGCCGTGAACTTCCTCTCCTTGATGCTGTGCCTCTTGTTACGCTTCTGGATCTATGGGTGGAGCTTAGCTACGCCCATCAGATGTTGGATTTGTCGGCTAGCCTTCTCCTTTCCTCGAGTTGCCTCTACATCTTGATTAAGTTCCTTTTCTATGGTGGAGTAGGTACTGATAGGCCATCTGACCTTCGTGCATGGCATCCGCTATCATTGGGACCGCACCCAAAACTGCGTCCCTCGCTTTTTGCCATGTTTCCGATGATAACTGAAGTGTTACCCGTTTGATATGTTGCAAACATATATATAATTTTTGATGTTCCATGCTTGGTTTTATCTACTTTCTTATGTTTTGCCCACACTTTGGAGTACTTTTTATACACTTTCTTGGACTAACCTATTAACAAGATGCCACAGTGCAGGTTACTGTTTTACTGCTGTTTTTGGTTCCAGAAAGTCGAAAATGAATATTCTCGAATTGACGGGACAAAAGCCAAAGTCAGTTTTTCACCGAGGGGACACGGGCGATCACGAGACGAGAGAGGGCGGAGGGCCACCACACCACCTGGTCGTGCGTCCAGGCCTGGCCCACGCCAGGGGGTGGTGTGGCCGCCTAGGGCACCCCCTCGGCCTCCCCTTTCGCCTATAAGATGCCTCCAATACAGAAACCCTAAGGACCCGATCAAAATTCCACAAAAGAGTCTGTAGCCACCGTCATCTCCATCCCTAGATCGGGAGGGATCTGAAGCTCTTCCCGGCACCCTGTCGGAGGGGAGAATTCACCATGGAGGCCTTCTTCATCACCATGCAAGCCTCTAGTGTGATGCGTGAGTAATTCATCCTTGGACTACGGGTCCATGTAGTAGCTAGATGGTTGGTTTTTCTCCTTTGTGCTACCATGTTTAGATCTTGTGAGCTCCATTCATGATCAAGATCATCTATTTGTAATTCTACATGTTGTGTTTGCGGAGATCCGATGGATATTGAGATGCTATTTCAGATTGATTATTGATTCTATCATGTCTTTGTTATTTTTGATCTTGCATGATTTCCGTTGATAGTAGATATCTTGGCCAAGTAGATGCTAGCAACTCCAAGAGTTAGTATTTATGCTCCATAGTGGGTACATGCCTCAAGTAATCTGGAGAAGTGACAGGAATCTCTAAGGTACTAGATGTGATGTTGCTACTAGGGAAAAACAACAATCCTTTGTTCATAAAACAATCATATTGTTTACTTTACACGCAATGCATAATGCAATTATCTGTTGCATGCAACTTAATACTAGAGGGGGTTCGGATGATAACCTGAAGGTGGATTATTAGTCATAGATGTAGTTTGATTATGGTCTATGTATAATGTTGTAATGCCCAATCAAATCTCAAAGGAGTCAAGATGATTAGTATATGCATGTATGCTTTCTCGATGTTTGTCAATTGCCCCACTGTAATTTATTCACCCAACATGTCATCTATCTTAAGGAGAACCACCACTAGTGAATTATGGACCCCGGTCCTTTATTTTTGAAGGGAATATGCCCGAGAGGCAATAATAAAGTGGTTATTATCTTATTCCATGTTTATGATAAATGTTTATTTTGCATGCTATAATTGTATAAATTGGAAACGTTAATACATGTGTGTTTAATAAACAAAATACAAAGTTCCTAGTACTGCCTCTCATATAAACTAGCTTGTTGATTAACAAGATGATCAAGGTTTCCTGATCATGGACATTGGATGTTGTTAATAACGAGGTCACAACATTGGTGGAATGATGTGATGAACATTCATCTGAAGTATAGCATTACGATCAGATTCATTATGTTTATATTGCTATAAAATCATACGAAGTAATCTTAGTCCTTAGAGCATGATATCATGTTAATTGCTAACACCGGAAGAGTATCTTGATAACATCAAACGTCACACCGTAACAGGGTGACTATAAAGATGGGTTCAGTGCTACGAAGGTGTTATTTTGAGGCTCATGAATCAAGAGTGGAATTTGTCAATCCTTATGATGGATAGATATACTCTAGGCCCTCTTGGTGATATCACATTAAGGTAGCTTGCAAGCAAGTGATGTGATCACTAGAATGTTATATCACGGGAACGAGAAAAGAGTGCATGTCGGTAACGAGATCAAACTAGGTATTTGTATACCGATGATCGAATCTCGGACATGTAATATATCGCGAGACAAAGGGATTTAGTTACTAGTGTTAAAGGTTCTCACGATCACAGAAGTTATCGTTGAATGTGTAGGAGTTAGTATGGATCTCTAGGTCCCTCTTCTGATTAGTCCGAGAGGGGTCTTGATCATGTCTGCATTATTCGCGAACCGTAGGGTGACACACTTAAGGGATACCGACACCATTTGGAGCAAATATGTTTCAGATAAAGATTTAAGAAAGCGCTGTAATTATTTCAATAGACACCAAAACTGTTTCGGGTGAAATTGCTGAAATTGGTTCTGCATGTAATATTGAAATGTTGCAGGGGGTTATATGTGAATGTTAGTTAATTAAAGTAATTAACAAAATTCTGAATAAATTTAATAAAAGAGTTTTATTAAATGAGAGAGCACTAAACTTTGAGAATTTTAATGCATTTAAAGTAGGGACTTTAAAGGGGAATGTGAAGAGGCATTTTAATGTGGAGGGGTTACCACCACATGAATGGGGGAGGTGAGGAGTCACCCCCCATGCTGGCCATGAAGGAGGGGCACCCCCCTCCTCCTATAAAAGGCCACCCTCTTCCTCCTTTTTCCTCACACCTCCTTGTGAAGTATCTCTCTCCCCCTCTAGAATTATTCCCCCATGGTCTCGGATTAGCGAGATACATGTTCCTGGTGGCATTTTGTCTGGAAGGAGTTGCTGCTTCATTGGATCCTTTGGGCGAGGAGGTGGAGGTTGTCCGTGGCTTGAACGTGTGCGAAACGGATCTGTTGCTGATTTGTGGCGCTCGGACTTCCTCACGATCTTGAGATCGGCAAGTGTACGACTACATCAACCACGAGTTCCTACTCGTTAACAAAACTCGTTGTCTTCGAGGGTAAGTTCTCATTGGATGTATGTCCACCCGTTGCTTTGTACCTAGTAGATAGATCTTGGCGTGTAGCTCTCATCGTAGGAATTTTTTTGTTTTCTATGTTGCGGACCCAACAATTTTATCATCAATCTACAACTGTTTACTGTTTTCTGTTTACTTTGTGCAAGCTTTTACTATCTTCCACACAATACGTTTAATCCTTTGTTTTCAGCAAAACCGGTGAGATTGACAACCTCACTATAAGTTGGGGGCAAAGTTCTGTGGTTGTGTTGTGCGGGATTCCAAGTTGGCAACAACACCTTGGAGGTGTTTCCTTGTTCCTACTGGTTCGATAACCTTGGTTTCATAACTGAGGGAAAACTTGCTACTATGCTCATCATACCTTCCTCTTGGGGTTCCCCAACAAGCTCGATATATTTTGGGCCATGAAGCTACTTTTCTGGCGCCGTTGCCGGGGAGTCAAGGACATCTTCACAAGGGGAGTCCCTCATAACCAATCTCTTTACTTTGTTGTTTGTGTTTTGCTTAGTTTATTTTTTCTTTGTTTGCTTGTTTCTTTATCAAAAACACAAAAAATAGTTTTACTAAGCTTGCTTTCTTTATTAAAAACACAAAAAATTAAGTCTTTCTATAGTTGCTACCTCTTTCTTAGCTCACCATGTTGATCCCTAAATTCACCCTGAAAGACCTTTCAATAGGTAGTGGCTCTATAATTGGAAAAGATAATATTGAAGAATTCTTTAATCATGTTAGTAAGCATGAGGATATTGAGGATAGATCCCTTGCAGAACTTGCTCCAAATTATGAAATTGCTGCAGCTTCTTTAGTTCACATGTTGGAAGCTAGGTTCGTTAACCTTAACCCCTTAATGCAAGTAATGTTTCTTAAACTTAAGGAAATTGAGGACCATGAAAAGAGAGATTTTATTCTGGAAACTTTGCTTAAGGAATTCTATGATGTTGCCAAGGAAGCTAGAAAAGTCTTTGAATGTTTTAATATGCTAGGATCATGTGTAGATGTTATTGGTACACGAGAAAAGATGAACAAAACCGAACCTAATGGGGAGGAAATTAAGATACCAACACCTTTCAAACTTGTAGCAATGCATGAAGCCATAGAAAAGAATCTTAATTGGATCATTCCTGAAAACCCGTTTGATGAAAGTAGTGAACCCAAAAGCATTGAGAAAGGATCCTATAGAACTTATTTGGATGAGATACCTTGCCTTGTTGAAGATATTGCTGGTATCAATCTTAATGCTTCTTCATTTGAAAATACTTGATTCTTTTCTTGCTTCTTATGCCTAACTTAAAGGCGTTAAAGAAAAGTACTTATTGGGAGATAACCCAAAAGTTTTAGATGAGTCTTGGAAGTTAGTAATAACCTCTCCTAATCCTTTTTATTTGCTTTTTGTGCCAAGAGTAACCTCTAATGAGAGAGAAGTAATGATTGGGAAAGTTGTTGTCCCGAAACAGATTTTTGTGCTTCACCATAAAAATTCGTCTAAAATCTCTGTACATCGTTTTGAGGCGTGAATGTTTGTGCTTCTGCCCCAGGTTGTTATCTAACTTTCATTAGTTCAACACTTTTTGATTTGAGCAACAGAAGGTCTTCGAAAAAATTGTTTTTTACCTGCTGGTCTGTTTTGACAGATTTTTGCCATTATTTGCATTTGCTTCTTGTTGGTTCCTTTTGAGTTCTCTTTGGGGAATTGAGCTTTTGAGGAAGTGCTTCAGTATCTTGTGTTTTAATGGAAGTTTTATTGGTGTTGAAACTGAACCCAAAGACTTATTATCTTGAGTGCACTAATGTTGCTAATAAAGATTGTGTGAAGTTTTGTATGAAGGAAAAATTTCAGGTGTATGGAGAGAATGATGTAATGAGATGAAGAATGGACTAAAGCCCAAGATTGGGGATTCCCCATGTCACCCCAAGAATTATCCAAGAAGTACAAGCGTCAAAGCTTGGGGATGCCCAAGGCATCCCTTCTCCATCAATAAAAATCGAGTTTCTTCCAAACACTTCATTTTATTGTTTCATGCCTGATTATGTTGTTCTTGGGCGTCTTTGTTTTTGTTTTTGGTTTTCATTTTCTTGGTTTTCTTAGTTTGCTTGAATAAATTGGTTGGACCCCCTCTTTCATGCATTGGTTTTCAAATAGTTTGCTTTGGATTGGAAAAGAGTAGGAAAAGTTCATGCTTAAGTGGTAAAGAGAGCTTGTTTTTGACTGTGGCCCATGCTTTGTCATGCCATGCTTGATATTGTTTTGGCTTTATGTTTAGTGATCTTTGCTGTAGCATGACATGTTATAAACAATTGAGATTTCTTAATGTGCCTTGGAAGAATCATGCGTTGTTCTAGCATATTAAAGCATAGTATTGTGGTATTCTCCTTTGATGCTTTATTTGGGTTGACTTGGCGCATGCTCACACCATGTTATGACTATCCCAAGTCACCGTAGCCTTTATGATCTTTTAGTTTTCGACTTGTAATATCACTTTATGATTTGATTAATGATGTTTTGTCGCTTTGCATGATTATGGCCATTATTGCTCTCTTAGTCGGCCGCTCCCAGTCTTTTGCTAGCCTCCATAACCAAATATGAGTTCTGCTCATGCATCCAACTCCTAAAACCAAGTTATTCCAAAGAGTCCACCACACCTACCTATTAGCATTTGCTATTCCAAGTATTTTCATGTTTTTATCTACCTTCCGAATTAAACTTGTCATGAGAAAACTAGTGATTAAAGCTCTCATGAACTTGATGGCACACTTTACTTTTCTTGCCCTAATAAAGTTGAACCATTGTGTCATCTATGTTGTATATGCTTGCACTTATATGTTGGGGATTAGCAGAACCATGCTGTCATGGGGAACGATTTCAACATTGCACTTGTACATTGTACCTAGTTGATATCATGATCTTTTGTCTATGGATGTCGTCGGTGTGAAATGAAAGGGGAGCTTGTAAGTCTGTGGAGTTATGTATGTGTGTTAGAGAAACACCTGGGCCGCTGGTCTAATCCATGCCTAATCATGGTGGAAACCTGCAGCGTAACCATAATGAGCTGTCTATGAAGCATTCTTCTTATAAAAAAGAGTGAGATATTGAGAAAAAGAGAAAGAGATGAGAAAAGAGGAAAGAGAGAAAAAAGCACCATTTTCCCATGGTAAATAAGAAGATTGCTGAGATGCTCGTTGTCTGCTTGCCTTGTCATTTTGATATGGGTATTCTTCCGTATCATTAGGCAAGGGGTACCCCATTGGTGGTTCTCTATGACACACATGTACTTACTATGACAAGAACTTATCGGTAACGAAACTTGAGTAGCATGAGGAGCAGCCTTCGTATTCAAGGGACATGAGATTGCCAACTTATACTTTGTCAAGCATATACTCGATAGTTTGTTCACTTTAACCTTAATCACTTCAAGATGCTTATGATAGGGGCAATGAGAGCTGAAAGCTAATAAGTACCATAATTTTTGGAAGCTCTTTATGAAACTTGAATCCATGCTTCCTTCTATGAAGGCCTTTCTTTTACTTTTATGTTGAGTGTCCACCTTCTATCTTTATGCACCTATTTTAAGAGCATAGTGGCCATTCTTAGTTCTATGTGCATTGTCCCAAGACTTGTTAATTGATGCATAACTTTGATATTGATTGTTCTTAAACTATTTGTATCTAGTCACTCTTATGAACTTTGAAGGTGTCCTATGCATCTATGTTTGCTACTCTATGAGGGACAAGCTGAATGCCACTATGGTATGTTTTCTTTATGTGAAACAAACAAACGTCTTGCAAAGAATTGTTATTCATGAATATTTTGTTTGTGCCTTTTCATGTTGCAACATAGTTGCTATGTCTTATTGCTAGAACTTTATCTTTCATGCTATGTTGAAATACTTTGATCAAGTTTATGATGGTGCATGTCACCTCAAAAATTATTCTTTCTTTTTATCACTTACCTACTCGAGGACGAGCAGGAGTTAAGTTTGGGGATGTTGATACGTTGCAAATGTATCTATAATTTTTGATGTTCCATGCTTGGTTTTATCTACTTTCTTATGTTTTGCCCACACTTTGGAGTACTTTTTATACACTTTCTTGGACTAACCTATTAACAAGATGCCATAGTGCCAGCTGCCTGTTTTCTGCTGTTTTTGGTTCCAGGAAATTCAAAAAATAAATATTCTTGGAATTGGACGGGACAAAAGCCAAAGTGCCTATTTTTCCGGAAGTCATCAGATGCCAGAATACGAGACGGAGAAGGGCTGGGGGCCGGCCACACCACCTGGCCATGCAGCCAGGCCTGGCCCGCGCCAGGGGGTGGTCTGGCCGACCCCAGCACCCCCTCGGCCTCTTCTTCTGCCTATATATTGCCCTCGGGACGAAAACCCTAAGTACCCAATCAAAAATCCACGAAAGAGTCTGTAGCCACCGTCATCTCCATCCCTAGATCAGGAGGGATCTGAAGCTCTTCCCGACACCCTGCCGGGGAGGGGAATTCATCCTGGAGGCCTTCTTCATCATCATGCAAGCCTCCGGTGTGATGCGTGAGTAGTTCATCTCTGGACTACGGATCCATGTAGTAGCTAGATGGCTGGTTCTCCTCCTTTGTGCTTTCATGTTTAGATCTTGTGAGCTCCATTCATGATCAAGATCATCTATTTGTAATTCTACATCTTGTGTTTGCGGGGATCCGATGGATATTGAGATGCTATTTCAGATTGATTATTGATTCTATCATGTCTTTGTTATTTGTGATCTTGCATGCTTTCCGTTGTTAGTAGCTATCTTGGCCAAGTAGATGCTAGCAACTCCAAGAGTTAGTATTTATGCTCGATAGTGGGTTCATGCCTCTGGTAATCTAGGGAAGTGACAGAAATCTCTAAGGTACTAGATGTGATGTTGCTACTAGGGAGAAAACAACAATCCTTTGTTCACAGTCGTATTGTTTACATTACACGCAATTCGTAAAGCAATAATCTATTGCTTGCAACTTAATACTGGAGGGGGTTCGGTTGATAACCTAAAGGTGGATTATTAGTCATAGATGCAGTTGGATGGCGGTCTATGTATAATGTTGTAATGCCCAATCAAGTTCCAAAGGAGTCAAGATGATTAGTATATGCATGTATTGCTTTCTCGATGTTTTTCAATTGCCCCACTATAATTTGTTCACCCAGCATGTTATCTATCTTAAGGAGAGCCACCTCTAGTGAACTATGGATCCCGATCCTTTCTTTTACATACAATCTAACTGTATTGCTTTGTGTTTAATTTCTGCAAACGATTACTTCCTTCCATTCGATACGTTTAATCCTTTGTTTTTAGCAAAACCGGTGAGATTGACAACCTCATCGCAAGTTGGGGACAAAGTTCTGTGGTTGTGTTGTGCAGGTCTCCATGTTGCTACTAGCACCAGTAGTGCGCCCTACCAAGGCTCAGCTAGCAACACCTTTGGGGTGTTTCCTTGCTCCTACTAGTTCAATTAAACCTTGGTTTCATAACTGAGGGAAACTTGCTATTGTGCTCATCATACCTTCCTCTTGGGGTTCCCCAACGAGCTTGTTAATACACGAGCCATCAAATATGTTCTATGAAACGAAACTCCACATTAGGAGGTGAAACTAATGATCGTGATCATAAAGTTTCGATTAAGAAATTAACTTAAAGTAGTAGGATTTAATAATGTGTTTTCCCACTTGGTGGAAATACACTATTAATTTACCCATCATATTGAATATGATATACCTATGAACTACAAAGAAATGATGATGGACCTTAATACGATAAATGACTAAGAGTAATAAAATCTATAGAAATTTACATTTATTATTAAAGGAGTAGTATGTTACTAAAATCTTATGGAAGTAAGGAGTTGATAATTCCTAAAGAATTGTGAGTTATGTGGAAAGAATGCAACTTTAGAAGAAATGTTTGATCTGTCATAAAGATTGTCTTGACAAATTCAATAGTTCACTACAATAATGTAGCAATGCTTAAGTCTATGGATTTATGTTTAGAAATTAGATGCTAAAATTTCGTAATGGGAAACTCTTGATTTGATAAAATGATGAAAGGATTTTGGAATTGCTAAAATGTAGAGGAGTCCAATACTTGTGAAGTATTTAAGTGGGAGTTAAATAGTTTTCTAAATCAAATGTGTGAATGACATATTTGAGTGGCAGCTATGAGGATAGTACAAAAGTCTCATATGTGGATGACATTTTGAGTGGGAGCATGACATCATTCATATATGTGGTTAACATATAATGAATGAAATAATTGATATTAGTAATATTATGAAATATTGTAGGATGAAGTTGATCAAAGTATTGGAGTTTGAAATATATGGAGATATATTCAAGATTGAAAGTCAATATGTTTTTGTTCGGATTCTGAAAAATAAAGTTTAGAATGTGCTAGTTTGGATTCTAAAGGAGTTCAGAATATAACAAGAAAGAAATGATCTTACTTGTAAAACTAGATGAAACATTGGGTAAAAACAACGATGGTTGAGAAAGAAGAATTGAGAGTTGATGTCTGCAAGTGCACAGATTGTTTGTAGCTAGTTTCAAAGTATAGATATCGATCCCACAGGGAGCCCAAAGGTAAGTGTTTATGAGTGAAGTCTCTGTCACACCTGAAGTTGTCATAGGTCTTCAAGTGAATTGACTGCAAGTGTTGAAATAAGAATGGAGTTTTGATTAAATGAGATGTATTTAAATAGAACTAAAATGTATACTTCGGAAATGTAAAGCATGAAAGTAAAGAACGACTTAGTTGTTTGTTGTTTTCTGTAGATGGCCAAAGAAGGTGCGGGGAGATTCAGTTCATGGTGATAGTGACTATGCCAGGTGGATGAATGATAAATGTAACAATTATAATCTTATAAGTATACGTGTAGGCGAGCAACCCATAATTAGCCAGAAGTCCTCTTGATAGATTTCATCCCAACTTCAATAATCTTACTAGTTTGTTACCAAAACCATGATCAGACACTAGAACATTAAGACCCTTCAGGTCGCTTAGCAATTAAGCTCCTTGGATCGGACTAATGCAATAAGCACAATGGTTCCTCGTTATCCTCGAGTCTATTAGTTTTCCATTGATATCCCCGTGTCACTCGGGGGTCGCCGGTCTGCTAGCGAACAAGATGTAGAATAAAACATCATGTTGTCTGGGCCCTTAATTGGACAACAAGCATTAGGCATCCCACAGATAGTCAAGCACACATAATATAGTAATTAGAATCAATCACAAGCTAATGGAAAATATATGAAGGCACATCACATCTCACCAGTCCCCTACATCTCCCATGCCCAAGGACCTTACTCACACATGAGAGAAGAGCGGATCATCGATATAATTAAATAAAGGGAATTCTTCTTGATATTACCATGGAGATCCACAATAAGAATAGAAAGGTATCCAACACAATTCAAGATAGGAAGAAACAATCTCAAACCCTAGTCTTGCAAGGTGAAGATCCCTCTCTCTCTCTCTCTTAAGTACAAGTAGTGGCTATGGGGGTGTATTGGCTAGGAGGTCGAAGATCGTGGAGCGAGATGAAGAACGTCTTCCCCTTCTTCTCCGGATCTCTTCTTTCTCCCTTCTGGATGGGATGGCGGCTGTTGTGTTGTGTTTTTGCGTCTGGCCTCTTCACGAAGTTTTCCTTTTGACAAAGGCAGGCGCGCCACTATCGGCAGAACTATACGGCCGGAAAAATATTCTCGCTGTATAGTTGCTCGTTAAAGCCTATGTATGCTCCCCTCGACTGCTTCCCAAGAGAGACTTTCTTGTTTTCTCCTAAATATTGGGTTTCTCTAGTTAAAACCTTCTATTGATGTTTAGAACCTGAAACACACATTAAAAACCAAGTTTTCTTCGCTACCGAAGTATTAGCGTTAGGTAAAGCTAGAAAACGATCAAATCCAGGAGAAAACCATCAATAAAAGCCATCAAAAATGTGTCGAATCTCACAGCTATCAACTCCCCCAAGCTTAGATGTTGCTCGCCCTCGAGTGACAAGGAAATAAGGAAGAATAGCGGAGATTCGAGACTGAAAATAAAAGAACTTACAATGAATTGGTGTCAAATTCTTTTCTTCACAATCCCTGCAATCTTAAACATGATCATACAAGTATTCACAAGATTGCATTGAGTCCACTTCCTAACCATGTATATCTTGTTAGCAAATAAATCATATGCCCAAGCAAGTGTCAAAAGTTTAGCTAGGAAAGTGAGACAAATTCTTTTGGCATCTTTCTTCATTGAGAGATGAAAACTGTTTACTCTTGTTTGTTTAATAAGTTAAGAATACTCAAGTTGGCACCAAAACATTCAATTTAAGAACAACTCATCGACTCCCATGTCAAAATTTCAAGACTCTCAAAGCACCTTTTTCCTTTCTTTTGTTTCTCAAAAACTTCAGCTCTTTCATAGAGAAACCATGCCACTATTTTTAACATGTTAATTGGGACTGTGTTGTGCACTCGTGACCATGCTAAGAAATAATTGTTGAGCAATAATGGGTCAGAGGAGTACTACAACTTCATTTGGAACGTGAAACTGTGAGGAGACTAAATTTTTTAACCGTCATAGCATTGTTGCTACAGACGTTTACATAACTCAATAGCCGAAATCAAGTGGTTTCCCACATTTAGATCGTTCGTTGGCCAGCAGAGTTAATAGTTCCCCATGGAGAACGACAGTGTTGTAATGACACGCGTAAAGCAATATCTTATGGTAATTATTAGAAAAAGTAGTGGCATAATCTCTACTACTTCTAAGCATACATTTTATCAAACAATTTCAATCAAGGGTACTATCGAGTCTATTTATATTAAGCTCAAATGGGATGGAGTAGTTCTAAAATCAAATTCTTTGAGCTAAACATGGACTCAAGTCATCTTTTGGATGCTTTTTCTTGTTGTAAAAATGTAGAAATTATTTTTAACCAAGTTCATTGCTCATTGTTTCAAAGCTAAAAGGAGACACTAGCAAAGGAATACAATTTATAGGATAACAAGCTAAGTGGGGAGTGACTCCAGTGCAAGCAAGTAAATAATTGTAGGATCAATTTAAGGTTGCAGAAAGGATGATGAAAGGGATATGATACCTCTTCTTGCTTGCTTCGTTCTAGTATTTGAGTCAAACCTCCTCTGTGTGTCCTTATTGCCAAGTCACCTAAAATTGAGCAATCTACGAGAGAAACAAAGAAACGAACTTGCAAATAAAATTAAAACTATTTTTTTTGTATTTTTGGTTTAAGGAATGCAAACTGAAAATAAACACGCAACTCAAAGAAATAAAATAAATCAAAAGAAGAAATAAAAACATGAATGCAAAGTTTGGAGGTTTTCAAACCTCCTCCAAGCTTAGGCTATTGCCAGGCTCAGTTGTTGCCGTCATTCGGCGGCTGATGCGGATACTGCTGGTAGTAGTTGGGAAAGTGGGTCATGAAGTGACTGAAGTTGTGAGTCAAAGCACTCACATCTTCATTCACTCCTTGAAGAGTGTGGTCGATCTCCCCAACGTGTTGGTTGAGCTGCTGGAATTCCTGATAGGGGACGTAGCTATACCCCTGCTATGGCTGGTTGGGCCACAGGTCCCAAGATCCCCCTTGCTAGTGTTGTTGTCCCTCCCAAGAAGGGTTGTGTTCCCGCTCATCCTCATGCTCCTTCTCATCCTCATCCTGCTGCCCTCCTTCTTCATCTTCCTCTTCATCAGGCTAAAGTTCAGCCATGATCTCTATCACTTGGTCCTTCATGAGGATCCAAGTGTCCTTCTCCACAATCGAGAAGGCTTGGGGACAGGGCAACTGAACCTGCTCACCCTGTGCATTATCAAGATAACTAAACTGGTAGTCTCGGAGCCTCCGGTTAGCTTGGTAAACACCAAGGAAGCCACAAGCAGTTAAATACTTGATGTCCATAAGCTTGGAACCGTCAACAGATTGCATAATAGGTAATGTAATGTTTAATGCATGGGCAAGATGGGTTACCAATCCACCAATGTGAATATCACCTTTGGTCTTGTTGCTTTGGTGGAGAAAATGCTGGATGAATAGAGCTGCAGCATTGGGGCTTTGCGGTGTAGTGGGAAAGAGAGCCTTGGTGATCATTCCCATGTCCGCATTGGCCATGGAACCAGTGTCACCTCTTCCCAGTAGTGTGTTGGCGAGGAACAAGGCATAGTAGCGGATTGTTGGGTTCTAAATGGTGGACATCTTCTTCTGGTAGAATTTGGTGCCACCATTAACAAAAATAGCCTCCCAAGTTTGTCCACTTGTGACGCTATAAAGGTTAGTAACAGTTGGCTCCCCAACATGAGGGAAACCGAAAGCATTGCAAAATTCTTCAAAAGTTATTTCATAGTGATGTCGGTTCATGGTGAAACTTACCGTGCACATATTACCTTTCTCCCTATGGTCGTCATAGAAGGAGGCAAAGAACTCATGGGTAAGCTCGGTGTAGGTGTCATGGCTTATGGCCAACCGTCACCCTTGTTACACATGAGGTCGAAGTCTGCCTTCAACCCCGCCGCGGTGAGAAAGCTGTGGTCGGCCAACGTGTGGGAAGCTGATGACTGCAAGTGCACAGATCGTTTGTAGCTAGTTTCGAAATAAAGATATCGATCCCACAGGGAGTAGGAGTTTGAAGTCTAGTAACTATTTGAACTAAATACTGAAATAGTAATGCTAAATAATGTTCTAAGTAACAAGATAAAATGCGAGTTTTGTGTAAAAGATATTTTTGAGTTTTCAAATAAGAGAACAATAAGTAAACTAAAGCTATAAGTAAACAAGATCATGCAAGTATGATTACGAAAGTCTGCAAGATGATGGAAAGAGTTCCTAGGGAGTAGTAGATCCACCGCTAGTAATTAGAAAGAGTGATCAAAATTATTATAATGAATAAGACCATTTATGATATGTGTGGGAGGACCTCCATATATGGACGAATAGCTAGCAACCGCTGCACACATCATCCGTCATAACCACAGCAGACAACAATCGACATCAATCAAATTACAATGTCTGGAAGGAGTTGCTGCTTCCGCTGGATCACTGGAGCGAGGAGGTGGAGGTTGTCCGGTGGCTTGAACGTGTGTGCGAGTACGGATGCGCTGCTGATTTGTGGTGCTCGGACTTCCTCATGATCTTGAGATCGGCAAGTGTACGACTACATCAACCACGAGTTCCTACTCGTTAACAAAACTCGTTGTCTTCGAGGGTAAGTTCTCATTGGATGTATGTCCACCCGTTGCTTTGTACCTAGTAGATAGATCTTGGCGTGTAGCTCTCATCGTAGGATTTTTTTTGTTTTCTATGTTGCGGACCCAACAATTTTATCATCAATCTACAACTGTTTTCTGTTTTCTGTTTACTTTGTGCAAGCTTTTACTATCTTCCACACAATACGTTTAATCCTTTGTTTTCAGCAAAACCGGTGAGATTGACAACCTCACTATAAGTTGGGGGCAAAGTTCTGTGGTTGTGTTGTGCGGGATTCCAAGTTGGCAACAACACCTTGGAGGTGTTTCCTTGTTCCTACTGGTTCGATAACCTTGGTTTCATAACTGAGGGAAAACTTGCTACTATGCTCATCATACCTTCCTCTTGGGGTTCCCCAACAAGCTCGATATATTTTGGGCCATGAAGCTACTTTTCTGGCGCCGTTGCCGGGGAGTCAAGGACATCTTCACAAGGGGAGTCCCTCATAACCAATCTCTTTACTTTGTTGTTTGTGTTTTGCTTAGTTTATTTTTTCTTTGTTTGCTTGTTTCTTTATCAAAAACACAAAAAATAGTTTTACTAAGCTTGCTTTCTTTATTAAAAACACAAAAAATTAAGTCTTTCTATAGTTGCTACCTCTTTCTTAGCTCACCATGTTGATCCCTAAATTCACCCTGAAAGACCTTTCAATAGGTAGTGGCTCTATAATTGGAAAAGATAATATTGAAGAATTCTTTAATCATGTTAGTAAGCATGAGGATATTGAGGATAGATCCCTTGCAGAACTTGCTCCAAATTATGAAATTGCTGCAGCTTCTTTAGTTCACATGTTGGAAGCTAGGTTCGTTAACCTTAACCCCTTAATGCAAGTAATGTTTCTTAAACTTAAGGAAATTGAGGACCATGAAAAGAGAGATTTTATTCTGGAAACTTTGCTTAAGGAATTCTATGATGTTGCCAAGGAAGCTAGAAAAGTCTTTGAATGTTTTAATATGCTAGGATCATGTAGATGTTATTGGTACACGAAAAGATGAACAAAACCGAACCTAATGGGGAGGAAATTAAGATACCAACACCTTTCAAACTTGTAGCAATGCATGAAGCCATAGAAAAGAATCTTAATTGGATCATTCCTGAAAACCCGTTTGATGAAAGTAGTGAACCCAAAAGCATTGAGAAAGGATCCTATAGAACTTATTTGGATGAGATACCTTGCCTTGTTGAAGATATTGCTGGTATCAATCTTAATGCTTCTTCATTTGAAAATACTTGATTCTTTTCTTGCTTCTTATGCCTAACTTAAAGGCGTTAAAGAAAAGTACTTATTGGGAGATAACCCAAAAGTTTTAGATGAGTCTTGGAAGTTAGTAATAACCTCTCCTAATCCTTTTTATTTGCTTTTTGTGCCAAGAGTAACCTCTAATGAGAGAGAAGTAATGATTGGGAAAGTTGTTGTCCCGAAACAGATTTTTGTGCTTCACCATAAAAATTCGTCTAAAATCTCTGTACATCGTTTTGAGGCGTGAATGTTTGTGCTTCTACCCCAGGTTGTTATCTAACTTTCATTAGTTCAACACTTTTTGATTTGAGCAACAGAAGGTCTTCGAAAAAATTGTTTTTTACCTGCTGGTCTGTTTTGACAGATTTTTGCCATTATTTGCATTTGCTTCTTGTTGGTTCCTTTTTGAGTTCTCTTTGGGGAATTGAGCTTTTTGAGGGAAGTGCTTCAGTATCTTGTGTTTTAATGGAAGTTTTATTGGTGTTGAAACTGAACCCAAAGACTTATTATCTTGAGTGCACTAATGTTGCTAATAAAGATTGTGTGAAGTTTTGTATGAAGGAAAAATTTCAGGTGTATGGAGAGAATGATGTAATGAGATGAAGAATGGACTAAAGCCCAAGATTGGGGATTCCACCCCATGTCACCCCAAGAATTATCCAAGAAGTACAAGCGTCAAAGCTTGGGGATGCCCAAGGCATCCCCTTCTCCATCAATAAAAATCCCAGGTTTCTTCCAAACACTTCATTTTTATTGTTTCATGCACAGTTATGTTGTTCTTGGAGCGTCTTTGTTTTTTGTTTTTGGTTTTCATTTTCTTGGTTTTCTTAGTTTGCTTGAATAAATTGGTTGGACCCCCTCTTTCATGCATTGGTTTTCAAATAGTTTGCTTTGGATTGGAAAAGAGTAGGAAAAGTTCATGCTTAAGTGGTAAAGAGAGCTTGTTTTTGACTGTGGCCCATGCTTTGTCATGCCATGCTTGATATTGTTTTGGCTTTATGTTTAGTGATCTTTGCTGTAGCATGACATGTTATAAACAATTGAGATTTCTTAATGTGCCTTGGAAGAATCATGCGTTGTTCTAGCATATTAAAGCATAGTATTGTGGTATTCTCCTTTGATGCTTTATTTGGGTTGACTTGGCGCATGCTCACACCATGTTATGACTATCCCAAGTCACCGTAGCCTTTATGATCTTTTAGTTTTCGACTTGTAATATCACTTTATGATTTGATTAATGATGTTTTGTCGCTTTGCATGATTATGGCCATTATTGCTCTCTTAGTCGGCCGCTCCCAGTCTTTTGCTAGCCTCCATAACCAAATATGAGTTCTGCTCATGCATCCAACTCCTAAAACCAAGTTATTCCAAAGAGTCCACCACACCTACCTATTAGCATTTGCTATTCCAAGTATTTTCATGTTTTTATCTACCTTCCGAATTAAACTTGTCATGAGAAAACTAGTGATTAAAGCTCTCATGAACTTGATGGCACACTTTACTTTTCTTGCCCTAATAAAGTTGAACCATTGTGTCATCTATGTTGTATATGCTTGCACTTATATGTTGGGGATTAGCAGAACCATGCTGTCATGGGGAACGATTTCAACATTGCACTTGTACATTGTACCTAGTTGATATCATGATCTTTTGTCTATGGATGTAAATCGATTGTGAAATGAAAGGGGAGCTTGTAAGTCTGTGGAGTTATGTATGTGTGTTAGAGAAACACCTGGGCCGCTGGTCTAATCCATGCCTAATCATGGTGGAAACCTGCAGCGTAACCATAATGAGCTGTCTATGAAGCATTCTTCTTATAAAAAAGAGTGAGATATTGAGAAAAAGAGAAAAAGATGAGAAAAGAGGAAAGAGAGAAAAAAGCACCATTTTCCCATGGTAAATAAGAAGATTGATGAGATGCTCGTTGTCTGCTTGCCTTGTCATTTTGATATGGGTATTCTTCCGTATCATTAGGCAAGGGGTACCCCATTGGTGGTTCTCTATGACACACATGTACTTACTATGACAAGAACTTATCGGTAACGAAACTTGAGTAGCATGAGGAGCAGCCTTCGTATTCAAGGGACATGAGATTGCCAACTTATACTTTGTCAAGCATATACTCGATAGTTTGTTCACTTTAACCTTAATCACTTCAAGATGCTTATGATAGGGGCAATGAGAGCTGAAAGCTAATAAGTACCATAATTTTTGGAAGCTCTTTATGAAACTTGAATCCATGCTTCCTTCTATGAAGGCCTTTCTTTTACTTTTATGTTGAGTGTCCACCTTCTATCTTTATGCACCTATTTTAAGAGCATAGTGGCCATTCTTAGTTCTATGTGCATTGTCCCAAGACTTGTTAATTGATGCATAACTTTGATATTGATTGTTCTTAAACTATTTGTATCTAGTCACTCTTATGAACTTTGAAGGTGTCCTATGCATCTATGTTTGCTACTCTATGAGGGACAAGCTGAATGCCACTATGGTATGTTTTCTTTATGTGAAACAAACAAACGTCTTGCAAAGCATTGTTATTCATGAATATTTTGTTTGTGCCTTTTCATGTTGCAACATAGTTGCTATGTCTTATTGCTAGAACTTTATCTTTCATGCTATGTTGAAATACTTTGATCAAGTTTATGATGGTGCATGTCACCTCAAAAATTATTCTTTCTTTTTATCACTTACCTACTCGAGGACGAGCAGGAGTTAAGTTTGGGGATGTTGATACGTTGCAAATGTATCTATAATTTTTGATGTTCCATGCTTGGTTTTATCTACTTTCTTATGTTTTGCCCACACTTTGGAGTACTTTTTATACACTTTCTTGGACTAACCTATTAACAAGATGCCATAGTGCCAGTTGCCTGTTTTCTGCTGTTTTTGGTTCCAGGAAAGTCAGAAGATGAATATTCTCGGAATTGGACGGGACAAAAGCCAAAGTTAGTTTTTCACCGAGGGGGACACGGAGCCAGAAGACAAGACGGAGAGGGGCCAGAGGGCCACCACACCACTTGGCCGCGCGGCCAGGCCTGGCCCGCTCCAGGGGGTGGTGTGGCCGCCTAGGGCACCCCCTCGGCCTCCCCTTTCGCCTATAAGATGTCTCCGATATAGAAACCCTAAGGACCCGATCAAAATTCCACAAAAGAGTCTATAGCCGCCATCATCTCCATCCCTAGATTGGGAGGGATCTAAACCTCTTCCCGGCACCCTGCCAGAGGGGATGATTCATCCTGGAGGCCTTCTTCATCACCATGCAAGCCTCTGGTGTGATGCGTGAGTAGTTCATCCTTGGACTACGGGTCCATGTAGTAGCTGGATGGTTGGTTCTTCTCCTTTGTGCTACCATGTTTAGATCTTGTGAGCACCGTTCATGATCAAGATCATCTATTTGTAATTGTACATGTTGTGTTTGCGGGGATCCGATGGATATTGAGATGCTATTTCAGATTGATTATTGATTCTATCATGTCTTTGTTATTTGTGATCTTGCATGCTTTTCGTTGTTAGTAGCTATCTTGGCCAAGTAGATGCTAGAAACTCCAAGAGTTAGTATTGATGCTCGATAGTAGGTTCATGCCTCTAGTAATCTGGAGAAGTGACAGAAATCTCTAAGGTACTAGATGTGATGTTGCTACTAGGGAGAAAACAACAATCCTTTTTTCATAGAACAATGATATTGTTTACTGTACACGCAATGCGTAATGCAATTATCTGTTGCTTGCAACTTAATACTGGAGGGGGTTCGGATGATAACCTGAAGGTGGATTATTAGTCATAGATGCAGTTGGATTACGGTCTATGTATAATGTTGTAATGCCCAATCAAATCTCAAAGGAGTCAAGATGATTAGTATATGCATGTATGCTTTCTCGATGTTTGTCAATTGCCCCGCTGTAATTTGTTCACCCAAAATGTCATCTATCTTAAGGAGAACCACCACTAGTGAACTATGGACCCCAGTCCTTTCTTTTATCATCAATCTACAACTGTTACTATTTACTGTTTACTTTCTGCAAGCTTTTACTATCTTCCAGACAATACGTTTAATCCTTTGTTTTCAGCAAAACCAGTGAGATTGACAACCTCACTGTAAGTTGGGGGCAAAGTTCTGTGGTTGTGTTGTGCAGGATTCCAAGTTGGAAACAACACCTTGGAGGTGTTTCCTTGCTCCTACTGGTTCGATAACCTTGGTTTCATAACTGAGGGAAAACTTGCTGCTGTGCTTATCATATCTTCCTCTTGGGGTTCCCCAACAAGCTCGATATATTTTGGGCCATCACCGTTCACCGTCACGTGTTCCTTCTCTTCCTTGTGTGATGCGATTGTTGGCGGATCTCCATTATTTCCACGGTTTCCTACATCAGTGTCCGATAGAATATCATTTGGATCGAGGATCAGGTTACCGTTGGAGTCGCGAGGTGTCGATGTTCCCTTACTTGATGATGCGCCTTGTACCAACTGTCAGAGACACTGTCTGGGAAACCAGTGAAATCCCAGGGATTCTTCTCTAGGTAGGTCTCGGTGATACGTCCAAAACGTATCTACTTTCCCGAACACTTTTGCTATTGTTTCTCCTCTAAACTTGTGTGATTTGGATGCAACTAACACAGAGTGACGCTGTTTTCAGCAGAATTGCCTTGGTGTCTAGTTTTTGTGCAAAAAATCAACTATCAGGAAAAATCCCAGAAAATATGCCAAAAATCCTATTTCACCAGAAGAGACTCGGAGCGAGATCTAGAGAGGAGGAGGCTGGGCCCAGGCCACACCACTGCCGCTAGGCTAAAGCGCGCCAGGTGGTCTGGCCGCCCAGACACCCCCTCGGTCTCCCTCTTCGCCTATAAGAAGCCTTCTGACCTAAAAACTCGAGCGGGTTCGACGTTTTTCCAGAAGGAGTTCCGCTCCACCGCCACCACCAGATTCTACGAAACAGTACCAGATACTCCATTTTGGCACCCTACCGGGACGGGGAATTGGAGGAGATCATCGCCATCATCATCACCATCACTTCTCCATCGACCATCCATGTTTCCCCCATCTATGAGTGAGTAATCCCCTGCTGTAGGCTATGGGGATGGTAGGGATTGGATGAGATCGTTCATGTAATGGCATCAGATTGTTAGGGCATGGTGCCTAGTATCTACTATTAGTGCTTTTTGACTTTGTTGCGACTTGTTATGCTTAATGCTTGTCACTAGGACCCGAGTGCCATGATTTCAGATCTAAACATGTTATTGATTCATTATGATAGTATTGTTTATGGTCTTATCTGCAAGTTGTATACACACATTGTTGTCTGGAACCAATGGCCCCGAAGTGACAGAAATCGGGATAACTGGAGGGAATCGCTTTGATGTGAGGATCACATGTGTTCACAGAGTGTTAATGCTTTGCTCCGGTGCTCTATTAAAAGGAGCACCTTAATTTCCAGTAGTTCCGGTGCTCCGGTGCTCTGTTGTTACTTTACTATTCCTACTACAAAACTGTTGCTACTAATAAACTGCTGTGAGCAAGAATTGTTTCCAGGTGCAGCTGAATTGACAACTCAGTTGTTAAGGCTTATAAATATTGTTTGGCTCCCCTTGTGTCGAATCAATAAATTGGGTTTCACTTCCCTCGAAAATACTGCGATACACCCCCTATACTTGTGGGTCATCAAGACTATTTTCTGGCGCCGTTGCCGGGGAGCATAGCTTTATTTATCAAGTTCACTTGGATTCTCTATTGTTCACTGTTATCCATCCATCATTGTAGCGTCCCCAACCTTTAATAAGATTGAGTCCCCTATGTTTACAATGCTAGTCCCTGGATCAATAGCTAGCATCCACAGTTTAGATGTAATATCAAGAAACAAAGGTCATATACAACTTTATAACCAGGAATAAAATAATTTTATTACATAAAACATAGCTCATTGGCTATTTACATTACATTGCAGCGGAATAACTATAGTCATGGGTCCTTCATCTTCAAAGTGCCACAGGCAGATGTTGGTTGTAGACTTTGTAATCCTAATCAATCAATCTTCACTAAATCAATCAAACCTGCAACATCATAAGTTACAGCCACAAGGGTCAATACTTTGGAATAGTATTGGCAAGTGATACCTTAGTATATTTTAAGTGGACTATAATACTATATGCATTTGGCTGGTGGAGCTTAGGCTTGCTTTGCTCAAAATAGATTTTTCCCTAACTTTTGAAAATGCTAAGTTTTGTTTGGCAAAAACACCCAAGGCATCTATCAATCAAAGACTCCAGATCCACTCAGGGCATCTACCAATCAATGACTGAAGATCCTTTTAACCCTTGTTCACCCACAAGTTTTATTTAGAAATTGGAGTGATGAGATTCTTGAAGTTTCCATGTCTTGATGCTCAAATTGTCCTTTACTGTGGGACATGGCTAAGTACTTAGGTTTTACACTCGCAGAGGTGGTGCACTTTCCCCACAAGCCTTGGTTTCCCAAGACATGATCCTTCAGTAGCCTTTCCTTAGTCAAATGGACGCTCCAACCTATCATCCCATCTACCACCCACTGTCCAAGAGACTAAGTTCCAGCATCCTAAGATCATGGCAGAGCCCATATTACCAAGTGGTTGCACTTGAAGCTTCTCAACATTTGACAACTCAAATCTCTTTGTTCCTGGGTGGCCATCCACAAGTGAGATACACAAGGTTCACCAATACCCTGGCCTTGTGTAACCACTCAACATATCCCATTCTTTCCATTCCACCCGGTGATTCATTAACTTAGTTGTTTTGTTAAATAAAAACAAGTCCTTAGACTTAGAATATTTTTCCATAGTGTGAATATATAAACCACCCTTGTTTTCTAGTAGCTAGGCTAAGCATGGCATGGCAACTTATCCTTAGGGAATTTTCCTAGCAATTCTAGCATTCTATTCTAAATAGGATTTCCCATCATCAATTGACAAAAGTAGCATGCAAGTCCTAACAAAATATATCTAATGCAAGTATAAAATATAGGTATGGAATATTCATGAAGATATCACTTGCCTTTTTGGTAGAGGGTATAGGTTCACTCCTTGTCCTTGCAACACTCACACTCTTCAAGTCACTACAATTCAATCAAGCAAGGCACAAACTTAATCTACCAATCAAGCAAAACTACACACATAAAATAACAAAGTCAAACAAACAATTTTTCACACACAAAGTAATGGGATCTAAGTCATGCATAAGCATGCAAAGGTTGGTTCTATTGTAAGGATGGTCTTCACTAGGCTTCTAACTTTGTAAGTTCCAAATTGGTCATTTACCAAAATGGCAAAGTCATTTGCAAAGAGGGTCTCTAATAGATTCCTAAACTTTGTAAGATCCAAAATGGTCATTTACCAAAGTGGCAAAGTTAAAGTAATGCATGCAAGCATGCCAAGCCTTGTTTTGTTTGAGAAAAAGGGGTTCCTAATGGGTCATAGACTTTTGGGTACACCTAATGGTCATTTTGTGAAGTGGCTAAGTCATTTGCAAAAGGTTTCACTATAAAACCATTTGCAAAACAAAGTGTCATTCTATGTGGTGTAGAAACATTTTTACTAAGGCTTTAGCCTATAGGGTTCACCAAATGAGTTGCTATTGCAAAACTTGGTGTTTTGGGTCAGTAGGTTTGGTTCAAAACATTTTCTCCAAAGTTTTCTTTATGAAAGCATTTTCATAAACAAAACAAATAGTTTTAGTTAGCTAGAAATGGACTAAACTAATTAATCCATCCTATTCTTTTCCAAAATCATTTTCCAAACTATGGGTTGGTTCCTAGGGTCAGTAAGGTCACAACAAACCAATTTGCAAAGGTTTTAACCTAAGAATCATTTTTAAATGATTTTTCTAATGTTAGCAAGCACACAAAAGAATCTGCAAAATCAAACAAGCTAACAAATACTATTTGCTAAACTAAGGGCAGGGTTGGTTAGAGCTTGTCTTGCTGATTCCAACGACATCAAATTTGTAAAATTTGGACGTGTGGATCAAAAGATACATGGGTTTGAAATTGGCAAAAGTTTCTGTTTTCAAATTCTAATTCAGATCTAATACTGGCCACGCGGCGTGTTCTTACTGGTCGATACCGGTTCGGTGTGGATCGGCAATGTGGAGCGTTGGATCTAAATTGGATCGTGCGGCTTAGGTAGCGTACCTCTTCGGCGTTAAGTGAACCAATCGTGTCCGATGAATCTGCATCTAACGGTCGCTGCTTGCTTGACCTAAAAGGAGCGGCGATGCGGCGGCTGCTGGCGGCGGCGTCTGGTGGCGGAGTGGTCGGTCGACGACGGTGCTGGTGCTACAGGGGGTGAGGGATAAGGAGAGGTTGCTCACCGGGCTCAGGAGGTCACGGCGGTGCTCGAGGAAGTGTTGGTCGGACGAGGGGCGCTCGGGTGCGACTGCGATTGCTCGCCGGAGTTGCTGCGGGCGGCGGTTGGCTCCGGTTGCTGTCGAGGACGTTGCTGTGGTTCTCTCCGAAGCGAAAAGAAGGCTCGGTTAGATGCGCAAGATCGAGACAGAGTCGTGTGCGTGAACGAGAGGGGTCGGGGTGGTCTTGTGCTTACCAGAAGAGTCGCCGGAGTTTGCAGACAGACGGTGGCGCTCAGGTTGACGACGAGGCGACGCTGTAGTTCACCCCGAGGCAAAACAAAGGCACGGTAAGATACGGGTGATCATGGGGTTCACGTGAGCATGATCAAGAGGTGCTGGGACGGACGGAATTCACCTGGAAGGTTCGCCGGAGAAACGGCAGACGGCGGTGTGGTGCTGTGGTCGTCGTTGTCGAGGCTCTGGGGTACCCGCGGATGAATGGGTGGTATGGATGGATGCGTCTGGAAGTGGGGAAGCGGCTAGGTTGCTTAAGGAGGCAAGGGGCGGCGAGTCTTGGTCGGAATTGCTCGGAGACGGTGGTCGGAGCTGCGGCGGTACAGAGAGAAATGGAGTCAGCCTGGTGGCAGAGAGAGGGAGTGGTCTGGGGAAAATGGAGGAGAAAGCGAGGCGATTGAAATGGCGAGGTCACGGCGAGGTTTAGTGCACAGATTAACGCGGATTGATGGAGCTATCAACGGTAAACTGCCGCGCAGAGTGAGGAGAAGGGTGTGGGGAAGAAGAAGGAGGTGGCGGTGGGGTCTTCTGGTCAGTGGGAAAAGAAAGGAAGGAGGGGTCCACCTGTTAGTCTCTGCGTGGGTTTGTCCGCGGTAAGAAAACGGTTCGCTCGGGTTTGTCGGGCCTACTGGTCAGTGGGGTGAGGGAGGGAGAAGAGGGGCCAGGCTGTCAGTCTCTGTGCGGGTCTGTTTCTGAGTGAGAAAAGGTTTCTTGAGGGAGAAAGGCTGGACTGGGCCTTAGTGGGCTGCTGGGCTGGGTCAACCTTTTTTCTTATTTTTTTCTGTCTGCTCTCTTTTTCTTTTTCTAATTCTTTTTCTGTTTGGAATTTCAAACAATTATTCACACATTCAAACAATTTCAAACAATTCAAACAAACACTCAACTTTGTACTTTGAATTTGGTTCTGTTTTTCAACATATTCCAAATCTCAAAATGAAATATTATTTTTTCTTAATTTAGGATCCATTAAATAAAATGGATCTTTAGTTGTTTAATAGTGTTTGATTTATTCAAATAAAATTTCCATTTGAAATCCAATTATTTTCAAAACCAAACCAGAAGGTTTTATTTGAAAAATAAAAGAATACTTGGAAACTTATTTAAATAAATAAATAAGTTTTGGTGTTTTAATTAAAATGGGAAAACCTTTACTTAAATAAAATTGGATATTTAAATCCTTTATTATTTTATTTAAATATTCCTTTACTCATTTTAATCAAAGCAAAACCTTTTAATAAAAGATTTCAAAGTAGTAATAAAATACTTGGTGTTCATTTAAAATGGGAAAAGCCTTTTACTTAAATAAAATTGGATATTTAAATCCTTATTATTTTATTTAAATAAACTTTTACTCATTTTATCAAAACAAAATATTTTATTACAAAAGCTTGGCCAAAATTAATTTGGCTCACCTTTTCATTTGAAAACAAGTCTTTTATTAAAAGATCCAAAATGGTATTTCCAAAACAATTCATTTTCCTTTGATAAATGTTTATCTTTTTAATCCCTTTAGGATTATAATTGTTCACCAATTGGTATGGGCTTTTGGTAAGGGCTTTAAAGGCTTTGGAAATTTCAATTTCCTTATCTTATTATAGTCATAAGATTTTGCCTATAGTTCCAAACTAAGTGAAACCAATCTCTATGGTCCTTTCTTGATCCCTTGAGAATATTTGTTGATCAACTTTGGTATGGATCAAATCCATGGATTTGGAGATACTTTGGAAAATGATTTCCTTCCGTTAGGGTTTAGGGTTCTGGATTACTTTCCAAATGTTCAAATTTCCAGATACATTCATTGAGGAATGCATTTCCCTTGATTTGGATTTTTGTTGAATTCAAACTTTAGAATCCCATCTTTAACAAACTTTGGCTAAAGTTTTCCTTTTAGAAACAAAAGTTTCTTTTCACCCTGATTTTCAACAAAATTTTATTTTGTTTAATTTAATTTTCACATTACAAGATTTGGAAAATCTTGGGATGTGACAATCATGGGTAAGTCTCATGATGGCAAGGTTCCTATTTTACCATCTACTACAAGAAGAGGTACGGTTCTGAACACCTCTGTTGCTCTTGATTCACCATCTGTTATGAGTAAGCTCTTTACACCACCACATACACATGCTACACACACTGCTACTACTGCTGAATCTGAAACTCCTGATACTTATGATGTTGCTTCTACTGTGCTTGGTAAGAGTGGTTCATTAGGTCCTTTCCTAGATGCTACGATTGCTAGAACTATAGCTGGAAATACTGAAACTCCTAATAAAGACACTACTACACCCGTTAGTTCACCTGAGTCTAGTGAGAGTTGAAGATGGTTATGTTGAGATGACCGATGAATTTATTAAAGAATGTAAAAACACCCATGATAGGAGTGCTGCTAAGAGTCTCCTTGAGAGGCGTACTATTAGACCCAAATTGTCTCCTATTGCTAAGTTTGCTGCTTCTCCCATAAACATTAAAGATAAAGATTATGATTTCTCTCTCGATCTATCTTACATAGCTATTGTTGAGAAAGAACCTTTTTGTGGGACTAAGAATGAAAGTGCGGTAGCACATGTGAATGAACTTTCAACCATGAGTGGCTTGTTTTCTGATGAAATTAAGATGCGTACTTACTTCGTTGCTAAGATTTTCCCCTTTTCACTGAAAGGAGGAGCTAAAACTTGGTTTAGTAATTTACCTCCTCGATCTATTGATAGCCCTGATTGTTTGATTAGTACTTTCTTGCAGAAATATTTTCCTCCAAGTGCTAGACATGCTATTTTGCAGGAACTTTTTGATTTTAAACAGGGAGAAAAAGAGATATTGCCTGAATCATGGGAAAGGTTTTGTGCTTTGATTCATGCACAGGCTGGAAGTCCATTACCTAAGAATGAGCTTCTTGATATATTTTATAATGGACTAACTGAAGAATCTACGACATACCTAGACAGTTGTGCTGATTGTGTTTTCAGGAATAGGACTCCCAAGGAAGCTGAGGAATTAATGGCTAAAATAAGCAAGAATTATGAAGATTGGAATCCTCCTGAACTAGCTATACCTGAAGTAATTATACCTGAACCTACTATACCGGTGCCTATTCCAACATCAAATAAGAGGGGAGTTATTGAATTAAATGATGAAGTGATGAAGGAAGCTAAGAAATGTCTTAAGGAGAAGGGAATTAAAGCTGCAGATGTCAAGAATTTACCTCCTATAGAAGAATTATGCAAGCCAATTCCCCACTCATCCACTATTGAGGTACACTCTCTCCAACACTTTGATGAAGGTGATATCCCTTACTCTAAACCTCCTGATCAATGCTTAGAAGAATGCGATATCTTTATTGTTAAGCAAGATAATTTTAATAAAAGGGTGCAAAATCATCTAATGGAAAATTCTAGAGTTATTGTTGAGTTAAAAGATACTGTGGAAAGAACCTCTAATGATGTTAAAATGATTGTCAAACACTTTCAAATGGTTCAAACTCAAATAGATCAACTTATTAAAGTGCAAAAAGACTTGCTAATTAACACTGCTAAAGAAAAACATGCCTATGAAATTAGAACTAGAAGTGGTGCTACTACCCAGGATCCTCTATATCCTGAGGGGCATCCTAAAAGAATTGAGCAGGATTCTCAACAAGCTGCAAATAGCGGCTCTACTCGTAAGAAAAGGAAAAAGAAACATAAAACTGTTGTAGAACCCTCTGAACCTTCTATAGATCCCAATAGTATCTGTCTTTGATGCTGAAACTAAAAGTGGTAGTGAATAAAATGATGTTCCTGATAAAGAAAAAGTTGAAGAAGAACCTAAAAACCACACTAAGAATACTAAATACACTAAAGAAGATTTTATTGCTAAGAAACATGGTAGTGAAAGAGAGCCTTGGGTCCAAAAACCTATGCCTTTCCCTGATAAGAAACACAAGTCAAAGGAAGACGAACACTATAATAAGTTTTGTGAGTGGATGAAACCTTTATTCTTGCAAATTCCTTTGACTGATGCTATTAAATTGCCTCCTTACTCAAAGTATATGAAGGATATTGTCTCGAATAAAAGGAAGATCCCTAATGAAGAAATTTCTACTTTGCTTGCTAATTATTCCTTTAATGGTAAGGTTCCAAAGAAACTTGGAGACCCAGGGATTCCAACTATCCCTTGGTCTATTAAGACCAGTTATGTTAGAACTGCTTTGTGTGATTTGGGAGCTGGAGTTAGTGTTATGCCTTTCTCTCTCTATAATAGACTTCAACTGGAAAAATTAATACCAACTAATATATCTTTGCAAATGGCTGATAAATCTACCACCATTCCTGTTGGTATATGTGAGGATGTACCTGTTCAAGTGGCTCATAATTGCTTGATATTAACTAATTTTGTTGTGCTTGAAATGCCTGAAGATGATAATATGTCTATTATTCTTGGGAGACCTTTTCTTAATACTGCAGAAGCTGTTATTAATTGTAATCAAGGAAAGGTGACCTTTAATGTTAATGACAAGGAACATACTGTCTATTTCCCCAAGAAGATTGAAAGGACTTATGGTTTGAATTCAATTGAACATGTTGAGGGCATTCAAGTTGGAGAAATATATTGTCCCATACCAAGAGAAAAATTTGAAACTATTATGATTAGGACCATTGCTATCAAGGTTGAGGTAACATAATCATTAGTGGAATACAAAGTTTTGCCTCATATGGAATTGTTTTGGTAACAAGAACTGATCAACCTTGTTAACAAAAGGATTTCATTGAACAAAACAATGTTTTCACCGTGATTATCTCCGTTTACTTTTATTCTATCCATTTTAGTTTTTGCTTTCGTTTAGTTTACCTTTCTTGTGCTAGTTGCTTGCTTTTTTTAGTGTCTTAGAACTTCTGTAGTTTTTTCTTTGTTTTGCATTGCATCTTTTTCAAAATCATTTTTCTGCAGAAAAATCATTCATCTATGCCTAAAAATTGCCCAAAAATAAAGTGTCTCAAAAAATTCCAGAAAATTCATATTAATTTTTTACGTGAAAAAAGGGGTAGAGGAGTGCCTGGAAGGTACTAGGGGGACCCACCAGGCAGGCTCACCACCTGGTGGCACCGCCTGCCCCGGGAGGCGCCATGCCATGGTGTGGGCCACCCCTGGCCCTCCACTAACTCTCTCACCTGCCACTTTCTTCTCTCTCCCGAGCAAACTCCTGTTCATTGCTCAAAATCGCGTTCTTGCTGTGTTTGCTCTCGATTTTTTCGATCTCCTTGCTCAACCCATCTTTGTTGCTGAAATTTGGAGCACTTGTTCTCTGGTATGTGACTCCTCCCCTTGTCCAAGTAGATTTGTGTTTAGTGGATTATATCTTGAGTATTTTGCTGCTGTAGGTGACAGGTTATGAGAGCTTGTAAGCTTGTTTGATGCTTAGAGATATAGTTTTTATGCATGTTTAGGCCTCTTACAAGTCCCTATGAGTAGTACCCTTCATTATATTCACTTTGCAATCATTTGTTTAATAAGTGTTTAAATTTCAGATTAGAAGATGAATGAGCATCAACTAAACCAACATGAACTATGGGTGCCTCAGGTTATGAAGATCCACTGGGAGGAGGAAGTTTTTCCTTCCATTTATCCATGCTCTGAGTTCATGAGAGCTGTAGGAATTCTCCAAGATTTCCACACTTTGGTTTCTAATGCACGATTGGAGCAGTTTTTGGAAGATGAACCTTGTAAACGTGTGAAGCTAACCATGTTTGTGGTGCAGGACTTTAAATTTAGTTACTCTTTGCCTAACCACGTGGTCCACTACAAAATTTACAATATTGTTGTCGACCTTTCTCTCGATGACTTTTGTGCAGCTATTAAGGTACCTCAGTGGGGATCACGTGGAAGGATTAAAGAGCGACCTGCGCCACTCATTGATTTATACGCAGAAATTTGGCAAGGGAGCAGCTTCTCGAAGGAGAGTGGGAAAATCCGTAACATTCATCTCCCCTCCATTTTCTACTTTGCCTACTTCATTGCCAAGTGTGTTATTGCTAGGAAAACTACCAATAAGTTATCTTCATATGATCTAGCATTCATCTCTGCTGCTCTTAAATGAGATAGGTCTTACAACTTGGGTGCTTTGATAGCTTTCCGTCTTGCTGCTAACCGTGAGAAAGGTGGAATTTGTGGGGGCCTCATTGCTTCTTGTTTACTAGCATTGCATGGTTTAGTGCCCCATCATGTAGACCTACAGTTTCCCATAGAAAGGCTTGATCTTAATTCATGATACAACATAAATTTGTTTCTTCTTGGGCTAATCTGAGTGAGTTATCTTATGAAATAACCTTTCTCAAAGCTGGTTGGAGAAGGAGCAAGTCCGAGCGTGTTGTTCTTTTGCCTGCACCTGCTTTGTTTAACCTTGATAACAGGGTAGGATGGTCTCTCACAGAGGAGGAATTTGATACGTATTTTGGAGAGCTCTCCCAGCAGGAGCAGGATACTAGAAGGGAGGTCACGGATGATTCGGTCCAGCCCTCGAATGAGGGGGAGTCTTCATATCAGCAGCCTGCTTATGATTGGGGAGCTTCTTCTTCCCACGGGCCCAACTACGATCATTCTTATCATGACCCGCCTGCTTGGAACCCTTATTCGTACATGTATTGATACCCACTTAGGCCAAAAGCCTAAGCTTGGGGGAAGGCACGCCGACATCGCACTCATCTCCCTATCATGTTGCGTCGGTACTTTGTATATTCATGTTTCATTCTCCTTTTAGTTTTTGTTCTTTCTTTGCTTTCGCTTTCTAAAACACAAAAAGACCAAAAATATTTCTGTTGTTTCTCTCTGTTTGCTTCTTCTTATTTTTGCCTTGGTTTGCTTTTTTCCTTTTTGTTTTGTTTGAACTATTCAAAAAAGCCAAAAAGATTTTGCTTTGCTTGTTCTACCTTTTTGGTTCTTGCTTTAAAAAAAATCGAAAACACCAAAAATATTTGTTGTTCTTCTTTGGCTTTGTGAGTTTGTTGCAGGGTTCAGCAGTCCTCAGTGGGATTTTGTTTCATATTATTATTCAAGCCACACAAGTGAAGGGCAATAATGAGGATTAATGACAACTTGAGGTGTGGTAAGAGGCTGGTAATGAACTCTATTTGTTTTCATTTTTGTACATATACTCATCATTGTGGGCATGCTTAGTCTATTCGTGTAGGGTGTATGTTATTTATGGATGCTTAGTAGTTCTTGCTTTCATATGATTAGATCCAGCTTGCTAATAGTTTGTAGCATGTCTTATGAATGTTTGCTTGCATTACTCTATTCATAACTTGGTATGACACTGTGGTATCCTCCTCTGAATGTTTCATTTGAATTGACTTCGCACATGCTCATGCATGCATATGACTAAAATAATCAGTTAAGCCTCGATGAATTATTTTGCCTTGAGTGTCTTGAATCACTTTCATGCCATGATTAGTCCTGTTTTGTCGCTCCCTTACTATTGCTAGCCTTCACTTACACTGAGTATGTTTTACTCGTGTTTCCAATTCCCTAAAACCAAATATTGCCAAATTGTCCACCATACCTACCTATTAGCATCATTTGCTATTTCCGTGGATATTCAATATGCCTTGTTTTCTTCTGAATAAAATGTTTGCTTGTTATGAGAAAGTTAGTTAGTAAAGATCTCACAAACTTGATGGCACACTTTATTTTCTGCACTTAATAAACCTGAACCATTGTGACTATCCATGAAAGTTATATGCTTGCAAATTATAGGCTGGGGATTAGCAGAACCGTGCTGTCACGGGGAACGCTTTCAACACCTATAAATATATACCCAGTTGTTACCATGCTCTTTTGTTTGCGGATGTCGTCGGTGTGAAATAAAAGGGGGAGCTTGTAAGTCCATGGAGTTATGTATGTGTGTTAGAGAAATGCCTGGGCCGCCGGTCTAATCCATGCCATCATGGTGGAAACCTGCAGTGTAAGCATAATGATATCTATGAAGCATTCTTCTTATAAAAAAAGAGAGATAGCTATTGAGAAAAAGAAAAAAAAAGAGGTATATGAAAAGAGGAAAGAGAGAAAAAAGCACCATTTTCCATGGTAAATAAGAAGATTGCTGAGATACTCATTGTCTGCTTGCCTTGTCATTTTGATATGGGGATTCTTCCGTATCATCGGGCAAGGGGTACCCCGTTGGCGGTTCTCTATGATATGCACGTATTTATGATGACAAGAACTTACCGGTAACTAAAGTTGAGTAGCATGAGGAGCGACCCTCGTACTCAAGGGACATGAGATTTCCAATTTATAGTCTGTCAAGCATATAACTCAGATTGGACCTCACTTTCACCTTAATCATATTAAAGATGCTTATGATAGGGGCAATGAGAGCTCAAAGCTAATGTGTACCATACTTTCAGCATTTGGAAGCCTTTCAAACTATTCAAAACCTTTTCATTTTCTTGTTGAGTCTCCACTTATTCTATGAGCACTTCCTTGAGAGCATAGTTGTCATCTTTTGTGCCTGTCCCATTACTTGATTATTTGTGTTATGACTTTGATGCTTGTATCTTTGATATCTTTACTTCTAGTCTTCACCTGAACTCCAGAGGTGCCTTGGCATTCACAATAAAAAGGCAAGCGAGATACCACTCTATCATACCTTGTTATGAGCATTGTAATGTTGCTTATATTTATAATTCATGCTATTTATTATTTTTAAGTTGGAATCTCTTCATAGCTTGCAATGCCTATTAAGTAAACTTAGTTGCATACACTTTATTATGAATTGTCTAAGTAGTTGATCTCATGCTGAGAATATATACATCATATGAGGCAAATGTGTTCATGAAAGTTTCTTTTATCGCACTCAGTTTTCAACTGAATTGCTTGAGGACAAGCAATAAGCTAAGCTTGGGGGGAGTTGATACGTCCAAAACGTATCTACTTTCCCGAACACTTTTGCTATTGTTTCTCCTCTAAACTTGTGTGATTTGGATGCAACTAACACAATTGCAATTTTTCAGCAGAATTGCCTTGGTGTCTAGTTTTGTGTAGAAAATCAACTATCGGGAAAAATCCGGAAAATATGCCAAAATCATATTTCACCGTAAGACTCTGGAGCAGAATACGAGACGGAGGAGGATGGGCCCAGCCACACCACCGCTGGCTAGCCTAGCAGCGCCCGGGTGGTCTGCCGCGCACCCCTCGGTCTCCCTCTTCGCCTATAAGAAGCCTTCTGACCTAAAAACTCGGGGGGAGGGGGGCGACGTTTTTTCAGAAGGAGTTCTGCTCCGCCGCCACCACCAGATTCCACGAAACAGCACCAGAAACTCTGTTCTGGCACCCTGCCGGGACGAGGAATTGGAGGAGATCATCGCCATCATCATCACCATCGCTTCTCCATCGACCATCCATGTTTCCCCCATCTATGAGTGAGTAATCCCCCGCTGTAGGCTATGGGGATGGTAGGGATTGGATGAGATCGTTCATGTAATGAAATCAGATTGTTAGGGCATGGTGCCTAGTATCTACTATTAGTGTTTTTTGACTTTGTTGCGACTTGTTATGCTTAATGCTTGTCACTAGGGCCCGAGTGCCATGATTTCAGATCTGAACATATTATTGATTCATTATGATAGTATTGTTTATGGTCTTATCTGCAAGTTGTATACACACGTTGTTGTCCGGAACCAATGGCCCCGAAGTGACAGAAATCGGGATAACCGGAGGGAATGGCTTTGATGTGAGGATCACATGTGTTCATGGAGTGTTAATGCTTTGCTCCGGTGCTCTATTAAAAGGAGCACCTTAATTTCCAGTAGTTCCGTTGAGGCCCCGCTGTAAACGGGCTGGTAGAACAAAAGATGTTGTGCAAGTTCTCATTGCGAGCACGTATGACTCTATATGGAACACATGCCTAGGATTATCTAGTACTTGGATGCTTTATTTATCTGCAATTGCCCTATGTTCTGATTGCTATGTGAATTGTCTTATCCATGCAACGCCCATCCATCCATCCCTATGCCTACCACACTCGAATCCTACTGTTTACTGCTATTGTTACTGTTGTCTTTACTTTACTACTGTTGTTACTTTACTATTCCTACTACAAAACTGTTGCTACTGATAAACTGCTGTGAGCAAGAATTTTTTCCAGGTGCAGCTGAATTGACAACTCAGTTGTTAAGGCTTATAAATATTCTTTGGCTCCCCTTGTGTTGAATCAATAAATTGGGTTTCACTTCCCTCGAAAATACTGTGATATACCCCCTATACTTGTGGGTCATCACTCGGCCTTTTTAATTCCAGAGTTGACGCTTTCGTTGGCTTCTTTGGGTTCGATGTTTGCTGGGCATGAGCCGTGTGGTGGCGTTAGTCGGGAGTCTGACCCAAAGGAGAGACCATCCTATAGATCGGCCAGATCCCCTAGATCTGCAGAGTTTCCGCTACTTTCTTTGTTGTTTATTGGATGAGGTGCGGCTTCTTCAGATGAGCCAATGGAGGATGCAAGTATCGCCGTAGGCACTGCTGTTGTGACCGACGGACCCGAGCAGATCAGGACCGATAGGCAAAGGTTTTCGGGTTCCTCTATGCACAAGTGGAATCCTCCGATTATGAGATCGGTCCCCCATTGAAGTCAACAGGAACCGAAACATGGGTGGGAAGGTGTGGATCCCCTATTGCCGGGTTGTTGCTTGGTGAAGAGGGGGTTGCCGAATCCATGGCTCTAGTGTTCATATTTCCCACAAACGACACCAATTGACGAGGGGTAACCTCGACAATGCCCATGGTTATGGACTTAGGGTTTCGTGGAAAAGAGAACGCTGGGGATTTCGTCGGCTGGTCAGACAAACAAGGGAGTTGAAGTCGTCTGGTTATTATGGAAGATATGGTTACAAATTGCCCAAAGCTTAGGTACCTTTCCGTTGGCTCCTCCTAGCCTTTATATAATAGGCTAGGTCCCAAAGACGTATACAGATAGGTTACAAGTTACCATTACAACACTAGTACAATGTCGATTTCTACTTCTTTCTTGATTGCCAAGATAACTTCTGTCCGTCGGATGCTCTCTGGACTTTCCTTTACTTTTTACGGGCTTCATGGGCCACATGCCTTTGTATTCTTAGGGTAACCAATCACGAGGACCCGATTGGTCATGCCCATGTCAGCGTCCAACAACCATAAGCGTGCTAGCCAATTATCTGCAAACAGTGAAACTCCTGGGGGATTAGAATCCACGACTATGCAGAGCTTGCAGCTACACTTAACTAGAGAGCCGCACGGACCTGCTATAACAGTTACCCGAAGAATCAATCAGTAGTTGGGGTGACCTGCAGGAAAATTTTATCCGAAACTTCAACTCGACATTTAAGTGACCCGCATCCATTGAGGAGTTACGGGCGTGCAAGCAAAGTTTAGGAGAATAAGTATGCTCATTCATAAAGTGATGGAATATCATCAAGAATTCAGCTGAGAACATCTTCGATGAAAGGGCGATTGATGCTTTCAACGATGGTTTGTGCCGAAAATAATTCATAGAAGAGATGGGCCCGGTTAAGCCCAAGACGATCTCCCAGCTGATGTACATGGTGAATCGATGGGCCGATGATGAGGATGCAGTAAACAACAAGCGGGGACACTCACCCGAAGAAGATCGTGACAGGTGAAACAACAAAAGTAGGAGACGGCGTAACTATGATGGCTACGAAGGGCCAATCCATGTTGTGGCTAGTTACATCAACGAGGACAACCGCGATAGAGGATATCGAGGCAACCAAGAGGAAGCCGGACCAAGCGGAACAACACAGATGTACCAGCCGAGGCAGCTGAGGGAAGCCCCAATGCCAGTTGTGCAGATGTTGGATGGACCATGCCACATGCATTATTACGTTGGCTCTGAGGTAAGAAGGCGATCAAATCACCTCATGAAATATTGTCGGACATCCTTGGAACTCAATCGAGCATTTAGCATCAAGTAGCCAAGGCAACAAATCAGGTATACAACACCGCTCCCAGGACTTTGGTGCTAAACGCACCACCACCATCGGCAGCCATATCAGCTTAGCAGTAAACCGAAGAAAATAGAGGGCAGATCGACGAGTACCCAAGGTCCAGAGGACCAATGGACATGATCCAGAAGGGGCGTCCATCCATTAGAATATAAAAATTAATCACCGGACAAGTTAACATGGTGATAAGGATGCCACTAGCTACACCCAAATAGATCCACTAGTCTGAGCAGGAAATCACCTTCAGTAGAGCTAATCACCCCCTTTGGGTCCCCTGGTCGGGTCATTCGACACTAATAGTTGAAGCAAAAATCGGCGGGTTCGACATGAGAAAAGTCTTTATGGACGCAAAAAGCAACATCAACCTCATCTATGCAAAGACACTACACACAATGAACTGCTCTCCGACCAATCTCGCTCCAACCAACACTTCTTTCCATGGCATCATCCCGGGCAAAGCCGAGGTTCCCTTAGGAAAAATCTACCTTAACATTGTCTTTGGAACCCGAGTAAATTTCATAGAGAAAAAATCAAATTCGAGGTCATGGACTGGCCATCGCAGTATCACGATATCTTGGGACGACCAGCTTTTGCAAGATTAATAGCGGTACCATATTACCGCATACCTCATGATGAAAATGCTATCACCCAACGGAATTATATCTGTCAGAGGAAGTTTCGCCCGCTCAGACAACTGTGATCGCGAGTACAACAAAATCTCTAAATCCTTCAACATGGATATAGAGTTCGCCCAACTGAAGATCAATGATGAGCACAAAGTTATGCCAGAAGCAACAAGCTCGATACCAGACCAATCCTTTGATGCAGCAAAGGATACAAAAAAATTGCAGGTTCATTCGACGGAACCGAAAAAAATAGCTTATGTGGTTTCCAAACCCAATCCAGCATAAGAAAGCATGCTCATCAAACCTCCCGTAAGCACGGGGAAATCCTTGCGCATCACCTACAAGATAAGAAGACCGGAGTCAAAACACTCAAACCCACGGAACGTTGTGCAGCTACAACGTTTCTCCGCCTAGGACATTTATTTTCTGCAATTTACTTACAATAAGGCTAATAGCCAGGCTGTTCAGCCAAAAAAACTACGTTTACTTCCGAATAAGGCCAACGGCTAGGCAATTACGCCCAAAAACATGTACCTCCGTATCCAACATCAATAAAGCTAAGTTCTCTCAACTGAGTCTACTTTTCATTACTGTATTTACTGTTATACCCGATGCCTGGGTCTCAGTCGAATAAATTATTACATAATCGCACTTCGATACTCGGGGCTTCACTACTCGGCATAAACTTTAAAATTCTCATGCCCCGCCATGAAATACGTCAAGAACATGCTTTGACCTGAGTAGTTGATCCATCCTAGAGGACATCAGGCTGACGAAAATGTCTCGTGATGGGCGCAATGACATTATCCGCCAACAAAAATATATCAAGTTACATATTACGATAAGCTATACTTTTAACTGATACATACACAGATGTTACACAGTTCACATGTCCCTTTTTCAGGATTTCTATCCTATCTATACATAGAAATTCACAATGACGGATAAAATTTTAGGTGGGGTAAACTCAAAGCATAAATACAAGTACAAGACAAAACAAAAATAGTTCATACCCACTGACAATTTTATGAAATATTTTATGGTACAAACTCCTTGCAATGGGTAAGAGTAACAATTGAATCAGACCGATCACTGAGAGTAGTAGTTTAGTACTCTCTCCGACCAAATTTGTTGACTTAGATTTATCTAGATTCGGTTGTCTAGATATGATTTAGTATTAGATTCATATGTATCTTGACAAATTTAAGTTAACTAATTTGGGTGTATTTGTCTCTTGCTAAATATTGTTATCAATGAGATTTCTGCCAGCAATGAGATGTTCATCAGAGATTCTGACACTTGAAAGATTGTTGTAATGAAATTGGCTTGGATTCACACAAAGACACAAGTGTAAACAAATAGTTTCACACTGAGATGACGCCATTCAGCTTCCTCCCTTGAAGGTACGAACATGCCTAAATTTATGAATATGGTCCCTATGTTCGGAGAAGCCGCTGTCTGACTGTTCGACCGATCTCGCCGTCGGCTGCACACTTTCGCTGTCATTGTTGCATCAGCCGCTCCTCTAGGGTTCTTGCCGCCAAGCCGTCCAACCGACGTCTACTCTTTCGATTTTCGGTCGCCCTAAACTTGCTAATTTGCTATGGCGCAGGCCAAGCCAAACCACACCATCCATAGCTCCTCAGTTCGGCCCAAAATACACGGCCTAGAGCAGCAGACTAGATCAGCGCCCACAACTTTCTTTCCCCCTCCCATTTCTTCCCCAGAATTGAGGAAGGAACGAAATAACACTTGATCAGCGTTTAGTGATGGAACGTCTTATCTTAGATTTAATCTGGCCAAAATCATGGTAGGGCGGCCGCCCTTCCTTGCCCAAAGGCGTCCTTCACCACTGGAAACTCTTCGTCTACATCAAGGCACCAACGAATAATTCGGATGGCGGGTTTCCAAGCAGCCGCATAATGAGGAGCCATAACTACTTCACCACCACCCAAATGAGACGGAAGACTTTTCAATACAACATCTAAGTCCAGCGTCGGATGATGAACATGCACCCAAGCAAGGACAACTTTGGCACCCGTAATAAGTTGAAGTTTGATAAAATGGTGGATCACCTCACCACCTTTGAACTTCTGCATCAGTGTAGCCAGTCCCTGGGGTTGCTGGTCTTTGGGAAACATAGCATTGTACACCATAGACAAAGTAGGGTGACAACACTCGACAAATTCCCCAACCTCTGATACCCGATCTTAAAGCAATGCCAAAGTATACCCCCGTTGGTGGTCAGTCCAGAAATCCATACTAGCACCTGACGAAGCATCCATTAGAGTACTCATCCAAGATTTAAGACATTGTGACTCCTCTACTGCACTTAAGCGAATACCTGGAGAGGGAAAAGTTATTCTACACCAAGAAAAATAAGAATATTCAGGAACTCGGGGGCTCTACAAGAAAAACTCACATAACATATTTTTGCCCGTCCTCGAAATTTCTTCAAGAAGATATTCCTCGTGCTTCGTGGCTTTCTTTGGTTTGGAGAGGGTGGCGTCTACCTGAGATTTTATCACATGAAGTTCCCCTTCAAGATATTCGATGTGATTGATCTTGTCGGAGTACAGCGAAGGATCAACATATCGAGTGATTGTCATAAGATTGGTGGGCACATCCTTTTCATCCTGAGAAGTTTGTTAACCCAAAGGATCAGGAGAACTCGACGGAATAAGGGCAACCAGTGAAACAAGAATAGCCAAAGGACCGGGCGAGTCAGAAGAACTCTAAGGAAAGTAAATGTGGGAAAGCAATTGATACTTCGATCCGGATTCACGGATGTAGTATAATAGTCTTTTTCCCTAGTAGACCAAGGTTTAATCGAACCTTGGAAAACAATGCTAAAAGGAATTATAAAGGACACGTCTGCAAGACTTTGTTTTTTTGTTTTACCTTCGTTTACCAGACCGCTCTAGTTTACTTTATATCATGAGTTGTTTAAATGGATGGAGACATGCCGGGGTTGAAGATTCACCTACAGCTGCACATCATATGGGATGTTTTAAAAGAGATAATCTTTGTGGGCAGCACATCCTTATATACTAAAGCCCCCATGAGTCACAGGCATAGCAATCGACTTTTGATCCAACCGGTTGCACCACGAAGTACCGAGCTACAAATAGTTATTAAGTGAAAAACACAAATCAAATCCTTAAGGAGGGATGTTGTTGTTGTTCCCGAATGGGTCGCTATGCAAAGACCGTACATCCCTTTCTGTCACTGGGTTTCCTATGAGATCACCGCTAGACAAGTATCTCACCTCAAGCCTTTAACGATCTTGGGGGTCTTGGGAACCTACAAGTCCAAAGATCGACGAAAGAGACAAAGAAACAAAAGATACAAATCTCTTATTTAAACAAAACACAATGCTCCCATAGATTAGATGCACATAATTGCTGCGAGGTTTCACCCCAACCCGCAACCCGTGAGGACTATTCACTCATAGCAATAAGATCAAGGATAGAAAATATTGTGCAAAATACTTAGATCAAAATCAAATATTATTACAATGGTCGCCGAATCACAAGGAGATCTCAAGTACAAAGTAATGGCTATGGCTAATGGAGAGGATGGAAGATGGAGGGGATGAACTATGGTGTGGATCTCCTTTGGTGGTATTGTGATGCAATCTGAGAATGCGTGGCGGCTGGGACCTCAAAATATATAGGCGCCTTCATGAAAGTTGTATGGTTTGACGAGACGAAGCCACCAACACATGGTATGGGCGGACCCTGCCCGTACTAGTGGTCGTTATGGCCCCTACCGCCTGGTTATTGCTCTAGGATTACTTTGTCCTGTAGACTTCCCTCAAAATCTTCATTTATGGCTCCTGGTTTTGCATTAAAAGCGTGATTTCTTGCACAACACAATTCAAAGCAATGGTTTGCATATCTTTTCGATAATTATTCATTAGTGGCAAGGTTTGAGAGATACTTGTCAATTTATTGGCTAAAAACAATGTTTAAACACGGAAAAAGATGGCTATTTTCAGAGCCATCAACCTCCCCAAAGCTCAAACCTTGATTTCCCTCGAGTAATAAAAACAATGAAACTATAAGTAAATTCAGTGTTTAAACTGAAATGACGAGAATATGAATTCACTTACGGTCGGTAGTCATATGCGTCCATCACTTCTTCCATTTGAAAGGCTCATAAAAGTTAGAGAGATGCCAAGAACACTATTCAAGCTTTGATAACTCAAGACAATCAAAGTAGAGTTTAATATAATTATAAATAACTAGGAGTATAACAATCAATCTAATTCCTCTAGTTGACTCTCAGCTTGCCAAGGAACACTAGGATGTTTTATGATAGCAAAATTGAGTAAGAGAGTTCATGTCATAAGTAGCATAACCATGAAGTGTCTTATTGACACCCACATCAGTAAATCAAGACTATCAAAACACTTCTATTCCAATCATTGTGTTTCAAGAAAATTCATAAAGTAGTTAGGATACCATGCCAAGGACTTGTTATGTAGATCTTCATATATATTTTTTCTTCCTTCTTTCAAGGATAATTCTCAACAAGGATCATTTAGTGATTCTTTTAAACAATTGTTTGCACAACCTTTGAGAGTACCAATACCTTTTCCCATTACAATGACAAGTGCGATCCATGTCGTCAACTCATAGCCGAAAATAGGGGTTTTACCATTGATCGTTCGTAGGCCAGCGGAGTTGTTGGCATCCAAAGGTGTGCGTAAAAAACATAGAACTCTTTTAAATAGTATCACAGTTTGATCCACAAGGTTAGATTTGGCATGCATCACAATTACCGCTAGACTTTATTTCAATCAAACAACTCCTTTCAAGAGTGTTATCAAGTCTATCAAAACATCTATGGGGTTAAGTATCTTCAAAGGTAAACTATCAAGACAATCATTCATTAAACAAGTCATAAATTTGAGACTTTTCTTGTTGTACTTGTTTGGAAATATTATTTCCAAGGCAAGACTCGGTTAGCTACAAGAACTAGAGCAAAAGTTTCCACAATGAATCATTCATAAAAATAAAAAGCTTTACTCTAACCATTTTGAATTACTCCCACTAGCATAGCATCTTAGCAAATCAACCAACTAAGATAAACAATTCAAACTTCAAAAGTGGGAGACATAGGACATACCTCTCATGAGCGACTTCATAATCATCTTCCTTATAGGGATGTGTTCCTTGAAAACTCAAGTAAAAATCACTCCCATAATAAAATTAAAGAAAAGAGGCAAAATGCAAATCCACTTTCACGAAAAAGGAAAAAGGAAAAAAATTGTATTTTTGAGGATGGGGATTAGGGAATAAAAAAGAACTTGTGACCAAGCAAGGAACAATGAAAAGAAAAACAAACAAAAAATGAAAGAAAAGCAAAGTGTTGGAACAAACCAACACAAGTGTTTCAAAGCTCACAAGGAGCAGGAGTACAACCTCATTATTACACAAATAAAATTACCGGGGGACACATCCCCAAGCTCAGGCTTTTGCAAACCCTTTTGTTGCTCATTATGGTGGTGCTAGATAATATCCCATGTTCCATTGGATGCTCTAATTGTTGAAATGGGTGGTGAGGTTGGCAAGTAGCATCTCGAAGGTTGATGGTGAGGTTGTTCATATTTTGGATGTTTCCTTCGAGAGCATATATATCATCATAGGTGGTGTAGAAGTTTGGTGGTGATACGTCCAAAATGTATCTACTTTCCTGAACACTTTTGCTATTATTTCTTCTCTAATTTGTGTGATTTGGATACAACTAATGTGAACTAACGCTGTTTTCAGCAGAACTGCTTTAGTGTCTCGTTTTTGTGCAGGAAATCAACTTTTAGGAAAAGTCCTGGAAAATATTGCTAAACTCCTATTTTACCAGAAGACTCACGGAGCCAGAAGATGAGACGAAGAAGGTCCATGAGGGGCCCACACCACCTGTCCGCGTGGGCTAGGCCAGGCCGCGCCAGGAGGTGGTGTGGCCACCTCAGACTCCACCTCAACCTCTCCTTTCGCCTATATAAGCCCTCTGACCTAAAAACAGAGGGGGGGGTCGACATTTTTCCAGAGAGAGTTCTGCTGCGCCACCACCACCAGATACCGCGATTCGGAACCAGAAACTCCGTTCTGGCACCCTGCCGGGATGGGGAATTGGAGGAGATCATTGCCATCATCATCACCATTGCTTCTCCATCAACCATCCATGATTCCCCCATCCATGAGTGAGTAATCCGCCGTAGTAGGCTATGGGGATGGTAGGGATTGGATGAGATCGTTCATGTAATTGCATTAGATTGTTAGGGCATGGTGCCTAGTATCTATTGTTAGTGCTTTTTGACTTTGTTGCAACTTGTTATGCTTAATTCTTGTCACTAGGGCCCGAGTGCCATAATTTCAGATCTAAACATGTTATTGATTCATGGTGATAGTATTGTTTATGATCTTACCTGCAAGTTGTATACACATATTGTTGTCCGGAACCCGAGGCCTCGAAGTGACAGAAATCGGGATAACTGGAGGGGATGGCTGTGATATGAGGATCACGTGTGTTCACGGAGTGTTAATGCTTTGCTCTGGTGATCTACTAAAAGGAGCACCTTAATTGCCAGTAGATTCCCTTGAGGCCCTGCTGCAACGGGCTGGCAGGACAAAAGATGTTGTGCAAGTTCTCACTACGAGCACGTATGACTATATATGGAACACATGACTATGATTATTTAGTACTTGGATGCTTTACCTTATTTATCTGCAAATGCCCTATATATTGATTTCTACATGAATTTTCTTGTCCATGCAACGCCCGTCCATCCATCCCTATGCCTACCACGCTTTAAGCCTACTGTTTATTGCAAATGTTACTACTGTCCTTGTTTTACTACTGCTATTACTTTGCTATTGCTACTACAAAACTGTTGCTACTGATAAACTACTACGAGCAAGATTGTTTCTAGGTGCAGCTGAATTGACAACTCAGTTGTTAAGGCTTATAAATATTCTTTGGCCCCCCTTGTGTCGAATCAATAAATTGGGTTTTACTTCCCTCGAAGACTGTTGTGATCCCCTATACTTGTGGGTCATCAAGACTATTTTCTGGCGCCGTTGCCAGGGAGCATAGCTCTATTTATCAAGTTCACTTGGAATCACTATTGTTTGTTGCTATCAATTCATCATGGGTAAACCTCGTGATGGAAAGGTTCCTATATTACCATCCACTACAAGGAGAGGTACAGTTCTGAACACCTCTGCTGCTCTTGATTCACCATCTGTGATGAGTAAGCTCCTTACATCACCACCACATACACATGCTACACGTACTGCTACTTCTGCTGAATCTGAAACTTCTAATACTTATGATGCTGCTTCTAATGTGCTTGATAAGAGTGGTTCATTAGGTCCTTTCCTAGATGCTACGATTGTTAGAACTATACCTGGAAATACTGAAACTCCTAATGAAGATACTACTACACCTGTCAGTTCACCTAAGTCTAGAGAGAACTATGATATTAAAGACGGATATATAGAAATGACTGATGAATTTATTAAAGAATGCCAAAACACTCATGGTAGAAGTGCTATTAAGAGTCTTCTTGAGAGACATACTGTTAGGCCTAAATTATCTCCTGATGTTAAGTTTGCTACATCTCCCATAAACATTAAAGATAAGGACTATGATTTCTCTCTTGATTTATCTAACATAACCATTGTTGACAAAGAACCTTTTCGTGGGACTAAAAATGGAAGTGTTGTAGCACATATGACTGAGCTTTCTACCATGAGTGGCCTATTTTCTGATGATATTAAGATGCGCAGCTACTTTGTTGCTAAAACTTTCCCTTTTTCACTGAAAGGAGAGGCTAAAGCTTGGTTTAATAATTTACCTCCTGGATCTATTAATAGCCCTGATTGCTTGATTGATACTTTCTTTCAGAAATATTTCCCTCCTAGTGCTCGATATGCCATTTTGCAGGAACTTTTTGATTTTAAACAGGGAGAAAAGGAGATATTACCTGAATCATGGGCAAGGTTTTGTGCTTTAATTCATGCACAACCTGTATGTCCAATACCTAAAATGAGCTTCTTGATATATATTATAATGGACTAACTGAAGAATCTAGGACATACTTGGATAGTTGTGCTGATTGTGTTTTTAGGAAGAGAACTCCCAAAGAAGCTGAGGAATTAATGGCTAAGATAAGCAAGAATTATGATGACTAGACTTCACCCGAGTCAACTACACCCGAGTCCACTATGCCTGAGCCAACACCAACACCAAAGAAGAGGGGAGTTATTGAACTAAATGATGAAGTGATGAAGGAAGCTAACAAATGTCTCAAGGAGAAGGGTATTAAATCTGAAGATGTGAAGAATCTACCTCCTATAGAAGAGTTATGTAAGCCAATCTCCCACTCATCCACTATTGAGGTAAACTCTCTCCAACATTTTTATGAAGGTGATATTCCTTATTCTAAACCTCCTGATCAATGCTTAGAAGAATTTGATATCTTTGTTGTTAAGCAAGATAATTTTAATAAGAGAGTGCAGAATCATTTAATGGAAAATTCTAGAGCTATTATTGAGTTGAGGGATATTGTGGAAAGAACCTCCAATGATGTTAAAATGCTTGTTAAACATTTCCAAATGGTTCAAACTCAAATTGATCAGCTTATTAAAGTACAAAAAGATTTGCTAGTTAATGCTTCTAAAGAAAAACATGCTTATGAAATTTGAACTAGAAGTGGTGATGCCACTCAGGATCCTCTATATCCTAAGGGGCATCCTAAAAGAATTGAGCAGGATTCCCAACAAATTGAAAATAGTGGTACTTCTTCTAATAGAAAGAAAAAGAAACATAAAACAGTTGTAGAATCTTCTGAAACTGCTAAAGATCCTAATAGTATATCTGTCTCTGATACTGAAACTGAGAGTGGTACTGAGAAAATTGATGCTCCCAATAAACAAGAAATTGAAGAAGAACCTGAAAGGCACACTAAGAATACTAAGTACACTAAGGAAGATTTTGTTGCTTAAAAACATGGTAGTGAAAGAGAGCCTTGGGTCCAAAAACCAATGCCTTTTCCTGATAAGAAACACAAGTCAAAGGAAGAGGAACAATATAACAAGTTTTGTGAGTTGATGAAACCTTTATTTTTGCAAATTCCTTTAACTGATGCTATTAAATTACCTCCTTATTCAAAGTATATGAAGGATATTGTCTCGAATAAAAGGAAGATCCCTAATGAGGAAATTCCTACTTTGCTTGCTAATTATTTCTTTAATGGTAAGGTTCCAAAGAAACTTGGAGACCCAGGATTCCAACTATTCCATGTTCTATTAAAAATAATTATGTTAGAACTGCTTTGTGTGATTTGGGAGCAGGAGTTAGTGTTATGCCTTTTTCTCTCTACAAGAGACTTCAATTGGAGAAATTAATACCAACTGATATATCTTTGCAAATGGCTGATAAATCTACTACTATTCTTGTTGGTATATGTGAGGATGTTCCTGTTCAAGTGGCACATAATTTCTTGATATTAACTGACTTTGTTGTGCTTGAAATGCCTGAAGATGATAATATGTTTATTATTCTTGGGAGACCTTTTCTTAATACTGAAGGTGCTGTCATTAATTGTAATCAAGGAAAGGTAACTTTTAGTGTTAATGACAAGGAACATACTGTTTATTTCCCCAAGAAGATTGATAAGACTTATGGCCTAAATTCAATTGAAAAGATTGAGGGCATCCAAGTTGGAGAAATATATTGTCCCATACCAAGAGAAAACTATGAAATTATTACTATTGGGACCATTGCTATCAAGGTTGAGGTAACATAATCATTTAGTGAAATGCAAAATTTTGTTTCATATAAAATTGTTTTGGTAACAAGACCTGATCAACCATGTTAACAAAGGGATTTAAATGAACAAAACAATGTTTTCACCATGATTATCCTTGCTTACTTTTATTTTATCCATTTTAATTTTTGCTTTCACTTAGTTTACTTTTCTATTTTGTTAGTTGCTTGCATATTAGAGTGTCTTAGAACTTCTGAAGTTTTAGTTTTGTTTTTTATTGCATCATTCCAAAATTATCTTTCTGCCATAAAATCATTCATCAATACCTGAAAATTGCTAAAAAAATAAAGTGTCTCGAAAAATTCCAGAAAGTTCATATTAAATTTTTACATCAAAAGACAGGCAGAGAAGTACCTGGAGTGACCCATGGGGGCCCACCAGTCAGGCACACCACCTGGTGGCATGACCACATGCTTACTCAAGATGTTGAGCTCGTTGGGGAACCCCAAGAGGAAGGTATGATGAGTATAGCAACAAGTTTTCCCTCAGTTATGAAACCAAGGTTATTGAACCAGTAGGAGCAAGGAAACACCTCCAAGATGTTGTTTCCAACTTGGAATCCTGCACAACACAATCATAGAACTTTGCCCCCAGCTTATAGTGAGGTTGTCAATCTCACTGGTTTTGGTGAAAACAAAGGATTAAACGTACTGTGTGGAAGATAGTAATTGCTTTGCAGAAAGTAAACAGAAAATAGTAAATAGATTGTAGATTGATAGTAAAAGAAAGTACCGGGGTCCATAGTTCACTAGTGGTGATTCTCCTTAAGATAGATGACATGTTGGGTGAACAAATTATAGCGGGGCAATTGACAAACATCAAGAAAGCATACATGCATATACTAATCATCTTGACTCCTATGAGATTTGATTGGTAATTACAACATTATACATAGACCGTAATCCAACTGCATCTATGACTAATAATCCACCTTCAGGTTATCATCTGAACCCCCTCCAGTATTAAGTTGCAAGCAACGGATAATTGCATTAAGAATTGTGTGTAAAGTAAACAATACGATTGTTTTATGAACAAAGGATTGCTGTTTTCTCCCTAGTAGCAACAGCACATCTAGTACCTTAGTGATTTCTGTCACTTCCCCAGATTCCTAGAGGCATGAACCCACTATGGAGCATAAATACTCCCTCTTGGAGTTGCTAGCATCTACTCAGCCAAGATAGCTACTAACAACGGAGAGCATGCAAGATCACAAATAACAAAGACATGATATAATCAATAATGAATCTGAAATAGTATCTCAATATCCATCGGATCCCCACAAACACAACATGTATGATTACAAATAGATGATCTTGATCATGAACGGAGCTCACAAGATCTAAACATGGTAGCACAAAGGAGAAGAACCAACCATCTAGATACTACATGGACCAGTAGTCTAGGGATGAACTACTCACGCATCACACCGGAGGCAGGCATGGTGATGAAGAAGGCCTCCAGGGTGATCTCTCCCCTCCGGCAGGGTGCCGGGAAGAGCTTCAGATCCCTCCCAATCTAGGGATGGAGATGACGGTGGCTACAGACTCTTTCGTGGAATTTTTATCGACTACTTAGGGTTTCTGTATCAGAGGCTTCTTATAGGCGAAAGGGGAGGCCGAGGGGGTGCCCTAGGCGGCCACACCACCCCCTGGCACGGGCCAGGCCTGGCCGCGCGTCTAGGCGGTGTGGCCGGCCCCTAGACCCTCTCCGTCTTGTATTCTGGCTTCGTGTTCCCCTCGGTGAAATATTGACTTTGGCTTTTGTCCCGTCCAATTCCAAGAATATTCATTTTCTGGCTTTCCTGGAACCAAAAATCGTAGAAAACAGGCAGTTGGCACTGTGGCATCTTGTTAATAGGTTAGTCCAAGAAAGTGTGAACAAAACATAAGAAAGTAGATATAAAACAAGCATGGAACATCAAAAATTATAGATACGTTAGCAACGTATCAACATCCCCAAGCTTAACTCCTGCTCGTCCTCGAGTAGGTAAGTGATAAAAATAAAGAATAATTTTTGAGGTGACATGCACCATCATAAACTTGATCAAAGTATTTGTAAAACATTGGTAGCTGGGATCATAGTACTTTAACATAGCATGAAAGATATAGTTCTAACAATAAGACATCGCAACTATGTTGTAACATGAAAAGGTACAAACAAAAGATTCATGAATAATAATGCTTTGCAAGACATTTGTTTGTTTCACATAAATAAAGCATAATGAGAATGGCATTCAGCTTGTCCCTCATAGTGTAGCAAAACATAAATGCATAGGACACCTTTAAAGTTCATAAGGGTTACTAGATACAAATAGTTTAAAAACAAGCAATAGCAAAGTTATGCATCAATCAACAAGTCTTGGGGCAATGCTCATTAGACTAAGAATGGCCACTGTGCTCTCTCAATAGGTGCATAAAGATAGAAGATGGAGACTCAACATAAAAGTAAAAGAAAGGCCTTCATAGAAGGAAGCAGGGATTCAAGTTTCATAAAGAGCTTCCAAAAATTATGGTACTTATTAGCTTTCAGCTCTCATTGCCCCTATCATAAGCATCTTTAAGTGATTAAGGTTAAAGTGAACAAACTATGGAGTATATGCTTGACAAAGTATAAGTTGACAATCTCATGTCCCTTGAATATGAGGGCTGCTCCTCATGCTACTCAAGTTTAGTTACCGGTAAGTTCTTGTCATAGTAAGTACATGTGTATCATAGAGAACCGCCAACGGGGTACCCCTTGCCCGATGATACGGAAGAATCCCCATATAAAAATGACAAGGCAAGCAGACAATAAGCATCTCAGCAATCTTCTTATTTACCATGGGAAAATGGTGCTTTTTCTCTCTTTCCTCTTTCTCATCTCTTTTTTTCTCTTTTTCTCAATCTCTATCTCTTTTTTATAAGAAGAATGCTTCATAGATTGCTCATTATGGTTACGCTGCAGGTTTCCACCATGATTAGGCATGGATTAGACCAGAGGCCCAGACGTTTCTCTAACACACATACATAACTCCATGGACTTACAAGATCCCCTTTCATTTCACACCGACGACATCCATAAACAAAAGAGCATGATATCAACTGGGTATAATGTACAAGTGCAATGTTGAAAGTGTTCCCCGTGATAGCATGATTCTGCTAATTCCCAACGTATAAGTGCAATCATATACAACATAGATGACACAATGGTTCAAGTTTATTAGGGGCAAGAAAAGTAAAGTGTGCCATCAAGTTCGTGAGAGCTTTAATCACTAATTTTCTCATAACAAGTTTAATTCGGAAGGTAGATAAAAACATGAATATACTTGGAATAGCAAATGCTAATAGGTATGTATGGTGGAATCTTTTGAATAACTTGGTTTTATTCAGAGTTGGATGCATGAGTGGAACTCATACTTGGTTATGGAGGCTAGCAAAAGACTGGGAGCGACCAACTAAGAGAGCAATAATGGCCATAATTATGTAAAGCGACAAAACATCATTAATTAAAGCATAAAGTGATATTACAAGTTGAAAACTAAAGGATCATAAAGGCTACGGTGACTTGGTATAGTCTTAACATGGTGTGAGCATGCGCTAAGTCAACCCAAATAAAGCATCAAAGGAGAATACCACAATACTATGCTTTAATATGCTAAAACAACGCATGATTCTTTCAAGGCACATTAAGCAATATCAATAGTTTATAACATGTCATGCTACAGAATTAATCACTAAGCATAAAGCCAAAACAATATCTAGCATGACATGACAAAGCATAGGCCACGATTAAAAACAAGCTCTTTTTACCACTTAAGCATGAACTTTCCTACTCTTTTCCAATCCAAACCAATCTTATTTGAAAACTAATGTATGAATTAGGGGGTCCAACCAATTTATTCAAGCAAACTAAGAAAACCAAGCAAACGAAAAAGAAAACAAAGATGCTCCAAGAACAACACAACTATGCATGAAACAATATAAATGAAGTGTTTGGAAGAACCTGAGATTTTTATTGATGAAGAAGGGGATGCCTTGGGCATCCCCAAGCTTTGACGCTTGTACTTCTTGGATATTTATTGGGATGACATGGGATGGCATCCCCAAGCTTGAGATTTAGTCCATTCTTCATCTCATTACATCATTCTTCCCTTACACCTGAAATTTTTCCTTCATACAAAACTTCACACAATCTTCATTAGCAACATTAGTGTACTCAAGATAATAAGTCTTTTGGTTCAGTTCCAACACAATTAAAACTTTCATTAAAACAAAATATACTGTAGCACTTCCTTCGAAAAGCTCAATTTCCCCAAAAAGAACCCAAAAAGGAATCAACAAGAAGCAAATGCAAATAATGGCAGAAATGTGTCAAAACAGACCAGCAGGTAGAAACCGATTTTTTCGAAGACCTTATGTTGCTCAAATTGAAAAGTGTTGTACTGACGAAAGTTGGATAACAACCTGGGGCAGAAGAACAAAAAATTACAGCTCAAACTGACGTACAAAGATGTTACACGAATTTTTACAGCGAAGCACAAAAATCTGTTTCGGGACAGCAACTTTCCCAAGCATTACTTCCCTCTCATTAGAGGTTACTCTTGGCACAAAAAACACACAAAAATGATAAGGAGAGGTTATTACTGAAGAAATAATTCCAAGACTCAACTAAAACTTTTGGGTTATCTCCCAATAAGTACTTTTCTTTAACGCCTTTAAGTTAGGCATAAGAAGCAAGAAAGGAATCAAGTGCTCTCAAATGAAGAAGCATTAAGAGCAAATTTTGTTTTAATAGGATAGGCAAAAGGAATCTTCTCTCTCTTATTAGGGAAGTGTTCTATACCTTTCTTGAGTGGGAGTTGATATTTAATGGTGCCTTCTTTCATATCAATAATGGCACCAACAGTTCTAAGAAAAGGTCTTCCCAAAGTAATAGGACAAGAAGCATTGCATTCAACATCCAAAACATAGAAATCAACGGGGACATAGGCATTGTTAACCATAATAAGAACATTATTAATACTCCCCATGAGTTTCTTTTTAGCATTATCATCAAGTGGGACATTTAAATAACAATCCTCCAATGGTGGCAAATCAAGCATTTCATAAATCTTTCTAGGCATAATAGAAACACTACTATCAAGGTCACATAAAGCTTTGAGATCAAAATCATTCACTTTCATATTAATGATGGGTTCCCATCCATCTTCTAATTTCATAGGAATGTAAGCTTTATGTTTCATATTTTCTTCTTTAATTTTTATGAGAGCATCAGTAATGTGTTTTGTAAAGGCCATATCAGCACTAGAGGACTTATAGCAAGCTTTTGTAGGAACTTAATTACTTCAGAGATATTGCAACCATCAAGATCAAAATCATAATTATCATCTAAAGTAGTGGAGCTACTGTTTCCCATATTTCGAAGAATTTCAACATTTTTATTAGAAAAGGTTCCATTGGGTTTACTAGCTTCAACATTAGTGGTAGTGATAGTAGAAATACTAATATTTATAGCAATTCCATCTTCTCTTTCCCACTTAGCATGCAATTCAGCTAATAGTTTAACATTTTTATCAATTCTAACTTGTATGGCATTAGTAGCAGCAAAGGGGTTTTCAATAGTTTTAGATTTAGCCGCCATTTTATTCAAAGAAGATTATACTTCAGACAATGATGTTATATTTCTTTCAGCATTAGAGAGTTTTTCCTCAATAGTTTTATTGAAAGTAGTTTGTTTACTAATAAAATATTTAAGCATAACTTCAAGTTCAGAGGGTGCACTCCTATTATTGTTGTAGGAATTTCCATAAGCATTACCATTATTGGGAGGATATGGCCTATAGTTATTATTACCAAAATTATTTCTGTAGACATTGTTGCTAAAATTATTATTTCTTATAAAGTTCACATCAACTTGCTCTTCTTGAGCAACCAAAGAGGCTAAGGGAACATGATTTGGATCAATATGAGCTTTCCCATTAACAAGCATAGACATAATAACATCAATTTTATCACTCAAGGAAGAGGTATCCTCAACATAATTTACCTTCTTACCTTGTGGTTCTCTCTCAGTGTGCCATTCAGAATAGTTAACCGTCATATTATCTAGAAGCTTTGTTGCAGCACCCAAAGTAATAGTCATAAAGGTACCTCCAGTAGCAGAATCTAGTAGATTTCTTGAAGAATAATTCAGTCTTGCATAAAAGGTTTGGATAATCATCCAAGCAGTCAGTCCATGAGTGGGACAATTCTTTACCAAAGATCTCATTCTTTCCCAAGCTTGAGCAACATGTTCATTATCAGATTGTTTAAATTTCATTATTTCACTTCTCATAGATATAATCTTCGCAGGAGGATAGTATTTTCCAATGAAAGCATCTTTGCATTTAGTCCAAGAATCAATACTATTTCTAGTTAGGGACTGCAACCATTCTTTAGCTTTTCCTCTCAAAGAGAAAGGAAACAATTTAAGCTTAATAATATCTCCATCTATATCCCTATGTTTTTGCATATCACAAAGTTCAAGAAAGTTATTAAGATGAGCAGCAACATCTTTAGTACCAATACCAGAAAATTGTTCTCTCATAACAAGATTGAGTAAAGCAGGTTTGATTTCAAAGAAAGTAGCTTCAGGAACAGGTGGAGCAATAGGTGTGTAGATGAAATCATTGTTGTCGGTGCTAGTGAAGTCACACAACTCAGTGTTTTCAAGAGTAGTCATTTTTTGTGTGTTTTTAATATAAAGAAGCAAACTAGTACAACTATTTTTTGTGTTTTTTTGATAAAGAAACAAGCAAACAAAGCAGAAATAAACTAAGCAAAACAAAGTAAAGAGATTGGTTATGAGGGACTCCCCTTGTGAAGATGTCCTTGACTCCCCAGCAACGACGCCAGAAAAAGTCTTGCTTACTCAAGATGTTGAGCTTGTTGAGGAACCCCAAGAGGAAGGTATGATGAGTATAGCAACAGGTTTTCCCTCAGTTATGAAACCAAGGTTATCGAACCAGTAGGAGCAAGGAAACACCTCCAAGGTGTTGTTTCCAACTTGGAATCCTGCACAACATAATCACAGAACTTTGCCCCAACTTATAGTGAGGTTGTCAATCTCAACGATTTTGCTAAAAACAAAGGATTAAACGTATTGTGTGGAAGATAGTAATTGCTTTGCAGAAAGTAACAGAAATAGTAAATAGATTATAGATTGATAGTAAAAGAAAGGACCGGGGCCCATAGTTCACTAGTGGTGATTCCCCTTAAGATAGATGACATGTTGGGTGAACAAATTACAGCGGGGCAATTGACAAACATCGAGAAAGCATACATGCATTTACTAATCATCTTGACTCCTATGATATTTGATTGGGCATTACAACATTATACATAGACCATAATCCAACTACATCTATGACTAATAATCCACCTTCAGGTTATCATCTGAACCCCCTCCAGTATTAAGTTGCAAGCAACAGATAATTGCATTAAGCATTGTCTATAAAGTAAACAATATGATTGTTCTATAAACAAAGGATTGTTGTTTTCTCCCTAGTAGCAACAGTACATCTTGTACCTTCGAGATTTCTGTCACTTCCCCATATTCCTAGAGGCATGAACCCACTATCGAGCATAAATACTCCCTCTTGGAGTTGCTAGCATCTACTCAGCCAAGATAGCTACTAACAATGGAGAGCATGCAAGATCACAGATAACAAAGACATGATAGAATCAATAATCAATCTGAAATAGCATCTCAATATCCATCGGATCCCCGCAAACACAACATGTATGATTACAAATATATGATCTTGATCATGAACGGAGCTCACAAGATCTAAACATGGTAGCACAAAGGATAAGAACCAACCATCTAGCTACTACATGGACCCGTAGTCTAGGGATGAACTACTCACACATCACACTGGAGGCAGGCATGGTGATGAAGAAGGCCTCCAGGGTGATCTCTCCCCTCCGGCAGGGTGTCGAGAAGAGCTTCAGATCCCTCCCGATCTAGGGATGGAGATGACGGTGGCTACACTCTTTCGTGGAATTGTGATCATGTACTTAGGGTTTTTGTATCGAAGTCTTCTTATAGGCGAAAGGGGAGGCCGAGGGGGTGCCCTAGGCGGCCACACCACCCCCTGGAATGGGCCAGTCCTGGCCGCATGGCCAGGTGGTGTGGCTGGCCCCTGTCCCCTCTCCGTCTCATATTCTAGCTCCGTGTTCCCCTTGGTGAAAAATTGACTTTGGCTTTTGTCCTGTCCAATTCCGAAAATATTCATTTTCTGGCTTTCCTGGAGCCAAAAACAGCAGAAAATAGGCAGCTAGTACTGTGGCATCTTGTTAATAGGTTAGTCCAAAAAAGTGTATAAAAATACTCCAAAGTGTGGACAAAACATAAGAAAGTAGACATAAAACAAGCATGGAACATCAAAAATTATAGATACGTTAGCAACGTATCACTACACCAGGGACGCGCCTGGAAATGGTGTGGGCCACCCCTGGCCCTCCACTTATTCTCCCTCCTACCACTACCTTCTCTCTCCCAAGAAAATACCAGTTCATTGCTCAAACCTGTGTTCTTGCTCGTGATTTTCGATCTCCTTGCTCAGCCCATCTTTGCTACTGAGATTTGGAGCATTTGTTCTCCGGTATGTGACTCCTCCGCATGTCCAAGTAGATTTGTGATTAGTGGATTATATCTTGAGTATTTCGCTATTGTAGGTGACAAGTTATATGATCTTTCATGCTTGTTCTTTGCTTAGAGAAATTGTTTTGATGCATGTTTAGGCCTCTTACAAGTCCCTATAAGTAGTTCCTTTCATTATGTAATCACTTTGCAATCACTTGTATGATGGTAGTCTAAAATTTCAAAAAAAGGAGAGATGAACAATCATACTTTTGGGGAAGTATTTGAGAGAGACACACCCAGGAGGGCAAGGCCTTCAAGATCAGCATCGAAATTTAGGCCATCATATAATGAAGATCTTATTGCACCGCGCCTTAGAAATGAAGGAGATGAGGGAGATGCTCATCCATCCACCTTCCCTTGCTTTGCCCTTATCGGTCAACTGTTTCATTCAAAATTTATAATATGCCTATCACCATGCCATTGGAAATATTTTGCAGCATTATAGGCATAGGCATGACTGGGACAGTGAAGAAGATCCAAGGGCGACCAGCTGATTTGCTGGAGCTCTACCGAAGTGTGACAAATGACGATGACCGCACAGCTCAGCGTGGGAAGATAAGGATCATTCAACTCCTAGCTCTTAGATATTTTGCTTATTATCTTGCCACTAGAATTCTTGGTAGGGAGAACACTAGTAATATTTCTAATTATCATTTAGCTTTTCTTACTGCTGCTCTTAATAGTGAAACAAAGTATAATCTTGGTTCTCTCATAGCCCGCCACTTAGCTGCTAGAGGACCCATTTATGGGGGCATTATTGCCACACGCATGGTTGTTGCCTTGGAACTTTCTATTGATCCTAATGATACTGTGTTGACACCACAAAGGCTTGATCTTGCTGCTATGAAAACACATAACTTTGTTACTGCTTACTCTAGTACCGAGAGTTTAGTTTACAGGATGTTGTTTACTGACGGAGACGAGAGGGAAATTCCTTTGCCATAGTCCACTTTGTTCAGTATTTGCAGGATGCCATGGTCGCGTTCCAATGAGGAGGTGGACAAGCAGCTCCGCTTGCTTGGTTTCCACGGGCAGCACCAGGGGGATGTGCCCTCTTACGACTACTCTACGCACTGCGCTGGGGTGTCCTCGAGTTCGTACCAGGATGAAGGCACTTCTTTGCCATATTATGGAGGCACTCATTCCTGGCCAGCTTGGGATTGATGCTAACTTAGGCCAAAAGCCTAAGCTTGGGGGAGGTATACCGACATCACCCTCATCTACATATCATGTTCTATCAGTACTTTGTATATCCATGTTTCGTTTTCTTTTTACTTTTTGTCCTCGCTTTATTTTTGCTTTCCAAAACACAAAAATACCAAAAATATTTCATTATTTCTCTTTGTTTGCTTCTTTATCTCTTAGCCTTAGTTTGCTTCATCCTTTTTATCTTTATTTTGATTATTCGAAAAACCCAAAAAGATTTTGCTTTGCTTGCTCTTCCCTTAGGTTCTTGCCTTTAAAAATCGAAAACCCAAAAATATTTGTTCTTCTTCTCTGGTTTTGTAAAGTTCGTTGCAGGGTTCAGTGGTCCTTAGTGACTCCTTGGAGTTTGGTTTTATCTTATTATTCAAGTCACACAAGTGAAAGGCAATGATGATTTATGACAACTCGAGGTGCGGTAAGAGGCTGGTATGAACTCTATTTGTTTTCATATTTGTACATATACTCATCATTGTGAGCATGCTTAGTCTGTTTATGTAAGGTGTATGTTATTTAATGGATGCTTAGTAGTCCTTGCCTTCTTATGATCAGTTCCAATCCATTATTAGTTCGTAACATGTCAAATAAATGTTTGCTCGCATTGTTCTATTCATAACTTGGTATGACATTGTGGTGTCCTCCTTTGAATGTTCTATTTGAATTGACTTGGCACATGCTCACACATGCATATGACTAAACAAAAAGTCAGTTAAGCCTCGATGATTTATTCTGCCTCAGAGTTCTCATGTCACTTTTATGCCAGTATTAATTTTGTTTTGTCGCAAGCATGATTATGACAGTTACTACTCTCTTGATTGTCGCTCCCTTTCTATTGCTAGCCTTCACTTGTGCTAAGTATAAGCTTTACTCGTGCATCCAACTCCCCAAAACGAAAGTTGTCAAAAAGAGTCCACCATATCTACCTATTAGCATTATTGCTATTCCTTGCATATTTATTATGCTTTGTTTTCTTCCAATAAAAATGTTTGCTTGTTATGTGAAAATTAGTTAGTAAAGCTCTCACAAACTTGATGGCACACTTTACTTTCTTACACTTAATAAACTTGAACCATTGTGCCCATCTATGTTGTGTATATGCTTGCGCTTTGTAATTTGTGAATTAGTAGAACCATGTTACCATGGGGAACGCTTTCAACATTGCACTTTATTTAGTTGATATCATGTTCTTTTGCTTATGGATCCCGGCGATGTGAAATGAAAGGGGAGCTTGTAAAGATCATGGAGTTTGTATATTTGTTAGAGAAATGCCTGGGCAGCTAGCCTAAGCCATGCCTAATCATGGTGGAAACTTGCAGCATAACCATAGTGAGTAATCTGTGAAGCATCCTTAATAAAAAAACCTATGCAAATAGGAAATGAAAAAACCCTATGCAAATAGGAAAGAAAAAAACCCTATGCAAATAGGAAATAAAAGGATCACTGAGATGCTCATTGTATGTTGCCTTGTCATTTTGATACGGGAAAGCTCCTGTATCATGGGGCAAGGGGTACCCCGTTGGCGGTTATCTATGATACACATGCACTTACAATGACAAGAACTTACTCGTGACTAAAGTTGAGTAGCATGAGGACCGGTACTCGTAAGCAAGGGGAATGAGATTTTGAACTTATAACTTGTCAAGGATATCCTCATATTTGTTCACTTTAACCTTAATTACCTAAAGATGCTTATGATAGGGGCAATGAGAGCTCAAAGATAATGAGTACCATACTTTAAACATTTGGAAGCCTTTCAAACATTTAAGTCTTTTCTTTCACTATTATGTTGAGTCACCATTTATTCTTTGATCACTTTCCCGAGAGCATAACTGTCATTCTTCGTGTAATGTGCTTGTCCCAAAACACGGTTAATTATGACATAACTTTGACACTTGTATCTTTGATATTTTTATTTCTAGTATTCACTTAAACTTCAGAGGTGCCTTGGCATTTATGTTTTGCTCCAAAGAAAGGCAAGCGAGACACCACTTTATCATATCTTGTTATGAGCACTACAATCCTGCATATGCTTATGTGTCATGTTGCTTATTATTAATGGGTTGGAATGTCTTCATAGCTTGCATGACTATTGGGTAAACTTATTTGCATACTCTTTATTATGAATTGCCTAAGTATTTGATCATATGCTAGGAATATATACATCTTATGAAGCAATGTTCATGAAAGTTTCTTTTATCGCACTCAGTTTTCAACTGAATTGCTTGAGGACACGCAATAAGCTAAGCTTGGGGGGGAGTTGATACGTCCAAAATGTATCTACTTTCCCGAACACTTTTGCTATTGTTTCTTCTCTACTTTGTGTGATTTGGATACAACTAATGCGGACTAACGCTGTTTTCAGCAGAATTGCTTTGGTGTCTCGTTTTTGTGCAGGAAATCAACTTTCAGGAAAAATCACGGAAAATATCGCAAAAGTCCTATTTTAGCAGAAGACTCATGGAGCCAGAAGATGAGACGGAGAAGGGCCACGAGGGGCCCAGACCACTTGGCCGTGCAGGCCAGGCTAGGCTGCACCAGGAAGTGGTGTGGCCACCTCGGACTCTGCCTCAACCTCTCCTTTCGCCTATATAAGCCCTCTGACCTAAAACTAGAGGGGGGTTCGACGTTTTTCTAGAGAGAGTTCCGTTGTGCCGCCACCAATAGATACCGCGATTTGGAACCAGAAACTCCATTCTGGCACCCTGCCGGGACGGGGAATTGGAGGAGATCATTACCATCATCATCACCATCGCTTCTCCATCAACCATCCATGATTCCCCTGTCCATGAGTGAGTAATCCCCCGCAGTAGGCTATGGGGATGGTAGGGATTGGATGAGATCGTTCATGTAATTGCATCAGATTGTTAGGGCATGGTGCCTAGTATCGATTGTTAGTGCTTTTTGACTTTGTTGCAACTAGTTATGCTTAATGCTTGTCACTAGGGCTCGAGTGTCATGATTTCAGATCTGAACATGTTATTGATTCATGATGATAGTATTGTTTATGATCTTACCTACAAGTTGTATACACATATTGTTGTCCGGAACCCGAGGCCCCGAAGTGATAGAAATCGGGATAACCAGAGGGGATGGCTATGATATGAGGATCACGTGTGTTCATGGAGTGTTAATGCTTTGCTCCGGTGCTCTATTAAAAGGAGCACCTTAATTGCCAGTAGATTCCCTTGAGGCCCCACTGCAATAGAATGGCGGGACAAAAGATGTTGTGCAAGTTCTCATTACGAGCACGTATATATATGGAACACATGCCTATGATTATTTAGTACTTGGATGCTTTACCTTATTTATCTGCAAATGCCCTATATCTTAATTGCTACATGAATTGTCTTGTCTATGCAACGCCCGTCCATCCATCCCTATGCCTACCGTGCTTTAATCCTACTGTTTACTGCAATTGTTACTATTGTCCTTATTTTACTACTGCTATTACTTTGCTATTTCTACTACAAAATTGTTGCTACTGATAAACTACTGTGAGCAAGATTGTTTCCATGTGCAGCTGAATTGACAACTCAGTTGTTAAGGCTTATAAATATTCTTTGGCTCCCCTTGTGTCGAATCAATAAACTGGGTTTTACTTCCCTCGAAGACTGTTGCGATCCCCTATACTTGTGGGTCATCAGGTGGCTGCACATCTTGTTCGGGTCCTTCTTGTTATACTTCTTGATCCACGTGTACTTCTTGTTGGGGTAGACTTGCCTCAATCTGCACGTCATAACGCAAACGTCCATCCTCGATAGAGAATAGACCATAGGAAAAGGACCTAGGATCAAGTGATCTGCTCCATGTATATCAAGGAAGTATCTACCATTAGTTCTAGAAATCATACCACAAGCTCTCAGAGTAGAAAAACCAAGATGGCTGTCTCTTGCCAATGGTTGGATATTACCTAGGTGTTGATGTGAAGCGCACGTGCCAACATGGTTATGACTCCTCCACATATGGAACCACGAGGCTGCAGAGCTTGATGTTTAAGATAAAATAAAAGAAGGGCACCCAAATTTGGCGTTAAATTACAGTTAGGAATATCAGGTTTAGCGAGGATCATCATGTCCTGCTCATTGACTCTAGTAAACTCACAACGTGCCTGCAAGGTGTTAGCAATAACATAAAACAAATAACGAACAACATGGTGATCAATTTGGTTTCCCTTGGGTGTGTTTCCACTAATTGTCATTCTATTAAAGTAAGCCAAGGGTGTTAGATTCCGAACAAAGGTGGTGGAGCGTATGTCAGTGGTGTTGTTGGCAAACCCAAAGTAGTAAGCCCATTGGTCAAGTGTCATGGAGTACTCATATTTCATAAGACGGAAGTTGATACAATCAACTCCATGCATTTGCTCCTCGGGGCAATAGCGTGAGCACACCGAATGTGTCAAGGTGCTGAGAAGCTCAAGCGTTAAGCGGCGGTACGTGGCAACATCCTAAAAAACAAAGTCATACAAACCAACATTCTTGCAAAGTAAATCGAAATCAGTGTGAATGCCTAGTTGGTTCAGGATGTAGGGACACGCCCACTTGGTGTACTTGATTTCTCAGAGCTTGAGACGGTTGAAATGGTTCAGCTAAAACTCCTCAGTGAACTCGATACCAAGTGAATCGAGGGCTAGCGTATCAATGGGGGTGCAGTTTGTTCTGTAGCCATTTCACGTGTACGGCTCCTCATATTCATCTAAAACAAAATAAATAATAATGCTAATCAAATATTTAGTCCAATATAAACATATCATAAATGACCCTCTACACTTGTTACAAAAGAATCTCCTCTAAAAACTAACTAGACATGCTCAATATCAATATTAGCTCAAGAACAAGACATAAGTCTAGATTGATAATGGTGAACGATTGAGCAAGGTTTTGTCACAGATAAGCTGGGGATCAGAGGAGAAACATACCTTAGATCGAATGGGTGCGAGGAATCAAAGAAAGAACAAGCAGAAATGAAGATCCAATGGAGATGGTTTGGAATTTGGAGGCTGAAGAAACATAGATTTGTGTTTTGGGAATTTTAGGGTTACCTCTTCCTGGGTTGATATCACGGTCGAGTATGTGGTACGGGCAGGCGGTATGGTCGGAGCCCACCCGTACCGAGTGACATACCTTGGGATCGAAGGATTCCTTCCGGCGGTGCACTCAGTACGAGCGCACGGTACGGTCGCGCACGCCCATACTACTGGTAGTTATTCGGTCAGTATATTTGCTTGAAAGATGATGTTTTGCTTGAGGGTAAGGTACGGGCGAGAGGTACGACTGCCTCTGGTCATACCAGTGGTCGTTACGTCCACTGAGTCCCGTGGCAAAAATCAACACTTCTATTTTCCAGAGCTGTGACGTGGTATGAGCGCATGGTACAAGGTCTCCCGGTCGTACCAGTGGTCATTATGCGGCCTGGAAGCTGAAAAACTTGTGGAATTCGGTTAATAGCTTCAAGATCCTTTGCACATCTTAGCAAATGGCAAAATAACAGCAAATAGACTTCATAAAAATTAGCAATACCTAAGGGTCATGTGTTAGTAAATAAAAGATCGAGGATTACCTTTTTTTCTTATCCTCTCTCCAAAGGACTTCTTGAACACTCTTTACTAAAAACAAAAACAAAACAAAAAAACAAAAACTAAGACAAGAATAAAACTTTTATTTCACATCGGTTGCCTTCCATGAAGCGCTTCTAGTTAAGGTCAATTAGCTTGACCCAGATAGCGATCATTTAGGTTTTGTGAGTGGAACACCTACTCCAAAGTAATTGGCTTTTAGCTTGATTATGCCAACATCATTATTATTAGGTTTGGCCTTCTTCTTCCTAGGGAAGTGGACTATAAAAGGATCTCAAGATGGTAGTCATATTCTCTCATTCCCTTCATGTAGATTGATCAAAGCTTTAATAGTTCTTAGGTATGGCCTACCTAGAATTATAGGTGCTATGGGATCTTCAGGCATGTCTACTATAACAAGATTAATAAGAGTATGACTTCCTTTAATTTCAACAACTATATTTTCTTTTATCCCAATAACTTGTTTATAAGTTGTATCAGCAGGATGGAGTCTCATTTCACTAGTTGTGAAAGACCCCAAGTTTAATTTGTCAAATAGACTCTTGGAAATTGTTGAGACGCTCGCACCAAGATCACAAAGTGCAGATTTCTCATCAACACCAGTTTTAATTTTAATAGTGGGCTCAAAGATATCATCTGGTTTAGCAAGAAGCTTATCAGCTAGTCTCTTATACTCCATTTATAATTCTTGAACTTTAGATGCTACTTGTTGTATAAATTGTTGGTATGTAGCATCATTACCTTCTTCTAGACCGGGATTCTTTATGGTGGTCATCTTTAATAGATCTTCCACAGTGTATGTAGGTGTTGGCGCATTGCTATAATCCAGCTCTTTAGGCTTTTCCTCATTTATTTCTTCCCTCATCATCTTGAGGTCCTCTACCGGGTTTGGCTCGGGCCCACCAACAAATTTTGCAAGTATGAGAGCTTGGCTCTCAGTTACCTTGCCCAATTGTGCCTCCACGGTCTTTATCCTTTCCTGTAGAGCCCGCACATCATTTATAATTGCAACGTCTTGATTAGATAATTTACCAATACTAGTATCATGGTTCTCCGTGATTTTAATAAGCATATTATTTTTCTCGGTTTGAGCTTGCATGAAATTTCTAACTGTATGTTCAAAAGAGAGATTTCCATGGTTTGTTCCATTATGATTATCGTAATTATTGTAAGGAGATCATGCAAGATTAGAGTAATGTTTTTGAACATTAGAGGCAAAATTTTGATTCTTCCAAGCAAGATTATAAGGAGTACGATCTATAAAATTAACACCATTAACATCGGTAGTGATATCATTAATTTGGGTATCTTCCTTACCCTTTACTATGTTGAGTAACTCATTCACCTTTGCAGTAAGCTCTTCACTATTTACCTCGGTGATTCAATTCACCCTTTTTTGAGGTTCTTTCCACATGCCACTAGGCATGGTTGTTTTGCATATCATCAAGTAGCTTCTTTGCAACACTAACTTGCTTTCCCATGATTGTTCCTCCTACTACAGTATCTAGCATAGCCTTAGACATTGGGTTAAGGCTATTATAAAATAAATGCAATATTAGCCATTCTTCCATCCCATGACTAGGACAGTTCATTACGGCTTCTTTCATTCTTTCCCATGCAAGCGCTAGTGGCTCGTGGTCTTCTTGTCTAAAACTTGTAATGTTGGATCTCAGCTGCATAGTCTGAGCTGGGGGGAAAATAGTCATAAAGAGACCAGTGCATTCCTCCCAAGATGTAATAGTGCCTTTAGGTAGAGCTAGCAAACAGTCCTTAGCTTTTCCACTTAGAGAGAAAGGAAACAAATGTAATTTAACAACATTTGGGTCAACATCCTTAATACGCATCAGGTCGCAAATTTTAGTAAAAGTATTTAGGTGCAAACCTGAATCCTCAGAAGATGAGCCTCCAAATTGGTTCTGCTGAACCAAACTCAAAAGGTTAGGCTTAATTTCATATGCTTCCGCATCAATAGTGGGCTGAGTAATAGGTGCACGAATAAAATCATCAGTAGGAGTAGCATACTCCCCAAGTTTCTTTTGAGCCATGGCTCTTTCTTTTTGGTATTTTTAAGGTAAAGGGGACAAATTAACAAGTAAGTATTTTTTTTGGGTTTTCAAATAGAAAACAAGAAAGTAAACTAATAACAAGAAATAAACTACAAACAAAAAATAAAACTAAAAAAAGGTATCTAATGACCTCACCAGGATAGTGAATTGCTTCCCTGGCAACGGCTCCAGAAAAAGGGTTGATACCTTCGATCTAGATTCACAGATGTAGTATAATAGTATTTTTCCTACTAGACCTAGGTTTAATCGAACCTTGGGAAACAATGCTAAATGTAATTAAAAAGGACACATTTGTAAGACTTTGTTTTTTGTTTTACCTTCATTTACCAGATCACTCTAGTTTACTTTATATTGTGGGTTGTTTCGATGGATGGAGATAGGCCAGGGTTGAAGATTCACCTGCAGCTGCACATCATATGGGATAAATGATAATAATAGGCATAGTCATGTGCAATGTTTTAATAGGGATAATCTTTATGGGCATCACATCCTAATATACTAAAGCCCCTGTGAGTCACAGGCATATCAATAGCCTTTTGATCCAACCGGTTGCACCACGAAGTACCGGGTGATAAATAGTTATTAAGTAAAAAACACAGATCAAAGCCTTAAGGAGAGATGTTGATGTTGTTACTAAAAGGGTCGCTAAGCGAATACCGTATAGCCCTTTCTGTCACTGGGTTTCCTATGAGATCGTCGCTAGCCAAGTATATCACCTCAATCCTTTATCGATATCGAGGGTCTTGGGTACCTGCAAGTCCAAAGATCGAGGCAAGAGACAAAGAAAAAAAGATACACATCTCTTATTCAAACAAAACACAATGCTCCCATAGATTAGATTCACATAATTGTTGCGAGGTTTCACCTCAACCCGCAGCCCATGAGGACTACTCACTCATAACAATAAGATCAAGGATAGAAAATATGTGGATAATACTTAGATTGAAATAAAATATTCTTACAATGGTCACCGGATAACAAGGAGATCTCAAGTACTAAGTAATGGCTATGGCTAATGGAGAGGATGGAAGATGGAGGGGGTGAACTATGGTGTGGATCTCCTTTGGTGGTGTTGTGATGCAATCTAAGCATGGCGTCCCTCTGCATGGTGGCTGGGACCTCAAAATATATAGGCGCCTTCATGAAAGTTGTAGAGTTTGACGAGATGAAGCCACCGACACATGGTACGGGTTGGCCCTGCCCGTACTAGTTGTCGTTATGGCCCCTAACGCCTAGTTATTCCTCCAGGATTACTTGGATGTGTAGACTTCCTCAAAATCTTCATTTATGGCTCCTAATTTTGCATTAAAAAGCATGATTTCCTGCACAACACAATTCAAAGCAATGGTTTGCATATCTTTGTGATAATTAGTCATTAGTGGCAAGGCTAGAGAGATTCTTGTCAATTGCTTGACTAAAAACAATGTTTAAATGTGGAAAAAGATGGCTATTTTCAGAGCCATCGGCAATCAACAAGAAAACTCCATCAGGCAAATTGAATAATTAATCTTATGGAATCAGCCAGGGATGCAAAATATCAATATCCTCCGCAGGAGTACAAAACTATAAAAATAATATGGTTCATTACATGCACTTCAAAATAGCCAACAAACTAAAACTAAACTAGGTGGCACTGCTAGTAGCCGCGGGAGTGCTGGTCGATGGGGAAACAACCGAAGTATTGGTGGATGGAGCAACAACCAGGTTTTAGAGTAACGAGAAGTAAGGACATCATCTTCTTCTTCGTATATGTCAAGAAGCTCCCTAGAGAACTTCTTGATTTTCATAAAATAAGGCTCGAGGTGGACCTCTTTGCCTGAGCTGGTGACTAGGAGTGAGGAGCTAACCTTATCCTAGTTGACCTTTTCGCCATACGCCAAGCCTAGGGCCATCACACTTTTTGCGCCACTCTTCACCTAAATCAACCCGTACCCAGCAAGTGGATTCGGGTCAGCATTGAAAACCTCACTCAGGGCGTTGAGGTCTAGCCGCACATCTTCGTTGGGGAAGATTTCTGCGTGAAGACTCTCGAACGTGCGGCGGGAGCGGATTAGCAGGTTGCGGCCACGAACACTATTCCCTCCAAGATGCTTAAGGCATTTGATGACCCACAAGTATAGGGGGTGTATCGCAGTATTTTCCGTAAGTAAGAGTGTCAATCCCAAGGAGGAGCAGAAGGTGTTGACGAGTGGCTTGGATCAGGAATTCTCTGTAAATACTTAGCAAATAGATTTTTAGGGTTTTTGGATAATGCAGATAAATAAAGTGCGAGTAAATAAAAGCCAATGATAATAATTGCAAAAAGTGGCCCAATCCTTTCTTTAGCAAAGGACCAGCCGGTTGTATTACTTAAGATGACCAAACGTTCTCGAGGACACATGGGAATATTGTCAAGTGCTTTCACTTCATATAGTTGATTAATCTTCTCTAGTTGGATAAGTGTTGTGTGGGTGAACATGTGCTAATGTACTGACCTTCCTAGGACTAATACATACTTGTGATTAAACCCCTTGCAAGCATCCGCAACTACAAGAAAGTAATTAAGGTAGAAACCTAACCACAGCCTTAAACTTTGAGATCCTACACTCCCTTGTGCAAAGGTTTCCTAACGGGGGTTCAGGTTTCTGTCACTCCGGCAACCCCTACGATTAGTAGCCAAATATGCAATGCATTCCCCTAGGCCCATAAAGGTGAAGTATCATGTAGTCGACGTTCACATAATACCACTAGAAGAATAACACCACAATTTAATTATCAAACCATTGAATCTTTCTCAACACAATTCCACTACTAACAACATGACTTCTCCCATGTCCTCAAGAACTAAATGAACTAATCACGAGACATCATATGGATCAAGATCAGAGATGGAATAATGATAAGTAACAATCTGAACATAACAATAATTCAGTGGTTCCACTCAATAGCATCAACTACAACAAGTAATCAACACTGGGAAAGTTTACCCTAAGAACTATGCAAGATTCAACCCAATTGTTATAGAGGTACGGAGTGGTGATGATGGTGCTGGTGGAGATGATGATGATGATCCCGATGAAGTCTAGCTTGATGATGGTGTTGATGGCAATGATCTCCCCTCTCCGGGAAGGAATTTCCCTGGTAGATTTCTTCCTGCCGGAGAGTTCTTTCTCCCTCTGTAGTTTTCCGCCCCATAGAGGTGGTGGAATCTTTCTGTGGTCGCTCCTCGAGTCTTAGGGTTTCGAGGGTATTATATGCGTCAGAGGGCGATGCCAGAGGTGGGCCAGGGTGGCCACACCACCTGGTGGCCCGGCCAGGGCTGGCCTGTGCCAGGGGGTGGTGTGGGCCCGTGTGGACCATCTCCACTTCCCCTTCTGGCTTCCTTCGTCTTCTAGAAAAATAGGATTTTCCATGTATTTTCCGGGATTTTCTGATCTTCGCGAGTTTTGCCTCCAAACACTGTCTTTTCCATCGGAATCCTAGCTTCGGTGGTTCATCCTCCCAAATCATCAATCGTGCAAAAATAGATGAAATAACATAAGTTCCATATCTTAATATGAAATATATCAATGAATAACAGGGAATTATGATATAGAATGGTGATGCAAAATGGACGTATCAACTCCCCCCAAGCTTAGACTTCGCTTGTCCCCAAGCAAAAATTGAGCTCAATAAACATGTCCACAGGTTTATGGAGTGAAGTGTCGATAAAGAGAATACATACAAGAAGCATCACATTCATTAGTACACAAATCATAATAGAAAACAACTCACTATTATATAACTTAACTTGCAATGAGTAAGGGAAACACAATAAAGATGCATAAAGTAAATCATAATTGGTAATGGCAAACTTTGTTCTTGGTCATAAAATGGTTAACAAATTGCAGGAGTCAAACATAATAGGTTTTCAATGATAGCTTTCAAAGTAATATCCACTAAGATAAGAGTAGTGTGCAAATCAAGGAACATAAGAAACATGATATATCATCATATGGGTGATTGAATCTCAACAACTTAAATGCTTGCTTAAGATAGAAAGGGATAGGTTTACTAACTCAACTAAAAAGTAAAAGATAGGACTTTTGTAGAGGGAAACAGGGATTTCAAGTCTCATAAAGAGCTTCCAAGAATTATGGTACTTACTAGCTTTGAGCACTCATTGCCCCTATCATAAGCATCTTTTAGGTGATTAAGGTTAAAGTGAACAAATATGAGGATATGCTTGACAAGTTATAAGTTGAAAATCTCATGCCCCTTGCTTATGAGTCCCGGACCTCATGCTACTCAACTTTAGTCACAAGTAAGTTCTTGTAATTGTAAGTACATGTGCATCATGGAGAACCGCCAACGGGGTACCCATTGCCCCATGATACAGGAGCTATCCCATATCAAAATGACAAGGCAATAGACAATGAGCATCTCATCGATCTTTTTATTTGCTATTTGCATAGGTTTTTATTGAGGATGCTTCATAGAATGCTCACTATGGTTATGCTGCAAGTTTTAACCATGATTAGGCATGGCTTAGGCTAGCTGCCCAGGCGTTTCTCTAACACACATACAAACTCCATGAGCTTACAAGCTCCCCTTTTATTTCACACCGCTTGGATCCATAAACAAAAGAATCATGATATCAACTGAATAATAAGTGCAATGTTGAAAATGTTCCCCATGACAGCATGGTTCTACTAATTCTCAACTTCTAAAGTGCAAGCATATACACAACATAGATGGATGCAATGGTTCAAGTTTATTAAGTGCAAGAAAGTAAAGTGTGCCATCAAGTTTGTGAGAGCTTTAATCACTAGTTTTCACATAACAAGTTTAATTTGGAAGGTAGATAAAAACATGAATTTACTTGGAATAGCAATAATGCTAATAGGTAGATATGGTGGATGCAAATGGCATAGGTTTTAGTTTTAGGATTGGATGCACGAGAAGTATTCCCTCTTAGTACAGGTTTTTGGCTAGCAAAGCTGCGCAGCGAGCATAAGAATTGAAGGAACAAACAAACATACAAGTGATAGAAACGATCATGCAATCTTCCTTGGAAACACCAAAGATCTTAACTAGAGAATACTAAGATTATGAGCCAAACAAGAAAGAAGATGAAATTTTATATATTAAAAGTACCTTTTCTCTTTTCCATTCAATCCTCTAATAGTATTGCTACTAACCTGAGATAGGTTTGCCAAAACCAATCTCAATTTACTTAATGATCCCCAAGTGATACCAATACTATCAACATGATCAATCATATAACAAAAATTGCAAACTAAAATAAGATGTGCAAAAAGTAAGTGATAGAACTTCTCATTTATATTCCATAACGGCAACTCACACCAAGGGATACATAGATATCTAACTAGAGGGGAGATACTTCCATAATGCAAACCACCCTATATGATAACTTCTCTATTCATGATATGACTCTACTAAAAAGGTAAAAAGATGAAAAGTAATGATATGATACCGTGGCACTCCCCCAAGCTTGGAACAAACCAAGGGGATGCCAAAACCTGATGACGAATTACTCCTTCAGTGGTGGTGGTGTTCCCTCGTCATCATCTGACTTCCAAGGTAAAGGTTCTCCATCGACAAAAGACATCTTGGTTTCCAATATCCTGAAACCAGCAGCAGAACTTATGTGTTTGAACCTAGCCTCATACTCATAGTTTTGATTTTGTATGTCGTAGAGCTATGCTTGTAGTTGGTTGGTTGTTCGATGGAGTGAGAGAATTTCATCCTTAAGCTCAGTAGTCTCCTTCTTGTACTCGGCGATGAGTTCTGAACTTATCTTATGAGTGATGTCCAGTTCGCATTCTGCCATCTTCTTATACCTAAAGACTTCTTGCTCTAGTGCTTCCATCCTGTCCTCCAGACTACCATATCCTTTAGGGCCCTAAACTTCTTTTATCTGCACCTTCCCATCTTCAAGCAATAACTCCTTGGGGTGAATCTTCAACTCATACATGTATGGATTGATGATGTCCGTGGAGGAATCCTCCTTGGGTGATCCAAAGGAAAACATTATGGCTCCAAAACCGAGAATCTGCCTGTCAGAAACAGATCGAAACGAAAGCATGACGAGAACATGATATATGAACCTCGGGGGATCCGGGGGATTATATAATACGAAGTTTAACAACAAAAGGAAAGTACTGGGAGAAGACGGGTCGGAGACGGGCTCCGGGGTGGCCACACCCCCTGGTGGCGCGACCAGGTGGGCCCACGCCATGGGGTGGTGTGAGCCACCCGAGCTCCGTTTCCGTCTCTCTTTCGACTCATTAATTTCCATGTTAGATAAAAACTGCAAAAATATAACTTGGAAAGTTTTTCGCGGACTTTTTCTTACCAGAACTGTTACCTATTCAAAAACAGACTCTGCAGGTCTCTGAACTTGGCTTTTAATAAATTCTTCTGGAGTTACCGCTTGAATTATATCAATATCTTCATTTTAAGAATCTTCAAAAAATTAGTGCTTGAGTCCTTTGACCATTCTTCATCTCATTACATCATTTTCTCCTATCACTTGAAAACCTCTTTCATACAAAACTTTACACTTTCTTCATTAGCAACATTAGTGCATGCAAGATAATAAACCTTTAGGTTCAATTTTAACTGAAATCCATCATAACATAAGCTAGTGAAACAACTCTTTTTGAAATCCCAAAAAGAATTGAAAAAGGAAATCGATTTAAGAGGCAAATGCAAAAATGGCAGAAATCTGTCAAACCAGACCAACAGGTAAACATCAATTTTTTCGAAAATCTTCTGTTGCTCAAATCAAAAAGTGCAAAACTAGCGAAAGTTAAATAATAACCTGGGGCCTGCACAAAAAATAATTACAGATTAGTACGACATGATGGGATTTTTCACGATTTTTTACGGTGACGCACAAAAATCTGTTTCGGGACAACAACTTCCCCAAATCTTACTTCTCTTTCATTAGAGGTTGATCTTGAAACAAAAACCCAAACAAAAAGGATAAGGAGAGGTTATTACACAAGCCATAACTTCCAGGACTCAAATAAACAAAAATAAACTGAAAACAAAAATATATTGGGTTGTCTCCCAAAAAGCTCTTTCTTTATAGCCATTAAGATAGGTATGATAAATTTCAATGATGCTCACATAAGGATATGAATTGAAGTAAAAGAGAGCATCAAGAGGAAAATATACACATATTTAAGTCTAACCCACTTCCTATGCAAGGGGATTTTGTAAGAAAATAAATTGTTGAAACCGGAGGCCACTAGCATAGGAAGGCAAAGCAAGTGCAACTTAAAAACTATCAACATAAAGCGAGGAAACTTAATATTATTGAGATGCATAAGAACAATCTTCCCTCTCTCATAATAACTTTCAGTATCATGCATAAATTTAACGATATAACTATCACATGAACCATTGTAGCAATGATCATTTATTCTGACAGAAAACACAGGGACACTAGCTTTCCTAGTGCCATTAGGATGTGAAACAATTTTAGAAGTATCCTTACAAAGGATAATGTGCCCATCTTCTACATTTTTAGTGACAAAGTCTTTCATATTTTCTACTGCAAGTTCATCATCTATTTGTTCATTAGGTTCTACAGCTTTCTTTGTACTTTCATTAACCATACTAGTTGTCATAGAATGTTCCTTTACTTTAACCGGGAAAGGTATTTTATCGATGTAAGGTTCGGGTAAAATATGATCCATAGTATAAACTTTAGTATTTCTAGCAGGAACACAATTAACAATATCTTTATATGGCTCGTGATACTTGTTCCATTTCTTTTTAGGAATTTCAATATAATAAGCAAAAGCCTTAAAATAATTTGCAATACTTTGAGAATCAAGACCATAAGCATTACTAATATTATGAAAGTCATCAGTTCCCATAAAAGTTTAATGCATTCATAATCATAATTTATACCAGACTTTCTTCCTTTGTCATTCTCCCATGCCTCAGCATTGTCTTGAATATGGTCTAGAAGATCCCATTTAGCTTCTTCTTCCATACGTTTAAATGATCCAGAGCAAGAAGCATCCAATAGATCCTTATCATGAAGAGAAAGTCTTGCATAAAAGTTATCGATAATAATATTATCAGGGAGATCATGAGTAGGACATTTGAGCATTAGTGACTTCAATGTCCCCCAAGCTTGAGTTGTACTCTCTCCATCATGAGGCCAAAAGTTGTATATTTGATTCCGATCTTTATGAATCTCACTAGGAGGATAAAATTTGGAATAAAAGAGAGGTACAATTTCCTCCCATTCAAGAGATTGGCCATTCTTTAGCAGCTTATACCATTCCTCAACTCTTCCTTTCAATGATAGCGAGAATAACTTTTTCTTAACTTGATCTGTTGTAATACCTACACACTTGAACAACCCACATAATTCGTGTATAAAAAGAAAATGATCACCAGGATGGACAGTTCCGTCTCCAAAATAGTAGCTATCCATAACATGATCAACAATTCTTGTAGGTATCTTAAAAGTATCATTTTCAGCAGGTGGAGGTTCATCTACTACCTTAGCAGTGGTAGTAACATTACAAAATAAGAAACCAAGTGAATTATCCATATTGAGAATAAAGTAACTCATAGAAGTAAACAATACTCACAACATAAGTTTCCTTTACCAATTCCACTCTCCAATAGTGCTTCACTCCCCGACAACGGCGCCAGAAAATAGTCTTGATGACCCACAAGTATAGGGGGTGTATCGCAGTAATTTTGATAAGTAAGAGTATCGAACCCAACGAGGAGCAGAAGGTGTTGACGAGTGGCATGGATCAAGAATTCTCTGTAAATACTTAGCAAACGAATTTTTAGGGGTTTTTGATAATGTAGATAAATAAAGTGCGAGTAAATAAAAGACAATGATAATAATTGTAGCAAGTGTCCCAATCCTTTATTTAGCAAAGGACAAGCCGGTTGTATTACTTAAGATGACCAAACGTTCTCGAGGACACATGGAATACTGTCAAGTGCTTTCACTTCATATAGTTGATTAATCTTCTCTAGTTGGATAAGTGATGTGTGGGTGAACCTGTGCTAATGTACTGACCTTCCTAGGACTAATACATACTTCTGATTAAACCCCTTGCAAGCATCCGCAACTACAAGAAAGTAATTAAGATAGAAACCTAACCACGGCCTTAAACTTTGAGATCCTACACTCCCTTGTGCAAAGGTTTCCTAACGGGGGTTTAGGTTTCTGTCACTCCGGCAACCCCTACGATTAGTAGCCAAATACACAATGCATTCCCCTAGGCCCATAAAGGTGAAGTATCATGTAGTCGACATTCACATGATACCACTAGAAGAATAACACCACAACTTAATTATCAAACCATTGAATCTTTCTCAACACAATTCCACTACTAACAACATGACATCTTCCATGTCCTCAAGAACTAAACGAACTACTCACAAGACATCATATGGATCAAGATCAGAGATAGAATAATGATAAGTAACAAGCTAAACATAACAATAATTCAACGGTTCCACTCCATAGCATCAATTATAACAAGTAATCAACACCGGGAAAGTTTCCCCTAAGAACTATGCAAGATTCAACCCAATTGTTATAGCTATACGGAGTGGTGATGATGGTTCTGGTGGAGATGATGATGGAGATGATGATCCTGATGAAGTCTAGCTTAATGATGGTGTTGATGGCTATGATCTCCCCTCTCCGGGAAGGAATTTCCCCAATAGATTTTTGCATGCCGGAGAGCTCTTTCTCTCTCTGTAGTTTTCTGCCCCGCAGAGGCGGTAGAATCTTTCTATGGTCGCTCCCCGAGCCTTAGGGTTTCGAGGGGATTATATGCGTCAGAGGGCGATGCCAGAGGTGGGCCAGGGTGGCCACACCACCTGGTGGCGCGGCCAGGGCTGGCCTGCGCCAGGGGGTGGTGTGGGGCCCCTGTGGCCCATCTCCAATTCCCCTTCTGGATTCCTTCGTCTTCTGGAAAAATAGGATTTTCCATGTATTTTCCGGGATTTTCTGATCTTCACAAGTTTTGCCTCCAAACAGTGCCTTTTCCATCAGAATCCTGGCTCCGGTGGTTCATCCTCCCAAAATCATCAATCATGCAAAAATAGATGAAATAACATAAGTACCATCTCTTAATATGAAATATACCAATGAATAATAGTGAATTATGATATAGAATGGTGATGCAAAATGGATGTATCAGCATCCAACAAAGGATCAACACGTTGGTCCTTGGCTAGAGAGCCCGAATAATTGGTGATCTCTACAAACAGAAAGTAAGCACAAGAGTTACAATTGGCAAAGTCAAAAAAAGAAGTCAAAGTTACATGACAGGATAAAAAAATTACTGGTCAGGGAGGGGTTCAGTTTGTTGATTCTCTTTTGAAGATTTCCCTCCCGTCCTACCATAGCAGCAGCTTCGGCTTCTTGTTTCTCCACCGTGGATTTAGATGCTTCCTGAGATTTTTCAAGTTATGCTTCGGTAGCCTTCAGTTTAGCTTCGAGATCATCCACCTTCCTCAAGGAATCTTCACGAATAATCTTGGACTCAGTAGCAGTAGATACAGAAGCAGACAATTATTCAATAAGAAAAACTACTGGAGTAGAGTATTCATAGGATTCAAGTGGAATACCTTTGGCAACAAAGCTTCATGTTGAATCTTGATAAAGTGATGGGCCATTTCGATCATTTCGCACATTATCGGCTGAAAAGAGATAAACATAGGTTCAACACACTTGGGGGTTGTGAAGCAAGAATGCGACCCGAAAAATAAAAAGGAGGAAACCCCTTACATGATTCATATCAGGCTCGACCGAGTTCTCTGACAGGACTATGCCTTTGCCAGCATCCTTCAACTTCTTACGGGGAGGAGCTTTGATGGTTAACTCAAGATCTTTCGGGGGTAGGTCACCCGCAATTTCTCCTTGCAGGTTCGTCGGCTCCATCATTTTCACGAGTAACTCAATCAGAGCACCCGCCCCAACAGTTGCATCAGCAGTAGGCAGATTTGGAGAAGCTTTCTCCTCTTCATTGCCACTAACCTAATAAACAAAGAAGTTTTGGTCAAGAAGTACAACAAAAGAACGTTTTGAACAAGGACAAGTACTTACAATCCTATGCTCTGAGCAAATCGAAGAAGCCCCTTTTCCTGGAAGGAGCTGCCCTGATTGGTTAAACCACTTTTGGTTTCGAGGCACTAGAGTCATCCAAATCTTCGGTGTCTTGTATATCCATTTCTCTGTGTTTCCTTTTTCCTTGACTGGCAACAAGCCTAAAGGAATCGTAAGGAACAACTTTGGTATGACTATGCGAGGAATGATAGATAGAATTTTCATCGTGTTCCCCAATATGCCTAATAACATCATACTCAGCAAATTCTTCGGATACATTCGCAACAGCAGGTGATGTCTGCAAGTGCACAGATCGTTTGTAGCTAGTTTTGAAGTATAGATATCGATCCCACAGGGAGCCCAAAGGTAAGTGTTTATGGGTGAAGTCTCTATCACACCCAAAGTTGTCACATGTCTTCGAGTGAATTGATTGCAAGTGTTGAAATAAGAATGGAGTTTTGGTTAAACGGGGTGTATTTAAATAAAACTAAAATGTAAACTTCAGAAATATAAAGCATAAAAGTAAAAAACAACTTGGTTATTTGTTGTTTTCTATAGATGTGTTAGAGTATGATACGTACACGGTTATTGTGGTAGTTTAGGATAGTTAGGATTCTAGCCTAACTCGTCTTGTACTCCAAGTTGATCATTGTACGCCTATATATACTCGCCCATGAGGCTCAATAATATATCCATCATATTTCGCCAAACTCATACTCTTTCATGGTATCAGCCTAAATTGATCTCAAACCCTAGCTTCCGCCACGCTGCCCCCGGGGAGATCGATCTCCATGATCTCCGTCGGGGGCTGCGCAACCCGTATGCAGGGTTCGTCTGCCGATCCATGATTGGTTGCCCTGTAAGTCTTTTTCTCTGATCTCTTGATCGGCTTTCTTTTTGGTTTACCGATCTTAGATCGGATTGAGTCGCCCACCACTGTCATCATCGCCGCGCCTCTACTCCGACCATCGGCATCGAGGATCTATATCGCGTCTGTGCGCCTGCCCCCTTCGCTGTCGTGCCTGCCTCGACAGGCTGCCGCACACCACGTACGGCTGCTACGCCTTCCTCGGAAGGCTACCGCGGTCGCCCCCCTCGGATCCTCTTCGTCGTCATTGTCCGGGACTTCACCGACAACGTCGCCATTGAACCCGTCAGGTCGCAGCGCCGCCGCCTTTGGTCCACGCTACCGGCTTTCGACGCGCCTTCCTTGGCATGTACGACTTGCGCCCTGCAGCTGTGTCGCCCCCTTGGTTCGTAGCGTGGCTGCATGCAGTCTACTTCGCCATCCTCGTGCATCGACGGCCTCGACTTTCACCGTGCCATCTCCTACGGCGCAGATCGCCACCGTCCGCACATGGTCTTCATCACGTCGTCGAGTCTTCCTCGCCTACTTCGAGCACCGCCGCGGCGCTTCACAAGGTAACCTGCAGGGCACCCTCTCACCGTCGTAGGTCCCGCTGACTACCCCATCGCCACTCTAGGCATCCAGCATGACTAACCCACGTCGCCGCTGGTTTCGCCGCCTTCTACGTCTTCGTCCACTACAACTTCGCCGCCAGCGTCATTGCCTCATCCCCGACTACACCACCTGCTACTCTACTCCGACAACCGTGGACAGCGCCAGCATCTCTCCCTTAGCCCTCTACGCGCCGCAACTACTCTGGAGGCTTCCTCTGCTAGTCTTTCTGACATGGCGACAAGTTCATGATGGTACCTGCCCCCGCACGCCTGGTACTGGCAACACCGGGAGTGCCTTCGTCCCCGACGCGTTCCTGAGTCTGGCAAACTCAGATCGGTGCCTCGTCTTCATCGGCTTCGACAACATCTTCTTTGGCATCGACCCCTCTACGACTGCCTTGACCGCGTCACCGACGAGTTCTTCTTTGCATACTCGGTTCTGGCAAAACCGGAGTGTGCGTTCGTCCCCGACATGCGCCTAGTTATGGCAAAACTATGGCCGCACCTCGTCCTCGACGGCTCGGACTGCATTGACTTCGGCATCGACACCTTCAATGACTGCCTCAACGTGTCTCCGTCATCCTCCTCACGCACTATGCGCATGCGGCTTCACGTGCGGCTACCTTGACATAGGCATCCCCGACCACGACATCGACCACGGGGACCCATCGCATGGCTACCTCGACCATGGCACCGCCTCATGCTCTCGGCTCCCTCGACATCGGCACAAGGGCTATCACCTCGCTTGAGCATCACCAGCTTCCTCTACAGTTCAAGCTACCACGACGTGACACTGTCCAAGATGTTTCCGCTACGACTGCGGGGGGATGTCAGCCTACTGGATGCTACTTCGGTTTATATCTAGTCTGACCGTCCATGACGTTCCGGTTGTTCATGATGCTAACGCTACGACTGCGGGGGGATGTTAGAGTATGATACGTACATGGTTATTGTGGTAGTTTAGTATAGTTAGGATTCTAGCCTAACTCGTCTTGTACTCCAAGTTGATCCCTGTACACCTATATATACTCACCCATGAGGCTCAATAATATATCCATCATATTCCGCCAAACTCATACTCTTTCAAGATTGCAAAAGAAGGCACAGGGAGATTCAGTTCATGGTGATAGTGACTGTGCCAGGTGGACGAATGATAAATGTAACTATTATAATCTTATAAGTATATGTGTAGGCGAGCAACCCATAATTAGCTGTAACTCCTCTTGGTAGATTTCATCTCAACTTCAATAATCCTACTAGTCTGTTACCAAAACCATGATTAGACACTAGATGATTAAGACCCGTTAGGTCGCTTAGCGATTAAGCTCCTTGGATCAGACTAATGCAATAAGCACAGTGGTTCCTCGTTATCCTCGAGTCTACTAGTTTTCCATTGATATCCCCGTGTCACTCAGAGGTCGCCGGTCTGCTAGCGAACAAGATCCTATCTATGTAGAACAAAGCATCATGTTGTCTGGGCCCTTAATTGGACAACAAGAATTAGGCATCCCATAGATAGTCAAGCACACATAATATAGTAATTAAAATCAATCACAAACTAATGGAAAATATATAGAGGCACATCACATCTCACCAATCCCTTACATATCCCATGCCCAATGAACTTACCACACATGAGAGAAGAAAGCATCATTGATATAATTAAATAAAGGGAGTTCTTCTCGATATTACCATGGAGATCCACAATAAGAATAGAAAAGTAATCCAACACAATTCAAGATAGGAAGAAACAATCGCAAACCCTAGTATTGCAAGGTGAAGATCCCTCACTCTCGTAAGTACAAGTAATGGCTATGGGGGTGTATTGGCTAGGAGGTCGAAGGTCGTGGAGAAAGATGAAGAACGTCTTCCCCTTCTTCTCCGGATCTCTTCTTTCTCCCTTTTGGATGGGATGGCGGCTGATGTGTTGTGTTTTCACGTCCGGTCCCTTCATGGAAGTTGTCACTTTTGACAAGACGGAAGCGGCAGCAGCTATACGGTGGGAACTATACGACCGAAAAAATTGTTCTCGCCGTATAGTTGCTCGTTAAAGCCTCTGTACGCTTCCCTTGATTGCTTCTAAAGAGAAACTTGCTTGTTTTTGCCTGAATATTGTGTTTCTCTAGTTAAAACCTTCTATTGATGTTCAGAACCTGAAACACACGTTAAAAACCAAGTTTTCTTTGCTACCGCAGTATTAGTGTTAGGTAAATCTAGAAAACAATCAAATCCAGGAGAAAACCATCAATAAAAACCATCAAAATGTGTTGAATCTCACAGCTATTGACTCCCCCAAGCTTTGATGTTTCTCGCCCTCGAGTGACAAGGAAATAAGGAAGAATAGCGGAGATTCGAGACTGAAAATAAAAGAACTTACAAGTTTGAATTGGTGTCAAATTCTTTTCTTCACAATCCCTGCAATCTTAAACATGATCATACAAGTATTCACAAGGTTGCACTGAGTCCACTTCCTAACCACGTATATCTTGTTAGCAAATAAATCATATGCCTAAGCAAGTGTCAAAAGTTTAGCTAGGAAAGTGAGACAAATTCTTTTGGTGTCTCTCTTTGTTGAGAGATGAAAACTTTTTGTTCTTGTTTCTTTAATCAATTAAGAGTACTCAAGTTGGCACCAAAACATTCAATTTAAGAACAACTCATCTATTCCCATGTCAAAATTTCAAGACTCTCAAAGCACCTTTTTCCTTTCTTTTGCCTTTCAAAAACTTTAGCTCTTTCATAGAGAAATTATGCCACTATTTTTAACATGTTAATTGGGACTGTGTTGTGCACTCGTGACCATGCCAATAAATAATTGTTGAGCAATAACGGGTCAGAGGAGTACAAAAACTTCTCTTGGAACGTGAAACCATGAGGAGACTAAAATTGTTACCCGTCATAGCATTGCTGCTACAGACGTTTACATAACTCAATAGCTGAAATCAAGTGGTTTCCCACATTTAGATTGTTCGTTGGCCAGCGGAATTAATAGTTCCCCATGGAGCATGACAGTGTTGTAATGACACGCATAAAGCAATATCTTATGGTAATTATTAGAAAAAACAGTGGCATAATCTCTACTACTTCGAAGCATCCATATTATCAAACAATTTCATTGAAGGGTACTATCGAGTCTATTTATATTAAGCTCAAACGGGATGTTGTAGTTCTAAAATAAAATTCTTTGGGCTAAACATGGACTCAAGTCATCTTTTGGATGCCTTTTATTGTTGTAAAAATGTAGGAAATATTTTTAGCCAAGTTCATTGCTCATTGTTTCAAAGCTAAAAAGGAGACACTAGCATAGGAATAGAATTTATAGGATAACAAGCTAAGTGGGGAGTGACTCCAGTGCAAGCGAGTAAATAATTGTAGGATCAATTTAAGGTTGCATAAAAGGTGATGAAAGGAATGTGATACCTCCTCTTGATTGCTTTGTTCTCGTATTTGAGTCGAACCCCCTATGTATTTCCATATTGCCAAGTCACCTGAAATTGAGCAATCTCCGAGAGAAATAAAGAAACGAACTTGTAATAAAAGTTACAATTAATTTTTTTCATATCTTTGGTTTAAGAATGCAAACTGAAAATAAACGTGCAATTTTGAATAAATAAAATAAAGCAAAAGAAAAAAGAAAAACATGAATGCATGGTTTGGAGGTTTTCAAACCTCCCCCAAGCTTAGGCTATTGCCAGGCTTAGTTGTTGCCATCATTTGGCGGTTGGTGCGGATACTGCTGGTAGTAGTCGGGGAAGTGGGTCATGAAGTGACTGAAGTTGTGAGTCAAGTCATTCACATCTTCATTCACTCCTTGAAGAGTGTGGTCGATCTCCGCAACATGTTGGTTGAGCTGCTCGAATTCTTAATAGGGGACGTAGCTATACCCCTGCTGCGGCTGGTTGAGCCATGGGTCCCAAGCTCCCCCTTGCTGCTGCTGCTATCCCTCCTAAGCAGGGTTGTACCCCTGTTCATCCTCATGCTCCTGCTCATCCTCATCCTGCCGCCCTCTGATATGTTGCTAATGTATCTATAATTTTTGATGTTCCATGCTTGTTTTATATCTACTTTCTTATATTTTGTCCACACTTTGGAGTATTTTTATACACTTTCTTGGACTAACCTATTAACAAGATGCCATAGTGCCAGCTGCCTGTTTTCTGCTGTTTTTGGTTCCAGGAAAGTCAAAAAATGAATATTCTCGGAATTGGACGGGACAAAATCCAAAGTCAAATTTTACCAGAAGACACATGGAGTCCGAAGGAGAGACGAAGGGGGCCACAGGACAGCCACACCCTCTTGGCGCAGGCAGCCCTAGGCCACTGTAGGGCATGGTGTGGGCCCCCTGGCCTGCCACCGACCTCGCCCCTTCGCTTATAAGAATCCCCTGGGACGAAAACCCTAAATCGAACAGCCTCCAGCCACGAAAAGTTTCGTAGCGCTGCCGCCACCGAAGGGGAGATTCGGGGGACAGAAAGTCTCTATTCTAGCACCCTGCCGTGATGGGGAAGTGCCCGTAGAGCCATCTCCATCGATCTCCATCACCATCTCCATCGCCGTTGCTAATTCCCATGATCATGAGGGAGTAGTTCTTCCTCGAGGCTAAGGGCTCTACCGGTAGCTATGTGTTAATTTCTCTCTCTATGCGTGATCATATTGTGATCATGAACTTTGTAATCAAGTAGATCTACCTTACTACTCAAGTACTTTAATAGATCTCTGCTCTCCCATGTGTGTGAAAGTGATATCGTGCACACCATGCCGACACTTAGGCTAGAGATTACAAATACTTGTTATGAGTTATATTTGGAGTTGGATGTTTCTATTAAATTGTGGTGTTTGTTGGAACCATCTAGAGCTCAAGGTGACAGTGTGGGGTTATCTAGATGGGGAAAGCGAACTTTGAGGTGTGTTGTTATAGCCCTACCATGGATTAGAGTGTCCAACCAGAGAGTAGTTTAGAGTAGTATCATAAAAAGAAGATATTTATATGAGAGTGTTCACTAGTGAAAGTATGATCCCTAGGCCTTGTTTCTAAGCATTGAAACACCGTTTGCAACTAGATCTCTACATGTTTGCTTGCTTCCATCTTTATTTTAGATTGCCTTCAGTCTTTTCCACGCGCCATGAAAGCTATTTTCTGGCACCATTGTCTTTTATCCATACCACTTGTATTTCACTATCTCTTCGCCGAACTAGTGCACCTATACACCTGACAAGTGTATTGGGTGTGTTGGGGACACAAGAGACTTCTTGAATCTTGATTACAGGGTTGCTTGAGAGGGATACCTTTGACCACTTCCTCCCTGAGTTCGATAAACCTTGGGTAATCCACTTAAGGGAAAACTTGCTGCTGTTCTACAAACCTCTACACTTAGAGGCCCAACAACTATCTACAAGAATAGAAGCGCGTAGACATCACCCTCCTTCTTCATCTTCCTCTTGATCGGGTTGAAGTTCAACCATGATCTCCATCACTTGGTCCTTGGTGAGGATCCAAGTGTCCTTATCTACATTTTGTGGCTGCGCCGAACTATACAGGCGGGGTATGTTGTTCCGCCCGTATAGTTGCGGCGCCGCCACCAACTTGGGTTTCTTTATGCAGAACACAGCTATACGGACGGAACTATACGGCCGGACCATAATGATCACGCTGTATAGTTGGTCATTAAACCGTCTATATCCTCGAGATAAATTTTCTAAAATAGGCTTCGATATCTATACGACCGGAGCTATACGGCTGGAATTTTTATTTCCACCGTACAGTTGGTCATTAAACAATCAGTATTTTTTAGAAGAAACTGTACGAAGGCATCAATATCTATACGACCGGAGCTATACAGCCGGAATTTTTATTCCCGCCATATAGTTGGTCGTTAAATTATTTGTTCCTTCGAAAGAAAATTGTTGATGGCAAAGATATCTATACGACCGGAGCTATACGGCCGGAATTTTTATTCCTGGCGTATAGTTGGTCGTTAAACCATCAGTAGTCATCAAAAAAATTATATTTCTTCGAGAATACCTTTTTATCCTGAAACTTAGCGAAATACCTTATTTTGGATAGAAAAATGATAGTAGAAACCGTCGACCAATATTAGCATATGAAGAGCAGAATTTTAGTCTTTGTAGATAAAACTCAAACTTTTATTTTTATTATTATTCTATACTCATTCAATCGATGTTTCTACCACTTTTTGACAGCTGCATTTTCACGGGCGTGCTTTCGCAAGAATGTCTGTGAAAAAGTTGTAGGATTGCGACGAACTTTTTATTCTGTAGTTAATTTTATTGACGAGATGAGTTGACTCTCATTAAGCATTTTATTAAGAATGGTTGAGTAACTCAACCCCTTCTGTTTTCTCGAATTCTTACCTTGGGTTGCCCCTTATGAAAGGCACTTACCACATGAACTCGTTTTGCCGGTGGAATATATCTTTCTCCTGCTTCTAGCTTCTTTGGAAAATACCGGATGATTTCAACATCATAAACATTGAAGATTATCTTTCCCTCAACACAATCAACTGATGCCCCTGCAGTACTAAGGAAAGGTCTTCCAAGTATTATGGATAATTTTTCATCTTCTGGCATCTCAAGAATAATAAAATCAGTGGGAATAACATGCTCATCTATTCTAAGTAGAACATCCTCAATCATACCAATGGGTTATTTAGTGGACTTGTCAGCCATCTGTAAAGTGATATTAGTAGGAGAATACTCCCCTAGTCCTAACCTTTTATAGAGGGAGTATGGCATTACACTAACTCCTGCACCAAGATCACACAAGGCATTGTGAATATCAGTTTTGCCTATTGAGCATGAAATAGTTGGTATTCCGGGATCTCCGGATTTAGACAGCAGCTTCCCATTAGCAGGATAACTAGTTACCATGGCAACAGTTTCAGTTATTTCTTTCTTTATACTAAGAATATCACGAAGGAATTTGGAATAGGTAGGAACTTTGATTGCATCCGCAAATGGAATTTCTAGACGAAGGTCAGCAAGTGCCTTTGTAAAAGAATCATAAATTACCTGGTCTGGTGCTTTCTTTTTCGATCTGGATAAGGAAGCTTTTTCTCACCTAACTTATTCTTGTCTTTTACCTTTTGTAGGGGGTCAGGCTCTTTTGTTGCTTTCTTTTGTTGTTGCTTATCACTTTTCTTCTTCTCTACTACAACAACTTCATCTTCCTTTCTTATCTCTTTTTCTTCTCTTGGATGAACCATCTCTGCATCAGAGTCATAATGGTCATCCTGTGCATCATTTTGGTCCTCCTTGGTTTGATATTGTGTTTCTTGAGCAGTTTCATCTTGAGGATCCACCAATGTATCATCTTGTTGGCTTGCTCTGAGTGAGGCTTTTTTCCTTTCGCTCTTTTTCAGATTCATATTCTGGTGGTCCTAATGGTCCTGTAACAACTGCACCGTAATGACTCTGATTCATCTTCTCGTAACAACATTAGTAGAAACAAGAATATCTTTATCATCTCGAAGAAAATTTTGATAACCAGATGCTATTTGTTCACACTGGGTTTCAATCATACTAAGATACTTGTGAAATAATTTTATTTCTTGACCAATATCATCATAATTTTCCATGAGTTCTGCCAAAATCTTTTTATGTTTTTGAAAGTTCTTATGAAGGTTATTATGAGATTTTGCTTGTCGATGTTTTAATTCTTGAAAAACTTTTCTAGTTTCATCTTCAGTTAAAACTTGTAACAAGTCTACTTTGTTTTCCTTAACAAGTTCAGAAGGTATACCTTTTTCCTTCATTGTTTTGCGTACTTCAGGCATAAGATCAGGAGTTATCTGAAGTATCGCTTTTCTAGCTTAGTGCCAAAATCAGGGTTATATAAAGAATCATTCTTAGCCCTAGTAGACATCAATTCCAAGCATTCTTTAATAGTTAAAGTATTTATCGATCCTCCTACTGAGAAGTCAAGCAACTCTCTACATTGAGTATTAAGATCGTGTAAAATAAATGGCAAATAGTTGATTCAGAATAGCCATGATTGGGAATGCTATTGATCATTCCAAACAATCTATCCCAGGCTTGTGGGTAGTTTTTCCCGACATTCTGACTAAAGTTGCCTATATTCTTTCTTAGTTCAGTTACCTTTTTAAAAGGATTAAACCTATTTATGAATTTAACAATGCAGTTTTCCCAACATTTAATGTAATGGTGAGGGAGAGAATATAACCAGTCTAGAGCCTTACCTTTAAGAGACCAACAAAATAATTTTAGACGAGAGAAGTCTCTTGGCAAACCTTTTGGTCCCAGCGATGTTATCACATCGTCGAACTCTCTAAGATGTCTTCCTGGGTCTTCATATTCCCTTCCACTAAAATCTTTTTCCTGCAAAATTTTAATAATTCCACCATCAAATCGATATTCTGTAACTCCAGGATTACAGAATTCTATTGGTTGTTTAAGAAATTTAGAACTTGGAGCACTGTGTTCTCTGAGAGTTTTCTCAGGTTTCATGATAGTTGTCCTGTAAATAGACATGATTTCCATAATATCACTCAGGTTTTCAGCTTCAACTTTATTCAATCTTAAAAGTTTTTCAATTATTTCTTCGCGCCTTTGAGCAGGCACGCGCTCAATATAATCTGGCAGATAGGTCCTACTAGAGCGTGTAGACCCTTTGTCTCCAAGGGATAACATTTTGTAGTAGCAACACCTAAAATGTCAAGATACAAAAATGTAGCGCTTAGCTCCCCGGCAACGGCGCTAGAAAATAGCTTGATGTCTCCAAGTGCACATATCGTTTGTAGCTAGTTTCGAAGTATAGATATCGATCCCACGGGGAGCCCAAAGGTAAGTGTTTATGAGTGAAGTCTCTGTCACACCCAAAGTGGTCACATGTCTTCGAGCGAATTGACTACAAGTGTTGAAATAAGAATAAAGTTTTGATTAAACGAGGTGTATTTAAATAAAAATAAAATGTAAACTTCAGAAATATAAAGCATAAAAGTAAAGAATGACTTGGTTGTTTGTTATTTTCTGCAGATGGCAAAAGAAGGCGCAGGGAGATTCAGTTCATGGTGATAGTGACTGTGCCAGGTGGACGAATGATAAATGTAACAGTTATAATCTTATAAGTATATGTGTAGGCGAGTAACCCATAATTAACCAGAACTCCTCTTGGTAGATTTCATCCCAACTTCAATAATCCTACTAGTCTTTTACCAAAACCATGGTCAGACACTAGAAGATTAAGACATGTCAGGTCACTTAGCGATTAAGCTCCTTGGATCGGACTAATGCAATAAGCACGATGGTTCCTCATTATCCTCATGTCTACTAGTTTTCCATTGATATCGCCGTGTCACTCGGGGGTCGCCGGTCTGCTAGCAAACAAGATCCTATCCATGTAGAACAAAGTATCATGTTGTCTGGGCCCTTAATTGGACAACAAGCATTAGGCATCCCACAGATAGTCAAGCACACATAATATAGTAATTAGAATCAATCACAAACTAATGGAAAATATATAGAGGCACATCACATCTCACCAATCCCTTACATCTCCCATGCCCAAGGAACTTACTCACACACGAGAGAAGAAAGCATCATCGATATAATTAAATAAAGGGAGTTCTTCTCGATATTACCATGGAGATCCACAATAGGAATAGAAAAGTAATCCAACACAATTGAAGATGGGAAGAAACAATCTCAAACCCTAGTCTTGCAAGGTGAAGATCTCTCTCTCAAGTACAAGTAATGGCTATGGGGGTGTATTGGCTAGGAGGTCGAAGGTCATGAAGCGAGATGAAGAACATCTTCCCCTTCTTCTCCAGATCTCTTGTTTCTCCATTCTGGATGGGATGGCGGCTGCTATGTTGTGTTTTCGCGTCCGGTCTCTTCATGGAAGTTGTCCCTTTGACAAGACAGAGGCGGCGGCAGCTATACGGTGCGAACTATACGGCCAGAAAAATTGTTCCCGCCGTATAGTTGCTCGTTAAAGCCTCTGTACGCTTCCCTCGATTACTTCCAAAGAGAGACTTGTTTGTTTTCGCCTGAATATTGTGTTTCTCTAGTTAAAACCTTTTGTTGATGTTCATAACCTGAAACACACATTAAAAACCAAGTTTTCTTTGCTACCGAAGTATTAGCGTTAGGTAAAGCTAGAAAACAATCAAATCCGGGAGAAAACCATCAATAAAAACCATCAAAAATGTGTCAAATGTCACAGCTATCAGTAGGCAATTCCCCCTTTTCAGGCAAAGGGGGAAGGGAATCTAGATGATCATGACCCTATAAAAAAACCATACGAACAAAAAATAGATAAAAGGTAGAAGCATAAATTAAGGACTGAGGAAGCAAAACTTACATCAGGAAGAAGGTTTTTTTGGCCATAGGGCTTAACCTGACACTCTAGTGTCACATCATCCTTCTTCGTGAGTGTAGTGAAGGATCTCACCCTTTTCTCAAGATCAATAATGGGAAAATTCTCTGGGGAGATCCTCATCGAGTCTTTCTTCCCAAAGTATGACCATATACCTGATAATCTAGCTTGAATAGGTTGAATATGAATCTGAAGGAAATAAGCAATAATTTGCACACCTGACAACTCCTACCCAGCTCGGGTGCATAACTGGTCAATCCTGTCCAACAACGGCTTGATCTCCTTCCTCCGCACTTAGTCGTTGTTCCTAGGAACTAAGCCTCCAACAGGTCTTCTCTGGGTCAAAAGCTGTTAACCCAAAAGTCTAACCCTCAACCTTCTAGTCCTTGATGTAAAACCACTTTGACCGCCAGCCTTGGACAAAATACGCAAGCTTGAGATGAAAGTACTCAACTGATGACCCACAAGTATAGGGGGTGTATCACAATATTTTCGATAAGTAAGAGTGTCGAACCTAACGAGGAGCAGAAGGTGTTGGCGAATGGCTTGGAGCAGGAATTCTCTATAAATACTTAGCAAACAGATTTTTAGGGGTTTTCGATAATGCAGGTAAATAAAGTACGAGTAAATAAAAGACAATAAGAATAAATGCAGCAAGTGGCCCAATCCTTTCTTTAGCAGAGGACAAGACGGTTGTATTACTTAAGATGACCAAACATTCTCGAGGACACATGGGAATATCATCAAGTGCTTTCGCTTCATATAGTTGATTAATCTTCTTTAGTTTGCTAAGTGTTGTGTGGGTGAACCTGTGCTAATGTACCGACCTTCCTAGGACTAATACATACTTGTGATTATACCCCTTGCAAGCATCCACAAGTACAATACAGTAATTAAGGTACAAACCTAACCACAGCTTTAAACTCTAAGGCCATGACGTCCCTTGTGCAATGGTTTCCTAACGGGGGTTCAGGTTTCTGTCACTCCGGTAACCCCTACGATTAGTAGCCAAATACACAATGCATTCCCCTAGTCCCATAAAGGTGAAGTGTCATGTAGTCGACGTTCACATGACACCACTAGAAGAAGTACACCACAACTTAAATATCAAACTATTGAATCTTTCTCAACACAATTCCACTACTAACAACATGACTTCTCCCATGTCCTGAAGAACAAAACGAACTACTCACAAGACATCTTATGGATCATGATCAGAGATGAAATAATGATGTATAACAATCTAAACATAAACAATAATTCAACAGTTCACTCAATAGCATCAACTACAAAGAGTAATCAACACCGGGAAAGTTTCCCCTAAGAACTATGCAAGATTCAACCCAATTGTTACAGCGGTATCAGGTGGTGATGATGGTGCTGGTGGAGATGATGGTGGTGATGATGATGATCTCTATGAAGTCCAGCTTGATGGTGGTGTTGATGGCAACGATCTCCCCTCTTTGGGAAGGAATTCCCCTAGCAGAATTCTGTCTACCGGAGAGATCTTTCTCTTTTGGTGTTTTCCACCCTGCAGAGGCGGTGGAATCTTTCTGTGGTCGCTCCCCAAGTCTTAGGGTTTCGGGAGGATAATATACGCCAGAGGGGAGAGCCAGGGGTGGACCAGGGCAGCCACACCACCTGGTGGCGCAGCCTAGGGTGGCCCGTGCCAGGGAGTGGTGTGGGTCCCCTGTGGCCCATCTCTGCTTCCCCTTCTGGCTTCCTCCGTCTTCTGGAAAAATAGGATTTTCCATGTATTTTCCCGGATTTTCTGATCTTTGTGAATTTTGCCTCCAAATAGCACATTTTCCATCAGAATCCTGACTGCAGCGGTCCATGCTCCAAAAGTCATCAACCATGAAAAAACAGATGAAATAACGTAAGTATGATCTCTTAATATGAAATGTATCAATGAATAACAGTAAATTATGATATAGAATAGTGATGCAAAATGGACGTATCAACTCCCCCCAAGCGAAACTGAACTCAATAAACATGACCTCAGGTTTATGGAGTGAAGAGTCGATAAAAGAATACAGACAAGAAGCATCACATTCATCAATACATAAGTCATAATAGAAGACAACTCACTATTATATAACTTAACTTGCAATAAGTAAAGGAAACACAATAAAGATACATAAAGTAAATCATAATTGGTAATGTCAAACTTAGCTCTTGGTCGAAGAATAGTTGACAATTTGCTGGAGTTCACAAATAACTGATTTTCAATGATAGCTTTCAAAGTAGTAGACACTAAGATAAGAGCAAAGTGCAAAACAAGGAACATAAGAAACATGATTGAATAAATCATCATATGAATGAATGAAACACAACAACTCAAAGTACTTGCTGAGGTAGAAGGGAATAGGTTTACTGAATCAACTAAAAAGTAAAAGAAAGGCCCTTCGCAAAGGGAAGCAGGGATTTCAAGTTTCATAAAGATCTTCCAAAAATTATGGTACTTATTAGCTTTCAGCTCTCATTGCCCCTATCATAGGCATCTTTAGGTGATTAAGGTTAAAGTGATCAAATATGAGGATATGCTTGACAAGTTGTAAGTTGAAAATCTAATGTCCCTTGAATATGAGTGTCGCTCCTCGTGCTACTCAAGTTTAGTCATCGGTAAGTTCTTGTCATAGTAAGTACATGTGTATCATAGAGAACCGCCAACTGGGTACCCCTTGCCCGATGATACGGAAGAATCTCCATATCAAAATGACAAGGCAAGCAGACAACAAGCATCTCAGCAATCTTCTTATTTACCATGGGAATATGGTGCTTTTTTCTCTCTTTCCTCTTTTCTCATCATTTTTTTCTCCTTTTCTTAATCTCAATCTCTTTTTTCATAAGAAGAATGCTTCATAGATGCTCGTTATGGTTAAGCTGCAGGTTTCCACCATGACATCATGGATTAGACCGGCGACCCAGGCGTTTCTCTAACACACATACATAACTCCATGGACTTACAAGCTCCCCTTTCATTTCACACCGACGACATCCATAGACAAAAGAACATGATATCAACTAGGTACAAAGTACCGGTGCAATGTTGAAACAGTTCCCCATGACAGCATGGTTCTGCTAATTCACAACTTACAAAGCGCAAACATATACACAACATAGATGGGCACAATGGTTCAAGTTTATTAAGTGCAAGAAAGTAAAGTGTGCCATCAAGTTCGTGAGAGATTTAATCACTAATTTTCACATAACAAGTTTAATTTGGAAGGTAGATAAAAACATGAATTTACTTGGAATAGCAATAGTGCTAGTAGGTAGGTATGGTGGACACAAATGGCATAGGTTTTGGTTCACGGATTGGATGCACGAGAAGAATTCCCTCTCAGTACAGGTTTTTGCCTAGCAAGGCTGGGTAGCAAGCATAAGAGTTGAAGGAAACAAACAAACATACAAGTGATAAAAAACAAACATGCAATCTTCCTTGGAAGCACAAAAGATCTTAACTAGAGAATACTAAACTTATGAGCAAATCAAGAAAGAAAGATGATGAAATTATATTTCTTTAGAGTACTTTTTATCTTTTTCATTCAACTCTCAAAAATAGTGTTGCTACTGACCGAGCCAGGTTTGCCAAAACCAACTAAATTAACTCAATCATCCCAAAGTGATACCAACAAGATCAATCATATAACCATGAATTGAAAACTAATATAAGATACGCAAAAGAGTAAATGCTAGAACTTCTCATTAATATTCCATAACGACAACTCACACGAAGGGATACATAGATATCTAATGAGAGGGGGACACTTCCATAATGCAAACCATCCTACACGATAACTTCTCTATTCATGATATGACTCTATTAAAAAGGTAAAAAATATAGAAGATAGTGATGTGATACCGCGGCACTCCCCCAAGCTTGGAACAAGACAAGGGAATGCCAAAACCTGATGACGAATTACTCCTTCGGTGGCGGTGGTATTCTCTCGATTGGGGCGAGAAAATCTTCTAGAATCTTGCGAAGCCTGTCATTCTCCTCTTGAAGCATATCCACTTTCCTTCTTAGGACTCGGTACTTATCGCAGAACTCATCAGTTATACGTAGAGATTCCACTACTGCAGGGCAGGAACTGAGGTCTAGAGTTGGAGGTATCAGCCCCTCCATGCCTGCTAACATGTCCTTTACTACCTCCCCGACGTTCCGGTCCATGTCTTCGCGCCTAGTTGCGATCCTTTCTTCTTCCACCCATCCTACGAAGGTCTTCCGCTCCAAGTTGTGATGGAGCTCGCACCAGCGCCGCAAATCATAGTCCTCCGAAGAAGAAGAACCTTGAAACGACATCTGAATAGTGAAAACACGACGAAAACATGATATATGAACCTTGGAGGATCCGAGGTATTATATATTACGAAGTTTTATAACAAAAGGAAGGTATTGGGAGAAAATGGGTCGGAGATGGAGGCCGAGGTGGCCACACCACCTGCTAGCGCCAGGGGGTGGTGTGAGCCACCCTGGCTCCGTTTCTGTCCCTCTTTCGCTTCATAACTTTCCTTGTTGGATAAAAACTCCAAAAATATATCTAGACAGAATTTTCGCGGAACTTTTTTTACCAGAACTGTTACCTATTCGAAAACAGACTTTGCAGGTCTCTGAATTTGGCATTTAGTAGATTCTTCTAGAGTCAACACTTGAATAACATCAATATCTTCATCTTCATACTCATATTGCTCGAGTCATGAAACCTTTATCTTTCTTATTACACCATTTCCTCCGATAACCTGGAAATTTCTTTCATACAAAACTTCACACAATTCTCATTAGCAACATTAGTGTAAACAAGGTAATAAACCTTTTAAGTCCAATTTCAATAGAAATCCATCAAATCATAAGCTACTGTAGCAACTCATTCCGAAAACCTAAAAAGAATTCAAAAAGGAAATTGATTAAAAAACCAAATGAAAGAGTGGCAAAATCTGTCAAAACAGACCAGCAGGTAAAGATCAATTTTTTTGAACATCTTCTGTTGCTTAAATCAAAAAGTGCAAAACTAACAAAAGTTAAATAACAACCTGGGGCAGAAGCACAAAACATTACAGGTCAATCTGACATACAGAGATCTCTCACGAATTTTTACGGTGAAGCACAAAAATCTGTTTCGGGACAGCAACTTCCCCAAATCTTACTTCTCTCATTAGAGGTTGATCTTAACACAAAAACCAAACAAAAAGGATAAGGAGAGGTCATTACCGAATTAATAACTTCCAAGACTAAAAGAAACAAAAACAAACTGAAAGCAAAAATAAATTGGGTTGTCTCCCAAAAAGCTCTTTCTTTATAGCCATTAAGATGGGCATGATAATTTCAATGATGCTCACATAAGAATATGAATTGAGGTAAAAGAGAGCATTAAGAAGAAAAAATACACATGTTTAAGTCTAACCCACTTCCTATGCAAGGGAATTTTGTAAACAAACAAGTTGTTGAAACCAGAGGCTACTAACATAGGAAGGCAAAAGAAGTGCAACATAAAAACTTTCAGCATAAAACGAGGAAACTTGATATTATTGAGATGCATAAGAACAGCCTTCCCTCTCTCATAATAACTTTCAGTATCATGCATAAATTTAATGATATAACTATCACAAGAACCATTGTAGCCATGATCACTTATCCTAACAGAAAACACAGGGACACTAGCTCTCATAACACTACTTTGTGAAACAATATTAGGGATATCCTTACAGAGGATAGTGTGTCCATCTTCTTCATATTTAGTGACAAAATCTTTCACATTTGCTATTATAGGTTCATCATCAATTTGTTTATCAGGTTCAATAGCTTTACTTATACTTTCATTAACCATACTAGGTATCATAGAATGTTCCTTTATCTTAACTGGGAAAGGGATTTTCTCAATGTAAGGTTCAGGTAAAGCATGATTAGTAGTATAAATTCCAGTATTCCTTGCAGGAACACACTTAGCAACATCTTTATATGGTTCATGATACTTATTCCACTTCTTTTTAGGAACTTCAATATAGGAAGAAAAAGCCTTAAAATAAGTTGCAATAGCTTGAGAATCAAGACCATAAGCGTTTTTAATATTTTGAATGTCGTCAGTTACCATAAAAGATTCAATGCATTCATATAATTTATACCTGACTTTCTTCCTTTGTCATTCTCCCATGCTTCAGCATTGTCTTGAATATGGTCCAGAAGATCCCATTTAGCTTCTTCTTCCATGCGAGTGAATGATCCAGCACAAGAGGCATCCAATAAATCCTTATCATGAAGAGAAAGCCTTGCATAAAAGTTATTGATAATTATATTGTTGGGGAGCTCATGAACGGGACATTTGAGCATTAGTAACTTCAACTCCCCCAAGGTTGAGCTGTACTCTCTCCATCAAGAGGCCAAAAGTTGTATATTTGATTCCGATCTTTATGAATCTCACTAGGAGGATAAAACTTTGAATAAAATAGAGGTACTATTTCCTCCCATTCAAGAGCTTGACCATTCTTCAGTAGCTTATACCATTCTTCAGCTCTTCCTTTCAGTGATAATGAGAATAACTTCTTCTTGACTTGATCTGTTGTAATACCTGCACACTTGAACAACCCGCAAACTTCGTGTATAAAGAGCAAATGATCACCGGGATGGACCGTTCCATCTCCAACATAATAGTTATCCATAACACAATCAATAATTCTTGTAGGTATTTTAAAAGTATCATTCTCAGCAGGTGTGGTGGTTCATCTACTACCTTTGCAGTGGTAGTAGCATTACGGACTAAGAAACTCAGCGAATTATACATATTGAAAATAAAGCAACTAACAGAAGTAAACAATACTCACAGTAGAAGTTTCCTTTACCAGTTCCACTCTCCAATAGCACTTCACTCCCCGGCAACGGCGCCAGAAAATAGTCTTGATGACACACAAGTATAGGGGGTGTATCATAGTATTTTCGATAAGTAAGAGTGTCGAACCCAACGAGGAGTGATGGCTCGGTGTTGATGTAGAGCTCATTGGGAACCCCAAGAGGAAGGTATGATGAGCACAGTAGCAAGTTTCCCTTAGTTATGAAACCAAGGTTTAATCGAACCAGTAGGAGCAAGGAAACACCCCAAAGGTGTTGCTAGCTGAGCCTTGGCAGGCCGCACTACCGGTGCTAGTAGCAACATGGAGACCTGCACAACACAACCATAGAACTCTTTCCCCAACTTGCGATGAGGTTGTCAATCTCACCGTGTTTTGCTGAAAACAAAGGATTAAACGTATCGAATGGAAAGAAGTAATAGTTTGCAGAAAGTAAACACAAAGCAGTAAACAGTTTGTAGATTGTATGTAAAGAAAAGGACCGGGATCCATAGTTCACTAGAGGTGGCTCTCCTTAAGATAGATAACATGCTGGGTGAACAAATTACAGCGAGGCAATTGACAAACATCGAGAAAGCATACAAGCATATACTAATCATCTTGACTCCTTTGAGACTTGATTGGGCATTACAACATTATACATAGACCGCCATCCAACTACATCTATGACTAATAATCCACCTTCAGGTTATCATCCGAACCCCCTCCAGTATTAAGTTGCAAGCAACAGATTATTGCTTTACGAATTGCATGTAAAGTAAACAATACGATTGTTCTATGAACAAGATTGTTGTTTTCTCCCTAGTAGAAACATCACATCTAGTATCTTAGAGATTTCTGTCACTTCCCCAGATTACCAGAGGCATGAACCCACTATCGAGCATAAATACTAACTCTTGGAGTTGCTAGCATCTACTTGGCCAAGATAGCTACTAACAACGGAAAGCATGCAATATCACAAATAACAAAGACATGATAGAATCAATAATCAATCTGAAATAGTATCTCAATATCCATCGGATCCCTGCAAACACAACGTGTATGATTACAAATAGATCATCTTGATCATGAATGGAGCTCACAAGATCTAGACATGAAAGCACAAAGGAGGAGAACCAGCCATCTAGCTACTACATGGACCCGTAGTCCAGAGATGAACTACTCACGCATCACACCGGAGGCTTGCATGGTGATGAAGAAGGCCTCCAGGGTGAATTCCCCTCGACGGCAGGGTACCGGGAAGAATTTCAGATCCCTCCTAATCTAGGGATGGAGATGACAACGTCTACAGACTCTTTCATGGATTTTTGATCGGGTACTTAGGGTTTTCGTCCTGAGGGCATCTTATAGGCGGAAGGAGAGGCCGAGGGGTTGCCTGGGCTGGCCACACCACCCCCTGGCGTGGCCAGGCCTGGCCCGTGCGGCCAGGTGGTGTGGTGGCCCCCTGGCTCCTCTCCGTCTCGTATTCTGGCATCTGATGACTTCCGGAAAAATAGGCACTTTGGCTTTTGTCCCGTCCAATTCCGAGAATATTCATTTTCTGACTTTCCTGGAACCAAAAACAGCAGAAAATAGGCAGCTGGCACTGTGGCTCTTGTTAATAGGTTAGTCCAAGAAATCATGTAAAAAGTACTCCAAAGTGTGGACAAAACACAAGAAAGTGGATAAAACCAAGCATGGAACATCAAAAATTATAGATACATTTGCAATGTATCAACATCCCCAATCTTAACTCCTGCTCGTCGTCGAGTAGGTAAGTGATAAAAAGAAAGAATAATTTTTAAGGTGACATGCACCATCAAAGACTTGATCAAAGTATTTGTAAAACATTCAAAGCTAGAATCATAGTACTTCAATCAAAACATGAAAGACAAAGTTCTAGCAATAAGACAAAGAAACTATGATGCAACATGAAAAGGCATAAACAAAAGATTCATGAATAACAATGCTTTGCAAGACGTTTGTTTGTTTCACATAAAGAAAACATGGCATAATAGCATTCAGCTTGTCCCTCATAGAGTAGCAAATATTAATGCATAGGACACCTTCAAAGTTCATAAGAGTGACTAGATACAAATAGTTTAAAACAAGCAATATCAAGTTATGCATCAATCAACTAGTCTTGGGACAATGCACATAGAACTAAGAATGGCCACTATGCTCTCAAAGTAGGTGCATAAAGGTAGAAGGTGGAGACTCAATATAATGGTGGAAGAAAGGCCTTCATAAAAGGAAGTAGGGATTCAAGTCTCATAAAGAGCTTCCAAAAATTATGGTACTTATAGATTTCAGCTCTCATTGCCCCTATCATAAGCATCTTGAAGGTGATTAAGGTTAACGTGACACAACTAAGAGGATATGCTTGACAAGTTATAAACTGAAATCTCATGCCCCTTACTTACGAAGACCGATCCTCATGCTACTCAACTTTAGTCACAAGTAAGCTCTTGTCATTGTAAGTACATATGTATCATAAAGAACCGCCAACGGGGTACCCCTTGCACATGATACAGGAGCTATCCCATAATCAAAATGACAAGGCAAGCAGACAATGAGCATCTCAACGATCTTTTTATTTGCTATTTGCATAGGTTTTTATTGAGGATGCTTCATAGAGTGCTCATTATGGTGATGCTGCAAGTTTCCACCATGATTAGAAATGGCTTAGGCTAGCGGCCTAGGCGTTTTCCTAACACACATACAAACTCCATGATCTTACAAGTTCCACTTTTATTTCACACCGCCGGGATCCATAAGCAAAAGGACATGATATCAACGGGGTACAAAGTACAAGTGCAATGTTGAAAGCGTTCCCCATGATACATGGTTCTGCTAATTTCAACTTATAAAGCGCAAGCATATATGCAACAAAGAAGGACCCAATGGTTCAAGTTTATTAGATGCAAAAAAGTAAAGTGTGCCATCATGTTCGTGAGAGCTTTAATCACTAGTTTTCTCATAACAAGTTTAATTTGGAAGGTAAACAAAAGCATGAATATACTTGGAATAGCATAAGCTAGTAGGTAGGTATGGTGGACTCTTTGGAATAACTTGGTTTAGGGAGTTGGATGCATGAGTGGAACTCATACTTGGTTGTGGAGGCTAGCAAAAGACTAGGAGCGATAAACTAAGAGAGCAATAATGGCCATAATCATGCAGAGTGACAAAACATCATTGATCAAAGCATAAAGTGATACTACAAGTTGAAAACTAAAGGATCATAAAGGCTATGGTGACTTCAGATAGTCATAACATGGTGTGAGCATGTGCCAAGTCAACCCAAATAAAGCATCAAAGGAGAATACCACTATACTATGCTTTAATATGCTAAAACAACGCATGATTCATCCAATGCACATTAAGCAATCTCAATTGTTTATAAAAAGTCATGCTACAGCAAAGAATACTAAGCATAAAGCCAAAACAATATCAAGCATGGCATGACAAAGCATAGGCCACAATCAAAAACAAGCTCTTTTTACCACATAAGCATGAACTTTCCTACTCTTTTCCAAACCAAACCAAACTATTTGCAAACCAAAGTATGAAAGAGGGGGTCCAACCAATTTATTCAGAAAACTAAGCAAACCAAAGCAAACTAAAACCAAAACGAAAACAAAAAAAGAAGACGCTCCAAGAAAAACACAACCGTGCATGAAACAATAAAAATGAAGCGTTTGGAAGAAACCTAGAATTTTTATTGATGAAGAAAGGGATGCCTTGGGCATCCCCAAGCTTTGACGCTTTTACTTCTTGGATGTTTCTTGGGGTGACACGCGTGGCATCCCCAAGCTTGAGCTTTAGTCCATCCTTCATCTCATTACTCATTCCTTCCATACACCTGAAAATTTTCCTTCATACAAAACTTCACACAATCTTTATTAGCAACATTAGTGCACTCAAGATAAATAAGTCTTAAGGTTCAGTTCTAACACCAAATAAACTTCCATTAGAATACTAGCTACTGTAGCACTTCCCTCAAAAAGCTCAATTCCCCAAAAGAACTCAAAAAGGAACCAACAAAAAGCAAATGCAGAAAATGGCAGAAATTTGTCAAAACAGACCAGCAGGTAAATACGAATTTTTTCGAAGACCTTATGTTGCTCAAATAAAAAAGTGTTGAAATAACGAAAGTTAGATAACAACCTGGGGCATAATCACAAAAATTCACGCCTCAAAAATACGTTCAGAGATTTTACACGAATTTTTACAGTGAAGCACAGAAATCTGTTTCGGGACAGCAACTTTCCCAATCATTACTTCTCTCTCATTAGAGGTTACTCTTGGCACAAAAAGCAAATAAAAAGGATAAGGAGCGGTTATTACTGAAGTAATAAATTTCAAGACTCATCTAAAACTTTTGGGTTATCTCCCAATAAGTACTTTTCTTTAACGCCTTTAAGTTAGGCATAAGAAGCAAGAAAGAATCAAGTGTTCTCGAATGAAGAAGCATTAAGACCAAATTTTGTTTTCATAGGAGAAGCAAAAGAAATCTTCTCTCTCTTATTAGGGAAGTTTTCTATACCTTTCTTGAGTGGGAGTTGATATTTAATGGTGCCTTCTTTCATATCAATAATGGCACCAACAGTTCTAAGAAAAGGTCTTCCCAAAGTAATAGGACAAGAAGCATTGCATTCAACATCCAAAACATAGAAATCAACAGGGACATAGGCATTGTTAACCATAATAAGAACATCATTAAGACTCCCCATGAGTTTATTTTTAGCATTATCATCAAGTGGGATATTCAAATAACAATATTCAAGTGGAGGCAAATCAAGCATATCATAAATCCTTCTAGGCATAATAGAAACACTACTATCAAGATCACATAAAGCTTTGAAATCAAAGTCATTCACTTTCATATTAATGATGGGTTCCCAACCATCTTCTTGTTTTATAGGAATAGAAGCTTTATGTTTCATCTTTTCTTCTTTAATCTTTATGAGAGCATCAGTAATGTGTTTTGTAAAGGCCATGTTCATAGCACTAGCATTAGGACTTTTAGCAAGCTTTTGTAGGAACTTAATAACTTCAGATATATTGCAACCATCAAGATCAAAACCATACTTATCATCTAAAGTAGTAGAACTATAACTAGCCTCAACACTAGTGGTGGTGATAGTAGAAACACTAATGTTTCTAGCAATTTCATCTTCTCTTTCCCACTTAGTATGTAATTCAGATAATAGTCTAACATTTTCATCAATTCTTACTTGTATAGCATTAGTAGCTGTAAAGGGATTATCATTAGTTTCAGGTTGAGCAGCCATTTTATTCAAAGAAGATTGAGCTTCAGCCAAAGATGCTATATTTCTTTCAGCATTAGAGACTTTTTCCTCAATAGTTTTATTGAAAGCAGTTTGTTTACTAATAAAGTCTTTAAGCATAACTTCAAGTTCAGAGGGGCACTCCTATTATTGTTTTAGGAATTTCCATAAGCATTACCGTTGTTGGGAGGATATGGCTTATAATTGTTGTTACCAAAATTATTCCTATAAGCATTATTGCCAAAATTGTTATTTCTTATGAAGTTCACATCAACTTGCTCTTCTTGAGCAACCAAAGAGGCTAAAGGAACATTATTTGGATCAATATGGGCTTTCCCATTCACAAGCATAGACATAATAATATCAATCTTATCACTCAAGGAGGAAGTTTCCTCAAAAGAATTTACCTTCCTACCTTGTGGAGCTCTCTCAGTATGCCATTTAGAATAATTAACCATCATATCGTCTAGAAGTTTTGTTGCAGCACCCAAAGTGATGGTCATAAAGGTACCTCCAGCAGCAGAATCCAATAGGTTCCTCGAAGAATAGTTCAATCCTGCATAAAAGGTTTGGATGATCATCCAAGCAGTCAGTCCATGAGTGGGACAATTCTTTATCAAAGATTTCATTCTTTCCCAAGCTTGAGCAACATGTTCATTATCAGATTGTTTAAACTTCATTATTTCACTTCTCATAGATATAATCTTAGCAGGAGGATAGTATTTTCCAATGAAAGCATCTTTGCACTTAGTCCAAGAATCAATATTATTCCTAGTTAAGGAATTCAACCATTCTTTAGCTTTTCCTCTCAAAGAGAAAGGAAACAATTTCAGCTTAATAATATCACCATCTACATCCCTATGCTTTTGCATCTCACAAAGTTCAACAAAGTTATTTATATGGGCAGCAGCATCTTCATTACCAATACCAGAGAATTGTTCTCTCATAACAAGATTGAGCAAAGAAGGTTTTATCTCAAAGAAAGTATCTTCAGGCACAGGTGGAGCAATAGGTGTGCTCATAAAATCATTGTTGTTGGTGCTAGTGAAGTCACACGACTTAGTGTTTTCAAGAGTAGTCATTTTTTTGTGTTTTTGATAAAGAAAGCAAACTTGTAAAACTAATTTTTGTGTGTTTTTGATAACAAAACAAGCAAACAAAGCAAAACAAAAATAACAAAATAAAGAGATTGGTTATGAGGGACTCCCCTTGTGAAGATGTCCTTAACTCCCCGGCAACGGCGCCATAAAAATGCTTGATGGCTCGGTGTTGATGTAGAGCTCGTTGGGAACCCCAAGAGGAAGGTATGATGAGCACATCAGCAAGTTTCCCTCGGTTATGAAACCAAGGTTTAATCGAACCAGTAGGAGCAAGGAAACACCCCAAAGGTGTTGCTAGCTGAGCCTTGGCAGGGCGCACTACCGGTGCTAGTAGCAACGTGGAGACATGCACAACACAACCACAGAACTTTGTCCCCAACTTGCGATGAGGTTGTCAATCTCACCGTGTTTTGCTGAAAACAAAGGATTAAACGTATCGAATGGAAAGAAGTAATAGTTTGTAGAAAGTAAACACAAAGCAGTAAACAGTTTGTAGATTGTATGTAAAGAAAAGGACCGGGATCCATAGTTCACTAGAGGTGGCTCTCCTTAAGATAGATAACATGCTGGGTGAACAAATTACAGCGAGGCAATTGACAAACATCGAGAAAGCATACAAGCATATACTAATCATCTTGACTCATTTGAGACTTGATTGGGCATTACAACATTATACATAGACCGCCATCCAACTGCATCTATGACTAATAATCCACCTTCAGGTTATCATCCGAACCCCCTCCAGTATTAAGTTGCAAGCAACAGATTATTGCTTTATGAATTGCGTGTAAAGTAAACAATACGATTGCTCTATGAACAAAGGATTGTTGTTTTCTCCCTAGTAGCAACAGCACATCTAGTACCTTAGAGATTTCTGTCACTTCCCAGTTACGGAGGCATGAACCCACTATCGAGCATAAATACTAACTCTTAGAGTTGCTAGGATCTACTTGGCCAAGATAGCTACTAACAACGGAAAGCATGCAAGATCACAAATAACAAAGACATTATAGAATCAATAATCAATATGAAATAGCATCTCAATATCCATCGGATCCCCGCAAACACAACATGTATGATTACAAATAGATGATCTTGATCATGAACGGAGCTCACAAGATCTAGACATGAAAGCACAAAGGAGGAGAACCAGCCATCTAGCTACTACATGGACCCGTAGTCCAGAGATTAACTACTCACGCATCACACCGGAGGCTTGCATGGTGATGAATAAGGCCTCCAGGGTGAATTCCCCTCTCCGGCAGGGTGCCGGGAAGAGCTTCATATCCCTCCTGATCTAGGGATGGAGATGACGGCGGCTACAGACTCTTTAATGGATTTTTGTTCGGGTACTTAGGGTTTTCACCCCGAGGGCATCTTATAGGCGGAAGGAGAGGCCGAGGGGGTGCCTGGGCTAGCCACACCACCCCCTGGCGCGGCCAGGCCTGGCCCGCACGGCCAGGTGGTGTGGTGGCCCCTCTCCGCCTCAGACTCATCCGGCATCGATGACTTAGGAGAAATAGGCACTTTGGCTTTTGTCCGTCAATTCGAGAATATTCATTTTCGACTTTCCTGGAACCAAAAACAGCAGAAAAGCAGTGTGCTTGTGGCTCTTGTTAATAGGTTAGTCCAACAAATCATATGAAAAGTACTCCAAAGTGTGGATAAAACACAAGAAAGTGGATAAAACCAAGCAAGTAACATAAAAAATTATAGATACATTTGCAATGTATCAAGGTGCAGAAGGTGTTGGCGAATGGATTGGAGCAGAAATTCTCTGTAAATACTTAGCAAACGGATTTTTAGGGGTTTTTGATAATGCAGGTAAATAAAGTACAAGTAAATAAAAGACAATAAGAATAAATGCAGCAAGTGGACCAATCCTTTCTTTAGCAAAGGACAAGCCGGTTGTATTACTTAAGATGACCAAACGTTCTCGAGGACACATGGGAATATCATCAAGTGCTTTCGCTTCATATAGTTGATTAATCTTCTTTAGTTTGCTAAGTGTTGTGTGGGTGAACCTGTGCTAATGTACCGACCTTCCTAGGACTAATACATACTTGTGATTATAACCCTTGCAAGCATCCGCAAGTATAAGAAAGTAATTAAGGTAGAAACCTAACCACAGATTTAAACTCTAAGATCCTGACGTCCCTTGTGCAATGGTTTCCTAACAGGGGTTCAGGTTTCTGTCACTCCGGCAACCCCTACGATTAGTAGCCAAATACACAATGCATTCACCTAGGCCCATATAGGTGAAGTGTCATGTAGTCGACATTCACATGACACCACTAGAAGAAGTACACCACAACTTAAATATCAAACTATTGAATCTTTCTCAACACAATTCCACTACTAACAACATGAATTCTCCCATGTCCTCAAGAACAAAATGAACTACTCACAAACCATCATATGGATCATGATCGGAGATGAAATAATGATGTATAACAATTTGAACATAAACAATAATTGAATGGTTCACTCAATAGCATCAACTACAAAGAGTAATCAATATCGGGAAAGTTTCCCCTAAGAACTATGCAAGATTCAACCCAATTGTTACAGCGGTATGAGGTGGTGATGATGGTGCTGGTGGAGATGATGGTGGTGATGATGATGATGATCCCGATGAAGTCCAGCTTGATGGTGGTGTTGATGGCGACGATCTCCCCTCTCCGGGAAGGAATTCCCCTGATGCATGCGCGGAGAGATCTTTCTCTCGGTGTTTTCCGCCCGTGAGGCGGAGGAATCTTTCTGGTCGCTCCCGAGTCTTAGGGTTTCGGAGGATAATATCGCCGAGAGCCGAGGGGTGGACCAGGGCGGCCACACCACCTGGTGGCGCGGCCTAGGGTGGCCCGCGCCAGGGGTGGTGTGGGCCCCCTGTGGCCCATCTCTGCTTCCCCTTCGGGCTTCCTTCGTCTTCTGGAAAAATACGATTTTCCATGTATTTTCTCGGATTTTCTAATCTTCACGAATTTTGCCTCCAAACAGCACATTTTCCTTCAGAATCCTGACTGCAGTGGTCCATGCTCCAAAAGTCATCAACCATGCAAAAACAGATGAAATAACATAAGTATCATCTATTAATATGAAATATATCAATGAATAACAGTAAATTATGATATAGAATAGTGATGCAAAATGGACGTATCATCAACGTCCGAGCAGACGGAGATTATAGCACCACCAACCTCGTGGACAATAGTATTGGAGGCATTTCTACGGACATAGAAAAGTGTTTCCATAGGCCCCTGTGGGGATGGATCCCGAGGAAACTCTCGCAAAGAGTGATGAAGACAGCGATATGGAGGATGGAGTTGGGCATGAGCTGATAAAGCTGCACGTCGTAAACAAAGAGGAGCCCACGAAGAAACTCATGGGCAGGAAGAGAAAGGCTATGAATGAGAAAGGACAAGAACATTACCCGCCATCCTTGTTTGGGCGCAGGAGTAGCTTCGTCTCCGGGCACCTTGAAAGAACTCTCGGTGAGCAGACCAAGCTTGCGAGCATCGCACACTTCTCGTGCAGAGCATCTTGATGGTTCCCACCCAACAGATTGTCGCTTGGCAGCCATAACATCAGCAACGGAGGATGCACCCTTGCTCCTACCCATGCAACGACGCTTACAGGTGGCGGTGAAGGGAATATGCCCGAGAGGCAATAATAAAGTGGTTATTATCTTATTCCATGTTTATGATAAATGTTTATTTTTCATGCTATAATTGTATTGATCGGAAACATCAATACATGTGTGTTTAATAAACAAAAAGGGTTCCTAGTTATGCCTCTCTTATAGACTAGCTTGTTGATTAACAAGATGATCAAGGTTTCCTGATCATGGACATTGGATGTTGTTAATAACAAGATCACAGTATTTGTGAAATGATGTGATGAACATTCATCCGAAGTATAGCATTACGATCAAGTCATTATGTTTACATTGCTATAACATCATACGAAGTAATCTTTATCCTTAGACCATGAGATCATGTTAATTGCTAACACCGGAAGAGTATCTTGATAACATCAAACGTCACACCGTAACAGGGTGACTATAAAGATGGGTTCAGTGCTACGAAGGTGTTATGTTGAGGCTCATGGATCAAGAGTGGAATTTGTCAATCCCGATGATGGATAGATATACTCTGGGCCCTCTCGGTGATATCACATTAAGGTAGCTTGCAAGCAAGTGATGTGATCACTAGAATGTTATATCACGGGAACAAGAAAAGAGTGCATGTCGGCAACAAGATCAAACTAGGTATGGAGATACCGATGATCGAATCTCGGACATGTAATATATCGCGAGACAAAGGGATTTAGTTACTAGCATTAAAGGTTCTCACGATCACAGAAGTCATCGTTGAATGTGTAGGAGTCAGTATGGATCTCCAGGTCCTGCTTCTGATTATTGATCTGAGAGGGGTCTCGATCATGTCTGCATTATTCGTGAACCGTAGGGTGACACACTTAAGGGATACCGACACCATTTGGAGCAAATATGTTTTAGATAAAGATTTAAGAAAGAGCTGGAATTATTTCAATAGACACCGAAACTGTTTCGGGTGAAATTGCTGAAATTGGTTCTGCATGTAATATTGAAATGTTGCACGGGGTTTTATGTGAATGTTTGTTAATTAAAGTAATTATCAAAATTCTGAATAAAAATAATAAAAGAGTTTTATTAAATGAGAGAGCATTAAATTTGGAGAAATTTAATGCATTTAAAGTGGGGACTTTAAAAGGGAATGTGAAGAGGCATTTTAATGTGGAGGGGTTAATACCACATGAATGGGGGAGGTGAGGAGTCACCCCCCATGCGCCGGACATGAAGCAGGGGCACCCTCCTCCTCCTATAAAAGGCCACCCTCTTCCTCCTTCTTCCTCACACCTCCTCGTGAAGGATCTCTCTCCCCCTCTAGTATTAATCCCCCATGGTCTCAGATTAGCGAGATACATGTTCCCGGTGGCTTTATCTGGAAAGGAGTTGCGGCTTCCGCTGCTTTATTGGAGCAAGGGACAGAGGTTGTCGGGGTACCGGACGTGTGTGCGATCACGGATGCACCGCTGCTTTGCGGTGCTGGACTTGGTGGTGCTGGAGCTAGATCTGAAGGACGTGCTGGAGCCGGATCTGCTGGACTTCATCATGATCTTGAGATCAGCAAGTGTACGACTACATCATCCACGAGTTCCATCTCGTTAACAAAGCTTTGTTGTCTTCGAGGGTAAGTTCTCCATGGATGTATATCCACCCGTTGCTTGTATCTAGTATATAGATCTTGGCGTATAGTTCCCATCGTAGGAATTTTTTTGTTTTCTATGCTGCGAACCCAACAGTGGTATCAGAGCCTGATCTATGCGTAGGTGCTTTGCACGGGTAGTACACATATGTTTATATGTGGGCGATGATGATCATGTTATTGCATCTTCTATGTATTTTGGATATTGGTGGCATAGTGGGATGAAGCGGCCCGGACCAACCTTACATGTCATCGTACATGAGACCGGTTCCACGATTGACATGCAACTAGTTTTGCATAAGTGGCTGGCGGGTGTCTGTCTCTCCTACTATAATCAATATCTGATTTACAACGAGTTGCTAATAACTTGGTTATCCTCGTTGTGGTTCCATGTTCGTAGGTAAGAACGGTTCTATCTTCGGAAGCCCTAAGCCACGTAAAACTTGCAATTGATAAATTAGAGGCGTCTAGTTTAGATCGTTGCTGGGTTAGTGTCTTGATATGGTATTGTTGTAAGTAGATGTATGATAGATACTCTTACAACACACTCAACGTGTAAGTTCCATAGACCTTGACCTTACACACAAAGGAATGATAGAGATCATACCACGATGCAAATGATAGAGATCAAATGCATGGACCATATCATCTCACTTTACACATATGATGTTTGCATCTTATATTGCTAGTTTGGCGTTTTAGTAGCATTTTAAGATGATCCCTCATTTAGATATCAAGATAAAAACGTGTTCTTCCTTAAGTATGCACCGTTCTATGGATCGTGTTTCGAGACATCACGTGATGATCGGGTGTACTCGACTCTACGCTTTCATACAACGGGTGTAAGACAGTTTTACGCACGCGAGTACTAAGGTTCTTACTTGGCGAGCCTAGCATGTACAGACATGGCCTCGGAACACAGACCGAAAGGTTAAGCATGAGTCATATAGTTGATATGATGCCCATATTGATGCTCGCCTTTGAAGCTACACCGACTCACATGATGATCGGACTTGGTGTAGTGGATTTGGTTCATGTAATCACCAAAAAGGCACGAGGGATGTCGTTTTTGAGTGGGAGTTCATTTCTAATTTGGATTAGTCGAACTAAATTTGTCATAAACTAAATCGAAGTGAATTTGCATAATTTGTTATAGTCATTGGCGTCTGCTCACTACCTTATGCTTAGTTTTAATTGAGATAATAGAACTATAGAATTCTGGACATTTACTTTACGAACTGGTATCGTATTGTTTTGAATGTCAATTTAAAGTTTATAAGTCCTATTGCAAACTTTTAGCAAACTCTATTTACTCCATGAAGTTTAATAAGTAGTATTAAATCAAGAGTAAGAATTCCATTGTTAGTATCTAAATTATCATGTTTGCCTCCATGATTCTTGATATTCAAAAGTTGTTTTAATATCGAGGTTATCTAGGAGCTGAAAGAATTGTTTCAGAAACCATCATGTGTGAAAGATATTGGGATATCTGAAACAATGTTTTTGGTTGCATTATGATAGAGTATAATTTAGCAAAATACATGTTCTCATACTGTATGAGAATTTATGAAGGATGGAGATGCTAAGCATCCGGATCTCCCAAAAGGTTTTGGGAACTAAAATTATACTTGTCATTCTTCCTTATAAGCTATAGTAGCTTGATCATGAAAGTTGTCATGATAAGGATGAATAGAAGATGTAAGTAAAATGTTTACTACACTAATAGATTACTAAAGAATGGATTTTTGAAAGAACACCAAACATTTGATGATGGTGATTCACTTCAAAGTGCAAGTCCAAAGGTATTAGTATTTGACTATATACGCTTTGTACTATGTGTCATGTGAATGACACCACTATTGATGTTGATAGATTCTTTTAAAAGAAAAGGAATTGTTGAAAGAGAATCTATAAAATATTTGGCAGAAAAGAAAAGGTTGGGGATGTCCAACTTAGGTATATAGAAGATATACATGTTATGGTTGTATTCCTTGCTTGTTAAACAATGTGGTTCTAAGGTATTAGATACCGGTATTGGATACCGAATTGGTTGGTATGAAGTGTCATACAGGACAACGCAATTTATGAACTATAATGGCCTAAGTAACTAGCAGGAGAATAAGATTATGTTCATCGAAAACAAATAGTGTTATTGTGTTTTTCGTTGTCGTCAAACCTAGCCTTCAAGATTTGTTTTAATAATTGTTATTTTGTTCTGGTATTACGAGAACAATGGTTGTTCAAATAATTACCGTATTCCATAAAGGATGGATGAACTTTTACAAGTCTAGTGGGAGAAATCACATCCATAAACACTATTGCTAAAATGTCGCAAGACAAATGATTGAAAGATCACTTATGAAGTGACATCGCTGTTTAAATTATATTGGAAAGAAAACATGAAGGAACTCCATGTTGATGGATTTTTTGGAGTCGTTTGATTTTGATCAATTGACGCTTGTGAGACTTTCCTCGAGATAATTGAAACTCCGTTCATAGGCCAAAGAGGAACGGATGACTAGCTTATTGGAAATTGTACATGTTGATGTGCATAGTCCATTATGTGTAGCCATATGCGATGGATCTTTTTGCTTCATATGCTTTCTCCAGAAATTTGAGTGAATATATTTATATATTTACTTAATAAGGAAGAAGTATGAAACATTTGAAAATTCTTCAAAGACTTTCAAGATGAAGTGGAAAATCATTGTAACAAGAAAATCAAGAGTTTATGATTCGATCATAAAGGAAGATATTTGAGTTACGTGTTTAGCAAAAACACCTAAGATTTCAGGAATTGTTCCATGAAATTGTATTTCCCGATAAACCACAGGAGTATGGTATGTTCGAGAGATCAAATCAAACCTTGTTTGACATGGTAAGATCAAAGGTGTCATTTATAAAACTGTCATTATGTTTTAAGGATTGAAGCTTTAGAGACTACCGCTTTTACACTGAAAAGAGCACCATCGTGATCCGTTGAAATGACACCATATAAGTTATGGTTTGGGATAAAACCCGAATTGTCTTTTCTTAAATTTTGGTATGCTATGCATAAGTAAAATGTTTACAACCAAAGTCGGATAAGCACGTCTTTGTAGGTTATCCCAAAGAATTTGTTGGGAATTTCTCCATAACACCGAGGACAAAAGAGTTTGTTACTTGGAACGTCAAGTTTCTTGAGAAGGGATTTCTCGTGAAAAGTTAAGTGGGAGGACAATAGAACTTTGATAAGGTTGTTGAACCTTAGCTATATGTGCTAAGTAGCGTAGCGCCGGAAAGTGTCCCGGTGGCAGCCACAATGCTCATGGCTCCCGTGATTACAAAGGGTGTGATCTCAGAGATTAGAGTTCCTATTGAACCATGTGGATCGGTAAGAATCAAATAGTGTGATTTGATAAGCAAGTCATTATTGTTTTGACAATGATGAACCGACTACATGCAAAGAAGCGATGATGGGCCCTGACTCCATAAAATGACTAGAAGTCAAAGAATCCGTGATAGTATCCATACACGAGAAATCAAGTTTCTGAACTTGGAAGACCCTCCGGAAAGGCGTGAAGCCTGTCGGTCGTGTTTGGATCTATAAAGAAATAGACATGGATGTTTAACATCTATGAAATAGTCGACATGTCGGAAAGAAGTTTACAACAATGTTCAAGGAGTTGACTATGACAAGATTTGATCTTTCATAGCGATATTTAGTCTTGACGGATTAATGTAGCAACCACTACATATAATTTGGTATATGGTAGTTGAATAAACAAAACAAGGATGGTTACCTAGGACGTGTACATGACACGGTCCGAAGAATTTTCTTAATTCAAAGGATGCTAAAAGGGCATGCAAACTTCAATAGTTGAAGTAAGCATAGCGGAGTTGGAATCTTCACCATGATGAAATTGTTAAAAGAGTTTAAATTCATCGGAGATGATGAAGATGCTTGCATTTGCAAGAAATTAAGTGGGAGCGCTAAGACATATTTCCAATACATTATGTAGAGGACATATTGCTGATTGGAAATGATGTATCTTGTATTGACACAAGTTAAGAATTTCATTAAAAATAAGATTTCGATGAAAGACTTGGGCAAACCCAGAATATTTGGCATCAATATCTATATGGATAGATTAAGGCGCTAACATGGTTGTGCCAGACATACATATATGAGATATTGAAAGGGTTCAATATGGAAACAACAAGAAAGGTTCTTGATGCATGGAAAGAATTGTATCAAGGTTCAAGTGTTTCAACACTTGGTGAGTAAAATCACATGAAGATTTTGATCGATTATACCATGATATTGTAGGGGTTCGTAGCATGGAAAACAAAAAATTTCTATCGCATACAAACAAACAAGCCAAGATCTATCTACTAGATTGTAGCAACGAGTCGATGGAATAACTCACCCTCGAAGATTCCAAAGTGTTTAACGAGAGCAGATTCTCGTGGGTGATGTAGTCGTACTCTTTCCGATCTCAAGATCGCGTAGACGATCCTTCCGGCGCCACGTTCCAGCAGCGCTCCAGATCGGTCACACGTTCGATTACGACGAAGACCTTCCTCTCCCTTGTTCCAGCAGTAAGCGGAGGTTGTAGCACTCTCCTCTTGATTCCGAAGACTGGCGTGGTACCTAAGTAGAGGGAAATCATGAGGCTTCGCCTTAAGCCGTAAGTAGTATGGTGGAGCTTATGAGAGAGGCTATTAGTGGTCTAGTAATTAGACACACCAATTAGAAGGCTCTAAATCAATTAGAAGGCTCTAAACCGAAATAGCTCTAAACCGGGGTTTAGATCTAGGGTTTAGTTTGGAGGATAGGAACTTGTGTGTCTAGGAGGGGAGGCCCTGCCCCTCCCTTTATAGGTGGGAGGGCCGGCCAAGGGAGGAGTCCCTCCCAAGTCGGCCTTGGGAGGCGCACGCCAAGGGACTCCTCCCCAAGTCGGTCTCCACCTCCTCCTCTTTCCCAATTCCCAAACTTGCCGTTTGACTTTCAAACTAGCCGTTTGACTTTTCAATTTAGTATTTAAATAAACCCTTTATTTTGGACAGCAAGAACACCTAGTACATGATGCAATCATTCCAATATGTAATGACACATTCATGTACCTTCCCCCTCGGTCTTGGGACATTAGGACCTTCTAGAATGTTCCCGATGAAAACACCTAACCATTCCCCAACTCCAAACGGGACTTTCCTTATATGAATCTTATTCTCCGGACCATTCCGGATCACCTCGTGATATCCGGATCCCATCCGAGACCAACAACATTCGGTCTCTTTCTCATAATACCATAACTACTCAAACAACGTCAATCCTTAAGTGTGTCTCCTACGGTTCGTGAATTATGCGGACATGATCGAGACACTTCTCCGAACAATAACCAATAGAGGAATCTGGAAATTCATATGGCTCCCACATATTTCTACGATTACTTTGCGATCGAATGAACCACTTACATACGATACCAATTTCCCTTTGTCTCACGATATGTTACTTATCCGAGGTTATGATCATCGGTATCTCTGCATACCTAGTTCAACCTCGTTGCTGATAAGTACTCTTTTCTCGTTCCCGTGATATGTGATCCCTTGTGACCCAGCCACATGCTTGCAAGCTAATTGGATGACATTTCACCGAGAGGGCCCAGAGAATATCTATCCGTCATATGGATGGACAAATCCCACTCTTGATCCATGTGTTTCAACCAATACTTTCCGAACACTCAATGCCACCTTTATAGCCACCACATTACGTGTGGTGTTTGATGACATCAAAGCATCCATCCAAAGAAAGGTGATATGCATGATCTCATGGTCGAAGGAATTAGGTTACTATGTATCAGAAAGCATATAGCAATTGAACTATTGAAATGACTTGATCTTTATGCTACGCTTATCTATAGGAGTATGTCCACCATATCATTCTCCTAACGATATGATCTTGTTGTTGATAACATCTCAATGTTCATGATTGGGAAACCACAATCATCAATCAACCAACAAGCTAGTAAAGTATAGAGGCTATACTAGGGACTTCAATTTAAGTTTACAATTCACACAAGTATTAATGTTTCCTTGTTAATACTATTATAGCATGAATATAAACATTTATCATAAACACAAAGATATAATAATAACTATATTTATTATTGCCTCTAGGGCATATCTCCAACAGTCTCCCACTTGCACTAGAGTCATCTAATCTAGATTACATGGTAATATACCGAACACCCATGGCAGTTTGGTGTTGGTCATGTTTTGCCCTCGGGAGAGGTTTAGTCAACGGATCCGCCACATTCAGATCTGTGTGTACTTTGCAAATCTTTATATCCCCATCCTGGACATGTTCTCGAATAGCGTGAAAACGTAGCTTGATATGCTTCAGCTTCTTGTGTGACCTTGGTTCTTGCGCATTGGCTATGGCGCCCATGTTATCACAAAGAGATAGACATTGGGTCCAGCGACTTGGAACCACACCCAGCTCAGTAATGAACTCTTTCATCCATATCGCTTCTTGTGAAGCCTCAAAGCACCATGTATTCGATTCAGTTGAAGATCTCGCCACAACGCTTTGCTTTGCACTCCTCCAGCTAATCGCTGCACCATTCAAAATAAATCATTATCCAGTTGTGATTTAGAATCATCCGGATCGGTGTTCCAACTAGCATCGGTGTAACCATTAACAACGAGCTGTTCATCACCTCCATAAGAAAGAACCATATCCTTAGTTCTTCTCAAGTACTTAAGGATGTTTTTGATCATGTCCAATGATCCACTCTGGATCACTTTGATATCTGCTAGTTAGACTAACAGCATATGCGATGTCGGGTCTAGTACATAGCATGGCATACATTAGAGATCCTATGGCTGAGGCATAGGGAGTCTTACTCATCCTTTCTCTATCTTCTGCCGATGTCGGACTTTGAGTTTTACTCAAGGTCGATTAGCAACATGGGCAAGAACCCTTTCTTGCTATCTTCCATTCCAAACCTCTTTAGAACTTTGTCCAAATATGTACTTTGTGACAATGATATTTGGTGTTTCGATCTATCTCTATAAATCTTTATGCCTAATATGTAATTTTTTTCGCCAAGATCCTTCATTGAAAAACTATTATTCAAATACTCTTTGACACTATTAAGAAGGTCTACATCATTCCCAATCAACAATATGTCATCCACATACAGTATTAGGAATGCTACAGAGCTCCCACTCACTTTCTTGTAAATACAAGCTTCTCCATAAGTTTGTATAAAACCAAAACTTTTGATTACCTTATCAAAACGTTGATTCCAACTTCGGGATGCTTGCTTCAATCCATAGATGGACCGTTGAAGTTTGCATACCTTGTTAGCATCTTTAGGATCGACAAAACCTTTGGGTTGCATCATATACAACTCTTCATCAATGTCTCCATTGAGGAATGCTGTTTTGACATCCATCTGCCATATCTCATAATCGTAATATGCAGCGATTGCTAACATAATCCTCACAGACTTTAGCTTCTCATCGGTGAGAAAGTCTCATCGTAGTCAACTCCTTGAATTTGTCGAAACCCTTTTGCATAAGTCGAGCTTTATAGATGTAACATTACCATCAGCATCTGTTTTCTTCTTGAAAATCCATTTGTTCTCGACAGCCTTCCGGCCATCCGGTAAGTCCACCAAAGTCCATACTTGGTTTTCGTACATGGATCCAATCTCGGATTTCATGGCTTCTTGCCATTTATTGGAATTTGGGCTCATCATCGCTTCCTCATATGTCTCAGGGTCATCGGTGTTGTCCACCAACATGACATTCATAACGGAATCATACCAATCTGGAGTGGTACGAGTTCTCGTTGACCTCCGATGCTCTGTAGCAACTTCAGAAGTTTCATGATCACCATCATTAGCTTCCTCTCTTATTGGTGCAGGCACCACAGAACTTCTTCCGGTCTGCGCTACTCGCAATTCGAGAGAAGGTTCGACAACCTCGTCGAGTTCTACTTTCCTTCCGTCACTTCTTCGAGAGAAATTCCTTCTCTAGAAAGGATCCATTCTTTGCGAAGATTTTGCCTTCGGATCTATGATAGAAGGTATACCCAATAGTTTCCTTCTGGGTATCCTATGAAGACGCATTTTTCCGCTTTAGGTTCAAGCTTGTCCCTGTAACTTCTTTACATAGGCTTCAGCATCCCCAAACTTTAAGGAACGACAATTTAGGTTTCTTCCCAAACCATAATTCATACGGTGTCGTTTCAACGGATTTAGACGGTGCCCTATTTAAAGTGAATGCGGCTGTTTCTAATGCATAACCCCAAAATGATAGCGGTAAATCTGTAAGTGACATCATAGAACGAACCATATCTAAGAGAGTTCGATTACGACGTTCAGACACACCATTACGCTGTGGTGTTCCGGCGGTGTCAAGCTATGAAAGTATTCCACATTTCTTCAAATGCTCGCCAAACTCGTAACTTAGATATTCACCTCCACGATCAGAACGTAGAAATTTAATCTTCTTGTTACGTTGATTCTCTACTTCACTTTGAAACTCCTTAAACTTCTCGAAAGTTTCAGACTTATGTTTCATGAATTAGATATACCCATATCTACTCAAATCATCCGTGAAGGTAAGAACATAACGATAACCACCGCGCGATGCTACACTCATTGGACCACACACATCGGTATGTATGATTTCCAATAAGTCAGAGCTCGCTCCATTATCTGAAAATGGAGTCTTAGTCATTTTACCCATCAGACATACTTCGCATCTTTCAAGTGATTCAAAATCAAGTGATTCAAGAAGTCCATCGGAATGGAGTTTCTTCATACGCTTCACTCCAATGTGACCAAGACGACAGTGCCACATATAGGTCGAATTATCGCTTGATTTCAAACGTTTAGCCTCAATGTTGTTGATATGTGTATTTCCACTATCGAGATTCAATATGAATAGACCATCTATCAAAGGTGCATGTGCATAAAACATATTACTCATATAAATCGAACAACCATTATTCTCGGATTTAAACAAGTAACCGTCTTGCAATAAACAAGATCCTGATATAATGTTCATGCTTAACGCAGGCACCAAATAACAATTATTTAAGTATAAAACTAATCCCGATGGTAGATGAAGAGGTAGCGTGCCGACCGCGATCACATCAACCTTTGATCCGCTTCCACGCGCATCGTCACCTCGTTCTTCACTAGCTTCCGTTTATTCGCAGCTCCTGTTTGAGTTACAAATATGAGCAACCGAACCAAAGATTATCAAATACCGCACTACTACGAATACTAGTGAGATACACATCAATAACATGTATATCGATATACCTTTCTTCTTGATGTTGCCGTTCTTCAAATCCGCCAAGTACTTTGGGCAATTCCGCTTCCAGTGACCTACTCCCTTGCAGTAAAAGCACTCAGTATCAGGCTTGAGTCTAGCCTTGGTCCTCTTCGTCGGCGTGGCAGCTTTCTTACCACCCTTCTTGAAGTGTCCCTTTTGCTTAGACTTGCCTTCCTTGAATTTGGTGGTCTTATTGACCATCAACACTTGGTGCTCTTTCTTGATCTCCACTTCTGCAGATTTTAACATAGCAAATAGTTCGCAACTCTTTGTTCATGTTACGCATGTTGTAGTTCATCACAAAGTTCTTGTAACTTGGTGGTAGTGATTGAGGATGGTAAACCCCCAAAGTATTAGGAATCACTATACCCAAACTTTGGAGTTTATTTGCGTGCGGACATCTTAAGCACATGCTCACCGACGGAGCTACCCTCTTCCATCTTGCGGTTAAAGAACTTTTCAGCTTCATAACTTTCAATTGCCGCATGAGTCTCAAAGATTAATTTGAGATCCTCGACAATATCATATGGATCGACTCTTCAAACCTTTTCTAAAGCTCGATTCTAAACCATACAAGATAGCACACTTGAACTATGGAGTCTCGATTCTTCCGAGCGAGGTAAACATTCTTTACTTCATCGGTAGCATCGGGCCAGTGTGGGTCACCTAGCGGTGCATCCAGCACATAGGTCAAATTACCAAATTGTGAGGACAATCCTCAAATTGCGGAACCAATCCATGAAGTTGCTTCCATTGTTTTTCAACTTTTCTTTCTCTACGCATTAAAATTGATGGTAGGGCTGCCATTGATCTACAACATATTTGCAATAGTTTAGACTAAGTTTATGACAAATTGAGTTCAAATTAATTAATGAAATTAAACTAGGTGAACTCCCACTCAAAACAACATCCCTCACATTGTTTTAGTGATCACACGAACCAAATCCACTACATCAACACCGATCATCACGAGAGTTGATATAGTTTTAATGGCGAACAATCATCATGTTCATCATATCTACTATATGATTCATGCTTTACCTTTCGGCATCCGTGTTCCGAGGCCATATGTACATGCTAGGCTCGTCAAGATCAAACCTTAGCTACCGCATAAGCAAATCTGGCTTGCTTACGTTGTATTCACCCGCGGAATCAAAGACACCCGATCATCACGTGGTGCTTGAGCAGCAAGCTTTGGCAGTGCATACTAAGGGTGAACACTCTAGAACTTGAAATTTATGTGCATGAGGGATCATCTTATAATGCTACCGTTGTCTACTAAGCAATACAAGATGCATAAAGGATTAACATCACATGCAATTCATAATATGTGATATGATATGGCCTTTCTTCTTTGTGCTTCCGATCTCCATCTTCAAGCACGAACATGATCTCCATCATCACCGGCATAGCATCAAGGTCAATGATGCTTCTTCATGGTTGTCGTCCACCAGCTTCAACTATTACAACTATTTTGAATAGACACGCAGGTCTTAACGAAATTTAAAGACAACCATATGGCTCACGCGATTGCCAACTTACAATAAGGAACATTGCATACATCAAATATAATCACAATCACGGCCATATCACATCACTTTGCACACCCGCAAAACAAAGTTAGACGCCTCTACTTTCTTTGCATATTTTACGTGGTTTGGGGCTTTCAATAAGTGTCGTTCTAACTTACGAACAAGAACCACAACATTGATACTAGCATTGTTGATCACCCGTTGTAAATTGGATCTTTACTATGCTAGGAGAAACAGGCACCCTTATAGGTACTTATGCTATTCTAGTTGGATGTCTAGCTTTGTGCAATTCTCATGATCGATGTCATGTAAGTTTAGCCCGGGCCGCTTCATCCCAACAGACCGCAAGATGCAAAGTACACAAAAAGCAATCTACAATAAAAGCATCAACGCCCATAATGACCATTGTGTTCTACTCGTGCAACAGATCTACATATAGACACGGCTCGATACCCTTTGTAGGGGTTCGTAGCATGGAAAACAAAAATTTCTATCGCATACAAACAAACAAGCCAAGATCTATCTACTAGATTGTAGCAACGAGTCGATGGAATAACTCACCCTCGAAGATTCCAAAGTGTTTAACGAGAGCGATTCTCGTGGGTGATGTAGTCGTACTCTTTCCGATCTCAAGATCGCGTGAGCGATCCTTCCGGCCACGTTCAGCAGCACTCCTTGATCGGTCACACGTTCGGTTTTCGACGAAGACCTTCCTCTCCCTTGTTCCAAGAAAGCGGAGGTTGTAGCACTCTCCTCGCGATTCCTAAGAACTGGCAGTGGTAGGAAATAGAGGAAATCTTCGCCTTAAGCCAAGTGCAGTATGGTGGAGCTTATGAGAGAGGCTATTAGTGGTCTAGTAATTAGACACACCAATTAGAAGGCTCTAAATCAATTAGAAGGCTCTAAATCAAATAGCTCTAAACCGGGTTTAGATCTAGGGTTTAGTTTGGAGGATAGGAACTTGTGTGTCTAGGAGGAGGCCCCGCCTCCCTTTATAGGTGGGAGGGCGGCGGCCAGGGAGGAGTCCCTCCCAAGTCGGCCTTGAGGCGCGGCCGCCAAGGGGACTCCTCCCCAAGTCGGTCTCCACCTCCTCCTCTTTTCCCACTTCCCAAAATTGCCGTTTGACTTTCAAACTAGCCGTTTGACTTTTCAATTTAGGATTTAAATAAACCCTTTATTTTGGACAGCAAGAACACCTAGTACATGATGCAATCATTCCAATATGTAATGACACATTCATGTACCCTTCCCTCCGGAGTGCCGACATTCCGGACCTTCTAGAATGTTCCGATGAAAACACCTAACCATTCCCCAACTCAAACAGGACTTTCCTTATATGAATCTTATTCTCCGGACCATTCCGGATCACCTCGTGATATCCCGGATCCCATCCGAGACTCAACAACATTCGTCTCTTTCTCATAATACCATAACTACTCAAACAACGTCGAATCCTTAAGTGTGTCTCCCTACGGTTCGTGAATTATGCGGACATGATCGAGACACTTCTCGAACAATAACCAATAGAGGAATGGAAATTCATATGGCTCTACATATTTCTCGATTACTTTGCGATCGAATGAACCACTTACATACGATACCAATTTCCCTTTGTCTCACGATATGTTACTTATCCGAGGTTATGATCATGGTATCTGCATACCTAGTTCAACCTCGTTCTTGATAAGTACTCTTTTCTCGTTCCGTGATATGTGATCCCTTGTGACCCGTCACATGCTTGCAAGCTAATTGGATGACATTTCACCGAGAGGGCCCAGAGAATATCTATCCGTCATATGGATGGACAAATCCCACTCTTGATCCATGTGTTTCAACCAATACTTTCCGAACACTCAATGCCACCTTTATAGCCACCCTGTTACGGTGTGGTGTTTGATGACATCAAAGCATCCATCCAGTAAAGGTGATATGCATGATCTCATGGTCGAAGGAATTAGGTTACTATGTATCAGAAAGCATATAGCAATTGAACTATTGAAATGACTTGATCTTTATGCTACGCTTATCTATAGGAGTATGTCCACCATATCATTCTCCTAACGATATGATCTTGTTGTTGATAACATCTCAATGTTCATGATTGGGAAACCACAATCATCAATCAACCAACAAGCTAGTAAAGTATAGAGGCTATACTAGGGACTTCAATTTAAGTTTACAATTCACACAAGTATTAATGTTTCCTTGTTAATACTATTATAGCATGAATATAAACATTTATCATAAACACAAAGATATAATAATAACTATATTTATTATTGCCTCTAGGGCATATCTCCAACAGATATGTATATATCCAAAATGTCCTATGCTCTAAATGTTATGAGCACATACCAGAATGATTCATAAGATGATCATTGGACGATAGTAAAGATATTCTTATGAGCTTTGGAAGAACTAAGAATATATCATGTATAAGTGACAAATAGTTAAAGGTAGTTCATTGTAAAGTGTTACATTGATACTAGTTTTGTCACAAGATACAAATTAAAATTTATCTCAATTTAGACTATGGTTGGCACAATGTAATGGAAAGGATGTTCCATGATGGATTTGGATGAGTTCCAAAGTTGAGACATTGTGACGGATACTACAACGAAATGCTAAGTATATGACTGCTATAGTAGCAGCAAAGGAGGGCATTTGTGTTAAATAGTTTGTTATCAAACTAGGTGTGGTTCAAAGTGGGCTAATACTATGAAGATATATTGTGTGACAATAATGTCAACATATTTTAAGCTGAACGAACTAAAGGTCTCACCAAAGGACCAAATTTATACAATGCCATCTCATTTGAGAATGAGTGATGCGTAGAGACGCAAAGACATGCAAATACACACGGACCTGAAACTGTCAGATCCGGAGATTATGTTAACCACTAGCAATCACAGATATGCAACACCGTAAAACCATAGGTGTTCAATACGCAAAGTTTTTCAAACTAGATTATTGACTCTAGTGCAAGTGGGAGACTGAAGGGAATATGCCCGAGAGGCAATAATAAAGTGGTTATTATCTTATTCCATGTTTATGATAAATGTTTATTTTGCATGCTATAATTGTATTTATCGGAAACATCAATACATGTGTGTTTAATAAACAAAAAGGGTTCCTAGTTATGCCTCTCTTATAGACTAGCTTATTGATTAACAAGATGATCAAGGTTTCCTGATCATGGACATTGGATGTTGTTAATAACAAGATCACAACATTTGTGAAATGATGTGATGAACATTCATCCGAAGTATAGCATTACGATCAAGTCATTATGTTTACATTGCTATAACATCATACGAAGTAATCTTTATCCTTAAACCATGAGATCATGTTAATTGCTAACACCGGAAGAGTATCTTGATAACATCAAACGTCACACCGCGTAATGGTGACTATAAAGATGGGTTCGGTGCTACGAAGGTGTTATGTTGAGGCTCATGGATCAAGAGTGGAATTTGTCAATCCCGGTGATGGATAGATATACTCTGGGCCCTCTCGGTGATATCACATTAAGGTAGCTTGCAAGCAAGTGATGTGATCACTAGAATGTTATATCATGGGAACAAGAAAAGAGTGCATGTCGGCAACGAGATCAAACTAGCTATAGAGATACCGATGATTGAATCTCAGACATGTAATATATCGCGAGACAAAGGGATTTATTTACTAGCGTTAAAGGTTCTCACGATCATAGAAGTCATCGTTGAATGTGTAGAAGTCAGTATGGATCTCCAGGTCTCGCTTCTGATTATTGATCTGAGAGGGGTCTCGATCATGTCTGCATTATTCGCGAACCGTAGGGTGACACACTTAAGGGATACTGACACCATTTGGAGCAAATATGTTTCAGATAAAGATTTAAGAAAGCGCTGGAATTATTTCAATAGACACCGAAACTGTTTCGGGTGAAATTGCTGAAATTGGTTCTGCATGTAATATTAAAATGTTGCAGGGGTTTTTATGTGAATGTTTGTTAATTAAAGTAATTAACAAAATTCTGAATAAAATAATAAAAGAGTTTTATTAAATGAGAGAGCATTAAATTTGGAGAAATTTAATGCATTTAAAGTGGGGACTTTAAAAGGGAATGTGAAGAGGCATTTTAATGTGGAGGGGTTACCACCACATGAATGGGGGAGGTGAGGAGTCACCCCCCCATGCGCCGGCCATGAAGGAGGGGCACCCCCTCCTCCTATAAAAGGCCACCCTCTTCCTCCTTCTTCCTCACACCTCCTCATGAAGGATCTCTCTCCCCCTCTAGTATTATTCCCCATGGTCTCGGATTAGCGAGATACATGTTTCCGGTGGCTTTATCTGGAAAGGAGTTGCTGCTTCCGCTGCTTTGCTGGAGCGAGGGACGTAGGTTGTCGAGGTACCGGACGTGTGTGCGATCACGGATGCACCACTGCTTTGCGGTGCTGGACTTGGTGGTGCTGGAGCTGGATCTGAAGGACGTGCTGGAGCCGGACCTGCTAGACTTCATCACGATCTTGAGATCGGCAAGTGTACGACTATATCATCCACGAGTTCCATCTCGTTAACAAAGCTTTGTTGTCTTCGAGGGTAAGTTCTCCATGGATGTATATCCACCCTTTGCTTGTATCTAGTAGATAGATCTTGGCGTATAGTTCCCATCGTAGGAATTTTTTTGTTTTCTATGCTGCGAACCCAACAGGCGGCGCGCAAGAAACTAAGTATGGTAGCAAGGAGAGCAACGATGCAAGAAAAGGTGGAGCATAAGGAAGAAGTAGACTGGCGGAGGAGGAAGGCGATGAGTAGTAAAAATCCACCCTCCCACCACTTTATAAAGTAACCTCCATAGGTCCAGGACCATTGGATCCAGAAGGCGTGGTGTCATGGTGAAACCTAGGGACACCACGTGTCTAGTGTTAAAAAGGAATCAGCCGTAAAGATAATTAATCACCATGGTAATTTGGAAGTAAACCATATGATACATCGGTTTCCCGTGCAACATGGAGTCGTGCGGTTAAACTCACTGCTGACACGGCCCACATGCGTCGTCAGCCTGCGTCATGGGCCCACCACTGAAATATCCCATCAGTGGCACTAGAACATGACTAAGGCACGCCATCATCGTCAGCAATGACGTCATGTAAAGCAATGAAAAACCTCATATACATCCAACAAAGGAATCCGAAAAACCAACTTCAAGACTTAAGTGGAGTAAATTCCTCAGATGATAAATACTTGAGCCTATGCTCGAACACAAGCATTTGAACATAGCCTCGGGGGATACTCCCATCAGGAGCACTGACCGCACACCCGATATTATTAAGAAAAGGAAAAGTTGAGTCGAAAATTTCTTCAGATGATAAAGACTTGAGCCTATGCTCGAACGCAAGCATTCGAATATAGCCTCGAAGAGTTGACCATGCACCCGATGAAAAAATGGATGGAACCGATAAAAAGTACACTCATGTTAATACAAACAAGACCCGAGTCAAGCACCTACTCGGATGAATATGCTTTGAGCCTACACTCGAGTACAAATATTTGACTGTAGTCTCGGGGGCTACTCCCATCAGGAGCGCAAGTCGCACACTCGATGGAATAAACAGCAAAAATCCTCCAACGGGGATGATAAAAACCTATGAGCATTACACAAGTGTATCCTCAGATGGTTACTCTCATCGGGAGCGTTAAACACTAATATCAACAAGATGACAACTTCAGTAATTCCAATAGCCAAACAAGGCAGTGGATAAATTCTCAACAAATTCTCGACCGCGTCTGCTGCGATAATATGTCTGAATGTCGTGTCTCTCGACATGAAGGTAAGACCCTAGGATCCGTCCTATGAGTCCTAGTAACCGCACCGGAATGCGCTTTGCTAGTTATTATCCATATCCATGATACAATGAAAAATTCCGATGGACGCATTGGGTACCCATAAAATATGAGCCTGGAATTCAGTACCCGATAAGACCTCTACGGACCGAGCTGAATTACGCCAGTATATACCGAATTCGAGTCTAGGGACTTCAGTTTGAAGTAAGTTCACGACGTTTTTACCCAAGAGCAATTAACTGGTTCCTGATCTGTCGGATGCACCATACTTATGTTACCAAAATCCCCATGACATAAATATCTATAAATAAAAAGTTCTACTCAAATAAATCTTTGGATCGATACATCGAAAATATCTTTGAGACTCAACCAGAATCTACAATTTGGACGGAGTCTCGGGGGCTACTGATATGGGTATGACTTATCGGGTTCCTATAATTCGTATACATGGTACATACTAAAGATACGACCCAAAGCCCACAAAGAAATAAAGAGTCTTAGAAAGCATCTGAAGCCCAGGAACCAAATGTGTTAATCAAGATAGAGGTACAAACCGACATAGTCGGGTAGCTATAATCAAACTTGTAACCGATCCGTATTGGACTCTGAGACACAACCTCACATATAAGGGCTGGGAGGAGCCAACGAAATAACCACCGTATCTTGGAGTAGACACAACCTGCTGTGAGTTAGATTGCATCTAGCAAATCGATAACTTTTTAATCATCTCTTTGCAACAAAGCTCATACAAGATTCGTCTCCCTTGTTTGTCTGACAGGCCGACAAAATTACCAGTGCTCTTGTTTCTATCAAACCCAAGTTCATAACCATGGACATTGACGAGGTTACCCCTTGTCAATTGGCGCCATCTGTGGGAACTTTGAGCGCTAGAGGCATGAATTCTGCGGCTTCAACTTCACCAAGAAATAACCCGCCAATTGATGTTGGCAAGGTCGATCATAATTCCATCGATCTCGATTCTCGCTCGCCCACCCCTCTACCAAAAAATTTCGATGAGGAGACAGATCTCATGATCGACCTCCACTTTCACATGGGAACAGAAGAAGTTTTTGGAGACACCACGCCCCAACCCTAGCACTGCCATCTACAACCGCGCCATCACCGCCACCGCCGCGCTGCCAACAGCCACCTCTTGGTGCCCTCCTTCTTCTTCTTCGCGTGTCATTCTCACGTGGAGATCTTCATCGCCATCATGGTAGCACTGCCGAGTTCTACCATCAGTTATGTCTAATCTAGCCAGGACTGTGGAAGCGCTGTCGAATCTTCATCGGCACGTTCCCGCTTCGCCCATGTGCTTGATCACACCTTGACGTGTTGCCGTTGATATCGTACGTGTGGATACTGGTGGAGGTGCTATGTTTGGAGCTCTAGATCGTGGGAGCCATCCGTGGGATAATACATCTCCTCGCAATTTGATAAGTCTTGCTGCAAGGATCGATGCTCGTCTTCATCAACCTCGTCATCGATAAACTTCCGCTAGTTCGATCTTCGAGGGTATGATCTATTAATCTCTCCTTGTATTGGATCTTGGTTATGCACTAGATTTTTTTTGCGTAGCACGTTCCCCAACAAAACCACACTCTATTTTGCCAGACAATACTTCTTTTTTTCACTACCGCCTTGCCAAAAGAATCTCGATCGGAAATATTCTAATTGATTCAAATTTATCATGTCGTTCGATCATGGACCGCCCTCGTCCTGTACAAGAAAATGAATAAGTTTCTTCCAGTGTCTGCCGTTTACTACACCATGAAAATATCTTATATTCGAATCTCCTTCCAGAATAAATTTTATTTTGGATCGTTGGTACCACTTGAGCTCTTCTTTCCTCAGAAGTTTTTCCATATCTGCATTTGATTAGTTTTGAGCTCAATCTCATGTGCAGATAATGGCCTAGCTTTCGCAAAATCTTCTAATTCATCAATGATTGTTGTCAGTCGAAGCTTATCCTTTTTGAGGATACCAGCCATGTGTCTTGCCCATCCAGTTAGAAACTTAGGTCTAGCACGTATTTTATTATTTCATCTTTGGAAAGGAGTTGGATCCCTTACTGGTTTATCCCACACATTCTTAACCATCTCAAGGAAGCCATCCATGTGTAGCCAACCAAGTTCAAACTTGAATTGACGTCGACGAACCAGTGGACAGAAGAATATGAGCATGGTTAGATAGAGTCTCGATACGCTCTAGCGCACGCATAATTACCATAGGGAATTTGGATTTCCATTCAGTATCTATAAGCATGGGGTCGAGTTTTTTGTATGTCGGCTCTGGAAGACTGTTCGTCCAAATGAATTGTCTTCTACTCATAGATACCTCTTGCAAATCAAGGATATCAATTACAATGTTGAATAAGAGAGACTAATGATTATCAAATCTGTCACGACTCTTCTCACGAGCGAATACCAGAAGAGACCTGCCATACATTAGACTAGGCATAATTTGACTAATAAAATAGCTAGTAACATGCTGGTATGTGTGGCCTTTAGACTCTTTCATTGTTCTCATGTGGCCGCAACAAAGCGAATAGTATCATCTATATATCGTTCGATGGCTCGTCTCCATGCTGGAGCCAACTGCCAAGACATTCATGTGGGTTGGCCAACTGTATTTGACCGGGACCCAGGTCATTGTGATGTGGGCGCATTCTTCCTGTTTCCCGTGCCGCTTACTGGACCAGTGGACCATATGATTTGGCCCAGATCCAGGTCAAATCAGCCCCTAGGTGACAACGATAATCAGCTCTGACATGCTGCTGCGCATCCGCCAAGTCTCTGTTTGCACGGTCAAAAATTCAGAAGCAGATCGACGGCACTGCCTCGTGGTCTCGAGATGCTAAATGCTTTTTAAGTCCAGACAGACCGCCGGTCATCCTTTTTTTTGTGTGTGGTGTGTGTCACATTGTTGCAACATTTCTCTATTCCGTTCCAGATTGTTGCAACATGCAGGTCAAAACATCCAACGGATTGCAGCAGTAGCTGGACAGTCTGTGCACTTGGACGAAATTGCAGCGTCTGATTTCAGTTTTCACACACGCGTCGTGGGAACGAAACAAGACGACAAAGCGAAGTCGAAGCTTCCAGGAACGGCGGGCAAACCATCTTCTGCCATTTAGAGTAGACACGGCGGGCGGGCCTTCGCCTCGCCTCTCCCCGCGGAGCGGAGCCGCGTTGAAAAAGCGAGATAAAAATCCTGTAGTGCGCGGGCACAGCGCAATTGCATCTCACGTCAGACACTCCCCCACCACCGCTCCAGCTCGTCGTTTCCGGAGCAATCAAGGCAAGCAATCCAATAGAAAACAGCGCAGAAACGCCCACGGCAGCAGCAGCAGGTAGCTAGCTAGCGTCGGCGGCGGCAGGGCAGCAGCCGGAGGGAGACCACCCCACCCCACCAAGCGAGCCACCTCCATCTCCGAGCTCACCAGGGCGCCGCGGCGAGGCGGCGGCCATGTCGGTGTCGTGCGGGCTGGAGTGCGTGCTGTGCGTGGGGTGCCTGCGCTGGGCGTGGAAGCGGCTCACCTACGTCGGCGCCTACGACAGCGAGAATTGGCCCCTCGCCGCGCCGGACGACTTCGAGCCCGTCCCGCGCATCTGCCAAATCATCATGGCCATCTACGAGGATGACATCTCCAAGCCCAAGTTCGCGCCGCCCGGTCTCGGCTACGACGACATCCGCAGCGACTGCGTCCACAAGCTCGCCACCTACGCACACGTCAAAACCGATTGCCCGCCCTACATCGTCTACGCCGACCGCCAGCGGAACGAGGTCGTCCTCGCCGTCCGAGGCCTCAACCTCGTCCGCAACGCCGACTACAAGGTAGCTAGCTACCCCCCACCGTCTCTTCGGTTCATTCCACGTTTCTCCGCACGATTACGACTGACTCCTTCGCGCTCTGCTGCAGGTCCTCATGGACAACAAGCTCGGGCAGCAGATGTTCGACGGCGGGTACGTGCACTACGGCCTGCTCAAGGCGGCGCAGTTCATACTGGAGAAGGAGACGGACACGCTGCGGGACCTGCTGCGCCAGCAAGGGCCCGGCTGCACGCTCGTCTTCGCGGGCCACTCGCTCGGCTCCGGCATCGCGGCGCTCATGACGATACTGGTGGTCAACAACCTCAAGGCGTTCGACGATATTCCCAGGAGCCACATACGCTGCTACGCGCTCGCGCCCGCCCGCTGCGTGTCCCTCAACCTCGCCGTCAAGTACGCAGACGTCATCTACTCCATCGTGCTGCAGGTACCACCTGCTCTGCTCCCTCAGATATTAGCTGCCCAATTTCCTGTTGCCGAATATTTTGTCAAATTGGAATGGTTCGGGTCAGAGTAGCAGGCGCGATTTGGTCAAATGTGCTTTGCTTGTGGCACGATTGGAATGTCTGTGAAAGGTGAACTAGTTTGATTGTGCTAAACGTTTGGAATTAGGCAGCGCCAGTTGTGCTATCATGAAAAGAAAGGTGCTAGCTGTGATAGGATAAGGACACATTACAATGTCATATGTCCTACTGCTGTTCTTACAAAGGTAGCTCATATGAGCTTCAGCTTACGAGTAATTTGGGATGCAATTAACTGTTCCCCATGTTGTTGGATGAATTCGGTTCATCGGAGTATTTGCTAGAAGGTGTATTTCTCAAAAAACTTGGATATGCCCCTGACTATTTACTAGTATTTGTGTTGCTTGAACTTGTGCCACGTCTATATGCGGAGTGGGATTTGGTACTACTACTTCCTTTGTCATCTTGTTTGATTTGATTGAACAAGTGAATAGCTTATGAACGTAATTGATCCTATCTTTTCATTGTAATCTTAAAGTTGCCATCTGCAGCCCTAATTGCGTATATATCATCTCAAGTTCATTCTCTAACTGTATGGTGTCTTTTGCCAGGATGATTTTTTGCCAAGAACGCCAACACCACTGGAATACATATTTGGATCTGTATTCTGGTAAGCTGTAACATATCTCCTGTTCACATTATCCAGGCCTGTCTGTTATACTTTCCATCTGTAAGAAAATATATGCAATTGTTAATTTTTTTTCATTTATTCTTTGGACAGCTTGCCCTGCTTGATATTCCTTGTTTGCTTGAGAGATACATTTAAACAAGACAATAAAAGGTTCAAAGATCCTAGAAGATTGTATGCTCCTGGTCGAATATATCATATCGTTGAGAGGAAATTTTGCAGGTAAGTGGTGCATTTGGATAGTCACTGCTAGTTCCTATTTAAGTCGTGTTGGTATGTTAGAAACAATAAACCTGATATTCATGTTTGTCTAGCACAAGGGAGTTTCTGGCTGTGGGCTGGTTATTGGTAATTACATACGTTAGCCTTTTCATACTTTAGAAAGGAACTCCACGTCATCATGGTTTGTGGGAAATGCAAACAACAAAACTTCTACGTTTTTGTCCTTCAAGAGCAAGGAAGCTCTAGCCATCAACAGTGATGTCCTATGCTGTTTTATACCGTGTATTCCAAGAGATAATGAACAAAATATAGAAACCGATGCACGGTTATACGATTTTCTCAAACTCCTTTTGTTTAGCTTTACAGGCAGTGAAAAGAATTTAGCAAATTATGAATCTAGGAAGAGAAAGGTATAAAATACTGCTACCTCCGTTCCTAAATATAAGATGTTTTAGTAGGCTAAAATAGCCTAACAAAATGTCTTACATTTTGGAACGGAGGTAGTATAACATTTCAAAATTGATATGTAAAAACTGACCATCTTTCTCATCACATCAGCTAGGGATAATCAGTTTTATCATGGAAACTTATTCAGGCAGGGTCTCTCTGATTCAAAGGATTGTCATCCTTTGTGACTTTTCTTATGTTGGTTGTTGCATTTATAAAGATTGTACTGCATAAGAATGTTTCCAAAGGATTTCTTTGCGCTACATTCATAGGAAAAATTTGTACACACAAACCTCTTGGAAATATCCCTATGTTTTTTGTACTGTAATCAAACATCATTTATGTGCAAATTCATGTGGTATATTCAATCCTTCAGGATTCAACATGGCATGACAGTGCCATCCAACATATTTTTCTATTTCTGCATTTTGGGGATCCTGCAAATCAGAGTCCTGTAATGCATAATCCAACACTTGTAATGCATGCATGTCTTACTCTTTACGCAATCCTCATATATGAAGATTATAATATGCAGAATTCTCAGAAAGAGATCTCTAAGGGCTTTGACACATTGAGAATATAATAACACAACTACTACTAATTTGTAGTTGTGCAAGATACCCACCTGAGGTGAGAACTGCTATTCCGGTGGAAGGGCGATTTGAGCATATTGTGTTATCGTGCAGTACAACTTCCGATCATGCGCTTGTTTGGATTGAGCGGGAATCAATAAAGGCTTTAGAGGTACGCTCATGGGTACATGCTGCGGATATAAATTTTTTCATAGCTTGCGAAAAGTAAGCACCATATTAATGGCATAATGGTTTGGCTGCTAAATCTGTTCCTTACTACTTTCTTATTAGTCCTACTTCCTTTCTTATTATGCTTGCATGTTGGTGTGATACTTGGTGTAATACAATATATTATGTATGTGACTAGGTATACTACAATTGGGGACATAATTGGTAATATCACGGGTAACCTTTCTGTGGATTTGTCCTAAATTATTGCCTTGAATTACCTTGTTGTACAACCACCAGTCCATAATTCGCTCAAAGCCCAGATCCCATGCAGGATTCGGTGTGCATGCTTAGCACCTCAACTGGGATTTCTTCCTTGCTCAGCACAGAATGGTTAGCTATGTATTGAAATGTTTTTGCTGCAGGATTGGTTTCTTCATCGTTTACCAGTACCATCAACCTCCCTAGCCTATGAAATTAGAGTATGAAAACAATTTAAATAGGAATTAATGGATTTCTGAGGCTTTCTGTACCTATGTTTAGATTACTAGACTCGGAGTTGGGTGTTCTTTTTTAGAGCCCTCCATGTTTACTGTTTGAATTAGTGAACTTGAAGTTTGGCAATACATGCTTGAGATCCTTTCAAGATAATTATATACAATCCAGGCCAACCCTCCAAAATTTTGGATAGGGGATGTGTGGATTTTTTTGGGTTGCCCATGTATTGGCCAAGTATGGCAACAAATTGCATTGCAAGTGGCGAAAGGGTTGCCAAAACAGTCCAAACTAAGGTCGAATATCTAGACATGAACAAAAAATTGGTAGGGTGGAGATAAAAAAGCGAACAGTTTATGTTTTTCTTACTTTCTTAAACACTCCCTCCGTCCACAAATAACTGACTTAGCTGTATCTAGACAAAGCTAAGTCAGTTATTTGTGGACAGAGGGAGTACTACTTTTCTGCTCACTTTGTTCCCCTAAAAGATACGAGAAATGGAAACTAAATTTGATTAAGCATTACTATTTGTTATGTATTACTCCTACATCATAGACTCTTAGCTGTGTAAATTATCTGTGTAGCAGTCTTAGACTCTTAGTTTTACCAGTACTAATTGACTTGGAATAAAATGACAGAATATACCGCATTGCTCAGGCACACTTCCTTCACAGCAAACATGGCAAAAATCCTAGAAGCAACACTATCGATGCATTTTAGCGTGCCGAATTTCCTAACATAATTTCCTTGGGTTTCTCGCTAGAGTATATGGTTTTCTGGAACTTACATTTGCAGCACTGCTTTCATAAGTTCCAGAGTCAATATTCATTTACTTATGCTTATAGCTACGTCTTTGCGCAGCTAATGAAGAAAAATGAGAATGCAACAACTCCACCTGCTCAACAAAAGATGTCGAAGTTGCATAGTTTTGAGGAAGAACACAAGAGCGCACTCGAGAGAGCCAAAAGCTTGGATGTTCCTCACGCGATAGACATTTCTGAAGAGGAAAACCATGAGGATGTCTGCCCTGCACCATTCTCTGATACGCACAGCGAAACGATCTCAGAACCTGATTCTGCAGAAAGAACCAGCTGGCATGAGCTTGTGGACAAGCTTTTCACCAGGGATGAAGATGGGAAGCTCATTGTGAACAGGGACATGGTGGGGAAGGAAGTTGCTGTCGAGTAATGACGAGCCCCAGCTCTTTAGGCTCCATTTTTTTTCACACGGTATTCCATTCTTTTTCGCCATTGTATACAGTAGTGCATAGTGGTAAATCGTGTTTTTACCCTCTCGGAATTTTCTTTTCGAGAGGGAGTCATTTTGCGACAAGCGAAAAGCGGTCCTAAATGCCTAGCGCCAAGGGCTGTCTATGTGTATATGTAGGCTTCCTTTTTTTGTTGTGAATAGTGTATTCAGCTGTGCATTCTTGATTACAAGTATATCGTACTGTATCATTTTTGGGCAAAGATTGGGATCTTGGGGACCCGTTGGACCTTGGCGATGAATTCCAGCTATTTATTCGTTGATATTTATAATTGTAAACTTGTACTAGTATCTTGGATTTTGGATGCAGATCTCTGCACTAGTGGTGTGGAAATTATTGAACAAAATGCTTAGCATGCATAGCCGTGGAATTCAAAAGGAATCAAAATCCTGTTACTAGTTTGACCTCAATCGTTATCTCGTGTCCTGGTAACTTGGGAGTACATAAACTAATGATTAAGAGAAACAACGACGAAACCTCCCGGGTCGCCTCCCTCCCGGGCGGCTCTGGAGGCGCCTCCGGCACCCCCTCCAGCCCCGGCCGGTATTGAAGCAGAGGCCGCCGCTGCCCACCCGGTCTTGAAGACGGCGGCGGTGGCGGCGCCCACCCGGTCGTTCCGACGGTGGGCAGGAGAGGTGCTCGCGGTGGCGGCGCATGGGGGATGGTACGGCGGCGTTGGAGGGCGCGGGGCGGCGCGACAAGGCTGGTGCCTGAGGACTCCGGCAGGAGGCAGTGGAGGGGCGGCGCGCTGCCGCTGTGGCGGTCGTCGGCAGTGAGGGCCACGATCTAGATCCCCTTGGGCCACGATCTAGTGCTCCGGTTGGGCCACGACCTGGGCCTTCTGGGCCTCGATCTGGACCTCTGGGATGGGCTTCTGCTACGGGAGTCTCGTGCTCCTGCAAACAAGCATTGTGCTGCCATTTTTTGCTGCCGTTGACTGTCGGCGTGGGGACCTGTAAGTCTTAGAGAATAATGGAGGCGGTCCTAGGGTTTTTCGTCCCGTCGAGATGAAGACTGGCCGGATACATGTCCTTCTTGATCCAGATGCAGTGGCGTGTTCTGAAAGGTTTCGCCGGCGAGCTCCACGGAGCGACTCATGTCTGGAGTTTGCTGGATCGGGAGACTTGATCGTGTGCACCCGTGTTTTACTTTGTCCATGGTGCTGGTGGAGAAGGTCATGGTGGCCGTGATCTAAGGACTAACAATGGTGGTTCGAAACTCTGTGACGATGAGGAATTGGCTTGGCGTTTCTTTTTTTGGAGGAGCAGCTTGCATGTGGGGGCGATTGCACAGGAGAAGTTCAAAGTCTTGTCTTTCAGGGTAAAAATCTAAGGTGTGGTCTTCATTGGTTGTGTCTGACAATAGTATTATTGAAGGTATTGTTTTAAGAGCGAGGACTTTCTTCACGGTGAAAACCTAAGTTCTATGATCGGGCGACGATAACGCTTGTGCACCGTTCTTTTCTTGAAGATGTCGCTTTTGGAGAAGCTGGACTTATGGTGTTGTCTTGGTGGTATTAGTGCTGCTCTAACAAGAGATAGATTGATGTCACGGGATCTTTCTTTTTTGTAATTTTTCTTTTTTTTTATGGTTGTGTACATTCGTATTGCCGCTAGGGTGATACGTTATTGCAAAGGCTAGGTGTATTTGATATCTTTACAATATTAATATATACCTTTTATAAAAAAAATGATGCTCCTGCCTGTGCGTAGAGAGACGGCGTCCTATGTTTTATACATTGCCCCTCGAATGTAAAAACAAATACTAATAAATCGCCCTACGCAGTAGGTTATTATGTTGGTGGTAGTTCTATAGTGGTGCATCCTACTAACCAGGTTTCAATCCTACCAGGAGGGAATTTCTAGTATACTTCACCTCTTTCTTTGTAGGTAACATGTGCCTCATGTATATATTAAAGATCAAGTTACACGCCATATACAAGTCGACTTGATAGAACTGAAACAATAGGAAAACCCTAGCTTCCGCAAAAGGATCCTTGGCCAAAAAAGAAAATTACAATCCTCCTGACCCAAAGAACCCTTGAAGAAAAAACCAACGCCTGTCACTCGCCTCCACAGCACCGTAGAAGCCAGCCAAGAAAAAGTAGACAGATCACCTCTTCATCCGAGCTCGACGCGGCTCCACCGCTGATCTGCAGCTTTACGGATCTCCAAGATAGCTTGCCAAAGGCAAAACCATTGTCGTTGAAAGAACCAGGCCGAGGCAGCACCCCGAACACGCCATCAAACTCCAAATTTGTCATCCCCGCACGATGTTGTCCAAGGAGTAAACCAAATCTGACAGCCTTCAACCACGAACCCAACACAAGATTCACCATCTTCCAGCTGTCACCAACCGAGACTACCTTCTGCACGTACTCCTGAAAAACCTCATGATCTCCGCGCCGATGCAGGAGCGAGTGTCGTTGCAATAGCGGAGCTCGAGGACATAAGTCCACCACAAGGATGTCGCTGCCGCCATGCCATCCCCGCTTGGACAGACTACCATCCGGATCCATCATGGACGACAGAGTATAACACTGCATCGGAGGAAGAACTGGAACACTTTTATTCATCATCCTCGTCGCCTTTGACAGAGCCAAGACATCGAGCGACTGAAAAACCTAATCTACAGAGGCCCTAACCCTAGAGCTGCACAAATCTGGACACGCGAGATCTGGTGCCCCCTCCCTCACAACTGACAACCAGAAGTTCGTCAACGGAGGAGAGCCGCTGGAGACCAGCGTCGGAAGGTAGGATCCTAGGTGAGCGAGAAAATTGCACGTAACACCAGGCTTTGGTGCTAAAGTTGCACAAAACACAAAAACAAAATATTTGTTGCAGCTAGTCCGGTTTGTTGTCTAATCAGTTGCAGCTAAACCAAATCGAGCATATAGTGCCTTAAGAATATATCTAACACACGTGGGAACATATTTCTATATTGTATAAATTATGTAAATTAAAAAAATAGATATCATAGTGGTAGAAATATGAGAGCGTCAATTTGACAGATGAGTTCCTGGAGATCTCTTTTTAAAAAATAAAAAAAATCAATTTTTTAGTTTCGAAAAATTCAAACATGATATCACAACGTAGCTAATGATTTATTCTACCTTTTTGTGCAGATCTCGGAGCATGATAATGTAACTTTTAAATCTTCTATAATTTATCCAATTTGTCTTTTTGGATGAGCCTAAAATACAAGGTACTTTACATTAAAAATTTGCATGCTTGTAACGTGCATATTTGACCACATCAAGGTTATTTTTCTGAATTTTTTTGTACATATTTGGTCGATTTTTTTCTAGTGTACGCGTAGACGTAAACGCTGTAATAGTGGTATCAGGCTGAGTTCGATTGCAACATCAGATATGTTGGATCGACCTTTGTTCGCTAGAGGATATAAATACAGAAATATTGGCCCACACGAGTGATATACAAGATAGAAATACGCTCATACATTAGATACGTTTTTAAGGCACAATAATCTCTATTTGAACTAAATTTGGGCTAGGTGCAATGATTAGACCAATAGCCGGGGTCAGCTGCAACAAGTCTTTTGTTTTTGTGTTCTGTGCAACTTTGACACCAAAGCCTGGTGTTATGCGCAATTTTCTCTAGGTGAGCAGATCGAGCTTTCTTCTGGGTCCCATCTTTTTAACGAAGTGTATATTTCGTTAGTACCTCCCTTCGTTCCAAATTCCAATTTTTTTTAGAGTTTTAGAGCATCTTTGCCAAGGAAACCCCAAAGCGTGACCAACAAACACTTTGGGGCTAACTTCCTTTTTAGAGCATCTCCACCGAGAGACCCTAAAGCGTCACCGGCAGAAGCTTTGGGGCTTTAACGAAAGTTTGGGGTGTCTTCCCACACCGGCGCTGCCCAAATAATCAGCCTCAGAAATTTATTTCTCCGACATTATCGAAAGCAGGTTATGGGCAAGAAGGGAAGCAGCGCGCGCATGTCGACCATGCTCCAGGTTGCATCCGCCGTCCTCGTGCTCGCGCCCAGGGGAGGAGGTAGGCTGACGACCGTGTCGCCCTCGTGCTCGCGTCGCCCTCTAGGCGGCAGTTGAGGAGGCTGCAGCCCACGGCGACCGTTGCCACGATGGCCAACACGACGAGCATGCGGAGGAGGTGTTTTCCGTTTGGTCCTGTTGCCCCTCCCCGTGCGCATCCCTGCGTCTAGGCCCGGCCCTAGGGTAGGTCCGGAGGGATGGCTGCCCGGGCCCGTGAAACTGGGGGACCAAAGCTAGATATATGCTGCCTACGAGGGCTTGCTAGCTTACACACTCACGAAAAAGCATTGGCTCTTTCACCTGATGCCACACGAGTAATTCACGAGAATTTCTGTGACTCTATGGGCCATCTGGACAGCGGGTAGGAAGGCGATACACGAAGAAATTTTTCAGAGCCCATTGTCCACACACAGCTTTGTCAACTCCTTTTTGAGGAAATCAAAGGCCTTGCAGCGAAAGTACTAGAGAGAAGGCTCACAGAAACCCAACTCGCACGATACGGAGGTGGATTCCTCTATCGAGTGATGTCCATAAACTGAATGTTGATGCTGCGGTCTCAAAATCTTATGTCAAAGGTTCAGCTGCTGCTATCTGTCGTGACAGTAACAGACTATATCTTGGCACCTCGGCTGTTGTCTATACTCGAAGCATCTGATTGCAAACAGGTAGTAACATACATCACTGAAGGGACACTCAGAATATATGGAGCTGTTGTTTCTGAGATTAGGAGTAGGACTGCACAGTTTCATGAGTGCAAGTTCATTTTTGAGGGCAGAGATTCAAATTTCGAAGCCCACACATTAGCTAGACATGATCTATATCTTTTTATAAAGTAGATCCCCACTAACTAGTCTATCTCAACATACAAGCTATCCACATCACCTATTTTAATAGCCACTCAAAAGTCCATGTCATCCCACTAACAATCATTTATAATTACTTTACATGCAAACCAATCCACGTCATCTATTTTCTTCGATCTAACTATTCACATCACCAATTTATGTTCGTTAAATATATGATAATTTTACATCAATTTAATTTACAATTTCAACTAATTTGAACAAATTCAATATTTCTCTATAAATTCTTTTAGAAAACTTCAAGTTATATCCGTATTATACCTTTTTATTTATACAATGTAGTTTTTGAAGAGATTTTCACTGCAACACGCGGGGTATTTTTCTAGTTTAACTTATAGTGTTAGCCGCCATGTTTGGCTGGGCAACCCACATCCTTTTAACTTCCCTGTAAACATTATGCAATAAAGTCTAGCTGATTTGTCTAAAAAAAAACTCACGAAAAAACTATCGTAGCATACGGGTGGCTTGTTTAGCGGCCTTGCACACTGCGCACACGAAGCCTTGGTCCTTTGAAAAAACTAGCACAAATACCCGTGCGTTGCAACAGGGTGAAAAAAGAACTTTTGATCGAAAAACGTCGACATATCAAAATTTTGCCCAGAAATCGATCGACCGTAACCAGTTCTCACTTTTTCTTAATCTTTATTTTTTTGTTTGATATACTCTTTTGTATTTCATAGCAAATATTTCCATGTGTTCCAATGGGATAAAAAAGTTGTTTTGGAAGAAAACATAGAAAATCTATTTTTCAATATAAATTGTTGTGCTTTATTGACATTTGAATGAAACTAAGATTTCACAGTACTTAGTGGACTCCGATCAAATTGACAAGTAAATACATCCATAATTATAAAAAAGTTCCCTGTTGTACACGTATATTCTGGTGCATTTACAAGTACCAATTTGAATAGAAAAAGGTTATAATGCATTAATAAAAACCAACAGCGTCTATCTCTCTCAAATCTCTCTAGCAAATACCAACAAACCTCATTTTTCTTTCTCTCTCTAGCAATCACCTAACCCAGTCGGTCTAATCTTGTAGCCCAAAACAAGAGCAGCGGAAGGCAACTCCTTCCTAACCAGACCCACCAGAAGCTCAACCACGATCGATCTTGTTCAAAAAAAAACCATGATCGATTCGATTGTACAGCACCAAAAAATACACAAGCTAGTGTGTGTGGACTGATTGCCCGATGGCCTCCAGCTCATAGCATAACGAGCCCACCCAATCCTTGATCAGACCCATTGTGCCGCCTTCTAGTTCAGATGTAGGTGATGAACCAACTGCAAAGCAGGGTTGCGATCACAAATGGTCCCCCTCCATGCGCCAATGCATCGACGTTGTGTCGAACTGTTAAATGCCTGCTAAGAATAAATGATTGTCACGCCACGGACTGGCGGCTGGCAGGCGGCGGCGGTGAACTATCAGATCGGTCCGGGGCTTTTTGATGACATCAGATGAAAATCCAGGTCAGGATTTCACCAAAGATCCGAACAGCTACAACGTGGTAGGAAAGTCTATATGGGCTATGTGTAGTCGGGACCGTTAAAACTCCAATCCGAGTAGGGCTAAATTTCCGAACGCCTCTGTGTTATCATGGAAACCGAGTTCCAAAGACAAAGCGGCCGCGACTAGATGCACCGAGACTTACAAACATGGCCTTCACGACGGATGAAGGCGCACTGCGACGAACGAAGAGAGAAATCTTGCTCCGTTATCAAAAGTGCCCCAAAACTATATTACAAAGTATTATTGAATATGCTTTAAAAGAAAACAGTGGCATCAGCAAAAGTGACTAAAAACTCGGCACTGCCTGGCACGCACACACTCCATGCACACATGTACACGCCCGCGTGTACTGCACGCACACGCACGCACTACTGCACCTCACAAACATCAGCAGCATCGCCTTTACTTGGTCTGTTTCCGGCGGCATGTCCTCTGCCTCTCGCCGCTGATCCCGTCTCGCCGCCAAGATGTGCCACCATGTCTGTCAGCTCCGCCTCGACGACGCCTACCTCCTGGAACTCGTCTCCGACAAAACCCGCCACCGGAGGTGTCTCGCCGTCGACGCCCCTGCTGCTCGCCGCTAGCGCGTGTGCGCGATTTCTAATTCCGATTCATATACCGTTTAACATAATCAATTCATGTGAGTGTAAATTACCTTCGGGTATGTGCGCAGGAGTGAATTGTGGATGAAAACTTCCAAACTCTTTAGCAGGTAGCCTTAACAATTTATTTGATCACTTTTTAAAAGTAATCTGATGTAAACCCGTGATTCAGCCAAAATAATGCTTAGTTCAGTACTTGCCGCACAGATAATAAAGAAATCGTTGGCCAAAAATAGATTTCGAGAGACAAAATCAAAGACGTTTCTGCATCGCACCCTCCTGAAAACCAAAAGTTTGGGAAAACACATAAACGGCTGGGATACGCGCGGACGGTTCAACGACAGGGGACACGATCACCCTTACGAAATTTTCGGAGTTGCTCTGTAAAAAAAGAACCGTAGAAGCCCGTGTAGAAGCCCGTACGGCCCGTTCACCAGCGCGTATTATACACGTATGCACGTGGGTGCCGAACCGTCCGCTTCCTTAAGTAGCATAGTCAGTGGTTGGTCCGCGTTCCAACCACTTCCAGAAATTCCCCAAATCGGATAGCAAACCCTGGCTAACCGTCTCTCCACAAACCCTCGATCGCGGCGGCCGTCCATGGAGAAGGGGAAGCAGGTGGCGGCGCCCGCTGACAATGCGGAGAAGGGGAAGCGGGTGGCTGCGGGCACTGAGCACGCGGAGAAGGGAAGCAGGTCGCGGATGCAGAGGGCGGCAATGGGAGCTCCGGCTTGGGGGGGCCGACCGTCTACTCCGGTGTGCATCCAATGAAGCGGAAGTTCGAGACGGAGGCGCAGATCGGGCGCAAGAAGAAGAAGAACCTGAAGAACAGGCTGCGTCAGGAGAGGAAGGAGAGGGGGGAGAAGATCTACTCGCCTGCCGATGTCGAGACCTTCCACGAGTTCGATAGCGATGACACCGATGAGATAAGTCCAGATCTCTCTCTCCTAGTGTTCTTGCCACTGAGGTCTGCCTCGTCCTGTTCTTGCTAGGGTTTGTGGTGCTAGTAGGGTTAGATGCGCCTAGCGATGCTAGTTTGTGCCAGGTTAGATGCGCCGTAGATTAGCTACTGATTTTCCCAGGACCCCTTTGGCGATGTTCTGATGGATGTAGGATCAAGTAGGCTTCTGATTTGGCAGGCTAGGTCGTCGAGTGGTTCCTCTTACTTTGAATGTTTAGATGTAATCTATGCCAGGCTTATGCTTGGCCTTGTGCCTAAGTTTTTGGTCTTGAACGATCTGACAAGTAAGAACCTGACATTTCGTTTGCAATAAAAATGGAATGGGACTGCTGCCTATTGATCTACATATATAATTGATTTATGGGTTCTACTTGCGACCACTTCGATATTGTAAATTTAGGTAATGTGACCATGGATAGCTAGTTTGTGAATTTGCTTGTAGTAGTTAAGTAAAAGAGGGAATCTGTACCAGGTGCATGTCAATATACTGTTGTACTGTTGTGTAGAATGTATTTGGTGTCATTTACTTTTCTTATTAATTTAGTCCATTAGATCATCTGATCACTTTATACTGAGCTAAATATACCTAGTCTATGTACTCATAATCAGAGTGTCTGCCTTGGTAATTTGCTAGTCTTTTGAAATGCTTGTCTCACATAGAACATATGGTTCTAGTACATTCATGATAGTTGTTTTGTATTTGTATTTGTAAAATATTTGTAACATATCAAGAATTAGTATAGTTGCAGTTCTGGAGCTGAAAGTCTATGTGTTTTATTACAGATGCATAAATTCCTGGTTGTAGTACTGCTAGTAACAGTTGATGTTGTCTTGCTTCATTGGTTTATTATTTTTGTTGCACTACTACTTTCAGTAGCTGTTTTCTTATGCTCCACACATAAGTTGGTAGTTAATGCTAATGTGATCTAGCTTAAGATTATTACGTGTGATACAACATTCTGCTTCATAGGATTATAATATCCACTGCGCTACTACTTTCACCATATGGGTTGTTCTGCTGTAAACTTAAGTTGGCATTTAATGCTGCAGTAATACAATTTAAGATTAATAAGTGTGATAGATCAATCTGCTTGTAAGGCATAATTTTTGTTGCACTAATGCTTCCAGCATGTTTTGTTTTGCTGCACACATTTGATTTGTACATAATGCTGCTCTGATCTAACTTCATATGTGTGACATATCAACTATTCTGTTATGATTTTTAAATGTTCAATTAAAAAGCAATTGTCCAAGTTTCCCGTTGTATAATATGTGGCACATATAGTCTTATTTCATAGAATAATTATCGTAAGCCTTATTTCATTTTACAAATTTCCACAGGAGTCAGACGATGTCAGGAGTGACATGGAGGACAGGAACCACAAGATCCGTGTTGTGCTGAAGAAGCTCAAGGCTGGGGACATCCCCTATCTTCTAGGCCCAGGGGAGTACAAGTGCCCGTGGTGCTTTTGGAAGGAGATGCCAAAGGACGACCTGGGAATGCTGCAACATGCTACCTACTATGGATTTGGCAGCCAGAAGCATAAGCCACACCTGAAGGCCAAACACGCCGCTTATGGCGTGTTCCCGCTGAAGCACCCCCCCAGGCGTAGATTGTGTCTTGTCTGTCTCTTTGCTAATCTGGTTGTCATGTTTGGACTATGTTTATCTATGTTGTGTTGAACTTGATCCAATTCGTTAATTACTGTGGATGAACTTGTGTTTGAACAATCTAATGTTTGTGCTTAAGAAGGTTGTGTCATGTTTAACCTGGTTTGTTCCTAATATTTTTAATCCTATGCATATGTACTCTGGTTGTGTATTTGCGGGAAATGGTGGCATAAAGGGAGAACAAGGAAATCTAGGGAATGTATATGTATTTGGGTTTATTTAGCTAGTTGATAATGGGTTAAATTAAATGATTAGCTGCATTACATTGATTAAAGTTTCACTTTAGTGTGGCATCAACGGTGCATCTGTGGTAACAGTCTTATGTGAGACTCTAGATGATAGTAAGATTAGCCAGCGGTGGTAGCCCTGGTTTACAGAAATATATGTCAGTGCAGGGATAGCGTTTGGGTTTTATAAAAGGAATACAACTATGAAGGCCAACCCAATAAGACACCCAGGTAATGCGGCCTGGCTATTTATAAGAGAAACAGAAACCCTAACTTCCTCTCACTGCCTTCCCAAAATAATTGTGGCGCTGCCGCCAGAGCCATCTACCGTTGGAGTTGTCGCCCTGGTCAGGATCCTTAGTGGCCGCCATGTCTTTTTCAAGGTCGTCCCACACGTCGCATAATCGGCACCGTACGCCCTACTTTCCCCTGGTTCCCTGCTCCGACTGCGGCGTCGTCATAAATAGGCACGTCTCCGGCACCGATGACCATGATGGTTGGGTCTTTTACAAGTGCAAAACTCATGGGGTAAGAATTTTGGTTTGATTTTCATGCAGTCGATGGCGCACGTAGCTAAAATATGAGCAGTGTTCATACAAAATTAAATGTTTGATATTCAGTGTTTCTAATTTTACAGACTGAATGCAATTTTTGGCGGTGGGAGCTGAAGTACGTGGAGTACTTGTGTGAGAACGGTATTCTGACTGGTGATGCAGCAATAGATGCTTATGGATGGGAAGAGGAGAGGAGGGAAACTCTGGAGCTAAGGAAAAAAGAAAGAGCAGCATTAAAGCCTAGGAATAAGGAACTGGTACTGATGAAGGTGGTCTCTACGGTTGATCTACTTACAGAAGTAGTGCTTCTTCTAAAATGCGTAATAGGGTTGTTAGTTGTCCTTTGTCTGATGCTTATTCAGCAGAAATAAAAATCCATGTGCGTTGCTGACATAATGGTATATCCTCTGTGTGTCTCTGCTGTATCCGTGTGTTGAATAATTTTTAAAGCAAGTGAACGTACCTATGTGTTGTCTCTGTTGTATCTGTTTGCTGATGTAATGGTATATCCTCTGCCTTTGGCACGGTAGAAGGCTAAAATCTAGGGTTTTAGGGGTGTTTTGGACAAGTACGGACGAATCGTCACGCCAAGTGTTCAAGGAATATGCTCTCCTTTTGCACATTGCTCCACCATGCCCTCACAAACACTCACACCCTTGTTTTAAAAACAAGAAGGTGCTTCGCCATGCACTTCCCACACTGGCCAGCTTCGGTCTAGGGTAGTAGAGTGTAACGCGTCTACCCATCGGGATAGCGGCAGGACTATTGAGGAATGGCCTCAAACTTGGAAAAATTGCTCACAATGACACAACACACACTTATATCACTTCAATGAGCAGTGATGGCATGCTTGGGCATGCCTTCGACACGATAGACGGCTAAAATCTAGGGTTTTAGGGGTGTTTTGGACAAGTACGGACGAATCGTCAGGCCAAGTGTTCAAGGAATGTGCTCTACTTTTGCACATTGCTCCACCATGCCCTCACAAACACTCACATCCCTTGTTTTACAAACAAGATGTTGCTTGGCCATGCACTTCCCACATGGCCACTTGGTCTAGGGTAGTAGGGTGTAACGCGTCTACCCGTCGGGATAGCGGCAGGACTATTGAGGAATGGCATCAAACTTGGCACAATGGCTCACAATGACACACCACACACTTATATCACTTCAATGAGTAGTGATGGCATGCTTGGGCATGCCTTCGGCACGATAGACGGCTAAAATCTAGGGTTTTAGGGGTGTTTTGGACAAGTATGGACGAATCGTCAGGCCAAGTGTTCAAGGAATGTGCTCTCCTTTTGCACATTGCTCCACCATGCCCTACAAACACTCACATCCCTTGTTTTACAAACAATATGGTGCTTGGCCATGCACTTCCCACACTGGCCCGCTTTGGTCTAGGGTTGTAGGGTGTAACGCGTCTACCCGTCGGGATAGCGGCAGGACTATTGAGGTCAAACTTGGAACAATGGCTCACAATGACACACCACACACTTATATCACTTCAATGAGTAGTGATGGCATGCTTGGGCATGCCTTTGGCACGGTAAACGGCTAAAATCTAGGGTTTTAGGGGTGTTTTGGACAAGTACGGACGAATCGTCAGGCCAAGTGTTCAAGGATTGTGCTCTCCTTTTGCACATTTCTCCACCATGCCCTCACAAACACTCACATCCCTTATTTGACAAACAAGATGTTGTTTGGCCATGCACTTCCCACACTGGCCAGCTTCGGTCTAGGGTAGTAGGGTGTAACGCGTCTACCCATCGGGTTAGCGGCAGGACTATTGAGGAATGGCCTCAAACTTGGCATAATGGCTCACAATGACACAACACACACTTATATAACTTCAATGACCAGTGATGGCATGCTTGGGCATGCCTTCGACACGGGAGACGGCTAAAATCTAGGGTTTTAGGGGTGTTTTGGACAAGTACGGACGAATCGTCAGGCCAAGTGTTCAAGGAATGTGCTCTCCTTTTGCACATTTCTCCACCATGCCCTCACAAACACTCACATCCCTTGTTTTACAAACAAGATGGTGCTTGGCCATGCACTTCCCACACTGGCCAGCTTCGGTCTAGGGTAGTAGGGTGTAACGCGTCTACCCGTCGGGATAACGACAGGACTATCGAGGAATGGCCTTAAACTTGGCACAATGGCTCACAATGACACACCACACACTTATATCACTTCAATGAGCAGTGATGGCATGCTTGGGCATGCCTTCGGCACGGTAAACGGCTAAAATCTAGGGTTTTAGGGGTGTTTTGGACAAGTACAGACGAATCGTCAGGCCAAGTGTTCAAGGAATGTGCTCTCCTTTTGCACATTGCTCCACCATGCCGTTACGAGATCGGATCTCGTGGTTGAAGTAGTCGATCACTTGCCGATCTCAAGATCAAGTAGACGATCCTTTCGGCGCCACGTTCCGACAGTGCTTCCGTAGTCGGTCACACGTGCGGAGTCGAAGCAGACCTTCCTCTCCCTGTTCCAGTGAGCAGCGGAGGTAGTAGATCTCTCCACGGAATCCAGCAGCACGACGGCGTGGTGGTGGTGGTGGAGTAGAGAATTCTGCAGGGCTTCGCCTAAGCGAGCAAGAGGAAGGAGGAGAGAGGCAACTTGAGATCTAGAGAATAGAAGGGCAAGGGGTTTGTGCCTCCACCCCTCTATTTAAAGGAGGAGGCGCCATGGGGAGGTGGAGTCCTTGGGACTCCCTCTCCCTTGGCGTGGATCAAGGAGGTGGGGAGAGTCCTACTCCCCACGAATCCTTGTCTTACCCACAAGGATTCCTTGATCCTTTCTTGGTTTTCAAGTAAACTCCAAGAAATCTTCTAGAACCTTCCTAACATTCAAAACCTTCTAGAATCCCCATACAAATACTCCTAACATTTCCTAACTTAGAAAATGATCCCCAATATATGAATCTTATTCCCGAACAATTCGGATCTCCTTGTGATGTCCGGATCCAATCCGAGACTCAACAACATTCGGTCTCCAACGCACATTCCATATCTACTTAAAACAACTTCGAACCTTAAGTGTGTCACCCTACGGTTCGTGAACATGTAGACATGATGGAGACACATCTCCGATCAATAACCATTAGTGGGATCTAGAGATCCATAACAGCTCCCACATACTCAACGATGACTTTGTGATCGATAGAACCATTTAACATACGAAACCAATTCCCTTTGTCACGCGATATTCTACTTATCCGAGGTTTGATCGTCGGTATCTCCATACCTAGTTCTACCTCGTTACTGATAAGTACTCTTTACTCGTTCCATGATATGTCATCCCTTGTGACCTAGTCACATGCTTGCAAGCTAACTAGATGACATTCCACCGAGAGGGCCCAGAGCCTATCTATCCATCATATGGATGGACAAATCCCAATCTTGGTCCATGCGCTTCAACACATACTTTCAGAATACCCAATGACACCTTTATAACCACCCAGTTACGAAGCGGTGTTTGATGTCATCAAAGTATCCATCTGGTGATGGTGATTAACATAACATCATGGTCGAAGGATTAAGTTACTATGCATTTGAAAAGCTTGTAGCAAAACGAACTTAATGACTTGATCTTATGCTATGCTTACTATGGGTGTGTGTCCATCACATCATTCTCCTAATGATATGATCTTGTTATTAACGACATCCAATGTCCATGATCAGGAAACCATGATCATCCATTAATCAACAAGCTAGTTTAACAAGAGGATTACTAGGGACTCTTTTATGTTTACAAAACACACAAGTATTAATGTTTCCTGTTAATACAATTATAGCATGGGATGTAAACATTTATCATAAACTTAAAGATATAATAATAACCACTTTATTATTGCCTCTTGGGCATATCTCCAACAGTCTCCCACTTGCACTAGAGTCAATAATCTAGTTAAAAATTTGTGCATTCAACACCTATGGCTTTCTGGTGTTGTATAGACACTATTGCTAGTGGTAAACATAATCTTCGGATTTGACACTTCCAGGTCCGTGTGTATTTTCATTTCCTTGCGTCTCTACGCATTACTCATTCTCTAATGAGATGGCATTGTATAAATTTGGTCCTTCGGTGAGACCTTTAGTTCCTTGGGATTAAATCATGTTGATACAATTGTCATACAATGTATCTTCATAGTATTATCCCGCTATGAACCACACCTAGTTTGATAACAAACTACTTGACGCAAATGCCCTCATTTGCTGCTGCAATAGTAGTCATATACTTAGCCTTTTGTTGTAGTATCTGTCACAATGTTTTAACTTTGGTACTCAACCAAATCCGTTATGGAACTTCCTTTCCATTATATTGTGCCACCCATAGTTTAAATTGAGATAAACTTAATTTGTGACAAAACTAGTATCAATGTAACAATTTACAATGAAATATTTGTCACCACTATATAAATAATATATTCTTAGTTCTTCCAAAGATCATAGGAATATCCCTACTATTGTCCAATGATCATCTTATGAGTCATTCTGGTATATGCTCATAACATTTAGAGCATAGGACATATCTGGATGTGTACATCTCAAAGAACGATTGGTCAAAATATTCTTGTGATTTCACCAAGTGTCAAAACACTTGAATCTTGTGTCAACACACTTGAATCTTGATTCAGTCCTTTCCGTGCATCAAGAACCTTTCTTGTTGTTTCCATATTGAACTCATTCAACATCTTATCTATGTACATTTGGCAAAACCATATTAGCGCCTCAATCTATCCATATAGACATTGATGCCTAATTCTTGGGTTATGCCTAAGTATTTCATCGAAATGAAATTCTTAACCTGTATCAATAAAAGATACATCATTTCTAATCAACAATATGTCTTTCACATAATGTATTACAAATATGTCTTAGCGCTCCCACTTAATTTCTTGCAAAATGCAAACATCTTCATCGTCTCTGATGAAATTAAACCTTTTAACGGTTTCATCACGGTGAAGATTCCAACTCATGATGCTCACTTCAACCATTGAAGTTTTGCATACTCTCTTAGCATCCTTTGAATTAACAAAACCCTTTGGATCGTGTCATGGACACATCCTAGGTAACCATTCTATTAGAAGAACTTGTTTTGTTTGTTCAACTACCATATACCAAAATATATGTAGTGGTTGCTACATTAATCCATCCAGACTAAATATCGCTATGAAAGATCAAATCTTATCATAGTCAATTCCTTGAACATTGTCGTAAACTCTTTCCGACATGTCGACTATTTCATAGATGTGAAACATCCATGTCTATTTCTTTATAAATCCATATACGACTGTAAGGTCTTGCACCTTTCCAGAGGGTCTTTCAAATTCAAAGCTTGATTTCTCGTGTATGGAATTATCACGGATTTTATGGCTTCAAGCCACTTAACGAAGTCAGGGCCCATCATTGATTATTTGCATGTAGTCGGTTCATCATTGTCAAACAACAATGATTTAACTCTCAAATCTTGGCATTTGATTACTTACCCGACCTACTTGGTTCAATAGTAACTTAGATCTCCGTGACCACAACCTTTGAGGCACGTGAGCCTTGAGCATTGTTGCTGCCTCCGGGACACTTACCAATGTTGCGCAACTTAGCACATATTAGCCAAGGTTCAACAACCTTGTCAAAGTTCTATTGTCCTCCCACTTAACTTTTCACCAAAAAATCCTTCTCAAGAAACTCGACATTCTAAGTGACAAACACTTTTGTCTTCAGTGTTATGGAGGAATACCCAATGGTTATTCGAAATAACCTACAAAGACATGCTCATCCGACTTTGGTTGTAAACACTTTACTTATGCCTAGCATACCAAAAATTTAAGAAAGGACAACCTGGGTTTTATCCCAAACCATGACTTATATGGTGTCATTTCAACGGATCACGATGGAGCTCTTTTCAGTGTAAAAGCGGTAGTCACTAAAGCTTTAATCTTTAAAATATAATGGCAGTTTTATAAATGACACCTTTGATCTTACCATGTCAAACAAGGTTTCATTACATATCTTGAACACTCCATACTCCTATGGTGTTTTGGGAAATTCAAATCCATGGAACGATTCCTCAAATCTTAGGTGTTTTGCTAAACTTGTAACTCAAACATCTTTCTTTATGATCCAATCATAAACCTTTTTATTTTCTTGTTTCAATAATTTTCCACTTCATCTTGAAAGTCTTTGAACATTTTCAAATGTTTCATACTTCTTCCTTATTGAGTAAGTATATACATATACTCACTCAAATCTTCGGAGAAAGCATATGAAGTTGAAATCCATCGCCCACGACTACACATAATGGACTATATACATCAATATGTACAAATTCCAATCAGTTAGTCGTCCGTTCCTCTTTTGGCCTACGAACGGAGTTTTAATTATCTCCAGGAAAGTATCACAAGCGTCATTTGATCAAAATCAAAGACTCCAAAAATCCATCAACATGGAGTTTCTTCATGTATCCCTAATATAATTTAAACAGTGATGTCACTTCGCAAGTGATCTTTCAATCATTTGTCTTGCGACATTTTAGAATTAGTTTTATGGTCGTTATTTCTCCAACCAGACTTGTATATCATCCATCTATTATGGAATACGGTAATTATTTGAACAACCTTTTGTCGTCATAATACCTGATCAAAATAACAATTATTGAAACAAATCTTGAAGGTAAGCTTTGATGTTAACGAGCAACACAACAACCCTTTGTTTGTTTTCGATGAACATCATCACATATTCTCTTGCTAGTTACTTAGGCCATTGCAGTTCATGAATTGTTTTGTCCTGTATGACACTTCATACCAACCAATTCGGCATCCAATTCCGCGGAACCACATTGTTTAACAACCAAGGAATACAGCCATAACATGTATCTTCTATATACCTAAGTTGGATATCTCCAATCTTTTCTTTTCTGCCAAATATTTTATAGATTCTCTTTCAACAATTCCTTTTCTTTTAAAAAAAATCTATCAACATCAATAGTGGTGTCATTCACATGACACATAGTACAAAGTGTGTATAGTCAAATACTAATACCTTTGAACTTGCACTTTGAAGTGGATCACCTTCATCAAATGTTTGACATTCTTTCAAAATTCCATTCTTTAGTAATCTTTTAGTGTAGTGAACATTTTACTTACATCTTATATTCATCCTTATCATGACAACTTTCATGATCAAGCTGCTATAGCTTATAAAGGTGAATTGCGAGTATAATGTTTCTTTTCCAAAACCTTTTGGAGGATTAGGACGACTAGCGTCTCCAACCTTCACAAATTCTCATCAAATATGAGGACATATACTCTATCATGTTGTAACCAACACATTATTTTAGATATCGCAATACCTTTCACAGATGATGGTTTCTGAAATATTGCTTCAGCTCTTAGATAAACTTGATATTAAAAACAATCTTTTGAGTATCAAGAATCATGGAGGCAAACATGATACATTAGATACTAACACTGGAATTGTTACTCTTGATTTAATACTGTTTATTAAACTTCACAGAGTAAACGGAGTTTGCTGAAAGTTTGCAACAAGACTTTTAAACTTTAGATTGACACTCAAAACAATACGATACCAGTTCGTAAAGCAAATATCCAGAATTTCTATAGTTCCACTATCTCAACTATAACTAAGCGTAAGGTGGTGAACGGATGCCAATGACTACAACAAACTATGCAAATTCACTTTGATTGTGTTTATGATAAATTGAGTTTGACTAATCCAAATTGCAAATGAACTCCCACTCAAAACAACATCCCTCTAGTTGTTTTAGTGATTAGACGAACCAAATCCACTACACCAAGTCCAATCATCACGTGAGATGATGTAGCTTTAAAGGCGAACAATCAACATGTTCATCATATCATCCATATGACTCATGCTTTACCTTTCGGTATTCCGTGTTCCAAGACCATGTATGTACATGCTAGGCTCGTCAAGGTTAACCTTAGTATTCGCATGTGCAAATCTGGCTTGCACCCGTTGTATGCACACGTAGAATCTATCACACCCGATCATCACGAGATGCTTCGAAACGACGAGTCTTAGCAACGGTGCCTACTAAGGACGAACACTTTATTACTTGATATTTAGTGAGAGGGATCATCTTATAATGCTACCGTCGCGATCTAAGCAATACAGGATGCATAAAGGATTAACATCATAGGCAATTCATAATTAGTGTGATATGATATGGCCCTTTCTTCTTATGCCTTTGATCTCCATCTCCAAAGCACGGACATGATCTCCATCATCACCAGCATTGCGTCAAGGTCAGTGGCGCCGCTTCATGGTTGTTCATCACCAACAACAACTATTACAACTACTTGGAATAAAGCTATTACATGATGAATAGACACGCAGGTCTTAAACAAAATTTAAAGACAACCATTAGGCTCCTGCCGGTTGCCATATTACAACAAGGATCATTGCATACATCAAATATAATCACAATCACATGATGGCCATATCACATCACAAAACCCCTGCAAAAACAAGTTAGACGCCTCTAATTTTTTTTGCATGTTTTACGTGGTCTGGGGATTTCGAATAAGAACAGATCTTACCTACGAAACTGAACCACAACGTTGATACAAGTGCTATCAAGTGCAAAGTGTAGATTTGATCTATACTATGATGGGAGAGACAGACACCCGCAAAGCCACTTGTGCAAAGCAAGTTACACGTCAAGCGTGGAGCAAGTCTCATGTGCGATGACATGTAAGGTTAGCCCGAGCCGCTTCATCCCACCATACCGCAAGATGCAAAGTACACAAAGCAAAAGACGACACGAGCACCAACGCCCAGAAAACCATTGTGTTCTACTCGTGCAACAGATCTACGCATAGACAAGGCTCTGATACCACTGATGGGTTCGTAGCATGGAAAACAAAAAATTCTACCGCAAGAACGAACAAAACCCAGATCTAATCTAGATAAAAGCCAAGATATAATCTATTAGAAATGTGCAACGAGATAGATCTGTACTAACCCTTGTAGACCCGAAAGTGTTACGAGATCGGATCTCGTGGTTGATGTAGTCGATCACTTGCCGATCTCAAGATCGAGTAGACGATCCTTCCGGCGCCGTGTTCCGATAGCGCTTCCGATCGGTCAAACGTCTTGGTCGAAGCGGACCTTCCTCTCCCGTTCCAGTGAGCGGGAGGTAGTAGATCTCTCCACGGAATCCAGCGATGACGGCGTGGTGGTGGTGGTGGAGTAGAGAATTCTGCAGGCTTCGCCTAAGCAGGAGAGGAAGGAGGAGAGAGGCAACTTGAGATCTAGAGAATAGAAGGGCAAGGGGTTTGTGCCTCCACCCCTCTATTTAAAGGAGGGAGGCACCATGGGGAGGTGGAGTCCTTGTAGGACCCCCCTCTCCCTTGGCCGGCGGATCAAGGAGGTGGGGAGAGAGTCCTACTCCCCCACGAATCCTTGTCTTACCCCACAAGGATTCCTTGATCCTTTCTTGATTTTCAAGTAAACTCCAAGAAATCTTCTAGAACCTTCCGGAACATTCCGAAACCTTCTAGAATCCCCATACAAATACTCCGGAACATTTCCTAACTTAGAAAATGATCCCCAATATATGAATCTTATTCCCCGGACAATTCCGGATCTCCTCGTGATGTCCTAGATCCAATCCGAGACTCTGAACAACATTCGGTCTCCAACGCACATTCCATATCTACTTAAAACAACTTCGAACCTTAAGTGTGTCACCCTACGGTTCGTGAACATGTAGACATGATGGAGACACATCTCCGATCAATAACCATTAGCAGGATCTGGAGATCCATAACAGCTCCCACATACTCAACGATGACTTTGTGATTGATAGAACCATTTAACATACGAAACCAATTCCCTTTGTCACGCGATATTCTACTTATCCGAGGTTTGATCGTCGGTATCTCCATACCTAGTTCTACCTCGTTACTGATAAGTACTCTTTACTCGTTCCATGATATGTCATCCCTTGTGACCTAGTCACATGCTTGCAAGCTAACTAGATGACATTCCACTGAGAGGGCCAGAGCATATCTATTCGTCATATGGATGGACAAATCCCAATCTTGGTCCATGCGCTTCAACTCATACTTTCAGAATACCCAATGACACCTTTATAACCACCCAGTTACGAAGCGGTGTTTGATGTCATCAAAGTATCCATCTAGTGATGGTGATTAACATAACCTCATGGTCGAAGGATTAGGTTACTATGCATTTGAAAAGCTTGTAGCAAAACGAACTTAATGACTTGATCTTATGCTATGCTTACTATGGGTGTGTGTCCATCACATCATTCTCCTAATGATATGATCTTGTTATTAACGACATCCAATGTCCATGATCAGGAAACCATGATCATCCATTAATCAACAAGCTAGTTTAACAAGAGGCTTACTAGGGACTCTTTTATGTTTACAAAACACACAAGTATTAATGTTTCCTGTTAATAAAATTATAGCATGGGATGTAAACATTTATCATAAACTTAAAGATATAATAATAACCACTTTATTATTGCCTCTTGGGCATATCTCCAACATCGTCAGGCCAAGTGTTCAAGGAATGTGCTCTCCTTTTGCACATTGCTCCACCATGCCCTCACAGACACTCACATCCCTTGTTTTACAAACAAGATGTTGCTTGGCCATGCACTTCCCACACTGGCCAGCTTCAGTCTAGGGTAGTAGGGTATAACGCGTCTACCCGTCGGGATAGCGGCAGGACTATTGAGGTCAAACTTGGCACAATGGCTCACAATGACACACCACACACTTATATCACTTCAATGAGCAGTGATGGCATGCTTGGGCATGCCTTCGGCACGGTAGACGGCTAAAATCTGGGTTTTAGGGGTGTTTTGGACAAGTACGGACGAATCGTTAGGCCAAGTGTTCAAGAGTTGTACTCTCCTTTTGCACATTGCTCCACAATGCCCTCACAAACACTCACATCCCTTGTTTTACAAACAAGATGTTGCTTGGCCATGCACTTCCCACACTGGCCAGCTTCGGTCTAGGGTAGTAGGGTGTAACGCGTCTACCCGTCGGGATAGCGGCAGGACTATTGAGGAATGGCCTCAAACTTGGAAGAATGTCTCACAATGACACACCACACACTTATATCACTTCAATGAGCAGTGATGGCATGCTTGGGCATGCCTTCGGCATGGTAGACGGCTAAAATCTAGGGTTTTAGGGGTGTTTTGGACAAGTACGGACGAATCGTTAGGCCAACTATTCAAGGAATGTGCTCTCCTTTTTCACATTGCTCCACCATGCCCTCACAAACACTCACATCCCTTGTTTTACAAACAAGATGGTGCTTGGCCTTGCACTTCCCACACTAGCCAGCTTCGGTCTAGGGTAGTAGAGTGTAACACGTCTACCCATCGGGATAGCGGCAGGACTATTGAGGAATGGCCTCAAACTTGGAAAAATTGCTCACAATGACACAACACACACTTATATCACTTCAATGAGCAGTGATGGCATGCTTGGGCATGCCTTCGACACGATAGACGGCTAAAATCTAGGGTTTTAGGGGTGTTTTGGACAAGTACGGACGAATCGTTAGGCCAAGTGTTCAAGGAATGTGCTCTCCTTTTGCAAATTGATCCACCATGCCCGCACAAGCACTCACATCCCTTGTTTTACAAACAAGATGTTTCTTGGCCATGCACTTCACACACTGGCCAGCTTCAGTCTAGGGTAGTAGGGTGTAACGCGTCTACCTGTCAGGATAGCGGCAGGACTATTGAGGAATGGCCTCAAACTTGGCAAAATGGCTCACAATGACACACCACACACTTATATAACTTCAATGACCAGTGATGGCATGCTTGGGCATGCCTTTGGCACGGTAGACGGCTAAAATCTAGTGTTTTAGGGGTGTTTTGGACAAGTACGGACGAATCGTCAAGCCAAGTGTTCAAGGAATGTGCTCTACTTTTGCACATTGCTCCACCATGCCCTCAAAAACACTCACATCCCTTGTTTTACAAACAAGATGTTGCTTGGCCATGCACTTCCCACACTGGCCAGCTTCGGTCTAGGGTAGTAGAGTGTAACGTGTCTACCCATCGGGATAGCGGCAGGACTATTGAGGAATGGCCTCAAACTTGGAAAAATTGCTCACAATGACACAACACACACTTATATCACTTCAATGAGCAGTGATGGCATGCTTGGGCATGCCTTCGACACGATAGACGGCTAAAATCTAGGGTTTTAGGGGTGTTTTGGACAAGTACGGACGAATCGTCAGGCCAAGTGTTCAAGGAATGTGCTATACTTTTGCACATTGCTCCACCATGCCCTCACAAACACTCACATCCCTTGTTTTACAAACAAGATGTTGCTTGGCCATGCACTTCCCACACTGGCCAGCTTCGGTCTAGGGTAGTAGGGTGTAACGCGTCTACCCGTCGGCATAGCGGCAGGACTATTGAGGAATGGCCTCAAACTTGGAACAATGTCTCACAATGACACACCACACAGTTATATCACTTCAATGAGCAGTAATGGCATGCTTGGGCATGCCTTCGGCATGGTAGACGGCTAAAATCTAGGGTTTTAGGGGTGTTTTGGACAAGTACGGACGAATCGTTAGGCCAACTGTTCAAGGAATGTGCTCTCCTTTTTCACGTTGCTCCACCATGCCCTCACAAACACTCACATCCCTTGTTTTACAAACAAGATGTTGCTTGGCCATGCACTTCCCACACTGGCCATCTTCGGTCTAGGGTAGTAGGGTGTAACGCGTCTACCCTTCGGGATAGCGGCAGGACTATTGAGGAATGGCCTAAAACTTGGCACAATGGCTCACAATGACACAACACAAACTTATATCACTTCAATGAGTAGTGATGACATGCTTGGGCATGCCTTCGGCACGATAGACGGCTAAAATGTAGGGTTTTAGGGGTGTTTTGGACAAGTACGGACGAATCATCAGGCCAAGTATTCATGGAATGTGCTATCCTTTTGCACATTGCTCCATCATGCCCTAAAAAACACTCACATCCCTTGTTTTAGAAACAATATGGTGCTTGGCCCTGCACTTCCCACACTGGCTAGCTTCGGTCTATGGTAGTAGGGTGTAACGCGTCTACCCGTCGGGATAGCGGCGGTACTATTGAGGAATGGCCTCAAACTTGTCACAATGGCTCACAATGACACACCACACACTTATATCACTTCAATGAGCAGTGATGGCATGCTTGGGCATGCCTTCGGCACAGTAGACGGCTAAAATCTCGGGTTTTAGGGGTGTTTTGGACAAGTACGGACAAATCGTCAGGCCAAGTGTTCAAGGAATGTGCTCTCCTTTTGCACATTGCTCCACCATGCCCTCACAAACACTCACATCTCTTGTTTTACAAACAAGACGGTGCTTGTCCATGCACTTCCCACACTGGCCAGCTTCGGTCTAGGGTAGTAGGGTGTAACACGTCTACCCGTCGGGATAGCGGCAAGACTATTGAGGAATGGCCTCAAACTGGCACAATGGCTCACAATAACACACTATACACTTATATCACTTCAATGAGCAGTGATGGCATGCTTGGGCATGCCTTCGGCACGGTAGACGGCTAAAATCTAGTGTTTTAGGAGTTGTTTGGACAAGTACGGACGAATCGTCAGGCCAAGTGTTCAAGAAATGTGCTCTACTTTTGCACATTGCTCCACCATGCCCTCACAAACACTCACATCCCTTGTTTTACAAACAAGATGTTGCTTGTCCATGTACGTCCCACACTCGTCAGCTTCGGTCTAGGGTAGTAGGGTGTAACACGTCTACCCGTCGGGATAGCGGCAGGACTATTGAGGAATGACCTCAAACTTGGCACAATGGCTCACAATGACACAACACAACACTTATATCACTTCAATGAGCAGTGATGGTGTAACATCCCAAAACTTCAATCCAAGGTTACTAAGATCCAAATCATCAGAATTAGGGTTAATAAAAACTTTTCCAAGTAAAATTATTAAAGCATTCATATGTGTGTGCATTTGAAATAGGAGTTGTTTTGAATAGCCTTGATTAAGTGATCCATTGCTTGTAAAATGATTCTTAGGTGAAATAAACATCATCTAAATCATTCCCAAACAAATCCCAAAGAAAAACAAATCAAAATGAATAAAAGAAAGAAATGGTCATTTGTGCCATTTTAATCAACATGCCTACTTTGGCTATTCCTAGAACTCAAAACCTAACAGAAACAAATATGGATCTTTGCACCCCTTGATAGTACATGTAATGATGTACCAAGGCCCACTTTGTGATCTGCCAAAAACTTACAAACACTAATTTTAAATGGCATTTGAAAATTTAATGTAGTTCATATGGGAAGATCCCACTTATTCGAAAACCACTCAAATGAGCTCCAATTTCAAAACCCAAGCAACCACAGAGGCTTAAGCATGTGTCTAGTAAATCCACCAAAAATCATCCAAAAATTCAAAACTTGATTTCTTTCGGCCATTTTCACAAACACTTGGTGGACAGAATTCAAACAAAACACAAAACACTATTTAAGCAGTGTTTGAACCAAATTGGTCTCCCATTTTGCAACCACTTACACCCAGTGCACTCCCCTACCCCTCTCTAGCTCAGCCACCCACTATGCCACAACCAAATGGTCATGGCCATTAAGGCCGAGCACCATTTTGGGCACCTCACCGGCGACAGGCGCCACAACGGCTACCAGCGTCGTCCACCATGTCCAGGAGGCCGCCTGTGGTCCACCTCCACCGCCCAACCAGCCCCAACCCAAGGACAGCGACCAGAACGGCCAAGAACCACCGCGCCCGGAGACTGTCGGCCATGCCGACGCTGCCCGCAGAGCATGCACTGTCCCCGTGTAGCCAGACCTCGCCTCGCTCCAGCCTCCCGCCTACATGATCCCCACCAGCCTAGGAAGCTAACAGACATGCCCATTCTCCTGACCGTGCCCCGTAGTCGCCGGCAACCGTGAAACTCACCGTCGGCAGAGACTTAGTGCGTGCCATTAACTTTCCCCGACCGCAAACCACTGCACACTCACTGCCGTGACACTCGCCAGGGCACCGCCCACCGTCCTAGCGCACCGCCCACGCCTCTAGATCGCTGTGCCGTCGTCACCGGCGAGCACCGCCTATGCTCCTCTGCCGCTTAGCCGCGCCTATAAAAGGAGGCCACCCCAGCACCAACCACTCACACCATTCCACTCCCCTCTCCTCACTGATCCTTCCCTACCTCTAGCCAGAGCCGCTCAAGCCTTGGTTCGCCGGAATTTCGCCAGAGGAGCCCGCTGCAGAGGAGGAGAAGGCGCCGTCGATTTCGGCCACCCTAGGAGCTGCCGCGACCACCCCTGAGTCCGCCATCGACAGCACATTCGATCGTGCCCATCACCGCCATAGATGGAGCCCTGGTATGCCCCCTGAGCACCCCCACCGAGCCACTAGGGTTAGACCTCGCCATCGACCTGTCCGTCGTCGATGACAAGCCACAGCCGTAGATCCCCCTTCTAATCTAACGACCCACATCGCCCCATACTGCTTCGCGTGTAAAGAGCCGCTGACTGGTGGACCCTCACATCGGCTATTATCTGTCTCTTGAGCATGCTGGCCGCCACCCCGTTTTCTTTCCATGTGACCTATTTAATTCAAACTTAGATTTTTCTATTTAGTTTTGAACTTAGTTCTGTCCCGTAGTTTGAAAATCAATTTAGAGAGATTTACAAATCCAAATGTTGTGATTCAAATTGTGTTAGAAAGCTACTGAAAAGATCTATCCAAGCCCTTTGGATTTAATTCATTTAGAGTTAGATATCTCTCCTAGTAAAAATAACAAAACAGAAGCTTTTGCACATTCAAATTTTTTTATAAAATCAACCATGATAGCTTTTGAGTTGATTCCGACTCTCAAAAATCACATTTAAACATACCTATCTGAATATGTAATAATATTAAGGTTTACATGCAGTGACTTTGGACTAGTACCAAAAGAATGCTAGATAGGTATTTCTAGTCACTTTAAATCATTAAATAAGGAACTTAAACCAAAATAATTGTAAACCAACCCTTAAATCACATTCCCATATGTTAGAATATGTGGTGATGACATGTGTCCACATGATCCCATATTTTAAGCGGTGAATATTAAATCTTAGTTATTTTCAATGAGTAGCAATTACTTTTCTTAAATAAAAAGAATGAAGCTAGTTAATAAAACTTGTGATGCTTGTGATGATAATAGATCATCAAATGTGTGCCTTAGAATGCTAAGTAGCCTAGTTAAGTATTGTTTGGTGATTGTGTACTCCGTATGTATTTATAGACGATAGTACCGACCAAGCTTTCGAGGAGGAGGAGTGCTATCAAGAGGAGGAGGAAGAAAACTTCAACCACTGCACCAACCAAGGCAAGCTAACACTTGCAAGTATTATACTAGCAAGCCACCATTAACAATGCAAGCAAATCCTTGCAATCTAGATAACCCAAGCAAAGATGCTTAGGACATGCTTTAGTTATACCACTTTGACTATTACTACCCCAAGTATTATTTTCCAAGCTTTACTTCCTTTACTTTTACCAATGTCCTTTACTTGTTTTGAAGGTAGCATAAAGAGTATAAAACTTGACCTATTTAGATAACTTTAGATGTCATTCTATGGCATGAGATTAATCCCATCTTTCCACCTTAGTGAACACTCTTAACTTAGTAGTTTAGAGTTAGATAAAAACTTGAGTCACTTTAGATGGGAACACTTGGTGAAAATGAATTGAGAAAACCTTGGAATGATGAGTCATTCTATTGAGATGTTTTGACATGTGTTGAGAAACACAAATGGTTTATGATGATGAAAATGTTGAGGCATGAGCCTTAACCCTTTTACAAAACTGATGGTTGGATTCAGATGCGATAGCATTCCAAATTTGCCGTACAACCACAATACCTGAATTGGGTAAGGCTTAGTCGGAAGTTTATATGCATTAGTATTAGTTCCCTCGCGGGAGCGGTTTGAGCTCAGGCTACCTCTCAATGTTGTCCACCTATGCAGTGCCCAAGATGACAGTTGGTCATGGTTGGGAGGCCATGTTCATAGGAGAGGTGCTTATACTAGGGTGTGTAAAGGAAATGTTATGTTTGATTATCTGCATACTAAGTATGATGATTCAGGGTTATCCCTGACAGATGTATCGAATCTTGTGGTGAAAGTGTACCACCTCTGTAGAGTGTCAAACTATTCGAATAGCCGCGTCATGATTATGGACGATTAGATGGCCATACTGTTTCGTTGTCAGATGCTTTCAAAATAAATTATGAAATGAATGATGAATCTTGACTTGACCACAACATGGTTGTGACTATGACACTAGCTTCCCAACTTAAGTGATTTTAAAAATTTATTTTATCTTTCTTTGTTTCTGAACTCAGCTTAGGTTTCAAACTTAACTTTATAGTTAAACTAAAAGTTAGCACTTTACATTTAGAACTATACTACTTGTTAGTGGTAGTTTGCGAGTACTCATGGCTTTTGTCCCTGGCTATTCTCATGGCCTGACTATGAAGGAGACTACCAAGATGATGGCCAACAGGACGGTTATGATAACTAGGACTATCTGCCTTCGTCAGCATTGCCTGTGCCCCTGAAGATGGACCCCACCGCTACGCTTATCTTTTATTCCACTGCTTATTGTATTAAGACTGGATCATGAGATCCTTACTTGTGTAAGACCTTATGTATGGTTTGTAATGGATGATGTACTGTGATATCCAATCTGTTATGTCTCGCAAAAATGGTAATCCTGGGATTGCGATGTATGACATAACGGGCATCTGGGATTAAAAATCCGGGTGTTGACAAGTTGGTATCAGAGCCATCCTGACCATAGGAGACCCTAGTTAGAATGGACGTCCGAACAAAAACTTAATTTCCAAACCAAAGTGAGTATTTATGAAAAACTATTTCCTCTCTTATTCTTGGGAATTCATTCTTTCTCAAAAATTCATATTCCTCAAAATCCTTACATTACTACTTAAAATTTGACACACTTGATCACTTCACTAATTTCCTCATCCTTAATTCTTTTAGATGGAGACTCAGTTCAGCAAGTTCTACCAGTTGGGAAATGGAGGTCAGCTGATCTTCGAGAGGGATCTGGATTCACTATCAGAGTTACTGGGATGCCCACATCCGGAGTTTCTTGGAGCTCAACTTCCAGGACCCCTAGGAGGAGATTTGAAGTGGCTAGTCACCACTGATCTTAGAGGAAGCATAGAAGCACCAACGTCCGGGAGAATCCAGTTCTCCGTGAGAGAGAACAACTGGCTAGATGGATTAGCCAGGGCAATGCATGAAGCTCTCGCATGTCTATGTGCCCTTAGCGTCAACCAACTCCAAGGAACCCGTTTTGCTCACTATGCAAGACGTGACTTCATGGGAATGCCAATGGAGATGCCAAGTCACCCAGAGCTGAAGCGTCAAGTGGAGAACCTTGACTTCCTACTGTACGATCGTCAGAAGGAGTTGGACAATGCTAGGGAGTTTGCCAACCACAACCATGCCATTGCCGCTCAGAAGGCCCAGACTTTCTCACTGCTTGTCAAGGACAGTCAGTCTCTTCTCCTCCAGTGCGAAAAGAAGGATCGCACCATCGCCCGTCTTCGCAAGAAGGTGGCCAACCTCGAGAAGACCGTCAAGGAGCAAAAAGCTCAGCTTGCAGCAAAGGAGGAAGAAGAGGAGGGTGAAGACATCCAGGGAGACATGGATTCTTACCTCAGCAATGATGATGACTTTCTATAGGAGGATGTTGTGGAGTTCTACACTGACGATGAGGACTCTGACTTCATCGACGATGAGTAGATGCACTAGAGCACTGTCGTAGCATGAGATGTATCGGTCCCACTGTATCGTAGCTTGCAGAATGGTTCCTAAAACCATCTGTTTTCCTTGTTGTGGTGTGAGTGTGTTTGTATCGTGTGCTTGTTTGAATGAATGAAATGAAGATTAGTTGCAAAACCTGAGTCAAACTCAAAGTTTTAGCTTTGAAACCAAAACCATGAATCTTAGAACTTTCCCTCTTACCCCTTTATCTACCTCAATCTTCAGATGACTCGTGGAAACCAAGGACGGAGCAGCTCGTCGCAAGACCCAATGCTGCAGATCTTGCAGAATCTCATCGCAGATAGAGAAGCAAGCAGGGCAGAGCGCCAAGCTAATCTAGCAACACTGCAACAGATCACCCAGATGGCTGTCAACAACCAAGGGCATGGAAATCAGGATCATCAAGGATCAAAGCTGAAGAACTTCCAGAATACCAATCCCCCAATCTTTAGCACTTCAGAGAACCCATTAGATGCAGATGACTAGTTGCAGACAATGGAGAACAATCTAGAAGTAGCCAGAGTTGATGACAATGAGAAAGTTCTCTTTGCCACCCACTACTTGGTAGGAGATGCAAGAGCATGGTGGAACATCATCCGCCTGATGAACCATGGGAAAGTGATGACATGGGAAGCCTTCAAGATCAAGTTCAGCTGCACCCACGTGCCGTAGGGCTTAGTCACCAGAATGAGGGATGAATTCAGAGAGTTGAAGCAAGGCAGAATGACAGTGGTGGAGTACCATGACAGATTACTATCCCTTGCAAGGTATGCACCTGATGAGATCAACACGGAGGCCAAGAAGAAGGAGAGATTCCTGAACGGACTGCATGATGAGATGCAGACTGTCCTTGTCAACATCCACTTCGAGGATCTCGAAGAGCTAGTCGACTCTGCCATTCAGATGGAAGGGAAGATTAACCAGGCAAACGACAACCGCAAACATCGTATGATGCAGCAATCTGGATCCAGCAGTCACTAGAAGTACCGTCCCAACCCCTCACCAGGATATGCACCAAGGAACAATAGTCCCCCAATGTCTCGCCCAAGCTACCCCAACCATAGCGGAGGCAATGCGAAGTTTGGAGGAAACAATCACAGCTCCGGCAACACCAACAATTTCAACCGTGCACCTCCCAAGAGCAACAACAACAACAACACTGCACCCAGAACTGGCAGCAATGATGTGCTTGTGGCAGCTAAAGACAAGTCGTAGATCACCTGTTTCGAGTGTGGAGTGAAGGGTCACTATTCCAATGAGTGTCCCAAAAAGACTGCCGCCACTGCCAATGTGAATGCCCCAGCTCAACAACAGCGTCGTGTTCAACCAGGGAGAAGGTTTTCCCCCGGGAACCCTCACAACCGCAACGGTCGTCTCTTCCACATGAACTCCGAGGAAGCCCAAGAAGCGCCTGATGTAGTGCTGGGTATGTTTTATGTCAACTCAGTTTTAGCAAGGGTATTGTTTGATTCGGGAGCATCACATTCATTTGTCACCGAAGAATTTGCATGCACTAGTAAGATTCACCCAACCAACCTGAAGCATGTCATGATAGTTCAAATCCCCGGTTCAACTACCAAAGCTAGAAAAATTTGCAAAGTTGTGCCTATCAGAATACATGGGATAGATTTTTATGCCAACCTAATTGTACTGGGAACCAAAGGATTGGAAGTAGTACTAGGTATCGACTGGATGTCAAGGCATAAAGGACTGATAGACTATGGTAAGAAGGCCATCACCATGACCAGTAGCTCAGGAGTCACAGTAGAGCATATATCTGAAACCTTACCTCGTCAGTTCAAGTGCAACAAGAGTCTAGCCCTGCTCACCATAGACCAAGTCAGAGTAGTCTGTGAATACCCCGATGTATTTCCAGATGAATTGCCAGGTATGCCCCTAGATAGGGATATTGAGTTCATTATCGAACTAATCCCCGGAACCGAACCCATAGCCCAGAGACCCTATAGCATGAACCCCTCAGAGTTAGTGGAACTGAAGAAGCAGTTAGATTCCATGTTAGCAACAAGCTTGATTTAACCTAGTGCATCACCATGGAGATCACCAGTGTTATTCGTCGACAAGAAAGATGGAGGCAACCGTTTGTGCACATATTACAGGAAATTGAATGACGTCACCATCAAGAACAAGTACCCCTTGCCAAAGATAGAGGATCTATTTGATCAGTTGACTAGAGCTCAGGTATTCTCAAAGATTGATCTTAGGACTGGTTATCACCAACTTAAGATTCGTGCAACGTATATTCCAAAGACCGCCTTTACTACTCGCTATGGTTTATACGAGTATACGGTTATGTCTTTTGGATTAACCAATGCCCCTGCTTATTTCATGAATATCATGAATAAGATCTTTATGAATTTCGTAGATAAGTTTGTAGTTGTGTTCATCGATGATATCCTTATCTATTCCAAGTCAGAAGAAGAGCATGAGCAGCATCTGAGAATCATCCTAGAAACCCTGAGATAGCACCGGTTATATGCCAAGTTTAGCAAGTGTGAGTTTTGGCTAAAAGAAGTAGGATTCCTAGGACATATTGTGTCTGCCGGAGGAGTCTCTGTTGATCCCGCCAAAATTAGAGATGTCGAAGCATGGGAAGCCCCAACCACTCAAACCCAAGTCCGTGCATTCCTCGGATTAGCGGGGTATTACCGCAAGTTCGTCGAAGGATTTTCAAGCATCGCCAGACCCATGACCCAATTGTTGAAGAAGGACAAGAAATTTTAATGGACTGACAAATGCGAAGCTAGTTTCCAAGAACTGAAGAAAAGATTGATATCAGCCCGAATATTGATCATGCCAGACATCAAGAAGCCATTTGATGTATATTGTAATGCATCCAAGATTGGTCTCGGATGTGTGTTGATGCAAGAAGGCAAAGTCATCGCTTATTTGTCTCGACAACTGAAGTAGCATGAGCAGAACTATCCGAACCATGATCTTGAATTAGCAGCCGTAGTTTTAGCATTGAAGACATGACGTGATTATCTGATGGGTAATCACTGTGAGATTTACTCAAATCACAAAAGATTGAAGTATATTTTCACTCAGAAGGAGCTGAATATGAGGCAAGGAGATGGATATAGTTAATCAAGGATTATGACCTTGACATTCACTATCACCTCGGCAAAGCCAATGTGGTAGCGGATGCTCTTAGCAGATTGCCATGTAGGCTAAACACCATGATCAAGGAGAAGCAGCCTAGTTTGTATGAGGAGTTGGAGCAATTTAGAACTGATCTAGTTTGCAAAGGATTCTTAGCTAGAATTGAACTTCAACCCACTTTGATTAGCCAAATCAAGGAAACCCAGAAGGGAAATGAAAGTATCGACGGAATCAAACATCGTATTGGTATAGGGAAGGTACCTGGATTCACTGAAGACGAAGAAGGAGTTCTGTGGTACAAAGGACGTATCTGTGTGCCAGTATATTTGGAGCTAAAGAAAGTTATCATGCAGGAAGCTCATGATACTCTTTATTCTATCCACCCTAGAGGAACAAAGATGTATCAAGATTTGAAAGATCAATTTTGGTGGCACAAGATGAAGAGAGAGATCGGAAGCTACATCGCCAAATGTGACATTTGTCAAAGAGTCAAAGCAGAGCATCAGAGACCCGTAGGACTATTGCAACCATTGCATATTCCGAAATGGAAATGGGATTCTGTCAGAATGGACTTTATCACTAGTTTGCCTACTTCCAGTAGGGGAAATGACTCAAGCTGGGTCATAGTTGATAGACTGTCCAAGGTAGCTCACTTTATACCTGCCAAGACTACCTACCAGAGTTCGAAGCTAGCAGAGTTGTATATTGCTAGGATTGTTAGTCTACATGGAACCCCCAAGACCATAGTATCAGATCGAGGAACCCAGTTTACCTCGATATTTTGGCAAAAAGTCCAGGAAGGATTGGGAACCAAGTTGAATTTCAGCACCGCTTATCACCCGCAAACTGATGGACAGACTGAGAGAGTCAACCAGATCTTAGAAGATATGTTAAGAGCTTGTGTGTTAGAGTATGGATCAAAATGGGAAGACTGCCTTCCTTTCGCAGAATTCTCATATAACAACAGTTATCAAGCTAGTTTGTAGATGGCACCATTTGAGTTCCTATACGGAAGAAAGTGCTGCACCCCTTTGAACTGGTCGCAAGTAGGAGAGAGTCAGATCTTCGGACTAGACATTCTCCGAGAAGCTGAAGAGAAAGTTCACAAAGTCCTTGAGCACCTCAAGACCGCCCAATCCAGACAGAAGAGTTATGCTGACAAGAGAAGGAGAGACCTAACTTTCAATGTCAGAGATTTTGTATATCTCAAGGTTTCACCATTGAAGGGAACCCAACGCTTTAGTCTGAAAGGAAAGTTAGCCCCCAGATATATCGGACCATTCAAGATTCTGAATCTTCAAGGAGAAGTATCGTATCAACTGGAATTGCCCGAAGAGATGTCAGCCATCCACAATGTGTTCCATATTTCGTTACTTCGCAAATGTCTGTAAGTGCTAGAGAAGACTGAAGTTTTCAAGAACATCGATCACCGAGCTGTTGAGATCAACAATGACCTGACGTATCGTGAAGTGCCCATCCGTATCTTAGAGGAAGCCTACAGAACCACCAGAACCAGGAGTATCAAGTTTCTCAAGATTCAATGGAGCAACCATACCGAAGACGAAGCCACTTGGGAGCGAGAGGATTACATTAGGACAGAGTTCCCAGATCTCTTTAGTTCCTAGTTTTCTTTTGTAAATCTCGGGACGAGATTTTTTTTAAGGGGGGAAGGTTTGTAACATCCCAAAACTTCAATCCAAGGTTACTAAGATCCAAATCATCAAAATTAGGGTTAACAAAAACTTTTCCAAGTAAAATTATTAAAGCATTCATATGTGTGTGCATTTAAAATAGGAGTTGTTTTGAATAGCCATGATTAAGTGATCCATTGCTTGTAAAATGATTCTTAGGTGAAATAAACATCATCTAAATCATTCCCAAACAAATCCCAAAGAAAAACAAATCAAAATGAATAAAAGAAAGAAATGGTCATTTGTGCCATTTTAATCAACATGCCTACTTTGGCTATTCCTAGAACTCAAAACCTAACAGAAACAAATATGGATCTTTGCACCCCTTGCTAGTACATGTAATGATGTACCAAGGCCCACTTTGTGATCTGCCAAAAACTTACAAACACTAATTTTAAATGGCATTTGAAAATTTAATGTAGTTCATATGGGAAGATCCCACTTATTCAAAAACCACTCAAATGAGCTCCAATTTCAAAACCCAAGCAACCACAGAGGCTTAAGCATGTGTCTAGAAACTCTACCAAAAATCATCCAAAAATTCAAAACTTGATTTCTTTCGGCCATTTTCACAAACACTTGGTGGACAGAATTCAAACAGAACACAAAACACTATTTGGAGCAGTGTTTGAACCAAATTGGTCTCCCATTTTGCAACCACTTACATCTAGTGCACTCCCCTACCCCTCTCTAGCCCAGCCACCCACTGTGCCACGACCAAATGGTCATGGCCATTAAGGCCGAGCACCATTTTGGGCACCTCACCGGTGACACCGCGCCACAGCCGCCGCCAGCGTCGTCCACCATGTCCAGGAGGCCGCCTGTGGTCCACCTCCACTGCCCAACCAACCCCAGCCCGAGGACAGCAACCAGAACGGCCAAGAACCGCCGCGCCCGGAGACTGTCGGCCATGCCGACGCCGCCCGCAGAGCGTGCACTGTCCCCGTGCAGCCAGACCTCGCCTCGCTCCAGCATTGCCTGTGCCCCTTAAGATGGACTCCACCGCTACGCTTATCTTTTATTCCGCTGCTTGTTGTATTAAGACTGGATCATGAGATCCTTATTTGTGTAAGATCTTATGTATGGTTTGTAATAGATGATGTACTGTGATATCCAATCCGTTTTGTCTCGCAAAAATGGTAATCCTAGGATTGCGATATATGACATAACGGGCATCTGGGATTAAAAATCCGGGTGTTGACAGATGACATGCTTTGGCATGCCTTCGGCACGGTAGACGGCTAAAATCTATGGTTTTAGGGGTGTTTTAGACAAGTACAGACGAACCGTCAGGCCAAGTGTTCAAGAAATATGCTCTCCTTTTGCACATTGCTCCACCATGCCCTCATAAACATGTACTACAAAATTGAGGCATTTTTAAAATTGTTGAAAAAATCACATGTCTACAAAATAGACCGTTTATGCCTATCTGAGAGGGCCATTACTAATAAGTCCAGGTTTTCAATTATTTTTAAATATTCTAAAAAAAACTCTAAGATGTCTATATTATTAGAAACACAACCGTATATTTTTTTGTCATTTTCGAATATATGGTTATACGATTTATATTTAAATTCAAAATTTAATATATTAGGTTGGGCCGGTCCACTCGGAGGATCCTAAGGTAAACTCGGCCATTAGGATAACTGTCTTATTAAACCAGGACTATTTACCTTCCGCATGTACACATTCCCTTAGATCTACCCGTCACCTCATCACATTGCCTCGTCGCATCTGAAACTGGACGGGAGAGAGCTTCGTCAACGACAGTCGCTAGGAGGTAGTTTCGGAGATCCTCGGTCGTCATGGCGCAGGTACGTAAATTCGAAGCCCTGTCAACGATCTATATTTAGGTTAATTTACTGTTCATGGACAACACAGACAGACAATAGATCTAAGAGGACGTAGATCTAATCCTCGCAATTTTTTGTTTCGTCATGAAAAATTCAGATTTATAATTACTTGAATTGTTTGAAAATACAGATCTAAATGTGTTCGTCGTAGATCTAGTCTAGGCTGATCATGCAGGTGCGTTTTAGCATCGACGCAGTTTTAGCCGCTGGCCGCTCCATCTCCCTTTCCATGTAGGCGAATGGCCGGTGTTATCGCATGCGAACTGTGCCCTAGGGAGCGAAAATCAATTGGACGATGGGATGCTCGGCTACTTTTGATTTTCAATTCGTACTGTTTGTATCTCTTAGCGCGCATGTAAAAGTTTAGCATTATTCATGCCATAATATGACATGTGATTTAATTATTCTTCTATATTTCGTTAGGTTCCATTACGTGTTACCGCTGCTGAGATCCATGCTATAATCAAAAGGAAGAAAAAGGCTGTTTTTGTCAGGGGTAGGCATTTTGTGCCAATTTTATTTTGTAAGCAATTGATATATTGGATGTCGCTAATGTGTGCAAAAATTACACTAAAGTCCTGTAATAAAAAGCGAGCACGATTTTGAAGCTTTCCTTGAGTTTGGCAATCGTGTGAAGATGACTAAGAAAGAATTTGATAAACTTGAGCGACTAGTCGTGGCTCACATGCGAAAAGACCTGTTTTATGTATGCACCATCAAAAAATACAATACAGTGAAAAATAAAGCTAAAATGGTAAGCTATTCCGTACGTACGAACTTTTCACATTTATTTGTTTGCATAAATGTGAAATAATTTGTATAACTGGTTTGTAAAATCTATCTGCAATACTTTTCAAGGAGCTTCACCATGAAGCATATTGTTACAAACATTCAATTTCCAGCAGTTATAAAAGCACATTCCAGAGATAGAAAAGTTGCACACGTTAAGTTGGTGATGAAAAAGTCCCAAGTGAATGGAGTATCTAAAGGAGGTGTCATGATTATAACAAACTGGATGGACATTGTCAGGCAGAATTCGTGTTCTAATTCCGTCATGGGGATGATGGTACTACGAAGCTACTGGTTAATCAAGTGTGAAATCAACCTCAAATTCGTGTTCTAGTTCTATATTATGCTTATATACTCTCATGTTTGTGAAACACTTATGTAACGATTATGACTTACTTAGTTCGGTCTATATGAAATTATTAAGTAATCATCATTTCATGTTATGTTCACAATTGTTGATGCTTCATTTGGGTTTCTCGCCGTGAACTCATGTTACGGTTTTGCATCTAGGTTTATCCAAACCTTTTCTTATGTCGCTGATCTTTCATTTTGGGTTTTTTCGCCGTGAACACATGTCGGTGATCCTTCGGTAGGACCCGTGTGCGCCATACACATCCTTTACGATGTACGTATTAAAAGTTCTTTAAAGATAGGAGCAACACTCCCATCGTATGAAGTTGATTCGATCTGTTTATTAATTAAAGTTCGTATTGTGCATATCAAATTCGGAAAAACCCTAAATATGGTAGGACATTAAAGAATACAATAAAACACTTAAAAATACGAAAAAACGCATAAAAATAGAAAAAAACAAGCCACTAAAAAGTAATAACCCGGTAGGCCCAATTAACTACCTACAACTGGCCCAATGTCGCTGTAATCATGGAGGGCGTAGTTATCGGCACGTCGATCGTCCATCAACCCACGACTCAACCTAGGTAAGCCGCCTCTCACCGCTGCCTCCATTACGAGCTGCCCTCGTCGTCCCACATTGCCGCCTCCCTTCTCCACCCCCTCTCTTCTATCGTCTAGGGATCGATGCCGCCTGTCACCACTTCATCCTTGTAGGACTCCCTTTCACCGTCTCTCATTCATGCCACCCTTCGCCGCCTCTTCTCATCTGTCGTCCAGGTAATGATTCCATGTCTCATCGATTGTTTGTCGTGTATACAATCTGCTCATATAGGTTTATGGGAATCTGCTGTAGATTTAGATGGAGAAACATTAACACATTCTCTAAATGATTCGTGCAGAATGGAAGATTTAGATGGGGAGATACTCTGGAACTACATAAGATGGGAAGATTTGGTAGCCGGCTTTACAAGCGTGCAACGTGCGAGATTTACCAGCACTTCTTTGCGGCCGATGTTGGACATGCCACAAATCACGATGTGGGAAAACTTAATCAGATTCATCATTGAGTTGTTCAATCCATCGTCTAGCACTTTTGTCATAAAAGAAGGATCAGGAGAAATAGTAGAAACTTGTGAGGACATAGAACATATTTATGGTTTACGTAACCAAGGATATTCTGCATTTCAAATTATAAAGGAAGATGGTCAAACTAATATGCATAACATACCCTCATGTTTTCTCAGCAAGTCAAGCGGTAATATAGTGATAAGAGATTTGATTAATGACATAAAGACTAAGAAGGCGTCCGATGACAACTTCATCCGCAAAGCGGTTCTTGCGCTAATTGGTCTTGTCATAGCCCTATCGAGTAACGTAACTGTACCCAAGACCTTCTACTATTTAGTGGAAGACGTTCCTCGTATTTTTCAGATTAACTGGAATTACTTCACACTAAAGTTTCTCATAGATAGTTTGAAGGATAGCTTTGTAGGATCTACTATGAGAGCATGGCTCGAAGGAAATCTAGGTCTAACACAGGTATATATGTTAAGTCAAACAATCATCAGTTTTTATATTCAACTCTCGATGTAAAACTAAATTTATTTGTATGTACAATTTTTTTGCAGTTTTTTTACTGGGAGGAGTTGGTGATCGTTGATGATCCTACTTATATTCCCCCCGTGTCCATTCGGCCACTAATGAAAAAATGGACAGAAGACGAATTAGAAAGGAGATGCTGCTATGATTATAAGAATGGTCGAAGCCTCGGAAACAACGTTAAAGTGATGGTAGTCAGTTTAATCATTCTTTTGATATGCTACCATACATAGCTCGTGTTTGTATTTGTAATTTGTATAATTTGTTCATTTTTGTATCATGCAGATCTGTAATAATATTAGGGAGCAATATAAGATAAAAGAGTGTGCAAAAACCATCAATGAATGGTGAACAGTCAAGTTCAAGCAAATGGGTCAGTAACATGGACTTCCTATTCGAACGTATGACGACAGATTTGAAAAATCACATGGACATGAAGATAACACTTATACCGCAGATATGTGCAGAGGTGATACGATCTATATTTTATGTGTTGTTTCATGTTGATGATAACGATACTACACTATGAATGAAAACTCAGTACTTAATATTTTTTGGTATGCAGGAGGTTCTAAAATTGTTAAATACAAATAGTATCATGTACAAACCAACTGAAGCATCACAGTCGGACAAAGGAGGAGATGGTGAAGATGTAAAATCTGTTCCCAGTGAATCACAATCAGGCAAAGAATTTGTCTATAAACATGGTAATAAAGAAGCCAAGATTGATGACATTCTGAGAAAAACGTCGGCTAATTCTGAAGCAACTATTGCGGATGATCCATTTGGTGGTGACAGTTACGTCACATCCTTGAAGGAAAAACGTATGCCAACGACTGCTGTTGACATGTCAATAAACACACCAGACCACCTTCGGAAGATGGATGGTACAAAGGAGAATCCGTGGGACGTAAATGAAAATACCAAGTCTGGGTCGTCATCGGAGGTACCGTCATGCATTCTTGGTACTCAAAAGGATACACCAAATAGTGCACAGAGCGGTGTCGTGCAGAACGATACACGCAATGATATGACATCTACCGCGGGGAAGGAAAGATGCAACAAAGTGTGGTAATTCTATTGATAGCGGCAAAAAGGAAATTGACAATGGTCTAGGCAAAAGGAAACGTGTACCCAAGGGTAATAGTAAGTATGGCTCCCCATTATTTGAGCGACAGAAACAACTGAAACCTAAATCAAAAAATACGAAAGGTATAATGCTTTATAGATTTCATTAATTATTTTTATTCAGCAAACAAAATGGTTCAACACGGTAACTTGTGTGTTTTCATAAATGTTATGCAGTGATGTTATTTGAACAGCATGATATTGGGAAATGTTACACTATGTTAACACCTACTAAAATAGAAGGTGTTGTGAAATATGTTTCAACTTTGGTGAAGATCCCCAAAGAAGCTGTAAAAAGGGCGTACCAGAACACAGATGAGGCCATCTTGTATTTGAAAAATCTTAACGATGTCCTTATAAAAGAATGGCTTAGTACTGCTGTAAGTAATTCGCTAACCTATTATTGTTATTTTACAAAAAAAGCAGTATAAACATGCAATCATTGTACAACTATTATTTTTAGATACTTGATGCCTACATTCTAGAGCTGGCTCCCCGTCTTGACTATGATCGGCACATATGTGGACCATTGAGGTCAATCTATCTTATCAATGAAGCCATTAAAATGTACAAAACAAAAAAAACTTGAAAAAGTTTGACGTAGAAGAAGTGTCAAGACCAGGAGCTGTAGGAAGAGTTATGAATGAATATTTTGCGCGTGACGAGGTAAACAATGTTGTTTTATAAAGTTAATGTTGTTGTTAACTATTTGGAATCATACATATTACATGCTAGTGATCTTATTTTGTAGGCATATTTCCTCTGAATATACGCGGGAAACATTATGTGACAGTTGTAATGCATAACAACAAGAAGGGGTTCCAAGTCCTTGACCCTAAGTACAATTTAACCTATTCGCATGCAGTTATGGATGACTTGGTATTATCTACTTTTCTCATTAAAATCATGTTATCTTTTGGCGTTTCACTAACTCTTAACCTTTTGCAGAAAGCACAAATTGCACTAGACATATGGTGGACAAACAAAACTACACCCAAACAATTTCCTAACGTCGATACTTGGCCTATTAAAAAATATGAAATTGGAAAGCAAGATGATTCGTAAGTACTTTTGAATCATATCACTTTCACACTACTAATGTCGTAAATGAATTTTATTTTATCCTATATGGCAGCAACTCATGCGGATTATGGGTATTGCAATGTCTAGAGCACTGGGATGGAGATCGTATGACTAAGAATATTTCTCAGGTCTATACACTATTCCTTTGTATAGTCGTAAAAATCAATATGGTTATAATTCAATTTATAAACTCTTCTATATGGTACTGCAGACAACAATCGAGGAATCAAGAGGACCTACCGTTGCAACGGTTCTTCTGTCTAGAAGAAACAAACTAGAGGCTGTGAAAAGGAAAGTCAGATCAGTGATTAATAACAGTGTACCTTGAGAATTTACTAGTCCATGTAGGTTTCCATACCTGGTAAATTCATATTGATTTGTAAAACAGTTTATTGTTTGCATTTTATGACAATAGTCCATATCCTGTTGAGTCGGATCAACTCAAAACTAAGAAATGGTTTGGTTGTTTAACTTGTTTGTTTCGACCCAAATTAGTTGTTCACGTTGAAAAACTAGTTATTTTGTTTCAACCAAGCGCCTTTTAATATACATAGCATGCTCTGCATATTTTAATATATTTAGCTTGATCTGCATATTTCGGTGAAATCAAACTAGAAGGGCGCGAACAAAGTATAAAAACAACGAGATAGATATAATATAGGAGAGGGCATCCCTTACAACATAGAAAGCATACATAGAGGGGCATATATGCCCAAGCAAAAAACATGAAAATAAACACTATAGATGGTAGTGAACCCTAGCACAACAGTGGTTCACTACTTGGACTCTCTCCCCCCTCTTGCTCTTGCTCCCCTCCTCGATCCCATCTCCTTGGCGCTGCCCCAACCCTTACTCTTCCTCAGTGTTGTACGGGAGAGTGTGCATCCCGTTGTTGGTGGGGAAGGTATTGTCGAAGTTCGTGAAGATTTTGAAGGTGGTGAAGAAGATCAACTCGCACCCACACCAGTAGACCTCGCCGAGGAGAAGATATGCATCATACTGGTTGGTGAAGTGCACCGTGAGCCCTACCACAAGGCCTCCGAGGGCATAGTGATCTTCGAGGCGGAACATGGCCGGAGAGCCAAGTCGGAGGTGGCAATAGCCGGCGCTAAGGAAGGCGTGGGCCAACTCCCTCGGGGACCTCAACCTTGAGTTCGCCCATACTTGGAGGGACCCCTCAACAACGACCCCGGCGAGGTAGGTCATCTCTGGCACGGTGCGAGGCGGACGGAAGGTAGCACCATTGAACTGCATGGTGGCGGCGGGCGATGGATCTTGCTAGGTGGCAGACGGTGGACCTTAGTGAAGAAGAAGGGCTTGGCAGATGGATGTGGTAGAGTGTAGGAGAGGATGTTGTGGAGATATGATAGTTTAAATAGCCTGGAGCGCCGCTTGAACAAGATCGGTGAGTACATGACGCGTCGGATACTCTGTGCGTGTATTGGTGCGAAACGAGGCGTGGCCGTATCCATCACGCGTGTCGTCTCGGTTTCCATGCTCTATGAATCGCTGCATCGCTAATTGATGCACTGATTCAACGAGTCTGAAACGAGCGCAGTCGCTGTGTCGTACAGTATGAAACGAGCGATGCATGCTACGTCGATCGATGTGTCCGCTCAGCTGTGCACCCATGCATTCATCCATGGTGGGGACATGACCTTTTCCATGCATGCGCCATGCATGCGCCATGCATCATCGTAGCCTGTCTATTGCACATCGATCCAACGACCGCTCCATTTCAACGTGTATTAATGAGGTGGGTCTTTTCCATGCATGCGCCATGCAGCATCGTAGCCTGTCTATTGCACATCGCTGCAGCCTCGTAGCCTAGCTACTTGCACGTCTTTTTTTCCTGTGAATTCACACGGGCGTGTCGCTCGGTCAGTCACGCGCCAAACAATTTCACATGGGGCGCAGCTTTCTGTCACACGCCCGTGGAAAATAGTCAATGCTCCTCGATACCGTGCGCCCACGCCTCCTCGATACCATGCGCCCGCGCCTCCTCGAAACAGTGTGCCTTAAACACGAGGGGAGAACGAAGCGACCACGACACGCCCATATATCTGCCCCTCGACATCTCCCTCTCTCACTCGCTCGTACCCATCCATCTAACCGCTAGCCGCCACGTCCCGCCACCACTCAAAGCAAGCGCTCGCCGCCCCCGCCCCCTCCCTCGCCAAGATGTAGTTCAATGGCCCGACGTACCGTTGCCCCGCCACCGTGCGGGAGACAGAGTGGCCGCACGGCTGGGTTGTGGAGAACTGCCTCCGCATCTGGGCCATCTCGAGGTGGAGGGGACTGCTGGAGCTGGCCCGCTTCTTCCTTGCTGCCGGCTACCGCCACCTCCCTCCCGGCACTCCACCCATGTTCCAGATTGAGCAGCAGTTCGATGGTGCCAACAGTAACAACAACTTCTGCATCGGCCTCTTCGTCACCTTTGTCAACCACTACGACGCCTACCACCTCCTCGGCCAAGTGTTCTGGCGTGGATGCAAGTTCATCGTGTTCACGATGTACAATGTCTTCACCGACTTCCACGGCATCTTCTCCATCAACAGTGCGGCCCACTCTCTCCCGTACATCATGGCGGAGGATGATGAGGGGTATGACGCGTAAGGAGCGGCCAAGGAGGAGCCAGGGAGTGGCCAGGCCGGAGGAAGAAGAAGACAGTGTCGTGTCGTGTCTGTTCGTGTCGTGTCGTGTATGGTTCGACTTGCTTTTCTACTATGCAATGGTTGCTAATCGTGTTTTATTAATATATGTGCTTATAATTCGTGCAAAAACACACTTGTGCATACTACCAAAACGGGTACACAAGTGCATAAAACAAAAGGCTCAAAATGTGATAACAGCTCGTGCTTCAAAAGGTTGGAAAAAATATCGCTACAATTATCATCAAAAAGGAACTACACAAGTGCATAAAACAAAACTGTTAGTGGGTTTTTTCTTAACACTGACGAACTGAAGAAGCAAAACAGAGCAGCTAATAATAATTTGCCCGATTTCAAGTTGATTTTATTTAAGCCAAAGCCATAGACCATAACATCCATGTCAGTGGGTTCTAGGATAACAAAGCATCATGATTTTTACTCGAACACTGATTGCGTTGTCTAACGACCAATGATCAGGAGATAAACAAACAGAGAGAAATTACAAGGACGTCGCTCTCCTTCCAATTCCATGAAAAAACGTCACACAAGAGCTATTTGCCCGAACAAACATCAGCAGACTATAAATGTACATCACAAATACATATTTTCACACGAACTGTCTAAAAAATAATTTCCATGTATGATACTTGAAAAATGACTACCCTTACTGCTGTAGGACATTCCTGCACGAGATGACACACAATATTAGATAATAAAGTTTAATAAAAATGTAGGAAATATATCAAGCTAATTTTCAAAACCGTACATGGGATGATATATGCATTTTGGGTTCTTCCTGTTATGTCCCTCATGTTGCCAAGCGCTACACACCCGCTTCTTCCGCTCTTTGTATCCTAGCGGTCGACCGTTTTTGGTCATGGGAGAATGTTTCTTGACTGGAACTTTCTTGTTTTGCCGCGCACCCTTGGTGGACACTTTTTAGGATCACCAATATCAAACTGTTGGGAATATGCCCTAGAGGCAATCATGTATGATGTTATTTCCAATGTATTCATAAAGTTATTATCCATGTATGAACTACTGATATATATCATTGAGTATGTGATTCGATTGTGGAACTATATATTCATGTTGTTTATACTGATTGTCCTTGGTCATTGAGGTTGTGCTGGACACACAACTTAGACTAATGTGAAAGTCAGCTGATGACTCGGTTCCACTTGTCATGGGCATAGAGATGCTCTTCCGACTTACACGGATTCGGCTAAAGAGTTTAGCGAGTTGGACTGACCCATATCGAGATACAACGAATAAGTCGTCATTTGTATATCCCAATCAATGTAATCCTTAGACCTAAGGTTGTTGCACAATCCGAGTTGAGGATCACCGACTTAGGATTACAAAGCGTTGTTCTGTCACTAAGCGCTTATAAAAGGCGGAGTTGAATTCGATGAGAATTAAGCTGCATGATGTGAATAACCAAGATGGGATTTTGCCCCTCTGTTTGGAGAGATATTCTCTGGGCCCTCTCGGAAGATATGATTCGGAAAGCATGTCCATGCGTGACTCGGTTAAGTGTTAACCGAGGCGACCGACTAAGAGTTAGTCGGATGAATCACTTATCTCGGATCGAGAAAGAGAGTCGAACTATTTAAGGGATGACAAATATTCGCCTATAGTTTGACAAGGTTTATCGTGAGGCTAAAGGGACTCAGACGAAAGTCGCATTGGAAGGTATGTCGTCATGACTCTTTGGTACTTGGGAGTTGGCACGTTCTGCTAGGAGCCGCTACCAATTGATCGGTCACGAGTGAGACTCGGATCGTGTCCGGGTCACCATGAGCCTGTCGGGTCACACACTTAAGAGCGGGAGCGTATTTGTGTTAGACCCAAAAAGGAAACGAGCAGAGTCAGTGAGTTGGACTCGTGGTGACTAATATAGGTCTTTTAGTGAATGGGCCACAAGTGAGTGGAGCCCACTTTCACTCCCTATATAAGCTGGGGAGCAGGTGCTTAGAGCACACGGTTAGGTCACTCCATGTGTTGGAAACCCTAGCTCCAGTCCAGTCCTGTCAAGTCGCTGCCGTACCAGACCTAGCAGTCCATCACCGGCGCTCCTCCTCGTATGTGTGGATACTGGCGAAGGTGTTGTATGTTCAGCACTTCGACGATTGTGGCTCGAAACGGATCATGAGGACTGCACTGCATCAAGCGACGTGCTTCATCGATTCCGCAACCGCGCGTCTAGTGGTAATTCTCGTGGCCTACTACCTCATCTAGATCTTGGGATCACCGCATAGGAAAAAGTTTTGTTTTTCTCTGCGTGGCCCAACAGTGGTATCAGAGCGTTAGCTTCTGGTTTTAGGCTCGAGATCGTGCATATGTGATATGCGGTTGGCGTTAGATTAGATCTAATTGCAATTTTGGTGGTCGATCTCTGAGATAGATCGGTTTTGTACAAAGTTGATTGGATCAACTGTACTCGGGGGGAATGGATGATCTGGTTTCCGTGATCAAACTGCTAAAGTCGTGGAACGACATACCCCTACCGGTTGGCTTCCGCCATCGGGGTAGACTGTGACACCTAAACCCGGATGCGGTGATCGAAGATCAAAGAGTTTGGTCCAATCGGAGTCCGGATCAGATTTGGGTAAAATTGTTTTATCCAATGATGAAATCCATGTCCAGAATGCAGATGAGATCTGCGTTTTTCAGAAAAATCGTCGGGACCGCTGGCTTTGCCCTGTCGTAGCGCCTTAGATGTTGTTGCGAGTTTCACAACACCGGTAGATATCCTATCTATGCATACCTTGTTTTTGCAGGATGATGTTGTGAATGGTATGGCTTATGTGCATGTGATGTGTGTAATCCATATGTGATCTGCGTATCACGGTTTTTGTCAGCCGGCTGGAGCCTAGGTGTTGTCATTTTATTGTATAACGACCTACGTGTTGGATGCTCTATGTAATTTACATTACTAACTAGTGTAGCTGTTTGGAGAACCCGGATGGCATGCAAGTCGGTGTACAAGTCGGCTACATGGAGTAAGACGGCACGTGACAAGAGTTGACACGAGTTGGATTACAGGTTTTGTGGAGATGGAGATCGCCATGAAGAGAGCCATACGATTTCACATTATAATTGCTTTATTTTGTGTTATTGTTATGTCTCTGTTTTACCTCTATTAGATAGTTGGTAGAAAGTTATCCCTCAAAGAAGGTCTAGTCGGTTTCTCTGCCAGTGCTACACCATCACAAATCGGACATTTTTGGTAGTGGGCTCATAAAATTGAGGTGTTATCAATTCTTTCCGACTAGGTGGGTTCGAGTCGGACTCTTACAGCGGAAGCACTTGGTAATCTAGACGGGTCTATCACAACGGTTGTGGGACTCGGGGAAAAGTCGGATGGGAGCCGGGGCATGTGATGCCACCCATCCAACAGGAGTCGTATGAGATACGATTGACAAGGAGTTGTCTACCTAGATCACTTGACGGCTAGCGGTGATGCTAAAGCTCACTAGTCGACTTGCTTATTTAGGGTCCTGAATCACTGAGTAACCATCAGAGGGGCGTTGGTTCTAGTGGGAGCATAAATATTAAAGTGTTTAATATGCTTGCTCTTTTATGGATACATGTCTTAAGTGTTTTGCATATTTTCTGTTGTAGATCAATGGCACCTAGCAGAATCCCTTAGATTTCCAGTTTTGCTTTGAGAGCCATCTTAGAGAAAGATAAGCTAAATGGAACTAACTTCACCAACTGGTATCGTAATCTGAGAATTGTTCTCAAGCAAGAAAAGAGGGACCATGTCCTAGACAACCCACTTCCAGATGAGCCGAATGAGAATGAGACTGTCGCAACCACCAATGCCTACTATCGGATTTGTGATGAATCCATGGAGATTAGCTGTCTTATGCTTGCTCACATGGAATCGGACTTGCAGCAGCAGTTCGAGAATGTTGAGGCCTACGATATGATCGAAAGCCTCAAAAGTATGTTCCATGCTCAGGTAAAGACTGAGAGGTATCAAGTCTCTCAGGCCTTGTTGAGCTGCAAGCTTAAGGATGGTGATCCACTGAGTCTGCATGTGATCAAGATGGTTGGTTACGTGCAGTCTCTAGAAAGGCTAGGCTACCCCATTAGCGAAGAGTTCGCTACAAACATAATTCTGAACTCTCTTCCTAGTGCGTATGGTCAGTTCATATCGAACTACCACATGCATGGTATGGATAAGAAGCTCACTGAATTACATGGGATGCTCAAGAAGGCTGAGGCGGATCTCAAGAATGGTGCCAGTCAAGTGTTGATGGTATAGAATAAGGCTAAGTTCAAGAAAATTTCTTGGACTAAGAAGAAGAAGGCTAAGTCAGGAGGTAAGGCTGAGGACCCGGTCCAAAGCACTTTCTCAGGGACTAAGCCATCTCCTACAGCCGGATCCACTTGCTTCTACTGCAAGGCGGATGGCCACTGGAAGAGGAATTGCAGCAAGTATCTGGCTGACAAAGCCAAGATCGGAGGTGTGACTTCCGGCTCAGGTACGCTTGTTTGCAATGTTATAGACATTTATCTTGCTGATGCACCTGGTAGTTCTTGGGTATATGATACCGGATTAGTTATTCACATCTGCAACTTGTTGCAGGGACTGGTAAGAACTAGGAGCGTGGCGAGAGGCGAGGTTGACATTCGAGTCGGCAACAAAGCGAGAGTCGCTGCGTTGGAAGTCGGCACAATGCAACTTCATTTACCTTCCGGATTCTTAATGGAGCTGAATAATTGTTATTATGTTCCAGTGCTTAGTCAAAAGATTATTTTTGCCTCATGTTTGATGAGACAAGGCTATGAGTCGAATATTAAGAATAATGGTTGTTCTTTATATTTGAATGATATGTTTCACAGCTTTGCACCCGTCTAGGACGGGTTATTTATTTTGAATCTTGATAGTGAATCTGTCTATAACATAAATGTGAAAAGGTTAAAACGAAATGATCTGAATATGACTTACTTTTGGCATTGTCGGCTTGGTCATATAAGTTGGAAACGCATGAAGAAGCTCCATGATGATGGACTCCGAACTTCGTTCGACTTGGAGTCGTTCGAGACATGTGAATCCTGCCTACTCGGCAAGATGACCAAGACACCTTTTGCAAAGAGTTGTGAAAGGGCGTCCGACTTATTGGGACTAGTACATAGTGATGTATGTGGCCCAATGAGCACGACAGCTAGAGGTGGTTATGAGTACTTCATTACCTTCACTGATGATTTGAGTAGATATGGATATATCTACTTGATGAAACATAAGTCGGAAGCCTTTGAAAAGTTCAAGGAATTCCAGAATGAGGTACAAAATCAACTTGGCAAGAAAATAAAGTTTCTTCGGTCAGACCGAGGAGGCGAGTACATGAGCCATGAGTTTGATGACCATCTGAAGAGTTGTGGAATAGTTCCCCAGCTCACTCCTCCAGGAACGCCGCAGAGAAACGGTGTATCGGAAAGGAGGAATCGGACCTTGTTGGACATGGTACGATCAATGATGAGTCGGACAGATCTGCCTTTATCATTTTGGGGTTATTGTCTAAGCGCAGCGTTCACACTAAGCAGTACCATCAAAGTCGGTAGAGAAGACACCGCATGAGATGTGGACTGGCAAGAAGCTGAGTTTGTCTTTTCTTAAGATTTGGGGTTGTGAAGCTTTTTTCAAGCGACTTCAGTCGGACAAGCTTATAGCTAAGTCGGATAAGTGTATTTTCATAGGATATCTGAGGGAAACCTTGGGTTACTACTTCTACAATCGAGAAGAGGGCAAAGTGTTTGTCGCTCGGAACAGTGTCTTCCTTGAGAAAGAGTTTCTCGTCGAGTCGGTGGAGCGGTGCAACTCAAAGAAATTCGAGAGGTACCGGCCGATGGCGAGTCGGCAAAAGCCTTGGAGGTTGAGCGGTCGTGGTACCGAGCGAAACAACACCGACATCGAAGATCGGCCAGATTGCGAAGTGTTCGTGATGTGTTCTTGTTAGATGTGATGGGCGGCAATTTATTCGAGCGATGGTGGGTTCTGATTACGAGTCATGGCTTGGAGCCATGAGATCCGAGTTAAAGTCCATGGATGAAAATCAAGTTTGGAACTTGGTTGATCGCGGACGGTGCAAGACCCGTCGAGTGCAAATGGGTCTTCAAGAAGAAAACTGATATGGATGGAAATGTTTCTATCTATAAAGCACAGCTTGCCGCGAAGGGGTTCCGACAAGTTCAAGGAGTTGACTACGATGAGACTTTCTCTCCCGTGGCGATGCTTAAATCAGTTCGGATCATGTTAGCTATAGCAGCCTATTTCGACTATGAGATATGGCAGATGGATGTCAAGACGGCTTTCCTTAATGGAAATTTAACCGAGGACGTGTATATGATACAGCCCGAGGGTTTTGTCGATCCGGCTAATGCTGACAAGGTATGCAAACTTTGGAAATCCATTTATGGGTTGAAGCAAGCATCTCGGAGTTGGAACATTCGTTTTGATGAGGTAGTCAAATCGTTTGGCTTCATAAAGAGTGATCATGATTCTTGTTTATACAAGAAGTTTAGTGGGAGCAAAGTAAACTTTCTAATATTATATGTGGATGACATATTACTGATTGGAAATGATGTCCAGATGTTGCAAGAGACCAAGGGATCATTGGAAAGGAGTTTTTCGATGAAAGACTTGGGTGAGGCGACTTACATACTAGGAATCCGGATCTATAGAGATAGATCAAGGCGGCTCATTGGATTGAGTCAGAGTACATATTTGGACAAAGTGTTGAAGAAGTTCAACATGGAATCATCTAAGAAGGGGTTCTTACCGATGTCCCATGGTGTAAAACTTAGCAAGACTCAGTGTCCTTCGACAACTGATGAGCGAAGTCAGATGAGTGCGATTCCGTATGCTTCTACAGTCGGATCCAGCATGTACGCTATGATTTGTACTAGGCCGGATGTTTCCTATGCTCTAAGTGTTGTGAGTAGGTACCAGGCTGACCCTGGAGAAATCCACTGGGCAGCAGCTAAAAATATCCTCAAGTACTTGAGAAGGACTAAGGATATGTTCCTGGTTTATGGAGGTGAGGATGAACTCAGTGTAAGGGGTTACACGGATGCGAGTTATCTCACTGACTCGGATGATTCTCATTCACAGTCCGGATATGTGTTTGTGATAAACGAAGGGGCTGTGAGCTGGAAGAGTTCCAAGAAAGAGACGGTGTCTATGTCTACGACAGAGGCTGAGCATATTGCTGCCTCAGAGGCGGCAAAGGAAGCCGTTTGGATGAGGAATTTCCTCATGGATCTTGGTGTGCTTCAAGGCTCGTCCAATCCGTTAGACGTGTATTGTGACAACAATGGTGCTATTGCACAAGCCAAGGAACCTAGACAACACCAGAAGAACAAACATATACTCATGCGGTACCACCTTATTCGCCAGTTCGTGGATCAAGGTGATATCAAGTTATGCAAGGTACACACGGATGCAAACATTGCGAATCCATTGACAAAGCCACTTCCACAGTGATGTCTACGCACTTCTATTCTTGTAGACAGTTGTTGGGCCTCCAAGTGCAGAGGTTTGTAGAACAGCAGCAAGTTTTCCCTTAAGTGGATCACCCAAGGTTTATCGAACTCACGGAGGAAGTGGTCAAAGGTATTCCCTCTCAAGTAACCCTGCAATCAAGATACAAGAAGTCTCTTGTGTCCCCAACACACCCAATACACTTGTCAGGTGTATAGGTGCACTAGTTCGGCGAAGAGATAGTGAAATACAAGTGGTATGGATAATTATAAGTGGTAATGGTGATACAGAATAGCTTGGTGGCGTGGAAAAGACTAAAGTAAAACTGAAATAAAGATGTAAGCAAGCAAACATGTAACAGATCTAATAGCAAACGGTGTTTCAGTGCTTAGAAACAAGGCCTAAGGATCATACTTTCACTAGTGAACACTCTCATATAAACATCTTCTCTTTATGATACTACTCTTAACTACTCTCCGGTTGGACACTCTAATCGATGGTAGGGCTATAACAGCACACCTCAAAGTCCATCTTTCCCATCTAGAAAACCCCACACTGTCACCTTGAGCACTAGATGAGTCCAACAAACACCACAATTTCATAAAGACATCCAACTCCAAATATAACTCATAACAAGTATTTGTAATCTCTAGCCTAAGTGCCACCATGGTGTGCGCGCTGTCACTTTCACACACATGGGGAGAGCAGAGATCTATTAAAGCACTTGAGTAGCAAGGTAGATCTACTAGATTACAAAGCTCATGACCAAAACAAGATCATGTATAGATAGAGAGATGAACACATAGCTACCGGTAGAACCCTTAGCCTCGAGAGAGAACTACTCCCTCCTCATCATGGGAATCAGCAATGGTGATGGAGATGGCGGTGGAGATCGATGGAGATGGATCTGGGGGCACTTCCCCGTCCCGGTAGGGTGCCGGAACAGAGACTTTCTGTCCCCGCGAATCTCCCTTAGGTGGCAGCAGCGCTGCCGAACTTTTCGTGGCTGGAGGCAGGACGATTTAGGGTTTTGGCATCGGGAGGTTTCTTATAGGCCAGAGGGCAAGGTCGGTGGAGTGCCAGGGGGCCCACACCACCTGGTGGCGCGGGTAGGGCTAGCCCACGCCTGGGGGGTGTGGACAGGCCCTGGCCCTCCTCCGTCTCGTATTCTGGATCCATGAGTCTTTCGGTAAAATAGGAACTTTGGCTTTTGTCCCGTCCAATTCTGAGAATATTCATTTTCTGACTTCCTGGAACCAAAAACAGCAGAAAACAGGCAGCTGGCATTGTGGCATCTTGTTAATAGGTTAGTCCAAGAAATCATATGAAAAGTACTCCAAAGATGGAACAAAACACAAGAAAGTAGATAAAACCAAGCATGGAACATCAAAAATTATAGATACATTTGCAATGTATCAACATCCCCAAGCTTAACTCCTGCTCGTCCTCGAGTAGGTAAGTGATAAAAAGAAAGAACAATTTTTAAGGTGACATGTACCATCAAAGACTTGATCAAAGTATTTGCAAAACATTCAAAGCTGGGATAATAGTACTTCAATCATAACATGAAAGACAAAGTTCTAGCAATAAGCAAAGAAACTATGATGCAACATGAAAAGGCACAAACAAAAGATTCATGAATAACATGCTTTGCAAGACGTTTGTTTGTTTCACATAAAGAAAACATAGCATAATAGTATTCAGCTTGTCCCTCAATAGAGTAGCAAATATAAATGCATAGGACACCTTCAAAGTTCATAAGAGTGACTAGATACAATAGTTTAAAACAAGCAATATCAAGTTATGCATCAATCAACTAGTCTTGGGACAATGCACATAGAACTAAGAATGGCCACTATGCTCTCAAAGTAGGTGCATAAAGATAGAAGGTGGAGACTCAATATAATGGTGGAAGAAAGGCCTTTTGTAAAAGGAAGTAGGGATTCAAGTCTCATAAAGAGCTTCCAAAAATTATGGTACTTAATAGCTTCCAGCTCTCATTGCCCCTATCATAAGCATCTTGAAGTGATTAAGGTTAAAGTGAACAAACTATGGTGTACATGCTCAGAAATCTCATGTCCCTTGTATACGAGGGCCGCTCCTCATGCTACTCAAGTTTAGTCACCGGTAAGTTCTTATCATTGTAAGTACATGTGTATCATTGAGAACCGCCAACGGGGTACCCCTTGCCCGATGATACGGAAGAATCCCCATATCAAAATGACAAGGCAAGGCATAACAAGCATCTCAGCATTCTTCTTATTTACCATGGGAATATGGTGCTTTTTTCTCTCTTTCCTCTTTTCATAGTATCTCTTTTTTTTTCTTTTTTTTCTCTTTTTTCTCAATATAGGACTCTTTTTTTTATAAGAAGAATGCTTCATAGATAGCTCATTATGGTTACGCTGCAGGTTTCCACCATGTCAGCATGGATTAGACCAGCGGCCCAGGCGTTTCTCTAACACATATACATAACTCTATGGACTTACAAGCTCCCCTTTCATTTCACACCGACGACATCCATATACAAAAGAGCATGATATCAAGTAGGTACAAGTACCCACGCAATGTTGAAAGTGTTCCCCATGAAATCATGGTTTTGCTAATTCCCAACAAATAAGTGCAAGCATATACAACATAGAAGACACAATGGTTCAAGTTTATTAAGGGCAAGTAAAGTAAAGTGTGCCTTCAAGTTCGTGAGAGCTTTAATCACTAGTTTTCTCATAACAAGTGGAAGGTAAACAAAAGCATGAATATACTTTGAATAGCATAAGCTAGTAGGTAGGTATAGTGGACTCTTTGGAATAACTTGGTTTAGGGAGTTGGATGCATGAGTGGAACTCATACTTTGTTGTGGAGGCTAGCAAAAGACTGGGAGCGACAGACTAAGAGAGCAATAATGGCCATAATCATGCAGAGCGACAAAACATCATTGATCAAAGCATAAAGTGATACTACAAGTTGAAAACTAAAGGATCATAAAGGCTATGGTGACTTGAGATAGTCATAACATGGTGTGAGCATGTGCCAAGTCAACCCAAATAAAGCATCAAAGGAGAATACCACTATACTATGCTTTAATATGCTAAAACAACGCATGATTCATCCAAGGCACATTAAGAAATCTCAATTGTTTATAACAAGTCATGCTACAGCAAATAATACTAAGCATAAAGCCAAAACAATATCAAGCATGGCAGGACAAAGCATAGCCACAGTCAAAAACAAACTCTTTTTACCACATAAGCATGAACTTTCCTACTCTTTTCCAAACCAAACCAAACTAATTGCAAACCAATGTATGAAAGAGGGGGTCCAACCAATTTATTCAGAAAACTAAGCAAACCAAAGCAAACTAAAACCAAAATGAAAATGAAAAAGAAGACGCTCCAAGAAAAACACAACCGTGCATGAAACAATAAAAATGAACCGTTTGGAAGAAACCTGGAATTTTTATTGATGAAGAAAGGGATGCCTTGGGCATCCCCATGCTTTGACACTTTTACTTCTTGGATGTTTCTTGGGGTGACACGCGTGGCATCCCCAAGCTTGAGCTTTAGTCCATCCTTCATCTCATTACTCATTCCTTCCATACACCTGAAATTTTTCCCTTCATACAAAACTTCACACAATCTCATTAGCAACATTAGTGCACTTAAGATAAATAAGTCTCAAGGTTCAGTTCTAACACCAAATAAACTTCCATTAGAACCCTAGATACTGTATCACTTCCCTCAAAAAGCTCAAATCCCCAAAAGAACTCAAGAAGGAACCAACAAGAAGCAAATGCAGAAAATGGCAGAAATCTGTTAAAACAGACCAGCAGGTAAATACAAATTTTTTCGAAGTCCTTCTGTTGCTCAAATCAAAACGTGTTGAACTAACGAAAGTTAGATAACAACCTGGGGAAGACGCACAAAAATTTACAGCTCAATCCGACATACAGAGCTCTCTCACGAATATTTACGGTGAAGCACAGAAATCTGTTTCGGGACAGCAACTTTCCCAATCATTACTTCTCTCTCATTAGAGGTTACTCTTGGCACAAAAAGGAAATAAAAAGGATAAGGAGCGGTTATTACTGAAGTAATAACTTCCAAGACTCAACTAAAACTTTTGGGTTATCTCCCAATAAGTACTTTTCTTTAACGCCTTTAAGTTAGGCATGATAGTTGGAGAAGCTGCTCACATAAAAACAAACTATGAATTGAAGTAAAAGAGAGCATCAAAAAGCAAATTCAAAGCACATTTAAGTCTAACCCACTTCCTATGCATAGGAATCTTGTAAAGAAACAAGTCATGAAAGCACAAAGCAACAAGCATAGGAAAGCAAAACAAGTGCAACTTCAAAATTTTCAACATAAAGAGGGGAAACCTAATATTATTGAGATGCATAAAACCATGTTTCCCTCTCTCATAATAACTTTCACTAGCATCATGAATAAAATTAACAATATAACTATCACATAAAACATTCTTATCATGAGCCACATGCATATAAGAATTAATACTCTCCCCATAAGCATAGTCATTCTTATTAATTGTAGTGGGAGCAAATTCAACAAAATAGCTATCATTATTATTTTCATCACCATAATCATCAAATATAGGAGGCATATTGTAATCATAATTAATTTTCTCCTCAATAGTAATCATCATATATTGGAGGCATAGTATCATCAAAGTAAATTTTCTCCTCCATGCTTGGGGGACTAAAAATATCATGCTCATCAAAACCAGCTTTCCCAAGCTTAGACTTTTCCATAGCATTAGCAATAATGGTGTCCAAAGAATTCATACTAACAACATTGCTATTAGCATGCAAATAAAGTTCCATAGGTTTTTTAATTTTCTCTTCAAACAGTTCATGTCCTAACTCAAGATAAATACTCTAAAGCTCTCTAATTTTTTTGTTGTTTTCCTTAAGCCTAACTAGTGAAAACAAGAAACAAAAAGACAAAATTGCAGAATCTAAAAGAAATAACTAAGAGCACTCACACCGGAGGATGTGAGTACATTTTACCTTACCTCCCCGGCAACGGCGCCAGAAAATAGGCATTTGCCGTGGGAGGTTCTTCTTCTTTAATCCTCCAGTGTGAATACCTTTTACCTTACCTCCCCGGCAACGGCGCCAGAAAATAGCTTGATGTCTACACACTTCTATTCTTGTAGACAGTTGTTGGGCCTCCAAGTGCAGAGGTTTGTAGAACAGCAGCAAGTTTTCCCTTAAGTGGATCACCCAAGGTTTATCTAACTTAGGGAGGAAGTGGTCAAAGGTATTCCATCTCAAGCAACCCTACAATCAAGATACAAGAAGTCTCTTGTGTCCCCAACACACCCAATACACTTGTCAGGTGTATAGGTGCACTAGTTCGGCGAAGAGATAGTGAAATACAAGTGGTATGGATAATTATAAGTGGTAATGGTGATAGAGAATAGCTTGGTGGCGTGGAAAAGACTAAAGTAAAACTGAAATAAAGATGTAAGCAAGCAAACATGTAACAGATCTAATAGCAAACGGTGTTTCAGTGCTTAGAAACAAGGCCTAAGGATCATACTTTCACTAGTGAACACTCTCATATAAACATCTTCTCTTTATGATACTACTCTTAACTACTCTCCGGTTGGACACTCTAATCGATGGTAGGGCTATAACAGCACACCTCAAAGTCCATCTTTCCCATCTAGAAAACCCCACACTGTCACCTTGAGCACTAGATGAGTCCAACAAACACCACAATTTCATAAAGACATCCAACTCCAAATATAACTCATAACAAGTATTTGTAATCTCTAGCCTAAGTGCCACCATGGTGTGCGCGCTGTCACTTTCACACACATGGGGAGAGCAGAGATCTATTAAAGCACTTGAGTAGCAAGGTAGATCTACTAGATTACAAAGCTCATGACCAAAACAAGATCATGTATAGATAGAGAGATGAACACATAGCTACCGGTAGAACCCTTAGCCTCGAGAGAGAACTACTCCCTCCTCATCATGGGAATCAGCAATGGTGATGGAGATGGCGGTGGAGATCGATGGAGATGGATCTGGGGGCACTTCCCCGTCCCGGTAGGGTGCCGGAACAGAGACTTTCTGTCCCCGCGAATCTCCCTTAGGTGGCAGCAGCGCTGCAGAACTTTTCGTGGCTGGAGGCAGGACGATTTAGGGTTTTGGCTTCGGGAGGCTTCTTATAGGCCAAAGGGCAAGGTCGGTGGAGTGCTAGGGGGCCCACACCACCTGGTGGCGTGGGTAGGGCTAGCCCGCGCCTGGGAGGGTGTGGCCAGTCCCTGGCCCTCCTCCGTCTCGTATTCTGGCTCCATGAGTCTTCCGGTAAAATCTGAACTTTGGCTTTTGTGCCGTCCAATTCTGAGAATATTCATTTTCTGACTTCCTGGAACCAAAAACAGCAGAAAACATGCAAATGGCACTGTGGCATCTTGTTAATAGGTTAGTCCAAGAAATCATATGAAAAGTACTCCAAAGTTGGAACAAAACACAAGAAAGTAGATAAAACCAAGCATGGAACATCAAAAATTATAGATACATTTGCAATGTATTACACAGCCGAAGCATGAGGCGCACCTGAGAGCTATGGGCATTAGATGCCTAGACATGTGATGTCGGATGATTGCCTCTAGTGCAAGTGGGAGACTGTTGGGAATATGCCCTAGAGGCAATCATGTATGATGTTATTTCCAATGTATTCATAAAGTTATTGTCCATGTATGAACTACTGATATATATCATTGAATATGTGATTCGATTGTGGAACTATATATTCATGTTGTTTATACTGATTGTCCTTGGTCGTTGAGGTTGTGCTGGACACACAACTTAGACTAATGTGAAAGTCAGCTGATGACTCGGTTCCACTTGTCATGGGCATAGAGATGCTCTTCCGACTTACACGGATTCGGCTAAAGAGTTTAGCGAGTCGGACTGACCCATATTGAGATACAACGAATAAGTCGTCATTTGTATATCTCAATCAATGTAATCCTTAGACCTAAGGTTGTTGCACAATCCGAGTTGAGGATCACCGACTTAGGTTCTGTCAAAACGCTGTTCTGTCACTAGGCAGTTATAAAGGCGGAGTTCGGGTCGACTGAGAATCAAGCTGCATGATGTGAATAACCAAGATGGGATTTTGCCCCTCTGTTTGGAGAGATATTCTCTGGGCCCTCTCGGAAGATATGATTCGGAAAGCATGTCCATGCGTGACTCGGTTAAGTGTTAACCGAGGCGACCGACTAAGAGTTAGTCGGATGAATCACTTATCTCGGATCGAGAAAGAGAGTCGAACTATTTAAGGGATGACGAATATTCGCCTATAGTTTGACAAGGTTTATCGTGAGGCAAAAGGGACTCAGACGAAAGTCGCATTGGAAGGTATGTCGTCATGACTCTTCGGTACTTGGGAGTTGGCACGTTCTGCTAGGAGGCGCTACCAACTGATCGGTCACGAGTGAGACTCGGATCGTGTCCGGGTCACCATGAGCCTGTCGGGTCACACACTTAAGAGCGGGAGCGTATTTGTGTTGGACCCAAAAAGGTAACGGGCAGAGTCAGTGAGTTGGACTCGTGGTGACTAATATAGGTCTTTTAGTGAATGGGCCACAAGTGAGTGGAGCCCACTTTCACTCCCTATATAAGCTGGGGAGCAGGTGCTTAGAGCACATGGTTAGGTCACTCCATGTGTTGGAAACCCTAGCTCCAGTCTAGTCCTGTCCTTTCGCCGCCGTACCAGACCTAGCAGTCCATCGCCGGCGCTCCTCCTCGTACGTGTGGATACTGGCGGAGGTGCTGTACGTTCAGCACTTCGACGATCGTGGATCGGAACGGATCATGAGGACTGCACTGCATCAAGCGACGTGCTTCATCGATTCCACAACCGCGCGTCTAGTGGTAATTCTCGTGGCCTACTACCTCAGCTAGATCTTGGGATCACCGCGTAGGAAAAAGTTTTATTTTTCTCTGTGTGGCCCAACATAAACTGGCTTGCTTGACTTGCATCTGCATTTTCATTAACTGAACTATGAGGACCATATGCTCTGCATTTATCATACCCTTGTCTTCTAGAAATAATTCCATCAATGGTACTCTTCAGAAGATCGTACTCCGCTGTGTCATTGCATGCAATATGCATAGATTGTGAGTCCAACACATTTATACTGCTCTATTTTTTCTGCTCCTCTGGCCCAGACCAACCCCGGCCAAACATATCGCTCGTGCGTCTAGCAGGCAACCCAAACCTGGCATTTTTAGTGAAATGCCGCAGACCACAGCAGTCTGGTATTGCAGCAAATTTTCAGTGATTGAGCATGCAAAGTATGTGCTGCAAGGGATCCCTTTGCGAATCAACCTTCGGCAGCTGCACCTTATAATTTCTAACGAGTTGGGAGTGTATTTCACGTAAAACTTGTTGTCAAGATTATTTTTCCATGCGACGACAAAGGTGTACGAGTAAGATCCTAGCTTTTTTTCTAAAATCTGCATGCCACCAATCTTCGAAATGTCACCTTGCAAAATATAGAACACAGCTGGAGTAAAGACTGTCGCAGCAGCTACCTCTAGTTCTTTGAAATCAGTAACTGGCACCGGAAATGTCTGTGAAGCAGTGCAATCATTTTTGGCCTCCTTCTCACGGAGACGTGCGATGGCATTCTCGTAGTGACTAACCATGTCCACCAAGTTCATTTCCCCATCAAGGTGGAGGTGAAGAGACGAGTTTAAAGTTTCACTCCTCTGGTTGCTTTTCATACCCAGCCAGAACACTTCTGAAAGATACGCGGCGGCCCATAATCTCTTCTTTGTGTACATTCACTTAAGCCAATTTGTAGTTTTGGGTGACGTCCACTTCCTAACAAAAGCGTGCCATCGCTGCTCGAATACTTGCTCCGACGTGGTGTAATATAGAAGAGTCCTAAACTCGTTTAGTGACTTGTTAGGTAGGTGCATCTCCATATTTTTTTTCAACGTGAAAGCTGCAAATACGATGGTATACACCAGTAAGTACTTCATCCACAGCGGAGATCATCGCGGCATCTGCATCCGTGATTACTGCCTTTGGCTTCTGCTGGCACATTGCTTTCAAGAAAGTCCGAAGCAGCCAGGCATATGTTTCTTCGGTCTCATTTGGTAGGATGGCACATCCAAATACCATTGTTTTATGGTGATTGTTCAAGCCGACAAAGGGAACAAATGGCATTCTATACTTATTCATCTTGTATGTGTTGTCAAACACAATGACGTCACCATAGTCCTGGTAGTCCCGACATGATTGGGAATCGCACCAGAACAAGTGTTGCAGATGGCCTTCATCTAGCGTGTAATCATAAAAAAAATCAGGGTCCCTCTTTTTTCTCTCCGCCATGATGCCCAAGGTTGTGTTAGCATCAACCTTATAAAGCAGCTTCCTCTTCTCCCTTGAGCACATGTTGTACAAATCCTTCCTTATAAATCCCACACTGGAAAATGAACCACCAGAGTTGCTAATCATTGATCGCATGATGATATGCTTCCTAACCCCCATGTCACACTGTGATAATATCTCAGCTCTTTGGGAGTCATTGATCTTCCTATGGGACCAAAGAAAAGGGACTTCATCCGGTCTCGCTAACACATGATTGTGAGTGTCATCAAAACTTTGAACGATGCAAAGACCAGTTTTTTCATCAAACTTCACCACCATACGTGCCTTACAGTTGCACCTAGACTCACCTGTGAGCCTATATTTGCGGCCTTCCATTGTCAGTAACTTCTTGTCACGTTTCCCTTGCTTGCAACACACAAAGCGCCTTAGACGGACAAGTCCATCATCAAACCGCCTCACTTGGTGCTTCCTATTGCTGAACCCATGATCTTTGGCGTATCTGTTGTAGAAAGAATAGGCTGCTGCTTCACTATCAAATGTCATTTCCATTATCTTGCAATATAGTTCTCTCTTATCATCAGGATACCCAGTGTCATTGGTACATTTATTTAAACTCTCGGTCTTATTACATGGTGCCTGCTACAAATTCAAAACCTAGCCATTAGAACTATATTAGTATGCATGTCAGTTCGTTGATTGCTAAAAAACAGCCTATAAATAATACCTCACTCATGTCAACGAACATATCAAAATTTGGTGCATCTTCACAATCATCATAATTACCCATCTCCAAGTCTGATTCACCCAAATAGTCATACTCCATACCAGAGTCATTTGTTACCTGAACAATTTAGCAATATTTAGTATATAATTGCATCATACGGTGCATGACATATAAAATTTTACACCACTACACATACCTCAGTATCAACAAACATGTCCATTTCTTCATGATTGTTAAGGCCATTGTGGAAATCGTCGGCATAGACAATCTAAATAAATCAAGCTAATGTGTCCTCATGTGGATATCACCCCATGTGGATATCATATATTATTTAAATTAACATTTAAATATCAAATAAGAAGCTAATCTGTCCTCACATCAAACTCTTCTTCGCTCCTGCCGTCTTTGGGATGTGTATTGGCGGAAATGGAATCATCACCGACATGCCCGATTTGATCATCTTTCATACTAGATCTAGAGTCCTCCATCTCCTCTATCAGTGATTGCTCCACATTGTTAGAATCACCAATGCTATGTGTATCTAACAATTACTAGAGACGAAGCATGATCATGGGGTGAACTTACAAGATTGGAAGATAAAGCTGGCGATTTGGATTAGAAACCCTAGTGACGAAGACGCCGAGCCGCTGGCGTGCCTTCTACTTTCGAGGATCTACGGCGGCGGACGCGAGGATCTACAGCGGCGGACGCGAGGATCTACGGTGGCGGACATGGGGTAGATCGGTGGCGTCGAGGGGAAGCAGATCCGTGGGTACGAGCGACCGAGTTTTACCAGGCGGCAGAGAAGAGAAAGCTTCAGTTACGCCGAACAATGGTGCATGCATGGACGTGGGAGCTAATCGCGGTGATTAGGTCTAGGTGGACCCCACGTGGGGTCGTGCCGTACAACATCGTCAGTCCTTGTATACAGATACGAGACTATACTAGGCTTGGATATGGGTTCCGCCTGGGCCAAAAAAACGAAGCCAACAAAACACGCCGGACTAAAATGCCCCTAGCAGTTCGGGCTTCCTCCTAAATGACGGTGCGCACTAAAGCACTCCTCAATCAAAGAAACCAAGAGTTCACTCCTGACGTCCTCTCATCATAAGATACAAAGATATCAAAGGTTTGTTGATTCTTGGATCGGTCTGTTTGCAGGATAACTCTACCCATGATGTACACCATCATAGCCCGAGCTTCAGCAACAGCGCTTCTAGGACTGTATTTCAGGCTTCCAGCTGACCAACAATTCAAAAGCAAGTTGCGGTGCATTAGAGACATTTATGGTATAGTCCAGGGAGCTGGTTACATTGGGCCAAGTTCCTGAACTTCCTCATCGTTGCCATGTTGAGACAACTTGTTGTATGTGTCTTCCTTGAAGACAAGTTTCTTGTGCATACTATGCTCCCAAACTACCATTACATGATTCATCATCTTCAATCTTGAATCCTAAGATCCTTGCTAGTAGGAGAACACGATACGTAGGAAACCACCTCCACTCCACTGTTCTCAATTTCTCATCCCCCTAGAAACCAATGTGGAATCCAAATCCACTCCACCCGTGCCAACCCATGGCTTCCTGGATCCCGACAACTTCGCGAGGGAGGAGGCCGCTGGAGCACAGCAAGTGCGTACTTGCATGGTTGCCTCTAATGTAGCCTCTGCGAGATCTTCACTACCAAGTCCATGGCTGCCACAGAAGCGACTTCCCCTCCCCTCGCTCTGCTGCTCTGCGTTCTTCTCCATCCCCATCCCCACTTTTTCTATGCATGCTAGTAGGAGTCTAAGCAATGGAGTTGCTGACGTTCTACGTGCCTGGTCGGGAGTCCATGATCGCGGTGCCGAGATTGGGATGCCTTTTTCCATGGCGCCCTAGCAGGAGTCTAGGCAATAGTATTGCTACTATTCTACGCCGCCTGGTCGGGAGTCCATGATCGAGGTGCTGAGATCACATCCAGCATAAACAAACCAGAAAACAACCGTTGTCCTGGTCAATCTCGTCTCCTTTTTTCGGTTTTCTTCGTGGTCATGAGTCATGACCCGTGTAGGAGACGCTTCTCGTTTTCATGGTGGTTGATCTCGTGTCTCGAATCTCGATCGATCTCACATGTATATATATGGATCGGGGTGAGAGCGCCCGCTAGGAAGTCCTTAACCGCCGTATCGATGTAGAGTTGTTTCCTTCCGCGGGTGGAGGTAGTGTAGGCAAAGGCAAAGCCAAACTTGACATACGAACAATGGACGTGTGATACGTCCATTTTGCATCACTATTATATGTCTTAATTCACTATTATTCATTGATATATTTCATATTGAGAGGTGATACTTATGTTATTTCATATGTTTTTGCATGGTTGATGACTTTTGGAGCATGGACCGCTGATCGCAGGATTACGATGGAAAAGGTCTGTTTGGAGGCAAAATTCGCGAAGATCAGAAAATCCGGAAAATATACGGAAAATCCTATTTTTCCAGAAGACTAAGGATGCCAGAAGACGGAGTGGAGATGGGCCATAGGGGGCCCACACCACCCCCTGGCGCGGGCAGCCCTAGGCCGCGCCAGGAGGTGGTGTGGCTGCCCTGGCCCACGTCTGGCTCTCTCCTCTGGCGTATATCATCCTCCCGAAACCCTAAGACTCGGAGAGCAACCACGGAAAGATTCCCCTGCCTCTGCGGGGCGGAAAACACCAAGAGAGAAAGATCTCTCCGACAGATAGATTTCTGCCGGGGGAATTCCTTCCCGAAGAGGGGAGATTGTCGCCATTGCTGGCTCGTGGTTGATGTAGAGCTCGTTGGGAACCCCAAGAGGAAGGTATGATGAGCACAGAAGCAAGTTTTCCCTCAGTTATGGGACCAAGATTTAATCGAACCAGTAGGAGCAAGGAAACACCCCAAAGGTGTTACTAGCTGAGCTTTGGCAGGGCGCACTACCGGTGCTAGTAGCAACATGGAGACCTGCACAACACAACCACATAACATTGTCCCCAACTTGCGATGAGGTTGTCAATCTCACCATGTTTTGCGGAAAACAAAGGATTAAACGTATCGAATGGAAAGAAGTAAAAGTTTGCAGAAAGTAAACACAAAGCAGTAAAAGATTGTAGATTGTATGTAAAGTAAAGGACTGGGATCCATAGTTCACTAGAGGTGGCTCTCCTTAGATAGATAACATGTTGGGTGAACAAATTACAGCGGGGCAATTGACAAACACCGAGAAAGCAATACATGCATATACTAATCATCTTGACTCCTCTGAGACTTGATTGGGCATTACAACATAATACATAGACCGCCATCCAACTGCATCTATGACTAATAATCCACCTTCAGGTTATCATCCAAACCCCCTCCAGTATTAAGTTGCAAGCAACAGATTATTGCTTTACGAACTACGTGTAAAGTAAACAATACAATTGTTCTATGAACAAAGGATCGTTGTTTTCTCCCTAGTAGCAACAACACATCTAGTACCTTAGAGATTTCTGTCACTTCCCCAGATTACCAGAGGCATGAACCCACTATCGAGCATAAATATTAACTCTTGGAGTTGCTAGCATCTACTTGGCCAAGATAGCTACTAACAACGGAAAGCACGCAAGATCTCAAATAACAAAGACATGATAGAATCAATAATCAATCTGAAATAGCATCTCAATATCCATCGGATCCCCGCAAACACAACATGTATGGATTACAAATAGATGATCTTGATCATGAGCAGACTCACATGATCTAAACATGAAAGCACAAAGGAGGAGAAACCAGCCATCTAGCTACTACATGGATCCGTAGTCCAAGGATGAACTACTCACGCATCACACCAGAGGCTTGCATGGTGATGAAGAAGGCCTCCAGGGTGAATTCCCCTCTCCAGCAGGGTGCCGGGAAGAGCTTCAGATCCCTCCCGATCTAGGGATGGAGATGACGGCGGCTACAGACTCTTTCGTGGATTTTTGATCGGGTACCTAGGGTTTTCGTCCCGAGGGCAACTTATAGGCGGAAGGAGAGGCCGAGGGGGTGCCGGGATCCACCACACCACCCCCTGGCGCGGGCCAGGTGGTGTGGTTGGCCCCTGGCCCCTCTCCGTCTCGTATTCTGGCACTTAATCCCTTCCGGAAAAATAGGCACTTTGGCTTTTGTCCCGTCCAGTTCCGAGAATATTCATTTTCGACTCGGAACCAAAAACAGAAAGTAAAATTTGGCATTGTGGCTCTTGTTAATAGGTTAGTCCAAGAAATCATATGAAAAGTACTCCAAAGTTGGAACAAAACACAAGAAAGTGGATAAAACTAAGAATGGAACATCAAAAATTATAGATACATTTGCAATGTATCAACATCCCCAAGCTTAACTCCTGCTCGTCCTCGAGTAGGTAAGTGATAAAAAGAAAGAACAATTTTTGAGGTGACATGCACCATCAAAGACTTGATCAAAGTATTTGCAAAACATTCAAAGCTAGGATAATAGTACTTCAATCATAACATGAAAGACAAAGTTCTAGCAATAAGCAAAGAAACTATGATGCAACATGAAAAGGCACAAACAAAAGATTCATGAATAACATGCTTTGTAAGACGTTTGTTTGTTTCACATAAAGAAAACATAGCATAATAGTATTCAGCTTATCCCTCAATAGAGTAGAAAATATAAATGCATAGGACACCTTCAAAGTTCATAAGAGTGACTAGATAAAATAGTTTCAAACAAGCAATAAATGTTTATGCATCAATCAACTAGTCTTGGGACAATGCACATAGAACTAAGAATGGCCACTATGCTCTCAAAGTAGGTGCATAAAGATAGAAGGTGGAGACTCAATATAATGGTGGAAGAAAGGCCTTTTGTAAAAGGAAGTAGGGATTCAAGTCTCATAAAGAGCTTCCAAAAATTATGATACTTAAAGCTTTCAGCTCTCATTGCCGCTATCATAGGCATCTTGAAGTGATTAAGGTTAAAGTGAACAAACTATGGTGTACATGCTTGATGAAGTATAAGTCAGCAGTCTGATGTCCCTTGTATACGAGGGTCACTCCTCATGCTACTCAAGTTTAGTCGCCGGTAAGTTCTTGTCATTGTAAGTACATGTGTATCATTGAGAACCGCCAACGGGGTACCCCTTTCCCGATGATACGGAAGAATCCCCATATCAAAATGACAAGGCAAGCAGACAACGAGCATCTCAGCATTCTTCTTATTTACCATGGGAATATGGTGCTTTTTCTCTCTTTCCTCTTTTCATAGTATCTTTTTTTTCTCTTTTTTCTCAATATAGGACTCCTTTTTTTATAAGAAGAATGCTTCATAGACAACTCATTATGGTTATGCTGTAGGTTTCCACCATGTCAGCATGGATTAGACCAGCGGCCCATGCGTTTCTCTAACACATATACATAACTCCATGGACTTACAAGCTCCCCTTTCATTTCACACCGACGACATCCATATACAAAAGAGCATGATATCAACTAGGTACAAGTACCAAGTGCAATGTTGAAAGCGTTCCCCATGAAATCATGGTTCTACTAATTCCCAACAAATAAGTGCAAGCATATACAACATAGAAGACACAATGGTTCAAGTTTATTAAAGGCAAGTAAAGTAAGGTGTGGCATCAAGTTCGTGAGAGCTTTAATCACTAGTTTTCTCATAACAAGAGGAAGGTAAACAAAAGCATGAATATACTTGGAATAGCATAAGATAGTAGGTAGGTATGGTGGACTCTTTGGAATAACTTGGTTTAGGGAGTTGGATGCATGAGTGGAACTCATACTTGGTGGTGGAGGCTAGCAAAAGACTGGTAGCGACAAACTAAGAGAGCAATAATGGCCATAATCATGCAGAGCGACAGAACATCATTGATCAAAGCATAAAGTGATACTACAAGTTGCAAACTAAAGTATCATAAAGGCTATGGTGACTTGAGATAGTCATAACATGGTGTGAGCATGTGCCAAGTCAACCCAAATAAAGCATCAAAGGAGAATACCACTATACTATGCTTTAATATGCTAAAACAACGCATGATTCATCCAAGGCACATTAAGCAATCTCAATTGTTTATAACAAGTCATGCTACAGCAAAGAACACTAAGCATAAAGCCAAAACAATATCAATCATGGCATGGGAAATCATAGGCCATAGTCAAAAACAAGCTCTTTTTACCACATAAGCATGAACTTTCCTACTCTTTTCCAAACCAAACCAAACTATTTGCAAACCAAAGTGTGAAAGAGGGGGTCCAACCAATTTATTCAGAAAACTAAGCAAACCAAAGCAAACGAAAACCAAAACAAAAACGAAAAAGAAGACGCTCCAAGAAAAACACAACTGTGCATGAAACAATAAAAATGAAGCGTTTGGAAGAAACCTGGAATTTTTATTGATGAAGAAGGGGAATGTCTTGGGCATCCCCAAGATTTGACGCTTGTACTTCTTGGATATTTCTTGGGGTGACACGCATGGCATCCCCAAGCTTGAGATTTAGTCCATCCTTCATCTCATTACTCATTCCTTCCATACACCTGAAATTTTTCCTTCATACAAAACTTCACACAATCTCATTAGCAACATTAGTGCACTTAAGATAAATAAGTCTCAAGGTTCAGTTATAACACCAAATAAACTTCCATTGGAACACTAGATACTTTAGCACTTCCCCCAAAAAGCTCAATTCCCCAAAATAACTCAAGAAGGAACCAACAAGAAGCAAATGCAGAAAATGGCAGAAATCTGTCAAAACAGACCAGCAGGTAAAGATGAATTTTTTCGAAGACCTTCTGTTGCTCAAATCAAAAAGTGTTGAACTATCTAAAGTTATATAACAACCTGGGGCAGAAGAACAAAAACTTACAGCTCAATCTGACGTACAGAGCTCTCTCAGGAATTTTTACGGTGAAGCACAGAAATCTGTTTCGGGACAGCAACTTTCCCAATCATTACTTCACTCTCATTAGAGGTTACTCTTGGCACAAAAAGCAAATAAAACGGATAAGGAGAGGTTATTACAGAGGTAATAACTTCCAAGACTCATCTAAAACTCTTGGGTTATCTCCCAACAAGTACTTTTCTTTAACGCCTTTAAGTTAGGCATACGAAGCAAAGAAAGAATCAAGTGTTCTCAAATGAAGAAGCATTAAGATCAATACCAGAAATATTTTCAACAAGGCAAGGTATATCATCCAAGTAAGGTCTAGAGGATCCTCTCTCAATGCTCTTAGGTTCACTATTCTCATCAAAAGGGTTTGCAGGAACAATCCAATCAAGATTCTTTTCTACGACATCATGTATTGCTACTAGTTTGAAGGGTATTGGTATCTTAGGTTCCTCCCTATTAGGTTTGGTTTTGTTCATCTTTTCTCGTGTACCAACCACATCTACACATGAGCCTAGTATATTGAAACGTTCAAAAACTTTTCTAGCTTCTTTGGCAACCTCATAGCACTCCTTAAACAAAGTTTCTAGAATAAAATCCCTCTTTTCATGGTCTTCAATTTCTTTAAGCTTGAGAAACATTACTTGCATTAAGGGGTTGAGGTTAACAAACCTAGCTTCTAACATGTGAATTAAAGAAGTTGCAGCAATCTCATAGTTTGGAGCAAGTTCTACAAGGGATCTATCCTCAGTATCTTCATGCTTACTAACACGATTAAAGAATTCTTCAATGTTATCTTTCCCAATTATAGAACCACTACCAATTGGAAGGTCTTTCTGGGTGAAAGTAGGGATCAACATGGTGAGCTAAGGGAGAGGTGACTACTAAAGGAGATTTAATTTTTTTTGTGTTTTTCAAATAAGAAAGCAAACAAGCAAAACTAATTTTTTTTTTGTGTTTTTTGAAGAACAAAACAAGCAAACAAAGCAAAAAGAAACTAAGAAAAACAAAAACAACAAAGTAAAGTGATTGGTTATGAGAGACTCCCCTTGTGAAGATGTCCGTGACTCTCCGGCAACGGCGCCAGAAAAATCTTTGCTGGCTCATGGTTGATGTAGAGCTTGTTGGGAACCCCAAGAGGAAGGTATGATGAGCACAACAACAAGTTTTCCCTCAGTTATGAGACCAAGGTTTAATCGAACCAGTAGGAGCAAGGAAACACCCCAAAGGTGTTACTAGCTGAGCTTTGGCAGGGTGCACTACCGGTGCTAGTAGCAACGTGGAGACCTGCACAACACAACCATACAACTTTGTCCCCAACTTGCGATGAGGTTGTCAATCTCACCGTGTTTTGCGGAAAACAAAGGATTAAACGTATCGAATGGAAAGAAGTAAAAGTTTGCAGAAAGTAAACACAAAGCAGTAAAAGATTGTAGAATGTATGTAAAGTAAAGGACCGGGATCCATAGTTCACTAGAGGTGGCTCTCCTTAGATAGATAACATGCTGGGTGAACAAATTACAGCGGGGCAATTGACAAACACCGAGAAAGCAATACATGCATATACTAATCATATTGACTCCTCTGAGACTTGATTGGGCATTACAACATAATACATAGACCGCCGTCCAACTGCATCTATGACTAATAATCCACCTTCAGGTTATCATCTGAACCCCCTCCAGTATTAAGTTGCAAGCAACAGATTATTGCTTTACGAACTACGTGTAAAGTAAACAATACAATTGTTCTATGAACAAAGGATCGTTGTTTTCTCCCTTGTAGCAATAGCACATCTAGTACCTTAGAGATTTCTGTCACTTCCCCAGATTACCAGAGGCATGAACCCACTATCGAGCATAAATACTAACTCTTGGAGTTGCTAGCATCTACTTGGCCAAGATAGCTACTAACAACGGAAAGCATGCAAGATCTCAAATAACAAAGACATGATAGAATCAATAATCAATCTGAAATAGCATCTCAATATCCATCGGATCCCCGCAAACACAACATGTATGGATTACAAATAGATGATCTTGATCATGAACGGAGCTCACATGATCTAAACATGAAAGCACAAAGGAGGAGAAACCAGCCATCTAGCTACTACATGGATCCGTAGTCCAAGGATGAACTACTCACGCATCACACCAGAGGCTTGCATGGTGATGAAGAAGGCCTCCACGATGAATTCCCCTCTCCCAGGTGCCGAAGAGCTTCATCCCTCGGTCTAGGGATGGAGATGATGACTCTGAGACTCTTCGTGGATTTTTGATCGGGTACCTAGGCATCCCGAGGGCAACCTATAGGCAGAAGGAGAGGCTGAGGGGGTGCCGGGAGCCACCACACCACCCCCTAGCGCGGGCCAGGCCTGGCCGTGCGGCCAGGTGGTGTGGCTGGCCCCTGGCCCCTCTCCGTCTCGTATTCTGGCACTTGATCCCTTCCGAAAAAATACGCACTTTGGCTTTTGTCCTGTCTAATTCCGAGAATTTTCATTTTCTGACTTTCCTGGAACCAAAACAGCAGAAAACAGGCAGCTGGCACTTTGGCTCTTGTTAATAGGTTAGTCCAAGAAATCATATGAAAAGTACTCCAAAGTTGGAACAAAACACAAGAAAGTGGATAAAACTAAGCATGGAACATCAAAAATTATAGATACATTTGCAATGTATCAGCCATCAACACCACCATCAAGCTGGACTTCATTGGGATCATCATCATCATCACCACCAGCATCATCACCATCAGCACCCTCATCACCATCTCCATATTGCTGTAACAATTGCGTTTAATCTTGCATAGTTCATAGGGGAAACTTTCCCGGTGTTGATTACTCTTTGTAGTGAACCATTGAATTATTGTTTATGTTCAGATTGTTATAAATCATTATTCCATCTCTGATCATGATCCATATGATGTCTTGTGAGTAGTACGTTTTGTTCTCGAGGACATGGGAGAAGTCATGTTGTTAGTAGTGGAGTTGTGTTGAGAAAAATTCAATAGTTTGATATTTAAGTTGTGGTGTACTTCTTCTAGTGGTGTCATGTGAACATCGACTACATGACACTTCACCTATATGGGCCTAGGGGAATGCATTGTGTATTTGGCTACTAATCGTAGGGGTTGCCGGAGTGACAGAAACCTGAACCCCCGTTAGGAAACCATTGCACAAGGGACGTAAGGGTCTTAGAGTTTAAAGCTATGGTTAGGTCTCTACCTTAATTACTTTCTTGTACTTACGGATGTTTGCAAGGGGTATAATCACAAGTATGTATTAGTCTTGGATGGGGCGGTACATTAGCACAGGTTCACCCACACAACACTTAGCAAGCTAGAGAAGATTAATCAACTATATGAAGCGAAAGCACTTGACAGTCTTCCCATGTGTCCTCGAGAACATTTGGTCATCTTAAGTAATACAACCGGCTTGTCCTTTGCTGCATAAAGGATTGGGCCACTTGCTGCATTTATTCCTACTATCTTTTATTTGCTCGTACTTTGTTTACTTGCTTTATCAAAAACCCCTAAAAATCCGTTTGCTAAGTATTTGCAGAGAATTCCTGATCCATACCACTAGCCAGCACCTTCTGCTCCTCGTTGGGTTTGACACTCTTACTTATCGAAAATACTGCGATACACCCCCTATACTTGTGGGTCATCAAGACTATTTTCTGCGCCGCTGTCGGGAGTGAAGCGCTATTGGAGAGTGGAACTGGTAAAGGAAACTTCTACTGTGAGTATTGTTTACTTCTGTTAGTTGCTTTATTTTCGTTATGGATAATTCACTGAGTTTCTGATTTGGTAATGCTACTACCACTACTAAGGTAGTAGATAAGCCACCACCTACTGAGAATGATGTTTTCAAAATACCTACAAGAATTATTGATCGTGTTATGGATAACTACTATGTTGGGGATGGAACTGTCCATCCTGGTGATCATTTACTCTTTATACACGAATTATGTTGGTTGTTCAAGTGTGCAGGTATTACTATAGATCAAGTCAAGAAGAAGTAATTCTCATTATCACTGAAAGGAAGAGCTGAGGAATGGTATAAGCTGCTAAAGAATGGTCAAGCTCTGGAATGGGAGGAAATAGTGCCTCTCTTTTATTCAAAGTTTTATCCTCCTAGGGAGATTCATAAAGATCAGAATCAAATATACAACTTTTGGCCTCTTGATGGAGAGAGTACAACTCAAGCTTGGGGGAGATTGAAGTTACTAATGCTCAAATGTCCCATTCATGAGCTCCCCAACAATATTATTATCAATAACTTTTATGCAAGGCTCCCTCTACATGATAAAGATTTATTTGATGCTTCTTGTGCTGGATCATTCGCTCGCATGGAAGAAGAAGCTAAATGGGATCTTCTGGACCATATTCAAGATAATGTTGAAGCTTGGGAGAATGACAAAGGTAGAAAGTCAGGTATAAATTATGATTATGAATGCATTGAATCTTTTATGGGAACTGATGACTTTCAAAATATTAGTAATGTTTATGGTCTTGATTTGCAAGTTATTACGAATTGCTTTAGAGCTTTTGCTTCCTATACTGAAATTCCAAAAAGGGGATGGAATAAATACCATGCACCTTACAAAGATATTGTTGACTATGTTCCTATTGGGAGTGCTGAGTATTGCATTATTGATCCCATCTTACCCGAACCTTATATCGAGAAGATTCCCTTCCCAGAAAAGGTAAAGGACCATCCTATGATAACCAATGTAATAACCAAAAGTGAAAAGAGAACTGTAAAACCTGATGAACAAATAAACGTTGAACCTGTGGTAGCAATTGTGAAAGACCTTGTCACTAAAAGCATAGAAGATGGACACATAGTCTTTTGTGAGGATGCTTCTAATATTGTTTCACATCCTAATAGAACTAAAAAAGCTAGTGTTCCTGTGCTTTCTGTTAGAATTGGTGATCATTTCTATTATGGTTTATGTGATATTGGTGCAAGTTCTAGTGCTATTCCTTATGAGCTTTATAGAGAAATTATGCATGAAATCAGTCCCTGCAAATTGGAAGAGATTGATGTGGTTATTCACCTTGCTAATAGAGAGACCATCTCTCCAATTGGTATTGTACGAGACGTGGAAGTTCTTTGTGGTAAGATTAAGTATCCTGCTGATTTTCTAGTACTTGGTTTAGCTGCTAGTAAAACTTATCCTATCATTTTTGGTAGACCTTTCTTGAGTACTTGTGGTGCTATTATTGATTGCAAGAGGGAGAAAATCTTGACTAAGTTTGATGGGGAATCTTATGAGTTTAATTTTTTGAAATTTGCTAAAGAACCTTGCGAAGAGGAAACTCATAATGAGGATTTTAGAGTTGAACAACTTGCTTCTATCTCTCTTGCTCCTAACAATGCTTTGCAGCAATTTATGGAAGATCATGAAAGTGAAATCTTCATGGAAGAAAGGAATGAGATTGACAGGATTCTCCGTGATCAACCTAAGATGCTTAAGAATAACTTGACTGTAGAAGACTTGGGTACCATGATGCCACCTAAAAAGGATCCAGTTTTTGATCTAAAACCTCTCCCTGATGATCTTAAATATGCTTATATTGATGATAAAAAGATATATCCTGTTATTATTAGCGCTAAAATTTCAGGGAAGGAAGAAGAAAGGTTATTGGAGGTTTTGAGGAAACACCGAGGAGCTATGGGCTATACTATGGATGATTTAAAAGGGAGTTCACCTACTATATGTCAGCATTCTATCAACATAGAACCAGATGCAAAGCCAGTAGTCGAGCACCAACGATGTTTAAATCCTAGGATGAAGGAAGTGGTAAGGAATGAGGTATTGAAACTCCTTGATGCTGGTATTATTTACCCTATTGCTGACAGTGAATGGGTTAGTCCTGTTCATTGTGTTCCTAAAAAGGAGGTATTACCGTTGTTCCTAATGATAATGATGAGCTTATTCCTCAAAGAATAGTAGTAGTCTATAGGATGTGCATTGATTTTAGAAAAGTCAATAAAGTTACTAAGAAAGATCATTACCCGCTTCCTTTTATTGATCAAATGTTGGAAAGGTTGTCTAAAAAGACCCATTTTTGTTTTCTTGATGGTTATTCTGGTTTCTCTCAAATTGCTGTTAAACAACAAGATCAAGAAAAACTACTTTTACTTGCCCTTATGGAACTTATGCTTATAGACGTATGCCTTTTGGTTTATGTAATGCTCCTGCTACTTTTCAAAGGTGCATGTCTGCTATCTTTCATGGTTTTTGTGAGGAAATTGTAGAAGTGTTCATGGATGACTTTTCTGTCTATGGAACTTCTTTTGATAATTGTGTGCACAACCTTGATAAAGTTTTGCAGAGATGTGTAGAAACTAATCTTGTTCTTAATTGGGAAAAATGCCACTTCATGGTTAATGAAGGGATTGTTCTTGGGCATAAAGTTTCTGAAAGAGGCATACAAGTTGATAGAGCTAAGGTTGAGGCAATTGAGAAGATGCCATGCCCAAGAGACATCAAAGGTATTCATAGTATCCTTGGTCATGCTGGTTTCTATAGAAGGTTTATTAAAGACTTTTCTAGGATATCAAAACCCCTTACTAATCTTCTTCAAAAAGATGTACCCTTCGTTTTTGATGATGACTATAAGGAAGCTTTTGAAACCCTTAAGAAGGCTTTAACTATAGCCCATATTGTTCAACCACCTGATTGGAGTTTACCCTTTGAAATAATGTGTGATGCTAGTGATTTTGCTGTAGGTGCTGTCCTTGGGAAATGTATCGATAAAAAGTTAAACGTTATTCATTATGCTAGTAAGACTCTAGACGCTGCTCAAAGGAATTATGCCACTACTGAAAAGGAATTTCTAGCTGTTATTTTTGCTTGTGATAAGTTTAGGCCCTATTGGAAAACATCTCTTTTGACCCTATGCCCGTTAATGATAGTTTCCCAAATGAACAGTTAGCTGCAGTAGGGGTAAGCTCGCGAGGGAGCCCTTGGTACGCTGATTATGCTAAATTTATTGTCTCCAAGTATTTGCCTCCGACTTTTAAATCTCAGCAAAGAAGGAAGTTCTTCTATGATTTGAGGCATTATTTTTGGGATGGCCCACACTTATACAAAGAAGGAGTGGATGGTATTATGCGAAGATGTGTTCCAGAATATGAACAAAAGGAGATATTGCGTAAAGTCATGGTAGTGCTTATGGAGGACATCATGCAGGAGATAGAACTACACAAAAGGTGCTACAATCAGGTTTCTACTGGCATACCCTTTTTAAAGATGCAAGAAAATTTGTTTTATCTTGTGATGAATGTCAGCGTGTTGGTAATATTTCTACACGCAATGAAATGCCTATGAACTACTCTCTAGTTATTGAACCTTTTGATTGCTGGGGATTTGACTTTATGGGTCCTTTCCCTCCCTCGAAAGGTTATACTCATATTATTGTTGCCATTGATTATGTTACTAAGTGGGTAGAAGCCATTCCTATGAAGAGTGCTGACGGGGAAACCTCTCTAAAAATGCTTAAGGATGTTATCTTTCCTAGGTTTGGAATGCCTAGGTATCTCATGACTGATGGGGGTTCTCATTTCATTCATGGTGGTTTTAGAAAGACCCTTGCTAATATGATGTTAATCATAGAATTTCTCTAGCTTATCACCCCCAAACTAGCGGGCAAGTAGAGTTATCAAGTAGAGAAATTAAATCCATCTTGCAAAATACTGTTAATAGATCTAGAAAAAACTGGGCTAAAAAGTTGAATGATGCTTTATGGGCTTATAGAACTGCTTACAAAAATCCTATGGGGATGTCTCCTTATAAAATGGTTTATGGGAAAGCTTGTCACCTACCCTTAGAATTAGAACACAAAGCTTACTGGGAAGTTAAAGAACTAAATAGAGATTGTAAGCTCGCTGGTGAGAAAAGATTATTTGACTTAAGTTCTTTAGATGAATGGAGGAGTGAAGCCTATGAAAATGCTAGGCTCTTTAAGGAAAAAGTTAAAATATGGCATGACAAGCGAATACTTAAGAGAGAATTTCATGTTGGTGAGAAAGTTCTTTTGTATAGGTCTCGTCTCAGATTTTTTGCAGGAAAGCTACTGTCAAAATGGGAAGGACCTTTCATCATAGAAGAAGTATACCGTTTAGGAGCAATAAAAATTTCTTCTTTAAAAGATAATAATACACAAGTAGTGAATGGACAGCGACTCAAACACTATATTGCTGGAGATTCTTACAATGAAGATGTTGATGCCTTTCAAGTTATAACTCCAGAGAAATTCATCGAGGACCAAATTCAGAGACCTGCAGAGTCTGTTTTCGAATAGGTAACAGTTCTGGTAAGAAAAGTTCCACGAAAATACAATCCAACTATATTTTTGCAGTTTTCAGTCAATAAGGAAAGTTAAAAAGGATCGGAATGGAGCAGGTGGCCCACACCACCCTATGGCACGGGCCCACCCTTGGCCGCGCCACCAGGTGGTGAGGCCACCCGAGACTCCGCCTCCGACCCGTTTTCACCCAATACCTTCCTCTTGTTATGAAACTTCATAATATATAACCCCCCGGATCTTCCGAGGTTCGTATATCGTGTTTTCGTCGTGTTTTTTGTTTCGGTCTGTTTCTGCCAGGACATACTGCTTGAAGGCTTAGAAGCACAATGGTGTCCGCCAAGGATAAAGGGAAGGAGCCCATGGAGGAAGACCTCCAAGACCCCGGGAAGGAGAAGGAGATCAAGAGTGAAGGTGAAGAGGAGCAAGGCCAACATCCGCATACCGGCACTACCATTGCAAGCATTGGAGTGGTGGCAAACCCAGCCATTGGAGGGAAGCCTCCTCATCACTGTTCAGATCCCTGGTCACTTCCTCCATCCACCAAGAATCCTTTCCATACCCTTATCCATGAGCATCCATACCAGAATATGCCCAAGGGGAAATTACCCTCCAATTGGGATTTGCCTCGTTCTAGCCATGCAGGAAAAGAAGACTTTAAGGAGGAAGAGTGGGGAAAGAATAGAAAGAGCTCGAATTCTCAACATGATGTGATCATGATCCGCATTGAGCAAAACTCACAACTGATTCGTAATCTCACCTTCGAGATTGAGGACTTGGGGAAATTGGTCAAGACTCTCATCAAGAGGATACCACCACCACCTAAGGAGTAATTCTTCATCAGGTTTGGCATCCCCTTGGTTTGTTCCAAGCTTGGGGGAGTGCCATGGTATCACATCACTATCTTCTATCTTTTTACCTTATTAGTAGAGTCATATCATGAATACAGGAGTTATTATGTACTATGGTTTGCATTATGGAAGTGTCCCCTCTCTCATTAGATATGTATCCCTTGGTGTGAGTTGCCGTTATGGAATATTAATGAGAAGTTCTATCATTTACTCTTTTGCATAGCTTATATTAGTTTTCAATTCGTGGTTATATGATTGATCTTGTTGTTAGTATTGGTGTCACTTTGGGATCATTGAGTTAATTTAGTTGGTTTTGGCAAACCTGGCTTGGTCAGTAGCAACACTATTTTTGAGAGTTGAATGAAAAAGATAGAAGTACTCTAAAGAAAAATAATTGCATCATCTTTCTTTCTTGATTTGCTCATAAGTTTAGTATTCTCTAGTTAAGATCTTTTGTGCTTCCAAGGAAGATTGCATGTTTGTCTTTATCACTTGTATGTTTGTTTGTTTCCTTCAACTCTTGTACTTGCTACCCAGCCTTGCTAGCCAAAAACCTGTACTGAGAGGGTATTCTTCTCGTGCATCCACTTCCCTTAAACCAAAACCTTTGCCATTTGTGTCCACCATACCTACCTAGTAGCATTATTGCTATTCCAAGTAAATTCTTGTTTTATCTACCTCCCAAATTAAACTTGTTATGTGAAAATTAGTGATTAAAGCTCTCACAAACTTGATGGCACACTTTACTTTCTTGCACTTAATAAACTTGAACCATTGTGCTCACCTATGTTGCGTATATGCTTGCGCTTTGTAAGTTGTGAATTAGCAGAACCATGCTATCATGGGGAATGCTTTCAACATTGCACTGGTACTTTGTACCTAGTTGATATCATGTTCTTTTGTCTATGGATGTCGTCGATGTGAAATGAAAGGGGAGCTTGTAAGTCCATGGAGTTATGCATGTGTGTTAGAGAAACGCCTAGGCCGCTGGTCTAATCCATGCTGACATGGTGGAAACCTGCAGCATAACCATAATGAGTATCTATGAAGCATTCTTCTTATAAAAAAAGAGATAGAGATTGAGAAAAAGAGAAAAAGAAAAAAAGATATTATGAAAAGAGGAAAGAGAGAAAAAAACAACATATTCCCATGGTAAATAAGAAGATTGCTGAGATGCTTGTTGTTTGCTTGCCTTGTCATTTTGATATGGGGATTCTTCCGTATCATCGGGCAAGGGGTACCCCGTTGGCGGTTCTCTATGATACACATATGCTTACGATGACAAGAACTTACCAGTGACTAAACTTGAGTAACATGAGGAGCGGCCCTCGTATTCAAGGGACATGAGATTCTCAACTTACAACTTGTCAATGCATATCCTCATATTTGATCACTTTAACCTTAATCACCTAAAGATGCCTATGGTAGGGGCAATGAGAGCTGAAAGCTAGTAAGTATCATAATTTTTGGGAGCTCTTTATGATACTTGCAATCCCTGTTTCCCTCTGCGAAGGGCCTTTCTTTTACTTTGTAGTTGAGTCAGTAAACCTACTCCCTTCTATGTCAGCAAGTATTTTGAGTTGTTGTGTTTCATTCATTCATATGATGATTTATTCAATCATGTCTTATGTTTCTTGTTTTGCACATTGCTCTTATCTTGATGTTTACTACTTTGAAAGTTATCATTGAAAACCAGTTATTTGTGAACTCCAGCAAATTATCAACTATTCTGCGACCAAGAGCTAAGTTTGCCATTACCAATTATGATTTACTTTATGTATCTCTATTGTGTTTCCTTTACTCAATATGTCGTGGTGGTGTCACGGCAGATGCCATGGATAGGATAAAGGTGGGGACTAATACACGCTAGGGGAATCCAGGGAGGGATAGTGGAGTGATTCTCCACACAGAAGATTGTATTGCTTTCCTTTCAAGATTACAAGTGCTCCTAGAGCTGTGTTGGCGAGAGGAGGAAGAAGGAGCTCTCTTACTCTCACCTACAGTTCACTCCTAGAACCCTAGCCAAATCGGTATAGAAGAAAACCCAACCCCTTCGACTGAAACCCTAGCTCCCCTTATATAGAGGCGGCCTGGTCTCTGCCTAGGGCATACGTGGAGGCATATTCCTAAGAATATGCCTCCTCTCAAAGTGGTAACCCGACCGGGGTGCTTTTCCCCCGCGTCACACATGCTTTAGCTACGTGAGCCTCTCAAGGCCGACATGGGCGTCGTCACCCTTGTCGGCCATGACCCGGTGGTCCTACCCTTGCTTGCTTCGCTCATGCAGTGCATACCGGGCCTTCTTTTTGACCAGAGAGATTCCTTCCTTCTCCCAGAAGATAAACGGGACCCGGATCATGGTAGATCCGGCTATACCTGTTCCTGCATACAAGTTAGACAAGCACTTCCGACTTACTCCTTAAGTCGGCTAATATAATGTTAGGCGACCCCCTGGTCCGGGTTACTCCGTGATCCGGCCTGCCTGGAGGTGACCCGGCCAGCATCCGCTTTGGCCTTGTCGAACCTCAGCTAACTCGGCCTTTATACCCCGGTGTGACCCTACCCGGGGTTATCCCCCCAACATTAGTCCCCGAAGCTCGTGCGGTCTTAGTAGCCTTGGCCGCTAAGGCCACATCAGGTTCATTTATGTTCGAGCCTTGGACATTATTTCCGATTTAGCTCTTTATCTCGGATTATGTGGATTTATGTTCCCTTCGCACGTTCCAAGTTTTCACTTGTCGGCCGGGTTACCACTTTGACTCGGATTTCATGGATTTACGTTCCCTCTGCATATTCTAAGTTTTTACCTGCTGTCCGAGTTACCATGGCTTTATCCGGGCCTTGTTTCCTTCTTTCATACGCCAACCCATGTGGTGGCTAATCATTACGTTGTCTTGTTTTAAGGGCCTGCACAGTAACCGCCACAGTAATTGTTAGTTATTACTGTGCGAGGGTCACGTCGCGCCTGCCTCCTCATTTACCGCATCAGTGCGTCACGTCATGGGATCGCCTCTGCCCTGTGGCCCTCCGTGTGGCTCCTCACTGATTGGCTGATGCAGGTGATACACGGCCACACCATGTGGCTCATTTTCAGGGTGCGATCCCACTCACCTTCTTAGGGGGTGGTTAAATAGCGGTGGGGCGCACCTCTTAGGATTTTTTCCTCTTCCGTGCCCCTCAGCCCGTTGCTCTTCTTCTTCATCTTCTTCGCGACCGCGCGGCCGCCATTGCTCCTAGCAGCAGCGCCGCTGCCGCACTTTTCCCCGTGCCTCTGCATCGCAGCCACTGCTGCGCGACTTCCTTGCCACGGGTCCTCGCCAATCCAGGCCTCAGATCCCCGCCGCCGCTAGCGCCAGCGAGGGTAGCAAGTACGAGATGACGGAGGAGGAGCTCGTCGTCGTCGAGCAAGAAATGGAGGAGGACGCCGCTGCGGCGGACCGTGGCACGTGGGCCGGGTCATGGGTCTGTCAAGATGACCTTGACTGGCTCTACCGGCCTAGACGCATCCCTGCCGGTGTCATTGCTCGTCTCCCCTCTGCCGAACTGGCCCCCTCACCCAATCTGGGTGAGTTCGTCGTGTTCTTGTCCCACTTCCAACGGGGGTTCAGCTTGCCGGTGAGCGACTTCTTCCGGGATTGGCTTAGCACCTACCACCTGCAGCCGCACCATCTTCCAGCCAACGCTATCATCTCTCTCTGCTTTTGCTTCTACGATCAAGGGCTACACTGGACTGTGGCCCACGAAGGAGCTGTGGATCCGGTTTTTCGGCCTTCGTTGTAACGTCATCCCCAACATCCAAGTTGAGTCGGAGGATAAGCAGCTCACCCAATTTGGAGCTGCATCCATCTTACCCCGGAGGACTTCTGTTTTCCCCCGGGTCACCGGGCTTGACTCCTGCAAAGGATGGGCCCGGACCTTCTTCTATGTCTGGAACACGGGCACTGAAGATTTGATTCGGTTGCTCCCCTATACTCCGGGTCCACCTGATCCGGAATTTTGGGAGGAGGTCTCCAAGAAGCCCATGGCTCTGGCCAACCAGGTTAACAAGACGTTCGTAGAACTGAAGAAACTCGGATTGCACAACGAGGATGCTATGATCACGTTCATGCGCAACTGAATCTCTCCCCTCCAGAAGCGCACGCACAATGTGTGCCACATGAGTTTCGGCCGCGACCCCAACCGAACCTCCTCCTTCGAGCTGAGCAACACGGAGATTTTTCGCCGGGTTAAGGCTCTCTTCACCACCCACAAGGATTTCTCCACTGAATGGACGTGGGGAATTGAGCACTTCTGCCGTGACAGGCTCCCTCCCGTGGTAAGCTTCGCGGGGCAAACTTACTTCGGATTAAATATGTGTTGGTTTTTGTTGTATTTTTGACTCTGTTCTTCATGCTTTCTCTCAGCTATTCCTTCAACAAACCCTTGAGGATGGTACAGATCCGACCCTTAAGTGGGCGCCAGACCGAGAAATGTCGAATGAGGAGGAGCCGAACCAGGAGATGTTTCTCCCTATGACCGACGCTACAAAACGACCCGGCGGTAAATTCTCTTCTCTTAGAGACTGGCCCGATGATGAGGATGACTCGGATGTCGACGTGATTGAACCTATTGAGGATGTCCCTCTTTCTTTTTCCTTTCCGACATCAGCTAACCCCGGTGGGCATATCCACGAGGATCCTCCGCTTGCTACGGGCGAACCGGTTCCGGTGGCGTCAAAGAAGAGGCGCGGAGCCGCACCAAGTTCCTCCTCCGAACCTTCTTAGCCAACAAAAAGACGAAAGAAGGCCGGAGACAAGACTGCCTCCAAGTCGGCAGGCAAAGCCCCGTCATGAAGGGCTCGGAAACCCAAGGAGGCCCAAACCTCGGATGCGTAAGTCATTTTTCGTTGGGTAACTCACTTCTCCTTGCATCGTTGTAATTTCTCTTCTTACATTATTCTCTTCTTTAGGGCTCCGGTTGAGGTCCCTCAGAGCGGATCTAGCATCTCTTCACCACTCCGATCTGGCCCTTCTCCTCCTCGTGACGACGAGTCACGTCCACTGAGCCCTATTCCAGAGGGTTCTGCGGCTGCTCCGGGTTCCGCACTACCTCGTCAAGAGGAATGCAACCTCGGAGCGGGAGAGGCCGGCCCAGCCGAGGTGACGGCATCCACAACTTCGGCATCGCTACATCCAGCAGCCACCGAGACTACCTCGACACCAGCACCGGCCCCAGCACCAGCAGCAGTTCCAGTACCAGTGACCGAACCAGCACCAGCACCTGTTCCGGCTCCAAGAAAATCAACAACCGCTCCAAGTCTAGCTATAAGAGCTCCAGCGCCAAGTTCTTCCGCCTCGTCCGAGTCATCTCAACCTCGGCGAGGAACTACTCCAGCAGCTCCTAAGGGGAAATCCGCTGCAGTTACTTCTTCCCAGCAAGCCAAGGGTAAAAAGGCTCCGGATGCTACCAAGTCAGCATTCGTCGAGGCTGGGCAGCGAACCCTATCGTCGATGCTTCCCAAGAAAGTTCCAGCAGCGAAGGATGCTCCTGCCGAGCCAACTGATGCACAGTAAATGGTTCTGCATACCAGCCCAGCCCTTGCCTTGGTTGAGAGGAAAGAAGCGCACGCGAAGGGCTTGGTGGCACCCCATATGCCCACCGGTGAGCGGTACCCTCCGAGCCTGATTGAGTTCGTCATGAACTGGAACAAGACGAAGTTCGTCCACAATGACGATCTCCCTGAAAAGTTCGGCCCCACAGAATTTTCCGCCCAAATGAATACAGCCGCTAAGGCAATTAACCTCGCGGGGCGGATGATAGAGGTATGTCGCTTCTCCTTTACATGCTGTAGATAGTAACCATTAGTACCCGAGCCTCTAGTGGAGTAACTTGTTACTCGGTCGGATGCTCATTAGAAAACTAACGTAGCTCCATGTGAACTTCGAATATGCACACACCTAGAGCCGGGTCGAGTTCCACTTGGCCCGGATTTTGTACACTTCGAATATGCACACACCTAGAGTCGGGTTAAGTTCCGCTTGGCCCGGATCTTGCGCACTTCGAATATGCACACACCTAGAGCCGGGTTAAGTTCCACTTGGCCCAGATCTTGTGCACTTCGAATATGCACACACCTAGAGCCGGGTTAAGTTCCACTTGGCTCGAATCTTGCGCACTTCGAATATGCACACACCTAGAGCCGGGTTAAGTTCCACTTGGCCCGGATCTTGTACGCTTTGAATATGCACACACCTAGAGCTGGGTTAAGTTCCACTTGGCCCGGATCTTGTACACTTCAAATATGCACCAAGCTAATTTTATGCTTCTGTACTTTTTTCAGGTAACCACCAATCGCCAGAGCGCTGAATTCCAACGCCTGCTGGATACCCACAAGATGCTACGTGCAAAGCACGTTGCACTTATTGCAGAACATGAAAATAGGGGTAAGTTTCTCCCTTGGTGCTTTTCTGTTTCTCTTCATCTTCTTCTGCCGAACTAACCTCCTCATTCGGTTTCTGTAGCTGGGGTGGAGGCTGAGAACAAGATCATGCGAAAGAACCTGGAGCAGATCAAGGGTAAGTCCTTTTTGTCCGACCCTGCTTTGCTTTCCATCTTCTTTTCTTCTTGGCTCGGCAAACATTCATTCCTCGGCTCTACCGGGTCAACACACTATTTCAGCATCACTTGAGGATAGTGTGCCCATGCCTGATATGATGCTGCATTTTCTCGAACAAGCAGGGCAGCATCAAGCCGAGCTGAAGAAAAAAGATGATGAGCTCGCTCTCCTCCGGACCAAGGACAATGAGATTGCCAGGCTCAAGGCTGAGATGGAGAAGATGAAGGCCCAGCACCAAACCGAGCTCCAAAAGGTTGGCCAGAACTTCACAGAAGAGCACGAGCGCCTTACTCTCCAGATCTCCAAGGACTAGGACCTACTCAAAGAATCCGACATCCAGCTTGGATCGGCAAACACTGAGCTTGAGCAACTTCGCAAGAGACGCGATAACTGCATCAAGGAGTTGACCAGGATTCACAGCCACATTTCACGTAAGTTCCTTTCCCTTATCCGACATAATTCTCCGGGTTACTTCATACGTCTTTTCTTCAGCTTCTTCCTTTGCCTTGTTTTTAGGCCACTTTCTAGAGGGTACTCCTATTGCGAGCGCTGCTGTTGCCAATTTCCGCCGAGAGAGGGGTACTCCCGTCGCTCTTGACAGTGAGAGCATTCCCTTAGACATGGAGGACCTATTGGTCAGCCTGTCATCTCGCGTGGAAATCATCAAGAACTACGGCAAGGATCTCCTCGATGTTTCAGTTCGAGTTTTCAACACGTTCTGGCCCATTGAGAGCGCTCCAAAGAGAATCACACTTCTTGCTGAAAAGCTGTCAGATATTGAGACCCAGCTCGACCTCTGGAGGGAGTCCGCTGGGCGTGCCGCAGCTGATACTATCCTTCACCACATACTCACATGGTATGACAAGATCGACCTCAGCCTCCTTACACGCCGGCGCACCGGATCCAGATGGACTGATGACCCGGAGTGGGTAGCTCGGCGCCAGGCTTACGCCTACAGCCTCATCGAATATTCTCCTATCCATGAATGGGTTGAAGGACCAAGCTTCCTGGAATCCGCTGGGGACGAGAACGCTGAGAACGCTGAAGACGGGTTGGATGAGGACGAAGAGGGCGATGCCTCAGATATTGAAGATAGCGAAGACGACACCGAACTTTCTCCTCCTGCTGCTCCTTAGGTCAAAAAACTTGAAAATTTATCAGATCCCCGGTATGCCGGGTGCAACTGTATGCTGTGTACATGTGATATTTTGCTACTGAGTTCTTATGCCAGGTTAACTTGGGCGTAGTCCCCGGGTTTCTTTTTCTTGTTCGTCCAATCTTTTGGCTCGGATCGTGTCTACCTTGATTCGGTCTTATGACTTACGAATCCGAGCTTCAAAAATCGTCTTAACAATACTAAGAAACTTGCAGACTTAGCTCAAAAAATAAAGCTGCATAATAACTTGAAAATAAATACAGGGTTAGTCCGAAAAACAAACGTTAGCTCGAATAAATTCGTTTCCTTAGTCACTTTTCATGTGCTACGCAATTCCAAACTTGTTCTCTTGCTTGCCATGAAGCCAATTCTTGTTGGACAGCAGCAAGTCGAAGAGTTGGGTTTTTGGTGCTCACACATTACTAATCCGGGTTAAGTAGAACAACTTATTCCAGCTAACGCACAAGGGACAACAACAAAAATTATTAAGCGGTCCCGAGTTCTTTGCCGAGGCGCTACTATTTCATTGATAAGCTCATTGCCGACTACATACCGACATATGAGACGACTCAGATACATACACTTAGCTAAGTGTAGAAAGGACGAAGTAGTGCTACATTCCACGGTCGCTAAGATTCCTCTCCGGACCTGCCCGCCTTGTTCTTTTCCTGTGGTTTTGCATCTATAAGATAGTAAGAATCATTGTGCAATGCTTTGCTCACAATGAATGGCCCCTCCCATGGGGGGGATAATTTATGCATGCCAGTAGTACGTTGTACCAACCGGAGCACCAGATCGCCTTCCCGAAAGACTCGGGGGCACACTTTCCGGCTATGGTAGCGTCGGAGATTTTGCTGATATATGGTGGATCTGGACAGTGCCAGTTCTCTCGCTTCTTCCAGCAGATCAACATCATTTTGCCGGGCTTCTTGCACTTCGGCTTCTGTGTATTGGGTGACCCTAGGCGAATCATGCTCTATGTTGGCTAGTAATACAGCTTCTGCCCTATATACCAGAAAAAACGGCGTATAGCCTGTTGATCGATTCGGAGTTGTTCTTAAACTCCAAGATCATTGGTAGTTCTTCTATCCAGCACCCCGCTGATCTTTGCAACGGCTCAATGAGCCGGGGTTTTATCCCGGATAATACTAATCCGTTGGATCTTTCCACTTGTCCGTTCGATGCGGGGTGGGCTACCGAGGCTATGTCGAGTCGGATCTTCTTGTCCCGGCAGAAGCGCGCAAATGCTCCTTTCGCAAAATTGGTGCCATTGTCAGTTATGATACTGTGAGGATAACCGTATCTCAAGATAATGTCTTTGAGAAATGTTACGGTCGTAGCTCCATCACATTTTCTTATAGGCTTCACTTCAATCCATTTTGTAAACTTATCCACCATGACCAAAATGTGTGTCATGTTTCCCCTTGCTGGTTTGAACGGGCCAACCATATCCAAGCACCATACGGCAAACGGCCACGTAATTGGTATGGTCTTGAGTTCCGACATCGGCATATGTGTCTCGGTGGCGTACCTCTGACAGCCATTGCATTTTCTCACCAGATCTTCTGCTTGTTCTAAGGCACTTGGCCAGTAGAATCCATGCCGGAACACTTTTGCCACCAAGGCTCGGGATGAGGCATGATGGCCGCACTCTCCTTGGTGTATGTCTCGGAGGATGTCGAGCCCTTCTTCTGGGTCAACGCATCACTGGAGGACATTGGTTACACTCCGTTTGTATAGCTCAGAATTGATAATTGTGTATGCTTTTGCTCTCCTCTGAGTTTGCTTGGCTAACACCTCCTTAGTGGGTAACGTTCCATCTTTCAGGAATTGGAATATAGGCAGTGCCCAAGCTGGTATTGCTCATGCCGGGAACACGTCCTCATCAATTTCCATCCGATCTACCGGCATAACTTCAGCCAGATCACGCTGAGCAGTCCCCGGGTCCTGCGAGGTAGTCCCCGGGTTTGCTGAGGCAGTCCCCGGGTCTCGCGTACCACCTCCCGTGTCAATGTCCATGGGCTAAGCTCCGGACTCTGTATCTTCTGGGACATAGATCGAGTCAGTTCCTGGGGACAGCCTGATAGATGGTTTTCTGAGGTGTTCCAATGCTACACCCGGTGGAATTGCCTGTCGGGTTGATCCGAGCTTCGATAGCATGTCGGTAGCCTCGTTTTCCACTCGGGGTACATGGTGAAATTCACAGCCCTCAAAGTAACCAGATATCTTCTACACATGAAACTTGTACAGTGCCATGTTTGGATCCAGGGCGTCCCACACTCCGGAAACTTGCTGCACCACCAAATCCGAGTCGCCAAAGCATATGATCCGACGTATGCCAATCTCTTTTGCCACTTTGAGCCCATGCACAAGAGCCTCGTACTCAGCGACATTGTTTGATTCCGCGAAATGGATCTGTAATACGTATTTTAGCTGGTCCTTCTTTGGCGAGGTAAGCACAACCCCGACGCCTAATCCGGTTTTGGTTTTTGACCCGTCAAAGTGCATCCTCCAGTAGTTCGGATCCGGTGGTGGTGGTTCGTATTGTACCTCAGCCCAATCTACAAAAAAGTCCGCCACAGCCTGAGACTTGATTGCTTCTCTTCGTCAGTTAGCATAAGCTAGCTCAATTGCCCATTTTGCAATTCTGCCACTCGCATCCTTGTTACCCATTATCTCGGATATGGGAGCTTCACATATCACTTTGATGGGGTGCTCCTCAAAGTAATGCTTTAATTTCTTTGCCGCCATATAGACACCATATGCCACCTTTTGAAAGTGTGGGTAGTTCTGTTTTGAGGCAGATAATACCTCGCTCAAGTAATACACTGGCCTCTGCACCGACTTACCCTCTTCATTGCGCTCTACTACAATCACTGCACTTACAACTCGGTTGGTTGCGGCTATGTAGAGCAACATTGGCTCCTTTGATAGTGGAGAGGCTAACACTGGTGCAGTGGCCAACATCTTGTTTAAGTGGGCAAAGGCTTCATCGGCTTGTGGCGTCCAAACGAACTTATCCGACTTTTTCATGAGTTGGTACAGAGGCAATGCTTTTTTCTCCCAACCGACACACAAACCAACTCAACGATGCCAGGCACCCAGTGAACTTCTAGACATCGTTAAGACACTTCGGCAGCTCCATTCTCTCAATGGCCCTAATCCTAGTTGGATTAACTTCGATACCTCGGCTGGAGACGAGAAATCTGAGTAATTTTCCAGCCGGGACACCGAAGGTACATTTTTCCGGGTTAAGCTTCATCCGGAACCTTCTCAAGTTCGCGAATGTCTGTCTGATGTCGTCAAGGAGCATTTTGCTTTCCTTGGTCTTGATAACAACATCATCCACGTATACTTGTATGTTTTGACCTATTTGGTCGTGCAAACATTTTTGCATACATCTTTGGTACGTTGCACCTGCATTACGTAAACCAAACGGCATAGTGCGATAGCAATAGGCCCCGTACGGGGTGATAAACGCGGTCTTTATTTGATCATCGGGATTCAGAGGTATCTGGTGGAAACCAGAATAAGCATCAATGAATGACAACAGTTCACATCCCGCGGTTGAGTCTATGACCTGATCTATCCTCGGCAGTGGAAATGGATCTTTTGGACACGCCTTATTCAGGTTCGTGTAATCGATACACATATACCAACCCACTGCCACGTTCGGATCATCCTTCTTCTTTTCTACCAGCACCGGATTAGAGAGCCAATCCGGATATAGTACTTCCATGATGAATCCTGCTGCTAGCAACCGAGCTATCTCGTCTCCAATGACTTTTCTCCTGTCCTCGGTGAAGCGGCGGAGAGGTTGCTTCACCGGCCTTGCTCTGGGTCTGACGTTCAAAGAGTGCTCGGCCAACCCCCTTGGAACACTTTGCAAATCCTGTGTGGACCAAGAAAAATGTCCCGATTCTCACGGAGGAAGTTGACGAGCTCGCTTTCCTATTTATCAGTTAACCCGGCACCAATTGTTACGGTGCACCCCGGGAACATGTCATCAACTGGAACCTTCTTGGTATCCTTTGCGGCTTGGAATGAAACGCTACCATGCGCGTTATTCAACGCCGGCATATACTGTTGCGCGGACTGAGCTAATGTCGCCACCTCTTGGATTTTTCTCTTCTCTTGCGCAATCACGAGTGACTCGGCTAGGTTAGACCCAGCTGAGGCACACTCAATGGAACATCGGAAATCTCCAGCAATGGTAATCACTCCATTTGGCCCGAGCAACTTCATCTTCAGATAACTGATGTGGCGGCTTGCCATGAACTTGTTCAATGCTGGTCTTCCGAGTAACGCGTGATACGCACTTTCCAAGTTCACCACCTCAAACTCCAGATTCTCAGTTTGGCAACTATCTCTCGTGCCGAATAGCACATCAACCCGGACTTTGCCTATGGGCTCACAAGAAATGCCTGGTACAATACCATGGAAAGTTGTCCTTGTAGCCTGGAGCATGTTCTCCGAGATACCCAACTTGCGCATTGTATCCGCATACATGATGTTAATGCTACTGCCGTTGTCAATCAGTACCTTGGAAACATCGGGTCTAGCACTAGCGCATATGAACCTGGACTCGGCATAAGCTTGGGATGATCTTTGATGTTCTAGGTGATTTCTTGGTCCGACCAAGGCATGTACCTCGTCACTGCTGGCATTACCGCATTGACCTCCATATGTCGGCGCTGCAAGCTCTTCCTATATGTTTCCTCAGTTGTGAACACACAATAGCTCTGATGATGTTCTCTGTACTCATTCCTCCCCTCGTTTCCGGGGTACCTCTGATCCGGCTGGTGCTGATTTTCCACCTGATGCACTGCATCCCTTCTCTCATTGTTGTCATACCTCGGTGGAGCGGGAGGCAACATTAGCTGTTGCATGTTCGCTCCAGAGAGAAATTGCTGCCGGGGTAACTCCCGCCGAGGTTGATCATTCCGGGGTGCCTGAGCATTCCCCGAACCACCTTGTTCTATCTTACGCATCCACTCACATTGCCTCGTTGTGTGACCCGCCGGGCTACTTGGATTTGGCGTGTGAAACTTACACGGCTGGTCCAACATCGACTCATAAGTATACCTCGGACGGTCTTTATTTTCTTGCCATTGTTTCTTTTGCTCCGACGTCCACGTTTTCTTGCCATCGTTTCTTGGAGTCCATTTCCCTCCAGTTTTCTGGCGCTGGTTGCCCCCTGTTCCGGGTTGATCTTGATTCACAGCTGCAACTTGTTGCGAACCATAGCGATGATCTGGTCTATCATCTCTTCTTTTTCCTCTGTAGTCATTCCTCTGAGATGACCCGGCTCCATCCCTTTGATAGTACTCCTTGTTTGACTCGTTTGACGCGAGCCTAGGTTGAGTCGGATCACCCAAGGCATATGAATCAGCAATCCGGATCATCTCTGCCAACGTAATTGGCATTTTCCTTTGCAATTTCATCCACAGCTCGCTGCCATATTTGCACCCTTGCGCAAACCACGCTATGGCCTGTGACTCTATGACACCCTCACATGAGTTTCTCACGGTACACCACCGGGTCAAGAATTCACGGTCTGTCTCATTAGGTCTTTGCTTGCACATTGCTAGGGTCTGCGGCCTATTCGGCCTCTGATATGTACTTGAGAAGTTGCTGATAAACATTTCTTCAAAATCTATCCAACAGTTGATGCTTCCGGGTGGCAAATTGTTCAACCATACTCTGGCCGGACCTTCTAACATCTGGGGTACGTATCGTACAGCCCATCTCAAGTTGCCAGTGGCAATTTTCACAGCCGTAGCATAGTTTATCAGCCAATCCTCCGGCTTGGTACTGCCGTCATACGTCTTCGTGCCCCTGGGCAGCTGGAAGTTAGGTACCGGTGGCTCCTTCATGATCTGAGGTCCAAAGCACGCTGGACCCGGTGGACCTTGACACTCGATCTGTTCCGACCTATACAGGCGATCCAGTTTCAATCTTGCGTCATCCGGCATCAAATCCCTGCTTCCCAATCTTGAACCTATCACATGATAGTCCGGTCTTGGGTACCCCGCGTTCATCATCTCCGAATCACCGTCGTTGTATCGGTTTTGCTCTTGTGGCGCACCTCTCTGTTGCATACCTCGGCCGGCACCTTGCTCTTGCCTTGGTATATTCTGCTGCTGCGGTTGTCCTGCTCCTACCGAGTTTCGCTGTCCGGCATTGTCGTTGGCAGCGTTCCCTTGACCGGCATTGCCTTGGTCGTGGTTACTTCGGCCAGCTTCGCCTCGGCTCACACTTCGTCGATCATCATTTTTCTGTGCCTCTTTTCCTTTTCCTGCCCGCGTCGGGTCGTACAGGACGATCTGTTTGTTCCGTCTGGCCGAGGTTACTACCTCTTCTCTCCTTGGACCGCCATGAGGAGACGATGCGGCTCCAGCGGATTTCTCTGAGTTACCCATCGCCGAATGGACGATTTTGGAAGCTCCAGCTCTCTCCGGATTAGCTCTGAGTAGCTCTTCGTTATGTCTGTTCGCGATCCGAACTAACTCGTTAACCCTATCTTGTTGTCTTTGACGGGCCTCACCCGTCAGACCCTCTAACTCGGATGCAGCCGCATCCGCTGCTCTGAGGTTCTTTGCCGGGGTACTATACTTCGGCAGCCCCACGGACAAACAGTTTTCCGATTCCTCGGCTCTAGTATCACCTTCTTTGTTCATCTCGCTCATGAGATTTCTCCCTTTTACCTTTACTGTATCAACTTTGTTTGCTTTTGCATACTCACGCAATGTCATGTTCAACGACGACTGAGCCGCGGCTATTTTCTTTGCGCCTTCTAGTATTTTTTGCCTAGTTTCCTCTAGCTCGGCCTGTGCCTGAGCCGGATCTACCACTGCTGCTACCGGGTTTGCCAAGCTGTCCATAGCTTCTCTCAGTACATTCTTAGGCCTCTCTAGTGGGGGTCCTCTACCTTTCCTCGGTGCCTTAGGTGTTACCTCTGGGTCCGGTACTGGATCCTTGCTTGTGCCTGCACCCGGCGCAGTCATCATCACTTCAGCACGGTCCAGGGAGCGAGTGATACACGCCCCGTGAACCACGCTAAGGGGTGGTTCCCCTGCCTTGACGACGCGCTGTGGATGAACGCATGATACGTCCACAGCAACGTAGACCTTGTGTGCACCCAACTTGACGAAGAGGCCGTTGCATGGAAGTGGGCGCGTGTCAAAGCAGCCAGCGTTGTCGCTGACGAAGTCCAGCGCTCCAAAGCGTTGAACGAGCCCGGAGACGATGCGTTCGCCGGTGCCGATGAGGTTTCCCGTCCGGATCTTCACCCCTGCTAGTGCTGCTAGCCCCACGGTGGGCGCCAACTGTCGTGGTGGTGTCACGGCAGATGCCATGGATAGGCTAAAGGTGGGGACTAATACACGCTAGGGGAATCCAGGGAGGGATAGTGGAGTGATTCTCCACACAAAAGATTGTATTGCTTTCCTTTCAAGATTACAAGTGCTCCTAGAGCTGTGTTGGCAAGAGGAGGAAGAAGGAGATCTCTTACTCTCACCTACAGTTCACTCCTAGAACCCTAGCCAAATCGGTATAGAAGAAAACCCAACCCCTTCGACTGAAACCCTAGCTCCCCTTATATAGAGGCGGCCTGGTCTCTGCCTAGGGCATACGTGGAGGCATATTCCTAAGAATATGCCTCCTCTCAAAGTGGTAACCCGACCGGGGTGCTTTTCCCCCGCGTCACACATGCTTTAGCTACGTGAGCCTCTGTGGCGCCTGCGTCAGCCGACATGGGCGTCGTCACCCTTGTCGGCCATGACCCGGTGGTCCTGCCCTTGCTTGCTTCGCTCATGCAGTGCATACCGGGCCTTCTTTTTGACCAGAGAGATTCCTTCCTTCTCCCAGAAGCTAAACAGGACCCGGATCATGGTAGATCTGGCTATACCTGTTCCTGCATACAAGTTAGACAAGCACTTCCGACTTACTCCTTAAGTCGGCTGATATAATGTTAGGCGACCCCCTGGTCCGGGTTACTCCGTGATCCGGCCTGCCTGGAGGTGACCCGGCCAGCATCCGCTTTGGCCTTGCCGAACCTCAGCTAACTCGGCCTTTATACCCCGGTGTGACCCTACCCGGGGTTATCCCCCCAACACAATAGTTTGATATTTAAGTTGTGGTGTACTTCTTCTAGTGGTGTCATGTGAACGTCGACTACATGACACTTCACCTATATGGGCCTAGGGGAATGCATTGTGTATTTGGCTACTAATCATAGGGGTTGCCAGAGTGACGAAAACCTGAACCCCCGTTAGGAAACCATTGCACAAGGGACGTAAGGGTCTTAGAGTTTAAAGCTGTGGTTAGGTCTCTACCTTAATTACTTTCTTGTACTTACGGATGTTTGCAAGGGGTATAATCATAAGTATGTATTAGTCTTGGATGGGTCGGTACATTAGCACAGGTTCACCCACACAACACTTAGCAAGCCAGAGAAAATTAATCAACTATATGAAGCGAAAGCACTTGACAGTCTTCCCATGTGTCCTCGAGAACGTTTGGTCATCTTAAGTAATACAACCGGCTTGTCCTTTGCTGCATAAAGGATTGGGCCACTTGCTGCATTTATTCCTACTGTCTTTTATTTGCTCGTACTTTGTTTACTTGCTTTATCAAAAAACCCTAAAAATCCGTTTGCTAAGTATTTGCAGAGAATTCCTGATCCATACCACTAGCCAGCACCTTCTGCTCCTCGTTGGGTTTAACACTCTTACTTATCGAAAATACTGCGATACACCCCCTATACTTGTGGGTCATCAACGTGTCCATCAGGTTCGAGTTGGGCTCTGTTACAAACATTGGTGAAGGTGGACACACCGTGGTGTGACATATGATGGCGCCTTTGAGGATGGACCAAAGCGCACTTCGACGGACAAAGAGAGAAACCTTAGCTATTTTATTATTAGGTATAGATAGATTACCGACTATTGATCTCCAATCGCGATAGCATCCTATAACTATGACGGCTGGATGACTGTGGAGATCGCCGAGTTCAAGCTATCGGCGCTGCATGGAGCATCAAGTTCCAATCGAATAGAACATGCAAATACTACGAGTTCCAGCTTAGGAATGACAAGGTACAACTCCTTTTGGTACATAATGCTCCTCTCTCCACTATTGTTGGTTAGCACGGACATGTAAATGTAAAAATTAGAAAACCATTGGACTTAACTGAACGGGAAGTAAGAGGCATAGACGTAGAGACTAGTAGAGAGATCTCATTTTGGTGATACGCAGTCAAAGCAGGTATGGATTTCCATGGATTTAGATGGGGTGTTTGGTTGAGGAGAGAGAGTAGGGAATAATAAATCAGTCAAACTATTTTCTAATTTTCTTGTGGTATGGTGGGTCCCAACAACAAATGTCACGCATTCAAGAAAAATGTGTTGAGTAAAAGAGCAATTTACCCAAGATAAATCCTAAATTGAATTCGAACAGAATAACAGAAGTTAAACTAATCATATGAAATAGAGGATACACATTAAGAAAGATATCCAAGAGGATTGCAAATCATACAACTTGAGATAAGATAAGAGTAAGACCTATAGCAAACTAAAGGGAACGACATACTATCTGACTAAGATAAACAAGATTGAGTAAAAGGGTGTACATCACAGCAGAGGGATCGCCAGAGGAACCGCCGGTGTTAGCGTTGGCACCATCGTCAGCCATGTCTTCGAGGAAGAGGTTGCTGATGTTGGGGAAGAAGTCCTTGTTGGGGAAGACATCGGCGCAGTCGCTATCCGTGAAGGAGTTCGTGATGAAGTCAGTAGTCACGCCAATAGCGCTCCCCAAAAACCTTATCGCCCTTCTCCCATATAGGACTCAAAGCAGCGGGGTCTCAGAGGCCTACTATCCCGGCTAGCGGTGCACGCTGCAAGACGGGATGGGGAATAACGGAGCGGCAGCACAATACTCTGAAAGGCGATGTACTGAAGCACATCTACGGAGAGGAGCGACCTCTCACTCTTATAGGCACGGATATGCAGGTGAACATGCAGTGTCGGGAGAGAAAACGAATAGGCAACGACTGAAGCCCATTAAGTTCGAATTAAATCTCAGAGGAAACGTTCGAACTAAATTTCCATTGAGTGCATATTAAACACCCGCTTACACAGGTTGTTCAGATTATTAATCCATTCATGCATGGCAAAAAGAAAGGGAACCTCTCGGCTTGAGGCATTCTGACTCGTGTATTAACGAGCTCGTTGGGGTACCCCAAGAGGAAGGTATGATGAGCAAAGCAGTAAGTTTTCCCTCAGTTATGAAACCAAGGTTATCAATCCAGTAGGAGCAAGGAAACACCCCAAAGGTGTAGCTAGCTGAACTTTGGCAGGGCGCACTACCGGTGCTAGCAGCAACGTGGAGACCTACACAACACAACCACAGAACTCTGTCCCCAACTTACGATGAGGTTGTCAATCTCACTGGTTTTGCTGAAAACAAAGGATTAAACATATCGAGTGGAAGAAATTAATAGTTTGCAGAAAGTAAAAACAAAGTAGTAAACAGTTGATTGTAGATTGATAGTAAAAGAAAGGACCAGGGTCCATAGTTCACTAGAGGTGGCTCTCCTTAAGATAGATGACATGTTGGGTGAACAAATTACAGCGGGGCAATTGAAAAACATCGAGAAAGCATACAAGTATATACTACTCATCTTGACTCCTTTGAGATTCGATTGGGCATTACAACATTATACATAGACCGCCATCCAACTGCATCTATGACTAATAATCCACCTTCAGGTTATCATCCGAACCCCCTCCAGTATTAAGTTGCAAGCAACGGATAATTGCATTACGAATTGCGTGTAAAGTAAACAATATGATTGTTCTATGAACAAAGGATTGTTGTTTTCTCCCTAGTAGCAACAACACATCTAGTACCTTAGAGATTTCTGTCACTTCCCCAGATTACCACAGGCATGAACCCACTATCGAGCATAAATACTAACTCTTGGAGTTGCTAGCATCTACTTGGCCAAGATAGCTACTAACAACGGAAAGCATGCAAGATCACAAATAACAAAGACATGATAGAATCAATAATCAATCTAAAATAGCATCTCAATATCCATCGGATCCCCGCAAACACAACATGTAGAATTACAAATAGACGATCTTGATCATGAACGGAGCTCACAAGATCTAGACATGATAGCACAAATGAGGAGAACCAACCATCTAGATACTATATGGACACCCGTAGTCCAGAGATGAACTACTCACGCATCACACCGGAGGCTTGCATCATGATGAAGAAGGCCTCCAGGGTGAATTCCTCTCTCTAGCAGGGTGCTAGGAAGAGCTTCAGATCCCTCCCGATCTAGGGATGGAGATGGCGGCGGCTACAGACTCTTTCATGGATTTTTGATCGGGTACTTAGGGTTTCCGTATCAGAGGCAATATATAGGCGGAAGGAGAGGCCGAGGGGGTGCCTGGGGCGGCCAGACCACCCCCTGGCATGGGCCAGGCCTGGTCGCGTGGCTAGGTGGTGTGGCCGGGCCCCAGCCCCTCTCTGTCTCGTATTCTGGCTCCTGGTGTCCCTCGGTGAAAAACTGACTTTGGCTTTTGTCCCGTCCAATTCCGAGAATATTCATTTTCTGACTTTCCTGGAACCAAAAACAGCAGAAAACAGGCACCTTTGTGGCTCTTGTTAATAGGTTAGTCCAAGAAATCATATGAAAAGTACTCCAAAGTGTGGACAAAACATAAGAAAGTAGATAAAACCAAGCATGGAACATCAAAAATTATGGATACGTTTGCAACGTATCAACATCCCCAAGCTTAACTCCTGCTCATCCTTGAGTAGGTAAGTGATAAAAGGAAAGAATAATTTTTTAGGTGACATGCACCATCATAAACTTGATCAAAGTATTTGTAAAACATTCAAAGCTAGGATCATTGTACTTCAATCATAACATGAAAGACAAAGTTCTAGCAATAAGACAACGAAACTATGTTGCAACATGAAAAGGCACAAACAAAATATTAATGAATAACAATGCTTTGCAAGACATTTATTTGTTTCACATAAATAAAACATAGCATAGTGGCATTCAGCTTGTCCCTCATAGAGTAGCAAACATAAATGCATAGGACACCTTCAAAGTTTATAAGAGTGACTAGATACAAATAGTTTAAAACAAGCAATATCAAAGCTATGCATCAATCAACAAGTCTTGGTACAATGCACAAAGAACTAAGAATGGCCACTATGCTCTCAAAGTAGGTGCATAAAGATAGAAGGTGGAGACTCAACAAAAAAGTAAAAGAATGGCCTTCATAGAAGGAAGTAGGGATTCAAGTCTCATAAAGAGCTTCCAAAAATTATGGTACTTAATAGCTTTCAGCTCTCATTGCCCCTATCATAAGCATCTTGAAGTGATTAAGGTTAAAGTGAACAAACTATGGTGTATATGCTTGACGAAGTATAAGTTGGAAATCTCATGTCCCTTGAATATGAGGGCCGCTCCTCATGCTACTCAAGTTTAGTCACCGGTAAGTTCTTGTCATCGTAAGTACATGTGTATCATAGAGAACCGCCAACGGGGTACCCCTTGCCCGATGATACGAAAGAATCCCCATATCAAAATGACAAGGAAAGCAGACAACAAGCATCTCAGCAATCTTCTTATTTACCATGGGAATATGGTGCTTTTTTATCTCTTTCCTCTTTTCATAATCTTTTTTTTTCTTTTTCTCTTTTTTCTCAATATCTGACTCATTTTTTATAAGAAGAATGCTTCATAGACAGCTCATTATTGTTACGCTGCAGGTTTCCACCATGACGACATGGATTAGACCAGCGGCCCAGGCGTTTCTCTAACACATATACATAACTCCATGGACTTACAAGCTCCCCTTTCATTTCACACCGACGACATCCATAGACAAAAGAGCATCATATCAACTAGGTACAAAGTACAAGTGCAATGTTAAAAGCGTTCCCCATGACAGCATGGTTTTGCTAATCCCCAACAAATAAGTGCAAGCATATACAACATAGACGACACAATGGTTCAAGTTTATTAAGGGCAAGAAAAGTAAAGTGTGCCATCAAGTTCGTGAGAGATTTAATCACTAGTTTTCTCATAACAAGTTTAATTCGGAAGGTAGATAAAAACATGAATATACTTGGAATAGCATATGCTAGTAGGTAGGTATGGTGGACTCTTTTGAATAACTTGGTTTTAGGAGTTGGATGCATGAGTAGAACTCATACTTGGTTGTGGAGTCTAGCAAAAGACTGTGAGCGACAAACTAAGAGAGCAATAATGGCCATAATCATGCAGAGTGAAAAAACATCATTGATCAAAGCATAAAGTGATACTACAAGTTGAAAACTAAAGGATCATAAAGGCTATGGTGACTTGGGATTGTCATAACATGGTGTGAGCATGCGCCAAGTCAACCCAAATAAAGCATCAAAGGAGAATACCACAATACTATGCTTTAATATGCTAAAACAACGCATGATTCTTCCAAGGCACATTAAGAAATCTCAATTGTTTATAATAAGTCATGCTACAAAAAAGAATACTAAGCATAAAGCCACAACAATATCAAGCATGGCATGACAAAGCATAGGCCACAGTCAAAAACAAGCTCTCTTTACCACTTAAGCATAAACTTTCCTACTCTTTTCCAATCCAAACCAAACTATTTGAAAACAAATGTATGAAAGAGGGGCTCCAACCAATTTATTCAGCAAACTAAGCAAACCAAGCAAAAGAAAAACCAAAACCAAAACGAAAAAGAAGATGCTCCAAGAACAACACAACTGTGCATGAAACAATAAAAATGAAGCGTTTGGAAGAAACCTGGGATTTTTATTGATGAAGAGGGGGATGCCTTGGGCATCCCCAAGTTTTGACGCTTGTACTTCTTGGATATTTCTTGGGGTGACACGCGTGGCATCCCCAATCTTGAGCTTTAGTCCATCCTTCATCTCATTACTCATTCCTTCCATACACCTGAAATTTTTCCTTCATACAAAACTTCACATAATCTTTATTAGCAACATTAGTGCACTTAAGATAATAAGTCTTTTAGATTCAGTTCCAACACCAATAAAACTTCCATTAAAACACTAGCTACTGTAGCACTTCCCTCAAAAATCTCAATTCCCAAAAGAACTCAAAAAGGAACCAACAAGAAGCAAATGCAAAAAATGGCAAAAATCTGTCAAAACAGACGAATAGGTAAAGACGGTTTTGTTTGAAGTCCTTCTATTGCTCAAATCAAAAAGTGTTGAACTAACGAAAGTTAGATAAGAACCTGGGGCATGAGCACAAAAATGCACGCCTCAAAAGGACGTACAGAGATTTTACACGAATTTTTACGGTGAAGCACAGAAATCTGTTTCGGGACAGCAACTTTCCCAATCATTACTTCTCTCTTATTAGAGGTTACTCTTGGCACAAAAAGGAAATAAAAAGTATAAGGAGTGGTTATTACTGAAGTAATAACTTTCCCAATCATTACTTCTCTCTCATTAGAGGTTACTCTCGGCACAAAAAGCAAATAAAAAGGATAAGGTTTGCCATTATAACCATAAGTATTATTAGGAGGGTAAGGCCTATAATTGTTATTACCATAAGCATTGTTGCCAAAATTATTATTTCTTATAAAGTTCACATCAACTTGCTCTTCTCGAGCAACCAAAGAAGCTAAGGGAACATTATTTGGATCAATATGGGCTTTCCCATTAACAAGCATAGACATAATAACATCAATCTTATCACTCAAGGAGGAGGTTTCCTCAATAGAATTTACCTTCTTACTTTGTGGAGCTCTTTCAGTATGCCATTCGGAGTAGTTAACCATCATATTATCCAGAAGCTTTGTTGCAGCACCCAAAGTTATGGTCATAAAGGTACCTCCAGCTGTAGAATCTAATAGATTTCTTGAAGAATAGTTCAGTCCTTGTGAAGATGTCCTTGACTCCCTAACAACAGCGCCAGAAAAATTACTTGCTGACTCGTGTATTAACGAGCTCGTTGGGTAACCCCAAGAGGAAGGTATGACGAGCACAATAGTAAGTTTTCCCTCAGTTATGAAACCAAGGTTATCAATCCAGTAGGAGCAAGGAAACACCCCAAAGGTGTAGCTAGCTGAACTTTGGCAGGGCACACTACCGGTGCCAGCAACAACGTGGAGACCTGCACAACACAACCACAGAACTCTGTCCCCAACTTACGATGAGGTTGTCAATCTCACCGTTTTTGCTGAAAACAAAGGATTAAACGTATCGAGCGGAAGAAAGTAATAGTTTGCAGAAAGTAAAAACAAAGTAGTAAACAGTTGATTGTAGATTGATAGTAAAAGAAAGGACCGGGGTCCATAGTTCACTAGAGGTGGCTCTCCTTAAGATAGATGACATGTTGGGTGAACAAATTATAGCGGGGCAATTGACAAACATCGAGAAAGCATACAAGCATATACTACTCATCTTGACTCCTTTGAGATTCGATTGGGCATTACAACATTATACATAGACCGCCATCCAACTGCATCTATGACTAATAATCCACCTTCAGGTTATCATCCGAACCCCCTCCAGTATTAAGTTGCAAGCAACGGATAATTGCTTTACGAATTTCATGTAAAGTAAACAATACGATTGTTCTATGAACAAAGGATTGTTATTTTCTCCCTAGTAGAAACAGCACATCTAGTACCTTAGAGATTTCTGTCACTTCCCCAGATTACCAGAGGCATAAACTCACTATCGAGCATAAATAGTAACTCTTGGAGTTGCTAGCATCTACTTGGCCAAGATAGCTACTAACAACGGAAAGCATGCAAGATCACAAATAACAAAGACATGATAGAATCAATAATCAATCTAAAATAGCGTCTCAATATCCATCGGATCCCCGCAAACACAACATCCAGAATTACAAATAGACGATCTTGATCATGAATGGAGCTCACAAGATCTAGACATGATAGCACAAAGGAGGAGAACCAGCCATCTAGCTACTACATGGACCCGTAGTCTAGAGATGAACTACTCACGCATCACATTGGAGGCTTGCATGATGATGATGAAGGCCTCCAGGGTGAATTCCCCTCTCCGGCAGGGTGTCGGGAAGAGCTTCAGATCCCTCCCGATCTAGGGATGGAGATGACGGCGGCTATAGACTCTTTCATGGATTTTTGATCGGGTACTTAGGGTTTTCGTATCTGAGGCAATATATAGGCGGAAGGAGAGACCGAGGGGGTGCCTGGGGCGGCCGGACCACCCCCTGGCGCGGGCCAGGCCTGGCCACGCGGCTAGGTGGTGTGGCTAGGCCCCAGCCCCTCTCTGTCTCGTATTCTGGCTCCATGTGTCCCTTGGTGAAAAACTGACTTTGGCTTTTGTCCCGTCCAATTCCGAGAATATTTATTTTCTGACTTTCCTGGAACCAAAAACAGCATAAAACAGGCAGCTGGCACTGTGGCTCTTGTTAATAGGTTAGTCCAAGAAATCATATGAAAAGTACTCCAAAGTGTGGACAAAACATAAGAAAGTAGATAAAACCAAGCATGGAACATCAAAAATTATGGATACGTTTGCAACGTATCAAGGCATTCCCACAACCCACAACCCGTGGCGCGCGCGTCGTGACGAGGAAGGCGGCAGAGGATGAGGAGCACGTGTGTACGCCTCTCTCCTTCTCATCCTTTACCTAGTGCTGGAAGAGTCCCCTTATAAGATGGTGAAATCTTCCTTCAACTAGCAATGTGGGACTAAACATTTGTCCCACCTCTTGCCATGCATGAATGGACCACATGGGTCTCTAGGATTTTCAAGAATTATTAAAATGGAATATGGACTAGGCCATTTATGCAAGAATTCCAACAATCCTCCACCAGATCCCAGAGGCACATGAAGTTTGCCTTTGGTTCCAAAACATTGTTTATATACCGGTACTATAGTGGAGACTGTTAAGTTGAACTTCCACCTAGAACTTTATGCTACACTAGGCTACAACTTGTATAGTGGACTATGCCTTGAACTGCAAGTTTGCTGCAAACCTAGATTCACATAAAGTCTTACTGATACTAGGCTGCTGTGGGACTTCCCCGTGGGTGGAGCTTATGCATCATACTCCATGGCCTTCCATGAGTTTATTAGAGAGAACCCTACTCTCATAGACTGCAACATTTAACAGTCAGACTCATATATGTGTGTTCTTCAAAATATGTTTTGTACGACAACATCTCTACTTAAGATAAGCCACTTAGAACACATTAAGATAATGAATCAACCTGCCATGCAGAATAAGAAAGTATTGCATCTTCATGGAGTGGTGTCCATTAAAGTAGGAATACTTTCCTCTCAGCTAACCAATAGCTTGTCTTCCAATTCTAATTCACGGTATCTCCGATCACATAGACTGATTTACCGCTGTGAAAAACTCATATTGTGGGTCTCATACCCATATCCTTCGATGCATTTTCTATCATATTGCGTGATAGGCCGTTTGTGAAGAGATCTGCCAAGTTTTTAGATATTTGGATATAATCCAATGCAATAACTCCGGAGTTTCTTATTTTTCTGATAGATTTCAGTCTCCTCTTCACATGTCTTGATGACTCCATATTATCCTTAGAACTATTCAGTTTGAAAATCATTGTTTGATTATCGTAGTTCATAAGGATTACGGGTATTGGTTTATCAATCACAGGTAAGTTCATCAAGAGTTCACGAAGCCACTCTACTTCAACTATGGCTGTGTCTAATGTTGTGAGTTCTGCTTCCATAGTTGACCTCGTTAAGATGGTCTACTTGCAAGACTTCCAAGAAACAGCGTCACCACCAAGTGTGAATACATATCCACTCGTGGCCTTTATCTTATCAGCATCAGATATCCAATTTGAATCACTATAACCCTCTAGTACCCTCGGATACCCAGTATAGTGAATGTCGTAGCTCGTAGTGCCTTTTAGATCGATCATAGCTCTCTCAAGAGCATGCCAGTGATCATCTCCTGGATTTGAAACAAATCGACTCAGTTTGCTTACAGCAAAAGCAATGTCAGGCATCATGGTGCTAGCTAAATACATAAGCGAGCCAATAATTTGAAAGTATCTCAGCTGGTCTCTAGTATTTCCTCGATTCTTTCGAAGCAACACACTAGGATCATACGGTGTAGGAGAATACTTGCAGTTGCTATACCCGAATGACTCAAGACCTTTTCCACAGAGTGAGACAGAAGCAATGTAATTCCATCATCATCATCTCTCAATAGCTTGATGTTTAGGATAACATCAGCTACTACCAAATCCTTCATCTCAAAGGAATGAGATAAGAAATCCTTGACTTCCTTAATTGCATTAAGGTTAGTTCTCAGCATGTCATCAACATACAAACAAAGGATGACTCCCTCACTCCCACCATGGCGATGGTAAACACATTTGTAAGCTTCATTTACAACAAAGCCTACAACAGTTAAAGTTCTTTCAAACTTCTCATGCCACTGCTAGGGGTTTGTTTTAGGCCATATAAAGACTTCAACAATTTGCACACCTTTTCTTCTTCACCATGTACCACAAAGCCATCTAGCTGATCCATGTGAATTTCCTCATCCAACTCTCTATTTAGGAAATTTGTCTTAACGTCCATTTGATGAACGAGAAGACCATGAGAGGCAGCCAATGAAAGTAGTACTCGAATGGTGGTCAATCTGGCAACATGTGAGTAATTGTCAAAGAAATCTTCACCTTCTTTTGAGTGTATCCCCTGGCCACAAGCCGTGCCTTGTACTTCTGAATAGTACCATCAGGCCTAAGATTTTTCTTGAACACCCATTTACATCCTACAGGTTTGATCTCCCATGTTTCATTGGCTAAGATGGAATCCATCTCACTACGGATGGCTTCCTTCCAGTAGTCAGCCTCAGGAGATGTATAGGCTTCTGAAATAGAATTGGGAGTATCATCCACGAGGTACACAATGAAATCATCACCAAAGGACTTTGTAGTCCTATGTCTCTTTCTCCTTTTAGGAATTGCATTATCATCCTCCTTAGGATTTTCAACATGTTTAATTGGAGTGGTAGGTTCAGAATTTGTAGCAAATTCCTAACTAGATGAACTAGGCATCTCCTAATTTGATGATCTAGGTATATCCTTCATAGGAAAGATATCCTCAAGGAAAATCGCATCAGTCGACTCCATAATTGTACCGACATGCATGTCAGGTACATCGGATTTTACTATCAAGAATCTATAACCAATGCTATGGAAAGCATAACCCAGAAATACACAGTCAACGGCTTTTGGTCCAAGCTTGCGCTTCTTGGGAATTGGCACATGAACTTTTGCCAAACATCCCCAAGTCCTTAGATAAGAGAGTTTTAACCTTTTCTTCTCCCATTCTTCAAATGGAGTAATTTATTTGTTCTTCGTGGGAACTCGGTTTAGGACATGACACGCAGTCAATAGAGCCTCCCCTCACCATTCCTTAGATAGACCCGATGTATCTAACATCGCGTTAACCAAATATATTAGAGTACAGTTCTTTCTTTTAACTACACCATTTGACTGAGGTGTATAGGGAGGCATACTCTCATAGATTATACCATGTTCCACACAAAAGGAATCAAACTCGTTGGAAAAATACTCTCCACCACGATCAGACCTAAGCCTATTAATCTTTCGATCAAGTTGGTTTTGTGCTTCAGCTTTATAGATTTTGTAGAAACTCAAAGCCTCATCTTTTGATTTCAGAAGATACACATGACAATATCTCATAGAGTCATCGATCAACGTCATGAAATGTTTTTTCCCACCTTTTGTCAACACACCATTCATCTCATAAAGATCGGAATGTATGAGCTCCAGTGGTGTTAAATTTCTCACTTCTGTAGTCGTATGTGACCTGCGAGGTTGTTTTGCTTGCACACAGACTTGGCACTTAGATCCCTTAACAGTTGTGAAATCAGGGATTAAATTCATTTTGGCTAGCCGCATCATACAACCAAAATTAATATGGCAAAGACAAGAATGCCAGACATTTGATTCAAAATTCGTGTAAATATGATTAACAACTTTATTACAAACGTCTTACTGAGATAAGCGGAACAAGCCTCCGCACTCATAACCTTTACCAACAAAGTTATCATACTTAGAAATTACAAATTTATTAGACTCGAATACAATCTTATAGCCGTCTCGACACAGAAGAGATCCGCTAACAAGATTTTTATTTATTGAGGGAACATGATGCAAGTTATTTAGGTGCACGGTCTTTTCCAAAGTGAACTTCAGATCGACCATACCAACATCATGAATAGAAGCATGCGAGTTGTTACCCCCATCAACACGGTTTGAGTCCCTCTAACCTGATATAAAGAAAACATGGAGATATCAGAACATACATGTACATTAGAGCCCGTGTCAATCCATCAATCAGAAGAATGACATAATGAAAGAACAGTAGGTAATATACCATAGTCAACATCTTTCATCTCAATGTCGCTCATGACAACATTAGTAGTCTTGCTACCCTTCCCATGCTGGCGCTTGTCAAAGCGGTTGGGACAAGCAGGAGCCCAATGATCAGGATCACCGCACACATGACAAGCACATTTCTTCTTATCAGTCTTCTTCTTGAAGCTGGTAGACTGTGAAGCCTTGTTCTTTCCATCAAACATTCCTTTGCCATCAAACTTGCCATTATTCTTGAACTTGTGAGACTGGAAGTTCCTTTTCTATACTAGATTGGCATTAGAACCTCCCTCGGTACCTCGAGCACGTGTGTCTTTTGCTCTCGTCTTCTCTTCCACATCAAGAGTCCCAATGAGACCGGTCACAGAAAACTCTTGTCTCTTGTGCTTCAGAGAAGTAGCAAAATTCCTCCATGACTGGGGAAGCTTGGCAATAAACTTGTCTGATAACACACAAGTGAAGTGCTCAAGCTCCCTGGCAAGTGATAGTATTTCATGAGCCTGCTTCCATAGTGGAGCGGTCATCAACCATCTTATAGTCATAGAATTGTTCCATGACATACAGTTCACTGCCAGCACCGGAGACTCCAAATTTTCTCTCGAGCGCATCCCACATATCCTTGCATTGCTAAATGACAGGTATGAATCGACAATATTGTCGCCAAGGATGCTAATCAAGGCAGCCTTAAATGTGTGATGTCTACGCACTTCTATTCTTGTAGACAGTTGTTGGGCCTCCAAGTGCAGAGGTTTGTAGAACAACAGCAAGTTTTCCCTTAAGTGGATCACCCAAGGTTTATCGAACTCAGGGAGGAAGTGGTCAAAGGTATCCCCTCTCAAGCAACCATGCAATCAAGATACAAGAAGTCTCTTGTGTCCCCAACACACCTAATACACTTGTCAGGTGTATACATGCACTAGTTCGGTGAAGAGATAGTGAAATACAAGTGGTATGGATATAAGACAACGGTGCTAGAAAATAGCTTGATGGCGTGGAAGAGACTAAAGGCAAACTGAAATAAAGATGGCAGCAAGCAAACATATAATAGATCTAGTTGCAAACGGTGTTTCAATGCTTATAAACAAGGCCTAGGGATCATACTTTCACTAGTGAACACTCTCAAATAAATATCATCTCTTTATGATACTACTCTGGACTACTCTCCGGTTGGACACTTTAATCCATGGTAGGGCTATAACAACACACCTCAAAGTAAGCCTTTCCCATCTAGATAACCCCACACTATCACCTTGAGCACTAGATGGTTCCAACAAACACCACAATTTCATAAAGACATCCAACTCCAAATATAACTCATAACAAGTATTTGTAATCTCTAGTGTAAGTGCCACCATGGTGTGCACGCTGTCACTTTCACACACGTGGGGGAGCAGAGATCTATTAAAGCACTTGAGTAGCAAGGTAGATCTACTTGATTATAAAGCTCATGATCATAATATGATCGTGCATAGAGAGAGAGATGAACACATAGCTACCGGTAGAGCCCTTAGCCTCGCGGAAGAGCTACTCCCTTATCATCATGGGAATCAACAACGGCGATGGAGATGGTGGTGGAGATCGATGGAGATGGCTCTAGGGGCACTTCCCCGTCCCGACAGGGTGCCGGAATAGAGACTTTCTGTCCCCCGAATCTCCACTTCAGTGGCGGCGGTGCTGTGGAACTTTTCGTGGCTGGAGGCTGGTCGATTTAGGGTTTTTGCATCGGGAGGCATCTTCTAGGCGAGGAGGCAAGGTCGGTGGGCGGCCAGGAGGCCCACACCACATGGTGGCATGGCCAGGGATAGCCCGCGCCACCATACGGTGTGCCCACCCTGGTGCCCTACCCCGTCTCTGCTTCGTGTTTCTGTGTTGCTCCGGGAAAAATAGGCATATTGGCTTTTGTCCCGTCCAATTCCGAGAATATTGTTTTTCTGACTTTCCTGGAATTAAAAACAATAGAAAACAAGCAACTGGCACTGTGGCATCTTGTTAATAGGTTAGTCCCAGAAAGTGTATAAAAATACTCCAAAGTGTGGACAAAACATAAGAAAGTAGATATAAAACAAGCATGGAACATCAAAAATTATAGATACGTTAGCAACATATCAACATCCCCAAGCTTAACTCCTGCTCGTCCTCGAGTAGGTAAGTGATAAAAAGAAAGAATAATTTTTGAGGTGACATGCACCATCATAAACTTGATCAAAGTATTTGTAAAACATTGATAGCTGGGATCATAGTACTTCAACATAGCATGAAAGATAAAGTTCTAACAATAAGACATAGCAACTATGTTGTAACATGAAAAGGCACAAACAAAAGATTCATGAATAACAATGATTTGCAAGACGTTTGTTTGTTTCACATAAATAAAATATAGCATAATGGCATTCAGCTTGTCCCTCATAGAGTAGCAAACATAAATGCATAGGACACCTTCAAAGTTTCTAAGGGTGACTAGATACAAGTAGTTTAAGAACAAGTAATATCAAAGTTATGCATCAATCAACAAGTCTTGGGATAATGCACATAGAACTAAGAATGGCTACTATGCTCTCTCAATAGGTGCATAAAGATAGAAGGTGGAGACTCAACATAAAAGTAAAAGAAAGACCTTCATAGAAGGAAGCAGGGATTCAAGTTTCATAAAGAGCTTCCAAAAATTATGGTACTTATTAGCTTTCAGCTCTCATTGCCCCTATCATAAGCATCTTGAAGTGATTAAGGTTAAAGTGAACAAACCATGGAGTATATGCTTGACAAAGTGTAAGTTAGCAATCTCATGTCCCCTGAATACGAGGGCCGCTCCTCATGCTACTCAAGTTTAGTTACCGGTAAGTTCTTGTCATACTAAGTACATGTGTATCATAGAGAACCGCCAATGGGATACCCCTTGCCCAATGATACGGAAGAATCCCCATATCAAAATGACAAGGCAAGCAGACAACAAGCATCTTAGCAATCTTCTTATTTACCATGGGAAAATGGTGCTTTTTTCTCTCTTTCCTCTTTTCTCATATCTCTTTTTTCTCTTTTTCTCGATATCTGACTCTTTTTTTATAAGAAGAATGCTTCATAGATAACTCATTATGGTTACGCTGCAGGTTTCCACCATGATTAGGCATGGATTAGACCGGTGGCCCAGGCGTTTCTCAAACACACATACATAACTCCATGGACTTACAAGCTCCCCTTTCATTTCACACCGACGACATCCATAGACAAAAGAGCATGATATCAACTAGGTACAAAGTACAAGTGCAATGTTGAAAGCGTTCTCCATGACATCATGGTTCTGCTAATATCCAACATATAAGTGCAAGCATATACAACATAAATGACACAATGGTTCAAGTTTATTCAGGGCAAGAAAAGTAAAGTGTGCCATCAAGTTCGTGAGAGCTTTAATCACTAGTTTTCTCATAACAAGTTTAATTCGGAAGGTAGATAAAAACATGAATATACTTGGAATAGCAAATGCTAATAGGTAGGTATGATGGACTCTTTAGAATAACTTGGTTTTAGGAGTTGGATGCATGAGTGGTACTCATACTTGGTTATGGAGGCTAGCAAAAGACTGGGAGCGACCGACTAAGAGAGCAATAATGGCCATAATCATGCATAGCGACAAAACATCATTAATCAAAGCATAAAGTGATACTACAAGTCGAAAACTAAAGGATCATAAAGGCTATGGTGACTTGGGATAGTCATAACATGGTGTGATCATGTGCCAAGTCAACCCAAATAAACCATCAAAGGAGAATACCACAGTACTATGCTTTAATATGCTAAAACAACGCATGATTCTTCCAAGGCACATTAACCAATCTCAATTTTTTATAACATGTCATGCTACAGCAAATATCACTAAGCATAAAGCCAAAACAATATCAAGCACGACATGACAAAGCATCGGCCACAGTAAAAAACAAGCTCTCGTTACCACTTAAGCATGAAATTTCCTACTCTTTTCCAATCCAAACCAAACTATTTGAAAACCAATGCATGAAAGAGGGGGTCCAACCAATTTATTCAGCAAACTAAGAAAACCAAGCAAACGAAAAATCAAAACGAAAACAAAAAAGAAGACGCTCCAAGAACAACACAGTGCATAAAACAATAAAAATGAAGTGTTTGGAAGAAACCTGGGATTTTTATTGATGAAGAAGGGGATGCCTTGGGCATCCCCAAGCTTTGACGCTTGTACTTCTTGGATATTTCGTGGGGTGACACGCGTGGCATCCCCAAGCTTGAGCTTTAGTCCATTCATCATCTCATTACATCATTCTCTCCATACACCTGAAATTCTTCCTTCATACAAAACTTTACACAATCTTTATTAGCAACATTAGTGCACTCAAGATAATAAGTCTTTGGGTTCAGTTTCAACACCAATAAAACTTCCATTAAAATACAAGCTAATGTAGCACTTCCCTCAAAAATCTCAATTCCTCGAAAAAACTCAAAAAGGAACCAACAAGAAACAAATGCAAATAATGGCAAAAATCTGTCAAAACAGACGAGCAGGTAAAATCCAATTTTTTCGAAAACCTTCTATTGCTCAAATAGAAAAGTGTTGAACAAATGAAAGTTAGATAACAACCTGGGGAAGAAGCACAAAAATTCACGCCTCAAAACGACCTACAGAGATTTTACACGAATTTTTAGAGTGAAGCACAAAAATCTGTTTCAAGACATCAACTTTCCCAATCATTACTTCTCTCTCATTAGAGGTTACTCTTGGCACAAAAAGCAAATAAAAAAGGAGAATGAGCGTTTATTAAAGAGGTAATAACTTCCAAGACCCATCTAAAACTTTTGGATTATCTCCCAATAAGTACTTTTCTTTAACGCCTTTAAGTTAGGCATGATAGTTTGAGGAGATGCTCACATAAAAAATATGAATTGAAGTAAAGGAGAGCATCAAAAAGCAAATTCAAAGCACATTTAAGTCTAACCCACTTCCTATGCATAGGAATCTTGTAAATAAACAAGTCACGAAAGCACAAAGCAACAAGCATAGTAAAGCAAAACAAGTGCAACTTCAAGACTTTCAACATAAAGAGGGAAAACTTAATATTATTGAGATGCATAAAACCATGTTTCCCTCTCTCATGATAACTTTCAGTAGCATCATGAATAAAATTAACAATATAACTATCATATGAAACATTCTTATCTTGAGCCACATGCATAAAAGAATTAATACTCCCCACATAAACATAGTCATTCTTATTAATTGTGGTGGAAGAAAATTCAACAAAATAGCTATCATTATTATTCTCATCACCATAATCATCAAATATAGGAGGCATATTGTAGTCATAATTAATTTCCTCCTCAATAGTAGGTGGACTGAAAATATCATATTCATCATTGTAATCATCATATATTGGAGGTATATTATCATCAAAGCAAATTTTCTCCACTAAAGATGGGGGACTAAAAAGATCATACTCATCAAAGCCAGCTTCCCCAAGCTTAGACTTTTGCATAGCATTAACAATAATGGTGTCCAAAAATTCATACTAACAACATTGCTATTAGCATTAAAATAAAGTTCCATCGGTTTTTTAATTTTCTCTTCAAACACTTCATGTCCTAACTCAAGATAAATACTATAAAGCTCTCTAATTTTGTTGTTGTTTTCCATTAAGCCTAACTAGTGAAAACAAGAAACAAAAATAAAAAATTGCAGAATCTAAAGGAAATAACTTTGAGCACTCACACCGGAGGATGTGAGTACCTTTTACCTTACCTCCCCGGCAACGGCGTCAGAAAATAGCTTGATGTCTACGCACTTCTATTCTTGTAGACATTTGTTGGGCCTCCAAGTGCAGAGGTTTGTAGAACAGCAGCAAGTTTTCCCTTAAGTGGATCACCCCAAGGTTTATCGAACTCAGGGAGGAAGTGGTCAAAGGTATCCCTCTCAAGCAACCCTGCAATCAAGATACAAGAAGTCTCTTGTGTCCCCAACACACCCAATACACTTGTCAGGTGTATAGGTGCACTAGTTCGGCGAAGAGATAGTGAAATACAAGTGGTATGGATATAAGACAATGGTGCTAGAAAATAGCTTGATGGCGTGAAAGAGACTAAAGGCAAACTGATATAAAGATGGAAGCAAGCAAACATGTAACAAATCTAATTGCAAATGGTGTTTCAATGCTTAGAAACAAGGCCTAGGGATCATACTTTCGCTAGTGAACACTCTCAAATAAATATCATCTATTTATGATACTACTCTCAAAGATTTTTTCCCACCTTCTATCAACACACCATTCATCTCATAAAAATCAGAATGTATGAGCTCCAGTGGTGTTAAATTTCTCACTTCTATAGTCGTATGTGACTTGCGAGGTTGTTTTGCTTGCACGCAGACTTGGCACTTAGATCCCTTAACAGTTGTGAAATCAGGGATTAAATTCATTTTGGCTAGCCGCGTCATACAACCAAAATTAATATGGCAAAGACAAGAATGCCAGACATTTGATTCAAAATTTGTGTAAATATGATTAACAACTTTATTACAAACGTCTTACTGAGATAAGCGGAACAAGCCTCCGCACTCATAACCTTTACCAACAAAGATATCATACTTAGAAATTACAAATTTATTAGACTCGAATACAATCTTATAGCCGTCTCGACACAGAAGAGATCCGCTAACAAGATTTTTATTTATTGAGGGAACATGATGCATGTTCTTTAGGCGCATGGTCTTTTCCAAAGTGAACTTCAGATCGACCGTACCAACATCATGAACAGAAGCATGCGAGTTGTTCCCCATCAACACGGTTTGCATCCCTCTGACTTGATATAAAGAAAACATGGAGATATCAGAACATACAGGTACATTAGCGCTCGTGTCAATCCGCCAATCAGAAGAATGACATAATGAAAGAGCATTAGGTAATATACCATACTCAAGATCTTTCATCTCAATGTCGCTCATGACAACATTAGTAGTCTTGCTACCCTTCCCATGTTGGCGCTTGTCAACGCGGTTGGGACAAGAAGGAGCCCAATGATCAGGATCACCGCACACATGACAAGCACATTTCTTCTTATCAGTCTTCTTCTTGAAGCTGGTAGACTGTGAAGCCTTGTTCTTTCCATCGAACATTCCTTTGCCATCAAAGTTGCCATTATTCTTGAACTTGTGAGACTGGAAGTTCCTTTTCTGTACTAGATTGGCATTAGAACCTCCCTCGGTACCTCGAGAACGTGTGTCTTTTGCTCTCGTCTTCTCTTCCACATCAAGATTCCAATGAGACCGGTCACAGAAAACTCTTGTCTCTTGTGCTTCAGAGAAGTAGCAAAATTCCTCCATGACTGGGGAAGCTTGGCAATAATTCCTCCGGTAATAAAATTGTTCGGTAACACACAAGTGAAGTGCTCAAGCTCCCTGGCAAGTGACAGTATTTCATGAGCCTGCTTCCACAATGGAGCGGTCATCAACCATCTTATAGTCATAGAATTGTTCCATGACATACAGTTCACTGCTAGCATCGGAGACTCCAAATTTCTCTCGAGCGCATTCCACATATCCTTGCATTGCTAAATGACATGTATGAATCTAATATTGTCGCCAAGGATGCTAATCAAGGCACCCTTAAATGTGTGATGTCTACGCACTTCTATTCTTGTAGACAGTTGTTGGGCCTCCAAGTGCAGAGGTTTGTAGAACAACAGCAAGTTTTCCCTTAAGTGGATCACCCAAGGTTTATGAACTCAGGGAGGAAGTGGTCAAAGGTATCCCCTCTCAAGCAACCCTGCAATCAAGATATAAGAAGTCTCTTGTGTCCCCAACACACCCAATACACTTGTCACGTGTGTAGGTGCACTAGTTCGGCGAAGAGATAGTGAAATACAAGTGGTATGGATATAAGACAACGATGTTATAAAATTGCTTGATGGCGTGGAAGAGACTAAAGGCAAACTGAAATAAAGATGACAGCAATCAAACATGTAACAGATCTAGTTACAAACGGTGTTTCAATGCTTAGAAACAAGGCCTAGGGATCATACTTTTGCTAGTGAACACTCTCAAATAAATATCATCTATTTATGATACTACTCTTAAAGATTTTTTCCCACCTTCTATCAACACACCATTCATCTCATAAAAATCAGAATGTATGAGCTCCAGTGGTGTTAAATTTCTCACTTCTGTAGTCGTATGTGACTTGCGAGATTGTTTTGCTTGCACGCAGACTTGGCACTTAGATCTCTTAAAAGTTGTGAAATAAGGGATTAAATTAATTTTGGCTAGCCGCGTCATACAACCAAAATTAATATGGCAAAGACAAGAATGCCAGACATTTGATTCAAAATTCGTGTAAATATGATTAACAACTTTATTACAAACGTCTTACTGAGATAAGCGGAACAAGCCTCCGCACTCATAACCTTTACCAACAAATATATCATACTTAGAAATTACAAATTTATTAGACTCGAATATAATCTTATAGCCGTCTCGACACAGAAGAGATCCGCTAACAAGATTTTTATTTATTGAGGGAACATGATGCATGTTCTTTAGGCGCATGGTCTTTTCCAAAGTGAACTTCAGATCGACCATACCAACATCATGAACAGAAACATGCGAGTTGTTTCCCATCAACACAGTTTGAGTCCCTCTGACCTGATATAAAGAAAACATGGAGATATCGAAACATACATGTACATTAGCGCCCGTGTCAATCCACCAATCAGAAGAATGACATAATGAAAGAACATTAGGTAATATATCATACTCAAGATCTTTCATCTCAATGTCGCTCATGACAACATTAGTAGTCTTGCTACCCTTCCCATGCTGGCTCTTGTCAACACGGTTGGGACAAGAAGAAGCCCAATGATCAGGATCACCGCACACATGACAAGCACCTTTCTTCTTATCAGTCTTCTTCTTGAAGCTGGTAGACTGTGAAGCCTTGTTCTTTCCATCGAACATTCCTTTGCCATCAAAGTTGCCATTATTCTTGAACTTGTGAGACTGGAAGTTCCTTTTCTGTACTAGATTGTCATTAGAACCTCCCTCGGTACCTCGAGCACGTGTGTCTTTTGCTCTCGTCTTCTCTTCCACATCAAGAGTCCCAATGAGACCGGTCACAGAAAACTCTTGTCTCTTGTGCTTCAGAGAAGTAGCAAAATTCCTCCATGACTGGGGAAGCTTGGCAATAATTCCTCCGGAAATAAACTTGTTCGGTAACACACAAGTGAAGTGCTCAAGCTCCCTGGCAAGTGACAGTATTTCATGAGCCTGCTTCCACAGTGGAGCGGTCATCAACCATCTTATAGTCATAGAATTGTTCCATGACATACAGTTCACTGCTAGCACCGGAGACTCCAAATTTTCTCTCGAGCGCATTCCACATATCCTTGCATTGCTAAATGACATGTATGAATCTAAAATATTGTCGCCAAGGATGCTAATCAAGGCAACCTTAAATGTGTGATGTCCACGCACTTCTATTCTTGTAGACAGTTGTTGGGCCTCCAAGTGTAGAGGTTTGTAGAACAACAGCAAGTTTTCCCTTAAGTGGATCACCCAAGGTTTATCGAACTCAGGGAGGAAGTGGTCAAAGGTATCCCCTCTCAAGCAACCCTGCAATCAAGATACAAGAAGTCTCTTGTGTCCCCAACATACCCAATACGCTTGTCAGGTGTATAGGTGCACTAGCTCGGCGAAGAGATAGTGAAATACAAGTGGTATGGATATAAGACAACGGTGCTAGAAAATAGCTTGATGGCATGGAAGAGACTAAAGGCAAACTGAAATAAAGATGGCAACAATCAAACATGTAACAAATCTAGTTAAAACGGTGTTTCAATGCTTAGAAACAAGGCCTAGGGATCATACTTTCGCTAGTGAACACTCTCAAATAAATATCATCTCTTTATGATACTACTCTGAACTACTCTCCGGTTGGACACTCTAATCCATGGTAGGGCTATTACAACACACCTCAAAGTAAGCCTTTCCCATCTAGATAACCCCACACTATCACCTTGAGCACTAGATGGTTCCAACAAACACCACAATTTCATAAAGACACCCAACTCCAAATATAACTCATAACAAGTATTTGTAGCCTCTAGCCTAAGTGCCACCATGGTGTGCATGCTGTCACTTTCACACACATGGGGAGAGCAGAGATCTATTAAAACACTTGAGTAGCAAGGTAGATCTACTTGATTACAAAGCTCATGATCATAATATGATCATGCATAGAGAGAGAGATGAACACATAGCTACCGGTAGAGCCCTTAGCCTCGAGGAAGAACTACTCCCTCATTATCATGGGAATCAGCAACGGCGATGGAGATGGTGGTGGAGATCGATGGAGATGGCTCCGAGAGCACTTCCCTGTCCCGGCAGGGTGCCGGAATAGAGACTTCATGTCCCCCAAATCTCCCCTTCGGTGGCGACGGCGCTGTGGAACTTTTCGTGGCTGGAGGCTGGTCGATTTAGGGTTTTTTTTTGCATCGGGAGGCATCTTATAGGCGAAGAGGCAAGGTCGGTGGGCAGCTAGGGGGCCCACACCACCTGGTGGCACGGCCAGGGCTAGCCCACGCCACCATATGGTGTGCCCATCCTGGTGCCCTACTTCGTCTCTGCTTCGTGTTTCCGGGTTGCTCCAGGAAAAATAGGCATATTGGCTTTTGTCCCGTCCAATTTCGAGAATATTGATTTTCTGACTTTCCTACAACCAAAAATAGCAGAAAACAGGCAACTGACACTGTGGCATCTTGTTAATAGGTTAGTCCCAGAAAGTGTATAAAAATACTCCAAAATGTGGATAAAACATAAGAAAGTAGATATAAAATAAGCATGGAACATCAAAAATTATAGATATGTTAGCAACGTATCAATGTGGTATCAAGTTTTTGAAAGGCCTCTTCCTGAGAAGGATTAAGATCTTTGTCAGGTGCGCCATAGATGATGTTATAGTAGCTCATGGTCTGAAACCAGAGGACTGCCCTCGCACACCATCTTTTGTAATTGACACCTTCAAACACACGTGGCTTCGTGGTTGCAAAAAAGCGACTTGGAGCAAATTGCCTATAATAAGGTTTTTGAATTGTTAAGTAAAAGAGCAATTTACCTAAGATAAACGCAAAATAAGACATGAATAGAATAACAGAAGTTAAACTAATCATATGAAATAACTTATACATATTAAGGCATATATCCAAGAGGATTGCAAAGCAAACAACTTGAGATAAGATCAGAGCAAGATCTATAGCAAACCAAAGGGAACGACATACTATCTGACTAAGATAAACAATATTGAGTAAAAGGATGTATATCACAATAGAGGGACTGCCGAGGAACCGCCGGTGTTGGCGTTGGCACCGTCATTAGCCATGTCATCGAGGAAGAGGTTGCTAATGTTGGGGGAAGAAGTCCTCGTTGGGGAAGACGTTTGCCCAGTCACTATCCGTGAAGGAGTCTATGATGAAGTCAGTAATGCCAATAGCGCTCCCCAAAAACCTTATCGCCCTTCTCCTGTACAGGACTCGAAGCAGTGGGGTCTCGGAGGCCTACTGTCTCGGCTAGTGGTGCACGCCACAAGACGGAATGGGGAAGAATGGAGCGGCAACACAATACTTTGGAATTGGAGGTGATGTATTGAAACACGTCAGAGGAGAGGAGCGGCCTCTCACTCTTATAGGCACGGATAGGCAGGCGAACGTGCAGCATCGGGAGAGGAAACGAAGGCAGCGGTTGAAGCCCATTAAGTTCGAATTAAATCTCCATTGAGCGCATATTAAACACCCACTTATGCAGATTGTTCAGATTATTAATCTATTTATGCGCGGCAAGAAGAAATGGAAGCTCTCGGCTCGAGGCATTCCCGCGGCGCGCGCGGGACGAGGCGAGGCGGGCGGCGGACGAGGAGAAGCACGTGTGTACGTCTCTCTCCTTCTCATCCTTTTACCAAGTGGTAAAAGAACACCCCTTATAAGGTGGTGAAATCTTCCTTCAACTAGCAATATGGGACTAAATATGTGTCCCACCTCTTGTCATGCATGAATGGGCTATATGGGTCTCTAGGATTTTTAGTAATTATTAAAATGGAATATGGGCTGAGCCATCAATAATTCCAACAAAATGTTCACCGTTCCAAAATAGTACTCCCTCTATTTCGTGTGACTTGGGTTTGTTTAGATTTGAACTCATATCTAAACATATTTTAGTATGTAGATACATGCGAATCTAGACAAACTCAAGTCACGTATTTTGGAGTCAATTAGTTGGTCAAAAACAAACAAACCTCTCCTCAAACAGAGATGGCTATTCGGCTCATGGGTGCATTTGCACGCATTGTGAGAAAATATATTTCTAAATGTAATTTTTTTTTAAAAATGGCCATAAATTCAAACATTTCATGTCTGATCACAAGTTTTCGGGATGAAAGGACATTCCATGTGTCCCTTGCAAAAAAAAGGTCATGTGAATAGTTCTATTTATGTGATATTTTTTATCTTTTTTATACATGACACATAAAATATTCTTTCATTCTAAAAAAATTATGAACGAACATAAAATGTTCGAATATACATGTAGAAAAAATTTCGATTTTCTTGATATTTTGAAATATGTTTTCTCACAATGGGTGCACCCCAAAAAGGGATTTTCGCTCCTCGAGCACAATACTTGTACATTAGACACACTTCCGAAGTCAGCCGTAAACTATGGGGTTGTTTGGTTCCTAACCACAGTTTTCCGAGCCTAAGATTGACGTAGAAATAACCCTCCCTCCTAGAGATCCCCACTATCAATAATAACATTTAGGAAACCTAACACACAAGTATGGATGGCACAAAAGTGTGGATAAAAAATGAAATCCACAAAGTGCGGCAAAAGTTGGCAAAACATTAACTCTATGACAGGTGGACCCTATAAATAATAAAGTGTGGTATCTATAAAGTATGACAACAACTAAACATATGCCAATTTGCCAAACTTTCCCTTGGTAAAATGTGGTTGGAAACCAAACCCCCCTATATCACGCCTACCGGTCACGTCGACGACATGGGGATTACAAAGATGGTATGGCTTTAACTTGTCTATCCTATGCGATTTTACTTTATATGAAACTGAGCATAGAATGCGTATAAACATAAATTAATAAATTTGGATGCTTAGGTGTTTATTGATAACGTGTAATATTAAATTCTCAAAAAAAATTGATTATTACTTCATCATGTTTATATTAAAGGGCCCTAATTTCTAGATTCTTCCTGGGCCCCTAAAATCTCATGGCATCTCCAACGGCCTACCGTATTTTGGACATCGAATCTATTTGATTCGGTCTGTTTGCGGGGTTGGAGGACATACCATCTAGGGTGAGCCCATTTGCGGTGGCCTGTTCCCCACCCCTCCCCCGGCAAAAAAAATATTGTAGAAAAAAGTAGTAGAAAAATAGCAGAAAACTAAAAATACTAATAATAATACAAATCATGAAAACATGGTCCGGGCAGTCCAAAATATCCAAAAAAGGACCCAATATTATGGATGGCCGTACTTTGGGGGCTTCCGGCGGTGCTGCTGGCCGGCTGACGCTGGTCTACTGTGCACCGCATACTTCTCGTCATCGTCGATGCCGATGAAGACCGGGGGCGGTGTCCACGTGCCGCTGGGGACTGCTGGAGCGGAAGGAGGCGGCGGGAGTGTTGGCGACACCGGTGCAAGAGATATCTAGGCATGTTCGGCCACCCAGAAGTCATGCAGGGCCTTCCCCATATCGTCCCATTTTCTCTCCTCCACCTGTGAGGCGAGGATGGCAATCGTGATCTCCTCCTCCTCCATCATCAGTCGAGGATGGTGCGGCGGCTCCGGCTCACCTTGATGGCAACCTGCTCGAGCAACTACGGCCACATCTTCGTCTCGAGGGAGACCAGGCTGAGGCGGGTCGAAGAAGTCGACGTCGACGTCGTCCTCGTCCTCCACACTGGAATCCACATCGGACTCCTCCCAGTATTTCTCATCGGCGTCGTCGAGGTTCTCGAGGTGGGCTTCGTTGGCCTCGCGGCGCTCCTGATGCTCCGCCTCAAACCACTGGTCCTAGAGGTCGGAGTGGATGGAGTAGGCCGGGTCCTGTCGTAGATCTAGTGGCAGGAAGACCCGACGGCGACAGATCTCGCGCCAGCGAGCGGGCCCCGACACGGGGATGGCCGACATAGGTACGCGGGCCTGGTTGACTTGCCACCCCGCTGGCAGATGCACGTCCGGCCAGGGGCACGACATGCCTGCCTCGGCGAGCGTGCGCACGGCCTCGAGGCTCACGTGGGTGCTCCGCTCGGAGCGCGGACGCGGCGGTGCGCGTAAGTGCGGAGCGGGAGAAGGAGGAGCGCGCTGGCGGAGACCTCGAAACAGAGTACCGATGGCGGTGGTGGCCGCCGAGGAACCGCTTGTGGTCGTTCGCTGGCCGGAACCACCCTTCCAGCCCCTTCGCCATCGTGAATTGGCCGAATGAGTGCCAGAAGTGGGAAGGGAGTGGTAGGGTTTTGGGGAGCTAGGGCTTTGGCCGCTAGTGGACCGGGGGAGTGTGGAGGATAGGGATGGTGCGGTCCCCATTAAAAAGAACACGTGACTCTGGTTCTCCTTCGATGAGACCCTGTCAGGTGGACCCTGTCGAAGACTCAGGAGGACATAGCCGGACGTGACACCTGTCCGTCTCACTGCATTCCAACCCTAGATTTGGCTGCTTTGCGCCGAACGGACCGCTCCGGACGCTCGCACCATAATTTACTGTGTGCTGCCAAATAGACAGGATCGCACCCGGACGGTCCGTTTGAGGACCGTCGTTGGAGATGCTCTCGGAAAGACAGGGTCGCACCCGGACGGTCCGTTTGAGGTCCGCCGTTGGAGATGCCCTCGGGACCGGGCCTGACTGCGTCGGAGTCCTAGCCCAAGGGAGGCGACGATGGCCCGAGACCGCCGGGAGAGAGCGCCGACCCCGTACCTTCGAGCATCCACGGGTGCGCTTTCTCGACCTGCCTCTGCCCCACGCCCTGCAGCTCTACCACGACGTCCAACAAAAAACAGCGCAGAAACGCCCACAGCAGCAGCAGGTAGCTAGCTTTAACCGGAGGGAGACCACCCCACTCCACCCCACCAAACCAAGCGAGCCAGCCACCTCCACCTCCACCTCCGAGGTCACCAGGGCCCAGCGGCGGGGCTCGCCGCAGCCACCTCCACCTCCACCTCCGAGGTTACCAGGGCCCAGCGGCGGGGCGCGCCGCGGCGAGCCGGCGGCCATGTCGGTGGTGTGCGGGCTGGAGTGCGTGCTGTGCGTGGGGTGCCTTCGCTGGGCGTGGAAGCGGCTCACCTACATCGGCGCCTACGACAGCGAGAATTGGCCCCTCGCCGCGCCGGACGACTTCGAGCCCGTCCCGCGCATCTGCCAAATCATCATGGCCATCAACGAGGACGACCTCTCCAAGCCCAAGTTCGCGCCGCCCGGCCTCGGCTACGACGACATCCACAGCGACTGCATCCACAAGCGCGCCACCTACGCCGACGTCAAAACCGACTGCCCGCCCTACATCGTCTACGCCGACCGCCAGCGCAACGAGGTCATCCTCGCCGTCCGCGGCCTCAATCTCGTCCGCAACGCCGACTACAAGGTAGGTACCCCCGTCTTCGATGATTCCATCCATCCCCAATTCGGTGTGAGTTTCTCCGCAGGAACGAATGCGACGGGGACTGACTGGCTCCTTCGCGCTCTGCAGGTCCTCATGGACAACAAGCTCGGGCAGCAGATGTTCGACGGCGGATACGTGCACTACGGCCTGCTCAAGGCGGCGCAGTTCATACTGGAGAAGGAGACGGACACGCTGCGGGACCTGCTGCGCCAGCAAGGGCCCGGGTGCACGCTCGTCTTCGCGGGGCACTCCCTCGGCTCCGGCATCGCGGCGCTCATGACGATACTGGTGGTGAACAACCGGAAGGCGTTTGACAATATTCCCAGGAGCCACATACGCTGCTACGCGCTCGCGCCCGCCCGCTGCATGTCGCTCAACCTCGCCGTCAAGTACGCCGACGTGATCTACTCCATCGTGCTGCAGGTACCCGCCGCCTGCTCTGCTCCGCCAGATAAAGTAGCTGTCCAATTTCTTGTCGCCGAATATTTTGACTATTTTTCTGTGAAAATTGGAATAGGTCGGGTCAGAGTAGGAGGCACGATTTGGTCAAATGTGCTTTGCTTGTGGCACGATTGGAATGTCTGTGAAAGGTGAACTAGTTTGATTGTGCTAAACGTTAGGAATTAGGCAGCGCTAGTTGTGTTATCAAGAAAAGAAAGGTAGCTGATAGCCTGATAGGATAAGATTATACAGCACAATGTCATGTCCTACTGCTGCTCTAACAAAGGAAGCTCATATGAGGATCAGCTTATGAGTAATTTGGGAAGCAGTTAACTCTTCCCCATGTTGTTGGGTGAATTTGGTTCATTGGAGTATTTGCTAGAAGGTGTATTTCTGAAAAAAACTTGGATAATTCGCCTGACTATTAGACTATGTTTTGTGGTGCTTGAACTTGTGCCACTTCTATATGCGGAGTGGGATTTGGTACTACTTCCTTTGTCGTCTTGTTTGATTGAACAAGTGAATAGCTTATGAACGCAATTGATCCTATATTTTCATTGTAATCTTAAAGTTGCCATCTGCGGCCCTTATTGCTTATATATCATCTCAAGTTCATTCTCTAACTGTATGATGCCTTTTGCCAGGATGATTTTTTGCCAAGAACGCCAACACCATTGGAATACATATTTGGGTCTATATTCTGGTAAGTGGTAACATATCCCGTGTTCACATTATCCAGGCCTGTCTGTTATACTTTCCATCTGTAGGAAAATGTATACAATTGTTGATTTTTTTTTTCTTTGGACAGCTTGCCCTGCTTGATATTCCTTGTGTGCTTGAGAGATACATTTAAACAAGACAAGAAAAAGTTCAAAGATCCTAGAAGATTGTATGCTCCTGGTCGAATGTATCATATCGTTGAGAGGAAATTTTGCAGGTAAGTGGTGCATTTGGATATTCACTGCTAGTTCCTAGTTAAGTCGTGTTAGTATGTTAGAAACAATAAACCTGTTATTCATGTTTGTCTAGCACAAGGGAGTTTCTGGCTGTGGGCAGGTTATTGGTAATTTCACACGTTAGCCTTTTCATACTTTAGAAAGGGACTCCACGTCATCATGGTTTGTGGGAAAAGCAAACAACAAAACTTCAACATTTTTTGTCCTTCAAGAGCAAGGAAGCTCTAGCCATCAACGGTGATGTCCTCTGCTGTTTTATTCCGTGTATTCCAAGAGATAATGAACAAAATATAGAAACTGATGCATGAAAGTAAGATTTCCCCAAACTCCTTTTGTTTAGCTTTACAGGCAGTGAAAAGAATTTAGCAAATTATGAATCTAAGAAGAGAAACTGTTTTTCGTACTGTAATCAAACACCATTTGTGTGCAAATTCATAGGAAAAAATTTATACACTCAAACCTCTTGGAAATATCCCTATGTTTTTCGTACTGTAATCAAACACCATTTGTGTGCAAATTCATGTGGTATTCAATCCTTTAGGATTCAACACGACATGACATTGCCATCCAACATCTTTTTCTGTTTCTGCATTTTGGGGATCCTTCAAATCAAAGAGTCATGTATTGCATAATCCAACACCTGTATAATACATGCATGTCTTACTTTTTACACAATCTTTATATATGAAGATTATAATATGCAGAATTCTCAGAAAGAGATCTTTAAGGGCTTTGACACATTGAGAATATAATAACACAGTTACTACTCATTTGTAGATGTGGAAGATACCCACCTGAGGTGAGAACTGCTATTCCGGTGGATGGGCGATTTGAGCATATTGTGTTATCGTGCAGTACAACTTCCGATCATGCGCTTGCTTGGATTGAGCGGGAATCAGTAAAGGCTTTAGAGGTACGCTCATGGTACATGCTGCGGATAGAATTTTTGTCATAGCTTGCAAAAGGTAAGCACCATATTAATGGCATTTTTTTCGCGAAAACGCAAAAAGCTTCACGTTTTGATTCGTTGATAAATGATAGCAAAGGAGTTTGATTTACAAGCCTAAGAAAAGGCCGAAACACCCATATTTACACACCCAACACTCAACAAGACTACGACTAAATGGCCGAAATCCGTCGAGTGCTTCTCGAAGACGCCACAGAGTGAGCTCCTTCGCTAAACAGAACCCTTGCTGATGAAAGTTGCAGTGCTTGTGCATTGTCGATAGTACCAAGAAACTGCCAGCCACAGCCAAGGCGCGTTCCGTCTGAATCCCGCGAGCCAACAAAGGCTCAGCTGGGAGCATTGCTGGTCTGGCCTCAGCCCAAATCCGGGGTACGCCGTCGGCGTGGCGGCTACTTCCCAGCAACCTCAACAGACGCAAGTGTGCAGTCTTCACCATCCCTCCATCAAGCACAGAGGCCAAACCACCACCGCTCATCCGGAGGCTTGCTCGTGCTGTCTGAGGAAGATCCTCATCGTGCAAGCCACCGCAATACCACTCGAGAGGCTGGCACACCATCACCGCAAGAAGCCTCCTATTTGGAGAACACCGGGATTCATGACGGAGAATTAATGCCCGAACAAGAGTCAAGTCCCCAAGACGCCGCCTCCATGGAGGGTATGATGTCAAATACGCCGTCGTCGCCCGATCTGGGAAGCCAAATCTAAGGTTTTTACCCAGAACTTGAGACCCTGGGTGAGGGAGGTGCCGAAATTCCTCGGTGACGCTTCAGAGGAAATGGCACCGTCAGGCGTCGCCGTCACCGGCCTCGAAAGGCAGGGCTTTCGCCTGGACCATGGTACCTCATCACCGCCCATTCCTCTCCTGGAGCTCCCGCACTGGCCCTTCCCACTCTGCTGGCAGCACGTTTAGCACGCCAGATAGGGGGCAGCCATGCCCACAAGGGGACAAGCCGCCTGAGCGGGGCACCACCGAGCCGCAAGCGGCACATGTGCTGTCCTGGGAGGAGTCGCCGGTAGGTCTGCGCATGCCACCTCATGAAGCATCGCTGGCCACCCAGCACCGCCCACCTCATAGAAACATTAACTGCATAATGTTTTGGTTACTAAATCTGTTCCTTACTACTCTCTTATTACTTCCTTTCTTATGCTTGCATGTCGGTGTGATACTTTGTGTAATACAATATTATATATGTGACTAGGTATACTACAATTGGGGACATAATTGGTAATATTACGGGTAACCTTTCTGTGGATCTGTCCTAAATTATTGCCTTGAATTACCTTTGTTGAGCAACCACCAGTCCATAATTCGCTCAAAGCCCAGACATGGGCGGGCACAAGATGCTGACAATGGGTATTCAGAGTCACAAAAAATTCGAATGCAAAAATGTGAAGGTTCACTTGTTCAAGAAGAAAGTGCATGAGACAAAAGATTGACAATACTAGAGAAATAACGTATCCATTTGTAAACTCATAGCACAACTTTGTGGTTCTTCAAGGCTTGGAAACCTAATATGATTGCATCTTCAACTTGGAAAAAGAATTCCTTCTCAAGATATGTAACCAATCAATCATTAAATAATTTAACTAGAAGAGCTAACTTTTGTTTTGCTAGTTTAGAAATTGGAAAAGAAATTACTGAGGATTCAGATTTTAGAACCCTGTTATGTGAGAAATCTCGGACTCGCTGGCTTCTGCACTCTGTGTGTGACCTGTGTTTAGAACCCCCTGCCGACAGCGTCGCTGTGCTGGCCTCCTCATCAACAGAATCCATTGCCGCCACGACCTGGTGTGTTGATCGAGCGAGATTGGAGCTGGACGCCTCGCCTAAACTGCTTGAGAGGTCAAATGACTAGTACGGGAGATGCTATGGCCCAAGAGTACAACCACATTTGTTTGGCTAGAGGCCAGGAGACTAGTACGTGATTTTGTTTTACTGAAAATAATGGGTATTCAGCTGAATACCCATGAATACATGTGTGCCCGCCAGTGAGCCCAGATCCCATGCAGGATTGGGTGTGCATGCTTACCACCTCATTTGGGATTTCGTCCTAGCTCAGCACAAAATGGTTAACTATGTATTGAAATGTTTTGGTTTCTTCGTCTTTTACCAGTAGCATCAAACAAATTTCCATATACAAAAACAATGCTCATTACCGTGTAATCCTCCTAGCCTATGAAATTAGAGTACAAAAAGAAATGAGATAGGAATTTATGGATTTCTGAGGTTTTCTGTACGTATGTTTAGATTAGTAAACTTGGAGTTGGGTGTTCTTTTTTAGAGCCCTCCATGTTTACTGTTTGAATTAGTGAACCTGAAGTTTGGCAATACATGCTTGAGATCCTTTCAATATAATTATATACAATCTAGGCCAACCCTCCAAAATTTTGGATAGGGGATGTCTGGCAAAATTTTGGTTGCCCATGTATTCACTCTTATTTCCTTGGGTTTTCTCGCTAGATTCCATTGGTTGAAACTGAAGTACAGTATATGGTTTCCGGGAACTTACATTTGCAGCACTGCTTTCTTAAGTTCCAGAGTTAATATTCATTCACTTATGCTTATTGCTACGTCTTTGCGCAGCTAATGAAAGAAAATGAGAATGCAACGACTCCACCTGCTCAACAAAAGATGGAGAAGTTGCATAGCTTTGGGGAAGAACACAAGAGCGCGCTCGAGAGAGCGAAAACCTTGGAGGTTCCTCACGCGATAGACATTTCTGAAGAGGTAAACCTTGAGGATGACTGCCCTGCACCATCCTCCGACACGCACAGCGAAACGACCTCAGAACCTAAATCTGCTGGAAGAACCAGCTGGCATGAGCTAGTGGACAAGCTTTTCACCAGGGATGAAGATGGGAAGCTCATTGTGAACAGGGACATGGCGGCGAAGGAAGTTGCCGTCGAGTAATGACGAGCCCCGGTTCTTTAGACTCCATTTTTTTCACATAATCCATTCTTTTTCACGATCTGTATACCGGAGTGCATAGTGGTAACTCATGTTTTTACCCTCTCGGAATTTTCTTTTGGTGAGGGAGCCATTTTGCGAGATAGACAAAAGCGGTCCCAATTGCTTAGTACCAAGGGCTGTCTATGTGTATGTGTAGGCTTCAGTTGTGTATTCTTGAGTCTGAAAGGTCTTGCACGTTGATTAATACTACAAGTATATATTGTATATCTTTTTTTATAAAGGTCTATTCGAAGTCCCCGAGGAAAGTAACTCCTCGATGGATGAGTATGGTAAGTGACTTCACTTTGTCTAGATGGAGTATTTATCTAGACTTGTTTTGTGACTAGATACATATAAATTTAGACAAAATGAAGCCATTTATTTCAGGACGGAGGAAGTACCTTGTTTCTGGATAATAACTTTCTCACCGTCCTTAGCCCAGACCGGGAAGTTAAGAAGGTAGTTTTCCAAATAGAACACGATAAAGCAAGACCTACTAGATTTGTATGCCGGACAAGTAGACGTGTTTCGCTTGAACTTGGGTGAATTTTAATGAGATGATTTTATTACCTGAGATTAATAAGGCAGAGAGGATATAGCAGTATAGACATATGCTGACGATACGATTTTTTTATGGGATATAATTTAGAAAAAGATAAAAATATGAAATTAATATTATGAGCGTTCGAGCAGCACTCTGATCTAAATATTAATTTTGAGCCCGCTCGGTTTGCGGAACGAAGCTTGAGCCGAGCTTATGTTTTTGCTATTCAGAAAAATTGTTGGGTTTTGACAAACGTGTTAACAATTAGTCGGTTTGGATCACGTCCGGATCGTGGGACCGTACGTGCGTGACGTGGACTCATCTCATGTTTCCCCGTTAGAAGTTTTCTGGAGCTGCTCTATATAAGCCCATGCGTGGCTTCCACCGATCGGGTTTTCCCACCTCTCTACTTGCGCAACCACCGTTATCTACTCCATCTCGAGCGCCGGCATGCATCAGCAAAAGGAGAGCAGATCTCCGGAACCACTCGCCTTTGTGATCATGTAAGGGAGAGGGTGAACAAGGTTTTTGGGAAGTGCCTTGCACGACTTCTCGCTTCTTCATCACGGCTCGTCTACCATCCAAGTCAGGTTGCGTACCGCCGTCTTTGTCGCAATCTCTTTCGGTCGGTCACGAATGTTGTCGTCAACAACGTCATCGCTGGAACCATGACTGCTTCGTATTCAACCGATCAATATGCATACCATGATCTGATCTGTTGTTATACCATGGCTGTTTTGGCGTATATATTGCTACTGTTCATGTTGATTAATGTATCTAATATCTTAGAGTTTTACGTGATCGTGGCTATTGTAGTCATGAATTATATTCTGAAAATATTGTCAAATAATCCAACATGGGGATCTTGGCCTAGCAAGTAGGTAGGCGGCGAGGCATGGCACGTAGCCGACGGTGACTAGGAGGAAAAGAAAGGATTGGTGGCAAGAAGAAAAGAGTAGGAAAGGCGGCTAGGGTATGGTTTGCGTGTGGATAGAGGAGAGGCATCGGGGACGGTATTTAATGCCAGAGCTGGCTCGCATTAACACCACCGCATAAGGTGATGGAAATAGACGCGTCCAATCTCTATGCTGGCCACACACCACTGCGACGACGATAGCAGGCGCAGGGAGGTAGGCGACTGTACCATCCCAAAGAATTAGGACTAGGAGAGGGACTGTTATTGAAATTGTGCATTTGCATGTCATGCATCTTAAACTTGAGGGGGAATTTAAACTTTGATGTTTGAAGTGTTTAGGGAGTGAGATATGAATCTAGTGCTAAATTTGACCTAAGTCAAACACTAGGATTTGAAATTCAAGTCCCACTCATATGAAGTGTTAGTGCATTTGACTTGAGTGATTAGAAAATAAACATCTAAAACACACCATCTATGAATCATGAGACAATAATGGAGTTAAAAATCAACCTTTGAATTCAAAATTGAGGTTTGAATATATTCAAACTGGAGTTCATTAGGATTACACACAGTACAGAAGCAAGATTTATATAACCAAAAAAACATTTATTCGTATTGAGATAAATACAAAGTTTGAAGTTACAAGACTGAACCAATATAAAGCTACCTAATACAAACTAAAATGAGAAAATCACCCTAACACTAAAGCATCTACACTCTATTCTTCATCTTATCTCTTTCATACCTACAAGCAAACATAGACATACAAAAGTAACTTCTCAGGATTAAAATGTTGGATTCACCTAAGTGAATTCATTTCAATGTAGAATCCATAGTTAAAGATTAGCAACTTGTCCTAAACTTTATCAGCTCGAGGAAGAAAAACTCAAGGATAACATATAGTATAGTTAGAAATGAAAACCATATGCTCAAACCATCCTCAACATAGTCCATTAACCACAGTAGCCAATAATAGCCTGTACAAACTCATAGGAAAGATTTCAGAACCAAACCATAGTGTAGCAGCCAAGAATGTTATCGTGTTCAAGCAATAAAAGTAAAGCAGTAGGATTGTCTCTAAAGCAAAAATAAATAGTTTAAGCAAACAACATCCTCAAGCCATGGATTCTATGAAGAACATATCAAATCTAGAAAGTTAAAGAGCAACTAAACTAACAAGTTGTCCAATACAAAGTCAGAACAAATTGATCTAAGCTTAACCATCCAAAAGAATGTAGGTTTAAACCACAACTTAATATGAACTCAATTGTAGCTGGAAATTTGAACTTCTGATATTTAAAGTGTTTACAGAGTGAGATTTGAATCTAGTGCTAAATTTGGCCTAAGTCAAATACTAGGATTTGAAATTCAAGTCCCACTCATATGAAGTGTTAGTGCATTTGACTTAAGTGGTTAGAAAATAAATTTCTAAAACACACCATCTATGAATCATGAGACAATACTTGAGTCAAACATGAACATTTGGTACAGAAGAAAGATTGATATAACAAAAAAGAACCTTTATTCATATTGAGATAATACAAAGTTTGAAGTTACAAGATTAAACCAATATAAAGATACCTAATATAAACTAAAATAAGAAAGTCACCCTAACACTAAAGAATCTACAAAAGCGGTTTGCAGCAGAAAAATATTTCTGACTAGCGCAACACCAATACCAAGATCTATCTATGAGTTACTGCAGTAACGGGAGAGCTTTGGTGGCATACCCTTATAGACCGAAAGTGTTTGTTTCATGGGAAACGTGGGTGATGTAGTCATACTTGTAGCCGACCTCAAGGTCGCATTGCTCCTCACATGATGTCTGGTGTCCTCCGACGACCCCCGTTCTCCCTGATCCAGTCGGGATGTGGAAGTAGATCTTCTGGAACTGGCATCCAGCAGTGCGATGGCGTACCGGAGTGGTGTCGTCTCCCACGAGCGCGGTTCTTCTAGGAACCGCAAGCACGGGAGCTAATGAGAGAGATAGAAGGGAAAAATCCCTAAGGAATATTGTCTTATGAATTTCCCAATTTATTGTGTGTATTTTCCCTCTACCTGGACCCTCTTTATATAGGAGAAGGGGAGGGACCCCCACATTGCCAGCTAGCAATGTGGGACTAAAGGAGGGGTACGCACCATGGGGAGGAGAGTCGTCTAGGTGGGCCCCACCCACCCGCGCGAGGCAGCCAAGGGCCGGTCGGGCAAGGTACCCTAGGCGGCGGCTCCCCCCATGGTCCCTTCCCGAGTTATGCCCAAAAAATAATTTTTAAATATTAATTCCAATAATTAATATTAAAAACATATTTAACATTTCCTCACGCCTTTTCAATTATTCTGAACTTCTTTGAAGTTTACCCGGAACCCTCCTGGTTTCTCTCTTTCTTTCGACCGGTGATCCCGATGATTCCAAAACAATCTCTAAGCGTTGAAGAACCCTTAAGTGTGTTACCCTACGGTTCAGGAACATCACAGACATGATAGAGACACCTCTCATATCAATGATCATCAGCAAGACTGGGATGCCCATAATGACCCCTATGCATTCCATGATGTCTTGTCATTTGAACCATAAACACTGGGTCCAATTCCTTTTGTTACTTCGATACATAACTTGTATGAGATCTGATCATCGGTATCAATCATACCTTGTTCAATATCGTTAATGAAAAGTCTACTTTATCTCTTTCACATGATATTGTATCCTCATGACCTAGTCATTCACTTTAGCTTCTTGGATAATCTCATTGAGTGGGCCCCGTGTATCTTCCCGTCAAGTGGGAGAACAAATCTCGATCTTGATCCATATGCCTCAACATATCCCTCTGGAATACCCAATATATACCTTTATGATCACCATGTTACAGTGTGACCGTTGATGCAATTTAAGCAGCCTCGGGTGATAGTGATTAGATATGATATCACGGCCAAAGGAGAAGGTCACTATGTTTCTAATCATTATAACGATGAACTGTGTGACTTGATCGTGTCGCAATTCTTATGTTGGGTAATGTCCATCATATCATTCACTAATGATATGACTTTATTGTCAATTGGCATAAATGCTCCATGATAAGCAAACCTTGATCTTCAGTTTCCTAGTGAACTAGTTGTATAGAGGCTACTAGGGACCTTGGTTTGTTTACATACCATCCCTGTATCAATGTTTCTTCTTAATAAGGTTATAGAACAATATAAAACTATTATGAATTAATTGAGATATGATAATACACACCATTTATTATTTGCCTCTAGGGCATATCTCCTTCAGTCTCCCACTTGCACTAGAGTACAAATAATCTAGTTGCATTTGTTATAATCATAAACACATTATTACAAAGTGTGCTTTTGATCATGCTTTATTATGGAAAATGTCATATCCTTAATCTGTATTACTAGATCCGTATGTTCTTTGCAAATTGCTAATGTCGCATAATTTGACATTTACACCATTATCACATACTATGTCGAAGTATCTACTTAGCGGTAGAGTGAGACTTTATTTCATAGTGTCTATAATGACAGTTGTTTAGTCAAGTGGTATTTCACTGTGGTCATGTATACCATAAACACACTTAGTTTTGGAAGTCGAACTTCCTTAGCCAAACTTTTATCATACTTGCCATTTCTGAAGTATTCAAATACTTATATATTAATGTAGATCTTTTAGAATTCTCTAAATGCTAAGAATATGCTTAACTCGGATTCAATGATTTATACATGAATCACTTTTAGAACTTGTTCTTCGATCTAAGAACATGGGTTACATTTTCATTGAGTATTTGCAATACGATTACATGTGTAAGAATATATGACCGAGGCATAGGGCATGATGATCATCTCTATTCTTTCTTATTTACCATTTTTGCATATACTAAGATAAACTCAATGTTTCACCTAGTTTCACAAGTAAGAATCTCTTTCTTTTCTTGCTCTATTCTGAACTTCTTTAGAATCTAGTCTATGACATTCTAAACTTTCTCCAGAACCTAAAAACAGAAACACTTCAACTCTGATGTTCATTAAACATTTCAATCTATCTCAATAGACTCCAATGTTTAATGATTTGTTCAACTTCATTCACAGAATATTTACTAACTTAAATATCACTAATACTAATTACACCATTCGTCATATGTCATTCACATATATTATAATGTTGTTACGCTCCCATTCAAATATGCCATCCACATATAAGAGACTAGGATACTCACTTAGCTACCACTCAAATATGTCATCCACACATTTGATCAAGAAACTATTGAGCCCCCACTTAAATATTTCACAAGTGCAGGTCTTCTTGATAATTTTGGTAACTTCAAAATTCCTTTAATCATATATCAAATCAAGAATTTCCCACTATGATATACTTAGCATACACATGGTTAGACAAAAACTGCTTGTTATACCAAGTATATCCCTTCTTCAATCATGTCATTGAAGAACTTGTAGTTTTTGACAACCAACTACCAATTATCAAAAATTGCGGTAATTTCTTAGTGTAAATCCAACAAACTTTAAGCATCACTACACACTGTAGTCAATTGATTGAATTTGTCAAGACGATTTTCGTAACAAATCGAGCTTTTATGTCTTCTTTTAAAATTTCATTTCTTTCTTATAACTTCACAGTTATTGGAAAGATCAAGTACGATATTTATTTAATAAGATCAAGTAACTCACCACTCTGTAATCTTAAATGCAACTTACTTCAGGATTTCATGATTTTATCATTTCTCATACTTAGGTCCATCATCACTTCTTCGTAGTTCTTAGGTATGTGTTATTCCATTAACATGACAAGTATGTGAACAATATAATTCCACAACTGGTGGAGCATATAATTGAATCCTACTTTCTTTAATAAAATTACTCAGTTGAAACATTATGATCATAATCATCACTTTCTCATCTACTGGTAGAGGCTTCCTGTCAGAACTAATTTTGTTGCGCTACTCGTCATTTGGAGGAAAGGTCAAATATCTTGGTTGAGTTTTTACTTTTATCCACCAACAATTTCTTCAAGAAACTCTTTCTTGAAAACAATACACGGGGGAATAGCAAGTTTTCATTTTAGTTGTGGAAGACGTATTCATAGTTTCCTAAGAATACTCTAAAAGTATTTGCATATTCGTCATGACTTCGAATTATTGAAATCTCTAGAAACTCGAACATGTCATAACTTTTATGGTGTTGTTTCCACGAATCTGGATGATTCCCTATTTTATTGTTTGCTACTATTGACTTATAAGTCTAAACTACTACTTCAATCCGGTAAGAGATAATTTCAGACCATATGCATCCAATACATTATGATTATGATGTTTTAAGACATATCAACATGCTTTGATAATATCCAATCATCACAATTTGTGGAACAACTTTCACAAGTCTCTTATGTCAAAAAATTAACTGAAAATACAAGTCACTTTAATCAAATCACAGAGACTCGTGTTTCTTGTTAATTTTATAGCCATCTTTATCATGAAAGCTCTTGAACATTTCATATACTTCCAGATTCATGTCTTACTTAGTTAATACTTTTATTCACTTAGATCCATTATGTTGATGAATTACAATACATCACTATGCACGAATTTCAAAGACTTAGCACATATTCTGTCTTACTAGAACGCGTGGTTTTAGTCATCTTCACCCAACGAGGCATGGTTTTGCATGTGTCAAAAGATTGAATATCTAAAGACATTAAGCTTCATCGTTCATGAAACTATATGCATGCACAAGCACCGTTATGACTTCAAACAATAGTATCATGCATTATTATGTTTGTATATCTTTTAGCATTCAATGTTTGATAAATGTTTAAGCCATTATCATCAAGATTACAATAAGAGCAACACATTCATAACCGAAAAATGTGACCATAATAGAAATCATTCATAATAATAGAATAACTGATTTGTCACAGACTCATTATGAACAACCGTCTCGCGAGATGCAAGACACACTAATAAGTTCACACACTCAAATCAATTACAAAAATTTATTCAAATTCTGCACTAATCTAGGCGATAAATGTAGAAGGAGTGTCGTCGACCATCAACATCTTGCTTGCCATCAACACAACATGTCTCCTCATATCCACCTAACTCTCAAGCAGATGGTCCTATTTTCACAAAATAGAAAAGTATCAAATACTTAGTAAAACTGCAATAAGTGTTTTGTGAGAAACACATTTATAAGATGTATATCATATATACCTTTCTCATCGATGACCTCCCCTGTGATAGGTTCTACCTTGACAGTTCTCAATTGTGCCATGAACTGATGAAAGATGAGTGCAGCCTCTCTCATCACATATCCCGTAATGACCTCTTTGTACCCAGGAGGAAGCGAGTGCAACATCCCATCTATCGCAAAGTTGTCTGTCATCTAGTAGTCCACCTCATACACAAGGTGTGCGTGAAACCTATGCATGATCTCCAAGTGGCTATCCATGCATGTGTTTTATTCCATATTTTGTGAAAGAAACTTATCAAACAGCTCAAACTTCAAAAGCTTGATTTGTTCTATGAAAATTTCCTTCAGCCCATTGATCATATCATATGGCACTAGCTTTTGAAACTACACCCATAACTCAGGTACTATAGCAAATCGCTTGGTGCATGAGACAAGGATGAACATGTTACGATGATCGCGAAACTCATCATCCTATTTTTCACTTGCATTATAATCGGGAGCATATCCTAGTGGTTCTTGTATTGTATAGAGTATGTCATTAACTGTGAGGATGTCCCTTAAGCATTGATACCAATCTATAAAGTTGGACCCATCTAACTTAAGCTCCTCATATTGCAAGAAATACCCATGGTCAACATACACATGATTGTATGCCATGATCTACAAGGATATTTGCAAAGACATTAAGACTAAGTTCATAATATAAGCTCAAGTTTTATAATCAAATTATTACATGAGCTCCCACAAAAACTATCATCCCTAAGACGTTTTAGTGATTACACGACCCAAATTCACTACACCACCCCCGATCATCATGGTTGGTAATATATCTACAAAGGTGGACAACATAGTGTTGATCACATCATTCATGTGACTCATACTCGATATTTCAATCTTCTCATGTTCCAAGGCCATGTTTGTACATTCTAGGCTCTCCATTTCAACCTAAGTGTATTGCTGTGTAACATAACTTACGTCCACCGTATGCAAATCTCAATATATCGAACACCCTGATGTCTACGCACTTCTATTCTTGTAGACAGTTGTTGGGCCTCCAAGTGCAGAGGTTTGTAGAACAACAACAAGTTTTCCCTTAAGTGGATCACCCAAGGTTTATCGAACTCAGGGAGGAAGTGGTCAAAGGTATTCCCTCTCAAGCAACCCTGCAATCAAGATACAAGAAGTCTCTTGTGTCCCCAACACACCCAATACACTTGTCAGGTGTATAGGTGCACTAGTTCGGTGAAGAGATAGTGAAACACAAGTGGGATGGATAATTATAAGTGGTAATGGTGATAGAGAATAGCTTGGTGGCGTGGAAAAGACTAAAGTAAAACTGAAATAAAGATGGAAGCAAGCAAACATGTAACAGATCTAATAGCAAACGGTGTTTCAGTGCTTAGAAACAAGGCCTAGGGATCATACTTTCACTAGTAAACACTCACATATAAATATATCATCTTCATGATACTACGCTGAACTACTCTCCGGTTGGACACTCTAATCCATGGTAGGGCTATAATAGCACACCTCAAAGTAAGCCTTTCCCATCTAGATAACCCCACACTGTCACCTTGAGTACTAGATGAGTCCAACAAACACCACAATTTCATAAACACATCCAACTCAAAATATAACTCATAACAAGTATTTGTAATCTCTAGCCTAAGTTCCACCATGGTGTGCACGCTGTCACTTTCACACACATGGGGAGAGCAGAGATCTATTAAAGCACTTGAGTAGCAAGGTAGAGATACAGATTACAAGCTCATGATCACAATATGATCATGCATAGAGAGAGAGAGATGAACACATAGCTACCGGTAGAACCCTTAGCCTCGAGAGAGAACTACTCCCTCCTCATCATGGGAATCAGCAATGGTGATGGAGATGGTGGTAGAGATCGATGGAGCTAGCTCCGGGGGCACTTCCCCATCCCGGCAGGGTGCCGGAACAAAGACTTTCTGTCCCTCGAATCTCCCCTTCGATGGCGGAAGCGCTGTGGAACTTTTCGTGGATTTCTGATTGATTATTTAGGGTTTTGGTATCGGGAGGCTTCTTATAGGCGAAGAGGCAAGGTCGGTGGAGTGCCAGGGGGCCACACCACCTGGTGGCGTGGCCAGGGCTAGCCCGTGCCACCATATGGTGTGGCCAGGCCTTGGCCCTCCTCCGTCTCTGCTTCTGGCTCCGTGAGTCTTCCGGTAAAATAGGAACTTTGGCTTTTGTCCCGTCCAATTCCGAGAATATTGATTTTCTGACTTTTCTGGAACCAAAACAGGGTAAAACAAAGCAGGCACTGTGGCTCTTGTTAATAGGTTAGTCCAAGAAATCATATGAAAAATACTCTAAAGTGTGGACAAAACACAAGAAAGTAGATAAAACCAAGCATGGAACATCAAAAATTATAGATACATTTGCAATATATCAACATCCCCAAGCTTAACTCCTGCTCGTCCTCGAGTAGGTAAGTGATAAAAAGAAAGAATAATTTTTTAGGTGACATGCACCATCATAAACTTGATCAAAGTATTTGTAAAACATTGGTAGTTGGGATCATAGTACTTCAATCATAACATGAAAGATAAAGTTCTAACAATACGACAAAGAAACTATGTTGCAACATGAAAATGCATAGACAAAAGAGTCATGAATAACAATGCTTTGCAATACGTTTGTTTGTTTCACATAAAGAAAACATAGCATAGTTGCATTCAGCTTGTCCCTCATAGAGTAGCAAACATAAATGCATAGGACACCTTCAAAGTTCATAAGAGTGACTAGATACAAATAGTTTAAAACAAGCAATATCAAAGCTATGCATTAATCAACAAGTCTTGGGACAATTCACATAGAACTAAGAATGGCCATTATGCTCTCAAATTAAGTGCATAAAGATAGAAGGTGGAGACTCAATATATATAGTGGAAGAAAGGCCTTCATAGAAGGAAGCAGAGATTCAAGTTTCATAAAGAGCTTCCAAAAATTATGGTACTTAATAGCTTTCAGCTCTCATTGCCCCTATCATAAGCATCTTGAAGTGATTAAGGTTAAAGTGAACAAACTATGGTGTACATGCTTGACGAAGTATAAGTTAGAAATCTCATGTCCCTTGAATACGAGGGCCGCTCCTCATGCTACTCAAGTTTAGTCACCAGTAAGTTCTTGTCATCGTAAGTACATGTGTATCATAGAGAACCGCCAATGGGGTACCCCTTGCCCGATGATACGGAAGAATCCCCATATCAAAATGACAAGGCAAGCAGACAACGAGCATCTCAGCAATCTTCTTATTTACCATGGGAATATGGTGCTTTTTTCTCTCTTTCCTCTTTTCATAATCTCTTTTTTTTCTTTTTCTCTTTTTTCTCAATATAGGACTCTTTTTTTATAAGAAGAATGCTTCATAGACAGCGCATTATGGTTACACTGCAGGTTTCCACCATGTCAGCATGGATTAGACCAGCAGCCCAGTCGTTTCTCTAACACATATACATAACTCCATGGACTTACAAGCTCCCCTTTCATTTCACACCGATGACATCCATATACAAAAGAGCATGATATCAACTAGGTACAAGTACCAAGTGCAATGTTGAAAGCGTTCCCCATGACAGCATGGTTCTGCTAATCCCCAACAAATAAGTGCAAGCATATACAACATAGACGACACAGTGGTTCAAGTTTATTAAGAGCAAGAAAAGTAAAGTGTGCCATCAAGTTCGTGAGAGCTTTCATCACTAGTTTTCTCATAACAAGTTTAATTTGGAAGGTAAAAAAACATGAATATACTTGGGATAGCATAAGCTAGTAGGTAGTTATGGTGGACTCTTTGGAATAACTTGGTTTATGGAGTTGGATGCATGAGTGGAACTGATACTTGGTTGTGGAGGCTAGCAAAAGACTAGGAGCGACAAACTAAGAGAGCAATAATGGCCATAATCATGTAGAGCGACAAAACATCATTGATCAAAGCATAAAGTGATACTACAAGTTGAAAACTAAAGGATCATAAAGGCTATGGTGACTTGGGATAGTCATAACATGGTGTGAGCATGTGCCAAATCAACCCAAATAAAGCATCAAAGGAGAATACCACTATACTATGCTTTAATATGCTAAAACAACGCATGATTCATCCAAGGCACATTAAGCAATCTCAATTGTTTATAACAAGTCATGCTACAGCAAAGAATGCTAAGCATAAAGCCAAAACAATATCAAGCATGGCATGACAAAGCATAGGCCATAGTAAAAAACAAGCTCTTTTTACCACATAAGTATGAACTTTCCTACTCTTTTCCAAACCAAACCAAACTATTTGAAAAGCAATGCATGAAAGAGGGGGTCCAACCAATTTATTCAGAAAACTAAGAAAACCAAGCAAACGAAAACCAAAACCAAAAACAAAAAAGAAGACGCTCCAATAACAACACAATTGTGCATGAAACAATAAAAATGAAGCGTTTGGAAGAAATCTGGGATTTTTATTGATGAAGAGGGGGATGCCTTGGGAATCCCCAAGCTTTGGCGCTTGTACTTCTTGGATATTTTTTGGGGTGACACGCGTGGCATCCCCAATCTTGAGCTTTAGTCTATCCTTCATCTCATTACTCATTCCTTCCATACACCTGAAATTTTTCCTTCATACAAAACTTCACACAATCTTTATTAGCAACATTAGTGCACTCAAGATGAATAAGTCTTAAGGTTCAGTTCTAACACCAAATAAACTTCCATTAGAACACTAGATACTGTAGCACTTACCTCAAAAATCTCAATTCCCCAAAAGATCTCAAAAAGGAACCCACAAGAAGCAAATGCAGAAAATGGCAGAAATCTGTTAAAACAGACCAGCAGGTAAAGACGAATTTTTTCGAAGACCTTCTGTTACTCAAATAAAAAAGTGTTGAACTAACGAAAGTTAGATAACAACCTGGGGCAGAAGCACAAAAAATTACAGCTCAATCCGACATACAGAGCTCTCTCACGAATTTTTATGGTGAAGCACAAAAATCTGTTTCGGGACAGCAACTTTTCCAATCATTACTTCAATCTCATTAGAGGTTACTTTTGGCACAAAAAGCAAATAAAAAGGATAAGGAGATGTTATTACTGAGGTAATAACTTCCAAGACTCATCTAAAACTTTTGGGTTATCTCCCAATAAGTACTTTTCTTTAACGCCTTTAAGTTAGGCATGATAGTTTGAGAAGATGCTCACATAAGAAATATGAATTTAAGTGAAAGAGAGCATCGAGAAGCAAATTCAAAGCACATTTAAGTCTAACTCACTTCCTATGCATAGGAGTCTTGTAAAGAAACAAGTCATGAAAGCATAAAGCAACAAGCATAGGAAAGCAAAACAAGTGCGACTTCAAAATTTTCAACATAAAGAGGGGAAACCTAATATTATTGAGATGCATAAACCCATGTTTCCCTCTCTCATAATAACTTTCAGTAGCATCATGAATAAAATTAACAATATAACTATCACAAGAAACATTCTTATCATGAGCCACATGCATAAAAAAATTAATACTCCCCACAATAACATAGTCATTCTTATTGATTGTAGTGAGAGCAAATTCAACAAAATTGCTATCATTATTATTTTCATCACCATAATCATAAAATATAGGAGGCATATTGTAATCATAATTAATTTCCTCCTCAATAGTAGGTGGACTGAAAATATCATATTCATCATTGCAATCATCATATATTGGAGGTATAGTATCATCAAAGTAAATTTTCTCCTCCATGCGTGGGGGACTAAAAAGATCATTCTCATCAAGACCATATTCCCCAATCTTAGACTTTTCCATAGCATTAGCAATAATGGTGTTCAAAGAATTCATACTAATAACATTGCTATTAGCATGCAAATAGAGTTCCATAGGTTTTTTAATTTTCTCTTCAAACACTTCATGTCCTAACTCAAGATAAATACTATAAAGCTCTCTAATTTTGTTATTGTTTTCCATTAAGCCTAACTAGTGAAAACAAGAAACAAAAAGACAAAATTGCAGAATCTAAAGGAAATAACTTCGAGCACTCACACCGGAAAATAGGCGTTTGCCGTGGGAGGTTCTTCTTCTTTAATCCTCCGGTGTGAATACCTTTTACCTTACCTCCCCGGCAACAGCGCCAGAAAATAGCTTTTCTGGCGCGGTGTTGACGTGGGAGTTTCTTCTTCTTCGTTCCTCGACAACGGTGCTAGAAAATAGCTTGATGTCTACACACTTCTATTCTTGTAGACAGTTGTTGGGCCTCCAAGTGCAAAGGTTTGTAGAACAGCAGCAAGTTTTCCCTTAAATGGATCACCCAAGGTTTATCAAACTCAAAGAGGAAGTGGTCAAAGGTATTCCCTGTCAAGCAACCCTGCAATCAAGATACAAGAACTCTCTTGTGTCCCCAACACACCTAATACACTTGTCATGTGTATAGGTGCACTAGTTCGATGAAGAGATAGTGAAACACAAGTGGGATGGATAATTATAAGTGGTAATGGTGATAGAGAATAGCTTGGTGGTGTGGAAAAGACTAAAGTAAAACTGAAATAAAGATGGAAGCAAGCAAACATGTAACAGATCTAATAGCAAATGGTGTTTCAATTCTTAGAAACAAGGCCTAGGGATCATACTTTCACTAGTGAACACTCTCATATAAATATACCATCTTCATGATACTACGCTGAACTACTCTCCGGTTGGACACTCTAATCCATGGTAGGGCTATAACAACACACCTCAAAGTAAGCCTTTCCCATCTAGATAACCCCACACTGTCACCTTGAGTACTAGATGAGTCCAACAAACACCACAATTTCATAAAGACATCCAACTCAAAATATAACTCATAACAAGTATTTGTAATCTCTAGCCTAAGTTCCACCATGGTGTGCACGCTGTAACTTTCACACACATGGGGAGAGCATAGATCTATTAAAGCACTTGAGTAGCAAGGTAGATCTATAGATTACAAGCTCATGATCACAATATGATCATGCATAGAGAGAGAGAGATGAACACATAGCTACCGGTAGAACCCTTAGCCTCGAGAGAGAACTACTCCCTCCTCATCATGGGAATCAGCAATGATGATGGAGATGGTGGTAGAGATCGATGGAGCTAGCTCCGGGGGCACTTCCCCATCCCGAGACTTTCTGTCCCTCGAATCTCCCCTTCGATGGCGGCGGCGCTGCGGAACTTTTCGTGGATTTCTGATTGATTATTTAGGGTTTTGGTATCGGGAGGCTTCTTATATGCAAAGAGGCAAGGTCGGTGGAGTGCCAGGGGGCCCACACCACTTGGTGGCGCGGCCAGGGCTAGCCCGCGCCACCATATGGTGTGGCCAGGCCCTGGCCCTCCTCCGTCTCTGCTTCTGGCTTCGTGAGTCTTCCGGTAAAATAGGAACTTTGGCTTTTGTCCTGTCCAATTCCGAGAATATTAATTTTTCGACTTTCCTGGAACCAAAAACAGCAGAAAACAGGCAGCTGGCACTGTGGCTCTTGTTAATAGGTTAGTCCAAGAAATCATATGAAAAATACTCCAAAGTGTGGACAAAACACAAGAAAGTAGATAAAAGCAAGCATGGAACACCAAAAATTATAGATACATTTGCAATGTATCACACCCGTTCATCACGGCGTGCTTCATAATGATGGACATTCTTAGTGGTGCACCACCGGGGAAGTACACTAGAATTGGTATTATTTAGGAATCATCTTATTAATTTCTACCGCTGTGTATCTGATACAAGCAAGCAAAATAAGATGCGTAATCACAAACATCACATGCAGTTATATGCGTGACATGATATGATCCTTCATAGCGTGCCATGATCTCCATCATCATGTGCCTCGACATGATCTCCATCTTGTCTATCGGTATGGTGCCAAGTCCATGACACCACCACTTGTTCGTCCATCATGATGAATATCACTACTACTTAGCAACATAAAATAAACAACTTTATCTTGATCACGATTACAACCATATCATATCACATGCCCCCTACAAAATAAAGTTAGACGTCTCTACTTTATCTTTTGCATATTTTATGTGGCTTCTAGGGCTTTCGCGATAGAACCGTTTCATACCTACGAACTTCAACCACAACATCGATCAAATAGTTGTCTCTACTACACCCCTTTCGGGGACCTCCATTGCAAATGCCATATCAACTATTGTGAGAGAGACAAACACCCACTAGCCACTTATATGGTACAATCCATATATCGACCGTGGAACCAGTCTTACGTAAGCTTACGTGTAAGGTCGGTTTGGGCCCTTTCATCTCACAGTGTCGCAATATAAACAACTACACATGAGAGCGTAAAAACTATAGGATCAATGCCCACATTCAACATCTGTTCTACTCGTACTAGCATAACTACGCATAGATAAACTTTGATACCACTAAAGGGGTTCACAACAGAAAACAATAATTTTTCTAACTAGCACAACACCAATGGCAAGATATATCTATGAGTTAATGTAGTAACATGAGAGCTTCGATGACATATTCTTGTAGACCGAAAGCATTTAACATTTCATAGGAAATGTGGGCAACATAGTTGTACTCATAGCCGACCTCAAGGTCGCATTGATCCTCGCACGACATCCAGGTACCACATGTGGCAGCACCTCCGTGGTATCAGAAATGTTGGGTGTCCTCCAACGACTCCTGATACGTTGCTAACGTATCCATAATTTTTTGATGTTCCATGCTTGGTTTTATCTACTTTCTTATGTTTTGTCCACACTTTGGAGTACCTTTCATATGGTTTCATGGACTAACCTATTAACAAGAGCCACAGTGCCAGCTGCCTGTTTTCTGCTATTTTTGGTTCTAGGAATGTCAGAAAATGAATATTCTCGGAATTGGACGGGACAAAAGCCAAAGTCAGTTTTTCACCGAGGGACACCAGGAGCCAGAATACGAGACGGAGAGGGGCTGGGGCCCGGCCACACCACCTGGCCGCGCGGCTAGGCCTAGACCATGCCAGGGGGTGGTATGGCCGCCCCAGACACCCCCTCGGCCTCTCCTTTTGCCTATATATTGCCTCCGATATAGAAACCCTAAGTACCCGATCAAAATTCCACGAATGAGTTCAGAGTCATGATCATCTCCATCCCTAGATCGGGAGGGATCTGAAGCTCTTCCTGGCACCCTTCCGGAGAGGGGAATTCACCCTGGAGGCCTTCATCATCATCATGCAAGCCTCTGGTGTGATGCGTGAGTAGTTCATCTCTAGACTACAGGTCCATGTAGTAGCTAGATGGCTGGTTCTCCTCCTTTGTGCTATCATGTTTAGACCTTGTGATCTCCGTTCATGATCAAGATCATCTATTTGTAATTCTACATGTTGTGTTTGCGGGGATCCGATGGATATTGAGATGCTATTTCAGATTGATTATTGATTCTATCATGTCTTTGTTATTTGTGATCTTGCATGCTTTCCGTTGTTAGTAGCTATCTTGGCCAAGTAGATGCTAGCAACTCCAAGAGTTAGTATTTATGCTCGATAGTGGGTTCATTCCTCTAGTAATCTGGGGAAGTGACAAAAATCTCTAAGATACTAGATGTGCTATTGCTACTAGGGAGAAAACAACAATCCTTTGTTCATAGAACAATCGTATTGTTTACTTTACACGCAATTCGTAATGCAATTATCCATTGCTTGCAACTTAATACTGGAGGGGGTTCGGATGATAACCTGAAGGTGGATTATTAGTCATAGATGCAGTTGGATGGCGGTCTATGTATAATGTTGTAATGCCCAATCGAATCTCGAAGGAGTCAAGATGAGTAGTATATGCATGATTGCTTTCTCGATGTTTGTCAATTGCCCCACTGTAATTTGTTCACCCAACATGTCATCTATCTTAAGGAGAGCAACCACTAGTGAACTATGGACCCCGGTCCTTTCTTTTACCATCAATCTACAATCAACTCTTTACTTCTTTGTGTTTACTTTCTGCAAACTATTACTTTCTTCCACTCGATACGTTTAATCCCTTGTTTTCAGCAAAACTAGTGAGATTGACAACCTCATCGCAAGTTGGGGCCAGAGTTCTATGGTTGTGTTGTGCAGGTCTCCATGTTGCTGCTGGCACTGGTAGTGCGCCCTTCCAAAGTTCAGCTAGCAACACCTTTGGGGTGTTTTCTTGCTCCTACTGGATTGATAACCTTGGTTTCATAACTGAGGGAAAACTTGCTGTTGTGCTCATCATACCTTCCTCTTGGGGTCCCCAACGAGATCGATATATTTTGGGCCATCAAGCTCTTTTTCTCGCGCCGTTGCCGGGGACTCAAGGACATCTTCACAAGGGGAGTCCCTCATAACCAATCTCTTTACTTTGTTATTTTTGTTTTGCTTAGTTTACTTTTGTTTTGTTTGCTTGTTCCTTATGAAAAACACAAAAAAAATAGTTTTACTAGTTTGCTTTCTTTATTAAAAACACAAAAAATGACTACCCTGGAAAACACTAAGTTGTGTGACTTCACTAGCACCAACAACAATGATTTTATGAGCACACCCATTGCTCCACCTGTTCCTGAAGCTACTTTCTTTGAAATAAAGCCTACTTTACTCAATCTTGTTATGAGAGAGCAATTTTCTGGTATTGGTAATGAAGATGTTGCAGCCCATCTAAATAACTTTGTTGAACTTTGTGAGATGCAAAAGCATAGGGATATAGATGGAGATATTATTAAGCTTAAATTGTTTCCTTTCTCTTTGAGAGGAAAATCTAAAGAATGGTTGAATTCCTTAACTAGGAATAGTATTGATTCTTGGACTAAATGCAAAGATGCTTTCATTGGAAAATACTATCCTCCTGCTAAGATTATATCTATGAGAAGTGAAATAATGAAGTTTAAACAATCTGATAATGAACATGTTGCTCAAGCTTGGGAAAGAATGAAATCTTTGGTAAAGAATTGTCCTACTCATGGCCTGACTGCTTGGATGATCATCCAAACCTTTTATGCAGGATTGAACTATTCTTCAAGAAATCTATTGGATTCTGCTGCTGGAGGTACCTTTATGACCATTACTTTGGGTGCTGCAACAAAGCTTCTGGATAATATGATGGTTAACTGTTCTGAATGGCATACTGAGAGAGCTCCACAAGGTAAGAAGGTAAATTCTGTTGAAGAAACCTCCTCCTTGAGTGATAAGATTAATGTTATTATGTCTATGCTTGTTAATGGGAAAGCCCATAGTGATCCAAATAATGTTCCTTTAGCCTCTTTGGTTGCTCAAGAAGAGCAAGTTGATGTGAACTTTATAAGGAATAATAATTTTAGCAATAATGCCTACATGAATAATTTTGGTAACAGCAATTATAAGCCATATCCTCCCAACAATGGTAATGCTTATGGAAATTCCTACAACAATAATAGGAGTGCTTCCTTTGAACTTGAAGTTATGCTTAAAGACTTTATTAGTAAACAAACCGCTTTCAATAAAACTATTGAGGAAAAACTTTCTAATGCTGAAAGAAATATAGCATCTTTTTTGCTGAAGCTCAATCTTCTTTGAATAAAATGGCTGCTAAACTTGAAACTAATGATAATCCCTTTGCTTCAACTAATGCCATACAAGTTAGAATTGATGAAAACATTAGACTATTAGCTGAATTGCATGCTAAGTGGGAAAGAGAAGATGAAATTGCTAGAAACATTAGTGTTTCTACTATCACTACCACTAGTGCTGAGGCTAGTAATAGCTCTACTATCTTAGATGATAATTATGATTTTGATCCTGATGGTTGCAATATCTCTGAAGTTATTAATTTCCTACAAAAGCTTGCTAAAAGTCCTAACGCTAGTGCTATGAATATGGCCTTTACAAAACACATTACTGATGCTCTAATAAAGATTAAAGAAGAAAAGATGAAACATAAAGCTTCTATTCCTATAAAACAAGAAGATGGTTGGGAACCCATCATTAATATGAAAGTGAATGATTTTGATTTCAAAGCTTTATGTGATCTTGATAGTAGTGTTTCTATTATGCTTAGAAAGATTTATGATATGCTTGATTTGCCACCACTTGAAGATTGTTATTTGAATGTCCCAATTGATGATAATGCTAAAAAGAAACTCATGAGGAATATTAATTATGTTCTTATTATGGTTAACAATGCCTATGACCCCGTTGATTTCTATGTTCTGGATGTTGAATGCAATGCTTCTTGTCTTATTACTTTGGGAAGACCTTTTCTTAGAACTGTTGGTGCCATTATTGATATGAAAGAAGGCACCATTAAATATCAACTCCCACTCAAGAAGGGTATAGGACACTTCCCTAAGAAGAGAGAGAAGATTTCTTTTGCCTCTCCTATGAAAACAAAATTTGCTCTTAATGCTTCTTCATTTGAGAACACTTGATCCTTTTTCTTGCTTCTTATGCCTAACTTAAAGGCGTTAAAGAAAAGTACTTATTGGGAGATAACCCAAAAGTTTTAGATGAGTCTTGGAAGTTATTAATGCAGTAATAACTCCTCCTTATCCTTTTTATTTGCTTTTTGTGCCAAGAGTAACCTCTAATGAGAGAAGTAATGATTGGGAAAGTTGTTGTCCCGAAACAGATTTCTGTGCTTCACCATAAAAAATCGTGTAAAATCTCTGTACGTCCTTTTGAGGCGTGAATTTTTGTGCTTCTGCCCCAGGTTGTTATATAACTTTAGTTAGTTCAACACCTTTTGATTTGAGCAACAGAAGGTCTTCAAAAAAATTCGTATTTACCTGCTGGTCTATTTTGATAGATTTCTGCCATTATTTGCATTTGCTTCTTGTTGGTTCCTTTTTGAGTTCTTTTAGGGAATTGAGCTTTTTGAGGGAAGTGCTACCATAGATAGTGTTTTAATGGAAGTTTTATTGGTGTTGGAACTGAACCTAAAGACCTATTATCTTGAGTGCACTAATGTTGCTAATAAAGATTGTGTGAAGTTTTGTATGAAGGAAAAATTTTAGGTGTATGGAAGGAATAAGTAATGAGATGAAGGATGGACTAAATCTCAAGCTTGGGGATGCCACGTGTGTCACCCCAAGAAATATCCAAGAAGTACAATCGTCAAAGCTTGGGGATGCCCAAGGCATCCCCTTCTTCATCAATAAAAATCCCAGGTTTCTTCCAAACGCTTCATTTTTTATTGTTTCATGCACTGTTGTGTTGTTCTTGGAGCGTCTTCTTTTTTGTTTTCGTTTTGGTTTTTCGTTTGCTTTGTTTTCTTAGTTTGCTGAATAAATTGTTTGGACCCCCTTGTTTCCTACATTGGTTTTCAAACAGTTTGGTTTGGATTGGAAACGAGTAGGAAAGTTCATGCTTAAGTGGTATAGAGAGCTTGTTTTTGACTGTGGCGTATGCTTTGTCATGCCATGCTTCATATTTTTTTGGCTTAATGCTTAGTATTCTTTGCTGTAGCATGACTTGTTATAAACAATTGATATTGCTTAATGTGCCTTGGAAGAATCATGTGTTGTTTTAGCATATTAAAGCATAGTATTGTGGTATTCTCCTTTGATGCTTTATTTGGGTTGACTTGGCACATGCTCACACCATGTTATGACTATCCCAAGTCACCATAGCCTTTATGATCCTTTAGTTTTCAACTTTTAGTATCACTTTATGCTTTGATCAATGATGTTTTGTCGCTCTGCATGATTATGGCCATTATTGCTCTCTTAGTTGGTCGCTCCCAGTATTTTGCTAGCCTCCATAACCAAGTATGAGTTCCACTCATGCATCCAACTCCTAAAACCAAGTAATTCCGAAGAGTACACCATACCTACCTATTAGCATATGCTATTCCAAGTATATTCATGTTTTTGTCTACCTTCCAAATTAAACTTGTTATGTGAAAATTAGTGATTAAAGCTCTCACAAACTTGATGGCACACTTTACTTTCTTGCATTTAATAAACTTGAACCATTGCGTCCATCTTTGTTGCATATATGCTTGCGCTTTATAAGTTGAAGTTAGCAGAACCATGTATCATGGGGAACGCTTTCAACATTGCAAGTACTTTGTACCCGTTGATATCATGTTCTTTTGCTTATGGATCCCGGCGGTGTGAAATAAAAGGGGAACTTGTAAGATCATGGAGTTTGAATGTGTGTTAGAGAAACGCCTGGGCCGCTAGCCTAAGCCATGCCTAATCATGGTGGAAACTTGTAGCATAACCATAATGAGCACTCTATGAAGCATCCTCAATAAAAACCTATGCAAATAGCAAATAAAATGATCGCTGAGATGCTCATTGTCTGCTTGCCTTGTCATTTTGATTATGGGATAGCTCCTGTATCATGTGCAAGGGGTACCCCATTGGCAGTTCTCTATGATACATATGTACTTGCAATGACAAGAGCTTACTTGTGACTGAAGTTGAGTAGCATGAGGTTGGGTCTTTGTAAGTAAGGGGCATGATATTTCAGCTTATAACTTATCAAGCATATCCTCTTAGTTGTGTCACTTTAACCTTAATCACCTTCAAGATGCTTATGATAGGGGCAATGAGAGCTGAAAGCTAATAAGTACCATAATTTTTGGAAGCTCTTTATGAGACTTGAATTCCTACTTCCTTCTATGAAGGCCTTTCTTTTACTTTTATGTTGAGTCTCTACCTTCTATCTTTATGCACCTACTTTGAGAGCTTAGTGGCCATTCTTAGTTCTATGTGCATTGTCCCAAGACTTGTTGATTGATGCATAACTTTGATATTGCTTGTTTTAAACTATTTGTATCTATTCACTCTTATGAACTTTGAAGGTGTCCTATGCATTTATGTTTGCTACTCTATGAGGGACACGCTGAATGCCACTATGCTATGTTTTCTTTATGTGAAACAAACAAACGTTTATTCATGAATCTTTTGTTTGTGCCTTTTCATGTTGCAACATAGTTGCTTTGCCTTATTGCTAGAACTTTGTCTTTCATGTTATGATTGAAGTACTATGATCCTAGCTATCAAGGTTTTACAAATACTTTGATCAAGTTTATGATGGTGCTTGTCACCTCAAAAATTATTGTTTCTTTTTATCACTTACCTACTTGAGGACGAGCAAGAGTTAAGCTTGGGGATGTTGATACGTTGCTAACGTATCTATCATGGAAATGGCCACGACAGTCGCTGCAGTAGGCAGCGATTGATTGAATCGGGGGCGAGAGCTAGCGGGCATCTGCGGTGCGAGATGGGGGCAGATGCACATGGGTTTACGCAGGTTCGCCCCCGGAGGGTAAAGACCTACTCCTGCTAGATTGGATTAATGGAGAGCGAGTTACAGGGGTGGCGAGCTCGGCGTCTAAGCAGCGAGTCGCTTGAAGGGGTGTATGAAGGAACGTGAGTCCTCAGGATACCCTAGGGAGGTTTATATATGAGGCACCATGCTAGGGTTTGCAGCTTACAACCGAACATGATATGGATTCAGAGGCTTTGACCTAATCTGATTGGGCTTCGAGTATGCTCATGGGCCTCCAGTCTCCAGTCGCCGGGTCTTCTCTTTAGTCGCGATCCAGTCGCCGTCCTGCAGGCCCACTCGCGAGCCCTTTGGCCCAATCGGAACGTCCTGCTGGGCATACCCCGTTCGGCATATCCCCATCAGTAGTCCCCAAGGCCATCATTGATTCATACGCAGGTGGTCATTTGGCAGTCGGAGTAGACGAGTCCAATTTGGACGCCCAGTTGAATCAGCGATGGACTCCACCGAAACCAAGGAAATTTCCCCAGGCTCCTAGTCGCTGCCCCGGTGAATGCCATGGCTGTCAATTCACTGCTTCGGCGAGTGGATGGGGCTAGTTGCCAGCGAGTGGAATGGAGGAGTTGGACTGTCAACCTGGTCAAACTATCCGTTGGATATTCCAACGGTAACTTCGGCGTAATTACCGCAGGTAACGACTACCCTGAATTTGGCGGGTAGCGCCTCCTTATAAGGGGAGTAACAAATCAGCCTTACAAATCCTTCCCTGCGTTCTTCATTCTTGCGCATCCATTTCTCATGTCTTCCTTCGATTCGATCCCTTTCACACCGAGCGACCCCACATCCTTCCTGATGGCGCCTCCAAAGGGTTCATGGGGGAGGTCCAAGTGCACCACGACCCAGCTAAAATCCTTCAAGGACGCCGAAGTCTTCCGCAAGGGGAACTGGCGGGTCCGTGCTCCCTCTGAGATCGAGCCGAAGCCGCGGGCCGGCGAGTTCATTTGCTTCCCCATGCACCTAGAGAGGGGTTTGGGGTTCCCCACCTCACTGTTCTTCTGGCGCTTTTGTGCGTATTACACCCTCAAGCCGTCGGATCTTGGTCCGCACAACATCGAGCAGCTGGCGATCTTCGTCGCCTTCTGCGAATGTTATCTCGGCTGCATGCCGTACTTCCCGCTGTGGCTGGGGCTCTTCCACGGCCGCATCGGGCACGAGGCATCCGGCGGCTTGATGTTGGCGGCCGACAGCGTCACGTTCCAATTGAAGCCGAAGGCCAACTTTATCAAGCTTCTGCTGCCGAAGAAGGCCACGAGCGAGTGGAAGAAGAGCTGGTTCTACGTGAAGGAATCCACTCCCTCCGGTGAAGTAGCGCTTCCCGAGTTCGTCGCAGAAAGGAGTGAGCCTCGCCGACTGGCACCAAAGAAACTCCCTAAAGACCAGAGGATGGTCGTTGCGGATATGATGGACCAGATCCAAAGGTTGAAGGATCAGGGGCTGTCTTCGATCAACCTCTACAACTGTTGGCTTGGGCGCCGTCTGGTTCTGCTAGCGGCTCGACCGCACTGGATGTATGAATACAGTAGGAAACACGATCCCTCCGGGACCAGCAAGGAGTCGTGGGAAACCGAAGAGTACAAGGCTGCCTGAAGAAGATCACCGATGCGGAATTTACAACCGCATCGGTCAGGCTCGCCTCGTACACTCCGTGAAGAATGAATCCCCCACAGTAAGTTTTCCTCCTAGTCGCAATTTCTGCAACATGATTCGCAGTCGCATTGTTTGATACTTATTTGAGGTTGTTCTCAGTTGTTCCAGGTGTTGGAGGGTTGGCTCCCTCCGCTTGACAAAGAGGTCCCCCAGGAGCTCGAAGAGGCCTCCGAAGGAGACTCCTCCAGAAGTGATGAGGAAGAGGAGGAGGTTCCTCCCCCAGTGCCTATAGCTTGCAAGACTCGCATGCAGAAGCAGCACGAGTTCGAGGTGAGTTGCAGCCTTGATGAACACGAAGAGGGCGACGAGATCGTGCAGGAGCACACGTCTCGGTGCACGGCCACGACGGTGAAGCCCGCGTGCAAACCGAAGTTGCCAGCAAAGAGGCTAGCGTCACCGCCCAGGTCGACGGTGGTGTTTGAGTCAGATGACGACTCCGATGATGATGACACCCCCGAGACTTTGCACAAGATCCCGGAGGATGCAATTCTGATGAAGGGATTGGAGGACAAGGACACCGAGGTGGTGATAGAAGTTCCTCTGGCGGTGATTGCGCCAAGGGCTTCGAGAGCACCAAGCTAGGAGGCGGCTGAGGCTGCGGTGTCGAAGTCGCCGCAACCTTCAAGAGCGGCCGCGTCTTCGGAGCCAGAAATTCTGGCGACCGCGGCTTCGTCATCAAGGAAGCCCGCGGTGTCGTGGGCTTCAGATGTCTTTGAGAGGGGTCTCACGTGCAAGCTGGGGCCGGAATTAGACAAGCCCACCCACATCAGCACCGGGCTGGGCGTTCTCCCAGTCACCAAGTAAGCTTCGAATTCTCCATTCTGAGTCGTGTTCCGTTTTTGTGCTATCTCTGTGTTGACTTTGGGAGTTTGGTAGGTCTGGATTCAAGAAGATTGGCCGCCCTAGCGTGGCGAAGATTCTGCCGGTCGCCACCACGGGAGAGGGCGACCTCCCTAAGAAGAGGAAATCTGCTGAAGACACGGCGACTGTGGAGGGCGCGAAGAGGCAGAAAGATGGTGCCGATGATGCCGTGGCGATGGATAGCGCCAAGGAGTGCGATCTCACTATGGTCATCAAAGAGGTGGAGGCTACACGGTCAGAGCCAGCCACGGGCGCTCTGGTGACGGAAACGTTGGCTCCGGCGACCAGTGCCCCGGCTAGAGTGTCAGCAACGTTCCCACGCTTCATGGCGAAGGGGTTTCCAGGCATGGCGGACAACAAGTCTCCACAGAGCCCGGAGATCGTTGATGAAGACGTTGGGTCTCGTCGCGGGCGCACCTCCTTCATGGTCCCGTCGACGGACGCCAGAGAGCTTCTCAAGATGCTTGGCGCCGCCATTCAGGTACGTCCAGTCCCCGAGTGTCTAGTTGCTGAATTTCAGCGGCTAGGCACTGAATTGCTTCTACTCTCCAGTCCTCGAGTGTCTAGTTGCTGAATTTCAGCAGCTAGGCACTTAATTGCTTCTACTCTCCAGTCCCCGAGTTCCTAATCACTGAATTTCAGTGGCTAGGAACTGAATTTCTTCTACTCTCCAGTCCCCGAGTTCCTAGTCACTGAATTTCAGCGGCTAGGAACTGAATATCTGATTTGATAAGTGCTAACTTTTGTTATTCTTACAGGGCTTGCAGAGGGAGTCGACAGATCGATAGGCCACGAAGGAATGTCTGGAGCGGGATCTGCGCGTGGCGTAGGAAGCGAACCGGCGACTCCAGGAAACTGTTGGTAAGTATTTGATTCGTTTTTCAGCTGTGAACTGTTGGTGTTCTGGCGTGTTGACGATTTATTTCTTTTCTTTTCAGATGGTCTTCCGGCTGCAATTGCCAAGGCCCGTGAATGGTACATCCCAATTGCCAAGCTGGACGTGGCGAGTGGGCGAATCGCCTCGCTAGTCCAGGAGTTGGAGGAGGCGAAAACGACCTCCATTTCTTTTGAGGATTGAGTGAAGGCTGCAGTTGCTGCGGCTGAAGAGGAGCAGAAGGCCGCGGACTCAATCATCCTGGGGTTGTAGAACGATCACGCCACCCTATAGAAACACGTCACAGAGAACTGCCGAAAACTCCTTGGTGAGTCTTTGTTCTTTGCTTAACATGTTTGGCGAGTCCCCGAGTGGGGAAATCCATAGTGTCACTGACATCTGATGTTGCAGCTGTGATAGGTCAAAGCGACCCGGTGGTGCAGACCTTCAACGCCTCGCAGTGTGTGACTGCCGTGGTGAACGCGGCTACTGCCTCGGCGGTGTGTGATACATTGCAAATGTCTCTATAATTTTTTATGTTCCATGCTTGGTTTTATCTACTTTCTTGTGTTTTGTCCACACTTTGGAGTACTTTTCATATGATTTCTTGGACTAACCTATTAACAAGATGCCACAATGCTAGTTGTCTGTTTTCTGCTATTTTGGTTCCAGGAAAGTCAGAAAATCAATATTCTCGGAATTGGACCGGACAAAAGCCAAAGTTGATATTTTCGCGGAAGATTCACGGAGCCAGAAGGAGACACGAAGGGGGGCCACAGGGTGGCCACACCACCCCTTGGTGTGGGCCAGCCCAGGTCACGCCAGGGCATGGTGTGGGCCCCCTGGCCGGACACCGACCTTGCCTCCTTCGCCTATATATTCCTCTCGAGGCAAAAACCCTAGATAATCAAGCCTCCAGCCACGAAAAGTTCCACCGTGCCGCCGCCACCGAAGGGGAGATTCGGGGGACAGAAAGTCTCTGTTCCGGCACCCTGCTAGGATGGGGAAGTGCCCCCGGAGCCATCTCCATCGATCTCCACCGCCATCTCCATCACCATTGCTGATTCCCATGATGAGGAGGGAGTAGTTCTCTCTCGAGGCTAAGGGTTCTACCAGTAGCTATGTGTTCATCTATCTCTCTATGCATGATCATATTGTGATCATGAGCTTGTAATCTATAGATCTACCTTGCTACTCAAGTGCTTTAATAGATCTCTGCTCTCCCCATGTGTGTGAAAGTGATAGCGTGCACACCATGGTGGCACTTAGGCTATAGATTACAAATACTTGTTATGAGTTATATTTGGAGTTGGATGTTTCTATGAAATTGTGGTGTTTGTTGGAACCATCTAGTACTCAAGGTGACAGTGTGGGGTTTTGTAGATGGGAAATGCTTACTTTGAGGTGTGCTGTTATAGCCCTACCATCGATTAGAGTGTTCAACCGGAGAGTAGTTAAGAGTAGTATCATGAAGAGAAGATATTTATATGAGAGTGTTCACTAGTGAAAGTATGATCCCTAGGCCTTGTTTCTAAGCACCGAAACACCGTTTGCTACTAGATCTGTTACATGTTTGCTTGCTTCTATCTTTATTTCAGTTTGCCTTTAGTCTTTTTCCACGTCAACCACACGCCAGTAAGCTATTTTCTAGCACCGTTACCACTTATAATTATCCATACCACTTGTATTTCACTATCTCTTCGCCGAACTAGTGCACCCATACACCTGAAGTGTATTGGGTGTGTTGGGGACACAAGAGACTTCTTGTATCTTGATTGCAGGGTTGCTTGAGAGGGGATACCTTTGACCACTTCCTCCCTGAGTTCGATAAACCTTGGGTGATCCAGTTAAGGGAAAACTTGATGCTGTTCTACAAACCTCTGCACTTGGAGGCCCAACAACTGTCTACAAGAATAGAAGTGCGTAGACATCAAGATATTTTTCTGGCGCCATTGTCGGGGAGGTAAGGTAAAAGGTATTCACACCGGAGGATTAAAGAAGAAGAATCTCCACGGCAAACGCCTATTTTCTGGCGCCGTTACCGGAGAGGTAAAGTAAAAGGTACTCACATCCTCCGGTGTGAGTGCTCGAAGTTATTTCCTTTAGATTCTGCAATTTTGTCTTTTTGTTTCTTGTTTTCACTAGTTAGGCTTAATGGAAAACAACAACAAAATTAGAGAGCTTTATAGTATTTATCTTGAGTTAGGACATGAAGTGTTTGAAGAGAAAATTTAAAAACCTATGGAACTTTATTTGCATGCTAATAGCAATGTTATTAGTATGAATTCTTTGAGCACCATTATTGCTAATGCTATGGAAAATTCTAAGCTTGGGGAAGCTGGTTTTGATGAAAATGATCTTTTAGTCCCCCAAGCAAGGAGGAGAAAATTTACTTTGATGATACTATGCCTCCAATATATGATGATTGCAATGATGAATATGATATTTTCAGTCCACCTACTATTGAGGAGAAAATTGATTATGATTACAATATGCCTCCTATATTTGATAATTATGGTGATGAGAATAATAATGATAGCTATTTTGTTGAATTTGCTCCCACTATAATTAATAAGAATGACTATGCTTATGTGGAGAGTTATAATTATTATATGCATGTGGATCATGATAAGAATGTTTTATGTGATAGTTATATTGTTAATTTTATTCATGATGCTACTGAAAGTTATTATTAGAGAGGGAAACCTGGTTTTATGCATCTCAATAATATTAAGTTTCCCCTCTTTATGTTGAAAGTCTTGAAGTTGCACTTGTTTTGCTTTCCTATGCTTGTTCCTTTGTGTTTTCATGACTTGTTTATTTACAAGATTCCTATGCATAGGAAGTGGGTTAGACTTAAATGTGCTTTGAATTTGCTTCTTGATGGTCTCTTTTACTTCAATTCATATTTCCTATGTGAGCATCTTCTCAAACTATCATGCCTAACTTAAAGGCGTTAAAGAAAAGTACTTATTGGGAGATAACCCAAAAGTTTTAGATGAGTCTTGGAAGTTATTACTTCAGTAATAACCGCTCTTTATCCTTTTTATTTGCTTTTTGTGCCAAGAGTAACCTCTAATGAGAGAGAAGTAATGATTGGGAAAGTTGCTGTCCCGAAACAGATTTCTGTGCTTCACCGTAAAAATTCGTGTAAAATCTCTGTATGTCCTTTTGAGGCGTGAATTTTTGTGCTTCTGTCCCAGTTTGTTATCTAACTTTCGTTAGTTCAACACCTTTCGATTTGAGCAACAGAAGGTCTTCGAGAAAATTCGTCTTTACCTGCTGGTCTGTTTTGACAGATTTCTGCCATTATTAGCATTTGCTTCTTGTTGGTTCCCTTTTGAGTTCTTTTGGGGAATTGAGCTTTTTGAGGGAAGTGCTTCAGTAGCTAATGTTCTAATGGAAGTTTATTTGGTGTTAGAACTGAACCTTGAGACTTATTTATCTTAAGTGCACTAATGTTGCTAATGAGATTGTGTGAAGTTTTGTATGAAGGAAAAATTTCAGGTGTATGGAAGGAATGAGTAATGAGATGAAGGATGGACTAAAGCTCAAGCTTGGGGATGCCACGCGTGTCACCCCAAGAAATATCCAAGAGGTACAAGCGTCAGAGCTTGGGGATGCCCAAGGCATCCCCTTCTTCATCAATAAAAATCCCAGGTTTCTTGCAAACACTTCACTTTTATTGTTTCACGCACAGTTGTGTTGTTCGTGGAGCGTCTTTGTTTTTGTTTGCTTGGTTTGCTTAGTTTGCTGAATAAATTGGTTGGACCCCCTCTTTCATATATTGGTTTTCAAATAGTTTGGTTTGGTTTGGAAAAGAGTAGGAAAGTTCATCCTTAAGTGTTAAAGAGAGCTTGTTTTTGACTGTGGCATATGCTTTGTCATGCCATGCTTGATATTGTTTTGGCTTCATGCTTAGTACTCTTTGCTGTAGCATGACTTGTTATAAACAATTGAGATTGCTTAATGTGCCTTTGAAGAATCATGCGTTGTTTTAGCATATTAAAGCATAGTATTGTGGTATTCTCCTTTGATGCTTTATTTGGGTTGACTTGGCGCATGATCACACCATGTTATGACTATCTCAAGTCACCATAAGCCTTTATTATCCTTTAGTTTTAAACTTGTAGTATCACTTTATGCTTTGATCAATGATGTTTTGTCACTCTGCATGATTATGGCCATTATTGCTCTCTTAGTTTGTCGCTCCCAGTCTTTTGCTAGCCTCCGCAACCAAGTATGAGTTCCACTCATGTATACAACTCCTTAAACCAAGTTATTCCAAAGAGTCCACCATACCTACCTACTAGCATATGCTATTCCAAGTATATTCATGTTTTTGTTTACCTTCCGAACTAAACTTGTTATGAGAAAACTAGTGATTAAAGCTCTCACGAACTTGATGGAACACTTTACTTTTCTTGCCCTTAATAAACTTGAACCATTGTGTCGTCTATGTTGTATATGCTTGCACTTATTTGTTGGGAATTAGCAGAACCATGCTGTCATGGGGAACGCTTTCAACATTGCACGGGTACTTTGTACTTAGAGTATATCATGCTCTTTTGTCTATGGATGTCGTCGGTGTGAAACGAAAGGGGAGCTTGTAAGTCCATGGAGTTATGTATATGTGTTAGAAAAACGCCTGGGCCGCTGGTCTAATCCATGCTGACATGGTGGAAACCTGCAACGTAACCATAATGAGCTGTCTATGAAGCATTCTTCTTATAAAAAAAGAGTCCTATATTGAGAAAAAGAGAAAAGAGAAAAAAAGAGATTATGAAAAGAGGGAAGAGAGAAAAAAGCACCATATTCCCATGGTAAATAAGAAGATTGCTGAGATGCTCGTTGTCTGCTTGCCTTGTCATTTTGATATGGGGATTCTTCCGTATCATCGGGCAAGAGGTACCCTGTTGGCGGTTCTCTATGATACACATGTACTTACGATGACAAGAACTGACCGGCGACTAAACTTGAGTAGCATGAGGAGCGGCCCTCGTATGCAAGGGACATGAGATTTCTAACTTATACTTTGTCAAGCATGTACACCATAGTTTGTTCACTTTAACCTTAATCACTTCAAGATGCTTATGACAGGGGCATTGAGAGCCGAAAGCTATAAGTATCATAATTTTTGGAAGCTCTTTATGAGACTTGAATCCCTGCTTCCTTCTATGAAGGCCTTTCTTCCACCATTATATTGAATCTCCACCTTCTACCTTTATGCACCTACTTTGAGAGCATAGTGGCCATTCTTAGTTCTATGTGCATTGTCCCAAGACTAGTTGATTGATGCATACTTTGATATTGCTTGTTTTAAACTATTGTATCTAGTCACTCTTATGAACTTTGAAGGTGTCCTATGCATTTATATTTGCTACTCTATTGAGGGACAAGTTGAGTACTATTATGCTATGTTTTCTTTATGTGAAACAAACAAACGTCTTGCAAAGCATTGTTACTCATGAATATTTTGTTTGTGCCTTTTTCATGTTGCAACATAGTTTCTTTGTCTTATTGCTAGAACTTTGTCTTTCATGTTATGATTGAAGTACTATGATCCCATCTTTGAATGTTTTACAAATACTTTGATCAAGTTTATCATGGTGCATGTCACCTCAAAAATTATTCTTTCTTTTTATCACTTACCTACTCGAGGACAAGCAAGAGTTAAGCTTGGGGATGTTGATACAATTCGAATGTATCTATAATTTTTGATGTTCCATGTTTGGTTTTATCTACTTTCTTGTGTTTTGCCCACACTTTGGAGTACTTTTCATATGATTTCTTGGAATAACCTATTAACAAGATGCCACAGTGCTAGTTGCTTGTTTTCTGCTGTTTTTGGTTCCAAGAAAGTCAGAAAATCAATATTCTTGGAATTGGACCGGACAAAAGCCAAAGTTGATATTTTCGCGGAAGATTCACGGAGCCAGAAGGAGACACGAAGGGGGCCACAGGGTGGCCACACCACCCCTTGGCGCGGGCCAGCCCAGGCCGCGCCAGGGCATGGTGTTGGCCCCCTAGCCGGCCACCGACCTTGCCTCCTTCGCCTATATATTCCTCCCGAGGCAAAAACCCTAGATAATCAATCCTCAAGCCACGAAAAGTTCCGCTGCGCTGCCGCCACCGAAGGGGAGATTCGGGGGACAGAAAGTCTCTGTTCTGGCACCCTACCGGGACGGGGAAGTGCCCCCGGAGCCATCTCCATCGATCTCCACCGCCATCTCCATCACCATTGCTGATTCCCATGATGAGGAGGGAGTAGTTCTCTCTCGAGGCTAAGGGTTCTACCGGTAGCTATGTGTTCATCTCTCTCTATTCATGATCATATTGTGATCATGAGCTTGTAATCTATAGATCTACCTTGCTACTCTAGTGCTTTAATAGATCTCTGCTCTCCCCATGTGTGTGAAAGTGATAGCGTGCACACCATGGTGGCACTTAGGCTAGAGATTACAAATACTTGTTATGAGTTATATTTGGAGTTGGATGTTTCTATGAAATTGTGGTGTTTGTTGGAACCATCTAGTACTCAAGGTGATAGTGTGGGGTTTTCTAGATGGGAAAGGCTTACTTTGAGGTGTGTTGTTATAGCCCTACCATCGATTAGAGTGTTCAACCGGAGAGTAGTTAAGAGTAGTATCATGAAGAGAAGATATTTATATGAGAGTGTTCACTAGTGAAAGTATGATCCCTAGGCCTTGTTTCTAAGCACTGAAACACCATTTTCTACTAGATCTGTTACATGTTTGCTTGCTTCCATCTTTATTTCAGTTTGCCTTTAGTCTTTTTCCACGTCAACCACACGCCAGCAAGCTATTTTCTAGCACCGTTGCCACTTATAATTATCCATACCACTTGTATTTCACTATCTCTTCGCCGAACTAGTGCACCTATACACCTGACAAGTGTATTGGGTGTGTTGGGGACACAAGAGACTTCTTGTATCTTGATTGCAGGGTTGCTTGAGAGGGGATACCTTTGACCACTTCCTCCCTGAGTTCGATAAACCTTGGGTGATCCACTTAAGGGAAAACTTGATGTTGTTCTACAAACCTCTGCACTTGGAGGCCCAACAATTGTCTACAAGAATAGAAGTGCGTAGACATCAGTGTGTGTCCAAGTAGTCCTTCAAGGGATGTCCCCCACCGAGGTTATTCCTGGGGGACTGACGGAAGTGTGGCGCTATCTGGAGGAGGCGCCCAGTGTCGTGGAGTGGATCGCATGCTCAGCTTTTAGGCGCGGGGCTGCCACGGCATTGAGCCTGGGTCTTGCCCACTTCCCCGACGATTTTGACCTCGACGATGTCACCAACGGCTACCCTTCGGTGACTGGTACGGTGGAGATGTCGGAGGTGCTGAAGCTGACCGCCAAGGCCGCCCCCTTTGTTGATCGGGTGTTAGCGATGGGGGACCTTCTGCTATACCAGGAGATGGTGGTGGCGCCTGGCGACTCCGGGCCGGAGCATCGCGACCTGAAGTCGGAGCAACCCTTCCGGTCGGCGCTGTCGAAGTCGCTGACGACCTACCCGACGAACCCATGGAAACCTTTTGTCCGTGTCAAGGGTGGTGAGGATGCTTCTTCGTCAGGGCCTGCGAAATAGATAGTATCTCTGGGCAGGTTGTAATATATGCCAAATGGTGACTTTTGTAATATGAACAATATTTTGAGTAAGAGGAGTCAATCAACTCGCAATGCGAGTGTGATCGTGCGGTGTTTTTTTGTTTGAGCGAGTCCCCGAGCGCGTCCGCCCTTCAATGGGGTATAACTCGATTGTATACATATGTGTTTTCTTTTGATTTTGCATTGTTTTATCCCTTGCGTCTTCTGAGGGGGAAGGTCCCTAATGACCCACAAGTATAGGGGGTGTATCGCACTATTTTCGATAAGTAAGAGTGTCGAACCCAACGAGGAGCAGAAGGTGCTGGCTAGTGGTATGGATCAGGAATTCTCTGCAAATACTTAGCAAACGAATTTTTAGGGTTTTTTGATAAAGCAAGTAAACAAAGTACGAGTAAACAAAAGATAGTAGGAATAAATGCAGCAAGTGTCCCAATCCTTTATGCAGCAAAGCACAAGCCGGTTATATTACTTAAGATGACCAAACGTTCTCGAGGACACATGGGAAGACTTTCAAGTGCTTTCGCTTCATATAGTTGATTGATCTTCTTTAGCTTGCTAAGTGTTGTGTGGGTGAACATGTGCTAATGTACCGACCTTCCTAGGACTAATACATACTTGTGATTATACCACTTGCAAATATCCGTAAGTACAAGAAAGTAATTAAGGTAGAAACCTAACCACTGCCTTAAACTCTAAGACCCTTACGTCCCTTGTGCAATGGTTTCCTAACGGGGGTTCAGGTTTCTGTCACTCCGGCAACCCCTATGATTAGTAGCCAAATACACAATGCATTCCCCTAGGCCCATATAGGTGAAGTGTCATGTAGTCGACGTTCACATGACACCACTAGAAGAAGTACACCACAACTTAAATAACAAACTATTGAATCTTTCTCAACACAACTCCACTACTAACAACATGACTTCTCCCATGTCCTCAAGAACAAAACGAACTACTCACAAGACATCATATGGATCATGATCAGAGATGGAATAGTGATGTATAACAATCTGAACATAAACAATAATTCAATGGTTCACTCAATAGCATCAACTACAAAGAGTAATCAACACCGGGAAAGTTTCCCCTATGAACTATGCAAGATTCAACGCAATTGTTACAGCAATATGGAGATTGTGATGAGGGTGCTGATGGTGATGATGGTGGTGATGATGATGATGATGATACCGATGAAGTCCAGCTTGATGGTGGTGTTGATGGCGACGGTCTCCCCTCTCCGGGAAGGAATTCCCCTGGCAGAAATCTGTCTGCCGGAGAGATCTTTCTCTCTTGGTGTTTTCCACCCCGCAGAGGCGGCAGAACCTTTCTTTGGTCGCCCCCGAGTCTTAGGGTTTCGGGAGGATGATATACGCCAGAGGGGAGAGCTAGAGGTGGGCCAGGACGGCCACACCACCTGCTGGCGCGGCCTAGGGCTGCCCGCGCCAGGGGGTGGTGTGGGCCCCCTGTGGCCCATCTCCACTCCGTCTTCTGGCATCCTTAGTCTTCTGGAAAAATAAGATTTTCCGTATATTTTCCCGGATTTTCTGATCTTCGTGAATTTTGCCTCCAAACAGCACCTTTTCCATCAGAATCCTGACTGCAGCGGTCCATGCTCCAAAAGTCATCAACCATGCAAAAACAGATGAAATAACATAAGTATCACCTCTCAATACGAAATATATCAATGAATAATAGTGAATTAAGACATAGAATAGTGATGCAAAATGGACGTATCAGTCCCCGAGCACGAGTGGGATTGTTTGTAGGCGAGTCCCCGAGCGTAGTACCTAGCCGTTTTGGGCGCGTGCATTTTGCAAGTTACTAATGCGTTGTTTGTAACGCGTCTCCTCCCCTGGCTCAGAGAACCAGTCACTGGGTGAGTCCAAGGCAGCTCTCTTACTTGGTGTGTTCCCGAGCCGCTTGAGGGTTCCACTTTTGAGGAGTCCCCGTGCGTGGTACTTAACCGTTCGAGTCGCTTTGCGCGAGGATGGGAAGAACATGTAGCTGTGAGAAGCGTATACTAGTCGTCTTGGCCCGGTGGGCCAGTCGAGCTAGGCGACTCCGATGGTGGCTCCGGGTTGGCGTATTCGTGGACATCCCAAGGCCCGAGTATTTTCGGTGCCCTTAGGCCGCACTACTTAGCCGTGCCAGTCGCTCGACCAAGGATTGACTTCTGCGGGTAGCGTATTGCTAATTGTACGAGTGCGAGTGGCACAAGGATATGGCGAGTAGACACACTTTTGTGAACCGAATGAATTTCATTATATATGCCAGCTGAGTACATGTTTGAGTTCTATGTATAGAACTTTCGGAGGAGGTTTACATTCCATGGCCTCCCGACCTCAAGCTGGCCGTCGCCTCGTATGTCGATGAGGTAGTAGGTGTCGTTGCCGAGGACTCGCCCTATGGCGAATGGCCCCTCCCATGGGGGGAGAGTTTGTGCAAGCCCTTCTTGTCCTGAGCTAGTCGTAGGACCAAGTCGCCCTCCTGGAAGGTGCGAGTCCGGACTCGGCGACTATGGTAGCGGCAGAGTCCCTACTGGTAGATGGCGGTGCGGGAGCGAGCCAGGTCGCGTGCCTCATCGATTTGGTCGATGCTATCTTGGCGAGCGGTCTCGTTTGTCGCCTCGACATAATTGGTGACTCGAGGTGAGTCGTGATCTAGGTCTATTGGCATTACGGCTTCGACGCCGTACACCATGAAGAAGGGTGTAAACCCGGTGGAGCGATTGATGGATGTGCGGATCCCCCATATTACGGAGGGGAGCTCTTCGACCCAGCATCCTGGGGTGCGCTCGAGGGGCACCTGGAGTCACGGCTTGGGCCCGTGGAGGACGCTCTGGTTGGCGCGTTCTGCTTGGATATTCGACTCCAGGTGGGCGACTAAGGCGAGGTCGAGTCGTATGCCGTGCTCTTTGCAGAATTCCGCCATGGCCCCTTTGGCGAAGTTGGTGCCGTTGTCCATTATGATGATGTGCGGGTAGCCATACCGGTAGATGAGCTCGCATAAGAACTTGGTGGCCGTCTTGCCGTCGCACTTTTTGAATGGCTTGGCCTCGACCCATTTGGTGAACTTGTCGACCGCGGCCAGGAAGTGGGTGAAGCCGGATGGGGCCTTCTTGAATGGGCCTACCATGTCCATGCCCCATACAGCGAATGGCCATGTGATGGGGATGGTCTTGAGTGCCGAACAAGGGAGGTGCGTCTGGTTGGCGTACTTCTGGCACCCGACGCATCGTTGGACGATGTTGGTGGCGTCGGCGTGCGCGGTGAGCCAGTAGAAGCCGTGCCGCATGGCCTTGTTGACCAGCGACTTGGCGCCAGCGTGATGGCCGCAGTCGCCGGCGTGAATGTCCTGGAGGATCTTGCGGCCTTCTTCTGGCTATATTCAGCGCTAGAACACGCCAGTCATGCTGCGTTTGTGGAGCTCGCCGTTGATGATGACGAAGGATTTGCAGCAGCGCACGATCATTCGCGCCTCCGTCTTGTTGCTTGGGAGTATCTTGTGCTCGAGGAAGGCGATGTACGGTGCCGTCCAGTCGCTAGGTTCCACGATCATGGCGACTAGGGCCGGCTCTGGTTGCAGTGGTATCCCGATGTCGATCTCCTTCGGTGGGCAGACCGAAGGTTTATGGATGATGTCGAGGAAGACGCCTGCGGGTGGCGTTTGTCGGGCCGACCCGATGTGGGAAAGGGCATCTGCCTCCTCATTCTTGCGTCTGTCGATCCACTCGACTGAATAGCCGTCGAAGTGTCCTCCCAGCTGGTGTACCGCTTGGCGGTACGCGATCATTGTTGGAGAGACGGCGTCGCATGTTCTGGTGACCTGTCTGGTGACTAGGTCGGAGTCGCCATAGCATCGTAGGTGGTTGATTTTCATCTCCTTGGCGGCCCGCATGCCGTCGAGGATGGCCTCGTATTCTGCCATGTTGTTGGTGCATGTCTTGAAGTTGAGGTGGAGCACGTATCGGAGCTTGTCCCCTTCGGGGGAGGTAAATATGAGCACCGTCAGTGTTCTTGGAGCTGTCAAAGTGGAGGTATGGTAGCTTCTCCGGCTGCTACGCTTCTTCCCAATATACGAGGAAATCAGCTAGGGCTTGTGATTTAATTGCTTTGCGGGGCTCGTATTTGATGTTGTGGACGCCGATTTCGACGGCCCACTTGGCGACTCACCCAGTCGCCTCGTAGTTGCGTATTATGTCCTTCAGGGGTGCGGAGGAGACCACTGTGATTGGATGCTCCTGGAAATAATGGGGGAGTCACCGCTGAGGTCGGAATACCGCGTACACCAGTTTCTGGTACAACGGGTAGCGCTGTCGTGAGTCCATCAGGACTTCGCTGATGTAGTAGACAGGACGCTGTATGGGGTGCTCCTTGCCCTCCTCTGGCCATTCGACGACCATCACAGCGCTGACGACTCGAGTGGACGCCGCCACGTAGACGAGCATTGGCTCTTTGTCGATTGGGGCAGCGAGGAGTGAAGCCGCGAGTAGCACTTATTTTAGTGCTTTGAGTGCATCGTCCGCCTCCGCGTCCCATTGGAATGTGGGGTTCTTGCACATCAGGCGATAGAGAGGCATTGCCTTCTCGCCTAGTCGGGGGATGAAGCGACAAAGAGCCGCGACTCGCCCGTCCAACTTCTGGACGTCGCGCAGGCACTCGGGTTTTCCGAGTCGTGCGATGGTGTCGATCTTTGTGGGGTTGGCTTTGATGCTTGATGTCTACGCACTTCTATTCTTGTAGACAGTTGTTGGGCCTCCAAGTGCAGAGGTTTGTAGATCAGCAGCAAGTTTTCCCTTAAGTGGATCACCCAAGGTTTATCGAACTCAGGGAGGAAGTGGTCAAAGGTATCCCCTCTCAAGTAACCCTGCAATCAAGATACAAGAAGTCTCATGTGTCCCCAACACACCCAATTCACTTGTCAGGTGTATAGGTGCACTAGTTCGGCGAAGATATAGTGAAATACAAGTGGTATAGATAATTATAAGTGGTAACGGTGATAGAAAATAGTTTGATGGCGTGGAAAATACTAAAGTAAAACTAAAATAAAGAAGGAAGCAAGCAAACATGTAACAGATCTAATTGCAAACGGTGTTTCAATGCTTAGAAACAAGGTCTAGGGATCATACTTTCACTAGTGAACACTCTCATATAAATATATTCTTCTTTATGATACTACTCTTAACTACTCTCCGGTTGAACACTCTAATCGATGGTAGGGCTATAACAGCACACCCAAAGTAAGCCTTTCCCCTCTAGATAACCCCACATTGTCACGTTGAGCACTAGATGGGTCCAACAAACACCACAATTTCATAAAGACATCCAACTCCAAATATAACTCATAACAAGTATTTGTAATCTCTAGCCTAAGTGCCACCATGGTGTGCACACTATCAACTTAACACACAAGGGGAGAGCAGAGATCTATTAAAGCACTTGAGTAGCAAGGTAGATCTATAGATTACAAGCTAATGATCTCAATAAGATCATGCATAGAGAGAGAGAGAGAGATGAACACATAGCTACCGGTAGAACCCTTAGCCTCGAGAGAGAACTACTTCCTCCTCATCATGGGAATTAGCAATGGTGATGGAGATGGTGGTGGAGATCGATGGAGATGGCTCCAGGGGCACTTCCCCGTCCCGGCAAGGTGCCGGAACAGAGACTTTCTATCCCCCGAATCTCCCCTTCGGTGGCGGCGGTGCCGTGGAACTTTTCATGGAGTTCTGATTGATCATCTAGGGTTTATGCATCGGGAGGCTCTTATAGGCAAAAGAGGCAAGGTCGGTGGCCGCCGGGGCCCACCATGCCTGCCTGCTGGCGGCTGGCTGGCCTGCCAAGGGGGGTGTGGCCACCCTGTGGCCCCTCTCCGAATCTCCTTCTGGCTCTCTGAGTCTTCCGAGAAAATAGTAACTTTGGCTTTTGTTCCGTCCAATTCCGAGAATATTCATTTTCTGACTTTCCTGGAACCAAAAACAGCAGAAAACAGGCAACTGACACTATGGCATCTTGTTAATAGGTTAGTCCAAGAAATCATATGAAAAGTACTCCAAAGTTGGAACAAAACACAAGAAAGTAGATAAAACCAAGCATGGAACATCAAAAATTATAGATACATTTGCAATGTATCAACATACCCAAGCTTAACTCCTGCTCGTCCTCGATTAGGTAAGTGATAAAAAGAAAGAATAATTTTTGAGGTGACATGCACCATCAAAGACTTGATCCCAGTATTTGTAAAACATTCGAAGTTGGGATCATAGTTCTTCAATCATAACATGGAAGACAAAGTTCTAGCAATAAGACAAAGAAACTATGATGCAACATGAAAAGGCACAAACAAAAGATTCATGAATAACAATGCTTTGCAAGACGTTTGTTTGTTTCACATAAAGAAAACATAGCATAGTAGTATTTAGCTTGTCCCTCATAGAGTAGCAAATATAAATGCATAGGACACCTTCAAAGTTCATAGGAGTGACTAGATACAAATAGTTTAAAACAAGCAATATCAAGTTATGCATCAATCAACAAGTCTTGGGACAATGCACATAGAACTAAGAATGGCCACTATGCTCTCAAAGTAGGTGCATAAAGGTAGAAGGTGGAGACTCAATATAATGGTGGAAGAAAGGCCTTCATAGAAGGAAGTAGGGATTCATGTCTCATAAAGAGCTTCCAAAAATTATGGTACTTATAGCTTTCAGCTCTCATTGCCCCTATCATAAGCATCTTGAAATGATTAAGGTTAAAGTGAACAAACTATGGTGTACATGCTTTACGAAGTATAAGTTAGAAATCTCATGTCCCTTGTATACGAGGGCCGCTCCTCATGCTACTCAAGTTTAGTCACCGGTAAGTTCTTGTCATCGTAAGTACATGTGTATCATAGAGAACCGCCAACGGGGTACCCCTTGCCCGATGATACGGAAGAATCCCCATATCAAAATGACAAGGCAAGCAGACAACAAGCATCTCAGCAATCTTCTTATTTACCATGGGAATATGGTGCTTTTTCCTCTCTTTCCTCTTTTCATATCTCTTTTTTTTCTCTTTCTCTTTTTTCTCAATATAGGACTCTTTTTTTATAAGAAGAATGCTTCATAGACAGCTCATTATGGTTACGCTGCAGGTTTCCACCATGTCAGCATGGATTAGACCAGCGGCCCTGGTGTTTCTCTAACACATGTACATAACTCCATGGACTTACAAGCTCCCCTTTCATTTCACACCGACGACATCCATATACAAAAGAGCATGATATCAACTAGGTACAAGTACCAAGTGCAATGTTGAAAGCGTTCCCCATGAAAGCATGGTTCTGCTAATTCCCAACAAATAAGTGCAAGCATATACAACATAGACGACACAATGGTTCAAGTTTATTAAGGGCAAGAAAAGTAAAGTGTGCCATCAAGTTCGTGAGAGCTTTAATCACTAGTTTTCTCATAACAAGTTTAATTCGGAAGGTAAACAAAAGCATGAATATACTTGGAATAGCATAAGCTAATAGGTAGGTATGGTGGACTCTTTGGAATAACTTGGTTTAGGGAGTTGGATGCATGAGTGGAACTCATACTTGGTTGTGGAGGCTAACAAAAGACTGGGAGCGACAAACTAAGAGAGCAATAATAGCCATAATCATGCAGAGCGACAAAACATCATTGATCAAAGCATAAAGTGGTACTACAAGTTGAAAACTAAAGGATCATAAAGGCTATGGTGACTTGAGATAGTCATAACATGGTGTGAGCATGCGCCAAGTCAACCCAAATAAAGCATCAAAGGAGAATACCACTATACTATGCTTTAATATGCTAAAACAACGCATGATTCATCCAAGGTATATTAAGCAATCTCAGTTGTTTATAACAAGTCATGCTACAACAAAGAATACTAAGCATAAAGCCAACACAATATCAAGCATGGCATGACAAAGCATAGGCCACAGTCAAAAACAAGCTCTTTTTACCACATAAGCAAGAACTTTCCTACTCTTTTCCAAACCAAACCAAACTATTTGAAAACCAATGTATGAAATAGGGGGTCCAACCAATTTATTCAGAAAACTAAGAAAACCAAGCAAACGAAAAATCAAAACAATAACAAAAAAGAAGACACTCCAAGAACAACACAACTATGCATGAAACAATAAAAATGAAGCGTTTGGAAGAAACCTGGGATTTGTATTGATGAAGAAGGGGATGCCTTGGGCATCCCCAAGCTTTGACGCTTGTACTTCTTGGATATTTCTTGGGGTGACACGCGTGGCATCCCCAAACTTGAGCTTTAGTCCATCCTTCATCTCATTACTCATTCCTTCCATACACCTGAAATTTTTCCTTCATACAAAACTTCACACAATCTTTATTAGCAACATTAGTGCACTCATGATAATAAGTCTTAAGGTTCAGTTCCAACACCAAATAAACTTCCATTAGCACACTAGCTACTGAATCACTTCCCTCAAAAAGCTCAATTCCCCAAAAGAACTCAAAAAGGAGCCAACAAGAAGCAAATGCAGAAAATGGCAGAAATCTGTCAAAACAGACCAGTAGGTAAAGACGAAATTTTTCGAAGACCTTATGTTGCTCAAATCAAAAAGTGTTGAACTAACAAAAGTTAGATAACAACCTGGGGCAGAAGCACAAAAAGTCACGTCTCAAAAAGACGTTTAGAGATTTTACACAAAGTTTTACGGTGAAGCACAGAAATCAATTTCGGGACATCAACTATCCTAATCATTACTTCTCTCTCATTAGAGGTTACTCTTGGCACAAAAAAAGCAAATAAAAAGGATAAGGAGCGGTTATTACTAATAACTTCCAAGACTCATCTAAAACTTTTGGATTATCTCCCAATAAGTACTTTTCTTTAACGCCTTTAAGTTAGGCATGATAGTTTGAAAAGATGCTCACATAAGAAATATGAATTGAAGTAAAAGAGAGCATCAAGAAGCAAATTCAAAGCACATTTAAGTCTAACGCACTTCCTATGCATAGGAATCTTGTAAAGAAACAAGTCATGAAAGCACAAAGCAACAAGCATATTAAAGCAAAGCAAGTGCAACTTCAAGACTTTCAACATAAAGAGGGGAAACTTAATATTGTTGAGATACATAAAACCATGTTTCCCTCTCTCATAATAACTTTTAGTAGCATCATGAATAAAATTAACAATATAACTATCACATAAAACATTCTTATCATGAGCCACATGCATAAAAGAATTAATACTCTCCACATGAACATAGTCATTCTTATTAATTGTAGTGAGAGCAAATTCAACAAAATAGCTATCATTATTATTCTCATCACCATAATCATCAAATATAGGAGGCATATTGTAATCATAATTAATTTTCTCCTCAATAGTAGGTGGACTGAAAATATCGTATTCATCATTGTACTCATCATATATTGGAGGCATAGTATCATCAATGTAAATTTTCTCCTCCGTGCTTGGGGGACTAAAAATATCATGCTCATCAAAACCAGCTTCCCCAAGCTTAGACTTTTCCATAGCATTAGAAATAATGGTGTCCAAAGAATTCATACTAACAACATTGCTATTAGCATGCAAATAACGTTCCATAGGTTTTTTAATTTTCTCTTCAAACACTTCATGTCCTAACTCAAGATAAATACTATAAAGCTCTCTAATTTTGTTGTTGTTTTCCATTAAGCCTAACTAGTGAAAACATGAAACAAAAAGACAAAATTGCAGAATCTAAAGGAAATAACTTCGAGCACTCACACCGGAGGATGTGAGTACCTTTTACCTTACCTCCCCGGCAATGGCGCCAGAAAATAGCTTGATGTCTACGCACGTCTATTCTTGTAGACAGTTGTTGGGCCTCCAAGTGCAGAGGTTTGTAGAACATCAGCAAGTTTTCCCTTAAGTGGATCACCCAAGGTTTATCGAACTCAGGGAGGAAGTGGTCAAAGGTATCCCCTCTCAAGTAACCCTGCAATCAAGATACAAGAAGTGTCTTGTGTCCCCAACACACCCAATACACTTGTCAGGTGTATAGGTGCACTAGTTCGGCGAAGAGATAGTGAAATACAAGTGGTATAGATAATTATAAGTGGTAACAGTGATAAAAAATAGTTTGATGGCATGGAAAATACTAAAGTAAAACTAAAATAAAGAAGGAAGCAAGCAAACATGTAACATATCTAACTGCAAACAGTTATTCAATGCTTAGAAACAAGGCCTAGGGATCATACTTTCACTAGTGAACACTCTCATATAAATATATTCTTCTTTATGATACTACTCTTAACTACTCTCCGGTTGAACACTCTAATAGATGGTAGGGCTATAACAGCACACTCAAAGTAAGCTTTTCCCCTCTAGATAACCCCACACTGTCACCTTGAGCACTAGATGGGTCCAACAAACACCACAATTTAATAAAGACATCCAACTCCAAATATAACTCATAACAAGTATTTGTAATCTCTAGCCTAAGTGCCACCATGGTGTGCACACTGTCAACTTCACACACAAGGGGAGAGCAGAGATCTATTAAAGCACTTGAGTAGCAAGGTAGATCTATAAATTACAAGCTCATGATCTCAATAAGATCATGCATAGAGAGAGATGAACACATAGCTACCGGTAGAACCCTTAGCCTCGAGAGAAAACTACTCCCTCCTTATCATGGGAATCAGCAATGGTGATGGAGATGGTGGTGGAGATGGCTCCGGGGGCACTTCCCCGTCCCGGCAGGGTGTCGGAACAGAGACTTTTTGCTCCCCGAATCTCCCCTTCGGTGGCGGCGGTGTTGTGGAACTTTTCGTGGATTTCTGATTGATCATCTAGGGTTTATACATCGGGAGGCTCTTATAGGCGAAAGAGGCAAGGTCGGTGGCCGGCTAGGGGGCCCACACCATGCCCTGGCGCGGCCTGGGCTGGCCCGCGCCAAGGGGGGGTGGCCACCCTGTGCCCCCTTTCCAACTCGTATTCTGGCTCCTGGTGTCCCTCGGTGAAAAACTGACTTTGGCTTTTGTCCCGTCCAATTCCGAGAATATTCATTTTCTGACTTTCCTGGAACCAAAAACAGCAGAAAACAGGCAGCTGGCACTATGGCTCTTGTTAATAGGTTAGTCCAAGAAATCATATGAAAAGTACTCCAAAGTGTGGACAAAACATAAGAAAGTAGATAAAACCAAGCATGGAACATCAAAAATTATGGATACTGATCGGGATATGCCGAACAGGGTATGCCTAGCAGGACTTCGATTGGGCCAAAGGGCTCGCGAGTGGGCCTACAGAATGGCGACTGGATCATGACTAAAGAGAAGACCCGGCGACTGGAGACAAGAGACCCAGGAGCATACTCAAAGCCCTGTCGGATTAGGTCAAAGCCTCTGAATCCATATCCTGTTCGGTTGTAAGCTGTAAACCCTAGCAAGGTGCCTCATATATAAACCTCCCTAGGGTATCCTAAGGACTCACGTTCCATCATACACCCTTCAAGCGACTCACTGCTTAGACACCGAGCTCGCCACCCATGTAAATCGCTCTCCATTAATCCAATCTAGCAGGAGTAGGTCTTTACCCTTCGGGGGGGCGAACCTGGGTAAACCCATGTGCATCCGCCCTGTCTCGCACCACTGATGGCCGCCAGCTCTCGCCCCTAATTCAATCAATCGCTGCCTACTGCAACGACTGTCGTGGCCATTTCCACGATAGTGGCGCCCACCGTGGGGCCTAGCCAGACTGGCCTGAGTTCTGTGGCGAGACCCTATTCGCCGATCGATCGGCCGCTCGCCACCAGCCGCATGATCTCCATCGGCGGTATCTTATAGATTCTGCCCAACAGCTACATCCCGGCATCGCGCTCGATCACCCACGGTGTGGTGATGCCGGTCGGCTCCGTCAACCTCTTCGTTGGCTTTACCGGTGCAGTCGACCCAGCGGTGATGGTGATCGTTGGCGGATCACTGCCACACCGCGATCTGCTTGGAGGAGCAGGTCCGCTCCATCAGGAGCCTCATCACCGAGTACGACTCGGCCGCTAGCAACGCGGCCGAGACTAACGCCGCCGCGAACGACGAGGCCCTAGACGACGATGCCGACTCCGCGACCCTTGCTTCGGTCGACGGATCTATCACCGCGGCATCACGAGAGGACTCCATCACGCGGGTCTCCAACCCTGAGGATTTTGAGGACTCCTCCATCCTCGGGATCTTCGATTCCGATTCCGGCTTGGAGTCGCGCGAGGACTTCCGCGCCAGATCCAATCGCTTCAACATGATCTACATGGCGGGCAGCACGGCCGCCCCGACAAATCCGTTCTCCACACCGATCCCGCCGACTGCCATAGCCATAGAGGTGGAGGAGACCCGCCTGCGACTTGTGGAGGCGCATTGTAATGAGCTCGCCGAGCGCGAGAGATACCGCCTCGAGCGGGAAACAGCGCGGGAGCTATCGCTCTATCACCAGCGCCGCATCAGGACCCGCCTGAACTCCAACGTCCAGGGCCGCGTCCTAAACTTCAACGACAAGAGCGACCCCGCACGCACGGCCGAGCGCGAGTACTGCGAGAACGTGCCACCAGGTGGAAGCAACTGACCACCACCCGGTGCACCAGCGACCGCAGCCCCTCCACCACCCATTGGCCCGCGCCAGGGGGTGGTCTGGCTGCCCCAGACACCCCCTCGGCCTCTCCTTTCGCCTATATATTGCCTCCGATACAGAAACCCTAAGTACCCGATCAAATTCCACGAAAGAGTCTGTAGTCGCAGTCATCTCCATCCCTAGATCGGGAGGGATCTGAAGCTCTTCCTGGCACCCTTCCGGAGAGAGGAATTCACCCTGGAGGCCTTCATCATCATCATGCAAGCCTCTGGTGTGATGCGTGAGTAGTTCATCTCTGGACTACAGGTCCATGTAGTAGCTAGATGGCTGGTTCTCCTCCTTTGTGCTATCATGTTTAGACCTTGTGATCTCCGTTCATGATCAAGATCATCTATTTGTAATTCTACATGTTGTGTTTGCGGGGATCCGATGGATATTGAGATGCTATTTCAGATTGATTATTGATTCTATCATGTCTTTGTTATTTGTGATCTTGCATGCTTTCCGTTGTTAGTAGCTATCTTGGCCAAGTAGATGCTAGCAACTCCAAGAGTTAGTATTTATGCTCGATAGTGGGTTCATGCCTCTAGTAATCTGGGGAAGTGACAGAAATCTCTAAGGTACTAGATGTGCTATTGCTACTAGGGAGAAAACAACAATCCTTTGTTCATAGAACAATCGTACTGTTTACTTTACACGCAATTCGTAATGCAATTATCCGTTGCTTGCAACTTAATACTATAGGGGGTTCGGATGATAACCTGAAGGTGGACTATTAGTCATAGATGCAGTTGGATGGCGGTCTATGTATAATGTTGTAATGCCCAATCGAATCTCAAAGGAGTCAAGATGAGTAGTATATGCATGATTGCTTTCTCGATGTTTGTCAATTGCCCCGCTGTAATTTGTTCACCCAACATGTCATCTATCTTAAGAAGAGCCACCACTAGTGAACTATGGACCCCGGTCCTTTCTTTTACCATTAATCTACAATCAACTATTTACTGCTTTGTGTTTACTTTCTGCAAACTATTACTTTCTTCCACTCGATACGTTTAATCCTTTGTTTTCAGCAAAACCGGTGAGATTGACAACCTCATCGAAAGTTGGGGGCAGAGTTCTGTGGTTGTGTTGTGCATGTCTCCATATTGCTGCTGGCACCGGTAGTGCACCCTGCCAAAGTTCAGCAAGCAACGCCTTTGGGGTGTTTCCTTGCTCCTACTGGATTGATAACCTTGGTTTCATAACTTAGGGAAAACTTGCTGTTGTGCTCATCATACCTTCCTCTTGGGGCTCCCCAACGAGCTTGATATATTTTAGGCCATCAACTCCCGTTCTCCTTGATCCAGAAATGATACGGAAGTAGACCTTCTGGAACTGGGACCCAGCAGCGCGACAACATACCATAGTGGTGTTGTCTCCCACGTGTGCAGTTCTTCTGGGAACCGCAAGCACGAGAGCCAACGAGAGATATATCGAAGGGGAAAATCCCTAAGCAATATTGCCTTAGTAATTTCCTAATTAATTGTGTGTATTTTCCCTCTCCCTGGACCCTTCTTTATATAGGAGAAGGGGAGGGACCCCCACATTGATAGCTAGCAATGTGGGACTAAAGGAGGGATGCACGCCATGGGGAGGAGAGCTGGTCAGGTGGGCCCCACCAAGCCGCACGCAGCGGCCAAAGCCCGGCCAGGCGGGGTGCCCTAGGCGGCGGCTCCCCCAATGGGCCCTTCCCTCTGGTAAGTGGCCCATTAGGAGAGTTATGCCCAAATTTCATTTTTAAATATTATTTTTATTATTAATTCCAATAATTAATATTAAAATCATATTTAACATTTCTTCATGATCCAAAACACCTTTTCGATCATTCTAAACTTCTTTGGACTTTACCCGGAACCCTTACAATTTCTCTCTTTCTTTCCACTGGTGATCTCGATGATTCCAAAACAATCTCTAAGCATTGAAGAACCCTTAAGTGTGTTACCCTATGGTTCGGGAACACCATAGAAATGATCGAGATACCTCACATATCAATGATCATCAATGGTACATGGATGCCCAAAATGACCCTTGTGCATTCCACGATGTCTTGCCATTTGAACCATAAATGCCGAGTCCACTTATTTTTGTTACTTCAATCATAAGTTGTCTGAGATCTAATCACCGGTATCAATCATACCTCATTCAATCTAGTTACCAACAAGTCTGCGTTATCTTGTTCACATGATATCGTATCCACATGACCTAGTCATTCATTGCAGCTTCTTGGATACAATCTCACCGATTGGGCCCAGTGTATATTCCTGTCACGCGGGAAAACAAATCTCGATCATGATGCATACGCCTCAACATATCCCTTTAGAATACCCAATATACACCATTGTGATCACCCTATTACGGTGTGACAGTTGATGCAATCTAAGCAGCCTCAGGTGATAGTGATTAGATATGATCTCACGGTCAAAGGAGAAGCTCACTACGTTTCTAATTATTGCAACAATGAACTATGTGACTTGATCGTGTCATAATTCTTATGTTGGGTAATGTCCATCACGTCATTCCCTAATGATATGACTTTTATCAATTGGATTAAATGCTCCATGATTAGGAAACCTTGATCATCAGTTGTGCAATGAACTACTTGTATAGAGGCTACTAGGGACATAGGTTTGTTTACATACCACACATGTGTCAATGTTTCCTCTTGATACAGTTATAGAATGGTATACAACTATTATGAACTAATTGAGATATGATAATAAACACCATTTATTATTTTCCTCTTGGGCATATCTCCTTCACCTACACTCTAGCTTCTTCTTCTCATCTTCACTCTATCCTTCATATTATCTCCTTCATTCCTATAAGCAAACATAGACATAGAAAAGCAACTTGTCAGGATTAAAATGTTGGATTCAACTTGGTGAATCTATTTCGATGTAGAATCCATAGTTAAAGCTTAGGAACTTGTCCTAAACCTTATCAGCTTGAGGAAGAAAAACACTAGAATAATAGATAGTATAGTCAGAAATGAAACCGGGTACTCAAACCATCTTGGACATTGTCCATTAACCACAATAGCCAATAATAGCTTGTGCAAACTCATAGGGAAGATTCCACAACCAAACCATATTGTAACAACCAAGAATTTCATCTTGTTCAAGCAGTAAAAGTAAACTAGTAGGATTGTCTCTAAAGCAAAAGAAATAGTTTAACCAACCAATATCCTCAAGTCATGGATTCTGTGAAGAACATATCAAATCTAGAAAGTTAACAAGCAATTAAACTAACAAGTTGTCCAATACAAAGCCAGAACAGAAGGATCTAAGCTTAACCATCCAAAAGAAGTAGGTGATAGCCTACAAGTGCATAGGTTTGTCAGAGCATGTTTTCGTGGAAGTATTAATTAAAGTTTTTATATCGATCCTAATAAGGAACCAAGGTAAGTGTCTTTGTGTGGCGTTTCTGTCGCACTCAAGGTGTCAAGTTTCTTGAGTGAATTGACTGCAATTGTTGAAGGTGGAAGGGGGTGAGTGAATAATAGAGGAAACTTATGTAAAGGAAGAAGCAAGAATTAAATAACATAAAAGTAAAGGTGACAAAAGTGTTCGAGGTTCCTGCATATGAGAAGTTAGGCGCGGAGAGAAATGATTCATGGTAATAGTGAAGGTGCTAGATGAATAAAATGGAATAAGTGATTGTGATATTTCTTATCTATAAGTGAGTAGACAAGCAACCCATATACCGAATGGAAGTCCTCATGCCTAATTCTTCCCAGTCCCGGTGATACATATACTTGTTACCATAGTAATGGTCAACACAATAATTAAGGTCTTCTGACTAGATCAAGGCTTTAATATTGATGGTTCCTTGTTGTCCTCGAGTAGTACTAGCTCCTCATTGATATCAGGCGTGTCACTCGGGGGGTCACCAATTCGCTAGCATACAAGTTCATACCTATGAGATCTCTGGATCATGTTACCCGGGCACTTAAATTGGATAACAAGCATTAGGCAAACATAGATATTCATTCTAACAATTTAATAATCACTATAACAATCACAAATGGATGGAAACAAAGGAGGCACAACACATCTTACCAATCCCCTACATCTCCCACACCTATGGGGATTTACTCAGACATGAGAGGAAGATAAATCAAAGGCATAATTGTATTGCAAATAGAAATCATCGCAAAGTTATCGTAGCAAGCCACAATACCATTTGAAGATCGAACTAAACACAAACCAAGGTAGATCAAAGTATCAAACCTAATCTTACAAGTGCCAATCTCTCTCTCTAAGTACAAATGGGTATGATGGTGGAGTGAATGGTTTAGAGGCTAGGGATCACTCAAGAATGAGACAGTGTTCTTCTCCTTCTCCAGGTCTGATCTCTCCTCTTCTAGATGTGTTTGCGGTGGTTGTGTTGTGTTTTTTGTCGTATCCCCTTCATGAAAGTTGTTTGTATTGATATAATAGAGCTAGCGACGAGTCATACAGGCGGATGGTACAGGCGCGTCCCGACCGTACCAGTGGTCGCTATGCGCTTAGAACGCCTCTAATGAAAGGGGCTCCAATTGGGGATTTGTTTTTCCAGGTGTAATTAGCCCATAAATGCTATCAGATCTTCCAAAAATGTTCATTGCCGGAAAACCATCACAAGAAACCAAGGTTTAGCTAGTTGCGATGTTAACATTAGTGAAAAGGATAAAATTCAGTGAAATCCGGCAATAAACAAAAAGAAAAACAATGATAAAAAGTGTTGAAATTTGGAGCTATCAACTTCCCCAAGCTTAGCTGTTACTCGCCCTCGAGTGACAAAGCTATAATGAGTAATAGTGAGAAATTGAATCAAGGGAAAAAAACTCACAAGTTCGAGGTTGTATCATATTCCATTGTCTGAAATTCTGCAACCTTAAACATGAGCATAATATATCTAAACAATTGCACTTAAGTTCGCTTCCTAACCACAAGTAACTCGCTAGCTAATAGTTCTTAAACTCAAAAGAGACTATTCAAAATTTGGCTAGGCTTACGAATCAATTCATTTCAGAGCCCCTCTTTATGAGAGTAAAAATATTTTCAAACAAGGATGCTTTCAGTAAAAATTAAGGGTGCGCAAGTGATGGCTCTGAAATATAGCCATCCACGTCCACATATAAACTAGATATTATTCATAATTTTGATGAAATATCTCTCTAAACCCTGCCACTAATGCCTAATATTCAAAGGGGTATGGAATCCTTTCTTTTTATATTTTTCTTGCGTGGATAATGTTGTTTGAAGATGGGAATCACTATATTAAAGTCAAAGATACGAGATTTCCAACAACCAGAAGAAACCAGGATCCTGATACGTCCAAAACGTATCTACTTTCCCGAACACTTTTGCTATTGTTTCTCCTCTAAACTTGTGTGATTTGGATACAACTAATGCGGACTGGCGTTGTTTTCAGCAGAATTGCCTTGGTGTCTACTTTTTGTGCAGAAAATCAACTATCAGGAAAAATCCCAGAAAATACGCCAAAAATCCTATTTCACTCGAAGATTCCAGGAGCCAGAATACGAGACGGAGAAGAGCCAGGGGTAGCCACACCACCTAGTGGCGCGGGCCAGGCCAGGCCGCGCCAGGGGGAGGTGTGGCCCCCCCAGGCACCCCCTCGGCCTCTCTCTTCGCCTATAAGGAGCCTTCTGACCTAAAAACTTCAGGGGGTTCGACGTTTTTCTAGAAGGAGTTCCGCTCCGCCGCCACCACCAGATTCCACGAAACAGCACCAGAAACTCCGTTCTGGCACCCTGCCGAGATGGGGAATTGGAGGAGATCATCGCCATCATCATCACCATTGCTTCTCCATCGACCATCCATGTTTCCCCCATCTATGAGTGAGTAATCCCTCGTTGTAGGATCTGGGGATGGTAGGGATTGGATGAGGTCGTTCATGTAATGGCATCATATTGTTAGGGCATGGTGCCTAGTATCTTTTATTAGTGCTTTATGACTTTGTTGCGACTTGTTGTGCTTAATGCTTGTCACTAGGGCCCGAGTGCCATGATTTCAGATCTGAACATGTTATTGATTCATTATGATAGATTGTTTATGGTCTTATCTGCAAGTTGTATACACACGTTGTTGTCCGGAACCTATGGCCCCAAAGTGACAGAAATCGGGATAACCAGAAGGGAATGGCTTTGATGTGAGGATCACATGTGTTCACGGAGTGTTAATGCTTTGCTCCGGTGCTCTATTAAAAGGATCACCTTAATTGCCAGTAGTTCCCTAGAGGCCCCGCTGCAAACGGGCTGGCAGGACAAAAGATGTTGTGCAAGTTCTCATTGCGAGCACGTATGACTATATATGGAACACATGCCTAGGATTGTCTAGTACTTGGATGCTTTATCTTATTTATCTGCAATTTCCCTATGTTCTAATTGCTATGTGAATTGTCTTGTCCATGCAACGCTCGTCCATCCATCCCTATGCCTACCGCACTCGAATCCCACTGTTACTGTTTTTGTTACTACTGTCTTTGCTTTACTACTGCTGTTACTTTGCTATTCCTACTACAAAACTGTTGCTACTGATAAACTGCTGTGAGCAAGATTGTTTCCAGGTACAGCTGAATTGACAACTCAGTTGTTAAGACTTATAAATATTCTGTGGCTCCCCTTGTGTCGAATCAATAAATTGGGTTCACTTCCCTCAAAAATACTGCGATACACCCCATATACTTGTGGGCCATCAAGACTATTTTCTGGCGCTGTTGCCGGGGAGCATAGCTTTATTTATCAAGCTCACTTGGATTCTCTATTGTTCGCTGCTATCCATCCATCATGGGTAAGTCTCGTGATGGCAAGGTTCCTATTTTACCATCCACTACAAGAAGAGATACGGTTCTGAACACCTCTGTTGCTCTTGATTCACCGTCTGTTATGAGTAAGTTCCTTACACCACCACATACACATGCTACACACACTGCTACTACTGCTGAATCTGAAACTTTTGATGCTTATGATGCTGCTTCTACTGTGCTTGATAAGAGTGGTTCATTAGGTCCTTTCCTAGATGCTATGATTGCTAGAACTATAGCTGGAAATACCGAAACTCCTAATGAAGACACTACCACACCTGTTAGCTCACCTGAGTCTAGTGAGAGTTATGATATTGAAGATGGTTATGTTGAGATGACTGATGAGTTTATTAAAGAATGTAAGAACACCCATGATAGGAGCGCTGCTAAGAGTCTCCTTGAGAGGCGTACTATTAGACCGAAATTATGTCCTGATGCTAAGTTTGCTGCTTCTCCCATAAACATTATAGATGAAGATTATGATTTCTCTCTCGTTCTATCTTACATAGCTATTGTCGAGAAAGAACCTTTTTGTGGGACTAAGAATGAAAGTACGGTAGCACATATGAATGAACTTTCTACCATGAGTGGCTTGTTTTCTGATGATATTAAGATGCGTACTTACTTTGTTGCTAAGATTTTTCCCTTTTCAGTGAAAGGAGAAGCTAAAACTTGGTTTAGTAATTTACCTCCTGGATCTATTGATAGCCCTGAGTGCTTGATTGGTACTTTCCTGCAGAAATATTTTCCTCCTAGTGCTAGACATGCTATTTTGTAGGAACTTTTTGATTTTAAATAGGGAGAAAAAGAGGTATTGCCCGAATCTTGGGCAAGGTTTTGTGCTTTGATTCATGCACAGGCTGGAAGTCCATTACCTAAGAATGAGCTTCTTGATATATTTTATAATGGACTAACCGAGGAATCTAGGACATACCTAGATAGTTGTGCTGATTGTGTTTTCAGGAATAGGGCTCCTAAGGAAGCTGAGGAATTAATGGCTGAAATAAGCAAGAATTATGAAGATTGGACTCCTCCTAAACAAGCTATACCTGAAGTAATTGTACCTGAACCATCTAGTCCTGTTCCTATTCCAACATCAAAGAAGAGGGGAGTTATTGAATTAAATGATGAAGTGATGAAGGAAGCTAAGAAATGTCTTAAGGAGAATGGAATTAAAGCTACATATGTCAAGAATTTACCTCCTATAGAAGAATTATGTAAGCCTATTCCCTACTCACCCACTATTGAGGTACACTCTCTCTAGCACTTTGATGAAGGTGATATCCCTTACTCTAAACCTCCTGATCAATGCTTAGAAGAATTTGATATCTTTATTGTTAAGCAAGATAACTTTAATAAAAGGATGCAAAATCATCTAATGGAAAACACTAGATCTATTGTTGAGTTGAAAGATATTGTGGAAAGAACCTCTAATGATGTTAAAATGATTGTTAAACACTTTCAAATGGTTCAAACTCAAATAGATCAACTCGTTAAAGTGCAAAATGACTTGCTAGTTAATGCTGCTAAAGAAAAACATGCTTATGAAATTAGAACTAGAAGTGGAGCTGCTACCCAGGATCCTCTATATCCTGAGGGGCATCCCAAAAGAATTGAGCAGGATTCTCAACAAGCTAAAAATAGTGGTTCTACTCGTAAGAAAAGGAAAAAGAAACATAAAACTGTTGTAGAACCCTCTGAACCTGCTATAGATCCTAATAGTATATCTATCTCTGATGCTAAAAATGAAAGTGGTAATGAAGAAAATGAAGTTCCTAATGAAGAAAAAGTTGAAGAAGAACCTAAAAACCACACTAAGAATACTAAATACACCAAAGAAGATTTTATTGCTAAGAAACATGGTAGTGAAAGAGAACCTTGGGCCCAAAAACCTATGCCTTTCCCTGATAAGAAACACAAGTCAAAGGAAGATGAACACTATAATAAGTTTTGTGAGTGGATGAAGCCTTTATTCTTGCAAATTCCTTTGATTGATGCTATTAAATTGCCTCCTTACTCAAAGTATATGAAGGACATTGTCTCGAATAAAAGGAAGATCCCTAATGAAGAAATTTCTACTTTGCTTGCTAATTATTCCTTCAATGGTAAGGTTCCTAAGAAACTTGGAGAGCAAGGGATCCCAACTATCCCTTGCTCTATTAAGAATAGTTATGTTAGAACTGCTTTGTGTGATTTGGGAGCTGGAGTTAGTGTTATGCCTTTCTCTCTCTATAAGAGGCTTCAACTTGAAAAATTAATACCAACTGATATATCTTTGCAAATGGCTGATAAATCTACCACCATTCCTGTGGGTATATGTGAGGATGTACCTGTTCAGGTGGCTCACAATTGCTTGATATTAACTGATTTTGTTGTGCTTGAAATGCCCGAAGATGATAATATGTCTATTATTCTTGGGAGACCTTTTCTTAATACTGCAGGAGCCGTTATTAATTGTAATCAAGGAAAGGTGACCTTCAATGTTAATGACAAGGAACACACTGTCTATTTCCCCAAGAATATTGAAAGGACTTATGGTTTGAATTCAATTGAACATGTTGAAGGCGTTCAAGTTGGAGAAATATATTGTCCCATACCAAGAGAAAAAATTGAAACTATTATGATTGGGACCATTGCTATCAAGGTTGAGGTAACATAATCATTAGTGGAGTACAAAGTTTTGTCTCATATGCAATTGTTTTGGTAGCAAGACTTGATCAACCTTGTTAACAAAAGGATTCCATTGAGCAAAACAATGTTTTCATTATGATTATCTCCGTTTATTTCTATCCTTTGCTTTTTAGTTTTTGCTTTCGTTTAGCTTTCTTTTTGTTGTTAGTTGCTTGCATGTTAGAACTTCTGTAGTTCTAGCCTTGTTTTGTCCTTGCATCATGTTTCCAAAAGAAAAAAATCTGTCTGTCAGAAAAATCATTCTTCTATTTCTAAAAAATGCCCAAAAAAAAGTGTCTCGAAAAATTTCAGAAAATTCATATAAAATTTTTACATGAAAAAAGGGGCAGAGGAGTACCTGGGAGGTACCAGGGGGGCGCACCAGGCAGGCACACCACATGGTGGCGCGGCCAGCCTTGGGTGGCGCCATGCCCTGGTGTGGGCCACCCCTGGCCCCCTCCCCCCACTAACTCTCTCACCCGCCACTTTCTTCTCTCCCCCGAGTAAGCTCCAGTTCATATCTCAAAATCGCGTTCTTTCTATGCTTGCTCTCGATTTTTTCGATCTCCTTTCTCAGCCCATCTTTCTTGCTGAAATTTGGAGCATTTGTTCCCTGGTATGTGACTCCTCCCCTTGTCTAAGTAGATTTGTGTTTAGTGGATTATATGTTGAGTATTTTGCTGCTATAGGTGACTGGTTATGAGAGCTTGTAAGCTTGTTTGATGCTTAGATATATAGTTTTTATGCATGTTTAGGCCTATTGCAAGTCCCTATGAGTAGAATCCTTCATCATATTTACTTTGCAGTCACTTGTGTAATAGGTGTTTAAATTTCAGAATACCAAGCATGAACAACCATACTTTTGGAGAGATATTTGAGAGTGTGCACCTAGGAGGTCGAGGCCCTCAAGAACAGCCTCTCAAGCTAGGCCATCATACAATGAAGATCTCATTGCAACTCATATTGGTAGTGAAAGGGATGATGGGGATGCTCACCCATCCTCTTTTCCTTGTTTTACCTTCTTACAAGCTGCAGGTATTCTTGATGATTTCTTGCTACTGATTGAGAGTGTTGGTTTGACCTTATATATGCAAGATGAGAGTGCGCAATACGCTATGCTCACCAAAACTTTTGTTGAGAGCTTCATGATTACTAACACACCCTATCAGTCTACTGTCTCTTTTAAAATCTATGATCTGCCCTTCACCATGCCTTTGGAGAGATTTTACAGTATTGTAGGTGTGCGTATGACAGGGACCATGAAGAAAATTCAAGGGCGACCCGCTGATTTGTTGGATCTTTACCAGGGGTGACCAATGATGATGACCGTGTGGCGCAGCGCGGAAAGATAAGAAATATCCAACTCCCTGCTCTTAGATACTTTGCATATTATCTTGCTACTAGTGTACTTGGTAGGGAGAACACAAGTAATATCTCCAACTATCATTTAGCATTCCTTGCTGTTGCGCTTAACAATGAAACTCGGTATGATCTTGGCTCACTTATTGCTATGATGCTATGCTGGCACCACAGAGGCTTGACCTTGTTGCTATGAAATCTCATCACTTTGTCACTGCTACTTCTGATTTGGACAGTCTAGTATATAGGATGCTTTTCACTGACGGGGATGAAAGGGAGATCCTTTTGCCACAACCTTCTTTGTTTAGTGTTCACAGGAGACCGTGGTCGCGCTCCAAGGAGGAGGTGGACGAGCAGCTTCGCTTGCTGGGTCAGCACCAGAAGGATGTGCCCTCCTATGATTACTCCGCGCATTACGGAGGGACGTACTCGAGTTTGCACCAGGATGAGGCGACCTCTTTGTCGTACCAGGGTGACACTTTATCCTGGCCAGCTTGGGATTGATACCCACTTAGGCCAAAATCCTAAGCTTGGGGGGAGGTACGCCGACACCGCACTCATCTCCATATCATGTTGCGTCGGTACTTTGTATATTCATGTTTTCGTTCTCTTTTTAGTTTTCGCTCTTCTTTGCTTTTGCTTTCTAAAAATACAAAAAGACCAAAAATATTTCTGTTGTTTCTCTTTGGTTTGCTTCTTCTTTTTGCCTTGGTTTGCTTTTCCCTTTTTGCTTTGTTTGAACTATTCGAAAAACCCAAAAAGATTTTGCTTTGCTTGTTTTTCTCTTTTGGTTCTTGTTTAAAAATCAAAAACACCAAAAATATTTGTCGTTCTTCTTTGATTTTTGTGAGTTTGCTACAGGGTCTGGCAGTCCTCAGTGGACATTGGTTTCATATTATTATTCAAGCCACACAAGTGAAGAGCAATAATGAGGATCAATGACTACTTGAGGCGTGCTAACAGGCTGGTAACGAACTCTATTTGGTTTCATTTTTGTACATATACTCATCACTGTGGGCTTGCTTAGTCCGTTCAAGTAGGGTGTATGTTATCTTTGGATGCTTAGTAGTTCTTGCTTTCTTATGATTAGCTTCATCTCGCTAATAGTTTGTAGCTTGTCTTATGAATGTTTGCTTGCATTGCTCTATTCATAAATTGGTATGACACTGCGGTATCCTCCTCTGAATGTTTCATTTGAATTGACTTGGCACATGCTCACGCATGCACATGACTGTAATAATTAGTTGAGCCTCGATGAATTATTTTGACTTGAGGATCTTGAATCACTTTCATGCCATGAGTAGTCCTGTTTTGTTGCAAGCATGATAATGACAGCTATTGCTCTCTCGTTTGTCGCTCCCTTACTATTGCTAGCCTTCACTTCCACTGAGTGTTTACTCATGTTTCCAACTCCCTAAACCAAATATTTCCAAAGTGTCCACCATACCTACTTATTAGCAACATTTGCTACTCCCCTGCATATTCAATATGCCTTGTTTTCTTCCAAATAAAATGTTTGCTTGTTATGGGAAAATTAGTTAGTAAAGCTCTCACGAACTTGATGACACACTTTATTTCCTGCACTTAATAAACCTGAACCATTGTGAACTCTCCATGAAAGTTATATGCTTGCAAATTATAGGTTGGGGATTAGCAGAACCGTGCTGTCACAGGGAACGCTTTTAACACTTGTAAATATATACCCAGTTGATACCTTGCTCTTTTGTTTGCGGATGTCGTCGGTGTGAAATAAAAGAGGAGCTTGTAAGTCCATGGAGTTATGTATGGGTGTTAGAGAAACGCCTAGGCCGCTGGTCTAATCCATGCTGACATGGTGGAAACCTGCAGCGTAACCATAATGATATCTATGAAGCATTCTTCTTATAAAAAAAGAGAGAGATAGCTATTGAGAAAAAGAAAAAAAAGAGATTTATGAAAAGAGGAAAGAGAGAAAAAAGCACCATTTTCCCATGGTAAATAAGAAGATTGCTGAGATACTCATTGTCTGCTTGCCTTGTCATTTTGGTATGGGGATTCTTCCGTATCATCGGGCAAGGGGTACCCCATTAGCGGTTCTCTATGATACGCACATACTTACGATGACAAGAACTTACCGGTAACTAAAGTTGAGTAGCATGAGGAGCGGCCCTCGTACTCAAGGGACTTGGGATTTTCAGTTTATAGTCTGTTAAGCATATAACTCAGATTGGACCTCACTTTCACCTTAACCACATTAAAGATGCTTATGATAGGGGCAATGAGAGCTCAAATATAACGAGTACCATACTTTAAGCATTTGGAAGCCTTTCAAATTATTCAAAACCTTTTCTTCTACTTGTTGAGTCTCCACATATTCTTTGAGCACCTTCTTGAGAGCATAGTTGTCATTATTTGTGTTTGCTCCATTACTTGATTATTTGTGTTATGACTTTGATGCTTGTATCCTTGATATCTTTACTTCTAGTCATCACTTGAACTTCAGAGGTGCCTTAATATTCATAATCAAAGGGCAAGCAAGATACCACTCTATCATACCTTTTTATGAGCATTGTAATGTTGCTTATGTTTGTGCTTCATGCTATTTATTATTCTTGAGTTGGAATCTCTTCATAGCTTGTAATGACTATTAAGTAGACTCAGTTGCATACTCTTTATTATGAACTATCTAAGTAGTTAATCACATTGCTGAGAATATTTACATCATATGAAGCAAATGTGTTCGTGAAAGTTCTTTTATCGCACTCAGTTTTCAACTGAATTGCTTGAGGACAAGCAATAAGCTAAGCTTGGGGGGAGTTGATACGTCCAAAACGTATCTACTTTCCCAAACACTTTTGCTATTGTTTCTCCTCTAAACTTGTGTAATCTAGATACAACTAATGCAATCTGACGCTGTTTTCAGCAGAATTGCCTTGGTGTCTACTTTTTGTGCAGAAAATCAACTATCATGAAAAATCCCGGAAAATACGCCAAAAATCCTATTTCACCAAGACTCAGGAGCGAATACGAGGCGGAGAGAAGAGCCAGGGGTGGCCACACCACCTGGTGGCGCGGGCCAGGCCAGGCCGCGCCAGGGGGTGGTGTGGGCCCCCAGGCACCCAATCGGCCTCTCTCTTCGCCTATAAGGAGCCTTCTGTCCTAAAAACTTCAGGGGGTCGACGTTTTTCCAGAAGGAGTTCCGCTCCGCCGCCACCACCAGATTCCACGAAACAGCACCAGAAACTCCGTTCTGACACCCTGCCGAGACGTGGAATTGGAGGAGATCGTCGCCATCATCATCACCATCGCTTCTCCATCGACCATCCATGTTTCCCCCATCTATGAGTGAGTAATCCCCGGCTGTAGGCTATGGGGATGGTAGGGATTGGATGAGATCGTTCATGTAATGGCATCAGATTGTTAGGGCATGGTGCCTAGTATCTTTTATTAGTGCTTTATGACTTTGTTGCGACTTGTTGTGCTTAATGCTTGTCACTAGGGCCCGAGTGCCATGATTTCAGATCTAAACATGTTATTGATTCATTATGATAGTATTGTTTATGGTCTTATCTGCAACCTATGGCCCCGAAGTGACAGAAATCGGGATAACCGGAAGGGAATGACTTTGATGTGAGGATCACATGTGTTCACGGAGTGTTAATGCTTTGCTCCGGTGCTCTATTAAAAGGATCACCTTAATTGCCAGTAGTTCCCTAGTGGCCCCGCTGCAAACGGGCTGGCAGGACAAAAGATGTTGTGCAAGTTCTCATTGCGAGCACGTATGACTATATATGGAACACATGCCTAGAATTGTCTAGTACTTGGATGCTTTATCTTATTTATCTGCAATTGCCCTATGTTCTGATTGCTATGTGAATTGTCTTGTCCATGCAACGCCCGTCCATCCATCCCTATGCCACTCGAATAAGCCTTTAAATAGTCTCATTCTTCACCTAGCAGAAGCAGAAGTCAGAGACGCAAGGAAAGAAAAAAGCTTGTCCGAAGAAAGCCTAAACCTTCACTAGATAGAGTTGGAGCTTTCTTTTGAGTTGCATCTAGTTCAGTAGGTGCCCTGATAGTCGTGAAAGTCAAGCTGCTTCCTTCTCTCCTGGTTCCCATGGCCACAAAAAGCTAGCGGTTCGACTCTAAAGCCCTCTGTTGAGATATTGATTTTTCTCGTTACAGGATTTGAGCTGGCATAGCCTTAGCAATTGCGGTTCGAATCAAGATATCCTCTCGCTGCAAAGCTTCGCTTGGGCCTGATAGGCTCTGACTTCTTCCTCATGCCACGGGTCGTAATTACTATCTTGTTAGGTTCAGTTGTCATAGTTGTTCGGAATCCACAAACCATCCCGACCGACGGTCAGAACCTCTGCATAGTCAGTACTATAGCCTCACTAGTCCTCGTCGAGGAATCTCCTTTCCGCCCTTTCCTCTATGAATCCCTCTCTTTCCGTTTCTGTTAATTCACCAACGTTACCGACCCAAATCAAATAGATTTCAGCAATCGATCTGCCCCCCGGCTGGGAGGCATCTACCTCATCCCGATCACAAGGAGAGGTTCACCATGATGGGGGGTCAGGTACTTTCATTCTTTGCGGATACTATGATAGCACCGAATTTTGCCAATTCGGTAGTTCGATCTTCGCATTCATGGACGTTGATAAGATCCTTCCACTCGGAAAGGTTGTCCTGTGACTACCTTTGAAGTCTTTGGGTAGGACATCAGGCTAAGGTTGGTTTCGTCCAGTCATTAATAACTTGATTATTTTTAGATAATAGTAGATAGAAAGAACGCTCGTAAGGAGTCCTATTGAAACCAAGAAATATAGGCCTGCTTGCCATCCACACCAGAATAGATAGAGTTTTTCGAAGAGCACTCGAATCCCACTATTACTACTTTTGTTACTACTGTCTTTGCTTTACTACTGCTGTTACTTTGCTATTCCTACTACAAAACTGTTGCTACTGATAAACTGCTGTGAGCAAGATTGTTTCCAGGTACAGCTGAATTGACAACTCAGTTGTTAAGGCTTATAAATATTCTTTGGCTCCCCTTGTGTCGAATCAATAAATTGGGTTTCACTTCCCTCAAAAATACTGCGATACACCCCCTATATTTGTGGGTCATCAGAGCCATGAAGCGGAGGCGGACACTTTAACGACCAACTATACGGCCGGAGCAAAATTCCGACCGTATAGTTCTGGTCGTATAGTTGGCGTCGTCATTGCTAAGTTAAACAGAACAACTTTCATGAAGGGACCCCTATATAAAGAAGCCTCGAGCGATGACAAAACCAGCAATCCTCGCCCAAAGTCTCTGCCACAGATCACCAGCCACCTCCAGATCTCAAAACCCTTCTCCATCTCCATAGCCATATTCCACCACTTGTAATAGTAGATCTCTTCTTCGATTGGTGACATTGTAAGACTATTGCTATCAATCTCATGATTTTCATTACAATGTTTATGATTGTTGATCTCATCTCTATGTGTGAGTAATTCTCCTTGGGCTAAGGGCTTCGGCCTAGCCATGTAGCTTTTGTGCATGTTATTTATCATATATGGGATCGTGTATTAGTTTGTATGACATTATGATTATTGTATCCTCTCTTGTCTCAACCCAAGGACTTGTCAGGTACCCAAGACCCCGAGGGTTGAGCCAGGTATAAGGAGTATGAGTAATGACTGATCTGCAGGTTGGGAACCCTAGTGACAGAAGGGGTAGTACGGCTATATGTGAGGGATTTACATGGGATTAGCAGTGACATCACTATGCATATCATTAGTTCTCTTTCTTCTATGGATGAGACTAGTAGGTTATTGCTATAATCGGTTGCGGGGGCAATAGCAATTATGGATGCACTGTCCACATATAATTTATCTTGCTCTAACAATTACATGCATACTTTATCTTTATCTTTTATTCCCATCAGATGTTTTGCACAGCTACAGGTGAAACCGAACGCCCTAGGCCCTCTCTCTCTCCATCATCGACAACAACAAAAAGACGCAAACTATTGGTCCGCTAAAAACACAAAAGGAATTCTAAAACTCCCGAAGGTTCGTTAAAGTAACTTCACTATTGTAACATCCCAAAACTTCAATCCAAGGTTATCAAGATCAAATCATCCAAAAATAGGGTTAACAAATTTTTTTTCAAATTTAAAATGAAAGCATTCATATATGTGTGCATTTAAAATAGAAGTTGTTTGAATTGCCATGATTGAATGATCCAATGCTTGTAAAATGTTTCTTAGGTGATTTAAACATCATCTACATCATTCCCAAACTTTTCCTAAAGAAAATCAAATCAAAAAGAATTAAAAAGGAGGAATGGTCATTTTGGCAAATTTCACTCTCATGCCTGCTTTGGCTATTCCTAGTACTCAAAACTTAACGGAAACAATTCTTGATCCTTGCACCCCTTGCTAGTACACAGAATGAGGTACCAAGGCCCACCTTTTGATCTGCTAAAAACATTCTGTTAACTATTTTAAATGACAGTTTAAAATTGAATCTAATGCATATGCATAGATCACCCCTATTTCAAAAACCACATCTTTGAGCTCCATTTTCAAAACCCTTGCAACCAGAGACTACCTATCACTAGTGGAGATCACTCAAAAATTTTGAAACCAAAATTCAAAACTTTCTTTCATGCGGCCATTTAATCAAACACTTGGCATGCATAATCTCTACTCTAATCCTAGATCACTGTTTACTACAGGGTTTTGCCCCCAAATGATCTTCATTTATCTCCTCTGTCCCCTCTTGATCTAACCAAACCCCTAACACCCCTCTCCCTTGTCCCTAGTCCCCATGCCATGCCATGCCGAGCCATGCCTCGCCGGCCAACCCTTGCCCCGCTGCAGCAGACCATTCCCTCTTCCCTCGCCATGTCTAGGAGGTAGCCAGGAGCTCACCGCCACCCCCTGTCCCTTGCCCGAGCCAAGAGCAGCAGTGGACCACCGAGCACAAACCGCGCCCAGTGCCACCGCACCATGCCAGTGCTGCCCCTAGAGCATGCTCGGTCCCCGCTCGCACAGACCGCCCCTTGGCAGCAGCGCCACTTGCTCCGCCTCGACTGAGAACACCCAGACACCTCTGGCCGCCCAATGCCTCATAGCCACCGCTCGCCGTGGACACCGCCGCCTATGCCTCTCAGAGCGCCACCTCGCCTAGACTGGGTGCCACCGCCCCTACGCTCGCATTCAAGTTCTAGAGCACCGCCAGGGAACCACACATCGATCGCCACCCGCAGCCATGCCTCTACCCCGCCGTAGCCATGTCGCCACCATCGACTGCCCATCCCGCTCGGTCTCACCGTCGGGCCTATAAAAGGAGCCCTCCCCAACCTCTTCTCTCCACACCATTCCACTCCCCTCACCTCTCTGAACCTCACCCACCTCTAGCCGGAGCAAGGCGAGCTCGCGGAATTGGAGCCGAGCAGCATGGCAGGAGGAGAAGGGCGCCGTCGATTGACCACCCTAAGCTCCACCAAGAACTGCGCCTCGCCTCGTCTGCCTTCAGTTCATTTGCCCGCGCCGACCTCCCTGGAGCCCTACGCCTCATGAGACCCCCACCGAGCCGCTAGGGTTCGAGCTTGCCGGCGACCTGTTCGCCGTCGACGACGACCCTCAGCCGTAGATCCTCATTCTAATCCTACGCCCCACAGCGTGCGTATCATTTCGCGTTTTAAGTGCCGCTGACAAGCAGGACCCCCCTGTCAGTTGAGCCCCGCGCCGTGGAGCGGCACTGGGCCAGCCCATTTGTTTTCCCGCGCTAGCCCACCCATTCAAATTTGGATTTTTCTTTTTAGTTAAATCTAGTTTCTGTCCCCTAGTTTGAAAATCAGTTCAGAGAGTTTTAGAAATCCAAATTGCATGAAACCAATTTTGCCTAAAAGGTATTAAGATGATCTATCCAAGCCCGCTGGATTTAATTCAATTAGAGTTATTGATCTGTCCTAATAAAAATAAAAAGACAGAAGCTTTTGCAACTTGCAACATTTTTATAAAATCAATCAAGTTAGATTTTGAGTTGATTCCAACTCTCAAAAATCACATTTCATCATGTCTATTGGACTTTGGACTAGTACCAAAATAATATTAAGGTTTACATGCAGTGACTTTGGACTAGTACCAAAATAATGCTATATAGGCATTTCTAGTCATTTTAAATCATTAAGTAATAAACTTAAACCAAAGTAATATTGATCCAACCCTTAAATCTCATTCCCACATGTTAGAATATGTGGTGAGGACATGTGTCCACATGATCCCATATTTTAAGGGTGAATATTAAATCTTAGTTTAATTTTCAATGAGTAGAAATTACTTTTCTAAAATAAAAAGAAAGAAACTACTGAATTAAACTTGTGATGCTTGTGATGATAATATATCATCGATTGTGTGTCTTAGAATGTTATCTAGCCTAGTTAAGTATTGTTTGGTGATTGTCTACTCCGTATGCATTTATAGACGCTAGTACCGACCAAGCTTTCGAGGAGGAGGAGTTCGACCAAGAAGAAGAAGAAGAAGAAGAAGAAGAAGAAGAAAACTTCAACCACTGCACCAACCAAGGCAAGCTATTATTGGCAAGCTAACCCTTGCAAAACATACTTTAGCAAGCCACCATTAACAGTGCAAGCTACCCTTAGCAAGCTAGCACTATCCAAGATTAACCCTTGCAAGTGTAGTACTTAGCAAACTAGAATCAAACTAGATGGTTTAGCAAAGATGCCTTAAGCATGCTTTGATCACACGCCTTTAACTATTAGTACCCCAAGTCTTAGTTACAAGTTTTACCCCTCTTAGGTTATACAAAGTTCTTTACTTGTTTTGAAGGTAGCATAAAAAGTATAAAACTTGACCTACTTAGAAACCTTTAGATGTCATTCTATGGCATGAGATTGAACCCATCTTTTCCACCTTAGTGAACACTCTTAACTTAGTAGTTTAGAGTAGATCAAAAACTTGAGTCACTTTAGATGGGAACACTTGGTGAAAATGAATTATGAAAACCTTGGAATGATGAGTCATTCTATTGAAATGTTTTGACATGTGTTGAGAAACACAAATGGTTGAGGATGATGAAAATATTGAGGCATGAGCCTTAACCCTTTTATAAAACTGATGGTTGGATTCGGATGCGATACCATTCCAAATTTACCGTACAACCACACTACCTGAATTGGGTAAGGCTTAGCTGGAAATTTATATGCATTAGTATTAGTTCCCTCACGGGAGAGGTTTGAGCTGAGGCTACCTCTCAATGATGTCCACCTATGCAGTGCCCAAGATGACTGATGGTCATGGTTGGGAGGCCATGCTCATAGGAGAGGTGCTTATACTAGGGTGTGTAAAGGGAAGGTTATGTTTGATTATCTGCATACTAAGTATGATGATTCAGGGTTACCCCTGACAGATGTATCGAATCTTGTGGTGAAAGTGTACCACCTCTGCAGAGTGTCCAACTATTCGAATAGCAGCGTCCATGGTTATGGATAGTTGGAATGGCCATACTGTTTCGTTGTCAGATGTTTCCTAAATAACTTGAAACGAATGATGAATCTTGACTTGACCACAACAGGGTTGTGTTTATGACAAAAGCTTCCCAACTTAAGTGATTCTAGAACTTTACTTTATCTTTCTTTGCTTCAGAACTCAGCTTAGGTTTCAAACTTAACTTTATAGTAAAAATTAGATTTAGCACTTTAACTTAGAACTATAGTACTTGTTAGTGGTAGTTTGCGAGTACTTAAAGAGTACTCATGGCTTTTGTCCCTGGCTATTATCATGGCCAGACTATGAAGGAGATTATCAAGATGATGGTAAGCAGGACGGCTATGATAACTAGGACTATCCGCCCACAAGCATTGCTGTGCCCTCAAGATGGACCCCACCGCTACGCTATCTTTTATTTCCGCTGCTTGTTGTATTAAGACTAGATCATGAGATCCTTATTTGTGTAAAGACCTTATGTATGGTTTGTAATGGATGATGTACCGTGATATCCAATCCGTTATGTCTCGCAAAAATGGTAATCCTGGGATTGCGAGGTATGGCATAACGGGCATCTAGGACTAAAAATCCGGGTGTTGACAAGTTGGTATTAGGGCCATCCTGACCATAGGAGACCCTAGTTAGAATGGACGTTCAAACAAAAACTTAGTTTCAAAACCAAAGTGAGTATTTCTGAAAAACTATTTCCCCTCTTACCCTGGTGAACTCATTCTTTCTAAAAAATTCATGTTCCTCAAAATTCTTACATTACTACTTAAAATTTGACACACTTGATCACTTCACTAACTTCCTCATCCTTAATTCTTGTAAATGGAGACTCAGTTCAGCAAGTTTTACCAGTTGGGAAACGGAGGTCAGTTGATCTTCAAGAGGGATCTGGATTCGCTGTCAGAGTTACTGGGACGCCCACATCCGGAGTTTCTTGGAGCTCAACTTCTAGGACCCCCAGGAGGAGACCTACAGTGGCTAGTCACCGCGGATCTTCGAGGAAGCATCGAAGCACCAACTTCCAGGAGAATTCAGTTCTCCGTGAGAGAGAACAGCTTGCTAGATGGATTAGCCAGGGCAATACATGAAGCTCTCGCACGTCTATGTGCTCTCAGCGTCAACAAGATCCAAGGAACCCGTTTTGCCCACTATGCAAGACGTGACTTCATGGGAATGCCGATGGAGATGCCAAGTCACCCAGAGTTGAGGCGTCAAGTGGAGAACCTTGATTTCTTGCTTCATGACAGACAGCAGGAACTGGACAATGCCAGGGAGTTAGCCAACCAGAACCGTGCCATCGCCGACCAAAAGGCCTAGACTTTCGCACTGCTCGTCCAAGATCGCCAGTCTCTTCGCCGCTAGCATGCAAAGAAGGATCGCACCATCGCCCGTCTTTGCAAGAAGGTGGCCGACCTCTAGAAGACCGTCAAGGAGCAGGAAGCTCAGCTTGCCGCCAAGGAAGAAGAAGATGAGGGTGAAGACATCCAGGGAGATATGGATTCTTACCCCAGCAACGATGACGATTTTCTGGAAGAAGATGCTGTGGACTTCTACACTGATGATGAAGACTCCGACTTCATCGATGATGAGTAGATACACTAGAGCACTGTCGTAGCATGAGATGTATCATCTCATTGTATCGTAGCTTGCAGAATGGTTCTTCAAACCATCTGTTTTCCCCTTTGATTGTTGTGGTGTGTGTTGTATCGGGTGCTTGCTTGCATGAATGAAAATGAAGTTAGATGAAAAACCTGAGTCTAACTCAATGTTTTAGCTTTGAGAACCCAAAACCATGAACCTTAGAATTTCCCTCTTACCCCTATATCTATCTCAATCTTTAGATGACTCGTGGAAACCAAGGAGGGAGCAGCTCGTCGCAGGACCCAATGCTGCAGATCTTGCAGAATCTCATCGCGGACCGTGAAGCAAGCAAGGCCGAGCGTCAAGCCAACTTAGCAACATTGCAGCAGATCGCCCAAATGGCTCTCAACAACCAAGGACATGGAAATTAGGATCACCATGGATCCAAACTCAAAAAAATTCAGAACACAAATCCCCCAATCTTCAACCAATCTGAGAACCCATTAGATGCTGATGACTGGTTACAGACCATGGAAAACAACCTTGAAGTTGCAAGAGTTGATGAAAATGAGAAAGTTCTCTTGGCCACCCACTATCTGGCGGGAGATGCAAGAGCTTGGTGGAATAGCATCCGCAATATGAACCATGGCCAGGTGATGACCTGGGAAGCATTCAAAGTCAAGTTCAGCCGCACCCACGTGCCGCAAGGTCTCGTCAACAGGATGAGAGATGAATTCCGCGAATTGAAGCAAGGAAGAATGACTGTGGTGGAGTACCGTGACAGATTCTTGTCACTTGCTAGATATGCACCTGATGATATCAACACAGAGGCCAAGAAGAAGGAGAGATTCTTAAACGGACTGCATGATGAGATGCAGACTGTCCTCATCAACATCCGTTTCCAGGATCTCGAAGAGCTAGTCGACTCTGCCATTCAGATGGAAGGGAAGATTAACCAGGCAAACGACAACCGCAAGCATCGTATGATGCAGTAGTCTGGATCCAGTAGTCACCAGAAGTACCGTCCCAATTCTTCACCAGGATATGCACCAAGGAACAACCGACTCCCAAATTCTCTCCCAAGCTACCCCAACTGTAGCGGAGGCAATGTGAAGTTCGGAGGAAACAATCACAACTCCGGCAATGCCAACAATTTCAACCGTGCCCCTCCCAAGAGCAACAACAACAACAACACTGCACCCAGAACTAGCAGCAATGTTGTACCTGTCGCTGTCAAGGACAAGTCCCATATCACTTGTTTCGAGTGTGGAGTGAAGGGTCACTACTCCAATGAGTGTCCCATGAAGACTGCCGCCAATGCCCCTGTGAATGCCCCAGCTCAGCAGCAGTGTCGTGTTCAACCAGGAAGGAGATTTGCCCTAGGGAACCCTCACAACCGCAACGGTCGTCTCTTCCACATGAACGTAGAACAAGCCCAAGAAGCGCCAGATGTAGTGTTGGGTATGTTTTTTGTCAACTCAGTTTTAGCAAGAGTATTGTTTGATTCTGGAGCATCACATTCATTTGTCACCAAAGAATTTGTATGCACTAGTAAGATTCACCCAACCAACCTGAATCATGTCATGATAGTTCAAATCCTCGGTTGAACTACAAAAGCTACAAAAATTTGCAAAGCTGTACCTATCAGAATACATGGGATAGATTTTTATGCCAACTTAACTGTACTTGGAACCAAAGGATTGGAAGTAGTACTAGGTATCGACTGTATGTCAAGGCATAAAGGATTGATAGACTGTGCTAAGAAAGCCATCACCATGACCATGAGTTCGAGTAATGAGAGCATATCTCTGAAACCTTACCCCGTCAATTCAAGTGCAACAAGAGTGTAGACCTGCCCACCATTGACCAAGTCAGAGTAGTTTGTGAATACCCCGACGTATTCCCAGATGAATTGCCAGGTATGCCCCCGGATAGGGATATTGAGTTCATTGTCGAACTAATCCCCGGAACCGGACCTATAGCCCAGAGACCCTATACCATGAACCCCTCAGAGTTAGTGGAACTGAAGAAGCAGTTGGATGCCATGTTAGCCACAGGCTTGATTCAGCCAAGTGCATCACCATGGAGATCACCAGTGTTATTCATCGTCAAGAAAGATGGAGGCAACCGTCTGTGTACAGATTACAGACAGTTGAATGACATCACCATCAAGAACAAGTACCCTTTGCTAAAGATAGAGGATCTATTTGATCAGTTGACCGGAGCCCAGGTATTCTCAAAGATTGATCTTAGGACTGGTTATCACCAACTTAAGATTCGTGCAACGGATATTCCGAAGACCGCCTTTACTACTCGCTATGGTTTATACGAGTTTACGGTTGTGTCTTTTGGATTAACCAATGCCCCTGCTTATTTCATGAATCTCATGAATAAGATCTTTATGAATTTCCTAGATAAGTTTGTAGTTGTGTTTATCGATGACATCCTTATCTACTCCAAGTCAGAAGAAGGGCATGAGCAACATCTGAGAATCATTCTAGAAACCCTGGGAGAGCATCAGTTATATGCCAAGTTTAGCAAGTGTGAGTTTTGGCTGAAAGAAGTAGGATTCCTAGGACATATTGTGTCTACCGGAGGAGTCTCTGTTGATCCCACCAAGATCAAAGATGTCGAAGAATGGGAAGCCCCAACCAACCAAACCCAAGTTCGTTCATTTCTTGGATTAGCGGGATACTACCGCAAGTTCGTAGAAGGATTCTCGAGCATAGCCCGACCAATGACTGAATTGTTGAAGAAGGACAAGAAGTTTGAATGGACAGACAAGTGTGAAGCCAGCTTCCAAGAGCTGAAGAAGAGATTGATATCCGCCCCAATTTTGATCATGCCAGACATCAAGAAGCCGTTTGATGTGTATTGTGATGCATCCAAGATTGGCCTAGGATGTGTATTGATGCAAGAAGGCAAAGTCATCGCAGATGTCTTTCGACAACCGAAGCAAAGATGAGCAGAACTATCCGACCCATGATCTTGAGCTAGCAGCCGTGGTTCTAGCATTGAAGACATGGCGTCATTATTTGATGGGTAATCGCTGTGAGATTTACTCAGATCATAAGAGCCTGAAGTATATCTTCACTCAAAAGGAGCTTAATATGAGACAAAGGAGATGGATAGAGTTAATCAAGGATTATGACCTTGACATTCACTATCACCCGACAAAGCCAATGTGGTAGCGGATGCTCTTAGCAGATTGCCGTGTAGGCTTAACACCATGAGCAAGGAGAAGCAACCAAGTTTGTATGAGGAGTTGGAGCAGTTCAGGACCGAGTTAGTTAGCAAAGGATTCCTAGCTAGCATTGAACTTCAAACCACTTTGATTAGCCAAATCAAGGAAGCCTAGAAGGGGAATGAAAGTATCGACGGAATCAAACATCGTATTGGTACAGGAAAGGTACCTGGATTCACCGAAGACGAAGAAGGAGTACTGTGGTACAAAGGACGTATCTGTGTGCCAGTAGATTCGGAGCTGAAGAAAATTATCATGAAGGAAGCTCATGATACTCTTTATTCTATCCACCCCGGAGGAACAAAGATGTATCAGGATTTGAAAGAGCAATTTTGGTGGCACAAGATGAAGAGAGAGATTGGAAGCTACATCGCCAAGTGTGACATCTGTCAAAGAGTCAAAGGAGAGCATCAGAGACCTCTAGGACTATTGCAACCATTGCAGATCCTAGAATGGAAATGGGATTCTGTCAGAATGGACTTTATCACCGGTTTACCTACTTCTAGTAGGGGAAATGACTCAATCTGGGTCATCGTTGATAGATTGTCCAAGGTAGTCCACTTTATACATGTCAAGACAACTTACCAGAGTGCAAAGTTAGCAGAGCTATACATTGCTAGGATTGTTAGTCTGCATGGAACCCCCAAGACCATCGTATTAGATCGAGGAACCCAGTTTACCTCGAGATTTTGGCAAAAAGTCCAAGAAGGATTAGGAACCAAGTTGAACTTCAGTACCGCATATCACCCGCAAACAGATGGACAGACTGGGAGAGTCAACCAGATCCTAGAGGATATGCTTAGAGCTTGTGTGTTGGAATATGGATCAAAATGGGAAGACTGCCTACCTTTCGCAGAATTCTCATATAACAACAATTATCAAGCTAGTTTGCAGATGACACCATTTGAATTCCTATATAGAAGAAAGTGGCGTACCCCTTTGAATTGGTCGCAAGTAAGAGAGAGTCAGATCTTTGGACCCGACATTCTCCGTGAAGCAGAAGAGAAAGTTCACAAAGTCCGTGAGCACCTCAAGACTGCCCAATCCAGACAGAAGAGCTATGCCGACAAGAGAAGGAGAGACCTGACTATCAATGTCGGGGATTTTGTATATCTCAAGGTTTCACTATTGAAGGGAACCCAACACTTTAGTCTGAAGGGAAAGTTAGCCCCCAGATATATCGGACCTTTCAAGATTCTGAACCGTCGAGGAGAAGTATCATACCAACTGGAACTGCCTGAAGAGATGTCAGCCATCCATAATGTGTTCCATATCTCGTTACTTCGCAAATGTCTGGAAGTGCCTGAGAAGACAGAAGTTTTCGAGAACATCGATCACAGAGCTGTGGAAATCAACAATGACCTGACCTATCGGGAAGTTCCCATCTGTATCTTGGAAGAAGCCTACAGAACCACCAGGACCAGGAGCATCAAGTTTCTCAAGATTCAGTGGAGCAACCATACCGAGGAGGAAGCTACCTGGGGCGCGAAGATTACATTAGGACAGAGTTCCCAGATCTCTTTAGTTCCTAGTTTTCTTTGTAAATCTCGGGACGAGATTTTTGTTTAAGGGGGGAAGGTTTGTAACATCCCAAAACTTCAATCCAAGGTTATCAAGATCAAATCATCCAAAAATAGGGTTAACAATTTTTTTTTCAAATTTAAAATGAAAGCATTCATATATGTGTGCATTTAAAATAGGAGTTGTTTGAATTGCCATGATTGAATGATCCAATGCTTGTACAATGTTTATTAGGTGATTTAAACATCATCTACATCATTCCCAAACTTTTCCTAAAGAAAATCAAATCAAAAAGAATTAAAAAGGATGAATGGTCATTTTGCCAAATTTCACTCTCATGCCTACTTTGGCTATTCCTAGTACTCAAAACTTAACAGAAACAATTCTTGATCCTTGCACCCCTTGCTAGTACACATAATGAGGTACCAAGGCCCACCTTTTGATCTGCTAAAAACATTTTTTTAACTATTTTAAATGACAGTTTAAAATTGAATCTAATGCATATGCATAGATCACCCCTATTTCAAAAACCACCTCTTTGAGCTCCATTTTCAAAACCCTTGCAACCAGAGACTACCTATCACTAGAGGAGATCACTCAAAAATTTTGAAACCAAAATTCAAAACTTTCTTTCATGCGGCCATTTAATCAAACACTTGGCATGCATAATCTCTACTCTAATCCTAGCTCACTGTTTACTACAGGGTTTTGCCCCCAAATGATCTTCATTTATCTGCTTTGTCCCCTCTTGATCTAACCAAACCCCTAACACCCCTCTCCCTTGTCCCTAGTCCCCATGCCATGCCATGCCGAGCCGGCCAACCCTTGCCCCGCTTCAGCAGACCATTCCCTCTTTCCTCGCCATGTCTAGGAGGTAGCCAGGAGCTCACCGCCACCCCCTGTCCCTTGCCCGAGCCAAGAGCAGCGGTGGACCACCGAGCACAAACCGCGCCCAGTGCCACCCCAGAGCGCTGGTCCCCGCCAGACAGACGCCTTAGCAGCCAGCACTGGCTCCGCCTCGACCTAGAGAACACCCCAGACACCCCCGCTGGCCGCCCAATGCCTCACAGCCACCGCTCGCCATGGACACCGCCGCCTCTGCCTCTCAGAGCGCCACCTCGCCCAGACCGCGTGCCACCGCCCCTACGCTCGCATTCAAGTTCTAGAGCACTGCCAAGGAACCACACGTCAATCGCCACCCGCAACCATGCCTCTACCCCGACGTAGCCATGTCGCCACCATCGACTGCCCATCTCGCTCGGTCTCACCGTCGGGCCTATAAAAGGAGCCCTCCCTAGCCTCTTCTCTCCACACCATTCCACTCCCCTCACCTCTCTGAACCTCACCCACCTCTAGCCGGAGCAAGGCGAGCTCTGCCTCACTGGAATTGGAGTCGGAGCAGCCGTGGCAGGAGGAGAAGGGCGCCGTTGATTGCGACCACCCCAAGCTCCACCGCAACCGCGCCTCGCCTTGTCGTCGTCTTCTAGTTCGTTTGCCTGCCTCGCCGACCTCGCTGGCCCCGCACGCCTCAAGAGACCCCCACCGAGCCGCTAGGGTTCGAGCTCGCCGGCGACCTATTCGTCGTTGACGACGACCCTCAGCCGTAGATCCCCATTCTAATCCTACCCATAGCCTTGCATCGCTGCTTTTAAGTGCCGCTGACAAGCGGGACCCCCCTGTCAGTTGAGCCCCACGCCGCGGAGCGCCACTGGGCCGGCCCATTTCTTTTCCCGCGCTAGCCCACCCATTCAAATCTGGATTTTTCTTTTTAGTTAAATCTAGTTTCTGTCCCCTAGTTTGAAAATCAATTCAGAGAGTTTTAGAAATCCAAATTGCATGAAACCAATTTTTCCTGAAAGGTATTAAGATGATCTATCCAAGCCCGTTGGATTTAATTCAATTAGAGTTATAGATCTCTCCTAATAAAAATAAGAAGACGGAAGCTTTTGCAACCTGCAACATTTTTATAAAATCAACCAAGTTAGCTTTTGAGTTGATTCCAACTCTTAAAAATCACATTTCATCATATCTATCTAAATATGTAATAATAGTAAGGTTTACATGCAGTGACTTTGTACTAGTACCAAAATAATGCTATATAGGCATTTCTAGTCACTTTAAATCATTAAATAATAAACTTAAACCAAAGTAATATTGATCCAACCCTTAAATCTCATTCCCACATGTTAGAATATGTGGTGAGGACATGTGTCCACATGATCCCATATTTTAAGGGTGAATATTAAATCTTAGTTAAATTTTCAATGAGTAGAAATTACTTTTCTAAAATAAAAAGAAAGAAACTACTGAATTAAACTTGTGATGCTTGTGATGATAATAGATCATCCATTGTGTGTCTTAGAATGCTATCTAGCCTAGTTAAGTATTGTTTGGTGATTGTCTACTCCGTATGCATTTATAGACGCTAGTACCGACCAAGCTTTCGAGGAGGAGGAGTTCGACCAAGAAGAAGAAGAAGAAAACTTCAACCACTGCACCAACCAAGGCAAGCTATTATTGGCAAGCTAACCCTTGCAAAACATATTTTCGCAAGCCACCATTAACAGTGCAAGCTACCCTTAGCAAGCTAGCACTATCCAAGATTAACCCTTGCAAGTGTAGTACTTAGCAAACTAGAATCAAACTAGATGGTTTAGCAAAGATGCCTTAAGCATGCTTTGATCACACCCCTTTAACTATTAGTACCCCAAGTCTTAGTTACAAGTTTTACCCCTCTTAGGTTATACAAATTTCTTTACTTGTTTTGAAGGTAGCATAAAAAGTATAAAACTTGACCTACTTAGAAACCTTTAGATGTCATTCTATGGCATGAGATTGAACCCATCTTTTCCACCTTAGTGAACACTCTTAACTTAGTAGTTTAGAGTAGATCAAAAACTTGAGTCACTTTAGATGGGAACACTTGGTGAAAATGAATTATGAAAACCTTGGAATGATGAGTCATTCTATTGAGATGTTTTGACATGTGTTGAGAAACACAAATGGTTGAGGATGATGAAAATATTGAGGCATGAGCCTTAACCCTTTTATAAAACTGATGGTTGGATTCGGATGCGATACCATTCCAAATTTACCGTACAACCACACTACCTGAATTGGGTAAGGCTTAGCTGGAAATTTATATGCATTAGTATTAGTTCCCTCACGGGAGAGGTTTGAGCTGAGGCTACCTCTCAATGATGTCCACCTATGCAGTGCCCAAGATGACTGATGGTCATGGTTGGGAGGCCATGCTCATAGGAGAGGTGCTTATACTAGGGTGTGTAAAGGGAAGGTTATGTTTGATTATCTGCATACTAAGTATGATGATTCAGGGTTACCCCTGACAGATGTATCGAATCTTGTGGTGAAAATGTACCACCTCTGTAGAGTGTCAAACTATTCGAATAGCCGTGTCCGTGGTTATGGACAGTTGGAATGGTCATACTGTTTCGTTGTCAGATGTTTTCTAAATAACTTGAAATGAATGATGAATCTTGACTTGACCACAACAGGGTTGTGTTTATGACAAAAGCTTCCCAACTTAAGTGATTCTAGAACTTTACTTTATCTTTCTTTGCTTCAGAACTCAGCTTAGGTTTCAAACTTAACTTTATAGTAAAACTTAGATTTAGCACTTTAACTTAGAACTATAGTACTTGTTAGTGGTAGTTTGCGAGTACTTAAAGAGAACTCATGGCTTTTGTCGCTGGCTATTATCATGGACAGACTATGAAGGAGATTATCAAGATGATGGTCAGCAGGACGGCTATGATAACTAGGACTATCTCCCTTCGTCAGCATTGCTTGTGCCCCTGAAGATGGACCCCACCGCTACGCTATCTTTTATTTCCGTTGCTTGTTGTATTAAGACTGGATCATGAGATCCTTATTTGTGTAAAGACCTTATGTATGGTTTGTAATGGATGATGTACCGTGATATCCAATCCGTTATGTCTCGCAAAAATGGTAATCCTAGGATTGCGAGGTATGGCATAACGGGCATCTGGGACTAAAAATCCGAGTGTTGACAACTATGCATTCGCTTCCCGAGGATTCGATAACCTAGGTCTACTAGGGAAAAAAAAGCTATACTACATCTGTAATCCGGATCGAAGGTATCAACCCTTTTTCTGGCGCCGTTGCCGGGAAAGTAATAGCTACCCTGGTGAGGTTATTAGGAACCTTGCTAATTTTAATTCTTGTTTTTAATTTTGTTAGTTTGCTTTCAGTCTTTATTTGATAAACCAAAAAAATTAGTTAGCATTTAAATTCTTGCTTTTACTATTATAATTCTCTATTTAAGAAAACCCAAAAACTTAGGAAATATGGCTGAAAAGAAGCTTGGGGAGTTTGCTACTCCCAACAATGATTATTTGCATACTCCTATTACTCAGCCAGCAATTGTTGCTGATGACTATGAAATTAAGCCCCATTTTTTAAGTTTGGTTCAACAGAATCAATTTGGAGGCTCTACTGTTGAAGACGCAGGTATGCACTTGAATACTTTCGCTAAAATATGTGATATGATGCGTATAAAAGACGTTGACCCTGATGCGGTCAAATTGTGTCTATTTACTTTCTCTCTTAGAGGAAGAGCAAATGAATGGTTGCTATCTTTGCCTAGAAATACTATTACATCATGGGTGGAATGTACTTCATTATTTATGACTAAATTGTTTCCACCTGCAAAGACTATGCAACTCAGATATAATATTACTGGCTTTAGACAGGAAGAGCGCAAGCCACTAGCATTTGCATGGGAAAGGATGAAAGAATGCATGAGAAACTGTCCTAGTCATGGGATGGAAGACTGGTTAATTCTCCATCTATTTTATAATGCTCTTAACCCTGTGTCCAAGTTTATGCTTGATACTACAGCTGGAGGAACATTTATAGGAAAACATATTACCGAAGAAAAGCAGCTGCTAGACAATACGCAAGGCAACCATGCCCAATGGCATGTGGATAGATCAAACGCGAAGAAGGTGAACTCCATCTCACCACAAGAAAATGAAGAACTCAATGCTAAGTTGGATGAGCTCATACTAGCCGTAAAAGGTAAAAAACCAGGTAAGAGCTATCCCTGAAACAAATATTGAAGAGATAGACTTCATAGCTCCTAACGATTATAACCCTACTTGGAAGAAGAATTACAATCCTAACTTTCAGAAACATTATTCTAGTCCTGGAGGTAACTCTAATAATAATATGGGAACTAGTAATGGTAGTCTCCAAGAAACACTTAAATCTTTCATAGACTCACAAAATGAGCAAAACAATATTCTTGTTAAAATAACGAAGAACCATGATGTTATGCTTGGTAAATTATCTAACCAAGCTATTAGTTTGAGAAATGATTTGCAGGCCCTCCTGTAACATCCCTAAATTTTCTTAAATTTTGGAATGTTAAAAAAAATTAATAAGTCGATTGAATTGTTTAACCTTGTTGAAATTTGATTAAAAAGAAACTTTTTAGGATTGTTCAAACTTTCCTAAGCCACACTAAAAATTGAATGGTTTAGCATGACTGTCCAATTGGTTTGGAAGTTTTGTATAAATCCAAAAACAATGTGTTGCATTGCATCATGGCATCTCATGCAAACCCTCATTCAAAATCTTGTGTCAAAACCCTAAATGAAATCCCTAGAATCACTTATGAAGGTTCCTAAAATAAAAATACATTTTTTTGTTCTTGAGATGTCCTAAAAATAAATCTAGAAATTATCAAACCTAAACCCTAGCTTAAATTTGTCTAAAGTTGCTATAAAGCAATATATGCATAATGACATAAGGATAAATTATCTTTGATCAAAACAGTTTATATGAAGCTCATGGTATGTATAAAAAATTAGAAATAAAATTCACTCCATTTGGAGTTAATATGAATAGGTTATTAAGAGAAATATTAAACAGAAAATAATAAAAAGAAAAGGAATAAAATAAAAACTAGCTAACCTAAAGCGCCAGCCTAATCCAGCCCATTTCTCCTTCCGCGTCGCGCAGCACACATAGCGGTTGTGGCCCGCCAGCGGCCCAGCAAGCGGCACACCCCAAGACGCTCCTATCCCTATCACCGATACGTTGGGCCACCCAGTTCTCCTCCTTCCTCCCGACACAGAGACCTCGACGAACACGGGATGGACTGCCATGCAATCCACCTAGACTCGATGCGATTCCGTTCGCCCCCTTGCCCCTTGCACACGCCAACCCCCTATAAAATCTCCCGCATCGCCCCCGTGTGGATTTTATCTTTTTCTTGAACCCTAGCCGCTGCCCCAGCGATTTCCGATCTCACCGCCACCACCGCCATTACCGAGCTCGGAAGCTCGAGGAAGAGCTTGATTCCATCATCCCTGGACCCTACCTTGTCGCCTATCCTTTGCCCCTTGTTTCCTTGCCTCATTTTGTCCACCTCTATTCCTCTGCAGAGAACCAAGACCAAGGGAATTCATCGCCGGAGTTCTGCCATAGCCATGATCAAACAACTATGTTTCATCGTCGTTACTAGAAGCAAGAGGCAACGCCAAGATCACCTTGTGCCGCATCTTGTCGCGTTCTTCTCTGTCACAGAAGACCTACAAAGTCGCCGGAGCCATCACGACCTGGAGCCATGCCGCCGCCGTCCACCATCGTCAACATCATCCTGTCGGCGAGAGCACGTCCAGGTGATCTCGGCCGTTCGATTAAGAAAGCATGGTGCCAACTGTTTGGGCCGAAGCTGAGCCGTTAGCCGAACTCTAGTTGAAGCTTGAGCCAAGTTGATCCAAGCCGCACACCTTGAACCGTCAGATCCAGATCTAGTGGATCTCGTTGATCCACTTAAATGAAGAGGTACCGACCAATCACAAGACGCCATGTGGCAATCTATTTATCTGTTTAATCCAGAAATTGAATAAATAGACAGATTATTCTTTTATCTTGTAAAATTCATAGTAAATTATTCGTAGGTCCGAAAAATATGAGTAATATATCAAATTGAAGATATTTTGATGTAGTTTAATAATGTCTGATTAGATATATCTTTTGCGAAATAGTTAACAGGTAAAAAATTTAATTAGTTTAATAGCCTTTTTAGACTAAATAAATCATAGTAACTAATTTATAGATCAAAAAATACAAATAAAAATCTATAGGTTCTAAATTTCATATGCAACATTAATATGCTGTTAGATCTAATTCTCGATTATTGTGGTGATTTAATTAGTATTAATGGCTATTTAGATTATAAAATTAGTAATAAATTATTTATAGATCGGAAAAATATGAATTATATGTCTATGGATTCACAATTTCAAGAAGAATACATATCTGGTCTTAGATATAATTTTTGAAGAAGTATATACTTTAAATGATTAAACTCTATTAAATAGTAAATAAATCATATAAAAAGATCTACAACTCCAATTAAGATGAATCCAATTCCTACTGGTTCATATTAATGTCCTCTATTCATTAAAACCAATAACCAAATTTAATTCAGCAATTAGGACAGAAGTTTCAACAGAACTACTAAAACCCCTTATTTGGTCATCAAGATTTAATAATAAATACCCTATTGCATTAAATGATCTCCTACATGCATCATATGATCTAATACCATTCGAAGAACTAATATTAAATCATAATGCATGTTTGGATCATCATTGTTGTATTGTATGTTGCAATTGTTTTGATTAGAATTACTCCATTCCCGTGCTAGATTGTTTCGAGAGTGCGATTGCTACGGAGGAATACATTCATCAATAATATTATTAACATAAGGCAAGTTACACCACTTGTTCATAATTATGTCCCAGTTTTGACTATGCATGTTTTGATCTTCAAATTCTGTAGTATGCATGTGTAGGATTATTTGGTAGATTTTCTTAGTATTATTTTGCAAGTGCGGTTTTGTAGTATGTCAAGAGTAGCTCTATACTTAGGAATTTCCATCCTAATAGGTTACCCCTATTTTGCTAAGTACTGCTTGCTATGATATATATATAAAGTATCATTGGGGGGTTCGAAGACTAAAAAAATTCTAAGTATAAAGCTCTCTCGAGCAAACCATTTCCTCTCAAAACCCCCTTCAAAATAAAAACTAAGTTTTCTTCTGGACGAAATGGTTGTCGGGTCAACGAGTGGAATTTGGCGGAGGACGGCCGCCTAGGAATCAAAGAAGTCTGCCATGTTTCAGAATTCAGAAGCTTCTAGTGCAACCACAATACATAGCTATGTCTTGGCCTAGTGCTTAGTAGGAAACCTCACCGGAGTACCAACATTTGGAGGTTCTTGGCACGGTTGGATCCAGCTGGTAGAGGGGCTGCTAAGGCAAAGCCTCGCCATGGTCTTGTCTGTAAAAGGACTTGATCATGGATTGTAGGTAAAGTGCACAAACTCTCGAGAGTATTGCAACCTGATCGATCAGTCGAGTTCACGGAAAAGAACACTTTGAGCATCTGAAGGATTGAGCATCTGAAGGACGGAGCCTCTGAAGGATCTTCCTCTCTTTCCAATCTTAAAGTTTTCTAAAACCCTAGGGCGTGCGTAATATCGCCAATGGGTGGGATTTTGGGGACTTGGTGCATAATATCCAAGTGCTAGGTTGATTGGACACTTGGTGCGTAATATCCTCGTGTTACACTCGACCCTATACTGCTTAAACAATGTTTACAAAGTAGGGTAAAACTCTCCCTCTTTTCTTCTTACTTGGAGAAAATTGGCTTAATGCAAATGAACCCCAAAGCCTACTCCTAGCCTTGCATGTAGAGTTAGTCTTATTCTTTCCTAGGTGTAATTTATCCATACATTTAAAGTATTGACCCAACTTGTTGGCTGCACGTTTTATGTGCAGAATCTGAAGACTGAAAGGTGCGTAGGGATCACAGGTCTTCACTCAACTAGCCTCAGGCGTTGATGGACTCATGTTTATTAAGTTTCCGCTGTTTTATTTGAGCTAGCTATAATCTATGAAAAGTTGTAATAATTATACTCTAGATTATTCGTGTAATAATGACTTATGTTTTACATGATATTCATCGACTGTGAGTGCTAGCTATTGATCCAGGGACTAGCATGTTAATCACAGGGACTTAGGATCTCTACCAGATCCCAGGTCACTACACCTCCAAGAAAGAACGAGGATCGTTGAGGCACAACTAGGTAAGATAACCGAGAGTCAAACTCTCATTCTAGCTAAATTTGTAGGGAAAGCTGAGCCCAATCCCGTTGAAGACCTCAAAATGATGAGAATCCAAAGGGAGGAACCTGAAGAACTTGATTATAGTAATACTCCATCACCAAGTTATACCATTGAAGATCTCGTAAAAAGGATCAATGTCAAGATTCCGGTAAGTAAAGGTAGTGAGGAAGCTATATACCAACACTTTGTTAATCAGGTACCAATTAAGGCACGTGAGCTTGAGGAAGAATATAAGCAAATTGCTGAAAAATTACCTGTGAAGCTAGATGACATATTTGAGCCTACTATTAATATTAAAATTGGAACCAATGAGATAGCTGCACTTTGTGATCCAGGTGTAAGCGTCTCAACAATTCCAAAGAGTCTTTTTAAAAAGTTAAATCTTGGCTCTTTTGAGATCACCGAGTTAAACTTGCATCTAGCAGATTCTACCTGCAAACAAGGTGTAGGAATTAAGGAGAATACTTTAGTATACATTAAAGGTTGTCCCGCTCTCATTGATTTTGTTATTGTTGAAATGCCTAAATCTCCTACTGCTCCTATTATATTAGGCCATCCTTTCTTAAGAATTATTAAGGCTTTGATTAATCTACATGAAGGGAACGTGAAGCTTCAATTTCCTTCACGGGATCCTTTTGTTATTCATTTCCCCAGGAAGAAGAAAGCCAAGCATGATGAAAAGGAGGCCATCACTTTGAAGGAAAACTACTTTGGAGTGGGTATTCCACTCATCTGGCCTAAGTGAGCAACATTGAGGTCAAGATATTAACCATAAAAGAGCACTTCATGGGAGGCAACCCATGTGAAATAAAGGTTTGAGTAAAATTTTTAAGTTTTAGTTTAAGTCTATGTTCAATAAAGAGTGCTAGAAAACTCCAATTGAGGAGAACAAGTGTGGTAGTACTAAAAATCCTATTTATTTATGATGTTCTTGGTTGACAATATTTACTGTCAATTTTCTGTCATAAACAAGGTATATCACTAAGTTACAGGAAAAGAAATAATTTTCGAAGAAAGAGAATTTTTTTTATGCATACAGAGAGTTTAACGACCAACTATATGGCAGGAATAAAAATTCCAGTCATATAGTTCCGGTCGTATAGATATCTTTACCATCGACAATTTTTCTTTCATATGTACTGAGAGTTCAACGACCAACTATATGGCGGGAATAAAAATTCCGGCCATATAGCTCCGGTCGTATAAATAGCAGTGTGATACGTCCATTTTGCATCACTATTCTATGTCTTAATTCACTATTATTCATTGATATATTTCGTATTGAGAGGTGATACTTATGTTATTTCATCTATTTTTGCATGGTTGATGACTTTTGGAGCATGGACCGCAATGTGGATTCGATGAAAAGGTGTTGTTTGGAGGCAAAATTCGCGAAGATCAGAAAATCCGGGAAAATATATGAAAAATCCTATTTTTCCAGAAGACTAAGGATTCCAAAAGATGGAGTGGAGGTGGGCCATAGGGGGCACACACCACCCCATGGCACGTGCAGGCCTAGCCCGTGCTTGGAGGTGGTGTGGCCACCCTGGCCCACTCCAGCCTCTCCCCTCTGGCGTATATCATCCTCCCGAAGCCCTAAGACTCGGGGAGCGACCATAGAAAGATTATGCCGCCTCTATGGGGCAGAAAATACCGAGAGAAAAAGATCTCTCCGGCAGACAGATTTCTGTCGGGGGAATTCCTTCCCGGAGAGGGGAGATTGTCGCCATCAACACCACCATCAAGCTAGACTTCATCGGGATCATCATCATCATCACCACTACCCATCATCACCATCAGCACCCTCATCACCATCTCCATATTGCTGTAACAATTGAGTTGAATCTTGCATAGTTCATAGGGGAAACTTTCCCGGTGTTGATTACTCTTTGTAGTTGATGCTATTGAGTGAACCATTGAATTATTATTTATGTTCAGATTGTTATACATCATTATTTCATCTCTGATCATGATCCATATGATGTCTTATGAGTAGTTCGTTTTGTTCTTGAGGACATGGGAGAAGTCTTGTTGTTAGTAGTGGAGTTGTGTTGAGAAAGATTCAATAGATTGTTATTTAAGTTGTGGTGTACTTCTTCTAGTGGTGTCATGTGAACATCGACTACATGACACTTCACCTATATAGGCCTAGGGGAATGCATTGTGTATTTGGCTACTAATCGTAGGGGTTGCCGGAGTGACAGAAACCTGAACCCCCGTTAGGAAACCATTGCACAAGGGACGTAAGGGTCTTAGAGTTTAAAGCTGTGGTTAGGTTTTACCTTAATTACTTTCTTGTACTTACGGATGTTTGCAAGGGGGTTTAATCACAAGTATGTATTAAGTCTTGAATGGGATGGTACATTAGCACAGGTTCACCCACACAACACATAGCAAGCTAGAGAAGATTAATCGACTATATGAAGCGAAAGCACTTGACAGTCTTCCCATGTGTCCTCGAGAACGTTTGGTCATCTATAGAAATACAACCGGCTTGTCCTTTGCTGCATAAAGCATTGGGCCACTTGCTGCATTCATTCTTACTATCTTTTGTTTATTCGTACTTTGTTTACTTGCTTTATCGAAAACCCCTAAAAATCCGTTTGCTAAGTATTTGCAGAGAATTCCTGAATCATACCACTAGCCAGCACCTTCTTCTCCTCGTTGGGTTCGACACTCTTACTTATCGAAAATACTGCGATACACCCCCTATACTTGTGGGTCATCAAGACTATTTTCCGCGCCGCTGTCGGGAGTGAAGCGCTATTGGAGAGTGGAACTGGTAAAGGAAACTTCTACTGTGAGTATTGTTTACTTCTGCTAGTTGCTTTATTTTCGTTATGGATAATTTGCTGAGTTTCTTATTTGGTAATGCTACTACCACTGCTACGGTAGTAGATAAGCCACCACCTGCTGAGAAAGATGTTTTCAAAATACCTACAAGAATTATTGATCGTGTTATGGATAACTACTATGTTGGGGATGGAATTGTCCATCCCGGTGATCATTTACTCTTTATACATGAATTATGCGGGTTGTTCAAGTGTGCAGGTATTACTACAGATCAAGTTAAGAAGAAGTTATTCTCATTATCACTAAAAGGAAGAGCTGAGGAATGGTATAAGCTACTGAAGAATGGTCAAGCTCTGGAATGGGAGGAAATAGTGCCTCTCTTTTATTCAAAGTTTTATCCTCCTAGTGAGATTCATAAAGATCGGAATCAAATATACAACTTTTGGCCTCTTGATGGAGAGAGTACAGCTCAAGCTTGGGGGAGATTGAAGTTACTGATGCTCAAACGTTCCATTCATGAGCTCCCCAACAATATTATTATCAATAACTTTTATGCAAGGCTCCCTCTACATGATAAAGATTTATTGGATGCTTCTTGCGCTAGATCATTCACTCGCATGGAAGAAGAAGCTAAATGGGATCTTCTGGACCGTATTCAAGACAATGCTGAAGCTTGGGAGAATGACAAAGGTAGAAAGTCAGGTATAAATTATGATTATGAATGCATTGAATCTTTTATGGGAACTGATGACTTTCAAGATATTAAAAATGCTTATGGTCTAGATTCTCAAGCTATTGCTTCTTATTTTAAGGCTTTTGCTTCCTATATTGAAGTGCCTAAAAAGAAGTGGAATAAGTATCATGAACCTTATAAAGATGTTGCTAAGAGTGTTCCTACAAGAAATACGGAAGTTTATACTGCTAATCATGTTTTACCTAAACCTTATATTGAGAAAATGCCTTTCCCAGTTAAGGTAAAGGAACATTCTATGATGGCTAGTATGGTAGATGAAAGTATGAATAAAGCTGTTGAACCTGATAAACAAATGGTTGATGAACCTATAATAGCAAATGTGAAAGACTTTGTCACCAAGTATGAAAAAGAGGGACACCCTATCCTTTGTAAGGATACCTCTAATATTGTTTCACTAAGTAGTGTTATGAGAGCTAGTATTCCCGTGTTTTCTGTTAGAATAAGTGATCATTGCTATGATGGTCCTTGTGATAGCTATATTGTTAAGTTTATGCATGATACTGAAAGTTACTATGAGAGACGGAAAAGTGTTCTTATGCTTCTCAATAATATCAAGTTTCCCCGTTTTATGCTGAAAGTTTTTATATTGCGCTTCTTTTGCCTTCTATTGCAAGTTGCCTCTGGTTTCAATAACTTGTTTGTTTACAAAATTCCCTTGCATAGGAAGTGGGTTAGACTTAAATGTGTGTATTTTTTGCGTCTTAATGCTCTCTTTCACCTCAATTCATATCCCTATGAGAGCTTCTTCAAAATTAGCATGCCCATCTTAATGGCTATAAAGAAAGAGCTTTATGGGAGACAACCCAATTTGTTTTTGTTTTTAGTTTGTTTTTGTTTATTTGAGTCTTGGAAGTTATTAATTCGGTAATAACCGCTCCTTATCCGTTTTGTTTGGTTTTTGTGTCAAGATCAACCTCTAATGAGAGAGAAGTAATATTTGGGGAAGTTGCTGTCCCGAAACAGATTTTTTGCGCTTCACCGTAAAAAATCGTGAGAGATCTTTGTATGTAGGATTGAGCTGTAATTTTTTGTGCTTCTGCCCCAGGCTGTTATTTAACTTTCGTTAGTTTTGAACTTTTTGATTTGAGCAACAGAAGATTTTCGAAAAAATTGATCTTTACCTGCTGGTCTGTTTTGACAGATTTTGCCACTCTTGCATTTGCTTCTTTATTCGATTTTCTTTTTGAATTCTTTTTGGGTTTTCAGAAGGAGTTACTACAGTAGCTTTTGTTTTGATGGTTTTCAGTTGAAGTTAGACTCAAAAGGTTTTACCACTTCACTTATACTAATGTTGCTAATGAGAACTGTGTGAAGTTTTGTGTGGAAGAAATTTCCAGAAAGTGGAGATAATGGTGTAATAAGGAAAAGAAGGGTTTTATGACTCAAGTAATAAGTGTATGAAGATGAAGATACTGATGTTATTCAATTGGTGACTTCGGAAGAATCTACTAGATACCAAATTCAAAGACCTGCAGAGTCCGTTTTCAAATAGGTAACAGTTCTGGTAAGAAAAGTTCCGCGAAAATACAATCCAACTATATTTTTGCAGTTTTTAGTCAATAAGGAAAGCTACGAAGCGAAAAAGGGACGGAAATGGAGCCAGGGTGGCTCACACCACCCTGTGGCATGGGCCCACCCCTGTCCACGCCACCAGGTGGTGAGGACACCCCAGACACCGCCTCCGACCCGTTTTCACCCAGTACCCTCCTTTTGATATGAAACTTCGTAATATATAATCCCCCGGATCCCCCGAGGTTCGTATATCGTGTTTTCATCGTGTTTTTGTTTCGATCTGTTTCTGCCAGGTAGAATCCCAAATTTGGAGCCACAATGTCTTCCTCTGGATCATCCAAGGGAGATTCCTTAGAAGATATCATCAACCCATACATGAGAGAATTGAAGATTCATCCCAAGGAGTTGTTGCTCGAAGGTGGCGAGGTCCGGATTAAAGAGGTTCAAGGCCCTAAAGGTGAAGGAAGTCTGGAGGACAGGATGGAAGCACTGGAGCAAGAAGTCTTTAGGTACAGGAAGATGGCGGAGTGCGAAGTGGATATCATCCATAAGATTTGTTCGGAACTCATCACCAAGCACCAAAAGGAGACTGTTGAACTCAAAGACGAAGTCTTCTCACTCCTCCAAACAACCAACAAACTGCAAGCATAGTTCTATGACGTTCAAAATCAAAACTGTGAGTATGAGGCTAGATTTAAACGCATGAGTGTTGCTGCAAGTTTCGGGATGTTGGAAACCACGATGTCCTTTGTTGATGGGAAGCCTTTACCCTGGAAGACGGACGAAGATCAGAAGACACCACCACCTAAGGAGTAATTCGTCATCAGGTTTGGCATCCCCTTGGTTTGTTCCAAGCTTGGGGGAGTGCCGCGGTATCACATCACTATCTTCTATCTTTTTACCTTATTAGTAGAGTCATATCATGAATAGAGAATTTATTATGTAGGATGGTTTGCATTATGGAAGTGTCCCCTCTCTCGTTAGATATGTATCCCTTGGTGTGAGTTTCTGTTATGGAATATTAATGAGAAGTTCTATCATCCATTATTTTTCATAGCTTATATTAGTTTTCAATTTGTGGTTATATGATTGATCTTGTTGTTAGTATTGGTATCACTTTGGGATCATTGAGTTAATTTAGTTGGTTTTGGCAAACCTGGCTCGGTCAGCAGCAACACTATTTTTGAGAGTTGAAAGAAAAGATAAAAGTACCTTTAAAGAAAAATAATTTCATCATCTTTCTTTCTTGATTTTCTCATAAGTTTAGTATTCTCTAGTTAAGATCTTTTGTGCTTCCAAGGAAGATTCCATGTTTGTCTTTATCACTTGTATGTTTGTTTTTTCCCTCAACTCTTATACTTGCTACCTAGCCTTTCTAGCCAAAAACCTGTACTGAGAGGGTATTCTTCTCATGCATCCACCTCTTTAAACCAAAACCCATGCCATTTGTGTCCACCATACCTACCTAGTAGCATTATTGCTATTCCAAGTAAATTCTTGTTTTATCTACCTCCCAAATTAAACTTGTTATGTGAAATTTGTGATTAAAGCTCTCACGAACTTGATGGCACACTTTACTTTCTTGCATTTAATAAATTTGAACCATTGGGTCCTTCTTTGTTGCGTATATGCTTGCGCTTTATGAGTTGAAGTTAGCCGAACCATGTATCATGGGGACCGCTTTCAACACTTCATTTGGTGCTTTGTACCTAGTTGATATCATGTTCTTTTGCTTATGGATCCCGGATTGTGAAATAAAAGTGGAACTTGTAAGATCATGGAGTTTATATGTGTGTTAGAGAAACGCCTGGGCCGCTAGCCTAAGCCATGCCTAATCATGGTGGAAACTTGCAGCATAACTATAGTGAGCATTCTATGAAGCATCCTCAATATAAACCTATGCAAATAGCAAATAAAAGGATCGCTGAGATGCTCACTGTCTGCTTGTCTTGTCATTTTGATTATGGGATAGCTCCTGTGTCATGTGCAAGGGGTACCCCGTTGGCGGTTCTCAATGATACGCATGTATTTACAATGACAAGAGCTTGCTCATGACTGAAGTTGAGTAGCATGAGGATCGGTACTCATAAGTAAGGGGCATGTGATTTCAACTTATAACTTATCAAGCATATCCTCTTAGTTGTGTCACTTTAACCTTAATCACCTAAAGATGCCTATGATAGGGGCAATGAGAGCTGAAAGCAAGTAAGTATCATAATTTTTGGGAGCTCTTTATGAGACTTGCAATCCCTGCTTCCGTCTTTGAAGGGCCTTTCTTTTACTTTGTAGTTGAGTCAGTAAACCTACTCCCTTCTATCTCAGCAAGTATTTTGAGTTGATGTGTTTCATTCATTCATATGTTGATTTATTCAATCATGTTTCTTATGTTCCTTGTTTTGCACATTGCTCTTATCCTGATGTTTACTACTTTGAAAGCTATCATTGAAAAACCAGTTATTTGTGAACTCCAGCAAATTATCAACTATTCTTCGACCAAGAGCTAAGTTTACCATTACCAATTATGATTCAATTTATGTATCTTTATTGTGTTTCCTTTACTTATTACAAGTTGAGTTATATAATAGTGAGTTGTCTTCTATTATGATCTATGTATTTGATGAATGTGATGCTTCTTGTCCATATTCTTTTATCGACTCTTCACTCCATAAACCTGAGGTCATGTTTATTGAGCTCCGCTTTGGGGACAAGCAAGTCTAAGCTTGGGGAGTTGATACGTCCATTTTGCATCACTATTCTATGTCTTAATTCACTATTATTCATTGATATATTTCGTATTGATAGGTGATACTTATGTTATTTCATCTATTTTTGCATGGTTGATGACTTTTGGAGCATGGACCGCTGCAGTCAGGATTCTGATGGAAAAGGTGCTGTTTGGAGGCAAAATTCGTGAAGATCAGAAAATCCGGGAAAATATACGGAAAATCCTATTTTTCCAGAAGACTAAGGATGCCAGAAGATGGAGTGGAGGTGGGCCCTGGGGCCCACACCCCCCCATGGCGCAGGCCTCAGATCACGCCTTAGAGGTGGTGTGGCCACACCGCCCACTCCAGCCTCTCCTGGGCGATATCATCCTCCAAAACCCTAAGACTGTGGAGCAACCACAGAAAGATTCCGCCGCCTCTGGGCGGAAAACACCAAGAGAGAAGATCTCTCCAGACAGACTTCTCACGGGGAATTCTTCCTGGAGAGGGAGATCGTCGCCATCAACACCACCATCAAGCTGGACTTCATCGGGATCATCATCATCATCATCATCACCATCATCACCATCAGCACCCTCATCACCATCTCCATATTGCTGTAACAATTGAGTTGAATCTTGCATAGTTCATAGGGGAAACTTTCCCGGTGTTGATTACTCTTTGTAGTTGATGCTATTGAGTGAACCATTGAATTATTGTTTATGTTCAGATTGTTATACATCATTATTTCATCTCTGATCATGATCCATATGATGTCTTGTGAGTAGTTCGTTTTGTTCTTGAGGACATGGGAGAAGTCTTGTTGTTAGTAGTGGAGTTGCGTTGAGAAAGATTCAATAGATTGTTATTTAAGTTGTGGTGTACTTCTTCTAGTGGTGTCATGTGAACGTCGACTACATGACACTTCACCTATATGGGCCTAGGGGAATGCATTGTGTATTTGGCTACTAATCGTAGGGGTTGCCGGAGTGACAGAAACCTGAACCCCCATTAGGAAACCATTGCACAAGGGACGTAAGGGTCTTAGAGTTTAAAGTTGTGGTTAGGTTTCTACCTTAATTACTTTCTTGTACTTACGGATGTTTGCAAGGGGTATAATCACAAGTATGTATTAGTCTTGGATGGGGTGGTACATTAGCACAGGTTCACCCACACAACACTTAGCAAGCTAAATAAGATTAATCAACTATATGAAGCGAAAGCACTTGACAGTCTTCCCATGTGTCCTCGAGAACGTTTGGTCATCTTAAGAAATACAACCGGCTTGTCCTTTGCTGCATAAAGGATTGGGCCACTTGCTGCATTTATTCCTACTGTCTTTTATTTACTCGTACTTTGTTTACTTGCTTTATCGAAAACCCCTAAAAATCCGTTTGCTAAGTATTTGCAGAGAAATCCTGATCCATACCACTAGCCAGCACCTTCTGCTCCTTGTTGGGTTCGGCACTCTTACTTATCGAAAATACTGCAATACACCCCCTATACTTGTGGGTCATCACAGTGCCTCCCAAAGCCAAGGACCAATCACAGGTGGAGGCGTCATCACCGTGCTTGCCACTACCCTAGGCATCTACCTAGGTGAGTTGCAACCCGTGCTAGGTGAGTGACGTGGTTGTTTCTCCACTTTGAAAGTTTGTGGAATGCTCACTAGGAGAGGTGGTGTTTATTACCTGCATATTGCTGGAGCTAGGCGTCTCTACCCCGCTCCTATGCCTAATGTTCTTTTCTCTATCGAGGAAGGACGTTTGCTATATGACTTGCAGGTTGAGAGGATGCATAACCTCTATTTAAACCTCCGAGGAACAACTAGTAACCTCTCAACTCAATTGGCAAACTGGAGTAATGACTTTTTCCAGCCACCACAATGATTTGAAGGGATTGCAAAAGCCTAAGCTTTGGGAAGTTACCTCATGTATCTTTATTTGGCATTCATTAGCTTTTATTTATTTCGAGGTTGTGTTTTTAATTCAAGTTTATAAGCACTCGTGTTGGTTTCCCCAACACTTTATTTTTAGTTTTCTATATGCTTTCGAGATTTTCTAGCCGAGCTTTGCCGCCAATTTTCTATTCTTTAAACTCTCTCTCTTAAAAACCACAAGAAGATTTCTCCATTTTTCCTTATTTTCCTTCTTTCTTTTCTTTCTACCTTGAGGTTTTCATGTATTGCAGGAGAGTGATTGACTTTGAGTTTCCAAGAAGCAAATAAAAAAGGAAGAGAGAAGTGGAACCAAACATGGGAGGTATTTATTGAAAGCTTATTTCTAGAGACACTCAACGCTACTGAAAATGTTGATTGACTTGATAGCTCTCTTTAAAAGGATTTATTCGATTGAATTAATGTTTAGCGGTTTTTGTGAGCATGCCAAAGTTTGACTTGTTAATCATAAGAATGATATAGCTTTATGCGTGTCAAACTTCATGGGATGCCAACAACTCCGCTAACCTATGAACGATCTTCATGGAGGAAACTCCTAGATTTTGGCTATGAGTTGATTAAACACTTGTAATAGCAACGCTATAGCGGGTAAGATTCTTGGCACTCCCGGGTAGCTGTAATCATGATGGAATCACTCCTCTGGTTGTTATGAGTAATCATTATGAAAAAGGAACAAAAACCTTAGTGATGCCACGAGTGTCCATCACAACCTGATAAACTAATAAAAATCTATGGCATGCTCTCAATTACTAAAAAAACTGAAATTCTTGAAGGACAATGAATAGAAATGTAGTGCTTGAAAAGTCTTCATTTATTGATGTGGGAGAATTGAGTATGCTTTTCATGACAACTCTCACACTCTCAACTTACATGATTATACTTTTGTCATTCAAAAGCAAGCCTATGAATTGATTACATGACATGGAATAAAGTTTACTCATTTGAATCATCCATGTTAACAAAAACTTTGTTGCAATATAAGGATGCATAAAACCCGTATGATATGCTTGCCACTACTCTATCTATGCTGAAGTTTTTTAGATTTATGAAGTGGAGGAAACATGAGACTACCAATCATCAGTAAGATCAACATCTCGTTGTTTCAGTTTAAATGTTGAGTTCCTTTTTGATTTTGGTTTTCTTTCTCGAGGAAAATCAAGTTTAAGCTTAGGGAGGTTGATGGCTCTAAAATATAGTCATCCACGTCCACATTTAAACTGGATATTATTCATAATTTTGATGAAATATCTCTCTAACCCCTGCCACTAACGCCTAATATACAAAGGGGTATGCAATCCTTTATTTTTATATTTTTCCTACGCAGATAATGTTGTTTGAATATGGGAATCACTACATTAAATTCAAAGATATGAGATTTCCAATAACCAGAAGAAACCAGGAGCTTTGAAGTGGAGGTAGACGCTTTAACGACCAACTATACAACCGAAGCAAAATTCCGGTCGTATAGTTGGCGTCGCCACCGTTAGTTCAAACAGAACAACTTTTGTGAAGGGACCCCTATATAAAGAAGCCTCGGGCGACGAGAAAACAAGCAATCCACACCCAAAGTCTCTTCCATAGATCACCAGCCGCCTCCAGATCTCAAAACCCTTCTCCATCTCCATAGCCATATTCCACAACTTGTAATAGTATATCTCTTCTTCGATTGGCGACATTGTAAGACTATTGCTATTAATCACATGATTTTCATTACAATGTTTATGATTGTTGATCTCATCTCTATGTGTGAGTAATTCTCCTTGGTCTAAGGGCTTCGGCCTAGCCATGTAGCGTTTGTGCATGTTATTTATCATAGATGGGATCATGTATTAGTTTGTATGACATGATGATTATTGTATCCTCTCTTGCCTCAATCCAAGGACTTGTTAGGTACCCAAGACCCTGAGGGTTGAGCCAGGTATAGGGAGTATGAGTAATGACTGATCTGCAGGTTGGCAACCCCAGTGACAGAAGGGTAGTATGGCTGTATGTGAGGGATTTACTTGTGATTAACGGTGACATCACTATGCATATCATTAGTTCTCTTTCTTATATGGATGAGACTAGTAGGTTATTGATATAAGCAGTTGCAGAGGCAATAGCAATTATGTATGCACTATCCACATATAATTTATCTTGCTCTAACAATTACATGCATACTTTATCTTTATCGTTTATTCCCATCAGATGTTTTGCACAACTACAGGTGAAACCGAATGCCCTAGGCCCTCTCTCTCCATCATCGACAACAACAAAAAGATACAAACTATTGGTCCAGTAAAAACAGAAAAGGAATTCTAAAACTCCCGAAGGTCCGTTAAAGTAACTTCACTATGCATTCACTTCCCGAGGATTCGATAACCTAGGTCTACTAGGGAAAAAGAAGCTATATTACATCTGTAATCCGGATCGAAGGTATCAGCAAGTAGATGTCAAAAGAAGGATAAACTTAGAACTTTTCATTAACACCCACTTCGAAAATCATGGCTATCTAACACCGCACCGCTTCCTTGTTTTTCAAGAACTCTAGTTTTCTTCATTTTAGGTGTTGAGGTGATACCAATGCTCTCATAAGAATTGAATATTTTCATCTCATATCTCGACGGTAGTTCTCTTTTTTATCAAGTACTTGGGCCCATGGAACTAAAAAAATCCCATCTCAGCAATGTTGTCAATGTCTAACCAACTCGTAACCGAAATCTGAGATGAACTCAAGATCGTTCGTTGGCTAGAGGAGTTGTTAGTTCCATGAAGTTTGAGTACTCATAATTCTTTCTCAAATAAAGTATCTATTTTCAGTTGATTAAAACAGGTTTGGCATCTCCCACAAGCACTGTAAAAAGTTTGTTCCATCAAACAATTCTTTTCAAAAGGTATTCTCAAGTCAAACAATTAGGATGCGGGGTTGAGTACTACTAAGATTAAGCCCTTAAGACAAAAACATGGCACCAAAGTTGTCAAAAGACACTTTCTCTTGTTCTCAAAAGTTTGGAATTTAATCCAATGGGTTGTTTTTCTAATCGATCGTAATTGTCACAAGTCTAAACCAAAGTAGTGACATTAACCTTGAGATTACGTCCTAAAAGATAACAATCTAAGCGTGGAGTAGAACTCAAGTGCAACTGAATAGACACAATATGTTCATGACTAAACTTATAGCAAGATGGAAAATAGGAATGTGGTACCCACTCTTGCCTGCTAATCTCCCACTTGGGTTATCCCCTCGCGTTCGTCTCTATAGCTAAGTCACTAGGAGTGAATAAGCTACATAAAAAATTAATGAGAGCCAAGAGAACTTTGCACAAAACAAGATAAAAGCTAGTCTATTTTTTGGGGGTTTTCTTTTATCAATGCAAACTGAAAGTAAACATGCACTAGAATAAAAACAGACAAATCAAAATAAGAACAAAAAATATGAATGCAAAAGGTGGGGAGGAATTCAACCTCCCCAAGCTTAGAATCTTGGCCTATCTTGAATTAATTGTTGCCGCCATCACCAGGCGACGGCTGCTGGTATGGGAAGTAGGGATAGCAGCTCGGAAAGTTGGTTATGAAGGTGGTGAAGTATTGTGTGAGGTTGACGATGTTTGCGTTCACATCATGCAACGTATTTTCTACATTGTCGATGTGATGCACCACCTAGTCAAAATAACTCCTCGGGGCATAGTTGAATCCCAACTAAGGTGGAGGCATACCTTGTTGCTGGTACTGGGGAAAAGGTTCTTGATGATGATGATGCTGACCGTATTCATCTCATCCTGCTATGTTCCAGTCCCCTCCATCTTGCTCCTCATGCTGTTGGCCACCGGCTATGTGTTCCTAGTTGGGATGACCATCCGGGGGTGCAATCCTCCCTGAGGAGATCAATGCCCCTAGAACTCTTCCTCGTTGAGGACCCAATTTTGTTTACATGGCAAACCAAATGCTTGGATGAAAGGAAGCAAAACTTGGTGGAGATCACCATTAGGCCCAAAATAAAATTGATAAGCATGGAGGGAGCATTGGGGTCTATAGGCCCCATATATTTGGTGCTAGCCATGTGAATGTCATCCAGAATCTTACCGCCAGCCACATATCTCATGGGGCAGGACAAAATCGCTTGCGTAGGCGATCTATGTGATCTAGCCATCACAACGGATGTCACCCGAGGGAGCCGACCTTTGGCGGAGGAAGTGTTGCATGAGAAAAGCACCCAAATTTACCTTGTGCTCCATCTCAGGATGCAGAGCCATATATATTACACTTATATCAGGGCCTTCCATTGCCCTGATATCTCCTTTCCCAAAAATAGAATTCACCAAGAAGATGGTGAAGTAATGGATAGTGGGATTGTGGAAGGTGGTGCTCTTTTTGCGCAAATAATCGGTGTTCCTGTGAATAGAAATCTGATCCCAAGCATGTGTCACCTGTACGTGGACATTATCATTGATATCGAGCTCTCCCTCATGAGAGAACCCAAAACAATCACAAAATTTATAGAAAGAGATGTTGTGGGGTTGCCCATTGGGCACAAAACTTATAGTGGAATTATGCTCTTGGGCCTCAAGATCATCATGGAACGATGACAAGAACTCGTATGTGGCGATCTCGTAGGTGTCGATGGAGAGGTAGGAGAAAGGGACCATGCATGCTTGCTCGATCATCCCGTCGAAGTCCTCCAGCAAACCCTGGTGGGAGAGAAACTCACGGCTTACCCACTTATTAGTGGGTAAAACCTTGCGTTGGCTCACCCTCACATAGTCCTTGTTCATGGATGCTCTCAAGTTATCCACCTCCAAGCATTCGAGCCAGGAGGCCTAGTGGAGCCCGAGGCCCCTGCCATTCCCAAGCCCTTGCCCAAGCGGAAAATCCTCCCAATTGTTATGCATTGTGCTGTAAAATTTTCAAAGAAAACTATAGGCATCAAGTTTCTATCATACAAATAAATGATTATAGGCGGAAATTACAAATCCTAAAACGAGGAATCAAAAATAATCTCAAAATATGATGAACTCATCTAGATAGTCAATGTGAGGAATTCAACCATAGATTTCATAAAATAAAGTGTGGATCGGATGAGAAACTTACCAATGTGAAGATTCCCGCACCCAAAAACACGAAATCAGTGAAGAATCAAAGGTTCTAGAGGATTAGGGTTTGAGGTGGAGAGATAAAGATAAAGAAAGAATGAGGAAGGAAGAAGAAAGGGGTTGGCTGTGAGCTAGCCGCTGGTGGTCTTTACCTAGCGATGTAGTTAGTACGGGTGGGCAGTATGGGCACGTCCCACCCGTATCGGTGGTTGTCACTGTTGGATCAAGATTAGCGTTCCGGGATCAAACCTGGACGTCTGGTATGGGCAGACGGTACGGGCGCGTTCGGACCATACTAGTACTCCTTATTGTGGTAGTAAGGTTGGAGCAAATCATCGAAGTTCAGTACGGGTACCTCCGACCATATCAGTGCTCGTTAGGAGCGATGTGCTAAAAATAACTTACCGACATATTTCTCTTCAACGGTACGGGTGTGCGATACGATCACCTCCGGTTGTACTGCTGCTCATTACGCAGTCTGAACCCTATTTTATTCTTTCTTTAGCCTTTCTTTCACTTTTCTTTAAATTTCACGAAAGTATAAATCCTCTGCAAGTCTAAAAACTTGAACAAATTTATTAAGATACACAAAAATGATACAAAATAAAATTAAACAAAATAAAACTTTACTACTAAGAATGGGTTGACTCCCATTAAGCATTTTATTAAAGAGGGTTAGCTTATCAACCAACCTTCAAGTCATTAGCGTTTACCTCAAGCTGCCCTTCATTGATGGCATTTACCACTTGGATACGCTTAGGTGGTGGAATATATTTGTCACAATGCTCCTATTTCTTTGGAAAATAATGAACAATATGATCATCATAAATATTGAAAACAATCTTACCGCTAGAGCTATCAAAATTAGCACGCTCCAGTAGTGCTAAGAAAAGTTTTGCCAAGAATGATTGAAAGTTTGTCATCTTTGGGAACATCTAGTATGATAAAATTAGTGGGTATAACATGTTGGTAAATTCTAAGTAAAACATCTTCGATCATACCAACAGGTTGTTTAGTTGTCTTATCAGCCATTTGCAAAGTAATTGAGTTAGGAGAATACTCTCCAAGGTTCAACTTCTTGAATAGGGAATAAGGCATAACACTAATACCTTCTCCTAGGTCACAAAGAGCATTAAGGATATTAGTTTTTCCAATTGCATGAGAGATGGTTGGTATACCTAGGTCTCCAAGTTTAGCAGTCAGCTTGTCACCAAAGCTTGTCATTACTACTACAGTCTTAGTCACTAGGAGCTTGTCACTAATACCTTTCTATTAAGAATATCTCACATAAACTTTTTATAAGTAGGAACTTGAATAGCATCAGTTAGAGGAAGTTCTAAACAAAGACTTCCTAGGGCTTTGGCAAAAGAATCATAAATGGCTTTATCCGGTTCATACTAAACACAATTAGGATAATGAATTTTCTTTCTAGTGGGGTATTACATTTACCTTTTCCACTGGTTCAGCATCCTTTTTAGTTTTATTCTTCGCTGAAGGTTTTTTCTTATCGACACGTTATCACTTGAGGCGATAACCTGCTATTCTTGTTCCTTTCTAAGATTAGCCTCTTCTCTTGAGTCGACTGTCTCAACATCTGAATCATATTTTTTATGTTTATCTCCTGCATCTTCTTCTTATTATCTTTAGAAGCCTCATGCTCTCTTTTCTGAGCTTCGTAATCAATATCATCTTGAGGATCCACAAGGTCCTCTTCTTTTTGACTCATTTCTTGAGTCTCCTTTGCCTTGTGGGCTTGTTCTTTTTGATACCAAGGTGGCCCTGGGGTTCCTGTGTCTCTGTACCACGTCTAGTGACAATGTTAGTAGAAACAGTATTATAATTAAAATTACCTTGATCTAAGATAATAGCTTGAGTTTCAACTATCTGATCACATTGAGTTTTAACCATACTCAAGTATTTATCCAAATTCCTTGTGGCATGTCCTAAGTCATCAAAAACTTCAGTTAGGTCTTTTATGTTCTTTTCTTGAGTCATTAGATGTTTATAATACTTCTCAAGGAACTGATTTTGTTGATATCTAAACTTTTGCACCACAAGATTTATGACATCTTCTATAACATACGTTTGAAGAATATCTACTTTATTTTCTTCCACAAGTTCCACTACTATTGCTTTTTCTTCCATGGACTTTTTAACTTCGGGCATGAGTTCTTTGGGTATGTGAAACATACCTTATTGTGGTTCAACATCCTCAACTGCGTTGTATTGTTCATCGTTGAAGGATCTTACCTCAAAAAGCTTTATGCATTCTTGCAACGTCAAGTTGCTAATAGCTCCTCCTGCAGATAAGTCAATCATTTCTTTTGTATCTTCATTAAGCCCATTATAAAAATATCAGATAACTAAATACTCATGGAAACCATGGTTTGGGAATTTCATAATCATTCCATAAAATTTGTTCCATGCTTGCTAAAAGTTTTCTCCAATCGCTGGAAGAAAGCTTGTAATGATGCGTTTAATTTGCATGATTTTAGTAAACGAGCAATATTTATGCATAAATTCTCGGATGCAACCTTCCCACCTTTTTATAGTGTGATTGGATAATGATTATAACCAAGTAAAAGCATTATCTTTCAGAGACCAGCGAAAAAGTTGAAGGGGTACAAACTCTTGGTAGACTTGCTGGTTTAAGAGTAGCACAAAGGTCATAGACCTTCGTCAAATGATCACTACGGTCTTCCTCTTCTTTTCCTGCAAAAGCAATTTATTTCATAATACAAATTAGCTTAGGATATATTTCAAATTCCTGGCTTTTAAGATCAGGAAAAAGAATAGGCATTTTTCTTAAGTGCTTAGATGGATTCTCATATTCTTCCAATGGTAGCTGAGGCTCTTCGCCCCCCTGGGTGATGGTTAAGTCTGCCATCAAAGGAATCAAACTATTCACGTCTATAGTACGTGAGTTAGAAAATCTTTCAATAAATTATAGGCATCTTTCAGTTGGAATACGGTCAATATATGGAGGTAAATAAGTTCTTCCAAAACAAGTGGTACCTCTGTCTTCAACGGAGATCATGGATGGTGTCAACAATCACTAATGTCAAGAAATAACACTTGGCACTTAGCTACCCGGCAATGGTGCCAGAAAATAGCTTGATGGCATGCAGGTGTACAGGTTCGTCTGGGCATGTTTTAGCGGAAGTATTAATTCCAGTTTTTATATCGATCCCAATAAGGAGCCTAGGTAAGTGTCTTTGTGCGGTGTATCTGTCGCACTCAAGGTGTCACGTGTCTTGAGTGAATTGACTGCAATTGTTGAAGGTGGAAGGGGGTAAGTGAATAATAGAGAAAACTTATGTAAAAGAAGAAGCAAATATTAAATAACATAAAAGTAAAGGTTAGAAAAGTGTTCGAGGTTCCTGCAGATGAGAAGTTAGGCGTGGAAAGAAACAGTTCATGGTAATAGCGAAGGTGCCAGATGAATAAAATGGAATAAGTGATTGTGATGTTTCTTATTTAAAAGTGAGTAGGCAAGCAACCCATATACCGACTGAAAGTCCTCATGGCCAATTCTTCCCAGTCCTAGTGATCCATCTGCCCATTACCACAATAATGGTTAGCACATTAATTAAGTTCTTCCGACCAGATCAGCGCTTTAATTTTGATGGTTCCTTGTTGTCCTCGAGTAGTACTAGCTCCTCATTGATATCGGTCGTATCACTTGGGGGTTACCGATTCGCTAGCATACACGTTCATACCTATGAGATCTCTAGATCATGTTACCCTAGGCCCTTAAATTGGATAACAAGCATTAGGCAAACATAGATATTCATTCTCACAATTTAATAATCACTACAACAATCACAAATGGATGGAAACAAAGGAGGCAAAACACATCTTACCAATCCCCAACATCTCCCACGCCTATGGAGATTTACTCAGACATGAGAGGAAGATAGATAAAAGGCATAATTGTATTGCAAATAGAAATCATCTCAAAGTTACCGTAGCAAGCCACAATACCGTTCGAGGATCGAACTAAATACAAACTGAGGTAGATCAAAGTATCAAACCCAAATGTTACAAGTGCCAATCTCTCTCTCTCTCACTACGTACAAATGGGGATGATGGTGGAGTGAATGGTTTAGAGGCTAGGGATCATCGAAGAATGAGACGATGTTCTTCTCCTTCTCCGGATCTAATCTCTCCTCTTCTAGATGTGTTTGCGGCGGTTGTGTTGTGTTTTTCATCGTCTCCCCTTCACGAAAGTTGTTTGTATTGATATAGAAGAGCTGGCGACGGGTCGTACGGGCAGACGGTACGGGCACGTCCCAATCGTACTCGTGGTTGCTATGCGCTTGGAATGCCTCAAATGAAAGGGGCCCCAATTGGGGATTTGTTTCTTTAGATGTAATTAGCCCATAAATGCTATCAAATCTTCCAAAAATGATCATTCCCTGAAAACCATCACAAGAAACTAAGGTTTCGCTAGTTGCAATGTTAACATTAGTGAAAAGGATAAAATTTAGTGAAATCTGCCAATAAACAAAAGGAAAAACAATGATAAAAAGTGTTGAAATTTGAAGCTATCAATTGGTTTAAACTAAAAATTAATATGAAATCAATTGTAGCTGGAAATATATACTTTTGATGTTTAAAGTGTTTAGGAGTGAGCTTTGAATCTAGTGGTAAATTTGACCAAAGTTAAACACTAGGATTTTAAATTCAGGTCCCACTGATATGAAGTGTCAGTGCATTTGACTTGAGTGATTAGAAAATAAACATCTAAAACACAGCATCTATGAATCATGAGATAATACTTGAGTCAAACATGAACATTTGGATTCAGAATTGAGGTTTGAATATATTCAAACTAGAGTTCATTAGGATCACACATAGTACAAAAGCAAGATTGATATAACAAAAAATTAACCTTTATTCATATTGAGATAAATACAAAGTAAAAGGGCATCTATGCCCCCATGTCTGGTTTTGGTAATTAATTACAATCTCTATGGAATCATGTAGAAGAAGAAGATCAAGAGTGTCTTGAAGAAGATGATGGAGTTCATCATGGCTATCTTCAAGATATCATCAAGAAATGAAGGGAAAGCTCAAGGTGCGCCATCTCCAGAAGATCTCATGCTTGAAGGTTGCCATCCTCGGCGATCATGGAGTGATGAAGACAAGTTCAAAGAAGAGGTACCCCATGGAGTATGGGGAGCATTTCACAAGTATTCATCAACCAAGAGAAAGCAAGATCAATCAAGAAAGGTGTTCCATCTTGAGAAGGATAAGACGGTCTACATCAAGCTTGAGTGGAATGCTCAAGGCAAAGGTATGATTGTCAACACCCGGATTTTTAATCCCAGATGCTTGTTATGCCATACCTCGCAATCCCGGGATTACCATTTTTCCAAGACATAAAAGAATTGGTACCATAGTACATCATCCATTACAAACCATAATAAGGTCTTACAAATAAAGGATCTCATGATCCAGACTTAATACAAATCAAGCAGCGGAAAAGAAACGTAGTAGGGGCTCCATCTTCAGAGTCACAGGCAATGCTGATGATGGGAGATGATTCTAGTTGTCGTAGACCTCCTGCTGTCCATCATCCTGGTAGTCCTCCTCATAGTCTGGCCATGGGAATAGCCAGGGACAAAGCCATGAGTACTCTTTAAGTACTCGCAAACTATCACTAACAACTAAGGTAGTTCTAGTAGGAATCTTAAGCTCTAGGTTTATTTGCAAAAAGCCAGGTTTATCTAAAACTGAGTTTAGAAGTAAAGAAAACTAAATTAATGTTCTAAATCACTTAAGTGGGAACCTAGCTTTAATATCCACAACCCGGGTGTGGTCAAGTCAAAGTTATAGTTTACTCACAAGTCATTTTGAAAACATCTAATGACAGAACAGTATGGCCACTCCAACTGTCCATGACCACGGATGCGGCTATTCAAATAGTTTGACACTCTGTAGAGGTGGTACACTTTCACCACAAAATTCGATACATCCATCACGGATAACCCTGAATCATCATACTTAGTATGTGTATAATCAATCTTAACCTTTCAATTACACACTCTAGTATAGGCACCTCCCATATGAGCTTGGCCTCCCAGCCATGGCCATCTGCCATCCTGGGCACTGCATAGGTGGACATTCACATTCACGAGGTAGCCTCAGCTCAACCTCTTCCACGAGGGAACCCATACTAAGGCATATAAACTTCTAGTTAAGCCCTACCCAATTCAGGTATTGTGGTTGTACGGTAAAATTGGAATGGTATCGCATCCGAACCCAACCATCGGTTTTTATAAAAGGGCTAAGGCTCATGCCTCAACATTTTCATCATCCAATCCTTTAGTGTTTCTCAACACATGTCAAAACATTTCAATAGAATGAATCCTCATTCTAAGGTTTTCATAATCATTTCCACCAAGTATTCCCATCTAAAGTGATCAACTTTTATGCTTAGCACTAGCCACTAAAGTTGAGGGTATTCACTAATGAGGGGTGATAATCAAGTGTAACTATCCAACTCTAATCTCATGCCTTGGAATGACATCCAAGTATAAATAGTTAGGCCTAGTTTTATACTCTTTATGGTTTCTATACTATTTTTCCAATACTCACAAAGCACTAACTAAAAGTAAAGAACTTTGGTAAAGTAAAAGAATAAAGCTTGCAAGTAAAACTTGGGATTGGCATAATCAAAGTTGTATAACCAAAGCATGCCTATCTTGCTTAAGTTATCAAGTGGTCAAGTGTTAACTTGCATAGTTAACTTGTAGTGCTAGGCTTGCCTTGAGTAGTGCATTGGTTGAAGTTTTCTTCTTCTTCTGGGTAGTACTCCTCCTCCTCGTATCCCGGTCGGTACTATCATCTATAAATGAATACGAGGTACACAATCACCAAACAATACTTAACTACTTCTATTTAGCACACTAAGGCTTACACTTGATGATCTAGCATCATCACAATCATCACATGAAATAAAGACTTAATCTTGTTTATCTTATTTTAGAAAAGTAATTTCTACTCATTGAAACTACTTGATTTAATATTCTCCAATTAAAATATGGGATCATGTTGACACATGTCATCACCACATATTATAATACATGGGAATGTGATTTAAAGTGGTGGTCATATTTTATAAAGTTTAAGATTATCATTTAATAGAATTAAAGTGACTAGAAATGCCTATATAGCATTCTTTCGGTACTAGTCCAATGTCACTACATGTAAACCTAAATATATTTACATATTCAGATAGATCTTGTCAAATGTGATTTTTGAGAGTTGGAATCAACTCAAAAGCATTTATGGTTGATTTTTGAAAAATGTTTGAAGTTGGAAAAGTATTTGTCTTGTTGTTTTTACTATAGGTGATCTCTAACTCCAAATGATTTGAATCCAACGGGCTTGGATAGATAATTTAAATACCTTTCTAAAAAAATTAGAATTATGCAATTTGGTTCAGTGAAACTCTCTGAATTGATTTTTGAATCTACTGATAGAAACGGGTTTTAAGTAAAATGGAAAATAATTATTTGAATCTATAGGCCTGCGCGGGAAACTAACTGGGCCGGCCCAATCTGCACAGCGCGGCACAGCGGGCTACTGATAGGGGTGTCCCACTTCTGGCTCGTGGTTGATGTAGAGCTCGTTGGGAACCCCAAGAGGAAGGTATGATGAGCACAGCAGCAAGTTTTCCCTCAGTTATGAGACCAAGGTTTAATCGAACCAGTAGGAGCAAGGAAACACCCCAATGGTGTTACTAGCTGAGCTTTGGCAGGGCGCACTACCGGTGCTAGTAGCAACGTGGAGACCTTCACAACACAACCACAGAACTTTGTCCCCAACTTGCGATGAGGTTGTCAATCTCACCGTGTTTTGCGGAAAACAAAGGATTAAACGTATCGAATGGAAAGAAGTAAAAGTTTGCGGAAAGTAAACACAAAGCAGTAAAAGATTGTAGATTGTATGTAAATAAAAGGACCGGGATCCATAGTTCACTAGAGGTGGCTCTCCTTAGATAGATAACATGTTGGGTAAACAAATTACAGCGGGGCAATTGACAGACACGGAGAAAGCAGTACATGCATATACTAATCATCTTGACTCCTCTAAGACTTGATTGGTCATTACAACATAATACATAGACCGCCATCCAACTACATCTATGAATAATAATCCATCTTCAGGTTATCATCCGAACCCCCTCCAGTATTAAGTTGCAAGCAACAGATTATTGCTTTACGAACTGCATGTAAAGTAAACAATACAATTGTTCTATGAACAAAGGATTGTTGTTTTCTCCCTAGTAGCAACAGCACATCTAGTACCTTAGAGATTTATGTCACTTCCCCAGATTACCAGAGGCATGAACACACTATCGAGCATAAATACTAACTCTTGGAGTTGCTAGCATCTACTTGGCCAAGATAGCTACTAACAACAGAAAGCATGCAAGATCTCAAATAACAAAGACATGATAGAATCAATAATCAATCTGAAATAGCATCGCAATATCCATCGGATCCCCGCAAACACAACATGTATGGATTACAAATAGATAATCTTGATCATGAACGGAGCTCACAAGATCTAAACATGAAAGCACAAAGGAGGAGAAACCAGCCATCTAGCTACTACATGGATTCGTAGTCCAAGGATGAACTACTCATGCATCACACCGGAGGCCGAGGGGGTGTCAGGAGCCACCACACCACCCCCTGGCGCGTGCCAGGCTTGGCCGCGCGGCCAGGTGGTGTGGCCGGCCCCTGGCCCCTCTCTGTCTCGTATTCTGGCACTTGATCCCTTCCGGAAAAATAGGCACTTTGGCTTTTGTCCCGTCCAATTCCGAGAATATTCATTTTCTGACTTTGTTGGAACCAAAAACAGCAGAAAACAGGTAGTTGGCACTGTGGCTCTTGTTAATAGGTTAGTCCAAGAAATCATATGAAAAGTACTCCAAAGTTGGAACAAAACACAAGAAAGTGGATAAAACTAAGCATGGAACATCAAAAATTATAGATACATTTGCAATGTATCAACATCCCCAAGCTTAACTCCTGCTCGTCCTCGAGTAGGTAAGTGATAAAAAGAAATAATTTTTGAGGTGACATGCACCATCAAAGATTTGATCAAAGTATTTGCAAAACATTCAAAGCTGGGATCATAGTACTTCAATCATAACATGAAAGACAAAGTTCTAGCAATAAGCAAAGAAACTATGATGCAACATGAAAAGGCACAAATAAAAGATTCATGAATAGCAATGCTTTGCAAGACGTTTGTTTGTTTCACCTAAAGAAAACATAGCATAAAAGTATTCAGCTTGTCCCTCAATAGAGTAGCAAATATAAATGCATAGGACACCTTCAAAGTTCATAAGAGTGACTAGATACAATAGTTTCAAACAAGCAATAACAAGTCATGCATAAATCCACTAGTCTTGGGACAATGCACATAGAACTAAGAATGGCCACTATGCTCTCAAAGTAGGTTCATAAAGATAGAAGGTGGAGACTCAATATAATGGTGGAAGAAAGGCCTTTTGTAAAAGGAAGTAGGGATTCAAGTCTCATAAAGAGCTTCCAAAAATTATGATACTTAAAGCTTTCAGCTCTCATTGCCCCTATCATAAGCATCTTGAAGTGATTAAGGTTAAAGTGAACAAACTATGGTGTACATGCTTGACGAAGTATAAGTCAGAAATCTCATGTCCCTTGTATACGAGGGTCGCTCCTCATGCTACTCAAGTTTAGTCACCGGTAAGTTCTTGTCATTGTAAGTACATGTGTATCATTGAGAACCGCCAACGGGGTACCCCTTGCCCGATGATACGGAAGAATCCCCATATCAAAATGACAAGGCAAGCAGACAACGAGCATCTCAGCATTCTTCTTATTTACCATGGGAATATGGTGCTTTTTTCTCTCTTTCCTCTTTAAATAGTATCTCTTTTTTTTCTTTTTCTCTTTTCTCAATGTAGGACTCTTTTTTTATAAGAAGAATGCTTCATAGACAGCTCATTATGGTTATGCTGCAGGTTTCCACCATGTCAGCATGGATTAGACCAAATGACCCAGCGTTTCTCTAACACATATACATAACTCCATGGACTTACAAGCTCCCCTTTCATTTCACACAGACGACATACATATACAAAAGAGCATGATATCAACTAGGTACAAGTACCAAGTGCAATGTTGAAAGCGTTCCCCATGAAAGCATGGTTCTGCTAATTCCCAACAAATAAGTGCAAGCATATACAACATAGAAGACACAATGGTTTAAGTTTATTAAGGGAAAGTAAAGTAAAGTGTGCCATCAAGTTCGTGAGAGCTTTAATCACTAGTTTTCTCATAACAAGTGGAAGGTAAACAAAAGCATGAATATACTTGTAATAGCATAAGCTAGTAGGTAGGTATGGTGGACTCTTTGGAATAACTTGGTTTAGGGAGTTGGATGCATGAGTGGAACTCATACTTGGTGGTGGAGGCTAGCAAAAGACTGGGAGCGACAAACTAAGAGAGCAATAATGGCCATAATCATGCAGAGCGACAAAACATCATTAATCAAAGCATAAAGTGATACTACAAGTTGAAAACTAAAGGATCATAAAGGCTATGGTGACTTGAGATAGTCATAACATGGTGTGAGCATGTGCCAAGTCAACCCAAATAAAGCATCAAAGGAGAATACCACTATACTATGCTTTAATATGCTAAAACAACGCATGATTCATCCAAGGCACATTAAGCAATATCAATTGTTTATAACAAGTCATGCTACAACAAAGAATACTAAGCATAAAGCCAAAACAATATCAAGCATGGCATGACAAAGCATAGGCCACAGTCAAAAACGAGCTCTTTTTACCACATAAGCATGAACTTTCCTACTCTTTTCCAAACCAAACCAAACCAAACTATTTGCAAACCAAAGTTTAAAAGAGGGGGTCCAACCAATTTATTCAGAAAACTAAGCAAACCAAAGCAAACGAAAACCAAAAAAAACGAAAAAAAGACGCTCCAAGGAAAACACAATTGTGCATGAAACAATAAAAATGAAGTGTTTGGAAGAAACCTGGAATTTTTATTGATGAAGAAGGGGAATGCCTTGGGCATCCCCAAGCTTTGATGCTTGTACTTCTTGGATATTTCTTGGGGTGACACGCGTGGCATCCCCAAGCTTGAGCGTTATTCCATCCTTCATCTCATTACTCATTCCTTCCATACACCTGAAATTTTTCCTTCATACAAAACTTCACACAATCTCATTAGCAACATTAGTGCACTTAAGATAAATAAGTCTCAAGATTCAGTTCTAACACCAAATAAACTTCCATTGGAACACTAGCTACTATAGCACTTCCCCCAAAAAGCTCAATTCCCCAAAAGAACTCAAGAAGGAACCTACAAGAAGCAAATGCAGAAAATGGCAGAAATCTGTCAAAACAGACCAGCAGGTAAAGACAAAAATTTTCGAAGACCTTCTGTTGCTCAAATAAAAAAGTGTTGAACTAACGAAAGTTAGATAACAACCTGGGGCATAAGAACAAACAATTACAGCTCAATCCGACGTACAGATCTCCCTCAGGAATTTTTACGGTGAAGCACAGAAATGTGTTTCGGGACAGCAACTTTTCCAATCATTACTTCACTCTCATTAGAGGTTACTCTTGGCACAAAAAGCATATAAAAGGATAAGGAGAGGTTATTATAGAGTTAATAACTTCCAAGACTCATCTAAAACTCTTGGGTTATCTCCCGACAAGTACTTTTCTTTAACGCCTTTAAGTTAGGCATGAAAATTTGAGAAAATGCTCTTAAAGGAAATATGAATTGAAGTAAAAGAGAGCATGAAGAAGCAAATTCAAAACACATTTAAGTCTAACCCACTTCCTATGCATAGGAATCTTGTATGCAAATAAATGCACAAAGAACAAAGTGACAGGCATAGGAAGATAAAACAAAAGTAACTTCAAAACTTTCAGCACATAGAGAGGTGTTTCATTACCATAAAAACTTCTACAACCATATTTTCCTCTCTCATAATAATTTTCAGTAGCCTCATGAATAAACTCAACAATATAACTATCACATAAGGCATGCTTTTCATGATCTACAAGCACTAGAGCTTTATTATAAACATTTTCAAAAGAATCGTCGGGAACATAACATTCACCCTCCTTTGATAAGCATGGGGGACAATCAAATAATGTAAGTGATAAAGAGTTACTCTCATTAGAAGGTAGGCATGGGTAGATCCATTCTTCCTCCTTTTGTCCATCACTCTCCTCCTCTTTTTCATCTAATGAGCTTTCAGGTTCAGCAATTTCTTCTTCCATGGAGGTTCTAGCAGGCGGTGGTTCCTCTATTACCTTAGCAGTCATAAAATTGTTCCCAAATAGGAAACTGAGTGAGCTATCCATAATGAAATAGTGATTGGAGCAGAGCTAGTCATAAAGGCAACTTAAGAAAGGAACTAATTTTTTTGTGTTTTTGAAGAACAAAACAAGCAAACAAAGCAAAACAAAAACAACAAAGTAAAGAGATTGGTTATGAGGGACTCCCCTTGTGAAGATATCCTTGACTCCTCGGCAATGGCACCATAAAAATCTTTGCTAGCTCGTGGTTTATGTAGAGCTCGTTGGGAACCCCAAGAGGAAGGTATGATGAGCACAGCAGCAAGTTTTCCCTCAGTTATGAGATCAAGGTTTAATCGAACCAGTAGGAGCAAGGAAACACCCCAATGGTGTTACTAGCTGAGCTTTGGCAGGGCGCACTACCGATGCTAGTAGCAACGTGGAGACCTGCACAACACAACCACAGAACTTTGTCCCCAACTTGCGATGAGGTTGTCAATCTCACCGTGTTTTGCAGAAAACAAAGGATTAAACATATCGAATGGAAAGAAGTAAAAGTTTGCAGAAAGTAAACACAAAGTAGTAAAAGATTGTAGATTGTATGTAAAGAAAAGGATCGGGATCCATAGTTCACTAGAGGTGGCTCTCCTTAGATAGATAACATGCTGGGTAAACAAATTACAGCGGGGCAATTGACAAACACGGAGAAAGCAATACATGCATATACTAATCATCTTGACTCCTATGAGACTTGATTGGGCATTACAACATAATACATAGACCGCCATCCAACTGCATCTATGACTAATAATCCACCTTCAGGTTATCATCCGAACCCCCTCCAGTATTAAGTTGCAAGCAATAGATTATTGCTTTATGAACTGCGTGTAAAGTAAACAATACAATTGTTCTATGAACAAAGGATCGTTGTTTTCTCCCTAGTAGCAACAGCACATCTAGTACCTTAGAGATTTCTGTCACTTCCCAGTTACGGAGGCATGAACCCACTATCGAGCATAAATACTAACTCTTGGAGTTGCTAGCATCTACTTGGCCAAGATAGCTACTAACAACGGAAAGCATGCAAGATCTCAAATAACAAAGACATGATAGAATCAATAATCAATCTGAAATAGCATCTCAATATCCATCGGATCCCCACAAACACAACATGTATGGATTAAAATAGATGATCTTGATCATGAACGGAGCTCACAAGATCTAAACATGAAAGCACAAAGGAGGAGAAACCAACCATCTAGCTACTACATGGATCCGTAGTCCAAGTATGAACTACTCACGCATCACACTGGAGGCTTGCATGGTGATGAAGAAGGCCTCCAGGGTGAATTCCCCTCTCCGGCAGGGTGCCGAGAAGAGCTTCAGATCCCTCCCAATCTAGGGATGGAGATGATGGTGGCTACAGACTCTTTCATGGATTTTTGATCGGGTACCTAGGGTTTTCGTCCCGAGGGCAACTTATAGGCGGAAGGAGAGGCCGAGGGGGTGCCGGGAGCCACCACACCACCTGGCGGGCCAGCCTGGCCACTGGCCAGGTGGTGTGGCCGGCCCCTGGCCCCTCTCCGTCTCGTATTCTGGCACTTGATCCCTTTCGAAAAAATAGGCACTTTGGCTTTTGTCCCGTCCAATTCCGAGAATATTCATTTTTTGACTTTCCTGGAACAAAAAACAGCAGAAAATAGGTAGCTGGCACTGTGGCTCTTGTTAATAGGGTAGTCCAAGAAATCATATGAAAAGTACTCCAAAGTTGGAACAAAACACAAGAAAGTGGATAAAACTAAGCATGGAACATCAAAAATTATAGATACATTTGCAATGTATCACCCACTAGTCAGCGACTCAAACTATCTGAAACAGTATCGTGCAATCTAGGCCCTACGATTAGAACACGATCTAACGGCTGAGGTTCATTGTCGACGACGGACAGCTCCAGCTAGGTCTGAACCCTAACATGGCGGTAGGGGTCGTATGAGGCTCACCAGGGCTCCAGCTAGGATCAGCGATGGAGGCGAATGACGTGGTCGACGACGGTGGTTCGAACAGTTGTCGCGGCAGCTCCTGGGGTGGCTCCAATCGACGACGCCCTTCCTTCACTGCAGCAGCGGGCTCCACCTAAATTCCGGCAAAGCGGTGCTCGACTTGCTCCAGGGAAGGGTGTGGGAGGTGTGGTGAGGAGTGGGGAGTGAGGTGGTGTGGAGAATTGAGGCGGATAGGGCCTCTATTTATACACCAACAAGGAGACCGAGTGGGATGGGCTGGCTTCTCCGGCGACGGTGGTACAGTGAGCTAACGGCATGGCTGGGGGTAGGGGCGGTGCGGTGCTTCCTGGCGGTCATCGCGGGCTTAAAGGCGCGGCACGGGGTGGTCGAGGATGGTCGGGCGCGTGCGATGCTCTACGTGGAACCGGCGGTGTTCGAGACGACGCACGGGGGCTACGGGTCGGGCGGCAGCGAATGGTGGTGTCTGGGAGCTAGCTGGGGTTAAGGCGAGTCTGTGCATGCGAGGCGAGGCGCGTGCGAGCTGGTCGGCTGCGGCGCTCTGGCGCGTTCTCGGCACGGCGTAGAGATACTGGGCGCGGCAATGCTGGGGTGGTCCAGGGCCCGGCTATGGGCAAGGGCTGGACAGGGGGTGGCGATGGACAGTCGCCTGTATGGTGGTCGTCGTAGAAGATGGCGGCATGGCTCGGGCGAAGCCGTCTGTGGTCGACTGGCCTGGCTACAGGCACAAAGATATTGGAAATGGCAAGGGGGATGCGTGTCTGGTGCTGCTAGAGACTTGGGGAGACAGGGGGAGTGCAATGGGGGCATTTGGTCTAGTGATCAATGCTCCAAATAGTGAAGTTAGGCAGGATTTGATTAGTGTCTGCCAGGTGTTTGATTAAATGGCCGAAAGAATTTAAGATTGAAATTTTTGAATGAAATTTGGTGAGTGTTTTGATCTTATGCTTGGTAATCTCTGGTTGCTTGGGTTTGCCAAGGTGAATTGATTTGGGTGGTTTTTGCAAAAAAAAGTGATCTTACCATATGAACTAGATTCAAATTTGAACTGTCCTTTAAATTGATTTGGAAATAGCTTTTGTGAGTTTGTAAATTTTGCTTGTATTCATTTTTACTTGGTCTAGCAAGGGTGAAAAGAAATGGAATTGTTTCTGTTAGAAATTCTTTTCTAGGAACACTCAAAGTGGCCTAGTGGTTAACTTTGGTCAAAATGACCATTTGCTTAATTGATTTATATTTGATTTCTTTTTCTTTGGATTTTTGTTTGTAATTGGCCTAGATGATGTAGCATTCATCTTTAAACCATTTCTCATCATTTGTAGCAATCAAACATAGCAAATGCACTCATTCATACACTAATGCAAATCACACATGCATTCATATAGATTTTTGGAATAAAAGTTTTTGTTAACCCTAATTTTGGGTGATTAGAACTTGATAATCTTGATTAGTATTTTTGGGGTGTTAGAATGATCTTGATAGGTTTTCTATTTTACCGGTCTCTTGTAGTGTTGGGAGAACAGGTTTAGGATAGATAACCGTACAATCAAGAGGGGCTCTCGAGTGGGTGACTCGATCGCATCCTTCAGAGAGAGCTCAAACCTTTGCATTCTTGCATCATATTTCTTGGTTGTTGTTTGGATCTTGTCCATGTGAGTATCTAAAGCTTGTGGTTATCATCATAAAAAGCTCTAGTTCATCAAAAACAAATTTTCCTGATATATATTATTGCATTTTTTATCTTGCAGTTTTTTAGGATCCACACCTTGGGAGATATATCACATATATATTCATGATATTTTCTCCCTAGGTGATACCCAATATTTCTACAAATCGTTGTCTTTCCAACAAAATTGGTTTCATCTCGTTTGGAGTTCGGATGCGAAAGTTATGACAGTTTTAGTTTGGAGGTTTTCCTGACCAGTAGTTCTAACGAGCCACCGGTAGTACCGCTAGAGCATTTTTGCCGCCAATAGTACCGGGGGAAGTAACGAGGCCACTTCTGCTCATCCTGGGTGCAATTCTGGAGCCTCTGTGTTTGGTGAGTTATATTTGACGGAAGTTTGATCAGAACTTTGGGCAGTAGTACCGTCCTAGGTGGAAGTATCGTTGATCCGCCGGAAGTACCGCTCAGGCACTTTGCCTCCGGTAGTACCGGGAGATGTACCAGGCTAACTTCCACTCATCCTGGTTCCAGGTCAGTATCCTCTCTGTTTGGTGATTGCTATTTGACGGAACTTTTGGTCGGAAGTAAAGGCGATGGTACCGTCCGTGTCGGTAGTACCAGGGCAGTAACAAAAGTTCCGACCATGATCTTTTTCTCACTTTCACCCATTGTGTTTTGACTATTGGCTGGGTGCCAGTGGTAGTTCCGGCCACCCACCGGTAGTACCGGCCAGGGTCACGTTTTGACTCAAACAGTTAGATCTAGGAGTCCTTTAAAAGGGGGTCCTCTTCCCATTCGTGGGTACAAACTAAAATGAGAAAATCACCCTAACACTAAAGCATCTACACTTTGTCTTGTTCTTCTCATCTTCACTCTATTCTTCATCTTATCTCCTTCATTCCTGCAAGCAAACATAGACACAGAAAGTAACCTATCAGGATTAAAATGTTGGATTCACCTAGGTGAATCCATTTCAATGTAGAATCCATAGTTAAAGCTTAGTAACTTGTCCTAAACCTTATTAGCTTGAGGAAGAAAAACTCAAGAACAATAGATAGTATAGTCCATTAATCCGATGCTCAAACCCGATGCTCAAACCATCTTGAACATAGTCCATTAATCAAAGTAGCCAATAATAACCTGTACAAACTCATAGGAAAGATTCTAGAACCAAACCATAGTGTAGCAGGAAAGAATTTCATCTTGTTCAAGCAATAAAAGTAAACCATTAGGATTGTCTCTAAAGCAAAAGTAAATAGTTTAACCAAACAACATCCTCAAGCCATGGATTCTGTGAAGAACAGAACAAATCTAGAAAGTTAAAGAGGAAATAAACTAACAAGTTTTCCAATACAAAGTCAGAATAGAAGGATCTAAGCTTAACCATCCAAAAGAATGTAAGTTTAGACCACAACTTAATATGAACTCAACTGTAGCTGGAAATTAGAACAACTATTAATCAAAATATAGCACAACAAGTATCAGTAAGATCCAACCAAATAGAATTGCAAGGAGTCATAGAACAAATAAAACTTAAAATAACCAACAATAATCAAATTAACACTTGTCAATGTCCAAGACCAGGATAGGACAAGAATGAAACTGACATGACCAATTAGACGATAGGACAAGAACTACCCAATAGAGATTGCAGTTAGAGGAAAACAGACACCTTCACCTAATGTACTCACACATTTAAGAACAATCAACCTTTAGACATTATTAAACAGGAAACTATTAAACCTTGAGCACTAATTTAACTTTTGCTCCAATTGCAACATCCACTAAGTAGAAACTCCAATGAGTTCTAGTAGCAGGCATTGCCGCTAGAGCAAAAGATTTCACTAAACCAAATACTTAATAAGAAACTAATAATAAAGAAACATCTACAACAATTCATAATAGTTAAGAGTAACCATTGACAAGTGACACTATCAGAAGTTCAAGTGGATTCAAAACAAATCACCTCAAGTTAATTAAGCAACTAAATATATAAACATGAAATTGAGTTGTAGATTTTGACTGCAAGTTAAGATAGAGCCAATGTGTGAATAACTAAGATTAAGACATGACCATAAGACCACATACTAATTGTCATAACACATAAATTAGGAAGATAACAGTGATCCTAATAATCACTAGCAATATTGATCCTGGAAATGCAAGGATCAATACTAATCACCCAAATCAACTAACTAAGACTATCACTAAAATCCTAGCACATGATACCTGACAGAGAACCTAGTTACAAAAGTTTAGAGGACAATAACTAAAAAACTAGACCATGTCGAGCAATAGAAAATAAACTAGCATATAGAACCTACCAGAAACATCTAGAATAATCTAGAACTCTAGAAAGGCCATTACTGAATTTAGATGGAGAGAAACCCTAGGAATTGGGGAAAATCCCCAAATTAAACCAGCAGTAGAACCAGTTGTAGAAATCCAAGGGGGAGAACCTACCTTTGGAAAGTGGGAGCCTAGCCCACCACTGACCGAGATAGGAAAGTAGAGGTTGAACACAGCGGTGACGGTGGCATGAAGAGTACCATGTAGGGAATCTCGACCTGTTGTGGCCACACCAACAGTAGGATATGCGTAGAGGGCGCACACCAGCGCCAGCTCAATGACAGGAATCGTCGGAGTTGCACTAGAGCCATAGAGGGAATCTCATCACTGAAACCCTAGTTAGGGTTAGGGTTGCAAGCAGCTGAGAGAGGGTGGGAGAGAGAAATCAATGGAGTAGAAAGGTAGAGTGAGGTGAGGCAAGTGTTTTAGTAGAAGCATGGTGGCGAGGGAGGCCGGAGCGAGGTGGCGGCTGTGCGATCGCCATCGCTGTCGCACGCGCGAGAGAGAGATGAGAGGGTGAGGGCGAGCGAGTGAGAGCGAGGGGAGGCGGTTTGGTTCGACCAGACCGGCTCGGGGGATGGTTTTGACCCAAGTAGTCTGACTAGTGGGCCCAACCTTAGGGGGTATCTTGGTAATTTCATAATTGGGCAAAACACTATAAAATGAATTGAACCCAAAATATCCCATAGAAAAATAAAGTAAAAATAACCTTGTGTGTAGAAAAATACAAGAACCCAAAAAGTATTATTATGACATTTTTCCAACACTTTGATTTGGTGTGAAAATAGTAATTTGAAAAAGGCCATTTTAAATATTCCTAATAGATAAAAATTGCTAATAAAATTATATACTAATATGTCAATCTAATTTTCATAGAGATATGAAAATACAGAGATAAATCTTATATTTGAAAATAAAATCAAAAATTAAAGTGAAATTCATAAAACCCTAAAAAGGGAAGAATTCACAAAAAGACATAGAAATTAAATAAAAAACAAATAAAGATTATAAATAAAGCACCGTAATAAAAATTAGTTCCAAATTGGGAACGATATCAGGATTTAACATTCTAATATTTCCCAAATTATTCAAATATACTTAAAGGAAAATTCCCAAAGACTTCAAAATAGGGGGAAACACTCTAAAAATTACTCCAAAAAATTCTAAAATGCCTGAGAACCAATTATAAACAATTAAATATTCATCTTAAATTATTTGCATATATATTGGTAAAGTGAATTTAGAATGAAAATATTTAAGATGAAAATTCTAAAGTAAAATATGTTTAAATCCGAAAACACATGTAAAAGAAATATAAAATACCTAATAAATAGGGGGAGGGAACAACCAATATAAATAAAACATTGCCTAGAACATTAGAACATGCATTTCGATTTTAAACATTGCACTTATCGGGCAACGATACTTCTTTTTATAACCTAAGGTTCAGGGTAATTTAGAACCTTGGGATTACCATAATTCAAAGTCATCAGGCAAGTTCACACTTGTATATCTTGTGACACCAAACTTGCATATTTTTGCAAGAGCAAGATCACATGTCTTTTGAATATTTTTCCAAAATACTTCCAAAAGGTGTCACTTACCTATTGCACATAAGAGAAAAACTATTTTTATAATAAATATGAACTATGGATTATCGGCTCATGGTAGTCAGAAAATCCAAAATTGGTGGACAGTGGAATCGTGGATGTTTTGTATGATTGAAGATCATGTGGTGGAGATTCCATTATATGGAAAAGATCATAGGATTAAGAACAAATGTAGTCAGTAATTCTTGCACAGTAGAAAAACGCGTTGACCATAAATTCTGTTGTGGCAGTTGTATCTTTGTCCTTTCGGATGTCCTCGTATGCTAAGTCAGGTTGTGATTCAAAGTAAAGATCAGCAGATGAGATTCTGTAATGTCCCTATTAAGTGTTGCGGAATAACGACTTCAGATATTAGAAGGGATGATAATTGAGCGTAGGTCTCTTGACTGAAACTTGTTACAAAGGGTGGACTACGGGGTCGTGGCGAAGGACAGTGATTGGCTTGGATCTTTAACTAAGCCTTTAACCAAGGAAGTTTAAACGGGAAGGCATAGTCTATTATGCACTCAGGCTTAAAATATATTTGTGAGAAAAGTAGTGTCCCTCTTGAGAGTGTATAAAACGTGACATGTTACTCCCTATCCTAGAAAAGAATTGCGAACATGGTAGGAAAGGGACCCCGTGAAGTTCTATACACGTGAAAACTAGCAAACATAGAATTTCAAATCTAGAACTTACATTTTCTAGAAACGATTCCGGAAAAAACTCAGCAGCCTAAGATTCATATCCACAGCAGTAGTTAGAGCATCATACAACCACCTTAGAACTTCTGAGTACACTTGTATTCAACCGTACCTTCTTAAAACCCTTGCTTAAGTACATCAAAGATGAAAGACTCATCCACTGAAGAAGAATCTACAGAGGGAGAGGTTTACTACGAGAAACCTGATCTCCCAGTTGGCATTGAAGGGGTAGATGGATAGAATTTGGAATAGGGGAGGAAAGCATAGAATTAGAAGAATAGTATTGCACACTTAGGATATTCGAACTAAGCAATTTAGATCTGTACGCAATAAAGTTGCAAAGCTCCTACGGTACTTGGTCGAGAAGTACAATTGACCCTCAAGATAGTGCTTTTAAAGTTGTTTGCTTCTGTGAACCCTTCCCAAAATTTGTGCCGCTCTTTTATGTGAATAAGGACTAAATAATTAGTTAGACCCGTAACGATTATATTGTACCACTTTGAGAGATGTAATATTTTTAAAAAAGGATTTTCATAAGTGTTATACCAACGAGTTATACACTACAACATGATGTATGTGGATCACGGCAACTACTGCACAATATTTAACGCTCACGATGCGCCAACAACAAGGCTGACCTGCCAAGGGACATGTCGCCAGCGTGTTGCGTCTAGGACGCCGAACGCATCCCGTGTGGAGCGGAGATGGCTTGAACGTGACAGACTCGGCATTTAACCACGACGAACTGAACTGCAAAGTGATTTGGGACACGCCGCTAGACGCGGTTTTCTCCCAAGCATGCCTAAAAAGGCTTTGGGACGTTGTTTGGCCAGCGCAACTCGAGATGCTTTAAGCATCCAATCTCCAAGCCAACGTTCACTTTTCTTGTGTGGCCACACGTGTGATCTATTTCTACAAAGTCGAGTGTCACCACGTGAAATGTGAATGAATACCGTCCAAACGAGGGGGCGGGTCCAGGCGTCCAGCTGCTGTGGCTGACTAAGCAAAATAATGCCCGAGATTGTTTGGACGTCACATGATTCTAATCTAGACATTTACATGACCTCACAACATGGCACTCACTCACTCACTCACACGGAGACATACTACTGAAGTGTCAGACGCTCAGATACCCTTTGCTCTGGAACCATCTGCCTGACCTGAACCGCATGAGCAGCCAAACTACGAGTTGACCCGTCAAGCATCGAGTAGTGGAATGAGGTTCCTCTAATGAACTCCAAAGAAAATAGCCCGATTTCCACATAGATGCAAAATTGTCTTAGCATTCAAAAGATAGAGTCGACGGCAGAGCCAGTACTCGTCGTTGTTGTGTTCGTCCAGGAAATTTTTGGTTCACCATGAAGTGTGATGGTTCCGCACCCTGGAGCTGGAGCGAAACACAGATCCTGCAAACATGCAGCGAGTCATGGACGATAATTTTGCAAGTCCCGCAATTCCGTGTCGAAAATACTGACGTACAGAGAGATCATTTTCCCACTAAACAAATGATTATCATGTTGGCTACCCCGTTCCTTCGGCGAAAGCCATCACGTACGTATGGACAGCATTGATAATTTACTCTACAAATGCATGGATGATGCTATAGTACGTAGGAGTACAAAGTTTCATCTGGAGTTGTTGGCTGCTTGTTGTTTATAGGAAAGCAAAACTGAGTTAACTATCTAAGCATGGAAGAATCTGCGGCTGCAGCCGTAGTGCGCTTGCCACTCCACTTGCTAATTTATTTGGGGTTGCTGGTTGTTCGGTTAAATATCGAAATGATTATCATGTTGGCTACTCCGCTTGCCACTCCACTATCACGGTTCTGAAGTGTGCTTCAGATAAGAAGATCGAAAGACAATGTGCTTCTGTGAACGTACTCTCGGGTAATTCGTTGTTGATATACTGTAACCGCATGCAAACGCTTACAATATACGGAGCATATATATAGCAATCAGTGGCGACATAACCTGTGTCGACTGTTTTAGTTTCAACGAGGTCGGCAGCACGAAATCGGGACCAGCTGATAACTTAGACAGCGACGCGCACGAGGGCCTGATCTGAGCCCAACCCGGTACATGTAAATTGCAACCCCGAACTTAGGCACTTATTAGGCATTCATAATCAACGAGTCAGTGTAGCTACCAAAACAACCGCTCAAACTTTATTCCGAGAGGGATCTCCTTTGAACCTTACGATCGAACCTAGTACCTTTGTGTTCGGAACAAAGTCTATTGCACCCTTCGAATTGAGATAACTCTGCATCACAAGACGTGGGCGATCTGAATTCGTATATCAACACGGTTGCAAAAGAAGATCCATGTACATAGTAGGAGCACTGTTCACCAATCTGATAGTAATAAGAATGCGGGTGTTGGTGATCACATAGTGAGTGAGTAGTGAGTGAGTAGGCTTTTAGACCTGGCTGTGTTGAGTTGTAGTCGAGTTCTTGTTCGCAAGGACTCTGACTTGCTTGTACTCTATTTCTACCTTCTATAAAAATATGATGCCCTATCGGCGCACTTTCGGAAAAAAAAATAGAATGACGTATATGAGTGATGTTGGAAATTACCTTTGGTGCCTGATTTCATGGATGAATATACGGAACAAATCAATTTTCTACCCCAAAACATGGAGAAATTATTGTTCCTATGCAGCTCACCCAAGTTGGGAAGTGGACTCTAAAGTTAAAGTAATTTACAAGCTTTAAACATATGAAAAAGTTGACGTTGCACATGTTGGTGTATTTTCCATGTGAAAAAAAATTCTACCCCAAAAGTTTTACATATGTTTTAATCTGAGAAAAGAAGAATCAGTGCTCTAAAAACCGGCCTTTTAGCACCAAAATTTTCTTTTCTCCACAGACCACAATATGTGTCTTTTTCAGTGAAAATTTACTTGCGCATACAGGGCATGCACATGTAGATGAGTTAGAATTATCCAGAAAACTGGGCATCTAAAATGTCTTTTTTACCGGTAGCATATGCGAAAGAACATGTGTGCCCCACGTGTGGTTTTAGTAATTATTGTATGGATTAATGTTTACAATGAGTTATATTTGTAGGTATTGTCCATAGGAAATGCTTGTAGACGCTATGTTGGTTTTAAAGTAAAAAGAAGAAGAAAGCAAAGAAGATTAAATGATGACCAAGGTAATATTCAAGAGAAGATCCAAATAATGGTATAGAGTTGAGCATATTGAAAGCATGTCTTGAAGAACAAGATTGAGTGTGCAATCATGGTTATCTTCATGACATATAATATTGAAAAAATAAAAATTGATTCAAGGTTGAGAAGTCAAGATTCAAGATGTGCCATCTCGAAGGGATCATTTTCTTCAAGCTTGCCGTCCTTATGGCGATCATGGATATTTGAGGATATGCCTAAGAGAGTCTATCCCTAGGAGTATAGGGGAGCAATTCACAAGTCTTCATCAAGCAAGCGTGAGCGAGCTTAATCCAGAAATATGTTCTAACTTGAGAAGTACAAGATCTTCATCATCAAGCTAAAGTAGAATATGCAGGGCAAAGGTATGATCTTGATAGGTTTTCTCTTTTATAGCCTCTTGTTGTTAGTTGGGGACCGGGTTATAGTATAGATATCCATACGATCAAGAGGAGCTCTCGAGTGAGTAACTTGATCGTATCACTCGGAGAGAGAGCATAAACCTTTGCATCCTTCACATCATATTTTTTGATTGTTATTCTAAATTCATCATTGTAAGGTTTTAGATCTTGTGGGTTTATCTTCAATGCAGATCAAGTTTATACAAAAGGGAATTCGTATGAAAAAGTTCTTGCATTTTTTTATCGGAGGTTTTGTCGCTTCATCACTTTTAGAGAGGTCAAACCTTTCACCTTTTAGTGTTATCCTAACTTGTTGTAATATGATGTTTATCTGCATAATATTTTAGATATTGTTGTTCTATTCGAAAAGATCCCCAAATCATCGAAATCAGAGTCCGAATACTCAAGTTATGACTATTCTCATTCTAATGTTTCTGCGAGTTTCCAGGGGCGAAAATTCTGACTTCGTCCCATGGAATTTCTGAGGGGTGGGGATTCTCGAAATCTTCGGCCAAATTTTTGAGGGGTGTAACTGCGTCACACCATGCAAGATGGGTGGTCTGGGTGCCTCGGAAAATTCCAAGGGGGTGGAAATTCTACTCCCGGGGCCAGAATTTCAGGGTTAAAATGGTTGCACCGGTCATATTTCATGGAGAACCTATAAAGGCCCCTTCTTTATCATTTGGAGGTTAGTTCTTCCATTATATGTTCTCCATTGTTGACTTTGAAGAGATTGTCCTATCTAACTCTCCCTCCAATGTTTCTTGCATCTTTTTGAGGTAAAGTGAGAGGAGATCTAGATCTACATTTTCACCATCAATCTCTACTCTAAGTGAGGGGACCTATTGGATTTAGATCTTGGAGTATTTTTTATTTCATCCATTATTCTTCCTCTCCTATCCCCCCTCCCCTAGCTTTTGTATCTTTGATGGAATTTGGAAATAAAGGACTTGAGCATTTGTGTTCTTGCCATTGCATTTGTTGCGTCGGTTTGAGTTCTCGGTGAGAATTTAGTTGGTGAAAAATTATGGGCTTATTACTCTTGGATTCTTGAAACCCAAGACGGTTAGAGAACCTCGAAATTCAATCTTGGTGGTGTAAAGCTTCGTGGTAATTCTTAGGAGGCTCCAATTAAATTGTGGAGATTGTCACAAGCTTGTGTAAAAATTCCGGTCACCACCTTCAAGGCCACCACTTAGTGGACCGTGTTCTCACCTTGGTGGTGCGCACACATGAGAATAATGTGAGCCTTTATGACATCGGTGAGTGGTATCCCTCTGCATCTTGAGGTGACACCTTTGTGGTGTTTTGTAAGTATTGTGATACCACTCCTCAAGATGAGCATATTGTGGCACTTGGGGAGCATTATACCGCCGCATCTCTCCAACATCTCCAACAGAGATTAGCTTTCTTGGAATTGAACTTCGTGATAAAATCACAGTCTTCACGTGCCTCGGTTATTTCTATACCCGAGCTCTTTACTCTGTGATAGCTTTCATGCTTAAAGATATATATCTTGCTATCACATAGTTGCTTGGCTTGTTTAGCATAACTTCTTGGTGCACATAGTTGAGCCTTAACATATTTAGGTTTTGTGCTTGATAAATTAAACGAAAGTTTTATTCCATATTTATTAGAGTCAAAACCTCAATAATTTCGAGTAGCTAGGATATTCATTCCCTCCTAGCGACATATGTATCCTTTCACTATGTTTTTGGATCACAAGTGAACCCGATAAAAGCGGTCCTTCTTTATGTTTTCCAATCATCTTGTTTTGCGCCTCCAATCTGATAAAGTTTATGTGATTTTTCATATATTTTCCAATTAATGAGACCTAATATTCCCTATATAATGGAGTACAAATTGTTTTGGTGGTAACTAGACATCAAGCATGGAATTGGACACCTGGTACGTGTTGGATTTGTGGTCAGGAAGTCCGATCTATTGTGCCTAGTTGTCTTCAACCTTGGCGAGGTGGTAGCGATCCCCTTAACAAGGATAAGAGTTATTTTCCTTCACTTCATTGACTGGATCTGACACTAAGGATGATTTTTTTTCCTGAAGTAACAGCATCCGCGCAAGTGTTTACTTTCTTGTGTTTGTTCAGGAAGATGGTAACTTAAACGTAGCTATTCGGTCACATCTTGTAATTAGCCTACCATTGTTGGTCATTTCATGTACTCTGCTTTTGAATAGTGTCTTTTGTCCTCGTTGTCTTTCATTTATTTAATAAATGATGGTTTTGTGCATCCTAGGATGCAAATACCGGGAGCTATCACCTTCCTTTCGAAAGATCGGCATTTCCTCCCACGGCGGTCTAGCTTGGTAGCGGTGCAAGGGAAGGTCGTGCTGGCTACGGTGAAGCTATTCCTTGCTCCCGAACATAGAACCCGCTTACCCACAATATATTCTTTTGAGGTGGAGGCGATTTATATCCCATTTCGAGGTTCCCTGCCACTACCTTCTCCATCAGCTAGTTAGCATTGTATCTTCTCATCCATCATCAAATCACATATGCACGACATCGTTCGTTGGAAACAGCAAATATAAACACAGTCAATATGATCTTATTCCGAACTTACCGAAAAACATTTCATTCAAGTATTAATAAATGAAGCAAAAGAAGCGTACTTTTGGGGATGCATAGCTTGCAAGTGGTCATATTTTCTTTCAAAAAATTGGTGGTGCATGTTTCGCCGATCCTCGGCAACAAAAATAAACTGGAATTGGCTACAGAGTATGGAGCATGACTGTGCTACAAATTTGACAACCACCCAATTAAGATCCTAGTTTTTGGCCATGATGAAATATTACATAGGGATGGTTTCGAGCTTCAACCAAATGATGTAAGGAAACAAAGCTAGATTCCTCACGTAGCCGAAGAGCAGTAGGATAGGGACGTAGAGAGATGTGGGCAGAAGGGCACATTTTGTGGGGCATGGGGACAATTCGTTTGAAGCTGAAAAATCCAACCCCAGAATTCAATCCTAGTCAATCAATCAGCTGATTGCATCCAGACCTAAACATTGTTGATCTTTGCTAAAGATGAGACAACCAGACAATGACCGGTTAAAAGCAGGGGCTGAACCTGAATCATTGGGGCTAGTGACTAATTCTTCCGGCCTATGGGAAGGTTGGAAATGGAGCATCTCACAGTGGACAGACAGTGCATTCAAGTCAAGGCATTGTCGATCTATTTAAACCTAGTCCCTGTCCCAATAGTGGTATGAACCTTACTACTCAAACTGGACATTCATTCTTTTTTTTTCTCCTTTATTGGTTTGAAACATAATCTGAACATCATTCATCAAAGTTTATTCCTGGAGAAAAGAATTCTGTGCTTGAATTTGACTCGTGCTTCGTGGAAATTGTTCATAATTCCTTAACACGAGATTTGGAAAGAGATCCAATCCAAGATTCCAAGGGAGCATCGATCACGGGTTTCACAATGCACAGGGTTGTGATCTTATTGACGGAGCATATGCGTGCACAGTCGAGACGTGCAGTTGCCCTGTCGAGCGGCCATAGCAGAAGAAGTTACGAAATGCCGACAGGTGAACGGAGCCACCACCGCACCGGCACATCGATCGGGTGTCCTAAACCACGTCGCCGTCACGGCACCACACACTCCCAGCCCCGATCAAGTGCCCCCGGCCAAGGCCAACTGCTTATAAACCCTTTCGTCTCCCTCATCCTTCCACCAACGCCGCTCGTCCCGTCCCCCTTCGGCCGGAGCAAGCAAGCTGCAGTGCAGGGCGTGAGCAATGGAGCTCGACGACGAGATGATGCCCTACTCTCCCTCCGCCGACTCGTCGCCGTCCTCCTCCGATCTCGACACCGAGGTAACTAACTGCTCGTCGATGCCAATTTTGGTGGATAAGTGCGGTTAGTTGCATTTGTGTTTGATGGAGTTGTTGGTTTGTTGTGTTGTGTTGGTAGTCGACGGGGTCCTTCTTCCCGGACCGGAGCACGACGCTGGGGACGCTGATGGGCGTGTCGGCGTTCGGCGGCGGCGGGGGGCAGCGGAGGTCGACGAGGGCGGCACCGGGGGACACGAACGAGAGGCCGACGCGGGCGGCGCAGGAGGAGGGACAGGGGAGGCGCGCGGGCGGGTGGCGGCGACGCAGGAGCCGGCGCGGGGTCGGCAGCTGGTGGCGGCTGTGCCGCGACGACACCGGTGGGCCGCCGACGAGGCTGGGCGAGTTCCTGGACATGGAGAGGCAGCTCGCCGGGGGCGACTTCCTGTGCGGCGGCGGCGGGCCACAGGTGCCGGAGGCGGCTTCCGTGGCGGCGACGGCGCTGTTCGAGGACGGGAGGGTACGGCCGCCGCAGCAGAGGGCCGCTCCGCCGCAGCAGCGAGGGGCAGACGGGTCGTCGTCGCTAGCCAGGCTCCCGGTGCTGCTCACCGGCATCTGCAGCGGCGGAGCGGGGTAGGGCCGGGCCGGAGCATCGCAATTAACTCTGTGTCCAGGGATGTTTACGTGAAAGCGGACTGGAGAATGCAGTTCTTTTTCCCGGCCTATTCCTTTATTCTTCTTTGTTAATTATTCCGCTTTGGTCCCTCTGGCCCAGTACAAAACTCGTCCGATGCTTCTCTCTTTTTTCCTGAACTTTTTCGCTCTGCTTTATCGCGCACAGGATTTGGGTAGAAAACAAACAGTCATAGTAATACTCTGACTGCCCAAATTTCAAATCGTGTAGTAAGTACTACTTCTGTAAAAACTTAAAGTTTACTTTGTCTTGTGCAGTACAACTCCACTTGTGTAAATATCGAAAGCAGAGAGAAAACTGTATGCAGGGCTGCAGTAGACAGATTAAAGTCCACTTGTATTCATCCGCGTCATTATTTCCTGCCGCCGTGTTCGCATCGCATGCGCCGCAGATTCGCGGCAGTACAGTGTATCAGCAGTACTCCTGTACAGCACGGCGCCGGAGCAATTCTGTCCGTGCACCCCGATTGGATCGCACGGGAGAATGATACGCCACGTCGCCGCCCGATCTGAGAGGCGAAACTCAATCTCGACGCCACCAGTGCAGACGTTGCCGATCCGGCGCGATCTGCATGGGTTGATCGGTCGCTCTCGGAATCAAGTTCAGAGCGGCGATCGTCGCGTCTCATCGTCGGTGCCACCACGCTCATCTCTGCCATGCCCGGTGACAACACCCACAAGGCAGAATGATGATGATGATGATGATGAGATATGTGTACCTGATGGAGGAGTTGCTTCCGGTTCGAAGCAAAGCTTTGGATTCCAGCAAGGGCCCATACACGAGCCAGCCAGCCAGAAGAAAAAGACGCGGCAGCTGCACATGACATGTTTATTAGCTAGCCTCACGACTTAAACGGGACACTGGTTCCAATAGTTGGAAGTCCTCGTATTCACGTGGGGGTGCTGGCCGGCTGCTATACCAAAATGTGAAGTCCTCATGGTTACATCGGGCATTACAATGAGGAGTTGACCTTGCAGTTTCCATCAGTAACTAGGTTTCGTGCGATTGGCTGTTTTGCGTTCAGAGAAACGCACCAGATCGATATGACGGCCAGATGGCCCTGGAGTAGGGGGAGAGAAATGCACGCCCAAAACAGACAGAATCCATTGCAAGCCGGGTTAACCACGTAATGCATCGCATGCTAATGATAATGATATAACAGCGGAAGAGTTGTCTTGGCAGTACAATACGACCGATTCCTTTTCCTGCCATTTTTTACAGGAAAGGATCGGCATCCGTCACACACGAATCATGATATATATCGGCGGCAAGTAAGGAAGCAGCAGGATGAATCATCAGGCCCATCGCAGCCCATACAAAACAAGGGCCACCAACCAAACCAGCCAGCCACGTCGGCCCCTTCAGTCGGTGCCGGCCTGGGGCAGGCTGGGGTGGGCGGAGAAGTATGCGAGTAGGCCGAGCAGGGGCGCGTTGATGTAGGTGGTGGGCTCGGACTGCTGGAAGACGGCCCGCGCGTCGGGAAAGTTGTCGCTGGTGTTGCTGGGCCCGCCCACCACGGCGCCCACGAGGAGGTTCGGGTTGGGCGCGCTGCTGGCGTAGTATGCCGCGCCGGCCTTGCAGCCGATCCGGGCCGGGTGCGCGGACACCGACGGCAGCGAGCTCCCGCGGTGGTGGATGCGCCTTGGGAACCGCGCGCCGTACCCCACCATGTACGACATCCGCAGCGGGTTGTCGCCCAGGATGTAGTCCACCTAGTATGTCAAAAAACAGCAGAACACGGCGAAGTGTCAGCGGACGCGGCGCGGGTTTTTTGCGGTGAGGATCGAACCTGGCGCTTGGCGACGCGGCGGAGCACGACCGGGGAGGCGGAGGAGCCGCCACAGGGGACGTGCACGTTGGCGTGGCTGAGGTAGTTGGAGTAGGCGAGCAGGAGGAAGGAGAGCGACGTCACGTGCTGCATGTTGCTGTTGCCCACCTTGAACAGGAGCCCGCCTGCATGTGTTGCGCGCACAAACATAGGTCCAAGAGTTCAGATAAGTAAGTTTCTCCACAGCGCTAACCAAGAGGTAAATCAAGGTATTACTAGTAGTAGCTTAGATCGAGTTTGTTAACCTGGGGAGTACTCGATCTGGGGGTGGTTGGAGATGCCGGGGAGGAGGGTGCAGATGAAGTTGTCGGCGTTCTCCCGGAAGGAAGTGAAGAACGCGTCCTTCCCCATCAACACCTCCTGAAGAACCAAGCAGTAAACCCCATCATTAGCGAGCCTAATTAACCGAGCACTTAATATTTCATTATCATAACTTGAAAATGACAGTGTGGTTTGGTTACGAGACCCGTGAGCGCACGCTACTGAAAAGTCAGTCGCCCACGGGCAGCGGCGCACTGCCCGATCCGCCCTGTTGTACAGCAGGGCACAGGACCCCGTGGGTAGACCAGACCAGACCACCGGACCAGGGCCCCTGATGACCGATGAGAGACAAACATGCTCGCCTGCTTTGATCCACTAACCAACCTATCATCACCGCCGGTACAGATAAAACTATGAACTAATCTTGCCAGGACGGGTTTATTAATCTATCCAGATAGAATCTGGGCACACGGTACGGTTCTCGGTAACGTGCTGTGCGAATCTAGGATATGCTCCGATTAGTCAATAATGTGGTACGTACACATGGTGTGTGTGTGTGTGTGTGTGTGTGAATCTAGTCGGGCATGTGACAATGTCATGAGTAGAGTGCCACGGTGTGCCATATGCTATCATGTGGACTTGTGGAGTAGTACCACACGACAGCCAAAGGGAACGGGGCGCTACCCACGTCGGATCAGAAAGTGCAGAGTGCCTTATTATTATTAGAATCATCGTGTCAGCTCACATGCTGATCTATCCGCCGAACAAGTAGGTTAGTACGACGGATAGAACAAAGGCATGTACTATGTCTCTGCGGCACACACGATAATGCGAGACCTAATCCAACATGGCGTGTCCGGATGGAAGGAGGGAATATATGGTGACATGACGTGCAACTCGCTTGCTAGTATAGCGTCACATGCTGTCGAGCCGGCCCCACATGTGCGCGCGAAAAGAGCCCAGAGCGCGCGTGCAAAAAGGTTCTCTCCCCATGGCCACCAGCGGTCTCGCCCATGCCGCTGTGGCACGAACTTTGCTACACGAGCACGGTGTACCTTCCAGCGTGTGCTACTAGCTACCAAGTCATTTGACATGATTAGCCATGGGAGTAATCACTGTCAGGGAGCCATATCTTGAGACATGGCGTGATGGCATTCACAGGCTGGCCTGGTGATAAAAGGCGGGAAGCGGCGACGTGAGGCGCATGTGCCCGCCCGTCGACCAACCAGACCAGTGTCCGGTCTTGTGTGTACGCAACCCCCCGAGCAGAGCAGCATCACGCAATGACACGAGAAGAGGCCAAGACGGGTCAGACATCCCTACATCCACGACGCACCTCCCTAGAGACTAGGGTACCTGGCTATAGGCCGGTGCAGCAACACAGCAGAGTGACGGCCATAGCTCGTCACCAGTGAGCAGTGCAGTGGTAACATGCATGTAACAAGTGTGCCGTGGTTACTTTTTTTACTACTAGTAGTAGTGTTTACCTTGGAGATGAGGATGTTGATCCCGGCGTGCTTGTTGTCCCAGCCGAACTCGTTGATGGACTCGCTGGCGCCGAGGGCCACCTCGTTCTTCTTGATGTAGTCGCGGTACACGCGCTGCCGCGACGCCTTGTGCAGCCACGCAGCGCCCCACAGCAGCTCGTCCTGGTACCCGTCGTAGTCGCAGTAGCAGGGGCACACCGCCGCGTGGAGGCTGCTGCTGTAGGCGCCGCGGTACTTGTCAGCGAACTCGAACACCTGATCCATGAGCAACACACCAAAACTCATCAGCCGAAATTGATCTCAACTCTACTTACCGCTAATGGAAAAACGTGTTAACTTTAACTTAGCAGAAGCAGTTTAGCTACTACTACTACTAATAAAAAAGGCTAGAGAGAGAGCGCTCGCTTTTGTCAGAAAGGAACGGCGAGTGACGGTAAATAGCACGGCTGCAGCGACGTGGCAGTACTGTCAAGCAGGGCATTTATCATGGACCGGCTTTAATGCACTTTCCGGAGTAGTGGATAGAAAAAAGAAAAAAAAGGGGAGTGGCTTACGGAGACTGCGCGGTCGAGGAGGCGCCTGGAGTAGGCGGGGTCGGCCTCGCGGAAGACGATGGAGCCGGCGGCCAGCGCGGCGGCGGTCTCGGCGGCGACGTCGGAGCCCGGGTGCGCGGGGTCCACCTTGTACACGGTGCGCGGGGTGTCCATGTCCTCGGGCCGCTCCCAGCACGAGTGGTCGCGGAACGCGTCGCCCACCTGCACGTACACCGTGTTGGGCGTCGCCGTCGCCTTCATCAGGTAGTCCGTCGCCCACCGCACCGCCGCCCGAGCCTCGCGCTCGTGCGGGCCGAAGTTCCGCCCGAAGTCGATCAGGCCCCACGACATGAGCGTCGCCGTGAACGCCATCGGGAAACCGAACTTCACGTTGTCGCCCGCGTCGTAGTAACCTCCCGTCAGGTCCACCTGCGTTGCAACAGCAATCAACCAGAGCGCCTAGCCAGTGCATTCTGACGGCGGTGTAAAGAGGAGACGGCCATTTATCTTATCTTACCCCGGCGGTGGCGCCGTCGTTGAGCGCGGAGTTGCGGCGCCAGCGGACGCGCTGGTCGGGAGGGAGGCGGCCGGAGCGCTGCCCCTCGAAGAAGAGGATGCTCTTGTGGAGGGCGTCGCCGTAGTCGTGCTGGGCCACGGCCGCCGTCGTGAGGAGCAGCAGCATTGCCGCGACCGCCTGCACTGCCTTCTTCGTCGCCATCGCAGCAACGACCGAACCAAGCTTGCTCCGCAGTATTGATGGTGGCAGTTTAGTTGGTTGGTGCTGTGTGTGCGACGGTTCGGACGCTGCTGGACACGCTGCTGCAGTGTAGAAGAGTGGTGGGGAGGATTTAATAGGGAGCACGGCGGGGGTGGCATGTGAGGCTGCGCCGGAAAGCGACATGAGATGCTGGGGCCGCAGCCAATACGGAGGCGACACGTACGCGTGGCAACGTTGCGGCGCACGGCGCGAGGGCCACGGCCGGGGTCGCCCTGCTTCGGTGCTACTGGTCCTTGTGAACGTGCTTCTAGTGCCAACGAATGGGCAATTCCTAATTTGGTGGCCGAAAAGTGGTGTACCAAACTCGCAAAAAAAAGTCTGGTTTGGGACCAATCGGTTTCAATGTTCATAAATTTCAATGGGTGACCCGATATCGATTTACACGCAAAGAAACAAAAAAATCGAGGAAAGAAGCAAAAGAAAATTTAAGACCTACTCCCTCCGTTCGGAAATATAAGACATTCTAGCTTTGTAAAACGAATGCATCTAGACATCTTTTAGTATATATAGGTTCACTCCAAACCTCTACGAATCTATACACTATAAGACGTTTAGATACATTCGATTCACAAAACTAAAACGTCTTATATTTCTGAACAGAGAGGGAGTAGATGGAATAATATTCACTGCTTTCCAGGTTTTCATGTAGATAAACCAAATCGACCACAATCCTAAACAAAGGACGACATAATGCATTAATAGAGCAACTAACATGGTAGCCGATCTAGTGGACCGTTTAAACTTAAAATGATTGTATGCGAGAGTATATCCTCCTCTCGCCCTTGTGTTATACCAAATTAAGTCTGGATTAGTGACAATTTGTTTGAATGTTCATAAATCTCAATGGGTGAACCTATTGATTTACAAACAAGGAAACAAAAATTCATAAGAAAGAAGCAAAAGAAAAATTAAGACATGTATGAAAATATATTCATCCTTCTGGATTTCCATGTAGATAGCCCAAATAACCCACGATCCTCGCAAAGGATGACATTATGCATTATTAGAGCTAGGCGATCTAGTGAACCATTTAAATTTAAAATGTTTGTATGCGACAGAATATAAATATATCCACCTCTTTCCCATGTGTTATATCAAGCTAGGTTTGGCTTGGAACCAACTGGTTTGAATGTTCATAAATCTCAATAGGTGAACCTGTCGATTCACGCACAAGGAAACAAAAACTCGAGAGAAAAAAACAACAACAAAGTCTAGACATGTATGAAAATATAGTCCCTTCTACCGGGTTTTCATAAAGAAAAACCAAATCACCTAACCTCCTCGAGAAAAGAGGACATTTTTCATTAGTAGAAGAACTAACATAGTAGCCTATCTAATGAATCATTTAAAATGCATCTATGCAAGAGAATCGAAATATATCCTCATCCACGCATGTGTCCTATCAAAACTAATTTCATAACTACTCCTTTTCTAGCATTTGAAAACAACCTAAACGGCCATATAAACCTAGAAGTAGAAGTAGCTTTTTGTGCAAGTCATTCATAACTACTCCTTTTTTAGTACTAGAAAATATCTAAACCATCATATAAACTCTGTAGAGTACCTTTTTCTGCAACTCTAATCTTAGCGATATAATATGTTCAACTACCCTAGTTCCCCACAAGAACTATTAAAGGGGTGAATAGACATCTACTATGGTTTACCGAATTAGTTGAGATTAGGGAAATGCATATGAAAGGGTAAGATGGTTAACCTAGAGGGAGGCAAATCGGTTTCTACAAACTTCTTTATAATCTTTTGCAAGTTTTAGGCTTTACGAAATATAAGTATTCCTAAATGCAAACTAGGTGACGCAACCTAGATGATGATACAAGATACTTCAAAGACGGAGGCTATCACAAGGTAAACAACAAAAGTAAGAGATTCGGGTTAGGGATAACCGAAGCACGCGGAGACGAAGATGTATTTTCGTGTTCACTCCCTTGGGGGAGCTAGGTCATATTGAAGAGGTGTGAGATCCCACGAAGGATTCCCCAACGCCACGAAGGCTCACCTTATTCTCCGAGCCTATCCCAGTAAGGAATAACTCACTTGTGTTATACTTTAAGGTAGCCTCCAAACTCTCACAAACTTTCCAAGAGGCGAATCACAAGACGAAAACCTCCGGTTGACCCTAGTCGCCTAGGGCATGAACACAAGAGTAACAAGCAAACTCGATGAACCCGAGAGGGAATGAAATATGGCTTGTTGGTGGAAACGTAGATCGGGACCTCCTCTTGCTTTCTACCAAAGGGATTTGGCTTTGGTTGGGTAGAATGGGAGATTGATGGCTCCAAAATTAGCCACCTTCCACCGCATTTAAACATTGTTTTTAGTCAAGCAATTGACAAGAAACTCTTTATCCTTGCCACTAATGACTAATAATTGCAAACATATCCAAACCGTTACTTTGATTTATGTTGTGCAGGAAATCACGCTTTTTCATGTGAAATATGAGTCGTAATGAAGGTTTTAAGGAAGTCCACACGACCAAGTAATTCTAGGGCCATTGTTAGAGGTCTGCATCCGTAACGAACACTAGTGCGAGCAGGGCCCGCCCGTACCGTCCTCCCGTATCATGTGGCGGTGGCTCCGTCTCATCAAACCCTACAACTTTCGTGAAGACGCCTATATATTTGGAGTCCTCAATCGTCATTCTCAGATTGCATCACAGTCAACACCCGGATTTTTAATCCCAGATGCCTGTTATGCCATACATCGCAATCCCAGGATTACCATTTTTGCGAGACATAACAGATTGGATATCACAGTACATCATCTATTACAAACCATAATAAGATCTTACGCAAATAAGGATCTCATGATCCAGTCTTAGTACAATCAAGTAGCGGAATAAATAGCGTAGCGGGGGTCCATCTTCAGAGTCACAGGCAATGCTGACGATGGAAGATAGTCCTAGTTATCATAGCCGTCCTGTTGTCCTTCATCTTGGTAATCTCCTTCATAGTCTGGCCATAGGAATAGCCAGGGACAAAAGCCATGAGTACTCTTTAAGTACTCGCAAACTACCACTAACAAGTAGTATAGTTCTAGTAGGAATACTAACTCTAAGTTTATTTGTAAAGTTAAGATTGAAACCTAAGCTGAGTTCAGAAACAAATAAAGATAAAATAAAGTTTGAAATCACCTAAGTGGAAACTTAGTTATCATAGTCACAACTCTATTGTGGTCAAGTCATGTCACAATTCATTTCATAAGTCATTTTGAAAACATCTGACAACAGAACAGTATGTCCATCTAATCGTCCCATAATCATGACGCGGCTATTCGAATAGTTTGACACTCTGCAGAGGTGGTACACTTTCACCACAAGATTCGATACATTTGTTAGGGATAACCTTGAATCATCATACTTAGTATGCAGATAATCAAACATAACCTTTCCTTTACACACCCTAGTATAAGCACCTCTCCTATGAGCATGGCCTCCCAACCATGACCATCTGTCATCTTGGGCACTGCATAGGTGGTCAACATTGAGAGGTAGCCTCAGCTCAAACCTCTCCCGCGAGGGAACTAATACTAATGCATATAAACTTCCGGCTAAGCCTTACCCAATTTAGGTATTATGGTCGTACGGTAAAATTGGAATGGTATCGCATCCGAACCCAACCATCAGTTTTGTAAAAGGGCTAAGGCTCATGCCTCAACATTTTCATCATCATAAACTATTTGTGTTTCTCAACACATGTCAAAACATCTCAATAGAATGACTCATCATTCCAAGGTTTTCACAAATCCTTTTCACCAAGTATTCCCATCTAAAGTGAATCAAGTTTTGTGTTTTGTTCCAACTACTAAGTTAAGAGTGTTCACTAATGTGGGATGCTAATCTCAATCTCATGCCATAGAATGACATCTAAGCCTAACTAGATAGGTCAAGTTTTATACTCTTTATGCTACCTTTAAACAAGTAAAGGACTTTAGTAAAGTAAAGAAGGTAAAGCTTGTAAATAAACTTGGAATAGGTATAAGTCAAAATGATATAACCAAAGCATGCCTAATGCCTTTGCTTAGGTTATATAGCTTAATTCTAGCTTGCTAACAATAGCTTGCCTTGGTTGGTGCAGTGGTTGAAATTCTCTTCCTCCTCTTCTTGGTAGAACTCCTCCTCCTCGTAGACTTGGTCGGTACTATCGTCTATAAATACATACGGAATACACAATCACCAAACAATGCTTAACTAGTATACTTTGCACACTAAGGCACACATTTGATGATCTAGTATCATCACAAACATCACAAGGTTTAATGAACTAGCTTTCTTTCTTTTTATTTGAGAAAAGTAATTTCTACTCATTGAAATTAACTAAGATTTAATATTCTCCAATTAAAATATGGGATCATGTGGACACATGTCATCACCACATATTCTAACATATGGCAATGTGGTTTAAAGGTTGGATCACATTTTAATAAGTTCAAGTTTAACAATTAATGATTTAAAGTGACTAGAAATGCCTATATAGCATTATTTTTGTACTAGTCCAAAGTCACTGCATGCAAACCTTAATATTATTACATATTCAGATAGGTATGGTTAGTGATTTTTGAGAGTCGGAATCAACTTAAAAGCTATTATGGTTGATTTTAGAAAAATGTTTGAATGTGCAAAAGCATCTGTCTTGTTATTTTTACTAGGAGAGATCTATAACTCTAATTGATTTAAATCCAATGGGCTTGGATAGATAATTTCAGTAGATTTTCAACAAAATTGGAATCACTCAATTTAGATTTGTAAAACTCTCTGAATTGATATTTGAACTAAGGGACATAATTGATTTAAGTCTAAAATAGAAAAACCTATATTTGAATTAACTGGGTCAGCGCGGGAAACTAAATGGGCCAGCCCAGTGGCGCTCCGCGGCGCAGAGGGCAACTGACAGGGGGTCCCGCATGTCAGCGGCACTTAAAACCCAAAGCGGTACGGGGCAATCTGTGCGCTACGATTAGAACACACATCGACGGCTCACGGTCGTCGTCGACGACGGACTCGTCACCGGCGAGACTGAACCCTAAACGGTCGGTGGGGGTACGATGAGGGCATACCAGGGCTCCAATTAGTGCAGCGAGGCGGGCAAACGAACTGGACAGCAACGGTGGACTCAGGCGAGGTCGCGGTAGGGGCTGAGGTGGACGAAATCGACGGGGACTTCTCCTCCTCTGTAGCGGCTACCTTCGGTGGAATTCCGGTGAACGGCGGCTCGAGCGGCTCCAGCGAGAGAGGGGAAACGGTCAGTGGAGAGAGGGGAGTGGGATGGTGTGAAGAAATGGTGCTGGAGAGGCCTCCTTATATAGGCTCGATGAGGGGACCGAAGGGTGTGGGCTGGCGTCTCCGGCGAGGGCGGTGCAGAGGGCTACCGGCGTGGGCGAGGTAGGCGGACAGTGGGCGGTCTGCTGGCGGTCCTCTACGGCGTAATGGCACGGCTAGGGGCGGTGCCTAATGGTCGGGAGCTTCCCGCACTCTGGGAGACAGAGGCGGTGCTCGCCGGCGATCATGGCGACTGTGGGTCGCGCGGAGGTGCATGGCCGTGTCTGGTGGGGTGCTGGGTTGATGGCGGAGCGGCATGCGTGATTTGGTGTCGAGGCGCAGTATGTGGAGTGCTGGAGGCGATCGCGCTCTGGCGTGCACTGCGCAAGGCGCAGAGAGAAAGGGCGACGCTGCTCTGGGGTGGTCCAGGGACCAGGGGCTAGCAGCGATCGAGGGGTGGACAGGGAGATGCGATAGGGTTAGGCGGTGCTAGCGGGCAAGATGGAATGGCGCGGCTTGGTCTCTGGCGCATTGCCCGTGTTCGACCGGCGGTGACCATACTTGGGCGGCGCGGCACTAGCACTGCGGGGAAGGGGGAGCACTGGTCTGGGCTGGTGTAGATGCTAGGGGGACAGGAGGGTGCAGAGAGGGTCAAATGGGGGACAAGGGATCAATGTGCAACAGTATAAGTTAGGCCAGAAATTTTCTGCCTGCCACCTGTTTGACACAATGGCCGCGTGAAAGTTTTATTTGAATTTTGAGCTGATTTTTGGTGGAGTGATTCATCTTATGCTTAAGCATCTAGGTTTGCTTGGGATTTTGAAATGGAGTTCTTTTGAGTGGTTTTTGAGAAAGTGGTATCTAGACATATGAACTAGATTCAATTTTCAAATGTCAATTAAATTTAGAGTTTGAAAGTTTTTGGGATGAAACAAAGTGGGCCTTGGCACATCACTACTTGTACTAGCAAGGGGTGCAAAGATCCACAATTGTCTCTGTTAAGATTTGAGTGCTAGGAACAGCCAAAGTGGGCTATGTGATTAAAATGGCAAAAGTGACCATTTGCTTATTTAATTCTTTTTGATTTATTTTTCTTTGGGATTTGCTTGGGGATGATCTAGATGATGTGTAATTCACCCTAGAGTCATTTTACAATCAATAGATCACTCAATCATGGCAATTCAAAACAACTCCTATTTAAATGCATACACATATGAATGCTGAAAGATTTTTAAATGGAAAAGTTTTTGTTAACCCTAAAATGGGTAGATTTGATCTTGATCACTTGGATTAAAGTTTTGGAATGTTTCAAACCTTCCCCCCTTAAACAAAATCTCGTCCCGAGATTTAAGAAAGAAAACTAGGAACTAAAGAGATCTGGGAACTCAGTTCTAATGTAATCTTCTCGCTCCCAAGTGGCTTCCTCTTCGGTATGGTTGCTCCATTGAATCTTGAGAAATTTTATACTCCTGGTCCTGGTGGTTCTGTAAGCTTCGTCCAAGATACGGATGGGTACTTCACGATACGTCAGATCCTTGTTGATATCAATCGCTCGGTGATCGATGTTCTTGAAAACTTCGGTCTTCTCCGGCACTTCTAAGCATTTGCGAAGTAACGAGATATGGAACACATTATGGATGGCTGACATCTCTTATGGCAGTTCCAGTTGATATGATACTTCTCCTCGACAATTCAGAATCTTGAAGGGTCCAATATATTTGGGGGCTAACTTTCCTTTCAGACTAAAACGCTGGGTTCCCTTCAATGGCGAAACTTTGAGATACACAAAATCTCCGACATTGAAAGTCAGGTATCTCCTTCTCTCGTCAGCATAACTCTTCTGTCTGGATTGGGAGGTCTTGAGGTGCTCACGGACTTTGTGAACCTTCTCTTCAGCTTCTCGAAGAATGTCGGGTCCAAAAATCTGACTCTCTCCTACTTGCGACCAATTCAAAGGGGTACGCCACTTTCTTCCGTATAAGAACTCAAATGGTGCCATTTGCAAACTGGCTTGATAACTGTTGTTATATGAGAATTCTGCGAAAGGCAGACAGTCTTCCCATTTTGATCCATATTCCAACACACAAGCTCTCAACATATCTTCTAAGATTTGGTGGACTCTCTCAGTCTGTCCATCAGTTTGCGGGTGATAAGAGGTGCTGAAATTCAACTTGGTTCCTAATCCTTCTTGGACTTTCTGCCAAAATCTCGAGGTAAATTGGGTTCCTCGATCTGATACTATGGTCTTGGGGCTTCCATGTAGACTAACAATTCTGGCGATGTACAGCTCTGCTAGCTTCGAACTCTGGTAGGTTGTCTTGACAGGTATAAAATGAGCTACCTTGGACAGTCTATCAACAATGACCCAGATTGAGTCATTTCCCCTACTAGAAGTAGGCAAACCGGTGATAAAGTCCATTCCGATGAAATCCCATTTCCATTCCGGAATCTGCAATGGTTGCAATAGTCCTGCGGGCCTCTAATGTTCCGCTTTGACTCTCTGACAGATATCACACTTGGTGATGTAGCTTCTGATTTCTCCCTTCATCTTGTGCCACCAAAATTGCTCTTTCAAATCTTGATACATCTTTGTTCCTTCGGGGTGGATAGAATAAAGAGTATCATGAGCTTCTTGAATGATAACTTGCTTCAGCTCCGAATCTGCTGGCACACAGATACGGCCTTTGTACCACAGAACTCCTTCTTCTTCTTCGGTGAATCCAGGTACCTTTCCTGTACCAATATGACGTTTGATTCCATCGATACTTTCATTTCCCTTCTGGGCTTCCTTGATTTGGCTTATCAAAGTGGGTTGAAGTTCAATGCTAGCTAAAAATCCTTTGCTAACTAGCTCAGTCCTGAACTGCTCCAACTCCTCATACAAACTGGGTTGCTTCTCCTTGATCATGGTGTTTAGCCTACACGGCAATCTACTAAGAGCATCCGCTACCATATTGGCTTTGCCGGGGTGATAGTGAATGTCAAGGTCATAATTCTTGATTAACTCTATCCATTTCCTTTGCCTCATATTCAGCTCCTTCTGAGTGAAAATATACTTTAAGCTTTTGTGATCTGAGTAAATCTCACAGCGATTACCCATAAGATAATGACGCCATGTCTTCAATGCCAAAACTACGACTACTAACTCAAGATCATGGGTCGGATAGTTCTGCTCATGCTGCTTCAATTGTCGAGACAGATAAGCGATGACTTTGCCTTCTTGCATCAATACACATCCGAGACCAACCTTGGATGCATCACAATACACATCAAACGGCTTCTTGATATCTGGCATGATCAATATTGGGGCTGAAATCAATATCTTCTTCAGTTCTTGGAATCTGGCTTCACATTTGTCGGTCCATTCAAACTTCTTGTCCTTCTTCAACAATTGGGTCATGGGTCTTGCTATGCTCGAAAATCCTTCAACAAACTTGCGGTAGTATCCCGCTAATCCGAGAAATGCACGGACTTGGGTTTGAGTGGTTGGGGCTTCCCATTCTTCGACATCTTTGATCTTGGCGGGATCAACAGCGACTCCTCCGGCAGACACAATATGTCCTAGGAATCCTACTTATTTCAGCCAAAACTCACATTTGCTGAACTTGGCATACAACCAATGCTCTCAAAGGGTTTCAAGGATGATTCTCAGATGTTGCTCATGCTCTTCTTCTGACTTGGAGTAGATAAGGATATCATCGATAAACACAACGACAAACTGTCTAGAAAATTCATAAAGATCTTATTCATGAGAATCATGAAATAAGCATGGGCATTGGTTAATCCAAAAGACATGACCGTATACTCGTATAATCCATAACGAGTAGTAAAGGTGGTCTTCGGAATATCCATTGCACGAATCTTAAGTTGGTGATAACCAGTCCTAAGATCAATCTTAGAGAACACATTTGCTCCAGTCAACTGATCAAATAGATCCTCTATCTTTGGCAATGGGTACTTGTTCTTGATGATGACGTCATTCAGCTTCCTGTAATCGGTGCATAGACGGTTGCCTCCATCTTTCTTGTCGACGAATAACACTGGCGATCTCCATGGCGATGCGCTTGGTTGAATCAAGATTGTTGCCAACATAGCATCCAGTTGCTTCTTCAATTCCACTAACTCTGAGGGGTTCATACTATAGGGTCTCTAGGCTATGATTCCGGTTCCGGGGATTAGTTCAATAATGAACTCAATATCCTTATCCGAGGGCATACCGGGCAATTCATCCAGGAATACGTCGGGGTATTCACAGACTACTCTGACTTGGTCAATGGTGGGTAGGGCTAGACTCTTATTGCACTTGAATTGACGGGGCAAGATTTCAGATATATGCTCTACTGATACTCCAGAGCAACTGGTCATGGTGATGGCTTTGTTGGCACAGTCTATCAATCCTTTATGCTTTGACATCCAATCCATTCCTAGTACTACTTCCAAACCTTTGGTTCCAAGTACTATTAGATTGGCATAAAAATCTATCCCATGTATTCTGATAGGCACAACTTTGCAAATTTTTCTAGCTTTTGTAGTTGAACCGGGGATTTGAACTATCATAACATGCTTCAGGTTGGTTGGGTGAATCTTACTAGTGCATGCAAATTCTTCGGTGACAAATGAGTGCGATGCTCCAGAATCAAACAACACTCTTGCTAAAACTGAGTTGACAGAAAACATACCCAGCACGACATCTGGTGCTTCTTGGGCTTCTTCGGCGTTCATGTGGAAGAGACCTGCTATGGTTGTGAGGGTTCCACAGCTTAATCTTCTTCCTGGTTGAACACGACGCTGCTGTTGAGCTGGGGCATTCACATTGGCAGTGGCGGCAATCTTCTTGGGGCACTCATTTGAATAGTGACACTTCACTCCACACTCAAATCAAGTGATCTGAGACTTGTCTTTCGCTGCCACGGGCACAACATTGCTTCTTGTTCTGGGTGCAGTGTTGTTGTTGTTGTTGCTCTTGGGAGGTGCACGGTTGAAATTGCTGGAGTTGCCGAGGTGATTGTTGTTTCCTCCGGACTTCACATTTCCTCCGCTACGGTTGGGGTAGCTTGGGCGAGACATTGGGGATCAGTTGTTCCTCGATGCATATCCCGCAAAAGGGTTGGGATGGTACTTCTGGTGACTGTTGGCTCCAGTTTGGTGCATCATACGATGTTTGCGGTTGTCATTTGCTTGATTAAGCTTCCCTTCCATCTGAATGGCAGAGTCGACTAGCTCTTCGAGATCCTGGAAACGGATGTTGACGAGGACGATCTGCATCTCATCATGCAGTCCGTTCAGGAATATCTCCTTCTTCTTGGCCTCCGTGTTAATCTCGTTAGGTGCATACCTGGCTAAGGACAAGAATTTGTCACAGTACTCCACTACAGTCATTCTACCTTGCTTCAGTTCTTAGAATTCATCCCTCATTCGGGTGACTAGACCCTACGGCACGTGGGTGCGGCTGAACTTGATTTTGAAGGCTTCCCATGTCATCACTTGACCATGGTTCATTGTGCGGACGTTGTTCCACCATGCTCTTGCATCTCCTGCCAAATAGTGGGTGGCAAAAAGAACCTTCTCGTTTGCATCCACTCCTGCTACTTCTAAGTTGTTCTCCATTGTCGCAACTACCATCAAGATCCAGTGGGTTCTCTGAAGTACTAAACATTGGGGGATTGGTATTCTGGAAGTTTTTGAGTTTGGATCCATGATGATCCTGATTTCCATGGTTCTGGTTGTTGTGAGCCATTTGGGCGATCAGCTGCAGTGTTGCTAGATTAGCTTGGCGCTCTGCCCTGCTTGCTTCACGGTCTGCGATGAGAGTCTGCAGGATCTGCAGCATTGGGTCTTGCGATGAGCTACTCCCTCCTTGGTTTCCACGAGTCATCTGAAGATTGAGGTAGATAAAGGGGTAAGAGGGAAAATTCTAAGGTTCATGGTTTTGATTTCCAAGCTAAAACTTTGAGTTTGACTTAGTTTTGCAACTAACTTCTTTTCATTCATTCAAGCAAAGCACACGGTACAAACACACACACCACAACATCAAAGGAAAACATATGGTTTTAAGAACCATTCTGTAAGCTACGATACAAGGGGACTGATACTCATTATACTACGATAGTGCTCTAGTGCATCTACTCATCATCGATGAAGTCGGAGTCATCATCGTCGGTGTAGAAGTCCACGGCATCTTCCTCCAGAAAGTCATCATCATTGCTGAGGTAGGAGTCCATATCTCCTTGGATATCTTCACCTTCCTCTTCTTCTTCCTTTGCTGCAAGTTGAGCTTCTTGCACCTTGATGGTCTTCTCGAGGTCGGCCACCTTCTTGCGAAGACGGTCGATGGTGCAATCCTTCTTGGCGCGTTGACGGTGCAGAGACTGACGATCCTAGATGAGCAGTGAGAAAGTCTGGGCCTTCTGGGCGGCAATGGCGAGGTTGTTATTAGCGACCTCTCTAGCATTGTTCAACTCCTTCTGTCTGTTGTACAGTAGGAAGTCGAGATTCTCCACTTGACGCTTCAACTCTGGGTGACTTGGCATCTCCATGGGCATTCCCATAAAATCACGTCTTGCATAGTGAGCAAAGTTGGTTCCTTGGATTTGGTTGACACCCAGGGCACACAGACATGCAAGAGCTTGATGCATTGCCCTGGCTAATCCATCTAGCCAGTTGTTCTCCCTCACGGAGAACTAGATCCTCCCGGACGTTGGTGCTTCTATCTTGCCTCGAAGATCAGCGGTGACTAGCCATTGTAAATCTCCTCCTGGTGGACCCAGGAGTTGAGCTCCAAGGAATTCCGGATGCGGGCGTCCCAAGTACTCTGACAGTGAATCCAGATCCCTCTCAAAGATCAGCTGGCCTTTGTTGCCCAACTGGTAGAACTTGCTGAACTGAGTTTCCATCTATAAGAATTAAGGATGAGAAAGTTAGTGAAGTGATCAAGTGTGTCAAGGTTTTATGTAGTAATGTAAGAATTTGGAGGAGCATGAATTTTTTTGAGAGAAAGAATTCCCAAGGGTAAGAGAGGAAATAGTTTTCATAAATACTCACTTTGGTGTTTGAAACTAAGTTTTTGTTCGGACGTCCATTCTAACTAGGGTCTCCTATGGTCAGGATGGCTCTGATACCAACTTGTCAATACCCGGATTTTTAATCTCAGATGCCTGTTATGCCATACATCGCAATCCTAGGATTACCATTTTTCGAGACATAATAGATTGGATATCATAGTACATCATCCATTACAAACCATAATAAGGTCTTACACAAATATGGATCTCATGATCTAGTCTTAGTACAATCAACTAGCAGAATAAATAGCATAGCGGTGGGGTCCATCTTCAGAGTCACAGGCAATGCTGATGATGGAAGATAGTCCTAGTTATCATAGCCGTCCGGCTGTCCTTCATCTTGGTAGTCTCCTTCATAGTCTGGCCATAGGAATAGCCAGGGACAAAAGCCATGAGTACTCTTTAAGTACTCGCAAACTACCACTAACAAGTAGTATAGTTCTAGTAGGAATACTAACTCTAAGTTTATTTGTAAAGTTAAGATTGAAACCTAAGCTGAGTTCAGAAACAAAGAAAGATGAAATAAAGTTTGAAATCACCTAAGTGGGAACTTAGTTATCATAGTCACAACTCTGTTGTGGTCAAGTCATGTCACAATTCATTTCATAAGTCATTTTGAAAACATCTGACAACGGAACAGTATGGCCACTCCAACTGTCCATAACCACGGACGCGGCTATTCGAATAGTTTGACACTCTACAGAGGTGGTACACTTTCACCATAAGATTCGATACATCTGTCAGGGATAACCCTGAATCATCATACTTAGTATGCAGACAATCAAACATAACCTTTCCTTTACACACCCTAGTATAAGCACCTCTCCTATGAGCATGGCCTCCCAACCATGACCATCTGTCATCTTGGGCACTACATAGGTGGACAACATTGAGAGGTAGCCTCAGCTCAAACCTCTCCCGCGAGGGAACTAATACTAATGCATATAAACTTCCGGCTAAGCCTTACCCAATTTAGGTATTGTGGTCGTATGGTAAAATTGGAATGGTATCACATCCGAACCCAACCATCAGTTTTGTAAAAGGGCTAAGGCTCAGGCCTCAACATTTTCATCATCATAAACCATTTGTGTTTCTCAACACATGTCAAAACATCTCAATAGAATGACTCATCATTCCGAGGTTTTCACAAATCCTTTTCACCAAGTATTCCCATCTAAAGTGAATCAAGTTTTGTGTTTTGTTCCAACTACTAAGTTGAGAGTGTTCACTAATGTGGGATGCTAATCTCAATCTCATGCCATAGAATGACATCTAAGCCTAACTAGATAGGTCAAGTTTTATACTCTTTATGCTCCCTTTAAACAAGTAAAGGACTTTGGTAAGGTAAAGAAGGTAAAGCTTGTAAATAAACTTGGAATAGGTATAAGTCAAAATGATATAACCAAAGCATGCCTAATGCCTTTGCTTAGGTTATCTAGCTTAATTCTAGCTTGCTAACAATAGCTTGCCTTGGTTGGTGCAGTGGTTGAAATTCTCTTCCTCCTCTTCTTGGTAGAACTCCTCCTCCTCGTAGACTTGGTCGGTACTATCGTCTATAAATACATACGGAATACACAATCACCAAAAAATACTTAACTAGTATACTTAGCACACTAAGACACACATTTGATGATCTAGTATCATCACAAGGTTTAATGAACTAGCTTTATTTCTTTTTATTTGAGAAAAGTAATTTCTACTCATTGAAATTAACTAAGATTTAGTATTCTCCAATTAAAATATGGGATCATGTGGACACATGTCATCACCACATATTCTAACATATGGGAATGTGATTTAAAGGTTGGATCACATTTTAATAAGTTCAAGTTTAACAATTAATGATTTGAAGTGACTAGAAATGCCTATATAGCATTATTATTGTACTAGTCCAAAGTCAGTGCATGAAAACCTTAATATTTTTACATATTCAGATAGGTATGGTTAAATGTGATTTTTGAGAGTTGGAATCAACTCAAAAGCTATTATGGTTGATTTTAGAAAAATGTTTGAATGTGCAAAAGCTTCGGTCTTATTATTTTTACTAGGAGAGATCTATAACTCTAATTGATTTAAATCCAACGGGCTTGGATAGATATTTTCAGTAGCTTTCGGACAAAATTAGAATCGCTCAATTTGGATTTGTAAAATTCTCTGAATTGATTTTTGAACTAAGGGATAGAATTGATTTAAGTCTAAAATAGAAAAACCTATATTTGAATTAACTGGGTCAGCGCGGGAAACTAAATGGCCAGCCCAGTGGCGCTCCGTGGCGCAGAGGGCAACTGACAGGGGGTCCCGCATGTCAGTGGCACTTAAAACCCGAAGCGGTACGGGGCAATCTGGGCGCTACGATTAGAACACAGATCGACGGCTCATGGTCGTCGTCGACGACGGACTCGTCGCCGGCGAGACTGAATCCTAAACAGTCTGTGGGGGTACGGTGAGGGCATACCAGGGCTCTAGCTAGTGCGGCGAGGCAGGCAAACGAACTAGACGGCAATGAAGGACTTAAGTGAGGTCGCAGCAGGGGCTGAGGTGGACCAAATCGACGAGGACTTCTCCTCCTCTGCAGCGTCTACCTCCGGTGGAATTCCGGCGAACAGCGGCTCGAGCGGCTCCGGCGAGAGAGGGGGAATGGTCACTGGAGAGAGGGGAGTGAGATGGTGTGAAGAAATGGTGCTGGGGAGGCCTCCTTATATAGGCTCGATAAGGGGACCGAAGGGTGTGGCTGGCGTCTCCGGCGAGGGCGGTACAGAGGGCTACCGGCGTGGGTGAGGTAGGCGGATGGTGGGCGGTCTGTTGGCGGTCCTCTATGGCGTAATGGCGTGGCTAGGGGCGGTGCCTAACGGTCGGGAGCTTCCCACGCTCTGGGAGATAGAGGCGGTGCTCGACGGTGATCGCGTGGCGGTGTCTACCGGGCGGGTGTTGGGTTGATGGCGGAGCGGCGTGCATGATTTGGTGTCGAGGCGCGGTCTGTGGAGTGCTGGCGGCGATCACGCTCTGGCGTGCATTGTGCATGGCGCAGAGAGAAAGGGCGGCACTGCTCTGGGCTGGTCCAGGGGCTAGCAGCGATCGAGAGGCAGACAGGGAGATGCGGTAGGGTTAGGTTGTGCTAGCGGGCAAGCTGGAATGGCGCTGCTTGGTCTCTGGCGCATTGCCCGTGTTCGACCGGCGGTGACCATACTTGGGCAAGGCCTTGACGCTTCAAGGGAAGGGGGAGCACTGGTCTGGGCTGGTGTAGATGCTAGGGGGACAGGAGGGTGCAGAGAGGGTCAAATGGGGGACAAGGGATCAATGTGCAACAGTATAAGTTAGGCCAGAAATTTTCTGCCTGCCACCTGTTTGACACAATGGCCGCGTGAAAGTTTTATTTGAATTTTGAGCTGATTTTTGGTGGAGTGATTCATCTTATGCTTAAGCATCTAGGTTTGCTTGGGATTTTGAAATGGAGTTCTTTTGAGTGGTTTTTGAGAAAGTGGTATCTAGACATATGAACGAGATTCAATTTTCAAATGCCAATTAAATTTAGAGTTTGAAAGTTTTTGGGATGAAACAAAGTGGGCCTTGGCACATCACTACTTGTACTAGCAAGGGGTGCAAAGATCCACAATTGTCTCTGTTAAGATTTGAGTGCTAGGAACAACCAAAGTGGGCTATGTGATTAAAATGGCAAAAGTGACCATTTGCTTATTTAATTCTTTTTGATTTATTTTTCTTTGGGATTTGCTTGGGGATGATCTAGATGATGTGTAATTCACCCTAGAGTCATTTTACAATCAATAGATCACTCAATCATGGCAATTCAAAACAACTCCTATTTAAATGCATACACATATAAATGTTGAAAGATTTTTAAATGGAAAAGTTTTTGTTAACCCTAAAATGGGTAGATTTGATCTTGATCACTTGGATTAAAGTTTTGGGATGTTACAATAACAACACCACCAAAGGAGATCCACACCATAGTTCATCCCTTCCATCTTATATCCCCTCCATTATCCATAGTCATTACTTTGTACTTGAGATCTCCTTGTGATTCAGCGACCATTTTAAGAATATTTGATTTCAATCTAAGTATTTTGCACAATATTTTTTATCCTGAATCTTATTGTTATGAGTGAGTAGTCCTCACGGGCTGCGGGTTGGGGAGAAACCTCACAGCGATTATGCGCATCTAATCTATGGGAGCATTGTGTATTATTTGAAAGAGAGATTTATATCTTTTGTTTCTTTGTCTCTTGTCTTGATCTTTGGACTTGTACGTACCCAAGCCCCCGAGATTGATAAAATCTTGAGGTGAGATGCTTGGCTAGGGTTATCTCATAAAAAACCCAGTGATAGAAAGGATTTTACCGTCTTCGCTTAGTGACCCATTCGGGATCACAGCAACATCACCACTTAATGCTTTGATCCGTGTTTTACACTTAATAATCGTTTGTAGCCCGGTGCTTCGTGGTGCACTCGGTTGGATCAAAAGACTATTGCTATGACTATTGCCTCTCAGGGGCTCTAGTATATTAGGATGTGTTGCCCACATTAGATTATCTCTATTAAAACATTACACATGACTATGCTTATTATTATCTTTTATCCCATATGATGTGTATCTGCAGGTGGATCTTCAACCCTGGCCAATCTCCATCCATTGAATCAACCCACTATAAAAGTAAACTAGATTGGTCTGGTAAAGGAAGGTAAAACAAAGAAACAAAATCTTGTAAATATGTCATTTTTATTTCCTTTTAGCGTTGTTTCCCAAGGTTCGATTAAACCTTGGTCTACTAGGGAAAAAGACTATTATATTGCATCCGTGAATCTGGATCGAAGGTATCAACCCTTTTTCTGACGCTGATGTCTGGGAAGCAATTCGCTATCCTGGTGAGGTCACTAGAGACCTTGTTTTTACTATTATTATTTGTTTGTAGTTAATTTCTTGTTATTAGTTTACTTTCTTATTATCTATTTGAAAACCCCAAAAAATAGTTACTTGTTATTTATTTTCTATACTTAAAAAATACCAAAAATATAAGAGCCATGGCTCAAAAGAGACTTGGGGAGTATGCTATTCCCGCTGATGATTTTATTCATGCACCTATTGCTCAGCCTACTATTGATGCGGAAGAAATTAAGCCTAACCTTTTAAGTTTGGTTTAGCAAAACTAATTTGGAGGCTCATCTTTTGAGGATTTTGGTTTTCACTTAATTACTTTTACTAAAATTGTGTGATATGATGCGTATTAAGAATGTAGATCCAAATATTGTAAAATTACTTTTGTTTCCTTTCTCTGTTAGAGGAAAGGCTAAGGACTGGTTGCTAGCTCTACCTAAGGGCACTGTTAAATCTTGGGAGAAAGGTACCAATCTCCTTATGACTAAAAAAATTTCCCCAGCTAAAACTATGCAACTAAGCTCCAATATTACAAGTTTTAGATAAGAAGATCGTGAGCCACTAGCGCTTGCATGGGAAAGGATGAAAGAAACCGTAATGAATTGTCCTAGTCATGGGATGGAAGAATGGCTTATATTACATTTATTTTATAGTAGCCTCAACCTAATGTCTAAGTCTATGCTAGATACGGCAACATGAGGAACAATCATGGGAAAGCAATTGAGTGTTGCAAAGAAATTACTTTATGATATCCAAAACAACCATGCCCAATGTCATGTGGAAAGAAACTCAAAAAGGGTGAATTCAGTCACCGAGGCAAACAATGAAGAGCTTACATCTAAGGTACACGAGTTACTCAACATAGTAAAGGGTAAGGAAGATACCCAAGTTAATGCTATCGCTACCGATGTTAATAATGTTAATTTTATAACTTGCACTCCTTATAATCTTGCTTGAAAGAACCAAAATTTTGCTTCTACTGTTCAAAAACATTATTCTAATCTTGCTGGAGCTCCTTACAATAATTATGATAATCATAATGGAGAAAATCATGGCAATATCTTATTTGAGCAAACTGTTAGAAACTTTATGCAAGCTCAAACCAAGCAAAATAATATGCTTATTAAAATCACAGAGAACCATGAAAGTAGTATATGTAAGTTATCTAACTAAGCCATTGCAATTAGAAATGATGTACAGGCTCTACAGGAAAGGAGAAAGACCGTGGAGGCTCAAGCGGACAAGGTAGCTGAGAGCCAACCTCTCATACTAGAAAAGTTTGCTGGGAAGCCCGGGCCAAATCCGGTTGAAGACCTCAAGATGATGAGGATGGAAATAATTAAGAGAAGTCTGAAGAGCTAGATTATAGCAAGCCAGCTACACCGTGGAAGATCTGCTAAAGATGATCACCGTAAAGAATCCCGGTTTAGAACAAGGTCATGATGCTATGTACCAACAATTTATTCAACAAGTAGAATCTAAAGTTCGAGAATTAGAGATGGAGTATAAAAGACTAGCTGGTAAGCTTCCTGCTAAGCTAGATGATATATTTGAGCTCACTATTAAAATTAAGATTGGGGTTAATGAGATATCTGCACTATGTGATCTCGGTGCAAGCATCTCAAAAAAATTCAAAAGTCTATTTGACAAATTAAACTTGGGATCTTTTACAATCACTGGAATGACACTCCATCTTGCTGATTCAACTTATAAACAAGTTGTTGGGATAAAAGAAAATATAGTTGTTGAAATTAAAGCAAGTCCTGCTCTTATTGGTCTTGTTATAGTGGACATGCCTGAAGGTCCCATATCACCTATAATTCTAGGTAGGCCATTCCTAAGAAATATTAAAGCTTTGATCAATTTACTAAAAGGAATATGCCCAAGATGTAATAATAAAGTGGTTATTATATTATTCCATGTTTATGATAAATGTTTATTTCTCATGCTATAATTGTGTTAACCGGAAATGTTAATACATGTGTGTTTAATAAAAAATAAAAACGTTCCTAGTGATGCCTCTCATTACACTAGCTTGTTGATTAACAGATGGTCAAGGTTTCCTGATCATGACATTGGATGTTGTTAATAACAAGGTCACACCATTGATTGAATGATGTGATGAACATACTACTGAAGTATAGTAACACGATCATTTCATTATCTTTACACTACTATAACATCATCGAAGTAACTCTAATCTTTAGACCACGAGCTCACGTCAATCACTTACTCTAGAAGAGTACTTTGATTGCATCAAACGTCACACCATAACAGGGTGATTATAAAGGTGCAGGTACTTAAAAAGTGTTAGTTGAGGCTTGTGGATCAAGAGTGGGATTTGTTCATCCTGATGACGGAAAGATATACTCAGGGCCCTCTCGGTGATATCACATTGACATAGCTTGCAAGCAAGTGATAGTGATCACTAAGAATGTCATATCACGGGAACAAAAAAAAAGTACTTGTCAGTAACAGGGTCGAACTAGGTATGAATGATACCAAATGATCGGATCTCGGACAAGTAAAATATCGCGAGACAAAAGGAATTGGTTACTGCGAATAAAAGGTCACGCGATCACTAAGTCATCGCATGAACTGGTGGGAGTCATTATGGATCTCTAGGTCCCACTAATGATTATTGATCGAAGAATGTCTTGATCATGTCCACATAGTTCGCGACCCGTAGGGAGACACACTTAAGGATAGTCGACACAATTGAGTGGATAGGAAACACAGGAGAAGATAATGGACATCGCAGGAATTTATTATGTCGAATCTTCCAAAATGGTTTGGGGTATCGAAACAAAGCAAGGGATCAAAATGTTAATGTGTTCATTAAATGAAGTACTCATTAAATGAAGTGTTCATTAAATTGATTTGCATTAAAACAAGAGAATTAAAGTGCGTTAATGTAAAGACCTTTGGTTTTTGAGCGGAGAATAAATGGGAGAAAGTGGAGATTGAAATTATGTGAGTGGAGAGTCCACCCACATGAATGAGAGGAAGGGAAGGGGCATCCCATGGCGCTGGCCAAGGAGGGGTGCTTGCCCCCTCGCTCCCTATAAAAGGAGGTGGAGACCTCCTCCCTCTCACACACTTGTCCACTCCTCTCATATGCCCTTTGGTTGGCATCTTCTCCCTCTTGCTAGCCTTGTCCATTGCCACAAGAAAAAGTGCTTAGGCGAAGCCCTGCTCGAGATCTTCCCCTCCACCATATTTACCATGGTGTAGCACAGTTGTAGTTCCCGAGGATCCGCTACTTCCGCTGCCTGGCTGGAGCGAGGGTTCGAAAGTCGTTGACACACCGTACGTGTGACCGACCACGGAGGTGCTACACGTGCAACACTATCATAGCGTCCTTGAGGACGGTCGAATACACTCTAAAACGGTCACGTTTGTTTGCGGGAACGTTATCCCGTGTTACGGTCTTCGAGGGTGAGTCCATCTGAAACTGTTACATGTATCTCCTAGATATGATCTTGGTGGTTGCAATCGTAGGTTTTTTTTATTTTCCATGCAACAAACCCCATCAGTAGTATCAGAGCTATGTCTATGCATAGATGCTTTGTACAGTTAGAACACATAGAGATGTGAGCGTTGATAGTCTTGTTGTTTCATACTTGCATAAATTTTGATCATGGTGGCATGTTGGGATGAAGCGGCCCCGACCTAAATTTACATGTTCTCGCACATGAGACTTGCCCCACGCTTGACATGCAACTCGTATTGCATAAGTGGCTCAACGGGTGTATGTCTCTCCCTACATAATCGTGATCTAATTTACAACGGTTTGCAAATAACTTGATTTGTCAATGTTGTGAATGAAATTCGTAGGTAGAGCGATTCTCTCCTAGAAATCCCAAAGCCACATAAAATATGCAAAAATAAATTAGAAGATGTCTAACTTGTTTTTGTAGGGCATGTGATGTGATATGGTCATTGTTACAAAATATTGTTGTATGCAATGAGATTTATTTTAAGTTAATAAATTGGCATGAGCCATATGGTTGTGTTTATCTTTTATAGCCTGCGTGCTATTCATGCATATCCAAGAGATATATTGTAATGGAGAAGACAACCATGATGGTGGCGCCATAAACCTTGGATCCACGTCGGTGGAATGATGGAGATCATACCGTGGAGCACATGATGAAGATCAAGTGCAAGAAAGGACCATATCATATCACATTTTATATGCATGTGATGTTTATCCTTTTTATGCATCTTATTTTGCTTATGTTCTTAGCGGTAGCATTATAAGATGATCCCTCCCACTAATATCAAGATAATAATATGTTATTCCTTAGTATGCACTGTTAAGAAAGTTTGTCATTTGGAAGCACCACGTGATGATCGGGTGTGATAGAATATACGTTTGCATACAACGTGTGTAAGATAGTTTTACATACGCCGGTACTAAGATTCTTACTTGGCGAGCCTTGCATGTACATACATGGCCTCGGAACATGAACCGAAAGGTAAATCATGAGTCATATGAATGATATGATGTCCATATGATGCTTTCTATTGGAGCTGCACGACCACTTGTTATGATCAGTCGTGGTAAAGTGAATTTGGTTCCTGTAATCACTAAACATGACTAGAGAGATGTCGTTTTTGAGTGGGAGTTCAATTTAGTAATTTGGATTAATTTGAACTCAATTTATCATAAACAAAATCGAAGTGAATTTGTATAGTTTGTTGTAGTCACTGCATTCGTTTACTACCTTGTATTTAGCTATAATTGAGATATTAGAACTGTAGAATTCTAGAATTTTACTTTACGAGCTGGTATCGTATTGTTTTATGAGTGTCAATCTAAAGTTTAAAGTACTATTGCAACTTTCAGCAAAACCTCACTTACTCCGGGAAATTCAATAAGTTGTATTGAACCAATAGTAACAAATTCTAGCATTAGTATCTAAGTATCATGCTTGCCTCCATGATTCTTGATATTAAAAATTGTTTTAATATCAATGTTATCTCGGAGATGAAAAAATTCAGTAACCAATATCTATAGAAGATATTATGATATATGGAACAATGCTTGGTTTCAATACCATGGAGTATAATTACATATTCCCGTATTGTATGAGAATTTGTAAAGGTTGGAGACGCTAGGCGTCCTGATCACCCAAAAGGTTTTGGGAATGAATATTATATTGGCGATTCGTTCTTATGAACTATAGTAGCTTGATCATGAAAGTTGTCATGATAAGGATGGATAGAAGATGTAGGAAAAATGTTTACTACATTAAAATCATTACTAAAAGGAATGAAATTTTGAAATAATGCCAATCATTTGATGATGGTGATCTACTTCAAAAGTGCAAGTCCAAAGGTATTAGTATTTGACTATACACGCTTTGAACTATGTGTCATATGTATGGCACCACTATTGATGTTGATATTTTCTTTTAAAAGAGAAAAGGAAATGCTGAAAGAGAATCTTGGAAATATTTGGCAGAAAAGAAAACTCTGGAAATGTCCAGCTTAGGTATATGAATGATATACACGTTATGGGTGTATTATTTGCTTGTTAAACAATGTGGTTCTTGGGTATTGGATACTGAATTGGTTGGTGTGAAATGTCACACAGAGCAACTCAATTCATGAACAACAATAGCCTAAGTAACTAGCAAGAGAATATGTGATGATGTTCATCCAAAATAAATTAAGTGTTATTGTATTTCTCGTTGACATCAAAGATTCCCTTCAAGATTTGTATTTCAATAATTGTTATTTTATTCTGGTATTATGAGAATGATGATTGTTCAAATAATTACCGTATTCCATTGATGATGGATGAACTCTTACAAATCTAGTTAGATAAATCACATCCATAAACACTGATGCTAAAGTATCATAAGACGAATGATTAGAAGATCACTTATGAGTAACACTATAGTTTAAATCATATTGCATGAAGAAACTCCATGTTGATGGAATTTTGGAGTATTTTTTATTTTTGAATCAAGTTGACACTTGTGAGAATTTCCTAGAAATGATTTAAATTTCACTCATAGGCCAAAGACGAACGAACGACTAACTTATTGGACATTGTGCATATTGATGTATATAGTCCATTATATGTAGCCATATGTGGTGGATCATTCAAACTTCATATACTTTAACCAAATATTTAAGTGAATATATGTATATTTACTTAATCACGAAGAAGTATGAAACATTTGAAAATGTTCAAATGATTTCAAGATGAAGTGGAAAATCATTGTAACGAGAAAATAAAGAATTTATGATTGGATCATAAAGGAAAAAATATTTGAGTTACAAGTTTAGCAAAAATACCTAAGATTCAAGGAATTGTTCCATGGATTTATGTTTCCTGATAAACCATAGGAGTATGGAGTATTCGAGAGATGAAATCAAACCTTGTTTGACATGGTAGTATCAACGGTGTTATTTATAAAATTGCCATTGTATTTTGAAGATTAAGCTTTAGTGACTATCGCTTTTACACGGAAAAGAGCTCCATTGCGATCCATTGAAATGACACCATATGAGTTATGGATTGGAATAAAACCCAAATTGTCTTTTCTTAAATTTTGGTATGCTATGCATAAGTAAAATGTTTACAACCAAAATCGGATGAGCACATCTTTGTAGGTTATCCCAAATAACCGCTGGGTGTTCCTCCATAACACCAAAGACAAAAGTGCTTGTCACTTAGAACGTCAATTTTCTTGAGAAGGAATTTTTGACGAAAAGTTAAGTGGGAGGACAATAGAGCTTTGATATGGTTATTGAACCTTAGGTATATGTGCTGAGTTGCGCGGCGCCTTAAAGTGTCCCGCAGGCAGCCATAATGCTCATGGCTCCTGTTCCTCAAAGGTTGTGGTTACGGAGATCGAAGTTCATACTAAACCGCGTAAGTTGGGTAAATAATCAAATACTAAGATTTGAGATTAAATCATTATTGTTTGACAATGATGGACCGACTACATGCAAAGAAGCGATGATGGGTTCTAACTCTGTCAAATAGCTTGAAGCCATAAAATCCGTGATAGTTCCATACACGAGAAATCAAGTTACTAAACTTGAAAGACCCTCTGAAAAGCATAAAGCCTATCAGTCGTGTTTGGATCTATAAAGAGACAGACATGGATGTTTTACATCTATGAAATAGTCGACATGTCAGTAAAGAATTTACGACATTGTTCAAAGAGTTAAATACGACAAGATGCGATCTTTCATATTGATATTTAGTCTATACGGATTAGTGTAGCAACCACTACATATGTCAGTTATTGTGTATGCTAGTTGAACAAACAAAACAACATTCTTCTAAAAGAATGGTACCGAGGACGTGTACGTGGCATGGTTTGAGAGGTTTTGTTAAATTGAAGGATGCTAAAAAGGAATGCAAACTTCAATAGTTGAAGTAAGCATAGCGGAGTTGGAATCTTCACCATGATGAAAATGTTAAAATGTTTAATTTCCTCAGAGACGATGAAGATGCTCGCATTTGCAAGAAATTAAGTGGGAGTGCTAATACATATTTCTTATACATTGTGTATACGACATATTTTTGATTGGAAATGATGTATCTTTTATTGACACGAGTTAAGGATTTCATTAAAATTAGATTTAAATGAAAGTTTTTGGGAAAACTAGAATATTTGGCATCAAAGTCTATTTGGATAAATTGAGACACTAATATGGTTATGCCAAATTTACATAGATGAAATACTAAATGACTTCAATATGGAAACAACGAGAAATGTTCTTGCCACATGGAAAAGGTTGAATCAAGATTCAAGTGTATTGACACTTGGAGAGTGAATAAAGATTCAAGTGTTTTGACACTTAGTGAGTAAAAACACATGAATGTATTGATAAACGAGATTCAAGTGTTTTGCCACTTTGTGAGAAAAATCACATGAATATCTTGATAAACGAGATTCAAGTGTTTTGACACTTGGTGATTAAAATCACATGAATATATTAATCAATCATACCATGATATGTACATATCCAGATATGTCTTATGCCCTAAATGTCATCAGAATATACCAGGGTGAATCATAAGATGATCATTGGACGATAGTAAGGATATTCTTATGATCTTTGGAAGAACTAAGAATATATTCTGTATGTATAATGACAGATAGATCATTGTAAAGTGTTATATTGCTACTCATTTTGTCACAAGACACAAATTAAGTTTATCTCTATTTAGGTTATGGGTTAAGGTGTCACAATTTGATGGAAGAAAGTTCCATGACAGATTTGGATGAGTTCCAAAAGGTTAAGTATTGTGACGGATACTAGAACAAAAGGCTAAGTATAAGACTGCTCTAGTAGCAGCATAGGAAAGGCATTTGTGTCGAGAAGTTTGTTAATCAGACTAGGTGTAGTTCCAAGCGGAATAATACAATGAAGATCTATTGTATGACAATAGTGTCAACATGTTTTAAACCTCAAGGACCTAAGGTCTCACCAAAAGACCAAATTTATACATAGCCATCGCATTTGAGAATGAGTGATGTGTAGAGATGCAAAGACATGCAAATACACACGGACCTGAAAGCGTTAGATCAGAATATTATGTTTGCCACTAGCAAACACGTATATATAACACCTGAAAGCCATAGGTGTTGAATGCGCAAGTTTTTCAAACTAGATTATTGACTCTAGTGCAAGTGGGAGACTGAAAGGAATATGCCCGAGAGACAATAATAAAGTGGTTATTATATTATTCCATGTTTATGGTAAATGTTTATTTCTCATGCTATAATTGTGTTAACCGGAAATGTTAATATATGTGTATTTAATAAACAAATAAAAGGTTCCTAGTGATGCATCTCATTACACTAGCTTGTTGATTAACAGATGATCAAGGTTTCCTGATCATGACATTGGATGTTGTTAATAACAAGGTCACACCATTGATTGAATGATGTGATGAACATACTCCCGAAGTATAGTAACACGATCATGTCATTATGTTTACACTACTATAACATCATTCAAAGTAACTCTAATCCTTAGACCATGAGATCACGTCAATCACTGACTCCAAAAGAGTACTTTGATTACATCAAACATCACACCGTAACAGGGTGATTATAAAGGTGTCATCAGGTACTTGGAAAGTGTTAGTTGAGGCTCATGGATCAAGAGTGGGATTCGTCCATCTTGATGACATAAAGATATACTCAAGGCCCTCTCGGTGATATCACACTGACATAGCTTGCAAGCAAGTTATAATGATCACTAAGAATGTCATATCACGGGAACAAGAAAAGATTACTTGTCAGTAACGGGATCGAACTAGGTATGAATGATACCGAATGATCGGATCCTAGACAAGTAAAATATTGTGAAACAAAAGGAATTGGTTACTGCGAATAAAAGGTCACGTGATCACTAAGTCATCGCATGAACTGGTGGGAGCCATTATAGATCTCCAGGTCCCGCTAATGATTATTGATCGAAAAATGTCTTGATCATGTCCACATAGTTCGCGACCTATAGGGAGACACACTTAAGGCCTCGTTTGGTAGGCCGAATTTGATAGGATTTGAAGTATAAATTCCCTACCCAATCCAATACACGCCGAAACACTAGAAGTAATGTTTGGCAAGCTGGTTTGGGATGGACCGAGCCTAGCCAGCCCCCTGAATACTCGTCGGGTTGAAGGGGATTTGAGACACCCAAACCACCTCGTGTTTTTCAAGTTTTTTTGCCTCGCTGCTCTAGAGGGTTTGTAGAGAATTGGGTGAAGGAAGTGTTTTCACCCAAAACACTAGGGATAAAACTCCAAAATACACAATAATTTATGCCTCCCAAATGAGGCCTAAGGGTAGTTAACGCAATTCAGTGGATAGTGAACACAGGAGAAGATAATGGACATCGCAGGAATTTATTCTATCAAATCTGCCAAAATGGTTTCAGGGTATCAAAACAAAGCATGGGATCAAAATGTTAATGTCTTCATTAAATGAAGTACTCATTAAATGAAGGGTTCATTAAATTTAGTTGCATTAAAACAAGATAATTAAAGTGCTTTAATGGAAAGATCTTTGGTTTTTTAGTGGAGAATAAATGGGAGAGAGTGGAGATTGAAATTATGTCAGTGGAGAGTCCACCCACATAAATGAGAGGATGGGAAGGGGTACCCCATGGCACCGACCAAGGAGGGGGGGATTACCCCCTTCCCTATAAAAGTAGGTGGAGAACTCCTCCCTCTCACACACTTGTCCACTCCTCTCATATACCCTTTGGTTGGCATATTCTCCCTCTTGCTAGCCTTGTCCATTGCCACAAGAAAAGGTGCTTAGGCGAAGCCCTGCTCGAGATCTTCCCCTCCATCAAATCTACCATGGTGTAGCACTAATGGAGTTCCCGGGGTCCGCTACTTCTGTTGTCCAGCTGGAGCGAGGGTTCGGGAGTCGTCAACACACCGTATGTGTGACCGACTACGGAGGTGCTACACGTGCAGCACTGTCATCGCGTCCTTGAGGACAGTCGGATAAACTCTACAACGGCCATGTTTGTTTGCGAGAACGTTATCCCACATTACATTCTTCAAGGGTGAGTCCATCTGAAACCATTACATGTATCTCCTAGATATGATCTTGGTGGTTGCAATCGTAGAATTTTTTCATGCAACAAACCCCATCATTTACATGAAGGAATATGAGAATAGGACTACTAAATAGATATCCATTTATAGTCCACTTCCCTAGAAATAAGAAGTCCAAGCCTAACAATGATGATGATGGTATAATTACACAGAAAGCCAATTACTTTGGAGTGGGTGTCCCACTCACAAAACCTAAACGATCACCATTTGGGTCAAGCTAATTGACCTTAGCTAGAAATGCTTCATGGGAGGCAATCCATGTAAAATAAAAAATACTCCTGTGTTAGTTTTGTTTGTTTTGTATTTGTTTCGTTTTTGTTTTTAACAATGAGTGTTCAAGAAGACCTTTGAAAAGAGGAGAAGAAAATAAGGTAATCCTCAATCTTTTATTTTACTAACACATGGCCTAAGGTATTGCTAATTTTTATGAAGTCTATTTGCTGTTAGTTTGTCCTCTGTTGAGATGTGTAAAGGCGCACAAAGCTACTAACCAAATTATTTGAGTTTTTCAGCTTACTGGCCGCATAACGACCACGGGTACAGCCGGATGGCCCTATACCATGCGCCCATACCACATCGAGGCTTTGGAAAATAGAAACTTTGATTTTTGTCGAAGGACACCGTGGTAGTAACGACCACTGGTATGGCCGGACGCGGCCGTAACGACCACTGGTACGGCTGGACGCGGCCGTACCGCCCGCCCGTACCGTACCCCCGAGCAAATATCATATTTAAAGCAAATATATTGCACACATAACAACCAGTAGTACGGGCGCGTGCGACCGTACCACATGGCCATACCGAGTGCATCGCCAGAAGGGAACAGTCGACCCCAAGGTTTATCACTCGGTACGATCAGGCTCGGGGCATACCGCCGGCCTGTACCACGTACGCGACCGCCATATCACCGAGGAGGAGGTAACCCTAAAATTCCCAAACACATAATTTCTCTTTCTCCTACCTCCAAACTCCAAACCACCTCTATTGGATCTTCAAATTTATTCAATCTTTCTTAGATTCCTCGCACCCAATCGATTTAAGGTATGTTTCTCCTCTGATCCCTAACTTATTTGTATCAAAACTCTGCTTAATCTTTCACCATTATCAATCTAAACTTAGGTCTTATTGTTGAGTTAATCCTAATATTGAGTAGGCTTAGTATTGTTTTTAGAGGAGTTTATTTTGTGACAAGTGTAGAGGATCATTTATGCTATATTTCTATTGGACTAAAAAATTGATTAGCAATTTTATTAATTTTGTTTTAGATGAACACGAGGAGTCATACACGTGTGATGGCTGCGGAACCAGCCGCACCATCCATTGATACGTTGACCCCTGAGTCACTTGGTATCGAGTTCACCGAGGAGTTTCAGCTGAACCATTTCGACCGTCTCAAACTTCGAGAAATCAAGTCCACCAAGTGGGTGTGTCCCTATATCCTAAACCAACTTCGCATTCGTGCTGATTTCAATTTACTTTACAACAATATTGGTTTGTATGACTTTGTCTTTTAGGAAGTCGCTACATATTGCCGCTTGATGCTTGAGTTTCTCAACACCTTGACACATACTGTACGCTCTCACTATTGTTCTGAAGAGAAAATGCCTGGAGTTGATTGGATCAACTTCCGTCTTATAAACTGTGAGTACTTCTTGACACTCGACCAATGGGCTTATTACTTTGGGTTTGCCAACAACATCACCGACATACACTCCACCACCTCTGTTTTAAATCCCGCACCTTCGGAGTATTTAATAGAATGAGAATTCATGGAAACACACCCAAGGGGAACCAAATTGATCATCCTGCTATTCGTTATTTGTTTTATGTTATTGCTAACACCTTGCAGACCCGTGGTGATTTTACTAGAGTCAATGAGGAGGACATGATGATCCTCGCTAAAGCTGCTATTATTAACTGTAACTTAATGCCAAATTTGGGAGCCCTTCTTTTGTTTTACCTTAAGCATCAAGCTCTACAGTCTCAAGACCCCATATGCGGAGGAGTCATAATTGTTCTTGTACGTGAACTTCACATCAACCTGGGTAATAACATCCAACCGTTGACAGGAAGTCACCATCTTGGTTTTTCTTGTCTAAGAGCTTGTGGTATGATTTCTAGAACTAATGGTAGGTACTTCCTTAATATATCTAGAGTGGATCGCTTGATCCCAGCTCCTTTGCCTAATGCTCTATTCTCTATCGAGGAGGGACGTTTGCGTTATGACGTGCAGGTTGAGGCAAGTCTAACCCAACAAGAAGTTCCCATGGGAGAAGATGAAGAAGTAGAAAAAGAAGGACCCTAAAAAGATGTGCAGCCACCAAACTACTATACCACCCATGAAGATATCTATGCTCTGGAAGGAAATATCCAAAACATGAACAACCTCTCCATCAACCTTCGAGATGCTACTGCCAACCTTGCCACCCAGTTCCATGATTGGAGCAGCCAATGGAACATGGGAGATTATCCACCACCACCACAATGAGCAACAAAAGGGCTTGCAAAAGCTTGAGCTTGGGGATGTGTTCCTTCGAAAAATTTATTTGTGTAATAATGAGGTTATACTCCTGCTCCTTGAGATCTTTGAAATATTCGTGTTGGTTTGTTCCAACACTTTGCTTTTTCCTTTTCTTTCGTTTTTAGTTTGCTTTTCTTTTTCTTTTTTTCTTTTCATAGTTCCTTGCTTGGTCGCAAGTTCTTTTCTATTCTTTAATCCCTATCCTCAAAAATACAAAAAGATTTTTCCGTTTTTCTCTTTTTTCTTAACGTGGACTCGCATTTTGCCTCTTTGCTTTAATATTATTAGGGGAATGATTTTACTTGAGTTTTGAAGGAACACATCCCTATAAGGAAGAGGATTATGAAGTCACTTATGAGAGGCATGTCCTATGACTCCTACTTTTAAAGTTTGAGTTGTTTATTTTATTTGGTTGATTTGCTAAGGTGTCATGCTAGTGGGAGTAATTCAAAATAGTTAGAGTAAAGCTTTTTATTGGTATGGATGATTAGTTATGGAAGCTTTTGCTCTAGTTCTTTTAGCTAACCAAGTCTAGCCTTGGAAATAATATTGCCAAACGAGTACAACAAGAAAAAGTCTGAAATTTATGACTTGTTTGATGACTGATTGTCTTGAGAGTTTACCCTTGAAGATACTTAACCCCATAGATGTTTTGATAGACTTGACGACACTCTTGAAAGGAGTTGTTTGATTGAAATGAAGTCTAGCAGTAGTTGTGATGCATGCCAAAGCTAACCTTGTGGATCAAACCTTGGTACTAGTTAAAAGAGTTCTATGTTTCTCATGCACACCTTTGGATGCCAATAACTCTGCTAGCTTACAAACGATCTATGGTATAACCCCAGGTTTCGGCTATGAGTTGACGACATGACTGGCATAAGTGTCAATATATGGGCAAAATTATTGGTACTCTCAAAGGTTGTGCAATGTAACACCCCAGCATTAGAGCTTAGAAATAAGCTGAGATGTGGTGTGTGCATTGCATTCATGCATAGAAAATCTGGATAATTTTCGCGCTTTTAAATAAAACTTGTCAAAGTGATTGAAGCTTCTCTTAACTTGGTGGAACTGAAGTAGATCATCAAGTTGACTGCGATAAGTTTCAATATGACTGATTATTGGCTCAACACATCGAGCTTGTTGGGGAACCCTAAGAGGAAGGTATGATGAGCATAGCAGCAAGTTTTCCCTAAGTTATGAAACCAAGGTTATCGAACCAGTAGGAGCAAGGAAACACCTCCAAGGTGTTGTTTCCAACTCGGAATCCTGCACAACACAACCACAGAACTTTGCGCCCAACTTACAGTGAGGTTGTCAATCTCACCGGTTTTGCTGAAAACAAAGGATTAAACGTATTGTGTGGAAGAAAGTAAAAGCTTGCAGAAAGTAAACAGAAAATAGTAAACAGTTGTAGATTGATGGTAAAAGAAAGGACTGGGGTCCATAGTTCACTAGTGGTGGCTCTCCTTAAGATAGATGACATGTTGGGTGAACAAATTACAGCGGGGCAATTGACAAACATCGAGAAATCATACATGCATATACTAATCATCTTGACTCCTATGATATTTGATTGGCATTACAACATTATACATAGACCGTAATCCAACTGCATCTATGAATAATAATCCACCTTCAGGTTATCAATCCGACCCCCCTCCAGTATTAAGTTGCAAGCAACAGATAATTGCATTACGCATTGCGTGTAAAGTAAACAATACGATTGTTCTATGAACAAAGGATTGTTATTTTCTCCCTAGTAGCAACAGCACATCTAGTACCTTAGAGATTTCTGTCACTTCCCCAGATTACTAGAGGCATGAACCCACTATCAAGCATAAATACTCCCTCTTGGAGTTGCTAGCATCTACTCGGCCAAGATATCTACTAACAACGGAGAGCATGCAAGATCAAAAATAACAAAGACATGCTAGAATCAATAATCAATCTGAAATAGCATCTCAATATCCATCGGATCCCCACAAACACAACATGTTTGATTACAAATAGATGATCTTGATCATGAACGGAGCTCACAAGATCTAAACATGGTAGCACAAAGGAGAAGAACCAACCATCTAGCTACTACATGGACCCGTAGTCCAAGGATGAACTACTCACGCATCACACCGGAGGCAGGCATGGTGATGAAGAAGGCCTCCAGGGTGAATTCTCCCCTCCGACAGGGTGCAGGGAAGAGCTTCATATCCCTCCCGATCTAGGGATGGAGATGACGGCGGCTACAGACTCTTTCATGGAATTTTGATCGGGTACTTAGGGTTTCTGTATCAAAGGCATCTTATAGGCGAAAGGGGAGGCCGAGGGGGCGCCCTAGGAGGCCACATAACCCCCTGGCGCGGGCCAGGCCTGGCCGTGTGGCCAGGTGGTGTGGGCGGGCCCTAGCCCCTCTCCGTCTCGTATTCTGGCTCCGTATCCTCCTCGGTGAAATACTGACTTTGGATTTTGTCCCGTCCAATTCCGAAAATATTCATTTTCTGACTTCCCTAGAACCAAAAACAGCAAAAAACAGGCAGCTGGCACTATGGCATCTTGTTAATAGGTTAGTCCAAGAAAGTGTATAAAAAGTACTCCAAAGTGTGGACAAAACATAAGAAAGTAGTTATAAACCAAGCATGGAACATCAAAAATTATAGATACGTTTGCAACGTATCAATGACCTTTGCTAAAAACCTTATTTTGGGTAATATAATTTGATCTGAGGGTAGATCAAACATAATAAACTAAGTCACAACACACTACTTAATAAGGAGTACTTGATCTTCTAGAGATCATTACATGGTATTCCATACAACAACTCAAGGATGAATACTTAATATCCCAAAGATGGTATCAAGGTATTATCTACCACAAACCCTGAATACCAAGTTAAGTATATAACTTAAGTAAATAAACTTTATAACTAAATCTTGATACACTTGCTTGCCATAGTTATTCGTACCATGAGAATCATGGTAGTTTCTAAACATTAACTCTTATTACAAATAGAGTAGAAAGGAAAGTCAAGCCAAGGCCATTCATCTCATATATTTTGTTGCCTTGTTAGTAGGTGACATATCTATTTAACCAAGTCCTAGTGTCAATTGATCATCAATATTGAGTGATCAATTCTTGACCTAGAACTTATTGACTCTTAGCTTTGACCTATTATATTGACCTTCCAAAGACCTTAAGCAAATTAATAAGAAGAAGGAACTAGATATGGTAGAGTGTGCCATCATCAATGGAATGTGACCCTTAGTGGTGATCAAACAATTTCATATTAGAGGAGTTAACTCACTCATGAGTTAACTAGAAGAAGTATCTACACCCAAGAAGTAACTGGTGCTTGAGGAGCTATGAAAAGTCTAGTAGTATTAGTACATCCAATAATAATCTTGTTAAGACAAGTGTGTATAAACTTAGAGTAAGCTTTCTTAACAAGCTAAGTGTTGGGGGGATACCTCCTGGTAGGTAACACCAGGGTATAAAGGCCGAGTTAGCCGAGGTACGGCACGGTCAAAGCAAGTGCTGGTCGGGTCACCTCAAGGCAAGCCGACCTATGGAGTAACCCGACCCATGGAGCACCCCCCTAGCCTCAGTCCGGCCAGCATAAAATATATGTCGACCATGTTTGTCTATCTATTACGCAGGTACCCTCGTAGACAGGTTAGCCACGTGCTAGCCGGACTACCATATGGCTTCCAAGAGAAGGAAGGAATCTCCTGCTGGTCAAAAGGTGGCTTTGTTAGCTATATTGTGAGCGAAGCAAAGCAGAGGGAAGGACCAGCGGGACAGGGGCGACCAGGATGACGCGGGCAATGTCGGCTGACGTAGCCCGTGTCCGGTGACGCTTAAAGGCAAGGATTACACTGTGGGTTACGTCTAAAGTCCGGATGAGCTGTTAAAGGGAATAAAGAAGCATCTAGCTTTAACCAAGGGGCATATTCAGGGAATATGCTGCCATGTGTGCCCTAACTTTGTAACCCGGGCTTCCCTATATAAGGAGCACCAGGGCCTCCATAGAGAAGGATCGATCATTTTCTCTATCTAAGGTAGTAATCTAGAGCTAGGTTGTGGGGAGTAAGAGACATTGTCTCCTTCTCACGAACAGCTCAAGGAGCACTTGTATCCACCATTGATAAAGGAATTATAACAACATCTGTGCCTGGAATCACCATGTTTCCCCTCCCTGGATTCCCCTAGCACTCATTGGCCCCATCTTTAGCCTATCCATGGCATCTACCGTGCCACCACCACGACAGTTGGCACCCACCATGGGGCTAGCGGTGCTAGCAGGGGTGAAAATCCGGATGGGAAGCATCTCCAACACCGGCAAGCGCGTCATCTCTGGCCTGGTTCAACGCTTTGGAGCACTGGATTACATCAGCGACAACGCAGGAAGCTTCGTAGGCGTCCTCCTCCACGCAACGGCGTCTTCATCAAACCTGGCGCGCACAAGATCTACGTCGGCGTGGACGAGTCCTACGTCCATCCGCGAGACGTCGTCGAGGGAGGCAAACCACCTCTCAGCGTAGCTCGCGGTGTGCGTATCACTCGCCCAACTAGCAACGTTGAGGTCCTGATGACCGCGCCAGACGCGGGAGCAAGCAAGGACCCGGCGCCAAAGCCAGAAGTCATGCCTAAGCAGGTAAGATCTAGGTTTCCCCCTCTAGAGAGGCTAGAGAATGTACTCCAGCAAGCAATAGAGAGCCTAGCAACGCCAATAGCTCATGTGGTAGATCCGGCTCAGGCGCAAGCTGAGTTGGAGGAAACTAGGCAAAAAATGTTAGCTGGCACAAAGAAAGTAGCAGAGTTACAGTAGTCCTTGAACATTACTTTGAGGGAATATGCAAAGGCAAACCGCATAGATGGAGTGAACATCTGAGGTAGAAACATGATTACTGAGATCGACAAGGAATACGAGCCTAGGCCAGGTCAGACAACCACGATAGTAACAGGATGGCTGGAGAGGTACAATACCCTCGAAAAGAACCTCAAAGCAGCAAATGTAGCTGCATCCGAGTTAGAAGGCCTAACTGAAGAGGACCAGGAAAGGCAACAAGAGAGGGTGAACCACTTGCTGAGGGTTGCTTGCCAACAAAATGAAGAAATGAACAAGGCAAACCCGGCACCACCAGGAGCATCGCACGTGGTTCATTCGGCTAGGAATAACCCGGCAAGATCCGGTGGAGCCGCATCATCTCCGGGTCATAACCCCGGGAGAGAAGAAGTGGTAAACTCCGGGAGAAGAGACAAAGGATGGTCCCCTATGACCCGGTAAGAGCTGGAAAGGGAAAAGCAGTGCAAGTGGACGAAGATCATCACAGTACCAGCCGAGGTGAAGCTAGCCGAGGTAACGGTGACCAGGGCAATGCCGGTCAAAGGAACGCTGCCAACGGCAATGCCAGACAACGTGATCCGGTGGGTACAAGACAAAACGTACCTCGGCAGCAACAACAGCAACGCGCACCTCGGCAGGAGAGGAGTGCAGGTTAAGCAGCACAACAGCAGAATGCTTGTCGGATTAGGAAAGATACAATGATGGTTATTCGGCGATGATTATCGACGGACACCCCAGACTAGAGCACCATATAATTGGGTCAAGGCTGGGCAGCAGAAACTTGCAGCCAGATGATGCAAGGCTGAAGCTAGACAGAATTTATAGGTCGGAGCTGATCGAGGTGCAAGGTCCTCCTGGTCCGGCGTGCTTTGGGCCCCGGATCATGAAGGAGCCGCCAGTGCTGAACTTTCAGTTGGCCAGAGGAACAAGGACTTACGTTGGTAGTACCAGACCGGAGGATTGGCTTATTGACTACGCAATAGCGGTCAAGATTGCAACTGGAAATTTGAGATGGGCAGTGAGGTATGTACCTCAAATGTTGGAAGGACCATCAAGAGTTTGGCTAAACAACTTGCCACCAGGAAGTGTTAACTGTTGGCTGGATTTTTAGGAGTTATTCGTTAGCAATTTCTCAAGCACTTACAAAAGACCCAACAGACCGCAAACTCTAGTGTTATACCGACAAAGACCGAATGAGCCAGACCGAGATTTCTTGACTCGATGGTGCAACATGCACAACTCATGCGAGGGGGGTAATTGAATCACAAGCAATCGTGTGGTTCGCCCAAGGCTGTAGATATGGAAGTATGTCATGGCAAAGGCTGCAGCGAGATATGTCAACCACTTTGGCTGAGATAATCCGAATTGCGGATTCATACGCTTTGGGAGATCCGACTCAACCCCGGCTAATGTCAAGCGAGGCAAACGAGGAGTATTACAACCGAGATGTCTCCGGGTCATCAAGGAGAAATGATTTCCGAGGAAAGAGAAGGGGCGAGCATCCGGATTATAGGTATAACTCACAGCAGGTGGCAGCGGTGGACCGAGATCAACCCAATGCCGGTGCCAGCCAGTAAAACTGGGGGCGAATCGCAATGAAGAGCGAAGGGAAGAAGCCTTGGACCGCGGAGCAGAAAAAGCAATGACAGGAGCGAAAAGACCAAGCAAGGTATACGTTCGAGTCTATGCTAGATCAACCATGCAAGTTTCATACGCCAAGTCTGAATAGTCCGGCGAATCATATAACTCGACAGTGTGAATGGATGAGAAAATTAGAGCAGGGTAGTTCGGGGAATGCATAGGCACCTCAGAACGAAGCACCTCGGAATGAAGCACCTCGACAGCCATTACTAACAGGGGGAAATGGACAGCAACTAATATTGCCTCCACCTCCGCCGAGATATGAAAATCAGGAAAGGAGGGATGTTGTGCATCAAGTAAATAATAACCAGCAACAGGACCAAGGTTACCATGCAAACGAGGGACGAAACGAATATAGGGAGCATCATCAAAGCTACTGTGTGTTTACCACGGAAGAAACTAATCGGAAAAGCTTGTAGCACCGGCATATGGAGGTAAATGCGGTAATGCTAGTAGTGGTAATATATATGCCTTGGTCAGACCAGGAGATTACGTGGAGTATCAAGGATCACCCAAAGATCATGCCTAGTCTAGGGACCTACGCACTGGTCCTGGATCCGACGTTCATCGGGCCGAATCTTAATGTGAGGTTTTCCAAGGTGCTGATTGACAATGGCAGTAGCATCAACATCATGTACAAGGATACCATGCACAAGTTGGGGATATCAGAGAATATGCTGCAAGCCACAAGGACCACCTTTCACGGTATTGTGCCGGGTATCTCCTGTGAGCCAATTGGTAAGGTCTAGGTTGATGTGCTATTCGGTACAAGGGATAATTGCCAGACTGAGAATTTGGAGTTTGAAGTGGTGAATCTGGACAGCGCCTATCACGTGTTGCTCGGCAGGCCCGTGCTGAACAAGTTCATGGCAAGTACTCACATCAGTTACTTAAATATGAAACTTCCCGGACCTAGGGGAGTGATAACCGTATCCGAGGACTTCAAGCGTTCGATCGAGTGCGCTTCTGTCGGATCAAACTTGGACAAGTCACTCGTGATAGCTCAGGAAAAGAGAAGGATACAGGAAGTGGCGGCATTGGCTCAATCCGCGCAACAACATATGCCGGCTCTGACCAACCCACATGGAAGTGTGTCATTTCAAGCAACCAAGGGTACAAAGAAAGTCCCAATCGATGATCAGTTCCTAGAGCGCACCCTAACTATTGGTGCCGGGTTAGGCAGCAAATAGGAAAGCAAGCTCGTTAACTTCCTCTATGAGAATCGGGATATTTTTGCTTGGTCCACACAGGATCTGCAAGGTGTGCCGAGGGAGTTGGCCGATCACTCTTTGAATGTGAGACCCGGTGCTAAACCGGTGAAGCAACCTCTCAGACGTTTCGCCGAGGACAGAAGAAAAGTCATTGGGGATGAGATAGCTAGGCTCCTTGCAGCCGGGTTTATTATGGAAGTACTCTATCTGGATTGGCTCTCTAATCCGGTGCTTGTGGAAAAGAAGAAGGATGATCCGAACGTGGCCGTGGTATGGCGCATGTGTATTGATTACACGAACCTGAATAAGGCATGTCCTAAAGATCCATTCCCACTCCCTAGAATAGATCAAGTCATACACTCAACTACCAGATGTGAACTGTTGTCATTCATTGATGCGTATTCTGGTTTTCACCAGATACCCCTAAACCCGGATGATCAAATAAAGACTGCATTTATTACCCCGTACGAGGCTTATTGCTATCACACTATGCCGTTTGGATTGCGTAATGCTAGAGCAACATACCAGCGGTGCATGCAAAAATGTTTACATGACCAAATAGGTCGAAACATGCAAGTTTATGTGGATGATGTTTACATGACCAAAGGTGCATGCAAATACGCTCCTTGATGACATCCGGCAGACATTCGCAGACTTGAGATGGTTCCAAATGAAGCTTAACCTGGAAAAATGCACTTTTGGAGTGCCCGCAGGAAAATTACTTGGTTTTCTCGTATCCAGTCGAGGTATTGAAGCTAACCTGACAAAAATCTGGGCTATAGAGAGAATGGAACTGCCAAAATGCCTTAACGATGTGCAGAAGTTCACTGGTTGCCTGGCATCGTTAAGCCGGTTCGTATGTCGGCTGGGAGAGAAGGCCTTGCCCCTCTACCAGTTAATGAAAAAGGCAGACAAGTTTACATGGAAGCCGCAAGCAGACAGCGCATTCCGAGAATTAAAAAAGATGCTATCTACTACACCAATCCTAGCCACACCACTACCCAAGGAGCCAATGTTGCTCTATGTAGCCGCGACCAACCAAGTCTTAAGTGCAGTAATTGTAGTGGAGCGCGAAGAAGAAGGAAAGTCAGTATATTATTTGAGTGAAGTGTTATCAGCTTCAAAACAGAACTACCCTCACTATCAAAAGATGGCGTATAGCGTATATATGTCGGCCAAGAAACTCAAACACTACTTTGAGGAACATCCCATCAAGGTGATATATGAGGCACCCATATCAGAGATTATGAGTAACAAAGATGCTAGTGGCCGGATAGCAAAATGGGCAATTGATCTAGCCCCATATGCACCACAGTATGATAGAAGAGATGCGATCAAATCGCAAGTTATGGCGGATTTCTTTGTGGACTGGGCTGAAATGCAATACGAACCACCACTATCGGACTCCAATTACTGGCGAATGCACTTTGACAGATCAAAACTGAAAGAAGGGCTGGGCGCCGGATTGGTGCTTACCTCGCCCAAGAAGGATCAACTAAAATATGTTTCTCCAGATCCACTTTAGCGCCTCGAATAATGTCGTGGAATATGAGGCACTAGTGCATGGCCTCAAAGTGGCAAAGGAAGTAGGGACGCCGGATACAGTGCTTTGGAGACTCGGATTTGGTGGTGCAGCAAGTATCTGGCAACTGGGATGCCTTGGATGCTAACATGGCCCTTTACAGATTCCATGTGCAAAAGATAAGCGGATTCTTCGAGGGATGTGAATTCCACCATGTACCTCAGATTGAAAACGAGGTAGCCGACATATTGTCTAAGTTGGGCTCATCCCGGCAACCAATCCCGCCAAATGTTGCCTTGGAGCACTTAAGAAAACCATCTATTACCCCATCGCTGGAATCTGAGTCAATTTATATCCCGGCCTTCTCCGGATCAGAAGCTATACCAATGGAAATAGATTGGGGAGGCACCTCAGCCAACCCGAGGACTGCTTCAGCAAACCCAGGGACTACCTCAGCAAACCCGGGGACTGGTCATCCAAACCCGGCGGGAGTTATGTCGGTTGATGCAATGGAAATTGATGAGGAACCCTTCTCCATCCGAGCCATACCCGCTTGGGCCAAGCTAATATTTGACTTCCTGAAAGAGGGAATCTTACCGGATGATGAGATACTCTCAAGGCAGATCCAGAGAAGAGCAAAGGCCTATACTATTATCAATGCTGAATTATAGAAGAGAAGTGTAACCACAGTGCTGCAGCGATGCATTGACCCAGAGGAAGGGCTTGACATACTCCGGGATATCCACCAAGGAGAATGTGGCCACCATGCATCTTCAAGGGCATTAGTGGCAAAGGCTATCCGGCATGGATTCTATTGGCCAAGTGCGTTGGAGCAGGCAGAAGATTTGGTGAGAAAATACAATGGCTATCAGAGATACGCCACAAAAACCCATCTGCCAATGTCGGAACTCAAAACTATCCCCATTACTTGGCCATTTGCTGTATGGTTCCTAGACATGGTAGGTCCATTTAAGCCGGCTAAAGGAGGAATGACCCATATCCTAGTTATGGTGGACAAATTCACTAAATGGATCGAGGTGAAGCCAATCAGGAAATGTGATAGGCAATAGCGGTGAAGTTTCTCAAGGATATAATCCTGAGATATGGCTACCCCCATAGTATCATAACTGATAATGGCACGAATTTTGCTGAAGGAGCATTTGCGAGTTTGTGCCGAGAAAAGAAAATCCGGCTAGATGTAGCCTCTGTGGCCCACCCCGCATCGAACGAACAAGTGGAAAGATCCAACGGACTGGTATTGTCCGGGATAAAACCCCGACTCATAGAGCCACTGCAAAGATCAGCAGGGTGCTAGATAGAAGAACTACCAGCGGTACTGTGGAGTTTAAGAACAACTCTGAATCGATCAACGGGCTATACACCATTTTTTCTGGTATATGGGGCAGAAGCTGTACTACCAGCCGACATAGAGCATGATTCGCCAAGGCTCACCCAATACACAGAAGCCAAAGTGCGCGAAGCCCAGCAAAATGATGTTGCTCTGCTGGAAGAAGCGAGAGAACTGACCCTGTCCAGATCCGCCATATATTAGCAAAATGTCCGACGCTACCATAGCCAGAAAGTAAACCCCCGAGTTTTCCAGGAAGGTGATATGGTACTCCGGTTAGTGCAGCACACTGCTGGCATCCATAAATTATCCCCTCCATGGGAAGGACCTTTCATTGTAAGAAAAGCTTTGCACAATGATTCCTACTATCTTATTGATGCATAGCCACAGGAAAAGAACAAGGCGGACAGGTCCGGAGAGGAATCTAAGCGAACATGGAACGTAGCACTACTTCGTCCTTTTTAAACTTGACAAAGAGGTGAATGTATCTGAGCTACTCATATGTTGGTATGTATGTCGGCAGTGAGGTTATTAATAAAACTTCGGCACCCCAAGCAGAAACTCGGGGACTGCCCTAATAATTCTTCTTCGTGCTTTTGTATTTTTATATGTCGGTTGGGTTAAGTCGCTGGTATCTTAGCTGGATTAGTAATGTGTGAGCACCAAAAACCCAACTCTTCGATGTTGCTGCTGTTCAACAAGAATTGGCTTCATGGTAAGCAAGAGAACAAGTTTGGAACTGCAAAGCACATGAAAAACGACTAAGGAAAGGAACTTAAGCGAGCCGACATTTGTTATTCAGACTAACCCTATACTTATTTTATTCGTCTAACACCGGATTATTTTGAGCTAATCTCAAAGTTTCAAGTATTGTTAAGTCGATTGTTTGAACCTCGGACTCATAAGTCAGAAAACCAAATCAAGGTAGACGCGAGCCGAGTCAAAGATTGGGAGAACAAGAAAAGGAAACTCGGGGACTATGCCCATGATAATCCGACATTAAAAACTTAGTTGCAAACAACACAAATCGTAGCAAAACCAAACCAAGGTACTTAAATACATTTTCACCCGGCATTTCGGGGATCTAACAAATACGGTTAAGTGTTTTCAAGGAGCAGGGGCAGAAGCCAAATCATCGGCCGAAGGAGGAGGTACTTCGGAGTTTGTGGGCGGGGTGCTAGCCTCGGCCTCATCTTCAGGATTGGCCTCTCCATCCTCCGGATCTTTAGCTTCATCGCCAAGCTCTGAGGCCTCGCCCTCGCTTCCCTCGTCTTCTTCACCCTCAGAAGCAACTTCGTCATCAAATACGTCAAGGTAGCTCGGTCCCTTGTTCCAAGCATGGCAGAAGGAGTATTGGATAAGCTTGTTAGCACGGGCTTTGTGACGAGCAACGCACTCCGGATCTTCATACCATCCGGATCATCTCCGTGAGCAACGACATGATAAGACAAACTACATGCAGCGCAATATCATCCCCGGCTCGTGCAGCAGATTCTCGCCACATGTGCACCTGAGTATCGTACTCCATCAATTTGGCTATGAAAGCCGCATTTCCTTGGGAGTGGGCTCAGTGGGCCAGAGGGAGTTGAACATCCGCATTGCCGCCAACATAATATCCACGCCGTAATTCTTCACTAGCTCCATGCGAGTGAAGAGGCTCGCCAGTAGGTCCTCTGTATCACAAGGGATTGGCTCGGCAGCAGGGCATGTGGGGATACCACGTTGCTCGCGGGACCGGCTATAACAGCAGCAGCAAGAGTATCACCTTCTAGAAACTTGCATGAGAACATAACAGAGGAAACAATGAACTTAAGTCCGGAGAAATGAAAATTGAGCAAGGGAAAGGAACTCACGGGCAATCTGGAAGAGGAGAGCTGAAGCTCAGCATGGACATTGGTGTTGTGGGCCTGGAGTTTCTCGTATTCTGAGGTCACCAACGTAAGTTTGACGTCGGCTTCCTGCAATAAATTCTGGTCCTTGGAAATTTGTGTGGTTAGACGCTCTTTTTCCTCGGCAAACTCCTGGTCATCCTTCTCCAGTTCGGATTTATGGAGGCCCTTAAGCTCTGGATTTCGGCATTCAGCCGAGTAATTTCCGAGTCCTAGAGGCGTAGCCGAGCTATCTCATTGTCCTTCTTCTTCAATTCAGCTTGATGCATTCCTGCTTGTTCAAGAAAATGTGTCATCATATCAGGAATAGGTACGCTGTCTTCAAGGGCAACTGCAACAGTGGGTTAATCCGGCGGAGCCGAAGTATAAATATCTACCGAGTCAATAAAAGAGCGCTCAATGATCGTGTGAATAAGATAAGATACCTTGGATTTCAGCCAGATTTTTCCACATGATAATGTTCTCAGCCTCAACCTCCACTTCATAGTTCGAATAACAAGTTAATACGTATAACTCGAAGGAACAAAAGTGGAAGCAAGAAAGGTCTTGAGTAAAGAAAATTACCCTTCTTCTGGTGCTCCTCCAAGAGCTTTCCATAACGCGCGCGAACATCTTTGTATGAGTCCAGCAGGCACTGGAACTCAGCAGTTCGGCGGTTAGTGGTAATCTAAAAAAAGCAAGACGATGTTAAGTTCACAGGAAAAGTGAAAATAATTCGACTCTACAAGATTCGGGCCAAGCAGAACTTAACCCGGCTCTAGGTGTGTGGACATTCGAAGTCTACAAGATCTAGGCCAAGCGGAGCTTAACCCGGCTCTAGGTGTGTGGATATTCGAAGTCTATAAGATCCAGGCCAAGCGGAGCTTAACTCGGCTCTAGGTGTGTGGATATTCGAATTCTACAAGATCCAGGCCAAGCAGAGCTTAACCCGGCTCTAGGTGTGTGGATATTCGAGGTCTACAAGATCCGGGCCAAGCGGAACTTAACCCGGCTCTAGATGTGTGGATATTCGAAGTCTACAAGATCCGGGCCAAGCGGAGCTTAACCTGGCTCTAGGTGTGTGTATATTCGAGGTCTACAAGATCCGGGCCAAGGGGAACTTAACCCGGCTCTAGATGTGTGGATATTCGAAGTCTACAAGATCCGGTCCAAGTGGAACTTAACCCGGCTCTATGTGTGTGGATATTCAAAGTCTACAAGATCCGGGCCAAGTGGAACTTAAACCGGTTCTAGGTGTGTGGATATTCGAAGTCTACAAGATCCGGGCCAAGTGGAACTTAACCCGGCTCTAGATGTGTCGATATTCGAGGTCTACAAGATCCGGGCCAAGCGGAACTTAACCCGGCTCTAGATGTGTGGATATTCAAAGTCTACAAGATCTGGGCCCAGTGGAACTTAACCCGGCTCTAGGTGTGTGTGGATATTCGAAGTCTACAAGATCTGGGCCAAGTGGAACTTAACTCGGTTCTAGGTGTGTGGATATTCGAAGTCTACAAGATCCGGGCCAAGTGGAGCTTAACCTGGATCTAGGTGTGTGGATATTCGAAGTCTACAAGATCCGGGCCAAGCGGAGCTTAACCCGGCTCTAGATGTGTGGATATTCGAAGTCTACAAGATCCGGGCCCAGTGGAACTTAACCCGGCTCTAGGTGTGTGGATATTCAAAGTCTACAAGATCCGGGCCAAGTGTAACTTAACCCGGCTCTAGGTGTGTGGATATTCGAAGTTTACAAGATCCGGGCCAAGTGGAACTTAACCCGGCTCTAACTTTGTCACTATTTGAAATTGCTAAGGACGAAAACTAGGTTCTCTAGGAGCATCCGACCGAGTAACAACTTACTCCCTCGGAGGATCGGGGACTAGGGGATATATCTATAAGTGCTCATGCATATAAAGTACCACAACAGAAGAAAAGGGTTACCTCCATCATCTGGCCAGCCAAAGAGATGGCCTTGGTGGCGGAGTTCATCTAGGCGCTGAACTCTGCTGGGTCGAACTTCTCCGGTAGATCATCCTTTGGATCGATAAATTCAACGTTGTTCCAGTTGTTCACGTACTCCAGGAGAAGTGGGCTATAACTTTTGCCGCTAGAAGAGTGACTCGCCACCAAGCCTTTGACGTGGGCTTCTCGCCTTGCAGAGTGAGCTGCAGCAGGACTGGTATGCAGGACCAGCTGCCTACTACCCTCTGATCCGGCAGCGGGAGACCTAAAAGTGATGCCCTTGGCTGGTCCGGCAGCTTTCTTGAGCTTGCCGGATGATCCAGAGTGCTGGGGAAGATCCGAAGCTGCTGGTCCAGATGACGCCTAGGAAGCTGGCTGAAAAATGTCTGCAATGGACACCGTAGATCTGGAGCCGACTGATGGAGCTTTCCTTTTTGGAGGCTTAGTGGAGGCTATTGGCTTTCGTGCCGAGGTTGGTGCTAGAGCTAATGCTGCTGGTGCTGATGTTGTTGGTGATGGTGCTGCTGGTGCTGGTGTTGTAGGTGCTATTGGTGCTGCTGGTGCTGGTGTTGTTGGTGCTACTGGTACTAGTGCTGCTGGTTCAGAGGAAACTGGAGCTGAAGAGAAACTTGATTGGGGCGGTGCCGATAAGACTGGCACCTCAGAACTAGGCGCTAGTGCCGGAGAGGAGGATCTAGGATGATCCGGCGTAGCCGTATCCTGAGCTGCCCCACTAACCCCTACGCCGACATTGCCCTCCTCGTGATGAGAAGGGCTCTGATCAGGCACAGCCGTGGAGCCCTCTTTAATAGGGCTGAGCGGGCGAGCGTCACCGTTGCAGGGGGGAGAAGGACTGCTCCGGATCGGAGAGGAAATGTCGGGGCCGCTCTAGGGAATGACCCTAGGAGCTCTGGAAAATAAAAGAGTATCAAGTAAAGAAGAGAAAGAAAAAATAGATGAGAAGCAAAGGCAAAGGCAGAAAGGGAAAGACCCAGCAGCAAACGCAGAAAGACTTACTCATTCGAGGTTGGAGGGGCCCGAGGTTTGGGTGCCCTCCAGACCGTGCTCTTGGCCACGTGTTTGGCTGAGGCTTTCACCCCGGACTTCTTCTACCTCTTTTTGGGTGGCGGCGCCTCCGAAACTGCGGCCGAGGTAGCCGCGTGCTTTTGGGAGGAAGCAGGGATCGGATCACTTGTGGCAAGGGGGAACCTCATGGACCTGACTGGCCGGTTAGCTGAAGATTCGAACATAACTGGGATAGCATAAGAGATGTGCACCGGGTCAAGTACCTCAAGAAGCTCAACATCCGAGTGATCGTCATCCGGCCAATCCCTTAAAGAAGAGTCCTTACTAGAGGTGCGTTTGATGGTGTCCGGAGTGGGTTGGAAAGTCTCCGGATCAGGCTCCACCTCGTCCGCCTCGGTGCGATCTGGCACCCTCTTGCTCGCCAGCTCCTGGCCATCTTCTAGTGGCTGCTGGAGAAATCACTGAGAATAAAGCAGCAGTGGTTAAGTTAAGAAGGTTGTCCGACATATCAAGCAGACCCAGAAAAGTCGTAAGTAAGAAGTTTACCTTTGGAGGAGGATTGTCCCGGGTATAGGGAGCAAGTCCCCATTCCCAAGCCTCGGAGAATTCCTTCTCCACGTTGAAAATGGCCTTAACTCGGTGGTATACATACCACCGAGTTATCGAGCTCGAAGGAGGAAGTCCGGTGGGGATCGAGGGGGCCACTCAAGTAGCAGATCTTGTGGGCATGTTTCTGCAGGGGGAGATTTAGCTACAAACAAAGGTGATCATGATATCCTCCCCCCGCAGCTTCTCCTTGAGCAGATCCTTGATCCGGCGATCAACCTGGTTCGCCAGAGCAGTGGGTCGTTTCGAAATGTTCTCCCACAAAGAGGTGTCCGGGAATCCAAGCTTGAAGGGGAGGAGCTGGATCAAATCTTCGTCCGTGGTGTTCCGGACATAGAAGAAAGTCCGGGCCCAACCCTTGCAAGACTCGAGCCCGGTAACCCGAGGGAATGCAGAGCCCTTGCAGGGAGAGATGGAGGCTGCCCCACACTGGGTCAGATGCTTCTCTGCTGGAGTGAGATGTTTATCCGAAACGACATTTTTCTGTAGACCAAAGAATTTGATCCACATCTCTTTGGATGGCCAGAGGCCGACATACCCCTCTATGCCGAAGGCAAAAGAGGAGAGAGAGGTGATGGCATTGGCAAGGACATGGTGTGGCTGCAGTTGGTAAGTGGAGATGAAATCGAAGAAGAAATCAAAAATAGGAAGGCCAAAGCCGCGCTGGAAGAGGGAAAGGAAAACCACATACTCCCCTAGATTGGGAGATGGGAAATCTCGTTGGCGGTGAGGCGGCAGGCAACGCCTGTGGGAATGTGGCGCGTGTCATATAGCCAATCCAGGTCGTCTTCGCAGATGAAGGCACCATCCCAACAGCCACGCTCGTGGCCCTTGTCTTCCTCCTCCTTCTGAGCGACCACGTCGGCTTCTTCCTCAGTCATGGTGAAGTCGAGGTACTCGAGGACGAGGTTGGAGTAGAGGTAGCCAAAGGCGGGGAACCTAGAAGCACATGGCCCCGTGGTGGAGATCTTGAACAGAGGCGGCGGCGCGGTTGCTGAGAGTATCTCGATGCGATTGCGGTGGCGCAGCACTAGAGGAGAAGAAGTGGTGGCAGTAGCATCGCAGCAAAGAAGAAAGGAGGCAAGGGAGCGCGTAATGTGTGGGGAACTTCCCCAAGATTGCCCCCAGCCCCCAACTTAACCATGTGTGAGGGCATGTAGTGGGATCCTTTGCGGTTGTCCTGCCACACGCAACGGGCGTGTACGCGACTGAACCAACCAATCAGAGGCCAGCCACAGAAAGGGCCACGGGGAGCAGAAGATCCCATGACGCGACATGCTGTAACGGTTAACGAGGTGCTGCAGTGAAGGGACGTGCACATCAGTTATTCCTAACATTGCAATAGTAACTGGCGTAGTAAATGGGTGTGGCCCTTAAAATGAGGCAAGATGATGATTATCCTCCATGTAGGACGTGGAGAAGCGTATGAAAGAAGGAAAGGTAACCCAGATATGCGAGCAAAAGACCCGGCCAGCGAGAAATAACTCGGAATGAGCCAAGGGAGCGCAAGAGAAAAAACTCCGGATTACGGAGTAACTTGGCCAAAGAGGCAAAAATCCGGACATGGGAACCTGTTGTGGCCTTAACAACTAAAATTGCAAAGATCGCACCAGCTTCGGGGACTATTGTTGGGGGGATACCCTTGGGTAGGGTAACGCCGGGGTATAAAGGCCGAGTTAGCCGAGGTACGGCACGGTCAAAGCAAGTGCCGGCCGGGTCACCTCAAGGCAAGCCGACCTATGGAGTAACCCAGCTCGTGGAGCATCCCCCTAGCCTCAGTCCGACCAGCATAAAATATATGCCGGCCATGTTTGTCTATCTATTACGCAGGTACCCTCGTAGCCGGGTTAACCACGTGCTAGCCAGACTACCATATGGCTTCCAAGAGAAGGAAGGAATCTCCCGCTGGTCAAAAGGTGTCTTTGTTAGCTGTATCGTGAGGAAAGCAAAGCAAAGGGAATGACCAGCACGACAAGGGCGACCAAGATGACGCGGGCAATGTCGGCTGACGTAGCCCGTGTCTGCTGACGCTTAAAGTCAAGGATTACGCTGTGGGTTACGTCTAAAGTCCGGACAAACCGTTAAAGGGAATAAAGAAGCATCTAGCTTTAACCAAGGGGCATATTCGGGGAATATTCTGCCACGTGTGCCCTAACTTTGTAACCCGGGCTCCCCTATATAAGGAGCACCAGGGCCTCCATAGAGAGGGATCGATCATTTTCTCTGTCTAAGGTAGTAATCTAGAGCTAGGTTGTGGGGAGTAAGAGACATTGTCTCCTTCCCACGAACAGCTCAAGGAGCACTTGTATGCACCATTGATATAGGAATTATAACAACATCTGTGCGTCGAATCACCATGTTTTCCCTCCCTGGATTCCCCTAGCACCCATTGGCCCCATCTTTAGCCTATCCATGGCATCTACCGTGCTAGAGAGACTAGTACAAGTCTATCATATGTTGCAAACGTATCTATAATTTTTGATGTTCCATGCTTGTTTTATATCTACTTTCTTATGTTTTGTCCACACTTTGGAGTACTTTTACACATTTTTTGGAACTAACCTATTAACAAGATGCCATAGTGTCAGTTGCATGTTTTCTTCTGTTTTTGGTTCCAGAAAAGCCAAAAAATGAATATTCTCGGAATTGGACCGGACAAAAGCCAAAGTCGATATTTTACCAGAAGACTCACGGAGCCAGAAGACGAGACGGAGAGGGGCCAGGGGCTGGCCACACCATGTGGTGGCGCGGGTCCCCCTGGCCACACCACTAGGTGGTGTGGGACCCTAGTCCACCCTCTGACATCGCCCCTTCACCTATAAGAAGCCTCCGATGCAGAAACCCTAAAGAATCCAGCCTCCAGCCACGAAAAGTTCCGCAGTGCCACCACCACCGAAGGGGAGATTCGGGGGACAGAAAGTCTCTGTTCCGGCACCATGCCGAGACGGTGAAGTGCCCCTGGAGCCATCTCCATCGATCTCCACCACCATATCCATCGCCGTTGCTGATTCCCATGATGATGAGGGAGTAGTTCTTCCTCGAGGCTAAGGGTTCTACCGGTAGCTATGTGTTCATCTCTCTCTCTATGCATGATCATATTGTGATCATGAGCTTTGTAATCAAGTAGATCTACCTTGCTACTCAAGTGCTTTAATAGATCTCTGCCCTCCCCATGTGTGTGAAAGTGACAGCGTGCACACCATGGTGGCACTTAGGCTAGAGATTACAAATACTTGTTATGAGTTATATTTGGAGTTGGATGTCTCTATGAAATTGTGGTGTTTGTTGGAACCATCTAGCGCTCAAGGTGACAGTGTGGGGTTATCTAGAGGGGAAAGGCTTACTTTGAGTGTGCTGTTATATCCCTACCATCGATTAGAGTGTTCAACCGGAGAGTAGTTAAGAGTAGTATCATAAAGAAGAATATATTTATATGAGAGTGTTCACTAGTGAAAGTATGATCCCTAGGCCTTGTTTCTAAGCATTGAATAACTGTTTGCAATTAGATATGTTACATGTTTGCTTGCTTCCTTGTTCATGAGCTTGTAATCTATAGATCTACCTTGCTACTCAAGTGCTTTAATAGATCTCTGCTCTCCCCTTGTGTGTGAAGTTGATAGTGTGCACACCATGGTGGCACTTAGGCTAGAGATTACAAATACTTGTTATGAGTTATATTTGGAGTTGGATGTCTCTATGAAATTGTGGTGTTTGTTGGAACCATCTAGCGCTCAAGGTGACAGTGTGGGGTTATCTAGATGGGGAAAGCAAACTTTGAGGTGTGTTATTATAGCCCTACCGTGGATTAGAGTTATCCAACCGAAGAGTAGTTCAGAGTAGCATCGTAAAGAGATGATATTTATATGAGAGTTTTCACTAGCGAAAGTATGATCCCGAGGCCTTGTTTCTAAGCATTGAAACATCGTTTGCAACTAGATCCGTTACATGTTTGCTTGCTTCCATCTTTATTTCAGATTGCCTTTAGTCTTTTCCACGCGCCATCAAAGATATTTTCTGGCACCGTTGTCTTATATCCATACCACTTGTATTTCACTATATCTTCGCTGAACTAGTGCACCTATACACCTGACAAGTGTATTGGGTGTGTTGGGGACACAAGAGACTTCTTGTATCTTGATTGCAGGGTTGCTTGAGAGGGATACCTTTGACCACTTCCTCCCTGCGTTCGATAAACCTTGGTTGATCCACTTAAGGGAAACTTGCTGATGTTCTAGAAACCTCTGCACTTGGAGGCCCAACAACTATCTACAAGAATAGAAGTGCATAGACATCAAGCTATTTTCTGGCGTCATTGCCGGGGAGGTAAGGTAAAAGGTACTCACATCCTCTGGCTACTAAGCTATTTTCTAGCGTCGTTGCCGGGGAGGTAAGGTAAAAGGTACTCACGTCCTCTGGTTACTAAGCTATCTTCTAGTACCGTTGCCGGTGTGTGGGTGCTCGAAGTTATTTCCTTTAGATTCTGCAATTATATATTTTTGTTTCTAGTTTTTATTTTCACTAGTTAGGCTTAATGGAAAACAACAACAAAATTAGAGAGCTTTATAGTATTTATCTTGAGTTAGGACATGAAGTGTTTGAAGAGAAAATTAAAAAACCCATTGAACTTTATTTGCATGCTAATAGCAATGTTATTAGTATGAATTCTTTGAACACCATTATTGCTAATGCTATGGAAAAGTCTAAGCTTGGGGAAGCTAGTTTTGATGAGCATGATATTTTTAGTCCCCCAAGCACGGAGGAGAAAATTTACTTTGATGATACTATGCCTCCAATATCTGATGATTACAATGATGAATATGATATTTTCAGTCCACCTACTATTGAGGAGAAAATTAATTATGATTACAATATGCCTCCTATATTTGATGATTATGGTGATGAGAATAATAATGATAGCTATTTTGTTGAATTTTCTCCCACTACAATTAATAAGAATGACTATGTTTATGTGGAGAGTATTAATTCTTTTATGCATGTGGATCATGATAAGAATGTTTTATGTGATAGTTATATAGTTAATTTTATTCATGATGCTACTGAAAGTTATTATGAGAGAGGGAAACATGGTTTTATGCATCTCAATAATATTAAGTTTCCCCTCTTTATGTTGAAAATTTTGAAGTTGCACTTGTTTTGCTTTCCTATGCTTGTTGCTTTGTGCTTGCATGACTTGTTTCTTTACAAGATTCCTATGCATAGGAAGTGGGTTAGACTTAAATGCGCTCTGAATTTGCTTCTTGATGCTCTCTTTTACTTCAATTCATATTTCTTATGTGAGCATCTTCTCAAACTATCATGCCTAACTTAAAGGCGTTAAAGAAAAGTACTTCTTGGGAGATAACCTATAGTTTTTTGAGTCTTGGAAGTTATTACTTCTGTAATAACCTCTCCTTATCTTTTTTATTTGATTTTTATGCCAAGAATAACCTCTAATGAGAGAGAAGTAATGCTTGGGAAAGTTGTCGTCCCGAAACAGATTTTTGTGCTTCGCTGTAAAAATTCGTGAAAAATCTCTGTATGACGGTTTGAGCTGTAATTTTTGTGCTTCTGCCCCAGGTTGTTATCTAACTTTCGTTAGTTCAACACTTTTTGATTTGAGCAACAGAAGGTCTTCGGAAAAATTTGTTTTTACCTGCTGGTCTGTTTTGACAGATTTCTGCCATTATTTGCATTTGCCTCTTAATCTCTTTCTCTTTGAGTTCTCTTTGATCATTTGAACTTTTTAAAGGAAGTGTTACAGTAGATTGTGTTTTAATGGAAGTTTTACTTGTGTTGGAACTGAACCAAAAGACTTATTATCTTGAGTACACTAATGTTGCTAATGAAGATTGTGTGAAGTTTTGTATGAAGGAAATTTTCAGGTGTAAGGAAAGAATGATGTAATGAGATGAAGAATGGACTAAATCTCAAGCTTGGGGATGCCACCTTTGTAACCCCAAGAAATATCCAAGAAGTACAAGCGTCAAAGCTTGGGGATGCCCAAGGCATCCCCTTCTTCATCAATAAAATCTCAGGTTTCTTCCAAACACTTCATTTTTATTGTTTCATGCACAGTTGTGTTGTTCTTGGAGCGTCTTCGTTTTCGTTTCCTTGGTTTTCTTAGTTTGCTTAAATAAATTGGTTGGAGCCCCACATTCGTATATGAAGGTTTCAAATAAGTTGATTTGGATTGGAAAAGAGTAGGAAAGTTCATGCTTATAAGTGGTATAAAAGGAGTTTGTTTTTTACTGTGACTTAGACTTTATCATGACATGCTTGATATTGTTTTGTCTTTATGATTAGTGATTTTTGATGTAGCATGACATGTTATAAACAATTGAGATTGCTTAATGTGCCTTGAAAGAATCATGCGTTGTTTTAGCATATTAAAGCATAGTATTGTGGTATTCTCCTTTAATGCTTTATTTGGGTTGACTTGGCGCATGCTCACACCATTTTAAGACTATACCAAGTCACCATAGCCTCTATGATCCTTTAGTTTTCGACTTGTAATATCACTTTATGCTTTAATTAATGATGTTTTATCGCTTTGCATGATTATGGCCATTATTGCTGTCTTAGGTGGTCGCTCGCAGTCTTTTGCTAGCCTCCATACCAAGTATGAGTTCCACTCATGCATCCAACTCCAAATAAAACCAAGTTATTCCAAATAGTCCACCATACCTACCTATTAGCATTTGCTATTCCAAGTATATTCATGTTTTTATCTACCTTCCGAATTAAACTTGTTATGTGAAAATTAGTGATTAAAGCTCTCACGAACTTGATGGCACACTTCACTTTTCTTGCCCCTAATAAACTTGAACCATTGTGTCATATATGTTGTATATGCTTGCACTTATACATTGGATTAGCAGAACCATGTTGTCATGGGGAACGCTTTCAACATTACACTTGTACATTGTACCCAGTTGATATCATGCTCTTTTTCTTATGGATGTCGTCGGTGTGAAATGAAAGGAGAGCTTGTAAGTCCATGGAGTTATGTATGTGTGTTAGAGAAACGTCTGGGACGCTAGCCTAAGACATGCCTAATCATGGTGGAAACTTGCAGCATCACCATAGTGAGCAATCTATGAAGCATTCTTATTATAAAAAAATAAGAGATAGAGGTCGAGAAAAAGAAAAAAATAAGATGAGAAAAGAGGAAAGAGAGAAAAAGGCACAATTTTCCCATGGTAAATAAGAAGATTGCTGAGATGCTCATTGTCTGCTTACCTTGTCATTTTGATTATGGGATAGCTCCTGTATCATGTGCAAGGGATACCCCGTTGGCGGTTCTCTATGATACACATGTACTTACTATGACAAGAACTTACCGGTAACTAAACTTGAGTAGCATGAGGAGTGGCCCTCGTATTCAAGGGACATGAGATTGCCAACTTATACTTTGTCAAGTATATACTCCATAGTTTGTTCACTTTAACCTTAATCACTTCAAGATGCTTATGATAGAGGAAATAAGAGTTGAAAGCTAATAAGTACCATAATTTTTGGAAGCTCTTTATGGGACTTGAATCCCTGCTTCCTTCTATGAAGGCCTTTCTTTTACTTTTATGTTGAGTCTCCATCTTCTATCTTTATGCACCTATTAAGAGAGCATAGTGGCCATTCCTAGTTTAATGTGCATTGTCCCAAGACTTGTTGATTGATGCATAACTTTGATATTGCTTGTTCTTAAACTATTTGTATCTAGTCACCCTTATGAACTTTGAAGGTGTCCTATGCATTTATGTTTTGCTACACTATGAGGGACAAGCTGAATACCATTCTCATTATGTTTTCTTTATGTGAAACAAACAAACATCTTTCAAAGCATTGTTATTCATGAATCTTTTGTTTGTACCTTTTCATGTTACAACATAGTTTCTGTGTCTTATTGTTAGAACTATATCTTTCATGCTATGTTAGAGTACTATGGTCCCAGTTATCAATGCTCTACAAATACTTTGATCAACATTATGACGGTGCATGTCGCCTCAAAAATTATTCTTTTCTTTTTATCACTTACCTACTCGAGGACGAGTAGGAGTTAAGCTTGGGGATGTTGATACGTTGCAAACGTATCTATAATTCTTGATGTTCCATGCTTGTTTTATATCTACTTTCTTATGTTTTGTCCACACTTTGGAGTACTTTTACACATTTTCTGGAACTAACCTATTAACAAGATGCCATAGTGCCAGTTGCCTATTTTCTTCTGTTTTTGGTTCCAGAAAAGGCAGAAAATCTATATTCTCGGAATTGGACGGGACAAAAAGCCAATATGCCTATTTTTCCCGGAGAAACACGGAAACACGAAGCAGAGACGGAGTAGGGCACCAGGGTGGACACACCATATGGTGGCGCGGGCTAGGCCTGGTCGTGCCACCAGGTGGTGTGGTCCCCCTGGTCGCCCACCGACCTTGCCTCTTCGCCTATAAGATGCCTCCCGATGCAAAAACCCTAAATCGACCAGCCTCCAGCCATGAAAAGTTCCACAGTGCCGCCGCCACCGAAGGGGAGATTCGGGGGACAGAAGTCTCTGTTCCTGCACCCTGCCAGGATGGGGAAGTGCCCCCGGAGCCATCTCCATCGATCTCCACCACCATCTCCATCACCGTTGCTGATTCCCATGATAAGGAGGGAGTAGTTCTTCCTCGAGGCTGAGGGTTCTACCGGTAGCTATGTGTTCATCTCTATCTCTATGCATGATCATATTGTGATCATGAGCTTTGTAATCAAGTAGATCTACTTTGATACTCAAGTGCTTTAATAGATCTCCGCTCTCCCCATGTGAGTGAAAGTGACAGCATGCACACCATGGTGGCACTTAGGCTATAGATTACAAATACTTGTTATGAGTTATATTTGGAGTTGGATGTCTCTATGAAATTGTGGTGTTTGTTGGAACCATCTAGCGCTCAAGGTGACAGTGTGGGGTTATCTAGATGGGGAAAGTGAAATTTGAGGTGTGCTGTTATAGCCCTACCGTGGATTAGAGTTATTCAACCGCAGAGTAGTTCAGAGTAGTATCATAAAGAGATGATATTTATATGAGAGTGTTCACTAGCGAAAGTATGATCCCTAGGCCTTGTTTCTAAGCATTGAAACACCGTTTGCAACTAGATCTGTTACATGTTTGCTTGCTTCCATCTTTATTTCAGATTTCCTTTAGTCTTTTCCACGCGCCATCAAAGCTATTTTCTGGCATCGTTGTCTTATATCCATACCACTTGTATTTCACTATCTCTTCGCCGAACTAGTGCACCTATACACCTAACAAGTGTATTGGGTGTGTTGGCGACACAAGAGACTTTTTGTATCTTGATTGTAGGGTTGCTTGAGAGGGATACCTTTGATCACTTCCTCCCTGAGTTCGATAAACCTTGGGTGATCCACTTAAGGGAAACTTGCTGCTGTTGTACAAACCTCTGCACTTGGAGGCCCAACAACTGTCTACAAGAATAGAAGTGCGTAGACATCATTGTGCAACAAGGATTTGGTCTCTCATGGGTAAAGCAACGCACCTCTGCAGAGTGTAAGAACTGTGACATGTTACTCCCTGTTCCGGGAAGGAGCTACGAACACGGCAGGAAAGGAACCCCATGAAGGTTCTAGTTAACCTGGGAAGGCTGTGGGACATAGTTTTCAGAATAAAAGCAACCTTTGAAGAAATTTTTACAAAAACCTGCATTGCCTATGTCCTATGGTCTATGGCTGTAGAGATAGTGCATCATACACTCCTTTTTAGTGAACTTGCTGAGTACGCTCATACTCAACTGTACCTTCTTAACCCTTGCTAGGTTCTGAGCCGTTGAAGACGACGTCAACACCAACTTGTGCTCAAGAAACCATCATAGACAGCTCAAGTTCTTCAATAAAGTCAATGAAGTCAACATATACATCAACCGAAGTAAAGACAAAGTTCTTAAGTAGATAAAAGTAGATCTCTAGCCACAAAACCTACTTCTATAGAGCATTGCACTAGCAGCAATTGCAAGCCAAATAGTTTAAATGCTAGTCTTATTAGCTAGATAGTTCTGAGTTATTATTTCTGGTTCTTCTTTGTAAGAAGTTTCTTTCTCTCTCTTTAACCTAGAGTGTTCTCTGGATCTTTTGTAAAGAGTCGACTTGTAATCTATAGTCATGTCTTGGACCTATTGTGTTTTTGTTGTACCACTCTAAGGGATGTAATACTAGTGAATGGTGTTTCATTGGTGTTATGTCAACGACTATAGTGTAGTACATCATGTAGTGGTATGCTGGGTCACCGCAGCTAGTATCAGAGTATATGCTTTGACCTTAGGATTAAAACCCTTTTAGGAAGATCTATAGGTGGGATAGTGACTATAGGAGCCATCTTATCTAAACCAAGACTTGTGATGGGTATCCACTTGAGGATAAACCTTGTCGCACTTAAGTTGGATGTTTTTATCATCTTTCTTACGGAGTAGTTATATATCTTCTCTAGAGAAATGTCATTTGAGTGTAGATCTAAATAGGTATAACACTGCTAAGATATCTTAAGTAAGCTAAATATCAAAGAAGATTACGATCAGGATTAGGATATCATGTGGAGAGTATTAGTGATGGAGTCTATAGTTAGAATCCCTGTGAAGCAGCGGAATCGTATCACTAGTTGATACCACTATACCATACAGGGTAGACCATTAGAGTATGTATAGATACAATTGGAAGTAAATCATGTGGGATTCACTTGAGAATTCTACGTGATGAAGTGTGATTTGGTTTAGAATCAACTATCGTAAGATAAAAAGAAGAGTTATCATGGTGAGATTAGCTCCCCAATGGTGATGACTAGGTAAATCTTAACGAGTTCATGGTGGGATTAGCTCCGAGACCATGATAAGTGTGTAATTAATACAAGTACTCAGTAACAAATCTTATAATAATAGTAAGTAAAGAACAGTGTATGGCTATGATAGAAGTCATAGGTATTACTCCCTCCGTCTCAAGGCTTAAGGCTATAATTTTTTGAAAAAGTCAAACTATGTAAAGTTTGACCAAGTTTTTAGAAAAAAATATTAATATTTATAATATGAAATATATACCCTTGAATACATCATGAAACATATTTTCACGTGGTATCTATATAATATCATAATTCTTGATGGTTTTTTCAAAAAGTTTGGTCAAACTTTCCGTAGCTTGACTTTTCAAAAAAATTATATGCCTTAAGCCTTGGGATGGAGGGAGTATAACATTACGATAATTTTTGGATTAAGATAGTAACTACAATTTTGTTAGTAGTTTTGACATATCATGTGAGGATAGTTTACGATAGAATGGAAAGTTGGCAGTCTTTAGTAGTCCCGAAAGAAAGGCAAGAGGTTAGTCCGAACCAAAGTGAGACCACTTTGCTCAAAATTATCCAATTGCAATTGAGAAAATTGGGTAAATACTGATACAAAGTATAGTTTAACCCCTAAGTGCTAAGTATCACGAAGTAAACCTATACTAGTAGGTGTCATATACTACACATCTAAGCCTTAATTCTAGAGGTATGATACCCAACTACTATATTTCGGGCTTAGAATGATGTGTGCTATATGTACCGCATTTGGATTTCTTGGTTTTTCTTGGATCTTCTTGATCGACTAGATCTGTGCATGAAGTTTGATTTGGTGTGAAAATGCATGTTGCACCACTCAGTTATTACTTAATCTTATAGACCTAGATAGAAAAGAGAATTCGTGTAAGGGAGTGACGAGTTCCAAAGGTCAACATGAAGACTTGCACGAAGAAGGAAGCTAAATATAAGGAGTATTAACACTATTTTGAAGGATGGATCAATCCCAACTCACTATGAGCTGGCAATAAGAAGGAATAGTAGTGTTGAAAAGGGTGTGGAGCAACATTAAAGGATGCAACTAAGTTCACTCAAAGCGGGTGATGTTGCTCAGAAGTTAATGAGTTAGTTGTCCTAAGATCATGGAAGCATCATGAATCAGTGAAAAGAAGAAGTCTTGGAATAGGGTGGTATTCAAGCTTTGACAACTCAGAGAGAATGCCAGTAAGAAGTTGAAAAAACATAGGGTAATTCATACACCTAGGAAGATCCACAGCTAGTATCCGTAGCTGGTACCCTATTGGTTTAGGTAATTAGGTCATCTTTGTATGATTTAAAAGAGTATAAAACTTGGCCTAAGTTAAGAAAGACATAAAGAAGTATAAAATTATAAGCGAATGGCTTTCGAGACGTGTCGTGAAATTGGGGTTATGAGTGAGAAACAATGCCCAAAAATGTTAAAAGTACGACAAATAACGTCGGAAGATTCATTTCGGAGATCCACAATTGTGTCGGTGTACCACAAATTCTTCCGTGAGACCTTATATAAGTAAAGTATGAGCTAGATAGAGACCAATATCCTTACTATCGAGTTAATGGATATTATACATGTAGATTAGAGACCATTAGGAAACCCCAAGGGGGAGAGTAAAGAATAAACACTTAAGTGTTGTTGTCTAACTTTCTGACTAAAAGTTGGCAAAGAAGTACTAAGTCATGATGGGAGTAAGCCTTATTCTCATAAGGTTATAAGAAGCCCTCATTATAAAGTATTTCTGAGAGTATGTCCGGATGAAATATCGAAGGAGATATAATAGCTTAACTCTAGTGGACTAGTTCTAAATGAAACTATTCTTAGGAGGGAAGAACGTATTTCATAATACACAAGTGTAGTGAAACATGAAGACTTGATTGGAATGGACAAAATGTGTTCACCTCCAATCCAAAGTAGGACTAGCAGAACATCATCCAAAGGGATTATATTATAAGGAACTAGGTGGTAATTGGAAATGGCAAGTGAATTCTCTTAAGAATGAAGAGGATTCAAGGAAAAAGATCTGGATACGGGATACTACAATTATCCCCATTTGTGATCACAATGGAATTTGAGAAATGCATGATCAATACAAGTCAAATACCTCATTCCAAAACGTAAGAGAGTACGAACTTCGGGGATGAAGTTTATTTTAAGGGGGAGAGTTTGTAACACCCATCATTAGAGCTTAGAAATAAGCTGAGATGTGGTGTGTGCATTGCATTCATGCATAGAAAATCTGGATAATTTTCGCGCTTTTAAATAAAACTTGTCAAAGTGATTTAAGCTTCTCTTAACTTGGTGGAACTGAAGTAGATCATCAAGATGACTGCGATAAGTTTCAATATGACCTTTGCTAAAAACCTTATTTTGGGAAATACAATTTGATCTAAGGGTAGATCAAACATAATAAACTAAGTCACAACACACTACTTAATAAGGAGAATTTGATCTTCTAGAGATCATTACATGGTATTCCATACAACAACTCAAGGATGAATACTTAATATCCCAACTATGATATCAAGGTATTATCTACCACAAACCCTGAATACCAAGTTAAGTATATAACTTAAGTAAATAAACTTTATAACTAAATATTGATACACTTGCTTGCCATAGTTATTCGTACCATGAGAATCATGGTAGTTTCTAAACATTAACTCTTATTACAAAGAGACTAGAAAGGGAAGTCAAGCCAAGACCATTCATCTCATATATTGTGTTGCCTTGTTAGTAGGTGACATATCTATTTAACCAAGTCCTAGTGTCAATTGATCATCAATATTGAGTGATCAATTCTTGACCTAGAACTTATTGACTCTTAGCTTTGACCTATTATATTGACCTTCCAAAGACCTTAAGCAAATTAATAAGAAGAAGGAACTAGATATGGTAGAGTGTGCCATCATCAATGGAATGTGATCCTTAGTAGTGATCAAACCATTTGATATTAGAGGAGTTAACTCACTCATGAGTTAACTACAAGAAGTATCTACACCCAAGAAGTAACTGGTGCTTGAGGAGCTATGGGAAGGCTAGTAGTATTAGTACATCCAATAATAATCTTGTTAATACAAGTGTGTATAAACTTAGAGTAAGCTTTCTTAACAAGATAAGTCTTATAGAGAGACTAGTACAAGTCTAATAATTAGTGGATAGATGATAGATCTTGATTAGACAATTAGAAACATAAGCTTAGCATGATTAAAGGATGGTGGTCATTAATTATTCTCAAGTCATTTGAGGATAGATGATCAGCTGATAAAGAAGAGTTGTGAGTATACCAAATTAGGCAAGATCTTAGTAACCTAAATCAACTAGCTTGATCCTGAGAAGTCAAGCTAGAGTTTGATGATGCATATAATATGAGTTGTATGGAGTAGTTGGAGGCTTAGTACTTTAACCAAGCTAGTGCAAGAACAAACTTGTATTAAGGGAGTAGTACATACCTATTCCAGAGGATTGATATCCTTTGATATATATAGTGAGGATTGTAGTCTTGCAACCCTTGATAGTAGTCGCAAGATGGAATTAAAGGAATTAATGGATGGAGTTAGAAGTAGCTACATTGTTGGATTCATTAGAGGTAGTTAATAAATGAAAGTTATATACTAGAGTAATAATGGAGAGTGAGCATTGTTGAAATGGCATGACCATGTCATCATATGATGATGGATATGGTGGAGTTAGATGATTGTCTTATTCAGGAAGATGTGCTCTTTGTGAGTAAGATAAGAGAGATTTAAAAAGGATATATTTAGGAAAGGAATTCCTTATCTCAAGATAACCTTGGTGAGGTATTAAGGTAGTAGTGCTTGAGAAACCTTAACTAGCTATATATCAAGCCACGTCCACCTCTTTGTCCAAACCCTAGAATAAAATTGATAGTGGAACCATTTCCTATTCCTAGATAACCATTGAATAATATCTCTTGGACAAATGAAGCTTCCAAGGGATAATTATAGAACCAGGTGTGTGGTTAAGGATGAAAGCCTTGTTTGCTTTATTGTCTTAAAATCTAACAGAACCTAGACCACATTAATGAGTAATCTTTATAGTTCACTCCAATTTGAGATATCATCCAAGATTATAAATTTAGGATCAATCCTTACACCTTGATCTCTAGCAACATTCATTAATAAACTTGAGGGTAGTGTATCCTCTAGGGTTTATAGTAAGTGTGGTACTAGAAACCCTAAGAAATGTTGATGGGCATTTAGATCACTTGTGCCATCTGGAGGATAATGGTTATTCATCATTATGTAATAAACTTCTATCGAAACATTAATCACACTAAAGAAAGTAGTGATCAACGAGTTCAAGAAGTGATCCAAGGATACTTTGAAAATAAGTAGTATGGTTATGAAGAAATTGTAATGGAATTTGAATAAAGAAAATTCTAAACTTTAACAACCTTAGAATTTAAAATCACTATATAGTGTGAGTGTTGAATGATGTTAGGTATGGATTTACTCTATGCAAATCATTTAACATTTTCAATCTTTACTATAACCACTATCATATTGAAAATGGAAATCGTTCTTATAAGATTTTCTCTATACAAGAAATAAATCCCTAAAGCCAAAGACTTATTTGTTCTATTTACTAAGAGAACCTCTCATATAGTTCTATTTCCTTTTTATACAACAAAATAATATAGGGGAATTGATTATAATGAATCTTTACACTATTTTGAATATTCTACTAGAATTTTAAATGTTTAAACCCTTATAGAAATCCAATATGAAAGAAATTTTAAATAGAAAAGAAAACAGAATAATATAAACAGCTAAAGTAAAAGGAAAAGTCAGTCAGCTGCTCCAACCCACGTCCCATCTCTTTGTCGCTTAAGTGCCACCCACGTGCACTCTCCTGAACTTCTCGCTCACTTTGCAACAGCCCAACAACACCAGCCCAGATAGACTTCCTCTCTCTCACTGAGAGGGGGGCCACAACCGTGGACCGTGGGTTGAGTCTGGAAAGCATCCGGTTTTTTTTTCGCAAAGTGTGCATCGTCGTCTTCCTCCTCCAGCTGGAAGCAGCTTGGTGGTGGAGCTGATGCCGTCCGTCGTCGCCGTGCCAGGATTCGTGCCGTTGCCGACATCACCGCGAAGGATAAGACCACCACCGCGATGCCTCGGCCATCCTCATCCCCATTTCTCTCGCTCCCTTGCTTTGTGCCGCTTGCGCACATGGGAGCCGAAACCCTAGCCCGCCGGAGTCGCTCATAGCTGATGCACTGCAGCTTCCCTAGCTTCCTTGAGCACACCGTTGGGATCACCCGGGTGTCCTCGTTCTTCCTAGATAGCCCACGAAAGCCGAAGAGCCCACTATTGAGCCAATCGACACTTCACCGCCACCGTCGGTCCCCGCCGTGCATCGTCGATTGGCGTTGCTACCGTGCTCCTCCGGCCTCGCCATCATGCCCATCAGACTCCTGGTAAGCTACCAGTGCTCGCGTACCTCTCTGATTCGCGCCTAACCCTCCCTACCGTCCTCTCCATAGCAGCCTCCGCTCACCACCGTCAGAACTCGTCGAAGCTAAGGCTCTGGTGACCATTCCGGGGCGACGCCGCCACTAACCTGTTCACCGTCATCTCCTCATTCTAACGCGTGCAACCGCATGTGCTGGGACCTGATGACCCACAAGTATAGGGGGTGTATCGCAGTATTTTCGAGGGAAGTGAAACCCAACTTATTGATTCGACACAAGGGGAGCCAAAGAATATTTATCAGCCTTAACAACTGAGTTGTTAATTTAGCTGCACCTAGAAACAATCTTGCTCACAACAGTTTATGAGTAGCAACAGTTTTGTAGTAGGAATAGCAAAGTAACAGCAGTAGTAAAGCAAAGACAGTAGTAACAAAAGCAATAAACAGTGGGATTCGAGTGCGGTAGGCATAGGGATGGATGGACGGGCGTTGCATGGACAAGACAATTCACATAGCAATCAGAACATAGGGCAATTGCAGATAAATAAGATAAAGCATCCAAGTACTAGACAATCCTAGGCATGTGTTCCATATATAGTCATACGTGCTCGCAATGAGAACTTGCACAACATCTTTTGTCTTGACAGCCCGTTTGCAGCGGGGCCTCTAGGGAACTACTGGCAATTAAGGTGCTCCTTTTAACAGAGCACCGGAGCAAAGCATTAACACTCCGTGAACACATGTGATCCTCACATCAAAGCCTTTCCCTTCCGGTTATCCCGATTTCTATCACTTCGGGGCCATAGGTTCCGGACAACAACGTGTTTATACAACTTGCAGATAAGACCCAAAACAATACTATCATAATGAATCAATAACATGTTCAGATCTGAAATCATGGCACTCGGGCCCTAGTGACAAGCATTAAGCACAACAAGTCGCAACAAAGTCATAAAGCACTAATAAAAGATACTAGGCACCATGCCCTAACAATCTGATGCCATTACATGAACGATCTCATCCAATCCCTACCATCCCCATAGCCTACAGCGGGGGATTACTCACTCATAGATGGGAGAAACATGGATGGTCGATGGAGATGATGGTGGAGATCGATGGAGATGGCTCCGGGGGCACTTCCCCATCCCGGCAGGGTGCCGGAACAGAGACTTTCTGTCCCCCGAATCTCCCCTTCGGCGGCGGCGGCGCAGCGGAACTTTTCGTGGAAAAACGTCGAACCCCCGGAGTTTTTAGGTCAGAAAGCTTCTTATAGGCGAAGAGGGAGACCGAGGGGTGCCTGGGGCCACCACACCATGCCCTGGCACGTCCAGGCCCAGCCCGCGCCTGGGGGGTGTGGCCAGCCCCTGGCCCTCCTCCGTCTCGTATTCTTGCTCCTGGAGTCTTCTGGAAAAATAGGCACTTTGGCTTTTGTCCCGTCCAATTCCGAGAATATTCATTTTTTGACTTTTCTGGAACCAAAAACAGCAGAAAAGCAGTACCTTTGTGGCTCTTGTTAATAGGTTAGTCCAAGAAATCATATGAAAAGTACTCCAAAGTGTGGACAAAACACAAGAAAGTGGATAAAACCAAGCATGGAGCATCAAAAATTATAGATACATTTGCAATGTATCAACATCCCCAAGCTTAACTCCTGCTCATCCTCGAGTAGGTAAGTGATAAAAATAAAGAATAATTTTTGAGGTGACATGCACCATCAAAGGCTTGACCAATCATTCAAATCTGGGATCATAACACTTCAATCATAACATGAAAGACAAAGTTCTAGCAATAAGACAAAGAAACTATGATGCAACATGAAAAGGCACAAACAAAAGATTCATGAATAACAATGCTTTGCAAGACGTTTGTTTGTTTCACATAAAGAAAACATAGCATAGTGGCATTCAGCTTGTCCCTCAAAGAGTAGCAAACATAAATGCATAGGACACCTTCAAAGTTTACAAGAGTGACTAGATACAAATAGTTTAAAACAAGCAATATCAAGGTATGCATCAATCAACAAGTCTTGGGACAATGCACATAGAACTAAGAATGACCACTATGCTCTCAAGAAAGTGCTCATAGAATGTGTGGAGACTCAACAAGGAAATGAACAGGTTTTGAAAAGTTTGAAAGGCTTCCAAATGTTGAAAGTATGGTACTCATTAGCTTTGAGCTCTCATTGCCCCTATCATAAGCATATTTAATGTGGTTAAGGTGAAAGTGAGGTCCAATCTGAGTTATATGCTTGACAGACTATAAACTAAAAATCCCAAGTCCCTTGAGTACGAGGGCCGCTCCTCATGCTACTCAACTTTAGTTACCAGTAAGTTCTTGTCATTGTAAGTATGTGCGTATCATAGAGAACCGCCAACGGGGTACCCCTTGCCCGATATTACGGAAGAATCCCCATATCAAAATGACAAGGCAAGCAGACAATGAGTATCTCAGCAATCTTCTTATTTACCATGGGAAAATGGTGCTTTTTTATCTCTTTCCTCTTTTCATAAATCTCTTTTTTTCTCTTTTTCGCAATAGCTATCTTTCTCTTTTTTTATAAGAAGAATGCTTCATAGATATCATTATGGTTACGCTGCAGGTTTCCACCATGTCAACATGGATTAGACCAGCGGCCCAGGCGTTTCTCTAACACACATACATAACTCCATGGACTTACAAGCTCCCCTTTTATTTCACACCGACGGCATCCGCAAACAAAAGAGCAAGGTATCAACTGGGTATATATTTACAAGTGTTGAAAGCGTTCCCCGTGATAGCACGGTTCTGCTAATCCCCAGCCTATAATTAGCAAGCATATAACTTTCATGGAGAGTTCACAATGGTTCAGGTTTATTAAGTGCAGGAAATAAAGTGTGTCATCAAGTTCGTGAGAGCTTTACTAACTAACTTTCTCAAAACAATCAAACATTTTATTCGGAAGAAAACAAGGCATATTGAATATGCACGAAAGTAGAAAATGGTGCTAATAGGTAGGTATGGTGGACACTTTGGAAATATTTGGTTTAAGGGAGTTGGAAACATGAGTAAAACACTCAGTGTAAGTGAAGGCTAGCAATAGTAAGGGAGCGACAAACGAGAGAGCAATAATGGCCATAATCATGCAGAGCGACAAAACATCATTGATCAAAATATAAAGTGATACTACAAGTCAAAAACTAAAGGATCATAAAGGCTTATGGTGACTTGATATAGTCATAACATGGTGTGAGCATGCGCCAAGTCAACCCAAATAAAGCATCAAAGGAGAATACCACTATACTTATGCTTTAATATGCTAAAACAACGCATGATTCATCCAAGGCACATTAAGCAATCTCAATTGTTTATAACAAGTCATGCTACAGCAAAGAATACTAAGAATAAAGCCAAAACAATATCAAGCATGGCATGACAAAGCATAGGCCACAGTAAAAAACAAGCTCTCTTTACCACTTAAGCATGAGCTTTCCTACTCTTTTCCAAACCCAACCAAACTATTTGCAAACCAACGTATGAAAGAGGGGGTCCAACCAATTTATTCAACAAACTAAGCAAACCACACAAACTAAAAACCAAAACAAAAATGAAAAAGAAGACGCTCCAAGAGCAACACAACTGTGCATGAAGCAATAAAAATGAAGTGTTTGGAAGAAACCTGGGATTTTTATTGATGAAGAAGGATATGCCTTGGGCATCCCCAAGATTTGACGCTTGTATTTCTTGGATATTTCTTGGGGTGACACGCGTGGCATTCCCAAGTTTGAGCTTTAGTCCATCCTTCATCTCATTACTCATTTCTTCCATACACCTGAAATTTTTCCTTCATACAAAACTTCACACAATCTTTATTAGCAACATTAGTGCACTCAAGATAATAGGTCTTAAGGTTCAGTTCTAACACCAAATAAACTTCCATTAGAACACTAGCTACTGTAGCACTTCCCTCACAAAACTCAATTTCCCAAAAGAACTCAAGAAGGAACCAACAAGGAGCAAATGCAGAAAATGGCAGAAATCTGTCAAAACAGACCAGCAGGTAAAGACGAATTTTTTCGAAGACCTTCTGTTGCTCAAATCAAAACGTGTTGAACTAACAAAAGTTATATAACAACTTGGGTCAGGAGCACAAAAAATTACAGCTCAATCCTACATACAGAGCTCTCTCACGAAGTTTTACGGTGAAGCACAGAAATCTGTTTCGGGACAGCAACTTTCCCAATCATTACTTCTCTCTCATTAGAGGTTACTTTTGGCACAAAAAGAAAGTAAAAAGGATAAGGAGAGGTTATTACTGAAGTAATAACTTCCAAAACTCATCTAAAACTTTTGGGTTATCTCCCAATTAGTACTTTTCTTTAACGCCTTTAAGTTAGGCATAAACAAAAACTAAAATGGATAGAATAGAAGTAAGCGGAGATAATCATAGTGAAAACATTGTTTTTGTTCAATGAAATCCTTTTGTTAACAAGGTTGATCAGGTCTTGTTACCAAAAAATTCCATATGAGACAAAACTTTGTATTCCACTAATGATTATATTACCTCAACCTTGATAGCAATGGTCCCAATCATGATAGTTTCAAATTTTTCTCTTAGTATGGGACAATATATTTCTCCAACTTGAATGCCTTCAACATGTTCAATTGAATTCAAACCATAAGTCCTTTCAATCTTATTGAGGAAATATACAATGTGTTCATTTAAGGTCACCTTCCCTTGATTACAATTAATAACAACTCATGCGGTATTTAAGAAAAGGTCTCCCAAGAATAATAGACATATTATCATCTTCAGGCATAAAAGTTTGAGAGGATGCTCTCATAAGGAATAAGAGTTGAAGTAAAAGAGAGCATCAAGAAGCAAATTCAAAACACATTTAAGTCTAACCCACTTCTTATGCATAGGAATCATGTATGCAAATAAATTCGCAAAGAACAAAGTGACAGGCATAGGAAGATAAAACAAGAGTGACTTCAAAACTATCAGCACATAGAGAGGTGTTTCAATACCATGAAAACTTCTACAACCATATTTTCCTCTCTCATAATAATTTTCACTAGCCTCATGAATAAACTCAACAATATAACTATCACATAAAGCATGCTCTTCATGATCTACAAGCACTAGAGCTTTATCATAAACATCTTCAAAAGAAACCTCGGGAACATAACATTCATCCTCCTTTCGTAAGCATGGAGGACAATCAAATAATGTAAGGGATAAAGAGTTACTCTCATTAGAAGGTAAGCATGGGTAGCTAATCCATTCTTCCTCCTTTTGTTCATCACTCTCCTCCTCTTTTTCATCTAATGAAATTTCAGGTTCATCAATTTCTTCTTCCATAGGAGCCTGCAAGGCATTAGTCTCTTCCATTTGTGGAAAGCATCTATTAAAATATTCAAGGATATGGCTATTTTCATCCTTGTAATTATCAAAGCAAAATTTAAGTATACCATAAACCTCATACTTATAAGGTGAATCATCAATATTTTCCAGCAAACTAGCAAGTTCAAAAGCACCCTTCCAAGCAATAAATTCTTCAATTTGTTCCGCATCATAAAAGTCATAAATTCCTTTAGAATAGGAAGATATGGTATCATTATCATTATACTCACATTGAAAAGGGAGGTGTTTATACCTCTTTCTGTAACAAGACTCATCACAGCAATAAGTAACATTATAAGTAGAGCACATGTTTCTAGCAATGGTATACAATCTATCAATTTGTTCCCATAAGTGTTTCCCTTTTTGTGACAAGCGGTGTTCCTTATAATAATATTTTTCATCTTCCGTGAAGCCATATTGCCAATAAGCTTCAGTTTCAAAGAAACCAACCATTGACAACAAGCATGACAAAGCAAGACAATAACAGACCAACAAAAATAACAACTAGAGTAGGAACTACTTTTTTTGTATTTTTGATAAAGAAACAAGCAAACAAGGAGAAAATAAACTTAGCTTGAACAATAGTGAATCCAGGTGAACTTGATAAATAAAGCTATGCTCCCTGTCAACGGTGCCAGAAAATAGTCTTGATGACCCACAAGTATAGGGGGTGTATCGCAGTATTTTCGAGGGAAGTGAAACCCAATTTATTGATTCGACACAAGGGGAGCCAAAGAATATTTATTAGCCTTAACAACTGAGTTGTCAATTCAGCTGCACCTGGAAACAATATTGCTCACAGCAGTTTATCAAGATATGCAGTTTTGTAGTAGGAATAGCAAAGTAACAGCAGTAGTAAAGCAAAGACAGTAGTAACAAAAGCAGTAAACAGTGGGATTCGAGTGCGGTAGGCATATGGATGGGTGGACGGGTGTTGCATGGACAAGACAATTCACATAGCAATCAGAACATAGGGCAATTGCAGATAAATAAGATAAAGCATCCAAGTACTAGACAATCCTAGGCATGTGTTCCATATATAGTCATACGTGCTCGCAATGAGAACTTGCACAACATCTTTTGTCCTGCCACCCGTTGCAGCGGGCCTCTAGGAACTACTAGCAATTAAGGTGCTCCTTTTAATAGAGCACGGAGCAAAGCATTAACACTCCGTGAACACATGTGATCCTCACATCAAAGCCTTTCCTTCCGCTTATCCTGATTTACATCACTGGGCCATAGGTTCCTGACAACAACGTGTGTATACAACTTGCAGATAAGACCCAAAACAATACTATCATAATGAATCAATAACATGTTCAGATCTGAAATCATGGCACTCGGGCCCTAGTGACAAGCATTAAGCACAACAAGTCGCAACAAAGTCATAAAGCACTAATAAAAGATACTAGGCACCATGCCCTAACAATCTGATGCCATTACATGAACGATCTCATCCAATCCCTACCATCCCCATAGCCTACAGCGGGGGATTACTCACTCATAGATGGGAGAAACATGAATGGTCGATGGAGATGTTGGTGGAGATCGATGGAGATGGCTCCGGGGGCACTTCCCGTCCGGCGTGTCTTGAACAGACTTCGTCCCCAAATCTCCCCTTCGGCGGTGGCGGCGTAGCGGAACTTTTCGTGGAAAAACGTCGAACCCTCCGGAGTTTTTAGGTCAGAAAGCTTCTTATAGGTGAAGAGGGAGACCGAGGGGGTGCCTGGGGCCACCACACCATGCCCTGGCGCGGCCAGGCCCAGCCACACAGGGTGTGGCTACCTCGCCTCCTCCGCCTCAGATTCAGCTCATGGAGTATTCTGGAAAAATAGGTACTTTGGATTTTGTCCCGTCCAATTCCGTGAATATTCATTTTCTGACTTTCCTGGAACCAAAACAGCAGAAAACAGGCAGCTGGCATTGTGGCTCTTGTTAATAGGTTAGTCCAAGAAATCATATGAAAAGTAATCCAAATGTGGACAAAACACAAGAAAGTGGATAAAACCAAGCATGGAGCATCAAAAATTATAGATACATTTGCAATGTATCAGGACCCTCTAGATCGCCGCCGGTGACCACCTCCTGGTGGTGGAGACCGGGCAGATGTCGTGATGACGTCAGACCCGCGTCAACCCCCTGCCACGTCACCGGGTGGACCAGTCCTTGCCTAGGTGGCAAGTGACATGGCCCTGACCCCACTGGGCAGTGGCTGGGTCTAGATTGGGTCCGGGTGTAAAAAATATTTTCTATTTAAGTAATTAGATAAAACAATATAAGTTTAAATATAGATAAATTTCAGGAATTTAAGAAAATGATTAAATATTAGAAATTGAATATCTTTAGTTTTATAATTCAGAAAAATATGTTTAATATATAAAAATTTACAGAAAAATAAAATCTATAATTTGACCTTATTATCGAACATTAATATGATAACTATTTAAATAATTATTATTTATTAAAGATTTTATAACTAATAATACTTTGAAAATTCATATTTTAATATTGGTAAATAAGAAAATAATAAATGATATACTAAAATTCTTGGAAAAATAAGAACTAAAATGTAAAACTATAAACTTAAAATATTATATCACTTAACTAAGTATTTATTATTTATTTAGTATTTATAAAGTGATAAAACTAGTAAAAATCATATCTTATTATTTAAAAATCACAAAAGTACTTATAATATACCAAAATGATCACAAAAATAAAATCTACACATAAAAAATGTCAACTCTCACTTTTGAAGTAAAATAAAAGGTAGAGGTTTAATAAAAATAGTTTGAACCCTTTTCTTTTGTTTTAATGCATACAAATTATATAAAATTTTGCTTATGCCTTTAAAATAAGTTATTTAAAATCTAAAAGTATAATAACAAGTTCAATTGAGATTTAAGTGGAGTCAAGATAGGTCTAACCATTTCAAGTTATACTTACTAAAACTACCATTTAGAATTAAGTAAATCTTACTCTCCAAAAATAGTTTATCAATTATAAATTCATCAAGATTTGAGTAATAATTCTTTTACAAGTTTGGGAATCCACTTTAAAAGCTAAACAAAGTTTTTAAGTATTTAACATGATGTCATTCCCATGTTTACAGAAATAAGTATTAATTCTATAATAAATAAGTGATTGTATTCACTTAAAAAATCAAGAGAACACCACTTCCATAAAGGCATAATACTTTTGTTTCACCTTCATGAAGTGTTAAAAGTTTCCACTTGCTAGTGGAATATCTATTCAAAGATACTAATTGCTTTCTACTATAATACTTGTAATTAATAAGAAAACCTTAAAATGTTAGCTTTAAAATTAAATGCTTTTACTTTGTAAAGAAATCTTTTCCTCAAAAGTTATTCTTTTAAGAAACATTAAAAGTAATCCTTGAACACTTCTTTAAAAGCTCAAATTGATTAATAATCTTGCTTAAGAAATCTTTTCGATCACATGCCCATTGAGTGCTTTAATGTTGTGTGCTACTTATTGTATTTACATATTGTTTCACTCACTCACAAGCCTTAATAAGAAACACAAGTGTGAAGCTGATATAAAATTAAAACACACTCTAAAGAAACCATTCCCAGATTCAGAACCTTAGATCAAATACGATTAGTCCGGGAATTCGCGTTTATCAAATTGCATTACACTACTTATGCATGTTTGCATCTTGCTTCTTTAAACATTAGTCCTTACTGGACCAATGATGTTGTTTATAGAATTTAGATCTTCTAATGTCCTGAAGACCGTGAGTGCATAATCTTGCAATCACAAAAGGCAAGATCACACTTGCTCATGTCCTTTGGTTATTTTCTATCAAATGCTTGTAACTCAAATGATTGTTATCACCTGCATTTCAAAAAGGTCAGAAAACACTATTTTCATAATAATATGATTATGGATTATTTACCAAATGGTAATAATCTATTGATATAGTTCAAGTGGTAAAGGAACATAATATCTAGGACTTAACAACCAATGTCGTTAGTGATTCTAGCGCCGTATATTACGCGTTAACCACGAGATTTGGAATGGGACGGAGAAGTCAGATGTATCGTCTTCCTCTTGCATGCATCCGGATGGCCAGGTCGTGGCTGTTATCCTCGTAGCGTGCATTAATTGGTAATTCGTAGAGGATATGCAACATATGGGTGGGAACCCTCAACATTTGGAATGGCATCTGACGGTCTGTACTAACCATTGTCGTAATACAAGATGTGGGCAAGGAGTACACCAAGGGGACATGCGGGGTCATGAAGGTGGTAGTGATTGGCTTGGATCATCTACTAGGCCCCACACCATCGGAAGTGTGGATGGGAAAGATCGCCCGGTTGTGCAACAAGGATTTGGTCTCTCATGGGTAAAGCAATGCACCTCTGCAGAGTGTAAGAACTGTGACATGTTACTCCATGTTCCAGGAAGGAGCTACGAACGCGGCAGGAAAGGAACCCCATGAAGGTTCTGGTCAACCTGTGAAGGCTGTCGGACATAATTTTCAGAATAAAAGCAACCTTTGAAGAAATGTTTACGAAAACCTGCATTGCCTACGACCTATGGTCTATGGATGCAGAGATAGTGCATCATACACTCCTTTTTAGTGAACTTGCTGAGTACGCTCGTACTCAACCGTACCTTCTTAACCCTTGCTAGGTTCTAAGCCGTTGAAGACGACATCAACACCAACTTGTGCTCAAGAAACCATCATCGACAGCTCAAGTTCTTCAATAAAGTCAATGAAGTCAACATATACATCAACTGAAGTGAAGACAAAGTTCTTACGTAGATAAAAGTAGATTCTCTAGCCATAAAACCTACTTCTGTAGAGCATTGCACTAGCAGCAATTGCAAGCCAAATAGTTTAAATACTAGTCTTATTAGCTAGATAGTTCTAAGTTATTATTTCTTGTTCTTCTTTGTAAGAAGTTTCTTTCTCTCTCTTTAACCTAGAGTGTTCTCTGGATCTTTTGTAAAGAGTCGAGTTGTAATCTATAGTCATGTCTTGGACCTGATGTGTTTCTGTTGTACCACTCTGAGGGATGTAATACTAGTGAATGGTGTTTCATTGGTGTTATGTCAATGACTATAGTGTACTACATCATGCAGTGGTATGCTGCGTCTCCGCATGTAAGCACTTGTAAAAGAAACACTCAATGACCCTTCAATAAGAAATAAAATATATATATGAAGATCCACATAACAAGTCCTTGCCATGGTCTCATTACTACTTTATGAATTTTCTTGAAAGACAATGATTGGATTAGAAGTGTTTTGATAGACTTTTTTTATTGATGTGGGCATCAATAAGACACTTCACTGTTATGCTACTTAGGACATTAACTCTCTTACTCAATTATGCTATTAAAACATCCTAGTGTTCCTTGGCAAGATGAGAGTTAACTAGAAGAATTGGATTGATTGTTACACTTCTAGTTATTTATACTTATATTAAACTTTACTTTGATTGTCTTGACTTACCAAAGCTTGTATAGTATTATTGCCATCTCTCTAACTTTGATAAGCCTTTCAAATGGATGAAATGTTGGACGCATACGATTGTCAACCGTAAGTGAATTTTTATTCTCGTTATTTCAAGTTTAAACAATGAATTTCTTATAGTTCTTTTGTTTCTTCTTGCTCGAGGGTGAACAGGGTTTCAGCTTTGGGGAGGTTGATGGCTCCACATGACCAAGTAATTCTAGAGCCATTGCTAGACGTCTGCACCCGTAACGACTGTTGGTACGGGCAGAGCCCGCCTGTACCGTCCGCCTGTACCATGTGGCGGCAGCTCCGTCTCGTCAAAAACTATAACTTTCGTGAAGACGCCTATATATTTTGAGGCCTCAGCCGCCATGCAGAAGGCCACCATTCTCATATTGAATCACGACACGACCAAAGGAGATCCACACCATAGTTCATCCCTTCCATCTTTCATCCCATCCATTATCCATAGCCATTGCTTTGTACTTGAGATCTCCTTGTGATTCAACGACCATTGTAAAAGTATTTGATTTCAATCTAAGTATTTTGCATAATGTTTTCTATCCTTGATCTTATTGTTCTGAGTGAGTAGTCCTCACGGGTTGCGGGTTGGAGAGAAACCTCGCAGCGATTATGTGCATCTAATATATGGGAGCATTGTGTATTGTTTGAAAGAAAGATTTGTATCTTTTGTTTCTTTGTCTCTTGTCTTGATCATTGGACTTGTAGGTACCAAAGACCCCCGAGATTGCTAAAGGCTTGAGGTGAGATACTGGGCTAGCGGCGATCCCATAGGAAACCTAGTGATAGAAAGGGTTGCACGGTCTTCGCTTAGCGACCCATTCGGGATCACAACAACATCACCACTTAATGTTTCGATCTATGTTTTACACTTAATAATCGTTTGTAGCCCAGTGCTTCGTGGTGCACTCGGTTGGATCAAAAGACTATTTCTATGCTTGTTGCCTCTCGGGGGCTCTAGTATATTAGGATGTGTTTCCCACAAGGGATTATCTCTATTAAAACATTACACATGACTATGCTTATTATTATCTTTTATCCCATATGATGTGCAGCTGCAGGTGGATCTTCAACCCTAGCTTATCTCCATCAATTGAATCAACCCACTATAAAAGTAAACTACATTGGTCCGGTAAACAAGGGTAAAACGAAGAAACAAATTCTTGTAGACATGTCCTTTTTATTTCCTTTTTGCGTTGTTTCCCAAGGTTAGATTAAACCTTGGTTTACTAGGGAAAAAGACTATTATACTACATCCATAAATCCGGATCGAAGGTATCAGAGATCCTCAAGATTTTGGTGTTTCAACAATGGAGAGAGTGAGAGAGCTCAAAGAAAGAATATGAATGATTGACCTAACATTTTAGTGGAGAAGAAAAGGGTATATATAGTCTGAGGTGGAAAACTAGCTGTTTGGGGAATCCTTCGTCACACTGTCTATAAGTCTGCTGGCGCCGAAGCGCACGCCGGACGGATCTATGCTAGGGATGGCGGACCAGAGCCCACGCTCGAAAGTTTGGCACCAGGTCCGGTGGACCGAATTCTATGCCAGAAGAAAATGCGACCGCCGTAGTGTTTGGCACCCCACCAAACCACTATACTGTGGGTGATACCGACGGGCGCCGGATCATTTCGGCAGCCACTCCGGCGGGCCAGAAATCCTACCAATTCTGAAGTAACCCAAAAACATTCTCTTTTTCAACGACGACTATGACTCATCTGAGGTGGGTGTGGGGGTGATTGGTGTTAGGATGTGTATAAGGTGTAAAGAATCCCCCCAAAGAGCTCAACAAGACCACGCCTCTTAATTGTGTGGTATTTCCTACTATACTCACATAAAGAGAGAAAAAGCAACAAAAACACAAGCTCTTTTCTTGAATAGCAAATGGGGGTCTCACACCACCTCTCATCATCACCTGCGGACTAAAACATGTGTATACACTCGTAGATAACGTTAGTCCGCACTTTAGCTCCGGTGTCAGCATTAATCAAAATAATGGATAAGGGCATTTGCCCTTTCAATCTCCCCTTTTTGTTTAACAATGACAAATCAAGCTATAGTCACATAGAGATATTATAAGAACCTGATGAAAATTGTTTCCATTGAAGATTTGAAGGAAGCTCCCCCATAAAGTATGCACTTGGTTGATTTTGCGTTTGAATGCAAAGTGCAACAATTTTATATATGGAGAGCTCCCCCAACGAAGATTTGCGAATGTCTCCTTCAGGTCCTCGAGGAGTGTGCCTTGCTCTTTGGTTTGCACCAACACATCATCAATGTACGCGTGTACGTTTCTCCCAATTTGCGTCTGCATGCAGCGCTCGTAGGTTGCACCTGCATTTTTCAGACCGAATGACATAGTAACATAGCAATAAGCCCCATATGGGGTAATGAAGGCTATCTTTATTTGATCCACATGATTCAGCTTAATCTGGTGTTAGCTGGAGTAGGCATCTAGAAAGGATAACAGTTCCTAGCCGGCCGTGCAATCGATCACTTGATCTATCCGGGGTAGGACGAATGGATCTTTGGGACAAGCCTTGTTCAAGCTGGTGTAGTCAATACACATGCGCCATGTCTTATTCTTCTTCAGCACCATCACTGGGTTTGCCAACCACTCCGGGTGGTATACCTCCATAATGAACGCAGCTGCAAGGAGCCGGGTGATCTCCTCACCAACGGTCTTCCGCTTCTCCTCGGCGAAGCAACGTAGAGAATGATTGACTAGCTTCGCATCTGGCTGGACATGAAGAGAGTTCTCGGTAAACTCCCTCGGAACATCTGACCGGGCTTTCTCCTCTGTGACACGCGACTGGATCAACAAGTCAACACACTCACATGCATTCGGAGCCTCCATCTTGTGAGGACCAAGCCATCCGGTTAGACGGGACACGGCTGGAGCGTAGCCTTGGCCAGCTCCTCTAGCCGATTCTTGGCGACGATGACCCTAACCGGCTCTGCCAGCCAGAGTCTGGTAATGGTGACTTTGGCCTGCTCCACCAGCCAGACCGCGCTACTTGATGGTGACCGCGACCGTGTCACGGTGTTGCAGGTTCTTGCTACCGGACACGCCACGAGCTTGAGTGTTCTGCCTCGGCCTGTGCGGCGAAGATACCTGATGAGTCTGCTTGCCCCCACCAGGGTTTTGCGGATCCGCCATCCGGTAGGGGTCTGGGTTCTTGTTATCGGCTCCGCTTGGGCCAGCATCCTCCGCTAGCCGGTTGGCAGTGGTGACGAGCTGCTTGACGCGTAACTGTTGGCGACGCAACTCCTCTCCCTCGAGTTTTTCCATCTCCACATCGTGGCTTCCGCCGCTGTAACGCCCATCTCCACGCCGAGGTCGCAGCCTTGGTGCTGAATGTACCGGCTGGTGCCAGGTACAACGGGGGTGAAATCATGCATGGATTTGTACTCGCGCATGGTGGCGTTCAGCCGGCGCTGTGCAGCTGCAACTCGATTGGCCTCGTCTAGGTGGTTCTGGTGAGTCGACTCCAGGGCAGCAATGACGCCTTCAACAAGGAAACGACATCCAAGGACGCTGCTATCGTCAGCTCTGACTGACATCAGAGCTCGGCTCTCGCCGGCCAACCACCTCGCCCCAACTGCGTTGTAGCCAAGGGCCACCACAAGAGAAGGGGTTGTTCCCATGCCGTCCTGCCTCCAATCTGCCCGTAGAAAAGATCTCCACGACGTTCGTCACGTCGTCATCGACGAAGACCGGCGACCGCAAGACTCTAGAGAGCCACTACGCTGAGGTGCTCAGCGGCAACACCATGAACAAGCATGGAGAAGACGACCCGCGCCGATTTCCTCACGCGTGCGGACGCGAAGGCCTCCCTCGCCACCGGTGGTGGACAAGCTTTGCCCGGCTACATCCTAGGGCAGCCGGGGAGGAGGGGATAAGGTGGGGAGGTGCGCGGCTAGGATTTCTCCCTCCCGTCGTCTAGCGGGGGCGAGAGGAAGAGGAGCACCCCTTTTATGCCAACTGAGCTGATAAAAAATAAGTATCTTGACAAGGCATTTTGTGTCTTTTTTACACAGCCCTAAAAAAAGTCGTCTTTTGTTGAAAAATTTCTAACAACTTGAAATGTGTATTTTTTTTTTGGTGAAGTAAGCATATGCACCGTGAGATCGAAAGTGAATTTCCGTAGAACTTTGTGAATGGAATTTCGATTATTTGTATGCCCTCCGTACCCATCTTGAATGCCACCGATCCACGGAGGCTATTTTTTTTAAAAAAAATGTGTTTTTAATTGATTTCGAAATATAATACGTAAATTTTGAAATTTCAAATCTATCACATTATTGGTTTGGCCAAAACCGAATGACCAGTCGGTTTGGCCCAAACCGACTAGGTCATTCTGTTTGGGTCAAACAGACAACGAAATCAATACGCTAGAATTTTTTTTTCTAAGTATTATTTAGAAAAAACTGCCACGAAGCATCAAGTGAACCAAACACCGCCGGTGTATGGACGGGGCGCAGCACGCAGCACGGCCGCACGGGCAGAGCCGAAAGCAGTATTGACCGGAGCCTGGGGCATCAATACGACGTGACGGGACGAAGGGAGGGGAGGGCCCCCGTCGCCGGCGAGCTCACGTGCCGGAGGCGGACGTGATCGCGAAGCGATAGGAGGTGGCGTGGGTAGAGGCATGTTACTAGAGGACGACGGATCCATACGGGAGCACGTACTTGGCGCATGATCGCATCGCCATTAGCGGATGCCGTCGTGGGCGGCGTCGGGGCCACGGCGCCGATGCTTAACGGCCTATCATGCTTCATTGTGCGGCGCTGAGCCTATCGATGTCGCTCCGACCGTCGTCATACGGCCGGTGGTTGCCCGTACGTGCAGGTGCAGGCGTGCAGCGGTGGTTGTTTGTCCGGTATATCTCGCTCGTGCGCGGGTAAATGCTGCTGCGGATGTAGTGTAGCCCATAACCATGGGGCGATCATGTTAGTGCCTTGAATGGTGAGAGATGGGTGTACTTGTTTCTAAATATGGGCCGTGCACTACTTGTTTAGATTCTGTCAGCAGTACACATGGGTGAAATGCAATGGACTTTCAGACACATGGATTATCCAAACAACTATGCTACCAGTACATGGAATTTCCCCAATTTTTAAACCTTCTCTCTCCAGAACCCTGTTTCCAATGGCCAACATTGGCTTGCAATCGAGCAGAGGAGATGATGGCAGCCCATACTGTGCATAAACCTATGCTGGTCGCGTATGAAGTGGAGGCCAGTTGATGCAGGCAGTAGTAGGAGTAATTGTGACCGTTGTTCGATAGGCGGGCCGGAAAAGCCTGGACGCGAGGCGAGGACAACCGGAAACGGCAGACCACCGGCCGACCTACAGAGAGAGAGAGAGGCGTACGGGGCTGGTAAGAACGAACGATCCTGTCGTAGTAATTGAGTGAAGACGCCGCGTACGGCCGGCCTTGGGAACCGCCGGACGGGGGTGACTGATGGCGACGGGCACGTTGGTCCGGTGGATTCTAGCGAGCGCCTTTGCTGCCGACCGAGGGACCGAGCCATGTTTCCCTCCTCCTCCCAAAGGGTAGTACAGGTAAAAAATAGCCTAAAGCCATGATTTTACTGGGAAAAGTCACGGCATGTCTCGCCATCTTTACATCAGTAGAGGCGCAGAGATGCACGAAAGGAAGGGAGCACGGTGCGTGCCTTTTTTGACAGGACAGTGTACATTTTGGTTTTACCGGGGCGCATTTGGTAGCATGCGCATGATATTTGGGCCCGAGGACAGCAGCATTATGACAAAGCAGATTGGGCTAACATCTCAATCCGTTTGGTTAGCTGGGTCGCACGAGAACATCTCCATCGGCGGCCCCTAAAAGATGGTCGGCAAGCGTGTCGCGAGTGGCTTTGGCTACCGGCGCCTAAACTACCGGTGGTTTGGGGTGGCCGTCCCACACCGGCATCCCTAAAGATCAAGACACCGACGATTAAGCCTCAAAAATCCTGAAATCTAAAGGAATTTCATTCAAATTTAAGGAAATTCACAACGTTCGAATGAAATTTGCATGAATTTAAACCTTAACATAAGTACTACTATGTGGTGGCGCTAGGGTTTGCGCCGCCACGTCCTACTTGTCGTCGTCGGAGCTGAAGTTTCCGGCACCGGCCAGGGTAATGCCCCCCACTGGTGGTGGCGCTCGACGGGCGAAGGTGGTGGAGGCGGCGGCGAGGCGCGACCATGGAGGCTTGCAACGCCTAGAACGTGTAGGCCCAATGCGCCTCCTCGTCCGACGCTTGCTGTGCCTCCGACTCGTGCATGGCCAGCTCGAGTGCCTCGTCCTCGGTGAGGCCCGACAGTATGAGGGGCACGACGTCCTCTTACTCCTTCACCTCCTGGTCGATGCCAGCAATGAGGCTCTCCTGGTACATGCGCTCGTCAATGCACAACGGCTGTGGCGGTGGCGCTACAAGGCGGAAGGAGATGTCGCGAGCTCGGCGCAGTGGCTGCGTCCGTTTCGCACCACGACGCAAAGACGGAGTTGGCGGTGGCAGTAGCGCCATCACCCGTGGCTTGCCAAAGGAGTGGCGGCGTGGGCGGCCATGACGAGGGCGGTAGCCTTGCCGGGAGAGGACCTCGTCGACGTCGAGGTCGTCCTTGTTGAAAGGCCCACCGTAGGACATGACCTGGCGGTGCACCGCGTCCTGGCGCTCCTTCTAGAGGATCCTAGCCTAGTAGCCCTTTTTCAGCCAGGCGAGACCTTGCTGGTTGATCACCGACAACAGGGAACACCTGTAGGCGATGACCTTTTGTGGGTCATCCTTGGTGGGAAGGGGCAGGATGGATTTCCCGTCATGGGCGATGTTCCACCTGCTGGGCAGGCGCTAGTCCGGCGACACGAGGAGGTTTGCCTCGTAGAGCACCGTCTCCTCATCGAGGCTCAAGTTGCGCACCCTCGCACCGACGCTCCTGATTTCGTCGGCCTCATGGTCATTGCAGGGCATGTTTATGTCACTGGTGGAGAGTGGATGAGGGGGAGATAGTGAACATGGAATGGATGGTGTGTGTTGGTGGCCATTTTATGGGCACCATGGGTAGGACGAACGACCACCGCACCATTTACTCTAGCTCGTCAGGAGGCGAGCCGTCACACGCGTTGGTGTTTGAACCCAACGACGCGGGCATGTACGGAAATGGCGCAGAGTCATAAATAACTTTGACCACCCCCGTTGAGTGGCTGCCAACTGGGCCTAGTGAGAATGGGCGCGGGCATCCTATGTGGCGTGTGTTGATGGAAGGCCTAGACCATCCCCTGGTTTCCGGTGCGATAAGGGGGTGTCGGACAGTTTAGTGGGTGGCCCAAACTACCAGCACGTTTGGGGGCCTCTGGTGCTGGCCGTTCTTTGGCCTCCATCCCCAACTTAGTTGGGGCCAGGTTGGGGGCTACGGTGGAGATATTCTGAGTTGGATCGAATGTGCAACCCATTTGGTTTCTTAACTTTTCTAGCAGATGCAGTCAACGCCTGTTTGGTTGTCTCCTGCTTCCTTCTCATTGCACACACAAGTCATATACACTTATCTCTTCCAAACTAGGTCATGTTACCACACAACACATGAACACACAACACAACAGATAAAACTAGATGCTTAACACAACAACACAACAAGTTTATAGATACTAGTGGGTAGGTTTTAGTCAGGTGCATCTCATGCCACCTAACAGAGCGGTAACAGTTGGGGTACACATCCCTGTTACCAAAAGAACTGGTTCACTACAATAGCCATTACTAGCCACCAAATGTACACCAAAGTTCATCAACCTCCTCCTACAACGATTTGGCGGTGGCTCATTTCGTGCTTAACTCTACAGTCTCCACGGAAATGGGTGATTCGAGCTTATATCCATTGGAATTCTTTAGTAAGCGCACTGGACACAACGTGGGAGACCTACATGCAATCAAAAAAGGCCAATTTCGTCGGAGACGGGCCTTCGTGGGTGCTGGCTATAGTGCCCCCAACAACGCCCGGCATCTCTCGTGGTAGGATAAAAATTTGCACAGGAGCGTGGGCATCATCCAACATGGAAATGTAAAAGAGATATTAGCACCCTAGGTACGTAAACTTGCACGGTTGGAGCAAATTCATACACAAACTTGCAAAACTGCACTCCATGGTACATAAACTTGCAATTGGTCAGGTGCCACTGCTCTTAGTGTGGCTATTTTCGATAGTTGCTTCGTCCCCGCCAGTAAAGGCGCTTCCATCGCCTCCATTGCTTCGGTGCCTCCCTATCGACCAAGCCATCAAGTCTGGTGGCGATCTCCTCGGACACGGCTATGGGGGATGATCCTTTATACCACCGGTACGACAGGGAAGCGCTCGATTACGGTACGCCTCTTTGTTTCTTTCCTCCATGGTCGTCCATGGATGGGTTTAGGCTAGGGTTCATGGACGGCGATGGTTAGTGGGGAATTGGTCGAAATCTTCATTTTCCTTGTGTAATATGCGTTTCCTCGAGTTTTTCATGTACACATCCTCTTGATTCTGCCAATGTGAGCATGGTTCTGATGGCGGCCATGGTGGCCATGATTCTCGTGTGCACATTCATGGCATGGATTAGGGATGAATGTTAGGTGTTGTAGTCATTTGGTAGGTATATCTTGTTGGTTAAGAACAAATAAAGGCTAGTTTTGTAGGAAAAGGTTGATATTTGAGTTGTCATGTTTCTCTGAAACTTGATGCATATGGAAATATAGAAAATGTGCTACTTTTACTGAAATTTCTGATGAATATTGCTAGTAATCCAATTCTGGTTATGTTGATTGTTAAATTTGTCTAAAAGGATTCCAATTGTGTTCACTCATACATGTATTCAATTTAACATCATCAATTCAATTGGCTTAACTGAATCCAGTAAAGCAACTTAAGTTCCTAGCTGAATTCTCTGAATTTTGTGTAGACATTCGTGATGATCATGACAAGTTTGGTGTAGCAATTGAGCATAATGGGTTATTTTGTGGATTGCATGAGCCTCTGTATTATGTGGATGGCACAATTGACTTTTTGATAACTGCAACTGTGACACTTGGTCCATTCATTGGATTGAATATTTTCTAAGGAAGGTTGGATGTAAGATTAATGAAAGGACCAATGTCTTCTAGGTCTTGCCTGGGAAAGGAATTGCAGATGGGCTTGTTTGCATTGAGAGTGATGCTGAAATTTTTCAATAATAGTAGCATCTAGGAAGCACAAGACACTTAATATCATTGTAGATCATGGGAATTTCATGAAGGGACTCAGAAAGGATGCAATTCTTAATGCTAGGCCAGAGTAGCCAGATGTTGTCATTGTTCCAACAAATGACATGGAAGAGTAGCACAATCTAGCAAATTTGTAAGTGGAAAAGAGAGCCAGATCAGGACAGGATGAAATGGAGGAAGGTGAAGAATCTGAAGATTTGGATGAAGAAGCAACTAGTGAAGGGAGTACAAATTTCGAATTCTATGATAGTAATTGGGATGCTGAACATGGTGATGATGACATATATGAAGGAAATGTTGATAGGAAAGTTGATGATTATAATGAAGTTATGGCCATAGTAGAACAAGAGGATGATGCAGGTCTGGAGCATGAAGATTTAGAGTTAACCAAAGAGCAAGATATGGAACTAAAGTACAAGTTCAGTGTATTCAATGCAGAAGCTGTTATGGAAAACCCAGAATTCAAAGTAGGCATGGTTTTTTCATGTGTTTAAGAGTTGAGAGCTGGTATAAAGGCCTATAGTGTCAAGGAGAGAGTCAACATGGAGAAAATCATAAATGAGGTTGGAAGGCTCAATGTTGTATGCAAAGGAGAATGCCCAACATGAGTGTACATCTGGTTTCTAAAGGCATCCTCAAATAGTAGACATGAAGAAATTACTGTGAGGGGATACTATGATCAGCATAGGTGTGAGAGAGTATGGCAGCTCAAGGCATTAATAGCAAGATACAAGGGAATGTTCTCACTACTTTTGGAATTGATCCCAATGATTGCATCTTCCCAATAGCAATAGGGTAATTGATGTGGAGTGCACAAGCTCTTGGGAGTGGTTCTTGACAACATTAAGAGATGATTTCAATATCAAAAATACTTCTAAATTCACAGTAATGAGTGAGAAAAAGAAGGTAAATTCCTTGTAATATTTCTCTCCCACTTGGCATCTCTACCCTACTATTATATGTTCTAAAATTCATGGTTTATTTGTGTAGGGACTTATAAAGGCAGTCAAGAAAGTATTTCCTAATTCTGAACATAGATTCTGTGTTAGACATCTCTATGGAAATATTCATAAAAACACAACGGTGAGACACTAAAGAATGGCTTATGGGAACTTCCAAGGTTAACCAACATACCCCAATGGCAGAAAAACATGGCCAAATTACAAGTTGATTGTCCATCAGGAGGAGGAGGGGTTTTCAAAGTTGATTCATCAGAATATGAAGGAGGCTACATTGTTGATATTAGTGGGAGGACATGTGACTGCAAGAGATGGTAGTTGACAGGTATACCATGCCACCATGCAATAGCCTGCTGCAAAAATGACATGATAGATCCAGAAAAACTTGTCCATAGTTGATATTCAATAGAGACATACAAGAAGGCATATGCCTACGATTTGGCAGCACCGAGAGCTAGGTGTCACTAGGTAAAGCAACAAGGATCCACAGTGCACCCACCTCTATTCACCAAAGTATTAGGAATGCCTAATAAAAATAGGAGGAAAACATCAAAAGAGTTGGAAAAGGATGGGCCAAAGAAGGTTACAAAGGCAGGAGTGCCAATGCACTGTTTAGTATGTAGACAAGTAGGGCACAACAAGAAAGGGCATGCCAAATATGTGGAATAGCAAAGCAATGTGTCTATTCAAGTTGAATATGCAAATGGGGATGTGGATATACCAACAATTCTGTGGGTACTGAATCAGATGAATTAATATGCTACTTAATTTTTACTTTCCTTGATATGCTGCTTAACTTCCATTTCTTACTATTGACAACATATACAAGACCAAAACCCTAACCCTGCACAAGATCCTACTCAACAACATCATATGATGGTCTATAGAATGGGTCAAGAGGTTTGCCTTCCATTTCTCATCAATATCAACTAATTGTGCATGCATATTTATTTATACTGATTCATTTCATTTAACATATGATTTTTTATCACCGTAGGAATTTGCCCATGTGCCATTTCCTAGGCCAACTAATCCTTTACCTGATGAGAGTGCCTTTGTGGATGCTACAAGGGATACCTTGCCTATTGCTGGAGGAAGAGTGACAACATCACAGGCAACTAGGAACTTGGGGGAGCAATAGGTAGAGCAGGTTCAGGAGGAAGAGGATAGAGGAGTAACAAGAAGACAACAGAAGCTACAGGAAGCACATCTACACTAACTAGGGGCAGAGGAGTAACCAGAGGCAGAGCAGCTTCAGGAGGAAGAGGGAACAAAATCAAAAGAAATGAGGCGAGGGGAACACAGTTGGACCATCATCTGGCAATGCAAATGCAGCAAGGACAACATACAACACAAGACCATGATCATTTTACCACCTGTTGTTTGGTGATGAAGGGTTGATTCCTGATCTAAATGAAATTATGCTAACCGAGGAAATAGCAAATGAGATTGAAGTTACTCAACATGCACCACGGTGAAGAAAGCAATATTTTTTAGTAGAAACTATGTTTATTGGATGAGTTCATGTTTGAACTTATTTTCTTGATTCTGTCTTAGTTCATCACTGAACTTTATTCATGTAATAGTCATTACTATATCAAGATGATGGAAATGCTAGCATTTTTTGCAAGAAGATTACAATGCTAAGATAAGAAAGCAACAAATTACTAGTCTTCATTGTCTAGGAATTGCAAGAAGATTCAGTTACAATGCCATAATCTTAACAGTGAAAAGGAACACACAAACAAAGGCCTTTTATTCCATTGGAAATTGCACCAACATGTTCTTACGCAGATAACATATTCCATTAGAAAAGGGATGTCATTGTGTTACACCAATCACCTAAACACTAAAATAATAGTGAGTGCAAACACTAAAATGACAATGACTAGCAGAAAAACTAATTCCTTTTTATCCCTAGCAGTCCTCTCTGCCAATTGCATCTTCATCCTCACTTTTCTCTTATCTTTTAGCTTCACTAACTCATTTCCGAGCTCTGCAATTTGTTTCTTCAAAGTAATGTGCTCTTCTCCAATCTCTCAAACCATCCTCTATTGCTCCTTCCTCTGCATCTTCATACTTTGCTGCTCATTGCTCTGTTGCTCCTTCCTATGTTGCTCCTTCCTATGCTGCTCCCTGCTCTTCTGTTCCACATTCCTGTGAAAATGAACGAAATTCAGTTAACATATACTTGCTCTGCACTACTCCTTTTAGTTAACATCTACTTCCTCTGCTATGCAAATGCACAACTGTCAGAGACTTGTCCCGTGAAGGAACTAGGGTCCAATGATCCCTTGGTTTGAGACGGGGCTAAACACGCGGTTCCAAGGAAACTTGACGATGGCAGCAGCGGCGGAGCAAGCACACGACAAAGAGGTGAGTCATGGTTTTTTACCCAGATTTGGGACCCTCGTGAGGAGGTAAAGCCCCTACTCCTGCTTTGTTGTATTGCTCACGTGCTTCGCGAGGGTATAATGGAGGATGAAAGTCTAGAGTTTTAGATCTCAAGGATCTATCCCCTCTAAAGTAGGAGAAGGGCTCCTTATATAGGGCGGCGTCGGGCTTCTTCCCCTGGTCCATGGGTAGGAAGGGTCACCATAGTGTCGTCCCTTGATGTCTAGGTCTACATGACTGCTTTTCAGTGGACCGAGTCTTGGGCGTCAGGTGCTTCTCCTTTCGCTGGTAAAGTGGCCTTCCTTTTCTTCGTTTATCTTTGTTCGGCGCTGCCCACTGTCCCCCTTGCACCTAAATGGAAAGGTAGGGCGCCTGCTATGCGGAAGTCGTCTGTCCCTCTGTTGTTGAAAAGGTGCCGGACCAGATCTTCCTTTACCGATGAGAATAGAGGGCGCAGCGCCACTCCGACTCTTGTCGGGACATGCCTCGCCTAATGGCCGCCTGGTGAGATTACCAATGGGCCTCGGAGGGTGCCCCAGAGTATCCAAGGACAGGCTGCATGGTGGAACTCTGTAGGGGGAAGGGTCCTCCTCTAGAGGGTGTCTCCTCATGAAGTGGAGCCTCGCAAGGGGACACCTACTCGTGCCGCCTCCAGAGGCATTGCGACCTCCTGTAGGCTCAGCTTTGTTAGGTGCTGGGCCTGCTAACCGTCGGAACGTGGCACCCTGGTTGCTAGGGCCCCGATAGTAGCCCCCGGGCGCTTGGCTTGCACGTGTCCTCTGAGGGACTTGAAGGGGCAAGCGGCCTAGGACAATTGGTAGGCCCAACGCTTGCTTAGTCAACACGGACCTGCCATGCACGCATCCTGGCCATGGATTTGAAGCTTTCGTGAGTCCTTGATTGCGAATCTTGGACACGCCTGATACATTGCAAATGTATCTATAATTTTTGATGTTCCATGCTTGGTTTTATCTACTTTCTTGTGTTTTGTCCACACTTTGGAGTACTTTTCATATGATTTCTTGGACTAACCTATTAACAAGAGCCATAGTGCCATACTGTTTCTGCTGTTTTGGTTCCGGAAAGTCGAAAATGAATATTCTCGAATTGACGGGAAAAAGCCAAAATCCTTTTTCACCAGCAGCCTCTCCGAGCCAGAATATGAGCCGGTGTGGGGGGGGGGCCCAGCCACACCACGCCGTCAGTGGCTAGGCCTAGCCGCCGAGGTGGTCGCCCCGGACACCCCCTCGGTCTCCCTCTTCGCCCATAAGATGCCTTCTGATCTAAAAACTCAGGGAGGGGTTCGACGTTTTTCTAGAAGGAGTTCCGCTCCGCCACCACCACCAGATTCCACGAAACAGCACCAGAAACTCCGTTCTGGCACCCTGCCGGGACGGGGAATTGGAGGAGATCATCACCATCATCATCACCATCGCTTCTCCATCGACCATCCATGTTTCCCCCATCTAGGAGTGAGTAATCCCCCGCTGTAGGCTATGGGGATGGTAGGAATTGGATGAGATCGTTCATGTAATGGCATCAGATTGTTAGGGCATGGTGCCTAGTATCTTCTATTAGTGTCTTATGACTTTGTTGCGACTTGTTATGCTTAATGCTTGTCACTAGGGCCCGAGTGCCATGATTTCAGATCTGAACATGTTATTGATTCATTATGTAGTATTGTTTATGGTCTTACCTGCAAGTTGTATACACACGTCGTTGTCCGAAACCAATGGCCCCGAAGTGACAGAAATCGGGATAACCGGAGGCAATGACTTTGATGTGAGGATCACATGTGTTCACGGAGTGTTAATGCTTTGCTCCGGTGCTCTATTAAAAGGAGCACCTGTCAGACCCCTCCTTTATAAAGGAAAGGATCCCTGTGATTGCAATGCTAGTCCCTGGATCAATGCTAGCATCCACAGTTTAAGATGAAGTACACAGATACAAAGGTCATTTATTACATTCATTCTAGAGATAAAACATAGTCTTTTACAACTCAGGGCCAAAGGCCTAATACATGAGTTTATGGAATAAGTAAATAAACATAAGTCTTCATCTTCATGTGCCACAGGCAAGCATGTTGAGTGTAGACTCATGACTCCTATTCATCATCGGAGTAACCTGCAACATTACAAGTTACTGACCACAGGTCAATACTTTGGAATAGTATTGGCAAGTGATACCTTAGTTTATTTAAAGTGGACTATAACACTATATGCATTTGGCTAAGTGGAGCTTAGGCTTGCATTGCTCAAATTAGATTTTTCTTACCATATGAAAACACTAAGTTTTTGTTTGGCACAAAACACCCAAGGCATCTACCAATCAAAGATTGAAGATCCTCTCAAGGCATCTACCAATCAAATACTGAAGATCCTTTTAACCCTTGTTCAACCACAAATTTTACTTAGAAATTGGGATGAGGAGATTCTTGATAGCTTCCATGTCTTGATGCTCAAATTGTCCTTTACTAGGGACATGGCTAAGTACTTAGATTTTTCACTCTGCAGAGGTGGTGCACTTTCCCCACAAGACTTGGTTTCACCAAGACAAGATCTTTCAGAAGTCTTCCCTTAGACCAACATGGACGCGTTCCAACCTATCAATCCCCTACCACCAACTGTCCATTTGGTTAAGTTATTGCAACCTATATGATCCAGGCAGAGCCCATTTTGCCAAGTGGCTGCACTTGAAGCTTCTCAACATTTGACATCTCGAATCTCTTTGTTCCTGGGTGGCCATCCACAAGTGAGATACACAAGCCAAGTCCATGGCCTTGTGAACCACTCAACATAAACCATTCCTTCCATTCCACCCAGGTGATTCATTCACTTAGTTGTTTTATTAAACAAAACATAAGTCCACAGACTTAGAAATTTTACATAGCATGAATATATAATCCACCCTTGTTTTCTATTAGCTAAGCTAAGCATGAAAGTAATAGGAATCTTAACTTAGGAAATTTCTACTAAGGCTTCATCTACTAGGTTTTCCCATAGCATAGTTATACTTAGCAAAATTTCCATGCAAGTCCTACTTAGAAATATCACTAATGCATAGTGAAAATAATGGGACAAAAGTATGAAGCATCACTTGCCTTGGTAATGAGGAGAGTAGCACTCTTCACAGTCACAATCACTAGCAAAATCTACACAAAATTGTAGCATACAATTACACACAATTATATACAATCAAAAATAATATGAATGCATGCATGTATGCATTTACTAAGTGGTGATTTTGAAAACTCTAAGTGCATGTTTACAGAAACATAACAAGACACAAAATTTGCCAAAACAAACTTATTTAACCCTAAAACAAATTACTAAACTAAATCCATACTCAAAATAGCCTTAAACAAGTTTCTATAAACAAAGTCATTTTAATGGTTACTATTTGTTAAACACATTGGATAATCCGAAAGGTCTTGTTTCACTGAATCCAATGGTATAAAGTTTGCAAAATTCCAACGTGGCAATCAAAAGTTATAGGCATTTGAATTTGGATCAAATTCTGATTTTAAATCTGTTTTTAGATCTAACCCTAGCCACGCGTCGCGTTGTGATTGGCGCGTACCGATTCGCCCGGATCGAGCTCTGCAGCCGCAGGATCTAAACAGATCGTACGCTCCAGATCGCGTACCGCTTCGCCGATAAGTGAATCTATCCTAGCGCTTGGATCTAGATCTAACGGCGCGCGAGCAAGTGACCATGTCCCGGCGGCGCGCTGCATCAGCGAGCGGCGGAGCGCTCGGTGTACGGCGGCGCTAGTGTTCCCGGTCGTCCGCGAGAGGGAGAAGGGTCATACCAGGTTCGCAGGAAGCTGCTGAAGCTCAAGGTAGCGTCGGTTTGCGAAGGGGCGTGCTGTCTCGGCGATGATTCCTCGTCGGAGTTGGATCTGGCAACGGTGGCTCTGCTTGAGGTCGAAGGCGATGTTATAGATCACTAGGATGCAAACAGGAGGTGTGGTCAGATGCAGATGGTCACGGGGTAACGCGTGCGTGAAGGACAAGGTTCGGGGCGGTCTGGACTTACCACTAGAGCTCGCCGGAGTCGAGGTTGTCGTCGGTGCTTGCGGTGTCGAGTGGAAACGGCGACCTGGGGCAGTACAAGATGAACTAGTGGGGTCAGGAGGTGCGCAAAGAGATGGTGAAACTGCTCGTTTGATCCAGAGGGGAAGGGGTGGTCGAGGCTCACCGTATTTGGTCGCCGGAGTTCTCGGTTCTGCGGAGCTTCGAAAGCAATTGCGCGCAGCCCGGTGGCGGAGTGAGTGAGGTGTTTGGGGGAATTTGCTCACGAGGCAGAGAGGGTTAAATAGGCTCGGGTGCGACAGGAAACGCTCGCGGATTAATGCCCAATTACGCCGCCATTACCATTATGCCATGACGGCAGAATGACGTGGTCGCGGGCGCTTTGGGGAAGACGAGGTCGACGTGGGATGTGGGCTTGTTGGGCTCGATTTGAAGCTGGGCCAGAAACCTGGCGCGTGGCCCTTTTCATTTGTTTAAACCTTTTCTTTTTCTATTTTGGTTTTCAGGAATGATTTAAATATGAATTCAAATCCTTTTTGAATTCAAATACTTCTGGGGATTTTTGTAGGGTACTGAGGTTTCAAAATCAGTCATTTAACCATGTGGTTACCTTGCAAGGGCTTGGTCAAGCTTGGGCTTAATACAAACAGAGACTTTGCCTCTGGTTTGCAAAAGTTGATAAAACAAAATAGGGTTTTGAAATTTATTTCTAAGTTGAAAACTTTGGTTAAATTGCTACACCTAAACTTTCCAACAATGGAGGCAAGCAAACAAGTTCCTAAACATTCAAGTCTCAAAGGGTGATGGCCATTTGGGGTAAATTTGCTCACATGAAATCATAGCACAAGCTTCTGATTCTGAAATGATTTTTTGAGAAAAACCCTATATGATGAAGGATGCAAGGATGATATGAATGAGCTTTTGAAATATGAATTTAGGGATGTTACAGCACCTTAATTGCCAGTAGTTCCCTTGAGGCCCCGCTGCAAATGGGCTGGCAGGACAAAATATGTTGTGCAAGTTCTCATTGCGAGCACGTATGACTATATATGGAACACATGCCTAGGATTATCTAGTACTTGGATGCTTTATCTTATTTATCTGCAATTGCCATATGTTCTGATTGCTATGTGAATTGTCTTGTCCATGCAACGCCTATCCATCCATCCCTATGCCTACCGCTTTTCGAATCCCTCTTACATCGTAATTGTTATCTGTCTTTACCTTTACTACTGCTATTACTTTACTATTGCTACTATAAAACTGTTGCTACTGATAAACTGTTGTGAGCAAGATTGTTTCCAGGTGCAGCTGAATTGACAACTCAGTTGTTAAGGCTTATAAATATTATTTGACTCCCCTTGTGTCGAATCAATAAATTGGGTTTCACTTCCCTCGAAAATACTACGATAGACCCCGTATACTTGTGGGTCATCAAGACTATTTGCTGGCGCCGTTATCGGGGAGCATAGCTTTATTTATCAAGTTCACTTGGATTCACTATTGTTCAAGCTTAGTTTATTTCCACCTAGTTTGCTTGTTTCTTTATCAAAAATACAAAAAAAATTAGTTCCTACTCTATTTGTTATCTTTGTTGGTCTGTTATTGTCTTGCTTTATCATGCTTTCTATCAATGGTTGTTTTCTTTGAAACTGAATCTTATTGGCAAGGTGGGTTCACGGAAGATCAAAAATATTATTATAAGGAACACCGCTTGTCACAAAAAGGGAAACACTTATGGGAACAAATTGATAAATCGTATACCATTGCTAGAAATGTGTGCTCTACTTATAATGTTACTTATTGCTTTGATAAATCTTGTTGCTATAAGAGGTATAAACACCTCCCTTTTCAATGTAAGTATAATGATAATGTCACCATATCTTCTTATGTTAAAGGAAATTATGACTTTTATGATGTGGAACAAATTGAAGAATTTATTGCTTGGAAGGGTGCATTTGAACTTGCTAGTTTGCTTGAAAATATTGATGATTCACCTTATAAATATGAGGTTTATGATATACTTAAATTTTGCTTTGATAATTACAAGGAAGAAAATGGCTATATTCTTGAATATATTAATAGATGCTTTCCACAAATGGAAGAGACTAATGCCTTGCAGGATCTTATGGAAGAAGAAATTGATGAACCTGAAAGCTCATTAGATGAAAAAGAGGAGGAGAGTGATGAACAAAAGGAGGAAGAATGGATTAGCTACCCATGCCTACCTTCTAATGAGAGTAACTCTTTACCCCTTACATTGTTTGATTGTCCCCCAGGCTTACCAAAGGAGGATGAATGTTATGCTCATGTTATCTGTGATAATCCTTTATTTGTGCCTAACTTCGAGATGCATGGTACTAAAGAGTTTTGCTTAGAAATTGTTTATGATAAAGCTCTAGACGATGGTCCTATATTGAATGATCAGTCATCGTGTTATAGAATTGTTAAAAGTGGATTTGAAGGTTTTAATCCCACTATTTTTGAGCTTGATAAAAATTATGTTTTTTAGAACGTGAAAAGCATGCTTTATGTGATAGTTATATTGTTGAGTTTATTCATGAGGCTACTGAAAATTATTATGAGAGAGGAAAATATGGTTGTAGAAGTTTTCATGGTATTGAAACAACTCTCTATGTGCTGAAAGTTTTGAAGTTACTCCTGTTTTATCTTCCTATGCCTGTCACTTTGTTCTTTGCGAATTTATTTGCATACAAGATTCGTATGCATAGGAAGTGAGTTAGACTTAAATGTGTTTTGAATTTGCTTCTTGATGCTCTCTTTTATTTCAATTCATATTTCTTATGTGAGCATCCTCCATGCCTAACTTAAAGACGTTAAAGAAAAGTACTTATTGGAAGATAACCTAAAAGTTTTAGATAAGTCTTGGAAGTTATTACTTCTGTAATAACCGCTCCTTATCATAATATTTGCTTTTTGTGCCAAGATTAACCTCTAATGAGAGAGAAGTAATGATTGGGAAAGTTGCTGTCCCGAAACAGATTTCTGTGCTTCACCGTAAAAATTCATGTAAAATCTCTGAACGTCCTTTTGAGGTGTGAATTTTCGTGCTTCTGTCCTAGGTTGTTATCTAACTTTCGTTAGTTCAACACTTTTTGATTTGAGCAACAGAAGGTCTTCGAAAAAAATTGTCTTTACCTGCTGGTCTGTTTTGATAGATTTTTGCCATTTTCTGCATTTGCTTCTTGTTGGTTCCTTTTTGAGTTCTTTTGGGGAATTGAGCTTTTTGAGGGAAGTGCTACAGTAGCTTGTGTTTTAATGGAAGTCTTATTGGTGTTGGAACTCAATCTAAAGACCTATTATCTTGATTGCACTAATGTTGTAGTAAAGATTGTGTGAAGTTTTGTATGAAGGAAAAATTTCAGGTGTATGGAAGGAATGAGTAATGAGATGAAGGATGGACTAAAGCTCAAGCTTGGGGATGCCACACGTGTCACCAAGAAATATCCAAGAAGTACAAGCGTCAAAGCTTGGGGATGCCCAAGGCATCCCCTTCTTCATCAATAAAAATCCCAGATTTCTTCCAAACGCTTCATTTTTATTGTTTCATGCACAGTTGTGTTATTCTTGGAGCGTCTTCTTTTTCATTTTTGTTTTGGTTTTTCGTTTGATTTGTTTGCTGAATAAATTGGTTGTACCCCATCTTTCATACATTGGTTTTCAAATAGTTTGGTTTGGTTTGGAAAAGAGTAGGAAAGTTCATGCTTAAGTCGTAAAGAAAGCTTGTTTTTGACTGTGGCTTATGCTTTGTCATGCCATGCTTGATATTGTTTGGCTTTATGCTTAGTATTCTTTGTTGTAGCATGACTTGTTATAAACAATTGAGATTGCTTAATGTGACTTGGATGAATCATGCGTTGTTTTAGCATATTAAAGCATAGTATTGTGGTATTCTCCTTTGATGCTTTATTTGGGTTTACTTGGCGCATGCTCACACCATGTTATGACTACCTCAAGTCACCATCAGCCTTGATGATCCTTTAGTTTTCAACTTGTAGTATCACTTTATGCTTTGATCAATGATGTTTTGTCGCTCTGCATGATTATGGCCATTGTTGCTCTCTTAGTTTGTCGCTCCCAGTCTTTTGCTAGCCTCCACAACCAAGTATGAGTCCCACTCATACATCCAACTCCCTAAACCAAGTTATTCCAAAGAGTCCATCATACCTACCTACTAGCATATGCTATTCCAAGTATATTCATGTTTTTGTTTATCTTCCAAATTAAACTTGTTATGAGAAAACTAGTGATTAAAGCTCTCACGAACTTGATGGCACACTTTACTTTTTTGCATTTAATAAACCTGAACCATTGGGTCCTTCTTTGTTGTGTATATGCTTGCTCTTTATAAGTTGAAATTAGCAGAACCATGTATCATGGGGAATGCTTTCAACATTGCACTTGTACTTTGTACCCCGTTGATATCATGTTCTTTTGCTTATGTATCCCGGCGGTGTGAAATAAAAGTGGAACTTGTAAGATCATGGAGTTTGTATGTGTGTTAGAGAAATGCATGGGCCGCTAGCCTAAGCCAAGCCTAATCATGGTGGAAACTTGTAGCATCACCATAATGAGCACTCTATGAAGCATCCTCAATAAAAACCTATGCAAATAGCAAATAAAAAGATCGCTGAGATGCTCATTGTCTGCTTGCCTTGTCATTTTGATTATGGGATAGCTCATGTATCATGTGCAAGGGGTACCCCGTTGGTGGTTCTTTATGATACACATGTACTTACAATGACAAGAACTTACTCGTGACTAAAGTTGAGTAGCATGAGGTTCGGTATTTGTAAGTAAGGGGCATGATATTTCGGTTTATAACTTGTCAAGCATATCCTCTTAGTTGTGTCACTTTAACCTTAATCACCTTCAAGATGCTTATGATAGGGGCAATGAGAGCTGAAAGCTATTAAGTACCATAATTTTTGGAAGCTCTTTATGAGACTTGAATCCCTACTTCCTTCTATGAAGGCCTTTCTTCCACTTATATATTGAGTCTCCACCTTCTACCTTTATGCACTTACTTTGAGAGCATAGTGGCCATTCTTAGTTCTATGTGCATTGTCCCAAGACTTATTGATTGATGCATACCTTGATATTGCTTGTTTTAAACTATTTGTATCTAGTCACTCTTATGAACTTTGAAGGTGTCCTATGCATTTATATTTGATACTCTATAAGGGACAAGCTGAATGCCATTATGCTATGTTTTCTTTATGTGAAACAAACAAACGTCTTGCAAAGCATTGTCATTCATGAATCTTTTGTTTGTGCCTTTTCATGTTGCAACATAGTTTCTTTGTCTTATTGCTAGAACTTTGTCTTTCATGTTATGATTGAAGTACTATGATCCCAGCTTTGAATGTTTTACAAATACTTTGATCAAGTTTATGATGGTGCATGTCACCTCAAAAATTATTCTTTCTTTTTATCACTTACCTACTTGAGGACGAGCAGGAGTTAAGCTTGGGGATGTTGATACATTGCAAATGTATCTATAATTTTTGATGTTCCATGCTTGGTTTTATCTACTTTCTTGTGTTTTGTCCACACTTTGGAGTACTTTTCATATGATTTCTTGGACTGACCTATTAACAAGATCCACAGTGCCAGCTGCCTGTTTTCTGCTATTTTTGGTTCCAGGAAAGTCAGAAAATGAATATTCTCGGAATTGGACGGGACAAAAGCCAAAAATCCTATTTCACCAGAAGACTCCCGGAGCCAGAATATGAGACGGAGTGGGGCTGGGGCCTAGCCACACCACCTGGCGCCGACGGCTGGGCTGGGCGTGCCGGTGGTGCCGCCTGCACACCCCCTCGGTCTCCCTCTTCACCTATAAGATGCCTTCTGACCTAAGAACTCACGGGGGTTCGACGTTTTTCCAGAAGGAGTTCCGCTCCGCCGCCACCACCAGATTCCACGAAACAGCACCAGAAACTTTGTTCTGGCACCCTGCCAGGACGGGGAATTGGAGGAGATCATCATCATCATCACCATCGCTTCTCCATCGACCATCCATGTTTCCCCCATCTATGAGTGAGTAATCCCCCGATGTAGGCTATGGGGATGGTAGGGATTGGATGAGATCGTTCATGTAATGGCATCAGATTGTTAGGGCATGGTGCCTAGTATCTTATATTAGTGCTTTATGACTTTGTTGCGACTTGTTATGCTTAATGCTTTTCACTAGGGCCCGAGTGCCATGATTTCAGATCTGAACATGTTATTGATTCATTATGATAGTATTGTTTATGGTCTTACCTACAAGTTGTATATACACGTTGTTGTCCGGAACCAATGGCCCCGAAGTGACAGAAATCGGGATAACCGGAGGGAATGGCTTTGATGTGAGGATCACATGTGTTCACAGAGTGTTAATGCTTTGCTCCGGTGCTCTATTAAAAAGAGCACCTTAATTGCCAGTAGTTCCCTTGAGGCCCCGCTGCAAACGGGCTGGCATGACAAAAGATGTTGTGCAAATTCTCATTGCGAGCACGTATGACTATATATGGAACACATGCCTAGAATTATCTAGTACTTGGATGCTTTATCTTATTTATCTGCAATTGCCCTATGTTCTGATTGCTATGTGAATTGTCTTGTCCATGCAACGCCCGTCCATCCTTCCCTATGCCTACCACACTCGAATCCTACTATTTACTGCAATTGTTACTGATGTCTTTACCTTTACTACTGCTATTACTTTACTATTGCTACTACAAAACTGTTGCTACTGATAAACTGTTGTGAGCAAGATTGTTTCCAGGTGCAGCTAAATTGACAACTCAGTTGTTAAGGCTTATAAATATTCTTTGGCTCCCCGTGTGTCAAATCAATAAATTGGGTTTCACTTCCCTCGAAAATACTGCGATACACCCCCTATACTTGTGGGTCATCAACGCCACTTCCGTCCCAGGAGTTGTTCCCACGACACGATGGCGCGTGGAGGCTTGCAGCTATCCCACATGCTAGGTGTAGCAAAATATCTTTTCAACTGGCCCCGTTTATTCCAGGGTATGCGCGCGTGATCTTCTCACTTCACGCCTTTGTTACCCTTCTACTCTGCTGCACTCTCGTGCAAAAGCTTTGTCCTCCTAGATGGCGTCCCCTTCTCTTCCCATCATCGTAACGGGTGAGGCCACCATGGTCGAGGGCGAGGGTGCTCCCACTCTTGATCCACCTGAGGCGGAAGAGCACTCCCCCATGAAGTGCGTCCGTGGGTGACCGCGCGTGAGCGTCAAGGGGAAATGCGGGGGGCACGGTGCCAGTCCTGCTGTTGCCTCGCCCTCGGGCACGGAGGTGCCCGCCGACGAGGCTCCGGTGAGACGCGGGCACGGTCGCCCTCACAGGAGAGGTCATGGTCGCTGTAGAGGGCGCGGTGGACGATCTGGCGTTGCGCCAGAGTCCCCCGCACCGGACGCCATGCTGCCTCCTCTAGTGGTGATCAAGATACAAGACGATCCCGAGCCTGCCTGGGTGATCGACTTTGTCGTCATCCTCGGGAACCCTGAATGGTTCGCCAGGGTGTGGCTCCCCTAACGCTTTTCCCTCGAGGTCATGGTGGATCTTCCCGAGGAGGTGGAGCTGCGGCACTCCAGCGGGCACGAGAGGTGGCAGGTGAGCGTTGAGACCCTTCCGCCTGATGAGATGTACCTCTGCGAAGGCTGGAATCACTTCCTCGTCACCCACCACATTCGGCGTGGCTCCGTGTTGCGGTTTCGCTACATCAGCGGATGGGACTTATCTGTCTTGCTGTTTGATACCTTGTTGTGTCGGGTTATCTACCCGATGTACCTCCCCTGAGGGGGCGAAGCAGGGTCCTTACCACAGCTGCTGCCATAGTCGTGAGGCCACGGGTCTTTTGCTAGAGTAGATGCAGTACCCTTTAATTTCCTGTTTGTAGCCAGGGCTTGTAAGGAAGAGTGTTATGGGTGTATGTAAGCGGATATTCATGCTTATTGCTTTTTATTTTGCATGTGTTCATTGTGATGCTTGGAGTTTGTGAGTCTACGGCATGGCGCCGGTTCGACAGAGCTAGCGGTGGCCGGCATATCACCTTCCCAGGCGGCGGGCCTTGTGAGCCCCCCTGTGAACCCGCCCGGGGGTTGGCGTCAAGAGACAAGGCCTCATGAGGGGGGCTTGCGGAGGCCGTGCCTAGTCAGGTGGCTTCCGGAGGCGGCATCAAGAGATAGTGCCCTTGCAGGATGCCTCTGGCCGGTGGTCTTGCTCGCTACACCGTGGATCATGCGTAGTGGCTCGCGAGGAGCTTCCTCGTGTTTTTGAGTCCAACTGTTTGGGAGGTGCTAACCTCTTTGAGGCTTGCGTGCATTGTTATACCGCGATCCTCCTCCCGGGGGGAGTGTCATTACACGGGAGTCTTATTGTTGGTGAGGTAGCGTGTCGTTGGACCCCTTTTTAGGCCGCAAGCCCAGTGGTCGTGGATCCAGAGGGTTTTGCCTCGCGCGCCCCTCGTAGAGCCTCTCGAGGAGGTGACCGTAGAGGAAACATGCATGCAAAAAAGGGGGTCCTGCAACGGGCTTTGGAGAATCAGAGGTCATGGGCGAGGTGACCTGCTATCGAAATTTGGCCGCAAGTTCAAGGCTCGACGCTTAAGACCTACAGATTTATGGCCGCCGGAGGGGGAGTGCCTCCTGAGCCTCCTCGTGATCCTCTTGAGGAGAAGGCCGTAGGGCGGAGGCTAACCCTGCCGACCCTCCCGGTGGAGGTCGTTGGTCTAGCATAAAGATTTTTGATTTTTTAAATGTCAGGAACCATGTGTGAGGTAACTTAAAGCTGCAGAATGGGCCATAAATTCACTTTAGGCTCTGGGAAGCTTAGGCCGCGGAGGGGTAGTGCCTCACGAGCTGTAGCAATGATATTTTTTGGTCAGGAACCGTGGGTGAGGTAACTTACAGCCAAGAAACGGGCTGTAAGTTCAGAGCTCGACACTTTAGGTCCTAAATAGCTTAGTCCACAGAGGGGCAGTGCCTCACGAGCTGTCGCAACGATAATTTTTTTGGTCAGGAACCATGGGTGAGGTAACTTACGAGGAACAGGCTGTAAGTTCAGAGCTCGGTACTTTAGGTCCTGACGAGCTTATGCCGCGGAGGGGCAGTGCCTCACGAGTCGTTGCAACGATAAAATTTGGGTCAGGGACCGTGGGTGCGGTAACTTATAGCCAATGAACGGGCTGTAAGTTCAGAGCTTGACACTTTAGGTCCTGAAGAGCTTAGGCCGCGGAGGGGCAATGCCTCACGAGCCGTCGCGACGATAAAATTTTGGGTCAGGAACCATGGGTGAGGTAACTTACAGCTGAGGGACGGGCCGTCGGTTCAAAGCTCGACACTTTAGGTCCTGACAAGCTTAGGCCGCGGAGGGGTAGTGCCTCACGAGCCGTCGCGACGATAAAATTTTGGGTCAGGAACCGTGGGTGAGGTAACTTACAGCCGAGGAACGGGCCGTAAGTTCAGAGATCGACACTTTAGGTCATGATGAGCTTAGGTTGCCGAGGGGAAGTGCCTCATGAGCTGCCCCGGAGACCTTACCAGGAGAAGGCCATAGGGAAAAAGCACGTGCCGCTAGAGGTCCATACACGCACCGCGCGAGGGTCTCAAGAACTAGGAACCATGGGTGAGGTGACTTATGGCCGGAACTAGTTCATAAGTCCAGAGCACGACCCTTTAGGCTCTGATGTTGACAGGGAGTGACCCGGTGATGAGCACCATGCCTATCCCCTGCTCGTGTGGTGTGTGTGTGAGGGAAACCTGGCGGCATGGTTTTTGGAGAAACACCTTTCCAAAGGAAAAACCAAATAGCAAAGCGTGCACAAAGCACAAGATCCAAAAAAGCATCGACAGTTCAAGCTTATTACAATGCCACCGTGGCTCGCATAGGGTCTTACAAGAGATGAAGATGTAAGGAATGAGGGTTTTTCAAGGGTCACCTTCAGAAAGTTGTGGAGCCAGGCGCATCATTCGGAGAGGTTTGTCCACCTTCTAGTAGCCCAACCCCCCTACTCAGCTGGTAGCTCAGTTGCCACCGTGGGGGCAGCTGACGTTGTATGAATGCTGGGTGTAGTCCACCGGGAAGTCCGGAACCCCCGGGTCATTGTCGTCCTCGGGATATTCCCCGTTGCTCGCGAGGATGGGCAGGGGCGATCCCGAGTCCCTTTGGAGGGTGCAGGTGCTGGACGCGCCCAGCTCCTCGCGAGGTGGGAACATGGCGGCTACTGCCCTCTTGGTCGTGGCATTTTCCTAGGACATCATCTGGTTCCTCCTTGTGAAACCTCCAACGTAATTCAGGGCATCCACGTCCTCAGGGTAGGTAACGGTCACAGTCTTGTAGGCGTGCTCGAGGGAGCACAAGGCCTCTACTTCATCGCAACAAACCGTGATGACCTCGCCGCTGCCTCTAGGTATATTGACAATGTTGTAGGCATGGTGAGTGGCTACCATGAACTTGGCCAGCACGGGGTAGCCGAGGATGACGTTGTACGGGAGGCCGATGTGTACCACGTCAAAGTCGATGAGCTCGGCGCGGTAGTTGTCGCATGTCTCGAATGTGACGGAGAGGCGCACCTGCCCAAGGGTATGGTGGATCCATTGGTCACTACGGAGAACGACATGGTCGGCATCAGCCTATCGTACGACACCTGCAGTTGGGCGAACGTCTTAGTGGAGATCATGTTCAGGCCTGCACCTACATTGACGAGGGTCTTCGCAATTGTGATGTTGTTGATAGTGGGGGGTGCAGATCATGGGGAGAGTGCCCACGGGCCTGGTGGAAGTGGGGTGGTCACAGGCGTCGAAGGTGATGGCGCACTGGTACCACTTGAGCTTTCGGGGATGGCACCCCTAATCTGGCAGCCGCAACCTCACGAGTGAGTAGCTTGAAGTGCCGGTTGGATGTTGAGGCCTAGGAGCCACCAAAATGCAAGCTATGGCGCCCTACGGGACTTGGTAGCCCCTGGAATCCTTGGCATGTCCTTTCTCCTGCAGGTGAGGGTGTTGTTGCACAGTGTTGGCCTGGTGGCCTATCGGAGGGGGGTCGCGGCCACCGGAGTTGTTGTTACAGCTCTCTCCCCCACGGTTGCCACCGCTCGAGCCGCCTCGCTCGCCGCCCGGTCTTCCCCTCCTTTGGTTGTTGTGCATGTCACGGAGCTTCTTGAGCTCATAGCAGTTGTTAGTGGGGTTCCCATGTTTCTTGTGGAGGTGGCAGTATGAGCTGCCATCCTGCTCTCTTTCATTGTTCCCCTCGCGAGGACTCTTCTGGTCTGGCTCTGCGGCCAAGATGACAGTAGTCTTGCACTTGGGGTCCTTATCCTTGCCCTTGGATGAGCCTGAGTCCTTGGGGTTAGTTTCTGCCTCGGCGAGGCCAAACATACGCCCCACCTCCGCTTTGGCACACTTTTTAGCCATGACGAAGATCTCAGCAGTCGTGGTGAGGCTCTCACCTCGAACGTCGATCTTCTCCCTCATCTTGACGTCCTTCACACCCTCGGAGAAAGCGGTGATGAGGTTGGAGTTTGAGATCTTGGGGATCTTGTTGCGAACTCGGCTGAACCTCTGCAAGAACTTGAAGAGGGTCTCTCTAGGCTGCTGGCGTACCTGGCGGAGGTCGTAGTAGGTGAGAGGGCGCTCGTAGGTCCCCTTGAAGTTGGCGATGAAGAGGGAGCTGGGCTCCGCCCATGAGTCAATGGATTCCTTGGGAAGGTTCATCACCGAGGTGCTGGTCGTTTCCTTCGGACACAGGGGAACCAGTTCACCATGACGTGGTCATCTCCTCCCACGGCCTCGAAGCCCGTGGTGTAAAGCTGCAGGAATTCGTACGGGTTGGTCGTTCCATCGTAGCGCGCAGGCGTCTCCGGGCGAAAGTTGTGGGGCCAGACCATGCGGCGGAGGCCTTTCGTGAGGGCAAGGTAGTCATTTGCTTGGACAGCCTTGCCATTGGTGAGGGTCGCGCGGTTCTACTGACCCGCAACGACGATTTACTCGGTGAGACGATCCTCGCGTCCGCGCGGTTGCGCCACGGCCACGGGAGGCGATTGATCTGGCAGTTGTTTGTGGGCGGTGGAGTGACATTGTCGGGCTTGGGGACACCTTCGTGGTGGAGAGGCGGGAGCGAGCCCGCAGCCCCCGGCGCCCTGTCCTCGCCTCGATCCCCCGGGCCCTCAGGGGAGAGGGTGGTGATGTCGAGGAATTTGGCTATCCGGTCACACCACCTCCGCTTGCCCTGCTCGTCCGGCGGGTGGTCCAAGAGCTCGTGCACCATGTGCCTGGCGGCCTCCGGGGTGAGACGCTCGTGGTGGCCGCGTGATGACGTTATACGAGAGAGCAGCGTGGCATTGTGCAAGGTGGAAAGGGGCTCCCGTGACGAGCGGTAGGAGGATCCCCCTTCATCCTCCGCCCACGAGACCTCCTCGGAGAGGAGGCGCGCCGCGGAGGCGGCTCTATCTGGGCCTTGCTCGCCGTACGACGGAGGGCTCGCTCAGCGCAGGTCTCGTTGTTGTCCGACATGCCGTTGAGGTCGATGAAGGTCTTGAAAACGCGCCTCAACCCCCTACCTGGTGCGCCAAATGTCGGGGATTTGTCCCGTGAAGGAACTAGGGTCCAACGATCCCTTGGTTCGAGAGGGGGATGAACGCGCGGTTCCAAGGAAACTCGACGATGGCAGCGGCGACGGAGCAAGCACACAACAGAGAGGTGACTCGGTTTTTTTTACCAAGGTTCAGGACCCTTGTGAGGAGGTAAAGCCCCTACTCCTGCTTTGTTGTATTGCTCGCGTGCTTCGTGAGGGTAGAATGGAGGATGAAAGTCTAGAGTTTTAGATCTCAAGGATCGATCCCCTCTTAGTTAGGAGAAGGGCTCCTTATATAGGGTGGCGTCGGGCCTCTTCCCACAGTCCATGGGTAGTAAGGGTCACCGCAGTGCCGTCCCGTGAGGTCCTGGTCTACATGACTGCTTTTCGGTGGACCAAGTCTTGGGTGTCGTGTGCTTCTACGTTCGCTGGTAAAGTGGCCTTCCTTTTCTTCGTTTGTCTTCCTCTCGCGCTACCCGCTGTCACCTTGCACCTAAACGGCAAGGTGGGGCGCCTGCCATGCTGAAGTCTTCTATCCTTTTGTTGCTGAAAAGGTGTCGAACCAGACCTTCCTTTATCGAGGCGAATAGAGGGCGTAGTGCTGCTCCGACTCTTGTCGGGACCTGCCTCGCCTGCTGGCCGCCTGGTGAGATTACCAATGGGCCCCGAAGGGTGCCCAGAGCATCCAATGATGGGCTGCACGGTGGAACTCTGCAGGGGGGTCCTCCTCTAGAGGGCGTCTCCTTACGAAGCGGAGCCTCGCGAGGGGACACCCGCTCGTGCCGCCTCCAGGGGCATTGCGGCCTCCTGTAGGCTCAGCTTTCTCAGGTCCTGGGCCTGCTAACCATCGGGATGTGGCACCCCGGTTGTGAGGGCCCCAACAACAACGAAGGAGGGGAGGGCGGATGGTTTCCTTATCTGGCGAATAGTAGGCCACGGAGGTTAATTCCTAGTTGTCGCCGTCGAATTTGCCGCCGAAGCAAGCGACCGCTGACGAAGGGACCCCCGTCGCCCTCGATGTCCCAATCCCCATTCCGCCACCACCGACAAGCGCACCCTCCACACCTTGCTCCTTGCCCCTCCACGGCCAACCCTTGTCGCCGCCGCTCGCCATTGGGACTAGGGTTAGGTCTCACCTCGTGCACATACAAACGCGTGGGATGGCGCTAACGGCCACCGGCACCTGGACGTAATTTGGTCCGAACCTCAGGTACCTTGTCATTAAATGTCCTCTTCAGTCGTAACGTGATGATTCTCATATGTCTGAGGGTTTTTAGCAAATTTACCTGCCAGCGTGGAGACCACATGTCGTGTCAGGAGAGGCTTTCTAAGTTTTTTCTCCAATCTTGCAAGTTCATGTACCGTGGAGTGCAGTTTTACAAGTTTGTGCATGGATTTACTCCAACCACGCAAGTTTACATACGTGGGTGCTAATATCTCAATGTAGAAATCGAGCGTGAGCGAAGCTGCTTTACCCAAATGATGATCCAGACGACTCTTGAAAGCGCATAATTAGTTGTGTTCTTTCCGGCGGCTAAAAAGAAGAGTAGCCCAAGGCTACGGAGCACAAACCCACTCCTAGAAAGCTTCCACCTGCTGAACTCGTCAGGCCTTGAGGTTGAGGGCAAGACTAGTTTGACCGGCTGTGTCAGGAAGAACAACCACGTCGACCATAACTAAAAAGCCTGTGCCCCAAAAGCTTTCTCAGAACAGTAGAATTTGAGCTGGTTTCGGTTTCAGCATCCTATGTAAGTTATGTACAGCATATCCATCAACTTGCCAACACGTTCTTCCTCTAGTAATCTACTACTCCCTCTGACCCATATTAGATGACTTAAATTTGTCTAGATTCAGATGTATCTGACACTGAAACTTGACTAAATATATTTGTTTTTAGATGAATCTAAATCAACTAATATGGGTCGGAGGGAGTACCAGATTCTAAAGAACTACACTGCAGAATTCTTCCCACTCGACTCCAAGCAGACAGGCACCAAAAATGTTATATACACAGACAAACATTGGAATCGGCTTAACATGCTGGTGACAGAGACAGAAATCAAAAATGTTATATACACAGACAAACATTGGAATCGGCTTAACATGCTGGTGACAGAGACAGAAATGGAGCAAGCCACAGACATGATACTCCCTCCGTCCAGAAATAACTGGCTTGAGTTTGTCTAGATTTAAATGTACCTATACACTAAAATGCGTCTAGATACATTTAAATCTAGACAAACCTAAGTCAGTTATTCCTAGACGGAGGGAGTATAACAATTTGCAAGATAGGATTCAAAGGGGAATCTGCATAACCGCAGGACGGTCACGTTCTCATGGTCCTGATGCGATGAATCCAACAAATGTGGAACAGCCATTAGTGAAGCACATGAACGGGCCGAGCTGCCTGCACATGCACAGCACCTCCAGCAGTGTTGCGGCAACATCAGCCGAGCCATACTATTGCTGTAAAAAAAAACTAAGGCCTACTATTGCTGCGAGATCCATTGCATTTACCTGTGTTCCTGCACAGTGTACATCACCGTTTCAAGAAAATATTTTGCTATATTGCTCAGTGAAAAATATCAACAAAACACACCAAAAACGACTGTCAAGATTCGATCGTCTTATCAAACCATGTTTGTGCGGTAAGTGCATTTCTCAATTCTGTACCAGGAAAATGATCCACGGATAGCTGAACACTTCCTTCAGAACAACATAACAGGAGTCAGTCACATGTCCACCCACACCAACCACCCCAGTTGGGGTCTTTCCGAAAGAAATTGAGAACCGAAACAAGATACTACTGCCTCCTGCCCCGTCCTTTCTTTGATTGCTGTTGCTCCGCCTGTTCCTTTCCTGAAACTTCACTTATATCGGCTGCACAGGAAAGATCAGGGATCAGAATTAGTGAGACACGGTTTGGAGCTTGATACAGTAACTGAAAACCTTGAGAAGCGTTGGGAATACAGACCATCAGGTCCACGAGTCATGAGAGCAAAAAAGATGTTATTGAGCTTCTCCATCTTCTTTGCGTCCTGAGCTTGATCTGTCTTAAACTTCAAGCACTGCAAGTAATTGACATACACTCAGTAACTCGGGAGTGTTTAACTTCAACCAGAGTTTACACTATATATATATAGCTGCCATATTAATATCAGAACACTCAAGACATCAATGAAGGAAACACAATACAACTCGCTGCTAGGCAAAGTAATATAAACATCTGTTGAAGGATGCCAACCGTGCATCTGTATTTGCTATTCGTTCAGAAAAAAAAAAGGAGATCCATAGATGGTCAAGTAGTAGTAAGCTAGGCATTATGCACTTTAATTTGCTTCTATAGTCATAAGAAAGAAGCAATATCTCTATTTGGGCATCTAGAATGTAGCCAAAGAAGGTGTCAGATTATGGTGTTGGTTCTGCAATATAGCCCCCATAGCTCAATACTGCTGACCCCAGATTAGAACACTAAGACATCGATGAAGGACACACAATACAAGTCGCTGCTAGGCAACATAATATAAACATCTATTGGCTCTCAAAAAAAAACATCTATTGAAGGATGCCAACTGTGCATCTGTACTTGCTAGATGGTCATTCAAGTAGTAGTAAGCTAGGTACAAGCACTTTAATTTGCTTCTATAATCACAGGTAAGAAGCAATATCTCTATTTGGGCATCCACAATGTAGCCACAAAAAAAGAGTCAGATTATGGTGTTGGTGTTGCAATATAGCCCCATATCCCAATACTGCTGACCCCAGTTCAAATACCGAAAAGAAACCGGAAAAGGCAGAGCAACACAATATTCCATCCTCATCCTAACTCCCACTTCTCTGTGGCGGATTTAGCAGTAGTGATGCAATCCCAGATTCAGATAAAACAGACACAATGAATGTTTATTTTTAATGTGCAATTTTTCAAAGATAAAAAATAGACAGGATTAGGTGCTTTCACTATAGAACTTCATACAATCATATTAAGAGAACAGATAACAAGGACGTATTCATGAAAAGAATAAGTTCAAGTCTAAAGGATGTGTTAAGCGTAGAGATTCATTTGGCAATAGCTAAAACTGCTATTTCAGTTTAGGTTCCTATACTGGTTCTTGTTATAGGCTATCCACTAGACTTCTCATGCACCATACGTATTTGGCTCCTACCTTATAACAGCACAATGCCAGCCAAGCCAATAGGGTAACAATTGAGGCTTTTTATTTATTTTCTCTGTATAGCATGCAATGGTTCACATTTCTGTTCTGTTGATAGCTAGTTACAGGTTGTGGGGAACATAGGACATAATTGCTATCCTAAAGAACAACAACAGGAGTAACACTACATGAGGACATATTTCAGATTTTAAGTTTATTTTTGAATAAAAAAACCAATATTTCCCATTTCATTTGACAAAGAATAACCATGAGGGCATAAGGTTATTCACAGTAACATACAAAATCCAAGATTCAATCAACTACAAGACTCTAGCCTTTGGACATAAAAGGACAGCAACAATATTGTCAGATAGACACTTGTCAGTAATTCTATTTTTTGGTTACACTTTTACAGTCATGGCTCTCTAATTAGAAAAAATAACAGATGAGCACAAAGTTAACAAACAAGTTCACCACAATCATAGATTGTGAATCTGATAAGAAAATGCAGACATGCTAATATATAATCCAGACACTGGATGCCATATTTCACACCCACCTTTCAGTAAAATTACAAAGAAGGGATAGATAAAGAAGTGCAGAGCCGCAGATCGCAGTTTGTTTTCTCAAGACAGATACATGCATACATTAGGATTGAAATAACATATGATAAAGAAGCACTGCACTGAACAAAGCAAATAAAGAAATTCAGTCATTTGCAGCAATTCATTGTGAACACATGAATAAATGCTAACTCATGTTAATCATTTTCCAAATCTTCGGGCACAATCAGATGCACGATTGTATGGTTATATTATACTTCAACGCAAACATGTCAGAAGGACTAGGATTTAGAGTGAAACAACTTATACTGATTGCACTATGGCTCATACAATAAACCATATGTATGAAGTGTGGCAGTGCAGTTGTATAAAAGGTATATCAAGTTAATTTGAAAATCAATTAACAACAAAAATATCTAATATCTCATGTACACTAAGGTATAAGTTATGGCCCACTTTCAACCATTCATGTCCAGAAGCCGCAGTATTTCACAAGCGCATGTTGAGCCGCACCACCTACAGATTCCCCAACAGTGCAAACAACATTCACGATTGAGGTTAACTAATCGCATAGAAAATGCATATACAATGATACACGCAAAACTAATAAATAAGTTTGCATTACCAACAGAGGGATGATAGATGCAAAAGCAAAACTAGGTCTTTTCTCAGATGAAGCCAACAGAAGTTCGCTTGGATAAATCCCATAAAACTAAGCATATAGCCACCATTATGTATTTCATGCCTGCGCATTCAGCCAGGAACAAACAGACTTACTAACGGGCATAAGAGCACTTTCTTCGCACACAACAATCATTTGCTTCAATTAGTAAGGAAAAGCACATAATGCAAACGGCTGCTAGGATTTTATCACAAAATCACTCGGATTTATGATATCAAGCAGAAATTCAGTTGTAATTAGAATCTCGCACTCTCACTACCTTCCTTGACTTGAAAACAAGCTTCAGATTTAGTCTAAACTACTCAGAAAAGATGTCATTGCATTTTGATAATGCTGAATTACGCATAACACTAGTGCAGTAGTATTTTCCCAAGCCACCTGCTACTGTCTAGCAAGATATGCTACACCACACAAATTAATAAACAGTCTGAAACAGCAGGGTAAACCATCCGCACGGAAGCCACAACAAAATTGCATTCATAAAATCTACCAGAACCCTCGATCGGCTGAATTCTAAGTCGCAAACACTCATCTCGTAGGGACACCGGTGATTGGGACCTAAACTTCACCACCTACTTGTCAAGAATTTAGAAACGAGCACAAATCTAGGCAGAACAGAAAGTCCGGGGGGCGTACATCGTTGTTGTCGGTGACCTTGAGGACGAGCTTCCCGTCGCAGTGCCGGTACTTCATCACATAGCGCGTCTGCACACAGGGGCAACGGATGACGGGTTAGATCGAGATGCGAGTAGGAGGAATCGGGGAGGGGTGGACGAGGGGAGAGGGGATCGCGGCGTACGGCGATGGGGTCGTTGCGGAAGAGCTCCAGGGAGCGCTCGACGAACTCTTCCCACGAATCGAAGTACACCATCGCTGCTGCGGAGGCGGGGGCTGGCCGGAAAAGCTAGGGCTTCGCCGCGGTGTGGTGTGGTGGCGTGGCGCGGTCTCGTCGGATCTGGGGGTTTGCGGTGCTTGGGCTGAACTCGTGTTTGGATTTTGGAAGGACCGGGGTGGGACCCGTTTTTCCTGACGAAAACATATACAAATACGAATGAAAAACACCATGTTTAAATTGTTTTGGGGCCCGGCCTGTTTCATAACATGAATGCTTAGCTTTTGTAAAATAAAATTGAGGACAAATTAAAACCTTTTATGCATTGCAGATTAGTGAACTGGATTTTGCTTAATATTTATCTGTTCCAAAATACAAGATGTTTTAGTTTTTCTTAAAATATATAAATATATATATAGACGTCTTTTAGTGTGTAGGTAGATACACGTGTTTCAAAAAAATGCTAAACCATTTTATAATTCAAAACAGAGAGAGTATTTGACTTCTTTGACTCGGATAATGTTTTGAATATTTTACAAACTTGATTTTGGCCAAACTTGACAAACCTTCGACTTGATCTTGCCATGCAAGGAGACCTACCAATATTTTTATTATATTTCCAACTCGATACAAGGCATGTGTCCCGCTATATTAATATAGCAATCACACAATCATGGAGCACGTTGTAACACATCCATACCCAACTGAAAAGAGAAAGAATGAAAAGAGAAACAAATGCCGATACTGGCAGATCGGCGAAACAAAGATGACCTACAACTATTGCGTCCTCCGAAGTTATCCCACCACGCACGTAGCACTACAAGGGTCACGTACCGAGCAACACATTTAATAAGGAATGCGACGACAATAACACTAATGCTCAGACTAGTCCTAGGAATTCCCAAAGTACGCGGAGGAGACTGGGGAAAATTGCCGAGTCATTCTTAATTACAAACTATAAATTGGAAGAAGTATATTTTCTAGCTATTAGACAAGCCAAATAGATTTTAATAAACTTGGGACAAATAATTTGAGCCTATGCGAGTCCCTAGGCTTCCAATGCCGTGCATCTTGTTTAGAAGCCAACAGAGTAACATCACTTATTATAAATGGCATAATCAAGTTTGGTAGAGAACCATCCCAACTAACTACAAAATTAGAGACATATGCATGCCTAGCTAGTTGGTGTGCCACGTGGTTGGCTTATCTTCTACAATGCTAAAACGAAATGGCATTAAAAGCATGCGCCTTCATGAAGCATTCACCTAAAATAGCAGAAAAGGAGCTCCAAACTTCATAGTATCTAAATTGTATGCCTGGATTAGTTGTAAAGCTTCAATAGCGACTGATGGAACACCCAACTATTCTAAAAACTCGATCCTTTTCAACAGGGCTAAAGCCTCCACGGTTGCAGCACTGAGCACATTGCTTAAGGGACAAGTATAACCAGCAGTAGCTTCCCCGTGATCATTATTGTAACATCACATGATTAGCACCTAGAAATAGAGAGGACACATATGTGCATTGCATTCATGCATAAGAAAATCCAGGAATTTTCGCGTAAAACTAAAAGAGCTATAGAGGGATCGAGTTCTCTCTTGTTCTGATAGAAACATCAAAGCAAGCGAGATAGATTTCGACATGACCTTTGTAGAACACTTTTCTTTTTAGGGAAAAAGTTATCCAAACATGCATTTGAATTTGAAATTTGAAATCAAATAAATTTAAAAAATTCATAAATTGAATTATAGAATATTTAAATACTTAGGAGTAATGAAGTAAAAGAATTCTTGAATAAAGTAATAAGATATTATAATGGGTAAATATTAAATAATTGAAACAAATATTACAATGTTTTTACAGTTATCCAAATAGGAAAGGATATCACAATAAGAATAATGTAGGATATAGGAAATTAAAATTGAACTATAAATAGAAAATGTCTTATAACGATGAATAAGAATTGAATTCAAATAAATGTTACAAGATTCAATTATAAAAAAGAAAGGAAATTCAACTTTATTAATGATATACAATATTACACTATCCATTTCATTATCCAAAGTGAAAAGGGAATTACAAGAAATGTTAATAGAAAACCCTAAACTATTTTCTAACTACATGTCTTCAAATCCAGGTCTTCATGTCTTCTTATTCTTAATCCCTGCTGAACAAAACAAAAAGAAATAAAGAATAGAGAATAGAAAAAGGGTTAGTTTGAATTAGTGGTACTCTCAGATAGGCAATAAAATGCATTGCTTAACTCATCATTGAGTAATAAAAGAGGGATCATCCATAATAATATGTTCTTATCCAGTAAATGCCTCAGACCACCATCACAGGTTTTGAGAGGGCCAAGTTTCACCAAAGTAAGAAGAGAGGTAAGTTTCACCATTGGTAAGATAAAGGATACAGCCAAACAGTAAAAGATCATCTTTTACTTGATCACATCCACAAGAGAAATATCTCTTTGTAAGGAAACTTGAACTAGGAAGGACCCATATGCAAGCAGCTTACTCATTGCATGCAATAGAGGTGTTGTTGACACAACAAGACAGCACCAGGGAGTGAAAGAGAGAGCACAACCACAAACACTGATTACTGCATGCCCATAGTCTCATATCCTTTCCATAACCATATTTCTCTGTCAAGCAAGTTCCACAATAGCACAGCCAAACTTAGAACAACAAGGGCACGTGGGAGATCCAGAGCTAGGGTCCATAGTTCCAAACCAATAAAACATTCCAGAAACCACCTGATCATCAAGCAGGATGATCACTTAAGGAAGGGGTGAAGCTGGTGTTGAGCAAGGACAAGTCAGGAGCACAAGCAAAACCAGATCTATCAGCCATATCTAGTAGAAAGGTAAATAAAAATACCACCAGATCATGTAATATCTGTCTTTAGAGGTTTTCAACATTTGTACCAAGGAATCATAAGAGTATAAGCATTCATAATAAAACATTACAACTAACCTTCAACTAGAATAAAACTAGGAGGATCAGAAGTATGTTTTTCTCTTAGTCTTGTATGGGAATCCCATGCAAAGATCATCACCAAGATTAATACACCAAGCAAGTATTTGTTATTGTTTGAAATTAGGCCACAACCTTTTTGCATCATTGGCTAGGCCAAGAAGAAAGCACCAGCTCAAGGAGAAGGTCTGACAAACTGGTGATCAAGATCTTTTACATAGATATCAATAACCCATCATTTGTATTGAATGATTCTGCTCATAAATTAAAAACAAATCCATCATATTAACTGGATTTTATCCACTTCTCAATACACACAATGTTTGGATCAAGGAAAAACCCTCAGATGTACATACAAGTAGTATATACATCTCATCATGGGGTTAGTTAAAGGCAACCATAGTAATTTTTCTTATTATATAAGAAGATGTTCTCATCCCACCATTAGAGCCTCAAGCTTTGCATCATATGCTTACGAAGCAATTAAAATAGGCCAATAAAGCCAACACTTATGTGGTCAAGTCCACAATATTTCTCATAGCAAAACATGCTAGCCAAATTGAGCAACTTATTTTGCAAAGGAGATCTATCACTGTGCACACTCTAATAAGGAGGCACCACAGTGGAAATTCTCAACATAGAGACCATCGGCCTCATACAAGGATCAGTAGGGTTTGATTGGGATTGCAACCAAAGGGGGCAATCTTAGTGAATAATAATACTGGGCAGACTAACACTAGCACATTTAAAAATCGTGATAATTAATCCACAAATCAAATCCATCTGGCTAAGATGGAATTCTCAAGAATAGAAGGTCATCTGCTCAGGTGTTTGTGAGTAACTAGACAGGGAAAGAACCCTAATTAGGGTTAACATCCACTAATCAACAAGCAATACGAGATAGAATGTGAGGAATCCAAAGAGGGACATAGTGAGGTGGAAAAATAACTTACCCGAGGTCCTCGCTTAAATATAGATGAGGAAGCATATTGATGGCCGGCATCGGAGTCAGGAACATGGCGACATGGGGAGCACCCAAGGGCACTGCAACCCGCGCCAAGCTGTGGACACGACGGTCACCGGAGGAGGGGCGATGTGAACAGAACCACCGTAACACCACAACACCAGAACAACACCAGAACAACACCACAAGGAAGGGCCCGAGCACCACATATGGGAAAGGGGCAAAACCCAAGGCACTAGGGAGCACGGTAGTGCGAGCAGTGCCGCAATGCTAGACGCTAGTGTGGGGCCAGCGTGACTAGACGAAGGCTTGTGTGGCGGATCTGAGTGGACCAATCGATGTGGCGGCATCGACTTGGTCGGGAGGTGCGACGACAACGGCTGGAACAGCCAGAGCTGGCCGGGATCGAAGCACGACGGCGACGTCTCCATGGCGACACCAGAGAGGAAACGAGAGAGGGAGGAGGAGTGAGCTTGGGAGAGAGGATGGGCCAGGTTGGGCTAACCAAACCCTAAGGGTTAGAGTTGAACCCAACCCAGTGAGCCGAATGGGCTCTACGATCCGGGCTGCGCTAGCCCAGGGGTCCAGTCCAGCTAAATAAATAAATTTTAATATTAAGAAAAAGTGTAAATTACAAATATACCCCTTCGAGTATTTAGACTCTAGAAAAATATAGAAAAAAAATCCTTAAACTGCATATAATACATCAAAATGATCACAAAAATAATCTCTACCAAAGAAAAATATAATTACACTTATTTGAGTTAAATAAAATACAATTAAATATTAAGGCTACTTAAATCCTAAGTGAAATTTTAGAAAATAAGGATAAATCCTAAAATGAATAAAAATCATTTTTGTATATGAAAATAAGTCTACCATTTTATAAAAATATCAATTTAAAATTTTACAAATAAACCTTAAAGAAAATATTTAAGGACATATAATCCTTCGTGGATTTTTATAAAAATAAGAGTACTCCTTAAAAATAAATAAAAATCATTTTTAAGATCTTTAATAAGTATATTTACTAGAAAAATATTAAATATATTATTCGAAAAGATTTTAAGATTCCATAGTAATAAATCTTGATTATTAAAATAAAGTACCTCCTTTATGAATTCTTTAAACTCATTTCTTAAATAAGAAATAATCATATATCTTTATAAAATAGGGATTTCTATTTTTGTGCCCCTAATTTGTTAGTTGCACTCAGTTTTCTTCAGCCGCTTAATTTTTTCTCACTTTTACCCATATCCTCGAAAACTCATTAAAAAGCTCGAACGACAGCTGCCGTCAGTCGACTGCTATCGACGTGGGACCACGTAAATGATTGGTCGAACGATTATGCCGACGTTGCAATGCACCATGTGGGATTGTATGGGGACGATTTGCTGGGAACGCGTTATGGGGGACGTGGTGCGGGACCATGTGGACATGTTTGGTGGTTACGTGCGCCTTGTCGCCTAAATTGGAAGTTTTATTTTTTTATTTTTATGATTGATATTTTTAAGAGTGCTTCCCCCCCTTTCTCGCTAACTGTTGTGTTTTTTTCCAAAAGAGTAACGACTCTAGAACAGCTTCTCTCTTTGTTCATTGTTCCTTTTGGTCCTCGTTTTCCCCAATCTAGTAGCAAATCTAGAGCAACAAATCTAACCAGCACCATAAATACATTCAGTAAACAGAGCAGATGTAGATAAAGCAGCTAATATAATATATATAGCAGATGTAGATAAAGCATCTAATATAGGATATATAGTACGATACTTAACGAGGTTCGACAATTAGGCTGCTTAGCAGCAGCAGCGGACAAGTTCAACACAGTCAATACAAAAGAAGTTGCTTTACAGCAACAGTAACACAAGATCAGTGGCCCCTCCTGGCCTCCGCCTCCTCCCTCTAGCGCCTCCTCAACTTCTTGCTACCTAGTACCTTGACCTTGGGCGCCTTGGGCTTGATCGGGGGCATGCGACCCTCCTCGATGACCATCTTCTGGAGGTTACGGAGGTGAAAACCGAACGCTTGGTGCTTGGCTCTGAAGCCGTGGACGTTCACGGACTCGCCGCAGGTCCTCACGTCCTCGGCATGCTTCATGAGGGAGTTGAAGTCATTAGATAGGCTCCTCCTAGTGTAGAAGGAGCACTTGTAAACATCGTCGATGAAGAAGTTGTCGTACTGTCCGGACTTCAGCCTCCTCAGTACCTGATGAGTCTTGGTGTCTTTGGACTCGTCATCGTTGCAAACATCGCTGCTATCCTCCTGTTGGAAAAAAAGTAGAGTGCAATGAGGACATGATTGAGATACCTTGATTATCAAGATTGATTATTTGCATAAATTAACCGATTGAGATCCCCTGATTATTCCCCAATCCCAAAATCTCAAACTAAATCGAATACTGATCCCAACTATAGACCGACGCTAGTACTAACTAGGGAATCCCTTAACTGCAATTCAGAGGACAAATAAAATAGGATTGAAATACGAACAGGGGGGTTCATCAAAATACGAGATCTAACTCAAGAGGATTAGCTACTATAAAAATACCTAGCATCCAACGATTGAAATTATGAACAGCCGAACCCTAATAACATACGTTCTAGCATCCAACGATGGGAATGGGGGAAGAACAAGGGAAGGGGAGAAAATCCTAGTTACCTCTGACCATGGGTCGGCGATGCTGGTGTCATAAGGGTTCTCCGGCCTGATGTAATCCTCCTCCTCGTAGGGGTCCCAGCCGAGCGGGATCTGCCCGAGACCGGCGGGGGCCTCCTTGCCAGCGGCTACAGTGGAAGAGGGGACGTGGGTCTGGACGGGGACGGAAGCTACCTTTGATGCCTCAATGGGGGCCTATACAGGGACAGGGACCTCCTCACCGGTGGCCTTGGAGGCGACGATGGCCACCATGCCGTTCTTCTCTAATCGCCGGCATGGTTGGGATTTTCTTAGGGGTTTGCAGAAGGTGATGGGATAGTGGAGCTGGTTGCATGAGTGAGCGAGTGAGTGATGAGTGAGAGTGAGGAGGCCTCTATAAAGGAGAATGGAAGGGACGTTTCGTTGCACCACCGTGCACCGCATAACTGTGTATGCTAATACACCGTGCACGCCCACACGTGTCCGCTACCGCCCCGTGCACCTCAACACGCGTATCGTGAGTCACGTTTTTCCCTCGTGTCAAACCCTAGCGACTTAGCTGTGCTCAGTTATACCCTCAAGTGTGACACTAGAAGTTTGGTTGTACTCAGTTTTGCCCTCTAGTACTAACACTGCTGTGTGCAATATACTCAGTTTTACCCTTCGGTGGCTGGTCAGTACAGAGTCAACGAATGGGGTTTAGCTAGATAATTGAGTCATTTTATGCACAAAAAATTCCAAAAGATCATAACATAGTGGCATTAACCCAGAGAGTCTTATTATGTGACCTGCCACCATAAGAAATATATATAAATTAAGTTTTAACATAAATCACCTACTATCTATGAAGGTTCATGGCTTTCTACTCAAGCCTCTTCCCAAAACATCCCTCCTCAAAACATAGTTTGTCTGAATGAGGTAATAATTGTTAAACTGGTGTATATTTGAATTACAAATAGTTTGATGTATGCTAAGATATATTTTATTATATAAAAGACGCATTTTCCATTTTTTAAATTGCTTTTTATTTTCTATTTGAATCCCTTTGTCAGTTTTGCCCTTGGTTTTTAAGTTATACTCAGTTTTTCCTTTGGTTTTTAAGTTCTACTCAGTTATCCCCTCTCTCTTAGTCACAAACTCCCACACATGTGCTCATCTTAGCTGCTACGCTCTGATTAGTTGAAACAGTTATCACGCGGATCGTGCCCACCAACCATTGATCCTCTGTGATCTAGCGGACAGAATGACCCCTATATCTATCGGGGGCACCCCTCTATCCATGCAAAATATCGAGTTTGCCACTGGTACTTTAACTCCATAAATAAATGATTTTGAATATAATTTGATGGGAAAATGTTCAAAAGTGTATAATTTTCGTATATGCAAGTTTGTGCATTACATTCAACTCTATGAAAATAATAATCTCTCAAGATTTTCTTAGCACAACATTATCACGTATTAAGTGCAATTTCAAAGAGTTCAAATGTGTATAATTTTCGTATATGTAAGTTTATTCATTACATTCCACTCAATGAAAATGGGGGGAGAAAATAATAATCTCTCAAAATTTTGTTAGCACATCATTATCACGTATTAAGTGTGATTTCACAGTGTTCAAAGGTTTATAATTTTTGTATACGCAAGTTTATGCATTATATTTCACTCCATGGAAATGATCAGGATTTTATTAGCACAACATTATCATGTCCTAAGTGCGATTTCAAAGAGTTTAAAGGTGTATAATTTTCGTATATGCAAGTTTATGCATTACATTTCACTATATGAGAATGATAATCTCTCAAGATTTTGTTAGCACATCATTATCAGGTATTGTCAACACCCGGATTTTTAATCCCAGATGCCTGTTATGCCATACATCGCAATCCCAGGATTACCATTTTTGCGAGACATAACAGATTTGGATATCACAGTACATCATCCATTACAAACCATAATAAGGTCTTACACAAATAAAGGACCTCATGATCCAGTCTTAATACAATCAAGTAGCGGAATAAATAGCGTAGCGGTAGGGTCCATCTTCAGAGTCACATGCAATGCTGACGATGGGAGATGATCCTAGTTATCATAGCCGTCCTGCTGTCCTTCATCTTGGTAATCCCCTTCATAGTCTGGCCATAGGAATAGCCAGGGACAAAATCCATGAGTACTCTTTAAGTACTCGCAAACTACCACTAACAAGTAGGATAGTTCTAGTATGAATGCTAACTCTAAGTTTATTTCTAAAGTTAAGTTTGAAACCTAAGCTGAGTTCAGAAACAAAGAATGATAAAAGAAGTTTGAAAACACCTAAGTGGTAACTTAGTTATCATAGTCACAACTCTGTTGTGGTCAAGTCATGTTACAATTCATTTCATAAGTCATTTTGAAAACATCTGACAACAAAACAGTATGGCCACTCCAATTGTCCATAACCACGGACGCGGCTATTCGAATAGTTTGACACTCTGCAGAGGTGGTACACTTTCACCACAAGATTCGATACATCTGTTAGGGATAACCCTGAATCATCATACTTAGTATGCAGATAATCAAACGTAACCTTTCCTTTACACACCCTAGTATAAGCACCTCTCCTATGAGCATGGCCTCCCAACCATGACCATCTGTCATCTTGGGCACTGCATAGGTGGACAACATTGAGAGGTAGCGTTAGCTCAAACCTCTCCCGCGAGGGAACTAAAACTAATGCATATAAAATTCTGGCTAAGCCTTACCCAATTCAGGTACTGTGGTTGTACGGTAAAATTGGAATGGTATCGCATCCGAACCCAACCATCAGTTTTGTAAAAGGGCTAAGGCTCATGCCTCAACATTTTCATCATCATAAACCATTTGTGTTTCTCAACACATGTCAAAACATCTCAATAGAATGACTCATCATTCCAATGTTTTCACAAATCATTTTCACCAAGTATTCCCATCTAAAGTGAATCAAGTTTTGGTTTTGTTCCAACTACTAAGTTAAGAGTGTTCACTAAGGTGGGATGTTAATCTCAATCTCATGCCATAGAATGACATCTAAGTCTAACTAGATAGGTCAAGTTTTATACTCTTTATGCTACCTTTAAACAAGTAAAGGACTTAGGTAAAGTAAAGAAGTAAAGCTTGTAAATAAAACTTGGAGTAGGTATAAGTCAAAAGGGTATAACCAAAGCATGCCTAATGCCTTTGCTTAGGTTATCTAGCTTAATTCTAACTTGCTAACAATAGCTTGCATAGTTAAGACACTTGCAAGTGTTAGCTTGCTCAGTTTACTTGAAGTGCTAGGATTGCATTGTTAATGATGGCTTGCTAGGTATAATACTTGCAAGTGTTAGCTTGCCAATAATAGCTTGCCTTGGTTGGTGTAGTGGTTGAAGTTTTCTTCCTCCTCCTCTTGGTAGAACTCCTCCTCCTCGAAAGCTTGGTCGGTACTATCGTCTATAAATACATACGGAGTACACAATCACCAAACAATACTTAACTAGTCTACTTAGCACACTAAGGCACACATTTGATGATCTATTATCATCACAAGGTATAATGAACTAGTTTCATTTATTTTATTTGAGAAAAGTAATTTCTACTCATTGAAATTAACTAAGATTTAATATTCTCCAATTAAAATATGGGATCATGTGGACACATGTCATCACCACATATTCTAACATGTGGGAATGTGATTTAAGGGTTGGATCACATTTTAATAAGTTTAAGTTTAACATTTAATGATTTAAAGTGACTAGAAATACCTATATAGCATTATTTTGGTACTAGTCCAAAGTCACTGCATGTAAACCTTAATATTATTACATATTAAGATAGGTATGGTTAAATGTGATTTTTGAGAGTTGGAATCAACTCAAAAGCTATTATGGTTGATTTTATAAAAATGTTTGAATGTGCAAAAGATTCTGTCTTGTTATTTTTAATCGGAGAGATCTCTAACTCTAAATGATTTAAATCCAACGGGCTTGGATAGAGATTTTCAGTAGCTTTCCAACAAAATTATAATCACTCAATTTGGATTTGTAAAACTCTCTGAATTGATTTTTGAACTAAGGGACAAAATTAAGTTTACTTCTAAAAAGAAAAACCTATATTTGAATTACTGGGCCAACGCGGGAAACTAAATGGGCCGGCCCATGTACACTCCGCAGCGCTGAGGGCTGCTGACAAGGGGGTCCCGCCTATCGGTGACTCATAAAACGCGAAGCGGTAGGGGGCGCAGAGGACCACACGATTAGAACCAGATCTAACGGTTCACGGTCATCGTCAACGACGGACTCGTCGCCGGCGAGACTGAACCCTAGCACGGTCAGTGGGGGTCTACTGGGGACGTACCAGGGCTCCAGCTAGTGCAGCGAGGTGGACAAACAAACTGGTGGACAATGGCAGACTCAGGCAAGGTCGTGGCAGGGGCTGAGGTGGACGAAATCGACGGGGACTTCTCCTCCTCTACAGCGGCTACCTCCGGCGGAATTTTGGCGATGGGCGGCTCGAGCGGATCTGGCGAGAGAGGGGAAACAATCAGTGGAGATAGGGGAGTGGAATGGTGTGGCGATTGAGGCTGGGGGTGGCCTCCTTTTATAGGCTCGACGGTGAGGTAGTGAGGTATGGGCGCGGCTCGTCAGAGACGATGACACAGGGGGCTACTGGCGTGGGCGAGGTAGGCGGACGGTGCACGGTCTGCTGGCGGTCAGCTAGGACTTAATGGCGACGCGAGGGGCGGTGGCTAGCGGTCGGGAGCTTCCCGCGCTCTGGGAGACAGAGGCGATGCTCGATGGTGCTCCTGGCGACTGTGGGTAGCGCGGCGGTGCACGACCATGTCTGGTGGGTTAATGGGTTAAAGGCGGAGAGGCGTGCACGGTCTGGTGTCGAGGCGTGGTCTGTGGCGAGTTGGCAGCGAGGGCGCTCTAGCATGCTCTGGCGCGGCACAGAGAGGGTAGTGCGCGGCGTTTCCTTGGTGGTCCAGGGGCTGGCTTTGGCCGTGGGGTGGACAGGGAGTCGTGGTAGGGTTGGGCGGAGTTAGGGGCACGCTGGTTTGGCGAGGCGCGGTCTACTGCGAGCTGCGCATCCTTGGCCGGTGGTGACCAAAAACAGGCGGCGCGCAACTGCTGCTCCAGGCTCAGGTGTAGGCCGGTGAGGGTTTGGTTAGAGCTGGGGGAGACAGGGGAACCAAATGGAGGCTAAAAACTCGACAATGCATTGATCCATAAACAGTATTAGTTAGGCAGAAAAATCTTGCCTGCCACCTGTTCGACCAAATGGCCGCATGAAACTTTTACTTGAATTTTGAGATGATTTTTGGTGGAGTGGTTTATCTTATGCTTAAGCATCTAGGTTTGCTTGGGATTTTGAACTGGAGTTCATTTGGGTGGTTTTTGAAAAAGTGTGATCTATACATATGAACTAGATTCCATTTTCAAATGTCATTTAAATTTAGAGTTGGAATGTTGTTGGGAGATCACAAAGTGGGCCTTGGTACATCACTACTTGTACTAGCAAGGGGTGCAAAGATCCACACTTGTTTCTGTTTGAATTTGAGTGCTAGGAATAGCCAAAGTGGGCTAGGTGATTAAAATGGCAAAAGTGACCATTTCCTTATTTAATTCTTTTTGAGTTCTTTTTCTTTGGGATTTGCTTGGGGATGATCTAGATGATGTGTAATTCACCTTAGAGTCATTTACAATCAATAGATCACTCAATGATGGCAATTCAAAACAACTCCTATTTAAATGCAACACTCATATGCATGCTAAAAGATTTTTAATAGAAAAAGTTTTTGTTAACCCTAAATTGGGTAGATTTGATCTTGATCACTTGGATTAAAGTTTTGGGATGTTACAAACCTTCCCCCCTTAAACAAAATCTCGTCTCGAGATTTAAGAAAGAAAACTAGGAACTAGAGATCTAGGAACTCAGTCCTAATGTAATCTTCTCGCTCCCAAGTGGCTTCTTCTTCGATATGGTTGCTCCATTGAATCTTGAGAAATTTGATACTCCTGGTCCTGGTGGTTCTGTAGGCTTCCTCCAAGATATGGATGGGCACTTCACGATATGTCAGGTCCTTGTTGATATCAACAGCTCGGTGATCGATGTTCTTGAAAACTCCGGTCTTCTCCGGCACTTCTAGGCATTTGCGAAGTAACGAGATATGGAACACATTGTGGATGGCTGACATCTCCTCTGGTAGTTCTAGTTGATAAGATACTTCTCCTCGATGATTCATAATCTTGAAGGGCCCAATATATCTGGGGGCTAACTTTCCTTTTAGACTAAAACACTGGGTTCCCTTCAATGGTGAAACCTTGAGATATACAAAATCTCCGACATTGAAAGTCAGGCTCTTCTTCTCTTGTCAGCATAACTCTTCTGTCTGGATTGGGCGGTCTTGAGGTGCTCATGGACTTTGTGAACTTTCTCTTCGGCTTCTCAGAGAATGTCGGGTCCAAAAATCTGACTCTCTCCTACTTGCGACCAATTCAAAGGGGTACGACACTTCCTTCCGTATAGGAACTCAAATGGTGCCATTTGCAAACTGGCTTGATAACTATTGTTGTATGAGAATTCTACGAAAGGCAGACAATCTTCCCATTTTGATCCATACTCTAACACACAAGCTCCCAACATATCTTCTAAGATTTGGTTGACTCTCTCAGTCTGTCCATCGGTTTGCGAGTGATAAGCGGTGCTGAAACTCAACTTGGTTCCTAATCCTTCTTGGACTTTCTGCCAAAATCTCGAGGTAAATTAGGTTCCTCGATCTGATACTATGGTCTTGGGGGTTCCATGCAAACTGACAATTCTAGCAATATACAACTCTGCTAGATTCGAACTCTGGTAGGTTGTCTTGACAGGTATAAAGTGAGCTACTTTGGACAGTGTATCAACAATGACCCAGATTGAGTCATTTCCCCTACTAGAAGTAGGCAAACCGGTGATAAAGTCCATTCCGACGGAATCCCATTTCCATTCCGGAATCTGCAAGGGTTGCAACAATCCTCCGGGCCTCTGATGTTCCGCTTTGACTCTTTGACAGATATCACACTTGGCGATGTAGCTCCCGATTTCTCTCTTCATCTTGTGCCACCAAAATTGATCCTTCAAATCCTGATACATCTTTGTTCCTCTAGGGTGGATAGAATAAAGAGTATCATGAGCTTCTTGCATGATAACTTGCTTCAGCTCCGAATCTGCTGGCACACAGATACGGCCTTTGTACCACAGAACTCCTTCTTCATCTTCGGTGAATCCAGGTACCTTTCCTGTACCAATATGATGTTTGATTCTGTTGATACTTTCATTTCCCTTCTAGGCTTCCTTGATTTGGCTAATCAAAGTGGGTTGAAGTTCAATGCTAGCTAAGAATCCTTTGCTAACTAGCTCAGTCCTAAACTGCTCCAACTCCTCACACAAACTTGGTTGCTTCTCCTTGATCATGGTTTTAGCCTACACGATAATCTGCTAAGAGCATCCGCTACCACATTGGCTTTGCCGGGGTGATAGTGAATGTCAAGGTCATAATCCTTGATTAACTCTATCCATCTCCTTTGCCTCATATTCAGCTCCTTCTGAGTGAAAATATACTTCAAGCTTTTGTGATCTGAGTAAATCTCACAGCGATTACCCATAAGATAATGACGCCATGTCTTCAATGCCAAAACTTCGGCTGCTAACTCAAGATCATGGGACAAATAGTTCTGCTCATGCTGCTTCAGTTGTCAAGACAGATACGCGATGACTTTGCCTTCTTGCATCAATACACATTCGAGACCAATCTTGGATGCATCACAATACACATCAAATGGCTTCTTGATATCTGGCATGATCAATATTGGGGCTGAAATCAATCTCTTCTTCAGCTCCTGGAAACTTGCTTCACATTTGTCGGTCCATTCAAACTTCTTGTCCTTCTTCAACAATTGGGTCATGGGTCTAGCGATGCTCGAGAATCCTTCTACGAAGTTGCGGTAATATCCCGCTAATCCGAGAAATGCACGGACTTGGGTTTGAGTCGTTGGGGCTTCCCATTCTTCGACATCTTTGATCTTGGCGGGATCAACAGTGACTCCTCCGGCAGACACAATATGTCCTAGGAATCCTACTGCTTTTAGCCAAAACTCACATTTGCTGAACTTGGCATACAACCTATGCTCTCTAAGGGTTTCAAGGATGATTCTCAGATGTTTCTCATGCTCTTCTTCTGACTTGGAGTAGATAAGGATATCGTTGATAAACACAATGATAAACTTATCCAGAAAATTCATAAAGATCTTATTCATGAGATTCATGAAATAAGCAGGGGCATTGGTTAATCCAAAAGACATGACCGTATACTCGTATAATCCATAATGAGTAGTAAAGGCGGTCTTCGGAATATCCGTTGCACGAATCTTAAGTTGGTGATAACCAGTCCTAAGATCAATCTTAGAGAACACATTTGCTCCAGTCAAGTGATCAAATAGATCCTCTATCTTTGGCAAAGGGTACTTGTTCTTGATAGTGACGTCATTCAGCTTCCTGTAATCTGTGCATAAACGGTTGCCTCCATCTTTCTTGTCGACGAATAACAATGGCGATCTCCATGGCGATGCGCTTGGTTGAATCAAGCATGTTGCCAACATAGCATCCAGCTGCTTCTTCAATTCCACTTCTCTGAGGGGTTCATGCTATAGGGTCTCTGGGCTATGGGTCTGGTTCCGGGGATTAGTTTGATAATGAACTCAATATCCCTATCCAGGGGCATACCTAACAATTCATCTGGGAATACGTCGGGGTATTCACATACTACTCTTACTTGGTCTATGGTGGGTAGGGCTAGACTCTTGTTGCACTTGAATTGACGGGGTAAGGTTTCAGATATATGCTCTACTGTTACTCCAGAGCTACTGGTCATGGTGATGGCTTTCTTAGCACAGTCTATCATTCCTTTATGCCTTGACATCTAGTCCATACCTAGTACTACTTCCAATCCTTTGGTTCCGAGTACTATTAGGTTGGCATAAAAATCTATCCCATGTATTCTGATAGGTACAACTTTGCAAAATTTTCTAGCTTTTGTAGTTGATCCGGGGATTTGAACTATCATGACATGCTTCAGGTTGGTTGGGTGAATCTTACTAGTGCATGCAAATTCTTTGGTGACAAATGAATGTGATGCTCCCGAATCAAACAATACTCTTGCTAAAATTGAGTTGACAGAAAACATACCCAGCACTACATCTGGTGCTTCTTGGGCTTCTTCGGCGTTCATGTGGAAGAGACGGCTGTTGCGGTTGTGAGGGTTTCCTGGGGAAAATCTTCTTCCTGGTTGAACACGACGCTGCTTGATACGTCCAAAACGTATCTACTTTCCCGAACACTTTTGCTATTGTTTCTCCTCTAAACTTGTGTGATTTGGATGCAACTAACACGGACTGACGCTGTTTTCAGCAGAATTGCCTTGGTGTTTAGTTTTTGTGCAGAAAATCAACTATCAGGAAAAATCCCGGAAAATATGCAAAAAAAAATCTATTTCACCAGAAGACTCCCGGAGCCAGAATACGAGACAGAGGGGGGGTTGGGCCTAGGCCACACCACCTGGCCGCGCGGGCTAGGCTCACACGCCAGGGGTGGTCTCGCCGCCTGCACCCCCTCGGTCTCCCTCTTCGCCTATAATATGCCTTCTGACCTAAAAACTCAGGGGGGTTCGACGTTTTTCCAGAATTCCGCTCCGCCGCCACCACCAGATTCCATGAAACAGCATCAGAAACTCCGTTCTTGCACCCTGCCGGGACGGGGAATTGGAGGAGATCATCGCCATCATCGTCACCATTGCTTATCCATCGACCATCCATGTTTACCCCATCCATGAGGGAGTAATCCCCCGCTGTAGGCTATGGGGATGGTAGGGATTGGATGAGATCGTTCATGTAATGGTATCAGATTGTTAGGGCATGGTGCCTAGTATCTACTTTTAGTGCTTTTTGACTTTGTTGCGACTTGTTATGCTTAATGCTTGTCACTAGGGCCCGAGTGCCATGATTTCAGATCTGAACATGTTATTGATTCATTATGATAGTATTGTTTATGGTCTTACCTGCAAGTTGTATACACACGTTGTTGTCCAGAACCAAAGGCCCCAAAGTGATAGAAATCGGGATAACCGGAGGGAATGGCTTTGATGTGAGGATTACATGTGTTCACGGAGTGTTAATGCTTTGCTCCGGTGCTCTATTAAAAGGAGCACCTTAATTGCCAGTAGTTCCCTTGAGGCCCCACTGCAAACGGGCTGGCAGGACAAAATATGTTGTGCAAGTTCTCATTGCGAGCACGTATGACTATATATGGAACACATGCCTAGGATTATCTAGTACTTGGATGCTTTATCTTATTTATCTGCAATTGCCCTATGTTCTGATTGCCATGTGAATTGTCTTGTCCATGCAACGCCCGTCCATCTATCCCTATGCCTACCACACTCAAATCCTACTATTTACTGCTATTGTTACTGCTGTCTTTACTTTACTACTGTTGTTACTTTACTATTCCTACTACAAAATTGTTGCTACTGATAAACTGCTGTGAGCAAGATTGTTTCCAGGTGCAGCTGAATTGACAACTTAGTTGTTAAGGCTTATAAATATCCTTTGGCTCCCCTTGTGTCAAATCAATAAATTGGGTTTCACTTCCCTCGAAAATACTGCGATACACCCCCTATACTTGTGGGTCATCAAGACTATTTTCTGGCACCGTTGCCAGGGAGCATAACTTTATTTATCAAGTTCACTTGGATTCATTATTGTTCGCTACCATCCATCCATCATGGGTAAGTCTCGTGATGGCAAGGTTCCCATTTTACCATCCACTACAAGAAGAGGTACGGTTCTGAACACCTCTATTGCTCTTGATTCACTATCTGTTATGAGTAAGCTCATTACACCGCCACATACACATGCTACACACACTGCTACAACTGCTGAATCTGAAACTTCTGATACTTATGATGCTACTTCTACTGTGCTTGATAAGAGTGGTTCATTAGGTCCTTCCTAGATGCTACGATTGCTAGAACTATAGCTGGAAATACTGAAACTCCTAATGAAGACACTACTACACCTGTTAGTTCACCTGAGTCTAGTGAGAGTTATGATATTGAAGACGGTTATGTTGAGATGACCAATGAATTTATTAAATAATGTAAAAACACCCATGATAGGAGCGCTGCTAAGAGTCTCCTTGAGGTGCGTACTATTAGACCCAAATTGTCTCCTATTGCTAAATTTGCTGCTTCTCCCATAAACATTAAAGATAAAGATTATGATTTCTCTCTCGATCTATCTTACATAGCTATTGTTGAGAAAGAACCTTTTTGTGGGACTAAGAATAAAAGTGCAGTAGCACATATGAATGAACTTTCTACCATGAGTGGCTTGTTTTCTGATGATATCAAGATGCGTACTTACTTTGTTGCTAAGATTTTCCCTTTTTCACTGAAAGGAGAAGCTAATACTTGGTTTAATAATTTACCTCCTGGATCTATTGATAGCCCTGTTGCTTGATTAGTACTTTCCTGCAAAAATATTTTCCTCCTAGTGCTATACATGCTATTTTGTAGGAACTTTTTGATTTTAAACAGGGAGAAAAAGAGATATTGCCTGAATCATGGGCAAGGTTTTGTGCTTTGATTCATGCACATGCTAGAAGTCCATTACCTAAGAATGAGCTTCTTGATATATTTTATAATGGACTAACTGAAGAATCTAGGACATACCTAGATAGTTGTGCTGATTGTGTTTTCAGGAATAGGACTCCCAAGGAAGCTGAGGAATTAATGGCTAAAATAAGCAAGAACTATGAATATTGGACTCCACCTGAACCAGCTATACCTGAAGTAATTATACCTGCACCAACTATTCCGGCGCCTATACCATTATCTAAGAAGAGGGGAGTTATTGAATTAAATGATGAAGTGATGAAGGAAGCTAAGAAATGTCTTAAGGAGAAGGGAATTAAAGCTGCAGATGTCAAGAATTTACCTCCTACAGAAGAATTATGTAAGCCTAACCCCTACTCATCCACTATTGAGGTACATTCTCTCCAACACTTTGATGAAGGTGATATCCCTTACTCTAAACCTCCTGATCAATGCTTAGAAGAATTCGATATTTTTATTGTTAAGCAATATAATTTTAATAAAAGGGTGCAAAACTATCTAATGGAAAACACTAGAGCTATTGTCGAGTTAAAAGATATTGTGGAAAGAACATCTAATGATGTTAAAATGATTGTTAAACACTTTCAAATGGTTCAAACTCAAATAGATCAACTCATTAAAGTGCAAAAAGACTTGCTAATTAACGCTGCCAAAGAAAAACACGCTTATGAGATTAGAACTAGAAGTGGTGCTGCTACCCAGGATCCTCTATATCCTGAGGGGCATCCCAAAAGAATTGAGGAGGATTCTCAACAAGCTGAAAATAGTGGCTCTACTCGTAAGAAAAGGAAAAAGAAACATAAAACTATTGTAGAACCCTCTGAACCTGCTATAGATCCTAATAGTATATCTGTCTCTAATGCTGAAACTAAAAGTGGTAATGAAGAAAATGATGTTCCTAATGAAGAAAAAGTTGAAGAAGAACCTGAAAAGCACACTAAGAATACTAAATACACTAAAGAAGATTTTATTGCTAAGAAACATGGTAGTGAAAGAGAGCCTTGGGTCCAAAAACCTATGCCTTTCCCTGATAAGAAACACAAGTCAAAGGAAGATGAACACTATAATAAGTTTTGTGAGTGGATGAAACCTTTATTCTTGCAAATTCCTTTGACTGATGCTATTAAATTGCCTCCTTACTCAAAGTATATGAAGGATATTGTCTCGAATAAAAGGAAGATCCCTAGTGAAGAAATTTCTACTGTGCTTGCTAATTATTCCTTTAATGGTAAGGTTCCTAAGAAACTTGGAGACCTAGGGATTCCAACTATCCCTTGCTCTATTAAGAATAGCTATGTTAAAACTGCTTTGTGTGATTTGGGAGCTAGAGTTAGTGTTATGCCTTTCTCTCTTTATAAGAGACTTCAACTGGAAAAATTAATACCAACTGATATATCTTTGCAAATGGATGATAAATCTACCACTATTCATGTTGGTATATGTGAGGATGTACCTGTTCAAGTGGCTCATAATTGCTTGATATTAACTGATTTTGTTGTGCTTGAAATGCCTGAAGATGATAATATGTCTATTATTCTTGGGAGACCTTTTCTTAATACTGCAGGAGATGTTATTAATTGTAATCAAGGAAAGGTGACTTTAAATGTTAATGACAAGGAGCATACTATCTATTTCCCCAAGAAGATTGGTAGGACTTATGGTTTGAATTCAATTGAACATGTTGAGGGCATTCAAGTTGGAGAAATATATTGTCCCATCCCAAGAGAAAAATTTGAAACTATTATGATTGGGACCATTGCTATCAAAGTTGAGGTAACATAATCATTAGTGGAACACAAAGTTTTGTCTCATATGAAATTGTTTTGGTAACAAGACCTGATCAACCTTGTTAACAAAAGGATTTCATTGAGCAAAACAATGTTTTCACCATGATTATCTCCGTTTACTTTTATTCTATCCGTCTTAGTTTTTTGCTTTCGTTTAGTTTTCTTTTCTGTTGTTAGTTGCTTGCATGTTAGAGTGTCTTAGAACTTCTGTAGTTCTACCCTTGTTTTGTCATTGCATCTTTTCCAAAAAAAATCTTTTTCTGTCAGAAAAATCATTCATTTATACCTAAAAATTGCCCAAAAATAAAGTGTCTCGAAAAATTCTAGAAAATTCATATTAAATTTTTATGTGAAAAAGGGGCAGAGGAGTGCCTGGAAGGTACCAGGGGGACCCACCAGGTAGGCACACCACCTGGTGGTGCGGCCTGCCCTGGGTGGTGCCATGCCATGGTGTGGGCCACCCCTGGCCCTCCACTCACTCTCTCACTTTCCACTTTTTTCTTTGTCCCGAGTAAACTCCAGTTCATTTCTCAAAATCGCGTTCTTGCTGTGCTTGCTCTTGATTTTTTCGATCTCCTTGCTCAACCCATCTTTGTTGCTGAAATTTGGAGCATTTGTTCTCCGGTATGTGACTCCTCCGCTTGTCCAAGTAGATTTGTGTTTAGTGGATTATATCTTGAGTATTTTGCTGCTGTAGGTGACAGGTTATGAGAGCTTGTAAGCTTTCTTGATGCTTAGAGATATAGTTTTGATGCATGTTTAGGCCTCTTACAAGTCCCTATGAGTAGTGCCCTTCATTATATTCACTTTGCAATCACTTGTTTAATAGGTGTTTAAATTTTAGAATATGAAGCATGAACAACCATACCTTTGGAGAGATATTTGAGAGGGATGCACCTAGGAGGTCGAGGCCCTCAAGATCAGCCTCTTAGTTTAGGCCATCATACAACAAAGATCTCATTGCAACTCGTATTGGTAATGAAGGGGATGATGGGGATGCTCACCCATCTACTTTTCCTTGTTTTATTTTCTTGCAAGCTGCAGGGATTCTTGATGATTTTTTGCTACTGATTCAGAGGGTTGGTTTGACCTCATATATGCAAGATGAGAGTGAGCAATATGCTATGCTCACCAAAACTTTTGTTGAGAGCTTCGTGTTTACTAACACGCCCTATCAGTCAACTGTCTCTTTCAAAATTTATAATCTGCCCTTTACCATGTCATTGGAAAGATTTTGCAGTGTTGTAGGTGTAAGCATGACAGGGACCATGAAGAAGATTCAAGGGCGACCCGCTGATTTGCTGGAGCTTTACCGAGGGGTGACCAATGATGATGACCGCGTGGCTCAACGCGGAAAGATAAGAAACATCCAACTCCCTGGTCTTAGATACTTTGCATACTATCTCTCTACTAGCGTTCTTGGTAGGGAGAATACGAGTAATATCTCTAACTATCATTTAGCCTTCCTTGCTGCTGCGCTTAACAATGACACTCGGTACAACCTTGGCTCGGTTATTGCTCACTGCCTAGCTGCTAGGGGGCCTATCTATGGGGGCATTGCCTCACGTATGGTCAATGCATTAGGGCTTTCAGTGGACCCCAATGATACTATATTGGCACCACAAAGGCTTGACCTTGTTGCTATGAAAACACATCAATTTGTCACTGCTAATTCTGAGTTGGACAGTTTAGTATATAGGATGTTGTTTACTGACGGGGATGAAAGGGAGATCCCTTTGCCACAGTCTACTTTGTTTAGTGTTCACAGGAGACCATGGTCACGCTCCAAGGAGGAGGTGGACGAGCAGCTCCGCTTGCTGGGTTTCCACGGGCAGCACCAGGAGGATGTGCCCTCCTACGATTACTCCGCGTACTACGGAGGGACGTACTCGAGCTCGCACCAGGACAAGGGTACCTCCTCGTCATACCACGGAGACACCTCATCTTGGCCAGCCTGGGATCGATACCCACTTAGGCCAAAAGCCTAAGCTTGGGGGGAGGTACGCCGACATCGCACTCATCTCCATATCATTTTGCGTCGGTACTTTGTATATTCATGTTTCATTCTGTTTTTAGTTTTCTTTCTTTGCTTTTGCTTTCTAAAACACAAAAATACCAAAAATATTTCTCTTTGCCTTGGTTTGTTTTTACCTTTTTGTTTTGTTTGAACTATTCAAAAAACCCAAAAAGATTTTTCTTTGCTTGTTCTTCCCTTTTGGTTCTTCTTTTAAAAATCGAAAACACCAAAAATATTTGTTGTTCTTCTTCAGTTTTGTGATTTTGTTGTAGGGTTCAGCAGTCCTCAGTGGATATTGGTTTCATGTTATTATTCAAGCCACACAAGTGAAGGGCAATAATGAGGATTAATGATAACTTGAGGTGTGGTAAGAGGCTGATACATTGCAAATGTATCTATAATTTTTGATGTTCCATGCTTGGTTTTATCTACTTTCTTGTGTTTTGTTCCAACTTTGGAGTACTTTTCATATGATTTCTTGGACTAACCTATTAACAAGATGCCACAGTGCCAGTTGCCTGTTTTCTGCTGTTTTTGATTTCAGGAAAGTCAGAAAATGAATATTCTCGGAATTGGACAGGACAAAAGCCAAAGTTCATATTTTTCCGGAAGACTCACGGAGTCAAAAGACGAGACGGAGGGGGGCCACAGGGTGGGCACCCCCCTGGCACGGGCAACCCTAGGCCATGCCAGGGCATGGTGTGGGCCCCTTGGCCGGCCACCGACCTTGCATCTCTCGCCTATAAGAGCCTCCCGATGCAGAAACCCTAAGTCGTCAATCAGAAATCCATGAAAAGTTCCATAGCGCCGCCGCCACCAAAGGGGAGATTCGGGGGATAGAAAGTCTCTGCTCCGGCACCCTGCTAGGACGGGGAAGTGCCCCTGGAGCAATCTCCATCGATCTCCACCACCATCTACATCACCATTGCTGATTCCCATGATAAGGAGGGAGTAGTTCTCTCTCAAGGCTAAGGGTTGTACCAGTAGCTATGTGTTCATATCTCTCTCTATGCATGATCTTATTGAGATCATGAGCTTGTAATCTATAGATCTACCTTGCTACTCAAGTGCTTTAATAGATCTCTGCTCTCCCCATGTGTGTGAAAGTGACAGTGTGCACACCATGGTGGCACTTAGGCTAGAGTTCTCAAATACTTGTTATGAGTTATATTTGGAGTTGGATGTCTTTATGAAATTGTGGTGTTTATTGGAACCATCTAGTGCTCAAGGTGACAGTGTGGGGTTTTCTTGATGGGAAAGGCTTACTTTGAGGTGTGCTGTTATAGCCCTACCATCGATTAGAGTGTCCAACTGGAGAGTAGTTAAGAGTAGTATCATAAAGAGAAGATATTTATATGAGAGTGTTCACTAGTGAAAGTATGATCTCTAGGCCTTGTTTCTAAGCACTGATACACCGTTTGCAATTAGATCTGTTACATGTTTGCTTGTTTCTATCTTTATTTCAGTTTTACTTTAGTCTTTTCCACGCCATCAAGCTATTTTCTATCACCGTTACCACTTATAATTATCTATACCACTCGTATTTCACTATCTCTTCGCTGAACTAGTGCACCTATACACCTGACAAGTGTATTGGGTGTGTTGGGGACACAAGAGACTTCTTGTATCTTGATTGCAGGGTTGCTTGAGAGGGGATACCTTTGACCACTTCCTCCCCGAGTTCGATAAACCTTGGGTGATCCACTTAAGGGAAAACTTGCTGCTGTTCTACAAACCTCTGCACTTGGAGGCCCAACAACTGTCTACAAGAATAGAAGTGCGTAGACATCAAGCTATTTTCTGGCGCCATTTCCGAGGAGGTAAGGTAAAAGGTATTCACACCGGAGGATTAAAGAATAAGAACCTCCCACGACAAACGCCTATTTTCTGGCACCGTTGCTGGGGAGGTAAGGTAAAAGGTACTCACATCCTCCGGTGTGAGTGCTCGAAGTTATTTTCTTTAGATTTTGCAATTTTGTCTTTTTGTTTCTTGTTTTCACTAGTTAGGCTTAATGGAAAACAACAAAAAAATTAGAGAGCTTTATAGTATTTATCTTGAGTTAGGACATGAAGTGTTTGAAGAGAAAATTAAAAAACCTATGGAACTTTATTTGCATGCTAATAGCAATGTTGTTAGTATGAATTCTTTGGACACCATTATTGCTAATGCTATGGAAAAGTCTAAGCTTGGGGAAGCTAGTTTTTATGAAAATGATCTTTTTAGTTCCCCATCTTTGGAAGATAGCTATTCTATTGCTTATGATGATACCAAACCTCCAATATATGATGATTACAATGATGAATATGATATTTTCAGTCCACCTACTATTGAGGAAAAAATTAGTGATTACAATATGCCTCCTATATTTGATGATTATGGTGATGAGAATAATAATGATAGCTATTTTGTTGAATTTGCTCCCACTATAATTAATAAGAATGACTATGCTTATGTGGGGAGTATTAATTCTTTTAAGCATGTGGATCATGATAAGAATGTTTCTTGTGATAGTTATATTGTTACTTTGATTCATGATGCTACTGAAAGCTATTATGAGAGAGGGAAACATGGTTTTATGTATCTCAACAATATTAAGTTTCCCCTCTTTATGTTGAAATTTTTTAAGTTGCACTTGTTTTGCTTTCCTATGCTTGTTGCTTTGTGCTTTCATGACTTGTTTCTTTACAAGATTATTTTTCATAGGAAGTGGGTTAGACTTAAATGTGCTTTGAATTTTCTTCTTGATGCTCTATTTTACTTCAATTCATATTTCTTATGTGAGCATCTTCTCAAACTATCATGCCTAACTTAAAGGCGTTAAAGAAAAGTACTTATTGGGAGATAATACAAAAGTTTTAGATGAGTCTTGGAAGTTATTACTTCAGTAATAACCGCTCCTTATCCTTTTTATTTGCCTTTTGTGCCAAGAGTAACCTCTAATGAGAGAGAAGTAATGATTGGGAAAGTTGCTGTCCCGAAACAGATTTCTGTGCTTCACCATAAAAATTCATGTAAAATCTCTGAACGTCTTTTTGAGGCATGAATTTTTGTGCTTCTGACCCAGGTTGTTATCTAACTTTAGTTAGATTAACACTTTTGATTTGAGCAACAGAAGGTCTTCGAAAAAATTCGTCTTTACCTGCTGGTCTGTTTTGACAGATTTCTGCCATTTTCTGCATTTGCTTCTTGTTGGTTCCTTTTTGAGTTCTTTTGGGGAATTGAGATTTTTGAGGGAAGTGCTTCAGTAGCTAGTGTTCTAATGGAAGTTTATTTGGTATTAGAACTGAACCTTAAGACTTATTTATCTTGAGTGCACTAATCTTGCTAATAAAGATTGTGTGAAGTTTTGTATGAAGGAAAATTTTCAGGTGTATGGAAGGAATGAGTAATGAGATGAAGGATGGACTAAAGCTCAAGCTTGGGGATGCCACGCATGTCACCCCAAGAAATATCCAAGAAGTACAAGCGTCAAAGCTTGGGGATTCCCAAGGCATCCCCTTCTTTATCAATAAAAATCCCAGGTTTCTTCCAAACGCTTCATTTTTACTGTTTCATGCACAGTTGTGTTGTTCTTGGAGCGTCTTCTTTTTTGTTTTTGTTTTTGGTTTTCGTTTGCTTGGTTTTCTTAGTTTTCTGAATAAATTGGTTGGACCCCCTCTTTCATGCATTGGTTTTCAAATAGTTTGGTTTGGTTTGGAAAAGAGTAGGAAAGTTCATACTTATGTGGTAAAAAGAGCTTGTTTTTGACTATGGCCTATGCTTTGTCATGCCATGCTTCATATTGTTTTGTCTTTATTCTTAGTATTCTTTTATGTAGCATGATTTGTTATAAACAATTGAGATTGCTTAATGTGCCTTGGATGAATCATGCGTTGTTTTAGCATATTAAAGCATAGTATAGTGGTATTCTCTTTTGATGCTTTATTTGGGTTGACTTGGCGCATGCTCACACCATGTTATGACTATCTCAAGTCACCATAAGCCTTTATGATCCTTTAGTTTTCAACTTGTAGTATCACTTTATGCTTTGATCAATGATGTTTTGTCGCTCTGCATGATTATGGCCATTATTGCTCTCTTAGTTTGTCGCTCCAGTCTTTTGCTAGCCTCCACAACAAAGTATGAGTTCCACTCATGCATCCAACTCCCTAAACCAAGTTATTCCAAAGAGTCCACCATACCTACCTACTAGCTTATGCTATTCTAAGTATATTCATGCTTTTGTTTACCTTCCAAATTAAACTTGTTATGAGAAAACTAGTGATTAAAGCTCTCACGAACTTGATGGCACACTTTACTTTTCTTGCCCTTAATAAACTTGAACCATTGTGTCGTCTATGTTGTATATGCTTGCACTTATTTGTTGGGAATTAGCAGAACCATGTTGTCATGGGGAACGCTTTCAACATTGCACGGGTACTTGTACCTAGTTGATATCATGCTCTTTTGTTTATAGATGTCGTCGGTGTGAAATGAAAGAGGAGCTTGTAAGTCCATGGAGTTATGTATATGTGTTAGAGAAACGCCTGGGCCGCTGGTCTAATCCATGCTGACATGGTGGAAACTGCAGCGTAACCATAATGAGCTATCTATGAAGCATTCTTCTTATAAAAAAAGAGTCCTATATTGAGAAAAAAGAGAAAAAGAAAAAAAAAGAGATTATGAAAAGAGGAAAGAGATAAAAAAGCACCATATTCCCATGGTAAATAAGAAGAATGCTGAGATGCTCGTTGTCTACTTGCCTTGTCATTTTGATATGGGGATTCTTCCGTATCATCGGGCAAGGGGTACCCTGTTGGCGGTTCTCTATGATACACATGTACTTACAATGACAAGAACTTACCGGTGACTAAACTTGAGTAGCATGAGGAGCGGCCCTCGTATTCAAGGGACATGATATTTCTAACTTATACTTCGTCAAGCATGTATACCATAGTTTGTTCACTTTAACCTTAATCACTTCAAGATGCTTATGATAGGGGCAATGAGAGCTGAAAGCTATTAAGTACCATAATTTTTGGAAGCTCTTTATGAAACTTGAATCCCTACTACCTTCTATGAAGGCCCTTCTTCCACTTATATATTGAGTCTCCACCTTCTATCTTTATGCACTTACTTTGAGAGCATAGTGGCCATTCTTAGTTTTATGTGCATTGTCCCAAGACTTGTTGATTGATGCATACCTTGATATTGCTTGTTTTAAACTATTTGTATCTAGTCACTCTTATGAACTTTGAAGGTGTCCTATGCATTTATGTTTGCTACGGACAAGCTGAATGCGACTATGTTATGTTTTCTTTATGTGAAACAAACAAACGTCTTGCAAAGCATTGTTATTCATGAATCTTTTGTTTGTGCATTTTCATGTTGCAACATAGTTTCTTTGTCTTATTGCTAGAACTTTGTCTTTCATGTTATGATTGAAGTACTATAATCCCAGCTTTCAATGTTTTACAAATACTTTGATCAAGTTTATGATGGTGCATGTCACCTCAAAAATTATTCTTTCTTTTTATCACTTACCTACTCGAGGACGAGCAGGAGTTAAGCTTGGGGATGTTGATACATTGCAAATGTATCTATAATTTTTGATGTTCCATGCTTGGTTTTATCTACTTTCTTGTGTTTTGTTCCAACTTTGGAGTACTTTTCATATGATTTCTTGGACTAACCAATTAACAAGATGCCACAGTGCCAGATGCCTATTTTCTGTAGTTTTTGGTTTCAGGAAAGTCAGAAAATGAATATTCTTGGAATTGGACGGGACAAAAGCCAAAGTTCATATTTTTCTGGAAGACTCACGGAGCCAGAAGACGAGACAGAGGGGGGCCACAGGGTGGCCACACCCCCCCTTGGCGCGGGCAACCCTAGGCCACGCCAAGGCATGGTGTGGGCCCCCTGGACGGCCACTGACCTTGCCTCTCTCGCCTATAAGAGCCTCCCGATGCAGAAACCCTAAGTCGTCAATTAGAAATCCATGAAAAGTTCCATGGCCTTGGCCAAGGGGAGATTCGGGGACAAAGTCTGTTCAAGCACCTCGCCGGATGGGGAAGTGCCCCCGGAGCCATCTCCATCGATCTCCACCACCATCTATATCACCATTGCTGATTCCCATGATGAGGAGGGAGTAGTTCTCTCTCGAGGCTAAGGGTTCTACCGGTAGCTATGTGTTCATATCTCTCTCTATGCATGATCTTATTGAGATCATGAGCTTGTAATCTATAGATCTACCTTGCTACTCAAGTGCTTTAATAGATCTCTGCTCTCCCCATGTGTGTGAAAGCGACAGCATGCACACCATGGTGGCACTTAGGCTAGAGTTCTCAAATACTTGTTATGAGTTATATTTGGAGTTGGATGTCTTTATGAAATTCTGGTGTTTGTTGGAACCATCTAGTGCTCAAGGTGACAGTGTGGGGTTTTCTAGATGGGAAAGGCTTACTTTGAGGTGTGCTGTTATAGCCCTACCATCGATTAGAGTGTCCAACCGGAGAGTAGTTAAGAGTAGTATCATAAAGAGAAGATATTTATATGAGAGTGTTCACTAGTGAAAGTATGATCCCTAGGCCTTGTTTCTAAGCACTGATACACCGTTTGCAATTAGATCTGCTACATGTTGGCTTGTTTCTATCTTTATTTCAGTTTTACTTTAGTATTTTCCACGCCATCAAGCTATTTTCTATCACTGAAACCACTTATAATTATCTATACCACTCGTATTTCACTATCTCTTCGCCGAACTAGTGCACCTATACACCTGACAAGTGTATTGGGTGTGTTGGGGACACAAGAGACTTCTTGTATCTTGATTGCAGGGTTGCTTGAGAGGGGATACCTTTGACCACTTCCTCCCTGAGTTCGATAAACCTTGGGTGATCCACTTAAGGGAAAACTTGCTGCTATTCTACAAACCTCTGCACTTGGAGGCCCAACAACTGTCTACAAGAATAGAAGTGCGTAGACATCAGAGGCTAGTAATGAACTCTGTTTGTTTTCATTTTTGTACATATACTCATCATTGTGGGCATACTTAGCCTGTTCAAGTAGGGTGTATGTTATTTATGGATGCTTAGTAGTTCTTGCTTTCATATGATTAGTTCCAGCTTGCTAATAGTTTGTAGCATGTCTGATGAATGTTTGCTTGCATTACTCTATTCATAACTTGGTATGACGCCGTGGTATCCTCCTCTGAATGTTTCATTTGAATTGACTTGGCACATGCTCACGCATGCATATGACTGAAATAATCAGTTAAGCCTCGATGAATTATTTTGCCTTGAGGGTCTTAAATCACTTTCATGCCATGATTAGTCCTGTTTTGTTGCAAGCATGATTATGACAGCTATTGCTCTTTCGTTTGTCGCTCCCTTACTATTGCTAGCCTTCACTTACACTGAGTATGTTTTACTCATGTTTCCAACTCCCTAAAACCAGCGATTGCCAAAAGTGTCCACCATACCTACCTATTAGCATCATTTGCTATTCCGTGCATATTCAATATGCTTTGTTTTCTTCCGAATAAAATGTTTGCTTGTTATGAGAAAGTTAGTTAGTAAAGCTCTCACGAACTTGATGGCACATTTTATTTTCTTGCACTTAATAAACCTGAACCATTGCGTCCTTCTTTGTTGCGTATATGCTTGCGCTTTATAAGTTGAAGTTAGTAGAACCATGTATCATGGGGAACGCTTTCAACATTGCACTGGTACTTAGTACCTCGTTGATATCATGTTCTTTTGCCTATGGAACCCGACGGTGTGAAATAAAAGTGGAACTTGTAAGATCATGGAGTTTGTATGTGTGTTAGAGAAACGCCTGGGCCGCTAGCCTAAGCCATGCCTAATCACGGTGGAAACTTGCAGCATAACCATAATGAGCATTCTATGAAGCATCCTCAATAAAAACCTATGCACATAGTAAATAAAAAGATCGCTGAGATGCTCATTGTCTGCTTGCCTTGTCATTTTGATTATGAGATAGCTCCTGTATCATGTGCAAGGGGTACCCTGTTGGCGGTTCTCTATGATACGTATATACTTACAATGACAAGACATTACTTGTGACTGAAGTTGAGTAGCATGAGGATCGGTCTTCGTAAGTAAGGGGCATGAGACTTCGATTTATAACTTGTCAAGCATATCCTCTTAGTTGTGTCACTTTACACTTAACCACTTAAAGATTCCTATGATAGGGGCAATGAGAGCTCAAAGCTAACGAGTACCATACTTTCAGCATTTGGAAGTCTTTCAAACTTTTCAAAACCTTTTTCGTTTTTCTTGTTGAGTCTCCACATATTCTATGAGCACCTTCTTGAGAGCATAGTTGTCATTCTTAGTGTAATGTGCTTGCCTCAAAACTTGATTATTTGTGTTATGACTTTGATGCTTGTATCTTTGATATCTTTACTTCTAGTCTTCACCTGAACTTCAGAGGTGCCTTGGCATTCATAATCAAAGGCAAGCGAGATACCACTCTATCATACCTTGTTATGAGCATTGTAATGTTGCTTATGTTTATGTTTCATGCTACTTATTATTTTTGAGTTGGAATCTCTTCATAGTTTGCAATGCCTATTAAGTAAACTTAGTTGCATATTCCTTATTATGAATTGTCTAAGTAGTTGATCACACGCTGAGAATGTATACATCATATGAAGCAAATGTGTTCGTGAAAGTTTCTTTTATTGCACTCAGTTTTCAACTGAATTGCTTGAGGACAAGCAATAAGCTAAGCTTGGGGGGAGTTGATACGTCCAAAACGTATCTACTTTCCCAAACACTTTTGCTATTGTTTCTCCTCTAAACTTGTGTGATTCGGACTGACGCTGTTTTCAGCAGAATTGCCTTGGTGTTTAGTTTTTGTGCAGAAAATCAACTATCAGGAAAAATCCCGGAAAATATGCCAATTTTTTTATTTCGTCAGAAGACTTCATGGAGCTATCACGAGACGGAGGGGCTAGGCCCAGCCCACACCACTGGCCTTGGCTAGGCTTGGCGCGCCAGGTGGTCCGCCGCCCCAGACACCCCCTCGGTCTCCCTCTTTGCCTATAAGATGCCTTCTGACCTAAAAACTCAGGGGGTCGACGTTTTTCCAAAAGGAGTTCCACTCCACCGCCACCACCAGATTCCACGAAACAGCATCAGAAACTCCGTTCTGGCACCCTGCCGGGATGGGGAATTGGAGGAGATCATCGCCATCATCGTCACCATCGCTTCTCCATCGACCATCCATGTTTCCCCCATCTATGAGTGAGTAATCCCTCGCTGTAGACTATGGGGATGGTAGGGATTGGATGAGACCGTTCATGTAATGGCATCAGATTGTTAGGGCATGGTGCCTAGTATCTACTATTAGTGATTTTTGACTTTGTTGCGACTTGTTATGCTTAATGCTTGTCACTAGGGCCCGAGTGCCATGATTTCAGATCTGAACATGTTATTGATTCATTATGATAGTATTGTTTATGGTCTTACCTGCAAGTTGTATACACACGTTGTTGTCTAGAACCAAAGGCCCCAAAGTGACAGAAATCGGGATAACCGGAGGGAATGGATTTGATGTGAGGATTACATGTGTTCACGGAGTGTTAATGCTTTGCTCCAGTGCTCTATTAAAAGGAGCACCTTAATTGCCGAGTTCCTTGAGGCCCATTGCAAACGTCTTGGCAGACACAAGATGTTGTGCAAGTTCTCATTGCGAGCACGTATGACTATATATGGAACACATGCCTAGGATTATCTAGTACTTGGATGCTTTATCTTATTTATCTTCAATTGCCCTATGTTCTGATTCCCATGTGAATTGTCTTGTCCATGCAACGCCCGTCCATCCATCCCTATGCCTACCGCACTCAAATCCTACTCTTTACTGCTATTGTTACTGCTGTCTTTACTTTACTACTACTGTTACTTTACTATTCCTACTACAAAACTGTTGCTACTGATAAACTGCTGTGAGCAAGATTGTTTCCAGGTGCAGCTAATTGACAACTCAGTTGTTAAGGCTTATAAGTATCCTTTGTCTCCCCTTGTGTTGAATCAATAAATTGGGTTTCACTTCCCTCGAAATACTGTGATACACCCCCTATACTTATAGGTCATCACTGCTATTGAGCTGGGGCATTCACATTGGCAGTGGCGGCAATCTTCTTCGGGCACTCATTGGAATAGTGACCCTTCACTCCACACTCGAAACAAGTGATCTGAGACTTATCTTTCGCTGCCACGGGCACAACATTGCTTCTAGTTCTGGGTGCAGTGTTGTTGTTGTTGCTCTTGGGAGGTGCACGGTTGAAATTGCTGGCATTGCCGGGGTGATTGTTGTTTCCTTCGGACTTCACATTTCCTCCGCTACGGTTGGGGTAGCTTGGGCGAGACATTGGGGGTCGATTGTTCCGCGGTGCATATCCCGCAGAAGGGTTGGGACGGTACTTCTGGTAACTGTTGGACCCAGCTTGGTGCATCATACGACGTTTGCGGTTGTTGTTTGCCTAGTTAAGCTTCCCTTCCATCTGAATGGCAGAGTCGACTAGCTCTTCGAGATCCTCGAAACGGATGTTGACGAGGACAGTCTGCATCTCATCATGCAGTCCATTCATGAATCTCTCCTTCTTCTTGGCCTCCGTGTTGATCTCATCAGGTGCATATTGTTGGAGATATGCCTAAGAGGCAATAATAAAAGTGGTTATTATTATATCTTTGTGTTTATGATGAATGTTTACATCCCATGCTATAATTGTATTATAAGGAAACACTAATACATGTGTGTTTTGTAAACGTAAAAGAGTCCCTAGTAAGCCTCTTGTTGAACTAGCTTGTTGATTCATAGATGATCATGGTTTCCTGATCATGGACATTGGATGTCATTAATAACAAGGTTGTATCATTAGGAGAATGATGTGATGGACACACACCCATAGTAAGTGTAGCATAAGATCAAGTCATTAAGTTTGTATTGCTACAAGCTTTCAAATGCATAGTAACCTAATCCTTCGACCATGAGGTTATGTTAATCAACATCACCGGATGGGTACTTTGATGACATCAAACACCGCTCAGAATCGGGTGGTTATAAAGGTGTCATTGGGTATTCTGAAAGTATGTGTTGAAGCGCATGGACCAAGATTGGGATTTGTCCATCCATATGACGATTAGATATGCTCTGGGCCCTCTCGGTGGAATGTCATCTAGTTAGCTTGCAAGCATGTGACTGGGTCATAAGGGATGACATAACATGGAACGAGTAAAGAGTACTTATCAGTAACGAGGTAGAACTAGGTATGGAGATACCGACGATCAAACCTCGGATAAGTAGAGTATCGCGTGACAAAGGGAATTGGTTTCGTATGTTAATGGTTCTATCGATCACGAAGTCATCATTGAGTATGTGGGAGCCGTTATGGATCTCCAGATCCCGCTGATGGTTATTGATCGGAGAGGTGTCTCCATCATGTCCGCATATTCACGAACCGTAGGGTGACACACTTAAGGTTCGATGCTGTTTAGGTAGATATGGAATGTGTGTTGGAGACCGAATGTTGTTCGGAGTCTCGGATTGGATCTGAGACATCACGAGGAGATCCGGAATTGTCCGGAGAATAAGATTCATATAATGGAGATCATTTTCTAGGTTTGGAAATGTCCCGGAGTGTTTATATGGGGGTTCTAGAAGGTTTCGGAATGTTCCGGAAGGTTCTAGAAATTTCTATGGAGTTTACTTGAAAACCAAGAAAGAAAGAGGGGAAACTTGGGGGGAAGGAAACTCCCCCAAGCCCCCCTTTTGCGCCAGCCCTAAGAGGTGGGCCTAGGGGTGGGAACCCTAGGCCGCACCCCTCCCTCTATATATAGAGGGGTGGAGGCGCCACCCCCTTGCCCCTCCACTCTTGCCCTAGCCGCCTCTCTCCTCCTCCTTCCTTCTGCTCAGGCTTAGGCGAAGCCCTGCAGAATTCTCTACTCCACCACCACCACCACGCCGTCGTGCTGCTAGGATTCCGTGGAGAGATCTACTACCTCCGCTGCTCGCTAGAACGGCGAGAGGAAGGTCTACATCGACTCCGCACGTGTGACCGACTGTGGAAGCGCTGCCGGAACGCGGCGCCGAAAGGATCGTCTACTCGATCTTGAGATTGGCAAGTGATCGTCTACATCAACCACAAGATCCGATCTCGCACAATGCTTTCGGATCTACAAGGGTTAGTACAGATCTATCTCGTTGCACATGTCTAATAGATTAGATCTTGGCTTTTATCTAGATTAGATCTGGGTTTTGTTCATTCTTGTGGTAGAATTTTTTTGTTTTCCATGCTATGAACCCATCAGTGGTATCAGAGCCGTGTCTATGCGTAGATCTGTTGCACGAGTAGAACACAATGGTTTTGTGGGCGTTGGTGATCGTGCCGTCTTTTGCTTTGTGTACTTTGCATCTTGCGGTATGGTGGGATGAAGCGGCTCGGGCTAACCTTACATGTCATCACACATGAGACTTGCTCCACGCTTGACATGTAACTTGCTTTGCACAAGTGGCTTTGCAGGTGTCTGTCTCTCTCACCATAGTATAGATCCAATTTACACTTTGCACTTGATAGCACTTGTATCAACGTTGTGGTTCAGTTTCGTAGGTAAGATCCATTCTTATTCGAAAGCCCCAAACCACGTAAAACATGCAAAGAAAATTAGAGGCGTCTAACTTGTTTTTGCAGGGGTTTTGTGATGTGATATGGCCATCATGTGATTGTGACTATATTTGATGTATGCAATGATCCTTGTTGTAATATGGCAACCGACAGGATCCTAATGGTTGTCTTTAATTCTGTTAAGACCTGCGTGTCTATTCATCTTGTAATAGCTTTATTCCAAGTAGTTGTAATAGTTGCTAGTGATGATGGACAACCATGAAGCGGCGCCACTGACCTTGACGCAATGTTGGTGATGATGGAGATCATGTCCGTGCTTTGGAGATGGAGATCAAAGGCATAAGAAGAAAGGGCCATATCATATCACACTAATTATGAATTGCCTGTGATGTTAATCCTTTATGCATCTTGTATTGCTTAGATCGCGACGGTAGCATTATAAGATGATCCCTCTCACTAAATATCAAGTAATAAAGTGTTCGTCCTTAGTTGGCACCGTTGCTAAGACTAAATCGTTTGAAGCATCTCGTGTGATCGGATGTGATAGATTCTACGTGTGCATACAACGGGTGCAAGCCAGATTTGCACATGCGGAAACTAAGGTTAATCTTGATGATCCTAGCATGTACAGACATGGCTCGGAACACGGAATACCGAAAGGTAGAGCATGAATCATATAAATGATATGATGAACATGAAGATTGTTCGCCGATGAAACTACATCTTCTCTCGTGAAGATCGGACTTGGTGTAGTGGACTTGGTTCGTGTAATCACTAAGACAATGTGAGGGATGTTGTTTTGAGTGGGAGTTCACCTAGTTAATTTAAGAATTAAAATTGAACTCAATTTATCATAAACTTAGTCTAAACTGCTTGCAAATTTGTTGTAGATTATGGCGAACCTCTCCATCAATTTCAATGCGTTCCTAGAGAAAGAAAAACTTAAGAATAATGGAAGCAACTTCACGGACTGGCTCCGTGGACTGAAGATTGTCCTTAGGGCTGGTCAGTTGACCTATGTGCTCGAAGCACCGCTAGGTGACCCACCCGCAGAAGATGCCACCGATGACGTAAAGAATGTTTACGCCACTCGGAAAAATCATTACTCCATAGTTCAGTGTGCCATCCTGTACGGTTTAGAAACGGAGCTTCAGAAGTGCTTTGAGCACCACGACCCGTTCGAGATCATTAAGGAGCTCAAGCTCATTTTTGAGACTCACGTGACCGTGGAGAGCTATGAGGCCTCTGAAAAGTTCTTTAACTATAAGATGGAAGAGGGAAGCTCCGTTAGTGAGCACGTGCTCACCATGTCTAGGCACGCAAAGAAGCTCCAAGAGTTGGGGATAACGATTCCTAATGAGTTAGGGATTCACCGTGTCCTCCAATCACTGCCACCGAGTTATAAGAACTTTGTTGAACTACAATATGCACTGCATGAACAAGACGTTGCCTGAACTATCGTCCATGCTGAAAACTGCTGAAGTGGAGATCAAAAAAGATCACCAAGTGTTGATGGTCAATAAGACCACCAATTTCAAGAAACAGGGCAAGCCTAAGAACAAGGGCAACTTCAAGAAGGACGGCAAGAAAGCTGCCGCACCTGCTAAGAAGCCCAAGGCCGGTCCTAAGCCTGAAACTGAACGCTTCTACTGCAAGGGTGCCGGTCCTCGGAAGCGAATCCCCAAGTACCTGGCGGATCTGAAGAACGACAACATCAAGAAGTAAGGTATATTCGATATACATGTTATTGATGTGTATCTTACTAGTAATCGTAGTAGTGCCAGGGTATTTGATACTGGTTCGGTTGATCATATTTGTAACTCGAAACAGGAGCTGCGGAATAAGCGAAGACTGGCAAGAGACGAGGTGACGATGCGCGTTGGAAATGGCTCCAAGGTTGATGTGATCGCCGTCGGCACGCTCCCTCTGCATCTACCTTCGGGATTAGTTTTAAATTTGAATAATTGTTATTTGGTGCCTGCGTTAAGCATGAACATTATATCTGGATCTTGTTTATTGCGAGACGGTTACTCTTTTAAGTCCGAGAATAAAGGTTGTTCGATTTATATGAGTAATATCTTTTATGGTAATGCACCTGAGATGAATGGTTTATTCTTACTAAATCTCGATAGTAGTGATACACATGTTCACAACATAGATGCTAAACGAACAAAATTGAATGATAATTCTACATACATGTGGCACTGTCGTCTTGGTCACATTGGAGTGAAGCGTATGAAGAAATTCCATTCTGATGGACTTCTTGAATCACTTGAAAGATGCGAAGCATGTCTAATGGGAAAAATGACTAAGACTCCATTCTCTGGAATAATGGAGCGAGCTACAGACTTATTGGAAATAATACATACCGATGTGTGTGGTCCAATGAGTGTAGCATCGCGTGGTGGATATCGTTATGTTCTCACTTTCACGGATGACTTAAGTAGATATGGGTATGTCTACTTTATGAAACATAAGTCCGAAACTTTCGAGAAGTTTAAGGAATTTCAAACTGAAGTGGAAAATCATCGTAACAAGAAGATTAAGTTTCTGCGTTCTGACTGTGAAGGTGAATATCTAAGTTATGAGTTTGGCATGCATTTAAAGAAATGTGGAATACTTTCGCAATTGACACCGCCGGGAACACCACAGCGTAATGGTGTGTCTGAACGTCGTAATCGAACTCTCTTAGATATGGTTCGGTCTATGATGTCTCTTACAGATTTACCACTATCGTTTTGGGGAAGTGCATTAGAGATAGCCGCATTCACTTTAAATAGGGCACCATCTAAATCCGTTGAAACGACACCGTACGAATTGTGGTTTGGAAAGAAACCTAAGTTGTCGTTCCTTAAAGTTTGGGGTTGCGAAGCGTATGTAAAGAAGTTACAACCTGATAAGCTTGAACCCAAAGCGGAGAAATGCATCTTCATAGGATACCCTAAAGAAACAATTGGGTATACCTTCTATCATAGATCCGAAGGAAAAAATTTCGTTGCCAAGAATGGATCCTTTCTTGAGAAGGAGTTTCTCTCGAAGGAAGTGACTAGAAGGAAAGTAGAACTCGACGAGGTTATTGAACCTTCTCTCGGAGTTGAGAGTAGCGTAGCACCAAAAGATGTTTTTGTGCCGCCTGCACCAATTGGAGAGGAAGCTAATGATGGTGATCATGAAACTTCGAACGAAGTTGCTGCTGAACCTCGCAGGTCAATGAGGGTTCTTACCACTCCTGATTGGTATGACCCTGCCTTGAACGTCATGTTGGTGGACAACACTGATGACCCTGAGACGTATGAAGAAGCTATGGTGAGCCCAGATTCCGACAAATGGCGAGAAGCCATGAAATCTGAAATGGGATCCATGTACGAAAACCAAGTATGGACTTTGGTGGACTTACCGAATGGCCGTAAGGCTGTCGAGAACAAATGGATTTTCAAGAGAAAAACAGATGCTGATGGTAACGTTACCATCTATAAAGCTCGACTTGTCGCGAAAGGATTCTGACAAATTCAAGGAGTTGACTACGATGAGACATTCTCACCAGTAGCGAAGCTGAAGTCTGTGAGGATTTTGTTAGCAATTGTTGCATATTTCGATTATGAGATTTGGCAGATGGATGTCAAAATGGCGTTCCTTAATGGTGACATTGAGGAAGAGTTGTATATGGTACAACCCAATGGTTTTGTCGATCCTAAAGATGCTGACAAGGTATGCAAACTTCAGCGCTCCATTTATGGACTGAAGCAAGCATCCCGCAGTTGGAATCAACATTTTGATAAAGTAATTAAAAACTTTGGATTTATACAAACTTATGGAGAAGCTTGTATTTACAAGAAAGTGAGTGGGAGCTCTATAGAATTCCTAGTACTATATGTAGATTACATATTGTTGATTGGGAATGACATATAACTTCTTAATAGTGTCAAAGCCTATTTGAATAATAGTTTTTCAATGAAGGATCTTGGCGAAGCGGCATATACTCTAGGCATCAAGATTTATAGAGATAGATCAAGACGCCTAATAGCGCTTTCACAAAGTACATACTTGGACAAAGTTCTAAAGAAGTTTAGAATGGAAGAGAGCAAGAAAGGGTTCGTGCCCATGTTGTCAGGTAAGACCTTGAGTAAGACTCAAAGTCCAGCTACGACAGAAGATAGAGAGAAGATGAATAATATTCCCTATGCCTCAGCCATAGGTTCTATCATGTATGCCATGCTGTGTACAAGACCGGATATAACACATGCTGTTAGTTTGACTAGAAGATATCAAAGTGATCCTGGAATGGAGCACTGGACAGCGGTCAAGAATATCCTAAAGTACCTAAATAGGACTAAAGATATGGTTCTTTCTTATGGAGGTGATGAACAGCTTGTTGTAAACAGTTACACTGATGCTAGTTGGAACACCGATCCAGATGACTCGAAGTCACAGTCTAGATACGTATTTATTTTGAATGATGCTGCAGTGAGCTGGAGGAGTGCCAAGCAAAGCGTTGTGGCGAAATCTTCAACTGAATCGGAATACATAGCTGCTTCGGAGGCTGCACAAGAAGCCATATGGATGAAGGAGTTCATTACTGAACTTGGCGTGGTTTCTAGTGCGTTGGACCCGATGGCCATCTACTGTGACAACCCAAGTGCCATAGCTAATGCACAGGAGCCAAGGTCACATAGCAAGATGAAGCACATCAAGCTATGTTTCCATGCTATTCGCAAGTATGCCCGAGATGGTGACATAAAGATTTGCAAAGTACACACTGATCTGAATGTGGCATATCCGTTGACTAAACCTCTCCCTAGAGCAAAGCATGACCAACACCAGAACGCCATGGGTGTTAGGTATATTACCATGTAATCTAGATTATTGACTCTAGTGCAAGTGGGAGACTGTTGGAGATATGCCCAAGAGGCAATAATAAAAGTGGTTATTATTATATATTTGTGTTTATGATGAATGTTTACATCCCATGCTATAATTGTATTATAAGGAAACACTAATACATGTGTGTTTTGCAAACGTAAAAGAGTTCCTAGTAAGCCTCTTTTTGAACTAGCTTGTTGATTAATAGATGATCATGGTTTCCTGATCATGGACATTGGATGTCATTAATAACAAGGTTGTATCATTAGGAGAATGATGTGATGGACACCCACCCATAGTAAGTGTATCATAAGATCAAGTCATTAAGTTCGTATTGCTACAAGCTTTCAAATGCATAGTAACCTAATCCTTCGACCATGAGGTTATGTTAATCACCATCATCGGATGGGTACTTTGATGACATCAAACACCACTTCATAACTGGGTGGTTATAAAGGTGTCATTGGGTATTCTGAAAGTATGTGTTGAAGCGCATGGACCAAGATTGGGATTTGTCCATCCATATGACAGATAGATATGCTCTGGGCCCTCTTGGTGGAATGTCATCTAGTTAGCTTGCAAGCATGTGACTGGGTCACAACGGATGACATAACATGGAACGAGTAAAGAGTACTTATCAGTAACGAGGTAGAACTAGGTATGGAGATACCGACGATCAAACCTTGGATAAGTAGAGTATCGTGTGACAAAGGGAATTGGTTTCGTATGTTAATGGTTCTATCGATCACGAAGTCATTGTTGAGTATGTGGGAGCTGTTATGGATCTCCAGATCCCGCTGATGGTTATTGATCGGAGAGGTGTCTCCATCATGTCTGCATATTCACGAACCATAGGGTGACACACTTAAGGTTCAATGCTGTTTAGGTAGATATGGAATGTGCGTTGGAGACCGAATGTTGTTCGGAGTCTCGGATTGGATCTGAGACATCACGAGGAGATCCGGAATTGTTCGGAGAATAAGATTCATATAATGGAGATCATTTTCTAGGTTTGGAAATGTCCCGGAGTGTTTATATGGGGGTTCTAGAAGGTTTCAGAATGTTTCGGAAGGTTCTAGAAATTTCTATGGAGTTTACTTGAAAACCAAGAAAGAAAGAGGGGAAACTTGGGGGGAAGGAAACTCCCCCCAAGCCCCCCTTGTGTGCCGGCCCTAGGAGGTGGGCCTAGGGGTGGGAACCCTAGGCCGCACCCTCCTCTATATATAGAGGGTGGGCGCCACCCCTTGCCCTCCACTCTTGCCCTAGCCGCCTCTCCTCCTCCTTCCTTCTACCTTTCGGGCTTAGGCGAAGCCTGCAGAATTCTCTACTCCACCACCACCACCACGCCGTCGTGCTGCTGGGATTCCGTGGAGAGATCTACTACCTCATTGCTTTCATTGGAGCAGGGAGAGGAAGGTCTGCATCGACTCAGACGTGTGACCATTGCAGGCCAGAACGCGACGTCGGAAGGATCGTCTACTCGATCTTGAGATCGGCAAGTGATCGTCTACATCAACCACGGGATCCGATCTCACACAAGGCTTCCGGATATACAAGTGTTAGTACAGATCTATCTCGTTGCACATGTCTAATAGATTAGATCTTGGCTTTTATCTAGATTAGATCTCGGTTTTGTTCGTTCTTGCGGTAGAATTTTTTTTGTTTTCCATGCTACGAACCCATCACATATCTGGTGATACATCCATTTTGCATCACTATTCTATGTCTTAATTCACTATTATTCATTGATATATTTCGTATTGAGAGGTGATACTTATATTATTTCATCTATTTTTGCATGGTTGATGACTTTTGGAGCATGGACCGTCGATGTGGATTCGATGGAAAAGGTGTTGTTTGGAGGCAAAATTCGCGAAGATCAGAAAATCCGGGAAAATATACGGAAAATCCTATTTTTCCAAAAGACTAAGGATGCCGGAAGATGGAGTGGAGGTGGGCCACAGGGGGCCCACACCACCCCATGGCGCGGGCAGACCTAGGTCGCGCCTGGGAGTGGTGTGGCCGCCCTGGCCCACTCCAGCCTCTCCCCTCTGGCGTATATCATCCCCACGAAACCCTTAGACTCGGGGAGCAACCACAGAAAGATTCCGCCGCCTCTACGGGGCGGAAAACACCGAGAGAGAAAGATCTCTCCCACAGACAGATTTCTGCTGGGGGAATTCCTTCCCGGAGATGGGAGATCGTCGCCATCAACACCACCATCAAGCTGGACTTCATCGGGATCATCATCATCATTATCACCACCATCATCACCATCAGCACCCTCATCACCATCTCCATATTGCTATAATAGTTGGTTGAATCTTGCTATAGTTCATAGGGGAAACTTTCCCGGTGTTGATTACTCTTTGTAGTTGATGCTATTGAGTGAACCTTTGAATTATTGTTTATGTTCAGATTGTTATACATCATTATTCCATCTTTGATCATGATCCATATGATGTCTTGTGAGTAGTTCGTTTTGTTCTTGAGGACATGGGAGAAGTCTTGTTGTTAGTAGTGGAGTTGTGTTGAGAAAGATTCAATAGATTGTTATTTAAGTTGTGGTGTACTTCTTCTAGTGGTGTCATGTGAATGTTGACTACATGACACTTCACCTATATGGGCCTAGGGGAATGCATTATGTATTTGGCTACTAATCGTAGGGGTTGCCGGAGTGACAGAAACTTGAACCCCCGTTAGGAAACCATTGCACAAGGGACGTAAGGGTCTTAGAGTTTAAAGTTGTGGTTATGTTTATACCTTAATTACTTTCTTGTACTTACGGATGTTTGCACGGGGTATAATCACAAGTATGTATTAGTCTTGGATGGGGCGGTACATTAGCACAGGTTCACCCACACAACACTTAGCAAGCTAAAGAAGATTAATCAGCTATATGAAGCAAAAGCACTTGATAGTCTTCCCATGTGTTCTCGAGAACGTTTGGTCATCTACAGAAATACAACCGGCTTGTCCTTTGCTGCATAAAGGATTAGGCCACTTGCTGCATTTGTTCCTACTGTCTTTTGTTTACTCGTACTTTGTTTACTTGCTTTATCGAAAACCCCTAAAAATCCGTTTGCTAAGTATTTGCAGAGAATTCCTGATCCATACCACTAGCCAGCACATACGCTCCTCATTGGGTTCGACACTCTTACTTATCGAAAATCTTGTGATACACCCCTATACTTGTGGGTCATCAAGACTATTTTCCTGGCGCTGTCGGGAGTGAAGCGCTATTGGAGAGTGGAACTGGTAAAGGAAACTTCTACTGTGAGTATTGTTTACTTATGCTAGTTGCTTTATTTTTGTTATGGATAATTCGCTGAGTTTCTTATTTGGTAATGCTACTACCACTACTAAGGTAGTAGATAAGCCACCACCTGCTGAGAAAGATGTTTTAAAATACCTACAAGAATTATTGATCGTGTTATGGATAACTATTATGTTGGGGATGGAATTGTCCATCCCGGTGATCATTTACTCTTTATACACGAATTATGCGGGTTGTTCAAGTGTGCAGGTATTACTACAGATCAAGTTAAGAAGAAGTTATTCTCATTATCACTGAAAGGAAGAGCTGAGGAATGGTATAAGCTGCTGAAGAATGGTCAAGCTCTGGAATGGGAGGAAATAGTGCCTCTCTTTTATTCAAAGTTTTATCCTCCTAGTGAGATTCATAAAGATCGGAATCAAATATACAACTTTTGGCCTCTTGACGGAGAGAGTACAGCTCAAGCTTGGGGGAGATTGAAGTTACTGATGCTCAAATGTCCCATTCATGAGCTCCCCAACAATATTATTATCAATAACTTTTATGCAAGGCTCCCTCTACATGACAAAGATTTATTGGATGCTTCTTGCGCTGGATCATTCACTCGTATGGAAGAAGAAGCTAAATGGGACCTTCTAGACCATATTCAAGACAATGCTGAAGCTTGGGAGAATGACAAAGGTAGAGAGTCAGGTATAAAATATGATTATGAATGCAGTGAATCTTTTATGGGAACTGATGACTTTCAAAATATTAAAAATTCTTATGGTCTAGACTCTCAAGCTATTGCTTCTTATTTTAAGGCTTTTGCTTCCTATATTGAAGTGCCTAAAAAGAAGTGGAATAAGTATCATGAACCTTCTAAAGATGTTGCTAAGAGTGTTCCTACAAGAAATACTGAAGTTTATACTACTAATCATGTCTTACCTAAGCCTTATATTGAGAAAATGCCTTTCCTAGTTAAGGTAAAGGAACATGCTATGATAGCTAGTATGGTTAATGAAAGTATGAGTAAAGCTATTGAACCTGATAAACAAATGGTTGATGAACCTATAATAGCAAGTGTGAAAGACTTTGTTACTAAATATGAAAAAGAGGGACACACTATCCTTTGTAAGGATACCTCTAATATTGTTTCACAAAGTAGTGTTATGAGAGCTAGTATTCCCGTGTTTTCTGTTAGAATAAGTGATCATTGCTATGATAGTACTTGTGATAGATATATTGTTAAGTTTATGCATGATACTGAAAGCTACTATGAGAGAGGGAAAAGTGTTCTTATGCATCTTAATAATATCAAGTTTCCTCGTTTTATGCTGAAAGTTTTTATATTGCGCTTCTTTTGCCTTCTTATGCAAGTTGCCTTTGGTTTCAATAACTTGTTTGCTTACAAAATCCCCTTGCATAGGAAGTGGGTTAGACTTAAATGTGTGTGTTTTTGCTTCTTAATGCTCTCTTTCACTTCAATTCATATCCCTATGAGAGCTTCTTCAAAATTATCATGCCCATCTTAATGGCTATAAAGAAAGAGCTTTATGGAAGACAACCCGATTTGTTTTTGCTTTTAGTTTGTTTTTGTTTCTTTGAGTCTTGGAAGTTATTACTTCTGTAATAACCGCTCCTTATCTGTTTTGTTTGGTTTTTGTGTCAAGATCAACCTCTAATGAGAGAGAAGTAAGATTTGGGGAAGTTGCTGTCCCGAAACAGATTTTTGTGCTTCACCGTAAAAATTCGTGAGAGATCTCTGTATGTCGGATTGAGCTGTAATTTTTTTTCTTCTGACCCAGGTTGTTATTTAACTTTCGTTAGTTTTGTACTTTTTGATTTGAGCAACAGAAGATTTTCTAAAAAATTGATCTTTACCTGCTGGTCTGTTTTGACAGATTTTGCCACTCCTGCATTTGCTTCTTTATTCGATTTCCTTTTTGAATTCTTTTTGGGTTTTCAGAAGGAGTTGCTACAGTAGCCTATGTTTTGATGGTTTTCAGTTGAAGTTGGACTCAAAAGGTTCTATCACTTCACTTATACTAATGTTGCTAATAAGAACTGTGTGAAGTTTTGTGTGAAAGAAATTTCCAGGAAGTGGAGATAATGGTGTAATAAAGGAAGAGAAGGGCTTTATGACTCAAGTAATAATTGTATGAAGATGAAGATATTGATATTCAAGATATGACTCCGGAAGGATCCACTAAATACCAAATTCAGAGACCTGCAGAGTCAGTTTCCAACTAGGTAACAATTCTGGTAAGAAAGTTCCACGAAAATACAATCCGACTATATTTTTGCAGTTTTCAATCGATAAGGAAAGATACGAAGCGAAAAAGGGAAGGAAACGGAGCCAGGGTGGCCCACAACACCCCTTGGCGCAGGCCCACCCCTGTCCGCGCCACCAGGTGGTGAGGTCACCCAGGACTCCGCCTCCGACTCGTTTTCTCCCAGTACTTTCCTTTTGACATGAAACTTCGTAATATATAACCCCCCGGATCCCCCGAGGTCCGTATATCGTGTTTTTGTTTCGATCTGTTTCTGTCAGGACATACTCTTTGAAAGCTTAGAAGCACAATGGTGCCCGCCAAGGATAAAGGGAAGGAGCCCATGGAGGAAGACCTCCAAGACCCCGGGAAGGAGAAGGAGATCAAGAGTGAAGGTGAAGAGGAGCAAGGCCAACGTCCGCATACCGACACCACCATTGAAACCATTGGAGTGGTGAAACCTACCAAGATCAGAAGGACTGCATGGATGCAGACTGGGGGGAAAGCTCCTCGTCACAGTTTGGCTCCATGGTCACTTCCTCCATGCACCAGGAATCCTTTCCATACCCTTATCCATGAGCATCAATACCAGAATATTCCCAAGGAGAAATTACCCTCCAATTGGGATTTGCCTCATTCTAGCCATGTAGGAAAAGAAGACTTCAAGGAGGAAGACTGGGGAAAGAATAGCAAGAGCTGGAATTCTCAACCCGACATGATCATGAGCCGCATTGAGCAAAACTCGCAGCTTATTCGTAATCTCACCTTCGAGATTGAGGACTTGGGGAAACTGATCAGAGAGCTCATCGAGAGGATACCACCACCACCAAAGGAGTAATTCATCATCAGGTTTGGCATCCCCTTGGTTTGTTCCAAGCTTGGGGGAGTGCCGCGGTATCATATCACTATCTTCTATCTTTTTACCTTATTAGTAGAGTCATATCATGAATAGAGGAGTTATTTTGTAGTATGGTTTGCATTATGGAAGTGTCCCCTCTCTTGTTAGATTTGTATCCGTTGGTGTGAGTTTCCGTTATGGAATATTAATGAGAAGTTCTATTATTCACCCTTTTGCATAGCTTATGTTAGTTTTCAATTCGTAGTTATATGATTGATCTTGTTGTTAGTATTGGTAGCACTCTGGGATCATTGAGTTAATTTAGTTGGTTATGGCAAACCTGGCTCGGTCAGTAGCAACACCTTTTTGAGAGTTGAAAAGAAAAAGATAGAAGTACTCTAAAGAAAAATAATTTCATCATCTTTCTTTCTTGATTTGCTCATAAGTCTAGTATTCTCTAGTTAAGATCTTTTGTGCTTCCGAGGAAGATTGCATGTTTGTCTTTATCACTTGTATGTTTGTTTGTTTCCTTCAACTCTTGTACTTGCTACCTAGCCTTGCTAGCCAAAAACTTGTACTGAGAGGGTATTCTTCTCGTGCATCCACCTCCTTTAAACCAAAACCTTTGCCATTTGTGTCCACCATACCTACCTAGTACATTATTGCTATTCCAAGTAAATTCCTATTTTGTCTACCTCCCAAATTAAACTTGTTATGTGAAAATTAGTGATTAAAGCTCTCACGAACATGATGGTACACTTTACTTTCTTGCATTTAATAAACTTGAACCATTGGGTCCTTGTTTGTTGCGTATATGCTTGCGCTTTATGAGTTGAAGTTAGCCGAACCATGTATCATGGGGACCGCTTTCAACACTTCATTGGTACTTGTACCTAGTTGATATCATGTTCTTTTGCTTATGGATCCCGGTGGTGTGAAATAAAAGTGGAACTTGTAAGATCATGGAGTTTATATGTGTGTTAGAAAACGCTCGGGTAGCTAGCCTAAGCCATGCCTAATCATGGTGGAAACTTGCAGCATAACTATAGTGAGCATTCTATGAAGCATCCTCAATAAAAACCTATGCGAATAGCAAATAAAAGGATCGCTGAGATGCTGACCGTCTGCTTGCCTTGTCATTTGATTATGGGATAGCTCCTGTGTCATGTGCAAGGGGTACCCCGTTGGCGGTTCTCAATGATACGCATGTATTTACAATGACAAGAGCTTGCTCATGACTGAAGTTGAGTAGCATGAGGATCGGTACTCATAAGTAAGGGGCATGAGATTTCAACTTATAACTTGTCAAGCATATCCTCTTAGTTGTGTCACTTTAACCTTAATCAGCTAAAGATGCCTATGATAGGGGCAATGAGAGCTAAAAGCTAGTAAGTATCATAATTTTTGGGAGCTCTTTATGAGACTTGCAATCCCTGCTTCCCTCTGCGAAGGGCCTTTCTTTTACTTTGTAGTTGAGTCAGTAAACCTACTCCCTTCTATCTCAGCAAGTATCTTGAGTTGTTGTGTTTCATTCATTCATATGATGATTTATGCATTCATGTTTCTTATGTTCCTTGTTTTGCACTTTGCTCTTATCTTGATGTTTACTACTTTGAAAGCTATCATTGAAAAACCAGCTATATGTGAACTCCAGCAAATTATCAACTATTCTTCGACCAAGAGCTAAGTTTACCATTACCAATTATGATTCAATTTATGTATCTTTATTGTGTTTCCTTTACTTATTACAAGTTGAGTTATATAATAGTGAGTTGTCTTATATTATGATCTATGTATTTGATGAATGTGATGCTTCTTGTCCGTATTCTTTTATCGACTCTTCACTCCATAAACCTGAGGTCATGTTTATTGAGCTCGGCTTTAACAAGGACAAGCGAAGTCTAAGCTTGGGGGGAGTTGATACGTCCATTTTGCATCACTATTCTATGTCTTAATTCACTATTATTCATTGATATATTTCGTATTGAGAGGTGATACTTATGTTATTTCATCTATTTTTGCATGGTTGATGACTTTTGGAGCATGGAGCTGCGATCGAGGATTCGAGGAAAGGTGCTGTTTGGAGGCAAAATTCGCGAAGATCAGAAAATCCGAGAAAATATACGGAAAATCCTATTTTTCCAGAAGACTAAGGATGCCAGAAGATGGAGTGGAGGTGGGCCACAGGGGGCCTACACCACCCCATGGCGCGGGCAGGCCCAGGCCGTGCTTGGGAGTGGTGTGGCCGCCCTAGCCCACTCCAGCCTCTCCCCTCTGGCTTATATCATCCCCACGAAACCCTAAGACTGGGGCGACCACGAAGATTTCGCCTCTGCTGGGTGGAAAACACCGAGAGAAAGATCTCTCCGTGAGATAGATTTCTGCCTGGGAATTCCTTCCGGAGAGGGAGATCGTCGCCATCAACACCACCATCAAGCTGGACTTCATCGGGATCATCATCATCATCATCACCACCATCATCACCATCAGCACCCTCATCACCATCTCCATATTGCTATAACAATTGGTTGAATCTTGCTATAGTTCATAGGGGAAACTTTCCTGGTGTTGATTACTCTTTGTAGTTGATGCTATTGAGTGAACCTTTGAATTATTGTTTATGTTCAGATTGTTATACATCATTATTCCATCTCTGGTCATGATCCATATGATGTGTTGTGAGTAGTTCGTTTTGTTCTTGAGGACATGGGAGAAGTCTTGTTGTTAGTAGTGGAGTTGTGTTGAGAAAGATTCAATAGATTGTTATTTAAGTTGTGGTGTACTTCTTCTAGTGGTGTCATGTGAACGTCGACTACATGACACTTCACCTATATGGGCCTAGGGGAATGCATTGTGTATTTGGCTACTAATCGTAGGGGTTGCGGAGTGTGAAACCTGAACCCCCGTTAGGAAACCATTGCACAAGGGACGTAAGGGTCTTAGAGTTTAAAGCTGTGGTTAGGTTTCTACCTTAATTACTTTCTTGTACTTACGGATGTTTGCAAGGGGTATAATCACAAGTATGTATTAGTCTTGGATGGGGCGGTACATTAGCACAGGTTCACCCACACAACACTTAGCAAGCTAAAGAAGATTAATCAACTATATGAAGCGAAAGCACTTGACAGTCTTCCCATGTGTCCTCGAGAATGTTTGGTCATCTATAGAAATACAACCGGCTAGTCCTTTGCTGCATAAAGGATTGGGCCACTTGCTGCATTTGTTCCTACTGTCTTTTGTTTAATCGTACTTTGTTTACTTGCTTTATCGAAAACCCCTAAAAATCTATTTGCTAAGTATTTGCAGAGAATTCCTGATCCATACCACTAGCCAGCACCTTCTGCTCCTCGTTGGGTTCGACACTCTTACTTATCGAAAATACTGCGATACACCCCCTATACTTGTGGGTCATCACTGGCAAGGGACAAGAATCTGTCACGGTACTCCACTACAGTCATTCTGCCCTGCTTCAGCTCTCTGAATTCATCTCTCATTCGGGTGACTAGACCCTGCGGCACGTGGGTGCGGCTGAACTTGATTTTGAAGGCTTGCCATGTCATCACTTGACCATGGTTCATTGTGCGGGTGCTGTTCCACCATGCTCTGGCATCTCCTGCCAAATAGTGGGTGGCAAAAAGAACCTTCTCATTGGCATCCACTCCTGCTACTTCTAGGTTGTTCTCCATTGTCTACAACCAATCATCAGCATCTAGTGGGTTCCCTGAAGTGCTAAAGATTGGGGGATTTGTATTCTGGAAGTTTTTGAGTTTAGATCCATGATGATCCTGATTTCCATGGTTCTGATTGTTATGAGCCATCTAGGCGATCTGCTGCAGTGTTGCTAGATTAGCTTGGCGCTCTGCCCTGCTTGCTTCACGGTCTGCAATGAGAGTTTGCAGAATCTGCAGCATTGGGTCTTGCAATGAGCTGCTCCCTCCTTGGTTTCCACGAGTCATCTGAAGATTGTGATAGATAGAGGGATAAGAGGGAAAGTTCTAAGGTTCATGGTTTTGATTTCAAAGCTAAAACTTTGAGTTTGACTCAGGTTTTGCAACTAACTTATTTTCATTCATTCAAGCAAAGCACACGATATAAACACACACCACAAAATCAAAGAAAAACAGATGGTTTTAAGGACCATTATGTAAGCTACGATACAATGGGACCGATACTCCTCACTCTACGATAGTGCTCTAGTGCATCTACTCATCATCGATGAAGTCAGAGTCATCATCGTCGGTGTAGAAGTCCACAACATCCTCCTCCAGATAGTCATCATCATTGCTGAGGTAGGAGTCAATATCCCCTTGGATAACTTCACCTTCCTCTTCCTCTTCTTTGGCTGCAAGCTGAGCTTCTTTCTCCTTGAGGGTCTTCTCGAGGTCGGCTACCTTCTTGCAAAGACGGTCGATGGTGCGATCCTTCTTTGCATGCTGACGGCGAAGAGACTGACGATCCTTAACGAGTAGTGAGAAAGTCTAGGCCTTCTAGGCGGCAATGGCAAGGTTGTGGTTGGCGAGCTCTCTAGCATTGTCCAACTCCTTCTGTCTGTTGTACAGTAGGAAGTCGAGGTTCTCCACTTGACGCTTCAGTATCGGGTGACTTGGCATCTCTAGCGGCATTCCCATGGAATCACGCCTTGCATAGTGGACAAAGCGGGTTCCTTAGATTAGGTTGACACTCATGGAACACAGACGTGCGAGAGCTTCATGCATTGCCCTGGCTAATCCATCTAGCCAGTTGTTCTCTCTCACCGAGAACTGAATCCTCCCAGATACTGGTGCTTCTATCTTGCCTTGAAGATCAGCAGTCACTAGCCATTGTAAATCTCCTCCTGGTGGACCCGGGAGTTGAGCTCCAAGAAATTCCGGATGAGGACGCTCCAAGAACTCAGACAGTGAATCCAGATCCCTCTCGAAGATCAGTTGGCCTCCGTTTCCCAACTGGTAGAACTTGCTATATTGGGCTTCCATCTATAAGAATTTAGGATGAGAAAGTTAGTGAAGTGATCAAGTGTGTCAAAGTTTTATGTAGTAATGTAAGAATTTGGAGGAACATGAATTTTTTTGAGAGAAAGAATTCCCAAGGGTAAGAGAGGAAATAGTTTTCATAAATACTCACTTTGGTTTTGGAAACTAAGTTTTTGTTTCGGACGTCCATTCTAAGTAGGGTCTCCTATGGTCAGGATGGCTCTGGTACCAACTTGTCAACACCCGGATTTTTAATCCCAGATGCCTGTTATGCCATACATTGCAATCCCAGGATTACCATTTTTGTGAGACATAACAGATTTGGATATCACAGCACATCAATCCATTACAAACCATAATAAGGTCTTACACAAATAAAGGATCTCATGATCTAGTCTTAATACAATCAAGTAGCAGAATAAATAGCGTAGCGGTGGGGTCCATCTTCAGAGTCACAGGCAATGCTGACGATGGGAGATGATCCTAGTTATCATAGCCGTCCTGCTGTCCTTCATCTTGGTAATCCCCTTCATAGTCTGGCCATAGGAATAACCAGGGACAAAAGCCATGAGTACTCTTTAAGTACTCGCAAACTACCACAAACAAGTAGGATAGTTCTAGTATGAATGCTAACTCTAAGTTTATTTCTAAAGTTAAGTTTGAAACCTAAGCTAAGTTTAGAAACAAAGAATGATAAAAGAAGTTTGAAAACACCTAAGTGGGAACTTAGTTATCATAGTCACAACTTTGTTGTGGTCAAGTCATGTCACAATTCATTTCATAAGTCATTTTGAAAACATCTGACAACAGAACAGTATGGCCACTCCAACTGTCCATAACCGCGGATGCGGCTATTCGAATAGTTTGACACTCTGCAGAGGTGGTACACTTTCACCACAAGATTCGATACATCAGTCAGGGATAACCCTAAATCATCATACTTAGTATGCAGATAATCAAACGTAACCTTTCCTTTACACACCCTAGTATAAGCACCTCTCATATGAGCATGGCCTCCCAACCATGACCATCTGTCATCTTGGGCACTGCATAGGTGCACAACATTGAGAGGTAGCCTCAGCTCAAACCTCTCCCGCGAGGGAACTAATACTAATGCATATAAACTTCTGGCTAAGCCTTACCCAATTCAGATATTGTGGTTGTATGGTAAAATTGGAATGGTATCACATCCGAACCCAACCATCAGTTTTGTAAAAGGGCTAAGGCTCATGCCTCAACATTTTCATCATCATAAACCATTTGTGTTTCTCAACACATGTCAAAACATCTCAATAGAATGACTCATCATTCCAATGTTTTCACAAATCATTTTCACCAAGTATTCCCATCTAAAGTGAATCAAGTTTTGGTTTTGTTCCAACTAATAAGTTAAGAGTGTTCACTAAGGTGGGATGCTAATCTCAATCTCATGCCATAGAATGACATCTAAGTCTAACTAGATAGGTCAAGTTTTATACTCTTTATGCTACCTTTAAACAAGTAAAGGACTTTGGTAAAGTAAAGAAGTAAAGCTTGTAAATAAAACTTGGAGTAGGTATAAGTCAAAAGGGTATAACCAAAGCATGCCTAATGCCTTTGCTTAGGTTATCTAGCTTAATTCTAACTTGCTAACAATAGCTTGCATAGTTAAGACATTTGCAAGTGTTAGCTTGCTCAGTTTACTTGAAGTGCTAGGCTTGTATTGTTAATGATGGCTTGCTAGGTATAATACTTGCAAGTGTTAGCTTGCCAATAATAGCTTGCCTTGGTTGGTGTAGTGGTTGAAGTTTTCTTCCTCCTCCTCTTGGTAGAACTCCTCCTCCTCGAAAGCTTGGTCGATACTATCGTTTATAAATACACACGGAGTACACATTCACCAAACAATACTTAAATAGTCTACTTAGCACACTAAGGCACACATTTGATGATCTATTATCATCACAAGCATCACAAGGTTTAATGAACTAGTTTCATTTATTTTATTTGAGAAAAGTAATTTCTACTCATTGAAATTAACTAAGATTTAATATTCTCCAATTAAAATATGGGATCATGTGGACACATTCCATCACCACATATTCTAACATGTGGGAATGTGATTTAAGGGTTGGATCACATTTTAATAAGTTTAATTTAATATTAATGATTTAAAGTGACTAGAAATGCCTATATAGCATTATTTTGGTACTGGTCCAAATTCAATGCATGTAAACCTTAATATTATTACATATTCAGATAGGTATGGTTAAATGTGATTTTTGAGAGTTGGAATCAACTCAAAAGCTATTATGGTTGATTTTATAAAAATGTTTGAATTTGCAATAGTTTCTGTATTGTTATTTTTACTCGGAGACATCTCTAACTCTAAATTATTTAAATCCAACGGCCTTGGATAGAGATTTTCAGTATCTTTCCAACAAAATTGGAATCACTCAATTTGGATTTGTAAAACTCTCTGAATTGATTTTTGAACTAAGGGACAGAATTAAGTTTACTTCTAAAAATAAAAACCTATATTTGAATTACTAGGTCAGCACGGAAAACTAAATGGGCCGGCCCATGTACACTCCGCGGCGCTGAGGGCTGCTGACAGGGGGGGTCCCGCCTATCAGTGACTCATAAAACGCGAAGCGGTACGGGGCGTTGAGGACCACACGATTAGAACCAGATATAACGGTTCACGATCGTCGTCGATGACGGACTTGTCACCGGCGAGACTGAACCCTAGCACGGTTAGTGGGGGTCTACTGGGGACGTACCAGGGCTCCAGCTAGTGCGGCGAGGCGGGCAAACGAACTGGTGGACGACAGCGGACTCAGGCAAGGTCGCGACAGGGGCTGAGGTGGACGAAATCGACGGGGACTTCTCCTCTACAGCGGCTACCTCCGACGGAATTCCAGCGATGGGCTGCTCGAGCGGCTTCAGTGAGAGAGGGGAAACGATCCGTGGAGAGAGGGGAGTGGAATGGTGTGGCGATTGAGGCTGGGGGTGGCCTCCTTTTATAGGCTCAACGGTGAGGCAGTGAGGTATGGGCGCGGCTTGTAGGAGACGATGACACAGTGGGATACCGGCGTGGGCGAGGTAGGCGGACGGTGCACGGTCTACTGGCGGTAAGCTAGGACTTAATGGCGATGCGAGGGGCCGTGGCTAGCGGTCGGGAGCTTCCAGCACTCTGGGAGACAGAGGCGGTGCTCGACGGTGCTCCTGGCGACTATGGGTCACGCGGCGGTGCATGGCCGTGTCTAGCGGGGTGATGGGTTCAAGGCGGAGCGGCATGTGTGGTCTGGTGTCGAGGCGCGGTCTGTGGCGAGCTGGCGGCAAGGGCACTCTGGCGCGATGCAGAGAGGGTAGTGCGCGACGTTTCCTCGGTGGTCCAGGGGCTGGCTTTGGCCGTGGGGTGGACAGGGAGTCACAATAGGGTTGGGCGGAGCTAGGGGCACGCTGGTTTGGCGCGGCGCATGCTGCATGACTATGCATGCTCGACATGGTGACCAAAAGCAGGCGCGCAAGAATCGCTCTGCTCTAGGCTAAGGGGTAGGCTGGTGAGGGTTTGGTTAGAGCTGGGGGAGACAGGGGAACCAAATGGAGGCTAAAAACTCGACAATGCATTGATCCATAAACAATATTAGTTAGGCAGAAAAATCTTGCCTGCCACCTATTCGACCAAATGGCCGCATGAAGCTTTTATTTGAATTTTGAGATGATTTTTGGTGGAGTGGTTTATCTTATGCTTAAGCATCTAGGTTTGCTTGGGATTTTGAAATGGAGTTCATTTGGGTGGGTTTTGAAAAAGTGTGATCTATACATATGAACTAGATTCAATTTTCAAATGTCATTTAAATTTAGAGTTTGAATGTTGTTGGGAGATCACAAAGTGGGCCTTGGTACATCACTACTTGTACTAGCAAGGGGTGCAAAGATCCACACTTGTTTCTGTTTAAATTTGAGTGCTAGGAATAGCCAAAGTGGGTTAGGTGATTAAAATGGCTAAAGTGACCATTTCCTTATTTAATTCTTTTTGAGTTCTTTTTCTTTGGGATTTGCTTGGGGATGATCTAGATGATGTGTAATTCACCTTAGAGTCATTTTACAATCAATAGATCACTCAATGATGGCAATTCAAAAAAACTCCTATTTAAATGCAACACTCATATGCATGCTAAAAGATTTTTAATAGAAAAAGTTTTTGTTAACCCTAAATTGGGTAGATTTGATCTTGATCAATTGGATTAAAGTTTTGGGATGTTATAGGTATTAAGTGCGATTTAATAGTGATCAAAGGTGTATAATTTTGGTATATCCAAGTTTATGCATAATATTCCACTCGTGAAAATGATAAACTGTCAAAATTTTCTTAGCACAACATTATCATGTCCTAAGTGCGATTTCATAGTGTTCGAAGGTGTATAATTTTCGTATATGCACGAGGCATAAAGATTTTAGTTTAGGGATCACTTTTCATGCTCTAAAAATGGTAAACTCTCAAGATTTTCCTAGGACAACATTATCATGTCCAAATTGTAATTTTGAAAGTGTTCAAGAGTTGTATCAATTATAAACACTCTTTTACATTAAGATTGTATAATTTTTTTAATTTGAAAGTGTTCAAGAGTTGTGTCATTCTATTATTTCTTATACATCCATCTCCCTATATCTCAAAGTTTGACTTTCACCTCATGGATTCACTTGATTGCGGCCGAGACATTAACTCGACAAACCAATTAAATCATCGTAACGGATCGCCGCCCGCATTCTCCACAGCAAGCGCGCGCCCAATTGAGCTCCCGAGTTGCACCAATTGATTGTCCACAGCAAGCGCCCCCGTCTAATCGGAACATTTTGGTGCGAGATCTAACCTTCCCTGCGCATGGTTGCCATTGTCATCCTTCATACAGGTCAACGGGACAGCACCATACTGTTGCCAGGACGAACGGGAGGCCGAAGTGAAGCTAGACAAAGGGACACCATCGCAAGAGAAGGGCCACCGTCCCTAGAGAAGAAGAATAAATGGGAGGCAATGGCACGAGCACGGGCGCAGGGCTGGCTTGGGGTCCCATCTTGCAATGCTAACCTAGGTAAGTTGTGGGTCCGGCACTCACATGGATAAGCTGTGGGTCCCATGCTGATCTGGATAAGTGGAGAGAGGTGTCCACTATGGGAACCGACTGAACATGGCCCCACTTGTTAGCATGTAACGACAAGACTCCACTACGGGACCCGACATAACGCGACCCCACTTGTCAGCACGTAACGGCGAGTGACATGGGCATACCCTACAGATACTCGAGATCAGCATATACGGTCCAGCCCAGAATAAGCACACGATGTTGCTAAGGCCTAGTCGAGATTTGGGTGACCTTGGAGGCTTCGACTCCTTGCAGAACACGACAAATACAAGATAGAAGTTTGAAGGGAAAACCCTAATATGTAACCGACTTGGCCTGCTATCCCGAGGCCTAGCCTATCTATATAAAGGCTAGGAGGGGCGGCGAGGAGGATATCCGCAACCCTAGTTTCCACACCATCACCAGATTACATTTGTGCACCTGTGTAACTTTCGACTCCTCAATAATTCCAAGAGCAGACAAGCAAGAGTAGGGACCTCTGCGAGGCCTGAACCTGGGTAAACCTCGTGTCACCTGTGTGCTTGTTTGCTAGCCGATCGATGCCTCTAGTGCTCCCCACTTCCTCGAACCTAAATCCATCTACAATGGGCATTGATGAGTTAACCCCTCGTCAATTGGCGCCGTCTGTGGGAACCGGGAGTGCTGATGTTGCGGCTTCCTCGACACCATCTGAAGGGAATATGCCCGAGAGGCAATAATAAAGTGGTTATTATCTTATTCCATGTTTATGATAAATGTTTATTTTGCATGCTATAATTGTATTGATCAGAAACATCAATACATGTGTGTTTAATAAACAAAAAAAGGATTCCTAGTTATGCCTCTCTTATAGACTAGCTCGTTGATTAACAAGATGATCAAGGTTTCCTGATCATGGACATTGGATGTTGTTAATAACGAGGTCACAACATTGGTGGAATGATGTGATGAACATTCATCCGAAGTATAGCATTATGATCAAGTCATTATGTTTATATTGCTATAACATCATACGAAGTAATCTTTATCCTTAGACCATGAGATCATGTTAATTGCTAACACCGGAAGAGTATCTTGATAACATCAAACGTCACACCGTAACAGGGTGACTATAAAGATGGGTTCAGTGCTACGAAGGTGTTATGTTGAGGCTCATGGATCAAGAGTTGAATTTGTCAATCCCGATGACGGATAGATATACTCTGGGCCCTCTCGGTGATATCACATTAAGATAGCTTGCAAGCAAGTGATGTGATCACTAGAATGTTATATCACGGGAACGAGAAAAGAGTGCATGTCGGTAACAAGATCAAACTAGGTATGGAGATACCGATGATCGAATCTCGGACATGTAATATATCGCGAGACAAAGGGATTTAGTTACTAGCGTTAAAGGTTCTCACGATCATAGAAGTCATCGTTGAATGTGTAGGAGTCAGTATGGATCTCCAGGTCCCGCTTCTGATTATTGATCTGAGAGGGGTCTCGATCATGTCTGCATTATTCGCAAACCGTAGGGTGACACACTTAAGGGACACCGACACCATTTGGAGCAAATATGTTTAAGATAAATATTTAAGAAAGCGCTGGAATTATTTCAATAGACACCAAAACTGTTTCGGGTGAAATTGCTGAAATTGGTTCTGCATGTAATATTGAAATGTTGCAGGGGTTTTTATGTGAATCTTTGTTAATTAAAGTAATTAAAAAAATTCTGAATAAAAATAATAAAAGAGTTTTATTAAATGAGAGAGTATTAAATTTGGAGAAATTTAATGCATTTAAAGTGGAGACTTTAAAAGAGAATATGAAGGGGCATTTTAATGTGGAGGGGTTACCACCACATGAATGGGGGAGGTGAGGAGTCACCCCCCATGGGGCGCCGGCCATGGGGAGGGGTACCCCCTCCTCCTATAAAAGGCCCCCCTCACTCCCTTTCTTCCACACACCTCCTTGTGAAGGATCTCTCTCCCCCTCTAGTATTATTTCCCCATGGTCTCGGATTAGCGAGATACATGTTCCCGGTGGCTTTATCTGGAAAGGAGTTGCTGCTTCCGCTGCTTTGCTGGAGCGAGGACGGAGGTTGTCGGGGTACCAGACATGTGTGCGATCACGGATGCACCACTGCTTTGCGGTGCTGGACTTGGTGGTGCCGGAGCTGGATCTAATGGACGTGCTAGAGCCGGACCTGCTGGACTTCATCACGATCTTGAGATCGGCAAGTGTACGACTACATCAACCACGAGTTCCTACTCGTTAACAAAACTCGTTGTCTTTGAGGGTAAGTTATCGTTGGATGTATGTCCACCCGTTGCTCTGTACCTAGTAGATAGATCTTGGCGTGTAGTTCACACCGTAGGAATTTTTTTTGTTTTCTATGCTGCGGACCCAACACCATCAACCGAGATCTACGACTCCGCAGCAGCAGAGACTCACCTCCTCTTTGGTGCCTTCGACTTCACCATTCACACACCAGCCACTCTGTAATGTCCCAGCATTAGAGCTTAGAAATAAGCTGAACACAGGTGTGTGCATTGCATTCATGCATAGAAAATCCGGATAATTTTCGTGATTTTAAATAAAACTTGTCAAAGTGATTGAAGCTTCTCTTAACTTGGTGGAACTGAAGTAGATCATCAAGTTGACTGCGATAAGTTTCAATATTACCTTTGCTAAAACCTTATCTTTGGGTAATATAATTTGATTTAAGGGTAGATCAAATGTAATAAAACTAAGTCACAACACACTACTTAATAAGGAATACTAGATCTTCTAGAGATCATTACATGGTATTCCATACCACAACTCAAGGATGAATACTTAATCTTCTAAAGATGATAACAAGGTATTATCTACCACAAACCTTGAATAGCAAAGTAGGTATATAACTTAAGTAAAGAAAACCTATAACTAAACCTTGATATACTTGCTTGCCGTAGTTATTCCTACCATGAGAATCATGGTAGTTTCTAAACACTAGCTCTTATTACAGATAGAGTAGAAAGGAAGTCAAGCCAAGAACATCAAGCACATACTCTTAATATGATATTAAGAGATGCCATATCTATTTAACCAAGTCCTAGTATCAATTGATCATCAATATTGGATGATCAATTCCTGATCTAGAACTTATTGACTCATAGCCTTTGACCTATTGTGTTGACCTTTCAAAGACCTTAAGTAAATTATTCTGAAGGAAGAACTAGATATGGTTGAGTGTACCATCATGAGTGGAATGTGATCCTTAGTGGAGATCAAACCATTTGATGTTGGAGGAGTTAACTCACTCATGAGTTAACTAGAAGCAGTACTTAAACTCAAGAGTTATGCTAATAGTGGAGAAGCTATGAGAAAGCTAGTTGTATTAGTACATTAGATAACAATATTGTTAGGACAAGTGGATATAGACTTAGAATAAGCTTTCTTAACAAGATAAGTCTATAGAGAGACTAATACAAGTTTACTACTTAGTTGAATATAGATCTTGATCAGACAATTAGAAGCCTAAGCTTTGTATGATCAAAGGATGGTGGTAATTATTCTCAAGTCACTTGAGAATAGATGATTAGGTGTTGAATAAGGGTTATGAATATACCAAGTTAGGCAAGTCCTAGTAAGCTGAATCATCTAGCTTGATCATTAGAAGTCAAGCTAGAGTATGATGAAGTGTTTGATGAGCTGTATGGAGTAGTTGGAGGCATAGTAGCTTAACCAAGTTAATATAAGGACAACTAGTATTATAGGAGTAGTACTATACCTATTTCAAAGGATTGATATCCTTTGTATGTATAGTAAGAATTGTAGTCTTGCAAACCTTGGAAGTAGTGGCAAGATGAAGTTAAGGAAGTTAATAGATGGAGTTAGCAGTAGCTACATTGATAGGTGCATCAATGGTAGTTAATTAAGAGGAGTTATATACTAGGAGTAAGAATGGAGTAATGTTGAAGTGGCATGACCATGTCATCATATGATGATGGATATGGTGGAGTCAGATGATTGTCTTATTCAAGAAGATGTGATCTTTGTGAATAAGATACGAGAGATATATAGAGTATATTTAGGAAAGGAATTCCTTATCTAAAGATAACCTTGGTAAGGTATTAAGGTAAGGATTCTTTAGAAGCCTTAACCAAGAATATATCAAGCCATGACAAGACCCATGTCTACTGTATTATTCAAGACCCTAGAATCAAATGGATAGTGAAACCATTTCCTATTCCTAGGCCACTATTGAATAATACCTCTTGGACAACTAAAGTTTCCAAGAGGTAATTAGAGAACCAGGTGAGTGTTTGAGAAGCCTTGTCTACCTGATTGTCTTAAACCCTAATAGAAACCTAGACCCATGAACCATTAAGACCACATTAAGAAGTAATCATTATAGCTCATTCTAAGTGATTTATTATCCATGGCCACAAAACATGAAGGCAATTCATTCTAGCTATTAATATTCATCCTTATTCATAATAAAGTGTGAGTTAATTTAATGATCTCCAAACTCAGGAGAACTACTTATAAGATGGATATCTTCAATCCTACATCTATGATATTTGTTCATGCATAATAACTTAACCAAGCTTGTGCTAAGGAAATTCTAATACTAAAGCACTTAATAAAAGTTAGTAGAAGAAATCACCATCTTTTGAACTATAAAGACTTAAAGCATTAATAGGGGTATATATATAATATATGAAATCTAATGTGATACCAAGTGTGTATAGAATGATAAAATCATCATTAGCCATTTCTAATCCCTACCATGGTAATTATCATATTGAAAATGGAAACCATTCTTATAAGATTTTTCTATAGAAGGAATAAATCCCTAAATCCTAAGTCTTATATTTAATAAGAGAACCTCTCATATAGTTGTATTCCCTTTTCATACAACAAAATAATATAGAGGAATTAATTATAATGAATCTTTACACCAGAACTTTGAGGATTTAAACCCTGGTAGAAATAAAAAATGAAATGAGTTTATAAATAGAAAAGAAAACAGAAAATAAAAAAGGCTTAAGGAAAAGGGATAGCAGCACAGCAGCTCAGCCCACGGCCCAGAGGATTTATTGTGTTAGCGTCACCGCGTCATCGGCCTTCACTGCCGCTCTCTCGATCGCATTTCAATACCGGCCCAAGCCAGTACGGTTATTTGTCTCACTGACGTGCGGGGTCCACGCAGGAGAAAGCTATCTTCCTCGTCTTCCTCCACAGAGACGACATGCCGCCAGCAAGCCACGTCGCCACCGTCATCCTGGACTGCCTCGGACACGTTGACCAGCCTAGAGCTTGATATAAATCGCTAGGCATCCTCAAGCTGGACCAATTCGCAGTGATTCGTGCTCAAATCAAACTCCAACCCCGCCGCCGCATCTTGGCCGTCGTCGACGTCGTGCCACCGTCCCCGACCTTGCCTTACTGTATAAAAGACACGATAAGGATCACCAGAACCCTGGTTATCTGCTACTCTCCTCAATTCCCCTCAATCCCTCTCTAACTGTCCACCTCACCAAAGCTCCACCGCTAGCAGCCGCCAGCGAACCATCAAATAAGTCCACACCGGAGACCGTGGAGTAGCCTGGGGAGATCGCGGTGCTCTGTAGAACCTCTAGGAGGAGTACATCGTCAAGGGGGGCTCTGTGGGGAGGCGAATTTCTCTTTTCCTCCCGACGGGTGTCAACACCCGGATTTTTAATCCCAGATGCCCGTTATGCCATACCTCGCAATCCCAGGATTACCATTTTTACGAGACATAATGGATTAGATATCACAGTACATCATCCATTACAAACCATACATAAGGTCTTACACAAATAAGGATCTCATGATCCAGTCTTAATACAACAAGCAGCGGAATAAAAGATAAGCGTAGTGGTGGGGTCCATCTTCAGGGGCACAGGCAATGCTGACGAAGGCAGATAGTCCTAGTTATCATAGCCGTCATGCTGACCATCATCTTGGTAGTCTCCTTCATAGTCTGGCCATGAGAATAGCCAGGGACAAAAGCCATGAGTACTCTTTAAGTACTCGCAGACTACCACTAACAATTAATGTAATTCTAAGTTAAAGTGCTAACTCTAAGTTTAACTATAAGGTTAAGTTTGAAACCTAAGCTGAGTTCTGAAGCAAAGAAAGATAAAATAAAGTTCTAGAATCACTTAAGTTGGGAAGCTAGTGTCATAAACACCACCCTATTGTGGTCAAGTTAAGATTCATCATTCCTTTCATATGTTGTTTTGAAAACATCTGACAACGAAACAGTATGGCCATTCCAACTGTCCATATGTTGGGTCCGCAGCATAGAAAACAAAAAATTTCCTACGATGAGAACTACACGCCAAGATCTATCTACTAGGTACAAAGCAACGGGTGGACATACATCCAACGAGAACTTACCCTCGAAGACAACGAGTTTTGTTAACGAGTAGGAACTCGTGGTTGATGTAGTCGTACACTTGCCGATCTCAAGATCATGAGGAAGTCCGAGCGCCGCAACTCAGCAGCGCATCCATACTCGCACACATGTTTAAGCCACCGGACAACCTCCACCTCCTCGCTCCAGCGATCCAGCGGAAGCAGCAACTCCTTCCAGACGAAATGCCACCGGGAACATGTATCTCGCTAATCCGAGACCATGGGGGAATGATTCTAGAGGGGGAGAGAGATCCTTCACAAGGAGGTGCGTGGAAGTAGGAGGAAGAGGGTGGCCTTTTATAGGAGGAGGGGGGTGCCCCTCCTTCATGGCCGGCGCATGGGGGGGGGGGGGTGACTCCTCACCTCCCCCATTCATGTGGTGGTAACCCCTCCACATTAAAATGCCTCTTCACATTCCCCTTTAAAGTCCCTACTTTAAATGCATTAAAATTCTCCAAGATTAATGCTCTGTCATTTAATAAAACTCTTTTATTAAATTTATTCAGAATTTTGTTAATTACTTTAATTAACAAACATTCACATATAACCCCTTGCAATATTTCAATATCACATGCAGAACCACTTTCTGCAATTTCACCCGAAACAATTCCTGCGCTTTGCAATTCTTTCGTCTGAAACATATGTGCTCCAAAATGGTGTCCGGTAACTCTTAAGTGTGTCACCCTACAGTTCGCGAATAATGCAGACATGATTGAGACTCCTCTCAGATCAATAATCAGAAGCGAGACCTGGAGATCCATACTGACTCCTGCATATTCAACGATGACTTCTGTGATCGTGAGAACCTTTAACGCTTGTAACTAAATCCCTTTGTCCTGCGATATATTACATGTCCGAGATTCGATCATCGATATCTCCATACCTAGTTTGATCTCGTTGCCGACATGCACTCTTTTCTTGTTCCCGTGATATAACATTCTAGTGATCACATCACTTGCTTGCAAGCTATCTTAATGTGATATCACCGAGAGGGCCCAGAGTATATCTATCCGTCATCAGGATTGACAAATTCCACTCTTGATACATGAGCCTCAACATAACACCTTCGTAGCATTGAACCCATCTTTATAGTCACCCTGTTATGGTGTGACATTTGATGTTATCAAGATACTCTTCTGGTGTTAGCAATTAACATGATCTCATGGTCTAAGGATAAAGATTACTTCGTATGATGTTATAGCAATATAAACATAATGACTTGATCGTAATGCTATACTTCGGATGAATGTTCATCACATCATTCCACCAATGGTGTGACCTCGTTATTAACAACATCCAATGTCCATGATCAGGAAACCTTGATCATCTTGTTAATCAACGAGCTAGTCTATAAGATAGGCATAACTAGGAACCATTTTTGTTTATTAAACACACATGTATTGATGTTTCCGATCAATACAATTATAGCATGTAAACATTTATCATAAACATGGAATAAGATAATAACCACTTTATTATTGCCTCTCGGGCATATTCCCTTCACTATAACTGCGGACGCGGCTATTCGAATAGTTTGACACTCTACAGAGGTGGTACACTTTCACCACAAGATTCGGTACATCTGTCAGGGATAACCCTGAATCATCGTACTTAGGATGCAAATAATCAAACATAACCTTTCCTTTACACACCCTAGTATAAGCACCTCTCCTATGAGCATGGCCTCCCAACCATGACCATCTGTCATCTTGGGCACTTCATAGGTGGACAACACTGAGAGGTAGCCTCAACTTAGACCTCTCCCGTGAGGGAACTAATACTAATGCATATAAACTTCCGGCTAAGCCTTACCCAATTCAGGTATTGTGGTTGTACGGTAAATTTGGAATGGTATCGCATCCGAATCCAACCATCAGTTTTGTAAAAGGGTTAAGGCTCATGCCTCAACATTTTCATCATCAGAAACCATTTGTGTTTCTCAACACATGTCAAAACATCTCAATAGAATGACTCATCATTCCAAGGTTTTCATAATTCCTTTTCACCAAATGTTCCCATCTAAAGTGACTCAAGTTTTTGACTTAGCTCTAAGCTACTAAGTTAAGAGTGTTCACTAAGGTGGGATGCTAAGATCAATCTCATGCCATAGAATGACATCTAATGTTATCTAAATAGGTCAAGTTTTATACTCTTTATGCTACCTTCAAAACAAGTAAGGGACTTTGGAAAAGTAAAGAAAGTAAAGCTTGGAAATAAGACTTGGGGTAGGTAATAATCAAAGTGGTATAACCAAAGCATGCCTAAAGCATCTTTGCTAAACCATCTAGTTTAATCCTAGCTTGCTAAGCATTATACTTGCAAGTGTTAGCTTGCATTGGTAATGATGGCTTGCTAATATAATTCTTGTAAGGGTTAGCTTGCCAATAGTAGCTTGCCTTGGTTGGTGTAGTGGTTGAAGTTGTCTTCCTCCTCTTGGTAGAACTCCTCCTCCTCGAGAGCTTGGTCGGTACTATCGTCTATAAATACATACGGAGTACACAATCACCAAACAATACTTAACTAGTCTAATTAGCACTCTAAGGCACATATTTGATGATCTATTATCATCACAAGCATCACAAGTTTTATTAACTAGTTTCCTTCTTTTTATTTAAGAAAAGTAATTTCTACTCATTGAAAAATAACTAAGATTTAATATTCACCACTTAAAATATGAGATCATATGGACACATGTCATCACCACATATTCTAACATGTGGAAATGTGATTTAAGGGTTGGTTCATAATTACTTTGGTTTAAGTTCATTATTTAATGATTTAAAGTGACTAGAAATGCCTATATAGCATTATTTTGGTACTAGTCCAAAGTCACTGCATGTAAACCTTAATATTATTACATATTCAGACAGGTATGGTGAAATGTGATTTTTGAGAGTTGGAATCAACTCAAAAGCTAACTTGGTTGATTTTATAAAAAAGTTGCAAGTTGCAAATGCTTCTGTTTTGTTATTTTTACTAGGAGAGATCTCTAACTCTAATTGAATTAAATCCAACAGGCTCGGGTAGATCCTTTCATTAGCTTTCTAACAAAATTGGAATCACTTCATTTGGATTTGTAAATCTCTCTGAATTGATTTTCAAACTAAGGGACAGAACTAAGTTCAAACTAAAAAGAAAAATCCTAATTCAAACTAAATGGGTCGCGCGGGAACGCTAACGGGCCGGCCCAGTGACACTACACGGCACGGGGCACAACTGACAGGGGGACCATCGGTCAGAGGCTCATAACGCGCGAAGCGGTACGGGGCGATGTGGGCCGTTAGATTAGAACGGGGATCAACGACTGGGGCTCGTCATCGATGACGGACCTGTCGCTGGCAAACTCTAACCCTAGCGGCTCGGTGGGGGTGCTCAAGGGGCGTACCAGGGCTCCGGCAACGATGGCGATGGGGGCAAACAAACTGGTGGTCGACGGCGAACTCAGGGACGGTCGAGGCAGCTCTGGGGGTGGTCGCAATCAGCTGGGCCTTCTCCTCCTCTGCTGCGGGCTCCTCCGGCCAAATTCCGGCGAGCAAGTGCTCGCGCTGCTCCGGCTAGAGGTGGGGAACGGTCAGTGAGGTGAGGGGAGGTGAGTGGTGTTCCGAATGGGGCTAGGGATGGCCTCTATTTATAGGACGACGACACGACCGAGAGGCATGGGCGGGCGGCTCCGGCGAGGGCTACACAACGTGCTAGCAGCGTGGCTCGAGGTAGGGGACGGTGGCTGGTCTCCTAGCGGTGCTCTATGGGTTAAATGCGAGATTAGGGGCGGTGGTACGCGGTCGGCGATGCGCACGCTCTGAGCGGCAAAGGCGGCGGTCTCAACGGCGAGCAGTGGATGTGGTGCGTTGGGCGGCGAACGGGCATGTATGGCGTGTTCCTGGGGCGCGAGCTGCGGTCAAGGGGCGGCGTGTACACGCGTGTCGGGCACGGCGCTCTGGCGCATGCTTGGCATGGTGCAGACGCACTGGGCGCGGCGCATTGGCGGTGGTCCACTCTCTGGCTTGGCTCGGGGAGGGGACAGAGAGTGGCGGTGAGGTGTGAGCTAGCTCGTAGACATGGTGAGAGGGAGAGGGGTTGTCTGCTGCAGCAATGGCATGGTCGGCCGGCCAGCAAGGTGCTCGGCATGGCTTGGCATTACCACTAGGGGGTAGGGTATGGGGTGTAAATGGCATGGTTAGATCAAGTGGAGACAATGGGAGTGTTTTGAGGACAATTGGGTGCAAAACCCTGTACAAAACAGTGAGCTAATTACTAGGTGTAAATCATGCCTGCCATGTGTTTGTGGAAATGGCCGCAAGAACTTTATTTTTGAATTTTGAAAAGATTTTTGGTGGGTGTGCTAGGCATAAGCTTGAGACTCTATGGGTGCTTGGGTTTTGAAAATTGAGCTTGTTTGAGTGGTTTTTGAAATAGTGGGATCTTCCCATATGAAATAGATTCAATTTTCAAATGCCATTTAAAAATAGTGTTTGAATGTTTTTGGCAGATCACAAAGTGGGCCTTGGTACAACATTATGTGTACTAGCAAGGGGTGCAAAGATCCATAATTGTTTCTGTTAGGTTTTGAGTACTAGGAATAGCCAAAGTAGGTATGTTGATTAAAATGGCACAAATGACCATTCACTTCTTTTATTCATTTTGATTTGTTTTTCTTTGGGATTTGTTTGGAAATGATCTAGATGATGTTTATTTCACCTAAGAATCATTTTACAAGCAATGGATCACTTAATCATGGCAATTCAAATGAACTCCTAATTTAAATGCACACACATATGAATGCTTTAATATTTTTAATTGGAAAAGTTTTTATTAACCCTAATTTTGATGATTTGGATCTTAATAACCCTAGATTGAAGTTTTGGGATGTTACAACGGGGTTCGCCGTAATCTACGATGCTACGTTCATCTCCGGCAGCAATCGTTGTCTTCGACCACGTCATCAAGTTCAGGGTAATCTCACGCATGTCTAGACCTTCTTATTGCATCTTATTGTGGACCGTGGCATGAGTTGGCCATTGGATGGAGTTCATCTCCGTAGTTGGGCTCACCGGATCCAACTCCGGTGACCAATAGGTCTAGTTACTAACCTCGTTCAATTCGCCACATTGGGGCGCGTCGAACTCAACCTTCCTCGCCATCCCAGGTGCCATAATCTGGCATCGCCGCCATGCTCCATCAAGGTGACATCAGATGTCGACAAGGTGACGTCATCCCGTGCCTAGCCAGCGAGCTTGACCCGGTCCTTGCCCATGTGGCAAGTGACGTGGCCTCGGACCCGCTTGTCATTGAATCTGGGTAGAAATAGGGCTAGTAACAAAAGTTATTTGACTGGTCTAAGCTAATGTGGCTGATGACCTGGCCACGGGCTCATTAGTCAGTGTCTGTGGATAGGTTAGATAGTAGTGTAAAAAGGATTTTCTTTTTAAGTAATTAGACAAATCAATACAGATTTAAATATAAATAGATTTCAGGAATTAAGAAAATGATTAAATCTTATAAGTTGAATAACTTTTGTTTTATAATTCAGAAAAATATATATTATATATCAAAATGTTCATAAAAATAAACTCTATATTATAAACCCATTGTAACATTTTATTTTCCAACTTAAACAATATAATAATTACTATTAGTATATAAGCTATTTGGAATAAATCTTAAATAAGGTTTTTAATATTTAAAATCCATAAAAAATATATATGTATAATATATGAAAAAATCATAGAAAAACAAAATAAAGACTTATAAACTTGTTTTATATATTTTTGTATCACTTAGTTAATAATTATTATTTATTTAGTATTTATAAACTGATAAAACTTGTAAAAATCATATCTTATTATTTAAAATTCTGAAAAATACTTATAATATACCAAAATGATCACAAAAATGAAATATATACACTAAGTATATCAAATCATACTTTTGAAGTAAAATAAAAGGTAAAGGTCTAATAAATCTTATTTAAACCCTTTTATTTTATTTTAATTCATTAAAAATATATAAACCTTTGCTATTCTCTTTAGTATTATTTGTTTAAAGTCCAAAAATGTAATAACAAGTCAATTAATGTTTAAGTGAAGTTAAAATAGGTCAAACCATTTTAAAATATATCTACTAAAACTATCATCTCAAATTAAGGGTATTTTAATTTTCCTAAAAAGATTTTACCAATTATAAAATCAACTAAAATAGTGTATTGTTTATCACAAGAATCCTATGTACTTATCGAATCACCAAACTTTTATTTACTAATTCCTTCACCATTTTGAGAAAACCACTTAAAGATTTAAACCAAAGTCCAAAGTAATTGAAGTAATACCTATTACTTGCCTATTAAGTATAACCGTTGATTTAAAATATAAAAAGGTAAATGCATTCACCTGTACTATGATTGTTTAATGTAGTAATGTTTTCCTTTTTAATAATCTTAGATAATAAGAAAACCTTAAAGTATTAGCTTTAAATTTAAATAATTTTTACTTTGTAAAAGTAATATTTCCTCAAAAGTTGTTCTTTTAGAAACATTGAAAGTAATCCCTGAACACCTATTTAAAAGCTCTAATGGAGTCTTAATCTTGTTTAAGAGATATTTCAGATACCATACCCATTTAAATGTTTTAATATTGCATATTACTTGTTGTATTTACTTATTGTTTCACACCCACTCTCACAAGCCTTAATAAGACGCACAAGTGTGAATTTGTTATAAAAGTGCAACACATTCTAAAGAATTCATTCCCAGTTTCCAAACCCTAGATTAGATATGACTATTCCGGGGATCGCGTTTATCAAATTGCATTACATTACTTATGCATTGTTGCATCTTGCTTCTTTAAACATTAGTCCTTACCGGACCAATGATGTTACAAAATTTGGATATTCTATTGTCTTGGAGACCGTGAGTGCATAATCTTGCAATCACAAAAGGCAAGTTCACAATTTGCTCATGTCCTTTGATTATTTTCTATGCTTGTAACTCAACTATGTCATCACCAGCATTTCAAAAAGGTCAAAAACACTATTTTCACAATTAACTGGAAATATCGGTTACTGATCCAGGATGATCAACTAATCTATAATAATTGGCAATGGAAACGCCATTGTATAGTAATGTATTATCTAGGACTTAATAACCAATGTCGCCAGTGATTCTAGCGCCGTATATCACGCATCAACCATGAGATTTGGAATGGCATGGAGAAGTCAGTTGTATCTTCTTCCTTTCATATGGAGGCAAGATGACCTTATCGTGACGTTGGGATTCCTGGTATGGATCCAACATATGGGTGGGCACTCTTAGGCCCCATGATTTTGGTGTCTAGATTATCTATGAGTGGCTGCCGGAGATATAGTCGCACCTTTATGGAGCTTGCCAGGGGCATCACCAGCTCATAGAGTCTTCGGGAACTCACCAGGGTTATAGCTTGCCCTAGTTGGAGGCTTAACGGAGGTGGAGTCAGCCCCGGAGGATCGTGCAGACATATGGGGTCATGGAGAGGGCAGCGATTGGCTTGGATCTTAAGTTGGGCCTCAAACCAAGGAAGTTTGAACAGGGACATACTCCCGGTTGTGCAACAAAGCTTGTGGTCTCTTGTGGGAAAAGTGACGCACCTCTACAGAGTGTAAGAATTGTGACATGTTACTCCCTGTTCTGGGAAGGAGCTACGAACACGGCAGGAAAGGACCACCATGAAGTTCTGGTCAACCCGTGAAGGCTGTCGGACATAGTTTTTAGAATAAAAGCAACCTTTGAAGAAATGTTTACGAAAACCTGCATTGCCTACAATCTATGGTCTGTGGTTGTAGAGTTAGTGCATCATACACTCCTTAGTGAACTTGCTGAGTGTGCTCATACTCAACCGTACCTTCTTAACCCTTGCTAGGTTCTAAGCCATTGAAGACGACGTCAACATCAATTTCTGCTCAAGAAACCATCATCGACAACTCAAGTTCTTCAATAAAGTCAACATATACATCAGCTGAAGTGAAGATAAAGTTCTGATTTAGATAGGAGTAGATTCTCTAGCCATAAAACCTATTTCTGTAGAGCATTGCAATTGCAGCAATGGCAAACCAAATAGTTTAGATACTAGTCTTAGTTACTAGATAGTTCTGACTTATTATTTCTGGTTCTTCTTTGTAAGAAGTTCTTTCTCTCTCTTTAACCTAGAGTGTTCTCTGGATCTTTTGTAAAGAGTCGAGTTCTAATCTATAGTCATGTCTCGGACCTGCTATGTTTATGTTGTACCACTCTGAGGGATGTAATACTAGTGAGTGGTGTTTCATTGGTGTTATGTCAACGACTATAGTGTACTATATCATGAAGTGGTATGCTGGGTCACCGCACACTCACCTAGATTTCGAGTATGTGGGCGATGGAATTGGCCTGGCAATCAGGAGCCTACACTTCCAAGTTGGTCGGCTAGGCACACTTCGCCTCCCTGATCAGCTGAAGCTTCCTGCGATTGCTCTTGCATCGTGGTTTCCACCGCCGATCGGCACCCTGAGAAAGCTCAATGCCCCGACATCAGTCGGGAATACGGACAGTGACAGTAGTTGCGAGTCCGATCTGGGCGATCGGGCAACAGAAGACGGAGCCTACGGCTCTGGATTTGAAAGCTATGGGGCAACAGCTTCCCCAGCCATTACATGTGCACCGTCATCAACATGGGCGGCAATAGCAGAAATCGGGACAACACCGGTACTGGTGGTGGTATCCCAATCGCAAATGGTGGCCCCTCCAATGGAGCCCCCACTAACAACAGGCCAGAAGGTCACCCCCTGGCGACAGACCAGAACAATATGTTCCCATCGTATAGTTGGTCGTCAAATCGTCTGTAACTAGGAAAAGAAATTGTACAAAGGCATCGATATCTATACGACCGGAACTATATGACCAGAATTTTTATTCCCGCCGTATAGTTGGTCGTTAAACCATCAGTATATAGAAAAGAAATTGTACGAAAGCACCAATACCTATATGACCGGAACTATACGGCCGAAATTTTTATTCCCACCGTATAGTTGGTCGTTAAACCGTCAATACATGGAAAAGAATTTGTACGAAAGCACTGATATCTATACGACCGGAGCTATACAGCCGGAATTTTTATTCCTGCCGTATAGTTGGTCGTTAAACCATCAGTACATATGAAAGAAAAATTGTCTATGATAAAGATATCTATATGACCGGAACTATACGGCCGGAATTTTTATTCCCGCCATATAGTTGGTCGTTAAACCTTCTGTATGCATCAAAAAAGTTCTGTTTCTTCGAAAATTATTTGTTATCCTGTAACTTAGTGATATACCTTGTTTTTGACAGAAAATTAATAGTAAAAATTGTCGACCAACAATAGCATGAATAAAGTAGGATTTTTAGTAGTACCAAACTTCTTCTCCTCAATTGGAGTTTTCTAGCACTCTTTATTAAACATAAACTTAAACTAAAACTGAAAAAAACTTTACTCAAACCTTTATTTCACATTGGTTGCCTCCCATGAAGTGCTCTTTTGTGGTCAATAGCTTGACCTCAATGTTTCTCACTTAGGCCACATGAGTGGAACACCCACTCCAAAATAGTTGGCCTTCAAAGTGATGGCCTCCTTTTCTTCATGCTTGGCTTTCTTCTTCCTAGGGAAATGAATAACAAAAGGATCCCGCGAAGGCAATTGAAGCTTCACGTTCCCTTCATGTAGATTAATCAAAGCCTTAATAGTTCTTAAGAAAGGACGACCTAATATAATAGGAGCAGTAGCATCTTCAGGCATGTCAACAATAACAAAGTCAATAAGAGCAGGACAACCTTTAATGTATACTAAAGTATTCTCCTTAATTCCTACAGCTTGTTTGTAGGTAGAATCTGCTAGATGCAATTTTAACTCGGTGATTTCAAAAGAGCCAAGATTTAACTTGTTAAAAAGACTCTTTGGAATTGTTGAGACGCTTGCACCTAGATCACAAAGTGCAGCTATCTCATTGGTCCCAATTTTAATCTTAATAGTAGGCTCAAATATATCATCAAGCTTCACAGGTAATTTTTTAGCAATTTTCTTATATTCTTCCTCGAGCTCATGTAACTTTATTGCTACCTGATTAATGAAGTGTTGGTACATAGCTTCCTCATTACCTTCACTTACCAGAATCTTAATGTTGGTCCTTTTTACATGATCTTCAACGGTATAACTTGGTGAAGGAGTATTACTACAATCAAGTTCTTCAGGTTCCTCCCTTTGGATTCTCTTCATCTTGAGGTCTTCAAACAGGATTGGGCTCAGCTTTACCTGCAAATTTAGCTAGAATGAGAGTTTGACTCTCGGTTATCTTACCTAGTTGTGCCTCAATGATCCTCGTTCTTTCTTGGAGGGCCTGCAAATCATTTCTCAAACTTACAACTTGGTTAGATAATTTACCAAGCATAGCATCATGGTTCTCCATTATTTTAACAAGAATATTGTTTTGTTCATTTTGTGACTCTATAAAAGACTTAAGTGTTTCTTGGAGACTACCATTACTAGTTCCCATATTATTATTAGAGTTACCTGCAGGATTAAAATAGTGTTTCTGAAAATTAGGATTATAATTCTTCTTCCAAGCAGGGTTATAATCATTACGAGCTATGAAGTCTATTTCTTCAATATTTGTTTCAGGGATAGCTCTTACCTGGGTTTCCTTAACTTTTATGGCTAGTATGAGCTCATCCAGCTTAGCATTGAGTTCTTTATTTTCTTGTGATGAGACAGAGTTCACCTTCTTTGTGTTTGATCTATCCACATGCCATTGGGCATGGTTGTCTTGCATATTGTCTAGCAGCTGTTTTGCTTTGGTAATATGTTTACCCATAAATGTTCCTCCAGCTGCAGTATGAAGCATAGACTTAGACACAGGGTTAAGAGCATTATGAAATAGATGGAGAATTAACCAGTCTTCCATCCCATGACTAGGATAGTTTCTCATGCATTCTTTCATTCTCTCCCATGCAAGCGCTACTGGCTCACATTCTTCCTGTCTAAAACCAGTAATATTAGATCTAAGTTGCATAGTCTTTGCAGGTGGGAAAATTTTAGTCATAAATAAAGAAGTGCATTCCACCCATGATGTAATAGTATTTCTAGGCAAAGATAGAAACCATTCTTTTGCTCTTCCTCTAAGATAGAAAGGAAATAAACACAATTTGACTGCATCGGGGTCTACGTCTTTTATACTCATCATATCACATATTTCAGTGAAAGTATTCAAGTGCATACCTGCGTCCTCAATAGCAGAGCCTCCAAATTGATTTTGTTGAACCAAACTTAAATAATGGGGCTTAATTTCATAGCCATCAGCAGCAATTGCTAGCTGAGTAATAGGAGTATGCAAATAATCATTGTTGGGGGTAGCAAACTCCCCAAGCTTCTTTTCAGCCATATTTCCTATGTTTTGGGGTTTTCTTAAACAGAGACTTACAATATTAAAAGCAAGAAATTAAAGACTAACTATTTTTTTTGGTTTTTCAAATAAAGACTGAAAGCAAACTAACAAAATTAAAAACAAGAATTAAAACTAGCAAGGTTCCTACTAACCACACCATGGTAGCTATTGCTTCCCCGGCAACGGCGCCAGAAAAAGGGTTGATACCTTCGATCCGGATAACGAATGTAGTATAGCTTCTTTTTCCGTAGTAGACCTAGGTTTATCGAATAATTGGGAAGCAGATGCGTAGTGAAGTTACTTTAACGAACCTTCGGGAGTTTTAGAAATCCTTTTGTGTTTTTACCGGACCAAGAGTTTGCGTCTTTTTGTTGTTGTCGATGATGGAGAGAGAGGGCCTAGGGCGTTCGGTTTCACCTGTAGCTATGCAAAACATCTGATGGGAATAAAAGATAGAAATAAAGTATGCATGAAATTGTTAGAGCAAGATAAATTATATGTGAGCAGTGCATCCATAATTGCTATTGCCTCCGCAATTGCTTATAGCAATGACATACTAGTCTCATCCATTGGAGAAAGAGAACTAATGATATGCATAGTGATGTCACCGTTAATCCCAAGTAAATCCCTCACATACAACCGTACTACCCCTTCTATCACCGGGGTTTCCAACCTGCAGATTAGTCATTACTCATACTCCCTATACCTGGCTCAATCCTCGGGGTCTTGGGTACCTGACAAGTCCTTAGATTGAGGCAAGAGAGGATACAATAATCATCATGTCATACAAACTAATACATGATCCCATATAGGATAAATAACATGCACAAACGCTACATGGCTAGGCTGAAGCCCTTAGCCCAAGGAGAATTACTCACACATAGAGATGAGATCAACAATCACAAACATTGTAATGGAAATCATAAGATTGATAGCAAATAGACTTACAATGTCGCTAATCGAATGAGATCTACTATTACAAGTGGTGGAATATGGCTATGGTGGTGGAGAAAGGCTTTGGAGATTAGATCTAAGTCTATTCTTCCGGCGGCTCTTCGCTGTGGTGGATGGAGATCTGGAGGCGGCTGATGATCTGGGGCAGGGACTCTCGAGGCTCTTTTCTCGTTGCCCGGGGCTTCTTTATATCGGGTTCCCTTCATGAAAGTTGTTCTGTTTGACCTAGCGGTGTTGTTGGCAACTATACGGCCGGAACTATACGACCAAAATTTTATTCCGGTCGTATAGTTGGTCGTTAAAGTGTCTTCCTCCAACCCACGACTCTTGGTTTCTTCTGGTTGTTGGAAATCTCGTATCTTTGACTTTAATGTAGTGATTCCCATCATCAAACGTCATTATCTATGCAGGAAAAAATAGAAAGAAAGGATTGCATACCCCTTTGAATATTAGGCATTAGTGGCAGGGTTTAGAGAGACATTCCATAAAAAATATGAATAATATTCAGTTTAAATGTGGACGTATATGGCTATATTTTAGAGCCATCAATTCCTGCATTACCTTCGACAAACACGATCATCCATGTCAAGTACCTCGCCCTGGTCACTATCCCCTGGTGCTCGAGGCACAAATTGGAGGCTTCAAGATGAGCCGCGTCTTCATGGATGGTGGCAGCGACATCAACCTCATGTTCGCAAGCACCTTGCGCGCCATGCAAATCCTCCTGTCATGCCTGGAAACATCAGACACAACATTCCACGGCATCATCCTAGGGAAGGGCGTATACCCCCTGGCAAAGATCATCTTGGATGTCATCTTCGTCACGCCAGCAAACTTCCGGCGAGAACGCATCGAATTCGAAGTGGTCAACTGGCCCTCGCAATACCACTGCATCCTCGGACGTGTCCTATTCGCGAGGTTCATGGCGGTGCCACACTACGCCTACCTGCTGATGAAGATGCCAGGCCCCAACGGCATTATCACCATCAACGGAAACTTCGAGAGGTCAGATAGCTGCAATAGGGAATTCAACAGAATCTCCCAGTCTTTCAGCATGCAGGAGGAGCTAGCGAGGTTGAAGGAGTCGACAGAAAACAGTCTACCTCCTTCGAGTAAGCCAAGCTCACCTAATCAATCTTTCGACTCATCGATCCACACCAAGGCGGTCTAGGTCCACCCAACAGACCCGACCAAGACGGCCCTCATCGCCAACAACTTGAGTGCCGCATAGGAACTCGCGCTCATCGAATTCCTCTATAAGCGCTGGGAAATCTTCGCCTGGTGTCCAGCGGACATGCCAGGGGTTCCTAGGGAATTCGCCAAACACTCACTCAATGTGAATCCTAAAACAAGACCAGTGAAGCAGACGATACGTCGACTATTTGAGCTGAGGGCAAAAGCGGTTAGTATGGAAGTCAACAGACTCCTTGCCGCTAACTTCATACGCGAGATCAAGGAAAGCACCTGGGTAGCAAACCCCATGCTCATTCCTAAAAAGGACACATATATCCTGTGGATGTGCGTGGACTTCACCTTCGTGAACAAACACTGCCCAAAGGATCACTTCCCATTGTCGCGGATCGACCAGATAATCGACTCCACCATTGGATGTGAGCGCCTCTGCTTCCTTGACGCCTACTCAGGCTACCACCAGATTCGAATGAAGGAGGAAGACCAGGAGAAAACGTCCTTCATCACGCACTTTGGCGTCTTCTGCTACACAATGATGCCCTTCGGGCTGAAAAACCCAGGGGCCACCTATCAGCAGTGTATGTAGGCCTGCCTCAAGAGCCAGCTTGTTTGTAACATTCAAGTCTACGTCGAAGACATCATCGTCAAAACTAAGGAGGAAGCCTCGTTACTCGACAATCTCCACGAGACCTTCGATAACCTCGACCGCTACTAGATCAAGGTGAATCCGGACAAATGTGCCTTCGGCGTACCATCTGGGCAACTACTCGGGTACCTCATCTCCGCGAGAGGGATCGAGGACAACCCAAAGAAAATAAAGGCCATAGTGGCCATGGAGAAGCCGAAGAACGTAAAAGGCATCCAACAGCTAGCTGGGCGAATCGTGGTGCTCAGTCGATTCATCAGTCGAATGGGCAAGAAGGCCCTGCCTTTCTACCAGCTCCTTCGCAAGGCTGACAAATTCGAGTGGACAGAAGAAGCACAAGAAGCATTCGAAGACCTCAAGAATCTAATATCCACTTCGCCGGTGTTGGTAACACCTCAAGAAAAGGAGCCCTGTTGCTATACATCTCCGCCACCAACCAAGTGGTTAGCACCGTGCTCGTAGTAGAACAAGCCAAAGAAAATAAAGTCCATGGAGTACAATGCCTAGTCTACTACCTCAGCGAGGTACTCACGCCAACAAAACAGCGGTACCCGCATTATCAGAACCAGGCATACGACATCTTCATGACAGCCCGGCGACTGCACCACTACTTCCAGGGGCAACCCATCATTGTGGTGAACGACGCTAATAGGCACTCGGGGGCTACTCCCATAGGGAGCGCTAGCCGCGCACCCTATGATTTTTTTTAATAAATGTGTGTTGACTACGTCCACACTCGAAAGCATTGACGACTTTGCCTCATATTTTCCTTGCAAGGAGACTGCGTCTCCTGGGTCACCTAAATCATCTCCGTGATGAAAAAATTCGGATGCCATGCTCACAACATGCGTCGAGTGCTCACACTTATATACTGGGATTCGAATTCTATAAGACCTCCACAACATGAGTCGAATTACGCCAGCACTTTTCCGAATTCGAGTCCGGGGACTCAAGTTTGAGTAGATTGCGTTGTTTTGCCCTAAGGTAGTTAACTGATCTCGATACATCGGATGAATCACGCACGTATATCGATAATCCCTATGATACAAATTAAAGCACTCGAAAAATGCTCAATTATACTCGAAGGCTTCATAAGTCTCCACTCGAATCTGCGATTCGACTAGACACTCGGGGGCTACTGACATGGGCATACCTACAGGTACTCGAGATCAGCATATACGGTCCAGCCCAGAAGAAGCCCATGACGTTGCTAAGGCCCATTCGAGATTCGGGAGACCTGGGAGGCTTCGACTCCTTTGCAGAACACGGCAAATACAAGATAGAAGTTTGAAGGGAAAACCCTAATATGTAACTGACTTGGCCTGCTATCCCTAGACCTAGCCTATCTATATAAAGGCTAAGAGGGGGCGACAAGGAGGATGTATACAACCCTAGTTTCCACACCATCGCCAGGTTACATCTGTGCACCCCTGTAACTTTCGACTCCTCGATAATTCCAAGAGCAGACAAGCAGGAGTAGGGACCTGTACGAGGCCTGAACCTGGGTAAACCTCGTGTCACCTGTGTGCTTGTTTGCTAGCCGATCGATGCCTCCAGTGCTCCTGATGACCCACATGTATAGGGGGTGTATCGTAGTATTTTCGATAAGTAAGAGTGTCGAACCCAACGAGGAGCAGAAGGTGTTGGCTAGTGGTATGATTCAGGAATTCTCTGCAAATACTTAGCAAATGGATTTTTAGGGTTTTTTGATAAAGCAAGTAAACAAAGTATGAATAAACAAAAGACAGTAAGAATGAATGTAGCAAGTGGCCCAATCCTTTATGCAGCAAAGGACAAGCCGGTTGTATTTCTATAGATGACCAAATGTTCTCAAGGACACATGGGAAGACTGTCAAGTGCTTTCGCTTCATATAGTCGATTAATCTTCTTTAGCTTGCTAAGTGTTGTGTGGGTGAACCTGTGCTAATGTACCGTCCCATCCAAGACTTAATACATACTTGTGATTAAACTCCCTTGCAAATATCCGTAAGTACAAGAAAGTAGTTAAGGTAAAACCTAACCACAACTTTAAACTCTAAGACCCTTATGTCCCTTGTGCAATGGTTTCCTAACGGGGGTTCAGGTTTCTGTCACTCCGGCAACCCCTATGATTAGTAGCCAAATACACAATGCATTCCCCTAGGCCCATATAGGTGAAGTGTCATGTAGTCGACGTTCACATGACACCACTAGAAGAAGTACACCACAACTTAAATAACAATCTATTGAATCTTTCTCAACGCAACTCCACTACTAACAACAAGACTTCTCCCATGTCCTCAAGAACAAAATGAACTACTCATAAGACATCATATGGATCATGATCAGAGATGGAATAATGATGTATAACAATCTGAACATAAATAATAATTCAATGGTTCACTCAATAGCATCAACTACAAAGAGTAATCAAAACCGGAAAAGTTTCCCCTATGAACTATAGCAAGATTCAACCAATTGTTACAACAATATGGAGATGGTGATGAGGGTGCCGATGGTGATGATGGTGGTGGTGATGATGATGATGATCCTGATGAAGTCCAGCTTGATGGTGGTGTTGATGGCGACAATCTCCCCTCTCCGGGAAGGAATTCCCTGTAAATCTGCCTCGGAGAGATCTTCTATCTCGGTGTTTTCCTCCCGCAGATGGCGGAATCTTCTGTGGTCGCCCCCAAGTCTTAGGGTTTGGGAGGAAGATATCGCTAGAGGAGAGAGTGGGCGGGGTGGCCACACCACTCCTGGCGGCCTAGGCCTGCCCGCGCCATGGGGTGGTGTGGGCCCCCTATGGCCCACCTCCACTCCATCTTCTGGCATCTTGAGTCTTCTGGAAAAATAGAATTTTCCGTATATTTTCCTGGATTTTCTGATCTTCGCGAATTTTGCCTACAAACAACACCTTTTCCATCAGAATCCACATTGCGGTCCATGCTCCAAAAGTCATCAACCATGCAAAAATAGATGAAATAACATTAAGTATCACCTCTCAATACGAAATATATCAATGAATAATAATGAATTAAGACATAGAATAGTGATGCAAAATGGACGTATCAACTCCCCCCAAGCTTAGACTTCGCTTGTCCCCAAGCGAAACTGAGCTCAATAAACATGACCTCAAGTTTATGGAGTGAAGAGTCGATAAAAGAATACGGACAAGAAGCATCACATTCATCAAATACATAGATCATAATAGAAGACAACTCACTATTATACAACTCAACTTGTAATGAGTAAAGGAAACACAATAAAGATACATAGAGTAAATCATCATTTGTGATGGCAAACTTAGCTCTTGGTCGAAGGATAGTTGATAATTTGCTGGAGTTCACAAATAGCTGGTTTTTCAATGAAAGCTTTCAAAGTAGTAAACATCAAGATAAGAGCAATGCCCAAAGCAAGGAACATAAGAAACATGATTGAATAAATCATCATATGAATGAATGAAACACAACAACTCAAAATACTTGCTGAGATAGAAGGGAATAGGTTTACTGACTCAACTACAAAGTAAAAAAAAGGCCCTTCGCAGAGGGAATCAGGGATTGCAAGTCTCATAAAGAGCTCCCAAAAATTATGATACTTACTAGCTTTCAGCTCTCATTGCCCCTATCATAGGCATCTTTAAGTGATTAAGGTTAAAGTGACACAACTAAGAGGATATGCTTGACAAGTTATAAGTTGAAATCTCATGGCCCTTACTTATGAGTACCGATCCTCATGCTACTCAACTTCAGTCACGAGCAAGCTCTTGTCATTGTAAATACATGCGTATCATTGAGAACCGCCAACGGGGTACCCCTTGCACATGACACAGGAGCTATCCCATAATCAAAATGACAAGGCAAGCAGACAGTGAGCATCTCAGCAATCTTTTTATTTGCTATTTGCATAGGTTTTTATTGAGGATGCTTCATAGAATGCTCACTATAGTTATGCTGCAAGTTTCCACCATGATTAGGCATGGCTTAGGCTAGCGGCCCAGGCGTTTCTCTAAGACACATATAAACTCCATGATCTTACAAGTTCCACTTTTATTTCACACCGCCGGGATCCATAAGCAAAAGAACATGATACCAACTAGGTACAAGTACCAATGAAGTGTTGAAAGCGGTCCCCATGATACATGGTTATTAACTTCAACTCATAAAGCGCAAGCATATCATAACAAAGAAGGACCCAATGGTTCAAGTTTATTAAATGCAAGAAAATAAAGTGTGGCATCAAGTTCGTGAGAGCTTTAATCACTAATTTTCACATAACAAGTTTAATTTGGGAGGTAGACAAAACATGAATTTACTTGGAACAGCAATAATGCTAATAGGTAGGTAAGGTGGACACAAATGGCAAAGGTTTTGGTTTAAAGGAGGTGGATGCACGAGAAGAATTCCCTCTCAGTACAGGTTTTTGGCTAGCAAGGCTGGGTAGCAAGTATAAGAGTTGAAGGAAACAAACAAACATACAAGTGATAAAGACAAACATGCAATCTTCCTTGGAAGCACAAACGATCTTAACTAGAGAATACTAGACTTATGAGCAAATCAAGAAAGAAAGATGATGAAATTATTTTTCTCTAGAGTACTTCTATCTTTTTCTTTTCAACTCTCAAAAAGGTGTTGCTACTGACCGAGCCAGGTTTGCCAAAACCAACTAAATTAACTCAATGATCCCAAAGTGCTACCAATACTAACAACAAGATCAATCATATAACCATGAATTGAAAACTAACATAAGCTATTACAAAAGAGTGAATGAAAGAACTTCTCATTAATATTCCATAACGAAAACTCACACCAAGGGATACATATCTAATGAGAGAGGGGACACTTCCATAATGCAAACCATACTACAAAGTAACTCCTCTATTCATGATATGACTCTACTGATAAGGTAAAAAGATAGAAGATAGTGATATGATACCACGACACTCCCCCAAGCTTGGAACAAACCAAGGGGATGCCAAACCTGATGATGAATTACTCCTTCGGTGGTGGTGGTATCCTCTCGATGAGCTCTTTGATAAGTTTCCCCAAGTCCTCAATCTCAAAGGTGAGATTACGATTAAGCTGCGAGTTTTGCTCAATGCGGCTCATGATCATGTCGGGTTGAGAATTCCAGCTCTTGTTATTCTTTCCCCACTCTTCCTCCTTGAAGTCTTCTTTTCCTGCATGGCTAGAACGAGGCAAATCCCAATTGGAGGGTAATTTCTCCTGGGGCATATTCTGGTATTGATGCTCATGGATAAGGGTATGGAAAGGATTCTTGGTGCATGGAGGAAGTGACCAGGGATCTGAACGGTGATGAGGAGGCTTTCCTCCAATTGTCGTAGTCCTGGCAGGGTTTGCCACCACTCCAATGCTTGCAATGGTATTGTCGGTGTGCTTTGCCTCCTCTTCATCTTCACTCTTGATCTCCTTCTCCTTCCCGGGGTCTTGGAGGTCTTCCTGAACGGTATACTTGTTCAATGATGAACGGTATACTTGTTCAATGATGAAAGGTCCTTCCCATTTTGATAGTAGCTTACCTGCAAAAAATCTGAGACGAGACCTATACAATAGAACTTTCTCACCAACATGAAATTCTCTCTTAAGTATTCGCTTGTCGTGCCATCTTTTAACTTTTTCTTTAAAGAGCCTAGCATTCTCATAGGCTTCACTCCTCCATTCATCTAAAGAGATTAAGTCAAAAAGTCTTTTCTCACCAACTAGCTTACAATCTCTATTTAGTTCTTTCACTGCCCAGTAATCTTTGTGTTCTAATTCTAAGGGTAAGTGGCAAGCTTTCCCATAAACCATTTTATAAGGAGACATTCCCATGGGATTCTTATAAGCAGTTCTATAAGCCTATAAAGCATCATTCAGCTTCTTAGCCCAGTTTTTTCTAGACCTATTAACAGTCTTTTGCAAGATAGATTTAATTTCTCTATTTGATAACTCTACTTGCCCGCTAGTTTGGGGGTGATAAGCTGAAGCAATTCTATGATTAACATCATACTTAGCAAGGGTCTTCCTAAAACCGCCATGAATGAAATGAGAACCCCCATCAGTCATGAGATACCTAGGCACTCGAAACCTAGGAAAGATAACATCCTTAAGCATTTTTAGAGAGGTTCCCCATCAGCACTTTTCGTAGGAATGGATTCTACCCACTTAGTAACATAATCAACAGCAACAAGAATATGAGGGTAAACCTTCGAAGGAGGGAAAGGCCCCATAAAGTTGAATCCCCAACAATCAAAAGGTTCAATAACTAGAGAGTAATTCATAGGCATTTCATTGCGTCTAGAAATATTACCAACACGTTGACATTCATCACAAGATAAAACAAATTTTCTTGCATCTTTAAAAAGGGTAGGCCAGTAGAAACCTGATTGTAGTACCTTTTGTGCAGTTCTATCTCCTGCATGATGTCCTCCATAGGCGCTCCCGTGACATTTACGCAATATCTCTTTTTGTTCATACTCTTTAACACATCTTCGCATAATACCATCAACCCCTTCTTTGTATAAGTGTGGGTCATCCCAAAAATAATGCCTCAAATCATAAAAGAACTTTCTTCTTTGCTGAGTTGTAAAAGTTGGAGGCAAATACTTGGAGACAATAAAGTTAGCATAGTTAGCATACCAAGGGCTTCCTCGCGAGTTCACCCCTACTGCGGCTAATTGCTCATTTGGAAAACTATCATTAACAGGCATAGGATCAAAAGAGATGTTTTCCAAGTGAGATAAATTATCAGCTACAGGATTTTCAACACCCTTTCTATCTACTATATGTAGATCAAACTCTTGTAAAAGTAGTACCCATCTAATAAGCCTAGGCTTAGCGTCCTTCTTTGTCATAAGATATTTAATAGCTGCATGATCAGTATGAATAGTTACTTTTGAGTCCACAATATAGGGCCTAAACTTATCACAAGCAAAAACAACAGCTAGAAATTCCTTTTCAGTAGTAGCATAGTTCCTTTGAGCAGCGTCTAAAGTCTTACTAGCATAGAGGATAACATTTAGCTTTTTATCAATACGTTGCCCAAGGACAGCACCTACAGCAAAATCACTAGCATCACACATTATTTCAAAGGGTAAACTCCAATCAGGTGGTTGAACAATAGGAGCTGTAGTTAAAGCCTTCTTAAGAGTTTCAAAAGCTTCCTTACAATCATCATCAAAAACGAAAGGTACCTCTTTTTGAAGAAGAATAGTAAGGGGTTTTGATATCCTAGAAAAGTCTTTAATAAACCTTCTATAGAAACCAGCATGACCAAGGATACTATGAATACCTTTGATGTCTCTTGGGCAGGGCATCTTCTCAATTGCCTCAACCTTAGCTATATCAACTTCTATGCCTCTTTCAGAAACTTTATGCCCAAGAACAATCCCTTCGTTAACCATGAAGTGGCATTTCTCCCAATTAAGAACAAGATTAGTTTCTTCACAACTCTGCAAAACTTTATCAAGGTTGTGCAGACAATTATCAAAAGAAGTTCCGTAGACAGAAAAGTCATCCATGAACACTTCTACAATTTCCTCACAAAAGCCATGAAAGATAGCAGACATGCACCTTTGGAAAGTAGCAGGAGCATTACATAAACCAAAAGGCATACGTCTATAAGCATAAGTTCCATAAGGGCAAGTAAAGGTAGTTTTTTCTTGGTCTTGTTGTTTAACAGCAATTTGAGAGAAACCAGAATAACCATCAAGAAAACAAAAATGGGTCTTTTTAGACAATCTTTCCAACATTTGATCAATAAAAGGAAGCGGGTAATGGTCTTTCTTAGTAACTTTATTGACTTTCCTAAAGTCGATGCACATCCTATAGCCTACTACTATTATTTGAGGAATAAGCTCATCGTTATCATTAGGGACAACGGTAATACCTCCCTTTTTAGGAACACAATGAACAAGACTAACCCATTCACTGTCAGCAATAGGGTAAATAATACCAGCATCAAGGAGTTTCAATACCTCATTCCTTACCACTTCCTTCATCTTAGGATTTAAACGTCGTTGGTGCTCCACTACTGGCTTTGCATCTGGTTCTATGTTGATAGAATGCTGACATATAGTAGGTGAAATCCCTTTCAAATCATCCAGAGTATAGCCCATAGGTCCTCGGTGTTTCTTCAAAACTTCCAATAATCTTTCTTCTTCCTCCCCTGAAAGTTTAGCGCTAATAATAACAGGGTATATATTTTTATCATCAATAAAAGCATATTTAAGATCATCAGGGAGAGGTTTTAGATCGAAGACCGGATCCTTTTTAGGTGGCATCGTGGTACCCAAGTCTTCTCTGGACATGGGTGCTTAAGCATCCTTTGGTTGATCACGGAGAATCATGTCAATCTCATTTCTTTATTCCATGAAGATTTCACTTTCATGTTCCTCCATAAATTGCTGCAAAGCATTGTTAGGAGCAAGAGAAATAGAAGCAAGTTGTTCAACCCTAAAATCCTCATTATGGGTTTCCTCTTCGGAAGGTTCTTTAGCAAATTTCAAAAAATTAAACTCATAGGATTCCCCATCAAACTTAGTCAAGATTTTCTCCCTCTTGTAATCAATAATAGCACCACAAGTACTCAAGAAAGGTCTACCAAAAATGATAGGATAAGTTTTACTAGCGGCTGAACCAAGTACTAGAAAATCAGCAGGGTACTTAATCTTACCACAAAGAACTTCCACGTCTCGAACAATACCAATTGGAGAGATGGTCTCTCTATTAGCAAGGTGAATAACCACATCAATCTCCTCCAACTCGCAAGGACTGATTTCATGCATAATTTCTCTATAAAGCTCATAAGGAATAGCACTGGAACTTGCACCAATATCACATAAACCATAATAGCAATGATCACCAATTCTAACAGAAAGCACAGGAACACTAGCCTTTTTAGTTCAATTAGGATGTGAAACAATATTAGAAGCATCCTCACAAAAGACTATGTGCCCGTCTTCTACGCTTTTAGTGACAAGGTCTTTCACAATTGCTACCACAGGTTCAATGTTTATTTGTTCATCAGGTTTTACAGTTCTTTTTTCACTTTTGGTGATTACATTAGTTATCATAGGATGGTCCTTTACCTTTTCGGGAAAGGGAATCTTCTCGATATAAGGCTCGGGTAAGATGGGATCAATAATGCAATACTCACCACTTCCAATAGGAGCATAGTCTACAATATCTTTGTAAGGTGCATGGTACTTGTTCCATCCCCTTTTTGGAATTTCGATATAGGAAGCAAAATCTCTAAAGAAATTCGTAATAACTTGCAAATCAAGACCATAAAGATTACTAATATTTTGAAAGTCATCAGTTCCCATAAAATATTCAATGCATTCATAATCATGATTTATACCTGACTTTCTACCTTTGTCATTCTCCCAAGCTTCAGCATTGTCTTGAATACGATCTAGAAGGTCCCATTTAACTTCTTCTTCCATGCGAGTGAATGATCCATCACAAGAAGCATCCAATAAATCCTTGTCATGTAGAGGGAGCCTTTCATAAAAGTTATTGATAATAATATTGTTGGGGAGCTCATGAATGGGACATTTGAGCATTAGTAACTTCAATCTCCCCCAAGCTTGAGCTGTACTCTCTCCATGAAGAGGCCAAAAGTTGTATATTTGATTCCAATCTTTATGAATCTCACTAGGAGGATAAAACTTTGAATAAAAGAGAGGCACTATTTCCTCCCATTCCAGAGCTTGACCATTCTTCAGCAGCTTATACTAGTCCTCAGCTCTTCCTTTCAGTGATAATGAGAATAACTTCTTCTTAACTTGATCTGTAGTAATACCTGCACACTTGAACAACCTGCATAATTCGTGTATAAAGAGTAAATGATCACCGGGATGGACAGTTCCATCCCCAACATAGTAGTTATCCATAACACGATCAATAATTCTTGTAGGTATTTTGAAAACATCTTTCTCAGCAGGTGGTGGCTTATCTACTACCTTAGCAGTGGTAGTAGCATTACCAAATAAGAAACTCAGCGATTTATCCATAACGAAATTAAAGCAACTAGCAGAAGTAAACAATACTCACAGTAGAAGTTTCCTTTACCAGTTCCACTCTCCAATAGCGCTTCACTCCCTGGCAACGGCGCCAGAAAATAGTCTTGATGACCCACAAGTATAGGGGGTGTATCGTAGTATTTTCGATAAGTAAGAGTGTCGAACCCAACGAGGAGCAGAAGGTGCTGGCTAGTGGTATGATTCAGGAATTCTCTGCAAATACTTAGCAAACGGATTTTTAGGGGTTTTTGATAAAGCAAGTAAACAAAGTATGAATAAACAAAAGACAGTAAGAATGAATGCAGCAAGTGGCCCAATCCTTTATGCAGCAAAGGACAAGCCGGTTGTATTTCTATAGATGACCAAACGTTCTCGAGGACACATGGGAAGACTGTCAAGTGCTTTCGCTTCATATAGTCGATTAATCTTCTTTAGCTTGCTAAGTGTTGTGTGGGTGAACCTGTGCTAATGTACCGTCCCATCCAAGACTTAATACATACTTGTGATTAAACCCCCTTGCAAACATCCGTAAGTACAAGAAAGTAATTAAGGTAAAACCTAACCACAACTTTAAACTCTAAGACCCTTACGTCCCTTGTGCAATGGTTTCCTAACGGGGGTTCAGGTTTCTGTCACTCCGGCAACCCCTACGATTAGTAGCCAAATACACAATGCAATCCCCTAGGCCCATATAGGTGAAGTGTCATGTAGTCGACGTTCACATGACACCACTAGAAGAAGTACACCACAACTTAAATAACAATCTATTGAATCTTTCTCAACGCAACTCCACTACTAACAACAAGACTTCTCCCATGTCCTCAAGAACAAAACGAACTACTCACAAGACATCATATGGATCATGATCAGAGATGGAATAATGATGTATAACAATCTGAACATAAACAATAATTCAATGGTTCACTCAATAGCATCAACTACAAAGAGTAATCAACACCGGGAAAGTTTCCCCTATGAACTATAGCAAGATTCAACCAATTGTTACAGCAACATGGAGATGGTGATGAGGGTGTTGATGGTGATGATGGTGGTGATGATGATGATGATGATGATGATCCCGATGAAGTCCAGCTTGATGGTGGTGTTGATGGCGACGATCTCCCCTCTCCAGGAAGGAATTCCCCCGACAGAAATCTGTCTGCCGGAGAGATCTTTCTATCTCGGTGTTTTCCACCCCGCAGAGGCAGCGGAATCTTTCTGTGGTTGCTCCCCAAGTCTTAGGGTTTCGGGAGGAAGATATACGCTAGAGGGGAGAGGCTGGAGTGGGCCAGGGTGGCCACACCACTCCCTGGCGTGGCCTAGGCCTGCCCGCGCCATGGGGTGGTGTGGCCCCCCTATGGCCCACCTCCACTCCATCTTCTGGCATCTTGAGTCTTCTGGAAAAATAGAATTTTCCGTATATTTTCCCGGATTTTCTGATCTTCGCGAATTTTGCCTCCAAACAACACCTTTTCCATCAGAATCCTAACTGCAGCGGTCCATGCTCCAAAAGTCATCAACCATGCAAAAATAGATGAAATAACATAAGTATCACCTCTCAATACGAAATATATCAATGAATAATAGTGAATTAAGACATAGAATAGTGATGCAAAATGGACGTATCAGCTCCCCACTTCCTCGAACCTAAGTCCATCTACAATGGGAATTGATGAGTTAACCCCTCGTCAGCGAGGGTCCACTAGAGGACCCAACTGAACGTGGCCCCACTTGTCAGCACATAACTGTTGGATATATGCCCAAGATGCAATAATAAAGTGGTTATTATTATATATTTGTGTTTATGATAAAAGCTTACATCCCATGCTATAATTCTATTAATAGGAAACACTAATACTTGTGTGTTTTGTAAACATAAAAGAGTCCCTAGTAAGCCTCTTGTTAAGCTAGCTTGTTGATTAATAGATGAACTTGGTTTCATGATCATGAACATTAGATCTTATTAATAGCAAGATTATATCATTAGGAGAATGATGTGATGGACACACACCCATAGTAAGCACAACATAAGATCAAGTCATTAAGTTCATTTTTCTACAAGCTTTCAAATAAATAGTAACCTAATCCTTCGACCATGAGATCATGTTAATCACCATCACCAGATGAGTGCTTTTATGACACCAAACACCACTTCATAACTGGGTGGTTATAAAGGTGGTATTAGGCATTCTGAAAGTATGTGTTGAAGCACATGGATCAAGAATGGGATTTGTCCATCCTAATGACGGATAGATATACTCTAGGCCCTCTCGGTGGAATGTCATCCAATTGGCTTGCAAGCATGTGACTAGGTCACAAGGGATGTCATATCACGGTACAAGTACAGATTACTTATTGGTAATAAGGTTGAACTAGGTATGGAGATACCGATGATCAAACCTCAGATAAATAGAGTATCACGCGACAAAGGGAATTGGTATCGTATGTTAATGGTTCTTTCGATCACGAAGTTATCATTGAATATATGGGAGCCATTATGGATCTCTGATACATAGCAAACGTATCTATAATTTTTGATGTTCCATGCTTGGTTTTATCCACTTTCTTGTGTTTTGTCCATACTTTGGAGTACTTTTCATATGATTTCTTGGACTAACCTATTAACAAGAGCCATAGTGCCAGCTGCCTGTTTTCTACTGTTTTTGGTTCTAGGAAAGTCAGAAAATGAATATTCTCGGAATTGGATAGGACAAAAACCAAAGTGCCTATTTTCCGGAAGTCATCAGATGCCAGAATACGAGACGGAGAAGGGATGGGGGCCGGCCACACCACCTGGCCAGCTGGCCAGGTGGTCTGGACGACCCCAGCACCCCCTCGGCCTCTCCTTCCGCCTATAAGATGCCCTCAGGATAAAAACCCTAAGGACCCGATCAAAAATCCACGAAAGAGTCTATAGCCGCCGTCATCTCCATCCCTAGATGGGGAGGGATCTGAAGCTCTTCCCGGCACCCTGCTGGAGAGGGGAATTCACCCTGGAGGCCTTCTTCATCACCATGCAAGCCTTCAGTGTGATGCGTGAGTAGTTCATCCTTGGACTACGGATCCATGTAGTAGCTAGATGGCTGGTTCTCCTCCTTTGTTCTTTCATGTTTAGATCTTGTGAGCTCCGTTCATGATCAAGATCATCTATTTGTAATTCTGCATGTTGTGTTTGCGGGGATCCGATGGATATTGAGATGCTATTTTAGATTGATTATTCATTCTATCATGTCTTTGTTATTTGTGATCTTGCATGCTTTACGTTGTTAGTAGCTATCTTGGCCAAGTAGATGCTAACAACTCCAAGAGTTAGTATTTATGCTCGATAGTGGGTTCATGCCTCTGGTAATCTGGGGAAGTGACAGAAATCTCTAAGGTACTAGATGTGATATTGCTACTAGGGAGAAAACAACAATACTTTGTTCATAGAACAATCATATTGTTTACTTTACACACAATTCATAAAGCAATAATCTGTTGCTTGCAACTTAATACTGGAGGGGGTTCGGATGATAACCTGAAGGTGGATTATTAGTCATAGATGCAGTTGGATGGCGGTCTATGTATAATGTTGTAATGCCCAATCAAGTTCCAAAGGAGTCAAGATGATTAGTATATGCATGTATTGCTTTCTCGATGTTTGTCAATTGCTCCGCTGTATTATGTTCACCCACCATCTTATCTATTTTAAGGAGAGCCACCTCTAGTGAACTACGGATCCCGGTCCTTTTCTTTTGCATACAATCTATAAACTGTTTACTGCTTTGTGTTTACTTTCTGCAAACTATTACTTCTTTCCATTCGATACGTTTAATCCTTTGTTTTCAGCAAAACACAGTGAGATTGACAACCTCATCGCAAGTTGGGGACAGAGTTCTGTGGTTGTGTTGTGCAGGTCTCCACGTTGCTACTAGCACCGATAGTGCGCCCTGCCAAGGCTCAGCTAGCAACACCTTTGGGGTGTTCCCTTCCTCCTACTGGTTCGATTAAACCTTGGTTTCATAACTGAGGGAAACTTGCTGCTGTGCTCATCATACCTTCCTCTTGGGGTTCCCCAATGAGCTTGTTAATACACGAGCCATCAAGCACTTTTCTGGCGTCGTTGCTAGGGAGTTAAGGACATCTTCACAAGGGGAGTCCCTCATAACCAATCTCTTTACTTTGTTATTTTTGTTTTTCTTAGTTTCTTTTTGCTTTGTTTGCTTGTTTTGTTATTAAAAATACAAAAAATTATTAAGTCTCCTTTAGTTGTTGCCCCTTCCTTAGCTCACCATGTTGATCCCTAAATTCACCCTGAAAGACCTTTCAATTGGTAGTGGTTCTATAATTGGGAAAGACAATATTGAAGAATTATTTAATCATGTTAGTAAACACGAGGATACTGAGGATAGATCCCTTGCAGAACTTGCCCCAAACTATGAGATTGCTGCAGCTTCTTTAATTCACATGTTAGAAGCTAGGTTTGTTAACATCAACCCCTTAGTGCAAGTAATGTTTCTTAAGCTTAAAGAAATTGAGGACCCTGAAAAGAGGGATTTTATTCTAAAAACTTTGTTTAAGGAGTTCTATGATGTTACCAAGGAAGTTAGGAAAGTTTTTGAACGTTTAAATATGCTAGGTTCATGTGTAGATGTTGTTGGTACACGAGAAAAGATGAACAAAACCGAACCTAATGAGGAGGAACCTAAGATACCAATACCCTTTAAGCTAGTAGCAATGCATGAAGCCATAGAAAAGAATCTTGATTGGATCATTCCTGAAAACCTGTTTGATGAAAGTAGTGAACCTAAGAGCACTGAGAGAGGATCCTCTAGAACTTATTTGGATGAGATACCTTGTCTTGTTGAAGATATTTCTGGTATTGATCTTAATGCTTCTTCATTTGAGAACACTTGATTCTTTCTTGCTTCTTATGCCTAACTTAAAGGCGTTAAAGAAAAGTACTTATTGGGAGATAACCCAAAAGTTTTAGATAAGTCTTGGAAGTTATTACTTCAGTAATAACCGATTCTTATGCTTTTTATTTGCTTTTTGTGCCAAGAGTAACCTCTAATGAGTGAGAAGTAATGATTGGGAAAGTTGCTGTCCCGAAACAGATTTCTGTGCTTCACCGTACAAATTCTTGTAAAATCTCCGGACGTCTTTTTGAGGCATGAATTTTTGTGCTTCTGCCCCAGGTTGTTATATAACTTTCATTAGTTCAACACTTTTTTATTTGAGCAATATAAGATCTTCTAAAAAATTCGTCTTTACCTGCTGGTCTGTTTTGACAGATTTCTGCCATTTTCTGCATTTGCTTCTTGTTGGTTCCTTTTTGAGTTCTTTTGGGGAATTGAGATTTTTGAGGGAAGTCCTATAGTAGCTAGTGTTATAATGGGAGTTTATTTGGTGTTATAACTGAACCTTAAGACTTATTTATCTTGAGTACACTAATGTTCCTAATAAAGATTGTGTGAAGTTTTGTATAAAGGAGAAATTTCAGGTGTATGGAAGGAATGAGTAATGAGATGAAGGATGGACTAAAGCTCAAGCTTGAGGATGCCACGCGTGTCACCCCAAGAAATATCCAAGAAGTACAAGCACCAAAGCTTGGGTATGCCCAAGGCATCCCCTCTTCATCAATAAAAATCCCAGGTTTCTTCCAAACGCTTCATTTTTATTGTTTCATGCACAGTTGGGTTGTTCTTGGAGCGTCTTCTTTTTTGTTTTTGTTTTGGTTTTTCGTTTGCTTTTGTTTTATTAGGTTTCTGAATAAATTGGTTGGACCCCCTCTTTGATATATTGGTTTGCAAATAGTTTGGTTTGGTTTGGAAAAGAGTATGAAAGTTCATGCTTATGTGCTAAAAAGAGCTCGTTTTTGACTGTGGCCTATGCTTTGTCATGCCATGCTTGATATTGTTTTGGCTTTATGCTTAGTATTCTTTGCTATAGCATGACCTGTTATAAACAATTGAGATTGCGTAATGTGCCTTGGATGAATCATGCGTTGTTTTAGCATATTAAAGCATAATATAGTGGTATTCTCCTTTGATGCTTTATTTGGGTTGACTTGGCGCATGATCACACCATGTTATGACTATACCAAGTCACTATAGCCTTTATGATCCTTTAGTTTTCAACTTGTAGTATCACTTTATGCTTTGATCAATGATGTTTTGTCGCTCTGTATGATTATGGCCATTATTGCTCTCTTAGTTTCTCGCTCCCAGTCTTTTGCTAGCCTCCACAACCAAGTATGAGTTCCACTCATGCATCCAACTCCCTAAACCAAGTTATTCCAAAGAGTCCACCATACCTACCTACTAGCTTATGCTATTCCAAGTAAATTCATGCTTTTGTTTACCTTCCAAATTAAACTTGTTATGAGAAAACTAGTGATTAAAGCTCTCACGAACTTGATGGCACACTTTACTTTTTTGCATCTAATAAACTTGAACTATTGGGTCCTTCTTTGTTGCGTATATGCTTGCGCTTTATAAGTTGAAATTAGCAGAACCATGTATCATGGGGAACGCTTTCAACATTGCACTTGTACTTGGTACCCCGTTGATATCATGTTCTTTTGCTTATGGATCCCGGCGGTGTGAAATAAAAGTGGAACTTGTAAGATCATGGAGTTTGTATGTGTGTTAGAGAAATTCCTGGGCCGCTAGCCTAAGCCATGCCTAATCATGGTGTAAACTTGCAGCATCACCATAATGAGCACTCTATGAAGCATCCTCAATAAAAACCTATGCAAATAGCAAATAAAAAGATTGCTGAGATGCTCATTGTCTGCCTGCCTTGTCATTTTGATTATGAGATAGCTCCTGTATCATGTGCAAGGGGTACCCCATTGGCGGTTCTTTATGATACATATGAACTTACAATGACAAGAGCTTACTTGTGACTAAAGTTGAGTAGCATGAGGTTCGGTCTTCATAAGTAAGGGGCATGAGATTTCGGTTTATAACTTGTCAAGCATATCCTCTTAGTTGTGTCACTTTAACCTTAATCACCTTCAAGATGCTTATGATAGGGGCAATGAGAGCTGAAAGCTATAAGTACCTCAATTTTTGGAAGCTCTTTATGAGACTTGAATCCCTACTTCCTTCTATGAAGGCCTTTCTTCCACTATTATATTGAGTCTCTGCCTTCTACCTTTATGCACCTACTTTGAGAGCATAGTGGCCATTCTTAGTTCTATGTGCATTGTCCCAAGACTAGTTGATTGATGCATAACTTGATATTGCTTGTTTTAAACTATTTGTATCTAGTCACTCTTATGAACTTTGAAGGTGTCCTATGCATTTATATTTGCTACTCTATGAGGGACAAGCTGAATACTATTATGCTATGTTTTCTTTATGTGTAACAAACAAATGTCTTACAAAGCATTGTTATTCATGAATCTTTTGTTTGTGCCTTTTCATGTTGCATCATAGTTTCTTTGTCTTATTGCTAGAACTTTGTCTTTCATGCTATGATTGAAGTACTATGATCCCAGCTTTGAATGTTTTACAAATACTTTGATCAAGTCTTTGATGGTGCATGTCACTTAAAAAATTATTCTTTCTTTTTATCACTTACCTATTCGAGGACGAGTAGGAGTTAAGCTTGGGGATGTTGATACATTGCAAATGTATCTATAATTTTTGATGTTCCATGCTTGGTTTTATCCACTTTCTTGTGTTTTGTCCACACTTTGGAGTACTTTTCATATGATTTCTTAGACTAACCTATTAACAAGAGCCATAGTGCCAGCTGCCTGTTTTCTACTGTTTTTGGTTCCAGGAAAGTCAGAAAATGAATATTCTCGGAATTGGACGGGACAAAAGCCAAAGTGCCTATTTTTTCGGAAGTCATCAGATGCAAGAATACGAGACAGAGAAGGGCTGGGGGTCGGCCACACCACCTGGCCGCGTGGCCAGGCCTGGCCCGCGCCAGGGGGTGGTCTAGCCGACCCCAGCACCCCCTCGGACTCTCCTTCCGCCTATAAGATGCCCTCGGGACGAAAACCCTAAGGACCTGATCAAAAATCCATGAAAGAGTCTGTAGCCGCTGTCATCTCCATCCCTAGATCGGGAGGGATCTGAAGCTCTTCCCGGCACCCTGCCGGAGAGGGGAATTCACCCTGGAGGCCTTCTTCATCACCATGCAAGCCTCCGGTGTGATGCGTGAGTAGTTCATCCTTGGACTACGGATCCATGTAGTAGCTAGATGGTTAGTTCTCCTCCTTTGTGCTTTCATGTTTAGATCTTGTGAGCTCCGTTCATGATCAAGATCATCTATTTGTAATTCTGCATGTTGTGTTTGCGGGGATCCGATGGATATTGAGATGCTATTTTAGATTGATTATTGATTCTATCATGTCTTTGTTATTTGTGATCTTGCATGCTTTCCATTGTTAGTATCTATCTTGGCCAAGTAGATGTTAGCAACTCCAAGAGTTAGTATTTATGCTCGATAGTGGGTTCATGCCTCTGGTAATCTGGGGAAGTGACAGAAATCTTTAATGTACTAGATGTGTTGTTGCTACTAGGGAGAAAACAACAATCCTTTGTTCATAGAACAATCGTATTGTTTACTTTACACGCAATTCATAAAGCAATAATCTGTTGCTTGCAACTTAATACTGGAGGGGGTTCGGATGATAACCTGAAGGTGGATATTAGTCATAGATGCAGTTGGATGGCGGTCTATGTATAATGTTGTAATGCCTAATCAAGTTCCAAAGGAGTCAAGATGATTAGTATATGCATGTATTTCTTTCTCGATGTTTTTCAATTGCCCCGCTGTAATTTGTTCACCCAGCATGTTATCTATCTTAAGGGGAGCCACCTCTAGTGAACTATGGATCCCGGTCCTTTTCTTTTACATACAATCTATAAACTGTTTACTGCTTTGTGTTTACTTTCTGCAAACTATTACTTCCTTCCATTCGATACGTTTAATCCTTTGTTTTTAGCAAAACACGGTGAGATTGACAACCTCATCGCAAGTTGGGGACAGAGTTCTGTGGTTGTGTTGTGCAGGTCTCCACGTTGCTACCAGCACCGGTAGTGCGCCCTGCCAAGGCTCAGCTAGCAACACCTTTGGGGTGTTTCCTGGCTCCTACTGGTTCGATTAAACCTTGGTTTCATAACTGAGGGAAACTTGCTGCTGTGCTCATCATACCTTCCTCTTGGGGTTCCCCAACGAGCTTGTTAATACACGAGCCATCAATCTGTAGGTCCCGCTATTGGTTATTGACCGGAGAGGTGTCTCGATCATGTCTGCATAGTTCACGAAGTGTAGGGTGACACACTTAAGGTTCGATGTTGTTTAAAGTAGATATGGAATATGAGTTGGAGAACGAATGTTGTTAAGAGTTTCGGATGGGATCCAGGACATCACAAGGAGGTTTGGAATAGTCCGAAGAATAAGATTCATATAATGGAAGTCATCTTCCAGGGTTTTGAAAAGTTTTTAGTTTTTTTACCAGATCTTCTAGAAGGTTCTAGAGGGCCACCGGTGGGCCCACCACCCTAGGAGTGGGTTCGTAGCATGGAAAACAAAAAATTTCTACCGCAAGAACGAACAAAACCCAGATCTAATCTAGATAAAAGCCAAGATCTAATCTATTAGACATGTGCAACGAGATAGATCTGTACTAACCCTTGTAGATCCGAAAGCGTTACGAGATCGGATCTCGTGGTTGATGTAGTCGCTCACTTGCTGATCTCAAGATCGAGTAGACGATCCTTCCGGCGCCGCGTTCCGGCAGTTCCTGATCGGTCACACACGCGAGTCGGCGCACCTTCTCCCGTTCTAGCGAGCAGAGAGGTAGTAGATCTCTCCACGGAATCCCAGCAGCTGACGGCGTGGTGGTGGTGGAGTAGAGAATTCTTGAGGCTTCGCCTAAGCCAGAGCAGAGGGAAGGAGGAGAGAGGCAACTTGAGATCTAGAGAATAGAAGGGGCAAGGGGGTTTGTGCCTCCACCCCTCTATTTAAAGGAGGGAGGCGCCATGGGGAGGTGGAGTCCTTGTAGGACTCCCCTCTCCCTTGGCCGGCGGATCAAGGAGGTGGGGGGAGAGTCCTACTCCCCCACGAATCCTTGTCTTACCCCACAAGGATTCCTTGATCCTTTCTTGGTTTTCAAGTAAACTCCAAGAAATCCTCTAGAACCTTCCGGAACATTCCGAAACCTTCTAGAATCCCCATACAAATACTCCGGAACATTTCCTAACTTATAAAATGATCCCCAAATATATGAATATTATTCCCCGGACAATTCCGGATCTCCTCGTGATGTCCCGGATCCAATCCGAGACTCCGAACAACATTCGGTCTCCAACGCACATTCCATATCTACTTAAAACAACTTCGAACCTTAAGTGTGTCACCCTACGGTTCATGAACATGTAGACATGATGGACACACATCTCCGATCAATAACCATCAGCGGGATCTGGAGATCCATAACGCCTCCCACATACTCAACGATGACTTCATGATCGATAGAACCATTAACATACGAAACCAATTCCCTTTGTCACGCGATACTCTACTTATCCGAGGTTTGATCGTCGGTATCTCCATACCTTGTTCTACCTCGTTACTGATAAGTACTCTTTACTCGTTCCATGATATGTCATCCCTTGTGACCTAGTCACATGCTTGCAAGCTAACTAGATGACATTCCACCGAGAGGGCCCAGAGCATATCTATCCGTCATATGGATGGACAAATCCCAATCTTGGTCCATCCGCTTCAACACATACTTTCAGAATACCCAATGACACTTTTATAACCACCCAGTTACGAAGCAGTGTTTGATGTCATCAAAGTATCCATCCGGTGATGGTGATTAACATAACCTCATGGTCGAAGGATTAGGTTACTATGCATTTGAAAGCTTGTAGCAAAACGAACTTAATGACTTGATCTTATGCTATGCTTACTATGGGTGTGTGTCCACCACATCATTCTCCTAATGATATGATCTTGTTATTAACGACATCCAATGTCCATGATCAGGAAACCATGACCATCCATTAATCAACAAGCTAGCTTAATAAGAGGCTTACTACGGACTCTTTTATGTTTACAAAACACACAAGTATTAATGTTTCCGGTTAATACAATTATAGCATGAGATGTAAACATTTATCATAAACATAAAGATATAATAATAACCACTTTATTATTGCCTCTTGGGCATATCTCCAAGAGTCTCCCACTTGCACTAGAGTCAATAATCTAGTTAAAAAACTTGTGCACTCAACACCTATGGCTTTTCTGGTGTTGTATAGACACTATTGCTAGTGGTAAACATAATCTTCGGATCTGACACTTCCAGGTCCGTGTGTATTTGCATTTCCTTGCGTCTCTACGCATTACTCATTCTCCAATGAGATGGCATTGTATAAATTTGGTCCTTCGGTGAGACCTTTAGTTCCTTGGGATTAAATCATGTTGATACAGTTGTCATACAATGTATCTTCATAGTATTATCCCGCTATGAACCACACCTAGTTTGATAACAAACTACTTGATGCAAATGCCCTCATTTGCTGCTACAATAACAGTCATATACTTAGCCTTTTGTTGTAGTATCTGTCACAATGCTTTAACTTTGGTACTCAACCAAATCCGTTATGGAACTTCCTTTCCATTACATTGTGCCACCCATAGTTTAAATTGAGCTAAACTTAATTTGTGACAAAACTAGTATCAATGCAACAAATTACAATGAACTATTTGTCATCACTATATAAATAATATATTCTTAGTTCTTCCAAAGATCATAGGAATATCCCTACTATTGTCCAATGATCATCTTATGAGTCATTCTGGTATATGCTCATAACATTTAGAGCATAGGACATATCTGGATGTGTACATCTCAAAGAATGATTGATCAAAATATTCTTGTGATTTCACCAAGTGTCAAAACACTTGAATCTCGTGTCAACACACTTGAATCTTGATTCAGTCCTTTCCGTGCTTCAAGAACCTTTCTTGTTGTTTCCATATTGAACTCATTCAACATCTTATCTATGTACATTTGGCAAAACCATATTAGCGCCTCAATCTATCCATATAGACATTGATGCCTAATTCTTGGGTTATGCCTAAGTCTTTCATCGAAATGAAATTCTTAACCTGTGTCAATAAAAGATACACCATTTCTAATCAACAATATGTCTTTCACATAATGTATTAGAAATATGTCTTAGCGCTCCCACTTAATTTCTTGCAAAATGCAAACATCTTCATCGTCTTTGATGAAATTAAACCTTTTAACGGTTTCATCACGGTGAAGATTCCAACTCCGCGATGCTCACTTCAACCATTGATGTTTTGCATACTCTTTTAGCATCCTTTGAATTAACAAAACCCTTTGGATCGTGTCATGTACACGTCCTAGGTAACCATTCTATTAGAAGAACTTGTTTTGTTTGTTCAACTACCATATACCAAAATATATGTAGTGGTTGCTACATTAATCCGTCCAGACTAAATATCGCTATGAAAGATCAAACCTTATCATTGTCGTAAACTCTTTCTGACATGTCGACTATTTCATAGATGTGAAACATCCATCTCTATTTATTTATAGATCCATATACGACTGTAAGGTCTTGCACCTTTCCAGAGGGTCTTTCAAATTCAAAGCTTGATTTCTCATGTATGGAATTATCACGGATTTTATGGCTTCAAGCCACTTAACGAAGTCAGGGCCCATCATTGATTATTTGCATGTAGTCGGTTCATCATTGTCAAACAACAATGATTTAACTCTCAAATCTTGGCATTTGATTACTTACCCGACCTACTTGGTTCAATAGGAACTTAGATCCCGTGACCACATCCTTTGAGGCACGTGAGCCATGAGCATTATTCTTGCCTCGGGACACTTACCGACGCTGTGCAACTCAGCACATATTAGCCAAGGTTCAACAACCTTGTCAAAGTTCTATTGTCCTCCCACTTAACTTTTCATCAAAAATTCCTTCTCAAGAAACTCGACATTCTAAGTGAGAAACACTTTTGTCTTCGGTGTTATGGAGGAATACCCAATGGTTATTCGAAATAACCTACAAAGACATGCTCATCCGACTTTGGTTGTAAACATTTTACTTATGCCTAGCATACCAAAAATTTAAGAAAGGACAACCTGGGTTTTATCCCAAACCATGACTTATATGGTGTCATTTCAACGGATCACGATGGAGCTCTTTTCAGTGTAAAAGCGGTAGTCACTAAAGCTTTAATCTTTAAAATATAATGGCAGTTTTATAAATGACACCTTTGATCTTACCATGTCAAACAAGGTTTCATTACATATCTTGAACACTCCATACTCCTATGGTGTTTTGGGAAATGCAAATCCATGGAACGAGTCCTCAGATCTTAGGTGTTTTGCTAAACTTGTAACTCAAACATCTTTATGATCCAATCATAAACTCTTTTTTTTTCTTGTTACAATAATTTTCCACTTCATCTTGAAAGTCTTTGAACATTTTCAAATGTTTCATACTTCTTCCTTATTTAGTAAGTATATACATATACTCACTCAAATCTTCGGAGAAAGCATATGAAGTTGAAATCCATCGCCCACGACTACACATAATGGACTATATACATCAATATGTACAAATTCCAATCAGTTAGTCGTCTGTTCCTCTTTTGGCCTACGAACGGAGTTTTAATTATCTCCAGGAAAGTATCACAAGCGTCATTTGATCAAAATCAAAGACTCCAAAAATCCATCAACATGGAGTTTCTTCATGTATCCCTAATATAATTTAAACGGTGATGTCACTTCACAAGTGATCTTTCAATCATTTGTCTTGCGACATTTTAGCATTAGTTTTATGGTCGTTATTTCTCCAACCAGACTTGTATATCATCCATCTATTATGGAATACGGTAATTATTTGAACAACCTTTTGTCGTCATAATACCTGATCAAAATAACAATTATTGAAACAAATCTTGAAGGTAAGCTTTGATGTTAAAGAGCAACACAACAACCCTTTGTTTGTTTTCGATGAACATCATCACATATTCTCTTGCTAGTTACTTAGGCCATTGCAGTTCATGAATTGTGTTGTCCTGTATGACACTTCATACCAACCAATTCGGTATCCAATACCACAGAACCACATTGTTTAACAACCAAGGAATACAGCCATAACATGTATCTTCTATATACCTAAGTTGGATATCTCCAATCTTTTATTTTCTGCCAAATATTTTATAGATTCTCTTTCAACAATTCCTTTTCTTTTAAAAGAATCTATCAACATCAATAGTGGTGTCATTCACATGACACATAGTACAAAGTGTGTATAGTCTAATACTAATACCTTTGTACTTGCACTTTGAAGTGGATCACCTTCATCAAATGTTTGGCATTCTTTCAAAATTCCATTCTTTAGTAATCTTTTAGTGTAGTAAACATTTTACTTACATCTTCTATTCATCCTTATCATGACAACTTTCATGATCAAGCTGCTATAGCTTATAAAGGTGAATTGCGAGTATAATGTTTCTTTTCCAAAACTTTTTGGAGGATTAGGACGACTAGCGTCTCCAACCTTCACAAATTCTCATCAAATATGAGGACATATACTCTATCATGTTGTAAACAACACATTGTTTTAGATATCGCAATACCTTTCACATATGATGGTTTCTGAAACATTGCTTTCAGCTCTTAGATAAACTTGATATTAAAAACAATCTTTTGAGTATCAAGAATCATGGAGGAAAACATGATACATTAGATACTAATACTGGAATTGTTACTCTTGATTTAATACTGTTTATTAAACTTCACAGAGTAAACGGAGTTTGCTGAAGGTTTACAACATGACTTTTAAACTTTAGATTGACACTCAAAACAATACGATACCAGTTTGTAAAGCAAATATCCAGAATTTCTATAGTTCCACTATCTCAACTATAACTAAGCGTAAGGTGGTGAACGGATGCCAATGACTACAACAAACTATGCAAATTCACTTTGATTGTGTTTATGATAAATTGAGTTTGACTAATCCAAATTACAAATGAACTCCCACTCAAAACAACATCCCTCGAGTTGTTTTAGTGATTACATGAACCAAATCCACTACACCAAGTCCGATCATCACGTGAGATGATGTAGCTTTAAAGGCGAACAATCAACATGTTCATCATATCATCCATATGACTCATGCTTTACCTTTCGATATTCCGTGTTCCGAGACCATGTCTGTACATGCTAGGCTCGTCAAGGTTAACCTTAGTATCCGCATGTGCAAATCTGGCTTGCACCTATCGTATGCACACGTAGAATCTATCACACCCGATCATCACGAGATGCTTCAAGCAGCGAGTCTTAGCAACGGTGCCTACTAAGGACGAACACTTTATTACTTGATATTTAGTGAGATGGATCATCTTATAATGCTACCGTCGCGATCTAAGCAATACAAGATGCATAAAGGATTAACATCACAGGAAATTCATAATTAGTGTGATATGATATGGCCCTTTCTTCTTATGCCTTTGATCTCCATCTCCAAAGCACGAACATGATCTCCATCATCACCAGCATTGCGTCAAGGTCAGTGGCGCCGCTTCATGGTTGTCCATCATCACTAGCAACTATTACAACTACTTGGAATAAAGCTATTACAAGATGTATAGACACGCAGGTCTTGACAGAATTAAAGACAACCATTAGGCTCCTGCTGGTTTCCATATTACAACAAGGATCATTGCATACATCAAATATAATCACAATCACATGATGGCCATATCACATCACAAAACCCCTGCAAAAACAAGTTAGACGCCTCTAATTTTCTTTGCATGTTTTACGTGGTTTGGGGCTTTCGAATAAGAACGGATCTTACCTACGAAACTGAACCACAACGTTGATACAAGTGCTATCTAGTGCAAAGTGTAGATTGGATCTATACTATGATGGGAGAGACAGACACCCGCAAAGCCACTTGTGCAATACGAGTTGCATGTCAACTGTGGAGCAAGTCTCATGTGCGATGACATCTAAGGTTAGCCCAAGCCGCTTCATCCCACCATACCGCAAGATGCAAAGTACACAAAGCAAAAGACGACACGAGCACCAACGCCCACAAAACCATTGTGTTCTACTCGTGCAACAGATCTACGCATAAACCTGGCTCTGATACCACTGATGGGTTCGTAGCATGGAAAACAAAAAATTTCTACCGCAAGAACAAACAAAACCCAGATCTAATCTAGATAAAAGCCAAGATCTAATCTATTAGACATGTCCAACGAGATAGATCTGTACTAACCCTTGTAGATCCGAAAGCGTTACGAGATCGGATCTCGTGGTTGATGTAGTCGATCACTTGCCGATCTCAAGATCGAGTAGATGATCCTTCCGGCGTGTTCAGCGGTGCTTCCATGATCGGTCACACGCATGGTCAGCAGACCTTCCTCTCCCTATTCCAGCGAGCAGCAGAGGTAGTAGATCTCTCCACGGAATCCCAGCAGCACGACGGCGTGGTGGTGGTGGTGGAGTAGAGGATTCTGCAGGGCTTTGCCTAAGTCAGAGCAGAGGGAAGGAGGAGGAGAGAGGCAACTTGAGATGTAGAGAATAGAAGGGGCAAGGGGGTTTGTGCCTCCACCCCTCTATTTAAAGGAGGGAGGCACCATAGGGAGGTGGGGTCCTTGTAGGACTCCCCTCTCCCTTGGCTGGCGGATCAAGGAGGTGGGGGGAGAGTCCTACTCCCCCACGAATCCTTTTCTTACCCCACAATGATTCCTTGATCCTTTCTTGGTTTTCAAGTAAACTCCAAGAAATCTTCTAGAACCTTCCGGAACATTCCGAAACCTTCTAGAATCCCCATACAAATACTCCGGAACATTTCCTAACTTATAAAATGATCCCCAAATATATGAATCTTATTCCCTAGACAATTCCGGATCTCCTCGTGATGTCCCGGATCCAATCCGAGACTCCGAACAACATTCGGTCTCCAACGCACATTCCATATCTACTTAAAAAAACTTCGAACCTTAAGTGTGTCACTCTACGGTTCGTGAACATGTAGACATGATGGAGACACATCTCCGATCAATAACCATCACGAGATCTGGAGATCCATAGCGGCTCCCACATACTCAACGATGACTCCGTGATCGATAGAACCATTAACATACGAAACCAATTCCCTTTGTCACACGATACTCTACTTATCCGAGGTTTGATCGTCGGTATCTCCATACCTTGTTCTACCTCGTTACTGATAAGTACTCTTTACTCGTTCCATCATATGTCATCCCTTGTGACCTAGTCACATGCTTGCAAGCTAACTAGATGTCATTCCACCGAGAGGGCCCAGAGCATATCTATCCGTCATATGGATGGACAAATCCCAATCTTGGTCCATGCGCTTCAACACATACTTTCAGAATATACAATGACACTTTTATAACCACCCAGTTATGAAGCAGTGTTTGATGTCATCAAAGTATCCATCCGGTGATGGTGATTAACATAACCTCATGGTCGAAGGATTAGGTTACTATGCATTTGAAAGCTTGTAGCAAAACAAACTTAATGACTTGATCTTATGCTATGCTTACTATGGGTGTGTGTCCATCACATCATTCTCCTAATGATATGATCTTATTATTAACGACATCCAATGTCCATGATCAGGAAACCATGATCATCCATTAATCAACAAGCTAGCTTAACAAGAGGCTTACTAGGGACTCTTTTATGTTTACAAAACACACAAGTATTAATGTTTCCGGTTAATACAATTATAGCATGGGATGTAAACATTTATCATAAACATAAAGATATAATAATAACCACTTTATTATTGCCTCTTGGGCATATCTCCAACACACATGGGCTGAGGCAATGTTGCGGGGGGTCATGGGCCATCATCACTAGGCCCAAGAAGCCCAGCCTACCAGCCCCAAGGGATAAGATCAAAATCCCGAAATAATAGGGGATAAGACTTGGGAGGAAGGAAACTTGCCCCCTCCCCATGCGCCAGCCCTAGGAGGTGGAGGGAAAAGGGGGAGCCCTAGGCGCACCTTCTCTCTATAAATAGAGGGGAGGGGTGGCCACCCCCTTGCCCCACTACCAACCCTAGCCACCACTTCTCCTCCCTCCTCCTTCTTCCTACTTCGGCTTAGGAGAAGCCCTGCAGGAATTCTCCTCCACCACCACCACCATGCCGTCGGGCTGCTAGGATTCCGAGGGGATATACTACCTCTGCTTCCCGCTAGAACAGGGAGAGGAAGGTCTTTCATCGACTCCGTATGTGTGACCGAGTGCGGAAGCACTGTCGGAACACGGCGCCGGGAGGATCGTCAACACGATCTTGAGATCGGCAAGTGATCGACTACATCAACCACGAGATCTGATACTGTTAACACTTTGGATCTTTGAGGGTTAGTTCTCATCTATATCGTTGCACCTATCTCGTAGATTAGATCTTGGCTTTTCCATAGATTGGATCTTGGTTTTGTGTGTTCTCGTGGTAGATTTTTTTTGTTTTACCTGCTATGAACCCTATAGTGGTATCAGAGCCGTGTCTATGTGTAGATCTATTGCGCAAATAGAACACAATGGTTTTGTGGGCGTTGATGCTTTTGTTGTCATTTTCTTTTTGTGTACTTTGCATCTTGCGGGATGGTGGGATGAAGCGGCCCGGCTAACCTTACATGTTAGCGCACATGAGACTTGCTCCACGCTTGACATGCAACTTGCATTGCACAAGTGGCTTTGCGGGTGTCTATCTCGATCTCCCACCATAGTTAAGATCCAATTTACAACCTGCACTTGACAACACTTGTATCAGCGTTGTGGTTCTTGTTCATAGGTAAGAACGGTTCTTATTCGAAAGCCCCAAGCCACGTAAAATATGCAAAGAAAATCAGAGGCGTCTAACTTGTTTTTGCAGGGGCATGTGATGTGATATGGCCATGTTGAGATTATGATTATATTTGATGTATGAGATGATCTTTATTGTAATATGGCAACAACAGGGGCCTAATGGTTGTCTTTAAATTTGTTAAGACCTGCGTGTCTATTCATCATGTAATAGCTTTATGCCAAGTAGTTGTAGTAGTTGCTATTAGTGATGGACAACCATGAAGCGACGCCACTAACTTTGATGCCATGCTGGTGATGATGGAGATCATGTCCGTGCTTTGGAGATGGAGATCAAAGGCACAAGAAGAAAGGCCATATCATATCACATATTATGAATTGCATGTGATGTTAATCCTTTATGCATCTTATATTGCTTAGATCGCGACGGTAGCACTATAAGCTGATCCCTCTCACTAAATATCAAGTAATACTGGTTCGGTTGCTCATATTTGTAACACAAAATAGGAACTGCAGAATAAAAAAAGACTAGCGAGAGACGAGGTGACGATGCGCGTTGGAAATGGCTCCAAGGTTGATGTGATCGCCGTCGGCATGCTCCCTCTTCGTCTACCTTCAGGATTAGTTTTAAATTTGAATAATTGTTATGTGGTGCCTGTGTTAAGCATGAACATTATATATGGATCTTGTTTATTGCGAGACGGTTATTCGTTTAAGTCTGAGAATAATGGTTGTTCGATTTATATGAGTAATATCCTTTATGGTCATGCACCTGAGATGAATGGTTTATTCTTATTGAATCTCGATAGTAGTGATACACATGTTCATAACATAGATGCTAAATGAATAAAATTGAATGACAATTCCACATACATGTGGCACTGTCGTCTTGGTCACATTGGAGTGAAACACATGAAGAAACTCCATACCGATGGACTTCTTCAATCACTTGATTTGGAATCACTTGAAAAATGCGAAGCATGTCTAATGGGAAAAATGACTAAGACTCCATTCTCTAGGATAATGGAGCAAGCTATAGTCTTATTGGAAATAATACATACCGATGTGTGCGGTACAATGAGTGTAGCGTCACGTGGTGGATATCGGTATGTTCTTACTTTCATGGATGACTTGAGTAGATATGGGTATATCTACTTCATGAAGGATAAATCCAAAACTTTTGAGATGTTTAAGGAATTTCAAAGTGAAGTAGAAAATCAACGTAACAAGAAGATTAAGTTTCTGCGTTATGATCGCAGAGGTGAATATCTCAGTTACGAGTTTGGCATGCATTTAAAGAAATGCGGAATACTTTCACAATTGACACTACCAGGAACACCACAGCGTAATGGTGTGTCTGAACATCGTAATCGAACTCTCTTTGATATGTTCCAGTCTATGATGTCTCTTATAGATTTACCGTTATTGTTTTGGGGTTATGCATTAGAGAAAATTGCATTCACTTTAAATAGGGCACCATCTAAATCCGTTGAATTGACACTGTACGAATTATGGTTTGGTAAGAAACCTAAGTTGTAGTTCCTTAAAGTTTGGGGCTGCGAAGCTTATGTAAAGAAGTTACAACCCGACAAGCTTGAACCAAAGCAAAAAAATGCGTCTTCATAGGATACCCTAAAGAAACAACTGGGTATACCTTCTATCATAGATCCGAAGGCAAAGTTTTCGTTGCCAAGAATGGATCCTTTCTTGAAAAGGAGTTTCTCTCGGATTTGAGAGTAGCGCAACACTAGAAGATGTTTCTGTGCCGCCTGCACCAATAAGAGAGGAAGCTAATGATGATGATCATGAAACTTCGAATGAAGTTGCTGCTGATCCTCACAGGTCGACGAGGGTTTGTACCACTCCTGATTGGTATGACCCTGTCTTGAATGTCATGTTGGTGGACAACACCGACGACCCTGTGACGTATGAAGAAGAAATGATGAGCCCAGATTCCAACAAATGGCAAGAAGCCATGAAATCCGAAATTGGATCCATGTACGAAAACCAAGTATGGACTTTGGTGGACCTACCTGATGGCCGCAAGGCTGTCGAGAACAAATGGATTTTCAAAAAGAAAACAGATGCTGATGGTAATGTTACTATCTATAAAGCTCGACTTGTCACAAAAGGGTTCCAGCAAATTCAAGGAGTTAACTGTGATGAGACTTTCTCATCGGTAGTGAAGCTAAAGTTTGTGAGGATTCTGTTAGCAATCGCTACATTTTTCGACTATGAGATTTGGCAGATGGATGTCAAAATAGATTTCCTTAATGGTGACATTGAGGAAGAGTTGTATATGGTACAACCCATGGGTTTTGTCGATACTAAGGATGCTGACAAGGTATGCAAGCTTCAACGCTCCATTTATGGACTGAAGAAAGCATCCTAGAGCTGGAATCAATGTTTTGATAAGGTGATCAAAAACTTTGGCTTTATACAAACTTTTGGAGAAGCTTGTATTTACAAGAAAGTCTGTGGGAGCTCTGTATCATTCCTAATACTATATGTGGATGACATATTTTTGATTGGGAATGATATAGAACTTCTTGAAAGTGTCAAAGCCTATTTGAATAATAGTTTTTCAATGAAGGATCTTGGTGAAGCAGCATACATTTTAGGCATCAAGATTTATAGAGATAGATCAAGATGCTTAATAGCGCTTTCACAAAGTACATACCTAGACAAGGTTCTAAAGAGGTTTAGAATGGAAGAAAGCAAGAAAGGGTTCCTGTCCATGTTGCCAGGTAAGACCTTGAGTAAGACTCAAAGTCCAGCTATGCCTCAGCCATAGGTTTTTTCATGTATGCCATGCTATGTACGAGACCAGATATCGCACATGCTGTTAGTTTGACCAGCTGATACGTTGCTAACGTATCCATAATTTTTGAAGTTCCATGCTTGGTTTTATCTACTTTCTTATGTTTTGTGCACACTTTGGAGTACTTTTCATATGAATTCTTGGACTAACCTATTAACAAGAGCCACAGTGCCAGCTGCATGTTTTCTGCTATTTTTGGTTCCAGGAAAGTTAGAAAATGAGTATTCTCGGAATTGGACGGGACAAAAGCCAAAGTCGGTTTTTCACCAAGGGACACCAGGAGCCAGAATACGAGACGGAGAGGGGCTGGGGCCAGCCACCACTCGCAGCGTGGCGTGGCCTGGCCGCGCCAGGTGGTCTAGCCTGCACCCCCTCGGCCTCTCCTTTCGCCTATATATTGCCTCCGATACAGAAACCCTAAGTACCCGATCAAAATTCCACGAAAGAGTCTATAGACGTCGTCATCTCCATCCCTAGATCGGGAGGGATCTGAATCTCTTCCCGGCACCCTGCCGGAGAGGGGAATTCACCCTGGAGGCCTTCTTCATCATCATGCAAGCCTCCGGTGTGATCGTGAGTAGTTCATCCTTGGACTACGGGTCCATGTAGTAGCTAGATGGCTGGTTCTTCTCCTTTGTGCTATCATGTTTAGATCTTGTGAGCTCCGTTCATGATCAAGATCATCTATTTGTAATTCCTACATGTTGTGTTTGCGGGGATCCGATGGATATTGAGATGCTATTTCAGATTGATTATTGATTCTATCATGTCTTTGTTATTTGTGATCTTGCATGCTTTCCGTTGTTAGTATCTATCTTGGCAAAGTAGATGCTAGCAACTCCAAGAGTTAGCATTTATGCTCGATAGTGGGTTCATGCCTCTAGTAATCTAGGGAAGTGATAGAAATCTCTAAGGTACTAGATGTGCTGTTGCTACTAGGGAGAAAACAACAATCCTTTGTTCATAGAACAATCGTATTGTTTACTTTACACGCAATGTGTAATGCAATTATCCATTGCTTGCAACTTAATACTGAGGGGGTTCGGATGATAACCTGAAGGTGGATTATTAGTCATAGATGCAGTTGGATTACAGTCTATGTATAATGTTGTAATGGCCAATCAAGTCTCAAAGGAGTCAAGATGAGTAGTATATGCTTGTATGCTTTGTCGATGTTTGTCAATTGCCCCGTTGTAATTTGTTCACCCAACATGTCATCTATCTTAAGGAGAGCCACAACTAGTGAACTATGGACCCCGGTCCTTTCTTTTACCATCAATCTACAATCAACTGTTTACTGCTTTGTGTTTACTTTCTGCAAACTATTACTTTCTTCCACTCGATACGTTTAATCCTTTGTTTTCAGGAAAACCGGTGAGATTGATAACCTCATCGTAAGGTGGGGACAGAGTTCTGTGGTTGTGTTGTGCAGGTCTCCACGTTGCTGCTGGCGCCGGTAGTGCACCCTTCTAAAGACCAGCTAGCAACACCTTTGAGGTGTTTCCTTGATCCTACTGGATTGATAACCTTGGTTTCATAACTGAGGGAAACTTACTGCTATGCTGATCATACCTTCCTCTTGGGGTTCCCCAACGAGCTCGTTATTACATGAGTCAGCAAGTGATTTTCTGGCGCCGTTGCCGGGGAGTCAAGGACATCTTCACAAGGGGAGTCCCTCATAACCAATCTCTTTACTTTGTTGTTTTTGTTTTGCTTAGTTTACCTTTTGCTTTGTTTGCTTGTGTCTTTATAAAAAATACAAAAAAATTAGTTTACTAGTTTGCTTTCTTTATTAAAAACACAAAAAAATGACTACTCTTGAAAACACGAAGTTGTGTGACTTCACTAGCACCAACAACAATGATTTTATGAGCACACCTATTGCTCCACATGTTCCTGAAGCTACTTTCTTTGAAATAAAACCTGCTTTACTCAATCTTGTTATGAGAGAACAATTTTCTGGTATTGGTAATGAAGATGTTTCTTCTCATCTAAATAACTTTGTTGAACTTTGTGAGATGCAAAAGCATAGGGATATAGATGGATATATTATTAAGCTTAAATTGTTTCCTTTCTCTTTGAGAGGAAAAGCTAAAGAATGGTTGAATTCCTTAACTAGGAATAGTATTGATTCTTGGACTAAATGAAAAGATGCTTTCATTGGAAAATACTATCCTCCTGCTAAGATTATATCTATGAGAAGTGAAATAATGAAGTTTAAACAATCTGATAATGAACATGTTGCTCAAGATTGGGAAAGAATGAAATCTTTGGTAAAGAATTGTCCCACTCATGGACTGATTGCTTGGATGATTACCCAAACCTTTTATGCAGGATTAAACTATTCTTCAAGAAATCTATTGGATTCTGCTGCTGGAGGTACCTTTATGACCATTACTTTGGGTGCTACAACAAAGCTTCTGGATAATATGATGGTTAACTATTCTGAATGGCATACTGAGAGAGCTCCACAAGGTAAGAAGGTAAATTCTGTTGAAGAAACCTCCTCCTTGAGTGATAAAATTGATGTTATTATGTCTATGCTTGTTAATGGGAAAGCCCATATTGATCCAAATAATGTTCCTTTAGCCTCTTTGGTTGCTCAAGAAGAGCAAGTTGATGTGAACTTTATAAGGAATAATAATTTTAGCAATAATGCCTACAGGAATAATTTTGGTAACAACAATTATAAACCATATCCTCCCAACAATGGTAATGCATATGGAAATTCCTCCAACAATAATAGGAGTGCTTCCTCTCAACTTGAAGTTATGCTTAAAGACTTTATTAGTAAACAAACCGCTTTCAATAAAACTATTGAGGAAAAACTTTCTAATGCTGAAAGAAATTTAGCATCTTTGGCTGAAGATCAATCTTCTTTGTATAAAATGGTTACTAAACCTGAAAATAATGATAATCCCTTTGCTGCCACTAATGCCATACAAGTTAGAATTGATGAAAATGTTAGACAATTAGCTGAGTTGCATGCTAAGTGGGAAAGAGAAGATGAAATTGTTAGAAACATTAGTGTTTATACTATCACTACCACTAGTGTTGAGGCTGGTAATAGCTCTACTACTTTAGATGATAATTATGATTTTGATCTTGATGGTTGCAACATCTCTGAAGTTATTAAGTTCCTACAAAAGCTTGCTAAAAGTCCTAATGCTAGTGCTATGAATATGGCCTTTACAAAACACATTACTGATGCTCTCGTAAAGATTAAAGAAGAAAAGATGAAACATAAAGCTTCTATTCCTATAAAACAAGAAGATGGTTGGGAACCCATCATCATATGAAAGTGAATGATTTTGATTTCAAAGCTTTATGTGATCTTGATAGTAGTGTTTCTATTATGCCTAGAAAGATTTATGATATGCTTGATTTGCCACCACTTGAAGATTGTTATTTGAATGTCCCACTTGATGATAATGCTAAAAAGAAACTCATGGGGAGTATTAATGATGTTCTTATTATGGTTAACAATGCCTATGTCCTTGTTGATTTCTATGTTTTGGATGTTGAATGCAATGCTTCTTGTCCTATTACTTTAGGAAGACCTTTTCTTAGAACTGTTGGTGCCATTATTGATATGAAAGAAGGCACCATTAAATATCAACTCCCACTCAAGAAAGGTATATAACACTTCCCTAAGAAGAGAGAGAAGATTTCTTTTGCCTCTCCTATGAAAACAAAATTTGCTCTTAATGCTTCTTCATTTGAGAACACTTGATTCTTTTTCTTGCTTCTTATGCCTAACTTAAAGGCGTTAAAGAAAAGTACTTATTGGGAGATAACCCAAAAGTTTTAGATGAGTCTTGGAAGTTATTACTTCATTAATAACCGCTCCTTATCCTTTTTATTTGCTTTTTGTTCCAAGAGTAACCTCTAATGAGAGAGAAGTAATTATTGGGAAAGTTGTTGTCCTAAAACAGATTTTTATGCTTCACCGTAAAAATTTGTGTAAAATCTCTGTACGTCTCCTTGAGGCATGAATTTTTGTGCTCTTCCCCAGGTTGTTATATAACTTTCGTTAGTTCAATACTTTTCGATTTGAGTAACAGAAGGTCTTTGAAAAAATTCGTCTTTACCTACTGGTCTGTTTTGACAGATTTCTGCCATTATTTGCATTTCCTTCTTGTTGGTTCCTTTTTTGAGTTCTTTTGGGGAATTGAGATTTTTGAGGGAAGTTCTACAGTAGCTTTTGTTTTAATGGAAGTTTTATTGGTATTGTAACTGAACCTAAAGACTTATTATCTTGAGTGCACTAATGTTGCTAATAAAGATTGTGTGAAGTTTTGTATGAAGGAAAAATTTCATGTGTATGGAAGGAATGAGTAATGAGATAAAGGATGGACTAAAGGTCAAGCTTGGGGATGCCACACGTGTCACCCCAAGAAATATCCAAGAAGTACAAGCGTCAAAGCTTGGGGATGCCCAAGGCATCCCCTTCTTCACCAATAAAAATCCTAGGTTTCTTCCAAACACTTCATTTTTATTATTTTATGCATAGTTGTGTTGTTCTTGGAGCGTCTTCTTTTTCGTTTTCATTTTGGTTTTTCGTTTGCTTGGTTTGCTTAGTTTGCTGAATAAATTGGTTGGACCCCCTCTTTCATACATTGGTTTTCAAATAGTTTGGTTTGGATTGGAAAAGAGTAGGAAAGTTCATGCTTAAGTGGTAAAGGGAGCTTGTTTTTGACTGTGGCCCATGCTTTGTCATGCCATGCTTGATATTGTTTTGGCTTTAGCCTTAGTATTCTTTGCTGTAGCATGACATGTTATAAACATTTGAGATTGCTTAATGTGCCTTGGAAAAATCATGCGTTGTTTTAGCATATTAAAGCATAGTATTGTGGTATTCTCCTTTGATTTTTTATTTGGGTTCACTTGGCGCATGCTGACACCATGTTATGACTATCCCAAGTCACCATAGCCTTTATGATCCTTTAGTTTTCAACTTGTAGTATCAATTTATGCTTTGATCAATGATGTTTTGTCGCTCTGCATGATTATGGCCAGTATTGCTCTCTTAGTTGATTGCTCCTAGTCTTTTGCTAGCCTCTGTAACCATGTATGAGTTCCACTCATGCATCCAACTCCTAAAACCAAGTTATTCCAAAGAGTCCACCATACCTACCTATTAGCATATTCTATTCCAAGTATATTCATGTTTTTGTCTACCTTCCGAATTAAACTTGTTATGAGAAAACTAGTGATTAAAGCTCTCACGAACTTGATGGCACACTTTACTTTCTTGCACTTAATAAACTTGAACCATTGCGTCCATCTTTGTTGCGTATATGCTTGTGCTTTATAAGTTGAAGTTAGTAGAACCATGTATCATGGGGAACGCTTTCAACATTGCACCTGTACTTTGTACCCTGTTGATATCATGTTCTTTTGCTTATGGATCCCGACGGTGTGAAATAAAAAGGGAACTTGTAAGATCATGGAGTTTGTATTTGTGTTAGAGAAATTCCTAGGCCACTAGCCTAAGCCATGCCTAATCATGGTGGAAACTTGCAGCATAACCATAATGAGCACTCTATGAAGCATCCTCAATAAAAACCTATGCAAATAGCAAATAAAAAGATCGCTGAGATGCTCATTGTCTGCTTGCCTTGTCATTTGATTATGGGATAGCTCCTGTATCATGTGCAAGGGGTACCCCGTTGGCGGTTCTCGATGATACATATGTGCTTACAATGACAAGAGCTTACTTGTGACTAAAGTTGAGTAGCATGAGGTTCGGTCTTCGTAAGTAAGGGGCATGAGATTTCAGCTTATAACTTGTCAAGGATATCCTCTTAGTTGTGTCACTTTAACCTTAATCACCTTCAAGATGCTTATGATAGGGGAAATGAGAGCTGAAAGCTAATAAGTACCATAATTTTTGGAAGCTCTTTATGAGACTTGAATCCCTGCTTCCTTCTATGAAGGCCTTTCTTTTACTTTCATGTTGAGTGTCCACCTTCTATCTTTATGCACCTACTTTGAGAGCATAGTGGCCATTCTTAGTTCTATGGGCATTGTCCCAAGACTTGTTGATTGATGCATAGCTTTGATGTTGCTTGTTTTAAACTATTTGTATCTAGTCACTCTTATGAACTTTGAAGGTGTCCTATGCATTTATGTTTGCTACTCTATGAGGGACAAGCTGAATGCCACTATGCTATGTTTTATTTATGTGAAACAAACAAACATCTTGCAAAGCATTGTTATTCATGAATCTTTTGTTTATGCCTTTTCATGTTGCACATAGTTGCTTTGCCTTATTGTTAGAACTTTGTCTTTCATGTTATGATTGAAGTACTATGATCCTAGCTATCAATGTTTTTCAAATACTTTGATCAAGTTTATGATGGTGCATGTCACCTCAAAAATTATTCTTTCTTTTTATCACTTACCTACTCGAGGACGAGCAGGAGTTAAGCTTGGGGATGTTGATACGTTGCTAACGTATCCATAATTTTTGATGTTCCATGCTTGGTTTTATCTACTTTCTTATGTTTTGTCCACACATTGGACTACTTTTCATATGAATTCTTGGACTAACCTATTAACAAGAGCCACAGTGCCAGCTGCATGTTTTCTGCTATTTTTGGTTCCAGGAAAGTCAGAAAATGAGTATTCTCGGAATTGGACGGGACAAAAGCCAAAGTCGGTTTTTCACCAAGGGACACCAGAGCGAATACGAGACGGAGAGGGCTGGGGCCGCCACACCACCAGCGTGGCCAGGCTGGCCGCGCCAGGTGGTGGCTGCCCAGTGCACCCTCGGCCTCTCCTTTCGCCTATATATTGCCTCCGATACAGAAACCCTAAGTACCCGATCAAAATTCCACGAAAGAGTCTATAGACGTCGTCATCTCCATCCCTAGATCGGGAGGGATCTGAATCTCTTCCAAGACCGCCGGAGAGGGGAATTCACCACGAGGCCTTCTTCATCATCATGCAAGCCTCCGGTGTGATTGTGAGTAGTTCATCCTTGGACTACGGGTCCATGTAGTAGCTAGATGGCTGGTTCTTCTCCTTTGTGCTATCATGTTTAGATCTTGTGAGCTCCGTTCATGATCAAGATCATCTATTTGTAATTCATACATGTTGTGTTTGCGGGGATCCGATGGATATTGAGATGCTATTTCAGATTGATTATTGATTCTATCATGTCTTTGTTATTTGTGATCTTGCATGCTTTCCATTGTTAGTAGCTATCTTGGCCAAGTAGATGCTAGCAACTCCAAGAGTTAGCATTTATGCTCGATAGTGGGTTCATGCCTCTAGTAATCTAGGGAAGTGATAGAAATCTCTAAGGTACTAGATGTGCTGTTGCTACTAGGGAGAAAACAACAATCCTTTGTTCATAGAACAATCGTATTGTTTACTTTACACGCAATGTGTAATGCAATTATCCATTGCTTGCAACTTAATACTGAGGGGGTTCGGATGATAACCTGAAGGTGGATTATTAGTCATAGATGCAGTTGGATTACAGTCTATGTATAATGTTGTAATGGCCAATCAAGTCTCAAAGGAGTCAAGATGAGTAGTATATGCATGTATGCTTTGTCGATGTTTGTCAATTGCCCCGTTGTAATTTGTTCACCCAACATGTCATCTATCTTAAGGAGAGACACAACTAGTGAACTATGGACCCCGGTCCTTTCTTTTACCATCAATCTAGAATTGTTTACTTTGTGCAAACTATTACTTTCTTCCACTCGATACGTTTAATCCTTTGTTTTCATCAAAACCGGTGAGATTCACAACCTCATCGTAAGTTGGGGACAGTGGTTGTGTTGTGCAGGTCTCCACGTTGCTGCTAGCGCCGGTAGTGCGCCCTGCCAAAGACCAGCTAGCGACATCTTTGAGGTGTTTCCTTGCTCCTACTGGATTGATAACCTTGGTTTCATAACTGAGGGAAACTTACTGATGTGCTCATCATACCTTCCTCTTGGGGTTCCCCAACGAGCTCGTTATTACACGAGTCAGCACCAACAGATATCAAAGTGATCCTGGAGTGGAACATTGGAAAGCAGTCAAAAATATCCTTAAGTACCTGAAAAGGACTAAGGATATGGTTCTTTCTTATGGAGGTGATGAAGATCTCATTGTAAACAGTTACACCGATGCTAGTTGGAACACCAATCTGGATAACTCAAAGTCATAGTCTGGATACGTATTTATTTTGAATGGTGCAGCAGTGAGCTGGAGGAGTGCCAAGCAAAGCGTTGTGGTGAAATCTTCAACCAAATCATAATACATAGCTGCTTCGGAGGCTGCCCAAGAAGTGATATGGATGAAGGAGTTCATTACTGAGCTTAGTGTGGTTCCTAGTGCGTTGGACCCGATGGCCATCTATTGTGACAACATGGGTGCCATAGCTAATGCACAGGATCCAAGGTCACACAAGGAGCTGAAGCATATCAAGCTACGTTTTCATTCTATTCGTGAGTATGTCCAAGATTGTGACATAAAGATTTGCAAAGTACACACAGATCTAAATGTGGCAGATCTGATGACTAAACCTCTCCCTAGAGCAAAACATGACCAACACTAGAACTCCATGGGTGTTAGGTACATTACCATGTAATCTAGATTATTGACTCTGGTGCAAGTGGGAGACTGTTGGAGATATGCCCAGGAGGTAATAATAAAGTGGTTATTATTATATATTTGTGGTTATGATAAAAGTTTACATCCCATGCTATAATTGTATTAATAGGAAACATTATTACTTGTGTGTTTTGTAAACATAAAAGAGTCCCTAGTAAGCCTCTTGTTAAGCTAGCTTATTGATTAATAGATGATCATGGTTTCCTGATCATGAACATTGGATGTTATTAATAACAAGATCATACCATTAGGAGAATGATGTGATGGACACACACCCATAGTAAGCACAACATAAGATCAAGTCATTAATTTCATTTTGCTACAAGCTTTCAAATACATAGTAACCTAATCCTTCGACCATGAGATCATGTTAATCACCATCACCGGATGAGTGCTTTGATGACATCAAATGCCACTTCGTAACTAGGTGGTTATAAAGGTGGCATTAGGCATTCTGAAAGTATGTGTTGAAACGCATGGATCAAGAATGGGATTTGTCCATCCTAATGACGGATAGATATACTCTGGGCCCTCTTAGTGGAATGTCATCCAATACTTGCAAGCATGTGACTAGGTCAGAAGGGATGTCATATCATGGTACGAGTAAAGAATACTTATCGGTAACGAGGTTGAACTAGGTATGGAGATACTGATGATCAAACCTTGGATAAGTAGAGTATCACACGACAAAAGGGAATCAATATCGTATGTTAATGGTTCTTTTGATCACAAAGTTATCATTGAATATGTGGGAGCCATTATGGATCTCTAGGTCCCCCTGTTGGTTATTGACCAAAGAGGGGTCTCGATCATGTCTGCATAGTTCGTGAACCGTAGGGTGACACACTTAAGGTTCAATGTTGTTTAAAGTAGATATGGAATATGAGTTGGAGACCAAATGTTGTTCGGTGTCTCGGATGGGATCCAGGACATCACGAGGAGGTTCGGAATAGTCCGGAGAATAAGATTCATATAATCGAAGTCATCTTCCGGGGTTCTGAAAAGTTTTCAGTATTTTGACTGGAGCTTCTAGAAGGTTCTAGAGGGCCACCAATGGGCCCACCACCCCGGGAGGGGCCACATGGCCTGAGGGAATGTTGCGGGGGCCCATGGGCCAACCGCACCAAGCCCAAGAAGCCTAGTCGGCTAGCCCCAAGGGATAAGATTAAAATCCCTAAATAATAGGGGATAAGACTTGGAGGGGGAAGGAAACTCCCCCCCTCCCCATGCGCCGGCCCAAGGAGGTGGAGCGCAAAGGGGGGAGACCTAGCCGCACCCTCCCTCTATAAATAGAGGGGAGGGGTGGCTGCCCCCTTGCCCCACTCCCAACCCTGCCGCCACCTCTACTCCCTCCTCCTTCTTCTTGCTCTGGCTTAGGCGAAGCCCTGCAGGAATTCTCCTCCACCACCACCACCATGCCGTCGTGCTGCTGGGATTCCGAGGGATCTACTACCTCTGCTGTCTGCTGGAACAGGGAGATGAAGGTCTTCATCGACTCCATACGTGTGATCGAGTGTGGAAGCGCTGCCGGAACATGTTGGCCGAAGGATCGTCAACTCGATCTTGAGATCGGCAAGTGATCGACTACATCAACCACAAGGTCCGATCTCGTTAACGCTTTGGATCTTTGAGGGTTAGTTCTCATCTATCTCGTTGCACGTATCTCGTAGATTAGATCTTGGCTTTTCCGTAGATTGGATCTTGGTTTTGTGCATTCTCGTGGTAGATTTTTTTGTTTTACCTGCTACAAACCCTACAGTAACGTCAAGGCTGGCGGACAGCGAGTTTTCAGACCATGTGAGAGTTTCATAGAAGGAGATGGGAAAAAGTGTGGAAAAGTTAAGCGGATGAGGAAAAGTGAGTACAACTAAGGAACCAAGGGCACGAAAATAGAAATCCCAAAATATTACAATCTTAAAAAGAAGCCATTAAGCTTAAGTACTAAGTCTAAAACCATAATTATGATTCATAATGAAATTTAAGTATAAAACTATTAACTTTTAAATATTCCTTTAGAACTTTAAATTCAAGTTGAAACCAACAACCCTTAAGCTAACATTATTTGTCATTCACCTATACTGTAGGTGAATGATCTTTATCTCTTAATCATTCTTAACACGACTTCAAATCCTAACAAATTACTAAGATCATCTAATTATGCCCCATTAGTAAGTTGCATATTATTTTCATAATAGTATATCAAATTAAAACTCACCATTCACTTATTAGAAGTGAATGAACTCACACTCTTAGTCATACTTATCATAACTCTAAAACTTGATAATGATTTAGACATATTACACCTTAAGTTTAATAATGTTTTTAAAGTTACCTTCAATCTCAAAACTTATAAATATCATGCCTAAAGACTATTTATATTTTTATAATTAACTTTGGTCTGTTTCAATTATGACATGAGGCATCTCAAGTCTAGACTATTCGAGCAAACGCAAAATGACATCGATCACATTCCATTAACCTAAATGCTTTATAGATATATTTACTTGTAAAGTAAACTTCAAAAAAAAACTAAATCTTAAAAGCATAACCTAGATTTAACTCATTCATGTTATTGGGGAATTATCTCGGGATTTTACAAAATGCATTACATTACTTATGCATCAGCATATTGCTTCTTTAAACATTAGTCCTTACCGGACCAATGATGCTATTTTCAGATATTGGATCTTATATCGTCTTGAAGACCGTGATTGCATAATCTTATAATCACAAAAGGCAAGTTCACACTTGCTCATGTCCTTTGGTTATTTTCTATCAAGTATTTGCAAATCAAATGTTGTCATCACCTGCATTCCAAAAAGGTTAGTAGATGATATTTTCATCATGATATTATTATGGGTTATTTACCAAGTGAAAATATCATGAGCTTTTTAGTGAACTTGCTGAGTATGCTCATACTCAACTGAACCTTCTTAACCCTTGCTAGATTCCAAAGCTGATGAAGACGTCGTCAACACCAACAGACGCCTAATGGAGTCATCATCAAAATCTCAAGTTCTTCAATGAAGTCAATGGAGTCAAGAGATTCATCAACTAAAGTAAAGGTGAAGTTCCTGATTAGATAGGAGTATAATCTCTAGCCCTAGAACCTATTTCTGTAGAGCTTGCAATAGCAGCAATTGCAAACCAGATAGTTTAGATACTAGACTTATTAGTATGTTAGTTTTGAGTTGTTATTTATGGTTCTTCTTTGTAAGAAGTTTCTTTCTCTCTATAACCTAGAGTGTTCTCTAGATCTTTTGTAAAGAGTCGAGTTGTAACCCATAGTCATGTCTTGGATCTGCTATGTTTCTATAGTACCACTCTGAGGGATGTAATACTAGTGGAACGGTGTTTCATTGGTGTTATATCAATGACTATAGAGTACTACATCATGCAATGGTATGCTGGGTCACCACAGCTAGTATCAGAGCAAATGCTTTGACGTTAGGATTAAAACCCTTTTAGGAGATTTGTAGGTTGGATAGTGAATATAGGAAGCCATCTTATCTAAACCATAACTTGTGATGGGTATCCACTTGAGGATAACCTTATCACACTTAAGTTGGATACTAGGTCATATTTCTTAGGAGTAGTTATCCATCTTTCCTAGGGGGAGTACTATTTCTAAGAGCACATCAATATGTCGTAAGGGAGTTAAAATATCAAAGTAGATTATGACTAAGTCTAGGATACCATATAGAGTAGTATAAATGGTGTATTTTATCCATAGAATCCATGTAAGGTAGCAAAACCTTATCATTGGTTGATAACACTATACCACATAAGGAAGACTATTAGAACATGTATATATACAACGGGAAGTAAATCATGTGGCATTCAGTTGAGAATTCTACGTGATGGACTGGAATTTTGTTAAGAATCAACCATAATAAGATGGAAACAAGAGTCAACATGGTGAAATTAACTCTCAAATCATGATGGGTAGGTAAATTATAACAAGATCATGGTGATAATAGATCCGAGACCATGATAAGTCTACAATTAGGAAAAATACTTACTAAATAATCTTGAAATAAAGTAAGTAAAGAACAATTTAGGACTATGATAGAAATCATAGGTGCAATAGAATTACGATAATCTTTGGTTTAAGGTATTAAATAGAAACTGATTATACATTTGGAGAGATCATGTGAGGATAATTTACTATAGAATGGAAGGTTAGTGGTCATTAGTAGTCCCAAAAGGGAGGCAAGAAGTTAGTTAAACCCAATTTGAGACAACTTTGCTCAAAATTATCCAATTGCAATTGAGAAATTTGGGTAAATAGTGAGACAAAGAATAGTTTGATCCCTAAGTACTAAGTATCACAGTGTAACCCTATGTTAGGAGGTGTCATCTACTACACACTAAGCCCGAATTCTAGAGATGTTTTACTCAACTACTATATTACTGGCTTAGAATAATGTGTGTTATATGTACCACATTTGGATTTCTTGTTTTTATTGGATCTTCTTGTTTTACTAGATTTGTACATGACGTTTGACTTGGTGTGCAAATGCATGTTCCATCATCAAGTTATTACTTGATGTTATAGACCTAGGTAGATAAGGGAATCCGTTTAAGGGAGTGACGAGCTCTAAGTGCCAAGATGAAGAATTTCTTGGACAAAGAAGCAAAGTATAAGGAGTATCAACACTATCTGGAAGAATGGATCGGCTCCAAATCATTATTAGTCGACCACATGAAGGAAAATTAGTATAGGTATGGAGCAAAATGATGTAATGAACTTTCGTTCACTCTAAGTCGGTGATGTTGCTAAGGAGCTAATGAAGTAGTAATAACTAGGATCATGGAAGTGTTATGAAATAATATAAAGAAGAAGCATTGGAACAAGAATGGTATTCAAGCTCTGAAATCTTACAGAAAATACCAGGAGGAAGTTGAAAAACCTATAGGCTAATATATAAGCCATACACCCTAAGAGGATCTGCAACTGGTATCCTATTAGTTTTGCCAACCAGGTCATCTTTGTATATCCTAAAGAGCATAAAACTTTGCCTAAGTTAAATAAGGTAGAAATAAGTATGAAATTAAAGCAATCGCCTTCCGAGATGCTTCGCGAAGTTGGTCTTGCAAATAGACCAATGTCCTAACCATGCAAACATATGGTGGTATATTCAGGAGTTTGAAAGTGTTAGAGAACCCTAAGGGGAGTGTGAATAGTGAAGAAGTATCGAAATTAGATATCTAGAGTAATGTTAAGGAGAAATCCTAAACTATGATTTAGCTAGACCTTATTTTTATAAGGTTAATGAGACTCTCAGAAGTATGACATCAGGGAAATTGAGATTTATACCTCAATATAGCAAGAGATAGATTTTCAGTTTGTACATAGAAGGAAGTTTTGTTAAGCCTTAGCTTAAAGGGAGATAAAGTTGTCTAACCTAAAAAAAACTCGAAATAGAAGGTAACCAGAATCAAAATACACATAAGTTCGGATAGAGAATACCAACATACACCCATGATACATTGCAAATGTATCTATAATTTTTGATGTTCCATGCTTGGTTTTATCCACTTTCTTGTGTTTTGTCCACACTTTGGAGTACTTTTCATATGATTTCTTGGACTAACCTATTAACAATAGCCATAGTGCCAGCTGCCTGTTTTCTGCTGTTTTTGGTTCCAGGAAAGTCAGAAAATGAATATTCTCAGAATTGGACGAGACAAAAGCCATAGTGTCTATTTTTCCAGAAGTCATCAGATGCCAGAACACGAGACGGAGAAGGGCTAGGGGCCAGCCACCACTGGTCAGCGGCCAGGCCTGCCCGTGCTGTGGGTGGTCTGCCGACCCCAAAGACCCTCGGCCTCTCCTTCCTCCTATATATTACCCTCGGGACGAAAAACCTAAGTACCCAATCAAAAATCCACGAAAGAGTCTGTAGCCGCCGTCATCTCCATCCCTAGATCGGGAGGGATATGAAGCTCTTCCCGGCACCCTGCTGGAGAGGGGAATTCACCCTGAAGACCTTCTTCATCATCATGCAAGCCTCTGGTGTGATGCGTGAGTAGTTCATCCTTGGACTACAGATCCATGTAGTAGCTAGATGGCTGGTTCTCCTCCTTTGTGCTTTCATGTCTAGATATTGTGAGCTCCGTTCATGATCAAGATCATCTATTTGTAATTCTGCATGTTGTGTTTGTGGGGATCCGATGGATATTGAGATGCTATTTCAGATTGATTATTGATTCTATCATGTCTTTGTTATTTGTGATCTTGCATGCTTTCCGTTGTTAGTAGCTATCTTGGCCAAGTAGATGCTAGCAACTCCAAGAGTTAGTATTTATGCTCGATAGTGGGTTCATGCCTCTGGAAATCTGGGGAAGTGACAGAAATCTCTAAGGTACTAGATGTGCTGTTGCTACTAGGGAGAAAACAACAATCCTTTGTTCATAGAACAATCGTATTGTTTACTTTACACGCAATTCGTAAAGCAATAATCTGTTGCTTGGAACTTAATACTGGAGGGGGTTCGGATGATAACCTGAAGGTGGATTATTAGTCATAGATGCAGTTGGATTACAGTCTATGTATAATGTTGTAATGGCCAATCAAGTTCCAAAGGAGTCAAGATGAGTAGTATATGCTTGTATGCTTTGTCGATGTTTGTCAATTGCCTAGCTGTAATTTGTTCACCCGGCATGTTATCTATCTTAAGGAGAGCCACCTCTAGTGAACTATGGGTCCTGGTCCTTTCTTTTACATACAATCTATAAACTGTTACTGCTTTGTGTTTACTTTCTGCAAACTATTACTACCTTCCATTCGATACATTTAATCCTTTGTTTTCAGCAAAACCGGTGAGATTGACAACCTCATCGCAAGTTGGGGACAAAGTTCTGTGGTTGTGTTGTGCAGGTCTCCACGTTGCTACTAGCACCGGTAGTGCGCCCTGCCAGGGCTCAGCTAGCAACACCTTTGGAGTGTTTCCTTGCTCCTACTGGATTGATAGCCTTGGTTTGGTACCGAGGGAAAACTTGCTGTGGTGATCATCATACCTTCCTCTTGGGGTTCCCCAACGAGCTCGATATATTTTGGGCCATCAACCCATAACAAGGAGTAGGAAACCACTCACGGTTTGGACTAAATGACTCCAAAACATTCTAAGTAAGTAAGCCATAAGGACTAAGCAATACTACCATAAATAGGTTAATATTAGAGCCAAGGTTATTGTTGGCCAAAGTCACCCGGAAAGGACCTGATCAGGCAGGAGTGAATTCAAAGTAATACTTGTATCAAATGGGATTGACAGTTGGTCATTTTCAAGACAGAAGAGGATTCAAGGAAAAGTCTGAATGAAGATACACCAATTATCTTCAGCATGGACTTAGAGAACTACTATGATCTGAAGAGGTCTGTCCTACCTCCCGAAACGTAAGAGAGTACGAAATTCAGGGACGAAGTTGATTTAAGGGGGAGAGACTGTAACATCCTAGGATTAGCACCTAGAAATAGAGAGGACACATGTGTTCGCATTGCATTCATGCATAAGAAAATCCAGGGAATTTTCGCGCAAAACTAAAAGAGCTATAGAGGGATCGAGATATCTCTTGTTCCGATGGAAACATCAGAGAAAGTGCGATAGATTTCGACATGACCTTTGTAGAACTCTTTGTTTTTAAGGGGAAAAGTTATCCAAACATGCATTTGAGTTTCAAAGTTGAAATCAAATGAATTTAGAAAATTCATAAATTGAATTATGGAATATTTAAATACTTAGGAGTAATGAAGTAAATTCTTGAATAAAGTAATAATATATTATAATGGGTAAATAATAAATAATTGAAACAAATATTACAATATTTTATAGTTATCCAAATAGGAAAGGATATCACTGATGGCCTACAAGTGCATAGGTTTGTCAGAGAATGTTTTCGCAGAAGTATTAATTGAAGTTTTTATATCGATCCTAATAAGGAGCCTAGGTAAGTGTTTTTATGTGGCATTTCTGTCGCACTCAAGGTGTCACTGGTCTTGAGTGAATTGACTGCAAAAGCTGACGGTGCAAAGTGGTGAGTAAAAGATGGAGGAAACTTGCTTAGGAAATAAATAAGGATTAAATTGCATAAAAGTAAAGATGCGAAAGGTGTTTAAATGTCCTGTAGGTGAGAAGTTAGGCACAGAGACAAACAGTTCATGGTGATAGTGAAAGTGCCAAATGGATAAAGTGGAATAAGTGATAGTGATATTTCTTATTTGTAAGTGAGTAGGAAAGCAACCCATATACCGACTAGGAGTCCTCATGGCCAATTCTTCCCAACCCCAATGATCCGTTTGCCTATTACCACAACAATGGTCAACACATTAATTAAGGTCTTGTGACCGGATCAAGGCTTTAAACTTGATGGTTCCTTGTTGTCCTCGAGTAGTGCTAGCTCCTCATTGATATTGGCCGTGTCACTCGGGGGTCGCCGATTCACTAGCATACAAGCTCATACCTATGAGATATTTGGATCATGTTACCTGGGCTCTTAAATTAGATAACAAGCATTAGGAAAAACATAGATAATCATTCTCACTATTTAATAAACACTATAACAATCACAAATGGATGGATATAAAGGAGGCACAACACATCTCACCAATCCCCTACATCTCCCACACCTATGGGGATTTACTCAGACATGAGAGGAAGACAAAACAAAAGCATAATTGTATTGCAAATAGGAATCATCTCAAAGTTATTGTAGCAAACCACAATAGCGACTGAAGATCAAATCAAATACAAACCAAAGGTAGATCAAAGTATCAAACCCTAATCTTACAATTTCCAATCTCTCTCTCTCTCTAAGTAACGATGGGGATGATGGTGGAGTGTGTGGTTGAGGAGTTGAAAATCGTCGAGGAATGAGGGGAAGTTCTTCTCCTCTTCTAGATCTGATCTAACCCTCTCTGTATGAGTTTGCGGCGACCGTGTTTTCTTTTCTATCGTCTCCTCTTCATGAAAGTTACTTGTATTGATATAATAGAGTTGTTGCGTGTAGTATGGGCGGATGGTACGGGTGCATCCCGATCGTACCGCTGGTCGTTAAGCATTCTAGACGCCTCCTGGAAGGGGCTCCAATTGGGGATTTGCTTCTTTAGGTGTAATTAGCCCATAAATGCTATTAGATATTCCGTAAATGTTCATTGCCTGAAAACCATCACGAGAAACCAAGGATTCGCTAATTGCGATGTTAACGTTAGTAGAAAAGATAATCTTTAGTGAAATATGACAACAAACAAGAGAAAAATCAATGACAAAAAGTGATGAAATTTAGAGCTATCAATCACAATCAAAATAATGTAGGATATAGAAAATTAAAATTGAACTATAAATAGAAAATGTCTTATAATGATGAATAAGAATTGAATTCAACTAATTGTTACAAGGTTCAAATAATAAAAAAGAAAGGAAATTCAACTTTTTTAATGATATACAATATTACACTGTCCATTTCATTATCCAAAGTGAAAAGGGAATTACAAGAAATGTTAATAGAAAACACTAAACTATTTTCTAACTACATGTCTTCAAATCCAAGTCTTCATGTATTCTTATTCTTAATCACTGCAGAACAAAACAAAAGGAAATAAAGAATAGAGAATAGTAAAAAAGGGTTAGATTGAATTAGTGGTACTCTCGGATAGGCAATGAAATGCATTGCTTAACTCATCATTGAGTAATAAAAGAGGGGCCATCCATAATAATTTGTTCTTATCCACTAAATGCCTTAGACCACCATCACATGCTTTGAGAAGGGCAAGTTTCACCAAAGTAAGGAGATAGGTAAGTTTCACCATTGGTAAGATAAAGGAAATAGCCAAACAAAAAATATGATATTTTACTTGATCACATCCACAAGAGAAATATCTCTCTATAAGGAAACTTGAACGAGTAAGGGCCCATATGCAAACAGCTTACCCATTGCATGCAGTAGAGGTGTTGTTGACATAGCAAGATAGCACCAGGGAGTGAAAGAGAGAGCACAACCACAAACACTGATTACTACATGCCCATAGTCTCATATCATTTCCACATCCATATTTCTCTCTCAAGCAAGTACCATAGTAGCACAACCAAACTTAGAATAGCAAAGGCACCTAGGAGATCTAGAGCTAGGGTCCATAGTTCCAAACCAATAAAACATTCCAAAAACCATCTGATCATCAAGCAGGATGATCACTTAAGGAGGGGGTGACACTGGTGTTGAGCAAGGACAAGTCAGGAGCTCAAGCAAAACCAGATCATGTAATATATATCTTTAGAGGTTTTCAACATTTTTATCAAGGAATCATAAGAGTATAAGCATTCATAATAAAACATTACAACTACCCTTCAACTAGAATAAAACTCGGAGTTTTTTCTCTCAGTCTTGTTTGGGAATCCCATGCAAAGATCATCACGAAGATTAAAAAACACCAAGCAAGTATCTGTTCTTGTTTGAAATTAGGCCACAACCTTTTTACATCATTGGCCATGCCAAGAAGAAAGCACCATCTCAAGGAGAAGGTCTGACAAACTAGTGATCAAGATCTACTACATAGATATTAAGAACCCATCATTTGTATTGAATGATTCCGCTCATAAATTAAAATAGATCCATCATATTAACTAGATTTTATCCACTTTTTAATACACAGTGTTTGGATCAAGGAACCCTCAGATGTACATACAAGTGGTATATACATCTCATCATGGGGTTAGTTAAAGGCAACCATAGTAATTGTTCTTATTAAATAAGAAGATGTTCTCATCCCACCATTGGAGCCCCAGTCTTTGCATCATAGGCTTAGGAAACAATTAAAATAGGCCAATAAAGCGAACACTTATGTGGTCAAGTCCACAATATTTCTCATAGAAAATCATGCCAGCCAAATTGAGCAACTTATTTTGCAAAGGAGACCAGCCACTGTGCACACTCTAATAAGGAGGCACCACGTGGCAATCCTCAACATAGAGACCAACATGAACACAAATAAAAGCCTAATGAGTGTAGTCAAAGGTGCAGTAGACCATATGATTTGTCCAACATGTCAACACCATCATAATCTATCATCATATTCCTAACCATCCACTGGTAAAGCAACACATGATAGATGGTGCTACTGTGTACCATCCAATTGGAGGCTTCACAATAGTATCAATCTAACTATGTCACACTTTCATTTAATCACAGTTCAAATAATCATCTTCCTAGATAACATTATCCAGGAATCATTTATATGCAAATAACTACCATCTTGGTAAGATAAGTATACCACAGCAAATAGTGTGGGTTAAACCATCTAATCAAGTGAGACAACATTCTAGTTACAATTCCACTAGATATAGAATATAGTAGATGACACCAGCCTCATATAAGGATCAATAGAGTTTAATTGGGATTGCAACCCAAGGGGGAAATCTCAATGAATAAAAATACTGGGCAGACTAACACTGGCACATTTAAAAATCATGCTAATTAATCCACAAATCAAATCCATCTGGCTAGGATGGAATTCTAAAGAATAGAAGGTCATTTGCTCAGGTATATGAGAGTAACTAGACAGGGAAAGAACCCTAATTAGGGTTAACATCCACTAATCAACAAGAAATATGAGATAGACTATGAGGAATCCAAAGAGGGACATAGTGAGGTAGAAAAATAACTTACCCGAGGTCCTCGCTTAAATATATATGAGGAAGCAGATTGATGGCCGGCGCCAAAGTCAGGAATATGGCGACACAGGGACCACCTGAGGGCGCTGCAACCGCGCCAAGCCGTGGACACGGCGATCACCAGAGGAGGGGCTACGCGAACAAAACCACTACAACACCACAACAGCAAAACAACACCGTAGGGAAGCGCTAGAGCACCACATCGGGGCAAAGGGGCGAAACCCTAGGCACCAGGGAGCACGTCAGCGTGAGCAGGGCCACAACCCTAGCTGCTAGTGCGGGGTCAGCGCGACCAGACGAAGGCTTGTGTAGCAGATCTGAGTGGACCAATCGATGTAGTGACAACAACTTGGTCGGGAGGCATGGCGACAACAGCTAGAATGTCTAGAGCCGACCTGGATTGAAGCACGACGGCGGCTTCGCCATGGCGTCGCTAGAGTGGAAACGAGAGAGGGAGGAGGAGTGAGCTCGGGAGAGATAATGGGCCGGGTTGGGCCAGCCTAATCCTAAGGGTTAGGGTTGAACCCAACCTAGTGAGCCAAATGGGCTATATGAGCAGGGCCAGGTTGGCCCACGGGCGGAGTCCAGCCAAATAAAGAAATGTTTAATATTAAGAAAAAGTGTAAATTAAAAATATACCCCTGAGAGTATTTAGACTCTAGAAAAATATAAAACAAATCCTAAAAATGCATATAATATATCAAAATGATTACAAAAATAATCTCTACCAAAGAAAAAATATAACTACACTTATTTGAGTTAAATAAAATACAACTAAATATTAAGGCTACTTAAATCCTAAGTGAAATTTAAGAAAATAAGGAAAAGTGCTAAAAATGAATAAAAATCATTTTTGTATATGAAAATAAATCTACCATTTTATAAAAATATCAATTTAACTTTTTACAAATAAACCTTAAAGAAAATATTTAAGGACATGTAATCCTTTGTGGATTTTTATAAAAATAAGAATACTCCTTAAAAATAAATAAAAATCATTTTTAAGATCTTAAATAAGTATATTTTACTAGAAAAATATTAAATATATTATTTCAAAATATTTTAAGATTCCAAAGTAATAAATCTTAATTATTAAAATAAAGTACCTCCTTTGTGAATTCTTTAAACTCATTTCTTAAATAAGAAATAATCATATGTCTTTATAAAATATTACAATCTTAAAGAACTCTTTAAGTTTAAGTACTAAGTCCAAAACCATAATTATGATTCATAATGAAATTTAAGTGTAAACTATTAATTTTATAATATTCCTTTAGAACTTTAAATTCAAGTTGAAACCAATAACTCTTAAGCTAACATTATTCATCATTCACCTTATTGTAGGTGAATGATCTATATATCTTAGTCATTCTTAACATGACTTCAAATCCTAGCAAATTACTAAGATCATCTAATTATGCCCCATTAGTAAGTTGCATATTATTTTCATAATAGTATATAAAATTTAAACTCATCATTCACTTAAATTAGAAGTGAATGAACTCACACGCTTAATCATACTTATCATATCTCTAAAACTTGATAATGATTTAGACATATGACATCTTAAGTTTAATTATGTTTTTAAAGTTACCTTAAATCTCAAAACTTATAAATATCATGTCTAAAGACTATTTATATTTTATAGTTAACTTTGGTCTGTTTCAATTATGACATGAGGCATCTCAAGTCCAAACTATTCAAGCAAACGCAAATGACATCGATCACATTCCATTAACCATAAAGATTGTTTAAACCTTATAAAAGAAATAAGTCTTTCAACTCTTAACAACCTAACATGTTAACTTTCATCATAATTACTAGATAGTAATTCACCTCAATATTAGAGTATTGTTATACTTCACTTGTATACTTTGCATGTTAAACTTTTAAATGCTTTATAGATATATTTACTTATAAAGTAAACTTTTAAAAATAACTAAATCTTAAAAGCATCACCTAAATTTAACTCATTCATGTTATTGGGGAATCATCTCGGGATTTGACAAAAATGCATTACATTACTTATGCATCAGCATATTGCTTCTTTAAACATTAGTCCTTACTAGACCAATGATTATGTTTTCAGATATTGGATATTATATCGTCTTGAAGACTGTGATTCCATAATCTTGTAATCACAAAAGGCAAGTTCATACTTTCTCGTGTCCTTTGGTTATTTTCTATCAAGTATTTGCAAATCAAATGTTGTCATCACCTGCATTCCAAAAAGGTTAGTAGATGATATTTTCATCATGATATGATTATGGGTTATTTACCAAGTGGAAATAACCTACTATTATAGTTCCGGTGGTAAATGAACATATTATCTAGGACTTAAACAACCAATGTCGCCAGTGATTCTTGCGCCGTATAATACGCGTTAACGATGAGATTTGGAATGGGACGGTGAAGTCAGCTGGATCTTCTTCCTTTCACATGAACGGACGACCTTATCGTGAGGCTATAGATTCCCTATGAGGACTCAGTACACGGGTGGGACACCTCAGTTCCTTGCAATATTGGTGTTTAGATTATCTATGAGGGGTTGTCGGAGGTATTTCTGCCACTTTGGTGTGTGTTGCCAAGGACATGATCGTCTCATTGGAGTCTCCAAGGGGTTATCAGGGTTATATCTGCCTATATGGAGGTTAACAGAGGTATTTTATCTTGGGGAGTCATGTTCCCTATGGGGTCGTGGAGAAGGGCAGTGATTGGCTTGGATCTTAGTCTGGGCCTCACAACAAGGAAGTGTGAACGAGCCTGCAACTCGGATGTGCAACAAAGCTAGGGTATCTCATGGGTAAAGCAACGCACCTCTACAGAGTGTGTAAAAGTGTGACATGTTACTCCCTGTTTTGGGAAGGAGCTACGAAGGCTGCAGGAAAGGAACTGCACAAAGTTCTAATCAACCTGTGAAGGCTCACGTATATAGCTTTTACAGAATAAAAGAAACCTTTGAAGAAATGTTTACGGAAACATGCATAGCTTATTGATGCATGTAAAATGCATACATGAACTTTGTAGTTTGTTAACATGTTTTCCCACAAATTTGCATCATATATAATGTTATATCCCTATTTTATATTATTTTGGGGATTTTCCAATGATCCCCTTTATTTTGGCTATAACCTCACAGGGTAGAAAAACTCTTTTCAATGTTTTTGATGTTTTTGGACCTATACGAAGTCATATGGACCTGCACTTTTTGGAATGCCAATATTTATCAACGAGAAGCATCTAGAGCACAAGAATCCCACCAGGATGGCCAGGAGGGCCAAACCAGCCCAGGTGGAGAGCCCAGCCTAGGTGGGCGTGCCACCCATGCTGATTTCCTCCTCGGCCGTCCGATTGCCTCGATTCTTTCGCCCACGAAGTTCTCTTGACCTAAGAATACCTATATTAGGACCCCCCGGGGCGTCCTCGAAATATAAGCCACCAGAGATGAAAACACCACCAAACAGAGTCAGATCTAATGAAGATTGGAGGGGTAACTCCGCCGGAACCACCTCCAGGGAGATCTCCACCCTCTCCAACATCTCCAGCATCATCACCATGATGAAGAGGGAGTAGTCCACCTTTGGGCTATGGATTTGTGGCAATAGCTTAATCTATTTCTCTCTTGTTCTTCATAGATATAACTCTTGGGTGTGACCGTCTATGGTTGCGTGTGATAAAACACTTAGAGAAGTGTTGGACATGTAGGAGGAAACTCCCGCTGTGAGTCCAAACCAGTGGAATATTGTGCCCAACCTTGGTTTTATATGTAGGTATGACCTAAACAATCATAATACACCAAAAAGTAGATTGGTAAACCCTCGTACGGAGAATGCTAGGGGCTAGACCTACAGGGCCCTTGGATTAGGGTTTCGTTGGAAAAGGACCACCTGAGCGCCAGAATGCCACGAGAACCTGCATGTAACCCTAACATACATGCACAAGGGTGGTGCAAGCTTCATATATGCAGTACCTAGCTCTCGGGTGTGACCTTCTACGGTTGCATGCAATAACACTTAGAGAAGTGCCGGACATATAGGAGGAAACTTCCACTGCGGGTCAAACAGAGGGAAACCAGTGGAATATTGTGCCCAACCTTGGTTTTCCTTGTAGGTATGACCTAAACAATCCGAAACCACCAAAAAAGGACGTTGGAAAACCCTCGTATGGAGAATGCTAGGGGGCTAGACCTACGGGGCCCTCAGATTAGGGTTTCGTTGGAAAAGGAATGCCTGAGCGCTGGAATGCCATGAGAACCTGCATGTAACCCTAGCATACATGCACAAGGGTGGTGGAAGCTTCATATATGCAGTACCTATCTCCGGGTGTGACCATCTACGGTTGCATTTGATAACACTTAGAGAAGTGCTGGACATGTAGGAGGAAACACCCGTTGCAGCTCTAACAGAGGGAAACCGGTGGAATCTTGTGCCTAACCTTGTTTTTCGATGTAGGTATGACCTAAACAACCTTAAATCACCAACAAAGTACATTGGTAGACCCTCGTATCGAGAATGCTAGGGGGTAGACCTGCGGGGCCCTCGGATTATGGTTTCATTGGAAAAGGGCCGCCTGAGCATCAGAATGCCACGATAACCTTCATGTAACCCTAGCATACATGCACAAGGATGGTGGAAGCTTCATATATGTGATACCAAGCTCCCGGGTGTGACCGTCTAAGGTTGCATGCGATAACACTTAGAGAAGTGTTGGACAAGTAGGAGGAAACTCCCGCTGCGGGTCAAACCGAGGGAAACCGGTGGAATATTGTGCCCAACCTTGGTTTTCCATGTAGTTATGACGTAAATAATCCTAAACCACCAAAAAAGTACATTGGTTAACCCTCGTACGGAGAATGCTAGGGGGCTAGACCTGCGGGGCCCTTGTATTAGGGTTTTGATGGAAAAGGACCGCCTAAGTGCCGAAATGCCACAATAACCCACATGTAACCCTAGAGTACATGCACACGGGTGGTGGAAGCTTCATATATGCGGTACTTAGCTCCTGGGTGTGAGCGTCTACGGTTGCATGCGATAACACTTAGAGAAGTGCGGGACATGTAGGAGGAAACTCCCGCTGCGGGTCAAACAGAGAGAAACCGGTGGAATATTGTGCCCAACCTTGGTTTTCCATGTAGATATGACCTAACAATCCTAAACCACCAAAAAAGTATATTTGGTAAACCCTCAGATGGAGAATGCTAGGGGGCTAGACCTGCGGGGCCCTCGGATTAGGGTTTCATTGGAAAGCACCGCCTAAGCACCGGAATGCCACGAGAACCTGCATGTAACCCTAGCATACATGCACAAGGGTGGTGGAAGCTTCATATATGCGGTACCTATCCCCTGGGTGTGACCTTCTACGGTTGCATGCGATAACACAGAGAATTGCTGGATATGTAGGAGGAAACTCCCGCTGCAGGTCAAACGGAGCGAAACCGGTGAAATCTTGTGCCCAAACTTGGTTTTCCATGTAGGTATGACCTAAATAATCCTAAACCACCAAAAAAGTACATTTGTAAACCCTCGTATGGAGAATGCTAGGGGGCTAGATCCGCGGGGCCCCCAGATTAGGGTTTTGTTGGAGAAGGACCGCCTGAGCACCGGAATGCCCCGAGAACCTGCATGTAACCCTAGCATACATGCACAAGGGTGGTGTAAGATTCATATATTGATTACCTAGCTCCCGGGTGTGACAGTCTATGGTTGCATGCGATACACTTAGAGAAGTGCTGGACATGTAGGAGGAAACTCCCGCTGTGGGTCAAACAGAGGGAAATCAGTGGAATCTCATGCCCAACCTTGGTTTTCCATGTAGGTATGACCTAAAAAATCCTAAACCACCAAAAAAGTACATTGGTAGACCCTCCTACGGAGAATGCTAGGGGGCTAGACCTGCGGGGCCCTCAGATTAGGGTTTTGTTGGAAAAGGACCGCTTGAGTGCCGGAATGCCACAAGAAGCCTACCGAACCACCAGAACTAGAAGCATCAAGTTAGAAGAAGCCTATCGAACCACCAGAACCAGAAGCATCAAGTTTCTCAAGATTCAGTGGAGCAACCATACCGAGGAGGAAGCCACTTGGGAGCGCGAAGATTACATTCGGACAGAGTTCCTAGATCTCTTTAGTTCCTAGTTTTATTTGTAAATCTCGGATCAAGATTTTGTTTAAGGGGGGAAGGTTTGTAACATCCCAAAACTTTAATCCAAGCTTATCAAGATCCAAATCATCAAAATTAGGATTAACAAAATCTTTTCCAAAGTAAAAATGAAAGCATTCATGTGTGTGTGCATTTAAATTTAGGAATTGATTTGAATTGCCATGGTTTTGAGATTCTTTGGTTGTAAAATGTTTCTTAGGTGATTTAAACATCATCTACATCATTCCCAAACTTTTACTAAAGAAAATCAAATCAAAAACATTAAAAAGGAGGAATGGTCATTTTGGCCATTTTAATCCACTACACTACTTTGAGTGTTCCTAGCACTCATTTCTTAACAGAAACAATTCATGATCTTTGTACCCCTTGCTAGTACACATAATGAGGTAGCAAGCCCACCTTTTGATCTGCTAAAAACATTCTTTTGCTTATTTTAAATGGCATGTGAAAATTGAATTCAATACATATGCATAGATCACCCCTATTTGAAAAACCATCAAAATGAGCTCCACTTTCAAAACCCTTGCAACCAGAGACTACCTAGCACTAGTGTAGATTACCCAAAAAATTTGAAACCAAAATTCAAAAGTTTACTTCTTGCGGCCATTTCATCAAACAGGTGGCAGGCACAAATCTGGCCATATTCAAAACACTATTTGGAGCAGTAATTTTGGTCACCATTTGTGCCTAACTCGGTACCCTTGTCCCCTCAGTGCAACCCCTACCCTTTGCTAGCCCGGCCAATCCCTGTGCACACGACCAAATGGTCATGGCCATTAAGGCCGAGCACCTTGAGCACCCTCACCGGCGACATCGCGCTACAACAGTCGCCAGCCTCTCTCACCTTGTCCAACACGTCGCCCGTGGTCCACCTCCACCGTCCAACCAGCCCCAGCCCAGAGCCAGAGACAAGAACGGCAAAGAACCACCGTGCCCGGAGCTGGTGGACCATGCCGACGCCGCCCAACCTTGGTTTTTTATGTAGGTATGATCTAAACAATCCTAAACCACCAAAAAGTACATTGTTAGAACCTCGTACGCGGAATGCTAGGGGGCTAGACCTGCGGGGCCCTCGGATTAGGGTCTCATTGGAAAAGGACCGCATGAGCACCGAAATGCCATGACAACCTGCATGTAAGCCTAGCATACATGCACAAGGGTGGTAGAAGCTTCATATATGTGGTACCTAGCTCCCGGGTGTGACCATCTACGGTTGCATGCGATAACACTTAGAGAAGTGTTGGACATGTAGGAGGAAAGTCCCGCTGCGGGTTAAATGGAGGGAAACCGGTGGAATATTGTTCCCAACTATAACATCCCAGCGTTTAGGAACCAATGAAGGGTATAAATAGAAATTTGTGCATGTGCATGCATTCATCTACAAAACTTGGGGTAATTTTTTTGCCAAACAAAACCCTAGGGGGATCAGAGTTTCTTTCACTGCTTTGAGTTAGGGTTTAGCTCTTAGAAGTGTTTGCTATGAATTCTGACATGAACCTTAGGAGATATTATGAATTTGGACTTTGAATAATTTGAACTCACATTTGAAATTTGAATAATTTGAAAAGGGTTAGTGAATTAGAAGCAATAGTGTTTATTTGATTTCCAAAAAGATTTAGTTTGAGTATTAACCAATAATAAAACAATAAACGAAATTCAGAATAATACAAATGTATAACTCAAATTGGTATTTTCCTTATTCTTTCCTTTATTCCTCATATACCAAATAAACACAAAGAAATATAAAGAAAGTACTTTACAGAGACAATATTGAAGGAAATAAAATCTTTATTAATAATAGACACACATTACATTGTTCTTACAAAAGAGGAAAAGAAAAAGATTACAAAGGAAAACTAACAGACTAGTCCTAACTAAACCTAGTCTAAATCTTCTTCATCTTCATTGAACTTGTACCTGCAAATAAAACAAAGTGAGGAGTTAGTGTTAATTGCTCGCAGTCATTAACAGTGAAGTGCATTGTTTCTTAACATCACAGAGTCTATTCTTTTTAAAGAAGGGACAAAACCATCAAGTGTAGAATCTATTATTTTCACAAATAAGTCTCAGTACAACTTCATAGGTAGAAAAGGGACAAGTTTCACTAGGTATGGAATTAGTAGAAAGATGGGGAGTTCAAAGTCAAAACCACTTGAGCTCATCCACAGCCAGCAAAAGTGAAGCTGCTCAGACACCTAAATGCATGCATTGAGGTGTCGATAGCAGGGAACCAGAGGGGAGTTTAAAACCTAGCAGCTCATTGCAAAGCAAGGCTTTGCTACTCATTTCACAGAGCCAAACATAGTTTGCCACATCCTACACAAAGAACACATAGGTTCTTGCAAAAACCATCACAAGAACAGTCACCTTTCAGTACAGCAAACCCTAGGAGAGCACTAGCCAAGATGGTGACCTGAGGAGAGGGTGGATTAAGGTGGACATCAAGGTTGCAAAGGAGCCAAAGCACCAGGTGGAGCAAGATCAAGCCAATGAGAGAAGGCAGCAGCAACCAGCACTAGGCTACAAGGGTATAACCCAACCCTTTTGAATCAAATATTTATTCCTGGCATAGTCATGAATGCATTCATATGGATCTGATCAAGCAAGTACATGAGAAGTACAAAGGCAATGAGGCATCAGGTAGAAAACTAGAGGTTTCTACTGAGATGGTCTCAGACTAGCATCACAAACTAGTGGATCTAGTTTTAACTAGATCAATACACATCACACTACTGGTACATGGCACATCCCCAGGGGTAGCACCTATGTACCTAGTAGATCCAGTGTGGCTTGAGTACAAACTCAAGTCCATTTTCTTAAAAAAACCACAAATCATTTTCCTAAAAGGATTTAGGAATCATTTATTTAACTAACACCTGGAACATATGGGAAGGGAGGCAACATGTAAAAATCATTTGTTTTTACTTAGAGGTGCCTCAAACTAGTATCATAGGCCAATATATTAAACAAGTAAAACACTATAGTGGATAAAAGTCCTTCAATGCTTATAGCATAAGCCCAATATGGAGCGCAGTTTAGGAAGAACCTAGAACAAGGCCAGATCTTGTGTGCCACTCAGTGAGGGTGTCACAAGACCTAGTCTAATCAGGCAAACCAAACATGGAGTTTTATAGTCAAATCACCTTAGAAAACAGAAGTGTTTAATCATCTTCCTAACATTACAGTTTAGGAATCATGTACACATATCTATATATCCTCACATAAGTTCATCAAGGTTCATGAGGAATGTTTGAACAAGGAATTAACTCTGAACCTTAAACCTAAAACACATCCACCATAGCCAGAGGCTATGTTTCTAATCACAACATTGCTAGCATGGCATCATCCTAACACTAATAGTAAGAAAGGTGCAGGCATTAGTCTTATAGTGACAGTAATCACTGTCAACAATTCCACAATCGTATAAACCATTAGTTCACAAAGCTAATCATAGTAGGGAGCATGCAGTAGTTCATTAGCTGCAACTACACATTGTAATGGGAATTGAACCCTAGTACCAGGGAAGAACACAAGTTCTTCTCTACAGGCACACAAAGAGAAAGCACCGCAAGAGCACATGGAGAGAGTGCAGAGAGTGGTAAAGGGGAAAACTTACTAAAGGTCCTCGCAAGAGATATTGAAGACCAATAAGTGGAATGGCTGGCAACGGTGAAGAAGCGGCAGCACGGGGAGCACCCCGAAGGGGCACTGCAACCCACGCCTGCAGCGCGTCAGAACCAGCTGGAGAAGATGGGGAGCACACCCAGAGCAACCTAGCGCACCATCGTTGAAGCACCGGGCGGCCAAACCCTAACCCTAGCCTCGGGCAGGGGTCAACATAGCTAGGAGATGACCCCATCAATGAATCCGCTCGGACAACAGTGTGCAGCAGCGTCGACCACGTCGTCGTACACCGCGGTAGCAACCACAGCGGCTGGAGGCAGCCAGAATCACGTGTGGCGGCGGCATCGAGTGAGCGAGGAGAATCGCGAGAGAGATCAGGGAGAGAGTGAACGCGTGGGAGTACTAGGCCGGTGGGCAACCTAGTACTGCCCAAGGGCAGTTCACCAGCCCTGGTGGGCCGGGTCGGATAGGGCCGGGCTAGCCTGCGGGCCAGGCCCAGGATTTGACACAAGGGCTTGTTTAAGAATAAATATTTACAAATATGCCCCTGAAACAAAATCAGCTCTAAAAAAATCCTAAATAAATAAATAATACATCTATGAGCTCACAAAAATATCCTCTACCCACTAAAAATAATAGAGAGTAATTTAAGTAAATAAATCTAAGTCTATTATAATTATTGTATTTATTCCATTTGAAATTTTATACAAATAAGTAAAATACTTAAAATGGAATATAATTTACTTTTAAGATCCTAATTAAATATACTATGTTAGAAAAAAATACTAAGTTGTATTTTTGGCAAATAAATCAAGTTTGTTAAAAATAAAATCTTTATTCCTTATAGGAATTTTAAGCAAATATTTGAAAGAGTTAAAAATTAAATAAAATCATATTTTAACTCTCAGAATAATGCTAGCTATTATAAAAATAATAGATATAAAAATCATGTGAATTTAATAGTTCTTGAGTAATACTTTTCCTTAATTAATTAAAAGAAACATAAAACCTTTATAAGGTGGGTAAAACACGCAAAGAAGAAAGATAATAAATCATTGCATGACATTAGTATGCATTGCATATTGCTTCTTTAAATATTGTCCTTACCGGGCAATAGTGGTCTTCTGTAGAAACTGGAGCTCAAGGTCAGGTGGAAGTATCCGACTTCACTACCTTGCAGTCATAAGGCAAGTTCATCACTTACTCATGTCCTTTGAAGAGTCTTTATGAAAGTATTTGAAAATTGTGTGTTATCACCTATGTTCTAAAAGAGGCAAAAACTAAGTATTTTCCCAAATAAATGAAATGCTATTATCATCCTAAGTGTTGATAAATACTAAGAATGACAATGTAATCTAAGATTCTAGTTGACAAACAACTAGGACTTAATAACCCATGACATCAGTGATTCTAGCACCGTATAATACGCGTTAACCATAAGATTTGGAATGGGACGGAGAAGTCAGTTGGATCTTCTTCCTTTCGCATGGACGGATGACCTGATCATGAGGCTGCGGATTTCTCGTGGAGAAACCTAGCACATGGGTGGAACCCTTAGTTTCCCGTGATTTTGGTGTCTAGATTATCTTGAGAGGCTGCCGGTGGTTTAGCTGGACCTTTAAGGGAGCTTGCCAGGGCATAACCGTCTCATAGAGTCTTCAGGTGCCTACCATAGTTATAGCCGGTCCTATAAGGGGCTTAATAGAGGTGGGGAATGTCCTAGAGGATCGTGTCTTCATGCGGGGTCATGGAGAAGGGCAGCGATTGGCTTGGATCATCTACTGGGCCCCAAATCAAGGAATTGTGGACGGGGAAGTACGCCCAGTTATGCAACAAGGATTTGGTCTCTTATGGGTAATGCAACACACCTCTGCAGAGTGTAAGAATTGTGACATGTTACTCCCTGTTCCGGGAAGGAGCTACGAAGAACAGGCAGGAAAGGAACTCCATGAAGTTCGAGTCAACCTGTGAAGACTGATGGGCATAGTTTTTGATAATAAAATCAATCTTTGAAGAAATGTTTACAAAAAACAGCATAGTACCAAGGACTTATAGTCCGAGGTGGTAGATAGAGCATCAAACTTCCCATCGTGCATATAGTGAACTTGCTGGGTAACGCTGTTACTCACCATTTTATTTGAACCTCTTGCTAGACTTTGAGGAGCAGAAGGATAACCAGGTGTATGCTACAGAAGTTCAGAACGACGTCTACTACAAAGAGCCAGACCTGTCTGGTGGAGTCAAAGAGGTGGACTACGGGATACATTATGGAGCTGAAGACAACCAGCCCGAGTAGTTGTTAGGCCGGAACTTAGTTATCTAGGTTGAGCCGAGCAGCACGAACCCTATTGAATAATTGTTGAGCTCATGTCTTTCTTATCGTTGTGTTTTTCGTTCTTCCGCTGAACATAGTAAATAAGTTGTATGGTTTGTAAGTTCGAATCTTTCAAAGATCTCGATCTTTTGGCATTGTAATAATGTGTATGTTTGTAATTTGGACCCTCAATGTTTCTGTTGTACCACTCTGAGGGATGTAATATTTGCGGAATGGTGTTCCGTGAGTGTTATGTCAATGGCTATAGTATACTACAACATGCAGTGGTATGCTGGGTCACCGCACCAACCTTGGTTTTCTATGTATTAGGTATGACCTAAACAATCCTAAACCACCAAAAAAGTACATTGGTAGAACCTCGTATGGAGAATTCTAGGGGGCTAGACCTGCGGGGCCCTTAGATTAGGGTTTTGTTGGAAAAGGACCGCCTGAGTACCGGAATGCCACGATAACCTACATGTAACCCTAGCATACATGCACAAGGATGGTGGAAGCTTCATATATGCGGTACCTACATCCCAGGTGTGATATTCTATGGTTGCATGCGATAACACTTAGAGAAGTGTTGGACATGTAGGAGGAAACTCCTGCTGCGAGTCAAATAGAGGGAAACCGGTGGAATCTTGTGCCCAACCTTGGTTTTCCATGTAGGTATGACCTAAAAATTCCTAAACTACGAAAAAAGTACAATGGTAGACCCTCGTATGGAGAATGCTAGGGGATAGACCCATGGGGCCCTCGAATTAGGGTTTTGATGGAAAAGGATTGCCTGAGTGCCGAAATGCCACGAGAACCTGCAAGTAACCCTAGCATAGATGCACAAGGGTGGTGGAAGCTTCATATATGCAGTACCTATCTCCCGGGTGACCATCTACGGTTGCATGCAATAACTGTTGGGGGGATACCCCCGGGTAGGGTCACTCCGGGGTATAAGGGCCGAGTTAGCCGAGGTTCGGCAAGGTCAAAGCGGATGTTGGCCGGGTCACCTCAAGGCAGGCCGGATCACGGAGTAACCCAGACCAGGGGGGTCACCTAACATTGTCTCATCCGACTTAAGGAGTAAGTCGGAAGTGCTTGTCTAACTTATATGCAGGAACAGGGGTGGCCGGATCTACTATGATCCGGGTCTTCGCTTAGCTTCTAGGAGAAGGAAGGAATCTCTCTGGTAAAAAAGAAGGTCCGGTATGCACTGCATGAGTGGAGAAAGCAAGGGCAGGACCACCGGGTCGTGGCCGACAAGGGTGACGACGCCCATGTCGGCTGACGCGGGCGCCGCAGAGGCTTACGTCGCTAAAGCATGTGTGATGCGGGGGGAAAGCACCCCGGTCGGGTTATCACTTTGGGAGGGGGCATATTCTTAGGAATATGCCTCCACGTATGCCCTAGGCAGGGACCGAACTTCCTCTATATAAGGGGGGCTAGGTCTCTGGTAGAGGGGGTTGGTTGAGCTCTAGTTGGTTTGGTGATTCCATAGGGCTAGCTGATCTAGAGTTCTAGGGAAAGTAGTAGGCAAGAGTAAGAGAGCTCCTTCTTCCTCCTCTCGCTAATATAGCTCGAGGAGCACTTGTAATCTGGCAGATATAGCAATACAAACTTCTGTGTGGAGAATCACTCCACTATCCCTCCCTGGATTCCCCTAGCGTGTATTAGTCCCCACCTTTAGCCTATCCATGGCATCTGCCGTGACACCACCATGACAGTTGGCGCCCACCGTGGGGCTAGCGGCGCTAGCAGGGGTGAAGATCCGAACGGGAAACCTCATCGGCACCGGCGAACGCGTTGTCTCCGGGCTCGTTCAGCGCTTTGGAGCGCTGGATTTTGTCAGCAACAACGCTGGCTGCTTCGGCACGCGCCCGCTTCCGCGTAACGGCCTCTTCGTCATGCTCGGAGCGCACAAGGTCTGCGTTGCTGTGGACGTATCATGCGTTCATCCGCGCCACGTTGTCGATGCGGGGGAACCACCCCTCACTGTGGCTCGCGGGGCGCGTATCGCTCGCTCCCCGGACCATGCGGAGGTGATGATGAGTGCGCCAGGTGCAGGCGCAAGCAAGGACCTAGCACCAGACCCGGAGGTAACACCTAAGGCACCAAGGAAAGGTAGAGGACCACCACTAGAGAGGCCTGAGAACGTACTGAGAGAAGCTATGGATAGCTTGGCTAACCCGGTAGCAGCAGTGGTAGATCCGGCTCAGGCACAAGCCGAGCTAGAGGAAACTAGGCAAAAGATACTAGAGGGCGCAAAGAAAATAGCCGCGACTCAGCAGTCGCTGAACATGACGTTGCGTGAGTAGGCAAAGGCAAACAAAGTTGATACGGTAAAAGTAAAAGGGAGAAATCTCATAAGCGAGATGAACAGAGAAGGTGATGATGGATATGGTCAAAAACTATCTGTCTGTGGGGTTGTCGAAGTATAGTACCCCGGCGAAGAACCTCAGAGCAGCAGATGCGGCTGCGTCCGAGTTAGAGGGTCTGACGGGTGAGGCCCGTCAAAGACAGCAAGATATGGTTAACAAGCTAGTTCGGATCGCGAACATACAGAACGAAGAGCTGCTGAGAGCTAACCCGGAGAGAGATGGAGCTTCCAAAATCGTCCATTCGGTGATGGGTAACCCGGAGAAGTCCGCTGGAGCCGCATCATCGCCTCATGGTGGTCCAAGGAGAGAAGAGGTAGTAACCTCGGCCAGACGGAACAAACAGATCGTCCCGTACGACCCGACACGTGCGGGAAAAGAAAAAGAAATACGGAGAAGTGATGATCGACGGAGTGTGAGCCGAGGTGAAGCTGGCCGAGGTAATCATGACCAAGGCAATGCCGGTCAAGGGAACGCTGCCAACGGCAATGCCAGACAGCGCAACTCCGCAGGAGCAGGACAACCGCAGCAGCGGAATATACCAAGGCAACAGAAAGGTGTGCAACGAGAGGAAAACCGATACAACGACGGTGATTCGGAGATGGTGAACGCAGGGTACCCCAGACCAGACTATCATGTGATAGGGTCAAGATTGGGAAGCAGGGATTTAATGCCGGATGACGCCAGGTGAAAACTGGATCGCCTGTATAGGTCGGAACAGATCGAATGTCAAGGTCCTCCGGGTCCAGCATGCTTTGGACCCCGGATCATGAAGGAACCACCGGTACCAAACTTCCAATTACCCAGAGGCACGAAGACGTATGACGGCAGTACCAAGCCGGAGGATTGGGTGATAAACTATGCTACAGCGGTGAAAATTGCAACTGGCAACTTGCTTGAGATGGGCTGTACGTTACGTACCCCAGATGTTCGAAGGCCTGGCCAGAGTATGGCTGAATAATTTACCACCGGAAGCATCAATTGCTAGATAGATTTTGAAGAAATGTTTATCAGCAACTTCTCAAGTACATATCAGAGGCCGAATAGACCGCAGACCCTAGCAATGTGCAAGCAAAGACCTAACGAGACGGATCGTGAATTCTTGACCCGGTGGTGTACCGTGAGAAACTCGTGTGAGGGTGTCATAGAGTCACAAGCCATAGCGTGGTTTGCGCAAGGGTGCAGATATGGCAGCGAGCTGTCGATGAAGTTGCAAAGGAAAATGCCAATTACGCTGGCAGAGATGATCCGGATTGCTGATTCGTATGCTTTGGGCGATCCGACTCAACCTAGGCTCGCGTCAAACGAGTAAAACAAGGAATACTATCAGAGGGATGGAGCCGGGTCATCCTGGAGGAACGATTACAGAGGAAAAAGGAGAGATGATAGACCGGATCATCGCTACGGTTCACAACAAGTTGCAGCTGTGAATCAAGATCAACCCGGAGCAGGAAGCAACCAACGCCAGAGAACGGGAGGGCAATGGACTCCAAGAAATGATGGCAAGAAAACATGGACTCCAGAGCAAAAGAAACAGTGGCAGGAAAAGAAAGACCGTCCGAGGTATACCTATGAGTCGATGTTGGACCAGCCGTGTAAGTTTCACACGCCAAATCCGAATAGCCCGGCGGGTCACACGACGAGGCAATGTGAGTGGATGCGTAAGATAGAGCAAGGTGGTTCGGGGAATGCTCAGGCACCTCGGAATGAGCAACCTCGGCAGGAGTTACCTCGGCAGCAATTGCTCGCCGAGGCGAACATGCAGCAGCTAATGTTGCCTCCTCCTCCGCGAGGTATGACAACGATGAGAGAAGGGATGCAGTGCATCAGGTGGAAAATCAGCAACAACCGGATCAGAGGTACCCCGGAAACGAGGGAAGGAATGAGTACAGGGAACATCACCAGAGTTATTGTGTGTTCACGACTGAGGAAACAGATAGAAAGAGCTTGCAGCACCGACATATGGAGGTCAATGCGGTCATGCCAGCAGTGACGAGGTACATGCCTTGGTCGGACCAGGAAATCACCTGGAACATCAAAGATCATCCTAAACTTATGCCGAGTCCAGATTCGTATGCGCTAGTGGTAGATCCGACATTCATTGGATCGAACATCAATGTGAGGTTCTCCAAGGCTTTGATTGATAATGGCAGTAGCATTAACATCATGTATGCGGATACGATGCGCAAGTTGGGCATATCGGAGAACATGCTCTAGGCTACGAGAACAACTTTCCATGGCATTGTACCAGGCATTTCTTGTGAGCCCATAGGCAAAGTCCGGGTCGACGTGCTATTCGGCACAAGGGATAACTGCCGAACTGAAAATCTGGAGTTTGAAGTGGTGAACTTGGAAAGTGCATATCATGCGTTACTCGGAAGACCAGCATTGAACAAATTCATGGCAAGCTGTCACATCAGTTATCTGAAGATGAAGTTGCCCGGGCCCAATAGAGTGATTACCATTGCTGGGGATTTCCGACGTTCCATTGAGTGTGCTTCAGCCGGGTCTAACCTAGCCGAGTCACTCGTGATTGCGCAAGAGAAAAGAAAAATCCAAGAGGTGGCGGCATTAGATCAGTCCGCGTAGCAATATATGCCAGCGTTAAGTAACCCACATGGCAGCATTTCATTTCAAGCCGCAATGGACACCAAGAAGGTTCCAGTTGATAACATGTTCCCAGAGCGCACCGTAACAATTGGTGCCGGGTTAACTGACAAATAGGAAAGCGAGCTCGTCAACTTCCTCCGTGAGAATCAGGATATTTTTGCTTGGTCTACACAGGACTTGCAAGGTGTTCCGAGGGAGTTGGTCGAGCACTCTTTGAACGTAAGACCCAGAGCAAGGCCGGTGAAGCAACCTCTCCGCCGCTTCGCCGAGGATAGGAGAAAAGTCATTGGAGACGAGATAGCTCGGTTACTGGCAGCAGGATTTATCATGGAGGTACTATATCCGGATTGGCTCTCTAATCCGGTGCTGGTAGAAAAGAAGAAGGATGATCCGAACGTGGCAGTGGTTTGGCATATGTGTATCGATTACACGAACCTGAACAAGGCGTGTCCAAAAGATCCATTTCCACTGCCGAGGATAGATCAGGTCATAGACTCGACCGCGGGATGCGAACTGTTGTCATTCATTGATGCATATTCTGGCTTCCACCAGATACCTCTGAACCCGGATGATCAAATAAAGACTGCGTTTATTACCCCGTACGGGGCTTACTGCTATCGCACTATGCCGTTCGGTTTACGTGATGCAGGTGCAACGTACCAAAGATGTATGCAAAAATGCTTGCATGACCAAATAGGTCAAAACGTACAAGTATACGTGGATGATGTGGTTATCAAGACCAAGGAAAGCACAACGCTCCTTGACGACATAAGGCAAACATTCGCGAACTTGAGAAGGTTCCGGATGAAGCTTAACCCGGAAAAATGTACCTTCGGTGTCCCGGCTAGAAAATTGCTCGGATTTCTTGTCTCCAGCCGAGGTATCGAAGTTAATCCAACTAAGATCCGAGCCATCGAACGAATGGAGCTGCCGAAGTGTCTTAACGATGTCCAGAAGTTCACTGGATGCCTGGCATCGCTAAGTCGGTTTGTATGTCGGTTGGGAGAAAAGGCACTGCCTCTCTACCAACTCATGAAAAAGTCGGATAAATTCGTTTGGACGCCACAGGCCGATGAAGCCTTTACCCACTTAAAAAAGATGTTGGCCACTGCGCCAGTGTTAGCCTCTCCACTATCAAAGGAGCCAATGTTGCTCTACATAGCCGCAACCAACCGAGTTGTAAGTGCAGTAATTGTAGTGGAGCGCAATGAAGAGGGTAAATTGGTGCAGAGGCCAGTATATTACCTGAGTGAGGTATTGTCTGCCTCAAAACAGAACTACCCGCACTTTCAAAAGGTGGCATACGGTGTCTATATGGCGGCAAAGAAGTTAAAGCATTACTTTGAGGAGCACCCCATCAAAGTAATATGTGAAGCTCCCATATCCGAGATAATGGGTAACAAGGATGCGAGTGGCAGAATTGTAAAATGGGCAATTGAGTTAGCCCCTTATGCGCCCCAATACGACAGAAGAGAAGCGGTCAAATCTCAGGCTGTGGCGGACTTTTTTGTGGATTGGGCCGAGGTACAATACGAACCACCGCCACCAGATCCGAATTACTGGAGGATGCACTTTGACGGGTTGAAAACCAAAACGGGACTAGGCGCCGGGGTTGTGCTTACCTCGCCAAAAAAGGACCAGCTAAAGTACGTATTGCAGATCCATTTCGCGGCATCGAACAATGTCGCTGAGTATGAGGCTCTTGTGCATGGGCTCAAAGTGGCAAAGGAGATTGGCATACATCGGATAATATGCTTTGGCGACTCGGATTTGGTGGTGCAGCAGGTGTCCGGAGTGTGGGACGCCCTGGATCCAAACATGGCACTATACAAATTTCACGTGCAGAAGATATTTGGTTACTTCGAGGGGTGTGAATTTCACCATGTACCCCGAGTGGAAAACGAGGCTGCCGACATGTTGTCAAAGCTCGGATCGACCAGACAAGCAATTCCACCGGGTGTAGCATTGGAACACCTCAGAAAACCATCTATCAGGCCGTCCCCAGGAACCGACTCGATCTATGTCCCGGAAAATACGGAATCCGGAGCTGAGCCCATGGACATTGACACGGGAGGTAGTACGCGAGACCCGGGGACTGCCTCGGCAAACCCGGGGACTACCTCGCTAGACCCGGGGACTGCTCAGCGTGATCCGGCTGAAGTTATGCCGATGGATCAGATGGAAATTGATGAGGAGATGTTCCCTCCACGAGCGATACCAGCTTGGGCACTGCCTATATTCCAATTCTTGAAAGATGGAATGTTACCCGCTGAGGAGGTGTTAGCCAGGCAAACTTAGAGGAGAGAAAAAGCATACACAATCATCAATTCCGAGTTGTACAAACAGAGTGTAACCAATGTCCTCCAACGATGCGTTGACCCGGAAGAAGGGCTTGACATCCTCCGAGATATACACCAAGGAGAATGCGGGCATCATGCCTCATCCCGAGCCTTGGTGGCAAAGGTGTTCCGGCATGGATTCTACTGGCCAAGTGCCTTGGAACAAGCAGAAGATCTGGTGAGAAAATGCAATGGTTGCCAAAGGTACGCCACCAGGACACATATGCCTATGTCGGAACTCAATACCATACCAATTACGTGACCATTTAATGTATGGTGCTTGGATATGGTTGGCCCGTTCAAACCAGCAAGAGGAAACATGACACACATCTTGGTCATGGTGGACAAGTTTACAAAATGGATTGAAGTGAAACCTATAAGAAAATGTGATGGAGCTACGGCCGTGACATTTCTCAAAGACATCATCTTGAGATACGGTTATCCACACAGTATTATAACCGATAATGGAACAAATTTTGCGGAAGGAGCATTTGCGTGCTTCTGCCGAGATAAGAAGATCCGACTCGATGTCGCCTCGGTAGCCCACCCCGCAGCGAACGGACAAGTGGAAAGATCCAACGGATTAGTATTATCCAGGATAAAACCCCGGCTCATTGAGCCGCTGCAAAGATCAGCAGGGTGCTGGATAGAAGAACTACCAGCGGTACTGTGGAGCTTAAGAACAACTCCAAATCGATCAACAGGCTATACGCCATTTTTTCTGGTATATGGGGCAGAAGCTGTATTACCAGCCGACATAGAGCATGATTCGCCTAGGGTCACCCAATACTAAGCCAAGTGCAAGAAGCCCGGCAAAATGATGTTGATCTGCTGGAAGAAGCGAGAGAACTGGCACTGTCCAGATCCGCCATATATCAGCAAAATCTCCAACGCTATCATAGCCGGAAAGTGTGCCCCCGAGTCTTTCGGGAAGGCGATCTGGTGCTCTGGTTGGTACAACGTACTACTGGCATGCATAAATTATCCCCCCCATGGGAAGGGCCATTCATTGTGAGCAAAGCATTGCACAATGATTCTTACTATCTCATAGATGCAAAGCCACAGGAAAAGAACAAGGCGGACAGGTCTGGAGAGGAATCCAAGCGACCGTGGAATGTAGCACTACTTCGTCCCTTCTACACTTAGCTAAGAAGTGTATGTATCCGAGTCGTCTCATATGTCGGTATGTATGTCGGCAATGAGCTTATCAATGAGATAGCAGCGCCTCGAGCAGTAACTCGGGGAATGCCTTAATGACGTTTGTTGTTACTTTTTATGCGGTAGCTGGAATAAGTCGTTCTACTTAACCCGGATTACTAATGTGTGAGCACAAAAAACCCAACTCTTAGACTTGCTGCTGTCCAACAAGAATTGGCTTCATGGCAAGCAAGAGAACAAGTTTGGAATTGCGTAGCACATGAAAAACGACTAAGGAAACGAATTTATTCGAGCTAACGTTTGTTTTTTTCGGACTAACCCTGTATTTATTTTCACGTTATTATGCTGAATTATTTTGAGCCAAGCCTAAAAGTTTCTAAGTATTGTTAAAACAATTTTTGAAGCTCGGGTTCGTTAGTCGTAAAACCGAATCAAGGTAGACACGAACCGAGCCAGAGAATTGGACGAACAAGAAAATGAAACTCGGGGACTGCGCCCAAGTTAATCCGGCATAGAAATGTAGTAGCAAAATATCGCATATCCAGCATACAATTGCACCCAGCATACCGGGGATCTGATAAATTTTCAAGCTTTTTGGAACTAAGGAGCAGCAGGAGGAGGAAGTTCGGCATCGTCGTCGCTGTCTTCAATATCTGAAGCATCATTTTCTCCGCCCTCATTCGACCCATCTTCAACGTTCTCATTGTGCTCGTCCCCAGCGGATTCCAGGAAGCTCGGTCCTTCAACCCAGTCATGAATAGGAGAATATTCGACGAGGCTGTAGGCGCATGCCTGGCACCGAGCTACACACTCCGGATCATCGGTCCATCTGGATCCAGTGCGCTGGCGTGTAAGGAGGCTGAGGTCGATCTTCTTGTACCATGTGAGAATATGGTGAAGGATGGTATCAGCTGCGGCACGACCAGCGGACTCTCTCCAGAGGTCAAGCTTGGTCTCAATCTCCATTAACTTCTCAACGAGAGTCGCGATGGTCTTCGGGCTACTCTCTCCGGGCCAGAACATATTGAAAATGCAAACTGCAACATCGAGGATATCCTTGCCATAATTCTTGATGGTTTCCACGCGAGCTGACAGGCTGACCAATAGGTCCTCCATGTCTAAGGGAATGCTCTCACCGTCAGGAACGATGGGAGTACCCCTCTCTCGGCGAAATTTGGCAACAGTAGCGCTTGCAATAGGAGTACCCTCTAGAAAGTGGTCTAGAAACAAGGCAAAGGAAGAAGGTAAAGAAAAGATATATGAGGTAACCTGGAGAATTATGTCGGACAAGGGAAAGGAACTTACGAGAAATATGGCTATGGATCCGGGTTAACTCCTTGATGCAGGCATCGCGTATTTTGCGAAGTTGCTCAAGCTCAGCGTTTGCCGACCCAAGCTGGAGGTCGGATTCTCTGAGTAGGTCCTGGTCCTTGGAGATCTGGAGAGTAAGGCGCTCACGCTCTTCTGTGAAGTTCTGGCCAACCTTTTGGAGCTCGGTTCGGTGCTGGGCCTTCATCTTCTCCATCTCAGCCTTGAGCTTGGCAATCTCGTCGTCCTTAGTCCAGAGGAGAGCAAGATCATCATCCTTTTTCTTCAGCTCGGCTTGATGCTGCCCTGCTTATTCGAGAAAATGCAGCATCATATCAGGCATGGGCACACTATCCTCAAGCGATCCTGAACTAGTATGTTGACCCGGCAGAGCCGAGGAGTGAATGATTGCCGAGCCAAGGAAAAGAATCAATGGAAAACACTACAAGGTCGAACAAAAGAGGACATACCCCGGATTTCCTCCAAGTTCTTCCGCATGATTTTGTTCTCAGCCTCCACCCCAGCTGCAGAAACCGAATGAGGAGATTAGTTCGGCGGAAGAAAGTGAAGAAAAATGGAGAGGTGTCGAGGGAGAAAATTACCCCTCTTTTCATGTTCTGCACCAAGTGCAACATGTTTTGTGCGTAGCATCTTGTGGGTATCAAGCAGGCGTTGGAATTCAGCGCTCCGGCGATTGGTGGTTACCTGGAAAAAGTACAGAAGTGTAAAATTAGCATGGTGCAGATTCGAAGTGTACAAGATCCGGGCCAAGTGGAACTTAACCTGTCTCTAGGTGTGTGCATATTCGAAGTGTGCAAGATCCGGGCCAAGTGGAACTTAACCCAGCTCTAGGAGTGTGCATATTCGAAGTGTACAAGATCCGGGCCAAGTGGAACTTAACCCGGCTCTAGGTGTGTGCATATTCAAAGTGTGCAAGATCCGGGCCAAGTGGAACTTAACCCGGCTCTAGGTGTGTGCATATTCGAAATGTACGAGATCCGGGCCAAGTGGAACTTAACCCGGCTCTAGGTGTGTGCATATTCGAAGTGTGCAAGATCCGGGCCAAGTGGAACTTAACCCGGCTCTAGGTGTGTGCATATTAGAAGTTTACATGCAGCTACGTTAGTTTTCTAATGAGCATCCGGCTGAGTAACAAGCTACTCCACCGGAGGCTCGTGGACTAATGGTTATTATCTACAACATGTAAAGGAGAAACGACATACCTCCATCATTCGCCCCGCGAGGTTAATTTCCTTAGCGGCAGTATTCATCTGGGCGGAAAATTCTGCTGGGCCAAACTTTTCCAGGAGATCGTTGTTGTGGACGAACTCCGCCTTGTTCCAGTTCATGACGAACTCGATAAGGCTCGGAGGGTACCACTCGCCGGTGGGCATATGGGGTGCCACCAAGCCCTTCGCATGAGCTTCTTTCCTCTCAACTAGGGCAAGAGCTGGGTTGGTGTGCAGAACCATCTGCTGCGCATCAGTTGGCTCGGCAGGAACATCCGTCGCTGCTGGTGATTTCTTCGGAAGCATCGACGATAGGGTTCGCTGCCCGGCCTCGACGGATGCAGACTTGGTAGTATCCGGAGCCTTTTTGCCCTTAGCTTGCTGGGAAGAAGTAACTACGGTGGATTTCCCTTTAGAAGCTGCTGGAGTGGTTCCTCGCCGAGGCTGAGATGACTCGGACGAGGCAGAAGAACTTGGCACTAGAGCTCTTGTGGCTGGATTTGGAGCTGTTGTTGGTTTCCTTGGTGCCGAGACAGGTGCTGGCTTGGTCGCTGGTACTGTAGCTGCTACTAGTGTTGCTGTTGTGATAGACTCGGTGGTTGCTGGTTACGGCGATGCTGAAGTAGTGGACGCCGTCACCTCGGCTGGACCGACCCCTCCCGCTCCAAGGTCGCGTTCCTCTCGATGAGGCACTACGGAACCCGAAGCACCCGCAGAACCCTCCAGAATAGGGCTCAGCGGGCGTGACTCGTTGTCACGAGGAGGAGAAGGGCCGGACCAAAGGGGTAAAGAGATGCTTGATCCGCTCTGAGGGACCTCCACCGGAGGCCTGAAAAAGATAATAATGTCAAAAGAGAAATTACCACGATGCAAGGAAAAGTGAGTTATGCAATGAAAAATGACTTACGCATCCGAGGTTTCGGCCTCCTTGGGTTTCCGGGCCCTCCGTTCCAGGGCTTTGCCTGCCCGCTTGGAGGCAGTCTTGTCTGCGGCCATCTTTTGCCCTTTTGTGGGCTGAGAAGGTTCGGAGGAAGAACTTGATGCGGCTCCGCGCGTCTTCTTCGACGCCACCAGAACCGGCTCGCCCGTAGCAAGTGGAGGATCCTCGTGGATATGCCCATCGGGGTTAACTGATGCCGGAAAGGCAAAAGAAAGAGGGACAGCCTCAACAAGTTCAATCACGTCGACATCCGAGTCATCCTCATCACCGGGCCAATCTCTAAGAGAAGAGAATTTACCGCTTGGTCGTTTGGTAGCATCGGTCATAGGAAGGAACATCTCCTGGTCCAGCTCCTCCTCATCCGGGATTTCTCGGTCCGGCGCCCACTTAAGGGTCGGGTCCGTACCATCCTTGAGAGTTTGCTGAAGGAACAACTGAGAAAAAGCACAAAGAGCAGAGTCAAAAATACAACAGAAACCGACACATACTTGATCCGAAATAAGTTTGCCCCGCAAAGCTTACCGCGGGAGGGAGCCTGTCACGACAGTAGTGCTCAATTCCCCACGTCCATTCGGCGGAGAAATCCTTGTGGGTGGTGAAAAGAGCCTTAACCCGGTGAAAGATCTCTGTGTTGCTCAACTCGAAGGAGGAGGTTCGGTTGGGGTCGCGACCGAAACTCATGTGGCACAACTTGTGGGTGCGCTTCTGGAGGGGAGAGATTCGGTTGCGCACGAACGTGATCATATCATCCTCGTTGCGCAATCCGAGTTTCTTCAGCTCCGCGAACCTCTTGTTAACTTGGTTGGCCAGAGTTGTAGGCTTCTTGGGGACCTCCTCCTAGAAATCCGTGTCAGGTAGACCTAGAGCGTAGGGCAGCAACCAAATCAAATCTTCGGTACCCTCATTCCGAACGTAGAAGAAGGTCTAGGCCCATCCTTTGCAGGAGTCAAGCCCGGTAACCCGGGGAAAGACGGAAAGTCTCCAGGGCGAGATGGAGGCAGCCCCGAATTGGGTGAGCTGCTTATCCTCCGACTCTACTTGGATATTGGGGATGACGTTGCGATGAAGGCCGAAGAACCAAATCCACAGCTCCTTCGTGGGCCATAGTCCGGTGTAGCCTTTGATCATAGAGGCAAAGGCATAAAGAGAGGTGATAGCGTTCGCTGGGAGATGGTGCGGCTGCAAGTGGTAGGTCCTGACCCAATCCCGGAAGAAATCGCTCACCGGCAGACCAAATCCCCGTTGGAAGTGGGACAGGAATACAACGAACTCACCCGGATTGGGTGAGGGGGCCAGTTCGGAGGAGGGGAGACGAGCGGTGACGACGGCGGGAATGCGCCTGGTCCAGTAGAGCCAGTCAAGGTCATCTTGACAGACCCATGATCCGGCCCACGCGCCACGGTCCGCCGCGCCGGCGTCCTCCTCCATGTCCTGCTCGGTGACGACGAGCTCCTCCTCCATCATCTCGTGTCCGCTATCCTCGCTGGAGCTAGCGGCGGCGGGGATCTGAGGCCTGGATTAGCGTGGACCCGTGGCGAAGAAGCTGCGCAGCGGTGGCTGCGATGCAGAGGCACGGGAAAGGTGCGGCGGCGACGCTGCTGCTAGAAGCACCGGCGGCGGTGCGGTCGCTAGGAAGACGAAGGAGAAAGGCAACGGGCAGAGGGGCGCAGAAGTGGAAAAATGCTAAGGTGTGCGCCCCTCCACTATTTAAACCACCCCCAGAGATGGATGAGTGGGATCGCGCTGCGCCGACGAGCCGCACGGTGTGGCCGTGTATCACATGCATCAGGCAATCAGAGAAAAGCCACACAGGGAGCCATAGAGTAGAAGCAATCCCATGACGCGACGCGCTGTTGCGGTAAACGAGGAGGCAGGCATGACGTGACCCATGCACAGTGATAACTGATAATTACTGCGGCGGTTACTATGCAGGCCCCTAAAATAAGACGAGGTAATGATTAGCCTCCACGTGGGTTGGCGTATAAGAGAAGGAAACGGGGCCCGGATCAAACCATGATAACCATGGGATCCGAGCCAAAGTGGTGACCTGGCCGACAAGTCAAAACTTGGAACGTGCGAAGGGAACGTAAATCCATATAGTCCGAGATAAGGAGCTGACCCGGAATTAAACGTCCGAGGCTCAAACATAAATGAACCTGATGTGGCCTTAGCGGCCAAGGCATCTAAGACCGCACCAGCTTCGGGGACTAATGTTGGGGGATACCCCCGGGTAGGGTCACTCCGGGGTATAAGGGCCGAGTTAGCCGAGGTTCGGCAAGGTCAAAGCGGATGCTGGCCGGGTCACCTCAAGGCAGGCCGGATCATGGAGTAACCCGGACCAGGGGGTCGCCTAACATTGTCTCATCCAACTTAAGGAGTAAGTCGGAAGTGCTTGTCTAACTTATATGCAGGTATAGGGGTGGCCGGATCTACTATGATCTGGGTCTTCGCTTAGTTTCTGGGAGAAGGAAGGAATCTCTCTGGTCAAAAAGAAGGTCTGGTACGCACTGCATGAGCGGAGAAAGCAACGGCAGGACCACCGGGTCGTGGCCGACAAGGGTGACGACGCCCATGTCGGCTGACGCGGGCGCCGCAGAGGCTTACGTCGCTAAAGCATGTGTGATGCGGGGGAAAAGCACCACGGTCGGGTTACCACTTTGGGAGGGGGCATATTCTTAGGAATATGCCTCCACGTATGCCCTCGGTAGGGACCGAACTTCCTCTATATAAGGGGGGCTAGGTCTCTGGTAGAGGGTTTTGGTTGAGCTCTAGTTGGTTTGGTGATTCCATGGGGCTAGCTGATCTAGAGTTCTAGGGAAAGTAGTAGGCAAGAGTAAGAGAGATCCTTCTTCCTCCTCTCGCCAATACAGCTCGAGGAGCACTTGTAATCTGGCAGATATAGCAATACAAACTTCTGTGTGGAGAATCACTCCACTATCCCTCCCTGGATTCCCCTAGCGTGTATTAGTCCCCACCTTTAGCCTATCCATGGCATCTGCCATGACACCACCACGACAATAACACTTAGAGATGTGCTGGACATGTAGGAGGAAACTCCCGCTGCGGGTCAAACAGAGGGAAACCTGCATGTGCCCCTAGCATAGGGTACTTTTGGGTATTTATAAAATTATCTTTTAATTGGAAAGAAAATAAGCTGACGCTCGTCTCTATCTTTTTAATTGGAAAAAATGGCCGTTGGCATATACAGGGGTAAGTGGCTCCGGTCCCACAGGAAAAAAGAGGGCTTAAACCGATGACAAAGCCGTCGGCATAGACCGGGGTAAGTGGCTCTGGGACCGCAAGAAAAAGAGGGAGGCTACACTGACGGCATAGCCGTCGGCATAGCTAGGGCGTGGAGAATGCTCAGGCGAGCCCACACGCACGCACACAGTCCCCCGCGCATGCCCCTACCTCCTCCATCTCAGGTCCCCTGCGCCACCGCTGCCGTCCGTGCCCCTCCCTACGCCACACCACCCTTCCCTCCCTTCCTCGAGCCTCCTAGCCCCTACATGCGCTGCCGCTCTTCCCTCCCTCCCATGAGACGCCCCGACCCCTCCCTGAACCACCTCCTCCCTTCCCTCCCTCCCTCGAGCCGCCCTGGTCCCTCCCTGCCTCGAGCCGCCACCCTTCCCTCCCTACCCCCCAAGCTCGTGCTCACCCGAGCCGCCCTAGCCCCTCCCTGTGCCGCTGCCGTCCTCTCCTTCCTTCCCCAAGTCATTTCGACCCCTCCCTCCCCCTAGCCGCTGTTGTACCCTCCTTGCCTCGAGCCACCGCCCTTACCTCCTCACCAGAGCGCCCATGGCCTCCATAACCATGAGTTTTTTGGCCTTTTTCCAAAAAAATTGTTTAGAAATTGAGAAGTAGATGTTGTATAGTTAGTAGTTTGTAGATTATAGAATGTAGCTTAGATTATAGATTATACTTGTAGTAGCTTATTTTTTAATTTAGGAATTTAGCAAATCTTTAATTTCGCAATTATGGTAACGTTTGTTCATTCTGTACAGTAGTCCTCATCGTGATCACATCGCTGCCCTGGAGGTCGTCATCCTGGAGGTTGCCTTCCCAGAGGTCTCCTACTTATTCTACCGCCGAGGGTGAGCTAGAACTCCATCTCCTGATGGCTCTGAAATATAGCCATCCACGTCCACATTTAAACTGGATATTATTCATAATGTTGATGAAATATCTCTCTAAATCCTGCCACTAATGCCTAATATTCAAAGGGGTATGCAATCCTTTCTTTTATATTTTTCCGGCATAGATAATGTCCTTTAAAGATGGGAATCACTACATTAAAGTCAAAGATACTAGATTTCCAACAACCAAAAGAAACCGGGAGCCGTGAAGCTGAGGCAGACACTTTAACGACCAACTATACGACCGGAGAAAAATTCTGGCCGTATAGCTCCGGTCGTATAGTTGGCGCCGCCACTGTTAGGTCAAATAGAACAACTTTCATGAAGGGACTCCTATATAAAGAAGCCTTGGGCGACGAGAAAACGAGCCAGACCTCGCCAAAAGTCTCTGCCACAGATCACCAGCCGCCTCCAGATCTCGAAACCCTTCTCCATCTCCATAGCCAAATTCCACCACTTGTAATAGTAGATCTCTTCTTTGATTGGCGACATTGTAAGACTATTGCTATCAACCTTATGATTTTCATTACAATGTTTATGATTGTTGATCTCATCTCTATGTGTGAGTAATTATCCTTGGGCTAAGGGCTTTGTCCTAGCCATGTAGCGTTTGTGCATGTTATTTATCATAGATGGGATCGTGTATTAGTTTGTAGGACATGATGATTATTGTATCCTCTCTTGCCTCAATCCAAGGACTTGTCAGGTAACCAAGGCCCCGAGGGTTGAGCCAGGTATAGAGAGTATGAGTAATGACTGATCTGCAGGTTGGGAACCCCAGTGACAGAAGGGGTAGTACGACTGTATGTGAGGGATTTACTTGGTATTAACGATGACATCACTGTGCATGTCATTGGTTCTCTTTCTTCTATGGATGAGACTAGTAGGTTATTGCTATAAGCGGTTGCCGAGGCAATAGCAATTATGGATGCACTGCCCATATGTAATTTATCTTGCTCTAACAAGTACATGCATACTTTATTTCTATCTTTTATTCCCATCAGATGTTCTGCACAGCTACAGGTGAAACCGAACATCCTAGGCCCTCTCTCTCCATCATCGACAACAACAAAAAGACACAAGCTATTGGTCCGGTAAAAACACAAAAGGAATTCTAAAACTCCAGAAGGTCCATTAAAGTAACTTCACTACACATTCGCTTCCCGAGGATTCGATAACCTAGGTCTACTAGGGAAAAATAAGCTATACTACATTCATAATCCAGATCGAAGGTATCAACCCTTTTTCTGGCGCCGTTGCCGGGGAAGCAATAGCTACCCTAGTGAGGTTATTAGGAACCTTGCTAGTTTTAATTCTTGTTTTTAATTTTGTTAGTTTGCTTTCAGTCTTTATTTGATAAACCAAAAAAATAGTTAGCCTTAAATTCTTGCTTTTACTATTGTAATTCTTTGTTTAAGAAAACCCAAAAACATAGGAAATATGGCTGAAAACAAGCTTGGGGAGTTTGCTACTCCCAACAATTATTATTTGCGTACTCCTATTACTTAGCCAGAAATTGCTGCTAATGACTATGAAATTCAGCCCCATTACTGAAGTTTGGTTCAACAGAATCAATTTGGAGGCTCTGCTATTGAAGACGCAGGTATGCACTTGAATACTTTCACTGAAATATGTGATATGATGCGTATTAAAGATGTTGACCCTGATGCTATCAAATTGCGTTTATTTCCTTTCTCTCTAAGAGGGAGAGCAAAACAATGGTTGCTATCTTTTCCTAGAAATACTATTACATCATGGGTGGGATGTACTTCTTTATTTATGAATAAATTTTTACCACCTGTAAAGACTATGCAACTCAGATCTAATATTACTGGCTTTAGACAGGAAGAGCGTGAGCCACTAGCGCTTGCATGGGAGAGGATGAAAGAATGCATGAGAAACTGTCCTAGTCATGGGATGGGATGGCTTGGTGTACAGCGCCAGAAAAATGCTGGTGTGGTGTTGATGTAGAGCTCGTTGGGAACCCCAAGAGTAAGGTATGATGAGCACAACAGCAAGTTTCCCTCAGTTATGAAACCAAGGTTTAATCGAACCAGTAGGAGCAAGAAAATATCCCAAAGGTGTTGCTAGCTGAGCCTTGGCAGGGCGCACTATCGGTGCTACTAGCAACGTGGAGACCTGCACAACACAATCACAGAACTTTGTCCCCAACTTGCGATGAGGTCGTCAATCTCACCGTGTTTTGCTGAAAACAAAGCAGTAAACGTATCGAATGCAAAGAAGTAAAAGTTTGCAGAAAGTAAACACAAAGCAGTAAACAGTTTATAGAATGTATGCTAACAAGTCATGCTACACGAATTTTTATGGTGAAGCACAGAAATCTATTTCGGGACAACAACTTTCCCAATCATTACTTCTCTCTCATTAGAGGTTACTCTTGGCACAAAAAGCAAATAAAAAGGATAAGGAGTGGTTATTACTAAAGTAATAACTTCCAAGACTCATCTAAAACTTTTGGGTTATCTCCCAATAAGTACTTTTCTTTAACGCCTTTAAGTTAGGCATAAGAAGCAAGAAAGAATCAAGTGTTCTCAAATGAAGAAGCATTAAGACCAAATTTTGTTTTCATAGGGGAAGCAAAAGAAATCTTCTCTCTCTTCTTAGGGAAGTGTTCTATACCTTTCTTGAGTGGGAGTTGATATTTAATGGTGCCTTCTTTCATATCAATAATGACACCAACAGTTCTAAGAAAAGGTCTTCCCAAAGTAATAGGACAAGAAGCATTGCATTCAACATCCAAAACATAGAAATCAACAGGGACATAGGCATTGTTAACCATAATAAGAACATCATTAAGACTCCCCATGAGTTTCTTTTTAGCATTATCATCAAGTGGGACATTCAAATCACAATCTTCAAGTGGAGGAAAATCAAGCATATCATAAATCCTTCTAGGCATAATAGAAACACTACTATCAAGATCACATAAAGCTTTGAAATCAAAGTCATTCACTTTCATATTAATGATGGGTTACCAACCATCTTCTTGTTTTATAGGAATAGAAGCTTTATGTTTCATCTTTTCTTCTTTAATCTTTATGAGAGCATCAGTAATGTGTTTTGTAAAGGCCATGTTCATAGCACTAGCATTAGGACTTTTAGCAAGCTTTTGTAGGAACTTAATAACTTCAGAGATGTTGCAACCATCAAGATCAAAATCAAATTTATCATCTAAAGTAGTAGAACTATTACTAGCCTCAACACTAGTGGTGGTAATAGTAGAAACACTAATGTTTCTAGCAATTTCATCTTCTCTTTCCCACTTAGAATGTAATTCAGCTAATAGTCTAACATTTTCATCAATGCTTACTTGTATAGCATTAGTAGCTGCAAAGGGATTCTCATTAGTTTCAGGTTTAACAGCTATTTTATTCAAAGAAGATTGAGCTTCAGCCAAAGATGCTATATTTCTTCCAGCATTAGAGAGTTTTTCCTCAATAGTTTTATTGAAAGCAGTTTGTTTACTAATAAAGTCTTTAAGAATAACTTCAAGTTCAGAAGGTGCACTCCTATTATTGTTGTAGGAACTTCCATAAGCATTACCATTGTTGGGAGGATATGGCTTATAATTGTTGTTACCAAAATTGCTCCTATAAGCATTATTGCCAAAATTATTATTTCTTATGAAGTTCACATCAACTTGCTCTTCTTGAGCAACCAAAGAAGCTAAAGGAACATTATTTGGATCAATATGGGCTTTCCCATTAACAAGCATAGACATAATAATATCAATCTTATCACTCAAGGAGGAAGTTTCCTCAACAGAATTTACCTTCCTACCTTGTGGAGCTCTCTCAGTATGCCATTTAGAATAATTAACCATCATATTGTCCAAAAGTTTTGTTGCAGCATCCAAAGTAATGGTCATAAAGGTACCTCCAGCAGCAGAGTCCAATATGTTCCTTGAAGAATAGTTCAATCCTGCATAAAAAGTTTGGATGATCATCCAAGTAGTCAGTCCATGAGTGGGACAATTCTTAACCAAAGATTTCATTCTTTCCCAAGCTTGAGCAATATGTTCATTATCAGATTGTTTAAACTTCATTATTTCACTTCTCATAGATATAATCTTAGCAGGAGGATAGTATTTTCTAATGAAAGCATCTTTGCACTTAGTCCAAGAATCAATACTATTCCTAGTGAAGGAATTCAACCATTCTTTAGCTTTTCCTCTCAAAGACAAAGGAAACAATTTAAGCTTAATAATATCACCATCTATATCCCTATGCTTTTGCATCTTACAAAGTTTAACAAAGTTATTTAGATGGGCAGCAACATCTTCATTACCAATACCAGAAAAATGTTCTCTCATAACAAGATTGAGCAAAGCAGGTTTTATCTCAAAGAAAGTATCTTTAGGCACAGGTGGAGCAATAGGTGTGCTCATAAAATCATTGTTGTTGGTCCTAGTGAAGTCACACAACTTAGTGTTTTCAAGAGTAGTCATTTTTTTGTGTTTTTTATAAAGAAAGCAAACTTGTAAAACTAATTTTTGTGTGTTTTTGATAAAGAAACAAGCAAACAAAGCAAAAAGAAACTAAGCAAAACAAAAATAACAAAGTAAAGAGATTGGTTATGAGGGACTCCCCTTGTGAAGATGTCCTTGACTCCCCGGCAACAGCACCAGAAAAATGCTTGATGGCTCGGTGTACGGCGCCAGAAAAATGCTGGTGCAGTCTTGATGTAGAGCTCGTTGGGAACCCCAAGAGGAAGGTATGATGAGCACAGCAGCAAGTTTCCCTCAGTTATGAAACAAAGGTTTAATCGAACCAGTAGGAGCAAGGAAACACCCCAAAGGTGTTGCTAGCTGAGCCTTGGCAGGGCGCACTACCCGTGCTAGTAGCAACACGGAGGCCTGCACAACACAACCACAGAACTTTGTCCCCAACTTGCGATGAGGTTGTCAATCTCACCGTGTTTTGCGAAAAACAAAGGATTAAACGTATTGAATGGAAAGAAGTAAAAGTTTGCAGAAAGTAAACACAAAGCAGTAAATAGTTTATAGATTGTATGTAAAGAAAAGGACCGGGATCCATAGTTCACTAGAGGTGGCTCTCCTTAGATAGATAACATGCTGGGTGAACAAATTACAGCGGGGCAATTGACAAACATCGAGAAAGCAATACATGCATATACTAATCATCTTGACTCCTTTGAGACTTGATTGGGCATTACAACATTATACATAGACCGCCATCCAACTGCATCTATGACTAATAATCCACCTTCAGGTTTTCATCCAAAACCCCTCCAGTATTAAGTTGCAAGCAATAGATTATTTCTTTACGAATTGCGTGTAAAGTAAACAGTATGATTGTTCTATGAAAAAAGAATTGTTGTTTTCTCCCTAGTAGCAACAACACATCTAGTACCTTAGAGATTTCTGTCACTTCCCCAGATTACCAGAGGCATGAACCCACTATCGAGCATAAATACTAACTCTTGGAGTTGCTAGCATCTAGTTGGACAAGATAGCTACTAACAACGGAAAGCATGCAAGATCACAAATAACAAAGACATGATAGAATCAATAATCAATCTGAAATAGCATCTCATATCCATCGGATCCCTGCAAACACAACATGCAGAATTACAAATAGATGATCTTGATCATGAACGGAGCTCACAAGATCTAAACATGAAAGCACAAAGGAGGAGAACCAGCCATCTAGCTACTACATGGATCCGTAGTCCAAGGATGAACTACTCACGCATCACACCGGAGGCTTTCATGGTGATGAAGAAGGCCTCCAGGGTGAATTCCCCTCTCCGGCAGGGTGCCAGGAAGAGCTTCAGATCCCTCCCGATCTAGGGATGGAGATGACGACGGCTATAGACTCTTTCATCGATTTTTGATCGGGCCCTTAGGGTTTTCGTCTCGAGGGCATCTTATAGGCGGAAAGAGAGGCCGAGGGGGTGCCGGAGGCGGCCAGACCACCCCCTGGCACGGGCCAGGCTGGGCCGTGCGGCCAGGTGGTGTGGTGGCCCCAGCTCCTCTACATCTCGATACGGCATCTGATGACTTCCGGAAAATAGGCACTTTGGCTTTTGTCCCGTCCAATTCCGAGAATATTCATTTTTTGACTTTCCTGGAACCAAAAATAGCAGAAAACAGGCAGCTGGCACTGTGGCTCTTGTTAATAGGTTAGTCCAAGAAATCATACAAAAAGTACTCCAAAGTGTGGACAAAACACAAGAAAGTGGATAAAACCAAGCATGGAACACCAAAAATTATAGATACATTTGCAATGTATCAGAATGGAAGACTGGTTAATTCTCCATCTATTTTATAATGCTCTTAACCCTGTGTCTAAGTCTATGCTTGATACTGCAGCTGGAGGAACGTTTATGGGTAAACATAGTACTGAAGCAAACCAGCTGCTAGACAATATGCAAGACAACCATGTCCAATGGCATGTGGATAGATCAAACACAAAGAAGGTTAACTCCATTTCACCACAAGAAAATGAAGAACTAAATGCCAACTTGGATGAGCTCATATTAGCCATAAAAGGTACGCAAACCCAGGTAAGAGCCACCCTTGAAACAAATATTGAAGAAATATACTTTGTAGCTTGTAATGATTATTATAACCCTACTTGGAGGAAGAATTACAATCCTAACTTTTAGAAACATTATTCTAGTCCTGCAGGTAATTCTAATAATAATATGGGAACTAGTAATGGTAGTCTCCAAGAAACACTAAAGTCTTTTATAGACTCACAAAATGAACAAAACAATATTCTTGTTAAATAACGGAGAATCATGATGTTATGCTTGGTAAATTATCTAACCAAGCTGTTAGTTTGAGAAATGATTTGCAGGCCCTCCAAGAAAGAACGAGGATCATTGAGGCACATCTAGGTAAGATAACCGAGAGTAACTCTCATTCTAGCTAAATTTGCAGGTAAAGCTGAGCCAAATCCTGATGAAGACCTCAAGATGATGAGAATCCAAAGGGAGGAACCTGAAGAACTTGACTATGGTAATCCTCCTTCACCAAGCTACACCTTTGAAGATCTCGTAAAAAGGATCAACGTTAAGATTCCGGTGAGTGATGGTAGTGAGGACGCTATGTACCAGCACTTCGTTAATCAGGTAGCAATAAAGATACGTGAGCTTGAGGAAGAATATAAGCAAATTGCTGAAAAATTACCTGTGAAGTTAGATGAAATATTTGAGCCTACTATTAAGATTAAAATTGGAACCAATGAGATAGATGCACTTTGTGATCTAGGTGCAAGCATCTCAACAATTCCGAAGAGACTTTTTAACAAGTTAAATCTTGGCTCCTTTGAAATCACTGAGTTAAAATTGCATCTAGTAGATTCTACCTACAAACAAGCTGTAGGAATTAAGGAGAATACTTTAGTATACATTAAAGACTGTCCTGCTCCCATTGATTTTGTTATTGTTGACATGCCTGAAGATGCTAGTGCTCCTATTATATTAGGCTATCCTTTCTTAAGAACTATTAAGGCTTTGATTAATCTACATGAAGGGAACGTGAAGCTTCAATTGCCTTCGCAGGATCCTTTTGTTATTCATTTCCCCAGGAATAAGAAAGACAAGCATGATGAGAAGGAGGCCATCACTTTTAAGGCCAAATACTTTGGAGTGGGTGTTCCACTCATCTTGCCTAAGTAAACAAAATTGAGGTCAAGCTATTGACCATAAAAGAGCGCTTCATGGGAGGCAACCCATGTGAAATAAAGGTTTGAGTAAAGTTTTTAGTTTTAGTTTAAGTTTATGTTTAATAAAGAGTGTTAGAAAACTCCAACTGAGGAGAAGAAGTTTGGTAGTACTAAAAATCCTGCTTTATTCATGCTATTGTTGGTCGACAATATTTACTATCAATTTTCTGTCAAAAACAGGGTATATCACTAAGTTACAGGAAAAGAAATAGTTTTTGAAGAAACAGAATTTTCTGATGCACACAGAGAGTTTAACGACCAACTATACGACGGGAATAAAATTCCGGCCATATAGCTCTGGTCGTATAGACATCCTTGCCATCAAATTATTTCTTTAATATGTATTGAGAGTTTAACGACCAACTATACAGCGGGAATAAAAATTCCGGCCGTATAGGTCTAGTCGTATAGATATCGATGCCTCCGTACAATTTCTTTTCTAATGTACTGAGAGTTTAACGACCAACTATATGGCGGGAATAAAAATTCTGGCCGTATAGTTCCGGTCGTATAGATATCGATGCCTTTGTATATTTTCTTTCCCAGGGACAGACAGTTTGACGACCAACTATACGGTGGGAACATTTTGTTCCGGCCATATAATTCGCATATATCTGTACCTTGAGGAGAAACCTAATATTTTGACAGAAAAGCCAACTATAAGGAATGCATTTATTCCGTCAGATATGGCGTCCACCACAAAAACGCATTATAAAATATTCGATTTGAGCCACGACCAAAAACATAAAGAATGATGGCTTAATACAGCCGGGAAGGTGATGGCTCAATACAGTAGCAGAAAAAAAGCTGAGTGCGTGGTGTTGATGTAGACCTCGTTCGGAACCCCAAGAGGAACGTAAGATTAGCACAACAACAAGATAACCTCACTTATGAAACCAAGGTAAAAACGAACCAGTAGGAGCAAGGAAACACCTCAAAGGTGTTACTAGCTGAGCTTTGGCAGGGCGCACTACCGGTGCTAGTAGCAATGTGGAGACCTGCACAACACAACCACAGAACTTTGTCCCCAACTTGCGATGAGGTTTTCAATTTCACCGTGTTTTCCAGAAAACAAAGGATTAAACGTATCGAATGGAAAGAAGCAAAAGTTTGCAGAAAGTAAACACAAAGCAGAAATAGTTTATAGATTGTATGTAAAGAAAAGGACCGGGATCCATAGTTCACTAGAGGTGGCTCTCCTTAGATAGATAACATGCTGGGTGAACAAATTGCAGTGGGGCAATTGACAAACACCGAGAAAGCAATACATGCATATACTAATCATCTTGACTCCTTAGAGACTTGATTAGGCAATACAACATAATACATAGACTGCCATCCAACTGCATCTATGACTAATAATCCACCTTCAGGTTATCATCCGAACCCCCTCTAGTATTAAGTTGCAAGCAACAGATTATTGCTTTACGAACTGCGTGTAAGGTAAACAATACGATTGTTCTATGAACAAAGGATTGTTGTTTTCTCCCTATTAGAAACAACACATCTAGTACCTTAGAGATTTCTGTCACTTCCCCAGATTACCAGAGGCATGAACCCACTATCGAGCATAAATACTAACTCTTGGAGTTGCTAGCATCTATTTGGCTAAGATAGCTACTAACAACGAAAAGCATGCAAGATCTGAAATAACAAAGACATGATAGAATCAATAATCAATCTGAAATAGCATCTCAATATCCATCGGATCCCCGCAAACACAACATGTATGAATTACAAATAGATGATCTTGATCATGAACGGAGCTCACAAGATCTAAACATGAAAGCACAAAGGAGGAGAAATCAGCCATCTAGCTACTACATGGATCTGTAGTCCAAGGATGAACTACTCACGCATCACACCGGAGGCTTGCATGGTGATGAAGAAGGCCTCCAGGGTGAATTCCCCTCCGGCAGGTGCCGGAAGAGCTTGAGATCCCTCCCGATCTAGGGATGGAGATGACGGCTGACTCTGAGACTCTTCGTGGATTTTGATCGGGTACCTAGGGTTTTCATCCCGAGGGCAACTTATAGGCGGAAGGAGAGTCCAAGGGGTCTTGGGAGGCGGACCACCACCCACTAAGCGGACCAGGCTAGCCGTGCGGCCAGTGGTTCGGCCCCGACCCTTCTCCGTCTCGTGATACGGCACTTGATCCCTTCCGTAAAAATAGGCACTTTGGCTTTTGTCCCGTCCAATTCCGAGAATATTCATTTTCTGACTTTTCTGGAACCAAAAACAATAGAAAACAGGCAGCTGGCACTATGGCTCTTGTTAATAGGTTAGTCCAAGAAATCATAATAAAAGTATTCCAAAGTTGGAACAAAACACAAGAAAGTGGATAAATCTAAGCATGGAACATCAAAAATTATAGATACATTTGCAATGTATCAGAAGGACCTCCAACTCCAAAACTTCAATCCTTTTTCTCTCTTCTACCTCCAAACTATCTCAAAACCTCAAGAGATCTTCATCTCTACTCAATTTCGTTCGATTTCATTGCACACAAGTGATCTACAGTATGTTTCTCCTCCGATCCTCTAATTACTTTTTGCAAATTCATCTTCGATCTATTGTCATTATCAATCTAGGGTGAGACCTACTATGAACCAATTTCCATAATTTTCTTGCCTAGATTATTATTTTGAGGAGATTCTTTAGTATGCTATGATGAGGAATATCATGTACTTACTGTTGTTGGATCAAAAAGTTTTATTTTGTCTTTCTTCAATGTTTTAGATGATGAACACAAGGATCCAAACTCATACTCGCGCCATCGCTAGCGCTTCTTGGGCTGCCGCTCAAGAACGCATGGGGATACAGTTCAAGGATGAGCCCCAACGTGACCGCTTCAATAGGATCAAGAACCGCGAAGTGAAGGCCACCAAGTGGGCTTGCCCCCATTATACTGAACCAACTCGGTATTTCTGATGACTTCAATTTACTTTGCAATAGAGCTGGCCTGCAAAACTTTGTCTACAATGATGTGCCTACTTATCGCCACATAACTATTGAAGTTGTAAGTTCGTTGCAAAGCACCGTTAAACAATGGCAAAAAGAGGACACTATTTCTTTCTGACTTATGAACAACTACTACACTTTAACATTAAATGAATGGTGCGCATGCTTTAATTTGCCAAACAACAATGTTAATGCCTTACGCGCATCCTTTACTAGCTTAGAACCTACCCGTGAACAATACTATAATGGAATGAACTTCACTACCAGAGTGAACAAGGGGAAGAATATTCAACATCCCGCAATTCGCTATTTGTTCTATGTTATTGCTAACACCTTGCAGGCACGTAATGGGTTCACGAGACTCAACGATGAGAAAATCCTAGTCCTCGCAAAGGCTGCTTAGATCAACTGCGGCTTGTCACTCAAGTTGGGCACCATCCTTGTGCGCTACTTGGACCACCAAGCCTCCCAAAGCCAAGGACCAATCACAGGTGGAGGAGTCATCACCATGTGATGAGGGTTTAACTCGTCAATGCCCATTGTTATGGACTTGGGTTTTGGAGAAGGAGGGAGCGCTGGAGACATCTATCGGCTAGCAAACAAGCACACAGGGGACAAAGGATTTACCCAGGTTCAGGCCTCGTAGAGGTCCCTACTCTGCTTGTGCTCGTGGAATTATCGAGGGAGTCGAAAGTTACAAGGGTGCACAGATGCAATCTGGCGAAGGTTGTGGAAACTAGGGTTGCGTGTGTCCTCCTCGCCGCCCCCTCCTAGCCTTTATATAGATAGGCTAGGTCTCGGGTAGTAGGTCGAGTCGGTTACAAGTTAGGGTTTTTCCCTTCAAACTTTCTATCTTTAGCTTCTTCTTGTCCTTCAAGCAATCGAGAGTCCGCAGGTTACTCGAGTCCTTTCATCTGGGCCTTGGCGACACCGTGGGCCTGTGCGTATTTGGACTGTATATACCAAGCTCGAGTACCTGTAGGGTATACCCATGTCACCGTGCTTGCCACTGCCCTAGGCATCAACCTAGGTGAGTTGCAAGCCGTGCTAGGTTAGACACATATTGGTTTCTCCACTTTGAAAGCTTGTGGAATGCTCACTAGGAGAGGTGGTGTTTATTATCTGCATATTTCTGGAGTTGGGCGTTTCTACCCCGCTCCTATGCCTAATGGTCTTTTATCTATCGAGGAAGGATGTTTGCTATATGACTTGCAGGTTGAGCAACACCACCTCGAGGAGGAGATTCCAGAGGAGGATGAGGACCAAGAAGAGGAGCAAGAAGTTCCTTATCAAGAGGAGCATCCACAAACCCGGTTCGCTACATACCAAGACTTCCAAGGACTTGGAGGGATTGTGAAGAGGATGCATAGCCTCTCTTTGAACCTCCGAGAATCAACTAGTAACCTCTCAACTCAATTTGCGAATTGGAGTAACGACTTGTTGGGGGGATAACCCCGGGTAGGGTCACTCCGGGGTATAAGGGCCGAGTTAGCCGAGGTTCGGCAAGGTCAAAGCGGATGCTAGCCGAGTCACCTCAAGGCAGGCCGGATCACGGAGTAACCCGGACCAGGGGGTCGCCTAACATTGTCTCGTCCGACTCAAGGAGTAAGTCGGAGATACTTGTCTAGCTTATATGCAGGAACAGGTGTGGCCGGATCAACTGCGATCCGGATCCTCGCTTGGCTTCTAGGAGAAGGAAGGAATCTCTCTGGTCAAAAAAGAAGGCCCAGTGCATACTGGATGAGCGAATAAAGCAAGGGCAGGACCACCGGATCGTGGCCGACAAGGGTGACGACGCTCACGCTGGCGCCGCATGAGGCTCGCCCTAAAGCAAGTGTGTGGGAAAAGCACCCCTGTCGGGTTACTACTTTGGGAGGGGGCATATTCTTAGGAATATGCCTCCACGTATGCCCTAGGCCAGGACCGAACCACCTCTATATAAGGGGGGTTGGGGTTCTGGTAAGGGGGTTGGGTTTTTCCTGAGACAGAGGAAGGAGGATTCTAGTTAGTAGAGCACTAGTGGATCTAGGGTTCTTGGGATTGTTGGTAGGAAAGAGTAAGAGAGTTTCTTCTTCCTCCTCTTATCAATACAGCTCGAGGAGCACTTGTAATCTTGGAGATTGAACATCAATACAAAGCTTCTGTGTAGAGAATCACTCTACTATCCCTCCCTGGATTCCCCTAGCGCATATTAGTCTCCACCTTTAGCCTATCCATGGCATCTGCCATGACACCACCACGACAGTTGGCACCCACCGTGGGGCTAGCGACGCTAGCAGGGGTGAAGATCCGGACGGGAAACTTCATCGGCACCGGCGAACGCATCGTCTTCGGGCTCGTTCAGCGCTTTGGAGCGCTGGACTACGTCAGCGGCAACGCTTGCTGCTTCGGCACGCGCCCCCTTCCATGCAACGGCCTCTTCGTCAAGCTCGGTGTGCACAAGGTCTACGTTGCTGTGGACGTGTCTTGCATTCATCCGAGTCACGTCGTCGATGCAGGAGAACCACCCCTCACTGTGGCTCATGGGCGCCAGACGCTCGCCCCGGACCATGCAGAGGTGATGATGACTGCGCCAGGCGCGGGCATGAGCAAGGATCCAGCGCCAGACCCGGAGGTAACGCCCAAGGCATCGAGGAAAGCTAGGGGTCCTCCACTAGAGAGGCCTGAGAACGTGCTGAGGGAAGCTATGGATAGCTTGGCAAACCCGGTGGCAGCAGTGGTAGATCCAGCTCAGGCACATGCCGAGCTAGAGGAGACCCGGCAAAAGATACTGGAGGGCGCAAAGAAAATAGCAGCGGCTCAGCAGTCGTTGAACATGACACTGCGCGAGTACGGGAAGGAAAACAAGGTTGATGCAGTAAGGGTAAAATGGAAAAATCTCATAAGTGAGATGAACAGAGAAGGTGATGATGGACCAGAAGGGTCGGAAAACTATCTGTCTGTAGGGTTGCCCAAGTATAGTACCCCGGCGAAGAACCTCAGAGCAGCAAATGTCGCGGCGTCCGAGCTAGAGGGTTTGACGGGTGAAGCCCGTCAAAGACAGCAACACCGGGTTAACGAGCTAGTTCAGATCGCGAACAGGCAAAACGAGGAGCTGCTGAGAGGTAACCCGGAGAGAGTTGGAGCTTCTAAGATCGTCCATTCGGTGATGGGTAACCCGGAGAAATCCGCTGGAGCCGCATCGTTGCCTCATGGTGACCCAAGGAGAGAAGAGGTAGTAACCTCGGCCAGACGTTACAAGCAGATCGTTCCGTACGACCCAACGTGTGCGGGAAAAGAAAAAGAGATGCGGAAAAACGACGATCGACGAAGTGTGCCCGAGGTGAAGCTGGCTGAGGTAACCACGACCAAGGCAATGCCGGTCAAGGGAATGCTGCCAACGGCAATGCCGGACAGCAAAATTCGGCAGGAGCAGGTCAACCACAGCAACGGAATGTACCAAGGCAAGAGCAAAGTGCCGGCCGTGGTATGCATCAGAAAGGAGCACAACGAGAGCCAGACCGATACAATGACGGAGACTCGGAGATGATGAATGCGGGATACGCAAGACCGGATTATCATGTGATAGGGTCAAGGTTGGGAAGCAGAGATTTGATGCCGGATGACGCCAGGTTAAAGCTGGATCGCCTGTATAGGTCGGAACAGATCGAATGTCAAGGTCCTCCGGGTCTAGCGTGCTTTGGACCCCGGATCATGAAGGAACCGCCAATACCCAATTTCCAATTACCCAGGGGCATGAAGACGTATGATGACAGTACAAAGCCGAAGGATTGGCTGATAAACTACGCAACAGTCATGAAAATTGCAACTGGCAACTTGAGATGGGCTGTACAATATGTACCCCAAATGTTGGAAGGTCCGGCTAGGGTATGGTTGAATAATTTGCCACCCGGAAGCATCAATTGTTGGATAGATTTTGAAGAAATGTTTATCAGCAACTTCTCAAGTACATATCAGAGACCGAATAGACCGCAGACCTGGTGGTGTACCGTGAGAAACTCGTGTGAGGGAGTCATAGAGTCACAGGCTATAGCATGGTTCGCACAAGGGTGCAGATATGGCAGCGAGTTGTGGATAAAATTGCAAAGGAAAATGCCAGTCACATTGGCAGAGATGATGCGGATTGTGGACTCTTATGCTTTGGGTGATCCAACTCAACCTACGATCGCGTCGAACGCGTCCAGTGAGGAGTACTATCCGAGGGACGGAGCCGGGTCATCCCGGAGGAACAATTACAGGGGAAAAAGGAGAGACGATAGACCGGACCATCGGTATAGTTCGCCACAAGTTGCAGCTGTGAATCAAGATCAGCCCGGAGCAGGGAGCAACCAACACCAGAAAACAGGAGGGCAATGGACTCCTCGAAACGATGGCAAGAAAACATGGACTCCGGAGCAGAAGAAGCAATGGCAAGAAAAGAAAGATCGTCTGAGGTATACCTATGAGCCAATGTTGGACCAGCCGTGTAAATTTCACACGCCAAATCCGAACAGCCCGGCGGGTCACACAACGAGGCAATGTGAGTGGATGCGCAAGATAGAACAAGGTGGTTCGGGGAATGCTCAGGCACCCCGGAATGATCAACCTCGGCAGGAGTTACCCCGGCAGCAATTGCTTTCTGGAGCAAACACGCAGCAACTGATGTTGCCTCCCCCTCCGCCGACGTATGACAATTGTGAGAGAAGGGATGCAGTGCATCAGGTGGAAAACCAGCAACAACCGGATCAGAGGTACTCCGGAAACGAGGGAAGGAATGAGTACAGGGAACATCACCAGAGCTATTATGTGTTCACAACAGAGGAAACAGATAGGAAGAGCTTGTACCGCCGACATATGGAGGTTAACGCGGTTATGCCTGCAGTGACGAGGTACATGTCTTGGTCAGACCAGGAAATTACCTGGAGCATCAAAGATCATCCCAAGCTTATGCCAAGTCTGGGCTCGTATGCACTAGTGTTAGATCTGACGTTCATTGGACCAAACATTAATGTGAGGTTCTCCAAGGTACTAATCGACAATGGCAGTAGAATTAACATCATGTATGCGGATACAATGCGCAAATTGGGCATCTCGGAGAACATGCTCCGGGCTACAAGAACAACTTTCCATGGTATCGTACCAGGCATATCCTGTGAGCCCATAGGCAAAGTCCAGGTCGACGTGCTATTCGGTACGAGGTGGTGAACTTGGAGAGCGCGTATCATGCATTACTCGGGAGACCAGCACTGAGCAAATTCATGGCAAGTTGCCACGTTAGTTATCTAAAGATGAAGTTGCCCGGGCCAAATGGAGCAATTACTATCACTGGGGATTTCCGATGTTCTATTGAGTGCGCCTCAGCTGGGTCTAACCTAGCCGAGTCACTCGTAATTGCCGAAGAGAAAAGAAAAATCCAAGAGGTGGCGGCTTTAGCTCAGTCCGCGCAATAGTATATGCCGGCGTTAAGCAACCCGCATGGAAGCGTTTCATTTCAAGCCGTGAAGGACACCAAGAAGATTCCAGTGGATAACCTGTTTCCGGAGCGTACCGTGACAATTGGTGCCGGGTTAACTGACAAATAGGAAAGCCAGCTCGTCAACTTCCTCCGTGAGAATCGGGATATTTTTGCTTGGTCCACACAGGACTTGCAAGGTGTTCCGAGGGAGTTGGCCGAGCACTCTTTGAACGTAAGACCCGGAGCAAGGCCGGTGAAGCAGCCTCTCCGACGCTTCGCCGAGGATAGGAGAAAGGTCATTGGTGACGAGATAGCTCGGTTACTAGCAGCAGGATTTATCATGGAAGTGCTGTATCCGGATTGGTTCTCTAATCCGGTGCTGGTAGAAAAGAAGAAGGACAATCCGAACGTGGCAGTGGTTTGGCGTATGTGCATCGATTACACGAACCTGAACAAGGCGTGTCCAAAAGATCCATTCCCACTGCCGAGGATAGATCAGGTCATCGACTCTACCACGGGGTGTGAACTGTTGTCATTCATTGACGCTTATTCTGGTTTCCACCAGATACCTCTAAACCCGGATGATCAAATAAAAACTGCCTTTATTACCCCGTACGGGGCTTATTGCTATCGCACTATGCCGTTTGGTTTACGAAATGCAGGAGCAACGTACCAAAGATGTATGCAAAAATGTTTGCACGATCAAATAGGTCAAAATGTACAAGTCTACATGGATGATGTGGTTATTAAGACCAAGGAAAGCGCAACGCTCCTTGACGACATAAGGCAAACATTCGGTGTCGCGAACTTGAGGAGATTCCAGATGAAGCTTAACCCGGAGAAATGTACCTTCGGTGTCCCGGTTGGGAAATTACTTGGATTTCTCGTCTCCAGCTGAGGTATCGAGGTTAATCCAACTAAGATCCGAGCCATCGAACGAATGGAGCTGCCGAAGTGTCTCAACGACGTCCAGAAGTTCACTGGATGCCTGGCGTTGTTGAGTCGGTTTGTATGTCGGTTAGGGGAAAAGGTACTGCCTCTCTACCAACTCATGAAAAAGTCAGATAAATTCGTTTGGACGCCGCAGGCCGATGAAGCTTTTGCGCACTTGAAAAAGATGTTGGCCACTGCACCAGTGTTAGCTTCTCCACTATCGAAGGAGCCAATGTTGCTCTACATAGCCGCAACCAACCGAGTTATAAGTGAAGTGATTGTAGTGGAGCGAGATGAAGAGGGTAAGTCAGTGCAGAGGCCAGTGTATTACTTGAGCGAGATATTGTCTGCCTCAAAACAGAACTACCTGCATTTTCAAAAGGTGGCATACGGAGTTTATATGGCGGCAAAGAAGTTAAAGCACTACTTTGAGGAGCATCCCATCAAAGTGATATGCGAAGCCCCCATATCCGAGATAATGGGTAACAAAGATGCGAATGGCAGAATTGCGAAATGGGCAATTGAGCTAGCACCATACGCGTCCCAGTATCATAGGAGAGAAGCGATCAAGTCCCGGGTTGTGGCAGACTTTTTCGTGGATTGGGCCGAGGTACAATACGAACCACCGCCACCAGATCCGAACTACTGGAGGATGCACTTTGATGGATCGAAAACCAAAACCGGATTAGGTGCCGGGGTTGTGCTTACCTTGCCAAAGAAGGATCAGCTCAAGTACGTATTGCAGATCCATTTCGCGGCATCAAACAATGTCGCTGAGTACGAGGCTCTGGTGCATGGTCTCAAAGTGTCAAAGGAAATTGGCATACGTCGGATAATATGCTTTGGCGACTCGGATCTTGTAATACAGCAAGTGTCCGGAATATGGGACGCCCTGGATCCAAACATGGCGCTATACAGGTTTCATGTGCAGAAAATCTCGGGTTACTTTGAGGGATGCGAATTTCACCATGTACCTCGCGTGGAAAACGAAGCTGCCGACATGCTGTCAAAGCTCGGATTGACCCGACAGGCAATTCCACCGGGCGTAGCATTAGAGCACCTCAGAAAACCATCGATCAGGCCGTCCCCAGGAACCGATTCAATCTATGTCCCGGAAAACGCGGAATCTGGAGTTGAGCCCATGGACATTGACATGGGAGGTAGCACGCCGAACCCGGGGACTACCTCGGCAAACTCGGGGACTACCTCGCTAGACCCGGGGACTGTTCAGCGTGATCCGGCTGAAGTTATGTCGGTGGATCGGATGGAAATTGATGAGGAGATGTTCCCTGCGCGAGCAATACCAGCCTGGGCACTGCCTATATACCAGTTCTTGAAAGATGGAGCGTTACCCGCCGAGGAAGTGCTAGCCAGGCAAACTCAGAGAAGAGCCAAAGCTTACACAATCATCAATTCCGAGTTGTACAAACGGAGTGTAACCAATGTCCTCCAGCGATGTGTTGACCCGGAAGAAGGACTTGACATCCTCCGAGATATACACCAAGGAGAATGCGGGCATCACGCCTCATCCTGGGCCTTAGTGGCAAAGGCGTTCCGGCATGGATTCTACTGGCCAAGTGCCTTGGAGCAAGCAGAAGATCTGGTGAGAAAATGCAATGGTTGTCAAAGGTACGCCACCAAGACACATATGCCTATGTCGGAACTCAAAACCATACCAATTACATGGCCATTTGCTGTGTGGTGCTTGGATATGGTTGGCCCGTTCAAACCAACAAGAGGAAACATGACGCACATTCTGGTCATGGTGGACAAATTTACAAAATGGATCGAAGTGAAGCCTATAAGAAAATGTGATGGAGCTACAGCCGTGACATTTCTCAAAGACATCATCTTGAGATACGGTTATCCGCACAGCATTATAACTGATAACGACACAAATTTTGCTGAAGGAGCATTTGCACGATTTTGCCGAGATAAGAAAATCCGACTCGACATAGCCTCGGTAGCCCACCCCGCATCGAACGGACAAGTGGAAAGATCCAACGGATTAGTATTATCCGGGATAAAACCCTGGCTCATTGAGCCGCTGCAAAGATCAGCGGGGTGCTGGATAGAAGAACTACCAGCAGTATTGTGGAGTTTAAGAACAACTCCGAATCGATCAACAGGCTACACGCCGTTCTTTCTGGTATATGGGGCAGAAGTTGTATTACCAGCCGACATAGAGCGTGATTCGCCTAGGGTCACCCAATACACAGAAGCCGAATTGCAAGAAGCCCGGCAAAATGATGTTGATCTGCTGGAAGAAGCAAGAGAACTAGCACTGTCTAGATCCGCCATATATCAGCAAAATCTCCGACGCTATCATAGCCGGAAAGTGTGCCCCCGAGTCTTCCGGGAAGGCGATCTGGTGCTCCGGTTGGTACAGCGTACCACTGGCATGCATAAATTATCCCCCCATGGGAAAGGCCATTCATTGTGAGCAAAGCATTGCACAATGATTCTTACTATCTCATAGATGCAAAGCCACAGGAAAAGAATAAGGTGGACAGGTCCGGAGAGGAATCCAAGCGACCATGGAATGTAGCACTACTTCGTCCCTTCTACACTTAGCTAAGAAGTGTATGTATGTCGGCAATGAGCTTATCAATGAAATAGCGGAGCCTCGAGCAGTAATTCGGGGACTGCCTTAATAAATGATTGTTGTTACTTTTTATGCGTTAGCTGGAATGACTCGTTTCGCTTAACCCGGATTAGTAATGTGTGAGCACCAAAAACCCAACCCTTCGACTTGCTGCTGTCCAACAAGAATTGGCTTCATGGCAAGCAAGGGAACAAGTTTGGAATTGCATAGCACATGAAAAACTACTAAGGAAACGATCCTATTCCAGCTAACGTTTGTTTTTTCGGACTAACCCCGTATTTACTTTCAAGCTATTATGTTGAATTATTTTGAGCCAAGCCTCAAAGTTTCTCAGTATTGTTAAAACGATTCTTGAGGCTCGGATTCGTAAGTCGTAAAACCGAATCAAGGTAGACACGGATCAAGCCGGAGAATTGGACGAACAAGAAAATGAAACTCGGGGACTACGCCCAAGTTAATCCGGCATATAAGCATAGTAGCAAAATATGATGTATTCAGCATACAATTGCACCCGGCATACCGGGGATCTGATAAATTTTCAAGTTTTTTCAACTAAGGAGCAGCAGGAGGAGGAAGTTCGGCGTCATCATCACTGTCTTCAATATCTGAAGCAGCATCTTCTCCATCATCGCTCGACCCATCCTCCACGTTCTCCATCTTCTCCTCCTCCCCGGATTCCAGAAAGCTCGGCCCCTCAACCCAGTCATGGACTGGAGAATATTCTACGAGGCTGTAGGCGCAAGCCTGGCGCCGAGCTACCCACTCTGGATCATCGGTCCATTTGGATCCGGTGCACCGACGGGTGAGGAGGCTCAGATCGATCTTCTCGTACCATGAAAGGATATGATGGAGAAGGGTATCTGCTGCGGCACGCCCGGCGGATTCTCTCCAGACGTCAAGCTGCGTCTCAACCTCCATCAGTTTTTCGGCAAGGAGCGTGATCCTTTCCGGAGCGCTCTCGCTTGGCCAGAATGTGTTGAAGATCCGGACCGCAACGTCGAGGAGATCTTTCCCATAGTTCTTAATAGTTTCCACCCGAGCTGACACGCTGACCAATAGGTCCTCCATGTCTAAGGGGATGCTCTCACCATCAGGAGCGATGGGAGTACCCCTCTCTTGGCGGAATTTGGTAACGGCAGCACTGGCGATGGCAGTACCCTCTGGAAAATGATCTGAAAACAAGGAAAGGGAAGATGCTGAAGCAAAGGCATATGAGCTAACCCGGAAAAACTATGCCGGATAAGGGGAAGAAACTTACGTGAGATATGGCGATGGATCCGGGTCAACTCCTTGATACAACTGTTGCGTCTCTGGCGAAGTTGTTCAAGCTCAGCGAGCGCCGATGTTCTGGCCAACTTTTTGGAGCTTGGATTCCTTAAGCAGGTCCTGGTCCTTGGAGATCTAGAGGGTAAAGCGCTCACGTTCTTCGATGAAGTTCTGGCCAACTTTTTGGAGCTCGGTTTTGTGTTGGGCCTTCATCTTCTCCATCTCGGCCTTGAGTTTGGCTATTTCGTTGTCCTTGGTCCGGAGGAGGGCGAGCTCATCGTTCTTCTTCTTCAGCTCGGCTTGATGCTGTCCTGCTTGTTCGAAAAAATGCAGCATCATATAAGGCACGGGCACACTATCCTCAAGCGATGCTGAAATAGTGTGTTGACCCGGCAAAGCCGAGGAGTAAATGTTTGCCGAGCCAAGGAGAAGAAAGAATGGAAAACACAACGACGTCGGCCGAAAGAGGACATACCTCGGATTTCCTCCAAGTTCTTTCGCATAATTTTGTTTTCAGCTTCCACCCCCGCTGCAAAAAACCGAATGAGGAGGTTAGTCCGGCAGAAACAAACGAAACAGAGAGGTGTTAAGAGAGGAGATTACCCCTCTTTTCATGCTCCGTGACAAGTGCAACATGTTTTGCGCGCAAGATCTTCTGGGTATCAAGTAGGCGCTAAAACTCGGCGCTCCGACAGTTGGTGGTTACCTGACAAAGGTACAGGCGTGTAAAATTAGTTCGGTGCATATTCGAAGTGTACAAGATCCAGGCCAAGCGGAACTTAACCCGGCTCTAGGTGTGTGCATATTTGAAGTGCACAAGATCCGGGCCAAGTGGAACTTAACCCGGCTCTAGGTGTGTGCATATTTGAAGTGTACAAGATCCGGGCCAAGCGGAACTTAACCCGGCTCTAGGTGTGTGCATATTTGAAGTGTACAAGATCCGGGCCAAGCGGAACTTAACCCGGCACTAGGTGTGTGCATATTTGAAGTGTACAAGATCCGGGCCAAGCGGAACTTAACCCGACGCTAGGTGTGTGCATATTCGAAGTATACGAGATCCGGGCCAAGCGGAACTTAACCCGGCTCTAGGTGTGTGCATATTTGAAGTTTACATGCAGCTACGATGATCTTCTAAGGAGCATCCGGCCGAGTAACAAGTTACTCCGCCGGAGGCTCGGGGACTAATGGTTATTATCTACAGCATGTAAAGAAGAAACGACGTACCTCCATCATACGCCCAGCGAGGTTAATGGCCTTGGCGGCGGTATTCATCTAAGCGGAAAATTCAGCTGGGCCGAACTTTTTCGGGAGATCATCGTTGTAGACGAACTCTGCCTTATTCCAGTTCATGACAAAATCGATGAGGCTCGGAGGGTACCGTTCGCCAGTGGGCATGTGAGGTGCCACCAAGCCCTTTGCGTGAGCTTCTTTCCTTTCAATCAGGGCAAGAGCTGGGCTAGTGTGAAGAACCATCTGCTGCGAATCAGCTGGCTCGACAGGAGGATCCGTCGCTGCTGGTGACTTCTTTGGAAGCATTGACGACAAGGTTCGCTGCTCGGCCTCGAAGGAGGTGGACTTGCCTTTGGCTTGCTGGGAGGATGTGACCACAGTGGATTTGCCCTTGGAAGCCGCTGGAGTGGTTCCTCGCCGAGCTTGGGATGACTCGGACGAGGCGCATGAACTTGCAGGAGCTTTGGTGGCTAGTCTTTGGAGCTGCTGTTGGTTTCTTGAATGGGGACGGTAGCTGGTTCGGTGACTAGTGCTGGAGCTGCTGCTGGTGCTGGAGTTGCGGTAGACTTGGCGGTTGCTGGTTGCGGCAATGCCGAAGTAACGGACGCTGTTGCCTCGGCCGATCCGACCCCTCCTGATCCGAGGTCACGTTCCTCTGAAGGAGGTCTTGGAACTCGGGCGGCAGAGCCCTCCGGAATAGGGCTCAGCGGGCGTGACTCGTCGTCACGAGGAGGGGAAGGACTGGACCGAAGAGGAGAGGAGATGCTCGATCCTCTCTGAGGGACCTCCACAGGAGCCCTGCAAAAGAAAACTATGTCAGGAGTGAAATTACCCCGATGCAGGGAGAAGTGTGTTGCGCAGTGAAAAATGACTTACGCATCCGAGGTCTCGACCTCCTTAGGTTTCCGGGCCCTCCGTGCCGGGGCTTTGCCTGCCCGTTTGGAGGCAGTCTTGTCTCTGGCCTTCTTTTGCCTTTTGGTAGGCTGAGAAGGTTCGGAAGAAGAACTTGACGCGGATCCGCGCTTTTTCTTCGACGCCACCGGAACAGGCTCGCCCGTGGAAAGTGGAGAATCCTCGTGGATGTGCCCATCAGGGTTAGCTGATGCGGGGAAGGCAAAAGAAAGAGGGACAGCCTCAACGTGTTCAATCACGTCGATATCCGAGTCATCCTCATCATCGGGCCAATCTCTAAGAGAAGAGAATTTACCGCTGGGTTGTTTGGTGGCGTCGGTTGTGGGGAGGAACATCTCCTGGTCTGGCTCCTCCTCATCCGGGATTTTTCTGTCCGGGGCCCACTTAAGGGTCGGATCAGTACCATCCTCGAGGGTTTGCTGGAGAAACAGCTGAGAAAAAGCACAAGGAGCAGAGTCAAAAATACGATAAGAACCGACACATAATTGATACAAAATAAGTTCACTCCGTGAAGCTTACCGCGGGAGGGAGCCTGTCGTGGCAGTAATGCTCGATTCCCCACGTCCATTCGGTGGAAAAATCCTTATGGGTGGTGAAAAGAGCCTTGACCCGGCAGAAGATCTCTGTATTCCTCAACTCGAACGAGGAGGTTCGGTTGGGGTCGCGACTGAAGCTCATATGGCACAACTTGTGTGTGCGCCGCTGGAGGGGAGAGATTCGGTTGCGCACGAATGTGATCATGGCATCCTCGTTGCGCAATCCGAGCTTCTTCAGCTCCACAAACCTTTTGTTGACTTGGTTGGCCAGAGCTGTAGGTTTTTTGGCGACCTCCTCCTAGAAATTCGTGTCCGGGGGACCCGGAGCGTAGGGAAGCAACTGGATCAAGTCTTCGGTGCCTTCGTTCCGGACGTAGAAGAAGGTCCGGGCCCATCCTTTGCAGGAGTCAAGCCCAGTGACCCGGGGAAAGATTGAATACCTCCGAGGCGAGATCGAGGCAGCTCCGAACTGAGTGAGCTGCTTGTCCTCCGACTCGACGTGGATGTTGGGGACGATGTTGCGACGGAGGCCGAAGAACCGGATCCACAGCTCCTTTGTGGGCCATAGTCCGGTGTAGCCCTCGATCGAAGAAACGAAAGCGGACAGAGAGGTGATGGCATTCGCCGGGAGATGATGTGGTTGCAGGTGATAGGTCCGGACCCAGTCTCGGAAGAAATCACTCACCAGAAGACCAAATCCCCGTTGGAAATGGGATAGGAAAACAACGAACTCACCCGGATTGGGTGAGGGGGCCAATTCCGAGGAGGGGAGACGAGCGGCGACCATGGCGGGAATACGCCGGGTCCGGTAGAGCCAGTCGATGTCGTCCTGGCAGACCCACGAACTGGCCCATGCGCCGCGGTCCGCCGCGCCGGCGTCCTCCTCCATGTCCTGCTCGACGATGATGAGTTCCTCCTCCGTCATCTCGAATCCGCTGTCCTCGCTGGAGCTGGCGGCAGCGGGGCTCTGCGGTCTAGATTGACGAGGACCCGTGGCTAGGCAGTGGTGCAGCGGTGGCTGCGGTGCGGAGGCACAGAGAAGGCACTGGCGGCGGTGCGGTCGCGAGAAAGAAGAAGAGGAACGGGCGAGGGGGCGCGGAGATGGAAAAGTGCTAAGGAGCGTGCCCTCCCTATTTAATCGCCCCGATAATCAACGAGTGGGATCGTGCTGCGCTGGAGAGCCACGCGCTGTGGCCGTGTATCACCGGCATTAGCCAATCAGAGAGAAGCCACAGCGGAGGCCACAGAGTAAATATGATCCCATGTCGCGACGTGTAGTTGCGGTAAACGAGGAGACAGGCATGACGTAACCCGCGCGGTAATCAGCGATTCTGCGGCGATTCTGATGCAGGCCCTTAAAATAAGGTAACGCAATGATTAACCCTTACGTGGGTTGGCGTATGAGAGAAGGAAGCAAGGTCCGGATCCGAGCCTCCGTGGTAACCGGCCGACAAGTGAAAACTTGAAATGCGGAGGAAAGTAAAACCATAGGATCCGAGCTACAATGGTAACCCGGCCGGCAAGTGAAAACTTGGAACGTGCGAAAGGAACGTAAATCCATATAATCCGAGACAAGAAGTTAACCCGGAACTAAACGTCCAAAGCTTAAATACGAATGAACCTAATGTGGCCTTAGCGACCAAGGCCGCTAAGGCCGCACCAGCTTCGGGGACTAATGTTGGGGGGATAACCCCGGGTAGGGTCACTCCAGGGTATAAGGGCCGAGTTAGCCGAGATTCGGCAAGGTCAAAGCGGATGCTAGCCGAGTCACCTCAAGGCAGGCCGGATCACGGAGTAACCCAGACCAGGGGGTCGCCTAACATTGTCTCGTCCGACTCAAGGAGTAAGTCGGAGATACTTGTTTAGCTTATATGCAGGAACAGATGTGGCCGGATCAACTGCGATCCGAATCCTCGCTTGGCTTCTAGGAGAAGGAAGGAATCTCTCTGGTCAAAAAAGAAGGCCCGGTGCATACTGGATGAGCGAATAAAGCAAGGGCAGGACCACCGGATCGTGGCCGACAAGGGTGACGACGCTCACGTCGGTGGCATGGCGCCCAGAGGCTACGTCGCTAAAGCAAGTGTGACGCGGGGGAAAAGCACCCCTGTCGGGTTACTACTTTGGGAGGAGGCATATTCTTAGGAATATGCCTCCACGTATGCCCTAGGCTAGGACCGAACCACCTCTATATAAGGGGGGGTTGGGGTTCTGGTAAGGGGGTTGGGTTTTTCCTGAGACAGAGGAAGGAGGATTCTAGTTAGTAGAGAACTAGTGGATCTAGGGTTCTTGGGCTAGTTGGTAGGCAAGAGTAAGAGAGTTTGTTCTTCCTCCTCTTGTCAATACAGCTCGAGGAGCACTTGTAATCTTGGAGATTGAACATCAATACAAAGCTTCTGTATAGAGAATCACTCTACTATCCCTCCCTGGATTCCCCTAGCGCATATTAGTCCCCACCTTTAGCCTATCCATGGCATCTGCCGTGACACCACCACGACACGACTTTTTCCTGCCACCACAATGATTTGAAGGGCTTCCAAAATCCTAAGCTTGGGGAAGTTTCCTCATGTATCTTTATTTGGCGTTCATTTACTTATATTTATTTTGAGGTTGTGTTTTTATTTGAGTTTATAAGCACTCGTGTTGGCTTTCGAGATTTTCTAGCCGAGCTTTGCCGCCAATTTTCTATTCTTTAAACTCCCTCTCTTAAAAACCATAGAAATATTTCTCCATTTTTCCTTATTTTCCTCTTTCTTTTCTTTCTGCCTCAAGGTTTTCATGTATTTGTAGGAGAGTGATCGACTTCGAGTTTCCAAGAAGCAAATAAAAAAAGGAAGAGAGAAGTGGAACCAAACATGAGAGGTATGCCTTATGACTCCCCACATTTGAAGTTTGAAAAACCCATGCTAGTTAGTAGTAAATGTTGAGATATTATATTGGTGGAGTGAGTCTTTGAATTTTAGTAAGATTTTTCATTTGCATGGGTATTTAATTGGGTACGTTTTGTTCCAGCTCTCGTAATTAACCAAGTCTTGCCTAAAAATTGCTAAACAATTGTAATAAGAAAAAGTCTCACAATTGAAGGCTTGGGTGTTGTAGTGCTTAGTCTTGAAGGCTTATTTCTAGAGACACTCAACACCACTGAAAATGTTGATTGACTTGATATCTCTCTTTGAAAGGATTTGTTCGATTGAATTAATGTTTAGCGGTTTTTGTGAGCATGCCAAAGTTTGACTTGTTAATCATAAGAATGATATAGCTTTATGCGTGTCAAACTTCATGGGATTCCAACAACTCCGCTGGCCTACGAACAATCTTCATGGAGGAAACTCCTAGATTTTTGGTTATGAGTTGATTAAACACTTGTAGCAGCAATGCTATAGTGGGAAAGATTATTGGCACTCCCAGGTAGCTGTAATCATGATGGAATCACTCCTCTAGATATTATGAGTAATCATTATACAAAAGGAACAAAAACCTTAGTGATGCCACGAGTGTCCATCACAGCCTGATAAACTAATAAAAATCTTTGGCATGCTCTCAATTACTAAAAAAGTGAAATTCTTGAAGGACAATGAATAGAAAAGTAGTGTTTGAAAAGTCTTGATTTATTGATGTGGGAGAATTGAGATACTCTAGTGTATATGCTTTTCATGACAACTCTCACATTCTCAATTTACATGATTATATTTTATCATTCAAAGGCAAGCCTATGAGTTGATTACATGACATGGAATAAAGTTTACTCATTTGAATCATTCATGTTGAAAATAATTTTGCTGCACTATAAGGATGCATAAAACCCCTATAATACGCTTGCCATTACTCTATCTATGCTAGAGTTTTTTAGATTTATTAAGTGGAGGAAACATGAGACTACTAATCATGAGTAAGATCACCATCTCGTTATTTTAGTTTAAATGTTGAGTTCCTTTTTGATTTTGGTTTTCTTGCTTGGGGACGATCAAGTTTAAGGTTGGGGAGGTTGATGGCTCTTAAATATAGCCATCCACATCCACATTTAAACTGGATATTATTCATAATTTTGATGAAATATCTCTCTAAATCCTGCCAGTAATGCCTAATATTCAAAGAAGTATGCAATCCTTTCTTTTATATTTTTCCTGCGCAGATAATGTCGTTTAAAGATGGGAATCACTACATTAAAGTCAAAGATACGAGATTTCCAACAACCAGAAGAAACCAGGAGCCGTGAAGCGGAGGCAGACGCTTTAACGACCAGCTATACGATCGGAGCAAAATTATGGCCATATAGCTCCGGTCGTATAGTTGGCACCGCCACCGTTAGGTCAAACAGAACAACTTTCATGAAGGGACCCCTATATAAAGAAGCCTCAGGCAACGAGAAAATGAGTCAGACCTTGCCAAAAGTCTCTGCCACAGATCACCAGCCACCTCCATATCTCGAAACCCTTCTCCATCTCCATAGCAAAATTCCACCACTTGTAATAGTAGATCTCTTCTTTGATTGGCGACATTGTAAGACTATTGCTATCAATCTTATGATTTTCATTACAATTTATGACTGCTGATCTCATCTCTATGTGTGAGTAATTCTCCTTGGGCTAAGGGCTTTGTCCTAGCCATTTAGTGTTTGTGCATGTTATTTATCATAGATGGGATCATGTATTAGTTTGTATGACATGATGATTATTGTGTCCTCTCTTGCCTCAATCCAAGGACTTGTCAGGTACCCAAGACCCCGAGGGTTGAGCCAGGTATAGGGCGTATGAGTAATGATTGATCTGCAGGTTGCGAACCCCAGTGACAAAAGAGGTAGTACGACTGTATGTGAGGGATTTACTTGGGATTAACAGTGACATCACTATGCATACCATTAGTTCTCTTTCTTCTATGGGTGAGACTAGTAGGTTATTGCTATAAGCGGTTGCGGAGGCAATAGCAATTATGGATGCACTACCTACAGATAATTTATCTTGCTCTAACAAGTACATGCATACTTTATTTCTATCTTTTATTCCCATCAGATGTTTTGCACAACTACAGGTGAAACCGAATACCCTAGGCCCTCTCTCTCCATCATCGACAACAACAAAAAGACGCAAGCTATTGGTCCGGTAAAAACACAAAAGGAATTCTAAAACTCCTGAAGGTCCGTTAAAGTAACTTCACTATGCATTCGCTTCCCGAGGATTTGATAACCTATGTCTACTAGGGAAAAATAAGCTATACTACATCCGTAATCCAGATCAAAGGTATCATCTCCTCCCTCGCATTTTTATGTTAGTAGATTCCATTTCCACTTCAAGTCGCGTCACCTAGGTGTCACTTCCCATCCATGAGCGTTACATGGAAAATATGCATTAGAGGTCGGCATATTATGAACCGTAACACTTGCGGCATTTATAGGACAGTCGGGGAATGCGTAGTTGGGTACGTTTTCCATATTCTGCTACGGTCTGAGTCAGGATTTCAGCAATGCCTCCCCGTTGTTCTCTAGATGCACATCCTCTCGGCTTTTTGTAGAGACATGTATCAGGAGAGTAGCGGAGAGGTGCTGCCGAAATTCTGTCTTGGACCAAGGTAAAGCATGGAGAACATACTCAATCTACGGATCCGGTGGTTGCTAGGACCCACTATACCTATTAGAGATGTAGGTCATGTGTTTTGCCCGGTAGAAAATAAAAAATATGATGCATTTAGTTTCATGCTATTATTTGATATGAAATGCTATGTTTATTGTTTGGCTCCCAATAAAGAAGAGGATGGCTGATAATGGGTGGATGTACGGTGGTCATACTAGTGTTGTTGAAAGAACAGATGAGTAGGTATGGAATACTGATCTGTTAGTGAAGTAGTTAGCATGTGGTTCAAGGGTAGGCATTCATCCAACTTTCCCTTACGCTCATTGCAATAAGCGTCATCGTTAGTGAAAGGAGGAAATGAGACAACATCTTTGGAGATCTGGGTATATGCCGGACTTTGTCACGACGGTCAACTTTACTCAGTACGAACGTGACAAAGGTGAGGTGTTGTGGTAGCAGATCAATGGCAATGAGGGCGATGGGATTAGAACCTTCCTAGATGATCTCCATGATGTCGACATGCCAGATTCGGCACCTTCATGTAAACCAGAGGAACCGCCAGAACTAGAGGAACCACGTGAACCAGAGGAACCGGAGCCAACCGCAAAGGCCTTCAATGACATGATGGCCTCGACTAAGAGGCCTCTATACGAGGGTTCAAATATTTCTCAGCTCGAGGCCATCTCGAAAGTACTACCCAAAAATCTCTAGTACGACAACACCCGTTCATGCTTTGAAGATCATCTGCAAACATATGGTAACATGTTGCCTGAAGGGCATTGTCTGCCTAAAACCATGTATGAAGTGAAGAAAATCATGCGGATGACAAGTACTATAGCGAGTGTGGGGCCTCTAGGTATCATGAGGTACAGGGAGACGATGGTCAAAAGACGCAGTCAAAAGTCGCCATGAAGATTCTTCATTATCTTCCATTCATAAAAAGAATCCATCAGCTTTACATGAACAAGGAGTCTGCCACACACATGACATGGCACAATACGGGGAAGAGATACGAGGACGAGCACAGATGGGTAAATATGGTACATCAATCTAATGGTAAGGCATGGAAGAACTTTGATACAGACCACCGTGATGAGGCAGAAGAGGCTCGGAATGCCAGAATTGCGATAGCAACCGACGGATTCAATCCACATTGTATGCCGACTGCCTCATACAGTTGTTGGCCCGTGTTATGTTATTCCGCTCAATCTCCCTCCCAGAGCGCTAATGCAAAGGAAGACCATATTCCTATCGCTGATCATTCCAGGGCCTGATTACCTGGGGAAGAATTTGAGTGTCTACATGCAGCCGCTTGTGGAAGATCTGAACCACTCTTAGCACCACGAGACGTTGACATAGGATCGTGCCCCGAAGAAAAACTTCTACAAGAAAATTTGGTTCCAATATTCCGTGCACGACATTCCCGGGTATGCCATATTCCGTGGAGGGTGTATAGCATGCCATATTCCGTGGAGGGTGTATAGCTGGTAAGTGGCCATGCCCTATGTGCAGACACCTACTTCAGTTCCTTTGGCTAAATGCGGGTACAAAGTATTCCGCATTTGACACGCATCGACCGTACCTCACAAGAGAGCATCGGTTCAGACAAGACAAACAGAACTTCATCAAGGGAAAAGTTGTGCTTGAAGAAAAAGAGATATCAATGTTCAATGGTGTAGCTGTTGATGCCGAGCTACGTGCTCTCGTGTGTACTATATCCGGTGTCCCACAATTTGTGGTATATGGTCTAACACACAACTGGACTCATGAGGTAGGCATAATGAAGCTAGCGTATTACAAGGACCTCGAACTTCGCCATAACTGTAACATCCCAGTTTTAGCAACCCTGATTAGTTGTCCAGATTGCAAAAATCAGGGGAACAAAAACTTTTTCTTGTTAAGGATGCAATGTTTGCTTGATTGTTTGTTGATGCTTATGCATTGAGTGTGTAGCAAATGAGATACTCCTTAGCTCAACCTCAGTTTACAAAAGCTATTTAACAAAAGATGTATTGGCTTAAGTTTCATATTCTCAAATGTTCTGGCATTTCAAAAACCTGAGCCAAGATGCCTTGTAACCCTAAAACCCTTTTTAGTATCTTCTATTGACAAAGATATGGAGATCTATATGATATAATCTCCCTATGTTTTCAAGATAGAACTTTCAACTACTCTTACCTCTAGGTTTTTCTAAAACCTTTTTATAAATATTTTGAATTCTACTCTTGGTAGAGATACTAAGGACTCTCACCTTATTAAAACTCCACCCTGTTCAAAAGATCCACCCTTACCATAAGCTAGTCTTGATGGTAACACTAATAGTAGTTGGGTTTGCTTGTAGGATGAATTGCCTTGATCTGCTGCTTGACTTGTTTACTTACGAGTTGTATGAGCTACCCTAGGATCTCATCATCTAGCATCTAGATAATACAAGAATATCAACCCTAAACAAGTTAACCAAGATGGATCTGATTTATAGCCCCTAGATGATCATCTAATCCCTTAACTAGATCACCTTTGAATTCATTCCTTTTAGAAGCTTCCAAGTCTATGAAGACCAATATCAAGCATGGATCCTTCCTACTCCATCTACACTTCAACCTCATCCATTTGGTGATGATTTGGAACATTCCATCCTCTCAAAATCATCCCCTCTTGTATTCTATTCAGAATCTCCAATTCTGCCAAAAATGACTAAGTCTGGAAAATTGATATCAATATCACATCTTTGAGTCTACCTCATTTCCACTCCTTCTGCATTTTTGGTAATGCACTTGAACCAGATTGTAGACCATCTTAAGGATTACCAACGCCCACTCTTGCCCTTGGCTAGATTATATTTAAACCCACTTGTTCTTGATGGTTTTGCAGGCAAGAAAATAACAATTCCTACAAATCTTATCAACTAGCCTAATTTGGAAGAAGCTCACATCTCCATACTATCTTATTTTGACCAACTATTTGCATGATTGTAACCTACTCATCAAGGTCTATCAATCCCTACTTCACTTGTTTCAATTGGATCCTTGTGCCTCTAAAACCCGCATGGTTTGGAAGGTTATTTGATACTCTTTTTTGGCACCCTTATTTTATTCAAAGTTTGGAATCATTCCTTAGAGATCTAAATCATGATAAACCTCAAACCTCCATACCATGGTGATCTACATCACTTGGTCTATATATCCATATAGCCCATGATCCAAGGGGAACTCTAAGCCCCAATATCCAACAAGGTTTTGAAGGGATAAAATTAACAATGCCTAAGATCCTCTCTTCCTTTTATTCTACTAAAATCAAGTCAAATTCTCAAAAACCAAGGTATTTGGAACCATCACACATCAAAAACTAACCTTGTTCAATGTAAAAATATCAAATGAGCGTCTAGAAACCATTTTAGCACTATTTGGAGAGATGATATAAGTGTGATCTAAAATGATCAAATAAATCCCACATAATTCCTAGTGATGCATATATACCCTACCTATCTACCAGCACCCTTAACTCTCCTTTCCAAGATCAAAATTCAAAAGTTTCTTCATGATCCCCAAGAATGGCAAAATTGGATAAGTGGCAACCATGGGATTAATACCCCATCAAACCCTCACCAAACTTGCATTGTGAGGCCCAGCTGTGCTCAGATCTGGCCCAGCTGAGGATTTCCCCTTTTCTTTTAAATAAATCTTTTCTAGATCTGTTTATTAGGCCTTCTGTTTTAATTCAATATGAAAATGGAAATAGGTCAAAATGTATAGATATAATTTACACATATTCCTTATGTTTTCCTCAAACATGTAGAACCAAATCCTAGGCCAAAAACAATTTCCATTTTATTGTGGTATTAAATCTACCCACTAGTATCCATTTTAGTAAATGTTTTCCTCAGGAAGTCTTGCATATCCAAATAGAAGGAATCCAAGTTTACCAGGAAGATTTTTGAAATAGCTATCTCTTGGCCTTGGTCCCAGGGCAAGTTGAGAAATATATCAAGAGTATTAAAATAGCAAAATCAAATCAAAAATTCCTTTAGAAAGTTCCCTAGGATATTTCATGATAGATTTTACCCTAATTCCGACTCTTACTGATGAGGTATGTAAATACCTACTAAAACCTAGGAGATCACTATTTTTAGGGCCTCTGTTGATTTTATGGTGATTTAAATATCTCTGTCCAGGGTTGTTTTAGTAGACAAATCACTACAGGATTTTCACAACTCCAAAATGGGTGATTCCAATTTCTATAGAAAGGTATTCAAAACACCTACCCTGTTCCCTTGGAATCACCTCAATAGCTTCTGTAGATTTAATCTGGTGAAAAAGACAAAATAACTATAGAACTGACTTAGGGAGTTTCCTAAGGGCATTCTGGTAAATATTTCTAAGTGAATTCAACTCTCACTAAACCAATCCATCAAACCCTACTTAAACATCCAAGTAAATAATGTTTTGACTCACAAAACTTTTATAATGAATTATTTCCTAAAATTAGAGTTTATTCCACTAGAAAATTCATATATAAATAAGGAAAATTGATAAAATCATTAAACCACTTTTGTTTGCCTTGTATTTTCAATACCTATTTATAGATATCATGTTTGTACATTGATATCATACAGACCCAAGTCTTAGTTCAAAACCTCCTTCATTAGGTGGTATTTGAAAAATAAATCACAAAGGCAAATCCACAAAAGCAATTAAAGTATATCCAAATGCTATGATCTCAACCTATCAAAACCTACTAAAGTGATTAATGTGTTATATGTCTATTTTCTTTATGGTATTGGTGATTGGATGCCTTGTGTTGATTGTGCCCTTTTTTTGCTTGCATGTGATCCATAACGATGATAGTTGCAATTACCTCGGAGGTCAAAAGAAGATGGTTATTATGGTTATGACTATGGTTTTCTAAGAAGAAGTCCAAGGACATATATTGCCAGATTGCTAATCACAAGCAATCTACCTTCTTGCTCATAAGCCTTGTCCTACTGTTTTACTTATGCATGTTTTACCTACTGTTTTATGAACACTTCATTATTTTATTATATGATGATCTATACTTGGTAGTGGCTTGGCTTCTCCAAACCATTACACTTTTGTACTATTAAGTACAACACCCTTGATGACACCTATTTGACCCTAGTATGGTAGATGGTGTATAACACAATACCCCTTTGGAGACCCCGTTTAGCCGCAGCAAAACTAGAGGATGGGAAGACTCTCGAAAAAGTTCTACAAAATGTTTATGGCAAAACTTTGGTGAGGTTTGACCTACCAAGAGAAGTTTGAGAAAAGAAAAAAAGGTTTTTGTTTTACAAAACGCTGAAAGATGGAGGAAAAAGGTTTACAAAAACGCATCCGGTTCTTTTTTAGTTTTGCTAGAACAATTAACCCGTGCAACCACATTACTCTGGAATGGGACATGGCTGGACTTGAAGTTTTCTACTCTGGTGTGGGAATTCTCACAACTACTTATAAGGGATCATCTCCCTCTAATCTCGGGGTTGCTTTACAAAAGGGTTCAACTGTTAGACAATCACCTAGAGGAAGCAGGATCACCCATGCGAGTGACCGGGTGATACTATGAGCCTCTCATTGAAAGTGCCCACTCTGTAGGAGTCGGAATGTGCTCCGATTGGTCTGTGGCCCCGTCATCCCAGTGTTGAGAGGAACAACTCATAGGGTAGGGCCTATACTAGAGTGGCATCCGGAGAGTCTTGATCAGTTACTCGACCCACGATCAGTGAGGATCAGGGCAGGGTACTCACTTGGTGTGGGTAAAGTGTACAACCTCTATAGAGTGTAAACCTATTCGAATAGCCGTGTCCACGGTCATGGACGGTTGGGAAGGTTGCTGTAGAGTGGTGCTGGTTTTGTTTTCAAAAAGGATTTTGGAAAAGAAATGGATTTGGAAATGTTTTGACCATGGGATGGTCAGAAAGGATACTTGTTTTGACCATGGGATGGTTGAAAAGGAAGGAAAGGAGTTTGGTCATGGGATGATCGGAAGGACGAAACAAATGGGTGGCCCAATCCTAGTGTTTTCCCAAAACTCTTCAAAATGTTTTCAAAAGGGTTTTACAAAAGTTTTCAACAAAGATATGTAGATGATATATCTACAAGAGAAACTATTTGAGAAAAGAACCTCTCTTGGAGCCCTCCTACTACCACAGTGATATTGCATATCCTCTTGTTATTATTATTCTCTTAAGGTGGTTTGCGAGTACATTCAAAGTACTCACTGGCATTGTCCCTGGATATTAACTTGGTTAGGTATCAAGAAGAAGGTGACGATGACGACTATGCGAGCTAGGACATTCTCCCAGTCAGTTGCCTATAGGTTAAGGCATGGCTCAGGCTCTATGCTTTATGAAGTTCTGCTAATGATGATCGATGTAGCCATAAGGGAAAATAAGGTATGACATGCATCTGCTTAAGTAATGGATGTTTACTTTGATACTTGTTGGTTATGTGCCACGACTTACTGATCATGGGATCGTGGTGTATGCATAACAGGGATTCTCGAAGGATTAATCTGGGGGCCCCACAGACATGGTATTAGAGCCATCCTGACTATAGGAGAACCTTAGTTAGCATGGTCGTTAGACAGGAAAACTATTTGGAAACACTGGCTTTCGAAAACTATTTTCTCAAAAGCCTTTCGAAAAGTTATACTTCTTATATGCTCCAAGTTTAACAAATTTCGAAAATGGTTTCCTCTATCCCTCGTCCAAATTTCAAACCTACGGATTTCAAATAACTAGGACCGTACCTAGACTCGGTGAAGACGTTGAGGATATGAAGAGAAGAAACTACCAGCAAACACAAGGAGACTACAAGATCGCCCTACCAGCAGAATCCTCATAATCAGAAGAAATCAAGTGCTGCACTACCGAGAAGCTCCCAATGAGTTGGCAAAGGCTTCATAAGCAAGATAGTGACTCACACCTTAAGAACAATGACGTCTAGGATAACTTGTCCTAATATAGGATTCCCTTATATCATGAGTAGTTAACTCCTTGGTCCCCATAGTAGGCCGTGTTTGCTTGCCTAAGTGCTTGATGTGTGCTATTTGCGAAGAACATTGCGACCCTACTGCTATGTTCACCTTGTATGTATGTTCTGGCTTGATTGACCCAAGAAAAATGGTTTTAAAAATCGATACCCCACATAGTAACTCAAGAAACCCCCCTGCTAGTTGTCACAACAAGACCTGTATGAACCTCGGGAGTTATGGGAGGAAAAGTATCCCAAGAAACCCGGACTTCGACATCGTCAAGTTAGAACAACGCGAAGACTCCTCCTCGGTAGGATGGCCTACCTCATCAAATTCAACGCTTACAACTCGTCACCAACTCTGGACGCCATCAATCGCCGGTCGACAAGAGCAAGAGTCCCGTTCAAACTAGAAGACTATCACCGAGAAACCATGAGATATGTTAACCTAGATAGGAAGTAAAGAGCTAACTCCACCAACCTTCGGTATATTAGGGCTTCTGACCCCCTCAAGAGACTAACTATTCTAGTTGACCCTGCCCAAACCAAAGGGAAGTTCCTCACCAGAAGGCCAGATTACTCCAAAAACCTGAAGACAAGGATGCATGAAGACATCGAGTCTTATCCGCCAACGAGCCCAAGCAACACCAATAATTCAAGTGAAGATAGTTTACCCGAAGTTGGATGCCTCTACTCTAACTGAAGATCTAGTAAGAAGTCTTGTTAACCACTAACCTTCCTAGAGCTAACTCCATAAGGCTTTGTTAGGAAATCGCCCTGACAAGGTTTACACAATAGAACGTCACTCAAAGACCCTAACTCCAAACCCAAGGAGATACAACCTTATTTAGCATCACGCCATCACTTCAAGACGAAAAATATGCGCCCCTCTCGAAGAACCTTACTGAAGCTCTAAGGTGGAAAGACCACTCAAATCCCGAAGACTGCTTCCCGAAAGATACTTTAGGAAGAGTTCCAAATCCGACGTCTGTAACTCTAGGGGTGAAAAGTATCTTCAGGAAGACCAAAATTAACCACTAGGCCACTTTGAGTGTTCCTAGTAAAGAATTTCTAATAGAAACATTTCCAATTCTTTTCACCCCTTTCTAGACCAAGTAAAAAGGAATCCAAGCCCACTTTACAAAAAGACAGAAACTAAATTCAAATCTATTTAAAGGACAATTCAAAATTGAATCAAGTGTATGTACTAACATCACCATTTTGCAAAAACCACTCAAATCAATTCACCTTGACTTTTCCTAGCAACCATGGACTACCAAGCATAAGATCATAACACCCACCAAAATTTAGCCAAAAATTCAAATCTTGTGTTCATGCGGCCATTTGGTCGAGCCCCTGGCAGACACAGAAAACACCTGCCTAACTTATACTGTTTTGTGCAGTGATCACTCGCCACTAGCCCCTCATTTCACTCCCCTGGTCTCCCTTAGTGCCTAGCAGCGCAGCAGACCAGCTACCCCTTTGCCGTTGTGCCAGTGCAGTGCCGCCCGAAGCTCGCCATGCCGGCTGACCATGGACAACTCGCCACAGCATGCACCGCCCTCGTCCATGATGTCCAGGAGACAGGCCACTGTCCACCGCCACCCTCTGTCCACCCCTCGACCATAGGCAAGCCGTGGACCACCCGAAAACCACCGCGCCCATTTCTCTGCTGCCATGCTGAGAGCGCGCTAGAGCGCCGCAACCGACCAGCGTGCACACGCCGCGCCTCGCCCTCACCGCGCGTGCCTGCACTCGCCGTGACCCTAGCTACCTCCCAGACATGCCCGTTAGCCGCCGCACTACCCGTAGCCACTATGCGCCGTCTCGAACGCCGCCACCCCCGTGCAGAGCACCGACCGTTCCCGACCGCCCCTTGTCGCGCCATCACGCGCATTACGACCGCCCTGAAGCCCCCCATCTAACTCTACCCTTAGCCACGTCGCTAGCCCCTTGTATCAATGTCGCCGACAAGGCCAGAACATCCCGCTGTATCCCCATCGCCGGTGTATAAATAGAGGCCACCCCCGCCTCAATTCACCATACCATCTCACTCCCCACTCCTCACAGAACCTCCCACACCTCTCCCTGGAGCAAGGCGAGCACCACATCGCCGGAATTTAGCCCGAGCCCGCCACTGTAGAGGAGGAAGGGTACCGTTGATTGGAGCCGCCCCAGGAGCCGACCCTAGATGGAGCCCTGGTGAGCCTGCCACCACGAACCTCATGTATAGATTCCACTAATTGTAGGGCTAATTAGACTGCTTGAGCCTGTTAAATGAGCCTCACATTAGTGGGACCCCTATCAATACCCCACTGCTAGGATGGGCCACTGGGCCGTTACTTTCAGCAGCTGATTCAAATGATTCAAATAAGCTTTTTCCATTTTAATTAAAACTAGATTCTGACAGTAGATTCAAAAATCAATTCAAAGATATTCAGTAAACCAAATTGCATGATTCCAATTTTATTAGAAAGGTATTCAAAATATGTATCCAAGCCCGTTGGATTCAAACCATTTGGAGTTAGAGATCACCTATAGTAAAAATAACAAGACAGAGACTGTTCCACCTTCAAACATTTTTCAAAAATCAACCATAAATGATTTTGAGTTAATTCCAACTCTCAAAAATCACATTTGACAAGATCTATCTGAATATGTAAGAATATTTAAGTTTACATGTATTGATCTTGGACTAGTACTAAAAGCGTGATATATAGGCATTTCTAGTTACTTTAATTGTATTAAATAGTAATTTTAAACTTTATAAATTGTGACCACCACTATAAATCACATTCCCAAGTATTAGATTATGTGGTGATGACATGTGTCAATAGGATCCCCTATTTTAATTGGAGAATATTAAATCTTAAGTATTTTCAATGAGTAGAAATTACTTTTCTAAAATAAGAAAAAAATAAGACTAGGTCTTTATTTCATGTGATGATTGTGATGATGCTAGATCATCTAGAGTGAGCCTTAGTGTGCTAAATAGAAGTAGTTAAGTATTGTTTGGTGATTGTGTACCTCGTATTCATTTATAGAAGATGGTACCGACCCGGGATATGAGGAGGAGGAGTACTATGAAGAGAACTTCAACCACTGCACTACTCAAGGCAATCTGTCACTATGCAAGCCAACACTTGCAAGTATTAGACCTATGCAAGCTAGAACTATGCAAGCTAGAACTATGCAAGCTATCCTTGCAAGATAACCTATGCAAGTGCATTAGGCATACTTTGGTTATGCAACCTTGATTATACCAATCCCAAGTTTTACTTGCAAGCCTAATTCCTTTACTTTACCAAATCCATTTACCTTTAGTTAATAATTTGTGAGTATTAGAAAAATAGGATAGATACCATAAAGAGTATAAAACTATGCCTAAGTTGTTATACTTAGATGTCATCAAAAGGCATAGAACTAGATCTAGATAGTTACATTGGATTAGCACCCCTCATTAGTGAATACCCTCAACTTTAGTGGCTGGTGCTAAGCATAAAAGTTGATCACTTTAGATGGGAATACTTGGTGAAAATGATTATGAAAACCTTGGAATGAGGATTCATTCTATTGAAATGTTTTGACATGTGTTATGGACACAAAATGATCTGATGATGAAAATCTTGAGGCATGAGCCTTAGCCCTTTATATAAACTGATGGTTGGGTTCGGATGCGATACCATTCCAATTTTACAGTACAACCACAATACCCGAATTGGGTAGGGCTTAACTGGAAGCTTATATGCCTTAGTATGGGTTCCCTCGTGGAAAAGAGGTTGAGCTGAGGCTACCTCGTGAGTGTGAATGTCCGCCTATGCAGTGCCCAGGATGGAAGATGGCCATGGCTGGGAGGCCAAGCTCATAGGGGAGGTGCCTATACTAGAGTGTGTAATTGAAAGGTTAGGATTGATTATCCACATACTAAGTATGATGATTCAGGGTTATCCCTGACGGATGTATCAAATTTTGTGGTGAAAGTGTACCACCTCTACAGAGTATCAAACTATTCGAATAGCCGCGTCCGTGGTCATGGACAGTTGGAGTGGCCATACTGTTCCGTTGTCAGATGTTTTCAAAATGACTTGTGAATTGAACTATGACTTTGACTTGACCACAATAGGGTTGTGGATATGAAAACTAGTTTCCCACTTATGTGATGTAGAACATTAAATTAGTTTTCTTTACTTCTTAACTCAGTATGAAATAAACCTGGCTTTTTGCAAATAAACCTAGAGCTTAAGATTCCTACTAGAACTAACTTACTTGCTAGTGATAGTTTGTGAGTACTTAAAGAGTACTCCTGGCTTTGTACCTGGCTATTCCCGTGGACAGACTATGAGGAGGACTACCAGGAAGATGGACAAAAGGAGGTCTATGACAACTAGGATCATCTCCCATCGTCAGCATTGCCTGTAACCCTAAAGATGGAGCCCCTACTACGTTTACTTTCCGCTGCCTGATTGTATTAAGACTGGATCATGAGATCCTTTATTTGTAAGACCTTTATTATGGTTTGTAATGGATGATGTACTGTGGTACCACTTCTGTTATGTCTCACAAAAATGGTAATCCTGGGATTGCGATGTATGGCATAACAGGCATCTAGGATTAAAAATCCGGGTGTTCACAACGTCCTTCTCCAAGAATCAACTCCAGAGTCATCAAAACCTCAGAGGATAAACCTCGTCCATAGCCGTCAGAAGTCTACTCAATTGCCCAGTACCCAAGAATCCCCGGATCAAGACAATCAGAATACCTGAAGTCGACAAGACTACAGAAGCCGACAAAACTATCCTCCCAAGGGTTCGAAGAAGACTAAGGAGTCAATATCCAAGAAGATTCCATGCAGATCCTCTACAGCTACCCCAGTTGAAGACTCTCCTGAAGGAGCACCGGATCACTAAATCCTCAGTTCTAACCCATTTAGAGGACTTACAACTTCAACAAATATGAATAGGCTGAGTACGAATAGAGTAGTATATGAGTCTTGTAGGACCAGTTGGCGGACATCCTCTGAAGATTCCAACTACGGAAGGAAAATAGCTGATGGTTCTCAAACATCATTCGACGACTCCAAGAAGGAAGGATTGACGTATCCTCGATCTACCCTAGCTAAATCCTAAGGGGGAAAGATTGCATAATTCCTGCAACAATAGGCTAACCATCTGTCAGAATCAACCTCAGGACTTAGACTCTAATACATGAACTAGGAAAAAATGATAAGCCCTTAAGAGAAACGTCGTAAATCCTTACAGAAGGAAGATCATCCATCACAATCAGGACTGGAACCTACTCAACTCTCCGTGCATCCAAGTAGACCGAAGTTCAAATCCACTGACGCGGTAACCTAGTAGAACATCGAAGTCAGTAAGATAGTATACGTGCGACCCATAGCACTAACTCTGACTCAAATTTTCCTAACCCTACTCTCCCAAATCTCGGGACGAGATTCTTTTAAGGGGGAAAGGTCTGTAACATCCCAATTTTAACAACCCTAATTAGTTGTCCAGAATACAAAAATCAAGGGGAACAAAAACTTTTTCTTGTTAAGGATGCAATGTTTGCTTGCTTGTTTGTTGATGCTTATGCATTGAGTGTGTAGCAAATGAGATACTCCTTACCTCAACCTTAGTTGACAAAAGGTATTTAACAAAAACTGTCTTGGCTTATGTTTCATATTCTCAAATGTTCTGGCAATTCAAAAACCTGAGCCAAGATGCCTTGCAACACTAAAACCCTTTTTAGTAGCTTCTACTGACAAATATATGGAGATCTATATGATATAATCTCATGTTTTCAAGACAGAACTTTCAACTACTCTCACCTCTAGGTTTTTCTAAAACCTTTTTATAAATCTTTTGAATTCTACTCTTAGTAGAGATACCAAGGACTCTCACCTTATTCAAACTCCAACCTGTTCAAAAGATCCGCCCTTACCCCAAGCTAGTCTTGATGGTAACCCTAATAGTAGATGGTTTTGCTTGTAGGATGAATTGCCATGATCTGCTGCTTGACTTGTTTTCTTAGGAGTAGTATGAGGTACCCTAGGATCTCATCATCTAGAATCTAGCTAATCCAAGAATATCAACCCTAACAAGTTAACCAAGCTGAATCTGATCTATAGCCCCCAGATGATCATCTAATCCCTTAACTAGATCACCTTTGAATTCATTCCTTCTAGAAGCTTCTAAGTCTATGAAGACCAATATCAAGCATGGATCCTTCCTACTCCATCTACACTTCAACCTCATCCATTTGGTGATGATTTGGAACCTTGCATACTCCTAAAATCATCCCCTCTTGTATTCTAGTCAGAATCTCCAATTCTGCCAAAATGACCAAGTCTGGAAAATTAATATCAATATCACATCTTTGAGTCTCCCTCATTTCCACTTCTTCTGCATTTTTGGTAATGCACTAGAACCATCTTGTAGACCATCTTAAGTATTACCAAGGCCCACTCTTTCCCTTGGCTAGATCATCTTTAAACCCACTTGTTCTTAATGGTTTTGCAGGCAATAAAATAACAATTCCTACAAATCTTATCAACTAGCCTACTTTGGAAGAAGCTCACATCTCCATACTATCTTATTTTGACCAACTATTTGCGTGATTGTAACCTACTCATGAAGGTCTATGTATCCCTACTTCACTTGTTTCAATTGGATCCTTGTGCCTCCAAAACCCGCATGGTTTGGAAGGCTATTTGATACTCTGTTTTGGCACCCTTATTTTATTCAAAGTTTGGAATCAATCCTTGGAGATCTAAATCATGATCAACCTCAAACCTTTGTACCATGGTGATCTACATAACTTGGTCTATCTATCCATATAGCCCATGATCCAAGGGGAACTCTGAGCCCCAAGATCCAACAAGGTTTTGAAGGGATAAAATTAACAATGCCTAAGATCTTCTCTTCCTTTTATTCTACCCAAATCAAGTCAAATTCTCAAAAACCAAGGTTGAAAATGATTGATAAATCATGTGGACATGATCTAACTTAGATATAAAGATTTATTAAATATTATCCATAATTATTTTTGCCCAAAAACAATTAAATCCCATTAATTAACAAAAACCTCAAAACTCCTATAAAGGAAAGTTTTTTTCCCCAAACCACTTGGCCAACTAAAGGAACACTTGGTGCCTACACCTCCTATCCTTTCTTACCACCACAAAAATAAATAATTTTGAGATTATTTATTAATTCTTTTTGCCCTTTTCTTAAATGGCAGAAACAAGAAATAAATCCTTAAAAATACGTTTCCTTCTAAATAAATTCCAAGAAAATTCCCCAGTGTGTGATATGGTATTTGGAACCATCACACATCAAAAACTAACCTTGTTGAATGTAAAAATATCAAATGAGCCTCTCGAAACCATTTCAGCACTATTTGGAGAGATGATATAAGTGTGATCTAAAATGATCAAATAAATCCCACATAATTCCTAGTTATGCATATTGACCCTACCTATCTACCAGCACCCTTAACTCTCCTTGACAAGATCAAAATTAAAAAGTTTCTTCATGATCCCCAATAATAGCAATATTGGATAAGTGGCAACCATGGGATTAATACCCCCATCAAACCCTCACCAAACTTGCCTAAGGCGTGCCTCGATCTTCAAAGGTATGAATATCGTATTCCTCTTCCGTTCCTTGTGTCTACATAGTATAAATCCTGGTATTAGTGTTCATGTAGATAGAATTTTTTGTTTTCTACTATAGAACCCTACTCCTTGGTCTTGATCAGGGGCATGCGACCCTCCTCGATAGCCACCTTCTGGAGGTTGCGGAGGTGAAGGTCGAGTCTCCTAGAAGTTGTTGTACTGGCCGAACTTCAGCCTCCTCGGAACATGACGAGTCTTGGTGCCTTGGACTCATCATCGCTGCAGATGTCGTTGCTATCCTCCTGTTGGAAAAAACAGTAGAGTGCAATAAGGACATGATTGAGTGTAACATACAAAAACTTTAATCCAAGTGATCAAGATCAAATCTACCCAATTTAGGGTTAACAAAAACTTTTCCATTTAAAAATCTTTAAGCATTCATATGTGTATGCATTTAAATAGGAGTTGTTTTGAATTGCCATGATTGAGTGATCTATTGATTGTAAAATGACTCTAAGGTGAATTACACATCATCTAGATCATCCCCAAGCAAATCCCAAAGAAAAATAAATCAAAAAGAATTAAATAAGCAAATGGTCACTTGTGCCATTTTAATCACCTAGCCTACTTTGGCTATTCCTAGCACTCAATATCAAACAGAGACAAGTGTGGATCTTTGCACCCCTTGCTAGTACAAGTAGTGATGCACCAAGGCCCACTTTGTGATCTCCCAAAAACATTCAAACTCTAATTTTAAATGACATTTGAAAATTGAATCTAGTTCATATGTCTAGATACCACTTTTCCAAAAATCACTCAAATGAACTCCATTTTCAAATCCCAAGCAAACCTGGATGTTTAAGCATAAGATGAATCACTCCACCAAAAATCTTTCAAAAATTCAAAAGTTTCTCTCATGCGGCCATTTGATTGAACACCTGGTGAATCATTCTGGCCTAACTAATACTGTTTTGGAGCGAATCTTGTCAAGCCATTTGATGCACATTGATCACCTTGGTCTCCCCCGGGCCCAACCAGACCAAAACCAACCCATGCCCTAGCCCCTGGCGCCAGTGCACCGCCACCCCGACGCCATGCTCGTCGGCCAAACGTGCACAAGCCACAGGCGATCACTAGCCCCTCTACGCCGCTCCAGGGAGTGAGGCGCGACCTAACCGCTGCCCACGGTCCACCCCATGGCCCCTGCTAGCCACTGGACCACCTCAGAGTCGCGCCGCCCTTTCTCTCTGCGTGCAGCCAGAGCGCGCCAGAGCACGATCGCCGCAAGCACTCCAAGCACCACGCCTCGACACCAAATCATGCACGCCGCTCCGCCTTGAACCCCTCAACCCGCCAGACATGGCCGTGCACCGCCGCACGACCCACAGTCGCCATGATCACCGTCAAGCATCACCTCTGTCTCCCAGAGCGCGGGAAGCCCCCGACCAAATGCCATTGCCCCTAGCCGTGCCATGACGCCGTAGAGGACTGCCAGCAGACCGCCCACCGTCCGCCTACCTCGCCCACGCTGGTAGACCTCTGTATCACCGTCACCGACGAGCTCCGCCCACACCCGTCGGTCCACTCGTCGAGCCTATATAAGGAGGCCACCCCCAGCCTCATTCTACACACCATCTCACTCCACTCTCTCCACTGACCATTTCGCCTCTCTTGCTGGAGCCGCTCGAGTAGCACATCGCCAGAATTCTGCCGGAGGTAGCCGCTGCAGAGGAGGAGACGTGGTCACCGATTTCGTCCACCTCAGCCCCTGCCGCGACCTCGCCTGAGCCCGCCATCACCGTCCAGTTCGTTTGCCCGCCTCGCCGCACTAGCTAGAGCCTAGTGCGTCCCGGTATACCCCACTAACCGCTGGGTTGGTCTACGGGCGACAAGTGCGTAAAGCGATGACCATGGACCGTTGATCCTTGTTCTAATCGTAGCGCCCAGATTGCCCCGTACCTCTTCGGTTTTTAAGTGCCGCTGACATGCGGGACCAGCATGTCAGTTGCCCTCTGCGATGTGGAGCTCCACTAGGCCAGCCCACTTAGTTTCCCGCGCTGAACCAGTAATTCAAATTAGGATTTTCTATTTTAGACTTAAATCAATTTTGTCCCTTAGTTTAAAAATCAATTCAGGGAGTTTTACAAATCCAAATTGAGTGATTCCAATTTTGTTCCAAAGCTACTGAAAATCTCTATCCAAGCCCGTTGGATTTAAATCTTTTTTAGTTAGAGATATCTCCTAGTTAAAATAACAAAATATAAGCTTTTGCACATTCAAATTTTTTTATAAAATCAACCATAATAGCTTTTGAGTTGATTCCAACTCTCAAAAATCACATTTAACCATACCTATCTGAATATGTAATAATATTAAGGTTTGCATGCAGTGACTTTGGACTAGTACCAAAATAATGCTATATAGGCATTTCTAGTCACTTTAATTCATTAATTATTAAACTTAAACTTATTAAAATGTAATCCAACCCTTAAATCACATTCCCATGTGTTAGAATATATGGTGATGACATGTGTCCACATGATCCCATATTTTAATTGGATAATATTAAATCTTAGTTAATTTCAATGAGTAGAAATTACTTTTCTCAAATAAAATGAATGAAACTAGTTCATTAAACCTTGTGATGCTTGTGATGATAATAGATCATCAAATATGTGCCTTAGTGTGCTAAGTAGACTAGTTAAGTATTGTTTGGTGGTTGTATTCCGTATGTATTTATAGATGATAGTACCGACCAAGTCTACGAGGAGGAGGAGTTCTACCAAGAGGAGGAGGAATAAAACTTCAACCACTGCACTACCCAAGGCAAGCCTAGCACTTCAAGTAAACTGAGAAAGCTATTATTAGCAAGCTAGAATTAAGCTAGATAACCTAAGCAAAGGCATTAGGCATGCTTTGGTTATACCATTTTGACTTATACCTACTCCAAGTTTTATTTACAAGATTTACCTTCTTTACCTTACCAAAGTCCTTTACTTGTTTAAAGGTAGCATAAAGAGTATAAAACTTGACCTATCTAGTTAGACTTAGATGTCATTCTATGGCATGAGATTGAGATTAGCATCCCACCTTAGTGAACACTCTTAACTTAGTAGTTGGAACAAAACCCAAAACTTGATTTACTTTAGATGGGAATACTTGGTGAAAATGAGTTGTGAAAACCTTGGAATGATGAGTCATTCTATTGAGATATTTTGACATGTTTTGAGAAGCACAAATGGTTTATGATGATGAAAATGTTGAGGCATGAGCCTTAGCCCTTTTATAAAACTAATGGTTGGGTTCGGATGCGATACCATTCCACTTTTACCGTACAACCACAATACCTGAATTCGGTAAGGCTTAGCCAGAAGTTTATATGCATTAGTATTAGTTCCCTCGCGGGCGAGGTTTGAGCTAAGGCTACCTCTTAATGTTGTCCACCTATGCAGTGCCCAAGATGACAGATGGTCATGGTTGGGAGGCCATGCTCATAGGAGAGGTGCTTATACTAGGGTGTGTAAAGGAAAGGTTATGTTTGATTATCTGCATACTAAGTATGATGATTCTGGGTTATCCCTGACAGATGTATTGAATCTTGTGGTGAAAGTGTACCACCTCTGCAGAGTGTCAAACTATTCGAATAGCCGCGTTCGCGGTTATGGATAGTTGGAGTGGCCATACTGTTCCGTTTTCAGATGTTTCAAAACAACTTATGAAATGAATTGTGACATGACTTGACCACAACAGAGTTGTGACTATGATAACTAAGTTCCCACTTAAGTGTTTTCAAACTTCTTTTATCTTTCTTTGTTTCTAAACTCAGCTTAGGTTTCAAACTGAACTTTACAAATAAACTTAGAGTTAGCATTTCCTACTAGAACTATCTTACTTGTTAGTGATAGTTTGCGAGTACTTAAAGAGTACTCATGGCTTTTGTCCCTGGCTATTCCTATGGCCAAACTATGAAGGAGATTACCAAGATGAAGGACAGCAGGACAGCTATGATAACTAGGACTATCTCCCATCGTCAGCATTGCCTATGACTCTGAAGATGGACCCCACCGGTACGCTATTTATTCCGCTACTTGATTATACTAAGACTGGATCATGAGATCCTTTATTTGTTGTAAGATCTTATTATGGTTTGTAATGGATGATGTATTGTGATATCCAATCTGTTATGCCTCGCAAAAATGGTAATCCTAGGATTGCGATGTATGGCATAACAGGCATCTGGGATTGAAAATCCGGGTGTTGACAAGTTGGTATCAGAGCCATCCTGACCATAGGAGACCCTAGTTAGAATGGACGTCCGAACAAAAACTTAGTTTCAAAAACCAAAGTGAGTATTTATGAAAACTATTTCCTCTCTTATCCTTGGGATTCTTTCTCTCAAAAAAACCATGTTCCTCCAAATTCTTACATTACTACATAAAACTTTGACACACTTGATCACTTCACTAACTCTCTCATCCTAAATTCTTATAGATGGAAGCTCAATACATCAAGTTCTACCAGTTGGGCAACGGAGGCCAACTGATCTTCGAGAGGGATCTTGATTCACTGTCTGAATTCTTGGAGCGTCCTCATCCGGAATTCCTTGGAGCTCAACTCCCGGGTCCACCAGGAAGAGATTTACAATGGCTAGTGACTGCTGATCTTCGAGGCAAGATGGAAGCACCAGTATCTGTGAGGATTCAGTTCTCAGTGAGAGAGAAAAACTGGCTAGATGGATTAGCTAGGGCAATGCATGAAGCTCTCGCATGTCTGTGTGCCCTCAGTGTCAACCTAATCCAGGGAACCCGTTTTTTTCACTATGCAAGGCGTGATTCCATGGGAATGCCGCTAGAGATGCCAAGTCACCCAATACTGAAGCGTCAAGTGGAGAACCTTGACTTCCTACTGTACGACAGACAGAAGGAGTTGGACAATGCTAGAGAGCTTGCCAACAAAAAACCTCGCCATTGCAGCCCAGAATGCCCAAACTTTCTCACTGCTTGTCTAGGATCGTCAGTCTCTTCGCCGTCAACGCACAAAGAAGGATCGCACCATCGATCGTCTTTGCAAGAAGGTGGCCGACCTCGAGAAGACCATCAAGGAGCAAGAAGCTCAGCTTGCCGTAAAGGAAGAAGAAGAGGAAGGTGAAGATATCCAAGGGGATATTGACTCCTACCTCAGCAATGATGATGACTTTCTGGAGGAAGATGCCGTAGACTTCTAGACCGACGATGACGACTCTGACTTCATCGATGATGAGTAGATGCACTAGAGAATTGTCGTAGCATGAGGAGTATCGGTCCCATTGTATCGTAGCTTAAAGAATGGTTCTTAAAACCATCTGTTTTCCTTTGATGTTGTGGTGTGTGTGTGTTTGTATCGTGTGCTTTGCTTGCAAAAACTTGAGTCAAACTCAAAGTTTTAGCTTTGAAATCAAAACCATAAACCTTAGAACTTTCCCTCTTACCCATTTATCTACCTCAATCTTCAGATGACTCGTGAAAACCAAGGAGGGAGCAGCTCATCGCAAGACCCAATGCTGCAGATTCTACAGACTCTCATTGCAGACCGGGAAGCAAGCAGGGCAGAGCGCCAAGCTAATCTAGCAACACTGCAGCAGATTTCCCAAATGGCTCACAACAACCAGAACCATGGAAATCAGGATCATCATGGATCCAAACTCAAAAACTTCCAGAATACAAATCCCCCAATCTTTAGTACTTCAGAGAACCCACTGGATGCTGATGATTGGTTACAGACAATGGAGAACAACCTAGAAGTAGCAGGAGTGGATGCAAACGAGAAGGTTCTTTTTGCCACCCACTATTTGGCAGGAGATGCAAGAGCATGGTGGAACAGCACCCGCACAATGAACCATGGTCAAGTGATGACATGGGAAGCCTTCAAAATCAATATCAGCCGCACCCACGTGCCGCAGGGTCTAGTCACCAGAATGAGGGATGAATTCCGAGAGTTGAAGCAAGGCAGAATGACTGTAGTGGAGTACCGTGACAGATTCTTGTCCCTTGCAAGGTATGCACCTGATGAGATCAACATGGAGGCCAAGAAGAAGGAGATTCTGAGCAATTTGCATGATGAGATGCAGATTGTCCTCGTCAACATCCGTTTCCAGGATCTCGAAGAGCTAGTCGACTCTGCCATTCAGATGGAAGAGAAGATTAATCAGGCAAATGGCAACCACAAACGTTGTATGATGTACCAAGCTGGATCCAACAGTCACCAGAAGTACCATCCCAACCCTTCAGCGGGATATGCACCGAGGAACAACCGACCCCCAATGTCTCGCCCAAGCTACCCCAACCGTAGCGGAGGAAATGTGAAGTCCGGAGGAAACAAGAATCACCCCGGCAATGCCAACAATTTCAACCATGCACCTCCCAAGAGCAACAACAACAACAACACTGCACCCAGAACTGGAAGCAATGTTGTGCCCGTGGCAGCAAAAGACAAGTCTCAGTTACTTGTTTCGAGTGTGGAGTGAAGGGTCACTACTCAAATGAGTGTCCCAAGAAGATTGCCGCCACTGCCAATGTGAATGCCCCAGCTCAACAGCAGCGTCGTGTTTGAAGGGTTTCGCAGCATAGTAAATCAAATTTTTCTACGGAAGCGAATAGAGGGAAAGCCAAGATCTAATCTAGGAGATGCAAACAACGAGAGAGATTGGATTAGATCTTCATACCCTTGAAGATTACAGTGAGCGTTAAATCGGGCGTGGGTGATGTAGTCGTACTCGCTTCTCCTCCTCGTGATCCGATCCGATCTAGCACCACAAGTGGCGGTGCCTCCGTGAGATGCACACGTGCAGCACCTCGACGTCTCCTCCTTCCTCGGACCAGCAAGTAGGGTGGAGAGATAGATTGGATCTACAACACGACGGCGTGGTGTATATGGTGGAGAATTTCTGCAGCAGGGCTTCGCCTACAAACAGTCGGGAGGGAGAGAGGAAGGCAGCAGGGCTACTAGGGCTTGGAGGGAGGTGTGTGTGGGGGGAAGGGGGCGCACCAGCCCTCTATATATAGAGGGGGGTGCGGCCAGCCCTTGCCCATCCTCCAAGCCTATCTCTAGTTTAAACGATTTAAACTCTCCCTTCTAGAAACCCTATCTTATCTCTAGTTTAAACGATTTAAACTTATCTAAGATCTGGGCCCTATGGGGTCTTGTGCCCCTATTTAATGACCAGGACACTCCCTCATAGGCCCATGCCCCCTCCGGAAGGTGGGGCCACGTTGGTCCCCTTCCGGAAGGTTCTAAAGCTTAGGTAAAATACCGATGAACCCGGAACTATTCGAACTCCAAAAACTGCCTTGCCTTATATGAATCTTATTCTCCGGACCATTCTGGAACCTCTCGTGATATCCGGATCCCATCAAGACTCGAACAAAAATCATAAACCAATTATCCAATCTATCCTAGCGTCGAGACACGTTAAGTGTGTGACCCTGAGTTCGAGAATATGCGGACATGATCTTCTATCAATAATCAATAGCGAGTGCAGGCACCCATATTGACTCCACACATTCGCCGATGATCATATCGGATGAACCACGATGCGGATTCAATCAATCCCATATATATATTCCCGTCTCGCGATATTTTACTTGCGAGATTCGATCGTCGGTATCGTCATACCTAGTTCAATCTCGTTCCAGCAAATACTTTACTCGTTCCGTAATCCGATATCACTTTGTGATTAACTCCTTAACCACATGCTTGCAAGCGGTGTTGATATCGATTGTCGAGTGGGCGAAGCATATCTCTCCGACTTGGGAGGACAAATCCCATCTCGATACATACAACCCATGATACTTTCCGATCACTGAGAGACACCTTTATGATCACCCTCTCATAGGATGGCGTTTGATGACCTCAAAGCTTTCTTCGATACCAGGGAGTTGTATTATCTCATGGTCTAAGGAATACAATATTTGACATGAGAAAAGCTTGAAAGCGAACACGATGAAGCGATCTAATAGCTTTGCTTAGTTTGGGTACATCCACCATATCATTCTCCCAATGATATGATCTCATTATCAATTGACAACTCATGTCTATGGTTAGGAAACCTTAACCATCATTGATCAATGAGCTAGTCCATAGAGGCGTACTAGGGACACGGTGTTGTTCACAAACCACACAAGTATTAAAGTTTCCGCTTAATACAATTCTAGCATGGAATATAAACTTTATCATGAACAAGAATTATAATAATAACATCTTTATTATTGCCTCTAGGGCATAATTCCAAGATCTCCCACTTGCACTAGAGTCAATAATCTAGTTTACATTTGGCAACAATCTCACACCCATGGCGAGGTGCTGATCATATTTACGTGGAAGAGGTTTAGTCAATGGATCTCGACATTCAGATCTGTATGTACTTTGCTGATCTTGAGATCTCCATCGCTATATAATCTCGGATTATATGAAACTTGCAGTTGATATGCTTGGTCTTTGGATGATATCTTGGTTCCTTAGCGAGTGCTATGGCGCCGGTGTTGTCACACAATATCTCCGTGGGTCAATGCACTTGGAACCATGCCAAGCTTAGTGATGAAGTTCTGATCCAAACTCCTTCACTTGGCCCTGCGGCAGCCATGTATTCCGCTTCTCTTGTAGATCCCGCGATCATGCTTTGCTTGCGGCTTCTCGACTCACAGCTCCTCCATTCAAAATATACACGTATCACAATAAAGATTTACAATCATCCTTGTCTGTTGAAACTAGCATCGGCGTAACCTTTTCTGACGATGTTCATCACCCCCATAGACTAAGAACATTTCTTTAGTCCTATTTAGGTACCTTAGGATGTTCTTCACGGCTGTCGATGTTCCACTCTGGATCACTTTGATATCTGCTTTCAAACTAAGAGTATTGGACACATCCGGTCTAGTACACAACATGGCATACATGATGGAACCTATGGCCGAGGCATAAGGCACTTTGCTCATAGCTTCCCTATCATTTACCGTAGCTGGACACTGAGCCATGCTCAATATCTTCCTCGACAACATAGGCCTTTGAACCTTTCAATGCCTTATCCATTCTGAACCTTTTGAACTTTGTCTAGGTATGTACTCGGCTTAAAGCTATCGAGCGTCTTTGTCTATCTCTATAGATCTTGATGCCCAATATATAAGCAGCTTCACCTAGGTCTTTCATTGAAAAACACTTGTTCAAATAACTCTTCACATCGTTAAGCATGTTGATGTCATTTCCAATAATCAATATTTCATCCACATATAGTACCAGAAACGTCACCGAGCTCCCACTCACTTTCTTGTAGATGCAAGCTTCGTAGCAATTTGGAACAATTCCAAAGCTCTTGATCACTTGATCAAAACGAAGGTTCCAACTCCGAGATGCTTGCTTATCCATAAATGGAATGCTGAAGTTTGCATACTTTATCGACATCCTTAGGATCGACAAAACCTTCGGGTTGCATCATATACAACTCTTCATCGGTGTTGCCATTGAGGAAGCAGGTCTTGACATCCATACGCCATATTTCATAATCATGAAGCGCAGCAATTGCTAATAAAATCCGAATAGACTTAAACATCGCTACGGAGAGAAAGTCTCATCGTAGTCAACACCTTGAACTTGTCGAAAACCTTTCGCGACAAGTCGTGCTTTATAGGTAACATTACCATCCGTCCGTTTTCTTCTTGAAGATCCATTTGCACTCAACGACCTTTGATTAGCTAGGAGGGTCCACCAAAGTCCATACTTGGTTTCGCTCATGGATCCCAATTCGGATTTCATGGCTTCTAGCCATTTCTCGAGTCTGGGCTCATCATCGCTTCCTCATAGTTAAATGAGGTTCACTGTCTTCTACTAACAAGACTGTCGAAGCAGGGTTGCCGTACCACTTTCGGGAGGGCACGCGACCTTGTCGACCTGCAATGTTCGATGTGACATCGTCCAAAGCTTCATGATCCTTGTCATTAGCTTCCTCTATTGTTGGCGCAGACGCTTGGAACAATTTCAGGTGCTGCGCTACTCTCCAATTCAAGAGAAGGTTCAACAACCTCGTCTAGCTCTACTTTCCTCCCACTGACTTCTTTCGAGAGAAACTCCTTCTCAAGAAAGGAACCATTCTTTGCGACAAACACTTTGCCTTCGGTTCTATGATAGAAGGTATACCCAATAGTTTCCTTAGGGTATCCTATGAAGACGCATTTCTCGCTTTGGGTTCGAGCTTGTCCGCATCAACTTCTTGGCGTAAGCTTCGCATCCCCAAACTTTAAGAAACGACAACTTAGGTTTAGCACCAAACCACAGTTCATACGGTCGTCTCAGCGGATTTAGATGGAGCCCTATTTAAAGTGAATGCAGCGGTTTCTAATGCATAACCCCAAAATGATAACGGCAAATCAGTAAGAGACATCATCGATCGGATCATATCTAATAGGGTTCGATTCGGCGTTCCAGACACACCATTGTATTGTGGTGTTCCGTGGCGTGATTGTGAAGCGATTCCACTTGCCTTGAGATGCGTGAGAAAATCATAACTCAATATTCGCCTTACGATCGGATCGTAGAAACTTAATCTTTGTTACGATGGTTCTCCACTTCATTCTGAAAGTCTTTGAACTTTTCAAACGTTTCAGATTTATGTTTCATTAAATAGATATACCCATATCTACTTAAGTCATCGGTAAAAGTGAGAAAATAGCGGTATCCACCGCGCGTCGAAACACTCATCGATCCGCATACATCGGTATGTATGATTTCCAACAAGTCCGTTGCTCGCTCCATCATACCGGAGAACGGGGTTTTGATCATCTTGCCCATGAGGCATGGTTCGCATGTGTCAAATGATTCAAAATCAAGAGACTCCAAAAGTCCATCGAATGGAGTTTCTTCATCGCTTTACACCAATATGACCTAGACGACGATGCCACAAATAAGTAGTATTATCACTATCTACTTTGCATCTCTTAGCCTCAATGTTATGGATGTGTGTTTCATCCCTTTCGAGATTTAGAAGAAATAAACCATTTACAAGGGGTGCATGACCATAAAAGATGTTACTCATATAAATAGAACAACCATTATTCTCCGATTTAAATGAATAACCGTCTTGCAATAAACACGATCCAGAAATAATGTTCATGCTCAACGCAGGCACATAATAACATTTATTAAGGTTTAAAACTAATCGAAGGTAAAACTAAGGAGAGCATGCCGACGGCCATCACATCAACTCTTGATCCGTTGCCACGCCAAGATCGTCACCTCATCCTCGCAAGCCGTCGTCTATTCCGTAGCTCCTGTTTGAGTTACAAATATTAGCCCGAACGAAGATCAAATACCCGTGCACTACAACGAGGGCTAGTAAGGAAAACATCAATAACATGTATATCAAATATACCTTTGATGGTGCCAGCCTTCTTGTCCGCTAAGTACTTCGGACAGTTGCGCTTCCAGTGACCCTTGTCCTTGCAATAGAAGCACTCAGTGTCCGGCTTAGGTCCAGACTTGAGCTTCTTCTCAGCAGGGGCAACGCGCTTGCCGCCGCTTTTCTTGAAGGGCTTCTTTGCACCTTTACCTTTCTTAAAGGAGGGCTTGTTGACCATCAACACATGATTATCCTTCTTGATGTCCACCTCTGCAGCCTTCAGCTTTGCGAAGAGCTCGGTGATCGTGTCGGTGGAACCAATCTGATTATGAGTCACTACAAAACTTTTGTAGCCGGGAGGAGTGATTGCAGAACCACATCAATCTTGAGCTCCTCTGGAATCTGCGATCCAGTTGCTCAAAGGCGTTGAGTGTAGCCCGACATCTTAATGGCGTGCTCACTAACGGAACTCCCTTCCTCCATCTTGCGATTAAAGAACTTCTCGGAGATCTCATATCTCTCGAGCGGGCCTGAGTGCGAAACATGGTTTTCAGCTCCTCGAGAATCTCAAAGGGCAGGATAGTTTTCAAAACGATTTTGAAGTTCCTGTTCCATAGCAAACAACATGGTGCTCTTAATCATACCATAATCATCTTTCGCCGATGATAGACAGCTTTCTCATCACCGGTAGCTTGATTCGGGGGGTCACCTAACGCTTTCCCAAGGACATAGTCCTTTTGTCCGCAGAACGAATGATTCTTAGATTGCGGAACTAGTTGGTGAAGTTAGACCCATTGTTTCTAAGCTTTTCTTTCTCAGCAAAAACGTTGAAGTTGAAGTTGGACTTGGCCATGTGATCTACAGTATTTGCAAGTACAATTTAGACTATGTTCATGATAAATAGTTCAACTTAATCAAATTACTAGATGAACTCCCACTAAATTCAACATCCCTCAAGTTGTTTAGTGAACACGATCCAAATTCACCACACCTAATCCGATCATCACAAGAGATGTGGTTTCAATGGTGGACAACGAAGTGTCGATCATATCATTCATATGACTCATGCTTAACCTTTCGGTTCTTGTGTTCCGAGGCCATGTCTGTACATGCTAGGCTCGTCAAGTTAGACCCAAGTATTTCCGCGTGTGCAAAACTGGCTTGCACCCGTTGTATGTGAGCGTAGAGTCTATAGCACCCGATCATCACGTGATGCTTGGACACGACGAACTTTCACAACGGTGCATACTTGGGGAGAACACAGTTTTATCTTGATCTTTAAGTGAGGAATCATCTTATAATGCTACCATCGCGATCTAAGCATAATAAGATACATAAAAGGATAAACATCACATGCATATAACTTTATGTGACATGGTATAGCCAATCTTCGCGCAATGATCTCCATCTTGTGCGTTCCGGCATGATCTCCATCACTCCACCATGATTGCCTCCACCACGAATAGCAACTACAACTATTGCTAACTACTTAGCGATAAAGTAAAGCTATTACATGGCGTATAAGAAGTTGACTCGCAGGTCATACACAATTATAAAGACAACCATATGGCTCCTGCCGGTTGTGTACTCATCGACATGCAAGTCGTGAAACATTACAAAACATGATCATCGCATACAATATACACATCACATCTTGGGCCATACCATATCACAGAAAACACTCCCTGCAAAAACAAGTTAGACGCCTCTACTTTGTTGTTGCATGTTTTACGTGGCTTATGGGAGTAGATGCTAAGAACGATTCTTACCTATGGAAAGCCACAACGGTGATATTATGGTTGCCAAACTACGGTGTTAATCCCATGACAACTATAGTGAGAGCGACATCCACCGCCGCATGTGTGGTACAAGCCAAGCGTCAAGTGCGGGCCGGTCTCATGACGACGTCGCGTAAGGTTGGCCTGAACCGCTTCAATCTCACTATCCCGCGTCATAAGAAGAACACAAACAAGAGGCTTGCAACAGAAAACATCAACGCCCGCAACAACCATGTTGCGTTCTACTCGTGAATCACATCTACGCATAGATCTAGCTCTGATACCACTGAAGGGTTTCGCAGCATAGTAAATCAAATTTTTCTATGGAAGCGAATAGAGGGAAAGCCAAGATCTAATCTAGGAGATGCAAACAACGAGAGAGATTGGATTAGATCTTCATACCCTTGAAGATTACGCTGGAACGCGTTAAACGTGGGGTGATGTAGTCGTACTCGCTTCTCCTCCTCGCGATCCGATCTAGAACCACAAGTGGCGGTGCCTCCGTGAGATGCACACGTGCAGCACCTCGACGTCTCCTCCTTACTCGGACCAGCAAGTAGGGTGGAGAGATAGATTGGATCTACAACACGACGGCGTGGTGTATATGGTGGAGAATTTCTGCAGCAGGGCTTCGCCTACAAACAGTCGGGAGGGAGAGAGGAAGGCAGCAGGGCTACTAGGGCTTGGAGGGAGGTGTGTGGGGAAGGGGCGCACCAGCCCTCTATATAGAGGGGTGTGGCCAGCACTTGCCCATCCTCCAAGCCTATCTCTAGTTTAAGCGATTTAAACTCTCCTTCTAGAAACCCTATCTTATCTCTAGTTTAAGCGATTTAAACTTATCTAGGATCGGCTGGGCCCTATGGGGCCTTGTGCCCTGTCCCAATGCGTCAGGACACTCCCTCATAGGCCCATGCCCTCCCCGGAAGGTGGGGCCACGTTGGTCCCCTTAGGAAGGTTCTAGAAGCTTAGGTACAATACCGATTAACCGGAACTATTAGAACTCCAAAACTGCACCGCCTTATATGAATCTTATTCTCCGACCATTACGAACCTCTCGTGATATCCTGGATCCCATCCGAGACTCCGAACAAAAATTCATAAACCAATTATCCAATCTATCCTAGCGTCGAGACACGTTAAGTGTGTGACCCTGCGGGTTCGAGAATATGCAGACATGATCTTCTATCAATAATCAACAGCGGGGTCTGGGCACCCATATTGACTCCCACATATTCATCGATGATCATATCGGATGAACCACGATGCCAGGATTCAATCAATCCCATATATATATTCCCTTCGTCTCGCGATATTTTACTTGCCCGAGATTCGATCGTCGGTATCGTCATACCTAGTTCAATCTCGTTCACAGCAAGTACTTTACTCGTTCCGTAATCCGATATCACTTTGTGATTAACTCCTTAACCACATTCTTGCAAGCGGTGTTGATATCGATTGTCGAGTGGGCCCGAAGCATATCTCTCCGACTTGGGAGGGACAAATTCCATCTCGATACATACAACCCAACAGATACTTTCCGATCACCTGAGAGACACCTTTATGATCACCCTCTCATAGGACGACGTTTGATGACCTCAAAGCTTTCTTCCGATACCAGGGAGTTGTATTATCTCATGGTCTAAGGAATACAATATTTGACATGAGAAAAGCTTCGCAAAGACGAACACGATGAAACGATCTAATAGCTTTGCTTAGTTTGGGTCTGTCCACCATATCATTCTCCCAATGATATGATCTCATTATCAATTGACAACTCATGTCTATGGTTAGGAAACCTTAACCATCATTGATCAATGATCTAGTCCATAGAGGCGTACTAGGGACACGGTGTTGTTCACAAACCACACAAGTATTAAAGTTTCCGCTTAATACAATTCTAGCATGGAATATAAACTTTATCATGAACAAGAATTATAATAATAACATCTTTATTATTGCCTCTAGGGCATAATTCCAACAGTGTTCAACTAGGAAGAAGATTCGCCCCAGGGAACCCTCACAACCGCAACGGCCGTCTCTTCCACATGAACGCCGAAGAAGCCCAAGAAGCGCCAAATGTAGTGCTAGGTATGTTTTCTGTCAACTCTCTTTTAGCAAGAGTGTTGTTTGATTCTGTAGCATCGCACTCATTTGTCACCGAAGAATTTGCATACACTAGTAAGATTCACCCAACCAACTTGAAGCATGTCATGATAGTTCAAATCCCTGGTTCAACTACAAAAGCTAGAAAAATTTGCAAAGTTGTGCCTATCAAAATACGTGGGATAGATTTCTTTGCCAATCTAATAGTACTTGGAACCAAAGGTTTGGAGGTAGTACCAGGAATTGATTGGATGTCAAAGCATAAAGGATTGATTGACTGTGCCAAGAAAGCCATCACCATGCTTAGTAGCTCTGGAGTATCAGTAGAGCATATATCTGAAACCTTGCCCCGTCAGTTCAAGTGTAATAAGAGTCTAGCCCTGCCCACCATTGACCAAGTTAGAGTAGTCTGTGAATACCCCGATGTATTCCTAGATGAATTGCCTGGTATGCCCCCAGATAGGGATATTGAGTTCATTATTGAACTGATCCTCGGAACCGGAACCATAGCCTAGAGACCCTATAGCATGAACCCCTCAGAGTTAGTGGAATTGAAGAAGCAGCTAGATGCTATGTTGGCAATAGGCTTGATTCAACCAAGCGCATCGCCATGGAGATCGCCAGTGTTATTCGTCAACATGAAATATGGAGGCAACCGTTTGTGCACCGATTAAAGGAAGCCGAATGATGTCACCATCAAAAACAAGTACCCTTTGCCGAAGATAGAGGATCTATTTGATCAGTTGACTGGAGCAAATGTGTTCTCTAAGATCTATCTTAGGACTGGTTATCACCAACTTAAGATTCGTGCAATGGATATTCAGACCGCCTTTACTACTCGTTATGGTTTATACGAGTATACGGTCATGTCTTTTGGATTAACCAATGCCCCTACTTATTTCATGAATCTTATGAATAAGATATTTATGAATTTTCTAGACAAGTTTGTCGTTGTGATTATCGACGATATCCTTATCTACTCCAAGTCAGAAGACGAGCATGAGCAACATCTGAGAATCATCCTTGAAATCCTTAGAGAGCATCGGTTGTACGCCAAGTTCAGCAAATGTGAGTTTTGGCTGAAAGAAGTAGGATTCCTAGGACATATTGTGTCTGTCGGAGGAGTCGCTATTGATCCCGCCAAGATCAAAGATGTCAAAGAATGGGAAGCCCCGACCACTCAAACCCAAGTCCGTGCATTCCTCGGATTAGTGGGATATTACCGCAAGTTCGTAGAAGGATTTTCGAGCATCACAAGACCCATGAACCAATTGGAAGAAGGACAGGAAGTTTGAATGGACCGATGTGAAGCCAGTTTCCAGGAGCTGAAGAAGAGATTGATTTCAGCCCCAATATTGATCATGCCAGATATCAAGAAGCCATTTGATGTGTATTGTGATGCATCCAAGATTGCTCTCAGATGTGTATTGATGCAAAAAGGCAAAGTCATCGCGTATCTGTCTCGACAACAGTAGCAGCATGAGCAGAACTACCCTACTCATGATCTTGAGTTAGCAGCCGTAGTTTTGGCATTGAAGACATGGCGTCATTATCTTATGGGTAATCGATGTGAGATTTACTCAGATCACAAAAGCTTGAAGTATATTTTCACTCAGAAGGAGCTAAATATGAGGCAAAGGAGATGGATAGAGTTAATCAAGAATTATGACCTTGACATTCACTATCACCCTGGCAAAGCCAATGTGGTAGCGGATGCTCTTAGCAGATTGCCATGTAGGCTAAACACCATGATCAAGGAGAAGCAACCAAGTTTGTATGAGGAGTTGGAGCAGTTCAGGACTAAGCTAGTTAGCAAAGGATTTTTAGCTAGCATTGAACTTCAACCCACTTTGATTAGCAAAATCAAGGAAGCCCAGAAGGGAAATGAAAGTATCGACGGAATCAAACGTCGTATTGGTACAGGAAAGGTACCTGGATTCATAGAATACGAAGAAGGAGTTATGTGGTACAAAGGCCGTATCTGTGTGCCAGCAGATTCGGACCTGAAGCAAGTTATCATGCAAGAACCTCATGATACTCTTTATTCTATCCACCCCGGAGGAACGAAGATGTATCAAGATTTGAAAGAGCAATTTTGGTGGCACAAGATGAAGAGAGAAATCGGGAGCTACATCGCCAAGTGTGATATCTGTCAAAGAGTCAAAGCGGAATATCAGAGGCCCGCGGGACTATTGCAACCATTGTAGATTCTGGAATGGAAATGGGATTCCGTCAGAATGGACTTTATCACCGGTTTGCCTACTTCTAGTAGGGGAAATGACTCAATCTGGGTCATCGTTGATAGACTGTCCAGGGTATCTCATTTTATATCTGTCAAGACAACCTACTAGAGTTCGAAGCTAGTAGAGTTGTATATCGCCAGAATTGTCAGTCTGCATGGAACCCCCAAGACCATCGTATCAGATCGAGGAACCCAACTTACCTCGAGATTTTGGCAGAAGTTCAAGAAGGATTAGGAACCAAGTTGAATTTCAGCACAGCTTATCACCTGCAAACTGATGGACAAACTGAAAGAGTTAACCAAATCTTAGAAGATATGTTGAGAGCTTGTGTGTTAGAGTATGGATCAAAATGGGAAGACTGCCTGCCTTTTGCAGAATTCTCATACAACAACAGTTATCAAGACAGTTTGTAAATGGCACCATTTGAGTTCCTATACGGAAGAAAATGTCGTACCCCTTTGAATTGGTCGCAAGTAGGAGAGAGTTAGATTTTTGGACCTGGCATTCTCCAAGAAGCCGAAGAGAAGGTTCACAAAGTCCATGAGCACCTCAAGACCGCCCAATCCAGACATAAGAGTTATGCTGACAAGAGAAGGAGAGACCAAACTTTCAATGTCGGAGATTTTGTATATCTCAAGGTTTCACCATTGAAGGGAACCCAACGTTTCAGTCTGAAAGGAAAGTTAGCCCCTAGATATATCGGACCATTCAAGATTCTGAACCGTCGAGGAGAAGTATCATATCAACTGGAACTACATGAGGAAATGTCAGCCATCCACAATGTGTTCCATATCTCGTTACTTCGCAAATGCTTACAAGTGCCGGAGAAGACCGAAGTTTTCAAGAACATCGATCACTGAGCTGTTGATATCAACAAGGACCTGACGTATCGTGAAGTGCCCATCCGTATCTTGGAGGAAGCCTACAGAACCACCAGTACCAGGAGTATCAAGTTTCTCAAGATCCAATGGAGCAACCATACCGAAGAGAAGATTACATTAGGACAGAGTTCCCAGATCCAATGGAGCAACCATAGCGAAGAGAAGATTACATTAGGACAGAGTTCCTAGATCTCTTTAGTTCCTAGTTTTCTTTCTTAAATCTCGAGACGAGATTTTGTTTAAGGGGGGAAGGTTTGTAACATGCCAAAACTTTAATCCAAGTGATCAAGATCAAATCTACCCAATTTAGGGTTAACAAAACTTTTCCATTTAAAAATCTTTAAGCATTCATATGTGTATGCATTAAATAGGAGTTGTTTTGAATTGCCATGATTGAGTTATCTATTGATTGTAAAATGACTCTAAGGTGAATTACACATCATCTAGATCATCCCCAAGCAAATCCCAAAGAAAAATAAATCAAAAAGAATTAAATAAGCAAATGGTCACTTGTGCCATTTTAATCACCTAGCCTACTTTGGCTATTCCTAGCACTCAATATCAAACAGAGACAAGTGTGGATCTTTGCACCCCTTGCTATTACAAGTAGTGATGCACCAAGGCCCACTTTGTGATCTCCCAAAAACATTCAAACTCTAATTTTAAATGACATTTGAAAATTGAATCTAGTTCATATGTCTAGATACCACTTTTCCAAAAATCACTCAAATGAACTCCATTTTCAAATCCCAAGCAAACCTAGATGTTTAAGCATAAGATGAATCACTCCACCAAAAATCTTTCAAAAATTCAAAAGTTTCTCTCATGCGGCCATTTGATCGAACACCTGGTGAACAGAATCATTATGGCCTAACTAATATTGTTTTGGAGAAAATCTTGTCGAGCCATTTGATGCACATTGATCACCTTGGTCTCCCCAGGCCCAACCAAACCAAAACCACCCCATGCCCTAGCCCCTGGCGCTAGTGCACCGCCATCCTGACGCCATGCTTGTCGGCCAAATGTGCACAAGCCACATGCGACCACCAGCCCCTCTCCGCCGCTCGAGGGAGGGAGGCATGACCTCACCGCTGCCCACGGTCCACCCCACGGTGGTTATGGACAGTTGGAGTGGCCATACTGTTCTGTTGTCAGATGTTTCAAAACAACTTATGAAATGAATTGTGATATGACTTGACCACAACAGAGTTGTGACTATGATAACTAAGTTCCCACTTAAGTGTTTTCAAACTTCTTTTATCTTTCTTTGTTTCTGAACTCAGCTTAGGTTTAAAACTGAACTTTACAAATAAACTTAGAGTTAGCATTTCCTACTAGAACTATCTTACTTGTTAGTGATAGTTTGCGAGTACTTAAAGAGTACTCATGGCTTTTGTCCCTGGCTATTCCTATGGCCAGAATATGAAGGAGATTACCAAGATGAAGGACAGCATGACGGCTATGATAACTAGGACTATCTCCCATCGTCAGCATTGCCTGTGACTTTGAAGATGGACCCCACCACTATGCTATTTATTCCGCTACTTGATTGTACTAAGACTGGATCATGAGATCCTTTATTTGTTGTAAGACCTTATTATGGTTTGTAATGGATGATGTACCGTGATACCCAATCTGTTATGTCTCGCAAAAATGGTAATCCTGGGATTGCGATGTATGGCATAACTGGCATCTGGAATTAAAAATCTGGGTGTTGACATTGAGATACTTTGATCATCAGGATCGATTATTTGCATAAATTAACCGATTAAGATCCCCTGATTATTCCCCAAATCTCAAACCAAATCGAATACGGATCCCAACTACGAATAGGAGGGTTCAAATACGAACATGGGGATTCATCGAAATACGAGATCTAACACAAGAGGATTAGCTACTGTAAAAATACGAACAGCCGAACCCTAATAACATATGATCTAGCATCCAACAATGGGAACGGGGGAAGAACAAGGGAAGGGGAGAAACCCTGGTTACCTCCGACCATGGGTCATCGATGCTGGTGTCGTAGGGGTTCTCCGGCCTTATGTAATCAACCTCCTTGTAGGGGTCCCAGCCAAGCGGGATCTGCTCGAGACCGGTGGGGGCCTCCTTGCCGGTGACTATGGCGGATGCGGGGACGGGGACGGCGGCTGCCTTCGATGCCTGGATGGGGGCCTATACAGGGACAGAGGCTGCCTTCGATGCCTGGACGGGGGCCTGTATGGGGACGGGGGGCGATTGCCACCGCACGGTTCTGCTCCATCACCGGCGTGGTTGAGGTTTTCTTGGGGGTTTGCAGAAGGTGATGGGACAGTGGAGACGGTTGAGTGAGCGAGTGAGTGATGAGTGAGAGTGAGGAGGACTCTATTAAAGTAGAAGGGAAGCGAGGTTCCGTTGCACCACCGTGCACCACGTAACCGCATACGCTACTGCACTGTGCATGACCACATGTGTCCGCTACCGCCCCGTGCACCACACAGGCGTATCGTGAGTCACGTTTTTTCCCTCATGCCACCATAAGAAATGTATATAAATCAAGTTTTAACCTAAATCATCACTTCTCAAAGCACCTATTATCTATGAAGGTTCATGGCTTTCTACTCAAGCCTCTTCCCAAAACATCCCTCCCAAAACATAGTTTGTCTGAATGAGGCAATAATTGTCAAACTGGTGTATATTTAAATTGCAAATAGCTTGATGTATGCCAAGATGTATTTTATTGTATAAAAGATGCATTTTCCATTTTTTAAATCTTTTTATATTTTTTATTTGAATCCCTTTATCAGTCTTGCCCTTGGTTTTTAAGTTCTACTCAGTTTTGCCCTTGGTTCTTAAGTTCTACTCAGTTTTCCCCTCTCTTAGTCACAATCTCTCACACATGTGCTCATCTTCCCTGCTACGCTCTGATTGGTTGAGACAGTTGTCATGCGGATCGTGCCCACCAACCATTGATCCTCTGTGATTCATCGTACAGGATAACCCCTATATCTGTCGGGGGCACCCCTCTATCCATGCAAAATAATGAGTTTGCCACTAGTACTTTAACTCCATAAACAAATAAACTTGAATATAATTTGAAGGGAACGTGTTCAAAGGTGTATAATTTGTGCATTAAATTCCACTCTATTAAAATGATAATCTCTCAAGATTTTCTTAGCACAATATTATCATGTATTATGTGCGATTTCAAAAAGCTCAAATGTGTATAATTTTCGTATATGCAAGTTTATACATTACCTTCTACTCTATGAAAATGGGGGGAGAAAATAATAATCTCTCAAAATTTTGCTAGCATATCATTATCTCGTTATTAAATGCGATTTCGTAGTGTTCAAATGTTTAAAATTTTCGTATACGCAAGTTTATGCATTATATTTCACTCCATGGAAATGATAAATGATCAGGATTTTATTAGCACAACATTATCATGTCCTAAGTGTGATTTCAAAGAGTCCAAATGTGTATAATTTTCGTATATGCTAGTTTATGCATTACATTCCACTATATGAAAATGATAATCTCTCAAGATTTTCTTAGCACAACATTATCACGTATTAAGTGCGATTTTAAAGAGTTCAAAGGTGTATAATTTTCGTATATGAAAATTTATGCATTACATTCCACTCTATGAAAATAATAATCTCTCAAGATTTTTCTTAGCACAACATTATCACATATTAAGTGAGATTTCAAAGAGTTCAAAGGTGTATAAACTTCGTATATGCAAGTTTATCCATTACATTCCACTCTATGAAAATGGGGGAGAAAATAATAATCTCTCAAAATTTTGTTAGCACATCATTATCACGTATTAAGTGCGATTTAAAAGTGTTCAAAGGTTTATAATTTTCGCATATGCAAGTTTGTGCATTACATTCCACTCTATGAAAATGATAATCTCTCAAGATTTTCTTAGCACGATATTATCATGTATTAAGTGTGATTTCAAAGAGTTCAAAGGTGTATAATTTTCATATATGCAAGTTTATGAATTATATTTCACTCCATGGAAATGATAAATGATCTGGATTTTATTAGCACAACATTATCATGTCCTAAGTGCGATTTAAAAAAGTTCGAAGGTGTATAATTTTCGTATATGCATTACTTTTCACTATATGAAAATTAAGCTAGACAAAGGGCCGCCATCACCAGAGAAGAAGAAGAAAGGGGAGGCAATGGCACGGGCGCAGGTGCGAGGCTGGCTCGGGGTCCCATCTTGCAACGCCAACCTGGGTAAGCTGTGGGTCCGGTGCTCACGTGGATAAGCTATGGGTCCACGCTCACATGGATAAGTTGTGGGTCTGATGCTGATCTGGATAAGTTGAGAGAGGTTTCCACAACGGGAACCGACTGAACGTGGCCCCACTTATCAGCATGTAATAGCAAGGGTACACTATGGGACCCGACAGAATGCGGCCCTACTCGTTAGCACGTAAGGGCAAGGTTCCACTACGGGACCCAACTAAACGTGGCCCCACTTGTTAGCATGTAAAGGCAAGGCTGACGGACGATGAGTTTCAGACCATGTGAGAGTTTCATATAAGGAGATGGGCGAAAGTGAGGAAAAACTGAGCGGCTAGGGAAAACTGAGTACAACTAACGAACCAAGGGTACAAAAATAGAAAACCCATAAAAATAATAGTGCCCAAGATCCCTCATCCCTTGTTCTTCTTCCAAATCAAGTTGAACCTTCAAAACCCAAGGTTTCAAAGGATTGATACAGCATGTGGACATCATCTACCTTGGATATAAAAATTTATCAAATATGACCCATAATTCCTGTGACCCAAAAACCATTTCATTCCTTTATTTAACAAAAACTCCAAAACTCGCTCTATAAAGGAAAGTATGATTTTCTCCAAAACACTTATCCAACCTTAAGCACATATGGGACATATACATCATACCCTATCTCCTCACTTCAAAAATAAATATTTTTGAAGAGTTTTAGTAATTATTTTTGCCTATTTTCTTAAATGGAAGAAACAAGAAAATAATTACTTCAAATACTTTTATGCCTCACTAAATTCTAAGAATATTCTCCAAAGTATGAATTCATATTTGGGACCATCTCAGAACAAAAACCCACCTTGGCCAATTCAAAATTTTCAAATGAAATCAATAAAATAGATTCAGCTCCTTTTGAATAATTGATATAAAAAGGATCTTAAATGATCAAATAAATCTCAAATAATTCAAGGGATTGTACCTTGTCCATATCCACCTCCCAACACCTTTAACTCATCTTGCTAAGATCATTTTGGAGAAATTCCTTCTTGATCATCTTCATGGCCAAAGAGGAGATTAATCCTCTCTTTCATCTCAAATCTTTTCAAACTGCCCTCAACCCTCCCCCCCCCAACCAGTGATCACCACAGCACCATGACTCATCCCTGGTCGAAGAATACTGTAGCAAGTACTGTACCAAACCCTAGCCTTGTCCTCTTGTGCTTGGAAGCAAGGCAAGGAGATATAACCATATCTTGCCAAAGTCCGGTAAATATAATTGCAACAACACCCCCACCCCCTCTCTGCTCCTATGCTCGAACTAGAGCTCCATCACACCTCTCTACTCCACCTAGTAGTTGCCCTAGCTAGCCCTACCACCCCTCTCTCTCTACTTTATTGTTTTGGTCAAAAGCAAACAAAGGCAAGCAATCTTGGCATGCAAAGCTTCTCTGCCACCCTCCTGCTTGTCTTGACCACCCCACGACCTTCTCCACCGCCCTGGAGAACCAATCCTCGAGCAGCACCCATTCCTTCTGTCCAAAATGGACATGGTCCACAATGAACCATCACCTTCGGGATTTAAGGCTAGAGGACAATCCTGGCCGCAGCACCCTCCCTATTTCCACCCCCATAACCCCTCAAAGACATCCCCGAAGCTACAAACCTCTCCTCTGCTCTCCTTCAACCTGGACAGAGAGGTTGAGCTCGGACATCTTCAAGGAAGAAGGAGAGCGTGTACCCTCCATACTGCCTCTTTCCCTCTTGTTTTTGCTCTGGAATGACCGTCTCGGCAAGCCTCGACTAACCCTACCTCCTCTGGATTCATGCATGCTCCTTAGGGCTGTTCCGACAAGGGCTCGAGTGTGCTCCTTGGGCACGCATGCACGAGCAAGGTCCCTACGCAGAGAGCATCAATGTCGCCCATCCTTGGAGATCCCGCGTTGCGCCGCTCCTCCCTGGCACCTTGTCGGCACCGGAGGACTGCCCCATGGTAAGCCTCTACGACCGTCGGTGCCTCTCTAGGGCTTCCCTCTGTTGCTGCGTCGGGAGGTTGAAGACATGCCTCTGCCGTCGATTAGCCATAGATCGGACGGCCAGCAGCATGGCGTACCGCTTTAGTCGCCTCCACCGCTCACTAGCGGGCCCTGCCATGGCTCGTTTGAAATATGTATCCCGCGCGCGTTGCCCTCTAGCTAGGCCGCGATCACCTCGGGCCAGCCCAGTTCTACCCAGATCCGGCCTACCCTATGTAAATTCCTTTATTTATATTCCTAGATCTGGTAAATAGCCTTTCCGGTTTAAATCATTTCAAAAATGCTAGACAACTTCAAATACCCAGATATAAATTTTACTAGGTCCCTACATGTTTTCTTAAACATGTAGATCAATCAAATATCCAAAATAATATTTGTATATTTTTTGGTAAATATTATACCAGGAAGTTTCCTTTTGTCTAAATAATATTTTAGGGAGTTTAATGTATCCCAATGAGATAAACCCAACTTGTACTGCAAGGTATTTGTTATACCTTGCATGACACCATGACCCCACACCAAAAGGCCCCATGGTTTAACTATAGTAAAAATAACAAAAGGCATCCAGATCTGCCTTGGGTGAATTCTTTAGGAAAAAATAAACATCTTTTGCCCTATATCCAACTCTCGGTGAAGGGGTACATCAAGGTCTATCAAAACCCATAAGTTCAGGATTATCTAAGCTTCTAAGAAATTTTACGGATTTAATCGTTTCTCCATGTGGTCATATCCTTAGATAAATCACTACATAAGCTTTGTAACTCCAAAAATGATGAATCAAATTTATTCTAGAAGGTATTTGTAATACCTATCCACTTCCCTTAGTCTCGTGTCATTTGGACTGTAAAATATATCTGGTTAAAAAAGACAAATTGTAAGCAGAACTGAATTTGGGAATTTCGCAAGGGCATTCTATAATTATTTTGAGGTGATTCCAACTCTCAAAAATCACAAACCCATATATATACCAAACACTCTAAGGAAAATTTTATTTGGGCTCCAGCTCTTTTCTAGTGATTCATTCACCCAAACTAGGGTTATTTCCACTAAAATAATCATAACTAATTAAGGAAAATTGATAAAATCATGAAACCACTTTTGTTGGCCTTGTTATTTCAATACCTATCTATTGATATTATTTGTGTACATTGATATCATAAAGAACCAATCCTCAGCATTAAACCCATTATTCAAGTGGTATTTGACAAATAAATCACGAAAGCAAATCCCCAAAGGTAATTAAAGTATTCAAGCCACCTTCTTACTCATAAGCCTTGTCCTACTATTTTACTTATGCATGTTTTACCTATTGTTTATATTAACTGCAGGTTTATTATGTGATGATCTATATATGGCAGTGGCTTGGCGCCTCCAAACCATTACACTTTGTACTACCAAGTACAACCCCCCTTGATGACACCTACTTGTCCCTAGTATGGTAGATGGTGTACAACACCATACCCCATTGGAGACCCCGGTTTAGCCGGTGAAGGGAATATGCCCGAGAGACAATAGTAAATTGGTTATTATCTTATTCCATGTTTATGATAAATGTTTATTTTGCATCCTATAATTGTATTAATTCGAAACATTAATACATGTGTGTTTAATAAACAAATAAAGAGTTCCTAGTTATGCCTCTCATATAAACTAGCTTGTTGATTAACAAGATGATCAATGTTTCCTGATCATGGACATTGGATGTTGTTAATAACGAGGTCATAACATTGGTGGGATGATGTGATGAACATTCATCCAATGTATAGAAATACGATCAAAGTCATTATGTTTAAATTGCTATAACATCATACAAAGTAATTCTAGTCCTTAGACCATGAGATCATGTCAATCACTAACACTGGAAGAGTAACTCGATAACATCAAACATCACACCGTAACAGGGTGACAATAAAGTGGGTTCAGATACTCCAAAGGTTTTATGTAGAGGCTCATGGATCAAGAGTGGGATTTGTCCATTGATGACCCACAAGTATAGGGGGTGTATCGCAGTATTTTCTATAAGTAAGAGTGTCGAACCCAACGAGGAGCAGAAGGTGCTGGCGAGTGGCTAGGAGCAGGAATTCTCTGTAAATACTTAGAAAACAGATTTTTAGGGGGTTTTGATAATGCAGGTAAATAAAATACGAGTAAATAAAAGACAATAAGAATAAATGCAGCAAGTGGCCCAATCCTTTCTTTAGCAAAGGACAAGCCGGTTGTATTACTTAAGATGACCAAATGTTCTCGAGGACACATGGGAATATCGTCAAGTGCTTTTGCTTCATATAGTTGATTAATCTTCTTTAGTTTGCCAAGTGTTGTGTGGGTGAACCTATGCTAATGTACCGACCTTCCTAGGACTAATACATACTTGTGATTATATCCCTTGCAAGAATCTGCAAGTACAAGAAAGTAATTAAGGTAGAAACCTAACCACAGCTTTAAACTCTAAGACCCTGACGTCCCTTGTGCAAAGGTTTCCTAACGAGGGTTCAGGTTTTCACATCGCAACCCCTACGATTAGTATCCAAATACACAATGCATTCCCCTAGGCCCATATAGGTGAAGTGTCATGTAGTCGACGTTCACATGACACCACTAGAAGAAGTACACCACAACTTAAATATCAAACTATTGAATCTTTCTCAACACAATTCCACTACTAACAACATGACTTCTCCCATGTCATCAAGAACAAAACGAACTACTCACAAGACATCATATGGATCATGATCAGAGATGATATAGTGATATGTAACAATCTGAACATAAACAATAATTTAATGGTTCACTCCATAGCATCAACTACACGGAGTAATCAACACCGGGAAAGTTTCCCCTAAGAGCTATGCAAGATCTCCCCTCCCCGGGAAGGAATTCCCCCGGTAGAATTCTGTCTGCTGGAGAGATCTTTCTCTCTCGGTGTTTTCCCCCCTGCAGAGGCGGCAGAATCTTTCTATGTTTGCTCCCAGAGTCTTAGGGTTCCGGGAGGATAATATACGCCAGTGGGGAGAGCTAGGGGTGGACCAGGGCGGCCACACCACCTGGTGGCGCGGCCTAGGGTGGCCCGTGCTAGGGGGTGGTGTTGGCCCCCTATGGCCCATCTCCACTTCCCCTTCTGGCTTTCTTCGTCTTCTGGAAAAATAGGATTTTCCATGTATTTTCCCGGATTTTCTGATCTTCACGAATTTTGCCTCCAAAAAGCACCTTTTCCATCAGAATCCTGACTGCAGTGGTCCATGCTCCAAAAGTCATCAACCATGCAAAAACAGATGAAATAACATGAGTATCATCTCTTAATATGAAATATATCAATGAATAACAGTAAATTATGATATCAAATAGTGATGCAAAATGGACGTATCAACTCCCCCCCCAAGCTTAGACTTCACTTGTCCCCAAGCGAAACTGAACTCAATAAACATGACCTCAGGTTTATGGAGTGAAGAGTCAATAAAATAATACGGACAAGAAGCATCACATTCATCAATGCATAAGTCATAATAGAAGACAACTCACTATTATATAACTTAACTTGCAATAAGTAAAGGAAACACAGTAAAGACACATAAGGTAAATCATAATTGGTAATGGCAAACTTAGCTCTTGGTCGAAGAATAGTTGACAATTTGCTGGAGTTCACAAATAACTGATTTTCAATGATAGCTTTCAAAGTAGTAGACACTAAGATAAGAGCAATGTGCAAAACAAGGAACATAAGAGACAAGCTTGAATAAATCATCATATGAATGAATGAAACACAACAACTCAAAATACTTGTTGAGGTAGATGGGAATAGGTTTACTGACTCAACTAAAAAGTAAAAGAAAGGCCCTTCGCAGAGGGAAGCAGGGATTACAAGGTTCATAAAGAGCTTCCAAAATTATGGTACTTACTAGCTTTCAGCTCTCATTGCCCCTATCATAGGCATCTTTAGGTGATTAAGGTTAAAGTGACACAACTAAGAGGATATGCTTGACAAGTTATAAGTTGAAATCTCATGCCCCTTACTTACGAGTACCGAACCTCATGCTACTCAACTTCAGTCACAAGTAAGCTCTTGTCATTGTAAATACATATGTATCATAGAGAACCGCCAACGGGGTACCCCTTGCACATGATAAAGGAGCTATCCAATAATCACAATGACAAGGCAAGTAGACAATCAGCATCTCAACGATCCTTTTATTTGCTATTTGCATAGGTTTTTATTGAGGATGCTTCATAGAGTGCTCATTATGGTTATGCTGCAAGTTTCCACCATGATTAGGCATTGCTTAGGCTAGCGGCCCAGGCGATTCTCTAACACACATACAAACTCCACTATCTTACAAGTTCCCCTTTTATTTCACACCGCCGGGATCCATAAGCAAAAGAATCATGATATCAACGGAATATAAGTGCAATGTTGAAAGCGTTCCCCATGATACATGGTTCTGCTAACTTCAACTTATAAAGTGCAAGCATATACGCAACAAAGATGGACACAATGGTTCAAGTTTATTAAATGCGAGAAAGTAAAGTGTGCCATCAAGTTCGTGAGAGCTTTAATCACTAATTTTCTCATAACAAGTTTAATTTGGAAGGTAGATAAAAACCAGAATTTACTTGGAATAGCAATAGTGCTAGTAGGTAGGTATGGTGGACACAGATGGCATAGGTTTTGGTTTAAGGATTGGATGCACGAGAAGCATTCCCTCTCAGTACAGGTTTTTGGCTAGCAAGGTTGGGTAGCAAGCATAAGAGTTGAAGGAAACAAACAAAGATACGATTGATAAAAACAAACATGCAATCTTCCTTGGAAGCACAAAAGATCTTAACTAGAGAATACTAAACTTATGAGCAAATCAAGAAAGAAATATGATGAAATTATATTTCTTTAAGAGTACTTTTATCTTTTTCATTCAATTCTCAAAATAGTGTTGCTACTGACCGAGCCAGGTTTGCCAAACCCAACTAAATTAACTCCATGATCCCAAAGTGATACCAATACTAATGAGAAGATCAATCATAGAACCATGAATTGAAAACTAATATAAGATATGCAAAAGAGTAAATGATAGAACTTCTCATTAATATTCCATAATGGAAACTCACACCAAGGGATACATAGATATCTAACGAGAGGGGGACACTTCCATAATGCAAACCATCCTACATGATAACTTCTCTATTCATGATATGACTCTACTAAAAAGGTAAAAATATAGAAGATAGTGATGTGATACCGTAGCACTCCCCCAAGCTTGGAACAAACCAAGGGGATGCCAAAACCTGATGATGAATTACTCCTTCGGTGGTGGTGGTATTCTCTCGATGAACTTTTTGATTAGTTTCCCCAAGTCCTCAATCTCGAAGGTGAGATTATGAATCAACTGTGAGTTTTGCTCAATGCAGCTCATGATCATGTCAGGTTGCGAATTCCATCTCTTGCGATTCTTTCCCCACTCTTCCTCCTTGAAGTCTTCTTTTCCTGCATGGCTAGAACGAGGCAAATCCCAATTGGAGGGTAGTTTCTCCTTGGGCATATTCTGGTATTAATGCTCATGGATAAGGGTATGGAAGGGATTCTTGGTGCCTGGAGGAAGTGACCATGGAGCCAAACAGTGACGCGGAGGTTTCCCTCCAGTTGATATCCGTGCAGTCCTTTTGATCCTGGCAGGTTTTGCCAACACTCCAATGCTTGCAATGGTAGTGCCGGTGTGCGGATGTTGGCTTTGCTTTGCCTCCTCTTCATCTTCACTCTTGATCTCCTTCTCCTGCCCGGGGTCTTGGAGATCTTCCTCTCTAGGCTCCTTTCCCTTATCCTTGGTGGACACCATTGTGCTTCTAACCTTCAAGAATAGTTCCTGGCAGAAACAGATCGAAATGAAAACACGACGAGAACACGATATACGAACATCAGGGGATCCGGGGGATTATATATTACAAAGTTTTACCACAAAAGGAAGGTACTGGGAGAAAATGGGTCGGAGACGGATTCCGGGGCGGCCACACCACCTACTGGCGCGGCCAGGGGGCCCGCGCCAAGGGGTTGTGTGAGCCACCCTGGCTCCGTTTCCGTCCCTCTTTCTCTTCTTAGCTTTCCTTGTTGGATAAAAACTCCAAAAATACAACTAGATAGAATTTTTGTGGAACTTTTCTTACCAGATCTGTTACCTATTCGAAAACGGACTCTGCAGGTCTCTGAATTTGGTCTTTGATAAATTTTTCCAGAGTTACCACTTGAATAGCATCAATATATTCATCTTCATACGCATATTGCTCGAGTCATGAAATCTTTCTCTTTCTTATTACACCATTTTCTCCGATAACCTAGAAATTTCTTCACACAAAACTTCACACAATCCTCATTAGCAACATTAGTGTAAGTGAGGTAATAAACCTTTTTAAGTCCAAATTCAACTAAAATCCAACAAAGCATAAGCTACTGTAGTAACCCCTTCCGAAAACCCAAAAAGAATTCAAAAAGGAAATCGATTTAAGAAGCAAATACAAGAGTGGCAAAAATCTATCAAAACAGACCATCAGGTAGAGATCAATTTTTTCGAAAATCTTCTGTTGCTCAAATCAAAAAGTGCAAAAACTAACGAAAGTTAAAAAACAACCTGGGGTAGAAGCACAAAAAATTACAGCTCAGTCCGACATACAGAGATCTCTCACGAATTTTTACGGTGAAGCACAAAAATCTGTTTCGAGACAACAACTTCCCCAAATCTTACTTCTCTCTCATTAGAGGTTGATCTTGACACAAAAACGAAAAATAAAGGATAAGGAGAGGTTATTAACATAGTAATAACTTCCAAGACTCAAATAAACAAAAACAAACTGAAAGAAAAATAAACTGGGTTGTCTCCCAAAAAGCTCTTTCTTTATAGCCATTAAGATGGGCATGACAATTTCAATGAAGCTCACATAAGATATGAATTGAAGTAAAAGAGAGCATCAAGAAGCAAAAATATACATGTTTAAGTCTATCCCACTTTCTAAGCAAGGGAATTTTGTAAACAAACAAGTTGTTGAAACCAGAGGCCACTAGCATAGGAAGGCAAAAGAAGTGCAACATAAAAACTTTAGCATAAAACAAGGAAACTTGATATTATTGAGATGCATAAGAATAGTCTTCCCTCTCTCATAATTACTTTCAGTATCATGCATAAATTTAATGATATAACTATCACAAGAACCATTGTAGCAATGATCACTTATCCTAACAGAAAACACAGGGACACTAGCTCTCCTAACACTACTTTGCGAAACAATATTAGGGATATCCTTACAAAGGATAGTGTGTCCATCTTCTTCATATTTAGTGACAAAGTCTTTCACATTTGTTATTATAGGTTCATCATCCATTTGTTTATCAGGTTCAACAGCTTTATTCGTACCTTCATTAACCATAATAGCTATCATAGAATGTTCCATTATCTTAACTGGGAAAGGTATTTTCTCAATATAAGGTTCATGTAAAGCATGATCAGCAGTATAAACTTCAGTATTTCTTGCAGGAACACACTTAGCAACATCTTTATATGGTTCATGATACTTATTCCACTTCTTTTTAGGAACTTCAATATAGGAAGAAAAAGACTTAAAATAGGTTGCAATAACTTGAGAGTCTAGACCATAAGCATTTTTAATATTTTGAAAGTCATCAGTTCCCATAAAAGATTCAATCCATTCATAATCATAATTTATACCTGACTTTCTTCCTTTGCCATTCTCCCATGCTTCAGCATTGTCTTGAATACGGTCTAGAAGACCCCATTTAGCTTCTTCTTCCATGTGAGTGAATGATCCAGCACAAGAGGCATCCAATAAATCATTATCATGTAGAGAAAGCCTTGCATAAAAGTTATTGATAATAATATTGTGAGGGAGCTCATGAATAAGACATTTGAGAATTAGTAACTTCAATCTCCCCCAAGCTTGAGCTGTACTCTCTCCATCAAGAGGCCAGAAGTTGTATATTTGATTCCGATCTTTATGAATCTCACTAGGAGGATAAAACTTTGAATAAAAGAGAGGCACTATTTCCTCCCTTTCAAGAGCTTGACCATTCTTCAGCAGCTTATACCAGTCCTCAGCTCTTCCTTTTAGTGATAATGAGAATAACTTCTTCTTGACCTGATCTATAGTAATACCTGCACACTTGAACAACCCGCATAATTCGTGTATAAAGAGCAAATGATCACCAGGATGGACAGTTCCATCTCCAACACAATAGTTATCCATAACACGATCAATAATTCTTGTAGGTATTTTAAAAGTATCATTCTCAACAGGTGGTGGTTCATCCACTACCTTAGCAGTGGTAGTAGCATTACGAAATAAGAAACTCAGCGAATTATCCATATTGAAAATAAAGAAACTAACAGAAGTAAACAATACTCACAGTAGAAGTTTCTTTTACCAGTTCCACTTTCCAATAGCGCTTAACTCCCCGGTAACAGCGCCAAAAAATAGTCATGATGACCCACAATTATAGGGGGTGTATCGCAGTATTTTCGATAAGTGAGAGTGTCGAACCCAACGAGGAGCAAAAGGTGCTGGCGAGTGGCTAGGAGCAGGAATTCTCTGTAATACTTAGCAAACGGATTTTTAGGGTTTTTTGATAATGCAGGTAAATAAAGTACGAGTAAATAAAAGACAATAAGAATAAATGCAGCAAGTGGCCCTATCCTTTCTTTAGCAAAGGACAAGCCGGTTGTATTACTTAAGATAACCAAACATTCTCGAGGACACATGGGAATATCGTCAAGTGTTTTTGCTTCATATAGTTGATTACTCTTCTTTAGTTTGCTAAGTGTTGTGTGGGTGAACCTGTGCTAATGTAACCACCTTCCTAGGACTAATACATACTTGTGATTATACCCCTTGCAAGCATTCGCAAGTACAAGAAAGTAATTAAGGTAGAAACCTCACCACAGCTTTAAACTCTAAGACCCTGACGTCCCTCGTGCAAAGGTTTCCTAACGAGGGTTTAGGTTTCTGTCACTGCGGCAACCCCTACGATTAGTAGCCAAATAAACAATGCATTCCCCTAGGCCCATATAGGTGAAGTGTCATGTAGTCGACGTTCACATGACACCACTGTTGGAAATATGCCCTAGAGTCAAATAGTACTAAGGACTATTATCATATTTCATATAGTTTATGATTAAGTTTTATATCATGCTATAACTGTATTGAGTGGAAACATCAATACATGTGTGATATACAAACAACCGGGGATTCACAGTGAAACTCTAGTCACTGGTTCATTGGTCAACATATGATCATGTTTCCTGATCATGTGGCATTTATTCTAGTTGGAAATGGAGTCATTTCATTCTGAGAATGAGATGATGAACCAATACCCAAGCTAAACGCCGTGACCCGATCATGTCACGAAGTTCAAGTTATGGTGATTAGAAATAGATCCTCGTAGACTATTCCTTAGACCGTGAGGCTATATCAATCACTGTCTCCCGAGAGTGCTTAAATAGCATCAATTGCCGTCTGGTAATATGGTGGTTATAAAGGTGTGTTCAGGTACTCGGAGGAAACTATAGAGGCAATATATGTCAAGAGCAGGATTTGTCCGTCCATGTGACGGGAAGATACTCAAGGGCCCACTCGGAGAAGTTATATCCAATAGCTGCACAGCGTGTGATTTGATCACGAGGATATCACTTGTCGGAACGAGTCAAGTAGCATTGTTCAGTAACAAGATTGAACACGATATGGTGATGTCATTGATCAGATCTCGGGCAATGCAAGTATCAAGAGACAAAGGGAATAAGACACGACTGTCCCGGTTCAAACGACAAAAGATCTTCGTGGAATGCACAGGGGTCACATGGCCATCCAGGTACCTCTGTTGATCATTGGTGCGGGAGTGTCCCGACCATGTCTGGAGTGTTCCTGAACCGTGGGGTATCACACTTAAGGGCTTGATGATCCTTAGAGAGTGTTTATAGGATCGATGGAATCGCCAAAGAAGAGTAGGGAGAAAACCAGAAGGGTTTTGGTAAGTCCGGAGGATGTCCAGAGTGGAGGTCGAAGGTGTTCCATAGCCACGGAGATTGAATAATATGTGAATGAATGTTAAATGTTGATTTAATCTTTTATTCATAATTATTTAATAAAGAGAAAAATCAATTAAATGGTCAAAGGCTTAATGGGCCAATTCCTGGAGGGGAAAAGGCCCAAGAGGGGATCCCACCCCTAGGAAGGGCCTAGGGGGTGGTCGGCGGCCCTAGTGGGCCTTTCCCCACGTGGGTCCCATGGTGGGGGCTGGCTGGCGCACCACCCCACCCCTCTCCCATGTTTAGTCCCACCTCGGGACTTTGAGGGAGGGTGTACCCCCTCCTCCCCCTATATATAGTGGGGTATTTGGCCAAGATAAATACACCAATAATCAATAAAGGTCTCCCCACTTTTGGGAGGACCTCTAATTGGTATTTTCTCTCTCCCCCTCTGTGGCACCCCGCAAAAACCACTACTAGAAAATCGTGGTGTTTTTGTGCATTGCATCATCATGACCGCATGCTCATGTCATCATGCCACATTGCATTTGAGCATCGTCATCATCATGCGTGGTTTGTTTGAAAATTATTTTCGAAAAGTCTGTTGTTGTTTTCTAAACATCCCATCTTTATTCAAATACAAAACCCGGTTCTCCGGATTATTTTGTTTCGTCTAAAAACAGATTCTAAAAGCCTTGTTGTGTTAAATAAAAATATTTATATTATTTTAGGGGGCAGCCGAACCGGGCCGAACCGACCCAGCCGGCCACCCCCATAAAAACAAAACCGGTTCAGTCTAAAACTCAACCACCTCACCCCACCCAATCGGTGCACGCCACCTCACCTCTCCTTCCTCCATCCACCCAACCACCATCTGCCACCTCATCCACTCCCCCCCCTCACACACGCATCACACACAGCAACACGCACCCATCGCGCTGGCCATGCCCCTGCGCGCACGCACCAGGCCACCACCACGCGCGGGCCCCACTTTTCTCGGGTGGACAGTCGACCGACCCCACCTGTCCCCTACCCCGCCGCGCGCCCCACACGAGGCCTCGCCCACCTACCACGCTCCTCTCTCTCTCCCCATCCCCGTGTTCTTCTCTCCACCTTGCCGACCCCAGCAGACGTCGCTCGACCTCACCGGCGCCTTTTCCTGAGCCCCTGTCTTGCAGGCCACGCTGCTGCCAGGGACGCGCGCATCGCCCCGCATGGCCTTGCCTCGACACCCTCTTGCGCCCGTGCGTCGCTCTGTGCTACGACCTGGTGTTCCTCGAAGCCTCGCAGTCACAGGTCCCTGCCCAGTTGTTCCTGTTGTTTGTTTGTTGGAGAGTGGTGTTGGGATGCTAAAGCCCCGAACCAGAAACATGGAGTCCAAGTTTGTATCGACAAGATCTTAGTCGGCCCATCCAAGATAGTTTGACACCTGAAGATCGTGATGCGGTACCAGAAGACCACAGATGCAAGTCCTCCTTCGCCAACGACAAGTTCAATGACTCCGGACCTGAACCTCAAGACCTACCTCACGGACCCGAAGACGCCGAGATCTACTTCATGGCACCCCAAGACCTTCTTCCCGGAGTCGATGATCGAGACCTCGGCCTCATGACCTCCTTCCCGGACCCGAGAACGTCAAGTACATCGATACGGAATCAACAAGTTCTACATCATGAAACCGAAGGACGCCGAACACCAAGATCTTCTCCTCGGACCCGAACGCCAAGATCGTCGACACGGATACACCAAGTACTTCCTCGAGGACTCCAACTTCTTCACCCCGAATGCCAAGACCGACTCGATGGTGCGGACCCGACAAGATCGACACCGACCAGGGTGAATCCGATGCGCCCCGACGCCGAACCAAGTCCTTTTTCGTGGAACGCCAAGATCTACTCCGTTATCCGAGAACGATCCCGTCGAGACCGAACCCCAGATTCGGACCCTGAGACCGGACCCCGGACCCCTCGGAACCCCAAGATCTTCCGACCCAAATGTGTGCCCCTAAGCCTCTATTTTTATAGTATGACATTATCAACTGTCGCATATTAAAGTGTTCATGCATGCATATTTGTCTGTGGTTTGGGGGCATTATGCCGATTCACCCCATAATTAAATATGGAGTCTATATGCGGGATATCTTTGTCTTATTCCGGACTCCATTTAAATTGGTGTAGCGAACCGATGCCATGCTTTGCCTTGTTAAGACAACATTTAAATTGCAGGGTATCTAAACAACTTGAACCGTCTAATTAATCGTCGGGGCCCCGGTTCTGCTTAAAACTGCCTAATTGCACCGCATGTGTGCCATGCCATGCATCATATCATAAGCATGCCGGATCTTCTACCGTAGTATTAAATATTGCATCCGGTGTTTCTTCTAGTGTTTGCTTCTTCGCGGATTAGGCCGATGAGTGGATGCTAGTATCAACAAGTTCTTTGGATATGATCCGTCGGCAGTGTTTCCCAGGCGAGCATCTCTTTCCCTTCTACCTATTTTGCATTTATAGTCTTTACTTCCTCCTGTTGATCTATTGCTATCCGTGTCGCGATGCTTTAGTTTCCGAACACCAGTTATATCCCGTGCAGCCTCTATATTGCCTTGGACACCTCCTATTACCTGTGTTTGGTAGATAGCTAGCCTTGCGAGTCGTAGTTCCTTGCTCAGGTGTGATCTCGTGTTGTCAAGTACCACAGTTGTTGGAAGGTTGGCAGATGCTTATGGGTGGATATGTTTATTGGTGGAGATGATCATGACTTTAAATACAACTATTAAAATGCTAGATATAACTAATGCAGAGGCATCGGTGGGCAATAGATGTTATTTGGTTCTTCCACGCCCAGTTGTGTCCCGTAGGACCCCGAGTACTTGATACCTGTTCCTTGATTTTTCGCACTATCCACATCCGGGAGGCCTTATGGACCCCCCTGAGCTAGAGCTTGATTCATTCTTATTTCTTGGGGCCACAAAGTAGTTTGGGGCTTTATTACTATCATGTACTTATGCCATGCTTTACTACATTATTTAAGATTGTGCGTGGAGCACTTGTACTGTTTTTGATCGCGCCACGTTTTCGCGGTATCGACAAGCCCAGTCACATTTTCGGGTTCCCAGTCGTTTACAGCCATCGTCAAGAAACCCTGGTCCGCTCGAGCTGCCAACTTCGCTATGGGTAGCTTAGTGGGGTGGCCCCCTGAAATATTTCTGAATCCTGTGATCGCTTTGTCGTGAATGCCTCGTTGGGTTTTGAGTTGGTTTTTCCGAGGTTGATCGAGTGTGTGTTGCTATTTGTGCACCCCTACAGGGTAAAACTTTCTAAAAGCCGTGTCCGCGGTTATGGATGACTTGGAGCACAGTATCTCGATCATAGACAAGCATAACTAAAGTAGTGCTATAAATTTGACTTAATGTGTGACTAGTAAATAGATGCAACTATAACGGAATGGATATTAAAAATGCCAACAACTGGTGGATCTGGGTTGTTTGTTATATATGCCTAGTAAGTATTGCAACTCCAATGGAATGTGATAAAAGTGTCAACCACTGTTGGGTTTTGGGATTCCTCGGGACAATTATATCTGACTAGTAAATGTTTCCACTACAACGGAATGGTGATTAAAACTGCCCACTACTTATGCTATCAGGATGACTCATGCTATCTATATCTGACTAGTAAGTGCTTCAACTATAATGGAATGAATAAAACTTCCAACTGTGTGAGTTCCTTGGTCTGACTTCCTCGTTTGGTCTCGAGGGGGAAATACCAGGATGGGTTTGTTTGGTGTTAGTTTCAGGTTGGATCCGAATAGGTCTTTCTTATCCCTCTCTGATAACCACCAGTTGAATCGAGTCTCTATAGGTTGTTTAGTTCCGCTGCGCTGCCGCTTCAGCCCACCATACCTATGTAGGCGAGAGCCGCCGAATTCTAGCCTCGCCGTGTACTGGCCTCAGTACTGACGGTCCTCTTTTTCCTTTGCCCTTTGTCGGCACCCCTTTTGTTTTAGCAGGTTTGAGATCGCCGTTAGTGGTTACCTTCCGGCTTGGCCTGGGCAGGGTTATGGACGCCTTTGGTTATTCTTCAGGGCTCTTAGCCCCATTTGTATCTTGCCCTTAGTCGGACGCTCTATCGTTTTCAAGGTGATTCGGATCTTTGTATATGATATTTGTATTCTTGACTCGTTGAGTCACTGTTGTATATATATATCTGTTTTGTGGGTCCCATCGAGGACTGTTGTGTAATGTTATTACTTTGTTTTCCACCCGCACGAAAGTGCCTGGTGGGCGTCCTTGAATCGTTTCTATGCGGGTTTGGCGGAAAGGGATAAAACTTGCATAGGGCCGATTCGAGGGTGTTACAGAGTGGTATCAGAGCTCAGCAGTTGCGATACCCCACAAGTCCAGCCTGTAGGATAACCTAGCTAACGGCCGAAGTAGAGTGTCAAAACTATTTTGCAAAATCGGTTGGATAGATCTGATTAGGTCTGCTTTTACTCCTTATCCCTACGCTATTCTCCTCTTACCTCTGCGTGTTTTGGATCTATTCTCTTACCTTCTTCTAGTCCAGGACTTCTCGTGGTTGGTTTTTCTGTCGTACCTTCAGGGCATCGCTTCCTCCTTTGGCAACGGTGTTTCTATCTCCGGACTTCATCTATCTGAGTAAACCTTTATCTGTGGTACCATTCTTTGTTCCTTGTTTGTGCCTTCCGGTGTTTTTCGACGCAACGACAACATCTACGCCAGATCCGATGCAGAGTCTACATCACTCCTTTGTTTCCGAACCTCGATTGTCGAGATCTTCAGTCTGATTCCGAGAATGGTTGCACGCTTTTCTACTGATTGTGCAGAGTAATAGTTTGGGTGCGTGATGGATTGGCCCCCATGCCGACTACTCACTCTATTCGCTCTTGTACATTGCAGTGGATTAGAATGCATCGTCTCTCTCCTTCTATCGAAGTTAGAGGTGGCTTTATTTGTTGATACCTCTACCTTCGCCCTTTGTTCCCGGAGTGTTCTCTCGACGATCACGGACAACGACCTCCTGTTAGTGGTGTCGCGAGGATCTACCTGAAGCGTGAAGGTTCAGATCGCCGGCTTTCTTCTCGGTACCATGAGGCGGATCTCGAGGACGAGATCCTTTGTTAGTGGTGTCGAATTGTGGCGCCCCACAAAAACCACTACTAGAAAATCGCGGTGTTTTTGTGCATTGCATCATCATGACCGCATGCTCATGTCATCATGCCACATTGCATTTGAGCATTATCATCATCATGTGTGGTTTGTTTGAAAATTATTTTCGAAAAGTCTGTTGTTGTTTTCTAAACGTCCCATCTTTATTCAAATACAAAACCCGGTTCTCCGGATTATTTTGTTTCGTCTAAAAACAGATTCTAAAAGCCTTGTTGTGTTAAATAAAAATATTTATATTATTTTAGGGGGCAGCCGAACCGGGCCGAACCGACCGAGCCGGCCACCCCCATAAAAACAAAACCGGTTCAGTCTAAACCTCAGCCACCTCATCCCACCCAATCGGTGCACGCCACCTCACCTCTCCTTCCTCCATCCACCCAACCACCATCTGCCACCTCATCCACTCCCCCCCCTCACACACGCATCACACACAGCAACACGCACCCATCGCGCTGGCCACACCCCTGCGCGCACGCACCAGGCCACCCACCACGCGCGGGCCCCACTTTTCTCGGGTTGACAGACGACCGACCCCACCTGTCCCCTACCCCGCCGCGCGCCCCACGCGAGGCCTCGCCCACCTACCATGCTCCTCTCTCTCCCCATCCCCGTGTTCTTCTCTCCACCTTGCCGGCCCCAGCAGACGTCGCTCGACCTCACCGGCGCCTTTTCCTGAGCCCCTGTCTTGCAGGCCACGCTGCTGCTAGGGATGCGCGCATCGTCCCGCGTGGCCTTGCCTCGACACCCTCTTGCGCGCGTGCGTCGCTTCGTGCTATGACCTGGTGTTCCTCGAAGCCTCGCAGTCGCAGGTCCCTGCCCAGTTGTTCCTGTTGTTTGTTTGTTGGAGAGTGGTGTTGGGATGCTAAAGCCCCAAACCAGAAACATGCAGTCCAAGTTTGTATCGACAAGATCTTAGTCGGCCCATCCAAGATAGTTTGACACCTGAAGATCGTGATGCGGTACCAGAAGACCACAGACACAAGTCCTCCTTCGCCAACGACAAGTTCAATGACTCCGGACCTGAACCTCAAGACCTACCTCATGGACCCGAAGACGTCGAGATCTACTTCATGGCACCCCAAGACCTTCTTCCCGGAGTCGATGATCGAGACCTCGGCTTCATGACCTCCTTCCCGGACCCGAGAACGTCAAGTACGCCGATACGGAATCGACAAGTTCTACATCATGAAACCGAAGGACACCAAACGCCAAGATCTTCTCCTCGGACCCGAACGCCAAGATCGTCGACACGGATACACCAAGTACTTCCTCGAGGATGCCAAGTTCTTCACCCCGAATGCCAAGACCGACTCGATGGCGCGGACCTGACAAGATCTTCGCGATGACAAGATCGACACCGACCAGGGCGAATCCGATGCGCCCCGACGCTGAACCAAGTCCTTTTTCGTGGAACGCCAAGATCTACTCCGTTATCCGAGAACGATCTCGCCAAGACCGAACCCCAGATCCGGACCCTGAGACCGGACCCCGGACCCCTCGGAACCCCAAGATCTTCCGACCCAAATGTGTGCCCCTAAGCCTCTATTTTTATACTATGACATTATCAACTGTCGCATATTAAAGTGTTCATGCATGCATATCTGTCTGTGGTTTGGGGGCATTATGCCGATTCACCCCATAATTAAATATGGAGTCTATATGCGGGATAACTTTGTCTTATTCCGGACTCCATTTAAATTGGTGTAGCGAACCGATGCCATGCTTTGCCTTGTTAAGACAACATTTAAATTGCAGGGTATCTAAACAACTTGAACCGTCTAATTAATCGTCGGGGCCCCAGTTCTGCTTAAAACTGCCTAATTGCACCGCATTTGTGCCATGCCATGCATCATATCATAAGCATGACGGATCTTCTACCGTAGTATTAAATATTGCATCCGGTGTTTCTTCTAGTGTTTGCTTCTTCGCGGATTAGGCCGATGAGTGGATGCTAGTATCAACAAGTTCTTCGGATATGATCCGTCGGCAGTGTTTCCCAGGCAAGCATCTCTTCCCCTTCTACCTATTTTGCATTTATAGTCTCTACTTCCTCCTGTTGATCTATTGCTATCCGTGTCGCGATGCTTTAGTTTCCGAACACCAGTTATATCCCGTGCAGCCTCTATATTGCCTTGGACACCTCCTATTACCTGTGTTTGGTAGATAGCTGGCCTTGCGAGTCGTAGTTGCTTGCTCAGGTGTGATCTCGTGTTGTCAAGTACCACAGTTGTTGGAAGGTTGGCAGATGCTTATGGGTGGAGATGTTTATTGGTGGACATGATCATGACTTTAAATACAACTATTAAAATGCTAGATATAACTAATGCAGAGGCATCGGTGGGCAATAGATGTTATTTGGTTCTTCCATGCCCACTTGTGTCTCGTAGGACCCCGAGTACTTGATACCTGTTCCTTGATTTTTCGCACTATCCACATCCGGGAGGCCTTATGGACCCCCCTGAGCCAGAGCTTGATTCATTCTTATTTCTTGGGGCCACAAAGTAGTTTGGAGCTTTATTACTATCCTGTACTTATGCCATGCTTTACTGCTTTATTTAAGATTGTGCGTGGAGCACCAGATCGCTCGGATCGCGCACGTTTGCCAGTATCGACAAGCCCAGTCACATTTTCGGTTCCCGAAGCTTACAGCCGCCGTCAGAAACCACGGTCCGTTCCGGAGCCGGCCAACTTCGTTGCGGGTAGCTTAGTGGGGTGGACCCTAGAAATATTTCTGAATCTTGTGATCGCTTTGTCGTGAATGCCTCGTTGGGTTTTGTGTTGGTTTTTCCGAGGTTGATCGAGTGTGTGTTGCTATTTGTGCACCCCTGCAGGGTAAAACTTTCTGAAAGACTTGTCCGCGGTTATGGATGACTTGGAGCACAGTATCTCGATCATAGACAAGCATAACTAAAGTAGTGCTATAAATTTGACTTAATGTGTGACTAGTAAACAAATGCAACTATAACGGAATGGATATTAAAAATGCCAACAACTGGTGGATCTGGGTTGTTTGTTATATATGCCTAGTAAGTATTGCAACTCCAATGGAATGTGATAAAAGTGTCAACCACTGTTGGGTTTTGGGATTCCTCAGGACAATTATACCTGACTAGTAAATGTTTCCACTACAACGGAATGGTGATTAAAACTGCCCACTACTTATGCTATCAGGATGACTCATGCTATCTATATCTGACTAGTAAGTGCTTCAACTATAATGGAATGAATAAAACTGCCAACTATGTGAGTTCCTTGGTCCGACTTCCTCGTTTGGTCTCGAGGGGGAAATACCAGGATGGGTTTGTTTGGTGTTAGTTTCAGGTTGGATCTGAATAGGTCTTTCTTATCCCTCTCTAATAACCGCCAGTTGAATCGAGTCTCTATAGGTTGTTTAGTGCCGCTGCACTGCCGCTTCAGCCCACCATACCTATGTAGGCGAGAGCCGCCGAATTCTAGCCTCGCCATGTACTGGCCTCAGTACTGACGCTCCTCTTTTTCCCTTTGCCCTTTGTCGGCACCCCTTTTGTTTTAGCAGGTTTGAGATCGCCGTCGTTAGCAAGGTTACCCTTCCGCCTTGGCCTGGGCAGCGTTATGGACGCCTTTGGTTATTCTTCAGGGCTCTTAGCCCCATTTGTATCTTGTCCTTAGTCGGACGCTCTATCGTTTTCAAGGTGATTCGGATCTTTGTATATGATATTTGTATTCTTGACTCGTTGAGTCACTGTTGTATATATATATATCTGTTATGTGGGTCCCATCAAGGACTGTTGTGTAATGTTATTACTTCGTTTTCCACCCACACGAAAGTGCCTGGTGGGCGTCCTTGAATCGGTTCTATGCGGGTTTGGCGGAAAGGGCTAAAACTTGCATAGGGCCGATTCGAGGGTGTTACACCCTCTCTCTCTCATGATCGTGGTCCCAAGTCTGGACTGCGCGAGCGAGAGACATCTTCACCGCGGAGTGCCGTCGTGCTGCGGGATTCGGATCCGGGAGCTCTACTTCCACAATCGCCATCGGATCGGGAAGCGGAGTCATCGTCGCACCGGACGTGTAACTCCCATGAGGTGTTGCACTTGAGGCACTCAAGTCGTTGGAGCCAGAAGGAGCGCAAGGACTTCATCATGACCTTGAGGTTGGCTTCGGCTCGTCTACATCAACCATGCTCTCCTGAGCGTTGACAACGCTTTTCGGTCTTCAAGGGTAAGTTCACGAAAAGCTCCTCCCGTTACTGTATTACTAATAGATAGGTCCTAGAAGCTTCAGGGGTTCGGGGGCGTAGGGTAAAATTTTATTGTTTTCATACACGGTACCCCTACAACCACTAGAAGAAGTACACCACAACTTAAATATCAAACTATTGAATCTTTCTCAACTCCACTACTAACAACATGACTTCTCCCATGTCCTCAAGAACAAAACGAAGACATCATATGGGTCATGATCAGAGATGATATAGTGATATGTAACAATCTGAACATAAACGATAATTCAATGGTTCACTCAATAGCATCAACTACATGGAGTAATCAACACCGGGAAAGTTTCCCCTAAGAACTATGCAAGATTCAACCCAATTGTTACAGCGGTATGAAGTGGTGATGATGGTGCTGGTGGAGATCATGGTGGTGATGAAGATGATGATCCCGATGAAGTCCAGCTTGATGGTGGTGTTGATGCGACGATCTCCCCTCTCCAGGAAGGAATTCCCCGGGCAGAATTTTGTCTACCGGAGAGATCTTTCTCTCTCGGTGTTTTCCGCCCCGTAGAGGCGGCGGAATCTTTCTGTGGTTGCTCCCCGAGTCTTAGGGTTCCGGGAGGATAATATACACCAGAGGGGAGAGATAGGGGTGGACCAGGGCCGCCACACCACCTGGTGGCGCGGCCTAGGGTGGCCCACGCTAGGGGGTGGTGTGGGCCCCCTGTGACCCATCTCCACTTCCCCTTCTGGCTTTCTTCGTCTTCTGGAAAAATAGGATTTTCCATGTATTTTCCTGGATTTTCTGATCTTCGCGAATTTTGCCTCCAAACAGCACATTTTCCATCAGAATCCTGACTGCAGCGGTCCATGCTCCAAAAGTCATCAACCATGCAAAAACAGATGAAATAACATGAGTATCATCTCTTAATATGAAATATATCAATGAATAATAGTAAATTATGATATTGAATAGTGATGCAAAATGGACGTATCATCCATCCGATGATGGATAGATATACTCTAGGCCTTCTCGGTGATATCACATTGAGATAGCTTGCAAGCAAGTGATGTGATCACTAGAATGTTATATCATAGGAACGAGAAAAGAGTACATATCAGTAACGAGATAAAACTAGGTATGGAGATACCAATGATCAAATCTCGTACATGTAATATCACGAGACAAAGGGATTTAGTTATGACGTTAAAAGTTTCACACGATCACTAGAATCATCATTGAATGTGTGGGAGTCAGTACGGATCTCCAGGTCCCGCTGCCGGTTATTGATCGGAGAAGGGTCTCGATCATGTTTGCATTATTCACGAACAATAGGGTGACACACTTTAGGTATACCGATACCATTTGGAGCAAATAAGATACCAGAGAAATATTATGAAAGCGCCGGAATTGTTTCGATGGACACTAATACGTTGCAAACATATCTATAATTTTTGATGTTCCATGCTTGGTTTATATCTACTTTCTTATGTTTTGTCCACACTTTGGACTACTTTTTATACACTTTCTTGGATTAACCTATTAACAAGATGCCACAGTGCCAGCTGCCTGTTTTCTGCTGTTTTTGGTTCTAGGAAAGTCAGAAAATGAATATTCCCAGAATTGGACAGGACAAAAGCCAAAGTCAGTATTTCACCGAGGGGGACACGGAGCCAGAATACGAGATAGAGAGAGCCAGGGGCCGCCCACACCACCTGGCCGTGCGGCTAGGCCTGGCCCACGCTAGGGGGTGGTGCGACCACCTAGGGCATCCCCTCGGCTTCCCCTTTCGCCTATAAGATGCCTCCGATAAGGAAACCCTAAGTACCCGATCAAATTCCACAAAAGAGTCTGTAGCCACCGTCATCTCCATCCCTAGATCGGGAGGGATCTGAAGCTCTTCCCGGCACCCTGCCAGAGGGGAGAATTCACCCTGGAGACCTTCTTCATCACCATGCCTGCCTCCGGTGTGATGCGTGAGTAGTTCATCCCTGGACTACGGGTCCATGTAGTAGCTAGATGGTTGGTTCTTCTCCTTTGTGCTATCATGTTTAGATCTTGTGAGCTCCGTTCATGATCAAGATCATCTATTTGTAATCATACATGTTGTGTTTGTGGGGATCCGATGGATATTGAGATGCTAGTTCAGATTGATTATTGATTCTATCTTGTCTTTGTTATTTGTGATCTTGCATGCTCTCCGTTGTTAGTAGATATCTTGTCCAAGTAGATGCTAGCAACTCCAAGAGGGAGTATTTATGCTCGATAGTGGGTTCATGCCTCTAGTAATCTGGGGAAGTGACAGAAATCTCTAAGGTACTAGATGTGTTGTTGCTACTAGGGAGAAAACAGCAATCCTTTGTTCGTAGAACAATCATATTGTTTACTTTACACGCAATGCGTAATGCAATTATCTGTTGCTTGCAACTTAATACTGGAGGGGGTTCGGATTGATAACCTGAAGGTGGATTATTAGTGATAGATGTAGTTGGATTACGGTCTATGTATAATGTTGTAATGCCCAATCAAATCTCATAGGACTCAAGATGATTAGTATATGCATGTATGATTTCTCAATGTTTGTCAATTGCCCTGCTGTAATTTGTTCACCCAACATGTCATCTATCTTAAGGAGAACCACCACTAGTGAACTATGGACCCTGCTCCTTTCTTTTACCATCAATCTACAACTGTTTATTGTTTTCTATTTATTTTCTGCAAGCTTTTACTTTCTTCCACACAATACGGTTAATCCTTTGTTTTCAGCAAAACCGGTGAGATTGACAACCTCGTTGTAAGTTGGGGGCAAAGTTCTGTCGTTGTGTTGTGAAGGATTCCAAGTTGGAAACAACACCTTGGAGGTGTTTCCTTGCTCCTACTGGTTTGATAACCTTGGTTTCATAACTGAGGGAAAACTTGCTGCTGTGCTCATCATACCTTCCTCTTGGGGTTTCCCAACGAGCTTGACGTGTTGAGCCAATAATCAAGCTTTTTCTGGTGCCATTGCCAGGGAGTCAAGGACATCTTCGCAAGGGGAGTCCCTCATAACCAATCTCTTTACTTTGTTTTTTTGTTTTGCTTAGTTTATTTCTGCTTTGTTTGCTTGTTTCTTTATCAAAAACACAAAAACAAATAGTTTTACTAGTTTGCTTTCTTTATTAAAAACACAAAAAATGACTACTCTTGAAAACACTAAGTTGTGTGACTTCACTAGCTCCAACAACAATGATTTCATGTGCACACCTATTGATCCACCTGTTCCTGAAGCTACTTTCTTTGAAATTAAACCTGCTTTACTCAATCTTGTTATGAGAGAACAATTTTCTGGTATTGGTACTGAAGATGTTGCTGCTCATCTAAATAACTTTGTTGAACTTTATGAGATGCAGAAGCATAGGGATATTATTAAGCTTAAATTGTTTCCTTTCTCTTTGAGAGGAAAGGCTAAAGAATGGTTGCAATCCCTAACTAGAAATAGTATTGATTCTTGGACTAAATGCAAAGATGCTTTCATTGGAAAATACTATCCTCCTGCTAAGATTATATCTATGAGAAGTGAAATAATGAAATTTAAACAATCTGATAATGAACATGTTGCTCAAGCTTGGGAAAGAATGAAATCTTTGGTAAAGAATTGTCCTACTCATGGACTGACTGCTTGGATGATTATCCAAACCTTTTATGTAGGATTGAACTATTCTTCAAGAAATCTACTGGATTCTGCTGCTGGAGGTACCTTTATGACCATTACTTTGGGTGCTGCAACAAAGCTTCTAGATAATATGATGGTTAACTATTCTGAATGGCACACTGAGAGAGCTCCACAAGGCAAGAAGGTAAATTCTGTTGAAGAAACCTCCTCCTTGAGTGATAAAATTGATGTTATTATGTCTATGCTTTTTAATGGGAAAGCTCATATTGATCCAAATCATGTTCCATTAGCCTCTTTGGTTGCTCAAGAAGAGCAAATTGATGTGAACTTTATAAGAAATAATAATTTTAGCAACAATGCCTACAGGAATAATTTTGGTAATAATAACTATAGGCCATATCCTCCCAATAATGGTAATGCTTATGGAAATTCCTACAACAATAATAGGAGTGCTCCCTCTGAACTTGAAGCTATGCTTAAAGATTTTATTAGTAAACAAACTGCTTTCAATAAAACTATTGAGGAAAAACTCTCTAATGCCAAAAGAAATATAGCATCATTGACTGAACCACAATCTTCTTTGAATAAAATGGCTACTAAACCTGAAACTATTGATAATCCCTTTGCTGCTACTAATGCCATACAAGCTAGAATTGATGAAAATGTTAGACTATTAGCTGAATTGCATGCTAAGTGGGAAAGAGAAGATGAAATTGCTAGAAACATTGGTGTTTCTATTATCACTATCACTAATGTTGAAGCTAGTAATAGCTCTACTACTTTAGATGATAATTATGATTTTGATCTTGATGGTTGAAATATCTCTGAAGTAATTAAGTTCCTACAAAAGCTTGCTAAAAGTCCTACTGCTAGTGCTATGAATATGACTTTTACAAAACACATTACTGATGCTCCCATAAAAATTAAAGAAGAAAAGATGAAACATAAAGCTTCTATTCCTATGAAACTAGAAGATGGTTGGGAACCCATCATTAATATGAAAGTGAATGATTTTGATTTCAAAGCTTTATGTGACCTTGATAGTGGTGTTTCTATTATGCCTAGAAGTATTTATGATATGCTTGATTTGCCACCATTGGAAGATTGTTATTTGAATGTCCCACTTGATGAGAATGATAAAAATAAACTCATGGGGAGTATTAATGATGTTCTTATTATGGTTAACAATGCCTATGTCCCCATTGATTTCTATGTTTTGGATGTTGAATGCAATGCTTCTTGTCCTATTACATTGGGAAGACATTTTCTTAGAATTGTTGGTGCCATTATTGATATGAAAGAAGGCACCCTTAAATATCAACTCCCACTCAAGAAAGGTATAGAACACTTCCCTAAGAAGAGAGAGAAGATTCCTTTTTCCTCTTCTGTGAAAACAAAATTTACTCTTAATGCTTCTTCATTTGAGAACACTTGATTCTTTTTCTTGCTTCTTATGCCTAACTTAAAGGCGTTAAAGAAAAGTACTTATTGGAAGATAACCCAAAAGTTTTAGATGAGTCTTGAAAGTTATTACTTCAGTAATAACCGCTCCTTATCCTTTTTATTTGCTTTTTGTGCCAAGAGTAACCTCTAATGAGAAAGAAGTAATGCTTGGGAAAGTTGCTGTCCCGAAACAGATTTTTGTGCTTGACCGTAAAAATTCGTGTAAAATCTTTGTACGTCGTTTTGAGGCGTATATTTTTGTGCTTCTGCCCCAGGTTGTTATATAACTTTCGTTAGTTCAACACTTTTCTATTTGAGCAACAGAAGGTCTTCGAAAAAATTGGTTTTTACCTGCTGGTCTGTTTTGACAGATTTCTGCCATTATTTGCATTTGGAAGTCTTGTTGTTAGTAGTGGAATTGTGTTGAGAAAGATTCAATAGTTTGATATTTAAGTAATGGTGTACTTCTTCTAGTGGTGCCATGTGAACGTCGACTACATGACACTTCACCCATATGGGCCTAGGGAAACGCATTGTGTATTTGGCTACTAATCGTAGGGGTTGCCGGAGTGACAGAAACCTGAACCCCCGTTAGGAAACCATTGCACAAGGGATGTAAGGGTCTTAAAGTTTAAAGCTATGGTTAGGTTTCTACCTTAATTACTTTCTTGTACTTACGGATGTTTGCAAGGGGTATAATCACAAGTATGTATTAGTCTTGGATGAGGCGGTACATTAGCACAGGTTCACCCACACAACACTTAGCAAGCTAAAGAAGATTAATCAACTATATGTTGCGAAAGCACTTGACGGTCTTCCCATGTGTCCTCGAGAATGTTTGGTCATCTTAAGTAATACAACCGGCTTGTTCTTTGCTGCATAAAGGATTGGGCCACTTGCTGCATTTATTCCTACTGTCTTTTGTTTACTCGTACTTTGTTTACTTGCTTTATCAAAGACCCCTAAAAATCTGTTTGCTAAGTATTTGCAGAGAATTCCTGATCCATACCACTAGCTAGCACCTTCTGCTCCTCGTTGGGTTCGACACTCTTACTTATCGAAAATACTGCGATACACCCCCTACACTTGTGGGTCATCAACCACCTGGCCGCGTGGCCAGGCCTGGCCTACGCCAGGGGGTGGTGCGGCCACCTAGGGCACCCCCTCGGCCTCCCCTTTCGCCTATAAGATGCCTTCGATACAGAAACCCTAAGTTCCCGATCAAATTTCTACGAAAGAGTCTGTATGCGCCATCATCTCTATCCCTAGATCGGGAGGGATCTGAAGCTCTTCCCAGCACCCTGCCGGAGGGGAGAATTCACCCTGGAGGCCTTCTTCATCACCATACCTGCCTCCGGTGTGATGCGTGAGTAGTTCATCCTTGGACTACGGGTCCATGTAGTAGTAGATGGTTGTTTCTTCTCCTTTGTGCTAGCATGTTTAGATCTTGTGAGCTCCGTTCATGATCAAGATATCTATTTGTAATCTACATGTTGTGTTTGCAGGGATCCGATGGATATTGAGATGCTATTTCAGAATGATTATTGATTATATCATGTCTTTGTTATTTGTGACCTTGCATGCTCTCCGTTGTTAATAGATATATTGGCCGAGTAGATGCTAGCAACTCCAAGAGGGAGTATTTATGCTCGATAGTGGGTTCATGCCTCTAGTAATCTGGGGAAGTCACAGAAATCTCTAAGGTACTAGATGTGTTGTTGCTACTAGGGAGAAAACAACAATCCTTTGTTCATAGAACAATCATATTGTTTACTTTCCACGCAATGCGTAATGCAATTATCTGTTGCTTGCAACTTAATACTGGAGGGGGTTCGGATTGATGACCTGAAGGTGGATTATTAGTCATAGATGCAGTTGGATTATGGTCTATGTATAATGTTGTAATGCCCAATCAAATCTCATAGGAGTCAAGATGATTAGTATATGCATGTATGATTTCTCGATGTTTGTCAATTGCCCTGCTGTAATTTATTCACCCAACATGTCATCTATCTTAAGGAGAACCACCACTAGTGAACTATGGACCCTGGTCCTTTCTTTTACCATCAATCTACAACTGTTTATTGTTTTCTGTTTACTTTTTGCAAGCTTTTACTTTCTTCCATACAGTATGTTCAATGCTTTTGTTTTCAGCAAAACCGGTGAGATTGACAATCTCACTGTAAGTTGGGGACAAAGTTCTGTGGTTGTGTTGTGCAGGATTCCAAGTTGGAAACAACACCATGGAGGTGTTTCCTTGCTCCTACTGGTTCGATAACCTTGGTTTCATAACTGAGGGAAAACTTGCTGCTGAGCTCATCATACCTTCCTCTTGGGGTTCCCCAACGAGCTCGACGTGTTGAGCCAATAATCACTCAGCATCCAGGAGAAGGAACAAAGGGTTTGTGGCCTCCATGTGTTACGATGAGCCTCTCATTGAAAGCGTACAAAGTCACTCCGGTTGGTCCATGGTACCCGACGTCCCGGTGTTGAGGGGAACGACTCATAGGATAGGTGCTTGTACTAGAGAGGGCATTCCGAAGGTCTTGACCGGTTACTCGACCCATGATCCGTAGGTGATCAGGGAAGGGTACCCGGATGGTGTGGGTAAATTGTACCTCTACAGAGTGTAAATCTATTCGAATAGCCATGTCCACGGTCATGGACAATTGGGAAGGATGCTGTAGAGTGGTGCTGGTTTTGTTTTCAAAAAGGATTTCGGATAAAGCAAAGGCTTTGAAAATGATTTTACCATGAGATGGTCATAAACGAAGGAAAGGAGTTTGGTCATGAGATGTTCGGAAGGAAGAAGTGAATGGGTGACCCAATCCTAGTGTTTTCCAAAACTTTTCAAAAAGGTTTCCAAAATGTTTTACAAAGGTTTTCAACAAAGATATGTAGATGGTGTATCTACAAGATAAACTATTTTAGAAAAGAACCTCTATTGGAGCCCTCCTACTACCACAGCCATATTGCATATCCTTTTATTATTATTATTATTATTATTATTATCTTAAGGTGGTTTGCGAGCACATTGAAAGTACTCACTGGCATTGTCCCTGGCTATTAACTTGGTTAGATATCAAGAAGAAGAACATGATGATGATTATGTGAGCTAGGACATTCTCCCAGTCAGCTGTCTGTAGGTTAAGGCAATGGCTCGGGCTCGACGCTTGATAAAGTTCCACTGGTGATGTTTTCTATGGCCATAATGGCAATTGAGGTATGACTTGTATCTGCTTAAGTAATGGATGTTTACTTTGATACTTGTCAGTTAGTGCCACGACCAACTGATCATGGGATCGTCGTGTATGCATAACAAGGATTCTCGGAGGATTAATCCGGGGGCCCTACACCACCGATTACCCGGGCTACAGGAAAGCTTCTGATGCCATGATCACCAAGTTTTGAGTAAGGAAAACTTTTCGAGTTTCGTTCATAATTGATGACCCCACCATGCTAACACATGACTCTCACATTTTTTTATGTATGATGGAAGAGATTCTATAGGGTGCTTCCGGAGGAGCTGGACAAGGCAGACAGGACTTTGCGGGGGGCTTGTCAGAGGTTGACACGGTAGCAGTTCTACAATCAAAATCATACCTTCACCAATCAATACAGCTCCGAGAAGTTGGGCAAGAAGGTGTAGAACCATGTGAATGTGAAGGAACAACCAAAAAATTTTGAGGAAGATTACACCAAGGTAATTAAATTGTCAATGAGATTCTATATTGTTGCCAAGTTGCAATTGCATTATCTATGCTTCAAACGAGTATTGATTTTCAGGTTATTCCCATGTGGTCCGATGGTAAGGAAGACGCACGGGCGGCGTTGACGGCGAGGTGGCGTGGGGAAGACCCCAAGTTCAACGCGTTGAGCGAGAGGAACAAGGCAAACCACGGCTCCGGGAGGACACATTGTGTGGGAAACCTCAACCATGATCGCTTCAAAGCCAAGATGGTATACATATACATTTAACAACCTGCATTTATTTCCCCTCATGTTCCTACTTGATACGCATAACATTTCTTTGATGATGTAGGAGGCACATCTAGGGAGGCCTGTTTCCGACTATGAAGTCCGGGAAAGGATGAAGCAGAAGATGCCCGATCTGTCCTAGCCTCAGTCCTCGCTTCCCAAGTTTTACGACACTGCCAAGGAGGATGGTGCTAACTACCTCTCGACGTTCAGTGGTTTTCATCCGTAGGTGAAAGACCCTAGATGTGAGGAGACCAACGAGAGAGCGTTGGTCGTGTTGGGACGTGGCCGGGAGCATGGCTATTTGAAGGTTATCGATAGGGTGACCACGTGAACTCCTGCTCTGAGCCTCATGCGGATCAAGGCTACCCTCACCATCGGTGACCCCGCTATCCTGCCTCTTCGACGACCTTCCCGAGTGAACAATGATGTATGTTTTTCTCATTTCCATGCTCTTTCCGACATTTGTTCCTGAGTGGCTAAGTTGACGAGATTCATTATTTTTGAAATTGTAGCCTGCTTTGGAGGCATCCTACAAGGTTGCTCATGTCGAACATATGGTGGCGCTTGAGCTGTGGATGCAGGCCCGAGCGTCCTACGAGGAGTGAACAGAGTGTCATGATGCTGTAAGTTTCAACCTTTATTTTTGCAAAAGATGATAAGTCCCGCTTTCCCTAGTTTGAATATTTATTTCTACAACGCCTCACATCTAAACTATATTGTAGGCTGGCGAGAAGTTTTATGCCACTAGAGAGCGGGATATGCTACCGCCATGGCCAGCTAGGCCGGAGTTGCAGCCAATCTTCCCATCGAAGGACGAATTCACTTTGACCTTCTACTTAGGGACCCCGGTAAGTTATTTGCCAAACTAGTTGTTACCAAACAACTATACCTTGGTGGTTGCTAACTCTAGCTCAAACATGTACAGAACGGGATGCTCCACCACTGGACCCTTTGGTCGTGCTTCTGCCTCGCCGACTTTGTCGCGCGCGATGACACCGGTTCATACCGGCCGTGGTTCTCCTGGTGCTTCTGGTGGTGGTGGTGCTTCTGCTTCTGGTGGTGGTAGTGATTCTCCTTCCGGTGGTGGTGGTGCTTCTCCTTCTTCCGGTGGTGGTTCAACGGCGGCTGCTCTACGTCTTCCTTCGCCCGTTCTCAGGCCGGGAGAAATGAGTCTCTCGGACTCTCCTTTGCGAGGCGACTCTCTGGAGGTGTAGGGAACTTGTTCCTTTTGTATTGATACTAGCTATGTTATTTGGATGATGATGTACCTATGTGGATGATCTAGCTATGATATTTTGATGATGATGATCTTATGTTTGCGTCGATGTGCATGTGTTGTACATTGTGGCTAGAACCTGGGTATATGCATTGCGGGGCTGTAGGAATTCTAAATATGCAGGGAACGAACCAAAAACGAAAATAAACAACAAAAACTGGCAGCCTCTACGCTGACGGCATTGCCGTCGGCGTAGGCTTTACCATATGGCACGGTTAGAGGCTGGGCCGACGAGGAGATCGTCTGCGTAGCAGCCAACCTGGCCCAGCAAGCCCACCTGGGCCAACGGGGAGGCCGTTGGCATAGCAGGCACCCTGGCCCAGCGGGCCGACCTGGGCTGACGGCAAGGCCATCGGCGTAAGGGCCTCGCAAGTGCCTATAGGGATGGCACGTGGCAGCCTGGGCCAATGGCAATGCCGTCGGCGTATTCCGCCTGGAGCTAACGGCCGTCAGGTGTGCTAAGTGGGCCCCGCATACTTTACGCCGACGGCACGTACACCGACGACTCCATATAGCCGTCGGCGTAGGAGTATACGTCGACGGGGTAAGGTACGTTGACGGTGACGAAAGCTATGACTACGAGGCAGTATGCCGACGAATATACGCCGACGACAATCAGGGGCTACGCCGACGGGCACTGGCCGTCGGCGCCTGTCGGGTTTCCTATAGTGGTGAGAAGGAAAGAGGGTTGTGTGGCATTGTGGCGGTGATGGGAGTGAGCCTGAGCAGGGCAAGGATTTAAGACTGTGTCTCCTGCGGTGGACACGTCAATGCAATTTTGCGCTCTCCCGTGTCTACCTCCATGAAAACCGCCGATTTGGCAGTTCCTAAGGGTCTGAGTTGAGAGTGCTTTGACACGCGTTGGACACAATGTGGAGATGACCTGAACAACCATTCGGTCTATTTCTTAGAGCATCTCCACTAGTTCCCCCCAAGCCAGCCCCCAACTGAGTTGGGAGTGGAAGCCAAAAAAGGTCCACGTCGGAGGCCTCCAACCGGTGCCGACAGTTTGGGCCACGCACTGAACTGTCCGGCACCCCCTTGCCGCCCCTGGCAATGTGGGGCTAGGCTGGGGCTGCCGACAACACGTGCCATGCTGGAAACCTAGCGCTGGCCTCCCTTGCCAGCCACACAAAAACACCCTCCCGTGATGGCTCGCTCCCAATGTCGGAGTAACGGCGTCGCCGCCACCCTTTCCCGCCTCACATGCTATTTCGCGCCTACTGTAGCTGTTTCCCACCATTCACAGCGGTTTCCTGCCGCTTCACATGAACTTTCCTGCCGAAGCGGCCCCCTGGTATAAAAAGGGGTCGAGGCCACGAAGGAGCGGCACACCACACCCCTCGGAAACCCACCATGCCTGGCCATGATCCAAACACATGGGCGATGCTCACGACGGTCGCTCGGGATCGCTACCCTTTACCAGAGTAGCCAGCGCAACCACAGCCGGTGGAAGCGGAGGACGACGAGGATGATGACGGCCTCGACTGGATCGAAGAGCCCATGGAGGAGCCCGTGGATCAGCGGGATATCCTTGCTGAAATCTAGACGCCGCGCTAGTGGAGGGAGGCGCAGACGACCGACGACAACGATGACTTCGACTTCATCGATTACTACGCATAGGCCGAGGCGCTAGTTGACACACGGGTGCTCGAACAGTCTATCCATGCGGCGCGCCGCGCCGCCGATGATCTGAGGGACACGGGCGCCCTCTCACGTGCGCGGCGTGCCACCGTCAAACATCAGGGTCAAGGCCGCCAAGAGTTTTGCCGCATGCCACTAGGCGCGATGGGCAGGAACCGCCCCGGGTCCTCCCCGGCAGCGGCGTTGCTGGCGGCAAGGAGAGAGAGGAACCGCCTCAGCGTGCTGTCTCGCTAGGACAGGGAGGGCATATGGTCGCGATGAGGCACCAGCGGCGCTAGGCCGACGCGGAGAGGAGGCGGCGCGCCTACCATGACCACGAGAGGGAGATGCGGACGAAGCATCAAGCCGGCTTCGACGTCGGCATATAGATTTTCCGATGTATCTAGACTAGGAATTATATATGCTCAAAAAAAATATCTTAATTTTAAAAATATACTGGGGAATTGATAGTTTGAAGAATTGATTGTTGGGGTCACCGGTGTGGTGTGGGGCGGATTGCCCAAACTATGGTCACAGTACGCACCTAAAGCGACCTTGCCTGTTCGTGGTCCCGAGACGCTGAGCAAGTAGTACAGTACGTATGATGCAGGCAGAAACAACCAGATCTAGCACCCGCACGGCCATTTGTCCAACCACCCGTACGAGATACGTCCATCCGATAGAAAGCCCAATCATGGTGGACCGCTGCCTAGGCGCGACACGTAAGCCGCGTCTTTTCTCTACAAGGAATCGCAACGGAGGGTTTTTCTTTGAACCATGGTGGAGTACTTCTGTTTTCAACTGAGAAAAAAACATGGCTTGGGGGGCGAGGGGTACGTACTCGATCATTTATCTCCTCGACTGATTGGCTCCGCTCTCCGCTCTCTGCCCCCGGTCCTCTCAGCTCCTTCCCTTTCCATTGGATAGCTCACGCCTCGTCGTCGTCGCCGACAGGAAGCTAGCTAGGGAGAGGCTGATCGAGGAAGGAACCTCAGCTCGATCGGAGTCCAGGCCGTCGCTGCCACCAGCATTGGCCACTGGGAGGAAGGAATCAAACACCGAGCGCGGCGCCCTGCCTTGAGAGGTACGTACACGTACGGCAGTGCCAGTGCGCCATCGGCCAGCTCCCTTCATCCCGTTCAAAGGTGCCGTATGCAGACTTCCGTCGGCATGAGTAGTCTTTCTTCTGTATTTTAATGGATTTATTATCTTCTTTATTTTCTCTATTATTAAATTGGGATCGGCCGTCATGGTTGATGATAGGTGAGATGCAAGTCAGGATCCTGCCAAAAGGCCGCTTCTATTTTAGTTTGGTAGTATTTCTAGTTAAATTTTTCTGCGGAAGCGGGTTTTCTGCGGGAACCTACTCGACAACCTAGTTGGTGACGGTAAGGTGTAAAGACACGCGTCCTTCGGAAATCTTTTTTTCTTCTGCGTTTCGTTCTTGTCAGGTTTGGCCATGTTCGTTTGCGTGTGGTGTTACAACAGGAGTGCATGCACCATTGTTATCCTCTGCTGTCTGCAAATCGAGATCAGGCACGAGCTGCAGGAACAACATGGTGTTGTGCTTGACTTTTCCAGTGACCCGGCTCATGCGTCCGAGAAGGAGTCGCTGCGTTTTCAAATTAGATACGTACTCCCTTCCTCCTCCGTTCACTAATACCTCAATATAAGATGATTTAGCTTTGTAAAATAAATATATCTAGATTCTATGTTGTTGTGCTTGACTTTTCCAGTGGCCCTGTACATGCGTCCGAGGAGGAGTTGCTGCGTTTCAAATTAGATACTCCCTCCATCCTCCGTTCACTAATACTCCCTCTGTTTTAAAATATAAGATGGTTTAGCTTTGTGAAGCAAATGTATCCAGATGCCACTTAGTATATACTAGTTCATAGTGAACCTAAACACTAAAAGGGTCTAAATACATTCCCTTCACAAATCTAAAACATCTTATATTTTAAAACAGAGTGAGTATAACATTTCTAAATGCGCGAATCTACACACTAAAATATGTCTACATGCATATGTTTTAAAAAAAAACTAAAATATCTTATATTAGTGGACGGATGGAGTATAACTATTAGTGGCGTGTATGAACAAACTTCTTGACATATCACAGTAGTCATGTTTTGAGTTTTGTAATAAAAATTATAAGCATAAAGTTCATCTCAATACATATGTCTATGATCTCTTCTATAGCCTTATATATGATGTTCTTTGTAAAAAATCAGCTTGGGCAAAATGAACCATGACATGATGGTTTAGAAGGCTATAAATTAGTACGATTTTCATTTAGAAGAGGAAGAAAAAGGTGAATCAAGTTAGCAAATAGTTTAAATAGATTGTTTCTAATAATTCTACGGCTTTCAGTTTTACTGAGGAATACTAACATATACTCGGATATTAAATCGACGATCAAAGTAAATTGTAACCCAACGTTTTGTTAACCAGATAGTAGTTTTGTAGTACTCAAAAAAGATACCACAAATTTATCTTGATTATGCATAAATAGAATAAAATACTCTCTCCATTTTAAAATATAACATGTTTTAGCTTTGTGAAAAGGAGTGGATCTAAACTTATTTTAATGTATAGGTTCATTTAGGTTTGGAGTGAATCTACACACTAAAAAGATCTAGATACATTTTTTTTATAAAGCTAAAACATCTTATATTTTAAAACGGGAGTACGTCTTAATGTTATCTAGACGAATCTGTGAAAGGAGGAGTACACGAGTGCAGCCACGTAGTAAATGCATGACCATGCTACGTAGACGTGAATAGGTGCATGGCTAGTGGAGGTAGACGTGAATAGGTGCATGGCTAGTGGAGTACGCGCATTTGTGTGGGAAGTGACCTGTGGTGAAAAGTACTCCCTGGTGAGTACTGAACCTGCTGCCGGAAGGTTGCCAAGTGCTCTGACGCGCAATTGTGTGGAAAGTGTGCCTGTCGAACGTCTCTGCGGCAGCTAGTAAATGCGTGCTGGATGTACGACGGCATATTCATTGTGGCTAACGAGGAGAGACAATGCACGTGGTAGTACCTACTTAAGTCGCTGGCCTCCTACTATCACGATTCACAGATCTCATTTGAACACAGTACTCCAAGGGGGTCTAAAATGAACTTCATTAACTATTCTGTTATTTCCTGGATGCCCGGGAAACATTCTGATGTCCATGTTAAAAACATCCGGTTGAATCGGGACTTCACATAATTTGAGATCTGCTGACATATACTAAAGGGATGAACAGATCTTCATCAAATGAATTTTATATTGACTCGTACATTTGCCTTATAGTAATTAACAAGGAGGGTATCCGGTTAATTAGAGAAAAACCGGTCGAAAAACATAAAAAAAGGCCACACAAAGGAGCCACGGACACACTCTTCACGGGGCCAAGCCCACACAAGACCCTCCAACAACCTAGCCAAACCTCAAAAACCCCACTTTGTCATGACGAGACAGCCATTCACCTCCGCCGGAGAGAAGACACGGTAACTACTATAGGAGGAGCAAACACAGGACGCTCGAACGTAGATGAAGTAGCCAACCCTCCGAGGAGCTGCGCCAACACGACACCGCCGACCAACATCAAGGGCAACCTCGTCGCCCGCACGACACAAAGTTGACTCCCACAACACTGCCGAAGTTCCGGGACCACCGCCCCGACATTCAGTTGCTCTGACACGCCCAGCGGACCGCTAACACCACCTTCCGGGACCGCAATCTCAACGTACAACTGCTCGCCTTAGAACCATGATACTGCACGACCCAGCCACCCGCAGCCCAAGCTGCACAGGGAAAACCACTCATAGACCACAACCGCCACGCCAACATCTGGGACCGCCGCCTTGGCCTAAAAGTCAAATCGTCTCCTTTGAGGCGTGTCGACCGAGCCGACAACCTCTTCACACACTGGCGACACAAGATTTTCACCCAAACCATGCAAGCAACTTCTTCACCCCATGAAGCTTTTTCCTGCCATGGATCCCGAGGCCGCCGCCTCGACGAACATCCACCATCCGGGCCGCTGCCCCGGCATCCACCAACCCCAACGCAAAAGAAGGCACTCACAACCGCCAAAGCTGACTCTCCAAGGAAACACCCACAAGGGGGAAACAATGTTGACGCTGTCGTCACCTGCTTCGGCTAACCGAAGCTTGGGTTTTCACCCGAAGACCCCAGACCATACTCATCGGAAGAAAAGGCATAGTTCCACAAAGATGCCTCCAAGGAGGGAAACAGGGAAACGATGCCCCTAGACACCACCATCATCAGCGCCGACCGGCATCGGCGCAAAGCTTTCGCTTGGAATTTTTCCTCTCCGAGAGAATGGCTCGCTAGACGTGAGTGGAACACCCGAGAGCATCCATGCTACCACCATCAGAGCTAAGCAAGTCAGGTCGCGCAGCTCCTTTGTCGACCATCAAGCACCACGAGCAGCATCGAGAGAAACACCTCATGCTGCAAAGAAACGTTGCCACTAGACCCACCACGCATGGCCAGTGCGAGGCCATGGAGTCACCGTGCTTGTCCCGGGGCCATCGTCCTGGCTTCCGCTCTAATCTCCCCGATGCATGAGGACGCACGCTTGGAACCATCCCTCGCATCTTCAGAAATGCAATACCACACCTAGGTTGGTTCCCTGGCACCATCATTACCATTGATTTGTTAGAGATTCGTGCACACTATTTTACAGGAAGACCCTTTCACCTTAGTCTAGATTCATACAAAATTTATTAGAGATCTGAAACTGCTTTGAATCTACAGACACATACACGATTCATACATGATTCAATAGCAAACAAAAAAACAGAAAAAACAACTAAATTAATAGTAGAAGATTTGAAAAAATAATAAAAATTTAAAGATTCATACAAATTTCAACAGATCCGGTCAAGAAATATACAAGTTTCACTGCCGGGTGCAGCTCAGATTGTTTCCAACTTTCCAAGTGGACTTAAGTGTAAATATGTGACGGTTGTTGACTTCGCGGACTTTGCACGAATATCCAACAACCATAGGGCATATGTGATGTCGGGGGACCAACGCCCTTGTGGTGAATCCGGACTCTCGCATCTTTGTCCAATGTGCCACCGCACAGCCTCGCTCCAACTTCTTCCCCTATTTCATACCAATCTGCTGCAAATGAGCCGCTACCACACAGCCTACACACCCGCATCCTCGTCCTCGATCCCCGGAAGCGATCCCCGGTTGCGATCCTTGCAGGTGATCCCCGCATGTGATCTCTGTTGTCCGTGACTCGCTCCAGCTACATCGCCGCAGAGGCGAGGCTGATCACGGGCGAGGCTCGGAGTTCCTCACCCTCCGTCGACGCTGAGATTCACGATCGCAACTCGCTCCCGCTCTGCTGGCCGGCCTGCTCCGTGGCCGTTCCAGACCTGAGCTCCGACGGCTCCTGCCGCCGCCGCCGCGGGAAAGGTAGGAGAGTTGGGCCAGCTACACTGCGGGAATGGCCTCGATGTGTCCGTTCTAGGCCTGAGCTCCAACGGCTCCCAACACCGCTGGCGCGGGAAAGGGAGGAGAGTTGTGTCAGGCCGAAGGGGCCATCTGAGATGGGGCGGATCGGACCGGTGGCATTTCTTGCAAGGGGGCGGAAACCCTAGGCATGCGTAGATCGCCTTTCCTAGGTTCTCCTTGGAAACTGATCGTTCTAGTGAAGTTTACCAACTAGAAACTTGATTATTTGATAACTGAGATGCTGGTTTATTTTTTATGTTTACGCTTATATCAGTTGCCATTCCTAGCAAACTTTTTCCATTTTTTAAATAATATATAATCGAACTTAAGGGCCGCGTTTGGCTGTTCCTTGAGGTAACCCGGTGTGCTGAAATAGAAAGCGTGTTCAGTTAGTTTTGTTTTAAAAATTCCATCAATCTACTAATAATCATCAACACTACTCCCTTTGTTTCAAAATATAAGATGTTTTATCTATATGAAGCAAATGTATCTAGACTTATTTTAACATACAATTTCACTCAGGTTTAGAATAAATCGACACACTAAAAAAAGTCTAGAGGGAGTAGTATAAAGAGGCAATAAAATTATAAATAGGTCAATGGACCACCTTTTTTGGAAAATAGTATATATTAATATCATAGAGATACGAATTACACCCAGCATCAACAACAACGCATGCTCTAGTGGCCTTACAGATGCACACAACCTAGAAAAAAAAGAAGAATTACAAAAATAAAAGTCCCGCCACAGAGAATGATTCCTCGCATCAACGGCACTAACATCACCAGAACAACACCACTAGTCCAACCACTCCAATAGAAACACCTTCAAGAAGGAAACAGTGCACAGGTGCTGTCGTCGCTCGATTAACGATCATAGATTTTCACCCTGGAGAAAGTCCTTGCTCACAAAACAATGTCTTGAACAAGGTCATTGCCAGGCACAACCAATTAAGGCCGACCTTGAATTTTCACCCTGCAAGGTAAGACTGGAAACTCCTCCTTTGTTCTCGCTCCCGCAAACAGTCGCTACTACGAGTCACAGACGACGCAGTCAGTCCCTCATCGTCACAAAGTCTCAAATCACCATCGCTGCCCTCAAGTTCCAGCTATCCTGACATTGTCCGCATGTGACTTCACCATGTATCATCGAAGACATGACATATGCTGGTAACAAATAGCAGAGCTTCGCAATGCTCCCGCTGAAACCAAACGGCTAGAAAACACATGGGTGTGAATGACCGAATTCGCCGGTGGAGCCTTCCGGAACCTTGGAAGTTCGCCGGTGGAGCCTTCCGGAACTCGTCTCTCCAGTCCAGATCAACTATGGCAGGCAACAAGCAGATCTTCGTCTTCGCGCTGAAGGAACCCTAGGACCACCACCATTATTTGGGCCGAACCAGCAGTCCCCACACCGCTAGTCGGCTTTCGGTGAGCGGAATGAGCGGGTTAGTCATTGGCCCTTTCGAGCCTATGGCCGAACCCAGTGATCGAGCTGACGCCGGGAGCAGCATCCGCATGGCAGCCGCTGCCTCCAGGACCGCACCAGATCCCCTTCTGCTCCTCTGCGCCTCCCATATGAGCCGCCAGCCTGCGCTGCTAGAGCGTCGCCGCCCGCCGCCCGGATCCGCCAGCGCAGCCCCAAGGTGCCAACCCCCGCGCGAAGGAGATCGACGAAGGCTGCGCAAACTTCCTATCACCTTCGGTAACCAAGACATGGCCGCCATCACCGACCAGGAAGAGTGCATGGCGGCCTACTAGAGTTTGTAGGTGGACGTCCCGGAGTCGCCTCACCCGAGCGACCCGGGGGCGAGCGGAAAAAAAGGTTGTCCCTCTGTATCTGATTCTATCTATCTAAGGGCCACACCATCAAACTCCAAATCAAGAAACTAGTACGAGCCGAAGGCGCACTACCGTCCTCATCCCTCCATCACCGAAGTCGGGCAAAGCTTGTCGTAGTAGAACTTATTGTACTAGATAGTCAGAAAGTCGTCGTGCTAAGACCCTAAAAGACCAGCACGCTAGAGCAGCAACCATGAAAACACGTCAACTAACACACAAAAACCTACAAGATCTCAGGAGATCTGCTGTACACACGACTCATTTGCCTTCCACCGACGCTACACGTACCACCGCAGCAAGGATAGGATAGGAGGATCTTATTATGACTTCAGAATATAGTCGTCGCCTTGCCATCTTAAAAAAGTCATGGAAAAGGGTCTAAACAAAAAAAAACCATCAACAAGGGACCGTGGTCCGCCACATCTCCAAGATCCCAAGATAAACGGAAGTTGAGCTCGCCGGCGACGTCACCTGCGAGGGAAAAATAACCTATGTAGCTTTCTAGCCGCCGCCGCCACCATCACCTCCTAGACCTAGGTCACATACGGTGCAGTTATTTAACTCCATTGTTGGCTGGCATTAATTTGTGTCAACTAAAACGAAGTATATATAACCGTCCGACGTCAGTCATATATACTCCATATAGGGAGAATGATATGTATCCAATAATGGGATATTTTACGGTACATCAATGCAACCTGGACCCTTCAATGGGCTCGATCTGAGGGTACATATCTGATATACTACCGCGGATTTTTGATACTTCCTTCGATCCATATTAATGTCCTCAACTTTGTCTACATACAGATGTATCTAGTCAAAATTCTTAACTAGGTACATCCGAATGTAGATAAAGTGGAGAACAATAATATGAGCCATAGGGAATAGTATATTACATCCCAGAGGCAATTTTGGTATTACATTGTTTAAATCACTCGTCTAGTTTTCACATCGAAGAATAATGTTGTATTTTCACTTATGTAAAACTATAAGTTCATCCTGAAAAATTTGACCAAAAATTAACAAATTAACTAATAGGGGAAAATGGCCCATTTAATTTGAACAGTCTGATCGATCATGACAACAACACACATAAATGTGTATAAGTCCCATGCACAGTAAAATCTTGGTGTATATATATGAGCCTAGCTAAAGTATATCCGATTTTGGTAACTTGCAGGGCAATGATGGAATCAACGACGGCAACCTTATTGAAACTATGGAACGATCAGGATATCCAGGTTATGATACTCATCAGCCTCACTGTGCAACTCTTCCTTCTATTCACCGGCAACCTCCGGCGGCGCAGAACCAGTGAGTTTCTTAGGTTCATAATTTGGCTGGCGTATGTGGGGGCAGACGCTATTGCCGTCTTCACCGTTGGCCTATTCTCCCAGTACGAGGAAAAATACAAATTAAAAAGCCACCAGTCATCATCATCATCATCATCATCATCATCATCATCATCATCAGGTACGGGGAATCAAACTCTGCCGTTCCTGTGGGCACCTTTTCTCCTCCTCCACCTGGGAGGCCAGGACACCATCACCGCCTTCTCCATGGAGGACAACAACCTGTGGCTGAGGCACTTGCTCAACCTCGCGGTCCAAGTCACTCTAACCTTATATATCTTCTGGAAGCTGTTTGACATTCTAGTCTCGGAGCTGCTAGCCGTTGCCGTGCCCGTATTTGTTGCTGGGACAATCAAGTACGGGGAGAGGACATGGGCGCTCTATAGCGGGAGCCGGGACTACCTCAGTAGCCGCAACAACGAGGGGGGGCAGCAGGAGAAACCCCTACGAGACTACAGATCAAGTAATAGCTGTGGTGATGTCGTGGCATGTTATGCTCTTAACACTGTGCTCCGTGTGAGAGGGTTGCTTGTGGGACGGACGTTGTTCCAACTGGGACAACAAGTTGAGACAGAACTGGTGGATGATTTCTCAAAGCAAGTGCAAAGATCAGAAGGGATCAGGCTCAGGATCGTATTGGTGGAGCTTCGCATGATGAACGATCTCCTGTACACAAAGGCCATGGTGCTGCAAAGCAGGACCGGTCGCATACTCCGGTGCATTGCGGAGATCTCCATGGTGGTCGCCTTTGTGCTGTTTATGACAAACCGTGAGCTGCATACACAACAGAATAGAGCCAACGTTGCCATCACATATACATTGTTCGTCGGGGCGATGTTTATGGAAGCCTATTCCGTCAGCATGGTGATACTTTCGCCATGGACGAGGGCGCGCTCGAAAAGGGGCAGCTTTCTCAATTGGTTGTCCTCCTCCTGCAGCTGCAGTGCTTACTCTCTTTCCAATGCCGGCCGTATGCAACGTGGTGAGACCAGTAATCAGCGGCAGCAGCGAATACCAGGTTTCTCCATTGGGCAATTAACCTTACAGACTACTCAGTCTCGGAGAAACACATGCCGAGACTTGTCTCCAAGGTCGTCGGTATGTTGGGTCTGGAGAACAAATGGAGGAACTTTTGGCACGTCCAGTACGTGGAGGACAAGGAGATGAGCCTCTACATCGAGAGATTGCTCTGTTCCGGGGAGGGATCCCATAACCTAGAGCTTGGGCGGGAACTGAACTACCTGCTGAGTTTGCCTTTCGAGCATGCCCTTTTCCGTCTACACATCTTCACGGACATGCATTTGAGCAGGCTCGGAAATCAGGGAGGCGAGATGGAACTACTCGTCTCGCAATGCAGGAAGCTCTCACAGTACATTATCTACCTCATGGTGGTTCACCCTTCCATGTTGCCGGTCAGCAACGCCGCACAAGATCTCCAACACTACTACAACGTATGGGTCCGAGACCACCGCGGCACCATGGAAAAGCCAGGTGTTCTGGATAGCTATGCCGAGGTAACGCTCTACAATGAGACCTACTCCAGGTCTCCATTCGGTCTATCACCTCCTACCGAGGCATCGCTGAGGGCGATGAGGGAGCTGTGGGCGAGGCTGCTCATCTACGTGGCTGGCAAGTGCCCCGTGGAGCTACACGCGCGGCAGCTTGGCAACGGGCTGGAGCTTCTCACCTCCGTCTGGTTGCTCATTGTGCATCGTGGTCTTGGTGATGTGGGGAAGAGGGAGGTCAACCTCTTCGAATCTGCTGATCCTTATGTGCCCAAAGCAGGGTCGCTGGTGTCGGTCAATGAGAGTTGCTGGAGACAACGCCAAGAGGAGCCTCTCTACGCCTTTCAATTCCGGGAGCATGAGCTGCAGCCCACAGACGAAACACCACGCTTATTCGTAACAGCCTCTGGACTGCACAAGAAATTTGATATTTTGAAATTTAGTATTACTACTATGTTGCAGCAGCTGGTAATTTTATAGGTTCCTCCATTACTCTCCTCGACCATATATATATATATATGTAGTAGTAGTATATAGTTGGTCCTCGATTTCCGTTGTCTGCTCTTTTCTGGTTGATTCATCTTCCATTTGCAAACAAGAAAAAAAAAAGTAAATCTGGATGCTTAGCTAAGCTAGCTAATGTGCTCATCATTAATAATGCATGCTGATGTCCTTCACAGGAGGGTACCTCCCGGGAAACTGATGTGCCAGTGCGGATAGACCAAGTTGCTGGTGTGATGGATTATGTCGCTATTGATGTGGGGGCATCGGATGAGGAGCAAGACATTGTTGTGGCACTGGAGATCGAGCACAGGGGCGATCCGGGAAACTGACGTTCCAGCTCGATCGTGTCAGGAGAAAACAATTAGCTCCATGAAATAAATTGATTTTCCCTATTTATTTGTATACGCCAGAGTTACATTTGCCTGTAATTGATGGTGTAAGCTGCAGGATCCTCTGTCAGCTCAGCTGAAATTGTGTGTGTGGCTTTCATGTTTAATAATCAGCTCAGCAAGCTGTGCACTTGATGGAATCTATCTACTAACCTAGTTTTTTTCTTGAAACGGAGGGCAAAGATTTGGCTCTATCCAGTTTTACAGTACCCTTGAATTAATATGGATCGTCCATTACTCTAGATCTAATGGCTAAAATTTACTCGTACTCCAAGGCAAACATCACGGAGTACCATCGCTAAACATTAAGGAGTACCATGACCAGAGTGGTAAAATTGTAACATCTTCAAGTCAAAAAAAAAATTGTACTCGTAACATCTTGTAGATTCACCTGTAACCGTATTGGGATTTCCGCGTGTTATCGCTGCCGAAAACTGACAACAGTTAATCTCCATCCCGTCGGCCCATTAATTCATGGATTTAATTCATGTAGGAAAGCAGATACTTCGAGGATTGAATTCTAGGAAAGTAGATTAATTCATGGATTTGATTATAAACCATAAGAGCATCTCCACTCGCATTCCAGAAGGGCTACATCCGGACGGCGAAATTTCGCCCAGTCGCGTTCCCAGGACGCCGAATTGGTCCGGATTTGGTCCAACTTTCATCTGGCGTTTCCAGGCCGAACCCGGGACGCTGAAAAACGCCTAGAAACGCCGGACACGGCGAAAAATGGGTGGGCCAACCCTGTCGGTGACTCAAGGCCGAGTTCCGCCTTTCTTCTCCATACCCCGCCACATCTCCCGCCAGTTCCCCGAGCTCCCGCCCAAGGGTTTCGTGAAACTCCGATCCGCCGTCGGCGTCCAAAGGATAAGAAGCCGAGGCAGCCGAGAAAGCCGGCGCCGAGGCCGGACGGCTACACGCGTCGATCGAGAAGTGCATCGCCGACTCCAAGGCCCATGCCGTGAAGAGGGAGGAGAAGGCCGAGGAGAGGTGGACGCAGCTGCTGTAGAACCAAGACAGAAAGCTCGACCTCCTCAAAGCGAACTTCACCGTCAAGAAGATGAACACAGACCTCCAGTTCCTCTTGGACGGCGAAGGCACCTCGACCATGAGCCCCCAGGTCAAGGCATGGTACATGGCGCGTTGCACTGCCATCCTCGACGAGGACGTCCCTGCCAGCACACCGAGTCCTGTGCCTACCATTTCGGCTACCACTCCTTCGTCGAGCTCTACATCCACCTCCTCCAACCTGTCAACTGCCCTGTCCTGATCGAGGAGCCCATCCCCATCGCACCTGACACACCGGAGGAGGCCATCCCTATCGACGAGTGATCGTCAATCATCATTCTGTTTTGTAATAATTTTTTTGCCGAAACTTTTTGGGCGTACTTCTGTCGAACACCTTTGGGCGAGATTTTGCCAGCAAGAACAAAAAATATTCAAATGTGTCGTCAATTTTGCATCGTCTGGGAACGCCGTTTGAAAATGCGAGTGGAAAAACGGTTATTTCCAGACCAAATGTTACGTCCGCGCCGAATTTCGGCCTAGAAACGTCCAACGAGTTGAGGTGCTCTAATTTGGTTAGCCGGACAGAATAAGGCCATGGCTGTAGCGGCTGTGAGAAGCCATGACTGTCTTTTAATTGGGTTTTAAGATGAAGTCGCCGGCGCCGGACGTGCGTGGGTACGGAATCGTCCTGCTCTCCGTGCCATACAGGCATATACCAACATAGTTTTATGGAAATTGATACGATTTGCCCGGGAGATGAAACCAATCGATCCCACAGGTCAGCTCGCTCCGCACGGACTCACCCCGCTTCCTCCTCCTCCTTCCGAGAAGAAAAAGGAAAAACGACCGCCGGACCGCCGGCAGGCCGCACACGCTCTCTCGCGCCCCCGCTGCCGCACTCTCTGCCTCCCGAATCCCCCACCGCCACCAAGTACAGGTCCGATCATGCAGGCCGCAGCGACCGCGTCGGCGCTGGCGCATCCCATCTTCCTCTCCTACCCGCTCACCGCCGCCAGCTCCTCTACCTGGCCACGCCGTGCCGCGTGGGCCGCCTTCCGGTTCGAGCTTGTCGTCGCCATCGTCCGGTGCGAGCTTGCCGCCGCCGCCACAGCGCCCACCGCTTCCGGTTCCCTGGCCGCCCCTGCTGGGCCCAGAAGACGGTCGTCATCCCGCCGCAACGCCGCGGGTGCCACATCATCACCCACAAGGTGCGTTCTCCCTCCCCATCTTGTTCGTGCAGCTTCGGTACTGCCATGCGTACCGTGTTCCCGGTACGGGACACTGAACCGGTGATATGTCTCGTGTAGGAAATGATGTGCTACGAGGACACCTTGCTACCGATGGCCAGTGACGCTGCTACGTCTGGCGTCGAGGATTGCTACATAGGGCGATGGCAGCGCTACTTGCGCCCGGCAGTGGTGCTACAAGCCGTGTCGGTTGTTGCTACATGCGGCCGATGATAGGGTGTTAGATTTGCTACATGCTGCCGACGGTGGCGCTACGGGACCTCCGTCGGTGGCGCTACGTGCAGCGTCAGATTTTTCTACAAACTTTTTGCTATAAAAGTTGTATTGTTTTGCTACAACAATATATAGGTTTTGCTACAAGATCTATGGCTAGATCTCCGACGAGGTCTCCGGAAAGTTGGGTTTGCTATATTAGGACATTTTATTTGCCACATCTGTTTTATAGTTTTGCTACAAAAGCAAGTTCTTGCTACAAGGTCTCCAGCGAGGTCTCTTGGTGAAAATCTCCGGCGATTCTCCCGCGAGGTCGGATTTACTACATTAACATAACATTTTGCTACATAGTTTCCCGCGAGGTCTTCGCTGAATTCTTCACTGAGATAGTCTTTTTTGTTCTTTTTTTGGATGAACCGTTTTTTGCTACATGTAACAAAAACTGAATATTTTATAGCAAAATCGTGCCGTTTCACTAAAAAATACCTCCAAACCCGGCGGATTTTTAGGGTGGAACAAGCAAAAAGTACTCGCAATAGTTGGATGCGCGATGGATGAGGGTTCATGGCGGCTATCGAGAGCGGCACAAATATTTACACCATGGCATTACCGATATTGGCACTAAATTTTGTCGCGGTAGGTGGTAGGCAAGTACAACACTATTTATTGTTGTGGTTGACTGGGCGCAGGCACACTCGCTGGCGCCATGGATTATACGTGACTTGCATAGTGGGCCTGTCTTGGCTCATAGGTTAACCATGTTCCACTGACCGTTGAGCCCCACCATGGAAGGCAAGAGTCGTCCGGGCGGTTATGAAGTGTCTCTTCCGTACTCTTCATCGTCTCCCCACTTCGATCCCCAGTTATCTTCACCCTCTCTCTGCACCAAAGCTTCAGCTGGCGGTAGGGCGAATCCGACGAGAGCTAGGCAGCGTGCTATAGAGATCGACTGCGAGATGAACGTAATCCTTTTTTGGATTTTAATTTTGATTTAGGTGGATATTTGGGGTTTGTTGATCGAGATCGATCTATGTTTTCACATTTGGGGGAAAATCTCGTTTTTTCATATTTCATCACCCATCCCGCTGATTCTGCGTGGATTACCTCCTGATACTTTTAATGACGACATGCAATAAAATAGGGTTGAGACGGATACACGACTTCTCTGTATGTGCGGCCTTCCACCGCGTCACGGAGTTATGTATGACCATCGATGAACTCATGACACTAGCCGCATGTTCCTTGGATGCGGTCAGCAGGTTCATAACTGGGCGGTGCCATTGTATGGGCTGATCTGGAGCACAAGTCTATGCACCTTCGGCGGACGTTGCGCTATCTCTGGAATCAAGTTAAACATAATAAAATGGTGTGCGAGCAACATAAGGTGCTTTAGATTGAGGAAATGAACACCATACCTCAATAAGAGGTGGGCAAATTCCTCCGTTAGCAGAAGGAGGAATGCCATGAGCTCTCCTATGAGATGCTCGACATCATTACTAAAATGAGATAGATAGTTCAAATTGATAATATGGAGGACCCACCGGATGACGACGCATACTCTGTTATCTCCGCTGAGTCTATTGAGGAGGATTAGTTTAAACATGTTTTCTATAATTGAGTAGTAGTTCGTGTGTTATTTTTTGATCTGTATTATACAATTATTATCTAAGTATACGTACTTTTTTTATTGGCTCCCTATCTTGTTTAATGGGCTAGAATGACCAAGACCACCGAGGTTTAAGATTTCAACCTTATCCAAAAGAAATCGCCCGGCTTCAGATCTCACTATCACTCCTCACCTCTAGATCTTAGTTTCACCCATCACCTCTCCGGCAACCTCGACCGTAGCTGCGCGAACCTCTCCAGCGCCCTCGACCGCGACTGCATGAACCGATCCGGCACCCTCGACCGCGGTTGCATGAACCGCTCTGGCGCCCTCGACCGCGGTTGCGCGAACTGCTCAAGCGCCCTCCCTGGTACCTCCCGTTTATCTGAATGGTATTTGTATGTTAGAAATTTTTGTTTTGATTGTTCTTAAAGAATAAGGTAGCATTGTTGGACTCTGTAGGTTAGGAATGTCTAATATGGAGAACAACCCTAACAAGGTACCTAGCTATTGTCCAGCCGTGCCCTCTACCATTCGAGGTATAGTGGTGAGACTAGATATAACATGCATGTATGTATGTGTGTGAAATAATATAAGTTCATTTCAGGATCAGATGCCCAAGTTGTAGATAAGTACGGCCTTTGATATAGGTTTGGCAATGCTATCTACATGACTAGATTAAGAAGGAAAAACCTGAGGAGGATAGTCAGAAGATACAAGCCAATAATCCCTTACTACATTTGCACGATGAACAAAAACAACATCTTCAAAAGAAATACGATAGCTTTCTTACCATAACCAGTAGTTGTTTCTTTCTTTCTATTGATGTTCATACTTACTACAACCATAATTGTTTCTTCATTCATATGCAGTACTTTTCATGCCCTTTTTCCTGCATGTTTCTCATTTCTCACATTTATGAAGATCAAGGTGGCAATGAGACTATCGAAGAAGTTCACGTGAAGCATAGAAATGACGACATTGTCATCTTGACTTCAAATTGGGCAGACTGTGTTGTTCAGAAGAAGCTACAGGAAGGAGATGTTTTGTGCCTTCGAGTTTAAAGCAAAGGATGACTATTTGGCCATGACAGTGCATAAAATCTAAGTCAGTTGTTATAAAATAGTTAGTTAGTTTTTTAGAGATGTATGTGAACTAGATTGGGGTGATGAACTTGCATCTGAACTATATATGTGTATCACTGTCGTGTGATATGATTTTCTGTATATTATAAGTTTTCTGTGTTTTTCTAAATGTGATCTATATACAAAATGGTCTGGATTAATTATCAATTTAATTACATTGTTATACACTAACGCATCTGCTGACATATACCAGACCAGGCTGTATCTTTGTGTCATCGTCTCACGGCTGCCACGGCATGTACGTAGTGTCTCTCTACATGGGTCGCGGCATTAAACGCCTTGCTGCCACGGCTAGCTCGGTGGATCACGTTGTGCCGAGCCAAAAAATCTGCCACAGTTTAACAATCCTCGACGCAGTTATTCCTGGTGATTTTTTTTTGCCGCGCCTGCGTAAGCACGACGACTAAGACTGTGCATCGACATCTATAAACGTCAGTACCCGAACTCCGTGTTGTAGCGTTTGTAGCAATTTTTTTGCTACAAGCACTAAATATAGCAAAAACGAGACATTTTGTAACAAATACGTGGCAAAAGAGGGATTTTCTGGAAAAAATTAGGCACACGTGTCAGGCCAGGGACACGGGGATAATTGGGTTCTGCCCTCGGGGGACGCTAGTATCTCCCTTTTGACATTTGCATCCACCGCACGTAGGTCTCATGCCTTGCATATGTTGGAAATTGGGGGTATTTCGGTATTGGGCCTTTGGCCATAACCAGGTGAGTTGCACCACCTTATATATTAGGTTGTTCTATCACTCACTAAAGTGTGAGAAAATGTAGCAGCTCTCGCAATTTCCTCCTCCGACGCCACCCGTCTCGCCACGCCTCGCCTCGCCATGGCGCGAGCATGCCGCGGGTTGCGGGAATGAGCCGAGCCGAGCTCCTGCTATTCGGGAACACTCCAGAACGTCGTTTCCATCTGGATTTTCTCGTCTCTCCTTGGTCGTTGTGTGTCTGGGTTTTCTCTTGCCCCCATGAAGCTTCATGGGGAAGTAAGCGGACCTTATCCTTTATAAAAAGAGGATATAGGCATAGCAGAGGATATACGAGACATATACACACTTCTACTTTTAGTTTATTGATAAGTCGTCTTTGTTTTCTTCATCCCGGCCTACGGCGTGCACCGCAGATCGGGACAGTCGGTCTCTGGAACCCCGCCTCTCGAGAACCCATACGGATGAGGGGCGATCAGGTTTTTGGTGAGCGCTCAGCGCGACTACTGGCAACCACGACGTCATCTAGTGATGAGTTTCCTGACGACGACTTCTTCCCAGACATCGACGACCTCTTCAGCCACATGGTCGAAAAGACAAACGTTGCTGCTGCTCAGTATGACTATTATGTATGATTACTAGTTTTCATTTATTTTCACATGGACTTTGCACAACTAGAAGTTTAGTAGGATTCTATTACTTTTTCCATGTCTTTGACTTGTGTGTAGGTGCTATAAACAATCATGGATAAAAGGAGCCAAGATGATTCAATATGGAGGACTTGCAGGCAGCAGACTTAGCCATTTGAGGGGAGCTAAAAGTGGATTTTTCCATCAACTCCAAATGAAGATACAAGTCTATGGTTTGGTATCCCTCGTCCATATGAATCTAACGAGTCAAAGAACACCTCAATCGGAGTCTGTATGAAGAAATGGTGAAAACACTAGAGCAATCAAAGGGCGTAACGACCAGCGGTACGGGTAAAGCCCCCCGTACCATATGGTCATATTGCCCTCCAACAGCTTCGTTTCATCAACCAAAATAACATTTTTGAAGGCCCAATGGGTATATTCGGCCTCAAGCTCCGTCGGTTTGTGAAACCGATCTCAAGTATGCCTATTTAAAGAGGGGAAACCCTAGACACAAGGGGGAGAGTCCATCCACGCCATAGGGGTGGAACCCTGCCGCTCCGCCTCCTCCATAGCCGACGCCCACAAGATCTACACCACCATACCACTCAATAGGAAGAGGAGGCTTGAATCTTGAAGGGCTACGTATCGATCTTCATCATCATCTTCATCAACAACGTCTCTGAAGGAGATATGCCCTAGAGGCAAATAATAAATAGGTTTTTATTGTCGTATCTCAATTAGTTTATAATAGTTTCATATTGTACTATAACTATGCCAAGTAGAAACATTGGTACAGGTGTGGTATGAAACAACCAAGTTCCTAGTAGCCTCTATTCATACTAGTTCATTGGTCATGAGGATGATCTGGGTTTCAATATCATGGGCATTTATACGAATTGACAACAGGGACATATCATTGGAGAATGATGTGATGGACATTCGTCGAAGGATTGCAACACGATTAAGTCATGTAGTTCATTGTTGCAATAGCTAAATCTAGACTCCTAATTTCTTAGACCATGAGGCTATATCAATCACTGTCTCCCGAGAGTGCTTAGATAGCATCAAACGTCATCTGGTAATATAGTGGCAATAAAGGTGTGTTCAGGTACTCGGAGGAGCCGTAGAGGCAATATATATCAAGAGCGAGATTTGTTCACCCACATGACGGGTAAAGATACATACGGCCGTCTTGGTGAGATTACATCCATAAATATTGCAACATGTGACTCGGTCACGGGGATGTAATATCACGGTAACAAGAAAACAGAACTTGTTGTTAACGAGATTGAACAAGGTATGTGATACCAATGATCGGATCTCGAACAAGTCGTATCAAGAAATAAAAGGAAATTGGATGCTTCATTTACTGGTTCAAATGACATTGTCATCAGGAATATATAGGGGTCACATGGACATCACTGGTCCCTCTATTGATCATTGATATAGATCATGTCTAGAGCATTCCTGAGCTGTGAGGGGATACACTTAAGGGTACGATGAGAATGATCATTCGTAAGACGGAATCATAGGAGAGAAAGAGAAAGCCGGAAATGTTCCGCGGAGAGATCCGAAGTTATTTAGAGAAAGAATAAAGGAAAAAGACCGGAAAAGTATTTTCGGATAAATAGAAATTTAAATATACATTTATTATATGTTAATTGTGAATTAATATATTCTAAATAAGATTTAAATTAAGATTTATAAAAGCAACTTTCATATTAGGCTAAATCCCCAGAGGGAAATAGCCTAGGAGAAAAGCTGCAGAAAAACAGGAAAATGGGAAAAAGCTAACACCCCACGTGGGCGGCGGATAATAGCCGCCGCACAGGGCAGAGGAATGCTGGCTTCCATGCCTGGGCAGCGGGGCGCCGAGCTGGGCCATCGAGCCTAGCCAGCCCACCTTGTCAAAGAGGCCACCGCCAGGCAAGGCGCGTGGTGGGAAGCTAGTTGACTTTCTCCCTCCCTGACTCTATACCTTGTGACCATGGCCCCAAGTCTGGGCTGTGCGAACGAGGCACACCTGGAGCACGTCGTTGCGCTGCAGGGATTCCTAGTCGTATATCAACTTTCGCATTCCTGGCGGGATTGGGGAGCCAGAGGTATCATCGTACACCGGATGTGTACGAAGACACGAGACGCAACACTTGGAGAGCTTAAATGTCATGAGCCGGAGTTGCTGCATGATACATCATAAACGTATCTATAATTTTTGATGTTCCATGCTTGTTTAGTATCTAGTTTCTTATGTTTTGCCCACAGTTTGAGGTATTTTTATGCATTTTATAGAACTAACCTATTAATAAGATGTCATAGTGCCAGTTGCCTGTTTTCTGCTGTTTTTGGTTTCAGAAAAGCTAGTAAGAAAATATTCTCGGAATTGGACCAGACAAAAGCCAAAGTCAATATTTTACCCGAAACAACACGGAGTCCAGAGGGGAGACGAAGTGGCGCACCAGGGTGGCCACACCTGGTGGCGACGCAGCCTAGGGGGCGCGCCACCACGGGGTGTGGGCCCCCTGGTGCGCCACCGACCTTGCCCCTTCGCCTATAAAGACCTCTCAGGATGAAAACCCTAAGTACCCAATCAAAGACCCAAACAGAAACCCACGAAAGAGTCTGTAGCCGCCGCCATCTCGATCCCCAGATCGGGGGGTCCGAAGCTCTTCCCGGCACCCTGCCGGAGGGGAGAGATCACCCTGGAAGCCTTCTTCATCGCCATGACTGCCTCCGGTGTGATGCGTGAGTAGTTCATCCCTAGACTACGGGTCCATGTAGTAGCTAGATGGTTGGTTCTTCTCCTTTGTGCTATCATGTTTAGATCTTGTGAGCTCCATTTATGATCAATATCATCTATTTGTAATCTTACATGTTGTGTTTGTGGGGATCTAATGGATATTGAGATGCTATTTCAGATTGATTATTGATTCTACCATATATTTGTTATTTGTGAGCTTACATGCTTTCCGTTGTTAGTAGCTATCTTGGCCAAGTAGATGCTAGCAACTCCAAGAGGGAGTATTTATGCTCGATAGTGGGTTCATGCCTCTAGTAATCTGGAGAAGTGATAGGAATCTCTAAGGTACTAGATGTGTTGTTGCTACTAGGGAGAAAACAGCAATCCTTTGTCCATGGGACAATCGTATTGTTTACTTTACACACTTTGCTTAATGCAATTATCTGTTGCTTGCAACTTAATCTTTGGAGGGGTTCGGATGATAACCTGAAGGTGGATTATTAGTCATAGATGCAGTTGGATTACGGTCTATGTATAATGTTGTAATGCCCAATCAAATCTCATAGAAGTCAAGATGATTAGTATATGCATGGTATGCTTTCTAGTCATCAATTGCCCTACCTGTAATTTGTTCACCCAACATGTCATCTATCTTAAGGAGAATCACCTCTAGTGAACTATGGACCCCGGTCCATTCTTTTATCATTGATATACCATCTGTTATTTACTATTTACTATTTAATTTCTGCAAGCAATTACTATGTTCCACACAATACGTTTAATCCTTTGTTTTTCAGCAAAACCGGTGAGATTGAGAACCTCACTGTAAGTTGGGGCAAAGTTCTGTGGTTGTGTTGTGCAGGATTCCAAGTTGGTGACAACACCTTGGAGTTGTTTCCTTGCTCCTACTAGTTCAATAACCTTGGTTTCATAACTGAGGAAAACTTGTTGTTGTGCTCAACATACCTTCCTCTTGGGGTTCCCAACAAGCTCAACATATCCTGAGCCATCAAGCCTTTTTCTGGCGCCGTTGCCGGGGAATCAAGGACAGCTTCACAAGAGGAGTCTTTCACAACCAATCTCTTTACTTTGTTTTTTTTGTTTTTCTTAGTGTATTTTTGCTTTGTTTGCTTGTTTATTTTATCAAAAACACAAAAAAGTTAGTTGTACTGGTTTGCTTCCTTATATAAAAAACACAAAGAAATGACTACTCTTGAAAACACTAAGTTGTGTGATTTCACCAGCACCAACAACAATGATTTCATGTGCACACCTATTGCTCCACCTGTTCCTGAAGCTACTTTCTTTGAAATTAAACCTGCTTTGCTCAATCTTGTTATGGAAGAATAATTCTCTGGTGTGGGTACTGAAGATGTTGCTGCTCATCTTAATAACTTTTTTGAACTTAGTGAGATGCAAAAACATAGTGATATATATGGAGATATTATTAAGCTTAAATTGTTTCCTTTCTCTTTGAGAGGAAAAGCTAAAGAATGGTTGCTATCCCTAACTAGAAATAGTATTGATTCTTGGACTAAATGCAAAGATGCTTTCATTGGAAAATACTATCCCCTGCTAAGATTATATCTATGAGAAGTGAAATAATGAAATTTAAACAATTTGATAATGAACATGTTGCTCAAGCTTAGGAAGAATGAAATCTTTGGTAAAGAATTGTCCCACTCATGGACTGACTGCTTGGATGATTATCCAAACCTTTTATGCAGGGCTGAATTATTCTTCAAGAAATCTGCTGGATTCTGCTGCTGGAGGTACCTTTATGACCATTACTTTGGGTGCTGCAACAAAGCTCCTTGATAATATGATGGTTAACTATTCTGAATGGCACACTAAGAGAGCTCCGCAAGGTAAGAAGGTAAATTCTGTTGAAGAAACCTCCTCCTTGAGTGATAGAATTGATGTCATTATGTCTATGCTTGTTAATGGGAAAGCTCATATTGATCCAAATCATGTTCCTTTAGCCTCTTTGGTTGCTCAAGAAGAGCAAGTTGATGTGAACTTTATTAGAAACAATAATTTTAGCAACAATGCCTACAGGAATAATTTTGGTAATAACAATTATAAGCCATATCCTCCTAATAATGGTAATACTTATGGAAATTCCTACAACAACAATAGGAGTGCACCCTCTGAACTTGAAGTGATGCTTAAGGATTTTATTAGTAAACAAACTGCTTTCAATAAAACTATTAAGGAAAAACTTTCTAATGCTGAAAAAATATATCATCTTTGTCTGAAGCACAATCCTCTTTGATTAACAAAATGGCTGCTAAACCTGAAACTACAGAAAACCCTTTTGCTGCTACTAATGCCATACAAGTTAGAATTGATGAAAATGTTAGATTGTTCGTTGAATTACATGCTAAGTGGGAAAGAGAAGATGAAATTGCTAGAAATAGTAGTATTTGTACTATCACCACCACTAATGTTGATGCTAGCAAACCACATGAAGTCCCCATTAATATGGAAGACAATAGTTCTACTTCCTTGGATGGTAATTATGATTTTGATATTGATGGTTGCAATATTTATAAAGTAATTAAATTCCTACAAAAGCTTGCTAAAATTCCTAATGCTAGTGCTATGAATATGGCCTTTACAAAACACATTACTGATGCTCTCATAAACATTAAAGAAGAAAATTTGAAACATAAGGCTTATATTCCTATGAAATTAGAAGATGGTTGGGAACCCATCATTAATATGAAAATGAATGATTTTGATCTGAAAGCTTTACGAGATCTTGATAGTAGTGTCTCTATTATGCCTAGAAATATTTATGAAATGCTTGATTTGCCACCATTAGGAGATTGTTATTTAGATGTCCAACTTGATGATAATGCTAAAAAGAAACTCATGGGGAGTATTAATGATGTTCTTATTATGGTTAACAATACCTATGTCCCCGTTGATTTCTATGTTTTGGATGTTGAATGCTTCTTGTCCTATTATTTGGGAAGACCTTTTCTTAGAACTATTGGTGCCATTATTAACATGAAAGAAGGTACCATTAAATATCAATTCCCACTCAAGAAAGGTATAGAACACTTCCCTAAGAAGAGAGAGAAGATTCCTTTTGCCTCTCCTATTAAAACAAAATTTTCTCTTAGTGCTTCTTCATTTGAGAATACTTGAATATTGCTTCTTATGCCTAGCTCAAAGGCGTTAAAGAAAAGCACTTATTGGGAGATAACCCAAATTTTTAGTTAGTAAGTTTTTCTGTTGTTGAGTCTTGGAAGTTATTGCCTCTGTAATAACCTCTCCTTATCCTTTTTGTGTGGTTTTTGTGCCAAGAATAACCTCTCATGAGAGAGAAGTAAGACTTGGGAAAGTTACTGTCCCAAAACAGATTTTTATGCTCCGCTGTAAAAATTCGTGAAAAATCTCTGTACGTCATAATGAGCTGTATTTTTTGTACTTCTGATCCTGGTTGTTATCTAACTTTCGTTAGTTTAACACTTTTCGATTTGAGCAATAGAAGGTCTTCGAAAAAATTGGTTTTTACCTACTGGTCTGTTTTGACATATTTCTGCCATTATTTGCATTTGCCTCTTAATCTCTTTCTCTTTAAGTTCTCTTTGATCACTTGAGCTTTTAGAAGGAATTCCTACAGTAGCTTGTGTTTTAATAGAAGTTTTACTTGTGTTGAAACTAAACCCAAATACTTATTATCTTGAATACACTAATGTTGCTAATGAAGATTGTGTGAAGTTTTGTATGAAGGAAATTTTCAAGTGTAGGGAAGCACAATGTGATGAGATGAAGTATGGACAAAAGATCAAGCTTGGGGATGCCACCCGTGCCACTCCCAAGAAATATTCAAGAAGTACAAGCGTCAAAGCTTGGGGATGCCCAAGGCATCCCCTTCTTCATTAATAAAAATCTCAGGTTTTCTTCCAAACACTTCATTTTTATTGTTTCATGCACAGTTGTGTTGTTCTTGGAGCGTCTTCATTTTGTTTTTAGTTTTCTTTAGCTTGGTTTGCTTAAATAAATTGGTTGTACCCCCGCATTCATACATAGTTTCAAATAAGTTAATTTTGGATTGGAAAAGAGTAGGAAAGTTCATGCTTATAAGTGGTACAAAAAGAGTCTTCTTTTGATTGTGGCCTAGACTTTATCATGTCATGTTTGATATTGCTTTGACTTTATGCTTAGTGATTATTGTTGTAGCATGACTTGTTCCAAACAATTGAGATTGCTTAATGTGCCTTGAAAGAATCATGCGTTGTTTTAGCATTCTAAAGCATAATATTGTGGTATTCTCCTTTGATGCTTTATTTGGGTTGACTTGGCGCATGCTCACACCATGTTAAGACTATACCAAGTCGCCATAGCCTCTATGATCATTTAGTTTTTGACTTGTAATATCACTTTATGCTTTAATTAATAATGTTTTGTCGCTTTGCATGATTATGGCCATTATTGCTCTCTTAGTTGGTCGCTCCCAGTCTTTTGCTAGCCTCCACATGTACCAAGTATGAGTTCCACTCATGCATCCAACTCCAAATAAAACCAAGTTATTCCAAAGAGTCCACCATACCTACCTATTAGCATTATTGCTATTCCAAGTATATTCATGTTTTTATCTACCTTCCGAATTAAACTTGTTATGTGAAAATTAGTGATTAAAGCTCTCGCAAATTTGATGGAACACTTTACTTTCTTGCACTTAATAAACTTGAACCATTGTACCCATCTATGTTGCGTATATGCTTGCGCTTTAAAATTTGTGAATTAGCAGAACCATGTTACCATGGGGAGTGCTTTCAACGTTGCACTTTATTTAGTTGATATCATGATTCTTTTGCTTATGGATCCCGGTGGTGTGAAATAAAAGGGGAGCTTGTAAGCTCATGGAGTTTGTATATGTGTTAGAGAAACGCCTTGGTGGCTAACCTAAGCCATGCCTAATCATGGTGGAAACTTGCAACATAACCATAGTGAGCAATCTGTGAAGCATCCTCAATAAAAACCTATGCAAATAGCAAATAAAAATATCGTTGAGATGCTCATTATCTGTTGCCTTGTCATTTTGGTATGGGATAGCTCCTGTATCATGGGGCAAGGGGTACCCGTTGGCGGTTCTCTATGATACACATGTACTTACAATGAAAAGAACTCACTCATGACTAAAGTTGAGTAGCATGAGATTTGGTACTCGTAAGCAAGGGGAATGAGATTTTCAACTTATAACTTGTCAAGCATATCCTCATATTTGTTCACTTTAACCTTAATCACCTAAAGATGCTTATGATAGGGGCCATGAGAGCTGAAAGATAATAAGTACCATAATTTTTGGAAGCTCTTTATGAAACTTGAATCCCTGGTTCCTTCTATGAAGGGCCTTTCTTTTACTTTTATGTTTAGTCTCCATCTTCTATCTTTATGCACCTATTAAGAGAGCATAGTGGTCATTCTTAGTTTAATGTGCATTGTCCCAAAACTTGTTGATTGATTCATAACCTTGATATTGCTTGTTCTTAAATTACTTGTATCTAGTCACCCTTATGAACTTTGAAGGTGTCCTATGCATTTATGTTTTGCTATACCATGAGGGACAAACTGAATACCATTCTGATTATGCTTTCTATATGTGAAACAAACAGAAGTCTTTCAAAGCATTGTTATTCATGAACCTTTTGTTTGTACCTTTTCATGTTACGACATAGTTGCTATGTCTTATTGTTAGAACTATATCTTTCATGCTATGTTAAAGTACTATGATCCCAGCTATCAATGTTATACAAATACCTTGATCAAATGGTGCATGTCACCTCAAAAATTATTCTTTTTGTCACTTACCTACTCGAGGACGAGCAGGAGTTAAGCTTGGGGGTGTTGATACATTGTAAACGTATCTATAATTTTTGATGTTCCATGCTTGTTTAGTATCTATGTTCTTATGTTTTTCCCACACTTTGAGGTATTTTTATGCATTTTCTGGAACTAACCTATTAACAAGATGCCACAGTGTCAGTTGCCTGTTTTCTGTTGTTTTTGGTTTCAGAAAAGCTAGTAAGGAAATATTCTCGGAATTGGACCGGACAAAAGCCAAACTCAATATTTTAGCCGAAGCAACACGGAGTCCGGAGGGGACACGAAGTGGCGCACCAGGGCGGCCACACCTGGTGGCGACGCGGCCTGGGGGCACGCCACCAGGGGGTGTGGGTCCCCTGGTGCTCCACTGACCTTGCCCCTTCGCCTATAAAGACCTCTTAGGATGAAAACCCTAAGTACCCAATCAAAGACCCAAACAGAAACCCACGGAAGAGTCTGTAGCCGCCGCCATCTTGATCCCTAGATCGGGGGGATCCAAAGCTCCTCCCGGCACCCTGCCGGAGGGGAGAGATCATCCTAGAAGCCTTGTTCATCACCATGACTGCCTCTGGTGTGATGCGTAAGTAGTTCATCCCTGGACTACGGGTCCATGTAGTAGCTAGATGGTTGGTTCTTCTCCTTTGTGCTATCATGTTTAGATCTTGTGAGCTCCGTTCATGATCAAGATCATCTATTTGTAATCTTACATGTTGTGTTTGTGGGGATCTAATGGATATTGAGATGCTATTTTAGATTGATTATTGATTCTACCATATATTTGTTATTTGTGATCTTACATGCTTTCCGTTGTTAGTAGCTATCTTGGCCAAGTAGATGCTAGCAACTCCAAGAGGGAGTATTTGTGCTCGATAGTGGGTTCATGCCTCTAGTAATCTGGGGAAGTGACAGGAATCTCTAAGGTACTAGATGTGCTGTTGCTACTAGGGAGAAAACAACAATCCTTTGTCCATGGGACAATCGTATTGTTTACTTTACACACTTTGCTTAATGCAATTATCTGTTTGCGGTGACCCAGCGTACCACTGCATGATGTAGTACACTATAGTCGTTGACATACCACCAATGATGAAGGAGTTATGCCCTAGAGGCAAATAATAAAGTGTATTATTTGATATATCTCCTATATGTTCATAATACATTTCATACTGTGCTATAACTGTGTTAATACGAAACGTTAATACACGTGTGGTATGTAAACAAACCGTGTCTCTAGTTACCTCTAGTGAACTAGTTCATTGGTCGTGAGGATGGTCTGTGTTTCAAGATCATGGGCATTCATGCTAACTGACAATGAGGTCATGTTATTAGTTGAATAACATGATAGACAAACATCCGACCATTATATCTTAATGAGATCTAGTTACAAATTTCACCATTGATGATAAAACACAAAGAACCTCACAACCTGATCCTTTGACTGTGAGGTAATACAAATCACCATTCTCGAAGAAGCTTAGATGGTTATCAAGAGTCATCTCGTAACAGGGTGATCAAAAAGGTGCCACTCAGGTTTTCCGAAGGGATGCATAGAGGAGTACATATCAAGACCAGGATTTGTCTAGTCTATGTAACGGACAGATACATGTGGCCATCTCGGTGACGTTGCATTGATGAAGCTTGCAAGCATGTGACTAGGTCACAGAATGCAACAACATGAGAACGAGAAAACAAGTTCATCGGTAACGAGATCGAACTAAGGTATGGAGATACCAAAGATCAAGTCTCAGATGAATTAGGTATCGAATGACAAAGGGAACAGGGAACGACTATCTCACGGTTCGAGCGATTGTATTCGTGAAACGCACGGGGGTCACATGGCCATCCAGGTCCCTATGTTGATCATTGATATGAGAGTGGTCTCTATCATGTCCGGAGTGTTTCCAAACTGAAGGATGCCACGCTTAAGGGTAGGGACGCTTAGGGTAGATGAGGTATCGTATGAGAAATAGAGAGAGAGAGAGAAACCGGGATAGTTTTGGTAACATCCGATGGAGATTGGAAGGGGTCCGGAAGTTGTTCCGAAGTGAAGGAATAATATAATATGTGTATTTGAATGTTAATTGGAGAATTAATATTAAATATATATTTTATTTTATTTTTAAAGGCTCCATATTGCTAATGGGCCTCACCCGAAGGGAGGCCCAATAGGGCAAGGCGCCTAGGGAGTGGGGGCCGGCCGGCCTAGGGCTGGTGGGCCACCCTAGTGGGGCCCACCTAGGGCCGGCGGCTGCCCCTAGGTGGCTGGCGGGTGTGGGGATTAGTCCCACACCGCCTGGCCCCTGGGTGGTGCCCCCCTCCCACTATATAAAGGGGTCCCTCCCCTCCCCCTTTGGAATCACCCATTCCTCTCATTCTCTCTCTCTCATCTGCTGAGGACTTCCCCGTAATACTAGGGAGGACCTCGTAGTTGAGTTCTCCACCTTCACACTACCGTTGTGTGATCCGCAATCCGACATCTACTTCTTCCGCTGCTCGGCTGGATCGGAGTCCGGTTGACGTCTCCTACATCGGACGTGTGACGAACTTCGGAGGCACCACACTTGGGGTGCTGCTCGTCTTCATCAATATACGCCTTCCTGCGTAAGGCGTGCCTCTGTCTGTAAAGGTACGAATACTGTATTCCTTCTCCGTTACTTATGTCTACATAGTATAGATCCTAGTATTAGTGTTCGAGTAGATAGAAATTTTTTGTTTTCTGCTACGGAACCCAACAAATGAAACACCGTTCACTACTATTACATCCCTTAGAGTGGTACAACAGAAACACAGCAGGTCCAAGACATGACTATAGATTACAACTCGACTCTTCACAGAAGATCTAGAGAACACTCTAGGTTGAAAAGAGAGAAAGAAACTTCTGACAAACAAGAACTAGAAATAATAACTCAGAACTATCTAGAGACTAAGACTAGTATCTAAACTATTTGGCTTGCCATTGCTTCTATTGCAATGCTCTACAGAAGTAGATTTTATGGTTAGAGTATCTACTCCTATCTAAACAGAGACTTCGTCTTCACTTGAGCTGATGTATATGTTGACTTTATTGAAGAACTTGACCTGTCAATGATGGTTTCTTGAGCAGAAATTGATGTTGATGTCGTCTTCAATGACTTAGAATCTAGCAAGGGTTAAGAAGGTACGGTTGAGTACGAGCATACTCAGCAAGTTCACTAAAAAGGAGTGTATGATGCACTATCTCTACAGCCACAGACCAAAGTTCGTATGCATGCAGGTTTTCGTAAACATTTCTTCAAAGGTTGCTTTTATTCTGAAAACTATGTCTGATAGCCTTCACAGGTTGACCAGAACCTTCGTGGGGTTCCTTTCCTGCCGCGTTCGTAGATCCTTCCTGGAACAGGGAGTAACATTTCACAATTCTTACACTCTGCAGAGGTGCGTTGCTTTACCCATAAGAGACCTTAGCTTTGTTGCACAACCAAGTCATGAGCTTGTCCATACTTCCTTGGTATGGGGACCAGTCTAAGATCCAAGCCAATCACTGCCCCCGCGACCTCGCATGTCCCCTTGGTGTACGCCATGCCCACATCTTGAATTACGGCAATGGTTAGTACAAACTGTCAGATGCGAGAACTATCATGGGATGTTGAGGGATCCCACCCATATGTTGCATATCCTCTACGAATTACCAATAAATGCACGCTATGAGGATAACAGCCACGACCTGGTCGTCCGGATACATGCGAGAGGAAGAAGATACAGCTGACTTTCCCGTCCCATTCCAAGTCTTATGGTAAACGCATAATATACAGCGCTAGAATCACTTGCGACATTGGTTGTTAAATGATGAACCACAAGTATAGGGGGTGTATCGCAATACTTTCGAGGGAAGTGAAACCCAATTTATTGATTCGACACAAGGGGAGCCAAATAATATTTATAAGCCGTAACAACTGAGTTGTCAATTCAGCTGCACCTGGAAACAATCTTGCTCGTAGCAGTTTATCAGTAGCAACAGTTTTGTAGTAGCAATAGTAAAGTAATAGCAGTAGTAAAAGTAAAGACAGTATTAACAATTGCAGTAAATAGTAGGATTAAAGCGCGGTAGGCATAGGGATGGATGGACGGGCGTTGCATGGACAAGACAATTCATAAAGCAATCAAAACATAGGGCATTTGCAGATAAATAAGATAAAGCATCCAATTCCTGAATAATCATAGGCATGTGTTCCATATATAGTCATACGTGCTCGCAATGAGAACTTGCACAACATCTTTTGTCCTGCCAGCCCGTTTGCAGCGGGGCCTCAAGGGAACTCCTGGCAATTAAGGTTCTCCTTTTAATAGAGCACCGGAGCAAAGCATTAACACTCCATGAACACATGTGATGCTCACATCAAAGCCATTCCCTCCGGTTATCCCGATTGCTGTCACTTCGGGGCCTTTGGTTCCGGACAACAACGTGTGTATACAACTTGCAGGTAAGACCATAAAGAATACTATCATAATGAATCAATAACATGTTTAGATCTGAAATCATGGCACTCGGGCCCTAGTGACAAGCATTAAGCATAACAAGTTGTAACAAAGTCAAAAAGCACTAATAATAGATACTAGGCACCATGCCCTAACAATCTATGCCATTACATGAACGATCTCATCCAATCCGTACCATCCCCATAGCCTACAGCGGGGGATTACTCACTCATAGATGGGGGAAACATGGATGGTCGATGGAGAAGCGATGGTGATGATGATGGCGATGATCTCCTCAATTCCCATCCGGCGGTGCGAATGAGTTTCGGTTCGAATCACGAAATCTGGTGGTGGCGGCACAGCGGAACTCTTTCTGGAAAAACATCGAACCCCCCTTGGTTTCTAGGTCAAGAGGCAACTTATAGGCGAAGAGGGAGACCGAGGGGGCAGCCGAGGCGGCCACACCACCCCTAGGCGTAGCCTGGCCTGGCCCGCGACCAGGTGGTGTGGGCCCCTCGTGGCCCTCCTCCGTCTCGTCTTCTGGCTCCATGAATCTTCTAGTGAAATAGGATTTTTGGCATATTTTTCGGGATTTTTCCTGATAGTTGATTTTCTGCACAAAAACTAGACACCAAGGTAATTCTGCTGAAAACAGCGTCAGTCCATGTTAGTTGTATCCAAATCACACAAGTTTAGAGGAAAAACAATAGCAAAAGTGTTCGGGAAAGTAGATACGTTTTGGACGTATCAGTGTGTCACCTTACGGTTCGCGAATAATGCAGACATGATCAAGACCCCTCTCAGATCAATAATCAGAAGCGGGACCTAGAGATCCATACTAACTCCCACACATTCAATGATGACTTCTGTAATCACGAGAACCTTTAACGCTAGTAACTAAATCCCTTTGTCTCGTGATATATTACATGTCCGAGATTCGATTATCGGTATGTCCATACCTAGTTTGATTTTGTTGCCGACATGCACTCTTTTCTTGTTCCCGTGATATAACATTATAGTGATCTCATCACTTGCTTGAAAGCTAACCAATGTGATATCACCGAGAGGGCCCAAAGTATATCTATCCATCATCGGGATGGACAAATCCCACTCTTGATCCATGAGCCTCTACATAACACCTTTGTAGCACTGAACCCACCTTTATAGTCACCCTTGTATGGTGTGACGTTTGATGTTATCAAGATACCCTTCCGGTGTTAGTGATTAACATGATCTCATGGTCTAAGGCCTAGGATTACTTCATATGATGTTATAGCAATATAAACACAATGACTTTGATCGTAATGTTATACTCGGATGAATGTTCATCACATCATTTTGCAAATGTTGTGACCTCGTTATTAACAACATCCAATGTCCATGATCAGGAAACCTTGATCATCTTGTCAATCAATGACCTAATTTATAAGAGAGGCATAACTAGGAACTTCGTATTTGTTTATTAAACACACATGTATTAACATTTTCGTATTAATACAATTATAGCAAGCAAAATAAACACTTATCATAAACAAGGAATAAGATAATAACCACTTTATTATTGCCTCTCGGGCATATTCCCTCCAGTCTCCCACTTGCACTAGAGTCAATAATCTAGTTTGAAAAACTTTGCGTATTGAACACCTATGGCTTTCTGGTGTTGCATATACGCGATTGCTAGTAGTTAACATAATCTCTGGATCTAAAAGTTTCAGGTCCGTGTGTATTTGCGTGTCTTTGTGTCTCTATGATACATTGCAAATGTATCTATAATTTTTGATGTTCCATGCTTGGTTTTATCCACTTTATTGTGTTTTGCCACACTTTGGAGTACTTTTCATATGATTTATTGGACTAATCTATTAACAAGAGCCACAGTGCCAACTGCCTGTTTTCTGCTGTTTTTGGTTCCAGGAAAGTCAGAAAATGAATATTCTTGGAATTGGACGGGACAAAAGCCAAAGTGCCTATTTTTCCGGAAGTCATCAGATGCCAGACTACGAGACAGAGAGGGGCTAGGGGACCACCACACCACCTGGCCGCATGGCCCAGCCTGGCCCGCGCTAGGGGGTGGTCTGGCCAGCCCTGGCACCCCCTCGGCCTCCCCTTCCGCCTAGAAGATGCCCTCGGGACGAAAACCCTAAGTGCTCGATCAAAAATCCACGAAAGAGTCTGTAGCCACCGTCATCTCCATCCCTAGATCGGGAGGGATCTGAAGCTCTTCCCGGCACCCTGCCGGAGAGGGGAATTCACCCTGGAGGCCTTCTTCATCACCATGCAAGCCTCCAGTGTGATGCGTAAGTAGTTCATCCTTGGACTACGGATCCATGTAGTAGCTAGATGGATGGTTCTCCTCCTTTGTGCTTCCATGTCTAGATCTTGTGATCTCCGTTCATGATTAAGATCATCTATTTGTAATTCTGCATGTTGTGTTTGCGAGGATCCGATGGATATTGAGATGCTATTTCAGATTGATTATTGATTCTATCATGTCTTTGTTATTTGTGATCTTGCATGCTTCCCATTGTTAGTAGCTATCTTGGCAAAGTAGATGCTAGCAACTCCAAGAGTTAGTATTTATGCTCGATAGTGGGTTCATGCCTCTGGTAATCTGGGGAAGTGACAGAAATCTCTAAGGTACTAGATGTGTTGTTGCAACTAGGGAGAAAACAACAATCCTTTGTTCATAGAACAATCGTATTGTTTACTTTACACGCAGTTCGTAAAGCAATAATCTGTTGCCTGCAACTTAATCTTTGGAGGGGTTCGATGATAACCTGAAGGTGGATTATTAGTCATAGATGCAGTTGGATGGCAGTCTATGTATAATGTTGTAATGCCCAATCAAGTTCCAAAGGAGTCAAGATGATTAGTATATGCATGTATTGCTTTCTCGATGTTTGTCAATTGCCCCGCTATAATTTGTTCACCTGGCATGTTATCTATCTTAAGGAGAGCCACCTCTAGTGAACTATGGATCCCGGGCTTTTCTTGTACATTTAATCTACAAACTGTTTACTGCTTTGTGTTTACTTTCTGCAAACTATTACTTCCTTCCATTCGATACGTTTAATCCTTTGTTTTCAACAAAACACGGTGAGATTAACAACCTCATCGCAAGTTGGGGACAGAGTTCTGTAGTTGTGTTGTGTAGGTCTCCATGTTGCTACTAGCACCGGTAGTGCGTCCTGCCAAAATGATTTCTATTGATTATCTTGTTATTGAATGTGCAGGAAAAGGACAAATTACACTTGGAAGGTCCCTATTAGAACTCCTTGGAGCAATAATAGATGTGGGAAAGGGGACCATGCACCTTTCTTCTCCACCAAACAATAATATTTTCCCCAAGGTTAATAATAAAAGTAAGATAGGTAAGGGCAAGAAATTTGGTCTTAATGCTTCTTCATTTGAGAACACTTGATTCTTTCTTTGCTTCTTATGCCTAACTTAAAGGCGTTAAAGAAAAGTACTTATTGGGAGATAACCAAAAAGTTTTAGATGAGTCTTGGAAGTTATTACTTCAGTAATAACCGCTCCTTATCCTTTTTATTTGCTTTTTGTGCCAAGAGTAACCTCTAATGAGAGAGAAGTAATGATTGGGAAAGTTGCTGTCCCGAAACAGATTTCTGTGCTTCACCGTAAAAATTCGTGTAAAATCTCTGAACGTCTTTCTGAGGCGTGCATTTTTTTGATTCTGCCCCAGGTTGTTATCTAACTTTTGTTAGTTCAACACTTTTTGATTTGAGCAATAGAAGGTCATCGAAAAAATTCGTCTTTACCTGCTGGTCTGTTTTGACAGATTTCTGCCATTTTCTGCATTTGCTTCTTGTTGGTTCCTTTTTGAGTTCTTTTGGGGAATTGAGCTTTTTGAGGGAAGTGCTTCAGTAGCTAGTATTCTAATGGAAGTTTATTTGGTGTTAGAACTGAAACTTAAGACTTATTTATCTTGAGTGCACTAATGTTGCTAATAAAGATTGTGTGAAGTTTTGTATGAAGGAAAAATTTCAGGTGTATGGAAGGAATGAGTAATGAGATGAAGGATGGACTAAAGCTCAATATTGGGGATTCCACACGTGTCACCCCAAGAAATATCCAAGAAGTACAAGCGTCAAAGCTTGGGGATGCCCAAGACATCCCCCTCTTCATCAATAAAAATCCCAGGTTTCTTCCAAACGCTTCATTTTTATTGTTTCATGCACAGTTATGTTATTTTTGGAGCGTCTTCTTTTTCGTTTTCGTTTTGGTTTTTCGTTTGCTTTGTTTGCTGAATAAATTGGTTGGACCCCCCTCTTTCATACAGTGGTTTGCAAATAGTTTGGTTTGGTTTGGAAAAGAGTAGGAAAGTTCATGCTTATGTGGTAAAAAGAGCTTGTTTTTGACTGTGGCCTATGCTCTGTCATGTCATGCTTGATATTTTTTTGGCTTTACGCTTAGTGATTTTTGCAGTAGCATGACATGTTATAAACAATTGAGATTGCTTAATGTGCCTTGGATGAATCATGCGTTGTTTTAGCATATTAAAGCATAGTATAGTGGTATTCTCCTTTGATGCTTTATTTGGGTTGACTTGGCGCATGCTCACACCATGTTATGACTATATCAAGTCACCATAGCCTTTATGATCCTTTAGTTATCAATTTTTGTATCACTTTATGCTCTGATCAATGATGTTTTGTCGCTCTGCATGATTATGGACATTATTGCTCTCTTAGTTTGTCGCTCCCAGCCTTTTGCTAGCCTCCACAACCAAGTATGAGTTCCACTCATGCATCCAACTCCCTAAACCAAGTTATTCCAAAGAGTCCACCATACCTACCTACTAGCTTATGCTATTCCAAGTATATTCATGCTTTTGTTTACCTTCCGAATTAAACTTGTTATGAGAAAACTAGTGATTAAAGCTCTCACGAACTTGATGGCACACTTTACTTTTATTGCCCTTAATAAACTTGAACCATTGTGTCATCTATGTTGTATATGCTTGCACTTATTTGTTGGGGATTAGCAGAACCATGCTTTCATGGGGAACGCTTCCAACATTGCACTTGGTACTTGTACCTAGTTGATATCATGCTCTTTTGTATATGGATGTCGTCGGTGTGAAATGAAAGGGGAGCTTGTAAGTCCATGGAGTTATGTATATGTATTAGAGAAACGCCTGGGCTGCTGGTCTAATCCGTGCTGACATGGTGGAAACCTGCATCGTAACCATAATGAGCTTTCTATGAAGCATTCTTCTTATAAAAAAAAGAGTCCTATTTTGAGAAAAAAAAGAGAAAAAGAAAAAAGATTATGAAAAGAGGAAAGAGAGAAAAAAGCACCATATTCCCATGGTAAATAAGAAGATTGATGAGATGCTCGTTGTCTACTTGCCTTGTCATTTTGATATGGGGATTCTTCCGTATCATCGGGCAAGGGGTACCCCGTTGGCGGTTCTCTATGATACACATGTACTTACGATGACAGGAACTTACCGGTGACTAAACTTCAGTAGCATGAGGAGCGCCCCTCGTATACAAGGGACATGAGATTTCTAACTTATACTTTGTCAAGCATGTACACCATAGTTTGTTCACTTTAACCTTAATCACTTCAAGATGCTTATGATAGGGGCAATGAGAGCTGAAAGCTATAAGTACCATAATTTCTGGAAGCTCTTTATGAAACTTGAATCTCTGCTTCCTTCTATGAAGGCCTTTCTTCCACCATTATATTGAGTCTCCACCTTCTATCTTGATGCACCTACTTTGAGAGCATAGTGGCCATTCTTAGTTCTATGTGCATTGTCCCAAGACTAGTTGATTGATGCATAACTTGATATTGCTTGTTTTAAACTATTTGTATCTAGTCACTCTTATGAACTTTAAAGGTGTCCTATGCATTTATATTTGCTACTCTATGAGGGACAAGCTGAATACTATTATGCTATGTTTTCTTTATGTGAAACAAACAAACGTCTTGCAAAGCATTGTTATTCATGAATCTTTTGTTTGTGCCTTGTCATGTTGCATCATAGTTTATTTGTCTTATTGCTAGAACTTTGTCTTTCGTGTTATGATTGAAGTACTATGATCCCAGCTTTGAATGTTTTACAAATACTTTGATCAAGTCTTTGATGGTGCATGTCACCTCAAAAATTATTCTTTCGTTTTATCACTTACCTACTCGAGGACGAGCAGGAGTTAAGCTTGGGGATGTTGATACATTGCAAATGTATCTATAATTTTTGATGTTCCATGCTTGGTTTTATCCACTTTCTTGTGTTTTGTCCATACTTTGGAGTACTTTTCATATGATTTCTTGGACTAACCTATTAACAACGGCCATAGTGCCAACTGCCTGTTTTCTGCTGTTTTTGGTTCCAGGAAAGTCAGAAAATGAATATTCTTAGAATTGGACGGGACAAAAGCCAAAGTGTCTATTTTTGTGGAAGTCATCAGATGCCAGAGTACGAGACGGAGAGGGGTCAGAGGGGCACCACACCACCTGGCCGCGCGGCCCAGCCTGGCCCACGCCAAGCGGTGGTTTGGCCAGCCCTGGCACCCCCTCGGCCTCCCCTTCCGCCTATAAGATGCCCTCGGGACGAAAACCCTAAGTGCCCGATAAAAATCCACGAAAGAGTATGTAGCCGCCGTCATCTCCATCCCTAGATCGGGAGGGATCTGAAGCTCTTCCTGGCACCCTGCCGGATAGGGGAATTCTTCCTGGAGGCCTTCTTCATCACCATGCAAGCCTCCGGTGTGATGCGTGAGTAGTTCATCCTTGGACTACGGATCCATGTAGTAGCTAGATGGCTGGTTCTCCTCCTTTGTGCTTCCATGTCTAGATCTTGTGAGCTCCGTTCATGATCAAGATCATCTATTTGTAATTCTGCATGTTGTGTTTATGGGATCCGATGGATATTGAGATGCTATTTCAGATTGATTATTGATTCTATCATGTCTTTGTTATTTATGATCTTGCATGCTTTCCGTTGTTAGTAGCTATCTTGGCCAAGTAGATGCTAGCAACTCCAAGAGTTAGTATTTATGCTCGATAGTGGGTTCATGCCTCCGTAACTGGGAAGTGACAAAAATCTCTAAGGTACTAGATGTGCTGTTGCTACTAGGGAGAAAACAACATTCCTTTGTTCATAGAACAATCGTATTGTTTACTTTACACGCAGTTCGTAAAGCAATAATCTATTGCTTGCAACTTAATACTGGAGGGGGTTCGGATGATAACCTGAAGGTGGATTATTAGTCATAGATGCAGTTGGATGGCTATTACATGTATAATGTTGTAATGCCCAATCAAGTTCCAAAGGAGTCAAGATGATTAGTATATGCATGTATTGCTTTCTCGATGTTTGTCAATTGCCCCGCTGTAATTTGTTCACCCAGCATGTTATCTATCCAAGGAGAGCCACCTCTAGTGAACTATGGATCCCGGTCCTTGTCTTTTACATGCAATCTATAAACTGTTTACTACTTTGTGTTTACTTTCTGCAAACTTTCACTTCTTTCCATTCGATACGTTTAATCCTTTGTTTTTAGCAAAACACGGTGAGATTGACAACCTCATCGCAAGTTGGGGACAAAGTTCTGTGGTTGTGTTGTGTAGGTCTCCACGTTGCTACAAGCACCGGTAGTGCGCCCTGCCAAGGCTCAGCTAGCAACACCTTTGGGGTGTTTCCTTGCTCCTACTGGTTCAATTAAACCTTGGTTTCATAACTGAGGGAAACTTGCTGTTGTGCTCATCATACCTTCCTCTTGGGGTTCCCAACAAGCTCTACATCAACACCGCACCAGCATTTTTCTAGCGCCGTACACTGAGCCATCACTCATTCTCATATGAGATGGCATTGTATAAATTTGGTCCTTTGGTGATACCTTTAGTTCGTTCGGGTTAGAACATGTCGATAGTATTGTCATACAATATATCTTCATAGTATTATCCCACTGCGAACCACACCTAGTTTGATAACAAACTACTTGACACAAATGCCCTCCTTTGCTGCTACTATGGCAGTCATATACTTAGCCTTTTTTTGTAGTATCCGTCACAATGTCTTAACTTTGGAACTCATCCAAATCCATCATGGAATTTCCTTTCCATAATACTGTGCCACCCATAGTTTAAATTGAGATAAATTTAATTTGTATCTTGTGACAAACTAGTATCAATGTAACATATTATTATCAACTATTTGTCACTTATACATGATATATTCTTAGTTCTTACAAAGCTCATAAGAATATCTTTACTATCATCCAATGATCATCTTATGAATCATTCTGGTATATGCTCATAACATTTAGAGCATTGGACATATCTGGATATGCACATATCATGGTATTATTGATCAAAATCTTCATGTGATTTTACTCACCAAGTGTTGAAACACTTGAATCTTGATACAATCCTTTCCATGCAGCAAGAACCTTTCTTGTTGTTTCCACATTGAACCCTTTTCAATATCTCATATATGTATGTCTGGCACAACCATATTAGCGCATCAATCTATCCATATAGACACTGATGTCGAATATTCCGGTTTTGCCCAAGTCTTTCATCAAAATCTAATTTTAATGAAATTCTTAACCCGTGTCAATAAAAGATACATCATTTCCAATCAACAATATGTACTCTGCATAATGTATTGGAAATTTGTCTCAGCGCTCCCACTTAATTTCTTGCAAATGCAAGCATCTTCATCGTCTCCGATAAAATTAAACTCCATTAACATTTTCATCACGCTGAAGATTCCAACTCCGCTATGCTCACTTCAACTATTGAAGTTTGCATGCCCTTTTAGCACCCTTTCAATTAGCAAAACCCTTCGAACCGTGTCATGTACACGTCCTAGGTAACCATTCTACTAGAAGAACATTGTTTTGTTTGTTCAACTACCATATACCAAATTATATGTAGTGGTTGCAAGATTAATCCGTCAAGACTAAATATCGCTATGAAAGATCAAATCTTGTCATCGTCAACTCCTTGAACATAGTTGTAAATTCCTTTCTGACATGTCGATTATTTCACAGATGTCAAACATCCATGTTTATTTCTTTATAGATCCAAACACGACTGATAGGCTTCATGCCTTTTCGGAGGGTCTTCCAAGTTCAAAAGCTTGATTTCTTGTGTATGGAAACTATCATGGATTTTATGACTTCTAGTCATTCTGAGGAGTCAGGGCCCATCATCGCTTCTTTGCATGCAGTCGGTTCATTATTGTCAAAACAATAACGATTTGTTTATCAAATCTCATTATTTGATTGTTACCTGATGCATATGGTTCAAATAGGAACTCTAATCTCCAAGATCACAACCTTTGTAATCACGGGGGGATCCTTGAGCATTGTGGCCGCCACCGGGACACTTTCTGGCGATGCGCTACTTAGCATATATAGCTAAGGTTCAATAACCTTATCAAAGTTCTATTGTCCTCTCACTTAACTTTTCGTGTAAAATTCCTTCTCAAGAAACTTCACGTTCCAAGCACAAACACTTTTGTCCTCGGTGTTATGGAGGAATACCCAAAAAATTCTTTGGGATAACCTACAAAGACGTGCTTATCCGACTTTGGTTGTTAACATTTACTTATGCATAGCATACCAAAATTTAAGAAAAGACAATTCAGGATTTATCCCAAACCATAATTCATACAGTGTCATTTCAACAGATCATGATGGTGCTCTTTTCAGTGTAAAAGCGGTAGTCTCTAAAGCTTTAATCTTTAAAACATAATGGCAGTTTTATAAATGACACCTTTGATCTTACCATGTGAAACAAGGTTTGATTTGATCTCTCGAACATACCATACTCCTGTGGTTTATCGGAAAATGCAAATTCATGGAACAATTCCTGAAATCTTAGGTGTTTTGCTAAACCTGTAACTCAAATATCTTCCTTTATGATCAAATCATAAACTTTTTTATTTTCTTGTTACAATGATTTTCCACTTCATCTTGAAAGTCTTTGAACAATTTTCAAATGTTTCATACTTCTTGCTTATTAAGTAAATATATAGATATATTCACTCAAATTTCTAGAGAAAGCATATGAAGCAAAAAGATCCATCGCATATGGCTACACATAATGGACTATGCACATCAGCATGCACAATTTCCAATAAGCTAGTCATCCGTTCCTCTTTGGCCTATGAACGGAGTTTCAATTATCTCGAGGAAAGTTTCACAAGCATCAATTGATCAAAATCAAAAGACTCCAACAATCCATCAACATGGAGTTTCTTCATGTTTTCTTTCCAATATAATTTAAACAGCGATGTCACTTCGTAGGTGATCTTTCAATCATTTGCCTTGCGACCTTTTAGCATAAGTTTTATGGACATGATTTCTCGAACTAGACTTGTAAAAGTTCATCCATCTTTTATGGAATACGGTAACTATTTGAAAAACCAATGTTCTCATAATACCAGAACAAAATAACAATTATTTAAACATACCTTGAAGGTAAGCTTTGATGTCAACGAGAAATACAATAAGACTTTATTTGTTTTCGATGAACATCATCACATATTCTTTTGCTAGTTACTTAGGCCATTGTAGTTCATGAATTGTGTCGTTCCGTATGATATTTCATACCAACCAATTCGGTATCCAATACCCAAGAACCACATTGTTTAACAAGCAAAGAATACAACCATAACATGCATATCTTCTATATACCTTAGCTGGACATTTCCAGTCTTTTATTTTTTGCCAAATATTTTATAGATTCACTTTCAGCATTTTCTTTTCCTTTTTAAAAGTATCTATCAACAACAGTGGCACCATACATATGACACATAGTCCAAAGCATGTATAGTAAAATACTAATACCTTTGGACTTGCACTTTGAAGTAGATCACCATCATCAAATGTTTGGTGTTCTTTCAAAAATCCATACTTTAGTAATCTTTTAGTGTAGTAAACAATTTACTTACATCTTCTATTCATCCTTATCATGACAACTTTCATTATCAAGCTACTATGTCTTATAAGGACGAATTGTGAGTATAATGTCAGTTCCCAAAACCATTTCGGGATATTAGGACGTCTAGCGTCTCCAACCTTCACTAATTCTCATACAATGTGAGAACATGTATTTTGCCAAATTATACTCTATCATATTGCAACCACAAACATTGTTTTAGATGTCAAAATATCTTCCATGCATGATGGCTTCTGAAATTCTTTCCGCTCCTAGATAACCTCGATATTAAAGATAACTTTTGAATATCAAGAATCATGGAGGCAAACATGATACTTTAGATACTAACATTGGAATTCTTACTCTCGATTTAATATTACTTATTAAACTTCATGGAGTAAATAGAGTTTGCTGAAAGTTTGCAATAGGACTTCTAAAATTGACATTCAAAACAATACGATACCAGTTCGTAAAATAAATATCTAGAATTCTATAGTTCTATTATCTCAATTAAAATAAGCATAAGGTAGTAAATAGATGCCAATGACTACAACAAATTATGCAAATTCACTTTGATTTAGTTTATGACAAATTGGGTTCGACTAATCTAAATTAGAAATGAACTCCCACTCAAAAACGACATCCCTCGTGCCTTTTTGGTGATTACATGAACCAAATCCAGTACACCAAGTCTGATCATCATGTGAGTTGGTGTAGCTTCAAAGGAGAGCATCTATATGGGCATCATATCAACTATATGACTCATGCTTAACCTTTCGGTCCATGTTCTGAGGCCATGTTTGTACATGCTAGGCTCACCAAGTAAGAACCTTAGTACTCGCGTGTGTAAAAATGTCTTACACCCGAAATATGATCGTGGATTCAAGTATACCCGATCATCACGTGATGTCTTGAAGCGGCGAAACATAAACAGTGCGTACTTAAGGGAGAACACATTTTTACCTTGATATCTAAATGAGGGATCATCTTATAATGCTACTAAAATGCCAAACTAGCACTATAAGATGCAAACATCATATGTGTAAAGTGGAATGATATGGTCCATGCATTTGATCACCATCATGTGCATCGTGCTATGATCTCTATCATTCCTTTGTGTGTAAGGCCAAGGTCTATGGAACTTACACGTTAGGTGTGTTGTAAGGGTATCAACTTACAACATTACCATATCATGACACTAACCCAGCAACAATCTAAACTAGATTCCTCTAATTTATCCATTGCAAGTTTTATGTGGCATATGCTTTCGGAGATAGAACCGGTCTTACCTACGAACATAGAACCACAACGATGATAACTAAGTTATTAGCAACTCGTTGTAAATTAGATATTGACTATAGTAGGAGAGACAGACACCCGCTATCCACTTATGCAAAACTAGTTGCATGTCAGTCGTGGAACCGGTCTCATGTGCGTGGACATGTAAAGTTAGTCTGGGCCGCTTCATCCCACTATGCCACCAATATACAAAATACATGAAAGAAGCAATAACATGATCATCATCGCCCACATATAAACATATGTGTACTACCCATGCAAAGCACCTATGCATAGATCAGGCTTTGATGCCACTGTTGGGTTTGCAGCATAGAAAACAAAAAAAAAATCCTACGATCAGAACTATTATACGCCAAGATCTATCTACTAGATACAAGCAACAGGTGGATATACATCCATAGAGAACATACCCTCGTAGATCGACAAAGCTTTGTTAACAAGATGGAACTCGTGGATGATGTAGTCGAACACTTGCTGATCTCAAGATAGTGATGAAATCCAACGAGTCTAGTCGGTCCAGCACCATCAAGTCCAGCACCGCAAAGCAGCGGTGCATCCATGATCGCACAAACGTTCAGGCCACCTAACAACCTCCACCTCCTCGCTCCAGCGATGCAGTGGAAGCAGCAACTCCTTCCAGACGAAATTCCACCGAGAACATGTATCTCGCTAATCCGAGACCATGGGGCAATAATACTAGAGGGGGAAGAGATCCTTCACGAGGAGGTGTGAGTGAGAACTGAGGAGAGGGGGGCCTTTTATAGGAGGAGGGGGCAGCCCCTCTCCATGGCTGGCGCCCATGGAGGGTACCCCTTCACTCCCCTCATTCATGTGGTGGTACCCCCCTCCACATAAATATGCCCCTTCACATTCTCTATTAAAGTCTCCACTTTAAATGCATTAAATTTCTCCAAATTTAATGTCCTCTCATTTAATAAAACTCTTTTATTAGTTTTATTCGGATATTTTTAATTACTATAACTAACAAACATTCACATAAAACCCCCTGCAACATTTCAATATTACATGCAGAACAATTTCAGCAATTTCACCCGAAACAATTTCGGTGTCTATTGAAATAATTCTAGTGCTTTGCAATTCATTCGTATGAAACATATTTGCTCCAAATGGTGTTGGTATCCCTTAAGTGTGTGATGACCCACAAGTATAGGGGGTGTATCGCGGTATTTTCAAAGGAAGTGAAACCCAATTTATTGATTCGACACAAGGGGAGCCAAAGAATATTTATAAGCCTTAACAACTGAGTTGTCAATTCAGCTGCACCTGGAAACAATCTTGCTCACAGTAGTTTATCAGTAGCAACAGTTTTGTAGTAGCAATAGTAAAGTAATAGCAGTAGTAAAGTAAAGACAGTAGTAACAATAGCAGTAAACAGTAGGATTCGAGTGCGGTAGGCATAGGGATGGATGGGCGGGCGTTGCATGGACAAGACAATTCACATAGCAATCAGAACATAGGGCAATTGCAGATAAATAAGATAAAGCATCCAAGTACTAGATAATCCTAGGCATGTGTTACATATATAGTCATACGTGCCTGCAATGAGAACTTTCACAACATCTTTTGTCCTGCCAGCCCGTTTGCAGCGGGGCCTCAAGGGAACTACTGGCAATTAAGGTGCTCCTTTTAATAGAGCACCGGAGCAAAGCATTAACACTCCATGAACACATGTGATCCTCACATCAAAGCCATTCCCTCCGGTTATCCCGATTTCTATCACTTCGGGGCCATTGGTTCCGGATAACAATGTGTGTATACAACTTGCAGGTAAGACCAAAAACAATACTATCATAATGAATCAATAACATGTTTAGATCTGAAATCATGGCACTCGGGCCCTAGTGACGAGCTTTAAGCATAACAAGTCGCAACAAAGTCATAAAGCACTAATAGAAGATACTAGGCACCATGCCCTAACAATCGGATGCCATTACATGAACGATCTCATCCAATCCCTACCATCCCCATAGCCTACAGCGGGGGATTACTCACTCATAGATGGGGGAAACATGGATGGTCGATGGAGAAGCGATGGTGATGATGATGGCAATGATCTCCTCCATTTCCCTGTCCCGACAGGGTGCCAGAACGGAGTTTCTGGTGCTGTTTCATGGAATCTAGGGGTGGCGGTGGAGCGGAACTCCTTCTGGAAAAACATCGAACCCCCCTGAGTTTTTAGGTCAGAAGGCATCTTATAGGCGAAGAGGGAGACCGAGGGGTGTGCAGGCGGCGGACCACCTGCAGCACTGGGCTTGCCCGCGTGGCTAGGTGGTGTGTCCTGGGCCCAGCCCCCTCCGTCTCGTATTCTGGCTCCGGGAGTCTTCTGGTGAAATAGGATTTTTGGCATATTTTCCGGGATTTTTCCTGATAGTTGATTTTCTGTACAAAAACTAGACACCAAGGCAATTCATTGAAAAATGTCAGTTCGTGTTAGTTGCATCCAAATCACACAAGTTTAGAGGAGAAACAATAGCAAAAGTGTTCGGGAAAGTAGATACGTTTTGGACGTATCAACTCCCCCCAAGCTTAGCTTATTGCTTGTCCTCAAGCAATTCAGTTGAAAACTAAGTGCGATAAAAGAAACTTTCACGAACACATTTGCTTCATATGATGTATATATTCTCAGTATGTGATCAACTAATTAGACAATTCATAATAAAGAGTATGAAACTAAGTTTACTTAATAGGCATTGCAAGCTATGAAAAGATTCCAACTCAGAAATAATAAGTAGCACGAAGCATAAACATAAGCAACATTACAATGCTCATAACAAGGTATGATAGAGTGGTATCTCGCTTGCCTTTTTATTGTGAATGCCAAGGCACCTCTGAAGTTCAGGTGAAGACTAGAAGTAAAGATATCACAGATACAAGCATCAAAGTCATAACACAAATAATCAAGTAATGAGACAAGCACAAAGAATGACAATTATGCTCTCAAGAAAGTGCTCATAGAATAAGTGGAGACTCAACAAGGAAATGATAAGGTTTTGAATAGTTTGAAAGGCTTCCAAATGCTAAAAGTATGGTACTCATTAGCTTTGAGCTCTCATTGCCCCTATCATAAGCATCTTTTAATATGGTTAAGGTGAAAGTGAGGTCCAATCTGAGTTATATGCTTGACAGACTATAAACTAGAAAACCCATGTCCCTTGAGTACGAGGGTCGCTCCTCATGCTACTCAACTTTAGTTACCGGTAAGTTCTTGTCATCGTAAATACGTGCGTATCATAGAGAACCGCCAACGGGGTACCCCTTGCCCGATGATACGGAAGAATCCCCATATCAAAATGACAAGGCAAGCAGACAATGAGTATCTCAGCAATCTTCTTATTTACCATGGGAAAATGGTGCTTTTTTCTCTCTTTCCTCTTTTCTCAAATCTCTTTTTTTCTTTTTCTCAATAGCTATCTCTCTCTTTTTTATAAGAAGAATGCTTCATAGATACTTATTATGGTTACGCTGCAGTTTCCACCATGACGGCATGGATTAGACCGGTGGCCCAGGCATTTCTCTAACACACATACATAACTCCATGGACTTACAAGCTTCCCTTTTATTTCACACCGATGACATCCGCAAACAAAAGAGCATGGTATCAACTGGGTATATATTTACAGGTGTTGAAAGTGTTCCCCGTAAAGACAGCAGTTCTCGCTAATCTGACCTATAATTTGCAAGCATATAACTTTGATGGACAGTCACAATGGTTCAGGTTTATTAAGTGCAGAAAATAGAGTGTGCCATCAAGTTCGTGAGAGCTTTACTAACTAACTTTCTCATAACAAGCAAACATTTTATTCGGAAGAAAACAAGGCATATTGAACATGCACGGAAATAGCAATTGATGCTAATAGGTAGGTATGGTGGACACTTTGGCAAAATTGTGTTTTAGGGAGTTGGAAACATGAGTAAAACATACTTAGTGAAAGTGAAGGCTAGCAATAGTAAGGGAGCGACAAACGAGAGAGCAATAGCTGTCATAATCATGCTTGTAACAAAACAGGACTAATCATGGCATGAAAGTGATTCAAGACCCTCAAGGCAAAATAATTCATCGAGGCTTAACTGATTATTTCAGTCGTATGCATGCGTGAGCATGTGCCAAGTTAATTCAAATGAAATATTCAGAGGAGGATACCATGGTGTCATACCAAGTTATGAATAGAGTAATGCAAGGAAACATTCCAATGACATGCTACAAACTATTAGCAAGCTGGGACTAATCATATGAAAGCAAGAACTACTAAGCATCCATAAATAACATACACCCTACATGAACAGGCTAAGCATGCCCACAATGATGAGTATATGTACAAAAATTAAAACACATAGAGTTCGTTACTAGCCTCTTACCACACCTCAAGTTGTCATTAATCCTCATTATTGCCCTTCACTTGTGTGGCTTGAATAATAATATGAAACCAAATCCCACTGACGACTGCTAAACCCTGCAACAAACTCACAAAACCAAAGAAGAAGAACAAATATTTTTGGTGTTTTCAATTTTTAAAAACAAGAACCAAAAAGGAAGAACAAGAAAAGCAGAATCTTTTTGGGTTTTCCGAATAGGTCAAACAAAGCAAAAAGGGAAAAACAAACCAAAGCAAAAGGAAAAGAAGCAAACCAAAGAAAAACAACAGAAATATTTTTGGTCTTTTTGTCTTTTAGAAAGCAAAAGCAAAGAAAGAACGAAAACTAAAAAGAGAACGAAACATGAATATACAAAGTACCAACGCAAAATGATATGGAGATGAGTGTGGTGTCGGTGTACCTCCCCCAAACTTAGGCTTTTGGCCTAAGTGGGTGTCAATCCCAAGCTGGCTAGGATGAAGTGTCACCGTGGTATGACGAGGAGGTACCCTCGTCCTGGTGAGAGCTCAAGTACGTCCCTCCGTTGTGCGCAGAGTAATCGTAGGAGGGCACATCCTCCTGGTGCTTCTCGTGGAAACCCAATAAGCGGAGTTGCTTGTCCACCTCCTCCTTGGAGCGCGACCACAGTCTCCTTTGAACACTAAACAAAGTAGATTGCGACAAAGGGATCTCCCTCTCATCCCCGTCAGTAAACAACATCCTATATACTAGATCGTCCAAATCAGAATCAGCAGTGACAAAGTGATGAGTTTTCATAGCAACAAGGTCAAGCCTTTGTGGTGCCAATATAGTATCATTGGGGTCTACTGAAAGCCCTAATGCATTGACCATACGTGAGGCAATGATGCCCCCATAGATAGGCCCCCTAGCAGCTAGGCGGTGAGCAATAAGAGAGCCAAGGTTGTACCGAGTGTCATTGTTAAGCGCAGCAGCAAGGAAGGCTAAATGATAGTTGGAGATATTACTCGTATTCTCCCTACCAAGAACGCTAGTAGCAAGACAATATGCAAAGTATCTAAGAGCAGGGAGTTGGATGTTTCTTATCTTTCCGCGTTGAGCCATGCGGTCATCATCATTGGTCACCCCTCGGTAAAGCTCCAGCAAATCAGCGGGTCGCCCTTGAATCTTCTTCACGGTCCCTGTCATACTCACACCTACAATACTGCAAAATCTTTCCAATGGCATGGTAAAGGGAAGATTATAAATTTTGAAAGAGACAGTCGACTGATAGGGTGTGTTAGTAAAAACACAAAGCTCTCAACAAAAGTCTTGGTGAGCATAGCGTATTGCTCACTCTCATCTTGCATGTATGAGGTCAAACCAACCCTCCGAATCAGTAGCAAGAAATCATCAAGAATCCCTCCAGCTTGTAAGAAAGTAAAACAAGGAAAAGTGGATGGGTGAGCATGCCCATCATCTCCTTCATTACCAATGCGAGGTGCAATGAGTTCTTCGTTGTATGATGGCCTGAACTGAGAGACTGATCTTGAGGGCCTTGACCTCCTAGGTGCATACCTCTCGAATATCTCTCCAAAGGTATGGTTGTTCATGCTTGATATTCTGAAATTTAAACACCTATTAAACAAGTGATTGCAAAGTGAATATAATGAAGGGCACTACTCATAGGGACTTGTAAGAGGCCTAAACATGCATCAAAACTATATCTCTAAGCATCAAACAAGCTTACAAGCTCTCATAACCTGTCACCTACAGTAGCAAAATACTCAAGATATAAACCACTAAACACAAATCTACTTGTACAAGTGGAGGAGTCACATACCGGAGAACAAATGCTCCAAATTTCAGCAGCAAAGATGGGCTGAGCAAGGATATCGAAAAATCAAGGGCAAGCACAGCAAGAACGCGATTTTGAGCAATGAACTGGAGTTTACTCGGGAGAGAGAAGAAAGTGGCAAGTGAGAGAGTAAGTGGAGGGCCAGGGGTGGCCCACAACATGGCATGGCGCCACCCTGGGCAGGCCACGCCACCAGGTGGTGAGCCTGCCTGGTGGGCCCCACTGGGTCACTCCAGGTACTCCTCTGCCCCTTTTCACGTAAAAATTTAATGTGAATTTTCTGGAATTTTTCGAGACACTTTATTTTTGGGCATTTTGCAGGCATAGATGAATGATTTTTCTAACAGAAAAAGATTTTTTTGGAAAAGATGCAATGACCAAACAAGGCTAGAACTACAGAAGTTCTAAGACACTCTAACATGCAAGCAATTAACAACAGAAAAGAAAACTAAACGAAAGCAAAAACTAAAATGGATAGAATAAAAGTAAGCGGAGATAATCACGGTGAAAACATTGTTTTGTTCAATGAAATCCTTTTGTTAACAAGGTTGATCAGGTCTTGTTACCAAAACAATTTTATATGAAACAAAACTTTGTATTCCACTAGTGATTATGTTACCTCAACTTTGATAGCAATGGTCCCAATCATAATTGTTTCAAATCTTTCTCTTGGTATGGGACAATATATTTCTCCAACTTGAATGCCCTCAACATGTTCAATTGAATTTAAACCATAAGTCCTATCAATCTTCTTGGGGAAATAGACAGTATGTTCCTTGTCATTAACATTGAAAGTCACCTTTCCTTGATTACAATTAATAACAGCTCCTGCAGTATTAAGAAAAGGTCTCCTAAGAATAATAAACATATTATCATCTTTAGGCATTTCAAGCACAACAAAATCAGTTAATATCAAGCAATTATGAGCCACTTGAATAGGTACATCCTCACATATACCAATAGGAATAGTGGTAGATTTATCAGCCATTTGCAAAGATATATCGGTTGGTATTAATTTTTCAAGTTGAAGTCTCTTGTAGAGAGAGAAAGGCATAACACTAACTCCAGCTCCCAAATCACACAAAGCAGTTCTAACATAACTATTCTTAATAGAGCAAGGGATAGTTGGAATCCCTGGGTCTCCAAGTTTCTTAGGAACCTTACCATTAAAGGAGTAATTGGCAAGCAAAGTAGAAATTTCTTCATTAGGGATCTTACTTTTATTCGAGACAATATCCTTCATATACTTTGAGTAAGGAGGCAATTTAATAGCATCAGTCAAAGGAATTTGCAAGAATAAAGGTTTCATCCACTCACAAAACTTATTATAGTGTTCATCTTCATTTGACTTGTGTTTCTTATCAGGGAAAGGCATAGGTTTTTGGACCCAAGGCTCTCTTTCACTACCATGTTTCTTAGCAATAAAATCTTCTTTAGTGTATTTAGTACTCTTAGTGTGCTTGTCAGGTTCTTCTTCAACTTTTTCTTCATTAGGAACATCATTTTCTTCATTACCACTTTCGGTTTCAGCATCAGAGATAGATATACTATTAGGATCTTTAGCAGGTTCAGAGGGTTCTACAATAGTTTTATGTTTATTTTTTCTTTTCTTATGAGTAGAACCACTATTTTCAGCTTGTTGAGAATCCTGCTCGATTCTTTTAGGATGCCCCTCAGGGTATAGAGGATCCTGGGTAGCAGCACCACTTCTTGTTCTAATTTCATAAGCATGTTTTTCTTTAGCAGCATTAACTAGCAAGTCTTTTTGTCACTTAATAAGTTGATCTATTTGAGTTTGAACCATTTGAAAGTGTTTAACAATCATTAGAGGTTCTTTCCACAATATCTTTTAACTCAACAATAGCTCTAGTGTTTTCCATTAGATGATTTTGCACCCTTTTATTAAAATTATCTTTTTTAACAATAAAAATATCAAATTCTTCTAAGCATTGTTCAGGAGGTTTAGAGTAAGGGATATCACCTTCATCAAAGTGTTGGAGAGAGTGTACCTCAATAGTGGATGAGTAGGGAATAGGCTTACATAATTCTTCTATAGGAGGTAAATTCTTGACATCTGCAGCTTTAATTCCCTTCTCCTTAAGACATTTCTTAGCTTCCTTCATCACTTCATCATTTAATTCAATAACTCCCCTCTTCTTTGATGTTGGAACAGGCACTGGAATAATTGGTTCAGGTATAATTATTTTAGGTATAGCTGGTTCAGGAGGAGTCCAGTCTTCATATTTTTTTGCTTATTTTAGCCATTAATTCCTCAGCTTCCTTAGGAGTCCTATTCCTGAAAACATAATCAGCACAACTATCTAGGTATGTCCTAGATTCTTCAGTTAATCCATTATAAAATATATCAAGAAGCTCATTCTTAGGTAATGGACTTCCAGCCTGTGCGTGAATCAAAGCACAAAACCTTGCCCATGATTCAGGCAATATCTCCTTTTCTCCCTGTTTAAAATCAAAAAGTTCCTACAACATAGCATGTCTAGCACTAGGAGGAAAATATTTCTGCAGGAAAGTACTAATCAAGCAATCAGGGCTATCAATAGATCTAGGAGGTAAATTACTAAACCAAGTTTTAGCTTCTCCTTTCAGTGAAAAGGGGAAAATCTTAGCAACAAAGTAAGTACGCATCTTAATATCATCAGAAAACAAGCCACTCATGGTAGAAAGCTCATTTATATGTGCTACCGCACTTTCATTCTTAGTCCCACAAAAAGGTTCTTTCTCAACAATAGCTATGTAAGATAGATCAAGAGAGAAATCATAATCTTTATCTTTGATGTTTATGGGAGAAGTAGCAAACTTAGCAATAGGAGACAATTTGGGTCTAATAGTACGCCTCTCAAGGAGACTCTTAGCAGCGCTCCTATCATGGGTGTTTTTACATTTCTTAATAAATTCATCGGTCATCTCAACATAACCGTCTTCAATATCATAGCTCTCACTGGACTCAGGTGAACTAACAGGTGTAGTAGTGTCTTCATTAGGAGTTTCAGTATTTCCAGCTATAGTTCTAGCAATCGTAGCATCTAGGAAAGGACCTAATGAACCACTATTATCAAGCACAGTGGAAGTAGCATCATAATCATCAGAAGTTTCAGATTCAGTAGTAGTAGCAATGTGTGTAGCATGTGTGTGTGGTGGTGTAACGAGCTTACTCATAACAGATGGTGAATCAAGAGCAACAGAGGTGTTCAGAACCGTACCTCTTCTTGTAGTGGATGGTAAAATAGGAACCTTGCCATCACGAGACTTACCCATAATGGATGGATAACAGCAAACAATAGAGAATCCAAGTGAACTTAATAAATAAAGCTATGCTCCCCGGCAACAGCGCCAGAAAATAGTCTTGATGACCCACAAGTATAGGGGGTGTATCGCAGTATTTTCGAGGGAAGTGAAACCCAATTTATTGATTCGACACAAGGGGATCCAAAGAATATTTATAAGCCTTAACAACTGAGTTGTCAATTCAACTGCACCTGCAAACAATCTTGCTCACAGCAGTTTATTAGTAGCAACAGTTTTGTAGTAGCAATAGTAAAGTGACAGCAGTAGTAAAGTAAAGACAGTAGTAACAATAGTAGTAAACAGTAGGATTCGAGTGCAGTATTTATAGGGATGGATGGATGGGTGTTGCATGGACAAGACAATTCACATAGCAATCACAACATAGGGCAATTGCAGATAAATAAGATAAAGCATCCAAGTACTAGATAATCCTAGGCATGTGTTCCATATATAGTCATACGTGCTCGCAATGAGAACTTGCACAACATCTTTTGTCTTGTCAGCCCGTTTGCAGCGGGGCCTCAAGGGAACTACTGACAATTAAGGTGCTCCTTTTAATAGAGCACCGGAGCAAAGAATTAACACTCCATGAACACATGTGATCCTCACATCAAAGCCATTCCCTCCGGTTATCCTGATTTCTGTCACTTCGGGGCCATTGGTTCTGGACAACAACATGTGTATACAACTTGCAGGTAAAACCAAAAATAATACTATCATAATGAATCAATAACATGTTCAGATCTGAAATCATGGCACTGGGGCCCTAGTGACAAGCATTAAGCATAACAAGTCGCAACAAAGTCATAAAGCACTAATAGAAGATATTAGGCACCATGCCCTAACAATCTGATGCCATTACATGAACGATCTCATCCAATCCCTACCATCCCCATAGCCTACAGCGGGGGATTACTCACTCATAGATGGGGGAAACATGGATGGTCAATGGAGAAGCGATGGTGATGATGATGGCGATTGATATGGGGTGGCCCGATCTTCTCAGTAAGCGGATGGCGGTGATGATGGTGGATGATAGATAACTAGCCTGTAGCGATGAACTCTCCCACTCGATCCCTGATGCCAATGCAACAGCTCTCGAACCTTGTAGGATATCCACAACACCATGCTCTTGCCCATGTAGCCGTGACCACGAACGGTAGTATGTAATCTACTAATTCCCAATGGAACAACAGATCACACTCAATTATAGTTGTAGAATTTGAACACAGGGTAATTTTAGAGGTTCTATGAAAGAATCAACTCCAAAATATTTTAACATGGTCTAACCCTAACATGTGACGGCTACGGAGGTTTATATGAGGGCTGGGGCGTCCTCCTCTCTAAACGGGCCTAAAAACAGCCATATCTTGGCCCAATTTGACTCGGTTCGACTCAAACTGATACATACCGACCCATATATGGGTTCGGTCTTATTGGCACGCAGTCTAAACGTCGTGGAACACCTCAAACATGTAATTCTTGGTGCGCCATCTCTCTCTCTTGCTCATACGTGATTTCCTCATTGCCTCCTAGCGCGCATGCCTCCCGCTCCTCCCTGGCGCACTTGTTGATATTGAAAATCAGCGCTTATCCTTCTTGCTACAACTCTCCTCCTCCTCCTCGTGCAACGCTTGTGTTATCAATAAACCTGATCATACAAAGATGCATAGACTTAGGTAGTATAAAGTTCTCATTAAGTAAAACATCAGGTTCAATTAGGAATGAATTCACCTGATAGTCATTATTGATTTGACTCAATATTTCCTTCCGTTCAGAAATGAATCATCATAATCCCTGTATATATCCTCATCATCCTCCCTTTCTTCATGAAAAGCCGTCCTCGGCTTTAGGTAAGCTGAAAGTGGGAGAAACAAAAAGAAAAACGTGTACGCAAAGTATATGTATATATAACATGTTGTATTATTGTTGTTCACATGAAAATAATGTCCAGTATACATCAAGCAACTTAAATTGCAGGTATAAGTGAAGTACAAAGAATCATGATCATGGTGAAAAACAACTAAATAGATAGTCTTGTTCTTCAATATTAAATTGAGTTTTCGCAAAGAAGATCTATGATCAAATTTGTGCACAAGATCGAACCAATTTAATATGTGTGAAAACCAAATTGATTCATGCCATGCTAAACTGTGCTACTTTGATAATTATGAACATGATCATGTTGTCTAGTAAGTAAGATGCAACTTAATTTGCAAATATAAGTGAAGTATAAAGCATTAGCACAACTAGACAACGAATTTTGGGACAAACACAACGAATATGAAAACTTGGGTTCTATTCTAGCAAGATTAAAACAATCCAACATAGGTAAAATTACTTGTGTTGGTTGCAATATGTCAACTAGACCAGAACGTATTTCCATAATATCTCGAACATGAACTATTGTCCCATAGCAAACATTTTGTGACACATTGCATATATACCTGAAAATAGCATGTTTCAGTTCAGCGATTCTATCACAAGTAATGTATATGTGATCCACAAGAAAATTTTCATGCATCTATATTCACCAATCAGATTGAAAGTGAAACAAGGAGAATATGTGCTAGAATTTAGAAATGAAATTTCAGAAATCTTATCCACAGCACTACTCATATTCATAGGTTCATTTAGCATGATGGAATACACTATATCAGTAGGAGGTATTCGAGCAAGTATTTCCTTATGTGTAATTAGTACCACATGATCAAAATTTGAATTTGGTAAACTATCACATGGTGTTGTAACATTAGTGCAAGGCAAGTCACAAGGAGGCTTCAGTAGAGGAAAGGACTCACAATATGTCGCACATGTTGGCTGAAGCTCCAAATCAGTACCAATGTCATCAACAATCTTCTCAGTTGTAGTAGGTACTAAAACATCCTCCGCAAGTGACAATGCACAGTCCGACGATGCAGGTTATAAAATAGATTGCTCCCTTTCTTCAAAAGCAACCTACATAGCACAAGGAACAATACCAGGAGTAGAGATGATTACATTAGTAGAAATATCCTCACATGTATTAGCATCTACTGCACTGATGTTTTCTTTTTCTCTCATACTCTTAGAATGGATGCTCTCAACCTCACATTTAGTGGAATCACACAACTCACTTTTGATAACACTCTCACTCAGCTTGGCTATGTGGCTCTCATTCTCACATGGGTTGTAATGCACACCGTGTTCAAGATGACAAATAATAGAATTGTCACCATTCATCATGACCTTGTACTTAGCAGACAAACTGAACTCTTTTGTCCTCTCCATGCGAAGAAGATGATACTCATGAAATTTGTCGGCCGAAATCATAAGCATAACACGCCTCTTCATGTTCCATTTGAAAGAAATCCTTCCAACAACAGGACATATTTGAGCGTCAAACCTTCAGCCCCAAGGTTCTCCCAATAGTATGTGACAAGAATCAAGTGGTATAGGAGATACATCATAGCGCACAATCTCAGTATGCTCTTTAAAAGTCATAGGAACATCAGCGGTGTGTGAAATCAGCAATGTGCCATATGATGAATGCAATAGATATGGCACCGCACGAGCACTTGTGGGTAGCTGCAGCTTTTGTACAACTTCAACCCTGACCAAATTAAGAGTAGAGTTGCTATCAATGGTAATGGAAGAACATTGCTCACCAATCATCACACTATGGTGGAAAAGACCATCACCATAAAAAATACCGCGTTCTTCCTTCCAAAAAGTTCCACTACAGCGCCAATTGTCGAAGAATTTGTAACTGTAGGTCTCCACATTATTTGTAACATCACCTGCCTCCATTTTCTGCATCACATCAACACTACTAGAAGACATGATTAGTACATTAGTGCACAAATCAAAATCAGTATGGTGGAATCTCTCACAACTCACTCACAACTGATAAGAAAGGAGATCTTACCGTTCCAAAGTAAATAGAGATGCTTTACCAAACAAAATCAAAGACTGATGCACTGATGTGATGAAGTGAATACCAAAGGTATAGAGAATGATCGCAGGACACACAGGTTATTTATGGTGGAGCTGTAGGTATGGTATCCTAACTACACTACAAACAAGTCCTAGTGCTGATCGTATGACAAAGACCCACGGAAACACACACGATGGAGATAAAAGGGGCAATTGCAACTATGAAAATGAGCTCAATAAAGTGAGGTATGTCGGAGAAACGCTCGTGTTGCAATGCACAAGGAGAGACGCTAGCAATGTCTCAACGAAACGGGCACAAGATTGCTAAACTGAGCAGCCCGCGGAGCACTAAGCACGCTAGTCTCGTAAAATAGTTTTAGACACAAATAAAGGTTTACTAAGGCTCACAAGGATAGATACGCTATGTGGACTCAGTAAAAAAATAAACAAAAAAAAGAAAAAAATTGACCTGAGAATTGGTCTCTGCCACGGCATAAAAAAGGCCCGAAATCCTGCCACAGCAGGAAAAAAAAATCTTGTACGATGACAGACTTGTCTATGGTCTGCCGTGAGTCCGTTTTTTTCTCTCTGAGCGCTTCACGTATGGGAGCAGACCTCGCTGTGGTTTAGCGATCGCAGTTGTTTTTTTTTTCAAATGTACGCACACGTACAGGTGGGAGTTAGGATCGATCCCTGGAACGACGGATTTTTTTTTATGTACGTGGAACGGACTCTTGCACCTACTCTGGTCGGTATATTTTTTTTCTTTAGCACAACGGATCTACAATTCCCGAAAACAACTACAAAATAGATCTAGTAGATCTAAAACTTAAGAACACGATGAACAGTCTCAAGAACTCGAGAAACAGTCTAGAAACAGTCTAGGGAATCCGACGATGTAACAAAAATAAACAAAAACTAGACAAAACTATGACTCAGATTTAGAAAAAAGGCTACACAAAAAGATTACGATCGGCAACTAGAACTCACGAATAGTGTTATCTAGGCTATGGCAATGAACTATGAACCCTAATATTTTTGTGTGGCTTTTTCTATATAGGACAAAAACAACTAATCTATGAATGGATTTGTGGATGCTTACCGAGGCAACACTGGAAATCTGATACCAAGATGATATGGGTGGCCCGATCTTCTTAGTAAGCGGATGGCGGTGATGATGGTGGATGATAGATAACTAGCATGTAGCTATGAACTCTTCCGCTCGATCCCTGATGCCAATGCAACAGCTATCGAACCTTGTAGGATATTCACAACACCACACTCTGCGCACGCAACCGTGACCACGAACGGTAGTATGCAATCTACTAATTTCCAATGGAACAACATATCACACTCAATTATAGTTGTAGAATTCGAACACGGGGTAATTTAGAGGTTCTATGAAAGAATCAACTCCAAAATATTTTAACATGGTCTAACCCTAACTTGTGACGGCTACGGAGGTTTATATGAGGCCCGGGGCATCCTCCCCTCTAAACGGGCCTAAAAACAGCCATATCTTGGCCCAAACTGACTCGGTTCGACTCAAACTGATACATACCGACCCATATATGGGTTCGGCCTTATTGGCACGCAGTCCAAACATCATGGAACACCCCAAACATGTAATTCTTGGTGTGCCATCTATCTCTCTCTTGCTGATACGTGATTTCCTCATTGCCTCCTAGCTCGCATGCCTCTCGCTCCTCCCTCGCGCACTTGTTGATATTGGAAATCAGCGCTTATCCTTCTTGCTGTAACTCTCCTCCTCCTCATGCAACCTAGTGTTATCAATAAACCTGATCATATAAAGATGCATAGACTTAGGTAGTATAAAGTTCTCATTAAGTAAAACATCAGGTTCAATTAGGAATGAATTCACCTGATAGTCAATATTGATTTGACCCAATATTTCCTTCCAGTTCAGGCAGTCAGAATCATCATAATGCATGTATATATCCTCATCAGCGATGATCTCCTCCAATTCCCCGTCCCGGCAGGGTGCCAGAACGGAGTTTCTGGTGCTGTTTCGTGAAATCTAGGGGTGGCGGCGGAGCGGAACTCCTTCTAGAAAAACGTCGACCCCTCCCCCTGAGTTTTTAGGTTAGAAGACATCTTATAGGCGAAGAGGGAGACCAAGGGGGTGTCTGGGGTGGCCAGACCACCCCCTGGGTGGCTTGGGCTAGCCCGCACGGCCAGGTGGTGTGGCCTGGGCCTAGCCCCCCTCCGTCTCGTATTCTGGCTCCGGGAGTCTTCTGGTGAAATAGTATTTTTGGCATATTTTCCGGGATTTTTCCTGATAGTTGATTTTCTGCACAAAAACTAGACACCAAGGCAATTCTGCTGAAAACAGCGTCAGACCGTGTTAGTTGCATCTAAATCACACAAGTTTAGAGGAGAAACAATAGCAAAAGTGTTCGGAAAAGTAGATACGTTTTGGACGTATCAGTGTGTCACCCTACGGTTCGTGAATAATGCAGACATGATCAAGACCCCTCTCAGATCAATAATCAGAAGCGGGACCTGGAGATCCATGCTCACTCCCACACATTCAACGATTACTTTTGTGATTGCGAGAACCTTTAACGCTAGTAACTAAATCCCTTTGTCTCGTGATATATTACATGTCCAAGATTCGATCATCGATATCTCCATACCTAGTTTGATCTCGTTGCCGACATGCACTCTTTTCTCATTCCCGTGATATAACATTCTAGTGATCTCATCACTTGCTTGCAAGCTAACCAATGTGATATCACCGAGAGGGCCCAGAGTATATCTATCCGTCATCGAGATGGACAAATCCCACTCTTGATCCATGAACCTCTACATAACACCGTCGTAGCACTGGACCCACCTTTATAGTCACCCTTTTACGGTGTGACGTTTGATGTTATCAAGATACTCTTCCGGTGTTAGTGATTAACATGATCTCATGGTCTAAGGACTAGGATTACTTCGTATGATGTTATAGCAATATAAACACAATGACTTTTATCGTAATTATATACTTCGGATGAATGTTCATCACATCATTTCACAAATGTTGTGACCTCGTTATTAACAACATCCAATGTCCATGATCAGGAAACCTTGATCATCTTGTCAATCAATGAGCTAGTTTATAAGAGAGGCATAACTAGGAACTTTGTATTTGTTTATTAAACACACATGTATTAACGTTTTCGTATTAATACAATTATAGCGTGCAAAATAAACATTTATCATAAACAAGGAATAAGATAATAACCACTTTATTATTGTCTCTCGGGCATATTCCCTTCAATCTGTGGTTTGGAGATCTTTCCAATAAAAACCTATGCTTAGCTTCATTCTAGTTAAGTTAGGCTTACTTTACTTTCGAGGCTTTCTTATCCCTACTAGTTGCGGACTTGGTATCATCTTTATCTTTCCTCTCCCCCTTAAGTCCTTCTAATTATCTCCAACGTCCTTGAATTTCAACCATTGGACTCTCTGGTTGGTACATTACTCTATATATGCCTCTATAAGACTTCACGAAGGAAATCAACAGTATACTCACACAATTGCGGATATTTGTAACGAATTCTTATGAACCACTTGAAAGGGCATTTCCTATCCTAAGTGATTTTGATGTTTGTTGAAAACACATGTGTCGTTCTAATCGTTTGGTAAGTGTGTCTCAGGTTTTTAACGAAGGAAAAGGCATTCGGTTTCCCTCTCAAAAGTTCTCCTCAAGATATAGTTTTCTAGGGCCTTTTTGCTTGAGTCATAGGAACACCGTACTATCTAGAGGGGGTACGCGTTGGAAAGTTTGGGTGGAATCCTCTCTGTTTTGCAAAACCTCAAGCCTTCCCTTTGGTGGAGGTCTCAGGAGGTGTTTGCCCCTGTGGCGGTGGATGTTGCCTCTGTGCAGTCCGGTAGTACTGGGTTTCCCAACCGGTACTACCGCTCTGTAACCGGTAGTACCGCTTTGCGGTAACGCAAGAGTCTAAGCCATTTGGTGAGCTACGTCTCCCCTCTGTTCTCCCCGATACCACCAGGTACCACTTGCTCCCAGCCTTGTGCCACCGCCTGTTAAACAATCTTGCTTAGTTTGGTAGCACGCCTCGAGCCACTCCTACCGTGGGGTGCCAGACCGTCCCAGAGAAACGTTGTCATCTGGTACTACCGCTCTTGGTACCGGTACTACCGGTTGGCATTGGCTGCAATGGGCAGATTCCTCTTGAGGGTATAAATAGAGCCTTCTTCTGCAATAAGAAGTTTGACTCTTTTATCTCTCTCATCCATTGTTCTTGAGCTTCATTTCTACTAGATATCCCTCCCTAGCCCTCCAATCTCCTTGATACTTTGAGGCTTGGTGGAGGAGGTCTACATCTAGGTTTTCACCAAAGCAAAGTTGATTCCCCCATGTTTTCCTTTGTGGATCGTGTTACTCTTGGGTTCTTTGAACCCTAGACAGAAGAGGTCGATATCGGAGCTCAAGCATTTGTTATAAAGCTTCGGATTGTGTTGGGAGACTCCGAGTGTGGTGGAGGTCTTCTCAACAAGTTTGTAAAGGTTTCGGTTGCCACCTTCAAGGTCACCGCATAGTGGAACGGGTGCTTGCCGTGAGGTGGGTGCTTGGGAGAATAGGGTGAGGCCTTCTGTGGTGCTGGTGGTCTTAGTACCACCCACCCCTCCAATGGAGATGTACTTCCCCTCAAAAGGAAGGAACTTCGGGAAAACATTTCCGTGTCTACTCTCGGTTACTTCTATCCTTTACCCTTTACTTATTATTACTTGCTTGCTTGTTTGTCCTTTAAGTTCTCTCACCTAGTGCACATCTAGAGAACTTACTTTGTGTTTAGCCTTAATTTGACAAGGAGTTAAAATTTGAGTAGCGCCTATTCACCCCCCCCCCCCTCTAGTTGGTTATACCGATCTTTCACCACTACTCATACCACTACAAGAAAAGTTGGCATTTACAAAGGACGATTTTCGTGGTAGAAGGCCTGCTTTTCGTGGCCAAAAAGTATTTCGTGGCGGATGGCCTTCGTAGTAAAATCCTCGTCACAAATGAATCAACCAAGGTTTTTTTCTGACCATGGCGGATCGCACCCTTCAGCCACGAAAACTTGTTTCGGCGTAGAACTGTTCGCCAGCCGCATTGACTGCTAACGTCATGCAAACTGCCACGTGGCAGTCGCTGTTAGTGGCCGGTTACCATCATTAACGGTCACAGAAACCGTGGCAGAAGCCAGGCCTAGCCAAGGCCTACTAAATACTAACTAGGCCGGCCCATTAGGAGAGCCCAATAAGAAGACAACCCATTACTATTTTGTCCTACACTGCTTGAAATGGGCCCAACAATGTAGCCAGCAGCGGCCCGTGAACTTTTAGGCCTAATACTGTTTTGGACTACAGAAGGCCCATGTTGGTCAAACACTGCGTGGCCCATTAGCAGCATGCGCCAAGTCTCTCATGTACACTTAAGGGCTATGGTCATCCCATCACTGTTATCGCAGCCTGTCGTGGGTCGCCTACTAACGACCCTTCTTTGAGATGGTCCATTACTATTCTGGCCTTTTACTATTCTGGCCGTTAACTTTTCAGGCCCACAAGCAGCCTACTACTGTTCTAGCCTGGTAAATTTCTTGGCCTATTACTGTCCTTGTCTGGAAATTTCTCGGGCCATTACTATTCAAGCTCGTCCCTGTTCTGGCCTTTAACTATTTTGGCCCTTTACTTTTGCGGCCCTTTACTCGGTTGCGGATGAAGGTAATCATCAGGTCCTCGCCAGTTAACCCAACGTCCGTCATCTCAAGGATGCACTTCGCCACAAGATTGACGAAGCCGTTGTTTTTCTTGGGGTCAAGATCCCAATTATTCTTGGTGGGGACACCAAGAGAAAAGGCAGGAAGCCGAATCTTGTCATCCGAAGTATCGTTCTTCACATAGAAGAACATATTCGCCCACCCCTTGCAAGATTCGAGGCCGGTAACCCAAGGAAAGTTAGAGTTCTTTCGAGGTGAGATGGATGCCGCCTGCACTGAGTTAAAGATTTCTCGCCGGGGCGGAGATCTTTGTTAGGGACGACATTGGCCTTGAATTGAAAGAATTTGGACCAAATGTTAACATCCGGCCAGAGGCTGAGGTATCCCTCGATGCCGCAGGCCAATGCGGAGAGAGAGCTAAGAGCATTCGCATGAAGATGATGGGGTTGAAGGCCAAAAGTTTCGAGAAAGTTTTTGAAGAAATCGGTAACGAGGAGGCCGAAGCCGTGCGCAAAGTGAGAAACAAAAATGACGAACTTACCATCCCCGAGGACGGGAGCCTGATCATAACCGGGGAGGCGGCATCTGACCCTAGCGGGAATACAACGTGTGCGTAATAGCTAGTTGATCTCCTTCTGTGTGGCCCTGGATCCATCCCAGGCACCATGCTCTTGGGCGGCGCCGCCCTCCTCTGGTTCCTCCATGGCGACAACTTCCTGAGGCATTTCCAAACCCCAATCCTCAGAAGAGGAGCTCGATGAGTTGGAGAGAGGCTTGGATTGGCGCGGCCCCGTAGCGGCGGTGAGCAGCGGCGCTGCGGTGGAGCGACGAAACATGAAGAACAACAGTGGTAGCACAATCGCTAAGCAAAGAGCAGCGGCTCAAAGAATAAGGAGAGGCGAATGGAGAAAAGTGGCTAAGGCCCTCCCCCGCTCCCTTATTTAACCACGAACAGATCATGGGTAGTGGGATCGATAACTGCTGCTTTCCGCATGGTGCGGGCGTGTATCCCACCAACGAGCGTATCAGAGGTGAGCCACACAAGGGGTTACACAGTGTAGAAGGTCAAGCGGTAGGTCATGGCTCTGCGGTTATCAAAGAGGCACCCCACGATGTGATGGGGTGCAGTAACTTCTGACAATGCGTGGCAGTAACCGCTGCAAAGGCCCTTAAAATGAGGCAATGACAATGATTGTTTGCCACATAAAATACGAGGAGGAGTACACGAGAAGATATGCATCTAAGAGATATACCCCGGATGCAACACTATGACTCGGCCAACGAGATATAACTCGGATAGAGCCAGGGAAGGTCAGAGTGAAAACTAAGTCACCATGAGGTGCTGTCGAGTTAAAAATCAGTATAGGCCGACATATAAGTATGTCGGCAAAACGGATGGTGATCCGAATAAGATTGAACCTGTTGTGGCCTTACCAGCTAAGGCTGACAAGACCGCACCAACTTCAGGGACTAATGTTGGGGGGATGACCCAGGTAGGGCCAAGCCGAGGTAAAAGGACAAGGTCCGCCGAGGCACAAAGCAGGTCAAAGCATAAGCTGGCCGAATCATAGAAGGGCCAGCCAGGTTATGGCCGGGTTACCCTAAGCCAGAAAGCACTAGCAAGACTTGGCCGACATACACGATATGTCGGCACGGGGAATGGACTATTTTCCCTTTGTAGGTACGAACTTGATCGGGTTATCTTTACCAAGGCCGAGTCAGGAGATGGCTTGCCCAAGAAGGAGAAAGCCAGCTTAGGGTCAGCGCTTTTCTCTCTCCTAAGGGAATCTAGGGAGAGACAAGTGCTAGCAACAAGAGTCAGAGAGGCAGAGACAGAACTGATCATCACGGACGTGACAGTCACTGACATCAACAGTCACAACGCGTGGACTCTGTGCCATTGCTTTGCAGAGGCGGGCGACAGGGGAAAGGAGCGTGTTGAGTTACCACTTTGGGACAAACATGTTCCTAGCATATCCGGGTCACGTAAGCCCTAACTGTAACTTGACCACCCCTTTATAAGGTGAGACAGGGCCTCCAAGGAGGGGGTCGGTCGTTGTGGCTAAGGGAAGAACCCCTAGAGTGAGAAGGGAGCTAGAGCACTTCATCTCCTACCTCTCTTCGATACAGCTCAAGGAGCATTCGTATTAGCTCATTGATCATAATATAAGATCTATTGAGGTTCATCGTGTGTTGTGTTGTTTCACCTTTCGTGTGTAGATTTACTACACTATCCCTCTCTGGATACCACTAGTTTACATTTGCCCCATCTTTAGCCTACCCATGCCATCTGCCGTGACACCACCACGACAATATTGCAATGAGATATAGTTTGTAAATAAAGCTAGGAAAGGTAGGTAAATAATGTGAGAAACTAAAGATAAGAAAGATAGAATATGTTCCTAGCTGAACTATATCAGATCTCTCCACTTTTGCCTCGAACAAAGCTCCTAGATCTACAGCCTAATTCCATTAAATAGTTTCAAATGATGTTCAACTTCCTCTTTCACACGTTAAATCATTGGACTTAATGGGTTGACCCTGCATTTACTATGGCCACTCACATGAACTAAGAACGATAGTAATATAACTTGAAACATACCCACACACATAAAAATAGAATGTGCTTGGCGATACTTGAACTGAATGTCTCTAGATGGTAGATACAAATCAAATATAGAAAATACTGATTAGTTGTAAGTCACCGCCATCCAAAAGCTTAATAGTGAAGTCATGACCATTCAAGCATGATGGATATAACTGAACTGAGTTTACTCTTATTTTAACAAGTTAACTATGATGATGGATAATATCATACGTGTAAACAAACAATCAAAGTAAGAAAGGAAACCGGTATGCACGGAAAGTCCTAACTCCTTATCACAATTGTACCTTTAGAATATATGTGTGTTATTTTATACACCATCGAAGGCAGTAAAGCATCTGAACAAACCAATCATAATAATTGCAAGTCATGTGCGAACAATCCAATCCCAGCTATAAAAATAACAATATCAAGTTAGGTTACTTGCGTACACAAATAAATTTAGTTTGAAATTGAAATACATCTATTTGAGTCACGGGTTCTTCCCACCATATGCAAGAAATTTGTAGCACATCGGGTCCTGCATTAGGTAACACCAAGGCATCAATGGGCGCAGCAAGGTCACAGTCGATAATGGACGCAACGATGAGGCAGCAATTAGGGATACTCCCAACAGCCACCACCAAATTGCTCGGCAAAATACGTGTTGCACTTGTCAAATAAACTACATGTAACCACTACAATTTTGTAAGAGATAAATAGGATATTCTCAGGATTGTAAATTAGTTACTAGTAAATTAAGATTTAAGAGTAATTCGGAGTTTACCTTGACTTGGGGAACAATATAATGCTCTTCTTGATCATCCGCGGTTTCGAAAAATCTCACCATGTCAATGTTGCACAAATTGTATGGCAAAACAGTCAGTGTTGCACAACATAATAAATTTCGTATACTCTAACTAATTAAACCATCTCATGTTGATGCATATCAGATAAGAATCCAAAATAACAAACTGTGTATACTCTAACAACATAACAAATTGTTAGTGTTGCACAACAAAAGAGCATGTGGATTACCTAGGATCATGTCAAGAAACTCGGATCGACATCCACGGTAGCCAGGTAATCTGGCTTGTTGATTCTAGTACCTACTTATAAGTTGATACATAGTCCATCAACACATCCCGCATATCATGTCATTTTCACAAGGTAAAAAATGAATTATCTTATAGACAACATAATATAAAAGGGAATTAATAATCTATACATGCAGCCTGCTTGGATTTTCCTCAAACACCTTATATACATAATTTTCCTCAAACACCTTATATACATAATTATAAGAAACTACATGAATTGAAAGAGAGAGGGAAGGATCCAAATCAAGATCATGAGAGGGGCGTGGGGGTGGAGAGATGTGGTGAGAGGAGGATGATCCCAGCCGGCTGCTGCTTGATGTAGAGGGGAGGGGAAGGAGGTTACAGACCACCTCTTCCAAAAGTTGTTGCTCCACCTTCTCGCCATGCCTCCTCTCGCGTAGTATAATGGCGGCTGTCCATGATCCTCAACTCAATATAGAGTGGGCGGGGATGAGGTTCCAGACCACCTCTTTCAACACCTGCTGCTCCACCTTCCTGTACAAACTCCTCTCGCGTAGTACAGTGGCGGGTTCCATGCTCCTCCTGCCCGCATGAACTCAAGGGGCGTGCAGGACGGTAGCGGGTAATCGCCACCCCAGACCAGCGCGGGATTAACCGATGAACCACTACAGGGGAAAACAACAAATCTAATTGATCTGAGTACATGTAAATTTCAAAAGAACTAAATAATTGAGAAGACAATATAGCATGACAACCTGCGGTCTGGAAGAGAGGAGTGAAGTACCTGGAATCAGCGGGGGCATGGAGAGGGAGAGATGAGATAGAGGAAGCTGAAGCCCGCTCGATGTGGAGGAGGAGGCCAGGGGCATGCCGATGGGATGCTCTCCATCGTCCTTCCTCATGAACCAGAGCCAAGCTCCACTCCTTGGGGGCGCCACCATAGACCTGTGTGGCGCTGGAGGCTGAACCCCAGCAATGGTCTGCATCTTTTCCACCTTCTCCCCCAAGTCGAGCTTCGCCTCCTCCATCCATGGAGCCCTACTACCATTCGCTTGTCCCTGCTCGAGCCACGGAGAAGACCACAAGATGGATTGGTGGAGGAGAAAGGGAGTGGAGTCAGAAGAGATTAGGTCTGGACACGGGAGCCGGAGGGGATTGGGGAGTAGAGGAGAAGAGGAGACGAATGCGGCATGGACGCGGCAACTGCGGGGATTGGGAGTCCATCTAGGGTTTGTCCACAACCTGTCCCAATTAAGTCCACTAGTGTGCTCACCCTGCAAATTACCAGGAAAACAAACGTCTCAGACACCGACACGCTGGCCCAAAGTTTCCAGGCGGCAAATGAATGCGGTTGTGGCTGAGGGACAATTAGGTGTGGGTAAATCTATGGGTGTGCAGTGCAAAACAGATAACCATTGTTGACGAGGGCAGAAGGGTCAAACCGCAAATCTACGACCCAGATCCGCCCTGGGAGGGCGGTCAGACGGCTCACATGCGTTGATCGATGTGAGGCCTCCTAGGGGGTGCCCCTATTATATCTTTAGATGGCGGACACGACTAACTTGCAGTGTTTTTCTTCACAGAATTCATTTGCTATATGTGTTTTTCTTCACGGAGTTCGTTTGTTTTGTGTATTTTAAATTTTGAATTTCGGTAATTTATAGTCTTAAATTTATTGTGGACTATGTATTTTGAATAATAATTGAACTTCAAAACATGTTTTACATGAACTATGCGCATCATTTGGTTAAAATGGTCAAAAAAATGAGAAAAATGGTCAAACCGGGCTAGCTGACAACGTTTGAGCGACATTGTTAGCCAATGGTACAAAATACAAGTCTGCAAAATTTAAATGCAAAATACCCTTGTATTTTGGATGCAGCAAAAATGACAAATTTTGAAAAAACGGAGGCCCATTCAAAATTGCACCGTTCACGTCGAGATCTACAATTTCTTTTTTTTCTGAGGTAAGAATACAAAATATTTTCAGATAATTTTCATCATGCGTGTATTATAAATCATTACCTACATCCCTGTATTTTTTTTTGAAATTTTTTGTATCTTTAAATTTGCAATTTTCAAAAAAGGTTCTCAAGGACGAGCTCTAAATCGACGCAGAGAGCCAATTTGGCTCTCGTCCACCATGGTGGATTTTTTTAAAAGTTCAAATTTAAAGATTCAAAAAAATCCAAAGAAAATATAGCGAGGTAGATAATGATTTATAATACGTGTATGCACAAAATCATGTATATTTTGGCCACAGAAAAAATGATAAAAGTTCAGATCTAGGTGTGAACAGTGTGATTTTCGAATGGGCCTCCTTTTTCTTAAAATTTGTCATATTTGTCTTTTGGATTGTTGGCTACACGAATATATATATTTTCTGAATTTTTTTAATACTTTTTGAAAAATTCAAAATCATCCTCCATGGAGTGACGAGCTCTGAAGTGATTTTTCAGGGCACGCGTCTTCTTCCCAAAAATCGGTTAAAAGGACAAAAGATGACAACATGCGAAGAGCCAATGGAGATGCTCTTGGTAGTAAGTAATTAATTGCACCACGTCCAAGGTCAACTTGTGGTTGCCATTTTAAAAGAAGGCCCGTGTCGGTCAAGAAGAGGAGGATCAACCGAGACAAGAGCTAGTTAGCTTAGAAGAAAAGGAATCATCATATCCTTCCCTCCCTAGGAACAACATGTGTAATTAGTCCATCATCCACCATATATATCATAAATGCAGGACGTAGCGTTTCGCACAATGCAATCTGAATCTAGATAAAAAAAACGTGTGTGCTTCTATGTGATTGTGTGTCCTTCACGTTCGCAGTTAGAGCTTGCTATGCATTGCGCCCTGACCAAAACAAAAAGGGAGGGGGGTGCATATCTCGATGTCGAAATCTAGGACACGGCAAAATCAACCATAGCAGCACCGACAATAGGTGTCGTCAATTGGGATGGCGTGAGTTCCACCATAATGACAACGACCTTTGCAAGCTCTATCACGTCGATCTTGAGCTCGCCGCACCTTCCTAGCGCCATTCGCTCCCGCCGCTGTCTCAACCTCGGGTGATCGGAGCTACGCCCACAAGGTGTTCGGTGATTTGCGTGGCCGACGCTGTGAGGTACAAAATTTTCGCAAACAACATTTGCTATATGTATTCTATATAGTTTGTGATTGTAGTTGCTTTGGGGCTTTGTAGAGAATGGCGGACGACCATGCAATGTTTTTCTTCACAGAATTTATTTGCTATATGTGTTTTTCTTCGCGGACTTCGTTTGCTCCATGTATTTTAAATTTCGAATTTTCGTAATTGTAGTCTCAAATTTAGTGTGGACTATGTATTTTGAATAATTATTGAACTTCGAAAACATGTTTTATATGAACTATGTGCATCATTTGATTAATATGGTCAAAAAAGAAAAGAGAAAAAGGGACGAATCGGGATGGCAACGTTTGAGGAACATCGTTACGTGTAGAGACCGAACAAAGGACGGACACACGTCATTCTTCCCCAAATCAGATAAAAGGACAAAAGAAGACAACATGTGAAGAGTCATTGGTTAAGTAAAAGGAAAATGATTCCCCTTCCCGGGGATATCTGTTTTCAATCCCTCGGGTCGTGCATCGCGCCATCGGGGAGCGACAGTTTTTCAGGCCCGATTCTAACCTCATCCTCCCGGAGCACGTCCCGCTGTCGCATCGCCGGAGCACGTCCCGCCGCCGCCTCTCCCCGCCCGCCCGCCGCCAGACGCCGGAGCACACCGCCACACGTTCCTGAGCCGCGTCCCGCCGCGAGCACGCCGCCGCGCACGCCGAACACGTCTCGCCGCACCGCCCGCCGCCCAAAGCACGTCCCGCCACCGCACCCACCGCCCGAAGCACGTCCTGCCGCACCGCCCCTGCAGCTCCCACCGACGTGCCGCCGCCTGTCATGCAGCTCCGCCTGTGTGTCTCGTCATGGTCATGTGGAGCTCCGGGTTGTACATGGGGTTGTGCTGCCGCGCCGGTGGTTGTTCTAGGGGATGCCGGACATGCTAACGATGACGGACGACTTTGCTACATACGGTGTTCGATGCTACTACCACAGTTTAGGTCGTTTGCTACTCTAGTTGGCTGGTGTCGCTTGTGCTATTTTAGCATTTTTTTTGCTATGTATTCGTATATTTTTTGCTACTTTCGTATTATTTTTTTGCTACTACCAATCTCTATGGTTTGATACGAGGTCTCCGGCGGAAGTCTCCGGCGACATCGCCTTTGCTACATTAGAAAAAACATTTTGCTACAAAAGTTTTGTGGTTTTGCTACAATAGCGTAAATTTTTTGCTACGAGGTCTCCGACGACGTTTTTCCGGTGAGGGTCTCCAGCGATATCTCCGGCGAAGTCGATTTTGCTACATTGGAACATTTTTTTTGCTACAAGGTCGTCGGCGAGGTCTCCGGCAAACTCTTCGGCGAGGTCTAGTCTGTATGTTCTTTTTTTGGACCGAACCGTTTTCTGCTACATATAGCAAAAACGGGCCTAGTTGTAGCAAAAGGGATAAAGGGAAAACAAAGATCTAGACCGTTGATTTCGTTTGATCGGACAGCCGGCCCGGGGATGGAAAGATTCCATCCAGGGGACGCGTAGCAGTTTCCTAAGTAAAAATATTGCACCACGTGGTCCACGTCCAAGGTCAACTTGTGGTTGCCTCCAAGATTTATAATCCGTGGGTACTGCCGAAGCTTGTGTATACATATGGGTGATGGTGCCCGGGGATTGCTACAACTTACAAGCTCGTACATAGAATAAAATCACATATCAAGCGAAATCAGAAATGGCCAACGACCAGCGTGTCCGAGTCGTGAACCACAGCATCGTGAAGGCGTCCGGCTCCTTTGTCACATTCGCACCGCGGGTCCTCGCCGTCTCCAACCTTGACCTGCTGCCTGAGAGCATCGCGGTCTCGCTGTTCTGCGCCTACCGCAAGCCCTCCGCCGGCGGCTTTGGCGACGTGGTGGCGTGTTCAAGGCCAAGCTGCCTTACCTGCTCGACCACTTTCTGCCACTGACCGGCCGCATCGTCGTCGATCCACGCTCGGGGCGCCCGGAGGTGCACTGCGACAACCAGGGCGCCGAGCTCGTCGTCGGCGAGGTTGGCGTGGCTCTGGCGAGCATGGACTACGGCAATCTGGGGGCGACGTTGGCGAGGACCGGCATCCCTGTCAAGCACGCCGCCAACGTCGCGCTGTCGGTGCAGCTGGTGTCGTTCGCCTGCGGCGGGTTCGCCGTGGCGTGGGGCAGCAACCACACGCTCGTCGACGGGTACTCTCTGTGCCTGATCGCGAACGCGTGGTCTGAGCTGGCGCGCTCTGGGACGATCGCCGCCGCTCCGAACCACGACCGCTCGGTGTTCCGGCCGCGCGCCCCTCCCTGTTACGACCCCTCGTTCGGCGAGGCTTTCACGCCGTTGGAGAGCAAGCATCTCGTCAATGCTCTCACGTTCGAGAGCTCCATCGTCCAGCGCGTGTACTACGTCGAGGGACGGGATCTCGCCACGCTACGCGCGCAGGCCAGCCGGGATGCGGCCGGCGAGCGCGGCGCGACCCGCCTCGAGGCTATCTCCGCGTACCTTTGGAAGGTCTTTGCCGCCGTCGTGGGCACGTCCGACGAAAGCTGCCGCATGGGCTGGTGGGTGAACGGGCGGCGGCGTCTCACCACGCCGGTGTACAAGGCAGCGATGCGCAACTACGTCGGCTAAAAAGTTACGTACGTCGTGGGTTTATCGATTGCTCTCAGGCCTCGACTCTATGAATTAATATAATAGAAGAATACTGGTACAATAACCGACTCGGTCAGCTACTACCTACAGCACACGGACCCCTATTGGTCCTGGTTTACAACTCGTTTTAACACTCCTCCTCAATCATAACTTAACTTAAGATTGTGTCTAAAAACTTCTAACTGTCTAGTAGAAACAGCTTTCGTAAATCCATCCGCCAATTGATCTCCCGACGGTATAAATCGAATGTCTAGAAGTTTCTGAGCCACCCTCTCACGAACAAAATGATAGTCCACTTCAATATGCTTGGTCCTAGCATGAAAGACTGGATTAGCAGAGAGATACGTAGCTCCAATATTGTCACACCATAAACATGCAGCTCTTGGCTGCGGTACTCCCAATTCTTTTAGCAGAGTCTGTATCCAGATGACTTCTGCAGTAGCATTTGTTAGAGCTTTATACTCAGCTTCTGTACTCGAACGAGACACGGTAGCTTGCTTCCTCGCAGACCATGAAATTAAATTTGATCCTAAAAACACAGCAAAGCCACCTGTAGACCTTCTGTCATCTGTACATCCTGCCCAATCAGCATCAGAGAATGCACTTACAAGAACAGAATCTGACTTGCTAAAACGTAAGCCAACTGAAATAGTCCCTCTCAAATATCTTAATATTCTCTTGACTGCTGTCCAATGAAGTGTAGTAGGAGCATGCAAAAACTGGCAAACCTTATTAACTGAGAAAGCTATATCAGGTCTGGTCAGAGTAAGATACTGGAGGGCTCCAACTATACTCCTGTATCGAGTAGAATCCTCACTACTTAAAGCATCACCACCAGCTATAGAGAACTTCTCAGAAGTTGATAAAGGAGTATCAACTGACTTGCATGTCTTCATATTCACACGAGCAAGCAAGTCTTGTGCATATTTTTCTTGGGCGAGTACTACTCCATCAGAAACTTTCCTCACTTCTATGCCCAAGAAGTAATGCAATTCACCTAGATCTTTCAAGGCAAATGTCAAGCCAAGATCATGAAGCAAAGCATTAACAGCCTGGTCCGAGGACTACAACAATATCATCAACATATATAAGCATATAGATAGATACGCCCCCTTTGTTGTAGAAAAATAATGAGGTATCGGCCTTGGATGCCGAAAAACCAAGACCATGAAGTTTAGAACTCAACCGTGCAAACCAAGCACGAGGAGCCTGTTTTAAGCCATATAAGGCCTTATCAAGCTTGCAAACATGTCCCACACGAGTACGATCCTCATAGCCAGGAGGTTGCCGCATAAAGACCTCTTGTTCCAGAACACCATGCAAAAACGCGTTCTTCACATCTAACTGTCGCATCTTCCAATTTCGAGAAACAGCCAAAGCAAGAACCAGACGAATAGTAGCTGCCTTGACCACAGGACTGAAGGTGTCCTCATAGTCAATTCCGTAACGTTGCTTGAATCCTTTGGCAACCAACCGCGCTTTGTACCGATCAATAGTACCATCAGCTTTCCTCTTGACCTTATACACCCACTTGCAATCAATGATGTTGCGCCCCTGAGTAGCAGGAACAAGATGCCACGTATTATTCCGTATAAGAGCTGAATATTCTTCATCCATAGCTTGTTTCCAACGAGAATCATTAAGTGCTTCTTGCAAATTGTTAGGTTCTCCCGTAGCACAAAAATTACCATAGCGAATACGACCATCTGTAATAATTTTAGGTTGTACAATACCTCGTTGAAGACGAGTAACCGGCCTGGTCAAAACTGGAGCTACCACGTCGACCGGTGCAGAAGATCCCGAAGTCTCATCAGAATCTATACGAGCATGCACATGTGCAGGTACAGGTGCAGAAATTAGCTTGGAAGAAGCATCGCGCGCGGGAGTTTCGCATGCATGCACGGGGCCATCCGTCGCTATCGCGTGCGCAGGAACTACGGGACCCAGCGAGTTTCCTGCAGAGGACGCACGAGACCCAGGAGACGCCGCGTGACTAGCGGGAAAATAGCTTCTCGCGGGTTGGTTGTCTGCTCCAGGTGCGCGATCCGTAGGAAAGCTGGGCGCTGTTCCTAGCGCTGATTCTATCGGCACAGGGGAAACAGCACTGGAATCCTCTCCAAAATTATTATTTGACATAAAATTTTCAGATTCCTGCACAATAGACTCAGCAGGCAGATGATTAGCAGGATTAGCATCAACATTAGCTCCTAAATCATGACCCCCAATCACAGGTAAATAAAGATCAGGAGAAAGAAGAGATATCGCAGTACGTAGTTGTGCACCGGCATTAGGATGGAGATCAGCAAAAGGAAAGACTGACTCATCAAAAACGACATCACGTGAGATATACACACGACCAGTAGAAATATCAAGATATTTGTACCCTTTGTGAAGACTACTATATCCAAGGAAGGCACATTTTTTGAACGAAACTCGAGCTTGCGAGCATTGTAAGGACGGAGATTTGGCCAAACCGCACACCCAAAAATACGTAAAAAAGAATAGTCAGGTTTGGTTTTAAAAAGATGCTCAAGTGGTGATTGGGAAGCAATAACTTTGCTAGGAAGGCGATTAATCAAATAAACCGCCGTGGAAAATGTCTCATCCCAAAATTTGAGAGGCATGGAAGCATGAGCAAGAAGAGATAGGCCAACCTCAACAATGTGCCTATGTTTGTGTTCAGCAGAGCCATTCTGCTGATGAGCATGGGGACATGAAACATGGTGAGAAATTCCAACCTTTTGAAAAAAAGAATTGAGTTTTTGATACTCACCCCCCAATCAGTTTGAAGAGCAAGGATTTTCTTATCAAACTGTCTCTCAACATGATGCTGGAAATCATGGAACCTTTGAAAAACATCAGACTTATTTTTCAACAAATAGATCCAGGTATATTTGCTATAATCATCAATAAAACTAACATAATATTTATTACGACCAACTGAAGGTGGAGCAGGACCCCATACATCAGAGAACACAAGTTCTAAAGGAGCAGAAGATACACTGGAGGACTTAGGATAAGGTAACTTATGACTCTTAGCCTTTTGACAGGCATCACACACTGACCCTTTATTTGAATCACTAAACTGAATATTATTATCTCGAAGAATTTGTTGGACTATGACCGATGAAGGATGTCCTAGGCGCCTATGCCAATGGGAGGAAGATTGGACACCAAAAGCTTGTTTTCCGGATGATGAAGACGAAGGAGGTAGTGGATAGAGGCCACCCACGCATCTACCTTCCAGAATTATGTTCCTCGTGTCCTGATCCTTAAAATAGAAGTGATTAGGCCAATATTCAGCAAAAACATGATTATCTTTTGTAAGTTGATGGGTAGAAAGGAGACTTTTAGTGGCACTAGGTACATGAAGAATATTATTGAGGCGAAGATCGTGATTAGGGGTATGATGTAAGGAGTGACCAATGTGATGTATATCCATACCTGCACCATTAGCATTGTGGACTTGATCTTGACCATGATAATGATCTCTCACGGCCAATTTGTCGAGCTCTCCTGTGATATGATTTGTCGCCCCTGTGTCACTATACCAATTTGTATCTATGCCATAAGAACTTGTTACTGCACCCGCAGATCTTTCAGCCTGGGGTTGATAGTTCTTGTTGAAGCGCTTCCAACATCGGAACGCTGGATGTCCCTCTTTGCCACATATTTGACAGATGACACCAGGAGCTCCACCTCCCGGACCACGTCCACCCCCTCCTTGGCGCTGCTGTCCGCCTTGGGGAAAATAGCCTCCTCCTCCACCATTGTTGTTCTGGGGGTAATAGCCACCCCCACCACTGTAATTTTGTGGACCATTGCCACGGCCACCACCATAGTTTCCACGCCCGCCACGTCCACCGCCTCGCTGTCCAAAGCCACCGCCACCTCCGCGGTTTCCATAGCCTCCACGCGACGCAGCATTAGCGGAGATATCACCGCCAAAGGCTCCATTGTTACCAGGAGCCCTACCTTCCAGACGGGCTTCATAGGGAAGAAACATGGAGTAAAGGTCACTGATTGTGACTTTCGTTGCAGTCTTCAACAACGCTGTGATCGATGCCACGAACCCATCATACTGATCATCTAGACCAGCTAGGATATAGGAGATTATCTGCGAATCATCCAATTTCTGCCCGGCGTTTGCCATCTCATCGGCAAGAGATTTGATCCGGTTGAAATAAGATTTTCCGGACATGTTTTCTTTTTGAGTCTTGGCCAACGCAGTCCGTAGCTGGACGATCCGACTCTGTGACACCGCGGAGAACATCTCCGTCACCGATGCCCATACTTCCGCCGAGCTTTCTAACCCGGAGACTTGAATCAAAACTTCCCTCGTCATGTTCCTGAGGAGGTAACCAAGCACGGCTTGATCTTGTGCGATCCAGCGTGCGTAGGCGGGATTGGGGATCTTCACGTCCTTCCCACTATCATCCTTGGCGGTGAGCTCCACCTCTGGTGCCTTGATTGATCCATCGAGGTAGCCAGCCAACTGCGCGCCTCGGATTGTCGGCATGACCTGAGTTTTCCAGATCATGAAGTTCTCTCCCGTGAGTTTTTCCGAGAGAGATTCGCCAAGCGAACCTCCAGAGGGCACCATGGATGAGGATGAAGAAGCTTCCAGGCTCATGGCGATTTTGTAGAAGCAGCGATGCGATCTGATCTCAGCAGCGACTTGATGCGACGAAGAAGCCGAGCTCTGATACCATAAAAAGTTACGTACGTCGTGGGTTTGTCGATTGCTCTCAAGCCTCGACTCTATGAATTAATATAATAGAAGAATACTGGTACAATGACCGACTCAGCCAGCTACTACGTACAGCACACGGACCCCTATTGGTCCTGGTTTACAACTCGTTTTAACATCGGCAACGTCACGACGCTGGTGGTTGCGGAGGCAGGTGTGGAGGAGGTCCAGCGGCGGCCGCTGGCGGACGTCGCGTCGATGGTGCGGGACTCGATCGAGTCAACGGCCACCGACGAGCACTTCCAGGAGCTGGTGGACTGGGTGGAGGAGCACAGGGATGCCAAGTACGTCGAGACGGCCAGTGTCGGGCTGGGCAGCCCGGTGCTGGCAGTGACCTCGTTCGCGTCCTTCAGTTTCGATACGGACTTCGGCTTCGGGCCCGCCGCCCTGGCGCTGCCCACGGGGGAGAGCTGCGGGAGGCTTTGCAGCGGCTTCCTGCAGATCATCGCCGCCCCGGGAGGCGACGGCTGGATCCTCGACATGTACGTGTGGCCGAGGCTCGCCGCCGCGCTTGACTCCGACGAGCACAGCATGTTCAAGCCTCTCAACGCGGAGTGTCTCGGTCTCAATCAGTATAGCCGGCTCTGATCGCACACACGATTCTCGTCAGAGTGGCACCATCACCCGCGCAAATAAAACTGCTCTATTTTGGAATCTACTTCTGCAGGCTTATATAATTGCTCAACAAATTTCACTTTTCGAGAAGCACAATACTGTTGTTTTTGGACGCTGCCGTTCTCTATACAAGAAATCTACCGGCGTCCCAGCTCCTTCCAAGCAGATCGCGTGCGTCGCTGCAGTTCACGAGGACGGTTTGTCCCCTTGACCGCCCACGATCGTCCGTAAATATGCGCGACGCGGCGGCCGCAGACGAACTTCCTTCCGTCGTCCCGCGCCTTGCCTTGTTCTTCTCTTTTTCCACGGTGCACCAAAAATCAGAGCAGAACTAAAAAACTCCTCATCGATTAGAGGGAGATTGACTCCATTGATTAGAGGGTGATCGACTCTCATCCAAATCCTCTATCATACTATACCATAAAGTCGCGGGTTGCCGCACCCGTTCATCTTAAGAAAAAAAATACTCCCTCCGATCTAAATTAATTAACTCGGATTTGTCTAGATTCGAATGTATTTAGACATATTTTAATACTAGATATATCCGAATCTAGATAAATCGAAGTCAATTAATTTGGATCGGAGGGAGTACAAACAAATTATGACAATATATCATCTGAATCGTTCAAGCTATGGTGTCTCTCAGCAAAAAGAGTACTCCCTCCGTTTTATTTACTTCGCGTTCAAGCTATGGTGTCTCTCGGCAAAAAGAGTATCTTGTTTACAGCATCTCCACTCGCGTTCCCAGAAGGGCATTCCTAGGGCGATTTTAATATCCAGATGGCGAAATTTCACCCAGTCAGGTTCCCATGACGCTGAATTGGTCCGGATTTGGCCCAACTTTTATCCGGCGTTCTCAGGCCAAACCTAGAACGCTGGAAACCGCCTGGGAACGTCGGACGCAGCTAAAAAACGGGTGGGCCATCCCTGTCGGCGACTCAAGGCCGACTTCCCGCCTTTCTTCTCCCCCCTCCCGCGTTTCTTCTCCATACCCTGCCACATCTCCCGCCAATTCCCCGAGCTCCCGCCCACCATGCCGCCCAAGGGTTTCGTGAAACCCCGATCCGTCATCGGCGTGCTAAAGGAGAAGAAGCCCAGGAGGCCGAGGAAGCCGACGCCGAGACCGGATGGCTTCACGGACGCCGAGTGGGTGCAGGAATGCCGACACAGGAAGATCGAAACAGAGAGCCGCAAGGATAGGACGGCGAGGTCTGAGGCTTCGGAGCGTGTGCGCGCATAGCGATGTCACGCCCGGCGCCGATGGCCGCCTCGCAGTACGCCGTGCACTGGGGGAGCTAGCCGAGCGCCGTGTCTCTGGCCGGGTTCTCACCCATCTCGCCGGCCATGTTCCAGGAGAGCCCGGTGAACCCGCGGCAGAGGTTCTCGTCCTCCCCTGAGTTCGACGACGGGTTCAAACCGAACATGCTCTTCCCCTGCCTTGCACCTCGTCCTCCAGCCTTCAACATCGACATCAACGTCCCCTACGCCAACTTTCCGGTGTATGTCTCATCATCGGCCATGCGTCGGGGTCCTCTTCCGTTCACCGGTAGTAGCTCCTCGCCCAACAACTTCGGCAAACAGGACACCCGCAACATGTTCGGCGGAATGGCAGGCGACGCCTACACGTCGGACATGATCGCCTTTAGTTCCACAGCGGCCGACTTCTTCACTGAAGAGCAGTCCTGGGCTGACGTCGAACATGGCCTCGAGTCCCAAGATTTCGGCGAAGAGGACGCCTTGGCCGAGGCCGAGGCTGAGGCCGACGCGGACCAGATGCAAGCCGAAGAGGGCGACTTGGCGGTGACGAAGGGCAAGGGCAAGAAGAAGGCGAGGACGGCAGAGCCCCGCATCAAGTGGACGATGCTTGAGGACCTTTGCCTCGCCGAGGCATGGATGTCGGTGAGCATGGACCCCATCATAGGCGCAAACCAAAACTCGGATAATTACTGGAAGCGTGTGAAGTTGGTGTTTGATGAGCGCAGCCTCATTGACCCGAAGTTCAACAAGATCCACATGGAGCGCGGAAAGAAGGCCATGACCAATCACTGGGGACTCGTGCAGCAGGCGTGCAACAAATGGCATGGCATTCTCGAAGAGATCAGGCGTACACCAGTCAGCGGAGAAAGCATGAATAGCAAGGTAGTTCGCCGACCTCAAGCTTAAAACTATGTCGACTTGATGCCTGTCCTGACACACTTCGCGTTTCTGTGCAGCTCGTCCGTGCGCTCGGCATGTACAGGGACGACACCGGCACAGAGTTCAAGTTCCACCACGTGTTCGACAAGATTCAGAACTGCCCGAAATGGGCGGACACTCGCGTGAGCCTGGCCAAGAACAAGGACGACGTGTACAACCTGGAGGCTCCCCCCAGCTACCGGCGAAGGAAGGCCGGAAATCGGCCAGACGAATGCGAAGATGCTGAAAGCTACAGGACCTCCCACTCCCACCGAACGGCTCCACTCGTCGATCGAGAAGTGCATCGTCGACTCGAAGGTCCATATGCCGTGAAGAGGGAGGAGAAGGCTGAGGAGAGGTGGACGCAGCTGCTACAGAACCAAGACAGGAAGCTCGACCTCCTCAAGGCGAACTTCGCCGCCAAGAAGAGGAACACGGACCTCCAGTTCCTCTTGGGCGGTGAAGACACCTCGGCGATGAGCCCCCAGGTCAATGCCTGCTTCATGGCGCGCCGCACGGCCATTCTCGACGAGGACGTCCCTGCTAACACGCCAAGTCATGCGCATACCATTTCGGCCACCACTCCTTCGCCAAGCTCTGCCTTCACCTCCTCTAATCCGTCGGCTACCCCTGTCCTGACCGAGGATCTCATTCACGTCGCACCTGACACGCCGGAGGAGGCCATCGCCGTCGACGAATGTCGCTGGTCTTCATTGTGTTTTGTAATAAAATGTTTGTCGAACCTTTTTAGGCGTACTTCTGTCGAACACCTTTGGGCGAGATTTCGCCGGCAGGAACAAAAAATATTCAAATGTGTCGCCAATTTTGCGTCGTCTGAGAACCACGCCTAAAAACACGAGTGGAAGAACGGTCATTATCAGGCCGAAAGTTATATTCGTTCGGCGCTAACTAGCGCCAGATTTCGGCCTGGGAACGCCCAACGAGTGAAGGTGCTCTTAAAGAACGGAGCATTTTCAGAGTAGGAATGGAATCGAACACAACAAAATAGGAAGAGCAATGCCTAATTTAACGCTGCAAACAATAAAGTGAAATTCCGGTCCTTCTACCACTGGGATTATCAACCCTCTAATTTAACATCATAGGCAATAAAGTTCAAATTCCGGACAAGGATGTGTCTAATTCAATCGGTGTCAATCCTCGTATACGACAGCTTTAGCATACCAAGAAAAGATTCGAAACGTATCAAAATATCAATACTAAACTATAATCTATAATTTACTTATGGAGTCTGACTTTGTATATGATATTCAAGGGCCAATAAGTGATCAGGAGCTCAACAATTTTAAAAAAGCAACTGTTACATTTCTGATTTGCTTCATGAAAAATGAATCACAAATAATACCGATTAAATTACACATGTGATATGTCAAGAATTGCTGCACAACTCAAACCAACATGATGACTTGATGCGGTCATCAGATTCAACCTTGATGCTGGATCCCTACTATTACCAGTACTTGTACCGTGAGACAGACACAAGCAAGGCATGATGTAATCCTCACATGCAATTTTATTGTCTTGTTATGATTGTGAGGTGCTCAAGTGTACTGGCTAAACAACTCGTATTTTCCGTAATATAGGAAATTCATGGTTACATGGCTAATAAAGAAAGGTTGATGTCTCCTGATAAAAGAAATAGGGATTTTTATCTTCCGTGGACTTTTCCTCACTTTTCTCTTATCTCTTGCCTCAAACCCTCACAACCGCTTGAACGGAGGGTTACCGTCAGGTCAAAGACTTGACCGTTACATGTTGACAGATGGGGCAGCGTCAGGCAGGGTCATCCCTTGAGCGTGACGGGTGGGGTCGGCAAGGTCATCCCTTAACCATTACACGCTGACGAGTGGGGCGTCTTGGAAACACTCTCTTGCTTACCCACAACATTTGGCCATTTTCACTGACGAGTGAGCCACTTTTATTTTCTGATTTATGGTCGGTGTAGCCAATGACAAATGGGGTCATGATATGGGGCCGACGCATCGAATGACAGATGGGGCCGTCATGTGGGGCCATAGAAGCTACTCCTCAAACATTGACAAGTGGGCTCGTGTATGATACGTGTGGTTGGCTCTCTCTAATTACGCATCAGACCACCGCTCCCAGCCCCGAGCATCTCCTACCCCACCAGCGGACACAACAACCATCATCGCCGCCTCCTTGCATCACCGGCTTCGTCCTCCGGTGATGACCGACGGAGGGTGGCGCTGCACCTCAACCATGGCTCTTGCATAGTGTTTCATCCACATGCATTGTATGTCAAGGAACTACCCACCGCAGCCAGGTCTGCTGCAGGCAGATCCGCCACCCACGACGACCAGGATTTGTTCCGACTTCGTAGACCGATGACCAGCCATGCCAATTGCTAGCATTGCTTGGTAAGATCTTTGCTCCTTCCCCTCCCACAATAATCGATGTTGTTCCCATAATTTTCTTGAGATTGTAGGTGAGAATTTGTCCTTAATGTCTGGTCGTAGCGAGTACACCAGCGAGGGAGGGGATTCGATCATGTCGTGGCCATGTTCACCTTCTCCTACCACGGAGGAAGTGCAAGTAGTACGTGTTCATTGTACTACCATTAAATTTGAACTTCCACCATGGCATGACCAAGTGATTTCAATTGGATTTTTGTTGGGATTGTTACAGCTTGCAAGGCAAGCCGATGATCCATGGTATATTGCACCAGGATGAATCCCATTGGTTTAGCCAGAAGATGGATTTAGATGAGATGGTGGCCAATTTAGGTGATAAATTAGCATGTAAAACCCCGTTGATTTGCAAGCTGAAGCATATTGTTGAGGAAGATAATAAAAATTCAGATCTTATTCATAAGGAGAAGTTGATACTTAAGACTGATCTTGTCGTATTTGATCGAGTGGTAGAAGATCTAAAACAGGAGAAAAGTAGATTCATGTGGGAAGTTTCCATTCCTGTCATCCATGTCCTAGTAGTTATGTGGTTGTGACAAAGTGTGGTACATGTGATGACTTATTGAATAGGTAGCTGAGTACTTTAGATAATAGAATTATTATTCAATGGATGGTTGTGAGCTCATGTTCAATGTTTTGCTGCAATTTGGACCCCATTGTATTTGGAGATTGGTTACAATTTCTTAGATCAATGGAGTAGCGTAAATGTAATTTCACAATGTTGATGATACCAAACAAGCCCACTGGATTGGTACAAGTATTTGCATCTATTCAATATAGCAGCTTCAGAAATAATAGAGCGACTACTAGAAGGCATTTAAGTACAAATGCTTGTCCGTCTAATTTCCTCACCTTAATTCTAAACTGGTTATTAATATTATAATTATCAGCAGCTGAATTTGCATATCCTTCTGCTTCAAAAAATATTCATTCGAAGTATTCTTCTGTCGCAATTCTTGATTTGTTGCTTTGTAGGTATCTAATTCACTAACAAGTGTAGCATTTTCTCTCTTCGGTCGATGCACCATCGTGCAAATGAATCAAATGTTGCTTCAAGAACATAGGAACTTCTGGGTCATACCATCTGAAGAATTTGCATCCACCAACCTACGAAATTAAACACAAAGTAGTGTCAAAAATAGCCACTTTGGAATTTCTGTGGCCACAAACATGTTGGAAAATCATAAGAAAGATCACCAGAGATCTTGTGTAGTTAAAATATCTCCTCCTTGGGTTCTCATCCCTCCAAGAAATCCAACAGGAAGCCTTCTATTTGCATCGACATAGAATTGTCAGATCATATTGCAGTGGCCTCTCCCTGTATGCAATCGAAGAGGCGGACGAGTCGTCGTTGCTGCAACACCTATCATTTCCATTGGTAGAGATACCGCTCATACAACTAGACATATCCTATCTCCAACAAAGAAGGAAGCAATTAGATCGTGAGAGAGGATGTTGTGAGCTGTCGCTAGAGCATTTGGGGATTTAACGAATGAGTGGATTACCTACAGGAAGTAGAGTCGGAGGCCTTGAGAGAGGAAGATGCGCATCCACACACATATCTGCACCAACGAACTCTGCTCGGACCACCGCACGTAGATCCGCACCGCAACGCTCTGTTCGAACTGCCGCACATAGATCCACAGCGCCACACGTCATTCGGGGCATCGCATGCAGATCCGCACCATCGCACACTGTCAGCAATGATAGGAGGGGAGGATGATCCGTCGAAGTCGATGCACCGCCATCGGAGGAGGAGGAAGATGCGGACAAACTCGAGGGAGGAAAGGGTAGGTGCAAGAGAAAGAGATATCCCCGCCTCTCCTCTCCGTATAGGCACAAGAATGGGAAGGACACGACTGGCGGGGGTGTGTGAGATCCTAACGCATGGTTTAATAGGATTGATAGGATACTCATACCAACAAGTTGTAACTTGTTTTCTCGAAGCTCATATGAAAAGAACTATGAGGTTAAGCATGCTTGGCCTGGTGCAATTTTAGGATGGATGACCGATCAGAAAGTTGTTCCTAGGTATGCACGAGTGAGGACAAAGTGCGTAGAATAGACAAGTGTTGGTCTGCGAGGCTAGTTTAGAGATTCTAGGAGTGACACCCTCGGGGACTGGTGGACGGGGTGTTACAAGTGGTATCAGAATTGATCCTCGCGATTACATGGGCGTGTGCGGGTCAGTGGAGCATGGCACGTGTGGCTGATACGTCCATTTTGCATCACTATTCTATATCATAATTTACTGTTACTTATGTTATTTCATCTGTTTTTGCATGGTTGATGACTTTTGGAGCATGGACCGTTGCAGTCAGGATTCTGATGGAAAAGGTGCTGTTTGGAGGCAAAATTCACGAAGATCAGAAAATCCCGGAAAATACATGGAAAATCCTATTTTTCTAGAAGACGAAGGAAGCCAGAAAGAGAGGCTGAGATGGGCCACAGGGGGCCCACACCACCCCCTGGCATGGGCTAGCCTAGGTCGCGCCACTAATGACCCACAAGTATAGGGGGTGTATCGCAGTATTTTCAATAAGTAAGAGTGTCAAACCCAACGAGGAGCAGAAGGTGCTGGCTAGTGGTATGGATCAGAAATTCTCTGCAAATACTTAGCAAACGGATTTTTAGGTGTTTTTGATAAAGCAAGTAAACAAAGTACGAGTAAACAAAAAGGCGGGAATAAATGCAGCAAGTGGCCCAATCCTTTATGCAGCAAAGAACAAGCCGGTTGTATTACTTAAGATGACCAAACGTTCTCGAGGACACATGGGAAGACCGTCAAGTGCTTTCGCAACATATAGTTGATTAATCTTCTTTAGCTTGCTAAGTGTTGTGTGGGTGAACCTGTGCTAATGTACCGCCTCATCCAAGACTAATACATACTTGTGATTATACCCCTTGCAAACATCCGTAAGTACAAGAAAGTAATTAAGGTAGAAACCTAACCATAGCTTTAAACTTTAAGACCCTTACATCCCTTGTGCAATGGTTTCCTAACGGGGGTTCAGGTTTCTGTCACTCCGGCAACCCCTACGATTAGTAGCCAAATACACAATGCGTTTCCCTAGGCCCATATGGGTGAAGTGTCATGTAGTCGACGTTCACATGACACCACTAGAAGAAGTACACAACAACTTAAATAACAATCTATTGAATCTTTCTCAACACAACTCCACTACTAACAACAAGACTTCTCCCATGTCCTCAAGAACAAAACGAACTACTCACAAGACATCATATGGATCATGATCAGAGATGGAATAATGATGTATAACAATCTGAACATAAACAATAATTCAATGGTTCACTCAATAGCATCAACTATAAAGAGTAATCAACACCGGGAAAGTTTCCCCTATGAACTAATGCAAGATTCAACGCAATTGTTACAACAATATGGATATGGTGATGAGGGTGATGATGGTGATGATGGTGGTGATGATGATGATGATCCCGATGAAGTCTAGCTTGATGGTGGTGTTGATGGTGACGATCTCCCCTCTCCGGGAAGGAATTCCCTGGCAGAAATCTGTCTGCCGGAGAGATCTTTCTCTCTCGGTGTTTTCCGCCCCACAGAGGCGGCAGAATCTTTCTGTGGTCGCTCCCCTAGTCTTAGGGTTTCGGGAGGTTGATATACGCCAGAGGGGAGAGGCTGGAGTGGGCCAGGGTGGCCACACCACCTCCTGGCGTGGCCTATGGCTGCCCGCGCCAGGGGGTGGTGTGGGCCCCTTGTGGCCCATCTCCACTCCGTCTTTTGGCATCCTTAGTCTTTTGGAAAAATAGGATTTTCCGTATATTTTCCCGGATTTTCTGATCTTCGCAAATTTTTCCTCCAAACAGCACCTTTTCCATCAGAATCCTGACTGCAGCGGTCCATGCTCCAAAAGTCATCAACCATGCAAAAATGGATGAAATAACATAAGTATCACCTCTTAGTATGAAATATATCAATAAATAATAGTGAATTAAGACATAGAATAGTGATGCAAAATGGACGTATCAACTCCCCCCCCCCCATGCTTAGACTTTGCTTGTCCCCAAGCGAAACTGAGCTCAATAAACATGGCCTCAGGTTTATGGAGTGAAGAGTCGATAAAAGAATACGGACAAGAAGCATCACATTCATCAAATACATAGATCATAATAGAAGACAACTCATTATTATATAACTCAACTTGTAATAAGTAAAGGAAACACAATAAAGATACATAAAGTGAATCATAATTGGTAATGGCAAACTTAGCTCTTGATCGAAGAATAGTTGATAACTTGTCGGAGTTCACAAATAACTAGTTTTTCAATGATAGCTTTCAAAGTAGTAAACATCAGGATAAGAGCAATGTGCAAAACAAGGAACATAAGAAACATGAATGAATAAATCAACATATGAATGAATGAAACACGACAACTCAAAATACTTGCTGAGATAGAAGGGAGTAGGTTTACTGACTCAACTACAAAGTAAAAGAAAGGCCCTTCGCAGAGGGAAGCAGGGATTGCAAGTTTCATAAAGAGCTCCCAAAAATTATGATACTTACTAGCTTTCATCTCTCATTGCCCCTATCATAGGCATCTTTAGGTGATTAAGGTTAAAGTGACACAACTAAGAGGATATGCTTGACAAGTTATAAGTTGAAATCTCATGCCCCTTACTTATGAGTACCGATCCTCATGCTACTCAACTTCAGTCACGAGCAAGCTCTTGTCATTGTAAATACATGCGTATCATTGAGAACTGCCAACGGGGTACCCCTTGCACATGACACATGAGCCATCCCATAATCAAAATGATAAGGCAAGCAGACAGTGAGCATCTCAACGACCTTTTTATTTGCTATTTTCATAGGTTTTTATTGAGGATGCTTCATAGAATGCTCACTATAGTTATGCTGCAAGTTTCCACCATGATTAGGCATGGCTTAGGCTAGCGGCCCAGGTGTTTCTCTAACACACATATAAAATCCATGATCTTACAAGTTCCACTTTTATTTCACACCGCCAGGATCCATAAGCAAAAGAACATGATATCAACTAGGTACAGAGTACCAAATGAAGTGTTGAAAGCGGTCCCCATGATACAAGGTTCGGCTAACTTCAACTCACAAAGCGCAAGCATATACGCAACAAAGAAGGACCCAATGGTTCAAGTTTATTAAATGCAAGAAAGTAAAGTGTGCCATCAAGTTCGTGAGAGATTTAATCACTAATTTTCACATAACAAGTTTAATTTGGGAGGTAGATAAAACAAGAATTTACTTGGAATAGCAATAATGCTAATAGGTAGGTATGGTGGACACAAATGGCAAAGGTTTTGGTTTAAAGGAGGTGGATGCACGAGAAGAATACCCTCTCAGTACAGGTTTTTGGCTAGCAAGGCTGGGTAGCAAGTATAAGAGTTGAAGGAAACAACCAAACATACGAGTGATAAAGACAAACATGCAATCTTCCTCGGAAGCACAAAAGATCTTAACTAGAGAATACTAGACTTATGAGCAAATCAAGAAAGAAAGATGATGAAATTATTTTTCTTTAAAGGTACTTTTATCTTTTCATTCAACTCTCAAAAATAGTGTTGCTACTGACCGAGCCGGGTTTGCCAAAACCAACTAAATTAACTCAATGATCCCAAAGTGATACCAATACTAACAACAAGATCAATCATATAACCACGAATTGAAAACTAATATGAGCTATGCAAAAGAGTGAATGATAGAACTTCTCATTAATATTCCATAACGACAACTCACACCAAGGGATACATATCTAACGAGAAAGGGGACATTTCCATAATGCAAACCATCCTACATAATAACTCCTCTATTCATGATATGACTCTACTAAAAAGGTAAAAAGATAGAAGATAGTGATGTGATATCGCGGCACTCCCCCAAGCTTGGAACAAACCAAGGGGATGCCAAACCTGATGACGAATTAATCCTTTGGTGGTGGTAATATTTTCTTAGTTGACGTGAGGAAATCCTCCAGCATCTTGTGAAGCCTATTATTCTCCCATTGAAGCATGTCCACCTTCCTCTGCAGGTCTCGATACTTATCGCAGAACTCCTTAGTGACTCGTAAGGCTTCCATTGATGCAGGGCAAGAGACTAAAGGTACCAGCCTCTGCTTGGGGTCTTGAAGATCCTCCTCCATAGGCTCCTTCCCTTTATCCTTGGCGGACACCATTGTGCTTCTAAGCTTTCAAAGAGTATGTCCTGACAGAAACAGATCAAAACAAAAACACGACGAAAACACGATATATGAACCTTGGGGGATCTGGGGGGGTTATATATTACGAAGTTTCATATCAAAAGGAAGGTACTGGGAGAAAACGAGTCCGAGGCGGAGTCCGGGGTGGACTCACCACCTGGTGGCGCGGCCAGGGGTGGGCCCGCACCACAGGGTGGTGTGAGCCACCCTGGATCCGTTTCCGTCCCTTTTTCGCTTCGTAACTTTCCTTATTGACTAAAAACTGCAAAAATATAGTTGTATTGTAATTTCGCGGAACTTTTCTTACCAGAACTGTTACCTATTTGAAAACAGACTCTGCAGGTCTCTGAATTTGGTATCTAGTAGATTCTTTCAGTGTCACCACTTGAATAAAATCAATATCTTCATCTTCATACACTTATTACTTGAGTCATAAAACCCTTATCTTCCTTATTACACCATTGTCTCCACTTCCTGGAAATTTCTTTCACACAAAACTTCACACAATTCTCATTAGCAACATTAGTATAAGTGAAGTGATAAAACCTTTTGTGTCCAAATTCAACTGAAAACCATCAAAACATAAGATACTGAAGCAACTCCTTCCGAAAACCCAAAAATAATTCAAAAAGGAAATCGAATAAAGAAGCAGATGCAAGAGTGGAAAAATCTGCCAAAACAGACCAGCAGGTAAAGATCAATTTTTTCGAAAATCTTCTGTTGCTCAAATCAAAAAGTGCAAAACTAACAAAAGTTAAATAACAACCTGGGGCAGAAGCAGAAAACATTACAGCTCAATCCGACATACAGAGATCTCTCACGAATTTTTACAGTGAAGCACAAAAAATCTATTTCGGGACAGCAACTTCCCCAAATATTACTTCTCTCTTATTAGAGGTTGATCTTGACACAAAAACCAAACAAAACGGATAAGGAGTGGTTATTACCAAAGTAATAACTTCCAAGACTCAAAGAAACAAAAACAAACTGAAAGCAAAAACAAATTGGGTTGTCTCCCATAAAGCTCTTTTTTTATAGCCTTTAAGATGGGCATGATAATTTTGAAGAAGCTCTCATAGGGATATGAATTAAAGTGAAAGAGAGCATTAAGAAGCAAAAACACACACACACACATAGATGAAATAACATAAGTATCACCTCTTAGTATGAAATATATCAATGAATAATAGTGAATTAAGACATAGAATAGTGATGCAAAATGGACGTGTCAGCCACCAGGTGGTGTGGTCGCCCTGGTCCACCCCTGGCTCTCCTCTCTGGCGTATATTATCCTCCCGAAACCCTAAGACTCGAGGAGGGACCACAGAAAGATTCTGCCTCCTCTACGGGGCGGAAAATACCGAGAGAGAAAGATTTCTCCGGTAGATAGAATTCTGCCAGGGGAATTCCTTCTCGGAGAGGGGAGATCGTTGCCATCAACACCACCATCAAGCTGGACTTCATTGGGATCATCATCATCATCATCATCATCACCACCATCATCTCCACCAGCACCCTCATCACCATCTCCATATCGCTATAACAATTGGGTTGAATCTTGCATAGTTCTTAGGGGAAACTTTCCCGGTGTTGATTACTCTTTGTAGTTGATGCTATTGAGTGAACCATTGAATTATTGTTTATGTTCAGATTGTTATACATCATTATTCCATCTCTGATCATGATCCATATGATGTCTTCTGAGTAGTTCGTTTTATTCTTGAGGACATGGGAGAAGTCATGTTGTTAGTAGTGGAATTGTGTTGAGAAAGATTCAATAGTTTGATATTTAAGTTGTGGTGTACTTCTTCTAGTGGTGTCATGTGAACATCGACTACATGACACTTCACCTATATGGGCCTAGGGGAATGCATTGTGTATTTGGCTACTAATCGTAGGGGTTGCCGGAGTGACAGAAACCTAAACCCCCGTTAGGAAGCCATTGCACAAGGGACGTCAGGGTCTTAGAGTTTAAAGTTGTGGTTAGGTTTCTCCCTTAATTACTTTCTTGTACTTGCGGATGCTTGCAAGGGGTATAATCACAAGTATGTATTAGTCCTAGGAAGGTCGGTACATTAGCACAGGTTCACCCACACAACACTTGGCAAACTAAAGAAGATTAATCAACTATATGGAGCGAAAGCACTTGACGATATTCCCGTGTGTCCTCGAGAACGTTTGGTCATCTTAAGTAATACAACCGGCTTGTTCTTTGCTGAATAAAGGATTGGGCCACTTGCTGCATTTATTCTTATTGTCTTTTATTTACTCGTACTTTATTTACTTGCATTATCAAAAACCCCTAAAAATATGTTTGCTAAGTATTTGCAGAGAATTCCTGATCCATACCACTAGCCAGCACCTTCTGCTCCTCGTTGGGTTCGACACTCTTACTTATCGAAAATACTGCGATACACCCCTTATACTTGTGGGTCATCAAGACTATTTTCTAGCGCCATTGTCGGGGAGTGAAGTGCTATTGGAGTGTGGAACTGGTAAAGGAAACTTCTATTGTGAGTATTGTTTGTTTCTGTTAGTTGCTTTATTTTCATTATGGATAATTCGTTGAGTTTCTTATTTCGTAATGCTACAACCACTGCTAAGGTAGTAGATGAACCACCACCTTCTGAGAATGATACTTTTAAAATACCTACGAGGATTATTGATCGTGTTATGGATAACTACTATGTTGGGGATGGAACTGTCCATCCCGGTGATCATTTGCTCTTTATACACGAATTATGCGGGTTGTTCAAGTGTGCAGGTATTACTACAGATCAAGTTAAGAAGAAGTTATTCTCATTATCATTGAAAGGAAGAGCTGAGGAATGGTATAAGCTGCTAAAGAATGGTCAAGCTCTTGAATGGGGGGAAATAGTACCTCTCTTTTATTCAAAGTTTTATCCTCCTAGTGAGATTCATAAAGATCGGAATCAAATATACAACTTTTGGCCTCTTGATGGAGAGAGTACAGCTCAAGCTTGGGGGAGATTGAAGTTACTAATGCTCAAATGTCCCATTCATGAGCTCCCCATCAATATTATTATCAATAACTTTTATGCAAGGCTTTCTCTTCATGATAAGGATTTATTGGATGCTTCTTGTGCTGGATCATTCACTGGCATGGAAGAAGAAGCTAAATGGGATCTTCTGGACCGTATTCAAGACAATGCTGAAGCATGGGAGAATGACAAAGGAACAAAGTCAGGTATAAATTATGATTATGAATGCATTGAAACTTTGTTGGGAACTAACGACTTTCAAAATATTAAAAATGCTTATGGTCTAGACTCTCAAGCTATTGCAACTTATTTTAAGGCTTTTGCTTCCTACATTGAAGTGCCTAAAAAGAAGTGGAATAAGTATCATGAACCTTATAAAGATATTGCTAAGAGTGTTCCTGTAAGAAATACTGCAGTGTATACTGCCAATCATGTCTTATCTGAACCTTACATTGAGAAAATGCCTTTCCCAGTTAAGATAAAGAAACATTCTATGATAGCTAGTATGGTTAGTGAAAGTATAAATAAAGCTGTTGAACATGATAAACAAATGGATGATGAACCTATAATAGCAAATGTGAAAGACTTTGTCACTAAATATGTACAAGAGAGACACACTATCCTTTGTAAGGATACCTCTAATATTGTTTCACAAAGTAGTATTATAAGAACTAGTATTCCTATGTTTTCTGTTAGAATATGTGATCATTGTTAGGATGGCCCTTGTGATAGTTATATTGTTAAGTTTATGCATGATACTGAAAGTTACTATGAGAGGGAAAAGTGTTCTTATGTATCTCAATAATATCAAGTTTCCTTGTTTTATGCTGAATTTTTTATGTTGCACTTCTTTTACCTTCCTATGCTCGCAGTTTCTGGTTCCAACAACTTGTTTGTTTACAAAATTCCCTTACATAGGAAGTGGGTTAGACTTAAACATGTGTATTTTTGCTTCTTAATTCTCTCTTTCGCTTTAATTCATATTCTTATGTGTGATCTATCATGCCCATCTTAATGGCTATAAAGAAAGAGCTTTTTGGGAGACAACCCAGTTTATTCTTGCTTTCAGTTTGTTTTTGTTTCTTTGAGTCTTGGAAGTTATTACCTCGGTAATAACCTCTCCTTATCCTTTTTATTTGGTTTTTGTGTCAAGATCAACCTCTAATGAGAGAGAAGTAATATTTTGGGAAGTTGCTTTCCTGAAACAGATTTTTGTGCTTCACCGTAAAATTTTGTGAGAGATCTCTGTCTGTCAGATTGAGCTGTAATTTTTTGTGCTTCTGCCCCAGGTTGTTATTTAACTTTTATTAGTTTTTCACTTTTTGATTTGAGTAACATAAGATTTTCGAAAAAAATGATTTTTACCTGCTGGTCTGTTTTGATAGATTTTGCCACTCTTGCATTTGCTTCTTTATTCGATTTCCTTTTTGAATTCTTTTTGGGTTTTCGGAAGGAGTTGCTATAGTAGCTTATGTTTTGATGGTTTTCAGTTGAAATTGGGCTCGAAAGGTTTTATCACTTCACTTATACTAATGTTGCTAATGAGAACTGTGTGAAGTTTTGTGTGAAAGAAATTTCCAGGTTAGTGGAGAAAATGGTGTATTGAGAAAGTGAAAGGTTTCATGACTCAAGCAATAAGTGTATGAAGATGAAGATATTGATGTCATTCAAGTGGTGACTCCGGAAGAATCTACTAAATACCAAATTCAGAGACCTGCAGAGTCCGTTTTCGAATAGGTAATAGTTCTGATAAGAAAAGTTCCGCGAAAGATCTGTCTAGTTATATTTTTGCAGTTTTTAGCGAACAAGGAAAGCTACGAAGCGAAAGAGGGATGGAAACAGAGCCAGGGTGGCTCACACCACCCTGTGGCACGGGCCCACCCCTGGCTGCACCACCAGGTGGTGTGACCACCTCAGACTCCGTCTCTGACCCGTTTTCTTCCAGTACCTTCCTTTTGTTGTAAAACTTCGTAATATATAATCCCCCGGATCCCCCGAGGTTCGTATATCGTGTTCTCGTCATGTTTTCGTTTCGATCTGTTTCTGCCAGGAACTATTCTTGAAAGTTTAGAAGCACAATGGTGTCCGCCAAGGATAAGGGAGAGGAGCCTATGGAGGAAGATCTCCAAGACCCCGGGCAGGAGATGGAGATTAAGAGTGAAGGTTAAGAGGAGGAAAAGCACACCGGCACTACCATTGCAAGCATTGGAGTGGTGGCAAACCCTGCCAAGACTATGTCAATTGGAGGGAAGCCTCCTCGTTACTGTTCAGATCCATGGTCACTTCCTCCACGCACCAAGAATCCTTTCCATACCCTTATCCATGAGCATCGATGCCAGAATATGCCCAAGGAGAAATTACCCTCCAATTGGGATTTGCCTCGTTCTAGCCATGCAGGAAAAGAAGACTTCAAGGAGGAAGAGTGGGAAAAGAATCGCAAGAGCTGGGATCCGCAACCTGACATGATCATGCACCGCATCAAGCACAACTCAGAGTTGATTCGTAATCTCACCTTCGAGATTGAGGACTAGGGGAAACTGATCAAAGATCTCATCGAGAGAATACCACCACCGAAGGAGTAATTCGTCATCAGGTTTGGCATCCCCTTGGTTTGTTCCAAGCTTGGGGGAGTGCCGCGGTATCACATCACTGTCTTCTATCTTTTTACCTTTTTAGTACAGTCATATCATGAATAGAGAAGTTATCATGTAGGATGGTTTGCATTATGGAAGTGTCCCCTCTCTCGTTAGATATGTATCCCTTGGTGTGAGTTGTCGTTATGGAATATTAATGAGAAGTTTTATCATGTACTCTTTTTCATATATTATATTAGTTTTCAACTCATGGTTATATGATTGATCTTGTTGTAGGTATTGGTATCACTTTGGGATCATTGAGTTAATTTAGTTGGTTTTGGCAAACCTGACTCGGTCAGTAGCAACACTATTTTTGAGAATTGAATGAAAAAGATAGAAGTACTCTTAAAGAAATATAATTTCATCATCTTTCTTTCTTGATTTGCTCATAAGTTTAGTATTCTCTGGTTAAGATCTTTTGTGCTTCCAAGGAATATTGCATGTTTGTTTTTATCGCTTGTATGTTTGTTTCCTTCAACTCTTATACTTGCTACCCAGCCTTGCTAGCCAAAAACCTGTACTGAGAGGGAATTCTTCTCGTGCATCCAATCCTTAAACCAAACTTATGCCATTTGTGTCCACCATACCTACTATTAGCAGTATTGCTGTTCCAAGTAAATTCTTGTTTTTATCTACCTTCCAAATTAAACTTGTTATGTGAAAATTAGTGATTAAAGCTCTCACGAACTTGATGGCACACTTTACTTTCTTGCACTTATTAAACTTGAACCATTGTGCCCATCTATGTTGCGTATATGCTTGCGCTTTGTGAGTTGTGAATTAGAGAACCATGTTGTCATAGGGAACACTTACAACATTGCACTAGTACTTTGTACCTAGTTGATATCATGTTCTTTTGTCTATGGATGTCGTCGGTGTGAAATGAAAGGGGAGCTTGTAAGTCCATGGAGTTATGCCTGTGTGTTAGAGAAATGCCTAGGCCGCCGGTCTAATCCATGCTGTCATGGTGGAAACCTGCAGCGTAACCATAATGAGCATCTATGAAGCATTCTTCTTATAAAAAAAGAGATAGAGATTGAGAAAAAGAGGAAAAGAAAAAAAGATGAGAAAGAGGAAAGGGAGAAAAAAGCACCATATTCCCATGGTAAATAAGAAGATTACTAAGATGCTTGTTGTCTGCTTGCCTTGTCATTTTGATATGGGGATTCTTCCGTATCATCGGGCAAGGGGTACCCCCTTGGCGGTTCTCCATGATACACATGTGCTTACTATGACAAGAACTTATCGGTGACTAAACTTGAGTAGCATGAGGCCCTCGTATTCAAGGGACATGAGATTTTCAACTTACAACTTGTCAAGCATATCCTCGTATTTGATCACTTTAACCTTAATCACCTAAAGATGCCTATGATAGGGGCAATGAGAGCTGAAAGCTAATAAGTATCATAATTTTTGGGAGCTCTTTATGAAACTTGAAATCCCTGCTTCCCTCTACGAAGGGCCTTTCTTTTACTTTTTAGTTGAGTCAGTAAACCTATTCCTTTCTATCTCAGCAAGTATTTTGAGTTGTTGTGTTTCATTCATCCATATGATGATTTATTCAATCATGTCCCTTATGTTCATTGTTTTGCACATTGCTCTTATCTTGGTGATTACTACTTTGAAACCTATCATTGAAATTATTTGTGAACTCCTGCAAATTGTCAACTATTCTTCGACCAAGAGCTAAGTTTGCCATTACCAATTATGATTTACTTTATGTATCTTTATTGTGTTTCCTTTACTTATTGTAAGTTAAGTTATATAATAGTGAGTTGTCTTCTATTATGATCTATGTATTGATGAATGTGATGCTTCTTGTCCGTATTCTTTTATCGACTCTTCACTCCATAAACCTAAGGTCATGTTTATTGAGTTTAGTTTTCGCTTAGGGACAAGCAAAGTCTAAGCTTGGGGGAGTTGATATGTCCATTTTGCATCACTATTCTATATCATAATTCACTGTTATTCATTGATATATTTCAAATTAAGAGATGATACTTATGTTATTTCATCTGTTTTTGCATGGTTGATGACTTTTGGAGCATGGACCGCTGTAGTCAGGATTCTGATGGAAAAGGTGCTGTTTGGAGGCAAAATTTGCAAAGATCAGAAAATCCGGGAAAATACATGGAAAATCCTACTTTTCCAGAAGACGAAGGAAGCTAGAAGGGGAGCCTGAGATGGGCCACAGGGGCCCACACCACCCCTGGCGCGGGCCAGCCTAGGCCGTGCCACCAGGTGGTGTGGCCGCCCTGGTCCACCCCTGGCTCTCCCCTCTGGCGTATATTATCCTCCCGAAACCCTAAGACTCGGTGAGGGACCACAGAAAGATTATGCCACCTCTGCGGGGCGGAAAACACCGAGAGAGAAAGATCTCTCCGGCAGACAGTATTCTGCTGGGGGAATTCCTTCCCGGAGAGGGGAGATCATCGCCATCAACCCCACCATCAAGTTGTACTTCATCAGGATCAACATCATCATCATCACCACCATCATCTCCACCAGCACCCTCATCACCATCTCCATATCGATGTAACAATTGGGTTGAATCTTGCATAGTTCATAGGGGAAACTTTCCCGGTGTTGATTACTCTTTGTAGTTGATGCTATTGAGTGAACCATTGAATTATTATTTATGTTCAGATTGTTATACATCATTATTCCATCTCTAATCATGATCCATATGGTGTCTTGTGAGTAGTTCATTTTGTTCTTGTGGACATGGGAGAAGTCATGTTGTTAGTAGTGGGGTTGTGTTGAGAAAGATTTAATAGTTTGATATTTAAGTTGTGGTGTACTTCTTCTAGTGGTGTCATGTGAACATCGACTACATGACACTTCACCTATATGGGCCTAGGGGAATGCATTGTGTATTTGGCTACTAATCGTAGGGGTTGCCGGAGTGACAAAAACCTGAACCCCCGCTAGGAAACCATTGCACAAGGGACGCCAGGGTCTTAGAGTTTAAAGCTATGGTTAGGTTTCTACCTTAATTACTTTCTTGTACTTGTGGATGCTTGCAAGGGGTATAATCACAAGTATGTATTAGTCCTAGGAAGGTCGGTACATTAACACTGGTTCACCCACACAACACTTAGCAAACTAAAGAAGATTAATCAACTATATGAAGTGAAAGCACTTGACGATATTCCCGTGTGTCCTCGAGAACGTTTGGTCATCTTAAGTAATACAACCGGCTTATCCTTTGATGAATAAAGGATTGGGCCACTTGCTGCATTTATTATTATTTTCTTTTATTTACTCGTACTTTATTTACTTGCATTATCAAAAAACCCTAAAATTCCATTTGCTAAGTATTTGCATAGAATTCCTGATCCATACCACTAGCCAGCACCTTCTGCTCCTCGTTGGGTTCGACACTCTTACTTATCAAAAATACTGCGATACACCCCCTATACTTGTGGGTCATCGGTGGCCTAGAGTGGACACGGCATGGCACATGTGTCGGTACTGGATACACATACGTGTGCTAAGAGGAGACGTTCATGGCTTGTGGTTGATCGATGAGGGCAGGGATCTTCTAAGGGTGCATGTATGTGAGATCCTCACGCATGGATTAATAGGATATTCATACCAAAAAGTTGCAACTTCTTTTCTAGAAGCTCATCTGAAAAGAACTCTAAGTTTAAGTGTGCTTGGCCTGGAGAAATTTGAGGATGGGTGACCTACCGGGAAGTTGTTTCTGGGTGCACACGAGTAAGGACAAAGTGCACAAAAAATACAAGTGTAGGTCTGTGGGGCCAGTCTATAGATCCTAGTAAGCTGCCAGGAGTGACACCCCGGGGCCTAGTGGATGGGGTGTTATAGGTCGGTGGGGCACGCTAAGGATAGATGCAAGAGAGAGAGAGATCTCCAGCATGTCAGGTCATAAGGATCCAACGATGGGTAGCCACGATCCGTGTGACATACATCCCGACCAATTAGAGCGTAACAACCAAAGTGAGCGCAACTAAGTACAACTAAGGAAACAAGGGCACAAAATAGAAGGCAAAAGTGAGGGTTTGTGACAAGAGAGAGGGGAAAAGTGAGGAAAAGTTTAAAAGGGGGGAAACTGAGTACAACTAAGGAAACAAGGGCATGAAAATTTAAAACTAAGTAAGGACATTTAAACTTTTGGCAATTAAAAAATGGTAAGTGTGTTGTTTGCACAAAATATACAACTTGGATGACATAATATTGTTTGCAATTCAAATATACACAAGTATACCAAATTTAGCCTCTTTTGACAAAATATGTTTTGGGAAGTTTTTTTCGAAAGGGGTTGAGTTGAAAGCCTTGCATATTTATAGGTAGTAGCTCATTTTGAGAATGGGACTTGGTAAAAACTTCATTATCCTATGTTTCTTAGTTTTCATAGGTTGTAGGTAACATAACAAGACTCTATGCGAAGGTGGCAATGTGTTTTTTAAATAGTTGTGCCTAAAACTAATACTAACCCTAGGGAAAATGGTAGAACTTTTGTAAAATATGAAAAAAATGTATTTTCCATGCAAAAAATCCATCTTGGGATACATCATATTGTGGCTCATTCCAAGATACACGTGTGTGCCAAATATTGGCTCATTTTGGCAATGTTCGCTATATTTTAAGCCATGATCTAGCTAAACCCCATCCGTTGAACCCATGGATAACCCCGTTGACCCATCCCGTCGAGGGAAAAACTGAGCGGTGCCAAGAAACTAGGGTCATGACCATAGAAAACTTGCAATAAAACACATTGACAATGACATCAAATTCAACATACAAACTTCTCACACTAGTTCGAATTCAATACAAACATTGACAATTGTTCAAGGGATAGTTAAAATTCAACATACAAACTTCTTATACTAGTTCAAATTCAACATAAAAATTACAAAGTTCAAATTCAACTGTGATTCAAAGTTCAGATTCAAATTCTTTTCTTGCTCCTGGTGTTTTTTGTTGTGTTCACCACCTTTCTCCGGGTGATCCTAGCAGGGATATTCTCGGAGTACATGATGTCTATGCACTTCTATTCTTGTAGACAGTTGTTGGGCCTCCAAGTGCAGAGGTTTGTAGAACAGGAGCAAGTTTCCCTTAAGTGGATCACCCAATATTTATCGAACTCAGGGAGGAAGTGGTCAAAGGTATCCCTCTCAAGCAACCCTGCAATCAAGATACAAGAAGTCTCTTGTGTCCCCAACATACCCAATACACTTGTCAAGTGTATAGGTGCACTAGTTCGGCGAAGAGATAGTAAAATACAAGTGGTATGGATATAAGACAACGGTGCCAGAAAATACTTTAATGGCGTGGAAGAGACTAAAGGCAAACTGAAATAAAGATGGAAGCAAGCAAACATGTAATAGATCTAGTTGCAAACGGTGTTTCAATGCTAAGAAACAAGGCCTAGGGATCATACTTTCACTAGTGAACACTCTCATATAAATATATTCTTGTTTATGATACTACGCTGAACTACTCTCCGGTTGGACACTCTAATCCATGGTAGGGCAAAGTAAGCCTTTCCCATCTAGATAACCCCACACTGTCACCTTGAGCACTAGATGGTTCAAACAAACACCACAATTTCATAAAGACATCCAACTCCAAATATAACTCATAACAAGTATTTGTAATCTCTAGCCTAAGTGCCACCATGGTGTGCACACCGTCAACTTCACACACATGGGGAGAGCAGAGATCTATTAAAGCACTTGAGTAGCAAGGTAGATCTATAGATTACAAGCTCATGATCTCAATAAGATCATGCATAGAGAGAGATGAACACATAGCTACCGGTAGAACCCTTAGCCTCGAGAGAGAACTACTCCCTCATCATCATGGGAATCAGCAACGGTGATGGAGATGGTGGTGGAGATTGATGGAGATGGTTTCGGGGGCACTTCCCGTCGGCAGGTGCCGAACAGACTTTCTATCCAGAATCTCCCTTGGTGGCGGTGGCCATGAACTTTTGTGGTTGGAGGCTGGACGATTTAGGGTTTTTGCATCGGGAGGCATCTTATAGGCGAAGAGGCAAGGTCGGTGGGCGGCCAGGGCTAGCCCACGCCACCATATGGTGTGGCCCCTCTCCGTCTCGTCTTCTAGCTCCATGAGTCTTCTGGTAAAATATCGACTTTGGCTTTTGTCCAGTCCAATTCCAAGAATATTGATTTTCTGACTTTCCTGGAACCAAAAACAGCAGAAAACAGGCAACTGGCACTGTGGCACTTGTTAATAGGTTAGTCCAATAAAGTGTATAGAAAGTACTCCAAAGTTGGAACAAAACACAAGAAAGTAGATAAAACCAAGCATGGAACATCAAAAATTATGGATACGTTAGCAACGTATCACTACACCATCAACTTCTTCATTTTGTTCTTCTTCACTTTGAGTTGTAGAAGTGGCGGCAAAGGTGCTGAGGTGATGGTCATCTGACAATCAGCTATGGGTTGAATAGCAACAAGTTCCACTCCTATATTTCCCTTACTCCCTTGGGCTAATGTCAACTTGTTGGCCATAGATAAACATGACTTGAACATAGCCTCTGCTTTTTTCTTAGAACAAGGCATGTTCATCTATGTCAATCTCCTCTGCATTTACTTCAATATTTGAAGTTGGTTCAATGTCCCATGCATCCTTTGCTTCAATCTAATCTACATTTGGTTTAATCTCCTCTACATCTATTGCTTCAATCTCACCTACATATCTTTATTCATCTACATCCATTGCTTAATTCTCCTATGCACTTGCTGCTTCCGCCCGATCATCTTCTCGAAAAGTTGTGGGCACTAGATTTTTACAAATCCTAGCAATGTGCCCTAGGATCCCACAATGTTTGAACTTATGTTGTCGACATGGTGCACCACCCTCTACACTCACTCTAATCCTATTCTTTCTTGGCCTACCTGGTGATCTAGTCAAAACTAGAGCGTGTAGCTTGAAGCCTGGATTGACTATGGTCCATTGGTCTTTTCCCAACAAGGTATGAACATTATGATCATATGTTGCCCTAAATTTGGCAATAGAGAAATACTCTTACAAAAACTGATCAACTTCACCTTCTTCACCCCCTAGAACACACATAAAAATAATGCATGTATGCGGGGCTTCCCACGGAGCTGCCATTGCGTACAACTGTGTGTCCTCTCAATCAAACTCAATGGATACCTCCATTCCCTTTTTTTTATTGTCAGTGTATGTTACCTTAGCCTCCATTCCCCTTCTCATACATTTCATCTTCAATTCTCTTACCTTGGCATGCAATGACTTAATCAAAGATGGGAGGATGAGATGGCCAACATATCGTGTTGCTACAATTCTTTGATAGAAACCGATCTTTATCATGATCAGTTGCCTAATCTTATCAAATATTTGCCACAGTATAAGTCCTTTAAGTGACTTGACCTTTGCATTGAAACTCTCTTCAAGGTTACTGGTTACATAGTCTACCTTTCAAATTTCATTGAATTGGCTTCTTGACCACACCTTTCCATGATGAGCATCCAAGTACTCCTTCACACTGGTATTTGCAGCATACAACACTCTCAAATGATACTCATGCTTCCTCAAGTTGCATGTGTATGAAGTTGGCTATAGGTTCTCAGTATAAACTTTACCCTTGAATTTATTTATCAAATTCTGCACTAAGTGTCGCATACATTCCCTATGCTCCAATCTAGGAAATAATGCTTCTACTGTTGCCTCCAACCCTTTGCAAGCATTTGAGTGAATACCAGTCCTACTAGATTACCTATAAGGTCGCGTAGTTTCTACAGAAACTAATTCCATCTTTCCTCTGAATCAACCTCCAACATTCCATAAGCAACATGGAATAACCAATTGTGTCCATAAACTACACTAGCAGCTACTAGTTGTCATCTAAATCTTCCATTAAGAGTTGTTGCATCCACAGCCAAATAAGGCATACAACCATCTAGAAACCCTTGACAACAAGCTTTGAAACAAACAAAATCCCTTCTAAAGAATTCATTTGCTAATGTCATCCCCTTTATAGTGTAATGAACTATATGTTTATCTATCTCTACAATACAGCCTAGATTAGCCATCTCCACTTCAGCTTTGAAGGTGTAAAGCAATTGAAAGCTGTCATTCCATGGACCATTGATCTTGTCAAGAGCCATTTCCTTGCCATAGAACATCCTCATGTAAGGTATGTTAATCTGGTACCTCTCAAAAATTATTATTGGACCAAGTGATGAATTCTCTCTCAGCCAATCCATGACTGCATCTGCCACCCACCTAGTCTTTGACAGCTTTGTTTTTGCCTTTCCCCCTTTTGATGGACAAGTGTGCACATGTGGATTCTTTTTTATCTGAAATAGAATGAAAATAGGGTACAATGATGTCAGGTACATTAAGAAACTTTACACAATGATCTAAAATAGATCTTCTAGCCGGTACTCTGATCCAACCGAGAGTGTGGAAGTAGCTCTTCTGGACGGAATCCCCACAACACAATGGTGTGCCGTAGCAAAGCAATCCCTTGCGCATGTGATGGTTGTGAAATATAGCCATCTACATCCACATTTAAACTGGATATTATTCATATTTTTGATGAAATATCTCTCTAAACCCTTCCACTAATGCCTAACAATCAAAGAGGTATGCAATCCTTTCCTTCTATTTTTCCCCGCGTAGATAATGACGTTTGATCATGGGAATCACAACATTAAAGTCAAAGATACGAGATTTCCAACAACCGCAAAGAAACCAGGGGTTGTGAAGTGAAGACAGAAGCTTTAACGACCCACTATACAGCGGGAATAAAATTCCGGCTGTATAGTTCCGGCTGTATAGTTACCATCAACACCGCTAGGTCAAACAGAACAACTTTCGTGAAGGGACCCCTATATAAAGAGGCTTCAGGCAATGAGAAACAGTGCCCCGGAGAGCCCCCTAGAACCCCAGAAACATGCATCCACAACACCGAAGAGCTGCCGGAGGAATAGACTTAGATATAATCTCCAAACCCTTCTCCACCACCATAGCCATATTCCACCACTTGTAATATTATATCTCATCTTCGATTGGTGACATTGTAAGACTATTAGCTATCAATCTCATGATTTCCATTTCATTGTTTATGATTTTTGATTTCATCTCTATGTGTGAGTAATTCTCTTTGGGCTAAGGGCTTCGGCCTAGCCATGTAGCTTTTATGCATGTTATTTATCATAGATGGGATCATGTATTAGTTTGTATGACATGATGATTATTGTATCCTCTCTTGCCTCAATCCAAGGACTTATCAGGTACCCAAGACCCCGAGGATCGAGCCAGGTATAGGGAGTATGAGTAATGACTAATCTGCAGGTTGGGAACCCTAGTGATAGAAGGGGTGGTGCGGCTGTATGTGAGAGATTTACTTGGGATTAACGGTGACATCACTATGCATATCATTAGTTCTCTTTCATCTATGGATGAGACTAGTATGTTATTGCTATAAGCGGTTGTAGAGGCAATAGCAATTATGGATGCACTGCCCACATATAATTATATTTCTCTAACAATTACATGCATACTTTAATATTATCTTTTGTTCCCATCAGATGTTTTGCACAGCTACAGGTGAAACCGAAGCCCTAGGCCCTCTCTCTCCATCATCAATAACAACTAAAGACAACAAACTCTTGGTCTGATAAAACACAAAAAGAATTCTAAAACTCATGTCTATTAAAGTAACTTCCCTATGCTTTCTGCTTCCCGAGGATTCGATAACCTAGGTCTACTAGGGAAAAAGAGTTATACTACATCCGTAATCCGGATCGAAGGTATCAACCATTTTTCTGGCACCATTGTCGGGGAAGCAATAGCTACCCTGGTGAGGTTAGTGGGAACCTTGCTAGTTTTAGTGCTTGTTTTTAATTTTGTTAGTTTGCTTTTAGTCTTTATTTGAAAAACCAAAAAGAAATAGTTAGTCTTTAAATTCTTGTTTTTACTATCATAAGTATTTGTTTAATAAAACCCAAAAACATAGGAAATATGGCTGAAAAGAAGCTTGAGGAGTTTGCAACTCCCAACAATGATTATTTGTGTACTCCTATTACCCAACCAGCAATTATTGCTGATGATTATGAATTTAAGCCCCACTATTTAAGTTTGGTTCAACATAATCAATTTGGAGGCTCTGCTGTTGAGGATGCAGGTATGCACTTGAATACTTTCACTGAAATATGTGATAAGATGCGCATAAAAGATGTTGACCCCGATGCGGTTAAATTGCGCTTATTTCCTTTCTCTCTTAGAGGAAGAGCAAAAGAATGGTTGCTATCTTTGCCTAGAAATACTATTGCATCATGGGTGGAGTGTACTTCTTTATTTATGACTAAATTTTTCCCACTTGCAAAGACTATGCAACTAAGATCTAATATTACTGGTTTTAGACAGGAAGAGCGTGAGCCACTAGTGCTTGCATGGGAGAGGATGAAAGAATGCATGAGAACCTGTCCCAGTCATGGGATGGAAGATTGGTTAATTCTCCATTTATTTTATAATGCTCCTAAATCTGTGTCTAAGTCTATGCTTGATACTACAGTTGGAGGAACATATATGGGCAAACATATTACCGAAGCAAAGAAGCTGCTAGACAATATGCAAGACAACCATGCCCTGTGGCATGTGGATAGATTAAACACGAACAAGGTGAACTCCGTCTCACCACAAGAAAATGAAGAACTCAATGCTAAGCTGGATGAGCTCATATTAGTCGTTAAAGGTAAGGAAAACCAGGTAAGAGCTATCCCAGAATCAAATATTGAAGAAATAGACTTCATAGCTCATAATGGTTATAACCCTACTTGGAAGAAGAATTATAATCCAAATTTTTAGAAACATTATTCTAGTCCTGTAGGTAAATCTAATAATAATATGGGAACAAGTAATGGTAGTCTCCAAGAAACACTTAAGTCCTTTATAGATTCACAAAATGAGCAAAATAATATCCTTGTTAAAATAACAGAGAACCATGATGCTCTGATTGGTAAATTATCTAACCAAGTTGTAAGTTTGAGGAATGATTTACAGGCCCTCCAAGAAAGAACAAGGATTGTTGAGGCAGAGCTAGGTAAGATAACCGAGAGTCAAACTCTCATTCTAGCTAAATTTGCATGTAAAGTTGGGCCCAATCCTGTTGAAGACCTCAAGATGATGAGAATCCAAAGGGAGGAGCCTGAAGAACTTGATTATAGTAATGCTCCTTCACCAAATTACACCGTTGAAGATATTGTAAAAAGGATCAATATTAAGATTCTGGTAAGTGAAGGAAATGATGAAGCTATGTATCAACACTTTGTTAATAAGGTACCAATAAAGGTACGTGAGCTTGAGGAAGAATATAAAAAAATTGTTGAAAAATTACCTGTGAAGCTTGATGATATATTTGAGCCTACTATTAAGATTAAAATTGGGACCAATGAGATAGCTACACTTTGTGATCTAGGTGCAAGCGTTTCAACAATTCCAAAAAGTCTTTTTAATAAGTTAAATCTTGGCTCCTTTGAAATCACCGAGTTAACATTAGATCTAGCAGATTCTACCTACAAACAAGTTGTAGGGATTAAATAAAATACTTTAGTATACATTAAAGGCTGTCCTGCTCTTATTGATTTTGTTATTGTTGACATGCCTGAAGATGCTACTGCTCCTACTATATTAAGCCGTCCATTGTTGGGGAGGTAACCCCGGGTAGGGTAAAGACGGGGAAAGACGAAAGGGTGTTCCCCATTTAGTTTCCGAGTTACAGTCTGAGTCGGCCGAATCCTGTAGAGGTCGGCCGAGATAGGAAAGGGCAGGACCCTTATAGTAATGGCAAGGCATTACCCGGCCGGGATACTGTGTAAGTCGGCCGGGTTAGCCCAAGTAATCTTGATGCAGGTGAAGGACAAGCCGAGTTACGCGAGGTAGGGCCGAATGATACGAAGCTTGCAGGAGAAGGAGAAGCCTAAAGTCAAACTCTAGTAGCAGGCTAGGGAGAATCTGAGCGAAGCCAAGCACTAGGGACAAAGGCGCAGAGCGACAGAGAGACAGAAGGAGGTCACGGAGGTGACAGTCCAGAAGCCCGAGGCACACAGGAGGGCCCCTCTGGAACCTTGCCGTCATTAGGGGAGCGACAGGGAAAGGGGGGCACCGAACTACTATATTGGGACAAGCATATTCCTCGAATATGCTTGCCACATCAGCCCTAAAGGAACCCAAGGCTCTCCTTTATAAGGGCAGGCTTGGACCCTAAGGAGGGGATCGACTCATTCTTGGTACCGTTAGGCTGGTAAAGTTCTCCCTTTCTCCTTGTATACAGCTCAAGGAGCACTTGTAACCCAAGGAAGGAGAAATATAGATCTTTGCGTTAGCTTTCTGTGTGTAGAATCCACTACATCTTCCCTCCCCAGATCCCACTAGCATCCATCGGCCCCAAACTTTAGCCTACCCATGGCATCTGCCGTGCCACCACCACGACAGTTGGCGCCCACCGTGGGGCCAGCAGCGGTGCTAGCTGGAGTTATGATCCAGACGGGAAACTTCATCAAGACTGGCGAGCGCGTTGTTTCTGGCTTAGTCCAGAGATTTGGTCTCTGATTATGTCGTGAAAATGCAGGAGCTTGGGGAAAGCTCCCCCGCGTAATGGTGTCTTCATCAACCTGGGCGGGCACCAGGTTTACATCGGCGTCGACATCTCCGGCGTTTATCCTCACCAAGTTGTTGTTGCAGGAGATCCACCTCTTAACGCTGCAGGCCGTCCGCCCGGAGCGCATCCTGCAGGTAGCGTCGAGGTAATGGTCGTGGCCGGGGTGCAAACTGGAGTAGCAGCTGCCGGATCAGGCAGAGAACCCGCCACCGGTGTACAGGGCGCACACAGGCAGACAGCACCAATGCCCACCGAGGTAATCCCACCAGCAACCAACCCGACCGAGGTGCAAGACATCACCCCGAAGGCACCAAGAGTAAGAGGGCCACCTCTGGAAAGGCCAGAGAATATTCTTCAGGCGACCATAGAAAGATTGACTACACCTGTAGCGCCGATACTTAATCCGGCAAATGCTCAGGCAGAGTTAGAGGAAACCAGGCAAAAGGTGCTGATAGAGGCAAAAAAGGCGTCGGTTCACCTTGCGGAGTCCTTAAACAGACCCTGCGAGAATATGCCAAAGCAATAAGCAGCGTCGCGCCTGAACGGGTGGACGAACTAAGATTGAGAGGGAAGAACCTCATGGATGACATCAACAAAGAGCATGAAGCTCATAAAGCAGAATCAGAGGATTTGGGCTTGCCGAGGTACAGTACCCCGGCAAGAAACCTAAGAGCGGCAAATGCCGCAGCATTAGAGTTAGAAGGGTTGACCGGTGAGGCCCGGCAGAAACAACAAGAAAGAGTAAACGAGCCGGTGCGCATCACGAACCAGCAAAACGAGGAAATTCTCAGAGCAAACCCGGCAAGGCCGGGGGCCTCGCGAATGGTTCATTCGGCAGGAGCAGACCCAGCCTTGTCTGTGGCAGCAGCATCTTCACCCGGAAATAATGCTCGAAGAGACAAAGCAGTAACCTCGGGAAAGAGGAATAAGCAGATTGTCCTATATGATCCGGCAATGGCCGGAAAGGCAAATGAGAACAGAGGCAATGCAAGCCGAGGTAACCGTGGGGAGAGGAACCACGGCCGTGTGGAGAAAGACGGCAGAAGCCGAGGCAACGGAGACCTCGGCAGAAGAGGACCCGCGAGAGGCAATCATGAGAACAATACCCCGGTCGAAGTAAGGAGAGAACTGCCACTCAACCCACAACCGAGGCATGAACCCCGGCAGGAAAGAGAAACAAGGCCAGCTCGCCACAATCAAATTAATGAGAGATACAATGATGGTTATTCCGAAATGGAATATGCAATCCATGGCGGAAACAACCATTATAGAATACAAGATGAGTTCAGACAGATTTGCCATCAAATGATGCAAGAGTGAAGCTGGACCGCTATCAGGTCCGAGTTGTTGGAAGAACAGGGTCCACCGGGGCGACATGCTTTGGACCACGGATCATGGCGAACCTCACATGTGCGAACTTTCAGCTGGCAAGGGGCGCGAAAACATATAATGGAAGTACCAAACCACAAGACTGGTTAATTGACTATGCCACTGCTGTAAAAATAGCGGGTGGGAACTTACGATGGGCAGTACGGTATGTACCACAAATGCTGGAAGGACCAGCTAGAGTGTGGCTGAATAATCTACCAACGTAAAGATCAACTGTTGGCTGGATTTTGAGGAAATGTTTGTCAGCAACTTTACCAGTACATACAAGAGGCCAAACAGGCCACAACAGCTAGCCATGTGCAAGCAGAGGCCGAATGAAACAGATAGAGAATTTTTAACTCGGTGGTGCAACCTGAGAAACTCATGTGAAGGAGTCATAGAATCGCAAGCAATAGCTTGGTTCGCGCAAGGATGCCGTTATGGCAGCGTATTATGGCAACGTCTGCAGAGAGATATGCCGACCACACTGGCAGAAACTATCAGAATAGCGGACTCCTACGCATTAGGAGACCCAACGCAACCAGAATTAATGTCGGCAGATCATCGCGAGCAACAGGACCATTATGCAAGAGATTTGGCCGGGTCATCCAGGCGCGGTGATTTCAGAGGAAGAAGAAGAGAGGAAAGGCCGGATTATAGATATAATTCGGCCCAAGTGGTAGCGGTAGCACAGGACCCACCGGGTCACGGAGCAACTCAACGGCAGAAGAATGGTCCTCAACAGTGGACACCAAGAAATGAAGGAAAAAGGCAGTGGACCCCAGAACAAAAGAAACAGTGGCAGGAGAGGCCGAAGTACACGTTCGAATCCATGTTAGATCAGCCGTGCAAATTTCACACGTCAAACCCATCCAGGCCAGCCAACCATACCACCCGCCAATGTGCATGGATGAAAAATGCAATGGGGAACCCCGTAGGGGTTCAGGCACCCCATCAAGTACATCAGCAGCATCCAGTTGGCTGATCGGAGCAAATGCAAGAAGCGATGTTACCGCCCTCCCCGAGGTACGATAACTTTCGGATCGGAGAGACGGTACATCAAGTGATGAACCAAGTCCAGGATGGAAGAACAAATCCGCGAATACCGGACGCAATGATTACAGAACATCATCAGTCCTATTGCGTGTTCACAACGGAACAACAAGACAAGCAAAGTGTGCAGCGCCGGCATATGGAAGTAAATGCAGTAATGCCGGCAGTACCAAGATATGTGCCTTGGTCGGATCAGGAGATAACTTGGAGCATAAAGGATCATCCCAAGATAATGCCAAATCCCGGATCATATGCACTTGTGCTGGATCCGACATTTGTTGGACCAAGCATCAATGTCAAATTTTCAAAAGTACTCATAGACAATGGAAGTAGTATCAATATCATGTACAAAGATACCATGCATAAACTCGGAATATCACAGAACATGTTGCAATCCACGAGGACCACTTTCCATGGGATAGTGCCAGGGCTTTCATGTGAATCCATTGGTAAGGTCCGAGTGGATGTGTTATTCGGCACAAGAGATAACTGCAGAGCAGAGAATTTAGAGTTTGAAGTGGTGGATCTAGAGAGCTGTTATCATGCTCTACTCGGACGACCAGCGTTGGCCAAATTCATGGGCAGTTGTCATATAAGTTATCTGAAAATGAAACTACCCGGACCACAAGGAGTGATAACTATAACAGGGGATTACAAGAAATCAATGGAGTGTGCATCAGCCGGGTCAAATTTGGCCGAATCATTGGTTATAGCAAGAGAAAAAAGAAGGATTCAGGAGGTAGCAGCCCTCGCTCAGTCGGCACAGCTGAACATGCCGGCACTAGCCAACCCGCATGGCAGTGTCTCTTTTCAGCCGACTAAAGAAACGAAGAAGTTTCAAATAGATGAGCAATTCCCGGAGCGTACTGTTACTATTGGTGCAGGCCTGGACGCTAAATAGGAAAGCGAGCTCACCAACTTCCTCCGTGAGAATCGGGACATATTTGCATGGTCAACTCAGGATCTGCAAGGTGTTCCGAGGGAGTTGGCTGAGCACTCTTTGAATGTAAGGCCCGGAGCAAGGCCGGTGAAGCAACCTCTCCGCCGCTTCGCCGAAGACAGGAGAAAAATAATAGGGGATGAAATAGCTCGGCTCCTCACAGCCGGGTTCATCATGGAGGTGCTGTACCCGGATTGGTTGTCGAATCCGGTGCTGGTAGAAAAGAAGAAAGATGATCCCAATGTAGCCATTGTATGGCGAATGTGTATCGATTACACGAACCTGAACAAGGCGTGTCCAAAAGATCCGTTTCCATTGCCTAGAATAGACCAAGTCATTGATTCGACCGCTGGTTGTGAGTTATTATCATTTGTAGACGCGTACTCTGGTTTCCACCAGATACCGTTAAATCCGGCCGATCAAATAAAGACTGCATTTATTACCCCGTACGGGGCTTATTGCTATCGCACAATGCCATTCGGCCTGCGAAATGCAGGAGCAACATATCAAAGATGCATGCAAAAATGTCTACACGATCAAATAGGAAAAAATGTACAAGTATATGTAGATGATGTGGTCATCAAAACCAAGGAAAGCAAAACTCATCGGAAGATATCGGCAAACTTTCAGAACTTGAGAAGATTCGAATGAAACTTAATCCGAAAAGTGCACGTTTAGGCGTGCAGGAAAATTGCTCGGTTTTCTTGTATCTAGCCGAGGTATAGAAGCCAACCCAACAAAGATAAAAGCAGTAGAAAGAATGGAATTGCCAAGATGCTTAAATGATGTGCAAAAATTCACGGGTTGTCTAGCCTCGCTCAGCCGGTTTGTATGTCGGCTGGGAGAGAAGGCGCTACCATTATATCAGCTAATGAAGAAATCAGATAAATTCGTTTGGACTCCACAAGCGGACAGCGCGTTTCATGAGTTGAAAAAAATGTTGGTCACAGCACCTATTTTGGCTTCTCCATTATCAAAAGAGCCTATGTTACTCTATATAGCGGCTACCAATAGAGTAGTAAGTGCTGTAGTCGTAGTAGAACGACTTGAAGATAATAAGTCGATAGAGGCGGTATATTATTTAAGTGAGGTGTTGTCCACTTCAAAACAGAATTACCCACATTATCAAAAGATGGCTTATGGGGTGTATATGTCGGCAAAAAAGCTTAAACATTACTTCGAAGAGCATCCCATCAGAGTAATCTGTGAAGCGCCCATAGCCGACATATTGAGCAACAAAGATGCAAGTGGCCGAATAGCTAAATGGGAAATCGAATTGTCACCATACGCTCCACAATTTGATAGGAGAGATGCAATCAAATCTCAAGCAGTCGCCGACTTCCTCGTAGATTGGGCCGAAGTGCAATATGAGCCACCATTACCAGATCCAAATTATTGGACAATGCATTTCGATGGTTCCAAACTAAGAAACGGTTTGGGGGCAGGAATAGTGTTAACCTCGCCTAAAAGAGATCAGCTAAAATACGTGCTACAGATACATTTTGCCGCATACAACAATGTAGCCAAATATGAAGCACTGGTTCATGGATTGAAAGTAGCAAAAGAGATTGGCATACGCCGAATCTTATGCTATGGGGACTCGGATCTAGTAGTACAGCAAGTCTCAGGCAATTGGGATGCCTTAGACGCTAACATGGCTCTATACAGATTTCATGTGCAAAAGATCAGTGGGTACTTTGAAGGGTGCGAGTTTCACCACGTACCTCGGGCAGAAAATGATGCCGCAGACACACTATCAAAACTCGGATCAACCCGGCAGTCAATTCCCCCGGGTATAGCCCTGGAACACCTCAGAAAACCATCAATAGTACCGTCACCAGAATCCGAATCTATTTTTATTCCGGCAAATTCAGTAGAAGATAATGCACTGATGGAAGTAGACCAGCAATATGAGTCGGAACCCCACAAGAGGAGGACAGCAGAAGTAAGCACAATTATGGAGAAGGCCGAGGTAGATATGTCGGCAGAAAACATGGAAATAGACAGTGAGACCACACCAGAAAAAGTCACACCGCTATGGGCGCAACCCATATTCTCTTACCTTAAAGACGCGGTATTACCAAGCAATGAAGTATTAGCAAGACAAACTGTAAGGAGAGCGAAAGCTTATACGATCATAAACAATGAGCTATATAAAAGAAGTGTCACAAGCGTATTGCGAAATGTGTGAGTTCGGCGGAAGGACGGAGATCCTCCTAGATATACATCAAGGAGAGTGTGGACATCATGCCTCATCTCGTGCATTGGTAGCCAAAGCATTCAGGCATGGATTTTATTGGCCGTTGAAAGAAGCCAAAGAGTTGGTGGAAAATGCAATGGTTGCGAGATACGCAACCAAAATACATATGTCATCGGCGAGTTAAAACAATAACCATCACTTGGCCATTTGTGTGGGGCTTAGATATGGTGGGACCATTTAAGCCGCCCGAGGGGAATGACCCACATATTGGTTATGGTGGACAAGTTCACAAAATGGATTGAAGTGAAACTAATAAAAAAAAATGCGATGGGCCCACAATGGTGAAATTTCTCAAAGATATTATTTTAAGATATGGGTACCCACATGATTATTACAGATAATGGCACAAATTTTGCGTATGAGCCTTCGCCAGATTTTGTAGAGAAAATACATAAGGTTAGATATTGCCTCTGGCTCACCCAGCCTAATGGGCAAGTGGAAAGGTCTAATGGACTAGTATTGTCGGAATAAAACCACGACTTGTTGAACCCGCAAAGGTCGGCAGGATGTTGGATTGAGGAACTCCCCGTATTATGGAGCCTCGAACTACTCCAAATAGGTCAACAGGGTACACCGTTCTTTCTAGTGTATCGGGCGAGGCCGTGCTTCCGTAGACATAATACATGACTCGCCAAGAGTTACTCAGTATACAACCTCGGAAGTGAACGAAATAGCTTGGCAAGATACTGTAGACCTGCTAGAAGAAGCCAGAGAACTGGCACTATCACGATCAGCTATTTATCAGCAGAACCTACGATGATATCACAGCAAAAAGGTGAATCCAAGGGTATTCAAAGAAGGAGATTTAGTCCTCAGACTGGTGCAACGCACGGCCGGCATGCACAAGCTGTCACCTCCATGGGAGGGACCATTCATCGTGAGCAAGGCATTACATAACGATGCCTATTATCTAATCGATGCTCAATTCCCCGGAAGGGACAAGGCAGACAAAGCTGGCGAAGAAACGAAGCGGCCATGGAACGTAGCCCTGCTTCGTCCATTTTAATCATAGCATAGTATTTCAAGGTCAAGGACCAATGATGTATTAAACCTCGGCATCCAGAGCAGTGACTCGGGGACTGCCATATGTTATTTCAATTTCATGTTATGTATTGAACCTCGGTATCCAAAGCAGTGACTCGGGGACTGCCATATGTTATTTCAATTTCAGGTTATGTATTAAAACCTCGGCATCAAGAGCAGTGACTCGGGGACTGCCATATGTTATTTCAATTTCATGTTATGTATTAAACCTCGGCATCCAGAGCAGTGACTCGGGGACTGCCATATGTTATTTCAATTTCAGGTTATGTATTAAAACCTCGGCATCAAGATCAGTGACTCGGGGACTGCTATAGGTATTTGAAGTTTCGTTTTATGTACTAAACCTCGGCAGTCAAAGCAGCAACTAGAAAACTACCATATACCGCCCCAAAGCTATGTTGAGCACCAATCACTCGGGGACTGCCATGTATTGTTCCAAAGTGGCAGTCAATCTTTGATATGAAAAGGGTATCACACTTCGGCACTCAGAATAAGAACAGATCAACCCCGTATGATGTTCGAGGCTCACACACAGATTACTCGACTAAAACACGAGAAAACAAAGACAAAGATACATCCTAACATCAAAATATTGCAGGATACCAAAGCAAAAATTCGGATGGGAACCCACTTAAGCAAAGTTATAATAACTGCAAACTTATATGTCGCAGCAATGTACGGCAAAAGGAGATTCAGGTCATACAGGAAGTAAACAAGTATTCCACAGACATCGTACGCTCGGCATACCAGGGATAGGAAATGACTTAAACGTTTTTAGCTGGAGAGGTGGCAACCTGGTCAGGGACTGGGGACTCAGAGGTAGGAGGAACTTCGACCGATGTTACCTCGCCCTCCGCAGACCTAGGTGCAACCTCGGCAAGCTGAGGCTGCCGAGGAGCATCAATTTGCAGTGGAATGCCCGGTACCCTTAGAGGAGGATCGCGTCGCCGTTGTCATCGAGCTCGAATCTGGAGTCACCGAAGTGGCCGAGTCATCTTCATCTCCCCTTGCTCGCCTGAATCATCCGATGCACCCTCGACTCGACCTCCTCGTCCGGGTTCGGAAGGAAACTCGCCCTTCATTCCAGTGTGCACGTCGGCATACTCGGCGAGTTGAAAGGCGAGCTTGCGAAGAGCAACAAAGGTGGGATCCTCAACCCAGGAACACATGCGCAAATTCCTTAGGATATCAAGAGAAATGTCTTCGCACCATGACATGATAACGGTGAGGCCATATCAGCACCAGCTCGCCAGAGATTCCTCCAAAGACTTAGTTGTTTTTCAGAGGCATTCAATCTAGTCACCAGCAATTCGATCTCGCTGATGTTAGGAGTCCCAGAGGTATTCGGCCAGAGAGCACGGTGGGCTCGAATAGCTGCCAGCACCAAGTCCCTGCCCATGATTTTCATCGGACCAAGGGCAGCGCCGACAGAAACCAAGAAATCTTCTATTGAATATTCAAAATTCACGTCAACAGGGATACCTCGGCGCGCACGAGCAGCAAGGACCGCTTTAGAGCTCACGGGCTTAGCTTCAGGAAAATGACCTATGCAAAAAAGGTAGGCGTCAGAGGGCAGCAGAAGGAAGGAAGATAATCCAGCTGTGTTAAGATGCTTACGATGAATGTAACTCATCATTATCTGAAGGTCCTTCGCCCAGTCAATCTTGTTCTTCTCAAAGCGAGCAATTTCCTCACTCATTCCTCGAGTTTTCAGCTCGGCAGCCTCAAAAAGCTCTTTATTCTTTTGCAATTCCAAAGCCAGCCGGTTCTTCTCCTCAGAGAACTCCTGATCGACCTTTTCTAGCTCGGATTTCTGAGAAAGCTTAAGGGCCTCCACCTCGGCGCTTAGGCGAGCTATCTCGTCATCTTTTTCTTTTAGCTGCGCCGAATGAGTGGCGCTTTGTTCTAAAAAATGCAGCATCACGTCAGGCATAGGCGTGCAATCTTGGTGAGATGCTGCGAAGGTTTGCAACTCGGCTTTACCACAGCCAAACGAAATAAAAAAGGTTAGCGCATATTCTAAAGGGCGAAAAGGTGTAGGGTAAGAGGGAAACTAACCTTCCAAGCTCTTGACTTTCTTCTCAAGACCAATGTTGAGGTTTTTGAGGTTACATGTGAACCCACAAAGTAAGCCGGCACCCTGCATGCAAAACAATGACAAGGAAAATGGTCGACTTACCTGCTTTTTTCACCACAGGAAGAACTTTTTCATATTTATCTTCCAACTTCCTGTGTGAGAAGAGCAGTCTTTGAAATTCGGCAGTCCACCGGTCATGTGCAACCTAAGCAATAGAACAAACCATGAGTAAATATTAAGCTAAAGCAGATCCGAGCTAAGCGAAAACTTAACCCGGATCTAGGTGGCTGGATATTCAAAACCAAAACAGATCCGAGCTAAGCGAAAACTTAACCCGGATCTAGGTGGCTGGATATTCGAAGCCAAAGCAGATCCGAGCTAAGCGAAAACTTAACCCGGATCTAGGTGGCTGGATATTCAAAACCAAAACAGATACGAGCTAAGCGAAAACTTAACCCGGATCTAGGTGGCTGGATATTTGAAGCCAAAGCAGATCCGAGTTAAGCGAAAACTTAACCCGGATCTAGGTGGCTGGATGTTAAAAGCCAAAATAGATCCGAGTTAAGCGAAAACTTAACCCAGATCTAGGTGGCTGGATATTCAAAGCCAAAAGTAGATTCGAGTCAGGCGAAAGCTTAACCCAGACCTATGTGGCTAGACATTCAAAGAACAGCTAGATAAAATTTAAGCAAAAGTTTAAGATAGATCTACTCTGATATAGGCTCGAACCCTAAATTAAGTAGGGCTAAGTATAGCACTATAAAAACTTCCAAGCGAATAACAAGTTACTCGTTTGCAAGTTTCGGGGACTAATGTATATATAATAGCATATGGAGAATCAGTCTAAACCCCGAGAAGTAGCAATTACCTCGTTCATCTTGTTGCTATCCAGAATGATCTTGGCAGCTTGATCGAAACGACTGCTGATGTCGGAAAGTTGAAAAGGCTGACTGTTTCGATTGCCCTCAAGCTGATCAGCAGCATTCCAGTTATGAGCATATTCCACCAGCGATCCAAGGTTGTTCCCACTAGCCGTCCGGGTTAAGACTTTACCTCAGACATGTTGTGCAACCACTGCAGCCGCAGGGCTTGTATGAAGAGCAAGCTGGGTGTTGGCAGCCGAGGTACCAGAGGCTTTGGTAGGCGCAGTTCCTTTGCGCAGCACGTCGGCAATACTCGGCTGAGAAGAGCCGGCAAGACCTTTTTGGGAAGTGGAAGTTTTAGTGGCAACAGTTTTTCTTACTGTGGAGGCACCAGCAGAAGCTGATACCTCGGCAATGGGAACAGTGCCCTTAGAAGCAGGAGGGATCACAGGCGCTGAGGGCGCTGGGTATTAATGACCACGGCTGCGGCTGGGGTTACAGTAGGAGCTACCGAGGTAGAAAGAGGCTTGGTGGATATGCTCGGATTCAGTGGAGGGGCAACGGGTTCGGTAGAAATCTCGGAGACGCGAGTATCAAAGATCGTGACGAGGGGTGACATATGTGGAGCTGGAGGAGACGTGTACGAGCAAGACTAGGAATCCTAGTATCTTCAACGGCAAGGAGATGGCTGCGAATCGGGCTTAGTCATGCTAGGACCGACAGTGCTTAACGGAAAGCGGAGCACGCGAAAAATAAGAAAGAAAAAAGGTGTCGGATGAAAAATGAAACAGGAAACAAGAAATACGAGCAAAACGAACTTACCTGTGACCCTGTGCATGGTCTTGCGCTGGGAGGGTTGGAGCAGACTTCTTCATTCGTTTCTTGGGGCCTCAAGCACTAGCAGGAGCCCCGCGTTTCTCCGAGGTAACTGGGGGCCGGGATGCAATAGGCTCGGCGTCGTGAACCTGACCGGCCGGATTAGCTGGGAAAGTAGAAGCCGGAAATGCATAAGAAATAGGCATTGCGGCAACTACCTCAAGATCTTGGACTTCATCCGAATCACCTTCCTCCTCATGGACCGAAGTCTTGCCACGAGCGCGAGCCATAGCAGGATCCGACTTAGGGACGAATTCTTCGGAGTCCGGCTCCCCAACGTCCGGGGTATTCCGATCCGCAGTCCACGGAAGCGACAAAACCTCGGCGTCCTCGTCCTTTTGCTCTGCGAACCTCTGTGAGGCGAAAAAGAAGGAAGGTTAGGGAAAACAGCTATGAAAACAATAGAAAATCAAAGCATTGAGGGTTAAAACTTACTGCGGGAGGAGGACGTTCGCGGGTAAACGGTTTCAATCCCCAGGTCCAATCTTCAGGCATCTCCGTCTTAAATATAGCTCCGACGCGCTTGAAGACAAGGTAATTGTCCAGCTCGACGGTCGAGACTCGGTTGGGATCAAGTGGACCACTCATGTAGCAAGGTTTGTGCGTCCTTTTCTGGAATGGGCAAATTCGGCTACTGATGAAGGTAGCCATCAAGTCCTTGCCGCGTAACCCGGCCCGGATCAGTTCTTTGAGCCGAGTCTCGAAAAGCTCGGCCAAGATGTGGCTCCTCCTCGGATTGTAAGTCCAATTTACCTTAGAAGGCGGACCAATGGAGAAGGCAGGGAGCCGAATCTTGTCTTCTGTTCCTCTGTTCTTGATGTAAAAGAAGGATTTGTGCCACTTCTTGCACGACTCTAATCCGGTGACACGAGGAAATACAGACTTCCTCCGAGGTGTAATGGACGCCGCCCCGCACTGAGTAAGCAGTTTCTCGGAAGGGTGCAGAGACTTGTCAGGGACTACATTAGAACGAATCTGGAAGAACTTTGCCCAGACGTGCACGGACGGCCATAGGCCGAAGTATCCCTCCGAGGCGGAGATGAATGCAGAAAGAGAAGCGATGGCGTTCGCAGGAAGATGATGCGGCTTAAGGCCGAAGTAGTCGAGAAACTCTCTTGCAAAATCGCTAAGAGGGAGACCGAAGCCGCGCGAGAAATGTGACATAAAAACTACATACTCGCCCTCCCTAATTTCCGGAGATAACTCGTTTCCGGGTAAACGACAAGAGACCTCGGCGGGAATCCTCCGGGTTTGGATGAGCCATTCGATCTCCGCCGGTAATGGCGAGGAGCCTGCCACGAGCCCCGCTCAGGCCCAGAGCCAGCATCATCATCCTCTACCAGGGCGCCGCTAAAGGAACTAGACATGATTTCGCCGGAAAGATCGCCGGAGGAACAACTCGCGGCGGAGGAAAACTTAGAACTACGAGGCCTCGTCGCAATTCTACGCAAAAACGGCGGCGGAACGATGACATAACCGCAGCGCACGAACAAAGAGGAAACGAAGAGATCTAGAGGAAAGCCTAGGCGGCAAGACCGAAAAGAACTCACCGGCGACAACGCTGGAACAAGTAAGCGGCGACGAGACAGACGGAGCAGCGCGGCGGAGTCCTCCTCATCGCAGAACCAGTTGAGCGTGCGGCGGTGGAACCACGAACGAGCGCAAAAGCGCGAGGAAGAAGAAGGGTGCGGGCGAGCGAGAAGGGGAAAAAGAAACTCCCAGGCGCCGCGCCCCTCTTTATAACCTAGCCGCAAGCAAGGTAGTGGGATCGTGGGTGTGGCAGTTGGCAGCGCGGATCGTGTGCGCAGCACGACCACACGTCGCTGAGCGGAACCGCACCAAAGGCCACACGATTGACCAAGGAGCTCACGATCCCCAACGAGAACGGCGCACGAGGCGTCGCAGCAACGGCGCGACAGTAACTGTAGCTTGTCAGTAAACATTGTAGAGGAACAAAAAACTAGAGAAACAATGATGAGGATGACACGTGGGACGAGGCGTGCACTACTAAATACGGTGTTATCACCACGACAAGGTAACTCGGAAACAATACATAACGAGTGTCGTGAAACTGATACGACCCGGCCGAGGTTATCGGCGGGGCCATACCAGCTTCGGGGACTAATGTTGGGGAGGTAACCCCGGATAGGGTAAAGACGGGGAAAGACGAAAGGGTGTTCCCCGTTTAGTTTCCGAGTTACAGTCTGAGTCGGCCGAATCCTGTAGAGGTCGGCCGAGATAGGAAAGGGCAGGACCCTTATAGTAATGGCAAGGCATTACCCGGCCGGGATACTGCGTAAGTCGGCCGGGTTAGCCCAAGTAATCTTGATGCAGGTGAAGGACAAGCCGAGTTACGCGAGGTAGGGCCGAATGATACGAAGCTTGCAGGAGAAGGAGAAGCCTAAAGTCAAACTCTAGTAGCAGGCTAGGGAGAATCTGAGCGAAGCCAAGCACTAGGGACAAAGGCGCAGAGCGACAGAGAGACAGAAGGAGGTCACGGAGGTGACAGTCCAGAAGCCCGAGGCACACAGGAGGGCCCCTCTGGAACCTTGCCGTCATTAGGGGAGCGACAGGGAAAGGGGGGCACCGAACTACTATATTGGGACAAGCATATTCCTCGAATATGCTTGCCACATCAGCCCTAAAGGAACCCAAGGCTCTCCTTTATAAGGGCAGGCTTGGACCCTAAGGAGGGGATCGACTCATTCTTGGTACCGTTAGGCTGGTAAAGTTCTCCCTTTCTCCTTGTATACAGCTCAAGGAGCACTTGTAACCCAAGGAAGGAGAAATATAGATCTTTGCGTTAGCTTTCTATGTGTAGAATCCACTACATCTTCCCTCCCCAGATCCCACTAGCATCCATCGGCCCCAAACTTTAGCCTACCCATGGCATCTGCCGTGCCACCACCACGACATCCATTCTTAAGAACTATTAAGGCTTTGATTAATCTACATGAAGGGAACATGAAGCTTCAATTGCCTTCGTGGGATCCTTTTGTTATTCATTTTCCTAGGAAGAAGAAAGCCAAGCATGATGAAAAGGAGGCCATCACTTTGAAGGCCAACTATTTTTGAGTGGGTGTTCCACTCATCTGGCCTAAGTGAGCAACATTGAGTTCAAGCTATTGACCATAAAAGAGCGCTTCATGGCAGGCAACCCATGTGAAATAAAGGTTTGAGTAAAGTTTTTAAGTCTTAGTTTAAGTTTTATGTTTAATAAAGAGTGCTAGAAATCTCCAGTTGAGGAGAAGTTCGGTAGTACTAAAAATCCTGCTTTACACATGCTGATGTTGGTCGACAATTTTACTGTCATTTTTCTATCAAAAACAAGGTGTTTCACTAAGTTTCAGAATAAGAAAGAATTCTCGAAGAAATGGAATTTTTTTGATGACTACAGAAGGTTTAACGACCAGCTATACGGCGGGAATAAAAATTTCAGCCATATAGTTTGGCCGTATAGATATCTTTGCCATCAACAAATATTCTTTCTTAGGTACTGAAGGTTTAGTGACCAACTAGACGGCAGGAATAAAAATTCCAGCTATATAGTTCCGGCCGTATAATTATCATTGCCTTTGTAAAATTTCTTTTCCAGGTTACAGAAGGTTTGACGACCAACTATACGGTGGGGATAAAAATCTCGGCCGTATAGTTCTAGCCGTATAGTTGCCCTGCCAGGTGGAAACCCTAATTTTTGACATCAGACCAACTATACAGCAGGAACAAATTGTTCCGACCATATAGTTTGGCCGTATAGTTGCGTCCGACCACAAAATCACCATGGGAAGGTACCCCCAACACCAAAACTTCAATCCGTTTTCTCTCTTGTACCTCCAAACTCTCTCAAAACCTCAAGAGATCTTCATCTCTACTTAATTTCATTCGATTTCCTCGCACACAAGTGATCAACGGTATGTTTCTCCTCCGATCCTCCAATTACTTTTTGCAAATTCATTCTCGATCTATTATCATTATCAATCTAGGGTGAGACCTACTATGAACTAATTGCCATGATTCTCTTTCCTAGATTATTATTTTGAGGGGACTCTTTAGTGTGCTAAGATGAGGAATATGTTATGCTTATTATTGTTGGATCAAAAAGTTTTATTTTTCGTCTTTCCTTATTATTTTAGATGATGAACACAAGGAGCCAAACTCGTGCTCATGCCGCCGCTAGTTCTTCTTGGGCTACCGCTCAAAAACACATGGGGATACGGTTCAGGGATGAGCTCCAACATGATCGCTTTAACAAGATCAAGAACCGAGAAGTGAAGACAACAAAGTGGGCTTGCCCCATTATATTGAATCAACTCGGTATTTCTAATGACTTTAATTTACTTTGCAATAGAGTTAGCCTACAAAACTTTGTATTCAATGATGTGCCTACTTATCGACGGTTAACTCTTGAATTTCTAAGTTCTTTGCAAAGCACCGTTAAAGCATGGCATGGAGAGGACATGATTTCTTTCCGACTTATGAACAACAATTATGCTTTATCACTAGAGGAATGGTGCGCATGTTTTAATTTTCCAAACAATAATGCTAATGACTTACGTGCATCCTTTACTGGCATAGACCCTTCCCCGGAAATTTATTATAATGGAATGAGTTTCACTTCTAGAGTAAGCAAGGGGAAGAATATTCAACATCCTGCAATTCGCTATTCGTTCTATGTTATTGTTAACACCTTGTAGACACGAAATGAGTTCACGAGACTCAATGAGGAGGACATCTTAGTCCTTGCAAAATCTACTTTCAACAACATTGACTTGTCACTCAACTTGGGTGCAATTCTTGTGCGCTACCTAGAGTACCAATCCTCCCAAAGCCAAGGACCAATCACAGGTGGATGCGTCATCATCGTGCTTGCCATTGCCCTAGGCATCGACCTAGGTGAGTTGCAACCAGTGCTAGGTTAGTGACGAGTTAGTTTCTCTACTTTAAAAGCTTGTGGAATGCTCACTAGGAGATGTGGTGTTTATTACTTACATATTGCTGGAGCTGGGCGTCTCTACCCCGCTCCTTTGCCTAATGGTATTTTCCCTATCGAGGAAGGACGTTTGCTATATGACTTGCAGGTTGAGCAACACCAACCCGAGGAGGAGATTTCGGATGAAGATGAGGACCAAGAAGAGGAGCAAGAAGTTCCTTATCAAGAGGAGCAGCCACCTACCCGGTTTGCTACATACCAAGACTTCCAAGAACTTGGAGGAACTGTGGAGAGGATGCATAACTCTCCATAGAAAATAATGATTGACTTGATAGCTCTCTTTAAAAGGATTTGTTTGATTGAATTAATGTTTAGCGGTATTTGTGAGCATGCCAAAGTTTGACTTGTGAATCATAAGAATGATATAGCTTTATGCGTGTCAAACTTCATGGGATGCCAACAACTCTGCTAGCCTACAAACGATCTTCATGGAGGAAACTCCTAGATTTCAGCTATGAGTTGATTAAACATATGTAGCATCAATGCTATACTGGGTAAGATTCTTGGCATTCCCGGGTAGTTGTGTTCATGATGGAATCACTCCTCTGGCTAATATGAGTAATCATTGTGCAAAAGGAACAAAAATCTTGGTGATGCCACGAGTGTCCATCACAACCCGATAAACTAATTAAATTTGTTGGCATGCTCTCAATTACTTAAGAACTAACATTCTTGAAGGACAATGAACAGAAAAGTAGTGCTAAAAAGTCTTGATTTATTGATGTGGGAGAATTGAGATACTCTAGTGTATATGTTTTTCATGACAAACCCTCACACTCTCAATTTTACATGATTATGCTCTATTGTTCAAAGGCAAGCCTATGAGTTGATTACATGACATGGAATAAGGTTTACTCATTTGAATCATCCATGTTAATAATAATTTTGTTGCGTTACAAGGATGCATAAAAACTCGTATGATATGCTTGCCATTACTCTATCTATGCTGAAGTTTTTCAGATTAATAAAGTGGAGGAAACATGATACTACCAATCATGAGTAAGATCATCATCTTGTTATTTCAGTTTAAATGTTGAGTTCCTTTTTGGTTTTAGTTTTCTTGCTCGAGGACGATCAAGTTTAAGCTTGGGGAGGTTGATGGCTGTGAAATATAGCCATCTACATCCACATTTTGAAGGGAATATGCCCGAGAGGCAATAATACAGTGGTTATTATATTATTCCAAATTTATGATAAATGTTTATTTTGCATGCTATAGTTGTATTAATTGGAAACATTAATACATGTGTGTTTAATAAACAAAATAAAAAGTTCCTAGTAATGCCTCTCATGTAAACTAGCTCGCTGATTAACAAGATGATCAAGGTTTCCTGATCATGGACATTGGATGTTGTTAATAACGAGGTCACAACATTGGTGGAATGATGTGATGAACATTCATCCGAAGTATAGCATTATGATCAAAGTTAGTATGTTTATATTGCTATAACATAATACAAAGTAATCCTAGTCCTTAGACCATGAGATCGTGTTAATCACTAACACCAGAAGAGTATATTGATAACATCAAATGCCACACCGTAAAAGGGTGACTATAAAGGTGGGTTTAGTGCTACAAAGGTGTTATGTAGAGGCTCATGGATCAAGAGTGGGATTTTTCCATCCCGATGATGAATAGATATACTCTGGGCCCTCTTGGTGATATCACATTGAAATAGCTTGCAAGCAAGTGATGTGATCACTAGAATGTTATATCACGGGAACAAGAAAAGGTTGCATGTCTACAACGAGTTCAAACTAGGTATTGAGATACCGATGATCGAATCTCGGACATGTAATATATCGTGAGGCAAAGGGATTTAGTTACGACGTTAAAGGTTCACACGATCACAAGAGTCATCGTTGAATGTGTGGGAGTCAGTACGGATATCCAGGTCTCTCTGTTGATTATTGATCGGAGAGGGGTCTGATCATGTATGCATTATTCATGAACCGTAGGGTGACACACTTAAGGGATACCGACACCATTTGGAGCAAATATGTTTCAGATAAAGATTTAAGAAAGTGCTAGAATCATTTCGATGGAAACCGGAATTGTTTAGGGTGAAATTGTAGAAACTAGTTCTGCATGTGATATTGAAATGTTGTAGGGGGTTTTATGTGAATGTTTGTTAATTAAAGTAATTAACAAAATTCTGAATAAAATAAATAAAATAGTTTTATTTAATGATAGCTTGCATTAAATTTGGTGGAAATTTAATGCATGTGAGTGGAAGTGTGAGTGGAGGCATATTTATGTGAGTGGAGCACCCACCACATAAATGATGGAAGAGGTGGGGGCACCACCATGGCTTCCACGCCATGGCCCTTGGCTGCCCCTATCCCTATAAAGTCCCCCTCTCCTCCTCTCACATCACACCTCCTCGTGAATGATCTCTCTCCCCCTCTAGAAATTATTCCACATGGTCTCGGATTAGCGAGATACATGTTCCCGGTGGCTTTATCTGGAAAGGAGTTGTTGCTTCTGCTGCATCGCTGGGGCGAGGAGGCGGAGGTTGTTCGGTGGACAGGACGTGTGTGCGATCACGGATGCACCGCTGCTTTGCGGTGCTAGACTTGATGGTGCTGGACCTGATGGTGCTAGAACTGCTAGACCTGAAGGACTTCATCACGATCTTGAGATCGGCAAGTGTACGACTATATCATCCACGAGTTCCATCTCGTTAAAAAAACATTGTTGTCTTTGAGGGTATGTTCTCTATGGATGTATATCCACCCGTTGCTTATATCTAGTAGATAGATCTTGGCATATAATAGTTCCCATCGTATGAAACTTTTTGTTTTCTATGCTGCAACCCCAACAGTGGTATCAGAGCCCGATCAATGCATAGATGCTTTGCACGGGTAGTACACATAAGAGTATGTGGGCTATGATGATCATTTTATTGCATCTTCTATGTATTTTGGATATTGGTGGCATAGTGGGATGAAGCGGCCCGGACTAACTTTACATGTCCTCGCACATGAGACCAGTTCCACACTTGACATGCAACTAGCTTTGCATAAGTGGCTAGCGGGTGTCTGTCTCTCCTACTATAGTCAATATCTGATTTACAACAAGTTGCTAATAATTTAGTTATCATCGTTGTGGTTCCATGTTCGTAGGTAAGACCGGTTCTATCTTCGAAAGCCCTAAGCCACGTAAAACTTGCAGTGGATAAACTAGAAGAGTCTAGTTTAGATTGTTTCTCGGCTAGTGTCATGATATGGTAATGTTGTAAGTTGATGTATAGTTTATACCCTTACAATACACCTAACGTGTAAGTTGCATAGACCTTGGCCTTACACACAAAGGAATGATAGAGATCATACCACGATGCACATGATAGTGATCAAATGCATGGACCATATCATTCCACTTTACACATATGATGTTTGCATCTTATATTGCTAGTTTGGTGTTTTAGTAGCATTATAAGATGATCCCTCATTTATATATCAAGATAAAAATGTGTTCTTCCTTATGTATGCATCGTTCTATGGATCGTGTTTTGAGACATCACGTGATGATCGGGTGTACTCGACTCTACGCTTTCATACAACGGGTGTAAGACAGTTTTATACACGCGAGTACTAAGGTTCTTACTTGGCGACCCTAGCATGTACATACATGGCCTCGGAACATGGGCCGAAAGGTTAAGCATGAGTCATATATTTGATATGATTCCCATATAGATGCTCACCTTTGAAGCTACACCGACTCACATCGGACTTGGTGTAGTGGATTTGGTTCATGTAATCACCAAAAATGCACGAGGGATGTCATTTTTGAGTGGGAGTTCATTTCTAATTTGGATTAGTCGAACTCAATTTATCATAAACTACAATCAAAGTGAATTTTCATAATTTGTTGTAGTCATTAGCATCCGTTTACTACCTTGCACTTAGTTTTAATTGAGATAATAGAACTATAGAATTGTGGATATTTACTTTACGAACTGGTATCGTATTGTTCTGAATCTCAATTTTAGAAGTCCTATTGCAAACTTTCAGCAAACTCTATTTACTCCATGAAGTTAAATAAGTAATATCAAATTGAGAGTAAGAATTGCAATGTTAGTATCTAAAGTATCATGTTTGCCTCCATGATTCTTGATATCAAAAGTAATTTTTAATATCGAGGTTATCTAGGAGCTGAAAGAATTGTTTCAGAATCCATCATGTGTGGAAGATATTTGGATATCTGAAACAATGTTTATGGTTGCAATATGATAGAGTATAATTTGGAAAAATACATATTCTCACATTGTATGAGAATTTGCGAAGGTTGGAGACGCTAGACGTCCTAATCTCCCAAAAGGGTTTTGGGAACTGACATTATACTCACAATTCGTCCTTATAGGCCATAGTAGCTTGATAATGAAAGTTGTCATGATAAGGTTGAATAGAATATGTAAGTAAAATGTTTACTACACTAAAAGATTACTAAAGAATGGATTTTTTGAAAGAACACCAAACATTTGATGCTGGTGATCTACTTCAAAGTGCAAGTCCAAAGGTATTAGTATTTTACTATACATGCTTTGTACTATGTGTCATATGTATGGCGCCACTATTGATGTTGATAGATTCTTTTAAAAGAAAAATGAAATGCTGAAAGAGAATCTATAAAATAGTTGGCAAAAAAAAAGACTGGAAATGTCTAGCTGAGGTATATAGATGATATACATGTTATGGTTGTATTCTTTGCTTGTTAAACAATGTGGTTCTTGGGTATTGGATACCGAATTGGTTATTATGAAATATCATACAGAACGATGCAATTCATGAACTACAATGGCCTAAGTAACTAGCAAAATAATATGTGATGATGTTCATAAAAAACAAATAAAGTGTTATTGTATTCATCGTTGACATCAAAAGCTTTCCTTCAAGATTTGTTTAAATAATTGTTATTTTGTTTCGGTATAATGAGAAAAATGGTTGTTCAAATAATTGCCGTATTCCATAGAAAATGGATGAACTTTTACAAGTCTAATTGGAGAAATCACGTCCATAAAACTAATGCTAAAATGTCGCAAGGCAAATGATTGAAAGATCACTTATGAAGTGACATCGCCGTTTAAATTATATGGGAAAGAGAACATGAAGAAACTCCATTTTGATGGATTTTTGGAGTCTATGATTTTGATCAAATGACGCTTGTGAGACTTTCCTCGAGATAATTGAAACTCCGTTCATAGGCTAAAGAGGAACGGATGACTAACTTATTGGAAATTGTGCATGATGATGTGTATAGTCCATTATGTGTAGCCATATGTGATGGATCCTTTTGCTTCATATGCTTTCTCCGAAAATTTGCGTGAATATATCTATATATTTAAATAATAAGGAAGAAGTATGAAACATTTGAAAATTGTTCAAAGACTTTCCAGATGAAGTGGAAAATCATTGTAACAAGAAAATAAAGATTTTATGATTCGATCATAAAGGAAGATATTTTAGTTACAGGTTTAGCAAAACACCTAAGATTTCAGAAATTGTTCCATGGATTTTCATTTCCTGATAAACCACAAGAGTATGGTATGTTCGAGAGATCAAATCAAACCTTGTTTGACATGGTAAGATCAAAGGTGTCATTTATAAAACTGCCATTATATTTTAAGGATTAAATCTTTAGATACTACCGCTTGTACACTAAAAGAGAACCATCGTGATCCGTTGAAATGACACCATATGAGTTATGGTTTGGGATAAAACCCGAGTTGTCTTTTCTTAAAATTTTGGTATGCTATGCATAAGTAAAATGTTTACAACCAAAGTCGAATAAGTATGTCTTTGTAGGTTATCCCAAAGAATTTGTTGGCTATTCCTCCATAACACCGAGGACAAAGAGATTGTTTCTTGAGAAGGATTTTTTTGTGAAAAGTTAAGTGGGAGGATAATAGAACTATGATAAGGTTATTGAACCTTAGCTATATGTGCTAAGTAGCGCAGCACCGGAAAGTGTTTCGGTGGTGGCCACAATGCTCATGGCTCCTGTGATTACAAAGGTTGTGATTTTGGAGATTAGAGTTCCTATGTGAACCGTATGCATCAGGTAACAATCAAATAGTGAGATTTGATAATCAAATCGTTATTTTTTTGATAATGATGAACAGACTGCATGCAAAGAAGCGATGATGGGCCCTGACTCCATCAAGTGACTATATGTCATAAAATTCGTGATAGTTTCCATATACAAGAAATCAAGTTTTGAACTTGGAAGACCCTCCGGAAAGGCGTAAAACCTATCGGTCGTATTTGGATCTATAAAGAAATAGACATGGATGTTTGACATCTATGAAATAGTCGACATGTCAGAAAGGAATTTACGACAATGTTCAAGCAGTTGACTATGACAAGATTTGATCTTTCATAGAGATATTTAGTCTTGACAGATTAATCTAGCAACCACTACATATAATTTGGTATATGGTTGTTGAACAAACAAAACAATGTTCTTCTAATATAATGGTTACCTAGGACATGTACATGACACGGTCCGAAGGGTTTTGTTATTTCAAAGGGTGCTAAAAGGGCGTGCAAACTTCAATAGTTGAAGTGAGCATAGCGGAGTTGGAATCTTCATCGTGATGAAAATGTTAAAAGAGTTTAAATTCATCGGATACGATAAATATGCTTGCATTTGCAAGGAATTAAGTGGGAGCACTGATACAAATTTCTAATACATTATGCGGAGTACATATTGTTGATTGGAAATGATGTATCTTTTATTGACAAGGGTTAAGAATTTCATTAAAATTAGATTTTGATGAAAGACTTGGGCAAAACAAAAATATTCGGCATCAATGTCTATATGGATAGATTGAGGCACTAATATGGTTGTGCCAGACATACATATATGAGATATTGAAAGGGTTCAATATGGAAACAACAAGAAAGGTTCTTACTGCATGGAAAAGATTGAATCAAGATTCAAGTGTATCGACACTCGGTGAGTGAAATCACTGATGACCCACAAGTATAGGGGTGTATCGCAGTATTTTTGAGGGAAGTGAAACCCAATTTATTGATTCGACACAAGGGGAGCCAAAGAATATTTATAAGCCTTAACAATTGAGTTGTCAATTCAGCTGCACCTGGAAACAATCTTTCTCACAATAGTTTATCAGTAGCAACAATTTTGTAGTAAGAATAGTAAAGTAGTAGCAGTAGTAAAGTAAAGACAGCAGTAACAATAGCGATGTGAGGATTCGAAAGTGAGGCATAGGGATGGATGGACGGGCGTTGCATGGACAAGACAATTCACATAGCAATCAGAACATAGGGCAATTGCAGATAAATAAGATAAAGCATCCAAGTACTAGATAATCCTAGGCATGTGTCCCATATATAGTCATACGTGCTCGCAATGAGAACTTGCACAACATCTTTTGTCCCCTTGCTGTTGCAGCAGGCCCTCAAGGGAACTACTGGCAATTAAGGTGCTCCTTTTAATAGAGCACCGGAGCAAAGCATTAACACTCTGTGAGCACATGTGATCCTCACATCAAAGCCATTCCCTCTGGTTATCCCGATTTCTATCACTTCAGGGCCATTGGTTCCGGACAACAACGCATGTATACAACTTGTAGATAAGACCATAAACAATACTATCATAATGAATCAATAACATGTTCAGATCTGAAATCATGGCACTCGGGCCCTAGTGACAAGCATTAATCATAAAAAGTCGCAACAAAGTCATAAAGCACTAATATAAGATACTAGGCACCATGCCCTAACAATCCGATGCCATTACATGAACGATCTCATCCAATCCCTACCATCCACATAGCCTACAGCGGGGGATTACTCACTCATAGATGGGGGAAACATGGATGGTCGATGGAGAAGCGATGGTGATGATGATGGCGATGATCTCCTCCAATTCCCCGTCCTGGCAGGGTGCTAGAACGGAGTTTCTGGTGCTGTTTCGTGGAATCTGGTGGTGGCGGCGGAGCGGAACTCCTTCTAGAAAAACATCAAACCCCCCCCCCCCCCCCGAGTTTTTAGGTCAAAAGGCTTCTTATAGGTGAAGAGGGAGACCGAGGGGTGTCTGGGGCAGCCAGACCACCCCCTGGCGCGGCCTGGGCTAGCCCGCGTGGCCAGGTGGTGTGGCCTGGGCCCAGCCCCCCTCCGTCTCGTATTCTGGCTCCTGGAGTCTTCTGGTGAAATAGGATTTTTGGCATATTTTCTGGGATTTTTCCTGATAGTTGATTTTCTGCACAAAAAGTAGACACCAGGATAATTCTGCTGAAAACAGCGTCAGTCCATGTTAGTTGCATCCAAATCACACAAGTTTAGAGGAGAAACAATAGAAAATGTGTTCGGGAAAGTAGATATGTTTTGGACGTATCAACTCCCCCAAGCTTCGCTTATTGCTTGTCCTCAAGCAATTTAGTTGAAAACTGAGTGCGATAAAAGAACTTTCACAAACACATTTGCTTCATATGATGTATATATTCTCAGCATGTGATCAAGTACTTAGACAATTCATAATAAAGAGTATGCAACTAAGTTCACTTAATAGGCAATTCAAGCTATGAAGAGATTCCAACTTAAAAATAACAAGTAGCATGAAACATAAACATAATAAACATTACAATGCTCATAACAAGATATGATAGAGTGGTATCTCGCTTGCCTTTTATTATGAATGCCAAGGCACCTCTGAAGTTCAAGTGAAGACTAGAAGTAAAGATATCAAAGATACAAGCATCAAAGTCATAACACAAATAATCAAGTAATGAGACAGGCACAAAGAATGACAACTATGCTCTCAAGGAAGTGCTCATAGAATAAGTGGAGACTCAACAAGGAAATGAAAAGGTTTTGAATAGTTTGAAAGGCTTCCAAATGCTGAAAGTATGGTACTCATTAGCTTTCAGCTCTCATTGCCCCTATCATGAGCATATTTAATGTGGTTAAGGTGAAAGTGAGGTCCAATCTGAGTTATATGCTTGACAGACTATAAACTGGAAATCCCATGTCCCTTGAGTACGATGGCTGCTCCTCATGCTACTCAAATTTAGTTATCGGTAAGTTCTTGTCATCGTAAATATGTGCGTATCATGGAGAACCGCCAACGGGGTACCCCTTGCCCGATGATATGGAAGAATCCCCATATCAAAATGACAAGGCAAGCAGACAATGAGTATCTCAGCAATCTTCTTATTTACCATGGGAAAATGGTGCTTTTTTCTGTTTCCTCTTTTCTCAAATCTCTTTTTTTTCTTTTCTTTTTCTTAATGGCTATCTCTCTCTTTTTTTATAAGAAGAATGCTTCATAGATATCATTATGGTTACGTGATGAGCCACAAGTATAGGGGGTGTACCGCAGTATTTTCGAGGGAAGTGAAACCCAATTTATTGATTCGACACAAGGGGAGCCAAAGAATATTTATAAGCCTTAACAACTGAGTTGTCAATTCAGCTACGCCTGGAAACAATCTTGCTCACAGCAGTTTATCAGTAGCAACAGTTTTGTAGTAGGAATAGTAAAGTAGCAGCAGTAGTAAAGCAAAGACAGTAGTAACAAAAGCAGTAAATAGTGGAATTCGAGTGCGGTAGGCATAGGGATGCATGGACGGGCGTTGCATGGACAAGACAATTCACATAGCAATCAGAACATAGGGCAATTGCAGATAAATAAGCTAAAGCATCCAAGTACTAGATAATCCTAGGCATGTGTTCCATATATAGTCATACGTGCTCGCAATGAGAACCTGCCAACCCGTTTGCAGCGGGGCCTCAGGGGAACTACTGGCAATTAAGGTGCTCCTTTTAATAGAGCACCGGAGCAAAGCATTAACACTCCGTGAACACATGTGATCCTCACATCAAAGCCATTCCCTCCGGTTATCCCGATTTCTGTCACTTCGGGGCCGTTGGTTCCGGATAACGACGTGTGTATACAACTTGCAGATAAGACCAAAAACAATACTATCATAATGAATCAATAACATGTTCAGATCTGAAATCATGGCACTCGGGCCCTAGTGACAATCATTAAGCACAACAAGTCGCAACAAAGTCATAAAGCACTAATAAAAGATACTAGGCACCATGCCCTAACAATCTGATGTCATTACATGAACGATCTCATCCAATCCCTACCATCCCCATAGCCTACAATGGGGGATTACTCACTCATAGATGGGGGAAACATGGATGGTCGATGGAGAAGCGATGGTGATGATGATGGCGATGATCTCCTCCAATTCCCCGTCCCGGCAGGGTGCCAGAACAGAGTTTCTGGTGCTGTTTCGTGGAATCTGGTGGTGGCGGCGGAGCGGAACTCCTTCTAGGAGAACGTCGAACCCCTCGAAGTTTTTAGGTCAGAAGGCTCCTTATAGGCGAAGAGAGAGGCCGAGGGGGTGCCTGGGGGCCCACACCACCTCGCGCGACTGGCACGGCCTGCGCCACCAGTGGTGTGGCCACCTCGGCTCTTCTCCGCCTTGTATTCGCTCTGAGTCTTCGGGTGAAATAGGATTTTTGGCATATTTTCTAGGATTTTTCCTGATAGTTGGTTTTTTGCACAAAAAGTAGACACCAAGGCAATTCTGCTGAAAACAGCGTCAGTCCGCATTAGTTGCATCCAAATTATTCAAGTTTAGAGGAGAAACAATAGCAAAACTGTTTGGGAAATTAGATACGTTTTGGACGTATCAACTCCCCCCAAGCTTAGCTTATTGCTTGTCCTCAAGCAATTCAGTTGAAAACTGAGTGCGATAAAAGAACTTTCACGAACACATTTGCTGCATATGATGTAAATATTATTAGCAATGTGACCAACTACTTAGGCAATTCATAATAAAGAGTATGCCACTGAGTCTACTTACTAGTCAATGCAAGCTATGAATAGATTCCAACTCAAAAATAATAAGTAGCATGAAGCATAAACATAAGCAACATTACAATGCTCATAAAAAGGTATGATAGAGTGGTATCTCGCTTGCCTTTGATTATGAATGTCAAGGCACCTCTGAAGTTCAAGTGATGACTAGAAGTACAGATATCAAGGATACAAGCATCAAAGTCATAACACAAATTATCAAGTAATGGAACAAACACAAAGAATGACAACTATGCTCTCAAGAAGGTGCTCAAAGAATAAGTGGAGACTCAACAAGTAGAAGAAAAGGTTTTGAATAATTTGAAAGGCTTCCAAATGCTGAAAGTATGGTACTCATTAGCTTTGAGATCTCATTGCCCCTATCATAAGCATCTTTAATGTGGTTAAGGTGAAAGTGAGGTCCAATCTGGGTTATATGCTTGACAAACTATAAACTGAAAATCCAATGTCCCTTGAGTACGAGGGCCGCTCCTCATGCTACTCAACTTTAGTTACCGGTAAGTTCTTGTCATCGTAAGTATGTGCGTATCATTAAGAACCGCCAACGGGGTACCCCTTGCCCGATGATACGGAAGAATCCCCATATCAAAATGACAAGGCAAGTAGACAATGAGTATCTCAGCAATCTTCTTATTTACCATGGGAAAATGGTACTTTTTCTCTCTTTCCTCTTTTCATAAATCTCTTTTTTTTTCTTTTTTTTCAATAGCTATCTCTCTCTTTTTTATAAGAAGAATGCTTCATAGATATCATTATGGTTACGCTGCAGGTTTCCACCATGTCAGCATGGATTAGACCAGCGGCCCAGGCGTTTCTCTAACACACATACATAACTCCATGGACTTACAAGCTACCCTTTTATTTCACACCGACGACATCCGCAAACAAAAGAGCAAGGTATCAACTGGGTATATATTTACAAGTGTTGAAAGCATTCCCCGTGACAGCACGGTTCTGCTAATCCCCAGCCTATAATTTGCAAGCATATAACTTTCATGGAGAGTTCACAATGGTTCAGGTTTATTAAGTGCAGGAAATAAAGTGTGCCATCAAGTTCGTGAGAGCTTCACTAACTAATTTTCTCATAACAAGCAAACATTTTATTCAGAAAAACAAAGCATATTGAATATGCACGGAAGTATCAAATGATGCTAATAGGGAGGTAAGGTGGACACTTTGGAAATATTTGGTTTAGGGAGTTGGAAACTTAAGTAAAACACTCAGTGGAAGTGAAGGCTAGCAATAGTAAGGGAGCGACAAACGAGAGAGCAATAGATGTCATTATCATGCTTGCAACAAAACAGGACTACTCATAGCATGAAAGTGATTCAAGATCCTCAAGGAAAAATAATTCATCGAGGCTCAACTGATTATTACAGTCATGTGCATGCGTGAGCATGTGCCAAGTCAATCAAATGAAACATTCAGAGGAGGATACCGCGGTGTCATACCAATTTATGAATAGAGCAATGCAAGCACACATTCATAAGACATGCCACAAACTATTAACGAGCTGGAGCTAATCATATGAAAGCAAGAACTACTAAGCATCCAAAGATAACATACACCCTACATGAACAGACTAAGCATGCCCACAGTGATGAGTATATGTACAAAAATGAAAACAAATAGAGTTCGTTACCAGCCTCTTACCACACCTCAAGTTGTCATTAATCCTCATTATTGCTCTTCACTTGTGTGGCTTGAATAATAATATGAAACCAATATTCCACTGAGGACTGCTGAAACTTGTAGCAAACTCACAAAACCAAAGAAGAACGACAAATATTTTTGGTGTTTTTGATTTTTAAACAAGAACCAAAAGGATAAACAAGCAAAGCAGAATCTTTTTGGGTTTTTCGAATAGTTCAAACAAAGCAAAAAGGGAAAAACAAACCAAGGAAAAAAGAAGAAGCAAACCAAAGAGAAACAACAGAAATAATTTTGGTCTTTTTGTGTTTTAGAAAGCAAAAGCAAAAGAAAAAGAAAACTAAAAAGAGAACAAAAACATGAATATACAAAGTACCGACGCAACATGATATGGAGATGAGTGCGGTGTCGGCGTACCTCCCCCCAAGCTTAGGCTTTTGGCCTAAGTGGGTATCAATCCCAAGCTGGCCAGGATGAAGTGTCACCCTGGTATGATGAAGAGGTCCCCTCATCCTGGTGCGAGCTCGAGTACGTCCCTCTGTAATGTGCGAGTAATCATAGGAGGGCACATCCTCCTGGTGCTGCTCGTGGAAACCCAGCAAGCGAAGCTGCTTGTCCACCTCCTCCTTGGAGCGCGACCATGGTCTCCTATGAACACTAAACAAAGAAGGCGGTGGCAAAAGGATCTCCCTTTCATCCCCGTCAGTGAAAAGCATCATATATACTAGACTGTCCAAATCAGAAGTAGCAGTGACAAAGTGATGAGCTTTCATAGCAACAAGGTCAAGCCTCTGTGGTGCCAGCATAGCATCATAGGGATCCACTAAAAGACCTAATGCATTGACTATACGCGAGGTAATGATGCCCCCATAGATAGGCCCCCTAGCAGCTAGGCGGCGAGCAATAAGCGAGCCAAGATTGTACCGAGTATCGTTGTTAAGCGCAGCATCAAGGAACGCTAAATGATAGTTGGAGATATTACTTGTGTTCTCCCTACCAAGCATGCTAGTAGCAAGATAATATGCAAAGTATCTAAGAGCAGGGAGTTGGATATTTCTTATCTTTCTGCGTTGCGCCATGCGGTCATCATCATTGGTCACCCCTCGGTAAAGCTCCAACAAATCGGTGGGTCGCCCTTGGATTTTCTTCACGGTCCCTGTCATGCGTACACCTACAATACTGCAAAATCTCTCCAAAGGCATGGTGAATGGCAGATTATAGATTTTAGAAGAGATAGTCGACTGATAGGATGTGTTAGTAAACGTGAAGCTCTCAACAAAAGTTTTGGTGAGCATAGAGTATTGCGCACTCTCATCTTGCATATATGAGGTCAAACCAACCCTCTCAATCAGTAGCAAGAAATCATCAAGAATACCTGTAGCTTGTAAGAAAGTAAAACAAGGAAAAGAGGATGGGTGAGCATCCCCATCATCCCTTTCACTACCAATACGAGTTGCAATGAGATCTTCGTTGTATGTGAAGGAAATATGCCCTGAGAGGCAATAATAAAGTTGTTATTATATATTCCTTATACATGATAGATGTTTATTTTACATGCTAGAAATGTATTGATTCGGAAACATCAATACATGTGTGTTTAATAAACAAAAAGGGTTCCTAGTCATGCCTCTCTTATAGACTAGATTGTTGATTAACAGGATGATCAAGGTTTCCTGATCATGGACATTGGATGTTGTTAATAACAAGGTCACACCATTGGTGGAATGATGTGATGAACATTCATCCGAAGTATAGCATTATGATCAAGTCATTATGTTTATATTGCTATAACATCATACGACATAATCTTTATCCTTAGACCATGAGATCATGTTAATTTCTAACACCGGAAGAGTATCTTGATAACATCAAACGTCACACCGTAACAGGGTGACTATAAAGATGGGTTCAGTACTACGAAGGTGTTATGTTGAGGCTCATGGATCAAGATTGGAATTTGTCAATCCAGATGACAGATAGATATACTCTGGGCCCTCTCGGTGATATCACATTAGGATAGCTTGCAAGCAACTGATGTGATCACTAGAATGTTATATCACGGGAACAAGAAAAGAGTGCATGTCGGTAACGAGATCAAACTAGGTATGGAGATACCGATGATCGAATCTCGGACATGTAATATATTGAGAGACAAAGGGATTTAGTTACAAGCATTAAAGGTTCTCATGATCACAGGAGTCATCGTTGAATGTGTAGGAGTCAAGATGATCTCCGTGTCCCGCTGCTGATTATTGATCGGAGAAGGGTCTCGATCATGTCTGCATTATTCGCGAACCATAGGGTGGCACACTTAAGAGTTACCGGACACCATTTTGGAGCACATATGTTTCAGACGAAAGAATTGCAAAGCGCAGGAATTGCTTCAATAGAAACCGGAAATTATTTCGGGTGAAATTGCAGAAGGTGGTTCTGCATGTGATATTGAAATATTGCAAGGGGCTATATGTGAATGTTTGTTAATTAAAGTAATTAACAATATTCTGAATAAATTTAATAAAAATAATTTTATTAAATGAGAGAGCATTAAATTTGGAGAAATTTAATGCATTTAAAGTGGAGACTTTAAAAGGGAATGTGAAGAGGCATTTTAATGTGGAGGGGTTACCACCACATGAATGGGGGAGGTGAGGGGTCACCCCCATGCGCCGGCCATGGAGAGAGGGGGCACCCCTCCTCCTATAAAAGGCCACCCATTCCCTCCTTCATCCACACACCTCCTTGTGAAGGATCTCTCTCCCCCTCTAGAATTATTCCCCCATGGTCTCGGATTAGCGAGATACATGTTCGCGGTGGCATTTCGTCTGGAAGGAGTTGCTGCTTCCGTTGGATCGCTGGAGCGAGGAGGTGGAGGTTGTCCGGTGGCTTGAACGTGTGAAAAGCGATGCGGATCATTGAGTTGTGGCGCTCGGACTTCCTCACGATCTTGAGATCGGCAAGTTTACGACTACATCAACCACGAGTTCCTACTCGTTAACAAAGCTCGTTGTCTACGAGGGTAAGTTCTCGTTGGATGTATGTCCACCCGTTGCTTTGTACCTAGTAGATAGATCTTGGAGTGTAGTTCACACCGTAGGAAATTTTTTGTTTTCTATGCTGCGAACCCAACAGTGGTATCAGAGCCTGATCTATGCGTAGGTGCTTACCACGGGTAGTACACATATGGTTGATATGTGGGCGATGATGATCATGTTATTGCATCTTCTATGTATTTTGGATATTGGTGGCATAGTGGGATGAAGCGGCCTGGACCAACCTTACATGTCATCGTACATGAGACCGGTTCCACGACTGACATGCAACTTGTTTTGCATAAGTGGTCTGGGGTGTCATCTCTCCTACTATAGTCAATATCTGATTTACAACGAGTTGCTAATAACTTAGTTATCCTCGTTGTGGTTCATGTTCGTAGGTAAGAACGGTTCTATCTTCGAAAGCCCTAAGCCACGTAAAACTTGCAATTGATAAATTAGAGGCGTCTAGTTTAGATCGTTGCTGGGCTAGTGTGTTGATATGGTATTGTTGTAAGTAGATGTGTGGTGGATACTCTTACAACACACTCAACGTGTAAGTTCCATAGACCTTGGCCTTACACACAAAGGAATGATAGAGGTCATACCACGATGCAAGTGATAGAGATCAAATGCATGGACCATATCATCTCACTTTACACATTAGATGTTAGCATCTTATACTGCTAGTTTGCGCGTTGATAGCATTATAAGATGATCCTCTTTAGATATCAAGATAAAAATGTGTTCTTCCTTGAGTATGCACCGTTCTATGGATCGTGTTTCGAGACATCACGTGATGATCGGGTGTACTCGAATCTACGCTTTCATAGGAACGGGTGTAAGACAGTTTTACACACGTGAATACTAAGGTTCTTACTTGGCGAGCCTAGCATGTACATACATGGCCTCGGAACACGGATCGAAAGGTTAAGCATGAGTCATATGGTTGATATGATGCCCATATATATGCTCGCCTTTGAAGCTATATTAACTCACATGATGATCGGACTTGGTATAGTGGATTTGGTTCATGTAATCACCAAAAGGACACGAGGGATGTCGTTTTTGAGTGGGAGTTCATTAGTAATTTGGATTAGTTGAACTCAATCTATAATAAACTTAGTCTAAATAAACTTTACAAATTCTGTTGTAGATGGCACCTCCTGCTTTTAATTTCAATGTGTTCATGGAGAAAGAGAAACTTGCTGCGAATGGTAGCAACTTCACCAACTGGGCTATGAATTTGAGGATTCTCCTCACTGCTGCACAAAAGCAATATCTGCTAGATGCGCCGCTAGGCCCCCTACCAGCTCCTGATGCCCCTGACGAGGAAAAGAATGTCTATGTGACTCGTCAGGAGGACCACAACTTAGTTCATTGCGGCATACTGTATGGGCTAGAGCCAGAACTTCAAAAGCGTTTCGAAAATGGCAATGCCTTTGATACCATGGGAGAATTGAAAATGATTTTCGATACCCATGCTCAGAGAGAGTTATAATGCTACGTAAAAGTTCTTTAGCTGCATGATGGAGGAAAACAGCTGCTAGTGAGCACGCATCAAAATGTCTGGCACGCCGATAAGCTTATGTCCTTGGGAATAACAATTCCCATTGACTTAGGCATACATCGTGTTCTCCAATCGCCACCTAGCTACAAGAGCTGTGATGAACTATAATATGCAGGGCATGAAGAAGTCCTTCCGAGCTTACGCCGATGCTTAAGACTACGAAGTGGAGATTAGGAAAGAACATCAAGTGTTGATGATCAATAGGACCACCGGTTTCAAGGACAAGAAAGGCAAGCAAGGGAAAGAAGGGTGGCAAGTCATTTGCCACGCCTAAAAGAAACCCAGCTGGCCCTAAGTCCGACACCGAGTGCTACTATTGCAAGGATCGCCATTGAAAGAATCGCCCTAAGTATTTGGCCGAAAAGAAGTCCAGAAAGTCAAACAAAGGTAAATGTGATATACAAGATATTGATGTGTAATTGAATAGTACTGCAGATAGCACCTGGGTATTTGATACCGGATCGGTTGCTAATATATGTAACTCGGTTCAGGGGCTACGGAACAAGCGACAACTAGCAAGGGGTGAGGTCAGGATGCGGGTCGGCAATGGATCAAGAGTTGATGTGATCGCCATCGGGACGCTGCCTCTCCATTTGCCATCGGGATTAGTTATAAACCTAAATAATTGTTATTTGGTGCCTGCACTGAGCATGAACATTGTATCTGGATCGTGTTTGATGCAAAGTGGTCATTCCTTTAAATCTGAGAACAATGGTTGTTCGATTTATAAGAATGATATCTTTTATGGTCATGCACCTATGTTTAATGGTTTATTTCTATTGGATCTCGATAGTAATATTACGCACATTCATAATGTTAATGCTAAAAAGATTAAACTTGATGATGATATGTCTACATATATGTGGCACTGCCGTCTAGGTCATATTGGCGTTAAACGCATGAAGAAACTCCATTCTGATGGACTTTTGGAATCACTTGATTTTGAATCATTTGATACATGTGAGCCATGCCTTATGGGCAAGATGACTAGAATGCCGTTTTCCGGTTCAATGGAACGGGCGACAAATCTGTTGGAGATCATACATACTGATGTGTGTGGACCAATGAGTGTGTCAGCGCGAGGTGGATATCGTTATTTTGTTACTTTCACGGATGATTTTAGTAGATATGGGTATATCTATTTGATGAAACGCAAGTCTGAAACTTTTGAAAAGTTCAAGGAATTTCAAAATGAAGTGGAAAATCATCGTAATAGAAAGATCAAATTTCTACGGTCTGACCGTGGAGGAGAGTATCTAAGTTACGAGTTTAGCACACACATGAAAGAGTGTGGAATAGTTTCACAACTCACGCCTGCCGGAACACCACAACGTAATGGTGTGTCGGAACATCGTAATCGTACCTTATTGGATATGGTTCGATCTATGATGTCTCTGACTGACTTACCTCTGTCATTTTGGGGTTATGCACTAGAAACAGGTGCATTCACTTTAAATCGGGCACCATCTAAATCTGTTGAAACGACACTGTATGAATTATGGTTTGGAAACAAACCTAAGCTGTCATTTCTTAAGGTTTGGGGATGCGATGTTTATGTGAAGAAACTTCAACCGGATAAACTCGAACCCAAAGCAGAAAAATGCGTCTTCATAGGATACCCTAAGGAAACAATTGGGTATACCTTCTATCACAGATCCAAGGGCAAGGTTTTTGTTGCCAAGAATGGATCCTTTCTTGAGAAGGAGTTTCTCATGAAAGGTGTGAGTAGTCGGAAGGTAGAACTCGAAGAGGTTATTGAACCTTCTCTTCATGGAATGGCGAGTGGCGCAGCACCGGAAGTTGTTTCGGAGTTGACTTCACCTGATGAAGAGAGAGCTAATGATAATGATCATGAAACTCCGAAAGAGGACACTACCGAACCTCGCAGGTCAAGCAAGACATGTGCAGCTCTGAACTGTACGGCAATCCTGTTGTGAATTTCATGGTTGATGAAATGGATGACCCTGCGACGTATGAAGAAGCGATGATGAGCCCGGATTCCAACAAATGGCTAGAAGCCATGAAATCCGAGATGGAATCCATGTACGAGAACCAAGTTTGGAACTTGGTGGACTTACCTCACAACCGAAAGGCCGTTGAGAATAAATGGATTTTCAAAAGGAAAACTGATGTTGATGGTAATGTGACCATCTATAAGGCTCGACTTGTCACAAAGGGGTTTCAACAAATTCAAGGAGTTGACTACGATGAGACATTCTCTCCCGTAGCGATGCTTAAATCGGTTAGGATTATGTTAGCAATTGCTGCATATTTTGATTATGAAATATGGCAGATGGATGTCAAAACTGCGTTCCTCAATGGTAAGATTGAAGAAGAGTTGTATATGATACAACCTAAGGGTTTTGTCGATCCTAAGGATGCTAATAAGGTGTGCAAACTTCAGCGATCCATCTATGGACTGAAGCAAGCATCACGAAGTTGGAATCTCCACTTTGATGAGGTGATCAAAGAGTTTGGATTTGTCCAAACTTATGGAGAGGCTTGTATTTACAAGAAAGTGAGTGGGAGCAATGTGGCATTTCTGATATTATATGTGGATGACATATTATTGATTGGAAATGATATAGATATTTTAAATAGTGTTAAAAGTTATCTAAACAGCAAATTTTCGATGAAAGACCTTGGTGAAGCGTCATATATATTAGTCATTAATATCTATAGAGATAGATCAAGGCGCCTAATTGGGCTATCGCAGAGTACATATGTCAGACCCCTCCTTTATAAAGGAAAGGATCCCTGTGATTGCAATGCTAGTCCCTGGATCACTGCTAGCATCCACAGTTTAAGATGAAGTACACAGATACAAAGGTCGTTTATTACAGTCATTCCAGAGATAAAACATAGTCTTTTACAACTCAGGGCCAAAGGCCTAATACAAGAGTTTATGGAATAAGTAAATAAACATAAGTCTTCATCTTCATGTGCCACAGGCAAGCATGTTGAGTGTAGACTCGTGACTCCTAATCATCATCGGAGTAACCTGCAACATTACAAGTTACAGCCACAGAGGGTCAATACTTTGGAATAGTATTGGCAAGTGATACCTTAGTATATTTTAAGTGGACTATAATACTATATGCATTTGGCTAGGTGGAGCTTAGGCTTGCATTGCTCAAAATAGATTTTTCCTTATCATTTGAAAACACTAAGTTTTTGTTTGGCACAAACCTTTCCCAAGGTATCTACCAATCAAAGACTGAAGATCCTTTCCAAGGCATCTACCAATCAAATACTGAAGATCCTTTAACCCTTGTTCACCCACAAGTTTTATTTAGAAATTGGAGTGATGAGATTCTTGAAGCTTCCATGTCTTGATGCTCAAATTGTCCTTTACCAGGGACATGGCTAAGTACTTAGATTTTACACTCTGCAGAGGTGGTGCACTTTCCCCACAAGACTTGGTTTCCCAAGACAAGATCCTTCAGAAGCCTTTCCTTAGTCAAATGGACGCGCTCCAACCTATTATTCCCTCTACCACCAACTGTCCAAGAGACTAAGTTCTAGCAACCTAAGATCATGGCAGAGCCCATATTGCCAAGTGGTTGCACTTGAAGCTTCTCAACATTTGACATCTCGAATATCTTTGTTCCTGGGTGGCCATCCACAAGTGAGATACACTAAGGTAAACCATAAAAATGGGCCTTGTGAACCACTCAACACAAACCATTCCTTCCATTCCACCCAGGTGATTCATTCACTTAGTTGTTTTGTTAAAAAAAACACAAGTCCTCAGACTTAGAATATTTTCCATAGTGTGAATATATAAACCACCCTTGTTTTCTAGTAGCTAGGCTAAGTAAGCATGGCATGGCAACTTATCCTTAGGGAATTTTCCTAGCAACTCTACCATTCTAATCTACATAGGATTTCCCATCATATCTTTTGACAAAAGTAGCATGCAAGTCTTAGCAAAATATCTAATGCAAGTATAAAATATAGGAATGGAATATTCATGAAGATATCACTTGCCTTGGTAATGTGGAGAGTAGCACTCGTCACAATCATAATCACTAGCAAAATCTACACAAAAATTATAGCACACAAATACACACAATTATATACAATCAAAAATAATATGAATGCATGCATGCAAGAATTCACTAAGTGGTGATTTTTGAAAACTCTACCAAGCAAGTGCATGATTACAGAAACTTAACAAGTCACAAGTTTGCCAACTAAACTTACTTAACCCTAAAACAAATGACTAAACTAAATCCATTCTCAAATTAGCCTTAAACAAGTTTCTACAAATAAAGTCATTCTAATAGTTACTATTTTCTAAACACATTGGATAGGCAGAAAGGTCTTGTTTCACTGAATCCAACGGTATAAAGTTTGCAAAATTCTAATGTGGCATTCAAAAGTTATAAGCATTTGAAAATTGGATCAAAATCTGATTTTAAATCTGTTTTTAGTTCTAACCCTAGCCACGCGTCGCGCTGTGATTGGCGCATACCGCTTCGGTTGGATCGCGCTTGGCAGCCGCAGGATTTAAACAGATCGTATGCTCCAGATCGCGTACCGCTTCGCAGTTAAGTGAATCTATCCTAGCGCTCGGATCTGGATCTAACGGTGCTCGTTCAAACGACCATGTCCTGGCGGCGCGCGGTGTCAGCGAGCGGCGGAGCGCTCGGTCTACGGCGGCGCTTGCGTTCCAGGTCGTCCGCGAGAGGGAGAAGGGTCATACCAGGTTCGCAAGAGGCTGCTGAAGCTCAAGGTAGCGTCGGTTTGCGAAGGGGCGTGCTGTCACGGCGATGATTGCTCGTCGGAGTTGAGTCTGGCGACAGGTGGTTCTGTTCGAGGTCGGAGACGACATTGTAGATCACTAGGATGCAAACGGAAGGTGTGGTCAGATGCAGAAGATCACGGAGAACATGCGCGTGTGCAAGACAAGGCTTGGGGCGGTCTGGACTTACCACTGGGGTCGTCGGAGTCGAGTCTGTCGTCGGTGCTTGCGGTGTCGAGTGGAACCGGCGACCTAGGGCAGTACAGGATGAACTAGTGGGGTCAGGAGGTGCGCAAAGACTCACTGAATCAGATAGCAAGAGTGAGAGGCAGAGGGGAACACGAGGCTCACCGGAATTGATCGCCGGAGTGGGCTCTGTCTGCGGCGGTGTGGAGTTGATTGAGGGCAGCCTGGTGGCGGAGTGAGCGAGGTGTTTGGGGGGAAATGCTCGCGAGGCAGAGAGGATCTTATAGCCAGAGGCTCGACAGGAAACGCTCGTGGATTAATGCCCAATTAAGCTCGGTATCACTGCGGCAACGGTCAGCGGCGGAGATCGTGCGCGGTTTCAGGGGGAAGACGATGCTGACGTGGAGGAGGCCCGCTCGTCAGCGAAGTGCGCGAGGTGGAGGTGGGGTCTGTCTGTCAGCGACTGAGTGCGTGCGCTCGCGCGTGAGAGAAGAAAAGGAAAGTCCCCGGGTGGGCTTGATGGGCCTGTTTCACTGCTGGGCCAGATTTCAGCCGCGCGGCCTTTTTCCTTTGTTAGCTTCTTTTCTTTTTCTAATTCTATTTTCTGGAATGATTTTGATATGAATTCAAATCCTTTTTGAATTCAAACAAATCTGGGGATCTTTGCAGGGTTCTGTGGTTTCAAAAATAGTCATTTAACCATGTGGATACCTTGCTAAGGCTTGGTCAAGTCTTGGGCTTAACACAAACAGAGACTATGCCTCTGGTTTGCAAATGTTGATAAAACAAAATAGGGTTTTGAAATTAATTCTAAGTTGAAAACTTTGGTTAAATTGCTACACCTAATCTTTCCAACAATGGAGGCAAGCAAACAAGTTCCTAAACAATCAAGTCTCCAAGGGTGATGGCCAAATGTGGTAAATTTGCTCCCATGAAATAATAGCACAAGCTTATGCTTCTAAATGATTTTGAGAAAAAACCTAAATGAATGAAGGATGCAAGGATGATATGAATGAGTTTTGAAATATGATTTTAGGGATGTTACAAATCTAACCCCCTTAAGATGAATCTCGCCCTCGAGATTCGGATTGGCTAGCAAATAGGTGAGGGTGGTCTTTCCGAAGATCATCTTCTCTTTCCCATGTTGCTTCCTCTTCGGAATGATGACTCCATTGCACTTTGCAAAACTTGATAGTCTTTGTCCTTGTGACTCTTTCTGTGGTCTCAAGAATCTTGACAGGCTTTTCTTCATAGGTGAGATCACTTTCTAGTTGAACTTCTTCCAAAGATATGGTATTCTTCAAAGATGATTCTTCCATTTCTGGGTGACATTTCTTGAGCTGACTCACATGAAAAACATTATGGACTGCTGATAAAGATGCTGGCAGTTCGATTTCATATGCAACTTCTCCCTTGCGACTTAGAATGTTGAATGGTCCAACATATCTTGGTGCCAACTTTCCTTTGACTCCAAATCTTTTCACTCCACGAAGTGGTGATACTCTGAGATAATCTCTATCGCCAACTTCGTAGGTGACTTCTCTACGCTTAGAATCTGCGTAGCTTTTCTGTCGAGACTGTGTTATCTTCAACCTGTCCCTAACCAATTTGACCTTTTCTTCGGCGTCTTTGATAAGATCTGGTCCGAACAAACTTCTTTCTCCCACACCATTCCATATCAATGGGGTGGTACACTTCCTTCCGTAGAGAAGCTCAAATGGTGCCATCCCGATACTAGATTGATAACTGTTGTTGTAAGAGAACTCTGCATAAGGCAGACTTTCATCCCAACTTGCTCCATAGTCTAGGGCACATGCCCTCAACATGTCTTCAAGAATTTGGTTAGTCCTTTCCGTTTGTCCATCCGTTTGAGGATGAAAAGCTTGAATTCCAACCTCGTTCCTAAAGATTCATGAAGTCGCTCCAAAAGTGAGAAGTGAACTGAGTTCCTCTATCGGACACAATACTCTTAGGCACACCATGAAGGCATACAATTCTGCTCATGTAAATTCGGCTAACTTTGCCTTTGGTATAAGTTGTCTTTACGGGTATAAAATGAGCCACTTTAGTTAGGCGATCCACTACTACCCATATGGAATCATACCCTGACCTGGTCCTTGGTAATCCGGTAATGAAATCCATACCAATATTTTCCCACTTCCATTCAGGAATAGGCATTGGTTGAAGCAAACCTGCTGGTTTCGATGCTTTCACTTACTACTACACATCACACAAAGCAATGTGTTCGGCGATGTCCCTTTTGAGATTGCTCCACCAAAATCTTTCTTTCATATCCATGTACATTTTGGTGTTCCCCGGGTGAATAGAATACGGAGAGTTATGGGCTTCTTGTAGAATCAGTTTCCGCAATTCCGGATCTTGTGGAACACAAATACGTTTCCCGTGCCATAAAGTACCTTGTTCGTCTATATGGAAACTTTTAACTTTCCCTTGGCTAATCCTTTCCTTAATCTCTTTGATTTCTTTGTTCGTCTTTTGGGCTTCTTTAATTTTATCCAACAGAGTGGGTTGAACATCCAAAGACATGAGATGTCCTTTTGGCACAATCTCCAACCTGAGTTCCTTGAATTGCTTACACAAGTCATCTGGCAATTCACCTTTGGTAAGGCCATTTACAAACGCTTTACGACTTAAAGCATATGCTACTACATTTGCTTTACCAGGATGGTATTGCAAACTCAAGTCGTAATCCTTGATAAGTTCTAGCCATCTCCTCTGTCTCATATTGATTTCCTTCTGGGTGAAGATATACTTCAAACTCTTATGATCGGTGAATACTTCACAACGTTTCCCCAAAAGGTAGTGTCTCCATGTTTTGAGTGCATGGACAACAGCGGCTAACTCTAAATCATGAGTAGGATAGTTTACTTCATGAGTTTTGAGTTGTCTCGAGGCATAAGCCACAACTTTTCCGCCTTGCATAAGTACGGCACCTAATCCTTGATGCGAAGCATCACAATACACTTGGAAATCCTTTTCTAAATCTGGTAGGCACAGAACTGGTGCTGACACAAGTCTCCTCTTTAATTCTTGAAAGCTGAGTTCACAACCTTCAGACCAAGCAAATTTCTTATCTTTCTTTAATAATTCTGTCATTGGTTTAGCAACCTTTGAAAAAAATCAATGAATCTTCTGTAGTAACCTGCTAAACCAAGGAAACTACGAACCTCTTTTACGCTCTTAGGAGATTCCCATTCTGTCACAGCTGAAACTTTAGCAGGATCAACTGCTACACCATCCTTTGTCATAATGTGACCAAGAAATCCAACTTCCTCTAACCAAAACTCACACTTGCTGAATTTGGCATAAAGTTTATGTTCCCTCAGTTTCTCAAGTATCAAGCGTAGATGTCTTTCATGCTCTTCCTTGCTCTCGGAGTAGACCAAGATGTCATCGATGAAAACGACAACGAACTTGTCGAGAAACTCCATGAACACTTTGTTCATCATATTCATGAAGTATGCTGGAGCGTTGGTTAAACCAAAAGGCATCACAGTGCACTCATACAATCCATACCTTGTGGTAAATGCTGTTTTAGGTATGTCTTGCTCTCTTATCTTGAGTTGAAAATATCCTGACCGAAGATCAATCTTCGAGAACACACAAGCTCCTTCTAGCTGATCAAACAAGTCATTTATTCTTGGCAAAGGATATTTGTTCTTGATGGTTACCTCGTTGAGAGAACGGTAATCTATGCATAATCTTTGAGTTCTATCTTTCTTTTCTACGAACAATACTGGGGCTCCCCAAGATGAAGAACTTGGCTGGATGAATCCTTTCTGCAATTGTTCTCCAAGCTGTTTCTTGAGTTCCTTAAGTTCAACCTGACATTTTATAAGGCCTCTTTGCTCTTGGTCCAGAACCTGGTACCAAATCTATTATAAACTCTACATCTCTATCTGGTGGCATTCCCGGTAATTCTTCCGGAAACACATCCGGATACTCACATACAATTGGCACGCTATCCATGCTAACCCCCTTAAGAGAATTCAGCTTACTTCCTTTAGATTTAAATTGGACTTGAATTTTATCCTCTTACCTTTAGGGGTTGTGAGTGAAACTGTACGATTGGCACAATCTAGTACTCCCTCATACTTAGCCATCCAATCCATTCCCTAAATCACATCCAATCCTTGGGAATTTAGGATTATTAGGTTCACTGGAAACTTATGTTTTCCGATCTCTATGACTAGATCCCGACATCCAAGACTCACTATCATATCTCCACCCGGAGAGCTAACTTTTATTGGACACCCAATGTTTTCAGATGCAAACCCGTTTCTATCAACAAATGCTTTTGATATGAATGAATGAGATGCACCAGTGTCAAAGAGTACAAATGCTGAGATGGAATTGAGTCTGAACTTACCAGAACAACATCGTGCTCTTCATAGACCTCCTCCACATTGATGTGGTTAACCTGTCCTTTACGAAAAGGATTGGGCTTGTTAGGTCCTTCAACTTTCTTTTCAGGGCACTCATTAGCATAATGCTGACTTCTTGCATTTGAAGCATTCAACTTTGGTGATGTCCGTTTAGGCTGGTTTCTACTTCCACTTCCACTATGGTGGCTCTTATGTCCACTCTTGTGATTCTTGTACTTATCATTGTCATGATCATGCGATGATGCTTGCTGTCATGACGGTTGTGGTTGTGGTGCTTGTTAAATTTCCCATGCTTGTGGGATCCTGAGCTGACACTATCATCATAGTGAGATCGTTTATGAGACGATCCCGAGCTGTGCTTGTCGGAGTGTTTCCTCTTTCTACTCTCGACTTGCTTCATTTTATTCTCCACAATAACAGCCTTGTCACAGTGACTGATAAGTTGGAACATATGCCATGCATACTGCGATTCAGCTCATCATTCAAGCCTTCTAGAAACTTTTCCTTTCTTTTGGCATCTGTGTCAACCTCATCCGGTGCATAGCGCGCCAGATTGTTGAACTCTTCAATATATTCAGCCACGCTGTGGTGGCGCTGCTTCAGGTTGTGAAACTCCTTCTTTTTCAGGCTCATCATTCCTGGTGAGATATGAGTAGTGCGAAAGCCATCTTCAAAGATAGCCCTAGTCACCTCATCAATAGGTGTGGTGATCTGGAAGTTGTCCCACCATGGTGCGGCTGGTCCTTCCAACAGATGTGCCGCGAACCTGACTTTTTCAGCATCCGTGCAGCCTACGGTCACTAAGTCTTTGTTCACAGAACGTAGCCAATCATTGGCCACCATGGGATCAGTCGTTCCTGAGAACTTAGCTGGCCTCAGACGCAGAAATCGGGTGAGCATATCAAAACCCGGAGGGTTGTTGTTGGGGTTGTTGTTGTTGTTCTGGTTTTGGATGAATGTCGTCATCATTTGCATAAGCTGTGTCTGCGCTTTCATCATCTGTTGCATTTCTAGGGTAATGTTGGGGTTGGGGTTGGGGTTTGCGCGACGGGGAGGCATCTGTGGTTTATCCATATAGAGATAAGAATGAGATACCCTTACATGATTCATGCACAATACTTCACACAAGCAAACACATAGCATGCAACACAAGGATAAAAGCTCAACAACAAGGTAACAAAAGTCTCAAAGTAAAAACACACAAGTGGCAAGCCATCCACATGTCGGATGGTCCAATAATAAGTTCACAAATAACAAGTACGGTAAATAAAGATAACTGAGTAGTCAAGTCTACTCGTCAGCATCAATCTCCTCCTCGACAAAGGTAAGACCTGCGTTCTCCATTGCGGTCTTGCTCTCTTCGATAGTAGTGGTCAAGGAGTCGATCTTGGCTTTGAGAGCCCTATTCTGGGAACGAAGTCTCTCAATCACTGTCTGATGCTGCTCTAACTCGAAGTCCCTGGACTGCAGTTCCTCGGTCATGTCCCGAATCCTCTTGTTCCTATCCTGGACACGTTTCTCTTGACTCTTGAACTTACGGTCTTGGGTCTCGAACTTCGCCTCCATTTCCTTGACTACCTCGTCCTGCTGCGCGAAGAGCTTGTCCTTCTCGCGAAGCTGCACCTGGAGCTCGTCATTGCTAAGCATGACGTTGGTCCTGTCCAAGATCCACGTGCCTAATAAGAGTCTCTAAGTCACGGAGGTACAGTATCGGCTCTGCCAGTCCTCGAGTCGTCCTCAAAGTCGATGGACTCTCCGTCATCATCACGCCTTCGAAGGCGTGGAAGTGAGTGCCTCTAACCTGTCGGGAGTAGCGCCTAATGGCCCTATCGAGTCCTGCATGACAACCTCCATGCCTCTCTCCCTGTCATCGTGCATAAGCTTGAAGACGATGGCCTCCGTAGTAGGCTCTGTCTGGCGTCCTGGCTGGTTCACCTTGAAGCCCCAAAGGTCCTTCCTCTCAAACTTGGTGAGTGGGTGCACCGTAATGATGGGAAGAGGGAGATCGAGCAAGGTAGTAAGCTCTACGATACGAGGACCAAAACGGGTAACCTGGAACTCCTCAACAGTGCTGATGGCAATAGGCATCTATTTATAAGATTGAAAAAGTTAGAACAGCACAATTTAAAATAAACAAGACAACATTCATACATATCCATGGAACACAAAATCACACAAGTCATGCATACATGAATCCATTACATCAGCCAAGGTTCAAACTTATTTAAGGTATCATTTGGAAAATAAGGTGATAGGTGGTGGTCCAACTAACGAAGTGCGTTCACAAACCTATCTCACTGGATCTGGTGGCTAACACAATGTTCCTAGAGGCAATCAGCCTATCTTGTTCACATGCTTCTATCACTAAGTCTATAATATCTCCCCTTAATGTTTGGTTGGTGACTTCCAACTCTTGGGTATGTTCCTTCTCCTTCTCTAAGTCTTTTTGGAGGTTGACCATCCTGCACTTGACTCTAGCACTTAGTTCTTTGATAGTCTTCCAAGCTGCTTCTTTTGCTGACTCAAAGAATGTGGTGTGCATAAAAGTGTTGGTGTACATGCAGAAGCCTCTTTCTTTGTGGTTGTCTTCCTTGTTTTTGTACAAGTGAAGTTGCACCCACCAATACTCCACTCCTTCCTCCATCACTGGAAAGCCCTTGTACACAGCTGCACCATGTGCTTCCATTGTCTCCATGAGATCCTTGAGAATCTTGGGAAACTCAGTCTCACACTCCAAGGTCATGGTCATGAGTGGTCCTTTCTTCACGGCTTCGTTGATGGAGTTCATCTACAAATAGAGATGAGAATGAGAAGATTAGAAAAGTTCTGAGAAGAATAGACAAGTGTAGAAGTAGTTAAAAATTTCTTAGTGGTTTCCAATCCTAGGGTCATAATCCTACAGGCAACACGGTGCTTTCTGGTACCATCATCAGACCCTCCTTTATAAAGGAAAGGATCCTGTGATTGCAATGCTAGTCCACGGATCCTTGCTAGCATCCACAGTTTAAGATGAAGTACACAGATACAAAGGTCGTTTATTACAGTCATTCCAGAGATAAAACATAGTCTTTTACAACTCAGGGCCAAAGGCCTAATACAAGAGTTTATGGAATAAGTAAATAAACATAAGTCTTCATCTTCATGTGCCACAGGCAAGCATGTTGAGTGTAGACTCGTGACTCCTAATCATCATCAGTAACATTTGCAACATTACAAGTTACAGCCTGAGGGTCAATACTTTGGAATAGTATTGACAAGTGATACCTTAGTATATTTTAAGTGGACTATAATACTATATGCATTTGGCTAGGTGGAGCTTAGGCTTGCATTGCTCAAAATAGATTTTTCCTTATCATTTGAAAACACTAAGTTTTTGTTTGGCACAAACCTTTCACAAGGTATCTACCAATCAAAGACTGAAGATCCTTTCCAAGGCATCTACCAATCAAAGACTGAAGATCCTTTAACCCTTGTTCACCCACAAGTTTTATTTAGAAATTGGAGTGATGAGATTCTTGAAGCTTCCATGTCTTGATGCTCAAATTGTCCTTTACCAGGGACATGGCTAAGTACTTAGATTTTACACTCTGCAGAGGTGGTGCACTTTCCCCACAAGACTTGGTTTCCCAAGACAAGATCCTTCAGAAGCCTTTCCTTAGTCAAATGGACGCGCTCCAACCTATTATTCCCTCTACCACCAACTGTCCAAGAGACTAAGTTCTAGCAACCTAAGATCATGGCAGAGCCCATATTGCCAAGTGGTTGCACTTGAAGCTTCTCAACATTTGACATCTCGAATATCTTTGTTCCTGGGTGGCCATCCACAAGTGAGATACACTAAGGTAAACCATAAAAATGGGCCTTGTGAACCACTCAACACAAACCATTCCTTCCATTCCACCCAGGTGATTCATTCACTTAGTTGTTTTGTTAAAAAAAACACAAGTCCTCAGACTTAGAATATTTTCCATAGTGTGAATATATAAACCACCCTTGTTTTCTAGTAGCTAGGCTAAGTAAGCATGGCATGGCAACTTATCCTTAGGGAATTTTCCTAGCAACTCTACCATTCTAATCTACATAGGATTTCCCATCATATCTTTTGACAAAAGTAGCATGCAAGTCTTAGCAAAATATCTAATGCAAGTATAAAATATAGGAATGGAATATTCATGAAGATATCACTTGCCTTGGTAATGTGGAGAGTAGCACTCGTCACAATCACAATCACTAGCAAAATCTACACAAAAATTATAGCACACAAATACACACAATTATATACAATCAAAAATAATATGAATGCATGCATGCAAGAATTCACTAAGTGGTGATTTTTGAAAACTCTACCAAGCAAGTGCATGATTACAGAAACTTAACAAGTCACAAGTTTGCCAACTAAACTTACTTAACCCTAAAACAAATGACTAAACTAAATCCATTCTCAAATTAGCCTTAAACAAGTTTCTACAAATAAAGTCATTCTAATAGTTACTATTTTCTAAACACATTGGATAGGCAGAAAGGTCTTGTTTCACTGAATCCAACGGTATAAAGTTTGCAAAATTCTAATGTGGCATTCAAAAGTTATAAGCATTTGAAAATTGGATCAAAATCTGATTTTAAATCTGTTTTTAGTTCTAACCCACGCGTCCGCGTTGCGTGATTGGCGCATACCGCTTCGGTTTAGCGGCAGCCAGGATTTAAACAGATCGTATGCTCCAGATCGCGTACCGCTTCGCAGTTAAGTGAATCTATCCTAGCGCTCGGATCTGGATCTAACGGTGCTCGTTCAAACGACCATGTCTGGCGGTGTCGGGCGAAGTGGCGAGCGCCTTCGGTCTACGGCGCGCTTATGCTCTGTGTCGTCCGCGAGAGGGAGAAGGGTCATACCAGGTTCACAAGAGGCTGTTGAAGCTCAAGGTAGCGTCGGTTTGCGAAGGGGCGTGCTGTCACGACGATGATTCCTCGTCGGAGTTGAGTCTGGCGACAGGTGGTTCTGTTCGAGGTCGGAGGCGATGTTGTCGATCACTAGGATGCAAGCGGAAGGTGTGGTCGATGCGAAGATCACGGAGAACATGCGCGTGTGCAAGACAAGGCTTGGTGATGCGGGTCGGGGTCGAGTGCATCGTTGGTGCTTGCGGTGTCGAGTGGAACCGCGACCTAAAGGGCGTCTGAGATGAACTAGTGGGGTCGAGGTGCGCAAAGACTCACTGAATCGATAGCAAGAGTGAGAGGCGAGGGGAACACGAGGCTCACCGGAATTGATCGCGGAGTGGGCTCTGTCAAGGGCGGTGGAGTTGATTGAGGGCACTGGTGGCGGAGTGAGCGAGGTGTTTGGGGAAATGCTCGAGGCGAGAGGATCTTATAGCGAGGCTCGGCGAAACGCTTCGTGGATTAATGCCCAATTAAGCTCGGTATCACTGCGGCAGCGGTCGGGCGGCGGAGATCGCGGCGCGGTTCAGGGAAGACGATCGGCGTGGAGGAGGCCGTCGGCCACAGCGTGCGCGAGGTGGAGGTGGGTCTGCATCTGTCACAATGAATCGAGTCGGCGTGCGTGAGAGAAGAAAAGGAAAGTCCCGTGGGCTTGATGGGCCTGTTTCAACTTTGGGCCAGATTTCAGCAGCTGACCTTTTTCCTTTGTTAGCTTCTTTTCTTTTTCTAATTCTATTTTCTGGAATTATTTTGATATGAATTCAAATCCTTTTTGAATTCAAACAAATCTGGGGATCTTTGCAGGGTTCTATGGTTTCAAAAATAGTCATTTAACCATGTGGATACCTTGCTAAGGCTTGGTCAAGTCTTGGTCTTAAAACAAACAGAGACTATGCCTCTGGTTTGCAAATGTTGATAAAACAAAATAGGGTTTTGAAATTAATTCTAAGTTGAAAACTTTGGTTAAATTGCTACACCTAATCTTTCCAACAATGGAGGCAAGCAAACAAGTTCCTAAACAATCAAGTCTCCAAGGGTGATGGCCAAATGTGGTAAATTTGCTCCCATGAAATAATAGCACAAGCTTATGCTTCTAAATGATTTTGAGAAAAACCCTAAATGAATGAAGGATGCAAGGATGATATGAATGAGTTTTGAAATATGATTTTAGGGATGTTACAACATACCTTGATAAGATATTAAAGAAGTTTAATATGGATGAAAGTAAGAAGGGGTTCTTACCTATGTTGCAAGGCAAGACATTGAGTAAGACTCAAAGTCTAGCTACGGCGAAAGAAAGAGAGATGATGGATAAGATCCCCTATGCCTCGGCCATAGGCTCTATTATGTATGCCATGCTATGTACAAGACCGGATGTGGCACATGTTATTAGTTTGACTAGTAGATACCAATCTGATCCAGGTTCGGAACACTGGATAGCGGTAAAGAACATCCTCAAGTACTTGAGAAGAACTAAGGATATGTTTCTCATATACGGAGGTGAAGAAGAGCTAGTCGCTAAGTGTTATGTCGATGTTAGCTTTGACACCAATCCGGATGACTCTAAGTCTCAATCTGGATACGTATTTCTCTTGAACGGAGCATCAGTTAGTTGGAGGAGTTCCAAACAACCTATGGTGGTTGGATCAACAACGGAGGCGGAATATGTTGCTGCTTCAGAAGCAGCACAGGAGGCAGTTTGGATGAAAGTGTTCATTACGGAACTGGGTGTGGTTCCCAGTGCATTGGACCCGATGGTGATCTATTGTGACAACAATGGAGCCATAGCCAACACAAAGGAACCAAGGTCTCACAAGAATTCCAAACATATTAAGCGCCGGTTTCACTCCATCCGCGAGCATGTCAAGGATGGAGATATAAAGATTTGTAAAGTACACACGGACCTGAATATAGCAGATCCGTTGACTAAAGTTCTCCCTAGGGCAAAACATGATCAACACCAGAACTCCATGGGTGTTAGATTTATCACTATGTGAACTAGATTATTGTCTCTAGTGCAAGTGGGAGACTGAAGGAAATATGCCCTAAGAGGCAATAATAAAGTTGTTATTATATATTCCTTATACATGATAGATGTTTATTTTACATGCTAGAAATGTATTGATTCGGAAACATCAATACATGTGTGTTTAATAAACAAAAAGGGTTCCTAGTCATGCCTCTCTTATAGACTAGCTTGTTGATTAACAGGATGATCAAGGTTTCCTGATCATGGACATTGGATGTTGTTAATAACAAGGTCACACCATTGGTGGAATGATGTGATGAACATTCATCCGAAGTATAGCATTACGATCAAGTCATTATGTTTATATTGATATAACATCATACGACGTAATCTTTATCCTTAGACCATGAGATCATGTTAATTGCTAACAACGGAAGAGTATCTTGATAACATCAAACGTCACACTGTAACAGAGTGACTATAATGATGGGTTCAGTACTACGAAGGTGTTATGTTGAGGCTCATCGATCAAGAGTGGAATTTGTCAATCTAGATGACAGATATATATACTCTGGGCCCTCTCGGTGATATCACATTAGGATAGCTTGCAAGCAACTGATGTGATCACTAGAATGTTATATCACGGGAACGAGAAAAGAGTGCATGTCGGTAACGAGATCAAACTAGGTATGGAGATACCGATGATCGAATCTCGGACATGTAATATATCAAGAGACAAAGGGATTTAGTTACAAGCATTAAAGGTTCTCACGATCACAGGAGTCATTGTTGAATGTGTAGGAGTCGATGACGGATCTCCGGTCCATTGCTGATTATTGATCGGAGAAGGGTCTCGATCATGTACGCATTATTCATGAACCATAGGGTGGCACACTTAAGAGTTAGGACACCATTTTGGAGCACATATGTTTCAGACGAAAAAATTGCAAAGCGAGGAATTGTTTCAATAGAAAGCAGGAAATTATTTGGGTGAAATTGCGGAAGGTGGTTCTGCATGTGATATTGAAATATTGCAAGGGCTATATGTGAATGTTTGTTAATTAAAGTAATTAACAAAATCTGAATAAATTTAATAAAAGAGTTTTATTAAATGAGAGAGCATTAAATTTGGAGAAATTTAATGCATTTAAAGTGGAGACTTTAAAGGGAATGTGACGAGGCATTTTAATGTGGAGGGTTACCACCACATGAATGGGGGAGGTGAGGTCACCCCCATGCGCCAGACCATGGAGAGAGGGCACCCCCTCCTCCTATAAAGGCCACCCATTCCTCCTTCATCCACACCTCCTTGTGAAGGATCTCTCTCCCCTCTAGAATTATTCCCCATGGTCTCAGATTAGCGAGATACATGTTCCCGGTGGCATTTAAATGCAGGAAGGAGTTCTGCTTCATTTGGATCGCTAGAGCGAGGAGGTGGAGGTTGTCCGGTGGCTTGAACGTGTGTGCGAGTGCGGATGCGCTGCTGAGTTGCGGCGCTCGGACTTCCTCACGATCTTGAGATCAGCAAGTGTACGACTACATCAACCACGAGTTCCTACTCGTTAACAAAGCTCGTTGTCTACGAGGGTAAGTTCTCGTTGGATGTATGTCCACCCGTTGCTTTGTACCTAGTAGATAGATCTTGGCGTGTGGTTCACACCGTAGGAAATTTTTTGTTTTCTATGCTGCGGACCCAACAGTATGATGACCTAGCTTGAGAGGTTGTTCTTGAGGGCCTCGACCTCCTAGGTGCATCACTCTCAAATATCTCTCCAAAAGTATGGTTGTTCATGCTTGGTATTCTGAAATTTAAACACCTATTAAATAAGTGATTGCAAAGTAAATATAATGACGGACACTACTCATAGGGGCTTGTAAGAGGCCTAAACATGCATCAAAACTATATATCTAAGCATCAAACAAGCTTACAAGCTCTCATAACATGTCACCTACAGCAGCAAAATACTCAAGATATAACCCACTAAACACAAATCTACTTGGACAAGGGGAGGAGTCACATACCAGGGAATAAGTGCTCCAAATTTCAGCAACAAAGATGAGCTGAGCAAGGAGATCGAAAAAATCGAGAGCAAGCACAACAAGAACGCCATTTTGAGCAATGAACTGGAGCTTACTCGGGAGAGAGAAGAAAGTGGCAGGTGAGGGAGTTAGTGGAGGGCCAGGGGTGGCCCACACCATGGCATGGCGCCACCTAGGGCAGGCCGTGCCACCAGGTGGTGAGCCTGCCTGGTGGGTCCCCCCAGTACCTCCCAGGCACTCCTCTGCCCCTTTTTTCACGTAAAAATTTAATATGAATTTTCTGGAATTTTTCGAGACACTTTATTTTTGGGCATTTTTGGGAATTTTCTAACAGACAGATTTTTTTGGAAAATGATGCAAGGACAAAACAAAGCTAGAATACAGAAGTTCTAAGACACTCTAACATGCAAGAAACTAACAACAAAAAGGAAAACTAAACGAAAACTAAAACTAAAATGGATAGAATAGAAGTACACGGATATAATCATAGTGAAAACATTGTTTTGTTCAATGAAATCCTTTTGTTAACAAGGTTGATCAGGTCTTGTTACCAAAACAATTCCATATGAGACAAAACTTTATATTCCACTAATGATTATGTTACCTCAACCTTGATAGCAATGGTCCCAATCATAATAGTTTCAAATTTTTCTCTTGGTATGGGACAATATATTTCTCCAACTTGAATGCCCTCAACATGTTCAATTGAATTCAAACCATAAGTCCTTTCAATCTTCTTGGGGAATAGATAGTATGTTCCTTGTTTAACATTCAAGGTCACCTTTCCTTGATTACAACTAATAACAGCCCCTGCAGTATTAAGAAAAGGTCTCCCAAGAATAATAGACATATTATCATCTTCAAGCATTTCAAGCACAACAAAATCAGTTAATATCAAGCAATTATGAGCCACTTGAACAAGTACATCCTCACATATACCAGCAGGAATAGTGGTAGATTTATCAGCCATTTGCAAAGATATATCAGTTGGTATTAGTTTTTCTAGTTGAAGCCTCTTATAGAGAGAGAAAGGCATAACACTAACTCCATCTCCCAAATCACACAAAGCAGTTCTAACATAATTGTTCTTAATAGAGCAAGGGATAGTTGGAATCCCTGGGTCTCCAAGTTTCTTTGGAACCTTACCATTAAAGGAATAATTAGCAAGAAAAGTAGAGATTTCTTCATTATGGATCTTCCTTTTATTCGAGACAATATCCTTCATATACTTTGAGTAAGGAGGCAATTTAATAGCATCAGTCAAAGGAATTTGCAAGAATAAAGGTTTCATCCACTCACAAAACTTATTATAGTGTTCATCTTCCTATGACTTGTGTTTCTTATTAGGAAAGGCATAGGTTTTTGGACCCAAGGCTCTCTTTCACTACCATGTTTCTTAGCAACAAAATCTTCTTTAGTGTATTTAGTATTCTTAGTGTGCTTTTCAGGTTCTTCTTCAACTTTTTCTTCATTAGGAGCTTCATTTTCTTCATTACCACTTTCACTTTCAGCATCAGAGATAGATATACTATTAGGATCTATAGCAGGTTCAGAGGGTTCCACAACAGTTTTATATTTCTTTTTCCTTTTCTTACGAGTAGAACCACTATTTTCAGCTTGTTGAGAATCCTGCTCAATTCTTTTGGGATGCCCCTCAGGATAAAGAGGATCCTGGGTAGTAGCACCACTTCTAGTTCTAATTTCATAAGCATGTTTTTCTTTAGCAGCATTAACTAGCAAGTCTTTTGCACTTTAATGAGTTGATATGTTTGAGTTTGAACCATTTGAAAGTGTTTAATAATCATTTTAACATCATTAGAGGTTCTTTCCACAATATCTTTCAACTCAACAATAGCTCTAGTCTTTTCCATTAGATGATTTTGCACCCTTTTATTAAAATTATCTTGCTTAACAATAAAGATATTGAATTCTTCTAAGCATTGATCAGGAGGTTTAGAGTAAGGGATATCACCTTCATCAAAGTGTTGGAGAGAGTGTACCACAATAGTGGATGAGTAAGGGATAGGCTTACATAATTCTTCAATAGGAGGTAAATTCTTGACATCTGCAGCTTTAATTCCCTTCTCCTTAAGACATTTCTTAGCTTCCTTCATCACTTCATCATTTAATTCAATAACTCCCCTCTTCTTTGATGTTGGAATAGGCACTAGTATAGTAGGTTCAGGTATAATTACTTTAGGTATAGCTTGTTCAGGAGGAGTCCAATCTTCATAGTTCTTACTTATTTTAGCCATTAATTCCTCAGCTTCCTTAGGAGTCCTATTCCTGAAAACACAATCAGCACAACTATCTAGGTATGTCCTAGATTCTTCAGTTAGTCCATTATAAAATATATCAAGAAGCTCATTCTTAGGTAATGGACTTCTAGCCTATGCATGAATCAAAGCATAAAACCTTGCCCAATATTCGGGCAATATCTCTTTTTCTCCCTGTTTAAAATCAAAAAGTTCCTGCAAAATAGCATGTCTAGCACTAGGAGGAAAATATTTCTGCAGGAAAGTACAAATCAAGCAATCAGGGCTATCAATAGATCCAGGAGGTAAATTACTAAACTAAGTTTTAGCTTCTCCTTTCAGCAAAAAGGGTAAAATCTTAGCAACAAAGTAAGTACGCATCTTAACAGCATTAGAAAACAAGCCACTCATGGTAGAAAGTTCATTCATATGTGCTACCACACTTTCATTCTTAGTCCCACAAAAAGGTTCTTTCTCGACAATAGCTATGTAAGATAGATCGAGAGAGAAATCATAATCTTCATCTGTAATATTTATGGGAGAAGCAGCAAACTTAGCAATAGGAGACAATTTGGGTCTAATAGTACGCCTCTCAAGGAGACTCTTAGCAGCGCTCCTATCATGGGTGTTTTTACATTCTTTAATAAATTCATCGGTCATCTCAACATAACCATCTTCAATATCATAGCTTTCACTAGACTCAGGTGAACTAACAGGTGTAGTAGTGTATTCATTAGGAGTTTTAGTATTTCCAGCTATAGTTCTAGCAATCATAGCATCTAGGAAAGGACCTAATGAACCACTCTTATCAAGCACAGTAGAAGCAGCATCATAAGCATCAGAAGTTTCCGATTCAGCAGTAGTAGCAGTGTGTGTAGCATGTGTATGTGGTGGTGTAACGAGCTTACTCATAACAGATGGTGAATCAAGAGCAACAAATATGTTCAGAACCGTACCTCTTCTTGTAGTGGATGGTAAAATAGGAACCTTGCCATCACGAGACTTACCCATGATGGATGGATAGCAGCGAACAATAGAGGATCCAAGTGAACTTGATAAATAAAGCTATGTTCCTCGGCAACGGCGCCAGAAAATAGTCTTGATGACCCACAAGTATAGGGGGTGTATCGCAGTATTTTCGAGGGAAGTGAAACCCAATTTATTTATTCGACACAAGGGGAGCCAAAGAATATTTACAAGCCTTAACAACTGAGTTGTCAATTCAGCTGCACCTAGAAACAATCTTGTTCACAACAGTTTATCAATAGCAATAGTTTTGTAGTAGGAATAGTAAAGTAACAGCAGTAGTAAAGTAAAGACAGCAGTAACAATAGCAGTAAATAGTAGGATTCGAGTGCGGTAGGCATAGGGATGGATGGACGGGCGTTGCATCGACAAGACAATTCACATAGCAATCAGAACATAGGGCAATTGCAGATAAATAAGATAAAGCATCCAAGTACTAGATAATCCTAGGCATGTGTCCCATATATAGTCATACGTGCTCGCAATGAGAACTTGCACAACATCTTTTGTCCTGCCAGCCCGTTTGCAGCGGGGCCTCAAGGGAACTACTAGCAATTAAGGTGCTCCTTTTAATAGAGCACCGGAGCAAAGCATTAACACTCCGTGAACACATGTGATCCTCACATCAAAGCCATTCCCTCCGGTTATCCCGATTTCTGTCACTTCAGGGCCATTGGTTTCGGATAACAACGCGTGTATACAACTTGCAGATAAGACCATAAACAATACTACCATAATGAATCAATAACATGTTCAGATCTAAAATCATGGCACTCGGGCCCTAGTTACAAGCATTAATCATAACAAGTCGCAAAAAAGTCATAAAGCACTAATATAAGATACTAGGCACCATGCCCTAACAATCCGATGCCATTAAATGAACAATCTCATCCAATCCCTACCATCCCCGTAGCCTACAGCGGGGGATTACTGACTCATAGATGGGGGAAACATGGATGGTCGATGGAGAAGCGATGGTGATGATGATGGTGATGATCTCCTCCAATTCCCCATCCCGGTGATGATGATGGCGATGATGAGACGCAAACACATGCAAATACACACACACACACCTGAAAGTGCCAAATCCGGAGATTATGTTAACCACTAACAAACGCGTATATTCAACACCTAGGTGTTGTATATACAAGTTTACAAACTAGATTATTGACTCTAGTGCAAGTGGGAGATTGAAGAGAATATGCCCGAGAGGCAATAATAAAGTGGTTATTATATTATTCCAAGTTTATGATAAATGTTTATTTTGCATGGTATAATTGTATTAAATGGAAACGTTAATACATGTGTGTTTAATAAACAAAATACAAAGTTCCTAGTAATGCTTCTCATGTAAACTAGCTCGTTGATTAACAAGATGATCAAGGTTTCCTGATCATGGACACTGGATGTTGTTAATAACAAGGTCACAACATTGGTGGAATGATGTGATGAACATTCATCCAAAGTATAGAATTACAATCAAAGTCATTATGTTTATATTTCTATAACATCATACGAAGTAATCCTAGTCCTTTGACCATGAGATCATGTTAATCACTAACACCGGAAGAGTATCTTGATAACATCAAACGTCACACCATAAAAGGGTGACTATAAAGGTGGGTTCAGTGCTACGAAGGTGTTATATAGAGGCTCATGGATCAAGAGTGGGACTTGTCCATATCGATGACTAATAGATATACTCTGGGCCCTCTCGGTGATATCACATTGAAATAGCTTGCAAGCAAGTGATGTGATCACTAGAATGTTATATCACGGGAACGAGAAAAGAGTGCATGTCGGCAACAAGATCAAACTAGGTATTGAGATACCGATGATCGAATCTCGGACATGTAATATATCGGGAGACAAAGGGATTTAATTACGACGTTAAAGGTTCACACGATCACAAGAGTCATCGTTGAATGTGTGGGAGTCAGTACGGATCTCTAGGTCCCGCTGCTGATTATTGATCGGAGAGGGGTCTTGATCATGTCTGCATTATTCACGAATCGTAGGGTGACACACTTAAGGGATACCGACACCATTTGGAGCAAATATGTTTTAGATAAATATTTAAGAAAGCGCTGGAATCATTTCGATGGAAACCGGAATTATTTTGGGTGAAATTGTAAAAACTGGTTCTGCATGTGATATTAAAATGTTGCAGGGGGTTTATGTGAATGTTTGCTAATTAAAGTAATTAACAAAATTCTGAATAAAATAAATAAAATAGTTTTATTTAATGAGAGCTTGCATTAAATTTGGTGGAAATTTAATGCATGTGAGTGGAAGTGTGAGTGGAGCATCCACCACAAGAATGATGGAAGAGGTGGGGGCACCACCATGGCTGCCATGCCATGGCCCTTGGTTGCCCCCTCTCCATATAAAAGGCCCCCCTCTCCTCCTCTCACATCACACCTCCTCGTGAAGGATCTCTATCCCCCTCTAGAAATTATTCCCCATGGTCTCGGATTAGCGAGATACATGTTCCCGGTGACTTTATCTAGAAAGGAGTTGTTGCTTCCTCTGCATCGCTGGAGCGAGGAGGCGGAGGTTGTTCGGTGGACCGGACGTGTGTAGGATCATGGATGCACTGCTGCTTTGTGGTGCTGGACTTGATGGTGCTAGACCTGATGGTGCTGGAACTGCTGGACCTGAAGGACTTCATCACGATCTTGAGATCGACAAGTGTACGACTACATCATCGACGAGTTCCATTTTGTTAACAAAGCTTTGTTGTCTTTGAGGGTATGTTCTCTATGGATGTATATCCACCTGTTGCTTGTATCTAGTAGATAGATCTTGGCGTCTAATAGTTCCCATCGTAGGAATTTTATTTATGCTACGAACCCAACACATTTAAACTAGATATTATTCATATTTTTGATGAAATATCTCTCTAAACCCTGCCACTAATGCCTAGTGAGCAAAGGGGTATGCAATCCTTTCCTTCTATTTTCCCTGCGCAGATAATGACGTTTGATGATAGGAATCACAACATTAAAGTCAAAGATATGAGATTTCCAACAACCCCAAATAAACCAGGGGCCGTGAAGTGGAGACAGAAGCTTTAACGACCAACTATACGGCAGGAATAATATTCTGATAGTTGACATCGATACCGCTAGGTCAAACAGAACAACTTTCATGAAGGGACCCCTATGTAAAGAGGCTTCGGGCGACGAGAAACAGCGCCCCAGAGAGCCCCCCAGAACCCCACAAACCTGCATCCACAACACCGAAGAGCCACTGGAGGAATAGACTTAGATATAATTGAAGGGGATATGCCCGAGAGGCAATAATAAAGTGGATATTATCTTATTCCATGTTTATGATAAATGTTTATTTTGCATGCTATAATTGTATTAATTGGAAACGTTAATACATGTGTGTTTAATAAACAAAATACAAAGTTCCTAGTAATGCCTCTCATATAAACTAGCTCGTTGATTAACAAGATGATCAAGGTTTCCTGATCATGGACATTGGATGTTGTTAATAACGAGGTCACAACATTGGTGGAATGATGTGATGAACATTCATCTGAAGTATAGAATTACGATCAAAGTCATTATGTTTATATTGCTATAACATCATATGAAGTAATCTTAGTCCTTAGACCATGACACCATGTTAATTGCTAACACCGGAAGAGTATCTGGATAACATCAAACGTCACACCATAACAGGGTGACTATAAAGGTGGGTTCAGTGCTACGAAGGTGTTATGTTGAGGCTCATGGATCAAGAGTGGTATTTGTCCATCCCGATGACAGATAGATATACTCTGGGCCCTCTCGGTGATATCACATTAAGATAGCTTGCAAGCAAGTGATGTGATCACTAGAATGTTATATCACGGGAACGAGAAAAGAGTGCATGTAATGCGAGATCAAACTAGGTATTTGGATGCCAATGATCGAATCTCGGACATGTAATATATCGCGAGACAAAGGGATTTAGTTACGACGTTAAAGGTTCACACGATCACAAGGGTCATCGTTGAATATGTGGGAGTCAGTACGGATCTCTAGGCCCCGCTGCTGATTATTGATCGGAGAGGGGTCTCGATCATGTCTGCATTATTCACAAACCGTAGGGTGACACACTTAAGGGATACTGACACCATTTAGGAGCAAATATGTTTCAGATAAAGATTAAGAAAGCGCTGGAATTATTTCAATAGACACCAAAACTGTTTCGGGTGAAATTGCTGAAATTGGTTCTGCATGTAATATTGAAATGTTGTAGGGGGTTTTATGTGAATGTTTGTTAATTAAAGTAATTAACAAAATTCTGAATAAAATTAATAAAAGAGTTTTATTAAATGAGAGAGCATTAAATTTGGAGAAATTTAATGCATTTAAAGTGGAGACTTTAAAAGAGAATGTGAAGGGGCATTTTAATGTGGAGGGGGTTACCACCACATGAATGGGGGAGGTGAAGGGACACCCTCCCCTCCTCCTATAAAAGCCCCCCTCTCACTCCTTCTTCCTCACACCTCCTCATGAAGGATCTCTCTCCCCTTCTAGTATTATTTCCCCATGGTCTCGGATTAGCGAGATACATGTTCCCAGTGGCTTTATCTAGAAAGGAGTTGCTGCTTCCACTGCTTTGCTGGAGCGAGGGACGGAGGTTGTCGGGGTACTGGACGTGTGTGCGATCACGGATGCACCGCTACTTTGCGGTGCTAGACTTGCTGGAGCTGGATCTGATGGACGTGTTGGAGCCGGACCTGCTGGACTTCATCATGATCTTGAGATCGGCAAGCGTACGACTACATCATCCATGAGTTCATACTCGTTAACAAAACTCGTTGTCTTCGAGGGTAAGTTCTCCATGGATGTATATCCACCCATTTCTCTGTATCTAGTACATAAATCTTGGCGTATAGTTCTCATCGTAGGAATTTTTTTGTTTTCTATGCTGCGAACCCCAACAGTGGTATCAGAGCCTAATCTATGCGTAGGTGCTTTGCACGGGTAGTACACATATGTTTATATGTGGGCGATGATGATCATGTTATTGCATCTTCTATGTATTTTGGATATTGGTGGCATAGTGGGATGAAGCGGCCCGGACCAACCTTACATGTCATCATACATGAAACCGGTTCCACGACTGACATGCAACTAGTTTTGCATAAGTGGCTGGCGGGTGTTTGTCTCTCCTACTATAGTCGATATCTGATTTACAACGAGTTGCTAATAACTTGGTTATCCTCGTTGTGGTTCCATGTTCATAGGTAAGACCGGTTCTATCTTCGAAAGCCCTAAGCCACATAAAAATTTGCAATTGATAAATTAGAACGTCCAGTTTAGATCGTTGCTGGGCTAGTGTCATGATATGGTAATGTTGTAAGTTGATGTATAGTTGATACTCTTGCAACACACCTAGCGTGTAAGTTCCATAGACCTTGGCCTTACACACAAAGGAATGATAGAGATCATACCATGATGCATATGATAGGGATCAAATGCATGGGCAATATCATCTCACTTTACACATTAGATGTTTGCATCTTATATTGCTAGTTTGGCATTTTAGTAGCATTTTAAGATGATCCCTCATTTAGATATCAAGATAAAAATGTGTTGTTCCTTAAGTATGCACCGTTCTATGGATCGTGTTTCGAGACATCATGTGATGATCGGGTGTACTCGACTCTACGCTTTCATATAACGGGTGTAAGACAGTTTTACACATGCGAGTACTAAGGTTCTTACTTGGCGAGCCTAGCATGTACATACATGGCCTTGAAACACGGACCGAAAGGTTAAGCATGAGTCATATAGTTGATATGATGCCCATATTGATGCTCGCCTTTGAAGCTACACCGACTCACATGATGATCAGACTTGGTGTAGTGGATTTGGTTCATGTAATCACCAAAAAGGCACGAGGGATGTCGTTTTTGAGTGGGAGTTCATTTCTAATTTGGATTAGTCGAACTCAATTTGTCATAAACTAAATCGAAGTGAATTTGCATAATTTTTTGTAGTCATTGGCATATGTTCACTACCTTATACTTAGTTTTAATTGAGATAATAGAACTATAGAATTCTAGATATTTACTTTACGAACTGGTATTGTATTGTTTTGAATGTCAATTTAAAGTTTAAAAGTCCTATTGCAAACTTTCAGCAAACTCTATTTACTCCATGAAGTTTAATAAGTAGTATTAAATCAAGAGTAAGAATTCCAATGTTAGTATCTAAAGTATCATGTTTGCCTCCATGATTATTGATATTCAAAAGTTGTTTTAATATCAAGATTATATAGGAGCTGAAAATTGTTTCAAAAACCATCATCTGTGAAAGATATTGTGATATCTAAAATAATGTTTTAGGTTGCATTATGATAGAGTATAATTTAGCAAAATACATGTTCTCATATTGTATGAGAATTTGTGAAGGATGGAGATGCTAAGCATCCGGATCTCCCAAAAAGGTTTTGGGAACTAACATTATACTCGTGATTCTTCCTTACAGGCTATAGTAGCTTGATCATGAAAGTTGGCATGATAAGGATTAATAAAAGATGTAAGTAAAATGTTTACTACACTAAAAGATTACTACAGAATGGATTTTTGAAAGAATGCCAAACATTTGATGATGGTGATCCACTTCAAAGTGCAAGTCCAAAGGTATTAGTATTTGACTATATACAAGCTTTGTACCATGTGTCATGTGAATGACACCACTATTGATGTTGATAGATTCTTTTAAAATAAAAGGAATTGCTGAAAGAGATAAAATATTTGGCAGAAAATAAAAGGTTGGAGATGTCCAACTTAGGTATATAGAAGATATACACGTTATGGATGTATTCTTTGCTTGTTAAACAATGTGGTTCTTAGGTATTGGATACCGGTATTAGATATCGAATTGGTTGGTATGAAGTGTCATACAAGACAATGCAATTCATGAACTATAATGGCCTAAGTAACTAGAAAGAGAATAAGTGATGATGATCATCAAAAACAAATAAAGTGTTATTGTGCTTTTCATTAACGTCAAACCTAGTCTTCAAGATTTGTTTTAATAATTGTTATTTTGTTCCGGTATTACGAGAACAATGGTTGTTCACATAATTACCGTATTCCATAAAGGATGGATGAACTTTTACAAGTCTAGTTGGAGAAATTACATCCATAAACATTATTGCTAAAATGTCGCAAGACAAATGATTAAAAGATCACTTATGAAGTGACATCGCTGTTTTAAATTATATTGGAAAGAAAACATGAATAAACTTCATGTTGATAGAATTTTTGGAGTCTTTGATTTTGATCAATTGATGCTTGTGAAACTGTCCTCGAGATAATTGAAACTCCGTCCATAGGCCAAAGAGGAACAGATGACTAACTTATTGGATATTATGCATGTTGATGTATATAGTCCATTATGTGTAGCCATATGCGATGGATCTTTTTGCCTCATATGCTTTCTCCAGAAATTTAAGTGAATATATCTATATATTTACTTAATAAGGAAGAAGTATGAAACATTTGAAAATTGTTCAAAGACTTTCAAGATGAACTGAAAAATCATTGTAACAAGAAAATAAAAGAGTTTATGATTTGATCATAAAGGAAGATATTTGAGTTATATGTTTAGCAAAACACCTAAGATTTGAGGAATTGTTCCATGATTTGTGTTTTTCGGTAAATCATAGGAGTATGGCATATTCGAGAGATGAAATCAAACCATGTTTGACATGGTAAGATCAAAGGTGTCATTATAAAACTGCCATTATGTTTTAAGGATTAAAGCTTTAGAGACTACCGCTTTTACACTAAAAAGAGCACCATCGTGATCCGTTGAAATGACACCATATAAGTTATGGTTTGGGATAAAACCCGAATTGTCTTTTATTAAATTTTGGTATGTTATGCATAAGTAAAATGTTTACAACCAAAGTCGGATAAGAACGTCTTTGTAGGTTATCCCAAAGAATTTGTTGGGAATTTCTCCATAACACCGAAGACAAAAGAGTTTGTTACTTGGAACGTCAAGTTTCTTGAGAAGGAATTTTTCACGAAAAGTCAAGTGGGAGGACAATAGAACTTTGATAAGGTTGTTGAACCTTAGCTATATGTGTTAAGTAGCGCAGCGCCGGAAGGTGTCCCGGTGGCAGCCACAATTCTCATGGCTCCCGTGATTACAAAGGTTGTGATCTCGGAGATTAGAGTTCCTATTGAACCGTGTGGGTTGGTAAGAATCAAATAGTGTGATTTGATAAGAAAGTCGTTATTGTTTTGACAATGATGAACCGACTACATGCAAAGAAGCGATGATGGGCACTGACTCCATAAAATGACTAGAAGTCATAGAATCTGTGATAGTATCCATACACGAGAAATCAAGTTTCTGAACTTGGAAGACCCTCCGGAAAGGCGTGAAGCCTATCGGCTATGTTTGGATCTATAAAGAAATAGACTTGGATGTTTAACATTTATGAAATATTTGACATGTCGGAAAGAAGTTTACGACAATGTTCAAGGAGTTGACTATGACAAGATTTGATCTTTCATAGCGATATTTAGTCTTGACGGATTAATGTAGCAACCACTACATATAATTTGATGTATGGTAGTTGAAAAAACAAAACAATGTTCTTCTAATAGAATGGTTACCTAGGACATGTACAAGACATGGTCCGAAGGGTTTTGTTAATTCAAAGGGTGCTAAAAGGGCATGCAAACTTCAATAGTTGAAGTAAGCATAGCGGAGTTGGAATCTTTACCATGATGAAACTGTTAAAAGAGTTTAAATTCATCAGAGATTATGAAGATGCTTGCATTTGCAAGAAATTAAGTGGGAGCGCTGAGACATATTTCTAATACATTATGTAGAGAGAATATTGTTGATTGGAAATGATGTATCTTGTATTGACATAAGTTAAGAATTTCATTAAAATAAGATTTCGATGAAAGACTTGGGAAAAACCGGAATATTTGGCATCATTATCTATATGGATAGATTGAGGCGCTAATATGGTTGTGCCAGACATACAATATGAGATATTGAAAGGGTTCAATATGGAAACAACAAGAAAGGTTATTGTTGCATGGAAAGGATTGTATCAAAATTCAAGTGTTTCAACACTTGGTGTGTAAAATCACATGAAGATTTTGATCAATGATATGTATATATCTAGAATGTCCTATGCTCTAAATGTTATGAGCACATACCAGAATGATTCATATGATGATCATTGGACAATAGTAAAGATATTCTTATGAGCTTTGGAAGAACTAAGAATATATCATGTATAAGTGACAAATAGTTAAAGGTAGTTCATTGTAAAGTGTTACATTGATACTAGTTTTGTCACAAGATACAAATTAAATTTATCTCAATTTAGACTATGGGTGGCACAATGTAATGGAAAGGATGTTCCATGATGGATTTTGGATAAGTTCCAAACTTGAAACATTGTGACGGATACTACAACAAAAAGGCTAAATATATGACTGCTATAGTAGCAGCAAAGGAGGGCATTTGTGTTAAGAAGTTTGTTATCAAACTAGGTGTGGTTCAAAGTGGGCTAATACTATGAAGATATATTGTATGACAATAATATCAACATGTTTTAACCCGAACGAACTAAAAGGTCTCACCAAAGGACCAATTTTATACAATGCCATCTCATTTGAGAATGAGTGATGCGTAGAGACGCAAAGACATGCAAATACACACGGACCTGAAACTGTCAGATCCGGAGATTATGTTAACCACTATTAATCGCGTATATGCAACACCAAAAAGCCATAGGTGTTCAATACACAAAGTATTTCAAACTAGATTATTGACTCTAGTGCAAGTGGGAGACTGAAGGGAATATGCCCGAGAGGCAATAATAAAGTGGTTATTATCTTATTCCATGTTTATGATAAATGTTTATTTTGCATGCTATAATTGTATTAATTGGAAACATTAATACATGTGTGTTTAATAAACAAAATACAAAGTTCCTAGTAATGCCTCTCATATAAACTAGCTCGTTGATTAACAAGATGATCAAGGTTTCCTAATCATGGACATTGGATGTTGTTAATAACAAGGTCACAACATTGGTGGAATGATGTGATGAACATTCATCCGAAGTATAGCATTATGATCAAAGTCATTATGTTTATATTGCTATAACATCATACGAAGTAATCTTAGTCCTTAGACCATGAGATCATGTTAATTACTAACACCGGAAGAGTATCTTGATAACATCAAACGCCACACCGTAACAGGGTGACTATAAAGGTGGGTTCAATGCTACGAAGGTGTTATGTTGAGGCTCATGGATCAAGAGTGGGATTTGTCCATCCCAATGACAGATAGATATACTCTGGGCCCTCTCGGTGATATCACATTAAGATAGCTTGCAAGCAAGTGATGTGATCACTAGAATGTTATATCACGGGAACAAGAAAAGAGTGCATGTCGGTAACGAGATCAAACTAGGTATTTGGATGCCAATGATCGAATCTCGGACATGTAATATATCGCGAGACAAAGGGATTTAGTTACGACGTTAAAGGTTCACACGATCACAAGGGTCATCGTTGAATATGTGGGAGTCGACGGATCTCAGGTCCGCTTGATTATTGATCGGAGAGGGGTCTCGATCATGTCTGCATTATTCATGAACCGTAGGGTGACACACTTAAGGGATACTGACACCATTTAGGAGCAAATATGTTTCAGATAAAGATTAAGAAAGTGCTAGAATTATTTCAATAGACACCGAAACTGTTTCGGGTGAAATTGCTGAAATTGGTTCTACATGTAATATTGAAATGTTGTAGGGGGTTTTATGTGAATGTTTTTTAATTAAAGTAATTAAAAAAATTCTGAATAAAATTAATAAAATAGTTTTATTAAATGAGAGAGCATTAAATTTGGAGAAATTTAATGCATTTAAAGTGGAGACCTTAAATGAGAATGTGAAGGGGCATTTTAATGTGGAGGGGGTTACCACCACATGAATGGGGGAGGTGAAGGGACACCCTCCCCTCCTCCTATAACCCCCCCTCTCACTCCTTCTTCCTCACACCTCCTCGTGAAGGATCTCTCTCCCCTTCTAGTATTATTTCTCCATGGTCTCGGATTAGCGAGATACATGTTCCCGGTGGCTTTATCTGGAAAGGAGTTGCTGCTTCTGCTGCTTTGCTAGAGAGAGGGACGGAGGTTGTTAGGGTACCGGACATGTGTGTGATCATGGATGCACCGCTGCTTTGTGGTGCTGGACTTGCTGGAGCTGGATCTGATGGACGTGCTGGAGCTGGATCTGATGGACGTGCTGGAGCCGGACCTGCTGGACTTCATCACGATCTTAAGATCGGCAAGCGTACGACTACATCATCCACGAGTTCCTACTCGTTAACAAAACTCGTTGTCTTCGACGGTAAGTTCTCCATGGATGTATATCCACCCTTGCTCTGTATCTAGTAGATCGATCTTGGCGTATAGTTCTCATCGTAGGAATTTTTTTGTTTTCTATGCTGCGAACCCCAACAATAATCTCCCAACCCTTCTCCACCACCATAGCCATATTCCACCACTTGTAATAGTATATCTCATCTTCGATTGGCGACATTGTAAGACTATTTTCTATCAATATCATGATTTCCATTGCGATGTTTATGATTGTTGATTTCATCTCTATGTGTGAGTAATTCTCTTTGGGATAAGGGCTTCGGCCTAGCCATGTAGCTTTTGTGCATGTTATTTATCATAGATGGGATCATGTATTAGTTTGTATGACATGGTGATTATTGTATCCTCTCTTGCCTCAATCCAAGGACTTGTCAGTACCCAAGACCCCGAGGATTGAGCCAGGTATAGGGAGTATGAGTAATGACTAATCTGCAGGTTGGGAACCCTAGTGACAGAAGGGGTAGTACGGCTGTATGTGAGGGATTTACTTGGGATTAATGGTGACATCACTATGCATATCATTAGTTCTCTTTCATCTATGGATGAGACTAGTATGTTATTGCTATAAGTGGTTGTGGAGGCAATAGCAATTATGGATGCACTGCCCACATATAATTATCTTGCTCTAACAATTACATGTATACTTTAATATTATATTTTATTCCCATCAGATGTTTTGCACAACTACAGGTGAAACCGAAGCCCTAGGCCCTCTCTCTCTCCATCATCAACAACAACAAAAGATAGCAAACTCTTGGTCCGATAAAACACAAAAAGAATTCTAAAACTCCTGAAGGTCTATTAAAGTAAGTTCACTATGCTTTCTGCTTCCCGAGGATTCGATAACCCAAGTCTACTAGGTAAAAAGAGCTATACTACATCCGTAATCTGGATTGAAGGTATCAACCCTTTTTCTGGCACCGTTGTCGGGGAAGCAATAGCTACCCTGGTGAGGTTAGTAGGAACCTTGCTAGTTTTAATTCTTGTTTTTAATTTTGTTAGTTTGCTTTCAGATGTTTTGCACAGCTACAGGTGAAACCGAAAACCCTAGGCACTCTCTCCATCATCGACAACAACGGAAGAAAAAAAACTCTTGGTCCGGTAAAACACAAAAAGAATTCTAAAAATCCCGAAGGTCCGTTAAAGTAACTTCACTATGCTTTCTACTTCCCGAGGATTCGATAACCTAGGTCTACTAGGGAAAAAGAGCTACTACATCCGTAATCTGGATCGAAGGTATCAACGTGCAACCCTATCATTGAGCCGTAGTTGCAAGAGAGGGGAGAGGTAGGGAGAGTGCGTCGAGGGGAAAGCCTTGAGGCTTGAATTAATTGAATAATTTAATTCCTCCACGTGCCTCCCTTTATATATGGGGAGGGGTGTGCCTTCCCAAGGGCTCTCCCATGTGGGACTAAAAGAGGGAGTATGGAGAGGGGTGGTGGCTGGCAGGTGGTAGTCATGGGCCCCACGCATGCCTCCTTGGCCCACCTTCCCATCCTCCTTAGGTAGATGGCCTCCTCTTGGTCCCCTCCCTCCGGGAGGGCCCAATAAGGTGGTCTACCCCTGAAATCCAAATTTTAATATTTTAAATATATATATTAATAACATTAATTCCATTAATTAATATATTTACATATTATTTAATTCTCATGGCTCTGGAACTCCTTTTGGACCACTCCGAACATCCTTCAGACTTTCTCGAAACCCTTCCGGTTTTCCTTTCTCTCTCCTTTGGTGATTCTGTTGCAACCAAAACAATCTCTAAGCATCATCGTGTCCTTAAGTGTGTTACCTTATGGTTTGGAAACATCCAAAACATGACCGAGACACCTCTTATATCAATGATCATTAGCAGGATCTGGATACCCATAATAACCCCGATATCAATGTCGTTTGAACCATAAACATCGAGTACAATTCATTTTGTTACTTTGATACCTGACTACCTTGTTCAATCTCATTATCAACAAGTGTTGCTTTACTCGTTCCCATGATATTCCATCCTTGTGACCTAGTCACATGTTGCGCAACATTCTGCATGTAATCTCACCAAGTGGGCTTGGTGTATCTTCCGTCACAGGGGAGAACAAATCCTGATCTCGATGCATACGCCTCAACATATACCCCTAGAATACCTGATAGACACCTTTATGATCACCCTGTTACGGTGTGACGATTGATGTAGTCAATGCAACCTCGGATGATAGTGATTAAATATGATCTCACGTTCTAAATAGTATGATAGTTTGTTTTAATTATTGCATGCCCAAGTGGTGTCGTCCCTGGCGCCTGCAGGGGTGGCCAGAATCAGAGGCAAGCAATCGATGGCCTCCAAGGACTTGATCGCGTTTTTGCGGTTGATTGTAGGGTGTTAGGAGTAAAAGTTTTGGACCATGGTGTAATTTTCTTTTCCTCAGGGTCCTCTTTGAAAGTTGTACACCCCTTGCCGCTTAATGCAGAGTCTAGGCCCTTCGGGTCCTTCCCTCGTTCAAAAAAAGAACAATGGGCTTGTCATTTGGATTCATGAGCATCTGGTGCGACGGGTGGCATATGGGTGTGGGCTATAATAATAGGCCACATGTTGGACTGATTGGTGCCATTTGCCAGACTAAGAAAAGGCATGCACCATACAGAAGGAAAATGCAGTTTTGCGCATGGAAAAAGGAACGAAAATTGCTAACGTGGCATGGTGGATGAGGTGGCAAATAGGTTAGTGGGGATGAACTATTTATTTATTATAGTTACATTGGGAAATACATCATACATGATTATACTCTAGGGCATATTCCCAATAGTGCACCCTGATGACCCACAAGTATAGGGGGTGTATCGCAGTATTTTCGATAAGTAAGAGTGTCGAACCCAACGAGGAGCAGAAGGTGTTGGCTAGTGGTATGGATCAGGAATTTTCTGCAAATACTTAGCAAACGGATTTTTAGGGTTTTTTGATAATGCAAGTAAATAAAGTACGAGTAAATAAAAGACAATAAGAACAAATGCAGCAAGTGGCCCAATCCTTTATTCAGCAAAGGACAAGCCGGTTGTATTACTTAAGATGACCAAACATTCTCGAGGACACACGGGAATTCTGTCAAGTGCTTTCGCTTCATATAGTTGATCAATCTTCTTTAGTCTGCTAAGTGTTGTGTGGGTGAACCTGTGCTAATGTATCGACCTTCCTAGGACTAATACATACTTGCGATTATACCCCTTGAAAACATCCGTAAGTACAATAAAGTAATTAAGGTAGAAACCTAACCACAACTTTAAACTCTAAGATCCTGGCGTCCCTTGTGCAATGGTTTCCTAACGGGGGTTCAGGTTTCTGTCACTCCGGCAACCCCTACGATTAGTAGCCAAATACACAATGCATTCCCCTAGGCCCATATAGGTGAAGTGTCATGTCGTCGACGTTCACATGACACCACTAGAAGAAGTACACCACAACTTAAATATCAAACTATTGAATCTTTCTAAACACAATTCCACTACTAACAACATGACTTCTCCCATGTCCTCAAGAACAAAACGAACTACTCACAAGACATCATATGGATCATGATCAGAGATGGAATAATGATGTATAACAATCTGAACATAAACGATAATTCAATGGTTCACTCAATAGCATCAACTACAAGGAGTAATCAACACCGGGAAAGTTTCCCCTAAGAACTATGCAAGATTCAACCTAATTGTTACAACAATATGGAGATGGCGATGATGGTGCTGATGGTGCTGATGGTGATGATGGTGGTGATGATGATGATGATCCTGATGAAGTCCAGCTTGATGGTGGTGTTGGTGGCGACGATCTCCCCTCTCCGGGAAGGAATTCCCCCGGCAGAAATCTGTCTGCCGGAGAGATCTTTCTCTCTCGGTGTTTTCCGCCCCGCAGAGGCGGTGGAATATTTCTATGGTTGCTCTCCAGGTATTAGGGTTCCGTGGAGATAATATACGCTAGAGGGGAGAGCTAGAGGTGGGCCAGGGCGGCCACACCACACAGTGGCGCGCCTAGGGCTGGCATGGGTGGTGTGGGCCCCTGGCCCATCTCCACTCCTCCTTCCGCGATCTTCATCTTCGGAAAAATAGGATTTTCCATATATTTTCCCGGATTTTTTATCTTGGCAATTTTGCCTCCAAACAGCACCTTTTCCATCGAATCCATTGCGGTCCATGCTCCAAAAGTCATCAACCATGCAAAAACAGATGAAATTACATAAGTATCATCTCTTAATATGAAATATATCAATAAATAACAGGGAATTATGATATAGAATAGTGATGCAAAATGGACGTATCAACTCCCCCAAGCTTAGACTTCGCTTGTCCCCAAGCGAAACTGAGCTCAATAAACACGACCTCGGGTTTATGGAGTGAAGAGTCGATAAAAGAATACGGACAAGAAGCATCACATTCATCAATACATAGATCATAATAGAAGACAAATCACTATTATATAACTTAACTTGCAATAAGTAAAGGAAACACAATAAAGATACATAAAGTGAATCATAATTGGTAATGGCAAACTGAGCTCTTGGTCGAAGAATAGTTGACAATTTGATGGAGTTCACAAATAACTGATTTTCAATGATAGCTTTCAAAGTAGTAATCACCAAGATAAGAGCAATGTGCAAAACAAGGAACATAAGAAACATGATTGAATAAATCATCATATGAATGAATGAAACACAACAACTCAAAATACTTGCTGAGATAGAAGGGAATAGGTTTACTGACTCAACTAAAAAGTAAAAGAAAGGCCCTTCGCAGAGGGAAGCAGGGATTTCAAGTTTCATAAAGAGCTCCCAAAAATTATGGTACTTATTAGTTTTCAGCTCTCATTGCCCCTATCATAGGCATCTTTAGGTGATTAAGGTTAAAGTGATCAAATATGAGGATATGCTTGACAAGTTGTAAATTGAGAATCTCATGTCCCTTGAATACGAGGGCCGCTCCTCATGCTACTCAAGTTTAGTCACCGGTAAGTTCTTGTCATAGTAAGCACATGTGTATCATGGAGAACCGCCAACGGGGTACCCCTTGCCCGATGATACGGAAGAATCCCCATATCAAAATGACAAGGCAAGCAGACAACGAGCATCTCAGCAATCATCTTATTTACCATGGGAATATGGTGCTTTTTTCTCTCTTTCCTCTTTTATCATCTTTTTCTTTTCCTCTTTTTCTCAATCTCTATCTCTTTTTTTATAAGAAGAATGCTTCATAGATGCTCATTATGGTTACGCTGCAGTTTTCCACCATGACAACATGGATTAGACCGGCGACCCAGATGTTTCTCTAACACACATGCATAACTCCATGGACTTACAAGCTCCCCTTCCATTGCACACCGACGACATCCATAGACAAAAGAACATGATATCAACTAGGTACAAAGTACCAGTGCAATGTTGAAAGCATTCCCCATGATAGCATGGTTCTGCTAATTCACAAATTACAAAGCGCAAGCATATACGCAACATATATGGGCACAATGTTTCAAGTTTATTAAATGCAAGAAAGTAAAATGTGCCATCAAGTTCGTCAGAGCTTTAATCACTAATTTTCACATAACAAGTTTAATTTGGAAGGTAGATAAAAACAAGAATTTACTTGGAATAGCAATAGTGCTAATAGGTAGGTATGGTGGACACAAATGTCATAGGTTTTGGTTTAAGGAATGGATGCACGAGAAGAATTCCCTCTCAGTACAGGTTTTTGGCTAGCAAGGCTTGGTAGCAAGTATAAGAGTTGAATGAAACAAACACACATACAGGCGATAAAAACAAACATGCAATCTTCCTTGGAAGCACAAAAGATCTTAACTAGATAATACTAAACTTATGAGCAAATCAAGAAAGAAAGAGGATGAAATTATATTTCTTTAGAGTACTTTTATCTTTTCATTCAACTCTCAAAAATAGTGATGCTACTGACCAAGCCAGGTTTTCCAAAACCAACTAAATTAACTCCATGATCCCAAAGTGATACCAATACTATTGACAAGATCAATCATATAACCATGAATTGAAAACTAATATAAGATATGCAAAAGAGTAAACGATAGAACTTCTCATTAATATTCCATAACGGCTACTCACACCAAGGGATACATATCTAATGAGAGAGGGGACACTTCCATAATGCAAACCATCATATACGATAACTTCTCTATTCATGATATGACTCTACTAAAAAGGTAAAAAGATAGAAGATAGTGATGTGATACCGCGGCACTCCCCCAAGCTTGGAACAGGGGATGCCAAAATTGATGACGAATTACTCCTTCGGTGGTGGTGGTATCCTCTCAATGAGCTCTTTGATCAGTTTCCCCAAGTCCTCAATCTCAAAGGTGAGATTACGAATCAGCTGTGAGTTTTGCTCAATGCGGCTCATGATCATGTCGGGTTGAGAATTCCAGCTCTTGCGATTCTTTCCCCACTCTGCCTCCTTGAAGTCTTCTTTTCCTGCATGGCTAGAACAAGGCAAATCCCAATTGGAGGGTAATTTCTCCTTGGGCATATTCTGGTATTGATGCTCATGGATAAGGGTATGGAAAGGATTCTTGGTGCATGGAGGAAGTGACCAGGGATCTGAACAGTGATGAGGAGGCTTCCCTCTAATTAACATAGTCCTGGCAGGGTTTGCCACCACTCCAATGCTTGCAATGGTAGTGCCGGTGTGCTTTTCCTCCTCTTCATCTTCACTCTTGATCTCCTTCTCCTGCCTGAGGTCTTGGAGATCTTCCTCCATAGGCTCCTTTCCTTTATCCATGGCGGACACCATTGTGCTTCTAAACTTTCAAGAATAGTTCCTGGCAGAAATAGATCGAAACAAAAACATGACGAGAACATGATATACGAACCTCGGAAAATCTGGGGGATTATATATTACGAAATTTCACAACAAAAGGAAGGTACTGGGAGAAAATGGGTCGGAGATGGAGTCCGAGGTGGCCACACCACCTGGTGGCGCGGCCAGGGGGTGGTGTGAGCCACCCTGGCTCCGTTTCCATCCCTCTTTCCCTTCGTTACTTTCCTTTTGGATAAAAACTGCAAAAATATAACTAGACAGATCTTTCGTGGAACTTTTCTTACCAAAACTGTTACCTATTTGAAAACGGACTCTACAGGTCTCTGAATTTGGTATTTAGTAGATTCTTCCGGAGTCACCTCTTGAATAACATCAATATCTTCATCTTCATACTCATATTTCTTGAGTCATGAAACCTTTCACTTCCTTATTACACCATTTTCTCCACTAACCTAGAAATTTCTTTCACAAACTTCACACAGTTCTCATTAACAACATTAGAGTGAAGTGATAGAACCTTTTGAGTCCAATTTCAACTGAAAATCATCAAAACAAGAGCTACTGTAGCAACTCCTTCCGAAAACCCAAAAAGAATTCAAAAAGGAAATCGAATTAAGAAGCAAATGTAAGAGTGGCAAAATCTGTCAAAACAGACCAGCAGGTCAAGATCAATTTTTTCAAAAATCTGCGGTTGCTCAAATCAAAAAGTGCAAAGCTAACTAAAGTTAAATAACAACCTGGGGCAGAAGCACAAAAAATTACAGCTCAATCCGACATACAGAGATCTCTCACGAATTTTTGCGGTGAAGCACAAAAATCTGTTTCGGGACAGCAACTTCCCCAAATCTTACTTCTCTCTCATTAGAGGTTGATCTTGACACAAAAACCAAACAAAAAGGATAAGCAGAGGTTATTACCGAAGTAATAACTTCCAAGACTCAAAGAAAAACAAACTTAAAACACAAATAAATTGGGTTGTGTCCCAAAAAGCTCTTTCTTTATAGCCATTAAGATGGGCATGATAATTTTGATGAAGCTCACACAAGAATATGAATTGAAGTGAAAGAGAGCATTAAGAAGAAAAAATACACATGTTTAAGTCTAACCCACTTCCTATGCAAGGGAATTTTGTAAACAAACAAGTTGTTGAAACCAGAGGCTACTAGCATAGGAAGGCAAAAGAAGTGCAACATAAAAACTTTCAGCATAAAACGAGGAAACTTGATGTTATTAAGATACATAAGAACACTTTTCCCTCTCTCATAGTAGCTTTCAGTATCATGCATAAACTTAACAATACAACTATCACAAGGGCCATCGTAACAATGATCACTTATTCTAACAGAAAACAAAGGAATACTAGTTCTCATAACACTACTTTGTGAAATAATATTAGGGTCATCCTTACCAAGGATAGTGTGTCCCTCTTCTACATATTTAGTGACAAAGTATTTCATATTTGCTATTATAGGTTCATCATCCATTTGTTTATCAGGTTTAATAGCTTCATTTGTACTTTCATTAACCATACCAGCTATCATAGAATGTTCCTTTATCTTAACTGGGAATGGGATTTTCTCAATGTAAGGTTCAGATAAGACATGATTAGCAGTATAAACTTCAGTGTTTCTTGTAGGAACACTCTTAGCAATATCTTTATAAGGTTCATGATACTTATTCCACTTCTTTTTAGGAACTTCAATATAGGAAGCAAAAGCCTTAAAATAAGTTGCAATAGCTTGAGAGTCTAGACCATAAGCATTTTTTATATTTTGAAAGTCACCAGTTCCCATAAAAGATTCAATGCATTCATAATCATAATTTATACCTGAATTTCTACCTTTGTCATTCTCCCATGCTTCAGCATTGTCTTGAATATGGTCCAGAAGGTCCCATTTAGCTTCTTCTTCCATGCGACTGAATGATCCAGCACAAGAGGCATCCAATAAATCCTTATCATGAAGAGAAAGCCTTACATAAAAGTTATTGATAATAATATTGTTGAGGAGCTCATGAATGGGACATTTGAGCATTAGTAACTTCAATCTCCCCCAAGCTTGAGTTGTACTCTCTCCATCAAGAGGCCAAAAGTTGTATATTTGATTCCGATCTTTATGAATCTCACTAGGAGGATAAAACTTTGAATAAAAGAGAGGCACTATTTCCTCCCATTCAAGAGCTTAACCATTCTTCAGCAACTTATACCATTCTTCAGCTCTTCCTTTCAGCGACAATGAGAATAACTTCTCCTTAACTTGATCTATAATAATACCTGCACACTTGAACAACCCGCATAATTCGTGTATAAAGAGTAAATGATCACCGGGACAGTTCCAACCCAACATAGTAGTTATCCATAACACGATCAATAATTCTCGTAGGTATTTTAAAAGTATCATTCTCAGCAGGTGGCGGTTCATCTACTACCTTAGCAGTAGAAACTCAGCGAATTATCCATATTGAAAATAAAGCAACTAACAGAAGTAAACAATACTCACAGTAGAAGTTTCCTTTACCAGTTCCACTCTCCAATAGCGCTTCACTCCCCGGCAACAGCGCCAAAAAATAGTCTTGATGACCCACAAGTATAAGAGGTGTATCGCAGTATTTTCGATAAGTAAGAGTGTCGAACCCAACAAAGAGCAGAAGGTGCTTGCTAGTGGTATGGATCAGGAATTCTCTGCAAATACTTAGCAAACGGATTTTTAGGGTTTTTTGATAATGCAAGTAAATAAAGTACGAGTAAATAAAAGACAATAAGAACAAATGCAGCAAGTGGCCCAATCCTTTATTCAGCAAAGGACAAGCCGGTTGTATTACTTAAGATGACCAAATGTTCTCGAGGACACACGGGAATTCTGTCAAGTGCTTTCGCTTCATATAGTTGATCAATCTTCTTTAGTCTGCTAAGTGTTGTGTGGGTGAACCTGTGCTAATGTACCGACCTTCCTAGGACTAATACATACTTGTGATTATACCCCTTGCAAACATCCGTAAGTATAAGAAAGTAATTAAGGTAGAAACCTAACCACAACTTTAAACTCTAAGACCCTGACATCCCTTGTGCAATGGTTTCCTAACGGGGTTCAGGTTTCTGTCACTCCGGCAACCCCTACGATTAGTAGCCAAATACACAATGCATTCCCCTAGGCCCATATAGGTGAAGTGTCATGTAGTCTATGTTCACATGACACCACTAGAAGAAGTACACCACAACTTAAATACCAAACTATTGAATCTTTCTCAACACAATTCCACTACTAACAACATGGCTTCTCCCATGTCCTCAAGAACAAAACGAACTACTCACAATACATCATATGCATCATGATCAGAGATGGAATAATGATGTATAACAATCTAAACATAAACGATAATTCAATGGTTCACTCGATAGCATAAACTACAAGGAGTAATTAACACCGGGAAAGTTTCCCCTAAAAACTATGCAAGATTCAACCCAATTGTTACAGCAATATGGAGATGGTGCTGATGGTGCTGATGGTGATGATGGTGGTGATGATGATGATCCCGATGAAGTCCATCTTGATGGTGGTGTTGGTGGCGACGATCTCCCCTCTCCGGGAAGGAATTCCCCAGGCAAAAATTTGTCTGCCGGAGAGATCTTTCTCTCTCAGTGTTTTCCGCCCCGCAGAGGCGGCGGAATCTTTCTGTGATCGCTCTCTAGGTATTAGGGTTCCGTGGAGATAATATACGCCAGGGGAGAGCTGGAGGTGGGCCAGGGTGGCCACACCACCTGGTGGCGCAGCCTAGGCTGGCCCGCGCCAGGGGGTGGTGTGGGCCCCCTGTGGCCCATCTCCACTCCTCCTTCAGATCTTAAATCTTATGGAAAAATAGGATTTTCCATATATTTTCCCGGATTTTCTGATCTTCGCGAATTTTGCCTCCAAACAGCACCTTTTCCATCAGAATCCTGACTGCAGCGGTCCATGCTCCAAAAGTCATCAACCATGCAAAAACAGATGAAATTACATAAGTATCATCTCTTAATATGAAATATATCAATGAATAACAGTGAATTATGATATAGAATAGTGATGCAAAATGGACGTATCACACCCCGTAAAAATACGGACCCTAAAACGTGTATACATGGCGTGAAAAAGACGATTTTACAGTCCCGCGTGGGGCTTTGATAAAATAGAAACTTAAAACATGGACGACAAAACGAAATATTCGCATCTTTCATCTACAGCGACAATAGGTTATAGTTTTCACATAGTTGCAATCAAAGTGACACAAAAGAGGCCATAGTTTTCACATGATGAAGCACTAGCATGCCATATATGCGAAGATCAAGCAATGTCATCATTGCCGGAGGTACCTCCACAAGCACCACTGCTCGCCATAGCACCAAGACTCGCCATATTGCCACCAAACATCAGAGAATCACCAATACCACCACTTGCTGAAGCACAACCACCACTCACTGAAGCACCATATTGACATGCTTGCCTTCTCCTCTCCAAGATCTCCGCTCTTCTCATATCCCATCACTCTCTTATACAGACATCCATGGAGTTTGGATCCATCATCAAGACCTATTTTTATGGCAATTAGCTCCATCATTGCCTTCTTATGCTCAAGTTGGATTTTCCTCTCCTCCAAGGCGGCCTTATGCTTCTCATCTTCACAGAGTGCTTCCCACCTTGCAAGCTTCATTTCATTATTCTTCTCGGCCATGATCATATTTGCTTCCAATGCCTTTGTCACCAATGTTTCCTTTGACTTCACCATTTCATCAATTTGATCCCTTAAGCTTGATGCTTCATCTTGAAGCTTTTTTTAGAGCAACCAACATGAGCACTACCTTTTCTATTAGAAGAAGATAATTGGCCGGCTTGGAAGGGAAACCAGCCAAAACCCGATACAGACGTATAAACAGATGGGTCTAGTTAAAAAGGGAACCGGACCAAAAAACAAACCCCAAGCGGCATAGTTTTCAGGAAAAACTGGCAAAACCAAGATGAGACCACGCGACCTAGCTCGACTAGGTCTGGAGCACCAACACCAGCACAACGACAAGATCGCCGCCGCGTAGGCAACCACGCCGGTCCCGAGACTGCGCGCACTCCTAGCCGACGATGCAGCAACCAGACAACACAGACCCAATCGCCTAGTAGAGCACCAAACCTCCAAAGACATCGCCCTCAAGAGGGAAAACGACGGTGACACCGTCGATGCCCACTCCGGCAGAAACCAGAGCTCAGGTATTCACCCGGAGAGTGTGACCCGAAACGACGAGGGAGGTGAAGGAGCTCCTAAACAATGCCTCCAACAAGGGGAACAACGTCCGCAGACGCCAACATCACCGGCATCAACCTAGGTCGATGCAGTGCTTTCATGCGGAGAACACCATACCCGAAGCCGAACAAGCCAATCCACTAGGCGAGGAAGCCATGCCCGCCTTGTAGTGCACCGCCGCCACCACCTCATGCCGCATGGAACCCACCTGGGTTACTCCTCCTAGGGTGATCCCAGCCGCGACCACTACCCTGGGGCCGCCGCCCTGACGTCCACTCCGCAGACACCATCCGCCGCCACCAGACCACCAAGCAGGGAGGAGGACTGCCTGCCTAGCCGACTCTAGTAGCACCGTACCACACGGAGGAGACCGGAATCAGTGACCATGGCTCCGCCCAGCACCTCGCTGGCCGGAGAACTGCCCCGTACCATAAGGGCACGCAAGCAGCAACAACCTAATCCTCCAAGCACGGACGCGCTGTCCCCCACCGTCGTAGCCTGGGCCGCCGCCCCAACATCCCCCTCTAGCCGAGGCAGAGGCGCCACCACGGCCTGCCAAGCCCATATGGGCCCCGACGGGCCCCGCTGCACCAACACCAGTAGCGCCGGTGGGAAGCTCCACCCCTGCCATGGCGCAATGAAGCCGCCCACCACTACCAACCCCCGCTTGCCGAGCCCCTCATCGCCACACCTAGTTGGAGGCATCGTTCTTGTTTCCATCAGTCTTTGCCTCGTTTCTTACTCCCTTCTTCTCATCACTATCATCACCATCCAATTGAAGCAAGATCCCTTTCTCTGGTGGTGCTTCTTGTTCCTTCAACCTCCACTTATCACCATGCTCTAGCAACTTCCAACAATGTTGAAGCGTAAATGGTTTCTTTTTGGAGTTTTCCATTTGTTTGTATCTTTCCATTGTGACATGATCCTATAGTCACAAAGTAAATGCATTTGCTAGAAACATGATCACAAAGTAAATGTGTTAGTTAGCAACAAAATGAGATGCACAATGCACTCAAATAGTCATTGGTGCTGATGCCACTTGGATGTGATAGTCACACTTGATCCATAGCTCTAGTCCAATAGCTACAACAAGTTTTGATCACATACCAACGTCCTTGGAGGGATCTATATGAGTGGACTATCAGTGAAGTAACCCAACGCATTAGTTTGAAGTATTTGTCTTTGATCCTTTGCCAATATCTCTTCCCGATTTGGTCATTGCTTGCCACCACATCGAGGGACATTTTCTCCCATTCCCTCACCAAGCAAGTGTCTTCAATTTTGGTGTAGTTCATTGCTCCTTTTCCCTAAACGGTTAAGATGAATCATACGTCGAAAGAATCAAAGTGACATCTCAGCAATGTCAACCGTGTTCTCATTTAGCAAATTCACAAATGAAGCTCGAACCACATGCAAATTATAATTACCACGGAATTTTTTTCTAATTACTTAGAGCAAATGAATCTAACGACAACATCGGCGGCGTAACAATGAACATGTTGCTAGTGCGTGAAGAGTCGCCATGCGGGGCGTCGATGATGGCCGAAGGCAAAGTGACAGGAGGAAGGCCACTGCGGTGCACTGGTTGCTTCCTATTCCAGCTGTTTGGCGATGTCTCCTGTGACCGAGGAAGCGACATGGCTGATGCCACGACAACAATGATTAGATTTTATAGACGGGCCACCGAGGACGCGGATGAAGCACGAGCGGCTCCCGTAACGACGTGGGTGCCCGTGCACATCCACTTCTTGCTACCAGAGGCGGCAATCAAGTGTGCAACCACGCCAAATACTGGAGGGAGTACGAGAGAGGCGCGGATTGGCCGCGGAGTCCACCTATGTATAGGTCGAGGCGAGGATTTATCTAAACCCTGTATTTTTTTCGGGCTGAGCGCGTGGGGGTAGTTTTCTATGGAAAACCGAAAATCAGCGGTCATTTCACAGGTTGTGCGGTTTTATATGACCTCCTAGTGTTGCTCTAAATCCTCTTCCAAATTTGCTTGTTTTCCAGAAATTCACAGGCTTTTTATAGGTGATATAATTTCACATGTTAGTTTTGCAAAACTCAACAACAAGAGTTACTATTTCTCAATATAAGAATCACATGTAGCTCTATAACTCTTCATGGAACTTGTCAATCCAACAAGAGTTGTCTATCTCTCTTTAATGAAAAGTCAGAGCTCCTGCCGGTTGCTAAAAAAAGTTTTTTTTGAAACGTGGCAAAAAAGCTTTGCCTTATATTGATAAAGGAGGAGCAAACAACAGGTTGGCTAGAGCCAACAAACAGAAAAGAAAGGGGATAAAAAACCCAGAGAAAGAGAAAAGAGTCATCCTACAAGCTCCTCCAGGTCCTTATCCACCTGCTAAAATCCAAGCCCTACCCTCCTCTTTGATCTTCTACATGATGACAGAAGGAAGAGAGGATTTATTGTTGAACACTCTCTCATTCCTTTCCTTCCAAAGCTCCCAAGCAATCAGCATGATGACGGTTTGTAAGCCTTTGGGAGAGGAGGCGGGAGTCCTTGCGATGGCGTGCCAATATTCCAACACCTTAGATCTACCTATTCCAAGGCAGCGGACAACATCCAGACAAGATAGCCAAGAAGCCGCGGTAGTCCAAATCCTTTTGGAGAAACGACACTCAAAGAGGATGTGCTGCGCCGTTTCTGGGGTGCATCTGCACAATTGGCAAGTAGGTTGGTGTGGCCATCCTTGTTTTGCAAGATGGTCGGCGGTCCACAGACGGTTTTGGACGACGAGCCAGGTGAAGAAATGACATTTGGGACGGGCCCAAGTTTTCCAGACGATTTTCCCAAAAGAGCAAGGCAGGGAGGCCAAGAACTAGGCCTTGTAGGCGGAGCTGGCCGAGTAACATCCTTTGGGCGTCAAAGTCCAAAGAATGGAGTTCGCCGTGCCGGGGGAAAGTTGGACCTCCGAAACAAGGTCCCAGAGACGAACATACTGCTCCAGTTGTTCGACCGTGAGAGCGTCTATGTTAATATCAGCCACCCAGTTCTGACCCTCGAGAGCATCCTGCACTGTTCGGTTCTTTCTTCTCGAGGCTTTGAAGATCAGAGGAGCAGGGTCCTTTGGGGGGGGTACCTTCGAGCCAGGAAGACGACCAGAAAGAAGCCTTAGGACCATCGCCAATGGTGACCCGGGTAGCGGCATTGAAGAGGTCTGGGCACTGAAGAGGTCTCTATCAGAGGCATCATTAGGGGTCTCATAACCCACCCAAGGTTTCTCCGAATCCGTCCATTCATACCATAGCCAACAGAGCGTGAGCGCGTGAGAGAACTTTTCCAGGTCTAGAATCGAGAGGCCACCCAGCTCCTTGGGGCGACAAACCTTCTGCCAGTTGACCTTGCATTTTCCTCCACTGACAAGTTCCTTGCAATCCCAAAGCATACCACAACTGATCTTGGCAAATGCCTTTCAGGATGCCTTTGCCAGCTTTTAGAGCAGTTAGCAGGAAGATCGACATGGAGGAGAGAATCGACTTCACCAGAGCAGTACAACCAGCTTGATTCAGGAATTTGCCCTTCCAAGGATTCAGCAGAGCCACTGCCTTATCAAGGAAAGGTTGGAGATCTTCTCGTGTGAGTCTTCCAAGAGAAAGTGGGAGGCCCATATACTTGAGGGGAAAATGGACAATAGCAGCAGGGAAGTTTGTCAAGGTCGACTCAAGATCAAAGTCGGTGCAGCGAATAGGAGCAATAGAGCTCTTGGCCACATTGGTCACCAGACCAGAGACCTCCCCCGAACTCTGGAGGATGTTGGCAAGGGCATACACGTCGTGCACCATGGGGGTCAGGAAGATGGCAGCATCATCCACATATAAGGAAACATGGGGTCCTTGCAAGCCGCTAGGCATCTCGTGAAGAAGTCCAGAAGCCGTGGCCTTTTCCAAAATTATTTGAAGGGGGTCGATGGCAATGTCAAAAAGGAGAGGCGAAAGGGGGTCGCCTTGCCGAAGTCCGGGCCCGTGGAAGATGTCCCTTCTAGGGATTCCGTTAAGGATAAAATGGGAGGAGGCCATGGAAAAAAGCATCGACATCAAAGCACACCACCTTTGGGGGAAACCATGGCGCTGCATGAGGTCCAACATGTAATCCCATCTCACAGTGTCGAAAGCCTTGGCGATGTCCAGCTTGATGAATAGGGTCAGGGTTTTACTGCGATGAAGTTGGCGGGCAGTGTTTCTGACATACATAAAGTTGTCATGAATGGTTCTGGACTTGATGAAGGCACTCTGGTTGAGGGAAACAATCTCATTCATCTTAGGACTGAGCCGGCGGACCATAGCTTTGGCGATGATCTTCGGGATCACGTGGATGAGCCTGATGGGTCTAAAATCAGTGATGAATTCCGCACCATCCTTTTTGGTAGCAAAATAACATTAGCGGTATTGATGATACGGAAGTTTGACGCCGACAACTCGGAGAAAGCGTTGATGCCCCCATGAGATCGTCCTTGATGATATCCAGCAGGAGCGGACAAAGGAGATGGAGAAACCGTCATGGCTCGGGGCTTTATCCGCCGGCATGTCATCAATCACTTCCTTAATCTTGACCTTAGAGAAAGGCAGCCCAAGGTCCTCCAAAGGATGGGCCATTGGGTTAAGAGCAGCCCAATTAAAGTCCAGTTGGTGGGTGGGGGGGGGGGAGGCCAGCCAAGAGCCTGGGAGAAGTGCTAAAAAATGAGCTTGTCCTTGTCTTCATGGGTCGCAGCCCGTCCATTATTATGTTTGAGTCTCATGATGTGATTCTTGCATTTCCTCGCGTTAACTCGCAGGTGGAAGAACTTTGTGTTTGCGTCACCCTCATGAAGGTAGTTGATTCTAGAGGCCTGCCATTTTCAAGATCTTTCCAAGGCAACCAAATCTTTAACCCGTCACTTAAGATCGGCGTGGAGACACCTTTCATCCGGGGAGAGGGTCCGGGATTCTTGGGCCATGTCCAGCTGTAGAATGATGTCAAGGGCCATAAGGAGTTGAAGCTTGCAACTTGAGAAAATACCTTTGATCCACAATCTCAAGCCATGCGCCCTGGATTTCATCTTGTGGTTTATGATATGAACCGGCTGGGAATGAGTTGAAGGCGCAAACCAAGCTTACTGAACCGTATCTTGAAAACCTGGCATTTTTTCAGAAGGATTCGAAGCGGAAAGAAGGTGCTTTCCGAGGGCCGCTCTGGTTGGAGAGAAGGAGATGACAGTGGTCCAAGAGGGAGGACGGCAGAGCATGGAGAACATGATTCCCGAAAACCAAATCCCAACTTGTGTTGCAGAAAGACCGGTCCAACCGAGCGAGAGTTGGATTGTCTCTCTCATTCTCCAAGTAAACTTTCTGTTCTGGATCTTTAACTCTTCCCCACAAGGCAAAAGTTTAAGTTGTTGCTGCTCTTATCCTCCACGCGATAGATAAGGTTGAAATCTCCAATGATGAGCCACTTCGCATCCTTGGCAGGCTTTTCGGCAATAGCTTCAGTGAGAAAACTTTCCTTATCAGCATCAACGCTAGGGCCGTAGACCGTGGTGAGCTTAAAAGAGGTGTCGCAAGCACGGATGGTGACATGGGCCGAGATCAAGTAAGTGCCGATGTGGATGTTGGAGATGTCGACACGAACATCATCCCAAAGCAAAAGAATGCCTACGCGGGTGCCGATCGCCGGGCGGTGAGCGAACGAACGCAGTTTAAAGCCGCCAACGTAGGCCACAATTTGATGATCGATGAAGTCAAGCTTGGTCTCTTGAATACACGCGATTTGGCAGTGGGTGTCCGCAAGGAAAGTGTGGACGGTGTCTTTGTGGCCTTGGTCGTTTAGCCCTCGAGTATTCCAATCCGTGATGGAGAGGTTTGGACCAATTATGAAGATGAGTTGCCTAGGGTAAAAAAAGGACAGCACAAAAACTTGCAGTCGATCACACATAAACAGAACAGAGCGGAACCCTGAACAACCAAAGGAGAGCAGAAACGGGGGAGGGGGAGAATGACACATCCGCTTAAACAACCACGTCCTGAACAACGGGATCATAACCGCCTGGTCCCCGCATGGCCGGACGCGGCTTGCCTGCGCCCGCACCTGTGCGCCCATCCGTTAATTCACCATGGCACGGCTTAGGCAATTCCTCTCCGTGTCTCTTTTCTGGCTAAAACAAAACACAAACAAACTCTGTATATCCTTCTCCTTAATACTCGCGCTATACCAAAACCATAACCCTCAGCGTTGCATAGAGACTTCCCAAAATCAATCAGCGACTGAAGTGCCTTCTAGATTGAAGCGCACATCAAAGATGATGAATCACACACAGAAGAAGAAAACTTGCAATTTAGAGGGCGAAGTGCATTGTAGCCGCTTCCGGTCCTGAACCAGTCTATGAATTCATACACGTGCATCTCTAGCCGCTTCCGGTCCTGAACTCTAGAAGAACAATCAGCAAGGGAATCATCAAGGAGAAACTTTTGCACGATGAAGTCGAGGTTGGGGCAGCGGCGGCCGCCGGGTCCGGCGAGCGTCCAAGCCGCAGGCTTCACGAAATCAGGTAAGGTCAGCGAGCTCATCCACCTGCCCGGCTGCCCCACCATCTCACCATGTCACCAACGCCGCCGTCCATCTTGTCGAGTGAGGACATGTGAGCATGAGTTCTGCAGCTATTTCACTCAGGTGGCGTGTATGTGTTGAGTCTTCGAAGACGGGCCAAGAACACTGAACATGGCAGTTGGTAGATTCTGCAGAAAACAGTCGTGGGGCGGCAGGACGCCGGGACTGTCTCGTTCGAGCCGGTGATCAACGTCGCTTCGTCCTTCCCGCGAGAGAGAAATGGGACATCGGCGGGAAGAGTTACGGGCCACCTGAGAGAGAAAAGGGACCGGAAGGAATGAGGCGCTGTGGAAGACATCACGGGCGATCTGCCCTCCATTCACTGCCCCAGCTCCGAGTTCAGAGGAGGAGATTCGATTCGTATTAAGATCCGTATTTCTGTTTTTTTTGGGCAAGGAGAAATAAGAACGACAGGAATTATGCATCGGATGCGCTAGACCGTGGGATGGTGAATTAACGGAAGGGCGCACGGATGGGCGCACAAGTGCGGGCACAGGCAAGCCGCGTCCCGCATGGCGATAAGTGCCTCGTCCGCCTCGGTCATGTTGCGAATGTTGAGCTTGAAGATCTTGGCAAGTGCATCGATCGACTTGCCAGGCAGCTGGGACTTGTACTTGTTGATATACGCCTTTATAGCCTCCAACAACGGCAAACCGTTAGACGCAACTCCCATCTTGGCGTTCAGGACATGGATGGCCTTGTCCAAAGCATGCATATTCGGCTTGGAGCTCAGGCGAGTACTCCGCCTGGCTACGGAGGGAGGTTGGTTGTTGTTCTGCTGGGCGCGCGGCATCGCAGGCGCGGGACGCGGCAGGAGAGGCTCCCGTGGGCGATCGAAGAGGTCCTTGATGGAGCTAAGCGCCTGGCACGAGGACAGGTTGGCGATCGACGAGGGGAGATGAGCTGCTCGCAACACTTGTCATCGAAACTTGAGAGAGCTCCGCTGCAGCGTCAGACTGATCAACATCGGGAGCCGCATCCCAAACCTCAGGGATCTCGTCTTGCAGAAGGAGAGGAGGCGACATCGCTGTATAGGCTGGAGAGGGAGGAGCCAGCAGGGACGCCTCCGGTGCAGATGAATCATCCCAAGTGCTCGGGAAAGCCGCCTCAACGACCGAGCGGGAGGGAGGCGAAGCGAGACGCGAGGAGCCTGGCTTGAGAGCTTGTGGGATCTCCTTAATGGCGGTTGCCCAGTCCCTGCAGGTCCCCCGGGGAGTCTCCATAGCAGTAGGCGGGGTAGCGACGCGGGGCAGAAGCTGCAAAGGAGAGTCGGGAGCCTCGAACGATGCCGCGCAGGACAGCTGCGGCAGTGGAGGAGGAGCGTTTATGATCTCCTTTACGACCACGGAGGCCAGCTGCACAGCGCAGGGGCGACAGTAGCCTCCGTAACCATCCGAGGAACGGCCAGAGGTGCGGCCCGTCTGGCGGTCACGGCGATGGCCACTCGGCAGCGACTGGTCCTTGGAACGATAAGCGCGGGAGGAAGCACGTCTTGACTGCTCGTGCATTATTTTAGTTTCTTTCTGAAGATTTTCTTTACTTTTTAATCCAAGTTGAAAAAGAGACGTCCAAAAAGATCATCTCTTACATTCAAGGAGAGATTATGGTCATTTAGATATACGGGTCAATAATTAATAAAAGATCCTATCAAGAAAACGCAAAGTGACCGTAAATAATCCCAAATAGATTTTGATACTAGCCAGATTTATGTGGTGGAGATTCTTCTCCACCTTTTCGGTGGAGTAAAGCATGATCATCTGCGTCGCAGGAGAACAAGGTAAAAGACGATATTCATCGTGGCCGATGCCTCAATATACTCAAGCTCGGGCCACTAATCCACAGAGCTTGCTACAAGGTGACATTTTTTTTGGAATTGGGCTACATGTCAAAAGCCGAAACGACCCAGAAATCAACCAGCCCATACAAGGCCTAGCCCGACTAAGCACGTCCCCAGTAAGAGATATTTTGCTCACGCCGAGCTTATAAGTTAACTTCCAAAAATAAATAACACGTGACCAACAACCCCACCCATCTCCCATCTCCCATCTCCCTCCTCCCTCCGCCGCTCTCCTCTTCCCCCGAAAACTTCAAAACACCCGGCAAAATTAGAAAATTTCCCCCAAATCTTCCCCCGCACGGCGCCCTTGCCCGCTCCTCCTTCCCTCGCAAGCAGCCGCCAAAAATCCATTCCAATTCAAATTTCTTCCCCCAGTCCCGCCCCTATAAATCCACGCCCATCATCCCCAAATCCCTCACCCGCACACACCCAATCCTAGCACCTCAATTTCCCAAGACAAGATGCCTGCCGCCGCGCTCTCGCTGGTGCCCGCGTGCGACGCGGAGGAGCCGCTGCTGGCGGAGTCGTCTGACCGCTTCTCCATGTTCCCCATCCGGTTCCCGCAGATCTGGGAGTTCTACAAGAAGGCGGTGGCCTCCTTCTGGACCGCCGAGGAGGTGGACCTCTCCTCCGACGCGCGGCACTGGGACACCACGCTCTCCAACGACGAGCGCCACTTCATCTCACACGTGCTCGCCTTCTTCGCCGCGTCCGACGGCATCGTGCTCGAGAACCTCGCCTCCAGGTTCATGTCCGACGTCCAGGTCGCCGAGGCCCGCGCCTTCTACGGCTTCCAGATCGCCATCGAGAACATCCACTCCGAGATGTACTCCCTGCTCATCGAGACCTACATCCGCGACGACGTCGAGAAGGACCGCCTCTTCCGCGCCATCGACACCATCCCGGCCGTGCGCCGCAAGGCCGACTGGGCCCTCCGCTGGATCGACGGCGGGGAGCGCTTCGCCGAGCGCATCGTCGCCTTCGCCTGCGTCGAGGGGATATTCTTCTCGGGCTCCTTCTGCGCCATCTTCTGGCTCAAGAAGCGCGGCCTCATGCCGGGCCTCACCTTCTCCAACGAGCTCATCTCCCGCGACGAGGGCCTGCACTGCGACTTCGCATGCCTCCTCTACGACATCCTCCGCGGCAAGCTGGACGAGGCCCGCGTCTTCGAGATCGTCGCCGAGGCCGTCGACATCGAGAGGGAGTTCGTCTGCGACGCGCTCCCCTGCGCGCTCGTCGGCATGAACGGCGACCTCATGAGCCAGTACATCGAGTTCGTCGCCGACCGCCTGCTCATTTCGCTCGGATGCAACAGGCTCTACAACGCCACCAACCCCTTCGACTGGATGGAGCTCATCTCCCTGCAGGGCAAGACCAACTTCTTTGAGAAGCGTGTCGGGGAGTACCAGAAGGCCTCCGTCATGTCCAACCTCAACGGCGGCGCCGCCACCCAACACGTCTTCAGCATCGACGAGGACTTCTAATTATCAGATAATCTGAATCTCCATGTTTGTCTCTTGGAGGGTTGCCAGTACTGTAGTAGCTTCCCTCTGGCTCGTTCGCTCGCCGTCGTCTGTTGCATCTCTACCATTAGCAGAAATCTTAGTCCTAGCAGTAGCAGTGATACATGTACCGGGTGCTTTTCTTGTTATTTTCGCTTGTTCTCGTTCGTGGTGTAATGTGTCTGTAACGAATCAAGTTTTTACTTATGAATAAACATCATGTGCTTTCCGGTCTCTGTTCTAATCCTGCAGCACGCCGGCTGTTCGGCGAAACGTCTGTGCTAGCGCATGCCAACCTGTGGGCGCGTACGCGGTGTTCGACGAAATGCTCATGCCAATCCGTTGGCGCGCGGAGAGCGTTTGAGAAAATCCCGGAGCGGATAGGGTTCTCAAGGATTAGGTAGGGTTTTAGGGCAGAGCGGGACCAATTATTCTGCGGCGCGACAGACGAGGTACTACTGTGGGCTGTGCCAGTGGGCGCCTTTGTTTTGCACGAAATCTTGGCTTTGAGTTGAATAATATAGTAGTACTACAAGAGCTGCTTGGATTTTTTCTGTTTCCTATCCGAGGAATCTACCGTCGGTTCTTTCTTGTGCAGTAATTTTGGGCCAATATCGAGCCTCACAGTCATAGTACAGTGGTACGAGTAGACTTTACAAGAAAGAACCATGCGTGAAAGTGATATGGCACCTACAGTAGTACAGTACATCAAAATGTCATGGCTGGTGGCTGCAGGTTCGTGTGAAGCAATCGGCACTTTGTCGTGAGCAAGGCGCGACCGCGCGATGCCTCATGCTTATACGGCGGCCATGCGCCCACGTAGACAGTAATCGGTACAGCGACAGGTTTTCAAGGTTCAGATTTTGCAAGTTCTACTCGGTCTCGGTTACGGGTGAGCAGAAGTCGCGGTTGTACTCTGCCCTGGAGGAGCGAGCGGCGCAGGATTATGGTGTTTGGAATCAGTCATGCACGCCAAAACCAAACCAAATCGAAATTCAGCCGGAGCGCCAGCAGTGTGGCGCCAAATCGGAGGCAGAGGGAAATGATTTTGGCGCCAAAATGGTTTCTCGTCTCGGTGGAAGCGCACGGCGCGGGTCGTGTTCCCTCCAAAACGGCAAAAGCAGAGCTTATTCTGTTCAGCGTTGTAGGTACTTTATGAACCTTTTGTTTCTGGGAATCTCTAAGCCTCAGCTGACTGCGACGTAACATACGTCACAGTCAGCTGACGTCAGCCGTCCTCTGATTTAATTTTTTGAAAAAATTCAAGCCTATCATTAATCAATTTCCGGCGGCACAACACCATCAGAGCAGGCGAGCAGCAGACGCACAGTTGGAGATTTCCTCCACGCACCCTAACAATGCAGCAGGCCCAGTTCAGCAGAAACTGTTCCCAACGTGGCCCATTTGGCTCTTTTCCTTTGTTTTTTTTTGAGAATAAACGGAGTTGCAGAAACTTATATGCATATATAGATAAATGCTATATATATATATATATATATATATATATATATATATATGATTTTTTGCCACAAATTAAGCTAGTGCAGATGCCCTGCCTTGTATAAAGAGGAGCTTCGCTCTGGTCGCGTTACATGATATTTATTTGACTATGCGTGTAAAGTGTCTATCATGTGGTGTACCGTTTTTGATCACTTGGCTTGCTGCTTTCAATTCTATACTAATATTCATATACATCTACGTTCTCTGCTTTGGAAGAACGTAAAGACAAAATCGTCCCTCCACCTTTAAAGACATTAGGGAACAATTTTGATAATTCTTAACTAGAAAAAATAGCTACGACCTATTTATAACAACTACCCCCATTCCACATTAACGGTTATGGTTTTGTCTAGATTCACATGACACATAAAACACGTCTAAATGGATGTGTGCCTAGACAAATTCGCAGTAGTTAATATGAAACAAAAAAATACTTCGCTGCAACTAGAAAAAATCTCACTTGTGATGGAAGGGACCACAAAAACCCCGGTTGCAATCCCAATTGCAACTCCCGTGAGAAAGCCAATTGCAAGTTCAATTGCAACTCATTATAAATAAGGGACCACAAAAATTCTCAGTTGCAATTCTAGTTGCAATTCCCGTAAAAAAAGCCAGTTACAAGTCCACTTGCAATTCAAAGTAAAAGAAGGGACCACACAAACAATCATGAGTTAGCCCGCGAGAAAAGGTCATTTGCAAGTCCAGATGCAACCTACAAAAAAGAAGGGGCCATGAAACCAATATCGGTTTCAAGCCTAGTTGTAACCGCGTGAGAAAACTAGTTGCAAGTCTACATGCAACTCATAGAAAATAAAAGACCATGAGACCATGAAAATAATTCCCAGTTGCGTCTGAAATGCAACTTTCCTCAGAAAGCCAGTTGCAAGTACAGTTGCAACTCATACTAAATAAAGGATCATGAAAACAATCTTTAGTTGCAAGTTTAGTTACAACTCCCGCGAGAACGCAATTAGCAAATGCAATTACAACATGTAGTGAGAAGGGATCACAAAAAAATCTTCAAATGCAATCCTAGTTGCAACTCCCGCGAGAAAAGCCAGTTGCGAGTCCAATTGCAACTCTCTGCCCCTTCTCTCTCACTAAAAAATGGTTATTTGTTATCGAAAATCACCTATTGAATAAAAATGACTAGAAAAAGAATAACAAAAAAACAAACTAAAAAATCCTTCTCTATCGGTGCAGTCGCCTCTATTGCATCTAAATATATATAAGCAACCTCTCCAACCCTTCTCTATCTCACTCTAAAAATGCAACAAAGTATAGCATAAACAAGAGAATGACAGTGTCTTCGTAGTTACAACATGAAAAAAAAGCCAATTATGAAAAAAAAGGCTAAAAAAGTTCAGAAAAGGCACGTCCACACATTACTTTTTGGCAGTCTATACATAGCAACCCGTTGTTTGCCGCTCAACTAGCAAATCAGCGCACCAACGTAGCTCATAGCAAACGAGAGAAACCAAAAACTAGGGTCAGAACAAACACGAGCCGCGGACATAAAACAAAACTAGATACAAGGAAAAAAGAAAAAAACATGGGACAACATGTCTAGCTAATAGTACATAGCCCGGCAAAAACACCCGGCAGCATCCCAGAAAGGAGCCCGAAAAAAACACGGATCTTTTCGCTGCGTCGTCAACACGCAAGACGAGTCCTCCTGAAAAACAAAATTTAGATATAATAGAACAAAATATTACCGATCACTAAACAAAAAAATATGAGTACACGTGGGACACAAAATCAACGCATAAGTACAGTGAAACTATAATTTTATCCAATCGATCCTATTGATGGGATAAAAAAATACAATCACGAAACACCTCCCTACTAGAAAAACATAAAAAGGGCAAAAAAATTAAAAGAAAAAATCAACTATGGGGAAATGTTTCACCTTGGAAAACTTTAAAAAAACATTTTATCGCAGCCTATACAAATCTAGTACCCACCCTAATAAAACAATTTTATTCTTATTAGGAAAAAAAGAACCAGACAAAGTTGTTGTTGTCTGCTTCTGCCGTAAAAAGCAGTTGTACACGTTTACAACTGAGCCCACAACGAACTGGATCAAAGCCCTGAAAAGAAATCAACGCCAAAGGTTAGTACAAGAGCCCAAACAACAAGAGAACAGCCTGAACAAAAAAAAAAGGACGCAACGAACAAACAAACGTGGCCCACCAACTTTAGTTAATCGTGCGGAGGCAATCTGACGGTGGACGAGTTAGCTGTGACGTATCTTAAAACACAGCTAGCTGTGTCTTAGCAATTTCGTTTGTTTCTTCTGTTCAGAGAAAACAATCCCACGGAAGCAGCCGCCGCCAGTAGCCCACCGCCGTTAGCCTCCCTCCTCTCCTCCCTCCTAGGTTGCTTTGCACAGGGAGGCTCCTTTATCACTCTGGCGTGCTGACACTTGATCTACTTTCACGCCCACTGCCACCGTCTTCGTCGGCGGCGGCTGCGCCCAGCCTGTCAAAGTTGCGTGTGTGTGTGTGTGTGTGTGTGGGTGGGAGGGAGGGGGCACATAGCTCAAGCAGGTCTTCTACAGGCGAGGCCATCCATCGGGCGCATGTGGAACGCATGTGGTGGCGGAGGTCTTCCATGGTGGAGCGTTGACTGGCGACGGGGGCTCCTACTCGCTGCGCGATTCAGCAGGATCCGATGGAAGATCGCCCCTGTTCTACCGTCTTCTTCCTCGATGCTGGCCTGGCCGGTGAGGTTCGGAGCGACAGATCCAAGAGGGTGTTGATGGGTGGCGTGTGGCTACTAGTTTTAGCTTGAATGAAGGTAGCGGTCCTAGGGTTCCAACTCGTGCCAAGATGATTATCTGCCTGACGCTTGTCCCCATCGATATGGCTGGTGTGTCGTGTTTCGAAAGGCTCCGCCGGCAAACTCCACTAGGCGATTCATGTCTGGAGATTACTGGATAGGGTGAGATTCGGTCGTGCGCACCCATGTTTTTCTCTGACCGTTTGGTTTCAGAGGGAGCGCTGCGAAGCACCGCTGGCTGTTACCATCTTGGGGCACGCTTCTCGTTCCATGGTGAAGTCAGCTGGCAGAGAATGTCATGAAAGCCGAGACCTGAGGAGTAGCAATGGTGATTCGAGTCTTTGTGGCGATGAGGAATTGGCTTGACGATTCATGATTTGGAGCAGCGGCATCGTAAGTGGGGGCGACATCACAGGAGAAGTTCAAAGTGTTACCTTTTAGGGTGAAAATCCGAGGTCTGGCCTTAATTGGTTGTGCCTGACAATGGCCTTGTTGAAGAGATTGTTTTTTGAGCGAGGACTTCCTTCAAGGTGAAAATCTAAGATCTATGATCGTGACAGACGACGCTTGTGCACTGTTCTCTTCTTGGAGGTGTCAATTTTGGAGGAGCTAGACTTCTGGTGCTGTCTTGGTGGTGTTAGTACTACTGCTACAAGGAATAGATTACTGGAGCAAGCCCTTTTATTGTAATTCTTCTTTTTTTGGGTTGTGTGCAACCGAAGGCCGCTAGGGCAATGCATAGTTGTAGAGGCTGGGTGTAGTTGATATCTTTGCGTTATTAATATGGTCTCTTTGTCGAAAAAAGATCAACGAAGGTGATGGAGGATGTGCGGAGTGTTGTAGCACATCACAATGCACTCAACCCAGTGAGAGCCCACCTTCTCATTCCGTCGGCCCTAGTAGGCATATCTAATGGGATATGCCAATCGGGATATACCTAGAAGGTGGATTCGACTGGCTCAAGCCCACGACGAGTGGGCTTGCTAATACGACGATTGGAAAAGCTGTGACTAAGAAGCATGGCCCAAAAGCATAGGTAGGCCCAGTGGGATTAGGTCAAGCCACCGAAATCTTAACTGATTCAGTGTTATCCATGTAAATCCTAGCGAGGTAGCACTATATAAGCCTCCCTAGGGTACTCTATGCATATACGCTTTGATACACCCCATAGAAGTGACTCGCTGCCTAGCTGCCGAGCTTGACACCCTCGTAAACACCTCTGGTTTAATTTATCTAGCAGGAAGTTAGGCTCTTTACCCTACAGGGGGCTGAACCTGGGTAAAACCTTGTGTGCTCCCAATCTTGATCTGTAGATGGATAACTCTTCCTTGCCCCTACCGACTTAATCGCTACCCCCCGTAGCGACTGCCGTGGCCATTCCCACGATAGTGGCGCCCGCCGTGGGGAATGTATCATTAATCCTCAGATCTGTGGCAAGACCCTACACTCCCGTTGACCGACCCTTTGCCACCGTCCACATGATCACCACCGGTGGACTCTATCACATCCTTCCAAACAGCTACGTGCTGGCCTCGCGCCCGGTTACTCACGCCGCCATGGTGCCAATCAACACCATCAATATCTTCGCCGGCTTCATGGATGTCATCGATCTGGCCAAATCAGCGGAATTCGACCTTGTCTCCGGGTCGCCCCCACATGACCTCCTCTCGGAGGAGTAGGTCCACTCCACCACCCCCGACCGAGAGAGATACGACCCTCCTTGATGACGCCGACCCCTGCCTTGGTCGTCAGATCCATCACCACCGCGTCCCATACCAACTTGATCACACGAGTCTCCAACACTGGTGACTTTGAGGACCCCTCCATACTCCAGATCTTTGACTCCGACTCTGGCTCGGAGTCCCCTGGCAAGATCCACGGTAGATCCAATCGCTATAACGCCATCTTCATGGCGAATGATAGCGCTCCCGTGGATCCCTTCACCACGCCGCTCCCGCCAACGACGACAGCGGTAGAAATCGAGGAGCACCGCAAGCTGCTACAAGCAGCCAAGAACAAGAAAAATGCTGAGCGCGAGAAATTCCGCCTCGAGCAGCAAACTGCGCAGGAACTATCATGCTACCATCAACACATCATCTCGTGGTGCCTTAGTACCATCACTTAGGGCCACACGTTGAAATTCGACGACAAGCGCGACCCCGCATGTGCAACCAAGCTCGAGCTCTGCCGCAACTCGGCGCTAGACAGTAGCTGCCCAGTTGTCAGGAAGACTGCACACGGAGCTCCACCACCACCCCGCCACTCAACTCCTCCGGACCAGCCTTGGATATTGATATCACTACAGGAGTTCGACCCCAACTGGCTCTTGATCTACCCCACTTCGATGAAGGCAGTGGGGCTGCATAATGTGGGTTGCGAATTGCATGGGAGATTGTATTCCCGCTCCATTGGCAGCAGGGCAACCTCCACCAATCGCCCTGGTGAACGCACTGTCGCCAACATGCAGAACTTCCCACCACCCGAGCCACTCCAGCTACAACCGCGGGCCATGAATCCTGCACTCTCTAGCAACGAGCCACACCCAAATCGCAATACGGTTACGACCAATGGCTAGCCGATTGTTGCGTGCACCCACATCATCAGCAACCAGACATGGCGAGCCTGCTAGCCTTACCATATCCACCACACCCTCAACAACCGCGACGACAGTGACCCAGAGCCTAGAGGCTCCCTAAGCCGGATCAACCCATAACCAATGGTCCGGGGAGAGAAGTACCCTCCAACTTCAAGGGGCCCAAGAAGATCGAGAAGTATGATACCATCCTCGACCCGAAAGTGTGGATCGATACCTCATGGCGATGCGGATCACCAGCCATACCGATCTACTCACCGCATGATACCTCCCCCTCATGATGGAAGGGTCCACTTGCCAGTGGATCAACACCATCCTAGAGAACAACATCTACTCGTGGGAGGAGATGCAGGACACCTTCATCAAGCACCTCGAGGGCTCCTACACGCACGCCACTACCATCGAGGACATAGAGCGCTGTGTCTAGGCCCCCCACGAGTCGTCCCGCCATTGGGTCCAGCGTTCGCAGAACCTGTGGATCGACGCCTCCTGTATCTACCCCGACACGTCGATCCACTGCTTCAAGAATGCATGTTAGTACGAGCCTCTTGTCGCCAAAATCAATAGGGTGTACAGGACACTCGACTCCATCCCTGACCTTGCCGAAATCGCTAAGAGCTATGTGGAGGAGGACCCCAACCAAGACTCTAACGATGAGTCAGGTGGAAGGCACCACCCCACTCTCCATGATAACAGACATCGCGAGCTTCGCTACAACAACACCTGCCAAACGGGTGGTAAGCGCCACGGCGATGGCGATTCCGACTTTGTCGCCAACACTGACTACAACCAGCGTGACTCCAAGAGTAGCCGCCACGATGGAGGAAGCTACCACACAACAACTCCGTGAGGCTAAAATTTGACCCTACAACACTGCTCAATGAGCCATATGTTTACCACAACAAATAATGGTGACCCGCCACTCACACAACTGCCGACTACCACTCTATCAAATATATCGAGAAGGCAAGGTGCAAAGAGCGAGACAAAACCCCGAGTAGCCCAGAGACAAGAACAACCCCGACGCGTTCAGCAACACCGCTGGCGCACTCCACACCTTCACATATGTGGGCACACGACACGATAAGAAGGTGCTCACCCGAGAAGTCATCGTAAACATGATGACGCAAGTCGACATCCCGCGCTGGCTCAGTTGGTCAGAGCACACCATCACCTGGATTCGTGAGGATCACGCGCCCATGATCGAGTAACCATGGCGAGTCACCCTGGTTGTCAAGCCCAAAGTCACTGACTATTGGCTCCCCAAGGCGCCGATGGACGGTGGCAGCTCCATGAAGATAATGTACCGTGACTCCTTCAGGCGACTGCATCTCCCATAGTCGACGGTCGAATTGACCCTCTACACCTTCTACAGAATTTTCCCGGGTCGGAAGGCATACCCAATCACCAAGGTGACGTTGCGAGTCATCTTCAACAACCACTCCAACTTTCGCACGGAGTGAATCGTATTTGAGCCAGTGAAATTCTATAGCCCGTACCACCGCATGCTCGGGAGGCAGGCATTCGCTAAATTCATGGCGCCCCCACATCGCCTACAACATGATGAAGATCCCGGGTCCATGCGACATCATCACCGTGCACAATAATCCCATATGTCCCTGGAGTGCGAGGATAATGGCGCTAAGCTCGCTGACACCATGATTGCTGATGAGATGAACCACGCCGACGAGCTCTCTAAGTACGTGAGTGGGGTCAACAAGGACGACCCCTCGATCCTGAAGAAGCCAACAACATCGAGTTTATCACTAGCTGCCTTCAAGGGCTCCACGCACACTCGCACTGTCCTCGTCCCAGGAGACTCCAGTCAACAAGTCATTATGGGAACCAACCTCACTCCCGCATAGGAAAGAACGCTCATCGAGTTCCTGTTGGGTTCGCAACATAGAAAACAAAAATTTTCCTACGATGGGAACTATACGCCAAGATCTATCTACTAGATGCACGCAACGGGTGGATATAAATCCATAGAGAACTTACCCTCGAAGACAACAAAGCTTTGTTAACAAGTTGGAACTCGTGGATGATATAGTCGTACACTTGCCGATCTCAAGATCGTGATGAAGTCCAGCAGGTCCGGCTCCAACACGTCCATCAGATCCAGCTCCAGCAAGTCTAGCACCACCAAGTCCAGCACCGCAAAGCGGCGGTGCATCCGTGATCGCACACACGTCCGGTACCCCGACAACCTCCGTCCCTCGCTCTAGCAAAGCAGCGGAAGAAGCAACTCCTTTCCAGATAAAGCCACCAGGAACATGTATCTCGCTAATCCGAGACCATGGGGAATAACTAGAGGGGGAGAGAGATCCTTCACAAGGAGGTGTGTGTTGTGAGGAGGAGAGGGGGGCCTTTTATAGGGAAGAGGGGGGGGGGGGCACCCAAGGGCCATGGAGTGGCAGCTATGGTGGTGCCCCCACCTCTTCCACATTCATGTGGGTGGAGCTCCCACTCCCATAAAAAGCCTCCACTCAAAATTCCACTCACACATGCATTAAATTTCCACCAAATTTAATGCAAGCTCTCATTAAATAAAACTATTTTATTTATTTTATTCAGAATTTTGTTAATTACATTAATTAACAAACATTCACATAAAACCCCCCTGCAACATTTCAATATCACATGCAGAACCAGTTTCTGCAATTTCACCCTAAACAATTCCGGTTTCCATCGAAATGATTCCAGCGCTTTCTTAAATCTTTATCTGAAACATATTTGATCCAAATGGTGTCGGTATCCCTTAAGTGTGTCACCCTATGGTTCACGAATAATGCAGACATGATCGAGACCCCTCTCCGATCAATAATCAGCAGCGGGACCTGGAGATCCGTACTGACTCCCACATATTCAATGATGACCCTTGTGATCGTGTGAACCTTTAACGTCGTAACTAAATCCCTTTGTCTCGTGATATATTACATGTCCGAGATTCGATCATTGGCATCCAAATACCTAGTTTGATCTCGTTACCGACATGCACTCTTTTCTTGTTCCCATGATATAACATTATAGTGATCACATCACTTACTTGCAAGCTATTTCAATATGATATCACCGAGAGGGCCCAGAGTATATCTATCCGTCATCGGGATGGAAAAATCCCACTCTTGATCCATGAGCCTCAACATAACACCTTCGTAGCACTGAACCCACCTTTATAGTCACCCTGTTACGGTGTGACGTTTGATGTTATCAAGATACTCTTCCGGTGTTAGCAATTAACATGATCTCATGGTCTAAGGACTAAGATTACTTCGTATGATGTTATAGCAATATAAACATAATGACTCTAATCGTAATGCTATACTTCGGATGAATGTTCATCACATCATTCCACCAATGTTGTGACCTCGTTATTAACAACATCCAATGTCCATGATCAGGAAACCTTGATCATCTTGTTAATCAATGAGCTAGTTTGTATGAGAGGCATTACTAGGAACTTTGTATTTTGTTTATTAAACACACATGTATTAACGTTTCCAATTAATACAATTATAGTATGCAAAATAAACATTTATCATAAACATGGAATAAGATAATAACCACTTTATTATTGCCTCTCGGGCATATTCCCTTCAGTCTCCCACTTGCACTAGAGTCAATAATCTAGTTTGAAAAACTTTGCGTATTGAACACCCATGGCTTTATGGTGTTGCATATACGCGATTGCTAGTGGTTAACATAATCTCCGGATCTGACAGTTTCATGTCCGTGTGTATTTGCATGTCTTTGCGTCTCTACGCATCACTCATTCGCAAATGAGATGGCATTGTATAAATTTGGTCCTTTGGTGAGACCTTTAGTTCGTTCGGGTTAAAATATGTTGATATTATTGTCATACAATATATCTTCATAGTATTAGCCCACTTTGAACCACACCTAGTTTGATAACAAACTACTTAACACAAATGCCTTCCTTTGCTGCTACTATAGCAGTCATATACTTAGCCTTTTGTTGTAGTATCCGTCACAATGTCTCAACTTTGGAACTCATCCAAATCCATCATGGAACATCCTTTCCATTACATTGTGCCACCCATAGTCTAAATTGAGATACATTTAATTTGTATCTTGTGACAAAACTAGTATCAATGTAACACTGTACAATGAACTACCTTTAACTATTTGTCACTTATACATGATATATTCTTAGTTCTTCCAAAGCTCATAAGAATATCTTTACTATTGTCCAATGATCATGTTATGAAACATTCTGGTATATGCTCATAACATTTAGAGCATAGGACATATCTGGATATATACATATCATGGTATAATCGATCAAAATATTCATGTGATTTTACTCACCAAGTGTTGAAACACCTGAATCTTGATACAATCCTTTCCATGCAGCAAGAACCTTTCATGTTGTTTCCATATTGAACCCTTTCAATATCTCATATATGTACGTTTGGCATAACCATATTAGCGCCTCAATCTATCCATATAGACATTGATGCCGAATATTCCGGTTTTGCCCAAGTCTTTCATCGATATCCTATTTTAATGAAATTCTTAACTTGTGTCAATACAAGATACATCATTTCCAATCAACACCATGTCCTCTAAATAATGTATTAGAAATATGTCTCAGCGCTCCCACTTAATTTCTTGCAAATGCAAACATCTTCATCATCTCTGATGAATTTAAATTCCTTTAACATTTTCATCATGGTGAAGATTCCAACTCCACTATGCTCACTTCAACTATTGAAGTTTGCATGCCCTTTTAGCACCCTTTGAATTAACAAAACCCTTCAAACCGTGTCATGTACACATCCTAGGTAACCATTATATTAGAAGAAGCTTGTTTTGTTTATTAAACTACCATATACCAAATTATATGTAGTGGTTGCTACATTAATCCGTCAAGACTAAATATCGCTATGAAAGATCAAATCTTGTCATAGTCAACTCCTTGAACATTGCCGTAAACTTATTTCCGACATGTCGATATTTCATAGATGTTAAACACCCATGTCTATTTCTTTATAGATCCAAACACGACCGATAGGCTTCACGCCTTTCCGGAGGGTCTTCCAAGTTTAGAAACTTGATTTCTTGTTTATGGATACTATCACGGATTCTATGACTTCTAGTCATTTTATGGAGTCAGGGCCCATCATCGCTTCTTTGCATGCTGTCGGTTCATCATTGTCAAAACAATAATGACTTCTGTTTCAAATCTTACTATTTGATTCTTACCGACCCACATGGTTCAATAGGAACTCTAATCTCCAAGATCACACCCTTTGTAATCATGGGAGCCATGAGCATTGTGGCCGCCACCGGGACACTTTCCGGCGCTGCGCTACTTCGCACATATAGCTAAGGTTCAACAACCTTATCAAAGATCTATTGTCCTCCCACTTAACTTTTCACAAAAAATCCCTTCTCAAGAAACTTGATGTTCCAAGCGACAAACTCTTTTGTCCTCGGTGTTATGGAGGAATTCCCAACAAATTCTTTGGGATAACCTACAAAGACGTGCTTGTCTGACTTTGGTTGTAAACATTTTACTTATGCATAGCATACCAAAATTTAAGAAAAGAAAATTCGGGTTTTATCCCAAACCATAACTCATATGGTGTCATTTCAATGGATCACGATGGTGCTCTTTTCAGTGCAAAAGCGGTAGTCTCTAAAGCTTCAATCCTTAAAACATAGTGGCAGTTTTATAAATGACACCTTTGATCTTACCATGTCAAACAAGGTTTGATTTGATCTCTCGAACATACCATACTCCTGTGGTTTATCGGGAAATGCAAATTCATGGAACAATTTCTGAAATCTTAGGTGTTTTGCTAAACCTGTAACTCAAATATCTTCCTTTATGATCAAATCATAAACTCTTTTATTTTCTTGTTACAATGATTTTTCACTTCATCTTGAAAGTCTTTGAATAATTTTCAAATGTTTCATACTTCTTCCTTATTAAGTAAATATATAGATATATTCACTCAAATTTCTGGAGAAAGCATATGAAGCAAAAAGATCCATCGCATATGGCTACACATAATGGACTATATACATCAACATGCATAATATCGAATAAGTTAGTCATCCGTTCCTCTTTGGCCCATGGACGGAGTTTCAATTATCTCAAGGAAAGTTTCACAATCGTCAATTGATCAAAATCAAAAGACTCCAAAAATCCATCAACATGGAGTTTCTTCATGTTTACTTTCCAATATAATTCAAACAGCGACGTCACTTCATAAGTGATCTTCCAATCATTTGTCTTACGACATTTTAGCAATAATGTTTATGGATGTGATTTCTCCAACTAGACTTGTAAAAGTTCATCCATCCTTTATGGAATACGGTAATTATTTGAACAACCATTGTTCTCGTAATACCAAAAAAAATAACAATTATTAAAACAAATCTTGAAGGCTAGGTTTGACGACAACGAAAACACAATAACACTTTATTTGTTTTCGATGAACATCATCACTTATTCTCTTGCCAGTTGCTTAGGCCGCTGTAGTTCATGAATTGTGTTGTTCTGTATGACAATTCACACCAACCAATTCGGTATCCAATACTGGTATCCAATACCTCAGAACCACATTGTTTAACAAGCAAGGAATACAGCCATACCATGTATATCTTCTATATACCTAAGTTGGACATCTCCAACCTTTTCTTTTCTGCCAAATATTTTATAGATTCTCTTTCAACAATTCCTTTTCTTTTAAAAGAATCTATCAACATCAATAGTGGTATCATTCACATGACACATAGTACAAAGTGTATATAGTCAAATACTAATACCTTTGGACTTGCACTTTGAAGTGGATCACCATCATCAAATGTTTGGTGTTCTTTCATTTCATGATCAAGCTACTATAGCCTATAAGAAAGAATCATGAGTATAATGTTAGTTCCCAAAACCTTTTTGGGAGATCCAGATGCCTAACATCTCCATCCTTCACAAAATTCTCATACAATATGAGAACATGTATTTTGCTAAATTATACTCTATCATAATGCAACCAAAAACATTGTTTCAGATATCACAATATCTTCCACACATGATGGTTTCTGAAACAATTATTCAGCTCCTAGATAATCTTGATATTAAAACAACTTTTGAATATCAATAATCATGGAGGCAAACATGATACTTTAGATTCTAACATTGGAATTCTTACTCTTGATTTAATACTACTTATTAAACTTCATGGAGTAAATAGAATTTCCTGAAAGTTTGTAATAGGACTTCTAAACTTTAAATTGACATTCAAAACAATACGATACCAGTTCGTAAAGTAAATATCCAAAATTCTATAGTTCTATTATCTTAATTAAAACTAAGCATAAGGTAGTGAATAGAGGCCAATGACTACAACAAATTATGCAAATTCACTTTGATTTAGTTTATGACAAATTGAGTTCGACTAATCCAAATTAGAAATGAACTCCCACTCAAAAACAACATCCCTCATGCCTTTTTGGTGACTACATGAACCAAATCCACTACACCAAGTCCGATCATCACGTGAGTCGGTGTAGCTTCAAAGGCGAGCATCAATATGGGCATCACATCAACTATATGACTCATGCTTAACCTTTCGGTCCATGTTTCGAGGCCATGTCTGTACATGCTAGGCTCACCAAGTAAGAACCTTAGTACTCGCATGTGTAAAACTGTCTTACACCTGTTGTATGAAAGCGTAGAGTCGAGTACACCCGATCATCACGTGATGTCTCGAAACACGATCCATAGAACGGTGCATACTTAAGGAAGAACACATTTTTATCTTGATATTTAAATGAGGGATCATCTTATAATGCTACTAAAACGCCAAACTAACAATATAAGATGCAAACATCATATGTGTAAAGTGGAATGATATGGTCCATGCATTTGATCTCTATCATATGCATCGTGGTATGATCTTTATCATTCCTTTGTGTCTAAGGCCAAGGTCTATGGAACTTACACGTTAAGTGTGTTGTAAGAGTATCTACCATACATCTACTTACAACAATACCATATCAAGACAGTAGCCCATCAACGATCTAAACTAGACGCCTCTAATTTATCCATTGCAAGTTTTACGTGGTTTAGGGCTTTCGGAGATAGAACCGGTCTTACCTACGAACATGGAACCACAACGAGGATAACCAAGTTATTAGCAACTTGTTTTAAATAAGATATTGACTATAGTAGGAGAGACAGACACCCGTCAGCCACTTATGCAAAACTAGTTGCATGTCAGTCGTGGAACCGGTCTCATGTGCGATGACATGTAAGGTTGGTCCGGGCCGCTTCATCCCACTATGCCACCAATATCCAAAATACATGAAAGAAGAAATAACATGATCATCATCGCCCACATATAAACATATGTGTACTACCCATGCAAAGCACCTATGCATAGATCAGGCTCTGATACCACTGTTGGGTTCGCAGCACAGAAAACAATTTTTTTCCTACGATGGGAACTATATGCCAAGATCTATCTACTAGATACAAGCAACGGGTGGATATACATCCATAGAGAACTTACCCTCGAAGACAACAAAGCTTTGTTAACGAGTTGGAACTCGTGGATGATGTAGTCGTACACTTGCCGATCTCAAGATCGTGATGAAGTCCAGCAGGTCCGGCTCCAGCACGTCCATCAGATCCAGCTCCAGCAAGTCCAGCACCACCAAGTCCAGCACCACAAAGCAGTGGTGCATCCGTGATCGCACACACGTCCGGTATCCCGACAACCTCCATCCCTCGCTCTAGCAAAGCAGCGGAAGCAGCAACTCCATTCCAGATAAAGCCACCGGGAACATGTATCTCGCTAATCCGAGACCATGGGGAATAAATAGAGGGGGAGAGAGATCCTTCATGAGGAGGTGTGTATTGTGAGGAGGAGAGGGGGGCATTTTATAGGGAAGAGGGGGGGGGGGGAACCCAAGGGCCATGGCGTGGTAGCCATGGTGGTGCCTCCACCTCTTCCACATTCATGTGGGTGAATCTCCCACCCCCATAAAAAGCCTCCACTCAAAATTCCACTCACACATGCATTAAATTTCCACCAAATTTAATGCAAGCTCTCATTAAATAAAACTATTTTATTTATTTTATTCAGAATTTTATTAAGTACATTAATTAATAAACATTCACATAAAACCCCCTGCAACATTTCAATATCACATGCAGAACCAGTTTCTGCAATTTCACCCGAAACAATTCCGGTTTCCATCGAAATGATTCCAGCACTTTCTTAAATCTTTATCTAAAACATATTTGCTCCAAATAGTGTCGGTATCCCTTAAGTGTGTCACCCTACGGTTCACGAATAATGCATACATGATCGAGACCCCTCTCCGATCAATAATCAGCAGCGGGACCTCGAGATCCGTACTGACTCCCACATATTCAACGATGACCCTTGTGATCATGTGAACCTTTTACGTCATAACTAAATCCCTTTGTCTCGTGATATATTACATGTCCGAGATTCGATCATTGGTATCCAAATACCTAGTTTGATCTCGTTACCGACATGCACTCTGTTCTCGTTCCCGTGATATAACATTCTAGTGATCACATCACTTGCTTGCAAGCTATTTCAATGTGATATCCCCGAGAGGGCCTAGAGTATATCTATCCGTCATCAGGATGGACAAATCCCACTCTTGATCCATGAGCCTCAACATAACACCTTCGTAGCACTGAACCCACCTTTATAGTCACCCTGTTACGGTGTGATGTTTGATGTTATCAAGATACTCTTCCGGTGTTAGCAATTAACATGATCTCATGGTCTAAGGACTAAGATTACTTCGTATGATGTTATAGCAATATAAACATAATGACTCTGATCGTAATGCTATACTTCGGATGAATGTTCATCACATCATTCCACCAATGTTGTGACCTCGTTATTAACAACATCCAATGTCCATGATCAGGAAACCTTGATCATCTTGTTAATCAACGAGCTAGTTTGTATGAGAGGCATTACTAGGAACTTTGTATTTTGTTTATTAAACACACATGTATTAACGTTTCCAATTAATACAATTATAGCATGCAAAATAAACATTTATCATAAACATGGAATAAGATAATAACCACTTTATTATTGCCTCTCGGGCATATTCCCTTCAGTTCCTACGTGAGAATCGTGATCTCTTCGCATGTAAGCCATCCAACATGCTTGGTGTCCCGAGCGAACTCGTTGAGCACAAACTAAATGCTGACCCTAAGGAGTGACCCGTAAAGAAACCACTGTGATCCTTCAATGAACAATGTGACTGCACAATCACCGAAGAGATGAATTGGCTACTCGCCACCGGTTTCATTCGGCCGATCAAGTATTCCAAGTGGTTGGCAAACCTAGTCCCGGTGTTGAAGAAGAACAACACTTGGAGGTTGTGCATCAACTACACTAACCTCAACAGCGCCTTCCCCATAGAAGAATTCATGCTGCCGCGAATCGACCAAATCATCGACTCGAATACAAGGTCCAAGTTTCTCTGCTTCCTCGATGCTTACTCCAGATACAATCAAACCAAGATGGCCGTTAAGGATGAGGAGAATACGACCTTCATCATGCCATTTGGATCCTTATGCTACACCGCCATGACATTCGGCCTGAAGAACACTGGGGCAACCTACCAATGGTGCATGCATGAGTGCCTAGTGAGCCAAATTGGCTGCAACATTCACGTCTACATTGACGATGTGGTGGTAAAGTCCACTCGCCAGGATGACCTACTCGCCAAACTCGCCGTAACTTCCGCAAATCTACGCAAGTACAAGATCAAGCTCAACCCGTACAAGTGCACATTTGGGGTGCACACTGGGCAACTGCTCGGCTACGTCGTCTCCAAGCGCGGCATCGAGGAGAATCCCACGAAGATAAACACCATCGCGTGACTCAGAAAGCCTGAGTGCCTATGCGACATTGAGAAACTAGAAGGTCGAGTGGCACCCCTCATCTGCTTCATTCCTTGGCTTGGCAAGAAGGTAATGCCTATCTACCGCCTCCTTCGCAAGTCGCCCACATCCGAGTGGACCAGCGAGGCCGACAACGCACTCACCACACTGAAGGAGGTGCTACTCATGACCCCAGTCCTCGCCACCCCACTAGACAAGGAGCAAATGCTAATGTACGTCCCTGCCTCCAATCAAGTTGTTAGCGCTATCATGATCGTGGAGCGGCAAGGGGAAGGCAAGGAGCACCCCACACATCGACATGTATACTACCTCAGTGAGGTACACATGGACTCAAAATATCGCTACCCCTCGTATCAAAATCTGGTCTACGCTGTCTTCCACGCGTAATGGCGACTGTCCCACTACTTCCAGGAACACCCAATCACAGTCATATCCTATGCCCCACTATAAGACATCATTCGCAATTGCGATGCGACCAGACGAGTCACCAAGTGGGCCGTCGAAATTAGCGTCCACAACATCAAGTACGAGCCCCGTAGGGCCATCAAGTCACAAGCCCTCGTGGACTTCCTCATCGACTGGGAAGAGGCGCAACAACACGAGTCATAGCCACACAACCACTACTGGACCCTATAATTCAACGGGTCCAAGAACTCAGAAGGTTTAGGCGCCAGCATCGTCCTAATATCCCCAAAGGGAGACAAGCTCCACTACGTGTTATAGATCAACTTCACCCCTGCACCAACAAGGTGGCTGAATACGAGGCGCTCCTCCACGACATGCGATTTGCCAAGGAGATGGGTATCAATCACCTCAAGGTCTACGGTGACTCCGATCTAGTTGACAACTAAGTCTCCCGCACCTGCTGATACATCCAAAACGTATCTACTTTCCCGAACACTTTTGCTATTGTTTCTCCTCTAAACTTGTGTGATTTCGATACAACTAACACGGACTGACGTTGTTTTCAATAGAATTACCCTGGTGTCTAGTTTTTGTGCCGAAAATCAACTATCAGGAAAAATCCCAGAAAATATGCCAAAAATCCTATTTCACCAGAAGATTCATGGAGCCAGAAGACGAGACGGAGGAGGGCCACGAGGGGCCCACACCACCTGGCCGCATGGGCCAGCCCAAGCCACGCCCGAGGGTGGTGTGGCCGCCTTGGTCACCCCCTCCGCCTCCCTCTTCGCCTATAAGATGCCTCTTTACCTAAAAACCAAGGGGGGTTTGACGTTTTTCTAGATAGAGTTCCGCTGCGCTGCCACCACCAGATTCTACAAATCAGAACCAGAAACTCCATTCTGGCACCCTGCCAGGACAGGGAATTAGAGGAGATCATCACCATCGCTTCTCCATCAACCATCCATGATTCCCCCATCCATGAGTGAGTAATCCCCCGCTGTAGGCTATGGGGATGGTAGGGATTGGATGAGATCGTTCATGTAATGGCATCAGATTGTTAGGGCATGGTGCCTAGTATCTATTATTAGTGCTTTTTGACTTTGTTGCAACTTGTTATGCTTAATGCTTGTCACTAGGGCCCGAGTGCCATGATTTTAGATCTGAAAATGTTATTGATTCATGATGATAGTATTGTTTGTGATCTTACGTGCAAGTTGTATACACATATTGTTGTCTGGAACCAAAGGCCCTGAAGTGACAATAATCGAGATAACCAGAGGGGATGGCTTTGATGTGAGGATCACGTTTGTTCATGGAGTGTTAATGCTTTGCTTCGATGCTCTATTAAAAGGAGCACCTTAATTTCCAGTAGTTCCCTTGAGGCCCCGCTGCAAACGGGCTGGCAGGACAAAAGATGTTGTCCAAGTTCTCATTACGAGTACGTATGACTATATATGGAACACATGCCTATGATTATTTAGTACTTGGATGCTTTACCTTATTTATCTGCAAATGCCCTTTGTCTTGATTGCTATATGAATTGTCTTGTCCATGCAACGCCCGTCCATCCATCCCTATGCCTACCGCGCTTAAATCCTACTATTTACTGCAATTGTTACTAATGTCTTTACTTTTACTACTGCTTTTACTTTGCTATTGCTACTATAAAATTGTTGCTACTGATAAAATGCTGTGAGCAAGATTGTTTACAAGTGCAGCTGAATTAACAACTCAGTTGTTAAGGCTTATAAATATTCTTTGGCTCCCCTTGTGTCGAATCAATAAATTGGGTTTCACTTCCCTCGAAAATACTGTGATACACCCCCTATACTTGTGGGTCATCAAGACTATTTTCTGGCGCCGTTGCCGGGGAGCATAGCTCTATTTATCAAGTTCACTTGGAATCACTATTGTTCGATGCCCTTCATTCATCATGGGTAAGTCTCGTGATGGAAAAGTTCCTATATTACCATCCACTACAAGCAGAGGTATGGTTCTGAATACCTTTGTTGCTCTTGATTCACCATCTGTGATGAGTAAGCTCCTTACACCACCACATACACATGCTACACATACTGCTACTACTGCTGAATCTGAAACTTCTGATACTTATGATGCTGCTTCTACCGTGCTTGATAAAAGTGGTTCATTAGGTCCTTTCCTAGATGCTACGATTGCTAGAATTGTAGCTGGAAATACTAAAACTCCTAATGAAGATACTACTACACCTATCAGTTCACTTGAGTCTATAGAGAGCTATGATATTGAAGACGGGTATATAGAAATGAATGATGAATTTATAAAAGAATGTCAAAAGACTCATGGTAGGAGTGCTATTAAGAGTCTCCTTGAGAGGAGTACTATAAAACCCAAGTTATCTCCTAATGATAAGTTTGCTACATCTCCCATAAACATTAAAGATAAGGATTATGATTTCTCTCTTGATTTATCTTATATAACTATTGTTGAGAAATAACCTTTTTGTGGGACTAAGAATGAAAGTGCTGTAGCACATATGACTGAGCTTTCTACCATGAGTAGCCTGTTTTCTGATATTAAGATGCGCACCTACTTTGCTGCTAATTTTTCCCCTTTTTCACTGAAAGAGGAAGCTAAGGCTTGGTTTAATAATTTACCTCCTGAATCTATTGATAGCCCTGATTGCTTGATTAGTACATTCCTTCAGAAATATTTCCCTCCTAGTGCTAGACATGCCATTTTGCAGGAACTTTTTGATTTTAAATAGGGAGAAAAAGAGATATTGCCTGAATCATGGGTAAGGTTTTGTTCTTTGATTCATGCACAGGCTGGATGTCCATTATCTAAAAATGAGCTTCTTGATATATATTATAATGGACTAACTAAAGAATCTTGGACATACCTGGATAGTTGTGCTGATTGTGTTCTCAGGAATAGAACTCCCAAGGAAGCTGAGGAATTAATGGCTAAAATAAGCAAGAATCATGATGACTGGACTCCACCTGAGCCAACTGCGCCTGAGACAACTACATGTGAGTTAACTATGACTGAGCCAACACCAACACCAAAGAAGAGAGGAGTGATTGAACTAAATGATGAAGTGATGAAGGAAGCTAAGAAATGTCTTAAGGAGAAGGGTATTAAAGCTGAAGACGTGAAGAATTTACCTCCTATAGAATAATTATGTAAGCCAATCTCCCACTCATCCACTATTGAGGTACACTCTCTCCAACATTTTGATGAAGGTGATATTCCTTATTCTAAACCTCCTGATCAATGCTTGGAAAAATTTGATATTTTTATTATTAAGCAAGATAATTTCAATAAAAGGGTGCAAAATCATTTAATGGAAAACTCTAGAGCTATTATTGAGTTAAGGGATATTGTGGAAAGAAATTCTAATGATGTTAAAATGCTTGTTGAACATTTCCAAATGGTTCAAACTCAAATTGATCAGCTTATTAAGGTACGAAAAGATTTGCTAGTTAATGCTTCTAAGGAAAAACAAGCTTATGAAATTAGAACTAGAAGTGGTGCTGCCACCCAGGATCCTCTATATCCTGAGGGGCATCCTAAAATAATGTAGCAGGACTCTCAACAAATTGAAAATAGTGGTACCTCTCCTAAGAAAAGGAAAAAGAAACATAAAACTATTGTAGAGTCTTCTGAACCTGTTAAAGATCCTAATAGTATATCTGTCTCTGATGCTGAAACTGAAAGTGGTAATGAGGAAAATGATGCTCCTGATAAAGAAAAATTTGAAGAAGAACCTGAAAGACACACTAAGAATACTAAATATACTAAGAAATATTTTGTTGCTAAGAAACATGGTAGTGAGAGAGAGCCCTGGGTCCAAAAACCTATGCCTTTCCCTGATAAGAAACACAAGTCAAAGGAAGACGAACACTATAATAAGTTTTGTGAGTGGATAAAACCTTTATTTTTGCAAATTCCTTTAACTGATGCTACTAAACTGCCTTGTTATTCAAAGTATATGAAGGATATTGTCTCTAATAAAAGAAAGATCCCTAATGAAGAAATTTCTACTTTGCTTGCTAATTATTCCTTTAATGGTAAGGTTCCAAAGAAACTTGGAGACCTAGGGATTCCAACTATTCCTTGTTCTATTAAAAATAGCTATGTTAGAACTGCTTTGTGTGATTTGGGAGCAGGAGTTAGTGTTATGCCTTTTTCTCTCTATAAGAGACTTCAATTGGAAAAACTAATACCAACTGATATATCTTTGCAAATGGCTGATAAATCTACTACTATTCCTGTTGGTATATGTGAGGATGTACCTGTTCAAGTGGCTCATAATTGCTTGATATTAACTGACTTTGTTGTGCTTCAAATGCCTGAAGATGACAATATGTCTATTATTCTTGGGAGACCTTTTCTTAATACCACAGGAGATATTATTAATTGCAATCAAGGAAAGGTAACTTTTAATGTTAATGACAAGGAGCATACTGTCTATTTCCCCAAGAAGATTGATAGGAATTATGGCTTAAATTCAATTGAAAATATTGAGGGCATTCAAGTTGGAGAAATATATTGTCCCATACCAAGAGAAAAATATGAAACTATTATGATTGCGACCATTGCTACCAAGGTTGAGGTAACATAATCATTTAGTGTAATACAAAGTTTTGTTTCATATAAAATTGTTTTGGTAACAAGACCTGATCAACCTTGTTAACAAAGGGATTTTAATGAACAAAAACAATATTTTCACCATGATTATCTTTGCTTACTTTTATTTTATCCATTTCAATTTTTGTTTTCACTTACTTTACTATGGTTTTGATAGTTGCTTGCATATTAGAGTGTCTTAGAACTTCTGAAGTTTTAGTTTCATTTTGTTATTTTCATCATTCTAACTGAAAATTTCTAAAAAAATAAAAGTGTCTCGAAAAATTCTAAAAAATTCATATTAAATTTTTACGTGAAAAAGGGGTAGAGAAGTACCTGGAGTGACCCAGTGGTCCCACCAGTCAGGCACACCACCTGGTGGCGCGGCTACCCCAGGGGCACGCCTGGCCATGGTGTGGGCCACCCCTGGCCCTCCACTTACTCTCTCACTTGCCACTTCTTTCTCTCTCTCTCGAGAAAACACCAGTTTATTGCTCAAAATCGCGTTCTTGCTGTTCCTGCTCGTGGTTTTTCGATATCCTTGCTTAGCCCATCTTTGCTGCTAAAATTTGGAGCATTTGTTCTCCGATATGTGACTCCTCCACTTGTCGAAATAGATTTGTGTTTAGTGGATTATATCTTGAGTATTTTGCTACTGTAGGTGACATGTTATGTGAGCTTGCAAGCTTGTTCAATGCTTCGAGAAATTGTTTTGATGCATGTTTAGGCCTCTTACAAGTCCCTGTGAGTAGTTCCTTTCATTATGTATTCACTTTGCAATCACTTGTATGATGGATGCTCAAAATTTCAGAATAGAAGAGATGAACAACCACACTTTTGGAGAAGTATTTGAGAGGGACACACCTAGGACGGGAAGGCCCTTGAGATCAGCTTCTCAATTTAGGCCATCATATAATGAAGATTTTATTGCACCACACTTTGGCAATGAAGGAGATGAGGGAGATGCTCACCCATCTACCTTCCCTTGTTTACCTTTTTGGAAGCTACATGGATCCTCGATGATTTCTTACTACTGGTTCAGAGGGTTGGTCTGACCACTTACATGGAATATGAGAGTGAGCAATATGCCGTGCTCACCAAAACTTTCGTTGAAAGTTTTGTTTTCACTAACACCCCTTATCGGTCAACTGTTTCATTCAAAATTTATAATATGCCTATTACCATGCCATTGGAAAGATTTTGCAGCATTATAGGCATAGGCATGATTGGGACAGTGAAGAAGATCCAAGGACGACCCGCTGATTTGCTAGAGCTATACCGAAGTGTGACAAATGACGATGACTGCACAGCTCAGCGTGGGAAGATAAGGAACATTCAACTTCCAGCTATTAGATATTTTGCTTATTATCTTGCCACTAGCATTCTTGGTAGGGAGAACACTAGTAATATTTCTAGATATCATTTAGCTTTTCTTGCTACTACACTTAATAATGATACCAAGTATAATCTGGGTTCTCTCATTGCCCGTCGCTTAGCCGCTAGAGGATCCATTTATGGGGGTATTATTGCCTCATGCATGGTTGCTGCCTTAGAACTTTCCGTTGATCCTAATGACAATGTGTTGACACCACAAAGGCTTGATCTTGCTGCTATGAAAACACATCATTTTGTTACTACTGACTCTAGTATCGAGAATTTAGTTTACAGGATGTTGTTTACTGACAGAGACGAGAGGGAAATTCCTTTGCCATAGTCCACTTTGTTCAGTATTTCCAGGATGCCATGGTCGTGTTCCAAGGAGGAGGTGGACGAGCAGCTCCGCTTGCTTGGTTTCCACGGGCAACACCAGGGAAGGTGCCCTCTTACGACTACTCTGCGCACTACGCTGGGGCGTCCTCGAGTTCATATCAGGATGAAGGCACTTCCTCGCCATATTATGGAGGCGCTCCTTCCTGGCCAGCTTGGGATTGATACCCACTTAGGCCAAAAGCCTAAGCTTGGGGGGAGTTACACCGACATCACACTCATCTACATATCATGTTCAGTCGGTACTTTGTATATCCATGTTTCGTTTTCTTATTAGTCTTGCTTTATTTCTGCTTTCCAAAACCCAAAAAGACCAAAAATATTTTTGTTATTTCTCTTTGCTTGCTTCTTTATGTTTTTGCCTTGGTTTGCCTCTTTCTTTTAGCTTTGTCTTAATTATTCGAAAAACCCAAAAAGATTTCGCTTTGCTTGATCTTCCTTTTTGTTCTTGCCTTTAAAAATCAAAAACACCAAAAATATTTTCTGTTCTTCTTTGGTTTTGTGAAGTTTGTTGCAGGGTTCAGCAGTCCTCAGTGGAGTTTGGTTTCATGTTATTATTCAAGCCACACAAGTGAAGGACAATAATGAAGATTAATGACAACTTGAGGTGTGGTAAGAGGCTGGTAATAAACTCTATTTGTTTTCATTTTTGTACATATACTCATCATTGTGGGCATGATTAGTCTGTTCATGTAAGGTGTATGTTATTTATGGATGCTTAGTAGATCTTGCTTTCTTATGATTAGCTCCAGCTTGCTAATGGTTTGTAGCATGTCATATGAACGTTTGTTTGCATTGTTATATTCATAACTTGGTATGACATTGTGTTATCCTCCTCTGAATGTTTCATTTGAATCGATTTGGCACATGCTCACGCATACATATGACCAAAACAATAATCAGTTAAGCCTCGATGAATTATTTTGTCTCAGGTTTCTTGAATCACTTTCATGCCATAATTAGTCCTGTTTTGTTGCAAGCATGATTATGACATTTATTGCTCTCTCGTTTGTTGCTCCCTTTCTATTTCTAGCCCTCACACGCATTGAGTATGAGCTCTACTCGTGTTTCCAACTCCGCAAAACCAATATTGCCAAAAGTGTCCACCATACCTACCTATTAGCATCATTTGCTATTCCGTGCATATTCAGTATGCCTTGTTTTCTTCTAAATAAAATGTTTGCTTGTTATGAGAAAGTTAGTTAGTAAAGCTCTCACGAACTTGATGGCACACTTTATTGCTTGCACTTAATAAACCTGAACTATTGTGATTGTCCATGAAAGTTACATGCTTGCAAATTATAGGCTGGGGATTAGCAGAACCGTGCTATCATGGGGAACGCTTTCAACACCTGTAAATATATATACCCAGTTGATATCATGCTCTTTTGTTTAAGGAATTCGTCGATTTGAAATAAAAGAGGAGCTTGTAAGTCCATGGAGTTATGTATGTGTGTTAGAGAAACGCCTGGGCAGCTGGTCTAATCCATGCCTAATCATGGTGGAAACCTGCAGCGTAACCATAACTTATAAAAAAAAGAGAGAGATAGTTATTGAGAAAAGAAAAAAAAGATGAGAAAAGAGGAAAGAGAGAAAAAAGCACCATTTTCCCATGGTAAATAAGAAGATTGCTGAGATGCTCATTGTCTGCTTGCCTTGTCATTTTGATATGGGGATTCTTCCGTATCATCGGGCAAGGGGTACCCTGTTGGTGGTTCTCTATGATACGCATGTATTTACTATGACAAGAACTTACCGGTAACTAAAGTTGAGTAGCATGAGGAGCGGCCCTCGTACTCAAGGGACATGAGATTTCCAGTTTATGGTCTGTCAAGCATATAACTCGTATTGGACCTCACTTTCACCTTAACCATTTAAAGATGCTTATGATAGGGGCAATGAGAGCTCAAAGCTAATGAGTACCATACTTTCAGCATTTGGAAGCCTTTCAAACTTTTCAAAACCTTTTCACTTCCTTGTTGAGTCACCACTTATTCTATGAGCACTTTCTTGAGAGCATAGTTGTCATTCTTAGTGTAATATGCTTGTCTCAAAATTTGGATTAATTGTGTCATGACTTTGATGCTTGTATCTTTGATATCTTTACTTCTAGTCTTCACTTGAACTTCAGAGGTGCCTTGGCATTTATGTTTGCTCTACAATCAAAGGCAAGCGAGATACCACTCTATCATACCTTTTTATGAGCATTGCAATGTTGCTTATGTTTATCTTTCATGCTACTTACTATTTTTGAGTTGGAATCTCTTCATAGTTTGCAATGACCATTAAGTAAACTTATTTGCATACTCTTTATTATGAATTGCTTAAGTAGTTGACCATATGCTGAGAATATATACATCTTATGAAGCAAACGTGTTCGTGAAAGCTCTTTTATCGCACTCAGTTTTCAACTGAATTGCTTGAGGACAAGCAATAAGCTAAGCTTGGGGGGAGTTGATACGTTCAAAACGTATCTACTTTCCAGAACACTTTTGCTATTGTTTCTCCTCTAAACTTGTGTGATTTGGATACAACTAACACGGACTGACGCTGTTTTCAGCAGAATTACCTTGGTGTCTGTTTTTTGTGGAGAAAATCAACTATCAGGAAAAATTCCGGAAAATATGCCAAAAATCCTATTTCACCAGAAGATTCACGGAGCTAGAAGACGAGACGGAGGAGGGCCACAAGGGGCCAACACCACCTGGCCGCGTGGGTTAGCCCAGGCCGTGCCTGGGGGTGGTGTGGCCGCCTCGGTCACCCCCTCAGCCTCCCTCTTCGCCTATAAGATGCCTCTTTACCTAAAAACCAAGGGGGGGGGCTTGACGTTTTTCTAGATAGAGTTCCGGTACGCCGCCACCACCAGATTCCACGAATCAGAACCAGAAACTCCGTTCTGGCACCCTACCGGGATGGGGAATTGGAGGAGATCATCACCGTCATCATCACCATCGCTTCTCCATCAACCATCCATGATTCCCCCATCCGTGAGTGAGTAATCCCTCACTGTAGGCTATGAGGATGGTAGGGATTGGATGAGATCGTTCATGTAATGGCATTAGATTGTTAGGGCATGGTGCCTAGTATCTATTATTAGTGCTTTTTGACTTTGTTGCAACTTGTTATGCTTAATGCTTGTCACTAGGGGCCGAGTGCCATGATTTCAGATCTAAACATGTTATTGATTCATGATGATAGTATTTTTTGTGATCTGACCTACAAGTTGTATACACATATTGTTGTCCGGAATCAAAGGCCCCGAAGTGACAATAATCGGGATAACCGGAGAGGATGGCTTTGATGTGAGGATCACATGTGTTTACAGAGTGTTAATGCTTTGCTCCGGTGCTCTATTAAAAGGAGCACCTTAATTGCCAGTAGTTCCCTTGAGGCCCTGCTGCAAATGGGCTGGCAGGACAAACGATGTTATGCAAGTTCTCATTACGAGCACGTATGACTATATATGGAACACATGCCTATGATTATTTAGTACTTGAATGCTTTACCTTATTTATCTGCAAATGCCCTTTGTCTTGATTGCTATATGAATTGTCTTGTCCATGCAACGTCCGTCCATCTATCCCTATGCCTACCGCGCTTAAATCCTACTGTTTACTGCAATTGTTACTACTGTCTTTACTTTTACTACTGCTATTACTTTGCTATTGCTACTACAAAACTTTTGCTACTGATAAACTGCTGTGAGCAAGATTGTTTCTAGGTGCAGCTGAATTGACAACTCAGTTGTTAAGGCTTATAAATATTCTTTGGCTCCCCTTGTGTTGAATCAATAAATTGGGTTTCACTTCCCTCAAAAATACTGCGATACACCCCCTATACTTGTGGGTCATCACCTGCCACACCATCGACCTCAAAATGATCTCCTACCACAAGGCGGTGGACCAGCTCGGAGGCCACTTTGTCGGACACTTCGTAGAGTGGGTCGATCAATGGAAGAATGAAGAAGCTGACGCACTATCGCGAATCCGCATGTCTCGCCAAGTTCCCCCGCCAGGCATCTTCCTCGACGTCATCGACCTCCCCTCAGTCGCTCCACCCAAGGAGATCAACATTGGGATCCCACTCAACTCTGACTCGGCCCTTGTTGCAATCATCACCGAGACAAGCGACTGGACCGAGCCTTCATTGCCTTCCTTGAGCATAAAATCTTTCCCAAGGACGATACTAAGGCCCACATGATCATGCGCTCCGCTGCAAATCCTTCTTCATGATCAACAACGAGATCCACAAACACAGTGTGACTTGCGTGTTCTAGCACTACATCTCACTGGAGGAGGGTCACAATATCCTCTACGGCATCCATGTTGGGGACTACGGTAACCACACAGGGGCGCGATCACTAGTCACCAAGGCCATGCGCCATGGCTTCTACGGGCTCACTGCCCATGCCAACACAGTCGACATCGTCCAACACTGCGTCGGGTTCTAGAAATATGCCAACCAGACGCATCTCCCTGGTTCGGCAGTGAAGACAATATCCATCACATGGCCATTCGTCGTATGGGGCATCGACATGGTGGGCAGGTTCAAAACCGTTGCATCAGGCTTCACCCACCTCTTAGTCGCACTTGACAAATTCACAAAGTGGGTCAAGGCAAAACCCATCAAGAAGTGCGACGGGTAAATCACCACCAAGTTCACCCCCTTCTTCGTGATGTACGACACCGAAGCGGTCATGCCGACTGACCTAGATAACGACTCACCGCGAGTCATTAATTACATGGAGGAAGAAAACAAAGTCACCTATCAAAATGGGATCGACTTGGCTGATGAAGCCCGCGACCTGGCTCGCTCACGTACGACCATTTATCAATAAGGCCTCCGCCGCTACCACAACCAGCAAGTCTGCACTCGCACTTTCTAGGAGGGCGGCAACGATGCCTACTACCTAATCGATGTACGAGGCAACAACAAGCTTGATGTCGAGCAACAATGGAATTTAAACCTCCTCCACAAGTTCTACACTTAGAACAAAAACTTGTAAGCTCCCACGCTGATAATGAATAAAGTGATATTCCTCTACATACTCGTGTCAAACTCTCCAAAATTCATGCACAACACACTCGCTTTCAACTAAAAGCTACTCTCCATTGTGAACCCTTGGAAGCACAACTCACTGCGACCAAGTAGTGCGGCCCAAGAGCATCGAGGCAACCCGGGTCTTGAGTCGTACATGAAAAATGCCAATCAAGAACCACCATCAGAGGCGCCTTGCTCGACTAGATTTACGAGCCAAAATAACTGGTTGTCCTTCTCACAACACCATGTCCTCCTCAACCTTAGATGATGCGACTCGCACGGCCAAGTACTATGGATGAGCACTCTCAAACCAAGCCTTGGACCGTCTAGGAAAAATGCCAGGCCGAGAGCCATCTTTGGAGTTGCCAAGCGACTGGCCTCATGGGCCAAGACGAGAGACTCGCTAACTAAATAGCGCATCACGTCCTCACCAACCACATATGTACGAGTCAAATGGATAAGTAACACGCCAGGGGACTTGCTAACCGACCCCAGCCACATTCGTGAAAATGCCAATCGGGAGTCATCCTAGAGTTGCCACGCGACTGACTCCCCGAGTCAAGGCGAGTGGACTAAGCTACACAAACAACTATTAAACGCAAAGTCCCTGCCAACCATGGGCGTGTGATTCGAACGGTTTAGTAACACGCTCGGGGACTCACTAACCGACTCTAGATGCATTCGTGAAAACACCAACCAGGAGCCGCACCGATGATCACCGTGCGACCGACTCTTCGAGTCAATACGAGTCGACTAGCTACGCAAACAACCATGATGTGCAAATTCTACAAGATTCACAAGTCACAAAACAATTGCAAATACTTAACAAGTTCCGACCACACCATGACCCATTACAAAATGAAAACTAGCAGGTTACAACTAAAGTATTACTCCATAGCCTGGGAGTAAGATACCGCGCGTCCTTCCCTAACCCGTGCACAGGGCTTCCTCCGGTTGGCGAGGTAGGTGGACAACGATTTCGCGATCGCTGCCTGGAAGGGATGCTCCGCCGACAAGTCTTGGTGCTCCGGGAAACATCTCCTGGGGCGACCCGAGTCTCCTGGTATGGCAATAGTTCGCTCATCACCAAAACACGGTCCACAAAGGGAGCAGCCTTCTCGTTCAACTTCAGGACATCGGTGATTGCTAACTTCCCAATCATAGAGGGGAAGCCGCTCATCATGTGGTCGAGCTCGAAGTCATCGGGAAAGTGCGGGAGCCCCAAGCTTAGTGCCGCGGTTGCCTCATGACGAAACATGGAGCACAACATCTAGTCGAGCATGGTGGGAACCTGTTCCAGATACTTCGCCACCTCGCTCTACAAGATTGCACGGACACTCAGACACAATGCCGTGTCCATCGCTAGCACCGCGTTCTCTGCCCCAAGCTTCAAAACCTCCTTGTCCTACGGACCTAAAACATCTAAGAGTCATCAACACAGATACTAGGGTACTCGACCCGCTAGGGAACTCGGCTAGTCCACATGAACAAATTTCAAATCATGAAACTCACCAAGGATCCGTCGGTAGTTACCAACGACGAACTTCTCCAGCACGGAGAATTTCTCCTGCTGCTCCGTGATCAAGGACTTGGAGGCCTTGCAGTCCTTTTCCGCATCTGCCACCGCAACCTTGGCCTTCTCGTCCCACGAGGCGACCGTGGACTCTAACTCTATGACATGCACATAGCCCTCTTGGGCCTTGGAAAGCGCTAAGGCATGGTTGTCTACAACCACGCAGAGGTTACTAATCTATCGAATCGACAAAACATAAATAAACCAGCACAAGCACTCACCAGCGGTCCCCTTCAACTATCGATTCACCTGCGTCATCATCTGCAACTCTTGCTTAAGTCGCTCCACCTCCACCTGATGCACCTCCGAGTCATGCTAAAAACAACAAGACATCTCAATATCAACATGATTCAGACTCGCTAAGTCTCGATTCACCACCACCTGGCGACCTGATCCTATGGGACTGGGGGAATAAAAAAAATCAGTCTCGGGCTCCCACTACCTGGTGACCCGATCCTCGGGGACTAGGGGAATCATGATTTTCTTAGACTCGAGTCGCCATTACCCGATGACCTGATCCTCGGGGACTGGGGAATTGAAAATTATAATTCTCGAGCCACCACTACCTAGCGACCCGACCCTCGGGGACTAGATACTCTACATACCTGGAGATATTGGCTGATGCAGCTCGATTGCCCCAGCCGACAATAGCGGATCCAGAGCTCTGCCTGGCCCTTGTGCCATCAATGCGATGTTGCCATCAATGACCTCTGCGACAACTGGCGACTATGATTACACAACTACGGACGAGTCCTTGGAAAGAAACTGTGGAAAAGTCATAGTTATGGCCGTTGTGCTTACAGTCACCTGCATGATGGCCTTCTATTGCTCGGATGCCTCGTACTCCTCCTCGATGTGGCTCTCCGGGATCTTGGCCACTATAGCGTGCTTCGCCTTCTTCGGTTGGCCCCTGCAAAATACGCGCAAAAAGGTGAATCAGAAATTCCGAGGCAAAATCTATGACACCCAAATAATCCAACCAAACTCGTCACTTACTTGGAGACCGGGATCTTCCTAAACCCCGTGCTAATATGCACAGGCTTATCTAATTCGAGGCCCAGTGCACAGGACATGCCCGTCTATGAGGGTCGCCTTCCACCGCAGCTTCTACGCTAGCTCTGGATTTGCCTCGACCTTGGTCAGGGTCAGCACCCTCTTGGAGATTTGCTCATTAAGAACCTCCAGATCGCTGTCATACTCCCCTTCCGATGGACTGTGACTGTCCTCCTCTTCTTCGTGATGCTTCTATCCGCGCATCTTCCACGCCACGGAGGGAGGCTCCTTCTCCGACTTGCTCGCCTCTTCCTCCAAGGCATCCCCCTCTCCTTCCACCAGGAGATCCTCCAACATCTCCTCGTTGAGTCGAGACAACCAGTGATCCACTATCTAACAAGTCTGCACAATAAAACAAATTGCTCAAATTAGCGACATAATCAATGAGCAAGTGAAGAAAAGCGACTAGATGCAGGAGATAATGGTACTTACGGTTGGAGATGGCCATCCACCCGGCCTGTATGGGTGCAAATCCTCCAAGAATTCAGTAAATTTTGCATCTGTGTTATTCTTTAGGGCCACAACATAATCTTCTGCGGCCCACACCTCTGACAACGACCTCGTGGGGTCGCTCTACCCGGTGTATTGGTACAAGCAATGCGCACGGGTGGCGAGTGGCATGTGTCGATGGCCGAGCCAACAGTTGTACAAGTTGATGGTCACCAAGCCATCCTCCTCCAGCTCCATCATGTGGGCGTACATCTATGCGACAATCGCGGCTTGTCCTTTCGGCAGCCTCTTCGCTGACAACCACCGTGTAGCACTCTGCTCGGCAATGTATGTCGGCATCGCAACCTCACCGGCCGACGTGGATTGCTTCATGTAAAGCACAAGTTCTTTCACTCGATGACTGCCTTCTTAGGCAACAACAGCTTGAAGAACTTGGTATTGCCCTTGAGCTAGAATGTTACACCGCCATCCGCTAGGATTGCACCGTTGTTCTGCTCGCGACTGATCCGGACGTGGAATAATTCTAGCCATGGCGGGAAGTATGCTAGGCATCCAAGATAACTCTCGCAAAATGCAAGAAAGATCACGAGATGCTCGATGCTATGTGGTCCTAGATCTGAGGGCTTGATTCGATAATAGGCGCAGAAGCGTCGGAAGAAGATGGAGGTTGGGAATCTAAGCCCCTACTCCAAGTGTCTTAGAAACGAGATGAACTCTCCTGACCACAGCTTTGGTTGGACCTTGCTCACTGGGTGAACTCGCCAGCTCCCCTTCACGAGGATCCCAACATGCTCAAAGGAGAGTAACTTCCATGCACTGGGACTTGCCCAGACATCCTTGGCAGCCATTCGAATGAGACCGCTCGATGCGGAGCTCTGAGTTAACTGGCATCTCGGGGGTAAAGGGTGAGTGCGGAAATGCGGAATGAAATCCGTACATCACACCATCACATTAACTTAAATAGTGGCGCAAACAGAGGACCTGGAAATTAGCCGTTACTACGCGATAACCTCGCAAGTTACCGTTGGGATTTACCCAATGACTAGTTCGACCGCGCCTGACGGTCCAACTTCTGCCAAATTGGCCACTCACCCTAATGTTCATTCGCCTAAACACGGTGATTCACTAGAAACTCGACTCGCTTAGCATGACTGGAAAACTCCAGCAAGCTTGTGATTTCCTTCTTCATTGGGGGAGTTCGTCACCAATTCAAGTGGGCTTCCACCCGGATTCGCCTACTCCGACTACCAAGCTTAAAGCCTCCACCGAATCCATGACGCACTCAGGGACTACTGATGGGTATATGCCAATCGGGGTATACCTAGAAGGTGGATTCGACTGTTTCAAGCCGACGATGAGTGGACTCGCTAATACGATGATTGGAAAAGCTGCGACTAAGAAGCATGGCGACTAGAAGCAGAAGGCCCATAAGTATAGATGGGCCCAGTCGGATTAGGTTGAGCCACTGAAACCTTAACTGATTCGTTGTTATCCATGTAAACCCTAGCGAGGTAGCACTATATAAGCCTCCCTAGGGTACTCTCTATGCATGTATGCTCCGATACACCCCATAGAAGTGACTCGCAGCCTAGCTACCGAGCTCGCCACCCTTGTAAACACCTCTGGATTAATACATCTACTAGGAAGTAGGCTCTTTACCCTAGGAGGGATGAACCTGGGTAAAACCTTGTGTGCTCCCAATATCGATCCATAGATGGCTAACTCTCCCTTGCCTCTACCGACTCAATCTCTACCCCCGGTAGCGACTGACATGGTCATTCCCACGACAATATCAACGTGTGCTGAAACATAGCCCTTTGGGGCCTCGTGTTACGTGTTATATAGGAGGTTAGAAGAAGCAACACTGTGACATACATGGGTACATATATGGGTGGTGTACTACACCATATAGTATATGTATATAACATGTAACAACACCCTTAATATGAACTTTGAAAAAGATCTAGATTACATCTAAACTCATGTAAGCCTCTTACATGAAGTGCCTTTGTAAATCGATCTGCAACTTGATCCTTTCTAGACATAAAATTAATATCTATATGTTTATTTTCTAATGTTTCTAACAAAGTTAAAATCAATTTCTATGTGTTTTCTATGAACGTGAAAAATAGGATTGACAGGAAGGTATGTAGCACCAATATCATCACATCACAAACAAGACCTTTGCTTGAGAGTGATGCCAAGCTCACTTAGTAGTGCTTCATCCCATATCAACTCAACTGTAGCATTAGCCAAAGATTTGTATTCTGGCACTCTAGGAGACCAAATTTTTACCAATAAAGATGGAAAAACACCATTTGAACGTCTGTCATCAAGGTACCTTCCCAATCCGCATCTAAAAAAGCACTCGAAAGAGTAGATGTGACTACTGAAAGGTTATTCTAAGACTTACATTATCTTTGACATAACACAATATTCTCCTAACTATTGTCCAACGTGTGGTTGTGGGAGCATGTAAATACTAGTAGACCTTGTTCACAGAAAATGACAGGTCTAGCGTGTCAAGGTGAGGTATTGGAGGGCACTAAACAATACTGTGGTATCTTGTACTGCTTTCAGGACTAAGAGGCTCTCCATAATTAAGAGAGAGTGGTTCTTAGAAGGACGGAGGTGTAGGAGGAGACTTAGACTACAACATACCAACTTTGTGAAGCAATTCATAAGTATATTTTTCTTGTGTCAAAATCAAACCATCATGTATTTTATTCACTTCAATACCCAAGAAGTAATACAAGTCGTTGAGGTCTTTGATAGCAAAGTTTTCATTGATATCTCGAAGTAAAGCAGAAATTGCCTGATCTGATGAGCTTGTAACGATAATGTCATCAACATAAATTAAGAAAATATAGTTATACCTGACCTTTCATAGAGGAATAAAGATATGTCAACCTTAGAAGGTGTAAAACCAAGATCATGCAACTTGGAACTAAGGCAGGAGAACCATGCTCGAGGAGGGAGACTTGTATCAAACCATACAATGCTTTATCAAGTTTGCAAATATGACTTGGAAAATGACAATCTTAAAATATAGGAGGTTGTTTTTGGTAAACCTGCTCTTCTAGAACACCGGGTAAAAATGCATTCTTGACATTTAGCTAACGTAAAGTCCATTCATGAGAAACCGAGATAGCTAAGGTAGTTCTTATGGTGGCTACTTAAACATGAATAAACGTGTTCTCATAGTCAATGCCATACCTTTGTTTGAAACCTTTTGCAACAATATGAGCTTTATACATGTCAATAGTGCCATCAACGCATTTCTTGATGCAATATACCCACTGGAAGTCAATGAGATGTTTTTTTTGATCTTGAGGGAACAAGATGACATGTTTTATTCTAGAGTAAAGCATTATACTCCTCCGACATTGCTTTGCACTAGTTTGGATCATCAAGAGCCTTTGATGTTGGGTTGCATAGAGATAAACAAAACTTTTCTACATGACTCTCCTAAGATCTAGCCGAGGTAGAAGGACATGAGGTTTACCACTAGATGCGTAGGTGCGGAATCAATGAAGCACGTTAGTTGATGCAGTGCAGTTCCACGATCATCGAAGCGCCGAACATACATCACCTCTGACGTATCCACACGTGCAAGGAGGACCTCCTATGATAGACTGCTAAGTCCAGTGCGGTGGCTAGACTGAATGGGACTAGGGTTTCCAACACATGGAATGGTCTAACTGTGCCCTTTGGGCATCCTGCGCCCCACTATATATAGGTAGTGATAGTGGGCTTTACAAAACTTGTGGCCCATCCACTAAAGGCCTATTATTGGTCACCACGAGTCCAACACACTGACCTAGTCCATGTATGGTTTAGGTCCAACCTGAACAAAATATTTCTTAGTCGGATTCATATCCGACTTGCTCCCGCTCTTAAGCATGTGAACCCGATGGCTCATGGCGACTTGGACACTATTTTAGTCTGACTCACAATCGATTAATAGGTAGTGGCTCTAGACCAAAAGCATGCCGACTCCCAAGTGCCATAGAGTCATGATGACATACCTTTTCAATGCGACTTATTACGAGTCCCTTTTGCCTCATGATATACATTGTCAAGCTATAGACGAATTACCGTCCCACGAGAATCGTATAGCAAAGATCTATACATGCAGATGTAAGGTAACCGACGGATTCAGTGTTCTACCCTTCAAGACCAAAAAGCTTTTCATGTTCCAATGAACGTTGGTGATGTAATCGTATGGCAACACCGAACACACGGTCGTGTAGTTGTAGAAGCAATGAGTGCTACATCTGACATGACCTCTATAGTTCTACATGCATCCGGTGTACACGACGTTCCCCGGGATCCGGTCTAGTGAAGAAGTGGAAGAAGAAAGATCAAGACCGAGGATCCAGCAACATGACGATGTGCGTATGGTGGAGATCTCAAACCTAGTATGCACGTTCCAATATTACGGAACCACATGTGAGGGAGAAGGCAAAAGCCAAGGGGATGAATGAGGGGAGGGGGCTCCCCAACTTTATATAGGCCAAGGGAGAGGGGAAGGTGCAAACTAGGGGCGCCACCACCTGGGATGGGCCTACCCTAGGGCGCTGCTGGACCCCTTCTTCTTGCTGCACGCCCCCACCTTGGGCCGCCGACCACCTTGGGGTGTGGGGTGCCCCTAGTGGGTTGCCTTGGTGGTGGACCATTAGGGGTTAGCCTATATATTTAATATTTAATTCTTTTAATTAAATACCAAAATACACAATTTAAGTTTATGAACAATTCATTTACTCTGAATTTTTTCTGATTTTATCAAGAACAACTCCGAAGTCCTCTCTCTTTTTTACAACGATCTTGAATCAAACCCTAAGAATCGTATACCCTTAAGCGTGCCACCCTAAGGTTCAGGAATGCACAGACATGATCGAGACACCTCTTTGATCAATGACCAACATCAGGATCTAGAAACCCATGATGGTCCCTACATGTTTCACGAATTAACTTTATCGCTTGAACCTTAAACATCAAGTCCCATTCTTTGTGATACTTAGTTCGTCCAAGACATGATCTTTGGTATCTCTATACCTAATTCGATCTTGTTACCAAAAAACACATTTACTCGTTCTGTGATATTACATTCCTGTGACCTAGTCACATGCTTGCAAGCTTGATAGATGTAATCTCTCCGAGCGGACCTAGAGTATCTATCCGTCACGCGGATGGAACAATCCTGATCTTGATGCGTACAATTCAACCTATTCCTTCAGGATACCTGAGAGACACCTTTATGATCACCCTATTATAGTGTGACAGTTAATGCAATCAATGCTCCCTCTGCTCAGATTCAAAGGATTGGGTTACTATGTTTTGCTAGTTATCACAATGTTGAACCTTGTGACTAGATCTCATTGCAATACTTAAGTTGGGTGTGTGTCCATGACATCAGTCATCTAATGACATGACCCCATTGTAAATTGACATAAATGTCTGATACGTCCAAAACGTATCTACTTTCCTGAACACTTTTGCTATTGTTTCTCCTCTATACTTGTGTGATTTGGATGCAACTAATGCGAACTGATGCTGTTTTCAGCAGAATTGCCTTGGTGTCTAGTTTTTGTGCAGAAAATCAACTATCAGAAAAAATCCCGGAAAATATGCCAAAAATCCTATTTCACCCGAAGACTCCATGAGCCAGAATACGAGACGGAGAAGAGCCCTGGGGTGGCCACACCACCATGCTGCGCCAGGCCAGCAGGTGGTGGTCTGTGCACCCCTCACCTCTCTTCGCCTATAAGGAGCCTTGACCTAAAAATCGGGGGTTGACGTTCTTCCGAAGGAGTTCCGCTCTGCCACCACCGGATTCCACGAAACAGCACTAGAAACTCCGTTACGCACTCACGCCGACGGGAATTGAGGAGATCATCGCCATCATCATCACCATCGCTTCTCCATCGACCATCCATGTTTCCCCCATCTATGAGTGAGTAATCCCCCGCTGTAGGCTATGGGGATGGTAGGGATTGGATGAGATTGTTCATGTAATGGCATCAGATTGTTAAGGCATGGTGCCTAGTATCTTTGATTAGTGCTTTATGACTTTGTTGTGACTTGTTGTGCTTAATGCTTGTCACTAGGGCCCGAGTGCCATGATTTTAGATCTGAACGTATTATTGATTCATTATGATAGTATTGTTCTTGGTCTTATCTGCAAGTTGTATACACACGTTGTTGTCCGGAACTTATGGCCCCGAAGTGACAGAAATCGGGATAACCGGAAGGGAAAGGCTTTGATGTGAGGATCACATGTGTTCATGGAGTGTTAATGCTTTGCTCTGGTGCTCTATTAAAAGGATCACCTTAATTGCCAGTAGTTCCCTAGAGGCCCCGCTGCAAACGGGATGGCAGGACAAAAGATGTTGTGCAAGTTCTCATTGCGAGCATGTATGACTATATATGGAACACATGCCTAGGATTATCTAGTACTTGGATGCTTTATCTTATTTATCTGCATTTGCCCTATGTTCTGATTGCTATGTGAATTGTCTTGTCCATGCAACGCCCGTACATCCATCCCTATGCCTACCGCACTCGAATCCCATTGTTTACTGCTTTTGTTACTACTGTCTTTGCTTTACTACTGCTGCTTTACTATTCCTACTACAAAACTGTTGCTACTGATAAACTGCTGTGAGCAAGATTGTTTCCAGGTGCAGCTGAATTGACAACTCAGTTGTTAAGGCTGATAAATATTCTTTGGCTCCCCTTGTGTTGAATCAATAAATTGGGTTTCACTTCCCTCAAAAATACTGCGATACACCCCCTATACTAGTGGGTCATCAAGACTATTTTCTGGCGCCGTTGCCGGGGAGCATAGCTTTATTTATCAAGTTCACTTGGATTCTCTATTGTTCGCTGCTATCCATCCATCATGGGTAAGTCTCGTGATGGCAAGGTTCCTATTTTACCATCCACTGTAAGAAGAGGTACGGTTCTGAACACCTCTACCGCTCTTGATTCACCGTCTGTTTTGAGTAAGTTCCTTACACCACCACATACACATGCTACACACACTGCTACTACTGCTAAATCTGAAACTTCTGATGCTGCTTAAACTGTGCTTGATAAGAGTGGTTCATTAGGTCCTTTCCTAGATGCTACGATTGCTAGAACTATAGCTGGAAATACCAAAACTCCTAATGAAGACACTACCACACCTGTTTGTTCACCTGAGTCTAGTGAGAGTTATGATATTGAAGAAGATTATGTCGAGATGACCGATGAGTTTATTGAAGAATGTAAGAACACCCATGATAGGAGCGCTGCTAAGAGTCTCCTTGAGAGGCGTACTATTAGACCCAAATTATATCCTGCTGCTAAGTTTGCTGCTTCTCCCATAAACATTATAGATGAAGATTATGATTTCTCTCTCGATCTATCCTACATAGCTATTGTCGAGAAAGAACCTTTTTGTGGGACTAAGAATGAAAGTGCGGTAGCACATATGAATGAACTTTCTACAATGAGTGGCATGTTTTCTGATGATATTAAAATGCATACTTACTTTGTTGCTAAGATTTTCCCTTTTTCACTAAAAGGAGAAGCTAAAACTTGGTTTGGTAATTTACCTCCTGGATCTATTGATAGCCCTGAGTGCTTGTTTAGTACTTTCCTGCAGAAATATTTTCCTCCTAGTGCTAGACATGCTATTTTGCAGGAACTTTTTGATTTTAAACAGGGAGAAAAAGAGGTATTGCCCGAATCTTGGGCAAGATTTTGTGCTTTGATTCATGCACAGGCTGGAAGTCCATTACCTAAGAATGAGCTTCTTGATATATTTTATAATGGACTAACCGAAGAATCTAGGACATACCTAGATAGTTGTGCTGATTGTGTTTTCAGGATTAGGACTCCTAAGGAAGCTGAGGAATTAATGGCTAAAATAAGCAAGAATTATGAAGATTGGACTCCTCCTAAACAAGTTACACCTGAAGTAATTGTACCTGAACCATCTATTCCGACGCCTATTCCAACATCAAAGAAGAGGGGAGTCATTGAATTAAATGATGAAGTGATGAAGGAAGCTAAGAAATGTCTTAAGGAGAAGGGAATTAAAGCTGCAGAAGTCAAGAATTTACCTCCTATAGAAGAATTATGTAAGCATGTTCCCTACTCACCCACTATTGAGGTACATTCTCTCCAACACTTTGATGAAGGTGATATCCCTTACTTGAAACCTCCTGATCAATGCTTAGAAGAATTTGATATCTTTATTGTTAAGCAAGATAACTTTAATAAAAGGGTGCAAAATCATCTAATGGAAAACACTAGAGCTATTGTTGAGTTGAAAGATATTGTGGAAAGAACCTCTAATGATGTTAAAATGATTGTTAAACACTTTCAAATGGTTCAAACTCAAATATATCAACTCGTTAAAGTGCAAAACGACTTGCTAGTTAATGCTGCTGAAGAAAAACATGCTTATGAAATTAGAACTAGAAGTGGAGCTGCTACCCAGGATCATCTATATCCTGAGGGGCATCCCAAAAGAATTGAGCAGGATTCTCAACAAGCTGAAAATAGTGGTTCTACTCGTAAGAAAAGGAAAAAGAAACATAAAACTATTGTAGAATCCTCTGAACCTGTTATAGATCCTAATCGTATATCTATCTCTGATGTTGAAAGTGAAAGTGGTAATGAAGAAAATGAAGTTCCTAATGAAGAAAAAGTTGAAGAAGAACCTGAAAACCACACTAAGACTACTAAATATACTAAAGAAGATTTTATTGCTAAGAAACATGGTAGTGAAAGAGAACCTTGGGTCCAAAAACCTATGCCTTTCCCTGATAAGAAACACAAGTCAAAGGAAGATGAACACTATAATAAGTTTTGTGAGTGGATGAAGCCTTTATTCTTGCAAATTCCTTTGACTGATGCTATTAAATTGCCTCCTTACTCAAAGTATATGAAGGACATTGTCTCGAATAAAAGGAAGATCCCTAATGAAGAAATCTCTACTTTGCTTGCTAATTATTCTTTCAATGGTAAGGTTCCTAAGAAGCTTGGAGACCCGGTGATTCCAACTATCCCTTGCTCTATTAAGAACAGCTATGTTAGAACTACTTTGTGTGATTTGGGAGCTGGAGTTAGTGTTATGCCTTTCTCTCTCTATAAGAGGCTTCAGCTTGAAAAATTGATACCAACTGATATATCTTTGCAAATGGCTGATAAGTCTACCACTATTCCTGTGGGTATATGTGAGGATGTCCCTGTTTAGGTGGCTCATAATTGCTTGATATTAACTAATTTTGTTGTGCTTGAAATGCCTGAAGATGATAATATGTCTATTATTCTTGGGAGACCTTTTCTTAATACTGCAGGAGCTGTTATTAATTGTAATCAAGGAAAGGTGACCTTCAATGTTAATGACAAGGAACATACTGTCTATTTCCCCAAGAAGATTGAAAGGACTTATGGTTTAAATTCAACTGAACATGTTGAAGGCATTCAAGTTGGAGAAATATATTGTCCCATACCAAAAGAAAAATTTGAAACTATTATGATTGGGACCATTGCTATCAAGGTTGAGGTAACATAATCATTAGTGGAGTACAAAGTTTTGTCTCATATGCAATTGTTTTGGTAGCAAGACTTGATCAACCTTGCTAACAAAAGGATTCCATTGAACAAAACAATGTTTTCATTATGATTATCTCTGTTTAATTCTATCCTTTGCATTTTAGTTTTTGCTTTCGTTTAGTTTTCTTTGTGTTGTTAGTTGCTTGCATGCTAGAACTTCTGTAGTTCTAGCCTTGTTTTGTCCTTGCATCGTGTTTCCAAAAGAAAAAAAATCTGTCTGTCAGAAAAATCATTCTTCTATTTCTAAAAAATGCCCAAAAATAAAGTGTCCCGAAAAATTCCAGAAAACTCATATTAAATTTTTACGTGAAAAAAGGGGCAGAGGAGTACCTGGTAGGTACCAGGGGGGCCCACCAGGTAGGCACACCATGTGGTGGAGCGGCCAGCCCTGGGTGGCGCCATGCCCTGGTGTGGGCCACCCTGGCCCCCCACTACCTCTCTCACCTGCCACTTTCTTCTCTCTCCCGAGTAAGCTCTAGTTCATAGCTCAAAATAGCGTTCTTTCTGTGCTTGCTCTCGATTTCTTCGATCTCCTTGCTCAACCCATCTTTCTTGCTAAAATTTGGAGCATTTGTTCCCTAGTATGTGACTCCTCCCCTTGTCCAAGTAGATTTGTGTTTAGTGGATTATATGTTGAGTATTTTGCTGCTATAGATGACTGGTTATGAGAGCTTGTAAGCTTGTTTGATGCTTAGAGATATAGATTTGATGCATGTTTAGGCCTCTTGCAAGTCCCTATGAGTAGAATCCTTCATTATATTTACTTTGCAATCACTTTTTTAAAAGGTATTTAAATTTCAGAATAGAAGATGAGTGAACACCACCTAAACCAACATGAGCTTTGGGTGCCTGAGGTCATGAAGGTCCACCGGGAGGAGGAAGTTTTTCCCTCCATTTATCCATGCTCTGAGTTCATGAGGGCCGCAGGAATTCTACAAGATTTCCACACTTTGGTTTCTAATGCAGGGTTAGAGCACTTTTTGGAAAATGAACCTTGTCAATTTGTGAAGCTAACCATGTCTGTGGTGCAGGACTTCAAATTTAGTCACTCTTTGCCTAACCCCATGGTCCATTACAAAATTTACAATATTGCTATCAATCTTTCTCTTGATGATTTTTGTGCATCTATTAAGGTACCTCAATGGGGATCATGTAAGAAGATTAAAGAGAGACCGGAACCACTCATGGATTTATACGCAGAAATTTGTCAAGGGAGTAGCTTCTCGAAGGAGAATGGAAAAATCCATAACATTCATCTTCCCTCCAGTCGCTACTTTGCCTACTTTATTGCCAAGTGTGTTCTTGCTAGGAAAACTGCCAATAAGTTATCTTTGTTTGATCTAGCATTTATCTCTGCTGCTCTTAGACGAGATAGGTCTTACAACTTGGGTGCTTTGATAGCTTTCCGTATTGCTGCTAACCGTGAGAAAGGTGGAATATATGGAGGCCTCATTGCTTCTCGTTTACTAGCATTGCATGGTTTAGTGCCTCATTATCTAGACCTACAGTTTCCCATAGAGAGGCTTGATTTCAATTCCATGATACAACATAAATTTATTTCCTCGTGGGCTAGTTTGAGTGAGTTATCTTATGAAATAACCTTTCTCAAAGCTGGTTGGAGAAAGAGCAAGTCCGAGCGTGTTGTTCTTTTGCCTGCACCTATTTTGTTTAACCTTGATAACAGGGAAGGATGGTCCCTCACTGAGGAGGAGCTTGACACGTACTTGGGAGAGCTCTCCCAACAGGAGCAGGACACTAGAAGGGAGGTCACGGATGATTCGGTCCAGCCCTCGAATGAGGGAGAGTCTTCATATCAGCAGCCCAGTTATGATTGGGGAGCTTCTTCTTCCTCTCATGGGCCTAGCTACGACCATTCTTACCAAGATCCGCCCGCTTGGAACCCCTATTCGTACATGGATTGGTACCCACTTAGGCCAAAAGCCTAAGCTTGGGGAAAATGCATGACACCGCACTCATCTCCATATCATGTTGCGTCGGTACTTTGTATATTCATGTTTTCGTTCTCTTTTTAATTTTCGTTCTTCTTTGCTTTTGCTTTCTAAAAAAAGACCAAAAATATTTTTGTTGTTTCTCTTTGGTTTGCTTCTCCTTTTTGCTTTGTTTGAACTACACGAAAAATCCAAAAAGATTTTGCTTTGCTTGTTTTTCTCTTTTGGTTCTTATTTAAAAATCGAAAACACCAAAAATATTTGTCGTTCTTCTTTGGTTTTTGCAAGTTTGCTACAGGGTTCGGCAGTTCTCAGTGGATTATTGGTTTCATATTATTATTCAAGCCACACAAGTGAAGAGCAATAATGAGGATCAATGACAACTTGAGGCGTGGTAAGAGGCTGGTAACAAACTCTATTTGTTTTCATTTTTGTACACATACTCATCACTGTGGGCGTGCTTAGTCTGTTCATGTAGAGTGTATGTTTTCTTTGGATGCTTAGTAATTCTTGCTTTCTGGTGATTAGCTCCAGCTCGCTAATAGTTTGTAGCATGTCTCATGAATGTTTGCTTGCATTACTCTATTCATAAATTGGTATGACACTGTGGTATCCTCCTCTGAATGTTTCATTTGATCGACTTGGCACATGCTCATGCATGCACATGACTGTAATAATCAGTTAAGCCTTGACGAATTATTTTGCCTTGAGGATCTTGAATCATTTTCATGCCATGAGTAGTCTTGTTTTGTTGCAAGCATGATAATAATAGCTATTGCTCTCTCGTTTGTCGCTCCCTTACTTTTGCTAGCCTTCACTTCCACTGAGTGTCTTACTCATGTTTCCAATTCCCTAAACCAAATATTTCCAAAGTGTCCACCATACCTACCCATTAGCATCATGTGCTACTTCCGTGCATATTCAGTATGCCTTGTTTTCTTCCGAATAAAATGTTTGTTTGTTATGAGAAAGTTAGTTAGTAAAGCTCTCACGAACTTGATGGCACACTTTATTTTCTGCACTTAATAAACCTGAACCATTGTGAACTCTCCATGAAATTTATATGCTTGCTAATTATAGGCTGGGGATTAGCAGAACCGTGCTGTCACGGGGAACACTTTCAACACTTGTAAATATATACCCAGTTGATACCTTGCTCTTTTGTTTGCGGATGTAGTCGGTGTGAAATAAAAGGGGAGCTTGTAAGTCCATGGAGTTATGTATGTGTGTTAGAGAAACGCCTGGGCCGCTGGTCTAATCCATGCTGACATGGTGGAAACCTACAGCGTAACCATAATGATATCTATGAAGCATTCTTCTTATATAAAAAAAGAGAGTTATAGCTATTTAGAAAAAGAAAAAAAGAGTTTTATGAAAAGAGGAAAGAGAGAAAAAAGCACCATTTTCCCATGGTAAATAAGAAGATTGCTGAGATACTCATTGTCTGCTTGCCTTGTCATTTTGATATGGGGATTCTTCCGTATCATCGGGCAAGGTACCCGTTAAGCGGTTCTCAATGGTACACACATACTTACGATGACAAGAACTTACCGGTAACTAAAGTTGAGTAGCATGAGGAGCGGCCCTCGTACTCAAGGGACTTGGGATTTCCAGTTTATAGTCTGTCAAGCATATAACTCAGATTGGACCTCACTTTGACCTTAACCACATTAAAGATGCCTATGATAGGGGCAATGAGAGCTCAAAGCTAACAAGTACCATACTTTCAGCATTTGGAAGCCTTTCAAATTTCTCAAAACCTTTTTTCTTCTACTTGTTGAGTCTCCACATATTCTTCGAGCACCTTCTTGAGAGCATAGTTGTCATTCTTTATGTTTGTTTCATTACTTGATTATTTGTGTTATGACTTTGATGCTTGTATCCTTGATATCTTTACTTCTAGTCATCACTTGAACTTCAGAGGTGCCTTGAAATTCATAATCAAAGGCAAGCGAGATACCACTCTATCATACCTTTCTATGAGCATTGTAATGTTGCTTATGTTTGTGCTTTATGCTACTTATTATTCTTGAGTTGGAATCTCTTCATAGCTTGCAATGATTATTGAGTAGACTCAGTTGCATACTCTTTATTATGAATTGTCCAAGTAAGTTGATCACATTGCTGAGAATATTTACATCATATGAAGCAAATGTGTTCGTGAAAGTTCTTTTATCGCACTCAGTTTTCAACTGAATTGCTTGAGGACAAGCAATAAGCTAAGCTTGGGGGGAGTTGATACATCCAAAACGTATCTACTTTCCCGAACACTTTTGCTATTGTTTCTCCTCTATACTTGTGTGATTTGGATGCAACTAATGCAAACTGACGCTGTTTTCAGCAGAATTGCCTTGGTGTCTACTTTTTGTGCAGAAAATCAACTATCAGGAAAAATCTCGGAAAATATGCCAAAAATCCTATTTCACCCAAAGACTCCAGGAGCCAGAATACGAGACGGAGAAGAGCCCTGGGGTGGCCACACACACTGCGCGGACCCCAGCCAGGCGCGAGGTGGTGTGGGCCCCCAGGCACCCCCTCGGCCTCTCTCTTCGCCTATAAGGAGCCTTCTGACCTAAAAACTTCGGGAGGTTCGATGTTTTTCCAGAAAGAGTTCCGCTCCGCCACCACCACCGGATTCCACGAAACAGCACCAGAAACTCCGTTCTGGCACCCTGCTGGGACAGGGAATTGGAGGACATCATCGCCATCATCATCACCATCGGTTCTCCATCGACCATCCATGTTTCCCCCATCTATGAGTGAGTAATCCCCCGCTGTAGGCTATTGGGATGGTAGGGATTGGATGAGATTGTTCCTGTAATGGCATCAGATTGTTAGGGCATGGTGCCTAGTATCTTTTATTAGTGCTTTATGCCTTTGTTGCGACTTGTTGTGCTTAATGCTTGTCACTAGGGCCCAAGTGCCATGATTTTAGATCTGAACGTAATATTGATTCATTATGATAGTATTGTTCTTGGTCTTATCTGCAAGTTGTATACACACGTTGTTGTCCGGAACCTATGGCCCCGAAGTGACAGAAATCGGGATAACCGGAAGGGAAAGACTTTGATGTGAGGATCACATGTGTTCATGGAGTGTTAATGCTTTGCTCCGGTGCTCTATTAAAAGGAGCACCTTAATTGCTAGTAGTTCCCTAGAGTCCCCGCTGCAAACGGGCTGGCAGGACAAAAGATGTTGTGCAAGTTCTCATTGCGAGCACGTATGACTATATATGGAACACATGCCTAGGATTGTCTAGTACTTGGATGCTTTATCTTATTTATCTACAATTTCCCTATGTTCTGATTGCTATGTGAATTGTCTTGTCCATGCAACGCCCGTCCATCCATCCCTATGCCTACCGCACTTGAATCCCATTGTTTACTGCTTTTGTTACTCATCGCTTTTGCTTTACTCTGCTTTGCTTACTATTCCTACTACAAAACTGTTGCTACTGATAAACTGTTGTGAGCAAGATTGTTTCCAGGTGCATCTGAATTGACACCTCAGTTGTTAAGGCTGATAAATATTCTTTGGCTCCCCTTGTGTTGAATCAATAAATTGGGTTTCACTTCCCTCGAAAATACTGAGATACACCCCCTATACTTGTGGGTCATCAATGTCCATGACCAGGAAACCTTGATCATCAGTTGACCAATGAGCTATTTTAATAGAGGTGACTAGGGACTTGGTTTATTTACATACCACATGTGTATTAACATTTCTGCTTAATACAGTTATAGATGGCATAAAACTTATTATGAGCATTGGAGATATGACAAAAAACATCTTTATTATTTGTCTCTAGGGCATATCTCCAACAGTCTCCCACTTGCACTAGAGTACAAATATTCTAGTTTACATTTGGCAAAATCTAGCACCTATCGCCTCTTGGTGCTGATCATGGTTTCTTGTGAAAGAGGTGTCGTCAACGGTCTTGCGATATTCAGATCCATATGTACTTTGCAGATCCATATGCCGCTCCTCTAGCTCACCGCGCCTCGATTTACCAAAACACGTACCCCGTCTGATATTTTGAGTCATCTAGATCAGTGTCAAAACTTGCATCACCACAACCTTTTATGACAAGTTCCTCTCCACATCCTCCATATACTAGAAAGATATCCTTGGTTCTCCTAAGTTATTTTAGGATATTATTAATTGATGTCCAATGATCCATTCCAGGATTACTATGGAACCGTCTCGTCAATCTAAGAGACAGGGCCACATCAGGTCGAGTTCTCATCATGGCATACATGATAGAGCCTATGGCTGAAGCATAGGGGATGTTATACATACATTACTTCCTTATCATTATCCGTTGCTAGACACTAAGTCAAACTCAATGGTTTACCTTTCAACACAGGCAAGAACCATTTCTTCGCCTAACCCATTCTAAACCTCTTTAGAACCTTATCCATGTAAGTACTCTAACTTAATGCTATTTGGCATTTTGATCTATCTATGTAGATTTTAATGCGTAATATGTAAGCATCTTCACCCAAGTTCTTCATAGAAAATTTACTATTTAAATAATCTTTTACACTCTTTAGAAGATTTACATCATTCCCAATTAATAATATGTCATCCACATACAATACTAGGAATGCTACTGAGCTCCCACTCACTTTCTTGTAAATACGGACTTCTTCATCATTTTGGACAAATCCAAAACATTTGATCACTTCATTGAAGTGAAGATTCTAGCTCCGAGATGATTGCCTTAGTCCATAATGGAACACTAAACTTTGCATACCTTTCTAGCATCCTTAGGATCAATAAAACCTTCTGGTTGTACCATGTACAACTCTTATTCAATGATGCCATGTTGGAACATAGTTTTTACATCCATCTGCCATATCTCATAATCGAAATATGCAACAATTGCTAGTAAAATCTTGATGGACTTACGCTTTGCTATGGGTGAGAATGTCTCATCATAGTCAACTCCTTGAATTTGTCAAAAACCCTTTGCGACAAGTCAATCTTTATAGACGGTCACATTACCGTCAATGTCTGTCTTTTTCTTAAACATCCATTTATTCTCAACAGCCTTGCGGCTATCGGAAATATCCACCAAAGTACACTTGGTTATCATACATGGATCCTATCTCAAATTTCATGGCTTCAAGCCATTTCTCAGACCCAGAGCCCTCCATTGCTTCCTTGTTGTTCGTAGGTCTATCTTTCTCAACTAACATGACTATATTAACAAGATTACCATACCACGCAAGAGCGGTACGTGTTCTTGTAGACCTGCGTGGTTGAGTAGGTGCCTCAATGTGAATGTTATGATCATCATTTGCTTCCTCTTCGACTGTTGAGGATGGTCCTAGAACATCTTTCGTTGCGCCACTCAGTATTTGGAGAGAAGGGTTAACAATATCATCAAGATCTACTTTCCTCCCATTAACACCTTTGGCGAGAGACTCTTTCTCGAGAAAGGTACCATTCTTGGCGACAAACATTTTGCCTCGGTTTTGTTGTAGAAGGTGTACCCAATAGTTTCCTTTGGATACCCTAAAAAGATGCATTTCTCCGCTTTCGGTTTGAGTTTACTAGGCTATAATCATTTAACATAAGCCTCACAACCCCAAACTTTTAGGAAAGACAACTTAGATTCCTTGCCATGCCATATCTCATATGGTGTTGTCTCCATGGATTTGGATGCCGCCCTATTTAAAATGAATGCAACTGTTTCTAACGCATACCCCCAAAATGATAATGATAAGTGGGTAAGAGACATCATAAACCGCACACTATCAATAGGGCACGATTACATCATTTTAACACACCATTATGCTGTGGTGTTCTAGGTGGCGTAAGTTGTGGTACAATGCCACAAGTCTTGAGATGCATGCCAAACTCATAAGTCAAATACTTGCCTCCTCGATCAGATTGAAAGTGCTTGATTTTCTTGTTAAGTTATTTTTCAACTTCACTTTGAAATTCTTTGAACTTTTCAAATATTTCAGACTTGTGTTTCGTTAAGTAAATATAACCATACTACTTAAATCATCAGTGAAGGTTACGAAGTAATGGTATCCATTGCATATTGAGACGCTCATCGATCCACACAGATCAGTATGTATGATCCCCAATAAGCCCGTCGCTAGTTCCATCATACCAGAAAATGGAGTCTTAGTCATCTTGCCCATAATGCACGGTTCACATCTATCAAGAGATTCAAAATCTAGTGGTTCCAAAAGTCCCCAAACCACGTAAAGCATGCAACAACAAAGTAGAGGCATTGAACTTGTTTTTGTAGGGGCATGTGATGTGATATGAACAATTTTTTAATAATGATTCTATGTGATGTATGAGATGTGATCATGTTTCTCATAAGTATCATGACTTTCATGTCGATGAGTTTGACAGCTGGCTGGAGCCTAGATGGTTATGTTTATTATTGTATGGTCTACGTGCCTATGTTTATGAGCCTTGTAAATTGCTTTAATTTATTGCTAGTGTACCGATAGTAGTTGAAGCAATAAGATGGATAAAGTAACCACGTTCTTGGTGTCGTGCTAGTGATGATTGTGAACATGCTTTGCGAAGATGGAGATCAAAGGCTCAAGAAGAAAGGCCATGCCATATCACATATTTAACTACATGTGATGTTTATCCCTTTTAGTATCTTATATATTTTGCTTATGATTAGATCGCAACAATAGCATTATAAGATGATTCCTCACATTAAAATATCAAGATAAAAGTGTTCATCCATAAGTTAGCACCATTGCGAAAGTTATCTGTCGTTTCGAAGCATCTCATGATGATTGGGTGTGATAGATTCTATGCTCACATACAATGGGAGTAAGCCATGTTGCTCACGTGGAAAACTATGGTCATCTTGACAAGCATAGCATGTACATACATGGCCTTGGAACACATCGCATCAAAAGGTTAAACATGGGTCATATGAATGATATGATAAACATGTTGATGTTCACCAATTAAACTACTCCAACACACATGATGATCAGACATGGGTTAGTGAATTTGGATCATGAGTCACAAAGCAACTTGAGGAATGTTTAGTTTAGTGAGAATTCACTTAGAAATTGTTTTAGTTTAACTAAATATTATTAACATAGTATAAACTTACAAATATTTAATGTAGATGTCCAAATCACAAGCCTTGTTCAACTTCAACACGTTCCTAGAGAAAGAAAAGCTGAAATGCACTAGGTCTTACTTCACCGACTAGCACCACAACTTGAGGATAATCCTCACTAGAATAAAGAACCCCGATGTGACTGAGAAAGCGTTAGGTGACACTCCTACTAATAGTGTGTCTGAGGATGAACGCAATGTCTTTGACAACAACTATGATGACTACACTCTGGTTAGGTGTGGGATCCTCCAATCACATGACACTGAACTCCAGAAGCATTTTGAATTGGCGGATGCATTTGAGATGGTTGAGGAGATGTTTGAGACCCAGACCCGTGAGGAAAGATATGAGATCTCTGACAAGTTCTTCTCTGCAAAGATGGAGGAGCATGGTTCTATTGGCGAGCACGCTATTAATATGAAGGACAATGTCCAACATCTTGAAGCTATGGATTGCAAGATCCTAAAGGAGGTCATGACAGATATAATCCTATAGTCACTACCACCAAGCTACAAACTGTTTGTGCTGAACTAGAACATGACGAGAGCGAGCAAATCACTCTCTGAATTCATGGCTATACAAAGGACACATATGCCGCATAGAGGGTGGGTGAATAGGCGGTTTAAAACTTCTACGAGATGGGCTTAACAAAGGCGGAATAAAACTAGCATTTACATTGTCAAGAACCTAAACCTATATATACTATGGTTCTCCTATGTGCATCAACAACTTATGCTAGGCAATACAAGCAAGTGTATGATAGCAAGATATATGGCTTCAAGCACAAAGGCTATCACAAAGTAAAGTGCATAAGGAAGAGCTCGAGTCTAGAGAGAACCGAGTCAAGTAGAGACAATGATGTTTTACCGAGTTCCTTCCTACAAGGGAGTACATCTTGTTGTAGGGGTGGGCGGTATTAATACCACCACCGCCACAAGAGGCCTCATCCTATTCTCCCGAGAACCCTTCGCACGGAAAGAACCCAATCCACTATAGGACACTCGAGGGCGGTCACCAAACCCATACAAGACTGGGGTAATCTCCACAACTTAATTGGAGGCTCCCAATAATCACCACCAAGGCCACTAACTTGGGAGAGCTCCACAACTTAATTGGAGGCCCCAAGAACTCACCATAAAGGCCACTTAACCGTCTAGGGTTCCAAGAACCCAAGAGTACCAAGCTTCTTGATTTCACCAACCAAATCCTTCGAGGAGAACTAAAACCGATGCACATAGTGCGATGCCAAGTTTTACTACCAAATTCCACCAAAGCTACAAAAACTATTGGGGTAATAAGAGAGGAAGAACACAAGAGGAAAACCACAAGTCTCCAAGATCTCGATCCCAAAATGTTCCCCTCACTTAGAGGAGACATAGATTGGTGAGATTGTAGATCTAGATCTCCTCTCTCTTTTCCCTCAAATAGATGCAATAATCATGGGAGGAAGAGGGAGAGGACAAGCTTAAGTGGATCAAAAATGGAGGTGAAAATGAGCTCAAAGGGATAAGGTCAAATGGATAAGAAGGTCCCCTTATATAGGGGGCCGGTAATCAACCCGTTACCCACCTGGGAGGACCGGTACTACCGGACTTGGAAGCGGTAGTACTGGACAAATCTGGTACTACTAGAAAAATCCGGTACTACTGGCTAAGTACCGGATTGAGTAGCCGGGCAATCCAGGGAGAAAACAAAAGGGGCGAACCAGCTCAATGTCCACCAGTAGTGCCGGTTCAAAGGGAGGTACTACCGCTAACCTTCGGTAGTACTGGGTGGCAGTACCAGATGCTCTAGAGGAGGATGCCCAGCTCGTGGCTAGGCTTAGATGGGACTGGTACCGCTGGAGGTACTACCGCTTCTGAATGGTACTACCAGACACACGAGTACGGTACTACAGTCACGGTAGACAATTCTAGCAGCAGCAAATGCAATAACTTGAGCATCCGAAATCCAAACGGTATGAAACCAATTTCGTTGGAAAGATAACTACGTGTAGAATCATGCATAAATAAGTGATAAACCTCCCCAGTTGAGGAGCCATAAAACCTCCAAGATTAAAAACGCAATTAGATATAAAAGGTAAATCCATTTTTGATGAACTAGAGCTTGTTATGAAGATTACCACAAACTATAGATCCACACATGTATAATATCCAAATAACACCTTTCTTGATTGCTCTTGCCACGCTTGCTAGATGAAGACTTGCACATCGCTCCCCCATACACCATGGGGAAACCTCTTCTTTAAGCTTGTCTTCATCGATCCATGAAACTTAGGATGGCAAGCTTCAAGCATGCGATCTTCTAGAGAAGGTGTATCTTGAACTTGCACTTCATTTATTCTATATCCATTAGGATGATGTCTTGAAGATATACATGAGGAACTCCATCTTCTTCTTCAATACACACTTGATCTTCTTTTCTTTATTCTTCTTCTTCTTCAACACGATTCCAATAGGCCTAAAGCCCTTGGACAATGCTTATTGCTCTTCATATTTCAACCTTGAAGCCAACACATGGTTCAAGCGATGCCAATGGACAATTCTTACAAGTATAACTCAATTCAAACATTAGTTCATAGAGATTGTCATTAATTACCAAAAACACACATGAGGGCACACATGCCCTTTTAGCTATGCTGAAAACTGCGGAAGTAGACATCAAGTGTGATCACCAAGTGTTGATGGTCAAGAAGACCGCTGGTTTCTAGAAGGCTAAGGGAAATAAGGGACTTCAAGAAGGGTGGCAAGCCTGTTGCTGCTCCCGCGAAGAAGCCCAATGCTGGACCAAAGCCGGACACCGTGTGCTTCTACTTCAAGGGAGATGGTCACTAGAAGCGCAAGTACCCAAAGTACTTGGTGTATGAGAAGGTTGGCAATGTCAACAAAGGTATATTTGATATACATGTTATTGATGTGTACCTTACTAGTGCTCATGGTAGCACCTGAATATTTTATATGGTTCAGTTTCTAACATTTGTAACTTGAAACATGAGCTGTAGAAAAAACAACGTTTAGCAAGAGATGAAGTGACGATGCACGTTGAGAATGGATCAAAGTTGATGTAGTCAATGTCGGTACACTTCATCTATGTCTACCACTGGGACTCATTTTATACCTTAATAATTGTTATTTGGTTCCTACATTTAGCACACACATTATATCTGGATCTTATTTACGGCAAGATGGTTATTTGTTCAAGTCTGAAAATAAAGGTTGTTCGATTTGTATGAATAATATCTTTTATGGTCATGCACCTGATGTGAATGGTTTATTTCTGTTAAATTTTGATAGTAGTGATACACATGTTCATAATGTTAATTCTAAAAGATGTAAAGTGAATAATGAAAATACCACATAGTTGTGGCACTATCGTCTAGGTCATATTTGTGTAAAGCGCATGAAAAGGCTCCATACCGATGGACTCTTGGGGTCACTTGACTTTGAATCATTTGACAAGTGTGAACCATGTCTTATGGACAAGATGACTAGGACTCCTTTTTCCTGCAATGTGAAGAGAGCAAGTGACTTATTGGAAATTATACATACTAATATGTGCAGACTAATGAGTATTACTACACATAGTTTATATTATTACTTCCTAACCTTTACCGAAGATTTGAGTAGATATGTGTATATTTACTTAATGAAACACAAGTCTGAAACATTTGAAAAGTTCATGGAATTTCAAAGTAAGGTAGATAATTATAGAAATAAGAAAATTAAGTTTCTACGATCTAATCACGACGGCGAGTATTTGAGTTTCGAGTTTAGTGTGCATTTGAAGAAATATGGAATTGTTTCATAGCTCACGCCACCTGGAACACCACATCATGATGGTGTGTCTGAACGTCGTAATCGAATTTTATTAGATATGATGCCACATATGGTGTCTCTTACCGATCTGCCACTGATATTTTGAGGTTATGCATTAGAAATAGCCGCATTCATGTTAAATATTGCACCACCTAAATCTGTTCAAAAGACATCGCTGTAATTATGGGTTGGAAAGAAACCTAAGCTACATTTCTTAGAGTTTGGGGATGTGATGTTTATGTCAAAAGGCTACAACCTGATAAACTCGAATCCAAGTTGGAAAAATGCGTCTTCATAGGATACCCTAAGAAAACGACTGGGTACACCTTCTATCACAAATCCGAATACAAAGTGTTTATCACTAAGAACGGTACCTTTCTAGAGAAGGATTTTCTCTCGAAAGAAGTGAGTGGGAGGAAGGTAGAGCTCGACAAGGTTGTCGAACCTTCTCTTGAGATTGCGAGTAACACAATACTGAAAGACGTTCTAGTGCAGCCTCCGCCTCTTGAAGAGGAAGCAAATGATAGTGATCATGAAGCTTCGAATGATGCTACTACTAAAATTTGTAAGTCAATTAGGAATCACGCTGCTCCTAAATGGTATGCTAATCCTATCATGACTGTTCTGTTGTTAGACAATAGTGAGCCTGCAAACTATGGAAAAGCGATGATGAGCCCAGACTCTGGAAAGTGGCTCTGTGCCATGAAATCCGAAATGGAATCCATGTACAAAAACCAAGTATGGACTTTGTGGACTTACCAAAAGTCCGTAAGGCTGTTAAGAACAAATGGATATTCAAGAAGAAAACAAACACTGATGGTAATGTTGCCGTCTATAAAGCACTACTTGTCACAAAAGGTGTTCGACAAATTCAAGGAGTTGACTATGATGAGACTTTCTTACCCGTAGCGATGCTAAAGTCTGTACGGATTATACTAGTGATTTCTGCCTTTTACAATTATAAAATCTAGCAGATGGATGTCAAAACTGTATTCCTGAATGGACACATTAAGGATATAAAAAACTGCATTGCTGAATGGTCGATCTAAGGATGCTAATAAATTATGAGAACTTCAGAGGTCCATTTATGGATTGAAGCAAGTATTCCGGAGTTGTAACCACCGTTTTTATAAGGTGATCAAAGGGTTTGAATTTGTCTAGACTAGTGGAGAATCTTGTATTTGTAAGAAAATGAGTGGGAGCTCTATTATGTTTCTAATAGTGTATGTAGTTGACATATTGTGGATTGGAAACAACATAGAACTACTTGAAAGTGTTAAGCCTTATTTTAATAAAAGCTTTTCAATGAAAGACCTTTGTGAAGCCGCATACATATTGGACATCAAGAACGATAGAGATAGATCAAGACGTCTGATAGGGCTATCGTAGAGTACATAACTGGACAAAGTTTTGAAAAAGTTCAAAATGGATAACTCAAAGAAAGGGCTCTTACCAATGTTACCGGGTAAGATTTTGGGTAAGAATCAAGGTCTAGCTAAGCAGAAGATAGAGAAAATATGGACAATGTTTCCTATACCTCAGCCATAGTTTCTACAAGACCAGATGTGTGCCATGCTGTTAGTTTAACCAACATTACCAAAGTGATTCAGGAATAGAACACTGGACAATGGTAAATAATATCCTTAAGTACTTGAGAAGGCTGTTAGTTTAACCAACAGTACCAAAGTGATTCAGGAACGGAACACTGGACAATGGTAAATAATATCCTTAAGTACTTGAGAAGAACTAAGGATATGTTTCTCATTTATGGAGGTAACCAAGAGCTCATCATAAAGATTTACGTCAATGCTAGTTGGGATACTGATTAGATGACTCTAAGTCTCAGTCTGGATACATGTTTATTTTGAATGGAGGACCAATGAGCTGGAGGAGTTCCAAGGAAAGCGTGACGCTAGTATCTTCGTGTGAAGCGGAATGCATTGTTGCTTCAGAAAAAACAAGGGAAGCAGTCTGGATGAAGGAGTTCATCTTTGACCGTGAGGCGGAAGAGAACATGGCGGCGATCATGCCCCAAAACTTCAGCAATGGATTCGTGCTCAAGGCCATGAGAAAGAACATCCGGTGAGAGGGAGTTGAGAATCCATGTAATCACGTGTTGATCCCGAGCGAGGCAAGTGGTGTACGCTGGATTCTCCACGGCTGTCTTTTTCTTCTCAGCATCCTCGACCTCCATGGTTTTGGCCGGTGTGCCGTCGGAGCCATCGAGTAGGCCGATCACCTGTGCCCCTCGCAGAGGAAGGACAAGAGCTTTGCTGAACAAAAAATTATCCCGAGTGAGTTTCTGAGAGGGAGGGGAGCCCATGGTCATCGACATGGAGGACGGCATTGGGTCAGGAGGGGATATCGATCTTGGGTTTTTGTCTTAGTTCGTCGTGTAGATTGGTTCTTTGGCTTTCATCGGCTAGATCAGGGAAGGGGCCTGCTAGGATACCATGTGGGTTTTAGGCAGAGGCGATGACCGCTGATTGGGGGGAGGGGAGGTGTTACAGAGAGGGGCCAACTGTATTAGAGTACTACTCCATATATGGTACGGTGGCAGAAATACAAGGGTGTATAGGGTATAGAACAAGGGAAAAAGACTATGTCTCACAATGTTTCCGCAGCTATTTTGGTGTCGCGGCTTCTTAAGTAATTTGAGATCATCACGTTTTAGGCAAGAGGTATATACACTCTTAGTCCCACATCTTGCACCACAAGTGCGTTTTAGTCCCACTTCTTGCAAAGTGAGCAACACTAGTCCCACAACTTGCATCCTGAAAGTATTTTAGTCCAATTTAATCGAATTTCAGCAAGTTTGACTAAATTCGTCCACCTTTATCGTTGCATTTTTTCCAAGATAACCCATATATATTTTCTTTTGACATTTGTGTCCTTCGAGTGCGAAGGCCCACCTGTCAGAGTAGACGTAGAAATAAAGTATTTAAGACTCTAGATAAAACAGAGATTCGAACTAATTACCTTAGTAGTAGAACACAACCGCACAACCAATACGTCCACGGTCGATGTTGTGTATTTACGGACGTAATCTCTTCTATATAGTCTATGTCGTTAAGCTACTACTGTCTACCATAAGTTTGGGAACAAAAGGAGAATAAGAGCATCTCAAGACGCCGCGTCCGACACGGCCTTTTTTTTTTCCCGTATTAGGGGTGCCGGGTAGATAAAAATTTGGGGACCGCTGGCTGCCAGCCATGCCCCTCGTACAAAAAATTCAAACATTTGAAATTTATGCAAATACAATAAATACGAAGCGATTCAAACATGTTTATACAATAAAGGAAAAAAACTAAACTAGTGGTGTCCACGGCCACGGCCACCCAGGCCAAGCCGATGGTACATTGCCGCTACGTAGTCATCGTCGTCGTCGCTGGGCTCCTGCTTTGGCGGCGGCATGGTGATGCAGCCCTGACATGGATCGCCACCGCCGCTCCAGTCTAAGTAGCCAGTCCCGTCGTCATCGCTCTCTAGGTCAATAAACATGTCGAGGCGGTGCGTGCTCTTAGCCTGCTAGCCTCGGTGAACGCGTCCGTCACTGGCGGCACGGTCTCGAAGGACACGCGCTCTCGGCGACGCGCTGGCCTAGAAACTCCTCCAGGTCCTCCTGGATCTTCAGCTGGAGGGCGGCCGCCTTGTACTCCGGCAGCGTCATCGACTCCTTCACCTGGCGTTGGGGCCTAGCAGGCGCAGGCGGCCACCGGGAGGCGAAGGCGCACGGCGGTTCCTGATGACGCCCAGGGCCGGTCCTGGGATTTCCAGGGCCCGGGGCAAAAATAAAATTCAGGGCTCCTAACTACTCCTCCGTCCCAAAATAAGTGACTTGAGTTTGTCTAGATTTGAATGTACCTATATACTAAAACGTGTCTAGATACATCCGAATCTAGACAAACCCACGTCACTTATTTTGGGACGGAGGGAGTATTAAAATCTAAACATTAATCATATATGCCTATGAAATTTTACCAATGAACACGTAAGTGCATCCAAAATAATTATTTATATCCATATTAATTAATATACTATCATATAATTATTTATATCCATATTGATTAATATACTATCCTATATATAATATGAATTAGCAGGAAAAAGAGTTATATCGTGAGTGACGACACAATCAATATAAAAAAGCTTCACTTACAGGAGAGCGGCCTTGCATTTCGTTAAAAATAACTGTATTAACATCATCGAAATTGAAAATGCGGTGTGTGAAAAAGGATATGCCTCTGCATTATTATTTTTGGTTAAGATATAAAGTGAGATGGTGGTATCATCATCAATTTTATCCAATAGTGAACGCAAATATACAAAAGTAATAACCTACAAGATCAACTCAATAAAATCTTACGGTTTATCAAGTCGAACTCTCAAATCTCAAACCACAATAATATATGCCTAAATAATGTCCAGTCAGTTGATTGTTAATGGTCCTATTGCAGAAACACAAGACTCAATTTTTAATCAACAGATATAGTTCTTTATCAATTATCTATCACTCGGTCATGATGCCAAATTTAGGGCATAGCCTAATGACATACATACCTTTTCTCGGTTCTTTGAAATCGTGTTGTCAGCGTGGAGCAGTAGAGCACACAAGGTCGGGCAGCTGCGTTTGGGATTAGCGGGTCTTCTCTCGGCCTCAGCTTGGCTAGTGTAGCGGCATAGATCACACAAGGTCAGGCGGCCGGACTCTAGGACTGGCCGAGAAAATAGATCGGAAAGAGAAGGAACATAAACTAGGAACGAGAGGATGATCGATCATCAACCTCAGCCTGCAGGCCCTGATTGGCTATCGCCGATCCTCTCTTCATGGTCTGATGTGCCTGGTGGATTCGCTTCTTTTTCTTGCGATGGTCGTTGTACAACGCACGTATGTGAATTCGGGCCAGTGAAAGGCAGGGCTGATATACAACGCACGTATTTTTGGGCCCCTTGATCTTCATGGGCCCGGGCCAGCTGCCCCTCCCGTCCTGCCCCAAGGCCGGCCCTGATGACGCCGCCGCCCGAGCGCCTGCGCGACTGCGGCGATGGGATCTCCTCGTACTCGTCCTTCACCGGGGCGAGGAGCGCGGAGAAGCACAATGACATCGTGGGGTAGGGAGAGTAGCGCGACAACGAAGACCTCGACGAGGAAGACGTCGAGGAGGAGCGGTCGGCCTGTCGGTGTGCCGCCCACCAATGGCCCAGATGGTGCGGCTGCTGTCGCGGCTGCAGTGGAGGCATCATCAACGGCGGGTTGTTGCCGCCGACGATGTAGGCCAGGACCCAGGCGAGCGTCCTATCTGGGGCACTCCACCACGGAATCCGCCCTTCGATGTTGCAATCGTCTGGTGGGGGCCCATTTCCGAGGCTTCAAGGCGTGCCTGCCGCTAGTCCGCGAAGAACACGTCCCACGCTTCGGCGTTGTCTAGATCTGAGGCGGGATCGTTCCGCTCCTCCGCCGTGAGGGCGCCCCAATAGTGTCGATAGATCTTTGCCACACGCGCCTGACCAACGGGGACCGACAGGAAGGGTAGGCCGCCGACGCTAAGCCACCAGCGCTTCAGGCAACGCATGTCCGGTGGCAGTGGGTAGCCCGCTTCCCACATCGCCCAAGCCTCGAATGCGCACAATGAGCGCCGCCTGAAACTGTTTGCGGTGGTGCCATATCCGGGGTACCTCTTCATGGCCGACGCTTGGTGGTTGGAAAGAACGGGGAGGAGGCGAAGAGGAGGGAATGCGTCGAAGGAGCGGAGGAAGAAGGGAGTTTTAACGTCATATGGCCATTGAATGCGCGGTGGAGCGCGGCAGACGAGGAGGGAGACGTGGCGGACGGGGTGTTTCGGTTGCTTGCCTGCAAAAGGTTGATTGGTGAGCAGCGCCATTACTGGGCTGCAGCAGGCGAGGAGGAAGACATACCGAATTCGTCGGCCGCTGACGCTGACAGGGATGGCCCACGACGACCATCCGCTTCACGCGCCTTCTTCTCGCCCTCTTTCTCGCCAGAAACGCGCCATCTGGCTCCCCGCTAGCCCCCGAGGGTTGGGTTAGGCCGGATAAAAATTGGGCCGCACCGGCGCCAAATAAAATCTGGGGATGGGCTATGCGTGAATTCGACCGCCGACACCCCATAGGTCTTTAGGAGGCTTTAGGGCCCCGAGTAAAAATGCTCTAAACTTGAGTTGTAACAGTAGCTCGTAGCAGACATGTATCTACGTAAAATGATTTTGAAACTTGGGCTACGTGAAGGCTTTTATTTTGAACATTTAAAATACAATTCAAAGTATCAAAAAGACTTCCAAAAAATATGTACAGGTGGTGTCCTCTTTGGCACGCGTGTGTGCTTTTATTTTGTATAAAAGAATTATGTTCCCTAAATACCCAACAATGTCTGTGACGAATTGGTATCACCAGTTTTCTTATTATACTAAGGTACTGAGTTCGAATCTCTCTTCTCGCTAGACTTTTAACTATTTTACTCCCTCCGTTCTAAAAAGATGTATGTCTCAAGTTTGTTTGAATTTGGATGTATCTATATACGAAATAATGTATAGATACATCCAAGTTTAGATAAACTTGAGACATCCTTTTTGGGACGGAGGGAGTATTTACACACCAAGGACACAAATGCCAAAGAAAAATACATAGATATTATTTTGAAAAAATTGTGACGATAAAGGTGGACGAATTTAGTCAAATATGCTGAAATTCGATCAAATTGGATTAAAATGCTCTCAAGGTATAAATTGTGGGACTAGTGTTGTTCATTTTACAAGAAGTGGGATTAAAATGTTCTCAGGGTGCAAGTTGTGGGACTAAAAGGATATACCTCTTTAGGCAACCACAAAGTTCGTGTTAATTCAGCCGCGAGATGGTTACTTACTTCCATCAGATCTATGCCAAACACCCTCATTTTCCACCCAAATTCCGTGGAGACAAGGAGAAAATCTCGTGAACGGAATGTGAAACTAATTACTCCATCCACCACTCCTGTAGCCACATTCCTAAACAATTTCTTCTTCTTTACACCAAGACACTCCAAGGCAGCAAAAACCGTTTGCAAGATGAGCACGACATTTCCACAACAACCGCAGCTACCGCCTCACCTCACACAATGTTGCCAATTAATCCCTCCCACTGGTTTAAACGTCCAAGCCTTTTCTCACACGATTAGCTGTCGTAATTCAATCACTACACCCAATCGTCGCACAGTTTTTTCTCTCGCTACCAGAAGGCCCAAACGTGCAGAAGATGCCATGCACCTCTGATCTGCCGTGACACTACACTGCACACCGTGCGCTATAAAACCGACGCCACTTGATGCGCTCTAGGCCATCACCAGTCACGACCAATTACCTGCACAACACGAGCACAAGGACATTCCCGGATAAAATCAGAAGGAGCAGCAATGGCACCCTTCGCCGCCACGGCCGTCGCCATTGCCATCATCGTGCTTGCGACCGTCACCGACGTGGCTCCGGCGACGACAGAGACGGCGACAAAGGGGCCGGTGATCTACATCTTCGGCGACTCGATGTCGGACGTGGGCAACAACAACTACCTCCTCCTCTCCATCGCCAAGTGCGACTACCCCTGGTACGGGATTGACTACGAAGGTGGCTACCCCACCGGGAGGTTCACCAACGGCAGGACCATCGGGGACATCATGGGTAAGCCTCGAGCATGCACGGATATGATCAGCGTCTCTGCTAGCTTTTGCTAACAACGGCGAGATTGCATGTTTGCAGCTGCCAAGTTCGGCGTGCCATCGCCGCCGCCGTTCCTCTCCCTGTACATGACCGACGATGCGGTCCTCAGCGGCGTGAACTTTGCGTCCGGCGGCGCTGGACTTCTCAACGAGACCGGCATTTACTTCGTAAGCGATCCTTCTCTTCTTCCTTGCTGAATATGCATTCTTTGGCAGCTACACACCTGATGATATATGGAGTCTCTGAAATCTTGCAGGTTGAGTACCTGTCGTTCGACAACCAGATATCCTACTTCGAGCAGACCAAGAACGCGATGATCGAGAAGATCGGCAAGAAGGCCGCCGAGGAGGTGGTCAATGGCGCAATCTTCCAAATCGGGCTTGGTACAGTTACAAAATTTGTTTTTCTCCAGCTGATCAATATCAGTTGCACTTGCACCAATCTGTGTACTCCACTGCTTTGACACGACGGGCGCCACTGCTTTGCAGGGAGCAACGACTATGTCAACAACTTCCTGCGTCCGTTCATGGCGGACGGCATCGTGTACACCCATGACGAGTTCGTCGGCTACCTCATGGACACCATTACCCAGCAGCTAACGGTACGGATCGACCACCACAATCAGGCTACTCAGCGTTTATGCTTCAGAATTAACGCAAGCATTGGCGAAACTATTTTTGTTGTTGCAGAGGCTGTACCATCTCGGGGCGCGTAAGGTGTGGTTCACTGGGCTTGCCCCGCTCGGGTGCATCCCGTCGCAGCGCGTCCTCTCCGAGACCGGCGAGTGCCTGGAGGACGTGAACGCGTACGCCGTCAGATTCAACGCCGCGGCCAAGGACCTGCTCGACGGCCTGAACGCCAAGCTCCCCGGCGCGCGCATGTCCCTCGCCGACTGCTACTCCGTCGTCATGGAGCTCATCGAGCACCCCAAGAAATACGGTAACGATCGATCCGTCCCAAACTAGACATTCACCTCTCTGCCATGGATGTCGAACATGATGGGAGGTTTGATTGTGCCTTCGTGAGTTGCAGGGTTCACGACGTCGCACACGTCGTGCTGCGACGTGGACACGTCGGTGGGGGGCCTGTGCCTGCCGACGGCGAGCGTGTGCGACGACCGGTCGGAGTTCGTGTTCTGGGACGCGTACCACACCTCCGACGCCGCCAACCAGGTCATCGCCGCCCACCTCTACGCCGACATGGTCAGCGCCGGCGACGTGCAGGAGCAGCCGGGCAACGCCACTAGTACCGCGCCTCGCGTCGTGCGATCACCGCCACGCCCCTTGCCGCGCGCGCCGGCATCCAGGCCTGCCGCGGGTGGCGGCAACACCACCTCAGCGCCCCGCACTGCGCCGGCATCCCGGCCTGCCGTGGGTGGCGCCGGCAACACCACCGCAGCGCCCCGCCCCGCGCCGGCTGTCCGGCCTCGCGGTGTCGTCGGCTCACCCCACCACGCGCCGCCTCCCCGGCCTTGAACAACAGCCCGATCGAACGACCGTGCATGTGCCACCATTGTCGGCCCATTTTCGTGTTTTCCTTCATTTCCACTCTACCAAATACTAGTATACCTGAATGTACTCGGACACTCGGAGAATTAAGTTAAATTAATCAAGCAGAGAGCAGATTGTTTGTTTCCGATTCCGAGCCGTGGACAGCGTATTAGCATCCATCTCCGACTCGGTCTGCGAGACGAGGGATTGCCCCGACTGTTATTGACATTGAAAAAGAGGGAAAATCTCCACATCCCGACCCAAGCAAACTATCGTGATCTGAACTTTTGCATCTGAACTATCGCGACGATGGATGTCGTCATGACTATCGTGTCCGTAGTAACGTACATCTTGATCGGGGGCACCGGTCTGGTGTTCTTATTCTTTTTGGTGTTGATCTGCTGGGGAGAGTCATTGGAAGTGCACGCGGCCGTGGAACGAAGGGCTGCGCAGGAGGCGGCGTACGAACTGGCGCTGCGGAGGCTGGACATGCCGGCGCCGGTGGAGCTGACGCCTGTTGCGCCGGCGACGATGGCCACGGCGCCGGTCGTGGCGAAGCTGGGGTACTTCCCGTACTCGGCGGAGGGCAGGAGAGCGTCGGAGACGCTGGTGTGCGCGATCTGCCTGGAGGTGTTCGAGCTCGGGGAGAAGTGCAGCGAGGTGCCGGCGTGGTGCCAGCACTTGTTCCACGGGGACTGCATCGACGTGTGGATGAAGACCAAAACTACCTGCCCGCTGTGCAGGTGTGGCATCGTGGCAGGGTCCGAACAACTATCGGCTGCCGATGACATGGTTTAGCTTTGGTGGTGGGCTATTTTTTTTTGTAATAATAGGATTTTTTTAACACATTACACGAATAATATCCAAAATTCAGAAATCGCAATAATAGCACGACCTCGGTAGTTGAACAACCGACCAGAGCCTGTCGGCGTTTGACCAAACGACCAGCGCCTGTCGTAACTTGCACCGCTGACAGGCCACCGAAACCAGGCCGTTTTCGTTCTTCCTTCTTCCTTCTCCCTTCTTCCTTCTTTCTTCTCATTTGCAGCCACAGCTTCACCCATTTTTGTGGATTCCTGCTGAGATTTGCACCCCGATTAGTTGTAGAACTACACTAGAAGCTAGTTAAGGCCTGATCTACTGATGGGATAGCTTGGTGGAGTGATTTTGGTCGTTTTTGTGGAGGAAGTTGGTGGTGTTCTCGGAGAGCAATGACTATGGTGGCGGTTGGGGTTGCAGCTTGAGGTAGCTGCCTGGTGACTGGAGGCTGCTACACGGCAGGACTTCACATGCTTCAAGGGTAAACCCTAATATCTCGTTATTTATGGTCATTTGTGGACATTTTTTGGTAGACTTGGACGTGGTCAATTAGATGTAAGAATATTGAGCTAGAGGATTAGAAGAATATTTATGGAGGTGGCAATTCGGCTCATAGGTGCAAATGTATCCATTATGAGAAAACATATTTTGAAATGTCAAAAAATTCAAAAAAATTTCCTAAATATACGTTCGAACATTTTATGTTAGTTCACAAGTTTTTGGGACGAAACAACATTTTATTTGTCATGTATAAAAAAGACAAAAAGGGGTGGTGGTGGCTACCATTATGGCCAGAGCAGTGAAGTTCAAGATGGAGGTGGTGGTGGCTATCATCATGGCCAGAGTAGTCAAAGCCAAGATGAAGGTGGTGGTGGCTACCATTATGATTCTGGTCAGAGTAGTTATGCACACTCTAGGGATGGTGGTTATGAATCAGCTGAGGGTAGTCATGGGACAGGGAAGACATTTTTAGTGGTGAGGCAGATGCAGATGAGATATATGAAGGTTTCTTCTAAAATTAGATGGAAGCTGAAGATTCAGACGGTGACCATGATAACTCTCATGATTCTGCTGAGTCTGGTGAAGAGGAGATCGTCCAACCTATTCTGGCATCCAGGAATAATGACCACACAATAACAATGAATGTGAACGATGGGCATGACTCGCCCTGGCACTATCATGAGAACATCTCCCAAGGTGCATTATATCCTAGCAAGAGGCATCTGCAGGATGCAGTCATTTCGTTGGCATTGTCAATGCAAAGGGACTTCAGAACCACATTGTCCTCTCAAAAACATTTTGCGAGAAAGCCGGATGTCCCGCAAGGGTGCATGCCTATCTCCCTATTTATGACACCAACTGGTTGGTGAGCGATGTTGTGTTGCAACATGTCAACTTCCCAATGTCCTTCAGGAGCATCGTAACCTGACTTCTACCCTCCTAGCTAGACTATTGTACACAGAGATAGTGGAGAGCAAAGCTATGGTGGTGAAAGCTATCATCAATAAAGTTGCTGTCAGATTTTGCTACAAAATATCTTACGGCAAGGCTTGGAGGACTAAGCAGAGGGCACTTGAGGTCAGATTTGGTTCGTTTCGAGACGGATATGACTGTGTTTTTCGGATGCTCGAGACACTACATGCTAGGAATTCCATGCACCTACATCGGCATCCAATACTTTATGTTGCCGCATGAACCAAATTTGAGGGTGATGCATCGAGTGTTATTCTCATTTTCTATATGCATAGAAGCTTTCACTCACTGTCGACCAGTCATTTGTGTGGATGGTACATTTCTCACTGGCAAGTACACAGATTAGATCTTGAATGCCATTGGTCAAGATGGGAACAATCAAGTTGTTCCACTAGCATTTGCATTCATGGAAAGCGAGAACACAGAGAGTTGGGTATGGTTTTTAGGCAGCTGAAGATAGAAATTGTGAAGGATACACCGAATGTGTGCTTCCTTCATGATAGGCATTTGTGTGTTCTCAGCGCTATAAGGAAGCTAACACAGCCTGCTCCTGATGAACTAACTCCATGGAAGGACATGCAGAGCCGTTGGTGCATGCGGCATCTAGGGGCCAACTTTTACTCATAGTTCAGGAACAAGACCCTTATGAACCTATTCAAGAAGCTTTGCAAGCAGAACCAGGAGTGGAAGTATATCAAGTGATGCTGCTATCTAGATGACTTCACTAAAGAATATGTTAGGAAGAGGAAAGCAGTGAGAGCATCAGCTGTCACGGCTCATGCATAGGCGGTAGCTGCACATACAACAACAAGATCAGCACCAGAGGAGGAAGAACCTGTTGCTCTTTGTGACTTTCCAAGATTTGACCAACCTGGTACTAGGAGAGGGCCTGGGAGACACATTAATTTTTTTAGGAATGGATAGAGAACGACCCCGTGGAAAGGGGGTCTGTGATGCACGACACTCATGGAGCTAGGTTTGGTGTCATGACTACAAATCTCGCTGAAACATACAACTTCATCTTGAGAGGATGCAAGGCTCTTCCATTAACAGCCATTGTGGAGTGTATTTTCATCAGAACTTTGAAGTACTTCAGAGACAGACTCCAGATGGCTCTGATGCAAGTCATCAACAACCCAAACACGAGGTATTGTTCAAAGATTATGGATTACATGAATGCAAATATGGAAAAGGCTCGGTCTATGAATGTCATTGCCATCAGTAATCAAGAAAGAAGGTTTGAGGTGCGCCTACCTTCCAACAGGATCAGAGATGAGGTAAAGACACAGGAGGTGAGGATAGGAAATGAAGAATGACCAACGTGTGAGTCCACCTGCAACAAACCAAAAACGATGCACCTGCCTTGCTCCCATGTACTTGCTGCTGTGGGAAGTTAGGTATGGATGCAATCTCGTTTGTGTCTCCCTATTTTCTTAAGGAGTCGGTGATCAATATATGGACTGGCGAGATGATGGGTTATAGGGAATTGGGAAATTTTAAAAAAGTTAACCTAGGAGAAAGGGTATACATCCTAGATCCAGGACTAATGCGGGCAGGGAGAGGAAGGCACATTGTGTCCGCATTCGTAATGATATGGATGAATCTGAAGCCGGAGGCCCTACTAGTCAATGTTTTCTATGTAATCATTTCGGGCATAGACACCAATTGTCATATCTTTGGTACTGGAGGAGCGGCTCCTCGTGGACGTGGCGCCCGATGAAGAAGAGGAAGAGGAAGATCTCGAGGAAGAAACTAGACTTTTAAATTTGTAATATGTGTGGCACTATCGAATTTTAAATTTGTAATATGTGTGGCACTATCGAATTTTAAGTTTGTAATATGTGTGGCACTATCAAATTTTAAGTTTGTAATATGTATGGAACTATGTTTTAAGTTTGTAATATGTATGGAACAATATTTTAAGTTTGTAATATGTGGAGATGGCGGGAACATGATCTCTGCTGAACGTTGAAATCAATATAAAGCATCGGTCGGCGTTATTGGATGCTAGTCCAGGATCACTGAAGCCCTTAGTGACTCGCACGCGTATCGTGAACTGGTGGATACACCCTGGATGGATCAAGAGGCGGTCTTCATATTTATTTCTTGCACTTTCCGTTTTCAAATATTTTTAGGCTATACTAATGAGTTGCTATGCTATCTCGGTATGCAGGTTGAAGTGGGCTAGGCTTTTACCATTCATGTGACTGGTTGAGGCCACTCGTATAGAGGTGATAGACAGCCGACATCATGGTTTCTAGACTACACGATTGCACTACGATCAATCGCTGCTCATGTACTTAGTGGATCGATGGAGGCCCGAGACTCACACTTTCCACTTTTGTTGGGGAGAGATGGCTCCTACCCTACAAGATGTCTCATACTTGCTAGGACTACCGTTGGCTGGTGTGCTAATAGGCCCATTGGATCCTCCTGAGAATTGGGTCCAGGACATGGCCCAACGCTTCCAGGGCATCCGTGTGGGAGCTACGGCCATTGCGTGCGAAGGTCCAAAATTTGACTGGGCGCAAAACTTTCAAGTTTGTTGGCTACTCTTTATCTTTGTCTTTGTCGTACCATTCATCATCTCACGTGACGAGGGGTAACCTCGGTAATTCCCATGGTGATGGACTTAGGGTTTTGCGGAAAAGAGAACGCTGGGGATTTCGTCGGATATCAGGCAAACAAGAGAGTCGATGTCGCCTGATTACTTGATGAACAACACTATTACAGATCGCTTGGGGTTTTCGGTACCTCCTTATGGGCTCCTCCCATCCTATATATAATAGGACGGGTCTCTAAGCCTTATACAGATAGGTTACATATGTATGATTACAACACCAACACAATGTCGATTCATATTTCTTTCCTAACTAAGGCTTTTAGTGGATGCTTTTTGGGCCATCACCTTGAATCTTCATGGACCATGAGCCTTTATGCCACCAGGATATCAAATCATAAGCACCCGAGTAATCATCCCCATGTCAGTAGCCCCCGAGACTCTACCTGAATCGTAGATTCTGGTTGAGTCTCAAAGTTTTTTTTCATGTTTTTGAGATTTTATGAATTGTTTATACTTTTCTAGTTTTATAGGGATTTGGTACAACATGCCTGATGCATCGATCGAGAATCAGTTAATTGCTCCTGGGCAAAAATTCTAGACCTATATCAAATTCAAGTCCCTAGGCCTAAAATCGGAATTATAACTGGCGTAATTTAGTTCGAGTCATTTAAGGTCTTACCGAATACTTAATTCCAGTTCTATTATATTAGGTACCCAACGTGTCCATCGGGATTTTTCATTGTATCGTTAATACGGATATTTTACTGGCAGAGCGCATTCTTGTGCGATTATCAGGCCACACAGGACGAATCCCAGGGTCTTACCTTCATGTCTTGGACATGACATTCAGTGTTTTATCGCGTCGAGTGCGATTCGAGTTTTTTGTATAATTTTTATCGACTACCTTGTTTGGCTGCTGGAATTTCTGAAATTATTCAGATGTTTCGTCTTATAGAATCTCCTGATGGGAGTAACCTTTTGAGGATAAACCAAAGTAAAACTCATAGGTTTGGGCTAAAAATGCTTTAATTCTATATGCACAATTTAATTTCTATCGGGTGCACGCCAGCGCTCCCGATAGGAGTAGCCCCCGAGGCTATGTTCGGATGCCTATATCTGGACATAGGCTCACAATTGTTGTTAGTTTTACGAGAACAATGCTCACAAAAAATAGAGATCCCCTATTGGTAAAAATGTATATAAATAAAGACTTAGAGTATGAAGAACTTATCTTTTACTTATAATCTAAAGTCGAAGATACATTGTTTGGCAGACTTTCGCCTGGCCATTGGCCTCAATATTCTGGCTAAAAAGCCGTGCCATAGGCCTTACTATAATTTAAAATGCGAGAAAACATAAATTCGAAGCGTAAAAGCGCCAAAGTTGTGTGGCGTTCCATGGATTGGAGTATTTAACTCCTGTTTTCTTGTCTTATAGCCGACATGCTCCTCCGGGAATAACTTCTGTAACAATATAAGCCCTTCCTAGGGTGACTCCAATTTACGATGTCCATCTTGCTTGAGGCGAAGAACTAGGTCGCCCACAACGAAGGACCTAGGACGCAATCGTTGGCTGTGGTAGTTGTGTAAGTTTTGCTGATATATAGTAGTCCTTTGTAAGGCTATATTGTGGGCTTCATCCAGTGCATAGATGTTGCCTTCAAGTGATTCCCTTGATACATCTTCGTCATATTCAGTAACCTGTGGGGACTCGTGAGATACTTCGACTAGAAGGATAACTTTAGCGCCGTGGACTAGAAAGAAGAGTGTTTCTTGTGTCGAATTATTTGGAGTAGTATGTAAACTCTACATATGGCAACTCATCAACCCATGCTCCTTATTCCCTGTCAAGTGGTGCTAGTAATCTTTTCTTGAGGCCAGCTGTGATGAGGCCATTGCCTTTTCCACTTGTCCATTAGTTTGCGGGTGAGCTACCAAGGCGTAACTTACTTTTATACCCATATCCTCGTAGTAATCCTTGAACTCGTTGGAGGTAAAATTAGTTCCATTATCGGTGATGATGCTGTTTGGTATGCCAAATTGGAACACTATAGATTTCATTAAATTCACACCGAAGTTCCATCCTGACTGGTGACATGCATTGCTTCAATCCACTTAGTGAATTTGTCGGCTGCTACTAGCAGAAGGACATGTCCTTCTGAAGATGATTTGTGAAGTTTACCCACCATATCAAGTCCTCACTGAGCGAAGGGACAAGCAAGAGGTATGGGATTTAACTCGGCAGCAGGTGCGCCAGGTTTTTTTGTGAATCACTGGCATGTCTCGCATGTTCTAACTATATCCTTTGCATCTTGTACTGCTGTGATGTTACAGATATGCCCAAGAGGCAATAATAAAGTGGTTATTATTATATCTTTATGTTTATGATAAATGTTTACATCCCATGCTATAAATGTATTAACCGGAAACATTAATACTTGTGTGTTTTGTAAACATAAAAGAGTCCCTAGTAAGCCTCTTGTTAAACTAGCTTGTTGATTAATGGATGATCATGGTTTCCTGATCATGGACATTGGATGTCGTTAATAAAAAGATCATATCATTAGAAGAATGATGTAATGGACACACACCCATAGTAAGCATAGCATAAGATCAAGTCATTAAAGTTCGTTTTGCTACAAGCTTTTCAAATGCATAGTAACCTAATCCTTCGACCATGAGGTTATGTTAATCACCATCACCGGATGGGTACTTTGATGACATCAAACGCCGCTTCGTAACTGGGTGGTTATAAAGGTGACATTGGGTATTCTGAAAGTTTGTTTTGAAGCGCATGGACCAAGATTGGGATTTGTCCATCCATATGACGGATAGATATGCTCTGGGCCCTCTCGGTGGAATGTCATCTAGTTAGCTTGCAAGCATGTGACTAGGTCACAAGGGATGACATATCATGGAACGAGTAAAGAGTACTTATCAGTAACGAGGTAGAACTAGGTATGGAGATACCGACGATCAAACCTCGGATAAGTAGAGTATCGCGTGACAAAGGGAATTGGTTTCGTATGTTAATGGTTCTATCGATCACGAAGTCATCGTTGAGTATGTGGGAGCCATTATGGATCTCCAGATCCCGCTAATGGTTATTGATCGGAGATGTGTCTCCATCATGTCTGCATATTCACGAACCGTAGGGTGACACACTTAAGGTTCGAAGTTGTTTTAAGTAGATATGGAATGTGCGTTGGAGACCGAATGTTGTTCGGAGTCTTGGATTGGATCCGGGACATCACGAGGAGCTCCGGAATTATCCAGGGAGTAAGATTCATATAATGGGGATCATTTTCTAAGGTAGGAAATGTTCCGGAGTATTTGTATGGGGATTCTAGAAGGTTTCGGAATGTTCCGGAAGGTTCTGGAAGATTTCTTGGAGTTTACTTGAAAACCATGAAAGGATCAAGGAATCCATGTGGGGTAAGACAAGGATTCGTGGGGGAGTAGGACTCTCCCCCCACCTCCTTGATCCGACGGCCAAGGGAGAGGGGAGTCCTACAAGGACTCCACCTCCCCATGGCGCCTCCCTCCTTTTAATAGAGGGGTGGAGGCACAAACCCCCTTGCCCCTTCTATTCTCTAGATTTCAAGTTGCCTCTCTCCTCCTCCTTCCCTCTGCTCTGGCTTAGGCGAAGCCTGCAGAATTCTCTACTCCACCACCACCACCACACCGTCGTGCTGGGATTCCGTGGAGAGATCTACTACCTCTGCTGCTCACCGAACGGGAGAGGAAGGTCTTCGACTCAAGCGCCTTGCCGAACTGCTGGCGCCGGAAGGATCGTCTACTCGATCTTGAGATCGGCAAGTGACCGACTACATCAACCACGAGATCCGATCTCGTAACGCTTTCGGGTCTACAAGGGTTAGTACAGATCTATCTCGTTGCACATGTCTAATAGATTAGATCTTGGCTTTTATCTAGATTAGATCTGGGTTTTGTTCGTTCTTGCGGTAGAATTTTTTTTTCCAATGCTATGACCCCATCAGTGGTATCAGAGCCGTGTCTATGCGTAGATCTGTTGCACGAGTAGAACACAATGGTTTTGTGGGCGTTGGTGCTCGTGCCGTATTTTGCTTTGTGTACTTTGCATCTTGCGGTATGGTGGGATGAAGCGGCTCGGGCTAACCTTACATGTCATCGCACATGAGACTTGCTCACAGTTGACGTGCAACTCGTATTGCACAAGTGGCTTTGCGGGTGTCTGTCTCTCCCATCATAGTATAGATCCAATCTACACTTTGCACTTGATAGCACTTGTATCAACGTTGTGGTTCAGTTCCGTAGGTAAGATCCGTTCTTATTCGAAAGCCCCAAACCACGTAAAACATGCAAAGAAAATTAGAGGCATCTAACTTGTTTTTGCAGGGGTTTTGTGATGTGATATGGCCATCATGTGATTGTGATTATATTTGATGTATGCAATGATCCTTGTTGTAATATGGCAACCGGCAGGAGCCTAATGGTTGTCTTTAATTCTGTTAAGACCTGCGTGTCTATTCATCTTGTAATAGCTTTATTCCAAGTAGTTGTAATAGTTGCTAGTGATGATGGACAACCATGAAGCGGTGCCACTGACCTTGACACAATGCTGGTGATGATGGAGATCATGTCCATGCTTTGGAGATGGAGATCAAAGGCATAAGAAGAAAGGGCCATATCATATCACACTAATTATGAATTGCCTGTGATGTTAATCCTTTATGCATCTTGTATTGCTTAGATCCCGACGGTAGCATTATAAGATGATCCCTCTCACTAAATATCAAGTAATAAAGTGTTCGTCCTTAGCAGGCACCGTTGCTAAGACTCGTCGTTTCAAAGCATCTCGTGATGATCGGGTGTGATAGATTCTACGTGTGCATACGACGGGTGCAAGCCAGATTTGCACATGCGGATACTAAGGTTAACCTTGACGAGCCTAGCATGTACAGACATGGTCTCGGAACACAGAATACCGAAAGGTAAAGCATGAGTCATATGGATGATATGATGAACATGTTGATTGTTCGCCTTTAAAGCTACATCATCTCACGTGATGATCGGACTTGGTGTAGTGGATTTGGTTCATGTAATCACTAAAACAACTCGAGGGATGTTGTTTTGAGTGGGAGTTCATTTGTAATTTGGATTAGTCAAACTCAATTTATCATAAACACAATCAAAGTGAATTTGCATAGTTTGTTGTAGTCATTGGCATCCGTTCACCACCTTACGCTTAGTTATAGTTGAGATAGTGGAACTATAGAAATTCTGGATATTTGCTTTACGAACTGGTATCGTATTGTTTTGAGTGTCAATCTAAAGTTTAAAAGTCCTGTTGTAAACCTTCAGCAAACTCCATTTACTCTGTGAAGTTTAATAAACAGTATTAAATCAAGAGTAACAAATCCAATATTAGTATCTAATGTATCATGTTTGCCTCCATGATTCTTGATACTCAAAAGATTGTTTTTAATATCAAGTTTATCTAAGAGCTGAAAGCAATGTTTCAGAAACCATCATATGTGAAAGGTATTGCGATATCTAAAACAATGTGTTGGTTACAACATGATAGAGTATATGTCCTCATATTTGATGAGAATTTGTGAAGGTTGGAGACGCTAGTCGTCCTAATCCTCCAAAAAGTTTTGGAAAAGAAACATTATACTCGCAATTCACCTTTATAAGCTATACCAGCTTGATCATGAAAGTTGTCATGATAAGGATGAATAGAAGATGTAAGTAAAATGTTTACTACACTAAAAGATTACTAAAGAATGGAATTTTGAAAGAATGCCAAACATTTGATGAAGGTGATCCACTTCAAAGTGCAAGTCCAAAGGTATTAGTATTAGACTATACACACTTTGTACTATGTGTCATGTGAATGACACCACTATTGATGTTGATAGATTCTTTTAAAAGAAAAGGAATTGTTGAAAGAGAATCTATAAAATATTTGGCAGAAAATAAAAGATTGGAGATATCCAACTTAGGTATATAGAAGATACATGTTATGGCTGTATTCCTTGGTTGTTAAACAATGTGGTTCTACGGTATTGGATACCGAATTGGTTGGTATGAAGTGTCATACAGGACAACACAATTCATGAACTTCAATGGCCTAAGTAACTAGCAAGAGAATATGTGATGATGTTCATCGAAAACAAACAAAGGGTTGTTGTGTTGGTCGTTAAAATCAAAGCTTACCTTCAAGATTTGTTTCAATAATTGTTATTTTGATCAGGTATTATGACGACAAAAGGTTGTTCAAATAATTACCGTATTCCATAATAGATGGATGATATACAAGTCTGGTTGGAGAAATAACGACCATAAAACTAATGCTAAAATGTCGCAAGACAAATGATTGAAAGATCACTTGCGAAGTAACATCACTATTTAAATTATATTAGGAATACATGAAGAAACTCCATGTTGATGGATTTTTGGAGTCTTTGATTTTGATCAAATGACGCTTGTGATACTTTCCTGGAGATAATTAAAACTCCGTTCGTAGGCCAAAAGAGGAACGGATGACTAACTGATTGGAATTTGTACATATTGATGTATATAGTCCATTATGTGTAGTCGTGGGCGATGGATTTCAACTTCATATGTTTTCTCCGAAGATTTGAGTGAGTATATGTATATACTTACTCAATAAGGAAGAAGTATGAAACATTTGAAAATGTTCAAAGACTTTCAAGATGAAGTGGAAAATTATTGTAACAAGAAAATAAAAAAAGTTTATGATTGGATCATAAAGATGTTTGAGTTACAAGTTTAGCAAAACACCTAAGATTTGAGGAATCGTTCCATGGATTTGCATTTCCCAAAACACCATAGGAGTATGGAGTGTTCGAGATATGTAATGAAACCTTGTTTGACATGGTAAGATCAAAGGTGTCATTTATAAAACTGCCATTATATTTTTAAAGATTAAAGCTTTAGTGACTACTGCTTTTACACTGAAAAGAGCTCCATCGTGATCCGTTGAAATGACACCATATAAGTCATGGTTTGGGATAAAACCCAGGTTGTCCTTTCTTAAATTTTTGGTATGCTAGGCATAAGTAAAATGTTTACAAAAACAAAGTCGGATGAGCATGTATTTGTAGGTTATTTCGAATAACCATTGGGTATTCCTCCATAACACCGAAGACAAAAGTGTTTGTTACTTAGAATGTCGAGTTTCTTGAGAAGGAATTTTTGGTGAAAAGTTAAGTGGGAGGACAATAGAACTTTGACAAGGTTGTTGAACCTTGGCTAATTTGTGCTGAGTTACTTGGCACGGTAAGTGTCCCGGAGGCAGCAACAATGCTCATGGCTCACGTGCCTCAAAGGATGTGGTCACCGGGATCTAAGTTCCTATTGAACCAAGTAGGTCGGGTAAGTAATCAAATGCCAAGATTTGAGAGTTAAATCATTGTTGTTTGACAATGATGAACCGACTACATGCAAATAATCAATGATGGGCCCTGACTTCGTTAAGTGGCTTGAAGCCATAAAATCCATGATAATTTCATACACGAGAAATCAGGCTTTGAATTTGAAAGACCCTATGGAAAGGTGCAAGACCTTACAGTCGTATATGGATCTATAAAGAAATAGACATGGATGTTTCACATCTATGAAATAGTCGACATGTCGGAAAGAGTTTACGACAATGTTCAAGGAATTGACTATGATAAGATTTGATCTTTCCTAGCGATATTTAGTCTGGACGGATTAATGTAGCAACCACTACATATATTTTGGTATATGGTAGTTGAACAAACAAAACAAGTTCTTCTAATAGAATGGTTACCTAGGATGTGTCCATGACACGATCCAAAGGGTTTTGTTAATTCAAAGGATGCTAAAAGAGTATGCAAAACTTCAATGGTTGAAGTGAGCATCGTGGAGTTGGAATCTTCACCGTGATGAAACCGTTAAAAGGTTTAATTTCATCAGAGACGATGAAGATGTTTGCATTTTGCAAGAAATTAAGTGGGAGCGCTAAGACATATTTCTAATACATTATGTGAAAGACATATTGTTGATGAGAAATGATGTATCTTTTATTGACACAGGTTAAGAATTTCATTTCGATGAAAGACTTAGGCATAACCCAAGAATTAGGCATCAATGTCTATATGGATAGATTGAGGCGCTAATATGGTTTTGCCAAATGTACATAGATAAGATGTTGAATGAGTTCAATATGGAAACAACAAGAAAGGTTCTTGACACACGGAAAGGACTGAATCAAGATTCAAGTGTGTTGACACGAGATTCAAGTGTTTTGACACTTGGTGAAATCACAAGAATATTTTGATCAATCATTCTTTGAGATGTACACATCCAGCTATGTCCTATGCTCTAAATGTTATGAGTATATACCAGAATGACTCATAAGATGATCATTGGGCAAATAGTAGGGATATTTCTATGATCTTTGGAAGAACTATGAATATATTATTGACAAATAGTTCATTGTAAATTGTTACATTGATACTAGTTTTGTCACAAATTAAGTTTATCTCAATTTAAACTATGGGTGGCACAATGTAATGGAAAGGAAGTTCCATAACGGATTTGGTTGAGTACCAAAGTTAAAACATTTTGACAGATACTACAACAAAAGGCTAAGTATATGACTACTATTGTAGCAGCAAATGAGGGCATTGGCGTCAAGTAGTTTGTTATCAAACTAGGTGCGGTTCATAGCGGGATAATACTATGAAGATACATTGTACGACAATTGTATCAACATGATTTAATCCCAAGGAACTAAAGGTCTCACCAAAGGACCAAATTTATACAATGCCATCTCATTGGAGAATGAGTAATGCGTAGAGACACAAGGACATGCAAATACACACGGACCTGGAAGTATCAGATTCGAAAATTATGTTTACCACTAGCAATAGTGTCTATACAACACCATAAAGCCATAGGTGTTGAGTGAACATGTTTTTTAACTAGATTATTGAGTCTAGTGCAAGTGGGAGACTGTTGGAGATATGCCCAAGAGGCAATAATAAAGTGGTTATTATTATATCTTTATGTTTATGATAAATGTTTACATCCCATGCTATAATTGTATTAACCGGAAACATTAATACTTGTGTGTTTTGTAAACATAAAAGAGTCCCTAGTAAGCCTCTTGTTAAACTAGCTTGTTGATTAATGGATGATCATGGTTTCCTGATCATGGACATTGGATGTCGTTAATAACAAGATCATATCATTAGGAGAATGATGTAATGGACACACACCCATAGTAAGCATAGCATAAGATCAAGTCATTAAAGTTCGTTTTGCTACAAGCTTTTCAAATGCATAGTAACCTAATCCTTCGACCATGAGGTTATGTTAATCACCATCACTAGATGGGTACTTTGATGACATCAAACGCCGCTTCGTAACTGGGTGGTTATAAAGGTGACATTGGGTATTCTGAAAGTATGTGTTGAAGCGCATGGACCAAGATTGTGATTTGTCCATACATATGAAGTATAGATATGCTCTGGGCCCTCTCGGTGGAATGTCATCTAGTTAGCTTGCAAGCATGTGACTAGGTCACAAGGGATGACATATCATGGAACGAGTAAAGAGTACTTATCAGTAACGAGGTAGAACTAGGTATGGAGATACCGACGATCAAACCTTGGATAAGTAGAGTATCGTGTGACAAAGGGAATTGGTTTCGTATGTTAATGGTTCTATCGATCACGAAGTCATCGTTGAGTATGTGGGAGTCGTTATGGATCTCCAGATCCCGTTAATGGTTATTGATTGGAGATGTGTCTCCATCATGTCTGCATATTCACGAACCGTAGGGTGACACACTTAAGGTTCGAAGTTGTTTTAAGTAGATATGGAATGTGTGTTGGAGAGCGAATGTTGTTCGGAGTCTCGGGTTGGATCCGGGACATCACGAGGAGCTCCGGAATTGTCCGGGGAGTAAGATTCATATAATGGGGATCATTTTCTAAGGTAAGAAGTGTTCTGGAGTATTTGTATGGGGATTCTAGAAGGTTTCGGAATGTTCCGGAAGGTTCTGGAAGATTTCTTGGAGTTTACTTGAAAACCAAGAAAGGATCAAGGAATCCATGTGGGGTAAGACAAGGATTCATGGGGGAGTAGGACTCTCCCCCCACCTCCTTGATCCGCCGGCCAAGGGAGAGGGGAGTCCTACAAGGACTCCACCTCCCCATGGCGCCTCCCTCCTTTAAATAGAGGGTGGAGGCACAAACCCCCTTGCCCCTTCTATTCTCTAGATTTCAAGTTGCCTCTCTCCTCCTCCTTCCCTCTGCTCTGACTTAGGCGAAGCCCTGTAGAATTCTCTACTCCACCACCACCACACCGTCGTGCTGCTGGGATTCCGTGGAGAGATCTACTACCTCTGGTGCTCGCTGGAATAGGGAGAGGAAGGTCTGCTTCGACTCCGCACGTGTGACCGACTGCGGAAGCGCTACCGGAACACGGTGCCGGAAGGATCGTCTACTCGATCTTGAGATCGGCAAGTGATCGACTACATCAACCACGAGATCCGATCTCGTAACGCTTTCAGGTCTACAAGGGTTAGTACAGATCTATCTCGTTGCACATGTCTAATAGATTAGATCTTGGCTTTTATCTAGATTAGATCTGGGTTTTATTCGTTCTTGCGGTAGAATTTTTTTGTTTTCAATGCTACGAACCCATCATGTGAACCAATAGAATCATGTCCCTGAATGCTTTGGCGGAAATTGCTCGGCTGCTAGCGTGATGGCCATATACTCCTTCATGTATATCGTTAAGTATAATTTTCCCTTCGTCGGGTGTGACACATCGCTATAACACACCCGAAATACTTCTTTTATATAACTCTCCTTTGATGATTCTAAAGGCTTTTGATCTTTGAGTAATTCGTTGAGCCTCCGTCACATCTTCGGGGAGTTCTCCTCGAGTCATATATATGCTATGTATGGCTGCATCCATGTAGGCTCTATTATCATGACCTCATCAACTTTTGGTTCTTCTTCGAAGATTTCCTTCATACTTTCACTAGCTTGTGGAGCCCCTGAGTCCTTTCGTGGCGTAATCTTTTTCCCTGTCTTAGGCGCTATGACCTCAGAGACTCTCTTGGCCTTAATAGAGAGCTTAGTTATTTCCTCCCAAAAAACTCTGGGTGGGACTGGTAGGCATAAGAACCCGATGTTCGCGAGATTGTCGGCTTCTTCATTGTTTGCTCTTCCTATGTGCGATACTTCGCATCCGTCAATTTGGGCCTCCATAATTCTATATAAATCACAATAGGCAATCATGTTATCGCTGATAGCGTGTCAACACCCGGATTTTTAATCCCAGATGCCCGTTATGCCATACCTCGCATCCCAGGATTACCATTTTTGCGAGGCATAACAGATTGGATATCACAGTACATCATCCATTACAAACCATACATAAGGTTTTACACAAATAAGGATCTCGTGATCCAGTCTTTAATACAACAAGCAGCGGAAATAAGTGATAGCGTAGCGGTGGGGTCCATCTTCAGGGGCACAGGCAATGCTGACGAAGGCAGATAGTCCTAGTTATCATAGCCGTCCTGCTGACCATCCTCTTGATAATCTCCTTCATAGTCTGGCCATGATAATAGCCAGGGACAAAAGCCATGAGTACTCTTTAAGTACTCGCAAACTACTACTAGCAAGGAGTATAATTCTAAAATAAAGTACTGAATCTAAGTTAACTATCAAGTTAAGTTTGAAACCTAAGCTGAGTTCAGAAGCAAAGAAAGATAACATAAAGTTCTAAAATCACTTAAGTTGGGAAGCTATTTTCATCAACACAACCCTGTTGTGGTCAAGTCAAAGTTCATCATGCATTTCAAGTTATTTAGAAAACATCTGACAACGAAACAGTATGGCCGTTAATCGCTGTCCATAATCATGACGCGGCTATTCGAATAGTTTGACACTCTGCAGAGGTGGTACACTTTCACCACAAGATTCGATACATCTGTCAGGGATAACCCTGAATCATCACACTTAGTATGCAGATAATCAAACATAACCTTCCCTTTATACACCCTAGTACAAGCACCTCTCCTATGAGCATGGCCCCCCAACCATGACTATCAGTCATCTTGGGCACTGCATAGGTGGACAACATTGAGAGGTAGCCTCAGCTCAAACCTCTCCCGTGAGGTAACTAATACTAATGCATATAAATTTCCAGCTAAGCCTTACCCAATTCAGGTAGTGTGGTTGTACGGTAAATTTGGAATGGTATCGCATCCGAATCCAACCATCAGTTTTATAAAAGGGTTAAGGCTCATGCCTCGTCATTTCATCATCATAAACTAGTTGTGTTTCTCAACACATGTCAAAACATCTCAATAGAATGACTCATCATTCCAAGGTTTTCATAATTCATTTTCACCAAGTGTTCCCATCTAAAGTGACTCAAGTTTTTGATCTATACTAAGGTACTAAGTTAAGAGTGTTCACTAAGGTGGAAAGATGGGATCAATCTCATGCCATAGAATGACATCTAAAGGTTTCTAAGTAGGTCAAGTTTTATACTCTTTATGCTACCTTCAAAATTAGGTAAAGAACTTTGTGAAACTAAGGGAGGTAAAACTTGTCAATAAGACTTGGGGTACTAATAGTTAAAGGGGTGTGATCAAAGCATGCTTAAGGCATCTTTGCTAAACCATCTAGTTTTATTCTAGCTTGCTAACAATAGCTTGCTAAAGTATGTTGTGCAAGGGTTAGCTTGCCACTAATAGCTTGCCTTGGTTGGTGCAGTGGTTGAAGTTTTCTTCTTCTTCTTCTTCTTCTTGGTAGAACTCCTCCTCCTCGAAAGCTTGGTCGGTACTAGCGTCTATAAATACATAGGGAGTAGACAATCACCAAACAATACTTAACTAGGCTAAGTATCATTTTAAAAACACACAATTGATGATCTATTATCATCACAAGCATCACAAGTTTAATTTCAATAGTTTCATCCTTTTATTTTAGAAAAGTAATTTCTACTCACTGAAATATTAACTAAAATTTAATATTCACCATGAAAATATGGGATCATATGGACACATGTCCTCACCACATATTCTAACATGTGGGAATGAGATTTAAAGGTTGGATCAATATTACTTTGGTTTAAGTTTATTATTTAATGATTTAAAGTGACTAGAAATGCCTATATAGCATTATTTTGGTACTAGTCCAAAGTCACTGCATGTAAACCTTAATATTATTACATATTTAGATAGATATGATGAAATGTTATTTTTGAGAGTTGGAATCAACTCAAAAGCTAACTTGGTTGATTTTATAAAAATGTTGCAAGTTGCAAAAGCTTCTGTCTTGTTATTTTTATTAGGAGAGATCTATAACTCTAATTGAATTAAATCCAACGGGCTTGGATATATCATTTTAATACCTTTCAGAAAAAATTGGTTTCATGCAATTTGGATTTCTAAAACTCTCTGAATTGATTTTCAAACTAGTGGACAGAAACTAGATTCAAACTAAAAAGAAAAATACAGATTTGAATCGATGGGCTAGCGCGGGAGAAGGAATGGGCTGGCCCAGTGGCGCTCCACGGCGCGGGGCTCAGCTGACAGGGGGTCCCGCTTGTCAGCGGCACTTAACACGCGAAACGGTACGCGCGCTGTGGGCCGTGCGATTAGATCGTGATCAACGGCTGAGAGTCGTCGTCGACGACGAATAGATCGCCGGCAAGCTCGAACACTAGCGGCTCGGTGGGGGTCTACTGGGGGCGTACCAAGGCTCCAGCGGGGTCGGCGAGGCGGGCAAACAAAGTGGAAGACGACGGCGAGGCGAGGCGTGGTCGCGGCTAAGCTTGGGGCGGTCGAAATCAACGACACCCTTCTCCTCCAGAGGCGGCGGCTCCGGCTCCAATTCCGGCGAGCTGCTGCTCCACTTGCTCCGGTGAGAGGTGGGTGAGGTTCAGAGAGGTGAGGGGAGTGGAATGGTGTGGAGAAGAATGGCTGGGGAGGGCTCCTTTTATAGGCCCGACGGTGAGACCGAGCGGGATGGGCGGTCGATGGTGGCAACATGGCTACGGCGAGCTAGCGGCATGGCTGGGGATGGCGATCGATGGGCGGTTCCCTGGCGGTTCTCTAGGACTTAAATGCGGCCATAGGGGCGGTGGTATGCGGTCTAGGCGAGGTGGCGCTCTGGGAGGCAGAGGCGGCGGTGTCCACGGCGAGTGGTGGCTGTGGGGCTTTGGGCGGCGAACGGGGATGTCTGGGGTGTTCTCCAGGTCGAGGCGGAGCGGCGGGTGCGGGCTGCAGTCGAGCGGCGGCTTGTGCACGCGGGGACAGAGCATGCTCTGCGGGCGGCATCGGCATGGTGCGGTGGCACTGGGCGCGGGTTCTCCTCGGTGGTCCACGGCAGCACTTGGCTCGGGCAAGGGATAGAGAGGGGCGGTGAGGTGTTGGCTACCTCCTAGACATGGCGAGGGAAGGGGGAGTGGTCTGCAATGGGGCAAGGTTTGGCCATGAGCATGTCCTCGGTTTGGCATGGCCTGGGGGTTAGGGACAAGGGAAATAGGTGCTAAAGGCCTGGTTAGACCAAGAGGGGACAGAGAGGTTAAATGGAGATCAAATGGGGGCAAAACCCTGTGCAGAATAGTGAGCTAGGATTAGAGGTGGGATTAAGCATGCCAAGTGTTTGAGGAAATGGCCGCAAGAGAAAAAGTTTTGAATATTGAGTTCAAATTTTTTGAGTGATCTCCACTAGTGATAGGTAGTCTCTGGTTGCAAGGGTTTTGAAAATGGAGCTCAAATAGATGGTTTTTGAAATAGGGGTGATCTATGCATATGCATTAGATTCAATTTTAAACTGTCATTTAAAATAGCTAACAGAATGTTTTTAGCAGATCAAAAGGTGGGCCTTCGTACCTCATTATGTGTACTAGCAAGGGGGTTTAAAGATCAAGAATTGTTTCTGTTAATAATTGAGTACTAGGAATAGCCAAAGTAGGCATGAGAGTTAAATTTGCCAAAATGACCATTCCTTCATTTTAATTCTTTTTGATTTGATTTTTTTTAGGAAAAGTTTGGGAACGATGTAGATGATGTTTAAATCACCTAAGAAACATTTTACAAGCATTGGATCAATCAATCATGGCAATTCAAACAACTCCTATTTTAAATGCACACATATATGAATGCTTTCATTTTAAATTTGGAAAAGTTTTTGTTAGCCCTATTTTTTGGATGATTTGATCTTGATAAGCTTGGATTAAAGTTTTGGGATGTTACATAGCGTCGCACTTGTTCATTGCCTGCTGCACTACAAGATTAGAATCACCAAATATTTTGAGGCGAGTTGCACCGCAAGCTTTAGCCATGCGCATACCGTGCAACAGGGCCTCATACTCAGCTTCATTATTGGACGTGCTTGCGATGCTAATCCGAAGTATATATCGCATTTTATCGCCTCGTGGCGATACTAGTATGACTCTTACCCTTGCTCCTTCCGTTCTTTTTGATCCATCAAAGTACATTGTCCATGCGCTAGAAAGGTCTGGTGGGCCCGTGCATTGTAGTTCAGTCCATTCAGTGATAAAAGCAGGCAAAACTTAAGATTTAATTGCTTTGTGCTTCTCGTACGTGATATCTCAAGGGGAAAGCTCAATGCCCCATAGAGAGACACGTCCAGTTGCTTCTACATTGTTGTGGATATTGGATAGAGGTGCTTCGTTAACCACTATGATCGGGTGTTCCAAAAAATAGTGGTGCAACTTCTATGCTGTCATAAACACTCCATACGCTAATTTCTAATAATGCAGGTACCTTTGTATGGATGGCGAAAGGACCTCGCTCAAGAAATAAACTGGCCTCTGAACACCGTGGGGTTTTCATTCTTCGGGTCGTTCTATGACCAAAACCATGCTGACCACCTGATTAGTGGCGGCAATGTAAAGAAGTAATGGCTCTTTTTTCACGCGGAGATACGACGACAGGAGATGTCGAAAGTGTTCTTTTGAGATACTCACAGGCACACTGAGCTTCTTCCGTCCATTCAAATTTATCTGATTTCCTCATGAGGGCGTAGAATGGTAGTGTTTTTTCTCCTAGACGAGCAATAAAACAGCTGAGTGATGCGACTCATCCAGCCAACTGTTGTATGCCTTGAAGATTCGTTGGCTTTTTCATTGTTAAAATCGCCTGTATTTTCTCGGTATTGACTTCGATTCCTCTTGCAGATACGAGGTATCCGAGGAGTTACCCTGCTGGGACTCCAAAGGAGCACTTCGTCGGGTTGAGTTTGATGCAAAATTGGTTGAGGTTCTCGAATTTTTCTTGGAGATCTTTGATAAGGGAAGACCCTTGCTTTGTTGTAACTATGACATCATCGATATACACTTGTACGTTTGTGCCGATTTGGTTTCCTAGGCAATTCTGCATCATTCGTTGATATGTTGCCCCGGCATTTTTTTAGACCAAAGGGCATTGTTGTATAGCATAATATGCCATAGGGCGTGAAAAATGTTGTTTTATCATAATTTTCCCCCTTCATCTAAATTTGATGATATCCTAAATACGCGTCCAGAAAGGAAAGATGTTCACACCTCGCAGTTGCATCGATTATTTGATCGATTCATGGCAGTGGGAAGGGATCCTTTGGATAATGCTTATTCAACGAAGTGAAGTCAAGGCACATATGTAATTATTTTGTATTTTTCTTTGGGACACATACTAGATTTGCGAACCACTCTGGTTTTTTAATTCTTTGATGAATTTGGCGTCTGTTAGGCGATGGAGCTCCTTTCCAATGGCCTTTCGTTTTGGCTCTGCGAAGCGATGAAGCGACTATTTTACTGGATTCGCCTTTGGATCCATGTTTAGTGCGTGCTCAGCGAGTTCCCTGGGAATTCCCGACATGTCAGAAGGTAACCATGCGAAAATCTCCTAGTGCTCACGGAGGAACTCGATGTGCGCGCTTTCCTATGCGGGATCAAGATTGGAGGCCACAAATGTCGTATTCTTCGGGTCGGTAGGGTGGATATGTACTTCCTTTGTATCTTTTGAGGTATCAAAAGCCTTGTCGGGATTGACACATGCTATTGCTAGAGGTTCTACGGTTGCCGACATTTTTAGTTTCTCAAACTCAGTTGCCATCCCGAATGATTCAGAAATTTTGGTGAACTCCCGATCGCAATTGTCAGATCGTGTGAAGCTACCCTTTACTGTTATGACTCCCATTGGTGCTGGCATTTTCATAACTAGATATGCATAATGCGGGACTACCATGAATCGTGCAAAAGCTGGGTGACCCAGGATCACATGATATTGTGATGGCCAGTCCATGACTTCGAACTCGGGCTTTTCTCGCCTGAAATTTTCTTTGGATCCAAAAACAACGTCAAGATATATTTTACCTAAGGGAATTTTGTCTTTACCTAGTACTATGCCATGGAAGGATGTTTCGGTTGGTGCTAGATTTACCAACGAGTAATTAATTTCCCTCAGTGTTTTGGCGTAAATCAAATTTATGCTGCTTCCTGTATCCATGAAGACTTTTCTCATGTCGAATCCTCCCACTTATCCTTCTACTATCAAGGCCGAATGGCCCGGTCGTGGTACTCAAAGTGGGTGATCGGCTCTGCAGAATGTGATTTCTTGTTCCGACCAGTGGAGATACTCGGGTGTGGTTGGTGGAGCCATCTCAACCATGTTGACTTAATGGGTTCGTAGCATGGAAAACAAAAAATTTCTACCGCAAGAACGAACAAAACCCAGATCTAATCTAGACAAAAGCCAAGATCTAATCTATTAGACATGAGCAACGAGATAGATCGGTACTAACCCTCGTAGAACCAAAAGCGTTATGAGATTAGATCTCGTGGATGATGTAGTCGATCACTTGCCGATCTCAAGATCGTGTGGACGATCCTTCCGGCGCTGCGTTCCGTAGATGGTAGCGCTTCCGTAGACGGTCACACGTGCGGAGTCGAAGCAGACCTTCCTCTCCCTGTTCCAGCGAGCAGCGGAGGTAGTAGATCTTCTCCACGGAATCCTAGTAGCACGACGGCGTGGTGGTGGTGGTGGATATGAGAATTCTGCAGGGCTTCGCCTATGCCTGTGCAGAAGAAAGGTGGAGGAGAGAGGCGGCTGAGATTGGTTGTTATGAGAGAGGGGCAAGAGGGGGCGCCCCCTCCCTTCTATTTAAAGGAGGGAGGCGCGCCTAGGGAGGGGGAGTCCTAGTAGGACTCCCCTCCTTGGGCTGGCGGTAGGAAGGGGGGAGGAATCCTCCTCCCCCACGAATCCGTGTCTTGCCCCACTTGGTCTCCTTGATCCCTTTCTTGGTTTTCAAGCAAACTCCAAGAAATCCTCTAGAACCTTCCAGAACATTCTGAAACCTTCTAGAATCTCCATACAAACACTCCGAAACATTTCCTAACTTAGAAAATGATCCCCAATATATGAATCTTATTCTCCGGACCATTCCGGATCTCCTCGTGATGTCTCAGATCCATTCCGAGACTCCGAACAACATTCGGTCTCCAACGCAAATTCCATATCTACTTAAAACAACTTCGAACCTTAAGTGTGTCACCCTACGGTTCGTGAATATGCAGACATGATGAAGACACCTCTCCGATCAATAACCATCAGCGGGATCTGGAGATCCATAACGGCTCCCACATACTCAACGATTACTTCGTGATCGATAGAACCATTTAACATTCGAAACCAATTCCCTTTGTCACGCGATATTCTACTTATCCGAGGTTTGATCGTCGGTATCTTCATACCTAGTTCTTCCTCGTTACTGATAAGTACTCTTTACTCGTTCCATGTTATGTCATCCCTTGTGACCCAGTCACATGCTTGCAAGCTATCTAGATGACATTCCACCGAGAGGGCCCAGAGTATATCTATCCGTCATATGGATGGACAAATCCCAATCTTGGTCTATGCGCTTCAACACATACTTTCAGAATACCCAATGGCACCTTTATAACCGCCTAGTTACGAAGCAGTGTTTGATGTCATCAAAGTACCCATCCGGTGATGGTGATTAACATAACCTCATGGTCGAAGGATTAGGTTACTATGTATTTCAAAGCTTACAGCAATACGAACTTAATGACTTGATCTTATGCTACGCTTACTATGGGTGTGTGTCCATCACATCATTCTCCTAATGATATAACCTTGTTATTAATCACATCCAATGTCTATGATCAGGAAACCATGATCATCAATCAATCAACAAGCTAGTTCAATAAGAGGCTTACTAGGGACTCTTTTATGTTTACAAAACACACAAGTATTAGTGTTTCCTAATAATACAATTATAGCATGGGATGTAAACATTCATCATAAACACAAAGATATAATAATAACCACTTTTATTATTGCCTCTTGGGCATATCTCCAACAGTCTCCCACTTGCACTAGAGTCAATAATCTAGATTACATGGTAATATACCGAACACCCATGGCGTTCTGGTGTTGGTCATGCTTTGCTCTAGGGAGAGGTTTAGTCAACGGATCTGCTACATTCAGATCAGTGTGTACTTTGCAAATCTTTATGTCACCATCTTGGACATACTCGCGAATAGCATGGAACTGTAGCTTGATGTGCTTCAGCTTGCTATGTGACCTTGGCTCCTGTGCATTAGCTATGGCACCTGTGTTGTCACAGTAGATGGCCATCAGGTCCAGCACACTGGGAACCATGCCAAGTTCAGTAATGAACTCCTTCATCCATATGGCTTCTTGAGCAGCCTCCGAAGCAGCTATGTATTCCGATTCAGTTGAAGATTTCGCCACAACGCTCTGCTTGGCACTCCTCCAGCTCACTGCAGCACCATTCAAAATAAATACGTATCCAGACTGTGACTTCGAGTCATCTGGATCGGTGTTCCAACTAGTATCAGTGTAACCATTTACAACAAGCTGTTCATCACCTCCATAAGAAAGAACCATATCCCTAGTCCTATTCAGGTACTTTAGGATATTCTTGACCGCTGTCCAGTGTTCCATTCCAGGATCACTTTGATATCTGCTAGTCAAACTAACAGCATGTGCTATATCCGGTCTTGTACACAGCATGGCATACATGATAGAACCTATGGCCGAGGCATAGGGAATTTTATTCATCTTTTCTCTATCTTCTGCCGTAGCCGGACTTTGAGTTTTACTCAAGGTCTTACCTGACAACATGGGCACGAACCCTTTCTTGCTCTCTTCCATTCTAAACTTCTTTAGAACTTTGTCTAAGTATGTACTTTGTGAAAGCGCTATTAGGCGTCTTGATCTATCTCTATAAATCTTGATGCCTAGAATATATGCCGCTTCGCCAAGATCCTTCATCGAAAAACTATTATTCAAATAGGTTTTGACGCTATTAAGAAGTTCTATATCATTCCCAATCAACAATATGTCATCTACATATAGTATTAGGAATGCTACAGAGCTCCCACTCACTTTCTTGTAAATACAAGCTTCTCCATAAGTTTGTATAAATCCAAAGTTTTTGATTACTTTATCAAAACGTTGATTCCAACTCCGGGATGCTTGCTTCAGTCCATAAATGGAGCGCTGAAGTTTGCATACCTTGTCAGCATCTTTAGGATCGACAAAACCCTTGGGTTGTACCATGTACAACTCTTCCTCAATGTCACCATTAAGGAACGCCGTTTTGACATCCATCTGCCAAATTTCATAATCGAAATATGCAGCGATTGCTAACATAATCCTCACAGACTTTAGCTTCGCTACTGGTGAGAAAGTCTCATCGTAGTCAACTCCTTGAATTTGTCGGAACCCTTTCACGACAAGTCGAGCTTTATAGACGGTAACATTACCATCAGCATTTGTTTTTCTTTTGAAAATCCATTTGTTCTCGACAGCCTTACGGCCATCCGGTAAGTCCACCAAAGTCCATACTTGGTTTTCATACATGGATCCCATTTCGGATTTCATGGCTTCTAGCCATTTGTCGGAATCTTGGCTCACCATAGCTTCTTCATACGTCGCAGGGTCATCAGTGTTGTCCACTAACATGACGTTCAAGGCAGATTCATACCACTCAGGAATGGTACGGACCCTCGTTGACCTGCGAGGTTCAGTAGTAACTTCGTTCGAAGTTTCATGATCATCATCATTAGCTTCCTCTCCAGTTGGTGCAGGCGGCACAGAAACATCTTCCGGTGCTGCGCTACTCTCAACTCCGAAAGAAGGTTCAATAACCTCGTTGAGTTCTACTTTCCTTCCAGTCACTTCTTTCGAGAGAAATTCCTTCTCCAGAAAGGATACATTCTTAGCAACGAAAACTTTGCCTTCGGATCTATGATAGAAGGTATACCCAATTGTTTCTTTAGGGTATCCTATGAAGACGCATTTCTCCGCTTTGGGTTCAAGCTTATCAGGCTATAACTTCTTTACATATGCTTCACAACCCCAAACTTTAAGGAACGACAACTTAGGTTTCTTTCCAAACCATAATTCATACGGTGTCGTTTCAACGGATTTAGATGGTGCCCTATTTAAAGTGAATGCGGCTGTCTCTAATGCATAGCCCCAAAATGATAACAGTAAATCTATAAGAGACATCATAGACCGAACCATATCTAAGAGAGTTCGATTACGACGTTCGGACACACCATTCTGTTGTGGTGTTCTGGCGGTGTCAATCGTGAAAGTATTCCACATTTCTTTAAATGCATGCCAAACTCATAACTCAGATATTCACCTCCGCGGTCAGAACGCAGAAACTTAATCTTCTTGTTACGATGATTTTCCACTTCACTTTGAAATTCCTTAAACTTCTTAAGTTTCGGATTTATGTTTCATAAAGTAGACATACCCATATCTACTCAAGTCATCCGTGAAAGTGAGAACATAACGATATCCACCACGCGATGCTACACTCATTGGACCGCACACATCGGTATGTATTATTTCCAATAAGTCTGTAGCTCGCTCCATTATACCAGAGAATGGAGTCTTAGTCATTTTTCCCATTAGACATGCTTCGCATCTTTCAAGTGATTCAAAATCAAGTGATTCAAGAAGTCCATCAGAATGGAGTTTCTTCCTACGCTTCACTCCAATGTGACCAAGACGACAGTGCCACATGTATGTAGAATTATCATTCAATTTTATTCGTTTAGCATCTATGTTGTGAACATGTGTATCACTACTATCGAGATTCAATAAGAATAAACCATTCATCTCAGGTGCATAACCATAAAAGATATTACTCATATAAATCGAACAACCTTTATTCTCAGACTTAAAAGAGTAACCGTCTCGCAATAAACAAGATCCAGATATAATGTTCATGCTTAACGCAGGCACCAAATAACAATTATTTAAATTTAAAACTAATCCCGATGGTAGATGCAGAGGGAGCGTGCCGACGGCGATCACATCAACCTTGGAGCCATTTCCAACGCGCATCATCACCTCGTCTCTCGCCAGTCTTCGTTTATTCCACAGCTCCTGTTTCGAGTTACAAATATGAGCAACCGAACTAGTATCAAATACCCAGGCACTACTACGATTACTAGTAAGATACACATCTATAACATGTATATCGAATATACCTTTCTTCTTGATGTTGCCGTTCTTTAGATCCGCCAGGTACTTGGGGCAGTTATGCTTGCAGTGACCAGCACCCTTGCAGTAGAAGCACTCAGTTTCAGGTTTAGGACCAGCCTTGGGCTTCTTAGCAGGTGCGGCAGCTTTCTTGCCGTCCTTCTTGAAGTTGCCCTTGTTCTTAGGCTTGCCTCGTTTCTTGAAATTGGTGGTCTTATTGACCATCAACACTTGGTGCTCCTTCATGATCTCCACTTCAGCAGTTTTCAGCATGGACGATAGTTCAGGCAACGTCTTGTTCATGCAGTGCATATTGTAGTTCATCACAAAGTTCTAGTAACTTGGTGGCAGTGATTGGAGGACACGGTGAATCCCCAATTCATTAGGAATCGGTATCCCCAACTCTCGGAGTTTGTTTGCGTGCCCAGACATGGTGAGCACGTGCTCGCTAATGGAGCTACCCTCTTCCATCTTGCAGGTAAAGAACTTCTCGGAAGCTTCATAGCTTTCCATGGCCGTGCGAGTCTCAAAAATGAGTTTGAGCTCCTTAATGATCTCAAACGGGTCATGGTGCTCAAAACGCTTTTGAAGCTCCGATTCTAAGCCGTACAGGATGGCACACTGAACTATGGAGTAGTGATGTTTCCGAGTGGCGTAAACATTCTTTACGTCATCGGTGGCATCTTCTGCAGGTGGGTCACCTAGCGGTGCTTCGAGCACATAGGTCAACTGACCAGCCCTGAGGCGATCTTGATCCACGGAACCAGTCCGTGAAATTGCTTCCATTGTTCTTAAGCTTTTCTTTCTCTAGGAACGCATTGAAATTGATGGAAACGTTCGCCGTAATCTACAACAAATTTGCAAGTAATTTAGACTAAGTTTATGATAAATAGTGTTCAAATTTAATTCTTAAATCAACTAGGTGAACTCCCACTCAAAACAACATCCCTCGAGTTGTTTTAGTGATTACACGAACCAAATCCACTACACCAAGTCCAATCATCACGTGAGATGATGTAGCTTCATGGCGAACAATCTTCATGTTCATCATATCAATCATATGACTCATGCTCTACCTTTCGGTATTCCGTGTTCCGAGACCATGTCTGTACATGCTAGGCTCGTCAAGATTAACCTTAGTTTCCGCATGTGCAAATCTGGCTTGCACCCGTTGTATGCACACGTAGAGTTTATCACACCCGATCATCACGAGATGCTTTGAAACGACGAGTTTTAGCAACGGTGCCAACTAAGGACGAACAATTTATTACTTGATATTTAGTGAGAGGGATCATCTTATAATGCTACCGTCGCGATCTAAGCAATACAAGATGCATAAAGGATTAACATCACAGGCAATTCATAATTAGTGTGATATGATATGGCCCTTTCTTCTTATGCCTTCGATCTCCATCTCCAAAGCACGGACATGATCTCCATCATCACCAGCATAGCGTCAAGGTCCGTGGCGCCGCTTCATGGTTGTCCATCATCACTAGCAACTATTACAACTACTTGGAACAAAGCTATTACAAGATGAATAGACACGCAGGTCTTAACAGAATTAAAGACAACCATTAGGCTCCTGCCGGTTGCCATATTACAACAAGGATCATTGCATACATCAAATACAATCACAATCACATGTAGGCCATATCACATCACAAAAACCCGGCAAAAACAAGTTAGACGCCTCTAATTTTCTTTGCAAGTTTTACGTGGCTTGGGGCTTTCGACTAAGAACGGATCTTACCTACGAAACTGAACCACAACGTTGATACAAGTGCTATCAAGTGCAAAGTGTAGATTTGATCTATACTATGATGGGAGACAGACACCAGCAAAGCCACTTGTGCATAACGAGTTGCACGTCAAGCGTGGAGCAAGTCTCATGTTCGATGACATGTAATGTTATCCCGAGCCGCTTCATCCCACCATACCGCAAGATGCAAAGTACACTCATAGCAAAAGGCAAGACGAGCACCAACGCCCACAACCTAATTGTGTTCTACTCGTGCAACAGATCTACGCATAGACAAGGCTCTGATACCACTGATGGGTTCGTAGCATGGAAAACAAAAATTTTCTACCGCAAGAACGAACAAAACCCAGATCTAATCTAGACAAAAGCCAAGATCTAATCTATTAGACATGAGCAACGAGATAGATCGGTACCAACCCTCGTAGAACCGAAAGCGTTACGAGATTAGATCTCGTGGATGATGTAGTCGATCACTTGCCGATCTCAAGATCGTGTGGACGATCCTTCCGGCGCTGCTTTCCGGCAGCGCTTCCGCAGACGGTCACACGTGCAGAGTCGAAGCAGACCTACCTCTCCCTGTTCCAGCGAGCAGCATAGGTAGTAGATCTTCTCCACGGAATCCCAGCAGCACGACGGCGTGGTGGTGGTGGTGGAGATGAGAATTCTGCAGGGCTTTGCCTATGCCTGTGCAGAAGAAAGGTGGAGGAGAGAGGCGGCTGAGATTGGTTGTTATGATAGAGGGGCAAGAGGGGGCGCCCCCTCCCTTCTATTTAAAGGAGGGAGGCGCGCCTGGGGAGGGGGAGTCCTAGTAGGACTCCCCTCCTTGGGCCGGCGGTGGGAAGGGGGGAGGAATCCTCCTCCCCCATGAATCCGTGTCTTGCCCCACTTGGTCTCCTTGATCCCTTTCTTGGTTTTCAAGCAAACTCCAAGAAATCCTCTAGAACCTTCCAAAACATTCCAAAACCTTCTAGAATCTCCATACAAACACTCCGGAACATTTCCTAACTTAGAAAATGATCCCCAATATATGAATCTTATTCTCCGGACCATTCCGGATCTCCTCGTGATGTCCTGGATCCATTCCGAGACTCCGAACAACATTCGGTCTCCAACGCAAATTCCATATCTACTTAAAACAACTTCGAACCTTAAGTGTGTCACCCTACGGTTCGTGAATATGCAGACATGATGAAGACACCTCTCCGATCAATAACCATCAGCGGGATCTGGAGATCCATAACAGCTCCCACATACTCAATGATTACTTCGTGATCGATAGAACCATTTAACATACGAAACCAATTCCCTTTGTCACGCGATATTCTACTTATCCAAGGTTTGATCGTCGGTATCTTCATACCTAGTTCTTCCTCGTTACTGATAAGTACTCTTTACTCGTTCCATGTTATATCATCCCTTGTGACCCAGTCACATGCTTGCAAGCTATCTAGATGACATTCCACCGAGAGGTCCCAGAGTATATCTATCCGTCATATGGATGGACAAATCCCAATCTTGGTCTATGCGCTTCAACACATACTTTCAGAATACCCAATGACACCTTTATAACCGCCCGATTCTGAGCGGCGTTTGATGTCATCAAAGTACCCATCCGGTGATGGTGATTAACATAACCTCATGGTCGAAGGATTAGGTTACTATGTATTTCAAAGCTTACAGCAATACGAACTTAATGACTTGATCTTATGCTACGCTTACTATGGGTGTGTGTCCATCACATCATTCTCCTAATGATATAACCTTGTTATTAATCACATCCAATGTCTATGATCAGGAAACCATGATCATCAATCAATCAACAAGCTAGTTCAACAAGAGGCTTACTAGGGACTATTTTATGTTTACAAAACACACAAGTATTAGTGTTTCCTAATAATACAATTATAGCATGGGATGTAAACATTCATCATAAACACAAAGATATAATAATAACCACTTTTATTATTGCCTCTTGGGCATATCTCCAACAGACTTGTCTTGTAATTAGCTGGATCTTGTTGGACAGACCGCCCTTTCTGAATCATTGACATTGCTCCCTTTGACCTAGGGTATTCACTACCTTGATTTGTTGTGTTTTCCGGCTGCCCTGCTGGCGGGTGTACCGGCGGCGGTGGTGATGCGCTGATGGCTAACATACCGGGCGTAGTGGTGTATCCTCGGCTTGATGCTTCAGTTGCCTTTGCATTTCATAGCTCCTGCATCTTCAAAAATGTTCGACAGTCTTTTATGAGATGGTTGGAACGTATTTTGCCCGTTGAGTCGACATAAAAGTGCATATTACAGGGTCCTTCCAGCATTTGCATTGCGGACATAGGTGGGTCTTGAGCTCTTGGCTGATATTGCTGTGTTGATTGGCCTCCTCCAGCGTCATCCCTACTATTGCGGTGCCCGCCATTGTACTCGTCGTTTCTGTGAGTATCCTCTCCCGAGAAACTAGCTGCAACATAACTTGGTCCCGTGTGTCCGTCGTTGTTCCTCTATCTTCTATCATTGCTGCGTTTGTCCCTGTCTTCTTTGGGTGAATGTGTTCGTTTGTTATGTAGTGTGTCCTCTCCATCAGCCCATCGATTTTCTATGTCCATTAGTTATGAAATTGTCTTGGGTTTGACCCATCCTAGTTCTTCTATGAACTCTCGGTGGCGGAGGCCATCATTGAAGGCGTTGATGGCACTTTCGTCGGATATGGCCTCGTCTAAATTCTTGATGATGTTCCATCGCTGAATGAAGGCTCTTATTGATTCTCCAGGTTTCTATTTGCATGCCCGCAATTGCTCCAGAGATGCGGGTCGTTTAAATGTGGAGTGAAAATGTCGGATGAACTTATCCTCAAGGTCATTCTAGCTACTGATGGAATCTTCGGGTAGTTGCCTAAGCCATGACCATCCGACGCCGGTTAAGTGCAACTACAGGCTTTGCATTGCGGTGGCTGTGGAGCTGGCCCTATAACTTGATGGTGGCTAAATAATCTGCTAGCCAAGCTTCGGGTTCCTATAGTCCATCATACTTTTGGCGGTCATGTGGAAGTTTGAAGTCCTTGGGTACTGAGGTTTTATGAATCCATTGGGTAAAACAACTGTCTCTATGTAACTCGTAGTCATCTTCACTGTCGCCGTTATGGTATCTTCGGTAACGACTCTCATCCCTTGATCCATCGTTCCTGTGTTGCGTGTTGTCGTTTCTTGTGATGTTTCGTGCTTCAAGCCCTGAGAAGTGCACCTGATGTGGTGACCGTGATTTTTAGGTGTGCCCCACCTGCCGAGGGCTGCTGCGATGGCGTGGGGATCTGTTGAGTTGATGTGTGATTCCCTGTTCTGCTTGTGCAAGAGATGTTCCTACCATGCCGAGGTTGTTAATGCTGAGCGATGGAGAGTCACACGGGGATCGTCGGGTGCGTGCTGAGTTGTGAGTAGATACGTTTGTGCAGCCACAATTGTTGCTTGTGTTGTTTTTACTTTGATGTGCCCTATTTGATCTACTGACATAAACGATAGATCGAAGTCTTGAGTCAGTTCGTTTCTTTCAGCTTCGGGGATGTTCTGCAATCGAGATGTTCCCCTTCTTGGTGGTGCTCCCCTAGTTATGCTCCCTGATCCTCGGGTAGAGCTTAGTTGTGCCCATCTTTGGCTGGATTCGTTAGCTAGACTTTTTATTTTGTCGAGTTTCCTTTGCCTCCTTAGCAAGTCTCCCTTTTTGTGATGAAGCAGGTATTGGTATGCTAGTAAATCTTCGTGTGTGGCATCGGCTATCATTGGCACTGCACCTGAAATTGCTTCCCTTGCTTTTTTCCATGCTTCCGCTGGTAGTCAGAGAGTTCGCCTCTCACCTCCATGTGGTTCTCCTCCTCCTTGGATTTTGTGGTTGTTCGTCAGGTCTCCTTCGTTTCCGTGGTTCCCTTCGTTGTTGTGATTTCCTGCATTGACATCCGATAAAATATCATCAGGATTAAAAATAGGGTTACCATTAGAGTCACGGTGTGTCGAAGGGGCCCCAATGATTACACACACTTGGTGGCGTGTTATGTATGGACTAGTGACGTTGTCATTGGATCCGAAGGAGACACTGTCCGAGGGACCAGTAAAGTCCAGTAGTTTCTGTTCTGGGTAGATTTCAGCCTTTCTAATTCCGAAGTCGATACTTTCTCCACTTTCTTCGGGTTCCATGTTTACCAAGATTGATCTTTGTTGTGTGGTTGACTGGTGGTCTGGCCCAAGGGAGAGATTGTCATAGAGACCATCAAGGTCCCCTAGATCTGCTATGTTTTGATTGTTTTTGTCGACCTTCTCCGCCTGTAGCGTGGCTTTCGTGGATGATCCGACGGATGATGTAGTTATCGCCGTAGGCGCGGATTTTTCGACCGACGGTCCCGATGAGATCGGAGCCAAGAGGTGCCGTTTTTCGAGATCCTCTACTTGAAAGTTGAAACTTCCGATGATGAGATTGGATCTGCCGTTGAAATAGGCGGGTACCGAAACAGGGGTGGGCGGGCGTGGTGCCACTTCCGTTGGATTATTGCTTGATGAAAAGGGGTCCCCGGAATCTATGATTCCAGCGTTCAGGTTTCCCACAGACGGCGCTAATGGACGAGGGGTAACCTCGACAATGCCCATGGTGATGGACTTAGGGTTTTGCGGAAAAGAGAACGCTAGGGATTTTTTCGAATGTCAGGCAAACAAGGGAGTCGAAGTCGCCTGATTACTTTATGAACAACACTATTATAGATTGCTTGGGGTTTTTTGGGTACCTCCTTATGGGATCCTCCCGTCCTATATAAAATAGACCGGGTCTCAAAAGCCGTATATGGACAGGTTACATATGTATGATTACAACACCAACACAATGTTGGTTCATATTTCCTTTCCTAACTAAGGCTTTTATTGGATGCTTCTTGGGCCATCATGTTGAATCTTCATGGACTGTGAGCCTTTATGCCGTCAGGGTATCAAATCATAAGCACTCGAGTAATCATACCCATGTCATCACGCATTGATTCAAATTATTCTAATTAACAATGCAAATCTAGAAGTTCGGGTACCCTGCAAACCCGATGACCAAGCCACAAATTACACACACCCTAGAGGCATACCTAATGTGGCTTCTCGGGGAGGTGATGTTCACTAAGAACCACGTCTCGACCATTAGTGCGCGCTACATCCACTTTGCTAGCAAGATCGCGGAGGTGACATGCTAGAGCGACATCACACAGTGGAGCTGGGGTTTTGCTATCTTAGAGGCTACGTACCGAGGTATGTGATTACTTGCCAGCTAACCAAGGAGAGGTCTGCATTGCTAGGATGCCTGATGTTGCTGCAGCTGTGGTCTTAGGAGAGGTTTCCTATAGGGCGCCCAGAAATTATGCCCAACAAAGCACCTCGGTTACCGGGAGAGGAACCCTATGTCCACAAGCCTGATCTGATGTTTAACATTGAGGGCATTGACCTGCACACCTTCAGTACTCATTGGACCCGGCGCAAGGTTAGTGAAACATTTTGATGCGTCGCACTACTGCTACTACACTACGAAGGCTACTAACAATAGTGTCATTTTGCGGGAGATCAAGTGAATAACCGCTACCCTTCGTTTAGCGAGTAGTTCGACTTGCTTTGAGCGGATACGGTCATTTGGGAACCATACAGTCCACTTGCAATGACCGAGAGATATCTCGATGGGATATCGTATCTATGTACTAGAGATCAAGTGTACTGGCTGACGCGATCGAAGATCATCTTCGATTTTCATGTCGAGGAGATGTCTCAACAAAGGGTCATGCGGCAATTCAGTCTTTGTCAGATGGTAGATCCTCCACGTCCGGAGGTCCTCCTTCCAGATGCCGTGCACGTGTAAGTTAATATGTGCAAATTCGGCTTGTCATACTTCATTTCGTTATGTAATGATGGTCTAACGCACTGAAGTTGCAGGTACACCCGAAAGGGTACTAATAGAAGCGTAACTAAATGGCTTCAACAGGTTCAGAGTTATGTTTTGGAGTGGAATAAAGCAACGGCTGAAGTGTGGCAAGCTGGTCTATTTGATATGGAGCTATTCCACACATACTTACATAGGTACATGACGTTGACACGGCTGCGTCCCATCCATCATGTGCACGACGATGAGATATACCCTAGCCAGTCGATTTTGGAGTCCAGAGAGTCAACGGTGAATACTCTTTTCTTATCCTTGTCCAATGAACTTGTTTCCCGATATAATCCTTACTTATCTGCAATACAAATGTAGGCCGATCTAACATAGGAGCTACAGTCTGACGTGGCTCAGTTTGGACGTTCACTTTCTTCCGCTCCTCTTGTAGCACGTCAGATACAGTCGTAGAGTCAGTCCTTTCTCAGGCGTGTCGATGAGGAGCTACGATCTATCTACGTGACCATCACATGCACCAAAGTTTCGGATGCTGTTCAGCACCGAGCAGCACAGCGCCCCCCGCGTCACTCCATGGAGGTGACTGTCCCGCGTGCCTCCACACAGCAGCGCCCCCCGCGTCACTCCACCGAGCAGCAGGAGCCCCCTCCTCCACTTCGCCATGGGCCTCGTCCACGGCTCTCACAGCAGGCGACGCCGAGACCACCACCTCCAGACTAGGCTAGAGGCTCGGCTTGGCAGCAGGAGATGCCGAGAGCACCACCTCCAGACCAGGCTGGAGGCTCGGCTTGGCAACAGTAGCTGCCATAGCTTACTTTTGACCAGTGGCACCAGCAGACGCACTTTACTTTCGACTAGTGGCACCAGCAGCCGCACGTCCCCTTCATGGGCTATCGTCCACAATCTCGTGCTGAGGGTAAGCATTTTCCTATCTATTTTTGTTGCATGTAGTATACAATCATTGAGTACTTAATATTTTTACATGGGCAGGAGGATATGGAGACGCAAACATGTCTTTATTGAAAGTGCATGTGTGCCCCCATGTATGGTTTTGGTAATTAATAAAAATCTTTATGGACTTATGTTTGCATTGAGTTTTACCTGTAGGATTTGTCCATAGGCAATGCTTGAACCATATGTTGGCTTCAAGGTTGGGAGAAGAAGAAAGTGAAGAAGATTAAGTGTTGACCAAGGTTTCAATAAGTGACCCGTAGATTGGTCAAGTGATATTTGAGCCTATAGCAAGTGTGTCTTGAAGTCTAAAGTTGGAGTGATATCTCTTATGTACCTTCAAGACACCAACATAATGAAGAAAGAAGAAATGATGTGCAAGTTCAAGATGAGCCATCTAGAAGAGATAAGCTCTACCAGAGTGGAGTATGGTTTTCATGGATATGGTAAGATGATATGCCCAAGAGATAAGCTCTACCAGTGTGGAGTATGGGAGAGAAATTTGCAAGTCTTCACCAAGCTAGTGCAATCAAGAAAGGTGCTCCATCTTGAGGTGGACAAGATCCCTATCGTCAAGCTCAAGTGGAATATGCTCAAGGCAAAGGTATGTTCTTGATAGGGTTTCTTTCTTACCAGTCTCATGGTGTTAGTTGAGTAGACCGGTTTATAGGATAGATAGCCATACTATCAAGAGGGGCTCTCGAGTGAGTAACTTGATCATGTCCTTTGGAGAGAGCCCAAACCTTTGTATTCTTGGCATCATCTTTCTTAGTTATTATTTGGATCTTATCCATGTGAGGTTTTTGAGCTTGTGGTAATATTCATAACAAGCTCTAGTTCATCAAAAACGGATTTCATATGCATTCTCTATTACGTTTTCGATATTGGAGGTTTTACCGGTTTGTCTTTTAGAGATTGGTAAAACCTTCCATTATTTTGTGCTTATCCATGAGAGGATTTAGATCTTGTGTTAATCTTCATGACAAGCCCAAGTTCATCGAAAACGGATTTCATATGCATTCTCTATTGCGTTTTCGATGTTGGAGGTTTTTCCGGATTCTCACCAAGAGAGGTATCTCGCATCATAATACATGAAATGTTCTCTCTTGGTGGTATCTAATATTTCCAACAAAATTGGTTTCGGGTCAATCGGAGTCCAGATGCAAATGTTATGATCATTATAGTTTTGTTGTTTCTATCAGTTTTGCGTCAGGCAGGTTTTCAGACTGGAGTCTCCAACGTGCAGAATCAAGTCCCGGCCGGACTGTCCGGCTGATATGCGCCAGAGTGTCCGGCCCAGCCGGACTATCCGGGTGGCTTCTGCTGGACTTTCCACCCCTAGGAAGTGGGCAACCTGCTCGGACATTCTGTATGCCTTCAGACACTACCCGGACACAGTCTGGACACTGGCCGGAAACTTGGCCGGCTCTTTCCAGGGGCCCTATATAAAGGCCCCTTCTTCTACCTTGAGATGTTGCTCGTTCCAGAATTGAAGAACCCTAACCCTAGAGCCACCAAATCAAAAAGAACTCCATCTACAACCATCCAAAGTCCTTGAGCTTTGGAGAATCGAAGGAGGAAGCCTTGATCTACTACTTCACCAAGAGAGATTTCCATTTCCCCCTCATTCACTTGAGGGCCCCTTGTTCTAGTGTTTCATGGGAAACCCTAGCTATTGATTTGGTTCTTACAATCTTGTCTTTGATTGTTGTGACAGCTTGCTTGGATTCGGGAGCCTCTAATTAAGTTGTGGATGTGTGCCTTGAACTTTTTGTAAAGGTGCCGGCTACCACCTCGAAGGTTGCTGATATAGTGGAAGGGTGGATCGATCCCATTGGGGTGAGATTCATTGGAGAATAAGGGAGGCCTTTTGTGGCGCTGGTGGTTTGATACCACCACCTCTCCAAACGAGACGTACTCCATTGTTGGGAGGAACTCGGTAATACATCGTCATCTCTGCGTGCCTCGATTATCTCTATACCCGAGCTCTTACTTATGCACTCTACTTTGTGATAGCCTTCGTGCTTAAAGTCTATATCTTGCTATCACATAGTTGCTTGTCTTGCTTAGCATAAGTTGTTGGTGCACATAGGTGAACCCTAGTTGTTCTAGGTTTTGTGCTTGACAAAGTAAACGCTAGTTTAATTCCGCCTTTGTTGAGTCCCTCTCATAAAAGTTTTAAATCGTCTATTCACCCCCTTCTAGGCGACATCCTTGTCCTTTCACTTAGGTTCTTGGGCGAGTGAAGAGGACGAGGATCAGCGAACACAGCAGGATCCGGTTGACTGGTTCATCCAGTATCAGACTCCACCACCGTTCCCCACACAAGATATACAGACCCAGGGCGTCGGATCAACTCTACCTCCACGTTGAGGGCGCCCCGGAGGTACGGATGTACTACACCTAGACCTGACGAACCTCGCCGTGGCCAGTGATACCTATGTACGTGACATATATCTATGTATGAAACCTATATGTTTTTCTGTGTGCATATATCTTTCTATGTATGTGATGCATTGTCTCCAAAATTAACTGAGAACTACAAAGTAAGGCGGAAATTAAAATACATCATGACACTACAACTGAAATGAAGATACATCACGACACTACAACTGAAATTAATATACATCGGGACAATACAATTGAAATAAAGATACATCGGTACTGAGACATATGTCTACCTTCTGTGAGTCCAGCGCGGGTACTTCCTGGCCTTGTCCTCACGTTCCTCTGCCGCCTGCGCCTCAGAAGCCCTTTCTCTCAATCTCTTCCTTTTTTCCTCACGGGCCTCCTTGCGCACTTGTTCCTGCTGCTCCTCTTCCTCACTTCTCTTCATGTTCAGCTCGCGGTTTCGATCTTGTTCCGCTCTTAATCTTTCAGTTCTTTCTCTCAATCCTTGTTCTCGTTTACGGCAATCCTTTCAGCACGTTCCTCAGCATGAAAGCTCTCCCATGCACGCCGGCTTCTATCTGCAATCTCCTGCACGGCCCAGGCTGGCTGCTCCATGCCAATCCAATGGTACCACTTGCAAAGAGGAGGAGGAGACTGCAAACACATTAATGGATGAATAAAAGAACAAATTCATGTTCACCATGCTATGCTTTGGGAACATACCGTAGGCCTCTCATACGACGAATTTGCTTGCCAAGGCGAGCTTGCGTCGTAGTTGGCACACATGAAGAACTTCATGCCCATACAAGTGGAGAAATCTACCGACTGCTTCACCTTGGCGAGATGGCTGCACCAACAACGCTCTTGTTTCACCCCCTCTGGCAACCTCACATCTTTCATCTTCCTAGACCTATAATCTGGGTCTGAACAAGGCACACTCGCGATGGAATCTACTAAAGTTTGGCGAGAGAAAGAGAAAGAGGAATGCGAGAGAAGAGGAGCAGATGAACTGGTGGAAGATTACATATCGGTGCCCGGATTCATAGAGCCACTTCGTGGAATTGGCGGGAGAAAAACGGTGGGAAGAGGTGGCGGGAGAATAAATGGTGGGAACCGGGTGGCAGGAACGGGTTGAATTGGTCACGTTTAATTTTTATTATGTAAATACAGCACGACGTTGCATGATCAATGCAGCTAATCGGGAGGCTCTCGGGAGCTCAAAAGCCGATTAGACCTGTCGGCATTTCAACAGCCTACACGCAGCCTGCCACCCCTGACCGTGGCTCCGACAGCCCTTTCGGCGGTTGGGCCGCCGACAAGCTCTGGTCGGCATTTGAACCGCCGATGCCGTGCGCGATCGAGCCACGGTGTTTCTCCTCTTCTGATGTTGCTGAATAATTTGTAGCCCCAAAACCTTGATGAGTTGATGTACATGGGGTCTCTCCGATCATGCAGGTTGTGTACCTGTCGTTCGACAACCAGATATCCTACTTCGAGCAGACCAAGAACGCGATGATCGAGAAAATCGGGATGAAGGCTGCCGAGGAGGTGGTCAATGACGCAATCTTCCAAATCGGACTTGGTACAGTTACAAAATTTGTTTTTCTCCAGCTGAATCAGTTGCAATCTAGTATACTGCTTTGCAGGGAGCAACGACTACGTCAACAACTTCCTGCGGCCGTTCATGGCGGACGGCATCGTGTACACCCACGACGAGTTCATCCGCTACCTCATGGACACCATAACCCAGCAGCTCACGGTACGCAAGACATCAGCAAAACAAATTCAGCGTTTATGCTTCAGAATTAACGCAAGCATTGTCGAAATTATTTTGTTGCTGCAGAGGCTGTACCATCTCGGGGCGCGTAAGGTGTGGTTCACGGGGCTCGCCCCGCTCGGCTGCATCCCGTCGCAGCGCGTCCTGTCCGAGACCGGCGAGTCCGTGGAGGACGTGAACGCGTACGCCGTCCGGTTCAACGCGGCGGCCAAGGACCTGCTCGACGGCCTGTACGCCAAGCTCCCCGGCGCGCGCACGTCCCTCGCCGACTGCTACTCCGTCGTCATGGAGCTCATCGAGCACCCCAAGAAATACGGTAACGATCGAGCCGTCCCAAGCTAGAGATTCACCTGTGTGCCATGCATGCCGGACATGACGGGAAGTTTGATTGTGCGTTCGTGAGTTGCAGGGTTCACGACGTCGCACACGTCGGAGTTCGTGTTCTGGGACGCGTACCACACCTCCGACGCGGCCAACCAGGTAATCGCCGCTCACCTCTACGCCGACATGGTCAACGCCAGCGACGTGCAGGAGCAGCCGGGCAACGCCACCGCCGCGCCTCCCGTCGTGCGATCACCGACCCGCCCTTTGCCGCGCGCGCCGTCATCCCGGCCTGCCGTGGGTGGCGGCAACACCACCTCAGCGCCCCGTACCGCGCCGGCATCCCGGCCTGCCGTGGGTGGAGCCGGCAACACCACCGCAGCGCCCCGCCCCGCGCCGGCTGTCTGGCCTCGCGATGTCGTCGGCTCACCCCACGACGCGCCGCCTCCGCGGCCTGGAAGAACAGCCCGATCGAACGACCGTGCATGTGCCACCAATGTCGGCCCATTTCGTTCTCTCCTTCATCTCCACTGTACCAAAAATACCTGTATGTCCTCGGGCACTCGGCGAATTAAGTTAAATTAATCAAGCATAGAGCAGATTGTTTGTGTGCTTCATACTTCATAGTTCCCAACGTCTCCGATTCCGAGCTGTGTTCCCTTTGAAGGTCTTGTACCAGACAGACAGAGGCATCGATAAGCAAATTAGCATCCATCTCCGACTCGGTCTGCGAGACGACGGATTACATAATATAAGCAGGGCCCCAAGTGTTGTTGACATTGAAAAAGGAAATCTGGACGTCCCGACCACAAGCTAGCGCAGGCGCAGCGCACTTTTGCATCTGAATTATCGCGACCATGGATGTGGCCATGACTATCGTGTCCGTATTCGCGAACATCTTGATCGGGGGCACCGGTCTGGTGCTCTTTTTCCTTTTCGTGTTGGAGTGCTGGGGAGACTTAATGGAAGTGCAGGCGGCCGCGGAACGAAGGGCGGCGCAGGAGGCGGCGTACGAACTGGCGCTGCGGAGGATGGACATGCCGGCGCCGGTGGAGCTGACGCCTGTTGCACCGGCGACGATGGCCTCGGCGCCGGTCGTGTCGAAGCTGGGGTACTTCCCGTACTCGGCGGGGGGCAGGAGGGCGTCGGAGACGCTGGTGTGCTCGATCTGCCTGGAGGTGTTCGAGCTCGGGGAGAAGTGCAGCGAGGTGCCGGCGTGCCAGCACTTGTTCCACAAGGATTGCATCGACGTGTGGATGAAGACCAAAACTACCTGCCCGCTGTGTAGAGGTGCCATCGTGGCTGCAGGGTCCGAACAACTATCGGCTGCAGATGACATGGTTTAGCTCTGGAGGTGACCTGTGTGCGTTCAAAGAAACCTACCGGTTTTGCTCCGGTGTCCTCTCCCTCCTTTCAAACTTACAAAACTCAATACAAGAAAAGGGAACACTATCGTTGACCGTATCGTGTGTTGCTATATAGTATAGCAGGGTGAAAGCCGGTTTCAACGAACATGTCATGATCAAAATTACTAGTCAAGTTGTCATAACTCCAAACTCAAAAAAACACACTCTAACATTGGGTAACATTAAAAAACACAACAATAGAAACAACATAAGTTTAAACTTTTAACAGACTAAGATATCGATTATTACAAGAGGAATCACAGACCCAACATTACACCAAACAATGGAAGCAAATTATGTTGTTCTACACAACAAACTTAACATAGGGCCTCAAATCCATAAACATAAGCAATGTCCAACCCATAGATCTCGAGCTGCTACCTGGGAACCTCAAACTATTCGTCAAATTCAAGATAGAAACCACCATCTGTAGGAGCGTTGTCATCTGAAGCAAACACATCAATGTGGCAAGGATGGGTATGAGAATTGTAGTCCGCAAGACTTACATAACCTAGTATCTACATGCTCTGGCTTGAGAGGCTTTATCTGGAGGTATTTTGCGCAAAGAAAACTTTATTTTAAAACAAGTAAGGATAGAGGATTGTCTACTAAGAATCCTTTAAAAGGGGATAAGAGATCGGCAACTCTATCTTATAAATCATATCTTGATAACCACCAATTTCATCATCATCTGAACTCACCAACTGGATCACCCGCTCGATCCATGAGGAAGCAATCCTGAACAGCTTAGTTGCCAAGTTTTATCATTAGGTTATAGTTCTCTATGATCTCCATGTTCATTCCCAAGTCGTCCATAATCGTGGACATGACTTTTTGAAAAGATTTAACCCTGCAGGGGTATACAACTTTACCCACACACGCCGACGGTCTCTTAATGCCACTAGTAAAGCGCACTTCCCTTGTGCGCCAACAGAGGGTGGTCGACCAAAACCTTTCCCTTACTTTCGCCAAATCCATGAGTTATCAAGAAAGGGTTGTCTGTCTACTATAGTCGGACGCACTCTCAGCTCGGTCCCAATATCTATGTCCAAGAATCTAGAGTCTGGCTCCGCAGAGCCCTCCTCCTTGGACACACCATGTATGTGAATCACCATCCAAATGAATGTCAAATAGAACACTCAAACTACAGACTCATGGATCAAACTAGGCAAGTTGCGGTCAGGGGGTTTCCAAGCCCCTATGCGGTTGTACGCTCGATCTTGGTTCTGAAGGAAAGAACTCGGTTCCTAGTGGTGGGGAGTATGAAATTACGAAAACTACATCCCACCGTGGCCTCCCATGCAAGCCTTAGCATGTTTAACTTTCATCACTCATCTCATCTCATCATACTATCATACTAGATTCATTTGCATCTCCGATACATAACCAAATGGATCAGACTCAAGTACTAAGCATGGCTATGCTCAAATCATAACTATATATCTAGCAACAGTTACATGCCAAACCTAGGTATGCTAGGAGTAGTGGGTCAGGTAGTAAAAACTACAAAGGGGGTAAACATGTAACAAATATGTTACTCTAGATATCGGCAAAAGACCACTTGGAATCATATACAACATAGCGAGAATGTAAATACTTTGTCAAACATAGGTTTAGAATGAGAGGCTACCTTTGCCTTGTTGTCCTTTAGTGGAATGATATGGATCTTCAATAGTGTTGACTTCAGGCCCGGGCTCGGATCCTACCGCGCGAAGAGCCAATACCAGAAAGGAAGGAAATAATCAACATATAGAACCATGCAATTCTCAATCAACATGAGTGACGTGTCGGATTAAAGTTATCATAACAACCCTAGAGATATCAACGATTTAAATGAGTTCTGAATGCCCTAGACACGACATTTCATTGATCCCATATGCACTCAAGGGGTTTGATGTTCTCTAAAATAGCTAGGATTTAAGTTGTTCAATAATGCACGATTATATTTTTGAAGTGTCGATCTTATTTTTCTAATATTTTTGATATATTATTGGTATTTTAGGATTTAATATGAACTAGTTATGAATTATGCAAGATTAAACCAATTTCTTGAATTTCTAAAAACTATTAAGCCATTTACGGTGTCAGGCTGATGTCAGCACGACGCCAGCTTACTGATCCGTTGTCTTTTTACGCAGAGGCTAAGCTAGACTCAGCCACTGACTACTAGGCCCAAGGGCCACGTCGGATGCCACCGTGGCAAAACTTGACGAACACTGACTCACGTGACACACGGTGCCACATCGCATCCATGACATGGCCACATCGACTCGATAGCAGTGGGGCTGAGAAAACCGCAGACTTGCCACTAGGAAGCTTGCGGGGATGCACACCTGGGCGCATTTGACACGCAGGATCATGATGAGCACTAAGGCAGCAACGTTGCTATGATTTGTTCACCAGAAGATCAACTGAAGCGAGTGATATGATCAAACGTTGAGCATCAGGAGCTCACTAGGAGTGCGAGACGGGGACAATGACGGAGCTTATCGGACAAGAAAGGGTAGATTGGGTCGATCTGGTCCTCTTCGGCTTGCATGATTTGGGGCAAATGAACAACAAGGATAAGAGGAACATGAGTGCTCGGATTTGCGATGGGAGGTATGGAATGACGACTTCCCGAAGCTCTAGTGAGCTAGGGTTCTAGCAGCGAGGGCGAGAAGGGAGAAAGGGAAATATGGTTCATTTGTCGGTGTGTGGGGTCCTTCTAGATGCACAAATAGATGGTATCTCGAATTACTTCACAGCGATGTCAGACGACGACTCCAGTGACATCGAGCAGCTTCGCTTGGCGTCCTTCTGGTGGGAGGAAGAAGAAAGGAAAAAGAGCATGAAGGGGTACCGGGCCAAGAAGATGGGCCAAGAGGGCCGAGGAAGAAAGGGTGTTGGGCTAAGGCCTCTCTCTCTCTTTCTCATTTTTTCCAGAAAAACACTTTTCCATTTTATTTTCCCCTTTTCTCTAGATTGCAAACCAAATCAAACACTTTTGAATATTTTGAATGAGCAACGATTCCAGAACATTTTGTAAATGTTCTGAACATTTCAAACATTAGGACCCACACTGTTATCCATTTTACCAAAAATCCAAAACATATTAAATTGAGATGGAAAACTAGAGGCATTTAAATAGAGTTAGGGTTTTATTCTCTATTATTTCCAAAATACTAGTGTTTATGCAAGGTAATGATGCATGCCCTTCTCTTAGGTGCAAAGTAATTTTTTCTACAAACATGGTTGTTATAGCTCTACCACCTTACAAGAATCTTTTTTTACAAACTCACCTTACAAGAATGTCATCCCAAGATTCCTAGATTTTAGAAATGAAGGCAGGGTACTTAGATCGAAGACGATCCTCGCGTTCCCGGGTTGCATTGTCCTTAGAGTGATGAGACGACTGAACTTTCAGAAACTTAATGCTCTGACGACAAGTCTTACACTCAATTTCGTCAAGAATACGAACATGATACTCTTGGTAGGTTAGATCCTCTTGAAGGTCAAGAGCCTGATGATCAACACCAATAATAGGGTCTTTGAAGCAACGCTTGAGTTGAGGCACATGTAAGATATCATGTACCTCAGGGAGCTTTGAAGGTAGCTCCAAATTGGTAGGCAAGATTTCCTCGCTTAGTAAGAATGCGAAAGGAACCAACATAGAGAGGAACCAATTTGCCCTTGATATAGAAACAATGTACACTGTTTAGAGGAGTGACCCGGAGATAAGCTTGATCACCAAGTGCATATTCAATCTGTTGATGATGATGATTATGATAGCTCTTCTGACGAGATTGAGCACTTTTCAAACGTTCTCGAATGGTATGAACTTGAGCTTCCGCTTCTTTGATCATATCCATCCCAAAGAATTGTATTTCACCAATTTCTGTCCAATTCAGTCGGGTTCAACATGTTCTTCCATATAAGAATTGGAAAGGTGCCATACCCAAGCTAGATTGCTAACTATTAATGTAGGAGAATTCAGCAAAAGGAACGCATATCTCCTAGTTCTTGCCAAATGATATGACACATGCTCTGAGCATGTTTTTAAGGATTTGATTCACCTTTTCGGTCTAACCACCGGTGTTAGGATGATAAGCTGTGCTGAAGGATAGGCAAGTTCCTGTAGCAGTTTGGAAACTTTCCCAAAACTTTGAAGTGAACAAACTTCCACAGTCAAAGACAATCTTCTTAGGAACACCATGAAGAACGATGATCTGAGATATATAGAGATCAGCCAAGGCACCAACTGAAATGTTTCCCGGAACAGGAAGGAAGTGAGCAACCTTAGACAGATAATCAACAATTACCCATATGGAATCATTTCCCTTTGGAGACCTCAGAAGTCCAGTGATGAAATCCATACCAACTTCATCCCATTTCCACTTAGGGATACTTGACGATTGCAGGAGACATGTGGGTCTTTGATGTTTAGCTTTTATACGATAACAAACTTCACATTCAGCAATGAAACGAGCAATGTCGGGCTTCATACCAGACCACCAGAATCTTTGGCGGAGATCCTGATACATCTTAGTACCTCCTAGATGGATAGAGAAAGGTGACTCATGTGATTCTTTAAGGATTAACTCCTTCAACTTGGCTCTCTTCGGCACTATCATACGGTTACCAAAGTAGAGAACACCTTGATCATCAATAGAGAAACACTTAGCAACTCCTCAATCAATCCTCTCTTTAATCTCAATGATTTCGGTATCTTGTTTCTGATAAAACTTGATTTTATATTCAATAGATGACTTCACTTCAAGATTAGCAAGGAATCGACCGGAAACAATTTGAAGATTAAGTTGAGCTAATTCCTCATGAAGTGAAGGCTGAGCTTGTTGAACCATCAGGTTGTTGCAATAATACTTCTGACTTAGCGCATCAGCAATGACATTGGATTTGCCTGGTTGATACTTAAGACCCAAATCATAATATTTAATGAGTTCCAAAAATCGCCTTTGCCTGATATTTATATCAGGTTGGGTGAAAATATAGTTCAGACTTTGATAATTCGAGTACAACTCACAACAAATACCGATGGGGTAATGTCGCCATTGCTTGAGAGCATGAACACCAACTTTAAGCTCAATATCATGAGTTGGATAATTATTCTCATGTGGTTTCAAATGTCTAAGAGGCATAATCCACCACATGGCCATCGTGCATCAACACACATCCGAGACCTTGATGAGAGGTATCACAGAAGATGACGAAATCTTTGGTGGTATCTGGAAGAACAAGCACTAGAGTACTGGTTGGACAGGTTTTTAAAACCTGGAAGATTTCTTCAGCCTTTTTCAGATCATTCAAACTTCTAATCTTTCTTAAGAAGATTAGTCATTGGCTTGGTAGTCTTACAGTCGTCTACTACTATGGAAGGAGCCTACAACTATTACATTTATTTATTTATTTATTTATTTCATGGGTCATTGGATAAAAGCATTCGGCTTGGAGAAATTTTCAAGGAATCGACGGTAATAACCAACCAATCCAAGGAAACATCGAACATCCTTAACAGACTTAGGGGTTTCCCAATCTAGAATATATTGAACTTTGTCTAGGATAACAAGAACCCCTTCTATAAAAACAAAATGGCCAAGGAAAATGAGTTCTCGCAACCAAAACTCACATTTGGAGAACCTTGCATAGAGATGATGTTCATGGATCTTAGTCAACAAAAAACGCAGAGGTTCAGTGTGCTCTTCTTCGTTCTTGGAATATATCAGAATGTCGTTGATATTGACCACGACAAACTTGTCAAGATACTCCGTAAACATGGAGTTCATGAGTTGCAAAAAAGTGGTTGGAGCATTGGTAAGTCCAAAGAACATGATTGTACACTCATAAAGGCCATAACGAGTGATAAATGTCGTCTTTGGAAAGTCCTCTTTCCTGACTTCGATTTGGTGGTACCCTGACGGCAAGTCCATCTTAGAGAAGAAGGTAACACCACTTACCTGATCAAAAAGATCATTGATTCGAGGAATAGGATATTTGTTCTTGATTGTTGCTACATTGAGTTGGTGATAATCCACAACCAGACACGGTATATTGGTATCCTGCTTCTTAACAAAGATGTGGGGACATTCCCAGGAAGAGCTACTATGTTGAACATAACCTTTGATCTCCAGTTCCTCTATTTGCTTCTTCAACTCCACTAGTTCACGAGGAGGCATACGATAATGTCTGTTACAAAAATGTGCAGTTCTAGCAACCAGCTCTATGATAAACTCCACATTTTGATCAGGTGGTATGTCGGGAAACTATTCGAGAAAGACATCCGGAAAGTCAAAGACTACTAGGACATCTTGGATTTGTGCCGGAGGTAGAACCTCACGGGTATACAACTTAGAATAAGGAATATATGATGCCAAAGTAATCGTCATTGATGTAGTCCAATACTTGACTACAATGCCGGTGAGACTAGTCATGGTGAAAGACCTGGCTGCACAGTCAATGACGGCTTGGTATTACGTCAACCATTCCATGCCTAAGTTGATATTAATATCAGTGGATTTGAGGGAAATGAGAGAGGTAGGGAACTTCTGATACCCTATATCCAATAGGCTAACCAGAGCAGTGCACCAACTAGAACCAGGAGAATGCACTCTTAGAGGGGTATCAAAGGCTACCCCATACAATTGTGCAAAAACTTGAGACAAGAAGGTATGCGATGCTCCAGGATCAAACAAAACTATAGCTAAAATTGATTGATACGAAGCATACCAAGAATGATGCTTGGATGTTCATGCGCTTCCTCAACAAAGACACGAGTCAGACGACCACGTCCAGCAGCTGGGGTATTATCACCTTTCTTTGCAGGGAACTCCCCGAGCAACAGTCGTATGAGGCAATCATAAGAGTAATGTTCAGGCTGACCACAGGCGTAGCAAGTGACACATGTTGGACAATAACTAGTAGTGCCAGAAGACCCTCCTGAATTCCTCAGCGGAGCACTTGGAGTTGGAGGATGGTTGTTAGAACTAGAAGGCTTTGGTGCGAGTACGAGAACAACATTGTAGGGGACAAAAATACGGCACTTCTTATTGCCCAAACCGGTACGTGAAGTACCTTCTTGAGGACGCTTACGAGTATCCTCATACTCCACCTTCCCACTTTCTACTTTCACAGGCTTGCTAATAAGAGCTTGGAGATTGCCGAAGTCTAGCGGACGGATATCACGATGGATTTCAGGATTTAGTCCCTTGCGGAACAAGGCCTGCTTCTTGGCATTCAGCTTGAGAAACTCCTCCCTTTTAAGATCCATAAGACCATCTGAAATACGATAAGCTCAGAAGGCTCCAGTGAACCCTTGCCAGGCAACAACATGTTGGGCGATTGTATCCCATCTGCCATGTAGTGAAAAAGAGCATAAAGTGTCATGGAATTGTTCAATATGAAATACTATAGTCTTACGATCACCATTGAGAGGACATTTGTTACGTTGAAAAATAGATAAATAGATTACAGGTCATTAACCAGAAACCATTCCACTCTTAAGAGACTCACACAAGTGAAGCTGGTTCACCTGTAATCCTGTATCCCATCTGCCACGTAGGCTGAACATGATGGAAGGCTTGATTGTGCGTTCGTGTGTTGCAGGGTTCACTACATCGCACGTCGTGCTACGAGCTTGCGACCTAGACATGTCGGTGGGGGGCATGTGCCTGCCGACGGCGAACGTGTGCAACGATCGGAAGGAGTTCGTATTCTGGGACGCGTACCACACCTTCGACGCGGCCAACCAGGTCATCGCTGCTCACCTCTACGCCGACATGGTCAGCGCCGGCGACGTGCAGCAGGACAACACCACCGCCTCGGCGCGCTTCAGATCGTGCGATCGCCACCCCGCCCCTTACCGCGAGCGCCGGTTCCCCGGCCTGCGGCGCGTGGCGGAAGCAACACCACATCCGCGCTGGTTGCCCGGCCTTCGCATGGCACGGTACCGCGTCTGCGCCTCGCGTCGTCGTCGGATCACCTCACGCGGCGCCGCCTCCCAAGCCTTGAACAACCCATCGAGCCACACTGTACGAGCAATGTGGGTCCATTTTCGTGTTTTCCTTCATCTCCACTGTACCAAACTAACCTGAATGTACTCGGACACTCGGCGAATCGAGTTAAGTTAATCAAGCAGAGAGCAGATTGTTTGTACTAGAACACCATATATGGTGCTCCCTAGATGCTAACGTCTCCAACTCCGAGCTGTGTTCCCGTCAAGGTCTTGTACGGAGTTAGCAATTTAGCATCCATCTCCGACTCGGTCTACGAGACGGCGGGTTACATAATAAGCAGGGCCTCGACTGTTGTTTGTGACATTGAAAAAGAAAGAAAACATCTACGTCCCGACCCAAGCTGACCATCTCCACTAGCTAGCGCAGGGCGCGCGCTTGCATCGGAAGTTCTGAACTATCGCGATGATGGATGTGGCCATGACTATCGTGTCCGTAGTCACGTCCGTCTTCATCGGGGGCTCCGGTCTGGTCCTCTCAGTCATGGTTCTGGTGTTGATCTGCTGCGGAGAGTCAATATTAATGGAAGAGCAGACGGCCGCGGAACGAAGGGCCGCGCAGGAGGCGGCGTACGAACTGGCGCTGCGGAGGATGGACATGCCGGCGCCGGTGGAGCTGATGCCTGTTCCACCGGCGACGACGGCCGCGGCGCCGGTCGTGTCGAAGCTGGGGTACTTCCTGTACTCGGCGGAGGGCAGGAGGGCGTCGGAGACGCTGGTGTGCGCGATCTGCCTAGAGGTGTTCGAGCTCGGGGAGAAGTGCAGCGAGGTGCCGGCGTGCCAGCACTTGTTCCACAGGGACTGCATCGACGTGTGGATGAAGACCAAAACTACCTGCCCGCTGTGTAGAGGTGCCATCGTGGCAGGGTCCGAACAACTATCGGCTGCAGATGACATGGTTTAGCTTTGGAGGAATCTCACAAAGAAGACGTTGCATTTTTTCTATTTGTATGTTGCATGAACGGTTCGGCCGTGTTGCCCTCTCATCTCTCTTTGTCTTTTCTTCGTCACCGAATCAAGCTCGGTTTGCAGTTGTAGTTGCTGAAATACGATTTGCTGGACTTATTTCGTAATCCGCTCTTAGGACAGAAACAAGAGAAACTCATTTGGCAAATGGGAAAAGTAAATACTCCCTCAATCCAGAAATAAGTGACTTCGATTTGTGAACATTCGTGTATCTATACGCGTCTTAATTTATAGATATATGTGAATCTAGACATGAGTATGGCCTCGCCTCTCGCGTCGCCCACGTGCGGGAAACCGAGACGCAGCCCTAGCACACCGCCACCCCACCTCCCCCTCCCCCCTCGCCGCCACCGGCGAGCGCCACCCGGCAAAGTCCTTATGGTGTCGGCGGTGGCGGGACTTCTTCTATCCAGCACCGGAGCTTCTTGACGTAGGGAGCTGCTGGCAGCGGTGCGATCCGAAGGTGACCGTGGGCTCGACCGGCGGCAGCACGTGAGGCGCACGGTCCCCTGGCGGCACAACATCGGGGCTTCCCCTGGCAGTGGCGTAGACAGCGGTCGGCGCCGGGCTCGGGAGGTGGTGTAGCGACTGTGCAGGGTGTCCGGCGGCGGGAAATGGCGACATGGACTATGCGGCGATGACGGTTGACATGGGTATGCCCTACGGGTACCCAGGATTAGCCTATGTGATCCGGCCCAAGAGAAGCCTACTGTGTAAACAGAGCCCATGAAGATTCAGGTGGCCCAATCCCATGGAGACGTGACTCCTTGGAGGACACGACAAAGAATAGGTAGATAATTTAAAGGGTAAAACCCTAATCTGTAATCGACTCGCTTTGCTATCATGAGACCTGACCTCCCCATATAAAGGCTAAGAGAGAGCAACGAGGAGGACATCACAAAACCCTAGTTCATACACCGTCAGATTGCATCTGTGCACCCTGTAAACCATCGGTTCCTTCAATAATCAAGAGCAGACAAGCAGGAGTAGGGTTTCCCTCTGGGGGCCTGAACCTGGGTAAACTTTGTGTCCCCGATTTGCTTGCCTATTAGCCGAATGAATCTTCCAGCACTCCCCTCTTTCTCAAACCTAAGTCCATCAACCCGTGACATGCCGATGGCCTACCACTGGCTCCTCACTAAGGAGTTTAACCGCCAATAGGCGGTAAACGCTAAACTTGAGTCATGCAAGAAGGCAACCGACGAGTCAAGCGCCCGACGGGCGGCACTCTCCTCCATCGGCGGATCCTCCTCAAAGGGCAAAGGCGTCGGAGCTACCAAAAGACACTCTCGGCTAGACCACCCCGACGACAAAGCCCGACAAAAAGCCACCAAAGCCCTTGACTTCTCGTTCATGTCGATGGACTCTCGGGGTCACATGATCCCCTAAACGCCGCAAGCTGCGGTGGTAGTAGCTACTACGTACATGCTAACTAACCAGCCTCTGGCTGGAGATCCACGCTCTGCCATACACTGATTTTCCATCACTAGGCTCAGGCTAGTAGAAGTTGCGCTGGCTAAAGATTCGATGCTAGAACCGAAGAAAGCAAAGGCGCCATTCATGAGGAATTGCTCGCCATCATCCAGCGAGGAAGATCATGACCTGTCGTGGCGACGGCGTAGCCCACAGTGAAAAATCCGCAATTATGACGCCCATGATGAAATTATGCAGTGCAAGGTCGACAAGATGCGCGTCAAACACGGCTACTCAACCAAGTCGGAGGACGAAGAAACACAGCTCTGTGGTGCTAGCTGCCTCAGCCGGGCCATACCGCAAACACTGATGCCAGAGGGCTTTAAGCTTTCTTCGGATAATCCAAAGTTCGACGGCCTCCAGTAGCCGAAGATTTGGCTAGATGACCATGTTCAGTCATTCAAGTTACATGGCAGATGCAACAACACATCCATGCCATGCCTACACCTACACCTACAGCTGAAGGGTGCCGCCAGAGCTTGGCTCAATAACCTTCCTTGCTGTTCAATTCGCAGCTGAGTGTCCTGCATCAATCGAAGAGCTCCGCGCCTACTGTAAAAAACCCAGCGAATCCCTCCACTCCTACATCCAACGATGGTCTATCATCAAGAACTCCACGGAGGACATCTCCGAGGAGCACGCAATCGACGAGTTCAATGGCGGCGTGCGTCATTGAGAGCTCAGGGAGGAGTTCGGCCGCACCAGGCCCAAAACCATCGACCACCTGATGGACATCACGAACCGTTGGGTAGACGACGAAGACGCCATCCACAACAACTGCGCTCGTTCAGACAACAATGATGACCTCTACCACATACGTGATCACCGAGGGAAACGTCGGATGCTCGGCTACGAGGACCACGAAGAGGTCGACATGGTCATAGCCGGCTACGCCGATAAGCGTGACGACAGCAACCGCAACAGCGGATACCACAGCAGTAGCTACCGTGAAAGCGACAAAACAACGCAAGTGTGGCAGCTTCCCGCCCGCGACGATGCACCCAGCGCCATGGAGAGGTTGTTGGGACCTTGCAACGTCCACTTCTACATCGACAACAAGGACGGCAAGAAAAAATCCAGTCACCTCCTCAAGGACTGCCCCGAGTTATAAAAGCTCCAAGAAGCGAACACCAACTGCATTGTGATGCGACAAACCAGGGTTACGGAACCACACTAAGGCCCATAGAATATGGGGCACCACCACCACCTGGAGGACCCCCGCAGCCTACGGTTGTGCCGGCGCTGAACAGCAGGGTAGAACAGTACCCACACCCGCCGGGAAATATGGGCATGATCCAGAAAGGGCGCCCCTCCAACAGGATGCAGAAAACGATCACTCACCAAATCAACTTGGCACTCACCGCTTCACCTGCCACAACTGAGTACCTTAGTGGGTATGAGTCCTACATCACCTTTGATAGAACTGATCACCCGCGTCGGGTCCCTCGCCCAAGCAATTCTGTCCTGGTGCTCGAGGCGCAGATCGGCGGCTTCGAGATGAGCAAAGTCTTCATGGATGGTGGTAGTGGCATCAACCTAATGTTCGCTAGCACCCTGCACGCTATGTGAATCCCCATATCTAGCCTAGAAGCATCTGAGACGACCTCCATGGAATTTTACCAGTAAAAGGAATATACCCCCTAGGCAAAATCTGGTTGGATGTCATATTCGGCACACCTGAAAACATCCGACGTGAGCGCCTTGAGTTCGAGGTGGTCGACTGGCCATCTCAGTACCACGCCATCCTCGGACATGTGGCATTCGCAAGGTTCCTGGTGGTGCCACACTACGCATACCTCTTGATGAAGATGCCAGGACCAAACGGAATCATCACCATTGATACGTTGTAAACGTATCTATAATTTTTGATGTTCTGTGCTTGTTTTATATCTACTTTCTTATGTTTTGTCCAAACTTTGGGGTATTTTTATATATTTTTTTGGAACTAACCTATTAACAAGATGCCACAGTGTCAGTTGCCTGTTTTCTACTGTTTTTGGTTTCAGAAAATCTAGTAAGGAAATATTCTTGAAATTGGACCAGAAAAAAACCAAAGTCAATATTTTACCCGAAGCAACACGGAGTCCGGAGGGGAGACGTAGTGGCACACCAGGGCGGCCAAACCTGGTGGCGGCGCGGCCTGGGGGCTCGCCACCAGGGGGTATGGGACACCTGGTGCTCTACCGACCTTTCCCTTTCGCCTATAAAAGCCTCACGGGACGAAAACCCTAAGTACCCAATCAAAGACCCAATCAGAAATCCACGGAAGAGTCTGTAGCCGCCGCCATCTCCATCCCTAGATCGGGGGGATCCGAAGCTCTTCCCGGTACCCTGCCGGAGGGGAGAGATCACCCTAGAGGACTTCTTCATCACCATGACTGCCTCCGATGTGATGTGTGAGTAGTTCATCCTTGGACTATGGTTCCATGTAGTAGCTAGATGGTTGGTTCTCCTCCTTTGTGCTATCATGTTTAGATCTTGTGAGATCCATTCATGATCAAGATCATCTATTTGTAATCTTACATGTTGTGTTTGTGGGGATCCGATGGATATTGAGATGCTATTTCAGATTGATTATTGATTCTATCATGTCTATGTTATTTGTGATCTTGCATGCTTTCCGTTGTTAGTAACTATCTTGGCCAAGTAGATGCTAGCAACTCCAAGAGGGAGTATTTATGCTCGATAGTGGGTTCATGCCTCTAGTAATCTGGGGAAGTGACAGGAATCTCTAAGGTTGTAGATGTGATGTTGCTACTAGGGAGAAAACTGCAATCCTTTCTCCATGGGACAATCATATTGTTTACTTTACACACTTTGCTTAATGCAATTATTTGTTGCTTGCAACTTAATACTGGAGGGGGTTCGGATGATAACCTAAAGGTGGATTATTAGTCATAGATGCAGTTGGATTATGGTCTATGTATAATGTTGTAATGCCCAATAAAATCTCATAGGAGTCAAGATGATTAGTATATGCATGGTATGCTTTCTCAAATCTATCAATTGCCCCGTTATAATTTGTTCACCCAACATGCTATCTATCTTAAGGAGAATCACCTCTAGTGAACTATGGACCCTGGTCCATTGTTTTACCATTGATATACCATCTACTATTTACTGTTTACTATTTACTGTTTACTTTCTCCAAGCAATTACTATCTTCCACACTATACGTTTAATCCTTTGTTTTCAGCAAAACCGGTGAGATTGACAACCTCACTATAAGTTGGGGCAAAGTTCTGTGGTTATGTTGTGCAGGATCCCAAGTTGGTAGCAACTCCTTAGGGTTGTTTCCTTGCTCCTACTAGTTCGATAACCTTGGTTTCATAACTATGGGAAACTGGCTACTGTGCTCATCATACCTTCCTCTTGGGGTTCCCGACGAGCTTGAGATATCTTGAGCCATCAAGCCTTTTTCTGGCGCCGTTGCTGGGGAGTTAAGGACAGCTTCACAAGGGGAGCCCCTCATAACCAATCACTTTACTTTGTTTTTTTTTGTTTTGCTTAGTTTATTTTTCCTTTGTTTGCTTGTTTCTTTCTATCAAAAACACAAAAAAATTAGTTCCTATTTTAGTTTTTATTTCTGTTGGCTTGCTTTAATCTAAAAAAAACGAATACTCCTGAAAACACTAAGTTGTGTGATTTCACCAGCACAAACAACAATGATTTCATGTGCACACCTATTGCTCCACCTGTTCCTGAAGCTACTTTCTTTGAAATTAAACCTGCTTTGCTCAATCTTGTTATGATAGAACAATTCTCTGGTATTGGTACTAAAGATGCTGCTGCTCACCTTAATAACTTTGTTGAACTTTGTGAGATGCAAAAACATAGGGATATAGATGGATATAATATTAAGCTTAAATTGTTTCCTTTCTCCTTGAGAGGAAAAGCTAAAGAATAGTTGCTATCCTTAACTAGAAATAGTATTGATTCTTGGACTAAATGAAAAGATGCTTTCATTGGAAAATACTATCCTCCTGCTAAGATTATATATATATGAGAAGTGAAATAATGAAATTTAAACAATCTGATAATAAACATGTTGCTCAAGCTTGGGAAAGAATGAAATCTTTGGTAAAAAATTGTCCCACTCATGGACTGACTGCTTGGATGATTATCCAAACCTTTTATGCAGGACTGAATTATTCTTCAAGAAGTCTGTTGGATTCTTCTGCTGGAGGTACCTTTATGACCATTACTTTGGATGCTACAACAAATCTCCTTGATAATATGATGGTTAACTATTCTGAATGGCACACTGAGAGAGCTCCACAAGGTAAGAAGGTAAATTTTGTTGAAGAACCTCCTCCTTGAGTGATAAAATTGATATTATTATGTCTATGCTTGTTAATGGAAAAACTCATATTGATCCAAATCATGTTCCCTTAGCCTCTTTGGTTGCTCAAGAAGAGCAAGTTGATGTGAACTTCATTAGAAATAATAACTTTAGCAACAATGCCTACATGAATAATTTTGGTAATAATAATTATAGGCCATATCCTCCCAATAATGGTAATGCTTATGGAAATTCCTACAACAACAATAGAAGTGCACCCTCTGAACTTGAAGTCATGCTTAAAATTTTATTAGTAAACAAACTACTTTCAATAAGACTATTGAGGAAAAACTTTCTAATGCTAAAACAAATATATCATCTTTGTTTGAAGCACAATGCTCTTTGATTAATAAAATGGCTGCTAAACCTGAAACCATGGAAAATGCCTTTGCTGCTACTAATGCCATACAAGTTAGAATTGATGAAATTGTTAGACTATTAGCTGAATTACATGCTAAGTGGGAAAGAGAAGATGAAATTGCTAGAAATAATAGTATATGTACTATTACCACCACCAATGTTGATGCTAGCAAACCACATGAAGTCCCATTCCTTTTGCAACAATGCCTAAAACCAATGGAACCTTTTCCAATAAAAATGCTGAAATTCTTCAAAACATGGGAAACAATAGCTCTACTACCTTGGATGGTAATTATAATTTTGATATTGATGGTTGCATATTTCTGAAGTAATTATGTTCCTACAAAAGCTTGCTAAAAGTCCTAATGCTAGTGCTATGAATATGGCCTTTACAAAACACATTACTGATGCTCTCATAAAAATTAAAGAAGAAAAATTGAAACATAAAGCTTCTATTCCTATGAAATTAGAAGATGGTTGGGAACCCATCATTAATATGAAAGTTAATGATTTTGATCTAAAAGCTTTATGTAATCTTAGTGCTAGTGTCTCTATTATGCCTAGAAAGATTTATGAAATGCTTGATTTGCCACCATTAGGAGATTGTTATTTAGATGTTCAAGTTGATGATAATGCTAAAAAGAAACTCATGGGGAGTATTAATGATGTTCTTATTATGGTTAAAAATACCTATGTCCCCATTTATTTCTATGTTTTGGATGTTGAATGCAATGCTTCTTGTCCTATTATTTTGGGAAGACCTTTTCGTAGAACTATTGGTGCCATTATTGATATGAAAGAAGGCACCATTAAATATCAATTCCCACTCAAGAAAGGTATAGAACACTTCCCTAAGAGGATAGAAAAGATACATTTTGCCTCTCCTATTAAAACAAAGTTTTCTCTTGATGCTTCTTCATTTGAAAATACTTGAATCTTGCTTCCTGTGCCTAGCTCAAAGGCGTTAAAGAAAAGCACTATTGGGAGATAACCCAAATTTTTATTCAGTAAGTTTTTCTTTTGTTGAGTCTTGGAAGTTATTGCTTCAGTAATAACCTCTCCTTATCCTTTTTGTCTGGTTTTTGTGCCAAGAATAGCCTCTAATGAGAGAGAAGTAAGACTTGGGAAAGTTGTTGTCCTGAAACAGATTTTTGTGCTTCACTGTAAAAAATCGTGAAAAATCCCTGTACCTCGGATTGAGCTGTAATGTTTTGTGCTTCTGCCCCAGGTTGTTATATAACTTTCATTAGTTTAACACTTTTTGATTTGAGCAACAGAAGGTCTTCCAAAAAATCGGTTTTTACCTGCTAGTCTGTTTTGACAGATTTCTGCCATTATTTGCATTTTCCTTTTAATCTCTTTCTCTTTGAGTTCTTGCCAATTACTTGAACTTTTAAAAGTAATTGCTACAGTATCTTGTGTTTTAGTGGAAGTTTTACTTGTGTTGAAACTGAACCCAAAGACTTATTATCTTGAGTACACTAATGTTGCTAATGAAGAAGTTTTGTATGAAGGAAATTTTAAAGTGTAGGGAAGAATAATATGATAAGATGAAGTATGGACAAAAGATCAAGCTTGGGGATGCCACCCATGTCACCACAAGAAATATTCAAGAAGTAAAAGCGTCAAAGCTTGGGGATGCCCAAGGCATCCCCTTCTTCATCAATAAAAATCTCAGGTTTTCTTCCAAACACTTCAGTTTTACTGTTTCATGCACAATTATGTTGTTCTTGGAGCGTATTCATTTTTGTTTTTTGTTTTATTTTGTTTTATTTGCTTAAATAAATTGGTTGTACCCCCTCATTCATACATAGTTTAAGTTGATTTGGATTGGAAAAGAGTAGGAAAGTTCATGCTTATAAGTGGTATAAAAGGAGTTTTGTTTTGATTGTGGCTTAGAATTTATCATGTCATGTTTGATATTGCTTTGAATTTATGCTTAGTGATTATTGCTATAGCATGAGTTATTACAAACAATTGAGATTGCTTAATGTGTCTTGAAAGAATCATGCGTTGTTTTAGCATACAAAAGCATAATATTGTGGTATTCTCCTTTGATGCTTTATTTGGGTTGACTTGGCGCATGCTTACACCATGTTAAGACTATACCAGTCACCATAGCCTCTATGATCATTTAGTTTTTGACTTGTAATATCACTTTAAGCTTTAGTTAATAATGTTTTGTCGCTTTGCATGATTATGGCCATTATTGCTCTTTTAGTTGGCCGCTCCCAGTCTTTTGCTAGCCTCCACATGTACCAAGTATGAGTTCCACTCATGCATCCAACTCCAAATAAAACCAAGTTATTCCAAAGAGTCCACCATACCTACCTATTAGCATTATTGCTATTCCAAGTATATTCATGTTTTTATCTACCTTCCGAATTAAACTTGTTATGTGAAAATTAGTGATTAAAGCTCTCACAAACTTGATGGCACACTTTACTTTCTTGCACTTAATAAACTTGAATCATTGTGTCCATCTATTTTGCGTATATGCTTGCTCTTTATAAGTTGTGGATTAGCAGAACCATGTGACCATGGGGAACGCTTTCAACATTGCACTTTATTCAGTTGATATCATGTTCTTTTTGTTTATGGATCCCGGCATTGTGAAATAAAAAGGGAGATTGTAAGCTCATGGAGTTTGTATATATGTTAGAGAAACTCCTGGGCGGCTAGCCTAAGCCATGCCTAATCATGGTGGAAACTTGTAGCATAACCATAGTGAGAAATCTGTGAAGCATCCTCAATAAAAACCTGTGCAAATAGCAAATAATAAGAGCGCTAAGATGCTCATTGTTTGTTGCCTTGTTATTTTGATATGGGATAGCTCCTATATCATGGGGCAAGGGGTACCCCGTTGGCGGTTCTCTATGATACACATGTACTTACAATGACAAGAACTTACTCGTGACTAAAGTTGAGTAGCATGAGGTTCGGTACTCGTAAGCAAGGGGCATGAGATTTTCAACTTATAACTTGCCAAGCATATCCTTATATTTGTGTCACTTTAACCTTAATCACCTAAAGGTTCTTATGATAGGGGAAATGAGAGCTAAAAGATAATAAGTACTATAATTTTTGGAAGCTCTTTATGAGACTTGAATCCCTGCTTCCTTCTATGAAGGGCCTTTCTTTTACTTTTATGTTGAGTCTCCATCTTCTATCTTTATGCACCAATTGAGAGAGCATAGTGATCATTCTTAGTTTAATGTGCATTGTCCCAAAACTTGTTGATTGATTCATAACTTTGATATTGCTTGTTCTTAAATTATTTGTATCTAGTCACCCTTATGAACTTTGAAGGTGTCATATGCATTTATGTTTTGCTATACCATGAGGGACAAGTTGAATGCCATTCTTATTATGTTTTCTATATGTGAAACAAACAAACGTATTTCAAAGCATTGTTATTCATGAATCTTTTGTCTGTACCTATTCATGTTACAACATAGTTGCTATGTTTTATTGTTAAAACTACATCTTTCATGTCTATGTTAGAGTACTATGATCCCAGCTATCAATGTTTTACAAATACCTTGATCAAGATTGTGATAGTGCATGTCACCTCAAAAATTATTATTTTTAGCACTTACCTACTCGAGGACGAGCAGGATTTAAGCTTGGGGATGCTTGATACGTCGTAAACGTATCTATAATTTTTGATGTTCCATGCTTGTTTTATATCTACTTTCTTATGTTTTGTCCACACTGTGGGGTATTTTTATAGATTTTCTAGAACTAACCTATTAATAAGATGCCATAGTGTCAGTTGCCTATTTTCTGCTGTTTTTGGTTTCAGAAAAGCTAGTAAGGAAATATTCTCGGAATTGGACTGGACAAAAGCCAAAGTCAATATTTTACCCGAAGCAACACGAAGTCCGGAGGGGAGACGAAGTGGCGCACTAGGTCGGCCACACCTGGTGGCGGCACGGCCTGGGGGGGCACGCCACTAGGGGGTGTGGGCCCCCTGGTTCTCCATCGACCTTGCCCTTTCACCTATAAAAGCCTCCCGGGAAAAAACCCTAAGTACCCGATCAAAGACCCAATCAAAAATCCACGAAAGAGTCTGTAGCCGCCGCCATCTCCATCACTAGATCGGGGGGATCCGAAGCTCTTCCTGGCACCCTGCCGGAGGAAAGAGATCACCCTGGAGGCCTTCTTCATCACCATGACTGCCTCTGCTGTGATGCGTGAGTAGTTCATCCTTCGACTATGGGTCCATGTAGTAGCTTGATGGTTGGTTCTCCTCCTTTGTGCTATCATGTTTAGATCTTGTGAGATCTATTCATGATCAAGATCATCTATTTGTAATCTTACATGGTGTGTTTGCGAGGATCCGATGGATATTGAGATGCTATTTCAGATTGATTATTGATTCTATCATGTCTATGTTATTTGTGATCTTGCATGCTTTCTGTTGTTAGTAACTATCTTGGCCAAGTAGATCCTAGCAACTCCAAGAGGGAGTATTTATGCTCGATAGTGGGTTCATGCCTCTAGTAATCTGGGGAAGTGACAGGAATCTCTAAGGTTGTAGATGTGTTGTTTCTACTAGGGAGAAAACAACAATCCTTTGTCTATGGGACAATCGTATTGTTTACTTTACACACTTTCCTTAATGCAATTATCTGTTGCTTGCAACTTAATACCGGAGGGGGTTCAGATGATAACCTGAAGGTGGATTATTAGTCATAGATGCAGTTGGATTACGGTCTATGTATAATGTTGTAATGCCCAATCAAATCTCATAGGAGTCAAGATGATTAGTATATGCATGGTATGCTTTCTCAAATCTGTCAATTGCCCCGCTGTAATTTGTTCACCCAACATGCTATCTATCTTAAGGAGAATCACCTCTAGTGAACTATGGACCCCGATCTAGTCTTTTACCATTGATATACCATCTACTATTTACTGTTTACTTTCTACAAGCAATTACTATCTTCCACATTATACGTTTAATCCTTTGTTTTCAGCAAAACCAGTGAGATTGACAACCTCACTGTAAGTTGGGGCAAAGTTCTGTGGTTGTGTTGTGCAGGATTCCAAGTTGGTAGCAACACCTTGGGGTTGTTTCCTTGCTCCTACTGGTTCGATAACCTTGGTTTCATATCTGAGGGAAACTTGTTGCTGTGCTCATCATACCTTCCTCTTGGGGTTCCCAACGAGCTCGAGATATCTTGAGCCATCAACCGTCCAGCAGAGCTTCACCAGATCTAACAACTGCGATAGGGAATTTAATAGAATCTCCTAGTCCTTCAGCATGCTAGAGGAGCTGGCTAGGCTCAAGGAGTCAACAGACACCAACCTCCCCCTTTGAGCAAGCAGAATGCACCAGAGTAGTCATTTGACTCCATGGTCAATGCCAAGGTGGTTCAGGTTCACCCGACGGACCTGACCAAGACGACCCTCATCGCGCACAACCTGAGCCTTCATAGGAACTCTTGCTCATCGAATTCCTCCGTGAGCGCCTGGTGTCCTGCGAACATGCAAGGAGTTCCCAGAGAATTCGCCGAGCATGCACTCAACATGTTCCCAGATGCAAGACCTATCAAGCAGTTGATGCATCGACTGTCAGAAGAGAGGTCGAAAGAGATCGGCATGGAAGTCAATAGACTCCTCGATGCCAACTTCATCCATGAGATCAAGGAAAGCACTTGGGTAGCTAATCCCGTGCTGGTTCCAAAGAAGGACACGCACATCCTATAGATGTGTGTGGACTTCACCTGCCTCAAAAAACATTGCCCGAAGGACTACTTCCCGTTACCACGGATCAATCAAACCATCGAATCCACCGGGGGATGCGAGTGCCTCTTCTTCCTCGATGCCTATTCGGGCTATCACCAGATCTAGATGAAAGTGGAAGACCAAGAAAAAACAGCCTTCATCACACCATTTGGAGTCTACTTCTACAACACTACGCCTTTCGGGCTAAAGAACGCAGGTGCCACCTACCAATGGTGCATGCGGGCCTGCTTGAAGAATCAGCTTGGCCAAAACATTCAGGTCTATGTTAACGACATAGTAGTCAAGACAAATGAAAAAGCTAAGCTCATCGATGATCTCCGTGAGACCTTAGACAACCTTGACCTCTACAGGATCAAGCTGAATCTAGAGAACTGCACATTTAGTGTACCATCTGGGCAACTACTCGGGTACCTCATCTCCACATAGGGAATCAAAACAAACCCGGAAAATATAAGGGCCATACTAGCCATGAAGAAGCCGAAGAACATCAACATCATCTAGCAACTGGCTGGACGAATCACAACACTCAACTGAAACATCAGCCGAATGGGTGAGAAGGCGTTGACGTTCAACCAACTCCTCCGCAAGACGGACCAATTCGAGTGGACGAGCGAAGCGCAATAAGCATTCGAAGATCTCAAGTGCCTGCTCTCAACCTCGCCCGTCCTGGTGACCCCCAAGGAAAATGAGCCAATGCTGCTATACATAGCCGCCACTCACCAGGTGCAACGTCTGATGTAATACCTCAGCGAGGTGATCACTCCCACCAAGCAGCGGTACCCGCATTACTAGAAGCTGGCCTATGGTGTCTTCATGACTGCATGGCGACTGCGCCACTACTTCCAGGAGCCCCCGATAATCATGGTGAACGATGCCCCGCTAAACCACATCCTCAACAACCTTGATGAAATGGGGCGGGTCGCCCTCTAGGGCATCGAACTGTCTCCACAAGACATCACCTACAAGTGGCGAACGGCGATCAAGTCGCAAGTTCTACCGGACTTCCCCCTCCATTGGATGGAGCTCTAGCTACGAGACACACCGGACATGTCAAGTCTACTGATGATGCATTTCGATGGGTCCAAACGCCAAGAGGGAGCCGGCGCCGGTGTCATCTTGACATCTCCACAGGGCGACAAGATGCGGTACGGAGTATGGATGAAGTTCCATGCATCCAACAATGAAGCAGAGTACCGAGCCCTGCTCCATGGGATGTGGATGGCCAAAGCTTGCGGTTCCAGCCGACTCATCATTTACGGCGACTCTAACCTTGTGGTGCAACAGACAATGAACAAGTACGACACCATCAATGATAACATGATCATTTATCGCGACCTCTACAACGCACTAGAAGGAGACTTCGATAACTACAAACTGTGGCACATCAACCGTGAAAGCAACGAGGAGGCCGACAAGCTCTCCAACATTAGCTCCACATGCGCCCTGGTTCCACCAAGAGTATTCTTGGAGCAAATATGTGAACGCTCCATCAAGCTCAAGCCACCTAAAGGCCCACTAGAAGCAGCCACGCACTCGGGCGCTACGCCACCCGAAGAGGATGAAGCATCCACTGAAGAAGAACAAGACCCTTCACCCGAAGGCCCCATGGAGGTCATGCTCATCAAACCATCCTAGACCCAGCCGTACATCACGTATCTTCTCATCAAGAAGCTGCCGGACAATCCGAATGCCGCACGCCACACCGCCTGGTGCTCCAAGGCCTTCACCATCATCAACGACGAGCTTTACAATCGAAGCATCATTAGTGTCCTTCAACGGTGTGTCAACAACAGAGATGGCAAGAGCTGTTGGAAATATGCCCTAGAGACAAATAGTAGTAAGGACTATTATCATATTTCATATAGTTTATGATTAAGTTTTATATCATGCTATAACTGTATTGAGTGGAAACATCAATACACATGTGATATACAAACAACCAGGGGTTCCCAGTGAAACCCTAGTCACTGGTTCATTGGTCAACAGATGATCATGTTTCCTAATCATGTGGCATTTATGCCAGTTGGAAATGGAGTCAACTCATTCTGAGAATGAGATGATGAACCAATACCCAACCTAAACATCATGACCCGATCATGTCACGAAGTTCAAGTTATGATGATTAGAAAAGGATCCTCGTAGACTATTCCTTAGACCGTGAGGCTATATCAATCACAGTCTCCCGAGAGTGCTTTGATAGCATCAAGCGCCACTTGGTAATACAGTGGTTATAAAAGTGTGTTCAAGTACCCGGAGGAAACCGTTGAGGCAATATATGTCAAGAGCGGGATTTGTCCATCCATGTGACGGGAAGATACTCAAGGGCCCACTCGGAGAAGTTATATCCAATAGTTGCACAGCGTGTGATTTGATCACATGGATATCACTTATCGGAACAAGTCAAGTAGCATTGTTCGGTAACGAGATTGAACACGACATGGTGATATCATTGATCAGATCTCGGGCAATGCAAGTATCAAGAGACAAAGGGAATAAGACACGACTGTCCTGGTTCAAATGATGATAGATCTTCGTGGAACGCATAGGGGTCACATGGCCATCCAGGTCCCTCTGTTAATCATTGGTGCGGGAGTGTCCCAACCATGTCCGGAGTGTTCCTGAACCGTGGGGTATCACGCTTAAGGGCTTGATTATGCTTAGAGAGTGTTTATAGGATCGGTAGAATCGCCAAAGAATAGTGGAGAGAAAACCAGAAGGGATTCGGTAAGTCCGGAGGATGTCCGGAGTGGAGGTGGAAGTGTTCTATAACCATGGAGGTTGAATAATATGTGAATGAATGTTAAATATTGATTTAATCATTTATTCATAATTATTTAATAAAGAGAAAATCAATTTAAAAGGTCAAAGGGCTTAATGGGCCAATTCCCGGAGGGGAGAGGGCCCATTAGGGAAAGGAGAGAGGGAGAAGGGCAAGGGGGTGGCCGGTGATACGTTGCTAACGTATCCATAATTTTTGATGTTCCAACTTTGGAGTACTTTCTATACACTTTCTTGTACTAACCTATTAACAAGTGCCACAGTGCCAGTTGCCTGTTTTCTGCTGTTTTTGGTTCCAGGAAAGTCAGAAAATCAATATTCTCGGAATTGGACCAGACAAAAGCCAAAGTCGATATTTTACTGGAAGACTCACGGAGCCAGAAGACGAGACGGAGAGGGGCCACAGGGTGGCCACACCATATGGTGGCGCGGGCTAGCCCTAGCTACGCCACCAGGTGGTGTGGGCCCCCTGGCCGCCCATCGACCTTGCCAATCCACCTATAAGATGCCTCCCGATGCGAAAACCCTAAATCGTCAATCAGAAATCCACGAAAAGTTCCACAGCGCCGCCGCCACCGAAGGGAATATTCGGGGGACAGAAAGTCTCTGTTCCGGCACCCTACCGGGACGGAGAAGTGCCCCCGGAGCCATCTCCATCAATCTCCGCCACCATCTCCATCACCATTGCTGATTCCCATGATGATGAGGGAGTAGTTCTTCCTCGAGGCTAAGGGTTCTACCGGTAGCTATGTGTTCATATCTCTCTATGCATGATCTTATTGAGATCATGAGCTTGTAATCTATAGATCTACCTTGCTACTCAAGTGCTTTAATAGATCTCTGCTCTCCCCATGTGTGTGAAGTTGACAGTGTGCACACCATGGTGGCACTTAGGCTAGAGATTACAAATACTTGTTATGAGTTATATTTGGAGTTGGATGTCTTTATGAAATTGTGGTGTTTGTTGGAACCATCTAGTGCTCAAGGTGACAGTGTGGGGTTATCTAGATGGGAAAGGCTTACTTTGAGGTGTGCTGTTATAGCCCTACCATGGATTAGAGTGTCCAACCGGAGAGTAGTTAAGAGTAGTATCATAAAGAGAAGATATTTATATGAGAGTGTTCACTAGTGAAAGTATGATCCCTAGGCCTTGTTTCTAAGCATTGAAACACCGTTTGCAACTAGATATGTTACATGTTTGCTTGCTTCCATCTTTATTTCAGTTTGCCTTTAGTCTTTTCCCACGTCAATCACACGCCAACAAGCTACTTTCTGGCACCGTTACCACTTATAATTATCCATACCACTTGTATTTTACTATCTCTTCGCCGATCTAGTGCACCTATACACTTGAGAAGTGTATTGGGTGTGTTGGGGACAAAAGAGACTTCTTGTATCTTGATTGCAGGGTTGCTTGAGAGGGGATGCCTTTGACCACTTCCTTCCTGAGTTCGATAAACCATGGGTAATCCACTTAAGGGAAAACTTGCTGCTGTTCTACAAACCTCTGCACTTGGAGGCCCAACAACTGTCTACAAGAATAGAAGTGCGTAGACATCAAGCTATTTTCTGGCGCTGAGTGCCGGGGAGGTAAGGTAAAAGGTATTCACACCGGAGGATTAAAGAAGAAGAACATCCCACGGCAAACGCCTATTTTCTGGCGCCGTTCTTGGAGGTAAAAGGTACTCACATCCTCCGGTGTGAGTGCTCGAAGTTATTTCCTTTAGATTCTGCAATTTTGTCTTTTTGTTTCTTGTTTTCACTAGTTAGGCTTAATGGAAAACAACAACAAAATTAGAGAGATTTATAGTATTTATCTTGATTTAGGACATGAAGTGTTTGAAGAGAAAATTAAAAAAACCTATGGAACTTTATTTGCATGCTAATAGCAATGTTGTTAGTATGAATTCTTTGGACACCATTATTGCTAATGCTATGGAAAAATCTAAGCTTGGGGAAGCTAGTTTTTATGAAAATGATCTTTTTAGTTCCCCATCTTTGGAAGATAGCTATTCTATTGCTTATGATGAGACCAAACCTCCGATATATGATGATTACAATGATGAGTATGATATTTTCAGTCCACCTACTATTGAGGAGAAAAATAATTATGATTATAATATGCCTCCTATATATTATGATTATGGTGATGAGAATAATAATGATAGCTATTTTATTGAATTTCCTCCCACTATAATTAATAAGAATGACTATGCCTATAGGGAGAGTAATAATTATTTTATGCATGTGGCTCATGATAAGAATGTTTTATGTGATAGTTATAGATGGCTCAATACACGGCGCCCAGAAAAGTGCTTGGTGCGTGGTGTTGATGTAGAGCTCGTTGGGAACCCCAAGAGGAAGGTATGATGAGCACAGCAACAAGTTTCCCTCAGTTATGAAACCAAGGTTTAATCGAACCAGTAGGAGCAAGGAAACACCTCAAAGGTGTTACTAGCTGAGCTTTGGCAGGGCGCACTACCGGTGCTAGTAGCAACGTGGAGACCTGCACAACACAACCACAGAACTTTGTCCCCAACTTGCGATGAGGTTGTCAATCTCACTGTGTTTTGTGGAAAACAAAGGATTAAACGTATCGAATGGAAAGAAGTAAAAGTTTGCAGAAAGTAAACACAAAGCAGTAAAAGATTGTAGATTGTATGTAAAGAAAAAGGACCGGGATCCATAGTTCACTAGAGGTGGCTCTCCTTAGATAGATAACATGCTAGGTGAACAAATTATAGCAGGGCAATTGACAAACACCGAGAAAGCAATACATGCATATACTAATCAACTTGACTCCTCTGAGACTTGATTGGGCATTACAACATAATACATAGACCGCCATCCAACTGCATCTATGACTAATAATCCACCTTCAGGTTATCATCCGAACCCCCTCCAGTATTAAATTGCAAGCAACAGATTATTGCTTTACGAACTGCGTGTAAGGTAAACAATACAATTGTTCTATGAACAAAGGATCGTTGTTTTCTCCCTAGTAGCAACAGCACATCTAGTACCTTAGAGATTTCTGTCACTTCCCAGTTACGGAGGCATGAACCCACTATCGAGTATAAATACTAACTCTTGGAGTTGCTAGCATCTACTTGGCCAAGATAGCTACTAACAATGGAAAGCATGCAAGATCTCAAATAACAAAGACATGATAGAATCAATAATCAATCTGAAATAGCATCTCAATATCCATCGGATCCCCGCAAACACAACATGTATGGATTACAAATAGATGATCTTGATCATGAACGGAGCTCTCAAGATCTAAACATGAAAGCACAAAGGAGGAGAAACCAACCATCTAGCTACTACATGGATCCATAGTCCAGGGATGAACTACTCACGCATCACACCGGAGGCTTGCATGATGATGAAGAAGGCCTCCAGGGTGAATTCCCCTCTCCGGCAGGGTGCCGGGAAGAGCTTTAGATCCCCCCTGATCTAGGGATGGAGATGACGGCGGCTACAGACTCTTTCGTGGATTTTTTGATCGGGTACTTAGGGTTTTCGTCCCGAGGGCAATATATAGGCGGAAGGAGAGGCCGAGGGGGTGCTGGGGTCGGCCAGACCACCCCCTGGCGCGGGCCAGGCCTGGCCGCATGGCCAGGTGGTGTGGCCGGCCCCTGGCCCCTCTCCGTATCGTATTCTGGCACTTGATCCCTTCTGGAAAAATAGGCACTTTGGCTTTTGTCCTGTCCAATTCCGAGAATATTCATTTTCTGACTTTTCTGGAACCAAAAACAACAGAAAATAGGCAGCTGGCACTGTGGCTCTTGTTAATAGGTTAGTCCAAGAAATCATAATAAAAGTACTCCAAAGTTGGAACAAAACACAAGAAAGTGGATAAAACTAAGCATGGAACATCAAAAATTATAGATACATTTGAAATGTATCAACATCCCCAAGCTTAACTCCTGCTCGTCCTCGAGTAGGTAAGTGATAAAAATAAATAATTTTTGAGATGACATGCACCATCAAAGACTTGATCAAAGTATTTGCAAAACATTCAAGGCTGGGATCATAGTACTTCAATCATAACATGAAAGACAAAGTTCTAGCAATAAGCAAAGAAACTAAGATGCAACATGAAAAGACACAAACAAAAGATTCATGAATAACATGCTTTGCAAGACGTTTGTTTGTTTCACATAAAGAAAACATAGCATAAAAGTATTCAGCTTGTCCCTCAATAGAGTAGCAAATATAAATGCATAGGACACCTTCAAAGTTCATAAGAGTGACTAGATACAATAGTTTCAAACAAGCAATAACAAGTTATGCATCAATCAACTAGTCTTGGGACAATGCACATAGAACTAAGAATGGCCACTATGCTCTCAAAGTAGGTGCATAAAGATAGAAGGTGGAGACTCAATATAATGGTGGAAGAAAGGCCTTTTGTAAAAGGAAGTAGGGATTCAAGTCTCATAAAGAGCGTCCAAAAATTATGATACTTATAGCTTTCAGCTCTCATTGCTCCTATCGTAAGCATCTTGAAGTGATTAAGGTTAAAGTGAACAAACTATGGTGTACATGCTTGACGAAGTATAAGTCAGAAATCTCATGTCCCTTGTATACGAGGGCCGCTCCTCATGCTACTCAAGTTTAGTCACCGGTAAGTTCTTGTCATCGTAAGTACATGTGTATCATAGAGAACATGCAGGATACCCCTTGCCCGATGATACGGAAGAATCCACATATCAAAATGACAAGGCAAGCAGACAACGAGCATCTCAGCATTCTTCTTATTTACCATGGGAATATGGTGTTTTTTTCTCTTTTTCCTCTTTTCATAGTATCTCTTTTTTTTCTCTTTTTTTCTCAATAGGACTCTTTTTTATAAGAAGAATGCTTCATAGACAACTCATTATGGTTACGCTGCAGGTTTCCACCATGTCAGCATGGATTAGACCAGCGGCCCAGGCGTTTCTCTAACACATATACATAACTCCATGGACTTACAAGCTCCCCTTTCATTTCACACCGACTACATCCATATACAAAAGAGCATGATATCAACTAGGTACTAGTACCAAGTGAAATGTTGAAAGCCTTCCCCATGAAAGCATGGTTCTGCTAATTCCCAACAAATAAGTGCAAGCATATACAACATAGAAGACACAATGGTTCAAGTTTATTAGAGGCAATAAAGTAAAGTGTGCCATCAAGTTCGTGAGAGCTTTAATCGCTAGTTTTCTCATAACAAGTGGAAGGTAAACAAAAGCATGAATATACTTGGAATAGCATAAGCTAGTAGGTAGGTATAGTGGACTCTTTGGAAAAACTTGGTTTAGGGAGTTGGATGCATGAGTGGAACTCATACTTTGTTGTGGAGGCTAGCAAAAGACTGGGAGCGACAAACTAAGAGAGCAATAATGTCCATAATCATGCAGAGCGACAAAACATCATTGATCAAAGCATAAAGTGATACTACAAGTTGAAAACTAAAGGATCATAAAGGCTATGGTGACTTGTGATAGTCATAACATGGTGTGAGCATGTGCCAAGTCAACCCAAATAAAGCATCAAAGGACAACACCACTATACTATGCTTTAATATGCTAAAACAACGCATGATTCATCCAAGGAACATTAAGCAATCTCAATTGTTTATAACAAGTCATGCTACAGCAAAGAATACTAAGCATAAAGCCAAAACAATATCAAGCATGGCATGACAAAGCATAGCCACAAATAAAGCGAGCTCTTTTTACCACATAAGCATGAACTTTCCTACTCTTTTCCAAACCAAACCAAACTATTTGCAAACCAAAGTGTGAAAGAGGGGGTCCAACCAACTTATTCAGAAAACTAAGAACACCAAGCAAACTAAAAACCAAAACGAAAACAAAAAAGAAGATGCTCCAAGAAAAACACAACTGTGCACGAAACAATAAAAATGAAGCGTTTGGAAGAAACCTGGAATTTTTATTGATAAAGAAGGGGATGCCTTGGGCATCCCCAAGCTTTGACGCTTGTACTTCTTGGATATTTCTTGGGGTGACACGCGTGGCATCCCCAAGATTGAGCTTTAGTCCATCCTTCATCTCGTTACTCATTCCTTCCATACACCTAAATTTTTTCCTTCATACAAAACTTCACACAATCTCATTAGCAACATTAGTGCACTTAAGATAAATAAGTCTCAAGGTTCAGTTCTAACACCAAATAAAATTCCATTAGAACACTAGCTACTGTAGCACTTCCCTTAAAAAGCTCAATTCCCCAAAGGAACTCAAGAAGGAACTAACAAGAAGCAAATGTAGAAAATGGCAGAAATCTGTCAAAACAGACCAGCAGGTAAAGACGAATTTTTTAGAAGACCTTCTGTTGCTCAAATAAAAAAGTGTTGAACTAACGAAAGTTAGATAACAACCTGGGTCAGAAGCACAAAAAATTACAGATCAATCGGACTTATAGAGCTCTCTGAGGATTGTTTACGGAGAAGCACAGAAATCTGTTTCGGGACAGCAACTTTCCCAATCATTACTTCACTCTCATTAGAGGTTACTCTTGACACAAAAAGCAAATAAAAAGGATAAGGAGAGGTTATTACAGAGGTAATAACTTCCAAGACTTAACTAAAACTCTTGGGTTATCTCCCAACAAGTATTTTTCTTCAACGCCTTTAAATTAGGCATAAGAAGCAAAGAAAGAATCAAGTGTTCTCAAATGAAGAAGCAGTAAGATCAATACCAGAAATACTTTCAACAAGGCATGGTATATCATCCAAATAAGTTCTAGAGGATCCTCTCTCAATGCTCTTGGGTTCACTATTCTCATCAAAAGGGTTTGCAGGAACAATCCAATCAAGATTCTTCTCTATGGCATCATGTATTGCTACTAGTTTAAAGGGTATTGGTATCTTAGGTTCCTCCCCATTAGGTTCGGTTTTGTTCATCTTTTCTCGCGTACCAACAACATCTACACATGAGCCTAGCATATTGAAACGTTCAAAGACTTTCCTAGCTTCCTTGGCAACATCATAGAACTCCTTAAACAAAGTTTCTAGAATAAAATCCCTCTTTTCAGGATCCTCAATTTCTTTAAGCTTAAGAAACATTACTTGCATTAAGGGGTTGAGGTTAACAAACCTAGCTTCTAACATGTGAATTCAAGAAGCTACAGCAATCTCATAATTTGGAGCAAGTTCTACAAGGGATCTATCCTCAGTATCTTCATGTTTGCTAACATGATTAAAGAATTCTTCAATAATGTCTTTCCCAATTATAGAACCACTACCAATTGGAAGGTCTTTCAGGGTGAATGTAGGGATCAACATGGTGAGCTAAGGGAGAGGTGACAACTAAGGGAGACTTAATTTTTTGGTGTTTTCAAATAAGAAAGCAAACAAGTAAAACTATTTTTTTTTGGATTTTTGAAGAACAAAACAAGCAAACAAAGCAAAAAAGGAAACTAAGCAAAACAAAAACAACAAAGTAAAGAGATTGGTTATGAGGGACTCCCCTTGTGAAGATGTCCTTGACTCCCCAGCAACGGCGCCAGAAAATCGCTTGATGGCTCAATACACGGCGCCCAGAAAAGTGCTTGGTGCGTGGTGTTGATGTAGAGCTCGTTGGGAACCCCAAGAGGAAGGTATGATGAGCACAGCAGCAAGTTTCACTACGTTATGAAACCAAGGTTTAATCGAACCAGTAGGAGAAAGGAAATACCTCAAAGGTGTTACTAGCTGAGCTTTGGCAGGGCCCACTACCGGTGCTAGTAGCAACGTGGAGACCTGCACAACACAACCACAGAACTTTGTCCCCAACTTGCGATGAGGTTGTCAATCTCACCGTGTTTTGCGAAAAACAAAGGATTAAACATATCGAATGGAAAGAATTAAAAGTTTGTAGAAAGTAAACACAAAGCAGTAAAAGATTGTAGATTGTATGTAAAGAAAAAGGACCGGGATCCATAGTTCACTAGAGGTGGCTCTCCTTAGATAGATAACATGCTGGGTGAACAAATTACAGCGGGGTAATTGACAAACACCGAGAAAGGAATACATGCATATACTAATCATCTTGACTCCTTTGAGACTTGATTGGGCATTACAACATAATACATAGACCGCCATCCAATTGCATCTATGACTAATAATCCACCTTCAGGTTATCATCCGAACGCCTCCAGTATTAAGTTGCAAGCAACAGATTATTGCTCTACGAACTGCGTGTAAGGTAAACAATACAATTGTTCTATGAACAAAGGATCGTTGTTTTCTCCCTAGTAGCAACAGCACATCTAGTACCTTAGAGATTTCTGTCACTTCCCCAGATTACCAGAGGCATGAACCCACTATCGAGCATAAATACTAACTCTTGGAGTTGCTAGCATCTACTTGGCCAAGATAGCTACTAACAACGGAAAGCATGCAAGATCTCAAATAACAAAGACATGATAGAATCAATAATCAATCTGAAATAGCATCTCAATATCCATCGGATCCCCGCAAACACAACATGTATGAATACAAATAGATGATCTTGATCATGAATGGAGCTCACAAGATCTAGACATGAAAGAACAAAGGAGGAGAACCAGCTATCTAGCTACTACATGGATCTGTAGTCCAAGGATGAACTACTCACGCATCAGACCGGAGGCTTGCATGGTGATGAAGAAGGCCTCCAGGGTGAATTCCCCTCTCCGACAGGGTGCCGGGAAGAGCTTCAGATCCCTCCCGATCTAGGGATGGAGATAACGGCAGCTACAGACTCTTTCGTGGATTTTGATGGTGCCAGGGTTTTCATCGAGGGAAATATATAGGCGGAAGGAGAGGCCAAGGGGTGCTGGGGTCGGCGGACCACCCCCAGCGTGGCCAACCTGGCAGCGGCCAGGTGGTGTGGCCAGCCCCTCTCCTCTCCGCCTCAATGCAGCACTTGATCCCTTCCGGAAAAATAGGCACTTTGGCTTTTGTCCCGTCCAATTCCGAGAATATTTACTTCCTGACCTTTCTGGAACCAAAAACAACAGAAAACAAGCAGCTGGCACTGTGGCTCTTGTTAATAGGTTAGCCCAAGAAATCATAATAAAAGTACTCCAAAGTTGGAACAAAACACAAGAAAGTGGATAAAACTAAGTATGGAACATCAAAAATTATAGATACATTTGCAATGTATCAGTTATATTTTTAATTTTGTTCATGATGCTACTGAAAGTTATTATGAGAGAGGGAAACATGGTTTTATGTATTTCAACAATATTAAGTTTCCCCTCTTTATGTTGAAATTTTTGAAGTTGCACTTGTTTTGCTTTCCTATGCTTGTTGCTTTGTGCTTTATGATTTGTTTCTTTGCAAGATTCCTATGCATAGGAAGTGGGTTAGACTTAAATGTGCTTTGAACTTGCTTCTTGATGCTCTCTTTTACTCTCAATTTACATTTCTTATGTGAGCATCTTCTCAAACTATCATGCCTAACTTAAAGGCGTTAAAGAAAAGTACTTATTAGGAGATGACCCAAAAGTTTTAGTTGAGTCTTGGAAGTTATTACTTCAGTAATAACCGCTCCTTATCATTTTTTTGCTTTTTGTGCCAAGAGTAACCTCTATTGAGAGAGAAGTAATGATTGGGAAAGTTGCTGTCCCGAAATAGATTTCTGTGCTTCACCGTAAAAATTCGTGTAAAATCTCTGTACGTCCTTTTGAGGCTTGAATTTGTGTGCTTCTGCCCCAGGTTGTTATCTAACTTTCGTTAGTTCAACACTTTTTGATTTGAGCAACAGAAGGTCTTCGAAAAAATTCGTAATTACCTGCTGGTCTGTTTTGACAGATTTCTGCCATTTTCTGCATTTGCTTCTTGTTGGTTCCTTTTTGAGTTCTTTTGGGGAATTGAGCTTTTTGAGGGAAGTGCTACAGTAGCTAGTGTTTTAATGGAAGTTTTATTGGTGTTAGAACTGAAGCTAAAGACTTATTATCTTGAGTGCACTAATGTTGCTAATTAAGATTGTGTGAAGTTTTGTATGAAGGAAAAATTTCAGGTGTATGGAAGGAATGAGTAATGAGATGAATGATGGACTAAAGCTCAAGATTGGGGATGACATGCGTGTCACCCCAAGAAATATCCAAGAAGTACAAGCGTCAAAGATTCGGGATGCCCAAGGCATCCCCCTTTTCATCAATAAAAATCCCAGGTTTCTTCCAAACACTTCATTTTTATTGTTTCATGCACAATTGTGTTGTTCTTGGAGCGTCTTCTTTTTCGTTTTCGTTTTGGTTTTTCATTTGCTTTGTTTTATTAGTTTGCTGAATAAATTGGTTGGACCCCCTCTTTCATACATTGGTTTTCAAATAGTTTGGTTTGGTTTGGAAAAAGAGTAGGAAAGTTCATGCTTAAGTGTTAAAGAGAGCTTGTTTTTGACTGTGGCCTATGCTTTGTCATGCCACGCTTGATATTGTTTTGGCTTTATGCTTAGTATTCTTTGCTGTATCATGACTTGTTATAAACAATTGAGATTGCTTAATGTGCCTTGGATGAATCATGTGTTGTTTTAGCATATTAAAGCATAGTATTGTGGTATTCTCCTTTTGTGCTTTATTTGGGTTGACTTGGCACATCCTCACACCATGTTATGACTATCTCAAGTCACCATAGCCTTTATGATCCTTTAGTTTTCAACTTGTAGTATCACTTTATGCTTTGATCAATGATGTTTTGTCGCTCTGCATAATTATGGCCATTATTGCTCTCTTAGTTTGTCGCTCCCAGTCTTTTGCTAGCCTCCACAACCAAGTATGAGTTCCAATCATGCATCCAACTCCTTAAACCAAGTTATTCCAAAGAGTCCACCATACCTACCTACTATCATATGCTATTCCAAGTATATTCATGTTTTTGTTTACCTTCCAAATTAAACTTGTTATGAGAAAACTAGTGATTAAAGCTCTCACGAACTTGATGACACACTTTACTTTTTTGCATTTAATAAACTTGAACCATTGGGTCCTTCTTTGTTGAGTATATGCTTGTGCTTTATAAGTTGAAATTAGCATAACCATGTATCATGGGGAACGCTTTCAACATTGCACTTGTACTTTGTACCCCGTTGATATCATGTTCTTTTGCTTATGGATCCGTGATTGTGAAATAAAAGTGGAACTTGTAAGATCATGGAGTTTGTATGTGTGTTAGAGAAACGCCTGGGCTGCTAGCCTAAGCCATGCCTAATCATGGTGGAAACTTGCAGTATCACCATAATGAGCACTCTATGAAGCATCCTCAATAAAAACCTATGAAAATATCAAATAAAAGATCGCTAAGATGCTCATTGTCTGCTTTCCTTGTCATTTTGATTATGGCATAGCTCCTGTATCATGTGCAAGGGGTATCCCGTTGGCGGTTCTTTATGATACACATGTACTTACAATGACAAGAGCTTACTCGTGACTAAAGTTGAGTAGCATGAGGTTCGGTCTTCGTAAGTAAGGGGCATGAGATTTCGGTTTATAACTTGTCAAGCATATCCTCTTAGTTGTGTCACTTTAACCTTAATCACCTTCAAGATGCTTATGATAGGGGCAATGAGAGCTGAAAGCTATAAGTACCATAATTTTTGGAAGCTCTTTATGAAACTTGAATCTCTACTTCCTTATATGAAGGCCTTTCTTTTACTTTTATGTTGAGTCTCCACCTTCTACCTTTATGCACCTACTTTGAGAGCATAGTGGCCATTCTTAGTTCTATGTGCATTGTCCCAAGACTTGTTGATTGATGCATAACTTGATATTGCTTGTTCTTAAACTATTTGTATCTAGTCACTCTTATAAACTTTGAAGGTGTCCTATGCATTTATATTTGCTACTCTATGAGGGACAAGTCGAATACTATTATGCTATTTTTTCTTTATGTGAAACAAACAAACGTCTTGCAAAGCATTGTTATTCATGAATCTTTTGTTTGTGCCTTTTCATGTTGCAACATAGTTGCTATGTCTTATTGTTAGAACTTTGTCTTTCATGTTATGATTGAAGTACTATGATCCCAGCTTCAATGTTTTACAAATACTTTGATCAAGTTTATGGTGGTGCATGTCACCTCAAAAATTATTCTTTCTCTTTATTACTTACCTACTCGAGGATGAGCAGGAGTTAAGCTTGGGGATGTTGATACGTTGCTAACGTATCCATAATTTTTGATGTTCCATGCTTGGTTTTATCTACTTTCTTGTGTTTTGTTCCAACTTTGGAGTACTTTCTATACACTTTCTTGGACTAACCTATTAATAAGTGCCACAATGCCAGTTGCCTGTTTTTTGCTGTTTTTGGTTCCAGGAAAGTCAGAAAATAAATATTCTCGGAATTGGACCGGACAAAAGCCAAAGTCGATATTTTACCGGAAGACTCACGGAGCCAGAAGACGAGACGGAGAGGGGCCACAGGGTGGCCACACCATATGGTGGCGCGGGCTAGCCCTGGTCATGCCACCAGGTGGTGTGGGCCCCCTGGCCGCCCACCGACCTTGCCTCTCTGCCTATAAGATGCCTCCCGATGCAAAAACCCTAAATCGTCAATCAGAAATCCACGAAAAGTTCCATGGCGCAGCCACCGAAGGGGAGATTCGAGACGAAAGTCTCTGTTCCGGCACCCTGCCGGGATGGGGAAGTGCCCCCGCAGCCATCTCCATCGATCTCCACCACCATCTCCATCACCATTGTTGATTCCCATGATGATGAGGGAGTAGTTCTTCCTCGAGGCTAAGGGTTCTACCGGTAGCTATGTGTTCATATCTCTCTATGCATGATCTTATTGAGATCATGAGCTTGTAATCTATAGATCTACCTTGCTACTCAAGTGCTTCAATAGATCTTTGCTCTCCCCATGTGTGTGAAGTTGACAGTGTGCACACCATGGTGGCACTTAGGCTAGAGATTACAAATACTTGTTATGAGTTATATTTGGAGTTGGATGTCTTTATGAAATTGTGGTGTTTGTTGGAACCATCTAGTGCTCAAGGTGACAGTGTGGGGTTATCTAGATGGGAAAGGCTTACTTTGAGGTGTGCTGTTATAGCCCTACCATGGATTAGAGTGTCCAACCGGAGAGTAGTTAAGAGTAGTATCATAAAGAGAAGATATTTATATGAGAGTGTTCACTAGTGAAAGTATGATCCCTAGGCCTTGTTTCTAAGCATTGAAACACCGTTTGCAACTAGATCTGTTACATGTTTGCTTGCTTCCATCTTTATTTCAGTTTGCCTTTAGTCTTTTCCCACGTCAATCACACGCCAGCAAGCTACTTTCTGGCACTGTTACCACTTATAATTATCCATACCACTTGTATTTTACTATCTCTTCGCCGAACTAGTGCACCTATACACCTGACAAGTGTATTGGGTGTGTTGGGGACACAAGAGACTTCTTGTATCTTGATTACAGGGTTGCTTGAGAGGGGATACCTTTGACCACTTCCTCCCTGAGTTCGATAAACCATGGGTAATCCACTTAAGGGAAAACTTGCTGCTGTTCTACAAACCTCTGCACTTGGAGGCCCAACAACTATCTACAAGAATAGAAGTGCGTAGACATCAGCCGGCTGGGCCTTGGCCCCCTTGCGCTAAGCCACTAGGCATCCTCCCCTCCTCTCCTTTAGTCCCACCCCGGGACTTTGAGGGAGGTAGTACCTCCCCTCCCCCTATATATAGTGGGGGTATTTGGCCAGATATATACACCCAATAATCAATAAAGGTCTTCTCACTTTTAGGAGGACCTCCAATTGATATTTTCTCTCTCTCCCTCTCTCTCTCGTGACCGTGGTCCCAAGTTCGGACTGCGCGAATGATAGACATCTTCACCATGGAGCGCCGTCGCGCTGCGGGATTCGGATCCAGGAGCTCTACTTCCACAACTGCTGCTGGATCGGGGAAGCGGGAGTCAGCGTTAGGCATCGGACATGTGTAACTCCCCGTGAGGTGTCGCACTTGAGGCACTCAAGTTGTTGGAGCCATTGGAGCGCAAGGACTTCATCACGACCTTGAGGTCGGCTTCGGCTCGTCTACATCAACCACGCTCTCCTGAGCATTGACAACGCTTTTCGGTCTTCAAGGGTAAGTTCACGAAAAGCCCCTCCCGTTACTGTATTACTAATAGATACGTCCTGGCAGCATCAGGGGTTCAGGGGCGTAGGGTAAACTTTTATTGTTTTCATGCGCAGAACCCCTACAGTGGTATCAGAGCTAGATCTATGCATAGTATTATTAGTACGGGTAGAACACACGAGATGTAGCATGTGGGCGTTGATCTTTTAGTTGTTACCCTCCCACGTGTACTTGTGTATACCGCAGTAATGCTTGATGAAGCGTCCCCCAACCGACTTTACGCGTTCATTCGCAAGACTGGTCCACGCTTGACATACGGCTTGTACCGTATAAAGTGGCTTAGGGGGTGTCTGTCTCTCTCGCATTAGTTGGTATACCATTTGCAACGGAGGGCCCCTAAAGGGGTGTAGTAGAGAGAACTACTTGATCAGCATTGTGCTGAAAGTTCGTAGGTAAGAACGGTTCTTGTGCGAAAGCCCATTCAGCCACGTAAAACATGCAAAGATAAAGTAGAGGCATCTAACTTTGTTTTGCAGGGGGGCGTTGCTTTGTGATATGGTTGTGGCAAAGGTAAAGTGATTACCTTATGTTATGTAGTAGTAGATAGTCACGAAGGTGACGGACTACCACACCGAAAAGACACCGGTACCCTGGTGTCTACGGCGCCAGAACCCTGGCGCCGGAATCCGGTGACGATGGATGGAGATCACGACGTGAAGGACCATATCACATCGCATTTACATTCAATGTTATTGTTTGTATATCTTATTGTGTGCTAGTATTAGATACTCGACGGTAGCCTAATAAGATGATCCCTGTTAAAATTACCAACGATTGTGTTCCCCCTTAGTGTGCACCACCAAGAAAGTTCTTCGGTATGAGGCGATCCATGGTATAGTCATGGGTGTCAGACATATCTACGTTCACATATAGTGGGTGTAAGCCATGTTGCACAGCGAATACACTAAGGTTGAGTTGGTGAGCCTAGCACGCCATAGAAGCGTGGCCTTGGAACACGGATGGTCGAAATATCGAGCACGAGTCGCATGAATGATGTGACCGACATTTAGCGTCCACCCTTGAACCCACATTGATGGTCATGCCGATCGAGGGATATGTGGCTGATAGGGGTCGTGTTATCACTAGGAACCCTTATGGGGATAGGTGTTTCTGAGTGGAGTTATTATTAACTCATTTAATTATAAACTTAGTCTAAATTCCTTTTGCAATTACAAATGTAGAGATGGCTCACCGTGAAACTTACTTTGTCATTGAGGAATGGGTAAAGGGTGAGAAACTTAGACTTGATGGATCCAACTTCCCTAGTTGGCTTGTGCGCCTGAATGATCTCCTTACAAGGAATCATGTGGTAGAATACATACGCCGCACAATGGATTTAACTGAGCCAGACCACTATGATACCCCACAAGAGTTGGCAGACCGCTACTATCGTCAAGAGATGTCCACCTACATTCAGATAATAATGTGTTACAGGATCGTGGATGAACACCACCCACTCATGGGTGATCTTGATCCATATTCGATGGTGGATCAGCTGAGAGCAGAGTTCATAAGCCATGTGCGCATGTGGAAGCACGAGCTGCTTGGAGAGTTCCTTTCCATACAGATGGAGGAGCACACATGTCTGAAGGGTCACTTGGAGCGCATGCTTGATGCACATATGAGAATGGTTCCTTCGTGGATTACTGGATGGATGATCTGTTTGCGATAGGCGTACTGCTTCGATCGTTACCTCCCAGCTATGAAGGACATGTCCGGAGTAGCATCATGAGTGGTGATACAGAAACATTGGATTTCCAAGAGTTCATATTATGTTTCAGGAACGTAAAGGTTGAACCAATCATCGGAGAGGTCATCGATGACAAAGGTATATATTTGATATACAATTTTATAAATGTTATAATCTTGCAAACACATTTGCAGTGTTAAGTATATTTGATACTTGTTCTGTTTTGCTGAAAACAGGTCCTTCTGCATGAGAGGTGCTTGCTGGAGAGGAGGTGACATTGCATGTTGATGGCGAGCATGATGATGAAGGCCGACGACACTCTCCCTCGACATGTATCACTTAGTTTATGTTTTGGATAGTTATTGTAATGAAAAGATTGTAAACTTCTTTAGTGTGTCTCAGACTTTGTGAGACGGTTATTCATATCAGTTTGTAACAAACAGTTGTTCTACTTTTATGAATGATTTCTATATGTGTTCATATCTTGTTTGATTATATGTGAATTATCCTTGTTGATTGAAACTAATTGATAATACATGAACATTTGTAAAATATTGAAATGCCTTAAAATACCCAACTTAAATGATATTTCATTAATGAATGAAACCATTGTTTAAATTCAAAGTTATGTTGATAATATGTGAAAGACATTTGATTTCTTGTCACATATAAATCAAGCCTAAGTTCGGCAAAATAACTTGAACATCGCGTATTACTTGAATACAAAGTGTTTAATTAATTGTTGAAAGTAAATACATATTCGATGTATTATGTTTTAACGAAAATGGTAATTATCATATGATTGTTTAAATGTGTAAAGAAGTTTACCAAAGTAAACATGAATATGAAACTATTTGATTTGATCAAAGTGTTTCATCAATAAAAGGGTATAAATATAAAAGAGAATCTAATTACTATGATTTGATCAATAATAATGAAATTCAACTTTATAAAGAATGGCATAAAAGTAATTGTGAAATGCAAAGCGTTTTGAAACGTCAAAATGCAAAGCATCACAATGTGATATTAGATATCAAAGTGGGTAAATAGATGGCACCAAATAAATCGTTGTAGTGTAGATGTAGAGACCATTAGATAAGAAATAGTTAGCACTCAATTGGAATATATAGTGAACCATTTGAATTCATGAAAGCGGCTCCATATCTAGTATGGATCCTCATAAAAGTTTTGGGGTTATTCGATATAACCAAAACAATAGGGAATAAGTCCTTGTAGAGTATTCATTGGAAACTTTGAATAGGAAATCCATAGCTGAAACCAAAAGAGAAGCAAAACTTGTATTGCTTGAATTTTGGTGCATTCTTGAGAAAGTTTGCATTTAGTGTTATTTCTCAATTATGAAGCAAATGGAAGATAGTGTGAACACGATGAGGATTCAAATCCCTGCATCAGAGTATTGAGAAGCGCAACGGAAAATGTTCCTAGACGATTCTCTTCACAAAGGAAAGAATCAATGATAATGATCATTGTGTTTTCCCCCACTGGTGTTTGCACTACATGAAGTAGGATTCAAAATGTAATCCATATCTAGTATGGAGACATTTGTGAATCATTTGTCATGATTCTTGGAATATGACATACCTACGAACTACCAAGGAAATAATGGTAAACTATAGAATTATGAGAAATCTTAGAAGCAAAATTCCCTTGAGATTAGAAAGCAATTCGTTGCTGAATTTCACAAGTAAAAGGGATTACTTGGATTTTCCCAAAATGACTGCAAAGCCATAGTGGAAAAGGGGTGAATGACAAAAGCACAATTTTTCAAGTATTGGATGAATTCAAATGAATTTGATTCAAGTGTGATGAATGTCTAGTGGATTTAAAACTAGTAAAAGTACTAGTATTTCAAAGTAAATCTCCAAGTTTGATATTTGATCAAAGGATTTTGAAGTTGTTCAAAATAGTGAGTAGATATGCAATTTGCATGAAATTGAGTGGGAGCTATGAAAGTCTTCCTAAAACAATATGTGATTGACATATTTTTGAGTGGGAGCAATATAAGTCTCAAATTCAAATATGTAGGAACATAGTTTGAGTAAGAGTAGTGACTCATACCCAAATATGTTAGAAACATATTTGAGTGGGAGATTATAGGAGTGGTTCTTAAGTATGTTAAGAATAAAAGCATAACTACCAATAAATAATGATTTATGAGGTGTAGAAGTTGATAATAATTGTATTATAATATTATGTAGTATTCCTTAAGGGATTCTGAAAAGGGTTTCAGAATAGAAGTTAGTTAAGGAACTAGTCCTTAATAACTCAAGTTGGGAATAGCATTAAGTTTAACATCAATGGTTGAAAGAAAGAAAAGGATGATTATCATCCACTATGTTGAGACATAGGTTCTATCTTAGAAAACCATGATGATAACTTAACATAATATGAGATCCAATAAGAAACGTTTAAAAGTGATTAAGTTTGAATCACAAAACGTTGAGCTAAGTTTGTCTGCAGTGTCTAATAGAGAACTGTAGACATATTTTCCAAATCCATGAAGGATGACATATCTCAAAACATAAAGGGTTATGTTATAAGGGAATATGTTGGAAACTCCTATAAATACCGAATAAAGTCAAGTAGGAAGCGAGGTGAACAAAAACATCGAAAGTTGCACAGAGTGCACTAGTGTTTTGATGAATACATTTATAATAATAGATAAGGGTACCATCTAAAGTGTTGTACAACACTATGGAGGGGCTAGTTCGCTTTTAACATAGAATGATGTGTCCCAGGGCACAGTGTCCATGAGAAATCCCTCGTGGTTGATCTAAAGTCACTATAGGCTCCTGAAATCAGGCCTCGTTCTGCTGCCATAGCGACGATGCATACACGCGGATGTTATCATGTGATGATAAAGTATTAATGTCAATCAAGGTGACATTGGTAAGTTGCAAAGGATTTGGGACTGTAAAGTACAGACCCAAGACTCAACCTTTTCCCTGAGCAAGCATGTTCAGGTTACCGGATATATGGTGCCAAGAACAAATGCAACTAGTGTATTTGTACTCTAGTGCAAGTGGGAGACTGTTGGAAATATGCCCTAGAGACAAATAGTAGTAAGGACTATTATCATATTTCATATAGTTTATGATTAAGTTTTATATCATGCTATAACTATATTGAGTGGAAACATCAATACACGTGTGATATACAAACAACCAGGGGTTCCCAGTGAAACTCTAGTCACTGGTTCATTGGTCAACAGATGGTCATGTTTCCTGATCATGTGGCATTTATGCCAGTTGGAAATGGAGTCAACTCATCCTAAGAATGAGATGATGAACCAATACCCAACCTAAACATCATGACCCGATCATGTCATGAAGTTCAAGTTACGATGATTAGAAAAGGATCCTCGTAGACTATTCCTTAGGCCGTGAGGCTATATCAATCACTGTCTCCCGAGAGTACTTTAATAGCATCAAGCGCCACTTGGTAATACAGTGGTTATAAAGGTGTGTTCAGGTACCCGGAGGAAACCGTTGAGGCAATATATGTCAAGAGCGGGATTTGTCCGTCCATGTGACGGGAAGATACTCAAGGGCCCACTCAAAGAAGTTATATCCAATAGTTGCGCAGCGTGTGATTTGATCACATGGATATCACTTGTCGGAACGAGTCAAGTAGCATTGTTCGGTAATGAGATTGAACATGACATGGTGATGTCATTGATCAGATCTCGGGCAATGCAAGTATCGAGAGACAAAGGGAAAAATACATAACTGTCCTGGTTGAAACGACGAAAGATCTTCGTGGAACGCATAGGGGTCACATGGCCATCCAGGTCCCCCTGTTGATCATTGGTGCGGGAGTGTCCCGACCATGTCTGGAGTGTGCCCGCACCATGAGGTATCACGCTTAAGGGCTTGATGATGCTTAGAGAGTGTTTATAGGATCGGTAGAATCGCCAAAGAATACTGGAGAGAAAACTGGAAGGGTTTCGATAAGTACAGAGGATGTCCGGAGTGGAGGTGGAAGTGTTCCATAACCATGGAGGTTGAATAATATGTGAATGAATGTTAAATATTGATTTAATCATTTATTCATGATTATTTAATAAAGAGAAAATCAATTTAAAAGGTCAAAGGGCTTAATGGGCCAATTCCCGGAGGGGAGAGGGCCCATTAGGGAAAGGAGAGAGGGAGAAGGGGCAAGGGGTGGCTGGTTGGGCCTTTCCCCCTGCGCGGGCCCACTAGGGCTGGCCGGCAGCCTCCTCTCCCCCTCCTCTCCTTTAGTCCCACCCCGGGACTTTGAGGGAGGTAGTACCTCCCCTCCCCCTATATATAGTGGGGGTATTTGGCCAGATATATACACCCAATAATCAATAAAGGTCTTCTCACTTTTGGGAGGACCTCCAATTGATATTTTCTCTCTCTCCATCTCTCTCGTGACCGTGGTCCCAAGTTCGGACTGCGCGAATGAGAGAGATCTTCACCGCGGAGCACCGTCGCGCTGGTGGATTCGGATCCAGGAGCTCTACTTCCGCAACTGCTGCTGGATCGGGGAAGCGGGAGTCATCGTCAGGCACCGGACATGTGTAACTCCCCGCGAGGTGTCGCACTTGAGGCACTCAAGTTGTTGGAGCCATTGGAGCGCAAGGACTTCATCGCGACCTTGAGGTCGGATTGGGCTCGTCTACATCAACCACGCTCTCCTGAGCGTTGACAACGCTTTTCGGTCTTCAAGGGTAAGTTCACGAAAAGCCCCTTCCGTTACTGTATTACTAATAGATAGGTCCTGGCAGCATCAGGGGTTCAGGGGCGTAGGGTAAAATTTTATTGTTTTCATGCGCGGAACCCCTACAAGAGCATCCTCCTCAATATCCACGAAGGCACCTGCGGACATCAGGTCGGCAGACGCACCCTCGTCGCCAAGACGTTACGGGCTGGTTTCTACTAGCAAACCGTGATGTACGACACCAAGAGCATCGTCGAGAGGTGCAACACCTGTTAGAGATTCGTGGATAAGCCGCACGCACTAGGCGTGGAGTTTCAGCCAATACCCTTGGCATGGCCCTTCATGCAATGGGGACTTGACATGGTTGGCAAGCTGCAGAAGTTGTCACCTAGAGGATACGTCTTCCTCCTCCTCGCATTTGATAAATTCACCAAGTGGATAGAGGCTACGCCCATCACCAACAAGACCGGCACCACTACCATCAAGTTCTTCGAGTCCATCGTCTTCAGATTCAGGGTGTCACACAACATCATCACCGACAACGGGACAAACTTCACCTCGAAGGAATTTTAGGACTTCTGCGACAATCTAGGCATCAACATCATCTATGCTTCTATGACACACCCCCATACCAACGGTCAAGTCGAAAAGGCCAATGGCCTAGTCTGCAACGGCATCAAGAAGCGCCTCCTTCGGCCTCTCGAATGAGTGGCTGGAGCATGGGAAGACGAGCTGCCCTCCGTGCTATGGAGCCTACGCACAACCCCAAACAGCATCATCGACTACACATCTTTTTTATGGTGCATGGCACTAAGGCGGTACAACCAGCCGATGTACGCTACAAGGCCCCATGGGTAGTTGCCTACAGCGAAGAAGAATCTACGGCCGCACTTGAGGACTCCGTCAACCTCTTAGACGAGACGTGTGAAATCGCTGCCGCACGGTCAACGGTGTATCAGCAGAGCCGCCGCAACTACCACAGCTGATGGCTACGCCCAAGGGCCTTCGGCGAAGGAGACCTCGTCCTGCGACTGAAGCAAAAGGGACACCTTAAGCTCGAATGTCCATGGGAAGGACCTTACGTGGTCACCGAGGTGACCCCAGGTGGCACCTATTGCCTCAAGGATGTAGAAACTGGAGTCACACACTCCAACCCGTGGAACATCACGTAGCTATGACACTTCTACCCTTAGATGTTCTTCCTTTCAATAAGGCTACTCGGCTAGGCTACTTAGCCAAACAATGTACCTCCTGCTATTCTTCAAATAAATAAAACTAAGTTCCTCAACCATGAGCCTTGTCATGTTTTACTTTATACATACTGCACTCGGGGGATGCGCCTCCCTGACGACCTCGTCATAAATATAAGCAACTCAGCATCGTGATGGCCCGAGTAGCTGACTGTGCTTACAATCGAACCCTTGAAAACTCCAACCTAGTTGCAGCCCAATTGATAGGTTGGCAAGATGCTGAGATTTATAGGCGTCAGGCTAACGAAATAGCATCGCATGATCACACTCGAACACGTACAAACTAACAAGTCTATGTAAATTACAAGGGCCACAACACCCAATCGAAACTATACACGCTTTACATCACTTGTATGTCCTATGCATGCTAAAACTACGCTACTGTCACTGAAGTAAGATGTCTATGTGCTCGTCAAACAACTGGATAATGTCCTCCACAGGCTAGGCAACCGCCTAGTAGTGTGGCCGCATATTCCACGCCATACCATACGGAGGGGCCGGTGGTCCTTCAGTGATAACCTCTAGGTCCACATTTGGATGATGCATACGCACAAAATCTAAAGCAGCCTTTGCTCCCAAAACAAGTTGCTAGTGCACGCATTTGCATACAACACCTACATCGTGAAACTTCTGCAACAATGCCAACAGGCTTGATGGGGCTTTGTCCAGGGGAACATCGCCCTGAAAATATGCTTGAAGGAGGATTGTGCCTTCTTCAAATCGTACAACACCTGAGTAATGCAATCTTGCAGCGTCGCCAGCACGGTCGCTCAATCCCGATCAGTCAAGAAGAACCCGCCAGCCTCTAGTTCCGCCTGAGTAAGGAAATTTAGTCGATGTTGATGCTCTCTTTCTCTTCCTGTGGAATAGGATTCACAACTACATATACAAGACCAAGACATGTCAGTCGACATCATCACAAGCCAAGAAGAACACAAATCAGTCGAAGAAAGATCACATCGCAGATGTTCACTGATCTAGGTGACCTCGCCAAGAAGATACTTCTCCCGCTCAGCAGCCTTCTCTGCTTTTGACTTCCACACATTAGCATTGCCACAGATAATCAACAGATTTTTCTCCAAATTCTTCAGACGGTCATGCAACAGGGGGAGCTACGACAGTTCGTCCACCCTCGAGCGTGGAGGAGCTAAAGCAGCAGAGGGTGATGCCACGTCATGTGTGCCACTCGCGGGATCCTAGGCAAGCAAACAATCAAAGGATAATCACTTTTGTTCGAGAGGCAACAAGTCGAAGTAGCACGAGAAACGGCAAGCAACCAATATATACACAGTTACTTCAAAGGACTAAGACATGTTCTGATGGTTCAAGCTCACAAAAGCATGCCAAGAAACTATGAAGTCCTAGCAGCACTATACAACAAAAGCACTAGAAATGGCGCGGCACGGCCTATGCGGAAGCATCCGAAGGCTTCGCGGAACCTGTAGCAGCCTCCGACGTCGTGGCTTTTGCCATGGCCAACCGTTTCTGCTCCGCAGAGTACTTCTCAAGCATCTCGATGAGTCACAGGCCATACTTCCTATAGTGCGAGGCAAAGGAAGCAAAGGCTACCTCTTCGCCTTCTGCTATCATTGGCATCTTGGAGGTAATCTCGCTAATGTCCAGCCCAGCACCGCAAGCATGTGCCATCACCAGTCCAAGGGAGGCAGCTGCTGCTTTCTGCGTCTGCTTGTACTCCGCAGGCATGCCCTCAGCAAAGGCCTCAGCAAGACCTCTGACATTTTCAATGGCCTTGTCTTTCAGAAACATCTCCTCGCAGAGACAACCAAGCACGAATTTAGCCTTCTGAAGCGCATCGTTGGCGGAGACACTATGGTCCTTGACTGCAGCTACAACGCAAGCTAAGAGGTCATCGCATATTATTTCTTGACGGTCAAAATCAAGACCGGATGCATCAGCAAAGACAAAGCAATCAAAACTCAAGAGGAAAGGAGCCAAAGGAAGATGATCAAGAAGAGTAACTCACACAAGAAAACTTACCGGAGAGAACCTAGGAAGTTGTCTTGAGCTGGTCCGTCGGACCCTTCTCCCTCTCCGTAGTGGTCATCACCAAGTCCTCCTCATGCTGTTTTGACTGTGTCTTGTAGTGCTCGAGGGATTCAACTGCATCCTTCCTCTTGGTCTCCGCCATGCTAAGTTACTTTTTGAGAGACTCAAGCTGACGAATAACTTGATTATTATACGCTAGCGCAAGAAAAACTGCATCAATTAGAAGTTAACCCCATATTCGGATGAATCCCGCAACAGGACAAAGGAGTTTACCTTGGAGTTATCGGAAGTTAGCATCCAGCCGCATGTGTTATTGCCCCAGGAGAACCATGTCCCGTAGGAAGGGTTGGAGTAGCACTTCAGATCAGACCAACAAAGGGACTCGGGGGCAGCCTCGAATGAACAAAACACACTTACATGATCACCCGAAGACTCCAAAGGTTCCTGTCTAGTCGTCTAGGCGAGCACCCTACGGTGCCCCAACTTGGAGGAGCTTGAGGAGGTATCACCGGAGGTGTCCACCATCTTTGGGGAAGGCTTGGCCATCTCCACGCCTTTGCCTTTGGAGTCCACAACTCCATCTTCCACGTCCTTGCCTCTTTTGTACGGTGATGACCCCATGTCACTTCAACAGTACAAAGAACATCTATCTAAGAATATCAATGAGCTATGTACTCTAAAAATTGCAAGATTGCAGAGGCTCACCCGTCGAATTTGTCAAGGTCAAAAAATTCCTCCCGTTTCTACTTCTTCAACTGAGGTTCGGGAGGCATGGTACAAAGGGGTACCGCAGGAAACAGATCAGCAGCACCTGCTCTAGGAGCAGGATCATTCGGCATCTCCGATGTGGAGGCATCCCAATCTTTTCTCCACCCCCGCTTGCGAGCCTCGTCCTCACTGGACTCGGGGGCTCCATGTGACTCTGTAGCGGGAACGGTGATACGTCCATTTTGCATCACTATTCTATGTCATAATTCACTGTTATTCATTGATATATTTCGTATTGAGAGGTGATACTTATGTTATTTCATATGTTTTTGCATGGTAGATGACTTTTGGAGCATGGACCGCTATAGTCAGGATTCTGATGGAAAAGGTGTTGTTTGGAGGCAAAATTCGCGAAGATCAGAAAATCCGAGAAAATATACGGAAAATCCTATTTTTCCAGAAGACGAAGGAAGCCAGAAGGGAGCCGGAGATGGGCCATAGGGGGCTCACACCACCCCCGGCGCGGGCCAGCCTAGGCCGCGCCACTAGGTGGTGTGGCCGCCCTGGTCCACCCCTGGCACTCCCCTCTGGCGTATATTATCCTCCCGAAACCCTAAGACTCGGGGAGCAACCACAGAAAGATTCCCCCGCCTCTACGGGGCGGAAAACACCGAGAGAGAAAGATCTCTCGGGTAGACAGATTTTTGCTGGGGGAATTCCTTCCCGGAGAGGGGAGATCGTCACCATCAACACCACCATCAAGCTGGACTTTAAGAGGATCATGATCACCACCATCATCATCATCAGCACACTCATCACCATCTCCATATTGCTATAATAATTGGGTTGAATCTTGCATAGTTCATAGGGGGAACTTTCCCGGTGTTGATTAGTCTTTGTAGTTGATGCTATTGAGTGAACCATTGAATTATTGTTTATGTTCAGATTGTTATACATCATTATTCCATCTCTGATCATGATCCATATGATGTCTTGTGAGTACTTCGTTTTGTTCTTGAGGACATGGGAGAAGTCATGTTGTTAGTAGTGGAGTTGTGTTGAGAAAGATTCAATAGTTTGATATTTAAGTTGTGGTGTACTTCTTCTAGCTGTGTCATGTGAACGTCGACTACATGACACTTCACCTATATGGGCCTAGGAGAATGCATTGTGTATTTGGCTACTAATCGTAGGGGTTGCCGGAGTGACAGAAACCTGAACCCCTGTTAGGAAACCATTGCACAAGGGACGTAAGGGTCTTAGAGTTTAAAGTTGTGGTTAGGTTTCTACCTTAAATACTTTCTTGTACTTATGGATGTTTGTAAGGGGTATAATCACAAGTATGTATTAGTCTTGGATCGGGCGATACATTAGCACAGGTTCACCCACACAACAGTTAGCAACCTAAAGAAGATTAATCAACTATATGAAGTGAAAGCACTTGCCAGTCTTCCCATGTGTCCTCGAGAACGTTTGGTCATCTTAAGTAATACAACCGGCTTGTCCTTTGCTGCATAAAGGATTGGGCCACTTGTTGCATTTTATTCCTACTGTCTTTTATTTACTCGTACTTTGTTTACTTGCTTTATCAAAAACCCCTAAAAATTCGTTTGCTAAGTATTTGCAGAGAATTCCTGATCCATACCACTAGCCAGCACCTTCTGCTCCTCGTTGGGTTCGACACTCTTACTTATCAAAAATACTGCGATACACCCCCTATATTTGTGGGTCATAAAGAATATTTTCTGGCACCATTGCCGGGGAGTGAAGCGCTATTGGAGAATGGAACTGGTAAAGGAAACTTCTACTATGAGTATTGTTTACTTCTTTTAGTTGCTTTATTTTCATTATGGATAATTCGCTGAGTTTCTTATTTGGTAAAGCTACTACCACTGCTAAGGTAGTAGATAAGCCACCACCTGCTGAGAATGATGCTTTCAAAATACCTACAAGAATTATTGATCGTGTTATGGATAACTACTATGTTGGGGATGGAACTATCCATCCTGGTGATCATTTGCTCTTTATACACGAATTATGCAGGTTGTTTAAGCGTACAGGTATTACTACAGATCAAGTTAAGAAGAATTTATTCTCATTGTCACTTAAAGGAAGAGCTGAGGAATGGTATAAGATGCTGAAGAATGGTCAAGCTCTGGAATGGGAGGAAATAGTGCCTCTCTTTTATTCAAAGTTGTATCCTCCTAGTGAGATTCATAAAGATCGGAATCAAATATACAACTTTTGGCCTCTTGATGGAGAGAGTACAGCTCAAGCTTGGGGGAGATTGAAGTTACTACTCCTCAAATGTCCCATTCATGAGCTCCCCAACAATATTATTATCAATAACTTTTATGCAAGGCTTTCTCTTCATGATAAGGATTTATTGGATGCTTCTTGTGCTGGATCATTCACTCGCATGGAAGAAGAAGCTAAATGGGATCTCCTGGACCATATTCAAGATAATGCTGAAGCTTGGGAGAATGACAAAGGTAGAAAGTCAGGTATAAATTATGATTATGAATGCATTGAATCTTTTATGGGAACTGATGACTTTCAAAATATTAAAAATGCTTATGGTCTAGACTCTCAAGCTATTGCTTCTTATTTTAAGGCTTTTTCTTCCTATATTGATGTGCCTAAAAAGAAGTGGAATAAGTATCATGAACCTTATAAAGATATTGCTAAGAGTGTTCCGGCAAGAAATACTGAAGTTTATACTGCTAATCATGTCTTACCTGAACCTTATATTGAGAAAATGCCTTTCCCAGTTAAGATAAAGGAACATTCTATGATAGCTAGTATGGTTAATGAAAGTACACATAAAGTTGTTAAACCTGATAAACAAATAATTGATGAACCTATAATAGCAAATGTGAAAGACTTTGTTACTAAATATGAAGAAGAGGGACACACTATCCTTTGTAAGGATACCTCTAATATTATTTCACAAAATAGTGTTATAAGAACTAGTATTCCTGTGTTTTCTGTTAGAATAAGTGATCATTGTTACGATGGTTCTTGTGATAGCTATATTGTTAAGTTTATGCATGATACTGAAAGTTACTATGAGAGAGGGAAAAGTGTTCTTATGTATCTCAATAATATCAAGTTTCCTCGTTTTATGTTGAAAGTTTTTATGTTGCACTTATTTTTCCTTCTTATGCAAGTAGCCTCTGGTTTCAACAATTTGTTTGTTTACAAAATTCCCTTGCATAGGAAGTGGGTTAGACTTAAATGTGTGAATTTTTGCTTCGTAATGCTCTCTTTCACTTCAATTCATATTCCTGTGTGAGCATCTTCAAAATCATCATGCCCATCTTAATGGCTATAAAGAAAGAGCTTTTTGGGAGACAACCCAATTTGTTTTTGCCTTCAGTTTGTTTTTGTTTCTTTGAGTCTTGGAAGTTATTACTTTGGTAATAATCGCTCCTTATCCGTTTTGTTTGGTTTTTGTGTCAAGATCAACCTCTAATGAGAGAGAAGTAATATTTGGGGAAGTTGCTGTCCCGAAACAGATTTTTGCGCTTCACCGTAAAAATTCGTGAGAGATTTATGTATGTAGGTTTGAGCTGTAATTTTTTGTGCTTCTGCCCCAGGTTGTTATTTAACTTTCGTTAGTTTTGCACTTTTTGATTGGAGCAACAGAAGATTTTCGAAACAATTGATCTTTATCTGCTGGTCTGTTTTGACAGATTTTGCCACTCTTGCATTTGCTTCTTTAATCGATTTCATTTTTGAATTCTTTTTGGGTTTTCGAAAGGAGTTGCTACAGTAGCTTATGTTTTGATGGTTTTCATTTGAAGTTGAACTCAAAAGGTTTTATCACTTCATGTATACTAATGTTGCTAATGAGAACTGTGTGAAGTTTTGTGTGAAAGAAATTTCCAGGTAGTGGAGATAATGGTGTAATAAGGAAGAGAAGGGTTTTATGACTCACAGTAAGTGTATGAAGATAAAGGTATTGATGTTATTCAAGTTATAACTCTGGAAGGATCTATCAAAGACCAAATTCAGAGACCTGCAGAGTCCGTTTTCAAATAGGTAATAGTTCTGGTAAGAAAAGTTCCATGAAAATACAATCCAACTATATTTTTGCAGTTTTTAGCCAATATGGAAAGCTACGAAGGGAAAGAGGGACGTAAGCGGAGCCAGGGTGGCTCACACCACCCTATGGCGCAGGCCCACCCCTGGCCGCGCCACCAGGTGGTGTGGCCACTCCGGACTCCGTCTCCGACCCGTCTTCTCCCAGTATCTTCCTTTTGTTGTGAAACTTCTTAATATATAATCCCCTGGATCTCCCGAGGTTCGTATATCGTGTTTTCGTTGTGTTTTTGTTTCGATATGTTTCTTCCAGGAGCTATCTTTGAAAGCTTAGAAGCACAATGGTGTCTGCCAAGGATAAAGGAAAGGAGCCTATGGAGGAGGATCTCCAAGACCCCGGGCAGGAGAAGGAGATCAAGAGTGAAGGTGAAGAGGAGGCAAAGCACACCGACACCACCATTGCGAGCATTGGAGTGGTGGCAAACCTTGCCAGGACTATTGGAGGGAAGCCTCCTCATCACCATTCAGATCCTTGGTCACTTCCTCCGTGCACCAAGAATCCTTTCCATATTCTTATCCATGAGCGTCAATACCAGAATATGCCCAAGGGGAAATTACCCTCCAATTGGGATTTGCCTCGTTCTAGGCATGCAGGAAAAGAAGACTTCAAGGATGTAGAGTGGGGAAAGAATCACAAGATCTCGGATTCTCAACCCGACATGATCATGAGCCACATTGAGCAAAACTCGCAACTTATTCATAATCTCACCTTCGAGATTGAGGACTTGGGGAAACTGATCAAAGAGCTCATCAAGAGGATACCACCACCACCAAAGGAGTAATTCGTCATCAGGTTTGGCATCCCCTTGGTTTGTTCCAAGCTTGGGGGAGTGCCGCGGTATCACATCACTATCTTCTATCGTTTTACCTTTTTAGTAGAGTCATATCATGAATAGAGGAGTTATTATGTAGGATGGTTTGCATTATGGAAGTGTCCCCTCTCTCGTTAGATATGTATCCCTTGGTGTGAGTTGCCGTTATGGAATATTTATGAGAAGTTCTATCATTCACTCTTTTTCATAGCTTATATTAGTTTTCAATTCGTGGTTATATGATTGATCATGTTGTTAGTATTGGTATCACTTTGGGATCATTGAGTTAATTTAGTTGGTTTTGGCAAACCTGGCTTGGTCAGTAGAACACTATTTTTGAGAGTTGAATGAAAAAGATAAAAGTACTCTAAAGAAAAATAATTTCATCATCTTTCTTTCTTGATTTGCTCATAAGTCTAGTATTCTCTAGTTAAGATCGTTTGTGATTCCAAGGAAGATTGCATGTTTGTCTTTATCACTTGCATGTTTGTTTGTTTCCTTCAACTCTTGTACTTGCTACCCAACCTTGCTAGCCAAAAACCTGTACTGAGAGGGAATTCTTCTCGTGCATCCACCTCCTTAAAACCAAAACCCATGCCATTTGTGTCCACCATACCTACCTAGTAGCATTATTGCTATTCCAAGTAAATTCTTGTTTTATCTACCTCCCAAATTAAACTTGTTATGTGAAAAGTAGTGATTAAAGCTCTCACGAACTTGATGGCACACTTTAATTTTCTTGCATTTAATAAACTTGAACCATTGGGTCCTTCTTTGTTGCGTATATACGTGCGCTTTATGAGTTGAAGTCAGCAGAACCATGTATCATGGGGAATGCTTTCAACACTGCATTGGTACTTTGTACCTAGTTGATATCATGATTTCTTTTGCTTATGGATCCCGGCGGTGTGAAATAAAAGTGGAACTTGTAAGATCATGGAGTTTATATGTGTGTTAGAGAAACACCTGGGTCGCTAGCCTAAGCCATGCCTAATCATGGTGGAAACTTGCAGAATAACTATAGTGAGCATTCTATGAAGCATCCTCAATAAAAACCTATGCAAATAGCAAATAAAAAGATCGCTGAGATGCTCGCATGCTTTGCCTTGTCATTTAGATTATGGGATAGCTCCTGTGTCATGTGCAAGGGGTACCCCGTTGGCGGTTCTCAATGATACACATGTATTTACAATGACAAGAGCTTGCTCGTGACTGAAGTTGAGTAGCATGAGGTTCGGTACTCATAAGTAAGGGACATGAGATTTCAACTTATAACTTGTCAAGCATATCCTCTTAGTTGTGTCACTTTAACCTTAATCACCAAAAGATGCCTATGATAGGGGCAATGAGAGCTGAAAGCTAGTAAGTACCATAATTTTTGGGAGCTCTTTATGAGACTTGCAATCCTTGCTTCCCTCTGCGAAGGGCCTTTCTTTTACTTTTTAGTTGAGTCAGTAAACCTATTCCCTTCTATCTCAGCAAGTATTTTGATTTGTTGTGTTTCATTCATTCATATGATGATTTATTCAATCATGTTTCTTATGTTCCTTGTTTTGCACATTGCTCTTATCTTGATGTTTACTACTTTGAAAGCTATCATTGAAAACCAGTTATTTGTGAACTCCAGCAAATTATCAACTATTCTTCGACCAAGAGCTAAGTTTGCCATTACCAATTATGATTTACTTTATGTGTCTTTATTGTGTTTCCTTTACTCATTGCATGTTGAGTTATATAATGGTGAGTTGTCTTCTATTATGATCTATGTATTGATGAATGTGATGCTTCTTGTCCGTATTCTTTTATCGACTCTTCACTCCATAAACCTGAGGCCATGTTTATTGAGCTCAGTTTAAACAGGGACAAGCGAAGTCTAAGCTTGGGGGAGTTGATACGTCCATTTTGCATCACTATTCTATGTCATAATTCACTGTTATTCATTGATATATTTTGTATTGAGAGGTGATACTTATGTTATTTCATCTGTTTTTGCATGGTTGATGACTTTTGGAGCATGGACTGCTGCAGTCAGGATTCTGATGGAAAAGGTGTTGTTTGGAGGCAAAATTCGCGAAGATCAAAAAATCCAGGAAAATATACAGAAAATCCTATTTTTCTAGAAGACGAAGGAAGCCAGAAGGGGGGCCGGAGATGGTCCACAGGGGGCCCACACCACCCCCTGGCGCGGGTCAGCCTAGGCCGCGCCACCAGGTGGTGTGGCCACCCTGGTCCACCCCTAGCACTCCCCTCTGGCGTATATTATCCTCCCGAAAACCTAAGACTCAGGGAGCGACCATAGAAAGATTTCGCCGCCTTTGTGGGGCAGAAAACACCGAGAGAGAAAGATCTCTCCGGCAGACAGATTTCTGCCAGGGAAATTCCTTCCCAGAGAGGGGAGATCATCGCCATCAACACCACCATCAAGCTGGACTTCATCGGGATCATCATCATCATCATCATCACCACCATCATCATCATCAGCACCCTCATCACCATCTCCATATTGCTGTAACAATTGGGTTGAATCTTGCATAGTTCATAGGGGAAACTTTCCCGGTGTTGATTACTCTTTGTAGTTGATGCTATTGAGTGAACCATTGAATTGTTGTTTATGTTCAGATTGTTATACATCATTATTCCATCTCTGATCATGATCCATATGATGTCTTGTGAGTAGTTCATTTTGTTCTTGAGGACATGGGAGAAGTCATGTTGTTAGTAGTGGAGTTGTGTTGAGAAAGATTCAATAGTTTGATATTTAAGTTGTGGTGTACTTCTTCTAGTGGTGTCATGTGAACGTCGACTACATGACACTTCACCTATATGGGCCTAGGGGAATGCATTGTGTATTTGGCTACTAATCGTAGGGGTTTGAGTGATGAAACCTGAACCCCCGTTAGGAAACCATTGGACAAGGGACGTAAGGGTCTTAGAGTTTAAAGCTGTGGTTAGGTTTCTACCTTAATTACTTTCTTGTACTTATGGATGTTTGCAAGGGGTATAATCACAAGTATGTATTAGTCCTAGGAAGGTCGGTACATTAGCATAGGTTCACCCACACAACACTTAGCAAGCTAAAGAAGATTAATCAACTATATGAAGCGAAAGCACTTGACAGTCTTCCCATGTGTCCTCGAGAACGTTTGGTCATCTTAAGTAATACAACCGCCTTGTCCTATGCCGCATAAAGGATTGGGCCACTTCCTGCATTTTATTCCTACTATCTTTTATTTACTCGTACTTTGTTTACTTGCTTTATCAAAAACCCTTAAAAATCCGTTTGCTAAGTATTTGCAGAGAATTCCTAATCCATACCACTAGCCAGCACCTTCTGCTCCTTGTTGGGTTCGACACTCTTACTTATCGAAAATACTGCGATACACCCCCTATACTTGTGGGTCATCAAACGGTCAAGTCTAACTCATCCATCTCTCTGTCCTTAGGAGGGAGCAAGCCCTCGGGTTGGGGAGGCATTAAACCTTTCACTTTTCACTACTGTAGCAAAAGACGATAACACATTTAGGTCTCTATTAAAACTATCCTAACAGCAAGGAAACACATGACAAAACATTATCATCGGCACAGGATTGGTGGCATGGAACAACTCAGTCATCGATTCTGCAGGGAGAGGCTCGTCCGCGGTGAGTTTGGTCAACGACCTAATTTTCCTTTCAAGCTCCATGGATGACATGTCCTTAGAAGAAACACGTGTTGGATTTGACCAGCCACACCATAGGAACATCTGGTAGCCTCTGATCTGTAGTGGTTGCACACAACACCACAGGAAGGTTCGGATGAGGTCCACACCAGAGACCTCCTTTCCACGGATGAGTTGAAGATGTCGCACCCGCTAGTACAAGGTCTCAACTTCATCTGCTTCACCCAGAATGACTATGTTCTTCCAGGATTTTTTCCTCTTTGGCTCCGCTTCGAGTCAAATGGAGCGATGCTAAACTTCTACTCTCCTACCTTCTGATCTCGGATGTAGAACCATTTGTCCCTCCATCCTTGGGTAGAATCGACAAATTTGTAGCTAAAGTACTAACCATTGGGGATTACGGATATACCACATCCACCAATGTCATACACTACGGACTTCGAACCTGATTTCCTATTTAGACTAAAAAGATTTTTGAAGAGACCGAAGTGTGGCTCGACGCCAAGCCAACACTCACACAGGGTAATGAAGAAGGTGATGTGTAGAATGGAATTGGGAGTCAGCTGGTGAAGCTGAATCTCATAGAAACAAAGCAAGCCATGAACGAAATCATGGAGGCGAAGAGAAAGTCCACGAAAAAGGAAAGCGAGGAACATCATCTGGAACCTGGCGGGAGGATCAGGGATTACCTATGGTCCCAGAACCTGGAAATCAGCCTCATTCGTCGGGATAAGGTTGGCTTGGCAAAGAGGTCGTAGCTCGGAAGCCCTCAACATGGAGCGCCTCCATGATCCATTGGTGATGCAAGTTCCGGTACCCCTCTTCTTTGGGGCAGCAGCTAAAATGGATCGTATGGGCACCTAGAGGGGGGTGAATAGGTGCTACTTCAAATTTTAATGCTTTTTCAATTTCAGGCTTGACACAAAAGGTAAATTCTCTAGATATACTATTATGTAGAATTTCCCTATATGCAAACCTAACTACTAGCGAGTAAAGGCGAGTAAAGTGAGGAACGAGGAAACCGTGATGAAGCACCCGGAGACACATGATTTGTTTTACTGCAGTTCCTTCCTTGTTAAGGGAAGTACATCTGCGTTGGAGGGGTGGGCGGTACTAAGACCACCACACCATAGTAGGCCTCAACCTATTCTCCGATGGATCCCGCCACCAAAGGCCTGATCCACCTTTCCACTATAGGAACCCTTCGAGGCGGGAACCGGCGCCTTTACACAACTAGTGGGGCACAACTCCACAACTGAATTGGAGGCTCTTGTAATGACAACAAGCTGCCACAAGAACAATAGTTATCAATAATAAAGCACTAGATCTAGATATCAACGAGAATACTAGATCGGAGATTCTCCAAGTGAATGGAGAGGAGTTGAAGCGCTTGATTCATGATGACGATGAGTGATGTATCCTCCTTCAATTCCCCCAAAGATCAAAGCCTTCGGGTGGTTGAAGTGGGAGAACTCGGGAGAGAGCTTTTGCAACATATTTGTTCTTTTTCGAATGAATCAAGTGTTCTGACTGGAGGGGTCGATGGGGCTTTTATACCCCCAGTCCAAACAGAGCCGTTGAAGCCATTTGGGGCCGAATTATCTGGCCCAAGTGAGGGCCGGATTATCCGGCCTAGGGAATACACCGCCCAGACTCAGATTATCCGACAAATAATCCGCCCTCAAATAGAAGCTCGCGCAGGGAGGTCCTTGGCATCTTCTCCCGAGAACCGGATTATCTGGCCCTAGAGGAGGGCCGGATTATCTGGCTAGAGGGAAAATCCACCCCAACTGCGGATTGTCCGGGGGAAATCCGCCCCCAGACAGAAGCTCGCGCAGACGCTCCCTTGGGCAATTTCCCTGGGGTCGGATTATCTGGCCCTAGAGGAAGGCCGGATTATCCGGTCTAGGGAGAAAAATCCGCCCTAGCACTGGACTGTCTAGGGGAAATCCGCCCCCACACAGAAGCACGCGCTAGCCTGCCAAGATGGTCAGGCGGATTATCGACCCTTGATGAGGCGGATAATCCTTCAAACACCAAAACTCTTTCCTGCAACACTTCGTGCACATTAGAAACTCCATGGTATTGTTATCTAACACACAAAACACAGGGAACCATGAAATGTTCTTTCAATCTCCCCCTTTTTGGTGTTAGATGACAATACTAGGATTTGTAGGATAGCTCACATGACCAACAATATTAAACACATGAAAGAGACTCCCCCTCAATGTGTGCATACTAAAAATTTGCATTTGAATACAAATGCACACAAATAGGTACAAGTCTATTTCATTGGAATATAATCAACATAATCGGACCACCGAGAGAGAGAGAGAGAGGTATCCTCAAGATAGCCAGTGTACCTAATGTGATAACCATTATCCACGCCTTCCTCGAGATAGATATACGATATGGTCAATATGATAGAATATGATATATGAATCCATAGGAGTAATCCAAGAGATAAATCCAGAGCCATACAAATGCATAGTATCATACAAAGCAAATCACAAATGAAGGTTCAACGCTAAATGGGCACAAGCAAGAAAACGACGAAAAGATAAAGTGCAAATGCTTGTCCCGACCCATGCAAATCCACGGAGACCTAATAGAACTACTTCTCCCCCTTTCACATCGATACGCCAAAAAGGAAGAAGAGCGATGCTAACGCCCCAAGGGCTCACTCGTAGTCCTCATCCTCGTCCCGTTCCTCATCCTCTAGCTCCTCGGTGTCATCCTCCTCGTCATCAGCAGTGGCCGTGGAAGGAAATAGGTGACGCTCAGGCGGCGGCTGGGGAGAGGGAGGGGTCGGGGGAGAAGTGCTGCTCGTTTTGAGCCCTTCCCCCCAACGCCTAGACCTTAATAGACTGCAGCCGCCAGGGCCGAATTACCCGGCCTACACTTGGGCCAGATTATCCGGCCTCAAATCTGAATTTCTGTTACACGTAGATTCAGGCTCGCGCATCCCCAAACAAAACCCTCACAAGTGTGAACACAGGACTTGTGTTCTAGAGTAGATGGTTTAGGGGTAGGTATAGGCTTGGGACGAGAGAACCAAACTGAGATGGTACTACACACTCAATATTGCAAGAATCAAATCAACTAAAAGAAAAAATTGAGTGTGATTTCCATAAGAACATGAGATGAGCAAAAACAACCAAAAGATCCACATAAATCCAACTCTTCTCATGGAAGAGGGCGGTGGCCGAGGCCACCATGTTGGAGTGCATGGTATGACACCGTGAAGATGTATCTTGGGTTCATGACCAATACTCATCAATAAGCTCACATATCACAAAATGATATTAAGAGAGATGATTTAACTTGCTTTCGGCATTATGGGGGGAGGGTTAGCCCAATTAATTAGGACCACACTCTGCCTATATCCATGCCCACACCTAGACCAAATAAGATTGATATGTAAGAGTGAGTGCATGGGTAATCAAGACAAGCTCGTTGAATCAACAATATTTAGCTCATTCCTCAAGTAACAAAACCTAGCTTCATCAAGTGGCTTCGTGAAAATATCAGCAAGTTGGTTCTTCATGCTCACAAAAGATAGATCAATATCGCCTCGAGCAACATGGTCCCGAATAAAATGATTCTGAATCTCAATATGCTTTGTCCTTGTGTGTTGTACCGGATTATACACAATTTTGATTGCACTTTCATTATCGCATAAAAGTGGCACTTTCTCACAATTGACACCGTATTCCTTTAAAGTTTTCCTCATCCATAATAACTGAGTGCAGGCACAAGCAGCAGCAACATATTCAGCTTCGGCGGTGGAGAGAGATAAACAATTCTGCTTTTTAGAAGACCAACATACTAGAGACCTTCCCAAGAATTGACAAGCTCCAGAAGTTGATTTCCGTTCATCCTTATCACCAGCCCAATCTGAATTAGTATAACCACATAGAGAGAAATTGGAGCCCTTGGGATACCATAGACCAAAATTAGGGAAATGAACCATATATCAGAAGATACTCTTGACCGCCACTAAGTGGCTTTCTTTAGGAGCTGCTTGATACCTTACACATACACCTACACCCAACACAATATTGGGTCTAGATGCGCAGAGGTAAAGGAGAGAGCCGATCATGGACCGGTATACCTTTTGGTCCACATCTTTACCATGGGGATTAAGTTCAAGGTGACATTTTGTTTGCATCGGAGTGGCGATGCCATTAACATCTGTCATCTTGAATCTCTTGAGCATGTCTTGGATGTATTTTGCTTGATTTATGAAGGTTCCTTCTCTAAGTTGTTTGATCTCAAATCCAAGAAAGAACCGTAATTCCCCCATCATAGACATCTCAAACCTATCAATCATAAGCTTTGAAAATTCATCATTAAAAGCTTTATTAGTAGAGCCAAAGATAATGTCGTCTACATATAGTTGGCATACGAAGAACTCCACCTTAACCTTCTTAGTAAAAAGAGTGGGATTGATTTGCCCAACTTCGAAGCCATGGTCTAGCAAAAGCTCTTTAAGGTGCTCATACCACACACATGGGGCTTGTTTAAGGCCATAGAGTGCCTTATCGAGTTTGTAGACATGGTTCAGAAAGTTAGGATCCTCAAATCCCGGGGGTTGCTTTACATATACCAACGTATGTAGATGATCATTAAGAAAAGCACTCTTAATGTCCATTTGCTGTAATTTGAAATTATTATGAGCAGCATAAGCAAGAAGGATACAGATGGACTCAAGACGAGCCACAGGAGCATAAGTCTCGGCGAAGTCGATGCCCTCAACTTGGGAATAGCCTTGTGCCACGAGCCTTGCCTTGTTCCTTACAACAATGCCATTTTTGATCTTGCTTATTTTTAAATATCCACTTTGTGCCAATAACACTGCGGCAATCCTTGGGCTTCTCTACTAATTTCCAAACCTTGTTGCATTCAAAGTTATTCAACTCTTCATGCATAGCAACAACCCAGTCCGAATCTTCAAGAGCTTTAGACACCTTCTTGGGTTCCACCATTGAGATGTGAGCTTGATGCTCACCGAAACTTGCCAACTCCCTTCTTGTGGATACCCTTCGTCGAAGATCACCTACAACTTTGTCAAGAGTGTGACCCCTTAATTCAAGGTTCCTATCTACACGATCTTTGCGACGAATTTCAATTAGCTTGTTGTCTCTTGGGGGAATAACATCATCATTTGTGTCTTTGTTGGAATCATTGGCTTGGCCTTGATCTTCAGCTTGTTTAGCAGGAATAGGAGATGGTAAATCTTGCCCTTGATGTTGATCAACAGCTGTAATAGGAGGCTGCTGCTCTTTAGGATTTTCAGGGCCGGATAATCCGGATGAGGGTGGGGCCGGATAATCCGGCCTGGGAGAACCTGAAGCATCTTCGTAGTCTTGACCTGTTCTTGCTCGAATTGGGGAGGGACCGGATAATCCGGGGTCAGCCAGAAAATCCAGACTGGGACTTGCAGCAGATTCTTCGACATGTTGATCAATTCCTCTAGTTGAGGATGGTTGGCTGGATAATCCGGTGTCCATCGGATAATCCAGCCTGGAGATTTCTAGAACATTTGCTTGAAGATCTTCAGCAGTTTGTGGGATTGATGTAGAGATTTCTCCAATGGTTGGAGCATGTTGTGCTTGTGTCAATGAGGGCTCTACATGAGTAGAGCATTGTCCTTCCCGATCCACCACAAGGGGTTCCTCAATGGGGCGGAAAAATCCCATGCCCATTCTTCTTATGGCATCTTGGGGTATTTCAACATCTGCATCACAAACAACAACTTACCCCGCACAGGAGCCATCATTTTCTTCGAACACCACACTACAAGATTCTACAATAGTTCCGAAGAGCTTATTGTAGACTCTATAAGTGTGGGATTCGGCACCATAGCCAACAAAAATGCCTTCTAATGCCTTGGACTCAAATTTAGATAAACGAACTCCTTTAATGAGAAAGAAACACTTACAACCAAATACCCAGAAGTAGGAGATGTTTGGCTTGTTACCAGTAAGTATTTCATACGGAGTCTTGTCCAAGATTTTGCGGAGATAGACCGGTTGGATGAATGGCGTGCGGTAGAGATTGCTTCAGCCCAGAAGTTATAAGGAGACTTAAATTCAGCTAGCATAGATCTGGCCATATCCATTAAGGTCCGGTTCTTCCTCTTGGCAACACCATTTTGTTGGGGGGGTGTACGCAGCGGAATATTGATGTCTTATCCCCTCTTCACTTAGGAATTCATTTAGGGTGTAGTTCTTGAACTCGGAACCGTTATCACTTCTAATTGCCAAAATAGGGACATTGTGTTGACGTTGAACCTCATTGGCAAAATCGATGACCGTTTGTTGAGTCTCGCTCTTCAACTTGAAGAAATAGACCCATGTGTATCTTGAGTAATCATCAACAATCACGAGGCAATATTTCTTCCCACCGAGACTTGCATGAGATGGAGGACCAAAGAGATCCACATGGAGGATCTCCAAAATCCTCTTTGATGAAATAATGGTCTTCCTTAGATGGGGAGAGTCATGCATTTTCCGTTCAACACAAGCCCTGCAAACATGATCTTTGGCAAAGGAAACATTTTCTTTTAGTCCAAGGATGTGGCCACCCTTGTGGAGACTTTGCAAAGTTCTCATATTGACATGGGCTAGTCGGTGATGCCATAGCCAACCCGCGTCAGCCTCTTCGAAAAGACACATCGGGCCTTCAGTGGTTTTTCCTGAAAAGTCCACCACGTATAGGTCATTTTCGACATATTCCACGAAAGTGACCTTTAGAGACTTGCTCCACAAGAGTACCACCAAATCAGCATCAATAAAAACTGCAAAGCCCATCTTACCAAGTGCATGAACTGAAAGTAAATTGTAACCGAGGGTCTCAACAAGCATGACGTCCATGAGAGAGAGATCGTGAGCAACCACAACTTTGCCAAAACCCAATACCTCAGATTTTGACTTGTCACCATAGGAGACGGTTATGTGATCATGGTTTGGTCGCATCTCCGAGATGATCTCCTTGCTTCCAGTCATATGACTAGTGCACCCGCTATCGAGTACCCATTTAGACCCACCGGAAGCATAGCCCTACAAGAAAGTTACTTCTTGGTTTTAGGTACCCATTTTCAATGGGTCCTCTCATGTTAGTGATAAGGGTCTTGGGAACCCAAATAGACCAAGAAATGTAACTATCATAAGGTCCTACATAGCTAGAATATACATCACCATAATAATCACAAAATAACTCATAATTAGGATTATTAGCCCCTGCAAAACCATCATAGTTAGTCTTGTCATTAGAGGTGGTGCTTGTCTTTGATTGAGCAGTTTTGCTCTTTTTCTTCTTGTTCTTGTTTTTCTTCTTATTTGTCTTGCGGACATACCCAAGACCTTCTTTCCCATTGTTTGTTCTTCGCTTTCTAAGCACCTCATCTAGGACATTTTTACCTTTATGTTGAGATCCCTTTACAAGTTCTTCTTTTAGCCTTGCATTTTCTTCAACAATGTCTTCGTGTCCACATAATAGAGTAGAGGTGTTGGGCATGTCATACTTGTCCAATTGAGTTTGGAGCTGATCACGAGACTCATTTAGAGTAGTATGTTCACTCTCTAATGCCTTGTGAGTAATGTCAAGTTTCTCAAACTTCTCTGAGAGTCTAGCATGAGCAGCCCCAAAATTCAACCTTTTCCTTCTTTAGTTTCTTTACCTTAGCAAGAGCATTGTCACGTTCTTTCATGAGCTAGGCAACAACCTCTTCATGGGATCCTCAATTGACTCGAGTTTCTCCTCCAAGGATACTCGAGCTTCCTCTTCTTCTTCTAAGGCATTCTTCAAGGAGGCTACCTCCAAGGCGTCTTCTCTTTCAATTCTACCCTTTTCTTCGAGAAGAGCTTCGGAATGAGCAAGTTGACTCATAAGGGCATCAAAGTGAAGTCTGTGCTCACCTTGCAAGTTAGTGAAAAAATTGTCCAAAGCAATAACTTCTTCTTTTATCTTAAGACTAGTAGGATCATCCATATCCATATTTATATTAGTCTTAGGAAATGAAGAGATAGAAGATGATACCTCAGACCCTCTTGCCATAAGGAAAGTGACGTTGTTGTTGATGACATTTTCATTTGGAGAGTCGAAGAGCGATGTGGGAGTTAAAGTGGTGGCTATAGCAGCCACCTCTCGAGCACTATCCTCATCCTCTTCGTCTTCACTTGCAGAGGAATATTCTTCTTGGGCCACCAAGACAATCTTGGGTTGCTTCTTGTAAGGACCATTCTTTTTGATCAATGGCTTCTTTTGAGGTGCCTTGGACTTTTCTTTAAGGATGAGCCTGCCACCATTGTCATCTCTACTTTGATATGGACATTCAGCCACAAAGTGCAACCTATCTCCACAATTGTAGCATGTTCTTAGTTTTGGGCCATTCTCTCTTCTTCCACTTGACCCATTCTTGCGCTCGAGTTCAGACTTGGCCTTGGCTGGATCCTTGGAAAAATTCCTTGCATAGAAAGCCATGTACTCAACCTGAGCATGCTTGACTTCCTCGGGACAGCCCATGGAGACACCCTCGTATCCTCTTTCATCCTCATCTTGTTCAACAACATTTGCCTTTAGAGCAACATTGGCTCCTTTTTGCATTCCAATAGCACGGGCATCTTCAACGTTCTTAGCTACAACCTTGAATGACACCATTTCTTGCATGACTTCATTGGAAGTCATTTGATGGTAGTTGTGTCTACGTTGCAAACTCTTCAAGTCCGTTGGCTCAAATGGCATTAGAGCACTCACATATTTCCTTTTTATCCAAGCATCATCAATGTGAGTGGCTCCATGCTTTCTAAATGTTGTTGCAATTCCCTTGAGCCTTCTATACATATCTTCATGGTATTCACCATCCAACATGTAAAATCCTTCAGCTTCATTGCTAAGGGCATCATACCTATTTCTTCTCATGCTTTCATTTCCAATGAATAGGTCGGTGAGTGTATCACAAGCTTCTTTGGCGGTGTTGAAGTGCTCAATGTGGGGCATGTCCTTGGGACCCACTCTAAGCTGAATCATGTAGAGAGCCATTGCATTCAGTTGACTATCCACAACTTCTCTCCTAGTCAAGTTGGTGGGGTCTCCAATATGAAGAACATCTTCGATAATCCTCCAAAGCTCAATTGATGAACTGCATACATTAGATTTCATTAAGAATTGCCATTGATTAAATGAAGATGCAGTAAGCTTGGGTGGATCACCCCTATTGTTTATATGAGGACGAGGGATAGGTGGGTCGGGAGAATATAGATGAGGAACCTCACTATAGTCCTCCTTACCACTTCCCTTCTTGGAGGCGGAACCATTATGTTTTTCACCTACCACTTCATCTTCCTTAGATCCGGCGTGAGCCTTATCCTTGGATAGAGGAGTGGTGGCCTCAGGGGAAGATGGAGATGGGGTTATAGATGATGTGAGGCGAGCAATCATTTGCTGCATCTCCTCCATCTTGGTCTCAAAGGATTTCAACAAGGTTGTTTCCAATGTCTTGAGGTCATCCATTGTGACCTTGTCAATAGCCTCATTCCCATTTTCCTTAGTACCCATACTTCTCTTAGGCGGTTAAGCCCGAATAAAGATCTGGGGCTCTGATAGTAATTGAAATGGATCGTATGGGCACCTAGAGGGGGTGAATAGGTGCTACTTCAAATTTTAATGCTTTTTCAATTTTAGGCTTGACACAAAAGGTAAATTCTCTAGATATACTATTATGTAGAATTTCCCTATATGCAAACCTAACTACTAGCGAGTAAAGTGAGGAACGAGGAAACCGTGATGAAGCACGTGGAGACACATGATTTGTTTTACCACAGCTCCTTCCTTGTTAAGGGAAGTACATCTGCGTTGGAGGTGTGGGCGGTACTAAGACCACCACGCCACAATAGGCCTCACCCTATTCTCTGATGGATCCCGCCACCAAAGGCTTGATCCACCTTTCCACTATAGGAACCCTTCGAGGCGGGAACCGGCGCCTTTACACAACTGGCGGGGCATAACTCCATAACCGAATTGGAGGCTCCTGTAATGACAACAAGCTGCCATAAGAACAATAGTTATCAATAATAAAGCACATGATCTAGATATCAACGAGAATACTAGATCGGGGATTCTCCAAGTGAATGGAGAGGAGTTGAAGCGCTTGATTCATGATGACGATGAGTGATGTCTCCTCCTTCAATTCCCCCAAAGATCTAAGCCTTCGGGTGGTTGAAGTGGGAGAACTCGTGAGAGAGATTTTGAAACAGATCTGTTCTTTTTAGAATGAATCAAGAATTCTGACCGGAGGGGTCGATGGGGCTTTTATACCCCCAGTCCAAACAGAGCCGTTGAAGCCATTTGGGGCCGGATTATCCGGCCTGGGGAATACTCCGTCCCAGACTCGGATTATCCGACAAATAATCCACCCTCGAACAGAAGCTCGTGCAGGGCGGTCCTTGGCATCTTCTCCTAAGGACCGGATTATCCGGACCTAGAGGAGGGCCGGATTATCCGGCTGGGGGGAAAATCCGCCCCAGCTACGGATTTTCCGGGGGGAAATCCGCCCCCAGACAGAAGCTCGCGCAGACGCTCCCTTGGGCAATTTCCCTGGGGCCGGATTTTCTAGCCCTAGAGGAAGGCTGGATTATCTGGTCCAGGGAGAAAATTCGCCCTAGCATCGGACTATCCAGGGAAAAATCCGCCCCCACATAGAAGCACGTGCGTGGCCAACCCTGGCCAAGATGGTCAGGCCGGATTATCCGGCCCTTGATGGGGGCGAATAATCTGGCCCCCAAACACCAAAAACTCTTTCCTGCAACACTTAGTGCACATTAGAAACTCCACGGTATTGTTATCTTACACACAAAACACAAGGAACCATGAAATGTTCTTTCAATCTCCCCCTTTTTGGTGTTAGATGACAATACTAGGATTTGCAGGATAGCTCACATGACCAACAATATTAAAAACATGAAAGAGACTCCCCCTCAATGTGTGCATACTAAAAATTTGAATTTGAAAACAAATGCGCACAAATAGGTACAAGTCTATTTCATTGGAATATAAACAACATAATCAAACCACCGAGAGAGAGAGGCATCCTCAAAATAGCCAGTGTACCCAATGTGATAACCATTATCCATGCTTTCCTCGAGATAGATATCCGATATGGCCAATATGATAGAATATGATATATGAATCCATAGGAGTAATCCAAGAGATAAATCTAGAGCCATACAAACACATAGTCTCATACAAAGCAAATCACAAATGAAGGTTCAACGCTAAATGGGCATAAGCGAGAAAACGACGAAAAGATAAAGTGCAAATGCTTGTGCCTGACCCATGCAAATCCATGGAGACCTAATAGAACTACTTCTCACCCTTTGGCATCGAGATGCTAAAAAGGAAGAAGAGCGATGCTAACGCCCCAAGGGATCACTTGTAGTCCTCATCCTCGTCTCCGTCCTCGTCCTCATCCTCTAGCTCCTCGGTGTCATCCTCCTCGTCATCAGCAGGGTCATGAAGGAAGCAGTGACGCCAAAGGCGGGGAGAGGAGGGGTCAGGAGAAGTGCTGCTCGATTTGAGACCTTCCCCTGACGCCCAAACCTTAATAGACTGTAGCCGCCAGGGCCGGATTATCTGGCCTCAAATCTGATTTTCTGTTACACACAGATTCAGGCCCGCGCGTCCCCAAACAAAACCCTCGCAAGTGTGAACAGAAGACTTGTGTGCTAGAGTAGATGGTTTAGGGGTAGGGATAGGCTTGGGACGAGAGAACCAAACTGAGATGGTACTACACACTCAAGATTGCAAGAATCAAATTAACTAAAAGCCAAAATTGAGTGTGATTTCCATAAGAACATGAGATGGGCAAAAACAACCAAAAAGATCCACATAAATCCAACTCTTCTCATGGAAGAGGGCGGTGGCCGAGGCCACCATGTTGGAGTGCATGGTATGACACCGCGAAGATATATCTTGGGTTCATGACCAATACTCATCAATAAGCTCACATATCACAAAATGATACTAAGAGAGATGATTTAACTTGCTTTCAGCATTATGGGGGGAGGGTTAGCCCAATTAATTAGGACCACACTCCCCCTATATCCATGCCCACACCTAGACCAAATAAGACTGAGATGTAAGAGTGAGTGCATGGGTAATCAAGATAAGCTCCTTGAATCAACGATATTTAGCTCATTCCTCAAGTAACAAAACCTAGCTTCATCAAGTGGCTTCGTGAAAATATCAGCAAGTTGGTTCTACGTGCTCACAAAAGATAGATCAATATCGCCTCGAGCAACATGGTCCCGAATAAAATGATTCTGAATCTCAATATGCTTCGTCCTTGTGTGTTGTACCGGATTGTACGCAATTTTGATTACACTTTCGTTATCGCATAAAAGAGGCACTTTGTCACAATTGCCACCGTATACCTTTAAAGTTTGCCTCATCCATAATAACTGAGTATAGGCACTAGCAGTAGCAACATATTCAGCTTCGGTGGTGGAGGGAGATATATAATTCTGCTTTTTAGAAGACCAACATACTAGAGACCTTCCCAAGAATTGACAAGCTCCATAAGTTGATTTCCGATCATCCTTATCACCAGCCCAATCTGAATCAGTATAACCACATAGAGAGAAATTGGAGCCCTTGGGATACCATAGACCAAAATTAGGGGGATGAACCAAATATTGGAAGATACTCTTGACCGCCACTAAGTGGATTTCTTTAGGAGCTGATTGATACCTTGCACGCACACCTACACTCAACACAATATCGGGTCTAGATGTGCATAGGTAAAGGAGAGAGCCGGTCATGGACCGGTATACCTTTTGGTCCACATCTTTACCATGGAGATTAAGTTCAAGGTGACATTTTGTTTGCATTAGAGTGGCGACACCATTAAGATCCATCATCTTGAATCTCTTGAGCATGTCTTGGATGTATTTTGCTTGATTTATGAAGGTTCCTTCTCTAAGTTGTTTGATCTCAAATCCAAGAAAGAACCGTAATTCCCCCATCATTGACATCTCAAACCTGTCAGTCATAAGCTTTGAAAATTCATCATTAAAAGCTTTATTAGTAGATCCAAAGATAATGTTGTCTACATATAGTTGGGATACGAAGCGCTCCCCCTTAACCTTCTTAGTCAAAAGAGTGGGATCGATTTGCCCAACTTCGAAGCCACGGTGTAACAAAAGCTCTTTAAGGTGCTCATACCACGCACGTGGGGCTTGTTTTAGGCCATAGAGTGCCTTATCGAGTTTGTAGACATGGTTCGGAAAGTTAGGATCCTCAAATCCTGAGGGTTGCTTTACATATACCAACTCATGTAGAGGACCATTAAGAAAAGCACTCTTAACGTCCATTTGCTGTAATTTGAAATTATTATGAGCAGAAGAAGCAAGAAGGATACGGATGGACTCAAGACGAGCCACATGAGCATAAGTCTCGCCGAAGTCGATGCCCTCAACTTGGGAATAGCCTTGTGCCACGAGCCTTGCCTTGTTCCTTACAAAAATGCTATTTTCATCTTGCTTATTTTTAAATGTCCTTTTTGAGAGGCAAGCAATGCAAGCAGGAAGATGAGGCAGACTACTAAAATTACTGTCACAAATTGCTACTTAAGCATCTGAGAGATGCAATTTGGCAGCTCAAATTTCCCCCTCTAACGCGTGGCAAGCATTGGCGCAGATGCGTGGTGGCACGCAAAATGAACTATCATCGCATGATCCCCACTCCATGCAGAAATTGAGGAGACATAGTTAACAACCCCAATTACGCATGACTGGTCAAATCCCGGTCAGACCTTAGGGACCGCACCCGTCCAGTCCCATCAGCACCGCTCAGGCCAGCGGCTGAGCTCACTAGGCGTCAACACTGACATCATCAGCATTCACACTATCAATACAAGATGGGAGTGTGCAATGGTAATTTTTCTTTGACTCACTGAGATTTTGCTCGAGTCTATGACTCGACCAAATACTCAGGGGCTACTCCTAACTAGAGCACCGGTCGTGCACCTGAGAATTTTCCGGGTCCAGTGTTAACCCATCAATTGAAGGCGCAAGCGTAGTATGCCTCGACTCCTTCGAATCCACGATTAGATTACAGACTCGGGGGCAACTCCCATAGGGAGCGCTAGAAGCACAATCGACAACATATGACCATCAACAGCACTCGTAGAATTTCAAAGTCCCTACTCGAGTCTACGACTCGAATAGGCACTCGGGGGGGCTACTCCCATAGGAAGCTCTAGTCGTGCGCCCTATAAAAAAGAAGAAACAATTGCAGTAAAATCCTCAGAAAAACTGCGTCGACTACATCCGCATCATAGCATCACAAGCAATCAAAGCATTCGGCAACTTCGCCTCTTATAACTGTAATCGCCTTGTAAATAGACAACGTCTCCTTGGCCACCCAAATCACCTCCGTAGTGACAAAACATTTAGATGCCGCATTTACTACACAAAGATAAGACCTGCAGATACAATCTAAAGGCCTGGAAGCGCACCTGTTGCGCTCTACTAGAAACATGTTGTGCCTACAGGTGCGATGAAAAAGCCTCGACGGACGCGTCGACTGCACACATAGAACACTAGAATTCGGCTCTATAAGGCCTCCACGGCATGAGTCGAATTACACCAGCAACTTTACGAATTCGAGTCCGGGACTCGAGTTTGAGTAGATAGTTTTGTTTTGCTCGAAGACAGTTAACTGATCCTGATCCATCGGATGAATCAGGCACGCATATCAACTATCCCTATGACCTGACTAGTAAGACCCTATAAAACTTTCGAATGACAAAATAAACACTTATGTGCACTCGAAGGCTCCATAGTCTCCGTCTGAATCTACGATTCATATGGACACTCGGGGGCTACTGACATGGGTATGCCCTACGGGTACCCAGGATTAGCCTATGTGGTCCGGCCCAAGAGAAGCCTACGATGTAAACAGATCCCATGAAGATTCGGGTGGCCCAAGCCCATGGAGGCGCGACTCCTTGGAGGACATGGCAAAGAATAGATAGGAAATTTAAAGCGTGAAACCCTAATATGTAACTGACTCGTTTTGCTATTCTGAGACATGGCCTCCCCATATAAAGGCTAGGAGGGAGCAGTGAGGAGGACATCGCAAAACCCTAGTTCATACACCGCCAAATTGCATCTGCGCACCCTGTAAACCTTTGGTTCCTTCAATAATCAAGAGTAGACAAGCAGGAGTAGGGTTTCCCTCCGGGGCATGAACCTAGGTAAACTTCGTGTCCTTGATTTGCTTGCATGTCAGCCGAATGAAGCTTCCAGCACTCCCCTCTTCCTCAAACCCAAGTCCATCAACCATGGGAATTGACGTGTTAACCCCATGTCAACAGTTGTGGGGTCAACTCGGGGCGCAGTTCACCGGAGGCCTGGTGGCCTGGTTGTAGCAGCATAGCGGCAGAGCCGATGGGGCCCGATCTAGGCCTGGTCGAGCCAGATCTAGGCCTAGTTGGGCCTAATATGGGCCTGATTGGCACTATTGCTCGTTCGGATGACACTCACAGCAAGGTCGCGGAGGGCAGGTCCCCTCCACTAGGTTACCGTGTGGCTCGATGACTACAAGTCTGAGTTCTGGGCCTAGTTGGGCCTGATCTAGGCTTGATTGGCACCGCTTCTTGTCTGGAAGGCACTCACCGCAAGGTGATGGAGGGCAGATCCCCTCCACTAGGTTTCCATATGTCTCGATGATTGCAAGTCTGAGTTCTGACTACATTGTCCTTCTCGGCTGTTGTGCAATGTGGTGTTGGCCAGAGCCTTTTGGCTCGAGTTCGTGGAAGACGGGGAACAACATCGTAAGATGGACTACGCGGGTGTCTCTTCAACGAGAGACGTGGCGGTGGTGGTGGTTTTTATCTTCGGTCATGTGGATGGCGAGGAGCAGATGTTGGGGGACTTTGGTGTTGGTGGCGTTTCGGCTCCGATAGCTCCCAGATCATGTGTTAGAGGCCTATCTCGGGGACAGCAGGCATGGGCGGACGGGGAGGAGTGGCTCAAAGGTTTTTCTAGGCGAGAGTACTAAATACGGTCTCCACCGTTTCTGATCTCGTCTAGACTCTGGAGGTGGTGCAAAGCCTTGAAGATGACCCTGAGAGGCAAAACCAACAAGGCGTATAAAACCTGCGAGCTGTCGGTTAAGGAGGAAAACAAAGTAGGACTAAGGCGGCATGACGAAAAGTAATAAGATCTTTTTTATAAACATGTCATGATACAAATTATTTATCATGTTTGTCTTTTTACACCCACTGTCTAAAATAAGTGACTTTACTTTGTTTAGATATGTATGAATTTAGTTACAAAACATGTCAAGGTACATACTAATCTACACAAAGTTAAGTCACTTATATTGGGATGGATGGAGTATTAACTTTTGTGATGCGTTCTCATTACTAAAAAACCCATCTCCTGATCGACTTCCATTGACAGTGCCAGCTCGATCCATGGGTGGTTCTACCTTTGCAGAACAAGAAAAATCAGTGAACATCGCTCAGAGTCATATGCTTGGTGAATGGACTTTGAATGATGGTCTAGCTAGTGGATGTGTAGGTCGAACAGTAATGTGGCACATCCACTAACATCAATTTCTAGGGCATGTTTGGTAGACTACATCACCTCCACATAGCTCTGCTAGATGCAACAACTAGTTGATCAGATGGTTGGCCTCAGTCCGGTTGTGGCATGCACAGTGCTTAAATCACCTCTAGGTTAGGCCCCATAGGAACGCCCGAATCAGCAGTTTTCAGGGGCAGGCTGCGGACGTGTGAAAAGCGAGGATGCGTACCCCGCCCCCTCTTCATCGTGCGGGAGATGGTGGGAGACTGCGAAATCCAGCCTTTGTTTCGCTGCAAGGCTAGGTGTCACCTCCTCCATTCGATGGCCTCCCGACATTTCTGCTTTCCTAGAAGTCCCCATTTCCCCTTCAACATACGCAGTGGCAGGTAAGAAGATCTACACTAGCATTGGATCGTTGATGTCATCTGGAGCAGGGGCTCTTCTCCTCTTCTCCTACCCCTGCTCCTCTCTCTCTTCTCCTATGGTGGAGGTAAATAACACTCTCATATTGTTCTTTCTGCCCCCACCGTGAGTGGATAGTAGATCGATTTGATTAGGCCAACCAGTTGGATCTGATCCATCGGGCAACAAACTTATCGCTTTGACTCAGGCCTAGATCATTTTTTCTTCACAAGAGTGCAGTTAGCACATTTAGGAGATCCATATAGATTATTTCTCGCTATTTCGGACAAGTCTTGTATACATCTGGAGAGCTTAGAGGAGAGATGATCAAACCACCAAATGGTCGCACACCAACGAAGATACAAAATAATCATAAATGGTTTATGTTTTCATGGTGAGTATTAATTCTCCAACTTCTTTCATGAAACATTGTGTATTGACATGATTGTATTGGTTCTATCGATGGTACTCATGTGATGTCTAGAGGACCGAAAGCACAATCATCAGCATAAAGGGGGGGAAGCACTACACTACTCAGAATCTGCTGGCTGCTGTTGATTTTAATCTGAAGTTCACATATGTGATAACTAGTTAAGAAGGATCTACTTATGATGCAAGGATTATTGATGATAGCTTGTCTAGAGCTAATGTGTTGAATATCCCTGACAGTAAGTTCTATCTAGGAGACCTTAAATATGCATGCCAATACGGGATTCTGCCACCCTTCAGAAAAATTAGGTACTATTTGAATGAGTTCTTTGCCAAGAAAACCGCACAATACCATGAAATTGTTCAATCTAAGACACTCTAGTCAGCATTGAGAGATCATTTGTTGCATTGAAGAATGGATTCAAGATCCTTAACCAGAAACCATTCCACAAATGAAGTTGGTTCACTTGTCTGTCCACACCCATGCACGCTGAACATGAAGAGAGGTTTGATTGAATTTGAGTGTGCATGTTGGGATACAAGAATTCTAACATCCGCGTGTTAAGAAATGGATCGTGTTGAGCATCCGTAGAGGATCGGAGCTTCCGAGACCGTTTCCTCGCGTTGTCCCTCCCAGCACATCACGCTCGGCCAGGGCGCCTCGTGCTGCACATTCCTCCTGGTCGTTCTCTCGCCCCCACCCAGTGCACACCCGCATCACTCCTCTACGAGCCACAGCCATCGCCAGAGAAGCCTTCGCGTCGTTGCCGGAAAACCAGCGATGTGGCACCGCCAATCCAACATCCCAAATCGCACTGCCATCCCTCCTCACCACTCTCCCCCTTCCACCCACATGCACGTCGGTGTTACTCTTGCGTGAGCCATGGTTGTCGTCGAAGAATCACGTCATGGTGTCACCGATGCAGCAGCATGGTAGTCACGTGTGGCAAATACAGATGGCTCATGGTAGCATCAATGACCAGCCTTGGTAGCTGATACCTTTGATTCGGATTCACGGATGTAGTATAATAGGTTTTTCCCTAGAAGACCTAGGTTTAATCAAACCTCGGGAAGCACTGCTAAAAGGTAGTAAAAAGGGCACGTCTACAAGACTTTGTTTGTTCGTTTTATCTTAGTTGACTGGACCAATCTAGTTTACTTTATAACAGGTTTGAATCAATGGATGGAGATAGGCCAGGGTTGAAGATCCACCTGCAGCTGCACATCAAACAGGATAAAATATAATAATAAGCATAGTCATGTATAAAGTTTGTATTGAGATAATCTCTTGTGGGCAACACATCCTAATATTCTAGAGCCCCCGTGATGTAGCGGGCATATAAATAGACTTCTAATCCAACCGAGAGTACACCGAAGCTACGGGTTACAAATGATTATTAAGTGTAAACACAGATCAAATCTTTAAGAGGTGATGTTGTTGTTGATCCCGAATGGGGCGCTAAGCGAAGACCGTACTATCCTTTTTGTTACTGAGGTTCCTATGAGATCGCCGCTAGCCAAGTATCTCACCTCAAGTCTTTATCAATTTATGGGATCTTTGGTACCTACAAGTCCACAGATCGAGACAAGAGACGAAGAAACAAAAGATACAAATCACGAATTCAAACAAAATACAATTCTCCCATGATCTAGATGCACATAATTGTTGCGATATTTCTCCCCAACCCGCAGCCCGTGAGGACTACTCACTCATAACAAATAGATCGAAGATAGAAAACTTCATGCAAATACTTAGATTGAAATCAAATATTCTTACAATGATCGCCAAATCACAAGGAGATCTAAAGTACAAAGCAATGGCTAGTGGATGGATGGATGGTGGAAGTGATGAACAATGGTGTGGATCTCCTTTGGTGGTGTTGTGATGCAATCTGAGAATAGCGGCCCTCTGGCCAACGGCTGGAGCCTCGAAATATATAGGCGTCTTCACGAAAGTTGTAGGGTTTGACGAGACAAAGCCGTCGCCACATGGTACGGGCGGGCGGTACGCGCCCGGACCAGTGGTCGTTAAGCGTGCTGACGCCCTGGAATGGTTCTCCAATTACCTGGCCGTGTGTATTTCGTCAAAATCCTTCATTATGACTCCTTATTTCGCTTTAAAAGCAGTGATTTCCTGCACAACAAAAATCAAAGAAGGGATTTGCATCTTTGCAATTACTAGTCATTAGTGGCAAAATTTGAGAGCTTCTTTGCAATTGCTTGACAAAAACAACGTTTAAACGTAGTGGAAGATGGAAAAAATTGAAGCCATTAGTAGCAAATCCGGACCGCAGGGAACAATGCTAGCCGCCATCAGTAGCAGACCCCCCCTGCCGCATCGAGCAAAGACAATAGCCGCAAAGGATCAAGCCCGGCTGCCATTAGTAGCAAGGCTACCCGCCGGAGGGAGCAAAGTTGGCAGCCATAGGGAGTGAAGGCACTCCTCGCAGGGGGAGCAAATTTGAAAGCTGCAGGGATCTAGGCCGGTCACCGTCAGTAGTAAGACCAACAACATAGGGAGTGAAGTCGGGCGCCGCGGGGAGAAACGCCAACTGCCGTAGGGAGCAAGGCCGACCGCTGTCTGTAGCAAGTTCAGTTGTCGCATGAAGCAAAGTCGGTCGCCTCAGGGAGTGAAGCCGCTCTCCGCAGGGAGCAACGCCTCCATTCTCCTCGCGGCAGCCATAGGGCTCAAGGACGAAGGGCGACGATTCCCTTAAGAAATCCCCAAACAAAATAATGCAAATTTGTATATATTCACATGTAGCTGTACACTAAAACGGATGTACAAATTTGGGACGTCTTTTTTACTGGACAGAGGAATTAGTAAAAGTACACCTCGTGGTTTCCAACAATATTTCAAAACAGAAGTTCTCAACGGCATTGAAAAAAAGTTTCCAACAGTATTTATAAATTTAAAAAGATCTAACAGCCCATGAAGTATCGGAGGCTTCTGCGTCTTATCCCACTAACCACGTGTCCTACAAGACAACGTGATTACCATCCTGTTCGACACAAATTCCATAAGCATTAGAAACCGATCTTATCTCACACGAGCCTTAAAACGACGATGCCATGGCAGGCGGCAGAAATCGCGTGCATCGCATCCGACTGCGCGCTCGCCGTGGTACTGATCGGCATGTGCATCTGCCTCAACTTGAAACCGGAGAACGCAGAAGGACGGGCCGCGCAGACGTCGTCGGCGGCGGCCGCACAGGCGCCCATGGTGCAACAGAGGATGACAGCGTTGGCGCCGGTCCCGAGGCTGCGGTACTTCCCGTACTCGACGGTGGGGAGGAGGTCGTCGGAGAAGCTGGTGTGCGCGATCTGCCTGGAGGCGTTTGAGCACGGGGAGGCGTGCGGCGAGGTGCCGGCGTGCCGCCACTTCTTCCACCGGGAGTGCGTCGACGTGTGGAGGAAGAGCAGCATCACCTGCCCGCTGTGCAGGGGCTACATGGCGACACGACTGTCGGAGCCTGTATCGCGCGCCGATGACATGGTTTGAGATTTATGTCACACCTACGCCTCCAGCTGCCTCGGCGCTGGTGGACAACGAGGTCCAGGACTAGCTGGACGGGAGCCAAACAGAAAAGGAAGAGTGACGTGCAAGTTGATCGCTCTGTGAGCTGGTTGTGGTGGACCTGCAGGCCCCACTTGTAAGTGAAACTTAGAGAGGATAAAGGGGTAACTGTTGTAAGGGAGACGGACATGTTGAATGAATCAAATCTGAATTCTCTCGTATTTCGTATCTCACCCCCTTGCTCCTCTCATCTCGTACTCCAACTCTGCTTGTATCAACTAGATTCTGTGATTGTCTCCTCCCCAATCCAGCGGGACATCACAATTTGGTAATCAGAGCCAGATTGTTCCGTTGTGCTCACAATCCGAGATCGAATCTGTAAAATCCCACCGCGACAGGTGCTGATTGCTTCGGCAAATCGGCCCAAAATCCTTAGCGGGGTTAGATTCGATTCAGGACGAGTCGCGACGGCACCTTCCAGGCCCGCCGTCCCCACGGTACAGACCAATTTCGTTTTGGAGAAGATGGAAGGGATGCAGAAATCACTCGATGACGTCCTGATGCGTTTCACCGCCATGGCGGCGGACATGAAGGGGGTGACCGACGAGGTTCGCGGTCTCCGGCAGCAGATAGGCGATTTCGGTGAAGACCTAGACCGCGTCAAGCGTCGCCTCGTCGAATCGGACCGCCCCGCTGCGTCAGTGCGCGTGGACATACCGAGCGCAGACAAGGCCGCCACTGCACCGCGCCTCGCGAACAACGGTGCGCCATTGCTGAGGCAGCCAGCGACTGCATCGGGCTTTCACACCGCGCCGTCTTCGCCCAAGGACGTTCAAGAGCAAGTTCCTCATGGGGACTACATCGTCCGCCCACGCCGCCACGATTTTCCACGTTTCTCAAGTGAAACACCAATGCTCTGGATCGATTTATGCCTCACCTATTTTGACATGTACAAAGTACCGGAACACCACCGGGTTAGTACCGCTACTTTGCATCTGGATGAGCATGCTGCGCTATGGTTCCAATCATTCAAGCGCAGAAATCGTTTGATTCCTTGGGATATGTTTATTCAAGCTGTGGTGGAGGAGTTTGGCTAGGATGAGTATGATGGTCAAATGTCCAAGTTACTGCACCTTAAGCAATTAGGGATTGTTGCTGAATACCGCAGGGCGTTTGAGGAGTGTATGTATCACCTCATTTCAGTGGATGATTCTCTGAGCACTCGTTGGTTTGTTACACAGTTTGTATTTGGTCTTCGAGATGATATTCATTGTGTTGTTCGCTTGCAAGCTCCGACCAGTATCACTAGAGTTGCTTCCCTAGCTCGCATCCAGGAAGAAGAAGCAGAACATCACAGACCAAGGGCACGACCAGTAGCACCAACAAAACACCCACCCGCAATTGCAACTGCCAATACTGTTCAGCGCCTGGAATGGCCTAAGAAACAAAGTGCTGATGATTTCAACAGAGAGCGTCAACTCAGGGATTTTCGCCGTGCAAATGGCCTATGCTTTAAATGTGGTGACAAGTACTCCAAGGACCATCAATGTAAACGTTCTGGGCAGTTACTCACGATCGAAGTGGGAGAATTCGGTGAAGTACTGTCTGATGATGCAGTTTTAGCTTTGGAATTGTTATCTGAACCAGAGACGACCAATGAGCCTGTAACTTGTTGTCAACTTTCATTGGCTGCTGTAGCAGGCACAACTGCACCTGAAACCATTCAGTTGAGGGCATTGGTGGGAAATCAAGTTATGATACTGCTAGTCGATTCTGGAAGCACTACCACATTTGTTACCAAAACTTTTGCTCTTCAAGCTGGTTGTCAGATTTCTCCTGCTCCAGCTGTACCGGTTAAAATTGCAAATGGACAAACTCTAACTTCAGATGCACAAGTTAAAGGTTTACAGTGGTGGACACAGGGTAACACCTTCCACACTGATATGCGTATTCTAGACTTGGGAGCTTATGATGCTGTCTTGGGAATGGACTGGTTGAAAAGTTGTGGCAAGATGACCTGTGAATGGACACTTAAAACTCTATCCTTTCAACATTTGGGCAAGGAAATTACATTACAAGGCATGCTTTCAAAGCCTACCACTCATGTGACTGAATTATCAGTAGAGCAGCTTCAAAAATGGATAGCCGGTAATGAAGTTTGGGCAATGGCTGTGGTGGATACAGTGCAGGTGCCTGGTAACAGTCCTACCATTACTGTTGCACCTGATTTGCAGTCTATTCTCACTGAATATACAGATGTTTTTTCTCAACCCAACACCCTGCCACCCCAGCAAGCTCTGGATCATGCTATCACACTTGAGGCTGACGCTCGACCCATAAATGCTCGTCCCTACTGTTACTCTCCCCTACAGAAGGACGAGATCGAAAGGCAAGTGCAAGAAATGTTAGCAGCTGGCCTAATTTCTAACAGTATGAGCCCATTTGCCTCTCCTGTACTCCTGGTGAATAAAAAGGACGGCACGTGGCGGTTTTGTATTGATTATCGCCGTCTAAATGAGCTTACCATTAAAAACAAGTTTCCTCTTCCGGTGGTGGATGAACTTTTGGATGAGCTTGCCGGCACGAAATATTTCTCAAAGCTGGACCTTCGTGCAGGGTATCATCAGATTAGGATGAGACCAATGGATGAAGAGAAAACTGCCTTCAAGACCCATCATGGTCACTTCCAGTTTCGTGTCATGCCCTTCGGGCTTACCAACGCCCCTGCAACATTTCAGTGTATTATGAATGAAGTGTTTGCACCCTTTCTAAGGAAATTTGTCATTGTATTTCTGGATGACATTTTGGTCTATAGTGCTTCATGGCTAGAGCATTTGCAACACCTGAAGCTAGTCTTGGATAAATTACGGGCATCCCAATTCTTTGCCAAACTTTCCAAGTGCAGTTTTGGCCAATCCAGCATTCAGTACCTTGGCCACATAATTTCTGATCAGGGTGTGGCTACGGATCCAGAAAAGACAATAGCAATGGAGAACTGGCCCTTGCCTACTACAGTGACCGAACTTAGGGGTTTTCTGGGCCTAACGGGATACTATAGAAAGTTTGTGCAAAACTATAGTATAATTACCAAGCCATTGACAAAATTGTTGACTAAGAAGGGCTTTGTTTGGACTCCGGCAGCAACTGTTGCTTTTCAGAAACTGAAGAGAGCAATGATGAGCACTCCTGTATTGGCACTTCCAGATTTTAACTTGCCTTTTATAGTAGAAACCGATGCTTGTGACTCTGGGGTGGGTGCAGTACTGATGCAGAGAGGGCACCCTATTGCCTACATGAGCAAGGCTTTGGGCACCCTAAATTGCAAAATTTCTATATATGAAAAAGAGTTTTTGGCAGTAATTATGGCAATTGATAAGTGGCGCCAATATCTGGAAAGGGCTCCTTTCACTATTCTAACAGATCACAAAAGCTTGTGCAATCTATGTGATCAACCTTTGACGTCAGATTTACAGAGAAAAGCAATGTCAAAACTGGTTGGTTTACAATTTGAGATCAAGTATAAGAGGGGTGTGGACAATGGGGCAGCCGATTCTCTATCTAGAGTGGGAAAATTTTTGGAGGTTCAGACTATATCATCTTGCAGGCCAGACTGGGTTCACGAAATTTTGAATTCCTACTCTACTGATGCACATGCTACAACTCTGCTTCATGAACTAGCAATCCAGTCACCAACTGACAAAGGTTACTCTCTCAATAAAGGACTGATCCATTTCAAGGGCAGAATTTATATTGGGGAAAATCTTGCTCTACAAACAAAAATTATTGCATCTCTCCATGACAGTGCGATTGGTGGTCATTCTGGAATTCAGGCTACATATCAGCGCATCAAACAACTCTATTACTGGTCTGGGTTGAAACTAGCTGTGGAAAACTATGTGAAGCAATGCCAAGTTTGTCAGCAAGCCAAACATCCTCAAACTAAACCGGCTGGGCTGTTACAACCACTGCCTCCTCCTAAAATTCCATGGTCAGAGATTACCATGGACTTCATCGAAGGGTTGCCACTGTCTGATAATGCAAACACCATCCTTGTCATTGTTGACCGTCTGACCAAGTATGCTCATTTTCTTCCCCTCCGGCATCCTTATACTGCAGCATCTGTCTCCAAGCTTTTTGTGGATCAAATCGTCAGACTACATGGTGTTCCCCTGACAATTATATCAGACCGTGACAAAATTTTCACTAGTCACTTCTGGAAGGAGCTGATGAAAGCTTTGGGCACACAATTGCACTACAGTACGGCATACCACCCACAAACTGATGGACAAAGGGAGCGTGTCAATCAATGTCTCGAACAATACCTTCGTTGTGCAGTCCAAGATAATCCTAGACACTGGAAGAAATGGATAGCCATGGCAGAATTCTAGTACAACTCAAGCTTTCACACAGCTCTCGGTTGTACGCCATTCAAAGCATTGTATCGCATAGACCCCAATTTTGGTGCCATGCCAAATTTAGTGGTATCCAATCAGTCTCCAGTTGCAGATTCTGCTCTTGAGTATCAGGCCCAGACCGAGCTGTTGCGTGCTCAACTGATACGTGCCCAGCAGCGCATGAAGATGTATGCAGACAAGAACCGCACAGAGCGCCAATTCATGGTGGGTGATCAGGTGTTACTCAAACTACAACCGTATGCTCAACAGTCGGTGGTGAATCGGCCATATCCAAAGCTGTCATATAAGTATTTTGGTCCCTACAAGATCTTGGAGCGAATTGGTGCTGTCGCATACAAAGTGGAGTTGCCTGCATCTGCCCAGGTGCACCCAGTTTTTCATGTCTCACAATTGAAGCCATTCACTGCCAATTACTCTCCTGTGTATAGCACATTACCTTCAGCACCAAATTTGGTTGCCACTACTCCTGTTCCGGTTGAAATCCTTCAACGCCGGTTGGTGCGCAAAGGGAATGCGGCCACACCACAGGCTCTCATCCGCTGGGCTCACATGCCGAATGATTGTGCTACCTGGGAAGACTACTACGTGTTGAAGAATCGATACCCTGACGCAGCGCTATGGGATGAAGAACAAGTCGGGGCTTCGTCTCAAGCGGAGGCAAGTGTCACACCTACGCCTCCAGCTGCCTCGGCGCTGGTGGACAACGAGGTCCAGGACTAGCTGGACGGGAGCCAAACAGAAAAGGAAGAGTGACGTGCAAGTTGATCGCTCTGTGAGCTGGTTGTGGTGGACCTGCAGGCCCCACTTGTAAGTGAAACTTAGAGAGGATAAAGGGGTAACTATTGTAAGGGAGACGGACATGTTGAATGAATCAAATCTGAATTCTCTCATATTTCGTATCTCACTAGATTCTGTGATTGTCTCCTCCCCAATCCAGCGGGACATCACAATTTAGGAGTGGCTTCGATCTCTAGCAGTAAAACCAACGAAAGAACTGGTTCCTCTCGCATTGGATCGGTGCAGGTGCGATTCTCTCAGGTTACCTTTTTCTTTCATGGGGATCCTGTGTTACTTGTCCACCATACATGTGTGTATATATACTCCACATCCGCATAGCAAGCTAGTTGCAACACTTTGTACATTTAATTTGTTAATAATTCCATTTGGTTTATGGAAAAAGTTAGTTTGCCTAGCTTTCAGCCGACGTTCCATCCCGTTTGGACGGGTCTTCGTGTGAGAGAGATCATCTTGTGTTGCATGCATAGTTGGGTATTGCTAGGTGCATATATACATGTACACACGTGAAAATAATGACACCAGCACGTTGCAATCTGATTTCGCAAATGAAAATGTTTGAGTTCTAGTCATCTGGTTCTTGTATATATTTTTATTACCAGCCATGCATTGTGCATTGCCTATGGGGTTATATCTAATCTTACGTTGCCAATTCCGCATAATTTAAAGATCATAATCTATTATCTCTCGATGTGATTCATAATACTTAGTGTTCACAAATATGCAATAACTAATAACTAAATTACGAAACGACCAAGGAGAGAAGAATTTTTTTCAGAGCAACCACATATTTATTTCATTACGAAAATCAATTTACATGAAGTAACACGTGTGGAACACTAAGAGATAGAGGAAAAATGATTATTCTAAGAACTTTGCAGACAAAATTAAGAGATCGAGAAATACAAATGATACCTAGAATTTCCTGCAACCACCGACGTCAGCAGCCGCCATCCAACTCCAGTGTCGCCAAGATGCACGCCGAAAGAGACACCGAGCCTCCAACATTGCAAGATACAAAAATAGCACCGTTGCCAATGAGGCTTTGTGAGTCGATGAACATGCTTGCTGCACTCAATGATGCACATGTCGATGTGGCACATCAACCGGGGATGTCTCTATGTTGTCTTGGACCAAGATCCGCCTCCTCTCATCGACGAAGTCGGAGAAGAACGACAAATCCACCACCTCCGGACCAATATTCTCGCTCCAGAGAAATCACCTCGCCCTGGCCGACAACTCCGTTGCCGATAACAACGGTCACCGACAACACACTGAGAAACTGATCTCGCTAGATCTGAAAAACAGTGAGAAGACCAAGTTGCCGATCTGAAAGACCAACCAGCACACATTGCCATCAATTCCGAGGCGCCACCTTGAAGGTCACCGCCATGTGGGACTAGAGCTGAGGGAGATTTACTTGCCCAGGCATCGCTCCCACCACCCCAACGACATATAATAATAGACAAACTCTAAACCTAACTATTAGAATAGAACGAAGGAACGAGGCCCCCTTCCTCCTGTCGTCAGGGCAGCAAGCAGAGGTAGAAGGGACCAATGTCGTGCCATGTGTAGATTGGGAGGGAGGTTTGTGCCGCAGCCTCTCGTGCGAGAGGAGAGAGGAGACGCGAAAACATTTCAGATTTTACCACTAACTAAAACAAATATTTCCTGCGGCCACTGACCCCCTCCTCCTTCGTCGTGCTGCTCGGAGGCGTTTCGGTAGTTCTCCTTCTTCTGGTCGACATGGAGGCGGTAGGGAGAGGAGGCGGGCTGGTGATGAAGGATGATCTTGGTGGCGCTGGGAGTTTGGGATACTGCAAGATTCTGTTGTTCCATCTCGGTGGTCCATGGCTGACCGCCGACTCAGATGTTCGAAGGGCGGCTCCCTATCGCCAGAATCAAGTGTTGGCGTTCGTTCAACTTCCATCTGGAGGCATGTGAAGGACACAAGGTGATGCACATCTTCTGCTCTGGACCAAGTGGTCTAGTCCTCGACGCCGGAGAAGAAGGTCACCTGTGCTGTCCTTTCTTTCCAGCAGTGTTAAAGGACCCGGTTGCCTTTTGGTTATCTATTAGAGGGTCCTTTTGCAATTTCTGAGGTTCATGTTGTAATGGTCTAATTTCTTAAGGACCTAACTATAAAATGTAACTACACCTTTTTAATGAAAGACAACATCTAGGCCCCGAAAAACAAAGGTTTAGCGGTGACAAAAAACTCATCTAGGGTTCCTCTCCTCCGCCGGCGATGTCACCGGTCCATTCCATCTCCGATGGCCTTAGGGCCTTGGAGGCGTGGCGGACCACGGCCCCTCGCCGGCAGGAGGTCCATGTGTTTTGTTTAGACTATTTTCAGTGTCTTTTTTTAGGATGTTGAGACGGTGGCTACGTCCCGAAGTCAGAATAAAGTCTGCCCCATCCTTTTCTCGCTCTGGTGGTGCGCCTAGCATCGGCGGAGGGCGTGTGGAGTCGTGTGTCCGATGAATCTCTTGAGATCCGGTCGTTTTTCGCTTTTGTTGGCGTGTTTTAAGATCAGCCTCTTCCGATCTACGTTGTTCATCTTCGGCGATGGTTGTTGCTCTGGTGCGCTGATCCTTTGGGGCCTTAGCACGACGACTTCCTGTCCGTCTACTACAACAAGGTCTACTACGATAAGTTTTACCCGGCTCCGGAGATGGAGGGGCGAGGACGGCGGCACGCCTTCGGCTCGTGCCAGTATTTGTAGTCGTCTCTAGGTGGTCCAGTGACCTATTTATGATTTCTATTACTTTAAGGACTATTTGTACTAGTATTGATGATTATTAATAAATTAGTGAAATTTCGAAGAAAAAAAACTAAGGTTCAGCGTTGGCGTACAAAGCAACCTGTACAAGAGCAATGTTTCGGATGATCCCGGTAGCAATCACAGCTCGTCGTCTCCTACTACATCTGTTTGAGATTATTAGTTCTAATGGCCAAGTTACAAATACTAAGACACTTAATAATTCTCTCTCATTAATTTACACATACATCAATAGTTTTACATGTATGAGAAAAATGAGAAAAAAAGAGAGCATATATTAAACGAGAGAGACTAATAAATAAGATAACATTTATAGTTTTAAATAATATAAAAATGCTCTCCGAAACCTATAATCCCAAACATAGGTAAGACAAGACAACGAACTACCATCCATATTCGACTCGGATATGTAAATCCGAGTTAGCAGTACCGTACGGTACATACCTTGGCATCTTGCGGCAGGGAAGAAACAAATCTCCAAAGTAAATATAGCCGTAAGAAGAAGAAAACGAGAGAAGCACCACGCTCTCGCCTGTCACATCCACTAGCTAGCTCTCATCTGAACGATGTTCGCGTTTGAGGAGGTAGGTTTTGGATTAATCACTAAGGACATGACGTTTTGACTCACAGGTCTACATGAATCTATTATGAAAAGAAAAATTATATAAATTTCGAAATGTTGAAAAAAATCCGAAACAAAATCCTGGGTGTGCATCTGGACATGTTATGTTCTCACACAAAGCTTTTGCGGGCAAAAGATATTTTTTTGTGGTCTATGTAAAAAAGACAAAAAAATGTCTTGTGAAAGGCTATTTTATAACACAGAAAATTGTCTTTTTTATATAAGCCACATAAAATGTCTTTTCATGAAATTTCATGTACGAACATAGAATATTGGCATATACACTGGGTATTTTTTCTGATTTTTAAACATTTTGAAGCACATCATTTCCACGGTGAGTGCATCTACACCTACGAGCCGAAGTGAATTTCCCATTAATCATAGCTTGTTTTGTGGTGTTCCTGGTTTGTCTCGTCATAATAGGGTGTCGCGACGAAGACTTGCCCTAATAGGAGTATCATGGGTATATCATGTAGTACATGCATGCAAAATGCTTATGTGTCACTGTAATTAATGATGAAAGAGATTATGTTGGTATCATAGATAGATACAGTATCATAGCACATAGAACTAAAAAAACTAATCTCAAATAAATCTTATATATAACTAGCTAAATACCCGTGCGTTGCTACGGTTCATCAAACTCCCCATCTTCCCGCGGATCGCCTTACTATTAAGTTGTGCGTACTATGTGAGTGGTATAGTCGGCTATGTTACCGTGCATGATGCACCAAATATTAATTAGTCATCATACATAAACGTTAAAAGACAAATTCTTTTTCCCTTCACTCAGCATGTTAATCGTGAGCTTTGTCTCTTGCTCTATCGCTATTATATTTAGTCACTCTACTTTCCCAATACTCCTTAATATATCACCAGAAACACTTTGTCTCTTGCTCTATCGCTATTATATTTAGTCACTCTACTTTCCCAATACTCCTTAATATATCACCAGAAACATGTGAACATATACCGCATGGTCACGAACAACTTTGAACATCACTATATCGTTCCCGTCAACCATTGTGGATATTAATGGCCTTGTATCTTTGATTTTACTAACAAAATTATACCCTTATTACATCTTATTTGATTAGTAGGGCAACAATGCAAAGCCACTGTAGTTGAATTTCACTATTATATGTCCACGTGGATGTCATGAGTAGTTCTTACTCTGATAAGATGCACATCTTAGAGCGTCTAAAGGTGGCCCCAAAAATATCTTCCTTGTCTCCTCATATTTGGCCTTCCTAATAAGATTCTTATCATAAATTTCTTCCAACTCTATAGTAATCTCTAATATTACCCCTTCTATCCATTCTCCTATATTTTATTAATTTTTTGGAACTACAAAATCCATATGTTTGGCCTTGTGGTACTCTACAATTTCTATCTTTCATAATCCAAACCAGAGAACATAACACAAAATCCATACATCATAAAAGTTTATCCTTTTTTTTGCTAAACTCTTTTCGTCTTGCTAAGTGTAATGTATTGGGAGCCTTCTACAATAGGCGATGGTTGCTCCTGATGTGGGCTACCAATCCAACTCTTATGACAATTTGGTTTATGTTCACAACAAAACCACTTGATTTTAGATTTGTAAATTACATGGTAAGACCATTAAGTAAATATTTTTTTGAATTATAAGAAGATTGACTCATTGGGGAAATTTCTGGTACATTTCAAGAAAAGAAAGTAGCATACGAACATGATTAGATGTAGCATCGTACATAGGAAGCATATAATATAGACACATCTGGTCAAAGATATTTAAGCCTCTCCTACAACAGCGTAAGATGAGATCCATCATCTTTTACTACAAGTGGTTTTTCCTCATTAATCATAATGACCTGTCGGCGGTATCAACCACATGAGGAACTACACGTTATTGCAGGCATGTGGTCAGTTACTTTTTGTATACACCTCACCGACTGAAACCTGTTGAATCATCTAACATACTGAAACCCTGGAGCATCAGAATTCAGACCACACCTCCATTTATCTAGCCTTCCATACCAATTAAGTTAAGGAGCAAACAAATATATGGTCTAAAGCTCACTGGAATCAAACACATCAGATCAATATAACTCATAGGTCTAGTTACAACACCTGGTACACGCTGCACTATGAAACTGTGTGGTATCGCCAATAGCCGGTGGCTTTTATACCAACTCTAGGATACATACACACGAACTTGATATCACAAATAGCTAATATCATGCAGTTTTTTCATGCGGTTTTTCCATCAACAAGCCTTGCTATTTGTTGAAGTACTTCTTTGCATTCTAGACCAGTTGAATCCCCTATCTTCAAAGGAGTAAATTATAGAGGATGTAGAACTTCAGGTACAGGCCAAAGTGCCATAGCTTTATAAAATAAATTAACCAGGATCTGCAGTTGTACTATCATGTTTGCTGAAGTCAGTAACGCTATAAACAACCAGAACAACAACTCCTGAACTTGCAAAAATTCCAGAAGTGAAGTGAGAAATTTTCAATACAAAATGTGCTCCAGAATACGAGCATACAAATATGAACCAAGAATTGTCTTCTCATCATCCGATTACATTTTACTTGCATTTAATGTTTACTTTGTACAACAGAAAGATTAACTCAGAGAAGGACAACCCAGGTGAACATCAGCGGCGTAAATTGTTATGAGGAATAGCTACTTGTGTATTTCATCACAAATGTTTGCACACAAATCAAGCCAAGAGCATGCAAAAAATTATGTCTAATTCTTCCACTAAAAACTGGCGTGACCATGTACTAATAAACTCACAGGTAAGTAATATCGCATGAAGCTTCTCCACATATATATTTAAGAAGATTGGCCCAAAGGGTGGATGGTTATCAAGAAATTCATTTTTTCTTTTCGAGAATGATCAAGAAATTCGTGGTACTGCGTGGTACTGCTGCTTGAATTGTAGATGATCCTACCTAGTAAGAACATTCTATAATGTATAGCAGTCGATTCCCTGGCTGGATGCTGCGGACAGCTAGGGGATGCTCGAGGTGGACCTTCCCAACCTGTACAGCGGAGCCATCATATCGAACTGCCGCCTGGACGCAGCCACCCCCGCCGTTTCCGCCTCCCTCAGATCAACGCGCCGCAGCCACCGCTCGCTGCTGCACCCCACCCTCAGATCGACGCACCGCCGCTCCTCCTCTTCACTACAGCGATGGTCGCCCCTCCAATCTCTCCTAGGAGCGACAAGCCGGATCATCCCCTCCTCCTCTTCCCTAGTGCGGCGCCTACTCCCGACTTCCACGTCTCTCCTCTCCTCGTTGCCTCCGCTCTGCTCCGCTCCATCTCAGCCGGGGTGGGCAGGCCGTAGGGAGGGAAGTGGTCTCCTCCCCATCGAGCAAATCCGAGCGCCTCCGCCCGCTGTACTCCGCCTCCTCGTGGTCCTGTCAGGCCGCGACTACCCGACGCCCCACCCCGTTGACCTCTCCTTGCTGGTTCCAGCCTGCCGCCATCGGCCTCCATCACCTCGACGCCGTGCCTCTGCTCCGTGACTCCGCCTGTATCCAACTTCCATTCAGGCGAGATGGAAAGGAATAGGGGGCAGAGGTCATCGGCGCTGTAGAGGATGGGGGCAAGGGTCTCCGACCGCCGGGGGGTGGGGGCGGAGACCGACCGGCGCGGGAGGGTTGCTGCTGAGAGCCCGGGATGGCTCTGGGGATTTTTTCCCGTTCGGTTTGGGCAGTCCCTGTAATACTGCGAAACTTCTAGGGGCAAAACCGTCCAAACTGATGGCAGAGGGAAAAATTGAGAACGACCAACGACACGAATCTTTTTAATAGTATAGATTTTATATTGAAATTCTACAAAATAATAAATATACTAAAACTATGGTGCTACTTGATGTCTACGTACTTCTATTCTTGTAGACAGTTGTTGGGCCTCCAAGTGCAGAAGTTTGTAGAACAGCAGCAAGTTTTTCCTTAAGTAGATTACCCAAGGTTTATTGAACTCAGGGAGGAAGTGATCAAAGGTATCCCTCTCAAGCAACCCTGCAATCAAGATACAACAAGTCTCTTGTGTCCTCAACACCCTCAATACACTTGTCAGGTGTATATGTGCATTAGTTCGGCGAAAAGATAGTGAAATACAAGTGGTATGGATAATTATAAGTGGTAACGGTGCCAGAAAAGAGCTTGACGGGTAGGAAGAGACTAAAGGCAATCTGAAATAAAGATGGAAGCAAGCAACCATGTAACAGATCTAGTTGCAAACGGTGTTTCAATGCTTAGAAAACAAGGCCTATGGATCATACTTTCACTAGTGAACACTCTCATATAAATATCTTCTCTTTATGATACTACTCTGAACTACTCTCCGGTTGGTTAACTCTAATCTACGGTAGGGCTATAACAGCACACCTCAAAGTTCGCTTTCCCCTTTTAGATAACCTCTCACTATCACCTTGAGCACTAGATGTTTCCAACAAACACCACAATTTCATAGAGACATCCAACTCCAAATATAACTCATAACAAGTATTTGTAATATCTAGCCTAAGTGCCACCATGGTGTGCACGCTATCACTTTCACACACATGGGGAGAGCTAGAGATCTATTAAAGCACTTGAGTAGCAAGGTAGATCTACTTGATTACAAAGCTCATGATCACAATATGATCATGCAGAGAGAGAGAGAGAGATAAACACATAGCTACCAATAGAACCCTTAGCATTGAGTAAGAACTACTCCCTCATTATCATGGGAATCAGCAGCGGCGATGGATATGGTGGTGGAGATTGATGGAGATGGCTCCGGGGGCACTTCCCCGTCCGGACAGGGTGCCGAAACAGAGACTTTATGTCCCCCGAATCTCCCCTTTGGTGGCGGCGGCGCTGCAGAACTTTTCGTGGCTGGAGGCTGGATTATTTAGGGTTTCTGCATCGGAGGCTGGCACTATGGCATCTTGTTAATAGGTTAGTTCCAGAAAATGTGTAAAAATACTCCAAAGTGTGAACAAAACATAAGAAAGTAGATATAAAACAAGTATGGAACATCAAAAATTATAGATACGTTTCCAACGTATCAACATCCCCAAGCTTAACTCCTGCTCGTCCTTGAGTAGGTAAGTGATAAAAAGAAAGAATAATTTTTGAGGTGACATGCACCATCATAATATTGATCAAAGTATTTGTAGAACATTGATAGCTGGGATGATAGTACTTTAACATAGCATGAAAGATATAGTTCTAACAATAAGACATAGCAACTATATTGTAACATAAAAAGGTACAAACAAAAGGTTCATGAATAACAATGCTTTGAAAGACATTTGTTTGTTTCACATAAAGAAAACATAATAAGAATAGTATTCAGCTTGTCCCTCATGGAGTAGCAAAACATAAATGCATAGGACACCTTCAAAGTTCATAAGGGTGACTAGATACAAATAGTTTAAGAACAAGCAATATCAAAGTTATGCATCAATCAACAATCCTTGGGACAATGCACATTAAACTAAGAATGACCACTATGCTCTCTCAATAGGTGCATAAAGATAGAAGATGGAGACTCAACATAAAAGTAAAAGAAAGGTCTTCAAAGAAGGAAGCATGGATTCAAGTATCATAAAGAGCTTCCAAAAATTATAGTACTTATTAGCTTTCAGCTCTCATTGCCCCTATCATAAGCATCTTGAAGTTATTAAGGTTAAAGTGAACAAACTATGGAGTATATGCTTGACAAAGTATAAGTTGGCAATCTCATGTCCCTTGAATATGAGGGTCACTCCTCATGCTACTCAAGCTTAGTTACCGATAAGTTCTTGTCATAGTAAGTACATGTGTATCATAGAGAACCGCCAACGAGGTACCCCTTGCACATGATATAGGAGCTATCCCATAATCAAAATGACAAGGCAAGCAGACAATGAACATCTCAGCAATCTTCTTATTTATCATGGGAAAATGGTGCTTTTTCTCTCTTTCCTCTTTTCTCATCTTTTTTTTCTTTTTCTCAATCTCTATCTCTTTTTTTATAAGAAAAATGCTTCATAGATTGCTTATTATGGTGATGCTGCAAGTTTCCACCATGATTAGGCATGGCTTAGGCTAGCGGCCCAGGAGTTTCTCTAACACACATACATAACTCCATTGACTTACAAGATCCCCTTTCATTTCACACCAATGATATCCATAAACAAAAGAGCATGATATCAACTGGGTATAATGTACAAGTGCAATATTGAAAGCATTCCCCATGACAGCATAGTTCTTCTAATCCCCAACGTATAAGTGCAAGCATATACAACATAGATGACACAATGGTTCAAGTTTATTAGGGCAAGAAAAGTAAAGTGTTCCATCAAGTTCGTGAGAGCTTTAGTCACTAATTTTCACATAACAAGTTTAATTCGGAAGGTAGATAAAAACATGAATATACTTGGAATAGCAAGTGCTAATAGGTAGGTATGGTGGACTCTTTGGAATAACTTGGTTTTATTTGGAGTTGGATGCATGAGTAGAACTCATACTTGGTATGGAGGCTAGCAAAAGACTGGTAGCGACCAACTAAGAGAGAAATAATGACCATAATCATGCAAAGGGACAAAACATCATTAATTAAAGCATAAAGTGATATTACAAGTCGAAAACTAAATGATTATAGAGTTTATGGTGACTTGGTATAGTCTTAACATGGTGTGAGCATGCGCCAAGTCGACCCAAATAAAGCATCGAAGGAGAATACCACAATACTATGCTTTATTATGCTAAAACAACGCATGATTCTTTCAAGGCACATTAAGCAATATCAATTGTTTATAACATGTCATGCTACATCAAAAATCACTAAGCATAAAGCCAAAACAATATCAAGCATGACATGACAAAGCATAGGCCACAGTCAAAAACAAGCTCCTTTTTACCACTTAAGCATGAACTTTCCTACTCTTTTCCAATCCAAACCAATCTTATTTGAAAACTAATGTATGAATGAGGGGGTCCAACCAATTTATTCAAGCAAACTAAGCAAACAAAAACCAAAAATAAAAACGAAGATGCTCCAAGAACAACACAATTGTGCATGAAACAATAAAAATAAAGTGTTTGGAAGAAACCTGAAATTTTTATTGATCAAGAAGGGGATGCCTTGGGCATTCCCAAGCTTTGACGCTTGTACTTCTTAAATATTTCTTGGGATGACACGGGTGGCATCCCCAATCTTGAGCTTTTGTCCATACTTCATCTTATCATATTACTCTTCCCTACACTTTAAAATTTCCTTCATACAAAATTTCACACAATCTTCTAGCAACATTATTGTACTCAAGATAATAAGTATTTTTGGTTCAGTTTCAACACAAGTAAGACTTCCATTAAAACAAAAGCTACTGTAGCAATTCCTTTAAAAATTTTAAATTATCAAAGAGAACTCAAAGAGAAAGTGTTAAAGGTAAATGCAAATAATGGCAGAAATCTGTCAAAACAGACCAGCAGGTAAAAACCAATTTTTTCGAAGACCTTCTGTTGCTCAAATCGAAAAGTGTTGAACTAAACAAAAGTTGGATAACAACCTAGGCAGAAGGAAAAAAATTATAGCTCAAACCTACATACAGAGATTTTTCACGAATTTTTAGAGCGAAGTACAAAAATCTGTTTCGGGACAGCAACTTTTCCAAATCTTACTTCTCTCTCATTAAAGGTTATTCTTGGCACAAAAACCACACAAAAAGGATAAGGAGAGGTTATTACTAAAGCAATAACTTCCAAGACTCAACAAAACAAAAATAAACTGAAAGCAAAAATATATTGGGTTGTCTCCCAAAAAGCTCTTTCTTTGTACCCATTAAGATAGGCATGATAAATTTCAATGATGCTCACATAAGGATATGAATTGAAGTAAAAGAGAGAATCAAGAATAAAATATGGAAAAAATTTAAGTCCAACCCACTTACTATAAAAAATAATCTTGTAAAGAAACAAGTCATAAAAGCACAAAACAGCAAGCATAGGAAAGCAAAACAAGTGCAACTTTAAAAATTTCAACATAAAGAGGGGAAACTTAATATTATTGAGATGCATAAAACCATGTTTCCCTCTCTCATAATAACTTTCAGTAGCATCATGAATAAAATTAACAATATAACTATCACATAAAACATTCTTATCATGAGCCACATGCATAAAAGAATTAATACTCTCCACATAAACATAGTCATTCTTATTAATTATAGTGGGAGCAAATTCAACAAAATAGCTATCATTATTATTCTCATCACCATAATCATAAAATATAGGAGGCATATTGTAATCATAATTAATTTTCTCCTCAATAGTAGGTGCACTGAAAATATCATACTCATCATTGTAATCATCATATATTGGAGGTATAGTATCATCAAAGTAAATTTTCTCCTCCATGCTTGGGGGACTAAAAAGATCATTTTCATAAAAACTAGCTTACCCAAGCTTAGACTTTTCCATAGCATTAGAAATAATGGTGTCCAAAGAATTCATACTAACAACATTGCTATTAGCATGCAAATAAAGTTCCATAGGTTTTTTAATTTTCTCTTTAAACACTTCATGTCCTAACTCAAGATAAATACTATAAAGCTCTCTATTGTTTTTGATGTTTTCCATTAAGCCTAACTAGTGAAAATAAAAACAAGAAACAAAAAGATATAATTGCAAAATCTAAAGGAAATAACTTCGAGCACTCACACTCCAGCAATAGTGCTAGAAGATAGCTTAGTAGTCAGAGGATGTGAGTACCTTTTACCTTACCTTCCCGGCAACGGCGCCAGAAAATAGCTTTGATGGCGCGTTGTTAACATGGGAGCTTCTTCTTATTTAATCCCCGACAATGGTGCCAGAAAATTAGCTTGATGACTATGCATTTCTATTCTTGTAGACAGTTGCTGGGCCTCCAAGTGCAGAGGTTTGTAAAACAGCAGCAAGTTTTCCCTTAAGTGGATTACCCAAGGTTTATCGAACTCAGGGAGGAAGTGGTCAAAGGTATCCCTCTCAAGCAATCCTGCAATCAAGGTACAAGAAGTCTCTTGTGTCCCCAACACACCCAATACACTTGTTAGGTGTATAGGTGCACTAGTTCGGCGAAGCGATAGTGAAATACAAGTGGTATGGATAATTATAAGTGGCAACGGTGCCAGAAAAGAGCTTGACGGGTAGGAAGAGACTAAATGCAATCTGAAATAAAGATAGAAGCAAGCAAACATGTAATAGATCTAGTTGCAAACGATGTTTCAATGCTTAGAAACAAGGCCTAAGGATCATACTTTCACTAGTGAACACTCTCATATAAATATCTTCTCTTTATGATACTACTCTCCGGTTGGATAACTCTAATGCACGGTAGGGCTATAACAACACACCTCAAAGTTCGCTTTCCCCATCTAGATAACCCCTCACTATCACCTTGAGCACTAGATGGTTCTAACAAACACCATAATTTCATAGAGACAACCAACTCCAAATATAACTCATAACAAATATTTGTAATCTCTAGCCTAAGTGCCACCGTGGTGGTGCACGCTATCACTTTCACACACGTGGGGAGAGCCAGAGATCTATTAAAGCACTTGAGTAGCAAGGTAGATCTACTTGATTACAAAGCTCATGATCACAATATGATCATACATAGAGAGAGATGAACACATAGCTACCGGTAGAACCCTTAGCCTCGAGGAAGAACTACTCCCTCATCATCATGGGAATTAGCAACGACAATGGAGATGGTGGTGGTGATCGATGGAGATGGCTTCGGGGGCACTTCCTCGTCCCGACAGGGTGCCGGAATAGAGACTTTCTGTCCCCCGAATCTCCCCTTTGGTGGCGACGGCCCTATGGAACTTTTCGTGGCTGGAGGCTAGATTATTTAGGGTTTCTGCATCGGAGGCTTCTTATAGGCGAAAGGGCGATGTCAAAGGGTGGACCAGGGGCCCACACCACCTGGTGGCGCGGCCAGGGGGATCCGCACCACCACATGGTGTGGCCAGCCCCTGGACCCTCTCCGTCTCGTCTTCTGGCTCCGTGAGTCTTCCGGTAAAATATCGACTTTGGCTTTTGTCTGGTCCAATTCTGAGAATATTCATTTTCTGGCTTTTCTGGAACCAAAAACAGAAGAAAACAGGCAACTGACACTATGGCATCTTGTTAATAGGTTAGTTTCAGAAAATGTGTAAAAATACTCCAAAGTGTGGACAAAACAGAAAGTAGATATAAAACAAGCATGGAACATCAAAAATTATAGTTACGTTTCCAACGTATCACTACTATATGGCACGATGCATTGTGGGTATGGTATCATATACGATACTCCCATTGTGAAGCGACTCCGCGCACCAAAGGCCCGCCGCACCGGTGGCCACAGCTGCACCACCGCTACGAGTGTCGGTGGAGCGGAGGCCGCCAGTGGCGGTGCGAGTCGTGGTACTTCGGCACTTCCCATACTCGGCGGAGGAGAAGAAGGTGATGAGGACATCCCTACAATTACACCTACCCCAATGACTACTGAAGATACTACAACTGTTGCAAGAAAAGATCAGTCCAATGAGATTAGAATTGGACCTATTACAAGAGCTCGTGCTAAGCTACTGGAACAACAGGTGAATTTACTCCTAAACGAATCCGGTACTTTGATTGATGAGAACTTTATATTGCCTAAGTCTATGCATTTATGTATGATCAGGTTTGTTGGAGAAACAAGCATGGCGCGAGGAGGAGAAGGGCTACAAGAGAAGCCCAACATGATGATCGCCCAAGGATGCGCGAGGGAGGAGCGGGAGGAAGGCGCAAGAGAAGATCATCAAGACGAAGGCAAAAAGATCTGCCACGACCGGAGTGCCCGGCCAGATCCACCCGGACTGTCCGGCCTGGTCGAGAGGCAAACTGGCGTGGAAATTCAGTATGCCAGTTCGGACACTACAAGGACGCCACCCGGAAACTTCAAAGTTTCCGGCCTGACCGGACTGTCCGGCACACTTTACCCGGAGTGTCCGGCCTGACCGGACTGTCCGACCCACTTCGACCGGAGTGTCCGCCCGCCGACCGAATCTGGTCCGAGTCGGTTTGTATCAGTTTGAGTCGTTTGCGTTTAGTTTCGATTTCTGGTCGCTCCAGCCGCCCTTATAAGCTATGGGACGACCTCTAGTTAGGGTTTAGACCATGTTAAAATATTTTGGAGTTGTTTCTTTTATAGAACCTCTAGAATTACCCTGTGTTCGAATCTACCAACTATAATTGAGTGTGATCTGTTGTTCCATTGGGAATTAGTAGATTGCATACTACCGTTCGTGGTCACGGCTGCGTGTGCAAGAGCCTGGTGTTGTGAATATCCTACAAGGTTCGAGAGCTGTTGCATTGGCATCAGGGATCGAGCAGGAGAGTTCATAGCTACAGGATAGTTATCTATCATCCACCATTATCATTGCCACCCGCTTACTGAGAAGATCGGGCCACCCCATATCATCTTGGTATTAGATTTCCAGTGTTGCCTCGGTAAGCATCCACAAATCCATCCATAGATTAGAGAGTGTTTTCGTCCTATACAGAAAAAGCCTTACAAAAAGATTTGCCATAGACTAGATTGCATCGTTTCGAGTTTTAGTTGCTGATTGTATATTCTCGTAGATCCAATCTGCAGGTTTTTCCTCGTAGGAGTCTAGTTTCCGTTTGTGTCTAGGTTTAAGGTTTCATCTTGTTTTCCGCTGTTCCCACCGTTACCGTTTCCGCAAGTATTTATCTTTTTTCCGAGTCCACATAGCGTACCTTTGTTTGCATACCATAGACACAGCCTATCTACAGCATCTGTGCCTAGGAACGTACCCACGAGACTAGTTGCTTTGCTCCGACAGGCTGCTCATTAGGGTTTGCAGTGCAGAAATTTTCGACAGGCAAAACCAGACTATCCGGCCGAATCACACCGGACTATCCGGCCCAACCGGAGTCTCCGGCGCATATCAACCGGACTATCCAGACCAGTTCTGTTATAAGTTGCTGTGCTCGTTTGCATTGAGTAATATAGTTGAAAAAAAAAGAGAATCAGTATAAAAAAAGAGAAAAGAGCTACAAACCTGACAAAAAAAGAGATATAGAAGTGTGCAATATTGGAGGCCTTGTAGTATAGCACTGGTAGATTGAGCAATCTTGTGCCTGTTCTATTTGAGCTATTACTAGTGTCTCTCTTGTGCGTTGCAATATTCCTGTTCATAAATTGCTTTGCCACGTTTATCTCCACCGTGTGTGTTTCTTGGGTTTTTGTACGATCAGCACTAGGACTTGTTTGCGATGTAGATAGGATACCATACCTATAGCTCCACCTTAAATAACCCGTGTGCCCTGCGATCGTTCTCTATACCTTTGATATTCACTTCATCACATCAAGTGCATCAGTCTTTGATTTTGTTTGGTAGAGCATCTCTATTCACTTTGGAATGGTAAGATCTCCTTTCTTATTAGTTGTGAGTGAGTTGTGAGAGTTTCCACCATACAAATTCTGATTTTTTCACTAACCTACTAATCATGTCTACTAGTGATGATGATGTTGTGTTGCAGAAGAAGAAATATGAGGAGCTCGTCAATTGGCGTGAATATGAGGCTTTGAAATCCCACTTGACACGTGTGTTTACTAACACGACAGATGCCATTGACAAGAATCTCCAAGATATGAATATGAGATTGGATCAGCATGTTGGGACAGTTGATACTATCCAAACGCAAGTGGCTACGCTCAATGTCAATGCCATACTTTGCAGCAGTCCATTGAGGGTTTGACAGCCGCCTTGCATAGAAGGGAAGATCCTCAACATGATGATGCCTTTGATGATTTCAATGAGGGTAGCGTTGTTGATGCTGCTCCACATGTTGGCAGGGGACGTGCTATTCCCCCTGTCCATGCACCTGCTCATGGTTGTGGGTTTGCCCATCTTGGGCGTGGTCCACGTGTGCCCAACCAAGCTGCTGATGACGGTTTGGGCAAACCAAAATTCTCAATTCCTAAGTTTGATGGTTCCATTGATCCTGAAGACTACCTCACATGGGAGTTGAAGATTGAGAAACTTTGGCGCTTATTTGACTATCCAGAAGATAAGAAGGTCAAGCTTGCAGCATCTGAATTTGATGGTTATGCTTTGTGTTGGTGGGATGCTCTTGTGCAACATAGGAGGGAGGATAATGAACTTCCTGTGATGGATTGGCGTGAGATGAAGCAAATCATGAAGGCTCGTTTCGTACCAACCAACTACTTGCGATCAGTTTTTGATAAATTGACGCAACTGAAGCAAGGCACCATGACAGTTGATGAGTATTACATGGAGATGGAGATGCTTATGCAGCGTGCTCGAGTTCATGAGTCCATTGAGATGACCATGCAGCGATTCCTAAACAATTTGAAGTTACCGATAAAGAGCATTGTTCATCATCACAAGTATGAGACCATGAATGAGTTGTTGCATCATGCTAGAGAGGCCGAATCCCAGTTGGCAGAAGAGGCGAAGTCACGTGCTCGTTTTCCGTCCTCCAGCAGATTTTTGGCTAGGTCTACACCTCCTACAGTCACGCCACCAGCTGCTGTTCCGTTTACACCATCGCCCAAACCAGCAAGTACACCTTTGTTTGGTTCTAATGCTCGGAAACCCGATGTTCCTACTGCTAGCTCGGGTTCCAACATGTCTACTGCACGTACTCGTGATGTAGTGTCCATACTTGTGGAGGTAGAGGTCACTACAAGAAGGATTGTCCAAACAGCAAGGTTATGTTTGTTAATGAACAAGGTGAAGTAGAAAGTGGAGATGAAGCTTCTAAGGATGATATTGATGATGGTGAGGATGGTGCTGATGCATATGCTGAGCGTGTATCCACTATTGTCGTATCTTCACATGTACTTAGTGTGCAACCGGTTGATGAATCCCAGCGTTGCAACTTGTTCCAAACAAAAGCTCTAGTTGGACCAAACAAAGCTTGCAAGGTAATTATTGATGGAGGTAGCTGCAGAAATCTTGCAAGTAAGGAACTATGTGCCAAACTGAATTTGGCATATTTACCTCATCCCAAGCCATACTACATACAATGGTTGAGCAACAATGGTGAGATGAAGGTAAATCATATGGTACGTGTGAATTTTCAAATACGGCCATACAAAGATTCTATTGATTTTGATGTGGTTCCTATGACTGTTTGTCACCTACTATTGGGTCGGCCTTGGCTCTATGATCGCCATGTGCAACACAACGGCCGAGCCAATACATATCACTTGGAATTCAAAGGAAAGAAGATTACTATGCAGCCAATGAAACCACAAGAAATTGTGAATGATTCTCGCCAGAAGATAGAGGTGAATTTGAAGGAAGATACTACCACTCGGCGAGACTGTGTAACAGCTGTTCCTGATATAATTGAGCCTAAATTGAGTGATATAACGAAAAGTGAGAGAGTGCCTGGTTTATTGATACTAGCCACCAAGGAGGATATGAGAGAGTTTCGTGAGGATCCTACAACCATGCCACTTGTGCTCATGTATAAGGGCGAGAGGTATTGGTTTCTAACGACATGACCCCTATTTCTCTTGGTGTCTCTTCTGTTTTGCAGGATTTTGGGGATGTGTTTCCAGAAGACGTACCCGCAGGTTTGCCCCATTGCGTGGTATAGAACATCAAGTGGACCTAATTCCTGGCGCCACACTTCCCAACCGTGCACCTTATAGGACTAATCCCGAAGAAACTAAGGAAATTCAGAAGCAAGTACAAGCGTTGCTGGATAAAGGGTACATTCGTGTCTCTCTTAGCCCTTGTGTTGTTCCTGTTATTTTAGTTCCTAAGAAAGATGGTACATGGCGCATGTGTGTTGATTATAGAGCGATTAATAACATCACTATTCGATATCGTCATCCTATTCCACGCTTAGAGGATATGCTCGATGAATTGAGTGGTGCTGCTGTTTTCTCTAAAATTGACTTGCGTAGTGGTTATCATCAAATTAGGATGAAAGAAGGGGATGAATGGAAAACTGCTTTCAAAACTAAATTCGGTTTGTATGAGTGGTTAGTTATGACGTTTGGACTTACTAATGCACCTAGTAGTTTCATGCGTTTGATGAATCATGTTTTGAGAGAGTTTATTGGTCGTTTCGTGGTTGTTTACTTTGATGATATACTCATATACAGCCACACCGAATGTGAACATTGCACTCATATTAGACAAGTTTTGCAAGTGTTACATGATAATAAACTGTATGCTAATCTTGAGAAGTGTACATTTGCAAAAGATAAGGTCATATTCCTAGGATTTGTTGTTTCTAAGCATGGAGTAGAGGTAGATCAATCTAAAATTGAATCAATTCAGAATTGGCCTACTCCGATGAATGTTAGTCAAGTGCGTAGTTTCCATGGTCTCGCTGGTTTCTATAGACGCTTTCTGAAAGATTTTAGCACCATTGCTGCACCATTAAATGATTTGACAAAGAAAGGTGTTCCTTTTGTATGGGGCGCGGCTCAAGACATTGCATTTGATACATTAAAATGTTTGCTTACTTCTGCACCATTACTTGCATTACCTGATTTTTCGAAGCAATTTGAAGTTGAATGTGATGCTAGTGGTATAGGCATAGGTGGCGTTTTGATGCAAGAGGGTCGGCCTATAGCTTATTTTTCTGAGAAATTGACTGGTGCTCGTTTGAATTATTCTATCTATGATAAAGAATTGTATGCACTTGTTAGAGTACTTGAGGTTTGGCAACATTATTTGTGGCCAAAAGAATTCAGCATACATTCTGATCATGAAGCATTGAAATACTTGAAAGCTCAATCAAACTTGCATAGAAGATTAGCTAAATGGGTTGAGTTCATTGAGTCTTTTCCTTACATCATTAACTATAAGAAGGGAAAAGAAAATGTTGTTGCTGATGCTCTATCTAGGAAGAACATGCTATTAACCAATCTTGATGTTAAAATTCCTGGATTAGAAGCTATTTGTGCACTTTATGCAACTGACCATGATTTTGCTGAACCATATCGTTTGTGTGCTCTTAGAAACGCATGGGATAAGTATCATATACATGATGGATATTTGTTTCGAGCTAACAAACTATGTATTCCAGAATAAATCGCTATGCTTTGTTCTTAGTGCAGGAATCACATGCTGATGGTTTGATGGGTCACTTTGGGCGTGAGAAGACATTGTTCATGCTTGCTGATCATTTTTATTCGCCCAAGATGAGGCGTGATGTGTACAGATTTGTGAGCCGATGTATTACATGCCATAAGTCAAAATCTAAGCTGAAGCCTCACGGTTTGTATACACCTCTCTCTGCACCGACTATTCCATGGGAAGACATTAGTATGGATTTTGTGCTAGGTCTACCTAAAACTCAGAGAGGTCATGATTCTATATTTGTGGTAGTGGATAGGTTCTCTAAGATGGCTCATTTTATTGCTCGCCACAAAGCGACGATCGTCATGTTGCTAACCTGTTTTTCAGGGACACCGTGAGATTACATGGAGTACCAAAGACGATTGTTTCTGACCGTGATGTGAAGTTCATGAGCTACTTTTGGAAGACCTTATGGGGCAAGCTAGGAACGAAGTTGCTGTTCAGTACTACATGTCATCCCCAAACAGATGGTCAAACGGAGGTGGTGAATCGAACATTGTCACAGCTACTAAGGACCATGATTAAAAAGAATCTGCGGGAGTGGGAAGAGTGTTTGTCACATGTTGAGTTTGCTTACAACAGGGCTGTGCATTCAACTACTCAGCTTTGTCCTTTTGAGGTGGTGTATGGTTTCAAGCCATTGATGCCACTTGATATGTTGCCTATGCCATTACATGAGAGAGTTGATATGGAGGCATCAAAACATGCTGATTATGTGAAGAAAATACATGAGAAGACTCGGGAGGCTATTGAGAAGAAAGGCAAGAACATTGCTGCTGCAAGGAATCAAGCAAGGAAAGAAGTATTGTTCGAGCCTGGAGATATGGTTTGGGTGCATCTACGCAAGGATAGGTTCCCACTACTTCGAAAGTCAAAATTGATGCCACGTGGTGCTGGTCCTTACAAGGTGTTAGCCAAGATTAATGATAACGCCTACTCAGTTGATATACTTATTGAGGAGTTTGGTGGAGTTAGCAATAGCTTCAACGTTGCTGATTTGTCACCATATGCTGGAGAAGACCTTGGAGCGTCGAGGTCGACGCCTTTTGAAGGGGGGGAGATGATGAGGACATCCCTACAATTACACATACCCCAATTACTACTGAAGATACTACAACTGTTGCAACAAAGGATCAGTCCAATGAGATTAGAATTGGATCTATTACAAGAGCTCGTGCTAAGCTACTGGAACAACAGGTGAATTTACTCCTAAACGAATCCGGTACTTTGATTGATGAGAACTTTATACTGCCTAAGTCTATGCATTTATGTATGATCAGGTTCGTTGGATAAACAAGCATGGCGCGATGAGGAGAAGGGCTACAAGAGAAGCCCAACATGATGATCGCCCAAGGATGCGCGAGGGAGGAGCGGGAGGAAGGCGCAAGAGAAGATCATCAAGACGAAGGCAAAAAGATCTGCCACGACCGGAGTGTCCGGCCAGATCCACCCGGACTGTCCGGCCTGGTCGAGAGGAAAACTGGCGTGGACATTCAGTATGCCAGTTCGGACACTACACGGACGCCACCCGGAAACTTCAAAGTTTCCGGCCAGACCGGACTGTCCGGCACACTTCACCCGGAGTGTCCGGCCTGACCGGACTGTCCGGCCCACTTCGACCGGAGTGTCCGCCCGTCGACCGAATCTGGTCCGAGTCGGTTTGTATTAGTTTGAGTCGTTTGCGTTTAGTTTCAGTTTCTGGTCGCTCCAGCCGCCCTTATAAGCTATGGGACGACCTCTAGTTAGGGTTTAGACCACGTTAAAATATTTTGGAGTTGTTTCTTTTATAGAACCTCTGGAATTACCCTGTGTTTGAATCTACCAACTATAAATGAGTGTGATCTGTTGTTCCATTGGGAATTAGTAGATTGCATACTACCGTTCGTGGTCACGGCTGCGTGTGCAAGAGCGTGGTGTTGTGAATATCCTACAAGGTTCGAGAGCTGTTGCATTGGCATCAGGGATCGAGCGGGAGAGTTCATAGCTACAGGCTAGTTATCTATCATCCACCATTATCATTGCCATCCGCTTACTGAGAAGATCGGGCCACCCCATATCAGAAGGAATCGGAGAATCTGGTGTGCGCGATCTGTCTGGAGGTGATCGAGCACGGGGGTGCATGCAGCAAGGTCCCGACGTGTGATACATCCATTTTGCATCACTATTCTATGTCTTAATTCACTATTATTCATTGATATATTTCATATTGAGAGGTGATACTTATGTTATTTCATCTATTTTGCATGGTTGATGACTTTTGGAGCATGGACCGCTACAGTCAGGATTCTGATGGAAAATGTGAAGTTTGGAGGCAAAATTCACGAAGATCAGAAAATCCACGAAAATATACGGAAAATCCTATTTTTCCAGAAGACTAAGGATGCCAGAAGACGGAGTGGAGTTGGGCCACAGGGGGCCCACACCACCCCATGGCGCGGGCAGCCCTAGGCCACGCCAGGAGGTGGTGTGGCCACCCTGGCCCACTCCAGCCTCTCCCCTCTGGCGTATATCATCCTCCCGAAACCCTAAGACTCGGAGAGCGACCACAGAAAGATTTCACCTCCTCTACGGGGCGGAAAACACCGAGAGAGAAAGATCTCTCCAGCAGACAAATTTCTGCCGTGGGAATTCCTTCCCGGAGAGGGGAGATCGTCGCCATCAACACCACCATCAAGCTGGACTTCAACGGGATCATCATCATCACCATCAGCACCCTCATCACCATCTCCATATTGCTGTAACAATTGCGTTGAATCTTGCATAGTTCAAAGGGGAAACTTTCCCGGTGTTGATTACTCTTTGTAGTTAATGCAATTGAGTGAACCATTGAATTATTGTTTATGTTCAGATTGTTATACGTCATTATTCCATCTCTGATCATGATCCATATGATGTCTTGTGAGTAGTTCGTTTTGTTCTTGAGGACATGGGAGAAGTCTTGTTGTTAGTAATGGAGTTGCGTTGAGAAAGATTCAATAGATTGTTATTTAAGTTGTGGTGTACTTCTTCTAGTGGTGTCATGTGAACGTCGACTACATGACACTTCACCTATATGGGCCTAGGGGAATGCATTGTGTATTTGGGTACTAATAAATGCAGTTCGGAGTGATGTAAACCTGAACCCCCGTTAGGAAACCATTGCACAAGGGACGTAAGGGTCTTAGAGTTTAAAGCTGTGGTTAGGTTTCTACCTTAATTACTTTCTTGTACTTACGGATGTTTGCAAGGGGTATAATCACAAGTATGTATTAGTCTTGGATGGGGCGGTACATTAGCACAGGTTCACCCACACAACACTTAGCAAGCTAAAGAAGATTAATCAACTATATGAAGCGAAAGCACTTGATCCTTCCCATGTGTCCTCGAGAACGTTTGGTCATCTTAAGTAATACAACCGGCTTGTCCTTTGCTACATAAAGGATTGGGCCACTTGCTGCATTTATTCCTACTGTCTTTTATTTACTCGTACTTTGTTTACTTGCTTTATCAAAAAACCCTAAAAATCCGTTTGCTAAGTATTTGCAGAGAATTCCTGATCCATACCACTAGCTAGCACCTTCTGCTCCTCGTTGGGTTTGACACTCTTACTTATCGAAAATACTGCGATACACCCCCTATACTTGTGGGTCATCAAGACTATTTTCTGGCACCGTTGCCGGGGAGTGAAGCGCTATTGGAGAGTGGAACTGGTAAAGGAAACTTCTACTGTGAGTATTGTTTACTTCTGCTAGTTGCTTTATTTTCGTTATGGATAATTCGCTGAGTTTCTTATTTGGTAATGCTACTACCACTTCTAAGGTAGTAGATAAGCCACCACCTGCTGAGAATGATGTTTTCAAAATACCTACAAGAATTATTGATCGTGTTATGGATAACTACTATGTTGGGGATGGAACTGTCCATCCCGGTGATCATTTACTCTTTATACACGAATTATGCGGGTTGTTCAAGTGTGTAGGTATTACTACAGATCAAGTTAAGAAGAAGTTATTCTCATTATCACTGAAAGGAAGGGCTGAGGAATGGTATAAGCTGCTGAAGAATGGTCAAGCTCTGGAATGGGAGGAAATAGTGCCTCTCTTTTATTCAAAGTTTTATCCTTCTAGTGAGATTCATAAAGATCGGAATCAAATATACAACTTTTGGCCTCTTGATGGAGAGAGTACAGCTCAACCTTGGGGAGATTTAAGTTACTAATGCTCAAATGTCCCATTCATGAGCTCCCCAACAATATTATTATCAATAACTTTTATGCAAGGCTCCCTCTACATGATAAAGATTTATTGGATGCTTCTTGTGCTGGATCATTCACTCGCATGGAAGAAGAAGCTAAATGGGACCTTCTAGACCGTATTCAAGACAATGATGAAGCTTGGGAGAATGACAAAGATAGAAAGTCAGGTATAAATTATGATTATGAATGCGTTGAATCTTTTATGGGAACTGATGACTTTCAAAATATTAAAAATGCTTATGGTCTAGACTCTCAAGCTATTGCTTCTTATTTTAAGGCTTTTGCTTCCTACATTGAAGTGCCTAAAAAGAAGTGGAATAAGTATCATGAACCTTATAAAGATGTTGCTAAGAGTGTTCCTGCAAGAAATACTGAAGCTTATACTGCTAATCATGGTTTACCTAAACCTTATATTGAAAAATTCCTTTCCCAGTTAAGATGAAGGAACATTCTATGATAGCTAGTATGGTTAATGAAAGTATAAGAAAAGCTGCTGAACCTGATAAACAAATGGTTGATGAACCTATAATAGTAAACTTGAAAGACTTTGTCACTAAATATGAAAAAGAGGGACACACTATCCTTTGTAAGGATACCTCTAATATTGTTTCACAAAGTAGTGTTATGAGAGCTAGTATTCCCGTGTTTTCTGTTAGAATAAGTGATCATTGCTATGATGGTCCTTGTGATAGCTATATTGTTAAGTTTATGCATGATACTGAAAGCTACTATGAGAGAGAGGGAAAAGTGTTCTTATGTATCTCAATAATATCAAGTTTCCTTGTTTTATGCTGAAAGTTTTTATGATGCACTTGTTTTGCCTTCTTATGCAAGAAGCCTCTGGTTTCAACAACTTGTTTGTTTACAAAATCCCCTTGCATAGGAAGTGGGTTAGACTTAAATGTGTGTGTGTTTTTGCTTCTTAATGCTCTCTTTCACTTCAATCCATATCCCTATGAGAGCTTCTTCAAAATTATCATGCCCATCTTAATGGCTATAAAGAAAGAGCTTTTTGGGAGACAACCCAATTTGTTTTTGCTTTTAGTTTGTTTTTGTTTCTTTGAGTCTTGGAAGTTATTACTTCGTTAATAACCGCTCCTTGTCCGTTTTGTTTTGGTTTTGTGTCAAGATCAACCTCTAATGAGAGAGAAGTAAGATTTGGGGAAGTTGCTGTCCCGAAACAGATTTTTGTGCTTCACCATAAAAATTCGTGAGAGATCTCTGTATGTCGGATTGAGCTGTAATTGTTTGTGCTTCTGCCCCAGGTTGTTATTTAACTTTTGTTAGTTTTGCACTTTCTGATTTGAGCAACAGAAGATTTTCGAAAAAATTGATTTTTACCTGCTGGTCTGTTTTGACAGATTTTGCCAATCTTGCATTTGCTTCTTTATTCGATTTCCTTTTTGAATTATTTTTGGGTTTTCGGAAGGAGTTGCTTCAGTAGCTTTTGTTTTGATGGTTTTCAGTTGAAGTTGGACTCAAAAGGTTTTATCACTTCACTTATACTAATGTTGCTAATGAGAACTGTGTGAAGTTTTGTGTGAAAGAAATTTCCAGGAAGTGGAGATAATGGTGTAATAAGGAAAAGAAGGGTTTTATGACTCAAGTAATAAGCGTATGAAGATGAAGATATTGATGATTCAAGAGATGACTCCGGAAGAATCTACTAGATACCAAATTCAGAGACCTACAGAGTCTGTTTTCAAATAGGTAATAGTTCTGGTAAGAAAAGTTCCGCAAAAATACAATACAACTATATTTTTGCAGTTTTTAGTCGATAAGGAAAGTTACGAAGTGAAAAAGGGACGGAACCGGAGCCGGGATAACCCACACCACCCTGTGGCGTGGACCCACTCCTGGTCGCGCCACCAGGTGGTGAGGCCACCCTAGACTCCGCCTCCGACCCATTTTCACCCAGTACCTCCCTTTTGATATGAAACTTCGTAATATATAACCCCCCCCCCGGATCCCCCGAGGTCCGTATATCGTGTTTTCGTCGTGTTTTTGTTTCGATCTGTTTCTGCCAGGTAAAATCTCAGATTTGTAGCCTCAATGTCTTCCACTGGATCAGTTAAGGGAGATTCCTTGGAAGATATCATCAACCCATACATGAGAGAATTGAAGATTCATCCCAAGGAGTTATTGCTCGAAGGTGGGGAGGTTCAGATTAAAGAGGTTCAAGGACCTAAAGGTGAAGGAAGTCTGGAGGATAGGATGGAAGCATTGGAACAAGAAGTCTTTAGGTACAAAAAGATGGTGGAGCGCGAAGTGGATATCATCCATAAGATTTGTTCTGAACTCATCACCGAGTACCAAAAGGAGACTGTTGAACTCAAAAACGAAGTCCTCTCACTCTGCCAAACAACCAACGAACTGCAAGCATAGTTCTATGACGTTCAAAATCAAAACTGTGAGTATGAGGCTAGATTTAAACTCATAAGTGCTGCTGCAAGTTTCAGGATGTTGGAAACCACGATGTCCTTTGTTGATGGGAAGCCTTTACCTTGGAAGACGGATGAAGATGAGAGGATACCACCACCACCAAAGGAGTAATTCGTCATCAGTTTTGGCATCCCCTTGGTTTGTTCCAAGCTTGGGGGAGTGCCGCGGTATCACATCACTATCTTCTATCTTTTTACCTTTTTAGTAGAGTCATATCATGAATAGAGGAGTTATTATGTAGGATGGTTTGCATTATGGAAGTGTCCCCTCTCTCGTTAGATATGTATCCCTTGGTGTGAGTTTCCGTTATGGAATATTAATGAGAAGTTCTATCATTCACTCTTTTGCATAGCTTATATTAGTTTTCAATTTGTGGTTATATGATTGATCTTGTTGTTAGTATTGGTATCACTTTGGGATCATTGAGTTAATTTAGTTGGTTTTGGCAAACCTGGTTCGGTCAGTAGCTACACTATTTTTGAGAGTTGAATGAAAAAGATAAAAGTACCTTTAAAGAAAAATTATTTCATCATCTTTCTTTCTTGATTTGCTCATAAGTCTAGTATTCTCTAGTTAAGATCTTTTGTGCTTCCAAGGAAGATTGCATGTTTGTCTTTATCAATTGTATGTTTGGTTGTTTCCTTCAACTCTTATACTTGCTAGCCAAAAACCTGTACTGAGAGGGTATTCTTCTCGTGCATCCACCTCCTTTAAACCAAAACCTTTGCCATTTGTGTCCACCATACCTACCTATTAGCATTATTGCTATTCCAATTAAATTCTTGTTTTATCTACCTCCCAAATTAAACTTGTTATGTGAAAATTAGTGATTAAAGCTCTCACGAACTTGATGGCACACTTTACTTTCTTGCATTTAATAAACTTGAACCATTGGGTCCTTCTTTGTTGCGTATATACGTGCGCTTTATGAGTTGAAGTCAGCAGAACCATGTATCATGGGGAATGCTTTCAACACTGCATTGGTACTTTGTACCTAGTTGATATCATGATTTCTTTTGCTTATGGATCCCGGCGGTGTGAAATAAAAGTGGAACTTGTAAGATCATGGAGTTTATATGTGTGTTAGAGAAACGCCTGGGCCGCTAGCCTAAGCCATGCCTAATCATGGTGGAAACTTGCAGCATAACTATAGTGAGCATTCTATGAAGCATCCTCAATAAAAACCTATGCAAATAGAAAATAAAAAGATCGCTGAGATGCTCACTGTCTGCTTGCCTTGTCATTTTAATGATGGGATAGCTCATGTGTCATGTGCAAGGGGTACCCCGTTGGCGGTTCTCAATGATACGCATGTATTTACAATGACAAGAGCTTGCTCGTGACTGAAGTCGAGTAGCATGAGGATCGGTACTCATAAGTAAGGGGCATGAGATTTCAACTTATAACTTGTCAAGCATATCCTCTTAGTTGTGTCACTTTAACCTTAATCACCTAAAGATGCCTATGATAGGGGCAATGAGAGCTGAAAGCTAATAAGTATCATAATTTTTGGGAGCTCTTTATGGAACTTGCAATCCCTGCTTCCCTCTGTGAAGGGCCTTTCTTTTACTTTATAGTTGAGTCAGTAAACCTACTCCCTTCTATCTCAGCAAGTATTTTGAGTTGTTGTGTTTCATTCATTCATATGATGATTTATTTAATCATGTTTCTTATGTTCCTTGTTTTGCACATTGCTCGTATCCTGATGTTTACTACTTTGAAAGCTATCATTGAAAAACCAGTTATTTGTGAACTCCAGCAAATTATCAACTATTCTTCGACCAAGAGCTAAGTTTGCCATTACCAATTATGATTCACTTTATGTATATTTATTGTGTTTCCTTTACTTATTACAAGTTGAGTAATATAATAGTGAGTTGTCTTCTATTATGATCTATGTATTTGATGAATGTGATGCTTCTTGTCCGTATTCTTTTATCGACTCTTTACTCCATAAACCTGAGGCCATGTTTATTGAGCTCGGTTTAAACAGGGACAAGCGAAGTCTAAGCTTGGGGGGAGTTGATACGTCCATTTTGCATCACTATTCTATGTCTTAATTCACTATTATTCATTGATATATTTCATATTGAGAGGTGATACTTATGTTATTTCATCTATTTTGTATGGTTGATGACTTTTGGAGCATGAACCGCTGCAGTCAGGATTCTGATGGAAAATGTGCTGTTTGGAGGCAAAATTCGCGAAGATCGGAAAATCCGGGAAAATATACGGAAAATCCTATTTTTCCAAAAGACTAAGGATGTCATAAGACGGAGTGGAGATGGGCCACAGGGGGCCCACACCAGCCCATGGCGCGGGCAGCCCTAGGCCGCGCTAGGAGGTGGTGTGGCCACCCTGGCCCACTCCAGCCTCTCCCCTCTGGCGTATATCATCCTCCCGAAACCCTAAGACTCGGAGAGCGACCATAGAAAGATTCCGCTGCCTCTGCAGGGCGGAAAACACCAAGAGAGAAAGATCTCTCCGACAGACAGATTTCTGCCAGGGGAATTCCTTCCCGGAGAGGGGAGATCGTCGCCATCAACACCACCATCAAGCTGGACTTCATCGGGATCATCATCATCACCACCATCAGCACCCTCATCACCATCTCCATATTGTTGTAACAATTGCGTTGAATCTTGCATAGTTCATAGGGGAAACTTTCCCGGTGTTGATTACTCTTTGTAGTTAATGATATTGAGTGAACCATTGAATTATTGTTTATGTTTAGATTGTTATACATCATTAGTCCATCTCTGATCATGATCCATATGATGTCTTGTGAGTAGTTCGTTTTGTTCTTGAGGACATGGGAGAAGTCTTGTTGTTAGTAGTGGAGTTGCATTGAGAAAGATTCAATAGATTGTTATTTAAGTTGTGGTGTACTTCTTCTAGTGGTGTCATGTGAACGTCGACTACATGACACTTCACCTATATGGGCCTAGGAGAATGCATTGTGTATTTGGCTACTAATCGTAGGGGTTGCCGGAGTGACAGAAACCTGAACCCCTGTTAGGAAACCATTGCACAAGGAACGTAAGGGTCTTAGAGTTTAAAGTTGTGGTTAGGTTTCTACCTTAAATACTTTCTTGTACTTATGGATGTTTGTAAGGGGTATAATCACAAGTATGTATTAGTCTTGGATGGGACGATACATTAGCATAGGTTCACCCACACAACAGTTAGCAACTAAAGAAGATTAATCAACTATATGAAGTGAAAACACTTGACAGTCTTCCCATGTGTCCTCGAGAACGTTTGGTCATCTTAAGTAATACAACCGGTTTGTCCTTTGCTGCATGAAGGATTGGGCCACTTGCTGCATTTATTCCTACTGTCTTTTATTTCCTCGTACTTTGTGTACTTGCTTTATCAAAAAACCCTAAAAATTCGTTTGCTAAGTATTTGCAGAGAATTCCTGATCCATACCACTAGCCAGCACCTTCTGCTCCTCGTTGGGTTCGACACTCTTACTTATCGAAAATACTGCGATACACCCCCTGTACTTGTGGGTCATCAACGTGCCGCGGCACTTGTTCCACCGGGACTACGTGGACGCGTGGATGAAGAGCAAAACTACCTGGCCGCTGTGTAGACGTAGTATCAAAACGGGGTCAGGAGGACTATCAGCTGCCGATGACATGGTTTAGACGTGACCGTGCGTTCGATCGGACTATGGTTTGGTAGTGTTGTTCATGACTTCAGGCCAAAATGGCCCTCTTCTTGTCCCAAAATCAATGAAAGGAATAGGAATCCTATGAGTTTTCGGATTGGGGGTGTGGGGGTGGGGGGGGGGTTGAATTTGATGTATAAACGTGTATGTTGTACAATCCACATAACAAGTTGCAAAGCTGATTTAGTAAATTTTCTGGTGAACATTTACCTATTAATGTCGATCAGACGCACTTTTATGTCAGACGCTTTTTCATTTAATACCATCTTAAGTATACCTACTTGTAAGCCAAAAACGGTTACGAACAATATGTCATTTTCATTGAGGTTGTAAAATATGATATAATCAAATTAGTAGTCAAGTTTGTGTTTCTAGACTATGCCCAAAACAAAAGCTGTATGACACTAAAAAAATATTAATCTGGTCAATATTGGGCCAGGCCATCAACGACCGACGACGGATCTGGCGTGTGGGGACTGCTGCCTCGCCCCGGGTCACATGGAGGGCTAGTTGTGGCCACATGCTCGGGGATACCAGCGGAGGCGATGTTCTTCCCAAGGATGAGGAGGAGGCGGGATGGTGGTGGTGCTCTGGAACGATACGTGCGCAATTCGCTATGGCTATGGTGGTTGAGGTGTGCCAATGATGTTCTTGGCTAGGTGCAGTTTCTCTGAACGAAAGTCCCGCTCGATATCTATCGATGCCGATTACGACAACTTTGGGTGTTGTTTTACTTGTTGAAGGCGTCACCGAGGAGATCTGTCATCTCTCCCATCCTCGGATCCTGTATTCCGGAGAAAACCAAGTTCCGCCCGTCAGGCTGGTGGTGGTGGCGTCTTTGACGCCGCTACTTCGATGGAAGCATTGCTTTGGAAACAAGATCCTTTGGTGGGAGCACCTGGTTTGTGGTCGTGCGGTTGGTCGGACACGGCCAATGGTTTTCTTCGTGGAGTTTGTGGTGCTGGACTGGTCGGTGGTGGTAGCGGCAAGATCATTCTTGATATGCAGGCGACGCCAAAAGATTGTTGTTTTCTGTCCTCTCAAGACCTGAGCGGCACATACAGCCTCCCTTTGGATATGTCTTCTCTCTCTAGTGTTATTGAATTCAATGAACAAGCTCGTGGCATCGTTCGAGCGTAGGCACGTTGGACCATGTATGATGACGTCGCTTGCTCTGGTGGTGTGCTTTTCCGTTTGTATCATCGCCCGTTGTCTTCCCGGTGCTCCGTATGTAAAGTTGTGCTCCTGTCGATGTAATTTTTTTTGCCCGGTTTTCCTTCCAATAAACTGAGTAGCTCGGGTTTCTGTATCGTAATGAATATAGCATTTATTAGAAAAAACCTTATACGCGGAGTTTTGCATAATGAATTTATGAGTAATTGAACACAGTGAATTTATATGCAAGTGAAAATCAATAGATTGATATGATATATCCATCGCTCCTATGAGTAATTGAACACGATGAGTTTTGCATAATGAATTTATGAGTAATTGAACACAATGAATTTATACGCGCTGGCGACGGTGGCAACCGCTGAACGCAGAGTATCGCCGGTGACTACCGTGAGCAAAATTAACCAGTCTGAGGTCTATGGGCTTGGCCAAGTGTGAGGCCGGGTGTAAGCGGCAACATTTAGCCCATTTTGCCCCCAAGTCTTTGCTTCCCTCAAAACCGAGTCTGGCAGTAAGTACAGCCTGCCAAACACCGCGTCGTTCAGTTTAACCCAACTGTATTTCAGTTTTTTTTTTTCTGAACTCGCAGGAGATCTGCGTGTCATTATATTAAGATGACGGATAGACCAAAAGTTACACCGGAAGGTTACATATGCACGGCACCGAACACACACCACCCTGTCGCTGCTGCCCGCTTAGAGACAGTGGGCATCGTAAGAGGCACTAGCCTACACCTTGCACCGACCCACGTCGACAGAAGACCCACTCGTTCCAGTCATCCCGAAGGCGTGACGAGAGAGTAGCCGCGTCGTGGTGTTGGTTATCGAACACGCGCGCGTTCCTCTCAAGCCATATGCTCCGGATGACGAGCAAGGTGAGCGAGTTGAAGTGCCGCCTTTGTGGGGCTGCAACCCTACTATTAGCGGTTGGCCACCACTCGCGGAGCTCCGCCGTAGCGGACGGGAGGAGGCGCTGCAGCCCATCCAGTCTCAGAGCTCTCAGCCAGACCGTTCTTGCGTAGGGGCACTGTAACAGGAGGTGATTTAGGTCTTCGTCACAGCGGCTGCAGAGCGGGCATCGACGTTGGTTCAGCATGCCCCTCCGCCACAGCCTATCCGCCGTCCAACATCTTCTGCGGATCGCGAGCCACCCAAAGAACTTGTACTTGAGCGGGGCAAAGGAGGCCCAAACCAGGCTTGCGGCCGGCAGGGCGGTCCGCCCAGTGAAGCACGCGTCGTACGTAGACTTGGTCGAGAACTCGCCGTTGGCGGTGAGCTTCCAACGGAAACTGTCCGGCGCATCCGCGTTCAGCGTGCACGCCTGGACCAGAGGCCAAATCTGGAGGAACTGAACCACCGCGTCCACCGTGAGCACCCCAGTGATGTCCTGGACCCACGAGTTGCTGAGGCGCCCTTGCGCAGCCGTGCGCGAGCGGATAAGCCCAGGGCGAACCAAGGCCAGGACGGCAGGCGCAAGCGCCGTCATGTCGAGCCCCCGAATCCACGGACCCTGCCAAAAGAGCACTCGGGTGCCGTCCCCGAGCTCTACCCGCACCGCCGCATTGAACAATGCACGGGCATCGCTCGAGACAGGTAAGTCGAGGCCCAGCCACTACCGTATTTCAGTTCAACTCAACACTATTTCAGTTTGTCTAAAAAAAACTGTATTTCAGTTTCCTCAAAAAAAAAAAACTGTATTTCACTTTGGCGTGACCTCCTACTACTAGTAGTATTATCTCCGCAGACATGTTCATGCTGTTTACCTTGTACAAACTGTTACTTGACCGAGTAAGGAGTAACTGTAAAGTACTACTACACTCCTCATCTCTTCTCCCTCCTCAAGATCAGCCGCTTCAAGTGCATGAAGAATACGAAGAAAACAGAGGCAGTTCTTGCGTGACCTTGACCAGGAACACAAGTTCTCTGCTTCCTCCATGAGTCCATGGAACGCTGCGGCACATCTGAAACTCCCCGACCGTGCGCCTGGCGTGAGCGCCGGACCGTTATTTGCTCAATCTGAACTGAATAATCTGCCCTTCATGCACTCTGGCTTTGCTCCGACGTCATGCTCTCGTGATAATACACTGCGTGTGTTTACTTACGGACACTGCATGATTTGATCACTTGCCGACCATTTTAGCTCTTACTACCTGACACTACGTATGATTGATCAACTTTGCAAAAATATTCCTAACAGAGACGCCGGGGTCATTTTCACCCCCCACCAACATTCTGATCTGGAACATTCTCACCCCGCTCGACCGTGTACACCCCCAATCCAAGACCGTCGATTGGCAGCCTGCCAGGTGCAAGCGCTTTTAACACCGGCCAGCTATCTCCACATCCCCTGACACTCCCACTCACGCTGAAGGGGTCAACGCGTCGCCGTCGATCGCCGGTGGAGTGTCGACGAGCGCGCCATGAGTCAACGTACGCTCGCAACACCTCTGCTTTTCGGTGGAGCTCCGGCCCCCGCCCAGGATCGTGCGAAATCTTTTGCCCCGTTCACGGCTGCGCTCGTGGGAGCTAGCTGGCTCGCTGGCGTGCGCGGGACGTGATCGCCCGACGTGTCACGCCGGGGGGAGAGAAGCCGTCGCGTTCCCGTCGGCTCGATCGATCTGCCTCGCCGCGTCGAGCGACGTGCTTGTTTCCACTTTCCAGCTCAGCGAACCGACGAGATATTCCTGAGTTGTTATTATATACTCCTCAGATCTATATTATTATTCTCGACTTTGTCTAGATTCGGATGTATCTAGTCTAAATAACTTAATACATTCGAATCTAGATAAAGTTAAGAACAATAATATGGACCGAGGGAAGTATTAGTTAGTAACTGAAACTATATATTGTTATTATATAACTGAAACAATAGAAAAAAACCCAGGCAATTTGGATCGTGCAAATGCACCCACCGTCAGAAAACATATTTTAAAATATTAAAAAAATCGAAAAAAAAATTACATATACATTTGAACATTTGATGTTGGTTCACAAGTTTTCCGGCTAAAAGAACATTTTAGGTGTTGTGTATAAAAAATACAAAATAGGTTATGTGAATAGTCGTATTCATGTGACACATTTTGTGTTTTTTATACATGACGGATAAAATATTTTTTCGTCCCGAAAACTTGTGAACCAACATAAAATGTTCTAATGTATATAAGGATTTTAGTTTTGATTTTTTGATATTTCAAAATATGTTTTCTCATAATAGGTGAAATGAATATCCGCGTCCATTATAGGCTACATTATTACTCTAGTTATAGTGCCTTATTAGATTTAAAGTATAAGAACCATATCTTCTCACGTCATCATGATGTCACCGAGCAACAAGTTGCCTCACTCCTTCGGATGCCGAATTTGGCAAACCGTATATATGATTCAACAAGCCGGACTTAGCAATGAACTTTATGAAGATTTTTTGTTTTAATTTCTCATTTCTAGAGATTTTGACTTCTTTCTCAACAACATTGCAATATTTTTAGTATTAGCATAGTTTTGAAATATGGAACCTCAGAGTTGTATAACATGTAGATATATGACACCATGTGAAATTATGCATTCTCCATTGTAAGTGCCTCCTATAAATTATAGTGTATAGGTTCATATACTTTTTAGTAAATGTGTTTGGTGCTACCGAAAAAATGATATTGGTACTCCCTCCGACCCATATTACTTGACTTGGATTTATCTAGATTCGGATATATCTAGTACTAAAACATGTCTAGATACATCCGAATCTAGACAAATTCGAGTCAACTAATATGGGTCGGAGGGAGTAAAATAAATACAAGTCGCAAGGCTATAAATTATTTTCCTTCACCAATAGATAGATAAATCAAGAGACCAAATTGTGAACTACATGTATAATGGTCCCATATGAGGAACACATCACACATTGAATAATGACCAGCAATGATCCGGTAAAGGAAGAGAAAACAATGTATCACATGCGTGCCATATATACATATTATCCTTATCGAGCAATTATATATAAAAAACAGTGTAGAGAGATGGTCGCGAGTGAATGAGATGGAATGACCAGGGAAAAAATAGAGATTAAAATATAAATGTTGGTGATGGGACGTGTAGTGACAATGCCTTCGTATTTTTGTTTATTAAGCACCAAAATTAATAGGAATGACATAATACACCTAATTAATAAAATATATTGGATTTCAACCATACCTCTTCAAGGCATGCTTATTTGTCTACATTATTTTTATATATTTTAATAATACATCAAAGCAAGTATAACAACAAACTAAATTAGATGATACTGGTGGCATGGACAATATCAGAGAGAAAAATCAAGAGCCGTAAATTGTAAATATATGACATCGTCCTGCAATGTATGTAACTTGCATCTTCAGCCATATATTTATATAAAAAATAGTGCAATTTTGGTTGCTGATTACTCCCTCCGTCTCAAAATGTAAGGCGCCTAAGTTTTACTCAAAAGTCAATATCTTCTAAGTTTGACCAAGTTTATATAAAAAAATAAGAATATCCGCAATATCGAATGGACATATTGATAAACTATACTTTATGGTGAATCTATTGATATTGATTTGATATTGTGGATGTTTATATTTTCACATATAAATTTAGTCAAACTTAGAATCTGTTGACTTTTGACTAAATCTTAGGCGCCTTACATTTTGCGACGGAGGGAGTATTTTTCATGGCACATCAGCATATTGATATGAAAATTTTGTTCCACATTGTGTAGCGAAGATCCTATCAAAATCTTAAATCATGATTATGACAATACATAGTAACTCTACTTGCATAAAGATGCATGTCTTTGTCCTAGTTTTAACAAAAAGATACAATCAGCTCTACTGTAAATAAACTAGTAAAAGCACTCAGGGTCAATGGAAATGCATCAGCCCCTCCCACCATTAGTCTATGCCTCCTACAGTCGAGTAAAAGATATATGATACTCCCCCTGTTTCAAAATATAAGATGTTTTAGTCTTTTTCTAAAACACGCATAGCTAGACGATTTTTAGTGGGTAGATTCGGATCAAAATGAGTGAACCTATTCAATAAAGGTCTCTAGATACATTTGTTTCCAAAAAATGTTAAAACACCTTGCATTTTGGAACGGAGAGAGTACGTCCAAATATTTATGTGACCTATACAAAATCATTGTAAGCTTATTTAAGTACATATACCCACGCAATGACACAACCCACACCCACGACTCTGGTCGCAATAACCTTCGTGTTTCGTACATGACAAGAAAATGAGTGGAGACCTTTTTTTTTCAAAATGTGTATTGAAAGAATCAATCCTCTTCGTACAAAAAAAAGTCAGCCGACAATAGTTTCGTACTGTATGAATTAAGCATAGCATGCTTAGCCAGCCGAGGGCCCACATATAATATTACCTCGCATCATGACCTAGTTTTGAGCGGAGCAGGTAAAAGAAAAGTGTCGGGACCTAGTACGTATAATTTTGCGTTGAACTAGTCGGGAGTCTGAATATTCACCACCTTGTATGAAGCTTTCAAACTGCACTAAACATTTGTGTATTTGTAGTAACTTATATTCACCAAACAAACAGAAGGGAGCCGCAATTTTACAGTTTGAATTATTCGGTTGACCTGGACAAAATATAATTTCCATCCTGAATTACTGATCCTCCACGGGACGTCAACAGATGAATTGGTTCAAGCAAAGTTTTTTTTTTTTTTTTTGGTTGTTGCGAGATGCATGGTTCAAACAAAGCTGTACTCCACTCCAATAGATAGATAAAACCACGTAGCGAATCCCACGTCCTGCTGCCTCTGAAAAGGAGAGGGGTGGAAGGTTCCTAGTTAAAAGGTGACGGTGGCATGTCCGTGCTACGAGTGGAGGAGATTTTGTCCTCAATTTCGAATATTTCGTATTACGGGGAAGAATCAGTAGTGTACATTGGAGTCTGGATTGAGGTCACATGTTTGCATCTTCGAAGAAAAGAAATTCGGTTGACATTCTCATGGTCAGTTCTGACCCACGAAAGAGGGGAGCGTTTTGACCCTGGGCCAGTAACGCCTTGCCGGCACAAAAGGAGGCCATGTGCTGGGCTGTAAGCCTGCAACAACGTATGCGGTGGTGCTCGGAGAAAGGAGGGGCAATGAGCAGAGTCAGTCGAGAAGTAGCATGGCGTTACTGGAGCCTGTAGCCCAGCCCGGCCACAGACGCATGCCGTCGTAAGCATGGCACCCTGGCTCAGAGAAGGGCTCACACGTACGCCCTTTGTTCCCGCCACGTGCGCTTCGCCACGCATTGCAACATCTCTCTCCATCTCCACCGCCACCAGGTGACTCCTCTCTCTATAAATGCAGCTCTGGCGCACCGATCGACCTTACTTGGAACGGAGTCAGGCAGGCCGGCGTCGTCACGCAAAGAGAGCAGCGGCTGTCAGTTGCCGGGTCGGAAGTGCAGGGAAGGAGATGGGGAGGCAGCCGTGCTGCGACAAGGTGGGCGTGAAGAGGGGGCCCTGGACGGAGGATGAGGACCAGAAGCTCGTCGGCTTCCTCCTCACCCACGGCCACTACTGCTGGCGCCTCGTCCCCAAGCTCGCAGGTCAGGCTTCGTCAGCTGGCCTGGCGCCTCTCTGCTCCCACTCGACGTTTCCTACTACGTTTGGAATACTCCACTTAACATGCAGGATCTGTTCCACTATGATGCAGGGCTGCTGCGGTGCGGGAAGAGCTGCAGGCTGCGGTGGACCAACTACCTGCGGCCCGACCTGAAGAGGGGCCTCCTCTCCGACGAGGAGGAGCAGGTCGTCATCGACATGCACGCGCAGCTCGGCAACCGCTGGTCCAAGATCGCCGCGCGGCTCCCCGGCAGGACGGACAACGAGATCAAGAACCACTGGAACACCCACATCAAGAAGAAGCTCCGCAGGATGGGCATCGACCCGGCCACGCACCGCCCGATATCGGATCAAGACCACCAGGTCCCTCCTCCCGTGCTGCAAGACCGGGAGCAGCCGTCGCCGCCGCAAGAGGAGGATGACAAGAAGGCTGTTCCGATGATTCAGCCGCACGAGGTGACCGTGCCGCCGCACACCGCGGGGAGCAACTCCTCTGTTTCCCCTGCCTCGGTCATCTCGCCGTCCTGCTCCTCCTCCTCGGCCTCGGCGTCCGGCCTGGACATGGCGGAGTGGCCCGAGCCCACGTATCTCTTCGGCATGGACACCATCATGGACGTGGGCTCGGTCTGGGACGGCGGCTTCGTCTCCGGCGTGGACCCGTTCGACCACTACTACCCAGGCGCTGGATTCGATCAGGACTGGCTCTGACGCCGTCCTAGCGACAACAATGCACATAGATCATATATTCACTTCTTTCCGTCAGTTCCATCTCCCTAGCTAGCTTATCTCCCATGTTTACATATTGATCCATCAGGCCATGTCGATCCACCGACTCATCTCGGATGTTTGCTGAATTCGAATGCTGATAAAAAAAATAGTACTACCTCGGTTGCCAAATATCTGGCGACCGTGCTATGATGCGAGCAACAGGGTCTGCATCCGAACTTGCGATACGTCTTCTTTTGGCAAGGTCCATGGGTGTGTCGTCGCACTGGCGCTAACTGCCGCTGCGTGCGTCAGGGTGATCGTGTCAGCTTCCGAGTTCGCATGCGGCGGTACTGGGGACTTTCAACCGAGCAAATTAAGCTGACCGTGCAGATTGTCATGACGCGCCTACGTACGTGGCGACTGGCGACGGTGGCAAAGCTCGTTTGACCCTCGGCGAGCATGCCAAGCTCGTGGCTCTTTTGCTGTTACAGGGTGCGCGTGGTTTACCCCGTCCGTTATGTTGAGCCATAGAACTTGACTACTTCTGTCCCCGTTTCATAAAAACCATGACAAGGGAACGAGGTGTGCTTCGATGTCCCCCTAAAACTTATATTTGCATGAACTGGTTTTATTTTAAGCGATCGAAACCTATATTCAGACTATGTATACCTTCGTATACGTGTATCCGGTCGAGCTAGGTATACTCCACGTTCTTATCGACCGAACCCACCTTCCGTTATCGTGATCTATGACTTTGCATGCCATGTTTTATAATTTTGTTGTTTTTGCTATATAACTTTCGATTTCCGCCTCCCGCGGACACGTGAGTATATATATACGGTGAGTATACGTCTAAGAGGACAATACGGACCTCGGGTGGGTTCATGCGGTCTTGGAAACAAATCAGTATCGAGTTTTTATTTTTATTATTAGAGTTTGAAAAGTAGGGGGCACTGAAGCAAAAGTGTTATGGAACAAAGAGTACTACGTAATCGATTGAGTGACCACCCACTATTTGGAACATAAATTCGGTTAGTTACTCCACTTAACAAATTGATTAAGGAAAATTGTACATCTCCCTCGAGGGATCGCATGCTTCCATCGCCCGGGTTGCGGTCTGTCGGATCAGGCTCGATTAAAATGTCCTGAGTGCGCCACGTCAGCGTGAGTAAAACCGTGTACCCTACGTTGCTACGCAGCAGTTCCGCAAGATCCGCTCGTTCTCTCACTCACGCAGTGAACTTCGGGGCCTCGTAGGCAGAGACGGAGGCGACAATGAAGCAACCTCCGCGTCGTTAGCAACTGCTTCTTCCGTGACCGACGCTGGCTATCATCTCATTCCAGTATGTTTCTCACCCCTCCTCCTTCCATGTGTAATTCTCCCGCAAGTCCTGCCAGCGCACCGCGCCTGATTTGTTGCTTCGAACCCTAGGTTTGATCTGCGCTCTTCTTCTATAGGGGAGAGATCTGGAGGATGGATGCGCCTAGCCACCAATGGCCCCCGCGGTTGGATGATCCAGCTCCAGTGCCGAAAACTTACCTTTGAGTTCAAATCCTTTCCCGTCCACTTCGTTCCCCAACCTCCGTGTCTCCATTTCACTTTGAATTTAGGATGCTATGCTACGTTTCTAGTAGTTTTCAAGGGGCATGTGCTTTGTTCACTAGTTTTTACTAGTTGGCTAGGATTTGCTACCTTCTTCTAGGATTTGCTACATTATTCTAGGGTTTACTTGTTTTTGATAGTTTTGTAGTTGCTATATTTTTTGCTACAATTTGATAGGTGTTCATTAGTTTTTCAAGGGCCATGTGCCCTGGTACTAGTTTTTGCTAGTTTCTCAGTGGATAGTTTTTTAATACATGTGCTCTATCACTAGGCTACCTTATGCTAGTATCTGATACAATGTGGTAAGTTTCTTCAGTACCTTTATTAAAGGTGAAGGTGGTGATGATAGCTTATAGACTTTTTGCTACAATGTTTTTTTCCTGCAGTTTTAATTGTGTTTTTTTCATTTTCCTAATGTTGTGCAGGATGTTGCCCTTGATGGAAAGAATAAGGTTGCGCTTGATGGAAAGAAGAAGAAGGGCATGCAGCAAATGTGGATGTCCAAGAACCGGTTTGCTGCAAAGCGTTTGCGACACCTCGTGGACATCTCTTGCTCCAGTGAAGAGAGAGGTGATTGAAAAGAATAGTGCTTTCAGAGTGTTCCTGAATATGGCACCATTTAGGATTCCTAATGAGCTTATTGACTTTGTTGTTGTTGGGTTCGCAGCATAGAAAACGAAACAAAATATATAATGTGAACCACTAAGCACCAAGATCAATCTACCTAGATACAATCAATGGGTGGATATACATCCATAGAGAACATACCCTTTAAGAGCGACAAAGTGTAACAAGGTTGGACTCGTGGATGATGTAGTCGTTCGATTGCCGATCTCAAGATCGTGAGGAAGTCCAGCACCGCAACTCATCAGCGCATCCGTGATCGCACACACGGTCCTCCGACAACCTCCGCATCCTCGCTCCAGGGATGCAGCGAAAGCAGTAACTTCTTTCAGCCACCGGGAACATGTATCTCGCTAATCCGAAACCATGGGGGAATAATTCTAGAGGGGGATATAGATCTTTCACGAGGAGGTGTGAGATGAGAGGAGGAGAGGAGGGCCTTTTATAGGGAGAGGGGGCATCCCCTCCCATGGACGGTGGCCATGGAGGTGCCCCCACCTCTTCCTTCATTCATGTGGGTGGAGCTTCCACTCACATAAACATGCCTCCACTCAAAAGTCCACTCTGCAAGCTCTCATTTAATAAAACTCTTTTATTTATTTTATTCATAATTTTGTTAATTACTTTAATTAAATAACATTCACATAAAACCCCCTGCAATATTTCAATATCACATGCAGAACCAATTTCAGCAATTTCACCCGAAACAATTCCGGTGTCCATTGAAATAATTCCAGCGCTTTGCAATTCTTTTCTCTGGAACACATTTTCTTCAAATGGTGTCGGTATCCCTTAAATGTGTCACCTTATGGCTCGCGAATAATACAAACATGATCGAGACCCTTCTTCAATCAATAACCAGCAGCGGGACTTGGAGATCCATACTGACTCCTACACATTCAACAATGACTTTTGTGATCGTGAGAACCTTTAACGTTAGTAACTAAATTACTTTGTCTCGCGATATATTACATGTCTGAGATTCGATCATAGATATCTCCATACCTAGTTTGATCTCATTACTGACATGCACTCTTTTCTCGTTCCCGTGATATAACATTCTAGTGATCACATCACTTGCTTGCAAGCTATCTCAATGCGATATCACCGAGAGGGCCTAGAGTATATCTATCCGTCATCAGGATGGACAAATCCCACTCTTGATCCGTGAGCCTCTACATAACACCTTCGGAGTATCTGAACCCACCTTTATAGTCACCCTGTTACGGTGTGATGTTTGATGTTATCAAGTTACTCTTCTAGTGTTAGTGTTTGACATGATCTCATGGTCTAAGGACTAAAATTACTTCGTATGATATTATAGCAATTTAAACACAATGACTTTGATCGTATTGCTATACTTCGGATGAATGTTCATCACATCATTCCACTAATGTTGTGACCTCGTTATTAACAACATCTAGTGTCCATGATCAGGAAACCTTGATCATCTTGTTAATCAATGAGCTAGTTTATAAGAGAGGCATAACTAGGAACCCTTTATTTGTTTATTAAACACACATGTATTAATGTTTCGAATCAATACAATTATATCATGAAAAATAAACATCTATTAATACTTGGAATACGATAATAACAACTTTATTATTCCCTCTCAGGGCATATTCCCTTCAGTCTCCCACTTGCACTAGAGACAATAAGTTAGTTTACATAGTGATAAATCTAACACCCATGGAGTTCTGGTGTTGATCATGTTTTTCCCTAGGGAGAAGTTTAGTCAACGGATCTTCTACATTGAGGTCCGTGTGTACTTTACAAATCTTTATATCTCCATCCTTGACATGCTCGCAGATGGAGTGAAACCGACGCTTAATATGTCATACCTTCGATCCGAATTCACGGATGTAGTATAATAGCTTTTTCCCTAGAAGACCTAGGTTTAATCGAACCTCGGAAAGAAATCTAAAAGGAAATAAAAAGGACATGTCTACAAGACTTTGTTTGTTTGTTTTACCTTAGTTTACCGGACCAATCTAGTCTACTTTATATTGGGTTTGAATCAATGGATGGAGATAGGCCAGGGATGAAGATCCACCTGCAGCTGCACATCAAATAAGATAAAATATAATAACAAGCATAGTCATGTATAATGTTTGAATGGAGATAATCTCTTGTGGGCAACACATCCTAATATTATAGTGCCCACGTGATGCAGCGGGCATAGCAATAGACTTTTAATACAACCGAGTGCATACCGAAGCCATGGGTTACAAACGATTATTAAGTGTAAAACATAGATCAAAGCTTTAAGTGGTGATGTTGTTGTTGATCCCGAATGGGGCGCTAAGCAAAGACCGTACTACCCTTTCTTTCACTGAGGTTCCTATGAGATCGCCGCTAGCCAAGTATCTCACCTCAAGCCTTTATCAATCTATGGGATCTTGGGTACCTACAAGTCCATAGATCGAGACAAGAGACGAAGAAACAAAATATACAAATCTCAATTGCAAACAAAATACAATACTCCCATGATCTAGATGCACATAATTGCTGCTAGGTTTCTCCCCAACCCGTAGCCCGTGAGGACTACTCACTCATAACAAATAGATCAGAGATAGAAAACATCATACAAATACTTAGGTTGAAATCAAATATTCTTACAATGGTCGTGAAATCACAAGGAGATCTAAAGTACAAAGCAATGGCTATGGCTAGTGGATGGATAGATGGTGGAAGTGATGGACAATTGTGTGGATCTCCTTTGGTGGTGTTGTGATGTAATGTTAGAATGGAGGCTCTCTAGCCGGCGGCTAGAGCCTCAAAATATATAGGCGTCTTCACGAAAGTTGTAGGATTTGACGAGACGAAGCCGTCGCCACCTGGTACGGGTAGGCGGTACATGCGGGCCCTGCCCGTACCAGTGGTCATTAAGTGTACTTACGCCCTGGCATAGCTTCCCAATTACTTGGTCATATGTAGTTCCTCAAAATCCTTCATTATGACTCCTTATTTCGCATTAAAAGCCGTGATTTCCTGCACAACATAATTCAAAGAGAGGTTTTGCATATCTTTGCAATTATTAGTCATTAGTGGCAAGGATTGTGATTTTTTTGGCAATTGCTTAACTAAAAACAATGTTTAAACAAAGTGGAAGATGGCAAATAGTGGAACCATCAACTTCCCCAAAGCTCAAACCTTGATCGCCCTCGAGCAAGAAGAACCAAAAGAACTATAAGGAATTCAGCATTTAAACTTGAAACAACGAGAATAAGAATTCACTCACGGTTGGTAGTCGTATGTGCTCAACGCTTCATTCATTTGCGAGGCTTATCAAAGTTAGAGAGATGACAAGAATACTATACAAGCTTTGGTAAGTCAAGACAATCAAAGTAAAGTTTAATATAAGTACAAGTAACTAGAAGTATAGCAATCAATCCAATTCTTCTAATTAACTCTCAGCTTCCCAAGGAACACTAGGATGTTTAAATAGCATAATTGAGTAAGAGAGTTTCATGTCCCAAGTAGTATAACAATGAAGTTTCTTATTTACACCCACATTAATAAATCAAGTCTATCAAAAACACTTCTAATCCAATCATTGTATTTCAAGAAAAAATTGTAAAGTAGTAATGAGACCATGCCAAGGACTTGTTATGTGGATCCTCATAGATATCTTTTTTCTTTCTTTCATTTTTTCAAGGATCGCTGAATGTTTCTTTTGCAAGTGTTTGCACAACCTTTGAGAGTACCAATACTTTTGCCCATATATTGACACGTATGCCACTCATGTCATCAACTCATAGCCAAAATCTGGGGTTATACCATAGATCATTCAAAAGCTAGCAGAGTTGTTGGCATCCCAAAGGTGTGCATTAGAGACATAGAACAAAGTTGTCTCACTTGTTTCTCCTTTTTTTGAGCTAGTACCACGGTTTGATCCACAAGGTTAGCTTTGGCATGCATCACAATTACCACTAGACTTTATTTCAATCAAACAACTCCTTTCATGAGTGTCGTCGAGACTGTCAAAATATCTATGGGGTTAAGTATAATCAAGGGTATACTCTCAAGACTATCATTCATCAAACAAGTCATAAATTTCAGACTTTTTTCTTATTATACTTGTTTGGCATGCATCACAATTACCACTAGACTTTATTTCAATCAAACAATTCCTTTCATGTGTGTCGTCAAGACTATCAAAATATCTATGGGGTTAAGTATCATTAAGGGTATACTCTCAAGACAATAATTCATCAAACAAGTCGTAAATTTCAGACTTTTTCTTATTGTACTTGTTTGGCAATATTATTTCCAAGGCAAGACTCGGTTAACTAAAAGAACTAGAGCAAGAGCTTCAACAACTAATCATCATACTAATGAAAAGCCTTACTCCAGCCATATTAAATTACTTCCCACTAGCATGACATCTTAGCAAATCAACCAACTAAGATAGACAACTCAAACTTCATAAGTGGGAGGCATAGGACATACCTCTCATAAGTGACTTCGTGATCCTCTTCCTTATAGGGATGTGTTCCTTCAAATCTCAAACACGATTACTCTCACAATGATAAGCAAAGAGGTAAAGTGCGAATCCACATTTATGAAAAAGGAAAAACAGAAAAATCTTTTTGTATTTTTGAGGATAGGGATTTAAAGAATAGAAAAGAACTTGAGACCAAACAAGAATTTAAGAAAAGTGAAGGAAATATGCCCTGAGAGGCAATAATAAAGTTGTTATTATGTATTCCTTGTATATGATAGATGTTTATTTTGCATGCTATAATTGTATTGATAGGAAACGTCAATACATGTGTGTTTAATAAACAAAAAGGGTTCCTAGTTATGCCTCTCTTATAGACTAGCTTGTCGATTAACAAGATGATCAAGGTTTCCTGATCATGGACATTGGATGTTGTTAATAACAAGGTCACAACATTTGTGAAATGATGTGATGAACATTCATCCGAAGTATAGCATTACGATCAAGTCATTATGTTTATATTTCTATAACATCATACGAAGTAATCTTTATCCTTAGACCATGAGATCATGTTAATTGCTAACACTAGAAGAGTATCTTGATAACATCAAACGTCACACCGTAACAGGGTGACTATAAAGGTGGGTTCAGTACTACGAAGGTGTTATGTTGAGGCTCATGGATCAAGAGTGGAATTTGTCAATCTCGATGATGGATAGATATACTCTAGGCCCTCTCGGTGATATCACATTAAGATAGCTTGCAAGGAAGTGATGTGATCACTAGAATGTTATATCACAGGAACAAAAAAAGAGTGCATGTCGGTAACGAGATCAGACTAGGTATTTGGATACCGATGATCGAATCTCAGACATGTATTATATCATGAGACAAAGGGATTAAGTTATTAGCGTTAAAGGTTCTCACGATCACAGAAGTCGTCGTTGAATGTGCAGGAGTCAGTATGGATCTCCAGGTCTCGCTTCTGATTATTGATTTGAGAGGAGTCTCAATCATGTCTGCATTATTCGCGAACCGTAGGGTGACACACTTAAGGGTTTCCGGACACCATTTAGGAGCACATATGTTTCATACAAAAGGTTTGCAAAGCACAGGAAATGTTTCGATAGAAACAGGAATTGTTTTGATAGAAACCGGAATTGTTTCGGGTGAAATTGCAGAAAGTGGTTCTGCATGTGATATTGAAATGTTGCAAGGGGTTTTATGTGAATGCTTGTTAATTAAAGTATTAACAAAATTCTGCATAAAATAAATAAAAGAGTTTTATTAATTGAGAGTTGCATTAAATTTGGTGGAAATTTAATGCATGTGAGTGGAATTTTGGGTGGAGTCAAAATTTATGTGAGTGGAGCTTCACCACATGAATGAGGAAGAGGTGGGGGAACCCCCCCCCTTTGGCCGCCGGCCATGGGAGGGGAGGAGCCCCCCTCTCCTATAAAAGGCCCCCTCTCCTCCCTCACAAAGCACACCTCTTCGTGAAGGATCTCTCTCCCCCTCTAGATATTCCCCCATGGTCTCGGATTAGCGAGATACATGTTCCCGATGGCCTTGCGTCTCGAAGGAGTTGCTGCTTCTGCTGATTCGCTAGAGCGAGGAGGTGGAGGTTGTCCGGTGGCTTGGACGTGTGTGCGAGGACGGATGCGCTGCTGATTTGCGGCGCTCAGACTTCCACACGATCTTGAGATCGGCAAGCGTATGACTACATCAACCACGAGTTCCTACTCATTAACAAAACTCGTTGTCTTCGAGGGTAAGTTCTCCATGGATGTATGTCCACCCGTTGCTCTATATCTAGTAGATAGATCTTGTCGTATAGTTCTCATCGTAGGAAATTTTTTGTTTTCTATGCTGCGAATCCAACAAAAAGAAAATCAAACAAAAAACAAAAACAAACTAAAACGAAAGCAAACTAAAAAGCAAAGGAAAAAAGAAAAGTGTTGGAACAAGCCAACACGAGTGTTTCAGAGCTCCCAAGGAGCTGGAGTACAACCTCGTTATTACACAAATAAATTTGCTGGGGGAACACATCCCCAAGCTCAGGCTTTTGTAAGCCCTTTTGTTGCTCATTGTGGTGGCGGTGGATAATCTCCCATAGTCCATTGGCTGCTCCAATCAGGGAATTGGGTGGCGAGGCTTGAAGTAGCACCTCGAAGGTTGATGTAGAGGTTTTTCATGTTTTGAATATTTCCTTCGAGTGCATAAATGTCTTCATAGGTGGTGTAGTAGTTTGGCGGCTGCTCATCTTGTTCGGGTCCTCCTATTTCTACTTATTCATCTTATCCTCCTCCCATGGGTATTTCTTGTTGGGGTAGATTAGCTTCAACCTACGTGTCAAAACGCAAACATCCATCCTCGATAGAAAATAAACCGTTAGTCAAAGGGGCTGGGATCAAGTGATCCGCTCTAGGTATATCGAAATAATATCTACCATGATTTTTAGAAATCATACCACATGATATTAGAGTAGAAAGACCAAGATGGTGACTTCCTGTCAACGGTTGGATGTTACCTAGGTTGATGCGAAGTGCGCGTGCAAGAACAGTCACAACTCCTCCTCCGCATATGGGTCCTCGAGATTGAAGAGCCTGATGCTTAAGGTAAAACACGAGAAGATCGCCAAATTTGGCATTAAGTTACAATTAATAATGGTAGCTTTTGCGAGGATCAACATGTCCTCCTCATTAACTGTAGTAAACTCACCACGTGCCTGCAAAGTGTTAGCAATCACATAGAATAAATATCGAATAGCAGGATGATCAATTTGGTTCCCCTTGGGTGTGTTTCTATGAATTCTCATCAAATTAAAGTATTGTGAAGGGGAAGGATCTAAAACAAAAGTAGTTGGGCGTACATCTGTGGTGTTGTTGGCAAACCCAAAGCATTGAGCCCATTGGCTGAGTGTCAAGGTGTATTCATAGTTCATAAGGCGGAACTTGATGCGATCAACTCTAGGCCTTTGTTCCTCGGTACAACCATAAGGATTCACCGTGTGCGTCAAGGTGCTGAAGAACTCAAGCGTCAAGCGACGATACTTGGCAACATCCTGAAAGACAAAATCATACAAACCAACATTTTTGCAAAGTAAATCGAAATTAGCGCGAATGCCAAGTTGGTTTAGGATATAAGGGCACGGCCACTTGGTGGACTTTATTTCTCGGAGCTTGAGACGATTGAAACGGTTTAGCTGAAACTCCTCGGTGAACTCGACGCCAAGTGGCTCGGGGGTTAACGTCTCAACGGGTGGTGCGGAGGATTTCACAGCCATCTCACGTGTATGGCTCCTCGTGTTCATCAAATAATAAAAATAAGACAATAAATAAAGATTGCTAATAATTTTTTGGTCCAATAGAAACATAGCATAAGTGATTCTCTACACTAACTACAAAAAAAACTCCTCTAAAAACAATGCTAAGCATGCTTAATATCAAGATTGAATCAAGAACAAGACCTAAGTCTAGATTGACAATGATGAAAGCTTGAGTGAAGCTTTCGCACAAATAAGTTGAGGATCGGAGGAGAATCATACCTTAGATTGAATGAGTGCGAGGAATCAAAGAAAGATGAAGTTAATTTGAAGATTCAATGGAGGTGGTTTGGAGTTTGGAGGAATAAGAAAGGGATAGATTGATTTTGGGGATTTTTAGGTTACCTCCTCGGGCTGATTATGGCGGCCGCGCATGTGGTATGAGCAGGTGGTACAGCCGGAGCCCACCCGTACCAGGTGACTTACCTTGGGGGCGGCGGTTGTTCCCAGGCGGTACACTCGGTACGGTCGCTTGTGCCTGTACGGCTGGTCATTATTGATAAGGTACCTTTGCTTGAAAACTGATGTTTGCTCGAGGGTACGGTATAGGCGCGCCGTACGGGCGCGTCCATCCGTACCAGTGGTCATTACTAGTACTGATACATGTGGCAAAAATCAGAAATTCTATCTCTCTTTGGCTTGATGTGGTACGGGCACACGGTATGGTCCACTCCGGCAGTACCAGTGGTCGTTAAGAACACTGTGAGCTGCAAAACTTAAAGGATTTGATTAGTATCTCTACGTGCCTTTGCACATCTTATCAAAGGACAAAATAATAGCAAAAAAACTAAGTAAAGATCCATTAATACTTCTTAGGCCATGTGTTAGTGAAATAAAATATATAGGATTACCTTATTTCTTCTCCTCTCTCCATAGGTCTTCTTGAACACTCTTTATTAAAAACAAAAACAAAACTAACACAACAAAAACTAATACATTAATAAAATTTTATTTCACATGGGTTTGAAGGAGATATGCCCTAGAGGCAAATAATAAATAGGTTTTTATTGTCATATCTCAATTAGTTTATAATAGTTTCATATTGTGCTAGAACTGTGCCAAGTAGAAACATTGGTACAGGTGTGGTATGAAACAACCAAGTCCCTAGTAGCCTCTATTCATACTAGTTCGTTGGTCATGAATATGATCTGGGTTTCAAGATTATGGGAATTTATGCCGACTGACAACGAGATCATATCATTGGAGAATGATGTGATTAGATATTCCTCAAAGGATTGCAAGACGATCAAGTCATATAGTTCATTGTTGCAACAGCTATACCTAGACTCCTTCTCCTTAGACCGTGAGCTCATATTACTCACTATTTCCCGGGTTGCTTAGACTGCATCAAGCGCCACTTGGTAATACAGTGGTTATAAAGGTGTACGTTGGTATTCCGAAGGAATAGTAGATGACATGTGACCGCAAGACCGGGATTTGTTCACCCACATGATGGGTAAAGATACATACGGCCGGCTTGGTGAGATTACATCCATAAATGTTGCAACATGTGACTAGGTCACGGGGATGTAATATCACGGTAGCAAGAAAACAGAACTTGTTGTGAACGAGATTGAACAAGGTATGGGTTACCAATGATCGGATCTCGGACAAGTTGTATCGAGAAACAAAAGGAAGAGGATGCTACATTTAGCGGTTTAAACGACATTGTCATCAGGAATGCATAGAGGTCACATGGATATACCTGGTCCCTCTGTTGATCATTGATACAGATCATTGATACATATCATTGATACGTCCATTTTGCATCACTATTCTATGTCATAATTCACTGTTATTCATTGATATATTTTGTATTGAGAGGTGATACTTATGTTATTTCATCTATTTTTGCATTGTTGGTGACTTTTGGAGAATGGACCGCTACAGTCAAGATTCTGATGGAAAAGGTGTTGTTTGGAGGCAAAATTTGCGAATATCAGAAAATCCAGGAAAATATACGGAAAATCCTATTTTTCCAAAAGACGAAGGAAGCCAGAAGGAGGGCTGAAGATGGGCCACAGGGGGCCCACACCACCCCCTGGCGTGGGCCAGCCTAGGTCGTGCCACTAGGTGGTGTGGCCGCCCTAGTCTACCCCTGGCACTCCCCTCTGGCGTATATTATCCTCCCGAAATCCTAAGACTCGAGGAGCGACCATAGAAAGATTCTGCCGCCTCTGCGGGGCGGAAAACACCGAGAGAGAAAGATCTCTCCAGCAGACAGATTTCTACCAGGGGAATTCCTTCCCGGAGAGGGGAGATCGTTGCCATCAACACCACCATCAAGCTAGACTTCATCGGGATCATCATCATCATCACCACCACCACCATCATCACCATCAGCACCCTCATCACCATCTCCATATTGCTGTAACAATTGAGTTGAATCTTGCATAGTTCATAGGGGAAACTTTCCCGGTGTTGATTACTCTTTGTAGTTAATGCTATTGAGTGAACCATTGAATTATTTTTTAGGTTTAGATTGTTATACATCATTATTCCATCTCTGATCATGATCTATATGATGTCTTGTGAGTAGTTCGTTTTGTTCTTGAGGACATGGGAGAAGTCATGTTGTTAGTAGTGGAGTTGTGTTGAGAAAGATTCAATAGTTTGATATTTAAGTTGTGGTGTACTTCTTCTAGTGGTGTCATGTGAATGTCGACTACATGACACTTCACCTATATGGGCCTAGGGGAATGCATTGTGTATTTGGCTACTAATCGTAGGGTTGCGGATTGTGAAACCTGAACCCCCGTTAGGAAACCATTGCACAAGGGACGTAAGGGTCTTAGAGTTTAAAGCTGTGGTTAGGTTTCTACCTTAATTACTTTCTTGTACTTACGGATGTTTGCAAGGGGTATAATCACAACTATGTATTAGTCCTAGGAAGGTCGGTACATTAGCACAGGTTCACCCACACAACACTTAGCAAGCTAAAGAACATTAATCAACTATATGAAGCGAAAGCACTTGACAGTCTTCCCATGTGTCCTCGAGAACGTTTGGTCATCTTAAGTAATACAACCGGCTTGTCCTTTGCTGCATAAAGGATTGGGCCACTTGCTGCATTTATTCCTACTGTCTTTTATTTACTCGTACTTTGTTTACTTGCTTTATCAAAAAACCCTAAAAATCTGTTTGCTAAGTATTTGCAGAGAATTATTGATCCATACCACTAGCCAGCACCTTCTGCTCCTCGTTGGGTTCGACACTCTTACTTATCGAAAATACTGTGATACACCCCCTATACTTGTGGGTCATCAATCATGTCTAGAGCATTCCTGATCCGTGAGAGGATACACTTAAGGGTACGATGAGAGCGATCATTCGTAAGACGGAATCATAATAGAGAAAGAGAGAAAGCCAGAATCGTTCCGCGGAGAAATCCGAAGTTGTTCGGGGAAAGAATAAAGGAAAAGACCGAAAAAATGTTTTCGGATAAATGGGAATTTAAATATATATTTATTATATGTTAATTGTGAATTTATATATTCTAAATAATATTTAAGTTGAGATTTATAAAGACAACTTTTTTATTAGGCCAAATCCCTAGAGGAAAATAGCCTAAAAGAAAAGTTGCAGAAAAATAAAAGGAAAAATGAAAAGAAAACATTACGTGGCGCGGATAATATCCGCAGACAGTATGAGCACCAGCTGGCATACGCCCGAGCCGGTGTTGGGGTTCGCAACATAGAAAACAAAAAAATTCCTACGATGGAAACTATACGCCAAGATCTATCTATTAGATACAAGCAACAGGTGGATATACATCCATGGAGAACTTACCCTCGAAGACAACAAAGCTTTGTTAACGAGATGGAACTCGTGGATGATGTAGTCGTACACTTGCCGATCTCAAGATCGTGATGAAGTCTAGCAGGTCCGGCTCTAGCACGTCCTTCAGATCCAGCTCCAGCAAGTCCAGCACCACCAAGTCCAGCAGAAAGCGGTGCATCCGTGATCGCACACACGTCCGGTACCCCGACAACCTCCATCCCTCGCTCCAGCAAAGCAGCAGAAGCAGCAACTCCTTTCCAGATAAAGCCACCGGGAACATGTATCTCGCTAATCCGAGATGATGGGGGAATAATACTATAGGGGGAGAGAGATCCATCACGTGGAGGTGTGTGTGTGTGAAGGTGTGAGAGGGGGGCCTTTTATAGGAGGATAGGAGGGTACCCCTCCCTATGGCCGGCATCTCAAGGGGTGACCCTTCACCTCCTCATTCATGTGGGGGTAACTCCCTCCACATAAATTTGCCCCTTCACATTCTCTTTTAAAGTCTCCACTTTAAATGCATTAAATTTCTCCAAATTTAATGCTCTCTCATTTAATAAAACTCTTTTATTAATTTTATTCAGAATTTTTTTAATTACTTTAATTAACAAACATTCACATAAAAACCCCTGCAACATTTCAATATTACATGCAGAACCAATTTCAGCAATTTCACCCGAAACAGTTTTGGTGTCTATTGAAATAATTCCAGCGCTTTCTTAAATCTTTATCTGAAACATATTTTCTCCAAATGATGTCGGTATCCCTTAAGTGTGTCACCCTACGGTTCGCGAATAATGTAGACATGATCGAGACCCCTCTCAGATCAATAATCAGAAGCGGGACCTGGAGATCCATACTGACTCCTACACATTCAACGATGACTTATGTGATCATGAGAACCTTTAACGCTAGTAACTAAATCCCTTTGTCTCGCGATATATTACATGTCCAAGATTCGATCATCGGTATCTCCATACCTAGTTTGATCTCATTGCCGACATGCACTCTTTTCTTGTTCCCGTGATATAACATTCTAGTGATCACATCACTTGCTTGCAAGCTATCTTAATGTGATATCACCGGGAGGGCCCACAATATATCTATCCGTCATCGGGATGGACAAATCCCACTCTTGATCCATGAGCCTCAACATAACACCTTCATAGTACTGAACCCCCCTTTATAGTCACCCTGTTACGGTATGACGTTTGATGTTATCAAGATACTCTTCCGGTGTTAGCAATTAACATGATCTCATGGTCTAAGGACTAAGATTACTTCATATGATGTTATAGCAATATAAACATAATTACTTTGATCGTAATGCTATACTTCATATGAATGTTCATCACATCATTCCACCAATGTTGTGACCTTGTTATTAACAACATCCAATGTCCATGATAAGGAAACCTTGATCATCTTGTTAATCAACGAGCTAGTTTATATGAGAGGCATTACTAGGAACTTTGTATTTTGTTTATTAAACACACATGTATTAACATTTCCAATTAATACAATTATAGCATGCAAAATAAACATTTATCATAAACAAGGAATAAGATAATAACCACTTTATTATTGCCACTCGGGCATATTCCCTTCAGTCTCCCACTTGCACTAGAGTCAATAATCTAGTTTGAAAAACTTTGCGTATTGAACACCTATGGCTTTCTGGTGTTGCATATACGCGATTGCTAGTGGTTAACATAATCTCCGAATCTGATAGTTTCAAGTCCGTGTGTATTTGCACGTCTTTGCGTCTCTACGCATCACTCATTCTCAAATGAGATGGCATTGTATAAATTTGGTCCTTTGGTGAGACCTTTAGTTCCTTTGGGTTAAAATATGTTGATATTATTGTCATATAATATATCTTCATAGTATAAGCCCACTTTGAACCACACCTAGTTTGATAACAAACTACTTAGCACAAATGCCCTCCTTTGCTGCTACTATAGTAGTCATATACTTAGCCTTTTGTTGTAGTATCCGTCACAATGTCTCAACTTTGGAACTCATCCAAATCCATCATGGAAAATCCTTTCTATTACATTGTGCTACACATAGTCTAAATTGAGATAAATTTAATTTGTATCTTGTGACAAAACTAGTATCAATGTAACACTTTACAATGAACTACCTTTAACTATTTGTCACTTATACATGATATATTCTTAGTTCTTCCAAAGCTCATAATAATATCTTTACTATTGTCCAATGATCATCTTATGAATCATTCTGGTATGTGCTCATAACATTTAGAGCATAGGACATTATGGATATATGCATATCACGGTATAATCGATCAAAATCTTCATGTGATTTTACTCACCAAGTGTTGAAACACTTGAATCTTGATACAATCCTTTCCATGCAGCAAGAACCTTTCTTGTTGTTTCCATATGGAACCCTTTCAATATCTCATATATGTATGTCTAGCACAACCATAGCCTCAATCTATCCATATAGATATTGATGCCAAATATTCTGGTTTTGCCCAAGTCTTTCATCGAAATCTTATTTTAATGAAATTCTTAACTTGTGTCAATACAAGATACATCATTTCCAATCAACAATATGTTCTCTACATAATGTATTAGAAATATGTCTCAGCGCTCCCACTTAATTTCTTGCGAATCCAAGCATCTTCATCATCTCCGATGAATTTAAACTCTTTTAACAGTTTCATCATGGTGAAGATTCCAACTCCGCTATGCTCACTTCAACTATTGAAGTTTGCATGCCCTTTTAGCACCTTTTGAATTAACAAAACCCTTTGGACCGTGTCTTGTACACGTCCTAGGTAACCATTCTATTAGAAGAACATTGTTTTGTTTGTTGAACTACCATACATCAAATTATATGTAGTGGTTGCTACATTAATCCGTCAAGACTAAATATCGCTATGAAAGATCAAATCTTGTCATAGTCAACTCCTTGAACATTGTCGTAAAATTCTTTCCGACATGTCGACTATTTCATAGATGTTAAACATCCATGTCTATTTCTTTATAGATCCAAACACGACCGATAGGCTTCACGCCTTTCTGGAGGGTCTTCCAAGTTTAGAAACTTGATTTCTCGTGTATTATCACGGATTCTATGACTTCTATTCATTTTATGGAGTCAAGGCCCACCATCGCTTCTTTTCATGTAGTCGGTTCATCATTGTGAAAACAATAATGACTTGCTTATTAAATCACACTATTTGATTCTTACTGACCCACACGGTTCAATAGGAACTCTAATCTCTGAGATCACAACCTTTGTAAACACGGGAGCCATGAGCATTGTGGCCGCCACCGGGACACTTTCCGGTGTTGCGCTACTTAGCACATATAGCTAAGGTTCAACAACCTTATCAAAGTTCTATTGTCCTCCCACTTAACTTTTCACGAAAAATTCCTTCTCAAGAAACTTGACGTTCCAAGTAACAAACTCTTTTGTCCTTGGTGTTATGGAGAAATTCCCAACAAATTCTTTGGGATAACCTACAAACACGTGCTTATCCGACTTTGGTTGTAAACATTTTACTTATGCATAGCATACCAAAATTTAAGAAAAGACAATTCGGGTTTTATCCCAAACCATAACTTATATGGTGTCATTTCAACGGATCATGATGGTGCTCTTTTTAGTATAAAAGCGGTAATCTATAAAGCTTTAATCTTTAAAACATAATGACAGTTTTATAAATGACAACTTTGATCTTACCATGCCAAACATGGTTTGATTTCATCTCTCGAATATGTCATACTCCTATGGTTTATCGGAAAACACAAATCATGGAACAATTCCTCAAATCTTAGGTGTTTTGCTAAACATGTAACTCAAATATCTTCCTTTATGATCAAATCATAAACTCTTTTATTTTCTTGTTACAATGATTTTTCACTTCATCTTGAAAGTCTTTGAACAATTTTCAAATGTTTCATACTTCTTCCTTATTAAGTAAATATATAGATATATTCTCTTAAATTTCTGGAGAAAGCATATGAAGCAAAAAGATCCATCGCATATGGCTACATATAATGGACTATATACATCAATATGTATAATATCCAATAATTTAGTCATCCGTTCCTCTTTGGCCTATGGACGGAGTTTCAATTATCTCGAGGAAAGTCTCACAAGCGTCAATTGATCAAAATCAAAGACCCCAAAAATCCATCAACATGGAGTTTCTTCATGTTTTCTTTCCAATATAATGTAAAACAACGATGCCACTTCATAAGTGATCTTTCAATCATTTGTCTTGCAACATTTTAACAATAGTGTTTATGGATGTGATTTCTCCCACTAGACTTGTAAAAGTTCATCCGTCCTTTATGGAATACGGTAATTATTTGAACAACCATTGTTCTCATAATACCGGAACAAAATAACAAAAACAAATCTTGAAGACTAGGTTTGACGACAACGAAAAACACAATAACACTTTATTTGTTTTCGATGAACATCATCACTTATTTTCTTGTTAGTTACTTAGGCCATTGCAGTTCATGAATTGCGTTGTCCTGTATGACACTTCATACCAACCAATTCGGTATCCAATACCGGTATCCAATACCTAAGAATCACATTGTTTAACAAGCAAAGAATACAGCCATAACATGTATATCTTCTATATACCTAAGCTGGACATTTCCAACTTTTTCTTTTCTGCCAAATATTTTATAGATTCTCTTTCAGCAATTCCTTTTCCTTTTAAAAGAATCTATCAACATCAATAGTGGTGTCATTCACATGACACATAGTAAAAAGTGTATATAGTCAAATACTAATACCTTTGGACTTGCACTTTGAAGTGGATCACCATCATCAAATGTTTGGTGTTCTTTCAAAAATCCATTCTTTAGTAATCTATTAGTGTAGTAAACATTTTACTTACATCTTCTATTCATCCTGATCATGACAACTTTCATGATCAAGCTACTATAGCCTGTAAGGAAGAATTGCGACTATAATGTTAGTTCCCAAAACCTTTTTAGGAGATTCGGATGCTTGGCATCTCCATCCTTCACAAATTCTCATACAATATGAGAACATGTATTTTGCTAAATTATACTCTATCATAATGCAACAAAAAACATTGTTTCAGATATCACAATATCTTTCACACATGATGGTTTCTGACACAATTTTCAGTTCCTATATAATCTTGATATTAAAACAACTTTTGAATATCAATAATCATGGAGGAAAACATGATACTTTAGATACTAACATTGGAATTTTTACTCTTGATTTAATACTACTTATTAAACTTCATGGAGTAAATAGAGTTTGCTGAAAGTTTGCAATAGGACTTATAAACTTTAAATTGACATTAAAAACAATACGATACCAGTTTGTAAAGTAAATATCCAGAATTCTATAGTTCTATTATCTCAATTAAAACTAAGCATAAGGTAGTGAACAGACGCCAATGACTACAACAAATTATGCAAATTCACTTCGATTTAGTTTATGACAAATTGAGTTCGACTAATCCAAATTAGAAATGAACTCCCACTCAAAAACGACATCCCTCGTGCCTTTTTGGTGATTACATGAACCAAATCCACTACACCAAGTCCGATCATCATGTGAGTCGGTGTAGCTTCAAAGGCGAGCATCAATATGGACATCATATCAACTATATGACTCATGCTTAACCTTTCGGTCCGTGTTCCGAGGCCATGTTTGTACATGCTAGGATCGCCAAGTAAGAACCTTAGTATTCGCGTGTGTAAAACTGTCTTACACCCGTTATATGAAAGCGTAGAGTCGAGTACACCCGATCATCACGTGATGTCTCGAAACACGATCCATACAACGGTGCATACTTAAGGAAGAACACATTTTTATCTTGATATTTAAATGAGGGATCATCTTATAATGCTACTAAAATGCCAAACAAGCAATATAAGATGCGAACATCATATGTGTAAAGTGGAATGATATGGTCCATGCATTTGATCACCATCATATGCATCGTGGTATGATCTCTATCATTCCTTTGTGTGTAAGGCCAAGGTCTATGGAACTTACACGTTGAGTGTGTTATAAGAGTATCTATCATACATCTACTTACAACAATACCATATCAAGACAATAACCCAGCAACGATCTAAACTAGACGCCTCTAATTTATCAATTGCAAGTTTTACGTGGCTTAGGGATTTCGAAGATAGAATCGGTCTTACCTACGAACATGAACCACAACAAGGATAACCAAGTTATTAGCAACTCGTTGTAAATCAGATATTCACTATAGTAGAAGAGACAGACACCCGCCATCCACTTATGCAAAACAAGTTGCATGTCAGTCGTGGAACCGGTCTCATGTACGATGACATGTAAGGTTGGTCCAGGCCGCTTCATCCCACAATGCCACCAATATCCAAAATACATAGAAGATGCAATAACATGATCATCATCACCCACATATAAACATATGTGTACTACCCGTGCAAAGCACCTACGCATAGATCTGGCTCTGATACCACTGTTGGGGTTTGCAGCATAGAAAACAAAAAATTTCCTACGATGGGAACTATACGCCAAGATCTATCTACTAGATACAAGCAACGGGTGGATATACATCCATGGAGAACTTACCCTCGAAGACAACAAAGCTTTGTTAACGAGATGGAACTCATGGATGATGTAGTCATACACTTGCTGATCTCAAGATCATGATGAAGTCCAGCAGGTCCGGCTCTAGCACGTCCTTCAGATCCAGCTCCAGCAAGTCTAGCACCACCAAGTCCAGCACCGCAAAGCAGTGGTGCATCCGTGATCGCACACACGTCCGGTACCCCGACAACCTCCGTCCCTCGCTCCAGCAAAGCAGCGGAAGGAGCAACTCCTTTCCAGATAAAGCCACCGGGAACATGTATCTCGCTAATCTAAGACCATGGGGGAATAATACTATAGAGGGAGAGAGATCCTTCACGAGGAGGTGTGTGTGTGAAGGTGTGAGAGGGGGGCCTTTTATAGGAGGAGGGGAGGGTACCCCTCCCCATGGCCGGTGCCTCAAGGGGTGACCCTTCACCTCCTCATTCATGTGGTGGTAACTCCCTCCACATAAATTTGCCCCTTCACATTCTCTTTTAAAGTCTCCAGTTTAAATGCATTAAATTTCTCAAAATTTAATGCTCTCTCATTTAATAAAACTCTTTTATTAATTTTATTCAGAATTTTGGTAATTACTTTAATTAACAAACATTCACATAAAAACTCCTGCAACATTTCAATATTACATGCAGAACCAATTTCAGCAATTTCACCCGAAATAGTTTCGGTGTCTATTGAAATAATTCCAGCGCTTTCTTAAATCTTTATATGAAACATATTTGCTACAAATGGTGTCGGTATCCTTAAGTGTGTCACCCTACGGTTCGCGAATAATGCAGACATGCTCGAGACCCCTCTCAGATCAATAATCAGAAGCGGGACTTGGAGATCCATACTGACTTCTACACATTCAACGATGACTTATGTGATCGTGAGAACCTTTAACGCTAGTAACTAAATCCCTTTGTCTCGCGATATATTACATGTCCGAGATTCGATCATCGGTATCTCCATACCTAGTTTAATCTCGTTGCCGACATGCACTCTTTTCTCGTTCCCGTGATATAACATTCTAGTGATCACATCACTTGCTTGCAAGCTATCTAAATGTGATATCATCGAGAGGGCCCAGAGTATATCTATCCGTCATTGGGATGGACAAATCCCGCTCTTGATCCATGAGCCTCAACGTAACACCTTCGTACTACTAAATCCACCTTTATAGTCACCATGTTACGGTGTGACGTTTGATGTTATCAAGATACTCTTCCGGTGTTAGCAATTAACATGATCTCATGGTCTAAGGACTAAGATTACTTCGTATGATGTTATAGCAATATAAACATAATGACTTTGATCGTAATGCTATACTTCGGATGAATGTTCATCACATCATTCCACCAATGTTGTGACCTTGTTATTAACAACATCCAATGTCCATGATCAGGAAACATTGATCATCTTGTTAATCAACGAGCTAGTTTATATGAGAGGCATTACTAGGAACTTTGTATTTTATTAAACACACATGTATTAATATTTCCAATTAATACAATTATAGCATGCAAAATAAACATTTATCATAAACAAGGAATAAGATAATAACCACTTTATTATTGCCTCTCAGGCATATTCCCTTCAGCCAGCTCAACTCGGCCCAAGAGGAGCTTGCGGGGAGCCGACTGGCGGGCTGCATCGTTAGGGCCAAGCAGAACAACAACCCAGGCGAAAGGGTCCAGCGAGCGCAGGCCGCTACCAGCCCATCCGGGCGAGCTACCAGGCGGGCAGTGCGGGGCACGGGCGGAAGGCTGGTGGGCCACTTGACGCCTTTGATTGATGGGCTGGTCATAAATCGGCCCATCCGGTTGGAAAATACCTTTTGCCTATTTTTCCTTTACTATTAGTCCCACATGGCTAACCCAAAGGGGAGGGCACACCCCTCCCCCTATATAATGGGGTGCCCATGGGTGGGATGATACACAGAATATTTGGAGAAGTCCTTTGGTTGACTTCCTCCTTCCCTCTCTCTCTCTCTCTCTAGCCCTTGTGACCATGGCCCCAAGTCTGGGCTGTGCGATCGAGGCACACCTATAGTATGCCGTTGTGCTACAGGGATTCCTAGCCGGATATCAACTTCCGCACTCCAGGCGGGATCGGGGAGCCGGAGGTCTCATCATGCACCGGATGTGTACGAAGACACGAGGCACAACACTTGTGGCGCTTAAATGTCGTGACCTGGAGCTGCTGCATGATGAAGATGAAGAAGGAGCAAGGGGTGACCTGCGAGGAGCTTCGCGACCTTGAGGTCGACTACGAGTACGACTACATCAACCACGTTCCCCGCGGAACGTTAACCACGTATGGTCTACAAGGTATGTATTCTCTACGCTCCGTCCGTTACCACATTACTACATAGATAGATCCTAGGCAGTTTCTAGGGTTCCCACGTAGGAATTTTTTTGTTTTCTGCTGCTGATCCCCAACAGGGTTGCCTCCCATGAAGTGCTTCTAGTTAAGGTTAATTAGCTTGACCTTGATGGCAATCCCTTAGGTTTATGAAGTGGAACACCCACTCCAAAGTAGTTGCCTTTTAAAGTAATAACACCATCATCATCATTAGGCTTGGCCTTCTTTTTCCTAGGGAAGTGGACTATAAAAGGATCTCTAGATGGTAGCCCTATTCTCACATTCCCTTCATGTAAATTAACCAAAGCTTTAATAGTTCTTAGGAATAGCCTACCTAGAATTATAGATGCTATAGGATCTTCAGGCATGTCCACAATAACAAGATCAATAAGAGCGAGACTACCTTTAATTTCAACAACTATACTTTCTTTGATCCCAACAGCTTGTTTATAAGTCGAATTAGCTAGATGGAGTCTCAATTCAGTTGTACCAAATGGCCCCAAGTTTATTTTATCGAATAAGCTTTTGGAAATTGTTGAAACGCTCGCACCAAGATCACAAAGTGTGGATATCTCATTGACTCCCAACTTAATTTTAATAGTGGGCTCAAATATATCATCTAGCTTAGATGGAAGCTTATCAGGTAGCCTTTTATCTCCATCTCTAAATCGCAAAATTTAGATGCTAATTCTTGTATAAATTGTTGGTACATAGCATCATTACCTTGATCTATACCTGGATTCTTCACGGTGATCATCTTCAATAGATATTCCATGGTATATTCCGATGTTGGCGTGTTGCTATAATCCATCTCTTCGGGTTTTTCTTCATTGGTTACCACCCTCATCATCTTGAGGTCTTCTACCGGATTTGGCTTGGGTTTTCCAGCAAACTTTGCTAGTATGAGAGCTTGGCTCTCAGCTACCTTACCCAGCTAGCTGAGCCTCCACGGTCTTTGTCCTTTCCTGTAGAGCCTACACATCATTTCTAATTGCAACGGCCTGGTTAGATAATTTTCCTATACTACTTTCATGGTTCTCTGTGATTTTAATAAGCATATTATTTTGCTCGGTTTGAGCTTATATAAATGTTCTAACAGTTTTCTCAAACGGGAGATTGCCATGATTTGCTCGATTAGTATTATCATAATTATAATAAGGAGCTTCTGCAGGATTAGCATGATACTTTTGAACTTTAGAAGCATAATTATTTTTCCATGCAGGATTAAAAGGAGTGTGAGCTATAAAATTAACATCATTAACATCGGTAGTGATAGCATTAACTTGGGTATCTTCTTTACCCTTTACTAAGCTAAGCAACTCATCTACCTTAGATTTAAACTCTTCACTATTTACCTCGGTAATTGAACTTACTCTCTTCGAGGTTCTTTACACATGTCATTGGGCATGGTTGTTTTGCATATCATCAAGTAACTTATTTCCAACACTCACTTGCTTTCCCATGATCGTTCCTCCTGCTGCAGTATCTAGCATAGACTTAGACATTGGGTTAAGACCATTATAAAACAAATGTAATATAAGTAACTCTTCCATCCATGACTAGGACAGTTCACTATGGCTTCTTTCATCCTTTCCCATGCAAGCGCTAGTGGCTCACGGTCTTCTTGTCTAAAGCTTGTAATGTTGGATCTTAGCTGCATAGTCTTAGCTAGGGGGAAATTTTAGTCATAAACAAATTAGTACATTCCTCCCAAGATTTAATAGTGCCCTTTGGTAGAGATAGCAACAAATCCTTAGCCTTTCCTCTAAGAGAGAAAGGAAACAATCTTAGTTTAACAACATTTGGATCTACATCCTTAATATGCATCATGTCACAAATTGCAGTAAAAGTATTTAAGTGCAAACCTGAATCTTCAGCGGATGATCCTCCAAATTGGTTTTGTTGAACCAAACTTAAAATGTTAGGCTTTATTTCATATGTTTCCGCATCAACTGCAGGCTGAGTGATGGGTGCATGAATAGAATCATCAGTGGGAGTAGTATACTCCCCTAATCTCTTTTGAGCCATGGCGCTTATCTTTTTGGTATTATTTTTAAGTAATTAAAATGAATAACAAGTAACTATTTTTTGGGGTTTTCAAATAGATAACAAGAAATTAAACTAATAACAATAATTAAACTACAACTAATAATATAACTAAAAACAAGGTCTCTAGTGACCTCACGAGGATAACGAAATTTCTTCCCCGGCAATGGCGCCAGAAAAAGGGTTGATACCTTCGATCCAGATTCATGGATGTAGTATAATAGCTTTTTCCCTATAAGACCTAGGTTTAATCGAACCTCAGAAAGGAATGCTAAAAGGAAATAAAAAGGACACGTCTACAAGACTTTGTTTGTTTGTTTTACCTTAGTTTACCGGACCAATCTAGTTTACTTTATAATGGGTTTGAATCAATGGATGGAGAATGGCCAGGGTTGAAGATCCACCTGCAGCTGCACATCAAATGGGATAAAATATAATAATAAGCATCGTCATGCATAATGTTTGAATGGAGACAATCTCTTGTGGGCAACACATCCTAATATTGTAGAGCCCCCTGATGCAGCAGGCATAGCAATAAACTTTTAATCTAACCGAGTGCACACCAAAGCCACGGGTTACACACAATTATTAAGTGTAAAACACAGATCAAAGCTTTAAGTGGTGATGTTGTTGTTGATCCTGAATGGGGCGCTAAGCGTAGACCGTAGTACCCTTTCTGTCACGGAGGTTTCTATGAGAGATTGCCGCTAGCGAAGTATCTCACCTCAAGCCTTTATCAATCTATAGGATCTTGGGTACCTATAAGTCCATAGATCGAGACAAGAGATGAAGAAACAAAATATACAAATCTCAATTGCAAACAAAATATAATACTCACATGATCTAGATGCACATAGTCGCTGTAAGGTTTCTCCCCAACCCGTAGCCCGTGAGGAGTACTTACTCATAACAAATAGATCAGAGATAGAAAACATCATACAAATACTTAGATTGAAATCAAATATTCTTACAATGGTTGCCAAATCACAAGGAGATCTAAAGTACAAAGCAATGGCTATGACTAGTGGATGGATGGATGGTGGAAGTGATGAACAATGGATGAACAATCGCGTGGATCTCCTTTGGTGGTGTTGTGATATAATCTGAGAATGGCAGTTCTCTGTCCGGCAGCTGGAGCCTCAAAATATATAGGCGTATTCACGAAAGTTGTAGGGTTTGACGAGACAAAGTCGTTGCCACCTGGTACGGGTAGGCGGGATGGGCGGGCCCTGCCCGTACCAGTGGTCGGTAAGTGTATTGATGCCCTGGCATAGCTTCCCAATTACTTGGTCGTTTGTACTTCTTCAAAATCCTTCCTTATGACTCCTTATTTCGCATTAAAAGCCGTGATTTCCTGCACAACATAATTCAAAGAGAGGTTTTGCATATCTTTGCAATTATTAGTGGCAAGGATTGGAAGTTTCTTTGGCAATTTCTTGACCAAAAACAATGTTTAAACGCAGTGGAAGATGGCAAATGATGGAGCCATCAATATGCTTGGAATTCTTGTGAGACCTTGGTTCCTTGGCGTTGGCTATGGCTCCATTGTTGTCACAATAGATAACCACTGGGTCCAACGCACTAGGAACCACACCTAGTTCAGTTATGAACTCCTTCATCCAAACCGCTTCATGCGCTGCTTCTGGAGTAGCAACATATTCCGCCTCCGTTGTTGATACCGCCACCATAGGTTGTTTGGAGCTCCTCCAACTAACTGTTGCTCCATTCATGAGAAATACATATTCGAATTGAGACTTAGAGTCATCCGGATCGGTATCAAAGCTAGCATCGACATAACACTTAGAGACCAACTCTTCTTCACCTTCGTATATAAGAAATATTTCCTTAGTTCTTCTTAAGTACTTAAGTATATTCTTGACCGATATCCAGTGTTCCGAAACTGGATCAGATTGGTACCTACTAGTCAAATTAATAGCATGCGCCACATCCGGTCTTGTACATAGCGTACATTTTTGAGCCTATGGCTGAGGCATAGGGGATCTTATCCATTATCTCTCTTTCTTCCGCTGTAGCCGGACTTTGAGTCTTACTCAATGTCTTGCCTTGCAACATAGGTAAGAACCTCTTCTTACTTCCATCCATTTTAAACTTCTTTAAAATCTTATCAAGGTACGTACTTTGTGATAGCCCAATTAGGCATCTTGATCTATCTCTATAGATTTTAATGCCTAATATATATGATGCTTCACCAAGGTCCTTCATCGAAAATTTGGTGTGTAGATAACTTTTAACATTGTTTAAAAGATCTATATCATTTACAATCAATAATATGTCATCCACATATAATATTAGAAATTCTACATTGCTCCTACTCACTAACTTGTAAATACAAGTCTCTACATAAGTTTGGACAAATCCAAACTCTTTCATCACCTCATGAAAGTGGAGATTGCAACTCCGGGATGCTTGCTTCAGTCCATAGATGTATCGTGGAAACTTGCATACCTTGTCAGCATCCTTAGGATCGACAAAACCCTTTGGTTGTATCGTATACAACTATTCTTCAATATTACCATTGAGGAACACAGTTTTGACATCCATCTGCCATATTTCATAATCGAAATATGCAGCAATTGCTAACATAATCCTAACCGACTTTAGCATCGCTACGGGAGAGAAAGTCTCATCATAGTCAACTCCTTGAATTTGTTGAAACCCCTTTGTTACAAGTCCAGCTTTATAGCTGTTCATATTACCAACAACATCAATTTTCTTCTTGAAAATCCATTTATTCTCAACGACCTTTCGGTTGTGAGGTAAGTCCATCAAGGTCGAAACCTAGTTTTTATACATGGATCCCATCTCGGATTTCATGGCTTCCAGACATTTGTTGAAATCGGGGCTCATCATCACTTCTTCATACGTCGCAGGGTCATCAATTCCATCTACCATGAAATTCACGATAGGATTTCCATACAGTTCAGGAGCTGCATGTGTCCTGCTTAACCTGCGAGGTTTGGTAGTGTCCTCTTTCGGACTTTCATGATCTTTATCATTAGTTCCTTCTTCATTCAGTGAAGTCAACTCCAAAACAATTTCCGGTGATGTGCCACTCACCGTTTCATGAAGAGAAGGTTCAATAACCTCTTCGAGTTCTACCTTCCGACTACTCACACCTTTCACGAGAAATTCTTTCTCTAGAAATGATCCATTCTTGGCAATGAAAACCTTTCCCTCAGATCTGTGATAGAAGAAATACCCAATTGTTTCTTTAGGGTATCCTATGAAGATGCATTTTTTCGCTTTGGGTTCGAGTTTATCAGGATGAAGTTTCTTCACATAAACATCGCATCCCCAAACTTTATGAAATGATAGCTTAGGTTTGTTTCCAAACCAAAATTCATATGGTGTCTTTTCAACGGATTTAGATGGTGCCTGATTTAAAGTGAATGCAGCGGTTTCCAATGCATAACCCCAAATTGACAATGGCAAGTCAGTGAGAGACATCATAGATCGAACCATATCCAATAAAGTACGATTACGACGCTCCGACACACCATTACACTGTGGTGTTCCGGCAGGCATGAGTTGTGAAACTGTTTTCCACTCACTAATGTGTGTGCTAAACTCGTAACTTAGATACTCACCTCCACGGTTAGACCGCAGAAATTTAATCTTTCTATTACGATGATTTTCCACTTCACTCTAAAATTCCTTGAACTTTTCAAAGGTTTCAGACTTGTGTTTCATCAAATAGATATACCCATATCTACTTAAATCATCCGTGAAAGTAAAAAAAATAGCGATATCCACCACGCGCCGACACACTCATTGACCATACACATCAGTATGTATGACTTCCAATAAATCTGTCGCCCGCTCGATTGTACCGGAAAACGGGGTTCTAGTCATCTTGCCCATAAGGCATGGCTCACATGTATCAAATGATTCAAAATCAAGTGATTCCAAAAGTCCATCAGAATGGAGCTTCTTCATGCGTTTTATGCCAATATGAGCTAGACGGCAGTGCCACATGTATGCAGATATATCATTGTCAAGTTTAATCCTTTTAGCATCAACAATATGAATATGTGTATCACAACTATTGAGATTTAACAGAAATAAACCATTCATCACAGGTGCATGACCATAAAAGATATTATCCATATAAATCGAACAACCATTGTTTTCGGATTTAAATGAATAACCACTTTGCAATAAACATGATCTGGATACAATGTTCATGCTTAGTGCAGGCACCAAATAACAATTATTTTGATTTATAACTAATCCCGATGGCATATGGACATGCAATGTTCTAACGACGATCACATCAACCCTTGATCCATTGCCGACACGCATCGTGACCTCATCCCTTGCTAGATGTCGCTTGTTCCGCAACCCCTGATTCGAGTTACATATATTAGCAACCGATCCAGTATCAAATACCCAAGTGCTACTACGAGTACTAGTCAAGTACACATCAATAACATGTATATCACATACACCTTTGTTTGCCTTGCCGGCCTTTTTGTCCGCCAAATACTTGGGGCAGTTGCGCTTCCGATGGCCAGTCCCCTTGCAATAATAGCTCGGGATTTCTTTTCAGGCGTAGCAACAGATTTTCTTCCCTTCTTTCCCTTTTGTTTACCCTTCTTGACTTTCTTGAAACCAGTGGTATTATTGATCATCAACACTTGATGTTCTTTCTTGATCTCCACTTCTGCAGTCTTGAGCATTGACATTAGCTCGAGGAGAGACTTCTTCATGCCCTGCATGTTATAGTTCATCATGAAGCTCTTGTAGCTAGGTGGTAGAGATTGGAGAACACGATGTATGCCTAAGTCAATGGGAATCGTTATTCCTAAGGACACAAGCTTATCGACATACCGAGACATTTTGAGTGCATGCTCACTAACGTAGATTTTCTCTTCCATCATGCAGCCAAAGAACTTTTTAGAAGCATCATAACTCTCTACAGCAGCATGGGTATCAAAAATCATTTTCAATTCACCCATGGTATCAAAGGCATTGCCATTTTCGAAACGCTTTCGAAGTTCTAGCTCTAGCCCATACAATATGCAGCAATGAACCATATTGTGGTCCTCCTGACGACTCAAATAGACATTCTTTTCTTTGTTAGGGGCATCAGGAGCTGGTGGGGGGCCTAGCGGCGCTTCTAGCACATATTGCTTTTGTGCAGCAGTGAAAAGAATCCTCAGATTCAGGGCCTAGTTGGTAAAGTTGCTACCATTCGTCCCTAGTTTCTCTTTCTCCATGAACACATTGAAATTAAAAGCAGGTGGTGCCATCTATAACAGAATTTGTAGAGTTTATTTAGACTAAGTTTACGACAGATGTAGTTCAACTCATCCAAATTACGAATGAACTCCCTCTCAAAAATAACATCCCTCTTGTCTTTTTGGTGATTACATGAACCAAATCCACTACACCAAGTCCGATCATCACGTGAGTCGGTGTAGCTTCAAAGGCGAGCATCTATATGTGCATAATATCAACTATGACTCATGCTTAACCTTCCGGTCCATGTTCCGAAGCCATGTTTGTACATGCTAGGCTCTCCAAGTAAGAACCTTAGTACTCGCGTGTGTAAAATTGTCTTACACCCGTTGTATGAAAGCGTAGAGTCAAAAACACCCAATCATAACGTGGTGTCTTAAAACGACGAACTTTCTTAACGGTGCATACTTAAGTAAGAACACATTTTATCTTCACATCTAAATGCAGGATCATGTTATAATGGTACTAAAGCGCCATATAAGCAATATAAGATGCAAACATCATATGCATAAAGTGAAATGATATGGTTCTTGCACTTGATCAGTACCATGTGCATTGTGGTATGATCTTTATGTAACACCCCCAGGATCAGGGCTAGACAAATCCCAGACCTTAGCCTGACATAAGCTTAACCTAGAGCTTGGGGATATTCAGTGAGAAATCGGTAACATAACAGTAACCCCGTGACACAAAATTATTACAGCAAGCTCATAACTGAGCGAAGAACCAAAATATTACAAGCAGAGGTCACTGACCACAAACATCAAACAACAGAAGGCAAATTATGCTATTAAGTATAGCAAACTTAACAAATGGCCTAAGAGGCCTAAAGCATAATGATGACATCCTAGCCCATAGATTCCAGGCTATCGGTCGGGAACCCCAAGCTACTGATACATTGCAAATGTATCTATAATTTTTAATGTTCCATGCTTGGTTTTATCCACTTTCTTGTGTTTTGTCCACACTTTGGAGTACTTTTCATATGATTTCTTAGACTAACCTATTAACAAGAGCCATAGTGCCAGCTACCTGTTTTCTGTTGCTTTTGGTTCCAGGAAAGTTAGAAAATGAATATTCTCAGAATTGGACAGGACAAAAGCCAAAGTGCCTATTTTACCAGAAGACTCATGGAGCCAGAATATGAGACGGAGGAGGGCCAGGGCCTGGCCACACCCCCCTAGGCACGGGTCCCCCTAGGCCGCGCCAGGGCATGGTGTGGGCCCCTCCGGCACCCCCTTGGTCTCCCTCTTCGCCTATAAGATGCCTTCTGACCTAAAAACTCCGGGGGGGGGGGGGGGGTTGACGTTTTTCCAGAAGGAGTTCCGCTCCGCCTCCACCACCAGATTCCATGAAACAGCACTAGAAACTCCGTTCTGGCACCCTGTCGGGATGGGGAATTGGAGGAGATCATCGCCATCATCATCACCATCGCTTCTCCATCTACCATCCATGTTTCCCCCATCTAGGAGTGAGTAATCCCCCGCTGTAGGCTATGGGGATGGTAGGGATTGGATGAGATCATTCATGTAATGGCATCGGATTGTTAGGGCATGGTGCCTAGTATCTTCTATTAGTGCTTTATGACTTTGTTGTGACTTGTTATGCTTAATGCTTGTCACTAGGGCCCGAGTGCCATGATTTCAGATCTGAACATGTTATTGATTCATTATGATAGTATTGTTTTTGGTCTTATCTGCAAGTTGTATACACACGTTGTTGTCCGGAACCAATGGCCCCGAAGTGATAGAAATCGGGATAACCAGAAGGAATGGCTTTGATGTGAGGATCACATGTGTTCATGGAGTGTTAATGCTTTGCTCCGGTGCTCTATTAAAAGGAGCACCTTAATTCCCTTGAGGCCCCGCTGCAAACGGGCTGGCATGACAAAAGATGTTGTGCAAGTTCTCATTGCGAGCACGTATGACTATATATGGAACACATGCCTATGATTATCTAGTACTTGGATGCTTTATCTTATTTATCTGCAATTGCCGTATGTTCTGATTGCTATATGAATTGTCTTGTCCATGCAATGCCCGTCCATCCATCCCTATGCCTACCTTTTCGAATCCCATTTCTTGCTATTGTTCTTTGTTTTTTACTTTACTATACATTACTTTGCTATTCCTACTACAAAACTGTTGCTACTAATAAACTATTGTTAGCAAGATTGTTTCCAGGTGCAGCTGAATTGACAACTCAGTTGTTAAGGCTTATAAATATTCTTTGGCTCCCCTTGTGTCGAATCAATAAATTGGGTTTCACTTCCCTCGAAAATATTACGATACACCCCCTATACTTGTGGGTCATCAAGACTATTTTCTGGCGCCATTGCCGGGGAGCATAGCTTTATTTATCAAGTCCATTTGGAATCACTATTGTTCAAGCTTAGTTTATTTCCGCCTTGTTTGCTTATTTCTTTATCAAAAATACAAAAAAAATTATTAGTTCCTACTCTAGTTGTTATTTTTGTTGGTCTGTTATTGTCTTGCTTTATCATGCTCTTTATCAACGGTTGGTTTCTTTGAAACGGAATCTTATTGGCAAGGTGGGTTCACGGAAGATCAAAAATACTATTATAAGGAACACCGCTTGTCACAAAAAGGGAAACACTTATGGGAACAAATTGATAAATTGTATACCATTGCTAGAAACGTGTGCTCTACTTATAATGTTACTTATTGCTTTGATAAATCTTGTTGCGGTAAGAGGTATAAACACCTCCCTTTTCAATGCGAGTATAATGATAATGTTACCATATCTTCTTATGTTAAAGAAAGTTATGACTTTTATGATGTGGAACAAATTGAAGAATTTATTGCTTGGAAGGGTGCTTTTGAACTTGCTAGTTTGCTTGAAAATATTGATGATTCACCTTACAAATATGAGCTTTATGGTATACTTAAATTTTGCTTTAATAATTACAAGGAATAAAATGGCTATATTCTTGAATATATTAATAGATGCTTTCCACAAATGGAAGAGACTAATGCCTTGCAGGATCCTATGGAAGAAGAAATTGATGAACCTGAAATCTCATTACATGAAAAAGAGGAGGAGAGTGATGAACAAAAGGAGGAAGAATGGATTAGCTACCCATGCCTACCTTCTAATGAGAGTAACTCTTTATCCCTTACATTATTTGATTGTCCCCCATGCTTACTAAAGAAGGATGAATGTTATGTTCCTGAGGATTATTTTGAAAATGTTTATAATAAAGCTCTAGTGCTTGTAGATCATGAAAAGCATGCTTTATGTGATAGTTATATTGTTGAGTTTATTCATGAGGCTACTGAAAATTATTATGAGAGAGGAAAATATGGTTGTAGAAGTTTTCATGGTATTGAAACACCTCTCTATGTGCTGAAATTTTTGAAGTTACTCTTGTTTTATCTTCCTATGCCTGTCACTTTGTTCTTTGTGAATTTATTTGCATACACGATTCCTATGCATAGGAAGTGGGTTAGACGTAAATGTGTGTTGAATTTGCTTCTTGATGCTCTCTTTTACTTCAACTCATATTTCTTATGTGAGTATCCTCTCAAACCATCATGCCTGAAGATGATAATATGTCTATTATTCTTGGGAGACCTTTTCTTAAATGCTGCAGGAGCTGTTATTAATTGTAATCAAGGGAAGGTGACCTTCAATGTTAATGACAAGGAACATACTGTCTATTTCCCCAAAAAGATTGATAGGACTTATGGTTTTGAATTCAATTGAACATGTTGAGGGCATTCAAGTTGGAGAAATATATTGTCCCATACCAAGAGAAAAAATTGAAACTATTATGATTGGGACCATTGCTATCAAGGTTTAGGTAACATAATTTATTAGTGGAATACAAAGTTTTGTCTCATATGAAATTGTTTTGGTAGTAAGACCTGATCAACCTTGTTAACAAAAGGATTTCATTGAACGAAACCATGTTTTCACCATGATTATCTCTGCTTACTTCTATTTTATCCATTTTAGTTTTTGCTTATGCCTAACTTAAAGGCGTTAAAGAAAAGTACTTATTGGGAGATAACCCAAAAGTTTTAGATGAGTCTTGGAAGTTATTACTTCAGTAATAACCGCTCCTTATCCTTTTTATTTGCTTTTTGTGCCAAGAGTAACCTCTAATGAGAGAGAAGTGATGATTGGAAAAGTTGCTGCCCCGAAACAGATTTCTGTGCTTCACCATAAAAATTCGTGTAAAATCTCTGAATGTCTTTTTGAGGCGTGAATTTTTGTGCTTCTGCCCCATGGTTGTTATCTAACTTTAGTTAGGTCAACACTTTTTGATTTGAGCAACAGAAGGTCTTTGAAAAAATTCGTCTTTACCTGCTGGTCTGTTTTGACAGATTTCTGCCATTTTTTGCATTTGCTTCTTGTTGGTTCCTTTTTGAGTTCTTTTGAGGAATTGAGCTTTTTGAGGGAAGTGTTACAGTATATTGTGTTTTAATGGAAGTTTTATTGGTGTTATAACTAAACCTAAAGACCTATTATGTTGAGTGCACTAATGTTGCTAATAAAGATTGTGTGAAGTTTTGTATGAAGGAAAATTTTCAGGTGTATGGAAGGAATGAGTAATGAGATGAAGGGTGGACTAAAGCTCAAGCTTGGGGATGCCATTCATGTCACCCCAAGAAATATCCAAGAAGTACAAGCGCCAAAGCTTGGGGATGCTCAAGGCATCCCCTTCTTCATCAATAAAAAACCCAGGTTTCTTCCAAACGCTTCATTTTTATTGTTTCATGCACAATTGTGTTGTTATTGGAGCGTCTTCTTTTTCATTATTGTTTTGATTTTTCGTTTTCTTTGGTTTTCTTTGTTTGCTGAATAAATTTGTTGGACCCCCTCTTTCATACATTGGTTTGCAAATAGTTTGGTTTGGTTTGGAAAAGAGTAGGAAAGTTCATGCTTAAGTGGTAAAGAGAGCTTGTTTTTGACTATGGCCTATGATTTGTCATGCCATGCTTGATATTGTTTTGGCTTTATGCTTAGTATTCTTTGCTGTAGCATGACTTGTTATAAACAATTGAGATTGCTTAATGTGTCTTGGATGAATCATGCGTTGTTTTAGCATATTAAAGCATAGTATTGTGGTATTCTCCTTTGATGCTTTATTTGGGTTGACTTGGCACATGCTCACACCATGTTATGACTATCCCAAGTCACCATAAGCCTTTATGATCCTTTAGTTTTCAACTTGTAGTATCACTTTATGCTTTGATCAATGATGTTTTGTCGCTCTGCATGATTATGGCCATTATTGCTCTCTTAGTTTGTCGCTCCTAGTCTTTTGCTAGCCTCCACAACCAAGTATGAGTTCCACTCATGCATCCAATTCCTTCAACCAAGTTATTCCAGAGAGTCCACCATACCTACCTACTAGCATATGCATTCCAAGTATATTCATGTTTTTGTCTACCTTCCAAATTAAACTTGTTATGAGAAAACGAGTGATTAAAGCTCTCACGAACTTGATGGCACACTTTACTTTTTTGCATTTAATAAACTCGAACCATTGTGTCGTCTATGTTGTATATGCTTGCACTTATTTGTTGGGAAATAGCAGAACCATGTTGTCATGGGGAACGCTTTCAACATTGCACTTGGTACTTATACCTAGTTGATATCATGCTCTTTTGTATATGGATGTCATCGGTGTGAAATGAAAGGGGAGCTTGTAAGTCCATGGAGTTATGTATATGTGTTAGAGAAACGCGTGGGCCGCTGGTCTAATCCATGCTGACATGGTGGAAACCTGCAGCGTAACCATAATGAGCTGTCTATGAAGCATTCTTCTTATAAAAAAAGAGTCCTATATTGAGAAAAAAGAGAAAAACAAAAAAAGAAAAAAAAAGAGATATTATGAAAAGAGGAAAGAGAGAAAAAACACCATATTCCCATGGTAAATAAGAAGATTGCTGAGATGCTCGTTGTCTTCTTGCCTTGTCATTTTGATATGGGGATTCTTCGGTATGATCGGGCAAGGGGTACCCCGTTGGCGGTTCTCTATGATACACATATACTTACGATGACAAGAACTTACTGGTGACTAAACTTGAGTAGCATGAGGAGTGACCCTCGTATACAAGGGACATGAGATTTCTAACTTATACTTCGTCAAGCATGTACACCATAGTTTGTTCACTTTAACCTTAATCACTTCAAGATGCTTATGATAGGGGCAATGAGAGCAGAAAGCTATAAGTACCATAATTTTTGGAAGCTCTTTATGAGACTTGAATCCCTACTTCCTTTTATAAAGGCCTTTCTTCCACCATTATATTGAGTCTCCACCTTCTACCTTTATGCACCTACTTTGAGAACATAGTGGCTATTCTTAGTTCTATGTGCATTGTCCCAAGACTAGTTGATTGATGCATAACTTGATATTGCTTGTTTTAAACTATTTGTATCTAGTCACTCTTATGAACTTTGAAGGTGTCCTATGCATTTATATTTGCTACTCTATGAGGGACAAGCTGAATACTATTATGCTATGTTTTCTTTATGTGAAACAAACAAACGTCTTGCAAAGCATTGTTATTCATGAATCTTTTGTTTGTGCCTTTTCATGTTGCATCATAGTTTCTTTGTCTTATTGCTAGAACTTTGTCTTTCATGTTATGATTGAAGTACTATGATCCCAGCTTTGAATGTTTTACAAATACTTTGATCAAGTCTTTGATGGTGCATGTCACCTCAAAAATTATTCTTTCTTTTTATCACTTACCTACTCGAGGACGAGCAGGAGTTAAGCTTGGGGAAGTTGATACGTTGCGAATGTATCTATAATTTTTGATGTTCCATGCTTGGTTTTATCCACTTTCTTGTGTTTTGTCCACACTTTGGAGTACTTTTCATATGATTTCTTGGACTAACCTATTAACAAGAGCCACAGTGCCAGCTGCCTGTTTTCTGCTGTTTTTGGTTCCAGGAAAGTCAGAAAATGAATATTCTCGGAATTGGACGGGAGAAAAGCAAAAGTGCCTATTTTACCGGAAGACTCATGGAGCCAGAATAAGAGTCGGAGGAGGGCCAGGGCCTGGCCACACCCCCCAGGCCGCGCCAGGGCATGTTGTGGGCCCCTCCGGCACCGCCTCGGTCTCCCTCTTCGCCTATAAGATGCCTTCTAACCTAAAAACTCCGAGGGGTTCGACGTTTTTTTAGAAGGATTTCCTCTCCGCCGCCACCACCAGATTCCACGAAACAGCACTAGAAACTCCGTTCTGGCACCCTGCCGGGACGGGGAATTGGAGGAGATCATCACCATCGCTTCTCCATCGACCATCCATGTTTCCCCCATCTATGAGTGAGTAATCCCCCCCCGTAGGCTATGGGGATGGTAGGGATTGGATGAGATCGTTCATGTAATGGCATCGGATTGTTAGGGCATGGTGCCTAGTATCTTCTATTAGTGCTTTATGACTTTGTTGTGACTTGTTATGCTTAATGCTTGTCACTAGGGCCCGAGTGCCATGATTTCAGATCTGAACATATTATTGATTCATTATGATAGTATTGTTTTTGGTCTTATCTGCAAGTTGTATACACACGTTGTTGTCCGGAACCAATGGCCCCCAAGTGACAGAAATCGGGATAACCGGAAGGAATAGCTTTGATGTGAGGATCACATGTGTTCACAGAGTGTTAATGCTTTGCTCCGGTGCTCTATTAAAAGGAGCACCTTAATTGCCAATAGTTCCCTTGAGGCCCCGCTGCAAACGGGCTGGCATGACAAACGATGTTGTGCAAGTTCTCATTGCGAGCACGTATGACTATATATGGAACACATTCCTAGGATTATCTAGTACTTGGATGCTTTATCTTATTTATCTGCAATTGCCCTATGTTCTGATTGCTATATGAATTGTCTTGTCCATGCAACGCCCGTCCATCCATCCCTATGCCTACCGCACTCGAATCCTACTGCTTATTGCTATTGTTACAGCTGTCTTTACTTTACTACTGCGGTTACTTTGCTATTCCTACTACAAAATTGTTGCTACTGATAAATTGCTATGAGCAAGATTGTTTCCAGGTGCAGCTGAATTGACAACTTAGTTGTTAAGTCTTATAAATATTCTTTGGCTCCCCTTGTGTCGAATCAATAAATTGGGTTTCACTTCCCTCGAAAATACTCTGATACACCCCCTATACTTGTGGGTCATCAGCTACTCGTCGGTGTCGATGTCATACCAAACTCGTCTTCAGGGGAACACTTATTCTGCTACAAAAGTATCAACAAAGCACGGGTGAGTACAGGGTGTACTCCTCAAGACTTATGGCTGGTGGGGTTATTTTGCATAAAGCCATCTTTGTTTATAAAACAAGAGGGAGAAGAAGCTCGTCTAATCAGAATATTTTAAAAGGGGATAAGAGAGTGACATCTCCAAAGAATTGATCATCATCTTTTGATATCCACCAAGTAATCATCATCTCACACTAGGATCACCCCCTCGTACCCATGAGGAAGCATCCTTAAGAACACGTTGAAACCTCCAAGTTTTCTGATTAGGTTTATGTTCTCTATGATCTTAGAATTCGGTCACCAAGCATTCATAACCGTGAACAGGGATTTTCGAAAAGATTTAACCCTACAGGGTGCACAACTTTACCCACACATACTAACCGACTCTTAATGCCAGATCGTTAGCCCTCTTCCTTGGAAGGCCAACATAGGGTGGTTAGACATGATCTTTACCTTGCTTTCGCCAAGACCATGAGTCACGCCCTAAGAAGGGTTCTGCTGTAATGGGTCTGTTGGGGGGATACCCCCGAGTAGGGTCACTCCAGGGTATAAGGGCCGAGTTAGCCGAGGTTCGGCAAGGTCAAAGCGGATGCTGGCCGGGTCACCTCAAGGCAGGCCAGATCACGGAGTAACCCGGACCAGGGGGGTCGCCTAACATTGTCTCATCTAACTTAAGGAGTAAGTCGGAAGTGCTTGTCTACCTTATGTGTAGGAACAGGTGTGGCCGGATCTACTATGATCTAGGTCCTCGCTTAGCTTCTGGGAGAAGGAAGGAATCTCTCTGGTTAAAAAGAAGGTCTGGTACGCACTGCATGAGCAGAGAAAGCAAGGGCAGGACCACCGGGTCATGGCCGACAAGGGTGACGATGCCCATGTCGGCTAACGCGGGCGCCGCAGAGGCTTACGTCGCTAAAGCATGTGTGACGCGGGGAAAAAGCACCCCGGTCGGGTTACCACTTTGGGAGGGGGCATATTCTTAGGAATATGCCTCCACGTATGCCCTAGGCAGGGAGCAAACTTCCTCTATATAAGGGGGGCTAGGTTTTTGGTAGAGGGGGTTGGTTGAGCTCTAGTTGGTTTGGTGATTCCATAGGGCTAGTTGATCTAGGGTTCTAGGGAAAAATAGTAGGCAAGAGTAAGAGAGCTCCTTCTTCCTCCTCTCGCTAATACAGCTCAAGGAGCACTTGTAATCTTGCAGATATAACAATACAAACTTCTGTGTGGAGAATCACTCCACTATCCCTCCCTGGATTCCCCTAGCGTGTATTAGTCCCCACCTTTAGCCTATCCATGGCAACTGCCGTGACACCACCACGACAGTTGGCGCCCACCGTGGGGCTAGCGGCGCTAGCAGGGGTGAAGATCGGACGGGAAACCTCGCCGGCACCGGTGACAGCGTCGTCTCGGGCTCGTTCAGCGCTTTGGAGGCGCTGGATTCGTCGTGACAATGCTGGCTGCCAGACGCGCCCACTTCCGTTACGGCCTCTTAAATCAAGCTCGGTGCACACAAGGTCTACGTTGTTGTGGGCGTATCATGCGTTCATCCGGCGCGTCATCGATCGGGAGAACCACCCTCCTTTGTGGCTCGCGGCGTATCGCTCGCTCCCGGACCATGCGGAGGTGATGATGGCTGCGCCAGTGCGGCGCAAGCAAGACCCAGCACCAGACCGGAGGTAACACCTAAGGCACCGAGGAAAGGTAGAGGACGTCCACTAGAGAGGCCTGAGAACGTACTGAGAGAAGCTATGGATAGCTTGGCTAACCCAGTAGCAGGGGTGGTAGATCCGGCTCAGGCACAGGCCGAACTAGAGGAAACTAGGCAAAAGATACTGGAGGGCGCAAAGAAAATAGCCACGGCTTAGCAGTCGCTGAACATGACGCTGCGTGAGTACGCAAAGGCAAACAAAGTTGATATGGTAAAAGTAAAAGGGAGAAATCTCATAAGCGAGATGAACAGAGAAGGTGATGATGGAGCAGAAGGGTCAGAAAACTATCTGTCTATGGGGTTGCCGAAGTATAGTACCCCGGCGAAGAACCTCAGAGCAGCAGATGCGGCTGCGTCCGAGTTAGAGGGTCTGACGGGTGAGGCCCGTCAAAGACAGTAAGATAGGGTTAACGAGCTGGATCGGATCACGAACAGACAGAACGAAGAGCTGCTGAGAGCTAACCCGGAGAGAGCTGGAGCTTCCAAAATCGTCCATTCGGTGATGGGTAACCCGGAGAAGTCCGCTGGAGCCACATCATCGCCTCATGGTGGTCCAAGGAGAGAAGAGGTAGTAACCTCGGCCAGACGGAACAAACAGATCGTCCCGTACGACCCGACACGTGCGGGAAAAGAAAAATAGATGCGGAAAGGTGACGATCGACGGAGTGTGAGCCAAGGTGAAGCTGGCCGAGGTAATCACGACCAAGGCAATGCCGGTCAAGGGAACGCTGCCAACGGCAATGCCGGGCAGCGCAACTCCGCAGGAGCAGGACAACCGCAGCAGCGGAATATACCAAGGCAAGAGCAAAGCGCCGACCGAGGTATGCAGCAGAAAGGTGTGCAACGAGAGCAAAACCGATACAACGACGGTGATTCGGAGATGGTGAACGCAGGGTACCCCAGACCAGACTATCATGTGATAGGGTCAAGATTGGGAAGCAGGGATTTAATGCCGGATAGCGCCAGGTTAAAACTGGATCGCCTGTATAGGTTGGAACAGATCGAATGTCAAGGTCCTCCGGGTCCAGCGTGCTTTGGACCCCGTATCATGAAGGAACCGCCGGTACCAAACTTCCAGTTACCCAGAGGCACGAAGACGTATGACGGCAGTACCAAGCCGGAGGATTGGCTGATAAACTATGCTACGGCGGTGAAAATTACAGCGGCAACTTGAGATGGGCTGTATGTTACGTACCCGGATGTTGGAAGGCCCGGCGAGTATGGCTGAATAATTTACCACCGGAAGCATCAACGGTGGATAGATTTTGAAGAAATGTTTATCAGCAACTTCTCAAGTACATATCGGAGGCCGAATAGACGCAGACCCTAGCAATGTGCAAGCAAAGACCTAACGAGGCGGATCGTGAATTCTTGACCGGTGGTGTACCGTGAGAAACTCATGTGAGGGTGTCATAGAGTCACGAGCCATAGCGTGGTTTGCGCATGAGTGCGAATATGGCATCGGTGTGGATGAAGTTGCAAAGGAAAATTCCAATTACGCTGGCAGAGATGATCTGGATTGCTGATTCGTATGCTTTGGGCGATCCGACTCAACCTAGGCTCGCGTCAAATGAGTCAAACGAGGAATACTATCAGAGGGATGGAGCTGGGTCATCCCGGAGGAACGATTACAGAGGAAAAAGGAGAGATGATAGACCGGATCATCGCTACGGTTCGCAACAAGTTGCAGCTGTGAATCAAGATCAACCCGGGCGAGGAGCAACCAGCGCCGAGAGCGGGAGGGCAATGGACTCCAAGAAATGATGGCAAGAAAACATGGACTCAGAGCAAAAGCGATGGCGGAAAAGAAAGACCGTCCGAGGTATACGTATGAGTCGATGTTGGACCAGCCGTGTAAGTTTCACATGCCAAATCCAAATAGCCCGGCGGGTCACACGACGAGGCAATGTGAGTGGATGCGTAAGATAGAGCAAGGTGGTTCGGGGAATGCTCAGGCACCCCGAAATGAGCAACCTCGGCAGGAATTACCTCGGCAGCAATTGCTCTCTGGGGCAAACACGCAGCAGCTAATGTTGCCTTCCCCTCCGCCGAGGTATGACAACAATGAGAGAAGGGATGCAGTGCATCAGGTGGAAAATCAGCAACAACCGGATCAGAGGTACCCCGGAAACGAGGGAAGGAATGAGTACAGGGAACATCACCAGAGTTATTGTGTGTTCACGACTGAGGAAACAGATAGAAAGAGCTTGCAGCGCTGACATATGGAGGTCAATGTGGTCATGCCAGCAGTGACGAGGTACATGCCTTGGTCGGACCAGGAAATCACCTGGAACATCAAAGATCGTCCTAAACTTATGTCGAGTCCAGGTTCGTATGCGCTAGTGCTAGATCCGACATTCATTGGACCGAACATCAATGTGAGGTTCTCCAAGGTTTTGATTGATAATGGCAGTAGCATTAACATCATGTATGCGGATACGATGCGCAAGTTGGGCATCTCGGAGAACATGCTCCAGGCTACAAGAACAACTTTCCCTGGCATCGTACCAGGCATTTCTTGTGAGCCCATAGGCAAAGTCCGGGTCGACGTGCTATTAGGCACAAGGGATAACTGCCGAACTGAAAATCTGGAGTTTGAAGTGGTGAACTTGGAAAGTGCATATCATGCGTTACTCGGAAGACCAGCATTGAACAAATTCATGGCAAGCTGTCACATCAGTTATCTGAAGATGAAGTTGCCCGGGCCAAATGGAGTGATTACCATTGCTGGAGATTTCCGATGTTCCATTGAGTGTGCTTCAGCCGGGTCTAACCTAGCCGAGTCACTCGTGATTGCGCAAGAGAAAAGAAAAATCCAAGAGGTGGCAGCATTAGCTTAGTCCACGCAGCAATATATGCCGGTGTTAAGTAACCCGCATGGAAGCGTTTCATTTCAAGCCGCCAAGGACACCAAGAAGGTTCCAGTTGATAACATGTTCCCGGAGCACACCGTAACAATTGGTGCCGGGTTAACTGACAAATAGGAAAGCGAGCTCGTCAACTTCCTCCGTGAGAATCGGGATATTTTTGCTTGGTCTACACAGGACTTGCAAGGTGTTCCGAGGGAGTTGGCCGAGCACTCTTTGAATGTAAGACCCAGAGCAAGGCCGGTGAAGCAACTTCTCCGCCGCTTCGCCGAGGATAGGAGAAAAGTCATTGGAGACGAGATAGCTCGGTTACTAGCAGCAGGATTTATCATGGAGGTACTATATCCGGATTGGCTCTCTAATCCGGTGCTGGTAGAAAAGAAGAAGGACGATCCGGACGTGGCAGTGGTTTGGCGTATGTGTATCGATTACACGAACCTGAACAAGGCGTGTCCAAAAGATCCATTTCCACTGCTGAGGATAGATCAGGTCATAGACTCGACCGCGGGATGCGAACTGTTGTCATTCATTGATGCATATTGGCTTCCACGGATACCTACGAACCGGATGATCAAATAAAGACTGCATTTATTACCCCGTACGGGGCTTACTGCTATCGCACTATGCCGTTCGGTTTACGTAATGCAGGTGCAACGTACCAAAGATGTATGCAAAAATGCTTGCACGACCAAAGACATCAAAACATACAAGTATACGTGGATGATGTGGTTATCAAGACCAAGGAAAGCGCAACGCTCCTTGACGACATAAGGCAAACATTCGCGAACTTGAGAAGGTTCCGGATGAAGCTTAACCCGGAAAAATGTACCTTCGGTGTCCCGGCTGGAAAATTACTTGGATTTCTCGTCTCCAGCCGAGGTATTGAAGTTAATCCAACTAAGATCTGAGCCATCAAATGAATGGAGCTGCCGAAGTGTCTTAACGATGTCCAGAAGTTCACTGGATGCCTGGCATTGTTGAGTCGGTTTGTATGTCGGTTGGGAGAAAAGGCACTGCCTCTCTACCAACTCATGAAAAAGTCAGATAAATTCGTTTGGACGCCACAGGTCGATGAAGCCTTTGCCCACTTAAAAAAGATGTTGGCCAATGCGCTAGTGTTAGCCTCTCCACTATCAAAGGAGCCAATGTTGCTCTACATAGCCGCAACCAACCGAGTTGTAAGTGCAGTAATTGTAGTGGAGCGCAATGAAGAGGGTAAGTCGGTGCAGAGGCCAGTATATTACTGGCGGTATTATGCGCCTCAAAACAGAACTACCCGCACTTTCAAAAGGTGGCATACGGTGTCTATATGGCGGCAAAGAAGTTAAAGCATTACTTTGAGGAGCACCCCATCAAAGTAATATGTGAAGCTCCCATATCCGAGATAATGGGTAACAAGGATCTGAGTGGCGAATTGCAAAATGGGCAATTGAGTTAGCCCTTATGCGCTAATCTGACGGAAGAAGCGATCAAATCTCAGGCTGTGGCGGACTTTTTTGTGGATTGGGCCGAGGTACAATACGAACCACCGCCACCAGATTCGAATTACTGGAGGATGCACTTCGACGGGTCGAAAACCAAAACCAGACTAGGCGCCGGGGTTGTGCTTACCTCGCCAAAGAAGGACCAGCTAAAGTACGTATTGCAGATCCATTTAGCGGCATCGAACAATGTCGCTGAGTATGAGGCTCTTGTGCATGGGCTCAAAGTGGCAAAGGAGATTGGCATACGTCGGATAATATGCTTTGGCGACTCGTATCTGGTGGTGCAGCAGGTGTCCGGAGTGTGGGACGCCCTGGATCCTAACATGGCACTATACAAATTTCACGTGCAGAAGATATCTGGTTACTTCGAGGGGTGTGAATTTCACCATGTACCCTGAGTGGAAAACGAGGTTGCCGACATGTTGTCGAAGCTCGGATCAACCAGACAGGCAATTCCACCGGGTGTAGCATTGGAACACCTCAGAAAACCATCTATCGAGCCGTCCCCAGGAACTGACTCGATCTATGTACCGGAAAATACGGAATCCGGAGCTGAGCCCATGGACATTGACACGGGAGGTAGTACGCGAGACCCGGGGACTGCATCAGCAAACCCGGGGACTGCCTCGGCAAACCCGGGGACTACCTCGCTAGACCCGGGGACTGCTCAACATGATCCGGCTGAAGTCATGCCGGTGGATCAGATGGAAATTGATGAGGAGATGTTCCCTCCACGAGCGATACCAGCTTGGGCACTGCCTATATTCCAATTCCTGAAAGACGGAACGTTACCCGCTGAGGAGGTGTTAGCCAGGCAAACTCAGAGGAGAGCAAAAGCATACACAATCATCAATTCCAAGTTGTACAAACAAAGTGTAACCAATGTCCTCCAACGATGTGTGGACCCGGAAGAAGGGCTTGACATCCTCCGAGATATACACCAAGGAGAATGCGGGCATCATGCCTCATCCCGAGCCTTGGTGGCAAAGGCGTTCCGGCATGGATTCTACTGGCCAAGTGCCTTGGAACAAGCAGAAGATCTGGTGAGAAAATGCAATGGTTGTCAAAGTGCATACCAAGACACATATGCCTATGTCGGAACTCAAGACCATACCAATTACGTGGCCATTCGCTGTATGGTGCTTGGATATGGTTGGCCCGTTCAAACCAGCGAGAGGAAACATGACACACATTTTGGTCATGGTGGACAAGTTTACAAAATGGATTGAAGTGAAACCTATAAGAAAATGTGATGGAGCTATGGCCGTGACATTTCTCAACAACATCATCTTGAGATACGGTTATCCACACAGTATTATAGCCGATAATGGAACGAATTTTGCAGAAGGAGCATTTGCGCGCTTCTATCGAGATAAGAAGATCCGACTCGATGTCGCCTCGGTAGCCCACCCCGCATCAAACGGACAGGTGGAAAGATCCAACGGATTAGTATTATCTAGGATAAAACCCCGACTCATTGAGCCGCTGCAAAGATCAGCGGGGTGCTGGATAGAGGAACTACCAGCGGTACTGTGGAGCTTAAGAACAACTCCGAATCGATCAACAGGCTATACGCCATTTTTTCTGGTATATGGGGCAGAAGCTGTTTTACCAGCCGACATAGAGCATGATTTGCCTAGGGTCTCCCAATACACAGAAGCCGAAGTGCAAGAAGCCCGGCAAAATGATGTTGATCTGCTGGAAGAAGCGAGTGAACTGGAACTGTCCAGATCCGCCATATATCAGCAAAATCTCCGACGCTATCATAGCCGGAAAGTGTGCCCCTGAGTCTTTCGGGAAGGCGATCTGGTGCTCCGGTTGGTACAACATACTACTGGCATGCATAAATTATCCCCCCCATGGGAAGGGCCATTCATTGTGAGCAAAGTATTGCACAATGATTCTTACTATCTCATAGATGCAAAGCCATAGGAAAAGAACAAGGCGGATAGGTCCGGAGAGGAATCCAAGCAACCGTGGAATGTAACACTACTTCGTCCCTTCTACACTTAGCTAAGAAGTGTATGTATCCGAGTCGTCTCATATGTCGGTATGTATGTCGGCAATGAGCTTATCAATGAAATAGCAGCGCCTCGAGCAGTAACTCGGGGACTGCCTTAATAACGTTTGTTGTTACTTCTTATGCGGTAGCTGGAATAAGTCGTTCTACTTAACCCGGATTAGTAATGTGTGAGCACCAAAAACCCAACTCTTCGACTTGCTGCTGTCCAACAAGAATTGGCTTCATGGCAAGCAAGGGAACAAGTTTGGAATTGCGTAGCACATGAAAAACGACTAAGGAAACGAGTTTATTCGAGCTAACGTTTGTTTTTCGGAATAACCCTATATTTATTTTCAAGTTATTATGCTGAATTAATTTGAGCTAAGCCTAAAAGTTTCTAAGTATTGTTAAAACAATTTTTGAAGCTCGGGTTCGTAAGTCGTAAAACCGAATCAAGGTAGACACGGACCGAGCCAGAGAATTGGACGAACAAGAAAATGAAACTCGGGGACTGCGCCCAAGTTAATCCGGCATAGAAATGTAGTAGCAAAATATCGCATATCCAGCATACAATTGCACCCGGCATACCGGGGATCTGATAAATTTTCAAGCTTTTTGGAACTAAGGAGCAGCAGGAGGAGGAAGTTCGGCGTTGTCGTCGCTGTCGTCAATATCTGAAGCATCATCTTCTCTGCCCTCATCTGACCCATCTTCAACGTTCTCATTGTGCTCGTCCCCAGCGGATTCCAGGAAGCTCGGTCCTTCAACCCAGTCATGAATAGGAGAATATTCGACGAGGCTATAGGCGCAAGCACAGCGCGAAACTACCCACTCGGATCATCGGTCCATCTGGATCCGGTCTTGGCGATGTAAGGAGGCTGAGGTCGATCTTCTCGTACCATGTGAGAATATGGTGAAGGATGGTATCACGGCTTGACACGACCAGCGGACTCTCTCCAGAGGTCAAGCTGGGTCTCAATCTCCATTAACTTCTCGACGAGAGTCGCGATGGTCTCCGGGCTACTCTCTCCGGGCCAGAACGTATTGAAAATGCGAACTGCAACATTGAGGATATCCTTGCCATAATTCTTGATAGTTTCCACGGCGGTGAGTGACCAATAGGTCCTCCATGTCTAAAGGAATGCTCTCACCGTCAGGAACGACAGGAGTACCCCTCTCTTGGCGAAATTTGGCAACAGCAGCGCTTGCAATAGAAGTACCCTCTGGAAAGTGGTCTGGAAACAAGGCAAAGGAAGAAGGTAAAGAAAATACATATGAGGTAACCCGGAGAATTATGTCGAACAAGGGAAAGGAACTTATGAGAAATATGGCTGTGGATCCGAGTTAACTCCTTGATGCAGGCATCGCGTCTTTTGTGAAGTTGCTCAAGCTCAGCGTTTGCCGACCCAAGCTGGAGGTCGGACTCTCTGAGTAGGTCCTGGTCCTTGGAGATCTGGAGAGTAAGGCGCTCACGCTTTTCTGTGAAGTTCTGGCCAACATTTTGGAGCTCGGTTTGGTGCTGGGCCTTCATCTTCTCCATCTCAGCCTTGAGCTTGGCAATCTCGTCGTCCTTAGTCTGGAGGAGACCAAGCTCATCATCCTTTTTCTTCAGCTCGGCTTGATGCTGCCCTGCTTGTTCGAGAAAATGCAGCATCATATCAGGCACGGGCACACTATCCTCAAGCGATGCTGAAATAGTATGTTGACCCGGCAGAGCCGAGGAGTGAATGTTTGCCGAGCCAAGGAGAAGAAGAAATGGAAAACACTATGAGGTCGAACAAAAGAGGACATACCCCGGATTTCCTCCAAGTTCTTCCGCATGATCTTGTTCTCAGCCTCCACCCTAGCTACAGAAACCGAATGAGGAGATTAGTTCGGCGGAAGAAAGTGAAGAAAAACGGAGAGGTGCCGAGGGAGATAATTACCCCTCTTTTCATGTTCTGCACCAAGTGCAACATGTTTTGCGCATAGCATCTTGTGGGTATCAAGCAGGCGTTGGAATTCAGCGCTCCGGCGATTGGTGGTTACCTGAAAAAAGTACAGAAGTGTAAAATTAGCTTGGTGCATATTCGAAGTGTACAAGATCCGGGCCAAGTGGAACTTAACCCGGCTCTAGGTGTGTGCATATTCGAAGTGTAGAAGATCCGGGCCAAGTGGAACTTAACCCGGCTCTAGGTATGTGCATATTCGAAGTGTACAAGATCCGGGCCAAGTGGAACTTAACCCGGCTCTAGGTGTGTGCATATTCGAAGTGTAGAAGATCCGGGCCAAGTGGAACTTAACCCGGCTCTAGGTATGTGCATATTAGAAGTGTACAAGATCCGGGCCAAGTGGAACTTAACCCGGCTCTAGGTGTGTGCATATTCGAAGTGTACAAGATCCGGGCCAAGTGGAACTTAACCCGGCTCTAGGTGTGTGCATATTCGAAGTGTAGAAGATCCGGGCCAAGTGGAACTTAACCCGGCTCTAGGTGTGTGCATATTCGAAGTGTACAAGATCCGGGCCAAGTGGAACTTAACCCGGCTCTAGGTGTGTGCATATTCGAAGTGTAGAAGATCCGGGCCAAGTGGAACTTAACCCGGCTCTAGGTGTGTGCATATTCGAAATGTACAAGATCCGGGCCAAGTGGAACTTAACCCGGCTCTAGGTGTGTGCATATTCGAAGTGTACAAGATCCGGGCCAAGTGGAACTTAACCCGGCTCTAGGTGCGTGCATATTCGAAGTGTAGAAGATCCAGGCCAAGTGGAACTTAACCCGGCTCTAGGTGTGTGCAGATTCGAAGTTTACATGCAGCTACGTTAGTTTTCTAATGAGCATCCAGCTGAGTAACAAGCTACTCCACCGGAGGCTCGAGGACTAATGGTTATTATCTACAGCATGTAAAGGAGAAACGCCATACCTCCATCATTCGCCCCACGAGGTTAATTGCCTTAGCGGCAGTATTCATCTGGGCGGAAAATTCTGCAGGGCCGAACTTTTCCGGGAGATCGTCGTTGTGGACAAACTCCGCCTTGTTCCAGTTCATGACGAACTCGATAAGGCTCGGAGGGTACCGCTCACTGGTGGGCATATGGGGTGCCACCAAGCCCTTTGCATGAGCTTCTTTCCTCTCAACTAGGGCAAGAGCTGGGCTGGTATGCAGAACCATCTGCTGCGCATCAGTTGGCTCGGCAGGAACATCCTTCGCTGCTGGTGATTTCTTCGGAAGCATCGACGATAGGGTTCGCTGCCCGGCCTCAATGGATGCAGACTTGGTAGTATCCGGAGCCTTTTTGCCCTTAGCTTGCTGGGAAGAAGTAACTGCGGTGGATTTCCCTTTAGAAGCTGCTGGAGCAGTTCCTCGCCGAGGCTGAGATGACTCGGACGAGGCAGAAGAACTTGGCACTGGAGCTGTTGTTGGTTTCCTTGGTGCCGGGACAGGTGCTAGCTCGATCGCTGGTATTAGAGCTGCTGCTGGTGCTGGTGTTGTGATAGACTCGGTGGTTGCTGGTTGCGGTGATGCCGAAGTGGTGGACGCCGTCGCCTCGGCTGGACCGACCCCTCCCGCTCCAAGGTCGCGTTCCTCTCGATGAGGCACTGCGGAACCCGGAGCACCCGCAGAACCCTCCGGAATAGGGCTCAGCGGGCGTGACTCGTCGTCACGAGGAGGAGAAGGGCCAGACCAAAGGGATGAAGAGATGCTTGATCCGCTCTGAGGGACCTCCACCAGAGGCCTGGAAAAGAGAATAATGTCAGAAGAGAAATTACCACGATGCAAGGAAAAGTGAGTTACGCAATGAAAAATGACTTATGCATCCGAGGTTTCGGCCTCCTTGGGTTTCCGGGCCCTCCATGCCAGGGCTTTGCCTGCCGCTTGGAGGCAGTCTTGTCTCCGGCCTTCTTTTGCCTTTTTGTGGGCTGAGAAGGTTCGGAGGAAGAACAATCTTGACTCCGCTTCTTCTTCGACGCCACCAGAACCGGCTCGCCCGTAGCAAGTGGAGGATCCTTGTGGATATGCCCACCGGGGTTAGCTGATGCCGGAAAGGCAAAAGAAAGAGGGACAACCTCAACAGGTTCAATCACGTCGACATCCGAGTCATCCTCATCATCGGGCCAATCTCTAAGGGAAGAGAATTTATCGCTGGGTCCTTTGGTAGCGTCGGTCATAGGGAGGAACATCTCCTGGTCTGGCTCCTCCTCATCTGGAATTTCTCGGTCTGGCGCCCACTTAAGGGTCGGGTCCGTACCATCCTTGAGAGTTTGCTGAAGGAACAGCTGAGAAAAAGCATGAAGAACAGAGTCAAAAATACAACAAAAACCGACACATACTTGATCCGAAATAAGTTTGCCCCGCGAAGCTTACCGAGGGAGGGAGCCTGTCGCGACAGTAGTGCTCAATTCCCCACGTCCATTCGGCGGAGAAATCCTTGTGGGTGGTGAAAAGAGCCTTAACCCGGCGAAAGATCTCCGTGTTGCTCAATTCGAAGGAGGAGGTTCGGTTGGGGTCGCGGCCGAAACTCATGTGGCACAACTTGTGGGTGCGCTTCTGGAGGGGAGAAATTCGGTTGCGCACGAATGTGATCATAGCATCCTCGTTGCGCAATCCGAGTCTCTTTAGCTCCACGAACCTCTTGTTAACTTGGTTGGCCAGAGCTGTAGGCTTCTTAGGGACCTCCTCCCAGAAATCCGTGTCAGGTAGACCCGGAGCATAGGACAACAACCGAATCAAATCTTCAGTACCCTCATTCCGGACGTAGAAGAAGGTCCGGGCCCATCCTTTGCAGGAGTCAAGCCCGGTAACCTGGGGAAAGACGGAAAGTCTCCGGGGCGAGATGGAGGCAGCTCCGAATTGGGTGAGCTGCTTATCCTCCAACTCTACTTGGATATTGGGGATGACGTTGCGACGAAGGCCGAAGAACCGAATCCACAGCTCCTTCGTGGGCCATAGTCCGGTGTAGCCTTCGATCGTAGAGGCGCGGAAACAGAGGTGATATCGTTGGCTAGGAGATGGTGCGGCTGCAAGTGGTAGGTCCTAACCCAATCCCGGAAGAAATCGCTCACCGACAGACCAAATCCCCGTTAGAAGTGGGACAGGAATACAACAAACTTACCCGGATTGGGTGAGGGGCCCAGTTCGGTGGAGGGGAGACGAGCGGTGACGCCGGCGGGAATGCGCCTGGTCCGGTAGAGCCAGTCAAGGTCATCTTGACAGACCCATGATCCGGCCCACACGCCGCGGTCCGCCGCACCGGCATCCTCCTCCATCTCCTACTCGGCGACGACGAGCTCCTCCTCTGTCATCTCGTATCCACTATCCTCGCTGGAGCTAGCGACGGTGGAGATCTGAGGTCTAGATTGACGTGGACCCGTGGCGAAGAAGCTGCACAGCGGTGGCTGCGATGCAGAGGCACGAGGAAGGTGCGGCGGCGGCGCTGCTGCTAGAAGCACCGGCGGCGGCGCGGTCGCTAGGAAGACGAAGGAGAAAGGCAACAAGAAGAGGGGCGCAGAAGTGGAAAAACGCTAAGGGGTGCGCCCCTCCACTATTTAACCACCCCTAGAGATGGATGAGTGGGATCGCGCTGCGCCAACGAGCCACACGGTGTGGCTGTGTATCACCTGCATCAGCCAATCGGAGAAAAGCCACACAGGGGGCCACAGAATAGAAGCAATCCCATGACGCGACGCGCTGATGCGGTAAACGAGGAGGCAGGCATGACGTGACCCACGCACAGTGATAACTGACAATTACTGCGGTAGTTACTGTGCAGGCCCTTAAAATAAGATGAGGTAATGATTAGCCTCCACGTGGGTTGGCGTATGGGAGAAGAAAACGGGGCCCGGATCAAACCATGATAACCATGGGATTCGAGCCAAAGTGGTGACCCGGACGGCAAGTGAAAACTTGGAACATGCGAAGGGAACGTAAATCCATATAGTCCGAGACAAGGAGCTAACCCGGAATTAAATGACCAAGGCTCGAACATAAATGAACCTGATGTGGCCTTAGCGGCCAAGGCAGCTAAGACCGCACTAGCTTCAGGGACTAATGTTGGGGGGATACCCCCGGGTAGGGTCACTCCGGGGTATAAGGGCCGAGTTAGCCAAGGTTCGGCAAGGTCAAAGCGGATGCTGGCCGGGTCACCTCAAGGCAGGCCGGATCACGGAGTAACCCGGACCAGGGGGGTCGCCTAACATTGTCTCATCCGACTTAAGGAGTAAGTCGGAAGTGCTTATCTAACTTATGTGCAGGAACAGGTGTGGCCGGATCTACTATGATCCGGGTCCTCGCTTAGCTTCTGGGAGAAGGAAGGAATCTCTCTGGTCAAAAAGAAGGTCAGTCGACCTTTGCATGAGCGGAGAAAGCAAGGGCAGGACCACCGGGTCATGGCCGACAAGGGTGACGACGCCCATGTCGGCTGACGCGGGCGCCATAGAGGCTTACGTCGCTAAAGCATGTGTGACGCGGGGGAAAAGCACCCCGGTCGGGTTACCACTTTGGGAGGGGGCATATTCTTAGGAATACGCCTCCACGTATGCCCTAGGCAGGGACCGAACTTCCTCTATATAAGGGGGGCTAGGTTTCTGGTAGAGGGGGTTGCTTGAGCTCTAGTTGGTTTGGTGATTCCATAGGGCTAGTTGATCTAGGGTTCTAGGGAAAAATAGTAGGCAAGAGTAAGAGAGCTCCTTCTTCCTCCTCTCGCCAATATAGCTCAAGGAGCACTTGTAATCTTGCAGATATAACAATACAAACTTCTGTGTGGAGAATCACTCCACTATCCCTCCCTGGATTCCCCTAGCGTGTATTAGTCCCCACCTTTAGCCTATCCATGGCAACTACCGTGACACCACCACGACAGGGTCAAATCCCAAAGCCGGTCCCTAGAGATGTGAGGCAGGGTTGGTTTACCAGGGGCTCCATCGACCCCACGCAACCCCGACCACGCTTACCTACCTGTTATGATGCACCTTCACCCACCAAATCTTTCAAAACATTTTCTATGTATATGTCGAATGGAACGCCGAACTATGTGACTCATGGAATCTACCAGGAAAGTTAGTTACTCGTTAGGTTTTCCAGGCCCCGTGTGGCTGTATGCTCGTCTCGGTTCCAAAAGCAAGAACTCGGTTCCTAGTAGTGGCGAGCATGGGACTAGAAAAACCACATCCCACCGTGGCCTCCCATACAAGCCTTAGCATGTTTAACCTTTACCACAGATCTCATCTCATCATGTTCTCCTGTCATACTAGATTCTCTGTATTTGGCACATCATTTGGATGAACTAGAACTGACACCTAAGCATGGCTAAGCAAGACACAAATATAAGCTCTAGCGGTGCACACAAGCCAAACCTAGTTATGCTAGGAGCAGTGGATCAGGTAATATAAGCTTAAAGGGAGTAATGCAATAGATAGGATACTCTATCTATCGATAAAATAACGTAGTAGAATCATATGCATCATGGCAAGAATTGAAATGCTTTCGAAATCATAGGATTGTATAATGGTGGGGATATGCTTACCTTTTTTGATACCCATATAAGCATATCTTCAGAAGCCTTGTACTTGACTTGATTGCAGTTGGTCAAGTATTGTTTGTTGATCTTCGATGGTGTTGATCTTGGTCTTTGATCTTGATCTCGATATCGTATTCTACCGGGGAGAAGCAAACACTGGAAAGAAAGGGAAAACAACAATCAACACATGGCATCGATGCAACGCTCAACTAAGGATGATGATATGACAAGTTAAATAGAGTGGAAATGTAACCTTAAGGCATGCTTGGACATTTTAAACAGGGTCCGAGGGTCGCAAACCCTAAAACAGGAGAGACTCCGGAACACCTATGAGGGGTTAATTTGTTCTTATAATTAAACTTGTAGTAAAAGTTGCTTAACAATGCATGCTTTTGATGCTAAAGTCTAGATCTCATTTTTCTAAATATTTTGATATATTATACATATTTTTATAAATTAATATGAATTAGTTATGAATTTTCCCAATTTAAATCCATTTTAAAATCATTTTAAAACAATTAAACATTTTTGGAATATTATTAATTATTTTCCATCTGGCCCCACATGTCAGGTTTTATTCATTTCATAAATGATTTAGGAAATTAATGAAACTGGACCCACCTGACATATAATTATATTTTATAGAAAACAATTTATAAAACATTTAAATAAAACAAAGGGCTTAATAGCGTTAGCATGATGTCATGCTGAGGTGGCTACAGGGTGACGTCACCACGACGTCATCACCACGTCACCTGGCCGCTGACCGGCGGACGGTGGTCACCGCCGGCGATCTAGACCACGCCAGCATGTGCGGCTAGGCTCGTTAGAACAAGCGCAGCAAGGCGAACCATATAGGGGCGGCGCCTCTCAGAGTTGGCCACCGGAGACAGCGACAAGGCGAGGAACAGTGGCGGACGACAACGGTGACCAACGTGGGGACTAGGCAGAGGAAGAGGGGGGCACAGAAGGGTGCGTGAACATCATATGATCACCAGCAACACGAAGGAACGGTCGGCGAGGCAAGGGGATGCCGGAATCGACGAGGAACATGGTGGCGAGCTTCATCGAGGTCAGGGAAGGAGGGGCCGTTATGGGCGATTACAGGCACCCGGGCTCGATTCCTTCAGCTGGGAGACAGAGGACAGCATGGCGGACCTCCTAGGCATCTCAACAAAGCTTGGCGAGGTCGGGAACAGCGGGACGGCACGATACCTGAGGAGGAATTGGGGAAGAGAGGGGATTAGGGTTCATCCGGGTGGCGGCGGGGGTATTTGTAGACAGACGGCGATGTCGGTAGCATGCATCCTGGTGCGGGCGGGCATCACGGCGCAGAAGGACGGCAGCGACAACGACAACGAGCTGGTTGCTCGTTGTCGTCGAAGACGATGGGGCGGAAAGAAGGCCGAAGAGGTATCGGGCTCCAGATGGGCTAACTTGGGCCTGGTGGGCCACGGTAAAGCTTGTTGGTTGTGCTGGTCGCTGGGCTACAATGTTAATCTCAAGACATGGACTACAGTGCTAATCTCAAGGTAAAGTCACTAGATTCTCAAGACATGGACTACAGTGTTAATCTCTAATAGGCTGAGCTAAATTTCTAGACTATGTATTAGCAACTCGTCGAAGGACAATTGCTCATACATCAAGTACTTGCAACGAAATACACATGTGTCTATAAAGGAACCAAAGATAACTCTACTAAAATCCACGATGACATCTTTCAACATTTGCTCGTGAATTGGAGAGGATCACTTCTAACATCCAGAACACATACTTCGAGATGACCCGAAGACGGTTCTTAGAAAGTTTCCAACATTAATGCCAAAGGTTCCATATGAATCTAGTCTAGCTTGGAGAAGATAAGGATGTCATCGATGGGCTCAATAACAAACCTATCGATATACTCCAGGAAGATGGACTCATATGTTGTATGAACGAGGTAGAGTATTGGTCCGACCAAAGAACATGAGGATGTACTCAAGTGAAACATCACAAGTAGCAACATCATCAAGATAGTCCTTGGAACTGAGTTTGATTTGATGATAACCCAAATCTAATTAAAGGCGGGGGAAGATAATGTATCCACGAAGGAAATACTATCTTTCTTCAGCACGAACAAAACTAGACATCCGTTTAAGAATGAACTAAGTTAGATAGAACTTTTATCTTACAACTCTCCAAGTTGTTGTTTAAGATCAACCAACTAGTTCAGGGGTATCCAGTATGGATCCATGGAGAAAGGAGCAGTTCAGAGATCTTGCTTCCTCAAGAACTTCACGGTCATGTGGCAACATGGCGATATTTCTAGTAGACACCCAGAATATCACGAACCACTATTATGTCACTTAATTCACGAGGACACTTGCTTGGTAAGGCAAGAAGACATAGTCTTAGAGCTTCGGCACAAGCCTAACTCTTTGACTGAAGAGGGTGTATCAGAGTAGCAGACTTGGTAGCACAATCATCCTTTGCTTAGTGATAGGGTTAACCATCATGCTAAGAATGACACAAATGTCCTTGTAGTTCAAAGCAATAATGACTGCTAAGAACCTCAAATGGCCACATTATTACGCACACGCATCATTCACGAGCACGAAATCTCGGAGGAATGGTGGGTAATAATATGTAAGAGCATCACTTCGTTAAGAGGTTCATGGAACTTAGCACAACCTCTTAGTATAAAAGGGTGTGATACTCTAAGGTAGAACAGACAGAAGGCAATCAACACCTTTTGATCTGTGAGCTACAACACTTTGACCTGGTTCTATATATGACGAGGTACTGGAGTTTGTTTCTCTTGACATTCCGAAATGGTTTGTCTTGATGGACCACAAGAGTATCTTGCATCAGAAGACACCAATGCACTTTACTACTTGGCTACTGATGACACCAATGCACTTTTTGGTATAAGAGAACAATAAGGAAAGTAAAACAACTAAACACAGAAAGTAAGTATCATGTATGTAAAAGAGATTGCAACTGTAATAGGGAAAAAGGCATTCTAAGGGAGTAGCGGATACACCTCTAGCATTATAAAGGACTAAGGTAAAGATTATTATTATGAACATTCTCAATTATGTATCTGTGGAATAAACTCCATATTTGGACAAATAGGAAGCAACCACTGCTCACATCATCCTCATAACCACAACAGTCAGCAATCGACATCAATCGAATTACTACGCTATTAAGGGACTTAATCCCGTAGGACATATCACATGGCATGGATAGTGTTCTGTGAGTTTCCTCGGTTCCCAAGTTGATACGTAAGGGGTGCCAACAGCTTTATAGTCACTGTAAGTGCTAACACACCTCCGTCTACCAACAAGTAGTTCCCTCCATCAAGTCCCCATAAGAGGCAAATATTGAGAGGTCGACTTCTCCCAACATCAATATGAAGACAATCTAACACATGGTCACAACGATGAATATCATAATAAACTTTATCTTATTTCAATATCATACTAGGGTTTCTCCATCTCCCCAAGAACTAATGATCTACTCAGACATGGAGGCAATCAACATCATGGCAATAATAATGGAATCTATCATAGATGAATAGTACTTGTATAAATCCACAACGAGTACGGAAATTAAAACAAGATCTAGACAAGATGTAGATGGGATGGATGGAGCTGGTGGTGATGTAGCGGTTGATGATGAAAATCGATGCCTTAGCCTCACGGATCTGCACAGGGCAAAGATGGATCCCTGGTGGACGAGTTCCCCTCCAGATGCCTTCCGGAGGTGAGGTTTTGACAATTTCTGGTTGTTCTGTATGTCGACTCCCTGATCCAGTTGCATGAGCTGAAACTATTTGAGGAGGTGGTGGCGGCGCCAACTATACGGCGGGAACTATACGGCCAGAAAATTATTCCCGCTGTATAGTTGGTCGTTAAACCCTTTGGATGCCTCGATCGCTTTCGGTTTTCTTCTGGTGTTATTGATATTTCCCAAATAAGCGATTTATGTTGTTTTTGACTCCTTTTCTTCCCAATACAACTGCTCCAAGAATTGTGTCAATTATATCCATCATCTGTCCTAATCCTGGTGAAAATAGACATAAAATGTGCTTGCGAATGCTGTAAAATACCAAGATCATACAACTACAATGCAAAATAATAATATAAAACATGATGCAAATATACACTCATCAACTTCCATAAGCTTAGACTCTTGCTTGTCCCGAGCAAGTTTTGCTTAATGGATGTGATGCTCATATTCATGAAGCTGAGCTGATAAAATAAATGAGGCAGTTGCAGCAAGTGTTTATCATATATGATACATATGAATAAGTTCATGAATAGTACCTTACTCAAACCATCTGAATAATATTAGCAGGCTTCCACACCTTAGCATTTAACATTTCACAATAGATCACTCTCAATATGATGTAAAAGTATTCAGTTCAACCGAATGAGTTAGCGAGGTAGTCCCAAGTGTTTTAGGATTAACATATTCACTTGGGATTCAAAATCTCAAAACATCTCTTTGTCTTACTACAATATAGTGGTGTATGCCTATTTTCTCTTTGCACATTCGGTCTTTTTCTTCTCTTTTTATATATATATATGGTCACACTTTGTTAAGTGTTGTGCAAAGGATCTATCCATACATTCCACTTCTTGTAGGAATTCAAAGTTTAACAATCTCAATTACCAAATTCCAATTGTATATGAAGCAATCTTTATAGCTTGAATATTCTACCTTGTCTTGTTCTCACTCTAATTTGATAACACTTTTTATTTTTCTTTGTTCAAGGTTTCTTTTTCAACTTAGTTGATTAGATAATTTTTATTTCTTTGTAAATCAAACCATGTACTTACAACATATTGACCAAATTATCTTTGTATGTTCCATTAATGCCAATGGTGTGGAAGACTCCTATTGCTATCATCAAATGTAAGTAAAATTATACTCAAGCCATTCATATATCCAATAGGACAAACACAAACTCAATATTGCTCCATTTATGATAATAAACACAGAATTTCATAAAAGAGATCGACTATTCCTGAAGGGAATTGTAATGATGCAAACTTTATTTCTAGTTTGAACTAATGCAAAACTAAAATAGTAATGTAAAACTTATGAGATAGATTACAAGGTCTTAAAGATCTCCCCAAGCTTGAAATCAAACCAGGCGGGATCAAATAATCCCTTGCGATTATTTGATACCGTGATTATTGTAGATCACTGTGGTGCCATGGCACACAATATCTTCTCTTCACGGGCCAGCCTGATGCGGAGGGATTGATTAACAGCCTATAATTCTTTAACACGCAACTTGTAGAAAAGATTATTCCTCTCTGGCACTTTCACTTGTTCTTTAATGAGCTCATTGTTACCTTGAAGGGTTTGAATCGCCTTAAGACTCATAGAAAAACCTGATTTGGTTGTCTGCTTAATATCTTCATCAAGTTTATCAAGATAAAGTCATAGCAATCGAAGATGCTTAGGTGTCCCTGGCGTTTCCTTGTCCATCTCTTCAATCTTCCGCTTGAGGGCTTTCAACTCCCTCTTTCGACGTTCATTGTCAGTGTCGAGGAACTCCATAGGGACGATCTTGATCTCCTTGCATTGCTCGCTATTACTCCCGATATCCATAGGAATTTCTCTCCTTAGATTATGTCCCTTGGTTTGCGTGTCCTCGCATATGAATAAGAGGTAGATTGGTTTCTGGAGATTATAATTAGAGAGAGAGACAATGGCAGTATATAAGGGGGGTTAGAGGTCGGTAAAAGTCGCGAGAAACACCAAATTCATGCCCAATAAAAGAATCTTAACAAAACAGGGAAAGAAAACACAGATTTGGAGAAGTCCTGCCGCGTAACGACCAACTATACGGGCGTGACCCGTATAGCTCCAGCTTATAGTTGGTTCTGGGTAGATATTTCCAAATATCTCGAGTCCAGGTCGATTAAGTTACTGACTTGGAACCGACAAAACCATTTTTTTCATTTTTTCGATATCAAAAACAAAAAGGAAATAAAAAAATGTCTGAGAGTTTAACGACCAACTATAGGGCGGGAGGATTTTCTCTGGCCATATAGTTGTGACCGTATACATCCAGACATTGAAAATCAAAAAATGTCTGAGAGTTTAACGACCAACTATAGGGCGGGAGGATTTTCTCTAGCCATATAGTTTTAACCGTATAGATCCAGACATTGAAAATCAAAAATGTCTGAGAGTTTAACAACCAACTATATGGCGGGAGGATTTTCCCCGGCCATATAGTTGAGATCGTATAGTTTACACACAATTTCACAAAGAGGGTACAAAAGGTTTAACGACCAACTATACGGCCAAAGATTTTTCTCCGGTCGTATGGTTGTGACCGTATAGTTGGTAAAACCCTTCAGAAACTTCAGAAAAATACGAGGAATTCAAAGTAAAAAAATCAGGAGTAAAATTTGTGAAAACAAATCACTTATTTGAGTAAGAACACTTACCTTGGACTTACCATTTACTTATTCGGGGATGACAAGCTCCTCCAACAATAGAGACTTCTTCTCTTTTGGAGGAATTGACCTTAACTCATTTAATAATTCCCGTAAATGAAAATCACCAGGACTAAAGTTCCTCTCAATAAGATTGGTGTCTTACTAGGTGAATATGGACACTACATCCAACATCTTTATTTCTTGCCTCTGCATAATCTGCAACTCAAATACTTGAAGTAAAAGGATCCAACTGATCATTCTTGGCTTATGATTTTTCCTCTCAAGGAGTTCTTTTAAACCATCATGATCCGTATGAACTCTTACTTTTGCATCAACTATATAAGAATGAAATTTATCGCAAGATAAAAATATAGCAAAAAGTTCCCTCTCTTCCTTAGGATAATTCTTTTGAGCACTATTGAGAGTTCTACTAGCATGATGTATAATATTAATCTGCGACCTATATGTTGTCCCAGAGTTACTCCTATAGCACCATCACTAACTTCACATATTAAGTCAAAAGTCATATCCCAGATAGGTGGTTTAATGATAGGAGCATGGGATAAAGCATATTTAAGTTTATCAAAGGCTACAAGACATTTGTCATCGAAATTAAATCTTACTCCCTTTTGCAGACGGTTAGTCAAAGGCTTAGATATTCCAGATAAATTCCTAATGAACCTTCTATAAAAACCCACATGACCAAGGAAACTTCTTATACCTTTTATATCCCTAGGTTGTGGCATTCTTTCTATGGCCTCAACCTTAGCTCTATCCACTTCAATTCCCTTATCTGATACCTTATGTCCAAGGACTATACCTTCTTTGACCATAAAATGGCACGTCTCCTAGTTTAGAACAAGATTGGTTTCTTTGCAACGCTGCAAAACTCTTTTGAGATTATCCAAGCAACTAGTAAATGAAGTTCCATAGACAGAAAATTCATCCATAAATACTTCCATTATCAGTTCTATAAATTATGCAAAAATAGCAGTCATGCATCTTTGAAAAGTAGCTGGAGCATTACATAAACCAAAAGGCATATGACGGTAAGCATGTAAACCATAAGGACTAATGAAAGTTGTTTTAAGTTGGTCATCAGGATGAATAGCTATTTGAGAAAAACCAGAGTATCCCTCCAAGTAGCAAAAATGAGTGTGGTTTGCTAACCTCTCTAAAGTTTGGTCTATGAATGGTAAAGGGTAGTGATCTTTCCTGGTTTGTTTATTCAGTTTCCTGAAATCTATACACATCCTATGTCCAACAATAGTTCTAGTAGGTATCAATTCATTGTTTTCATTAGGAACAACAGTAAAACTGCCCTTATTAGGAACACAATGAACAGGACTTACCCATTCACTTTCTTTTACATGATAGATTATACATGTGTCCAATAGGCATACTATTTCTTTTCTTACCACTTCCTTCATTTCGGGCTTCAGTCGTCTATTAAATTCCGCAACTGGTTTAGCACCTTCCTCCATGAATATTCGATGGACGATTATCATGGGACCAATGCCCTTCAAATCATCCATTGAGTACCCAAAGGCCGTGCGATGCTCCATAAGTATTTTCATGAGTTCTTCTTCTTCATCTCCTGAAAGTTTAGCACTAATAATAATAGGAAATTTATTTGTATCATCTAAAAATCTGTATATAAGATTATTTGGTAGATTCTTCCATTCTGGGGGTTGTAATTCCTCATCCCCTCTCTTTTCTGGATCTTCAAAAGCCTCATTAGTTGGAGGCCCTATAATGGGAAGTGAATCGAATTCACCTTCTAATTCTTCTAGGGACTTGTCCTCCATAACTATTTCTTCATAATTTAAGTCTTCATTTATTTCTTCCTTTTTATCACTAAAGAAGAGAGCTACCATTTCCTCAATAGTTTTCTCTTTCTCTTCTTCTTGTATTTGTGGAGGTCTATCTTTAAATTTGGAAAAGTGGAATTTTTTCTGCTTCCCCAAGCTTAAGAGACACAATCTCCTTTTTGAAATCAACTTTGGCACCTACATCACTCAAAAAGTTTCTTCCAAATATAATTGGGCAAAGAGTGTCAGCTGGCATATCAAGAACTACAAAATCGATAGGAAAGTTTTTATTGCCAATTGTGACAGTTACATCTTCAACTACTCCTATAGGAATTCTAAGAGTTTTATTGGCTAACATGATTGTCATATCAGTATTTTCAATTGTAGCCGGTTCTATTTCTTCTTTTATGTCTAAATAAAAATCATAAGATATAACATTAACTTCGGTGCCAAGATCGCATAAACCATAACGCGAGGTTTCCTTAAATATGCACGGAAGAATAGGCTTACCCACATATTTTACCTTTGTTTTTCCTTCAACCAATACAGAAGTCTCTTTATCAAGTTCAGCTATATTACAATGTGCATACATAGCCATAATTGCTTCCTTGGTTACCTCTTCATCTTTGGTTTCTTCTAGATGTTCCACAATTTCTGGCATACTTTCATCTTCCTTCTTCTCCTATACTACTTTGACCTATTCATATTCAAAAATATGCTTTTGTGCAGTTTTAGGGAAAGGTATCTCATATATTGGTTCCAGGGAGGCCAATGTTGCTTTAACTTCTTTCTTCTCAGGTTCGGGTGGTGGATCATACTTGACCAAACCCTCTTTTGGAGCTTTGATGAGTTATGTAAAAGCTTTAACAACATGCAACACAAGATCTAAATCCAAATAAAGTTCCTTAGATAATTCGTTAACATGGCCCTTTTTATTATTCATGAATACAATCATAATCTATTTCTATGCCTCCTTCGCTTCCTAGACCAAAATTCCATGAAACTCTATGATCGCGAATTCTATTAAGTAAAGCCCAAGCTTTAGTTATAGGAAGATTCATAAAAGCTCCTCTCGCGCAAGAGTCTAGTTTAATTTTATTAGGTTCAATTAAACCGCCATAAAATATATGCAATAAATACCATTCAGGCAAATCAAGATGAGGACATTGATTAAGTAATCTTTAAATCTGATATAAGCTCTTACTAGTCCTTCATTAGGATGGTTCCTCCAAGTCACTATAAGACGCCTGATTCCAAAAGATTTTGATAATGGATAATATTTTGCCATAAACTCACTAGCTAAATTATCCCAAGTAGTACTGGCTTCTGGGGGTAGAGATCTATACCATGAGAGAGTTGTACTAGTCAAAGTCTGACTGAAAAGTTTAACCCTTACCTCATTAGCAGTATATCCCGGTAATTGGAAAGTGCCACATATATCTTTGAAACATGCAATATGCTCATATGGATCAGGATCTTCTTCATCTCCAGTAAATTGCTTCTTGTGTAGAATACCAAGTAGTAGAGGATTTATTTCAAACCCCCTTGTCTTCTCGTTGGAGTTGTCTCTTTTATAAATATCATAGGGCTTTCCAAAGTGGCTGAGTGGGTTAGCACTAGTCATATGCTCAAACTCCATCATGTTGGTGGAAACCTGTAACTCAAAACAAAACTTAGAAAGACAAAAATAAATAAGCAAAAACAAAAAGACCTACAACACTTAGCTCCCCGGCAACGGCGCCATAAAATAGCTTGATGACTACAAGTGCACAGATCGTTTGTAGCTAGTTACGAAAAAAAGATATCGATCCCACAGGGAGCAGGAGTCTGTAGTCTAATAACTCTTGAATTAAATACTATAATAGAAATGCTAAATAAAGTTCTAAGTAACAAGATAAAATGCGAGTATTGTGTAAAAAGGTGTTTTGGGGTTTTTGGTATAAGAGAACAATAAGTAATGTAAAACAACTGAACATAGAAAGTAAGTATCATGTATGTAAAAGAGATTGGAACTGTAATAGGGAAAAAGGCATTCTAAGGGAGTAGCGGATACACCTCTAGCATTATAAAGGACTAAGGTAAAGATTATTATCATGAATATTCTCAACTATGTATGTGTGGGAGTAACTCCGTATATGGAAAAATAGGCAGCAATCACTGCTCACATCATCCTCATAACCACAACAGTCAGCAATTGACATCAATCGAATTACTGCGCTATTAAGGGACTTAATCCCATAGGACGTATCCCATGGCATGGATAGTGTTCCATGAGTTTCCTTAGTTCCCAAGTTCATACGTAAGGGGTGCCAACAGCTTTATAGTCACTGTAAGTGCTAACACACCTCCGTCTACTAACAAGTAGTTCCCTCCATCAAGTCCCCATAAGAGGCAAATATTGAGAGGTCGACTTATCCCAACATCAAGATGAAGACAATCTAACACATGGTCACGGCGATAAATATCATAATAAAATTTATCTTATTTCAATCTCATACTAGGGTTTCTCCATCTCCCAAAGAACTAATGATCTACTCAGACATGGAGGCAATCAACATCATGGCAATAATAATGGAATCTATCATAAATGAATAGTACTTGTATAAATTCACAATGAGTACAGAAATTACAACAAGATCTAGATAAGATGTAGATGGGATGGATGGAGATGGTGGTGATGCAGCGGTTGATGATGAACATCGATGCCTTAGCCTCCTGAATCTGCACAGAGCGAAGATGGGTCCCTGGTGGACGAGTTCCCCCTATAGATTCCTTCTGGAGGTGAGGTTTTAGTGATTTCTGGTTGATCTGTATGTCGTCTCCTTGATCTAGTTGCACGGGGTGAAACTATTTGAGGAGGCGGTGGTGGCGCCAACTATACGGTGGGAACTATACGGCTGGAAAATTATTCCCTCCGAATAGTTGGTCGTTAAACCCTCTAGATGCCTCGATCGCTTCGGGTTTTCTTCTGGTGTTATTGATATTTCCCAAATAAGCGATTTACATTGTTTTTACTCCTTTTCTCCCCAATACAACTGCTCAAAGAATTGTGTCCATTGTATCCATCATATGTCCTGATCCTGGTGAAAATACACATAAAATGTGCGCGTGAACGCCGTAAAATACCAAGATCCCACAACTACAATGCAAATAATAATATAAAACATGATGCAAATATGCACTCATCAGCTACCAACTGGTAGACAAAGGTCGGAAACAACAAGGGGAAAGAACATTCTCAGGATAAAATCCCGAGATGTGGATGCATAGATTAACAATCTTCTGAAACCCAATGCATAGAAGGGAGGGTGTGGCAGAGTCACGAATATAGATGCGAGACTCATGATAAGTACTCTTGTCGTGATCTATTTGGTTCCATTAAAGAACATCTGTCGTAACTAGTGGTAGGGGAAGTCCTTAATTGTCACGATTCAGTAGCGACAATAACCACAAGCTTGAAGGCTAGAACTGTAGTACCAGCCATCCTAAGATAATGTATGAACATTAACAACAGGGGTCAAACGAATGGATCTTGGGTTAAATATCAGCTTCATGTACAAGATTCACAACACTAGAATCCAGCACAATCTGGGACCTTCGGTTCAAGTCTAGGGGTTAAAACCTGAGAAAGAATTAACTACTACTTGAGTGACACAGCGTACACTGAAAGATAGTAATCATGAGGTAGCTTCCAAGAGAAGAAACGACTCCTGAAGTACCCAAACAATTTAAAAGGAGGCACATGAGGCAAAAGCAAACCACGAAGCCTAGAACAGAACACTATGGATACTTCAATATAATATTGTAGGTTCCAAAAGACAGAGATCATGAGGGGAAGGAATCTCTCAGCTGAAACAGAGCAAAGGGAACAAAGAACACACAACACACACAACTCTAAAGAACTCTACACTAGGTCAACTAGCTGAGAAACGACATGCCAGGAAGGCACCTAAGTTTTGAAAGACTAGAAGAGATATCAAAGCTTTTCAAAGTCAACACAAGATGAGATGACCCAGAGTTATAGCGATACCAGATGAGGAGCAAAAGAAGCATACTAGAGTTCTCTCAAATACTTTTCATCTTTGAAATAGTTTTCATAAGCACTAGACTCAACATCGACCAATAGCAAGGTTTTCCTATGTTCGGTACTGCTCTGATACCAAAACCTGTGACACCGCCGGGATCAGGGATAGACAAATCCTAGACCTTAGCCTGACATAAGCTTAACCTAGAGCTCGGGGATATTCGTTGAGAAATCAGTAACACAACAGTAACCCTGTGACACCAAAAATTATTACAGCAAGCTCATAACTGAGCGAAGAACCAAAATATTACAAGAAGAGGTCACTGACCACAAACATCAAACAACGGAAGGCAAATTATGCTATTAAGTATAGCAAGCTTAACAAATGGCCTAAGAGGCCTGAAGCATAATGATGACGTCCCAATCCATAGATTCCAGGCTGTCGGCCGAGAACCCTAAGCTACTCGTCGGTGTTGATTTCGTACCAAACTTGTCTTCAGGGGAACACTTATTCTACTACAAAAGTATCAACAAAGCAAGGGTGAGTACAGGGTGTACTCCACAAGACTTATGGCTGGTGGGGTTATTTTGCATAAATCCATCTTTTTTTATAAAACGAGAGGGAGAAGAAGCTTGTCTAATCAGAATATTTTAAAAGGGGATAAGAGAGCGACATGTCCAAAGAATTGATCATCATCTTTTGATATCCACCAAGTAATCATCATCTCACATTAGGATCATCCCCTTGTATCCATGAGGAAGCATCCTTAAGCACACGTTGAAACCTCTAAGTTTTATGATTAGTTTTATGTTCTGTATGATCTTAGAATTTGGTCACCAAGTGTTCATAACCATGAAGACGACTTTTAGAAAAGATTTAACCCTGCAGGGGTGCACAACTTTACCCACACGTACTAACCGACTCTTAGTGCTAGATCATTAGCCCTCTTCCTTGGAAGGCCGGCAGAGGGTGGTTAGACACGACCTTTACCTTGCTTTCATCGAGGCCATGAGTCACGCCCTAAGGAGGGTTCCGCCATAACGGGTCAAATCTCGAAGCTGGTCCCTAGAGATGTGAGGCGAGGTTGGTTTACCGGGGGCTCCATCGACCCCAAGCAACCCCGCCCATGCTTACCTACCTGTAATGATGCACCTTCACCAGCCAAATCTTTCAAAACATTTTCTATGCATATGTCGAATGGAACACTGAACTATGTGACTCATGGAATCTACTAGGCCATTTAGTTACTCGTGAGGTTTTCTAGGCCCCGTGTTGTTGTACGCTCGTCTCGGTTCCAAAAGGCAAGAACTCGGTTCCTAGTAGTGGCGAGCATGGGACTAGAAAAACCACATCCCAGAGTGGCCTCCCATACAAGCCTTAGCATGTTTAACCTTTACCACAGATCTCATCTCATCACGTTCTCCTGTCATACTAGATTCTCTATATTTGGTACATCATCTGGATGAACCAGAACTGATAGCTAAGCATGGCTAAGCAAGACACGGATATAAGCTCTAGCAGTGCACACAAGCCAAACCTAGTTATGCTAGGAGCAGTGGATCATGTAATATAAGCTCAAAGGAAGTAATGCAACAGATAGGATACTCTATCTATCAATAAAAGACCATAGTAGAATCGTATGCATCATGGCAAGAATTGAAATGCTTTCAAAATCATAGGATTGTATAATGGTGGGGATATGCTTGCCTTGTTTATTGATATCCAGATAAGCATATCTTTAGAAGCCTTGTACTTGACTTGATTGCAGTTGGTCAAGTATTGTTCGTCGATCTTCGATGCAATTGATCTCGATCTCGATATCGTATTCTACCGGGAAGAAGCAAACATTGCAAAGAAAGGGAAAACAATAATCAACACATGGCATAGATGCAATGCTCAACCAAGGATGATGATATAACAAGTTAAATAGAGTGGAAATGTAACCTTAAGGCATGCTTGGCCATTTTAAACAGGGTTCAAGGGCCGCAAACCCTAAAACATGAGAGACTCTGAAACACCTGTGAGGGGTTGATTTGTTCTTCTAATTAAACTTGTAATAAAAGTTTCTTAACAATGCATGCTTTTGATGCTAAAGTGTAGATCTCATTTTTCTAAATATTTTGATATATTATACATATTTTTCTAAATTAATATGAATTAGTTATGAATTTTCCCAATTTAAATCCATTTCAAAATCACTTTAAAACAATTAAACATTTTTGGAATATTATTAATTATTTTCCATCTGGCCCCACATGTAAGGTTTTTATTCATTTCATAAATGATTTAGGAAATTAATAAAACGCTGACAACATGGACCCATCTGTCATATAATTATATTTTCTAGAAAACAATTTATAAAACATTTAAATTAAACAAAAGGGATTAATGGCGTCAACATGATGTCATGCTGAGGTGGCTACGGGGTGACATCACCACAATGTCATCACCATGTCACCTGGCCGTTGACCGGCGGACGGTGGTCACCGCCGGCGAGCTAGACCACGCCAGCACGAGCGGCTAGGCTCGTTAGAACAAGCGGAGCGAGGCGAACTATACAGAGGCGGCGTGATACATTGCAAATGTATCTATAATTTTTGATGCTCCATGCTTGGTTTTATCCACTTTCTTGTGTTTTATCCACACTTTGGAGTACTTTTCATATGATTTCTTGGACTAACCTATTAACAAGAGCCACAGTGCCAGCTGCCTGTTTTCTGCTGTTTTGGTTCCAGGAAAGTTAGAAAATGCATATTCTTGGAATTGGACGGGACAAAAGCCAAAGTGCCTATTTTTCCAGAAGACTCCAGGAGCCAGAGTACGAGACGGAGGAGGGCTAGGGGTTGGCCACACCCCCCCAGGCGCGGGCTGGGCCTGGCCGTGCCAGGGCATGGTGTGGTGGCCCTAGGCACCCCCTCGGTCTCCCTCTTCGCCAATAAGAAGCCTTCTAACCTAAAAACTTCGGGGGGGTCGACGTTTTTCCAGAAGGAGTTCCTCTCTGCCGCTACCACCAGATTCCACGATGCACAGAAACTCCGTTCGGCACTCACGGATGGGGAATTGGAGATCATCGCCATCATCATCACCATCGCTTCTCCATCGACCATCCATGTTTCCCCCATCTATGAGTGAGTAATCCCCCGCTGTAGGCTATGGGGATGGTAGGGATTGGATGAGATCGTTCATGTAATGGCATCAGATTGTTAGGGCATGGTGCCTAGTATCTTTTATTAGTGCTTTATGACTTTGTTGCGACTTGTTGTGCTTAATTCTTGTCACTAGGGCCCGAGTGCCATGATTTCAGATCTGAACATGTTATTTATTCATTATGATAGTATTGTTTTTGGTCTTATATGCAAGTTGTATACACACGTTGTTGTCCGAAACCTATGGCCCCGGCGATGTAAATCGGGATAACCGGAAGGGAATGGCTTTGATGTGAGGATCACATGTGTTCACGGAGTGTTAATGCTTTGCTCCGGTGCTCTATTAAAAGGATCACCTTAATTTACAGTAGTTCCCTAGAGGCCCCGCTGCAAACGGGCTGGTAGGACAAAAGATGTTGTGTAAGTTCTCATTGCGAGCACGTATGACTATATATGGAACACATGCCTAGGATTATCTAGTACTTGGATGCTTTATCTTATTTATCTGCAATTCCCTATGTTCTGATTGCTATGTGAATTGTCTTGTCCATGCAACGCCCGTCCATCCATCCCTATGCCTACCGCACTCGAATCCCACTATTTACTACTTCTGTTACTACTGTCTTTGCTTTACTACTGTCTTTGCTTTACTACTGCTGTTACTTTACTATTCCTACTACAAAACTGTTGCTACTGATAAACTGTTGTGAGCACGATTGTTTCCAGGAGCAGCTGAATTGACAACTCAGTTGTTAAGGCTTATAAATATTCTTTGGCTCCCCTTGTGTCGAATCAATAAATTGGGTTTCACTTTCCTCGAAAATACTGCGATACACCCCCTATACTTGTGGGTCATCAAGACTATTTTCTGGCGCCGTTCTCGGGAGCATAGCTTTATTTATCAAGTTCACTTGGATTCACTATTGTTCAAGCTAAGTTTATTTTCTCCTTGTTTGCTTGTTTCTTTATCAAAAATACAAAAAAAGTAGTTCCTACTCTAGTTGTTATTTTCGTTGGTATGTTATTGTCTTGCCTTATCATGCTTGTTGTCAATGGTTGGTTTCTTTGAAACAGAAGCTTTTGGCAAGGTGGGTTCACGGAAGATCAAAAATATTATTATAAGGAACACCGCTTGTCACAAAAAGGGAAACACTTATGGGAACAAATTGATAGATTGTATACCATTGCTAGAAACATGTGCTCTACTTATAATGTTACTTGTTGTTGTGATGAGTCTTGTTGCATAAAGAGGTATAAACACCTCCCTTTTCAATGTGAGTATAATGATAATGATACCATATCTTCCTATGCTAAAGGAATTTATGACTTTTATGATGCAGAACAAATTGAAGAATTTATTGCTTGGAAGGGTGCTTTTGAGCTTGCCAGTTTGCTTGAAAGTATAGATGATTCACCTTACAAATATGAGGTTTATGGTATACTTAAATTTTGCTTTGATAATTACAAGGATGAAAATGGCTATATTCTTGAATATTTTAATAGATGCTTTCCACAAATGGAAGAGACTAATGCCTTGCAGGATCCTATGGAAGAAGAAACTGATGAACCTGAAATCTCATTAGATGAAAAAGAGGAGCAGATTGATGAACAAAAGGAGGAAGAATGGATTAGCTACCCATGCCTACCTTCTAATGAGAGTAACTCTTTATCCCTTACATTATTTGATTGTCCTCCATGCTTACTAAAGGAGGATGAATGTGATGTTCCCGAGGTTTCTTTTGAAAATGTTTATAATAAAGCTCTAGTGCTTGTAGATCATGAAGAGCATGCTTTATGTGATAGTTATATTGTTGACATTATTCATGAGGCTACTGAAAATTATTATGAGAGAGGAAAATATGGTTGTAGAAGTTTTCATGGCATTGAAACACCTCTCTATGTGCTGAATTTTTTGAAGTTACTCTTGTTTTACCTTCCTATGCCTGTCATTTGTTCTTTGCGAATTTATTTGCATACACTATTCCTATGCATAGGAAGTGGGTTAGACTTAAACGTGTTTTCAATTTGCTTCTTGATGCTCTCTTTTACTTCAACTCATATTTCTTATGAGAGCATCCTCTCAAACTAATATGCCTGAGGAAGATAATATGTCTATTATTCTTGGGAGACCTTTTCTTAAATACTGCAGGAGATGTTATTAATTGTAATCAAGGGAAGGTGACCTTCAATGTCAATGACAAGGAACATACTATCTATTTCTCCAAGAATATTGATGGGACTGATGGTTTTGAATTCAATTGAACATGTTGAGGGCATTCAAGTTGGAGAAATATATTGTTCCATACCAAGAGAAAAATTTGAAACTATTATGATTGGGACCATTGCTATCAAGGTTGAGGTAACATAATCACTAGTGGAATACAAAGTTTTGTCTCATATGAAATTGTTTTGGTAACAAGACCTGATCAACCTTGTTAACAAAAGGATTTCATTGAACAAAACAATGTTTTCACCATGATTATCTCTGCTTACTTCTATTCTATCCATTTTAGTTTTTCCTTATGCCTAACTTAAAGGCGTTAAAGAAAAGTACTTATTGGGAGATAACCCAAAAGTTTTAGATGAGTCTTCAAAGTTATTACTTCGGTAATAACCGCTCCTTACCCTTTGTATTTGCTTTTTGTGCCAAGAGTAACCTCTAATGAGAGAGAAGTAATGATTGGGAAAGTTGTTGTCCCGAAACAGATTTTTGTGCTTCATCGTAAAAATTCGTGTAAAATCTCTGAACGTATTTTTGAGGCGTAAATTTTTGTGCTTCTGCCCTAGGTTGTTATATAACTTTCGTTAGTTCAACACTTTTTTATTTGAGCAACAGAAGATCTTCGAAACAATTCGTCTTTACCTGCTGGTCTGTTTTGACAGATTTCTGCCATTTTCTGCATTTGCTTCTTGTTGGTTCCTTTTTAAGTTCTTTTGGAGAATTGAGCTTTTTGAGGGAAGTGCTACAGTAGATAGTGTTCTAATGGAAGTTTATTTGGTGTTAGAACTGAACCTTAAGACTTATTTATCTTGAGTGCACTAATGTTGCTAATAAAGATTGTGTGAAGTTTTGTATGAAGGAAAAATTCCAGGTGTTTGGAAGGAATGAGTAATGAGATGAAGGATGGACTAAAGCTCAAGCTTGGGGATGCCACACATGTCACCCCAAGAAATATCTAAGAAGTACAAGCGTCAAAGCTTGGGGATGCCCAAGGCATCCCCTTCTTCATCAATAAAAATATCAGGTTTCTTCCAACCACTTCATTTTTATATTTTCATGCACAGTTGTGTTGTTCTTGGAGCGTCTTATTTTTCGTTTTTCGTTTTGGTTTTGGTTTGCTTGGTTTGCTTAGTTTGCTGAATAAATTGGTTGGACCTCACTTTCACCTTAACCACACTAAAGATGCTTATGAGAGGGGCAATGAGAGCTCAAAGCTAATGAGTACCATACTTTCAGCATTTGGAAGCCTTTCAAACTATTCAAAAACCTTTTCTTTTACTTGTTGAGTCTCCACACATTCTTTGAGCACTTTCTTGAGAGAATAGTGGCCATTCTTAGTTCTATGTGCATTGTCCCAAGACTTGTTGATTGATGCATACCTTGATATTGCTTGTTTTAAACTATTTGTATCTAGTCACTCTTGTAAACTTTGAAGGTGTCCTTTGCATTTATGTTTGCTACTTTATGAGGGACAAGATGGATGCCATTATGCTATGTTTTCTTTATGTGAAACAAACAAATGTCTTGCAAAGCATTGTTATTCATGAATCTTTTGTTTGTGCCTTTTCATGTTGCATCATAGTTTCTTTGTCCTATTGCTAGAACTTTGTATTTCATGTTATGATTGAAGTACTATGATCCCAGCTTTGAATGTTTTACAAATACTTTGATCATGTCTTTGATGGTGCATGTCACCTCAAAAATTATTCTTTCTTTTTATCACTTACCTACTCGAGGACGAGAAGGAGTTAAGCTTGGGCTTGTTGATACATTGCAAATGTATCTATAATTTTTGATGCTCCATGCTTGATTTTATCCACTTTATTGTGTTTTGTCCACACTTTGGAGTACTTTTCATATGATTTCTTGGACTAACCTATTAACAAGAGCCACAGTGCCAGCTGCCTATTTTCTGCTGTTTTTGGTTCTAGGAAAGTCAGAAAATGAATATTCTCGGAATTGGACAGGACAAAAGCCAAAGTGCCTATTTTTCCAGAAGACTCCAGGAGCCAGAATACGAGACGGAGGAGGGCCAAGGGCTGGCCACACCCTCCCAGGCGCGGGCTGGGCCTAGCCGCGCCAGGGCATGGTGTGGTGGCCCAGTGCACCCTCGGTCTCCTCTTCGCCTATAAGAAGCCTTGACCTAAAAACTTGGGGTTCGACATTTTCCGTATGAGTTCCGCTCGCCGCCACCACCAGATTCCATGAAACAGTGCAAACTCCGTTCTAGCACCACCGGACGGGGAATTGGAGGAGATCATCGCCATCATCATCACCATCGCTTCTCCATCGACCATCCATGTTTCCCCCATCTATGAGTGAGTAATCCCCCGCTGTAGGCTTGGGGATGGTAGGGGTTGGATGAGATCGTTCATGTAATGGCATCAGATTGTTAGGGCATGGTGCCTAGTATCTTTTATTAGTGCTTTATGACTTTGTTGCGACTTGTTGTGCTTAATGCTTGTCACTAGGGCCTGGGTGCCATGATTTCAGATCTGAACATGTTATTGATTCATTATGATAGTATTGTTTTTGGTCTTATCTGCAAGTTGTATACACACGTTGTTGTCCGGAACCTATGGCCCAAGTGGCGTAAATCGGGATAACCGGAAGGGAATGGCTTTGATGTGAGGATCACATGTGTTCATGGAGTGTTAATGCTTTGCTCCGGTGCTCTATTAAAAGGAGCACCTTAATTGCCAGTAGTTCCCTAGAGGCCCCGCTGCAAATGGGCTGGCAGGACAAAAGATGTTGTGCAAGTTCTCATTGCGAGCACGTATGACTATATATGGAACACATGCCTAGGATTATCTAGTACTTGGATGCTTTATCTTATTTATCTGCAATTCCCTATGTTCTGATTGCTATGTGAATTGTCTTGTCCGCAACGCCCGTCCATCCATCCATATGCCTACCGCACTTGAATCCCACTGTTTACTGCTTTTGTTACTACTGTCTTTGCTTTACTACTGCTGTTACTTTACTATTCCTACTACAAAACTGTTGCTACTAATAAACTGCTGTGAGCAAGATTGTTTCCAGGTGCAGCTGAATTGACAACTCAGTTGTTAAGGCTTATAAATATTCTTTGGCTCCCCTTGTGTAGAATCAATAAATTGGGTTTCACTTCCCTCGAAAATACTACGATACACCCCCTATACTTGTGGGTCATCACGGCGCCACCCGGAGTTGGTCACCGGAGACAGCAGCATGGCGAGGAGCAGCGGTGGACGACGACGGTGACCGACGCAGGGACAAGGCAGAGGGAGAGGGGCACAGAAGGGTGCGTGAGCACCATATGCTCACCAGCAACACGAAGGAATGGTCGGCGGGGCAAGGGGATGCCGGAATCAACGAGGAACATGGAGGCGAGCTTCATCGAGGTCGAGGAAGGAGGGGCTATTACAGGTGAATATAGGTGCCGGGGCTCGATTCCTTCAGCCGGGAGATGGAGGACAGCACGGCGGACCTCCTAGGCATCTCGATGAAGCTTGGCGAGGTCGGGAACAGCGGGACAACACGGCACCTAGGAGCTAGGGTTTCGGCCATAGGAGGAATTAGGGAAGAGAGGGGATCAGGGTTCATCTGATCAGTGGTGGGGTATTTGTAGACGGACGGCGACATCGGTAGCACGCATCCTGGTGTGAGCGGGCATCGCGGTGTAGAAGGACGGCGGCGGCAGCGACAGCAAGCTGGTTTCTCGTCCTCGTTGATGATGACGGGGCAGAAAGAAGGCCGAAGAGGTACCGGGCTCCAGATGGGCTGACTTGGGCCTGGTGGGCTACGACAAAGCTTGTTGGCTGCGCTGGTGGCTGCGTGGGTGGGCGGCATATAGAGGGGAGAAGGAAGGTGGGCTTCGGCCTGGGCCGCTGCTGGTTCTCTATTTTTTCAAAAGCATTTTCCCAAAACTATTTTATTTTCTCTCTTTGTATTTTCAAATCCTTTTATGTTTTGAATAGTTTGAAAATACTAAGGCCTTGTAAAAGTATTTTAAATATTTGTGGGGCCCTATTAGTCCATTTGGGCTCCATGTACTTTGTGCTTTTCAAATATTTTCTAAACCATTTGAATGGTTTTCAATAAGAGGGGAAGATTAGGGTTTTAGGGTTTTTCTTCCATGTATTTGCATGCGTTTTTATTCTTATCAAAATAATGATGCTCATGAATGCACAACAAAACCCTAATTTAGATTAGATAAAATTGGGGTGTTACACTTTATCATTCCTTTATGTGTAAGACCATGGTCTATGGAACTTACACGTTAGGTATGCTATAATTTCCAAGAGTATCAACTATACTTCAAATTATAACATTACCATATCATGACACTAGCCCAGCAACAATCTAAACTAGACGCTTCTAATTTTATCAATTGCAAGTTTTACGTGGCTTAGGGATTTCGAAGATAGAACCGGTCTTACCTATGAACATGGAACCACAACGCTGATAACCAAATTATTAGCTACTAGTTGTAAATCATATATTGACTATAGTAGGAGAGATAGACACATGCTAGCCACTTATGCAAAACTAGTTGCATGTCAATCGTGGAACATGTCTCATGTGCGAGGAAATGTAAAGTTAGTCTGGGTTGCTTCATCCCACTATGCCACCAATATCCAAAATACATATAAGTGAAGGAGATATGCCCTAGAGGCAAATAATAAATAGGTTTTTATTGTCATATCTCAATTAGTTTATAATAGTTTCATATTGTGCTAGAACGGTGCCAAGCAGAAACATTGGTACAGGTGTGGTATGAAACAACCAAGTCCCTAGTAGCCTCTATTCATACTAGTTCGTTGGTCACGAAGATGATCTGGGTTTCAAGATCATGGGCATTTATGCCAACTGACAATGGGATCATATCATTGTGAATGATGTGATTAGACATTCCTCATAGGATTGCAACACGATCAAGTCATATAGTCATTGTTGCAATAGCTATACCTAGACTCCTCCTTAGACCGTGAGCTCATATTACTCACTGTTTCTCGAGGCTGCTTTGACTACATCAACCGTCATCTGGTAATACGGTGGCCATAAAGGTGTATGTTGGGTATTCCAAAGGAACAGTTGATGACATGTGACTGCAAGACTGAGATTACATCCATAAATGTTGCAACATGCGACTAGGTCACGGGGATGTAAATCACGGTAACAAGAAAACATAACTTGTTGTGAAAGAGATTTAACAAGGTATGGGATACCAATGATCGGATCTCAGACAAGTTGTATCGAGAAAAAAATGAAGAGGATGCTAAATTTAGCGGTTCAAACGACATTGTCATTAGGAATGCATAGGGGTCACATGGATATCCCTGGTCCCTCTGTTGATCATTGATACAGATCATGTCTAGAGCATTCCCGAGCCGTGAGAGGATACACTTAAGGGTAGAGAGCGATCATTCATAAGACGGAATCACAGTAGAGAAAGAGAAAGCCGGAAATTGTTCCGCAGAGAGATCCGAAGTTGTTCGGAGAAAGAATAAAGGACCGGAATCATTCTGGAAAAGATCCGAAGACGTTCGGAGGAAATCGAAAGGGAATCGAAAGGTGTTTCGGGTCAAGACAGATTTTGTAATATGTATTTACATATTAATTAATGTAATTAATATTAAATATTATATTAAAATCTAATTTGAAGGGTTATTCTACTAATGGGCCAAACTTCCTAGTGAATAAAGTCCCATGAGGGAAAACCGAAGGAGGGAAGGGCCAAGGGGCCAAGGCCTAGGCCACCCGGCCATCCTAGGGCTGTGCGCGGGGTGGGTCCCACCCCTGGCCGGTGGCCCATGAGGCCCATGCGGCTCCCCCCTCTCTCCCTTGTTTAGTCCCACATGGGAAACCCAAAGGGGAGGGCACACCCCCTCCCCCTATATAAAGGGGTGCCCATGGGTGGGATGAGACACACCAATAGTTGGAGAAGTCCTTTGGTTGACTTCCTCCTTCCCTCTCTCTCTCTAGCCCTTGTGACCATGGCCCCAAGTATGGGCTGTGCGATCGAGGCACCCCTGCAGTATGTCGTTGCACTGCAGGGATTCCTAGCCGGATATCAACTTCCGCACTCCCGGCGAGATCGGGGAGCCGGAGGTCTCATCATGCACCGGATGTGTACGAAGACACGAGGCGCAACACTTGGGGCGCTTAAATGTTGTGAGCCAGAGCTGCTGCACGATGAAGATGAAGAAGGAGCAAGGGTGACCTGCGAGGAGCTTCGTGACCTTGAGGTCGGCTACGAGTACGACTACTTCAACCACGTTCCTCAGCGGGCGTTAACGTCTGCATCTACAGGGGTATGTATTCTATACGCATTGGCCATTACTGCATTACTACATAGATAGATCCTAGGCAGTTTTGGGGTTACATCGTAGGGAAAAAAATTCTGCTGCGATCCCCAACAGTGGTATCAAAGTCAATCTATGCGTAGGAGTGTTGTACGGCCAGTATGCATAAGTATTGTGCGGGCATTGATCCCTTAGTTGTTACCCTCTAACATGTACTTGTTTATATTGCGGTATTGTTTGATGAAGTGGCCCGGACCGACCTTACGCGTATTCGTACACGAGACTGGTTCCACGCTCAACATACGTCTTGTACCGTATAAGTTTCTAGTGGGTGTCTGTCTCTCATTCGATAGTTGATATAGCATTTACAACGGAGGGGCATGAAAGGGGTGTAATAGAGACAACTGTCGGATCCATGTTGTGGTTGGAAAGTTCGTAGTTTAGAAACGGTTCTATTGTGAAAGCCCTAACAACCACGTAAAACTTGCAATAGATAAAGTGGAGGCGTCCAACTTTATTTTGCAGGGGCATGTGCTTATGATATGGCATTGGTAGTTACGAAAGTAAAGTAGTTTAATTTTCTGTTACTAAGTAGTATAGTAATAGTCATCGTTCCGATGGACGACCTGGTGGCGGCATCGTGGACTTGGCGTTAAACCAAGGGCAGGATGGAGATCATGCCGGAGCGCTCGATGGAGATCAAGGCACAGAAAGACCATATCATATTACATTATACATATGATGTTGATACCAGTTTTTACATCTTATTGTGTGCTAGTATTTAGATACTCAACGGTAGCGAATAAGATAATCCCTATTTAATTCCAATGTTCCGTGTTCCCCTTGTGTGTGCACCACCAAGAAAGTTCTTCGGTATGAGGCCGGTAGTGATGATCGGGGGTTAGACATATCTACGTTCACATACAGTGGGTGTAAGCCATGTTGCATAGCGAATAGACACAAGTTAGATTTGGTGAGCCTAGCATGTGCAGACATGGCCTCGGAACACAAGAGATCGAAAGATCGAGCATGAGTCACATGGATGATGTGATTGACATTAGTGAATGTCTACCTTTGATAATGCACTGATGGCCGTGATGATCGGGGGAGGTGCAGAGGATAGAGATTATGTGATCACTAAAATCGTCCAGGGGATGACAATTTTAGTGGAGACCAATTTTAAATTGATCTCTTATTATAAACTTAGTCTAGATGTCTGTTTGCAAATATCTTAGTAGATCTTAGCCTATCCCATTGAGGTCCTTTACGACCATGGGAATATATTGCTTAATTTGATACTTAGCAAAAGGGTCCAACTTCATAGATTAATACCCACGCCTGAGGTATATCCTCGTAAAAGGTGATCTTCTCTTCTTGATACAATAACCATTAGGAGATAAATCAATGACTCCGAAATGTTTGTGTTTTCTCCCTAATCATCCAATGAGCCATTCTCCATTCGATGGAGAGTTGGGCTACATTTTGTATTCTGCAAAATAAGGTACACAGAGTATGAGCCGTTGGATGGGTTTTCCTCCATCATGGATGAAAAGGGAATATTTGGGAAAACACTTAGCGATCTTGCATTAGAGTTGAGAACTCTTGGAAAGGCTTGATTACAATGGAGGTCATGGATGAAAAGGTATATGTAAGATATACAAATTATAAATGTGGTTCTTGCAAAGCTCATTGCAGTTTGCAAAGTATTTGATACTTGTCCCGTTTTGTGAAAATAGGAGGATCTGCTTGAGAATTGCTGGTTTTGAGGCAACATGACTTGATGACGGCAAGCAAAACAATTGATGGCCGACATCACCTCTTCCCTCAAAGTTTATCATTTGGATTAGTGGACTTGAATATAAATTTGTAATCCATGTTTGTGTGTCTTGCTTTTGGCGAGATGATTATTCATATGAACAAGTTACAAGCCAGTTTGAAATATTCTTATGAACAATACCTTATGGTCACATTACAATTACAAATAAGTTATTCACATCACTATGTTAATGATAATAGTTCAAACATTTATAAAGGATTAGAATGCTAAAAAGATATCCAAAGTTTAATGAAATGATACTATAGTTTAAGTCATTTTGGTTATTGCAGGTTCTTTATGAAAGATCAGGTTCCTAGATGCTTAATCTAGAGACTTTGCAAAACCATGCCTCTTGGGCAGAATGACTAAAACTCCGCATTCTGGTAAAACGTTGATATGCGAAGAAATGTTGAATCTTATACATAGGATGTATCGTATTTTCAACAAGTAGTGGAAATCATTTATTGTGGACTTAAGTGAATAAGTGTATTTACTTAATGAAACATGAAGTTTGAAGTGATTTGAATTGTTCAAATCAGTTCATAACTAAAGGAGGATATTGAAATTAACAAGAATACGAAGTCTCTTTGATTTGATCGATATGACTGAAGTATTCGAATTAAGTTTAGCATAAAGGGGACTTGTGAAAGATGTTCCACAAATTATGATAATTGGACGAATTCAAACTGTGTTGAAATGTCTAAACATCATAATCATTATGTATTAGATACATATTATCTCTTATCGGGGTTATAGTTGTCGTTTAGAGTCAGAGATCAAAATAAGAAAACACTCATTTGAAATAGAAAGGAACATCTAAAGTTCATGGAAACAACACCATAAATGTTATGGAATGTTCGAGTTTCTGGAGATTTTGACAAGTCGAAATCATGGCGAATAAACAAGTCTTTGTAGAGCATTCTTAGGAAGCTATGAATGCATCGTCCACAAGGGGCAAACCTGCTGTTGTCCTAAGTTGATGTGTCTTGATGAAGATATAGGTGGAAGAAAGTAAAAGATCAAAACAAGGTATTTGAACTTACCTCCGAATAGTTGAGTGGCGCAGTGGAATTTGTTTTGTCAAACCAAACTCTACAAATAGAGGAGAAACTGTTGATAATGATCATAAAGTTTCAGGAATACTTTTACTAAAAGAAAGTAGGATTCAACTATATATTCTACAAGTTTGTGGAATAATATTATTGATTCACTTGTCATGTTTTTAACAAGACATACCTACAAATTACAAAGAAGCGTGATGGACCTAAATGCGAGAAATGACTAGGAGTCATAAAATCCTATATTAAGTTACACTTAAGATTGCAAAGTAACATGTTACTTGATCTTATTAAAGTAAAGAAGTTTACTTGATATTTCTGAATGACTGCTAAGTCATAAGAAGTAAATGAAACTTAATGAATGACAAAAAGCTCGATTTGTCACAAGTTTGGACAAATTCAAGGAGTTGACTAAAACAGTAGTGATGCTTAAGTCTTTTGGATTTACACTAGAAATATATGGATATTAAAGTCTCGTAATTGGAATTCTCAAATTGATGATGATCAAAGAATTTTGGAATGTCCAAGATTATCGAGAAGACCTAGATTTGAGTGGGAGCAAATCATCTTGGCTAATTCATAATATGTAGCTGACATATTTTGGGTGGGAGCTAAGTGAAATCCCTAGATCTCAAACATGAATGTCATATTTTAGTGGGAGCTAAATGAAATCCCTGGATCTCAAACATGAATGTCATATTTGAGTGGGAGCGTGAAATCATTCTGGGATATGTGGACGACATATGTGAATGATGTGATTGGTGTTAATAATATTTAAGTTAGATCAATAAGGATGAAGTTAAAGTTATTAAACAATAAGATCTATCGAGATAGATTGGTGAGTTTAATAAACACTGAATGTCGAATGCTTCCTGGACTAGATTCTGAAAGATGTTCAGGAAGTCCTAAGCAAGATTCTGAAGTAGCTCATAATGGAACAAGGTAAGAAAGAAGTTCTTACTATATGAAGCATTGAGTTAGTATTGCAACTATGGTTGAAAGAAAGAATGTGTTGCATATCCTATGCCTCAGTCATAGGTTCTTCCATATAACCATGTTGTATACTCGACGTCATGTGACCCGTGGATCTGGTTGGTAGGACAAAGTCTTAACTGTAAGAACGTGTCTTTAAGTGATTCCTGAGTTGATCACTAAACCAGAATTAAGTTTGGACATAAATGGCAAGAAGCAATGTAAGTGGCGTAGATGCATTTCATGCACTAGGATCTACATATATATATAGAAGTATAAAGGGTACTCTAGTGCAAGTGGGAGACTAAAGGAGATATGCCCTAGAGGCAAATAATAAATAGGTTTTTATTGTCATATCTCAATTAGTTTATAATAGTTTCATATTGTGCTAGAACTGCGTACAAGCGAAACATTGGTATGAAACAACCAAGTCCCTAGTAGCCTCTATTGATACTAGTTCGTTGGTCACGAAGATGATCTGGGTTTCAAGATCATGGGCATTTATGCCGACTGACAACAGGATCATATCATTGGAGAATGATGTGATTGGACATTCCTCATAGGATTGCAACACGATCAAGTCATATAGTTCATTGTTGCAACAACTATACTTAGACTCCTTCTCCTTAGACCGTGAGCTCATATTACTCACTGTTTCCCGAGGCTGCTTTGACTACATCAACCGTCATCTGGTAATACGGTGGCCATAAAGGTGTATGTTGGGTATTCCAAAGGAACAGTTGATGACATTCGACTGCAAGACTAAGATTTGTTCACCCACATGACGGGTAAAGATACATACGGCCGGCTTGGTGAGATTACATCCATAAATGTTGCAACATGTGACTAGGTCACGGGGATGTAATATCACGGTAACAAGAAAACAGAACTTGTTGTGAGCGAGATTGAACAAGGTATGGGATACCAATGATCGGATCTCGGACAAGTTGTATCGAGAAACAAAAGGAAGAGGATGCTACATTTAGCGGTTCAAACGACGTTGTCATCAGGAATGCATAGGGGTCACATGAATATCCCTGGTCCCTCTGTTGATCATTGATACAGATCATGTCTAGAGCATTCCTGAGCCGTGAGAGGATACACTTAAGGGTACGATGAGAGCGATCATTCGTAAGACGGAATCACAGTAGATAAAGAGAAAGCCGGAAATTGTTCCGCAGAGAGATCCGAAGTTGTTCAGAGAAAGGAAGAATTTAATTCGATCAACTTCGGGCCTTTGTTCCTCGAAACAACCATAAGGATCCACCGTGTGTGTCAAGGTGCTGAAGAACTTAAGCGTCAGCAAATGGATGGATGGGGAAGTGGTGAATAATGGTGTGGACCTCCTTTGGTGGTATTGTGATGCAATCTGAGAACGGCGGCTCTCTGGTCGGCAGCTGGAGCCTCAAAATATATAGGCGTCTTCATGAAAGTTGTAGGGTTTGACGATACGAATCCATCACCACCTGGTATGGGCCGGCGGTACGGGTCGTTAAGCATGATGATGCCCTGGAATGCTTCTCCAATTACTTGGTCGTGTGTACTTCCTCAAAATCCTTCATTATGACTCCTTATTTCGCTTTAAAAGCCGTGATTTCCTGCATAACATAAATCGAAGAAGGGATTTTCATATCTTTGCAAATTATTAGTCATTTGTGGCAAGAGTTGAGAGTTTCTTTGGCAATTGCTTGACCAAAAACAACGTTTAAACACAGTGGAAGATGGGGAAAATCAGAGCCATCAACTTCCCCAAAGCTCAAACATTGATCATCCACGAGCAAGAAGAACCAAAAGAACTATAAGGAATTCAGTGTTTAAACTTGAAACAACGAGAATAAGAGTTCACTTACAGTCGGTAGTCGTATGTGCTCAACACTTCGTTCATTTGCGAAGCTTATCAAAGTTAGAGAGATGACAAGAATACTATACAAGCTTCGGCAAGTGAAGATAATCAAAGTAAAGTTTAATATAAGTATAAACAACTAGAAGTGTACCAATTAATCCAATTCCTCTAATTAACTCTCAGCTTGCCAAGGAACATTAGGATATTTAAATAGCATAATTGAGTAAGAGAGTTTCATGTCCCAAGTAGTATAACAATGAAGTGTCTTAGTTACACCCACATCAATAAATCAAGTCAATCTAAAACACTTCTAATCCAATCATTGTCTTTAAAGAAAAATTCATAAAGTAGTAATGAGACCATGCCAAGGACTTGTTATGTGGATCCTCATAGATATCTTTTTTTCCTTTTTCATTTTTCCAGGATCGTTGTTTGTTTCTTTTTGCTAGTGTTTGCAGAACCTTTGAGTGTACCAATACTTTTACCCATACATTGACATGGATGCCACTCATGTCATCAACTCATAGCAGAAATTCTGGGTAATACCATATAGAGGGATTCTAAGGATAATCGAGAGAGGGAAAGGGGAAACACCACTTACCTGAGGTCCTTGCTAAAGAATAGAAGAGGAAGCAGTGGCGGGTGACGGGGATGAACACGGCAGCATGGAGAGCACCTGGAGGGCACTGCAACCCGTGCCAGGCCGCGGTCGTGGAGGCTATAGAGGAAGGAGGCAACACCATCTCGTCACTGAAGGACCAGGGTAATGCCAAGGTAGCGTCGGAGCGCCGAACCACTGACGGGGTCCAAACCCTAGGCACCAGGGAGGAGGTGGCGTGGCCAGAGAAGGGACTAAGCGTTGAATTGGGCTGGGCCAATCAACGGAGCATCATCAACTTCACCATCCTACATCGTGGAGGCGGCCGGAGAGGTCGAGGATGGCAGGAATTGAGCGGCGATGGCGGGGTGGCACACGGTCACCAAAGAGACAGGAGAGGATGAGGTCGAGCCAGCGAGCGAGTGAGAGGGGAGAACACTAGGCTAGTGGACCGGTCTAGTGGAGAGGCAAGTGGGTTTAACCCAACCCACTAGGCCAGGTTGGGCTGGACCAGCCCAATGGGCTAGGCCCAAATTTAAAGAAATGGAACCTAATATATTTATGAAAATACCAAACCCCCAGGACTTAATAAGCTCTAGAAAAATAAAAAAACCTTAAAAATACAAATAATATATCCAAATGTTCATAAAATAAACTATCTAATAAAAACAATAAGTTGAATTTTTGGATGATAAAACTTAAATTAATTATTTTTTATGGCATAAATCCTTTATGGAATTTCCTAAAAATAAATGTAATACTTAAAAAATAATTAAAATTCACTTCTGTGACAATAAATATATATTATGTATAATAAAAATACTAGTTTGTATTTTTAGCCAATAAAGTTGATATATATATTTTCAAACACTTATTATTTTATGGGATTTTTAATAAAATAAGGATAAGAACTAAAATTAAATAAAAACTACTTTTAAACTCTTGAGTTAATATATGATATTACAAAATATTAAACATAATATTTCAAAAATAATTAAGAATTATAAAGTATTAAATTCTCTTTAACCTTTAATAAGGTGGGTAAAACACACAAAGAAGGTTTATCAAAAATAGTGCATGACATTACTATGCAAATTCATTATTGCTTAAATATTATTCTTACCGGGTAATAATGGTGTTTTGTAGAAACAGAAGCTCAAGGTTGAGTGCAAGCATCCGATTTCACTACCTTGCAGTCAAAAGGTGAGTTCATCACTTGCTCATGTCCTTTGTTGTGCTTTGTAAAAGTATTTGCAAATTGTGTGTTATCACCTATGTTCTAAAAAGAGACAGAAAAGAAGTATTTTCCCAAGAAAATGAAATGCTATGATCATCCTAAGTGATGATAAATATTAAGAGTTGTAGTGGAATCTAGGATTCCAGTTGTAGTACACATAGGACTTAATAACCCATGACATCAGTGATTCTAGCATCGTATAATACGCGTTAACCATGAGATCTGGAATGGGACAGAGAAGTCAGCTAGATCTTCTTCCTTTCGCATGTTGCCAGATGCGTAGGTCGTGGCTATTATCCTTGTAGCATGAGTTGGTAATTCGTAGAGGATATGCAACATATGGGTGGGATCCTTCAACGTTCCATGGTAGTTCTAGCATCTATAATGGTATGTACTTCCCATTGTCATAATTCAATATGTGGGCATCGCGTACACCAAAGGGGCATGCGAGGTCGTAGAGAATAACAATGATAGGCTTGGATCAATTTCTGAGCCCCACATCAAGGAATTGTGGACGGGAAAGTACGTCCGGTTGTGCAACAAGGATTTGATCTCTTATGGGTAAAGCAATGCACCTCTGTAGAGTGTGAGAATTGTGACATGTTACTTCCTATTCTGGGAAGGAGCTATGAACACGGCAGGAAAGGAACTCCATGCAGTTTTGGTCAACCTGTGAAGGCTGATGGGCATAGTTTTATATATTAAAATCAACCTTTGAAGAAATGTTTACGAAAACTGCATAGTGCCAAAGACTTATAGTCTGAGGTGGTAGATAGAGCATCAAACTTGCCACCTTGCATATAATGAACTTGCTAGCAAAGTATCGAACAATCTGATCATCGTATATATTGAAGGCAATCTTTCTACTGGAGCAATCTTGGTTGGCTCCATCTGTACTAAGAAAAGGTCTTCCAAGGATGATAGGCAGTTTGTCATCCTCGGGAACATCAAGAATAATAACATCAATGGGTATAACATGTTGATCTATTCTAAGTAAAACGTCTTCGATCATTCCGACAGGTTGTTTAGTTGTCTTATCCACCATTTGTAATGTTATTGAAGTAGGAGAACATTCTCCAGGATTCAATTTCTTAAATAAGGAATAAGGCATAACACTAACACCTGCTCCTAAATCACAAAGAGCATTGAATAAATTAGTTTTCCCTATTACACAGGAGATGGTTGGTATCCCTAGGTCCCCAAGCTTAGCAAGAAGCTTATCGCCAAAGCTTGTCATAACTGCTACAGTCTTAGTTACCTTCTTTTTTCTATTAAGGATGTCTCGCATAAACTTTTTATAAGTAGGAACTTGAAAAGCATCAGTTAAAGGAAGTTATAGGACATCTTCAATCATCTCTTTTGTAGTGTCATTAAGCCCATTATAAAAATATTGGATAACTAAACTCTCGTGAAAACCATAATTTGGAACTTTCATAATCATTTCATAAAATCTATTCCATCCTTGATAAATGGTTTCTCCAATTGTTTGAAGAAAATTTGTTATATTTCGTTTGTAGCTAGTTTCGAAATAAAGATATCGATCCCATAGGGAGCAGTAGGCAAAAGACTAAAATGCTTTTAACTAAAACTAAACGAAGTACTTAAGGAATAAATTTAAGATGCAATAATAGTAGTGTTGTTTTTGGGTTTTTGGTTGAACAGGGCAATTTTAGAGCAAAGTAAAACTTAATGCAGAAAGTAAGAATTTGTGTGTAAAAGAACTTTGCAACTGCAATAGGGAAAAGGCGTTCTTAGGGAGTGGTGGATACACCACTAGCAATTTAGACTAAGCGATCAAGATTATTATAACGAATATTCTCATGATATGTATGTATATGGGAGGAGCTCCATATATGGACAAAGAGGCAGCAACCGCTGCTCACAACATCCTTCATAACCACAGCTGACAAATAAACGGCATCAATCGTATTATCCTACTATTAAGAGATTTCTCCCATGGCATGGACATGGCTTAATGAGTTCTCCTTGATTCTCCAAGTTAGTACATAAAGAATGACAATAGCTTTATAGTCACAGTAAGTGTTATCATCCCTCCGTCTACCAACAAGTAATCCCCTTCATCGAGTCCCCATAGGAGGCAAATATTAAGGAGGTGCACAACTCCCAACATCAAGATGAAGACAATTAACACATACACATAATGATGTATAACATAATAATCTCTATCTCATCTCAATCATATGCTAGGGTTTCTCCATCTCCCCAAGAACTAGAGATCTACTCAGACATGGAGGCAATCAACATCATGGCAATGGTGATGGAAACAATCATAGATGAATGGTACTTGTATAAATCCACAACGAGTACGGAAATTACAACAATATCTATATGGATGAGATAGGATGGATGGAGATGGTGATGGTGCAGCGGTTGATGAAGATGGAGATCGATGCCTTGGCCTCCTAGATCTGTGTAGGGCGAAGATGGATCCCTTGGGCAAGTTCCCCCTCCAGATGCCTTCCGGAGGTGAGTTTTCGCGATTTATGGTTGTTCTGTATGTCGTCTCTCTGATCTAGTTGCACGGGGTGGAACTATTTGAGGAGGCGGTGGAGGCACCAACTATATGGCAGGAACTAGACAGTCGGTAAATTTATTCCCGCCATATAGTTGGTCGTTAAACCGGCTGTCTTCCTTGATCGCTTCAGGTTTTATTCTGGTATTATTAATATTTCCCAAATAAGCGATTTATGTTGTTTTTGACTCCTTTTCTCCTCAGTACAACTGCTTCAAGAATTGTGTTCATTGTATCCATCATCTGTCCTGATCCTAGTGAAAACAGAAATAAAATGTGCGCGAGAGCGCCGTAAAATACCAAGATCCTACATCTACAATGCAAAATAACAATATAAAACATGATGCAAATATGCACTGATCATCACCCACTTCGATAATCGTGGCTATCAAATACCTCTTCTTTTCCTTGCCTATCAAGAACTCTAATTGCACATTTTAGGTAGGGAGGTGATGCCAACAATCAAAAGTATCGAAAAATTTTCAGCTCATATTTTGATGATAAGTTTTTTCCTTTTCCTTCTCAAGGATCAATCAATATTTCCTTTTGTAAACTCCTACCTGACCTATTGGGAATACAAATAATTTTGCCCATATAGCGACACCTATGCCAGTCATGCCATCAACTCATAGCCGAAATCCGGGGTTATACCTAAAGGGAATATGCCCGAGAGGCAATAATAAAGTGGTTATTATCTTATTCCTTGTTTATGATAAATGTTTATCTTGCATGCCATAATTGTATTAATTTGGAAATGTTAATACATGTGTGTTTAATAAACAAAAGGAAAGTTCCTAGTTATGCCTCTCTTATAAACTAGCTCGTTTATTAACAAGATGATCAAGGTTTCCTGATCATGGACATTGGCTGTTGTTAATAACGAGGTCACAACATTAGTGGAATGATGTGATGAACATTCATCTGAAGTATAGCATTATGATCAAAGTCATTGTGTTTATATTGCTATAACATCATTTGAAGTAATCCTAGTCCTTAGACCATGAGATCATGTCAATCACTAACACTAGAAGAGTATCTTGATAACATCAAATGTCACACCGTGAAAGGGTGATTATAAATGTGGGTTCAGTGCTATCAAAGTGTTATGTAGAGGCTCATGGTCAAGAGTGGGATTTGTCCATCCTGATGGCGGATAGATATACTCTGGGCCCTCTTGGTGATATCACATTGGTTAGCTTGCAAGCAAGTGATGAGATCACTAGAATGTTATATCACGGGAACGAGAAAAGAGTACATGTCGGTAACGAGATCAAACTAGGTATGGAGATACCGATGATCGAATATCGTACATGTAATATATTGCGAGACAAAGGGATTTATTTACTAGCGTTAAAGGTTCTCACGATCACAGAAGTCATCGTTGAATGTGTAGGATTCAGTATGGATCTCCAGGTCCCGCTTCTGACTATTGATCTAAGAGGGTTCTCGATCATATCTGCATTATTCGCGAACCGTAGGGTGACACACTTAAGGTATACTGACACCATTTGGAGCAAATATGTTTCAGATAAAGATTTGAGAAAGCGCTGGAATTATTTCAATAGACAAAACTGCTTTGTGAAATTGCTGAAATTGGTTCTGCATGTAATATTGAAATGTTGCAGGGGGTTTTATGTGAATATTTGTTAATTAAAGTAATTAACAAAATTATGAATAAAAATAATAAAAGGGTTTTATTAAATGAGAGAGCATTAAATTTGGAGAAATTTAATGCATTTAAAGTGGAGACTTTAAAAGAGAATGTGAATGGGCATTTTAATGTGGAGGGGGTTACCACCACATGAATGGGGGAGGTGAAGGGACACCCTCCATGGGTGCCGGCGATGGGAGGGGTACCCTCACCTCCTCCTATAAAAGGCCCCCCTCTTACACCTTCACACTCACACCTCCTCGTGAAGGATTTCTCTCCCCCTCTAGTATTTTGCCCCCATGGTCTCGGATTAGCGAGATACATGTTCTCGGTGGCTTTATCTGGAAAGGAGTTGCTGCTTCTGCTGCTTTGTTGGAGTGAGGTACGGAGGTTTTCAGGGTACCGGATGTGTGTGCGATCACGGATGCACCGCTGCTTTGCGGTGCTGGACTTAGTGGTGCTAGACTTGCTGGAGCTAGATCTGATGGACGTGCTAGAGCTAGACCTACTGGACCGGCTGGACTTCATTACGATCTTGAGATCGGCAAGTGTACGACTACATCATCCACGAGTTCCATCTCGTTAACAAAGCTTTGTTGTCTTTGATGGTATGTTCTCTATGGATGTATATCCACCCGTTGCTTGTATCTAATAGATAGATCTTGGCGTATAATAGTTCCCATCGTAGGAAATTTTTTGTTTTCTATGTTGCGAACCCTTCAGTGGTATCAGAGCCTGATCTATGCGTAGGTGCTTTGCACGGGTAGAACACATAAGAGTATGTGGGCGATGATGATCATGGTATTGCTTCTTTCATGTATTTTGAATATTGGTGGCATAGTAGGATGAAGCGGCCCGGACCAACTTTACATGTCATCGCACATGAGACCGGTTCCACGACTGACATGCAACTAGTTTTGGATAAGTGGTTGGCAGGTGTCTGTCTCTCCTACTATAGTCAATATCCTATTTACAACGAGTTGCTAATAACTTTGTTATCATCGTTGTGGTTCCATGTTCGTAGGTAAGACCGGTTCTATCTTCAAAAGCCCTAAGCCATGTAAAAACTTGCAATTGATAAATTAGAGGCGTCTAGTTTAGATCGTTGCTGGGCTTGTGTCATGATATGGTAATGTTGTAAGTTGTTGTATAGTTGATGCTCTTACAACAGACCTAACGTGTAAGTTCCATAGACCTTGGCCTTACACACAAAGGAATGATAAAGATCATACCACGATGCAGATGATAGTGATCAAATGCAAGAACCATATCATTTCACTTTACACATATGATGTTTGCATCTTATATTGCTTGTTTGGCGTTTTAGTAGCATTATAAGATGATCCCCCGTTTAAATATCAAGATAAAATGTGTTCTTCCTTAAGTATGCACCGTTCTATGGATCGTGTTTCGAGACATCACGTGATTATCGGGTGTACTCGACTCTACGCTTTCATACAATGGGTGTAAGACAGTTTTACACACGCGAGTACTAAGGTTCTTACTTGGCGAGCCTAGCATGTATAGACATGGCCTCGGAACACGGACCGAAAGGTTAAGCATGAGCCATATAGCTGATATGATGCCCATATTGATGCTCGCCTTTGAAGCTACACCGACTCACGTGATGATCGGACTTGGCGTAGTGGATTTGGTTCATGTAATCACCAAAAAGGCACGAGGGGTGCCGTTTTTGAGTGGGAGTTCATTTCTAATTTGGATTAGTCGAACCAAATTTGTCATAAACTAAATCAAAGTGAATTTGCATAACTTGTTGTAGTCATTGGCATCTGTTTACTACCGTATGCTTAGTTTTAATTGAGATAATAGAACTATAGAATTCTGGATATTTACTTTACGAACTGGTATCGTATTGTTTTGAATGTCAGTTTAAAGTTTAGAAGTCCTATTGCAAACTTTCAGCAAACTCTATTTACTCCACGAAGTTTAATAAGTAGTATTAAATCAAGAGTAAGAATTCCAATGTTAGTATCTAAAGTATCATGTTTGCCTCCATGATTCTTGATATTCAAAAGTTGTTTTAATATCGAGGTCATCTAGGAGCTGAAATGATTGTTTCGGAAACCATCATGTGTGGAAGATATTGTGATATCTGAAACAATATTTTTGGTTGCATTATGATAGAGTATAATTTAGCAAAATACATATTCTCATATTGTATGAGAATTTGTGAAGGTTGGAGACGCTATGCGTCCTAATCTACCAAAAAGGTTTTGGGAACTGATATTATACTCACGATTCTTCCTTATAGGATATAGTAGCTTGATCATGAAAGTTGTCATGATAAGGATGAATAGCACTTGTAAAATGTTTACTACACTAATAGATTACTAAAGAATGGATTTTTTGAAAGAACACCAAACATTTGATGATGGTGATCCACTTCAAAGTGCAAGTCCAAAGGTATTAGTATTTGACTATATACACTTTGTACTATGTGTCATCTGAATGACACCACTATTGATGTTGATAGATCCTTTTAAAACAAAAGGAATTGCTGAAAGGGAATCCATAAAATATTTGGCAGAAAAGAAAAGGTTGGAAATGTCCAACTTAGGTATATAGAAGATATACATGTTATGGATGTATTCCTTGCTTGTTAAACAATGTGGTTCTTAGGTATTGGATACCGAATTGGTTGGTGTGAAGTGTCATACAGAACAACACAATTCATGAACTGCAATGGCCTAAGTAACTAGCAAGAGAATAAGTGATGATGTTCACCGAAAACAAATAAAGTGTTATTATGTTTCTCGTTAAGATCAAAGCTTGTCTTCAAGATTTGTTTAAATAATTGTTATTTTGTTCCGGTATTATGAGAACAATGGTTGTTCAAATAATTACCGTATTCCATAAAGGATGGTTGAACTTTTACAAGTCTAGTGGGAGAAATCACATCCATAAACACTATTGCTAAAATGTTGCAAGACAAATGATTGAAAGATCACTTATGAAGTGACATCGTTGTTTAAATTATATTGGAAAGAAAACATGAAGAAACTACATGTTGATGGATTTTTTGGAGTCTTTTGATTTTGATCAATTGACGCTTGTGAAACTTTCCTCGAGATAATTGAAACCCTGTTCATAGGCCAAAGAGGAACGGATGACTAGCTTATTGGAAATTGTGCATGCTGATGTGCATAGTCCATTATGTGTAGCCATATGCGATGGATATTTTTGCTTCATATGCTTTCTCCGAAAATTTGAGTGAATATATCTGTATATTTACTTAATAAGGAAGAAGTATGAAACATTTGAAAATTGTTCAAAGACTTTCAAGATGAAGTGGAAAATCATTGTAACAAGAAAATAAAGAGTTTATGATTCGATCATAAAATAAGATATTTGAGTTACAGGTTTAGCAAAACAGCTAAGATTTGAGGAATTGTTCCATGATTTATGTTTCCCGATAAACCATAGGAGTATGGCATATTCGAGAGATGAAATCAAACCATGTTTGACATGGTAAGATCAAAGGTATCATTTATAAAACCGCCACTATGTTTTAAGGATTAAAGCTTTAGAGACTACCGCTTTTACACTGAAAAGAGCACCATCGTGATCCATTGAAATGACACCATATGAGTTATGGTTTGGGATAAAACCCGAATTGTCTTTTCTTAAAATTTTGGTATGCTATGCATAAGTAAAATGTTTACAACCAAAGTCGGGTAAGCACATCTTTGTAGGTTATCCCAAAGAATTTGTTGGAAATTCCTCAATAACACCAAGGACAAAAGAGTTTGTCGCTTGGAACGTCAAGTTTCTTGAGAAGGAATTTTTCGCGAAAAGTTAAGTGGGAGGACAGTAGAACTTTGATAAGGTTGTTGAACCTTAGCTATATGTGCTAAGTAGCGCAGCGCCGGAAAGTGTCCCGGTGGCGGCTAAAATGCTCATGGCTCCCGTGATTACAAAGGTTGTGATCTTAGAGATTAGAGTTCCTATTGAACCGTGTGGGTCTGTAAGAATCAAATAGTAAGATTTGAAACAGAAGTCGTTATTGTTTTGACAATGATGAACCGACTGGATGCAAATAAGCGATGATGGGCGCTGACTCCATAAAATGACTAAAAGTCATAGAATCCGTGATAGTATCCATACACGAGAAATCAAGTTTCTGAACTTGGAAGACCCTCCGGAAAGGCGTGAAGCCTATCGGTCATGTTTGGATCTATAAAGAAATAGACATGGTTGTTTAACATCTATGAAATAGTCGACATGTCGGAAAGAAGTTTACGACAATGTTCAAGGAATTGACTATGACAAGATTTGATCTTTCATAGCGATATTTAGTCTTGACGGATTAATGTAGCAACCTCTACATATAATTTGATGTATGGTAGTTGAACAAACAAAACAATGTTCTTCTAATAGAATGGTTACCTAGGACGTGTATAAGACACGGTCCGAAGGGTTTTGTTAATTCAAAGGGTGCTAGAAGGGCATGAAAACTTCAATAGTTGAAGTAAGCATAGCGGAGTTGGAATCTTGACCATGATGAAACTGTTAAAAGAGTTTAAATTCATCGGAGATGATGAAGATGCTTGCATTTGCAAGAAATTAAGTGGGAGCACTGAGACATATTTCTAATACATTATGTAGAGGACATATTGTTGATTTGAAATGATGTATCTTGTATTGACACAAGTTAAGAATTTCATTAAAATAAGATTTCGATGAAAGACTTGGGCAAAACCAGAATATTTGGCATCAATATCTATATGGATAGATTGAGGCGCTAATATGGTTGTGCCAGACATACATATATGAGATATTGAAAGGGTTCAATATGGAAACAACAAGAAAGGTTCTTGCTGCATGGAAAGGATTGTATCAAGATTCAAGTGTTTCAACACTTGGTGAGTAAAATCACATGAAGATTTTGATCGATTATACCGTGATATGTATATATCCAAAATGTCCTATGCTCTAAATGTTATGAGCACATACCAGAATGATTCATAAGATTATCATTGGACAATAGTAAAGATATTCTTATGAGCTTTGGAAGAACTAAGAATATATCATGTATAAGTGACAAATAGTTAAAGGTAGTTCATTGTAAAGTGTTACATTGATACTAGTTTTGTCCCAAGATACAAATTAAATTTATCTCAATTTAGACTATGGGTGGCACAATGTAATGGAAAGGATGTTCCATGATGGATTTGGATGAGTTCCAAAGTTGAGACATTGTGACGGATACTACAACAAAAGGCTAAGTATATGACTACTATAGTAGCAGCAAAGGAGGGCATTTGTGTTAAGTAGTTTGTTATCAAACTAGGTGTGGTTCAAAGTGGGCTAATACTATGAAGATATATTGTATGACAATAATATCAACATATTTTAACCCGAACGAACTAAAGGTCTCACCAAAGGACCAAATTTATACAATGCCATCTCATTAGAGAACGAGTGATGCGTAGAGACGCAAAGACATGCAAATACACATGGACCTGAAACTATCGGATCCAAAGATTATGTTAACCACTAGCAATCGCGTATATGCAACACCAGAAAGCCATAGGTGTTCAATACGCAAAAAATTTCAAACTAGATTATTGACTCTAGTGCAAGTGGGAGACTGAAGGGAATATGCCCGAGAGGCAATAATAAAGTGGTTATTATCTTATTCCTTGTTTATGATAAATGTTTATTTTGCATGTCATAATTGTATTAATTTGGAAACGTTAATACATGTGTGTTTAATAAACAAAAGGAAAGTTCCTAGTTATGCCTCTCTTATAAACTAGCTCGTTGATTAACAAGATGATCAAGGCTTCCTGATCATGGACATTGGATGTTGTTAATAACGAGGTCACAACATTAGTGGAATGATGTGATGAACATTTATCCGAAGTATAGCATTACGATCAAAGTCATTGTGTTTATATTGCTATAACATCATATGAAGTAATCCTAGTCCTTATACCATGAGATCATGTCAATCACTAACACTAGAAGAGTATCTTGATAACATCAAACGTCACACCGTGAAAGGGTGATTATAAAGGTGGGTTCAGTGCTATGAAAGTGTTATGTAGAGGCTCATGGATCTAGAGTGGGATTTGTCCATCCCGATGGCGGATAGATATACTCTGGGCCCTCTCGGTGATATCACATTGGTTAGCTTGCAAGCAAGTGATGAGATCACTAGAATGTTATATCACGGGAACGAGAAAAGAGTACATGTCGGTAACGAGATCAAACTGGGTATGGAGATACTGATGATCGAATCTCGGACATGTAATATATCACGAGACAAGGGAATTTAGTTACTAGCGTTAAAGGTTCTCTCGATCACAAAAGTCATTGTTTAATGTGTAGGAGTCAGTATGGATCTCCAGGTCCCGCTTCTGACTATTGATCTGAGAGGGGTCTCGATCATGTCTGCATTATTTACGAACCATAGGGTGACACACTTAAGGGATACCGACACCATTTGGAGCAAATATGTTTCAGATAAAGATTTAAGAAAGCGCTGGAATTATTTCAATAGACACTAAAACTGTTTCGGGTGAAATTGCTGAAATTGGTTCTGCATGTAATATTGAAATGTTGCAGGGGGTTTTGTGTGAATGTTTTTTAATTAAATTAATTAACAAAAATATGAATAAAATTAATAAAAGGGTTTTATTAAATGAGAGAGCATTAAATTTGGAGAAATTTAATGCATTTAAAGTGGAGACTTTAAAAGAGAATGTGAAGGGGCATTTTAATGTGGAGGGGGTTACCACCACATGAATGGGGGAGGTGAAGGGACACCCTCCATGGGCGCCGGTCATGGAAGGGGTACCCTCCCCTCCTCCTATAAAAGGCCCCCCTCTCAAACCTTCACACTCACACCTCCTCGTGAAGGATCTCTCTCCCCCTCTAGTATTTTCCCCCATGGTATCGGATTAGCTAGATACATGTTCCCGGTGGCTTTATCTAGAAAGGAGTTGTTGCTTCCGCTGCTTTCCTGGAGCGAGGGATGGAGGTTGTCGTGGTACCGGACGTGTGTGCGATCACGGATGCACAGCTGCTTTGCAGTGCTGGACTTGGTGGTGCTGGACTTGCTAGAGATGGATCTGATGGACGTGCTAGAGCTGGACCTGGTGGACCGGCTGGACTTCATCACGATCTTGAGATCGGCAAGTGTATGACTACATCATCCACGAGTTCCATCTCGTTAACAAAGCTTTGTTGTCTTCGAGGGTATATTCTCTATGGATGTATATCCACCCGTTGTTTGTATCTAATAGATAGATCTTGGCGTATAATAGTTTCCATCATAGGAATTTTTTGTTTTCTATGCTGCGAACCCTTCAATACCATAGATTGTTCAAAAGCTAGCGGAGTTATTGGCATCCAAAAGGTGTGTGTTTTAAACAAAGTACTTTTCTTTTGATTTTTCTTTCTTTCCTCTCTCTTTTTTAGCAGGTCAATACAAGTTTTGGCATGTCCCTCTCCCACTCTAAAAAGTTCGTTCTATCAAGCAATTCTTTTTCAGAAGGTATCATCAAGTCAACAATCAGTATGTGGGGTTGAGCACTACTAATATTAAGCCCTTAAGACAAAAACATGGCACCAAAGTTGTCGATGGACACTTTCTCTTGTTCTAAAAAGTTTGGAATTGAATCCAAAGAGTGGGTTTCCAAACTAATATTAATTGTCAAAAGTCTTAACCAAAGAGGTGACAAAAACCTTTGAGCTCAAGTTCTACAACATAACGAACTAAGCATGGAGTCGTACTCAAGCGCAATCGAACGGAAATAAAAATTTAAATGAATAAGCCTACAGGAAGAAGGAAAATAGGAATGTGGTACCTCCTCTTGCTTTTTCATCTTCTACTTGACCTAACTCTTTGCGTTCATCTTCATAGCACGATCACTACAAGTGAGCAACCTGCAGAAAGAATCAACAAGAGCCGAGAGAAAATTGCACAAATAAAACCGGAGACTAGTCTAATATTTTTGGGTTTTCTCTTATCAAATGCAAAATTGAAAGTAAACACGCATTAAAACAAAAATAAATAAAAAGAAGAAAGAAAAACATGAATACAACATGGTGGGAGGAGTTTAACCTCCCCAAGCTTAGGCTTTTGCCTAACTGGAATTAGTTGTCGCTACCGTCAGGTGGCGGCTGCTGATATGGGAAGTTCGGGTAGTGGTTTGGAAATTCAGTCATGAAAGATGTGAAATCTTGAGTGAGGTTTACTATGTTGGCATTCGCATCATACAACGTATTTTCTATGTTGTCGATGTGATGCACCACCTGGTCAAAATCACTCCTCGGGACATAGTTGAATCCCAGATGTGGTGGAGGCATACCTTGTTGTTGGTGTTGGTGGAAAGGCTACTGGTGATGGTGCTGTTGGTCGTAGTCGTCCCATCCTGCACCATTCCATCCTTCTTCTCCTTGATCTTGTTGTTGTTGGCTAGCTGCTGTGTTTTCCCAGTTGGGATGGCCACCTGGTGGCGCAGTCCTTCCTGAGGGGATCAGAGCCTGCTGGAACTCCTCCTCAGTGAGGACCCAACACTGTTTACCTGGAAAACCAAAAGCTTGGACAAAAGTAAGCAAGATTTGGTGGAGATCACCGTTAGGTACAAAATAAAACTGGTAAGCATGGAGGGCATGTTCTGGCCTATAGACACCCATGAACTTGGTGCTAGCCATATGAATGTCATCCAGGTCCTTATTGCCAGACACCGCTCTTTCCTGTGGTAGGACAAATTCGTTTGTGTAGGAAATCTATGTGATCAATCCACCACAACGAATGTCCCCCGCGGAAGCTGACCTTTGGCGGTGAAAGTGCTAGATGAGCAAGGCCCCCAAGTTTACCTTGTGCTCCATCTTTGGATGCAAGGCCATATGACTCACTCATTTCGGGGCCTGCCATTGCCTCAACATCACCTTTCCCAAATAAATAATTAACAAGGAAGGTATGAAAATAACGTATAGTAGGTGTCAACACTCGGATTTTTAATCCTAGATGCCTGTTATGCCATACATCGCAATCCCAGGATTACCATTTTTGTGAGACATAACAGATTGGATATCACAGCACATCATCCATTACAAACCATAATAAGGTCTTACACGAATAAAGGATCTCATGATCCAGTCTTAATACAACAAGCAGCGGAATAAATAATAAGCGTAGCGGTGGGGTCCATCTTCATGTCCATAGGCAATGCTGACGATGGGAGATAGTCCTAGTTGTCGTAGCTGTCCTGCTATCCTTCATCTTGGTAATCCTCTTCATAGTCTGGCCACGGGAATAGCTAGGGACAAAGCCATGAGTACTCTTTAAGTACTCGCAAACTATCACTAACAGGTAAGGTATTATAGTAGGAAATGATAACTCTAAGTTTACTTACAAAGTTAAGTTTGAAACCTAAGCTGAGTTCAGAGACAAAGAAAGATAAAATAAAGTTCTAAAATCACATGAGTTGGGAAACTAGTTGTCATGTTCACAACTCTGTTGTGGTCAAGTCAAAATCATCATTCATTTCATAAGTCATTTTTGAAAACATCTGATGATGGAACAGTATGGCCACTCCAACTGTCCATAACCGCGGACGCGGCTATTCGAATAGTTTGACACTCTGCAGAGGTGGTACGCTTTCACCACAAAATTCGATACATCCGTTAGGGATAACCCTGAATCATCATACTTAGTATGCGGATAATCAATCATAATCTTTCAATTACACACCCTAGTATAGGCACCTCTCCTATGAGCTTGGCCTCCCAGCCATGGCCATCTACCATCCTAGGCACTGCATAGGTGGACAACATTGAGAGGTAGCCTCAGCTCAGACCTCTCTCGCAAGGGAACTCATACTAATGCATATAAACTTCCGGTTAAGCCTTACCCAATTCAGGTATTATGGTTATACGGTAAAATTTGGAATGGTATCGCATCCGAACCCAACCATCAGTTTTTATAAAGGGCTAAGGCTCATGCCTCAACATTTTCATCATCATAAACCATTTGTGTTTCTCAACACATGTCAAAACATCTCAATAGAAGGACTCATCATTCCAAGGTTTTCATAATCATTTTCACCAAGTATTCCCATCTAAAGTGATCAAGTTTTTGGTTTAGCTCTAAACACTCAGTTAAGAGTGTTCATTAAGGTGGGATGCTAATATCAATCTCATGCCATAGAATGACATCTACATCTAACCAGATAGGCCAAGTTTTATACTCTTTACGCTATCTATAAACAAAGTAAAGAACTTTAGTAAAGTAAAAGAAAGTAAAGCTTGTAAGTAAAACTTGGGTAGGTATAAGTCAAAATGTATAACCAAACATGCCTATTGCATCTTGCTTAGGTTAACTAGCTTGTAAGGATTAGCTTGCATTGTTAATGATGGCTTGCATAAGTATAATACTTGCAAGTGCTAGCTTGCTCAGTTTACTTGAAGTGCTAGGCTTGCCTTGAGTAGTGCAGTGGTTAAAATTCTCTTCTTCCTCCTCGGGGTAGAACTCCTCTTCCTCATAAGCTTGGTCGGTACTATCGTCTATAAATACATACGGGATACACAATCACCAAACAATACTTAACTAGTCTATTTAGCACACTAAGGCACACATTTGATGATCTATCATCATCACATTCATCATAAGATTTAATGAACTAGTTTCATTTATTTTATTTGAGAAAAGTAATTTCTACTCATTGAAAATAATTAAGATTTAATATTCTCCAATTAAAACATGGGATCATGTGGACACATGTCATCACCACATATTATAATACATGGGAATGTGATTTAAATGCTGGATCACATTTTATAAAGTTCAATATTAATATTTAATGATTTAAAGTGACTAGAAATGCCTATATAGTATAGATAATGTTGTTCCTATGGATAATGCTGCAGTTCTAAATGCTGCAGTCCAAGAGAATGCTGCAGTTAATGAGAACATTGTTGCATCAGTTAGCAACGTTGTCCCTTCCAGCACTGCTACTGTGGATGTTTTGATGGAACTTGATCCAGTTGAGGATGTCCCAATTAATGATGGGGAGGTTAACATGGAAAGGGCCTTGATTGTTTACTCACCACCTATACACCTGATCTATGAACAGATTCATAGGGCACTAGCCAAGCTGTCGGCTCCAGTAGCTCAAACCTCTACTTCACCAGAGGTTACTCTTTCCATGGCCAGTGCTAGGTTGCTTCAGATACATGATAAAAAACAATCTTGGGATGATGCCTTCGGTTCCTTTCCTGACAATTTTGTGCCAACATCTACACATGTTGGTAGGAACATCATTGATATGCTGGCTTTGAGTCATAAGTCTGACACTGTTGTTTCCCCTACTCAAAATAATCAGGACAATGTCATATTTGCTGCTCAGAGTGCTAAACCTATTAAATTAAGAAGATCAGTCAGAGGCAAAAGCAAGCAGTCACCATTACTGGAGAGTTCTATCCATCGCACCACTAGGGGCCAAGCTGAAAGGGATGGTCATAAGCTTCCTCCTATCTCTGAGCTTCTTGCCAGACCTCACAAGTGTGCTAAGAAGAATGCCAAGCTTCCTGTGGCCACGAAGAGGAGTCCCAAGATTTCTTCTATGATTCAGATTCAAGATGCCCCAGGATCAAGTTCTGCTACTGCTGGTTCTACAACTCCTGAAGTTCCTATTGAAGCCATGCAAGCAATTGGGCATCTTTTGGAGATTGATCAAGATCTTCTAACTGCTGACAAGCTTAAAGCTAGTCCTGGTGCAGAACAAGCTCCTCCATTAGTGTGATCAATGTTGTCTATTTGCTCAAGTCTGGGGAGTGGGTGTGCCTCTTTTCATGCCATCTTTAGTACAATGTTATTTTTCTTCATCAGCACATCCTTTTTGGGCTGTAATTGTGATGTTGGTTATACCAGTATCTTCCTATCTAAACTACATTGTTATGGATTATAAAACTTTATCAAGATCCTGGAAGGTGTTAGACTGGAATATTAGAGGTCTGAACTCTGAATTGAAACAATTGTCTGTGCGTGAAAAAATTGAAGAAAGCAAGTGTTCCTATGTCTGCAGGAAACAAAAAAAGAAAGCTTTGATTATAAATTTATTAGAACCTTTTGCCCAAAGAGTCTTGACAACTTTGTCTTTTCTCCTTCAGTGGGAGCTTCTGGTGGAATCCTTGTCGTGTGGAACTCTTCTGTTTTCAAAGGAACATTGGTTCAAATGAAAAGATTTGGTATTATTATAAACATTGAATTGGCCCATGCAAACCTGAATTGGACTCTATTGCTATTTATGGGCCTTGTAAGGGCCCACTGAGAGATGAGTTTGTTTAGTGGCTCTTTAACTTAGTCATCCCAGATGATGAGCTTTGGCTCTTTATGGGAGACTTTAATTTTACACGATCACAGGATAATAGAAACACAAGTGGTGGCGACATTAATGACATGTTCATTTTTAATGAGATTATGAGTCAGCTTGGATTGCTAGAGCTGCCACTAAAGGGTCGTTCCTTTACTTGGTCTAACATGCAAAAAGACCCTCTTCTAGTACAATTGGACTGGTTTTTCACTACCCCAAGCTGGACTTCTATCTTTCCAAACACTATGGTTCTCCCACTCTCAAAACCTACTTCTGATCATGTACCCTATGTGGTTTTGATTGATACCACAATCCCAAAGGTCAATATTTTCAGATTCGAGAATTTTTGGGTTGAGCAGCCGGGTTTCCTTGATTATGTGCATCAATCATGGCAGTCAAACACTAGTGGTACAAATGCTGCAAACAGTCTGTCAAAAAAGTTAAAGGCGTTGAGAGCAGCACTTAAAAATGGAAAACTAGTCTGTCAAAGTTGAAACAGCAAATTGCAAAGTGTAACCTGGTTATCATGTTTCTGGATACTCTTGAAGAAGAAAGACCACTTTTTCTTACTGAATGCAATTTCAGGAAAATCGTTAAGGCTCATTATGAGCATCTGATTCATGCTCAATTTCTATATTGGAAAAAGCGTTGTACTGCTAAATGGATGAAGCTTGGAGAGGAAAATACAAAATATTTTCAATCAATGGCCTCTATAAGTAACAGAAAGAATACAATGGTCAGTTTGGTTGCTGAAGATGGCAGGATGGTGTCTGATCATGATGGTATGGCAACAATTGCTCTGAACTGTTATAAGGCAAGAATGGGGACTGCTAGGGGTATTGACATGTGTCTAAATTTGCCTGCTTTGTTGGAAAAAGTGGATGGTTTAGATAATCTTACAAAGCCTTTTTCACATGAAGAGATGGATGTTGTTATTAAAAATATGCCTATTGATAAAGCTCCTGGACCTGATGGTTTTAATGGCTTGTTTCAAAAAAAAATGCTGGCATATTATTAAACATGATTTCTACAAGCTTGCTGATCAATTCTTTCATGGGACACTCTCTTTGGATAGTATTAAAAACTCTTTTATTACCCTAATCCCAAAGTGTCAAGGGCCTAAGAAAATTAATGATTATAGACCAATTTCTCTCACAAATTGTTGTCTTAAATTTCTCACCAAGCTTGCTGCTGACAGATTGCAAGGTGTAATTACAGAGTGTGTTCACAAAAATCAGTATGGTTTCATAAAGATCAGAACAATCCAGGATTGTGTTGCATGGGCTTTTGAATATATTTATCAGTGCAAAGCTTCCAAGGCATGCTATGTGATTTTGAAGCTTGGTTTCGAGAAGGCTTTTGACACAATTGAACATGATGCTATTCTCCAAATATTACAACACAAGGGATTCAACCAGAAGTGGGTTTCTTGGGTCAAAGCATTTCTCAACTCTGGATCATCCTCAATCTTGTTGAATGGTGTCCCTGGTAAACTATTTCTTTGCAAAAGGGGGGTCAGGCAGGGAGATCCACTATCCCCTTTGATGTATGTTCTGGGGGGATCTTCTGCAGGATGTTGTTAATAATCTTGTGGGTGAAAATCTGATTGACATACCAATACAGACAGGTGATCCTGATTTCCCAATACTACAATATGCAGATGATACCTTGTTAATCATTCCTACTGACAGAGACAAATTAAAAGCTTTGAAGGAGGCCTTAGACAAGTTAAGTAAATCAACTGGCCTCTATGTAAACTATCATAAATCTTGTATGTTGCCTATCAATGTTACTGATGAGGAAATCACTGAGCTGGCTGAGGAGTTTGGTTGTGTTGTTGGCTCCATGCCATTTACATATCTGGGTTTGCCTCTTGGCATAACAAAACCAAGAATTCAAGATCTTACTCCTTTGGTGGACAAATTGGAAAGAAGATTGGTTGTTACTTCAACTTTCTTGGCCTATGGAGGGAGGGTACAATTGATTAGATCTTGTCTTAGCTCCATGCCTCTGTTCTTTCTTTGCTCTCTGGATATCCCTATTGGAATTATTGAACAGATGAACAGAATCATCAGGCCTTGTCTCTGGAGTGATAGAAAGCCCGATTCAAAAGGTAAATCCCTTGTGACTTGGACAATGATTTGCAAACCCAAGAATAAAGGAGGGTTGGGAATCCTTGACTTCACAAGACAAAATGAGGCCCTTCTAATGAAACATCTTCATAAGTTTTATAATAAGGAAAATATCCCCTGCGTGCAACTCGTGTGGAACTATTACACTGATGGTCCTCCTCATAATTATAATCTATGTGGATCATTTTGGTGGAGAGATATTATGAAGCTTTCTGATAAATATAGAGATTTATGTGATGTCAAGGTTGGAAAAGGAGATTCTATTATGTTCTGGCATGATAAGTGGAATGGACAATGTCCTGGCAAAGAGTATCCATGGTTATTTTCTTATGCTCTTGACCCTTCCATTTCAGTCCAGAAGGTTTTAAATACGGATGATATCTCAACGCTATTTCATAGACCCATGTCGGTTCAAGCATACAGCAAAATGATAAGTCTTCAGGGTGTGATGACAACAATGCAGTTTGAGACTGAATGCAATGACTCCTCGAAAACAATTTGGAAGGATGGAATTTTTACTGCCAATTTATACTACAACTTCACATTTAGGAATATCTTGACTAGTAAAGTTCATTCTTGGATATGGCAAAGCAGAGTACTTCTGAGAATTAAGGTTTTTGCTTGGTTGTTGATGAGTGATAGACTCAATACCAGAGATATGATAAGAAGAAGACATTAGAACATCTCTAGTAACCACACATGTGAGCTATGTCCTATACAGGCAATTGAAAACTGGGAACATCTATTCTTTGAATGTAACTTTAGTAGAAGAGTTTGGGCCTACTTACAAGTGGAATGGGGTCAGGAGGATTCTATGGAGCTCATGTTTTTATCTGCCAAAAGGAAATTCACAAAACCCTTTTTCATGGAGGTTGTCATTCTTGGGTGCTGGCATATTTGGAAGGTGAGAAATGAGGCAATATTTGAAAATGTGAAGCCTTCTTTTGGGGCTTGGCGAAGGAAGTTTATTCATGAGGTCACTCTGCATGTGCATAGAGTGAAAGACAAGCATACAGCTGAATTTTCACAATGGATTGACTCTTTGTTGTAATTTTGTATTTTTGTAAATAGGGTTTTGTGTACATATCTATTTCTGAGAACACTCTTTTAATAAAATTACTGTGGGGGGTTCCCTCATAGTTGTTCATCAAAAAAAGTACAAAGTCACTGCATGCAAACCTCAATATTATTACATATTCAGATAGGTATGGTTAAATGTGATTTTTGAGAGTTGGAATCAACTCAAAAGCTATTATGGTTGATTTTAGAAAAATGTTTGAATATAAAAAATTCTATGTCTTGTTATTTTTACTAGGAGAGATCTCTAACTCTAATTGGTTTAAATCTAACGGGCTTGGATAGCGATTTCAATTACCTTACCAACAAAATTGGAATCATTCAATTTGGATTTGTAAAACTCCCTAAAATGCTTTTTGAACTAAAGGGCAGAAACTAGATTAAGTCTAAATAGATAAATCTAAATTTGAATTACAGGGCTAGCATGGGAACCCTAATGGGCCGGTCCAGTTTCACTCTGTGGCGTTAAGGACATCTGACAGGAGGGTCCCGCATGTCAGTGGCTCTTATAACGCAAAGAGGTATGGGGCATTGTGGACCGCACGATTAGAACTAGGATCAACGGCTCATGGTCATCGTCGACGACGGAAAGGTCGTCGGCGAGACGGAAACCTAGCAGCACGGTGGGGGTGCAGTGTGGGCATACCAGGGCTCCAGTGAGGGCAGCGATGGGGGCGTTTGAACGAGGATACGACGACAGACTCAGGCGAGGTCGCGACATCTCCGGGGGTGGAAGAAATCGACGTGAGCTTCTCCTCCTCTACTGTAGCTAACTCCGGCAAAGTTCTGGTGACTGGCTGCTCGAGCGGCTCCGGCTAGAGGTGGGGAATGATCAGTGGTGAGAGGGGAGCTGAGTGGTGTGAGGAATTGGTGCTGGGGAGGGCTCTTTATATAGGCTCGACGAGGGGACCGAGAGGGCGATGGTGAGCTCGTCGGTGACGACGATACAGGGTGTTATAGGCATGGGCGGCGTAAGCGAACGGTGTGCGGTTCCCTGGCGGTTAACTACGGCTTGATGGCGATGCTAGGGGCGGTGGCAAACGGTCAGGAGCGTCTGGCGCTCTGCGCAGCAGAGGCGGTGCTCGACGCGGTTCACGGCGGCTGTGGGTTGCACGGCAAGAGAAGGGCGTGTCTAGCAGGGTGCTAGGTTTATGGCGGAGCGGTGTACGCGAGCTGGGACCAAGGCGTGGCTTGTGCGGCTCTGTCGGGGGTGGCGCTCTGGCGTGCGCTGCGCATGGCGCAGAGGCTGTGGGCGCGAGCGATGGGAGGTGGTCCAGGGGCTGGCTATGGCCGTGGGGTGGACAGGGGAGTGCGGTACGGTTTGGCGGAGCTAGTGGCGTTGCTGGATTGGCGTGGCGCGGTCTGTGGGACGCTGCCCATGTTCGGCCGGCGGCGACCAAAAACGGGCGGCGCGCTACTGCTGCTCCAGGCAAAAGGGTAGGCTGGTGAGGGGCTGGTTAGAGCTAGGGGAGACAAGGGGACCAGAATTAGCCCAAAAACTCGACAATGCATTCATCATCAAATAGTAATAGTTAGGCAGAAAATTTGTGCATGCCACCTGTTCGACACAATGGCCGCATGAAGAAAATATTTGAATTTTGAAATGATTTTTGGTGGAGTTGTTGATATTAAGATTGAGCATCTCTGGTTGCTGGGGTTTGTCAAATTGAATTCATTTGAGTGGTTTTTGAAAAAGTGGGCTATAGATACATACACTTGATTCCATTTTCAAATGTCATTTAAAATTAGAGTTTGAATGTTTTTGGAAGATCACAAAGTGGGCCTTGGTAGATCATTACTTGTACTAGCAAGGGGTGCAAAGAGTTAGAATTATTTCTGTTTGAAATTGAGTTCTAGGAACACCCAGAGTGACCTAGTTGATTAAAATGGCAAAAGTGACCATTTCTATTTATTAATTCTATTTGATTTCTTTTTCTTTGGATTTTGCTTGGGAAAGATCTAGATGATGTGGAATTCACCTTAGAGTCACTTTACAACCATTAGAACAAACAAACATGGCAATTCAAATCAATTCCATATTAATGCAACACACATATGCATGCTTAAATCTTTTAATGATAAAAAGTTTTTGTTAACCCTAAATTGAGTGATTTGGATCTTGATTACCTTGATTAAAGATTTGGGATGTTACAGTAGGATTCTGGATAGTGGCGCTCCTCTTGCACAAGTAATCATTGTTCCTATGGTCAGAAATTTGCCTCCAAGATTGTATTGCCTCTATGTGCACATTGTCATTAATGTCGAGCTCTCCCTCATGGGAGAATCCAAAACTATTACAAAATTCATAGAAGGTCAGTTTATGGAGTTGCCCGTTGAGCACAAAACTTACAATGCAATTTCGCTCATGGGTCTTGATATCATCATGGAACGATGAAAGGAACTCATACGTGGCGAGCTTGTAGGTGTCGACGGAGAGGTAGGAGAAGTCGACCATGCCAGCTTGCACCATCCGTCAAGTCCTCCGAAGACTCAAGGCGAGAGGAACTGACGGTCTACCCCCTTGGTGGGCAAAACCTTTAGGTTGCTCAACCTCTCGTAGTCTCAGCTCATGTCAGCCCTCAAGCTGTCCACCTTCGAGCGTCTCTTCTTCGAGCTTGGTGGCTTGGTGGAGCTCGAGGCTCCCGGCGTACCCGAGCCCTTGCCCGAGCGGATAATCCTTCTAACGTTATGCATTGTGCTGCGATTTTTTTGAAGAAAACTATAGGCATCAAATTTCTATCACATAAACAAACGATTACAGGTAGAGATACAAATCCTAACGTAAGGAATCAATAATAATCTCAAAATATGATAAACTCGTCTAAATAGCCAATGTGATGAATTCAAGCTTGGATTTCAGAAAATAGAGTACGGATCGGACGAGAAACTTACCGATGTGATGATTTCCCAACTCAAAAACACGAAATCAATGAAGAATCAAAGGTTTTAGGAGGCTAGGGTTTGAGGTGGAGAGAGAAAGAACAGGGAAGAAAGAGGAAGAAGAAGGAGGAGGCTGGTTGGGAGCCAGTCGTTGTCGGCCTTTACTTGGCGACGCACGAGGTACGGGCGGGCAGTACGGGCACAACTCGCTCATACCGGTGGTCATCACCATTGGATCAATATTAGGGTTCAAGATCAAACCCGATCGACCTGAATGCGGCGCTGCATGCGGGAGTACCCCGTACCGCATTGGTGGATTATCGGTCTTCGAGAACTTGGTCGATTTCGTCGATGTTTAGTATGAGCGCGTGGTACGGGCATACCCCGACCGTACCACTGGTCGTCGCCGACAAACTTATTGGATAATACAAATAATAAAGTAGTAGTCATAAATAAAATTCAAACTTAATTTATTAAGAATGGGTTAACTCCCATTAAGTGTTTTATTCTAGAGTTTTGACTAATCAAATTTCATGTCGTCGGAGTTCATCTCAAGCTGCACTTTTTCTTTTACTTTTTGCTACTTGATCACGCTTAGGTGGTGGATCATATTTTCCATTGGGTTCCTATTTCTTAGGAAAGTCTCGAACAATCTGATCATCATATATATTGAGGACAATCTTACCACTAGAGCAATCTATGTTGGCTCCAGCTATACTAAGAAAAGGTCTTCCAAGGATGATAGACAGTGTGTCATCCTCAGGAACATCAAGAATAATAAAATCTGTGGGTATAACATGTTGATCTATTCTAAGTAAAACATCTTCGATCATTCCAACAGGTTGTTTAGTTATCTTATCCGCCATTTGTAATGTTATTGAAGTAGGAGAACATTCTCCAAGATTCAATTTCTAAATAAGGAATAAGGCATAACACTAAGTCCTGCTCCTAAATTACAAAGAGCATTGAATATATTAGTTTTCCCTATTGCACAAGAGATGGTTGGTATCCCTGGGTCCCCAAGCTTAGCAGGAAGCTTGGCATAACTGCTATAGTCTTAGTTACCTTCTTTTTTTATTAAAGATGTCTCGCATAAACTTTTTATAAGTAGGAACTTGAAAAGCATGAGTTAAAGGAAGTTCTAAACACAAGCTGCCCAGTGCCTCAACAAAAGAGTCATAAATATCTTTATCTGGTTCGTAATGAACTTGGTTAGGATAAGGAACTTTATTTTTGGTAGGTATTACCTTCTCTTTTACCTTTTGTCACCGGTTCAACATTCTTTTTATTTTTCATTGCAGCTGATTTTTGCTTATCAGCGTGATCTTCATGCGGGATGATAACTTGCTCTTCTTGTTCCTTTCTGAGACCAGTTTCTTCCCTCGAGTCGATCATCTCAGCATCCAAATCATATGCTTTATGCTTATCCCCTGCTTCCTCTTCTTCTTGAGTTTTGGAAGCTTTGTTTTCCCTTTGCTTCTAGGTCTTATAATCAATGTCGTCCTGGGGATCGACTAGATCCTCTTCTTCTCGACTCATTTCCTGAGTCTCTCTTGCTTTTTGAGCTTTCTCTTCTTGATACCAAGGTGTCCCTTGTGGTTCCTGAGTTTCTGTACCACGCCCAGTAACAATGTTAGTTGAAACAGTATTGAAATTTCCTTGGTTCAAAATCAAAGTTTGGGTTTCATTTATTTGCTCACACTAAGTTTTAACCATACTTAGATATCTATCTAGATGTTTTGTGGCTTGACCTAGGTCATCAAAGACTTCTGTTAGGTCCCTTATATTCTTTTCTTGTGTCATAAGACGTTTATAGTTTTTCTCACAGAATTGATTCTATTGATATTTAAACTTTTGCATCACAAGATTTATATCATCTTCTATTACATAAGTTTGAAGAATGCCAACTTTGTTTTCTTTTACAAGTTCCGAAGCTATACCTTTTTCTTCCATAGACTTTTTGACTTCGGATATAAGACCATGTGGTATGTGAATCATACCTTTTCGTGGTTCAATATCTTTAATTAAATTGTATTGTTCGTCATTAAAGGATCTTACCTCTAAAAGCTTTACACATTCCGACAGTGTCAAGTTGCATATTACTCCTCTTGCAAATAGATCAATCATCTCTTTTGTCTCATCATTAAGCCCATTATAAAAAATATTGGATAACTAAACTCTCGTGAAAACCATGATTTGGAACTTTCATAATCATTGCATAAAATCTATTACATGCTTGATAAAAGTTTTCTCCAATTGTTTGAAGAAAATTTGTTATACTTCGTTTGATCTGCGTGATTTTAGTAAATGAACAATATTAATGCATGAATTCTCGGATGGAATCCTCCTAGATTTTTATAGTATGATTAGGTAGTGATTGTAACCAAGAAAAAGCATTATCTTTCAAAGACTAGCGAAAGAGTTTAAGAAGTACAAACTCTATTGGTAAAATTGTTGGTTTAAGAGTAGCACAAAGGTCATAGACCCTCGTCAAGTGGTCACTAGGGTCTTCCTCTTCTTTTCCTGCGAAATAAATTTCTTTCATCATATATATTAGCTCAGGATATATTTCAAATTCCTGGCCCTCAAGTTCAGGACAAAGAATAGGCATTTTCCTCAAGTGCCTAAATGGATTCCCATATTCTCCCAAAGGTAGCTCAAGTTCGGCCCCTCGGGTGATGGTCAAATCTGCCATCAGTGGAATCAAGATGTTCACGTCTACAGTACACGAATTAGAAAATCTTTCAATAAATTCTAATCATCTCTCGATCGGAACACGCTCAATATATGGAGGTAGATAGGTTTTTCCTGATCGAGTGGTACCTCTGTCTTCAACGGAGATCATGAATGGTGTCAACAGTTGTTGTTGTCAAGAAACAACACTTAGCGCTTAGCTCCCCGACAACGACACCAGAAAATATCTTGATGGCCTACAAGTGCACAGGTTTCTTAGAGAATGTTTTCGCGGAAGTATTAATTCTAGTTTTTATATCGATCCCAACAAGGAGCCTAGGAAAGTGGTTTTATGCAGTGTTTCTGTCGCACCCAAGGTGTCACAGGTCTTGAGTGAATTGACTGCAAATGTTGATGGTGGAAGTGGTGAGTAAAAGATAGAGGACCTTTCTTATGAAATAAGTAAATTGCATAAAAGTAAAAATGTGAAAGGTGTGTAAAGATCCTGCAGATGAGAAGTTAGGCACGGAGAGAAACAATTCATGGTGATAGTGAAAGTGCCAAATGGAATAAGCGGAATAAGTGATAGTGATTTTTCTTATTTATAAGTGAGTAGGCAAGCAACCCATATACCGACTAGGAGTCTTCATGGCCAATTATTCCCAATCCTAATGATCCATCTGCCTACTACCACGACCATGGTCAGCGCATTAATTAAGGTCTTGCGACCGGATCAAGGCTTTAATCTTGATGGTTCCTTGTTGTCCTCGAGTAGTGCTAGCTCTTCTTTGATATCGTCCATGTCACTCAGGGGTCGCCGAGTTACTAGCATACAAGTTCATACCTATGAGATCTTTGGATCATATTACCTGGGCCCTTAAATTATATAACAAGCATTAGGCAAACATAGATATTCATTCTCACTATTAAAATAAAGCATTTCAACAATCACAAATGGATGGAATTAAAGGAGGCACAACACATCTCACCAATCCCCTACATCTCCCACGCCTATGGGAATTTACTCAGACATGAGAGGAAGACAAATCAAAGGCATAATTGTATTGCAAATAGAAATCATCTCAAAGTTATTGTAGTAAACCACAATAGTGATTAAAGATCCAATCAAATACAAACCGGAGGTAGATCAAAGTATCAAACCCTAATATTAGAAGTGTCAATCTCTCTCTCTAAGTAATGATGGAATGATGGTGGAGTGTGTGGTTTAGAGGTTGGAGATCGTTGATGAACGAGGTGAGGTTCTTCTCCTCTTTCGGATCTGATCTTCCCCTCTTAGATGGCTTGCGGCGGCTGTAACTTTTGTTCTGTAGTTCTTCTTGTCTCCCCACCTTTGTGAAAGTTTCTTATATTTATATAAGGAAGGCGTCGGTGGGTAATACAGGCGGGCGGTACGAGCGCGCCCCGATCGTACCAGTGGTCGTTAAGCATTTTGGACGCCTCCAATGAAAGTTGCTCCAATTGGGGATTTGCTTATTCTGGTGTACTTAGACCATAAGTGCTATTATAGCTTCAATAAATGTTCATTGCCTAAAAACCATCACAAGAAACCAAGGATTCGCTAATTGCGACATTAACATTAGTGGAAAGGGGCAATCTTCAGTGAAATTTGGCAATAAACAAGAGGAAAACCAATGGTAAAATTTGATGAAATTTGGAGCTATCAAGAAGCATGAACCTTATACAATAAGATGTCGAGCTCAAGTCATGTTATGTCTTTTGAATCTTTTGTTCTTCCGCTGAAAACATATTAAGTAAGAAGTGTATGGTTTGTAAGTTCAAACCACTTGAAAGTACCGATCTTTTGGTATTGTAATAACTATGTGTGTATGTTTGTAATTTGGACCTACAATGTTTCTGTTGTATCACTCTGAGGGATGTGATATTTGCGGAACGATGTTCCATGAGTGTTATGTCAATGACTATAGTATACTACAACATGCAGTGGTATGCTGGGTCACCGCACCAAGTAAGAACATTAGTATCCGCGTGTGTAAAATTGTCCAACACTCATTGTATGAGAACGTAGAGTCTACACACCCGACCATCAAGTGGTGTGTCAAAATGATGAACTTTCTTAACGGTGCATACTGAAGGAAGATCACATTTTTATCTTGATATTTAAATGAGGGATCATCTTATAATGCTACTAAAGCACCAAACAAGCAATATAATATGCAAACAAACATCATATGCAAAAAGTGATATGATATGGTTCTTGCACTTGATCACTATCATGTGCATTGTGGTATGATCTGTATCATTCCTATATATGTAAGGCCAAGGTCTATGGAACTTACACTTTGGTATGTTATAATTTCCAAGAGTATCAATCCATACTATAAATTATAACATCACCATATCATGACACTTACCCAGCAACAATCTAAACTAGATGCCTCTAATTTATTAATTGCAAATTTTACGTGGCTTAGGGCTTTCGAAGATAGAACCGTTCATACCTACAAACATGGGACCACAATGATTGAGATGAACACCGAAACTTTTCAAGCTCGCTGTGATATCATGTCTGAATTTTGCCTCATGCCCAAAGATATATATAAATCTCTGAATACTTGGGGGCTTACTGAAGGAGGAAAAGAAATATCTCTTGCTAATAATACTACCATATTACCTCTTGGAATAGCTGAAGGAGTGTTTACAAAGATCCTTGGGAAAACGATTTCTATTGATTATCTTGTTATTGAATGTGCAGGAAAAGGACAAATTACACTTGGAAGATCCCTATTAGAAATCCTTGGAGCAATAATAGATGTGGGAAAGGGGACCATGCACCTTTCTTCTCCACCAAACTACCATATTTTCCCTAAGGTTAAGAATAAAAATAAGAGAGGTAAGGGCAAGAAAGTTGGTTTAAATGCTTCTTCATTTGAGAACACTTGATTCTTTCTTTGCTTCTTATGCCTAACTTAAAGGCGTTAAAGAAAAGTACTTGTTGGAAGATAACCCAAAAGTTTTAGATGAGCCTTGGAAGTTATTACCTCTGTAATAACATCTCCTTATCCTTTTTATTTGCTTTTTGTGCCAAGAGTAACCTCTAATGAGAGAAAAGTAATGATTGGGAAAGTTGCTGTCCCGAAACAGACTTTTGTGCTTCACCGTAAAAATTCGTGAGAGGGCTCTGTATGTCGGATTGAGCTGTAAGTTTTTGTGGTTCTGCCCCAGGTTGTTATCTAACTTTCGTTAGTTCAACACTTTTTGATTTCAGTAACATAAGGTGTTCGACAAAATTCGTCTTTACCTGCTGGTCTGTTTTGACAGATTTCTGCCATTTTCTGCATTTGCTTCTTGTGGGTTCCTTTTTGAGTTCTTTTGGGGAATTGAGCTTTTTGAGGGAAGTGCTACAGTAGATAGTGTTTTAGTGGAAGTTTATTTGGTGTTAGAACTGAACCTTAAGACTTATTTATCTTAAGTGCACTAATGTTGCTAATGAGATTGTGTGAAGTTTTGTATGAAGAAAAAATTTCAGATGTATGGAAGGAATGAGTAATGAGATGAAGGATGGACTAAAGCTCAAGCTTGGGGATGCCACGCGTGTCACCCCAAAAATATCCAAGAAGTAAAAGCGTCAAAGCTTGGGGATGCCCAAGGCATCCCCTTCTTCATCAATAAAAATTCCAGGTTTCTTCCAAACGCCTCATTTTTATTGTTTTATGCACAATTGTGTTGTTCTTGGAGCGTCTTCTTTTTCGTTTTAGTTTTGGTTTTTCGTTTGCTTTGGTTTGCTTAGTTTTATGAATAAATTGGTTGGAACCCCACTTTCATACATTGGTTTGCAAATAGTTTGGTTTGGTTTGGAAAAGAGTAGGAAAGTTCATGCTTATGTGGTAAAAAGAGCTTGTTTTTGACTGTGGCCTATGCTTTGTCATGCCATGCTTGATATTGTTTTGGCTTTATGCTTAGTATTCTTTGCTGTAGCATGACTTGTAATAAACAATTGAGATTTCTTAATGTGCCTTGGATGAATCATGTGTTGTTTTAGCATATTAAAGCATAGTATTGTGGTATTCTCCTTTGATGCTTTATTTGGGTTGACTTGGCACATGCTCACACCATGTTATGACTATCCAAAGTCACCATATCCTTTATAATCCTTTAGTTTTCAACTTGTAGTATCACTTTATGCTTTGATCAATGATGTTTTGTCGCTCTGCATGATTATGGCCATTATTGCTCTCTTAGTTTGTCGCTCCCAGTCTTTTGCTAGCCTCCACAACCAAGTATGAGTTCCACTCATGCATCCAACTCCCTAAACCAAGTTATTCCAAAGAGTCCACCATACCTACCTACTAGCTTATGCTATTCCAAGTATATTCATGCTTTTGTTTACCTTCCAAATTAAACTTGTTATGAGAAAACTAGTGATTAAAGCTCTCATGAACTTGATGGCACACTTTACTTTACTTGCCCTTAATAAACTTGAACCATTGTGTCGTCTATGTTGTATATGTTTGCACTTATTTGTCGGGAATTAGCAGAACCATGCTTTCATGAGGAACGCTTTCAACATTGCACTTGGTACTTGTACCTAGTTGATATCATGCTCTTTTGTATATGGATGTCGTCGGTGTGAAATGAAAGGGAGCTTGTAAGTCCATGGAGTTATGTATATGTGTTAGAGAAACGCCTGGGCCGCTGGTCTAATCCATGCTGACATGGTGGAAACCTGCAGCGTAACCATAATGAGCTGTCTATGAAGCATTTTTCTTATAAAAAAAGAGTCCTATTGAGAAAAAAAGAGATACCATGAAAAGAGGAAAGAGAGAAAAAAAGCACCATATTCCCATGGTAAATAAGAAGAATGCTGAGATGCTCGTTGTCTGCTTGCCTTGTCATTTTGATATGGGGATTCTTCCGTATCATCGGGCAAGGGGTACCCCGTTGGCGGTTCTCTATGATACACATATACTTACAATGACAAGAACTTACCAGTTACTAAACTTGAGTAGCATGAGGAGCGGCCCTCGTATACAAGGGGCATGAGATTTATGACTTATACTTCGTCAAGCATGTACACCATAGTTTATTCACTTTAACCTTAATCACTTACAGATGCTTATGATAGGGGCAATGAGAGCTGAAAGCTATAAGTACCATAATTTTTGGAAGCTCTTTATGAGACTTGAATCCCTACTTCCTTTTACAAAAGGCCTTTCTTCCACCATTATATTGAGTCTCCACCTTCTATCTTTATGCACCTACTTTGAGAGCATAGTGGCCATTCTTAGTTCTATGTGCATTGTCCCAAGACTAGTTGATTGATGCATAACTTGATATTGCTTGTTTTAAACTATTGTATCTAGTCACTCTTATGAACTTTGAAGGTGTCCTATGCATTTATATTTGCTACTCTATTGAGGCACAAGCTGAATACTATTATGCTATGTTTTCTTTATGTGAAACAAACAAACGTCTTACAAAGCATTGTTATTCATGAATCTTTTGTTTGTGCCTTTTCATGTTGCATCATAGTTTCTTTGCTTATTGCTAGAACTTTGTCTTTCATGTTATGATTGAAGTACTATGATCCCAGCTTTGAATGTTTTGCAAATACTTTGATCAAGTCTTTGATGGTGCATGTCACCTCAAAAATTATTCTTTCTTTTTATCACTGACCTACTCGAGGACGAGCAGGAGTTAAGCTTGGGGATGTTGATACATTGCAAATGTATCTATAATTTTTGATGTTCCATGCTTGGTTTTATCCACTTTCTTGTGTTTTGTTCCAACTTTGGAGTACTTTTCATATGATTTCTTGGACTAACCTATTAACAAGAGCCACAATGCCAGCTGCCTGTTTTCTGCTGTTTTTGGTTCTAGGAAAGTGAGAAAATGAATATTCTCAGAATTGGACGGGACAAAAGCCAAAGTGCCTATTTTTACGGATGTCATCAAGTGCCAGAATACGAGACGGAGAAGGGCCAGGGAGCCACCACACCACCTGGCCCGCGCCAGGGGGTGGTGTGGCCGCTCCCGGCACCCCCTCGGCCTCTCCTTCCTCCTATATATTTCCCTCGGGACGAAAACCCTAAGTACCCGATCAAAAATCCACGAAAGAGTCTGTAGCCGCCGTCATCTCCATCCCTAGATCGGGAGGGATCTGAAGCTCTTCTCGGCACCCTGTCAGAGAGGGGAATTCACCCTAGAGTTCTTCTTCATCACCATGCAAGCCTCCGGTGTGATGCGTGAGTAGTTCATCCTTGGACTACGGATCCATGTAGTAGCTAGATGGCTGGTTCCCCTCCTTTGTGCTTTCATGTCTAGATCTTGTGAGCTCCGTTCATGATCAAGATCATCTATTTGTAATTTTGCAAGTTGTGTTTGCGGGGATCCGATGGATATTGAGATGTTATTTCAGATTGATTATTGATTCTATCATGTCTTTGTTATTTGTGATCTTGCATGCTTTCCATTGTTAGTAGCTATCTTGGCCAAGTAGATGCTAGCAACTCCAAGAGTTAGTATTTATGCTCGATAGGGATAAAACAACAATCCTTTGTTCATATAACAATCGTATTGTTTGCTTTACATGCAGTTCATAAAGCAATAATCTGTTGCTTGCAACTTAATACTGGAGGGGGTTCGGATGATAACCTGAAGGTGGATTATTAGTCATAGATGTAGTTGGATGGCGGTCTATGTATAATGTTGTAATGGCCAATCAAGTCTCAAAGGATTCAAGATGATTAGTATATGCATGTATTGCTTTCTCGGTGTTTGTCAATTGCCCCGCTGTAATTTGTTCACCCAGCATGTTATCTATCTAAGGAGAGCCACCTCTAGTGAACTATGGATCCCGGTCCTTTACTTTACATACAATCTACAATCTTTTACTGCTTTGTGTTTACTTTCTGCAAACTTTTACTTATTTCCATTCGATACGTTTAATCCTTTGTTTTCCGCAAAACACGGTGAGACTGACAACCTCATCGCAAGTTGGGGACAAAGTTCTGTGGTTGTGTTGTGCAGGTCTCCATGTTGCTACTAGCACCGGTAGTGCGCCCTGCCAAAGCTCAACTAGTAACACCTTTGGGGTGTTTCCTTGCTCCTACTGGTTCGATTAAACCTTGGTTTCATAACTGAGGGAAACTTGCTGCTGTGCTCATCATACCTTCCTCTTGGGGTTCCCAACGAGCTCCACATCAACACCGCCATCAAGCAATTTTCTGGGTGCCGTGCATTGAGCCATCATGCATCCATAGAGAACATACCCTTTAAGAGCGACAAAGTGTAACGAGGTTGGACTTATGGATGATGTAGTCATTCACTTGCCGATCTCAAGATCGTGAGGAAGTCTAGCACCGCAACTCAGCAACGCATCCATGATCGCACACACGTCTGGTCCTCTGACAACCTCCGTGTCCTTGCTCCAGCAATGCAGCGGAAGCAGCGACTCCTTTCAAACAAAGCCACCGGGAACATGTATCTCGCTAATCCAAGACCATGGGGGAATAATTCTAGAGGGGGGATAGATCCTTCACGAGGAGGTGTGGGATGAGAGGAGGAGAGAGGGGCCTTTTGTAGGGAGAGGGGGCAACCCCCTCCCATGGCCAGCAGCCATGGAGGTGCCCCACCTCTTCCTTCATTCATGTGGGTGGAACTCCCACTCACATAAATATGCCTCCACTCAGAAGTCCACTCACCTCCATTAAATTTCCACCAAATTAAATGCAAGCTCTCATTTAATAAAACTCTTTTATTTATTTTATTCAGAATTTTTTAATTACTTTAATTAACAAACATTCACATAAAAACCCCTACAACATTTCAATATCACATGCAGAACCAGTTTCTGCAATTTCACCCAAAATGATTTCGGTTTCCATCAAAATGATTCCAGCGCTTTCATAATCTTTATATGAAACATATTTGCTCCTAAATGGTGTCAGTATCCCTTAAGTGTGTCACCCTATGGTTCGCGAATAATCCAGACATGATCGAGACCCCTCTTCGATCAATAATCAGCAGCGGGACCTAGAGATGTGTACTGACCCCCACACATTCAACGATGACTCCAGTGATCATGTGAACCTTTAATGTTTGTAACTAAATCCCTTTGTCTCGCGATATATTACATGTTCGAGATTCGATCATTGGTATCCCCATACCTAGTGTGATCTCGTTACCGACAAGTACTCTTTTCTCGTTCCCATGATATAACATTCTAGTGATATTATCACTTGCTTGCAAGCTACATCAATGTGATATCACCAAGAGGGCCTAGAGTATATCTCTATGTAATCTCAACCCACCTTTATTGTCACCCTGTTACAGTGTGAAGTTTGATGTTATCAAGTTACTCTTCCGGTGTTAGTGATTGGCATGATCTCATGGTCTAAGGACTAAGTTACTTCGTGTGTTGTTATAGCAATTTAAACACAATGACTTTGATTGTACTACTATACTTTGGATGAATGTTCATCACACCATTTCGTCAATGTTGTGACCTCGTTATTAACAACATCCAATGTCCATGATTAGGAAACCTTGATCATCTTGTTAATCAACGAGCTAGTTTATATGAGAGGCATAACTAGGAACCCTTTACTTGTTTATTAAACACACATGTATTAACGTTTCCTATTAATACAATTATAGCATGCAAAATAAACATTTATCATATACTTGGAATACGATAATAACAACTTTATTATTGCCTCTCAGGGCATATTCCCTTCAGTTACTGCCCATACAACTAGTCAGCTTCGTGAGTATAAGTGTGGAATAATTCTATGGTGTTCACGATAAATTTTATGAGGAAGGTGTTTGGCATTCAATGCGGCAACAAGCTAGTTGAGTTCCTGAATAAGAATTCGCATGAACAGCTTCAGGATGTCTACAAAGCCGACAGTCCTAGGGTTGAGATAGTTACCTCATTCAATATCCTGATCACATGCGAAGCAAGAAATGAGGCAACCATAATTCGAACTTGGTATCTTCTTTGCTTGGCCACCATAGCTTCCCCTAAAAGTTCCAACCATATTAACTCTGATTATCTATCTGTTATGGCCGACCATACTAAAAATCATGAGTATGCATGGGATGAGCACTTACCGGGGTTAGATATGAAGCTAGTGGTCAATATTCAGAAGAAGGCTCGAAAACTGATTCTACCAAAGGGTTCAAAGAAGTTTTAGTTATGGATAACTGGTCCTTTTGTCCTTCTCATGGGTATGTTATCCCTCTTTTACACTATGATTGTTTCTATTCATTGTTTCCTTTATGTTTCTTAGGTTTGCCTAACTATTTTATGCGATGCCTTCTTTTTATAGATTGGCTACATGGATCACTTGGAGTTCCCACCACATGATCACGTGTTTGACAAGTCGGTGCCAAGAATATGCTTCATGAAATCCAGTGACTTCACTTCGTGAAGGAAAATGATGTTGACAGGAAGATTCTAGAGAACACTCATGTTTTGGGGAGGCGAGATGTAAGAACTTCTCAGCATTTTCCATATTTTTGTACTAGCGGTTTTGTAGTTCTTCTTCTTGTAATGACCCATGGACTTATATTATAGGAATGGTAGATATATGATCAAATAATGTATGTTATGAAAATTTTTGTGCCATGAACTTTTTTTCATGTTTGGGTAACACTGTGACTTCTATAATATCTTCTGGTAATGTTGAAGCAACAACTACCTTGGGTGAGCCTATGGCGTCGATTGATCCCATCAAGACTAGTATGAAGCATTTTTTGCTTTTGATTGTTGATTGCAAATTTTTGATTTTTTATTCATGTGTTCCTGCTGGTTTTTTCGTACATTTCGGACTAATCTTTTGTTTTTGCACTGCAGGTGTTGTTATTGTTGATGCTAATGCTAAAGATGGAAGCTTCGAGTTTGTGACACATGAGGAGAATAAAAGGTTCAAGAGGGATGCGAAGGAAGAGCTTACACCTCCAAAGTTAAAGAAGATTAAGGTCTCTCAAGATATAGATCATATAAAATCCACATTTGTCACAAATGGTAGAAAATTCAAGAGCCGGTCAAAAGACAAGGTGTCATGATTTTTCTGTCATTTTATATGTACTTGCATCACTAGTCCATTTTGATTGCTTCCTTATAGTAAATTGTTTGCTACTTTATGGTAAATTATTTGCTACATTTTCTCTTTTATCATATGTTTTTCCTATCAAAAGAGAAGGGGTCGTGATATCTATCTTTCTGTTGAACTTTCTTCACTAGTCCATTTGTTTTGCAACTTCATAGTAAAAATGTACTACTTAAGTGTAATATGTTTGCTAATTTACTCTCTTTATCATGTGTTTTCCTATCAAAAGAGAAGACGTCGTGATATCTATCTTCCTGTTGAACTTGCTTCACTAGTCCATATATTTTCTACTTTATAGTAAAATATATGCTACTTAAGGGTAATTTGCTTGCTACTTTACTTTGTTTATCATGTGTGTTCCTGTCAAAAGAGAAGGTGTAGTGATATATGTATTGTTGTTGAACTTGCTTCACTAATCCATTTGTTGCTTCCTTATATTAAAATATTTGCTACTTAAGGGTAATTTGTTTGCTACCTTTACTTTTTTCCTTTTTGATGTGTTTTTCACTACTGGAAAAAGGATTAACGTTGCAGAAGACTTTCTGGCAGATAAGCGAAATTCTGCCAGTGGTAACATGTACCCTCGACGAGCAAGCAAAATACCATCATCTATAGGACACGAACTGATCCCCGCAGCCACTGACTAACACAAGAAATCAAGAAAGGTGTTCCATATTGAGGAGGACAAGATGTGAGATCCAGGAACATGGCTTAATAGGATTGATAGGATACCCATATAAACAAGTTGCAACTTCTTTTCTAGAAGCTCATTCAAAAAGAACTCTAAGATCAAAGTCATTGTGTTTATATTGCTATAAAATCTAACAAAGTAATCCTAGTCCTTAGACCATGAGATCATGTTAATCACTAACACTGGAAGAGTATCTTGATAACATCAAACGTCACACCATGAAAGGGTGATTATAAAGGTGGGTACAGTGCTACGAAAGTGTTATGTAGAAGCTCATGGATCAAGAGTGGGATTTGTCCATCCTGATGATGGATAGATATACTTTGGGCCCTCTCGGTGATATCACATTGGTTAGCTTGCAAGCAAGTGATAAGATCACTAGAATGTTATATCACGGGAACGAGAAAAGAGTACATGTCGGTAACGAGATCAAACTAGGTATGGAGATACTGATGATCGAATCTCGGACATGTAATATATCGCGAGACAAAGGGATTTAGTTACTAATGTTAAAGGTTCTCACGATCACAGAAGTCATCGTAGAATGTGTAGGAGTCAGTATGGATCTCCAGGTCCCGCTTCTGATTATTGATCTAAGAGGGGTCTTGATCATGTCTACATTATTCACGAACCGTAGGGTGACACACTTAAGGGACACCAACACCATTTGGATAAAATATGTTTCAGACGAATGAATTGCAAAGCGCTGGAATTATTTCAATAGACACCGAAACTGTTTCGGATGAAAGTGCAGAAATTGGTTCTGCATCTAATATTGAAATGTTGTAGGGGTTTTATGTGAATGTTTGTTAATTAAAGTAATTAACAAAATTCTGAATAAATTTAATAAAAGAGTTTTATTAAATGAGAGAGCATTAAATTTGGAGAAATTTAATGCATTTAAAGTGGAGACTTTAAAAGAGAATGTTAAGGGTCACTTTTATGTGGAGGGGGTTACCACCACATGAATGGGGGAGGTGAGGGGTCACCCCCATGGGGCGCCGGCCATGGGGAGGGGTACCCCCCTCCTCCTATAAAAGGCCACCCCTCTCACCCTTCTTCCTAACACCTCCTCGTGAAGGATCTCTCTCCCCCTCTAAAATTATTCCCCCATGGTCTCGGATTAGCGAGACACATGCTCCTGGTGGCATTTCATCTGGAAGGAGTTGCTGCTTCTGCTACATCGCTGGAGCGAGGAGGTGGAGGTTGTTCGTGGCTGAACGCAAAGTGAAAAGCGGATGTCTTTGCTGGTTTGCGACGCTAGGACTTCCACACGATCTTGAGATCGGCAAGCGTACGACTACATCATCCACGAGTTCCTACTAACAAAACTCTGTTGTCTTCGAGGGTAAGTTCTCTATGGATGTATATCCACCTGTTGCTTGTATCTAGTAGATAGATCTTGGCGTATAGTTCCCATCATAGGAATTTTTTTGTTTTCTATGCTGCGAACCCTTCAATGCGGGCTAGTGGAGGGACATCTGGAGCATGGCGCGTGTGGCCTGGAGTGGACACGGCATGGCACATGTTCCGGCACCGGACGCACACACGCATGCCAAGAGGGGACGTTCCTAGCCTATGGTTGATCGATGAAGGCATCGATCTTCTAAGGGTAGGTGTATGTGAGATCTAGGAACATGGCTTAATAGGATTGATTGGATACCCATATCAACAAGTTGCAACTTCTTTTCCGGAAGCTCATTCGAAAAGAACTCTAAGGTTAAGTGTGCTTGGCCTAGAGAAATTCTAGGATGGGTGACTGACCGAGAAGTGGGTACCGGGTGTGCACGAGTGAGGAAAAATTGCGCAGAAAAGGCTAGTGTTGGTCTGTGGGACCAATCTAGATATCCTATTAAGTTGCCAGGAGTGACACCCCCGGGGCCTAGTGGACGGGGTGTTACACAAGATCATCTACATAAAGCTCAAGTCAAATTTTCAAGATAAAGGAATGATCTTGATAGGTTTTCTCTTTTGTCAGTCTCATGTTGTTAGTACTATCAAGATGGGCTCTCGAATGAGTAACTCGATTGTATATTTTAGAGAGAGCTCAAACCTTTTCATACTTACCATCATCATTTTTGGTTATTATTTGTATCTTATCCATGTGAGGGTCTAGAGCTTATGGTTATATTCATAGCAAGCTCTAGTTCGTCAAAAACAGATTTGTATGAAAACCTTGTTGTGTTTTTGATGTTGTTGTATTTATCGGTTCTTCTACGAGGGATGTTCCTCACCTATATATACTTTGTATTTATTGTTGGATTCTACTTTCTTTTATATTTCCAACAAAATTGGTTTCATCCCAATCGGAGTTTCCAATCTCATTTTCTTGCATTTTGGGTTTTGGAGGTTTTACTGGTTCTTCGCTTCTAGAGAGGTCATACATTTCTACATTTTGTTTTTATCATCCCATGTTGGACTATGATAGTTCTATGCATGAAGTTGTAGATCTTGTCGTTGTGATTCCAACGAGCCCAAGACCATCGAAATCGAAGTCCGGATGCAAACGTTATTGAAGTTTTCGTGCCATGTTGTCCACTATTTTCCCCCTGGATGGTAGTACCGGTCAACTTCTGCCCTACTCTAGCAAAAGCTAGTTTCCTTGCAGCAACTCGCATTTCCGCTTCACTGGAAGTCTGGTAAAGCGCGAATCTGACCAAAACGGGTAGATTTCTCTTGCCCTATTTAAGGGGCCCTTCTTCCCCAATGTTTACCACACTTTTGAGGCTCATTATGATTGCTCTTCCCTAATCTCTCTCTCTCTCCTCCATTGACCTTCAAGAGCTTGTCCTCTCCCCTTCCCCCTCCTATGATTCTTGCATCTTTTTGAGGGATTTGAGAGAGGAAATCTATATCTACAACCCTACCTAACTAAATCCCTTCTCTATGAAGAAATCTTTGGGATCTAGATCTTGGATAATTTGGTGTTCTCTTCTTGTGTTCTTCCTCTCTTATTCCCCCAATAGGTTTTGTAACTTTGCTAGAATTTGAGAGTGGGGGACTTGTCATTGAATTAGGTGCATCGGTTTGAGTTCTCTATGGAGAATCAGTTAGTAAAAGCTTGTGGGCTTGTTACTCTTGGATTCTTGAAATCCTACACGGTTGTGTGTTAGTGGTGGTGATTCTCTTGGGGCCTCAAATTGAGTTGTGGAGATTCCTCAAGCTAGAGTCCTTTATGTTGATTCTTGGGAGTCTCCAATTGAGTTATGGAGATTTCCTCAAGCTTGTATGGGTTCGGTGACTGCACTCAAGTGTCCCATAGTGGATCGAGGTCTTCCCCTTTGGTGGAAGGGTTCGAGGAGAATACTGTGAGTCATTGTGGTGTTTTGGTGATCATTGTGCCTCCACACTGCTCCAATGGAGACGTATCTTCTTTGGAAGTGAACTTCGAGACAAAATCATCATCTACGCGTTCATCAGTTATCTCTATACCCGGGCCCTTTACTTATTCCCTTTACATTGTGATATCATCGTGCTTGAAGTAATCTATCTTGCTATCACCTTGTTTCTTGTCTTGCTTAGAATAGGTGTTGGTGCACTTAGTTGAACCTAGTGAATTTAGGTTTTATGCTTGATAAATTCCACATTTATTAGATCCTAAACCGTAATTATTTTAAAAGGCCCAATCACCCCCTCTAGGCGACATCCATGTCCTTTTAGTGCCAATAAACACTAAATTTGTGGTTTATTATTGTGAAATTTAATCCTTAACTTGTTTTTTATTCTTGCTAGCTTATTATTGTTTTCAAGATTATTTACTTAGAGTTTTATAATAACTTGATGACTACCAAGTGTCATCAAGTTTTTTTATTGGATTCTTTTTAAAGAATCAAATTGGTTTGAGGTAAATGATTTGTTATCGTGAGTTCTTATCTATAATAACCACTTGTGGACTTGTTCATTAAACTTTGGTGTTTGGCCTTGCTACTGTTTCTTGCTACTATTCAGTTGCTCATGATCTAGTGGATAGTCTATGGCATTGTTTCCCTTTTAATGCATTGGTCGCTATCTATTTCTTTGCTACTGCTGTTGCTTGCTTAAAACCCTCAAGTTACAAAGGGTCCATGACTTGTTCTTGGACTCTTTGATTGCATTATGTAGCAAATGGTTTCACCTCAGGTGAAACCAACACTTTAACCTTAACAAAAGTTTCTATCTTTGTGTTTGTTTTGCAGGTACAAAAGATGATCAAGATGAGAAGAAGAATAGGATGAGAAGAATAATGGGAGAGTAGGTATATATAACAGATCAATAAGTCTAGTTAGGAAATTGATAGGAATTTTCCAAGTAGTTTGTAATAGGTTTACTTCTTGTATTCTTTCTTTCTTACTTGATCTTGTAAAGAATCTTGTACATATTTTTATATTAAATGAGAATTGGATTATGAATCTTGTCATAATATCATTGTATTATTCTGAATTTCATTTATTTTACTACGAATGTTTGAATTTGAAATAAAGTTTGAATAAGTCAAACCTCAATTTTGAATTCAAATAACTTTGTATGATTCTAGTTCGATTTAGAATCTTTGTGTAAGTATATATGTGTCATTGAACTCCTTTGTGTTGTTTTATCAAGTTCTAATTTCTCTAATTTGAAATGAACAAGAGTCGTGTTAAAATTCAGATCAATTCCTAGTGTTGTCCCTGCTCTAGTATCATAGTCTAAATTTCAATCACTCTCTTGTTCAAAAAAATCTCCATGCATGAATGTAATGCACACATGTACTTTCGACCCATTTTGAGTCTCTTGAACTACATGATATTACACTCCTCCACCCCACCAATGTCTTCTACTGCTAGTGACCAAATGAAGTTTCAGACATTTGAGAGAATGATAGTGGTCGATGTCTATGAAGACGATGGATGTTCAATTGAGTTTGTTGATGTGCTCGCTGGTATTCCCAAGCAGCTGACATATCAAGAAGAAGAACCGGAAAGTAAACATCCTACCAAGTGCTTAAACAAGCCAATATTAGTTCCAATATACCTACTGTTGGTTCAGTTTGTGAACACGCTACATATTTTATATCTACACATGTTCCTTATATGCTTGTTGATAAGCCACTCGAGTGCTACAAGATGAGCGACAAGACAAAACTTTATTCGTTTGACTTTTAATTGGGTTGTACAATTGGCAAGGCATGAGAATGTACATCTCGATAGTGGAAGATGTTGTTAATTTAAGCCGGACGACAAGCATGGGATCCTGGAATTGGAACACCATCGTCCATGGATCGTTGTTTTCATTAGCAAGGATGAAAAGTTTCTGAAAAAACTTGTTTATCCATTGTTGGACCATGGTCTCAAGAAGAGAGGAATATCAGGGACTAGTAGTGGTATGGAATAGTAGTACGTTGGTAGCCATAAGGGTGTATTAGGTATTTCACATGTGATGGTATCTTGTAGTTGGCTAGGCTATATAACCCTATCTTGTATCATGTGATCAAATCAAGACATCAAACCGTAAATTTTATCTTATCCTTATTTTTTTAATTATTGTACCTTTTTCTGCGAGTATTAATTATTATTGTATTTTTATCCTTCAATTTATTCCAACAATTTATCTTTTACATCCTCCGTTTTAAAATATAAGATATTTTAGTTTTTTGAAACCAATATATCCGGACACCTTTTAGTGTGTAGATTCATAGTGAACCTACACACTAAAAATCGCGTAGATACATTCGTTTTACAAAAGCATCTTCTACACACTAAAAATCGTCTAGATACATTCATTCTATAAAAACTAAAACATCTTATATATTATTGAACGAAGGATACCCAGCAATTTCTCTCAGATTCCTGTTTTAGCTGATCTTATCTTGTCAGATCCAATCGGGATCCTGACAAGCAGGACACACGGCGGTTTATGTATATTATCCCTATGAACCTTTTCATTGAGCAATAAAGAGCGATCGAGGCCTCTGAAAAAAAGGTGCAGGTCACACGCCTCACTCCCCAGTCAAAGCCAAAGTCGCCTCTCTAGTCTCCAGCTCCACCCGTGCGAGCGCGAGATCCGGAGGACAAGCGAGGCGCCTGACGCCATGGGGAAGCCGGCCAAGCCCTCTTCCGCCGCGCCGCCGCCGCCACCGCCCAAGACGGTGCACTCCCCGCTGCTCACCTACGCGTCCATGCTCTCGCTGCTCTCCCTCTGCCCACCCTTCGTCATCCTCCTGTGAGTGCCTCCTCCCAGATCGAGCCCGCTCCGCCCCCTCGCTGAGCTCTTGCATCTTAGCTCATGCTCTCGGTTTCGTCTCGCTCGCTCTTGCAGGTGGTACACAATGGTGCACGCGGACGGATCAGTGGTGGGGACCTACCAGCACCTCCGCAATCACGGCCTCCTGGAGGGGCTCAGGTCCATCTGGCCCATGCCAACCGTGGCCGCCGGGAAGATCATCCTCGGCTTCGCCCTCTTCGAGGCCACCCTGCAGCTCCTCCTCCCCGGGAAGCGCTTCGAGGGGCCCGTCTCACCCTCCGGGAACGTGCCCGTCTACAAGGTTGGCCTGGCTCTCTCTTTTTTCTGATGCTGATGACTTGTACTCCCTCTGTCCGGAAATAAGAAATAAATATGTGACTCAGATTGAGGGAGTACAAGTCTACGTAAGTAATGGAGATTTCAATTTCTACTCTTGATTCTGTAGCTAATCGATCATATCTAGCAAACCAGTTTGGTTCTTGCAATGGCTCCACAAATTAGTTAGGGCCGTATAGCTCACATAATTTTTTTACTGTAATAGCTTAACTTACTACCTGCTACGTCAACGTATGCTCTCCAAATTAATTTACTACCTGTACTTACTACTACTTTCTTCTTTCTGTCAGGCAAATGGTTTGCAAGCATATGCAGTGACACTGGTAACTTACCTAAGCCTGTGGTGGTAAGAAAGACTGCCTTACTTTCTTGGGTGGACCTCCTGATTAATTAACCTCAAATTGCACCACTCGCTATTGCGGTCTTCATCCGTGAACAATATTGTCTCTACTTGCATAGTCATTTGGTGTTTTATTGAGTTGCTATGATATAATAACGAAACCAAAAAAAATCTACTTGCATGGTAATGTATATCTCTACTTGCATAGTCATTTGGTGTTTTCTTGAGGTGCTATGATACAATAACGAAACCAAAAAATTCTACTTGCATGGTAATGTATATCTCTGGTCACTAACAACAAAAATAATGGCAGGTTTGGAATTTTTAACCCTGCGGTGGTATATGATCATTTGGGGGAGATCTACTCAGCTCTTGTCTTCGGAAGCTTTGTGTTCTGTATTTTCCTCTACATAAAGGTGGGCTTGTTTGATAGATCTTTGCTTGCCCATATACTTATGTAAGAGTAGTATGTTTTTTTTTTTTTTTCTTTTAGTATGCTTTTTTTTGTTGATGGATAATTTTTTACCCTAGGGCCATGTAGCACCATCTTCATCTGATTCTGGATCCTCAGGCAACGCGATAATTGATTTCTACTGGGTAAGGGCTATTATGTCCATGTGATATATATTTAAGTTGCCTGGACTTATGATCTATATCCTGTAGATTTGTTGATTCATCTATCTAACATGCACATTTTCAGGGAATGGAGCTGTATCCTCGGATTGGCAAGCATTTTGACATCAAAGTCTTCACAAACTGCCGATTTGGGATGATGTCTTGGGCTGTTCTTGCTGTAACCTACTGCATAAAGCAGGTCAGAACATCGTAGTAATATTTGAAGTAGTCACAATCAAAGAGCACACTTTTAAATTGTTTGCTACCCGGTTTCTTTTATCTTTCTGCATTTATTCATTCAAACTAATAACCAATGTAAAGACAGAAAGCCTCTGTTAATACTCTGTGAACTTTGAGATGCAGTATGAAATGAATGGCCAAGTTGCAGACTCCATGCTTGTGAATACTGCACTGATGTTGATCTATATCACTAAGTTCTTTTGGTGGGAGTCTGGATACTGGTGTACTATGGACATTGCTCATGATAGAGGTAGGTAATTTCTTTTTTTCTTTTTAATGGAAACATATGCGATCACCATTTTTCTGGTGCAATTGTGGTATCACCATTCCGTTTGGATACCAATTCAACATGAAAATTTCGAAAATATTTTATGGTATAGCACAAAAAGTGTTATAGCATCAATTAGATTTTGAACCACAGATTAAAAACTTGATAGAAGAAATAATAAATATATGTTCACAATGTGAGGTTGTACCATGTCACTGCCATAAAACTTCTGGGAAAATAACATGTTCTGTGAGGCTACTATTGCTATCAAAAGGAGCTCCTAACATCCAAGTGCAAAAATGAAATAACTTCTTGGCTCAACCCACTGGAGAAATCTATGCATGCCAAATTTCTTTCAAGAGAAGGTCTAGGTGAATTATAAGATTCGTTGACTTTTTTCAATAGGAGAATGAATCTTACAAAACAGTCAAAGTCTACTACTGCAAAAGGCCATCATTGTTCTGATATTTGTTCTTGGATACATTCAAAGGAATCCCAATTAAAGTATATTGCATCATATCAAGATTGAATTTTATTATGACAAAATTATGTGTTACTCAAATTTTAGGTTGCAAAGGTGCATTTGCTCTTGTTTTGTCCAGATCATCATTATTATTTTGTCTGACATGATTTTCTACAGCTGGTTTCTATATTTGCTGGGGATGCTTGGTATGGGTTCCATCAATATATACCTCTCCTGGAATGTACCTTGTCAACCATCCTGTGAATTTGGGTCCCCAGGTTATTCTTTTAGAGAACTTAACTTTGATAATTTGGTTTGTAGTATTACTTCCTGTCAGTTACTGTATTCACAGTTTTAATTCCATGAGTTGAAAGGAACATTTGTTAATCTTGTTGCAGCTAGCACTGTCAATTCTCCTCGCTGGAATATTGTGCATATATATAAACTATGATTGTGATCGTCAGCGCCAAGAGTTTCGCCGGACAAATGGAAAATGCTCAGTCTGGGGAAAAGCTCCGTCAAAGGTTGAAGTCCTCTAAGCTTCTAAAATAGCCAAAAGCACTTTCATTCTTGTAGGGTAGCTTATGTCTTTATTTTGGTGGAACTTCAGATTGTCGCTTCGTACCAGACCACAAATGGAGAAACAAAAACCAGTCTTCTCTTGACTTCTGGATGGTAAGGCCAAGATTGAATGTCCTTTCTTAATTTACGTTGTTCATGAAAAAGGGAAATTTGTGACCATGTACATGTAGAGATGATAGCCATTTGAGCATGCACCTTGTCAACCTTGGTTTCCTATTTGGACAGGTGGGGCTTGACTCGTCACTTTCACTATGTCCCAGAGATACTGTCAGCATTTTTCTGGACCGTTCCAGCTCTTTTCGATCATGTAAGCATGTGTATATTGTGTTATGTCAGAAATTTAGTTGGGAGTGTATTTTAATTGTAGTCCTTTTGCTCACTTGCAGTTTCTCCCATATTTCTACGTGATCTTTCTGACCATATTACTGCTTGATCGAGCGAAGAGGGATGATGACAGATGCTCATCAAAGTAAGTAAAACAACCTTTCCTTAAATCTGTTCAATTAACATTGACAGAGAAACTGATGTTTAATAATTGACACTGATAAATTGTTGTTCGTGCTTAGTTGGTTAGTTTGTGTTTAAGCAATATCCAGTTCTCTGTTTTTGTGCGTGATGAACTTTTTTTGTCTGAAAGGTATGGCAAGTACTGGAAGACGTACTGCAACAAAGTACGGTACAGGGTTATTCCTGGCATTTACTAAATGGTTTGGGCAACCGGCAATCGGTGACTACAACTCCCAAGAAGAAACTCAGCTGATGATGTGTTTCTGTCCCTGCTTGCGTAGTATCGATGCCATTACCTTGATGTGTGTAGTAAGTAGAGGGAAGTTTAGGTATCCGCACTGAGTATGTTGTGCCTATACTTGTGCTGCTACAAGAAGTTGAGTGCAGGATTCGTGATCTTCTATGGTATATTTAGCTATTCCTGCCACTATTTGTTTCACAACGTATTGTATTATTTTGAACTTTGAAATGAGGCAAACAAACTTCCTTGGTGAACATTGATGCATCTCCTTATCCGATACTCCCTCTGTTTCAAAATATAAGATGTTTTAGCTTTGTAAATAAAATGTATCTAGACTCCTTTTAGTGTGTAGATTCATCTATGTTTAGAGTTAACCTACAAGGATCTAGATACACTTTTTTTACAAGGCTAAACCATTTTATATATTTTGAAACGGAGGGAGTAGATCTTAAGCTGACATGACATGACCACAACTCCCGTTTTTGTGCTTTTAACAGCTCGACTGAAACAGAGCCGTGTGACACTTATTCCACATGACACTTTCTCTTTCTAGATTCACATGTATCTAGACAGTGTTTTAATGTATAAATACACGTGAATTATTCTATAGCTTAATTTTGGAGAGTTGCGAGCCTTCTCAGCCCATCAACTCATCCTTGATGGATCAATGCTTACCTAGCTGCTTACGGAGTAAAGATAAATTTAAAAAATAAAATAGGAAGCGGAAGCGTAGCTCGCTTAGTTCGGGTGCTAATTATAGCTTCCAGCGGCCTCTGCTCTTCACGATACATGGGAGAAAAATGATTAGAGTCAGACGGAAAGATTTGTGCCGGGCGCCGGGATTCAAGGCTTCAACCGCCGAGACAACATGATTTTAATCCCGGCGTTGCCTTTTAAGCGCCGTGTTGTGGCTGCTCTCAGCTGCCGCTTTGACGCTGTCATGTGGGCCTTGCTGAGATCTGCCGCTTCGACGCTGTCATGTGGGCCTTGCTGAGATCGATCGCATATGCTAGCGTGTAACTGAGGTGTGGCCCGAAGGCACTGAAGCACAAGAACGATTTCCTCTCATAGCAACTCTCTCGGGCACAGCTCCTCCCGTCTTGCTCCCGTCCTAGGGTTTTCGTCGTCGTCCTTCCTGTCTGGCTCCCACTTGGTTGCCCACGAGGACCACATGCTGGCCAAATCTACATGGACATTCGAATCTTGGCCCCGACGGTGACCTCCATCTCCATCTCTCTTCCCGAGAATGTTGTCGTCGTCGTCCACCTTGACCTTGGCCTCGCCATCGACTTTCCACTCCACGGAGTTTACCTGTTCACCGAGGTGGCCGTCCATTGTTGGTTCGTCCTCGGCCTTGGGGTTGTAGCTCTCCTCCGTCCAGCTCCACCTTAGCCACTTGTTCGACGGATGGAAGATGAGCCACACTTCGGTTGTGGTTCGCCAACCTGGAACATATCAACTCTTGATTTCTAGGCACCGGCTAGACCTCCGGGGAAACCATAATTATCTTTACTAACGGTGTGCCTCTTGCAGAGATGACCACCGTGGCTCGCCCTAATCTAAGGTTTCCAATCTCACCTTGCTCGCTGCCGCTTTGACGCCATGGGGTTTGCCACCACTATAATCATGGTAGGCATCTGCTTCAGCTTAGCTATGCCGCCTCTAGCCCTCTACATCCTGGTTTATCCTCCATGACTGACTCTCCTTTTTCTCGCTTGTTGTGACTCCCATGCCTGCCAGGACGGGCTTGCAAGATAGGATGTAGGAGGCTGATCCCGTGCTCACTACTACTTTCCTGCCGCCCGACAGGCCATTGCTGATCGGGGCCTGGCAATGGGTGCTGGTGTGGGCTATGACAAGCGTCATTGTATTAACACTGGCTCAAGGACAAGGGAGCGGAGAAAGGAGGCCAAGGTAGGATGGCTACCGCTGCCTCTAGTGTTCTATTCATGTCTCCTTGCCTGCGCCACATATAGCTAGCATCATTTTTTAGAAAAGGAAATGTTCAACTTATGCTATTCTAGCGCTTATGTATTGCATTAGGTTGCACCAGCAGCAAGAATGCCGATCATTTATAAAGTGGTAGTTATCTATGTTGTATCCGAGAATCGTTATTCGCCTAAACTTCTGAAACTATTCTGGATAAGCTGTGCGAACACAAAGTTTTCTTTAGCTTGGAAGCATAAATCAATCCTGGTAGTACCACGATGGCAAAGTGCAGATAGTCCATTTTATGGGTGTTATGCCAATGCATCCAAACACACATGCTAATTCTTCACGCTGATCACACAATGTCTAAACATTCTAAAGGTGTCGACACCCATCTAGTTTGATAAACCCGTGACATACTGACATACTTTTTGGGATAGAGAGAGTAGCTGAGACGTTCACTGCCAAGGATACATAATAAATCGGATAAATCTTAAACTGCCCCAAACGTGTATATTGAAAAGTTGTACCCTCGGGATAGTGTACAATGGTTTTCCTGTGTACCATTAAACGGGTTTACAGTACCAAATGTTTAGTACACCCTCTGTTTTAAAATATGAGATGTTTTAGCTATGATTTTTTTTAATGTGTAGGTTCAAAGTGACCTCTATAAATCTACACACTAAAAATAGTCTAGATATATTTTTTCACAAAGCTAAAACATTTTATATTATGAAACGGATGGAGTATCTGCTAGAGTTACTCTGATGAGCCTGATCAACTTTCTTTTCATCTGATATACTCCCTCCACCCTAAAAGGATGTCTTAGATTTTTCAAGATTCCTATGTATTTATATACGTGTATATGTGTATGTGAATCTAGACAAATTTGCGACATCTATTTTTAGGACCGAGGGAGTAGAAAAATGTTATTCCAAGTGGATCAAACTTTAACTAAGAGCATCTCTAGTAGACCTCTTAAAAGACTGGCCCTTAAAACACGTATAAGGGCCGAGAATTCTGTGTTTTCCCCCGCTGAAAGAGCCGGGGCGGAACAGACCCCTTATATGCGAACTTCAAAAGAGAATACTCCCTTTTGCCATTCGCATATACAGTGTTTGTCCCGCCGTAGCACGGCTCGATCCCTCAAATCCAAATCACGACTTAGAGAAAGATGACAATTTCAATAATTTTAATAGCATATCCGACAGTTCAGACGTACAAACACGACAATTAAGCAAGTTTAACATAGTTTCTCGCAACCATGGCGTCCAAGACGAATCAAAATATGACAGAACACCATCAAACAACGTCGATTATCAAGCATCAGCGCCACACAAGCTCATCAACATCGCCACCACCACCACCACCACATGTCGGACCATCATCACTAGAAGGATCATCAACTCTAGGCCGAGCATGGCCTCTTCCCTTTGCCGCTTCCCTCCATCTCTCCATGATGTCCCTCCTTGTATCATCATGCCACTCTAGAGTAATGGTGACCATGACGCTTTGGTCCATGGACATGATCTTGTTTTCCTCGGCTCCATCGATGTTCACCGCATTCTCATTCAACAAACCCATAAAATATTCTAAAAAAACCCACAAAAGAAGAGGGAACGTCGGGCAAATTGGAGCTACAATGCAGAATATTCAAACAATCACTTGCAATGGTCGAATCGGGACCATTTTCGAAGGGGGCGAAATGTTCATACCTCGTGACCATGTCCTCGCTGCTTGTCGTGACGGAGGCTGTGCAGGATGATCGCAGCGTCAAAGGCCGACGCGGGGATGAGCTTGCGTTTTGACACCGTATTCCTCACCTTCTTCTCCTTCGGCAGCTTCTTCTTCGACGTGGTCGGCGTCGATGGAGCTCCCGTGCTGGCGGTGGGAGCGATAGCGGGCCCGCCACTTCCCGGGATGACGACGTTGCCCTGCCGCTTCTGCTTCTTCCCGGTGGAGTCTGACTCCGGCATGGGAGCGAGAGCAGCGACGCTGATGGGAGTAGCCATATCTGGCGGAGCATCTCTATCCTTGCTGGGGCTTGCCGATGGCTACGGAAGGTCCATGGCGTCGAAAGAGCGGCGAGGGGAGGCCGAGCATGCGGGAAAGGGGTGAGATCGGCTATGGCGGCGGCACAGCTGAAATGTCCCTTGCACCAAGGTTTCAACGAATACGAGGTAGTGTGGGGTCGACCTCGGATCGGAGGCAAAACCCTTGTATCTACGATCCGAGGAGGGTGTGTGTGTTTCTGCTCCCTTTAAAAAAAATTAAGAGCCAACCTCGTATACAGTATCTGGTCTAACCACTTTTTCCAACCAAAACCTCACGGTACTAGTTATTTTAAGGAAAATGATTGCCATCCCCCGGACGATGTGTCGTCCGGGTCGCAACCGTTTGAACCCGCGCTCCACGCCGCGCGGCTGCCCTCCTCCGCCGCCGGCCGCCACACGCCTCCGCACTGCCTCCGCGTGGCTGCCCTCCTCCGCGCACGCCTCCGCGCCGCCGCCGCGCGGCTGTCCTCGAAACTCTAGAGTCATACTTTTTCACTTCGTTGCTTTTCGTTGCTTCTTTTGCTACCCGCGGTGGTCAAATTTGCTACATACGCCAGTCGGCGTTGCTACATGTGATAAAATATTCTGCTACATAGCATATTTTTGCGACAATGTTTTCGGTGAATTCGGGTTTTGCTACATGTTTGTTATTTTTTTGCTACATTTGTTTTCTGGTTTTGCTATAATATTGTAAATTTTTTGCTGCGTGACATCTCCGATGAGGCATCCGACGAGGTGTCTACAAAAGTCTCCGTCGATGTCTCCGACGAAATAGGTTTTTTGCTATATTACAAGAACTTTTTTGCTACCACCGTATTATGATTTTGCTATAACAGTGTCAACCTTTTGCTACAAGGTCTCCGGCGAGAGTCACCGGCGAGTTTTTCCGACGATGTTTCCGGCGAAGTCGGTTTTGCTAAATTAATACAATTTTTTTGTTGCGTGATCTCCGGTGAGGTCTCCGGCGAGATGTTCTATTTCTGAAACGAACGTTTTTTTTTACTTTGAAAGCAAAATCGGGGACATTTGCAGCAAATGCGGGATTTGGCCACGTGTGTCGCGAGCGGAAGCAGGACGATGGGAGTCCTCTATCGTCCGGCCCTAGCACGCGCCTTATTTTAAGGATAGAGATGCTCTAATCGAGTGGATCTTTTTTTTTTTTGCGGGGGTCTAATCAAGTGGATCTGATCTGATGAAAGCCAAAGCAAGATCCTTGCACTGCGCTATGTGCCATTCTTCACGTGCACTAAAGTTTTGACACGATAGTTGTCGCCTGCAGGAAATCCCAATATTTTTTCTCCTCCCATGACCCACCACGGAGAGGCCTCCTGGCTTTTTATCTGGAACCCATACAGTCCTCACTGGCGCCACGTAGGGTACCACCTCCCCGGGCCCACTGCCCGGTGACAATTGGGCAGTTGGGCACTAGTGTACAACAGTGTCCACTCATAAAAAAAAAAACAATTGTACAACGGTGGAGTCCTCGACGTGCGTCACTTCCCTTCCTCAGACAGTCCCCTCTCCTCTCCCCGCTCCGCTACTCTGCTCGCCCCTGCTCCGGGTTGGTAGTCGTCGCCGTCGGCGAGATCGCACCACGCAACGCGCGATGTCCTCGGCGGAGGTCGTCGCTTTCATCGGCGCTGACGAGCAGAGTCGGGCGCTCGCCGCCTCTTTCCTCCGCTCCGGCGCGATCGTCCGCTTCTACCTCGACCCCCAGGTCCGCCTCAGCTCGATCGCCCGCCCTTCCCTCACTTCCCCGCTCTGCTTCGTTTCTCACCGGTGTGTTTTTCGCGGGATGGCCTGTCGACTGTCGTGATCGTGACGGTTCGTGTCCGTGCAGGCGGATGGATCGGCGCTCGCGGAGCAGGGCGCCGGCTTCCGGTGCGGGAGCCCCGCGGAAGCCGCCCGAGGTGAGCGTTTATAACTATCTTCAGCACCACCCTGCTCGTGGCGCGTGTCTATGGCGTGTTTATACTTGCGCGGGCTGCATCTCTGGTGCCGTCGCGCGCGCGGGAGGCGTTTGTAGGAACGCCCGACGAGACCATGCTCTTAGGTGGTGAAGTATGCATCGCCTCGTGTGTTTGCTCCGTCTATCTGATCATTCAGAATCTCCTCTTGCCTGCAGATGCCGCGCTACTCATTGTGCTCAGTGACGCAGATGGGGTAGATGATTTGTTCTTTGGAGCCCAGGGTATAGTGAAAGGTATGCACGTGCTTCCTGCGTTATTGTGTTGTCTGCCAGTCTGTCAACCTCATGCAATTTTTTCTGTAACAAGTTGCATACGGCTGACACTTGATATGGTGTTTGCTTGAGCATTGCATAGGGTTGTGCGCGGAAGCTGTTGTGTTGATTCGATCGACATTGGCTCCTAGCCGTCTTGACAAATTGGAGCAGAAGCTTGCAGGTACAATGCTAATTTCTGTGCCCGCTCATCCAGTCGCTTGACCAGGCACAGTAGCTGTTGTGTTTTGATTTTTTTTCTTTTGATGAATATGTGCTTTGAATTCTAGGCACACTTTTAAGAATGAGAAAGATGCACGCTTAACAACTAAGTGTTCATGTTCAACTTGTGTTGAGTTTTGTTTGAGCTTATGTTTTGAATTGGTAGAACAATGAGAGGATACAGTTTTTGACCTTCTGGAACCATTACTACGAAATGCTCGTGCAATTCCTACGGGCCTCCTGTATTCCCGTTCGAACAAACAGAGTGCACTGATGTTGGTGATAAATGACTACATTACTTAATCCAAATTACATTCTGCAGACGAGAAGAAGGATGTCTTTCTTCTTGATGGTTACTTTTTTAGTGGTCTATCTGACGAATTGAAGCAAAATACTATCGTAAGTAACACACTATCTGAGAATCTGAACTGTGTGCATGTATGTTTCCATTATTTACCTTCTCAATGTCAGGTCGTTGCATCTGGGAGAAAGGATGCAGCAGAAAGAGCTGGGAAATTCTTCTCTGGTAGTTCCAAATTTGTTTACTTTTTACTAATATTTTATTCCTGGTCCTTACCTATGATGCTGAAATTCTAAGCTATCTGATAATTTCAGGTCTTGACAAAACCACTTACTTTGTCGAAGGTGAATTGGGCTGCAGCAGGTTGCCTTTTTTTTCTGAAAATATCAAATGCCAGATAAAAGAGATATCAATTTTTTACCCCTTCCAATATATTTACCGTAGTAACTGCTGAAACTATTAGTTTCACTATTTGAACCACTTGCAATTTAATTTTACAGCAAAATGAGGCTGGTTAATGATTTGCTGGAGAGCATCCATTTTGTTGCTTCTACTGAAGCAATGTTTCTGGGTGTTCGAGCTGGGATCCATCCATCTATTATCTATGACATAATATCAAATGCTGCAGGAAGCTCAAGGTTGTAAGGATCATTGGGTTTTTGTGTTTTTTTTGTGAACATGTAATGCTTGTAGGTATACATGTCAACTTATGAACACACTATATTGACAGGATATTTGTGGAGGTGGTCCCAAAACTTCTCAGTGAAGATCCTTTGCTTACCGAATCTCTGAAGTCTCTAAAGAAACATGCAGTAAGTTTAATTTCTTCTTCTTCAGAGCATGTTAAGGGATTCCTAGGATAACTTGTGGGATAAATGAACGATACAGATTATATATTAACACATTTGACTTCCTTTTGGTAGCACTGCAACTTTCCTTTGTACCCTCAGTGTCATTAAAAGTAGAAGGATATAAATAGGCTGCGGACACTTACTGCCGTGAAGGTTGTACGGGCAATGAACAAAGTTACTTCTGCATACAGGAGCCCATGACCGGCTGTCATAGTACGGTAGCTGGGATGTGATAGAGAAATTGAAGGGACTGGGGTTAGTAATTGCAAGAGAGGAGATGTATATCTTGCTAGAGGGACTGACCTTGACCCTCCAGTCCTCTGTCCGAGGTAGCAGAGCTCCCTAATATGGCTGCTAACATGATGAACTCACCATTACTATATATGTGGACTCGTAACATTATATGAATTCAACTATTACTATGTCCATGGACTTGACATTCTGTGAAGTCTAACTGTTACGATATCTCTAACTGGCCTGATTCTCTTCTGGACCCTTTCTTAATCTTCCTAATTCTCTCTATGAAGTCTAGCTATTATGATATCTCTAACTGGCCTGATTCTCTTCTGGACCCTTTCTTAATCTTCCTAATTCTCCTCCTTTAATCTTATGTGCCTTACTGCTGCTCGTAGACTCCATGTGGTCCTACTGTTGCTCCCCATACTTTACGCTGCAAACAACAACATTAGATTACTTAAGGAAACACTTAGTACAGAGATGCTGCCAACTATTTTGGACCATAAATTCCTTTTTTTATTTAGTGACTAAGCATAAATGGAGACTATATATTTGGTTAGTTACACTATTGGTGATAGGGAAGTAATTGCTATACATTCCTATAGTTTGGGTCACAAAGACCTCACATTTTATCCTTGAGCTTGGGTCACAAAGATCATGCTCAGTCACTCGTGGTAGATCTTGAGGTGATTTCCAAATCTTCACAAACTTCTTGGCTTCACCAATTTCCAAGCACCTAGCCAGGCTGGGAGGCACGAAATTGGCATTGTAAATTTGTATCTGGTCTCGTGCTTTTAATCTCGTAAATCAACCCCATCTTGGAGAGAGAATTAATAGATTAGTTTGTATCTGATGTTGCAAGGACTTAAGCTAATGCATGGCTGGTTGCCTGAATGCTTCTGCTTCGGAATCACTAAGACAGTTTTTCACTCTCTTAAACAATATAGAAGTACGTGATGGATATGGCTAAAGCAGTAACATTCCCTCTGCCACTTCTATCTGTTGCCTATCAACAGTTAATACATGGTATGCTGTTAAAGCTTCCTTATATCAACACATTTGCAATTCTCCAGCTAGCCTGAACAGGCAGCCGAAGCTTAAAGTTATTTATGCCTTTTCATTAACACATGGTTTTTGTACTTATCTTCAGGTTCGTCAGCAGTAATTGGAGGTGAATCTGCTTCGCCGTTGAAGGTTTGGAATTATCGTCAGCTTTCTCAAGCTGCACATAGTTGTTCAGTTTATCAGATCTATCTTAAAATTTGGAAGATCGTTTTGCAGGTTTGGGAACAATTATTTGGAGTAAACATCATAGATGCTGCCAATCAAGAAATCTATGACGCGAGCAAATTAGCTGATCAGCTTGTTATGGTCTCTAAAGCAGTAAAGAGGGTTGGCTTTATTGGTCTTGGAGCTATGGGCTTTGGAATGGCATCTCATTTGCTAAAATCAGGGTTCTCCGTAACTGCTTATGATGTAGGAACTCCCTACTTCATAATTTTCCATTTGAATTGCTGCAGTTCAAGTACAAGGAATTAAAATATGATTCGTTCTTTCCAGTTGTATTAGTAGTGCTGTTTATTGTTGCATTTCAAATAATCTAGACTATCTTACAATGGATGATATATTTGACCACTATGGTTATAAGCCTTTCATTTTAATAGACTATACCATTTATAGCCTAGATTAATCTCAAGGAATCAGAAAGGGCAGCAGTAATCTGAATAACACACGAATAGATCCTGAACTCTCCTCTTTTCGGTAATCCATTGGGCACTCTGAGCTTATACAAGCGTATGTGCTCTTAGAGCTGAGGAAATAGGATACCCTTCTCACCCTTACATATCGTTGTTTGTACATGATGCTAAATAAAAGATGTTCTTCTGATTCCACACGAGAATAATCATATCTCCTTTTCCCATTTAGGTGTACAAGCCAACACTCGTCAGATTTACTGATTTAGGTGGATTGACTAAAGATTCTCCTGAGCAAGTATCAAAAGGTACATTAAAACCTTGTAGTGTGAAATATAATTCTCACATCTTAAGATCGCATTTTATTGCCTATAAAAGTATGTCAGCATTTTTATAATTTTCTGACTTCATGAGGTCAGCTCAGACCTCATAATTCTCATTTTGTTCCTCAAAACTGGCATTTTTCTCATTTTATCGAGTCAAACTGTCAATTACATGTGGGCCTGGCCCCATCTTGTCACGAGACCATGCCAACAGAAATACCATGTACTATGTATCAATGATTATAACACCTCTGAATTATTAACCAGAAATTGGTTTCAGATGTGGAAATACTTATTATCATGGTTGCAAATGAAGTTCAAGCTGAAAGTGTTCTGTATGGAAATGCTGGTGCTGTGCCAGGTAAAGTTTATTATAAAGTATAAATCCTTTTCGTTCTGGTTTTCCTGACTATTTGCATCTCACAGGTAGGTTTACTATTTGTTGATCTCTAGTTTCATGGTTGTTGATATCTTTGTCTTCCAGCGTTGTCTGCGGGAACATCCATTATTCTGTCTTCTACAGTTTCTCCTGGATTTGTGACTCAACTTAAGAAAAGATTGGAAGGTATCAGTTCTTTTCTTTCTCTCTTGGACATCCCTGCATTAAAGATGAAACAAGATCATCAAGTCGAAACTATGCTGTGTAAATCTTAAAACCAACTCATGGAAATCCAAATCTGTTGTCTGTGATTCCGGATGAGAGTTCAGTCTGTTTCTTCTATCTAAAATATTAGAAAGAAATGTTCATTTACTTTGCTCAACTTAAAACAACAGATTCACTTATAATCATTTGCAGAAGTGGCAATTACTGCAAGTGACAACCTGTATATGCTTCAAGAGAACCTCCATTGTTTTGTCATTTTTATATCATCTTATATGCATTGATGGCACAGTAGTACCCGAAAGCCTTATAAAGCTTGTAGCAATAGAAGTGTAGAACTTTCCTCTACATTTTAGATATATCGGCAATGTTATTTACTGCTTTTTTTGATGATTTTATTTGGAAATCATTAACTACTTCTGTACAGCCGAATGCCGAGAGATAAAGTTGGTTGATGCTCCAGTATCTGGTGGTGTCAAGAGGGCAGCAGATGGGACACTAACTGTATGATTAGCAACACATTAGTTTAATAGGGAAGTGAAGATGTAACCTTAATTGATATAAAGATTTGCACTTATTTTGAAGGTAATGGCTTCGGGAACTGATGAAGCTCTTCATTGTGCCGGTAAAGTTTTGTCAGGTAAAAAAGGGTTCTCTGAAGACCATCCTATGCTTTAGAAAAAATATGGACACAGTGTGATCTTTTTTTTTTTGAATGACAGCACTAAGTGAGAAGCTATATGTCATTAAAGGAGGATGTGGAGCTTCGAGGTGATACACATATTTTCTAATCATGTGCCTTGCCCATATAGATTTACTATTTTTTGTTACTGCGGTTGTTTACATATATATTAAAGATAGCTGAATACTTTTGTGTGTGCGTGAATCAACATATCTCTTCTTCTATTGTTCCCAGTTCTGTTAAAATGGTCAACCAACTTCTTGCTGGGGTCCATATAGCCTCAGCAGCTGAAGCAATGGCATTTGGTGCTCGATTAAATTTGCGAACACGAAGAGTTTTTGAAATTATTCAACATGCAAGAGGTTACTCGTGGTATGTTTCCACTGTTTAACCCCCTCGCTGTAATCACTCTTGTTTCTTGACTCTTCAGTGTTTATACTTCTGAATGTATGTTGCCTGAGTAATAAAGTGTTTCAAAAAAGAAACGGAAACAATTGGTTCTAGTAGTTTTTGCTAACTAACTATCAGCTCCCTGTAGGTCAATCTTTCAGATATCTAGTGGTACGTTTTAGAATGAGTGAAGGTTGCTATCTGATAATCGATACATTTAATGTATTGCAGGATGTTTGGAAATCGTGTGCCACACATGCTTGATAATGATTACACACCTTATTCTGCAGTGGACATATTCGTCAAGGATCTTGTATGGATAACCGATCTATGACTTATGCATTATATGAACTACTAATAAAATATCATAATGTGTATGTGTCTTGTCTATTTCAGGGTATAGTTTCTCGTGAAAGCTCCAACTTGCGGATCCCATTGCATGTCTCTAGTGTTGCTCATCAACTGTTTGTTTCAGGTAATTATCTGTAACAAAAGCAAGGAGCAATCATTCTATGCTTTTGTTCCAAATGTTTTTTAACTGAACTTTGTTCCAAATGTTCAACAAGTTATGCCATATTTCTTATTCTACAATGAGAATGACCAAAATTAACGGAACGTTGCATGGCATTTCACCCCCCTTCTTTTGTAATACTGCTATATTTACAGGTCATTTTTTATAACAGTCCTCAAACAGGATAGCTATTGTTTTATTCGTGTGATGTATTTCCAACAGGTTCTTCTTCTGGGTGGGGTCGATGTGATGATGCTGCTGTTGTCAAGGTGAGAAGCTACCCTATGTTTCAGCAGCTTGCACCTCTCAGTAGACAAAAGTTGAGACAAAATATGATAAATTCATAACCCTAATGTAATTTCTCTTTCTAAACTTGCGTGGCAATTGCATCTAGCACAGGTCTACGAGACATTGACTGGGGTAAAAGTAGAAGGAATGCCACCCATGCTAAATAAAGATGATGTCCTGCGTTCTCTTCCTGCTGAGTGGCCTGAAGTTCCAATGGATGATCTTGTTTCCTCTGCATCTCATGATAGCAAAAAGGTTCTTGTAGTTTTAGATGATGATCCAACTGGAACTCAAACAGTTCATGATATAGAGGTCTTAACTGAATGGTAAACCAAAGCATATTTTTCATCTTAGCTTGCATATGTTTCTGCTAGCATTTTCATTTACCCCATTACTATTTATTTTTATGTTTACCCATGTTCCTTGCATAAATTCATAAGCCTCACTTGTAACTCTAAACTGCAGGCCTGTTGAAGCCCTCACAGAGCAGTTTTTGAAACTGCCAACTTGCTTTTTTATTTTGACAAATTCTCGTTCAATGATTGCTGACAAGGTAGGAAAATGAGTCTTAAACAGTTCATTTTTTATGCTCTCGCAAAAACAAGTTTAGCTTCGGTGTCGTTAAATATATGTTGAAGCCTTTTCACTTCTGTAGGCCGCACTGTTAGTAAAAGATATCTGCAAAAATCTTGAAGCTGCAGCAAAGACTGTCCCTGGTATTAGTTATACAGTGGTCTTGAGAGGCGATTCCACTCTACGTGGCCATTTCCCGGAGGTTAATATATGCAGCTCTCCCTCCCTCCGTCCCTCCCTCCCCCCCCTCTTGTTTTTTTCATTTCATTCTTCTGACCATACACCACATCCTTCCACTTTCCAGGAAGCTGATGCAGTTGTTTCAGTATTAGGTGACATGGATGCTTGGATAATCTGCCCATTCTTCCTTCAAGGTGGGCGGTACACTATTGATGACATTCATTATGTTGCAGAGTCTGACAGGTAATCTATGCAGGTTCACTGCAATGTATTTAAATACAAAATAATACATAACACTATTGATGTCCAACAATATCTTACAGATTGGTTCCTGCTGGAGAGACTGAGTTCGCCAAGGATGCATCTTTTGGCTATACATCTTCCAATCTCAAACAGGTATTGTTGTAGAATTGTTTGCTTGGTAAAGTGAAGAGCAAGATCTTAGAATTTGCTTTTACTTGAATGTATAGTGGGTTGAAGAAAAAACTAGAGGAAGGATTTCGGCGAACCAAGTTTCAACAATTTCCATAAGTCTTTTGCGGAAAGAAGGACCAAATGCAGTCTGCCAGCATCTCTGTAGGTTGGAGAAGGTATTTGATAATAAACATGTACCGTACGAACAGTTATTTTAAAGTCTCTGCGAACTTTTTTTGGATGATAGAATTATCCTGAATTCTAGATTTTTATGGATCTTTCACTTTCTCATTTCTGTATGCAGTCATGGCAGTATACATGCTAAAATGCAATACTAGTAGATAGTAAAATACTACAGGTAATTTAGGGACTTGAGAATTGTACTGACCATCAAACTCGACCATATACTATCATAAACCCCTTTTCCTGATTTCTTCTCTTCTTGATTTACCTCGAAAATTTCCTGACAGGTAGTTTAACTCTTTTTAGGGCTCTGTGTGTATTGTCAATGCTGCCAGTGAGAGGGACATGAATGTCTTTGCTGCTGGAATGATCAAGGCATGATATAACGCTCCATTTCTACAAGAAGCATTTGTTGATAGTGTGATAATATGTCTTATTCATAGGATGGATGCTCTGATTTGATATTCTATTCTTCTTCTCTTTGTATATTAACTCATCAGGCTGAATTGCAAGGAAAGCGATTTCTGTGCCGCACGGCTGCAAGTTTTGTGAGTGCTAGAATTGGGATCGAGCCTAAGCCACCGATTCGCCCGAATGACCTTGGGTTAAAAAGAACTTTAGCTGGAGGTCTCATAGTTGTTGGTTCTTATGTGCCAAAGACTACGAAGCAGGTTAGCCCTATAACACTTTAAGATTCTCGTATTCATATTTATCTCATTTGCATGTTCTTTCACATTTGTTAGGTTGACGAGCTTCGGTCACAATGCGCGCAATCCCTTCGAGTGATAGAGGTAATTTATATCTTGGCCGTCGTGGCTAAACATGAACTGTTAAACATTATATACCTCACTTGGATAAGACGTGAACAGTTCCAGTACTATTTCAAGTTACATTTTTTGTTTGAGATCATTTTGAGTTGTTAGTATCATGTTCTCTTCTTTACTCACTGCAGGTGTCAGTTGAGATGGTCTCACTGAGATCAACTGAGGACAGAGACCAAGAAATCAGCAGGGTTGTTGAATTGGGAAATGCTTACATACGATCCAGGAGAGACACTCTAGTCGTCACCAGCCGCCAGCTCATTACAGGAAAAAGTTAGCATCAGTACGAGAGAACTGACGTATTGCTATGTTTTTATGCCAAACAAGTATTTTCTTTCTTGGATATTTGTCTAAAAGCAGTTTGATCACCTAACAAGATTGTACCTGTCATGTTGCAGCTCCTGAAGAAAGTTTAGAAATTAATTACAAAGTGAGCTCAGCACTAGTAGAGATTGTGAGAAGAATTGATACTCGACCCCGTTACATCCTTGCAAAGGTAACAAATAAACAGCTGTTTTTTTCCTTCTGAAGGAATTGTATGGTTACTTAGTTCACTGTATCAAACTTTATGCATAAGATGCATAAGATATATCTTAGTTATATCCTGCAAAAATTGCCAATTTCTGAAACTGTTATTATCCGGTCAAAATGTCTGTTCTGTTCTCTTGGATCTTAGCCACATACTTTAAGATAGTATAATACCTACATGGCTGCATGTTTCTTTCAGAAAAAAATACAGTGTCTAAACTCAACCGTGCTAGCTATCTCAAACAAAATGACTGATTCCACAAGTTGTGCATGAGATAGACTTCTGGAGTTGGTCTAATATGATTTTTTCATATAGGGAGGTATCACTTCATCCGATCTTGCCACAAAAGCTTTGGAAGCTCAGCGTGCCAAAGTGATGGGACAAGCTTTAGCTGGTGTACCTCTGTGGCAGCTTGGCCCTGAGAGTAGACATCCTGGTGTTCCTTACATCGTTTTTCCTGGTCATAAATATTTTATCTCATTTCCATACCAGCAGATAGATAACATTACCTTTTTACTCAATGAACTGTCTTGTCGCTCCCCTAACGACAGGTAATGTTGGGGATAACAGTGCTCTGGCAAAAGTGGTCCAGAATTGGGCTTGCCCTCCTAAAAGTTCAACAAAAGAACTTCTCCTTGTAAGATTTTATCCACCATGTTAACTTCTAGTTGAGGACATACATCATTGTTTATTGCTTCAAATACTTCATTAATTATTGTTCTTATTGTGAAGAATGCGGAGAAGAGTGGATATGCAGTTGGTGCTTTCAATGTATATAACCTTGAGGGAATTGAAGCTGTCATTGCAGCTGCAGAGGCTGAAGAAAGTCCTGCTATCCTGCAGGTTAGGAATTCTTTCATAGGATGTTTTCTTGTGCAAATTATGGTACAAATTACATAGTTTATCATGTCAGGTGTCCTTTGATACCATACTGGAGTATCCATGATAGGAGTTGAGTAGTAAATAGTTTGCAACAACTAGCTCTAGCGGAATAGACACAATACCGCATAGCTAACATGGATTTGTACCAGTGCTTTTTGTATAGACAGAATTGCATTGGTTCTCCCTGTCCCTGAACTTGTAAGCTATTCTCACTTTTCTCCCTCAACTGGAGAATCTATACCCATGCTCCCTGAACTTGTTACGATGCTCACCCAGTCACCATGGAAGGCTCAAAGTCATTCAGCGATAATTACTCCAGCCACGGGATTGTTAGCGTCCGGCGCGCTGTCACGTTCTATTCTGCTTCATCCCACACTTTCAGTCCAGCCATGCTGTAGTTCCTCTGTCACCGAGGGCTCTGGAGCACCCTGCCTCCATGCAGCAACCATGTCCACCGAGGACAAGTTTGGTGCTCACGAAGTGCTGTGACCTCGAGTGATGCGCCGGTTAACAGCATTTCGCTGGATACATGGTGAGCAGGGCGATAGCGGCGTCGTAGATAGATTGCAGCAAGGTCGCATTGTCCGTCGCCTCCTTCACGCCGTTCCCCAGCTCCCGGTCCCACAGAGAGAGCAATTTGCATGTAACAAGTTGGACCGCATGAGCTAGCTGCCTGTACCTTCCATGGTTTAGTCTGAGTGACCACCAGGCAAAAGTATTAGTACTCGTCAGCAAAGTTGCCATGCCATCTTGCTCTGTGCAAATGCTGAAAGGGGGTCCGGTTAGAAACGGTGACAAGTTTTGGGATCATGGATTCAGATTTTCCATGTGAGGGATGAAAGCGAGAAAAGCTTAAAGTTGAGGGAGCACCATAAGTGCAATTTTCTCAGTCAAATTTTAGTGCAGACATCTCATATCTAATTTTTTTGTAGATTATATGTATTATCTTGATTTCTGACCATGGTTATTGTGGTTGTTTAGGTTCATCCCAGTGCCCTGAAGCAAGGTGGAGTTCCATTGGTAGCATGCTGCATTGCTGCAGCAGAAGAAGCCAGTGTAAGAGAAGCTAGAGAATATAGCATGCTTAAAGAGTATACATGGACATCCAATGATGTGTATAAAATAGTTGACAAATGTTTATATAACTTGCGTTCTCCCATATTATTATATACATTCAGCCATCCTTGATTTATTTTCTCTAAAGGTGATCATTCTATGATTCTCTCACTCAGGTTCCTATCACCATTCATTATGATCACGGGACTTCCAAGCATGATTTGCTTGAAGCTCTTGAGATGGTATGAAAAAAAGAGAGTTATTTTCTCAAGCTGTAGAGTACTAAAATGGCATATCATTCCTTTTCCCAATCGTGAGTGAGACTGATAATTTTCTAAATCTCAATCTTGATTTTTCTCCTGACTTTATACTTTGAATCGTAATTCAGGGATTTGACTCAATCATGGTGGATGGTTCCCACCTACCTTTGGGGGAGAACATCTTATACACAAAGAACATATCTTCATTGGCTCATGCAAAAGGCATACTTGTGGAAGCTGAACTTGGGAGACTATCAGGAACTGAAGATGGCCTGACAATTGAAGAATATGAGGCAAGATTTACTGATATTGCTCAGGTGATTTTCTCTTCCTCAACTAATTTCAACTCCATGGGCTTCTATTCCTTGTATCAGCCTTAACTTATATGGTACATATTTTCAGGCTGAGCAATTCATTGATGAAACTGGTATTGATGCTTTAGCAGTATGCATTGGAAATGTTCACGGAAAATATCCTCCCAGTGGACCAAACCTCAGACTTGACTTGCTAAAGGTCAGGCAGCAATCAAACTATGAAAACCAATATGTGATCTTAGTGGCAGACTATAAGATTTTTCGAAGAAAGTATCATAGCGCAGACCATTTCGCTAGTAAATCGCTGTTTGTATAGTAACACCCTCTTGTAGTTGTACCCACATCTTGGAAAAATGTCCACTTCTCATCCCTGGACTATTGCAGAATTCACTTTTCAACCTTGAACTCTGAAACCCGTTGTTTTTCAGCTCAAACCCAAGTGTTTTTTACCTGACTCAGAAGTCAGACGACATGTGACATCACATTTCTATGTCATCACTTTGCAGTGTAATCAGCTTAAGTAAAAAAATCAAGAAAATTGGGATAAGAAAAATCTTAATTTTATTGAAAAGAATTACACTATCTAGAAAATTAAAACAAGTAAATCCGAATATTGGGTAAATCCCGACATATTATTTGTTTTACCAGACCTACCCGACCTTCTGTCTTTCCTTTTTCTTTCTCAGAAGTTAAAGATTTTCTCAAAAAATATGATTTTCCTGATATTTTTTACTTAATCTGCTGACATGGCAAGGTGGATAAGTGTATATTTGACGCCACCTTCCCGCCATGTGTCATCTGAGTTCGTTGTTCAGGGTTAAAAAGAAGACGGTTTCATAGCCAGAGGTTGAAACTGAACTTCTTTAGTAGTTCAGGGGTGAAAAGTGGGAATATTTCCAACATTTGTGAAGTATTTTGTGAAGACCGAGCAGATTTGTGGTGTTGCATGTGACTTCCTAACTCGGTATGTTTGAAACGATGACAGGATCTTCGTCAGTTAACCATGAAGAAAGGAGTTAGTTTGGTTCTTCATGGAGCATCTGGTCTCCCTCATGAACTTGTAAAGGTTCGATATACTGTTTCATTCCTTATTAAGATCAGTGAAGTTTGTAGCTTGCAATAGTTATTCTCAAGTTTCCTGCACCAACTTATCTTGAAAGGTTTAAATAAACTGGCAATGGTGAGGCCTATCATTGCCGACCATAAGGCAATTCATTGTTGCAGACTTGCAGTGCATAAAACTTTCAACCATAAGGTTAAAACTGCTTTATTTTATAGTTGTTGTGTTCAAGGCTTGTTTGGTTATTCACCGTGGAAAAACTATACCCTGAAAATATGACAGTATAGTGCATAGGTTTCTGAACTGCAACCATAAGTGATAATAATCTCAAACTACTGCTTTCTAAAATTTCAACTTCCTGAGCAGGAGTGCATAGATTTGGGGGTGAGGAAATTCAACGTGAACACGGAGGTCCGCAACAGTTACCTGGAATCCCTCAAGAAGCCAGAGAAAGACCTGATTCAGGTCATGGCGTCTGCTAAGGAAGCAATGAAAGCTGTTGTAGCAGAGAAAATACGCCTCTTCGGATCTGCAGGGAAAGCCTGAATGTGCCACCGTTAAAACTGAAGCCAGCAACACTCCACCATTAAGGGGGTTGCATGGCTATTCTATATCAGCTTAGCGATGCTGCTGAGCTTGTATGTGATGCCGAACTGCTTGAACTAGTTCCTCAATAAAACCATGGTGGATTTGCTTCAGCAATAATAAAATGAAATCGCAGTGCTTGATCCGAGCCATCCCGTGTGTATCGGTTACAACTCGTTTGCAAGTTCTAGTGTGAACCGTCCAGTCCATGATTGTTTGATATGCAAGCAGTTCTCGTTTGAGCCATAAACTTGTGACATGTGATAATAAACTGTTCGAGTCTGGTTTTGATCTTTGAAGGCGACTCAGGCTAGATCTTTATGTTTCACTGGATTTCAGCTGATGAATGATGATTTACAAACTAGTAGTATAAAGAAATGGAACAGGATGGACTATTAACACCCACCCAACACGTTGCAAGCTACTTACCATGTGTACGCATGGACGTGCTCATGTCTTTTTTGACCTTAGCATGTCCGCACATACCTTTGAGCAGGCAGGTCCACAGGTTGATCCATGTCCGGTCCCATCTATAGCACAGCTTCAGATTTTATCTCATGTACTCCCTCGTTTCAAAATATAAGATATTTTATTTTTGTGAAGCAGATGTATCAAGACTTCTTTTACTATTTTACTATGTAGGTTCACTCAGTTTTAAAGTAAATACACACTAAAAGAAGTCTAGATACATTTTTTTCACAAACCTAAAACATCTTACATTTTAAAACGGAGGGATGCAACGTTTTACTTCAACATGTAACCATCCACACCTCACAAACGTGAGCCGTTGGTTCCCAATCCAAACTGTTATAGTCAAAATAAAAGAAGAGGCCCACAAAAATGCTAGGGAAAGCAAAAAGGGATAATCGGTTTTTACTGCTTTTCTTTTTTCGACCATCTGGCAGAAAAAGAATAATCCAACCGATGGAGACACCTATGAAATAGTAGTTTGATCCCACTTGTAAGGAACACATATATTTTAATTCCTTTGCATTTCATGTTACAGTGTCTGTTACAATGTTGATGGTAATATATATAAGTACATGTATCGATCCCCCCCAGGCCTGCCTGGCAAGACCGTAAGTCCTTTCTCCGGTGATCCTGCCTTGTTGTGAACAAAAATAACATACAAAAGGCACGAGATCGATCGCCTATCGTCCTACGAAAAACCAAAGAAGAAAAAAACAAGGGGTAGCAAACAATGTGTCCCCATCACCCAGCCATTATGCACTCCAATAGGTAATAATAGCATCAAGTGATTCAAGGTGACCATTGGTCAGGGACGGTCAGGAAATACTTTGACATGGCCTTCCTGAACCTCTTCTTGTACTGATCTGGGGATATGATCGTTGGGAGCACGTCCTTGGAGCCCCCTAGGATCCCTGATGCCTTCACCCAGGTCTCCAGCTGTTTGTCCCAGGTGTACTGCCGAAGATAGTCAATGATTCCGATCACCAGCTCGTTGCTTTCTTCGTCAATGCCAACCAAGAGGGAATAGTCCATCACACCCACCGACTGGGGAAGGAAAAAAAAAAGGAAATGTGCAGCACTAATGAGTACAGATCGTGCATGCGATGAGAGAGGTACCATGATATGGATAGTTTGCCTCTACACCAAGACACTTGCTCCTACAGTATAATAATACATACAGAGTAGTTCAATATTTGCAGACCTATGCCATTGTTGCAAAAGTTAACTAGAACTTTAGGTGCCTGCCAACTAATCATTCAGATCGATGTTGTCAGATGGAAATGGAAAACATCAAAATGTCAAGCCAAGCTTAGGCTGGCTGCTGACTTGGCCAAGCCAGATCCATCATGTGAGTAGCCAAAACAAATAATACCTTAACTGATAGTTGACACTTTCCAAAATTATCAACCAATCTGGCAACGATGTTAAACCTAGAATGCAAGTATGCAACTTCCAGCGTACATAACATAGTGAGTAGAGTAACTTACTGCCAGAAAAGAAGTATCATTCCAGACAGCTCGCTCCAACCTTCTTTTTGCTTTGCTTCCGAGAAAAATGGGCTTTGTATGAAGTGTCTCCAACAGATTGAGATCTAAGAGAACCTTGTTGTGTCCTGATGTATCAGGGTTGTAACGGGAACGCAATGATCCTTTCAGGTCATATATTCTCGATACCTTCCTCTTGAAGAATATGTTCTCCATGACCATTACCTCCATCTTCAGTTCCTTCCCATCTTTCATGCTCTTGCCAATGACCTAATGCAATTGATGGGTCAGGGCTAAGTTAGCATGTTTCAATCAAGACCCTAAAAATGCACGACGATAAGCTAGAGCGTTACAAACCTGGTAAAGACCAAGGACTTTAGCAAGGCAAAATGGGCTTCCGGAAGATACAGACTCTGTTAAATACTTGAAGTACTCAGCTGCATAGTCCTCGAATGAATCTAACTCCGTCCGGGTCACTTGCTTTATGACAAATCTGTCATCCAGTGTCTTGGCGAAGTATGCATTACTCTTGCCACCCTGAGCACTCCATCTCTTGCAACGACTCAAAGAACGGATGTAGTCCAGTTCATCTGCACAGCACTTTTTTCTGATTGCATCAAACTGCTTTGCAAAATAACATGTTACAGAAAATTTCGCCTTGTCCACGGTACATGAATCTTCATCCTCAAAAGAAACCGTCAAATGAATATCCTTGGAATCATTTCCAGTTCTAGGTTGAGGTTGGTCAGAACCATAGCTTCTAGAAGTAGAACTCTGATCCACAGAGTTCAAAACACTAGATCTGTCCAATTCATTATGCAGATTCAGCAGTGGCAACATGAAACTATGATATTCCGGAACAGTCATGGCATGGGCTATCATACTGGATGGCTCATCATCATAAACTGGAACGACGACATCCGAAACACTTTGAGATAGAAGCATACGACCCTCGCCATCCATCATACCAGAAAGTGATAACTTATTTGAGAATGTCGGGGACAAACCCCTGCCTGTCCTCTCAAGCGCCCTTGGAGGCCTCTGGGAATACGCTCTTCTTATGCTGACACTTGGATCGTCAACAGATGATAATCTATTTCTGAAATTGGTTCCAGAATCAAATGATTTGATTCTAATTGGAGCCATGACATTCTGGAATGAGGAGCCATTCATCAGAGCAGTAGGTAAGACTGGAAGTGTCTCCACGCTAGAGCCAGTCCATGCCAAGTCAATTCTATCAGACAGATTTGATGAAGAAGATTCTGACTTGTCCAATGTTTTCTCCAGCTTAAGTTCATCAGCCACCACCCCATCACTCCGTATTTCGCATGGGCCCAAGACAAAGTGAAGACTAGCGGAACCAGTAGATCCTTCAACAGACTGGTGGTATACTTCGTCTATATTGCTTTCCAGCTCAACACGTGACACAGTTGTGTCACACTGTTCTCTTCTAAGCAACGGTTTCCCAGTATCTGTGATGGACGAACTTGACTGAGTATATTCTAGTGAATTCTGCATATTCTCCTGCTTACTAGAAATCTCAGCCTTCGAATCTTCTAACAAGCTTTCAGGAAGCTTCCTAGGACAAGGTGCATCAGTTGCCGTAGTGTGATAATTTTCCTTGGTGAGTGAGTGCATCATGTGCAGTCGGCGATCCCATACGTGTGCATCAAGTACAAGCTCTCGTCTCAGGTGGTTGAGCTCTAGAACATCTATAGTTTCTTCAACTGAAACCTGTAAATGGTGTTCATGCAAAAGGAATCAATGAATCAGCACATCATGTGGCGTACTGCACAATTTAACTGCCATTAACAAAACCATGGAACAGTTAACTTACATCATACTTCTTCCACTCAACTTTAATCAAATCCTTAAGATCAACAACATGTTTATACAAGCCTGCCTTCATGCTCACGTCTTCTTGGGCTGAGACAGTCTTTTCAATGCAGTCAAGTTTATCAGAAATCACCCTGTAAAGGTTATCCTTCCTATTGGCTACCTGCAAAATAAGCCAACCATTTAAATAGTGCAACAGATTTTACAGAAAAATATGTCAAAAGGGCAACTGCCAGCATCCATCTAAGGGCAGTTTGTATCAGCTTAACTTTGCTCCACAAAGCTAGCTTGGGCGGAGAACCCCACAAAACCAGCTTAGAGAGGCCAAAGAAGCCGTTGCATTAGTGAGACAGAGCGAGTTGAGTAGATGAGACAGTGAAAGGTTGAGAGGAAACTCCACCATAACTCATATCTTTAGGTGAGCTTCAGCTTTTTTTAAAGCTGGGTGTATCGCTCAGCTTCAACTTTAAGCTAGGACAAACAGGCAGTAATTCAACAAACTTATATTTAAATGAACATACATCACCAGCCTCCTCGATGAGCCAATCTTGAGCTATTGGATAAGCAAAGTCTAATACTGAGGGTGGCAAGTTGACAGACAGGATGTCTACCGGAGAATAACGGAAGACAGCAACCATGCTTCCAGACCTGTTCATGGAGAATGCCAACATTTACATTGGCCCTAAAATTGAAAAGATAGAATACAACAATAAACCACATACCCATAAAAACGAAGACAGTCTCTCTGGAGGGAATGTCCGCAGCAGGCAACTCGATTGGCTGTTTTATGATTCGAAAAGCTAAGCTCCAGAAATTTTCCAAAAGAAAGTCCACATGCCGCATCAGACATCACTACTCTTTGTGTCGGAGGAGGGATCCCATCTTTTGGTTTGCACCGGAGGCACCTGTGCCACATCCATATCTTCCCATCATTCCGCCAAGGTAACTTCTCAGATGAAAGGTTTTTTACACTGATTGTAAGACTTCCTTGTTGATGAGTATAACATTGTACATGAGATTCTGCAGGCTCCTTGCAAGACGCACAGCATGAAATCTGGCAACAAAGACCAAACATATTAATAAAGTGGCACGCGTACCTGCTTGCAAGCAAATAGAAAATTGGGTTAAGTTTGAGAATGCAATACTTGATTAAATAAATCTTCACGGAAGTATCTCCCAAGCGGCTTGTCAAAATTACCATAGAACTTAATGCGCAAGAGCTGAGATTGCTTGCATACAATTCGCCTCCGAGGGCATGCAATTGATAAGGAAACCAAAATGCTCCGTGCATTATCAGATGTTGGGAAATACTCAGCTGGGTTCTCATTACGATCATGTATGGCTACTCCTGCATGTTCTTCATCTGATGTATGATGCCAACCATTGTCCAAGTCATTTTCTACTCTACAAGCCCCACTAACCATCTCATCCCTATGAACAGTTATGCCTAGAGGTGCTACACAACCATTATCGAGAGACAATCTTGGGGAATGAGAGGATGTGCCATTAGCTCCACCAATGTATTCTTCCTGATTAAAGTTACTTCCCGAAGGAGATTGATTGGTAGATAACAATTTTGAAGAACCATCAAGGAAACTTAGAGGCATGATGCACCCATTTTCAGAAGCTCTGTTACCAATGATCTGAATATCATTTGAAGCATGGGGACGATGGTTTGAGGAAATATTCCCACCATTCATATGATTCTCAAGTGGAAGAACTGGAAGATCTGAAGGGATCTTCGGTAGTATTGCACCCTCATCCGCAAGATATGAGGTCTCAAGTGATAGTTGATATGCTGCAAATACAGCAAACTGCAAAGCAAGTTTGACCTTCCTTAACTCTTCATATGATGTGCCTCTTAGAAGGACCTAGGCAGAAACATATTGGTTTTATTAGATATTAATCATACAGGTTTATTAGATAAGTCATACACAATATGAAAACTGACTAAAAAATAGGTCCCAAAGAGTAGTAGATGATTTGAGAACCTAAAACACAAAGTGCTTTGCAATACTCAGCAGAAAGGGCAACAGAGCAGGGGGAATATAACTGAAGCACAAGTGTATAAATTTAGGAAACAAACAATATGATGAGAATTGACCCCTAATTTATCATGACATAGAATAATTATGATCTTTGAAAGGCAATGGACAGTTTTATGCATTACCGTGCAGCCCAAGCGTCTTGGACAACCATCAAAAAACATCAGTGTCTTGACAGATTTTCTGTTTGAGTCCTTTGGAGCCAAAGATTCCGAAACTCTCTCAATCCAGAAAGCTTGGCAATGTCCAAGTCTAGCTGAAGTGACATTGTCAATGGATGAAGCAATTTGACCACCTGTGCAGCGTGATATCCTTTCTAGAAGTGATCGCTTGACATTCAGTACTAAAGAGATATCTTTTGCAAGAAGCTCTTGAGCATACATTGGAACACTTTTTTCAACCAGTAAGACATTAGGTCTTTGGGCCTCTATCTTTGCAACAGCATTTTTAAGATACTCTTTTTCCTGTACATGTCACACTTTCCAAGTCAACTATGAACATACCAAAGGCTATTGGGATAAACATACTGTAACAGAAAAATGATAGGCATTACCTGTTCAAGAATGCTGTTTATGGATGCTAATTTGTTTGTAACCTTTTGGTGTTCCAGAGCTCCTCCCAAAAGAAGAATTCTAGGGTTCTCATGCTCTGACACCATGCGTTTATGTTTAACATTCTTAGAGCAAACAACGCCTTTAATAAAAGTACTACAAACAGATAAATAATCATTTAGCTCCAGCAATATCATGACAAGGATCAAATAATTGTTCAATGCCGATATAGTGCATACCTATCATTGGGATCCCCTGACGCTACACATTTAACTTTGACATAGTTGGTGGGATCCATGCTACCACCTTTGCTTGTGTCTGGCCGCACAAAGGTAGCTGCCTGCCATGCTAATGAGGATACAATGTCCGACCATCCATCCACGAGATCAACTCCATGACCTTGGAGCAATTGGGACACGAGAGCCCTGAAATGCCCATGTAAAGCATTCCTCAAGAACTCCTTATGAGCTATATTATGTTTTCCTTCGATCCCCGATAAATCATCACCACTGCCACTATCATGGTTACCATGTCCAAAGGTCCTCCCGTCAGCATAGTCATAGTCATCATCATCGTATTCAAAGAAACTATTTTCAAGGTCATCACCCCCATTCTGAGGTGAAGGAGGATACCATATTCCATTACTCTCAAAATCAATTGGATGTATGATACTGCCATGCTGTTCATCATCACCATTGGGTGAATCCATTGAGCTAGAAAAATCAGCATCATCATAGCCATGGCCAGAATTCAAGGCATATATAGGAGAATTTCGGCTGGAGTGACCACTTATCCCGGAGGGAGGGCTTGTGTCGCCTAGTCCCAATTGTTTAATTGGACTATGTACCGGGCTTGAAGCCAGTCTGAATGTGTACTGCCTACTAATACTTGTGCTCATGGAGTCCGTATCAGAAGTATCTTGAGAAAACTCACTACCCGGGGAGAAATACCGATCTCGGTCCGAGTCCTCACCATCTTCGTAACCAATACTCCTACATCCAACAAACTTATTCATTTAGAATAACAAGTTATGCGCTTCAAGGCATTTAACTAAGTCAAACCCTCACCCTGGCGTTGAGCATCGGAGAGGGCCAGGCGAGGAGAACCGCCGCCACCCAGCGGACCTCGCCGAAGACGGTGTCGGGACGCGCTCCGGTGGGGAAATCGGAGGCCCGGCCGACCCTTCACCACGCTGCTCCATGGCGCCACCTCGGCCACCGTTAATAGGCCGGCCGCCGAGGTCGCCGTGTTCGCTGCCGCTGCAGTCCGTCATCGCAAGGTCAGTAATCCAAGAATCGGACTTCCGCACGACGGGAACTCCCATACAAGCAGCAAAACCACAAAAACCAACTGCCGGACGGGACCCAAACCTAGCACTTCTTGATTTCTCAGTAACGACTCTGTACCCGAATACACACCCACAAATCACAGAAAAACAACAACAACCACCACACCAAGCCAAGAGCTACACAAATCGTTAGAGGGGAGCTAAAAGGGACCCCACAAAGAGCCTAATCCTAGCGTTTCTTGGGATCTGTGCATCCAAGGCATTCTCTCGAGCATGTAGCGCGCAAGAAGGCGGCAGCATGGCTCGAGGCTCTCCAGTCCAGTAGCTGCTGCAGGAGGGAAGCGTCGGTGGCGGAGAAGTTGAAGGGGAAGTGGAGGGAGGTAGAGGAGGATGAGGGGAATGGCAGGGCGCCCATGGGGGGAAGCTTTTGCGTGTGAGGGGAATGGAGGAAGATATAGAGTAGAGAAAAAGGTAAGCGGGGTAGGAGAGGAAGATGGAAAAAAAAAGTTCGGTGGGTGCTGTTGGTTTTAGTTTTTTTTCCTGCCTTTTAAATTCGTTTCTTTTCTCTCTATTTTACCTCTTTTTTATCGGTCAAAGGCTCAAAGCCAATGTGTACTGGACTTTTTTCTTGATAAGAAAAAAATCTCAGAAGAAAATACATAGCTTCTGCCGCTTTTTCCTTTTCGTTGAAGTTGAACGGTACTAGTATTTTTGTGTGGTGAAGCAAAATCGGATTGTGGGTTTGAGTTGCCATTTTTCTATGTTTCTAAAATTGATTTTTGTGCCACTTGGCATGAGTGTTCCCTAATGAGACTTCGCAACATGTGCGTTGTGCTCTATTTTGATTCCTCCAAGGTCGTGGTGTCATTTTCGTGTCACGAAATCTTGAGAGTAGATGCAACTTTACATTGTTTATTTGTGCTTTTGTGTGTTAATAAAGGCATGTCGTATAAAGATGTGGGTGTCACATGTTCTACTTCCTAGGATCCATAAGACTACCCCAATGGTGGTTATCATAAGTGGTATATGCAGTACATGCATGCAAAATACTTATGTCCTTGTATTAATGATAAAAGAGATTGTGTTGGTATCATATATTATTTCTGTTCGGGATTATAGGTTCGAAGAGCTTTTTATATTGTTTGAGATTATAAAGGCTATCTCATTTATTAGTCTCTCTCGTCCAATGCATGTTCTCATTTTCCTCTCACTTCTCTTATGCATATAAGATTGGTGCATGCATAGATTAATGAGGGAGAGTTATGAAGTGTCTTGGTATTAGAAACTTGGCCCTTAGAACTAATAATCCCAAACAGATGTAGTAGATGATGGTACTATATGATACTCGCCGCTGTGACTAATAAATATTGTTAATTTAGTATAAAGTTGTACTAAAATAGCGACACTTATTATGGATCGAAGATAGTAGTAGAAGAAATGACTATATTATTTAATATATTTGTAAACCGAAATGGATGAACTAGCAAAAAGTAAATTTTAAAATTGTTTTATCTTCCAAAGCATCATCACAAAATATTAGTTACTATATCAATTTTTATTTTTAACCATGTATTGTTGTAGAGTATAATAAAAAGAGCACGACTTAGGTAAGCACGGCCTTCGGAGGGCAAAGAAGATCGTGCTAAAGATGTTACGTGTGGCGGCAGAGGAGGCTCGCGTGGATTTTGCTAGGAGGAGGGCTCGCTTATTTCCCTTTTTTCGCACGGATGGTTAGACTTTTCTCTCTCTTTTTTCTAGATGTGTTCTAAATTTTTAGTTTTCTACTACAAATTTTAAAAAGTTGTGTAGCTAAAATCTAGAACACATTAAAAAGATAGTGCAAAAGGACTATGGCAGTATAAATAAAAAAATCAGAAATTTCCTGCGTAATTTGTATCGAAGTGTGGGCTCCACGCTACGCTATGTCACGGTGTCTTCCACACGTTAATCATTCATATAGGTGGTGAAGGGGTACATTAATATTGGTCATTGCAAATAATAGTTCGTAAGTACATTCATCGTGGCACGTGCTGCATGTTGTGTCATGGGAAGTCGCCACACTAGCCATCGGGAGTGGCTCACGAAGGGTGGAGCGAAATGGAGGATTCCAGGGACGAGATTTGCACGCTCAAGTTACCCATGTTTAGCCCCTCTCTCTTGGAGGTAATGACATACCCATGCTTTGTTGTATTGATGATTGTAAGTCGATTACAAGGATTCTTCGACTAAGCTCGCTAGTCAGGAGGCGAGTTCTCTACTATTGATTGTGTGCTCTCTATGGCGCCCCAAGTAGGACCTATATACTTGGCGGCTTAGGGTTTATAGATTTGTCCTTGTCGGTTCGGGAGGGAGTGTCTCTGTTGGAATCGGAGAGTGACTACTAATCTTGTACGCCAATGTTCGACTTCGTATCTCTCCAAGACTACGGCTTACAGACCGACTTATGCGTAATCCCGCCCATGTCTTCTCGTATAAGCCCACTAAGGATGGTAGTCGTTAGTTTCCTATGGCCCTCCTTAGTACCATGGGCCATCCTGGTTATGTGGGTCATCTCATCATTAGCCCCTGAGCATATCTAAAAACAATCAAAAAGAAGAAGACGAAGTGGGTAAGGTTAACACTCGGTATTTTAGTCCATTCATCATCGTGCCAGCTCGAGCCCTCTTTGGTATGTTTTTCCCTTTCCAACTCTTCCAGGAGTTGCCACCACTTCGATGTCTTCACTATGACATCATCAACCGCCAGTATCTTCTTTGTCTTTTGTATTTTAGCCATTGTATCTCTGACACGACGAGATCGATGTGATGGGATGCTTAGCTCGATTGACAATGTCTCCAGATGGAACATGATCCGTCATTGCGATTTTCTCACTCTTTTTCTCTTATTCCTCGTCGATACGGTAGTTGGAATGTGGCATCATTTTAGGCCACGACTGTTGGCACGTCCGCATGTTCGCCGAAGGGTCGTACAAGACAAGTCTAATCTTGCTTTAAATGTCAGGATAGGTTACTCAATCAAGTGAAGAGGAAGAAACACAAGATGAAGAAGATGACATGAAGTCAACAAGCGAACTTGATGTGTATGTTGCTTTCTTTTCCAAGAAGTATGGGAAGTTTTCTATGAAAAAAGGAGGAATTTTTTCAAAGGTGAAATGAAGAACTTGCTATGATTGCAATAAAGTACCGGGACACTTAGAGAGGACAAGCCCAAGTATTACAAGGAAATAAGACCAAAGTTGAAGTCTAATCCTCTCAACGAGAAGAATAGGAAGAAGAGGCGATAATACACCACTAGCACATAGCAACTCTAAATACACCCCCTATGGTAACGACAACGAGAAAGCCCACGATAAAAAAATGCACATGGCCAAAGAGGCCTTCTAAACTGGGTGGCCCACGACCCATGTGACACCACCGATGGTAGGCACATTTCCTTTATATAGACAATGGATAATATTATTTGACAGGTTTTGATGTATATCTCAATGGCGTTAGTGATACACGGGGAACTATTTGCACTGATAAATTGTGTTCATAAATTGTGTGCTTCTTCCCATGTAAACGTGTAACATCCTGAAGAATTGGTCTCAAGGAAAGGTAGATCTTAGATATGTGCATTTGCATTGCATGCATTTAAAAATGTGGGGAATTTTCTAGTTTTGGTTTGAAGTAACAAAGTAATTGGAGATGAATTATATTCATGAGTTTGACTTAGATTAACAGTAGGATTTGAATTTAAATTCAAACATGATCTTGTATATTTCAAATTTTGGGATTTAAATTGACTTTAAAAAAGTGAGTCCAAGACACAAAATATACAATATACAAGAATACATATAAGACAAGTATTTTAATTCAAATTTGAGGTTTGAATTATTCAAACTTGAGTTCAAATTCAAACAACTATAATAGATGGAATAAAATTTACAATAATACAAGAAACATAACACCAGATTCATAATCAAGTCCTTATTCATGTAAAAATGGATATATAATTCTTTATAAAGTGATTCACAAATGAAAATTACAAATGTGGATCCGATTCTATTAGAAACTACAAAAAATGAAAATAAACCCTATCTAGACCTATTTATTTTTTATCTTATCATTTTGACCTTCCGACCTGCAAAACAAACAACAAAGACAAATCATTTTGTCATAGTTAAAATGTTGGTCCCGTCATAGTTGAGACCATTTAATTTAGAATCCAATTTAGAAGTCTAGAAGCATGTATTGAACCTCAAAAGTTTGAGGTTTTGAGCAAATAAAATGGCAATAATGATAGCAACAAAGGATCACTGTATTGAAAGGAAAACAAGGGCAACTAGAAGTACACTAGATCATGATCAATTGATCTCTAGGAAATGACAATAGCAAGAACAACTTAGAAAAGTAGGAACCAGACCTAAATCTTAAACTTGGTGATCAAATAATAGTAAAAGAACACTTATAAATAAATCACAAGAGCAAGTTAACACACCTCAAACCTTTGGGTTCTTTTAAAGAACCAAGCACCATGACCAAGTGAACATTGGGTAGTTCGAAGATCATGCTAAGATAAACCCTCAAGTAACCAAATATGCCCAAGGATACAGATTAACCAATTGAACAAGCTCATGGAAATAAAACATAATGAATTACACTTGTCAATTTTGTCGGTCCAGTGGCAACCAGGGTACCATGTCCCATCTGCTACTAGGCCCTGACGACAAGAACTTCTACAGCACCGCGGGAAGCCACCCTCGTGGAGAGGTGCTCCTCGAGGAGCGACCCTCGTGGTGCCCCCCTTTTGTGGGGTACAAGCCTCATGAGGAAATACCTCCTGAAGCCTCCTTTAGGGAAGGAGCACCCTCGCGAGGATCCCCTCGTGGAGGAGAAGCATAGAGTGCACCAACGACTCTATGACCAGTCAAATCATGATGTTGAGGATAAGTTGCGCCACATCTAGCGCGGCAGGAGGAATCTTCCTCCCCTTTATGCTAAAATTGGCACATGCCTCTCTCAGGATCAAAGTGTGACAGGCAGCTGCTACCACCAAGGAGGATCCTGAGACTTGCCTCTTTGGTGCAAGGAGACCGTGGCTAGTGCGGTGCAACAAGAGGAGGATGTCATCAGCGGGACCCACGTCCCTGCCATAATGCTTTATCTGCCATGGACCAAGTCCATGGTTAAAAGTATCATGTGCGCTTATACCCTCTCTCGTCACATTGTGGCAACTCTTCCCACTAATTACTTGGGGAAGAGGACCAGTAAAGCTATAAGAGGGACAGAGCCACAACCTTAGAAGGGTATCCGATCCAGAGATCTCCTAGAGTTTCCACTTGGAACCCTAGCTTTCAAACCCTAGATCCAATCGCTTGATCAACACACTTGTACTATGAACCTCGCCAAGCAGTATAAGTAATCAAGACCAACAGGAGTAGGGTTTTACACCGCATGGTGGCCTAAAACTAGGTAAGATCCTTGTGTGTTGTGTCGTGTGTGTGCTCTTGTCCATGCCAAGGTCATTGAGGGTCTGAAGCTTGCGTGTTCAGCCCGTATATTTCGATACCCATCCTACATCATGACATACCCTAGTTCCCTTGCAGACACAAATCTCCAACATTTTGCGTACCAAGTAGGGGGTTGAGGCCCATCTTCCACTCCTTCATCGACATGGTGGAACATGGTGACACTCGCAGCAACCGTGCTCGCCACCGTGCAACCATGAGACATGTGCAGATGGAGCTCGCGCCCAACACTAACCCCCGCTGCGCTTGTGATGACCCCGTCCGCGTGCACCATGTGGCAGAAGAGGAGGGAGCGGTTTCCTCTCCTCCACCGTCCAAGGCGTCATAGAGCTCGGTCGGCGCCACCGCATCTAGGAGCAGGCGCCATAGCCATCCAACACCAAAGGCCGCTCTACTCATGGAGCAAGAGCTTCTGCGCTACCGTTCTACTAAGAACGGCCATGATGCTTGGCTCAAGCGCATCACTGAGCTCGTCAACACCATCGTCACTGCACCCGCACTGTCCCACTCCTTGGTGCCTCCTCCTTTGTTGGGCGCACGAGCGGGGCAAGTCTCTCATGGCTCTCCACCGCCACCTCCTCCTCCTCCACCACCACCGCCAGCTAGCGGAGACGCAGGGTACAACTGTGGCACACACGTGCCGGATGGAGCTCCGCCTCTCTCCCATGTTGCTTCCTTGCCGCATGATGGCTCTGAAATATACCATCTAACGTCCACATTTAAACTAGATATTAATCACATCCTTGATGAAATATCTATCTAAACCCTGCCATTAACGCTAATATTCAGAGGGGTATGCAATCCTTTATTTTATATTTTTCCTGCGCAGATAATGTCGTCTAAAGGAGGGAATCACTATATTAAAGTCAGATACGAGATTTCCAACTACCAGAAGAAACCAGGAGCCTTACAACGGAGGTAGACACCTTAACGGCCGGAGCAAAAATTCCGACCGTATAGCTCCGGACATATAGTTGGCGCCGCCACCGTTAGGTCAAACAGAACAACTTTCGTGAAGGGACCCCTATATAAAGAAGCCTCGGGCGATGAGAAAATAGAGTTTGCACCATCCAGAAGTCTCTACCACAGATCACCAGCCGCCTCCAGATCTCCAAACCCTTCTCCATCTCCATAGCCATATTCCACCACTTGTAATAGTAGATATCTTCTTCGATTGGCGACATTGTAAGACTATTGCTATCAATCTTATGATTTTTATTATAATGTTTGTGATTGTTGATCTCATCTCTATGTGTGAGTAATTCTCCTTGGGCTAAGGGCTTCGCCTAGCCATGTAACAATTGTGCATGTGAATTATCATAGATGAGATCGTGTATTAGTTTGTATGACATGATGATTATTGTATCCTCTCTTGCCTCAATCCAAGGACTTGTCAGGTACCCAAGGCCCCGAGGGTTCAGCCAGGTATAGGGAGTATGAGCGATGACTGATCTGTAGGTTAGGAACCCCAGTGACAAAAGGGATAGTACGGTTGTATGTGAGGGATTTGCTTGGGATTAACGGTGACATCACCATGCATATCATTAGTTCTCTTTCTTCTATGGATGAGACTAGTAGGTTATTGCTACAAGCGGTTGTGGAGGCAATAACAATTATGGATGCACTGCCCACATATAATTTATCTTGCCTAACAAGTACACTCATACTTTATTTCTATCTTTTATTTCCATCAGATGTTTTGCATAGCTACAGGTGAAACCGAACGCCCTAGGACCTCTCTCTCCATCATTGACAACAACAAAAAGACGCAAACTAGTGGTCTGGTGAAAACACAAAAGGAATTCTAAAACTCCCGAAGGTCCGTTAAAGTAACTTCACACGCATGCGCTTCCCAAGGATTCGATAAACTAGGTCTACTAGGGAAAAAGAAGCTATACTACATCCGTAATCCGGATTGAAGGTATCACCGCACGTCGACCCCAACCCGCCCAGCTGCTAGATCATCTAGCGAGAGCCTGAGGACGCACGCGTGGTCCTCGAGCGCCAACGCAGGGGTTAGGCTCATGATGTCCAAGAGGCTGCCGTAGCGGGCGACAACAAACGCGTCGCTCTCTCCTGTGTCACCCCCTCGTACAGCAGCGGTTGCCTCACTTCACCAAGGAGTCGTGTCATGTGGTGGGGCCCATCAAGTTCATGCCAGAGCTACCTCCTCGCTACGACAGTAACTTCAACCCTGTTCGGTTTCTACATCTCTACATCATGGGTATCCAGACCATAGGTAGCGAAGACAAGGTCATGGCCAACTGGTTCCCCATGGCCCTCAAGGATGGAGCTCGCGCCTGGCTAATGAACAATCTCCCTGAGGAATCCATCTCCTCGTGGGCCTATCTGTGCGAAAAGTTCGTTGCCAACTTCAAGGGCACGTACGAGTGCCCCCTCACGCTCAACGACCTCCGAGTTGTGTGCCAGCAGCCCGCGAGACGCTTCGCAAGTACATCCAGCTCTTTAGCCAGGTTCGCAACAAGATCATGTGTTTCACCGACACATCGATCACCTCCATCTTCTCGGGCATCACTGATGTCAAGATGCTTGAGAAGCTCGCCATGAACGACGATCTCACCTCCACAGTCAGGCTCTTTGAGCTGGCTGACCGGTGCACCAAGGCCGAGGAAGGTGGTTTGTTCAAGCACAATGACCCCGACACGACTCCCACACCCACGCCAGCCAAGAACAAGAACAAGGACTCAAGCTCCAAGCGTGATGTCTACGCACTTCTATTCTTGTAGATAGTTGTTGGGCCTCCAAGTGCAGAGGTTTGTAGAACAGCAGCAAGTTTCCCTTAAGTGGATTACCCAAGGTTTATCGAACTCAGGGAGGAAGTGGTCAAAGGTATCCCTCTGTTGTGTCCCCAACACACCCAATACACTTGTCAGGTGTATATGTGCACTAGTTCGGCGAAGAGATAGTGAAATACAAGTGGTATGGATATAAGACAACGGTGCCAGAAAAGAGCTTGACGGGAGGAAAAGACTAAAGGAAAAAAGATGGAAGCAAGCAAACATGTAACAGATTTAGTTGCAACCGGTGTTTCAATGTTTAGAAACAAGGCCTAGGGATCATACTTTCACTAGTGAACACTCTCATATAAATATCTTCTCTTCATGATACTACTCTGAACTACTCTCCCGTTGGACACTTTAGTCCATGGTAGGGCTACTCCTCAAAGTTCGCTTTCCCCATCTAGATAACCCCACACTATCACCTTGAGCGCTAGATGGTTCCAACAAACACCACAATTTCATAGAGACATCCAACTCCAAATATAACTCATAACAAGTATCTGTAATATCTAGACTAAGTGCCACCATGGTGTGCATGCTATCACTTTCACACACGTGGGGAGAGCCAGAGATCTATTAAAGCACTTACAAAGCTCATGATCACAATATGATCATGCATAGAGAGAGATGAACACATAGCTACTGGTAGAACCCTTAGCCTCGAGGAAGAACTACTCCCTCATCATCATGGGAATCAGCAACGGCGAGGGAGATGGTGGTGTAGATCGATGGAGATGGCTCCGGGGGCACTTCCCCGTCCCGGCAGGGTGCCGGAATAAAGACTTTCTGTCCCTCGAATCTCCCCTTCGGTGGCGGTGGCGCTATGAAACTTTTCGTGGCTGGAGGCTGGATTCTTTAGGGTTTCTGCATCGGAGGCTTCTTATAGGCGAAAGGGCAATGTCAGAGGGTGGACCAGGGGCCCACACCACATGGTGTGGCCAGCCCCTGGCCCCTCTCCGTCTTGTCTTCTGGCTCTTTGAGTCTTCCGATAAAATATCAACTTTGGCTTTTGTCCGGTCCAATTCTGAGAATATTCATTTTCTGGCTTTTCTGGAACTAAAAACAGCAGAAAAAGGCAACTAGCACTGTGGCATCTTGTTAACAGGTTAGTCCCAGAAAGTGTATAAAAATAATCCAAAGTGTGGACAAAACATAAGAAAGTAGATATAAAACAAGCATGGAACATCAAAAATTATAGATACGTTTGCAACGTATCAACATCCCCAAGCTTAACTCAAAAGAAAGAATAATTTTTGAGGTGACATGCACCATCATAATCTTGATCAAAGTATTTGTAGAACATTGATAGCTGGGATCATAGTACTTTAACATAGAATGAAAGATATAGTTCTAACAATAAGACATAGCAACTGTGTTGTAACATGAAAAGGTACAAACAAAAGATTCATGAATAACAATGCTTTGAAAGAGTTTGTTTGTTTCACATAAAGAAAACATAATGAGAATGGTATTAAGCTTGTCCCTCATAGTGTAGCAAAACATAAATGCATAGGACACCTTCAAAGTTCATAAGGGTGACTAGATACAAATAGTTTAAGAACAAGCAATATCAAAGTTGTGAATCAATCAACAAGTCTTGGGACAATGCACATTAAACTAAGAATGGACACTATTCTCTCTCAATAGGTGCATAAAGATAGAATATGGAGACTCGATATAAAAGTAAAAGAAAGGCCTTCATAGAAGGAAGCAGGGATTCAAGTCTCATAAAGAGCTTCCAAAAATTATGGTACTTATTAGCTTTCAGCTCTCATTGCCCCTATCATAAGCATCTTGAAGTGATTAAGGTTAAAGTGAACAAACTATGGAGTATATGCTTGACAAAGTATAAGTTGGAAATCTCATGTCCCTTGAATACGAGGGCCGCTCCTCATGCTACTCAAGTTTAGTTACTGGTAAGTTCTTGTCATAGTAAGTACATGTGTATCATAGAGAACCACCAACGGGGTACCCCTTGCCCGATGATACAGAAGAATCCCCATATCAAAATGACAAGGCAAGCAGACAACGAGCATCTCAGTAATCATCTTATTTACCATGGGAAAATTGTGCTTTTTTCTCTCTTTCTTCTTTTCTCATCTTTTTTTTTCTTTTTTTCTTTTTCTCTTTTTCTCAATCTCTATCTCTTTTTTATAAGAAGAATGCTTCATAGATTGCTCATTATGGTTACGCTGCAGGTTTCCACCATGATTAGGCATGGATTAGACCGGCGGCCCAGACGTTTCTCTAACACACATACATAATTCCATGGACTTACAAGCTCCCCTTTCATTTCACGCCGACGACATCCATAGACAAAAGAGCATGGTATCAACTAGGTACAATGTACAAGTGCAATGTTGAAAGCATTCCCCATGACAGCATGGTTCTGTTAATCCCCAACATATAAGTGCAAGCATATACAACATAGATGACATAATGGTTCAAGTTTATTAGGGGCAATAAAAGTAAAGTGTGCCATCAAGTTCGTGAGATCTTTAATCACTAGTTTTCTCATAACAAGTTTAATTTGGAAGGTAGATAAAAACATAAATATACTTGGAATAGCAAATGCTAATAGGTAGGTATGGTGGACTCTTTGGAATAACTTGGTTTTATTTGGAGTTGGATGCATGAGTGGAACTCATACTTGGTTATGGAGGCTAGCCAAAGACTGGGATCTACCAACTAAGAGAGGAATAATGGTCATAATCATGCAAAGCGACAAAACATCATTAATTAAAGCATAAAGTGATATTACAAGTCGAAAACTAAAGGATCATAGAGGCTATGGTGACTTGGGATAGTCATAACATGGTGTGAGCATGCGCCAAGTCAACCCAAATAAAGCATCAAAGGAGAATACCACAATATTGTGCTTTTATATGCTAAAACAACGCATGATTCTTTCAAGGCACATTAAGCAATCTCAATTGTTTATAACATGTCATGCTACAGCAAAAATCACTAAGCATAAAGCCAAAACAATATCAAGCATGACATGATAAAGTCTAAGTAACAGTCAAAAACAAACTCCTTTTATACCACTTAAGCATGAAACTTCCTACTCTTTTCTAACACCAATTGAAACTAAAGCTAAACACAGTGCTAGCAAAGGAGAACACTCGCAGAACAATAAGAGTGAAAACTAGAGTGTTCTAGGCAATGAATAACGGGGTGTGTCTCTCTCCAAAAGAAGTGTGTTGGGATCCAACCAACTTATTCAAGCAAACCAAATAAAATAAAACTAAAAACAAAGCGAAGACGCTCCAAGAACAACACATAGTGCATAAGGTAATAAAAATAAAGTGTCTTGAAAGAAGACCCGAGATTATTGATGAAGAAGGGGATGACTTGGGCATCCCCAAGCTTTGACGCTTGTACTTCTTGAATATATCTTGGGGTGACACGGGTGGCATCCCCAAGCTTGAGCTTTTGTCCATACTTCATATTATCACATTACTCTTCCCTACACTTTAAAATTTCCTTCATACAAAACTTCACACAATCTTCATTAGCAACATTAGTGTATTCAAAAGATAATAAACCTTTGGGGTTTAGTTTTAGAACAACAAAACTTTCATTAAAAACACAAGCTACTGTAGCAATTCCCTCAAAAAACTCAATTCACCAAAAAGAACCCAAAAAGAAATCGATAAAGAGGCAAATGCAAATAATGGCAGAAATCTGTCAAAACAGACCAACAGGTGAAAACCGATTTTTTCGAAGACCTTCTGTTGCTCAAATCGAAAAGTGTTGAACTAACAAAAGTTAGATAACAACCTGGGGCAGAAGCACAAGAAATTACAGCTCAAACCTACATACAGAGATTTTCACGAATTTTTACAGCGAAGCACAAAAATCTATTTCGGGACAACAACTTTCCCAAGCATTACTTCTCTCTCATTAGAGGTTATTCTTGGCACAAAAATAAAAATAAAAAGGATAAGGAGAGGTTATTACAGAAGTAATAACTTCCAAGACTCAACTAAAACTTTTGGGTTATCTCCCAATAAGTACTTTTCTTTAACGCCTTTAAGTTAGGCATGATAGTTTGAGAAGATGCTCACATAAGAAATATAAATTGAAGTAAAAGAGAGCATCAAGAAGAAAATTCAAAGCACATTTAAGTTTAACCCACTTCGTATGCATAGGAATCTTGTAAAGAAACAAGTCATGAAAGCACAAAGCAATAAGCATAGTAAAGCAAAACAAGTGCAACTTCAAAAATTTCAACATAAAGAGGGAAAACTTAACATTATTGAGATGCATAAAACCATGTTTCCCTCTCTCATAATAACTTTCGGTAGCATCATGAATAAAATTAACAATATAACTATCACATAAAACATTCTTATCATGAGCCACATGCATAAAATAATTAATACTCTCCACATAAATATAGTCATTCTTATTAATTATAGTGGGAGCAAATTCAACAAAATAGCTATCATTATTATTCTCATCACCATAATCATCAAATATAGGAGGCATATTGTAATCATAATTAATTTTCTCCTCAATAGTAGGTGGACTGAAAATATCATATTCATCATTGTAATCATCATATATTGGAGGAATTGTATCATCAAAGTATATTTTCTCCTCTGTGCTTGGGGACTAAAAAGATCATTTTCATAAAAACTAGCTTCCCCAATCTTAGACTTTTCCATAGCATTAGCAATAATGGTGTTCAAAGAATTCATACTAATAACATTGCTATTAGCACGCAAATAAAGTTCCATAGGTTTTTTAATTTTCTCTTCAAACACTTCATGTCCTAACTCAAGATAAATACTATAAAGCTCTCTAATTTTGTTGTTATTTTCCATTAAGCCTAACTAGTGAAAACAAGAAACAAAAATACAAAATTGCAGAATCTAAAGGAAATAACTTCGAGCACTCACACACCAGCAACCGCACTAGAATATAGCTTAATAGCCAGAGGATGTGAGTACCTTTTACCTTACCTCCCCGGCAACGGCGCCAGAAAATAGCTTGATGTCTACGTACTTCTATTCTTGTAGATAGTTGTTGGGCCTCCAAGTGTAGAGGTTTGTAGAACAACAGCAAGTTTCCCTTAAGTGGATTACCCAAGATTTATCGAACTCAGGGAGAAAGTGGTCAAAGGTATCCCTCTCAAGCAACCCTGCAATCAAGATACAAGAAGTCTCTTGTGTCCCCAACACACCCAATACACTTGTCAGGTGTATAGGTGCACTAGTTTGGCAAAGAGATAGTGAAATACAAGTGGTATGGATATAAGATAACAGTGCCAGAAAAGAGCTTGACGGGAGGAAAATACTAAAGGAAAAAAAGATGGAAGCAAGCAAACATGTAACAAATCTAGTTGCAAATGGTGTTTCAATGTTTAGAAACAAGGCCTAGGGATCATACTTTCGCTAGTGAACACTCTCATATAAATATCTTCTCTTCATGATACTACTCTGAACTACTCTCCGGTTGGACACTCTAGTCCATGGTAGGGCTATAACAACACTCCTCAAAGTTCGTTTTCCCCATCTACATAACCTCTCACTATCACCTTGAGCGCTAGATGGTTCCAACAAACACCACAATTTCATAGAGACATCCAAGTCCAAATATAACTCATAACAAGTATTTGTAATCTCTAGCCTAAGTGCCACCATGGTGTGTACGTTATTACTTTCACACACGAACTTGAGTAGCAGGGTAGATCTACTTGATTACAAAGCTCATGATCATAGTATGATCATGCATAGAGAGAGATGAACACATAGCTATCAGTAGAACCCTTAGCCTCGAGGAAGAACTACTCCCTCATCATCATGGGAATCAGCAATGGCGATGGAGATGGTGGTGTAGATCGATGGAGATGGATCTAGGGGCACTTCCCCATCTCGATAGGGTGCCGAAACAGAGACTTTCTGTCCCCCGAATCTCCCCTTCGGTGGCGGCGGTGTTGCGGAACTTTTCGTGGCTGGAGGCTAGATTCTTTAGGGTTTCTGCATCGGAGGCTTCTTATAGGCGAAAGGGCGATGTCAGAGGGTGGACCAGGGGCCCACACCACCTGGTGGCGCGGCCAGGGGGACCCGCACCACCACATGGTGTGGCTAGCCCCTGGCCCCTCTCCGTCTCATCTTCTGGCTCCATGAGTCTTCCGGTAAAATATCAACTTTGGCTTTTGTCTGGTCCAATTCCGAGAATATTCATTTTCTGGCTTTTCTAGAACTAAAAGCAGCAGAAAAAGGCAACTGGCACTGTGGCATCTTGTTAACGGTTTAGTCCCAGAAAGTGTATAAAAATACTCCAAAGTATGGACAAAACATAAGAAAGTAGATATAAAACAAGCATGGAACATCAAAAATTATAGATACGTTTGCAACGTATCAAAGCGCAAGACGTCGACCGTGCTCACGATAGAACCTGAGCAGAAACACCAGCACGGAGACGATGACGAGAAGCAGGATGATCGTCCCTTCTACATCTTCTACAAGATGCACTACCACAACACTAAGGATTACCACGAGCTCAAGAAGATCCGTGGCAAGTGTGGAGGATAGAAGAGGTGTGGTAATGACCGCGGCTACAGTCATGTATCAAAGAGACAAAGGGAATAGGACACATAGTTTATTGTTCGAACACGACAAATGGGGTATGTGATGTGATATTGTCAATTGTATGAATACACTTTATGGATGACCAATTTATGGCTACATGGTCTTGGCGTCATGCTGGTGGCGCATGATGGTGATCGAGGTGCAGCGCATGATGGAGATCAAGGCGCAAGACATGAAGGACCATATCATATCACACATTACAAATTGCATGTGGTGTTATTTTGTGTGCATATTGTTTTGCTTAGTTGTATTAGATATGCTACGGTAGCATTAATAAGATGACCCCTAATATAATACCAATACTAGTGTTCTCCCTAAAGTGTGCACCACCATGAAAGTGCGTCATTATGAAGTTGGCTGTGACGATCGGGTGCTAGACATATCGACGTTCGCATACGGTGGGTGCAAGCCGTGTATTCACTAGGAATACACTTAGGTTGAATTGGCGAGCCTATCATGTACAAACATGGCCTCAGAACATGGAAAGATCAAAAGATCAAGCACGAGTCACATGAATGATGTGATCGACGGATATAGTCCACTATAGCAGTTGTATCAAAGGCCGTGATGATTGGGGATGATACAGTGTAAAGGGATCATGTGATCGCTAAAATAATCTTAGGGATGATGGTTTTAGTGGGAGTTCTTGTGATAATGTGATTATAAAACTAGAATTCATGTTATGAACTTAGTCTTATGTCTTGCAAATGTGTTTGTAGATCATGTCGCTTCAGTCGACATATAAAATGCATGGAGTGATGTCGCTAGAAGACAATCTTAAATTAGATGGGTCCAACTTCATAAACTGGTATCTATGCTTAAGGGAAATTCTCATCTCTAGTGACCTACTCTTCACCATTTCAGAACCACTGGGAGAGCTTCTAGATGATGATGCAACTGAGGATGAAATAGATGAGTTTCGTGATGGTCATGACTTGTTCATCTACATCTCATGCATCATACTATGGATAATGGTACATGATCTACAAGTGCACTTTCCACAGATCGAGCCATATGATATGATTAATGGATTGAAGGCAATGTTCATAGAACAAGTCAGACTTTTGAAGTTTGATGTGTTGGATAAGTTTCTTACCCAGAAGATGGAATAAAACACATGCCTGTTTAGCCACTTGGAGATCATGCATAGGCTTCATGCACGACTTGTGTATGAGGTTGACTATTGGATGGAATACCAATTTGCGATAGATGGGTTATTGCGCTCGCTTCCCCCACCAAAAAGAGGTCGTCCATGGCTATGTGATGAGAGGAGACTCGCTCAACTATCATCAGTTCATGCAAAAGTTGAGAACTGTTTAGGTAGAACCCATTGCTGGCGAGATCATCAACGAAGCATGTATATATGATATACAGTTTATAAATGTGGTTCTCACAAATCACTTATTGTCATTTCATCAAGTATATTAATACTTGTTCTTGTTTTATGAAAACATGATCGTCTGCTTGAGCGTTGCATGGAGGAGACAAGGAGACATGGCATGTTGGAGGCATCCTAGATGCTGATGGACGATAATACTTCTTCTACATTTATCTTCTAGACTTATTAGAATTGGAACTATTTGTAATCAATTTGAGTTTGTGGACCTATTAGTGTATCTTGCATTTCGTGAGACAGTTATTCATATATATATATATAAGTAACAAATCAGTTGTTCTATTAATATGAATGATTTCTATTATGGTCTGTTGGCTCGTGGTTGATGTTGAGCTCGTTGGGGAACCCTAAGAGGAAGGTTATGATGCACAATAGTAAGTTTCCCTCAGTTATGAAACCAAGGTTATCGAACCAGTAGGAGCATGGAAACACCTCCAAGGTGTTGTTTCCAACTTGGAATCCTGCACAACATAACCATAGAACTTTGCCCCCAACTTACAGTGAGGTTGTCAATCTCACCGGTTTTGCTGAAAACAAAGGATTAAATGTATTTTGTGGAAGAAAGTAATAGCTTGCAGAAAGTAAACAGAAAACAGTAAACAGTTCTAGATTGATGGTAAAAGAAAGGACCGGGGTCCATAGTTCACTAGTGGTGATTCTCCTTAAGATAGATAACATGTTGGGTGAACAAATTATAGCGGGGCAGTTGACAAACATCGAGAAAGCATACATGCATATACTAATCATCTTGACTCCTATGAGATTTGACTGGGCATTACAACATTATACATAGACCGTAATCCAACTGCATCTATGACTAATAATCCACCTTCAGGTTATCATCCGAACCCCCTCCAGTACTAAGTTGCAAGCAACAGATAATTGCATTAAGCATTGCGTGTAAAGTAAACAATATGATTGTTCTATGAACAAAGGATTGTTGTTTTCTCCCTAGTAGCAACAACACATCTAGTACCTTAGAGATTTATGTCACTTTCCCAGATTACTAGAGGCATGAACCCACTATCGAGCATAAATACTCCCTCATGGAGTTGCTAGCATCTACTCGGCCAAGATATCTACTAACAACGGAGAGCATGCAAGATCACAAATAACAAAGACATGATAGAATCAATAATCAATCTGAAATAGCATCTCAATATCCATCGGATCCCCGCAAACACAACATGTATGATTACAAATAGATGATCTTGATCATGAACTGAGCTCACAAGATCTAAACATGATAACACAAAGGACAAGAACCAACCATCTAGCTACTACATGGACCCATAGTCCAAGGATGAACTACTCACACATCACACCAGAGGCTTGCATGGTGATGAAGAAGGCCTCCAGGGTGAATTCTCCCCTCCGGCAGGATGCCGGGAAGAGCTTTAGATCCCTCCTGATCTAGGGATGGAGATGACAGCGGCTATAGACTCTTTCGTGGAATTTTGATCGGATACTTAGGATTTCTATATCAGAGGCATCTTATAGGCGAAAGGGGAGGCCGAGGGGGTGCCCTAGGTGGCCACACTACCCCCTGGCGTGGGCCTGTGACTGGCTAGGTAGTGTGTGGCGCCCCGCCCTCTCATCTCAGATTCGCTCGTGTCCCCCTCGGTGAAATATTGACTTCGGCTTTTGTCCTGTCCAATTCCGAGAATATTCATTTTCTAACTTTCCTGGAACCAAAAACAACAGAAAACAGGCAACTGGCACTGTGGCATCTTGTTAATAGGTTAGTCCAAGAAAGTGTATAAAAATACTCCAAAGTGTGGGCAAAACATAAGAAAGTAGATATAAACCAAGCATCGAACATCAAAAATTATAGATACGTTTGCAACGTATAAACATCTGAAAGCTTAACTCCTGCTCTTCCTCGAGTAGGTAAGTGATAAAAAGAAAGAATAATTTTTGAGGTGACATGCACCATCATAAACTTGATCAAAGATTTGTAAACATTGATAGTTGGGATCATAGTACTTCAACATAGCATGAAAGATAAAGTTCTAACAATAAGACATAGCAACTATGTTGTAACATGAAAAGGCACAAACAAAAGATTCATGAATAACAATGCTTTGCAAGATGTTTGTTTGTTTCACATAAAGAAAACATAGCATAGTGGCATTCAACTTGTCCCTCATAGAGTAGCAAAACATAAATGCATAGGACACCTTCAAAGTTCATAAGGGTGACTAGATAAAAATAATTTAAGAACAAGCAATATCAAAGTTATGCATCAATCAATAAGTCTTGGGACAATGCACATAGAACTAAGAATGGCCACTATGCTCTCTCAATAGGTGCATAAAGATAGAAGGTGGAGACTCAACATAAAATAAAAATAAAGGCCTTCATAGAAGGAAGCAGGGATTCAAGTTTCATAAAGAGCTTCCAAAAATTATGGTACTCATTAGCTTTCAGCTCTCATTGCCCCTATCATAAGCATCTTTAGGTGATTAAGGTTAAAGTGACACAACTAAGAGGATATGCTTGACAAGTTATAAGTTGAAATCTCATGCCCCTACTTACGAGTACTGAACCTCATGCTACTCAACTTCAGTCACAAGTAAGCTCTTGTCATTGTAAGTACATATGTATCATAGAGAACCGCCAACGGGGTACCCCTTGCACATGATACATGAGCTATCCCATAATCAAAATGACAAGGCAAGCAGACAATGAGCATCTCAATGATCTTTTTATTTGCTATTTGCATAGGTTTTTATTGAGGATGCTTCATAGAGTGCTCATTATGGTTATGCTGCAAGTTTCCACCATGATTAGGCATGGCTTAGGCTAGCGGCCCAGACGTTTTTCTAACACACATACAAACTCCATGATCTTACAAGTTCCCCTTTTATTTCACACCGCCAGGATCCATAAGCAAAAGAATCATGATATCAACGGAATATAAGTGCAATGTTGAAAGCGTTCCCCATGATACATGGTTATGCTAACTTCAACTTATAAAGCGCAAGCATATACGCAACAAAGATGGATGCAATGGTTCAAGATTATTAAGTGCAAGAAAGTAAAGTGTGCCATCAAGTTCGTGAGAGCTTTAATCACTAGTTTTCACATAACAAGTTTAATTTGGAAGGTAGATAAAAACATGAATATACTTGGAATAGAAAATGCTAATAGGTAGGTATGGTGGAATCTTGGAACAACTTGGTTTTATTTGGAGTTGTATGCATGAGTGGAACTCATACTTGGTTATGGAGGCTAGCAAAAGACTGGGAGCGACCAACTAAGAGAGCAATAATGGCCATAATCATGCAAAGCGACAAAACATCATTAATTAAAGCATAAAGTGATATTACAAGTCAAAAACTAAAGGATCATAAAGGCTATGATGACTTGGAATAGTCATAACATGGTGTGAGCATGCGCCAAGTCAACCCAAATAAAGCATCAAAGGAGAATACCACTATACTATGCTTTAATATGCTAAAACAACGCATGATTCTTTCAAGGCACATTAAGCAATCTCAATTGTTTATAACATGTCATGCTACAGCAAAAATCACTAAGCATAAAGCCAAAACAATATCAAGCATGACATGGCAAAGCATAGGCCATAGTCAAAAACAAGCTCCTTTTACCACTTAAGCATGAAATTTTCCTACTCTTTTCCAAACCAAACCAAACTATTTGAAAACTAATGTATGAAAGAGGGGGTCCAACCAATTTATTCAAGCAAACTAAGCAAACCAAGCAAACTAAAACGAAAACGAAGACGCTCCAAGAACAACACAACTGTACATGAAATAATAAAAATGAAGTGCTTGGAAGAACCTAAGATTTTTATTGATGAAGAAAGGGATGCCTTGGGCATCCCCAAGCTTTGACGCTTGTACTTCTTGGATATTTATTGGGGTGACACGGGGTGGCATCTCCAAGCTTGAGCATTAGTCCATTCTTCATCTCATTACATCATTCTCTCCATACACCTAAATTTTTTCCTTCATACAAAACTTCACACAATCTTTATTAGCAACATTAGTGCACTCAAGATAATAAGTCTTTGGGTTCAGTTCCAACACCAATAAAACTTCCATTAAAACACAAGCTACTGAAGCACTTCCCTTGAAAAGCTCAATTGCCCAAAGATAACCCAAAAAGGAATCAACAAGAAGCAAATGCACATAATGGCAGAATCTGTCAGAACAGACTAGCAGGTAAAAACCAATTTTTTCGAAGACCTTCTGTTGCTCAAATCGAAAAGTGTTGAACTAACGAAAGTTGGATAACAACCTGGGGCAGATGCACAAAAAATCACAGCTCAAACCGATGTACAGAGGTTTTACATGAATTTTTACAGCGAAGCACAAAAATCTGTTTCGGGACAGCAACTTTCCCAAGCATTACTTCTCTCTCATTAGAGGTTACTCTTGGCACAAAAAGCAAATAAAAAGGATAAGGAGCGGTTATTACAGAGGTAATAACTTCCAAGACTCATCTAAAACTTTTGGGTTATCTCCCAATAAGTACTTTTAACGCCTTTAAGTTAGGCATAAGAAGCAAGAAAAAGGATCAAGTATTCTCAAATGAAGAAGCATTAAGATTGATACCAGAAATATCTTCAACAAGGCAAGGTATCTCATCCAAATAAGTTATAGAGGATCCTCTCTCAATGCTCTTGGGTTCACTACTTTCATCAAACGGGTTTTCAGGAACAATCCAATCAAGATTGTTTTCTATGGCTTCATGCATTGCTACAAGTTTGAAAGGTATTGGTATCTTAATTTCCTTCCCATTAGGTTCGGTTTTTTTCATCTTTTCTCGTGTACCAATAACATCTACACATGAGCCTAGCATATTAAAACGATCAAATACTTTTCTAGCTTCCTTAGCAACATCATAGAATTCTTTAAGCAAGGTTTCCAGAATAAAATCTCTCTTTTCAGGGTCCTCAATTTCCTTAAGTTTAAGAAACATTACTTCCATTAAGGGGTTAAGGTTAACAAACCTAGCTTCCAACATGTGAACTAAATAAGTTGCAGCAATTTCATAATTTGGAGCAAGTTCTGCAAGGGATCATCCTCAATATCCTCATGCTTACTAACATGATTAAAGAATTCTTCAATATTATATTTTCCAATTATATAGCCACTACCTATTGAAAGGTCTTTCAGGGTGAATTTAGGGATCAACATGGTGAGCTAAGAAAGAGGAAACAATTATAGAAAGACTTAATTTTTGTGTGTTTTTAGTAAAGAAAGCAAACTTAGTACAACTAATTTTTTGTGTGTTTTTGATAAAGAAACAAGCAAACAAAGCAAAAATAAACTAAGCAAAACAAATAAAACAAAGTAAAGAGATTGGTTATGAGGGACTCCCCTTTTGAAGATGTCCTTGACTCCCTGACAACGGCGCCAGAAAAGTACTTGCTGGATCGTGGTTGATGTAGAGCTCGTTGGGGAACCCCAAGAGGAAGGTATGATGAGCACAACAGTAAGTTTACCTCAGTTATGAAACCAAGGTTATCGAACCAATAGGAGCAAGGAAACACCTCCAAGGTGTTGTTTCCAACTTGGAATCCTGCACAACACAACCACAGAACTTTGCCCCCAACTTACAGTGAGGTTGTCAATCTCACCGGTTTTGCTGAAAACAAAGGATTAAACATATTGAGTGGAAGAAAGTAATAGCTTGCAAAAAGTAAACAGAAAAGAGCAAACAGTTCTAGATTGATGGTAAAAGAAAGGACCGGGGTCCATAGTTCACTAGTGGTGATTCTCCTTAAGATAGATAAAATGTTGGGTGAACAAATTACAACGGGGCAGTTGACAAACATCGAGAAAGCATACATGCATATACTAATCATCTTGACTCCTATGAGATTTGATTGGGCATTACAACATTATACATAGACCATAATCCAACTGCATCTATGACTAATAATTCACCTTCAGGTTATCATCCGAACCCCCTCTAGTATTAAGTTGCAAGCAACAGATAATTGCATTAAGCATTGCGTGTAAAGTAAACAATACGATTGTTCTATGAACAAAGGATTGCTATTTTATCCCTAGTAGCAACAGCACATCTAGTACCTTAGAGATTTCTGTCACTTCCCTAGATTACTAGAGGCATGAACCCACTATCGAGCATAAATACTCCCTCTTGGAGTTGCTAGCATCTACTCGGCCAAGATATCTACTAACAACGGAGAGCATGCAAGATCACAAATAACAAAGACATGATAGAATCAATAATCAATCTGAAATAGCATCTCAATATCCATCGGATCCCCGCAAACACAACATGTATGATTACAAATAGATGATCTTGATCATGAACGCAGCTCACAAGATCTAAACATGATAGCACAAAGGAGAAGAACCAACCATCTAGCTGCTACATGGACTCGTAGTCCAAGCATGAACTACTAAGGCATCACACCGGAGGCTTGCATGGTGATGAAGAAGGCCTCCAGGGTGAATTCTCCCCTCCGGCAGGGTGCCAGGAAGAGCTTCAGATCCCTCCCGATCTAGGGATGGAGATGACGGCTCTGAACTCTTTCGTGGAATTTTGATCGGGTACTTAGGGTTTCTGTATCGGAGGCATATTATAGGCGAAAGGGGAGGCCGAGGAGGTGCCCTAGGCGGCCACACCACCCCCTGGCGCGGGCCAGGCCTGGCTGCGCGGCCAGGTGGTGTGGGCAGCCCCTGGCCCCTCTTCGTCTCGTATTCTGGCTCCGTGTCCCGCTTGGTGAAATATTGACTTCAGCTTTTGTCCCGTCCAATTCCGAGAATATTCATTTTCTGACTTTCATGGAACCAAAAATAGCAGAAAATAGGCAGCTGACACTGTGGCATCTTGTTAATAGGTTAGTATAAGAAAGTGTATAAAAATACTCCAAAGTGTGGGCAAAACATAAGAAAGTAGATATAAACCAAGCATGGAACATAAAAAATTATAGATACATTTGCAACGTATCATGGTCACATTTTCGGTTATAAATGTTTTGTTCTTATTGTGATCTTGATGATAATGTGTGTGCATTTATAATACAATAAAAGCTAAAAGGATATCCAACTTAATAATGCATTTGTGCATATGACACTAGTGGTTTAAGTCATAAATACGTCGTACACATGCAATGTATTCATATTGATGAATAAGTGGAAATCATTAGATACTTGATCTATGGACACATGCAACACCATGCCTCGTTTGGCAAATATAACTAAAAATAGAATATGTTCTGGTAAAACAGAACGTATATACTAAACTGTTGAATACTATACACAAGTAATGTATTATAGTTCAACAGTATAGTAGGTATAAATATTATATTAGTATAATTGTGGGTTTAAGTAAAGAATAGTATTTACTCAAATACACATGATTCTAAGACTATTTGAAATGTTCAAAGGACCGTTAGAACAAAGTAGATATAGAATTAATAGAAGTAACAAGTCTTATGACTAGATCAATGCCACTTGTAACTGAGTTAATTGTTTACCACTTAGAAAAGGAGCTTATCGAAAAGGATAGAATTATAAGGTTATAGTAGCAAACACTTAAGAAATAGGGAATCATCAGATTCGTGGAAACAATACCATAAGAGTTATTGTATGTTCGAGTTTCTAGAGACTTTGATAAACTTGTTACGAATAATACAAGTCTTTGTAGGATATTCATAGGAAACTATGAATATTCTCTTTCATAACCAAAGGACAAACTAGTTGTTGTTAGGGGCATTGTTGTTAAGAAGGGTTTCTTAATAAAATGTTGATGAAAGAAAGTGAAAGTTCGAAATCAAGATATTCAATCTTACCCCGAATGTTGAGTAGCACAACGGAATATGTTCCGTGAAATGAAACTCTACAAAAGGAGGAGAAACTACTGATCATGATCATAACGTTTCGATTAAGTGAAAGAACATTTCATGATCTCTAGTGTTTTGTGTGTTAGATAACAATACCTTGGAGTATCTCATGTGTGCTAAGTGCTGCAAATAAGTGTTCTCATGAAAATCTAGAAAACCTGTTGTTGGGGGGCGGATAATCCGCCCTTATCAAGGGACGGATAATCCGGCCTAACCCTTTTTTCCAAAGGTGGATGTGGTGTGAGTCTCTGTGTGGGGGCGGATAATCTATCGGATTACTCGGCTAGGGCCGGAGAGTTTGCCCGGGCCGGATAATCCACCCCTACAGGGCCGGATAATACGCCCCGCCCCAAGAAGTTGGCAAGCGCGTCGCTTAGAGAAGGGGTGGACTTTCCTTTGGATTGTCCAACCAGGGCTGATGTTTTTGCCTGGGCTGGATAATCCGTCCCAAAATGGGGGCCAGATAATCCACCCCCGGGAGAAGTTGCTAAGGGAGCCACGACGCGACCTTCTGTGTGGGGGCGGAATATCCTCCAGATAATCCGAGGCTGGGGCGGAGTTTTACCCCCGGCAGGATAATCCGACCTTCACTTGGGCCAGATAATCCGGTCCCAGACTTCACCAATGGCTCTGTTTGGACAGGGGGTATAAAAGCCCCAATCACCCCTCCTGTCAGATCTCTTGATTCATTCAAAAAAGTACTAGTCTGTTGCAAAAGCTCTCATTCAAGGTCTCCCACTTCAACCACCTGAAGGCTTTGATCTTTGGGGGAATTGAAGGAGGAGACTTCATTCATCGACATCATGAATCAAGCGCTTCACTTCCTCTCCATTCACTTGGAGATTTCTTGATCTAGTATTCTTGTTAATATCGAGATCTAGTGTTTCGATATTTATAACATTTCTTCTTGTGGAAGCTTGTTGTCATTATGAGAGCCTCCAATTCGGTTGTGGAGTTGTGCCCCGCTAGTTGTGTAAAGGCATCGGTTCCTGCCTCGAAGGGTACCAATAGTGGAAAGGTGGATCAGGGCTTTGGTGGCATGATTCATCGGAGAACAGGGTGAGGCCTATTGTGGCGTGGTGGTCTTAGTACCACCCACCCCTTCAATGCAGATGTACTTCCCTTAACAAGGAAGGAATTGCGGTAAAACAAATCATGTGTCTCGACGTGCTCCACTACGGTTTCCTCGTTCCTCACTCATACTCACCTTTACTCGCTAGTAGTTAGGTTTTCATATAGGGAAATTCTTCGTAGTTCCATATCTAGAGAATTTACCTTTCATGTCAAGCCTAAAATTGAAAAAGCATTAAAATTTGAAGTAGCGCCTATTCACCCCCTCTAGGTGCCCATACGATCCATTTCAATTGGTATCAGAGCCACGACTCTTTATTCGGGCTTAATAGCCTAAGAGAAGTATGGGTACGAAGGAAAATGGGAGTGAGGCTGTGGACAAGGTCATAATGGATCACCTCAAGACGTTGGAAACAACCTTGTTGAAACCCTTTGAGACCGAAATGGAAGAGATGCAGCAAATGATTGCTCGTCTCACCTCATCTACAACCCCACCTCCATCTTTCTCTGAGGCCACCACTCCTCTATCTAAGGATAAGGCTCATACTGACTCCTAGGAAGATGAGGTGGTGGGTGAGAAAAATAATGGCTCCACTTCCAAGAAGGGAAATGGTAAGGAGGATTATAGTGAGGTCTCTCACCTATATTCTCTCGACCCACCTATCCCTCACCCTCATATAAATAATAGGAGTGATCCACCCAAGCTTACTGCATCTTCATTTAATCAATGGGGATTCTTAATGAAATCTCATGTGTGCAGTTCGTCGATTGAGCTTTGGAGGATTATTGAAGATGGCCTTCATATTGGAGACTCCACCAACTTGTCAAGAAGAGAAGTGGTGGACAGTCAACTAAATGCAACAGCTCTTCACATGATTCACTTGGTGTAGGCCCCAAGGACATGCCACATATTGAGAACTTTAACACCGCCAAAGAAGCTTGGGATGCTCTCACCGACTTGTTCATCAGAAATGAAAGCATGCGAAGAAATAGGTATGATGCTCTAAGCAATGAAGCTGAAGGATTCTACATGCTGGATGGTGAGGACCATGAGGACATGTATAGAAGGCTCAAGAGCATTGCAACAACATTTAGAAAGCATGGAGCCACTCACATTGATGATGCTTGGATCAAAAGAAAATATGTGAGTGCCATCATGCCTTTTGAGCCCACGGACTTGAAGATTTTGCAAGGTAGACACAACTACCACCAAATGACTTCCAATGAAGTCATGCAAGAAATGGCGGCCTTCAAGGTAGCAGCTAAGAACACCGAAGATGCTCGCGCTCGGGCAATTGGGATGCAAAAGGGAGTTAATGTTGCCTAAAGGCAAATGTTGTTGGACAAGATGAGGATGATAGAGGGTACGATGTTGTCTCCATGAGCTGTCCCGAGGAGGTCAAGCATGCTCATGGTGAGTACATGGCCTTCTACACAAGAAATTTGGAAGGACCCAGCTAAGGATAAATCTAAACTTGAGCGCAAGAATGGGTCAAGGACGAAAGGATAATGGCCCAAAACTGAGGACTTGCTACAATTGTGGAGAGCGTTTGCACTTTGTGGCTGAATGTCCCTACCAAAGTAGAGAAGACAATGGGGGCAGGCTCATCCTCAAAGAAAATTCTAAGGCACCTTGAAAGAAGCCATTTGTTAAGAAAAATGGTCCTTACAAGAAGTAACCTAAGATTGTCTTGGTGGCACAAGAGGAATATTCATCCGCAAGTGAAGATGAAGAGGATGAAGAAAGCTCTCAAGAGGTGGTTGCTATAGCCACCACATCTAGCCCCATATTGCTCTTCGACCCTCCCAACAAAAACATCATCAACAACAATGTCACTTGCCTTATGGCAAGAGGGTCCGAGGTATCATCATTTATCTCTTCATTTCCTAAAACTACTATGAATGTTGATATGGATGATCATACAAGTCTTAGGATAAAAGAAGAAGTTATTGCTTTGGACATTTTTTCACTAACTTGCAAGGTGAGCACAAACTTCATTTTGATGCTCTTATGAGTCAACTTGCCCACTCCGAGGAACTCCTCGAAGAAAAGGGGAGAATTGAAAGAGAAGATGCCATGGAGATAGCCTCTTTGAAGAATGCTCTAGAAGAAGAAGAGGCTTGAGTCTCTCTAGAGGAGAAGCTTGAGTAAATTGAGGAGTCTCATGAAGAGGTTATTGCCCAACTCATAAAGGAACATGACAATGCTCTTGCTAAGGTAAAGAAATTAAAGAAGGAGAAGATTGACTTTGGGGCTGCTCATGCTAGACTCTCGGAGGAATTATAGAAACTTGACATTGCCTACAAGGCATTGGAGAGTGAACACTCTACTTTAAATGAGTCTCGTGATCAGATCCAAACTCAACTAAACAAGTATGATATGCCTAGCACCTCCACAACATCTTGTGGACACGGAGAGGTTATTGAAGAAAACACTAGATTGAAAGAAGAACTTGTTAAGGGATCTCAACCCAAAGGCAAGGAAGTCCTTGATGAGATTCTTGGTAAGCAAAGGACAAGCAATGGAAAATTGGGACTTGGCTATGTTCCCAAGACCAATAATAATAAGAAGAACAACAAGAAGAAAAGCAAAACTGCTCAAGCAAAGACAAACAAAGCCAGAAATGATACGACTAACTACATTGGTTTTGCAGGGTCTAATAATCCTAATTATGAATTATTTTGTGATTACTATGGTGATGTCTATGATAGATATGTTGGTCCATTTGATAAGTACATTTCTTGGTCTATCTAGGTTCCCAAGACCCTTGTTGCTAACATGAGAGGACCCATTGAAAAATGGGTACCTAAAACCAAGAAGTAATTTTCTTGCAGGGCTATGCTTCTAGTGGGTCCAAATGGGTGCTCGATAGCGGATGCACTAGTCATATGACCGGAAGCAAGGAGATCATCTCGGAGATGCAAGCCTCGGTGGGAAGAAATATTGCCTTGTAATCGTTGATGATTATTCAAGATATACATGGGTCTATTTCTTCAATTTGAAGAGCGAGACTCAACAAATAGTCATCGATTTCGCCAATGAGGTTTAACGTCAACACAATGCCCCTATTTTGGCACTTAGAAGCGATATCAGCTCCGAGTTCAAGAACTACACTCTGAATGAATTCGTAAGTGAAGAGGGGATAAGACACCAATTTCCATTGCGTACACCCCTCAACAAAATGGTGTAGCCGAGAGGAAGAACCGGACTTTAATGGATATGGCAAGATCTATGTTGGCTGAATTCAAGTCACCATATAACTTCTGGGCTGAAGCAATTTCTACCACATGCCACTCATCCAACCAACTCCACCTCCACAAAATCTTGGAAAAGACACCTTATGAAATACTTACCGGTAGCAAGCCAAACATCTCCTACTTCCAGGTATTTGGTTGTAAGCGTTTCTTTCTCATCAAAGGAGTCCGTCTATCTAAATTCAAGTCTAAGGCTTAGAAGGTATTTTTGTTGGTTCTGGTGCCAAATCCCACACTTATAGAGTCTACAATAAGATCTCCAGAAGTGTTGTAGAATCTTGTAGTGTGGTGTTCGAGGAAAATGATGGCTCCTGTGCGGGGTAAGTTGATGTTTGTGATGCAGATGTTGAAATACCCCAAGATGCCATAAGAAGAATGGGCGTAGGATTTTTCTACCCCATTGAGGAACCCCTTGTGGCAGACCGGGAAGGACAATGCTCTACTCAAGTAGAGCCCTCATCGACACAAGCTCAACATGCTCCAATAGCTGGAGAAACTTCTACACCAACACCTCCAACTGCTGAAGATCATCCTTCATCTGCTCCAGGAAGCTCCAGGCCGGATTATCTGATGGACACCGGATTATCCGGTCAACCTACCTTGACTGTCAGAATAGAAAATGTTGACGAAGGAACTGATGCAACTCCCATGCCAGATTTTCTGGGTGACACCGGATTATCCGGCCTTCTCCAACTCGGGCCAGAAGCCTACAAGACTGTCAAGATGGACCAAGTTCTCCCAGGCTGGATTATCCCGCCACTCCCTCGGCCGGATTAACCGGTCCTGAAACTTCAGAACAATAGTAGCCTCCTGTTATGGATGCTGATCAACATCAAGGGCAAGATTCACCATCTCCAATTCTTGCTGATCAAGCTGTAGATCAAGGCCAAGCTAGTAATTCCAATGAAGACTCAAATGATGAAGATATTCCTCCAAGAAACAACAATTTGATTGAACTTCGTCGCAAAGCTCGTGCAGAAAGGAATCTTGAATTTAGAGGTCACACTCTTGATAAAGTTGTAGGTGATCTCAGATGGAGGGTGTCCACAAGAAGGGAGCTAGCAAGCTTCGGTGAGCACCAAGCTCACATATCCATGATGGAACCCAAGAAATTGTTTGAAGCTCTTGAAGATCCGGACTAGGTTGCTGCTATGCATGAAGAGTTAAATAATTTCGAGCGTAACAAGGTCTAGAAATTAGTAGAGAAGCCCAAGGATTGCCGCAATGTTATCGACACAAAGTGGATTTTCAAGAATAAGTAAGATGAGAATGGCATTGTTGTAAGGAATAAGGCAAGACTCGTGGCATAAGGCTATTCCCAAGTTGAAGGCATCAACTTCGGCGCGACTTATGCTCCTGTGGCTCGTCTTGAGTCCATCCGTATCCTTCTTGCTTATGCTGCTCATAATAATTTCAAATTATAGCAAATGGACGTTAAGAGTGCTTTTCTTAATGATCCTCTACATGAGTTGGTATATGTAAATCAACCCCTAGGATTTGAGGATCCTAACTTTTCGAACCATGTCTACAAACTCGATAAGGCACTCTATGGCCTTAAACAAGCCCCACGTGCATGGTATGAGAACCTTAAAGAGCTTTTGCTAGACCGTGGCTTCGAAGTTGGGCAAATCGATCCCACACTTTTTACTAAGAAGGTTAAGGGGGAGCTGTTCGTATGCCAACTATATGTAGACGATATTATCTTTGGCTCTACTAATAAAGCTTTTAATGATGAATTTTCAAAGCTTATGACTGGCATGTTTGAGATGTCTATGATGGGGTAACTACGGTTCTTCTCGGATTTGAGATCAAGCAACTTAGAAAAGGAACCTTCATAAATCAGGCAAAATACATCCAAGACATGCTCAAGAGATTCAAGATGATGAATCTTAATGGCGTCACCACACCGATGCAAACTAAATGTCATCTTGAACTTAATCCAAATGGTAAAGATGTGTACCAAAAGGTACGGTCCATGATCGGCTCTCTTCTTTACCTTTGTGCATCTAGAATCGATATTATGTGGAGTGTAGGTGTGTGTGCAAGGTATCAAGCAGCTCCTAAAGAAAACCACTTAGTGGCGGTCAAGAGAATCTTCCGATATTTGGTTCATTCCCCTCATTTTGGTTTATGGTATCCCAAGGGCTCCAATTTCTCTCTATGTGGTTATACTGATTCAGATTGGGCTGGTGACAAGGATGATAGGAAATCAACTTCTGGAGCTTGTCAATTCTTGGGAAGGTCCTCGGTATGTTGGTCTTCTAAAAAACAGAATTGTATATCTCTCTCCACCGCCAAGGCCGAATATGTGGCTGCTGCAAGTGCATGTACTCAACTTTTATGGATGAGGCAAACTTTAAAGGAATACGGTGTCAATTGTGACAAAGTGCCTATTTTATGTGATAATGAAAGTGCAATCAAAATTGCATACAATCCGGTGCAACACACAAGGACAAAGCATATTGAGATTCAAAATCATTTTATTCAGGACCATGTCGCTCGTGGTGATATTCATCTATCTTTTGTGAGCACAAAGAATCAACTTGCTGATATTTTCATGAAGCCACTTGATGGAGCAAGGTTTTGTTACTTGAGGAATGAGCTAAATATTGTTGATTCAAGGAGTTTGTCTTGATTACCCATGCACACACTCTTATATCTCCTCCTTATTTGGTTTACGTGTGGGCATGGATATAGGGGGAGTGTGGTCCTAATTAATTGTGCTAACCCTCCCCCCATAATGCCGAAAGCAAGTAAAATCATTTCTCTTAATACCATTTTGTGATATGTGAGCTTATTGATGAGTATTAGACATGAACCCAAGATATATCTTCGCGGTGTCATACCATGCACTCAAACAAGGTGGCCTCGGCCACCGCCCTCTTCCATGAGAAGAGTTGGTTCTATGTGGATCTTCTTGTTTTTTCTTGCTTATCTTATGTTTTTATGGAAACCACACTCAATTTTGGCTGTTATTTGATTTGGATCTTGCAATCTCGGGTGTGTAGTACCATCTTAGTTTGGTTGTCTAATCCCAAGCCTTTTCCTATCCCTGAGCCATCTTTTCTTGCACACAAGTCCATTGTTTAACTTGTGGGGTTTTTTGTTTGGTGGTGCGCGGGCCTGAATCTGTCTATAAGAGAACTTCAGAAATTAGGCCGGATTATCCGACCCAAGTGGAGGCCGGATAATCCGGTCCTGGCAGCTTTTGTCCTTTAAGGGCTGGGCGTCGGGGTGAGAGCTCAAACAGAGCAGTTCTTCTCCCCTGAACCCTCTCTCCCAAGCCGCTGCCCACCTCCCCAACCCCCCCGGAGCCGTTCCGGCCACCAGATTCTCTGGGCCTCCCCCGGATCTTCTTCCCCACGCATCCGGGTACCCCCTCCTTTGTGTTCTTCCTTCAATGAGTGATGGTAACTCCCTCTCTCCCATCTTTGTGTTGATGTGTTTCTTGTTGGTGGAACATGGACTAGGAGTCTCCCTGTGGTTCTTGTCTCGTTTATAAATCGTAGTCTTGCAATTCCTATGCCCGATCTACGTTGCTGCAATCAATCTAGGGCGATTCTGAAAATTTCTGCCAGGGCCAGATTATCTGCCCCTGGCCTAGCCGGATTATCCAGCCTGACAGATTCATCTCTGATTCAGAATTCTGTAGATTTTTTGCATGATGTATTTTTGGGTTGTGGATTGTTTGTCTACTATTTCTAATTTCTCTCATGGACTTGTGTGTGTGCTTATCCCTGTGCTATCCATCTTATTCGTTTCACAGGTGGTTCCAGTGCTCCCAAAACCTACAAACGCCGTCCCCGTGGCCTCTACATCCGAGACGACGGTGAAGGTGGTCTCGTGGACAAGGTTGAACTAAGAAGGAGGAAAAGAGAGGCTAGCCATATGGCTGAATAAGCAAAGAAAGAAAAGGGAAGGAAGGTGGTGTCCAAGAGAAAGGGAAAGGCACCAAAGGTCGACTATAAGAAAATGGATGCCGTCACTTACTCTTTGATTCGTCATCGTGATCTGTTTGAAGAATCTAAGAAAGATACACAGCTTGGTGACTCCCACTTTTGGTGTGTTAACCAAAAGTCCATTTATGAAGATGTGTATGCGTCCCTGAAGATTCATCCTATGCATCCCATGAATATTGCTGATGCTATGGAGAAGCCTCAACTTGCTGATGCTATGGACGTGACTGAGTGGATGGGGCTACACACTCTTATGGCCCTTCAGTGTTCCTATGACTCAGAGGTGGTGAAGCAATTCTTCTCCACTTTGGTCATTTGTGGCGATGAGAACCGCACCATGAAGTGGATGACCCGTGACACTATGATGCAATCTGATTTTTGGACCTTTGTTGGGGTGCTTGGATATCCATTCTGTGGCACGGACCGTGCTTGTGGACATCGTATCATTACTCAACTCAAGCCCAACAAAGATGTTGCTCTTTCTCCTTGCACGGCTGACAATGGTATTGTGGGTAATCTTGTTGGTCTCTCTCCTCTTTATGCTAGCTTAGTGGATATTTTCCATGACTCCATCACGCCTAGTGGGGGCAACAATGACAGTATTCGTGGTTACTTGGTTCAGTTGCTTGCTTTCTCCTTTGAGGTGGCCTCTAGTGAGGATGAGTCTATGGACTACAAGATGGATGTGATGGAATTCATCTATCATGAGTTGACTGATGCCATGTTCAGTAGGCTCTCCATTTCGTATGCTCTTTATATTATGATGCTGATCAAGCACTTGCTTCCTGCTGGAGAGTTTCACTTTGATGTTGAGCATAAGGTGAAGAAGATATACAACAAGGCGAGGAAGACCTCTCATCCATCTTCTTCTCCTGAGGGTTTTATGAGGGATGATCGTGCGAGTGCTCGTAGGCCCCCAGCGCCTCCTGTTGCTCGTGAGGTGAAGCAGCTAAATTGGTTTCAGCGGAACATATTGTGCATGGGGGTTGATACTCGCAAAGGGCAGTATGCGGCGTACAAGCAGCGCCACAAGATGGCCCATACTCAGCAGCTCATTCTCCACCATGTGTCTGGGGCATCAGGCACTCCTCCTCCTCCTTCCGCTCCCACTCCATATACTCAGTGGAACTCTTCGTCTAGACTCAACTATGGGGAGCTTGAGCGTCACCTGTTTCCTGCCCCGGTGAGGGAGCCCACTGCACCAGCTGATGAGGAAGGGGAAGATATACAAGAGTATGATGATGAGGACGGGGACGAGGAAGACGATGAGGACTATGAGTGATCCTTTGGGGCGCTAGCATCGCTCTTCTTCCTTTTTGGCGTTTCAATACCAAAGGGGAAGAAGTAGTTATATTAGGTCTTCATGGATTTGCATGGGTCGGGTGCAAACATTTGCTCTTTACCATTTCGGTATTTTTCTTGCTTGTGCCCATTTAGCGTTGAACTTTTATTCGTGATTTGCTTTGTATGAGACTATGTTAATGTGTGGCCCTGGAATTATCTTGTGGATTTATCTCTCGTGATTATGGATCCATCTATCATATTGGCTATATTGGTTATCCCTCTCTCGTGGAAGGCGTCAATAATGGTTATCACATTGTCTATTCTTATATTATATTGAGGACGCCTCTCTCACGGTGGTATGATATTTTTGAGCTAGCTCACCATTTGTGTGTAGCTTCCATTCCAATGAAATAGACTTGTACCTACTTGTGTGCATTTGTATTCAAATGCAAATTTCTATTATGCACACATTTAGGGGAAGTATTTTTCATCCGCTAAATGATGTTGTTAGTAGAGCTATCTTGCAAATCCTAGTATTGTCATCTAACACCAAAAAGGGGGAGATTGAAAGAACATTTCATGATCTCTAGTGTTTTGTGTGTTAGATAGAAATACCATGGAGTATCTCATGTGTGCTAAGTGTTGTAGATAAGTGTTCTCATGAAAAGCTGGAAAAACTATTGTTGGGGGGCAGATAATCCGCCCAATCAAGGGCCAGATAATTAGGCCTGACCCTTTTTGCCAAAGGTGGATGCGGTGTGACTCTCTGTGTGGGGGGCGGATAATCTATCGGATTATCTGGCTAGTGCCAGAGAGTTTGGCCGGGCTAGATAATCCGCCCCGCCCCAAGAAGTTGGCAAGCGCGTCGCTTAGAGAGGGGGCGGACTTTCCTTCGGATTGTCCGGCCAAGGCTGGTGTTTTTGCCCGGGCCGGATAATCTGCCCCAAAATGGGGGCCGAATAATCCTCCCCGGGAGAAGTTGATAAGGGAGCCACAATGCGACCTTCTGTGTGGGGGCGTAATATCCCCCGGATAATCCGAGGCTAGGGCGGAGTTTTACCCCCGGCCGGATAATCCGACCTTCACTTGGGCCGGATAATCTGGTCCCAGACTTCACCAACGGCTCTGTTTGGATAGGGGGTATAAAAGCCCCAATCACCCCTCCTGTCAGATCTCTTGATCATTCGAAAAAGTACTGGTCTGTTGCAAAAGCTCTCATTCAAGGTCTCCCACTTCAACCACCCGAAGGCTTCGATCTTTGGGGGAATTGAAGGAGGAGACTTCATTCATCGACATCACGAATCAAGCGCTTCACTTCCTCTCCATTCACTTGGAGATTTCTCGATCTAGTATTCTTGTTAATATCTAGATCTAGTGTTTCGATATTGATAACATTTGTTCTTGTGGCAGCTTGTTGTCATTACGAGAGCCTCCAATTCGGTTGTGGAGTTGTGCCCCGCTAGTTGTGTAAAGGCATCGGTTCCCGCCTCGAAGGGTACCAATAGTGGAAAGGTGGATGATGCCTTTGATGGTCAGATTCATCGGAGAACAGGGTGAGGCCTATTGTAGCATGGTGGTCTTAGTACCGCCCACCCCTCCAACGTAGATGTACTTCCCTTAACAAGGAAGGAACCGTGGTAAAACAAATCGCGTGTCTCCGCGTGCTCCACTACGGTTTCCTCGTTCATCACTCTTACTCGCCTTTACTCACTAGTAGTTAGGTTTGCATATAGGGAAATTCTTCGTAGTTCCATATCTAGAGAATTTACCTTTCGTGTCAAGCCTAAAATTGAAAAGGCATTAAAATTTTAAGTAGCACCTTTTCAAACCCCTCTAGGTGCCCATATGATCCATTTCATTAAGCACTTAACTTGAGGAAGTGGGATTCTATAGTGCTTTTCCCACATGGTGGAAATACATTATTGATATACTTGTCATGTTGAATGAACATGATATACCTACAAACTATGAAGACGTGATGGACCTAAATACGAGAAATGACTAAGAGTCATGAAATTCATTAAAGTTACATTTAAGATTGCAAAAGTAGTGCGTTACATGATCTTAACAAAGTAAGTAGTTACTTAATTATTCCTAAATAACTGAGAAGTTATATGGAAAGAATGCAACTCTAGAAGACAAAAAGATTGATTTGTCATGAATATTGTCTTAACAAATTCAATGGTTGACTACATCAATATAGCAATGCTTAAGTCTAGGATTTACGTTTAGCAGCTGGATGCTAATGTCTCGTAGTGGGAGAACTCTCAATTTTATAAATGATCAAAGGATTTTGGAATTGCCAAAATGTCGAGGAGTCCTACACTTATGAAGTATTTAAGTGGGAGTTAAATAGTTTCTTAATCAAATGTGTGGATGACATATTTGAGCGGGAGCTATGCGGATGTTACAAAAGTCTCATATGTGGATGCCATATTTGAGTGGGAGCGTGACAACATTCATGTATATTTGTTTTACATATAATGAATGAAGTAATTGATATTAGTAATATTATTAAATATTGTTTAAATGAAGTTGATCAAAGTATTGGACTTTAAAATCTATGGAGATAGATTAGTATGATTTAACGTTAAATTCAATATGTTTCTATTCCAACAGCGAATGCATCTATGACTAATAATAAGTCACCTTGAGGGATGCTATCATCCGAAGCCCCTCGGTATTAAGTTGCAAGCAACGAGATAATTGCATTACAAGTGCGTGTAATGTAAACAATATGATTGTTCTATAGACAAATGATTGTTGTTTTCTCCTAGTATGCTTGACACATCTAGTACTTAAATTCGTACTTCCCGGATTACAGGAGGATGAACCACCTCGAGCATAAATACTAACTCTTGGAGTTGCCTGGCATCTACTTGGCCAAGAAGCCCTGTAATGGAAAGCATGCAAGATCACAATAACAAAGACATGGAGCCACTCAATGATCCAATCTTAAATAGCATCTCAATATCCATAGGATCCCCTCACAAACACAACATGCGAAATTACAAATAGATGAATGATCTTGATCATGAGCAAGACTCACAAGATCTAAACAGCAGAAAGCACAAAGGAGAGAACCAGCCATCTAAACTACATGGGCCAATTGGTCGAGGAGATAAGGACTACTCAGGCATCACACCGGAGGCTTGAACGCCCAGTGATGATGAAGGCCTCCCGATAGAGGTGATTCCCCTCTCCCGGCCGAAGTGCGGGAAAACACCAGATTCCCTCGACCTAGGGATGGAATGGCGGCGGTGCCATAGACTCTTCGGTGGAATTTTGATCGAAGGTTGATAGTGTTTTAGTATCGATGAGGCAATATATAGGCGGGAGGCCCGAGGGTGCACAGGGTGGCAGACAAAACACCCCACCAGCACGGAGATTAGGCCTGGCCAGCCCGTGGCCGAGTGTGGTGTGGTCGGGCCCCGGCCCTCTCCGTCGTAAATCAATTCTGGCTCCAGGTGTCCCTGGTAAAATAATGACTTTATGGCATTGTCCCATGCAATTCGAGAATATTCATTTTCGACTTTCACCAGACCAAAAAATAGCAGAAAGCGAATCCCCCGGTGGCACTGTGGCTCTTGTTAATGGGATTAGTTCGGCCGAAATCATAAAGAAAAAGTACTCCAAAGTGTGGACAAAACACAAGTAGATAAAACCAAGCATGGAACATCAGAAAGTGCATAGATAGATTTGCAAGCTGTATCAACATGACCGCCCAGAAGCTAAACTCACTAACAAAGCTATACCTCAGTAGGTAAGTGATAAAAGAAGAACAATTTTTGAGGTGACATGTCACCATCATAAACTTGATCCAAAGTATTTGTAAAACATTCTAAAATTTTGGGATCGTACTTTAAATCATAACATGAAGACAAAGTTCCAGCAACAAGACAAAGAAACTATGATGCAACATGAAAACTGGCACAAACAAAAGATTCGCAATATAAGCCAATGCTTTTTGCAAGGCGTTTTTTGTTTCACATAAAAGAAAACATAGCATAGTTAGTATTGACACCCACTGTCCCTCATAGGTAGCAAATATAAATACATAGGACGCTTCAAAGTTATAAGAGTGACTAGATACAAATAGTATAAACAAGCAATATCAAAGGTATGCATTAATCTATCAGATCTTGGGACAATGTTTCTCATAGAACTAGAATGGCCACTATGTTTATTCAAAAGTAGAATTTTCATTAAAAGGTTATTGTCAGGTGGAGACTCAATATATAAGTGGAAGAAAAGGCCTTACGTAGAATTGGTGTATAATTTCAAAAAGTAAATGACCCTTGCACAAAATCTGCGAAGAGCAAATCAAATATAGTTGCTAATCATAGCATCTTAATGATTAAGGCAAGCAGGCACAGCTAATGAGCATCCTTTGATCTTTTTGACACACAAAATCCTGCATAGGTTTTTACATGTGAGGCCTCCATGCTACTCCCGGTTAATAGAGTGGTTTTCTATGGTCGATGCTGTCATCATCCACCATGCATCATTAGGCTTCTCTTTATAGCATTTTTGTCTTGCAAGCGGTTTTAGCGAGCGTTTCTCTAATACAAAATGACAAGGCAAGCCTCCATGTTCTTGAGCATAGTAAAGATCCACTTTTATTTACTTCCTTTTATTAATTTTTGTGAGGATCTTACATAAGAGTGCTTCATTACTTTGTTACGAAGATTTACTATGATTAAGTAGCGAATTTGTGGCTTACAAGCGGCCCAGACCAAAAGTTGGATGGATACTTCTAAATTTACATACCCCATTTTGATCTTACAAGTTCTGCTTGATAATTCAAACTCATCTCTAAAGCGCAAGAACCATGCATATCTATTTCATGTAAAGAATGTTGAACCAAAGTATTTACAATGGTTCAAGCTTCTTGAAATTTATGCAAGCATATCGCCCAAATCAAAGAAAGTGCCTCATAGGTTAGCCAAGTCATGCTAAATGTTACCCAAGAAATAGTAAAAGTGTCATCAAATTTGCAGGAGCTTTAATCACTAGTTTTTAAGCATAACAGCTAAGTTTACCGTGGAAGGTAGACAAAAGTATGAATATAGTTAGGAATAGCATATATGCTAGTAGGTAGAGTATCTTTGGAAAAAGGGCCAACTTGGTTTAAGGAGTTGGATGCATAGTGGAACACCTCATGCTTGGTTGTGGAGAGCTAGCAAAACCAAAAGGCGGGTGCGACCAACTAAAGAAGAGCAATCATGGCCGCCATAATCATGCGAGGAAGCGACAAGCATCATTGATCGAAGCATAAAGCCTGATACTACAAGTTGAAAACTAAAAAAGGATCATAAAGGCTATGGTGACTTGGGATAGTCATAACATGGTGTGAGCATGCATAGAGTCAATATAAAGCATCAAGCAGAATACCACAATACAATAACTAATGCAGCTAAAACAGCGCCCAATGATTCTTCAAAGGCACATTAAGCAATCTCAATTATTTTATAACAAGTCATGCTACAACTTAGAATACTAAACGCATAAGAAGCACAAACAATATCAACCATGGCATGACCAAAGCAAATGACGGTGATCGAAAACAAGCTCTCTTTGCCATAAGCATGAACTTTTCTACTCTTTTCCAAACCAAGCTAAATATTTGAAAACCAATGTTTTTATGCAAGAGGGGTCCAACCAGAATTTATTCAGATTAGGATGGACTAAGCAAACAAAGCAAAGCGAAAAACCAAAGCGAATCTCCGAAAAGATGGCTCCAAAGCAACACAACTATGCTATCGATGAAACAATAAAAATGAAGCCTCATTTGGAGAGCAACACAGGATTTTATTAATGAAGAGGGGATGCCTTGGGCATCTAGCTAACTTTAACATGCTTCTTGGATGTTCTTAGGGTGACAACAATGGCATAGCCATCCCAAAAGATTAAAACTTTAGTCCATCCTTCATCTCATTACTCATTCCTTCCATACACACAAATTTTTCCTTTTAATGTGTTACAAAACTTCACACAATCTTTATTTAGCTTAACATTAGTGCACTCAAGAATAATGAGTCTTTTAGGTTCGAGTTCTTGCCAATAAAACTTCCGATTCAAAACTGTTGCTGTAGCACTTCCTAAAGCTCGATACACCAAAAGCTCAATACATAGCGACTCAAAATTGCAACAAGAAACAAATGTGTAATTCTGTCCAAAGCAAACTATAGTGGAAAGGTGGATCAGGCCTTTGGTGGCAAGATCCATCGGAGAACAGGGTGAGGCCTATTGTGGCGTGGTGGTCTTAGTATCGCCCACCCCTCTAACGCAGATGTACTTCCCTTAACAAGGAAGGAACTATGGTAAAACAAATCCAGTGTCTCCACGTGCTTCATCATGGTTTCCTCGTTCCTCACTTTACTCGCCTTTACTCGCTAGTTGTTAGGTTTGCATATAGGGAAATTCTACATAATAGTCTATCTAGAGAATTTACCTTTTGTCTCAAGCCTAAAACTGAAAAAGCATTAAAATTTTAAGTAGCACCTATTCACCACCCCTCTAAGTGCCCATACGATCCATTTCAATTGGTATCAGAGCCCCGGCTCTTTATTCGGGCTTAACCGCCTAAGAGAAGTATGGGTACTAAGGAAAATGGGAATGAGGCTGTGGACAAGGTCACAATGGATGACCTCAAGATGTTGGAGACAACCTTGTTGAAATCCTTTGAGCCTAATATGGAGGAGATGCAGCAAATAATTGCTCGCCTCACATCATCTATAGCCCCATCTCCATCTTCCTCTGAGGCCACTACTCCTCTGTCCAAGGATAAGGTTCACGCCGGATCTAAGGAAGATGAAGTGGTAGGTGAAAACATAATGGTTCCGCCTCCAAGAAGGGAAGTGGTAAGAAGGACTATAGTGAGGTTCCTCATCTATATTCTCCCGACCCACCTATCCCTCATCCTCATATAAACAATAGGGGTGATCCACCCAAGCTTACTACATCTTCATTTAATCAATGGCAATTCTTAATAAAATCTCATGTATGCAGTTCATCGATTGAGCTTTGGAGGATTATCAAAGATGGTCTTCATATTGGAGACCCCACCAACTTGACTAGGAGAGAAGTTGTGGATAGTCAACTGAATGCAACGGCTCTCCAAATGATTCAGCTTGGAGTGGGTCCCAAGGACATGCCCCACATTGAGCACTTCAATACCGCCAAAGAAGCTTGGGATGCACTCACCGACCTATTCATTGGAAATGAAAGCATGAGAAGAAATAGGTATGATGCCCTTAGCAATGAAGCTAAAGGATTTTCCATGTTGGATGGTGAAGACCATGAAGATATGTATAGAAGGCTCAAGGTCATTGCAACAACATTTAGAAAGCATGGAGCCACTCACATTGATGATGCTTGGATATAAAGGAAATATGTGAGTGCTCTAATGCCATTTGAGCCAACGGACTTAAAGAGTTTGCAAGGTAGACACAACTACCATCAAATGACTTCCAATGAAGTCATGCAAGAAATGGCGTCATTCAAGGTTGCAGCTAAGAACACTGAAGATGCATGTGCCCAAGCTATTGGAATGCAAAAAGGAGTCAATGTTGCTCTAAAGGCATATGTTGTTGAACAAGATGAGGATGAAAGAGGATACAAGGGTGTCTCCATGGGCTGTCTCGAGGAAGTCAAGCGTGTTCACTTTGAGTACATGGCTTTGTATGCAAGGAATTTTTGGAAGGATCTAGCCAAGGCCAAGTCTGAACTCGAGCGCAAGAATGGGTCAAGTGGAAGAAGAGAGAATGACCCAAAACTGATAACATGCTAAAATTGTGGAGATAGGTTACAATTTGTGGCTGAATGTCCATATCAAAGTAGAGAAGACAATGGTGGGAGGCTCATCTTTAAAGAAAAGTCCAAGGCACCTCAAAAGAAGCCATTTATCAAAAAGAATGGTCCTTACAAGACGCAACCCAAGATTGTCTTGGTGGCCCAAGAAAAATATTCATCTGCAAGTGAAGACGAAGACGATGAGGATAGTGCTCGAGAAGTGGCTGCTATAGCCACCACTTCTACTCCCACGTCGCTCTTCGACTCTCCAAATGAAAATGTCATCAACAACAACGTCACTTGCCTTATGGCAAGAGGGTCCAAGGTATCATCTTCTATTTCTTCATTTCCTAAGACTAATATAAATATGGATATGGATGATCATACTAGTCTTAAGATAAAAGAAGAAGTTATTGCTTTGGACAAATTTTTCACTAACTTGCAAGGTGAGCACAAACTTCACTTTGATGCTCTTATGAGTCAACTTGCTCATTCTGAAGCTCTTCTCGAAGAAAAGGGTAGAATTGAAAGAGAAGATGCCTTGGAGATAGCCTCCTTGAGGAATGCCTTAGAAGAAGAAGAGGAAGCTCGAGTATCCTTGGAGGAGAAACTCGAGTCAATTGAGGAATCCCATGAAGAGGTTGTTGCCCAGTTCATGAAAGAATGTGACAATGCTCTTGCTAAGGTAAAGAAACTAAAGAAGGAAAAGGTTGAATTTGGGGCTGCTCATGATAGACTCTCAGAGAAGTTTGAGAAACTTGACATTGCTCACAAGGCATTAGAGAGTGAACATACTACTCTAAATGAGTCTCGTGATCAGCTCCAAACTCAATTGGACAAGTATGACATGCCCAACACCTCTACTCTATCATGTGTACATGAAGACATTGTTGAAGAAAATGCAAGGCTAAAATAAGAACTTGTAAAGGGATCTCAACATAAAGGTAAAAAGGTTCTAGATGAGGTGCTTAGCAAGCAAAGGACAAACAATGGGAAAGAAGGTCTTGGTTATGTCCCCAAGACAAAGAAGAAGAAAAACAACAACAAGAAGAAGAGCAAAACTACTCAACCAAAGACAAGCACCACCTCTAATGACAAGACTAACTATGATGGTTTTGCAGGGGCTAATAATCCTAATTATGAGTTATTTTGTGATTATTATGGTGATGTATATGCTAGCTATGTAGGTCCTTATGGTAGTTACATTTCTTGGTCTATTTGGGTTCCCAAGACCCTTGTCACTAACATGAGAGGACCCATTGAAAAATGGGTACCTAAAACCAAGAAGTAACTTTCTTGCAGAGCTATGCTTTCGGTGGGTATAAATGGGTACTCGATAGCGGGTGCACTAGTCATATGACCGGAATCAAGGAGATCATCTCGGAGATGCGACCAAACCATGATCACATAACCGTCTCCTATGGTGACAAGTCAAAATCTGAGGTATTGGGTCTTGGCAAAGTTGTGGTTGCTCACGATATCTCTCTCGTGGATGTCATGCTTGTTGAGACCCTCGGTTACAATTTACTTGCAGTTCATGCCCTTGGTAAGATGGGCTTTGCAGTTTTTATTGATGCTAATTTGGTGGTACTCTTGTGAAGCAAGTCTCTAAAGGTCGCTTTCGTGGGATATGTCGAAAATGACCTGTACATGGTGGACTTTTCGGGGAAAACCACTACAGGCCTGATGTGTCTTTTTGGAAAGGCCGATGCGGGTTGGCTATGGCATCACCGACTATCCCACGTCAATATGAAAACTTTGCAAAGTCTCCACAAGGGTGGACACATCCTTGGACTAAAAGAAAATGTTTCCTTTGCCAAAGATCGTGTTTGCAGGGCTTGTGTTGAAGGGAAAATGCACGACTCTCCCCATCGAAGGAAGACCATTATTTCATCAAAGAGGATTTTGTAGCTCCTCCATGTGGATCTCTTTGGTCCTCCATCTCATGCAAGTCTCGGTGGGAAGAAATATTGCCTCGTGATTGTTGATGATTACTCAAGATACACATGGGTCTATTTATTCAAGTTGAAGAGCGAAACTCAACAAACGGTCATCGATTTTGCTAATGAGGTTCAACATCAACACAATGTCCCTATTTTGGCAATTAGAAGTGATAACGGCTCTGAGTTCAAGAACTACACCCTAAATGAATTCCTAAGTGAATAGGGGTTAAGACATCAATATTATGCTGCGTACACCCCTCAACAAAATGGTGTTGCTGAGAGGAAGAACCAGACCTTAATGGATACGGCCAGATCTATGCTAGCTGAATTTAAGTCTCCTTACAACTTCTAGGATGAAGCAATCTCTACCGCATGCCATTCATCTAACCGGCTCTATCTCCGCAAAATCTTGGACAAGACTCCGTATGAAATACTTACTGGTAACAGGCCAAACATCTCCTACTTCTGGGTATTTGGTTATAAGTATTTCTTTCTCATTAAAGGAGTTTGTTTATCTAAATTTGAGTCCAAGCCATTAGAAGGCATTTTTGTTGGCTATGGTGCCGAATCCCACACTTATAGAGTCTACAATAAGCTCTCTGGAACTGTTGTAGAATCTTGTAGTGTGGTGTTCGAAGAAAATGATGGCTCCCGTGCGGGGTAAGTTGATGTTTGTGATGCAGATGTTGAAATACCCCAAGATGCCATAAGAAGAATGGGCGTGGGATTTTTCCGCCCCATTGAGCAACCCCTTGTGGCGGATCGGGAAGGATAATGCTTTACTCATGTAGAGCCCTCATCGACACAAGCACAACATGCTCCAACCATTGGAGAAACCTCTACATCAATCCCACAAACTGCTGAAGATCTTCAAGCAAATGTTCCAGAAAGCTATCCGGCCAACCATCCTCAACTGGCAGAATTGATCAACATGTCGAAGAATCTGCTGCAAGTCCCGGGCCAAATTTTCTGCCTGACCCTGGATTATTCGGCCCCTCTCCAATTCGAGCAAGAACCAGTCAAGACTGCGAAGATGCTTCAGGTTCTCCCAGGCCGGATTATCTGGCCCCACCCTCAGCCGGATTATCCGGCCCTGAAAAGCCTGAAGAGCAGCAGCCTCCTGTTACGGCTGTTGATCAACATCAAGGGCAAGATTCACCATCTCCTATTCCTGCTAAACAAGCTGAAGATCAAGACCAAGCCAATGATTCCAATGAAGACGCAAATGATGAAGTTATTCCCCAAGAGACAACAAGCTAATTGAACTTTGCCGCAAAGCTCGTGCAGATAGGAACCTTGAATTAAGGGGTCACACTCTTGACAAAGCTGTAGGTGATCTTTGACGAAGGGTATCCATAAGAAGGGAGTTGGCAAGTTTCGGTGAGCATCAAGCTCACATTTCAATGGTGGAACCCAAGAAGGTGTTTGAAGCTCTTGAAGATCCGGACTGGGTTGTTGCTATGCATGAAGAGTTGAATAACTTTGAACGCAACAAGGTTTGGAAATTAGTAGAGAAGCCCAAGGATTGCCGCAATGTTATCGGCACAAAGTGGATATTTAAAAATAAGCAAGATGAAAATGGCATTGTTGTAAGGAACAAGGCAAGACTTGTGGCACAAGGCTATTTCCAAGTTGAGGGCATCGACTTCGATGAGACATATGCTCCTGTGGCTCGTCTTGAGTCCATCCGTATCCTTCTTGCTTATGCTGCTCATAATAATTTCAAATTACAGCAAATGGACGTTAAGAGTGCTTTTCTTAATGGTCCTCTACATGAGTTGGTATATGTAAAGCAACCCCTGGTATTTCAGGATCCTAACTTTCCGAACCATGTCTACAAACTCTATAAGGCACTCTATGGCCTTAAACAAGCCCCACGTGTGTGGTATGAGCACCTTAAAGAGCTTTTGTTAGACCGTGGCTTCGAAGTTGGGCAAATCGATCCCACGCTTTTTACTAAGAAGGTTGAGGGGGAGCTCTTCATATGCCAACTATATGTATACGACATTATCTTTGGCTCTACTAATAAAGCTTTTAATGATGAATTTTCAAAGCTTATGATTGACAGGTTTGAGATGTCTATGATGGGGGAATTACGGTTCTTTCTTGGATTTGAGATCAAACAACTTAGATAAGGAACCTTCATAAATCAAGAAAAATACATCCAAGACATGCTCAAGAGATTCAATATGACGGATCTTAATGGCGTCGCCACTCTGATGCAAACAAAATGTCACCTTGAACTTAATCCCCATGGTAAAGATGTGGACCAAAAGGTATACTGGTCCATGATCGGCTCTCTCCTTTACCTCTGTGCATCTAGACCCTATATTGTGTTGAGTGTAGGTGTGTGTGCAAGGTATCAAGCAGCTCCTAGAGAATGCCACTTAGTAGCGGTCAAGAGGATCTTCCGATATTTGGTTCATTCCCCTAATTTTGGTCTATGGTATCCCAAGGGCTCCAATTTCTCTCTATGTGGTTATACTGATTCAGATTGGGCTGGTGATAAGGATGATCGGAAATCAACTTCTGGAGCTTGTCAATTCTTGGGAAGGTCTCTAGTATGTTGGTCTTCTAAAAAGCAGAATTGTATACCTCTCTCCACCGCCGAAGCTGAATATGTTGCTCCTTCTAGTGCCTGTACTCAGTTATTATGGATGAGGCAAACTTTAAAGGAATACGGTGTCAATTATGACAAAGTGCCTCTTTTATGTGATAATGAAAGTGCAATCGAAATTTCGTATAATCCGGTACAACACACAAGCACGAAGCATATTGAGATTCGAAATCATTTTATTCGGGACCATGTTGCTCGAGGCGATATTGATCTATCTTTTGTGAGCACAAAGAACCAACTTGCTGATATTTTCATGAAGCCACTTGATGAAGCTAGGTTTTGTTACTTGAGGAATGAGCTAAATATCATTGATTCAGGGAGCTTGTCTTGATTACCCATGCACTCACTCTTACATCTCAGTCTTATTTGGTCTAGGTGTGGGCATGGATATATGGGGAGTGTGGTCCTAATTAATTGGGCTAACCCTCCCCCATAATGCCGAAAGCAAGTTAATTCATCTCTCTTAATATCATTTTGTGACATGTGAGCTTATTGATGAGTATTGGTCATGAACCCAAGATATATCTTCACGGTGTCATACCATGCACTCCAACATGGTGGCCTCGGCCACCTCCCTCTTCCATGAGAAGAGTTGGATTTATGTGGATCTTTTTGGTTGTTTTTGATCATCTCATGTTCTTATGGAAATCACACTCAATTTTGGCTTTTAGTTGATTTGATTCTTGCAATCTTGAGTGTGTAGTACCATCTCAGTATGGATCTATTGTCCCAAGCCTATACCTATCCCTAAACCATCTACTCTAGCACACAAGTCCTTTGTTCACACTTGCGAGGGTTTTGTTTGGGGATGCAAGGGCCTGAATCTGTGTGTAACAGAAATTCAGATTTGAGACCGGATAATCTAGCCCAAGTGTAGGCCGGATAATCTGGGCCTGGCGGCTGCAGTCTATTAAGGTCTAGGCGTCGGGGGGAAGGGCTCAAAACCAGCAGCACTTCTCCCTGACCCCTCCCTCTCCCCAGCCGCCGCCTGTCGCCCCCCACCCTCCCCAGTGCCTCCTCGACCACCGGATTCTCTGGGCCTCCCCAGATCTTTTTATCTAAGCCTCCTGGTACCTTCCTCTCTGTGTTCTTCCTCCAATGAGTGAGGGTAACTCCCTCTCTCCCCATCCTTTAAGTTGATGCACCACTTGTTGGTGGAACATGGCCTAGAAGGTTGCTATTTCGTGTAGAGATTGTAGTCTTGTAGTTCCTCGGTACGATCTATGGTTTTGCACTCAATCTAGGCGGATCTGAATTTTTTTGCCAGGGCCGGATTATCCGCCCCTGGCCAGGCTGGATAATCTGGCCTGACAGAGTCAATACTGCTTCAGTTTCGTATGGATTTTGTGCATCGTGTATGATTGGACTATGGACTGTTTGCCTACTATTTCTACATTCTCTCTTGGGCTTGTGTGTGTTCTTATGCCCATGCTATCCATCTTTATCGTTTCACAGGTGGTTCTAGTGTCCCCAAGACCTAAAAGCGCCGTCCTCGTGGCCTCTATTTCAGGTAAGACAGTGAGGGTCGTACTGTGGACGAGGTTGAACTGAGGAGAAGGAAGAAAGAGGCTGACCGCATGGCTGAGCAGGCAAAGAGGGATAGGACCAGGAAGGGTGTGTCCAAGAGGAAGGGCAAAGAGCCCAAGATTGACTACAAGAATATGGATGTTGTTACTTACTCTTCCATTCGTCATCGTGATCTGTTTGTTGAATTAGCGCAAGATACTGAGCTGGGTGACTCTCGTTTTTGGTGTGCTAAACAAAAGGGTATCTATGAAGATGTTTATGGTCGGCAGAAGATTCGGCCTATGCATCCTCTGATTATTGCTAAGGCCATGGAAAAGCCTCACCTTGTTGATGCCATGTATGTGGCTGAGCGGATGGGGCTGCACCATCTCATGGCTCTTCAATGCTCCTATGATTCTGAGATTGTGAAGCAGTTCTTCTCCACCTCGGCTATTTGCGGTGATGATCACCGCACCATGAAGTGGATGACTCGTGACAGGCCTATGCAAGCTGATTTTCGTGCTTTTGTTGGGGTGCTTGGATATTCCTTCCGCAACAGGGATCGTGCTAGTGGCCACTGTATCATCACCCAACTCAAGCCCAATAAAGATGCAGTCCTCTCTCCGTGCACAGTTGACAATGGTGTTGTGGGCACCTTTGCTGGTCTTTCTCCAATATATGCTAGCTTGGTGGGTCTCTTCTGTGATTCTACCACCCCAAGTGGAGTAAACAATGACAGTATCCGTGGTCACCTGGTTCAGCTTCTAGCCTTTTCTCATGAGGTTGCATCTAGTGAGGATGAGTCCGTTAATTACAAGCTACATGTGATGGACTTTATTTACCATGAGTTGACTGATGCAATGTTCAATAGGCTGTCCATCCCATATGCACCTTACATTATGATGTTGATCAAGCACCTGCTTCCCACTGAAGAGTTTAACATTGATGTTGAGCACAAGGCGAAGAAGATCTACACCAAGGTTAGGAAGACCTCACACCCATCTTCTACTCTTGAGGGTCTCATGAGGGATGCTCATGCCAGTGCTCGTAGGCCCCTAGTGCCTCCTATTGCTTGTGAGATCAAGAAGCTGAATTGGTTCCAGCAGAACATTCTTTGCATGGGGTGGACACTTGCAAGGGATAATATGAGGCGTACAAGCAGCGCCACGAGATGGCCCACACTCAGTAGCTCATTCTTCACCATGTGTCCAAAGCATCAGGCGATCCCCTTACTCCTACTACTCCCACACCATATGCTCAGTGGAATTCTTCGTCTGGGCTCAACTATGGAGACCTTGAGCGTCACCTGTTTCCTTCCGCGGCCACTGCTGATGATGAGGAGGATGACACCGAGGAGCTAGAGGATGATGACGAGGATGAGGACATGGACGAGAATTAGGACTACGAGGGATCCCTTGGGGCATTAGCATCGCTCTTCTTCCTTTTTGACGAGGATGAGGACAGGGGGAGAAGTAGTTCTATTAGGTCTCCGTGGATTTGCATGGGTCGGGCATGATACATTGCAAATGTATCTATAATGTTTGATGTTCCATGCTTGGTTTTATCCACTTTCTTGTGTTTTGTCCACACTTTGGAGTACTTTTCATATGATTTCTTGGACTAACCTATTAACAAGAGCCACAATGCTACATTTTCGCTGTTTTTGGTTCTAGGAAAGTCAGAAAATGAATATTCTCGGAATTGGACGGGACAAAAGCCAAAGTGCCTATTTTTTCGGAAGACTCACGGAGCCAGAATATGAGATGGAGGAGGGCCAGGGGCTGGCCACACCACCCCCAGGCGCGGGCTAGGCCTGGCCACGCCAGGGCATGGTGTGGGCCCCCCAGGCACCCCTCGATCTCCCTCTTCGCCTATAATAAGCCTTCTGACCTAAAAACTCCGGGGGGGTTCGGCGTTTTTCCAGAAGGAGTTCTGCTCCGCCGCCACCACCAGATTCCACGAAACAGCACCAGAAACTCCGTTCTGGCACCCTATCGGGATGGGGAATTGGAGGAGATCATCGCCATCATCATCACCATCGCTTCTCCATCGACCATCCATGTTTCCCCATCTATGAGTGAGCAATCCCCCGCTGTAGGCTATGGGAATGGTAGGGATTGGATGAGATCGTTCATGTAATGGCATCAGATTGTTAGGGCATGGTGCCTAGTATCTTTTATTAGTGCTTTATGACTTTGTTGCGACTTGTTGTGCTTAATGCTTGTCACTAGGGCCCGAGTGCCATGATTTCAGATCTGAACATGTTACTGATTCATTATGATAGTATTGTTTATGGTCTTATCTGCAAGTTGTATAAACACGTTGTTGTGCGGAACCAATGGCCCCGAAGTGACAGAAATCGGGATAACCGGAGGGAATGGCTTTGATGTGAGGATCACATGTGTTCATGGAGTGTTAATGCTTTGCTCCGGTGCTCTATTAAAAGGAGCACCTTAATTGCCAGTAGTTCCCTTGAGGCCCCGCTGCAAACGGGCTGGCAGGACAAAAGATGTTGTGCAAGTTCTCATTGCGAGCACGTATGACTATATATGGAACACATGCATAGGATTATCTAGTACTTGGATGCTTTATCTTATCTATCTGCAATTGCCCTATGTTCTGATTGCTATGTGAATTGTCTTGTCCATGCAACGCCCGTCCATCTATCCCTATGCCTACCGCACTCGAATCCCACTGTTTACTGCTTTTGTTACTACTATCTTTGCTTTACTACTGCTGTTACTTTACTATTCTGTCAACACCCGGATTTTTAATCCCAGATGCCCGTTATGCCATACATCGCAATCCCAGGATTACCATTTTTGTGAGACATAACGGATTGGATATCACAGTACATCATCCATTACAAACCATACATAAGGTCTTACACAAATAAGGATCTCGTGATCTAGTGTTTAATACAACAAGTAGCGGAAATAAAAGATAAGCGTAGCAGTGGGGTCCATCTTCAGGGGCACAGGCAATGCTGACGAAGGCAGATAGTCCTAGTTATCATAGCCGTCCTGTTGGCCATCATCTTGATAGTCTCCTTCATAGTCTGGCCATGAGAATAGCTAGGGACAAAAGCCATGAGTACTCTTTAAGTACTCGCAAACTACCACTAACAGGTAATATAGTTCTAAGTCAAGTGCTAAACTCTATGTTTAACTATAAAGTTAAGTTTGAAACCTAAGCTGAGTTCTGAAGCAAGGAAAGATAAAATAAAGTTCTAGAATCACTTAAGTTGGGAAGCTAGTATCATAAACACAACCCTGTTGTGGTCAAGTCAAGATTCATCATTGACTTCAAGTTATTTTAAAAAAATATCTGACAACAAAACAATATGGCCATTCCAACTGTCCATAACCGCGGACGTGGATATTTGAATAGTTTGACACTCTGCAGAGGTGGTACACTTTCACCACAAGGTTCGATACATCTGTCAGGGATAACCCTGAATCATCATACTTAGTATGCAGATAATCAAACATAACCTTTCCTTTACACACCCTAGTATCAGCACCTCTCTTATGAGCATGGCCTCCCAACCATGACCATCAGTCATCTTGGGCACTTCATAGGTGGACATCATGAGAGGTAGCCTCATCTCAAACCTCTCCCGTGAGGGAACTAATACTAATGCATATAAATTTCCAGCTAAGCCTTACCCAATTCAGGTAGTGTGGTTGTACGGTAAATTTGGAATGGTATCGCATCCGAATCCAACCATCCGTTTTATAAAAGGGTTAAGGCTCATGCCTCAACATTTTCATCATCATAAACCATTTGTGTTTCTCAACACATGTCAAAACATCTCAATAGAATGACTCATCATTCCAAGATTTTCACAATTCATTTTCACCCATTGTTCCCATCTAAAGTGACTCAAGTTTTTGATCTACTCTAAACTACTAAGTTAAGAGTGTTCACTGAGAGGGAAGTGATGGGTTCAATCTCATGCCATAGAATGACATCTAAAGTTATCTAAATAGGTCAAGTTTTATACTTTTTATGCTACCTTCAAAACAAGTAAAGAACTTTGGGTAAAGTAAGGGAAGTAAAGCTTGAAAATAATACTTGGGGTAAATACTAGTCAAAGTGGTATAATCAAAGCATGCCCTAAGCATCTTTTCTAAACCATCTAGTTCAATCCTAGCTGTCTAGTAGTAGCTTGCCTTGGTTGGTGCAGTGGTTGAAGTTTTCTTCTTCTTCTTGGTAGAACTCCTCCTCCTCGTAGACTTGGTCGGTACTATCGTCTATAAATGCATACGAAGCACACAATCACCAAACCATACTTAACTAGTCTAATTAGCATCCTAAGACACATATTTGATGATCTATTATCATCAGAAGCATCACAAGTTTAATTCAATAGTTTCCTCCTTTTTATTTTAGAAAAGTAATTTCTACTCATTGAAATATTAACTAAGATTTAATATTCACCATTTAAAATATGGGATCATGTTGACACATGTCATCACCACATATCCTAACATGTGGGAATGAGATTTAAAGGTTGGATCATAATTACTTTGGTTTAAGTTCATTATTTAATGATTTAAAGTGACTAGAAATGCCTATATAGCATTATTTTGGTACTAGTCCAAAGTCACTGCATGTAAACCTTAATATTATTACATATTTAGATAGATATGGTGAAATGTGATTTTTGTGAGTTGGAATCAACTCAAAAGCTAACTTGGTTGATTTTCTAAAAATGTTGCAAGGTGCAAATGCTTCTATTTTGTTATTTTTATTATGAGATATCTATAACTCTAATTGAATTAAATCCAACGGGCTTGGATAGATCATTTCAATACCTTTCATACAAAATTGGTTTCATGCAATTTGGATTTATGAATCTCTCTAAATTGATTTTCAAACTAGGGGACAGAAACTAGATTTAAACTAAAAAGAAAAATCCAAATTTGAATGGCTGGGCTAGCGCGGGAATGAACATGGGCCGTCCTAGTGGCGCTCTGCGGCACGGGGCTCAGCTGACAGGGGGGTCCCGCTTGTCAGTGGCGCTTAACACGCGAAACGGTACGCGTGCTGTGGGCCGTAGGATGAGAACTGAGATCTACGGCTGAGGGTCATCGTCGACGACGAACAGGTCACCGGCGAGCTCAAACCCTAGCGGCTCGGTGGGGGTCTATTGGGGACGTACCAGGGCTCCAGCAAGGTCGGCGAGGCAAGCAAACAAACTGGAAGACGACGACGAGGCGAGGCGCGGTTGTGGCGGAGCTTGGGGTGTCCTAAATCGCAGGCGCCCTTCTCCTCCTGCTGCGGCGGCTCCGGCTCCAATTCTGGCAAGGCAGAGCTCGAGCTGCGTCGGCTAGAGGTGGGTGAGGTTCAGTGAGAGGTGGGAAGTGAGTGGGTGTGCTTCAAACGGCTAGGGGTGGCCTCCTTTTATAGGCCCGACGGTGAGACCGAGCGGGATGGGCAGGCGACGATGGCGACATGGTTACGGCCGGCTAGAGGCATGGCGGAGAGTGGAGATCCACAGGCGGTCTCCTGGTGGTGCTCTAGGAAGTGAATGCGGGCTTAGGGGCGGTGGTATGCGGTCGGGGTGAGCTGGCACTCTGAGCGGCAGAAGCGGCAATCTCCACGGTGAGCGGTGGCTGTGGTGCATTGGGCGGCTAACGGGGGTGTCTGGGGTGTTCCCTGGGTCAAGGCGGAGCGATGAGCACGGGCTGTGGTCGAGGGGCGGTCTGAGCACGCGCGCCGGACGGGGTGCTCTAGCGCGTGCTCGGCATGGTGCGGTGGCACTGGGCGCGTGCTCTCCTCGGTGGTCCACGGCGGGGCTTGGCTCGGGCAGGGGACATGGGGTGGCGGTGAGCTCCTGGCTACCTCCTAGACATGGCGAGAGAGGGGGAAGTGGTCTACCGCAGCGGGGCAAGGTTTGGCCGGCGACTAGGTGCTCGGGTTGGCATGGCATGGTTGCTAGGGACAAGGGAGAGGGGTGCTAAGGGCCTGGTTAGATCAAGAGGGGACAAAGGGATTAAATGGGGATCAAATGGGGGCAAAACCCTATGCAGAACAGTAAGCTAGTTTTAGAGTTAGATTCTTGCCTGCCAAGTGTTTGATTAAATGGCCACAAGAAATAAACTTTTGAATTTTGGTTTCAATTTTTTGGGTGATCTACACTAGTGCTAGGTAGTCTCTGGTTGCAAGGGTTTTGAAAGTGGAGCTTGTTTGAATGGTTTTTCAAAAAGTGGGATCTTCCCATATGAAATAGATTCAATTTTGAACTGTCATTTAAAATTAGCATTTGAAAGATTTTTGCAGATCACAAGGTGGGCCTTGGTACCTCATTATGTGTACTATCAAGGGGTGTAAAGATCCACACATGTTTCTGTTAAGTTTTGAGTACTAGGAATAGCCAAAGTAGGCATGAGAGTTAGTTTGGCCAAAATGACCATTCACTTCAAATATTCATTTTGAGTTATTTTTCCCTGGAAAAAGTTTGGGAATGACTTAGATGATGTTTATTTCACCTAAGAAACATTTTACAAGCAAAGGATCATAGAACCATGGCAATTCAAATCAAATCCTAAATTAAATGCACATACACATGAATGCTTTCATTTTTAATTTGGAAAAGTTTTTGTTAACCCTATTTTTGATGATTTAGATCTTGATAAGCTTGGATTGAAGTTTTGGGATGTTACAAACCTTCCCCCCTTAAACAAAATCTCGTCCCGAGATTTACAAAGAAAGCTAGGAATTAAAGAGATCTGGGAACTCTGTCCTAATGTAATCTTCACGCTCCCAAGTGGCTTCTTCCTCGATATGGTTGCTCCACTGAATCTTGAGAAACTTGATGCTCCTGGTCCTGGTGGTTCTGTAGGCTTCTTCTAAGATACGGATGGATACTTCCCGATAGGTCAGGTCATTGTTGATTTCCACAGCTCTGTGGTCGATGTTGTTGAAAACTTCAGTCTTCTCAGGCACTTCCAAGCATTTGCGAAGTAACGAGATATGGAACACATTGTGGATGGCTGACATCTCTTTAGGCAGTTCCAGCTGATACGATACTTCTCCGTGATGGTTCAGAATCTTAAACGGTCCGATATATCTAGGGGCTAACTTTCCCTTCAGACTAAAGTGTTGAGTTCCCTTTAATGGTGAAACCTTGAGATATACAAATGTTGGAGATATGCCCTAGAGGTAATAATAAATGTAGTTATTATTATATATCTTTGTGTTTATGATAAATGTTTACATTCATGCTATAATAGTATTAACAAGGAAACCATTAATACTTGTGTGATTTGTAAACTTAATTTGAAGTCCCTAGTATGGCCTCTATACTTCACTAGCTTGTTGGTTGATTGATGATGTGGTTTCTTTGTCATGAACATTGAGATGTTATCAACAACAAGATCATATCGTTAGGAGAATGATATGGTGGACATACTCCTATAGACAAGCGTAGCATAAAGATCAAGTCATTTCAATAGTTCAATTGCTATATGCTTTCTGATACATAGTAACCTAAATTCCTTCGACCATGAGATCATGCATATTGCCTTTACTGGATGGATGCTTTGATGTCATCAAACACCACACCGTAATGTGGTGGCTATAAAAGTGGCATTGGGTGTTCGGAAAGTATTGGTTGAAACACATGGATCAAGAGTGGATTTGTCCATCCACATGACGGATAGATATTCTCTGGCCCTCTCGGTGAAATGTCATCCAATTAGCTTGCAAGCATGTGACTTGGTCACAAGGGATCACATATCACGAACGAGAAAAGAGTACTTATCGAACGAGGTTGAACTAGGTATGCAGAGATACCGACGATCATGACCTCGGATAAGTAACATATCGTGAGACAAAGGGAAATTGGTATCGTATGTAAGTGGTTCATTCGACGCAAAGTAATCGTGAGAAATATGTGGAGCCATGAATTTCCAGATTCCTCTATTGGTTATTGTTCGAGAAGTGTCTCGATCATGTCCGCATAATTCACGAACCGTAGGGAGACACACTTAAGGATTCGACGTTGTTTGAGTAGTTATGGTATTATGAGAAAGAGACCGAATGTTGTTCGAGTCTCGGATGGGATCCGGATATCACGAGGTGATCCGGAATGGTCCGGAGAATAAGATTCATATAAGGAAAGTCCCGCTTTGGAGTTGGGGAATGGTTAGGTGTTTTCATCGAACATTCTAGAAGGTCGAATGTCCGCACTGGGGGAAGGGTACATGAATGTGTCATTGCAAGATGGAATGATTGCATCATGTACTAAGTGTTCTCGCTGTCCAAAATAAAGGGTTTATTTAATTCCTAAATTGAAAAGTCAAGCTGCCGTTTTGAAACCGCCAGCTTTAGGAAAGAGGAGAAGTTGAAACCGACTTGGGGAGGAGTCCTCTTCCCAAGCCGTGGCCAGCCCTAGGCCGAGTTGGGGAGGGACTCCTCCTCCCCTGGCCAGCCCTCCCACCTATAAAGGAGGGGCAGGGCCTCCCTCTAGAGACACACAAGTTCCTATCCTCTAAACTAGAAACTAGACCTAGACCCGGTTTAGAGCTGTTTTGGTTTAGAGCCTTCTAATTGGTTTAGAGCCCTCTAATTGGTGTGTCTAATTACTAGACCACTAATAGCCTCTCTCATAAGCTCCACCATACCAGACCGCTTAAGGCGAAGCCTGGGATCTCCTCTACCTCCTGCACACGCCAGTTGTCCGGAATCATGAGGAGAGTGCTACAACCTCCGCCTTCTTTGGAACAAGGGAGAGGAAGGTCTTCGTCGAGTACCGAACGTGTGACCGATCAAGGGAGCGCTATGGAACGCTGGGCGCCGAAGGATCGTCACGCGATCTTGAGATCGGAAAGAGTCGACTACATCACCCACGAGAATCTGCCTCGTTAAACACTTTGGAATCTTCGAGGGTGAGTTATTCCATCGACTCGCTACAATCTAGTAGATAGATCTTGGCTTGTTTGTTTGTATGCGATAGAAAATTTTGTTTTCCATGCTACGAACCCCTACAGTGGTATCAGAGCCGTGTCTATATGTAGATCTGTTGCACGAGTAGAACACAATGGTCATTGTGGGCGTTGATGCTTTTATTGTAGATTGCTTTTTGTGTACTTTGCATCTTACGGTATGTTGGGATGAAGCGGCGCTAACCTTACATGACATCGTTCATGAGACTTGCTCACACTTAACATGCAACTTGTATTGCATAAGTGGCTTTATGGTGCCTGCTTTCTCCTAGCATAGTTAAGATCCAATTTACATCGGGTAATCTACAATTCTAGTTTGTATGTTGTTGTTCTTGTTATTTAGTTAGAACGACACTTATGGAAAGCCCCAAACAACTTATAATATGCAAATAAAGTTGAAGCGCCTAACTTTGTTTTGGTGGTGTGCGTGATGTGATATGGCCATGATTGTGATTATATTTGATGTATGCAATGTTCCTTATTGTAAGTTGGCAACCGGCAGGAGCCATATGGTTGTCTTTAATTTCTGTTAAGACCTGCGTGTCTATTCAAAATAGTTGTAATAGTTGAAGCTGGTGGACGACAACCATGAAGAAGCGTCATTGACCTTGATGCTATGCCGAGATGATGGAGATCATGTTCGTGCTTGAAGATGGAGATCGAAGCACAAAGAAGAAAGGCCATATCATATCACATATTATGAATTGCATGTGATGTTAATCCTTTATGCATCTTGTATTGCTTAGTAGACGACGGTAGCATTATAAGATGATCCCTCATGCACATAAATTTCAAGTTCTAAAGTGTTCACCCTTAGTATGCACTGCTGCCAAAGCTTGCGCTCAAGCACCACGTGATGATCGGGTGTCTTTGATTCCGCTGGTGACTACAACGTAAGCAAGCCAGATTTGCTTATGGAAGCTAAGGTTTGTCTTGACGAGCCTAGCATGTATGACATGGCCTCAGAACACGGATCGCCGAAGGCAAAGCAAAGCATGAATCATATAGTAGATATGATGAACATGATGATTGTTCGCCATTGAAACTATATCAACTCTCGTGATGATCGGTGTTGATGTAGTGGATTTGGTTCTGTGATCACTAAAACAATGTGAGGGATGTTGTTTTGAGTGGAGTTCACCTAGTTTAATTTCATTAATTAATTTGAACTCAATTTGTCATAAACTTAGTCTAAACTATTGCAAATATGTTGTAGATCAATGGCAGCCCCTACCATCAATTTTAATGCTTCCTAGAGAAAGAAAAGTTGAAAACAATGGAAGCAACTTGGATTGGTTCCGCAATTTGAGGATTGTCCTCACAATGGTAATTTGACCTATGTCTGGATGCACCGCTAGGTGACCACTGCGACTGATGCTACCGATGAAGTAAAGAATGTTTACCTCGCCGGAAGAATCAAGTACTCCATAGTTCAGTGTGCTATCTTGTATGGTTTAGAATCGGAGCTTGAAAAAGGTTTGAAGAGTCGACCATATGATATTGTCGAGGATCTCAAATTAATCTTTGAGACTCATGCGGCAATTGAAAGTTATGAAGCTTGAAAAGTTCTTTAAGCGCAAGATGGAAGAGGGTAGCTCCGGTGAGCATGTGCTTAAGATGTCCGGCACGCAAAATAAACTTCAAAGTTTGGGTATAGTGATTCCTAATACTTTGGGGTTTACCGCATCCTCCAATCACTACCACCAAGTTACAAGAACTTTGTGATGAACTACAACATGCGAACATGAACAAAGAGTTGCGTAACTATTTGCTATGTTAAAATCTGAAGTGGAGATCAAGAAAGAGCACCAAGTGTTGATGGTCAATAAGACCACCAAATTCAAGAAAGGCAAGTCTAAATGAAGGGACACTTCAAGAAGGGTGGTAAGAAAGTTACCATACCGACGAAGAGGACCAAGGCTGGACCCAAGCCTGAAACCGAGTGCTTTTCCGCAAGGGAGAAGGTCACCGAAGCGGAATTGCCCAAAGTACTTGGCAGATTTGAAGAACGGCAACATCAAGAAGAAAGGTATATCGATATACATGTTATTGATGTGTATCTCACTAGTATTCGTAGTAGTGCACAGGTATTTGATACTGGTTCGGTTGCTCATATTTGTAACTCGAAGCGGAGCTACGAATAAACGGAAGCTAGTAAAGAACGAGGTGACGATGCGTGGGAAACGGATCAAAGGTTGATGTGATCGCGATCGGCACACTACCTCTTCATCTACCATCGGGATTAGTTTTATACTTAAATAATTGTTATTTGGTGCCTGCGTTGAGCATGAACATTATATCGGGATCTTGTTTATTGCGAGACAGTTACTTGTTTAAATCCGAGAATAATGGTTGTTCGATTTATATGAGTAATGTGTTTTATGCACATGCACCTTTGATAGATGGTCTATTCATATTGAATCTCGATAATAGAAATACACATATTAATAACATTGAGGCTAAGCGTTTGAAATCAAGCGATAATTTGACCTATATGTGGCAATTGTCGTCTTGGTCACATTGGAGTGAAGCGTATGAAGAAACTCCATTCCGATGGACTTCTTGAATCACTTGATTTTGAATCACTTGAAAGATGCGAAGCATGTCGATGGGTAAAATGACTAAGACTCCATTTTACGGTATGATGGAGCGAGCTACGGACTTATTGGAAATCATACATACCGATGTGTGGTCCAATGAGTGTAGCATCGTGATGGTTATCGTTATGTTCTTACCTTCACGGATGACTTGAGTAGATATGGGTATATCTATTTCATGAAACATAAGTCCGAAACTTTCGAGAAGTTTAAGGAGTTTCAAAGTGAGGTAGAGAATCAACGTAACAAGAAGATTAAATTTCTACGTTCTGATCGTGGAGGTGAATATCTAAGTTACGAGTTTGGCGAGCATTTGAAGAAATGTGGAATACTTTCATGATTGACACGCCGGGAACACCACGGTAATGGTGTGTCCGAGCGTCGAATCGAACTCTCTTAGATATGGTTAGTTCTATGATGTCACTTCTGATTTGCCACTATCATTTTGGGGTTATGCATTAGAAACAGCCGCATTCACTTTAAATAGGGCACCGTCTAAATCCGTTGAAACGACACCGTATGAATTATGGTTTGGGAAGAAACCTAAATTGTCGTTCCTTAAAGTTTGGGGATCTGAAGCCTATGTAAAGAAGTTACAGCGGACAAGCTTGAACCCAAAGCGGAAAAATCGTCTTCATAGGATACCGAAGGAAACTATTGGGTATACCTTCTATCATAGATCCGAAGGCAAAATCTTTGTTGCCAGAATGGATCCTTTCTAGAGAAGAATTTCTCTCGAAAGAAGTGATGGAAGGAAAGTAGAACTCGACGAGGTTGTCGAACCTTCTCTCGAAATTGCGAGTAGCGCAGCACGGAAGAAGTTCTGTGGTGCACGCACCAATAAGAGAGGAAGCTAGTGATGGTGATCATGAAACTTGGTTGAAGTTGCTCTGAGCCTCGGAGGTCAACGAAATCGTACCACTCCAGTTGGTATGATTCCGTTATGAATATCATGTTGGTGGACAACACCGATGACCCCGAGACATATGAGGAAGCAATGATGAGCCCAGATTCCAATAAATGGCAAGAAGCCATGAAATCCGAGATTGGATCCATGTACGAAAACCAAGTATGGACTTTGGTGGACTTACCGGATGGCGGAAGGCTGTCGAGAACAAATGGATTTTCAAGAAGAAAGCAGATCTTGATGGTAATGTTATGTCTATAAAGCTCGACTTGTCGCATAAAGGGTTTCGACAAATTCAAGGAGTTGACTACGATGAGACTTTCTCACGGTAGCGAAGCTAAAGTCTGTGAGGATTATGTTAGCAATCGCTGCATATTATGATTATGAGATATGGCGGATGGATGTCAAACAGCATTCCTCAATGGAGACATTGATGAAGAGTTGTATATGATGCAACCCAAAGGTTTTGTCGATCCTAAAGATGCTAACAAGGTATGCAAACTTCAACGGTCCATCTATGGATTGAAGCAAGCATCCGAAGTTGGAATCAACGTTTTGATAAGGTAATCAAAAGTTTTGGTTTTATACAAACTTATGGAGAAGCTTGTATTTACAAGAAAGTGAGTGGGAGCTCTGGCATTCTTAATCTGTATGTGGATGACATATTGTTGATTGGGAATGATGTAGACCTTCTTAATAGTGTCAAAAGTATTTGAATAATAGTTTTTCAATGAAGGATCTTGGCGAAGCAGCTTACATATTAGGCATAAAGATTTATAGAGATAGATCGAACGCATAAATATCATTGTCACAAAGTACATATTTGGACAAAGTTCTAAAGAGGTTTGGAATGGAAGATAGCAAGAAAGGGTTCTTGCCCATGTTGCTAATATGACCTTGAGTAAAACTCAAAGTCCGACATCGGCGAGAAGATAGAGAAAAGATGAGTAAGACTCCTATGCCTCAGCCATAGGATCTCTAATGTATGCCATGCTATGTACTAGACCCGACGCATATCTTTGTTAGTCTAACTAGCAGATATCAAAGTGATCCAGGAGTGGATCATTGGACAATGGTCAAAAACATCCTTAAGTACTTGAGAAGAACTAAGGATATGGTTCTTTCTTATGGAGGTGATGAACAGCTCGTTGTTAATGGTTACACCGATGCTAGTTGGAACACCGATCCGGATGATTCTAAATCACAATCTGGATACGTATTTATTTTGAATGGTGCAGCAGTTAGCTGGAGGAGTGCAAAGCAAAGCGTTGTGGCGAGATCTTCAACTGAATCGGAATACATGGCTGCTTCGGAGGCTTCACAAGAAGCGATATGGATGAAAGAGTTCATTCTGAGCTGGGTGTGGTTCCTAGTCTGGACCCAATGTCTATCTCTTGTGATAACATGGGCGCCATAGCCAATGCGCAGAACCAAGGTCACACAAGAAGGAAGCATATCAAGCTGCGTTTTCACGCTATTCGAGAACATATCCAGGATGGGGATATAAAGATTTGCAAAGTACACACAGATCTGAATGTGGCGGATCCGTTGACTAAACCTCTCCCAAGGGCAAAACATGACCAACACCAAACTGCCATGGGTGTTTGGTATATTACCATGTAATCTAGATTAGATGACTCTAGTGCAAGTGGGAGACTGTTGGAGATATGCCCTAGAGGTAATAATAAATGTAGTTATTATTATATATCTTTGTGTTTATGATAAATGTTTACATTCATGCTATAATAGTATTAACAAGGAAACCATTAATACTTGTGTGATTTGTAAACTTAATTTGAAGTCCCTAGTATGGCCTCTATACTTCACTAGCTTGTTGGTTGATTGATGATGTGGTTTCTTTGTCATGAACATTGAGATGTTATCAACAACAAGATCATATCGTTAGGAGAATGATATGGTGGACATACTCCTATAGACAAGCGTAGCATAAAGATCAAGTCATTTCAATAGTTCAATTGCTATATGCTTTCTGATACATAGTAACCTAAATTCCTTCGACCATGAGATCATGCATATTGCCTTTCTTTGGATGGATGCTTTGATGTCATCAAACACCACACCGTAACAGGGTGGCTATAAAAGTGGCATTGGGTGTTCGGAAAGTATTGGTTGAAACACATGGATCAAGAGTGGGATTTGTCCATCCACATGACGGATAGATATTCTCTGGGCCCTCTCGGTGAAATGTCATCCAATTAGCTTGCAAGCATGTGACTTGGTCACAAGGGATCACATATCAGGAACGAGAAAAGAGTACTTATCGATGTGAGGTTGAACTAGGTATGCGAGATACCGATCATGACCTCGGATAAGTAACATATCGTGAGACAAAGGGAAATTGGTATCGTATGTAAGTGGTTCATTCGATGCAAAGTAATCGTAGAAATATGTGGGAGCCATATGAATTTCCAGATTCCTCTATTGGTTATTGTTCGAGAAGTGTCTCGATCATGTCCGCATAATTCACGAACCGTAGGAGACACACTTAAGGATTGACGTTGTTTGAGTAGTTATGGTATTATGAAAGAGACCGAATGTTGTTCGGAGTCTCGGATGGGATCCGGGATATCACGAGGTGATCCGGAATGGTCGGAGAATAAGATTCATATAAGGAAAGTCCCGTTTGGAGTTGGGGAATGGTTCCGTGTTTTTCGCCGGGAACATTCTAGAAGGTCCCGGAATGTCCGGCACTCCGGGGGGGAAGGGGTACATGAATGTGTCATTGCAAGATGGAATGATTGCATCATGTACTAAGTGTTCTCGCTGTCCAAAATAAAGGGTTTATTTAATTCCTAAATTGGAAAAGTCAAGCGCCGGTTTTGGTCAAACGCCAGTTTTGGAAAGAGGAGAAGTTGAAACCGACTTGGGGAGAGTCCTCTTCCCCAAGCCGGCCAGCCTAGGCCGAGTTGGGGAGGACTCCTCCCTCCTGGCCAGCCAGCCCTCCCACCTATAAAGGGAGGGCAGGGCCTCCCTCTAGAGACACACAAGTTCCTATCCTCTAAACTAGAAACTAGACCTAGACCCCGGTTTAGAGCTGTTTCGGTTTAGAGCCTTCTAATTGGTTTAGAGCCCTCTAATTGGTGTGTCTAATTACTAGACCACTAATAGCCTCTCTCATAAGCTCCACCATACTCGCACCGGCTTAAGGCGAAGCCTGGGATCTCCCTCTACCTCGGTACCACGCCAGTTGTCAGCGGAATCGCGAGGAGAGTGCTACAACCTCCGCTTTTCTGGAACAAGGAGAGGAAGGTCTTCGTCAGTACCGAGCGATGTGACCGATCTGGGCGCTCAAGGGAACGCAGCGCGGAAGGATCGTCTCTGTGATCTTGAGATCGGAAAGAGTACGACTACATCACCCACGAGAATCTGCTCTCGTTAAACACTTTGGAATCTTCGAGGGTGAGTTATTCCATCGACTCGTTGCTACAATCTAGTAGATAGATCTTGGCTTGTTTGTTTGTATGCGATAGAAAATTTTTGTTTTCCATGCTACGAACCCCTACAACAAAATCTCCGACATTGAAAGTCAGGTCTCTCCTTCTCTTGTCAGCATAACTCTTCTGTCTAGATTGGGCGGTCTTGAGGTGCTCACGGACTTTGTGAACTTTCTCTTCTGCTTCCCGAAGAATGTCGGGTCCAAAGATCTGACTCTCTCCTACTTGCGACCAATTCAAAGGGGTACGACACTTTCTTCCGTATAGGAATTCAAATGGTGTCATCTGCAAACTAGCTTGATAACTATTGTTATATGAGAATTCTGCAAAAGGCAGGCAGTCTTCCCATTTTGATCCATATTCCAACACACAAGCTCTAAGCATATCCTCTAGGATCTGGTTGACTCTCTCAGTCTGTCCATCTGTTTGCGGGTGATAAGCGGTACTGAAGTTCAACTTGGTTCCTAATCCTTCCTGAACTTTCTGCCAAAATCTCGAGGTAAACTGGGTTCCTCGATCTGATACGATGGTCTTGGGGGCCCCATGCAGACTAACAATCCTAGCAATGTACAACTCTGCTAGCTTCGCACCCTGGTAGGTGGTCTTGACAGGTATGAAGTGGGCTATGTTGGACAATCTATCAACTATGACCCATATTGAGTCATTTCCCCTACTGGAAGTAGGCAAACCGGTGATAAAGTCCATTCCGATGGAATCCCATTTCCATTCCGGAATCTGCAATGGTTGCAACAGTCCTGCAGGTCTTTGATGCTCTGCTTTGACTCTTTGACAGATGTCACACTTGGCGATGTAGCTTCCGATTTCTCTCTTCATCTTGTGCCACCAAAATTGCTCTTTCAAATCCTGATACATCTTTGTTCCTCCGGGGTGGATAGAATAAAGAGTATCATGAGCTTCCTTCATGATAACTTCCTTCAGCTCCGAATCTGCTGGCACACAGATACGTCCTTTATACCACAGTACTCCTTCTTCGTCTTCAGTGAATCCAGGTACCTTTCCTGTACCAATACGATGTTTGATTCTGTCGATACTTTCATTCCCCTTCTGAGCTTCCTTGATTTGGCTAATCAAAGTGGGTTGAAGTTCAATGCTAGCCAAGAATCCTTTGCTAACTAATTCAGTCCTGAACTGCTCCAACTCTTCGTACAAACTGGGTTGCTTCTCCTTGATCATGGTGTTTAGCCTACACGGCAATCTGCTAAGAGCATCCGCTACCACGTTGGCTTTGCCGGGGTGATAGTGAATGTCAAGGTCATAGTCCTTGATTAACTCTATCCATCTCCTTTGCCTCATATTCAGCTCCTTCTGAGTGAAAATATACTTTCAGCTCTTGTGTTCTGAGTAAATCTCACAGCGATTACCCATCAGATAATGACGCCATGTCTTCAATGGTAGAACCACAGCTGCTAGCTCAAGATCATGGGTCGGATAGTTCTGCTCATGCTGCTTCAGTTGTCGATACAGATACGCGATGACTTTGCCGTTCTTGCATCAATACACATCCTATACCAATCTTAGATGCGTCACAATACACATCAAACGGCTTCTTGATGTCCGACATGACCAATATTGGGGCTGATATCAATCTCTTCTTCAGCTCCTAGAAACTGGCTTCACACTTGTCAGTCCATTCAAACTTCTTGTCCTTCTTCAACAATTGGGTCATGGGTCGGGCGATGCTTGAGAATCCTTCTACGAACTTGCGGTAGTATCCTCTAATCCGAGAAATGCACGGACTTGGGTTTGAGTGGTTGGGGCTTCCCATTCTTCGACATCTTTGATCTTGGCGGGATCAACAGAGACTCCTCCGGCAGACACAATATGTCCTAGGAATCCTACTTCTTTCAGCCAAAACTCACACTTGCTGAACTTGGCATATAATTGATGCTCTCTCAGGGTTTCTAGGATAACTCTCAGATGTTGCTCATGCTCTTCTTCTGACTTGGAGTAGATAAGGATGTCGACGATAAACACAACTACAAACTTATCTAGGAAATTCATAAAGATCTTATTCATGAGATTCATGAAATAAGCAGGGGCATTGGTTAATCCAAAAGACATAACCGTATACTCGTATAAACCATAGCGAGTAGTGAAGGCGGTCTTCAGAATATCCGTTGCACGAATCTTAAGTTGGTGATAACCAGTTCTAAGATCAATCTTTGAGAATACCTGGGCTCCAGTCAACTGATCAAATAGATCCTCTATCTTTGGCAAGGGGTACTTGATTTTGATGGTGACATCATTCAACTTTCTGTAATCTGTACACAGTCAGTTTCCTCCATCTTTCTTGTCGACGAATAACAGTGGTGATCTTCATGGCGATGCGCTTAGTTGAATCAAGCCTGTCTCTAACATGGCATCCAACTGCTTCTTCAGTTCCACTAACTCTGAGGGGTTCATGCTATAGGGTCTCTGGGCTATGGGTCCGGTTCCGGGGATTAGTTCGATAATGAACTCAATATCCCTATCCGGGGCATACGGCAATTCATCTAGGAATACGTCGGGTATTCATGGACTACTCGACTGGTCTATGGTGGGCAGGGCTACACTCTTGTTGCACTTGAATTGACGGGGTAAGGTTTGAGATATGCTCTCTTACTCGAACTCTGGTCATGGTGATGGCTTTCTTAACACAGTCTATCAGTCCTTTATGCCTTGACATCCAGTCCATAACTAGTACTACTTCCAATCCTTTGGTTCCAAGTACAATTAGGTTGGCATAAAAATATATCCCATGTATTCTGATAGGCATAGCTTTGCAAATTTTTCTAGCTTTAGTTGTTGAGCCGGGGATTTGAACTATCATGACATGCTTCAAGTTGGTTGGATGAATCTTACTAGTGCATGCAAATTCTTCGGTGACAAATGAATGCGATGCTCCCGAATCAAACAATACTCTTGCTAAAACTGGGTTGATAGAAAACATACCCAGCACTACATCTGGCGCTTCCTGGGCTGCTTCTGCGTTCATGTGGAAGAGACGACCGTTGCGGTTTTGAGGGTTCCCTAGGGCAAATCTTCTTCCTGGTTGAACACGACGCTGCTGTTGAGCTGGGGCATTCACAGAGGCATTGGCGGTAGTCTTCTTGGGACACTCATTGGAGTAGTGACCCTTCACTCCACACTCCAAACAAGTGATCTGGGACTTGTCCTTGGCTGCGACAGGCACAACATTGCTGCCAGTTCTGGGTGCAGTGTTGTTATTGTTGTTGTTCTTGGGAGGTGCACGGTTGAAATTGTTGGCATTACCGGAGTTGTGATTGTTTCCTCCGGACTTCACATTGCCTCCGCTACGATTGGGGTAACTTGGGCGAGACATTGGGGGTCGGTTGTTCCTTGGTGCATACCCTGGTGAGGGGTTGGGACGGTACTTCGGTATTCTTTGATCGATCGAGCTGCATCATCTGACGCTTGCGGTTGTCGTTTACTGGTTAATCTTCCCTTCCATCCGAATGGCGAGTCGACTAGCTCTTGAGATCCTGAAAAGCGGATGTTGAGAGACGACCGCATCTCATCATGCAGTCCGTTCAAGAATCTATCCTTCTTCTTGGCCCCCGTGTTGATTTCATCAGGTGCATATCTGGCAAGTGACAGGAATCTGTCATGGTACTCCACCATAGTCATTCTTCCCTGCTTTAATTCACGGAATTCATCTCTCATCCTGTTGACTAGACCTTGTGGCATGTGAGTGCGACTGAACTTGACTTTGAATGCTTCCCATGTCATCACTTGACCATGGTTCATATTGCGGATACTATTCCACCAAGCTCTTGCATCTCCCGCCAGATAGTGGGTGGCAAAGAGAACTTTCTCATTTTCATCAACTCCTGCAACTTCGAGGTTGTTTTCCATGGTCTGTAACCAGTCATCAGCATCTAATGGGTTTTAAGATTGGTTGAAGATTGGGGGATTGGTATTCTGAAATTTTTTGAGTTTGGATCCATGGTGATCCTGATTTCCATGCCCTTGGTTGTTGAGAGCCATCTGGGCGATCTGTTGAAGTGTTGCTAAGTTAGCTTGGCGCTCCGCCCTACTTGCTTCACGGTCTGCGATGAGATTCTGCAAGATCTGTAGCATTGGGTCTTGCGACGAGCTACTCCCTCCTTGGTTTCCACGAGTCATCTGAAGATTGAGATAGATATAGGGGTATGAGGGAATTTCTAAGGTTCATGGTTTTGGGTTTTCAAAGCTAAAACTTCGAGTTAGACTCGGGTTTTTAACTAACTCCATTTCATTCATGCAAACAAACACACGATACAACACACACCACAACAAACAAAGGAAAACAGATGGTTTGAAGAACCATTCTGCAGGCTACGATACAGTGGGACCGATACAACTCATGCTATGACAGTTCTCTAGTGCATCTACTCATCGTCGATGAAGTCGGAGTCCTCATCGTCAGTGTAGAAGTCCACGGCATCCTCCTCCAGAAAGTCATCATCGTTGCTAAGGTGAGAATCCATGTCTCCCTGGATGTCTTCACCCTCATCTTCTTCTTCCTTGGCGGCAAGCTGAGCCTCCTGCTCCTTGATGGTCTTCTCGAGGTCGGCCACCTTCTTGCGAAGACGTGCGATCCTTCTTGGCACGCTGGCGGCAAAGAGACTGGCGGTCCTGGACGAGCAGTGCGAAAGTCTGGGCCTTCTGGTCGGCAATGGCACGGTTCTGGTTGGATAACTCCCTGGCATTGTCCAGTTCCTGCTGTCTGTCGTGTAGCAAGAAGTCAAGATTCTCCACTTGACGCCTCAACACTAGGTGACTTGGCATCTCCATTGGCATTCCCATGAAGTCACGTCTTTCATAGTGCGCAAAACGGGTTCCTTGGATCTTGTTGACACTGAGAGCACATATACGTGCGAGAGCTTCATGCATTGCCCTAGCTAATCCATCTAGCCCGTTGTTCTCTCTCACGGAGAACTGAATTCTCCCGGAAGTTGGCGCTTCGATGCTTTCTCTAAGATCTGCGGTGACTAGCCACTATAGGTCTCCTTCTGGGGGTCCTGGAAGTTGAGCTCCAAGAAACTCCGGATGTGGGCGTCCCCGTAACTCCGACAGTGAATCCAGACCCCTCTGAAAGATCAGCTGACCTCCATTTCCCAACTGGTAGAACTTGCTGAACCGAGTCTCCATCTACAAGAATTAAGGATGAGGAAATTAGTGAAGTGATCAAGTGTGTCAAGTTTTAAGTAGTAATGTAAGAATTTTGAGGAACATGAATTTTTTTGAGAAAGAATGAGTTCACATGGATAAGAGAGGAGATAGTTTTTCGTAAATACTCACTTTGGTTTTGAAACTAAGTTTTTATTCGGACGTCCATTCTAACTAGGGTCTCCTATGGTCAGGATGGCTCTGATACCAACTTGGCAACACCCGGATTTTTAATCCCAGATGCCCGTTATGCCATACCTCGCAATCCCAGGATTACCATTTTTGTGAGACATAACGGATTGGATATCACAGTACATCATCCATTACAAACCATACATAAGGTCTTACACAAATAAGGATCTCGTGATCCAGTCTTTAATACAACAAGCAGCGGAAATAAAAGATAAGCGTAGCGGTGGGGTCCATCTTCAGGGGCACAGGCAATTGTGACGAAGGCAGATAGTCCTAGTTATCATAGCCGTCCTGCTGTCCATCATCTTGATAGTCTCCTTCATAGTCTGGCCATGAGAATAGCTAGGGACAAAAGCCATGAGTACTCTTTAAGTACTCGCAAACTACCACTAACAGGTAATATAGCTCTAAGTCAAGTGTTAAACTCTATGTTTAACTATAAAGTTAAGTTTGAAACCTAAGCTGAGTTCTAAAGCAAGGAAAGATAAAATAAAGTTCTAGAATCACTTAAGTTGGGAAGCTAGTATCATAAACACAACCCTGTTGTGGTCAAGTCAAGATTCATCATTCACTTCAAGTTATTTAAAAAAAACATCAGACAACGAAATAGTATGGCCATTCCAACTGTCCATAACCGCGGACGCGGCTATTCGAATAGTTTGACACTCTGCAGAGGTGGTACACTTTCACCACAAGATTCGATACACTGTCAGGGATAACCCTGAATCATCATACTTAGGATGCAAATAATCAAACATAACCTTTCCTTTACACACCCTAGTATCAACACCTCTCCCATGAGCATGGCCTCCCAACCATGACCATCAGTCATCTTGGGAACTGCATAGGTGGACATCATGAGAGGTAGCCTCAGCTCAAACCTTTCCCGCGAGGGAACTAATACTAATGCATATAAATTTCCAGCTAAGCCTTACCCAATTCAGGTAGTGTGGTTGTACGGTAAATTTGGAATGGTATCGCATCCGAATCCAACCATCAGTTTTATAAAAGGGTTAAGGCTCATGCCTCAACATTTTCATCATCATAAACCATTTGTGTTTCTCAACACATGTCAAAACATCTCAATAGAATGACTCATCATTCCAAGGTTTTCACAATTCATTTTCACCCATTGTTCCCATCTAAAGTGACTCAAGTTTTTGATCTACTCTAAACTACTAAGTTAAGAGTGTTCACTGAGAGGGAAGTGATGGGTTCAATCTCATGCCATAGAATGACATCTAAAGTTATCTAAATAGGTCAAGTTTTATACTTTTTATGCTACCTTCAGAACAAGTAAAGAACTTTGGGTAAAGTAAGGGAAGTAAAGCTTGAAAATAATACTTGGGGTAAATACTAGTCAAAGTGGTATAATCAAAGCATGCCCTAAGCATCTTTGCTAAACCATCTAGTTCAATCCTAGATGTCTAATAGTAGCTTGCCTTGGTTGGTGCAGTGGTTGAAGTTTTCTTCTTCTTCTTCTTGGTAGAACTCCTCCTCCTCGTAGACTTGGTCGGTACTATCATCTATAAATGCATACGAAGCACACAATCACCAAACCATACTTAACTAGTCTAATTAGCATCCTAGGACACATATTTGATGATCTATTATCATCAGAAGCATCACAAGTTTAATTCAATAGTTTCCTCCTTTTTATTTTAGAAAAGTAATTTCTACTCATTGAAATATTAACTAAGATTTAATATTCACCATTTAAAATATGGGATCATGTTGACACATGTCATCACCACATATCCTAACATGTGGGAATGAGATTTAAAGGTTGGATCATAATTACTTTGGTTTAAGTTCATTATTTAATGATTTAAAGTGACTAGAAATGCCTATATAGCATTATTTTGGTACTAGTACAAAGTCACTGCATGTAAGCCTTAATATTATTACATATTTAGATAGATATGGTGAAATGCGATTTTTGAGAGTTAGAATCAACTCAAAAGCTAACTTGGTTGATTTTCTAAAAATGTTGCAAGGTGCAAATGCTTTTGTTTTGTTATTTTTATTAGGAGAGATCTATAACTCTAGTTTAATTAAATCCAACGGGCTTGGATAGATCATTTCAATACCTTTCAGACAAAATTGGTTTCATGAAATTTGGATTTATGAATCTCTCTGAATTGATTTTCAAACTAGAGGACAGAAACTAGATTTAAACTAAAAAGAAAAATCCAAATTTGAATGGCTGGGCTAGCGCGGGAACGAACATGGGCCGGCCCAGTGGCGCTTTGCGGCACGGGGCTCAGCTGACAGGGGGTCCCGCTTGTCAGTGGAGCTTAACATGCGAAACAGTACGCGCGCTATGGGCCGTAGGATTAGAACTGGGATCTACGGTTGAGGGTCGTCGTCGACGACGAACAGGTCGTCGGCAAGATCGAACCCTAGCGGCTCGGTGGGGGTCTATCAGGGACGTACCAGGGCTCCAGCAAGGTCAGGTGAGGCGGGCAACCAAACTGGAAGACGACGGCGAGGCGAGGCGCGGTTGCGGTGGAGCTTGGGGTGCCCTAAATCGCAGGCGCCCTTCTCCTCCTGCTGCGGCGGCTCCGGCTCCAATTCCGGCGAGGCAGAGCTCGAGCGGCATCGACTAGAGGTGGGTGAGGTTCAATGAGAGGTGGGGAGTGAGTGGGTGTGCTTCAAACGGCTGGGGGTGGCCTCCTTTTATAGGCCCGACGGTGAGACCGAGCGGGATGGGCAGGCGACGGTGGCGACATGGCTACGGCCGGCTAGATGCATGGCGGAGGGTGGCGATCGACAGGCGGTCTCTTGGCGGTGCTCTAGGAAGTGAATGCGGGCTTAGGGGCGATGGTATGCGCTCGGGGCTAGCTGGCGCTCTGAGCGAAGCGGCTGCAATGTCCACCAGTGGCCGGTGGTGCAGCGTTAGGCAACGAGGATGTCTGGGGTGTTCCCTGGGTCAAGGCAGAGCAATGAGCGCGGGCTGCGGTCGAGGGGCGGTCAAAGCACGCGTGCCGGATGCGATGCTCTAGCGCGTGCTCGGCATGGTGCGGTGGCACTGGGTGCGTGCTCTCCTCGGTGGTCCACGGCGGGGCTTGGCTCAGGCAGGGGACATAGGGTGGCGGTGAGCTCCTGGCTACCTCCTAGACATGGCGAGAGAGGGGGGAAGTGGTCTGCTACAACGGGGCAAGGTTTGTCCGATGACTAGGTGCTCGGGTTGGCATGGCATGGTTGCTAGGGACAAGGGAGAGGGGTGCTAAACCTGGTTAGATCAAGAGGGGACAGAGGGATTAAATGGGGATCAAATGGGGCCAAAACCCTTTGTAGAACAGTAAGCTAGTTTTAGAGTTAGATTCTTGCCTGCCAAGTGTTTGATTAAATGGCCGCAAGAAATAAACTTTTGAATTTTGGTTTCAAATTTTTTGGGTGATCTACACTAGTGCTAAGTAGTCTCTGGTTGCAAGGGTTTTGAAAGTGGAGCTTGTTTGAATGGTTTTTGAAAAAGTGGGACCTTCCCATATGAAATAGATTCAATTTTGAACTGTCATTTAAAATTAGCATTTGAAAGATTTTTGCAGATCACAAGGTGGGTCTTGGTACCTCATTATGTGTACTATCAAGGGGTGTAAATATCCACACATGTTTCTGTTAAGTTTTGAGTACTAGGAATAGCCAAAGTAGGTATGAGAGTTAGTTTGGCCAAAATGACCATTCACTTCAAATATTCATTTTGAGTTATTTTTCTTTGTAAAAAGTTGGGAATGACTTAGATGATGTTTATTTCACCTAAGAAATATTTTACAAGCAAAGAATCATAGAACCATGGCAATTCAAATCAAATCCTAAATTAAATGCACATACACATGAATGCTTTCATTTTTAATTTGGAAAAGTTTTTGTTAACCCTATTTTTGATGATTTAGATCTTGATAAGCTTGGATTGAAGTTTTGGGATGTTACATATTCCTACTACAAAACTGTTGCTACTGATAAACTGCTATGAGCAAGATTGTTTCCAGGTGTAGCTGAATTGACAACTCAGTTGTTAAGGCTTATAAATATTCTTTTGCTCCCCTTATGTCGAATCAATAAATTGGGTTTCACTTCCCTCGAAAATACTGCGATACAACCCCTATACTTGTAGGTCATCAAGACTATTTTCTGGCGCCGTTGCCGAGGAGCATGGCTTTATTTATCAAGTCCACTTGGATTCACTATTTTTCAAGCTAAGTTTATTTCTTCCTTGTTTGCTTCTTTCTTTATTGAAAATACAAAAAAAATTGTTCCTACTCTAGTTGTTATTTTCGTTGGTCTGTTATTGTCTTGCTTTGTCATGCTTGTTGTCAATGGTTGGTTTCTTTGAAACTGAAGCTTATTGGCAAGGTGGGTTCACGGAAGATCAAAAATATTATTATAAGGAACACCGCTTGTCACAAAAAGGGAAACACTTTAACAAATTAATAGATTGTATACCATTGCTAGAAACATGTGCTCTACTTATAATGTTACTTATTGCTGTGATGAATCTCGTTGCAGAAAGAGGTATAAACACCTCCCTTTTCAATGTGCGTATAATGATAATGATACCATATCTTCCTATTCTAAAGGAATTTATGACTTTTATGATGCAGAACAAATTGAAGAATTTATTGCCTGGAAGGGTGATTTTGAACTTGCTAGTTTGCTTGAAAATATTGATGATTCACCTTATAAGTATGAGGTTTATGGTATACTTAAATTTTGCTTTGATAATTACAAGGATGAAAATGGCTCTATTCTTGAGTATTTTAATAGATGCTCTCCACAAATGGAAGAGACTAATGCCTTGCAGGATCCTATGGAAGAAGAAATTGATGAACCTGAAATCTCATTAGATGAAAAAGAGGAGGAGAGTGATGAACAAAAGGAGTAAGAATGGATTAGCTACCCATGCCTACCTTCTAATGAGAGTAACTCTTTATCCCTTACATTATTTGATTGTCCCCAAAATTCTTCTTTACCTGCTGGTCTGTTTTGACAGATTTCTGCCATATTCTGCATTTGCTTCTTATTGGTTCCTTTTTGAGTTCTTTTGGGGAATTGAGCTTTTTGAGGGAAGTGCTACAGTAGCTAGTGTTCTAATGGAAGTTTATTTGGTGTTATAACTGAACCTTAAGACTTATTTATCTTGAGTGCACTAATGTTGCTAATAAAGATTGTGTGAAGTTTTGTATGAAGGAACAATTTCAGGTGTATGGAAGGAATGAGTAATGAGATGAAGGATGGACTAAATCTAAAGCTTGGGGATGCCACGCGTGTCACCCCAAGAAATATCCAAGAAGTACAAGCTTCAAAGCTTGGGGATGCCCAAGGCATCCCCTTCTTCATCAATAAAAATCCCAGGTTTCTTCCAAACACTTCATTTTTATTGTTTCATGCACAGTTGTGTTGTTCTTGGAGCGTCTTCTTTTTCGTTTTTTGTTTTGGTTTTTGTTTTCTTGGTTTGCTTAGTTTGCTGAATAAATTGGTTGTACCCCCTCTTTCATACATTGGTTTTCAAATATTTTGGTTTGGATTGGAAAAGAGTAGGAAAGCTCATGCTTAAGGGGTAAAGAGAGCTTGTTTTTGATTGTCGCCTATGCTTCGTCATGTCATGCTTGATATTGTTTTGGCTTTATGCTTAGTATTCTTTTCTGTAGCATGACTTGTTATAAACAATTGAGATTGCTTAATGTGCCTTGGATGTATCATGCGTTGTTTTAGCATATTAAAGCATAGAATAGTGGTATTCTCCTTTGATGCTTTATTTGGGTTGACTTGGCGCATGCTCACACCATGTTATGACTATCTCAAGTCACCATAGCCTTTATGATCCTTTAGTTTTCAACTTGTAGTATCACTTTATGCTTTGATCAATGATGTTTTGTCGCTCTGCATGATTATGGCCATTATTGCTCTCTTAGTTTGTCGCTCCCAGTCTTTTGCTAGCCTCCACAACAAAGTATGAGTTCCACTCATGCATCCAACTCCCTAAACCAAGTTATTCCAAAGAGTCCACCATACCTACCTATTAGCTTATGCTATTCCAAGTATATGCATGCTTTTGTTTACCTTCCAAATTAAACTTGTTATGAGAAAACTAGTGATTAAAGCTCTCATGAATTGGATGGCACACTTTACTTTTCTTGCCCTTAATAAACTTGAACCATTGTGTCCTCTATGTTATATAGGCTTGCACTTATTTGTTGGGAATTAGTAGAACCATGCTTTCATGGGGAACGCTTTCAACATTGCACTTGGTACTTGTACCTAGTTGATATCATGCTCTTTTGTATATGGATGTCGTCGGTGTGAAATGAAAGGGGAGCTTGTATGTCCATGGAGTTATGTATATGTGTTAAAGAAACGCCTGGGCCGCTGGTCTAATCCATGCTGACATGGTGGAAACCTGCAGCGTAACCATAATGAGCTATCTATGAAGCATTCTTCTTATAAAAAAAGAGTCCTACATTGAGAAAAAAAGAGAAAAAGAAAAAAAAAGATTATGAAAAGAGGAAAGAGAGAAAAAAGCACCATATTCCCATGGTAAATAAGAAGATTGCTGAGATGCTTGTTGTCTGCTTGCCTTGTCATTTTGATATGGGGATTCTTCCGTATCATCGGGCAAGGGGTACCCCGTTGGCGGTTCTCTATGATACACATGTACTTACGATGACAAGAACTTACTGGTGACTAAACTTGAGTAGCATGAGGAGCGGACCTCGTATACAAGGGACATGAGATTTCTAACTTATACTTCGTCAAGCATGTACACCATAGTTTGTTCACTTTAACCTTAATCACTTCAAGATGCTTATGATAGGGGCAATGAGAGCTGAAAGCTATAAGTACCATAATTTTTGGAAGCTCTTTATGAGACTTGAATCCCTACTTCCTTTTACAAAAGGCCTTTCTTCCACCATTATATTGAGTCTCCACCTTCTATCTTTATGCACCTACTTTGAGAGCATAGTGGCCATTCTTAGTTCTATGTGCATTGTCCCAAGACTAGTTGATTGATGCATAACTTGATATTGCTTGTTTTAAACTATTGTATCTAGTCACTCTTATGAACTTTGAAGGTGTCCTATGCATTTATATTTGCTACTCTATTAAGGGACAAGCTGAATACTATTATGCTATGTTTTCTTTATGTGAAACAAACAAACGTCTTGCAAAGCATTGTTATTCATGAATCTTTTGTTTGTGCCTTTTCATGTTGCATCATTGATTCTTTGCTTATTGCTAGAACTTTGTCTTTCATGTTATGATTGAAGTACTATATTCCCGGCTTTGAATGTTTACAAATACTTTGGTCAAGTCTTTGATGGTGCATGTCACCTCAAAAATTATTCTTTCTTTTTATCACTTACCTACTCGAGGACGAGCATGAGTTAAGCTTGGGGGTGTTGATACATTGGAAATGTATCTATAATTTTTGATGTTCCATGCTTGGTTTTATCTCCTTTCTTGTGTTTTGTCCACACTTTGGAGTACTTTTCATATGATTTCTTGGACTAACCTATTAACAAGAGCCACAGTGCTACTGCTTTTCTGCTGTTTTTGGTTCCAGGAAAGTCAGAAAATGAATATTCTCGGAATTGGACGGGACAAAAGCCAAAGTGCCTATTTTTCCAGAAGACTCCAGGAGCCAGAATACGAGACGGAGGAGGGCCAGGGGCTGGCCACACCCCAGTGCTGGCTAGGCCTAGCAGCGCAGGCATGGTGTGGTGGCCCGCACCCCTCGGTCTCCCTCTTCGCCTATAAGAAGCCTTCTGACCTAAAAACTTTGGGGGGTTCGACGTTTTTCTAGAAAAAGTTCCACAGCGTCGCCACCACCGAAGGGGAGATTCGGGGGATAGAAAGTCTTTGTTCCGGCACCCTGCCGGGACGGGGAAGTGCCCCCGGAGCCATCTCCATCAATCTCCACCATCATCTCCATCGACCATCCATGTTTCCCCCATCTATGAGTGAGTAATTCCCCGCTGTAGGCTATGGGGATGGTAGGGATTGGATGAGATTGTTCATGTAATGGCATCAGATTGTTAGGGCATGGTGCCTAGTATCTTTTATTAGTGCTTTATGACTTTGTTGCGACTTGTTGTGCTTAATGCTTGTCACTAGGGCCCGAGTGCCATGATTTCAGATCTGAACATGTTATTGATTTATTATGATAGTATTGTTTTTGGTCTTATCTACAAGTTGTATACACACGTTGTTGTCCGGAACCTATGGCCCAGGGCGAGTAAATCGGGATAACTGGAAGGGAAAGGCTTTGATTTGAGGATCACATGTGTTCACGGAGTGTTAATGCTTTGCTCCGGTGCTCTATTAAAAGGAGCACCTTAATTGCCAGTAGTTCCCTAGAGGCCCCGCTGCAAACACGCTCGCAGGACAAAAGATGTTGTGCAAGTTCTCATTGCGAGCACGTATGACTATATATGGAACACATGCCTAGGATTGTCTAGTACTTGGGTGCTTTATCTTATCTGCAATTGCCCTATGTTCTGATTGCTATGTGAATTGTCTTGTCCATGCAACGCCCGTCCATCCATCCCTATGCCTACCGCACTCGAATCCCATTTTCGCTTTTGTTACTCTGTCTTTGCTTTACTACTGTTACTTTATTATTCCTACTACAAACTGTTGCTCTTGATAAACTGCTGTGAGCAAGATGGTTTCAGTGCCTGAATTGACAACTCAGTTGTTAAGGATTATAAATATTCTTTGGCTCCCCTTGTGTCGAATCAATAAATTGGGTTTCACTTCCCTCGAAAATACTGCGATACACCCCCTATACTTGTGGGTCATCAATGGCTCAATGCACGGTGCCCAGAAAAGTGCTGGTGCGTGGTTGATGTAGAGCTTGTTGGGAACCCCAAGAGGAAGGTATGATGAGCACAACAACAAGTTTCCCTCAGTTATGAAACCAAGGTTTAATCGAACCAGTAGGAGCAAGGAAACACCCCAAAGGTGTTACTAGCTGAGCTTTGGCAGGGCGCACTACTGGTGCTAGTAGCAATGTGGAGACCTGCACAACACAACCACAAAACTTTGTTCCCAACTTGCGAGGAGGTTGTCAATCTCACCGTGTTTTGCGGAAAACAAAGGATTAAACGTATCGAATGGAAAGAAGTAAAAGTTTGCAGAAAGTAAACACAAAGAAGTAAACAGTTTGTAGATTGAATGTAAAAGACAAGGACCAGGATCCATAGTTCACTAGAGGTGGCTCTCCTTAAGATTGAAAACATGTTGGGTGAACAAATTACAGCGGGGCAATTAACAAACATCGAGAAAGCAATACATGCATATACTAATCATCTTGACTCCTTTGGAACTTGATTGGGCATTACAACATTATACATAGACCGCCATCCAACTGCATCTATGACTAATAATCCACCTTCAGGTTATCATCCGAACCCCCTCCAGTATTAAGTTGCAAGCAACATATTATTGCTTCTTAACTGCGTGTAAAGTAAACAATACGATCGTTCTCTGAACAAATGATTGTTGTTTTCTCCTAGTAGCAACAACACATCTAGTACCTTAGAGATTTCTATCACTTCCCATTACGGAGGCATGAACCCACTATCGAGCATAGATACTAACTCTTGGAGTTGCTAGCATCTACTTGGCCAAGATAGCTACTAACAACGGAAAGCATGCAAGATCACAAATAACAAAGACATGATAGAATCAATAATCAATCTGAAATAGAATCTCAATATCCATCGGATCCCTGCAAACACAACATGCAGAATTACAAATAGATGATCTTAATCATGAAAGGAGATCACAAGATCTAAACATGAAAGCGCAAAGGAGGAGAACCAGCCATCTAGATACTACATGGATCCATAGTCCAAGGATGAACTACTCACGCATCACACCGGAGGCTTGCATGGTGATGAAGAAGGCCTCCAGGGTGAATTCCCCTCTTCGGCAGGGTGCTGAAAAGAGCTTTAGATCCCTCCCGATCTAGGGATGGAGATGACGGCAGCTACAGAATCTTTCGTGGATTTTTGATCGGGTATTTAGGGTTTACGTCCCGAGGGCATCTTATAGTCAGAAGGGGAGGCCGAGGGGGTGCTAGGGCTGGCCTCACCACCCCCTGGCGTGGGCCAGGCTGGGCCATGCGGCTAGGTGGTGTGGTGCCCCCCTGGCCCCTCTCCGTCTCGTACTCTAGCATCTGATGACTTCCGGAAAAATAGGCACTTTGGCTTTTGTCCCGTCCAATTCCGAGAATATTCATTTTCTGACTTTCTTGGAACCAAAAACAGCGTAAAATGTGCAATGGGCACTATGGCTCTTGTTAATAGGTTAGTCCAAGAAATCATATGAAAAGTACTCCAAAGTTGGAACAAAACACAAGAAAGTGGATAAAACCAAGCATGGAACATCAAAAACTATAGATACATTTGCAATGTATCAAGCTATCCTACAAATCCTAGTATTGTCATCTAACACCAAAAAGGGGGAGACTGAAAGAATATTTCATGGTTCCCTGTGTTTGTGTGTTAGATAACAATACCATGGAGTTTCTAATGTGCACTAAATGTTGCAGGAAAGAGTTTGGGGTGTTTGGGGGCCGGATTATCCGCCCCCATCAAGTGCCAGATAATCCGGCCTGACCATCTTGGCCATGGCTGGCCGCGCACGTGTGATGTCTATGCACTTCTATTCTTGTAGACAGTTGTTGGGCCTCCAAGTGCAGAGGTTTGTAGAACAGCAGCAAGATTCCCTTAAGTGGATCACCCAAGTTTTATCGAACTTAGGGAAGAAGTGGCAAAATGTATCCCCTCTCAAGCAACCCTGCAATCAAGATACAAGAAGTCTCTTGTGTCCCCAACACACCCAATACACTTGTCAAGTGTATAGGTGCACTAGTTCAGCGAAGAGATAGTGAAATACAAGTGGTGCGGATATAAGACAACGGTGCTAGAAAATAGCTTTGATGGCGTGTGGTTGATGGGTAGGAACAGACTAAAGGCAAACTGAAATAAAGATGGAAACAAGCAAACATCTTATAGATCTAGTTGCAAATGGTGTTTCAATGCTTAGAAAAAATGCCTAGGGATCATACTTTCACTAGTGAACACTCTCATATAAATATATTCTCTTTATGATACTACTCTGAACTACTCTCCGGTTGGACACTCTAATCCATGGTAGGGCTATAACATCACTCCTTAAAGCTCGCTTTTCCCATCTAGATAACCCCACACTGTCACCTTGAGCTCTAGATGGTTCCAACAAACACCACAATTTCATAGAAACATCCAACTCCAAATATAACTCATAACAAGTATTTGTAATCTCTAGCCTAAGTGCCACCATGGTGTGCACGCTGTCACTTTCACACACATGGGGAGAGCAGAGATCTATTAAAGCACTTGAGTAGCAAGGTAGATCTACTTGATTACAAAGCTCATGATCTCAATAAGATAACGCATAGAGAGAGATGAACACATAGCTACCGGTAGAGCCCTTAGACTCGAGGAAGAACTACTCCCTCATCATCATGGGAATCCGCAACGATGATGGATATGGTGGTGGAGATCGATGGAGATGGATCCTGGGGCACTTCCCCGTCCCGGAAGGGTGCCAGAACAGAGACTTTCTGTCCCCCGAATCTCCCCTTCGGTGGTGGCGGCGTTGCGGAACTTTTCGTGGCTGGAGGCTATTCGATTTAGGGTTTCTGGATCAGGAGGCTTCTTATAGGCGAAGAGGCAAGGTCAGTGGCTGGCCAGGGGGCGCACACCATGCCCTGGCACGGCCTAGGGCTGCCCACGCCAAGGGGTGGTGTGGCTGCCCTGTGGCCCCCCTTCATTCGTCTTCCGGTAAAATATCGACTTTGGCTTTTGTCCGGTCCAATTCCGAGAATATTCATTTTCTAGCTTTTCTGGAACCAAAAAACAGAAGAAAACAGGCAACTGGCACTGTGGCATCTTGTTAATAGGTTAGTCCCAAAAAGTGTATAAAAATACTCCAAAGTGTGGACAAAACATAAGAAAGCAGATATAAAACAAGCATGGAACATCAAAAGTTATGGATACGTTTGCAACGTATCAACATCCCCAAGCTTAACTCCTGCTCGTCCTCGAGTAGGTAAGTGATAAACAGAATAATTTTTTAGGTGACATGCACCATCATAAACTTGATCAAAGTATTTGTAGAGAATTGATAGCTGGAATCATAGTACTTTAACATAACATGAAAGATATAGTTCTAACAATAAGACATAGAACCTATGTTGTAACAATAAAAGACACAAACAAAAGATTCATGAATAACAATGCTTTGCAAGACGTTTGTTTGTTTCACATATGGAAAGCATAATGAGAATGGTATTCGGCTTGTCCCTCATAGAGTAGCAAAACATAAATGCATATGACACCTTCAAAGTTCATAAGGGTGACTAGATACAAGTAGTTTAAGAACAAACAATATCAAAGTTATGCATCAATCAGCAAGTCTTGGGACAATGCACATTAAACTAAGAATGGCCACTATGCTCTCTCAGTAGGTGCATAAAGATAGAAGGTGGAGACTCAACATGAAAGTAAAAGAAAGGCCTTCATAGAAGGAAGCAGGGATTCAAGTTTCATAAAGAGCTTCCAAAAATTATGGTACTTATTAGCTTTCAGCTCTCATTGCCCCTATCATATGAATCTTGAAGTGATTAAGGTTAAAGTGAACAAACTATGGAGTATATACTTGACAAAGTATAAGTTGGAAATCTCATGTCCCTTGAATACAAGGGCCACTCCTCATGCTACTCAAGTTTAGTTACCGGTAAGTTCTTGTCATAGTAAGTACATGTGTATCATAGAGAACCGCCAACGGGGTACCCCTTGCCCGATGATACGGAAGAATCCCCATATCAAAATGACAAGGCAAGCAAACAACGAGCATCTTAGCAATCTTCTTATTTACCATGGGAAAATGGTGCTTTTTCTCTCTTTCCTCTTTTCTCATATCTCTTTTTTTGTATTTTTCTCTTTTTCTCAATCTCTATCTCTTTTTTTATAAGAAGAATGCTTCATAGATTGCTCATTATGGTTACGCTGCAGGTTTCCACCATGATTAGGCATGGATTAGACCGGCGACCTAGGAGTTTCTCTAACACACATACATAACTCCATGGACTTACAAGCTCCCCTTTCATTTCACACCGACGACATCCATAGACAAAAGAGCATGATATCAACTAGGTACAATGTACAAGTGCAATGTTGAAAGCGTCCCCCATGACAACATGGTTCTACTAATCCCCAACATATAAGTTCAAGCATATACAACATAGACGACACAATGGTTCAAGTTTATTAGGGCAAGAAAAGTAAAGTGTGCCATCAAGTTCGTGAGAGCTTTAATCACTAGTTTTCTCATAACAAGTTTAATTCGGAAGATAGATAAAAACATGAATATACTTGGAATAACAAATGATAATAGGTAGGTATGGTGGACTCTTTGGAATAACTTGGTTTGATTTGGAGTTGGATGCATGAGTGGAACTCATACTTGGTTATGGAGGCTAGCAAAAGACTAGGAGCGACCAACTAAGAGAGCAATAATGGCCATAATCATGCAAAGCGACAAAACATTATTAATTAAAGCATAAAGTGATATTAAAAGTTGAAAAATAAATGATCATAGAGGCTATGGTGACTTGGTGTAGTCTTAACATGGTGTGATGTAGCATCCCAATTGTCTAACAATTGCAATGCTACTAGCCTAGTCTATATAATGGCTACTTCCTATATATAATTGTTGCATCATAACTATATCATGCTCACGTCATCATGCCACCTTGCATTTGAGCATCATATAAAACCCTTTTCCATTTGGTTCTTATCTCATATGCATTGTTAATTGTATTTGCCTCTTGATATTGTATTTGGTTATTGATATATTGTTGCAATGCCCAAGTTGAGTTGGGGGCATATCTCTTATTAACTCCACCACCTTTCTTTCACCACCTTATAATTCCACCATCCAACTAAATATGAGCTTGGCACTTATTGGATTTACCTCTAGCTCATGTGGGTTGGGATGGATCCAATTCTTTTCCACATGCTCTCATCTTGGCATCATGTTGTTTTCACATTATTGATGAATGAGAGCCACATGGCCACCTTTGCATGCCTTGTGAGTGGAACACTTTTCCCTAGCTTCCATATGGACTATCATGGAATTATGCTCATGTTGGAATATTTTGGGGCTATTAAGCATCTAGTGGCACATACACACTAGCAAGTCCCATTTCTATTCAAACATGGTAATCTCCATCTATTCCACATGGGGCATCCTTTTTAATTCTTTTTGCTTGGCTTTTATTCCAATTTTGGGAATGCATAATAATCATGCCATGTAATAATATTGTTTTCACAAGAAACTACATGGCAATAAATATTCTGCATGGGCCATGCAAGTACCACCTTTTGCTTGCCCTTTGGTTTTTATCTAAATCTTGAGTGGATCATCATCTCTCTCTATCTCTATCCTTTCTTTTGGCTTGATCTAAGTTGATCTAGCTTAAACCCTATCATCACATCCCTCTCTTTTCTTTTGTCTAGATCTTGTGGGTGCTTGAGCTTGTCTTAACCATGCTTGATCTAGTCACAAGGAATCACCCTATCCATCTCTCTCTCTTTTTCCACATGTTCTTGCTTGATCTAAGCTTGAAGCATGCAAGCTCCTAAAAGCCTAAGTCATCACCCTTTCCTCTATCTAAATCCCACCCTAATCATCTACATGCCCCTTCTTTGCATGGTCATGTGGATCATGTCTAAGATCATCACCATACCCCTCTCTAGTCATCTATCCTAGATCCTCCCCCTCTCTCGGCCTCCCCCCTCTCTTCCATCTATGCCGAGCCTCTCCCTGCGGGACCCACCTGGCTACCCTATCCCTCTCTCCCTGGCCCCACCTAGCTGCCACCCCACCCCAAACCCTAGCTACACCCGAGCCAAACCTAACCCTAACCCGACCCTAGCACCTAGCCGAGCCACCCCCCTCTCTCTCTCAGCTCTCTCTCTGCATGGGGGCCCCTCCAGCCGAGCCTCCCCTGCCTCCTTGGCCTCACCCTATGGTCCCACCTGGAAGCCACCCACCTCGCCTGCCCTTGCCCTGCCGAGCACGTGAGGAGTGGTAGAAGAAAAGGTGGCCGAGCCACCTTTCCCCTCCACCACGCCATCTACCCTCTCCCTCTCTCTGTTCCTATCCTCTCCCACCTCTCTGCCTCGCCTCTGCTTCGCCAGATCCGCCCCAAGCCGGCCCTCTTCTCCCTTCTTCTCCACCGCCACCAGCTACCCCATAGCCGCCCACCATCGGCCTCTACTCCGTCCAGTCGATCCAGTCGAGCCGCGCGTCCGTGAAGTGGCCTGGAAGATCGAGGAAGGTCCCCTGCATCGTCCGGTACTCGCCGTCGAGGAGGAGGAGCCCCAGGAGCGCTGGACCACCACCGACCCGACGCGAAACCCTAGTCCTCGGTCCGTCTGCGTCGTCACCGCTCCCCTGCGTGTCGAGCCGATCCGACCACACCGACACACCCTCGGTGAGCCATGCAACCTCCCTGACATGGTCCCCTTCGCCGTGAAGCCCTAGAACCGCCGGCCCTTACGTCGAACGCCCTCCATGCCGCTTCGTTTACGTGTTCTCGCTTAGCGCGCCAGCCCTATCTAGTCCTCGCCCACCTCCCGGGCAAGAACCCACCTAGCCCGGTGGCTGCCCGCCTCGCGCGCCAGGTCAGGATCGATTCCCAAGGCGCTGCGTCGGACGCACCCGATCATCCGCGCGGAGAAGATCCACAGTACGGTGCCCTTTTTGCTGATAACCCCCTGCAGCTTCTTTCGGCTAAACCCGCGCTCCTTTTGGCCCACCAGTCAGCATCCGTCACCGTTTTACAAAACTCACCCTGCCCTTTAGTCCTATCAACCCGCGATCCCCAGCTGGGCCACGTGGCTGGGCACGGTTCAACCAACATCCACGTGGACTCTGGCCCCACATGTCACTCTCGGAGACTAGGTTAGCTGCGGTGGGAAAATCTTTCTGCTGCATGATGCCCAACAGAGGGCCCACCTGTCACGGACTGTGGCTAGAGCTGAGTTGAGTAGAAAAAGTATTTTCTGCATATCTGTTTAAATTCAAATCTTTTTCAAATTAAATCAAATTCAAATTTAAATCTGTTTTTAAATAACTTTTGAAATATAAATCCAATTAATACAAATAATATATGTTTTCAAATCAGAAAAATATGAGGAATTCAAATATGCCCTCAAAAATATATTTTGAACACTTTATTTTCCAAGTTAATTAAATTACAATAAAATGCCCTTTTGACTTAATAAATTAATAACTTATGTTTGATAACTCCAAATTTAACAAATAATATGTCTAAAATGATTAGCTCGACGAGACCTTTCTATTTATGCATTCCATCATCTGTTTTGAAGCATGCATCATATAAATATAAAGTGAACAGCAACTAAAATGAGAATAAAATGTGGGCAAAACTCAATAAAAGGGTTTCTTCTTGTATTCCACACCTCACCCATGCCATGCTACTTTATTGCCATGCAAATTGTGCATCATTCATCATGGCATGATTGTTTGCTTGTCGCATTTATTCATATGCTTGCGCACTTTATTTATGTTGGCCCTTGTTTGTTTGGTTCTTCTCCGAATAGACGCTGAGCAGGGGATATATCAAGAGAACCAGGAGCACTACCCAGATCCACCCATTGCTTCAACTGAGCTGCCAGGCAAGCACTACCACATGCTTGCATACATATAGTACCTATTGCCTCTTTCTTATTCTTGCATCATTGAGTCGCGATTGCATTAAAATGAATCCCAAGTATTGCATAGCCATTACTTTTAAACCCCACCGAAGCTTGTTCCTCCATCCCATGAGCCATTACTACAGGAGTTGTTTGAGCCATGCGAGTCGTAGAACAGCATGTGTAGGGTATGTGAGTGTCTGATGGATAACGAGGTACCTATACAACTTAATCTGAGTAGTAATGGGATAACTAATGAAAGTGGCATCGGTGAGCCATATTCGCTATTTGGTTTTTCAGGCTCACTTGTGTCCCGTAGGACCCCGAGTACTTGATTCTGTTCCTTGAATATTCGCTATCCACATCCGGAGGCTTATGAACCCCGAGCGAGCTTGATTCATTCTTATTTCTTGGGGCCACAGACTAGTTTGAGGTTTTATTTACTATCATATACTTATGCCATGCTTTACTGCTTTATTTAAATTGTTCGAGGTGCACCTTTGTCTTGTTAGGTAAGCGAGTGTTTTCGCGGTATCGACAAGCCCAGTCACATTTCGGGTTCCCGATCGTTTACAGCCACCGACGCAAACCTTGAGGCCGTCTCGAGTCACTTCGTTGCTGGTAGCTCAATGGGTGGCCCTGAAATATTTCTGAATCTGTGATCGCTTTGTCGTGACTGCCTCGTTGGGTTTTGATTTGGTTTTCGAGGCATATCAGTGTGTGTTGCTATTTGTGCACCCTACGGTAAAACTTTCAAAGCCGTGTCCGCGGTTATGGACGACTTGGAGCACAGTTTATCGATCATAGACAAGCATAACTAAAGTAATTTGTTAATTTGACTAGACTAGGTACCTGACTAGTAAATAGTGCAACACTCACGGAATGGATAATAAACGCCAACGGATGGGGGTTGTTCGTCCGCTTCCTCGTCGATGGCGAGGAGGAGGATGGATCTGTGGATATTACCGTTATAATGTTATAACTATTGTTATTAATTCACGGACATCCGTCTATCTCCGGTTAGGCGGATGGTTAGCGTATCTATAGAATTGTTAGGGTTTATTTTTTGCTGCCATTCGTCACCCAGGTTGTGTCCCCTTTAGAGGCATAAAGACTTCTTTGAGTACCCTAGGGTCTCACACGATAAATTATTGGTTCAGATGAACAGGTACCCTCGCAAGATGGATCTTGAGTGGAAGAGGCAGACGATGTGGCAGCGATCATTCGGTGTAGAGATTCCGAACGGGATCCGTGAGATCGTGGGGGATGTGCTTATTTATGGGGCATCTATGCCAATTTGCTTCTTATCCGCACTCGGATTTTGTCTTCGCTTCCGCTTGATACTCGATGTTTGATGTATGAGGAGATATCCTAAACTATTATATCTATTTAGGATATTTGGATCTTGCCGTATAAGCGTTGCTATATTTCCTTTCTTTTTAGATGGAATGGCTCGATGTCTGTTGTATGGTGGCTTGCATACATACTCATTTGTGTATGTAGTTGATCCCTTCTTTGCCGATTCGCCGCCCGTTCTTGTCCGATGTTTGGAAATGGTTGGGACGGCGAAAGGTCTACTGTGAGTGGCATTTGGGCCCCACCGCACTATTTCAACCATTTCCGTTCATCCGGGCTTGTAACTAGGGCGTAATTCACCGAGGTAGTTACAATTGGTATCGAGCCATCCCGACCTTGTGGTCTCAGCCAAATGGTCGTTGCATCTAGCAAATATTTTTGGTAGTTATGTATACTAGGGAAAAACAAAACGTGAGAGTAGGACTGCTTCCACTTTTCTTCTTACCCACCCACCACCCTTTTTCTGGTAAGGAAGTGTAACATTTTCAATCCTCTTCTTAAAATTCAAACTAGGATTCACGTGTTCTGGGTTTCCGTAGTACCATAGAAAGTGTGTGTGTGTGTAATTCCTTGTCCATCTGTTGCATCCAACTTGTTATCACCATCTGCCTTTGGTTATCAACTGTTGGTACATTCCATACCGACAGGCTTTTGAAAACCGGCGCGATCTATCTGACTCCTTGTTAACTGGTGCCATCTTCTTAAGGTTGTCCTTCCTTCTAGCAACTCCACATCCTGTGCAAGCATCAGATGCTAATCTCTATCTGCTAAGGGATTTTGCGCATCTATTGGTATTTTAATGCCGAAAAATGCGGAAATTTTTCTTTGATACATCTGTGTTTCCACACTCCTTTTTAGTCGTGTGTGAAACATTATCTATCTCCCTTTTATCAGCATGTCCATGCTAACTCATTCTTTTGTCACCGGCGCTTAATCCTGGAGTTCCTTTTCATCTCCTTTTCTCTTGGGCTAATTACATAACGTGTGTCGATCCGATGCTGATGATTGTAATTTGGCTCTCGTCATAGCTATATTCCACTCATGATAAGTGTCGATTGGAATATGGAAAAATGCTATCAACCGTCACCATCTGGAGGATAAGGTTATCTCCTGTGATTTTGAGTGCACCGTGATCATATCTATGCATATTCAAGCATCTTTGGCAATCCGGAGTTTCGCAAAGCACTACGGCGGTCTATCATCTGTCCATCATGCTGCACATCTTTTTCAACTCCATATCTGCACAATTCTCCTGGATACGAGGAAATTGCATCTGTTCGCTTCTGATAGCTTTGCTTAAGGTATGAGCTATCATCGTTTCTTATCCAAGATCTCTGTATCTTTGCAACCGGCGATCCAATCGACAATGGGAATCAGGTGACATCTCTTTTTCTTCTGAAGGACCAGATAATCTATTCTTCTAGTGCGTCTTCTTCAACACGAACCCGTGCTCTTAATATTGATCTTTCTAAGAGCGTTGAGCTCAGGAAGTATTCGAGCATTTGTTCGTTTCTCTCGCCTTTTGAACTTGGTATTCTGGGAATATCTTGTTAATCCATGGTGGTATATGTTGATAATATGCTTGCCTATTCCATATCAATGGAAGGACATGGAAGATCATCTGTGTCTCTTTCTCTCAAGCTTCGAGAACACTGCCTGTGTGCAAAGTTCTCAAAGCGTGAATTCTGGCTTCTTGAAGTCACCTATCTCGGCCACGTCCTTCTGCTAAATAGATCGCTTCAATTCTGGAATCAACAAGTCCATTGTTAATTCCATCCTCCATCTTCAACCAATCCGGAGTTGTTCCTTGTTGGCAAGTTATCATCGTCGTTCCGCTAAAGCTTTTCCTCAAGACCGCTAAATCTCTCTCAATCATTTCAAGAAGAACATGGAGTTCTTTCACCTCAGTCTCGTTAAGTAATCTCTTGAAACCTTCTCGCTCTATCGTCTATGCTCAATCCACCGGAGGCCATGAAGACTTTTCGGATCTTTCGTAATCCTTCTGTTCAAGTTGGTGTTATCTTTTTCTTTATCTGTGGAATCTTGCAGTTGTTCTCCGTAATCTTCCTTCATATCTTTCCGGTGGCTTGGTACTTCAGACATGACGACAACATCATCTTTATCTATCTATGAATCCGGCGAATCGTTTGCATCAATCCTTGTTTTCTAACGGAGTTTTATGAGTTCTTTTTGTCAAGATCTTCAGTCTGTCTTTGGGAGTTGGGTTGCATGGTTTTCTTATTCATGTGCGGGGTAATGCTTTGAGTGTGGGATGGAGTAGCTACCATACCACTACTCTTATCATTCGCTCTTGTACATTGAATTGGTGAATTAATGTGATTTCACTCATTCCACGGAAGTTAGAAGTGGCCTTTATCCCTCGATACTTGTACTTCCGTCCTTGTTTTTCCGGAGTGCTCTCTCGAAGAAAGTAATCAATAATCTCTTGTTGGTGATCTCACCCTTTCTACATGGAGCCAAATCTTCAATTATCTGGTGGAAACAAACGCAAACTCTTTTCTGTCCTCGTCATTCTACCGGTGCTCGATATCCCCAAACAAGATGAAAGGAAACTATCTCTCTCTTTGTCTCATCAAATCTTTTTCTATGGTAAAGCCAATTATGGTTCATGCTATCAACCGCAAATCTATTGCATTAGCCTCAAGGTTAAAGAAAGCAATAAGTATATCTACAATAAACTCCAGATCCTCCATATACCTGGCTTCTCGGGATTCCTCCATGATCTGGCTTCACATCCGTCTCTGGAAGTTATATCCGCGCACCTCCATTGCGTGATCCTTTGGTTATTACCGGCGCAAGAAGAATCTAATCCGACGATGTCTAACTAAATCTTTCTGTTGATATCAAGGGACTCTATTGTTTGAAGGCAATGTTGTTTCCGTACTTCATTTCTCCAATCCGAGAGAAGATACGATGCTATTGTCATAGTGGTTCAAAACCTCTCCAATCTAGCTCTTATCTTCCGGCGACACAAAGATCCATCCTCTCTAGTATCGGTAAATCTGTAATCTTAACGGCGTGTCTTTCTTTATCCATGATGCATCATCTGTCCTTTCTTTCACAAGTAGTTCTAGTCTTTTATCATGTTTCTGGAGAAAACCAGAGCTATGTCCATCCTATCCTTCTTGTCTCACGACAATCCTTCAACTCTTCTAACCCGTTGTTTCGCAAGCAAAACGCAAGACTCGCAACAAGTCTAGCAAGTTTTGCAAGGTGTAGCGGTCGCACCATTCCGTTGTTCATCAACTTGGGAACGTGAGGGTCACCTTCGTTCGGACACCCGTCTCTCCTTGTGTTGTTTTCTTTTCCTAGGAATCTCGGGGCGAGATTCTTGTTTAGTGGGGGAGAGTTGTAGCATTCCAATTGTCTAACAATTGCAATGCTACTAGCCTAGTCTATATAATGGCTACTTCCTATATATAATTGTTGCATCATAACTATATCATGCTCACGTCATCATGCCACCTTGCATTTGAGAATCATATAAAACCCTTTTCCATTTGGTTCTTATCTCATATGCATTGTTAATTGTATTTGCCTCTTGATATTGTATTTGGTTATTGATATATTGTTGCAATGCCCAAGTTGAGTTTGGGGCATATCTCTTATTAACTCCACCACCTTTCTTTCACCACCTTATAATTCCACCATCCAACTAAATATGAGCTTGGCACTTATTGGATTTACCTCTAGCTCATGTGGGTTGGGATGGATCCAATTCTTTTCCACATGCTCTCATCTTGGCATCATGTTGTTTTCACATTATTGATGAATGAGAGCCACATGGCCACCTTTGCATGCCTTGTGAGTGGAACCCTTTTCCCTAGCTTCCATATGGACTATCATGGAATTATGCTCATGTTGGAATATTTTGGGGCTATTAAGCATCTAGTGGCACATACACACTAGCAAGTCCCATTTCTATTCAAACATGGTCATCTCCATCTATTCCACATGGGGCATCCTTTTTAATTCTTTTTGCTTGGCTTTTATTCCAATTTTGGGAATGCATAATAATCATGCCATGTAATAATATTGTTTTCACAAGAAACTACATGGCAATAAGATATTTTGCATGGGCCATGCAAGTACCACCTTTTGCTTGCCCTTTGGTTTTTATCTAAATCTTGAGTGGATCATCATCTCTCTCTATCTCTATCCTTTTTTTTGGCTTGATCTAAGTTGATCTAGCTTAAACCCTATCATCACATCCCTCTCTTTTCCTTTGTCTAGATCTTGTGGGTGCTTGAGCTTGTCTTAACCATGCTTGATCTAGTCACAAGGAATCACCCTATCCATCTCTCTCTCTTTTTCCACATGTTCTTGCTTGATCTAAGCTTGAAGCATGCAAGCTCCTAAAAGCCTAAGTCATCACCCTTTCCTCTATCTAAATCCCACCCTAATCATCTACATGCCCCTTCTTTGCATGGTCATGTGGATCATGTCTAAGATCATCACCATACCCCTCTCTAGTCATCTATCCTAGATCCTCCCCCTCTCTCTCTCGGCCTCCCCCCTCTCTTCCATCTATGCCGAGCCTCTCCCTGCGGGACCCACCTGGCTACCCTCTCCCTCTCTCCCTGGCCCCACCTAGCTGCCACCCCACCCCAAACCCTAGCTACACCCGAGCCAAACCTAACCCTAACCCGACCCTAGCACCTAGCCTAGCCAACCCCCTCTCTCTCTCAGCTCTCTCTGCATGGGGGCCCCTCCAGCCGAGCCTCCCCTGCCTCCTTGACCTCACCCTCTGGTCCCACCTGGAAGCCACCCACCTCACCTGCCCTTGCCCTGCCGAGCACGTGAGGAGTGGTAGAAGAAAAGGTGGCCGAGCCACCTTTCCCCTCCACCACGGCATCTACCCTCTCCCTCTCTCCGTTCCTATCCTCTCCCACCTCTCTGCCTCGCCTCTGCTTCGCCAGATCCGCCCCAAGCCGGCCCTCTCCTCCCTTCTTCTCCCACACAGCCCCCACCGCATGCAAGTCGGCCTCTACTCAAATCGGTCGATCCAGTCGAGCAGCGTCCGTGAAGTGGCACGGAAGATCGAGGAAGGTCCCCCATCGTCCGTGCACGGCCCGAGGAGGAGGAGGAGCCCCAGGAGCACTGGACCACCACCGACCCGACGCGAAACCCTAGTCCTCGGTCCGTCTGCGTCGTCACCGCTCCCCTGCGCGTCGAGCCGATCCGACCACACCGACACACCCTCGGTGAGCCACGCAACCTCCCTGCCATGGTCCCCTTCGCCGTGAAGCCCTAGAACCGCCGGCCCTTACGTCGAACGCCCTCCGCGCGCCGCCGCTCGTTTCTGTGTGCTCGCTTCCGCCCGCATAGCAGCCCTATCTAGTCCTCGCCCACCTCCCAGACAGCAACCCCCACCTAGCCCAGTGGCTGCCGCCTCCGCGCGCGCCCGCCAGGTCCGAGGATCGATTCCCCGCGCCCGGCGCTGCGGACGCGACCGATCCGTCCGCGGCGAGAGAGAAGATCCACAGTACGGTGCCCTTTTTGCTGATAACCCCCTCCAGCTTCTTTCGGCTAAACCCGCGCTCCTTTTGGCCCACCAGTCAGCGTCCGTCACCATTTTACAAAACGCACCCTGCCCTTTAGTCCTATCAACCCGCGATCCCCAGCTGGGCCACGTGGCTGGGCACGGTTCAACCACTGTCACGTGGACCCGCGTGTGCTCTGGCCCCACATGTCACTCTCAGAGACTAGGTTAGCTCGCGGTGGGAAAATCTTTCCTGCGCGTGTGATGCCCAGTCAGCAGAGGGCCCACCTGTCACGGACTGTGGCTAGAGCTGAGTTGAGTAGAAAAAGTATTTTCTGCATATCTGTTTAAATTCAAATCTTTTTCAAATTAAATCAAATTCAAATTTAAATCTGTTTTTAAATAACTTTTGAAATATAAATCCAATTAATACAAATAATATATGTTTTCAAATCAGAAAAATATGAGGAATTCAAATATGCCCTCAAAAATATATTTTGAACACTTTATTTTCCAAGTTAATTAAATTACAATAAAATGCCCTTTTGACTTAATAAATTAATAACTTATGTTTGATAACTCCAAATTTAACAAATAATATGTCTAAAATGATTAGCTCGACGAGACCTTTCTGTTTATGCATTCCATCATCTGTTTTGAAGCATGCATCATATAAATATAAAGTGAACAGCAACTAAAATGAGAATAAAATGTGGGCAAAACTCAATAAAAGGGTTTCTTCTTGTATTCCACACCTCACCCATGCCATGCTACTTTATTGCCATGCAAATTGTGCATCATTCATCATGGCATGATTGTTTGCTTGTCGCATTTATTCATATGCTTGCGCACTTTATTTATGTTGGCCCTTGTTTGTTTGGTTCTTCTCTAATAGGCTTGAGGGTGGATATATCAAGAGAACCAGGAGCACTACCCAGATCCACCCATTGCTTCAACTGAGCTGCCAGGCAAGCACTACCACATGCTTGCATACATATAGTACCTATTGCCTCTTTCTTATTCTTGCATCATTGAGTCGCGATTGCATTAAAATGAATCCCAAGTATTGCATAGCCATTACTTTTAAACCCCACCGAAGCTTGTTCCTCCATCCCATGAGCCATTACTACAGGAGTTGTTTGAGCCATGCGAGTCGAGAACAACATGTGTAGGGTATGTGAGTGTCTGATGGATAACGAGGTACCTATACAACTTAATCTGAGTAGTAATGGGATAACTAATGAAAGTGGCATCGGTGAGCCATATTCGCTATTTGGTTTTTCAGGCTCACTTGTGTCCGTGGGACCCCAGTACTTGATTCTGTTCCTTGAATATTCGCTATATCCACATCCGGGAGGCTTATGAACCCCGAGCGAGCTTGATTCATTCTTATTTCTTGGGGCCACAAACTAGTTTGAGGTTTTATTTACTATCCTATACTTATGCCATGCTTTCTTGCTTTATTTAAATTGTTGAGTCTTGCACCTTTGTCTTTGTTTAGGTAGCGGAGTGTTTTTTGATGTCGACAAGCCAGTCATTTCGGGTTCCCGATCGTTTACCAGACGCAAACCTTGAGGCCGTCTCGAGTCGGCTAACCGTTGCGGGTAGCTCAATGGGGTGGCCTCAAATATTTCTGAATCCTGTGATCGCTTTGTCGTGACTGCCTCGTTGGGTTTTGATTTGGTTTTTCCGAGGCATATCGAGTGTGTGTTGCTATTTGTGCACCCCTACAGGGTAAAACTTTCTGAAAGCCGTGTCCGCGGTTATGGACGACTTGGAGCACAGTTTATCGATCATAGACAAGCATAACTAAAGTACCGCTGTTAATTTGACTAGACTAGGTACCTGACTAGTAAATAGTGCAACACTCACGGAATGGATAATAAAACTGCCAACGGATGGGGGGTTGTTTGTCCGCTTCCTCGTCGGTAAGAGAGGAGGAAGATGGATCTGTGGATATTACCGTTATAACTGTTATAACTATTGTTATTAATTCACGGACATCTGTCTATCTCTGGTTAGGCGGATGGTTAGCGAGTATCTATAGAATTGTTAGGGTTTATTTTTTTGCTGCCATTGCGTCACCCCAGGTTGTGTCCCCTTTAGAGGCATAAAGACTTGCTGAGTACCCCTAGAGTCTCACACGATAAATTATTGGTTCAGATGATCAGGTACCCTCGCAAGATGGATACTGAGTGGAAGAGACGGACGATGTGGGCAACGATCATTCGGTGTAGAGATTCCGGGAACGGGGATCCGTGAGATCTGTGGGCGGGATGTGCTTATTTATGGGGCATCTATGCCAATTTGCTTCTTATCCGTACTCGGATTTTGTCTTCCGCTTCCGCTTGATACTCTGATGTTTGATGTATGAGGAGATATCCTAAACTATTATATCTATCTAGGATATTTGGATCTTGCCGTATGGCGTTGCTATATTTCCTTTCTTTTTAGATGGAATGGCTCGATGTCTTTGTTGTATGGTGGCTTGCATACATACTCATTTGTGTATGTAGTTGATCCCTTCGCCTGCCGATTACGCCGCCCGTTCTTGTCCCGATGTTTGGAAATGGTTGGGACGGCCGAAAGGTCTACCTGTGAGTGGCATTTGGGCCCCACCGTACTATTTCAACCATTTCCGTTCATCCAGGCTTGTAATTAGGAGCGTAATTCACCGAGGTAGTTACATGTGAGCATGCGCCAACCCAAATAAAGCATTAAAGGAGAATACCACAATATTATGTTTTTGTATGCTAAAACAATGCATGATTCTTTCAAGGCACATTAAGCAATCTCAATTGTTTATAACAAGTCATGCTACAAAAAAAATCACTAAGCATAAAGCCAAAACAATATCAAGCATGACATGATAAAGCATAGGCCACAGTCAAAAACAAGCTCCTTTTACCACTCAAGCAGGAACTTTTCCTACTCTTTTCCAATCGAAACCAATCTTATTTGAAAATTAATGCATGAATGAGGGGAGTCCAACCAATTTATTTAAGAAAACTAAGAAAACCAAGCAAATGAAAACTAAAAACAAAAATGAAGACGCTCCAAGAACAACACAACTGTGCATGAAACAATAAAAATGAAGTGTTTGGAAGAAACCTGAGATTTTTATTGATGAAGGAGATACCTTGGGCATCCCCAAGCTTTGATGCTTGTACCTCTTGAATATTTCTTGGGGTGACATGGGGTGGCATCCCCAAGCTTAAGCTTTTGTCCATTCTTCATCTCATTACATTATTCTTTCCCTACACCTAAAAATTTCCTTCATACAAAACTTCACACAATCTTCATAAACAACAATAGTGCATTCAAAAGATAATAAACCTTTGGGTTTTAGTTTTAAAACAGAAAACTTTCATTAAAAACACAAGATACTATAGAAATTCCCTCAAAAAGCTCAATTCACCAAAAAGAACCCAAAAAGAAATCGATAAAGAGGCAAATGCAAATAATGGCAGAAATCTGTCAAAACAAACCAGCAGGTGAAAACCGATTATTTCGAAGATGTTCTGTTGCTCAAATCAAAAAGTGTTGAACTAACGAAAGTTAGCTAACCACCGGGGGGATTTATTCAGCAAATTACAGCTCAAGCCGACACACAGAGATTTTTCACGAATTTTTTACAGTGAAGCACAAAATCTGCTTCGGGACAGCACTTCCCCAAATCTTACTTCCCTCTCATTAGAGGTTATTCTTGGCACAAAAATCAAATAAAAAGGGATAAGGAGAGGTTATTATAGAAGTAATAACTTCCAAGACTCAAAAAAACTATTGGGTTATCTCCCAAGAAGTACTTTTCTTTAACGCCCTTAATTTAGGCATGATAGTTTGAGAAGATGCTCACATAAGAAATATGAATTGAAGTAAAAGAGAGCATCCGGAAGCAAATTCAAAGCACATTTAAGTCTAACCCACTTCCTATGCATAGTAATCTTGTAAAGAAACAAGTCATGAAAGCACAAAGCAACAAGCATAGGAAAGCAAAACAAGTGCAACTTCAAGACTTTCAACATAAAGAGGGGAAACTTAATATTATTGAGATGCATAAAACCATGTTTCCCTCTCTCATAATGACTTTCAGTAGCATCATGAATAAAATTAACAATATAACTATCACATAAAACATTCTTATCATGAACCACATGCATATAATAATTATTACTCTCCACATAAGCATAGTCATTCTTATTAATTGTAGTGGGAGAAAATTCAACAAAATAGCTATCATTATTATTCTTATCACCATAATCATCAAATATAGGAGGCATATTGTAGTCATAATTAACTTCCTCCTCGATAGTAGGTGGACTGAAAATAGCATATTCATCATTGTAATCATCATATATTAGAGGTATAGTATCATCAAAGTAAATTTTCTCCTCTAAAGATGGGGGACTAAAAAGATCATTTTCATAAAAAATAGCTTCCCCAAGCTTAGACTTTTCCATAGAATTAGCAATAATGGTGTCCAAAGAATTCATACTAACAACATTGCTATTAGCATGCAAATAAAGTTCCATAGGTTTTTTAATTTTCTCTTCAGACACTTCATGTCCTAACTCAAGATAAATACTATAAAGCTCTCTAATTTTGTTGTTGTTTTCCATTAAGCCTAACTAGTGCAAACAAGAAACAAAAAGATATAATTGCAGAATCTAAAGGAAATAACTTTGAGCAATCACACCAGAGAGTACCTTTTACCTTACCTCCCGGCAACGGTGCTAGAAAATAGCTTGATGTCTACGCACTTCTATTCTTGTAGACAGTTGTTGGGCCTCCGAGTGCAGAGGTTTGTAGAACAGCAACAAGTTTACCTTAAGTGGATCACCCAAGGTTTATCGAACTCAGGGAGGAAGTGGTCAAAGGTATCCCCTCTCAAGCAACACTGTAATCAAGATACAAGAAGTCTCTTGTGTCCCCAACACACCCAATACACTTGTCAAGTGTATAGGTGCACTAGTTCAGCGAAGAGATAGTGAAATACAAGTGGTACGGATATAAGACAACGGTGCTAGAAAATAGCTTTGATGGCGTGTGGTTGATGGGTAGGAAGAGACTAAAGGCAAAATGAAATAAAGATGGAAACAAGCAAACATGTAACAGATCAAGTTGCAAACGGTGTTTCAATGCTTAGAAACAAGGCCTAGGGATCATACTTTCACTAGTGAACACTCTCATATAAATATCTTCTCTTTATGATACTACTTTGAACTACTCTCCGGTTGGACACTCTAATCCATGGTAGGACGATAACAACACTCCTCAAAGTTTGCTTTTCCCATCTAGATAACCCCACACTGTCACCTTGAGCTCTAGATGGTTCCAACATACACCACAATTTCGTAGAAACATCCAACTCCAAATATAACTCATAACAAGTATTTGCAATCTCTAGCCTAAGTGCCACCATGGTGTGCACGCTGTCACTTTCACACACATGGGGAGAGCAGAGATCTATTAAAGCACTTGAGTAGCAAGGTAGATCTACTTGATTACAAAGATCATGATCTCAATAAGATCACGCATAGAGAGAGAGATGAACACATAGCTACCAGTAGAGCCCTTAGCTTCGAGGAAGAACTACTCCCTCATCATCATGGGAATCAGCAACGGCGATGGAGATGGTGGTGGAGATCGATGGAGATGGCTCCGGGGGCACTTCCCTGTCCTAGCAGGGTGCCAGAACAGAGACTTTCTATCCCCCGAATCTCCCCTTCAGTGGTGGCGGCGCCGCGGAACTTTTCCTGGCTGGAGGCTGTTCAATTTAGGGTTTCTGGATCGGGAGGCTTCTTATAGGCGAAGAGGCGAGGTCGGTGGCTGGCCAGGGGGCCCCCACCATGCCCTGGCACGGCCTAGGGCTACCCACGCCAACAGGTGGTGTGGCTGCCCTGTAGCCCCCCTTCGTCTCTCCTTCAGACTCCATGTGTCTTCGGTAAAATATCGACTTTGGCTTTTGTCTGGTCCAATTCCGAGAATATTCATTTTCTGGCTTTTCTGGAACCAAAAACAGAAGAAAACAAGCAACTCGCACTGTGGCATCTTGTTAATAGGTTAGTCCCAGAAAGTGTATAAAAATACTCCAAAGTGTGGACAAAACATAAGGAAGCAGATATAAAACAAGCATGGAACATTAAAATTTATAGATACGTTTGCAACGTATCAGCGTGCTTCTGTCTGGGGGCGGATTTTCCCCCAGACAGTCCGGTGTTAGGGCAGATTTTCTCCCTGGACCGGATAATCCGGCCTTCCTCTAGGGCCAGATAATCCGGCCCCAAGGAAATTTCCCAAGGGAGCGTCTACGCGAGCTTCTGTCTGGGGGCGGATTTTCCCCTGGATAATCCGTAGCTAGGGTGGATTTTCCCCCCAGCCGGATAATCCGGCCCTCCTCTAGCCAGATAATCCGGTCCTCACGAGAAGATGCCAAGTACTACCATGCGCGAGCTTCTGTTCGAGGGCGGATTATTTGCCGGATAATCCGAGTCTGGGGCGGAGTATTCCCCAGGCTGGATAATCCGGCCCTCACTTGGGCTGGATAATCCGGCCCCAAATGGCTTCAACGGCTCTGTTTGGACTTGGGGTATAAAATCCCCATTGACCCTTCCGGTCAGAACTCTTGATTCATTCAAAAAATAATAGATCTGTTGCAAAAGCTCTCTCCCGAGTTCTCCCACTTCAACCACCCGAAGGCTTCGATCTTTGGGGGAATTTAAGGAGACATCACTCATCGTCATCACGAATCAAGCGCTTCCATTCCTCTCCATTCACTTGGAGAATCCCTGATCTAGTATTCTCGTTGATATCTAGATCTTGTGCTTTATTATTGATAACTATTGTTCTTGTGGCATCTTGTTGCCATTACAGGAGACTCCAATTTGGTTGTGGAGTTGTGCCCCGCTAGTTGTGTAAAGTCGCTGGTTCCCGCCTTGAAGGGTTCCTATAGTGGAAAGGTGGATCAGGCCTTTGGTGGCGGGATCCATCGGAGAACAGGGTGAGGCCTATTGTGGCGTGGTGGTCTTAGTACAGCCCACCCCTCCAATGTAGATGTACTTCCCTTAACAAGGAAGGAACTGCGGTAAAACAAATCCCGTGTCTCCGCGTGCTTCATCACGGTTTCCTCGTTCCTCACTTTACTCGCTAGTAGTTAGGTTTGCATATAGGGAAATTCTACACAATAGTATATCTAGAGAATTTACCTTTTGTGTCAAGCCTAAAATTGAAAAAGCATTAAAATTTGAAGTTACACCTATTCACCCCCCTCTAGGTGCCCATACGATCCATTTCACACACCACAACTCCACACAACCATCCAGGGTTCCAAGAACCCAAGAGTAACAAGCCCAAGAGCTTGAACTCACCGAATCTCCGAGGAGAACTCAAACCTATGCACCAAATGCAAGAGGTAGGTCCTTCACTCTCAAATTCCACCAAATCTATAAAATTTATTGGGGGAATAAGAGAGGAAGGACAAAAGAGGAGAACACAAAACTCTCCAAGATCTAGATCACAAGGATTCCTTCACAAAGAAGGGATTTGGTTTGGTGGGGGTTGTAGATCTAGATCCCCTCTCTCAAATCCCTTTAAAAGATGCAAGAATCATAGGAGGGGGAAGGGGAGAGGGCAAACTCTTCAAGGTCAACAATGGAGGAGAGAGAGAGTGAAAAACGAACCAAAAGAACTAGTACCCACGAAGGGGAAGAGGAGCCTCTTTTAAAGGCCCCCCAATCTGCCTGTTATGCACAGATTCGTGCACAACCAGTAGTACCACTGGGTGGGCGACACTACCGCTGGCACCGAGCCAACGGTCATAAACAGCGGCACAAAAGAGGAAAACATGATCCTGGGTGGAACTTCCATCGGTACTATTGGCGACAAAGTGCCCGAATTGTACTACCGTCTGAAGTTCCGATTGAAGTTCTGACAAATACAACGAGACCAACCAGAAAGGGTACTGAACCGAAATCGGGGTGACCGGAAGTTGGGCCAGAATTTATACCAATACTACCGATGGCAAAAATGCCCTAGCGGTACTACCGCCTAAACTTCCGACTGATGTTCCGTCAAATAGAACACACCAAAGCAGAGACCCTACTGAACCGAAACTAGGATGACCGGAAGTGGCCCGCCGGAACTACCGGTCACAAAAAACTTCAGAAACCAAAACTGCAATAACTTCCGCATCCGAATTCCAAACGATATGAAACCAATTTTGTTGGAAAGATAATGACATGTAGAATCCAACAAAATATTGGCAAGCTTCAAGGTGTGGAGCCGGAAAACCCGCAACATAAAAACCGCAATAAGATATGCAAGAGAAGTCCATTTTAGATGAACTAGAGCTTGTTATGAAGATAACCACAAGCTCTAGATCCTCACATGGACAAGAACCAAACAACAACCAAAAAATATGATGCTATGTATGCAAAGGTTTGAGATCTCTCCAAAAGATATGATCGAGTCACCCACTCAAGAGCCCCTCTTGATAGTACGGCTATCTATCCTAAACCCGGTCTCCCAACACTACAAGAGACCGGTAAAATAGAAAACCTATCAAGATCATACCTTTGCCTTGAGCATTCCACTTGAGCTTGATGTAGACCATCTTGTCCTTCTCCAGATGGATCGCCTTTCTTGATTACTCTTGCTTGATGAAGACTTGTGAAATGCTCCCCATACTCCATGGGGAAACCTATTCTTTGAACTTGTTTTCATCACACTATGATCGCGGAGGATGGCAAGCTTCAAGCATGAGATCTTCTAGAGATGGTGCATATTGAACTTGCACTTCATTTCTTGATGATGTCTTGAAGATGGCCATAAGGAACTCCATCTCCTTCTTCTTCAAGACATACTTTTTCTTAGGGAAAGAACACACAAAAAAGCGGATTTCCTAAGACTATTTTTCTTAGGGAATTTTCCCTCTCTTTCTCAGTTGAATCTCGCGAGTGCGGTTCCACGAAGAATTGCACACGAGAGAGTTGACACCACCCCATCACGCTATTGGATCCCAATTCCAGAGGGTCTACTTCCACATCCCTACTAGATCAAGGAGAACCGAAGTCATTGTCAGACACCGTACGTGTGCGATACCTCAGGGGCACTGCCACTTGTGGTGCCGAAGGTGTCGTACGAGGACCAGGAGGTGACGAGCGAGGAGCTGCGCGACCTTGAGGTTGGCTACGATTGTATACTTTATCCATGTTCCCCATGGGATTAACTGCATTCGATCTACAAGGTATGTAATCGAAACACCATCCCCGTTATTGCTTAACTCATAGATAGAGCCTAGCATCGGGTGTTGCGCTAGCTAGGAAAATTATTGTTTTTTGCTACGGATCTTTTCAATTCTCTGTAGCTAAAACTTTCTAAGTGAAAAATGTTTCACTTAGCAAAATGTCACCTGGACCCCACCTGTCAGTGACACATGTACAAATCACATTATCCACTCAGGAATTTCCAAAAAATCATTAAATCTAATAAAAATCATAACTAATTCATCCTAACTCAGAAAAAATACAAATAATATATCAAAGTATTCAGAAAAATAAAATCTGTCCATCGACATCATAAAACAAAGAACTTATGTGGAATAAAAACAAATGAAATTGTAAAAACTTCCCATATAATTTAATAAAACACTTTTAAAATGAAATTCAAAAGACAAAACCACCAATTAAAAAATGAAATAAACTAGACCTCATCTTCAAGAATAAAATCAAACACTATTTTATTCCTTGAAGAAGAAAAATCACAAATCAATTATACTTGAGTGATATATTGAATATATTAATTGAAAAGCAACAAATAGAAAAAATCCAATAGAAATTGGTAAATGCTTTGAAGATAATATTTATCACCTAGAAATCCTTTGATAAATAATTTTTATTCAACTTTAACATACTTGCTTGAAATATGGTTAAATAAAAAATAATTGTAAATGTCATGCTTTCATTAAATAAAATGAAATAACTTTTACTTTAATATTTATGGTAACCAGATAAATGTGATAATAAAGTAAAATCAACCAAGATGTTTTACCTTGAACCCATAATTGTCAAAAGTAAAATAAAATGAATATTTAAAAGATCTCATAAGAGGATTTTCTTAAAAAGTTATTCTTTTTGCTAAATAAAGAAAGTGGAAAATGAACCACCTTTGTAAAAACTCCAAACCACTTAAAGGAACGACAAAATAATAATTAGTTACTACTTACAAGCCATGCCATGAATTATTTCAAATGAACGTGTTATAGAAATTTCATTAAGATTATAAAATGCTTAAACTATATTTACTAGGTGAAATAAACTTAAACCTAAATCAAATCCCTAAGAAATCACAAACCAAATACTAATAAAACTTGTAAACAAAATCACCGAGGAACTAGTACTAAGGGATTAGAACGCTTGCATTTCACATACTATGCATCCCCAGCATATTGATATCTTTATACATTAGTCCTTATCGGACCGATGATGGTATACTTCAAGTTGGATCTTATGACGGTAGAAGATGCTGATTGCAGAACCTAATCAGAAGGAAAGTTCATCCTTGCACAAACCTTGTGATACCAGGCTTGCAAACCATTTGCAAGTGCATTCTTACATGTCATTTGAATTATTTTACAAAAGACCTTTTCAAAAACTCTATCACATGCATTAAAAGCAAAGTACTGTTTTATACATAAAATAAAATGTGAAATGGTGGGCAATCGAATAATGGATTAAAATATATGGTTGGGAGGCCATATGGTGGAGATTCCATTGTACCAGGAAAGTTAGGACTTAACAACCAATATAGTCAGTGATTCAAAAGCACCATATAAACATCGCTAACCACATGTCCTGGAATGGGACGGGCAAGTCAGCAAGACCTTCTTCCTTTCATTTGTTCTCGTATGTTTAGTTGGGTTATTGTTCCTTATGGGGAATAACAATGGTTGGGATCTCGTGACGTCCCTATCCTGTGTCTCACGATAATGATTGAGTGTATTAGAAGGGAGGGTAATCGGGCATAGGTCTCGTGACCGAAACCCATTACAAGGGTGGGAAGCGGGGTACAGAGAGGCTAGTCATTGGCTAATCTTAAGGCTGGATCTTAGACCAAGGAAGTATGGACATGAAAGTATGTGTGGTTGTGTAACAAGGCTAAAGATGGTTGTGGTTAAAGTAGCACACCTCTTGATACTGTATAAAAGGCGTCATGATACTCCCTATTCTGGGAAAGAACTACGAACGCCATGTGGAAAGGAACTCCATGAAGTTCCCACAACCCGTGAAGATTAATAGACATAGAATTTTATAAACTAAAACTTACCTTCCTAAAAACCCGATTTCTAAAACCTGCACAAGCCTAGGATGTTTGATCCACGGCTATAGATAGTGCATCAAACAACCACATAGTTAGAACTTGCTGAGTATGCTCATACTCAATATATCCTCCTTATCCCTTGCTTAGGTTACAAAGTCAATGACGGGACTACAAACATGGTACTAGAAGACCTGATAAGGCATCTATGGAAAGTCAACGTTAATTCAAGAGATTCAAAGGAGCCAATACTGCGAAGTAGTGATAGCAGAGATCAAGTTAAAATTAGTTGGGACCCAACTCCCAAAGGTAGGAACCATTCCTATAGCGGTTGCTAATAGGGAAAATAAACAACCTTTAGTTAACGAGATAGGACTAGTGGTAGATCTAGTACTAGACTAGACTACAAGGTGTTTCTTATGGGCCTTGATTTGAATAGGAACTTACCAGGAGAGATCATTGTGGCATGGAAGTTCTGAGGACCTTCTATGAAGATATGTGATATGAATAACATAGTTATACTTTGGACCTGTGATGTTTTTGTTGTACTACTCTGGTAGGTGTAATGTTCATGGAACGGTGTTCTTTGAGTGTTACGCCAACGACTCACGCTCTACAACATGTAGTGGAGTACTAGGTCACCACAATCGCCATAGATGGCATGACCCCTATGAATATTTTGCATAGGTGTTGAAAGGCTGCCATCACCAACATTGCATTAGGATGCAGTTGGGCGACGTGGAGGCTGTACGCCGATAGCATAACATGGAAGAACCAAGACAACGGTAGGACCATTCCCATTGTATGGAATAATGAGATGGGGACATCTAGCTCGCACTGTTCAGGAGCTCTAGCATACTTGACCAGCATCGCCTATCCTTTGTGGCCTTCAGAGGCCACCGGCTACATCAAGGACTCCATGGATTTTGGGCAGTTCAACCCCGAGCCGAACCGCACCTGGTACAACCACTGCAAGGCGTGTTGGGTCCTGTGCTCCTTCGGATTTGCGACCATTTTCTGGAGGTAGGAAAGCTTAGCCTAGGATGTCATGGTTGGCAATGCAAGAGTATGGAAGCACCAAGAATAAGAAGAGCACCGACGAGGCTATTGCCCCTGACTATTTTGAAGATTGGAGCCTTGGCAAGAAGAACCTAGGTGCTGTGGCCCTCATCTTATGGGTGTAACCCCGATAACCTGGTCTTGACCAGTCCCACGCTCGAGGAATACTATTGGATTCGGTAAAACCATGGTATCCTTGATCCACTGGATATGGGCCCCTACGCCTAGTCCCGAGGCTAGACTAGAGAGCCTTGTCGAGGAACCCGAGCTTGAACCCGGGAACATTCCCCTTGGCTTAGTGTCTTTGGGAAGGAATTGTCAGCAGTGTCACCACCCCAAGACCCGAAAATGATACGTCAGGCGTGAGGTGGCCTTGACCGCTTTACAAGCAGACTATGAGTCAACCCGGTATCAAGTCTATGTTATCTAGTATTGTTATCACCGTCTCTACCCTGACATCCAGTATTTTCCATAGCAGCGATCACAGGGTTTCCAAAGATGTGGGAAGGTGGAGCTAGAGTATCACCGATTTGGGAATGTTGGGAGCACCAGGAGCCATACATTGTAGGAGAGGACAAACCTGAGAAGGAAATGCTTCTCGGATCAAGGAACTAAGTCAAAAGATGGGATAGGACAATAAAGAGTCCTTGTCGGCTAGTCTTCCTTATCTTTTAGCCTCTTGTCCACAAGTGGAGAGCTAGGGTTTGAACCGGCCGATGTGGTATCCTCTTAGAACTATAAAAGAAGGACCATGGCGAAGGGGGAGAGAGAGAGAGAGTCAGATATCAATTTCTCCTAGCCTTAGTTGTACAGTAGAGAGAGTAACATTGTAACACCAGTTTTCACCAGTAAGAAATATATCCAAAGAAGCAGGACGTAGGGCTGTTACCCTCTAGGTGACATGAACCTGGATAAAATCCTTGTGTGTTCTTGAGTGTTATCTTGTATATGATAACTTAGACTGTTCGTGTCGCCCTCCTTTGAACAAATAAAGGGGTATTGATACCCCTGGTGTCCGTGTTCTCGTACATGACAAAGTTCTTGTAGAAAAGTGGTATTCGAGACCTCCGGTCGTGTGAGAGCATCAATAGCTTTATTTTCCCACTTTAGCACATGCGTCAGCTCGAGCCTGTTACAAGTCAAAACAACGAGATCTAAGTCTCTGATGACTGCAAGTGCACAAATCATTTGTAGCTAGTTTCGAAATGAAGATATCGATCCCATAGGGAGCAATAGGCAAAAGACTAAAATGCTTTTAACTACAACTGAACGAAGTACTTAAGAAATAACTTTAAGATGGAAGGAAAGTAAAGTTGTTTTTGGGTTTTTGGTCGAACACGGTAATTTAAAGTAAAGCAAAACTTAATGCACAAAGTAAGAATCGCGTGTGTAATAGAACTTTGGAACTACAATAGGGAAAAGGAGTTCTCAGAGAATAATGGATACACCGCTAGCAATTTAGACTAAGCAGTCGAGATTATTACAACGAATATTCTCATAATGTGTATGTATGTGGGAGGAGCTCCATATATGGATGAATAGCCAGCAATCGCTGCACACAACATCATCATAACCACAACAGACAGCAATCGACATCAATCGAATTACTGTGCTATTAAGGTTTTTCTCCCATGGCATGGACATGGCTTTATGAGTTCTCCTTGATTTCCCCAAGTTAGTACGTAAGGAATGACACCAACTTTATAGTCATAGTAAGTGTTATCATCCCTCTGTCTACCAACAAGTAATCACCTTCATCCAGTCCACGTGAGAGGCAAATGTTAAGGAGGTGCACAACTCCCAACATCAAGATGAAGACAATTAACACATACACATAATGATGTATAACATAATAATCTCTATCTCTTCTTAGTCATATGCTAGGGTTTCTCCATCTCCCCAAGAACTAGAGATCTACTCAGACATGGCAATCAACATCATAACAATGGTAATGGCAACAATCATAGATGAATAGTACTTGTATAAATACACAACGAGTACGGGAATTACAACAAGATCTAGACAAGATGTAGATGGGATGGATGGATATGATGGTGATGAAGCGGTGGATGATGGAGATCGATGCCTTAGCCTCCCGGATCTGCGTAGGGCAAAAATGGATCCCTTGCGGATGAGTTCCCCCTCTAGATGCCTTCCTGAGGTGAGGTTTCGGCAATTTCTGGGTGTTCTGTATGTTATCTCCCCGAACCAATTGCACGGGGTGAAACTATTTGACGAGACGGAGGCGGCGCCAACTATATGGCTAGAAAAGTTGCTCCGGTCGTATAGTTGGTCGTTGAACTCTCTGCTTCCTTGTTCACTTCTGGTTTTCTTCTGTTATTATTATTATTATTTCCCAAATAAGTGATTTACGTTCTTTTTAACTCCTTTTCTCCACAGTATAACTACTCCAAGAATTGTATCCATTGGATCCATCATCTGTCCTGATCCTGGTGAAAATAGACATAAAATGTGCGCGCGAGCGCCGTAAAATACCAAGATCCTACATCTAAAATGTAAAATAATAAGGCAAAACATGATGCAAATATGCACTCATCAACTTCCCCAAGCTTAGAGTCTTGCTCGTCCCGAGCAAGTTTTATCTTAATGGATGTGATCCTCATATTCATGAAGCCAAGTCGATAAAATAAATGAGGCAGATGCATCATGTGTTTATGATATACGATACATAAGAATAAGTTCATGAGTAGTACCTCACTCGAACCATATGAATAGTACTAGCAGGCTTCCACACCTTAGTGATCAACAATTCATAAAAGATGAATCTCAACATAATGTAAAAGTATTCGATTTGACCGAATGAGTTAGCGAGGTAGTCCCAAGTGTTTTTAGGATCAACGTATGCACTTGGGATTCAAAATCTCAAAAGTATATCTTTCTCATACTACAATGCAGTGGTATATGCCTATTTGCTCTTTGCACACTCGCTCTTTTTATTCTTACTTTTCTTTATTTTGTATACATGCTTAGACTTTTGTTTAAGTGTTGTGCAAAGGAGCTAGCCATACATTCCACTTCATGTAGGAATTTCAAAGTTTAACGATCTCAATTATCAAATTCCAATTGTATATGAAGCGTCGTTATGACTTGAAGATCCTACCTCGAATTGTTCTCACTCTATTTCGATAGCACTTTCATTTCTTTTGTTCAAGTTTTCTTTTTCAACTTAACTGTATAGATAATTTTCCTTTATAAATCAAACCATAGACTTACAACATATTGACCAAATTATCTTTAAGTGTTCCATTAATACCAATGGTGTGGAATACTCCTATTGCTATCATCAAGTGCAAGTAATATTATACTCAAGTCATTCATATATCAATAAAACAAAAGCAAACTCATAATTGCTCCATATATAATAATAAACTCGGAATTTCACAAAAGGGACCGACTATTCCTGAAGGGAATCCTAATGATGCAAACTTTATTTATAGTTTGAACTAATGCAAAAACATTAATATAAAACTTGTAAGAAAGATTACAAGGTCTTTATAGATCTCCCCAAGCTTGGAATCAAGCCAAGTGGGATCAATTAACACCTTGTTGGTACCTATTCCTCCTCCTAGGTAGAAGGAGTGTCGCCTTCTTCTTTTACGTTGCCCTCTTTAACTATGCTTGCAAAACGAATGCTGAGCTCGGCCATGTCATATTGGAGCTTCAACATTTTCCTCTTGAGGAATTTCTTCTGATCTGTCAACTCAAAGAAAGTTTTAATTAAGAAACCAACTCTACCATCGATGTCATCGACCTTCTTCTCAAGGTCTTTGCTCATCATCCAGTAGGAGTCAATCCCTTCTCCAATTGTTTCAACGCGTGCCTTAGAAGCCTTTTATAACTCATAGATCTTATCATGAATCTCATCTTGTTGCACCTTCTTAGGTTTAAGAGGTGATGGACCAAGAGGAGGTTTATAATAGGATCCTATGTTGTAACGATAAGGATTAGGGAGGTACTCATCCTTGTTCCTTCCTCACTCAGCTTGTCTCATCATCTCCATCCTTTGTAGGAACATGTCCTCCCAATTTGGGAGAGGCTTGATCTCCGGGCCGGATGATGATGATCCTTTGGGATCTGCTTCTTCGATCCTCTTCACGGGCTTCTCTTCTTTCTTCTTCCAGATCTTGTTGACGTGGAAGGGCTGCATGGCTTCGCTGCACGGATGTTGTTAAAGGGGCCTGTATAGGGATGACGAAGATCTTTCGAGGCTGGAGGCTGTGGCTCTGCGAAAACTTAATGAAAAAGATTAGATGCGATTAGCTTTAAAAGGACGGGTCAAAAACCCTAGCCGCCTTGCGTAACGAGCAACTATACGGGCGCAGCCCGTATAGCTCCCGCCGCATAGTTGTGAACCGACTATAGATGAGATCTACAGTGGAACTTAACTATGCGGCCGAAACCATACAGGCGAAATTTTTAATTCCCGCCGTATAGTTGGTCCTTAAACTCTCTGTATCCTGAATAAATTTTTTGGAGATGGGTTGATAACTATACGATCGTGACTATACGGGCGGAATTTTTAATTCCGACCGTATAGTTGGTCGCTAAACTCTCAGTACTCCAGAAATTATTTTGTCAAAGGCGTTGATAACTATATGATCGCAACTATACGAGCGAAAATTTTAATTCCGGCTGTATAGTTGGTCGTTAAATCTCAGTACCTTTTGTGGATGGAAGTGTTGATGCCGCAACAACTATACGACCGGAACTATACGATTGGAACTTTTATTCCTACTGTATAGTTGGTCATTAAACCTTCCGTGTCCACCAAAAATCTTCTGCTTCTCCAAGGATTCTTTATTAATCTGAAACTTAACGAAATATCGAGTTTTGACAGAAAAATGTCAACTTAGATTTTCGACCAATTTTGGCATCATCAATCTTCCTTCTTCTTTGCTAGAGCATCAATTGTTTCTCATTCAATACAATACTCAAACTAGATTTTAGCTGAAAATTGAAAAACTTACTCAAACCTTTATTTCACATGGGTTGCCTCCCATGAAATGCTCTTTTATAGTCAATAACTTGACCGTAGTACTTCTCATCCCATCTTGAGTCCATTCTTCTTGCAGTTGCCATTCCTTGTATATCTTCGCTTTATCACTTCTTCTAGGGTGCTCAATTCTATGGTGATTGCACTTATATCTTCATTTACCCGATAATGCTTCAAGCATTGTCCATTTACCACCCATGCAAGAGAGGGTGTTTTTCCTTGGAGCTTCACTGCTCCTGACGAATAGGCTTCTTCAACTACATATGGACCTTCCCACTTTGATATGAGTTTTCCTAGAAACAACTTAAGACGAGAATTATAGAGCAACACTTTGTCTCCACTTTTAAAAGTCTTATTCTCTATTTTTCTATCATGCCATCTTTTAACTTTTTCCTTAAACAACCTAGCATTCTCATAGGCTTCACTTCTAAACTCATCTAAAGCATGAATATCTAAACGCTTCTCCCCTGCTTCCTTGAGACCATAATTTAGATTCTTGATTGCCCAAAAAGCTCTGTGTTCCAGTTCTAAAGGTAAATGACATGCCTTACCGTACACCATCTTATAAGGTGTCATACCTATTGGATTTTTAAACGTAGTATGGTATGCCCATAGAGTGTCATTTAACTTGTATGACCAATCCTTTCTTGATTTGTCCACCATCTTCTCGAGTATGATATTCAGTTCTCTATTAGAGAGTTCCACTTGAACACTTGTTTGGGGATGATATGGTGAAGCAACGCGGTGAGTTAGTCCATATTTGCTGAGGATTTTCCTGAAAGTCCCTTTCATCAAATAGAACCACCATCAGTAATTAAAAATCTAGAAACTCCAAACCTGGGGAATATGACATCCTCATCTTCATTGAGGTAGCTGCATCCGTGTGATTTGTTGGGATAGCTTCAACCCATTTAGTAACATAGTCAACAGCAATGAGAATATGAGTATAACCATTCGATTCTATAAATGGTCCCATGTAATCCATTCCCCATACATCAAAGGTTTCAATTATGAGACTATAATTCATTCCCATTTCTTGTCGCCTACCTGTATTACCTCGTCTTTGGCAAGCATCGTAGTATTCCACATACCAGTGTGCATCCTTGAGTAAGGTGGGCCAATAGAATCCGGATTGAAGTACCTTTGGAGCGGTTCTTTTACCTGCATGATGCCCTCCATATGGACTATCATGACAAGCTTTCAATATCGCATTCATTTCATGAATAGGAACACACTTTCAAATCATTCCGTCAAGTCCATGAAGATATAGATACGGATCATCCCAAAAGTAATATTTAAGATCATTAAAAAATTTCATTCTTTGATTTCTTGACATACCAGGATATATAAATTTTGTCGCTAGATAGTTAGCATATTCTGCATACCATGGATCAGCAATTTCTACCTTTGCTAAATATTCTCCTGGAAATGATTCATTAATAGGTACGGGGTCACTAATTATTCCCTCCATCCTAGAGAGATGATCTGCTACCGGATTATCCTTACCCCTCCTATCTACTATTTGCAAATCGTATTCTTGTAGTAATAAAACCCACCTAATCAACCTAGGATTAGCATCCTTTTTAACAAGGAGGTGATGCAAATCCTGGTGATCCGTATGAATTATTACCTTAGAATTAATTATGTAAGATCTAAATTTGTTGCAAGCAAAAATTATAGCTAGAAACTCTTTTATTGTAGTAGCATAATGTTTCCAAATCTTATTAAGAGGTCTACTAGCATAATAAATAACATTCAAATTCTTTCCATTTCGCCGTCCCAACACAGCCCCTAAAGCATAATCACTAGCATCACACATGATTTCGAAAGGTTCATCCCACTTTGGAGATTGCATGATAGGTGCTGAAACTAGTTTATTCTTAAGGTTCTCAAAAGCTGCAATGCAGTCATGATCTAAATAGAATTGAGTTTCTTTATCAAGAAGATTGGTGAGGGGCATAGGTAGTTTAGCAAAATCTTTTATAAACCGCTTATAAAAACCTGCATGTCCCAGAAACATTTTTAAGTTTTTAATGTCCTGAGGTATTAGGAGATTCTCTATAACATTTATATTAGTTTGGTCTATTTCTATTCCCTTCTCTTAAACTTTGTGCCCGAAAACTTTACCTTCTCTTTCCATGAAATGGCATTGTTCCCAATTCAAAACCAAGTTTGATTGCCTACATCTCTACAAAACTTTGGTCAGATTGTATAGGCAATTATCGAAAGTTGTTCCATAAACAACAAAATCATTTGTTAGAACTTCCATAGTCTTCTCAACAAAAACATCAAAAGTCTTTAGAACACATTCCTGAAAAGTTGCTGCTGCATTACATAAGCCAAATGGAATTAATATATAAGAATATGTGCCATAAGGACAAGTAAAAGTTGTTTTCTCTTGATCTTCCGGTTGTATGGCAATTTGAGAATATCCAGAATAACCGTCAAGAAAACAAAAGTAAGAATTATTACTAAGTCTTTCTAATATTTTATCCATGAATGGTATAGGTTTATGATTTTTCTGTGTCTCATGGTTAAGCTTCCTAAAATCAATGCACATACGATATCCTACAATTGGTCTCATAGGAACTAGCTCACCATCCTCATTCATAGCAGCATCAAGACCACCTTGTCTACCTTGTCTTGGTATGCAATGAGCTGGGCTTACCCACTTACTGTCAAAAATAGGATATATTATGCCAGCATCTAGTAAGTGGATAACCTCTTTTCTTACTACCTTCATTTTAGGATTAAGCCTTCTTTGTGTATCTACTACAGGTTCAGCATAATTGATACGTCCAAAACGTATCTACTTTCCTGAACACTTTTGCTATTGTTTCTCCTCTAAACTTGTGTGATTTGGATGCAACTAACGTGGATGGCTGTTTTTCAAGTAATTGCCCCGGTGTCTACTTTTTGTGCAGAAAATCAACTATCAGGAAAAATCCCAGAAAATATGCCGAAAATCCTATTTCACCAGAACACTCCCAGAGCCCGAATACGAGACGGAGGGGGGCTGGGCCCAGGCCACACCACCTGGCCGCACGGGCAAGCCCAGGCCGCGCCAAGGGGTGGTCTGGCCGCCCCAGACTCCCCCTCGGTCTCCCTCTTCGCCTATAAGTTGCCTTCTAACCTAAAAACCCAGGGTGGTTCGACGTTTTTCTAGAAGGAGTTCTGCTCCACCGCCACCACCAGATTCCACGAAACAGCACCAGAAACTCCGTTCTGGCACCCTGCCGGGACGGGTAATTAGAGGAGATCATCGCCATCATCATCACCATCGCTTCTCCATCGACCATCCATGTTTCCCCCATCTATGAGTGAGTAATCCCTCGATGTAGGCTATGGGTATGGTAGGGATTGGATGAGATTGTTCATGTAATGGCATCAGATTGTTAGGGCATGGTGCCTATTATCTTCTATTAGTGCTTTATGACTTCGTTGCGACTTGTTATGCTTAATGCTTGTCACTAGGGCCCAAGTGCCATGATTTCAGATCTGAACATGTTATTGATTCATTATGATAGTATTGTTTATGGTCTTACCTGCAAGTTGTATACACACGTTGTTGTCCGGAACCAATGGCCCCGAAGTGTCAGAAATCGGGATAACCGGAGGGAATGGCATTGATGTGAGGATCACATGTGTTCACGGAGTGTTAATGCTTTGCTCCGGTGCTCTATTAAAAGGAGCACCTTAATTTCCAGTAGTTCCCTTGAGGCCCCGCTGCAAACGGGCTGGCAGGACAAAAGATGTTGTGCAAGTTCTCATTGCGAGCACGTATGACTATATATTGAACACATGCCTAGGATTATCTAGTACTTGGATGCTTTATCTTATTTATCTGCAATTGCCCTATGTTCTGATTGCTATGTGAATTGTCTTGTCCATGAAACGCCCGTCCATCCATCCCTATGCCTACCGCACTCGAATCCTAATGTTTACTGCTATTGTTACTGCTGTCTTTACTTTACTACTGCTGCTACTTTACTATTCCTACTACAAAACTGTTGCTACTGATAAACTGATGCGAGCAAGATTGTTTCTAGGTGTAGCACCAACATGGTGAGAAAGGAGGAGGGGGTCAGTCTAGCACCAACATGGTGCAGAAGAAGACCTTCGGCAAGAACAAAGGGAACTATAAGCCCTCCTTCAACAAGCCTGAAAATTTACAACCTTCAAAAAGAAGAAGAAGTTGAACAAGTCTGAGTTGGGTTGCTTTACCTGTGGAGAGCTCAGCCACTTCTCCAAGGACTACCCAGAACATGCAGATCGTAGAGGAAAAAATGGGAAGACTGTCAATGTCGTGACCACTAGCAACATGGATGGGTACGGTAATTTATTTACCATTCTTTCGGTGTTTCAATCACCATGTTGGTGGATTAATACAAGTGATAATGTTCATATGTGTGCTGACATATCTATGTTCACTTCTTATCAGGTTGCTCGGGATTCCTCCGTCCTAATGGATAATGGATCACATGCTTCTGTTTGTGGTGTTAACACAGTGGATCTGAAGTTTACTTCCAGAAAGATCATGCAACCGAAGAACATGCAACATGTCCCTACTATGAACAATAATCTCGTTAGCGGTTCCCTTCTAGCAGAGATGGGTTTTAGGTTGTCTTAGAGTCTAATAAAGTCGTTGTTTCGAAACATGATCAATTTATTGGTAAAGGTTATGAGTTTGGAGGCTTGTTTCATTTCTCTCTTTCAGAGTTTTGTAATAGATCCGTGAATCATATTTGTGGCGGTGTTAATGATGATACTAGTGTTTGGCTTTCTCGTTTATGTCACATTAATTTTGGTTTGATGTCTCGGATGTCCAACATGAGTTTAATTCCGAATTTCAATATTGCCAAAGGTTCTAAGTGCCATAGTTGTGTGCAATCAAAGCAACCTTGATAGCCTCACGAGGCTGCCGAGGAGAGAAACTTGGCACTGATACGTCCAAGACGTATCTACTTTCCCGAACATTTTTGCTATTGTTTCTCCTCTAAACTTGTGTGATTTGGATGCAACTAACGCGGATTGACGCTGTTTTTAGCAGAATTGCCTTGGTCTCTACTTTTTGTGCAGAAAATCAACTATCAAGAAAAATCCCGGAAAATATGCCCAAAATCCTATTTCACCCGAAGACTCCAGGAGCCAGAATACGAGACGGAGAAGAGCCAGGGGTGGCCACACCACCTGGTGGCGCGGGCCAGGCCAGGCTGCGCCAGGGGGTGGTGTGGGCCCCCCAGGCACCCCCTCGGTCTCCCTCTTCGCCTATAAGAAGCCTTCTGACCTAAAAACTCCGGGGGGTTCGTCGTTTTTCCAGAAGGAGTTCCGCTCCGCCGCCACCACCAGATTAGACGAAACAGCACAAGAAACTCTGTTCTGGCACCCTGCCGGGATGGGGAATTGGAGGAGATCATCGCCATCATCATCACCATCGCTTCTCCATCGACCATCCATGTTTCCCCCATCTATGAGTGAGTAATCCCCTGCTGTAGGCTATGGGGATGGTAGGGATTGGATGAGATCGTTCATGTAATGGCATCGGATTGTTAGGGCATGGTGCCTAGTATCTTTTATTAGTGCTTTATGACTTTGTTGCAACTTGTTGTGCCTAATGCTTGTTACTAGGGCCCAAGTGCCATGATTTAAGATCTGAACATGTTATTGATTCATTATGATAGTATTGTTTATGGTCTTACCTGCAAGTTGTATACACACGTTGTTGTCCGGAACCAATGGCCCAGTGGCGTAAATCGGGATAACCGGAGGGAATGGCTTTTATGTGAGGATCACATGTGTTCACAGAGTGTTAATGCTTTGCTCCGGTGCTCTATTAAAAGGAGCACCTTAATTGCTAGTAGTTCCCTTGAGGCCCCGCTGCAAACGGGCTGGTAGGACAAAAGATGTTGTGCAAGTTCTCATTGCGAGCACATATGACTATATATGGAACACATGCCTAGGATTATCTAGTACTTGGATGCTTTATCTTATTTATCTGCAATTGCCCTATGTTCTGATTGCTATGTGAATTGTCTTGTCCATGCAACGCCCGTCCATCTATCCCTATGCCTACCGCACTTGAATCCTACTGGTTACTGCAATTGTAGTACTGTCTTTACTTTACTACTGCTACTACTTTACTATTGCTACTACAAAACTATTGCTACTGATAAACTGTTGTGAGCAAGATTGTTTCCAGGTGCAGCTGAATTGACAACTCAGTTGTTAAGGCTTATAAATATTCTTTGGCTCCCCTTGTGTCGAATCAATAAATTGGGTTTCACTTCCCTCGAAAATACTGCGATACACCCCCTATACTTATGGGTCATCAAGACTATTTTCTGGCGCTGTTGCCGGGGAGCATAGCTTTATTTATCAAGTTCACTTGGATTCTCTATTGTTCGTTGCTATCCATCCATCATGGGTAAGTCTCATGATGGCAAGTTTCCTATTTTACCATCCACTACAAGAAGAGGTACGGTTCTGAACACCTCTACTGCTCTTGATTCGCCATCTGTTATAAGTAAGCTCGTTACACCACCACATACACATGCTACACACACTGCTACTACTGCTGAATCTGAAACTTCTGATGCTTATGATGCTGCTTCTACTGTGCTTGATAAGTGTGGTTCATTAGGTCCTTTCCTAGATGCTACGATTGCTAGAACTATAGCTGGAAATACCGAAACTCCTAATGAAGACACTACCACACCTGTTAGTTCACCTGAGTCTAGTGAAACTTATGATATTGAAGATGGTTATGTTGAGATGACCGATGAATTTATTAAAGAATGTAAAACACCCATGATAGGAGGCGCTAAGAGTCTCCTTGAGAGGCGTACTATTAGACCCAAATTGTCTCCTATTGCTAAGTTTGCTGCTTCTCCCATAAACATTATAGATGAAGATTATGATTTCTCTCTCGATCTATCTTACATAGCTATTGTCGAGAAAGAACCTTTTTGTGGGACTAAGAATGAAAGTGCAGTAGCACATATGAATGAACTTTTTACCATGAGTGGCTTGTTTTCTGATAATATTAAGTTGCGTACTTACTTTGTTGCTAAGATTTTCCCTTTTTCATTGAAAGGAGAAGCTAAAACTTGGTTTAGTAATTTACCTCCTGGATCTATTGATAGCCCTGATTGCTTGATTAGTACTTTCCTGCAGAAATATTTCCCTCCTAGTGCTAGACATGCTATTTTGCAGGAACTTTTTGATTTTAAATAGGGAGAAAAAGAGATATTGCCTGAATCTTGGCCAAGGTTTTGTGCTTTGATTCATGCACAGGCTAGAAGTCCATTACCTAAGAATGAGCTTCTTGATATATTTTATAATGGACTAACCGAGGAATCTAGGACATACCTAGATAGTTGTGCTGATTGTATTTTTAGGAATAGGACTCCTAAGGAAGATGAGGAATTAATGGCTAAAATAAGCTAGAACTATGAAGATTGGACTCCTCCTGAACCAGCTATACCTGAAATAATCATACCTGAACCAACTATTCCAACGCCTATACCATCATCTAAGAAGAGGGGAGTGATACGTCCATTTTGCATCACTATTCTATGTCATAATTCACTGTTATTCATTGATATATTTCATATTGAGAGGTGATACTTATGTTATTTCATCTGTTTTTGCATGGTTGATGACTTTTGGAGTATGGACCGCTGAAGTCAGGATTCTGATGGAAAAGGTGCTGTTTGGAGGCAAAATTCGCGAAGATCAAAAAATCCAGGAAAATATATGGAAAATCCTATTTTTCGAAAAGACGAAGGAAGCCAGAAGGGGGGCTGGAGATGGGCCACAGGGGGCCCACACCACCCCCTGGCGCGGGCCATCCTAGGTCGTGCCACCAGGTGGTGTGGCCACCCTGGTCCACCCCTAGCACTCCCCTCTGGCGTATATTATCCTCCCAAAACCCTAAGACTCGAGGAGGGACCACAGAAAGATTCTGCCGCCTCTGCGAGGCGGAAAACACCGAGAGAGAAAGATCTCTTCGGTAGACAGATTTCTGCCGGGGAATTCCTTCCCGGAGAGGGGAGATCGTCGCCATCAACACCACCATCAAGCTAGACTTCATCGGGATCATCATCATCATCACCATCATCACCATCTCCATATTGATGTAACAATTGGGTTGAATCTTGCATAGTTCATAGGGGAAACTTTCCCGGTGTTGATTACTCTTTGTAGTTGATGCTATTGAGTGAACCATTGAATTATTGTTTATGTTCAGATTGTTATACATCATTATTCCCTTGTGATCATGATCCATATGATGTCTTGTGAGTAGTTCGTTTTGTTCTTGAGGACATGGGAGAAGTCATGTTGTTAGTAGTGGAGTTGTGTTGAGAGAGATTCAATAGTTTGATATTTAAGTTGTGGTGTACTTCTTCTAGTGGTGTCATGTGAACGTCGACTACATGACACTTCACCTATATGGGCCTAGGGGAATGCATTGTGTATTTGGCTACTAATCATAGGGGTTGCCGGAGTGACAGAAACCTGAACCCCCGTTAGGAAACCATTGCACAAGGGACGTAAGGGTCTTAGAGTTTAAAGCTATGGTTAGATTTCTACCTTAATTACTTTCTTGTACTTATGGAATTTTGCAAGGGGTATAATCACAAGTATGTATTAGGCCTAAGAAGGTCGGTACATTAGCACAGGTTCACCCACACAACACTTAGCAAGCTAAAGAAGATTAATCAACTATATGAAGCGAAAGCACTTGACAGTCTTCTCATGTGTCCACGAGAACGTTTGGTCATCTTAAGTAATACAACCGGCTTGTCCTTTGCTGCATAAAGGATTGGGCCACTTGCTGCATTTATTCCTACTGTCTTTTATTTACTCGTACTTTGTTTATTTGCTTTATCGAAAACCCCTAAAAATCCATTTGCTAAGTATTTGTAGAGAATTCTTGATCCATACCACTAGCCAGCATCTTCTGCTCCTCGTTGGGTTCGACACTCTTACTTATCAAAAATACTGCAATACACCCCCTACAGTTGTGGGTCATCAAGAATATTTTCTGGCGCCATTGCCGGGGAGTGAAGCGCTATTGGAGAGTGGAACTGGTAAAGGAAACTTCGACTATGAGTATTGTTTACTTCTGCTAGTTGCTTTATTTTCGTTATGGATAATTCGCTGAGTTTCTTATTTGGTAATGCTACTACCACTGCTAAGGTAGTAGATAAGCCACCACCTGCTGAGAAAGATGCTTTTAAAATACCTACAAGAATTATTGATCGTGTTATGGATAACTACTATGTTGGGGATGGAACTGTCCATCCTGGTGATCATTTACTCTTTATACACGAATTATGCGGGTTGTTCAACTGTGCATGTATTACTACAGATCAAGTTAAGAAGAATTTATTCTCATTATCACTAAAAGGAAGAGGTGAGGAATGGTATAAGCTGCTGAAGAATGGTCAAGCTCTTGAATGGGAGGAAATAGTGCCTCTCTTTTATTCAAAGTTTTATCCTCCTAGTGAGATTCATAAAGATCGAATCAAATATACAACTTTTGGCCTCTTGATGGAGAGAGTACAACTCAAGCTTGGGGGAGATTGAAGTTACTAATGCTCAAATGTCCCATTCATGAGCTCCCCAACGATATTATTATCAATAACTTTTATGCAAGACTCCCTGTACATGATAAGGATTTATTGGATGCTTCTTGTGCTGGATCATTCACTCGCATGGAAGAAGAAGCTAAATGGGATCTTCTGGACCGTATTCAAGATAATGCTGAAGCTTGGGAGAATGACAAAGGTAGAAAGTCAGGTATAAATTATGATTACGAATGCATTGAATCTTTTATGGGAACTGATGACTTTCAAAATATTAAAAATGCGTATGGTCTAGACTCTCAAGCTATTGCTTCTTATTTTAAGGCTTTTGCTTCCTACATTGAAGTGCCTAAAAAGAAGTGGAATAAGTATCATGAACCTTATAAAGATGTTACTAAGAGTGTTCCTGCAAGAAATATTCAAGTTTATACTGCTAATCATGTTTTACCTGAACCTTACATTGAGAAGATGCCTTTCCCAGTTAAGATAAAGGAACATTCTATGATAGCTAGTATGGTTGATGAAAGTACAAGTAAAGCTGTTGAACCTGATAAACAAAAGATTGATGAACCTATAATAGCCAATGTGAAAGACTTTGTTACTAAATATGAAGAAGAGGGACACACTATCCTTTGAAAGGATACCTCTAATATTGTTTCACATAGTAGTGTTATGAGAGCTAGTATTCATGTGTTTTCTGTTAGAATAAGTGATCATTGCTATGATGGTTCTTGTGATAGTTATATTGTTAAGTTTATGCATGATACTGAAAGTTACTATGAGAGAGGGAAAAGTGTTCTTATTTATCTCAATAATATCAAGTTTCCTCGCTTTATGCTGAAAGTTTTTATGTTGCACTTCTTTTTCCTTCTTATGCAAGAAGCCTCTGGTTTCAACAACTTGATTGTTTACAAAATTCCCTTGCATAGGAAGTGGGTTAGACTTAAATGTTTGTATTTTTGTTTCTTAATGCTTTCTTTCACTTCAATTCATATTCCTAAGTGAGCAGCATCAAAATCATCATGCCCATCTTAATGGCTATAAAGAAAGAGTTTTTTGGGAGACAACCCAGATTATTTTTGCTTTCAGTTTGTTTTTGTTTCTTTGTGTCTTGGAAGTTATTACTTCGGTAATAACATCTCCTTATACATTTTGTTTGGTTTTTGTGTCAAGATCAACCTCTAATGAGAGAGAAGTAATATTTGGGGAAGTTGTTGTCCCGAAACAGATTTTTGTGCTTCACCGTAAAAATTCGTGAGAGATCTCTGTATGTCGGATTGAGCTGTAATTTTTTGTGGTTCTGCCCCAGGTGGTTATTTAACTTTCTTTAGTTTTGCACTTTTTGATTTGAGCAACACAAGATTTTAGAAAAAAATGATCTTTACCTGATGGTCTGTTTTGACAGATTTTACCACTCTTGCATTTGCTTCTTTAATCGATTTCCTTTTTGGATTCTTTTTGGGTTTTTGGAAGGAGTTGCTACAGTAGCTTACATTTTGATGGTTTTCAGTTGAAAGTGGACTCAAATGGTTTTATCACTTCACTTATACTAATATTGCTAATGAGAACTGTGTGAAGTTTTGTGTGAAAGAAATTTCCAGTTAGTGGAGATAATGGTGTAATGAGAAAGTGAATGGTTTTATGACTCAAGTATTAAGTGTATGAAGATGAAGATATTGTTGATTATTCAAGTGGTGACTCCGGAAGAATCTACTAAATACCAAATTCAGAGACCTGCAGTGTCCGTTTCCAAATAGGTAACAGTTCTGGTAAGATGAAGATACTGTTGATTATTCAAGTGGTGACTCCGGAAGAATCTACTAAATACCAAATTTAGAGACCTGCAGAGTCCGTTTCCAAATAGGTAACAGTTCTGGTAAGAAAAGTTCCGCGAAAATACTATCCAACTATATTTTTGCAGTTTTTAGCCAATAAGGAAAGCTACGAAGCGAAAAAGGGACGGAAACGGAGCCAGGGTCCCTGTGGCGCGGGCCCACCCCCGGCCGCGCCACCAGGTGGTGAGTCCACCCCGGACTCTACCTCCGACTCGTTTTCTTCTAGTACCTTCCTTTTGTTATGAAACTTCATAATATATAATCCCCCGGATCTCCCGAGGTTCGTATATCATGTTTTCGTCGTGTTTTTGTTTCTATCTGTTTCTGTCAGGACATATTCTTTGAAGGTTTAGAAGCACAATGGTGCTAGCCAAGGATAAAGGGAAGGAGCCTATGGAGGAGGATCTCCAAGACCCCAAGCAGGGGCTAGTACCTTTAGTCTCTTGCCCTGCATCAACGGAAGCCCTACGAGTCACTAAGGAGTTCTGCAATAAGTACCGAGACTTGCAGAGGAAGGTGGGATTCACAAGATGCTGGAAGATTTCCTCACGTCAACTAAGAAAATATTACCACCACCACCAAAGGAGTAATTCGTCATCAGGTTTGGCATCCCCTTGGTTTGTCCCAAGCTTCGGGGAGTGCCGCGGTATCACATCACTATCTTCTATCTTTTTACCTTATTAGTAGAGTCATATCATGAATAGAGAAGTTATTATGTAGTATGGTTTGCATTATGGAAGTGTCCCCTCTCTCGTTAGATATGTATCCCTTGGTGTGATTTGCCGTTATGGATTATTAATGATAAGTTCCATCATTTACTCTTTTGCATAGCTTATATTAGTTTTCAATTCATGGTTATATGATTGATCTTGTTGTTAGTATTGGTATCACTTTGGGATCATTGAGTTAATTTAGTTGGTTTTGGCAAACCTGGCTTGGTCAGTAGCAACACTATTTTTGAAGAGTTGAATGAAAAATACAAAAGTAATCTAAAGAAAAATAATTTCATCGTCTTTCTTTCTTGATTTGCTCATAAGTCTAGTATTCTCTAGTTAAGATCTTTTGTGCTTCCAAGGAATATTGCATGTTTGTCTTTATCACGTGTATGTTTGTTTGTTTCCTTCAACTCTTGTACTTGCTACCCAACCTTGCTAGCCAAAAACCTATACTGAGAGGGAATTCTTCTCGTGCATCCACTTCCATAAGCCAAAAACCTATGCCATTTGTGTCCACCATACCTACCTATTAGCATTATTGCTATTCCAAGTAAATTCTTGTTTTATCTACCTCCCAAATTAAACTTTTTATGTGAAAATTAGTGACTAAAGCTCTAACGAACTTGATGGCACACTTTACTTTCTTGCATTTAATAAATTCGAACCATTGGGTCCTTCTTTGTTGCGTATATGCTTGCGCTTTATGAGTTGAAGTTAGCAGAACCATGTATCATGGGGAACGCTTTCAACATCATTGGTACTTTGTACCTAGTTGATATCATGTTCTTTTGCTTTTGGATCCCGGCGGTGTGAAATAAAAGTGGAACTTGCAATATCATGGAGTTTATATGTGTGTTAGAGAAACGCCTAGGCCGCTAGCCTAAGCAATGCCTAATCATGGTGGAAACTTGCAGCATAACTATAGTGAGCATTCTATGAAGCATCCTCAATAAAAACCTATGCAAATAGCAAATAAAAAGATCGCTGAGATGCTCATTGTCTGCTTGCCTTGTCATTTTGATTATGGGATAGCTCCTGTGTCATGTGCAAGGGGTACCCCATTGGCGGTTCTCAATGGTACACGTGTATTTACAATGACAAGAGCTTACTCGTGACTGAAGTTGAGTAGCATGAGTTTCGGTACTCATAAGTAAGGGGCACGAGATTTCAACTTATAACTTGTCAAGCATATCCTCTTAGTTGTGTCACTTTAACCTTAATCACCTAAAGATGCCTATGATAGGGGTTATGCCAGCTGAAAGCTAGGAAGTATCATAATTTTTGGGAGCTCTTTATGAGACTTGCAATCCCTGCTTCCCTCTATGAAGGGCCTTTCTTTTTTTTACTTTTTAGTTGAGTCAGTAAACCTACTCCCCTCTATCTCAACAAGTATTTTGAGTTGTTGTGTTTCATTCATTCATATGATGATTTATTCAATCATGTTTCTTATGTTCCTTGTTTTGCACATTGCTCTTATCTTGATGTTTACTACTTTGAAAGCTATCATTGAAAACCAGATATTTGTGAACTCCAGCAAATTATCAACTATTCTTCGACCAAGAGCTAAGTTTGCCATTACCGATTATGATTCACTTTATGTATCTTTATTGTGTTTCCTTTACTCATTGCAAGTTGAGTTATGTAATAGTGAGTTGTCTTCTGTTATGATCTATGTATTGATGAATGTGATGTTTCTTGTCCGTATTCTTTTATCGACTCTTCACTCCATAAACCTGAGGTCATGTTTATTGCGCTTAGTTTCGCTTGGGGACAAGCGAAGTCTAAGCCTTGGGGGAGTTGATACGTCCATTTTTCATCACTATTCTATGTCATAATTCACTGTTATTCATTGATATATTTCATATTGAGAGGTGATACTTATGTTATTTCATCTGTTTTTGCATGGTTGATGACTTTTGGAGCATGGACCGCTGCAGTCAGGATTCTGATGGAAAAGGTGCTGCTTGGAGGCCAAATTCGCGAAGATCAAAAAATCCGGGAAAATATACGGAAAATCCTATTTTTCCAGAAGACGAAGGAAGCGGAAGATGGAGATGGGCCAGGGGCCCCACACACCACTGGCTAAAGCAGGCCACCACAGTCAGTGTGGCGCCTGGTCCACCACAGCACTCCCCTCGGCGTATATTATCCTCCGAAACCCTAAGACTGGGGAGGACCACAGAAGATTATGCCGCCTCTGCGGAAAACACCGAGAGAAAGATCTCTCCGGCGGACAAATTCTGCTAGGGAATTCCTTCCGGAGAGGAGATCGCCATCAACACCACCATCAAGCTGGACTTCATCGGGATCATCATCATCACCACCACCATCATCACCATCAGCACCATCATCACCATCTCCATATTGCTGTAACAATTGGGTTGAATCTTGCATAGTTCATAGGGGAACTTTCCCGGTGTTGATTATTCATTGTAGTTGATGCTATTGAGTGAACCATTGAATTATTGTTTATGTTCAGATTGTTATACATCATTATTCCATCTCTGATCATGATCCATATGATGTCTTGTGAGTAGTTTGTTTTGTTCTTGAGGACATGGGAGAAGTCATGTTGTTAGTAGTGGAGTTATGTTGAGAGAGATTCAATAGTTTGATATTTAAGTTGTGGTGTACTTCTTCTAGTGGTGTCATGTGAACGTCGACTACATGACACTTCACCTATATGGGCCTAGGGGAATGCATTGTGTATTTGGATACTAATCGTAGGGGTTGCCGGACTGACAAAAACCTGAACCCCCGAAACCAATGCACAAGGAACGTAAGGGTCTTAGAGTTTAAAGCTATGGTTAGATTTCTACCTTAATTACTTTCTTGTACTTACCGATGTTTGCAAGGGGTATAATCAAAAGTATGTATTAGGCCTAGGAAGGTTGGTACATTAGCACAGGTTCACCCACACAACACTTAGCAAGCTAAAGAAGATTAATCAACTATATGAAGTGAAAGCACTTGACAGACTTCCCATGTGTCATCGAGAACGTTTGGTCATCTTAAGTAATACAACCGGCTTGTCCTTTGCTACATAAAGGATTGGTCCACTTGCTGCATTTATTCCTACTGTCTTTTATTTACTCGTACTTTGTTTATTTGCTTTATCGAAAACCCCTAAAAATCCGTTTGCTAAGTATTTGCAGAGAATTCCTGATCCATACCACTAGCCAGCACCTTTTGCTCCTCGTTGGGTTCGACACTCTTACTTATCGAAAATACTGTGATACACCCCCTATACTTGTGGGTCATCAGGGAGTTATTGAATTAAATGATGAAGTGATGAAGGAAGCTAAGAAATGTCTTAAGGAGAAGGGAATTAAAACTGTAGATGTCAAGAATTTACCTCCTATAGAAGAATTATGTAAGCCTATCCCCTACTCATCCACTATTCAGGTACACTCTCTCCAACACTTTGATGAAGGTGATATCCCTTACTCTAAACCTCCTGATCAATGATTAGAAGAATTCGATATCTTTACTGTTAAACAAGATAATTTTAATAAAAGGGTGCAAAATCATCTAATGGAAAACACTAGAGCTATTGTTGAGTTGAAAGATATTGTGGAAAGAACCTCAAATGATGTTAAAATGATTGTTAAACACTTTCAAATGGTTCAAACTCAAATAGATCAACTCATTAAAGTGCAAAAAGACTTGCTAGTTAATGCTGCTAAAGAAAAACATGCTTATGAAATTAGAACTAGAAGTGGTGCTGCTACCTAGGATCCTCTATATCCTGAGGGGCATCCCAAAAGAATTGAGCAGGATTCTCAACAAGCTGAAAATAGTGGTTCTACTCATAGGAAAAGAAAAAAGAAACATAAAACTGTTGTAGAACCCTCTAAACCTACTATAGATCCTAATAGTATATCTATCTCTAATGCTGAAACTGAAAGTGGTAATGAAGAAAATGAAGCTCCTAATGAAGAAAAAGTTGAAGAAGAACCTGAAAAGCACACTAAGAATACTAAATACACTAAAGAAGATTTTGTTGCTAAGAAACATGGTAGTGAAAGAGAGCCTTGGGTCCAAAAACCTATGCCTTTCCCTGATAAGAAACACAAATCAAAGGTAGATGAACACTATAATAAGTTTTGTGAGTTGATGAAACCTTTATTCCTACAAATTCCTTTGACTGATGCTATTAAATTGCCTCCTTACTCAAAGTATATGAAGGATATTGTCTCGAATAAAATGAAGATCCCTGATGAAGAAATCTCTACTTTGCTTGCTAATTATTCCTTTGATGGTAAGGTTCCAAAGAAACTTGGAGACCCAGGGATTCCAACTATGCCTTGCTCTATTAAGAATAGTTATGTTAGAACTGCTTTGTGTGATTTGGGAGCTGGAGTTAGTGTTATGCCTTTCTCTCTCTATAAGAGGCTGCAGCTAGAAAAATTTATACCAACTGATATATCTTTGCAAATGGCTGATAAATCTACCACTATTCCTGTTGGTAATGTGAGGATGTACCTGTTCAAGTGTCTCATAATTGCTTGATATTAACTGATTTTGTTGTGCTTGAAATGCCTGAAGATGATAATATGTCTATTATTCTTGGGAGACCTTTTCTTAATACTGCAGGAGCTGTTATTAATTGTAATCAAGGAAAGGTGACCTTCAATGTTAATGACAAGGAACACACTGTCTATTTCCCCAAGAAGATTGAAAGGACTTATAGTTTGAATTCAATTGAACATGTTGAGGGCATTCAAGTCGGAGAAATATATTTTCCCATACCAAGAGAAAAATTTGAAACTATTCTGATTGGGACCATTGCTATCAAGGTTGAGGTAACATAATCATTAGTGGAATACAAAGTTTTGTCTCATATGGAATTGTTTTGGTAGCAAGACCTGATCAACCTTGTTAACAAAAGGATTCCGTTGAACAAAACAATGTTTTCACTATGATTATCTCCGCTTACTTCTATTCTATCCATTTTAGCTTTTGTTTCTGTTTAGTTTTTATTTTTGTTGTTAGTTGCTTGCATGTTAGAGTGTCTTAGAACTCCTGTAGTTCTAGCTTTGTTTTGTCCTTGCATCATTTTCCGAGAAAATCTGTTTGTCAGAAAATCATTCTTCTATACCTAAAAAATGCCCAAAAATAAAGTGTCTCGAAAAATTCCAGAAAATTCATATTAAATTTTTACGTGAAAAAAGGGGCAGAGGAGTGCCTGGGAGGTACCAGGGGACCCACCAGGCAGGCTCACCACCTGGTGGCGCGGCCTGCCCTGGGTGGCGCCATGCCATGGTGTGGGCCACCCCTGGCCCTCCACTAACTCTCTCACCTTCCACTTTCTTCTCTCTCCCGAGTAAGCTCCAGTTCATTGCTCAAAATCGTGTTCTTACTGTGCTTGCTCTCGATTTTTTCGATCTCCTTGCTCAGCCCATCTTTGTTGCTGACATTTGGAGCACTTGTTCTCTGGTATATGACTCCTCCCCTTGTCCAAGTAGATTTGTGTTTAGTGGATTATATCTTGAGTATTTTGCTGCTGTAGGTGACAGGTTATGAGAGCTTATAAGCTTGTTTGATGCTTAGAGATATAGTTTTGATGCATGTTTAGGCCTCTTACACGTCCCTATGAGTAGTATCCTTCATTATATTCACTTTGCAATCACTTGTTTAATAGGTGTTTAAATTTCAGAATACCAAGCATGAACAACCATACCTTTGGAGAGATATTTGAGAGGGATGCACCTAGGAGGTCGAGGCCCTCAAGATCAGCCTCTCAGTTTAGGCTATCATACAACGAATATCACATTGCAACTCGTATTGGTAATGAAAGGGATGATGCGGATGCTCACCCATCCACTTTTCCTTGTTTTACTTTCTTACAAGTTGCAGGGATTCTAGATGATTTCTTGCTACTGATTGAGAGGGTTGGTTTGACCTCATATATGCAAGATGAGAGTGAGAAATACGCTATCCTCACCAAAACCTTTGTTGAGAGCTTCACGTTTACTAACACACCCTATCAGTCAACTGTCTCTTTCAAAATTTATAATCTACCCTTTACCATGCCATTGGAAAGATTTTGCAGTATTGTAGATGTAAGCATGACAGGGACCGTGAAGAAAATTCAAGGGCGACCCGCTGATTTTCTGGAGCTTTACCGAGGGGTGACCAATGATGATGACCGCGTGGCGCAGCTGATACATTGCAAATGTATCTATTATTTTTGATGTTCCATGCTTGGTTTTATCCACTTTCTTGTGTTTTGTTCCAACTTTGGAGTACTTTTCATATGATTTCTTGGACTAACCTATTAACAAGAGCCACGATTGCCAATTTCTGTTTTGTTTTTTTGGTTCCAAGAAAGTCAGAAAATGAATATTCTCGTAATTGGACGGGACAAAAGCCAAAGTGCCTATTTTTTCGGAAGGGGTCAAGTGCCAGAATACGAGATGGAGAAGGGCCAGGGAGCCACCACACCACCTGGCCGCGCGGCCAGACCTGGCCCGCGCCAGGGGGTGGTGTGCCCGCTCCTGGCACCCCCTCGGCCTCTCCTTCCGCCTATATATTGCCCTTGGGACGAAAACCCTAAGGACCCGATCAAAAATCCACGAAAGAGTCTGTAGCCGCCGTCATCTCCATCCCTAGATCAGGAGGGATCTGAAGCTCTTCCCGGCACCCTGCCGGAGAGGGGAATTCACCCTGGAGGCCTTCTTCATCACCATGCAAGCCTCCGGTGTGATGCGTGAGTAGTTCATCCTTGGACTACGGATCCATGTAGTAGCTAGATGGCTGGTTTCTCCTCCTTTGTGCTTTCATGTTTAGATCTTATGAGCTCCGTTCATGATCAAGATCATCTTTTTGTAATCCATACATGTTGTGTTTGCGGGGATCCGATGGATATTGAGATGCTATTTCAGATTGATTATTGATTCTATCATGTCTTTGTTATTTGTGATCTTGCATGCTTTCCGTTGTTAGTAGCTATCTTGGCCAAGTAGATGCTAGCAACTCCAAGAGTTAGTATTTATGCTCGATAGTGGGTTCATGCCTCACGGTAATCTGGGAAGTGACAGAAATCTCTAAGGTACTAGATGTCTGTTGCTACTAGGAGAAAACAACAATCCTTTGTTCATAGAACAATCGTATTGTTCTTTATAACTTGATTAAAAGCAATAATCTGTTGCTTGCAACTTAATCTTGGAGGGGTTGGATGATAACCTGAAGGTGGATTATTAGTCATAGATGCAGTTGGATGGCGGTCTATGTATTATGTTGTAATGCCCAATCAAGTCTCAAAGGAGTCAAGATGATTAGTATATGCATGTATTGCTTTCTCGGTGTTTGTCAATTGCCCCGCTGTAATTTGTTCACCCAGCATGTTATCTATCTAAGGAGAGCCACCTCTAGTGAACTATGGATCCCGGTCCTTGTCTTTTACATACAATCTACAATCTTTTACTGCTTTGTGTTTAATTTCTGCAAACTTTTACTTCTTTCCATTCGATACGTTTAATCCTTTGTTTTCCACAAAACACGGTGAGATTGACAACCTCATCGCAAGTTGGGGACAAATTTCTGTGGTTGTGTTGTGCAGGTCTCCACGTTGCTACTAGCACCAGTAGTGCGCCCTGTCAAAGCTCAGCTAGTAACACCTTTGGGGTGTTTCCTTGCTCCTACTGGTTCAATTAAACCTTGGTTTCATAACTGAGGGAAACTTGCTGCTGTGCTCATCATACCTTCCTCTTGGGGTTCCCAACGAGCTCTACATCAACACCGCCAACAAGCATTTTTCTAGGCACCGTGCATTGAGCCATCAAGCATTTTTCTGGCGCCGTTGCTGGGGAACAAAGAAGAAGAAACTCCCATGTCAACTACACGCCAGCAACGATTTTTCTGGCGCCGTTGCCGGGAGTCAAGGACATCTTCACAAGGGGAGTCCCTCATAACCAATATCTTTACTTTGTTGTTTTTGTTTTGCTTAGTTTCTTTTTGCTTTGTTTGCTTGTTTTGTTCTTTAAAAAACACAAAAAAATAGTTTTACAAGTTTGCTTTCTTATTTCAAAAACACAAAAAAATTAGTTCCTATCTTGAGTTGCCACTATGTCTAGCCTTGCTCCAATCACTATGTCACCCGAGGAAATGATTTTCACTTTTAAACAAGGAATTGAGGAAAGTTTTAAGGAAGCTTGGTCTAGAATCTCTGATCTACATGAAAAAACTGAGCCTAAAATGACTCAAGGCTTGTTCCTTAGCAGTTTTTACCTTGGGATTGCTCTTTGCTATAGATATGCTTTAGATGCTATTGTGGGAGGAGATTTCCTCCAATGTAATGAGGATGATGCTATTAATGCTATAAATAAATTGATCCTCACTTACAACATGCCTAGCCAAACTGATATTTGTTTCACAAAAATATTTGCTAGGTTGAACACTCTTGAGGCTAGCACTACTAGCTTAGAAAGTTTCTATAACACGCTTAGGGAGCATCACAATTATGTTCCAATAAATTCTGAACCATCAAAGTGGCTTCCTACAGTAAAGATTGAGATAAACACTGAAACTTTTCAAGCCCGCTGCGATATCATGTCTGAATTTTGTCTTATGCCCAAAGATATTTATGAATCTTTGAATCTTTGGGGGCTTACTGAAGGAGGAAAAATAATATCTCTTGCTAATAATGCTACCATATTACCTATTGGAATAGCTGAAGGAGTGTCTACAAAGATCCTTGGGAAAATGATTTCTACTAATTATCTTGTTATTGAATGTGCAGGAAAAGGACAAATTACACTTGGAAGGTCCCTATTAGAACTTCTTGGAGCAATAATAGATGTGGGAAAGGGGACCATGCACCTTTCTTCTCCACCAAACAATCACATTTTCCCAAAGGTTAAGAATAAAAATAAGAGAGGTAAGGGCAAGAAAGTTGGTTTTAATGCTTCTTCATTTGAGAACACTTGATTCTTTCTTTGCTTCTTATGCCTAACTTAAAGGCGTTAAAGAAAAGTACTTGTTGGGAGATAACCCAAGAGTTTTAGATGAGTCTTGGAAGTTATTACTTCAGTAATAACCGCTCCTTATCCTTTTTATTTGCTTTTTGTGCCAAGAGTAACCTCTAATGAGAGTGAAGTAATGATTAGGAAAGTTGCTATCCCGAAACAGATTTTTGTGCTTCACTGTAAAAATTCCCGAGAGAGCTCTGTATGTCGGATTGAGCTGTAATCTAACTTTGTGCTTCTGCCCCAGGTTGTTATCTAACTTTCGTTAGTTCAACACTTTTTGATTTGAGCAACAGAAGGTCTTCGCAAAATTCGTCTTTACCTGCTGGTCAGTTTTGACAGATTTCTGCCATTTTCTGCATTTGCTTCTTGTTGGTTCCTTCTTGAGTTCTTTTGGGGAATTGAGCTTTTTGAGGGAAGTGCTACAGTATCTAGTGTTCTAATGAAATTTATTTGGTGTTAGAACTGAACCTTGAGACTTATTTATCTTAAGTGCACTAATGTTGCTAATGAGATTGTGTGAAGTTTTGTATGAAGGAAAATTTTCAGGTGTATGGAAGGAATGAGTAATGAGATGAAGGATGGACTAAAGCTCAAGCTTGGGGATGCCACGCGTGTCACCCCAAGAAATATCCAAGAAGTACAAGCGTCAAAGCTTGGGGATGCCCAAGGCATCCCCTTCTTCATCAATAAAAATTCTAGGTTTCTTCCAAACGCTTCATTTTTATTGTTTCATGCACAGTTGTGTTTTTCTTGGAGCGTCTTCTTTTTCGTTTTCGTTTTGGTTTTTTAGTTTGCTTGGTTTGCTTAGTTTTCTGAATAAATTGGTTGGACCCCCTCTTTCATACTTTGGTTTGCAAATAGTTTGGTTTGTTTGGTTTGGAAAAGAGTAGGAAATTTCATGCTTATGTGGTAAAAAGAGCTCGTTTTTTACTGTGGCCTATGCTTTGTCATGCCATGCTTGATATTTTTTTTGGCTTTATGCTTAGTATTATTTGCTGTAGCATGACTTGTTATAAACAATTGAGATTGCTTAATGTGCCTTGGATGAATCATGCATTGTTTTAGCATATTAAAGCATACTATAGTGGTATTCTCCTTTGATGCTTTATTTGGGTTGACTTGGCACATGCTCACACCATGTTATGACTGTCACAAGTCACCATAGCCTTTATGATCCTTTAGTTTTCAACTTGTAGTATCACTTTATGCTTTGATCAATGATGTTTTGTCGCTCTGCATGATTATGGCCATTATTGCTCTCTTAGTTTGTCGCTCCCAGTCTTTTGCTAGCCTCCATCACCGAGCATGAGTTCCACTCATGCATCCAACTCCCTAAGCCAAGTTATTCCAAAGAGTCCACCATATCTACCTACTAGCTTATGCTATTCCAAGTATATTCATGCTTTTGTTTACCTTCCACTTGTTATGAGAAAACTAGTGATTAGAGCTCTCACGAACTTGATGGCACACTTTATTTTTTGCCTCTAATAAACTTGAACCATTGGGTCCTTCTTTGTTGCGTATATGCTTGAGCTTTATAAGTTGAAATTAGCAGAACCATGTACCATGGGGAACGCTTTCAACATTGCACTTGTACTTTGTACCCCGTTGATATCATGTTGTTTTGCTTACGGATCCCGGCGGTGTGAAATAAAAGTGGAACTTGTAAGATCATGGAGTTTGTATGTGTGTTAGAGCAACACCTGGGCCGCTAGCCTAAGCAATGCCTAATCATGGTGGAAACTTGCAGCATCACCATAATGAGCACTCTATGAAGCATCCTCAATAAAAACCTATGCAAATAGCAAATAAAAAGATCGCTGAGATGCTCATTGTCTGCTTGCCTTGTCATTTTGATTATGGGAAAGCTCCCGTATCATGTGTAAGGGGTACCCCGTTGGCGGTTCTTAATGATACACATGTACTTACAATGACAAGAGCTTACTCGTGACTGAAGTTGAGTAGCATGAGGATCGGTCTTCTTAAGTAAGGGGCATGAGATTTCGGTTTATAACTTGTCAAGCATATCCTCTTAGTTGTGTCACTTTAACCTTAATCACTTCAAGATGCTTATGATAGGGGAAATGAGAGCTGAAAGCTACAAGTACCATAATTTTTGGAAGCTCTTTATGATACTTGAATCCCTACTTCCTTTTACAAAGGCTTTTCTTCAACCATTATATTGAGTCTCCACCTTCTATCTTTATGCACCTACTTTGAGAGCATAGTGGCCATTCTTAGTTCTATGTGCATTGTCCCAAGACTAGTTGATTGATGCATAACTTGTTATTGCTTGTTTTTAACTATTGTATCTAGTCACTCTTATGAACTTTGAAGGTGTCCTATGCATTTATATTTGCTACTCTATGAGGGACAAGCTGAATACTATTATGCTATGTTTTCATTATGTGAAACAAACAAACGTCTTGCAAAGCATGTTATTCATGATTCTTTTGTTTGTGCCTTTTCATGTTGCATCATAGTTTCTTTGCTTATTTCTAGAACTTTGTCTTTCATGTTATGATTGAAGTACTATGATCCTATCTTTGAATGTTTGCAAATACTTTGATCAAGTCTTTTATGGTGCATGTCACCTCAAAAATTATTTCTTTTTATCACTTACCTACTCGAGGACGAGCAGGAGTTAAGCTTGGGGATGTTGATACATTGGAAATGTATCTATAATTTGTTATGTTCCATGCTTGGTTTTATCCACTTTCTTGTGTTTTGTTCCAACTTTGGAGTACTTTTCATATGATTTCTTGGACTAACCTATTAACAAGAGCCACAGTGCCTGTACATTTTTGCTGTTTTTGGTTCTAGGAAAGTCAGAAAATGAATATTCTCGGAATTGGATAGGACAAAAGCCAAAGTGCCTATTTTTCCGGAAGGGATCAAGTGCTTGAATACGAGACGGAGAAGGGCCAGGGAGCGACCACACCACCTGGCCACGCGGCTGATACATTGCAAATGTATCTATAATTTTTGATGTTCCATGCTTGGTTTTATCCACTTTCTTGTGTTTTGTTCCAACTTTGGAGTACTTTTCATATGATTTCTTGGACTAACCTATTAACAAGAGCCATAGTGCCAGCTGCCTGTTTTCTGCTGTTTTTGGTTCTAGGAAAGTCAGAAAATGAATATTCTCGGAATTGGACGGGACAAAAGCCAAAGTGCCTATTTTTCCGGAAGGGATCAAGTGCCAGAATACGATACGAAGAGGGGCCAGGGGCCAGCCACACCACCTGGCCACGCAGCCAGGTCTGGCCCGCGCCAGGGGGTGGTGTGGTGACTCCTGGCACCCCCTCGGCCTCTCCTTCTGCCTATATATTTCCCTCGGGACGAAAACCCTAAGTACCCGACCAAAAATCCACGAAAGAGTCTGTAGCCGCCGTCATCTCCATCCCTAGATCGGGAGGGATCTGAAGCTCTTCCCGGCACCCTGCCGGAGAGGGGAATTCACCCTGGAGGCCTTCTTCATCACCATGCAAGCCTCCGGTGTGATGCATGAGTAGTTCATCCTTGGACTACGGATCCATGTAGTAGCTAGATGGCTGGTTTCTCCTCCTTTGTGCTTTCATGTTTAGATCTTGTGAGCTCCGTTCATGATCAATATCATCTATGTAATCCATACATGTTGTGTTTGCGGGGATCCGATGGATATTGAGATGCTATTTCAGATTGATTATTGATTCTATCATGCCTTTGTTATTTGAGATCTTGCATGCTTTCCGTTGTTAGTAGCTATCTTGGCCAAGTAGATGCTAGCAACTCCAAGAGTTAGTATTTATGCTCGATAGTGGGTTCATGCCTCTGTTAATCTGGGGAAGTGACAGAAATCTCTAAGGTACTAGATGTGCTGTTGCTACTAGGGAGAAAACAACAATCCTTTGTTCATAGAACAATCATATTGTTTACTTTACACGCAGTTCGTAAAGCAATAATCTGTTGCTTGCAACTTAATACTGGAGGGGGTTCGGATGATAACCTGAAGGTGGATTATTAGTCATAGATGCAGTTGGATGGCAGTCTATGTATTATGTTGTAATGCCCAAATAAAGTCTCAGTGGAGTCAAGATGATTAGTATATGCATGTATTGCTTTCTCGGTGTTTGTCAATTGCCCCGCTGTAATTTGTTCACCCAGCATGTTATCTATCTAAGGAGAGCCACCTCTGGTGAACTATGGATCCCGGTCCTTTGTCTTTACATACAATCTATAAACTATTTCTGCTTTGTGTTTACTTTCTGCACACTTTTACTTCTTTCCATTCGATACGTTTAATCCTTTGTTTTCCGCAAAACACTGTGAGATTGACAACCTCATCGCAAGTTGGGGACAAAGTTCTGTGGTTGTGTTGTGCAGGTCTCCACGTTGCTACTAGCACCGGTAGTGCACCCTGCCAAAGCTCAGCTAGTAACACCTTTGGGGTTTTTCCTTGCTCCTACTTGTTCGATTAAACCTTGGTTTCATAACTGAGGGAAAACTTTATGATGTGCTCATCATACCTTCCTCTTGGGGTTCCCAACAAGCTCTACGTCGATCGTCGAGTGCATCAAGACATTTTTTGGCGTCGTTGCCGGGGAGTCAAGGACATCTTCACAAGGGGAGTCCCTCATAACCAATCTCTTAACTTTGTTGTTTTTGTTTTTCTTAGTTTTCTTTTTGCTTTGTTTGCTTGTTTTGTTCTTAAAAAAACACAAAAAAATTAGTTTTACTTGTTTGCTTTCTTATTTGAAAACCCAAAAAAATGACTACTCTTGAAAACACTAAGTTGTGTGACTTCACTAGCACCAACAACAATGATTTTATGAGCACACCTATTGCTCCACCTGTGGCTGAAAATACTTTCTTTGAGATAAAACCTGCTTTGCTCAATCTTGTTATGAGAGAACAATTTTCTGGTATTGGTAATGAAGATGCTGCTTCCCATCTAAATAACTTTGTTGAACTTTGTGAGATGGAAAAGCATAGGGATATAGATGGTGATATTATTAAGCTGAAATTGTTTCCTTTCTCTTTGAGATGAAAAGCTAAAGAATGGTTGAATTCCTTAACTAGGAATAGTATTGATTCTTGGACTAAGTGCAAAGATGCTTTTATTGGAAAATACTATCCTCCTGCTAAGATTATATCCATGAGAAGTGAAATAATGAAGTTTAAACAACTTGATAATGAGCATGTTGCTCAAGCTTGGGAAAGAATGAAATCTTTGGTAAAGAATTGTCCCACTCATGGACTGATTGCTTGGATGATCATCCAAACTATTTATGCAGGATTGAACTATTCTTCAAGGAACCTATTGGATTCTGCTGCTGGAGGTACCTTTATGACCATCACTTTGGGTGCTGCAACAAAACTTTTGGACAATATGATGGTTAATTATTCTGAATGGCATACTGAGAGAGATCCACAAGGTAAGAAGGTAAATTCTGTTGAGGAAACCTCCTCCTTGAGTGATAAGATTGAAATTATTATGTCTATGCTTGTTAATGGGAAAGCCCATATTGATCCAAATAATGTTCCTCTTGCCTCTTTGGTTGCTCAAGAAGAGAAAGTTGATGTGAACTTCATAAAAAATAATAATTTTGGCAATAATGCTTATGGTAATAATGCTTATAGGAACAATTTTGGTAACAACAATTATAAACCCTACCCTCCTATTAATACTTGTGGCTATAATGGTAAACCTGAATTACCTAGTGACAGAAGAATTTTAGAAGTTGAAAGAGCCACTAAAAACTTCATGCAAATGCAATATGAGCAAAATAAACTATTTACTAAAACTATGGAGGAACAATCTATCATTTTGAAGAACATTAGCCATCAACTTGAGAGTCTAAATAGGGAAATTCCTAGTTTACAATTGAAACTCTCTAATTCTGAAAGAAATATATCATCTTTGTCTGAAGCTCAATCTTCATTGATTAATAAAATGGCTATTAAACCTGAAACTAATGAGAATCCCTTTGCATCTACTAATGCCATACAAGTAAGAATTGATGAAAATGTTAGACTATTAGCTGAATTACATGCTAAGTGGGAAAGAGAAGATGAAATTACTAGAAACATTAGTGTTTCTACTATTACCACCACTAGTGTTGAGGCTACTAATAGTTCTACTACTTTAGATGATAAATTTGATTTTGATCTTGATGGTTGCAACATCTCTGAAGTTATTAAGTTCCTACAGAAGCTTGCTAAAAGTCCTAATGCTAGTGCTATGAACATGGCTTTTACAAAACACATTACTGATGCTCTCATAAAAATTAAAGAAGAAAAGATGAAACATAAAGCTTCTATTCCTATAAAGCAAGAATATGGTTGGGAACCCATCATTAATATGAAAGTGAATGACTTTGATTTCAAAGCTTTGTGTGATCTTGATAGTAGTGTTTCTATTATGCCTAGAAGGATTTATGATATGCTTGATTTGCCTCCTCTTGAAGATTGTTATTTGAATGTCCCACTTGATGTTAATGCTAAAAATAAACTCATGGGGAGTCTTAATGATGTTCTTATTATGGTTAACGATTCCTATGTCCCCGTTGATTTCTATGTTTTGGATGTTGAATACAATGCTTCTTGTCCTATTACTTTGGGAAGACCTTTTCTTAGAACTGTTGGTGCCATCATTGATATGAAAGAAGGCACCATTAAATATCAACTCCCACTCAAGAAAAGTATAGAACACTTCCCTAAAAATAGAGAAAAGATTTCTTTTGCTTCTCCTATGAAAACAATTTGGTCTTAATGCTTCTTCATTTGAGAACACTTGATTCTTTCTTTGCTTCTTATGCCTAACTTAAAGGCGTTAAATAAAAGTACTTGTTGGGAGATAACCCAAGAGTTTTAGATGAGTCTTGGAAGTTATTACCACTGTAATAACTGCTCCTTATCCTTTTTATTTGCTTTTTGTGCCAAGAGTAACCTCTAATGAGAGTGAAGTAATGATTGGGAAAGTTGCTGTCCCGAAACAGATTTCTGTGCTTCACCGTAAAAATTACTGAGAGAGCTATGTATATAGGATTGAGCTGTAATTTTTTGTGCTTCTGCCCCAGGTTGTTATATAACTTTCGTTAGTTCAACACTTTTTGATTTGAGCAACAGAAGGTCTTCGAAAAAATTCGTCTTTACCTGCTGGTCTGTTTTGACAGATTTCTGCCATTTTCTGCATTTGCTTCTTGTTGGTTCCTTCTTGAGTTCTTTTGGGGAATTGAGCTTTTTGAGGGAAGTGCTACAGTATATAGTGTTCTAGTGGAAGTTTATTTGGTGTTATAACTTAACCTTAAGACTTATTTATTTTGAGTGCACTAATGTTGCTAATAAAGATTGTGTGAAGTTTTGTATGAAGGAAAAATTCCAGGTGTATGGAAGGAATGAGTAATGAGATGAAGGATGGACTAAAGCTCAAGCTTGGGGATGCCACGCGTGTCACACCAAGAAACAACCAAGAAGTACAAGCGTCAAAATCCCAGGTTTCTTCCAAACGCTTCATTTTTTATTGTTTCATGCACAGTTGTGTTTTTCTTGGAGCGTCTTCTTTTTCGTTTTTGTTTTGGTTTTTAGTTTGCTTGGTTTGCTTAGTTTTCTGAATAAATTGGTTGGACCCCCTATTTCATACATTGGTTTGCAAATAGTTTGGTTTGGTTTAGAAAAGAGTAGGAAAGTTCATGCTTTTGTGGTAAAAAGAGCTCGTTTTTGACTGTGGCCTATGCTTTGTCATGCCATGCTTAATATTGTTTTGGCTTTATGCTTAGTATTATTTGTTGTAGCATGACTTGTTATAAACAATTGAGATTGCTTAATGTGCCTTGGATGAATCATGTGTTGTTTTAGCATATTAAAGCATAGTATAGTGGAATTCTCCTTTGATGCTTTATTTGGTTGACTTGGAACATGCTCACACCATGTTATGACTATCAAAAGTCACCATAAGCCTTTATGATCCTTTAGTTTTCAACTTGTAGTATCACTTTTTGCTTTGATCAATGATGTTTTGTCGCTCTGCATGATTATGGCCATTATTGCTCTCTTAGTTTGTCGCTCCCAGTCTTTTGCTAGCCTCCACAACAAAGTATGAGTTCCACTCATGCATCCAACTCCCTAAACCAAGTTATTCCAAAGAGTCCACCATAACTACCTACTAGCTTATGCTATTCCAAGTATATTCATGCTTTTGTCTACCTTTCACTTGTTATGAGAAAACTAGTGATTAAAGCTCTCATGAACTTCATGGCACACTTTACTTTATTGCCTCTAATAAACTTAAACCATTGGGTCCTTCTTTGTTGCGTATATGCTTGCGCTTTATAAGTTGAAATTAGCAGAACCATGTTTCATGGGGAGCGCTTTCAACATTGCACTTGTACTTTGTACCCCGTTGATATCATGTTCTTTTGCTTACGGATCCGGCAGTGTGAAATAAAAGTGGAACTTGTAAGATCATGGAGTTTGTATGTGTGTTAGAGAAACGCCTGGGCCGCTAGCCTAAGCCATGCCTAATCATGGTGGAAACTTGAAGCATCACCATAATGAGCAGTCTATGAAGCATCCTCAATAAAAACCTATGCAAATAGCAAATAAAAAGATCACTGAGATGCTCATTGTCTGCTTGCCTTGTCATTTTGATTATGGGAAAGATCCTGTATCGTGTGCAAGGGGTACCCCGTTGGCGGTTCTTAATGATACACATGTACTTACAATGACAAGAGCTTACTCGTGACTGAAGTTGAGTAGCATGAGGATCAGTCTTCGTAAGTAAGGGGCATGAGATTTCGGTTTATAACTTGTCAAGCATATCCTCTTAGTTGTGTCACTTTAACCTTAATCACCTTCAAGATGCTTATGATAGGGGCAATGAGAGCTGAAAGCTATAAGTACCATAATTTTTGGAAGCTCTTTATGAGACTTGAATCCCTACTTACTTTTACAAAAGGCCTTTCTTCCACCATTATATTGAGTCTCCACCTTCTATCTTTATGCAGTACTTTGAGAGCATAGTGGCCATTCTTAATTCTATGTGCATTGTCCCAAGACTAGTTGATTGATGCATAACTTGTTATTGCTTGTTTTAAACTATTGTATCTAGTCACTCTTATGAACTTTGAAGGTGTCCTATGCATTTATATTTGCTACTCTATGAGGGACAAGCTGAATACTATTATGCTATGTTTTCTTTATGTGAAACAAACAAACGTCTTGCAAAGCATGTTATTCATGAATCTTTTGTTTGTGCCTTTTCATGTTGCATCATATTCTCTTTGCTTATTGCTAGAACTTTGTCTTTCATGTTATGATTGAAGTACTATGATCCTAGCTTTGAATGTTTTGCAAATACCTTGATCAAGTCTTTGATGGTGCATGTCACCTCAAAAATTATTTCTTTTTATCACTTACCTACTCGAGGACGAGCAGGAGTTAAGCTTGGTGATGTTGATACATTGCAAATGTATCTATAATTTTTGATGTTCCATGCTTGGTTTTATCCACTTTCTTGTGTTTTGTTCCAACTTTGGAGTACTTTTCATATGATTTCTTGGACTAACCTATTAACAAGAGACATGATTACGGCCTGCCTATTTTCGCTGTTTTTGGTTCAAGGAAAGTCAGAAAATGAATATTCTCGAATTGACGGGACAAAAGCCAAAGTGCCTATTTTTCGGAAGGATCAAGTGCCGAGACGGAGAGGGGCGGGGCCGCCACACCACTGGCCACGCTGCCAGGCCTGGCCCGCAGGTGGTGTGGTGTGGCACCAGCTCGGCCTCTCCTTCCGCCTATATAGTGCCCTCGGATGAAAATCCTAAGCACCGATCAAAAATCCACGAAGAGTGCAGAGCCGTCATCTCCATCCATAGATCGGGAGGGATCTCAAGCTCTTCCGGCATCCTTCGGAGAGGGAATTCACCAGAGGCCTTCTTCATCACCATGCAAGCCTCCGGTGTGATGCGTGAGTAGTTCATCCTTGGACCATCAGAACTACCTCGTGAATTACGCCCTAGTTACAAGCTGGATGAGCGGAAATGGTTAAAATAGTGCGGTGGGGCCAAATGCCACTCACGTGTAGACCTTTCGGCCGTCTAACCATTTCCAAACATCAGGCGAGAACGGCGTAATCGCGAAGCGAAGGGATCAACTACATACACAAATGAGTATGTATGCAAGCCACCATACAACAGTACATCAGAGCCATTCCATCTAAAAAGAAAGGAAATATGGCAACGCCATACGGCAAGATCCAAATATCCTAGATAGATATAATAGTTTAGGATATCTCCTCATACATCAAACATCAGAGTATCAGGCGGAAGCGGAAGACAAAATCCGAGTACGGATAAGAAGCAAATCGGCATAAGATGCCCCATAAATAAGCACATCCTTACCCACAGATCTCACGGATCCCGTTCCGGAATCTCTACACCGAATGATCGTTGCCCACATCGTCTCCTCCACCCGGATCCATCTTGCGAGTTAACCTGTTCATCTGAATCAAACAATTTATCGTGTGAGACCCTAGGGGTACCAAAGAAGTCTTTATGCCTCTAAAGGGGACACAACCTGGGGTGACGCAATTGCAGCAAAAGATAAACCCTAACAATTCTATAGATACTCGCTAACCATCCGCCTAACCAGAGATAGACGGATGTTCGTGAATTAATCACAACAGTTATAATGGTAATGTCCACAGATCCATCCTCCTCCTCGCCATCGAGGAAGCGGACGAACAACCCCCCATCCGTTGGCGTTTATTATCCATTCCATGAGTGCTGCACTATTTACTAGTCAGGTACTTAGTCAAGTTAAAAGCGGTACTTTAGTTATTCTTGTCTATGATCGAGAAACTGTGCTCCAAGTCGTCCATAACTGCGGACACGGCTTTCAGAAAGTTTTACCCTGCAGGGGTGCACAAATAGCAACACACACTCGATCAACCTCGGAAAAACCAAATCAAAACCAACGAGGCAGTCACGACAAAGCGATCACAGGATTCAGAAATATTTCAGGGGCCACCCCATTAAGCTACCAGCAAGGCTGGCCGGCACGAAGACGGACTCAAGGTTTTGTGGCGGTTGTAAACGACTGGAACCCGAAAGTGTGACTGGCTTGTCGATACAAAACGGTCACGGCCCTAACAAAGATAAAGGTGCGTTACCTCGCACAATTTTAAATAAAGCAATAAAGCATGGCATAAGTACAGGATAGTAAATAAAACCTCAAACTAGTTTGTGGCCCCAAGAAATAAGAATGAATCAAGCTCGCTCGGGGGTTCATAAGCCTCCTGGATGTGGATAGCGCGAATATTCAAGGAACAGGAATCAAGTACTCGGGGTCCTACGGGACACAAGTGAGCCTGAAAAACCAAATAGCCAAATATGGCTCACCGATGCCACTTTCATTAGTTATCCCATTACTACTCAGGTTAAGTTGTTTAGGTACCTCGTTATCCATCAGACACTCACATACCCTACACATGCTGTTCTACGACTCGCATGGCTCAAACAACTCCTGTAGTAATGGCTCATGGGATGGAGGAACAAGCTTCGGTGGGGTTTAAAAGTAAAGGCTATGCAATACTGGGGATTCAATTTAATGCAATCGCGACTCAATGATGCAAGAATAAGATAGAGGCAATAGGTACTATATGTATGCAAGCATGTGGTAGTGCTTGCCTGGCAGCTCAGTTGAAGCAAGGGATGGATCTGGGTAGTGCTCCTGGTTCTCTGGATATATCCCCTGCTCAGCGTCTATTCGAAGAAGAACCAAACAAACAAGGGCCAACATAAATAAAGTGCACAAGCATATGAATAAAATGCGACAAGCAAACAATCATGCCATGATGAATGGTGCACAAATTGCATGGTATTAAAGTAGCATGGCATGGTGAGGTGTGGAATACAAGGAGTAAGCATTTTATTGAGTTTTAGCCTTATTTTAACCTCATTTTAGTTGCTGTACACATTATATTTATATGATGCATGCTGCAAAACAGATAAAGGAATGCTTAAACAGAAAGGTCTCGTCGAGCTAATCATTTTAGACATATTATTTGTTAAATTTGGAGTTATAAAACAAAAGTTATTAATTAATTAAGAAAAAGGGCATTTTATTGTAATTTTAATTAACTTGGAAAATAAAGTGTTCAAAATATATTTTGAATGGCATAATTGAATTCCTCACATTTTTCTGATCTCAAAACATATATTATTTGTATTATTTGGGTTTATAAATTAAAAGTTATTTTAAAACAGATTTAAAATTTGAATTTGAATTAATTTGAAAAAGGTTTGAATTTAAACAGATACAGAAAATACTTTTTATACTCAAGTTAAGTTAGCCCCAGACACTGACCAGTGGGGCCATCTTGTTAGGCGACAGTAAGACAGAAAGTTTACATCACATGAGCTAGTCTAGCCAGCAGAGTGACAGTGGGGGCCAGCTTGACGCTGGTCCACACGCTGGGACGAGTCTTGAGGCTGCCACGCACACTGTGAGGAGCGCGGGTTGAGGCCAGAGAAACAGGGGGGCTCTTTTGCAAGATCGATCGGCTGGTGGTGGGCCAAAAGGTACCGCGGGTTGATGCAGAAAAAGAGGCAGGGGGTTATACGCAAAAAGGGGCGCCGTACTGTTCCTCTTCTCCGCGCCGCGGACGGATCGGTGCTCGACAGAACAACACGGCGTGATGGGGAATCGAACCCGTGACCTGGGCGCAGCAGAGGGAGCGCTGGCGGTAGGTGGGGTTCTGCCGAGGGCGTAGGAGGCTAGCTAAGCGGTTCTTGCGCGATGTCGTCTGACGCTGAGCTGTGAGCAAGGCCAGAGACCGTTGTAAACGTCCGGCGAGGCTAGCGAGATCGGCAGAGGGTGTTGTCTAGGAGGTTGGCCAGCTCACCGTGAGTGTGTGGTGGTGTTTGTTCGGGCGGAGGGGTGGCGATCGATGATGACGCAGACGACCGAGCTAGGGTTGGCGTCGGCCTTGACGTGGTGCAGGTTCTGGCTCCTCCTCCTGCTTGTGTCAGGCGACGCTGGGACCTCCTGTCCTTCCTCGAGGACCACAACACCACGCCCGCCTCCTCGTACTGCTGGTGGACGCCGAAGCCGACGGTGGCCGGCGATGGGTAGCTGGCGGTAATGGAGAAGAGAGGGGAGCGGGCAGGGCGCCTCGGCCAGATCTGGAGAGGCCAGAGGAGAGCCGTGTGGGGGGAGGATAAGAGGGAGAGGGAGGATGCCGTGCGGGAGTGGACGGTGGAAAAGGTGGCTCGGCCACCTTTTCTCCTCCTTCACGTGCTTTCGGGCTCGGGGCAGGCAGGGCAGGTGATGTCAATGCTGTGGGGCCAGGGTGAGGACAAGGGGTGGTTCGGTGTGGGGCCTTGTGGCAGAGAGAGAGAAGAGAGGGGGAGCTCGGGTTGGAGCTAGGGTTGGGGTAGAGAGGGGTATGGCTCGGGTGTAGCTAGGGTTTGGTTGGGGTGGTAGCTAGGTGGGCCAGGGTGACCAGGTGGGGCCAGCTAGGTGAGAGGGGAGAGAGAGGCCGAGAGGGAGGGGTGGTAGCTAGGGTAGGTCATGGTTTAGGGTTTAGGAGAGGGGGATGGGTCTAGAGAGGATGGGGTAGAGGGGGTATGGTGATGATGGGGTAGGTGATTAGGGAGGAACTTAGATAGAGGATAAGAGAGAGAGGGTGATGGATTAGGCTTTTTAGGAGCTTGCATGCTCCAAGCTTAGATCAAGCAAGAACATGTGGAAAAGATAAAGAGGGGGATGTGGTGTGATGATGGATCTTAGCAAGACAAACTAGATCAAGCCAAAAGATAAGAAGAGAAAGAGATGAGAGATGAACCACTCAAGAATTCAAATAAAATCCAAAAGACTTAAGTGTGGTGGTGCTTGCATGGCCCATGCAGAATAATTAATGCCATGCTGAATCTTGTGAGAACAATAATATTAACATAGCATTATTATTATGCATTCCCAAATTGGATTAAAGGCCAAGCAAAAAGAATTTAAAGGAGAGTTCCAGATGGAGTAGATGGAGATGATCACATTTGTTTATAATTGGGACTTGCTAGTGTGTATATTCCACTAGATGATTACTAGTCCCAAAGTATTCCCACATGAGCATAAATCCATAATAATCCATATGGAAGCTAGGAAAAAGGGTTCCACTCACAAGGCATGCAAAGGTGGCCATGTGGCTCTCATATATCAATAATGTGAAAACAACATGATGCTAAGATGAGAGCATGTGGAAATAGAATTTGGATCCATCCCAACCCATATGAGCTAGAGGTAAAACCCAAATAAAGTGCAAAGCTCATATTTAGTTGGATGGTGGAATTATAAGGTGGTGACAAGGATAAGGTGGTGGAGTTGAATAAAAGATATGCCCCCAACTCAACTTGGGCATTAAACAATATATCAAGAACCATATACAATATCAAGAGGCAAATACAATTTACAATGCATAAGAGAGAAGAACCAAACAAAAAGGGTTTTATATGATGCTCAAATGCAAGGTGGCATGATGACATGAGCATGATATAATTATGATGCAACAATTATATGTTTGAAGTAGCCATTATATTACTAGACCAAGAAGCATTACAATTGTTAGACAATTGGGATGCTACAACTACGGATCCATGTAGTAGCTAGATTGCTAGTTTCTCCTCCTTTGTGCTTTCATGTTTAGATCTTGTGAGCTCCGTGCATGATCAAGATCATCTATTTGTAATCCATACATGTTGTGTTTGCAGGGATCCGATGGATATTGAGATGCTATTTTAGATTGATTATTGATTCTATCATGTCTTTGTTATTTGAGATCTTGCATGCTTTCCGTTGTTAGTAGCTATCTTGGCCAAGTAGATGCTAGCAACTCCAAGAGTTAGTATTTATGCTCGATAGTGGGTTCATGCCTCTGGTAATCTGGGGAAGTGACAGAAATCTCTAAGGTACTAGATGTGCTGTTGCTACTAGGAAGAAAACAACAATCCTTTGTTCATAGAACAATCGTATTGTTTACTTTACACGCAGTTCATAAAGCGATAATCTGTTGCTTGCAACTTAATACTGGAGGGGGTTCGGATGATAACCTGAAGATGGATTATTAGTCATAGATGCAGTTGGATGGCAGTCTATGTATTATGTTGTAATATCCAATCAAGTCTCAAAGGAGTCAAGATGATAAGTATATGCATGTATTGCTTTCTCGGTGTTTGTCAATTGCCCCACTGTAATTTGTTCATCCAGCATGTTATCTATCTAAGGAGAGCCACCTCTAGTGAACCATATATAAAACACAGTAACAATTCTAAAAGATATCAAAACACTTTCGATAACTCTAGAATGCTTTCGATATTTCTCCAAAACTATTTTGATAACTCTCTATCAATCATATACCATAAATGGAGGACTTATCACAACTTTATTGGGTAACTTTAACCGTTTGACCTTGTGTGTTCGCTATTATATGGACATGACTCTGAAACTCTCGTTTGGATCAATAACCAACAGCGAGACCATGGATGTCCTTGATGGCTCCCATACATTATGGGAATAACATCGAGTGAACCTGTTCACCGTACAAATGTGTATTACTTTGCTTCATGATACTTATGAATACCTAAGGTGGGACCTTGGTATCCTCATGACTCATCTCATGATCATTATACCCATTATCCTTGTTTCGGTTTTAGTCTCTTTTTCTCATTATCATATTCTGATATCGTTATGATCTCCATCATAAAATGTCTACACGAATGATGGGTTGATATCATAATATCAAGAAGGTCTAGAGTGTGTATCTCCAACATCAAGAGGAGCATGACCCCATTCTTGAACTATCCAAACCCCTAGTCATAATATCCAATATACCCGAATATCACCTTTTATAACCATCCTTCTACAGTTGATGTTTTGACCATTGGAAATATGCCTTAGAGGCAATTATGTATGCTATATTTCTTACGTGTATTTATAAGCAGTATAATTTTTTCTTCTAATGAATGATAACAATAGTCACTGAATATGTGATTCGGTTGTGGAGCCTTCCATTTATAGTTATTTACAACTTGTCCTTAGTCGTAATTAAGTCGCACACTTAACCTAGAGTATTGTGGAAGTCGACCGATGGCAATGTTCCACTCGTCATGGGAATGGAGTTGCCAAATCCTCCTACCACAGACTCAACCAAAGAAATAGGCTAGTCTACACGGGTAATGTCATGTGTGCCGACTCAAAGAATGTAATCCTTAGTCCCGAGAAGATTGCATGGTCTGAGTTGTGGATCAACCGTTTTAGGTTCCGTCAAATGTTGTTCTGTAACTGGATAGTTATAAAGGTGGAGTTTGAGCCATCTGAGAATCAAGCTGAGTGACATGGCTAGCCAAGATAGTATTTTTCCCCTCTGATTTGAAGAGATCTTATTTGGGCCCTCACGAGTGATATGATTCAGAAACATGGCCATGCGTGACTCAACTAAGTTTTAACCAAGGAGTCAGACGACTAAGTGTTAGTCGGATGAATCGCATATAAGAGATCGAGAAGAGAGTTGAACTATTAAAGGGACGACAGTAACTCCCCCCATAGTTTGACAAGTTATATCATGAGGCAAAAGGACATGGATGAAAGTCACACTGGAAATGTTTGTTGTTTGACTCTATGGTACTTGGAGTCGGCATGTTCCGCTAGGATTCCCTGCTGACTGATCGATTACAAGTCAGACTCTAGTTGTGTCTAAGTCATCATGAGCCTGTAGGGTCACACACTTAATAGTATGTAGATTTGGATATGATCCAACTAAGAGTGAGTCAGTTAGGTTGGACCTAAGACGTATAGGGACTAGGCCAGCGAGTTGGACTCATGTGCTGGATATTAGGGTTTTAGTAATTGGGACGCAAGTGTTGTGGAGTCCACACTTACTCCCCACATATAGTTGGGAGTTGGCTGCCAAGGGGAACGACTGGATCATTCCATGTGTTCAAAACCCTATCCATCACTTCCATAAGTCCCAGAGTCTATGCATGGGACCAAGTAGCTTGTCGCCTGCTCTCCACCTCGTACATGTGGATACGAGCATAGGTGATGCATCACCAAAACTAGGATGCATTGTTCGTGGGATGAACGAGATCGTGATCTGCACTACCCAAACGAGCTACATCGAATTCTGCACTTGCACGTCTAGTGATAATACACATGGCCTAAACCCTCAGCTAGATCTTGGGAGCCGCATATAAAAGTTTTTGTTTATCTCTAAAGACTCATAATTGACAACAATCTAAGCATATCTTCTAGTATGTGGGTGTTTGAAACATAAGACAATTCTATTATGATGAACTGATGACTAATGATAATATGGTCTCAAACTTATTCATATAATTATATTGGTTCAGCACCATTGTTATCCTAACAATCTTCTTCTATTGTTGTCGGTATCCTTGTTACACTTAACAATACCCATGAATAGAAAACAATATCATCTTACAACAGATGAGCTACTCCTAGAGGCGGGACTACGAACAACATGGTGTTTAATTCTTTACACGTGACATGAGTTTTCCTTTGAATCTCATATTTGAGACACATTGAAATTATAGCATAAAAAATAAACTTTAATAATGAACTTGGAGTTTTTCAATAATCAAATATTATTACCTCTAAGGCATTAACTCCTTCAGTCTCCTAGACGCACTAGTGTCCATAGTCTAGTTGACATAACTTTTCAGGCGTGAATGGAACTCCATTACCCATCGCGCTCTGCTTGGGTAGAGACTTCGCCTGACCAGTTTAGTACGTTATGAAACTTGTATTCATTCCATATGTTCTTGTCATAGAAGATATCGAACAAGCAAAACCAATGTTTTTCTAATACATTCATATTTCTAATGTTCACTAACCACATGGGCCACAATATAAGACTACCTGGCTCAAGGCTATCAGAACAAAAAGGTTGGTCCAAAAAACTATTATCCAATACTTTCATTTTGTTTCCAAAATATAATGAAACTACATTTGCATTTATATATATATATATATATCAGAGTAAATAATAGCTATAGATTGCTTCAACTCAAACTACTATCCATGTCATTCCGATTCTTTTTGTCCGCGGGATGAACGTCGAAAAGGACACGTGGCGACATCGCATTGGAGCCCTGCTATCCCGTGAGGTGGGTTCCACTATAGGGAAGGACGAAAGATTCGTGTTGGAGTTGAATAATAAGTTATTAATTCCATCGCTATAGTAAAGGATAATTCTTAATGATCAATAATAATAGTTTTCTGGATATTTAGGCGATTATGTTATGAATAAATGCCCTTCTTGAAGGTGTTATTCATTTTATCTTGATTATTGTAGTATGTCTTTAATTGTGTTGCTAAACTTCAAATGTTATGAGCATTTTACCATATAGTATGGTGCCAAATGACTATGTCATATTCATGTGGAAATTATGTGCACAAGTTCTATTGAAATATAATTGAGAAATTCAAATTCATTTTTTGAGTTTAATTCAAATTCATTTTGTGCATATTGAATTGTTCGATGAATTAAATAACTAAGATATTATTCATATATAATTTTATTTGTGAATTTGGGCATGTAAGATTATTGAAGTAAGAAGTGAGCCTAGTTCACTTGGTTAGGAAAGTGGATGTACAACCCAGCCACCCAGGTTCAACTCCTCATGGACACGAATTTGGGTTCTTATTATTAAAAAAAATCAATCTCGCTATGGAGGCTTCCTTCACCGCTTTCCTTTAAAAAAAGATTATTGGAGTTGAGAAATATATAGTGATGTATGATTCAACAAACTTACATACAGGTGGCCAAGAATTATGTAGGAATTTTCACTAACGATTAAATGGATATGTACATGTGTATTTATGCAGTGGAAATCTAGAATAATTTGAAAGTGTTCAAATAAATTTGTAAACTAAATAATAATAATCATAACAGAGTTATTAAATTAAAAAAACTCGGTTTCTATGAATTAATAAGGAACTTGGCAAATGATCGTAGTAATTATGTAAAGTATTTTCATAATTATGTATTGTTGGAATATCATAAAAGTTATGAACATCCAATGTATGTAACTGAATCATGTAGAGACATGATGATTTTTATGATATAAGTGTTGGAGATATGCCCTAGAGGTAATAATAAATGTAGTTATTATTATATATCTTTGTGTTTATGATAAATGTTTACATTCATGCTATAATAGTATTAACAAGGAAACCATTAATACTTGTGTGATTTGTAAACTTAATTTGAAGTCCCTAGTATGGCCTCTATACTTCACTAGCTTGTTGGTTGATTGATGATGTGGTTTCTTTGTCATGAACATTGAGATGTTATCAACAACAAGATCATATCGTTAGGAGAATGATATGGTGGACATACTCCTATAGACAAGCGTAGCATAAAGATCAAGTCATTTCATTAGTTCAATTGCTATATGCTTTCTGATACATAGTAACCTAATTCCTTCGACCATGAGATCATGCATATCACCTTTACTGGATGGATGCTTTGATGTCATCAAACACCACACCGTAACAGGGTGGCTATAAAAGTGGCATTGGGTGTTCGGAAAGTATTGGTTGAAACACATGGATCAAGAGTGGGATTTGTCCATCCACATGACGGATAGATATTCTCTGGGCCCTCTCGGTGAAATGTCATCCAATTAGCTTGCAAGCATGTGACTTGGTCACAAGGGATCACATATCACGGGAACGAGAAAAGAGTACTTATCAGTAACGAGGTTGAACTAGGTATGCAGAGATACCGACGATCATGACCTCGGATAAGTAACATATATCGTGAGACAAAGGGAAATTGGTATCGTATGTAAGTGGTTCATTCGATTGCAAAGTAATCGTGAGAAATATGTGGGAGCCATATGAATTTCAGATTCCTCTATTGGTTATTGTTCGGAGAAGTGTCTCGATCATGTCCGCATAATTCACGAACCGTAGGGAGACACACTTAAGGATTGACGTTGTTTGAGTAGTTATGGTATTATGAGAAAGAGACCGAATGTTGTTCGAGTCTCGGATGGGATCCGGATATCACGAGGTGATCCGGAATGGTCCGGAGAATAAGATTCATATAAGGAAAGTCCCGCTTTGGAGTTGGGGAATGGTTCCGTGTTTTCATCGGGAACATTCTAGAAGGTCCTAATGTCCGACCGGGGGGAAGGGGTACATGAATGTGTCATTGCAAGATGGAATGATTGCATCATGTACTAAGTGTTCTCGCTGTCCAAAATAAAGGGTTTATTTAATTCCTAAATTGGAAAAGTCAAACCGCCAGCGGTCAAACCGCCAGCTTAGGAAAGAGGAGAAGTTGAAACCGACTTGGGGAGGAGTCCTCCTCCAAGCCGGGCGGCCAGCCCTAGGCCGAGTTGGGGAGGACCTCCCTCCTGGCGCGCCAGCCCTCCCACCTATAAAGGAGGGCAGGGCCTCCCTCTAGAGACACACAAGTTCCTATCCTCTAAACTAGAAACTAGACCTAGACCCGGTTTAGAGCTGTTTGGTTTAGAGCCTTCTAATTGGTTTAGAGCCTCTAATTGGTGTGTCTAATTACTAGACCACTAATAGCCTCTCTCATAAGCTCCACCATACTGCACCGGCTTAAGGCGAAGCCTGCGGGATCTCCCTCTACCTCCTGCACCACGCCACAGTCCGGAATCGCGAGGAGAGTGCTACAACCTCATTTGCTGGAACAAGGGAGAGGAAGGTCTTCGTCGAAAATCGAACGGTGACCGATCAAGGGAGCGCTATGGGAACGCTTGGCCGGAAGGATCGCTCTACGCGATCTTGAGATCGGAAAGAGTGCGACTACATCACCCACGAGAATCGCTCTCGTTAAACACTTTGGAATCTTCGAGGGTGAGTTATTCCATCGACTTTGCTACAATCTAGTAGATAGATCTTGGCTTGTTTGTTTGTATGCGATAGAAAATTTTTGTTTTCCATGCTACGAACCCCTTACGATGGTATCGAGCCGTGTCTATATGTAGATCTCACAGACGAGTAGAACACAATGGTCATTGTGCGTTGATGCTTTTATTGTAGATTGCTTTTTGTGTACTTTGCATCTTGCGGTATGTTGGGATGAAGCGCCCGCTAACCTTACATGACATCGTTCATGAGACTTGCTCCACGCTTAACATGCAACTTGTATTGCATAAGTGGCTTTATGGTGCCTGCTTTCTCCTAGCATAGTTAAGATCCAATTTACAACGGGTAATCAACAATGCTAGTATCAATGTTGTGGTTCTTGTTCGTAAGTTAGAACGACACTTATGGAAAGCCCCAAACCACGTAAAATATGCAAAAGTAGAAGCGTCTAACTTTGTTTTGCAGGGGTGTCGATGATGTGATATGGCCATGATTGTGATTATATTTGATGTATGCAATGTTCCTTATTGTAAGTTGGCAACCGGCGGAGCCATATGGTTGTCTTTAATTTCTGTTAAGACCTGCGTGTCTATTCAAAATAGTTGTAATAGTTGAAGCTGGTGGGCGACAACCATGAAGAAGCGTCATTGACCTTGATGCTATCGAGATGATGGAGATCATGTTCGGTGCTTGAAGATGGAGATCGGAAGCACAAAGAAGAAAGGCCATATCATATCACATATTATGAATTGCATGTGATGTTAATCCTTTATGCATCTTGTATTGCTTAGTAGACGGTAGCATTATAAGATGATCCCTCATGCACATAAATTTCAAGTTCTAAAGTGTTCACCCTTAGTATGCACCGTTGCCAAAGCTTGCTTCAAGCACCACGTGATGATCGGGTGTCTTTGATTCCGCGGTGACTACAACGTAAGCAAGCCAGATTTGCTTATGCGGAAGCTAAGGTTTGTCTTGACGAGCCTAGCATGTACGGACATGGCCTCAGAACACGGATCGCGAAAGGCAAAGCATGAATCATATAGTAGATATGATGAACATGATGATTGTTCGCCATTGAAACTATATCAACTCTCGTGATGATCGGTGTTGATGTAGTGGATTTGGTTCGATGTGATCACTAAAACAATGTGAGGGATGTTGTTTTGAGTGGGAGTTCACCTAGTTTAATTTCATTAATTAATTTGAACTCAATTTGTCATAAACTTAGTCTAAACTATTGCAAATATGTTGTAGATCAATGGCAGCCCTACCATCAATTTTAATGCGTTCCTAGAGAAAGAAAAGTTGAAAAACAATGGAAGCAACTGCGGATTGGTTCCGCAATTTGAGGATTGTCCTCACAATGGTAATTTGACCTATGTGCTGGATGCACCGCTAGGTGACCCACTGCGGTGATGCTACCGATGAAGTAAAGAATGTTTACCTCGCTCGGAAGAATCAGTACTCCATAGTTCAGTGTGCTATCTTGTATGGTTTAGAATCGGAGCTTCAGAAAAGGTTTGAAGAGTCAGACCCATATGATATTGTCGAGGATCTCAAATTAATCTTTGAGACTCATGCGGCAATTGAAAGTTATGAAGCTTCGAAAAGTTCTTTAAGCGCAAGATGGAAGAGGGTAGCTCGTCGGTGAGCATGTGCTTAAGATGCAGGCATAAATAAACTTCAAAGTTTGGGTATAGTGATTCCTAATACTTTGGGGTTTACGCATCCTCCAATCACTACCACCAAGTTACAAGAACTTTGTGATGAACTACAACATGCGAACATGAACAAAGAGTTGCCAGAACTATTTGCTATGTTAAAATCTGCAGAAGTGGAGATCAAGAAAGAGCACCAAGTGTTGATGGTCAATAAGACCACCAAATTCAAGAAAGGCAAGTCTAAGCAGAAGGGACACTTCAAGAAGGGTGGTAAGAAAGTTACCATACCGACGAAGAGGACCAAGGCTGGACCCAAGCCTGAAACGTAGTGCTTTTACCGCAAGGGAGAAGGTCCTTTAGCGGAATTGCCCAAAGTACTTGGCAGATTTGAAGAACGGCAACATCAAGAAGAAAGGTATATCGATATACATGTTATTGATGTGTATCTCACTAGTATTCGTAGTAGTGCACGGGTATTTGAATCTTGGTTCGGTTGCTCATATTTGTAACTCGAAACAGGAGCTACAGAATAAACGGAAGCTAGTGAAGAACGAGGTGACGATGCGCGTGGGAAACGGATCAAAGGTTGATGTGATCGCGGTCGGCACACTACCTCTTCATCTACCATCGGGATTAGTTTTATACTTAAATAATTGTTATTTGGTGCTGCGTTGAGCATGAACATTATATCGGGATCTTGTTTATTGAGGCGGTTACTTGTTTAAATCCGAGAATAATGGTTGTTCGATTTATATGAGTAATATGTTTTATGCACATGCACCTTTGATAGATGGTCTATTCATATTGAATCTCGATAGTGGATATACACATATTAATAACATTGAGGCTAAACGTTTGAAATCAAGCGATAATTTGACCTATATGTGGCACTGTCGTCTTGGTCACATTGGAGTGAAGCGTGAAGAAACTCCATTCGATGGACTTCTTGAATCACTTGATTTTGAATCACTTGAAAGATGCGAAGCATGTCGATGGGTAAAATGACTAAGACTCCATTTTACGGTATGATGGAGCGAGCCATGAACTTATTGGAAATCATACATACCGATGTGTGTGGTCCAATGAGTGTAGCATCGCGATGGTTATCGTTATGTTCTTACCTTCACGGATGACTTGAGTAGATATGGGTATATCTATTTCATGAAACATAAGTCGAAACTTTCGAGAAGTTTAAGGAGTTTCAAAGTGAGGTAGAGAATCAACGTAACAAGAAGATTAAATTTCTACGTTCTGATCGTGGAGGTGAATATCTAAGTTACGAGTTTGGCGAGCATTTGAAGAAATGTGGAATACTTTCATGATTGACACCGGGAACACCACAGTAGTAATGGTGTGTCTGAACGTCGTGTCGAACTCTCTTAGATATGGTTCGTTCTATGATGTCACTTACAGTTGCCACTATCATTTTGGGGTTATGCATTAGAAACAGCCGCATTCACTTTAAATAGGGCACCGTCTAAATCCGTTGAAACGACACCGTATGAATTATGGTTTGGGAAGAAACCTAAATTGTCGTTCCTTAAAGTTTGGGGATGCGAAGCCTATGTAAAGAAGTTACTGCGGACAAGCTTGAACCCAAAGCGGAAAAATGCGTCTTCATAGGATACCGAAGGAAACTATTGGGTATACCTTCTATCATAGATCCGAAGGCAAAATCTTTGTTGCCAAGAATGGATCCTTTCTAGAGAAGGAATTTCTCTCGAAAGAAGTATTGGAAGGAAAGTAGAACTCAACGAGGTTGTCGAACCTTCTCTCGAAATTGCGAGTAGCGCAGCACGGAAGAAGTTCTGTGGTGCTGCACCAATAAGAGAGGAAGCTAGTGATGGTGATCATGAAACTTGGTTGAAGTTGCTATAGAGCCTCGGAGGTCAACGAGAAATCGTACCACTCCATTGGTATGATTCCGTTATGAATGTCATGTTGGTGGACAACACCGATGACCCCGAGACATATGAGGAAGCAATGATGAGCCCAGATTCCAATAAATGGCAAGAAGCCATGAAATCCGAGATTGGATCCATGTACGAAAACCAAGTATGGACTTTGGTGGACTTAGGGATGGCGGAAGGCTGTCGAGAACAAATGGATTTTCAAGAAGAAAGCAGATCTGATGGTAATGTTCTGTCTATAAAGCTTGACTTGCATAAAAGGGTTTCGACAAATTCAAGGAGTTGACTACGATGAGACTTTCTCACCGGTAGCGAAGCTAAAGTCTGTGAGGATTATGTTAGCAATCGCTGCATATTATGATTATGAGATATGGCGGATGGATGTCAAAAGCATTCCTCAATGGAGACATTGATGAAGAGTTGTATATGATGCAACCCAAAGGTTTTGTCGATCCTAAAGATGCTAACAAGGTATGCAAACTTCAACGGTCCATCTATGGATTGAAGCAAGCATCGAAGTTGGAATCAACGTTTTGATAAGGTAATCAAAGTTTTGGTTTTATACAAACTTATGGAGAAGCTTGTATTTACAAGAAAGTGAGTGGGAGCTCTGTAGCATTCTTAATCTTGTATGTGGATGACATATTGTTGATTGGGAATGATGTAGACCTTCTTAAAAGTGTCAAAGAGTATTTGAATAATAGTTTTTCAATGAAGGATATTGGCGAAGCAGCTTACATATTAGGCATAAACATATATAGAGATATATCGAACGCCAAATATCATTGTCACAAAGTACATATTTGGACAAAGTTCTAAAGAGGTTTGGAATGGAAGATAGCAAGAAAGGGTTCTTGCCCATGTTGCTAATATGACCTTGAGTAAAACTCAAAGTCCGACATCGGCAGTAAGATAGAAAAGATGAGTAAGACTCCTATGCCTCAGCCATAGGATCTCTAATGTATGCCATGCTATGTACTAGACCCGACATCGCATATGTCGTTAGTCTAACTAGCAGATATCAAAGTGATCGAGTGGATCATTGGACATGATCAAAACCATCCTTAAGTACTTGAGAAGAACTAAGGATATGGTTCTTTCTTATGGAGGTGATGAACAGCTCGTTGTTAATGGTTACACCGATGCTAGTTGGAACACCGATCCGGATGATTCTAAATCACAATCTGGATACGTATTTATTTTGAATGGTGCAGCAGTTAGCTGGAGGAGTGCAAAGCAAAGCGTTGTGGCGAGATCTTCAATTGAATCGGAATACATGGCTGCCGGAGGCTTCACAAGAAGCGATATGGATGAAAGAGTTCATTCTGAGCTGGGTGTGGTTCCTAGTGCTGGACCCAATGTCTATCTCTTGTGATAACATGGGCGCCATAGCCAATGCGCAAGAACCAAGGTCACACAAGAAGTGAAGCATATCAAGCTGCGTTTTCACGCTATTCGAGAACATATCCAGATGGGATATAAAGATTTGCAAAGTACACAGATCTGAATGTGGCGGATCCGTTGACTAAACCTCTCCCAAGGGCAAAACATGACCAACACCAAACTGCCATGGGTGTTCGGTATATTACCATGTAATCTAGATTAGATGACTCTAGTGCAAGTGGGAGACTGTTGGAGATATGCCCTAGAGGTAATAATAAATGTAGTTATTATTATATATCTTTGTGTTTATGATAAATGTTTACATTCATGCTATAATAGTATTAACAAGGAAACCATTAATACTTGTGTGATTTGTAAACTTAATTTGAAGTCCCTAGTATGGCCTCTATACTTCACTAGCTTGTTGGTTGATTGATGATGTGGTTTCTTTGTCATGAACATTGAGATGTTATCAACAACAAGATCATATCGTTAGGAGAATGATATGGTGGACATACTCCTATAGACAAGCGTAGCATAAAGATCAAGTCATTTCATTAGTTCAATTGCTATATGCTTTACGATACATAGTAACCTAATTCCTTCGACCATGAGATCATGCATATCACCTTTACTGGATGGATGCTTTGATGTCATCAAACACCACACCGTAACAGGGTGGCTATAAAAGTGGCATTGGGTGTTCGGAAAGTATTGGTTGAAACACATGGATCAAGAGTGGGATTTGTCCATCCACATGACGGATAGATATTCTCTGGGCCCTCTCGGTGAAATGTCATCCAATTAGCTTGCAAGCATGTGACTTGGTCACAAGGGATCACATATCACGGGAACGAGAAAAGAGTACTTATCGATGTGAGGTTGAACTAGGTATGCAGAGATACCGACGATCATGACCTCGGATAAGTAACATATCGTGAGACAAAGGGAAATTGGTATCGTATGTAAGTGGTTCATTCGATTGCAAAGTAATCGTAGAAATATGTAGAGCCATATGAATTTCAGATTCCTCTATTGGTTATTGTTAGAAGTGTCTCGATCATGTCCGCATAATTCACGAACCGTAGGGAGACACACTTAAGGATTCGACGTTGTTTGAGTAGTTATGGTATTATGAGAAAGAGACCGAATGTTGTTCGGAGTCTCGGATGGGATCCGGGATATCACGAGGTGATCCGGAATGGTCCGGAGAATAAGATTCATATAAGGAAAGTCCCGTTTTGGAGTTGGGGAATGGTTCCGGTGTTTTCATCGGGAACATTCTAGAAGGTCCCGGAATGTCCGGCACTCCGGAGGGGGAAGGGGTACATGAATGTGTCATTGCAAGATGGAATGATTGCATCATGTACTAAGTGTTCTCGCTGTCCAAAATAAAGGGTTTATTTAATTCCTAAATTGGAAAAGTCAAACTGCCGATTTTTGATTACCGCCATTTAGGAAGAAGGAGAAGTTGAACGACTTGGGAGAGTCCTCCTCCCAAGCCCGGCCAGCCCTAGGCCGAGTTGGGAGGGACTCCTCCCTCCTGGCGCCAGCCCTCCCACCTATAAAGGGAGGCGGGGCCTCCCTCTAGAGACACACAAGTTCCTATCCTCTAAACTAGAAACTAGACCTAGACCCCGGTTTAGAGCTGTTTCGGTTTAGAGCCTTCTAATTGGTTTAGAGCCCTCTAATTGGTGTGTCTAATTACTAGACCACTAATAGCCTCTCTCATAAGCTCCACCATACTCGCACCGGCTTAAGCGAAGCCTGCGGGATCTCCTCTACCTCCGGTACCACGCCGTTGTCTTTGCGGAATCGCGAGGAGTGCTACAACCTCCATTTTCTTTGGAACAAGGGAGAGGAAGGTCTTCGTCAATACCGAACGTGTGACCGATTGCGGAGCGCTGCTTGAACGGCGCGGAAGGATCGTCTACGAGATCTTGAGATCGGAAAGAGTACGACTACATCACCCACGAGAATCTGCTCTCGTTAAACACTTTGGAATCTTCGAGGGTGAGTTATTCCATCGACTCGTTGCTACAATCTAGTAGATAGATCTTGGCTTGTTTGTTTGTATGCGATAGAAAATTTTTGTTTTCCATGCTACGAACCCCTTACAATAAGTAGTTATACTTTTAAGAAGTTAAGCAATATCTAAGTCTGTAGAAACAAAGTCATACGAGTTATGGCATTGAAGATATTCGATGCATTATTTTCTATAATATTTAGATGTGATGCTTGTGTAAAAGAGTTTAGATAATACAAGGTCAAATCAAATATCAAATGAGTATATTTTATAGAACATTCAAGGTTGAGTGTTTTCTCCTACTCTTGAGACAAAGAGTTTGTCGCCTAGAGAATTTTTTTCACTAGAGCAAGTGAGAGAACAAAATAGCCAAGAAAATAATTGTTATTAGAAGGTATAATTCTGAAGAATGCAGAAAGTAATTATCTCGGGTAATGAATATGCACATTCAAAAATAATGATATGAGCTTATAACTCCTATAAATGACTTAGAGTCATGTTATCTGGGATGAATCCATATATGACCAAAATTTTGGAATTTGGAAGACCATAAAAAGTATGAGAAGTCAAATGGATTTATTAGATAGATAAAGGATAAAAATGTATTCATCCAACATAAACTCAAAAGTTTTAGAAAGTTCTACTAAGTTCAAATAGTTGAATGTAGAAATCTATACGGATATATCCTGATATGGCAAGAAGATGTCAAAATCAAGGACTTGTACTCTGTATGTGACATGGACATACCTTACAGGTACTCGAGTTTGGCATATACGATCCAATCTGGCAGAAGTCCACGGCGTTACTAGGGCCCAATCAAAGATTCGGGTGATCGAAGGAGACTCCGACTGCTTGCAGCACACGGCAAGCTCAAAGATAGAAAGTTTAAAGGGACAAACCCTAATTTTTAACCGACTCGACCTGCTACATGAGACCTAGACTATCTATATAAAGGCTAGGAGAGGGCGGCGATGAGGATAATCACAACCCTAGTTTCCACACCATCGCCAGATTGCATCTGCGCACCCCTATAACTTTCGACTTCCTCGATAATTCCAAGATCAGACAAGCAGGAGTAGGGTCCTCTACGAGGCATGAACCAGGGTAAACCTTGCATCCCTGTGCGCTTGCTTGCTAGCCAATTGATGCCTCCAGCGCTCCCTCCTTCACCAAAACTCAAGTCCATAACAATGGGCATTGATGAGTTTAACCCTCGTCAGTATGACTCTGAGGATTTTGTCGATATATGAATACTAATAAGAGGATGCATATATTTCAAAGAGTTCAAATAAGCATTAAAAGGAGCAAGATCTCCATCTTGATGAAATGGCCAAAGAGTTCTTCATTTCATCTGAAAGGACAGAGAGATGCGAAATTAAGTGGGAGTATGGGTACCTCCATGATAATATATGCGGGAGACATATATTTGAGAATACTTGTAGTTTATTAATAAAAGGTTGATGTAAGAAATTTATAAGACTTAGGAGAAGTTATGGATATATTGCATTAAGGTCTATAATGATAGATAAAAATGAAAATATCACTTAGCGGAAAATTTAGTGCTTTAAATGGATTTGCAAGGATCAAATTTGAACTCTCAAAGTGATGAGAAAATGAAGGTATATCAGATATATCATGGTGGTTCTAAAATTCTAAACTATTAGTAAAATACACCATAACACTCCATGATGGGATTATAATTGCAGTTGATAAAGTCTTTTGATGAAGTAAATACTTCTAAGTTCAGAAATAATTAAGAGTGCAATTTTAAAGTGTTACATTGACTTTATTACTGATATGTATGAGCGAAAATATTTAAATCAAGCTCATGTAAAATTTGATTCAGTGGTCCATTCAGATAGAAAGAGTTATATGCAATGCTCTAGAGTACTATCTAAATGTTGGCGTACTTTCATTATGTTTTGAGACATATGAAAGACTTTTTGGATAATACGTTCGTTATGACGAACTAGGGATTCCGATTGCCTTAAACCAAGGATTTATATCCTTTGGTTCATGTGCTTTGTGACTGCGGAAACATCCAAACAAGTTAAACGCCATTTCACTTGTACCAAGACTCTTGAGAAGATGAGGACATATGCAATTATACAAGTTCATATAGACTCTACTGATATTGGATTTGGAGACGAAGTCCAGAGCGTGATGGCCACTGTAATTCTATTTGGTGTTTATAAATAATCATGGGAAGCTAATTCATTGACTATAGCACAAGAGGGAGACTATTGGGATTATTATCTAGAGGCAATAATAATAATGATTATTATATAATCCCCTGTTCTACATATAGGTTCATCGAACTATGCTAGAACTCATGTGAACCTTGATTGTGAGAATCAAAGGAAGCATCACATACAGGTGTAGTAAAGATGAACCACCAAGATTCCGGATGCAGCGGAAGCGACTGTCCGCCAGGCCGCTCTATCCGCGCCGCCTAAAAGGCCTAAATGGCGAAGCGGCTGGGCCGTAGAAATTTAACGGCCGTGGCGGAAAGCGCCCGCAGAGCCGCCGAGGGCCGCGTCCGCCTCTCCCAGCCTCGCATCGGCGCATCGCAGTCTTCGTGCCAAGATAGCCGCCGCCAGCCGCTGGCAGCTCGGCGCCGTCCATCTCCCTGGCCACTCCCTCCAAGCTTCGGCACCGCCCATCTCCGCGGCTAACCCTCTTTCCATTTAAATCCAGATATTCCTTCCCATCCCCTGAAACGAAACAAATCTTCAGTGTGCTCGTCAAGCTTCAGTGCACTCGTCAAGCTTCGATTAGGGACTTGGCAGCGGGAGGACGAGCAAGGCGGAGCCCCTGGCGTCTGTGGTGGCAGTCGCTAGCAGTGGTGGCCGGTATTATCTGCTTCTTGTGCAGTTGCGCTAGGTGATCTTGTTTTGAACAGTGCGGATGCGGCGCGCGACACTGCCACCGGAGAGCGTGTGGACGGAACATGCCGCCCATCACTGTCGGTTGCAGCTTCGCGGCAGACCATGAGTGTCGCTCTGCTGGCATAGGCGTCGTGGGCAGCGCGTCCCCTGGCATGAGTGTCGTCGACAGAGCAGGAGGAGCAGACGGCCATGGCGCCGGCTGATGCGGCGACTGGTTGGGTTTTCCGAGAGTAGAGCTAGAGAAGGAGCAGGAAACGAGGTCGAGGCGGGCTGTGCGGACGACGACGGCCCAAGTTTCGGGCTTGTAACGGCAATGGATTCTTCTATTTACTGATGGCTATGGAAAGTATTAGTTGTAGAGGAGCGGCTCGTCCGCCTGCATCCTGAACCAAGATGTTACTAGTCTAGCCTCTGGTACTAGCTCATGTCGCTGAGTGATGATCAAGTTTCCTAATCATAGGTATACAGTATACCACCGGCTATGAGAGTACATTATCTCAAGATACAAGGGTATGGAATAGATCCACATGATGATTTACTATGAGATGTAATCATTAATATTAAATAGTCAATCACCATCATTATCTTATGTCTAAATCCTTAGACCATGATAATATCAAGTAACCTCATGTGGGAAGACTTGTCTTTGGTTTTGTCCTGATCCCACCTGAAATGATGGCCATACGGTAACTATCGTATAAGCACAAAAGTATATATGGGGACTTGGATAGTTCAACACTAGCTTATGCTCCTCCTCACGGTGGAGATATATACTCTGGGTCCACTCAATATTACAATGTCACACATTGTCTACACATACAAGTTATGATATTGATCATAAGGACATTGGAATACAGACGAGTAAATAAGAGTGAAACACAAACAAGGATAATGGATATAGTGATCAAAGAGTTGCTTCACGAGGATACCGGCATCTCGCCTTGGTGTTATCACATATCGTGAAGCATAAGAATTAGCACTTGTATAATGAATCGATTTCACTCAATGTTACGTGTAGTATAAAGGAGCCATCATAGGTGTTCAGGTTCAACGGTTAGTTATTGATCCAGAAAAGTTTCTAGAGTCATGTCTGCATATTACAGAACCTGGCAAGATCACATGCTTAAGGCCAAACAATCAATTTATAATAATAATGTTTATGATTAAGAGAGTCATCTAGAATATGTTCAAGAGACACCGAAATAGTATTCAGAATGATTGAGAAATTGGAATGGTTCCAGTGACATAATCTATTTCGGAAGGTAGTTCTGAAGTCGTCGGTATTGATTCGAGGTTCATCATAATCATTCTGAGACAGTGATTATATCGGATAGTATTCAGAAAAGTTCTAGAATATATATAGGTTTGCATACATGAGATGCACCGGACTTTATTTAAAAGAAACCAGAGAAAAAGAAAAACACCAGAAGGGTTCCAGAGGAGGAGAAATGGTCCGGAGGGGAAGCCCACATGGTATGGCGTCTGGGCCTCCTAGTCCCCCCATGCATGGCGCAAGGGCCTATATGGGTTACACCCGGACCTTCGATATATAGATCCCATAAATTAAGGGAGTTAATTTGTGGGAATACGGAAAGTATTAGACCATATCTCAAAATTAGTAAAATCCTGATTATATCTTCTATTAAGGGGACAAAATGATGTTGCATTAATAAAGAGATACTATATCTTGCAAATAGGGAAGTAGATGATTTGCACTTAATGCATATCTTTCCAACGAAGAAAGGCAATGATCTTCAAGATCATTACCTACTTGGGGGAGGCGCCAGATCTAGCTGACCCAGCTACCAGGGGAACGTTAGGGCACCACAAGTCCCTTCCCTCTTCCTATATAAACCGCCCAGGGGCTCTCCTCCAAGGACACATAACACGGCTCCCCCCTTGTGGAGATTCTCCACAATACATATGCTAGAGGCTGAGATGCAATACGCATGCCAGAGGCTGCGAGATTATCACTGTGGATGTGGCGCTATGGATGGTGGGAAGCTGCACAAATTGGGAGGCTATATGCATGCAGCCTGCGGAGTGATTGTACATTCGATCCTCCATCGAGTGGAGATTCTCCTCGCGTCTAGGATAGATATGTCTAGCTGCGGGGATCAACGTGATCGCCATCAACGAACTACACTGAGTATCTTCTGATGCATACGTTGGTGAGTTCTTCTAGATCTAGATCTAGATCTATTATATTACATCTTTATGTCATGTTCTTGCATAGTCGATCTTGGTATGTTCGTAGTATCGGAAGATTTTAATTTCTTATGAGAAATCCAACAACAAATTCCTTTTATTCTCCTTTAAAATAGCCTTTCTAGCTAAGTGTTATTTACTTCTTCATCTATCCTAATAGATCATGATGCAAAATACAAAACTCAACCTAAAGCTTTAAGTAATTATTAACAAATTTTACACTAAGAATTTGAAGTTCATATATTATAAATTTTATATCTTCCACATATAATATCATAGATATCCTTGTGCTCCCACTTACTCTTAGATCTCTTCATCATTCCAGATGAAATCAAAATCTTTTGACCCTTTCATCAAGACGAATTTATTAGCTCATCCTATGTTAATTTCAATCCTTTTAAATACACATATTGCATTAATAATCTTTGGGGTTTTCATAACCTCATATGGTAAATAATTATCCAAATGGATTTTATGTTATAATCCCCGATACAATCTCGTCCATTCAACTCTTTGTATTTGAAAAACAATATCTCAATAAATTGAGTTTTTCTTCATGAATCTTCATTCATCTTCTTTGCATAATAAATTCATTTGATCTTTTTTTTAATGGACTAACAAATTGTTGCACTTGGATCACACATGAATCTATCATGGATATTATCACTTTAAGTCATTCCTTTGAGCCATAAGCATTTATCATTATTTTATATCTTGCAGAATCCATTATCCAACAAAAATTCTCTTTGTTTGTTCAATACTGAAGTCTGTTTCAGTGATTCAAAATTATAACTTTAATTGAAGTGCACTCTCACTCACTTCTGCGAAGAAGTATTTCTCAAATTTATTAATCATGATAAACTACTTTGCCTTAGTGGTGGAGTCAATACTCAAACTTGCTTTGAATATCATGGAAAATATTATTCATCTATATTTGATTTGTCTTATTTTTATAAACTCCTTTATATAAGAATCAACTCAAAATATTTAAGAAGTACTCATTGAGATGAATCAATGTCATAACTCATATAGATCTGTTTTAACGGACTTAGATATTGCTTAATTTCTTGTAAGTGAAGAGACGAGACTAGAAACACGGTGTTTACTTCTTTAGACGTGTACATGAGTTTTCCTCCAAATCTCATATTCGAGACACATAGTAGTTATAGTATAAAGAATAAACATTAATAATGAACTTGGAGATTTTCAATAATCAAATATTATTGCCTCTAGGGCATTAACTCGTTCTTGGTTCTGGTTTTCCTATAGTCATGAATTCTAGAGTCATGCAAATGAAACATGCACTCTCTCTACTTTGCAGCCATCTAATTTGTACTTATGTCTTGAACTTATGTGTGTATTTGTTTATATGTTTTTGTTTATCTGATCTGAAACCAAAAAATGGCGTTAACATAGTGGAAGGATGGAGAAATGGGTACTATATTGCACGTATAACAAGTTATAAAGGTGAAATCGTAGATGTGGGTTTCACAAAATTAGTTAGCTTGAAAGTGAATTTGTGTTTTTCCTAATTATATATATCCAAATAGTATTATTTTTCTTGGGAAAAACAATACTTACATTTGACCTAGAATTTTCTTGTTTTTATTTGAAAAGTTTATTTCTGCTAGGACATGTGGACCCGTTAAATGAACTTCTTCAAGCGTCCGCTCAAACATTCAAAAGGTAAAACTATTTTTGCATGGCACCACCCGTAATGTTGCTTAATAATACTCCCTCCGACCAAATTATTTGACTTGATTTTCTTTAGATTCGGACGTATCTAACACTAAAATAAGTCTAAATACATTCTAATCTAGACAAATCTAAGTCAACTAATTTGGGTCGAAGGGAGTACTAATTATAACAACTCATGCGGTAAACAAGAAAAAACCTGGTACATCTCACAAAGTTACAATTATGGTTTAAGCTAGTATTTTCAGCTGGGCATAAGCCTGTTTCGAGATTTAAGCTAGTATTTTGACATGCATTGAAGTGAATTATGGTACTCCTTTCATTTATGAGTGGGATATTTTTCATGACTACTGTTCTACACAACACTTCTCATCGAGCCCAGACCCAACCTCATTCTCGCTTATTTGAGTTGTATAAATATCAGTACCAGAATTTGAATCCTCACGTGGCCCCGCGCTACAGTGTTTAGGTTGCACGTTCAGCGGAGGCGGCCCTAGACAGAGACGGGGCGGGGATAAAGATGATCGGTGAAGGAAGACTGGTAGTTCAAAATCATCTTCCTTAGCGAAGAATAGAAAAAAAGGATTAGACAGATGGAGAAGGAGAGACGTGTGGGCCGGAGATTTGTGCAGAGATGATTCGTCCATTCCGAGCTGATGACCTGTCGCTCTTGGATATGCACAGAGCCGTGGACCCTCGAGATGGCATCCGCAGTGGAACCTGCACCGCGGTCTGCAGCGACCTGTCTGGTAAAAAGTGAGTTCTGACCACACTGTAAAATATACTGTACTAAGTGGTTCCGATTGATAAAAAGGAAGAATAGCAGCTAGCTGTCACGATTTTGTTTTTGAGTGTCTGTCTATTGAATAAGATAAAAAAAAAAGTCTCGTGACATGTTACTCCCTCCGTTAAGAAATACACTATTTAGTGTATACTAAAATATAAGACGTTTAGAAATAAAATAGTTTTGTAAATCGAATGTATCTGGACGCTATTTAGTGTATAGTGATACATTTGATTTATAAAACTAAAATATCTTATATTTCTAAACGGAGGAAATAGATTTTACTGAAATAAACGTCAAGTAGGAAAAACACAAGAATTACATACAAACTGTTTGGCTGCAGAACGAGTCATTGTTCTGTCTAATGACTAATGCGGTTGGACAAGTTTGTATGCAGCCACAAGCAGTGATGCTGTAGTTGATGCGTGCCACCTAACGATCAGCTTTTGACTTGAGGTTGTAGGTTAGTACGTTAAGCTGATTGCACTACAGGAAGGATGCAAAGCTGTGTTGGGTCACCTTCCAAACCTTATTTTCTTCTTCTAGTAACCCATCGTTAAGCTGTCCTTCGCACCTTTTCATAGGCATAAGGTAGCGCATTATAGAAAATTCATTACTCTCCGATCCATAATAAGTATCGTTAATTTAGTATAAAGTTATAATAAATCAGCGATACTTATTATAGTCAGAGTAAGGATAATAGATCAAGAAAATGCTTATATTAGAAAAGAACTGAACTTCAGCTTGCATCCCTTAGTAAATTTGTCAGGAGCTACGTGTATGGCTTATCTCGTAAAAGTGATTTACCAAGCTACGCACGTGTATATCATGTTTGTGTTCGACTATTTACACTGTATTCACGATAATGTGTTACACATAACGATGCAATTTGGTATACATAAAACAGAGCCATGCTCGAATAATGTTGTACCAAACAATAATGCAGAGAAGGTTTTGGAAAAGGAGAGGGTCTTTATTTTATGGCAGCGTCCATGTATAGTCGTCACAAAGGCACAAAAGAACGAGTCACTATGTCAATTGCTCGGATGCCTACTTTTGTGCGCATTAGTCAGATGAGGCAAAATGATCCATTCAATGGAAACTGAGGCGATGCGGTTTTCTTGTTTATCTTATCCTCTTGCGTTTCATGATCATGTCATCAACAATATAAGTAATTATGCCGTCCCAAGTGTTCCCTCTATTATTGGAGCATAACTAATTTATCTATTCCTTCCTGGATTCTTTCCCATTTGCAATTTGCGACGTAGGACAAGAATGGGGACCCACATGTGAGCCCCTGCAGCTCCTCCACGGCGCACCTCAAATCCATGGTGGATGGGCCAGTGGCCCTATATCCGGCGGCTCCTCTTGCAGGCGCCTCGATCCCATGCTGCCCCTCAAATCCTCGATCCGGAAGAGCAGTTGTTGTTAGGCTTAGGGTCGGGCTGAGGTGGGTCTCGCGCAGCGACGACAACCGCTCTAGGGCGGCGGCGGTTGGTGTCGTAGGGCGCGGGCTTGGCCCCTTCAACCGACTGCACAGTGTGGTGGCTACCGGCTGTTGGTAAGAGTCTGTGTCGGTGCTTCTCCTCAGACCGGTGGTGGTCTGGTAGATCCCGGTGAGCATGGTGGCGACGGTGTTGTTGCTTGGCGGCGGGGATCTGCGGTGGCGGCGGATCCACTAGTGGACAGAGGAGTAGGAACTAGCGGTAGGGTTTGGCGGCAATGACGACACCCTTGTTTTAGTGTGGTAGCGGGGCTTCACGAGTTTGTTTGGGCTCGGCCAGGCTAGCGAGGGCCTGGTTTGCCCATGCTGCTACATCCGGTCGGCTATCGCCCACCGACGGTGGAGGTAGTTCCCTCCCGCGTGTTGCTGTACCGCCGACCCTCGCCGAAGTTTCTTATTTTCGGTTGTACCAGCTTCACATTGTGGGTCACGGTGAGATGACGATGGTGATCACAAAGTCGTGGGGCGCATGCTAGTGGGCAGCGAGTTTAGTGGAGCAATTCGAAGCATCCGGGAGTGTGGTTTTTTAAGGGGTCGGGAGAAATCCTTGTCATCTAGACACTGATGTGGCGTCGCTTACAGATGTCGCCATCCTTCTTGAAGGGCGTCGAGTGTATCTCTTTCCCACCTTGATGGCCCAAAATATATCGAGCTCGTTGGGGAACCCCAAGAGGAAGGTATGATGAGCACAGCAGCAAGTTTTCTCTCAGTTATGAAACCAAGGTTATCAATCTAGTAGGAGCAAGGAAACACCCCAAAGGTGTTGCTAGCTGAACTTTAGCAGGGCGCACTACCGGTGCCAGCAGCAGCGTGGAGACCTGCACAACACAATCACAGAACTTTGCCCTCCAACTTTCGATGAGGTTGTCCATCTCACTGGTTTTGCTGAAAACAAAGGATTAAACGTATCGAGTGGAAGAAAGTAATAGTTTGCAGAAAGTAAACACAAAGCAGTAAACAGTTGATTGTAGATTGATGCTAAAAGAAAGGACCGGGGTCCATAGTTCATTAGTGGTGGCTCTCCTTAAGATAGATGACATGTTGGGTGAACAAATTACAGCGGAGCAATTGACAAACATCGAGAAAGCAATACATGCATATACTACTCATCTTGACTCCTTTGAGATTCGGTTGGGCATTACAACATTATACATACATAGACCGCCATCCAACTGCATCTATGACTAATAATCCACCTTCAGGTTATCATCCGAACCCCTCCAGTATTAAGTTGCAAGCAACAGATAATTGCATTATGCATTGCGTGTAAAGTAAACAATATGATTATTTTATGAACAAAGGATTGTTGTTTTCTTCCTAGTAGAAACATCACATCTAGTACCTTAGAGATTTCTGTCACTTTCTCAGATTACTAGAGGCATGAACCCACTATCGAGTATAAATACTAACTCTTGGAGTTGCTAGTATCTACTTGGCCAAGATAGCTACGAACAACAGAAAGCATGCAAGATCACAAATAACAAAAACATGATAGAATCAATAATTAATCTGAAATAGCATCTCAATATCCATCGGATCCCCACAAACACAACATGTATGATTACAAATAGATGATCTTGATCATGAATGGAGCTCACAAGATCTAAACATGATAGCACAAAAGAGGAGAACCAGCCATCTAGCTACTATATGGACCCGTAGTCCAGAGATGAACTACTCACGCATCACACCGGAGGCTTGCATGATGATGAAGAAGGCCTCCAGGATGAATTCCCCTCTCTGGCAGGGTGCCGGGAAGAGTTTCAGATCCCTCCCGATCTAGGAATGGAGATGATGACTCTGAGACTCTTTCGTGGAATTTTGATGGTACTTAGGGTTTCATGTCGGAGACATCTTATAGGCGTAAGGAGAGTCCGAGGGGTGCACAGGGCTGGCCACCACCCTGGCGCGGGCGCCTGGCAGCGTGGCCAGTGTGTGGCGCCCCTGCCCCTCTCGTCTCGACTCGGTGTCCTCGGTGAAAAACTGACTTTGGCTTTTGTCCCATCCAATTCCGATAATATTTATTTTCTGACTTTCCTGAAACCAAAAACAGCAGAAAACAGGCAGCTCGCACTGTGGCTCTTGTTAATAGGTTAGTCCAAGAAAGTGTATAGAAAATACTCCAAAGTTGGAACAAAACATAAGAAAGTAGATAAAACCAAGCATGGAACATCAAAAATTATGAATACGTTAGCAACGTATCACACCTCCCGTAGCGTATCGTGGGAAACCCTAGGACCAGTTCGGTAGCAGCGCCGTGGTCATCGCTTTCCTTTTTGAAGGTGCTGCTTGCTATGCGACGTTTCGGAGCGCTAGGAGCGTGGTGGTAATTCTCCGAAGGGTGTAGCGGCTGCAGGTCATCCTCGTTTTCGTCGAGCCTCTGCTATCGGCTTTGTTTTCTCTTCTTTTTCTTTTCTGTTTCTTTTTCTTTGTTGTTTCCTTTTTGGCCGTTGTGCTGTCTGGTCCCGCCGTAGTCTCAATCGTGGTTGCTATATCAATATAGTTGGGCTCATGCCTGTTTCAGAGAGGTAAATGTAATTAAGTTTCTCCCTCTGTTTTAAATTAACTAGGTCAACTTTATCTAGATACACGCACATTCGTATCTAAAAGTGTTTCGGTGTCTAGATGCATGCTGATCTAGACAAAGTAGAGTCGATTAATTTGGGACGGAGAAGATACTTAATATGCATTGCATTGTTTTGTGCAAAATGTGAGTAATCACTTTCGATTTTGCACATATGGTAGAGAGTGATATTGTTAGCGAAAACTGGTAAGAGCAAGCTTTGAGAGGAAACGGGCTCCATAGAGCCCGTCCACTAAAGCCATTTTTCGGCTTTGAGAGAGCCTTCATGCTTGATATCATTCGCCATTTTTAAATAATTACAAGTGTTATTTTGGCTAAGTTTTACAAAGCAAGTTTGTATATGTACTCTTGTTTAATATTCGCTCGAAGATGTCATCTATTTGTAAACTAAAAGGTGGAGTAGTTTAACAGTACTAACCTCTGGACGGGGATAATAATAAAGTAACTAACTAAACATCCATACACATGCTAAATTCATTGGACAATACATGCAGCAACCAGTAGCCCCGCTGCGCCATGACAGTGGACGCCGGGTCACCTCTCTGTCGTACTCCTACTACGTAGGCTACGTGGATGTGCTATAGTTGGTCCCTGTCCCGGATAGCCTTTCGGCGGCGCAGTGGGCTCCATGCAAGCGATCCATGCATGCCATCGCCAGAGACGTGCACGGCGCCGCGCCGCGCCATGGCATGGCGTTGCCGCACACTGGCAGGCGGCCGGAGTGACGTGATCCACTGTCCACTGACCCTGGCCCCTGGGCATGGCACGCTGACGAGGCGCTTCCGAGTTCCATCGCATCATCGGTACATCGCGGAAACAGAGCACAAGAATCTCGTGCCAAAATGGTCTCTGACCCATTGGGCGCCGTCGCTCAAAATATCTCACAACACTGAAGCACGAGGCGTACTTGACTACTTTTATGGCGGCCCAGGTCCGCCTCCTCGCACTAATTCTACGGTTAAGTTGTCAACTTAATGGTGGACCCCGTGCCTAACCTTCGACGGCTATCCGCGTCGATCCGACATGTAAAGGTAGCAGTCGCGCGACATGTCCACGGACAAATCAATTAAGAATCCTCTCAATAGCTCTTGTATTCATTATCTGATGGGATAGGTTCAGATTCATTGGGATGACGAGGCGCCTCGTAACGCTGGGCACCGCTAGTTTCATGACCCGTTGGTAGTCGTGAGCTGTGAGTAGACTCGGCGGCCTGATCGGCTAGGAGTTGGCAAAAACTGAAACCGTGCAAATCATGTAAACCGGCTGGTGGGCGGCTACTTTTCTTCACAATCTCAATCGGGAGTTCCAATCTAGTTATACGAAAATGAACTATCTAAACCCGGTTAAACCATTTTTGCCCACCCTCGCCTCGGCATACACTTTCTAGTTAGCCAGTCGCACTACCTCACATATCCGTCTGCCTACCTAAATAAATTGTACAATGACAAGTTTTGGCCCGCTCAAGTAGGGCAAAGCAGCATGCCTCTGGCTCGTTTTAGCGGTTGTGGTCGTTGGTAGATGATATAAGGGCATATTTATAATTTTTATTACTTTTAAAATTATTTGTATTTTTTAAAATATATAGCATAAAACCACCACTTACTGTTAAAATTTACCGAATCCCACCACTTTACAATCGCGGGACAAAAAACACAGAATTTTAGTCTATTGTTTGCCAAAAACGCTAAAATAGAATTGAACGTAAACTGACATGGGTTATGACACCGCAGCCCCACTAGTGAGCAAGTTTGCTCACGTGGACTAGGCCACACGTGACAATCCAATAAAAAATAATCACAATATAAGAAAAAAAGGAAGATAGAAAATAACTGGAGTCCCTGCTCGCCTGCTCGCTCGTTGTCGTGCCCTACTCACCGCCGCCGTCGCCTGCTCGCTCATCGCGCCTGCTCTCCGCCATCGCCGTGCCCTGCTCCCCGCCTCCGTGCCCTTGCTCCGGTGTGGCCCTGTCTGCCCGCGTGCCCCTTGCTCCGGCCCGATAGAGGCGGGGCCGGCCAGCCAGTGGTGCTCTGGTCCGGTGGAGGCGGTGCCACCGACCACACACTGTATCGTTGTCGTCATCGTCGCTCCCCTAGTTCTGCAAGTCGCCGCCGCTCCTCCAGCTTCGGGAGATCGAACTATGGCCGCTCCCCAAGATGACCCAGAACACGCCCGCTCCCGGCCGTGGCAGGCTCGACGGCGAAAGTGTTGGATTATTAGACAGAATTTTCACAATTAATTCCAACATATAAATCATGAGAACATCAGCTATGAACACGCGAAACTCTAACATACTAGATGTATTAATCAGCATGAATAGCAGCAGTGCAACCGCAAGAACAGCCATAGAATAGCCACATCAGATCACGATATATGTACTGATCAGTTGCAGATGAAGTCGTCGTTGGTGCAGAGGTTGTTGTAGCCTGTCAAAGAAGTTGGCGTAGCAGACGTCAAGCGCGCGGATGCTCTTGATGCCCAGGAAGACGCACTGTGATGCCGAACTTAAGCAGTCGTGCGGAGCGCTTCCCGAAAACCTTATAAGACCTCTCCCGTACAAGATCGCAAAGGCGAGTGGTTCCGGAGACCTGCTCTCCCTTCTGTCGGTGCACGCCGGCAAACGGGATGGAGTAGACTACGGTGGCGGCGCAAGCAGAGAGGCGGCAAAACCTTAGATTGGTTTTCGGTGTGTCCGTGGTGGAAGCCGCAGAGGCGCTTATATAGAGCGGCTCGGGAAACCCGCACAGGGCACGTCGTGGACCAAACCCATGTTGTGCACGTTCTGGTCGGTTACAGATAGTCTGCGATCCGGGAGCGACCTGAATCTACTAACTATACGTTGACACGTCTGTCAAAATCGCACCAGTTTTTCCAAGCAGCAAAAATAAAGTTCGGCTCAGCGGGCGTGAGGGTGGGCGGGCGGCGTCGTCGAAGGAGGAGCGCGCGTGTGGCACTTCTGTTCTCACTCACGTACAAAGTGGTGAAACACTCTATCTTATAAGGTGGTGTAACTCTCCTCCAACTTTCCATGTGAGACTAAACTTTAACTCCCACTTCACTCACATGTGAGCCGCCACCAAATTAGGCTTCCACACACATGAGTTTTAAGATTTAGGGAAAATATGAAATCACATGTGGGTCTAATGCTTTAACCCATTATTTTTAACAATCTCCCACCAGATCTCAAATGCCATTTGAAGATTTGTCAATCCTCACTACTTGTTTATATACCAGTGTTTCAGCAGAGACTATTTAGTTGAACTTCCGTCTAAAATCTTAAGCTACGTCTATCAGCAACTTGAACAATAGACGTTAAATTGCAAGTTTGGTGCCAATAGATTTCACTCAAAATCATAACTGGTACCTGGCTGCCAGTAGCCTACCTCACGGGTTGGAGCATATTCGTCATACTCCCTGGTCTCTTCCTGAGTTTACTAGAGACCATCCAAGTCTCATAGTCCGCGACGTTTAGAGTCGAGCTCATATAGGTGTGTTCTTTAAAGAATGCTCTGTAGGACGACATCTTTGCTAGTTATAGCCAACAAAAATATATTAAGACATGTTGTCAACCTGCCTTACAGATTTTGAGAGGTATGCATCTTTATATAGAGAGGGTTACAAAATACTCTCCTCGGTCAAACCACTAGCTTGTGTCTTCCCAGATCCTAATTCACGGGATCTTCGATCACATAGGTTCGGTTACCACTATGGTGTGACATCCATGGGTCTCAACCCTATCTCACTCGATGCATTTTCTGTCACAATTCGTAATAGTCCCTTTGTAAAGAGATCTGCTAGATTTTTGTCTGTTTGAATATACATAACAGATATTACTCCAAAGTTTCTCAATTTCCTGACAGATTTTAAACGTCTCTTTAATATCTTGATGACTTCAGGTTATCCCTAGAATTGTTCACTTTGATAATAACAATTTGGTTGTCATAATTCAAAAGGATTCTTAGCACAAGTTTTTCAACCATAGGCAAGTCCATCAAGAGCTCATGCAGCCATTCTAACTCAACAGTAGTTGTGTCTAAAACAGTAAGTTCTGCTTCCATAGTTAACCTCGTCAATATGGTCTATCTACGAGACCTCCATGACACTACGCCACCTCCAAGGGCAAACACATACCCGCTTGTGGCATAGAGTTCATCAAGATCAGAGTTCCAGTTCAAATCACTATATCCTTCAAGCACAGTAGGATGCCCTGAATAGTGAATCTCGTATCTCATTGTACCACATAGATAACGCATGACCCTTTCAAGTGCATGCCAATGATCAATACCCGGGTTAGACATGAACCACTCAACTTGCTCACATCAAATGAGATATCGGGTCTTGTAGCGCTTGCTAAGTACATGAGAGAACCAACAATTTGTGAATATTTCAGCTGATCTGTTGGTTCCTTCTTATTCTTTCGCAATGTCAAACTGGGATCATAAGGTGTTGGAGAAGTCTTGCCATCAATAAATCCAAAATGGCTCAAGACCTTCTCAACATAATGAGACTGCGTTAAAGTAATCCCATTCTCATTCTTAGTAAGCTTGATGTTCAGAATCACATCAGCCTCCTCCAGATCTTTCATGTCAAAACTCTTTGACAAGAAAGACTTGACTTCATTTATTGCTTTCGTGTTTCTACCAAAGGTTAGAATATCATCCACGTACAAACATAATATAACACTATCGCCCCCACCATGGCGATAATACACACATCTATCGGCCTCATTAATGACAAAGCCAGCAGAAAGTAGAGTTCTGTCAAACTTCTCATACCATTGCTTAGGTGCTTGTTTCAGGCCATATAAAGATTTTAATAACTTGCACACCTTTTTCTCTTCACCTTTTACCGAAAACCCATCTGGCTGATCCGTATAGATCTCCTCTTCCAACTCTCTATTAAGAAAAGTTGTCTTCACGTCCATTTGATGAACGAGAAGACCATACGAGGCAGCCAAGGACAGTACTCGAATGGTAGTCAGTCTAGCGACAGGTGAATAGGTGTCAAAGTAATCTTCGCCTTCTTTATGGGTGTAGCCCTTTGCTACAAACCGTGCCTTGTACTTCTCAATAGTACCATCAAGCCTTAGCTTCTTCTTGAACACCCACTTACAGCCCACAGGTTTACAAGCATAGGGACATTCTGATAATTCCCAAGTTCCGTTAGAAAGAATCGAGTCCATCTCATTTTGGGTAGCTTCTTTCCAATCATCTGCATCTGGAGATGCATATGTCTCAGCAATGGATCTAGGTGTACCGTCCACAAGGTACACGATGAAATCATTACCAAAGGATTTTGCAATCCTCTGTCTCTTACTCCTCGTGGGAGGTTCATTGCCATCTTTCTCTAGGACTTTCTCATGTGGTTGTTCAAAATTCTTAATAGATGCACTAGATTCAGGAAGTATTCCAGAAGAAATTCTAGCAGTGTTATGCATATCTTTTATAGGAAACATATTCTCAAAGAATGTTGCATCACAGGATTCCATTATAGTATCAATGTGCATATTAGGAACTTGAGATTTAACTACTAAAAATCTATAACCTACACTTCGCGGAGCATATCCTAGAAAGAAACAATCCACTGTCCTAGGTCCAAGTTTGTGTTTCTTGGGAATCAGTATGTTGACCTTCACCAAATACCCCCAAGTGCGCAAATACGAAAGTGATGGTTTTCTCCTAGCCCACTCCTCATAAGGGGTCTTTTCTTTATTCTTGTTAGGAACTCTATTCAGGACATGACTTGAAGTCAACAAATCCTCCCCCACCATGCCTTTGATAAACTAGAAGTGGTTAACATGGAATTCACCAAGTCAATCAACATGCGGTTTTTCCTCTCGGCAACCCCGTTTGATTGGGGCGAGTAGGGAGGCATCCTCTCATGAATAATGCCATGTTCCTCATAGAATTTGTCAAAGATTTTGGGAAAATATTCACCACCACGATCTGACCTAAGAAATTTGATCTTTCTCTCTAGTTGATTTTCAACTTCGGCTTTAAAATTTTAAAGCAGTCTAAAGCTTCATATTTAGTGTGCAACAAATAAACATAGCAGTATCTAGTCGCATCATCAATCAATGTCATGAAATATCTCTTTTCACCTTTTGTCAACACACCATTCATCTCGCATAGATCAGAATGTATGAGTTCTAGAGGTGCCTGATGACCCACAAGTATAGGGGGTGTATCGCAGTATTTTCGAGGGAAGTGAAACCCAATTTATTGATTCGACACAAGGGGAGCCAAAGAATATTTATAAGCCTTAACAACTGAGTTGTCAATTTAGCTGCACCTGGAAACAATCTTGCTCACAACAGTTTATCAGTAGCAACAGTTTTGTAGTAGCAATAGTAAAGTAGCAGCAGTAGTAAAGTAAAGACAGTAGTACAATTGCAGTAAACAGTAGGATTCGAGTGCGGTAGGCATAGGGATGGATGGACGGGCGTTGCATGGACAAGACAATTCACATAGCAATCAGAACATAGGGCAATTGCAGATAAATAAGATAAAGCATCCAAGTACTAGATAATCCTAGGCATGTGTTCCATATATAGTCATACGTGCTCGCAATGAGAACTTGCACAACATCTTTTGTCCTACCATCCCGTTTGCAGCGGGGCCTCAAGGGAACTACTGGCAATTAAGGTGCTCATTTTAATAGAGCACCGGAGCAAAGCATTAACACTCCATGAACACATGTGATCCTCACATCAAAGCCATTCCCTCCGGTTATCCTGATTTCTATCACTTCGGGGCCATTGGTTCCGGAAAACAACGTGTGTATACAACTTGCAGGTAAGACCATAAACAATACTATCATAATGAATCCATAACATGTTCAGATCTGAAATCATGGCACTCGGGCCCTAGTGACAAGCATTAAGCACAACAAGTCGCAACAAAGTCATAAAGCACTAATAAAAGATACTAGGCACCATGCCCTAACAATCCGATGCCATTACATGAACGATCTCATCCAATCCCTACCATCCCCATAGCCTACAGCGGGGGATTACTCACTCATAGATGGGGAAACATGGATGGTCGATGGAGAAGCGATGGTGATGATGATGGCAATGATCTCCTTCAATTCCCCGTCCCAGTAGGGTGCTAGAACGGAGTTTCTGGTGCTGTTTCGTGGAATCTGGTGGTGGTGGTGGAGCGGAACTCCTTTTGGAAAAACGATGAACCCCCGGAGTTTTTAGGTCAGAAGGCTTCTTATAGGCGAAGAGGGAGACTGAGGGGGTGCCTAGGGGGCCCACACCACCCCCTGGCGCGGCCTGGCCTGGCCCGCACCACCAGGTGGTGTGTCCACCCCCTGGCTCTTCTCCGTCTTGTATTATGGCTCCTGGAGTCTTCAGGTGAAATAGGATTTTTGGCATATTTTCCGGGATTTTTCCTGATAGTTGATTTTCTGCACAAAAATGAGACACCAAGGCAATTCTGCTGAAAATAGCGTCAATTCGCGTTAGTTGCATCCAAATCACACAAGTTTAGAGGAGAAACAATAGCAAAAGTGTTCGGCAAAGTAGATACGTTTTGGACGTATCAACTCCCCCCAAGCTTAGCTTATTGCTTGTCCTCAAACAATTCAGTTGAAAACTGAGTGCGCTAAAAGAACTTTCACGAACACATTTGCTTCATATGATGTAAATATTCTCAGCAATGTGATCAACTACTTAGACAGTTCATAATAAAGAGTATGCAACTAAGTTTACTTAATAGTCATTGCAAGCTATGAAGAGATTTCAACTCAAAAATAATAAGTAACATGAAGCATAAACATAAGCAACATTACAGTGCTCATAAAAAGGTATGATAAAGTGGTATCTCGCTTGCCTTTGATTATGAATGTCAAGGCACCTCTAAAGTTCAAGTGATGACTAGAAGTAAAGATATCAAAGATACAAGCATCAAAGTCATAACACAAATAATCAAGTAATGGGACAAGCACAAGGAATGACAACTATGCTCTCAAGAAGGTGCTCGGAGAATATATGGAGACTCAACAAGTAAAGGAAAAGGTTTTGAATAATTTTTAAAGGCTTCCAAATGCTGAAAGTATGGTACTCATTAGCTTTGAGCTCTCATTGCCCCTATCATAAGCATCTTTAATGTGGTTAAGGTGAAAGTGAGGTCCAATCTGAGTTATATACTTGACAGACTATAAACTGAAAATCCCAAGTCCCTTGAGTACGAGGGTCGCTCCTCATGCTACTCAACTTTAGTTACTGGTAAGTTCTTGTCATCGTAAATATGTGCGTATCATAGAGAACCGCTTAACGGGTACCTTTGCCCGATGATACGGAAGAAACCCCATACCAAAATGACAAGGCAAGGCATACAATGAGTATCTCAGCAATCTTCTTCTTTACCATGGGAAAATGGTGCTTTTTCTCTTCCTCTTTTCATAAATCTCTTTTTTCTTTTTCTCAATAGCTATCTCTCTTTTTTTATAAGAAGAATGCTTCATAGATATCATTACGCTGCAGGTTTCCACCATGTCAGCATGGATTAGACCAGCGGCCCAGGCGTATCTCTAACACACATACATAACTCCATGGACTTATAAGCTCCCCTTTTATTTCACACCGACGACATCCGCAAATCCCCGTGACAGCACGGTTCTGCTAATCCCCAGCCTATAATTTGCAAGCATATAACTTTCATGGACAGTCACAATGGTTTAGGTTTATTAAGTGCGGAAAATAAAGTGTGCCATCAAGTTCGTGAGAGCTTTACTAACTAACTTTCTCATAACAAGCAAATATTTTATTCGTAAGAAAACAAGGCATATTGAATATGCACGGAAGTAGCAAATAATGCTAATGGGTAGGTATGGTGGACACTTTGGAAATATTTGGTTTAGGGAGTTGGAAACTTGAGTAAAACTCAGTGTAAGTGAAGGCTAGCAATAGTAAGGGAGTGGCAAACAAGAGAGCAATAGCTGTCATAATCATGCTTGCAACAAAACAAGACTAATCATGGCATGAAAGTGATTCAAGATCCTCAAGGCAAAATAATTCATCAAGGCTTAACTGATTATTACAGTCATGTGCATGCATGAGCATGTGCCAATTCAATTCAAATGAAACATTCAGAGGAGGATACCACGGTGTCATACCAAGTTATGAATAGAATAATGCAAGCAAACATTCATAAGACATGCTACAAACTATTAGCGAGCTAGAGCTAATCATAAGAAAGCAAGAACTACTAAGCATCAAAAGATAACATACACCCTACATGAATGGACTAAGCATGCCCACAGTGATGAGTATATGTAAAAAAAATGAAAACAAATAGAGTTCGTTACCAGCCTCTTACCACGCCTCAAGTTGTCATTAATCATCATTATTGCTCTTCACTTGTGTGGCTTGAATAATAATAATATGAAACCGAATCCCACTGAGGACTACTGAACCCTGCAACAAACTCACAAAGCCAAAGAAGAACGACAAATATTTTTGTTGTTTTCGATTTTTAAAACAAGAACCAAAGGGGAAAAACAAACAAAGCAAAATCTTTTTGGGTTTTTCAAATAGTTCAAACAAAGCAAAAATGGAAAAACAAACCAAGGCAAAAAGAAGAAGCAAACCAAAGAGAAACAACAGAAATATTTTTGGTCTTTTGTGTTTTTTAGAAAGCAAAAGCAAAGAAAGAACAAAAACTAAAAAGAGAACAAAACATGAATATACAAAGTACCGACGCAAAATGATATGGATATGAGTGCGGTGTCGGCGTACCAGCCCCCAAGCTTAGGCTTTTGGCCTAAGTGGGTATCAATCCCAAGCTGGCTAGGATGAAGTGTCATCGTGGTACGACGAAGAGGTCCCCTCGTCCTGGTGCGAGCTCGAGTATGTCCCTCCGTAATGTGCGGAGTAATCATAGGAGGGCACATCCTCCTGGTGCTGCTCGTGGAAACCCAGCAAGCGAAGCTGCTCATCCACCTCCTCCTTGGAGCGCGACCATGGTCTCATGTGAACATTAAACAAAGAAGGCTGTGGCAAAAGGATCTCCCTTTCATCCCCATCAGTGAAAAGCATCCTATATACCAGACTGTTCAAATCAGAAGCAGCAGTGACAAAGTGATGCGTTTTATAGCAACAAGGTCAAGCCTCTGTGGTGCCAGTATAGCATCATTAGGATCCACTAAAAGACCTAGTGCATCGACTATACGCGAGGCAATGATGCCCCCATAGATAGGCCCCCTAGCAGCTAGGCGGCGAGCGATAAGCGAGCCAAGATTGTACCGAGTATCATTGTTAAGCGCAGAAGCAAGGAAAGCTAAATGATAGTTGGAGATATTACTTGTGTTCTCCCTACCAAGTATGCTAGTAGCAAGATAATATGCAAAGTATCTAAGAGCAGGGAGTTGGATATTTCTTATCTTTCCGCGCTGCACCACGCGGTCATCATCATTGGTCACCCCTCGGTAAAGCTCCAACAAATCAGCGGGTCGCCCTTGAGTTTTCTTCACGGTCCCTGTCATGCGTACACCTACAATACTACAAAATATCTCCAAAGGCATGGTGAAGGGCAAATTATAAATTTTGAAAGAGACAGTCGACTGATAGGATGTGTTAGTAAACGTGAAGCTCTCAACGAAGGTTTTAGTGAGCATAGCATATTTCTCACTCTCATCTTGCATATATGAGGTCAAACCAACCCTCTCAATCAGTAGCAAGAAATCATCAAGAATACCTACAGCTTGTAAGAAAGTAAAACAAGGAAAAGTGGATGGGTGAGCATCCCCATCATCTGTTTCATTACCAATACGAGTTGCAATGAGATCTTTGTAGTATGATGGCCTAAACCGAGAGGCTGATCTTGAGGGCCTCGACCTCCTAGGTGCATCACTCTCAAATATCTCTCCAAAGGTATGGTTGTTCATGCTTGGTATTCTGAAATTTAAACACCTATTAAACAAGTGATTGCAAAGTGAATATAATGAAGAATTCTACTCATAGGGACTTGTAAGAGGCCTAAACATGCATCAAAACTATAACTCTAAGCATCAAACAAGCTTACAAGCTCTCATAACCTGTCACCTACAGCAGCAAAATACTCAATATATAATCCACTAAACACAAATCTACTTGGACAAGGGGAGGAGTCACTTACCAAGGAACAAATGCTCCAAATTTCAGCAAGAAAGATGGGCTGAGCAAGGAGATCAAAAAAATCGAGAGCAAGCACAGCAAGAACGCGATTTTGAGCAATGAACTGAAGCTTACTCGGGAGAGAGAAGAAAGTGGCATGTGAGAGAGTTAGTGGAGGGCCAGGGGTGGCCCACACTAGGGCATGGCGCCACCCAGGGCAGGCCACGCCACCAGGTGGTGTGCCTTCCTGGTGGGTTCCCCTGGTACCTCCCAGGCACTCCTCTTCCCCTTTTTTCATGTAAAAATTTAATATGAATTTTCTGGAATTTTTTGAGACACTTTATTTTTGGGCATTTTTCAGGTATAGAAGAATGATTTTCTGACAGACAGATTTTTTTGGAAATGATGCAATGACAAAACAGGGCTAGAACTACAGAAGTTCTAAGACACTGTAACAAGCAAGCAACTAACAACAAAAGGGAAAACTAAACGAAAGCAAAAACTAAAATGGATAGAATAGAAGTAAGCGGAGATAATCATAGTGAAAACATTATTTTGTTCAACGAAATCCTTTTGTTAACAAGGTTGATCAGGTCTTGCTACCAAAACAATTTCATATGAGACAAAACTTTGTGTTCCACTAATGATTATGTTACCTCAACCTTGATATCAATGCTCCTAATCATAATAGTTTCAAATTTTTCTCTTGGTATGGGACAATATATTTCTCCAACTTGAATGCCCTCAACATGTTCAATTGAATTCAAACCATAAGTCCTTTCAATCTTCTTGGGGAAATAGACAGTATGTTCCTTGTCATTAACATTAAAGGTCACCTTTCCTTGATTACAATTAATAACAGCTCCTGCAGTATTAAGAAAAGGTCTCCCAAGAATAATAGACATATTATCATCTTCAGGCATTTCAAGCACAACAAAATCAGTTAATATCAAGCAATTATGAGCCACTTGAACAGGTAAATCCTCACATATACAAATAGGAATAGTGGTATATTTATCAACCATTTGCAAAGATATATCAGTTGGTATCAGTTTTTTTAGTTGAAGCCTCTTATAGAGAGAGAAAGGCATAACACTAACTCCAGCTTCCAAATCACACAAAGCAGTTCTAACATAACTATTCTTAATAGAGCAAGGGATAGTTGGAATCCCTGGGTCTCCAAGTTTCTTAGGAACCTTACCATTAAAGGAATAATTAGCAAGCAAAGTAGAAATTTCTTCATTAGGGATCTTCCTTTTATTCGAGACAATATCCTTCATATACTTTGAGTAAGGAGGCAATTTAATAGCATCAGTCAAAGGAATTTGCAGGAATAAAGGTTTCATCCACTCACAAAACTTATTATAGTGTTCATCTTCCTTTGACTTGTGTTTCTTATCAGGGAAAGGCATAGGTTTTTGGACCCAAGGTTCTCTTTCACTACCATGTTTCTTAGCAATAAAATCTTCTTTGGTGTATTTAGTATTCTTAGTGTGGTGTTCAGGTTCTTCTTCAACTTTTTCTTCATTAGGAACTTCATTTTCTTCATTACCACTTTCAGTTTCAGCATCAGAGGCAAATATACTATTAGGATCTATAGCAGGTTCTGAGGGTTCTACAACAGTTTTATGTTTCTTTTTCCTTTTCTTACGAGTAGAGCCACTATTTTCAGCTTGTTGAGAATCCTGCTCAATTCTTTTGGGATGCCCCTCAGGATATAGAGGATCCTGGGTAGCAGTACCACTTCTAGTTCTAATTTCATAAGCATGTTTTTCTTTAGCAGCATTAACTAGCAAGTCTTTTTGTACTTTAACGAGTTGATCTATTTGAGTTTGAACCATTTGAAAGTGTTTAACAATCATTTTAACATCATTAGAGGTTCTTTTCACAATATCTTTCAACTCAATAATAGCTCTAGTGTTTTCCATTAGATGATTTTGCACCCTTTTATTAAAATTATCTTGCTTAACAATGAAAATATCAAATTCTTCTAAGCATTGATCAGGAGGTTTAGAGTAGGGGATATCACCTTCATCAAAGTGTTGGAGAGAGTGTACCTCAATAGTGGATGAGTAGGGAATAGGCTTACATAATTCTTCTATAGGAGGTAAATTCTTGACATCTGCAGCTTTAATTCCCTTCTCCTTAAGACATTTCTTAGCTTCCTTCATCACTTCATCATTTAATTCAATAACTCCCCTCTTCTTTGATGTTGGAATAGGCACCGGATTAGTAGGTTTAGGTATAATTACTTCCAGTATAGCTTGTTCAGGAGGAGTCCACTCTTCATAGTTCTTACTTATTTTAGCCATTAATTCCTCAGCTTCCTTAGGAGTCCTATTCCTGAAAACACAATCAGCACAACTATCTAGGTATGTCCAAGATTCCTCGGTTAGTCCATTATAAAATATATCAAGAAGCTCATTCTTAGGTAATGGACTTCTAGCCTGTGCATGAATCAAAGCACAAAACCTTGCCCAAGATTCAGGCAATATCTCTTTTTCTCCCTATTTAAAATCAAAAAGTTCCTGCAAAATAGCATGTCTAGCACTAGGAGGGAAATATTTCTGCAGGAAAGTACTAATCAAGCAATCAGGGCTATCAATAGATCCAGGAGGTAAATTACTAAACCAAGTTTTAGCTTCTCCTTTCAATGAAAAAGGGAAAATCTTAGCAACAAAGTAAGTACGCAACTTAATATTATCAGAAAACAAGCCACTCATGGTAAAAAGTTCATTCATATGTGCTACTGCACTTTCATTCTTAGTCCCACAAAAAGGTTCTTTCTCGACAATAGCTATGTAAGATAGATCGAGAGAGAAATCATAATCTTCATCTATAATGTTTATGGGAGAAGCAGCAAACTTAGCAATAGGAGACAATTTGGGTCTAATAGTACGCCTCTCAAGGAGACTCTTAGCAGCGCTCCTATCATGGGTGTTTTTACATTCTTTAATAAATTCATCGGTCATCTCAACATAACCATCTTCAATATCATAAGTTTCACTAGACTCAGGTGAACTAACAGGTGTGGTAGTGTCTTCATTAGGAGTTTCGGTATTTCCAGCTATAGTTCTAGCAATCGTAGCATCTAGGAAAGGACCTAATGAACCACTCTTATCAAGCCTGAGAAGCAGCATCATAAGCATCGAAGTTTCAGATTCAGTAGTAGCAGTGTGTGTAGCATGTGTATGTGGTGGTGTAACGAGCTTACTTATAACAGATGGCGAATCAAGAGCAGTAGAGGTGTTCAGAACCGTACCTCTTCTTGTAGTGGATGGTAAAATAGGAAACTTGCCATCATGAGACTTACCCATGATGGATGGATAGCAACGAACAATAGAGTATCCAAGTGAACTTGATAAATAAAGCTATGCTCCCCGGCAACGGCGCCAGAAAATAGTCTTGATGACCCATAAGTATAGGGGGTGTATCGCAGTATTTTCGAGGGAAGTGAAACCCAATTTATTGATTCGACACAAGGGGAGCCAAAGAATATTTATAAGCCTTAACAACTGAGTTGTCAATTCAGTCAAGACCTGGAAACAATCTTGCTCACAACAGTTTATCAGTAGCAATAGTTTTGTAGTAGCAATAGTAAAGTAGTAGCAGTAGTAAAGTAAAGACAGTACTACAATTGCAGTAACCAGTAGGATTCAAGTGCAGTAGGCATAGGGATAGATGGACGGGCGTTGCATGGACAAGACAATTCACATAGCAATCAGAACATAGGGCAATTGCAGATAAATAAGATAAAGCATCCAAGTACTAGATAATCCTAGGCATGTGTTCCATATATAGTCATATGTGCTCGCAATGAGAACTTGCACAACATCTTTTGTCCTACCAGCCCGTTTGCAGCGGGGCCTCAAGGGAACTACTGGCAATTAAGGTGCTCCTTTTAATAGAGCACCGGAGCAAAGCATTAACACTCTGTGAACACATGTGATCCTCACATAAAAGCCATTCCCTCCGGTTATCCCGATTTCTATCACTTCGGGGCCATTGGTTCCGGACAACAACGTGTGTATACAACTTGCAGGTAAGACCATAAACAATACTATCATAATGAATCAATAACATGTTCAGATCTTAAATCATGGCACTTGGGCCCTAGTAACAAGCATTAGGCACAACAAGTTGCAACAAAGTCATAAAGCACTAATAAAAGATACTAGGCACCATGCCCTAACAATCCGATGCCATTACATGAACGATCTCATCCAATCCCTACCATCCCCATAGCCTACAGCAGGGGATTACTCACTCATAGATGGGGGAAACATGGATGGTCGATGGAGAAGCGATGGTGATGATGATGGCGATGATCTCCTCCAATTCCCCATCCCAGGTGCCGTAACGAGTTTCTTGTCGTTTGCGTCTAATCTGGTGGTGGCGGCGAGCGAACTCCTTCGAAAAGCGACGAACCCCCCGGAGTTTTTAGGTCAGAAGGCTTCTTATAGGCGAAGAGGGAGACCGAGGGGGTGCCTGGGGGGCCCACACCACCCCCTGGCGCAGCCTGGCCTGGCCCGCGCCACCAGGTGGTGTGGCCACCCCTGGCTCTTCTCCGTCTCATATTCTGGCTCCTGGAGTCTTCGGGTGAAATAGGATTTTGGGCATATTTTCCGGGATTTTTCTTGATAGTTGATTTTCTGCACAAAAAGTAGAGACCAAGGCAATTCTGCTAAAAACAGCGTCAATCCGCATTAGTTGCATCCAAATCACACAAGTTTAGAGGAGAAACAATAGCAAAAATGTTCGGGAAAGTAGATACGTCTTGGACGTATCAGTGCCAAGTTTCTCTCCTCGGCAGCCTCGTGAGGCTATCAAGGTTGCTTTGATTGCACACAACTATGGCACTTAGAACCTTTGGCAATATTGAAATTCGGAATTAAACTCATGTTGGACATCCGAGACATCAAACCAAAATTAATGTGACATAAACGAGAAAGCCAAACACTAGTATCATCATTAACACCGCCACAAATATGATTCACGGATCTATTACAAAACTCTGAAAGAGAGAAACGAAACAAGCCTCCAAACTCATAACCTTTACCAATAAATTGATCATGTTTCGAAACAACGACTTTATTAGACTCTAAGACAACCTAAAACCCATCTCTGCTAGAAGGGAACCGCTAACGAGATTATTGTTCATAGTAGGGACATGCTGCATGTTCTTCGGTTGCATGATCTTTCTGGAATTAAACTTCAGATCCACTGTGCTAACACCACAAACAGAAGCATGTGATCCATTATCCATTAGGACGGAGGAATCCCGAGCAACCTGATAAGAAGTGAACATAGATATGTCAGCACACATATGAACATTATCACTTGTATTAATCCACCAACATGGTGATTGAAACACCGAAAGAACGGTAAATAAATTACCGTACCCATCCATGTTGCCAGTGGTCACGACATTGACAGTCTTCCCATTTTTTCCTCTACGATCTGCATGTTCTGGGTAGTCCTTGGAGAAGTGGCTGAGCTCTCCACAGGTAAAGCAACCCAACTCAGACTTGTTCAGCTTCTTCTTCTTTTTGAAGGTTGTAAATTTTCAGGCTTGTTGAAGGAGGGCTTATAGTTCCCTTTGTTCTTGCCGAAGGTCTTCTTCTGCACCATGTTGGTGCTAGACTGACCCCCTCCTCCTTTCTCAGCAGTGTGCTTAGCCCGAGCCTTCTCCTCAACATCAAGAGACGCTATCAGGTTTTCAACTAATATATCTTGTCTCTTATGCTTGAGAGTTGTGGCAAAGTTCCTCCATGAAGAATGCAACTTTGCAATAATGCATCCAACCACAAACTTGTCGAGTAATAAGATAGACTTAAGGATTTTAAGCTCCTTGGTGAAGCACTGTATCTCATGAGCTTGTTCGACTACAAAATGATTGTTAACCATCTTGTAATCATGAAAGTTCTCCATGATGTACAGTTCACTGCTAGCATCTACTACACTAAACTTAGCGTTCAGTGCCTCCCAGAGCTCTTTTCCATCTTTGATGTGCATGTACATATCAAACAACTTATTGTCAAGAACACTCAGAAAGCATCCCACAAGGGCAAGATTGGTTTCCTTGAACTTGTTCTAAGCCTCGTCAGATATAGTTCCTTTAGGTAAACCCTCACTGGCCTCAAAAACTTTCAGATCTTGCAGCCACATCGTGGTCTTATACTGTCACCTCTTAAAATGAACATCAGTAAACTTATCTGGCTTCATCGCATTGGCCAAGTGTCCCATGTCTAACTCAAGAAATTGCCTATAAGAAGGTTTTTGGATTGTTGAATTATTAGGAAGAATTTCCACAATTAATTCCAATATATAAATCATGAGTACACCAGCTACAAACACGTGAAACTCTAACATACTAGATGTATTAATCAACATGAACAACAGTAGCGCAACCGCAAGAATAGCCATATAATAGCCACAGATCGGATCATGATATATATACCGATTAGTTTCAGATGAAGTCGTCATTGGTGCAGAGGTTGCTGTAGCATGTCGAAGAAGTCGGCATAGCAGACGTTGAGCACACGGATGCTTTTGAGACCCAGGAAGACACACCATGATGACGAACTTGAGCAGTCATGCAGAGGGCTTCCCAAAAACCTTAATCGCCCTCTCCTTTATAGGATCGCAAAGGCGAGTGGTTTCGGAGATTTGCTCTCCCATCCGCCGGTGCACGCCACCAAGCGGGATGGAGTAGACTACGGTGGCGGCGCAAGCAGAGAGGAGGCAAAACCCTAGATTGGTTTTTGGTGTGTCCGTGGTGGAAGCCGCACATGTGCTTATATAGAGTAGCTCAGGAAACCTGCATAGGGCACGCCGTGGAACAAGCCCATGTTGTGCACGTTCGGGTCGGTTAAAGATAGCCCATGGTCCGGGAGTGACCCGAATCTAATCGTTGACATGTTTGTCAAAACCGCACTAGTTTTCCCAAGCAGCAAAAATAAAGCTCGGCTCAACGATATTCCGGCAATGCAACACGCCGTGACGAGCGGGCGGGAAGGCGAGCGGGCGTCGTCGTCGTCAGAGGAGTGCGCGTGTAGCACTTGTTGGAGATATGCCCAAGAGGCAATAATAAAAGTGGTTATTATTATATCTTTGTGTTTATGATGAATGTTTACATCCCATGCTATAATTGTATTATAAGGAAACACTGATACATGTGTGTTTTGTAAACATAAAAGAGTCCCTAGTAAGTCTCTTGTGGAACTAGCTTGTTGATTAATTGATGATCATGGTTTCCTGATCATGGACATTGGATGCCATTAATAACAAGGTTATATCATTAGGAGAATGATGTGATGGACACACACCCATAGTAAGCGTAGCATAAGATCAAGTCATTAAGTTCGTATTGCTATAAGCTTTCAAATGCATAGTAACCTAATCCTTCGACCATGAGGTTATGTTAATCACCATCACCGGATGGGTACTATGATGACATCAAACACCGCTTCGTAACTGGGTGGTTATAAAGGTGTCATTGGGTATTCTGAAAGTATGTGTTGAAGCGCATGGACCAAGATTGGGATTTGTCCATCCATATGACGGATAGATATGCTCTGGGCCCTCTCGGTGGAATGTCATCTAGTTAGCTTGCAAGCATGTGACTAGGTCACAAGGGATGACATAACATGGAACGAGTAAAGAGTACTTATCAGTAACGAGGTAGAACTAGGTATGGAGATACCGATGATCAAACCTCGGATAAGTAGAATATCGCGTGACAAAGGGAATTGGTTTCATATGTTAATGGTTCTATCGATCACGAAGTCATCGTTGAGTATGTGGGAGCCATTATGGATCTCCAGATCCCGCTGATGGTTATTGATCGGAGAGGTGTCTTCATCATGTCTGCATATTCACGAACCGTAGGGTGACACTTAAGGTTCGGAGTTGTTTTAAGTAGATATGGAATATGCGTTGGAGATCGAATGTTGTTCGGAGTCTCGGATTGGATCCGGGACATCACGAGGAGATCCGGAATTGTCCGGAGAATAAGATTCATATATTGGGGATCATTTTCTAAGTTAGGAAATGTTCCGGAGTATTTGTATGGGGATTCTAGAAGGTTTCGGAATGTTCCGGAAGGTTCTAGGAGATTTCTTGGAGTTTGCTTGAAAACCAAGAAAGGATCAAGGAGTCCTTGTGGGGCAAGACAAGGAGTCGTGGGGGAGGAGGACTCCTCCCCCCTCCCAATCCGCCGGCCAAGGAAGGGAGGGGAGTCCTACTAGGACTCCCCCTCCCATGGCGCCTCCCTCCTTTAAATAGAGGGGTGGGGGCGCCACCCCTGGCCCACTCCACTCCAAGCCCTAGCCGCTACCTCTCTCCTCCTCCTTCCCTCTGCTCAGGCTTAGGCGAAGCCCTGCAGAATTCTCTACTCCACCACCACCACACCGTCGTGCTGCTGGGATTCCGTGGAGAAGATCTACTACCTCCGTTGCTCGCTGGAACGGGGAGAGGAAGGTCTGCTTCGACTCCGCACGTGTGACCGACTGCGGAAGCGCTGCCGAAACGCGGCGCCGGAAGGATCGTCCACACGATCTTGAGATCGGCAAGTGATCGACTACATCAACCACGAGATCCAATCTCGTAACGCTTTCGGATCTACGAGGGTTAGTACAGATCTATCTCGTTGCACATGTCTAATAGATTAGATCTTGGCTTTTATCTAGATTAGATCTGGGTTTTGTTCGTTCTTGCGGTAGAAATTTTTTGTTTTCCATGCTACGAACCCATCGGGTATCGAGCCGTATCTATGCGTAGATCTGTTGCACAAGTAGAACACAATGGTTTTGTGGGCGTTGGTGCTCGTCTTGTCTTTGCTTTGTGTACTTTGCATCTTGCGGCATGGTGGGATGAAGCGGCTCGGGCTAACCTTACATGTCATCGCACATGAGACTTGCTCCACGCTTGACGTGTAACTTGCTTTGCGGGTGTCTGTCTCTCCCACCATAGTATAGATCCAATTTACACTTTGCACTTGATAGCACTTGTATCAACGTTGTGGTTCAGTTTCGTAGGTAAGATCTGTTCTTATTTGAAAGCCCCAAACCACGTAAAATATGCAAAAGAAAATTAGAGGCGTCTAACTTGTTTTTGCAGGGGTTTTGTGATGTGATATGGCCATCATGTGATTGTGATTATATTTGATGTATGCAATGATCCTTGTTGCAATATGGCAATCGGCAGGAGCCTAATGGTTGTCTTTAATTCTGTTAAGACCTGCGTGTCCATTCATCTTGTAATAGCTTTATTCCAAGTAGTTGTAATAGTTGCTAGTGATGATGAACAACCATGAAGCGGCACCACTGACCTTGACGCAATGCTGGTGATGATGGATATCATGTCCGTGCTTTGGAGATGGAGATCAAAGGCATAAGAAGAAAGGGCCATATCATATCACACTAATTATGAATTGCCTGTGATGTTAATCCTTTATGCATCTTGTATTGCTTAGATCGCGACGGTAGCATTACAAGATGATCCCTCTCACTAAATTTCAAGTAATAAAGTGTTCGTCCTTAGTTGGCACCGTTGCTAAGACTCGTCGTCTCGAAGCATCTCGTGATGATCGGATGTGATAGATTCTACGTGTGCATACAACGGGTGCAAGACAGATTTGCACATGAGGAAACTAAGGTTAATCTTGACGAGCCTAGCATGTACAGACATGGTCTCGGAACACGGAATACCGAAAGGTAGAGCATGAATCATATAAGTGATATGATGAACATGAAGATTGTTCGCCGATGAAACTACATCTTCTCTCATGAAGATCGGACTTGGTGTAGTGGACTTGGTTCGTGTAATCACTAAGACAATGTGAGGGATGTTGTTTTGAGTGGGAGTTCACCTAGTTAATTTAAGAATTAAAATTGAACTCAATTTATCATAAACTTAGTCTAAACTACTTGCAAACCACTCCATCAATTTCAATGCGTTCCTAGAGAAAGAAAAGCTTAAGAATAATGGAAGCAGCTTCACGGACTGGCTCCGTGGTCTGAAGATTGTCCTCAGGGCTGGTCAGATGACCTATGTGCTCGAAGCACCGCTAGGTGACCCACCTGCAGAAGATGCCACCGATGACGTAAAGAATGTTTACGCCACTCGGAAAAATCATTACTCCACGGTTCAATGTGCCATCCTGTACGGTTTAGAAACGAAGCTCCAGAAGCGTTTTGAGCACCACGACCCGTTCGAGATCATTAAGGAGCTCAAGCTCATTTTTGAGACTCACGCGACCGTGGAGAGCTATGAGGCCTCCGAAAAGTTCTTTACCTGTAAGATGGAAGAGGGAAGCTCCGTTAGCGAGCACGTGCTCACCATGTCTAGGCACGCAAACAAGCTCCAAGAGTTGGGGATAACGATTCCTAATGAGTTAGGGATTCACCGTGTCCTCCAATCACTGCCACCGAGTTATAAGAACTTTGTGATGAACTACAATATGCACTGCATGAACAAGACGTTGCCTGAACTATCGTCCATGCTAAAAACTGCTGAAGTGGAGATCAAGAAGGAGAACCAAGTGTTGATGGTCAATAAGACCACCAATTTCAAGAAACGGGGCAAGCCTAAGAAAAAGGGCAACTTCAAGAAGGACGGCAAGAAAGCCGCCGACGCTAAGAAGCCCAAGGCTGGTCCTAAGCAAACGAATGCTTCTAACTTGCAAGGGTGCTGGTCACCGAAGCGAATCGCCCCAAGTACCTGGCGGATCTGAAGAACGGCAACATCAAGAAGAAAGGTATATTCAATATACATGTTATTGATGTGTATCTTACTAGTAATCGTAGTAGTGCCTGGGTATTTGATACCGGTTCGGTTGCTCATATTTGTAACTCGAAACAGGAACTGCGGAATAAACGAAGACTGGCGAGAGACGAGGTGACGATGCGCGTTGGAAATGGATCCAAGGTTGATGTGATCGCCGTCGGCACGCTCCCTCTACATCTACCTTCGAGATTAGTTTTAAATTTAAATAATTATTATTTGGTGTCTGCGTTAAGCATGAACATTATATCTGGATCTTGTTTATTGCGAGACGGTTACTCTTTTAAGTCTGAGAATAAAGGTTGTTCGATTTATATGAGTAATATCTTTTATGGTAATGCACCTGAGATGAATGGTTTATTCTTATTGAATCTCGATAGTAGTGATACACATGTTCACAACATAGATGCTAAACGAATAAAATTGAATGATAATTCTACATACATGTGGCACTGTTGTCTTGGTCACATTGGAGTGAAGCGTATGAAGAAACTCTATTCTGATGGACTTCTTGAATCACTTGATTTTGAATCATCTGAAAGATGCAAAGCATGTCTAATGGGAAAAATGACTAAGACTCCATTCTCTGGAATAATGGAGCGAGCTACAGACTTATTGGAAATAATACATACCGATGTGTGCGGTCCAATGAGTGTAGCATCGCGTGGTGGATATCGTTATGTTCTCACTTTCACGGATGACTTAAGTAGATATGGGTATGTCTACTTTATGAAACATAAGTCCGAAACTTTCGAGAAGTTTAAGGAATTTCAAAGTGAAGTGGAAAATCATCGTAACAAGAAGATTAAGTTTCGCTACGAATGGCGGAGGTGAATATCTGAGTTATGAGTTTGGCATGCATTTAAAGAAATGTGGAATACTTTCGCAGTTGACACTGCCGGGAACGCCATGGCGTAATGGTGTGTCCGAACGTCGTAATCGAACTCTCTTAGATATGGTTCGGTCTATGATGTCTCTTACAGATTTACCACTATCGTTTTGGGGCTATGCATTAGAGACAGACGCATTCACTTTAAATAGGGCACCATCTAAAACCGTTGAAACGACACCGTACAAATTGTGGTTTGGTAAGAAACCTAAGTTGTCGTTCCTTAAAGTTTGGGGTTGCGAAGCGTATGTAAAGAAGTTACAACCTGATAAACTTGAACCCAAAGTGGAGAAATGCGTCTTCATAGGATACCCTAAAGAAAAAATTGGATATACCTTCTATCATAGATCCGAAGGCAAAGTTTTCGTTGCCAAGAATGGATCATTTCTTGAGAAGGAGTTTCTCTCGAAGGAAATGACTGGAAGGAAAGTAGACCTCGACGAGGTTATTGAACCTTCTCTCGGAGTTGAGAGTAGCGCAGCACCGGAAGATGTTTTTGTGCCGCCTGCACCAATTGGAGAGGAAGCTCATGATGGTGATCATGAAACTTCGAACGAAGTTACTGCAGAACCTCGCAGGTCAACGAGGGTTCGTACCACTCCTGATTGGTATGACTCTGCCTTGAACGTCATGTTGGTGGACAACACTGATGACCCTGCGACGTACGAAGAAGCTATGGTGAGCCCAGATTCCGACAAATGGCTAGAAGCCATGAAATCCGAAATGGGATCCATGTATGAAAACCAAGTATGGACTTTGGTGGACTTACCGGATGGTCGTAAGGCTATCGAGAACAAATGGATTTTCAAAAGAAAAACAGATGCTGATGGTAATGTTACCGTCTATAAAGCTCGACTTGTCGCGAAAGGGTTTCGACAAATTCAAGGAGTTGACTACGATGAGACTTTCTCACCAGTAGCGAAGCTAAAGTCTGTGAGGATTTTGTTATCAATCGCTGCATATTTCGATTATGAAATTTGGCAGATGGATGTCAAAACGGCATTCCTTAATGGTGACATTGAGGAAGAGTTGTATATGGTACAACCCAAGGGTTTTGTCGATCCTAGTGATGCTGACAAGGTATGCAAACTTCAGCGCTCCATTTATGGACTAAAGCAAGCATCCCGGAGTTGGAATCAACGTTTTGATAAAGTAATAAAAAACTTTGGATTTATACAAACTTATGGAGAAGCTTGTATTTACAAGAAAGTGAGTGGGAGCTCTGTAGCATTCCTAGTACTATATGTAGATGACATATTGTTGATTGGGAATGATATAGAACTTCTTAATAGCGTCAAAACCTATTTGAATAATAGTTTTTCAATGAAGGATCTTGGCAAAGCGGCATATATTCTAGGCATCAAGATTTATAGAGATAGATCAAGACGCCTAATAGCGCTTTCACAAAGTACATACTTAGACAAAGTTCTAAAGAAGTTTAGAATGGAAGAGAGCAAGAAAGGGTTTGTGCCCATGTTGTCAGGTAAGACCTTGAGTAAGACTCAAAGTCCTGCTACGGCAGAAGATAGAGAAAAGATGAATAATATTCCCTATGCCTCGGCCATAGGTTCTATCATGTATGCCATACTGTGTACAAGACCGGATATAGCACATGCTGTTAGTTTGACTAGAAGATATCAAAGTGATCTTGGAATGAAACACTGGATAGCGGTCAAGAATATCCTAAAGTGCCTAAATAGGACTAAGGATATGGTTCTTTCTTATGGAGGTGATGAACAGCTTGTTGTAAACGGTTACACTGATGCTAGTTGGAACACCGATCCAGATGACTCGAAGTCACACGATAATGATACGTATTTTGAATGGTGCTGCAGTGAGCTGGAGGAGTGCCAAGCAAAGCGTTGTGGCGAAATCTTCAACTCAATCGGAATACATAGTCGCTTGAGGCTGCACAAGAAGCCATATGGATGAAGGAGTTCATTACTGAACTTAGCGTGGTTCCCAGTGCGTTGGACCCGATGGCCATCTACTGTGACAACACAGGTGCCATAGCTAATGCACAGGAGCCAAGGTCACATAGCAAGCTGAAGCACATTAAGCTACGTTTCCATGCTATTCGCGAGTATGTCCAAGATGGTGACATAAAGATTTGCAAAGTACACACTGATCTGAATGTGGCAGATCCGTTGACTAAACCTCTCCCTAGAGAAAAGCATGACCAACACCATAACGCCATGGGTGTTAGGTATATTACCATGTAATCTAGATTATTGACTCTAGTGCAAGTGGGAGACTGTTGGAGATATGCCCAAGAGGCAATAATAAAAGTGGTTATTATTATATCTTTGTGTTTATGATGAATGTTTACATCCCATGCTATAATTGTATTATAAGGAAACACTGATACATGTGTGTTTTGTAAACATAAAAGAGTCCCTAGTAAGTCTCTTGTGGAACTAGCTTGTTGATTAATTGATGATCATGGTTTCCTGATCATGGACATTGGATGCCATTAATAACAAGGTTATATCATTAGGAGAATGATGTGATGGACACACACCCATAGTAAGCGTAGCATAAGATCAAGTCATTAAGTTCGTATTGCTATAAGCTTTCAAATGCATAGTAACCTAATCCTTCGACCATGAGGTTATGTTAATCACCATCACCGGATGGGTACTATGATGACATCAAACACCGCTTCGTAACTGGGTGGTTATAAAGGTGTCATTGGGTATTCTGAAAGTATGTGTTGAAGCGCATGGACCAAGATTGGGATTTGTCCATCCATATGACGGATAGATATGCTCTGGGCCCTCTCGGTGGAATGTCATTTAGTTAGCTTGCAAGCATGTGACTAGGTCACAAGGGATGACATAACATGGAACGAGTAAAGAGTACTTATCAGTAACGAGGTAGAACTAGGTATGGAGATACCGACGATCAAACCTCGGATAAGTAGAATATCGCATGACAAAGGGAATTGGTTTCATATGTTAATGGTTCTATCGATCACGAAGTCATCGTTGAGTATGTGGGAGCCATTATGGATCTCCAGATCCCGCTGATGGTTATTGATCAGAGAGGTGTCTTCATCATGTCTGCATATTCACGAACCGTAGGGTGAAACACTTAAGGTTCGAAGTTGTTTTAAGTAGATATGGAATATGCGTTGGAGATCGAATGTTGTTTGGAGTCTCGGATTGGATCCAGGACATCACGAGGAGATCCAATTGTCCGGAGAATAAGATTCATATATTGGGGATCATTTTCTAAGTTAGAAATGTTAGGAGTATTTGTATGGGGATTCTAGAAGGTTTCGGAATGTTCCAGAAGGTTCTAGGAGATTTCTTGGAGTTTGCTTGAAAACCAAGAAAGGATCAAGGAGTCCTTGTGGGGCAAGACAAGGAGTGGGGAGGAGGACTCTCCCTCCCAATCCGGCTGCCAGGAAGGGAGGAGTCCTACTAGGACTCCTCCCATGGCGCCCCTCCTTTAAATAGAGGGGGCGCCACCCTGGCCCACTCCACTCCAAGCCCTAGCCGCCTCCTCCTCCTTCCCTCCGCCAAAGCTTAGGCGAAGCCTGCAGAATTCTCTACTCCACCACCACCACCACACCGTCAGGTGCTGGGATTCCGTGGAGAAGATCTACTACCTCCACGTCACTGGAACGGGAGAGGAAGGTCGCTCGACCAGACGCAGACCGATCATGGAAGCGCCGAACGCTGGCGCGGAAGGATCGCCCACACGATCTTGAGATCGGAAGTGATCGACTACATCAACCACGAGATCCAATCTCGTAACGCTTTCGGATCTTTAGGGTTAGTACAGATCTATCTCGTTGCACATGTCTAATAGATTAGATCTTGGCTTTTATCTAGATTAGATCTGGGTTTTGTTCGTTCTTGCGGTAGAAATTTTTTGTTTTCCATGCTACGAACCCATCAGCACTTCTCTTCTCACTCACTTTCAAAGTGGTGAAACACTCCATCTTATAAGGTGGTGTAACTCTCCTTCAACTTTCTATGTGGGACTAAACTTTAGCTCCCACACCACTCACATGTGAGCTGCCACCAAATTGGGCAAATCACACATGGACTTCCACACACATGGGCTTTGAGATTTAGGGAAAATATAAAATCACACATGGTTCTGATGATTTAGCCCATTATTTCTAGCAGGAAGCCCGACCCTCGTGCGGTGGTGGCGTAGGGAAGGAGTCCAGCAACCCAAGGTACATGGTGGACACGGCCTCCTCCGTGACGCGCATGCGGCCACCCTGGCCCGCTTCACTTTGTCGCGCCTTCTCCAACCACTGGCTCTCATGAGGAAGATGGATGTGGGGCTACCGCCATTGCTGGGTCACAGACGGAGCTGCTCACCAAGACAGAGAGGCTGTGCACGACCGCATGGTCCTCCCCATCGCCTTCCACGGAGCACCGCAACACCGTCGGTGATGGTGGTCTCGGGTGGGGATCAAACGAAGAAGACGACCTCACATTTTTAGGTCCTCGCTAATTTCCCTAGACGAGTTCGTCACCGACCAAAGGTTCATCTTGCTGTAGGTGAGAATCCCTGGACAAGTTCCTCACCGACTTTCATTGAGCGCCACGATGCTCTCCAGCTTTGGGGTCATGCCCCCGCAGGATGCGGACGCGACGGAGCTTCCTGTCCGTGTCGAAGAGTGGTGGTGGCTCACAATAGGGGAGGAGCATGAGGGATGCGATGGGGAACTAGGGGAGGAGGAGGGTGGCCGGAGCAGAAGTGCGATGGCGGGGGCTCTCTAGAATGTGGTGGCAGGGGTGCCACACGGTGACAGCAAGGGCAAACCTCTCCCGCGATCCTTTTCCTTTTTTAATAATATTTTTTGTTTTCAATTGGACTGACAGGTGGGTCTTAGGCAGCATCAACAAATAAGCCCTGGCATTAGGGTCCCACCGGTTAGAACATCGTCAATTTGTGATCAATGGCCGATTAATGTTTTTTGCAAATAGCAGACCAACATCCGGTGGTTTTTGTCCCGCGATTGTAAAGTGGTGTCCATTCGGTAAATTTCAATTGTAAAGTGGTTATCTTATGCTATATACTCATTTGTTCGTGATTATTAATAGATTGGTTGATCATTTCACACGAAAAAAGTGAGTGGTCACATTGTTTGGGGTTTTGTGGTGTACTCCCTCAATCATTAAATAAGTAGTCTATATATTTGTTCAAATATTCAATATTTTCTAAGTTTAACCAAATATACAACTATAATATTCAACCAATATAATATTGTATAAAAATATATCTTGTGGAGTTCTATCAATATTGGTTTTGTATTGCAAATCTTCAGTCTACGCCGAACTATGTTTAATTTCATATCGAACTATGTTTAATTTAATACCGAATATTGCTGTATATTCATATTTATGCCAAATTACGCTGAACTCTTTTTAAATTTGAGCCAAATTTGGATAAAAACTCGCCGCTTTTACGTTGCCTAGGAACCACGCCTAGGAACGCGAGTGGGAAAATGGTCGTTCTCAGGCCAAAAGTTACACCTGTCCGGCGCTAAAACTGGGTTTCGACCTGAGAACGCCAATGTGTGGAGGTGCTCTTAGGCGTGAGGCTACAAGAGAGGGGGCGGCTATAGCACTATGCACACGAGACGAGAGAGAGCGGCGGCTGTAGCACTATGCACACGAGATGATAGCTTGGATGATTATTGTACGATGCAAATCCAACAGCCTCACTTGGCTTGGCCCGCTAAACGGAAGGCTAGTAAGGAACGTCGTGTGCAACTCGTACACAAATCGTCACGTGCATAGCACGACTATAAGGAAAACCCCGTCTAGGGTTCCATCTCCCTTGTTGGTGACACCATCGGTTCACTCCGTCTTCAGTGGTCTTGGGCCCATGGCGGACCATGCCCTCTTGTCGTTAGGAGGGTTCCTCCTGTTTGTTTAGATTGCTTTTGAGTGCTTCTTTGAGATGGTGATGGTGCAGCTACATCCAGAAATCATAATAAGGCCCGCTCCGCTATATTCTCTCTCTGGTGATGTATCTAGCGCCGATAGAGGTCGCATGGAGTCATGCATCCGGCGGATCTCATGGGATACGGTCGGTTTTCGTGTCCTTGATTTTAGGTTAGATTCTTCAAATCTATGTTTATCATCATTGGCAATGGTTGCTGCTCTGATATGTTGGTCCTTGGGGGCCGACAAGCATTTAGTGTCTGTAGCGTCACTAGGTGGTTAAATGATTTATTTATAATTTTATTACTTTTAGAGCTTTTTGTATTATTGTTGATGATTATTAATGGATCGGTGAAAATTTTGCAAAAAACAATTTGTTCAAGTTTGCTAAACATGAACTTTTTAACTCAATTCACTTATTAAAAAATATACAGAGGAACTTTTTTTTAGGGCAAGGAGGAACCAGGTGGGATTAGAACTTCTGCGTTATGATTGTTTTAGGAGGCCCATTTAAGTTTTATTTTTTCAGGATAATCGTCTGCACAAAAAAAAAAGGAGAAGAGGACCTAAAGCTGTGCTGCAGGGTGAGTTGGGCCTGTAAGGGGAAAAAAGACGGACAGCAATACTCATTTGCTAAGCCCTTGGAGTTCTTTTTCTACGTAGTAAATAAAATTTCCGCTAGGCCTATTAGTAGTTGAGATGGATGGGCCAATTGATAGTAACTATTTGGTCTCTACATCACTGATCGTCCGATTTTGGGTTTTCCAATCTCTCGCTCCTTGACGGAGTGTATTTGCTCCCGCTCACGTGGCTTTGCCCGACGAGCTGGCCTAGTCAAGCTTCTTTCCTCTTTTTCTTTCTTATTTTATTTTTTTAAATAAATCTGAAAAACTTCAATTTAGAATTTTCTAAGTCTGATTTTTTTAAATTTTTTCAAATCTGAAACATATTATAAAATGATATTTTTTGAATTTGAATAAAATTTCAATTTGAACATTTTTATTTGATTTATTAATCTGAACAATTTTCATATTTGGATAATTTTCAAATTAGAATAGTTCCAAATTTGAATAATTTTCAAAGTCCACACCTTTTTTTGAAATCTAAACAATTGGCAGGTCTGGACGACATTCTGCAAATTAAAGAAACAGAAAAGAAAACATGAAGTAGAAAACACATAAAATAAAAAACATAAGTACTACAAGTTTACAGAGTCGCGATGGGAGCAGCCCCAATTGCGGCGGACAGGAGGTGCCCGAATGAGCGGGGTATAAGAGCACACCCTTTGATTTTTTTTTTAGATTTGTTTCTTAGGGTTGTTTATAGGGATGTAAACGAATCGGATCGGATCGGATATTGCTATTACCATATTTTTTACCATATTTTTTTGGCGAATTCGGATCAGAGTGGATAATAACCGGATGCGGATTCGAATACGGATAATATCGGATTGCGGATATGGAGCGGACTCGGATCGGAAGAGGATAATCAAACAAATACACGTAGAAAAATAAAAATTTATTTAGTTTATACAAAAGAAATGATAAGAAAGTGTGCAACACTAGATAATACTCGCTCCGTTTTAAAATATAAGATGTTTTAGCTTTGTGAATGAAGTGTATCTAGACTTGTTTTAGTGTCTAGATTCATCTAGGTTTAGAGTGAATCTAAATGGATCTAGATACACTCCCTTCACAAAGCTAAAACATCTTATATTGTGAAACGGAGGGAGTAGTCGTATAAAAGTGCAAGATTGAAAAATAACATAGTATAACATGCATACGTAGCATGCAAAGCTAGCTGATACATTAACTAGATTGTCTAGATATTGAGATTGCGTTAAATTTATCGGATTATCCTATTTAAGTATCTCGGATAATTCGCATAAAATATAAGATTATCCTTATCCGTTTGATATTATTAATACCATATCCGTCGGATATCCGCCCGACAGATATCCACATCCGCATCCATATCCGCCGGATATCTAAAAATATATACCATATCCTAAAAAACGGATGTGGATACGGATTCGAAGCAGAAATTATTCGTACCATTTATATCCCTAGTTGTCTAAGACTTATATCAACCGGCTACTACTTTTTGAGAGAAGAGAGGGGAATAGGCCTGCTGCCGGGTCATTGGGTGCGTTTGGGAGGCACCGCTAACTAACAATGTTAACTGGGCCGACGGGGCTTGCCTGCGCCGCCGCGTGCGCCCATCGGTGCGCCGCGGGTATGTGTCGCGCATCCCGTGCTTCTTCTCATCGCGTATTCTGCCCACGTTTTAAGGCACAAAACAATGTAAAAAAAATACATCAATATACGACCGTAGTCTGTAGAGTATGCCTTTGATCAGAAACTAGCTCGATTCAACGGACGATTGGTGGGCGCAGCATGGTAGTATCTACGAGCGCGTCGACTTCGTCGGCATGGACAAGCGGCGGTGGCGCGCTTGGATCGGCGGGCGGTGCGTTCCGTCGGCAAGAGAGCCACTGGCGCCGTATTGCAGCTCTCTGCCTCGTCGCGCAGAGATCCGTTCCGTCCGCAAGGGAGCCGCTGGCAGCCTGGCACCATAGTGTAGTTCGGTCAAGTTCTCATGCCGTGCTTCGTTCCGTCCGCACCATAAGGAAGTCTGCGGCGGACCGCAGCTCCTCACAGACCATGTAGATGGAGGCGGAGCTATGGTGGTGATGAAGCCAGTAGCAGCCCTGTCCATGTCCTCCGGCCGCCGTGATCTCCATCCCACAATGATGTTGACTGCTTTTCCCTCACGATTGGCCACCGCGTTGAACCTGATCTCCAAACTGAAAGGAGCCGCCTATTACGCCGGATTCCGTATTGTCCGTATTTTTTATTTTGTTTATGATAGTTAATAGCACAGGCTCGAAAAAATTAAGCGGAAGAGGCGGGATGCAGGCCACGTACCCGCGGCGCACCGATGGGCACATACCACGGCCGCAGGCAAGCCGCGTCCGTCCTGTTTAGCATGGAACAAGCCTTCTGATCCACGTGTCATGGTTTTCTAAAAATAGACATGTCAAGACAAAAAAAGCTACGCGCCATGCAGTTTTGTTCCTCTAAAAAAGAAGTAACGTGCAGCTTTTCTAAAATGGTACGTGATTGTATAGTTGCATTTCAGTACATTTTTTTTCACTATAGGGAAAAACAACATAAGGTGAAACATTAATGATGCTCATCTTCTCAATCTCTACTACTCACTCCGTTTCAAAATATAAGATGTTTTAGCTTTATGAAAGGAGTGTATTTAAACTTCTTTTAGTATGTAGGTTCATTCTAAATTTAGATGAACCTATACACTAAAAAGCGTCTAGATACACTTTATTTATAAAGCTAAAACATCTTATATTTTGAAACGAAGGGAGTATTTATAAAAGAGCCAATGAAAATTTCTCTATACGTACCCCATCAAATAAACACGGTTGTACTACAACCGCATGATCAAACCGTCTGGACATAATCTAACATCTCTTATTGGCGTAATCATTTTTTGGTGCACATAGCAATTAGGTGTGACGGATTTATCATGCAGTTTGCCCCGCCCCATAGGAAAAGAAAAAAGAATGCCTCGCACGATCTGGATCACCATCCTCCCATCGATCTCCACGCGAGACCCCTAGCCGCCGCCTCCCCGCTCGACGACACATTACTAGCACCCCGTCGTCATGATTCCCTAGGTTCCGCCTCGATGATCTGGATCGCGGTGATGCGGAGACTGCACCACCATCGGCTCCATAGCCTCCTCGCTAGGGTTTCAGAAATCGAGTGGGCGACGGGCAGACAACCGGGATGCAGGTGCGCGATGACCCGGAAGACAACCCCCATGTATTATCATCTCACTCTAACTGCGGGCTGCAGTCGGGCGCCTTCGCGACAACATCGTTGCCCCGGTTGCCTACTCGCTTCCCTTTGGTAGCCATTGAGGTACTAGGCAAAGCCTCACCTTGTGTGTCCCGTTTGACTATTTTAGAGATTTCTCTACAGTTTTTGTGCTTCTGTGGATGGCCATCGTCAACTCTAATTGCACGTAGGTCAACGATATTTACCAATAGAGCTTCTATTCCAATCTTCTAAAAACACTTTATGATATAGCAGGTGTATGTGTTTTCGTAGTTCAATAAATTATGAATACTTTGCCAGGTCACGTGTAGTAATGTCGTAGTGAATACTTTGCCAAAGACTGCAGGTACCCGAGTCAATAAATTGGATATTTTGCATATTTTCTGAATTTTCAATAATTTTATCAGTTATAAGGTATGGAATAGTTCACTTGGGGCAGTGATTAATTCTTCACATGCAAGAACTTGGAGAGATGATACCGATGGATTCTAGCTGCAAGGTGAGTGGCTTAATCTTTGAATGATCTTCTTAAACTTACACGGCCGTGAAGTCTTTGTCCTAAATTAATTGGTGATTTGTGGCCGTTGCTAAAGTAGAAGCACATTGTTGCCTGTTGTCGATAAAACAACTTTAAAAAGGGGAAGCTAAGACAGGCAAGAGTAGTTTTTTTTTTAGATAACAGGCACTGCAGTGCCCGGCTTTGAATTAACAAAGCCAACAACGGTGAAAGGATACAAAGCGCTGAACCCAGCTTACACACCAAACCACACACCCACGCACGCTACAGAGGGCGCTACACCGGGAGCGCGAACAGTAGGCATGGCCATTACTAAGACCACGAGGACTCGGAGCAGAACTGGACATCAACAATATCGGGCCGGAGCTCCCCCCAACGGTGAGCAAACGAACATGCACGTCATCGACAGAACCCTCCGTCGCAGACTCGCCACCGGAAGCCGACCACCACCGGGATTTGACCCACGCTGTCCACAGACCGGAAAGCAGCACCAAGGTAACAAAGACTCAGGAAGGGAAAGGGGCAAGCTTTGCCGAGGGTTGCCAGACGAAGAGAACTCCGCCACAGGACCATCGGAGAGCCGCGAGCCGTGGGCTCCTAGACCGAGTCTTCAAGAAGAGTACGACATCGGAATGTCGCCACCGTCCGATCCGAGGGTCTTGGGATTTCTCCCGGTGGTAGCAGGGGAAAGGAGAGTCGCCACACAGCGCCTTCAGGAAGGGGACGACATCCGCGAACGCCGCCGCCGTGGCCCAGAGGGACAAAGGTTTCCCAGGCAAATCACCGCCCACTAGTACTCCAAGGCGGCATCTTCAAGAAGATCACGACGCTGAGGCGCCGCTACCGCCCGAACCGCGGATCCTAGGTTTTCACCCGGAGCACAGAACACGTCACGCTGCTCGCCGACACCATGCCGTCCCTACGACCATGGTACACGACCAGCACCAGAGCCCCTGGCACGCCCGCCAACCAAAAGGCTCTCCACCGTCCGGGGCCGCCGCCCCGGAATCCAAGCAAAGCACGCCGAGACAGAGGGAAGGCCGGGAGCACCATCGAAAGATCCCCGGGGCACGGCGAGACGAGGGGGAAGGCGCCCTTTCCAGATCAACGACCATCGGCCCCCGTGGCCGGTGGCGTCATGGATCTGGGACAGAGGATGGGCACGACGAGGGGCTCGGAGCCCTGCTCTGACCCGAAATCGAAAGGCGACCAGGATAGGTCGCCCTGTCCCGACCGCCAGCGCCACTGCGTCAAGACGCCGCCAGTGACGTCAGCGCCCATCGCCCGGCCGCCCCGCCACCCACTGCCAGAGAACGCGCCTCGCGCGTGACGCCCATCGCCGACGCCGCACCAGAGCGCCGCCACCGCCACAGGCTCGCCACAGACTCGTAGCCACCGCGCCGCCGCAAACAGCCACGCCGCTGCGCCCCACGAGTAGCACAGCGCCCCCGCCAGCCGCCGCGGTCCCGTGCCGCCGCCACCGCGCGAGGGGGAAAAGGGGCCCCGCCGCCGCCAGCGCCCCGGGGCTTAGCCCGGGGACGCCCTCCGGCGGCGGCGAGGAGGAGGAGAGGAGGGGTAGGGGAGGAGGCGACGCGATTTAGGGTTCGCCCTGTCCGCCGCGGGAGCGGGCAGAGCAAACCCAACAGGTCAAACCTTCTGAGTAGATATATTTTTACTGACAAGTATTGCAAAATTTATAAAAGTGAGTCCTGCAGCCTTTTCAGAAGATATATTTCTTGTAAAGAATTGTCAGAAAGCATTATTGTTTTGCAATTTCACATCCCAAGCCGGTTTTAATGATTTTATGCATATTCAGTTGAATTCAAGATCGAATTATGTGACCATCTAACTAAGAAAAAGATCAGTGTTGATTGCCTGATTACATGGTCGGGCCCTGAGTTTAGCCGCCCGACCGTTCCTAGCTACTCGATTACAGGGTTGCTGGCCGGCCGTCCCCAGCTCCATCTTCCTACTCCGGGACGACATGGTCTGATCCTAAGTTTAGTTATGGTCTGAACTAAGGAAAAGATCAGTGCCATGTACCGATGTACGTGCAGTTCTAACAAGCATGTAACATTCGCCAGGTTCTCCATATTTTGTACTCCCTTCGATCCATATTAGTTGACTTGAATTTGTCTAGATTTGAATGTATCTAGATATGTTTTAGTACTAGATACATCCGAATCTAAGCAAATCCAAGTCAACTAATATGGGTCGGAGGGAGTATGTATATTGCCTGTTCATTCCGGATTTCTCTTATTGTTCATTTGTATGCCTTTTTTTTCTTATGATTGTTGGTGTGTATTTCATCTCATGTTCTCAAAAGAAAGGGTGTAGCCGTGTAAGGTTGTATACTATTACTCCACACTTCCCTGCTATACGTGTATCTGAAATGTTGTTGTTTATATGAATCAGGAACGCCAATATCCCTTTCACGGCAGTGGCAAATTATCCGAGTATTAGTTCGTGAGGTGAGATTTTGTAAGTAAACATTGGGCTCTTTGTTTTTATTAATTAATGTTAGGTTAGTTCAATTTTTGCAATAACGGCATACGCTAGATGCATACGTTGACTAGCTGTTTTGGCACCTCACAAACTTGACCCCTCTAGGAATAGTGATCTTCACTACTATAAAGATGCAGAGCTGGTAGAGTGGACTGCAGGTCATACTTTCGATCTATGTGTAGTTGGAATATGGTATTATTGTATGAAATTTCTAGTCGATATAATTTCGAATGTGGAGCAGTTTCGTTCTGTCGTGTTAATGTTAGTTACCGGTTTTGGGATATTTAAAAACCTAGATGCAATTTGAATTGTGGATTATTACTCTGTGCTTCCCTGTCAGACCTGTATCTGAAACTTCATTGATAGCAACCAAATCATCTGCTGGCTTTAGACGACATTGGCTTTATTCTATAAGTTTACTCAATGAAGTATGACTTGATGTGCTCGAGGCAGAGGCGCTACTTATTTGTTTTATGAATTTTATTTTTTCTTGAGATGCGAGCATGTCAAAGTTTTCAGTGCAGTCTATGGTAGAAAATTCAGTACATTGCCATGTTTAGCACTCGATGTAAATTAGAGATTTATATCGACCATTCACTTATCTAATATACGTGATTTTTTTTTGTTTTCTTAATCATGTGCAGCTTACTTTGGCAACAGTGGATGATACTAAAGCTGATTACATATATATATGGTAAGATTCAAGAATAAGATTTGAAGAATTTCTATACAAAAAAATTAAGAGGTAGCATGGTGATGCAGCTTGCAAATTATTGTTTCTATGGACTGTGCACAATATTTATTTCCAGAGGTGACAATTAGTTACTTTACACCTGAAATTATTTGTTTGAGCATCGTGTCGTTTTGTGCAGGCTTTTCTATTCTGTGTTTTGTCGACAACCAAAAGCTCATTTCCAGTACCTTATACAGATATATGTAATGAGGCCATTGTTGTAGGTGGATAAATCTCATGTAGTTGTCAATATGATTTTATCATATAGTACTTGCCACAATTGTTTCATACATACTCGATTTATGCATGGTTTTCTCAATGTATTTCTTAAGACTTCTGTACTGATATGCTTACAAAGTTTTCTTTTGTACTCCCTCAGTTCCATAAATTTGTCGTGTTTTAAGTTAATTTTGAACTAAAACCACAATAAAAATTATGGAAGAGAGGGAGTAGTTGATCTGGCAGTCCACCAAAGTATGCGAGAAATGGGATGAGAAGATTTTTGAGATTGACCTGAATCCACCAGAAAGGAGGATTTTTTTGGATTGACCAGTATGAAATAGGAGGAGGGCTAAGTAACTCATTTTTCTTCTTGAAACACACTAGCTTACTGCCGCCAAGATGGTTGCCTAGCTACCACCCCTTCTTCTGTTGTGTCACTTATCCTAGGTGTTCTATCCAAAAATGAAGGTACCGAGTGACTACCGGTTAGTGAGTTATTCGATTTATGAACTTGTAAGGTGTATTCTCTGATTTTGAGTACACAGGCATCTTGGCAGGTTTAATGCAGGATCTACCTAAGAACACTCTTGGATTACCTGGTACTAGAAATTGATTCAAAGTCTCGAGTTGTTGGAGATAGTTATGAAATAGTTCGTGACGATGAAAATAAATTATTTTGTATTATTCGGGTCTGGTAGTACCTTGTTGAATCAACTCCTTGGAAGAAATTTTAGCAGGAATAGCTAGCTTTTACCACTCGGATTGGTGCTTGATGTTCACTTGCAAGTTCTTCTTTGTTTATAGTTTTTTTCCAAATCATGTTGGGAAGAGCAAGAACATACATTGTACATACATAGCTAAGGTTGTTAATCCCGTCCTATTTTTTCCCTTTAAAAAATGGCAGAACCATGTTCACCATCGGGGATATGTGTAAATGCCGTTTTAGTGATTGATTCTTTGATATCACAGAAAGGCATAGATATATGCAAGCTCCCAAATCATGCTCTTCTATATACTGTATGTAAGTATCAGTCAATTAGGGTCAAGGTTTAGAAGATAGCAAGGTCTTTCTCAATGTATACCATGCTGCCTCTATGACCATATAAGTTCTGTAGTTATATTCCCCTATATGAATATTAAGTTCTTTCTTTCTTTCCAGATCCACCAAGGCTGCAATGATGAATATTTTAAAGAATAGTTGTTCTAGAAATTTGCTCTTGCTTGGCTTAGCAAAATAAATCTGCACGTGCTACCAGTCCGGTTAGTGTTTAATCTTGCCCAATGTGTTGTACTGAATGGACAGAAGAAGAAAATGTGCCCATACTGCAAAGAGGGCAATTGTGATTTTGACCTTGACCCACATTGAAGTGTCTTCTGTAAAGCATATTTTTAGTGTCCAATCCGTGTGACAGAAATAACCAGGAAAATGCCTTCACTTTAGGCTATAATTTTGATTTCTAAATCCATGAAAATTGTTCGTCCTAGAAGTATATTTATTACCTCAGTTAAACTTACATGTATCAATAATTTATCCCTGTAAATGAAGAGTCTTGAAAATGTATTAGGGTCCGTTTAGCACCAACATTTTTTTGAAGTATTCCAAGAATACTCTGGTTTCTAAAAATACCATGGTTTTCAATACTTTGAGGTGTTTGGTTTCAGTAAAAACTGCAGTTTTTCATGCTTAGTTTTTTGCAAAATAACACTAATTTTGAAGTATAGAAAAAAGAGGTCTAGACCTCTTTTTCCAAAATATTGTAGTATTACAATACTTTGGTTTCAGAAAAACTTAGATGCCAAAAGGAGCCTTAGTTTGGCAGGGCAGTGAATCAATCAAATTGGTTCATACTTCTGAAGAAGACCTAACTACATTGTATAACTTTCTTTTGCATGAAGATATGTCATGTTGGTGTTATATATATATATATATATATATATATATATATATATATATATATAAACCCTATTCAGCATCCAGGATGCAGAATAGTTATTTTGCACCCCACATATTTTTATGTTCTCACATACATAAATTTATGTTTTGTATACTAATAATTATGTTCATATTCATCAGAAACGCAAAAAAATCGACATAAAAATACGATTTATGAGTCATTATAGTGTAAAAAACATAGAAAAATCGCATTTTATGCCGTATTTTTTACGGCATGTAAATAGTTTTTTTACATCATGTCTAAATTTTTTTATATTCTTCTTGACTTCCGGGATAAGAGAAAATTTAGGGGGTGGATGAAGAATAACTATTCTACATCCTGGGTGTCAAATATATATTGGTTCCGACTTTCTTTGCTTTTTATTGACAAGTGGCTTTAATTATGCTTTTCCTCATTTAGCTACATACGGGCAAAGAAAATAATAAAGCACTGCATTTTAATTGTGAATTGTGAAGTTGTCGAAGAGACGTGCATTGCACGTGCACGCTTACTAGTATAAGTAAATGTCATGTTCGGGCGGCCACGTTCCTGGGTGTTGGACACTAACATAAGTGACACGGGGGTATATTGACCGGGTTCAACCTCTGCTCGCATGCAGGAGAGATCTAGTCATGTTGAGCAAGTCTTGGGCATTCAAAGAAGACACATGTCATATCACTCTATAGCGGTGATTACTCTAGAAGACTAGAAATTTGAAGGGGGGAGGAATCAACCTCGAACTCAAATTCTGAAAGGATCAACTCGTCTCACCTTGGGAGGGAGAGATCTTGCTTAATATGAGAGATGACTTACAAATGATCCCATGAGGTGTTTTTTAGGGCTCATTGACTTGTACGAATGACCACCCATACATTACCCCCCCCCCCTCCCGTGGGAGTGCAAAGTATGGGCTACTTCATATTCTTTAGTCCACACACTTGGTCCATTAAGGTGGCTAATGTGCTTAGTGGGCTACCCCTTTCTCCCCTTGGGATTATTTTTCTTCTTATTTTATTCATAACCCTGGCCTTTACATTATGCCTGTAATTCCTTCTAGTATGTTGCTATATTTCCGATGTTCGGTAGATGATTGTGTCCTGGAGAGGGACCCCTTTTATGTGATATGATTTTATCCCATGTTAGGTGGCAAAATAGGAAATGCCCCTGCCCCTATGTTTATCTCCACGGTACACATTCACCTTGAGAAAAAAGAAGGCCAAAAACATAAAACAAAATCAATATGTACTCCACTCATAGTAATTCAAATGTGCATGCGGGAGCACAAGCTCCTAGAAGTTGCTATTTTTACATGCTAGTAATAAACCCACAAAAGGTTGAACATATAATGTTTGAGTCATTTGTGTGCTTGTGACATTTTTTCGAAGAATGGAGATCTTTAATGGCGAATTTTATGACAAGACATTTACTTTCATTTTTTGTCCAGGGTGCAACAATGTTTTTTCATGAACATATGTAGGATATAATTTTACACTTTAAGTTTGTTTTACGAATTTAGTATTTGTCCCAATAGCCATTTTGTTTTGCTCAGAAGAAATTTGCTACATGGTGCCGCTGATTTTTTAATTTCTTCACTTAAATTATAATTATTTTTTCTATAATTATTCTTCAAATGCTAGATGCCTTGTTCATTTTCTAGATAGTACCATCAATCCTTTCCTTTTTAGTTTGTTTTTATTTGACAGAGTAATGTAATAAGTACTTTTTCCATCTTGATATTTAGGTACTATGATTTTGTTTGATTGGCTCAACTAATAACTTTAAACTTTTTATTTGTTTATTTTTATTTTAAAAGTTTTACGTGAACTTTCCTTTCTAGCTGAATATTTTAGAATATTTTCCCGTTTCTTCCAGTAATGGTATTGAACTTTACCATAAGCGCCTCCTATTTGTCCCACTTTCTTATGTAGATTAATCTGTTGAGCCAATGTTTCCCAATTAATATGTTTGATTTCTTCAATACACAATTTTTTTGTGCCACTTTTTCTGCATCACTTATAAGGACTTAAGGTTCTTAATCTTCTGGTTGAACATCAATGTAGTCCCCCAACAATGGCCATGATTTAGTTTTCCATCCCATTATTAATCATGAGTTGTTCTACGAAGATCTTAGTTTTCCCTTTTTCCCCCACAAATGGTGTTAAATGTTTAGAAAATCTTTCAGGTAATTTTGTTGTTTTTACTGTTTTTCGATCACTCATAGCTCTTCCATGATTATTTGACCATGATCACCGAAAATTTATAGCTTGCGCTCTAACTAGTTGTAGCTTTTTCTTTCTCGACATTTCCTTGGACTAGGATTGTTCTCTCGGTTTTCTTTCAAGTGTGCTTTTTTAGAAACATCGCACATGTCACTGTTCGAGCCTTCTAATTGCATGATATTTTTCATGCAAAATATGGTGGTTAGTACTTTATATCCTTTTTTTCAAGACCACAAAAAACCCTTCTTTTGACATGAAAATTTATAGATATGTTAATACTTGAAAGTGTACCCCTTTTGTGTTATGAACTTGAACATGTACCCATGTAACTGTTCTAATACATCACGACACAAGGTATATGATTGAAATAGACATTATCATGATATTCGTACCTCTTGTCGTTCCTCTCTCAGAAAGTTCATGCAGAAGACTCGGAAGGAAGACCCCCAATCGATGAGGAGCGGCCAGGGCTTCCAATCCTTTGCAAACACAAATGGCATCTGGTTTTTATCAACTATCATGATATTTGACGTCCGAGCGCCAGTGGTCATGCTTCATCAAATCAAACACTAACCAAGTATGAATGCATGATTTTTTATTTGTGTGTAACCAAATCACGACGATGTTGCTGGTGGCAACGCACGGTCCCATCTCCAACGTCACGCACATAACTTATGTACTCGTACGTTACACGTAGAGCTCCGGATACATCTCCTCTAAGCTTCAGCAAACTACAGAAACAGAACAGACAACGAGAGCACTGCAGCCTACAGGTGCAGCGTGTGAAAACAGAGAGGAAAACGACACTTCATGCCGTCTGAAAAAAGCGAGGCAGGGGAAACCATCGCCGGCTTTCTCCCTCTTTTCCGACTCCGGCAATCTGTGGTCGAACTATCACCGGTACAGTACAGTATATAAGAAAATGACCGATGAAGCTGGCATGTTGGCATCTGCAGACCCGTACGTTCACATACTCTGAACCTCAGGAGCACAACTCCCTCGTTTCAATGCAGGAAAAGTCACGCGATTATCTCACATCCGGCAAGGCGACGAACCGCGTTCGCTTCTCAAACACCACAGAATCAGAGAAAAGATAATTAATCACGGGGGAAGATGTCAGCAAAAGCGACGGATTAACTCGTTTTAATCCGATTGTTAACCTGTTTACGCATCAGGAGAAAACGATAGGGCGATTTTTAAGCTTTTCATGGTTCCTTTATTTGTAGATTAAAACATTGTTTTCTGTAATTATTGTTCAAAATTTCTATCTGGTTTCGTCGTTTTCACTTTGCTTTTTTTACTTTCTATATTTTCACTAGTTAATGTAATAGATATGTCCCTTATTGATTGTCACGCATCGTTACTTATTTTGACTTTGAATGGCTCGGATGAACATTTACTTTTTATTATCTGTTTCCGCGGGACATTATTTTCCCTATTTTTCTAGTAATGGTATTGAACTGTGCCATAAGCTCATTCATTCTCCCACCAATAAAATTTTATTTTGTCAAGCGAATGTTTTTCAATCAATAGGTTTGAATTATTTGACACACAAAATATTTTGTTTAACTATCTTTCTTGCTTAACTTTGTAATCTCTCTTTCCCAGCACAAGTTTACCATGTTTCTCGAACAAAGGCCATAAATCATTTTCTCGAGCCCCGCTAATAATCGTGGATTGTTCTGAACATGTAAGTTCTGGAGGCGGCAATTCGGCTCCCATGTATATGCAGAATTTTTTTTCCGAATTTTTTGACGTTTCGAAAAATGTTTTCTCACAATGGGTGCATTTGTATCTGCGAGCCGAAGTGAATATCCGGTTCTCTCGAGAGTAACTTATTTTGCGTTCTGTATGTAAAGTCTTATTTCTTACACGAAAATTAACAAATCTGCTAGTAAGAACTTAGACATGTACATGTGTAACTATCTTATTGCACCACCTGTGAGGTAGATGTGGTGATTGAGGTCCCAAAATAAGTGACGTGAGTTTGTCTAGATTTAGATGTATCTAGACATCTAAATCTAGACAAACTCACGTCACTTATTTTGGGACGGAGGGAGTATATATCATGGGTCTTTTCTTTTTAATTCGTCTCTCTCACAAATTTCTGCAGAAAGTCAAAGAAAAGGGACCCTAATCGACGAAGATCAGCCGAGGCGTCCGATCACTTGTTATCTGCGCATGTGCTCTGCGTGTACGTTGCTTGCCTAAAGAAAAACGACTGGAACAGTTTATATCATGACCCTTTTTTATCCGCAATTTCATTCTCTGTCACAAAATTCATGCATGAGGAGTAGCCGGGGCCAGCGGTTATGTTTCATCAAATCAAACACTAATAACCACGTACGAGTTCATGATTCATTATTTGTCTGCAGCCAAATACTTATATTTACAAAATTCATGACCGGATGGAGAACCCAGTGCAGCAAAGTTGGAGACGACCCGTCGACGTGTTCACAACGCAGGGTCCCATCTCCAACGTCATGCACATAATAACTTATGTACGTTTACACGTAGACGTAGAGCTCCGTATACATCTCCTCTAAGCTTCAGCTAACTACAGTAGAAACAGAACAGACGACGAGAGCACTCAGCGTCGGCGATCTAGAAAGATAAACAAACAGATAGGGCAACGACACTACATTGCCGTACGAAGAAGCGAGGCAGGAGAAGCCGTCGGCTTCAGCGGCCTCGACGTCCCCGACTCCGGCAATCTGTGGTCGATCTTGCAAGAAAACGAATGATGAAGCAGAGAAGTGGCACCAACATTCCTGCGGCCGGTGTTGCAGACTGTATATGAGCTCCCTCGTTTGGAAAGTCACGCGATGATCTCGTCTGGCATGGCGACGAACCGCGTTCGCTTCTGAAACACCACAGAATCAATCAAAGAGAAGAAAAATTAATCACGGCAGAAGATGTCAGCAAAAGCGACGGATTAACTCGTTTCAATCCAAGTTTTTAGCAGGGAAGTACAGATTACAGAAAAAGGAAAATCGGGTGACGAATCCATTAGCAATAATGCGCTTGCCAAGCAATACCAAAGCAAAAGAAATCTGCGATGAAACGTTTTGCTGATGTAACATCCCTTATCTTTCAGACAGAAGAATTAGCACGCATATAGAAAATGATTTCCTCGGTTCTCTCATGGTGATAAGATTAACTTTTCAGTGAGATGGTGGCTAATGGTGGGGTCATGCATGGTGATAAGGTTAACTTCAGTGAGCGAGATAGTTCCCCCAAAAGAAAACTTCAACGAGATCGTAACCACACTATCATCTAAAATGCTGTCTTCTTCTGCACAAGCTATAGTTTAATGGTTGATTTTACGGGTCTGACTTTGGGGTGGAGCTCAATAATGAACAGCTGAGACAGTACATTTAGCGACGGTGACCGGAAAAAATCGGCCAGAGGTAGTACACTTTTGGGCATAAATCCGATCGAGCAACTTGTCCTGTTATGATCCTTGAAGAATTCTCTGGTTGGTTAGACATCTGACTCAAAAAAAAAAAAAGACTCTAGGCGTGTTTGAACTGCCACCATGGAATTATTTGAGCCGTATTCAAGTACTGTACGGCTAATGTTTTGACATGGGAATTTGAAGATCATCCTGGGTACGCAACGCATAGACTTTCTACGAGTATGACTGTAGAAGAAGAAACTCTAGTTATTAGGCTCGCGTCTAGAAGGAACATCCGCCATGGCTGGCTGCTGTGCTGAATCCGCGGATGGAGGAGGACTATCCATGGAATGAAATGCATACTATTCGAAGTTGGAACAGAGCTGTTGCTCTGCGAAAATATCTGTTGACAACACTGAAGATTCAGAGACGCTCGTGCTTTGAAACTTCAGCGTGAGAAATATTTTTCCGTGGTAGATCTATGACTGCTACGCTGGTACACGACGACTGTATTTTTGTATCGTCACTCAACAGGTCAAATCCTTGAACTGACGGCCGGCGAACAAATAACTAACGTGTCAGGATCGTCTCTTAAGACGCATCTACATCGCTTCTACCTACGATGACTTGTCATATTCCTATATACTACAGTACTAGTCTACAAGCGTTGTATATGCTCAAAGAAAGGGAACATATACAGCTTGGATTACTATCTTTAGGAGCTGTCTGTGAGAAAAGCATAACTTCATTGTTGCAACCTTCTAAATTCCTAACCAGTAAAACTGGAATTACACATCCTGTTTTTTAACCGGATCTAGCTATCTATGTTAATAAACGATAACACAATGTTGGAGAAATAAACCAACAACTCAAAATTGGACTAGAGATTTCAGTTAGATGAAAAATTGTTACACAAAATAGAATTTTCTTTATCATGAACTACATGCATCCGAGTAAGCGGGCAAGCTTCACAAATGACATGGCACGGCGTGCGCGCCCATGGCATAAGCCTCAATTCTTTGCTTGCGGAAAACTAGTGGAATGTTTTTTTGTTTGAAAAGCAACAATGAAATGCAGATAATACAAAAAGACCAACGTGTACATTTAATTTAGATATTTTTTATAGCTATCAATAATATTTGATTCAGGCCATGCATAATACCTAACATAGTAGTTCTAGAGATAATATTTTTGATAATTAAAAAAAAAATGAAGAAGCAGTGCTTTACCTCCTTCCTGCTGAACTTTGCGTCCGGCGTGCCGGTTACAGCGGACCATCTATCCGGCGTCTTGGTCACCCCGGCACCCCGCTCCGGCGTGGGCATCATAAACCTGGCGCCCCACTCGGGCGTTGCAGCGAACCTCGGGCTCGGCTCGGGCGTCTGCGAGAACCTGCCAGCGCCCCAGTCCGGCGTGGGCACGAACCGCGGGCTCCGCTCCGGCGTCTGCGGGAGCCCGACACCAGTACCCCAGTCCGGCGTGGGCACGAACATCGGGCTCCGCTCCGGCGTCCGCGGCGCGAACCGCTCCGGCGTGACGGCGCCGCTCCCGGCGTTGGCGGCGCAAAGCTGCATGATCTTGGCTGCGGCCTCGGCGGCGTCGCGGCTCTCGCCCATGAGCTTGGCCACCTGCGCCTTGGGCAGGCGCATCCTGAGCTGCACGGGCCCGCCGTCGGAGGCGGCGGGCGAGGCCGGCGCGGTGGGGAAGGAGAGGTCGGAGGTGGAGCGGCGCGTGAGCATGAGCGACTCGAGCCGCTCGCGCGCGCCGACGTGGAGCCCGCCGGACCAGGCCCGGCGCGGGGGCGCGGTGGGCCGCGGCAGCGCGACGAGGAAGTAGAGCCGGCCGGGGCGGAGCAGCGCGTCGAGCTCGAGCGGGCGCGCGCGCACGCCGAGCAGCTTCACCTGCTCGGAGTCGAGGAGCTGGAACCCCGGGTGCTCGCGCAGCACCGCGCCCGCGTACGCCGGCGGCTTCACCCGGAACGCCGTGCCGTCCAGCTGCATCACCTTCGCGCCCTTCCGCCGCCCGCCGATGCTGTTGCCCATTGCCGGCTGCGGGGTTTCTCCTGTGTACGTTTGGCCCGCCTCTGCGCTCTGCCTTGGTGGTGGTGGTGAGGTGAGGGCGGTTCGGCTCGCGTTGTTCTTTGCGGTGTTTGTGTGAGTGGAGGCGTGGGAATTTAAAAAGGGGGCAAGGTCGGGGGGAAGGTTTGGGAGTCAAAGGTTGTGGTGAGTCTACGCGACGCGAGTGTTGGGCTCGCTGGACATGGACGGGAGCTCGGCAAGTCTGGGGACTTTATTTTCGTTGCAACTTTGGAAGGGGCGTCTACAAAGCTAGCCGCCCCGCGCACCATGGCATAGCAGCCTAGCAGGGCACTGAAGTGAAGAGAGGAATGAGGTTAAAATCCTTTGCCGTCCTAGTGGATGGCTGGACGCCTGCCTAACTATCACCGAGGAATAAATAAGCACACGTTTTTGACCGTCCCATGATGCACTAGTTCCAGAATCAAAGCAGTAACTTCTAGCAAAGCAAAACGTAATTGCCATGTTAGTATCTTCTAAGTGTACCTGTCTGAACGTTTTCCATATTTTAGAGCGGTAAATAAAGTGCAGGTTTGCTTCAGCCTTCTCCTGCCGTACAGACGTAAAATTTAAATTAGCGAGGTGCGTACTTTGTGCGCAAAATTGACCTGGTACCTAACTTAAATTAGTAGCGGGAAGAAATTTAGAGACTTTAATTACCGTGAACAATACTACTCACTCAGAGTGAGATCACGTCGTTTACCGTCCTAGTAGTAGCAAACGTACGTAACGAGCTCGTCCGGTCGAGATCCTGTTATTTCGATCGTGGCCAACTTCACATCTACCGCTCGCCGTCATTTTAAATCATAAGCGTTGATGTCGCACCAGTAACTTATAACATCGCCATTAGTGTGTTCATATACGTGGTCTGCTCTGATTGAGTGACTGTCTCGCGGCTAGTTAATGTGGCATCCGATCGAGCTAGCAACACGCCACGCGTACCGTACCGCCGGAATCGCCACGGCGGACACCGGAATGGCGGAAGGTCCTGCCTTCTTCACCCGCCGTTCACGGCACGGGATCGAGGAATGTCCGGCCGGCGGCCGGGCGGTGGCGAGGTCAACCACCGCGCTCCGTGTTACTGTTAAGTGTTAATGCGCCTGTAGCCGCGCGCCTAGCTAGCTAGCCACAGCGCGTGGGTTGGTTTCGCGGGATCGGGTGCCAGGAGCAGTCCGACGATCCACGGCATGCAGCTGCCGTGTCGCGTTCTGGATCTGCACGCAGACGGACGCGCGAAGCCGTTGTCGTCTGCGATGACTGTAGGCAGAGGTTGCCTTCCGCTCAAGGCGCTGCAACGAAGCACGTGCATGCATGCTCGCTCGCCGTAGAACTGTAGTCTTTGTCCTGTGTGCGCATGTAGTACATCTTTGAATCGATCTTCTAGCTAGCTAGGTCGTGAAAATGAAGTAGTATGTAACGTGGTTGTTTTCGTATATTGAGGGGCTACTTGCGCAGCGTGCATGTGCGACTACCAATACCAGGCGAATTCATAGGGAACACCTCTTTCTCAGATTTGCCTGCATTTTAAGTCTGGTCAAGTCAAACTTAAGAAAATCTGATCAACCGTATTGAAAAGAATTATCAGCATATATACAATGAAAGACGAATTTATAAAAAAACTTCGTTCTCAAGCTATCCTACATTTTAAATTAGCACGTGAAAATCATGGTGAATCATGAGACCCATGTTTGTTCAACCAGATTTTGCCTAGATGTTAGTGTTTGCTTAACCCTATTTCATAGTTTGTGACTATTTGTCTGCGGCGTTTATCCAATATAAACAGCAGGCAATTGAGCAACCGCAATACAAAGAGCATTCATCATAACCGAACAAAGAAGAACCTGATTAAGATGTGCTCTGACGTGGCTTTCAGAGATAAAAGTGAACCGAGTGAATTCATGTAATCGATTGGCTTTCACCTAGGTATTGTCTCTCACAGTTTCACCTTATCTTCTTCACCTAGACAACTCCTAGCAGTGACCAACCAATGATATGACTTGTAATGCAAGGCGAGTCCAATTAGCCAGTTTAATTATCATGTTAATCAAGAGTTGCGAAGTGACTGGTTCGGGTGGTAGCCTTACAGCTGGTTTAAAAAAAATGGTTGTGTGAACAGAAAGTGTCTTTGGCTGTCCAGGTACAGTGCTCTGTTTCATTAAATAAGAGCCATATTTACAGGTTTTAAAAACAATTGAAAAATTTGGACATAGTCAATGTTGTATCCTACAAGCATGCAAAAGGGCAATCGAAAAGTCTTTATATTTATGACCTACACAAAAATGACAAAGTCTGATAAAATTTGGAGATATAAAAATATGCATACTCGGATCCACACTTTTATCATTTTTTTGTAGTTCATAATACAAAGTATTTCAAATTGATATTTTACACGTTGGCTGCATTCGGATATTTTTCAGTATTCTGTAAAAACTCGTAAGTATGATTTTAAACATTTTTTTAAAAGGATCACTCGTGTCCTAGTGCGTCAAATCTCCACTCAAAATTTTCTAGTAGACGTGGTAAAGTGCTAACCACTATATAATGATCACCATGTACCGCAGAGCACACTCGTACTTACCACACCATGCACTGCACAGAGCATGGGTAGATCCAGCGTCTCTCCAGCCCGGGCAGCCGCCCAGGCATGCCGACAACGCAAAATTTGCATTTTTTATTGATTTTTATAACGATTTTATCTGAAACTTTTACATCTCAACCTTGTTGGGCTAGATTTCCCAGATTTTTTAGGTCTTCCATTGACACAGAGCACACAGTCTCGTACCGTTGCTCGTTAGATTACCTCACCATATTCATATACCACATCATATGGTGATTCTGGACTGGTTTAGGCCGAAAGGGAGAACGAGTCTCGTGCCACCAAACGTGCGCACAACCGTCGGAGAATCATGACCTACCAGGCCGGTGCAAGTGTAGACCACGTGTTCCTTTTTCGTCTCCGCGCCTTCCGGCGATCCCAACTCCCTGCCCCCGGGTGACATACGCTCGGTCGTCACAACGCACATTTCTTCTTTCCGGCACAGGAGCAAAGCGTACGTGCATGCCGTTTCTGCTGGCTGCCGCGGTCGTTGGCCTTATCTGCTTATATACGGTTCGGTCGCCAGGGAATCTGCCACAGCATCATCACCACCACGGGGTCGGGCGGGACCAATGCAAAAGCCATCTGTTGGTCTTGCTCCGATGTAGTTTATCGATCTCGTCGTTTTCGCTCTCGCCGGTTGCGGTTGCAAAGACGTCTCCCCGGAGAGCGTCAGCACGGCGGCGGCGCCCGCCTTGTCCGATTCCTGTCCTCTCTGTTTTCATCAGGCTCCGGTCGCGTTGTCGTCTTGTCGATCGGCCGGCAAGCCTGCTCTGTGGTGTGTGTATGCGCTTGGAGACATGGTGGCGCTGTTCTCGTGTATGGTCAAGTTCATGGACAGCACGCGCCTACGTGGTGTATATGACCGTTTGGTTTTCAGCGCCGAGTGTCGATTTTAGACCCTGTGTGCTCGTTAACGACTTTGAGGCAGCGCTGTGGAGGACTGAACGTACATCCTGCACATGCGTGCGGGCGTAAGGCGTGACACGCCTTGCTTGGCAGGTCAGCCGCGGTGTGGCTCTGGCGGCGGCAACGCGACACGCCTGGCCAATCTATCGGTTGTTGGTGGCGGTGCCCCGCGCGCGCGCGCTGGCGAAGGCAGGGAAGTCGCACGACACGTAGGTGCCGACTGTCACATGGCGCGCGAGAGCTTATGGTGACGGCTTGACCGGCTGGATTTGAACGCCGCGCCGTCGATTTCGTCGCGCATTCGCACCACGCCGCGCCGGCGATGTACCGTACGTCGTGCATCCGCTGTGGTCTTGTATGGTTTGCTCGGCAGAGTTGAAATTAGCCTGCGGAGCAAGCAAGCGGCGCTCGGGGGTTGTTGGCGTCAAAACTCTGCACGTGTCCTGAATATCATGAATCAAGCTCTGCTACTAGCTTGTTTGGCTAGTCGTCTAAACGCCAATGTGAAATATAGATGGCTCTGTATCGAGGGATATGCATTGTTATCCTGTGAAATGCACCGTAAGTTCTTACCCGGTTGTTATGCGTTCGCTGTTGGTGTGAACTACTACCATGTCGTAGCATTTGTTGTCTAGCTACGTGATTTTGGTGCCATCCGCATAAAAGTTTAGGCTCTGCTTTGCATCATTATAGTTTGGTCGGTATGTTTCCCTCGAAAGAAAGTTAGGTGCACTCTTGTTTTGCCGGACAGAATGCTATTTGTATACTCTGCATACTTTTAAGGAGCGGATACTTTAAATTGGAAGCCGGGCTACACGTAGCCTTTTATTTAAAAAAATTAAAAATTTATTTTATTTAAAGAAAAAACTTTGGAAAAATGCTGGATAACGACAATGCATACTACAAACATGCAAATTCTCAATGCGAACTACTTTGTGTTTTAGGGTACACAAAATTGACAAGGGTCTGAGTATAGTGAATAACGCACATTTTAAAACTATAAACACTACAACACGGAGCTCGGTCCCTAGCGCTTATAGACGCCGATGAACAGTCTTAGTCGCCGCGCTCGTGCTGACGCGGCTAAAAAAAGCCATAAGGGGATAACTGCGTCGGGAATTCTGAAACAACGGCGGATTTTTTTGGTGCGACGATCCGCCGAGCTAGCGCTTCCGCGACGCAACAGACGATGCGCCTCGTTACATTATGGAAGACATCGCAACTTTAGTGCCGTGTAACCGCAAGGTACGGCGCATTACTTTCCCGTGTTTCGTACCTTCCATTGGCACAACAGTTAATGACAATTAGTGATTAATAAATATGATTTCTTCCTAATCTCGAAATGTGCTAAATACTCATTAATATATAAAACTATATTTATTTACACAATAAAGTAGATTACATATATTTACATGATCCTAAATTAACTATCGCAATTGCTACTAATATTACAATGCAAAATATTGCATGTTACAAACCGGTTGCATTTTCTAGAGCAAATTTTCTAATTCTTTTTTATCTTCAACCTATCTACTTTTGTCTTTCTCTTATGTGCAACGTGGATATCAGCTAGCTGCAACTCCAGCTACATCTTCTTTTCTTCTATGATTTCCTTCTCTTGTAGAATTTTCTTGATGTCTTCCTTCATCTGCTTGTTTTCCGTTTCTAGAACGAGTTTCATGTCTTCGATGCTTGTCAAACGAACCTACAAATAATGCAAATATATCGAATCAGTAAAAGAAGCACTCAAATCCCAATCAATCAAACCGTAAAAAAAATTAGTGGAAAGATTCTAACCATATTTTCCATAGAGGACGTATAAATCCGGTTCCAGTTCTCACGGGAGGCGAGACAGATAGACCCGACTCAAGATCTCACGAGAAGGGGCACGAGGGACAGATCCGATTCAAGATCTCACAGGGAGTGGGACGATGGACAAATCTGGATCAAGATCTCAGGGGGAGTGGCACGAGAGACATATCTGTTTAAGTGCAGATACGCGTCGGCTGAACGTTGGCGGCTCGACGAGAGTGAGGCTCATCTGCTGAAATGTGTTAGGGTTATGCGTGAACTGGAGGTGGATGGTGGATTGGTGGGAATATATCGAGTGCCTTGGTGGACTTGCTGTATCTTTTAACCGTATAACTAAAAAGGATGCATTAAACAACACATATTTAGTTATTATAGATTTGGTAAAGCACTGGGTGCAAAGCAACATTCAATTTTTTGGTAGGAATCACAAATATATACATAGTAAACGACACTGGAATTGCTTATTACTTATGATACTAAATGATAATCGACTCTAGCGTATTACCGCCAAGCTCCACAAATATTGATGAATTGAACGGTATTGATACTTTTCATAAAAGTTCCTTATAGAGTGTGAACTAATGGAGGCTGAGTTACATGTAGCTCTTTGTTTTTAGTAATTTTAAATCATACAAGTTCCTAAATAAACTTAGGAAAAATATGGATATATTCAATGGTGTATCCTACAAGAATCCTAATTCTCAATGTAAAATTCTTTATATTCTATGATACATAGAAATGATGAAATCAGAAAAATTTTACACTACAAAAATACCCGCCATACCCGACGGGTAAGCTCAAAGAACCGACAAAAGTTGATTACGCGGCGGATGGGCTGTCACGGCACCATTTTGTCGCGGCGGCCAATTAGACGCCGTGGCAACAGGGTACTGACAGATTTCGGTGTCGTGGTTGGTGTCTGAGTTGGCCGGCACATTTTAATGCCACGGTACATGGATGAAGGCATTACGATATGCGGCGCCCATTGCAAGCGTCATTAACTGGCGCTCTAACGGTGGAAAATGGTCAAGCACATCGCGTTGACTAGTCTGGTCTGTGTCACTGACTTGGCTGGCCCACCATTGAGCGGAGCCTTATCTTCATATCTAGCTCTCCTCTCCGAAACCTTCCACGGAACGAATTTTCAGCATGCGAGCGGCAGTAACAGAGACTGTGGAGGCGCCCGGTGATAGCTTCAGCGGACGTCGGTAGAGAACTCGACTGCGAGATACCGGTACATGCATCGATTATACTCCCTCTAGTTACAATTAGATTGCACCACACTTACCATTTGTTTGATCGAGATATGATTTGTGAATTTTTTGATCTCACACATGGCTGTTTTCTTTTGAAAGAACTACCCCAATGTACCGGCGGATATCTATGACCCAGATTGTAACGGAGTTTACTCGCAGATAGACCGGAGTTGCAAGTGCGATTTACCACCGTGTCGCTATGTGGTGTGTGACAGAACGAGGCCGAAGGACACCGGCCACAAGTTCTACACGTTTGAGGGGAAACTTCATATATAGGGAATTAGGGGTCCAAGTTAATTATAAGGAAAAATATAGATACATAGTAGTATAAATTTAGATTGTAGTTCTAGCCATTATTAGTTAAATCAGAAAAGTTCCGGGTCGTAGTGGCTAGCTCATGCAATGGTGAGCTAAACATATGGAGTTCGAGCCTCAACTCTCTCAAAATTACAAAAAATGCATAGGATCTTCCCGACAACAACTATGCCCGTTAGATGGGCGCCACATCTGTCGTAGGACTGTTAGCGTTGTATCAGTTTTCAAAATGGAATATTGTGTGCGTCCAAAAGGAACTTGAGGTTTAGGGATTGAAGTACATGATATAGAGAATATGTATTTACTTACCAAATCACTATTTAAACTACTTACTGAAGAAGATTTATGGCAGCAACTTTTATAAAATAAATAATTAAAAGACAAAGCTTTATCTCAAGTCGAATCTAAACCAACTGACTCTCCCTTTTAGAAAGGATTAATGCGGGTAAAGGATATGTTCTTCTCCCAGGGTTTATTTCAAAATTGGAGATGGAGAGAGTATTCTCTTTGGGAAGATGTTTAGCTAGCTGAACAATCTCTAGTACAACAATGCCAATATTTATATAATATATTGCTCAACGCAAATATGTCTTGGTGGTAGAACTTCTTAGCCAAACACCTCTTAATATTGCTTTTAGGAGAATTTTAACCGATGGTAAGTGGACACGATGGTTACACTTATGCTTGAGGCTAATGAGGGCTCATCTAAATGATGATCATGACCAATTTGTTTGCAACTTAACTACCTTAGGTACTTTCATTGTTAAATCTTTATATTTGGATCAAATGCATGGTCACACAAGATTTTTACACAAGTATCTCTAGAAGCTGAAAGTACCCCTAAAGATTAATGTGTTTATGTGGTTCCTTAAAAATAGTTCTGGTGACAAAGGATAACCTTGCAAAAAGACAATGGACGGGATGCCAAAAAATGTTGTTTCTGGGATTCAATGGAGTCGGCTGAACATCTGTTTTTGTTCTGTCCATTTGCATGTATTATCTGGCTTATGATTTTATTTGCCTACAATATCCCCCACCTTCTAATATTACTAATATGTTTGGAAATTGGCTTAATGGGGTCGACACGAAAAATAAAACTAGAATTCGAATTAGAGTTTCAGCTCTATGTTGGGCTATATGGACGTCCGGAAATGACATTGTTTTTAACAAACAACATGGTACGATTTTTTGCAGGTTATTCGGTGAGAAACACACTGGATACAACAATGGTCCTTCCTTCTCCTGGCGGATCACCAGGAGCCCATGGATTCTAGATGCAACCAGCTACTAACAGTTGCTTAGGAGTGTTATTTCTAGGCTACTGGGTGGTAACATACTAGTAGATTGCAAAATGGATAGATCTTTATTGCTTATCATTTTTAGATAGTTGATAAATGTCTCAACCCTATATGGTCCATGATTGTAAAACTCTGAATAAGTTGAACGATGCAATAAAAGGGTTGTGAGTATCAATTCATGCAGAGGCAGGGGCTTGGCTCCTCATTTAAAAAAACATGGGATCCTCCCACATAGGTCTAGTAGTACTACACATTTAGATTGTAATTTCTAACCATCGTTAGTTAAAAAATGTTCCATACTATAACAAGTATGGATCATGCATGCAGTTGTTGGCAGAGTGTTTAACCTCCCGTTATCTCTTCACATAATAGACATAGTATATTTGAATTGAAGAACGACAAACTAAAAATTGTTAATGATTTTATGTCAAATCACTCCCAAACATCTCATACACCTGACAAGTGTTTATATTTATTCACACCCTAAGGGTGATCATATTCTTTTAAATGATCTCTAAAGATATTTTTTTACACACATGAGCCATTAGTAGATCTTACTACAGTGATATTTTAAGATGAAAAATAGGTGTATGCGTACACATATAGTGAAACTATAACAAGGCAACCTAGGCAAGATTGTTATATGTATTTCTTTCTATTTTTTTAGATCTAGGAAGAATTTAGTTCAATAGAATGTTTTAAATGAAAAGTCTTAAATAACTTTCACCGCAAAATACAATTCAAGTTTAGCACATTTTAACTATTAAACAATGTATTTTAGTACCTCCTAATGCTATTAGTTGTTTGGCTAATGTTACTAAGTATAACTAGCAGTGTGGCCCTCGCAAATGCGAGGGCATCCTCTTCATTTTATCATTATTTGCAAGATTTTATAGTAGAAAAAGGGACTATGTAGACACTGTCCGAAATATGTACTTAACCTACATTGACAAAGATGGAAGATGTGAATAAATTTGGCTTGCCTATTCCAATGGTGTTTCTCTCATTTCGTTATTGTATGTTTTTTGTTCCCAAAAAATATATGGTAAGCTTATGTGGGAAACATTTAATTTCTAACTATCTTTAATTTCGTGAACTCATATGTTTTTCTACTACCCTTCTGTATTTGTTTTTAATAAAGTAGTTGTTTTGAGCATAAGAAAAGTCTTGGAATACCATCCTTTTCAATAATACTTTAGATTGGATACTCAAAACATGTTTTTTTTATCATGATAAGTACTTCTATATCATATTATTTTCCAGGCACTTACAATTGTACTATAGTACGCCAGCTGTCCAATTTCAAATACTATATATGTTGATGCCAAAATGATCAACTATTAGGAAGCTAGATGGAGTATATATAAAATAGTATATCAACTATTGCTGTGGTGTATGTACATGAGATTGTAGAATTTCATACACGGGTCAGTTCACCCATATTAGATTATTGCTTGAAATCCAAATGCTAAGCTAGAAAATTGTTAATATGATATATTACATTAGTAGCAAGCACCAGAAATATAATATTTTATTACCATAACAGAAAGCTGATTATGACGAACATACAATTATAATGACTATTTGTTGATAAAATTCGTAGGTCAAACTTTTCTTCCTCCAATGCTACAATGGTACATCATTGTTTGTATTACAATACATATCAAATAGAATCCAAATGTGACATGTTTTATAGTAAATAGATTCCTGTATTAATTAATTTTTGTTAATTTGATTGGTAATGAAGAAATACTAAGTGAGAAAAAAATCGAAGAAACTATTTAGTTGCACTCACCATGTAGCTGCATCATTCCCCGTTTCTGCTGCACCACCTTGTACATGTCGGCTAAATTTTGTACCAGTATAATCCTGCGAAAAGTTCTGAAGCTCAAACAAATTATAGACTCCTTCAGGTGAAGTATAGACACCTTGTTATCTCAAATTTACATTATAGTATGAGTACTTTCCATCATATTTGTTTGGAGTAGTAACAAACTGGCAACTCCACACTTTTTTTAAAAAAGCAATGGATTTATTGTTGAAGTTTAGTAATGAAGGAAAACAAAGTTCTTTTTATTTTGGAAGGCACGGAGATTATACACTCAGTCAATTTGTAACACCGTCGGGGCCGATGATCATGATGCAGGACACGATGATTCTCCTTTGTTTCTGCTGGAAACAAATCAGGTCCACTACATCATCATTGCCATTCATCTTGCACTATCAGAGGGGAGAAATCTGCACCAGGTCTGCTTGAGCGGTCAAATATACTGGAGACTAACTAATTCAACCTCATGTATATACTATAGAGTCTATTTTATAGATTCTATCTCTAATGGCTACGAAAACCCACGTGACTTGTAGTACTGTCAAACATGTTCTTGCATTCTCTGGTTGGTATATATGCCAAGCCACTGAATCAAATGAATTGATCAAGTCATCTTTCCTACTACCGTGCTTAGATTGCACTATCTATACCGAAATTGAGACAAATTAGTGAAAAACTAAAGAAAGCTGCCACATCACCTCGGTCCGTGTAGCAGCAGCCACAACACCTCGGTCCGTGTAGGCTTCTTTCCGGCAGCGCAATACTACTCCTCGATCTGCACCGTGTGAAATTCCAGGCTTCGTTCCTCCATCTATACAATGTCGAATTTCATGGGTCTGGCAGAGCAAGAGCTCGAGTAAGAGACCTGCCGCTGCATGCCGGTGATGGAAATAGACAGCACCGAGATCGGGCCAAGACTTGGTCTTGACTAAGAGATCTTCTGCCACATGCCGCCGATGGAAACACGCAGCAGTGAGATCGGGCCACGACATGGTCCTGCGCTAAACCTTGGATTAATCTTGTGCAGCTACATACATGAGCCAAGATTGAAGTTTGCCTCGTTGATGTGCATGCACGTAAGGATGTATATGGGGTACGGGAAGAGAGCCGGCCGGCCGGCAAAAGGCATCAAGATCAACAGTTGCGGCACCATGAGGAGAAGCTACATCACCCCATAATTGTTATCTGCGGTAAATCCTGAACGGGAAATACGAGAATAGAGCAGGCCGGTCAAGGGCATCGAGGCCAAGGCGTGCGTGCGTGCGTGAGGAGGAGACCCAGGGCAACCTAGACAAATCTTAACCGTATATGTTAGATCTAACTGTCTGTATAATTTAGATGATGTGGATCAACGTGGTGCCTCGAAAAACACCCTTATATTGCTTTTAGTATATAATAGATAGAGAAATATAATTAGTAAGGCATAAAGTTCACAAAGAACTATGTAAATAATCCTATCATTAATAACATTGGTGATCATAAAAAGCTCAATAAAACATATAAATTAAGTTAATAAATTCTTTATTAAATTATGTGAGCATTCAATCTTACTTTTAGTACTCTCTGGGTTCAGGTTTGTTGGCCTTACTATAAAAAGCGTCATGACCAATTTAACTAGTGATTGAGCGAGAAAATCTCCTTCCAGAAGTTGTTCACACCCACACCCATCATGTTCACACACATCCAGCTCGAAACAGTTTTTGAGCCCGGACATTTTTTATAGGATTAGGAAGGTCGTGTGATTCCAGGAGATAATTTTGTATTAATTGCTAATCTGAGCCTAACCCCCCAATTTTTTCTAAATTCACTAGGACCCAATATACCTGAATAGAGGGAGTAATAATTTGCCCACTCTTGAGTTGGCATGAGTAGATATTAACACGATGAAATTAATTAACCAGAATTAATATGGTAAGGACATGTTAAGGAACTGAGTATAGTGGTGAAATAAATTGATAACTTGGTCATACCTAAATTATGATGATCAAATTATTTTATTACATCTACAACACTTACCCATAACCAAATGATATTTTTACATAAGAACAACTCTAAGGGATGATTATTTCAGCTAGCCCAATCCCGTTCTTGGGGGCTCATAACAAAGGATTTCATCTGCTTTTTTTTGGATAGGGCTTTGTAATTGTCAAGTGTCCGGCACTCTTGTATGTATTGTGCCGCTTTAAGTCTAGCTTAGCTACGTGGCTGGCATTTGTAAAGGTTTCCATCCGGTTTTCCTCCAATAAACCGAGCAATTCGGGTATCTTGTACCATTTCTTCTATCGTATTGTATATATGTAAAAGTTCTCCTATTGTTATTTAAAAAAATATACATTGATGAGGTGGTCTGGCACAGTGAGAGGGCATCCCGAAGGAAGATCCAAGTGTACGTCAGCGGTGCTGTCATCTGACTTTATTATTTGTTTTGCACATAGGAGTACCATAAATTGTGCTCCACAACAAGATTTCAATTGTACGGATGGTTGGGAAAAACTCAAAAAGCCGGAAAATACGGCTGTGTACGATCACACTTCAATTCCAGGAGGTAAAACGAGGTATCTATCCTGTACTTTATATACTAGAACCGTTTCGGTTTTAATCTGCGAAAACCGGCTACCTTACGTGAGCTTGTTCTCTATATGCTATTCATAACTTCCCCTGACGTACACTCGTACATATGTGTACGTTCCAAAACCATTGATCAGCGTGCCGGCGTACATTAGTCAGAGTAGCACGAGTAGTAGCTACCAAAACTGACGTAAGAACGTAACCGTCGATTTATTCCTTCCTCTTAGGTCCCCGCAGTCTGCAAACTTCACACGTACACCGTACTCACTGAAACTAGCTTCGCTGACCGCGGGAGCGGAGCTGACACATGGCTCGCTCTGCCCTCTGCTCATCTCACTGTCCTCTACGGCAGTGACGGGCGCCACGGAACGGGACGTGAAACGAACCTGCTGCCGCGGGCGACACACACGCTACGCAACAAGCTGCGAATCTGCGAAATTCGCCTATTCCACATGTTCCGGAAAAACGAACGTTGTCTCTTCCGAGCCACGTACTGGGGTACGGCTCTCCGTCGTCGCCCGTGATGCGCGGAGCGAATGGCTCCATGGATCAAGCCGGCCTCGGGGCATCTTAATAAGAAACCGTTGAAGAAGTGGGCTACGGAACTGGAGCCATCGGTGCAGTGCATGTCTCTTCCGTTTCATCAAAAAGTGAAGATGGCATGTTTAACTATCACACTACTCCAATGCTCCATGTGCCCTAGCTAGATCGAAAAAAGACTACTAGCTGCGGCGGCAAGAGTTCTCTATAATTCCATTGGCTTGTACAGTTGAATTGCGTGCTTCATGAGCAAACAAGTGCTCGACTTCCTTGTATGTACGTACTATAATTTTTCATTCCATGCATATGACTCTTATTCGAGCCAAAAGATGTCAGGTACTTTGAAAATACTCGTCGTATAGTACGTATACTCCTACTAGTTATCGAGACCTAACTAATGTGAACCACATGCACCGAAGCCACGCGCATTTGTTGCAAAAGGACCTCGTTTCCGCACGTACGCTACGCTGATGATGTCAGCAATAATCTTTCTTCGAATAAGTGGCCATATTCTTGGACAAATCAGTCGTTCAGGTATCAGGGTCCGGCTGGTTCTTCTTACAAAAATTATTCGTGCTGGCGTGGAAATTTGGCCGATTGTAGACTACAAAAGCTTTATCGGACATACGCAACAATGGTGAGACTATTTACTATCCATATTCGCCCCTTATTTAAGAAACTCAAACTAGGCGCGTGAAAGCGGCAAAGAGAACGGAATCTATGGAGCGAATTTGGCACAGCTTGACTCATCATCTTTGTATAATGGCTACGGATAAGTAACACCAAGGGAACGAAAGTTCCCCAGATCCCTAGGCTTTATGTGGGGCTTATAGCCTGATAAGGACTCTGTCCTAACCGCAACAAGCTCTCTTATTCTAGCCAAGTGTGTACTCGGCACCATCACCTTTGGATCTTTTCGGCGCAATTGTAGTCAGTCACATGTCCTTGTTCTCGCCTAAATTTGTAAGGTTGTTTGTGCTGGCAAAGTGAGACATTTTTCCCTTGAAAGGGCAAGTCAAATACTAGCTCTTTGAGTAGGCACGATCTTGGACAGAGTGATCATTCGCCGGCCAATTTCTTAAGCAGAAGAGATCCTCGGGATGGAAGATCTGGGCAAAACAGTGGTGTTAGTGCTGCAGAATTCTCAGGAACCCCTATGAAGTTTTGTCAGCTATACCTAAATTCTGCAAACCGTTGCTTTCTTCAACCAATGTTGGCGATTAGGCACCTTTCTATTCCGGGGTTCCGGATGTTTCCCACGCTGTTCAACACAGTTGCGACCCGCGACGCCGCTCGTGCTGAAACTGCAAATAACGGAAAGGCACTGCCGAGAAAAGGATGGGGATGAGGGGGTCCGTGGTTCGTAACATCGCCGTCTAAATGCTCCCTGACCAAGTTAGCGTAGTGATTTCACGTGTTTGGAAACACGCTCAAACGGTCCGTACGGGGTCCTTCGAGGACCCTCTTCCCGTTAAAAAAAAACGGTCGGTACCTTTTGACCGACATGTTCAGGTTCGAGACCAACCGAATTAACCGAAACTGCCAGACACTGGATCTGGAGCATGGTTCGCATGTGATGTGCTGGCGGCTGCGTTGGAACCTACATGGCACGTTTTATGCTGATTACTGCACTGCGCGTACACACATGGCACGCAGCAGCTTGGACTTCTAGAAGTTGTGCAGATCCAGAGGGTTTTGATCAGAAAAATTGTCTGAAAACAATTACAGTGTTGAACAGTTCGGGTTATAAGTAGGCTGGGGCAGTGACAGGCCCGGCGGTGGATGCATCACCAACCGGGGAGTTAAATCGCTTAAACAGGGCTGTCGCTCTTGAATTGTTTCCAGCTCCTAGTTGTTGGGGACGATGATGATTTGTGAGGGACCATTGGAGAGTCCTTTCTGCAGAAAGGACATGGAAGATCTGCACGCCAGTTCCTTCCACAGATTTTCCTCTGCTTCTTTTGTTTGCTAATGCACTACAGTGCTCCATGGCATGGCATGGTTTGCTTGGATCCTCTCGCATGGCTGCGTCTGTAGAAAAATGTGGGAGGAGGAGAATGGTATTTGTTTGTGTGCTTGCGATTGACGTTTGAACGGACACATTGTCACGGCGCGACCGGTGATAATGAAAAGGACCGGGTGGATTTATTTATTGGGTAGAGCTCATACGCACCGCGCTTATCTTGACAGTACTACCATGGCAGCCAGAGTAGTGTTAGTTCTGACTCTGAACTATCGCATCTCGAGATATAAAGCTGAACGGAGACACCTCACCCCAACTTGTCTATCTGCATCCATCCATGCCAAAGACACTGCTACTTCCTACAAGATCACGAATGTTTATAGGCCAAATAGAAGCAACTTGAAAGAGGCTTTTTTCGCCGAACTCTTAGATGCGAAGCCTACAAGTGGAACATAATGGCTCGTCACCGGAGATTTTAACCAAATTCATAGAGCCCAAGACAAGAACCGTGACAACATAAACCGAAGAAGATTAGTTAAATTCCGAAGCACTTTAAACTCCTGTGGCCTTAAGGCAATCCATCTCCAAAACCGCAAATTCACTTGGAGCAATGAACAAATCGACCCTATTCTTTGCAAGCTTGATGGTTTCTTTTGCAATGAAGAGTGGGATGTCACCTTCTCAAAGCACCTCCTCCATGCTCTCTCCTCGTCTTTATCGGACCATTGCCCCCTACTCCTTGCAAATGACAGTGCCCCCAAAAAACCAAAATCCTTTCGCTTCGAAAACTTTTGGGTAAAAATGCCAAAGTTCAAGGAGGAGGTGGACAAGGCTTGGAGCGAGCATTCAACCCATGTGGAGCCTTGCCATCGGCTTTTCCACAAGCTTAAGAAAACCGGACAAAGATTGAGAAAGTGGAGTAGAACTCTATTCTCCAAAGCAAAAGTGGAGCTCCATATGGCCTTGGAAGTTATCCTTCGACTTGATATAGCGCAAGAAGGGCAAAGTCTAAGTACGGAAGAGAGAGATCTTCGGAAGCGACTTAAAAGAAGAGTTATTGGGCTTGCGGTACTCAAAAAAACTAGGAAGAGGCAAGCCTCCCGCGTGACTAATCTAAGAGAGGGTGACGCCAACACAAGATACTTTCATCTCCGGATAAATGGAAGAAGGAGGAAAAATCACATCCATAGGCTAAAGCACAATAACGGTTGGATCACGGAACATAACCAAAAGGAAGAAATCATCCACGCCCACTTCCAAAAGATTATTAAAAAGGGGCCTTTGAGATCACGAAACTTCAATTGGAATGTCATCCCAACACCGCAATGTGACCTCTCCAATATCGATGTACCCTTTACGGAGGAGGAAGTGAAGGCCGCGATGGACAATACCGCTAGTGACAAGGCACCGGGACCGGATGGATTCACCGGGGATTTCTTCAAAACTTGTTGGAGCACCATAAAAGATGACATATTGGCTGTGGTTAACCCATTCGCAAGCCTCCAAGCAAACAATCTCCATTGGCTAAACTCCGCAAATATTACCCTCATTCCCAAAAAAGAGGGGGCCGAAGATGTCACTGATTTTAGGCCAATTAGCCTCATCCACGCCGTCTCCAAGCTCATTTCAAAAATGATAGCAGCGCGTCTTGCCCCACACATGAACAAGCTAGTATCAAATGTCCAAAGTGCTTTTATCAAGAAAAGAAGTATTCACGACAATTTTTTGTATGTAAGGAACCTTGCTAGGAAGCTCCACAAGTCAAAATCTCCAACACTACTCTTCAAGCTCGACATCAAGAAGGCCTTCGATTCGGTCCGATGGGACTACTTAATGGATATGTTGCACCACTTGGGCTTCCCTAGTAAATCCAGAGATTGGAACTCGGTGCTACTCCGTACCGCTACTTCGAGAGTCCTCCTTAATGGTGTCGCCGGTGACCCTATCAAGCATGGAAGAGGATTAAGACAAGGAGACCCCCTATCTCCGCTTCTTTTCGTTTTGGCTATTGACCCTCTTCATCACATCCTTCGTAAAGCCACGGACCAAGGTCACCTACACAAGCTCCGCGGGCGTGCCCCCACTGTTAGAACCTCACTCTATGCTGACGATGCCGCCATCTTTGTGAAGCCTCTCAAACACGATTTTGACTTCCTTGCCGCCACGCTTGACAAGTTTGGAGAGGTTACCGGACTTGTGACGAATTGTGCAAAAATCCAAGTGGCGCCTATTCGATGTGACAATATCAATCTTGATGACATTCTACAAGCCTTCCCGGCTACCCGCACCACCTTTCCAATGAAGTACCTTGGGCTTCCCTTGTCGGTGACTAGACTTAGAAGAATCCATTTCCAACCACTCGAAGATAGGGTGGCGGCTAAACTCGTTCCGTGGATTGGAAAGCATGTCACTATGGCGGGTCGGACAACACAAGTGAAAGCGGTCCTTACAAGCATTGCCATATATTTCATCACATCTCTTGAGGTCCCTATTGAGGTCCTAACGAAGATTGATAGGTTGAGAAGAGCCTACTTATGGGCGGCTAGTGATAAAGTTACCGGTGGGAAGTGCAAAGTCAATTGGGATCTTGTATGCAAACCAAAAGAAAAAGGGGGGCTAGGAATTTTGAATCTTAGAAAATTTGCCGGTGCTCTTAGGCTAAGATGGCTTTGGCAAGAATGGAAAAACAAGGACAAACCGTGGGTGGGGCTTGGTAACCCTTGCAACCCCAATGACCATAACCTCTTCGCGGCGGCGACCAAAGTAACCATTGGGAATGGTAAGAAGGCACTTTTTTGGGAGGCAAGTTGGCTAGACGGAGAGAGACCTAAAGATGTGGCCCCCCTTATTTTTGACATCTCAAAGAAGAAACGATGCTCGGTGCAACAAACTCTTCTAAATGACTTTTGGGTCTCACAAATCAACACGCAAGATGGCCTCACCGTCCAACATATTGACCAATTTTACAAGCTCTGGGAGAGGCTAGCCAACATCAATTTGGACCAACACACCCCGGATGATATCACTTGGAAACTAACAAGAGATGGGTGTTATTCGGCTAAATCAGCATACAACATGCAATACTTGGGACAAGTCAACTCCTTGATGCCGAACATGGTTTGGAAACCTTGGGCGACTCCCAAGTACAAAATATTCGCATGGTTGGTTCTACAAAACCGGGTTTGGACGACGGATAGACTCGGTCGAAGGGGTTGGCCCAACTGTGACCGTTGCAAACTATGTAATCAAACACAAGAATCGGCCTCACACCTTCTTTTTAAATGTCGCTACTCAATGAGAGTTTGGAACAAGATAAAAGATTGGCTCGGCCTACAAGACATCGACACCGCAAATTGGCACAACTATAGATCCGTGAAAGAATGGTGGAAAGAAGTGATACACAAAAGGGGAACGCAAAGGAAGGCTATATCCTCAATGGCAATGTTGGTCTCTTGGAAAATTTAGAAGGAGCGAAACGCTAGGGTCTTTCAAAACCACGCCGTATCCGTGGAAATGGTAGTCAACAAAATTAAGGAGGAGGCTTCTATGTGGTGCCTTGCCGGCGCCAAGGCCATTAGTAATATAATGCCGTGTGAGTAGTTGTTCATGTGTGTTGTCTTTGTGGCTGCCTTGGTGTTTTGCCAAGGCTTTGTTTTTTTAACACTCTAAGAACTTCTCCTTAATTAATGAAAATGGCAATCTTTTGTCGCGTTTCAAAAAAAAAAAAATTGTTTACGTTTCCTCCTGTTTCTACAACCTACAGGCTAGTGCCGCAGACAACTCTTCTAGCTCGGGCACTCCCGGAAGATAGCAATGCTAGACAGATGAATCGTGGAGCAGAATTCCGATTGTGCGTCCAGAGAAAATGGAAGGAAATTATTAGTAGTAAGCAGACGACGAACTAAAACCAGACGACCTCGTGCGGTCGTGGTAAACTAAACAGGGTCGTCACTTGGCAAATCGTGAAAGGTCGCGAGCCAGCAACCGTTGCGAGTGCGACCGGACGGTCGGTCGCCGGAGATCGAGCGGGCGTGCCCGGAGAATTCAGCGTGCGCGACCGCACTGCACGAGAGCGAGCGAGGTCTCGTAGCATCATCGTCGCGTCACTGCGCGGTCACCGCAACAGGAAGGAAGGAAAGACAGAAATAACGGAGTATCACACAAGTGAAAACCGACCGGTCGTCAGTTAGCGCGCCGGTGATCTCGCGTTGCGAGAGTCTGAAGGAACCGGAAAAGGAACAGGAGAGACGGGGAGGATAGGTGATTGATTGACCGGCGCGAGCGTATCGCGGCCGCAGAATCATCACAGCCGCAAAGCGTGCGGGGTGGCGGTAGATTGGCTTTACCGGGTCCGTGTCCGGTCAATTTGGTCGTCGGGTTTACAATTCCCGCACGCTTCAAACCAGACCAGAGAGCACTAATCAGGCCACTAATTGAGCACTTTTGCTAACTTTACGTACTACTAGCTTCTTTGCACCTACTACAGTAGTAGCAGCAAACTTCCCTGGCCAATTGTTTGACCGCGCCAACTCGTGCGCTTGGACTTCGGGGGGCTGTAATTTTCACCTTTTTTTTTCAGCAGTAAGACCGTCTCGGCGACCCAGATTTACTACTGATTGAAGGTCTGAGAAAGAGCGCAGGGTGTCAAACAAAAACGCAGTCTTTTCACGCCAAAACCCATGCTCATTATCTTCAGGTTTGATAGGTTCTCGTATCTTCCCTCCATGTCCGTATATGCATCACGGATTGACATTTCGGGTGCAGCAAAATCTGGTCGCTTGCGAGCGCATCGGTCTCACTGATGGGAAACGGGGTGGTGGCGCGCTTGTACTGTAGCGTCCCTTTCTTCTCCATCTCGTTATTTTCGTACAGTTTGACCTGTGAAGGCGTCTGAATGGTGGGTCATAGATTGTGTGTGTGTGAACACATGATCGAAGCGGTCAAACGGTTAGCGCACACACCAGGATACATGAATTTGTTCTGTTGGTTAATCATCACAGCATACCCCATGTATATAAATTAAGATCCCATTTGGTAGTTGTTGTTATCTTCGAGCGTTAGCACTCAGCACGCACTGGTCCTCTAAGTTTCGTCAGATAATTTGGAAAATCCTATAAAGACAACTGAGGAATTAGCACAAAGCTAGCGAGTTCCATCGCATCTTCGTGACCGGACCATTGTTTTCTTAGTGGTCGTGATCAAATGAGTAGTGAGATCAGAGCATTAGGCAGGTAGAGGCAACCTGACGATAAACAATTTGATAAAGCGGCTGCAGTGGTGTGTCTGCGTCTTAGAGAAAGAGTAACCTGGCACGCTTGTAAAGGGCCTTGACGCTTTCGAAAGCTACCGGAATTGGCCCAATCAGGCCACTGTCAAGATAGTGTGTTCGCATGCAACTGAAATGGCCTATCAGTAGACAGACACGCTAGGTCGCTAGCAGGCGGCGATTACTCGAAAGAAATTCCGTAGGCATGAGCAACACTGCTCTTGTGACGATTCACCAAACGAAATTCACCGAATCGTGCACCGGGGAAGGTGAAAGTTATATTCGACTTACCGGCGCAGCTCATTCACTGCGAAGGGGGGTGGCATCAAGGTTACAATCTGCTGCATCATGCTTTCTACATGCTGACGTGCATGTGTGGTGCATTGGACATGAACAAAGAAAGAATTGCTCAAGGGGGCTAGAAACTTACCTTTCTCATACCAGAGCACCCAGCGTCTCTATCCGAAATTCAGAACAATTTTCACAGTTCTTGTTGCATTGGCATGAACAAAGAAAGAATTGCTTAATGGGACACAGTTAGAATGCACATTCACAATTCTTTGCAAAGCGTGAGTGAATGTGCCACCGCAAACTCCACGATAATGTATAACATTCAGAGTACCCACTATCAAGTATTGACGATGTTCCCACTAGTTCGCCGTTCTATGACGGCTTTCTAGCCGTTTCCTTGTTGAAGACATTGTTTGAAAAAAGGACAATTTTCAGGGTTTTCTAACTAATTGCTTGGATAGGACGACGATGGTATTTGTACACTATTTCCTTCCCGGAGGCGCCGTTTTGGATAATCTTTTTCGGAATCTAGGTGTTGTCACCACTAGTGATGCTTGTACTGCTACAAGGCTTTGTTTGTCTCGACGGATTTTTTCTTCTTTTACTTCTTCTCTTTTTTTTTCCTTTTTTGATGTGCATGCGTGATGTCTAGAATTGTTGACAACTCTGTCCCCTCTTGCCCCCTGAGGGCGATGGGGGTCTCCCTCCTCCTCCTCCAGCCAACCTCCCCCTCCCTCCACACCTCTCTCGTCGTCGGCGTCGGCAGGGACCTCTAGACGCGGCCCGGGTGGCGCCGACGCTGGCGGTATGTCTTCTCCCACGCTGTAGGAGGCGGGTTCACTACTAGGAAACAACTCTTCTGTGGCGCATGAAATTCCTTCTTCTATGGCACATATCCCTGTCGCCACTGTTACCCCGCCACTGATATCTGCTTCCTGTGGCGTATATGAAGGAATGCGCCACAGAAGTCAGCACAGGAAGCAGATATCAGTGGAGCATACAGTCCAATGCGCCACAGAGTCTATATGCGCCACTGAGTATATTACATGTATTCAAGATAAAATACATTCCTCGTGTATAATCAGGTATTTATACAGAATTTATATAGTATTTATCTAGATCGGTATAAACAGTACATTACACATGTAGTAGATGAAAACCGAGATATAATACAAACACAAGTATAATGTCATCACACTTAGAGCCCGATCGAGATACATATATAGTGTCAAGTGCCGAATTTTTACACAAGCGCCGAATACAAAGTTCATATCATCTCACATTACAAATATAAAATGGCCACCGCCGCCTACACTAGGATCAAATAGAATACAGATGTGATAATGGTGAGCAAGAGCATTAGCCCGACCAATATCTTCATCCGGTTCTTCTTCCACAAGTGGTTCCTCAACTTGGCTATCGCCTCCTCTCTAGTCACGTATCCTTTGTAGATGTTGCCGCTGAACTTGTTCACTTGTTTGTGACAATCCTCCCACTCCTCGTAGACTCCTGGAACCCTACCCATGTACACCACATACCACCTCGTCGCCATCTCTATAGACGACAAGGCATATTAGTAAAAATACAACGAAAAGAATTAATAAAGGGTTCACATCCATATATATATATATATATATATATATATATATATATATGTGTGTGTGTGTGTGTGTGTGTGTGTGTGTGTGTTCACAAAATATAAAACAAAGGATCCATAAACCTAAAAGATAGATCATCATAGAAGCAATAAGTTCAACGACAACACGACCATAATGTAGTTTAAGTCTAACAACAATGACTATTTCGACCACGAAATAGTAAAGTTTATGACACACACACTAATACAGCAGGCATCCATCAAGAATATACACACACTGGATCATGCTAGAGGCACACATCGATCATGATGAAGACTTCCTCTTCTCGCTCGTCTTCGGGAACGGTAGATAGCCCTCTTTCGTCATCCACATCCTTGTGTCACCCTGCTTACGGAGGCGTTCTTCGATCTCCCTCTTACTCAACCCTCTGGCTTGCTGTAGGGCACCCCCTGTTGTTGATATCTTCAATGATGATTTGCGACAACTTCATCTGAATGCGATGGAAGTCTTCTCTAAGATCAGCATCGTCGACTCGCGCCAAAGTTTCGGCCCATCCTCGGAGACTAGATGGCAGCGTTAGGTTCTGGCAATCCCGAACATAGCCTTTAAGGTGATGGAGGACGTAGAAGGCCTCCTTGGCACCGATGGTATTTGCTTGACGCAGGGGAACTCGAGCATGTGCTTGAACACGTGTTTGCCATCCTTGATACATTCCCCCTTATCTACGAAGGTGCATCCCTTCTTGGTGTAGCCCTCGAGAGCCTCATTGAGAACACCCCTTATTCTGGTGTAGTCTTTCTTCTTCGTCAAACTCCCCGAGTCGAAATACATGGCTAGAGAATACCTCGGGGCAAGGACGATGAGTGTGCAGTATTTGTCTCTGCGCAACACAATTGGAATGGAATGTTGGAAAAAGAGCAAAGGAAGAAATCTATAAGAAATGCATAAGTTATGGTGGCGATGAGCGAGTGTGTGTACTTATTCGGGAAAGAAAGGCAAAAGAAGTGTGCCCTTCCTCTTGTTGTCCACCATGAACCTCTCGAGGTACGCCGTTGCCTTGGTCCGTGTCTCTGATCGTTCGACCAACTGGCTGTCCCGCATGTAGTAGGGATCCACTATCGCGATTTCTGGGGTACTCTCTCTCTTGATCTTGATCGCCAGATTGAGCGCATATAGGCGGACCAAGTTATAGTCCAGCCGTTTCGTGATAAACAGCTTGAATATGTCCTTGAATGCTATGAAGAATATATTCGCGGGGGTTTCATCGACGAAGCCCACGTCCAATGGCACCTTGGCCGTGAAAACCGGGTAATTTAGATCTTTGTCTTTAAGAAGGAGGCCCTCTAGTGTCTTCACACCCTCGTGCAAAGTTAACATGGCTCCAACCGCAATGTGGATCATATCCGGAGTCAATATCGGATCACCAGCTACATGCACTCGGGGCATGCTATATTGTGTGGATGGTACAACGACAGCGTCCTGACCCCGGATCCTCTTCGGAAGAGGCTGGCTCGCACCCTTCTTCTTATTATTATTACCTCTCTTCTTGTAGTGCTTCTTCTTCACAACAGTGTCAGCCACTGCCATCTGCCCATCAGCTGCCTTTCAGAGTGTGTTGGGGCTAAAAACCAATCCCGGTTTCTCTTGTGGTGGATCGGCGGCCGGAGGCGTCTCTTGAGAAAGACCATGGAAGACCAGGCGCTGCGTGCATGTATTGGGCCGACCAGCTTGATGGTCGTCGCGAGCTGTGAAGGGTTCTTCATCCACAGAAGGCATATACAATCCTTTGGCGGCGCCGGTGTTGATGAAGTTGACCAATTCATCATCATCTTCATGGGTGCCATCATGTGGTGGTGGTAGCGGGGGTGACGGCGGTTGCGGCACAACGTCTTTGCCATGTGGCGGTGCACACGCTGCCAAGAGTTGATGGTGACGGCTGGTGGTGGCGACGACGGCGGCTACTGGCTTCCGAGGTGGTGGTCGAGCGATCGGTCGAGAGGTGGCGCCGGTGCTCCCCCCGCAAGATGAATCTGGGTCTTCGGCCATGTCAAGGGCCAGTTGTAGCATTCTCCAAGGATCTTGTGTTCGTCGGCTCCCTGAGGTTGAAAGGGGGGGTCCATGTCGTTGCACCCTGGCAACACCCGAGCCAACCTGACCCTCATCACGTCATCATCCATTGGATTGTTGTGCATCGTGCGGCTCACCGGTTGTATGAGAGTGCCCTTGGCAACATCCTTCAACTCACCGCCAACATCTTTAAGCAGGAGTACGCAAGAAGTGTCCTGAGGCAAAAACATGTTGTTGGGCATCATGAGATGGCAGCAGTCATGCATCAAAGGCATAAAGGAGATGACGTGCACTAACTAATTAGTTACCTTGGTGATGGCGTGGATCTCGGCTAATGTAGAGACACGGCCGATGCCAGCGGCCGGCCTATCATCATCTGCAATCTCCCGCTCGGGTGCCTCACGAAGCACCACCGCCGTCGGCCACGCCTTATTAGTATCTTTGGCGGGAGGGGGCGTCGGTGTGACCAAAACGAGCGGTTGCGTCCCGATGTTGACGGCCGGCGGGGTCACCAGGTCCGGCGACACGGTAACAATGATGCCCGAGTTGCTTCCGCTTAAGCTGGGTAGATGTATCGGCCCCTGTCGACCTCCTGCATTCCAAGCAGTAAGCCCCTCGAAAAACTCAGGGGGGGATCATCGAGCGGAGCTTCTCTTCCACTAACTTGTCCACCGTTTTCTCGTCCACTGCCTCCTCCTCCAGTGTCTGCACCTTCATCTTCAGCTCTACAACGGCGGATTTATCCTGGTTCTTCCTCTCCCTTCTTTTCTTGGCGTCCTCTTTGTAGTACTCCTTGAACTTCATGCTCGTACCGAAGCCGGACACATGGCCAGCTGAGGACGGTGGCAACCCCGTGTACCTCTTCTTGTAAGCATTGGTCGCCCTATTGAAAACCGTGTCCCACGGCTCCGTCGAATCCTGGGACGACTCTATGGCAGTAGCGTTCAGTTCATCCTCCTACAGAGACAAGGAAAGGTGAACCCATTTAGATTCTTGGCTTCATTATTTTAATTAGAACACAATAGACTTGAGATTGGCGATAAATTCCTTACCAGCTTCTTCTCGAAGTCCTTCACCTCCGGATCGTCGGTGATGAACTCCCCTGTTTCCTTGTCCAGGTAGTAGCGGGCCCGAACAAATTGCCTAAGCTGCAAGTCCGTGATTTTAAGCCAAGGGTTGTCTTTACCAAGGCGTTCAAGCTCGGCGTCCTCCTTGTCCCAAATGGCCTGTTTCCCAGAATCATGGCTTCAAGGTGGTGGTTACCTATGTTCTGTTCCCGCATACTCCTTCCCCATTTAGTCCATTTTATAGCGTCAGCGGTACCTATATCCGCCTTGAATATCTTAAACTCCTCTTCGTCGAGCATCAGATTTTTCTTACTAATAACCTCCCAGCTTTCACCTTTGTTAATGCTAGTCTTCACCTTGGTTTTCCAGCTGCTCAAGGCATTGCTTATCTTCGTGAGGGCTAGTTTGTTCACCGGGTTCTTTCTCTCGAGGTTTCTAAACCGCTCTGGGAATCTGTATCGCTTGTGAAGCTTCTTAAGGAGGTTATCGACCAAAGCTGCATTGTCAGCATGTCTGATGTACTTCGTGTTGATCGACATGCTTTCCCGGACGATGCACCCGAGTTGCAGGCCGTACCCTTTAGCAATCTCCTCTGGCGCAATGGGTAGGCCACTTTCTGTGACCTCAGTGAACTTATCGCAGACGGTGGCGAGCATTGGCACCTTCCGCTCCTTTTGTTCCTTCTTCTTCTGAGAAGCGGCCGGGTTGCCGCTACTGCCATCGGTGCGGGCGCCGCCATCGGTGGTGTCATCCTCTTCGCTGCCGGCTTCACTAGTTCCATCGTAGTCATCTTCGTCCCCCTCGTAATTAGGATCTTCACCCTCATTGGCCCCAGCAGCTCTGGCGACGGCCGCCTCCTCCTCCGGTGGTGGTGTCATCCTTATCGCCTCCTCCTCCTCCTCCTCCTCCTCCTGTTGGGACCCCCGCCAGAATGACTGGTTGGCCTGTCTAGCTTGTTCTTCGACGCTGATCATGTGCTTAGAAGGGCCAGACTCCTTGTTGCCCAACATGTTTGCACTACTCTATTTAAAAGAGGCAAAAAGTTAGCACAAATCTCGGCCGAAAAATTCGGCATGACCTTTGCTAATTTTTTGACCTAGGAGTGCCCATTTCTCAACCGAAACAGAAGTGAATCGACACTTCGGGAGAAATGGGCAACTCAAATGAAATCTCTGCAACATTCACACACAAGAAAATAGCCCCATCCACAGCCCCATTCACAGCCCCCATCCACAACCCCATTGAATCAAATAGCACCATATAGTACCAAATAATCCCAGCATCATATAATCCCAGCACCATATATATCAAACAACACCATATAATCATTGTAGTAACCAGCAGCTACTATTAGCAGTAAGCACTTGGAGAACGGCAACACATATGCTATGATATATTGATAACAAACTATTAATGGAATTTCAAGATATTACAATTAACGGAATTTCAAATATCAATAAATAGATGAAACAAAAGGATGCATCGATTCCATAGGAGTTTCATGATTACAATTAATGGAAGAAGTGTTCCAGAACAGCAAGTCCGCTAGAAACATCACTAGATTATACGAGTCACAAGAACAAGCCATTGGACGACATGCTCCAGCCTAACCTGGTTAAGAAATATGCCTGAAGCATAATAAAGAACATAATGGAACTAGCCTCCTATGCCATACTATCTAATTTCAATTGATCATATATATCACCATAATGAACATCAGTGACATAGACCCAAATAAAAAGATAATTTCAGGCACACCTTCGTTGTCAAACTATCTTGTCCCACTGATCATATACTATCATGTTAGGTTATCTTCTTCTTGCACACACACAGGCTATCAAGTTATAGTACACACACTACCTTGCATAGTTCAGTAAAGGGTAGGGATGGCAATGGGTACCCGATACCCGCTAACCCGACGGGGCCCCGCTATAAATGGGGAGGGTCTGGTAAAAAATAATACCCATGGGTCTGGTTATTGGTAAAATCTCAGACCCATCGGGTCTAGAGGCGGCGGGTATGGAGGTGCCAGACCCAGACCCGCATACCCGTATACCCGCTATGACACGGGGATCCCACTTGTAAGTGTGTAGAGAGAAAACCCTAACCCCCCACAGGCTACAGCCCCACTCGACCCCCCCACTTCTCCTCCCGAAACCCTGACCATGCGCCGCCACTGCTCCTCCCGTTGTCCCTCTCCCGCATCGCGCCCCCTCCCGTAGCCCCGCATCGCGCTCCCCATCCCACATCTCACCTCACGCCCTCCATCGCTGCGCTGCCGGCGGTCGGCAAGGTGGCTAGCCTCCCTCCCTGATCCCTACCCTGCCTCCCTAGTCCCTACGCCATTGGATATCCTCCCTCCCTGGCCCCTGCGCCACCGACCCGCAGCGTGCCATGGAAGTTGAGCCGCTCGAGGTCGAGGGGGAATAGGGCAGCAACGATGAGCTCAACCCGCCGCCGCCGCCAGGAGAGGAGGCAGAGATCCCCTAGATCTCGCCGCACAGAAACCCCCTCAGAGACGACCGCACCACCGCGGCCTCCATGGCCATGGGCGCGCCTCCATGGACGACCTCGTCATCGATGCCAACGGCCCAAGTCCCAACGCCGCCGCCTAGATCTACCCCATCTTCTCTGGTTTCGCGGGTACCCATCGGGTCCCCATACCCGGCCGGGTCGCGGGTCTGGTGGATTTCCAGACCCGGCGGCACTATCGGGGCGGGTCGTGGGTCGGGGAAAATGGGGCGGGGGCGGGTATGGGGGGCCTTGACCCGAACCCGAACCCGGCGGGTGCCATCCCTAGTAAAGGGGATTTTTTATCTAGCGGCAGTACACATACACAACCATCAACTTAGTTAATGCTAACAACAAAACTGAAAATGACCTGTTAATGTGATGTGAGCATGTGACAACTGCTTGTTTCTATTTGGTTCATGCTTAGGCTCCTAGTACTCTGCATGGTGATGCCTAAATTGAAATTCATAAGTTGATGCCTAAATTAACTTAAATTATATGGTGACATGTATTTGGTTAGCTCAATATATATTGTAACAAGTTACCTTTATAGGGAGAGACAGAGAGTGAGATGCCGATAGACAGAAAGCAAATGGTAATTTCCAGTGAAGGACATTAATTTGGACACATTATAGAAGGATCTATGAACAAGGGGAGGAAATCTGAGACTCTTAAGGGGTTGTGCTGTGAACAAAACATCAACTGGAGCAACACTACTTTAATCCCGTCGAAAAGGCAACAAGCTTTAAGGGGCTGTGCTGCATGCTTTACATACAAATCTTCAGCAAAAGCATGCCCTATTAAGGGTATGGTGTGCACATATTAAGTCAGAAAAATAACCCTGTATAACCCTATTAAGTCAGAAAAATAATCCTGTAGGTCTAGGCAGAAAAATAACCCTATTAAGCATGCCCTATTGAGTCAGAAAAATAACCCTGTAGGTCTAGGCAGCTATGTTTTTCTTAGGAGCAGACTGAAATTAAGTGCGATATACTTCACAATAATTTACTGTACTACAGATGAAATCTCTTTGAGATGCTACAACATTTTTTTAGCAACACAAAGCATGATGGCATTTTAGGTGATACAAGATTATTTTCTACATCTTTGATATAAATGACTAAAAAAGCACACTTTTAATTTTTGAGGAGTAAAATGTCAGATTTCTTGCAAAAGAAGATATTAACTAGAATGCCTAGTATTTCTCATACAAGAACAGAATAGTATGATCATAAACAGAATTCTAGAAAACCCTAAGCTGCACATCATTCTCTAGTGTCATTGACCACTAGAGATAAGCTGCACAATGATAAATCTAGGGCCCATACACTCCTATGCATCCTATAGTGCTCCATCTCAGTGGTCTAACATAGATAAGCTACAACAATGCCAACTGGTCTAACAGTGATATCAAATACCAAATCTCAGTGGTGCAAGATCAAGTACCTATGACTTGTCTCAAGAAAGAATAACTGCCAGGGCATGCTAGGGTTCTTCACTGAACAGAGAGCTAGGGCATGCTAGATAGGGTTCTTCACTGAACAGAGAGCCAGGGGAAGGATGCATCCATGGGAATTGGCGATTACCTAGGGACGGTGGATGGCGGATGGCGAGGTGGATGCTAGGGATGGTGGATGGTGGAAGGCGAGGTGGCTAGGCTCCTCCTGCGTGCTGCGGACGGCTGGCCTCCTCCTACGCGCTGCGGACAGGATCCTCCTCCCGCGTGCTGCGGACGTGCTCCTCCTCCACGGGCTCCGGCGATGGGGCGGCTCTCCTCCACGGGCTTCGGCGGTGGGGGCGGCTCTCCTCCACGGGCTTCGGTGGTGGGGGCTGCGAGGGTAGCTAGGGTTGCGCGCGGCGGTGGGGGCGGTGAGCGAGTGAAGAACCGATCGATTGGATTAGCAAGGAATGAAAGGCCTAACCGTTTATTTGGCTAAGTCCACAGTTTCTGTGGCGCATTTCGGCAATATGCGCCACATAAGTGTGTGGGGCCCTCCTCCAAGTTCTGTGGCGCATGTGGGGATATGCGCCACAGAAGTGAAACACATCTGTGGCGCATATCAGAACATGCGCCACAGAACTTGGGTGAATTAGATTCCGTGGTGGGCCCCCCTCCATGTTCTGTGGCGCATAATAAAATATGCGCCACAGAAGAGGCGCCACAGAACTTGGATCAACCCACCCCGGCTGGCGGGTCCCACCAATCTTCTGTGGCGCATATTGTGGAGAATGCGCCACAGAACTTTCAGGTTTCTGTGGCGCATATTTTCTAGTGCGCCACTGATATTTATCTGTGGCGCATGGTTTCACATATGCGCCACTGAATATCTTGTCTATCTACAGGCTGTTTCCTAGTAGTGGTTCAGAGACTCAACTCCTCTGGCGGCGGTGTTATAGCAGGGCGGCTGAGGTCCGGCGGCGACCGGGCGAGATCATGGCAGCGACATAGCTACGAACTGTGGGGCAGCGCGAATCATAGCAGACAGATGGCGGCGGTGGGTGGTGCTGGCCGGGTCCAACCGGCCCAGATCTAGGCCCTTAGCGCCCAGATGGGTCGGGGGCGGGCCAGCCTACCATGTGGCCCCCGGATCTGCAGGCGGCGACGATATGGCTAGGGCTGGGGGCAGCGGTGATGGTGACCGGCTTGTTGCAGCGTGACTGCGGGCTTTACAGGCCCGTCTGGGCCCGGCCGGACCCTTTTGGGACTGGTGTGCCCCTGTGGGAGCTTTACGGGTGCGTTGGACCCGGCAGAACTTGACTGGGACTGGTGTCCAACGGCCGCATCCGGTTGACTACCGCCTTTGGCGGTGGAGGCAGTTCCCGCCTGCGGGTTGCGGTTCTGCCGACACCAGTTTGAGCCACTTCTAACCGCTGTCCTTCAGACCTCGCTACGGTAGTCTCGGTGAGACGATGATGGTAGCTTCGTGGCCGTGGTAGCACATTTTCGTGGACGGCAAGTTTGGTGGTGGCGAGGCCTCAACCTCGCGAGGCTCCAATGCAACGGATTGCCCGGGGGATGTGGGGAGGGTATCAGGAGAAATCCTTGCCGGCTCGCCCGACATCGACATGGTGCCGCCCTCGGGTGGCATCCTTCCTCCGTGGAGGGCATCGTGGATACCCTTCCCCTACTTCCTTCTGTATGCCGCGGGAAACCCTAGGACCAGTCTCTGATCCAGGCAACAGCGGTCGCTTTCTCTCTTGAGGGTGTTGCTTGGTGCTTGACGAGTTGTTGCAAGGAGCGTGGTGGGACTTCTCCGGAGGACGCAGCGGTTGCGGGTCACTCTCATTTAGTTGATCCGCTTTTGTCTCTATTTTGTTTCTTCTTTATTTTTTTTGACGTGTGTTCGCTGTTGCCCCAATATTTTTTTCCGTTTCGAAACTATCATAATTATATCATGTGCTTGCTATATTAATATAGTTGGACGAAGCCTTCGAGGATGTCTAGAATTGTTTTCGGACATTACGAGTTGTTACAACTATATTGAAAAGTTCGCCGAGTCCTGATGCTGGATGAATCCTGAAATATCTTAATTTGTGTGGTGTCATCCATGCTCAGACTGCAGAGTCCTTTGTGTTTGGTACAGCAGGCCCCCATTATGGCAACGCATGGCGTTTTTTTTTGGAGACAGTATGGCGTTTTGCTAAACCTTCGTACCAGCCCACCACCACCAGCGCCGCTGCCGTTGCGGGCTTCACTGTTTTCTTGAAACAACGTGGGCTTCACTGTTGACTGTTGAGGGTATGATCCATAGTTGGATTCTCATTCGAGGCAAAGTTGTTGTAACTAAACTAACCTTGCCTAATTGTACGGACCAATTAACTAGGGCTATAGTGGAATACGAAGATTCTTGTTCAAATCTCATAATTATGCCCACGAACGCTCCTTAGTGGGCCGGTCCAATAAGGTTTATTTTGTCTTTTCTTTTTCTTCTTCTTCTTTTTAAATTTTTTTATTTATTTCCCCCACAAACAATATATATATATTTTTTAGAAACACAGTATAAACGCAGACGCTCACAATGCGTATATACATTCACCTCTATGAACATACGCACGCACACCCTACCCCTGTGAGCACCTTCGAGAAACTGAGTCGGCGGGTCTTGAGATTGACGAAGTCACCGCAGGCGCCTCGCTATCGACGGGAACGTCGCCTCCCACTGAAGAATGTTCCGTCTTTATGAGACACCAAAGCATCAAACCCGGGGTTTGAACTCTGGTGGGCTGGGGGTACCACTGCCTCCTAACCATCCAACCACGGGTTGGTTCTCAAACAATATAAACATTTTATAATTTTACTTTCCATTTTTTCTATTGCCAAATCACTTCTGGATATATTTGGAGAGGCCTCGGGTCTTCGATGCAATTTGAGAAAGAGCTCCATGTCCACTATCTTTGGTGAGGAGGATCTTAGGGTATCTTCACCGGGTCGACCTAAACACGCGACTAAAACGGTCCGTTTGGGTCGGGTCGCGGTTACTTTGGGTTCGCGGTCCGGCCAACCGCGTCTAGCGACGCGATCCAAATGTCGGCATCTGGCGTTTCTTGGTGCCATCGCTGGCCAAGCTTTGCCAATGGTTGAACACTCAAATTCACAGGCAATAGCACACAAACTAGCTATCAGATAAATTGACAGGCGTGTGCCATCGCCCTTTGGATATCGCCAACTAGTGTACATTGGTTCTAAAATGTACAAAAGGGGTAATATCATACACAATACCCAAAAGAATGGCGACTTCTATGTCCAAAAGGTTGCAGCCGTCGTCGCCTTCGTAGCCTTGTGGCCTCCAGGCCGGTGGGCACGGGCGGCTACAGGGTTGGCGAAGCCTTCTTCATTGCCGCCTTCTTCTAGGTCAATGACACCGCTCATAGAAGCATTGCTCTTGCCCTTCTTCTTGTTGTCGAGTTCTTTCCAAAGCGCATAGCTAGTCTCCCATTTTTTGCAGTCTTTGATCAATGTCCAACAATGCGTCAACATGAAGGCTTTGTTGTCATTCACCTTCTTGAAGTGCTTCATTGCTTTCATGACCTAAACATATGGATGCCAATAATGGCTCAAGGCATATGCAAGACACCGACAAGGCGAGGAAGAGGTTTTACCATATCAACCGGCAACATGCCGCTTATTTTCCTTTTTGTCACCATCTCGTAGGAGCCTTGGAACTTACTACACTCGGCATGGATCGTGCCCCATCGCTTGGAGAGAGAGAGATCATTTCAATCGTTGTAGAAGGCGTCGTTGCCAAACTTCCTATTCTCATGGAAGAACCTGCCCACCTTTTTCTAGTAGGCAAAGCCCTTTTGCTTGGCGCCGCATAGTGGATCTTGTGAAACCTCCATCCATGCCTTGCATAGGACCTTGTCCTCCTCGGTGGTGTAGCTCGCGGTTCATCGGATCAACCTCTTGCTATCCACGAGTGACGCCGCAAGTGAAGCGGCCAGCGATGCGGCAGTGACCCCCATGACCATGGAAGCCTCATGGTTTTCGAACAATGACTCGTCCGCAATGTTATAGGCATCTTGATGCGTCTCCTGCTGCCTCGCCATAGCCGATGCCATAGCCATCACCATGTCCGTCGCCACCCTTGTTGATCATGTCGTGCATGGCGCCCTCGGCATCGTTGGCCACGAATTCCTACACCTAATTTGGCCACGATAAACAGACGGGAGCGGCGTGCAGGCAAAGGCAGCGAAATGTCGAGACCATACCGTGTCGTCATCGGTCGGCGGCCCGTCGGTCATTCCGCCGAATAGGTTGAATGGCGCCGGCATGTCCGCGGTGGAGATGGACCTTTGCTTCTTCGGCGCCTCCAGGGTGGTGTCCGCGGTTGTTGGAGTGCGGTTGAGGTCGAAGATGGGCTCTCCCGCCTACGACGACGCCGTGCGGGGATGGACGAACCGGGAGAGCGAGGCGATGATCCTAGTGGGGCTTCCGAGCGAAGGCGTGCACGGGCCTGGTGTCCTGGGCTAGACGCAAGGTGTGGATGTGACGGAGCTGGTAGAGGACGCGCTGGCCATGGACAGGCCAGGGATAGTGCCGCCGGCACCGAAGGGCACAGTGCCACCGAAAGCGGCGCTCCGCGCCTCGTGCTTTGTCATGTTCACGGCGTCCAAGGCGGCATCCACTGCCAGCTCATTGTGGTTGGCCCTGTTTCATGCGGCGAGGAAGGGCTCATTCTCCTCTCGGCGCTCCCTGTCGAGATTGGCTTCGGCGAGTCGAGCCCGCGCCGAAAGCCGCCGGCCTGCACATGTCCTTGGCAAGCTTCTTCGGCGGGCTGCGCTTCTTTGCGGCGGGAACGCCAAAGGACGCAACTTCGGCCATGGTGGCGGGATCCATCGCCTTTCCCGCCGCTCCTGCCAGTGGAAATTTGGGAGAGGTTTTTTGGAGGGAGAAGTGGAGTGGTCAATGTGCCACTAGCGGGAGGGACCGTCAAAGGTGATGGTCGGACACGGTAGGCTACGCGCTGCCCAAATTAGGTGCACGGATGGGTCGAGCCGGATGCGTCGAGCTTGATGGGTCGGCCCGCTGGAAGGCCGTGCACGTCCCATGCATCCGCGAGGACATGTTCGGACGCGCCCGGGTTGGTTGGGTCCACCCAGTGGGAATCCACCGGATAGTCCGTTTCTATCGGTTTGGGTCGGACCGCAATCACTTTTGGGTGGTGGTCCGGCCTGTCCGGCCAACCGCGCCCAGCGGCGCAACCCATCTGTCCGCGCTTGGCATAAAAAGCCCTTCACTGACACCGACGCCGGTGTATTTCTAGTGCGTTCCCACCCCTGCCGCCTCCCGCCTTTCTTTCCCGCCTCCGATTCCGGGCACTCGCATATATATAGGCTGAGGTTCAACCACCGGCGGCGCACTCACTACAACTACAACAGGACCACCGGCGAGCCTTTCTCGTGGGAGGTGATGGATCGCGTCTTTCTGTCGGAGCACCGACGGTGTGTTGTACTCGCAGACGTGCGCGACGAGCTCCAATAAGTGATGCAGGCCAATCCTGATGACGCGTACCTGCGTGCCTACCTCTCCCAAGCTGTAGAGGAGTTGCACACGAAGGAAGCGATCTACCGCTCCCTCGCAGAAGAATGGGGGCTCACCGACCCACCGGCGCAATCACCGTAGGTGGCGCATAGTTACAATGTTGGTCTAGGCTTGTAAAATATCTCTACTATCTAAAAAGAATTTTGAGGTTCCGTTTTATGCCCATTGCCACCACGTCTCCGTTTCGTCCAACAACCTCCTCCCGCATCGCGTTCCCCTTGGTCCGGCCTAAAAAAAATCTAGAACCGGGGAACCTCGCATGCATGCCGCAGATGGTGCTTCCTATCCTAATATTCTCGATCCCACTTCCCTCCGCCTCGCCTGAAATCACGCCGCCTATCCGTTCTTCACCACCTAGCCACCCAGCTTTCGATGCGCCGCTTCCTCCATCGCTCGCCGCCAATCCTTTCTTTGCCACCGCATTCGTCCTGCTCCTGGGCGGAGACAAAGCGCGACATCCGTTCTGATCCTCGGCCTCCCTTATTGTCCAGAAGAAGCTTGGGATTAGCAAGGGTGCGGCGACCAGAAAAACTCCTGGGCGAAACTGAGGCGCTAGGTGGCGGCGGGTGATGTCTAGAGGGAGACAGGCGCGTTATCAGGATATCTAGCGCAACCTCCAACGAGGTCAAGTCACGGCCGACAACAATCCTGCTTGGACAATGGACTGGTCGCAACCGTTGGCTTCACCAGAGCATAGGAAGCATCATAGGTGAGAGAATGCGTTCACGTTTTTTATATAGTAGGGATTACATACAGTACGGATTACAAATGTCACGGCCTTTGTTTTCCCTACTATCTAAAAAGAATTTTAAGGTTCTGTTTTATGCCCACTTCCACTACGTCTCCGTTTCGTCCAACATCCTCCTCCCGCATCAAGTTCCCCTTGGTCTGGCATAAAAAAATCTAGAACCGGGGAACCTCATGCATGCCGCAGATGGTGCTTCCAATCCTAATATTCTCGATCCCACTTTCCTCCGCCTCACCTGAAATCACGCCGCCTATCCGTTCTTCACCGCCTAGCCACCCAACTTTCGGTGCACCGCTTCCTCCATTGCTCGCTGCCAATCCTTTCTTCGTCACCGCATTCGTCCTGCTCCTGGGTGGAGACAAAGCGCGGCATCCGTTCTGATCCTCGGCCTCCCTTATTCTCCGGAAGAAGCTTGGGACTAGCAAGGGTGCGGCGACCGAAAGAACTCCTGGGCGAAACTGAGGCGCTGGGTGGCGGCGGGTGATGTCTAGAGGGAGCCAGGCTCGTTATCAGGATCTCTAGCGCAACCTCCAACGAGGTCAAGTCACGGCCGACAACAATCCTGCCTGGACAATGGACTGGTCGCAACCGTTGGCTTCACCAGAGCATAGGAAGCATCATATGTGAGGGAATGCGTTCATGTTTTTTATATAGTAGGGATTACATACAGTATGGATTAAAAATATCACGGCCTTTGTTTTCTCTACTATCTAAAAAGAATTTTGAGGTTCCGTTTTATACCCACTTCCACTACGTCTCCGTTTCGTCCAACATCCTCCTCCCGCATCGAGTTCCCCTTGGTCCGGCATAAAAAAAATCTAGAACCGGGGAACCTCATGCATGCCGCAGATGGTGCTTCCAATTCTAATATTTTCGATCCCACTTCCCTCCGCCTCGCCTGAAATCACGCCGCCTATACGTTCTTCGCCGCCTCGCCACCCAGCTTTCGGTGCGCTGCTTCCTCCATCGCTTGCCGCCAATCCTTTCTTCGCCACCGCATCCGGCCTTCTCCTGGGCGGAGACAAAGCACATCATCCGTCCTGATCCTCGCCTTCCCTTATTCTCCGGAAGAAGCTTAGGACCAGCAAGGGTGCGGCGACCGAAAGAACTCATGGGAGAAACTGAGGCGCTGGGCGGCGGCGGGTGATGTTCAGAGGGAGCCAGGCGCGTTATCAGGATCTCTAGCGCAGCCTACAACCAGGTCAAGTCACGGCCGACAACAATCATGCCTGGACAATGGACTGGTCGCAACCGTTGGCTTCACTAGAGCATAGGAAGCATCATAGGTAAGGGAATCCGTTCACGTTTTTTATATAGTAGGGATTACATATAGTACATATTACAAATGTCACATCCTTTGTTTCTCTTGAAAAGGATTGATGCACCGCTTCTTGTCGGATCTTTTGTTAGTTGCAGATGCTAAATACATAGAAAAACAATTTGGTTCCCCTTTTAATTTTCTCATTAATGTTCACTGATGTAAATCATGACAATGTTGCTTGCTCAATTGCTTGCTTTAGATGTGACAAGATCAGACGATGAATCATAACGTAGCTCAGCTTTAGAGTTTTATTATGAACATAATAGTAAATTGGATAAATTGGATGCATGCAAAAATTCTTAAGTTGTTCATGAATGTAGCCTAACAAGATGAGTTGGTGGTGGAGACTTGAGCTGTAGAATCTCATGACCTCGTGTTTTTTTGCCAATTTCTGATTATAAATTATAATTAGTCGAATGGATAGGAATAAGGTTGATCGGAAGCTCCCTTCGCCTGACCAGGCTGCAATGGAGGATCAGGGATCAACCCAACTTACTAGAGGATGCAGGAGGAAAATAGAGATTGGTGAGATGAAGATGATGCATTCAGAGGAGAGAATTTGAATGTGGACAATCAGTTCGACGGGGAGCAACAGGAGACCCACAAGACTAAGGAGTTCAACGGCGTCTGCGTACCCTAGGCAACGAAGCCTCCTGCACGTACTTGTGCCACTGCCTTGAATCCATGTTTGGTAAGGTTTACCATTGTTTGGCACGTAGCTTGTGTGTGATATCAATGATTCTAAGTTGTAATGATTCGCCAATGGTTTCATCTTCCAGTTAAAATTAGTGGAAATAGTCGGAATGCTACTCAGTACAAGAATAATAGAAACAATAGAACCGAGCTTTATTAAAAAATAATTTGAGTTGCTGATCTGAAAATAGATCACTCAACACCTCTATTTCAGCCTTCCACACTCTGCAAGGAGTTTCATTGTTTGTCATGTTTTGTTGCTCTTTTGAGAATATATTGTTCATGTTATTTTATACCTTCCCTTACACTATTAATATTGCATAATGAATCTGATCCTATCTGAACAGCTTTGGGCGGGGAATGGTTGTTCCATGTAGAAAACAGTGTTTAGCAATGCCAACATATCATAGCTAATTTTATTATACGTTTAGAATAACTTTGACAACCCTGTCTCTCGGTTAGTTGTGGTGATTTAATATCAACATGTTGGCGCTCTGCACTGACAAGCACTTCCCAAACTAATGCTTTTGTATGGAATAGTAATCTTTTGGAAGCTCACACCGACAAGGTGCATAAGTTCCCTAACCTTTTTGCAAACATGGGATTTGCCACTAAATTATTGCTTTGTGTAATAGAATCTGAAGTTACTGAATATCATGAACATGTTGAGCGACCATTTTCAAACACCGAATGCCCAGCAAAAAAATGTTTCCTCTAGAGGGATGGAGTTTGAATCGAAGTATGAAACACCAGGGTTCTATTTCTCTTAGCTATTGTTACAATGTTAGCTTATTGCTAGACTCGTAGCATTAGACTATTAACTAAACTTTATAGATTTGTTTGCAAATTGACTGGAAAAAGATAGGCCAATTGCTTATCATACGCATGCACTATTATTTTGTGGCAAATCTTGGTGCTCGGCGTTCCTTTGACCGAGGAACACTACTTGTGACTACTATATATGTGTTTCTTTATTGAAACAATGAGACATATTGCTTCATTTTTACAACATCGACTAATTATATATATAATTATTTATCCTTTCCTTGTATAATTGATAGTATAGAATACTAATCACATTGTTACAAAGAAAAGAATACTTACATGTTGTGCACAGCTGGTCCATATGCCATCTGGGTGTTCTGTTTGAACCATACAAATTGATGCTTTTTTAGCATAGCACTCTTTCACCTTTTCTTCAGTAGGCTGCTCGAAGTCTCAGCTTGCCGATTTGGCACCAACAGTATGAGTAAACAGGCTTGTTACTTTGGCGATAAGGCTTTGTCCACACCAATTGAAGTTGTTAGAGACATTGTGGAGAGACAGTCCTGCAAGAGGTTTGATGAGATACTCATATTTGATTTTTTCGAAGTTGAGCTTGTTGTGTGCTCTTCTATTTCACAAGTTCGTGTTTAGGTACTTCTCTTGACTATAAGGTCTACCAAATAGTAATATTGATGCTCTACATGATTCCCTTCATCTTAGCATAGTCTCACAAAGCTTCTCATTAGTAGGCACCATAACAAGCCATCTCATGCTTTATAACAACACCATAAGTTCAGAATTATACAAATCTTTTCATATCATGTATTTAGAGTAGTACTGGCGCCTGAGATTTTGTTTACTTGTTTACTCTAAAATCAGTACTCATGGACTTATGTAGATTGAGGCACCTTGTGTAGATTGAGGCGCCTTGTGAATGAAAGCAACGCCTTTAGAATACTAAATTTTGCATGCCCTGTGTTTACACTTTGCTGGTTAATATTTTAAAGAATCTCAAGTTTCAGAAATATAGTACGGAAGTTCATGGGTGACTAGGAATGATTAGCTCTTCCGGTTAGCTATTGTTCATGATAAAAATATAAGTTTCAGTTTTTTACTTCTTGTGAACTGCATGGTGCTTGTAAAAATAGGGTTCTAGTTGTAGATGGCTAATGGTCATGATAAAAAAATAGGGTTCTGGTTGTGGATGGCCACAAGTACCACAGTAACTCATTCTGTTTGTATATACACTTCAATTACTATCTTAGTTGATGCAACCAGAAAATGAAAGAGTGTTGACGAGAGCAGAAAAGAAAACTATTACGAAAGAGAGAAGGTTAGAAGTCCAATATTCTTATCATCAGGAAAAGTGAAAGGGCATGTATGCCCCCATGTGTGGTTTTGGTAATTAATGACAATCTCTATGGACTAATGTGCAAATTGAGTTTGACTTGTAGGTTTGTCCATTGGCATCGCTTGGACCATGTGTTAGGTTCAAGGATGAAAAAGAAGAAGAAGAAGATCAAATATGTCTTGAAGAAGAACAAGATGGAGTTCCTCATGGGTATCTTCAAGACATCGTCAAGAATTGAAGTGCAAGCTCAAGATGCGTCATCTCTAGAAGATCTCATGCTTGAAGCTTGCCATCCTCTGTGATCATGGAGTGATGAAGACAAGGTCAAAGAAGAGGTTTTCCCATGGAGTATGGGGGAGCCATTCACAAGTCTTCATCAAGCAAGAGCGAGAAAGAGCAATCAAGAAAGGTATTCCATCTTGAGAAGGACAAGACGGTCTACATCAAGCTCAAGTGGGATGCTCAAGGAAAAGGTATGATCTTGATAGGGTTTCTATTTTACCGGTCTCTTGTAGTGTTCTTGTAGTGTTGGGAGACCGGGTTTAGGATAGATAGTCGTACTATCAAGAGGGGCTCTCGAGTGGGTGACTCGTTCGTATCTTTCGAAGAGAGCTTAAACCTTTGCATATATAGCATCATCTTTCTTAGTTGTTGTTTGGTTCTTGTCCATGTGAGGATCTAGAGCTTGTGGTTATCTTCATAACAAGCTCTAGTTTATCAAAAACGGATTTCCCTTGCAGACCTTATTGCGGTTTTAATCTTGCAAGTTTTTCGGCTCCACACCTTGGGAGGTATCTCATATATATATTCATGGTATTTTCTCCCTTGGTGATACCCAATATTGCGGTTTTTGTTGGATTCTACACGTCGTTATCTTTCCAACAAAATTGGTTTCATCTCGTTTAGAGTTCGGTTGCAAAAGTTCTTGCAGTTTTGGTTTCTGGAGTTTTGCCTGACCGGTAGTTCTGGCGGGCCACCGGTAGTACCGCTAGGGCATTTGCCGTCGGTAGTACCGGTGTTATTTCCGGCCCAACTTCCGATAACCCCGATTAAGGGTCTGTATCCTCTCTGTCTTGGTGTGCATATTTGACGGAACTTGGATCGGTTTTTCAGGCGGTACTACCATCCCCGCCGGAAGTTCCGGTGGTCGACCGGTAGTACCGACCAGGATCGTTTCTGTGTTCGTTTGCACCTTGTTTTTGGACTGTTGGCTGGGTGTCACCGGTACTACCGGCCGCGCGCGTATCTGTGAGTAACGGGCAGATCGGGGATCCCTTTAAAAGGAGCTCCCCTTTCGCCTTCGGGTATCACTTGTTCTTCTTGGTTTTTGGCTTTCTCTCTCCTCCATTTTTGACCTTGAAGAGCTTGCCCTATCCCCTTCCCCCTCCTATGATTCTTGCATCTTTTTGAGGGATTTGAGAGAGGAGATTTAGATCCACAAGCCCCACCAAACCAAATCCCTTTTTTGTGAAGGAATCCTTGGGATCTAGATCTTGGAAAGTTTTTGTGTTCTCCTCTTGTGTTCTTCCTCCCTTATTCTCCCAATAGCTTTTGTAGCTTTGGTGGAATTTGAGAGTGAAGGACTTGCCTCTTGCATTTGGTGCATAGGTTTGAATTCTTCTCGGAGATTCGGCGAGTTCAAGCCCTTGGGATTGTTTCTCTTGGTTTCTTGGAACCCTAGACTGTTGTGTGGTTGGATTGTTGACCTTTTGTGGTCTTGTAGCCTTTTGTGGCCTTGTTGCCTTTTGTGGCTTTGTAGCCTTTGTGGCATTGTTGTTGGGAGCCTCCAATTGAGTTGTGGATATTGCCCCAACCTTGTACAAGTTCGGTGACCGCCCTCAGGTGTCTCATAGTGGAACGTGAGTAAGCCTTTGTGGCGAGCTCATGGGAGAATAGGGTGAGCCTTTTGTGGCGTCGGTAGGTTACGTGCCTTCGCATCTTGGGGTGAGGTCTTGTGTGGCGTTTGGTGAGCATCGAGCCACCACACCTCGAGGTGAGTCACTTGTGGCGTTCGAAATACATTGCGCCCCCGCATCTCTCCAACAGAGACGAGCTTCTTTGGGAGTGAACTTCGGAAAACAAATCATCGTCTCCGCGTCCATCGGTTCTCTCAACAGAGCCCTTTACTTATGAAATTTACATTGTGATAGCCTTCGTGCTTGAAGTATTTTATCGTGTTATCATCTTGTTGCTTGTCTTTCTTAGCATAGGTTGTTTGTGCACTTAGTGAACCTAGTGAATATAGGTTTTGGCTTGATAAATTAAACATTAAGTTTTATTCCGCATTTATTAGAGCCTAAGCCGTAATAATTTTAAAACGCCTATTCACCCCCTCTAGGCGACGTCCATTTCCCTTTCAAAAGGAGATCAATGTAAGTTAACTTTTATGTGCCTTTTTAATTTTGTTACTTTACATACAATTACAGCTAATGGACTAATGATATTACAATTAAGTGGGACTAAGGTGGATGTCAGACCAAGCAGTCATGAGAGAAAAGAAAGGGACACTAGAGCATCGATTAAATTGGATGCAGAAGCTCAGACTCACATTGAGAAGAATAGGTATGCCTCCTTTGTTTGCAAAGTTTCTATTGGTCCTAAGTCTGGCATAATGATCTCGTTATTCTTATCCACAATAGGAATTAGTAAAATGCATGTGTGTTTGATCTTGTAAGACTGAAGCATGAAAAGGTCAAGTGTGTACAAGATGAAGACATGAATATACTTTCTGTCCTCTTACTGTGTTGGATCTCCTAACTGCGTAGGAAGCTACAATAGACCCGTCACACGAAAGGGTCACTTGGCATGCAGGCTCAAGGAAAGTATTCCCTCCATTCGGAAATATAATACATTTTAGCTTTGTGAATCGAATGTATCTATACGTTGGGAGTAGTCTATTAATGTCCAAACCGAAGTATCTTAAACCTTTCCGTCCAACCCTCGTGAAAAAGACAAATTCCTGCTGAATCGATAGGAAGTGGGTCAGATTTAAACTACAAGTACAAGATCTGATGCTCATGATTTTTTAGAAAAATCATTTTTAGGTTCACAATATGCTATTTCATTGGAGATCCACTGCAACTTTAGCGAGGCTCAGCCCCGATCTAAGAATCTTCATGCCTGCCGTTTTGACCATAGTTTGAAACTGGCATAAGAAATTCAAAGACTTTCCAAATAATATAAAACCTTCGTGTGGTGTCATATTATTTTACATAGTTACAAGGAAAATATCAAATTTGGAATATTGCAAATATTTTTTTAAAATTTCTTAGAAATGAGCTATCATGTTCGAGATTTCATGGTTTTTAGGCCAGACGAGCAATGTTATGGCTATAATCGTGGCATAGTTTGTGATAATATGCCCGTATTGTGCACATGTGCACCTTAGGATGACGAACAATGTTATAAGAGTAAGTTTTTCTTTTCGTTGCACCAAAATGCCATTTTTCATTTTCTGAGTGCCAAAAAGAGGGTGTTTTGTAAAGCAACCACCAAATGAAAGTTTCAAAATGTTACCACCATGTTTTTCAAAAATACTAGACAACCTTCCTAGAACAATGTCCCAACCGGAGTATCTTAAATCTTTCCGTCTACCCCTTGTGAAAAAGACTAATTCCTACCGAATCGGTAGGAAGTGGGTCAGATTTGAACTATAGGTACATGATCTGATGCTCATGATTTTTACAATATGCTATTTCATCAGAGATCTACTGCAAGTTTAGCGAGACTCAGCCCCAGGCTAAGGATTTTTTAGAATCCTCAAATTCGAAAGGGGTTTTTAATATGATTTTTTGAAGATTTGAACACTATTAAATGAATTTTATTTAATAAATCTTGTAGTACACTATTAAAAAGACATGATGCATGATTAAAAAGATCATAGCGATGTTATGTTTGGATTCTTCTAATTTTTTGATCGATTTAGTCATATTATTTGTCGAATTCCGATTTACAAATTTAAAGATATGAATTATTCAATATTAAATAAAAAAGGCAAAAAATATCCATTTTATTGTTATTTAAATTTAAGATTATTATTACTTATTCATTTTTGTTAACTTAAATAATTGTTTGCAGTTTAAAAAATAAAGGCGAGTGACACCATGGTACAAGGGTTAATATGATTGATATGGTAGTATTATTAATAAGGTCTAATTTCTTTATTGGAAGCTCATTAGGAAGGAACGGAGAAGTTAAGCGTGCTGGGGTTGGAGTAGTGTGAGGATGGGTGACCGATCAGAAAGTTTGACCATGAGTGTAATTTGATCGGAGATTAAGCATGCTTAGGGTTAAAAATGATGCTTGTGAGATTAGCGAGTCAAACAATTCAAAAAAATGAAAGCCATCGGCGTAGCCAAACGACCGTTAGTTGTCTAGGTGGGGCCCATCTACCTATGCTGACGGCTTTATTACGCTGACAACAAATTGTCCCTGCGCTGACGAGGGATTACGCAGACGGTGCTACGCTGACGTCAGGCCGACGACATAATGGCCTTTTGCCAGTTTTCGTCGGCGTAGCGATCTGTTCCTATAGTGAAACCAGGCTGCCAAAAGAGTTGTATAGTGTATTCCTGGGTAACAGACTGGGCTGGTAAAATATACTTATAAACGAGGCTGCCAAACGATGACCATGGATTAGCACCACCTTATATGTATATGAATGGGTCATTATAAGCCGAAAGCATTCACCAAAATGACACTCTACAAATTGCACGGTTTGCACTCACACACGTCACACATATTAATACTACGGCTCTCTATCTCGTGTTGGTTAAGCTAAAAACAGACATGACCTGACGACCATTCACGTGGGCTTACCAACCGGCCTTCCCGTCCGGCAACGCCGGGCTGTCGATCGGCAATGCCCCGATCGACCGACGTACGTCGCCGCCTTCAACTGCTTCTTTCTTCTACTTATATCCTACTTATACTAGAAAAGGGCAGGTCCCAAAATTACAAAAGAGGCTTACGTTAGCTTGTGTGAATTAAGGCCGGCGGTACAGTTGGATTTGGGCGTTGCCTATTAGCATCCTTCATTGCACCTGACCTGATGCTCGTCGTCATGCCATACCGGATGCACCTCTGCAGTGTCCATCAGCTGCATGGGCACCCCCGCATACTACGGCCGTCCACGCCGACTTCTAGTCAAGAATGTATGATGTATCGTGCGCAGGTGTGCTTTCAAGAAGCAGTGGAAACAGCGCATGGTGGGAGGCATGGCAGCACATTCACTCTCTTCTGCAAATCCTCACTTATAAACTCGTCCTTTCAATGCTCTAGACTACATGGTTGAAGTCGCTGCACTGTGCCAACGCTCATCTTGCGATACTACGGCCGTCCAGGACGACTTCAGGTCAACCAGTCACTACAAAATGTATGGTTTTCAGTTGCTCTCAAGAGGCATGATGGGAGGTATGGCGGTATCCCGAATTTCTTATGCAAATCAACATCCATCCAAGTATTGTTAGTGACTAGGTGGACACTACGACGTGGTTGAAAATCACTGCACTATGCCAACGCTCGTCTTGCCATCCAACAACGGATGCTTGGACTTCCGGTTTCATGAAATTAAAATCAAGTCCTCGGCCGAGGAAAACAAGCTCCGTGCCTTTGCACAACATGTCACGAGATGGCGTGAGTGAAGTCCAAAATAAAACTTGAACTCCTAGGGGTTAACAAAATCGAACCTCAACCTCCTAACCCGGAATTTAGCACACTGAACAATCGGACCATGCTCCAAACTGAACCATGGAATATTATGGGCTTGAAAACGCTGACGTGACCGGGATTCTTGTCAGTGGTGGGCCACTGTACCGTTTCACTTGACCACATCGTGGGTCGGAATCACTACGTGCGTTGGAGAGAGAAAGAATTGGGGGAATGGAAATCAGGGTTGCAGCGGAGGGGATTTGGCAGCGGACGGAGTAGCAAAGCAGAGAATGGCGTGGTCTTCAGGTGGTTCTTCCGCTCTTGGTTTCCTAGGAGCTGCCGGAAGAAGGAGGGGGATAGAATCGTGGTCATCGGTGTTGTATCGGGAGAACCCAATGGCGTACGTGCACGCGAAGCTCTGCCAGTGCAATCCGCGCAGGAAGGTCCTAGGTGGATCTCATAGAGTGCTCAGAACCGAGGCATGAGGTAGCATGCATGCGTCGATGCCATGGTGAGCTCAAGTTTTGCCTCTATATTTTCCTGGTTTGGTCTCATTGTCCCTCTCTGATTTGTTTCATAAAGTGAGCCTTTTTGGTGCCAGACCTCTCCAACGTAGACGTATACTTCCCTTGACAAGAAAGGAGCTTCCGAAATACACGTCTCCATCATGATTGTTTCTATCCATTACTTTTGTATTGTTGTTTATCTTGTTTGCTTGTCATCTATGGAAATACACCTAGTTGTATCTCTAGAGAATTCCTTTATGACAAGCCTATAATTGAAAAAGAACAAGAATTTAGTTAGTGCATATTGAAGGGGTTCGGCATCAGAACAAAAATTTTACTACGCGAAACGTCCTAATACTCAGGATATATCTAGTAAGTAATGCAGTAACGTACCCTTCTAGACCGTAATCGTGTTACGCTCATGCCGGAGCGTGGATGATGTAGTCGTACCCGTCCGACCTCAAGGTCACGCAGCTCCTCGCACGTCACCCCTTGTCTAGGTCCTTGCACACGGTCAGGTTGCTACTATTGGTAGCTCCCCCGAGTTATCACACACATACAGTGCAAGATAACGACTCCAGGGCTCCGATCCTTGCCGAGGTTGCGGAAGTAGATCTCCTGGCCGAATTCCCTACAGCACAACAACGTGCCACATCGGTGTTGACTTTGCGTGTACAATCCTTCTCCGGGACCGTGCCACCGCAAAGCCAGATGAGAGAGAGAGAGAGAGAGAGAGAGGGGGGGGATTCTCTAAGGAAAAGTGTTTTAGAGAATATCTCAATTGGATGATCTAATCTCTCTCTTTGACATCCCTTTATATAACTGGAAGATGGGTACTTCCCACCAAAGGTTAGCCATATGAGAGTAAATTAGACAAGAATAAAGGCAAAATAGGGGCCAACCGGTTGGGCCAATGGCGGTGGTCGGGTCGGCCACCAGCCCCGTGGCCTAGCACAGCAAGCAGCGGTAGCGCGCGCAACAGCTGTAGCGGCTGGTATCGGCAGGATGGGCCGGCGTCTGCTGCCTAGTGCATCTGCCAGCCAGCAGCCCACGCCGCCAGTAGCGCACAGGTGGGGCTGGCCACCTTCCGTGGTTTCAAGGCCCGCACACCCACGTTGGGTCGGGGCGGGTGGCAGCGGCTTGGCACAGTTGGGCGTCCCGTCTGGCAGTGTGGCACCTAGCGCCTGCCGCCTAGACCGGATCAAAATGGCCCAGCTGAAGTTGTTTACTGTCCCTTTTTCTAGTGACTTTCTCCTAGGTCAATTCTCTCTAGGGTTTTGGCCATTTGAGAAAGTTACCCTATAAATATTAATTTAAATATAGTATATATTAATTCTCAATTAACATATAATAAATGCATATTATAAATTACCATTTATCTGAAACACCTTTCGGTTTTTTCCTTTCTTTTATTCTTCGAACAACTTCGAATCTTTCCCGGAATAATTCCGTTTTCTATCTCTTTTATGATTCCATCTTATAGGAAGATCTCTAAACGTCGTAGTGCCCTTAAGTGTGTTTTCCTGCGGTTTAGGAATATCACAGACATGATCGAGACGATCTCCGATCAATGATCAATAGCGGGACCAAGATGCCCATAATAACCCCTATGCACTCGACGAATCACCTTCATGTTAAACCTTAGACGATATATCAAATTGCCTTTGTTATATGATACTAGACTTCTTGTCCGAGATCTGATCATCTGTGTCACGATATCTTCAATCTCGTTTCCAACAAGTACTGTTTTACTCATTCACGTGATATTCCATCCTCATGACCTAGTCTTATGATGTGCAGCTTATGGATGTAATTTAAAGAGTGGGCCCGGGGTATCTTCCCGTCACACAAGAGAACAAATTTCGATCTTGATGCATAGGCCTCAACATGTCCCTTCGGAATACGCAACATGCACCTTTATGGTCACCCATTTACGGACATGACGGTTGATGCAGTCAAAGCAATCCTAAGGTAATAGTGATTAATATGATATCACGGTCTAAGGATTAGGACACTCTATTTCTGACAATCGCAAATGTGAACTAAGTGACATGATCGTGTTGCAACGATCATTGGTGGGAAATGTCCATCACATCATCTCCAGATGACATAACTTTATTTTCAGTTGGATATAGAAGCACCATGATCAGAAAACCTTGATCATCAACTTCCTAATGAACTAGTTAAATAGAGGCTACTAGGGACCTAAGTTTGTTTATATACCACAATTATATCAATGTTTCCGGTTGATATAGTTATAGCATGATATAAAACTATTATGAACTAATGCAATATGATAATAAAAAACCTTTATTATTTGCCTCTAGGGCATATGTCCTTCACATATTCACCCCTTCTAGTCCCATACTTGTACTTCTAGTAGTTGTCTCCCTAGGAGATTGGAACCTTGAAGGTTGTGCAATAGGTTGTGCTATTTGTCGGTGATGGGTGGATTAAGGACTGCAAATTATAGTGGCCTTGTCCACTTTTCTTCCCACGAAGACCTCATCTCCCATGACTCGGAGACCCACATCCAGAAGCTCTCAACCAACCCTACCTGCAGTGCTGCAAGAAGACTTCCCGAATGATCCCGACCACTAGTCGTGCATTAAAGGGAGATCGAACATCAACTTAACATGTAAGGCAAGATGAAGACCTGGCGGGGATAATGAGGACTCTTACACCATCGACGAACATATATACCGAAAGACATTCATCTGGAAAGGACATGCCATCTACGCCTGTGCAGTAGCTTAGTTTTAAACCCTAGATTCATATACTCTCGTTGGGTGCTTGTAAACACTTGTACGATCTCTTGATCATATCATGAATAAAGTTTCTGGGAATCCCTTCATCTTGATCACCTTTTGTCTTTACAATCCAAACCTACTGACCTGAGCCGATGTTTGAACAAATAAACTCTCTTTCGATCTTTGGAAGTGAAACTGTCGTGGAATCATGAAAACTATCCTTCGTCACTGCTGAGAAGTTCTTAAAGCTAGAGAAGATCTTGCTGGTGGTGCAGTTCTTGCAGCTGGAGAAAATCTTGTAGTTAGAGTAGGTCTTTCAACTGGAGAAGATCTTGGTTGAGTAGCCGGTGCAGATATTTGCTAAGCAGCAGCTTGACCAGATTGAGAAGCTTATGCACGTTGAAAAGATTGTGCAGGTACAGAAGATGCTCTGGGTTGCTGTTAATCACATTCTGTCATAAAAAATCACTAGAATTCACTAAATATCAACTAGATTCACCAAATATCAAGTAAATTAAAAAAAATCATTGTAATTAACTAAACATGTCTTGGAGCATGTTGCTTTCATGCTTTCAATCCTCCACATTGGATTATCAAGAATGGAATGCTGATATCTCTAAGCTATAACCTTTTTAGTAACAAGATTGTTATTGTTGTTTTGTGCATAGTGGCGAATGTCATTAGAAGTAATAATCGCAAACCCTTTTGTTCTAGAGGTTTTAGCTCCATAAATTATGCAATGGAAATTAGGCCATCCACACTTGTCCCTCACTCTGTCTGACTCATATTTCAGGAAAATGATGCTCCTTTTGGTCACTAATTCACATACCCTTGATACGTCCAAAACGTATCTACTTTCCCGAACACTTTTGCTATTATTTTTCCTCTAAACTTGTGTGATTTAGATACAACTAACATGGACTGACGCTGTTTTCAGCAGAATTACCTTGGTGTCTAGTTTTTGTGCAGAAAATCAACTATCAGGAAAAATCCCGGAAAATATGCAAAAAATCCTATTTCACCAGAAGACTCAAGGAGCCAGAATACGAGACGGAGAGGGATTGGGGCCTGACCACACCACCTGGCCGCGCGGGCTAGGCCTGGCCGCACCAGGGGGTGGTCTGGCCGCCCCAGGCACCCCTCGGTCTCCCTCTTCGCCTATAAGTTGCCTCTTGACCTAAAAACCAAGGGGGGTTCGACGTTTTTCCAGAAAGAGTTCCGCTACGCCGCCACCACCAGATTCCACGATTCGGAACCAAAATCTCCGTTCTGGCACCCTACCGGGACGGGGAATTGGAGGAGATCACCGCCATCATCATCACCCTCGCTTCTCTATCGACCATCCATGTTTCTTCCATCTATGAGTGAGTAATCCCCCGCTGTAGGCGATAGGGATGGTAGGGATTGGATGAGATCGTTCATGTAATGGCATCGGATTGTTAGGGCATGGTGCCTAGTATCTTTTATTAGTCCTTTTTTACTTTGTTGCAACTTGTTATTCTTAATGCTTGTCACTAGGGCCCGAGTGCCATGATTTCAGATCTGAACATGTTATTGATTCATTATGATAGTATTGTTTATGGTCTTATCTGCAAGTTGTATACACACGTTGTTGTCCGGAACCAATGGCCCCGGTGATGTAAATCGGGATAACGGAGGAATGACTTTGATGTGAGGATCACATGTGTTCACGGAGTGTTAATGCTTTGCTCCGGTGCTCTATTAAAAGGAGCACCTTAATTACCAGTAGTTCCCTTGAGGCCCCGCTGCAAACGGGCTGGCAGGACAAAAGATGTTGTGTAAGTTCTCATTGCGAGCACGTATGACTATATATGGAACACATGCCTATGATTATTTAGTACTTGGATGCTTTATCTTATTTATCTGCAAATGTCCTATGTTCTGATTGCTATATGAATTGTCTTGTCCATGCAACGCCCGTCCATCCATCCCTGTGCCTACCGTGCTTTAATCCTACCGTTTACTTGTCACATCCCAAGATTTTCCAAATCTTGTAATGTAAAAAAATAATTAAACAAAATAAATCTTTGTTGAAAATCAGGGTGAAAAGAAACTTTTGTTTCTAAAAGGAGACTTAAAATCCCATCTTGAACAAACTTTGGTCAAAGTTTGAATTCAACCAAAAATCCAAATCAAGGGAAAAGCATTCCTCAATGAATGTATCTGGAATTTTGAACACTTGGAAAATAAATCCAAATCCCTAAACCCTAATGGAAGGAAATCATTTTCCAAAGTTACCCCAAATCTATGGATTTGATCCATACCAAAATTTGATCAACAAATAATCACAAAGGATCAAGAAAGACCTTAGAGATGGTTTCACTTAGTTTGGAACCATAGACAAAAACCTTATGAATATAAAAAGATAAGGAAATTGAATTTCCAAAGCCAATAAAGCCCTTACCAAAAGCCATACCAATTGGTGAACAATTATAATCCTAAAGGGAATAAAAAGATAAACATTTGATAAAGGAAAAATAAATTGTTTTGGAAATACTATTTGGATCTTTTAATAAAAGACTTTGTTTTCAAATGAAAAGGTGAGCCAAATTAATTTTGGCCAAACTTTTGTAATAAAATATTTTGTTTTGATAAAATGAGTAAAAGTTTATTTAAATAAAATAATAAGGATTTAAATATCCAATTTTATTTAAATAAAGGCTTTTCCCATTTTAAATAAACACCAAGTATTTTATTACTACTTTGAAATCTTTTATTAAAAGGTTTTGCTTTGATTAAAATGAGTAAAGGATTATTTAAATAAAATAATAAGGATTTAAATATCCAATTTTATTTAAGTAAAGGCTTTCCCATTTTAATTAAAACACCAAAACTTATTTATTTATTTAAATAAGTTTCCAAGTATTCTTTTATTTTTCAAATAAAACCTTCTGGTTTGGTTTTGAAAATAATTGGATTTCAAATGGAAATTTTATTAAATAAATCAAACACTATTAATAAACTAAAGATCCATTTTATTTAATTAATAAATGGATCCTAAAATAAATAAAATATTATTTTATTTTGAGATTTGGATTATGTTGAAAAACAGAACCAAATTCAAAGTAAAAGTTGAGTGTTTGTTTGAATTTGTTTGATTGTTGTTTGAATGTTTGAAAACATTGTTTGAAATTCAAAACAGAAAAAGAATTAGAAAAAGAAAAAGTTTTAGACAGAAAAAAAAATAAGAAACAGACCCAGCCCACTAAGGCCCAGACCAGCCCAGTCTTCTCCCTCTTCTCCCCACCCGAAGAAACCTTTTCTCACTCAGAAACAGACCCGCTGAGTCAATGACAACCCGGACCCACTCCTCCTCTCTTCCTCTCGGCGAGAAGACCCCACCCTCTCTCCCACGCCCGAACCGTTTCCTCACACTCGTGAAATTACCCGCAAGGAGACCCGACAAGTGGACCTCCTCCTCTCTTCTATTCCCAGCGCTGGACCCCTTTCCATTGTTCTCCTTCCCCACCCGCGACCAGTTCTTCCTCCTCTCCGGCCGTTTTACTGCTTTGATTCCGCGATTAACCCGTGCGTTAACGTTAACCCCTCGCGAGGCGACGCCCATTTAACCTTTGCTCCTCCTCCTCCCTTTCCCCGGACCTCACACCTCGACTTGCCCCGTGGCGAATTCGCGCGCACCGCCTCTGTCCGATGATGTTCCGATGACGATTCCGACGAAACCACACCGCCCCTTGCCTTGTCGACCTAGCACACATACTCCACGCAACCAGACGCATCTATCCATACCACCCATTCATCCGCGGGTGCCCTGCAGGCTCGCCAACGACGACTGGCGCCCGTCTGTCTGCAAACTCCGTGAAGCCACGGGTAGTTCCGACCGCCCTCCTCTTCTCGTTCACGCACGACCTTGCCTTGGACCCGCGCATCTAACCATGTCTTCACCTTGCCTTGGAGTGAACCACAGCGACGTCCACGATGACCACCCGACGCTCACGACGCCGCCACGAACTCCGGTGAGGAATTGCGACTGCCCCAGAGCGCCCCTCGCCCGACCAACACCTCCCCGAGCATCGCCGTGACCCCCTGATCCCGGTGAGAAACTCCTCATTCTCCCTCACCCCCTGTAGCGTCGCCTCCGTCGTCGACCGACCGCTCCGCCGCCGTTAGCCACCGCAGCGCCGCCAGTTGATGGTCTGATTGTTAGCAGCCGTTCGATCTATATCTAGCGCTCACGATTAGTTCACTTAGTCGCGAAGAGGTATGTCCTCTGTGCCGTGCGATCAAACTTGATCCAACGCTCCACGTTGCTGATCCACACCGAACGATGCAGGCGAATAATATTAAGACGCGTGGCACTAGATCTGTTTAAAAGAGATTTGAAAACAGAAACTTTTGCCATTTTCAAACCTTTGTATCTTTGGATCCACACGTCCAAAAATTACAAATTTTATGTCGTTGGATTCAGGAGAACAAGCTCTAACCAACCCTACCCTTAGTTTAGCAAATAGTACCTCTTAGCTTGTTTGATTTTACAAATTCTTTTGTGTGCTTGCTAACATTAGAAAAATCATTTAAAAATGATTTTAGGGTTAAAACCTTTGCAAATTGGTTTGTTATGACCTTACTGACCCTAGGAACCAACCTAAGTTTGGAAAAGGATTTTTGAAAAGAATAGAATGGATTAATTAGTTTAGTCCATTTCTAGCTAATTAAAAAACCATTGTTTTGTTTATGAAAATGCTTTCATAAAGAAAACTTTGAGAAAATGTTTTGGACCAAACCTACTGACCCAAAACACCAAGTTTTGCAATAGCAACTCATTTGGTGAACCCTATAGACTAAAGCCCTAGTAGACATATTTCTACACCACATAAAATGACACTATGTTTTGCAAATGGTTTTGAAGTGAAACCTCTTTGCAAATGACTTTGCCATTTTGGTAAATGACCAATTTGGAACTTACAAAGTTTAGAAGCCTAGTAGAGACCATCCTTACAATAGAACCATCTTTTGCATGCTTGCATGCATTACCTTGACTTTAGGATTTTATGTGTGTTGTTTTGCTTGATTGGTGGATTGAGTTTGTGTTTGCTTGATTGACTTGTAGTGAAGTTAGAGAAGAGTGATACTAGCAAGATCAAGGAGTAAACCTATACCCTCTACCAAAAAGGCAAGTGATACTTCATACTATCTATCCCATTATTTTCAATATGCATTAGTGTTTTTGCCCGGTAAAACTTGCATGGTTTTTTTTTATTTTGCTAAGTATAGACCTTGCTATAAGAAAACTAGTAGAATGAATCCTTAGAAGGATTTTCCTAAGTTAAGAATCCTATTACTATCAAGCTTGCCTAGCTAATAGAAAACCTGGGTGGGATATATATTCATGCTATGAAAATTTCTAAGTCTATGGACTTGTGTTTTGTTTAATAAAACAACTAAGTTAATGAATCACCTGGGTGGAAATGGAAGGAATGGTTTGTGTTGAGTGGTTCAAAAGGCCATGGACTTGGCTTGTGTATCTCACTTGTGGATGGCCACCCAGGAACAAAGAGATTTGAGATGTCAAATGTTGAGAAGCTTCAAGTGCAACCACTTGGCAATATGGGCTCTGCCATGATCATATAGGTTGCAAGAACTTAGCCATATGGACAGTGGGTGGTAGTGCTTGATAGGTTGGAGCGCGTCCATGATGGTCTAAGGGAGAGCTTCTGAAAGATCTTGTCTTGGGAAACCAAGTCTTGTGGGGAAAGTGCACCACCTCTGCAGAGTATAAAATCTAAGTACTTAGCCATGTCCCTGGAAAAGGACAATTTGAGCATCAAGACATGGAAGCAATCAAGAATCTCATCACTCCAATTTCTAAATTAAAACTTGTGGGTGAACAAGGGTTGTGTGAAATTCTTCAATCTTTGATGGAGAGATGGCTTGGTACAAGGATCTCAAAATCTTAGATTGGGAAAATTGTTTTTGCCAAGAAAATCTTCAGTCTTTGATTGGTAGATGCCTTGAGAGGATCTTCAGTCTTGATTGGTAGATGCCTTGGTGGTTTTTGCCAAATAAAACTTAGTGTTTTCAAAATGATAGGGAAAATCTGTTTTGAGCAATGCAAGCCTCAACTCCACTTAGCCAAAATGCATATAGATGATAGACTCCACTGTACTACCAAAGTATCACTTGCCAATACAATTCAAATGTATTGACCCTTGTGGCTGTAACTTGTAATGTTGCAGGTTTGATTGATTTTAGTGAAGAATGATTGATTAGGATTACAAAGTCTACAACCAACATCTGCCTGTGGTAGATTTGAAGATGAAGGACCCAAGACTATAGTTATTCCGCTGCAATGTAATGTAAATAGCCAATGAGCTAAGTTGGATGTAATAAAACTATTTTATTCCTGGTTATAAAGTTGTATTATGACCTTTGTTTCTTGATATTACATCTAAACTGTGGATGCTAGCTATTGATCCAGGGACTAGCATTGTAAACACAGGGGACCCTACCTTATTAAAGGCAGGGGATGCTTCATTACTACAATTGTTACTACTGTCTTTACTTTTACTACTGCTATTACTTTACTATTGCTACTACAAAACTATTGCTACTGATAAACTGCTGTGAGCAAGATTGTTTCCAGGTGCAGCTGAATTGACAACTCAGTTGTTAAGGCTTATAAATATTCTTTGGCTCCCCTTGTGTCAAAATAATAAATTGGGTTTCACTTCCCTCAAAAATACTATGATACAACCCCTATACTTGTGAGTCATCAAGACTATTTCCTGGCACCGTTGTCGGGGAGCATAGCTTTATTTATTAAGTTCACTTGGAATCATTATTGTTCGCCACCATCCATCCATCATGGGTAAGTCTCGTGATGGCAAGGTCCCTATTTTACCATCCACTACAAGGAGAGGTACGGTTCTGAATACCTCTGTTGCTCTTGATTCACCGTATGTTATGAGTAAGTTCCTTACACCACCACACACACATGCTACACATACTGCTACTACTGCTGAATCTGAAACTTCTGATACTTATGATGCTGCTTCTACTGTGATTGATAAGAGTGGTTCATTAGGTCCTTTCCTAGATGCTATGATTCCTAGAACTATAGCTGGAAATACTAAAACTCCTAATGAAGACACTACTACACCTGTCAGTTTACCTGAGTCTAGAGAGAGCTATGATATTGAAGACGGTTATATAGAGATGACCGATGAATTTATTAAAGAATGTCAAAACACCCATGATAGGAGTGCTATTAAGAGTCTCTTTGAGAGGCGTACTATAAAACCCAAATTGTCTCCTGATGCTAAGTTTGCTGCATCTCCCATAAACATTAAAGATAAGGATTACGATTTCTCTCTTGATCTATCTTACATTACTATTGTTGAGAAAGAACCTTTTTGTGGGACTAAGAATGAAAGTGTTGTAGCACATATGACTAAGCTTTCTACCATGAGTGGTCTGTTTTCTGATGATATTAAGATGCGCACCTACTTTGTTGCTAAAATTTTCCCTTTTTCGTTGAAAGGAGAAGCTAAAACTTGGTTTAATAATTTACCTCCTGGATATATTGGTAGCCCTGATTGCTTGATTAGTACCTTCCTTCAGAAATATTTCCCTCCTAGTGCTAGACATGCTATTTTGAAGGAACTTTTTGATTTTAAACAGGGAGAAAAAGAGATATTGCCTGAATCATGGGCAAGCTTTTGTGCTTTGATTCATGCACAGGATGGATGTCCATTACCTAAGAATGAGCTTCTTGATATATTTTATAATGGACTAACTAAAGAATCTAGGACATACCTGGATAGTTGTGTTGATTGTGTTATCAGGAATAGGACTCCCAAGGAAGCTGAGGAAATAATGGCTAAAATAAGCAAGAATTATGAAGACTGGACTCCTCCTGAACCAGCTATACCTGAACCAACTATTCCTGTGCCTATTCCAACATCAAAGAAGAGGGGAGTTATTGAACTAAATGATGAAGTGATGAAGGAAGCTAAGAAATGTCTTAAGGAGAAGGGAATTAAAGCTGCAGATGTCAAGAATTTACCTCCTATAGAAGAATTATGTAAGCCAATTCCCCACGCATCCACTATCGAGGTATACTCTCTCCAACATTTTGATGAAGGTGATATCCCTTACTCTAAACCTCCCGATCAATGCTTAGAAGAATTTGATGTTTTTATTGTTAAGCAAGATAATTTTAATAAAAGGGTGCAAAATCATTTGATGGAAAACACTAGAGAGATTGTTGAGTTGAAGGATATTGTGGAAAGAACCTCTAATGATCTTAAAATGCTTGTTAAACATTTTCAAATGGTTCAAACTCAAATTGATCAGCTTATTAAAGTGCAAAAAGACTTGCTAGTTAATGCTGCTAAAGAAAAACATGCTTATGAAATTAGAACTAGAAGTGGTGCTGCTACCGAGGATCCTCTATATCCTGAGGGGCATCCTAAAAGAATTGAGCAGGATTCTCAACGAGTTAAAATTAGTGGTACTACTCCTAAGAAAAGAAAGAAGAAACATAAAAATATTGTAGAACCTTCTGAACCTGGTAAAGATCCTAATAGTATATCTATCTCTGATGCTGAAACTGAAAGTGGTAATGAAGAAAATGATGTTCCTGATAAAGAAAAAGTTGAACAAGAACCTGAAAGGCACACTAAGAATACTAAATACACTAAAGAAGATTTTGTTGCTAAGAAACATGGTAGTGAAAGAGAGCCTTGGGTCCAAAAACCTATGCCTTTCCCTGATAAGAAACACAAGTCAAAGGAATATGAACACTATAATAAGTTTTGTGAGTGGATGAAACCTTTATTCTTGCAAATTCCTTTGACTGATGCTATTAAATTGCCTCCTTATTCAAAGTATATGAAGGATATTGTCTCGAATAAAAGGAAGATCCCTAATGAAGAAATTTCTACTTTGCTTGCTAATTATTCCTTTAATGGTAAGGTTCCAAAGAAACTTGGAGACCCAGGGATTCCAACTATTCTGTGCTCTATTAAAAATAGTTATGTTAGAACTACTTTGTGTGATTTGGGAGCTGGAGTTAGTGTTATGCCTTTTTCTCTCTATAAGAGACTTCAACTAGAAAAACTGATACCAACTAATATATCTTTGCAAATGGCTGATAAATCTACTACTATTCCTGTTGGTATATGTGAGGATGTACCTGTTCAAGTGGCTCATAATTGCTTGATATTAACTGATTTTGTTGTGCTTGAAATGCCTGAAGATGATAATATGTCTATTATTCTTGGAAGACCTTTTCTTAATACTACAGGAGTTTCTATTAACTGTAATCAAGGAAAGGTGACTTTCAATGTTAATGACAAGGAGCATACTGTCTATTTCCCCAAGAAGATTCATAGGACTTATGGTTTGAATTCAATTGAACATGTTGAGGGCATTCAAGTTGGAGAAATATATTGTCCCATACCAAGAGAAAAATATGAAACTATTATGATTGGGACCATTACTATCAAGGTTGAGGTAACATAATCATTAGTGGAATACAAAGTTTTGTTTCATATAGAATTGTTTTGGTAGCAATACCTGATCAACCTTGTTAACAAAAGGATTTCAATGAACAAAACAATGTTTTCACCATGATTATTTTTGTTTACTTTTATTCTATCCATTTTAGTTTTTGTTTCCGTTTAGTTTACTTTTCTGTTGTTAGTTGCTTGCATGTTAGAGTGTCTTAGAACTTCTAAAGTTTAGTTTTGTCATTGCATCATTCCAAAAACTTTTTTCTTTCAGAAAATCATTCATCTATACCTGAAAAATGCTCAAAAATAAAGTGTCTCTAAAAATTCCAGAAAATTCATATTAAATTTTTACGTGAAAAAAGGGGCATAGGAGTTTCTGGAGAGCACCAGGGGGCCCCACCAGGCAGGCACACCACCTAGTGGCGCGACCAGCCCAGGGGCGCGCCTGGCCATGGTGTGGGCCACCCCTGGCCCTCCACTCACTCTCTCACTTCCCACTTTCTTCTCTCTCCCGAGAAAACATCAGTTCATTGCTCGAAATCACGTTCTTGCTGTTCTTGCCCACGATTTTTGATCTCCTTGCTCAACCCATCTTTGCTGCTGAAATTTGGAGCATTTGTTCTCCGGTATGTGACTCCTCTGCTTGTCCAAGTAGATTTGTGTTTAGTGGTTTATATCTTGAGTATTTTGGTGCTATAGGTGACAGGTTATGAGAGCTTGTAAGCTTGTTCAATGCTTATAGATATTGTTTTGATGCATGTTTTGGCCTCTTACAAGTCCCTATGAGTAGTGCCCTTCATTATATATTCACTTTGCAATCACTTGTGTAATGGATGTTTAAATTTCAGAATAGAAGATGAATGAGCATCAACTCAACCAACATGAACTGAGGGTTCCTGAGGTTATGAACATTCACCGAGAGGACGAAGTTTTTCCTTTCGTCTATCCATGCTTCGAATTCATGAGGGCTACAGGAATCTCCCAGGACTTCCATACTTTGGTTGTTAATGCAGGATTGGAGCCCTTTGTGGAGGATGAACCTTTTCAATTTGTGAAACTAGCTAGGCCTGCAGTGCAGGACTTTCGATTTAGTTACTCTTTGCCTAACCCCATGGTCCACTACAAAATTTACAATATAGCTGTCAACCTTCCTCTTGATGACTTTTGTGCAGCTATTAAGGTACCTCAGTGGGGATCATGTGGAAGGATTAAAGAGCGACATGCACCACTCATGGACTTGTACACGGAGATTTGCCAAGGGAGCAGCTTCTCAAAGGAGAGTGGGAAAATCCATAACATTCATCTCCCATCTATTCGCTATTTTGCTTACTTTATTGCCAAGTGTGTTCTCGCTAGGAAAACTGCTAATAAGTTGTCCTCATATGATCTACCATTCATCTCAGCTGCTTTAAAACGAGATAGAACTTATAACTTGGGTGCCTTGATAGCTTTAGTCTTCTTTGCTAACATGAGAAAGGTGGAATTTGTGGAGGCCTCATTGCCTCTTGTTTATTAGCATTGCATGGTTAGTGCCACATCATCTAGACCTACAGTTTCCCATAGAGAGGCTTGACCTTAATTCCATGATACAACATAAATTTGTTTCTTCTTGGGCTAATTTGAGTGTCTTGTCTTATAAAATAACCTTTCTCAAGGCTGGTTGGAGAAGGAGTAAGTCCGAGGGATTTGTTCTTTTGCCTGCACCAGTTTTGTTTAACCTTGATACCAAGGTAGGATGGTCACTCACTGAGGAGGAGCTTGATACGTACTTGGGAGAGCTCTCCCAACCCTCATATGAGGGGGAATCTTCATATCAGCAGCCTACCTATGATTGGGGAGCTTCTTCCTCTTCCCAAGGGCCTAACCACGATCATTCTTACAATGACCTGCCTGCTTGGAACCCTTACTCGCATTTGGATTGATACCCACTTAGGCCAAAAGCCTAAGCTTGGGGGGAGGTACACTAACATCACACTCATCTCCATATCATGTTTTGTCGGTACTTTGTATATCCATGTTTCGTTCTCTTTTTAGTTTTCGTTCTTTCTTTACTTTTGCTTTCTAAAACACAAAAAGACCAAAAATATTTCCATTGTTTCTCTTTGTTTGCTTCTTCTTCTTTTTCCTTGGTTTGCCTTTTCCTTTTTGCTTTGTTTGAATTATTCGAAAAACCCAAAAAGATTTCGCTTTGCTTGTTCTTCCTTTTTGGTTCTTGTTTTTAAAAATCGAAAACACCAAAAATATTTGTTGTTCTTCTTTGGTTTTGTGAGTTTATTGCAGGGTTCAGCAGTCCTTAGTGGAATTTGGTTTCATGTTATTATTCAAGCCACACAAGTGAAGGGCAATAATGAGGATTAATGACAACTTGAGGTGTGGTAAGAGGCTGGTAACAAACTCTATTTGTTTTCATTTTTGTACATATACTCATCATTGTGGGCATGCTTAGTCTGTTCATGTAGGGTGTATGTTATTTATGGATGCTTAGTAGTTCTTGCTTTCTTATGATTAGCTCCATCTCACTAATAATTTATAGCATGTCACATGACTGTTTGCTTGCATTGCTCTATTCATAACTTGGTATGACACTGTGGTATCCTCCTCTGAGTGTTTCACTTGAATTGACTTGGCACATGCTCATGCATGCATATGATTGAAACAATAATCAGTTAAGCCTCGATGAATTATTTTTCCTCAGGGGTCTTGAATCACTTTCATGCCATGATTAGTCCCGTTTTGTTGCAAGCATGATTATGACAGTTATTGCTCTCTCGTTTGTCGCTCCCTTACTATTGCTAGCCTTCACCTACACTGAGTATGAGCTCTACTCATGTTTCCAACTCCCTAAAATCAAATATTGCCAAAAGTGTCCACCATACCTACCTATTAGCATCATTTGCAATTCCATGCATGCTCAGTATGCCTTGTTTTCTTCTGAATAAAATGTTTGCTTGTTATGAGAAAGTTAGTTAGTAATGAAGGAAATATGCCCTGAGAGGCAATAATAAAGTTGTTATTATGTATTCCTTGTATATGATAGATGTTTATTTTGCATGCTATAATTGTATTGATAGGAAACATCAATACATGTGTGTTTAATAAACAAAAAGGGTTCCTAGTGATGCCTCTCTTATAGACTAGCTTGTTGATTAACAGGATGATCAAGGTTTCCTGATCATGGACATTGGATGTTGTTAATAACAAGGTCACACCATTGGTGGAATGATGTGATGAACATTCATCCGAAGTATAGCATTACGATCAAGTCATTGTGTTTATATTGCTATAACATCATACGAAGTAATCTTTATCCTTAGACCATGAGATCATGTTAATTGCTAACACCGGAAGAGTATCTTGATAACATCAAACGTCACACCATAACAGGGTGACTATAAAGATGGGTTCAGTGATACGAAGGTGTTATGTTGAGGCTCATGGATCAAGAGTGGAATTTGTCAATCCAGATGACGGATAGATATACTCTGGGCCCTCTCGGTGATATCACATTAGGATAGCTTGCAAGCAAGTGATGTGATCACTAGAATGTTATATCACGGGAACGAGAAAAGAGTGCATGTCGGTAACAAGATCAAACTAGGTATGGAGATACCGATGATCGAATCTCGGAAATGTAATATATCGAGAGACAAAGGGATTTAGTTACAAGCGTTAAAGGTTCTGACGATCACAGGAGTCATTGTTGAATGTGTAGGAGTCAGTACGGATCTCCAGGTCCCGCTGCTGATTATTGATCGGAGAAGGGTCTTGATCATGTCTGCATTATTCGTGAACCATAGGGTGGCACACTTAAGAGTTACCGGACACCATTTTGGAGCACATATGTTTCGATTTAAAGAATTGCAAAGCGCAGGAATTGTTTCAATAGAAACCGGAAATTGTTTGGTGAAATTGCGTAAGGTGGTTCTGCATGTGATATTGAAATATTGCAAGGGGCTATATGTGAATGTTTGTTAATTAAAGTAATTAACAAAATTCTGAATAAATTTAATAAAAGAGTTTTATTAAATGAGAGAGCATTAAATTTGGAGAAACTTAATGCATTTAAAGTGGAGACTTTAAAAGGGAATGTGAAGAGGCATTTTAATGTGGAGGAGTTACCACCACATGAATGGGGAGGTGAGGTCACCCCCCACGTCGACCATGGAGAGAGGGCACCCCCTCCTCCTATGAAAGGCCACCCATTCCCTCCTTCATCCTCACACCTCCTTGTGAAGGATCTCTCTCCTCTAGAATTATTTCCCATGGTCTCGGATTAGCGAGATACATGTTCCAGTGGCATTTCGTCTGAAGGAGTTGCTGCTCACTGGATCGCTGGAGCAAGGAGGTGGAGGTTGTCCGTGGCTTGAACGTGTGCGAAAAGCGGATGCGATCGCTGAGTTGCGGCCTCGGACTTCCTCACGATCTTGAGACCGGCAAGTGTACGACTACATCAACCACAGTTCCTACTGCTAACAAAGCTCGTCTTCGAGGGTAAGTTTTCTATGGATGTATGTCCACCCGTTTGCTTTGTACCTAGTAGATAGATCTTGGCGTGTAGTTCACACCGTAGGATTTTTTTGTTTTCTATCTTTGGACCCAACAAAGTGGTATCAGAGCCTGATCTATGCGTAGGTGCTTTGCATGGGTAGTACACATATGTTTATATGTGGGCGATGATGATCATGTTATTGCATCTTCTATGTACTTTTGATATTGGTGGCATAGTGGGATGAAGTGGCCCGGACCAACCTTACATGTCATCATACATGAGACCGGTTCCACGACTGACATGCAACTTGTTTTGCATAAGTGGTCGGGTGTCCGCTCTCCTACTATAGTCAATATCTGATTTACAACGAGTTGCTAATAACTTGGTTATCCTCATTGTGGTTCATGTTCGTAGGTTAGACAGGTTCTATCTCCGAAAGCCCTAAGCCACGTAAAACTTGCAATTGATAAATTAGAGGCGTCTAGTTTAGATCGTTGCTGGGCTAGTGTTTTGATATGGTATTGTTGTAAGTAGATGTATAATAGATACTCTTACAACTCACTTAACGTGTAAGTTCCATAGACCTTGGCCTTACACACAAAGGAATGATAGAGATCATACCACGATGCAAATGATAGAGATCAAATGCATGGACCATATCACCTCACTTCACACATTAGATGTTAGCATCTTATACTGCTAGTTTGGTGCATTTGGTAGCATTATAAGATGATCCCTCATTTAGATATCAAGATAAAATGTGTTCTTCCTTAAGTATGCACCGTTTTGTGGATCGTGTTTTGAGTCATCACGTGATGATCGGGTGTTCTCAACTCTACGCTTTCATACAACGGGTGTAAGACAGTTTTACACACGCAAATACTAAGGTTCTTACTTGTTGAGCCTAGCATGTACAGACATGGCCTCGGAACACGGACCGAAAGGTTAAGCATGAGTCATATAGTTGATATGATGCCCATATAGATGCTCGCCTTTGAAGCTACACCGACTCACGTGATGATCAGACTTGGTGTAGTGGATTTGGTTCATGTAATCACCAAAAGGACACGGGGGATGTTGGTTTTGAGTGGGAGTTCATTAGTAATTTGGATTAGTTGAACTCAATCTATCATAAACTTAGTCTAAATATACTTTACAAATTCTGTTGTAGATGGCATCACCGGCTTTTAATTTCAATGTGTTCATGGAGAAAGAGAAACTTGCTGCGAATGGTAGCAACTTCACCAACTGGGCTATGAATTTGAGGATTCTCCTCACTGCTGCACAAAAGCAATATGTGCTAGATGCGCTGCTAGGCCCCCACCAGCTCTGATGCCTGACGAGGAAAAAGAACGTCTATATAACTCGTCAGAGGACCACAACTTAGTTCATTGCGGCATACGTATGGGCTAGAGCCAACTTCAAAGCGTTTAAAATGGCAATGCCTTTGATACCATGGGAGAACTGAAAATGATTTTCGATACCCATGCTTGCCAGAGAGAGTTATAATGCTACAGAAAAGTTCTTTAGCTGCATGATGGAGGAAAACAGCTCCGTTAGTGAGCATGTACTCAAAATGTCTGGGTACGCCGATAAGCTTGTGTCCTTGGGAATAACGATTCCCATTGACTTAGGCATACATCGTGTTCTCCAATCTCTGCCACCTAGCTACAAGAGCTTCGTGATGAACTATAATATGCAGGGCATGAAGAAGTCTCTTCCCGAGCTTCATCGATGCTTAAGGCTGAAGTGGAGATTAGGAAAGAACATCAAGTGTTGATGATCAATAGGACCACCGGTTTCAAGAAGGACAAGAAAGGCAAGCACAAGGGAAAGAAGGGTGGCAAGTCTGTTGCCACGTCTGAAAAGAAACCCCGAGCTGGCCCTAAGTCTGACACCGAGTGCTACTATTGCAAGGAGACTGGCCATTGGGAGCGCAACTACCCCAAGTATTTGTCGGACAAGAAGTCCGGCAAGGAAAACAAACGTATATGTGATATACATGTTATTGATGTGTACTTGACTAGTACTCGCAGTAGCACCTGGGTATTTGATACGGGATCAGTTGCTAATATATGTAACTCGGTTCAGGGGCTGCGGAACAAGCGATAACTAGCAAGGGATGAGGTCACAATCTTGAATTGGCAATGGATCAAGTGTTGATGTGATCGCCGTCGGAACGCTGCCTCTCCATATGCCATCGGGATTAATTATAAACCTAAATAATTGTTATTTGGTGCCTGCACTGAGCAAGAACATTGTATCCGGATCGTGTTTGATGCAAAGTGGTTATTCATTTAAGTCTGAAAACAATGGTTGTTCGATTTATATGAATAATATCTTTTATGGTCATGCACCTATGTTGAATGGTTTGTTTCTGTTGGATCTCGATAGTAGTATTACGCATATTCATAATGTTGATGCTAAAAGGATTAAACTTGATAATGATATATCTACATATATGTACTTGCCGTCTAGGTCATATTGGCGTTAAGCATGAAGAAACTCCATTCGATGGACTTTTGGAATCACTTGATTTTGAATCATTTGATACATGTGAGCCATGCCTTATGGGCAAGATGACTAGAACGCCGTTTTCGGTTCAATGGAGCAGGCGACATATCTATTGGAAATCATACATCTTGATGTGTGGACCAATGAGTGTGTCGCCGAGGTGGATATCGTTATTTTGTTACTTTCACGGATGATTTGAGTAGATATGGGTATATCTATTTGATGAAACACAAGTCTGAAACTTTTGAAAAGTTCAAAGAATTTCAGAATGAAGTGGAAAATCATCGTATCAGAAAGATCAAATTTCTGCGGTCCGACCATGGAGGAGAGTATCTTATTTACGAGTTTAGCACACATATGAAAAGGCGTGGAATAGTTTCACAACTCACGCTGCGGAACACCACAACGTAATGGTGTGTCGAACGTCGTAATCATACTTTATTGGATATGGTTCGATCTATGATGTCTCCGATTGACTTGCCACTTGTCATTTTGGGGTTATGCCTGAAACATTTGCATTCACTTTAAATCGGGCACCATCTAAATCCGTTGAAACGACACCGTATGAATTATGGTTTGGAAACAAACCTAAGCATCATTCTTAAGGTTTGGGGATGCGATGTTTATGTGAAGAAACTTCAACCGGATAAACTCGAACCCAAAGCGGAAAATGCGTCTTCATAGGATACCCTAAGGAAGCGATTGGGTATACCTTCTATCACGAATCCGAGGCAAGGTTTTTGTTGCCAAGAATGGATCCTTTCTTGAGAAGGAGTTTCTCATGAAAGGTGTGAGTAGTCGGAAGGTAGAACTCGAAGAGGTTATTGAACCTTCTCTTCATGGAATGGCGAGTGGCGCAGCACGGAAGTTGTTTCGAGTTGACTTCACCTAATGAAGAGAGCTAATGATATTGATCATGAAACTCGAAGAGGACACTACCGAACCTCGCAGTCAAGCATGACACATGCAGCTCTGAATGCACGGAAATCCTATTGTGAATTTCATGGTTGATGAAATGGATGACCTGACGTATGAAGAAGCGATGATGAGCCCGGATTCCAACAAATGGCTAGAAGCCATGAAATCCGAGATGGAATCCATCTCTGAAAACCAGGTTTGGACCTTGGTGGACTTACCTCACGAGAAAGGCCGTTGAGAATAAATGGATTTTCAAAGGAAAACTGATGCTGATGGTAATGTGACCATCTATAAGGTTCGACTTGTCTAAAGGGGTTTCGACAAATTCAAGGAGTTGACTACGATGAGACATTCTCTCCGTAGTGATGCTTAAGTCGGTTAGGATTATGTTAGCAATTGCTGCATATCTCGATTATGAAATATGGCGGATGGATGTCAAAAGCTGCGTTCCTCAATGGTAATATTGAAGAGTTGTATATGATACAACCTAAGGTTTTTGTCGATCCTAAGGATGCTAATAAGGTGTGCAAACTTCAGCGATCCATCTATGGACTGAAGCAAGCATCACGAAGTTGGAATCTCCGCTTTGATGAGGTGATCGAAGAGTTTGGATTTGTCCAAACTTATGGAGAGGCTTGTATTTACAAGAAAGTGAGTGGGAGCAATGTGGCATTTACGATATTATATGTGGATGACATATTATTGATTGAAATGATTTAGATCTTTTAAACAATGTTAAAAGTTATCTAAACAAATTTTCGATGAAGGACCTTGGTGAAGCTTCATATATATTAGGCATTAAAATCTATAGAGATAGATCAAGACACCTAATTGGGCTATCACAGAGTACATACCTTGATAAGATATTAAAGAAGTTTAATATGGACGGAAGTAAGAAGGGGTTCTTACCTATGTTGCAAGGCAAGACATTGAGTAACACTCAAAGTCCGGCTCTGCGGAAGAAAGAGATAATGGATAAGATCCCTATGCCTCAGCCATAGGCTCTATAATGTATGCCATGCTATGTACAAGACCGGATGTGGCACATGCTATTAGTTTGACTAGTAGGTACCAATCTGATCCGTGTTGTACCTTTGGATAGCGGTCAAGAATATCCTTAAGTACTTGAGAAGAACTAAGGATATGTTTCTTATATACGGAGGTGAAGAAGAGCTAGTCGCTAAGTGTTATGTTGATGCTAGCTTTGACACTGATCCAGATGACTCTAAGTCTCAATCCGGATACGTATTTCTCTTGAACGGAGCAACAATTAGTTGGAGGAGCTCCAAACAACCTGTGGTGGCTGGATCAACAACGGAGGCGGAATATGTTCTGCTTGTAAGCGACAGAAGCGGTTTGGATGAAGGAGTTCATAACGGAACTGGGTGTGGTTCCCAGTGCGTTGGACCAGATGGTGATCTATTGTGACAACAATGGAGCCATAGCCAACGCAAAGGAAGCAAGGTCTCACAAGAATTCCAAGCATATTAAGCGCCGGTTTCACTCCATCCGCGAGCATGTCAAGGATGGAGATATAAAGATTTGTAAAGTGCACACAGACCTGAATGTAGCAGATCCGTTGACTAAAGTACTCCCTAGGGCAAAACATGATCAACACCAGAACTCCATGGGTGTTAGATTTATCACTATGTGAACTAGATTATTGTCTCTAGTGCAAGTGGGAGACTGAAGGAAATATGCCCTGAGAGGCAATAATAAAGTTGTTATTATGTATTCCTTGTATATGATAGAGTTTTATTTTGCATGCTATAATTGTATTGATAGGAAACATCAATACATGTGTGTTTAATAAACAAAAAGGGTTCCTAGTCATGCCTCTCTTAATAACAAGGTCACACCATTGGTGGAATGATGTGATGAACATTCATCCGAAGTATAGCATTACGATCAAGTCATTGTGTTTATATTGCTATAACATCATACGAAGTAATCTTTATCCTTAGACCATGAGATCATGTTAATTGCTAACACCGGAAGAGTATCTTGATAACATCAAACGTCACCGTATGAGGTGACTATAAAGATGGGTTCGATTACTCTGAAGGTGTTATGTTGAGGCTCATGGATCAAGAGTGGAATTTGTCAATCCAGATGACGGATAGATATACTCTGGACCCTCTCGTTGATATCATATTGAGATAGCTTGCAAGCAAGTGATGTGATCACTAGAATGCTATATCACGGGAACGAGAAAAGAGTGCATGTCGGTACAGAGATCAAACTAGGTATGGAGATACCGATAATTGAATCTCAGACATGTAATATATCACGATACAAAGGGATTTAGTTACTAACGTTAAAGATTCTCACGATCACATAAGTCATCGTTGAATGTGTATGAGTCAGTACGAATCTCTAGGTCCCACTGCTGACTATTGATCGGAGAAGGGTCTCGATCATGTCTGCATTATTCGCGAACCGCAATGCGGGCACACTTAAGAGTTACGGACACCATTTTGGAGCACATATGTTTTAGACAAAAGAATTGCAAAGCGCAGGAATTGTTTCAATAGAAACCGGAAATTGTTTGGTGAAATTGCGAAGGTGGTTACGCATGTGATATTGAAATATTGCAAGGGCTATATGTGAATGTTTGTTAATTAAAGTAATTAACAAAATTCTGAATAAATTTAATAAAAGAGTTTTATTAAATGAGAGAGCATTAAATTTGGAGAAACTTAATGCATTTAAAGTGGAGACTTTAAAAGGGAATGTGAAGAGGCATTTTAATGTGAAGGAGTTACCACCACATGAATGGGGGAGGTGAGGGGTCACCCCCCATGTGCCGGCCATGGAGAGAGGGGGAACCCTCCCTCCTCCTATAAAAGGCCACCCATTCCCTCCTTCATCCTCACACCTCCTTGTGAAGGATCTCTCTCCCCCTCTTGAATTATTTTCCCATGGTCTCGGATTAGCGAGATACATGTTCCCGGTGGCATTTAAATGGAAGGAGTTCTTTGCTTCATTTGGATCCTGGGCGAGGAGGTGGAGGTTGTCCGGTGGCTTGAACGTGTGTGCGAGTGCGGATGCGCTGCTGAGTTGCGGCGCTCGGACTTCCTTACGATCTTGAGATCGGCAAGTGTACGACTACATCAACCATGAGTTCCTACTCGTTAACAAAGCTCATTGTCTTCGAGGGTAAGTTCTCTATGGATGTATGTCCACCCGTTTGCTTTGTACCTAGTAGATAGATCTTGGCGTGTAGTTCACACCGTAGGAATTTTTTTGTTTTCTATGCTGCAGACCCAACAAGTAAAGCTCTCACGAACTTGATGGCACACTTTACTTTCTTGCACTTAATAATCTTGAATCATTGCGTCCATCTTTGTTGCGTATATGCTTGCGCTTTATAAGTTGAAGTTAGCAGAACCATGTATCATGGGGAAAGCTTTCAACATTGCACTGGTACTTTGTACCTCGTTGATATCATGATTCTTTTGCTTATGGATCCCGACGATGTGAAATAAAAGGGGAACTTGTGAGATCATGGAGTCTGTATATGTGTTAGAGAAACGCCTGGGCCGCTAGCCTAATCCATGCCTAATCATGGTGGAAACTTGCAGCATAACCATAATGAGCATTCTATGAAGCATCCTCAATAAAAACCTATGCAAATAGCAAATAAAAAGATTGCTGAGATGCTCATTGTCTGCTTGCCTTGTCATTTTGATTATGGGATAGCTCCTGTATCATGTGCAAGGGGTGTCCTGTTGGCGGTTCTCTATGATACATATGTACTTACAATGACAAGAGCTTACTTGTGACTGAAGTTGAGTTGCATGAGGTTCGGTACTCTTAAGTAAGGGGCATGGGATTTTAACTTATAACTTGTCAAGCATATCCTCTTAGTTGTGTCACTTTAACCTTAACCATTTAAATATGCTTATGATAGGGGCAATGAGATCTCAAAGCTAATGAGTACCATACTTTCAGCATTTGGAAGCCTTTCAAACTATTCAAAACCTTTTCATTTCTTTGTTGAGTCTCTACATATTCTATGAGCACTTCCTTGAGAGCATAATTGTCATTCTTAGTGTAATATTCTTGTCTCAAAACTTGATTAATTATGTTATGACTTTGATGCTTGTATCTTTGATATCTTTACTTCTAGTCTTCACTTGAACTTCAGAGGTGCCTTGGAATTTATGTTTGCTCTACAATCAAAGGCAAGCGAGATACCACTCTATCATAACTTTTTATGAACATTACAATGTTGCTTATGTTTATGTTTCATGCTACTTATTATTTTTGAGTTGGAATCTCTTCATAGCTTGCAATGACTTGTAAGTCAACTTAGTTGCATACTCTCTATTGTGAATTGCTTAAGTAGTTGATCACATGTTGAGAATATATACATCATATGAAGCAAATATGTTCGTGAAAGTTTCTTTTATCGCACTCAGTTTTCAACTGAATTGCTTGAGGACAAGCAATAAGCTAAGCTTGGGGGAGTTTTTGTGCAGAAAATCAACTATCAGGAAAAATCCCAAAAAATATGCCAAAATCCCTATTTCACCAGAAGACTCAAGGAGCCAGAATACGAGACGGCGAGGGGCTGGGGCCTGGCCGCGCAGGCTAGGCCTTGCCACGCCAGGGGTGGTCTGGCTGCCCAGGCACCCCCTCGGTCTCCCTCTTCGCCTATAAGTTGCCTCTTGACCTAAAAACCAAGGGGGGTTCGACGTTTTTCTAGAAAGAGTTCCGCTGCACCACCACCACTAGATTCTGCGATTCAGAACTAGAAACTCCGTTCTGGCACCTTGCCGGGACGGGGAATTGGAGGAGATCACCGCCATCATAATCACCATCGCTTCTCCATCGATCATCCATGTTTCTCCCATCTATGAGTGAGTAATCCCCCGCTGTAGGCTATGGGGATGTAGGGATTGGATGAGATTGTTCATGTAATGGCATCAGATTGTTAGGGCATGATGCCTAGTATCTTTTATTAGTCCTTTTTTTGACTTTGTTGCAACTTGTTATGCTTAATGCTTGTCACTAGGGCCCGAGTGCCATGATTTCAGATCTGAACATGTTATTGATTCATTATGATAGTATTGTTTATGGTCTTACCTACAAGTTGTATACACACGTTGCTGTCCGGAACCAAAGGCCCTGAAGTGATAGCAATCGGGATAACCGGAGGGAATGGCTTTGATGTGAGGATCACATGTGTTCACGGAGTGTTAATGCTTTGCTCCGGTGCTCTATTAAAAGGAGCACCTTAATTGCCAGTAGTTCCCTTGAGGACCCAAGCAAACTTGGCGGGACAAAAATGTTATGCAAGTTCTCATTGCGAGCACGTATGACTATATATGGAACACATGTCTATGATTATTTAGTACTTGAATGCTTTATCTTCTTTTTCTGCAAATGCCCTATGTTCTGATTGCTATATGAATTGTCTTGTCCATGCAACGCTCGTCCATCCATCCTTGTGCCTACCGCGCTTTAATCCTACCGTTTACTGCAATTGTTACTACTGTCTTTACTTTTACTACTGCTATTACTTTACTATTGCTACTACAAAACTGTTGCTACTGATAAACTGCTGTGAGCAAGATTGTTTCCAGGTACAGCTGAATTGACAACTCAGTTGTTAAGGCTTATAAATATTCTTTGGCTCCCCTTGTATCGAATCAATAAATTGGGTTTCACTTCCCTCGAAAATACTGTGATACACCCTCTATACTTGTGGGTCATCAACCCTCAATGCTTTGCACAATTGGTTTTTTCTTCTAAATACCATTATCAAGCATAAATGATGAATCTCTTTGTCATTGTTGTACCTAAGAAACTTTTTCTTCTTCCTTACTATATGGCCATCTGAATCTTCATCATAGCTATACTCTTCATTAGATGAGTCATAACTCCTGACATTCTCCTCTTCCTCTAATCGTTCCTCCATGTTTGCAACAAGATCAATTGGAACTGCATCTATTGGGTGGGTGACAATCCAACTCTTTGTGCTCCAGATTTTTTCTTAAACTTCCTTGCATGCTTTCTTAAATCAACAACATATGAATCTTCTCCACTATCTTTAGAGTGTGGCATATACTCCATATATGAGTCTGAATCTTAGATGCAACACTATCTTCAGAGTGAACTATTTAAGCTTGCATTACACTACCTTGCACAAGTGGCCCATCATATAAATGTGTTGGATTGCATAAATGAGAAACACAATGTTGTGAAAGTGTTACCGGCTCTACATATTGCTCTGCATTTTCTCGGATTGTTCCTCTAGGATGCTTCACTATACTTGCAAGTCCCTGGGTGACCACGCCACTATCATCAGTAACTAGAACCTGTTCAAGGAATTTCGCGTCATTATCCTCTTGCTGGTCTACATGCTCAACATTTTGCTCATCTTCTTGGTCATCGTCAGTAGTAATAACCATGTCAGGTTCTTCATCACTCAAGTTCATAATTTCATCCTCAAAATCACTACAACTGCTATTTTGCTCACTACCATCCTCCTCTCCATGATATTACAGAAAGATTTCAGCCACTCCACAAATACATATATAATATGACATCTTCACACAACCATTGTCATCAAAAGGTCTACTAATCCTTCGACAAGTTGTTTATCAGGGAGCAGAAAATATAATTTCATGGATTCCTTCATCTCTAAATGGTCTCTCAAATTCCCCTTCACCTCTTGTAACGACAGTTTGTGCCTCTCGATCTCTGACATGTCTTCATCTCCACCAACATATTGCAATTCTGGACCTATGTAGATGAATCGTCTCCCTGCCCCCCTCCCCCTCCCTGAAATGAAAACACACATTTAGAATCTATGTCGGATTCATCATTGTACTGAAAATAGAAACAACATAACCAAAATGCAAGTCAAGAAACTATCGAGACCCTACCATCACCTAACTCTAACATAAAATCCGTCCAAAATTTGAGCTTTGCGCAACCCCAATACCCCTCAGTTTTTGTGCTAAAACTCTAATATCTATGCAAAGAGGACAAACTACGGGGACTGCGGGAGGAGAATGTGGGAGACATTTCTAGCAACTTTTATTCGCCCATACGTTGTCACGACCATTGCGGCTGCCAGCCAATTGTTACTTTTGTGTTCTCACCATGAGGTATGCATGTGTGTTGGGGCATTAACTTCCTTATGCAAAAGGTCTTCTAATGGGCAACCTTGGAAGCTGTGAGAAATAATTTGCAACCTTGTTTCTTGCCTTCTTCAGTGCACCAAATAATTATTCTATCACTACAATTCCTGTGATAATGGAAGTTCCTGAGCTGGGCAATGTGGAAACTCCTAAGTGCTGTTCTAAATTGGTACACATATTTGAAGCATAACTTAATGCAGAATTGACCATGAGGGTCAACCCTATCTGGATCATACCACATCCTTTTCTTCAACTTCTTTAACTTCCTCTTCCTGCCAGACTGTAGTTTGAATTTAGGTACACAGCCATCACCATCACTATCTCCCACATCAGCTGGGATGCTATCCTCATCACTAGATGGTAAAAAATCTACCATTTCTGGTTCCTCCAACTCATGGTGAGCTCTACTAGTTGGTCCTGGCCTGGATGGCTTCAATTTTTTAGGGAGGAAATAATCTGGTTCTTGAATGTCCTCATCATCAGTATCACTGTCAACTTCTTCTGACTCAAAAATTTCCTCCACATCAGTATCCCCTTCAAAGTGCAGATAAGGGTCATCTCTTTGCTTCTTCTGTTGCTCCATCTTCTTGAGGATGCCTGTATACTCAGAGTCTGGCTCTTTCTCCTTTTGCTTTCTCTTCAATTTCTGTATTAGCTCCAGTTCCTCTCTGACTTTCCTGTTGTGCTCCTCAGGGTCAACCTGACAAGGATAGAAGAAATCCTCATCATGTGACACCACATCAACAGGGACAATTTCCTTTCCTTTCTGAAAATTGGAGCTCTGTTGTGTGCCCAAGAACAACACATCTGAATAGTCTACAGCTACAGGAACAATTTCAGCATCATCACCTGATATGTAACTGACTCCTTCACTGTCAATTGAAAACCTCATAGGCTCAGTCAGTATTTCTGCCTCTACATCAACAGTGTTAAGATATGATGGCCAGACAACATCCTTCTTGAGTACAGTTATATTCAACACCTTCTTCTTCTCATACATGTTAAGCATGTCATTTATTTGGGTCATCCTGTCAATTAGCTCCATTCCATTCTTGCATTTTCCCTTCTCTTTAACATAGTGCATGATGTCTCTTATCCCATAACCATGAGCTTCTATCAAAGCTAGCAAATTAAGCTTAGTTATGTCTGATCTGCATAAGGTCCTTTCCAAGTTGTCCTCACCAGGAAAGTTGAATCTAATCTCCCAAACATCATCATCTAGACTATCAAAATTTAAATGATGTTAATATATGATGCTAATAATTGAGCCACACTACTCTGCAACTTGAAGAAGGCACTAAATTGTAGCTACTAAATTCAACTACACTACTGAACCTAATTAAAATTCAGGTAACTAAAATCCAACTACACTACTAAATTCAACTAATTTTAGTTAATTAAAATTCAGTTAAATTGCAGAGAAGTTCAAGTTTTATTTAATTGCTACTGAACTAAATTGCAAAACCTAATTATCTTCCTAAATTCAACTACACTACTGAACTAAATTTCCTAAATTCAATCTACAAAGATCAGCAACAACCTATCTTCCTAAATGTAAGCACGCAAGGCATATCTTGGAGTACTCCAGATCTTAGGAATGGAATGGACAAAGCTATTGGATGGGGTACTCACTCTATGGCGCCGCCAAAGGAGGAGCCCCAAAGGTGGCCGCTTTTCGAGGGCGAAGCGATCACAGCCCGCGCCAGAGCAGCAACCGACCTTGCCTTCGGTGACATTTCCGCCACCGCTCGCATAGGCGACTTGAATCCGTCATTGGCGCCCGTCCACAGGCAGCGCCACCGCACACCCAGACGAACCAGAAGGGGGTATGCGCGCGAAGCTCTCTGCGTCTCCGCTACATCCGCCACCGCCGCCGCCATTGCCGGGGGTCGCCGCCGTCATCGCCGGTACTAGAGTTGGGAGGGAGGAAGTGACCGAAAACCTAAACGGACCACCCCTTTTCTTCCGACAAACGATGGGCAGTGGGCCCGCGTGCCGTTAACGGCCGTAACGGGCGTGCCGGGAAACGTCAACCGGGGTGCCACGTCAGCACTAACGGTGGGCCCGGGCTGTCAGGACCAGTGTCAATTCGTGTTTAGATGCGAATTGGTGTTTTCGGAAGCAACCGACGATAAAAGTGGTAGATTTTGGTAGCGAAAACGTAAAGTGGTACCAAATAATAAATTTAGCTACTAAAGTGGTGGTTTTATGCTATTAGCTCTCGGGGACTACGAGGTTGAGGTTCGATTTAGCTAGCCCATTCGAGTTCAAGTTAGCAGAAAATATTTGGCACCGACAAATAACACCCCTAGGCCCTAGCTTTCTCTCTGACTGCTGCGCGAGAGGCTTGGTGGCAAACGTGTGCCGGTGCTGCCTGCCACCTGGTGCCATGTTTCTGTACACTGAGCAGTAGCTACCATGCCATCGTGCTTACAAATGGCTTATCATACTCATTTTGTTTATGCGCCAAACTTTGCGCCTTCAGCAATTTCGTTTTTTTTAACATTCAACAGTACGAGTCTACAACATGGCACGGGGTTGTTATGCTAACGTAAATAATTTGCTGTCCTTGTACTATTCCTTTTTGATGTTTGGTATCCTAGCTTTGATTAGGGTGGTCTTCCTTCTCCAGCCCCCATGTTCCCCGAGATCTATCATTAGTCGTTTGGTGGAAATGGAGTTAGTACTGTACAGTGGTGGTACTACGTATGGGGGTCGCCAAAGCATTGAAACGGGACGAGACTATATTAAGTGAGGCCAAAACATGGTCCTTAATTAGCAACATCAATTCACCATCTTATCGTCATCATCAGATTTATCGGTGAACAAAAGCCCATGAGCAGCAGCTAGCCTGTACAAGTAAAGAGGCGTGTGGCCCACTAGCGCGCCACTAACTCGATCCCTTTTTATATATATCCTCTCCCGCTTCAGTCCTCTCCAAGACGCCAGTGCACAACGCCACTCGGTACACGCACACACTGCAACGCAAGCACCGGACAGGATGAGCTCGTCAGCTCAGCTGAAGCGGCTGAAGCCTGTGTACCAATGCGTGGTGAACAACTTCGTTGCCGTGCTCGCCGTGCCGCTGGCCGTAGCGGGCATCGTCAGCGCGGCGCGCGTCGGGCCCGAGGAGCTTCTCGGGCGGCTGCAGGCGCTCCGGCCCGTGCACGCCTTCCTGGCCGCGTTCGTCCCTGCCGCCGCGGCCACCCTGTACATGATGATGCGGCCGCGCGCCGTGTACCTGGTGGACTACGCGTGCTTCCGCACCAAGCCCAGCTGCCGCGTCCCGTTCGGCACGTTCCTGGAGCACGCGAAGCTGGTGACGTTCATCGAGGGTGCCTCCATCGACGAGCGCAGCGTCCGGTTCATGACGCGTCTGCTGGAGCGGTCGGGGCTCGGGGAGGAGACCTGCCTGCCGCCCGCGCACCACTTCATCCCGCCGTTCCGGAACATGGAGGCCTCGCGCGAGGAGGTGGAGCTCGTCATCTTCTCCGCCATCGACGACCTGCTCGCCAAGACGGGCATCAGCCCGGACGCCATCGACCTCCTCGTCGTCAACTGCAGCCTCTTCGCCCCGGTGCCGTCCTTCGCGGACATGATCGTCCGCAGGTACAAGATGCGCAGCGACGTCCGCAACGTGCACCTCTCCGGGATGGGGTGCAGCGCCGGGCTCATCTCCGTGGGGCTGGCCCGCAACTTCCTGCAGGTGGCGCCGAAGGGCTCGCACGCGCTGGTGGTGTCCACGGAGACCATCACGCCCAACTACTACGTGGGCAAGGAGCGCGCCATGCTGCTGCCCAACTGCCTCTTCCGCATGGGCGGCGCGGCGGCGCTGCTGTCCACGTCCCCCGCCAAGGCCCGGTTCCGGCTGTCCCGCGTGGTGCGCACGCTGACGGGCGCGCAGGACAACGCGTACCGGTGCGTGTACCAGGAGGAGGACGAGGAGGGCCACCGGGGCATCAACCTGAACAAGGACCTGATGACCATCGCGGGCGACGCGCTCAAGGCCAACATCACCGCCATCGGGCCGCTGGTGCTCCCGGCGTCGGAGCAGCTGCTGTTCGCGCTGTCCTTCATCGCGCGGCGCGTGCTGGGCAGCAAGGGCATCATCAAGCCGTACCTGCCCGACTTCCGGCTGGCGTTCGAGCACTTCTGCATCCACGCGGGCGGGCGCGCCGTGATCGACGAGCTGCAGAGCAGCCTCGGGCTGTCGGACGAGCACGTGGAGGCGTCGCGCATGGCGCTGCACCGGTTCGGCAACACGTCCAGCAGCTCGATCTGGTACGAGCTGGCATACATCGAGGCCAAGGGGCGGATGCGCAAGGGGGACCGGGTGTGGATGATCGGGTTCGGGTCAGGGTTCAAGTGCAACAGCGCGGCGTGGGAGTGCATCGAGCCCGCGCACGACGCACAGGGACCCTGGGCCGAGAGCATCTGCCGCTACCCGGTCTACATCCCGGAGGTGCTCAAGCATTAACGTCTCTCTCTGCTGCTACACAGACACGCACCGCGATCTACAGGATCTCTCGCGCTCTCTTTCCATCTCGATCGTATCTGTAGGTAATTGCCATGCATTATTCCATCTATCCCTTTCCTGTTACCGTCGGTACGGTGCTACACCTCACCCGATGGATCGACGGGAACGCGCTTGCTTGCTTGCGTGCCCATAACGATCGAGCGGGACACGGCCGGCCGGCGTAATGGCAGCCGCGGTGGCCGCGTTAAATATGCAGGATCTATCTGACGCGCGCATGTGAGGTGCCACCCCGACGGCCGGTGGTTGTGCTCCGGCACTATGGGGTTAATTTTCCGTCCATTTATTTATAGAAGGCGTATAATCCGTCGTGGTCCTCGCTCTTGTACTTTTCTTTTTTCTTTTTTCTTTTGTTTAGTTCACTATTGCTATTCTTCCTCCTCGTTCTCTCGGATCTCCTCACTTTTTTGTTATTTTTCTTTTGGGTATTTACTTGTTTCCCCTCAAGGAAAAACGAAGAAGTGAAATGTACCACTACCACGAGTTTGACAATCAATACCAGAAATAATTTATTACATACCCCATCCCAGTTGATAAGGACAGTTGCTACATTGTGCATTTGCGAGTTGCTCCATATCACTGCATGAATTCGCTATCCTGAGGCTTTGCCGCGTCCGAGCGTACGGGAGCCTGCGAGTTTACTTTATCCTGTGTATATTCACCATGCAAGCCAGACAGGTAAACGGTAGACGTAGCTACGAATCAAGCTACAATGTGCTGCAGACAAACGATAGGAAATAATCTAGTTTCTACATCAGATGATCATGGTACAATGAAGAGGTGATCAATGCTACAAATCTAGGTACAATATAGAACAAATCAGGTCCACAAATCAATGCTACGACTGAAGCAAAGATCTACGAATCCTAGAGGGATCGCAAATCTCGGAATTCTAGATGGACGAATCCTAGATGAAAGTGATGTCACTTACCTTCATCGCTAGAGGAGTACGCAGCTCAGAACTGTCAGATGAGGATCAGAGAAGATGGAGCTCCTCACCTAATGCGGACCGACCGGAAAACGGTGCTCGATGTGGGGGAAATGACGGGTTTGGTCCCGGCAGTGAGCGAGCGGGCACGGTAGAAATAGAGAACGGTTTCGGCGAGAGGTGAGAGAATCTCTCCCAGAAAATTTTCGCGGCAGCCAGCAATCAAAAAGCTTCCGCCATCGTCATTGTCGGCTGCGCTCGTGCAGAAATCACCATTTTTTTTGCATTGCGTGGACGCACGATGAGCCTAGCTCCACAGAAACACTCGAATCAAGCGTTGTCATTGGGTCTGGCTGCGAGCTGGTTTAATATTCGCGTTGGCATAACCCAATGTCGCAGCCGGAAGATTCGAAGGGGGTCAGGATGGAATGCGCCCATGGGACCTCTTTTTCCCCTCGCGAGGCTCCTCTCCCTCCCGTGAGCTTTGAGAGTCGCCTGTAGAGTGCCGGACCGATCACGAGCCCTCTCTATCGGCCTCGCCGGCCGGAGAGGGTGGAGGAGAGGTGCCGGAGTAGTTTTAGGTGTTTGGGCCATGTGCTTGTAGTTTGGAGTAGGGTTCTAGATCTCCCTGGCCAGATCTGGTTCATCCGGTGGTGGTGGTGGCGGCTGTTCTTTCTCCGGTGGTCGGAGGTGGCGGCGGCTATCCTATGGCCGGGGATCTCCGTTTATAAGGTCAGCGCTCATTTTCTCCTTGGAGGCGGTGCTCTGCTTCTTCCCCCACTTCTGGCCGGCCGTGGCAGCGGGTGGTCGTGGATAAGGAGCGGTGTTGCTGCTGAGGGGATAGGATGCTGGGGGCCTTCTGCTCTGCCGCTTCGGCGAGGCGGCATGTGGTCGTCGTTTGAGGGGTTGGCCGTGCTCCCATGGAGGGAGGAGGCTTTCAGCTTTCTCGATGTGGCGAACCCCCAAGCCAATAAGTGTCGCCATCTCTGGGCTTCTGGTTCTCCATCGATGTGTGTTTCTCTTGCTCTCCTTTGGCTGGCCATGGTGGCGAGGAAGGGAGACTGGCGGAGGCCACTGTCGCTGCTGGCTCAGAAGCCCTTCGGAGCTGCGCCTGCTTGTGCTTATTCGCAGTGGCTGATGTCTACGCACTTCTATTCTTGTAGACAGTTGTTGGGCCTCCAAGTGCAAAGGTTTGTAGAACAACAACAAGTTTCCCTTAAGTGGATTACCCAAGGTTTATCGAACTCAGGGAGGAAGTGGTCAAAGGTATCCCTCTCAAGCAACCCTGCAATCAAGATACAAGAAGTCTCTTGTGTCCCCAACACACCCAATACACTTGTCAGGTGTATAGGTGCACTAGTTCGGCGAAAAGATAGTGAAATACAAGTGGTATGGATATAAGACAACGGTGCCAGAAAAGAGTTTGACGGGAGGAAAAGACTAAAGGCAATCTGAAATAAAGATGGAAGCAAGCAAACATGTAACAAATCTAGTTGCAAACGGTGTTTCAATGTTTAGAAACAAGGCCTAGGGATCATACTTTTGCTAGTGAACACTCTCATATAAATATCTTCTCTTCATGATACTACTCTGAACTACTCTCCGTTGGACACTCTAATCCATGGTAGCTATAACAACACACCTCAAAGTCCGCTTTCTCCATCTAGATAATCCCACACTATAACCTTGAGCGCTAGATGGTTCCAACAAACACCACAATTTCATAGCGAAATCCAACTCCAAATATAACTCATAACAAGTATTTGTAATCTCTAGCCTAAGTGTCACACGGTGTGCACACTGTCAACTTCACACACGTGGGGAGAGCAAAGATCTATTAAAGCACTTGAGTAGCAAGGTAGATCTACTTGATTACAAAGCTCATGATCACAATATGATCATGCATAGAGAGAGATGAACACATAACTACCGGTAGAACCCTTAGCCTCGAGGAAGAACTACTCCCTCATCATCATGAGAATCAGCAACGGCGATGGAGATGGTGGTGGAGATCGATGGAGATGGCTCCGGGGGCACTTTCCCGTCTCGGCAGGGTGCTAGAATAGAGACTTTCTATCCCCCGAATCTCCCCTTCGGTGGCGGCGGTGCTACGGAACTTTTCGTGGCTGGAGGCTCGATTCTTTAGGGTTTTCTCATCGGGAGGCTTCTTATAGGCAAAGGTTCTTATAGGCAAAGGGCGATGTCAGAGGGTGGACCAGGGGCCCACACCACCTGGTGCCGTGGCCAGCCCCTGCCCCTCTCCGTCTCGTCTTCTAGCTCCGTGAGTCTTCCGGTAAAATATCGACTTTGGCTTTTATCCGGTCCAATTCCGAGAATATTCATTTTCTGACTTTTCTAGAACTAAAAACAGAAGAAAACAGGCAACTGGCACTGTGGCATCTTGTTAATAGGTTAGTTTCAGAAAATGTGTAAAAGTACTCCAAAGTATAGACAAAACATAAGAAAGTAGATATAAAACAAACATGAAACATCAAATATTATAGATACGTTTGCAACATATCAGTGGCCCTTGAGCAGTGGTGAGTATGGCAAGTGGTTCGTCCCCGTCGGCGTCAAGATAGTTGGTTCCCTGCTTCTTCTCCGGTTGCATAGGCGTCACGAGCAAGAGACCTCGATCTCGCTGTCTCTCGGCCGGAGATCGCCAGAGTCTGGTGGCGGAGGCACCCAGGGTTGGAATTGTAATCCTCATTTTTGGTTTCTGGTGCTTTGTGTAAAGTGGAGGCCCCTTTTCTTATTTTCTAGCCTGGCTAGGATTTTTTTGCTAGAGGTCTCCCAAATCTTGTACCTGTCACGTTGTATAATCGCAGCTTCTAGGGACGCCGTGACCCTTTTATTGTTAAAAAAAAAAACGTCGCAGCCGGGCAACCACAACGACCTGTTTTCATCTCCACACGGGTTGACTGGGACCTGTTTTCATCTCCACACGGGTTGACTGGGACTTCCACAGCCTGCCAAACGCATCCTTGAGGCTTTGCCTCGTCCGAGCGTACTGGGGCCTACATTTACCTTATCCTTGGCGTGAACTTCTAAACTCCAACCCATCCCTCCGTGCCTGCTTGCTCCTGCGACGGAGATCGAATTTATGGGACTGGCGCTGGCAGTGGTGCCGTGCCGAGGCAAGGTAGGAAGAGTGGGAGGGCGGTTGTAAATGTGGCATGGAAGAAAGGGTTGGGGAAGCCAGCAGTAGGCTAGGCCGTGCTGCAACGGGGGCCTTGAATGCCGCGTGCGTTCTACTTCTTGCATCGCATCCCCATTTGCGCAGCGGAATCTTGCTTGTTTTGCACTTGTTCTTCGCCGTCTGCACGGCGGCGCGGTGCTAGGCTATTATTGAGCCGAAGTGTCGCGCCTAGAACGCGATGTGCCTTCTGATCCGAGTAGTAGTAGCATTGGGCATTGGCACATGTGCCATTAAGACGTTGCCTGTTCTAGCAGGGCGTATCGATCGATGCATGGCGGAGGATCTGAATCCATCCATGGAGGTTATAGGCACCGCAGATGCATGCACTCGATGGTTTCCTTCTGCTGGTGTCCATTGATGCTCGATGATGCCTTCAGTTCCCTTCTGTGTGTTTCGGGTTTGCGACCGGCGGAAACTTTGTGATACGCGCCATAGGAACCTGCCCGTTCATTCAACGCGATCTGACGAACAGTGAACATCGATTCTGTAAGAAGAACAGGTCACACCGGGCTTCAAATGAGTTCATACCACTATTGGGAGTTTGGTCGTCGCCACTGTAAAGGCATCTGCGGCTTTGGGAAGACGGAGAATGTTGACAGAGTCAACAGTTTCTTTTTTTCTGAACGTGGAATGAAGCTTCTCAGTCTTCGGCAGCTGCATATGAGGTCGCCTCTCTGCAAATGAACCTTAATTTCTCATGAGAGGACGGAGGCGGCTAAAATAGCCTGGCATATAAATGTTTTCGCAACGTGGTGTGTCGGGTGGCGGGCGTTTTGTTGTTCCAGTAGTAGTTAAACAAGTTATTTGGAGATCTTGGGCATCCGATTCCGCAGTATATTCCAGGATCGCTTCTACAATTAGCCATGGTGAAAAGTAACATAAGGTAGTGTCATGTATACGTTATAGATAGTGTCATGTATATGTTACTAGCATACTTTATCATCTTCATGGTGGGAAATAATTTATGTCTAGATCTCATTTATTTGGTTGTATACTTATCTTGCCTTGGGAAGTAAAAGCAACTCCAACGGGCGCCGCAAAATGTGCCGCGCTAAAATCTATTTGCAGTGCCGGTTTCACGGATATAGCACAAGGTACATAAATCAAGGCGTTATTTTACAACGCGTGGCAAGCAGCACTTCATCGGGCGAGCTAAAATACGATGCTAAAACACATATTTTTTACATAGGTGTATCTCATACAAAGATCAAACAAACTAGGAAAAAAAATGCTGTAAATAGACTAGATATATTACATAGAACATAGTTCAACATACGGTCATAACATAAAACATAGTGCAAAATATAAGCCCTAAGTTCTACGTTTCGCTCTCGTCGGAGGTGGTCTCATCGGTGCCTACAAGTCAAAATCCGAATTGTCCTCCGTCGAGGACTCCAACCGGCGTCAACAAGATTTGGTCGATTTGGTCTAGCTAGCGATCGTTGTCGTCGCCAATCGTCTGCGGGCCGGCTAGCTGCGCCTCACTGAATGCCCTACGACGTGCCTCGTCGGCCCTCCTCGCCGCGTTGAGCCTTGCGCTCCGCGTCGATGTCCTCCGGGAAGCGGGGAGAGGCTCACTCTACCTCGGGCTTCGTCATCCTCGATGTGGTAAAGGCACCGAAGCCGCGCTTTGTGGCACCGCTTCTCCTCCTCGGTGATGAGCAGCGGCGCCGGCGCGAGCATCTCCGCTTGCTAGCGTGTCCACACGTCATGAATGTTCATTTGTGCGCGCGGGCGGCCGAGGTACAACGCCACCACGTGGAATGCGTGCGACGCCTCGTGCGCCATCTTGAAGGTTCTGAGGACGATGCGGGCGCCGCTGCCTGATACCTTCGATCTGGATTACAGATGAAATATAGTAGTTTTTTTCCTAAAAGATCTTGGTTTAATCGAACCTTGGGAAACAATTGTTGTAGGTTGAGGAGCGTCTGCACGACTTGTTAATTTTCTTCAATCTTTGTTTACTATACCTTTCCAGTTTGTTTTTCTTGTCGGGGTTATATCAATTGATGGAGACAGGCCAGGGTTGATATTTCACCCGTAGCTATGTATACATATGGGACAACGATAATAATAAGCACATTCATGTGTAAATAATCTAATATAGATAGGATTGTGAAAAGCACATCCATATATACTAGAGTCCCTGCGAGCCACATGCATAGGATACAATATCTTGGTCTATTAGTAAAATACATACCAAAGCAATAAGATTGACGATGTTGCTGTTGTTTCCAAATGGATCACTAAACGACTACTACGCTCCCATTGCTATCACTAGGTTTCACGCCTAGACGTCGTTTCCAGACATCTCACCTAAAACCTTAATCAATCCTCAAGGTCTTGGATACCTGACAAGTCTTTGGATTGAGGTAAGAGACAATGATACAAATACAAATCTTCTATCTAATCACCACATAATATTCCCATGTAATTATATGCACATAATCGTTGCGAGGCTATTCTCCAACCCACGGCCCGTGAGAACTACTCACTCATAATAAGATCAAGGATAGAAAACATTATAGAATTACTTAGACCAATACCAAATATCCTTATAAAGTACCAACCACGAAGAGATCTTGAATACAAGTTATGGCTATGGCTATGAATGGAGATGATGAACTATGATGATGGTGAAGCGGTGGATCTTCCTCGGTATATTTTTAGATATAATCTGCGAATAGTGTCTCTCTCCGCAGCAACTAGGAGCCTCAAAAATATATAGGTCCCTTCACGGAAGTTGCTTGGTTTGACCTGAGAAGCAGCCACCGTGTGGTACGGGCAAGCTCCTCCCATACTAAAGCTCGTTAACACTTCTGGACACCAACGTTCGACCCTGGTTGACTTAGTGGAGTTGACAACGTGTGACCTCCCTTGATTGCTCCAGATTTCGCCATAAAAGATTGATTTTCTGCACACTACAATTTAAAATAAGGATTTGCATATCTTTGCAATAATTAGTCATTAGGGGTAAGAATAGAGAGATATTCTATCAATTGTTTGACTTCATATAACATTCAAACACGGATAAAAATAGCTATTTTCACAGCCATCAACATCTCCAAGCTTAAACCATGATTGTCCTTGAGGAAGAAACCAAAAATCATAAGAAACTCAGCATTTAAACTGAAATAATGGGAAAACAAGTTCACTTACAATTGGTAGTCCTATGTCTCCATCACTTTTTTTTCATCTGAAATATTAGCATAGAAACAGTAGTGGCATGATTATTATAAAAGCTTTGTTAAATCAAGATAATCACAATAAAGGTTTTATAAGCATGAATAACTAGATGTGAAGCAATTATTCTATTTCCTCTAGTGAACTCTCAGCATGCCAATGAACACTCGGAGATTTCATATTGGTATATTAAGAATGAGAGATCATGTCAAAAGAAGCATAATGTTGGAGTATCTCATTCATAGACACATCAATAAATAAAGACTATCAAATACTACTTTTTTATTCTTTGCTTCTTCAAGAACTTTTCTACTTAGTAGTAACGAGATCATGCAAAAGACTTAGTGAGCTTAACCAGACTATGTAGGCTAGGATAGACTTTTGTAACCATTCCGGTCAAAAGGATTGAGAGTGCCATACTTTTAACCATTATAGCAGTTTCCTGCTACGAACGTTCATTCAACTAATAGCTAAAATCCAAGAGTTTCCTCTATATAGATGGTTTGTTGGCCAGCGCATTTGTGGCATATGATGAGTGTGACAGTGGTGTAGATACGCATAAAACAATATCCAAATTTGATTAACATGTCAAGTTTTGGCATGCATCTCAATTACCGCTAAGCATTAGTTCCATCGAAAAAATCCTTTCAAGAGTACTATCAAGTCTATCATTATATCTATGGAGTTGAGTATCTTCAAGACTAAACTCTTAAGACAATTAAACATCACACAAGTCATAGTTTGAGAGTTTTTCTTATTGTAGTTTTTTGGTAATATTATTTCCAAGGCAAGACTCAGTTAACAATAAGAACTAGAGCAAGAGTAAGCACAACTAATTAATCATTCAAACAAAAGCTTTGTTCTAACTCTCAAGATTTACTCCCACTAGCTTAGCATCTTAGCAATACTACAAACTACTATAAGCATTTAAACTTCCAAAATGGGAGACATAGGACATACCTCTCATGAGTGACTTCCAAATTCTCTTACATATGATGTGTTCCTTCAAAACTCATAGTATATCACTCTTGATACGTCCATTTTGCATCACTATTATATATATATATAATAATTTACTGTTATTCATTGATATATTTCATATTAAGAGATGATACTTATGTTATTTCATCTGTTTTTGCATGGTTGATGAATTTTGGAGGATGGACCGTTGAAGTCAGAATTCTGATGGAAAAGGCACTGTTTGGAGGCAAAAATCGTGAAGATCAGAAAATCCCATAAAATACATGGAAAATCCTATTTTTCTAGAAGACGAAGGATACTGAAGGGGAGGAGATGGGCCACGGTCCACACCACCTCGTGCGGCCACCCTTGGCCGCCACCGTGTGGTGTGGTCACCTGCCCTCTCCTCTGCTTTGGCGTATATATTCCCCACGAAACCCTAAGACTAGAGGAGCGACCACAGAAAGATTCCGCCGCCTCTGCGGGGCAGAAAACTGCAGAGAGAGAAAGAGCTCTCCGGCAGGCAGAAATCTGCCGAGGAAATTCCTTCCCAGAGAGGGGAGATCGTCGCCATCAACACCACCATCAAGCTGGACTTCATCGGGATCATCTCCATCATCATCTCCACCAGCACCATCATCACCACTCCGTACTGCTGTAACAATTGGGTTGAATCTTGCATAGTTATTAGGGGAAACTTTCCCGGTATTGATTACTCGTTGTAGTTGATGCTATTGAGTGGAACCCTTGAATTACTGTTCATGTTTAGATTGTTACTTATCATTATTTCATCTATGATCTTGATCCATATGATGTCTTGTGAGTAGTTCGTTTAGTTCTTGAGGACATGGGAGAAGTCCTGTTGTTAGTAGTGGAATTGTGTTGAGAAAGATTCAATAGTTTGTTATTTAAGTTGTGGTGTTATTCTTCTAGTGGTGTCATGTGAACGTTGACTACATGATACTTAACCTTAATGAGCCTAGGGGAATACATTGTGTATTTGGCTACTAATCGTAGGGGTTGTCGGAGTGACAGAAACCTAAACCCCCGTTAGGAAACCTTTGCACAAGGGAATGTAGGATCTCAGAGTTTAAGGCCGTGATTAGATTTTTATCTTAATTACTTTCTTGTAGTTGCGGATGCTTGCAAGGGGTATAATCACAAGTATGTATTAGTCCTAGGAAGGTCAGTACATTAGCACAAGTTCACCCACACAACACTTATCAAACTAAAGAAGATTAATCAACTATATGAAGCGAAAGCACTTGACGATATTCCCATGTGTCCTCGAGAACGTTTGGTCATCTTAAGTAATACAACCGGCTTGGCCACTTGCTGCAATTATTATCACTGTCTTTTATTTACTCGCACTTTATTTATCTGCATTATCAAAAACCCCTAAAAATCCGCTTGCTAAGTATTTACAGAGAATTCCTGCTCTAAGCCACTCGTCAACACCTTCTGATCCTTGTTGGGTTTCTTATCGAAAATACTGCGATACACCCCCTATACTTGTGGGTCATCAAGACTATTTTCTAGCGCCCTTGCTGGGGAGTGAAGTGCTATTGAAGAGTGGATCTGGTAAAGGAAACTTCTACTATGAGTATTGTTTATTTCTGTTAGTTACTTTATTTCAATATGGATAATTCACTTAGTTTCTTATTTCGTAATGCTACTACCACTACTAAGGTAGTAGATGAACCTCCACCTGCTGAAAATGGTACTTTTAAGATACCTACAAGAATTGTTGATCGTGTTATGGATAACTACTATTTTGGAGATTGAACTGTCCATCCCGGTGATCTTTTGCTCTTTATACATGAATTATGCGGGTTGTTTAAGTGTGCAGGTATTACAACAGATCAAGTCAAGAAGAAGTTATTCTCATTATCACTGAAAGGAAGAGCTGAGGAATGTTGGGGATATACTTTTCGGGTATCCTCACAGTTCCTCACTGACCAGGGTGGCCCACTTCGGGTTAGAGATTTGCTTCATGGGCGGCCTAGTCAGGGAGAAATACGGAGTCCAATCCGGCTACAGGAAGGCCCAGAAGACTTACCGACTTAGGCCCGTAGTGTTACTTGTAGTTCAAGATGTACTTTGTAACCGACTCTTAGACGTAGCCGGATAGATCTCTTTTGTAAACCCTAGGCCGGATATCTATATAAGCTGTCCTAGGGAGAGCCTTTAGGGCACACCCAATACTTTAGACCCTCAACTCGCATAGGCGAACCCTTGTAACCCATATTCCGGCTCTGCTGTATTACTGGATTGCTAGCAGGAGTAGGATCCGTCCAAAGCCGGCGGATTCGAACCTGGGTAAACACATGTGCTCACCATCCCGGAATACCGTACGTCTCACACCCCTCTCTTCCGCACGCCTCGAGGACACCCTCATGGCGTACTTGTCCTCAATCCGACGACAGTTGGCGCCCACCGTGGGGCAAGTGAGCTTCGGATCTGCGTTCCGAGCGGAATCTGCAAGAATCGGAATCGGCGAGACTATCGCCGTCAGTCGCATCCTCTATGCCAGCGACATCCCTCTCATCGTTCTCGACGAGACTTGGATTCCGACTATGGAGGCTGTGACTGCCTACACAATCATGTCTTTTGGCGAGATCGATGTTTACATCGGTTTATGAACCTCCACCCACCCAGGTGATGATGATAGAGGCAGAAGAATCTTTTGGGTCCGCTTTGTCCGCGGAGGCGGCAGAGTTCCAGATCTCAGAAAACCCTAATCCCACCCAGCCCGCACCAGTTGCGGAGATAGTGGAGAAATCCGAGCCTAAAGAAGACCTAGCGGTCCAAGTCGAATCTGGAGTGGATCTCCCTGGAGGAGCCAGATCCCAGATCGACCCACCCGTGGAAGTCGAAATTCAGGAGGAGCTAGTCAACGACACTGATTCTGCTCTGATGACACCAGGAAGACAGGCCTTTCCTCAGGTACACACTACGACGTACGCTACTGCAAGATGCAAGCACAGATGCAATCCTCGAGACCATCAAAAGTTTCGACATGGCTGACCGCGAAAGCCGCAGGTACCTCAGGAAGCACGCGTCGCACTTTGTCGGATACGTAGGATCTGGATCCGGCTCTGCCGATGCTGGAGAAAACACCGACTCTGTGCTGGAGGCAATTGGAACAAACGCCGACGTACCCGCATCCTCGGATGAATCGATGACGTCAGTGGATTTTCGAAAGTTCTCCGCGGAATATGAAGAGGAGTATAACTCCAAAGCTGCAGAAGAAGGAGAAGCCATGGATGAAAGATCCGGGGAACACTCTCCCAAAGCGCAGGATGACATGGACGTCGGAGATAATCCCGAAGTCCAGATGCCCGAAAGTACCGATCAAAGCTTGACTCTAGGAAACGGACCCAAAGCCGTCTTTGCTACCGGCGCCGCCAAGAAGGCAAACAAGAAGAATAAGAAGAACAAGACCCCAACAAAAGACCCTCTGGCTGAGGAGGTGATTGTCGAGGAATACGAAGAAGACTCGGATGGAGCGCTTATCCCAGAAGAGCCGAAAAAAGAAGAATCGGTGGATGGACACGTGATCACCGAAGGTGCGCGTAAACTCATCGATGCTGCATTAACCACACCTATCCCTACAGCTGCAGAACTTACTTCTGAAGAGCTGGACAAAAGGGACCAAGACCTAGAAGCGCGTCGTCAACAACTCCTAGATGAAGCCAAAAACATCGAGGAGGAGAAGAAACGCATGGCAACCAAGGATTACATGTCTCGGTTGCATCAAAAGACACGGAAGCGTCACACCAATGACGACCAATTCCCACATATCCGTGCCATCCTTTTCAGAGATGAGATGGGGAAGCCACGGAAAGATAGCAAAGGAGATTGGGTATATCCAACCCTAGTACAGAATACCGTGGTGGCCCGAGAAATTCTATCGGCTAATCTAGGACCAGAGGAAATCCAGTTGGGAATCAAACTACTCAACAAAGGACTAGAGCAGCAAAAGGTCGCCATGTCCGGAAGTCAAAAACTGGTCTCAGATTCCGACCAATGTCGCACAGATCCGGCATGGGCGGACGTAAGACCCCAGCGCATCCCGGAGCAGTATCATCACCCCGAGCACCGGGAAGACAATTACTCAAGACCCGGATCGTCAGGACAGCACCGCAGGACTATGCGTGACTGGAGCAACGTTGCCCCATCGGCCGAGAAAGAGGCCATCGCTGCTCTGAATCCGAGGAATCCTCCCCGACGAGAGTCTAACGATCGAAGGGGAGAAGATAAAGAGAAACGTCGGGAGGAGGATCGTCAAAAAATGCCACCTCCTAGACATGCAAGCCGTCCGGCTGAGCCTCACCGTAGTGGGAACGACGGACGAAGGAACGACAGAAACCGTGCCAGGACAAGCCGGCAGGGAGTTCGTCGTAGTCAAGACCCTCCCCGGAACCAGAATAATGACGCTCCGGACGGAGGCCGGCGATCAGCCAGAAATAATCCAGCTGCCCCACTCTCTCCACCAAGCAGTCATCACAACGGCTCTCAAGGGGGTCATGGAGGACGACATGGCGGAGGAGGTGGTGGCAGAAGCCAAAGTCTGGCTCCAAGGCACCGCAGCCACAACCGACATTCGGGACGATCACTATCCCCGAACGATGCAAGGCACATGATCAACTCCAACATAGAGGCGTGGCGCTATGAAAACGATGATATCTACGTGGGCCCAAAGTGCTTCGGACCACGCATCAGAGCTACGAGATTACCGGAAGGATTTGCTATTTCAAGACATATCCAAGCCTACGACGACATTTCTCGGCCAGATACCTGGCTACACGATTTCTTCCAAGCTTGCTGCATCGCCAAAGGCGGAAACAGCCTGGTCGCAACCCGATATCTCCCACTTATGTTGCGGAAGACGGCACGATCATGGCTTAATGAACTTCTGGAGAACACCATCCACAACTGGTATGACATGCAAAGTGTGTTCTTTCGGAATTTCGAAGGCACATATCGGAGGCCCTGTACGGTTGGACACCTACATCGTTGCACCTAGAAGGCCGAAGAAACTTGCCGAGATTACCTCGGACGATGGATCGACACCAAAAACTCCTGTGAAGGAGTAAACGATCAAACCACGATTGAAGCTTTCATCACAGGACTCCCAATTGGTCTACTACGTCACCGCTTGAAGTGCGACAAGGTTACTGACTTGGGGGGGATGATAGAAACAGCGAGCAAGTATGCAGATGCTGACGACAATGCAGAGGGATTGCTCAATGCCCTAGCTGTACCTCAGTCGGCAAAACAACCAAAGCAACAAGCTCAGAAGCGAAAAAATACCTCGGAGGATAAACCCAACGCGGAAACAGCAGTGGTCACTGCTACTTTCGGGTCTGAAGGACGAGGAGGACGCGGCGGAGGCCGCGGGTGTGGCCATGGGACTTCAAGGGTCCATGGTAGAGGAGAACAACAACCAGGCAAAACCTACTCTTGGGCCGACATTGCTAATAACCCATGTGTGCATCACCTAGACACCAACGGGGGCTCGTCCCACACCAACGTCGAATGTCGTTTCAATGACGACATCAAAAGAGATGACACCGCGGGCTACAAAGCTAAGCGGAAGAAGGAAAAGAAGAATCCCGAAAAAGAAAAAGAGACCAAGGAAGATTTCGACATGGAGGAAGTTGATGCTTCAAATCCCAAGCCGGAAGGGAAGAAAACTTTTCCCACCAAGAAGGACACTTATGTTACTTTCCTCGGATCTCAACCAGCAAAGGTCAAGAAAGCAGTTCTGCACGAACTCAATGCAATAGTTCCAGCTGTCCCCTAATATCCGGACTGGTCGGAAGTGGCAATCACATTTGACCGCGCTGATCATCCGCCTAAGTTGCATAGGCGAGGAAAATATGCCTTAATCGTCAATCCACTAATTGAGGTTATGGTTTCTCCAAGACCCTCATGGACGGTGGCAGTAGTATCAATATTCTCTATGTCGAAACACTACGCCTGATGAGGATCTCGGAAACTCAGCTGAACCATAGCTCTATGATCTTTCACGGAGTCGTCCCAGGAAGACAAGCTAATTCCCTGGGAGAGATCACTTTGGATGTTACCTTTGGAACTCCAAAGAACTATCGGACGGAGGCACTTTCCTTCGAAGTGGTCCTGTTCAAGAGCATGTACCATGCTATATTCGGACGTCCGGCTTACTGGGATTTTATGGCTCGTCCGTGTTACATTTACAATATGATGAAAATTCCAGGTCCCAACGGCGTGATCACCATCAGGGGAGACCCGAAGAAAGCACGAGAGTGCGAGGATGGAAATGCCGCCTTTGCTGAAGCCGTGCTGCACGCCTAGGAGTACCAGGAGATCAAGAAGAGCATAGATCCGTCCGAGATGCCTGCAACGAAGAAGGAGGTGACAAAGCCAAATCCGGAGTTCAAGGCATCAAAAGAGACGAAGAAGACGCCGTTGAAGGATGATGACCCCTCCAAGGTGATCCAGATAGGCGTAGGCCTAGGTAGCGCATAGGAAAGCGCGCTCGTCAAGTTCCTCCAAGCAAATCAAGATATCTTCGCATGGCAGCTATCTGACATGATCGGAGTACCTAGGGAACTTGCCGAGCACTCTCTAAATGTAAACCCGAACTCTAAACCCGTCAAACAGTCCCTACGATGATTTGGCGATGAAAAGCGTAAGGCAATAGCTAAGGAATTAGCACGGCTCGAGTTAGCCAGATTCATAGAAGAGGTCATCCACACTGAGTGGTCGACCAATCCTGTAATGGTCCCTAAAAAGAACACCACTGATTTAAGGATGTGTGTTGATTATACTGCCTTGAACAAGGCTTGTCCAAAAGATCCATTCGCTCTGCCTAGAATTGATCAAGTCATCGATTCTACGGCAGGCTCGGAACTCCTCTGTTTTCTCGACGCATATTCCGGTTATCACCAAATCCGGATGAAGGAATCTGACAAAGTCAAAACTTCATTCATAACCCCCTTCAGAACCTTCTGTTTTGTTACGATGCCCTTTGGGCTGAAGAACATAGGAGCTACGTACCAGCGCACGATGCAGCGTTGCCTCCATGACCAATTCGGACGCAATGTACATGCATACGTGGATGATATTGCAGTAATGTCCAAAAAGAAGGAAACGCTGATTTTTGACTTGGAGGAAACATTTGCCAACCTACGAAAATACAACATCATGCTTAACCCGAAGAAGTGCTTCTTTGGAATACCAGCCGAAAAATTGTTAGGTTTCATCGTGTCTCAAAGAGGCATAGAGGTGAACCGGGACAAAATCAAGGCTATACTCAATATTTCCAGGACAACTCGCCTGAAGGACGTACAAAGATTAACTGGCGGCTTCGCTGCAGTCAGTCGATTTGTGAGCTGGCTTGGTGAAAGAGCCGCACCATTATACAAACTCCTGAAAAAGACCAAGGACTTTGTTTGGACTGATGAAGCTGAAGCTACACTACAAGACCTGAAGAAAGTACTCTCATCTGCTCCTATCCTTGCAGCGCCGGAACCTCAGGAACCGATGTTGCTTTATCTTACTGCGATAAATAAGGTCGTTAGTATCATCATGGTAGTGGAGAGACCGGAGGAAAATCAGGAGCATCTGGTGCAGCGTCCGACTTACTTTGTCAGTGAAGTCCTAACAGAGTCAAAACAACGGTATCCGCACTATCAAAAGTTGGCTTACGGTGTTTTTCTAGCATCTCGTAAGTTACGACACTACTTTCAGGAGCATCCAATTACCGTGGTGAGCACAGCTCTCATGAGAGACATAATCAACAACAGTGACGCCACATGATGCGTCGCCAAATGGGGCATAGAGCTTTCAGCTTTTGATATTGAGTATAAACCTCGGACAACAATCAAATCCCAAATCCTTGCTGACTTTGTCGCTGATTGGACAGAGACGAAGGAGAACATGATCCTCCCTGAGTCAGAATATTGGACCCTCTTCTTTGATGGGTCTGAGGCTCGAGGGGGCTCGGGGGCTGGCGTGGTGCTCAAATCACCCCAAGGAGATAAACTTTTATACGTGTTGCAGATCCACTTCACAACGACAAACAATATTGCCGAGTATGAAGCACTGCTGCATGGAATCCGGATTGCTAAGGATATTGGCATCCGACGTTTGATGTGTTATGGAGATTCGGATCTTGTTGCTCAACAAGTGTCGGATATTTGTAATACAAATAAACACATGGCAGCATATAAAGCTTTCGTGGATGATCTATCCAAATCGTTCGAAGGGTTTGAGGTTCAACACATCCCTCGAGCACAAAATGAGGAAGCAGATGCGCTATCTCGGATAGGCTCTACGCGGAAAGAAGTCCCAGATGGCTCTTTTTTAGAGCACCTCAAAGTTCCCTCAATAAAGGGAGTAGATGAAGAATATCCGACCAAATCCGACTCACCTTTGATAGCTGTTCTGGCTGTAATTCCCAGCTGGACTCAACCCTACCTCGATTATTTGGTAGATGGCAAATTACCCGAAGATGAGGTTCTGAGCCGGCAGCTTATCCGACGAGCAAAAGCCTATACCATTGTTAAAGGTGAGCTCTATAAGCGGAGTGTTTCTGGGGTTTTTTAGTGCTGTGTATCTCCGGAAGAAGGAGTGGAAATCTTAAGAGAAATCCACGAAGGCGAGTGTGGTCACCACGCTGCAGCCAAATCTTTAGTGGCAAAAGCTTTTAGACACGGATTTTTCTGGCTTACAGCTCAGGCAGATGCCGAACGATTAGTCAAGACGTGCAAAGGCTGCCAAAAATACGCGAAACAAGCTCATGTTCTAGCTGATCAGATGCGAATAATACCTATAACATGGCCTTTTTGCAGTCTAGGGGCTTGATATGGTAGGACCATTTAAACGAGCTCCAAGTGGATTTACTCACCTCTTAGTGATGGTGGATAAATTCACCAAATGGATTGAGGCAAAACCTGTCACTAGTTGTGATGGAGCAACAGCCAAAAGATTTGTCGAGGATGTTATAATCCGGTATGGTTATCCACATATCATTATCATGGACAACAGGAGTAACTTCTCTATGGGAAAATTGGCTGAATTCTGCAACGAGCAAAATATCCGGCTTGACATTGCGTCAGTCGCACATCCACAAGCTAACGGACAAGTCGAAAGAGTAAATGGTTTAATCCTACAAGGTCTAAAACCGAGACTCGAAGCACCACTACGATGTGCTGCGAGGGCTTGGGTAGAGGAAATACCCTCTGTAATATGGAGTTTACGAACGACTCCAAACAGGTCAACCGGATACACACCTTTCTTCTTGGTCTATGGTGCAGAAGCAGTTCTTCCTATTGGTTTGATTCACACTTCTCCTAGAGTGGCCGCGTATATCGAAGAGGATGCCGAGGTTTCTCGACAAAATGATCTCGACTTAGTCGAAGAAGTTCGCATCGTTGCTGAAATGAGATCTACAGACCTATCGCCAGGTTACGAAGTATCATAGCCAGAGAGTCCGAAATAGATCTTTCAATAAAGGTGATTTGGTTCTCTGGCTTGTGCAACAAAGAAAGCACAAACTTTCCCCAATATGGGAAGGGCCCTTTTTAGTTAGTCGAGTATTGCACAATGGATCGTACTACTTAACTGACATGAGGCCAGTCAAAGAAAGACCTGCTACTAAGAAGAGAAAGAGAGCTGGAGGCAGTACAAATCCGGATGAGTTAGACAGACCGTGGAATATTGCTCAGCTACATCCCTTTTATTCTTAGTTTATCCTTCTTTGTAATCTTATATATGTACATGTTCTCTAAGAAATAAAAAGTTTTGCTTGCCTCAAGTTTTTTCTGAGAAGTTCTTACCATCTTATTTCCGAATGATCATGTCATAGTCGAAAATCCCAAAATGCTTGATAGTACTTTATGCTCATGCTCATTCTGGTTTAGATTTCCGATTCTAAAATTTCTACCCTCGGGTATAACTCTAAAAATTTCTAGTCTTTACTTTGGTTATTTGTACGATTGCTGGATGCGGGCATTTTCCCAGTAGTGAATTGTTGGTACTGGAAGCTGGCTTTGTTTCCGAGTTTAAACTGGTTTAGCAATTGAGCTCCGTTGCTCGGCAAAGTTTGCGGCAGAAGGTTTAGCCGGCTCACGAAAGGGACGAGGCAGAAAGCCAGATAAACAATAAGTATGGGCGAAAAAATACAAGTGCTTATGTAAACATTTCAGGCACACAAAAAATTAAAGCCAAAAGTGTTGAATAGATCAAAAGCTTAGCACTAGCAAAATCATAGTACTTTATATTTACAGACGCATCATGTTTTTTCAGGATAATACAAATATTTCTGGCAATTTATGATGCAGGAGGAGATGAAGGAGCTGCCGGCTCGCTGGATACGCCGCCTTGATATCGTTCCGAGATGTCTGCATTCGAGGTGGTGCGTTCGTTGTCGGAAACTTCTGCTGATTCTTTTGGAGGAGGAGGCGGAGTGTCCACGCGGGTGAAGAAAGGGATCTCGTAGCTGGTTAGGTCAGCCACGTGACACCCATATCCAGCGCATGAATGCATGATGGCTTGAAGGTCCTGCTCCTGGCCGTCTTCATCTACTTTGGAGTACCCTCTGGTCACTTGCCATATTTCCATGTTTCCATGGTGGCTCATGACCATGGTGAGAGCGTTCTGCGCCGCAGTCCGCGCATAGGACATGTTCCAATCCTGAACAAGCTGCGGCATATTCTTTGCCTTGTCCCGCACCTGAAAATCCGACATGCTATGCATGTCCGGAATCTTGAGAGCTTCGCCGATGTCCTCAAGGGATTGGCGGAAGTCATGAAGCAGGTCACCGACTTGGGTAAGCCGGTGGGTGCGGGGCTCGGTGGAATAAGAGTCCGTCAAGTTCAGAGGACCTATACACAAAACAAGTTAAGAAAAATCCGACATTGGTAGAAGTCGAAGAAAAAGATAAATGAGACAGATGGAATGTACCGAAAATGACGTTGTCAATTTTGGTCTTGTCCTCCCGGAGACTCTGTAGTTCAGGCCGGAGCGCCTGGGACATGTCCCTCTCTCTGCTAAGTTCATTCTTGAGGTCTGAGATTGTTTTATCTTGAGCAGCGATCTTGCGGTCACGCTCTTCAGTAGCCATGGAGGAGGACTCAAGGACTTGAGCAATGCTCTTTTCATGATTTGCCTTGAGCTGGTCCAGCTCTTGGCGAAGCTCCTTGTTCTCCACCACCAAGGTCTTGAGGTTCTCGGCCTCTTCAATCATGGCGCGGGATTGTTTCACCAGCGCTGAAAGTCAAAAAGAACAACAATAGTTCAGGAAAAATTCGACATTAAAAATACAAAGACAAGGAGAGAGTCAGAATACCCAAAGTATAAATCCTGATTATAGGAACATACTTTCTGTAAGTCAGAATACCCAAAGTCAGAAAGCTACTAAAGACTCGGGCTAATATTTTTTGCTAATATCAGCACGAGCCTTGGGGCTACACTAGTTCATTCTTTGGCATCCTAATGAAGCATAAACCCGGATTGTTTATCCTACTTCATGCTTGGGGCTAGAGGATATGATATAAAATAAAGGAAAAATAGGAGTTGGAATTCTGATTTACATATTGTTCGCGAATGAGTTTATCCAAACTCGCGTTCACTTCAACGGCAACCTTCTCGGCGAGAGTCAGAGGAATCACTGGGGCTATTGGAAGCTCACCAGTCCTAATCCTCTTGTCGTGAAGGCGCACCTGGGCGAGAAGGTCGGAGAACTGGACGTCCTCTGCTTCTTGTGCTTCTTCTTCAGCAGATAAGTTTCTTTTATCTAGGCATTGCCTGGCGAGACGCTGGATTTCTTCAGCAGATTTCCAGGACAGGCCAAACTTGGCAAGTCCCGGATTGCTCATAAGGTTTTCGGCAAAGGTTTCTGCCGAGGGATCATTACCCAAAGAGGGTTCACCCTTATCTAGATCTGACTCACCCATGGTGACGTCAGTTCGCGATTCAAGGATCGCAGGCTCCGTCGAAGGAACCGGATCTTCTGCGATGACCGGAGAAGGAATGGTCACCGGCGTTGCAGAAGGTTGAGGGGCAGGAGTCGGAGGAGCCATGACAGGGGAAGCAATGGTAAGCTTCGTCTGTCGCAGGGGCTTCGAAGAAGTTCCCTTCCCCTTGCCCTTGATGAGCGGTTTTGCTCTAAGAATGTAGTAAAGTCAGAAACATTACATCTCGGAAAGAAATTCGAGTAAAGTACAAAGGCGGAAGTTGTGATTGAAAGTTACCTTTTCACGACATGCACCTCCTTTGTGCCGACAACCACTGTCGGAGCTTTGCGCTTCTTGAGCGCAAGGTCCGGCAATGGGACCACCTCTACCTTCTGAGAGAACTCCGGAGGATATCTTTCGAGCGGAGCAAGTTCCAACTCAGGGAGGTCAGCAATCTGAAAATAAGAAAACATATCAGCATTGCGGTGTAACTCAAAGATTGAAACACATAAAAAGGTGTACTGATGGAAGCTTACCAGCACTACGGGGTTTTCCGCCATGTGCATATCCAGAGAAACCTCCGGGATTCTCCTCTCGACCCGCTCCCTAATCAGCCACTTGACCTGGCTTATGTAGCCCTATGTGGTGTAGGCTTTGGGGCTGATGCGGAGGGAGTCTTTCTTGGATGACATGATGGAGTGCATCAGTCGATCCCCGTGGTACTGAAGGGGCTGGATCCGGCGTGAGACCCAGCATTGGACCAAGTCGGATCCCTTCAGTCCTTTGTGTTTGATCAAGTATTCGATCCGCCTCTTAGGGAGTATCAGATCATCGGTGATAGCCGGAGCAGCCTCGTCCCAGGATGGTTGGGCCGTGGCAGCTCCGTCGATGAAAGCCGGCAAAGCAGTGGCTTTGCCGGGAGCCGGAATATCCCTATGATAGAAGAACATGGCTCGCCATTGTTTGACCGAGTCACTAGCTAAAATTTTGGGATACGCGCGCTCTCGTCTAAGCAAAAAACTAATAGTACCGGTGATGTAAGGAACACCGGCGGTAATGGAGTTTCTCGGAACATGAAAATAGTACCGGAATAGAGTCAAACTCGGCCTAATGCCAAGAAAGCCCTCACATAAAGAAGTGTAAGCGCTCATCTCTAAGAGAGAGTTGGGAGGAAGATGATGGAGTTGAACTCCATAATGATCAATCACCTCGGAGAAGAACTTCGAGGAAGGAAACGACAAACCTCTGTCGAGGTGGGTGCCGAAATGGACCCGCTCACCGGCGTGCGGGTTGGGGACGGTTTCCTCGAAGCTGCTCCGCCAGTCGCCGGCACGAAGGAGCCCTTCTTTCTCCATGTTCTTGAGACCCTCGTCGTTGAGCGCGCAGGGAATCCAGAGCCCGCGAAAGCTCTCTTTCTCCGCATCGCTTCCGTCGCCGCCGCTGCCACCAAGCCGGAAGAGGAAGATGAAGCCATTTCTCCGGCGAGCAGTTGACCTATAATGGGCAGCACTGGGAGTTCTTTGGGGAGGAACGGGGGAGCTCTGTGCGTGCAGAGAGATTGGGAGGAGAGGAAAAGGCAAAGGACTGGGGAAAGGAGAAGGAGAAAATCCTAACCTCTTATTGTTGGATCCGCAGCATAGAAAACAAAAATTTCCTACAGTGTGAACTATACGCCAAGATCTATCTACTAGGTACAAAGCAACGGGTGGATATACATCCCACGAGAACTTACCCTCGAAGACAAGGAGTTTTTTTAACGAGTAGGAACTCGTGGTTGATGTAGTCGTACACTTGGCGGTCTCAAGATTGTGAGGAAGTCCGAGCGCCGCAACTCAATAGCGCATCCATACTCGCACACATGTTCAAGCCACCAGACAACCTCCACCTCCTTGCTCCAGCGATCCAGCAGAAGCAGCAACTCCTTCCAGACGAAATGCCACCGGGAACATGTATCTCGCTAATCCGAGACCATGGGGGAATAATTCTAGAGGGGGATAGAGATCCTTCACAAGGAGGTGTGAGGATGAAGGAGGGAATGGGTGGCCTTTTATAGGAGGAGGGGGGTGCCCCTCCTTTCCATGGCCGGCGCATGGTGGTAACTCCTCCACATTAAAATGCCTCTTCACATTCCCTTTTAAAGTCTCCACTTTAAATGCATTAAAATTCTCCAAGTTTAATGCTCTCTCATTTAATAAAACTCTTTTATTAAATTTATTCAGAATTTTGTTAATTACTTTAATTAACAAACATTCACATATATCCCCTTGCAATATTTCAATATCACATGCAGAACCACTTTCTGCAATTTCACCCGAAACAATTTCCGGTTTCTATTGAAACAATTCCTGCGCTTTGCAATTCTTTCATCTGAAACATATGTGCTCCAAAATGGTGTCCGGTAACTCTTAAGTGTGTCACCCTATGGTTTGCAAATAATGCAGACATGATCGAGACCCTTCTCCGATCAATAATCAGCAGCGGGACCTGGAGATCCGTACTGACTCCTACACATTCAATGATGACTTCTGTGATTGTGAGAACCTTTAACGCTTGTAACTAAATCCCTTTGTCTCGTGATATATTACATGTCCGAGATTCGATCATCGGTATCTTCATACCTAGTTTGATCTCGTTACCGACATGCACTCTTTTCTCGTTCTCGTGATATAACATTCTAGTGATCACATCACTTGCTTGCAAGCTATCTTAATGTGATATCACCGAGAGGGCCCAGAGTATATCTATCCGTCATCGGGATTGACAAATTCCACTCTTGATCCATGAGCCTCAACATAACACCTTCGTAGTACTGAACCCATCTTTATAGTCACCCTGTTACGGTGTGACGTTTGATGTTATCAAGATACTCTTCCGGTGTTAGCAATTAACATGATCTCATGGTCTAAGGATAAAGATTACTTCGTATGATGTTATAGCAATATAAACATAATGACTTGATCGTAATGCTATACTTCGAATGAATGTTCATCTCATCATTCCACCAATGGTGTGACCTTGTTATTAACAACATCCAATGTCCATGATCAGGTAACCTTGTGTTGGAGATATGCCCAAGAGGCAATAATAAAGTAGGTTATTATCATATCTTCATACTTATGATAAATGTTTACATTCATGCTATAATAGTATTAACAAGGAAACCATTAATACTTGTGTGATTTGTAAACTTAATTTGAAGTCCCTAGTATAGCCTCTATACTTCACTAGCTTGTTGGTTGATTGATGATTGTGGTTTCCATATCATGAACATTGAGATGTTATCAACAACAAGATCATATCGTTAGGAGAATGATATGGTGGACATACTCCTATAGATAAGCGTAGCATAAAGATCAAGTCATTTCAATAGTTCAATTGCTATATGCTTTCTGATACATAGTAACCTAATTCCTTCGACCATGAGATCATGCATATCACCTTTACTGGATGGATGCTTTGATGTCATCAAACACCACACCGTAACAGGGTGGCTATAAAGGTGACATTGAGTGTTCGGAAAGTATTGGTTGAAACACATGGATCAAGAGTGGGATTTGTCCATCCACATGACGGATAGATATTCTCTGGGCCCTCTCGGTGAAATGTCATCCAATTAGCTTGCAAGCATGTGACTTGGTCACAAGGGATCACATATCACGGGAACGAGAAAGAGTACTTATCAAGTGAGGTTGAACTAGGTATGCAGAGATACCACGATCATAACCTCGGATAAGTAACATATCGTGAGACAAAGGGAAATTGGTATCGTATGTAAGTGGTTCATTCGACGCAGTAATCGTAGAAATATGTGGGAGCCATATGAATTTCCAGATTCCTCTATTGGTTATTGATCGGAGAAGTGTCTCGATCATGTCCGCATAATTCACGAACCGTAGGGAGACACACTTAAGGATTCGACGTTGTTTGAGTAGTTATGGTATTATGAGAAAGAGACCGAATGTTGTTCGGAGTCTCGGATGGGATCCGGGATATCACGAGGAGATCCGGAATGGTCCGGAGAATAAGATTCATATAAGGAAAGTTCCGTTTCGGAGTTGGGGAATGGTTCCGGTGTTTTCATCGGGAACATTCTAGAAGGTCCCGGAATGTCCGGCACTCCGGAGGGGGAAGGGTACATAAGTGTGTCATTACATATTGGAATGATTGCATCATGTACTAAGTATTCTTGCTGTCCCAAATAAAGGGTTTATTTAAATCCTAAATTGAAAAGTCAAACGGCTAGTTTGAAAGTCAAACGGCAGTTTTGGGAAGTGGGAAAAGAGGAGGAGAGGTGGAGGCCGAGTTGGAGGAATTCTCCCTTGGCCGGCGCACCTCCCTAGGCCGAGTTGGGGAGGAACTCCTCCCCTTGGCCGGCCAGCCCTCCCACCTATATAAGGAGGGGCAGGGCTCCCTCCTAACACACACAAGTTCCTATCCTCTAAACTAAACCCTAGACCTAAACCCCGGTTTAGAGCTATTTCGGTTTAGAGCCTTCTAATTGGTTTAGAGCCTTCTAATTGGTGTGTCTAATTACTAGACCACTAATAGCCTCTCTCATAAGCTCCACCATACTACTTGCCGGCTTAAGGCGAAGCCTGCAGGATTTCCTCTACTTAGGTACCACGCCGTTGTCTTTGCGGAATCGCGAGGAGAGTGCTACAACTCCATTTTCTGGAACAAGGAGAGGAAGGTCTTCGTCAGTACGAACGTGTGACCGATTGCGGGGCGCTGCCGAATGGCGCTGGAAGGATCGTCTCACGCGATCTTGAGATCGGAAAGAGTCGACTACATCACCCACGAGAATCTGCTCTCGTTAACCGCTTTGGAATCTTCGAGGTGAGTTCCTCTATCGACTCGTTGCTACAATCTAGTAGATAGATCTTGGCTTGTTTGTTTGTATGATAGAAAATTTTTGTTTTCCATGCTACGAACCCCTACAAAGGTATCGAGCCGTGTCTATATGTAGATCTGTTGCGAGTAGAACACAATGGTCATTGGGCGTTGATGCTTTTATTGTAGATTGCTTTTGTGTACTTTGCATCTTGCGGTATGTTGGGATGAAGCGGCCGGGCTAACCTTACATGACATCGTTCATGAGACTTGCTCCACGCTTGACATGCAACTCAGATTGCATAAGTGGCTTCTGCGGGTGCTGTTTCTCCTAGCATAGTAAAGATCAATTTAAACGGGTAATCAACAATGCTAGTATCAATGTTGTGGTTCTTGTTCGTAAGTTAGAGCGACACTTATTGAAAGCCCCAAACCACGTAAAATATGCAAAGGAAGTAGAGGCGTCTAACTTTGTTTTGCGAGGGTGTCTGATGATGTGATATGGCCATGATTGTGATTATATTTGATGTATGCAATGTTCCTTATTGTAAGTTGGCAACGGCGAGAGCCATATGGTTGTCTTTAATTTCAGTTAAGACCTGCGTGTCTATTCAAAATAGTTGTAATAGTTGAAGCTGGTGGACGACAACCATGAAGAAGCGTCATTGACCTTGATGCTATGCCGGTGATGATGGAGATCATGTTCGTGCTTGAAGATGGAGATCGGAAGCACAAAGAAGAAAGGCCATATCATATCACATATTATGAATTGCATGTGATGTTAATCCTTTATGCATCTTGTATTGCTTAGTAGACGACGGTAGCATTATAAGATGATCCCTCATGCACATAAATTTCAAGTTCTAAAGTGTTCACCCTTAGTATGCACCGTTGCCAAAGCTTGCTTGAGCACCACGTGATGATCGGGTCTTTGATTCATGGTGAATACAACGTAAGCAAGCCAGATTTGCTTATGCGGTAGCTAAGGTTTGATCTTGACGAGCCTAGCATGTACAGACATGGCCTCAGGAACACGGATCGCCGAAAGGTAAAGCATGAATCATATAGTAGATATGATGAACATGATAATTGTTCGCCATTAAAACTATATCAACTCTCGTGATGATCGGTTTTGATGTGGTGGATTTGGTTCGTGTGATCACTAAAACAATGTGAGGGATGTTGTTTTAAGTGGGAGTTCACCTAGATTAATTTAATTATTAATTAGAACTCAATTTATCATAAACTAAATCAAAGTGAATTTGCATAGTTGTTGTAGTCATTGGCATCCGTTTACCACCTTGCGCTTAGTTTTAATTGAGATGATAGAACTATAGAATTCTGGTTAGTTACTTTCTGACTGGTATCGTATTGTTTTGAAGTGTTAATCTAAAGTTTAAAAGTCCTATTGCAAACTTTCAGTAAGTTCCGGTTACTCTATGAAGTTTAATAATTGGTATTAAAACAAGAGTGACAATTCCAAGTGTTAGTATATGAGTATCATGTTTGTCTCCATGATTCTTGATATTCAAAAGATTATCTTAATATCAAGGTTATCTAGGATCTGAAAGAGTTGTTTCAGAAACCATGATGTGTGGAAGATATTGTGATATCTGAAACGGAGTTTTGGTTACAACATGATAGAGTATAATATGGCAAAAGTCATGTTCTCATATTTGATGAGAATTTGCAAAAGGTTGGAGACACTAGTTGTCCTAATCTTCCAAAAGGTTTTGGAGAGCAACATTATACTCACGATTCACCGTTATAAGCTAAAGTAGCTTGATCATGGATAAGTCCATGATGAAGGTGAATATTTGATGTAGGTAAAATGTTTACTACACCAAGAGTTAACTAAAGAAAGGAATTTGAAAGAACACCAAACATTTGATAATGGTGATCTACTTCAAAGTGCAAGTCCAAAGGCATTGGTATTTAACTATACACGCTTTGGACTATGTGTCATATGTATGACTCCACTATTGATGTTGATAGATTCTTTCAAACAGAAAAGGAAATACTGAAAGAGAATCTCATAAGTATATGGCAGAAAAAAAAAAGACTAGAATTGTTCAGTTTAAGTATATAGATGATATACGTGTTATGGCTATATTCTTTGCTTATTAAACAATGTGGTTCTTAAGTATTTGATACTGAATTTGTTGGTGTGAATCGTCATACAAAACAACACAATTCATGAACTACAATGGCCTAAGTAACTAGCAAAAGAATATGTGATGATGTTCATCGAAACAAATAAAGGGTTATTGTGTTGCTCGTTAAACATCAAAGCTTGCCTTCAGGATTTTTTTATCAGGTATTATGAGAACAAAAGGGTTGTTCAAATAATTGCCGTAATCCATAAAAGATGGATGATTCACAAATCTCGTTGGATAAATCACATCCATAAAACTAGTGCTAAAATTGTCGAAAGACAAATTGATTGAAAGATCACTTAGGAAGTGACATCGCCGTTTAAATTATATTGGAAAGAAAACATGAAGAAACTCCATGTGGATGGAATTTTGGAGTCTTTTGATTTTTGATCAAATGACGTTTGTGAAACTTTCCTAGAGATAATTAAAACTTCGTTCATAGGCCAAAAGGGAATGAATGACTAGCTTATTGGAACTTGTGCATATTGTTGTACGAACTCCATTATGTGTAGTCAAGAGCGATGGATTTCAACTTCATATGCTTTCTCCGAAAATTTGAGTGAATATGTGAATATTTACTTAATAAGGATGAAGTGTGAAATATTTGAAAAGTTCGAAAGATTTTCAAGATGAAGTGCAAAATCATTGTAACAAGAATATAAATAGTTTATGATAAGATCATAAAGGAAGATATTTAAGTTACAAGTTTAGCATAATACCTAAGATTTAAGGAATCGGTCCGTGGATTTGCATTTCCCGAAACACCATAAGAGTATGGAGCGTTCGAGATATGTAATTGAACCTTGTTTGACATGGTAAGATCGAAGGTATAATTCATAAAACTGCTATTATATTTTAAAGATTAAAAGCTTTAGAGACTACCGTTTTCCACTAAAATAGCTCCATCATAATCCGCTGAAATGACACCATATAAGGTTATGGTTTGGGATAAAACCCAAGTAGTCCTTTCTTAAACATTGGTATGCTATGCATAACAAAGATGTTTGCAACCAAAGTCGGATAAACCTGTCTTTGTATTACTGTTAAGTATTCCTCCATAAACACCGGAGACAAAAGTGTTTGTCGTTTAGAACGTCAAAGTTTCTTTGAGAAGGAATTTTTCGTGAAAAGTTAAGTGGGAGGACAATAGAACTTTGATAAGGTTAAAAGAACCTTAGCTATATGTGCAAAGTTGCGCAGCACCGAAAAGTGTTAGGAGGCAGACAACAATGCTCATGGCTCACGTGCCTCAAAGGTTGTGGTCACGGAGGTCTAAGTTTCTATTGAAACAAGTAGGTCGGATGAACAATCAAATACCAAGATTTGAGGGTTGAATCATTATTTGAGAATAATGAACCTACTACATGCAAAGAAGCGATGATGGGCCCTGACTCCGTCAAATGGCTTGAAGCCATATAATCCGTGATAGTTCCATACACGAGAAATCAAGTTTTGAACTTGAAGGACCCTCGAAAAAGGTGTAAGACCTTGCAGTTGTGTTTGGATCTATAAAGAAGTAGACATGGATGTTTCACATCTATGAAATAGTCGACATGTTGGGAAAGAGTTCACAACAATGTTCAAAGGTTGTATATGACAAGATTTGATCTTTCATAGCGATTTTTAGTCTAGACGGATTAATATAGCAACCACTACATATAATTTGTTATGTGGTAGTAGAATAAACAAAACAAGTTCTTCTAATAGAATGGTTACCTAGGACGTGTGCATGACACGGTCCAAAGGGTTTTGTTAATTCAAAGGATGCTAAAAGCATATGCAAACTTCAATGGTTGAAGTAAGCATAGCGGAGTTGGAATCTTCACTATGATGAAACTGTTAAAAGAGTTTAATTTCATCGGAGACAATGAAGATGCTTGCATTTGCAAGAAATTAAGTGGGAGCGCTAAGACATGTTTCTAATACATTATGTGGAAGACATATTGTTGATTGGAAATAATGTATCTTTTATTAACACATATTAAGAATTTCATCCCGATGAAAGACTTAGGCAAAACCCAAATATTTGGCATCATAGACGCTAATATGGTTGTGCCAGAAGTACATAGACGAGATATTGAATGAATTCAATATAGAAACTACAAGAAAGGTTCTTGTTGCACAGAAAGGATTGAAAGAGTTCAATGTTGATGATATATTCAAGTGTATTGGCACTTGGTAAGTGAAACAAAGATTCAAGTATAGATTGATACTTGATGTATGAAATCACAAAGAGTATTTATATCAATCATACTGTGATATGTACAAATCCAGATATGTCCTATGCTCTAAATGTTGTGAGCATATACCAGAATGATTTGTAAGATGATCATTGGACAATAGTAAGGATATTCTTATGATCTTTTGGAAGAACTAAGAGTATATTATTTGTAGAAGTGACAAATAGATGGTTAGTTCATTGTAAAAGTACTACATTGATACTAGTTTTGTCACAAAGTACAAATTTAGTTTATCTCAATCTAAATTAAGGATGGCACAATATAATGGAAAGTGAGTTCCATAATGGATTTGGATGAGTTCCAAAGTTAAGACATTGTGACAGATACTACAACAAAAGGCTAAGTATATGACTGCTATTATAGCAGCAAAAGAGGGCATTTGTGTCAAGTAGTTTGTTATCAAACTAGGTGTAGTTCACAGGATAATACTATGAAGATATATTGTGCGACAATATTATCAACATGTTTTAACCCCAAAGAACTAAAGGTCACACCGAAAGACCAAATCATACAAAGCCATCTCATTAGAGAATGAGTGATGCGAGAGGCAAAGACATGCAATTACACACGGACCGGAAGTGTCGGATCCGGAGATCGATTGACCACTAGCAATCGTGTACATACAACACCGGAAAGCCATAGGTGTTGAATACACAAAGGTTTGAAACTAGATTATTGACTCTAGTGCAAGTGGGAGACTGTTGGAGATATGCCCAAGAGGCAATAATAAAGTAGGTTATTATCATATCTTCATACTTATGATAAATGTTTACATTCATGCTATAATAGTATTAACAAGGAAACCATTAATACTTGTGTGATTTGTAAACTTAATTTGAAGTCCCTAGTATAGCCTCTATACTTCACTAGCTTGTTGGTTGATTGATGATTGTGGTTTCCATATCATGAACATTGAGATGTTATCAACAACAAGATCATATCGTTAGGAGAATGATATGGTGGACATACTCCTATAGATAAGCGTAGCATAAAGATCAAGTCATTTCAATAGTTCAATTGCTATATGCTTTCGATACATAGTAACCTAATTCCTTGACCATGAGATCATGCATATCACCTTTACTGGATGGATGCTTTGATGTCATCAAACACCACACCGTAACAGGGTGGCTATAAAGGTGGCATTGAGTGTTCGGAAAGTATTGGTTGAAACACATGGATCAAGAGTGGGATTTGTCCATCCACATGATGGATAGATATTTTCTGGGCCCTCTCGGTGAAATGTCATCCAATTAGCTTGCAAGCATGTGACTTGGTCACAAGGGATCACATATCAGGAACGAGAAAAGAGTACTTATCGATGTGAGGTTGAACTAGGTATGCGAGATACCGACGATCATAACCTCGGATAAGTAACATATCGTGAGACAAAGGAAATTGGTATCGTATGTAAGTGGTTCATTCGATCGCAAAGTAATCGTAGAAATATGTGGGAGCCATATGAATTTCAGATTCCTCTATTGGTTATTGATCGAGAAGTGTCTCGATCATGTCCGCATAATTCACGAACCGTAGGGAGACACACTTAAGGATTGACGTTGTTTGAGTAGTTATGGTATTATGAGAAAGAGACCGAATGTTGTTCGGGTCTCGGATGGGATCCGGGATATCACGAGGAGATCCGGAATGGTCGGAGAATAAGATTCATATAAGGAAAGTTCCGTTTGGAGTTGGGGAATGGTTAGGTGTTTTCATCGAACATTCTAGAAGGTCCCGGAATGTCCGGCACTCCGGAGGGGGAAGGGTACATAAGTGTGTCATTACATATTGGAATGATTGCATCATGTACTAAGTATTCTTGCTGTCCCAAATAAAGGGTTTATTTAAATCCTAAATTGAAAAGTCAAACGGCTAGTTTGAAAGTCAAACGGCAGTTTTGGGAAGTGGGAAGAGGAGGAGAGGTGGAGGCCGAGTTGGAGGAATTCCTCCCTTGGCGGCGCACCTCCTAGGCGAGTTGGGAGGAACTCCTCCCTTGGCCGGCCAGCCCTCCACCTATATAAGGAGGGCAGGGCTCCTCCTAACACACACAAGTTCCTATCCTCTAAACTAAACCCTAGACCTAAACCCCGGTTTAGAGCTATTTCGGTTTAGAGCCTTCTAATTGGTTTAGAGCCTTCTAATTGGTGTGTCTAATTACTAGACCACTAATAGCCTCTCTCATAAGCTCCACCATACTACTTTTGGCTTAGCGAAGCCTCGGGATTTCCCTCTACTTAGGTACCACGCCGTTGTCTTTGGGAATCGCGAGGAGAGTGCTACAACTCCATTTTTTGGAACAAGGGAGAGGAAGGTCTTCGTCAGTACCGAACGTGTGACCGATTGCGGGAGCGCTGCGAGCGTGGCGCTGGAAGGATCGTCTACGCGATCTTGAGATCGGAAAGAGTACGACTACATCACCCACGAGAATCTGCTCTCGTTAACCGCTTTGGAATCTTCGAGGGTGAGTTCCTCTATCGACTCGTTGCTACAATCTAGTAGATAGATCTTGGCTTGTTTGTTTGTATGCGATAGAAAATTTTTGTTTTCCATGCTACGAACCCCTACACCTTGATCATCTTGTTAATCAACAAGCTAGTCTATAAGAGAGGCATAACTAGGAACCCTTTTTGTTTATTAAACACACATGTATTGATGTTTCCGATCAATACAATTCTAGCATGTAAAATAAACATCTATCATATATAAGGAATACATAATAACAACTTTATTATTGCCTCTCAGGGCATATTTCCTTCAGCCTCCCACTTGCACTAGAGACAATAATCTAGTTCACATAGTGATAAATCTGACACCCATGGAGTTCTGGTGTTGATCATGTTTTTCCCTAGGGAGAACTTTAGTCAACGGATCTGCTACATTTAGGTCCGTGTGTACTTTACAAATCTTTATATCTCCATCCTTGACATGCTCGCGGATGGAGTGAAACCGGCGCTTAATATGCTTGGAATTCTTGTGAGACCTCGGTTCTTTTGCGTTGGCTATGGCTCCATTGGTGTCACAATAGATCACCATTGGGTCCAATGCACTAGGAATCACACCTAGTTCTGTAATGAAATCTTTCATCCAAATCGTTTCCTGCGCTGCTTCTGAAGCAGCAACATATTCCGCCTCCGTCGTTGATCCAGCCACCACAGGTTGTTTGGAACTCCTCCAACTAACTGCTGCTCCGTTCAAGAGAAATACGTATCCAGATTGAGACTTAGAGTCATCCGGATCGGTGTCAAAGCTAGCATCAACATAACACTTAGCGACTATCTCTTCTTCACCTCCGTATATAAGAAACATATCCCTAGTTCTTCTCAAGTACTTGAGGATGTTATTTACCGCTATCCAGTGTTCCGAACCTGGATCAGATTGGTACCTACTAGTCAAACTAATAGCATGTGCCACATCTGGTCTTGTACATAGCATGGCATACATAATAGAGCCTATGGCCGAGGCATAGGGGATCTTATCCATCATCTCTCTTTCTTCCGCCGTAGCTGGACTTTGAGTCTTACTCAATGTCTTGCCTTGCAACATAGGTAAGAACCCCTTCTTACTTTCGTCCATATTAAACTTCTTTAATATCTTATCAAGGTATGTACTCTGCGATAGCCCAATTAGGCGCGTTGATCTATCTCTATAGATTTTAATGCCTAATATATATGACACTTCACCAAGGTCTTTCATCGAAAATTTGCTGTTTAGATAACTTTTAACACTGTTTAAAAGATCTATATCATTTCCAATCAATAATATGTCATCCACATATAATATCAGAAATGCCACATTGCTCCCACTCACTTTCTTGTAAATACAAGCCTCTCCATAAGTTTGGACAAATCCAAACTCTTTGATCACCTCATCAAAGCGGAGATTCCAACTCCGGGATGCTTGCTTTAGTCCATAGATGGATCGCTGAAGTTTGCATACCTTATTATCATCCTTAGGATCGACAAAACCCTTAGGTTGTATCATATACAACTCTTCTTCAATATTACCATTGAGGAACACGGTTTTGACATCCATCTGCCATATTTCATAATCGAAATATGCAGCAATTGCTAACATAATCCTAACTGACTTAAGAATCGCTACGGGAGAGAATGTCTCATCGTAGTCAACTCCTTGAATTTGTCGAAACCCCTTTGCGACAAGTCGAGCCTTATAGATGGTCACATTACCATCAGCATCAGTTTTTATTTTGAAAATCCATTTATTCTCAACGGCCTTTCGATCGTGAGGTAAGTCCACCAAGGTCCAAACTTGGTTCTCGTACATGGATTCCATCTCGGATTTCATGGCTTCTAGCCATTTGTTGGAATCCAGGCTCATCATCGCTTCTTCATACGTCGCAGGGTCATCCATTTCATCAACCATGAAATTCACAACAGGATTGCCGTACAGTTCAGGAGCTGCATGTGTCCTGCTTGACCTACGAGGTTCGGTAGTTTCCTCTTTCGGAGTTTCATGATCAATATCATTAGCTCTCTCTTCATTAGGTGAAGTCAACTCCAAAACAACTTCCGGTGCTGCGCTACTCGCCATTTCATGAAGAGAAGGTTCAATAACCTCTTCGAGTTCTACCTTCTGACTACTCACACCTTTCGTGAGAAACTCCTTCTCAAGAAAGGATCCATTCTTGGCAACAAAAACCTTGCCCTCGGATCTGTGATAGAAGGTATACCCAATCGTTTCCTTAGGGTATCCTATGAAGACGCATTTTTCTGCTTTGGGTTCGAGTTTATCTGGTTGAAGTTTCTTCACATAAACATCGCATCCCCAAACTTTAAGAAATGACAGCTTAGGTTTGTTTCCAAACCATAATTCATACGGCGTCGTTTCAACGGATTTAGATGGTGCCTGATTTAAAGTGAATGCAGCGGTTTCCAGTGCATAACCCCAAAATGACAGTGGCAAGTAAGTCAGAGACATCATAGATCAAACCATATCCAATAAGGTACGATTACAACGTTCCAACACACCATTATGTTGTGGTGTTCCGGCAGGCGTGAGTTGTGAAACTATTCCACACTCTTTCATGTGTGTGCTAAACTCGTAACTTAGATACTCTCCTCGATGGTCAGACCATAGAAATTTGATCTTTCTATTACGATGATTTTCCACTTCATTCTGAAATTCCTTGAACTTTTCAAAAGTTTCAGACTTGTGTTTCATCAAATAGATATACCCGTATCTACTCAAATCATCCGTGAAAGTAACAAAATAACGATATCCACCTTGCACCGACACACTCATTGGTCCACACACATCAGTATGTATGATTTCCAATAGATATGTCGCCTGTTCCATTGAACCGGAAAACGGCGTTCTAGTCATCTTACCCATAAGGCATGGCTCACATGTATCAAATGATTCAAAATCAAGTGATTCCAAAAGTCCATCAAAATAGAGTTTCTTCATGCGTTTAACGCTAATATGACCTAGACGGCAGTGCCACATATATGCAGATATATCATCATCAAGTTTAATCTTTTTAGTATTAACATTATGAATGTGCGTAATATTACTATCGAGATCCATCAGAAATAAACCATTCAACACAGGTGCATGACCATAAAAGATATTATCCATATAAATCGAACAACCATTTTTTTCAGATTTAAACGAATAACCACTTTGCATCAAACACGATCCGGATACAATGTTCATGCTAAGTTCAGGCACCAAATAACAATTATTTAGGTTTATGACTAATCCCGATGGAATATGGAGAGGCAGTGTTCCGACGGCGATCACATCAACTCTTGATCCATTGCCGACCCGCATTGTGACCTCATCCCTTGCTAGTTGTTGCTTGTTCCGCAGCCCCTGAATCGAGTTACATATATTAGCAATTGATCCTGTATCAAATACCCAGGTGCTACTGCAAGTACTAGTCAAGTACACATCAATAACATGTATATCACATATACCTTTGTTTGCCTTGCCGGACTTCTTGTCTGCCAAATACTTGGGGTAGTTGTGCTTCCAATGGCCAGTCCCCTTGCAATAGTAGCACTCGGTATCAGACTTAGGGCCAACTCGGGGTTTCTTTTCAGGCACGGCAATAGATTTGCCACCTTTCTTTCCCTTGTGCTTGCCTTTCTTGTCCTTCTTGAAACCGGTGGTCCTATTGATCATCAACACTTGATGTTCTTTCCTAATCTCCACTGCTGCAGTCTTAAGCATTGATAGAAGCTCGGGAAGAGTCTTCTTCATGCCCTGCATATTATAGTTCATCACGAAGCTCTTGTAGCTAGGTGGCAGAGATTGGTGAACACGATGTATGCCCAAGTCAATGGGAATCGTTATTCCCAAGGACACAAGCTTATCGGCATACCCAGACATTTTGAGTACATGCTCACTAACGGAGCTATTCTCCTCCATCATGCAGCTAAAGAACTTTTCAGTAGCATTATAACTCTCTACGGCAGCATGGGTATCGAAAATCATTTTCAATTCTCCCATGGTATCAAAGGCATTGCCATTTTCGAAACGCTTTCGAAGTTCTGGCTCTAGCCCATACAGTATGCCGCAATGAACTAAGTTGTGGTCCTCCTGACGAGTCACATAGACATTCTTTTCCTGTCAGGGGCATCAGGAGCTGGTGGGGGGCCTAGCAGCGCATCTAGCACATATTGCTTTTGTGCAGCAGTGAGGAGAATCCTCAAATTCATAGCCCAGTTGGTGAAGTTGCTACCATTACATGACAAGTTTCTCTTTCTCCATGAACACATTGAAATTAAAAGCAGGTGGTGCCATCTACAACAGAATTTGTAAAGTTTATTTAGAATAAGTTTATGATAGAGTGAGTTGAACTAATCCAAATTACTAATGAACTCCCACTCAAAAACGACATCCCTCGTGTCCTTTTGGTGATTACATGAACCAAATCCACTACACCAAGTCCGATCATCACGTGAGTTGATGTAGCTTCAAAGGCGAGCATCTATATGGGCATCATATCAACTATATGACTCATGCTTAACCTTTCGGTCCGTGTTGTCATGGGGAACGCTTTTAACACTTGTAAATAAATACCCAGTTGATACCTTGCTCTTTTGTTTGCGAATGTCGTCGGTGTGAAATAAAAGGGGACCTTGTAAGTCCATGGAGTTATGTATGTGTGTTAGAGAAACGCCTGGGCCACTGGTCTAATCCATGCTGACATGGTGGAAACCTGCAGCGTAACCATAATGATATCTATGAAGCATTCTTCTTATAAAAAAAGAGAGAGATAGCTATTGAGAAAAAGAAAAGAACAAAAAAGAGATACTATGAAAAGAGGAAAGAGAGAAAAAAGCACCATTTTCCCATGGTAAATAAGAAGATTGCTGAGATACTCATTGTCTGCTTGCCTTGTCATTTTGATATGGGGATTCTTCCATATCATCGGGCAAGGGGTACCCCGTTGGCGGTTCTCAATGATACGCACATACTTACGATGACAAGAACTTACCGGTAACTAAAGTTGAGTAGCATGAGGAGCGACCCTTGTACTCAAGGGACTTGGGATTTTCAGTTTATAGTCTGTCAAGCATATAACTCAGATTGGACCTCACTTTCACCTTAATCACCTAAAGATGCCTATGATAGGGGCAATGAGAGCTGAAAGCTAGTAAATATCATAATTTTTTGGGAGCTCTTTATGATACTTGCAATCCCTGCTTCCCTATTTAAAGGGCCTTTCTTTTACCTTGTAGTTGAGTCAGTAAACCTACTCCCTTCTATCTCAGCAAGTATTTTGAGTTGATGTGTTTCATTCATTCATATGATGATTTATGCAATCATGTCTTATGTTCCTTGTTTTGCACATTGCTCTTATCTTGATGTTTACTACTTTGAAAGCTTTCTTTGAAAACCAACTATTTGTGAACTCCAGCAAATTATCAACTATTCTTCGACCAAGAGCTAAGTTTGCCATTACCAATTATGATTCACTTTATGTATCTTTATTGTGTTTCCTTTACTCATTGCAAGTTTAGTTATATAATAGGGAGTTGTCTTCTATTATGATCTATGTATTTGATGAATGTGATGCTTCTTGTCCGTATTCTTTTATCGACTCTTCACTCCATAAACCTGAGGTCATGTTTATTGAGCTCAGTTTCGCTTGGGGACAAGCGAAGTATAAGCTTGGGGGGAGTTGATACGTCCATTTTGCATCACTATTCTATGTCTTAATTCACTATTATTCATTGATATATTTCATATTGAGAGGTGATATTTATGTTATTTCACCTGTTTTTGCATGGTTGATGACTTTTGGAGCATGGACCGCTGTAGTCAGGATTCTGATGGAAAAGGTGTTGTTTGGAGGCAAAATTCGTGAAGATCAGAAAATCCGGGAAAATATACGGAAAATCCTATTTTTCCAGAAGACTCAGGATGCCAGAAGATGGAGTGGAGGTGGGCCCACACCACCCCATGGCGTGAGCAGGCCTAGGCGCGCCAGGGAGTGGTGTGGCCACCGCCCACTCCAGCCTCTCTCCTGGGCGTATATCATCCCCACGAAACCCTAAGACTCGGGGAGCAACCACAGAAAGATTCCGCCGCCTCTGTGGGGCGGAAAACACCGAGAGAGAAAGATCTCTCCGGCAGACAGATTTCTGCCGGGGGAATTCCTTCTCGGAGAGGGGAGATCATCGCCATCAACACCACCATCAAGCTGGACTTCATCGGGATCATCATCATCATCACCACCATCATCACCATCAGCACCCTCATCACCATCTCCATATTGCTGTAACAATTGGGTTGAATCTTGCATAGTTCATAGGGGAAACTTTCCCGGTGTTGATTACTCTTTGTAGTTGATGCTATTGAGTGAACCATTGAATTATTGTTTATGTTCAGATTGTTATACATCATTATTCCATCTCTGATCATGATCCATATGATGTCTTGTGAGTAGTTCATTTTGTTCTTGAGGACATGGGAGAAGTCTTGTTGTTAGTAGTGGAGTTGCGTTGAGAAAGATTCAATAGATTGTTATTTAAGTTGTGGTGTACTTCTTCTAGTGGTGTCATGTGAACGTCGACTACATGACACTTCACCTATATGGGCCTAGGGGAATGCATTGTGTATTTGGCTACTAATCATAGGGGTTGCCGAAGTGATAGAAACCTGAACCCCCGTTAGAAAACCATTGCACAAGGGACGTAAGGGTCTTAGAGTTTAAAGTTGTGGTTAGGTTTCTACCTTAAATATTTTCTTGTACTTACGGATGTTTGCAAGGAGTTTAATCACAAGTATGTATTAGTCTTGGATGGGGCGGTACATTAGCACAGGTTCACCCACACAAAACTTAGCAAGCTAGAGAAGATTAATCGACTATATGAAGCGAAAGCACTTGACAGTCTTCCCATGTGTCCTTGAGAACGTTTGGTCATCTATAGAAATTCAACCGGCTTTTCCTTTGCTGCATAAAGGATTGGGACACTTGCTTCATTCATTCTTACTGTCTTTCATTTACTCGTACTTTGTTTACTTGCTTTATCGAAAACCCCTAAAAATCCGTTTGCTAAGTATTTGCAGAGAACTCCTAATCCATACCACTAGCCAGCACCTTCTGCTCCTCGTTGGGTTCGACACTCTTACTTATCGAAAATACTGCGATACACCCCCTATACTTGTGGGCCATCATGTCCCAAGACTTGTTGATTGATGCATACCTTGATATTGCTTGTTTTAAACTATTTGTATCCAATGAAAAAAATAGCGCGCTAACTTAAATAGCGCGGGCTTCAAAAAAATGCTAGGAACGCTAATAGCACGCTATTTTTCAAAATAGCGTTTCACAAAAAAGTATGAAAAAACAGGATTTCAGCAGCTACAAAATCACATATATAGCAATCTGCAGCTATAAAACCACAGATATAACATTATGTAGCCAAACATCAACTAGGAACGGAAGCAGGGTGAAGGCGTGAAGCATTGAAGCTAGGCGTGAAGGCGTCCCAGGCGGAGGCGATTCCAGGCGACGTCGTCCCAGGTGGAGGCGATTCCATGCAGATGCACGCTGATTCCAGGCGGATCCGCCGCATCCGTCGTCGCGGCGTCGCCTCTCTGAGGTAGTGGAGGAGCCGATCTAGAAACTGACGTTCTGGGTGTTAGCCCGTTAAGGTTAGTTGGATTAGGGATTTAGGGTAGGCCACTGGGCCACAATGGGCCAGAATGGGGAATATGCTACTAACGGAAAAAATAGCGCCGCTACGAGGTAACGTCAAATAGCACGCATAGCGCCGTATTTAGCGCGCGTAGCGCCGTAGCGTCCTTGGAATGCATAGCGTAGCGTCCAGCTCCTGAAAACGCTATAGCGGTGCTAATAGCGTTAAATAACACGCTATTTTTTCATTGTTTGTATGTAGTCACTCTTATGAACTTTGAAGGTGTCCTATGCATTTATATTTGCTACTCTATGAGGGACAAGCTAAATGCCATTATGCTATGTTTTCTTTATGTGAAACAAACAAACGTCTTGCAAAGCATTGTTATTCATGAATCTTTTGTTTGTGCCTTTTCATGTTGCATCATAGTTTCTTTGTCTTATTGCTAGAACTTTGTCTTTAATGTTATGATTGAAGTACTATGATCCTAGCTTTGAATGTTTTACAAATACTTTGATCAAGTTTATGATGGTGCATGTCAGCTCAAAAATTATTCTTTCTTTTTATCACTTACCTACTCGAGGACGAGCAGGAGTTAAGCTTGGGGATGTTGATACATTGCAAATGTATCTATAATTTTTGATGTTCTATGCTTGGTTTTATCCACTTTCTTGTGTTTTGTCCACACTTTGGAGTACTTTTCATATGATTTCTTAGACTAACCTATTAACAAGAGACAGTGATTACTGCCTTTTCTGTTGTTTTTGGTTCCAGGAAAGTCAGAAAATGAATATTCTCGGAATTGGACGGGACAAAAGCCAAAAATCCTATTTCACCAGAAGACTCCCGGAGCCAGAATATGAGACGGAGTGGGACTGGGGCCCAGCCACACCACCTGGCCACGCCAGGGGGTGGTCTGGCCACCCCAGACACCCCCTCGGTCTCCCTCTTCGCCTATAAGATGCCTTCTGACCTAAAAACTCAGGAGGGTCAACGTTTTTCCAGAAGGAGTTCCCCTCCGCCGCCACCATCAGATTCCATGAAATAGCACCAGAAACTCTGTTCTAGCACCCTGCCGGGATGGGGCATTGGAGGATATCATCTCCATCATCATCACCATCGCTTCTCCATGGACCATCCATGTTTCCCCCATCTATGAGTGAGTAATCCCCCGTTGTAGGCTATGGGGATGGTAGGGATTGGTTGAGATCGTTCATGTAATGGCATCAGATTGTTAGGGCATGGTGCCTAGTATCTTCTATTAGTGCTTTATAACTTTGTTGCGATTTGTTGTGCTTAATGCTTGTCACTAGGGCCCGAGTGCCATGATTTCAGATCTGAACATGTTATTGATTCATTATGATAGTAGTGTTTATGGTCTTATCTGCAAGTTGTATACACACGTTGTTGTCTGGAACCAATGGCCCCGAAGTGACAGAAATCGGGATAACCGGAGGGAATGGCTTTGATGTGAGGATCACATGTATTCACGGAGTGTTGATGCTTTGCTCCGGTGCTCTATTAAAAGGAGCACCTTAATTGCCAGTACTTCCCTTGAGGCCCTGCTGCAAACAGGCTGGCAGGACAAAAGATGTTGTGCAAGTTCTCATTGCGAGCACGTATGACTATATATGGAACACATGCTTAGGATTATCTAGTACTTGGATGCTTTATCATATTTATCTGCAATTGCCCTATGTTCTGATTGCTATGTGAATTGTCTTGTCCATGCAACGCCCGTCCATCCATCCCTATGCCTACCGTGACGAATCCCATCACATCGCTATTGTTACTACTGTCTTTAATTTACTACTATTGCTACTTTACTATTCCTACTACAAAACTGTTGCTACTGATAAACTACTGTGAGCAAGATTGTTCCCAGGTGCAGCTGAATTCACAACTCAGTTGCTAAGGCTTATAAATATTCTTTGGCTCCCCTTGTGTCGAATCAATAAATTGGGTTTCACTTCCCTCGAAAATACTGCGATACACCCCCTATACTTGTGGGTCATCATCGGTGTATAAATAGAGGCCCTCTCCGCCTAAATTCTGCACACCACCTCACGCCCCACTCCTCACCACACCTCCCACACCCTTTCCCGGAGCAAGGCGAGCACCGCTTTGCCGGAATTTAGCCGGAGCCTGCCGCTACAGTGAAGGAAGGGCACCGTCGATTGGAGCCGCCCTAGGAGCTGCAGCAACCAATGTTTGAACCGCCATCGTCGACCACGTCGTTCGCCCCCATCACGGACCCTAGCTAGAGCCCTGGTGAGCCTCACACGACCCCCATGGGCGCGTTAGGGTTCAAACCTCGCCGGAGCTGTTCGTCATCGATGATGAACCTCAGTCGTTAGATCATGTTCTAATCGTAGGGCCTAGATTGCATGATACTGTTTCGGTTAGATTGAGTCGCTGACTAGTGGGACACCCCTGTCAGTAGCCCGCTGCCCCGCGCTGTGCAGATTGCGCCGGCCCAGTTAGTTTCCCACGCAGGCCTATGAATTCAAATAATTATTTTCCAATTTAGTAAAAACCAGATTCTGTCAGTAGATTCAAAAATTAATTCAGGGAGATTAACTGAACCAAATTGCATTATTCCAATTATGTTAGAAAGGTATTTAAATTATCTATCCAAGCCCGTTGTATTCAAACCATTTGAAATTATAGATCATCTATAGTAAAAATAATAAGACAGAGACTTTTCCACATTCAAACATTTTTCAAAAATCAACCATAAATGCTTTTGAGTTGATTCCAACTCTCAAAAATCACATTTGACAAGATCTATCTGAATATGGAAAAATATTTGGTTTTGCATGTAGTGACATTGGACTAGTACCAAAAGGATGCTTAAGGGCATTTCTAGTCACTTTAATTCTATTAAATGATAATCTTAAACTTTATAAAATATGACCAACACTTTAAATCACATTCCCATGTATTAGAATATGTGATGATGACATGTGTCAACATGATCCCATATTTTAACTGGAGAATATTAAATCTTAAGTATTTTCAATGAGTAGAAATTACTTTTCTAAAAAAAGACAAACAAGATTAAGTATTTATTTCATGTGATGATTGTGATGATGCTAGATGATCAAGTGTGACCCTTAGTGTGCTAAATAGAAGTATTTAAGTATTGTTTGGTGATTGTGTACCTCGTATTCATTTATAGACGATAGTACCAACCCGGGATACGAGGAGGAGGAGCACTACCAAGAAGAAGAAGAAGAAGAAGAAGAAAACTTCAACCACTGCACTACTCAAGGCAAGCCTAGCACTACATGTTAACTATGCAAGTTAACACTTGCCCACTTCATATATAACATATGCAAGATGCATTAGGCATGCTTTGGTTATACCACTTTGATTATACCAATCCCAAGTTTTACTGCAAGCTTTATTCTTTTACTTTACCAAAGTTCTTTACTTTTAGTTAGCGCTTTGTGAGTATTTGAAAAAATAGTATAGATACCATAAAGAGTATAAAACTAGGCCTAAGTAGTTATACTTAGATGTCATTCCAAGGCATGATATTGGAGTTGGATAGTTACACTTGATTAGCACCCCTCTTTAGTAAATATCCTCAACTTTAGTGGCTAGTGCTAAGCATAAAAGTTGATCACTTTAGATGGGAATACTTGGTGAAAATGTTTATGAAAACCTTGGAATGAGGATTCATTCTATTGAGATGTTTTGACATGTGTTGAGAAACACAAAAGGATTTGATGATGAAAATGTTGAGGCATGAGCCTTAGCCCTTTTATAAAAACTGATGGTTGGGTTCGGATGCGATACCATTCCAATTTTATTGTACAACCACAATACCTGAATTGGGTAGGGCTTCACTAGAAGTTTATATGCATTATCATGGGTTCCCTCACGGAAAGAGGTTGAGCTAAGGCTACCTCGTGAGTGTGAATGTCCACCTATGCAGTGCCCAGGATGGCAGATGGCCATGGCTGGGAGGCCAATCTCATAGGGTAGGTGCCTATAGTAGAGTGTGTAATTGAAAGGTTATGATTGATTATCCGCATACTAAGAATGATGATGCAGGGTTATCCCTGATAGATGTATCGCATTTTGTGGTGAAAGTGTACCACCTCTGCAGAGTGTCAAACTATTCGAATAGCCTCGTCCGCAGTCATGGACAATTGGAGTGGCTATACTGTTTCGTCGTCAGATGTTTTCAAAATGACTTGTGAATTGAACTATGACTTTGACTTGACCACAACAGGGTTGTGAACATGAAAACTAGGTTCCCACTTAAGTGATTTAGAACATTAACTTAGTTTTATTTACTTCTAAACTCAATTTTAGATAAACCTGGCTTTTTGCAAATAAACCTAGAGCTTAAGATTCCTACTAGAATTACCTTACTTGTTAGTGATAGTTTGCGAGTACTTAAAGAGTACTCATGGCTTTGTCCCTGGCTATTCCCGTGGCCAGACTATGAGGAGGACTATCAGGATGATGGAAAGCAGGAAGTCTACGACAACTAGGATCATCTCCCATCGTCAGCATTGCCTGTGACCCTGAAGATGGAGCCCCTACTATGTTTATTTTCCGCTGCTTTGGTTGTATTGAGACTGGATCATGAGATCCTTTATTTGTAAGACCTTATTATAGTTTGTAATGGATGATGTACTATGATATCAATCTGTTATGTCTCGCAAAAATGGTAATCCTAGGATTGCAAGGTATGGCATAATAGGGATCTGAGATTAAAAATCCGGGTGTTGACAATTGCCTTCATGTGTGAGTAGTTTCCGTTTTTCTTGGGGAGATGGAGAAACCCTAGTATGAGATTGAATTGAGATAAAGATTATTATGTGATATTGTTCATTATGTGTTTGTGTTAATTGTCTTCATCTTGATGTTGGGAGTTGTGCACCTCCTTAATATTTGCCTCCTACGGGGACTCGATGAAGGGGATTACTTGTTGGTAGACGGAGGGATGACAACACTTACTATGACTATAAAGCTATTATCATTTTTTACGTACTAACTTGGGGGGAATCAAGGAGAACTCATAAAGCCATGTCCATGCCATGGGAGAAATCCCTTAATAGCGCAGTAATTCGATTGATGTCGATTGCTGTCTACTGTGGTTATGAGGATGATGTGTGCAGCGGGTTGCTGGCTATTCGTCCATATATGGATCTCCTCCCATACATATCATAAATGGTCTTATTCATTATAATAATTTTGATCACTCTTTCTAATTACTAGCGGTGGATCCACTACTCCCTGAGAACTCTTTCCATCATCTTGCAAACTTTCGTAATCATACTTGAATGATCTTTTTTACTTATAGCTTTAGTTTACTTATTGTTCTCTTATTTGAAAACCCAAAAATATCCTTCATACAAAACTCGCATTTTATCTTGTTACTTAGAATGTTATTTAGCATTACTATTTCAGTATTTAGTTCAAAGAGTTATTAGACTTTAGACTCCTGCTCCCTATGGGATCGATATTTTTATTTCAAAACTAGCTACAAACGATCTGTGTACTTGTAGTCATCAACAACTATGTTTTCTTTAATTCCTACAGCTTTCTTATATGTAGAATCAACTAGATGGAGTTTTAATTCAGTATTTTAAAATGGCCCAAGATTTAGTTTATCAAATAAACTTTTATAAATTATTGAAACACTAGCACCTAAATCACAAAAGTGTGGCTATCTCATTAACTCCTACATGTATGTTAATAGTGGACTCAAATATATCATCAAGTGTAGCTGGAAACTTCTCAGCTAGATTTTTATACTCAGATTGTAACTCATGTACCTTTATGGCCACTTCATTTATAAATTGTTGGCATATGGTCACATTACCTCTTTCGATATCAGGATTCTTTGATGTAATCATCTTGCCTAGATCTTCCATGGTATACTCTAGATACAGTGCATTACTATAGTCTAGATCTTCAAGTGGTTCATCTTCATTTTCAACCCTCATCATTTTGAGATCTTCAACCAGATTTGGCTCGGGCTTTCCTGTGAGTCTTGCAAGTATGATAGTTTGACTCTAGAAAATTTTAACCAGTTGTGCCTTCCAGGTCATTGTTCTTTCCTATAGATCTTGCACATCATTTCTAATAGCAACAAATATATTAGAAAGTTTACAATAATTTCATCATGGTTCTTCATTTTTTTGATAAGAACATTGTTTTGTTCAGTTTGACCTTGCGTAAATGATTCAAAAGAATTCTCAATCTGGATATTACCATGGTTTGCTCCATTACTATTATTAAAATTATTGTTTAGAGCACCTCCAGGATTAGAATATTATTTTTGAAATTTCGGGCCATATTTTTGACTCTTCAATGCAGGATTATAAAGATTACAGATTATAAAATCTACTTCCTCAATAGTGGTATTGGTGATGGAATTTACTAGTGTATCTTCCTTACCCTTGATAATAGTTAATAGCTCATCTACCTTTATCGTAAGCTCTTCATTTTCTCCTCTATGATTGAATTCACCTTCCTTAAGGGGGATCTTTCTACATGCCATTGGGCATGGTTGCTTTGCATATCATCAAGAAGCTGTTTAGCAACATTAACCTGCTTTCCCATGAAAGTGCATCCTACGGCAGTATCAAGCATAGATTTAGATGTAAGATTAAGACCATTATAAACAAACCAAGAATTAACCATTCTTCCATCCCATAGCTAGGACAGCTCATTACAAATTCCTTCATCCTCTCCTATGCAAACGCTAGTCGATCGCGATCTTCCTGCCTAAAGTTAGTAATGTTAGATCAAAGTTGCATAGTCTTACCTTGAGGGGAAAATTTAGTCATAAAAAAATTAGTGCATTCCTCTCAAGAAGTAATAGTGCCTTTACGCAAAGCTAGCAACCAATCTTTTTGCCTTTACTCTAAGTGAGAAAGGAAATAAACGTAGATTGACCATATTTGGGGTCAGCATCTTTTATGCGCATCATATCACATATCCCAGTAATGTGTTTAAGTGCAAACCTGCATCTTCAGAAGCTGAGCCTCGAAATTGATTATGTTGAATGAAACTTAAAAAGTTAGGCTTTATTTCATAATTCTCCATTGTGTCAGCGGGTTGAGTGATAGGTGCACACATAAAATCATCATTAGGGGTAGCATATTCCCCAAACTTCTTTTGTGTCATAGTGCTAATTTTTAAGGTGTTTTATATCAAGATAAACAATAAAACAAGTAACTATTTTTTGGGTTTTCAATTGATAACAGAAAGTAAACCAATAACAATAAATAAACTAGAACAAAATTAAAACTAACTAACATAGTATCTAGTAACCTCACCAGGATAGCGAATTGCTTCTCGGCAATGACGCCAAATAAAGGGTTGATACCTTCGATTCGGATTACAGGTGCAATATAGTAGCTTTTCCCTAAAAGATCTAGGTTTAATAGAACCTTGGGAAACAAAAAATTTAGGTTGAGGAGTGACATGGGTATACCCTGCAGGTACTTGAGTCTTGTATATACGGTCCAGATACGGTGGAAGCCCATGGCGTTGCCACGGCCCAATGAAGACTTCGAGTGGCCTATGGACTATCGATAACTTGCGAGACAAGAAGAAGTCTAAAGATAGAAGGTTTGAAGGGCAAACCCTAAACTGTAACCGACTCGACCTACTACCCGAGACCTGGCCTATATATATAAAGGCCAGGAGGGGGCAGCGAGGAGGACACACGCAACTCTAGTTTCCACAACCCTCGCCAGATTGCATCTGCGCACCATTGTAATCTTCGATTCCTTCGTTAATTCCAAGAGCAGACAAGCAGGAGTAGGGTCCTCTACAAGGCCTGAACCTGGGTAAACCTTGCGTCCCTGTGTGCTTGTTTGCTAGCCGATTGATGCTTCCAGCACTCCCTCCTTCTCCAAAACCCAAGTCCATAACAATGGGCATTGATGAGTTAAACCCTCGTCAATTGGCGCCGTCTGTGGGAATTGGGAGTGCTGATGTTGCGGCTTCTTCAGCCTCATCAACCGCGATCTACAACTCCGCAATAGCGGAGATCCGCCAGCTCTTCGGCGCGTTCGACTTCATGTCCACACGCCATCCACTCGCACGGCTTTCGAGTCCGTGGGAGATGGAATCAGCCTGGTGATCGGGAGCTTCCGCTTCCAAGTTGGTCAGATGGGACCTCTTCGCATGCCTGACCAACCAACGGTATTCGCGATTTCTCCAGCATTGTGCATCCTGCCACCAATCGGCGCCCTCAGCGAGATCAACACCTCAGCAACAGCTGAGAGCACGGATAGCGACAACAGTCGCGGATCCGATCTGGGCGGCCTAGCAATGGAAGATGGAGTCTACGGCTCCGGATCCGAGAGTTGCGGAAGCAACAGCTTCCCTAGCCACTTCATGTGCACCGTCATCAACACTGGCGACTCTACCGCTAATCGCGAAAACGGTGGCAATGGATCTGGCACCGATCCACCTAACAGTGGCATACCTAATGGTGGACCTCCCAACGGCGCCCCCCAAACGGTGGCAATGGCACGCCCGTAAACAATGGAGGGGCAGTTGAACCTCCAACCATGGTGAACGAACACACCGGCGAACATGTCGTGATCAGGCTCAACGATCGCGAGTGGGCCCATTACCGAGAGGCTCTACGAGGCAACCCTCTGACTCCAAGCACGTCGCAAGAGATGCTGATGGGCTACCATTGGCTACTAAAGGAGGAGTACAGACGCCAGCTACAAACGATCGCGCAACTCGAAGCGCGTAAAAAGGCGGCGGACGAGTCAAGCCTTCGAAGGGTCGGGCTCTCCTCCCACGGAGGATCCTCCTCCAAAGGCAACGAATACATGGCCAACAAGAGACGATCTCGAATGGCCCACCTCACCTAGCAAGAGCGCATAGAAGCTGCGAAAGTCCTCGACTTCAGCTCTATGACAGTTGACACTCGAGGCAACGTGGTCCCAAAGACGCCACAAGCAGCGGTGACAGCGGCCACCATGTACCTACTCAACAACCAGCCGGCGGCTAGAGATCCCCGAGCCGCCATGCACCGATCTATGATTGCAGGCTTGGGGCTAATCGAGGCCGCTCTCAACAAAGAGCTGACACCGGAGCCGAAGAAAAACAAGGCTCTGGCTAAACGCTATTCCTCACCTTCGTCCAGCGACGACAGTCACGATCTGTCTTGACGTCGCTGCTCACGGCGACATGACCACGACTACGATGCGCGTGATGACATCACGCATCCCAAAATCGACAAGTCAAGGGCATGACATGCTCGATCAACTGACTCATAGGACGAAGGCGTGGAGCTCTGTGGCGCCATATGCTTCAGTAGGGCCATCAGACAAAAGTGAATGCCCAAGGGGTTCAAGCTCCCATTGGAGAACCCAAAATTTGACGGCCTGCAGGACCCGAAAATCTGGTTGGAGGACCACATCTCCTCCGTTAGGCTCCATGGTGGGAGTCGAAGTACGACCATGCAATGCGTGCAGCTACAGCTGCAGGGTGACGCCCAAGCATGGCTCAACAACCTCCTGCGCGGATCCATTCACAGTTGGGATGAGCTGGTCTACAACTTTGTGCGCAACTTTAAGGGCACCTACAAAAGGCCCGCGTCAATCGAAGAACTAAGGTGCTGCTAGCAAAGGTCGGGCAAATCGCTACGCTCGTACATCCAGAGGTGGTCCATCATCAAGAACTCCACAGAAAATATCTCGGAGGACCGGGCAATTGATGCATTCAACGGCGGTGTTTGCCGCATAGAGCTCAGGGAGGAGCTGGGCCGCTCGAAGCCCAAAACCATTGACCACCTGATGGAAATCGCGAATCGGTGGGAAGATGGAGAAGAATCGGTGAAAACCGCGTTCACTCCGACGACAAAGCAGAGCTCGAGCGCAGACGCGATCGCCGAAGCAAACGCCAAATGCGCATCTATGATGACCGCGATGACGTCAACATGGTCGCAGCCTGCTATGCCGACAGGTGTGACGACAACCACAATAGCGGCTATCGCAGTGGTGGACACCGCGACTCCGGGAAGACCACGCAGGTATGGCAACGACGCACTCGCGAAGAGTCACCCGTGACAACAATCGAGCATAAACTGTCTGGGCCATGCAACGTGCACTTCTACATCGACAAGCGCGACGACAAGAAGAAATCCAGCCACCTTCTCAAGGACTGCCGCGAGTTCCTCAAGCTCCATGAGGGTTTGGCTAGGATGAACCGCGACGCAGTCAACAGGGGCTATAGAGTCGCCCCAGGCGTTGTAGCACATGGAGCTCCTCCACCACCACCTAGAGTGCCACCACCCGCGGCAGCACCACTCCATGATCAAGGCGGCGAGCCATACCCACGGGCCGTGGGCAACATGATGATCCAAAAGGGACGCCCCTTGAATCGGGTGTAGAAGGCCATCACTCACTAAGTAAATTTGGCGACAAACTCACCACCATCCACCACTGAGTACCTCAGTGGAAGCGACTCCTGCATCACCTTCGACAAGCGTGACCACCCGCGCCAAGTACCCCTCCCAGGCCATTGTCCCCTCGTACTCGAGGCACAGATTGGAGGCTTCGACATTAGTCGCATTTTCATGGATGGTGGAAGCGGCATTAACCTTATGTTTGCAAGTACCTTGCGAGCAATGAGGATCCCTCTGACCTGCCTAGAGGTCTCAGACACGACATTTCACGGCATCGTCCTAGGCAAGGGCATATATCCCCTGGGCAAAATCCACCTCGACGTCATTTTTGGCACGCTGAAAAACTTTCGACGTGAACGCATTGACTTCGAAGTCATCGACTGGCCCTCACAGTACCACTACATCCTCGGACGTGTCGCGTTCGCCAGGTTCATGGCAGTACCACACTACGCCTACCTGCAGATGAAAATGCCATGCCCCAACTGCATCATCACAATCAATGGGAGCTTTGAGAGGTCCGACAGTTGCGACAGGGAATTCAATAGAATTTCCCAGTCCTTTGGCATGCAGGAAGAACTCGCAAGATTGAAGGAGTCGACAGACAACAGTCTGCCTTCCCTGAGCCGGCCAAGTTCACCCAACTTGTCCTTCGACTCATCGGTGCACACGAAGAAAGTTCAGGTCCACCCGTCGGACCCGGCCAAGACGGCCCTCATTGCCAACAACTTGAGTCCCGCATAGGAACTCGTGCTCGTCGAATTCCTCCGTGAGCACTGGGAAATCTTCGCCTGGTGTCCAACGGACATGCCAGGGGTTCCCAGGGAATTCGCCGAGCATGCACTCAATGTCAACCCAGACGTAAGGCCAGTCAAGAAAACAATTCGGTGACTGTCTGAGCCAAGAGCAAAAGCGGTCGAAATGGAGATCAACATACTCCTCGACGCCAAATTCATATGCGAGATTAAGGAAAGCATTTGGCTCGCCAATACGGTGCTAATACCGAAAAAGGACACGGATATCCTACGGATGTGCGTGGATTTCACCTCTCTGAATAAGCACTGCCCAAAGGATCACTTCCTGCTACCGAGAATCGACCAGATCGTCGACTCCACCGTAGGATGTGAGTGCCTCTGCTTCCTCAAGCTATAATCAGATTCGAATGAAGGAGGAAGGTCAAGAGAAAACGGCGTTTACAACGCCTTTTGGTGTGTTCTGCTACAACACAATGCCCTTCGGGCTAAAAAACGCAGGAGCAACCTATTAGTGGTGCATGTAGGCTTGCCTCAAGAACCAACTTGGTCGCAACATCCAAGTCTATGTTGACGACATCGTCATCAAGACCAAAGAGGAATCCTCGCTAATCGACGATTTACGCGAAACCTTCGCCAACCTCGATCGCTACCGGATCAAGCTCAATCCAGACAAATGTGCCTTCAGCGTACCATCAGGGCAACTACTCGGGTATCTCATCTCCACGAGAGGGATCGAGGCAAACCCGAAGAAAATAAAAGCCATACTGGCCATGGAGAAGCTGAAGAACGTAAGACGTGTCCAAAGAAGCTGGGCGAATAATTGCGGGCCTTCGATTCATCAGTCGAATGGGCGAAAAGGCACTACCCTTCTACCAACTTATCCGCAAAGCTGACAAGTTCGAGTGGACCAAGGAGGCACAGGAAGCATTCGAAGACCTTAAGCGTCTACTATCTACCTCACCCATACTAGTAACCCCACGCGAGAGGGAACCACTGTTGCTATACATCTCCACCACCAACCAGGTGGTCAGTACAGTGCTCGTGGTGGAACGAGCCGAGGAAAACAAGGTCCACGGGGTACAGCGCCCAGTCTACTACCTCAGCGATGTACTCACGCCAACAAAGCAGCGGTACCCGCACTACCAGAAGCTCGCATATGGCGTCTTCATGACAGCCAGACGACTGTGCCACTACTTCTAGGAGCACCCAATCGTGGTGGTCAACGACGCTCCGCTTGGACACATCCTCAACAACCCCGACGCCACCGGACGAGTCGCGCTTTGGGGAATCGAGTTGTCTCCACGAGACATTACATATGACGACGCGATCAAGTCGCAAGTTCTCCCTGACTTCCTCGTGCACTCGATGGAGAATCAGCTCCCTGAAAAACCAGATATGTCTTACCTCTGGACAATACACTTCGACGGATCCAAGTGAAAGGACGGAGCTGGTGCAGGTGTCATACTGACATCGCCCCAGGGAGACAAGCTGACATATATTCTGTGAATGCAGTTCACCGCTTCCAACAACGAAGCTGAATACGAGGCCCTGCTGCACGGGATGCGGATGGCAAAAGCCTACGGCGCCATGATGCTAATAATCTACGGCGACTCTAAGCTGGTCATCAACCAGACAATGCACAAGTGCGACGCACTGAACGACAATATGATCGTCTACCATGACCTCTACGACACACTCGAAGGGGCCTTCGACGGCTGCGAGCTACGGCACATAGGCCGCGAAAGCAATGAAGAGGCGGACGCACTCGCCAACATTGGCTCTACCTGTGGCCCCATACCACCTTGGTTATTTCTCGAGCATATCTGCGAACGCTCCATCAAGCCAAAGGCCACAGAGAAGAAAACAAGTGCAGCAACGGACTCGGGCGCTACGCCACCCAATGAGCCAATGGCACTCGACAACCTGGAGATTGACACAAGACTCGAAGGACTAATGGCGATCATGATGATCGAACCCTCTTGGACTCAACCCTACATCACATACCTTCTCAGCAAGAGGCTGCCGGACGACCCGACTGACGCGCGGCAAATCGCACGGTGATCCAAGGCATTCGCTGTAATCAACGGCAAATTATACAAGCACAGCATCACAGGAGTACTCTAGTTGTGCATCTCCAACGCTGATGGAAGGGCCGTTCTCCTCGACATTCATGAGGGGACTTGCGGGCACCATGCCGGCAGTCGCGCCCTCGTCGCCAAAGCTCTACGAGCTGGATTCTACTGGCCCACGGCCATGCGTGATGCCAAGGACATCGTCCAAAGATGCAACGCTTGCCAGCAATTCGTGGACAAACCACACGTACCTGGCACGGAGCTCGGGCCAATACCATTGGCTTGGCCTTTTGCGCAATGGGGACTCGACATGGTCGGCAAGCTCCCAAAGTACTCACAAGGAGGCTACGTCTATCTCTTGGTCGCAGTCGACAAATTCACCAAGTGGATAGAGGCTGTGCCGGTGACTAACCAATCTGGAGCCAGTGCAGTCAAGTTCTTCGAGTCCATTGTCTATCGCTTCGGAGTGCCACATAGCATCATCACGGACAATGGAACGAACTTCACCTCTAAGGATTTCCAGGGTTTCTGTGAAAACCTAGGAATCAACGTAAGCTATGCCTCCGTAGCTCATCCGCAGACCAACGGTCAAGTCGAAAAGGCCAACGAGCTCGTCTATGGTGGAATCAAGAAGTGACTCCTTAGGCCACTTGAACAAGCCGCAAGATGCTAGCCAGACAAGCTGCAATCGGTACTCTGGAGCCTACGCACAACCCCAAACAGTGCCATGGGGTACACCCCATTCTTTATGGTGCATGGTGCTGAAGCGGTGCTACCCGCAGAGGTACAATACAAAGCATCGCGAGTAGTCGCTTACAGCGAGGATGAGTCAACTCTTGCACTCGAAGACTCCATCGGCATCCTTGATGAGGCATGAGAAATCGTAGCAGAAAGATCGACGATCTACTAGCAGAACCTGCACAACTACCACAGCAGAAGGCTACGCCCCAGGTCCTTCGTCGAAGGAGACCTGGTCCTGCGAATGAAACAGCAAGGACATCTCAAGCTCGAGTCCCCTTGGGAAGGACCATACGTGATTACATAAGTAATTCCAGGTGGCGCCTATCGCCTCAAAGATTTCGAGACCGGAGTCGCGTACTCCAACCCCTGGAACGTCGTGCATCTGTGGCGCTTCTACCCTTAGTCGTCCTTTATTTCTTTCATTACAAATAAGGCTATTCAGCCAAGGCTACTTAGCCACACATTATACCTCATACCGTTCTACGAATAAATAAAGCTAAGTGCCCCAAACTCTGTGTTTTTCTATTATTTTTCGCCATCTATCTACTCGGGGGGCTGCGCCACCCTTTACGCATATGTTATACGAACCAATCGCGATATCCTGAGTAGCTGACGCACTAATCAAACCCTTGACACAAACCAACCCAGCTGCAACGCACCTGACAGGTTGGGAAGGTGCTGAGATAAAACACAAGTCAGGCTAACGAAAGGGAATCGCATAGTGCAACACACTCGCAAAACATACGAGCTAACAAGCTCTTTTCACATCAATATCAACCAATTATGCACAGCATATATATGAACTTTACTACACTGGTACATTTATGTGTAGGATACAAAGTTAACTCTACTGTTGCAACAGAAGAACGTTTGTCTGCTCCTCGAAGAAGTCGACAATTTTCTCCGCTGGGCGACACACTGCCTGGTAACGAGGAACCATATTCTAGGTCGAACCTGCCGGCAGAGTAGGCGGACCAACAGCAAAACAATTGCAACATCAACATCGGATCTATGCAGTCACACCAGCGACAACGCAGCCTTGGCACCAGCCACTAACTGTTGCCGCACACACTCGCGGACTCCACTCAAGCCTTGAAATTTAGCAAGGAGAGCCAGCAGACTCGAGGGAACAACGTCTAGCGGAAACATCGTCTGATAAATATTCCTTAAGCACGATTGCGACTTCTTCAGAAAATGAAGCACTCGCGAGGCACGATCCTGCAGAGTCGCAAGTGCGATTGCACGATCATGATCTACCCAGAAGTACCCACTTGCTTGAAGCTGTTCTTGGGTCAGGTCATTCATGCGAATGGCGATCCTGTCTTTTTCTTCCTGCGGGCGACACGCACTGACAACTACACCAAGCAAGGGGCAAAAGTATGAAGACAACGAACTATAGCGACTGGCTACAAGAAAAGATAAGGAGGCAGAAAACTAACACTTGAACTGGTCACCCAGCTGCGCCACCTCTCCTAGTAGATATTGCTCTCGGGCAGTGGGCTTCTCCGCCCTCAACTTCCACACATCTGCGTTACCGCGGAGGACGGGCAGTTCGTGTTCTAGCTGCTTAACGCGATCGCGAGTCACAAAAGCAGAGACAGCTCATCCACCCTCGAGTGCGACTACGCTGGGGTATCACCAGTGGATAGCGGATCCCGAGGCTCACTCGACGGACCACTCGATGTACCCTACCACAAGCCAAGCAAGAGACAATAAGGGACCAAGCAACACATGGACAAAAACTCAAAGTACATCCAAACATATCAAAAGTATCAATAGGGACTCTTAGCAAGTGACATGTTTTCAACAAAAGAGGTCGCACTATCAACTATTACAGATATCACTACTAAGGAGCAGCTTGCTTCTTCGACTTTGACTTCGGTTTCGGGGGCCTCATCGAGTCCGTGGCAGTATCAGACGCCACAGACTTTCCGCCATCCCCTGACGCCGCAGCCTTCGCCGCCTTCTTGGCCCGCTGCAGCTCCTCAGAGTACTTCACGACTGTGTTGATGAGTTGCGGCCCATACTTGCCACAGGCAGTTGCAAAAGGAGCAAAAACTACCTGTTGATCATCTGCGCCGACAGGCATCGCCTTAGAGACCGCAGCAGGATCCATCTCCACGCCATGGGCTTGAACCATCGCGAGTGACATGGAAGCGCCAGCCGAACGAAGCGAGTTCATGAAGCCTGCAGGAATACCTCCAGCAAGGGACTCCACCAGGTCATCTACGTTCTCGATCAGCTCAGCTTTGGGCGCCAGTTCCTCGCGGAGGCGACTGAGTACACCCTTAGCTTTGGTCAGCGTTCCCTGAATGGAGGCACTGCAGTCTTCGACTGCCATGACGGCGCTTGCCAAGGCATCATCGCGACGAAGCGCCTGGGCGTCGAAGCTCAGACCACCAGCATCTACATAGAGCAAAGTGTTAGCAAAAGTCAGCACAAAAACAAAGTCGAAAGAAAGGACACAACGGAAATCCAGAGAAAGAATACCTGAAAGAGCCTTGGCAATCGAGAAGAGCTGTTCTTCGAACAACTTCTCCCTAGCAGTGATAGAGGCGCGCAAATCCTCTTCATGTTTCCGTGATTCATCAAGCGCAGTGACCGCCTCATCGTGACTCTTCACCGCCGCGGCGAGCGTCTTTTCAAGGGAGGCGGCTTCGTGAAGAAGCACGTTATGCTCAGCTGCAAAAACACACAAGATAGACCGTCAGTCGAGTATATAAAAATATCACAATGATGAAGAAGAAGAAGAACAAGATACTAACTTTCAACCATGCGGTGGCGATTGTCCAGCAACGCGTGCTATCGACCCATTGCAAGTAGTTGCTCCACCAGGCGAGCAACTTCCTTCACAATAAGCTGCAACAGGAGAAAAAGCAAAGGATCAGCAGATAGCATGGATGATTAATTCGACTGCAAGTAACATCAACATAACACATACGTGATCCTCTAGCGACTCTGAAGTCGATTGCCGCGCAGTCGTCCGGACAACCATCTGATGCTCCACAACATGTGGAGAACTTGATGAATTGTGCCCGGAGTGGGCCGCCAATGGAGGGGAAGGAGTCCGCTCAGCCACTTCCTTGGCCTTGGAGTCCGCGACTCCAGATTCTTTCAAAAATTGGATGTCGCCAGAAGATGACGATGTCGGTTGACTACAGAACAAAATCAACATCAGGAAATGCAACTACAAAAAGAACCAAGATGAGAATTGTATACTTACTAGTCAAACTTATCAAAATCGAAGGTCTGGTCCTCCGACTCCAACGACTCCTTTGGCAGCCTCATCTTCTTGTGGGTAGATGACACCTTAGAACTCACAAGAATAGCAGGAATTGGTGACTCCGCACCAATCGATGGGCCTTCTAGAGTTGAAGGAGACGATGCATCCGAATCTTCGATGCGCGAACACTTACGAGTGTCCGGACTGCTGGACTCGGGGGCTTCCTCCTCCTCTTCATATGGGACGGTCGACTCTGACTCATCCTCCTCATCTACTTCGCAAGGAATAACCTCCTCAGGAAGAGGGGGCAAACTAGGAGACACCTTCCAATCCTTCATACAGAAAACAAGTCAGCACGCGTCAAGAAAATGAAGCACTCAACAAATAAAGCTACTTCGTAGCACAATCATACCTCAGGAGGAGGGTTAGAAGCATCAAAAGGGGGCACAACTGGTTCACTAGGGAGTACATCCTTGGCAGTGTACTTGGTCAGCAGCCGCACCCTCTTATCTACTTTACTCGTGGAAATGCCACCGGCAGATACGCGAGTGACATTGTCCGCACCAGCCCATTGGAACATAGGGTGGACCCTGGCCTACAGGGGCTAGATGCGATGGTGCAACCATGTGCGAATGAGGGCGCAACCTCCCTCTTCTTTACCCATGCGACTCTCGAGGTCACAGATGTGCTCGTACAGCACATATGTCTCCTCAGACTCGCCGAGCACCACCACGTTCTTCCAAGAGCGCCTCCTCCTGCACGGCACCGCGGGATCAAAAGGCGCGAGCCCGAATTGGTCTCCGTCAGCCTTCTGGTCGTGGATATAGAACCACTTGTCCCTCCACCCTTGGACGGACGCCATGAGCTTGATGTCGAAGTATGTGACGGAGGAGTCGACATGGATACCGCAGCCTCCTACATCATAGACTACGGAGCCAGATGCCGACTGGCGCTTCAGCTTGAAGAGCCGTTTGAAGAGACCAAAGTGTGGCTCGACTCCGAGCCAACACTCGCAAAGTGTAATATAGCAAGTGATGTGGATAATAGAGTTGGGGGACAGCTGGTGTAGCTGGAGCCCATAGAAACAAAGGAGGCCCCTAAAGAAAGGATGCAGGGGAAGAGACAGACCGCGGATGATGAATGCTAGGAACATCACTCGGAAACCAGCAGGAGGACAAGGGGTTACCTTACCACCTGGGACTCGCGAGTCACCAACTGCGGAGGACAGAACTCCATCTTGGTGCAGAAGACGGAGCTCGGATGACTTGATGATGGATGCGCGCCATGCACCATTGGTGACGCGAGTGCCCGCGCCCTTCTTCTTCCCGGCGACGGTGGCGCTGGTGCCCGCAACGGCGGAGCCGCCCTTCTTCTTGGCAGCAGCAGTGGCGGCGGCGGACTCAGCGACAGCACCTCCCTTCTTCTTCCCTATCTTGCGGTGGCGATGAGAGCGAAGAAAATAACTCGGAAAAACACAGAGGTTGGTCCAGCGCCGCGAACGGAACGAACTCTCGGAGGTAGAGAGCAGCAACAATGGCGATGGAGGCACAAAACAGAGAAAGAGCAGATGGGAATTTACCGCAGCTGCGCTGCTACTTAACCCCCTGGCGGATGAAATCCAACGGACAGATGAAACCCTATTGGACGCGTGGCGCACATCGCGATCGACACGTGGGGGACCTAAAGCACGAACCGTCCCCCGCTACCCCCATTACATGCGGAAATCGAGGAGGCGCAGTTAAACGAAAGATTACGCACGCCCGGTCAAGTCAGGGTCAGAAAATGGGATCCACCGCTCATCACGTCCCGTCAAAGCCGCTCACGTGGGCAACTGAGGTCATCACATCGTCAGCACTGATGTCATCAAAGATTGAGCACTAGAAGACTTCGACTACTTTAGTCCTTGCTCGAGTCTTCGACTCCACCAAGCACTCAGCGGCTACTCCCATAGGGAGCGCTGGTCGCGCACCCTACGATTTTCTTTTCTACAGGAATATGGACATTCAAAGCATACCCAATCACTCAAATCTACTATTCGACTATGGATCATGGGTTACTCCCATAGGGAGCGCTGGAAACAAATTCGACTGAAACAAGCAAACAAAAGACGACAATAGTCACAAAAGTTCTTCAGTCCCTGCCTGAGTCTTCGACTCAACCAGGCACTCAGGGGCTACTCCCATAGGGAGCGCTGGTCGTGCACCCTATGATTATTTGTACATCGTACTTTGTGTCGATAACATCCACACTCGAAGTCTATGGTGACACCGCCTCATATTTTCCCTACAAAGAGACTGCGTCTCCTGGGTCACCCGAATCATCTCCGCGATGACAAAATTCGGATGCCACGCTGGCAGCATGAAGATAAGATCTGAATAAGGCCTGGCAACGCATTTACTGCGCACTACCAGAAATATATCCATGCCTACAGGTGCAATGAACATGCCTTGACGGACGCGTCGGGTGCTCACACCCTTATACTGGAATTCGACTCCTGTAAGACCTCCACGACTTGAGTCGAATTACACCAGCACTTTTCCGAAGTCGAGTCTGGGGACTCGAGTTCGAGTAGATTGTGTTGTTTTGCCCTAAGGTAGTTAACTGATACCGATACATCGGTTAAATCAGGCACGCACATCAACAATCCCTATGACACAAACAAAGCCCTTGAAAAAATACTCAGTCATGCACTCAAAAGGCTTCATCAAGTCCCCAGTCGAATTTGCGATTCCACTGGACACTCGGGGGCTACTGACATGGGTATACCCTGCAGGTACTCGAGTCTTGTATATACGGTCCAGATAAGGTGAAAGCCCACGGCGTTGCCACAGCCCAATGAAGACTTCGAGTGGCCTACGGACTATCGATAACTTGCGAGACAAGAAGAAGTCTAAAGATAGAAAGTTTAAAGGGCAAACCCTAAACTATAACCGACTCGACCTACTACCCGAGACCTGGCCTATCTATATAAAGGCCAGGAGGGGGCGGCGAGGAGGACACATGCAACCCTAGTTTCCACAACCCTCGCCAGATTGCATCTGTGCACCATTGTAATCTTCGATTCCTTCGTTAATTCCAAGAGCAGACAAGCAGGAGTAGGGTCCTCTACAAGGCCTGAACCTGGGTAAACCTTGCGTCCCTGTTTGCTTGTTTGCTAGCCGATTGATGCTTCCAGCGCTCCCTCCTTCTCCAAAACCCAAGTCCATAACAATGGACATTGACGAGTTCAACCCTCGTCAAGGAGTGTCTACAATACTTGTTAGTTTGCTTCAATCTTTGTTTACCAAACCTTTCTAGTTTGCTTTTGTTATCGAGGTTGTATCAATGGGTGGAGATAGGCCAGGGTTGGGGATCAACTATAGCTATGCATACATATGGGATAAAGATAATACTAAGAACATTCTTATATAAATAATCTAATATAGATATGATTTGTGGGTAGCACATTCGTAAATACTAGAGCCCCTACGAGCCACAAGCATAGCATAAAGTATCTTGGTCCAACCTTTCTAGCACGAAGCACCGGGCTATGAACGATTATTAAGTAAAATATAGACCAAAGCATTAAGATCAGTGATGTTGTTGTTTTCAAATGGATTACTAAATGACTACTGTACTCCCCTTGCCGTCACTGGGTTTCATGCGTAGGCGCTGTTTACCATACATCTCACCTCAAACCTTGATCAATCCTCAGGGTCTTCGGGTACCTGACAAGTCCTTGGATTGAGTTAAGAGACAATGATACAAATACAAATCTGCTATGCAATCACCACACAATATACCCATGTAATTATATGAACATAATTGATGTAAGGCTGTTCCACAACCCGCAGCTCGTGAAGACTACTCACTCATAATAAGATCAAGGATATAAAACATTGTAGAATTACTTAGATCAATGCCAAACATCCTTACAAAGTCGCCAACTACGAGGAGATCTTGAATACAAGTTATGGCTATGGCTATGGATGGAGATGGAGATGATAAACTATGGTGGTGGTGAAGTGGTGGATCTTTTTCGATGTGTTTTCAGATGCAATCTACAAATGAAGGCTCTCTTAGTGGCGGCTGGGGTCTCGAAAATATATAGGGCCCTTCATGAAAGTTGCTTGGTTTGACCCGGTAAAGCCGCCACTATGTGGTACGGACACTCGTTAACACTTCTGGATGCCATCATTCGACCCTGGTTCAGTTGGTGGAGTTGGCAACGTGTGATTCTCTCTTGATTGCTCTAGATTTCTCCTAAAAGAATGATTTTCTGCACATTATAATTTAAAATAAGTATCTGCATATCTTTGCAATAATTAGTCATTAGTGGAAAGTCTAGAGACATATTTTATCAATTACTTGAATTAATATAAGATTTAAACAAGAATAAAGATGTCTATTTTCACATCAATCACCGCCATGATCTCGCGTAGAACATGTCGTTGGAGCGTGTGTGCACCCTGAGGAAGCTGGACGAGTTGGTGCGGCGTGGCTCCATTCGACGGCAGCGGAAGCAGGCGCTCGACGGGGCGAGGAGGGGTTGTGGCACAACATCGAGGTGACGGTTGATCGGTGCACGGCGCGGCGCAGGCGAGATGTGGATTTTTTTGGAGGGAGTGAAAGTTCAACGGTAGTTGAGAGGTGCGCGTGCAGCAACCGACGCCCAACATATCCCACACCAAACCTAGAAAATTGCCGCGCACGGTATTTTTTTTTGGGACGCGCGTTATTTTGCACGCTTCTGCTGGAGCAACATGCGCAACCTCCCCCGCGCTAAATTAGTGGTTTTTACCACGCGGGAGCAATATACAACGCATGTTTGAGATGCTCTAACTTATGCTCGATGTTGGTTGTTTGTATGACGAAAGAGGGTGGAGGATGCCATACGCCAAGTCCTGTAGGAGAAAGTCCAACACCATGCACTAGTACGAAATATGCTATTGTTGGCGTTCGAAGATCGAAGTTTGTGGCATTCAGCGGCACGACACTAATGTCACACCACCGGTAACGGTTACCGGTGTGCAACCTAAACACAACCAGTATGAAGTTAGTGGTGGTTCCACAATCCGGAAATGCCACTGCTAACTCATTAGAGGTACAAACAAACTGGTCAGGCTCACAGGCCTAGCCTACTCTTGGCGGGTTCTCAACCCTAGACCTGGCCGGTGCTAGCTCGGTTGACCGACGGCAGGTGCATGGAGGCGGATGACAAATATTACTAGATCAGGGAGGCAGCCGGAGCCATGATCTCGTGGTAGTCGGTGGGAGATGAGGAGGAGGGGCGAGGAACCGGAGGAGCTTGACCTGGTGGGCAATGTGCGGTGGTGGCCCAAAGGTTGTGTTAGTCGGCAAGAGACTAGGAGGAGGCGGTGGGGAACCGGAGGAGCTCGACCTGCTGCGGAGAGGTGCGTTAGCGGCAGCTAGTGGGTCATGCTAGCCAGCAGGAGAGCTAGAAGAGGTGGCGGGGAACCACCAGGGATAGGAGTAGGATGCCGAAGTGTGTCTACTAAAGTCGACGAAGACGGAGTGATATGACAAAGGCACGAGCACACGAGGTACGGGAGGCGCTGCTCGCATATACGCGATGAAGATGAGGTCGTGATGACGGGAGAGAAAGAGGAGGTGTGGGAGACAAGAAGAGTGAAGTGTCTGTCACGAGAGAGGATATGAGGTAGGTAGTGGGTGATCAGATTTGGATTTGGGCCTCGCGAATGAGTAGTGGGGTGTACAAATAATTAGATTCTACTAATAATTTGGGTACAACTGATCCACTAAATGATCTTCTGTCCTAAATCGATTCACTAGTAGAATATTTTGTGGCTGAGAATTTCAAATCAACCATATCCAAGATAAGTGGTGGAATTTCACTTATATGAACGCGACTAGTAGTCTAGGCAGTGGTGGCATTGGATATATTTGAACGCCACCACCATGTTTGTCCCTATTGGTTCTGTTAGTCCAGTTTACTGGCCACGTTCGGCTTTTCGTGGACGCCACTAGTACGATTTAGTAGCGGCGTTCAGGTTTTTATCGAACGCCTTTAGTATTTTTCATAGAAGTCGCGGCGTATGCAGGTCCACATGAGACACATGTGCTGAGTGTTCAACTGCACAGGGCCCTAAATTAGGAGGGCCTCCAATTTTTATGCTAAAATAAAATACTTACTAGTACAGCTGCTAATTGCTGATTTAGTTGGGACTAATCAATGTGTTGATCAACTGTAGCACTGCCTAGGAGTCTGCCACTGAATTAACTGAGGCCCCAACTCACGCATGCCTCACTATTTCTCTCTCAGATTTTCTCTTTCACTTCCAGAATTTTACTGCTAATGGGCAGTTCTGCTCGTTTTCCGGTAGCTGCTCATAGGGATTAATTCCACCGCTAGTCCCTGAATGAATCTATATTTTTTTTAAAGAATGAATCTATAAATTGTTGCATCGAACATGTATAAAATAAAAGGTACGTTGCACCGCACCCTCAATCTACCACATGTAATAATTATTTGCTGTTTTCTTTTCAATTCCACACAATACCATTGATCTACTTGTTCGGATCCCCTCGCTGCTTGCTGTCGCCTCTACAATCTAGGTGTATCGAATGGAGTTGGAGGCCTGGCCTAGTCGTCGAACATGGTTTCATCAAGAGCAGCAACTAGAGTACTGCCACACGCGCCGCCGACTGATGGCCTTCTTCCAAAATAAATCAAATTTGTTTGCATGATTAGTTTTTTCATACATGACATATTGGATAAGGTTTCTTATGAAGAACTAATTGAAGATTTTGCCTCAAGAAAATGCTAGAATGATGGTACTTCTCTGCTACAAAATGTACTAATAATTTTGAATTATGATAATCGTTGTTTGTTAAGGTGTAATTCCTATGAGAAATTGTATCACCAATATGATATGTATAAACAAAACAGGCTTTTCCTTATTGCCAATGGTTAAGTCAGAGGACCTAATTTTTGGTTTTGCATAGGGCCTCCGTTTTTTCGAGTACGGCCCTGGGCGGATGGCACGCTATAACTAAAATCAGTCCTGTAAGGGTTTCCTACTAGTGATGCAGATCCGCATCGCTTGATCGAGGAAGGAAGCCAACACAAGAAGACCATGAAGTTCGAGAGGCGGCGGGCGGCGATTTCCCTCGCCGGTCTCCTCGAGCGCGATGGAAAGTTGGAGGAAGAGGAGGGAAGTGATCGTTCTGTTCGTCTCCCAATCGCCATGAGTATTGAAAGGAAGAGATTGACGCTAGATTTCCGCTCAGAATCTAGATTTTAGCATGAAGTAGATAGACGTGAGAATTTTCAGAGCAAAATTTTTTGGGGTTCACGAAGGAAAGCTTGCGCGGAGGAAAACTTGCACATAAAAATGCAGGGAAGTTGCAGAGGGAAGAACAAGAAGGCTAGAGAAATCCGGGAGATTAGATCTCCACCAATGCATGCAACGGAAATATAGCACAACTTTCTCATCTCCTTTACACGAGAAATTACTGCTGATGGAGAGCTAAATTAGCCCTAACCAGAGTAAATCTAGGGTCTAGAGATTTGCTATATGTGCCCTTTAAATTGGGACGGATGAAGTAGTTAGTCATCACAACTCACTTTTAATATTTAGTGATATGTCATGTCATCAAAATGCTTAGTTAGCACTAAATATAGTTGTTTGTTACTACATATATTACTCCCATTATGACTAGTCCAAGCTATATTCGGGGATAAGCTATTTGCTGGTTGCCAAGCGCCATAAATTCGATCGGTTGTATTAACATTGTATGGACATTTTCACTGTTTCTAATGCATCAATTTGGCTATGGACCCAACCTTCTCTCCCGAACCTTCTCGTTAAGAGTCATCAGGGCCCCTCTGGCTCCTCTCTCTCTAGTGTCCGGCGGCCTCGCCGGCAAGAGGTGATCAGGGAGAGGAAGCCAGCCCCCTATGCTGGATAGTCTAGGTTTTGTTCTAGTAGTTTATATGATCGTTATGTGCTTCCTCCCAATAAGCTCGGTGTAGCATCCCAATTGTCTAACAATTGTAATGCTACTTGGTCTAGTAATATAATTGCTACTTCCTATATACAATTGTTGCACCATAATTATATCATGCTCATGTCATCATGCCACCTTGCATTTGAGCATCATATAAAACCTCTTTTTTTTTGGGTCTTCTCTCATATGCATTATTAACTGTATTTGCCTCTTGATATTGTATTTGGTTATTGATATATTGTTTAATGCCCAAGTTGAGTTGGGGGCATATCTTTTATTCAACTCCATCACCTTTCTTTGCCACCACATTATAATTCCACCATTCCAATAACCCATGAGCTTGTATTTTTTTTCTTTTGATTTCTACCCTAGCTCATGTGGGTGGGGTGGATCTAATTCTATGAATTATTTTGCTTGGCCTTTATTCCACTTCTCGGGAATGCATAAGAATAATGCCATGCTATTATTTTGTTTTCACAAGAATTTAATCAAGGCATTTTTTTTGCATGGGCCATGCAAGAGCACCACCACCTTTAGCCATTTGTTTCTCTCTTGGTTTAAATGGGTTTTTCTCTTTATGGGACTATATCCATCCATCACCACTATCCCTCCCTACCACTCCTTTTGCTTGATCTTGTTTGATCTTGCTAAAAACCCTACCACCACCTCACCCTCTCTCTCTAATCCTCTCTCCAAAAACCTAGTTCTAAGCTAAACCCTAACCACACCTCACCTCACCTCTCTCTCTCCCTGACCCACAGCCCAGCTACCCTCCTACCCCATCTAACCAGCCCTAACCCGAGCCTCTCCCCTAGCCAACCCTAGTTCACCCGAGCTCCCCTCTCCTCTCTCTTTCTCTTCTCACTGCCATGCTTGTCCCACCCGGACCTGACCTACCTTACCCTCTTCCTGGCCCACCTGCCTGCCTCTGCTCCGGCCAGCTCTATCCCCAGCTCGAGCACGTGAGGGAGGAGGAGGGAAAAAGTGACCGAGGCCACCTTTCCCTCTCTAGCCCACTCCCCCACGGCACCGTCCCTCCCCTTCTTATCTACTCCCTTACGCCTCTCTGCCGTACCAGGCCGCACCTCCCCTCTCCTCCCCAGCTACACCGTACCCCCTCCTTCTCCAACTCCGGCCGCCGAGCACCGCCAGCACCACCGCAGGCTCCTCGTTTCAACCGGCGTGCGTGACGTGGAGGTGAACGAGGAGGCCGTGAGGAAACCCCTGCGTCGCCCTGTACCCGCCAGCGAGGAGGAGCCCTTCTTCCGCCACAGTACCGCGACGCCTCGACGGAAACCCTAGCCGCAGATCGTCTGCTTCGCCGCTGATCCGCTGCTTCTCCGGTCGTTCCACCACCACCAACCCCACCGCGGTGAGCTGCTGACTCTCCCGGACATTCCCTTTCTCGCCGTCGTTTCCTGTATTCGCCGGACCACATGTCGAACGCTCTCAGTGCATTGCGTACGCGTGCGTTCTCTGCGTCGTCGCGTCGCGAGAACCTGATCTAGCCGTGCAGCCTTCCCCTAACACCAATCCCACCTAGCCGCAGCGGTCGCCACCACCGCGCGCAAGCGCCAGGTCGCGGGTTCGACCCCCGCGCCGCGCGCCGTTTGCTGTCACCGATCGGTCGTCAGTAACATTCAGAGAAGAACAACAGTGGTTCGTTGGCACTTTGCGCAAAACCCCCCCAAACCTTTTGCCGCTTAACTCGCGGTCCCCCGAGCCCCACCGTCAGCCTCTCCGTCCTTTTTGCAGTAAAGCCCTCCCAGGTTCCACCGTCTCAGCCCGCACTCCCCGGATCCGCAACGTGTCGCCCACTGGCTGGCTGCACGCGCCGTGGACCCGCGGGGCTGCCGGTCCCACCTGTCAGCCGCATGGGCTAACTCAGCTCGCGGTGGAAAAGGTCTTCCTGCGTCGTTTCCCGCCAGGTCAGCCCGGGCCCAGGTGTCTGTGTCTGTGGCTAGATCTGAGCGAGTACAACTGGTTTTCTGCTTTGCTGTTTAATTTAAACTTTTTCAAAAATTATGTAAATTCAAATTCAAATCAGATTTTAAATAACTTTTGAAATATAATTCCAAATAATACATATGATATATGTTTTTGAATTAGAAAAATATGAGGATTTCAAATATGCCATTCAAAATAATGTTTGAGCACTTTAAATTTTCGAGATGATTAAAATTACAATAAAATGCCCTTATTCTTAATTAATTAATAACTTTAGTTTTATAACTCCAAATTTGGCAAATAATATGTCTAAATCGATCAGCGCGACGAGCCCGTTCTATCTATGCATTCCATGATCTGAATTGAAGCATGCATCATGTCATCACTAAAAATCTGAACTGGTTATGGCAATAAAACTTGACTAAACAAATGATGAAATGCTTCATTCTCGTACCCCACATCTCACCCATGCCATGCTACTTTTTTCCATGCAAATTTGTGCATCATTCATCATGGCATGATTGTTTGCTTGTTGCATTTTAATTCATATGCTTGTGTATTCTATTTATGTTGGCCCTTGTTTGTTTGGTTCTTCTTCGAATAGACGCGAAAGGTGGGATATATCAGAAACCTGTGAGCACTACCCAGATCCGTACCTCGCTTCAACTGAGCTGCCAGGCAAGCACTACCACATGCTGGCATACATATAGTACCTACTGCCTCTATCTTATTCTTGCATCTTGCATTAAATTGAACCCCAAGTACTGCATAGCCTTTACTTTTAAACTCCACCGAAGCTTGTTCCTCCGTCCCATGAGCCATTACTACAGGAGTTGTTTGAGCCATGCGGGTCGTAGAACAGCATGTGTAGGGTATGTGAGAGTCTGATGGATAATGAGGTACCTAAAGAACTTAATCGGAGTAGTAATGGGATAACTAATGAAAGTGGCACCGGTGAGCAATCTCTGCTATTTGGTTCTTCATGCTCACTTGTGTCCCGTAGGACCCCGAGTACTTGATTCCTGTTCCTTGACTATTCGCACTATCCACATCCGGGAGGCCTTATGGACCCCCCCTGAGCTAGATCTTGATTCATTCTTATTTCTTGGGGCCACAAAGTAGTTTGGGGCTTTATTACTATCCTGTACTTATGCCATGCTTTACTGCTCTATTTAAGATTGTGCGAGGAGCACTTGTACTGTTTTGGATCGTGGAATGTTTTCGCGGTATCGACAAGCCCAGTCACATTTTCGGGTTCCCAGTCGTTTACAGCCATTGACACAAACCTTGGGTCCGTCTCGGAGCCGGCCAACTTGGTTGCAGGTAGCTTAATGGGGTGGCCCCCTGAAACATTTCTGAATCATGTGATCGCTTTGTCGTGACTGCCTCGTTGGGTTTTGATTTGGTTTTTCCGAGGTTGATCGAGTGTGTGTTGCTATTTGTGCACCCCTGCAGGGTAAATCTTTCTGAAAGCCGTGTCCGTGGTTATGGACGACTTGGAGCACAGTTTCTCGATCATAGACAAGTATAACTAAAGTACCGCTTTTAATTTGGCTAAGTACCTGACTAGTAAATAGTGCAACACTCATGGAATGGTTAATAAAACTGCCAACGGATGAGGGGGTTGTTCGTCCGCTTTCTCGTTGGTAAGCGAGGAGGAGGATGGATCTGTTAATATTACTATTATAACTGTTGTTCCTAATTAACGACATCCGCTCATCTTTGGTTAGGCGGATGGTTAGCAGTATCTATAGAATTGTTAGGGATTATCTTTTGCTACAATGCGTCACCCTGTGTTGTGTCCCTTTAGAGGCATAAAGACTTGCTGAGTACCCTAGGGTCTCACGATAAATTGTTTGATTCAGATGAATGTATACTCGCAAGATGGATACTGGGTGGAGGAGAGACGATGTTGGCAACGATCACTCGTGTAGAGATTCCGGAACGGGATCCGTGAGATCTGTATGGATGTGTTTATTTATGGGGCATCTTATGCCGATTTGCTTCTTATCCGCATCGGATCTTGTTTTCCGCTTCACCGATACTCGATGTTTGATGTATGAGGAGATATCCTAAACTATTATATCTATCTAGGATATTTGGATCTTGCCGTATGGCGTTGCAATATTTCTATTTCTTTTAGATGGAATGGCTCTGAGGACTATTGTATGTGGCTTGCATACATACTCATTTGTGTATGTAGTTGATCCCTTCGCCTGCCGATTACGCCGCTCGTTCTTGTCCCGATGTTTGGAAATGGTTAGGACGGCCGAAAGGTCTACCTGTGAGTGGCATTTGGCCCCACCGTACTATTTTAACCATTTCCGCTCATCCAGGCTTGTAACTAAGAGCGTAATTCACCGAGGTAGTTACACTCGGGGGAGCTAAGCTTCGTCATGTTCTTATCGTTTCTGGTCGCGATGGTGGCGGGCACAGATGGGAGACGGGTAGATCTACAGTTTTCGGGGTCGATCTTGAAGCTTCAATTGGCGAAGTTCATCGAGACCAACGACGAGTTACGTTGCTGCTTCGTGCGGCCAAAGAGGCTACTCCGCATCTCAGAGCCTTTTGTTCGATGGATATTCTTCCTCCACACAAGGAGTCATATCGAAGGATCTTCATCAGCCTCACCACAACATCACGGTCAACCACGCCCCTAGTGGTTTCGTCCTCGGCTGTGTTCTCGATAGCCGTCGCTGTCATGTGCAATTGCATCAACGAGGGAGAAGGGCTCAATTGCTTTTCTAGTTTTCTTCTCGAGTCCTTTTTGGGAAAAGCAAGGACCATGTTGTAATTTTGTTTTTCCTAAGGTTCTCCTTGTAACTTTTACCCACCACCAGGAATGAAATTTCTAGATCGACCCAAGCCCTGTTCAAGAAAAAAAGCTTTGGCTATGATTCTTAATCATATAAAGCAAAAAAAATCTTCCAAAATTTCCAAAAGTAAGTTATATTTACTTCGTTAAGACAAGCCTTTGACCAACAATTGCACAGTGAATGCAAGGTCGTATGACATGGCATTTGTGCCACTAGACTCCTTTAAAAAATCTTGTTATGATAGTGACTTCATATCCTATAAATTAGAGATCTAGGGTTTATGGATCATAGATTGAGATTATTCTTTTTAGGGGAGTTATTGAGGTCATGTATTTGCTTAATGTGTGTTGTATATTAATTATTAGGTCGCTCTAGAGTTTTTCTTATTGGGCTCGACTACCTTATGGGCCTAGTACTCTTCTTCTAATCTGTATCGCCCCGTTCAAAAAACAAAAAATCTGTATCGCATTTGGTGGTAGGCTGGTAGCTAGTGTTTCGTTCTAGGCCAAATTGTTGCAGGTCTAAGAGTACGCGCCAATCCGCTTAACTACGAGCGAGAGCGAGCCTCTCCTCACTTCATCCTCTCTTTTTTTTTCCTTTTTTTTTTCTCTTTTCGTGTTTTCTTTTTTTTTGTTTCTTTTTTTACTTTTCTGGGTAAACAATTTTAACAGCTGAATTGTTTCAAAATCATGAACTTTTCTGTAACTAAATATTTTTTAAAGCTTTACCTTTTTACCCGGTGGCTAATTTTATAATTTTAACATTTTTAGAATCATTAATAGTTTTCAAAACTGAACATTTTTAAATCATGAACATTTAAAAAATCTGATTTTTTTACCCAGTGAACAATTTATAAATCTGAACTTTTTAAAGGAAGATTATGTTCATGTTTTGAAACAATATTCGTGAGGTTAAGGGAAATGTTCACGGGTAATGAGAAATTCACAGGGTTTGAAAAAATTCATTCACCGCATTAAAAGAATGTTCACGGAGTCGAATGCTCGCGGATTTGAAAAATAGAATGTTCACGGGTAAAAAAAAGGAGGGTTTGAAAATTTTGTTCACAGGTCCCAAAAATGTTAATGAAATTCAAAACATGTTCACGGATTCGGAAAAAATCGAATGTTCACAGATTCACAAACATTCACATTTAAAAAGAAATTCATGGGGTTTGAACATTTTTTTACACGAGGTTAAAACAGGTTCGTTCACGGATTCAAATTTATAGAATTTTCACAGTATCAAAAGTGTTCGAACAAAAAAATAAAGTTTAGGACTTACTTTTCAAGTTCTCCGATTTTTTCTAGATGAAAACACGTGGTTCCACTAATCACTCGGCTCAGCAAACTTGCTAGCCTACAATCAATATTCCCCAAGCTGCCATGCATGGCTTTCGCCTCTCCGTCCCTCACGGACGATAGGCAGCGACGACAAACTCCCTCTAGATCTCAACCGGCAAGAGCGATGGTTCCCCCCTCCCCCTTGTTTGCTGCTCCGGGTTTGTATATTGCGGAGTGTCGTTGGGGTGGTAGGTGCGACACTCAGGAAAATAAAGATGTCTCAACTCTATTCCTACCCCGATGGCGACCTTTACGACGACCGCCTCGGAATTGATGGCAACATGTGTTGATCGAAATATGCCTCATTGCGTGCAGCATGCCTGTTCATCGACTGACAAATGCTCGTTAGCGATGATGTTATTTTGGATGTTGCAATGGTGGAGACTCGGAGTCTCTTCCGCCGTGCGTCTCGGCGGTGTTGGAGTTGGGTGGCGGCCACTGGCTCCGGTGGTTGCAGGAAACTCTAGATATCGTTTTGTATTTCTCGAACACTTAGGATTTTATTTGCAAAATTTTAGGATAATTATTTTATACCATTTTGTCTTTTAGTATTCACAAAATGTGTTGTTCCATGTAACTTGATTTCTAATTAATCAAATATATGGTTGCTTATAAAAAACTGCCGCCGACTAACAAGAGAAAGAAGAAAATCGAACACAACAAGCAGACACCGCGACGAATAGAAAAGTAGCTACGCCCGGGCCGTCCAGCGGAATTCAAACTGGATTTTCTTCTCGTGGACCATTCAGCGGCAGCTACTTGCGTGGGCCGTGGGCGAGTCCAGCCATAGAACTCGCCTCAAGAGAAACATAGCGGGTAATGATTAAAAAAAAGCGATACTTAGCGGGTCCTGGTTGGACACCGAAAAAGCTATTTGCCGCTGCAGCCGGTGCGGGCGGCTAGCGCTGCACAGGGCAGAAGCCCTGTTGGACTGGTCCAGTTCGCGAGGCTAAGCTTTTTCATTTACGGGTTTTCGTTTTCTTTTTTCTGTTTTCTTTTATCTGATTTTTTTTCTGTTTTTTTTTTTTGGGTTTTTTAACGTTTTTAGAAACATCATTTTTTAAAGACTAAGAAACATGTCTGTGCATTGTACCGGAAGAAAAAAATGTCAAAATTTTACCGTAAAATAGATCGATCATCATAACCCTAGTCAATGGAAATCTGATGGTTTGCGTCTTAGCTTTGCATTTACATTCCGATGGACCCTTCCCTACAGGGACAGAGGGTGGCAACGGTCAGGAGACTAACACGCGGAGGAATTTAAATTTTGACAATGATACAAGTAATGACGCAGCTATGGACGTGACCGGTGCAGCAGCTACGCTCGGGGAGGTTCCTCCACCTCCCCCGCCGTATATTGATCCAAGGGATCGGTCTAAACTAAGGAAGATGGGTGACAACAAACCTGATTTGGCGACATCGGCGGCCTCCAATGAGGAGGACCGCCGGGCCCAATGATTCTACTAGGCTGGAATCGTCATGGGCGGGGGCGGCATGACGATGAGCTTGGCGCTTGTGCGGTCAACAGACAAGCCCTGCCTAGTGTTTCTCTGTGAAACTAGGCAAAGTGAGGAGCGCGTGAAGAATCTGCGCTTTCGGATTAGGATGAGTGGGTGTTTTCATGTTAAAGGGGATGGTAAAGGTGGCGGTCTGGCTTTATACTGGAAGGAGGGAATCACGGTTAGTATTCTTTCTTTCAGTAAGAGGCACATTAACGTCCATATTAGCGGAGGTCCGTATGATTGCATGTGGAGGTGTACCTTCGTATATGGGGAGCCTAAGCCGGCTGACCGGCATAACATGTGGGCTTTATTGCATGATCTAAAACCAAGATCTTCAGAACCTTGGTTGATGTTCGGCGACATCAACGAGGCCATGTGGCAGGAAGAACATTTTTCTAGAAGTAAGAGATCGGAGAGGCTTATGGCTAACATCCGTGACGCTCTATCACACTGCGACCTTCACGACATTGGTTTTGCAGGTGTTCCGTGGACTTTTGACAATAAGCAAAAAGGGGAGTGAAACGTGAAAGTGAGATTGGACAGAGCAGTTGCTTCACCATCTTGGTCAGCGAGGTTCCCGGAGTTTCGGCTGAGGCACCTGACTTCGCCGCGGTCGGACCACTGTCCACTTTTGCTGGAGGCTGAACAGGCTCCCAGCTGCCGCACCGAGCGGCCGATCAGGCGCTAAGAGGTGGCCTGGGAGAGGGAGCCATCCCTTGTTGCTGCGATGGAGGAGGCATGGTCCAGGCGTGTAGCATGCAACGATCTAGGGGATGTCAATATGGGGTTGCGGGAGGTAATGACAAATTTGTATGGTTGAAAAAATAAACACTTCAAGTCTGTCCCAAAAGAGCCTGAGCGGCTGAGGCGCAAGATCGAAGCTTTTCAAGACAATAACGATACTGAGAGCTCCGAAGAAAAACAAAGGTTGATGCGTGAGATGGACGAAATGTGGTACCGAGAGAAAATCCAATGGCTGCAACGGTCTTGTATTTCGTGGTTGAAAGAAGGAGACCGTAACACTAAATATTTTCACCACAAAGCTTCGTGGAGACACAAGAAAAATAGGGTTAGAAGACTGAAGAGGAGGGACGGTACATGGACGATGGATTCCGTTGAGATGGAAAACATGGCAAGAGAGTTTTTCGAGGACCTTTATACTAGGAAGGAGAGTACGGACCTGAGTATTGTGATTGATCAGATGGAGGAGTGTGTGGATCAGCATATAAATGACACACTGTGCGCCCCTTTTACTGAAAAAGAAATAAGTGATGCTCTATTTCAGATTGGACCGTTAAAGGCGCCGGGACTCGATGGTTTCCCCGCAAGATTCTTCCAACGCAACTGGGAGATTATGCGCCATGATGTTGTTGCTGCAGTGCAACGGTTTTTTGAGGAGGGTACCATGCCTGATGAGGTGAACGACACGGCAATAGTGCTGATTCCGAAGAAAAATGATCCTGAAGCGCTAAAAGATTTCAGGCCAATCAGTTTATGCAATGTTATATATAAAGTGGTGTCAAAATGCCTGGTGAATCGGTTGAGGCCTTTTCTCCAAGATATTATTTCCCCTACTCAGAGCGCGTTCATTCCATCATGGATAATGCGCTGGTGGCTTTTGAGTGTATTCATGCTATTCAGACTGGCTCAACGGCGAGATCAAAGTATTGTGCGTACAAATTGGATATGGCCAAGGCTTATGCCTGGGTGGACTAGAGGTTTTTGGAGGGAGTTCTGGCGAAATTGGGCTTTCATAGTCAATGGATTCGGTGGGTTATGGTATGCGTCACCATCGTCCGCTACTCTATTCGCTTCAATGGTCATCTATTAGACTCTTTCACTCCATCACGCGGGCTTCGCCAAGGTGATCCCCTGTCGCCATACTTATTTCTTTTTGTTGCTGACGTTTTATCTTGTTTGATAAAAAAGAGAATAGAAACAGGAACCCTTTGTGAACTTCATATATGTAGAAGAGCTCCAGGAATCTCCCATCTCCTATTTGTAAATGATTGCTTAATTTTTTTGAAGGATCGGTGGATCAGGCTATAGTTGTGAAAGTTTACTAAATGACTATGAAAAGGGAACATGTTAGTTAGTGAGCCTAGGAAAATGCTCCATCATGTATGGCAAGAGCTGCTCGCTTGGCGTGCAAGACAAAATAAAAGGTATTCTGTAGTATGAAACAACCTGTTTTGAAGAAAAATATTTGGGGCTACCAACCCCGGAGGGAGGCATAAAGAGTGAAAAATTCAAGCCTACTAAAGAAAGGTTCAGGAAAAGGGCAACAGATTGGGCAGAAAAATACATGTCATCAACAGCAAAAGAAACTCTTATCAAAGTTGTTCTGCAGTCTCTCCCTACCTACGCTATGGGGTTTTTTAAGTTTCCAGCTGGACTGCTTGAAGAGTTAACAAAGATAGTTCATGATTTTTGGTGGGGGATGAGCAGAATAGGAGACGCATGCATGATACGTTGTAAACATATCTATAATTTTTGATGTTCCATGCTTGGTTTTTATCTACTTTCTTATGTTTTGTCCATACTTTGGAGTATTTTTTATACACTTTCTTGGACTAGCCTATTAACAAAATGCCACAGTGCCAGTTGCCTGTGTTCTATTCTTTTTGGTTCCAAGAAAGTAAGAAAATGAATATTCTCGGAATTGGATGGGACAAAAGCCAAAGTCAATATTTCACCGATGGGGACACGGAGCCAGAATACGAGATGGAGAGGGGCCAGAGGGCCGCCACACCACCTGGCCGCGCGGCTAGGCCTGGCCCACGACAGGGGGTGGTGTGGCCGCCTAGGGCACCCCCTCGGCCCCCCTTTCGCCCATAAGATGCCTCTGATATATAAACCCTAAGTACCCGATCAAAATTCCACGAAAGAGTCTGTAGCCGCCGTCATCTCTATCCCTAGATCGGGAGGGATCTGAAGCTCTTCTTGGCACCCTGCCGGAGGGGAGAATTCACCCTGGAGGCCTTCTTCATCACCATGCAAGCCTCCGGTGTGATACGTGAGTAGTTCATCCCTAGACTACGGGTCCATGTAGTAGCTAGATGGTTGGTTCTTCTCCTTTTTGCTACCATGTTTAGATCTTGTGAGCTCCGTTCATGATCAAGATCATCTATTTGTAATCCTACATGTTGTGTTTGTGGGGATCTGATGGATATTGAGATGCTATTTTAGATTGATTATTGATTCTATCATGTCTTTGTTATTTGTGATCTTGCATGCTCTCTGTTGTTAGTAGATATCTTGGCCGAGTAGATGCTAGCAACTCCAAGAGGGAGTATTTATGCTCGATAGTGGGTTCATGCCTCTAGTAATCAAATATCATAAGAGTGAAGATGATTAGTATATGCATGTATGCTTTCTCGATATTTGTCAATTGCCCCGCTGTAATTTGTTCACCCAACATGCCATCTATCTTAAGGAGAACCACCACTAGTGAACTATGGACCCCGATCCTTTCTTTTACCATCAATCTACAACTGTTTACTGCTTTCTGTTTACTTTCTGTAAGCTTTTACTTTCTTCCACACAATACGTTTAATCCTTTGTTTTCAGCAAAACCGGTGAGATTGAAAACCTCACTATAAGTTGGGGGCAAAGTTCTATGGTTGTGTTATGCAGGATTCCAAGTTGGCAACAACACCTTGGAAGTGTTTCCTTGCTCCACTTGTTCGATAACCTTGTTTTCATCACTGAGGGAAACTTGCTGCTGTGTGATGTCTAGGCACTTCTATTCTTGTAGACAGTTGTTGGGCCTCCAAGTGCAGAGGTTTGTAGAACAGCAGCAAGTTTTCCCTTAAGTGAATCACCCAAGGTTTATCAAACTCATGGAGGAAGTGGTCAAAGGTATCCCCTCTCAAGCAACCCTGCAATCAAGATACAAGAAGTCTCTTGTGTCCCCAACACACCCAATACACTTGTCAGGTGTATAGGTGCACTAGTTCGGCAAAGAGATAGTAAAATACAAGTGGTATAGATAATTATAAGTGGTAACGGTGATAGAAAATATCTTGATGGCATGGAAAAGACTAAAGTAAAACTGAAATAAAGATAGAAGCAAGCAAACATGTAATAGATCTAATAGCAAACGGTGTTTCAGTGCTTAGAAACAAGGCCTAGGGATCATAGTTTCACTAGTGAACACTCTCATATAAATATATTCTTCTTTATGATACTACGCTGAACTACTCTCCGGTTGGACACTCTAATCCATCGTAGGGCTATAACAGCACACCTCAAAGTAAGCCTTTCCCATCTAGATAACCCCACACTGTCACCTTGAGCACTAGATGGTTCAAACAAACACCACAATTTCATAAAGACATCCAACTCCAAATATAACTCATAACAAGTATTTGTAATCTCTAGCCTAAGTGCCACCATGGTGTGCACACTGTCAACTTCACACACATGGGGAGAGCAGAGATCTATTAAAGCACTTGAGTAGCAAGGTAGATCTACTTGATTACAAAGCTCATGATCACAATATGATCACACATAGAGAGAGATGAACACATAGCTACCGGTACAATCCTTAGCCTTGAGAGAGAACTACTCCCTCCTCATCATGGGAATCATCAATGGTGATGGAGATGGTGGTGGAGATCGATGGAGATGGCTCCAGGGGCACTTCCGTCCTCCGATAGGGTGCTTAACGAGACTTCTCTCCCGAATCTCCTTCGGTGGCCAAGCACTGGAACTTTTCGTGGCTGGAGGCTTGACGATTTAGGGTTTTCGTATCAGGAGGCATCTTATAGGCGAAGAGGCAAGGTCGGTGGGCGGCTGTAACTGTTGGAGATATGCCCAAGAGGCAATAATAAAAGTGGTTATTATTATATCTTTGTGTTTATGATGAATGTTTACATCCCATGCTATAATTGTATTATAAGGAAACACTAATACATGTATGTTTTGTAAACATAAAAGAGTCCCTAGTAAGCCTCTTGTGGAACTAGCTTGTTGATTAAATGATGATCATGGTTTCCTGATCATGGACATTGGATGTCATTAATAACAAGGTTATATCATTAGGAGAATGATGTGATGGACACACACCCATAGTAAGCGTAGCATAAGATCAAGTCATTAAGTTCGTATTGCTGTAAGCTTTCAAATGCATAGTAACCTAATCCTTCGACCATGAGGTTATGTTAATCACCATCACCGGATGGGTACTTTGATGACATCAAACACCGCTTCATAACTAGGTGGTTATAAAGGTGTCATTGGGTATTCTGAAAGTACGTGTTGAAGCGCATGGACCAAGATTGGGATTTGTCCATCCATATGACGGATAGATATGCTCTGGGCCCTCTCGGTGGAATGTCATCTAGTTAGCTTGCAAGCATGTGACTAGGTCACAAGGGATGACATAACATGGAATGAATAAAGAGTACTTATCAGTAACGAGGTAGAACTAGGTATGGAGATACCGACGATCAAACCTCGGATAAGTAGAATATCGCGTGACAAAGGGAATTGGTTTCGTATGTTAATGGTTTATCGATCACGAAGTCATCGTTGAGTATGTGGGAGCCGTTATGGATCTCCAGATCCCGCTGATGGTTATTGATCGGAGAGGTGTCTTCATCATGTATGCATATTCACGAACCGTAGGGTGACACACTTAAGGTTCGAAGTTGTTTTAAGTAGATATAGAATATGCGTTGGAGACCGAATGTTGTTCGGAGTCTCGGATTGGATCCGGGACATCACGAGGAGATCTGGAATTGTCCAGAGAATAAGATTCCTATATTGGGGATCATTTTCTAAGTTAGGAAATGTTCCGGAGTGTTTGTATGGAGATTCTAGAAGGTTTCGGAATGTTCTGGAAGGTTCTAGAAGATTTCTTGGAGTTTGCTTGAAAACCAAGAAAGGATCAAGGAGTCTTTGTGGGGCAAGACACGGATTCATGGGGGAGGAGGATTCCTCCCCCCTCCCAATCCGCCGGCCAAGGAGGGAGGGGAGTCCTACTAGGACTCCCCCTCCCATGGCGCCTTCCTCCTTTAAATAGAGGGGAGGGGGCGCCACCCCCTAGACCTCTCCCATAACAAACCCTAGCCGCCGCCTCTCCTTCGCTCCGGCTTAGGCGAAGCTCGCAGAAATCTCTACTCCACCACCACCACCACACCGTCGTCAGCTGGGATTCCGTGGAGAAGATCTACTACCTCCGCTGCTTTTTGGAACGGGAGAAGAAGGTCCGCTCGACCGCACGCAGACCGAATGCGAAGCGCTGCCGAACGCTGACGCCTGGGAAGGATCGTCCACACGATCTTGAGATCGGCAAGTGATCGACTACATCAACCCCGAGATCTAATCTCGTAACGCTTTCGGTTCTACGAGGGTTAGTACAGATCTATCTCGTTGCACATGTCTAATAGATTAGATCTTGGCTTTTATCTAGATTAGATCTGGGTTTTGTCCGTTCTTGCGGTAGAAATTTTTTGTTTTCCATGCTACGAACCCATCAGTGGTATCATAGCCTTGTCTATGCGTAGATCTGTTGCACGAGTAGAACACAATGGTTTTGTGGGCGTTGGTGCTCGTGCCGTATTTTGCTTTGTGTACTTTGCATCTTGCGGTATGGTGGGATGAAGCGGCTCGGGCTAACCTTACATGTCATCGCACATGAGACTTGCTCCACGCTTGACGTGTAACTTGCTTTGCACAAGTGGCTTTGCGGGGTGTCTGTCTCTCCCATCATAGTATAGATCCAATCTACACTTTGCACTCGATAGCACTTGTATCAACATTGTGGTTCAGTTTCGTAGGTAAGATCCATTCTTATTCGAAAGCCCCAAACCACGTAAAACATGCAAAGAAAATTAGAGGCATCTAACTTGTTTTTGCAGGGGTTTTGTGATGTGATATGGCCATCATGTGATTGTGATTATATTTGATGTATGCAATGATCCTTGTTGTAATATGGCAACCGGCAGGAGCCTAATGGTTGTCTTTAATTCTGTTAAGACCTGCGTGTCTATTCATCTTGTAATAGCTTTATTCCAAGTAGTTGTAATAGTTGCTGGTGATGATGGACAACCATGAAGCGACGCCACTGACCTTGATGCAATGCTGGTGATGATGGAGATCATGTCCGTGCTCTGGAGATGGAGATCAAAGGCATAAGAAGAAAGGGCCATATCATATCACACTAATTATGAATTGCCTGTGATGTTAATCCTTTATGCATCTTGTATTACTTAGATCGCGACGGTAGCATTATAAGATGATCCCTGTCAATAAATTTCAAGTAATAAAGTGTTCGTCCTTAGTTGACACCGTTGCTAAGACTCGTCGTCTCGAAGCATCTCGTGATGATCGGATGTGATAGATTCTACGTGTGCATACAACGGGTGCAAGCCAGATTTGCACATGCAGAAACTAAGGTTAATCTTGACGAGCCTAGCATGTACATACATGGTCTCGGAACACGGAATACCGAAAGGTAGAGCATGAATCATATAAGTGATATGATGAACATGAAGATTGTTCGCCGATGAAACTACATCTTCTCTCGTGAAGATCGAACTTGGTGTAGTGGACTTGGTTCGTGTAATCACTAAGACAATGTGAGGGATGTTGTTTTGAGTGGGAGTTCACCTAGTTAATTTAAGAATTAAAATTGAACTCAATTTATCATAAACTTAGTCTAAACTACTTGAAAATTTGTTGTAGATTATGGCGAATCTCTCCATAAATTTCAATGCGTTCCTAGAGAAAGAAAAGCTTAAGAACAATGGAAGCAACTTCACGGACTGGCTCTGTAGTATGAAGATTGTCCTCAGGGCTGGTCAGATGACCTATGTGCTCGAAGCACCACTAGGTGACCCACCTGCAGATGATGCCACCGATGACGTAAAGAATGTTTACGCCTCTCAGAAAAATCATTACTCCAGTTGGTGTGCCATCTGTATGGTTTAGAAACGGAGCTCGAGCGTTTTGAGCACCACGACCCGTTCGAGATCATTAAGGAGCTCAAGCTCATTTTTGAGACTCACGCGGCCGTGGAGAGCTATGAGGCCTCCGAAAAGTTCTTTGCCTGCAAGATGGAAGAGGGAAGCTCCGTTAGCGAGCACGTGCTCACCATGTCTGGGCACGCAAACAAGCTCCAAGAGTTGGGGATAACGATTCCTAATGATTTAGGGATTCATCGTGTCCTCCAATCACTACCACCGAGTTATAAGAACTTTGTGATGAACTACAATATGCACTGCATGAACAAGATGTTGCCTGAACTGTCGTCCATGCTAAAAACTGCTGAAGTGGAAATCAAGAAGGAGCACCAAGTGTTGATGGTCAATAAGACCACCAATTTCAAGAAACAGGGCAAGCCTAAGAAAAAGGGCAACTTCAAGAAGGACGGCAAGAAAGTCGACTCGCTAAGAAGCCCAAGGCTGGTCCTAAGCCTAAACTGAGTGCTTTTCTTGCAAGGGTGCTGGTCATCGAAGCGAATCGCCCCAAGTACCTGGCGGATCTGAAGAACGGCAACATCAAGAAGAAAGGTATATTTGATATACATGTTATTGATGTGTATCTTACTAGTAATCATAGTAGTGCCTGGGTATTTGATATTGGTTCGGTTGCTCATATTTGTAACTCAAATGGAGCTGCGGAATAAACGAAGACCGGCAAGGGACGAGGTGACGATGCTTGGCGTTGAAATGGCTCCAAGGTTGATGTGATCGCCATCGGCACGCTCCTCTACATCTACCTTCGGATTAGTTTTAAATTTAAATAATTGTTATTTGGTGCTGCGTTAAGCATGAACATTATATCCGGATCTTGTTTATTGTAGACGGTTACTCTTTTAAGTCGAGAATAAAGGTTGTTCGATTTATATGAGTAATATCTTTATGGTAATGCACCTGAGATGAATGGTTTATTCTTATTGAATCTAAGCGGTAGTGATACACATGTTCACAACATAGATGCTAAGCGAATAAAATTGAATGATAATTCTACATACATGTGGCAATCGCTGCCTTGGTCACATTGGAGTGAAGCGTATGAAGAACCTCCATTCTGATGGACTTCTTGAATCACTTGATTTTGAATCACTTGAAAGATGCGAAGCATGTCTAATGGGAAAAATGACTAAGACTCCATTCTCTAGGATAATGGAGCGAGCTACAGACTTATTGGAAATAATACATACCGATGTGTGCGGTCCAATGAGTGTAGCGTCGCGTGGTGGATATCGTTATGTTCTCACTTTCACGGATGACTTAAGTAGATATGGGTATGTCTACTTTATGAAACATAAGTCCGAAACTTTCGAGAAGTTTAAGGAATTTCAGAGTGAAGTGGAAAATCATCGTAACAAGAAGATTAAGTTTCTGCGTTCTGACCGCGGAGGTGAATATCTGAGTTATGAGTTTGGCATGCATTTAAAGAAATGTGGAATACTTTCACAGTTGACACCGCCGGGAACACCACAGCGTAATGGTGTGTCCAAACGTCGTAATCGAACTCTCTTAGATATGGTTAGGTCTATGATGTCTCTTACAGATTTACCGCTATCGTTTTGGGGCTATGCATTAGAGACAGCCGCATTCACTTTAAATAGGGCAGCATCTAAATCCGTTGAAACGACACCGCATTTAATTGTGGTTTGGTAAGAAACCTAAGTTGTCGCTCCTTAAAGTTTGGGGTTGCGGGTTTATGTAAAGAAGTTACAACCTGGTAAGCTTGAACCCAAAGCGGAGAAATGCGTCTTCATAGGATACCCTAAAGAAACAATTGGGTATACCTTCTATCATAGATCCGAAGGCAAAGTTTTCGTTGCCAAGAATGGATCCTTTCTTGAGAAGGAGTTTCTCTCGAAAGAAGTGACTGGAAGGAAAGTAGAACTCGACGAAGTTATTGAACCTTCTCTCGGAGTTGAGAGTAGCGCAACACCGGAAGATGTTTTTGTGCCGCCTACACCAATTGGAGAGGAAGCTAATGATGGTGATCATGAAACTTCGAACAAAGTTACTGCAGAACCTCGCAGGTGAACGAGGGTTCGTACCACTCCTGATTGGTATGACTCTGCCTTAAACGTCATGTTAGTGGACAACACTGATGACCCTGCGACGTATGAAGAAGCTATGGTGAGCCCAGATTCCGATAAATGGCTAGAAGCCATGAAATCCGAGATGGGATCCATGTACGAAAACCAAGTGTGGACTTTGGTGGACATACCGGATGGCCGTAAGGCTGTCGAGAACAAATGGATTTTCAAAAGAAAACAGACGATGGTAATGTTACCGTCTATAAAGCTCGACTTGTCGCGAAAGGGTTCCGACAAATTCAAGGAGTTGACTACGATGAGACTTTCTCACTAGTAGCGAAGCTAAAGTCTGTGAGGATTTTGTTAGCAATTGCTGCATATTTCCATTATGAGATTTGGCTGATGGATGTCAAAACAGCGTTCCTTAATGGTGACATTGAGGAAGAGTTGTATATGGTACAACCCAAGGGTTTTGTCGATCCTAGTGATGCTGACAAGGTATGCAAACTTTAGCGCTCCATTTATGGACTGAAGCAAGCATCCCGGAGTTGGAATCAACGTTTTGATAAAGTAATCAAAAACTTTGGATTTATACAAACTTATGGAGAAGCTTGTATTTACAAGAAAGTGAGTGGGAGCTCTGTAGCATTCCTAGTACTATATGTAGATGACATATTGTTGATTGGGAATGATATAGAACTTCTTAATAGCGTCAAAACCTATTTGAATAATAGTTTTTCAATGAAGGATCTTGGCGAAGCGGCATATATTCTAGGCATCAAGATTTATAGAGATAGATCAAGACGCCTAATAGTGCTTTCACAAAGTACATACTTAGACAAAGTTCTAAAGAAGTTTAGAATGGAAGAGAGCAAGAAAGGGTTCATGCCCATGTTGTCAGGTAAGACCTTGAGTAAGACTCAAAGTCCGCCACGCGTAAGATAGAGAAAAGATGAATAATATTCCTATGCCTCGGCCATAGGTTCTATCATGTATGCTATGTACAAGACCGGATATAGCACATGCTGTTAGTTTGACTAGCAGATATCAAAGTGATCCTGGAATGGAACACTGGACAGCGGTCAAGAATATCCTAAAGTACCTGAATAGGACTAAGGATATGGTTCTTTCTTATGGAGGTGATGAACAGCTTGTTGTAAACGGTTACACTAATGCTAGTTGGAACACCGATCCGTATGACTCAAGTCACACCGGATAATTATTTATTTTGAATGGTCCTGCAGTTGAGCTGGAGGAGTGCCAAGCAAAGCGTTGTAGGCGAAATCTTCAACTGAATCGGAATACATAGCTGCTTCGAGGCTGCACAAGAAGCCATATGGATGAAGGAGTTCATTACTGAACTTGGCGTGGTTCGGTCGTTGGACCCGATGGCCATCTCATGTGACAACACAGGTGCCATAGCTAATGCACAGAGCCAAGGTCACATAGCAAGCTGAAGCACATCAAGCTACGTTTCCATGCTATTCGCGAGTATGTCCGAGATGGTGACATAAAGATTTGCAAAGTACACACTGATCTGAATGTGGCAGATCCGTTGACTAAACCTCTCCCTAGAGCAAAGCATGACCAACACCAGAACGCCATGGGTGTTAGGTATATTACCATGTAACCTAGATTATTGACTCTAATGCAAGTGGGAGACTGTTGGAGATATGCCCAAGAGGCAATAATAAAAGTGGTTATTATTATATCTTTGTGTTTATGATGAATGTTTACATCCCATGCTATAATTGTATTATAAGGAAACACTAATACATGTGTGTTTTGTAAACATAAAAGAGTCCCTATTAAGCCTCTTGTGGAACTATCTTGTTGATTAAATGATGATCATGGTTTCCTGATCATGGACATTGGATGTCATTAATAACAAGGTTATGTCATTAGGAGAATGATGTGATGGACACACACCCATAGTAAGCATAACATAAGATCAAGTCATTAAGTTCGTATTGCTGTAAGCTTTCAAATGCATAGTAACCTAATCCTTCGACCATGAGGTTATGTTAATCACCATCACCGGATGGGTACTTTGATGACATCAAACACCGCTTCGTAACTGGGTGGTTATAAAGGTGTCATTGGGTATTTTGAAAGTACGTGTTGAAGCGCATGGACCAAGATTGGGATTTGTCCATCCATATGACGGATAGATATGCTCTGGGCCCTCTCGGTGGAATGTCATCTAGTTAGCTTGCAAGCATGTGACTAGGTCACAAGGGATGACATAACATGGAACGAGTAAAGAGTACTTATCAGTAATGAGGTAGAACTAGGTATGGAGATACCGACGATCAAACCTCGGATAAGTAGAATATCGCGTGGCAAAGGGAATTGGTTTCGTATGTTAATGGTTCTATCGATCACGAAGTCATCGTTGAGTATGTGGGAGCCGTTATGGATCTCCAGATCCCGCTGATGGTTATTGATCGGAGAGGTGTCTTCATCATGTCTGCATATTCACGAACCGTAGGGTGGCACACTTAAGGTTCGAAGTTGTTTTAAGTAGATATAGAATTTGATTTATTTTGAAAATAGAATAAAAAAATGCTATATTACCTATTAAGTCCAAGTAAATACTTTGGATTAAAATAGAAGATAAATATGTTTTATAATACCCTAAAAACCTAATTTGAGTTTTTACAAATGTTCACAAATTGGTTTGAATCAAATTGAATCCTTAAATAAAAAGTTTTGGAGAAAACATAATTAGAAAAAGAAAAAGAATAAGGGAGAAAAATAAAAATAAAACAGCAGACAGCTTCTGGCCTTTCGGCCCAAACCCAGCCCACTAAGCCCACCCGGGCCAACTCTCCCCTCTCTGTTTTTCTGCACACCCCCTCAACCTACCCCCTCCCGCTGACAGACCGACCCCACGCCACGTCATCGCCACCCCGGCGTCTTCAACCCCAGGCGACGAACACCCCTCCCCTTTCTCTGCCGTTTCGGAATCGGCTCAAATTCGGCCATTTCTTGTATTAATTCCCCACGGCGGCCACCCCTACTAAATCCCCTCTCCCTCCTCATCATTTTCCCCTCAGACACCACCCCGGAGAGCCCCCAGGCTCCCCATATTGAGAGCTCGAACCACCATTTGCCGACAGAGCTCCGGCGACGATTCCGGTGAGCTCCGGCCGCACCGTGCCCTCCTCTCTGCCCTATCACCCTTGCAATGTCCTGGCGCATCTTTTAATTCCGGCCGCTTCCTTTCTCTTGCCCCAGGTCGACGACACGGTCTACTCCGGTGAAACTCCCTCTGCCGCCGCCGTCCGTCGAGTTCTCTGGTGAGGTTAAGGTTCCTGCCACCCATTTTTAGCCTCTGCTAGATCATGCTGACTCGGGCGCCCCTCACTAACCCCTCTCCTTGCCTGTTCGAGCCCCAGATTATCGTCACCAGCGGGGACCTGAAGCAGCGTGAGCTCCGGCGAGGAATCGGGATCGAGGCAGAGCACCCCACCCTCCACTGTGACCTCCATCGAGACCGCCACGACCGCCTCGACCTCTGGTGAGAGTCCACGGACCCCCTGCCCTTTTAGGACCACCGGAACACCATCGTCCGACGAACCTCCGCCGTGCACAGAGAGCCAGTGCCGCCAGTTCGTGGATGCGCGCTGAGCACCGTTTGATCAAGTTTTAGCGGCTAGGATTAGATCACTAAACGAAAGGGTACGGGCTAATCAGATCCGTCCATAGATCTGACGGCCCATAGCGATCAATCCGGCCGAATCGGTATCAGCCAATAGGAAAGCGCCACGCCGCCAGGCTATTTCGTTTAAATAGAAAAATAGACAGATTTAGTATTTAACTTAGAAATTCAATAACTTTTGATCCAGAAATCAGAAAAATACAAATTTAGTGTCTATGGATTCAGAAAAATGAGACCTTTATTATGGAGGCCTTGTTTCACACTTTTGCCTCTGAAAAATTGGAATTATAGGCAGAACCTTTTTAGGAGTATTTTGCTCATGAAAATTGTTCTATAAATTATTTTGGGGTATTTCTTATGCATTTAGATCAGGTATTATATCCTTAGTACTGCAGACTCTGTAAATTATAGAATTATGTTCATATCATTGCATTTTGCATGCATTCATGTTTTTGTAATGTTTTATTGATTGAATTATTGTTGTTGTTTGATCTTGTGTAGATTGTGTGGATTGTGAAGTTTGTTGCTGTGAGGATTGTACCTATTCCCCTAGCTACCAAGGCAAGTGATATTTCATCTCATGTCCTATTATTTTTCACTATTGCACTAGTGTTATTTTGGTAGATCTTAGCATGATAGGATTATTTACATGTTCTATATTATGCTATACTACCCTATAGATTATATCTTGGTAGCATCTCCTAGTTGAAATACTTCGTATGCTAGAGTGCTTAGCCATGCTATTAGAATTCGTGGGTGGAATATACACTTAAGATAGTATGGAAAGATATTATTTTGTTTAACTAAGAAAACAACTAATGTTAATGAAACACCTGGGTGGAATGGGGGCTTGCTTGGATTATGTTGAGTGGTTACCCAGGGGCCATGTCTATGGTCAGCTGGTGTATCACACTTGTGGATGGCCACCCAGGAACAAAGAGATTGGAGACATTCTTGTCATGAAGCTTCCAGTGCAACCACATGGCATATGGGCTCTGCCTTGACCAACTAAGTTACAAGAACTCAGCCAGACGGACAGAAGGTGGTAGATATGATAGGATGGAACGCGTCCATGGTGGTCTGAGGGATTGCTTCTGAAAATTCTTGTCTCGATGCATGTCAAGTCTTGTGAGGAAAGTGCACCACCTCTCGAGAGGGTAAAACTAAGTACTTAGCCGTGTCCCCGGTTATGGACATTCCTGAGCCTCAAGACAGTGAAGTAGTTCAATAATCTCCTCATCCAAATTTCTCTAAGTTAAAACTTGTGGGTGAACACGGGTAGAGGTTCAGTGATGTCTATCATTGGTACCTTAGTGTAGAATGAGAAAAACTTACTCCTCAAAAACTATAAGTTAAACCAGCTTTTAGCAAAGCCAGCCATAACCCCACTTAGCCATATATTCATGTAGTTGTTGGATTATACTAAGTATCTCTGGTATCACTTGCCAATACAATTCCAAATGTATTGACCCTTGTGGTTGTAACTTATTATGTTGCAGGATACTCTGATGATGAGTAGGGTTGCGGGTCTACACTCGACATGCTTGCCTGTGACACATGAAGACTAAACACTATTATTATGCTATGTAATGTGAACTTCAAGTGTCTTAGCCTTGGGCTAAGTGAGTTGTAAGAACCATTATATTTACTGGATATGCGATGTAATAATGACCTTTGTTTCTGTGTACTTCATCTTAAACTGTGGGTGCTAGCATTTAAGATCCAGGGACTAGCACTGCAATCACAGGGATCTTACCTTATTATGGTGAGATCTTACAGATGGTATCAGAGCATTGTGTTGCCTGTAGGTTCGTGACCCTAGAATGGATTAGACTAAGGAAAACCCTTAGGAAAAATAACTCTATATTTCAACTTTACACTTGTCTTTTCATCTCGTAAAGCTTTCCCTAATTATCCTTCTCATATATTTTTGTAGATGTCCACCATCAATGAATCCATCAAGAAGGGACCACTGATGACTATGACCCTGGAGTGTGAGACAGAATTTCCCAATGTGCTCAAGAACCTCATGCTCGGCTTGGGGATGAATGGTGAAGCCGTGTACAAGGGATTTCCTATGATAGATGAAGGACAAGAGTATTGGTGGGTGCAACTCCACTTGTACAAGAACAAGGAAGACGATCCCAAGAGTACGGGATTCTGCATGTTCACCAACTCTGAAATGCACAAATCATTCTTTGACTGCAAGGAATCTTTGCATGGAAAGCTATTGAGGAACTTGGGGAGAGACTCAAGTATAGAATGCTCAATACTCAGGAAGATCTCAAGGAGGAGAAGCGTCTTGTCCAAGACTCAAAGGCCACTGTGAAACGCCTAAGTAAGGATATCATAGGCCTAGCTTTGGAGCTATGTGACCAAGACAAGCAGATTTCTGCCAAGGATGCCTAGATTGCCACCTTGGTTAAGAAGGAGTGAGATATTAGTTGGACCACCACCCTTGGCATTTTATCACGTTAGTATTTCGACCATACCAACCTATGTGGTATGGCAAAAATAAGTTATGTCTGGAACCTTGAGTGCTTGAGTTGAATTAATGTATTGCTACTTGGAATGTTTTGTTGGTTGAATTCTCTTTTATTTTGTGACTTGTATTTTCTTTCTCTATTGTGTGTTACTAGTTTTCTCCATACTATGCAAAAGATGCCGAACTTTGTCTATAGCACGGCCGAGGATTTCAAGGGGACTCGCTTTGGGACTCGTATGTTGGAGCTAGTCCAAGTGCTCGCTCTTCCAATCCCCACCATTCAAGGACTTCAGCTGAGGAAATTTCAGAGGAAGGACTTATGGGGATTCAGAGTTACCCAGCCAGGACGTGAGACAGAGCCCCAAACTGGGGAGATTACCTTCAAGATTCTCCATGATGACATGGAGAGGGGCCTCGACGTCGCTATGCAGGAGCTGTTGGGACGCCTATGTGGACTTCACTCTTCTGAGATCAAGAGCCACTACTTCCACTTCTTTGGGAGGCACGACGAGGATGGAGAGCCTATTGTGTTGGACAAGGCCACTAAGGAGTCTATCAAGCCCGTGAGTCACTACCTCCAGGACTTAGAGAGCCTTATTATACACCTTGATACTGATAGGACTAACGTGATGCTTAGCAATGATGAACTACGAGTCTAACTCAAGGAGAAGGACAAGGCCTTCCAGGAACAGGAAAATCGAATCAAGGAATTGGAGAAGAAGTTTGAAGACCAAGAGAAGAGAAGAAATTCAAGAGCCAAGAGAAGAGAGTTCAGGAGAAGAACAAGAAGATTAGAGACCTGGAGACCGAGTTAGTGCTGGAGAACATTGAGCTAGAAGCGGATCACGAGGTGATAGAGAGGCTACACACACAGAAGAGAGAGTTACAGACAAAGATCGATGCTTTGACTACGAGCTTAGAGGAATACAAGGCAGGGTTCACCGCAGCAGGACTTGCTCTAGTGGAGGAGGAAGTTGACATGGAGGAGTAGTGATACTATTCCATCTACCTATCGTTTTATTATTATTAAGTTGCATAGGTCATACCGACTTGTGGGTGACTATGCTAGTATGTTATTTTTGCAAACTCTGTTATTGTTGTGATGTTGGAACTTGCATGTGCTTGTTTGTCTGATTGTTATTTTATTTGGGTTATCTATCATTACTTACCCTTACTAAACCCACAGATGCCTCCCCGACGCAACAACGAGGATAACAATGACAATGGCAATGGAATGCAGCAGATGATGGCTGCACAGACCCAATTGATGCAAATGATGACTCAATTTATGGCAAACCAGAATCAGAACAACAATAATAACAATAACAACAACCAGAACAATCCACCACCTCTGGATATGCTGACCAGATTTACGGTGAGACACGCTAAGTTCTCGGGTACCACTGACCCCATGGTAGCAAATGATTGGTTATGCTCTGTGAATAAGGACCTAGTCACGGTTGGATGCACGGATGCAGAAAAGGTCAGATTTGCAGCACACTTATTGGAAGGTCATGCAGCTGCTTGGTGGGATAATTTTCAAATTACCCACCCTATTGAGGAAGTGACTTGGGCAATGTTTGAAGATGGGTTTCGCACCACTCACATCTCTGCTGGAATAATGGGGTTGAAGAAAAAGGAGTTTCATCACCTCAAGCAACGCCACCGCAGTATTTCTGAATACATCGAGGAGTTCAATAATTTGTCACGTTATGCACCCGATGATGTTGACACTAATGCGAAGAGGAAGGAGAAGTTCCTAGATGGGCTGAATGATGAAATTTCTATGCAACTATCTGTTGCATATGTTCCAACTTATCAATCCTTGTGTGATAAAGCTACCATCCTGGAAAACAAAATGAAACAAGTGGAGGGTAGAAAGAGGAAGCACCATTTTGATAAGTTTGGATCAGGATCTCCTCACAAGCGCTCTCATGGTGAAGGAAGTGGGAGTTCAGGAAACCATCGTAACAATAACCACAACCATGATGGAAACAATCATCGTGGGCATAACAAAGGTGGATTCAGGAACAATCACAATAACCATGGCCATGGGAACCAAAATGGTCAGAACCGTCACAGTCAGCCAGCGAAGAAAGACATCAGTCAGGTGGAATGTTTCAAGTGTGAGAAGATAGGACACTATGCTAATGAATGCCCAGAAAAGAAGACTGATGGGGCTAAGCCAAACCCATTCCAAAAGGGTCATGTGAATCACATTAATGTGGAGGAAATTCAAGAAGGATCTGATGCCGTGATCGGTAAGTTCAAGATTAATTCCTTTCCTGCACTTATCCTTTTCGATACTGGCGCATCGCATTCATTCATTTCAAGAGCATTTGTAATCAAAAACAAACTCTCCACTGAAACCATTGGATGTCCCATTAAAGTAAGTTCCCCGGGTGGAGAAATGATAGTAAATTCAGGGTGCCGACATATCATTCTAGAAATTGGAAAGAACAAGTTCCCGGTTAGTTTAATAATCCTAGAGTCCCAAGGATTAGATGTAATATTAGGGATGGACTGGTTGACCCGTTATGAAGGGGTGATTGATTGTGCCAGCTTAATTATGCTCACCACCCGGAAAGAAAAGGATCAGGTTCAAGTCTAACTTTGAACCCAAGGGGAGCAAGGTTAATTCTCTTAAGGGGGTTAGCCTAGATGATGTGCCAATAGTGAGGGAATATCCAGATGTGTTCCCCGAGGAATTACCTGGCATGCCACCAGATAGGGACGTGGAGTTTCTGATAGACCTACTACCAGGAACGGGGCCAATAGCGAAGAGACCTTATAAAATGTCGGTGGACGAATTAAAAGAACTCAAGAAACAGCTAGGAGAACAGTTGAAAAAGGGATTTATCCAACCAAGTTCATCGTCTTGGGGAGCACCGGTCTTGTTTGTCGAGAAGAAGGACCAAAGTCAAAGGCTATGCATAGATTATCGTTCACTCAATGAAGTGACCATAAAGAACAAATATCCCCTGCCTAGAATAAATGATCTCTTCGATCAGCTAGAGGGAGCATGTGTGTTCTCAAAAATTGATCTCCGATCAGGATACTTCCAACTAAAGATTAGAGAACATGACATACCCAAGACCGCATTCACCACTAGATACGGGTTGTATGAATATACAGTGATGCCATTTGGATTGACTAATGCACCGGCCTACTTCATGAAGATGATGAATAAGGTATTCATGGAATTCCTTGACAAGTTCGTAGTGGTATTCATCGATGATATATTGGTATATTCCAAGAGGAGCAAAGAACATGAAGAGCATCTACGCCCGATTCTAGAGAAACTTAGAGAACATAAACTTTATGCCAAATTTAGCAAATGTGAATTCTGGCTAGATGAAGTAGGTTTTCTTGGACATATAGTATCTGGAAATGGTATAGCTGTTGATCCAGCAAAAGTGGCAGCTGTGACAGAATGGGAACCTCCTAAATCAGTTAAAGAAATCCGTAGCTTCCTTGGCCTAGCAGGGTACTATCGGAGGTTCATTGAAAATTTCTCTAAAATTGCAAAGCCCGTGACTAATCTGCTGAAGAAGGAGAATAAGTTTAATTGGACAGAAGCTTGCGAAACCAGCTTTCAGGAATTGAAAAAGAGGCTAGTGTCAGCCCTAGTGTTATGTTTGCCAGATATTGAGAAAGACTTTCAAGTATACTGTGATGCATCTCACCAAGGATTAGGAGGTGTATTGATGCAGGAAGGTAGAGTGGTAGCTTATGCATCAAGACAACTCAAAAATCATGAAGTGAACTACCCTACTCATGATCTAGAGTTGGCATCAGTTGTGCATGCCTTAAAAACATGGAGGCATTATCTTATGGGAAAACATTGTGAAATGTTCACTGATCACAAGAGTCTGAAATACATTTTTACACAGAAAGAACTCAACATGAGACAAAGAAGATGGCTAGAACTTATACAAGATTACGACTTAAGTTTGCAATACCACCCTAGAAAGGCAAACGTCATAGCTGATGCATTAAGCCGCAAGGCTCACGTAAATGGCCTCAATAAAGGAGAATTGCCAGAGGAGTTATGTACCCAATTTAGAGAGCTGGGACTTGAAATAGTGCCTGAAGGGTACCTTGCATCCTTGGAAGTGCAACCCACACTAATGGACAGAATTCAAGAAGCCCAAAAGTTGGACAAAGAAATAGAAGAAATCAAAAGTAAAGTTAGTGAAGGCAAGGCAAAAGGATTCCATGTAGATGATCAAGGAATCTTATGGTACGAAAAACGTATCTGCGTTCCGCAGGATCTTGAACTTAAGAAGTTGATCTTACAAGAAGCGCGCAACTCACCATATTCAATTCATCCTGGCAATACTAAGATGTACATGGATGTTAATGAGAGGTTTTAGTGGAATAATTTAAAGAAGGACATAGCAGAGCACATTGCTTTGTGCGACATGTGTAGTCGTGTAAAGGCGGAACATCAGAAACCGGCAGGATTATTACAACCACTGCCAATACCTGATTGGAAATGGGATAAAATTGGTATGGATTTTATCATCGGACTACCTAGGACTAAATCTGGATACGATTCCATATGGGTTATCATTGAACGCTTGACAAAAGTGGCCCATTTCATACCAGTGAAGACCACTTATACAAGTGCAAAGCTAGCCAAGATATACATGAATAGAATTGTATGTTTGCATGGGGTACCTAAAAGTATCGTATCTGACAGAGGAACTCATTTCACTTCGCACTTTTGGCGACAACTTCACGAGTCATTGGGAATTCGACTAGAGTTCAGCACTGCATTTCATCCACAAACTGATGGATAGACAGAAAGGACCAATCAAATATTGGAAGACATGCTAAGAGCATGTGCGTTAGATTATGGATACAGTTGGGATGAAAGTCTACCATACACAGAGTTTTCCTACAATAACAACTATCAATCAAGCATAGAAATGGCCCCATTTGAATTCCTTTATGGAAGGAAGTGTACTACACCATTGCTGTGGAATGGAGTAGGAGAAAGAAATTTGTTCGGGCCAGACCTAATCCAAGAAGCTGAAGAGAAAGTCAAGATGGTAAGGGATAGGCTAAAGGTAGCCCAATCTCGGCAGAAGAGCTATGTCGATCCAAAACGTAGAGAGGTTACCTATGAGGTTGGTGATAGAGCTTATCTCAGGGTATCACCACTTCGTGGTGTGAAGAGATTTGGAATCAAAGGAAAATTAGCACCACGCTATGTAGGACCTTTCAAAATTTTGAGCCGCAAAGGAGAAGTGGAATATGAGATAGAATTACCAGAATCTCGGTCAGCAGTTCATAACGTATTCCATGTCAGTCAGCTGAAAAAGTGTCACCCAGAAATGGAAGAGACTTCATTGAAAGACACTATACCATTAGAAGAAGTTCAGCTAGAGAATGATCTCACTTATGAAGAGAGACCTATTAAGATTCTGGAGACAGCAGAAAGAATTACCCGTACGAAGACCATCAAATTCTGCAAAGTGCAGTGGAACCATCACACTGAATCAGAAGCAACATGGGAGCGAGAGGATGAACTTCGGAGAGATCACCCTCAACTATTTGCTAGCCAACCCGAATCTCGAGGGCGAGATTTATCTTAAGGGGGTTAGATTTGTAACGTCCCAAAATTTCATCTGAAATCATCATCATTGCACTCATATCATCATAGCATGTAATTGCATTGCATTTAGAATGTCCTCCAAAAATTTGGTGCAATTTTGAGCCATGAATAAAAAGATATGATTTATTTTGAAAATAGAATAAAAAAATGCTATATTACCTATTAATTTCAAGTAAATACTTTGGATTAAAATAGAAGATAAATATGTTTTATAATACCCTAAAAACCTAATTTGAGTTTTTACAAATGTTCACAAATTGGTTTGAATCAAATTGAATCCTTAAATCAAAAGTTTTGGAGAAAACAGAATTAGAAAAAGAAAAAGAATAAGGGAGAAAAATAAAAATAAAAGCGTGCGACTTGGCCTTTCCCAAACCCAGCCCACTAAGCCCACCCGAGCCAACTCTCCCCTCTCTGTTTTTCTGCACACCCCCTCAACCTACCCCCTCCCGCTGACAGACCGACCCCACGCCACATCATCGCCACCCCGTCGTCTTCAACCCCAGGCGTTAACACCCCTCCCTTCTCTGCTTCGTTGAATCGGCTCAAATTGCCGCTTCAGTAATTCCCCACGGCGGCCACCCCTACTAAATCCCCTCTCCCTCCTCATCATTTTCCCCTCAGACACCACCCCGGAGAGCCCCCAGGCTCCCCATATTGAGAGCTCGAACCACCATTTGCCGACAGAGCTCCGGCGATGATTCCGGTGAGCTCCGGCCACACCGTGCCCTCCTCTCTGCCCTATCACCCTTGCAATGTCCTGGCGCATCTTTTAATTCCGGCCGCGTGCTTTCTCTTGCCCCAGGTCGACGACACGGTCTACTCTGGCGAAACTCCCTCTGCCGAAACTCCCTCTGCCGCCGCCGTCCGTCGAGTTCTCCGGTGAGGTTAAGGTTCCCGCCACCCCTTTTTAGCCTCTGCTAGATCATGCTGACCCGGGCGCCCCTCACTAACCCCTCTCCTTGCCTGTTCAAGCCCTAGATCATCATCACCGACGCGGGGACACGAGCTCCGCCATCGACAGAGCTCCGGCGAGGAATCGGGATCGAGGCAGAGCACCCCACCCTCCACTGTGACCTCCAACGAGACCGCCACGACTGCCTCGACCTCTGGTGAGAGTCCACGGACCCCCTGCCCCTTTAGGACCACCGGAACACCATCGTCCGACGAACCTCCGCCGTGCACAGAGAGCCAGCGCCGCAGTTCATGGCTGCGCGCTGAGCACCGTTCGATCAAGTTTTAGCGGCTAGGATTAGATCACTAAACGAAAGGGTACGGGCTAATCAGATCCGACCATAGATCTGATGGCCCACAGCGATCGATCCGGCCGAATCGGTACCAGCCACTAGGAAAGCGCCATGTCGCCAGGCTATTTCGTTTAAATAGAAAAATAGACAGATTTAGTATTTAACTTAGAAATTCAATAACTTTTGATCCACAAATCAGAAAAATACAAATTTGGTGTCTATGGATCCAGAAAAATGAGACCTTTATTATGGAGGCCTTGTTTCACACTTTTTCCTCTAAAAAATTGGAATTATAGGCAGAACCTTTTTAGGAGTATTTTGCTCATGAAAATTGTTCTATAAATTATTTTTGGGTATTTCTTATGCATTTAGATGAGGTATTCTATCCTCAGTACTGCAGACTCTGTAAATTATAGAATTATGTTCATATCATTGCATTTTGCATGCATTCATGTTTTTGTAATGTTTTATTGATTGAATTATTGTTGTTGTTTGATCTTGTGTAGATTGTGTGGATTGTGAAGTTTGTTGCTGTGAGGATTGTACCTATTCCCCTAGCTACTAAGGCAACTGATATTTCATCTCATGTCCTATTATTTTTCACTATTGCACTGGTGTTATTTTGGTAGATCTTAGCATGATAGGATTATTTACATGTTCTATATTATGCTATACTACCCTATAGATTATATCTTGGTAGCATCTCCTAGTTGAAAGACTTCGTATGCTAGAGTGCTTAGCCATGCTATTAGAATTCGTGGGTGGAATATACACTTAAGATAGTATGGAAAGATATTATTTTGTTTAACTAAGAAAACAACTAATGTTAATGAAACACCTGGGTGGAATGGGGCTTGCTTGGATTATGTTGAGTGGTTACCCAGGGGCCATGTCTATGGTTAGCTGGTGTATCACACTTGTGGATGGCCACCCAGGAACAAAGAGATTGGAGACATTCTTGTCATGAAGCTTCCAGTGCAACCACATGGCATATGGGCTCTGCCTTGACCAACTAAGTTGCAAGAACTCAGCCAGACGGACAGAACATGGTAGATATGATAGGATGGAACACGTCCGTGGTGGTCTGAGGGATTGCTTCTGAAAATTCTTGTCTCGATGCATGTCGAGTCTTGTGGGGAAAGTGCACCACCTCTCGAGAGGGTAAAACTAAGTACTTAGCCGTGTCCCCGGTTATGGACATTCCTGAGCCTCAAGACAGTGAAGTAGTTCAATAATCTCCTCATCCAAATTTCTCTAAGTTAAAACTTGTGGGTGAACACAGGTAGAGGTTCAGTGATGTCTATCATTGGTACCTTAGTGTAGAATGAGAAAAACTTACTCCTCAAAAACTATAGGTTAAACCAGCTTTTAGCAAAGCCAGCCATAACCCCACTTAGCCATATATTCATGTAGTTGTTGGATTATACTAAGTATCTCTGGTATCACTTGCCAATACAATTCCAAATGTATTGACCCTTGTGGCTGTAACTTATTATGTTGCAGGATACTCTGATGATGAGTAGGGTTGCAGGTCTACACTCGACATGCTTGCCTGTGGCACATGAAGACTAAAGACTCTATTATTATTATGCTATGTAATGTGAACTTCAAGTGTCTTAGCCTTGGGCTAAGTGAGTTGTAAGAACCATTATATTCCTGGATATGCGATGTAATAATGACCTTTGTTTCTGTGTACTTCATCTTAAACTGTGGGTGCTAGCATTTAAGATCCAGGGACTAGCACTGCAATCACAGGGATCTTACCTTATTATGGTGAGATCTTGTTTCTGTGTCCAATTCCGAGAATATTAAACTTTGGGTGCTAGCATTTAATAATGACCTTTGTTTTTGTGTCCAATTCCGAGAATATTGATTTTTTGACTTTCTTGGAACCAAAAACAGCCGAAAACAGGCAACTGGCATTGTAGCACTTGTTAATAGGTTAGTCCAGGAAAGTGTATAGAGAGTATTCCAAAGTTGGAACAAAACACAAGAAAGTAGATAAAACCAAGCATGGAACATAAAAAATTATGGATACGTTAGCAACGTATCAACATCCCCAAGCTTAACTCCTGCTCGTCCTCGAGTAGGTAAGTGATAAAAAGAAAGAATAATTTTTGAGGTGAGATGCACCATCATAAACTTGATCAAAGTATTTGTAAAACATTGATAGCTAGGATCGTAGTCAATCAAAACATGAAAGATATAGTTCTAACAATAAGACATAGCAACTATGTTGTAACATGAAAAGGCACAAACAAAAGATTCATGAATAACAATGCTTTGCAAGACGTTTGTTTGTTTCACATAAAGAAAACATAGCATAGTGGCATTCAGCTTGTCCCTCATAGAGTAGCAAACATAAATGCATAGGACACCTTCAAAGTTCATAAGACTGACTAGATACAAATAGTTTAAAATAAGCAATATCAAAGTTATGCATCAATCGACAAGTCTTGGGACAATGCACATAGAACTAAGAATGGCCACTATGCTCTCAAAGTAGGTGCATAAAGATAGAAGGTGGAGACTCAGCAAAAAGGTAAAAGAAAGGCCTTCATACAAGGAAGTAGGGATTCAAGTCTCATATAGAGCTTCCAAAAATTATGGTACTTAATAGCTTTCATCTATCATTGCCCCTATCATAAGCATCTTGAAGTGATTAAGGTTAAAGTGAACAAACTATGGTGTATATGCTTGACGAAGTATAAGTTGGAAATCTCATGTCCCTTGAATACGAGGGACGCTCCTCATGCTACTCAAGTTTAGTCACCGGTAAGTTCTTGTCATCGTAATTACATGTGTATCATAGAGAACCGCCAACGGGGTACCCCTTGCCCGATGATACGGAAGAATCCCCATATCAAAATGACAAGCAAGCAGACAACAAGCATATCAGCAATCTTCTTATTTACCATGGGAAATGGTGCTTTTTTCTCTCTTTCCTCTTTTCTCATATCTCTTTTTTTTCTTTTCTATTTTTCTCAATATGTGACTCTTTTTTTATAAGAAGAATGCTTCATAGACAGCTCATTATGGTTACGCTGCAGGTTTCCACCATGACAGCATGGATTAGACCGGTGGCCCAGGCGTTTCTCTAACACATATACATAACTCCATGGACTTACAAGCTCCCCTTTCATTTCACACCGACGACATCCATAGACAAAAGAGCATGATATCAACTAGGTACAAATTACAAGTGCAATGTTGAAAGCGTTCCCCATGACAGCATGGTTCTGCTAATCCCCAACATATAAGTGCAAGCATATACAACATAGACGACACAATGGTTCAAGTTTATTAAGGGCAAGAAAAGTAAAGTGTGGCATGAAGTTCGTGAGAGCTTTAATCACTAGTTTTATCATAACAAGTTTAATTCGAAAGGTAGATAAAAACATGAATATACTTGGAATAGCATATGCTAGTAGGTAGGTATGGTGGAATATTTGGAATAATTTGGTTTTAGGAGTTGGATGCATGAGTGGAACTCATACTTGGTTACAGAGGCAAGCAAAAGACTGGGAGCGACAAACTAAGAGAGCAATAAAGGCCATAATCATCCAGAGCGACAAAACATCATTGATCAAAGCATAAAGTGATACTACAAGTTGAAAACTAAAAGATCATAAAGGCTATGGTGACTTGGGATAGTCATAACATGGTGTGAGCATGTGCCAAGTCAGCCCAAATAAAGCATCAAAGGAGAATACCACAATACTATGCTTTAATATGCTAAAACAACGCATGATCCTTCCAAAGCACATTAAGCAATCTCAATTGTTTATAATAAGACATGCTACAACAAAGAATACTAAGCATAAAGCCAAATCAATATCAAACATGGCATGATAAAGTCCAAGCCACAGTCAAAAACAAGGTCCTTTTTACCACTTAAGCATGAACTTTCCTACTCTTTTCCAATCCAAACCAATCTTATTTGAAAACTAATGTATATATGAGGGGGTCCAACCAATTTATTCAAGCAAACTAATAAAACCAAGCAAATGAAAACCAAAAATGAAAACAAAGACGCTCCAAGAATAACACAACTGTGCATGAAACAATCAAAATGAAGTGTTTGGAAGAAACTTGGGATTTTTATTGATGAAGAAGGGGATGCCTTGGGCATCTCCAAGCTTTGAAGCTTGTACTTATTAGATATTTCTTGGGGTGACACGCGTGGCATCCCCAATCTTGAGCTTTAGTCCATTCTTCATCTCATTACTCATTCCTTCCATACACCTAAATTTTTTCCTTCATAAAAAACTTCACACAATCTTTATTAGCAAAATTAGCGCACTCAAGATAATAAGTATCTAGGTTCAGTTCCAACACAAATAAAACTTCCATTAAAACACAAGCTACTGTATAACTTCCCTCAAAAATCTCAATTCCCCAAAGCAACTCAAGAAGGAACTAACAAGAAGCAAATGCAGAAAATGGCAGAAATCTGTCAAAACAGACCAGTAGGTAAAGACGATTTTTTTCGAAGACCTTCTGTTGCTCAAATCAAAAAGTATTGAACCTTCGAAAGTTAGATAACAACCTGGGGAAGAATCACAAAAAATCACGCCTCAAAAGGACATACAGAGATTTTACACGAATTTTTTCGGTGAAGCACGGAAATCTGTTTCGGGACAACAACTTTCCCAATCATTACTTCTCTCTCATTAGAGGTTACTCTTGGCACAAAAAGCAAATAAAAAGGATAAGGAGCGGTTATTACTGAAGTAATAACTTCCAAGACTCATCTAAAACTTTTGGGTTATCTTCCAATAAGTATTTTTCTTTAACACATTTAAGTTAGGCATGATAGTTTGAGAAGATGCTCACATAAGAAATATGAATTGAAGTAAAAGAGAGCATCAAGAAGCAAATTCAAAACACATTTAAGTCTAACCCACTTCCTATGCATAGGAATCTTGTAAAGAAACAAGTCATGAAAGCACAAAGCAACAAGCATAGGAAAGCAAAACAAGTGCAACTTCAAGACTTTCAACATAAAGAGGGGAAACCTAATATTGTTGAGATACATAAAACCATGTTTCCCTCTCTCATAATAACTTTCAGTAGCATCATGAATAAAAGTAACAATATAACTATCACAAGAAACATTATTATCATGAGACACATGCATAAAATAATTAATACTCCCCACACAAACATAGTCATTCTTATTGATTATAGTGGGAGCAAATTCAACAAAATAGCTATCATTATTATTTTCATCACCATAATCATCAAATATAGGAGGCATATTGTAATCATAATTAATTTACTCCTCAATAGTAGGTGGATTGAAAATATCGTATTCATCATTGCAATTATCATATATTGGAGGTATAGTATCATCATAAGCAATAGAATAGTTATCTTCCAAAGTGTGTTCATTTGTAAACATATCATCATTGGAAGGATCATGGATAGCACTAATAGTATAGCAATTATTAATATCATCAATTTCAGAGTTGGTACCGAAGATATTTTCAATATCAAAGGTAGTGTGCTTTTCCCAATCATGATCACTACTATAGGTAATAGGCATAGGAACATCATCGAGTTCAGACTCATCAAAAACTATAATAGGAGCAACATGCTTAGGGGAAAATACCGTTTCCTCTCTTCTTTTACTCCTCCTCTTATTCTTTTTCTTCTTCTCTTTAGGAGGGAGAGGCTTGAAAGGAAGCTTCTCCATATATCCTGGTTTATCGTTAGAGACAATAAAAGAAACTTTGGAGGATTCCTCCTTTTCATTAATAAGAACAAAACATATATTAGTCCTGTCATATTTTGGTAAAATCTCATCTTTTATAATATTTTGTATGTAAGTATTTGTGTGGCAATTATCAACACAATAAAGATGACAACCATGCATGACGCTATTCATACCAAAAGCACTCATATCTACCAAAGAAGTTTTTCTTGATAACTCTTCACACCCTAAAAATAATGTAAGTTCATCATGCTGATTAGGAGTGATCATGTCATCACAATACAAACTTGCAGTACTCATTGGATTAGAAGGGCTATTATTATGGCCTGAGCATTGAAAATTGAAATGAACCACTTCAAAGCAAAGTTCACAAATAAAAGGATAGAGGGCACAAACTTTTTTACCAAGATCATTTAGAGCCCTATACCACGTTCTAGTTTTTTCATTCCTGTGGGTGATACAATATTCTTCTTCAATTTGATTATTCTCACAAGGTCTATGTATTCCACAAAAATTAACATGCTTATAAGAAATAGTACTTTCAGAGGTTTGAGCATGTTTATTGCTATCATTAATAACAATTTCATTTTCCATGCAAGTGTCTTTAAAAGGCTCATGATACATGTCCCATTTTTCTTTAGGAGAATTAATATGAGAAGCAAAGGATCTAAAACAATCAATAAGAATTTGAGGATCAAGACCATATTTAGCACTAAGCTCTTGAAAATCAGTAGTTTCAGCGAAAGACTTAATGCAATCATACTCATAGTTTATACCTGGTTCTTTACCTTTGTTGTTATCCCAATCTTCGGTATTGCTTTGAATTGTTTCAAGAAGATCCCACTTATCTTTGACATCTTTACTTGTGAAGGATCCCTCTAAAAAAGTATCTAGATAGTCCTTGTAATGTCCTGAAAGCCTTGCATAGAAATTATTAATAACAATATTACTGGGGAGCTCATGAATGGGACATTTGAGCATTAGTGACTTCATTCTCCCCCATGCTTGGGCAATACTTTCTCCATCATGTGGATGAAAATTTTAAATGTAATTCCTATCTTTATGAATTTCATGAGGAGGATAAAATTTAGAGTAAAAGAGAGATTCAAGTTCATTCCACTCCAAATGATGAGGATCATCTAGTAGCTCATACCACTCCCTTGCTTTGCCCTTAAGTGAAATAGGGAATAGCATCCTCTTAACTTGGTTCATTGAAATACCTGCACACTTGAACAACTCACATAATTTGTGTATAAGGAGTAAATGATCACCAGGATGGACAGTTCCATCTCCCAAATAACAATTGTTCATAACACGTTCAACAATTTTTATAGGTATTTTAAAAGATATGCTTTCAGTATGTGGATTTAAAATATCACAAGTATCATTAGAATTACCACATATGGGAGATAAAGTATCATTAGAACAAATTTTCTTCTTTAAAGCTGGGGAACTAAAAATATCATTTTCATAAAGACTAACTTCCCCAAGCTTAGACGTTTCCATAGCATTAGTAACAAAGGTGTTCAAAAGATTCATACTAATAACATTGCTATTAGGATGCAAAGAAAGTTCCATGGGTTTTTTAATTTTCTTTTTAGACAATTCATGTTCTATATTAGGAAAAATACTAAAAAGCTCTCTAATTTTGTTGTTGTTTTCCATTAAGCTAACTAGTGAAAACAAGAAACAAAAATACAAAATTGCAGAATCTAAAGGAAATAACTTCGAGCACTCACACCGGAGGATGTGAGTACCTTTTACCTTACCTCCCCGGCAACGGCGCCAGAAAATAGCTTGATGTCTACGCACTTCTATTCTTGTAGACAGTTGTTGGGCCTCCAAGTGCAGAGGTTTGTAGAACAACAACAAGTTTTCCTTTAAGTGGATCACCCAAGGTTTATCAAACTCAGGGAGGAAGTGGTCAAAGGTATCCCCTCTCAAGCAACCCTGCAATCAAAATACAAGAAGTCTCTTGTGTCCCCAACACACCCAATACACTTGTCAGGTGTATAGGTGCACTAGTTCGGCGAAGAGATAGTGAAATACAAGTGGTATAGATAATTATAAGTGGTAAAGGTGATAGAAAATAGCTTGATGGCATGGAAAAGACTAACGTAAAACTGAAATAAAGATAGAAGCAAGCAAACATGTAATAGATCTAATAGCAAACGCTGTTTCAGTGCTTAGAAACAAGGCCTAGGGATCATACTTTCACTAGTGAACACTCTCATATAAATATATTCTTCTTTATGATACTACGCTGAACTAATCTCCGGCTGGACACTCTAATCCATGGTAGGGCTATAACATCACACCTTAAAGTAAGCCTTTCCCATCTAGATAACCCCACACTGTCACCTTGAGCACTAGATGGTTCAAACAAACACCACAATTTCATAAAGACATCCAACTCCAAATATAACTCATAACAAGTATTTGTAATCTCTAGCCTAAGTGCCACCATGGTGTGCACACTGTCAACTTCACACACATGGGGAGAGCAGAGATCTATTAAAGCACTTGAGTAGCAAGGTAGATCTACTTGATTACAAAGCTCATGATCACAATATGATCACGCATAGAGAGAGAGATGAATACATAGCTACCGGTAGAACCCTTAGCCTCGAGAGAGAACTACTCCCTCCTCATCATGGGAATCACCAAAGGTGATGGAGATGGTGGTGGAGATTGATGGAGATGGCTCCGAGGGCACTTCCCCGTCCCGGAAGGGTGCCGGAATAGAGACTTTCTGTCCCCCGAATCTCCCCTTCAATGGCGGCGGCGCTATGGAACTTTTCGTGGCTGGAGGCTTGATGATTTAGGGTTTTTGCATCGGGAGGCATCTTATAGGCGAAGGGGCAAGGTCGGTGGGCGGCCAGGGGGGCCACACCACCTAGCGGCGCAGCCAGGGCTAGCCCGAGCCACCATATGGTGTGGCCACCCTGTGGCCTCTCTTCATCTCGTCTTCTGGCTCCGTGAGTCTTCCAGTAAAATATCGACTTTGGCTTTTGTCTAGTCCAATTCCGAGAATATTGATTTTCTGACTCTCCTGGAACCAAAAACAGCAGAAAATAGGCAACTAGCACTATGGCACTTGTTAATAGGTTAGTCCAAGAAAGTGTATAGAAAGTACTCCAAAGTTGGAACAAAACACAAGAAAGTAGATAAAACTAAGCATGGAACATCAAAAATTATGGATACATTAGCAACGTAACACTGTGCTCATCATACCTTCCTCTTGGGGTTCCCCAACGAGCTCGGGATATCTTGGGCCATCAATGCACTGGATGGCTTGGGACCGGTTGGCTCGGCCAAAACGACATGGAGGTGTTGGTTTCCGGGACCTCAAGATTTTCAATCAAGCCTTACTTGGGAGGCAGGTGATACATTGCAAATGTATCTATAATTTTTGATGTTCCATGCTTGGTTTTATCCACTTTCTTGTGTTTTGTTCCAACTTTGGAGTACTTTTCATATGATTTCTTGGACTAACCTATTAACAAGAGCCACATACTGCCTATTTTCTGCTGTTTTTGGTTCGAAAAGTCGAAAATGAATATTCTCAGAATTGGACGGGACAAAAGCCAAAGTGCCTATTTTTCCGGAAGGGATCAAGTGCCAGAATACGAGACGGAGAGGGGCCAGGGGCCAGCCACACCACCTGGCCGTGCGGCCAGGCTTGGCCCACGCTAGGGGGTGGTCTGGCCGACCCCAGCACCCCCTCGGCCTCTCGTTCTGCCTATAAGTTGCCCTCGGGACGAAAACCCTAGGTACCCGATCAAAAATCCACGAACGAGTCTGTAGCCATCATCATCTCCATCCCTAGATTGGGAGGGATCTGAAGCTCTTCCTGGCTCCCTGCCGGAGAGGGGAATTCACCCTGGAGGCCTTCTTCATCACCATGCAAGCCTCCGGTGTGATGCGTGAGTAGTTCATCCTTGGACTACGGATCCATGTAGTAGCTAGATGGCTGGTTTCTCCTCCTTTGTGCTTTTATGTTTACATCTTGTGAGCTTCGTTCATGATCAAGATCATCTATTTGTAATTCATACATGTTGTGTTTGCGGGGATCCGATGGATATTGAGATGCTATTTCAGATTGATTATTGATTCTATCATGTCTTTGTTATTTGAGATCTTGCATGCTTTCCGTTGTTAGTAGCTATCTTGGCCAAGTAGATGCTAGCAACTCCAAGAGTTCGTATTTATGCTTGATAGTGGGTTCATGCCTCTAGTAATCTGGGGAAGTGACAGAAATCTCTAAGGTACTAGATGTGCTGTTGCTACGAGGGAGAAAACAACAATCCTTTGTTCATAGAACAATCGTTTTGTTTACTTTACACGCAGTTCGTAAAGCAATAATATGTTGCTTGCAACTTAATACTAGAGGGGGTTCAGATGATAACCTAAAGGTGGATTATTAGTAATAGATGTAGTTGGATGGCGGTCTATGTATAATGTTGTAATGCCCAAATCAAGTCTCAAAGGAGTCAAGATGATTAGTATATGCATGTATTGCTTTCTCGATGTTTGTCAATTGCCTCGCTGTAATTTGTTCACCCAGCATGTTATCTATCTTAAGGAGATCCACCTCTAGTGAACTATGGATCCCGGTCCTTTGTCTTTTACATTCAATCTACAAACTGTTTACCGCTTTGTGTTTACTTTCTGCAAACTTTTACTTCTTTCCAATCTTACTTTCTGCAAAACACGGTGAGATTGACAACCTCATCGCAAGTTGGGGACAAAGTTTTGTGCTTGTGTTGTCCAGGTCTCCACGTTGCTACTAGCACCGGTAGTGCGCCCTGCCAAAGCTCAGCTAGTAACACCTTTGGGGTGTTTCCTTGCTCCTACTGGTTCGATTAAACCTTGGTTTCATACTGAGGGAAACTTGCTACTGTGCTCATCATACCTTCCTCTTGGGGTTCCCAACGAGCTCTACATCAACCATGCTCCAGCATTTTTCTGGCGCCATACACAGAGCCATCAAGCATTTTTCTGGCGCCGTTGCCGGGGAGTCAAGGACATCTTCACAAGGGGAGTCCCTCATAACCAATCTCTTTACTTTGTTATTTTTGTTTTGCTTAGTTTCTTTTTGTTTTGTTTGCTGGTTTTGTTATCAAAAACACAAAAAAATTAGTTTTACTATTTTGTTTTGTTATTTGAAAACCCAAAAAAATGACTACTCTTGAAAACACTAAGTTGTGTGACTTCACTAGCACCAACAACAATGATTTTATGAGCACACCTATTGCTCCACCTGTGCCTAAAGATACTTTCTTTGAGATAAAACCTGCTTTACTCAATCTTGTTATGAGAGAACAATTTTCTAGTATTGGTAATGAAGATGCTGCTTCCCATCTAAATAACTTTGTTGAACTTTGTGAGATGCAAAAGCATAGGGATATAGATGGTGATATTATTAAGCTGAAATTGTTTCCTTTCTCTTTGAGAGGAAAAGCTAAAGAATGGTTGAATTCCTTAACTAGGAATACTATTGATTCTTGGACTAAATGCAAAGATGCTTTCATTGGAAAATACTATCCTCCTGCTAAGATTATATCGATGAGAAGTGAAATAATGAAGTTTAAACAACTTGATAATGAGCATGTTGCTCAAGCTTGGGAAAGAATGAAATCTTTGGTAAAGAATTGTCCCACTCATGGACTGACTGCTTGGATGATCATCCAAACTTTTTATGCAGGATTGAACTATTCTTCAAGGAACCTATTGGACTCTGCTGCTGGAGGTACCTTTATGACCATCACTTTGGATGCTGCAACAAAACTTCTGGACAATATGATGGTTAATTATTCTGAATGGCATACTGGGAGAGCTCCACAAGGTAGGAAGGTAAATTATGTTGAGGAAACCTCCTCCTTGAGTGATAAGATTGATATTATTATGTCCATGCTTGTTAATGGGAAAGCCCATATTGATCCAAATAATGTTCCTTTGGCTTCTTTGGTTGCTCAAGAAGAGCAAGTTGATGTGAACTTCATAAGAAATAACAATTTTGGCAACAATTCTTATGGTAATAACAATTATAGGCCCTACCCTCCTAATAATACTTATGGCTATAATGGTAAACCTGGATTACCTAGTGAAGGACGAATTTTAGAAGTTGAAAGAGCCACTAAAAACTTCATGCAAATGCAATATGAGCAAAATAAACTATTCACTAAAACTATGGAGGAACAATCTATCATTTTGAAGAACATTAGCCATCAACTTGAGAGTCTAAATAGGGAAATTCCTAGTTTACAATTGAAACTCTCTAATGCTGAAAGAAATATATCATCTTTGTTGAAGCTCAATCTTCATTGATTAATAAAATGGCTGCTAAACCTGAAACTAATGATAATCCCTTTGCAGCTACTAATGCTATACAAGTAAGAATTGATGAAAATGTTAGACTATTAGCTGAATTACATGCTAAGTGGGAAAGAGAAGATGAAATTGCTAGAAACATTAGTGTTTCTACTATCACCACCACTAGTGTTAAGGATAGTAATAGTTCTACTACTTTAGATGATAAAGTTGATTTTGATCTTGATGGTTGCAATATCTCTGAAGTTATTAAGTTCCTACAAAAGCTTGCTAAAAGTCCTAATGCTAGTGCTATGAACATGGCTTTTACAAAACACATTACTGATGCTCTCATAAAAATTAAAGAAGAAAAGATGAAACATAAAGCTTCTATTCCTATAAAGCAAGAAGATGGTTGGGAACCCATCATTAATATGAAAGTGAATGACTTTGATTTCAAAGCTTTGTGTGATCTTGATAGTAGTGTTTCTATTATGCCTAGAAGGATTTATTATATGCTTGATTTGCCTCCTCTTGAAGATTGCTATTTGAATGTCCCACTTGATGATAATGCTAAAAATAAACTCATGGGGAGTCTTAATGATGTCCTTATTATGGTTAATGATTCCTATGTCCCTGTTGATTTCTATGTTTTGGATGTTGAATACAATGCTTCTTGTCCTATTACTTTGGGAAGACCTTTTCTTAGAACTGTTGGTGCCATCATTGATATGAAAGAAGGCACCATTAAATATCAAATCCCACTCAAGAAAGGTATAGAACACTTCCCTAAAAAGAGAGAAAAGATTTCTTTTGCTTCTCCTATGAAAACAAAATTTGGTCTTAATGCTTCTTCATTTGAGAATACTTGATTCTTTCTTTGCTTCTTATGCCTAACTTAAAGGCGTTAAAGAAAAGTACTTGTTGGGAGATAACCCAAGAGTTTTAGATGAGTCTTGGAAGTTATTACCTCTGTAATAACCGCTCCTTATCCTTTTTATTTTCTTTTTGAGCCAAGACTAACCTCTAATGAGAGTGAAGTAATGATTGGGAAAGTTGCTGTCCCGAAACAGATTTCTGTGCTTCACCATAAACATTCCTGAGAGAGTTATGTATGTCGGATTGAGCTGTAATTATTTTTTCTTCTGCCCCAGGTTGTTATCTAACTTTTGTTAGTTCAACACTTTTTGAATTGAGCAACAGAAGGTCTTCGAAAAAATTCGTCTTTACCTGCTGGTCTGTTTTGACAGATTTCTGCCATTTTCTGCATTTGCTTCTTGTTAGTTCCTTCTTGAGTTCCTTTGGGGAATTGAGATTTTTGAGGGAAGTGCTACAGTAGCTAGTGTTGTAATGGAAGTTTATTTGGTGTTAGAACTGAACCTTGAGACTTATTTATCTTGAGTGCACTAATGTTGCTAATAAAGATTGTGTGAAGTTTTGTATGAAGGAAAATTTTCAGGTGTATGGAAGGAATGAGTAATGAGATGAAGAATGGACTAAAGGTAAATCTTGGGTATGCCACGCGTGTCACCCCAAGAAATATACAAGAAGTACAAGCATAAAATCTTGGGGATTCCCAAGGCATCCCCTTCTTCATCAATAAAAATCCTAGGTTTCCTCCAAACGCTTCATTTTTATTGTTTCATACACAATTGTGTTTTTCTTGGAGCGTCTTCTTTTTTGTTTTTGTTTTGGTTTTTAGTTTGCTTGGTTTGCTTAGTTTTATGAATAAGTTGGTTGGACCCCCTCTTTCATACATTGGTTTGCAAATAGTTTGGTTTGGTTTGGAAAAGAGTAGGAAAGTTCATGCTTATGTGGTAAAAAGAGCTTGTTTTTTACTGCGGCTATGCTTTGTCATTCCATGCTTGATATTGTTTTGGCTTTATGCTTAGTATTCTTTGCTGTAGCATGACTTGTTATAAACAATTGAGATTGCTTAATGTGCCTTGGATGAATCATGCGTTGTTTTAGCATATTAAAGCATAGAATAGTGGTATTCTCCTTTGATGCTTTATTTGGGTTGGCTTGGCACATGCTCACACCATGTTATGACTATCCAAAGTCACCATAGCCTTTATGATCCTTTAGTTTTCAACTTGTAGTATCACTTTATGCTTTTATCAATGATGTTTTGTCGCTCTGCATGATTATGGCCATTATTGCTCTCTTAGTTTGTCGCTCCCAGTCTTTTGCTAGCCTCCACAACAAAGTATGAGTTCCACTCATGCATCCAACTCCCTAAACCAAGTTATTCCAAAGAGTCCACCATACCTACCTACTAGCTTATGCTAGTCCAAGTACATTCATGCTTTTTTTACCTTCCACTTGTTATGAGAAAACTAGTGATTAAAGCTCTCACGAACTTGATGGCACACTTTACTTTATTGCCTCTAATAAACTTGAACCATTGGGTCCTTCTTTGTTGTGTATATGCTTGCGCTTTATAAGTTGAAATTAGCAGAACCATGTTTCATGGGGAACGCATTCAACATTGCACTTGTACTTTGTACCCCGTTGATATCATGTTCTTTTGCTTACGGATCCCGGCGGTGTGAAATAAAAGTGGAACTTGTAAGATCATGGAGTTTGTATGTGTGTTAGAGAAACGCCTGGGCCGCTAGACTAAGCCATGCCTAATCATGGTGGAAACTTGCAGCATCACCATAATGATCACTCTATGAAGCATCCTCAATAAAAACCTATGCAAATAGCAAATAAAAAGATCGCTGAGATGCTCATTGTCTGCTTGCCTTGTCATTTTGATTATGGTAAAGATCCCGTATCATGTGCAAGGGGTACCCCGTTGGTGGTTCTTAATGATACACATATACTTACAATGACAAGAACTTACTCGTGACTGAAGTTGAGTAGCATGAGGATCGGTCTTCGTAAGTAAGGGGCATGAGATTTCGGTTTATAACTTGTCAAGCATATCCTCTTAGTTGTGTCACTTTAACCTTAACCACTTCAAGATGCTTATGATAGGGGCAATGAGAGATGAAAGCTATAAGTACCATAATTTTTGGAAGCTCTTTATGAGACTTGAATCCCTACTTCCTTTTTACAAAAGGCCTTTCTTCCACCATTATATTGAGTCTCCACCTTCTATCCTTATGCACCTACTTTGAGAGCATAGTGGCCATTCTTAGTTCTATGTGCATTGTCCCAAGACTAGTTGATTGATGCATAACTTGATATTGCTTGTTTTAAACTATTGTATCTAGTCACTCTTATGAACTTTGAAGGTGTCGTATGCATTTATATTTGCTACTCTATTGAGGGACAAGCTGAATACTTTTATGCTATGTTTTCTTTATGTGAAACAAACAAACGTCTTGCAAAGCATTGTTATTCATGAATATTTTGTTTGTGCCTTTTCATGTTGCATCATAGTCTCTTTGCTTATTGCTAGAACTTTGTCTTTCATGTTATGATTGAAGTACTTTGATCCCAGCTTTGATGTTTTGCAAATACTTTGATCAAGTCTTTGATGGTGCATGTCACCTCAAAAATTATTTCTTTTTATCACTTACCTACTCGAGGACGAGCAGGAGTTAAGCTTGGGGATGTTGATACATTGCAAATGTATCTATAATTTTTGATGTTCCATGCTTGGTTTTATCCACTTTCTTGTGTTTTGTTCCAACTTTGGAGTACTTTTCATATGATTTCTTGGACTAACCTATTAACAAGAGCCACAGGCGCCTGCCTGCTTTTCTGCTGTTTTGGTTCCAGGAAAGAGAAAATGAATATTCTCGAATTGGACGGGACAAAAGCCAAAGTGCCTATTTTTCGGAAGGATCAAGTGCCGAATCACGAGACGGAGAGGGCCAGGGGCCAGCCACACCACCTGGTCAGGCGGCTTGGCTCGCGCCAGGGTGGTCAGCCGACCCCAAGACCCTCGGCCTCTCCTTCCGCCTATAAGTTGCCCTCGACGAAAACCCTAGGTACCCGATCAAAATCCACGAAGCAGTCATGGCCGTCGTCATCTCCATCCCTAGATCGGAGGGATCAAGCTCTTCCGGCACCGTCGGAGAGGGAATTCACCACGAGGCCTTCTTCATCACCATGCAAGCCTCCGTGTGATGCGTGAGTAGTTCATCCTTGACTACGGATCCATGTAGTAGCTAGATGGCTGGTTTCTCCTTTGTGCTTTCATGTTTAGATCTTGTGAGTCTGCTCATGATCAAGATCATCTATTTGTAATTCATACATGTTGTGTTTATGGGGATCCGATGGATATTGAGATGCTATTTCAGATTGATTATTGATTCTATCATGTCTTTGTTATTTGAGATCTTGCATGCTTTCCGTTGTTAGTAGCTATCTTGGCCAAGTAGATGCTAGCAACTCCAAGAGTTCGTATTTATGCTTGATAGTGGGTTCATGCCTCTAGTAATCTAGGGAAGTGACAGAAATCTCTAAGGTACTAGATGTCCTGTTGCTACTAGGGAGAAAACAACAATACTTTGTTCATAGAACAATCGTTTTGTTTACTTTACATGTAGTTCGTAAAGCAATAATCTGTTGCTTGCAACTTAATACTGGAGAGGGTTCGGATGATAACCTGAAGGTGGATTATTAGTCATAGATGCAGTTGGATGGCGGTCTATGTATTATGTTGTAATGCCCAATCAAGTCTCAAAGGAGTCAAGATGATTAGTATATGCATGTATTGATTTCTCGGTGTTTGTCAATTGCTCCGCTGTAATTTGTTCACCCAGCATGATCTATCTTAAGGAGAGCCACCTCTAGTGAACTATGGATCCCGGTCCTTGTCTTTTATATACAATCTACAATCTTTTACTGCTTTGTGTTTACTTTCTGCAAACTATTACTTTTTTCCATTCGATACGTTTAATCCTTTGTTTTCCGCAAAACACGGTGAGATTGACAATCTCATCGCAAGTTGGGGACAAAGTTCTGTGGTTGTGTTGTGCAGGTCTCCACGTTGCTACTAGCACCGGTAGTGCGCCCTGCCAAAGCTCAGCTAGTAACACCTTTGGGGTGTTTCCTTGCTCCTACTGGTTCGATTAAACCTTGGTTTCATAACTGAGGGAAAACTTACTGTTGTGCTCATCATACCTTCCTCTTGGGGTTCCCAACGAGCTCTACGTTGAAAGTCGAGTGCATCAGCAGGCGTGGCGCCTAATTTAGTGTTCTGAGAGTCTATGTGCTCGCTTGTTGAAAGCGAGATACTACCCCTCTGCCAATTTGTTGGACACGGCTTTTATTCAAAATGCCTCGGTTAGCTGGCAAGCCATCGTTTACGGGATGGAGCTACTTAAAAAGGGAGTTATATGGAGAATTGCTCTGGAACAAGTGTTCGTATTTTCTGCGATAATTGGCTGCCGAGAGGGGATGCTCCAAAGGCCACCGCTCGGCGTGCTAACTCAAGAAGGCGATGGGTTTCAGAGATGATTGATCCGGCTATACATACCTGGAACGCCTAGCTAGTCAGAGAGCTATGTGTGCCAACGGATGTAGATACAATTCTCAGCATTAAATTACCATCAAGACAGACGGATGATTTTGTAGCATGGCTACCCAAGAAGGACGGCGTGTTCACAGTCAGATCGGCCTACCGCCTTGGCATCCAACCTGCCTTGGCGGCGATGAGCCTAGGGCAAACTAGTTCGACGCCCGACAAAGAACGGAAAATATGGGATATTGTTTGGAAAGCGGGGGTTCCGCCAAAGCTTCGTATATTCGCATGGAAGGCGGCATCCAATTCCTTGGCGGTTCGAGAAGCACTACACTGACGCATTGAATCTGCTGACCCCGTTTGCACTATCTGCGGCAATGGAATCAAGACTCACACCACGCACTCGTGACATGTACTATGGCACGCATCCTCCATGACGGTATGAGGAAGCATTCAGTCAAGCCCAACCGAGAGAGATAGAGTTATCTTCCTTCTATGGAGAGTATGGTACCACCGGAATAACCTGGTACATGGGGATGGGAAGGCTTCGGTCACTGCATCGATTCCTTATCTTCGAAACTACTATGAATCTTTCCAAGCGTGTATGCGGTCTGGCCAGGATACAAAGGGTAAGGGCCTGGTTGGAAGGCACCAGCAGCAGGACAAATTAAGATAAACGTTGACGCTGGCTGGGATCCGTGGACAAGAAAAACTGGTATCGGTGTTATCGTCAGAGACGATCATGGCCGGGTGCTTGGTACTGAATGGAAATTTATCCCTACGTGTGCAAGTGCGAAAGAGGCTGAAGTGCTGGCCCGTTTGGAGGGTTTCAACATGCTCATTCAGAAGTTTTCAGGGCGAGGAATCATCGAGACCGATTGTCTGCGCGTCGTGCAAGTTCTCAATGATCCAAAGAGAGATCATTCTGACTGTTGGAGTTTGTACCTTCGGGCCCAGGAAATCATGAGGGTCTATGATGGGATCATAGTAGTTAAAGTATGTCGTTTAGGCAATACTGCGACACATGTCCTAGCACAGTTAGGTAAGGCTGGGGGTAGCAATTCTATTTGTAATGCAGCACCGCCCCGTGTGGGATCGTTGCAAACGATATAATCAACTTTTGAAAGCAGCAAGTTTCAGACACATTTTTTTCCTTACCAGAGTACCTAAGGAGATTAGAAGGTTTTTAATGAGGCGGCTTGCTTGCTTAATATATACTGTGATCACTTTCAAAAAAAAAGAATATATTATATTCCGGATGCAAGAGGGAAAAATGTTTGAGCTTACTTGATAAACATTCCCATTCCAAATGTTTAAAATATAGAAGCCCGATCAAATCTTTTACCATGTTCCAGATCCTTGTATCATACGGTATATAGTGACATTTGAAGAGCAATCTTGCTGTTGTTTCCGGTGATTTTTTACAAAGGGGGCATAAGCCACGGTTCATCCATCCCCCTTGCTCCCGGCGGTCTGCAGTTCATGCTCTGTATCGAATGACCTATCCTCCCAAGGATTACGCAAACAATCTCACTACAACCCAGAAATATCTTATCTGTGATGTAGTGCTATATTATTAAACATGTTGGGGAAGAAATGTGTGCACCATATACTACTAAGAGAAAGATATTGTTTTCGCTTAATTGATAAACGAAGGACACGTCACACATTACAAATTAAAGAGCCCGTATGGGTGAGTTGCCCTTCACTCTCCTGATTGCGCTGGAATGTAATTTGAGTCGTTGGTATATGCATATCGAAGAGGACTGCGCTCGGTTGGCTGGCATATCATTTGACGTCAATTTTGCCACCGCCTATCAAAGCATTGATCACCGCGATAGTGGCCTGCCACATGTGGGTGCCGTGAGGAATGAACCTAGAAGCTAAAGAGTAAAGAGTGGCTTGCCACAAGTAGAAGAAAGTCCCTACTGCCCGCTGGTGTCCCTGTGCTAGCTAGGATCCATAGACAGGCAGCAGCTGCCAGACAGGGTCCAGCGGTTTGACGGCCTTTCAAAAAGTGTCCATGTAGTACCTGGGTACTACTAACTGTAAACTGCTACCTACATTTTTGTGTGAATGATCTAGCCTCGAAGGGCCTAGGTACCAAACTTAATAAATCAGAATTTGCACCATTTGCACACTATATAGCACTTGGACAGCGACGGTAGTTAATATTTCCGGCAATGTCCATGTCGAGCACGAGTCGGACAGCCTGAGATTACGCTCGGGGTGTAATCATTTGAGCCTTCACAATAAACGCACCGACGGGTACGTTAGTAGACGTATAATTGCAAATTTGGAGACCCAACCAGATATGCCGTACATGCTAGTTCGTCAACCTTTCTTGACCCATATGTCAATTCCAGTAGTAGTCCACATTAGTACTATCGATAGCCTACCGCAATTGACGGATTGGTGGAATTAAACTTTCTAAAAGCAGAGTAGCAAGAATGCTCTTTTACAGGATATAGTAAGTAAAGCTAGATTTTTTTTTTTGAGAGGAAGTAAAGCTAGATTTTTTTCATCATCGATTCGTGCTCCAAGATATGTGCCGTTTAGAAACATCCACAAGTCTCATGGTTTGTAGATGTTCCAGAGACAGCGCGACGGTGACGACCTTGTCGTTACCTTGCGTCTCCTATAGATTTCCGGGGTTGACAATGTGCCACATGCGAGAAATCAAAAGAAGAAAAACCGGAGATGTAACGGAAATGTGTGGGAGATTGCTAAACTATGTTTGGATTTAAGCACTGGGCAACATAGTTTGGCCAATGTAGAGATGGTGCCTTAGGGTTTTTGGACTCGTCGCCCTAACTCCGTCACCCTTTTTTGTTAAATATGTGTTCTCATAAGTTTGTTTTAGAGGTCAAGTTGGATTCCAAGACCATCAGATCTTACATCACTATCCGAATATGCTCCGTACATTCTCGTGCACGCGCACGGTCTTATACTTCCACATATGTTTAGACATGTTTGACAACAACGGCTCGAGTATTGTGTTTTGGTAGCGGCTCTTAGCAGGGTGTGTGACTCCCAAGTATGGATATAAATATTACATTGGATGAATATTAGAAATAACTTCATATGCATTCATGTATTCCTCATGATAAATAATTACGGATCGAACTCAAACTGAGTGAGTTTTTTAGTTATTGTTTGATCCATAATTAAATATAAATTTAAAATTTTACAAGCAAGACACATACTTAACGGAGTAGTATAATTGTTGGAAGAAAAATATTTGGTAAACATTAGCACGTTATTTGAGAACACATATAGCATGTATTGGACACGAACATGAAGAGCTGTAATCCTCGTGGATGGACGTTAATGCTTGAGAACGTCGGGAATGTCGACGGGATATTTGTGGATGGAGGTAGCCCACGGCCCATCGGCGTTGCGGGCGGGCTCGATGCACTCCCACGCCGCGCTGTTGCACTTGAACCCTGACCCGAACCCGATCATCCAGACGCGATCGCCCTTGCGCATGCGGCCCTTGGCCTCAATGTAGGCCAGCTCGTACCACAGCGAGCTACTGGACGTGTTCCCGAACCGGTGCAGCGTCATCCGCGACGCCTCCACCTGCTCGTCGGAAAGGCTGAGGCTCCTCTGAAGCTCGTCGATGACCGCGCGGCCGCCGGCGTGGATGCAGAAGTGCTCGAACGCCGTGCGGAAGTCCGGGATGTACGGCTTCACACGCCTGTTGATCACCTTCCGTGCGACGAAGGAGAAGGCGAACATGAGCTGCTCACGGGCCGGCAGGACGAGTGGACCAATCGCTGTGATGTTGGCCTTGAGCGAGTCACCTGCGATGTTCATGAGGTCCTTGTTGAGGTTGATCCCCCGATGGCCCTCGGCGTCCTCCTCCTGGTAGACGCACTGGTACGAGCTGTCATGTGCGCCGGTGAGCGTGCGCACGACATGCTTTAGCCGGAACCTGGCCTTCGCCGATGACGTCGACAGCAGCGCGGCTGCCCCGCCAATGCGGAACAGGCAGTTTGGCAGGAGCATCGCGCGCTCGGTCCCGACGTAGTAGTTGGGCGTGATGGTCTCCGTGGACACGACCAGCGCGTGCGCGCCCTTGGGGGACACCTGCAGGAGGTTCCTCGCGAGGCCCACGGCGATGAGCCCGGCGCTGCAGCCCATGCCGGAGAGCTGCGTGCTGCGGATGTCGCCCCGCAGCTTGTACTTGTTCACGATCATGTCGACCAAGGACGGGACGGGACAGAACAGGCTGCAGTTGACGATGAGGATGTCGATGGCGTCGGGCGTGATGCCGGTCTTGGCGAGCAGGTCGTCGATGGCCGAGAAGGCGACGAGATCGAACTCGTCGCGGGCGGCGTCGAGGGTGCAGTACTTGTGCGTCCCGATGTAGTGATGCGAGGGAGGCAGGCAGGTCTCCTCCCCGAGGCCCGAGCGCTCTAGGAGACGCGTCATGAACCGGACGCTGCGCTCGTTGAGGGCAGGGAACTGTTTGGCGTGCTCGAGGAAGCTGGCGAAGGGGATGCGGCAGGTGTGTGGTGTGCGGAAGCCGGCGTAGTCGACGAGGTACACCGCGCGCGGACGCAGCATGAGGTAGACGATGGCCGCTGCGGCCGGGAGGAAGCAGGACAGGAAGAGGTGTACGGGACGGAGGTCGCGGAGCTGGCTGGCCAGCTCATCCGGCCTGAGCCGCGCCATCACGACGAGGGCGGCGACGGCGAGCGGGACGGTCATCATGATGGCAGTGGAATTGTCCACCGCGCGCTGGTACACGGCCTTGAGACACTTGGACCGAGTCGGCGGGCTCATGCTGCAGCTAGATCCTTGTTTACGTATGGATATTTTTGTGTGTTTGTTAGTAGTTCTAATTATAGTGTCACTGAGGGGCGCGGACTTTAAAGCCCAACTTCTTGCACTGTACGTGCAGGTCATATCCTCAACAATCTGCCGCGCATTTAATGCAATAATCCACTCTTTTTTATACACTACAGATATATGTTGTAGAGAGAGCCGGGTAGACTTTTGTGTGTGTATCGATTGATTAGTGAACCTCGATAGTGGATTGTTGCTCTTATTTGCCACAACTGTACCGAGCCTTTTCTGGGCAGAAAAGTTGTTGGTTTGAATGTTTCAGATACGTGTATACAGGTCGTTTTGGCAATATACATGGTTGGGTGATACAATCGTTAGCACACCAATACCCCTATTATATAACACTAGCAAGGTGACCCTCGCAATTGCGAGGGTATCATCCTTGATATGTCGAAAGTAACTGAAAAATTTACACATTTTATAGATATGTACATTATATAAAAGAAAATAATATTTTTCCATAGCCATTCCAAATTCTATGCTAAGTAGAACATAACATGTATGAGAGACATGATTAATAGTCTGTAATTATACAAATCAGTGATTGTATTCCACATCATAAGTTTTTTTAGGAAATTGAATTCAACTTATCAACAACTTCAATTATCCTCATTTAACACCCATCAAGTGTAATTCTAAACATTGCAACCTTTATTTGGTCAAATACACATCATTCCACACTGGTTAAATTTGGACTATTGTGATAGTTGAACCATGCTTCCTCCCTTTAATTTACAAAATAAAATTCCGAAAGAGATTTTTGCTGCATTCGTGCGGGGTAAGTCTAAACACATTCTATACTTTTTATGTGGTGTTAGAGCAGTATGTGAGGTTACGATTCATGTTGTGATTAATTTACAGTAGATGTATCTATAGCAACAAAATCAATATGTTATAGTCCAATAAAATTATGGCCTGCCCAAGTAATGGTGAGATGACATGAGGCAACATTTTTCAATGGAATGGCAAAAATAAAAAATTATCAAATTAAAACAGAAAGTAAATTTCATCATTAAAAGGTTGGTCAACTTCAAAAATATTCCTCATTTATTCTATGCATATCTTATTGCTCTTCATTATTTTCTTTAAGCTAAGATATACAACATTCTTTATCAGTCTTTACACATGAATTGTTCCACGCAACAATTTTACCATAATTTCTTACATGTATTTTTCTTTAAAAAATAAGTAAATGATTATAAAATATGTTTAACCAATATTTAGTGATATTTTTGTCTTTTGGACACTTTTATTGTATATTTTATATCATCATAAAGTTGGGTAAAGCTGGCTGCAAGCTTTCAAGAGTGCAATTTATTATTTTCTACTCTCGATCAAGTTTATTATATGCACTCTCTGTATGTGAATATCCGTAAGTCAATAGTTTGGTATTGATGTTTCTAAGATGGATCATCGCCTACTCTTGTTTAAGAAATACATAGTAGCGACCATTGAGCCTCCACCTCCATGAACATCTGTACTGAATCTTTGTCTATTATTTTACACAATCGTTAACAAATTATTACGGGTGACCATGCCACTAAGCTTTGGACCAACTAAAACTCCAATCAGTTTCACATACCTTACGGTGTGTATATTTTAGGTTATCAATGTTGGTAATGATTAGTTAAGATGAGGCACCATTGATACATCCAAAACGTATCTACTTTCCTGAACACTTTTGCTATTGTTTCTTCTCTATACTTATGTGATTTGGATGCAACTAATGCAAACTGACGCTGTTTTCAGCAGAATTGCCTTGGTGTTTACTTTTTGTGCAGAAAATCAACTATCGGGAAAAATCCCGGAAAATATGCCAAAAATCCTATTTCACCCGAAGACTCCAGGAGCCAGAATACGAGATGGAGAAGAGCCAGGGGGTCGCCACACCACCTGCTGGCGCGGGCCAGGCCAGGCCGCGCCAGGGGGTGGTGTGGGCCCCCCAGGCACCCCCTCGGTCTCCCTCTTCGCCTATAAGGAGCCTTCTGACCTAAAAACTTCGGGGGGTTCGACGTTTTTCCAGAAGGAGTTCCGTTCCGCTGCCACCACCAGATTTCACGAAACAAAGCATCGTAAACTCGTTTCGCGGCACGGGCGGGAATTGGAGGAGATCATCGCCATCATCATCACCATCGCTTCTCCATCGACCATCCATGTTTCCCCCATCTATGAGTGAGTAATCCCCTGTTGTAGGCTATGGGGATGGTAGGGATTGGATGAGATCGTTCATGTAATGGCATCAGATTATTAGGGTATGGTGCCTAGTATCTTTTATTAGTGCTTTATGACTTTGTTGCGACTTGTTGTGCTTAATGCTTGTCACTAGGGCCCGAGTGCCATGATTTCAGATCTGAACATGTTATTGATTCATTATGATAGTATTGTTTTGGGTCTTATCTGCAAGTTGTATACACACGTTGTTGTCCGGAACCTATTGCCCCGAAGTGACAGAAATCGGGATAACCGGAAGGGAAAGGCTTTGATGTGAGGATCACATGTGTTCACGGAGTGTTAATGCTTTGCTCCGGTGCTCTATTAAAAGGAGCACCTTAATTGCCAGTAGTTCCCTAGAGGCCTCGCTGCAAACGGGCTGGCAAGACAAAAGATGTTGTGCAAGTTCTCATTGCGAGCACGTATGACTATATATAGAACACATGCCTAGGATTGTCTAGTACTTGGATGCTTTATCTTATTTATCTGCAATTGCCCTATGTTCTGATTGTTATGTGAATTGTCTTGTCCATGCAACGCCCGTCCATCCATCCCTATGTCTACCGCACTTGAATCCCACTGTTTACCGCTTTTGTTACTACTGTCTTTGCTTTACTACTACTGCTGCTTTACTATTCCTACTACAAAACTGTTGCTACTGATAAACTGATGTGAGCAAGATTGTTTCCAGGTGCAGCTGAATTGACAACTCAGTTGTTAAGGCTTATAAATATTCTTTGGCTCTCCTTGTGTCGAATCAATAAATTGGGTTTCACTTTCCTCGAAAATACTGCGATACACCCCCTATACTTGTGGGTCATCAAGACTATTTTCTGGCACCGTTGCCAGGGAGCATAGCTTTATTTATCAAGTTCACTTGGATTCTCTATTGTTCGCCGCTATCCATCCATCATGGGTAAGTATCGTGATGGAAAGGTTCCTATTTTACCATCCACTACAAGAAGAGGTACGGTTCTGAACACCTCTGTTGCTCTTGATTCACCGTCTGTTATAAGTAAGCTCGTTACACCACCACATACACATGCTACACACACTGCTACTACTGCTGAATCTGAAACTTCTGATGCTTATGATGCTGCTTCTACTGTGCTTGATAAGAGTGGTTCATTAGGTCCTTTCCTAGATGCTACAATTGCTAGAACTATAACTGGAAATACCGAAACTCCTAATGAAGGCACTACCACACCTGTTAGCTCACCAGAGTCTAGTGAGAGTTATGATATTGAAGAAGATTATGTTGAGATGACCGATGAGTTTATTAAAGAATGTAAGAACACCCATGATAGGAGCGCTGCTAAGAGCCTCCTTGAGAGGCGTACTATTAAACCCAAATTATATCTTGCTGCTAAGTTTGCTGCTTCTCCCATAAACATTACAGATAAAGATTATGATTTCTCTCTCGATCTATCTTACATAGCTATTGTCAAGAAAGAACCTTTTTGTGGGACTAAGAATGAAAGTGCGGTAGCACATATGAATGAACTTTCTACCATGAGTGGCTTGTTTTCTGATGATATTAAGATGCGTACTTACTTTGTTGCTAAGATTTTTCCCTTTTCACTGCAAGGAGAAGCTAAAACTTTGTTTAGTAATTTACCTCCTGGATCTATTAATAGCCCTGAGTGCTTGATTAGTACTTTCCTACAGAAATATTTTCCTCCCAGTGCTAGACATGCTATTTTGCAGGAACTTTTTGATTTCAAACAGGGAGAAAAAGAGGTATTGCCCGAATCTTGGGCAAGGTTTTGTGCTTTGATTCATGCACAGGCTGGAAGTCCATTACCTAAGAATGAGCTTCTTGATATATTTTATAATGGACTAACCGAGGAATCTAGGACATACCTAGATAGCTGTGATGATTGTGTTTTCAGGAATAGGACTCCTAAGGAAGCTGAGGAATTAATGGCTAAAATAAGCAAGAATTATGATGATTGGACTCCTTCTAAACAAGCTATACCTGAACTAAATGTACCTGAACCATCTATTCTTGTGCCTATTCCAACATCAAAGAAGAGGGGAGCTATTGAATTAAATGATGAAGTGATGAAGGAAGCTAAGAAATGTCTTAAGGAGAAGGGAATTAAAGCTGCAGATGTCAATAATTTACCTCCTATAGAAGAATTATGTAAGCCTATTCCCTACTCATCCACTATTGAGGTACACTCCCTCCAACACTTTGATGAAGGTGATATCCCTTACTTGAAACCTCCTGATCAATGCTTAGAAGAATTTGATATTTTTATTGTTAAGAAAGATAACTTTAATAAGAGGGTGCAAAATCATCTAATGGAAAACACTAGAGCTATTGTTGAGTTGAAAGATATTGTGGAAAGAACCTCTAATGATGTTAAAATGATTGTTAAACACTTTCAAATGGTTCAAACTCAAATAGATCAACTTGTTAAAGTGCAAAATGACTTGCTAGTTAATGCTGCTAAAGAAAAACATGCTTATGAAATTAGAACTAGAAGTGGTGCTGCTACCTAGGATCCTCTGTATCCCGAAGGGCATCCCAAAAGAATTGAGCAGGATTCTCAACAAGCTGAAAATAGTGGTTCTACTCGTAAGAAAAGGAAAAAGAAACATAAAACTGTTGTAGAACCCTCTAAACCTGCTATAGATCCTAATAGTATATCTATCTCTGATGCTGAAACTGAAAGTGGTAATGAAGAAAATGAAGTTCCTAATGAAGAAAAAGTTGAAGAAGAACCTGAAAACCACACTAAGACTACTAAATACACCAAAGAAGATTTTATTGCTAAGAAACATGGTAGCGAAAGAGAACCTTGGGTCCAAAAAGCTATGCCTTTCCCTGATAAGAAACACAAGTCAAAGGAAGATGAACACTATAATACGTTTTGTGAGTGGATGAAGCCTTTATTCTTGCAAATTCCTTTGACTGATGCTATTAAATTGCATCCTTACTCAAAGTATATGAAGGACATTGTCTCGAATAAAAGGAAGATCCCTAATGAAGAAATTTCTACTTTGCTTGCTAATTATTCCTTCAATGGTAAGGTTCCTAAGAAACTTGGAAACCCAGGTATTCCAACTATCCCTTGCTCTATTAAGAACAGTTATGTTAGAACTGCTTTGTGTGATTTGTGAGCTAGAGTTAGTGTTATGCCTTTCTCTCTCTATAAGAGGTTTCAGCTTGAAAAATTGATACCAACTGATATATCTTTGCAAATGGCTGATAAATCTACCACTATTACTGTGGGTATATGTGAGGATGTACCTATTCAGGTGGCTCACAATTGCTTGATATTAACTGATTTTGTTGTGCTTTAAATGCCTGAAGATGATAATATGTCTATTATTCCTGGGAGACCTTTTCTTAATACTGCAGGAGCTGTTATTAATTGTAATCAAGGAAAGCTGACCTTCAATGTTAATAACAAGGAACATACTGTCTATTTCCCTAATAAGATTGAAAGGACTTATGGTTTGAATTCAATTGAACATGTTGAAGGCATTCAAGTTGGAGAAATATATTGTCCCATACCAAGAGAAAAATTTGAAACTATTATGATTGGGACCATTGCTATCAAGGTTGAGGTAACATAATCATTAGTGGAGTACAAAGTTTTGTCTCACATGCAATTGTTTTGGTAGCAAGACTTGATCAACCTTGCTAACAAAAGGATTCCGTTGAACAAGACAATGTTTTCATTATGATTATCTCTGTTTATTTTTATCCTTTGCATTTTAGTTTTTGGTTTCATTAGTTTTCTTTGTGTTGTTAGTTGCTTGCATGCTAGAACTTCTGTAGTTCTAGCCTTGTTTTGTCCTTGCATCATGTTTCCAAAAAAAATCTGTCTGTCAGAAAAATCATTCTTCTATTTCTGAAAATTGCCCAAAAACAAAGTGTCTCGAAAAATTCCAGAAAATTCATATTAAATTTTTACGTGAAAAAGGGGCAGAGGAGTACCTGGGAGGTACCAGGGGGCCCACCAGGCAGGCACACCATGTGGTGGCACGGCTAGCCCTGGGTGGCGCCATGCCCTGGTGTGGGCCACCCCTGGCCCCCTACTACTTCTCTCACCTGCCACTTTCATCTCTCTCCCGAGTAAGCTCCAGTTCATAGCTCAAAATCGCATTCTTTCTATGCTTGCTCTCGATTTCTTCGATCTCCTTGCTCAGCCCATCTTTCTTGCTAAAATTTGGAGCAATTGTTCCTTGGTATGTGACTCCTCCCCTTGTCCAAGTAGATTTGTGTTTAGTGGATTATATGTTGAGTATTTTGCTGCTGTAGGTGACTGGTTATGAGAGCTTTTAAGCTTGTTTGATGCTTAGAGATATAGTTTTGATGCATGTTTAGGACTCTTGCAAGTCCCTATGAGTAGAATCTTCATTATATTTACTTTGCAATCACTTGTTTAATAGGTGTTTAAATTTCAGAATACCAAGCATGAACAACCATACTTTTGGAGAGATATTTGAGAGTGATGCACCTAGGAGGTCGAGGCCCTCAAGAACAGCCTCTCAAGCTAGGCCTTCATACAATGAAGATCTCATTACAACTCGTATTGGTAGTGAAAGGGATGATGGGGATGCTCACCCATCCTCTTTTCCTTGTTTTACTTTCTTACAAGCTGCAGGTATTCTTGATGATTTCTTGCTACTGATTGAGAGGGTTGGCTTAACCTCTTATATGCAAGATGAGAGTGCACAATACGCTATGCTCACCAAAAATTTTGTTGAGAGCTTCTCATTTACTAACACACCCTATCAATCTACTGTCTCTTTTAAAATCTATGATATGCCCTTCACCATGCCTTTGGAGAGATTTTGCAGTATTGTAGGTGTGCGTATGACAAGGACCGTGAAGAAAATTCAAGGGCGACCCGCTGATTTGTTGGAGCTTTACCGAGGGGTGACCAATGATGATGACCGCGTGGCGCAGCGCGGAAAGATAAGAAATATCCAACTCCCTGCTCTTAGATACTTTGCATATTATCTTGCCACTATTGTATTGGGTAGGGAGAACACTAGTAATATCTCCAACTATCATTTAGCATTCCTTGCTGCTGCGCTCAACAATGATTCTCGGTACAATCTTGGCCCGCTTATTGCTCGCCGCCTAGCTGCTAGGGGGCCTATCTATGGAGGCATCATTGCATCGCGCATAGTCAATGCATTAGGTCTTTCAGTGGATCCCTATGATGCTATGTTGGCACCACAGAGGCTTGACCTTGTTGCCATGAAAACTCATCACTTTGTCACTACTACCTCTGATTTGAACAATCTAGTATATAGGATGCTTTTCACTTACGGGGATGAAAGGGAGATCCTTTTGCCACAGCCTGCTTTGTTTAGTGTTGACAGGAGACCGTGGTCGCGCTCCAAGGAGGAGGTGGACGAGCAGCTTCGCTTGCTGGGTTTCCACGAGCAGCACCAGGAGGATGTGCCCTCCTATGATTACTCCGCACATTACGGGGGGACGTACTCGAGCTCGCACTAGGACGAGGGTACCTCCTCGTCATACCACGGTGACACTTCATCTTGGCCAGCTTGGGATTGATACCCACTTAGGCCAAAAGCCTAAGCTTGGGGGGAGGTACGCCGACACCGCACTCATCTCCATATCATGTTGCGTCGGTACTTTGTATATTCATGTTTTCGTTCTCTTTTTAGTTTTCGTTCTCCTTTGCTTTTGCTTTCTAAAAACACAAAAATACCAAAAATATTTTTGTTGTTTCTCTTTGGTTTGCTTCTTCTTTTTGCCTTGGTTTGTTTTTCCCTTTTTGCTTTGTTTGAACTATTCGAAAACCCCAAAAAGATTTTGCTTTGCTTGTTTTTCTCTTTTGGTTCTTATTTAAAAATCGAAAACACCAAAAATATTTGTCATTCTTCTTTGGTTTTTGTGAGTTTACTACAGGGTTCGACAGTTCTTAGTGGATTATTGGTTTCATATTATTATTCAAGCCACACAAGTGAAGAGCAATAATAAGGATTAATGACAACTTGAGGCGTGGTAAGAGGCTGGTAACGAACTCTATTTGTCTTCATTTTTGTACATACTCATCATTGTGAGCTTGCTTAGTCCGTTCATGTAGGGTGTATGTGATCTTTGGATGCTTAATAGTTCTTGCTTTCTTGTGATTAGCTCCAGCCCGCTAATAGTTTGTAGCATGTCTCATGAATGTTTGCTTCCATTACTCTATTCATAAATTGGTATGACACTGTGGTATCCTCCTCCGAATGTTTCATTTGATTGACTTGGCACGTGCTCACGCATGCACATGACTCTGATAATCAGTTAAGCCTCGATGAATTATTTTGCCTTGAGGATCTTGAATCACTTTCATGCCATGAGTAGTCTTGTTTTGTTGCAAGCATGATAATGACAGCTATTGCTCTCTCGTTTGTCGCTCCCTTACTATTGCTAGCCTTCACTTCCACTGAGTGTTTTACTCAAGTTTCTAACTCCGTAAACCAAATATTTAGAAAGTGTCCACCATACCTACCCATTAGCATCATTTGCTACCTCCGTGCATATTCAATATGCCTTGTTTTCTTCCAAATAAAATGTTTGCTTGTTATGAGAAAGTTAGTTAGTAAAGCTCTCACGAACTTGATGGCACACTTTATTTTCTTGCACTTAATAAACCTGAACCATTGCGTCCTTCTTTGTTGCGTATATGCTTGCGCTTTATGAGTTGAAGTTAGCAGAACCATGTATCATGGGGACCGCTTTCAACATTTCATTGGTACTTGTACCTAGTTGATATCATGTTCTTTTACTTATGGATCCCGGCGGTGTGAAATAAAAGTGGAACTTGTAAGATCATGGAGTTTGTATGTATGTTAGAGAAATGCCTAGACCGCTAGCCTAAGCCATGCCTAATCATGGTGGAAACTTGCAGCATAACCATAATGAGCATTCTATGAAGCATCCTCAATAAAAATATATGCATATAGTAAATAAAAAGATCACCGAGATGCTCATTGTCTGCCTGCCTTGTTATTTTGATTATAGGATAGCTCCCGTGTCATGTGCAAGGGGTACCCCGTTGGTGGTTCTCTATGATACGTATATACTTACAATGACAAGAGCTTACTTGTGACTGAAGTTGAGTAGCATGAGGATCGGTCTTCGTAAGTAAGGGGCTTGAGACTTCGATTTATAACTTGTCAAGCATATCCTCTTAGTTGTGTCACTTTCACCTTAACCACATTAAAGATGCTTATGACAGGGGCAATGAGAGCTCAAAGCTAATGAGTACCATACTTTCAGCATTTGGAAGCCTTTCATTATTTAAAACCTTTTCTTGTTGAGTCTCCATTTATTCTCTGAGCACCTTCTTGAGAGCATAGTTGTCATTCTTTGTGTTTGTTCCATTACTTTGATGCTTGTATCCTTGATATCTTTATTTCTAATCATCACTTGAACTTCAGAGGTGCCTTGATATTCATAATCAAAGGCAAGCAAGATACCACTCTATCATACCTTTCTATGAGCATTGTAATGTTGCTTATGTTTGTGCCTCATGCTACTTATTATTCTTGAGTTGGAATCTCTTCATAGCTTGCAATAACTATTAAGTAGACTTGGTTGCATACTCTTTATTATGAATTGTCTAAGTAGTTGATCACATTGCTGAGAATATTTACATCATATGAAGCAAATGTGTTCGTGAAAGTTCTTTTATCGCACTCAGTTTTCAACTGAATTTCTTGAGGACAAGCAATAAGCTAAGCTTGGGGGAGTTGATACGTCCAAAACGTATCTAATTTCCCGAACACTTTTGCTATTGTTTCTCCTCTATACTTGTGTGATTTGGATGCAACTAATGCCAACTGATGTTGTTTTCAGCAGAATTTCCTTGGTGTTTACTTTATGTGCAGAAAATCAACTATCAGGAAAAATCCCGGAAAATATGCCAAAAATCCTATTTCACCCGAAGACTCCAGGAGCCAGAATACGAGACGGAGAAGAGCCAGGGGTGGCCACACCACCTGCTGGCCTTGAGCCAGCAGGCCGTGCCCGGGGTGGTGTGGGCCCCTGCACCTCGGTTTCCCTCTTCGCCTATAAGGAGCCTTCTGACCTAAAAACTTTAGGGGGTTCGACGTTTTTCTAGAAGGAGTTCCGCTCCACCGCCACCACCAGATTCCACGAAACAGCACCAGAAACTCCGTTCTGGCACCCTGCCGGGACGGGGAATTGGAGGAGATCATCACCATCTCTTCTCCATCGACCATCCATGTTTCCCCCATCTATGAGTGAGTAATCCCCTGCTGTAGGCTATGGGGATGGTAGGGATTGGATGAGATCGTTCATGTAATGGCATCAGATTATTAGGGCATGGTGCCTAGTATCTTTTATTATTGCTTTATGACTTTGTTGCGACTTGTTGTGCTTAATGCTTGTCACTAGGGCCCGAGTGCCATGATTTCAGATCTGAACATGTTATTAATTCATTATGATAGTATTGTTTTGGGTCTTATCTGCAAGTTGTATACACACGTTGTTGTCCGGAACCTATGGCCCAGTGGCGAAATCGGGATAACGGAAGGAATGGCTTTGATGTGAGGATCACATGTGTTCACGGAGTGTTAATGCTTTGCTCCGGTGCTCTATTAAAAGGAGCACCTTAATTGCCAGTAGTTCCCTAGAGGCCCCGCTGCAAACGGGCTGGCAGGACAAAAGATGTTGTGCAAGTTCTCATTGCGAGCACGTATGACTATATATGGAACACATGCCTAGGATTGTCTAGTACTTGGATGCTTTATCTTATTTATCTGCAATTGTCCTATGTTCTGATTGCTATGTGAATTGTCTTGTCCATGCAACGCCCGTCCATCCATCCCTATGCCTACCGCTTTTCGAATCCCACTGCTTCGCTTTTGTTACTCTTGTCTTTGCTTTACTACTGCTGCTTTACTATTCCTACTACAAAACTGCTACTTGATAAACTCTGTGAGCAAGATTGTTTCTAGGTGCAGCTGAATTGACAACTCAGTTGTTAAGGCTTATAAATATTCTTTGGCTCCCCTTGTGTCGAATCAATAAATTGGGTTTCACTTCCCTCGAAAATACTGCGATACACCCCTATACTTGTGGGTCATCAACCATTCAAAAGAAAAAATATAATAAGGGCCACTGAAATTCACCTTACTATATTTAAGATAGCAACTAAAACCCTCAATTAAAATCTAAGTAAACTCAAACTGGATTTCTTAGCTCTTTGAGGAAGCAAAGCGTGAAAATTCATCTTTTCTTGACTCAAATCAAACATGCAACATCTTCGTTCCATGTCTATCCTTTTGTTCTCTACACAACATCTAATGCATCCCATGTAAGACAAATAGGCAATAATGGTGGAGTGAATGGTTTAGAGGCTAGGGATCATCGAAGAATAAGACAGTGTTCTTCTCCTCTAGATCCGAGCTCTCCTCTTCTGGATGTGTTTGTGGCGGCTGTGTTGTGTTTTTCGTCCTCTCCCTTTCACGAAAGTTGCTTGTATTTATATAACGGAGTTGGCGGCGGGTCGTACGGGTGGATGGTACGGGCGCGTATCGACCGTACAAGTGGTCGTTATGCGCTCAGAATGCCTCTAATGAAAGGGGCTCCACTTGGGGATTTGTTTCTTCAGGTATAATTAGCCCATAAATGCTATCAATTCTTCCAAAAATATTCATTGCCTGAAAACCATCACAAGAAACCAAGGTTTCTCTAGTTGCGATGTTAACATTAGTGAAAAGGATAAAATTTAGTGAAATCCGGTAATAAACAAAAGGAAAAACAATGATAAAATGTGTTGAAATTTGGAGCTATCAAATTCCCCAAGCTTAGCTGTTACTTGCCCTCGAGTGACAAAGGTATAATGAGTAATAGCGAGAAATTGAATCAAGAGGAAAAGCTTAGAAGTTTGAGGTTGTATCATATTCCATTGTCTCAAATTCTGCAACCTTAAACATGAGCATGATATATTTGAACAATTGCACTTAAGCTCGCTTCCTAACCGCAAGTAACTCGCTAGATAATAATTCTTAAACTCAAAAGAGACTGTTAAAATGTTGGCTAGGTTTGTGAATCAATTCTTTTCAGTGCCCCTCTTTTCTGAGAGTAAAAATATTTTCAAGTAAGGACGCTTTCAATCAAAATTAAGGGTGCACAAGTAGATGTCAAAAGAAAGATAAACTTAGAGCTTTTCATTAACACCCACTTTGAAATTCGTGGTTGTCTAATACCCCGTCTTTTCCTTGTTTTTGAAGAACTCTAGTTTTCTTCATTTTAGGTGGTGAGGTGATACCAATGCTCTCATAACAATTGAGCGCAATAAGATGCCACGGAAATGTATTCGGCTTTGGCGGTGGATATGGCAGTGGAGTGTGTTTCTTGGATGACCAACTCACCAACGACCGACCAAGGAATTGGCAAGCCCCGGAGGTCGACTTCTGGTCAACCTTATCACCGGCCCAATCGGAATGCAAATAGCCAACAAGCTCAAAGGTTGACCCCTTTGGATACCAAAGCCCGAGTGTAGGAGTGAGAACAAGGTACCTAAAAATCCGTTTAACCGCCATAAAATGTCACTCCTTGGGAGCAGATTGAAAACGAGCACACATTCCAAAACTTAACATGATATCCGGACTATAAGCACAAAGGTAGAGCAAGGAACCAATCATGGACCAATATACCTTTTGGTCCTGATGACCCACAAGTATAGGGGGTGTATCGTAGTATTTTCGATAAGTAAGAGTGTCGAACCCAACGAGGAGCAGAAGGTGCTGGCTAGTGGTATGGATCAAGAATTCTCTGCAAAATACTTAGCAAACGGATTTTTAGGGGTTTTCGATAAAGCAAGTAAACAAAGTACGAGTAAACAAAAGATAGTAAGAATGAATGCAGCAAGTGGCCCAATCCTTTATGCAGCAAAGGACAAGCCGGTTGTATTTCTATAGATTACCAAACGTTCTCGAGGACACATGGGAAGACTGTCAAGTGCTTTCGCTTCATATAGTCGATTAAACTTCTCTAGCTTGCTAAGTGTTGTGTGGGTGAACCTATGCTAATGTACTGCCCCATCCAATACTAAATACATACTTGTGATTAAACCCCCTTGCAAACATCTGTAAGTACAAGAAAGTAATTAAGGTAGAAACCTAACCATAGCTTTAAACTTTAAGACCCTTACGTCCCTTGTGCAATGGTTTCCTAACGGGGGTTCAGGTTTCTGTCACTCTGGCAACCCCTACGATTAGTAGCCAAATACACAATGCATTCCCCTAGGCCCATATAGGTGAAGTGTCATGTAGTCGACGTTCACATGACACCACTAGAAGAAGTACACCACAACTTAAATAACAATCTATTGAATCTTTCTCAACGCAACTCCACTACTAACAACAAGACTTCTCCCATGTCCTCAAGAACAAAACGAACTACTCACAAGACATCATATGGATCATGATCAGAGATGGAATAATGATGTATAACAATCTGAACATAGACAATAATTCAATGGTTCACTCAATAGCATCAACTACAAAGAGTAATCAACACCGGGAAAGTTTCCCCTATGAACTATAGCAAGATTCAACCAATTGTTACAGCAATATGGAGATGGTGATGAGGGTGCTGATGGTGATGATGGTGGTGATGATGATGATCCCGATGAAGTCTAGCTTGATGGTGGTGTTGATGGCGACGATCTCCCCTCTTCGGGAAGGATTCCCCCGGCAGAAATCTGTCTATCGGAGAGATCTTTCTCTCTTGTTGTTTTCCGCCCCGCAGAGGCGGCGGAATGTTTCTGTGATCCCCGAGTCTTAGGGTTTCAGGAGGAAGATATACGCTAGAGGGGAGAGGCTGGAGTGGGCCAGGGTGGCCACACCACTCCCTGGCGCGGCCTGGGATTGCCCGCGCCATGGGGTGGTGTGGGCCCCCTGTGGCCCACCTCCACTCCATCTTCTGGCATCTTGAGTCTTCTGGAAAAATAGAATTTTCCGTATATTTTCCCGGATTTTCTGATCTTCATGAATTTTGCCTCCAAACAGCACCTTTTCCATCAGAATCCTTACTGGAGCGGTCCATGCTCCAAAAGTCATCAACCATGCAAAAACAGATGAAATAACATAAGTATCACCTCTCAATACGAAATATATCAATGAATAATAGTGAATTAAGACATAGAATAGTGATGCAAAATGGACGTATCAACTCCCCCCAAGCTTAGACTTTGCTTGTCCCCAAGCGAAACTGAGCTCAATAAACATGGCCTCGGGTTTATGGAGTGAAGAGTCGATAAAAGAATACAGACAAGAAGCATCACATTCATCAAATACATAGATCATAATAGAATACAACTCACTATTATACAACTCAACTTGCAATGAGTAAAGGAAACACAATAAAGATACATAGAGTAAATCATCATTGGTAATGGCAAACTTAGCTCTTGGTCGAAGAATAGTTGATAATTTGCTGGAGTTCACAAATAGCTGGTTTTTCAATGAAAGCTTTCAAAGTAGTAAACTTCAAGATAAGAGCAATGTGCAAAACAAGGAACATAAGGAACATGATTGAATAAATCATCATATGAATGAATGAAACACATCAACTCAAAATACTTACCGAGATAGAAGGGAGTAGGTTACTGACTCAACTACAAAGTAAAAGAAAGGGCCCTTCAAAGAGGGAAGCAGGGATTACAAGTCTCATAAAGAGCTCCCAAAAATTATGATACTTACTAGCTTTCAGCTCTCATTGCCCCTATCATAGGCATCTTTAGGTGATTAAGGTTAAAGTGAGGTCCAATCTGAGTTATATGCTTGACAGACTATAAACTGAAGATCCCAAGTCCCTTGAGTACGAGGGCCGCTCCTCATGCTACTCAACTTTAGTTACCGGTAAGTTCTTGTCATCGTAAGTATGTTTGTATCATTAAGAACCGCCAACGGGGTACCCCTTGCCCGATGATACGGAAGAATCCCCATATCAAAATGACAAGGCAAGCAGACAATGAGTATCTCAGCAATCTTCTTATTTACCATGGGAAAATGGTGCTTTTTTTTCTCTCTTTCCTCTTTTCATAGTATCTCTTTTCTTTTCTTTTTCTCAATAGCTATCTCTCTCTCTTTTTTATAAGAAGAATGCTTCATAGATATCATTATGGTTACGCTGCAGGTTTCCACCATGTCAGCATGGATTGAACCAATGCAAAGGCGTTTCTCTAACACATACATAACTCCATGGACTTACAAGCTCCCTTTTATTTCACAATCGACATCCGCAAACAAAAGAGCAAGGTATCAACTGGGTATATATTTACAAGTGTTGAAAGCGTTCCCTCGTGACAAAGAGTTACGCTAATCTCACCTATAATTTGCAAGCATATAACTTTCATGGAGAGTTCACAATGGTTCAGGTTTATTAAGTGTGGAAAATAAAGTGTGCCATCAAGTTCGTGAGAGCTTTAATCACTAACTTTCTCATAACAAGTTTAATTTGGGAGGTAGATAAAACAGGAATTTACTTGGAATAGCAATAATGCTACTAGGTAGGTATGGTGGACACAAATGGCAAAGGTTTTGGTTTAAAGGAGGTGGATGCACGAGAAGAATTCCCTCTCAGTACAGGTTTTTGGCTAGCAAGGCTGGGTAGCAAGTACAAGAGTTGAAGGAAACAAACAAACATACAAATGATAAAGACAAACATGCAATCTTCCTTGGAAGCACAAAAGATCTTAACTAGAGAATACTAGACTTATGAGCAAATTAAGAAAGAAAGATGATGAACTTATTTTTCTCTCGAGTACTTCTATCTTTTTCTTTTCAACTCTCAAAAAGGGTGTTGCTACTGACCAAGCCAGGTTTGCCAAAACCAACTAAATTAACTCAATGATCCCAAAGTGCTACCAATACTAACAACAAGATCAATCATATAACCACGAATTGAAAACTAATATAAGCTATGCAAAAGAGTGAATGATAGAACTTCTCATTAGTACTCCATAATGGAAACTCACACCAAGGGATACAAATCTAACGAGAGAGGGGACACTTCCATAATGCAAACCATACTACATAATAACTCCTCTATTCATGATATGACTCTACTAATAAAGTAAAAAGATAGAAGATAGTGATATGATACCGCGGCACTCCCCCAAGCTTGGAACAAACCAAGGGGATGCCAAACCTGATGACGCATTACTCCTTAGGTGGTGGTGGTATACTCTCATATTCGTCCGTCTTCCAGGGTAAAGGCTTCCCATCAACAAAGGACATCGTGGTTTCCAACATCCTGAAACTTGCAGCAGCACTTATGCGTTTAAATCTAGCCTCATACTCACAGTTTTGATTTTGAACGTCATAGAACTGTGCTTGCAGTTCGTTGGTTGTTTGGCGGAGTGAAAATACTTCATCTTTGAGTTCAGCAGTCTCCTTTTGGTGCTCGACGATGAGTTCGGAACAAATCTTGTGGATGATGTCCACTTCGCGCTCCGCCATCTTCCTGTACCTAAAGACTTCTTGCTCCAATGCTTCCATCCTGTCCTCCAGACTTCCTTCACCTTTAGGGCCTTGAACCTCCTTAATCCGGACCTCCCCACCTTCGAGCGACAACTCCTTGGGATGAATCTTCAATTCTCTCATGTATGGGTTGATGATATATTCTAAGGAATCTCCCTTGGATGTTCCAGAGGAAGACATTGTAGCTCCAAATCTAGGATTCTTCCTGGCAGAAACAGATCGAAACAAAACGCTGATAAAGCCGCGATATACGAACCTCGGGGATCCAGGGGTTATATATTACAGTTTCATATCAAAAGGAAGGTATGGGAGAAAGCGGGTGGGCGGAGTCTGGGTGGCCTCCCCACGGGGGGGCGGGGCCTGGGGGGGGCCCGCGCCTGGGGGTGGTGTGGGCCACCCCGGCTCCGGTTCCGTCCCTTTTTCGCTTCGAAACTTTCCTTATTGACTGAAAACTGCAAAAATATAGTTGGATTGTATTTTCACGGAACTTTTCTTACCAGAACTGTTACCTATTTGAACACGGACTCTACAGGTCTCTGAATTTGATATCTAGTATATTCTTCCGGGGTCATCTCTTGAATATCATCGATATCTTCATCTTCATATACTTATTACTTGAGTCATAAAACCCTTCTCTTCCTTATTACACCATTATCTCCACTTTCCTGGAAATTTCTTTCACACAAAACTTCACACAATTCTTATTAGCAACATTAGTATAAGTGAAGTGATAAAACCTTTTGAGTCCAACTTCAACTGAAAACCATCAAAACAAAATCTACTGTAGCAACTCCTTCTGAAAACCCAAAAAGAATTCAAAAAGAAAATCGAATAAAGAAGCAAATGCAAGATTGGCTAAATCTGTCAAAACAGACCAGCAGGTAAAGATCAATTTTTTCGAAAATCTTCTGTTGCTCAAATCAAAAAGTGCAAAACTAACGAAAGTTAAATAACAACCAGGGGCAGAAGCACAAAAAATTACAGCTCAATCCGACAGACAGAGGTCTCTCACGAATTTTTACGGTGAAGCACAAAAATCTGTTTCGGGACAGCAACTTCCCCAAATCTTACTTCTCTCTCATTAGAGGTTGATCTTGACACAAAAACCAAACAAAACGGATAAGGATCGGTTATTACCAAAGTAATAACTTCCAAGACTCAAAGAAACAAAAACAAACTGAAAGCAAAAACAAATTGGATTGTCTCCCATAAAGCTCTTTCTTTATAGCCATTAAGATGGGCATGCTAATTTTGAAGAAGCTCTCATAGGGATATGATTTGAAGTGAAAGAGAGCATTAATAAGCAAAAACACACACACATTTAAGTCTAACCCACTTCCTATGCAAGGGGATTTTGTAAACAAACAAGTTATTGAAACCAAAGGCAACTTGCATAAGAAGGCAAAAGAAGTGCAACATAAAAACTTTCAGCATAAAACGGGGAAACTTGATATTATTGAGATGCATAAGAACACTTTTCCCTTTCTCATAATAATTTTCAGTATCATGCATAAACTTAACAATATAGCTATCACAAGGACTATCATAGCAATGATCACTTATTCTAACAGAAAACACAGGAATACTAGCTCTCATAACACTACTGTGTGAAACAATATTAGAGGTATCCTTACAAAGGATAGTGTGTCCCTCTTTTTCATATTTAGCAACAAAGTCTTTCACACTTAATACTATAGGTTCATCAACCATTTGTTTATCAGGTTCAACGGCCTTATTCATACTTTCATTAACCATACTAGCTATCATAGAATGCTCCTTTACCTTAACTAGGAAAGGCATTTTCTCAATATAAGGTTTAGGTAAAACATGACTAGCAATATAAACTTCAGTATTTCTTGCAGGAACACTCTTAGCAATATCTTTATAAGGTTCATGATACTTATTCCACTTCTTTTTAGGCACTTCAATGTAGGAAGCAAAAGCCTTAAAATAAGAAGCAATAGCTTGAGAGTCTAGACCATAAGCATTTTTAATATTTTGAAAGTCATTAGTTTCCATAAAAGATTCAATGCATTCATAATCATGATTTATACCTGACTTTCTACCTTTGTCATTCTCCCAAGCTTCAGCATTGTCTTGAATGCGATCTAGAAGGTCCCATTTAACTTCTTCTTCCATGCGAGTGAATGATCCAGCACAAGAAGCGTCCAATAAATCCTTGTCATGTAGAGGGAGCCTTGCATAAAAGTTATTGATAATGATATTATTAGGGAGCTCATGAATGGGACATTTGAGCATTAGCAGCTTCAATCTCCCCCAAGCTTGAGCTGTACTTTCTCCATCAAGAGGCCAAAAGTTGTATATTTGATTCCGATCTTTATGAATCTCACTAGGAGGATAAAACTTTGAGTAAAAGAGAGGTACTATTTCCTCCCATTCCAGAGCTTGACCATTCTTCAGCAGCTTATACCATTCCTCAGCTCTTCCTTTCAGTTATAATGAGAATAACTTCTTCTTAACTTGATCTGTAGTAATACCTGCACACTTGAACAACCCGCATAATTCGTGTATAAAGAGTAAATGATCACCGGGATGGACAGTTCCATCCCCAACATAGTAGTTATCCATAACACGATCAATAATTCTTGTAGGTATTTTGAAAACATCTTTCTCAGTAGGTGGTGGCTTATCTACTACCTTAGCAGTGGTAGTAGCATTACCAAATAAGAAACTCAGCGAATTATCCATAACGAAAATAAAGCAACTAGCAGAAGTAAACAATACTCACAGTAGAAGTTTCCTTTACCAGTTCCGCTCTCCAATAGCGCTTAACTCCCCGGCAATGGTGCCAGAAAATAGTCTTGATGACCCACGAGTATAGGGGGTGTATCGCAGTATTTTCGATAAGTAAGAGTGTCGAACCCAACGAGGAGCAGAAGGTGCTGGCTAGTGGTATGGATCAGGAATTCTCTGCAAATACTTAGCAAACAGATTTTTAGGGGTTTTCGATAAAGCAAGTAAACAAAGTGCGAGTAAACAAAAGACAGTAAGAATGAATGCAGCAAGTGGCCCAATCCTTTATGCAGCAAAGGACAAGACGGTTGTATTTCTATAGATGACCAAACGTTCTCGAGGACACATGGGAAGACTGTCAAGTGCTTTCGCTTCATATAGTCGATTAATCTTCTCTAGCTTGCTAAGTGTTGTGTGGGTGAACCTGTGCTAATGTACCGCCCCATCCAAGACTAAATACATACTTGTGATTAAACCCCCTTGCAAACATCCGTAAGTACAAGAAAGTAATTAAGGTAGAAACCTAACCATAGCTTTAAACTCTAAGACCCTTACGTCCCTTGTGCAATGGTTTCCTAACGGGGGTTCAGGTTTCTGTCACTCCGGCAACCCTTACGATTAGTAGCCAAATACACAATGCATTCCCCTAGGCCCATATAGGTGAAGTGTCATGTAGTCGACGTTCACATGACACCACTAGAAGAAGTACACCACAACTTAAATAACAATCTATTGAATCTTTCTCAACGCAACTCCACTACTAACAACAAGACTTCTCCCATGTCCTCAAGAACAAAATGAACTACTCACAAGACATCATATGGATCATGATCAGAGATGGAATAATGATGTATAACAATCTGAACATAGACAATAATTCAATGGTTCACTCAATAGCATAAACTACAAAGAGTAATCAACACCGGGAAAGTTTCCCCTATGAACTATAGCAAGATTCAACCAATTGTTACAGCAATATGGAGATGGTGATGAGGGTGCTGATGGTGGTGATGATGATGATCCCGATGAAGTCCAGCTTGATGGTGGTGTTGATGGCGACGATCTCCCCTCTCCGGGAAGGATTCCCCCGGCAGAAATCTGTCTGCCGGAGAGATCTTTCTCTCTCGGTGTTTTCCGCCCCGTAGAGGCGGCGGAATCTTTCTGTGGTCACTCCCCGAGGCTTAGGGTTTCGGGAGGAAGATATACGCCAGAGGTGAGGGGCTGGAGTTGGCCAGGGTGGCCACACCACTCCCTGGCGCGGCCTGGGCTTGCCCGCGCCATGGGGTGGTGTGGGCCCCCTGTGGCCCACCTCCACTCCATCTTCTGGTATCTTGAGTCTTCTGGGAAAATAGAATTTTCCGTATATTTTCCCGGATTTTCTGATCTTCGCGAATTTTGCCTCCAAACAGCACCTTTTCCATCAGAATCCTGACTGTAGCGGTCCATGCTCTAAAAGTCATCAACCATGCAAAAATAGATGAAATAACATAAGTATCACCTCTCAATACGAAATATATCAATGAATAATAGTGAATTAATACATAGAATAGTGATGCAAAATGGACGTATTAGGTCCACGTCCTTCTCACCTTCTCCGTGACCAAGTTGCCTAATGAGTGGCATGGGTGTATTCATGGGATTGGCATTGGTCATCTCAAACTTGGCGAGCATGTCCTTCACATACTTCTATTGGGAGATGAAGGTGCCATGAGCAAGTTGCTTCACAATGAAGCCTAGGAAATACTTCAACTCCCCCATCATGGACATCCTAAATTTCATGGTCATCAACTCGGCAAAAGCTTTGTTATGAGATTCGTTAGCTCCACCAAAGATAATATCATCAACATAAATTTGAACAATAAATAATCCACCCCCTTTAAACCGTTTGGTGAAAAGGGTGGAATCTACTTTACCCACGCTAAAACCGTCCATGAGTAAGAAATCCCTAAGGTGCTCATACCAAGCACGAGGATCTTACTTTAGTCCATAGAGAGCCTTATGAAGTAGATACACATGGTTGGGATAGCGTGTGTTTTCAAAACCTGGGGGTTGAGCTACATATGCAACCTCTTTCAAGGGACCATTAAGAAATGCACTTTTCACATCCATTTGATAAAGCTTGAAGTTATGAAAAGATGCATATGTAAGCAAGAGAAGAGTAGCTTCGAGACGGGCAACGAGCACAAAGGTGTCCTCATAGTCAATACCTTATATTTGAGCATACCCTTGAGCCACTAACCTTGCTTTGTTTCTTGTAATGGTTTCGTTCTCATCTTTCTTGTTCCCAATGACATTGATGCGCTGATCTTTAGGCCTCTCCACAAGAGACCAAACTTCATTGCGGGTGAAGCACTCGAGTTCTTCTTGCATGGCAATGACCCAATCTGGATCCTCCAAGGCTTAATGTACCTTGAGTGGCTCAAAGTTGGACACAAATGCATGATGGTCGCAAAAGGTAGTGAGATTCTTCTTCTTGTTGCGAGTCTCGATCCCTATTGATATGCTTCCAAGTATATTTTTGACTTGGATTCCACTTGCAATAGAGGCAGACTTGATCTTTAGGATTGTGCCTTCATGATCAACAAATTCATCTTTTGATGGTCATTGATCATTGACAACTTCTTGAGATTGACCTTGGTTTTGAGGGACTTGTTCATCATCTTGTTCTTGCTCAACGGGTTGAGGGATTGGTTGTTGTTCTTCGGTTTGCAAGAGTTGTTCGTCTTGTGGTGCACTTGATGGTTCAACTAGAGTAGAGCTAGGCTCTTCTTGAGTTGGGCTTGATCCTCCCCCCATCAACTTCTTGATCATGGATATGATATTCGGTGGGCAAAATATGCCCAATTCCCATCAAACTGATGACTTCAGAAGAATCTCCATCACCTCCAACACGTGGAACAACTTGCCCCTCTTGGGGGCCATTATCCTCCAAAAACTCCACGTCACAAGATACTTCAACACAACCATTGGTTTTGTTGTAGTATCTATAGGCATGAGAGTTTTCCGCATAACCAACAAATATACCCTCTATAGTTCTAGATTCGAATTTACCGAGCTTTTATTTCTTGTTCTTGATGGGGCACTTGCACCCAAAGACGCGGAAGTAGTTGACGTTGGGCTTGTTGAAAGGGCATCTATGCCCCCATGTGTGGTTTTGGTAATTAATGACAATCCCTATGGACTAATGTGCAAATTGAGTCTCACTTGTAGGTTTGTCCATTGGCATCGCTTGGACCATGTGTTGGTTTCAAGGATGAAAAAGAAGAAGCATTGTCCAAGGGCTTTGTGCCTATTGGAATCAAGTAGAAGAAGAAGATCAAGTATGTCTTGAAGAAGAAGAAGGAGAAGAAGATGGAGTTCCTCATGAGAATATCATTTTGCGGCCCGAAAGTTGGGGTGTCCAGGCAATGCAGTACCCAAGTTCCCTAAAATCATACGCGATGACTACAGTTGGTGTGCCAAATACTCAGAGGGTCTTTTTCGGCACGAATTCAACTTTACGTTTCAATACAAAAAATCAGGATAACAGCCGTCAAGTTGGCCCCCCCTATCAGTTCTCGCCGTTATGTCGCTCATGTCGCTCCCGTCGCTCCCGTCGCTTAGGTGTTAATTAGGCTTGCAGCGTTGGCGCCTGCATCCATTAAGTGTCTTCTTCTTCCCCGGAGCGGCAATCTGTGGGGCGTCGCAACCATGGTGCGGAGCTGGGACATGGACGAACCTGCTCGGCCCAGCTATCCTCCCTGTAGGCTTGCATCGTTGGCGCCTCCATCCATTACGCGTCTTCTTCCCCGGAGCGGCAATCTGTGGTCGCGGCCATGGTGGAGAGCTAGGACATGACGAAGCTGCTCGGCCCCGCTCTCCTCCCCATCCCGAGTCGGAGCTCGCCCTCACCGTGGACGCACCCATGGCACGGTGCGGGGATGAGAATTGGTTCCTGGTGAGATCTATCACCTTGTCGACCATGCTCGGTTCTGTTTTCCTCCTCTAGAATCCGAGCTCGCCGTCGCCGTGGTTGCACCCGCACCAATTCTGCCACCTCTGCCGAGGTCTCTGTGGTAGCTCAAGTTCTGGGGCTCTCCAACTTCTGCCATGTTGGGCCTATAAGTGTTGTTGTATGTTAAACTAGCAAATCTCTTTTGTTCAAATCTCTTGGGCTGTACCAACTTCATTGTGTTTAATTATGAAAGACAAAATATAAATGATTTCTCTCAATTTCTCGCATAGAAAAATGCACAGCTAATTTCATATTCTCGCAGGAACTGGCCCCACTTGTTGAACCGGTGGCATTGCCACGATCTCCACGTAACCACGGTGAGTTCTCGAACCAAAAGTTGCAGTTACCACGTTTCTTCTGCAGTCATTCATCTTCCTCAGTCATTCCTCTGCAGTTTTTCCTGGGCGCTTCTTCTTCCTGTGTTTTGGAACCATCGGTTCATCTTCTTCTTCCTCTCGCAGGCAGTTCTTTGCAGGCATTTCCTTTCACCCATTTCCTTGCAGGCATGGACGATGGGAAACGCACAACAGAGACCCACTTGGTCCCTGCCCATGGCACCACGACTTTGACAGTGGTGTACACAAATGATGAAGCGACTGTGGAGACAACTCTCGCCAGGTTTCCGCAATTGCTTGAGAAAGAGAAGCACAAGTTTGTGGGGCTAGACTTAGAGTACACCCATGCAAATAAGCGAAAAAAATCCTCCACAAGAGATCGTTGTCGTGCAAATCGCCATACATGAGGAGGTCCTCGTTTACCACTTCTGTAGGTATGTGAAATTTAAATTTGAGATCACCACTTCTGCATCCCTTGTTCCCTTACATCCCTAGAACCATCTAAGTGCAGGAGTAAACCAACTAAGATGCATTGTCCGGCTCTGGTCGAGTTCTTGTGTAGGAAAGGGATAACTTTCACTAGCGTGGATATCACAAATGACACAATTATGCTTTCTTGTGCGTTGATAAAAATCCCAGAGGGGCACCACATCAACATCCAAAATCTGTACAAGATCAAATCATACCCAACGAAGGATGGCATGGGTGATCTAGCAGCGGAAATCATCGATAAATCCTATGAAAAACTGAAGAAATTGAAGCGAATCGATCACGACTACTGGGAGTGGAAGCCGATGAGCCAGGTGCGCCTCGAGTATGCAGCCAGAGACGCCTACATGGCGTACGAGTTGTACAGTAAGCTCATTACCATGAAAGATGGGATAGTTAAGGCGGGGTTTTTCGCGAGAGAGCTATGCCTTGGTTGCAAGCTAGCCCAGGAGAAGAAGCGCGAGGAGGACACAAAGCGGTTTCAGGACGAGCAGGGAGCTTGGGACGGTGGCGACATCAAGCGGTTGAAGGGGAAGCAAGTCAAGGACGATAACAAGTGGTGGTGATACATTATGTGTTTGAACTAGATTTTAGTTTCTAGTTTATTATGTGTGTGATACATTTAGCTACTTCAATACAAATTTTGACCAAATTAACTTGTTGATGTATTTCTTGACAATTATAATATAATCGAGCACTAGAAATATTTTATAGTGTGCATGAGCATGATCAGTTAATATAATTGAACACTAGAAACTTTAAGGCACTCCATATAAAGGAGTAGATTAATATAGAAGGTTCACCAGAGACACCATGGATATATTGTCTTACATGCCATACACAGGTAATAATTAACTAGACCAAAATAAAAGCAGGGGCTGCAGCAGGAGGCCGGGACACGGAGACGCCTAGCGAGGCGGGGTTTATCGGCGGAGGCGACAGCCTAGTCGATGGGATACATGCCAGTCCTGACATACTCCCGGAGGAATTTGCCATAGGGCTGCGTGCCGCGCCAAGGTAATCGGCCTATGTCTTCTACCTCCGCCTCTGCCAACACCCTCCGCATGCTGGATCATGTTGTTGAGGTCCACGTTGATTGCTCTGCCACAGAATGGGCAAAATAGTCTCCCCCTACGATAGAAACGGATTAGCCTACACCGTAACCGCCTCAGTACGTAGCGGCTCTTGTTGTCCTTAGATACTTTGCTATCGTCCACTTCATCATCATCATCTTGTTGATTTTTAAGAACATAACTTAGAATTCATACATATGATTAAATTGTATTACAACTCAAGAATTGACAACATGTATATGTAAGACAATATATCCATGGATATCAAAGATAAAGCATCTCAGCAATAGTTTGATCGGTTCATATATCATTTCATCTCAACACAATGATAAATAATTGCATCAGAGTGAATGCACGATAAATCTAGGGGCCTCATAAGTTTCTTCAGGGATGGAGTAGGTGAACCAAGTAACAATTGCACAACCTGTAATGTTGTTGTACATCGCCCCAGGTTCACTAACTCATCCCTGAAAAAATCTGACACCAATGTGTCTGCCTCTCTTTTGGGACAAATTTGAATCATTGGCCACAATAAGAAATTGAAATGTAATCGTACAAAATATTATTCAGTGATATACATAGTCAGGTACAAAAACAAGCATAGATATTTTAATTATAAATAAAAAACCAAACAATTAATCTTTAGGTGCATGTTAAAAATACTTATGATCAAAACCATTCATATACATATGCATCATACCAATCAAGGATCATATATGTAGTTCCATATGAGAATAAATCTAGGGCCTCATAATTTGTTTCAGAGATGGAGTTGGCGAACCAAAGTACCAACAACACAACCTATATTGTTTGTGTGCATTGCTGCCTCAGGTTCACCAACCCATCCCTAAAACACGACACCGTCATATGTGTCTCCCCTTGAACTCTTTTGGGCAATCATCGGCCTCGGTGACAAACTAAAATGTAATTCTTATACACTGGATGCATGGAATAGCTAATTCGAATATCATAGTTCTATGAACGTAGAATAAAGATTAAGGCCTCATAAGTTTCTACATGGACGGCGTAAGTGAACCAAGTAACAATTGCACAGCCTATATTGTTCTTGTACATCGCCCTAGGTTCACTAACTCGTCCCTGAAAAAATCTGACACCAATGTGTCTGCCTCTCTTTTGGGGAAAATTTGAATCATTGGCCACAATAAGAAATTGAAATGTAATCGTACAAAACATTATTCAGGGATATACATAGTCAAGTACAAAAACAAGCCTAAATATTGTAATTATAAATAAAAAACCAAACAATTAATCTTCAGGTACATGTTAAAAATACTTATGATCAAAACCATTCATATACATATGCATCATACCAATCATTAAAAGATCAGAAATAATTCAAGGATCATATATGTAGTTCCATATGAGAATAAATCAAGGGCATCATAATTTGTTTCAGAGATGGAGTTGGAGAACCAAAGTACCAACAACACAACCTATATTGTTTGTGTGCATTGCTGCCTCAGGTTCACCAACCCATCCCTAAAACACGACACCATCATACGTGTCTCCCCTTGAACTCTTTTGGGGCAAATTTCAATCATCGGCCTCGGTGATAAACTAAAATGTAATTCTTATACACTATGAATGCATGGAATAGATAATTAGAATATCATAGTTCTATGAATGTAGAATAAAGATTGCGGCCTCATAAGTTTCTTCAGGGATGGAGTCAACGAACCAAGTAACAATTGCACAACCTGTAATGTTGTTGTACATCGCCCCAGGTTCACTAACTCATCCCTGAAAAAATCTGACACCAATGTGTGTGCCTCTCTTTTAGCACAAATTTGAATCATTGGCCACAATAAGAAATTGAAATGTAATTGTACAAAACAATATTCAGGGATATACATAGTCAGGTACAAAAAACAAGCCTAAATATTGTAAGTATAAATAAAAAACCAAACAATTAATCTTCAGGTACATGTTAAAAATACTTATGATCAAAACCATTCATATACATATGCATCATACCAATCATTAAAAGATCAGAAACAATTCAAGGATTATATATGTAGTTCCATATGAGAATAAATCAAGGGCCTCATAATTTGTTTCAGAGATGGAGTTGGACAACCAAAGTACCAATAGCACAACCTATATTATTTGTGTGCATTGTTGCCTCAGGTTCACCAACCCATCCCTAAAACACGACACCATCATATGTCTCCTGTTGAACTCTTTTGGGGCAAATTTCAATCACCGGCCTCGGTGACAAACTAAAATGTAATTCTTATACACTATGAATGCATGGAATAGATAATTCAAATATCATAGTTCTATGAATGTAGAATAAAGATTGCAGCCTCATAAGTTTCTACAGATATGGCGTAAGCGAACCAAGTAACAATTGCACAGCTTATATTGATCTTGTACATGTCCCCAGGTTCGCTCACTCATCCCTGAAAAAATCTGACACCAATGTGTCTGCCTCTCTTTGGGGCAAATTTAAATCATTGGCCACAATATGTAATTGAAATGTAATCGTACAAAACAATATTTAGGGATATACAAATGCATCATACAACGCATTCATAGTTCAGAAACAATACAAAGATTATATATTTAGGTTCCATATGAGAGAAAAATTAGGGCCTCATTTTTTCAGCGATGGAGTCGGAGAACCAAAATACCAACAGCACAACCTATATTGTTTATGTGCATTGCTGCCTCAGGTTCAGTAACCATCCCTAAGAAAATGACACCATCAGATGTCCTTGCACTATTTTGGGGAAAAATTGAATCATTGGGCTCTGTAAGGAATAGAAATGTAATGTTATAGGCCTGCTGTGTATCGAAATCAATTCTCAACTAGCAAACTCAACTAGATGGCAAATGAGAAGATTGGGGTTTTGTGACTAGACGGATTGGGGTTTTGTGACTAGATAGCAGATGCATCAATCAACCGATCGAATCATATATATACTACCCTACTTCAAGAGCAAAAGAATCTGTACACGATTGAGAAAATCCTATGTATGAACAGTGAAACTGCGGCTGCGACTAGAGAAGCTAGCAATGTAGTACCTCGGACTCCTCATCAGGGACCTCCTCCTTGAACTCATCATTCTCCGCTATTGCATTGAAGATTTCTTATACGGCGATGGGGTTGTTGATGTAGATCACCGGATTGCCTCCGCCTACCGCCTGACCCCCATCCAGATCTGCCGCTGGCACCACGATGTTGTCGGGCACCTGCTGCTCCGCAGCGACGGCTACTACCTGCTGCTCGGCAGCGATGGCTACCACCTGCTGCTCGGCGGCGACGGCTTCCACCTTCTGCTCGGAGGCGACGGCTACCACCTTCTGCTCGGCGGTGACGGCTACCACCTGTTGCTCGGCGCCGACGGCTACTGGCTGGACGGATGAGCTCGCACCCTCGACGGCATGGCGACGGCTACCACCTTCTGCTCGGCGGTGACGGCTACCACCTGTTGCTCGGCGCCGACGGCTACTGGCTGGACGGATGAGCTCGCACCCTCGACGGCATGGCGACGAGCGGCGTTCGTGCCCGGAGAAGACGCCTCCGCCTGCTTGGCGACGACCGAGCCATCTGTTGTTGCGCCTTCAACTGGCTTCACCTCCGGCTCGCCTCCACGCGTACGCTTCATGGCGCACCAAGGGAAGGAGGTTGTGCAAGCGAGGGACCTTTGGCGCGCGTGGCAGGTGTAGATTGGGGTCTTGGGACTAGACAGACTGGGGGAAATGACACGAGCTCATGGAAGAAGAAGGTCGAGGGGGGTTATAAACACCGGACCGTTCGTAGTCCTCGAGTGGACAAGTGTGATGGGCAGGGGGCGGGGGGCTACCATGATCTCCACCCTTTTTTTTCGGTTCCCTTTTTTTTGAAACATCCATAATCTCCACTTTAGAGCTGCATTGAAAACATGATCATGGCAGACCTCGATTCCACTCCATGCAAGTGGCGCAGAACTAATTTCTAGCAACGTTAGATCTACTCGAGGGGGGCCCTTGACTCATGGAAGTTACTAGCGGTAGGGCCCAGTTGGAAGTAAGATTGAGAGCGCTGCGTAAAAATGGGATATGTCTTATTAAAATCAAGTGGCAATAAATTGCAGCGCCCTGTCGACAACCGTGCACTCGATGACCCAGTTGCCCTGTGCATGTGTTGTAGTAGCAGTAGTAGGCTTTTCAGACTTGATTAAACTTGACATGACCGCTCGACGACTTTTTCCATGGATGACATCGTGTTCCTTCCTGTAGAAGTCTCGCGGAGGGAGACGTCCGTGCTGTCTCATGCTGTACTGTGAAGGGCATGACGTGTGCAACGATCATCGTTGGATCGCACAGAATCAACGGTTGGTGCGTACGATCCTCGTGACAACTGTGACAACCAATCAGGGAGTAGCAGACAGGGTGAGCACAGTTTTGGGCTTCTATGAAAGATAGAGAGAGAGGGGCAAAACTAAGTAGTACCACATAAAACCAAGGGCAAAACTGAGTAGTATAAAAATGGAAAGTGTCTTGTACAATGAAATACATCATGGAATACATCAAATTATGCCAAGATAGATCCACTAGAGTTCATTGGATGTGTGTTCTTCTCATGAACCACACATGGATCCACCGGTGTCATTGCATGTCTGTTCCTCTAAACAAACCACATAAGGATCCACCAGTGTCATTGCATGTCTGTTCTTTTCATGAACCACACCCAGTGTTATTGCACGTGTGTTCTTCTAAACAAACAACATAAGTCATAGCATGTCTGTTCTTTTCATGAACCACATCCGGTGTCATTGCATGTGTGTTCCTCTAGACAGACCACATAAGGATCCACAGTGGTGTCACTGCATGTCTGTTCTTTTCATGAACCACATAAGGATCCACCAGTGTCATTGGATGTGTGTTCTTCTCATGAACCACACATGGATCCACCGGTGTCATTGTATGTCTGTTCCTCTAAACAAACCACATAAGGATCAACCAGTGTCATTGCATGTCTTTTCTTTTCATGAACCACACCCAGTGTCATTGCACGTGTGTTCTTCTAAACAAACCACATAAGTCATTGCATGTCTGTTCTTTTCATGAACCACACCCGGTGTGATTGCATGTGTGTTCCTCTAGACAGACCACATAAGAATCCATCGGTGTCACTGCATGTCCGTTCTTTTCATGAACCACATAAGGATCCACCAGTGTCATTGGATGTCTATTCTTCTCATGAACCACACATGGATCCACCGGTGTCATTGCATGTCTGTTCCTCTAAACAAACCACATAAGGATCCACCAGTGTCATTGCATGTTTGTTCTTTTCATGAACCACACCCAGTGTCATTGCATGTGTGTTCTTCTAAACAAACCACATAAGGATCCACCAATGTCATTGCATGTCTGTACTTTTCATGAATCACACCCGGTGTCATTGCATGTCTGTTCTTTTCATGAACCATAGCTAGAGTCATTGCATGTCTGTTACTTCCATAAACCACACATGGATCCATCGGTGTCATTGCATATCTGTTCTTTTCATGAACCACGCCTAGTGTCATTGCATGTCAGTTCTTTTCATGAACCACACCCAGTGTCATTGCATGCCAGTTCTTTTCATGAACCATATAAGGATCCACCAGTGTCATTGCATGTCTGTTCTTCTCACAAACCACATAAGGATCCACCAGTGTCATTGCATGTCTGTTCTTTTCATGAACCACACCCAGTGTCATTGCATGTGTGTTCCTCTAGACAAACCACATAAGGATCCACCGGTGTCACTACATGTCTGTTCTTTTCGTGAACCACACATGGATCCACCGGTGTCATTGCATGTCTGTTCTTTTCATGAACCACACCCAGTGTCATTGCATGTCAGTTCTTTTAATGAACCACATAAGGATCCACCAGTGTCATTGCATGTCTGTTCTTCTCACAAACCACATATGGATCCACCTAGTGTGATTGCATGTCTGTTCTTTTCATGAACCACACCCAGTGTCATTGCATGTGTGTTCCTCTAGACAAACCACATAAGGATCCACTAGTGTCACTGCATGTCTGTTCTTTTCATGAACCACATAAGGATCCACCGGTGTCATTGGATGTGTGTTCTTCTCAGGAACCACACATGGATCCACCAGTGTCATTGCATGTCTGTTCCTCTAAACAAACCACATAAGGATCCACCAGTGTCATTGCATGTGTGTTCTTTTCATGAACCACACCCAGTGTCATTGCATGTGTGTTATTCTAAACAAACCACATAAGTCATTGCATGTTCATTCTTTTCATGAACTACACCCGGTGTCATTGCATGTCTGTTCCTCTAGACAGACCACATAAGGATCCACCGGTGTCACTGCATGTCTGTTCTTTTCATGAACCACATAAGGATCCACTAGTGTCATTGGATGTGTGTTCTTCTCATGAACCACACATGGATCCACCGGTGTCATTGCATGTCTGTTCCTCTAAACAAACCACATAAGGATCCACCAGTGTCATTGCATGTCTGTTCTTTTCATGAACCACACCTAGTGTCATTGCATGTGTGTTCTTCTAAACAAACCACATAAGGATCCACCAGTGTCATTGCATGCCTGTTATTTTCATGAACCACACGCGGTGTCATTGCATGTCTGTTCTTTTCATGAACCACAGCTAGAGTCATTGCATGTCTGTTACTTCCATAAACCACACATGGATCCACTAGTGTCATTGCATGTCTGTTCTTTTCATGAACCACACTCAGTGTCATTGCATGTCAGTTATTTTAATGAACCACAACCAGTGTCATTGCATGTCAGTTCTTTTCATGAACCACATAAGGATCCACCAGTGTCATTGCATGTCTGTTCTTCTCACAAACCACATAAGGATCCACCAGTGTGATTGCATGTATGTTCTTTTCATGAACCACACCCAGTGTCATTGCATGTGTGTTCCTCTAGACAAACCACATAAGGATCCACCGATGTCACTGCATGTCTGTTCTTTTCATGAACCACACATGGATCCACCGGTGTCATTGCACGTCTGTTCTTTTCATGAACCACACCCAGTGTCATTGCATGTCAGTTCTTTTCATGAACCACATAAGGATCCACCAGTGTCATTGCATGTCTGTTCTTCTCACAAACCACATATGGATCCACCTATTGTGATTGCATGTCTGGTCTTTTCATGAACCACACCCAGTGTCATTGCATGTGTGTTCCTCTAAACAAACCATAAAAGGATCCATCAGTGTCATTACATGTCTGTTCTTTTCATGAACCACACCTAGTGTCATTGCATGTGTGTTCTTCTAAACAAACCACATAAGTCATTGCATGTCTGTTCTTTTCATGAACCACACCCGGTGTCATTGCATGTCTGTTCCTCTTGAGAGACCACATAAGGATCCACCGGTGTCACTGCATGTCTGTTCTTTTCATGAACCACATAAGGATCCACCAGTGTCATTGGATGTGTGTTCTTCTCATGAACCACACATGGATCCACCGATGTCATTGCATGTCTGTTCCTCTAAACAAACCACATAAGGATCCACCAGTGTCATTGCATGTCTGTTCTTTTCATGAACCACACCCAGTGTCATTGCATGTGTGTTCTTCTAAACAAACCACATAAGTCATTGCATGTCTATTCTTTTCATGAACCACACCCGGTGTCATTGCATGTGTGTTCCTCTAGACAGACCACATAAGGATCCACCGGTGTCACTGCATGTCTGTTCTTTTCATGAACCATATAAGGATCCACCAGTGTCATTGGATGTGTGTTGTTCTCATGAACCACACATGGATCCACCGGTGTCATTGCATGTCTCTTCCTCTAAACAAACCACATAAGGATCCACTAGTGTCATTGCATGTCTGTTCTTTTCACGAACCACACCCGGTGGCATTGCATGTGTGTTCCTCTAAACAAACCACATAAGGATCCACCGGTGTCACTGCATGTCTGTTCTTTTGATGAACCACATAAGGATCCACCAGTGTCATTGGATGTGTGTTCTTCTCATGAACCACACATGGATCCACCAGTGTCATTGCATGTATGTTCCTCTAAACAAACCACATAAGGATCTACCAGTGTCATTGCATGTCTGTTATTTTCATGAACCACACCTAGTGTTATTGCATGTGTGTTCTTCTAAACAAACCACATAAGGATCCACCAGTGTCATTGCATGTCTGTTCTTTTCATGAACCACACCCGGTGTCATTGCATGTCTGTTCTTTTCATGAACCACAGCTAGAGTCATTGCATGTCTGTTACTTCCATAAACCACACATGGATGCACCGGTGTCATTGCATGTATGTTCTTTTCATGAACCACACCCAGTGTCATTGCATGTCAGTTCTTTTCATGAACCACACCCAGTGTCATTGCATCTTAGTTGTTTTCATGAACCACATAAGGATGCACCTGTGTCATTGCATGTCTGTTCTTCTCACAAACCACATAAGGATCCACCAGTGTCATTGCATGTATGTTCTTTTCATGAAGCACACCCAGTGTCATTGCATGTTTGTTCCTCTAGACAAACCACATAAGGATCCTCCGGTGTCACTGCATGTCTGTTTTTTCATGAACCACACATGGATCCACCGGTGTCATTGCAAGTCTTTTCTTTTCATGAACCACACCCAGTGTCATTGCATGTTAGTTCTTTTCATGAACCACATAAGGATCTACCAGTGTCATTGCATGTCTATTCTTCTCACAAACCACATATGGATCAACCTTGTGTGATTGCATGTCTGTTCTTTTTCATGAACCACACCCGGTGTCATTGCATGTGTGTTCCTCTAGACAAACCACATAAGGATCCACCCGTGTCATTGGATGTGTGTTCTTCTCAGGAACCACACATGGATCCACCGGTGTCATTGCATGTCTATTCCTCTAAACAAACCACACAAGGATCCACCAGTGTCATTGCATGTTTATTCTTTTCATGAACCACACCCAGTGTCATTGCATGTGTGTTCTTTTCATGAACCACACCCAGTGTCATTGCATGTGTGTTCTTCTAAACAAACCACATAAGTCATTGCATGTCTGTTATTTTCATGAACCACACCCGGTGTCATTGCATGTCTGTTCCTCTAGACAGACCACATAAGGATCCACCGATGTCACTGCATGTCTATTCTTTTCATGAACCACATAATGATCCACCAGTGTCATTGGATGTGTGTTCTTCTCATGAACCACACATGGATCCACCGGTGTCATTGCATGTATGTTCCTCTAAACAAACCACATAAGGATCCACCAGTGTTATTGCATGTATGTTCTTTTCATGAACCACACCCAGTGTCATTGCATGTGTGTTCTTCTAAACAAACCATATAAGGATCCACCAGTGTCATTGCATGTCTGTTCTTTTCATGAACCACACCCGGTGTCATTGCATGTCTGTTCTTTTCATGAACCACAGCTAGAGTCATTGCATGTCTATTACTTCCATAAACCACACATGGATCCACCGGTGTCATTGCATGTCTGTTCTTTTAATGAACCACACCCAGTGTCATTGCATGTCAGTTCTTTTCATGAACCACACCCAGTGTCATTGCATGTCAGTTCTTTTCATGAACCACATAAGGATCCACCAGTGTCATTGCATGTCTGTTCTTCTCACAAACCACATAAGGATCCACCAGTGTCATTGCATGTCTGTTCTTCTCACAAACCACATAAGGATCCACCAGTGTCATTGCATGTCTGTTCTTCTCACAAACCACATAAGGATCCACCAGTGTCATTGCATGTCACGTCTCACGAGTTCAGTGGGCCACGTCCCAGTGTCATGTCCCCATTACTTCTGTTCCTACCCGTACTTCTCTTCCTTACCCTCAAAGCCACTTTCCCCACTTCACTCCCATCCTGCCGTAGCCGCAAGCCGACAACGCCTCCATCCCAATCCCCTCTCCGACAGCCACCCCCTTCCCTCTCGCCATGGGTTCAAGGGGAGACGACGAGAAAACGCGTCGTGACAACAGGGACGGTGATTTCGATGTGAGTCGTCTCATCTCTATTTCTATCATCTGTGGCCAGTTATCTATTTTTTGAGCTAGATCTAATTTATTTACTCATGCGCGTATGATGTGTTAGGCCAACCAGACGATGTATGACTCCGACTATCACGGTTTAGCGGATGAAGAAAGTCCTCTAGTATGTAAACATGGATATGTGCCCGCTAAATTTGTAGCATTTGAAGGACGAAACGCAGGCAGGAGGTTTCTACGGTGTCAAGGACATCGTGCAATGATGCAAGGCAGAAGTTGCGGTGTTGTCAAATGGGTAGATCCAGAGTGGCCCAAATCGATGCAGAAAACGCTGGACAAACTGGGAAATGCTGTCGAGTTGAAAGAATCTATATTCAGCTCACTTCTTGATAGTGTTGAGATGAAGCTATGGGAACCAGTTGACATGACCAAGCATAAGCGATATCTCAGGTGGGTGCAAGACAAGGTTAGCAAAGTCGAGAAGGAGAGGGACGCGGCGTTGGACCTGAAGGCTAAAGCAGAGGAAGAACTGACTCAAGCAAGGAATGATCTCCACCAGGCCAAAGTACTGCAGTTCACAACTACGAGTATCGACAAGTGCATGAGGAAAAATGCAGAGAAACAATTGAAGCTGTGCAAGGAAGATGCTAAAAGGAAGGAGCAGGCGATTCGATCCTTGCTCTCGTAGGAAGATGCGCATCGGGCTAAGATTAGGAAGATCAAGGAGATGTGTGATAACTAGTTCTATTTAGCTTAAGCTCCGTGCCTTTTTTAAGTTGTAATAGTTGTACTTGTTGACCTAGCGGTCTGAACTATTGGTCCCGGATTCCAGGGAGGAAAATAATTGCTCTGACCCTGCATTACTTCTTTTGTCTGACCCTGCATTACTTATTTTGTCTGACCAATGCCCCTTGGATATTCCGCTCGTCGCTTCGTTGTCCTCGTGTACAAATAGGAGGCACCACAGCGCGTCGCTTCAACGTCCATCCCCTCGTCCTCTCCAATCTCCACCGCGCCGTCGCTTCATCGTCCATCCCCTCGCTCCCTCTCCAACCTCCACCGCGCCGCCATGGAGATGCCCGATCTGAACTTCTACGAGGCGGTGATGTTCGCAAACTTCGACATCCTCGCGCCTCCAGCCGCGACGGTGCCCCACGGATGGCGCATCAGCTCTGCGGGGGTGCCGGTGGCTCCGCTCCCTGGCCGAGCCGAGATGGCGAGCGAAATCGTGGCGCACCGCCACCAAATGCCCGCATGGAAGAGGGCACTGCCTTGGTACACGGCGACCAGACCATACTGGCCGGCGTTGTTCAAGAAGGAGCGAAAGGCCAAGATTTGCAACCGCATCATCGACGGGCGCGTGGTGCGCCGCGATCTCCGCAACCGAGAAGGGCGGGAGAGGTTCTGGTCCATCCCTGGACGGACCAAGTACACCGTCATCGCCGCCGCTCGACGCGAAGAGGTGCTCCGTCTCGCGAACAATGTGGACATCGTGGAGGTTCTGTCCGACAGCTACGAGGAAGCCGGCGGCTCGGAGGACAGTGGCAACGGAAGTGAAATTGTTGACTAGTGGTTGAATTAATGTAGGATGTGAAATCGCACCTTTGTTTAGAAGAATTTGTGGTTGAAGTAATGAAATGCCTCGATTTAGATCTCTGTCTCGATTAATTTGTGGAAGAATTTGTGATTTAGATCAATTTCTGCCTCGATTTAGATCTCTGTCCCGGATTGGGAACGTGACCGTGGACCAAAGACACCTTTTCTACTAGTGTATTCTGACATTGGTGGTTTGTTTAAACGTAATCTACGTGGATTGTGCCGCATGCAAATGGCACAACCACAATTTATAAAGTGGAAGCAAGTACACCCGATTACTGGAGATCCGTGAGCTTTGCGGATCACGGGATGCAGAGGCAGAGGCGGTGAGATAGACGGGCTCAAGATTAGGCCAGAAAGTGGTACCGATTTCCTCCTCATGTGGGCATTATCGGTGAGAACATTGCTGTTTATGTTGGCACGTCGTTGTGTAGCATCTGAAATAAGTTGCTGCTTCGTGGAGTGTGGCCGCTTAAATAATTTATTTCTGCGTCACTTACATTCTGTCGTATTTGGAGACCTCCTGCCCCTCAGCAATCGTGGAACCGGTGGATCCTTGTTTTCAGATAGCAGTGGCACAATCACAATTTCGGATTCAACTACTGACTCGGGCGTTTCCAAACCCTAAGTCGCGGTACATTTTACTCAGAGAACGTGGGTAGATTGTTTCGCCCAGCAACGTGCCACACACAGAGCAATCAGAATTTAACAGAATTACATATATAGGTTCAAGTTCAACACATTACTATGAATCTTCATTGCCAGCAGCCTTCTTTCGCAGCCTAGGTGCTAAGCCTTCACGTCCACTGGCTTCTTCATTTCCAGCCTTCTTCCTCTTCCTCGGTGCCAATTTTCTTAGCTTCACGTACTCTGCATCGCCGGGACAATGGGCACCAGAATCGTGTCCAGCATCATCTTTCCACTCGTTTTTAATTTCTTCGGGCAGCAAAATGACATCTTTCCACTCGTTTTTAATTTCTTCAGGCAGCAAAATGACTGACCCGGCAGTCATGTTTCTAACCTTGCGGCGCTTCCTGTCAAAGAAACAAGACTGTTGCATAACTTCCCAATATCTACAGAGTAAATAAAACAAAAATTACAATTCAGCACAAACATGCGAACCCCAAGAGACCTTTGCTTACCAGGAGCTAATTGGGTTCGAGCAACCACCCTGTCCAAGAATAGAAGGGCGACTCGATTCTAGCAGCTTCCACATCCAGTACATCACATTTTAGCTCAAACATGGCAGCCGAAGCATACCTTTTCACCAACCCAATTAGCTGACTGTCACACGTTATAGAACCATGATGCCACGTTCATCCATGAAGCTGAACTTTGCAGTCTGCTTCGGCCATAATTCAACATGATTACGTAGAGCAGCAACCATACCAGATATAGTGCAGATCTACGCAGGCGCTTCTTCCATCGTGAAACAATGTTGTCCATACCTCTTGCCCTTAGAGTCGTACCTGTAGAGGACTACCGTAACCTAGTAAGGGGGGTCCGCACAGATCCCACTTGACAGAAAACTATGAACAAAATATGTTTGTCAGTGTTGGGTTAACAAACAATTTGAGGTTCAGTAGCCAGCTAGCATTTGTAATTAGTGCGAATCGCAAAGAGAAGGGTAGCTCACCCGCTTGTAGACAAAACTTTTTCTTTCTTGATAGTAGGATCTACCATCCTCCGAGCTGCTCGGCTCGTCGGCGGCGGAGGCGGGCTCGAGCCTCGCAACAGCGGCTACAGCATGCGCCATTGGAGCTCGGGATCAGCGACTAGGTGCAACAACTGGGCGCAGCAACTTGGCGCCAGAAGTCAAATGTCCGAAGGGATCGTCCTACCTGGAGGGTGGATTCCGACCCCGCCGGTGCTAGGGGAAAGCTGGGAATGGATTTGTGAAATTGGTCAACGCATCCAATCCACTTAGCTGCTCGATTTGCCTAAGAGGTTGCCGCGTTGGCGCTCGCATCACGGACAGATGACCTACATGAGGGTCCCGACCGTCTACTTCACGGGGCAGTTTAACGGAATGTTTGAATTTGGCAGGGGTGAGATGAGTTTACCTCGAAATGGCCCCTCTCAGTAGTTGGCGGCCCAACTTTTTGAAACGTGGTAATCTCAGGCAACTTAGGTACCGCCATGCGCTGGCTTGCGAACTTTGGTACCGCAGACGAACAGGCCCGTTCCTCATGGCTATCTTCAAGACATAATCAAGAAATGAAGTACAAGCTCAAGATGCACCATATCTAGAAGATCTCATGCTTGGAGCTTGCCATCCTCGGCGTTCATGGAGTGATGAAGACAAGGTCAAAGAAGTGGTTTCCCCATGGAGTATGGGGGAGCCATTCGCAAGTCTTCATCAAGCAAGAGCAATCAAGAAAGGTGTTCCATCTTGAAGGTGATAAGATCGTCTACATCAAGATCAAGTGGGATGCTCAAGGCAAAGGTATGATCTTGATAGGGTTTCTATTTTACCTGTCTCTTATAGTGTTGGGAGACCGGGTTTAGGATAGATAACCATACTATCAAGAGGGGCTCTCGAGTGGGTGACTCGTACGTATCTTTCGGAGAGAGCTCAAACCTTTGCATTCATAGCATCATATTTCTTGTGTGTTGTTTGGTTCTTGTCCATGTGAGGATCTAGAGCTTGTGGTTATCTTCATAACAAGCTCTAGTTCATCAAAAATGGATTTCCCTTGCATGTCGTATTGCGTTTTTGATCTTGCAGGTTTTCCAGCTCCACACCTTGGGAGGTATCTCACATATGGATTCATGGTATCTACACATCGTTATATTTCCAACAAAATTGGTTTCATCTCGTTTGGAGTTCGGATGCAAAAGTTCTTGCAGTTTTGGTTCTGAGGTTTCTCTGACCGGAAGTACCGGCCAGGCGCCGGAAGTACCGCTCGGGCAGAAATGCCGCCAGTAGTACCGGTGTAAATTCTGGCCCAACTTCCGGAAACCCCTATTTCTATTCAGTACTCTCTTTGCCTGGTTAGCGCTATTTGACGGAACTTGGATCGGATTTTCTGGCGGTAGTACCATCCGCGCCGGAAGTTCCGGTGGTCGGCGGTAGTACCAGCCATGCTCGAGTTTTTGATTCTTTTCACATCGTGTTTATGGCCATTGGCTGGGTTCCACCGATAGTACCAGCCACCCACCGGTACTACCAGCCGTGCGTGAAACTGTGTGTAACGGGCAGATCGGGGAGCCCATTAAAAGGAGCTCCCCTTCCCCCTTCGTGGTCCTCTCACTTTTCTTGGTTTTGTCCTTCTCTCTCTCCTCCATTGTTGACCTTGAAGAGCTTGCCCTCTCCCATTTCCCCTCCTATGATTCTTGCATCTTTTTGAGGGATTTGAGAGAGGAGATCTAGATCTACAAGCCCCACCAAGCCAAATCCCTTCTTTGTGAAGGAATCCTTGGGATCTAGATCTTGGAGAGTTTTGTGTTCTCCTCTTGTGTTCTTCCTCCCTTATTCCCCCAATAGCTTTTGTAGATTTGGTGGAATTTGAGAGTGAAGGACTTGCCTCTTACATTTGGTGCATAGGTTTGAGTTCTCCTTGGAGATTCGGCGAGTTCAAGCCCTTGGGCTTGTTACTCTTGGGTTCTTGGAACCCTAGACGGTTGTGTGGTTGGATTGTTGACCTTTTGTGGTCTTGTAGCCTTTTGTGGCCTTGTTGCCTTTTGTGGCTTTGTAGCCATTGTGGCATTGTTGTTGGGAGCCTCCAATTGAGTTGTGGAGATTGCCCCAACGACCTTGTACGGGTTCGGTGACTGCCCTCAAGTGTCCCATAGTGGAACATGAGTAGGCCTTTGTGACGAGCTCACGGGAGAATAGGGTGAGCCTGTTGTGGCGTCGGTAGGTTGCGTGCCTTCGCATCTTGGGGTGAGGCCTTGTGTGGCGTTGGGTGAGCATCGAGCCACTACACCTCGAGGTGAGCCACTTGTGGCGTTCGAAGTACATTGCGCCCCCACCCCTCTCCAATAGAGACGTAGCTTCTTTGGAAGTGAACTTCGGGAAACAAATCATCATCTCCGCATCCATCGGTTATCTCTCAACCGAGCCCTTTACTTATGCAATTTACATTGTGATAGCCATCGTGCTTGAAGTATTATATCTTGCTATCACCTTGTTGCTTGTCTTGCTTAGCATAGGTTGTTGGTGCACTTAGTGAACCTAGTGGATATAGGTTTTGGCTTGATAAATTAAATGTTAAGTTTTATTCCGCATTTATTAGAGCCTAAACCGTAATAATTTTAAAACGCCTATTCACCCCCCTCTAGGCGACGTTCATTTCCCTTTCACTTGTTCTTTGTGAGAATCTCGTACGGAGTCATGTCAAAGGGAGCTCGTAGGAAGAGCCAGTTCGAGTAGTGAACCGCGGTAGCGATGGCTTATCCCCAAAAGTTGTGGGGTGACTTGAAATCACTCAACATTGTTCTTGGCATCTCGATGATAGTCCGGTTCTTACTTTCAACAACACCATTTTGTTGAGGGGTATATGGAGCCGAGAATTCATGCTTGATCCCCTCATCTTGAACAAACTCTTGCATGGTGTATTTCTTGAATTCAGTGCCATTGTTGGTCCTAATGGTCTTGATCTCCACTTCATGGGTATGTTGATCTTGCTTAGCGAATATCATGAAGTACTTGTAGGTCTCATCCTTTGACTTGAGAAGGAAGACCCAAGTGTATCTTGAGTAATCATCAATGATGACAAGGCCATACTTTGTTCCACCAAGAGTATCATATGTTGATGGCCCGAAGAGATCCAAATGGAGAAGCTCCAATGGTCTTGACATGGCCACCTTGGATATTGATGGATGACTCTTCCCGCGTTGCTTTCCGGAGATGCAAGCACTACACACACGATCCTTCTCCAAAGAAACACCGGTTAGTCCAAAAATATGCTCACCCTTTAGGAGTTGTTTAAGATTTCTCATGTTAATGTGGCCAAGGCGGTGATGCCAAAGCCATCCCTCGTCAACCTTGGCCATTAGACATGTGGAAAGAGATTGGTTCTCTTGTGAGAGATCGACCATGTAAAGGTCGTCTTCCACATATCCAACAAGGACCAAATTGAGATTATCACTCCTAAAGACTTTCACAAATGTTCTTGAAAAATAGGAATCATAACTGGCATCCGCAAGATGTTTAATTGAAAGTAAGTTGTAACTAAGGTTCTCAACAAGCATGACGGTCTCTAGGGTCAACGCCTTGGAGACCACCAACTTGCCATAACATAGTACCTTTCCTTTAGAGTTGTCTCCAAAAGTGATGCTTGACGTTGAATTGACATCATAAATGAATTGGTCAAGCACACTTCTACCTCCAGTCATATGATTGGTGCATCCACTATCAAACACCCATTTTGATCCTCCGGAGGCATACCCCTCCAAAATCAATTCTTTTATTTAGGAACCCATTGAGTAATGGGTCCCCTAGCATTAGCAACAAGATCTTTTGGTACCCAAAAAGAGTACTGATACATTGCAAATGTATCTATAATTTTTTATGTTACATGCTTGGTTTTATCTCCTTTCTCGTGTTTTGTCCACACTTTGGAGTACTTTTCATATGATTTCTTGGACTAACCTATTAACAAGAGCCAAGATTACCGCCTGTTTTCTGCTGTTTTTGGTTCCAGGAAATTCAGAAAATGAATATTCTTGGAATTGGACGGGACAAAAGCCAAAGTGCCTATTTTTCCGGAAGACTCATGGAGCCAGAATACGAGACGGAGGAGGGCCAGGGGCTGGCCACACCACCCCAGAGCGGGCTAGGCCTGGCCACACCAGGGCATGGTGTGGGCCCCCCAGGCACCCCCTCGGTCTCCCTCTTCGCCTATAGGAAGCCTTCTGACCTAAAAACTCCGGGGGGTTCGACGTTTTTCTAGAAGGAGTTCCGCTCCGCCGCCACCACCAGATTCCACGAAACAGCACGAGAAACTCCGTTCTAGCACCCTGCCGGGACGGGGAATTGGAGGAGATCATCACCATCGCTTCTCCATCGACCATCCATGTTTCCCCCATCTATGAGTGAGTAATCCCCCGCTGTAGGCTACGGGGATGGTAGGGATTGGATGAGATTGTTCATGTAATGGCATCAGATTGTTAGGGCATGGTGCCTAGTATCTTTTATTAGTGCTTTATGACTTTGTTGTGACTTGTTGTGCTTAATGCTTGTCACTAGGGCCCGAGTGCCATGATTTCAGATCTGAACATGCTATTGATTCAGTATGATAGTATTGTTTATGGTCTTACCTGCAAGTTGTATACACACGTTGTTGTCCGGAACCAATGGCCCCGAAGTGATAGAAATCGGGATAACTAGAGGGAATGGCTTTGATGTGAGGATCACATGTGTTCACGGAGTGTTAATGCTTTGCTCCGGTGCTCCATTCAAAGGAGCACCTTAATTGCCAGTAGTTCCCTAGAGGCCCTGCTGCAAATGGGCTGGCAGGACAAAAGATGTTGTGCAGGTTCTCATTGCGAGCACGTATGACTATATATGGAACACATGCCTAGGATTATCTAGTACTTGGATGATTTATCTTATTTATCTGCAATTTCCCTACATTCTGATTGCTATGTGGATTGTCTTGTCCATGCAACGCCCGTCCATCCATCCCTATGCCTACCGCACTCGAATCCCACTGTTTACTGCTATTGTTACTGATGTATTTACTTTGCTACTGCTGTTACTTTACTATTCCTACTACAAAACTGTTGCTACTGATAAACTGCTGTGAGCAAGATTGTTTCTAGGTGCAGCTGAATTGACAACTCAGTTGTTAAGGCTTATAAATATTCTTTGGCTCCCCTTATGTCGGATCAATAAATTGGGTTTCACTTCCCTCGAAAATACTGCGATACACCCCCTATACTTGTGGGTCATCAAGACTATTTTCTGGCGCCGTTGCCGGGGAGCACAGCTTTATTTATGAAGTCCACTTGGAATCACTATTGTTCAATCTAAGTTTATTTTCACCTTGTTTTCTTGTTTCTTTATCAAAAATACAAAAAAAACTAGTTCCTACTCTAGTTGTTATTTTCGTTGGTCTGTTATTGTCTTGCCTTATCATGCTTGTTGTCAATGGTTAGTTTCTTTCAAACTGAAGCTTATTGGCAAGGTGGGTTCACGGAAGATCAAAAATATTATTATAAGGAACACCCCTTGTCACAAAAAGGGAAACACTTATGGGAACAAATTGATAGATTGTATACCATTGCTAGAAACGTGTGCTCTACTTATAATGTTACTTATTGCTGTGATAAATCTTGTTGCAGAAAGAGGTATAAACACCTCCCTTTTCAATGTGAGTATAATGATAATGATACCATATCTTCTTATGCTAAAGGAATTTATGACTTTTATGATGCGGAACAAATTGAAGAATTTATTGCTTGGAAGGGTGCTTTTGAACTTGCTAGTTTGCTTGAAAATATTGATGATTCACCTTACAAATATGAGGTTTATGGTATACTTAAATTTTGCTTTGATAATTACAAGGATGAAAATGGCTATATTCTTGGATATTTTAATAGATGCTTTCCACAAATGGAAGAGACTAATGCCTTGCAGGATCCTATGGAAGAAGAAATTGATGAACCTGAAATCTCATTAGATGAAAAAGAGGAGGAGAGTGATGAACAAAAGGAGGAAGAATGGATTAGCTACCCATGCCTACCTTCTAATGAGAGTAAATCTTTTTCCCTTACTGACATGGGTATACTCTACAGGTACTCGATCTTGGTATATACGGTCTGAATACGTATAGGCCCACGGTGTCTCCAAGGCCCAAACGAAGGATTTGAGTAATCTGCAGACTCTCGATTGCTTGAAGAACAAGAAGAAGCTAAAGATAGAAAGTTTAAAGCGGAAAACCCTAACTTGTAACCGACTCGACCTGCTTCCAGAGACCTAGCCTATCTATATAAAGGCTAGGAGGGGGCAGTGAGGAGAATGCATGCAACCCTAGTTTCCACAACCCTCGCCAGATTGCATCTGCGCACCATTGTAACTTTCAATTCCTTCGATAATTCCACGAGCAGACAAGCAGGAGTAGGGACCTTTACGAGGCCTGAACCTGGGTAAATCTTTGTCCCCTGTGTGCTTGTCTGTTAGCCGATAGATGTCTCCAGCGCTCCCTCCTTCTCCAAAACCCAAGTCCATAACAATGGGCATTGACGATTTAAACCCTCGTCAATTGGCACCGTATGTGGGAATTGGGAGTGCTGATGTTGCATTCTTCGGCCCCATCAACTGCGATCTACAACTCCACAACAACGAAGATGCGCCAGCTCTTTGGTGCGTTCGACTTCACCGTCCACACGCTGGCTACTCGCCCGGCCTTCGAGTCTGTGGGCAACGGAATCTTCCTGGCGATCAGGAGCTTCCGCTTCCAAGTTGGTCAGATGGGCACGCTTCGCATGCCTGATCAGCCGACAGCACTGGCGATTGCCCCAGCATCATGGTTTCCTCTGTTTATCGGCACCCTCAGCGAGCTCAACACCCCGACAACAGTCAAAAACACTATCAACAACAGGAGTCGCGACTCCGATCTGAGCGATCTGGCCACTGAAGATGGAACCTACGGTTCCGGATCTGAGATTTTTGGAAGCAGCAGCTTCCCCAATCACTTCATGTGCATCGTCATCAACACGGGCGACACCTCTGCCAACCGCGACAATGGCGGCAATCACGGCAATGGAACCGACCCGCCTAACGGTGGCAACGGTGGCAACGACAGTAACGGTGGCAATCGCGTCCTCATTGACAACGGAGGGGCAGTCGAACCTCCAACCATAGTAAATGAGAAAACCGGCGAACGCGTTGTAATCAATCTCAACAAGCAAGAATGGGCTCGCTGCCGCGAGGCCCTGCGAGGCACCCCTCTACCCTTTGGATCCCCGCAGGAGCTGCTGATGGGATATCACTGGCTCCTGAAGGAAGAATTCAAGCGTCAAGTACAAACAATCGCGCAACTTGAGGCGCGCAAAAAGGCGGCAGACGAGTCGAGCCTTCGTCGTGCTGGACTCTCCTCCTACGGAGGATCCTCCTCAAAGGGCAACAAGCACCTCGCCAAGAAGAGGCAGTCTCGGATGGCTCACCTCACCGAGCAGGAACGCATAGAGGCCGCAAAGGTCCTCGACTTTGGCTCTATGACAGTCGACACCAGGGGCAACATGGTCCCCAAGACGCTGCAGGCTGCGGTGACAGCGGCCACCATGTACCTCTTGAACAACCAACCACCAGCTGGAGACCCCCGAGCCACCATGCACCGATCTATGATCGCGGGCTTGGGATTAATCGAGGCCGCCCTCGACAAGGAGCCGACACCGGAGCCAAAGAAGGGCAAAGCGCTAGCAAAGCGTTATTCCTCGCCCTCATCTAGCGATGACAGCCACGACTTGTCTCGACTTCACCGCTCACGACGACACGACCACGACTACGACGCACGTGATGACATCACGCAGTGCAAGATCGACAAATCAAGAGCACGACGTGCTAGGTCGACTGACTCAGAAGAGGAGGACGTGGAGCTCTACGGCGCCAGATGCTTCAGCAAATCCATTAGGAAAAAGCGAATGCCTAAGGGGTTTAAACTCCCGTCGGAGAACCCAAAGTTTGACGGCCTACAGGACCCCAAAATCTGGCTGAAAGACCACATCTCCTCCGTTAGACTCCATGGAGGCAGTCGAAGCACTGCCATGCAATGCTTGCAGCTACAGCTGCAGGGCGCCGCCCGAGCATGGCTCAATAACCTCCCACGCGGATCCATTCGTAGTTGGAATGAGCTGGTTTACAGCTTCGTGCGCAACTTTAAGGGCACGTACAAACGGCCCGCATCAATCGAAGAGCTGAGATGCTGCCAAAGAAGATTCGGCGAATCGCGCCCTACATCCAAAGGTGGTCCATCATCAAGAACTCCACGAAGAACATCTCGGAAGACCGCGTGATTGATGCATTCAACGGTGGTGTACGCCACCTAGAACTCAGAGAGGAGCTGGGCCGCTCAAAGCCCAAGACCATCGACCATCTGATGGAGATCGTGAATCGATGGGCCGATGGAGAAGACTCGGTGAAGAATCGCGTTCACTCCGACGAGGAGGCGGATCTCGAGCAAAGACGCGATCGCTGAGGCAAGCGTCGCATGCGCATCTACGACGACCGCGACGATGTCAACATGGTCATGGCTGGCTACACCGAAAGACGCGACAACAACCGCAACAGTGGATACCGTAGCGGCGGATACCGCGACTCCGGGAAAACCACGCAAGTATGGCAACGCCGCACTCGCGACGAGGCACCCACGAGCTCCATTGAGGACAAACTGTCCGGGCCATGTACGATGCACTTCTACATCGACAAGCATGATGGCAAGAAGAAGTCCAGCCACCTCCTCAAGGATTGCCACGAGTTCCTCAAACTACATGAGGGACTGGTTCGGATGAACCGCAATACAGTCGAAAGAGGCTATGGAGCCGCTCCAGGCGCCGTGGCACATGGCGCACCGCCACCACCACCTGGGCCACCCCTGAACGGAGCCGCACCGGACCAGCACCACGGAGGCGAACCATACCCACGGGCCATGGGCACCATGATGATCCAAAAGGGATGCCCCTCCAATAGGGTGCAGAAGGCCATCACTTGCCAAGTCAACTTGGCCACGCACTCGCCACCATCCACCACTGAGTACCTCAGTGGAAGCGAGTCATGCATCACCTTCGACAAGCGCGACCACCCGCCTCAGATACCCCGTCCAGGTCATTGCCCCCTCGTACTCGAGGCGCAAATTTGAGGCTTCGACATGAGTCGCGTCTTCATGGATGGCGGAAGCGGCATCAACCTCATATTCACGAGTACCTTGCGAGCAAGGAGAATCCCTCTAACCTGCCTGGAGGCATCGGACACAATGTTCCACGGCATCGTCCCAGGGAAAGGCGTATACCCCCTGGGCAAAATCAACCTCGACGTCATCTTCGGCACACCGAAGAACTTCCGGCGCGAGCGCATCGATTTTGAGGTCGTCGACTGGCCCTCACAATACCACTGCATCCTCAGGCGCGTCGTGTTCGCTAGGTTCATGGCAGTGCCCCACTACGCCTACCTACAGATGAAAATGCCAGGTCCCAATGGCGTCATCACGATCAACGGGAGCTTTGAACGATCTGATAGTTGCGACAGGGAATTCAACAGAATCTCCCAGTCCTTCGGCATGTAGGAGGAACTCGCGAGATTGAAGGAGACGACAGATAACAGCCTGCCTCCCCTGAGCAGGCCAAGCTCACCTGATCTCTCCTTCGACTCATCTGTGCACACAAAGAAGGTGCAGGTCCACCCATCGGATCCCGCCAAGACGGCCCTCATCGCCAACAACTTGAGTCCCGCATAGGAACTCGCGCTCATCGAATTCCACCGTGAGCACTGGGAAATTTTTGCCTGGTGTCCTGCGGACATGCCAGGAGTTCCCAGGGAATTCGCCGAGCACGCACTCAACGTCAACCCCGACGCAAGGCCGGTCAAGCAAACAATCAGGCGACTGTCTGAGCCACAAGCGCAAGAAGTCGGAATGGAGATCAACAGACTCCTCGAGGCCAAGTTCATACGCGAGATCAAGGAAAGCACTTGGCTCACCAACACGGTGCTGGTACCAAAAAAGGACACGGATATCCTACGGATGTGCGTGGACTTCACTTCTCTGAATAAGCACTGCCCAAAGGATCACTTCCCGCTGCCACGGATCGACCAGATCATCGACTCCACAAGGATGCGGCGCCTGCTTCCTCGGCGCCTACTCAGGCTATAATCAAATTCGAATGAAGGAGGAAGATCAAGAGAAAACAGCATAACGCCTTCGCGTGTTCTCACATAACACAATGCCCTTTGGGCTAAAAACACGGGATCCACCTACCAGCGGTGCATGCAGGCTTGCCTCAAGGAACAACTGGGTCACAACATCCAAGTCTATGTCAACGACATAGTAATCAAGACCAAGGAAGAAGCCTCTCTAATCGACGATTTGCGCGAAACCTTTGCCAACCTCAACCGCTACCGGATCAAGCTCAATCCGGACAAATGCGCCTTCGGCGTACCATCTGGGCAGCTACTCGGGTATCTCATCTCCGCGAGGGGAATCGAGGCAAACCCGAAGAAGATAAAAGCCATACTGGCCATGGAGAAGCCGAAGAACATAAGAGGCGTATAGCAACTGGCCAGACGAATCGTGGCCCTCAGTTGATTTATCAGTCGGATGGGCGAAAAGGCACTGCCCTTCTACCAGCTCCTCCGCAAAGCTGAAAAATTCAAGTGGACCAATGAAGCGCAAGAAGCATTCGAAGATCTCAAGCGCCTGCTATCCACTTCGCCAGTGCTGGTGACTCCACGAGAAAGGGAACCACTGTTGTTGTACATCTCTGCCACCAACCAGGTGGTCAGCACAGTGCTCGTCGTCGAGCGAGCTGAGGAAAACAAGGTTCACGGCGTACAACGCCTAGTCTACTACCTCAGCGAGGTCCTCACGCCAACAAAACAGCGGTACCCGCACTACCAGAAGCTGGCGTATGGCGTCTTTATGACCGCCCGGTGACTGCGCCACTACTTCCAGGAGCACCCAATCGTGGTAGTCAACGACGCCCCGCTGGGACATATCCTCAATAACCCCGACGCCACGGGGCGAGTCGCGCTTTGGGGAATAGAGGTGTCTTCACAAGACATCACATACGAAAAGCGCGACGCAATCAAGTCGCAAGTTCTCCCTAACTTCCTCGTGCACTGGATGGAGAACCAACTCCCGGACAAACCAGATATGTCCTACCTCTAGAAAATGCACTTCGATGGGTCCAAGCGGAAGGACGGAGCAGGCACAGGTGTCATACTGACATCACCTCAAGGGGACAAGCTAAAATACAACCTGCGAATGCAGTTCACAGCCTCAAACAACGAGGCTGAATACGAGGCCCTGTTGCACGGGATGAGGATGGCAAAAGCATGCGGCGCCAAGAGGCTTATCATATACAGTGACTCCAAGTTGGTTGTCAACCAAACAATGCATGAGTGCGACGCACTGAACGACAACATGATCGCGTACCGCGACCTCTACGACACACTCGAAGGAGACTTTGATGGGTGCGAGATGCGACACGTAGGTCGCGAAAGCAACGAGGAAGCAGACGCACTCGCCAACATAGGCTCTACCTGTGCCCCCATACCACCTAGGGTATTTCTCGAGCGCATATGCGAATGCTCCATCAAGCCAAAGGCCGCAGAGAAGAAAGCAAGCGCAGCAACGGACTCGGGGGCTGCGCCACCCAATGAGCCGATGGCACTCGATGACCTGGAGCTGAACACAGGACTCGAGGGACCAATGAGCGTCATGATGATAGAGCAATCCTGGACGCAGCCATACATTACGTACCTTCTCAGCAAGAGGCTACCAGACGATCCGACAGATGCACAGCACATTGCGCGGCGATCCAAGGCATTCGCCGTTATCAACGGCGAACGGTATAAGCGCAGCATCACAGGAGTACTACAACGATGCGTCTCCCTGGCTGATGGAAAAGCAGTTCTCCTTAATATCCATGAAGGGACTTGCGGGCACCACGCCGGCAGTCGCGCCCTTGTTGCCAAAGCTCTACGAGCTGGATTTTACTGGCCCACGACCATGCGCGACGCCAAAGACATAGTCCAAAAATGCAATGCTTGCCAGCGATTCAAGGACAAGCCACACGCACCAGGCGCAGAACTATGGCCAATCCCGTTGGCCTGGCCCTTCGCACAATGGGGGCTCGACATGGTCGGCAAACTTCCAAGGTCCTCGCGAGGAGGGTACGTCTACCTCTTGGTCGCAGTCGACAAATTCACTAAGTGGATCGAAGCCATGCCAGTGACCAACCAATCAGGCCACAACACAGTCAAGTTCTTCGAGTCCATCGTCTACCGCTTCGGAGTGCCGCACAGCATCATCACCGACAACGGGATGAACTTCACATCCTAGGAGTTCCAGGAATTCTGCGAGAACCTGGGAATCAACATCAGCTACGCCTCTGTCGCGCATCCACAGACCAACGGTCAGGTGGAAAAAGCAAATGGGCTCGTCTGCAGCAGCATCAAGAAGCGACTCCTTCGACCACTCGAATAAGCCGCGGGTTGCTGGCCAGATGAACTGCAATCCGTACTCTGGAGCCTACGTACAACTCCAAACAGCGCCACGGGCTACACGCCATTCTTTATGGTGCACGGAGCAGAGGCGGTGCTACCCGCCGAAGTACGATACAAGGCGCCGCGCGTAGTCGCTTACAGCAAACAAGAATCATCCCTTACACTCGAAGACTCTGTCGACCTCCTTGACGAAGCCAGGGAAATCGCCGTGGAGAGATCAACGATCTACCAGCAGAACCTGCGCAACTACCACGGTAGGAGGATTCATCCCAGATCCTTCATCGAAGGCGACCTGGTCCTGCGACTGAAGCAGCAGGGGCATCTCCAGCTCGAGTCCCCCTGGGAAGGACCGTACATGATTACAGAAGTAATCTCAGGTGGCGCCTATCGCCTTCAAGATTTAGAGACAGGAATCGCATACTCCAACCCCTGGAACGTCGCACAGCTGCGACGCTTCTACCCCTAGTTGTTTTCTACTTTTATATCGCAAATAAGGCTACTTAGCCACACATTGTACCTCGCACTGTTCTTCGAATAAATAAAAGCTAAGTGCCCCAAAACTCTGTGTTCTCCTTTACTTTGTCAATTTACGTACTCGGGGGCTGCGCCACCCTATACACATATGTTCTTCGAACCAAAACGCGATATCCTGAGTAGCTGGTTAATCAATCGAACCCCTTAACACAACCTCAACCCAGCTGCAATGCACCTAACAGGTTGACAAGGGACTGAGATAAAACATGGCCAGGCTAACGAAAAGGACTCGCATAGTGCAACGCACCTCACGCTAACAAAGCTCTTTATATACATTTGACAATAAATTATATACAACATCTATATGAACTTTACAACACAAGTACACTTATGTGCAGGACATAAATTAGACTACTACTGCAGCAGGAGAACGTTGGTTTGTTCCTCAAAGAAGTCGACGATCTCTTCTGCTGGGCGATCCACCGCCTGGTAGTGCGGCACCATATCCCAGGCAGAACCTGCTGGTGGTGCAGGTGGCCCAGACGCAATTGCTGCAACGTCTACGTCAGGCCTGTGCAATCGCACCATTGACAGAGCAGCCTTGGCACCGGCCACCAACTGTTGTCTCACGCATTCGCGAACCGCGGACAGATCTTGAAACTTGGCTAGGAGGGCCAGAAAGCTTGACGGAGTATCATCCAGCGGGAACATCGTCCGATAAATGTTCTTCAAGCATGACTGTGATTTCTTTAGAAAGAGCAGCACTCGCGATGCACGCTCCTGCAGGGTCGCCAGCGTAGTCGCATGATCATGATCTACCCAGAAGTATCCACTCTCCTGAAGTTGCTCCTGAGTAAGATCATGCAGGCGAATGGCAATTCTATCCTTCTCCTCCCGCGGATGACGCACACTGACAACTACACGAAGCAGCAACAGCAGCATGAGTACAACGTACCACTGCAAGTAACTACAAGGAAAAGATAAGAACCAGCAAACTAACATTTGAATTGGTCGCCCAGCTGTGCCACCTCACCAAGTAGATACTGCTCTCGGGCGGTGGCTTTTTCCGCCTTCGACTTCCACACGTCTGCATTACCGCAGAGCACGGGCAACTCACGCTCCAGCTGCTTCACGTGATCACGCAGTCGCGAAAGCAAGGACAACTCATCTACCCTGGAGCATGATGGTGCCACGGTATCATCAAGAGTTGGCGAGTCCTGGGTCCCCCTCACAGGATCACTTGATGTACCCTACCACAAGTCAAGATAGAAGCAAATAAGACGACCAAATCAACACAACGACAAAAGGGTCATATGCATTCAAGACCAGCATAAGTATCAGCAGATACACTCGCTAGCAGGCATGTTCTTAAACAAAAGGACATAAACTAATCAACTATTACAAAGCTTCATCAACTATTACAAAGCAGGCATGTTCTTAAACAAAAGGGTCAGCTGGCTTCTTCGACTTCGATGGCTTCGGGGGCTTCATCAAGTCCGTGGTAGTATCAGACACCACTGACTTTCCGCCAGCCCTTGAGGCCGAAGCTTTCGCCGCCTTCTTGGCACGTTGGAGCTCCTCAGAATACTTCGCAACGGTATTTATCAAGTAATGCCCATATTTGCCACAGGCAGTCGCGAAAGGAGCGAAGACTACCTGCTGACTGTCCGCGCCAATAGGCATCGCCTTCGACACCGCGGAAGGATTGATCTCGACTCCGTGGGCCTGCACCATGGCGAGTGACATGGTCGCGCCAGCCGCGTGGAGTGAGTTATTGTAGGTGGAAGGCACACCCCCGGCGAGTGACTCCACCAGCTCATCCATATTATCGATCAGCTCCGCCTTAGGCATCAACTCCTCCCGGAGGCGACTGAGGGTGACCTTGGCCTTGGAAAGTGTATCCTAGATGGCGGCGCTACGGTCCTCGACTGCGGACACCGCACCCGCCAGAGCATCATCGCGACGAAGGAGGCACACAGATCCTCTTCACGCTTCTGCGCCTCGTCACGCGCTGCGATTGCCTCATCGCGACCCTTCACAGCCACGGCAAGTGTCTTCTCCATAGTGGCGGCATTATGCAATAAGGCATTATGTTCAGCTACAGGACAAGCAAACGTTGATCATCAGTCGACTATATCAAAACGAGCAGACGAACAAGAATAAAGTGTAGAACACTCACTTTCAACCACGCGGTGACGCGTCTCTAGCACTGCATGCTGGCGACCCATTGCCATCACCTGTTCTGCCAAGTGCGCGGCTTCCTTTACAAGGAGTTGTGGCACAAACAAGGAATCAGCAGAGGCAACAGATAATGTCGACTGCAACACTAACACGAAGAAAAGCTACACTTACATGGTCCTCCAGCGACTCCGAAGATGTCTGCTGTACCGTCATTCGGGCAACCATTCGATGCTCCCCTGCATGGGGGAACTGGAAGAGTTGTGCCTAGAGTGGGCCACCACTGGAGGGGAAGGAGCGCGCTCGACCTCTTCCTTGGCCTTCGAGCTCGCGACTCCTGATTCCTTTAAAAATTGGACGTCGCCAGAAGATGACGACGCCTCTTGACTGCAAGATAACGACCATATCAATAAAATGGCAAACCTAGAGACAAGCCAATAGGAAGCAAACAGAGAAGAACAAGTGAACTAGAAAGCTTACCAGTCAAACTTGTCAAAGTCAAACGTGGCCTCCACCGACTCCGACAAAGACTCCTTGGGCAATCGCATCTTGTTGCGAGAAGATGGTGCCATAGCCCTCACAGGAACGGCAGGAATTGGCGACTCTGCACCAACGCCCGTGCCTTCCAGAGTCGAAGGAGATGACGCGTCGGAGTCCTTGCTGCGCGAACGCTTGCGAGTGTCCGGACTATCGGACTCGGGGGCTTCCTCCTCCACATCAGAAGGGACAGTCGACTCAGACTCATCCTCTTCCAAGGCTTCGCGAGGAATAATCCCCTCAGGGAGAGGGGGCATACAAGGCGACACCACCCAATCCTGCATACAAACAACAAAAATCAGCAAAAAGCAAGTAAGCAACAGAAGAGCAATCGACAAAAATAAGCTACTGCGTAGCACAACTATACCTCAGGAGGAGGATTCGAAGCATCAAAGGGAGGAACAACTAATTCACTGGGAAGCACATCCTTGCCGGTGTACTTCGTGACCAGTCGAACCCTCTTGTCCACCTCACTCACGGACATGCCATCGGCAGACATGCGAGTGGGATCATCAGCGCCAGCCCATTTAAACATGGGGTGGACTCTGGCTTGCAGGGGCTGGACGCGACAACGCAGCCAAGTTCGGATGAGAGCGCAGCCTCCCTCATCTTTACCTATGCGACTCTCAAGGTCGCAGACGTGTTGATACAGCACATCTGTATCCACGAGCTCGCCAGGCATGACTATGTTCTTCTAGGAGCGCATCCTCCTGCACGGCGTCACGGGATCGAAGGGCGCGAGTCCAAAGTGCTCATCTTTGGCCTTCTGATCGTGGACGTAGAACCATTTGTCCCTCCACCCTTGGACGGACGCCGTGAGCTTGATGTCGAAGTAGGTGGCGGATGGGTCGACGTGGATTCCGCAACCACCTACATCGTAAACTAAAGAGCCAGATGCAGACTGGCGCTTCAATTTGAAGGTGCGCTTGAAAAGGCCAAAGTGTGGCTCGATTCCGAGCCAGCACTCGTAGAGTGTGATGAAGCAAGAGATGTGGAGGATCCAATATGGGGACAACTGATGGAGATGGAGCCCGTAGAAACAAAGAAGACCCCTAAAAAAGGGGGTGAAGGGGCAAGGAAAGACCACGAATGATGATGCAAGAAACATCACTCGAAAACCAGCGGGAGGAGCAGGAATTGTCTCACCGCTGGGGACGCGCGCATCGGCGACTGCAGTGGACAGCACTCCGTCTTGGCGAATAAGACGGAGATCAGACGCCTTGATGATGGAAGGGCGCCACGCATCATTCGTGACGCGGGTGCCCGCGACCTTTTTCTTTCTGGCCGCGGCGGTATCGGTGTGCGTGGCGGAGCCTCCCTTCTTCGCCATGGCAACGGCAGGTGGCGCGGAATCGATGTAGCGCCTCCCTTCTTCTTCCCCATTGCACGACAGCGATGTGAGCGAAGAAAGTGGCTCGGGAACGAGCGGAGCTGGTCTAGCGTCATGGAGGAAACGGGCGCAGGAAAAAGTAGAGGAGTAGTAGCAATGACGATGGCAGCAAGGAAGAATGAGCACAGATGGGAAAATTACCACCATAGCGCCGCTACTTAACCCCTGGAAGATGCAATCCAATGGCTCAGAAAAACCCTATTGGACGCGTGGCACACATCGTGTTGGACACGTGGAAAAGGGGAAGTGCAAACCGTCCCTCCACTACTCCCATTACGCATGAAAATCGAGGAGGCGCAGTTAAAATAAAGATTACGCACGCCCAGTTAAATCAAAGTCAGGAAGTGGGACCCACTGCTCGTCACGTCCCGTCAAACTCGCTCACGCGGGCCACTAAGGTCATACAAGCGTCAGCAATGACGTCATCAAAGCCACGAAGCGAAAAACTTCGACTACTTTAGTCCTTGCTGGAGTCTTCGACTCCACCAAGCACTCGGGGGCTACTCCCATAGGGAGCGCTGGCCGTGCACCCTACGATTTTCTTTTCTTTCTGGAGGAATAAGGGCAATCAAAAGACAAACCCAACCACTCGAAATATGATTCGATTATGGACATGGGTTACTCCCATAGGGAGCGCCGGAAACAAAATCGACTGAAACAAGCAACAGACGACAGCAGTCGCAAAATGATTCTTTAGTCCCTGCCTGAGTCTTCGACTCAACCAGGCACTCGGGGGCTACTCCCATAGGGAGCGCTGATCGCGCACCCTATGATTATTAATACAGAAAACTGTGTGTTGATAACATCCGCACTCAAAGCTCATGGCGACACCGCCTCATAATTTTCCCTACAAAGAGACTGCGTCTCCTGGGTCGCCCGAAACGTCTCCGTGATGATAAAATTTGGATGGCGCGCTTACAGCATGAAGATAAGACCTGAATAAGGCCTGGCAACGCATTTAGCTGCGCACTACCAGAAATATATCCGTGCCTACAAGTACGATGAACATGCCTTGACGGACGCGTCGAGTGCTCACACCCATATAACTAGAATTCGACTCCTATAAGACCTCCGCGGCTTGAGTCGAATTACGCCAGCACTTTTCCGGATTCGAGTCCGGGGACTCGAGTTCGAGTAGATTGAGTTGTTTCACCCTAAGGTGGTTAACTGATACCGATACTTCGGTTACATCAAGCATGCATATCGACAATCCCTATGACACAAATAAAAGCAGTCAAAATATATACTCATTCAGGCACTCGAAAGACTTCAAAGTCCCGATGAATCTGCGATTCCACTGGACACTCGGGGGCTACTGACATGGGTATACTCTACAGGTACTCGAGCTTGGTATATACGGTCTGAATACGTATAGGCCCACGGTGTCTCCAAGGCCCAAACAAAGGATTCGAGTAATCTGCAGACTCGATTGCTTGAAGAACAAGAAGAAGCTAAAGATAGAAAGTTTAAAGGGGAAAACCCTAACTTGTAACCGACTCGACCTGCTACCCGAGACCTAGCCTATCTATATAAAGGCTAGGAGGGGGCGGTGAGGAGAACACACGCAACCCTAGTTTCCACAACCCTCGCCAGATTGCATCTGCGCACCATTGTAACTTTCGATTCCTTCGATAATTCCACGAGAAGACAAGCAGGAGTAGGGACCTTTACGAGGCCTGAACCTGGGTAAATCTTTGTCCCCTGTGTGCTTGTCTGTTAGCCGATAGATGTCTCCAGCGCTCCCTCCTTCTCCAAAACCCAAGTCCATAACAATGGGCATTGATGAGTTAAACCCCCATCACTTACATTATTTGATTGTCCTCCATGCTTACTAAAGGAGGATGAATGTTATGTTCCTGAAGATTCTTCTGAAAATGTCAATAATAAAGCTCTAGTGCTTGTAGATCATGAAAAGCATGCTTTATGTGATAGTTATATTGTTGAGTTTATTCATGAGGCTACTGAAAATTATTCTGAGAGAGGAAAATATGGTTGTAGAAGTTTTCATGGTATTGAAACACCTCTCTATGTGCTGAAAGTTTTGAAGTTACTCTTGTTTTATCTTCCTATGCCTGTCACTTTGTTCTTTGCGAATTTATTTGCTTACACGATTCCTATGCATAGGAAGTGGGTTAGACTTAAATGTGTTTTGAATTTGCTTCTTGATGCTCTCTTTTACTTCAACTCATATTTCTTATGTGAGCATCCTCTCAAACTATCATGCCTGAAGATGATAATATGTCTATTATTCTTGGGAGACCTTTTCTTAATACTGCAGGAGCTGTTATTAATTGTAATCAAGGGAAGGTGACCTTCAATGTTAATGACAAGGAACATACTGTCTATTTCCCTAATAAGATTGAAAGGACTAATGGTTTGAATTCAATTGAACATGTTGAGGGCCTTCAAGTTGGAGAAATATATTGTCCCATACCAAGAGAAAAAATTGAAACTGTTATGATCGGAACCATTGCTATCAAGGTTAAGGTAACATAATCATTAGTGGAATACAAAGTCTTGTCTCATATGAAATTGTTTTGGTAACAAGATCTGATCAACCTTGTTAACAAAAGGATTTCATTGAACAAAACAGTGTTTTCACCATGATTATCTCCGCTTACTTCTATTCTATCCATTTTAGTTTTTCCTTATGCCTAACTTAAAGGCGTTAAAGAAAAGTACTTATTGGGAGATAACCCAACAGTTTTAGTTGAGTCTTGGAAGTTATTGCTTCAGTAATAACCTCTCCTTATCCTTTTTATTTGCTTTTTGTGCCAAGAGTAACCTCTTATGAGAGAGAAGTAATGATTGGGAAAGTTGCTATCCCGAAACAGATTTCTGTGCTTCACCATAAACATTCGTGTAAAATCTTTGAACGTCTTTTTGAGGCGTGATATTTTGTGCTTCTGCCCCAGGTTGTTATCTAACTTTAGATAAACACTTTTTGATTTGAGCAACAGAAGGTCTTAGAAAAAATTCGTCTTTACCTGCTGGTCTGTTTTGATAGATTTCTGCCATTTTCTGCATTTGCTTCTTGTTGGTTCCTTTTTGAGTTCTTTTGGGGAATTGAGCTTTTTGAGGGAAGTGCTACAGTAGCTAGTGTTTTAATGGAAGTTTATTTGGTGTTAGAACTGAACCTTAAGACTTATTTATCTTGAGTGCACTAATGTTGCTAATAAAGATTGTGTGAAGTTTTGTATGAAGGAAAAATTTCAGGTGTATGGAAGGAATGAGTAATGATATGAAGGATGGACTAAAGCTCAAACTTGGGGATGCCACACGTGTCACCCCAAGAAATATCCAAGAAGTACAACCGTCAAAGCTTGGGGATGCCCAAGGAATCCCCTTCTTCATCAATAAAAATCTTAGGTTTCTTCCAAACACTTCATTTTTATTGTTTCACGCACAGTTGTGTTATTCTTGGAGCGTCTTCTTTTTTGGTTTTCGTTTTGGTTTTCATTTGCGTGGTTTGCTTAGTTTGCTGAATAAATTGGTTGGACCTCCACTTTCATGCATTGGTTTTCAAATAGTTTGGTTTGGTTTGGAAAAGAGTAGGAAAGTTCATGCTTAAGTGGTAAAGAGAGCTTGTTTTTGACTGTGGCCTATGCTTTCTCATGCCATGCTTGATATTGTTTTGGCTTTATGCTTAGTATTCTTTGCTGTAGCATGACTTGTTATAAACAATTGAGATTGCTTAATGTGCCTTGGATGAATCATGCGTTGTTTTAGCATATTAAAGCATAGTATTGTGGTATTCTCCTTTGATGCTTTATTTGGGTTGACTTGGCGCATGCTCACACCATGTTATGACTACCTCAAGTCACCATAAGCCTTTATGATCCGTTAGTTTTCAACTTGTAGTATCACTTTATGCTTTGATCAATGATGTTTTGTCGCTCTGCATGATTATGGCCATTATTGCTCTCTCGTTTGTCGCTCCCTTACTATTGCTAGCCTTCACTTTTACTGAGTATGTTTTACTCAAGTTTCCAACTCCCTAAACCAAATGTTTCCAAAGTGTCCACCATACCTACCTATTAGCATCATTTTCTACTTCCGTGCATATTCAATATGCCTTGTTTTCTTCCGAATAACATGTTTGCTTGTTATGAGAAAGTTAGTTAGTAAAGCTCTCACGAACTTGATGGCACACTTTATTTTCTTGCATTTAATAAACCTAAACCAGTGCGTCCTTCTTTGTTGCATATATGCTTGCACTTTATAAGTTGAAGTTAGCAGAACCATGTCTCATGGGGAACGTTTTCAACATTTCATTGGTACTTAGTACCTCGTTGATATCATGTTCTTTTTCTTATGGATCCCGGCAGTGTGAAATAAAAGTGGAACTTGTAAGATCATGGAGTTTGTATGTATGTTAGAGAAACGCCTGGGTCACTAGCCTAAGCCATTCCTAATCATGGTTGAAACTTGCAGCATAACCATAATGAGCATTCTATGAAGCATCCTCAATAAAAATCTATGCACATAGTAAATAAAAAGATCGCTGAGATGCTCATTGTCTACTTGCCTTGTCATTTTGATTATGGGATAGCTCCCGTGTCATGTGCAAGGGGTACCCCGTTGGCGGTTCTCTATGATACGTATATACTTACAATGACAAGAGCTTACTCGTGACTGAAGTTGAGTAGCATGAGGATCGGTCTTCGTATGTAAGGGGCATGAGACTTCGATTTATAACTTGTCAAGCATATCCTCTTAGTTGTGTCACTTTAACCTTAACCATTTAAAGATGCTTATGATAGGGGCAATGAGAGCTCAAAGCTAATGAGTACCATACTTTCAGCATTTGGAAGCCTTTCAAACTTTTCAAAACCTGTTCATTTCCTTGTTGAGTCTCCACACATTCTATGAGCACTTTCTTGAGAGCATAGTGTCCATTCTTAGTTCTATGTGCATTGTCCCAAGACTTGTTGATTGATGCATACCTTGATATTGCTTGTTTTAAACTATTTGTATCTAGTAACTCTTGTAAACTTTGAAGGTGTCCTATGCATTTATGTTTGCTACTCTATGAGGGACAAGCTGAATGCCACTATGCTATGTTTTCTTTATGTGAAACAAACAAACGTCTTGCAAAGCATTGTTATTCATGAATCTTTTGTTTGTGCCTTTTCATGTTGCAACATAGTTTATTTGTCTTATTGCTAGAACTTTGTCTTTTATGTTATGATTGAAGTTGTATGATCCTAGCTTTGAATGTTTTACAAGTACTTTGATCAAGTTTATGATGGTGCATGTCACCTCAAAAATTATTCTTTCTTTTTATCACTTACCTACTCGAGGACGAGCAGGAGTTAAGCTTGGGGATGTTGATACATTGCAAATGTATCTATAATTTTTGATGTTCCATGCTTGGTTTTATCTCCTTTCTTGTGCTTTGTCCACACTTTGGAGTACTTTTCATATGATTTCTTGGACTAACCTATTAACAAGAGCCACAAGGCTGCCTGCTTTCTCGCTGTTTTTGGTTCCAGGAAAGTCGGAAAATGAATATTCTCGAATTGACGGGACAAAAGCCAAAGTGCCTATTTTTCCGGAAGACTCATGGAGCCAGAATACGAGAGGAGGGCTAGGGGCTGGCCACACCACCCCCAGGCGTGGGCTGGGCCTGGCCGCGCCAGGGCATGGTGTGGGCCCCGTAGGCACCCCCTCGGTCTCCATCTTCGCCTATAAGAAGCCTTCTGACCTAAAAACTCCGAGGGGTTCGACGTTTTTCCAGAAGGAGTTCCGCTCCGCCGCCACCACCAGATTCCACGAAACAGCACCAGAAACTCCGTTCTGGCACCCTGTCGGGACAGGGAATTGGAGGAGATCATCACCATCGCTTCTCCATCGACCATCCATGTTTCCCCCATCTATGAGTGAGTAATCCCCCGATGTAGGCTATGGGGATGGTAGGGATTGGATGAGATCGTTCATGTAATGGCATCAAATTGTTAGGGCATGGTGCCTAGTATCTTTTATTAGTGCTTTATGACTTTGTTGCGACTTGTTGTGCTTAATGCTTGTCACTAGGGCCCGAGTGCCATGATTTCAGATCTGAACATGTTATTGATTCATTATGATAGTATCGTTTATGGTCTTACCTGCAAGTTGTATACACATGTTGTTGTCCAGAACCAATGGCCCCGAAGTGACAGAAATCAGGATAATCAGAGGAATGGCTTTGATGTGAGGATCACATGTGTTCACGGAGTGTTAATGCTTTGATCCAGTGCTCTATTAAAAGGAGCACCTTAATTGCCAGTAGTTCCCTAGAGGCCCTGCTACAAACGGGCTGGCAGGACAAAAGATGTTGTGCAAGTTCTCATTGCGAGCACGTATGACTATATATGGAACACATGCCTAGGATTATCTAGTACTTGGATGCTTTATCTTATTTATCTGCAATTGCCCTATGTTCTGATTGCTATGTGGATTGTCTTGTCCATGCAACGCCCGTCCATCCATCCCTATGCCTACCGCACTTGAATCCCACTATTTACTGCTATTGTTACTGATGTCTTTACTTTGCTACTGCTGTTACTTTACTATTCCTACTACAAAACTGTTGCTACTGATAAACTGCTGTGAGCAAGATTGTTTCTAGGTGCAGCTGAATTGACAACTCAGTTGTTAAGGCTTATAAATATTCTTTGGCTCCCCTTGTGTCGAATCAATAAATTGGGTTTCACTTCCCTCGAAAATACTACGATACACCCCCTATACTTGTGGGTCATCAAGTACCACCTATAAGCATAACCATTGCGAGGGCCAACATATTAGGCATACACATCTCCTTGTGTGCCCTTACATAGCACATAGGATGGATTAGATTTCCCGCAAACTTTTGATTGGGGTTTCCCCTTGTGGCTCCCCCATTCACAACATTCTTCTTTAATTGGTCAACCACCTTGTGACCTTCACGCACAAAGTTGATCTTTTTAGGTTGGTTGGAACCATTCTTGTTGTTCTTGGGGTTAAACCCCATACCTAGCCTTGGATCTCTCATCGTTTGGTGAGCAAGAATCTCATCAAGAATCTTGCCCTTGGAGGTAGGTGTGAGACGCTCCTTCTCAAGTTGTTCCTTCAACTTCTTATTCTCCTCAAGGAGACAAGCTTGATCCAAGGTAGAGTTAGAAGCACAAGTAATATTCTCAACAATAATTGGATCCTTAAATGTACCAAGACTCTTTTCATAGGACACTCAAAGTTGATCATGATTCTTCCAAAGTTTTATGAGCTCACGCTTGATAAGAAAATTAGCTTTATCAAGGTCCTCAAGGTCATTGGTGGTACAAGCATGAGCAATCTCAAGTTCTTTCTTTGAAGTATCAAGCTCTTGGGACAAGGTAATAGCTTTATCTAGGGTATCTACATATTTTGCCTTGTCTAGTTCATAATTTAAATTCTTTCTTTAAGAAGTGAAGTGATGTTCTTTTCCTTGCTTAGATCTTACTCAAGGATATTGAATCTCCGTTTCTCATCATCAATATGAGATTCCAAGCTATAAAGGGTCTCGTCACATGAGTTGACAAGGTCCATTAATTGCTTGAATCTAGCACGAGCATTGATAGGAAGAGACTTCATGATTTTATAAATTCTTGTATATAGTTTTCATCAAATTCATCATTCTCACTATCATTGGTACTAACATGATCATCCAAGATGCTGGAGAGAGATGGAGGAGAAGAGATAACCTTGATGCTCCTTGCCATAAGGCAAGAGCCGACAACCTTGGGAGTAGGAGAATCATCGATGTAGTCCTTGGTGTAGTTATAGGTGAGTAGTGACCCGGGTTTGGTGTAGACCAAACTAGGCTCACCAAACACCTCCTCCTCATCCTCATTCTCCACATCGCATGTGTCCTTGGAGCTTCATGCCATAAGGCAAGTACCGACGACCTTGGGAGTGATGGAGTCATCGACATAGTCCTTGGTGTAGTCATATGTGAAGAGTGGCCTTTGCCATCACACTTCTTGTTCCTCTTGTATCTCTCGTTGATGGGGTTTGGCTTCAATCTTGGCTTGGCACCTTCTTCATACTCGGGCTTATCAAGTCTCTTCTCATATGGACACTTGTTGGCAAAATGATCCGACTCATCACAATTTTAACAAGTCCTCTTCTTCTCACTTGGTCCGGTTGAACCTCTTCCTTTTCAGAACTTCAAGTTCTTGGTGAAGAGTGCAAGTTGAGAGAGCATGTCATCAACTCCATCACTATCATTCTCTTCTTCACTTGCAACACTTTCTTGTACATGCTTGGCCTTAAATTCTAGGGAGTGAGAAGACCCAATAGCACAGTTGATCTCCTTGATCTTTTGTCCTTCATTTGCCAAGTTATCTGTGGCAACAAGATATGATACTAGATCATCGGGAGAGAAGTGGCTAGCTAAATCTAGGAGTTGCAAGTTCAAAGCAAGCTTCTTGTCGGTGGCTGTAATCATGGAGACAATTTTGGACTTGATGATCTCATCATTCAAGTTGAACCCATCATCATACTTGTCACAACCAAGACCATCAATCTTCACACGGAGGGCAACAAGTCTCTTGTATGCTTCTGCGATGGACTCACCATCGTTGTTCATGAACATGTTCATCTCCGACTTGGCAGCTTCATACTTGGACTTTTGGATAAGGCAAGTTCCCTCCTAGAGAATGACAATCCTCTCCCAAAAATCCTTTGCGGTGGGGATGTTACTAACTTGATCATGGAGAGTGTGGTAAATGGCACTCCTTATCTTGTCACAAGCTGTTGCATTTAGTTGACGGTCATAGTATTCTCCCGGAGTGAGATTGTTGGGATCTTGTGGATAGAAGCCCTTCCCCATAATATCCCAAAGCTCCACACTACAGATGCAAAGATGAGATTCCATAGAAGCTTTCCAATGAGAGAAGTGAGTTCTTTTGTTTAGGATATATATACGGAAATGGATTAGATGGCATGGAGGCTTTCGTCAGGTCACTCTCACTAGAGGACTCGTTCATGGCCTCCTTACCGGTGTCCATCGGCCTCCCATGAGGTACTACCGAAGGTACGGCAAGCATGACCCCCTCGCCCATCCCCGTAAAACATCCTTCAAGGAAACTTATTCGAGCAAGGAGATCAGAATCTGCCTTAGCCTTTTCAAGGGACCTTTAGGAAAAGAGTTCACGAAGCTCCTTGACCGAATAAGTCTTGTCCTCCTCATCATCAGAGAAAACCATCTTTTCTCTTAGGTAGTAAAGCCCTTAGAAGAGCCCTTGGCTCTGATACCAATTAGAAGTGTAAGATGGTTCACCTAGAGGGGTGAATAGGTTTCTAAAAAATTCTTTATAATATTTTGCAAGTTTTAGGCTTGGCGGAATATAAGTGTGCCTAAATGAAAACTAGGTGAGGCAACCTAGATGATGATACATGATACTTCAAGCATGAAGGCTATCACAAAGTAAACAACACAAGTAAGATATTGGTTAAGGAATAACCGAAGCACGCAGAGAGGAAGATGTATTCCCGTGTTCACCACCTTTAGGAAGGGGGCTACGTCATGCTGGAGAGGTGTGAGGTTCCATGAAGGATTCCCCAACGCCATGAAGGCTCACCTTCTTCTCCGAGCATATCCCACGAAGGAATAGCTCGCTTACTCGTGGTAGACTTTAAGGTAGTCTCCAGACCCTCACAAACTTTCCATGGAGCAAATCATAAGCTGAATGCCTCCGGGCGACCCTAGTCGCCTAGGGTTTCCCACAAACCCAAGAGTAACAAGCTAACTCGATGAACTCAAGGGGGAATGAACTTTGGCTAGGCGGAAACGTAGATCGGGACCTCCTCTTGCTTTCTACCAAAGGGATTTGGAATTGGTTGGGTAGAATGGGAGATCCTCGAGAAATTGTGTTTCAACAATAGGGTGACAGAGAGGGAGCTTCTGTTGGAAATATGCCCTAGAGTCAAATAGTAGTAAGGACTATTATCATATTTCATATAGTTTATGATTAAGTTTTATATCATGTTATAACTGTATTGAGTGGAAACATCAATACACGTGTGATATACAAACAACCAGGGGTTCCCAGTGAAACTCTAGTCACTGGTTCATTGGTCAACAGATGATCATGTTTCCTGATCATGTGGCATTTATGCCAGTTGGAATGGAGTCATCTCATTCTGAGAATGAGATGATGAATCAATACCCAAGCTAAACATCGTGACTCGATCATGTCACGAAGTTCAAGTTACGATGATTAGAAATGGATCCTTGTAGACTATTCCTTAGACCGTGAGGCTATATCAATCACTGTCTCCTAAGAGTGCTTAGATAGCATCAAACGCCATCTGGTAAAACGGTGGTTATAAAAGTGTGTTCAAGTATTCGGAGGAAACCGTAGAGGCAATATATGTCAAGAGCGGGATTTGTCCGTCCATGTGACGAGAAGATACTCAAGGGCCCACTCGGAGAAGTTATATCCAATAGTTGTGCAACGTGTGATTTGATCACGGGGATATCACTTGTCGAAACGAGTCAAGTAGCGTTGTTTAGTAATGACATTGAACACGACATGGTGATGTCATTGATCAGATCTCGGGAAATGCAAGTATCGAGAGACAAAGGTAATAAGACACGACTGTCCCGGTTCAAACGACGAAAGATCTTCGTGGAACGCACAAAGGTCACATGGCCATCCAGGTCCCTCTGTCGATCATTGGTGCGGGAGTGTCCCGACCATGTCTAGAGTGTTCCCGAACCGTGGGGTATCACACTTAAGGGCTTGATGATGCTTAGAGAGTGTTTATAGGATCGGTGGAATCACCGAAGAAAAGAAGGGAGAAAACCTAAAGGGTTTCGGTAAGTTCGGAGGATGTCCGGAGTGGAGGTGGAAGGTGTTCCATGGCCACGGAGGTTGAATAATATGTGAATGAATGTTAAATATTGATTTAATCATTTATTCATAATTATTTAATAAAGAGAAAATCAATTAAAGGTCAAAAAGGCTTAATGGGCCAATTTCTGGAGGGAGAGGGCCCATTAGGGAAAGGAGAGAGGGAGAGGGGCCAAGGGAGCTGAGGGGCTAGCCGGCGGCCACCCCACCCCCTCCTCTCCTTTAGTCCCACCCCGGGACTTTGAGGGAGGGTGTACCCCCTCCTCCCCCTATATATAGTGGGGTATTTGGCCTAGAAAAATACACCAATAATCAATAAAGGTCTCGCCACTTTTGGGAGGACCTCTAATTGATATTTTCTCTCTCCCCCTCTCTCTCTCGTGACCGTGGTCCCAAGTCTAGACTACGCGAGCTAGAGACATCTTCACGTGAGCACCGTCACTTCTTGGGATTCGGATCCGGAGCTCTACTTCCAAGAATCTGCTGGATCGGGGAAGCGAGAGTCATCGTCAGGCACCGGACGTGTGTAACTCCCCTCGAGGTGTCGCACTTGAGGCACTCAAGTCGTTGGAGCCAGAAGGAGCGCAAGGACTTCATCACGACCTTGAGGTCGGCTTTGGCTCGTCTACATCAACCACGCTCTCCTGAGCGTTTACAACGCTTTTCGGTCTTCAAGGGTAAGTTCGCGAAAAGCCCCTCCCGTTACTGTATTACTAATAGATAGGTCCTGGCAGCTTGAGGGGTTCAGGGGCGTAGGTTAAAATTTTATTGTTTTCATACGTGGAACCCCTACAGTGGTATCTGAGCTAGATCTATGTGTAGTAATGCTAGTACGGGTAGAACACACGAGATGTAGCGTGTGGGCATTGATATTTTAGTTGTTACCCTCCCACGTGTACTTGTGTATACCGCAGTAATGCTTGATGAAGCGGCCCGCAACCGACTTTATGCGTTCATTCGCGAGACTGGTTGTAACATCCCAAAACTTTAATCCAAGCTTATCAAGATCCAAATCAGCTTATCAAGATCCAAATCATCAAAAATAGGGTTAACAAAAACTTTTCCAATTTGAAAATGAAAGCATTCATGTGTATGAGCATTTAAAATAGGAATTGGTTTGAATTTCCTTGGTTCTATGATTCTTTGGTTGTAAAGTGTTTCTTAGGTGATTTAAACATCATCTACATCATTCCCAAACTTTTCCTAAAGAAAATGAAATCAAAAACAATTAAAAAGGAGGAATGGTCGTTTTGACCATTTTAATCCACTACACTACTTTGGGTGTTCCTAGCACTCATTTCTTAACAGAAACAATTCATGATCTTTGCACCCCTTGATAGTACACATAATGAGGTACCAAGGCCCACCTTTGGATCTGCTAAAAATATTCTTTTACTTATTTTAATTAGCATGTGAAAATTGAATTCAATGCATATGCATAGATCACCCCTATTTGAAAAACCATCAAGATGAGCTCCACTTTAAAAACTTTTACAACCAGAGACTACCTAGAACTAGTGTAGATCACCCAAAAATTTTGAACTCAAAATTCAAAAGTTTCTCTCTTTCGGCCATTTTGTCAAACACCTTGTTGGCAAGATCAAAGTGGCCTAACTATTACTGTTTTGGGGTTGATTTTGTCTAGCAATTTGAAGTGCTTTGATCACCCTTGTCTCCCTCAAGCCTAACCAGACCAACCCCAACACCTCCCCTACCTCCTAGCTGCACTGCCATGCCATGCCGAGAGCACCTTGCCGGCCAACTTGGCCCTCGCAGCAGCAGACCGCTCTCACCTCTCTCGCCATGTCTACAAGCTAGCCAGTGGTCCACTACACCGTCCAACCAGCCCCAGCCCAGAGCTAGAGACAGGAACGGCCAAGAACCGCCGCACCCGGAGCTGGTCGACCATGCCGATGCCACTCGTAGAGCGCGCACTGTCCCCGCATGCACAGACCACCCCTCGGCCGTAGCCCACGCCTACCGCTCCGCTATGACCTGGGGAACACCCCAGACACCTCCGCTGGCCGCCCAACGCTCCCCAGCCACCGCTCGCCATTGAAACCGCAGCCTCTGCCGCCCAGAGCGCGTGACGCGCCCGACCAACATAGAGCTTGCCTTGCCGCGCCTTTAAGCCTCAAGCACCGCCAGAGACAAAGCACGCCCCTACCTCGAACCATCTTGCTAGTCCTCAGCCCCTCGCCGGAGTCGCCTGCCCACACCCTTCGGTCTCACCGTCGGGCCTATATAAGCCGGCCTCCCCAGCCTCTTTTCTCCACACTCACTCACTCCCCACCTCTCACTGATCCTTTCACCTCTCTCGACGGAGCCAATTGAGCTCTGCCTCGCCGGAATTGGAGCCGGAGTAGCCGCAGCAGGAGGAGAAGGGCGCCTGCGATTTAGGGCACCCCAAGCTCCGCCGCAACCGTGCCTCGCCTCGCTGTCGTCTTCCAGCTCGTTTGCCCGCCTCGCCTACCCCTCTAGAGCCCTGGTACATCCCCGGTCGACCCCCACCGAGCCGCTAGGGCAAACTCTCACCGGCGACCTATTCGTCGTCGACGACGACCCTCAGCCGTAGATCCCCCTTCTAATCCTACGGTCCACAGTAGCTGCATCGTTTACAGCGTGTTATGAACCCGACAAGCGGGACCCCTTGTCATTGAGCCTCATGCGCCACAGAGACGGCCCATGTTCTTTCCCGCGCTAGGCCAACCATTCAAATTGGATTTTCCTTTTTAAGTTGAATCTAGTTTCTGTCCACTAGTTTAAAATTCAATTCTGGGAGTTTTACAAATCCAAATTGCATGAAACCAATGTTGTCTGAAAGGTATTGAAATGATCTATCCAAGCCCGTTGGATTTAATTCAATTAGAGTTATAGATCTCTCCTAATAAAAATAACAAAACAGAAGCATTTACACCTTGCAACATTTTTATAAAATCAACCAAGTTAGCTTTTCAGTTGATTCCAACTCCCAAAAATCACATTTCACCATATCTATCTAAATATGTAATAATATTAAGGTTTACATACAGTGACTTTGGACTAGTACCAAAATAATGCTATATAGGCATTTCTAGTCACTTTAAATCATTAAATAATAAACTTAAACCAAAGTAATATTGATCCAACCTTTAAATCTCATTCCCACATGTTAGAATATGTGGTGATGACATGTGTGAACATGATCCCATATTTTAAGTGGTGAGTATTAAATTTTAGTTAATTTTTTTCAATGAGTAGAAATTACTTTTCTAAAATGAAAAGGAGGAAACTATTGAATTAAACTTGTGATGCTTGTGATGATAATAGATCATCAAATGTGTGTCTTAGAATGCTAATTAGACTAGTTAAGTATTGTTTGGTGATTGTGTACTCCGTATGTATTTATAGACGATAGTACCGACAAAGTCTACGAGGAGGAGGAGTTCTACCAAGAAGAAGAAGAAGAAAACTTCAACCACTGCACCAACCAAGGCAAGCCACCATTAGCAATGCAAGCTAACACTTGCAAGTATAATGCTTAGCAAGCTAGGATTGAACTAGATGGTTTAGGAAAGATGCTTAGGGCATGCTTTGATTATACCACTTTGACTAGTATTTACCCCAAGTATTATTTTCAAGCTTTACTTCCTTTACTTTACCCAAAGTCCTTTACTTGTTTTGAAGGTAGCATAAAAAGTATAAAACTTGACCTATTTAGAAACCTTTAGATGTCATTCTATGGCATGATATTGAACCCATCACTTCCACCTTAGTGAACACTCTTAACTTAGTAGTTTAGAGTAGATCAAAAACTTGAGTCACTTTAGATGGGAACACTTGGTGAAAATGAACTGTGAAAACCTTGGAATGATTAGTCATTCTATTGAGATGTTTTGACATGTGTTGAGAAACACAAATGGTTTATGATGATGAAAATGATGAGGCATGAGCCTTAACCCTTTTATAAAACTGATGGTTGGATTCGGATGCGATACCATTCCAAATTTTATCGTACAACCACACTACCTGAATTGGGTAAGGCTTAGCTGGAAATTTATATGCATTAGTATTAGTTCCCTCGCGGGAGAGGTTTGAGCTGAGGCTACCTCTCATGATGTCCACCTATGCAGTGGCCAAGATGACTGATGGTCATGGTTGGGAGGCCATACTCATAGGGGAGGTGCTTATACTAGGGTGTGTAAAGGGAAGGTTATGTTTGATTATCTGCATACTAAGTATGATGATTCAGGGTTATCCCTGACAGATGTATCGAAACTTGTGGTGAAAGTGTACCACCTTTGCAGAGTGTCAAACTATTCGAATAGCCGCGTCCGTGGCTATGGACAGTTGGAATGGCCATACTATTTCGTTGTCAGATGTTTTCCAAATAACTTGAAATGAATGATGAATCTTGACTTGACCACAACAGGGTTGTGTTTATGATACTAGCTTCCCAACCTAAGTGATTCTAGAACTTTATTTTATCTTTCTTTGCTTCAGAACTCAGCTTAGGTTTCAAACTCAACTTTATAGTTAAACATAGAGTTTAACACTTGACTTGGAACTATTTTACCTGTTAGTGGTAGTTTGCGAGTACTTAAAGAGTACTCATGGCTTTTGTCCCTGGCTATTCTCATGGCTAGACTATGAAGGAGACTATCAAGATGATGGCCAGCAGGACGGCTATGATAACTAGGACTATCCGTCACAAGATTGCTCGTGCCCCCAAGATGGACCCCACCGCTACGCTTATCTTTTATTTCCGCTGCTTGTTGTATTAAGACTGGATCATGAGATCCTTATTTGTGTAAGACCTTATGTATGGTTTGTAATGGATGATGTACTGTGATATCCAATCCGTTATGCCTCGCAAAAATGGTAATCCTAGGATTGCGAGGTATGGCATAACGGGCATCTGGGATTAAAAATCCGGGTGTTGACAAGTTGGTATCAGAGCCATCCTGACCATAGGAGACCCTAGTTAGAATGGATGTCTGAACAAAAACTTAGTTTCAAAACCAAAGTGAGTATTTACAAAAAACTATTTCCTCTCTTATCCTTGTGAACTCATTCTTTCTCAAAAATTCATGTTCCTCAAAATTCTTACATTACTACTTAAAACTTAACACACTTGATCACTTCACTAAGTTCCTCATCCTTAATTCTTGTAGATGGAGACTCAGCTCAGCAAGTTTTACCAGTTGGGAAATGGAGGTCAACTGATCTTCGAGAGGGATCTGGACTCACTGTTAGAGTTACTAGGACGCCCACATCCGGAGTTTCTTGGAGCTCAACTTCCAGGACCCCCAGGAGGAGACTTACAGTGGCTAGTCACCACAGATCTTAGAGGAAGCATCGAAGCACCAACTTCTAGGAGAATTCAGTTCTCCATGAGAGAGAACAACTAGCTAGATGGACTAGCCAGGGCAATGCATGAAGCTCTCGTACGTCTATGTGCCCTCAGCGTCAACAAGATCCAAGGCACCCGTTTTGCTCACTATGCAAGACGTGACTTCATGGGAATGCCGATGGAGATGCCAAGTCACCTAGAGTTAAGGCGTCAAGTGGAGAACCTTGACTTCTTGCTGCATGACAGACAGCAGGAACTGGACAATGCCAGAGAGTTAGCCAACCAGAACCATGCAATTGCCGACCAGAAGGCCCAGACGTTCACACTGCTCGTCCAGGATCGCCAGTCTCTTCGCCGCCAGCGTGCAAAGAAGGATTGCACCATCGCCCATCTTCGCAAGAAGGTGGCCGACCTTGAGAAGACCATCAAGGAGCAGGAAGCTCAGCTTGCTGCCAAGGAAGAAGAAGATGAGGGTGAAGACATCCAGGGAGACATGGATTCTTACCTCAGCAACGATGATGACTTTCTGGAGGAGGATGCCGTGGACTTCTACACTGATGATGAGGACTCTGACTTCATTGATGATGAGTAGATGCACTAGAGCACTGTTGTAGCATGAGTTGTATCAGTCCCACTGTATCGTAGCTTGCAGAATGGTTCTTCAAACCATCTGCTTTCCTTTGTTTGTTGTGGTGTGTGTTGTATCGTGTGCTTGCTTGCATGAATGAAAATGAAGTTAGTTGAAAAACCTGAGTCTAACTCAAAGTTTTAGCTTTGAAAACCCAAAACCATGAACCCTAGAATTTCCCTCTTACCCCTATATCTATCTCAATCTTCAGATGACTCGTGGAAACCAAGGAGGGAGCAGCTCATAGCAAGACCCAATGCTGCAGATCTTGCAGAATCTCATTGCAGACCGTGAAGCAAGCAGGGCGGAGTGCCAAGCCAACTTAGCAACATTGCAGCAGATCGCCCAAATGGCTCTCAACAACCAAGGGCATGGAAATCAGGATCACCATGGATCCAAACTCAAAAAAAATCAGAATACCAATCCCCCAATCTTCAACCAATCTGAAAACCCATTAGATGCTGACGACTGGTTATAGACCATGGAAAACAACCTCGAAGTTGCAGGAGTTGAGGAAAATGAGAAAGTTCTCTTCGCCACCCACTATCTGGCAGGAGACGCAAGAGCTTGGTGGAATAGTATCCGCAATATGAACCATGGTCAAGTGATGACATGGGAAGCATTCAAAGTCAAGTTCAGTCGCACTCACGTGCCGCAAGGTCTAGTCAACAGGATGAGAGATGAATTCCGCGAATTAAAGCAAGGAAGAATGACTGTGGTGGAGTACCGTGACAAATTCCTGTCACTTGCTAGATATGCACCGGATGAAATCAACACGGAGGCCAAGAAGAAGGAGAGATTCTTGAACGGACTGCATGATGAGATGCAGACTGTCCTCGTCAACATCCGTTTCCAGGATCTTGAAGAGCTAGTCGACTCTGCCATTCAGATGGAAGGGAAGATTAACTAGTCAAACGACAACCGCAAACGCCATATGATGCAGCAATCAGGATCCAGCAGTCACCAGAAGTACCGTCCCAACCCCTCACCAGGATATGCACCAAGGAACAACCGACCCCCAATGTCTCGCCCAAGCTACCCCAACCGTAGTGGAGGCAATCCGAAGTCCGGAGGAAACAATCACAACTCTGGCAATGCCAACCATTTCAACCGTGCACCTCCCAAGAGCAACAACAACAACACTGCACCTAGAACTGGCAGCAAAGTTGTGCCTGTCGCAGTCAAGGACAAGTCCCAGATCACTTGTTTCGAGTGTGGAGTGAAGGGTCACTACTCCAATGAGTGTCCCAAGAAGACTGCAGCCAATGCCATTGTGAATGCCCCAGCTCAGCAGTAGCGTCGTGTTCAACCAGGAAGAAGATTTGCCCCAGGGAACCCTCACAACCGCAATGGTCGTCTCTTCCACATGAACGCAGAAGAAGCCCAGGAAGCGCCAGATGTAGTGTTGGGTATGTTTTCTGTCAACTCAGTTTTAGCAAGAGTATTGTTTGATTCGGGGGCATCGCATTCATTTGTCACCGAAGAATTTGCATGCACTAGTAAGATTCACCCAACCAACCTGAAGCATGTCATGATAGTTCAAATCCCCGGTTCAACGACCAAAGCTAGAAAAATTTGCAAAGCTGTACCTATCAGAATACATGGAATAGATTTTTATGCCAACCTAAATGTACTTGGAACCAAAGGATTGGAAGTAGTACTAGGTATGGACTAGATGTCAAGGCATAAAGGACTGATAGACTGTGCTAAGAAAGCCATCATCATGACCAATAGTTCTGGAGTCACAGTAGAGCATATCTCTAAAACCTTACCCCGTCAATTCAAGTGCAACAAGAGTGTAGCCCTGCCCACCATAGACCAAGTCAGAGTAGTCTGTGAATACCCCAACGTATTCCCAGATGAATTGCCAGGTATGCCCCTGGATAGGGATATTGAGTTCATTATCGAACTAATCCCCAGAACCGGACCCATAGCCCAGAGACCCTATAGCATGAACCCCTCAGAGTTAGTGGAACTGAAGGAGCAGTTGGATGCCATGTTAGCAAAAGGCTTGATTCAACCAAGCGCATCACCATGGAGGTCACCAGTGTTATTCGTCGACAAGAAAGATGGAGGCAACCGTCTGTGTACAGATTACAGAAAGTTGAATGACGTCACCATCAAGAACAAGTACCCCTTGCCAAAGATAGAGGATCTATTTGATCAGTTGACTGGAGCCCAGGTATTCTCAAAGATTGATCTTAGGACTGGTTATCACCAACTTAAGATTCGTGCAACGGATATTCCGAAGACCGCCTTTACTACTCGCTATGGTTTATACGAGTATACGGTTATGTCTTTTGGATTAACCAATGCCCACCTTATTTCATGAATCTCATGAATAAGATCTTTATGAATTTCCTAGATAAGTTTGTAGTTGTGTTTATCGTGACATCCTTATCTACTCCAAGTCGGAAGAAGAGCATGGGCAACATCGAGAGTTATCCTAGAAACCACGAGAGCATCAGTTATATGCCAAGTTTAGCAAGTGCGAGTTTTGGCTGAAAGAAGTAGGATTCCTAGGACATATTGTGTCTGCCGGAGGAGTCTCTGTTGATCCCGCCAAGATCAAAGATGTCGAAGAATGGGAAGTCCCAACCACTCAAACCCAAGTCCATGCATTTCTCGGATTAGCGAGATACTACCGCAAGTTCGTAGAAGGATTCTCGAGTATCGCCCGACCCATGACCCAATTGTTGAAGAAGGACAAGAAGTTTGAATGGACTGACAAATGTGAAGCCAGTTTCCAGGAGCTGAAGAAGAGATTGATATCAGCCCCAATATTGGTCATGCCAGACATCAAGAAGCAGTTTGATGTGTATTGTGACACATCCAAGATTGGTCTAGGGTGTGTATTGATGCAAGAAGGCAAAGTTATCGTGTATCTGTCTTGACAACTGAAGCAGCATGAGCAGAACTATCCGACCCATGATCTTGAGCTAGCAGCGGTGGTTCTAGCATTGAAGACATGGCGTCATTATCGGATGGGTAATCGATGTGAGATTTACTCAGATCACAAGAGCTTGAATTATATCTTCACTCAGAAGGAGCTGAATATGAGACAAAGGAGATGGATAGAGTTAATCAAGGATTATGACCTTGACATTCACTATCACCCCGGCAAAGCCAATGTGGTAGCAGATGCTCTTAGCAGATTGCCGTGTAGGCTAAACACCATGATCAAGGAGAAGCAACCAGGTTTGTATGAAGAGTTGGAGCAGTTTAGAACTGAGCTTGTTAGCAAAGGATTCTTAGATAGCATTGAACTTCAACCCACTTTGATTAGCCAAATCAAGGAAGCCCAGAAGGGGAATGAAAGTATCGACGGAATCAAACGTCGTATTGGTACAGGAAAGGTACCTGGACTCACTAAAGATGAAGAAGGAGTACTGTGGTACAAAGGACGTATCGTGTGCGGTGATTGAGTGAAGGAAGTTATCATGAAGGAAGCTCATGATACTCTTTATTCTATCCACCCCGAAGGAACAAAGATGTATCAGGATTTGAAAGAGCAATTTTGGTGGCACAAGATGAAGAGAGAAATCAGAAGCTACATCACCAAGTGTGACATCTGTCAAAGAGTCAAAGCAGAGCATCAGAGACCTGCAGGACTGTTACAACCATTGCAGATTCCGGAATGGAAATGGGATTCCGTAGGAATGGACTTTATCACCAGGTTACCTACTTCCAGTAGGGGAAATGACTCAATCTGGGTCATAGTTGATAGACTTTCCAAGGTAGCCCACTTCATACCTGTCAAGACTACCTACCAGAGTGCAAAGTTAGCAGAGCTGTATATTGCTAGGATTGTTAGTCTGCATGGAACCCCCAAGACCATCGTATCAGATCAAGGAACCCAGTTTACCTCGAGATTTGGGCAGAAAGTCCAAGAAGGATTAGGAACCAAGTTGAACTTCAGTACCGCTTATCACCCGCAAACCGATGGATAGACTGAGAGAGTCAACCAGATCTTAGAGGATATGCTTAGAGCTTATGTGTTGGAATATGGATCAAAATGGGAATACTGCCTGCCTTTCACAGAATTCTCATATAACAATAGTTATCAAGCTAGTTTACAGATGGCACCATTTGAATTCCTATACGGAAGAAAGTGTCGTACCCCTTTGAATTGGTCGCAAGTAGGAGAGAGTCAGATCTTTGGACACGACATTCTCTAAGAAGCAGAAGAGAAAGTTCACAAAGTCCGTGAGCACCTCAAGACCACTCAATCCAGACAGAAGAGTTATGCTAACAAAAGAAGGAGAGACCTGACTTTCAATATCGGAGATTTTGTATATCTCAAGGTTTTGTATATCTCAAGGTTTCACCATTAAAGGGAACTCAACGCTTTAGTCTGAAGGGAAAGTTAGCACCTAGATATATCGGACCCTTCAAGATTCTGAACCGTCAAGGAGAGGTATCGTATCAACTGGAATTGTCGGAAGAAATGTCAGCCATCCACAATGTGTTCCATATCTCGTTACTTCGCAAATGCTTGGAAGTGCCCGAGAAGACTGAAGTTTTCAAGAACATCAATCACAGAGCTGTGGAAATCAACAATGACCTGACCTATCGGGAAGTACCCATCCGTATCTTAGAAGAAGCCTACAGAACCACCAGGACTAGGAGCATCAAGTTTCTCAAGATTCAGTGGAGCAACCATACCGAGGAGGAAGCCACTTGGGAGCGCGAAGATTACATTAGGACAGAGTTCCCAGATCTCTTTAGTTCCTAGTTTCTTTGTAAATCTCGGGACGAGATTTTGTTTAAGGGGGGAAGGTTTGTAACATCCCAAAACTTTAATCCAAGCTTATCAAGATCCAAATCAGCTTATCAAGATCCAAATCATCAAAAATAGGGTTAACAAAAACTTTTCCAATTTGAAAATGAAAGCATTCATGTGTATGAGCATTTAAAATAGGAATTGATTTGAATTGCCTTGGTTCTATGATTCTTTGGTTGTAAAGTGTTTCTTAGGTGATTTAAACATCATCTACATCATTCCCAAACTTTTCCTAAAGAAAATCAAATAAAAAACAATAAAAAGGAGGAATGGTCATTTTGACCATTTTAATCCACTACACTACTTTGGGTGTTCCTAGCACTCATTTATTAACAGAAACAATTCATGATCTTTGCACCCCTTGATAGTACACATAATGAGGTACCAAGGCCCACCTTTGGATCTGCTAAAAACATTCTTTTACTTATTTTAATTGGCATGTGAAAATTGAATTCAATGCATATGCATAGATCACCCCTATTTGAAAAACCATCAAGATGAGCTCCACTTTAAAAACCCTTGCAACCAGAGACTACCTAGCACTAGTGTAGATCACTCAAAAAATTTGAACTCAAAATTCAAAAGTTTCTCTCTTTTGGCCATTTTGTCAAACACCTTGCTGGCAAGATCAAAGTGGCCTAACTATTACTGTTTTGGGGTTGATTTTGTCTAGCAATTTGAAGTGCTTTGATCACCCTTGTCTCCCTCAAGCCTAACCAGACCAACCCCAACACCTCCCCCACCTCCTAGCTGCACTGCCATGCCATGCCGAGAGCACCTTGCCGGCCAACTTGGCCCTCACAGCAGCAGGCCGCTCTCACCTCTCTCGCCATGTCTACAAGCTAGCCAGTGGTCCACTGCCACCGTCCAACCAGCCCCAGCCTAGAGCCAGAGACATGAACGGCCAAGAACCGCCGCGCCCGGAGCTGGTCGACCATGTCGACGCCGCCCGCAGAGCGCGCACTGTCCCTACGTGCACATACCACCCCTCGGCCGCAGCCCGTGCCTACCGCTCCGCCATGACCTAGGGAACACCCCAAACACCCCCGCTGGCCGCCCAATGCTCCCCAGCCACCGCTCGCCATTGAACCCGCAGCCTTTGACGCCCAGAGCGCGTGACGCGCCCGACCAACACAGAGCTCGCCTTGCCGCGCCTTTAAGCCTCAGCGCACCGCTAGGAGACAGGCCACCACCCCCTACCTCGAGCCACGCTGCTAGTCCCCTGTGCCGCCCTCACCGGAGTCGCCTGCCCACACCCTTCGGTCTCACCGTCGGGCCTATATAAGCCGGCCTCCCCAGCCTCTTTTCTCCACACCCACTCCTCCCCACCTCTCACTGATCCTTTCACCTCTCTCACGGAGCCAATCGAGCTCTGCCTCACGAATTGGAGCCGAGCAGGCATGCAGCAGGAGGAGAAGGCGCTCAGGATTTAGGGCACCCCAAGCTCCGCCGCAACCGCGCCTCGCCTCGCCGTCGTCTTCCAGCTCGTTTGCCTGCCTCGACTACCCCGCTGGAGCCCTGGTACGTCCCCGGTCGACCCCCACCGAGCCGCTAGGGCAAACTCTCGCCGGCGACCTGTTCGTCGTCGACGACGACCCTTAGCCGTAGATCCCCTTCTAATCCTACGGCCCATAGCGCGCGTACCATTTCGCGTGTTATGAACCACTGACAAGCGGGACCCCCTGTCAGCTGAGCCCCGCCCATGGAGCGCCACTGGGCCGGCCCATGTTCTTTCCCGCGCTAGCCCAACCGTTCAAATTGGATTTTCCTTTTTAAGTTGAATCTAGTTTCTGTCCACTAGTTTAAAATTCAATTCTGGGAGTTTTACAAATCCAAATTGCATGAAACCAATGTTGTCTGAAAGGTATTGAAATGATCTATCCAAGCCCATTGGATTTAATTCAATTAGAGTTATAGGTCTCTCCTAATAAAAATAACAATACAGAAGCATTTGCACCTTGCAACATTTTTATAAAATCAACCAAGTTAGCTTTTGAGTTGATTCCTACTCTCAAAAATCACATTTCACCATATCTATATAAATATGTAATAATATTAAGGTTTACATGCAGTGACTTTGGACTAGTACCAAAATAATGCTATATAGGCATTTCTAGTCACTTTAAATCATTAAATAATAAACTTAAACCAAAGTAATATTGATCCAACCTTTAAATCTCATTCCCACATGTTAGAATATGTGGTGATGACATGTGTGAACATGATCCCATATTTTAAGTGGTCAGTATTAAATTTTAGTTAATTTTTTTCAATGAGTAGAAATTACTTTTCTAAAATGAAAAGTAGGAAACTATTGAATTAAACTTGTGATGCTTGTGATGATAATAGATCATCAAATGTGTGTATTAGAATGCTAATTAGACTAGTTAAGTATTGTTTGGTGATTGTGTACTCCGTATGTATTTATAGACGATAGTACCGACCAAGTCTACAAGAAGGAGGAGTTCTACCAGGAAGAAGAAGAAGAAAACTTCAACCACTGCACCAACCAAGGCAAGCCACCATTAGCAATGCAAGCTAACACTTGCAAGTATAATTCTTAGTGAGCTAGGATTGAACTATATGGTTTAGCAAAGATGCTTAGGGCATGCTTTAATTATACCACTTTGACTAGTATTTACCCCAAGTATTATTTTCAAGCTTTACTTCCCTTACTTTACCCAAAGTTCTTTACTTGTTTTGAAGGTAGCATAAAAAGTATAAAACTTGACCTATTTAGAAACCTTTAGATGTCATTCTATGGCATGAGATTGAACCCATCACTTCCACCTTAGTGAACACTCTTAACTTAGTAGTTTAGAGTAGATCAAAAACTTGAGTCACTTTAGATGGGAACACTTGGTGAAAATGAACTGTGAAAACCTTGGAATGATTAGTCATTCTATTGAGATGTTTGACATGTGTTGAGAAATACAAATGGTTTATGATGATGAAAATGATGAGGCATGAGCCTTAACCCTTTTATAAAACTGATGGTTGGATTCGGATGCGATACCATTCCAAATTTTACCGTATAACCACACTACCTGAATTGGGTAAGGCTTAGCTGGAAATTTATATGTATTAGTATTAGTTCCCTCGCGGGAGAGGTTTGAGCTGAGGCTACCTCTCATGATGTCCACCTATGCAGTGCCCAAGATGACTGATGGTCATGGTTGGGAGGCCATGCTCATAGGAGAGGTGCTTATACTAGGGTGTGTAAAGGGAAGGTTATGTTTGATTATCTGCATACTAAGTATGATGATTCAGGGTTATCCCTGATAGATGTATCGAAACTTGTGGTGAAAGTGTACCACCTCTGCAGAGTGTCAAACTATTCGAATAGCGTCATGTTATGGACAATTGGAATGGCCATACTGTTTCGTTGTCAGATGTTTTCCAAATAACTTGAAATGAATGATGAATCTTGACTTGACCACAACAGGGTTGTGTTTATGATACTAGCTTCCCAACTTAAGTGATTCTAGAACTTTATTTTATCTTTCTTTGCTTCAGAACTCAGCTTAGGTTTCAAACTCAACTTTATAGTTAAACATAGAGTTTAGCACTTGACTTAGAACTATTTTACCTATTAGTGGTAGTTTGCGAGTACTTAAAGAGTACTCATGGCTTTTGTCCCTGGCTATTCTCATGGCCAGACTATGAAAAAGACTATCAAGATGATGGCCAGCAGGACGGCTATGATAACTAGGACTATCTGCCTTCGTCAGCATTGCCTGTGCCCCTGAAGATGGACCCCACCGCTACGCTTATCTTTTATTTACATTGCTTGTTGTATTAAGACTAGATCATGAGATCCTTATTTGTGTAAGACCTTATGTATGGTTTGTAATGGATGATGTAGTGTGATATCCAATCCGTTATGCCTCGCAAACATGGTAATCCTGGGATTGCGAGGTATGGCATAACGGGCATCTGGGATTAAAAATCCGGGTGTTGACACTGGTCCACGCTTGACATACGGCTTGTACCGTATAAAGTGGCTTAGGGGGTGTTTGTCTCTCTCGCATTAGTTGGTATGCCATTTGCAATGGAGGCCCCGAAAGGGGTGTAGTAGAGACAACTACTTGATCAGCGTTGTGCTGGAAGTTCGTAGGAAAGAACGGTTCTTGTGCGAAAGCCCATTCAGCCACGTAAAACATGCAAAAATAAAGTAGAGGCGTCTAACTTTGTTTTGCAGGGGGCGTTGCTTTGTGATATGGTTGTGGAAAAGGTAAAGTAATTACCTTTTGTTACGTAGTAGTAGATAGTCACGAAGGTGACGAACTACCACGCCGGAATGACACCGGTACCCTGGTGTCTACGGTGCCGGAACCCTGGCGCCGGAACCCGGTGACAACAGATGGAGATCACGACGTGAAGGACCATATCACATAGCATTTACATTCAATGTTATTGTTTGTATGTATTATTGTGTGCTAGTATTAGATACTCAACGGTAGCCTAATAAGATGATCCCTGTTAAAATTACCAACGATTGTGTTCCCCCTTAGTGTGCACCACCAAGAAAGTTCTTCGGTATGAGGCGATCCAGGGTTACAGGCCTGGGTGTCAAACATATCTACGTTCTCATACAGTGGGTGTAAGCCATGTTGCACAGCGAATACACTAAAGTTGAGTTGGCGAGCCTAGCACGCTAGAGAAGCGTGGCCTCAGAACACGGATGGTCGAAAGATCAAGCACGAGTAGCATAAATGATGTGACCGACGTTTAGCGTCCACCCTTGAACCCACATTGATGGTCATGACGATCGGGGGAGATGTGGCTGATAGGGGTCGTGTTATCACTAGGAACCCTTTTGGGGATAGGTGTTTCTGAGTGGAGTTATTATTAACTCATTTGATTATAAACTTAGTCTAAATTCCTTTTGCAATTATAAATGTAGATGGGACCTTTCGTGTTGACAATTGAATGGTTAGAAGGAGAGAAGCTCAGATTAGATGGATCGAACTTCTCCATTTGGGTTGCAAGTCTCCATGTTCTCCTTAGCGAGAACGACGTGGTCGACTACATACTCGACGAGATGGATTTGGATCAGCCCATGGACCTTGAGACCCCAGAGGAGCGGAAAGACCGCTATCTCCATCGTGAGATGGCCTCCTATATTTCAGTTGTGATGCGTTTCGGAATGGTGGATGAGATGTGGCCTTTCGTGGGTGATGCCAACCCTCGTTCGGTGATGCTACAGCTTAGGACACATTTCGTGGAGCAGACACGCATTTGGGAGCATGAGCTGATGGGAGACTTCCTCTCCATTAAGATGGAGGAGAACTCATCACTGGACGACCATGGAGCACATGCATGATGTGTACATGAGGCCAGCATACTTCCTGGACGTCTGGATTACGGGCTCTTTGTAAACGCCACAGTTACTTCTGCTGCCACCAAGCTACCAAGCACAAGTCAGGACTTGCATAATGAGGGGCAACACGGAAACAATGGAGTTCCACCGGTTCATGACACATCTCAGGAATGTGTTGGTTGAACCAGATGTTGCTCAGGTCGTCAACGACAAAGGTATATATTTGATATACAATTTTATAAATGTTATAATCTTGCAAACACATTTGCAGTGTTAAGTATATCTGATACTTGTTCTGTTTTGCTGAAAACAGGTCCTTCTGCATGAGAGGTGCTTGCTGGAGAGGAGGTGACGTTGCGTGTTGATGGCGAGCATGATGATGATGGTCGATGACACTCTCCCTCGATATATATATCATTTAGTTTATGTTTTAGGATGATTAATATAATCAAGAGATTGTGAACTTCTTTAGTGTGTCTCACACTTCGTGAGACGGTTATTCATATGAGTTTGTAACAAATAATTGTTCCACTTTTATGAATGATTTCTATTCGTGTTCATATCTTGCTTGATTATGTGTGAATTATCCTTGTTGTTTGAAACTAATTGATAATGCATAAACATTTGTAAAACATTAAAATGCCTTGTTTAAAATACCCAATTTAATGATATGTTCATTAATGAATGAAAAACCATTGTTTAAATTCAAAGTTATGTGATAATATGTGAAAGTCATTCGATTTCTTATCACATATAAGTCATGCCTAAGTTCGGCAAAATAACTTGAACACCGTGTATTACTTGAATACAAAGTGTTTAAAGAATTGTTAAAAGTAAATACATATCCGATGTATTGAGTTTTAATGAAAATGGTAATTATCATTAAATGATTGTTTAAATGTGTAAAGTAGTTTACCAAAGGAAACATGAATATGAAACTATTTGATTTGATCAAAGTGTTTCATCAACGAAAGGGTATAAATATAAAAGAGAATCCAATTACTATGATTTGATCAATAGTAATGAAATTCAAATTTTTATAAGGATGGCATAAAAGAAATTATGGAATGCGAAGTGTTTTGAAACATCAAAATGCAAAGCTTCACAATGTGATATTAGATATCAAAGGGGTTGAATAGAAGGCACCAAATAAATCGTTGTAGTGTAGATGTAGAGATCATTAGTTAGAAATAGTTAGCACTCAATCAGAAAGTAGTGAACCATTTGAATTCGTGGAAGTTTTGGGGTTATTTGATATAACCAAAACAATAGCGAATGAGTCCTTGTAGAGTATTCATTGGAAACTTTGAATACGAAATCCATAGCTGAAACCAAAAAGGAAAGCAAGATTTGTCTTGCTTGGATTTTGGTGCATTCTTGAGAAAGCTCACTTCTGGTGATATTTCTCGATTATGGAGCATATGGAAAATAGTGTAAAACACGATGAGGATTCAAAACCCTGCATCAGAGTGTTGAGAAGCGCAACGGACAAAGTTCCTGAACAATTTTCTGCACAGAAGGAAAGAATCAATGATATTGATCATTGTGTTTCCCCACTAGTGTTTTCACTACATGGAGTAGGATTCAAAATGTAAATCCATATCTAGTATGGAGACATTTGTGAATCATTTGTCATGATTCTTGGAATATGACATACCTACGAACTACTAAGGAAATAATGGTAAACTAGAATTATGAGAAATCCTAAAAGCAAAATTCCCTTGAGATTAGAAAGCAATTTGTTGCTGAATCTCACAAGTAAAAGGAGTTACTTGAATTTTCCCAAATGACTGCAAAGCCATAGTGGAAAAGGGGGGGTGAATGACAAAAGCACGATTTGTCAGGTATTGGACAAATTCAAATGAATTTGATTCAAGTGTGCTGAATGTCTAGTGGATCTAAGACTAGAAAAAGTACTAGTGTCTCATAGTAAATCTCTCACTTTGATATTTGATCAAAGGATTTTGAAATTGTTCAAAATAGTGAGAGGATATGCAATTTGCATAAAATTCAGTGGGAGCTATGAAAGTCTTCCTGAAACAATATGTGATTGACATATTTTTGAGTGGGAGCAATGTAAGTCTCAAATTCAAATATGTAGGAACATATTTTGAGTGGGAGCTTATAGGAGTAATTCTTAAGTATGTTAAGAATGAAAGCGCAAATACTTATAAATAATGATTTATAAGACGTAGAAGTTGATAATAGGTGTATTATGATATTATGTAGTATTCCTTAAGGGATTCTGAAAAAGGGTTTCAGAATAGAAGTTAATTAAGGAACTGGTCCTTAATAACTCGAATTAGGAATAGCATTAAGTTTAACACCACTGGTTGAAAGAAAGAAAAGAATGATCGCCATCCACTATGTTGAGACATATTTTCTATCTTAGTAAATCATGATAATAACTTAGCATAATATGTGATCCAAATAAGGAACATTTGAAAGTGATTAAGTTTGAATCATAGAACGTTGAGCCAAGTTTTGTCCGCAGTGTCTAATAGAGAACTGTAGACATATTTTCCAAATCCATAAAGGATGACATATCTTAAAGCATAAAGGGTTATGTTATAAGGGAATATGTTGGAAACTCCCGTATATACCAATTAAAGTCAAGTAGGAAGCGAGGTGAACAAAACATCGAAAGTTGCACAGAGTGCACTAGTGTTTTGATGAATACATTTATAATAATAGATAAGGGTACCATCTAAAGTGTTGTATAAAGTTATGGCGGGGCTAGTTCGCTTTTAACATAGAATGATGTATCCCAGGGCACAGTGCCCATGAGAAAGCCCTCGAGGTTGATCTAACATCACTGTAGGCTCCTGGAATCAGGCCTCGTTTTGCTGCCATAGCAACGGTGCATTCACACAGATGCTATCATGTGATGATAAAGTATTAATGTCAATCCAGGTGACATTAGTAAGTTGCAAAGGATTTGGGACTGTAAATTACAGACCCAAGACTCAACCTCTTCCATGAGCAAGCATGTTCAGGGTGCCAGGTATATGGTGCCAATGATTGAGAACAAATGCAGCTAGTGTATTTTGTACTCTAGTGCAAGTGGGAGACTGTTGGAAATATGCCCTAGAGTGAAATAGTAGTAAGGACTATTATCATATTTCATATAGTTTATGATTAAGTTTTATATCATGCTATAACTGTATTGAGTGGAAACATCAATACATGTGTGATATACAAATAACCAGGGGTTCCTAGTGAAACTCTAGTCACTAGTTCATTAGTCAATAGATGATCATGTTTCCTGATCATGTGGAAATGGAGTCATCTCATTCTGAGAATGAGAAGATGAATACCCAAGCTAAACATCGTGACTCGATCATGTCACGAAGTTCAAGTTACGATGATTAGAAATGGATCCTCGTAGACTATTCCTTAGACTGTGAGGCTATATCAATCACTGTCTCCCGAGAGTGCTTAGATAGCATCAAACTCCATCTGGTAAAACGGTGGTTATAAAGGTGTGTTCAGGTATTCAGAGGAAACCGTAGAGGCAATATATGTCAAGAGCAGGATTTGTCCGTCCATGTGACGGGAAGATACTCAAGGGCCCACTCGGAGAAGTTATATCCAATAGCTACGCAGTGTGTGATTTGATCACGGGGATATCACTTGTCGAAATGAGTCAAGTAGCGTTGTTCAGTAACGAGATTGAACACGACATGGTGATGTCATTGATCAGATCTCGAGCAATGCAAGTATCGAGAGACAAAGGGAATAATACACGACTATCCCGATTCAAACGACAAAAGATCTTCGTGGAACGCACAGGAGTCACATGGCCATCCAGGTCCCTCTGTCGATCATTGGTGCGGGAGTGTCCCGACCATGTCTGGAGTGTTCCCGAACCGTGGGGTATCATGCTTAAGGGCTTGATGATGCTTAGAGAGTGTTTATAGGATTGGTGGAATCACCGAAGAAAAGAAGGGATAAAACCGGAAGGGTTTCGGTAAGTACGGAGGATGTCCAGAGTGGAAGTGGAAGGTGTTCCATCGCCACGGAGGTTGAATAATATGTGAATGAATGTTAAATATTGATTTAATCATTTATTCATAATTATTTAATAAAGAGAAAATCAATTAAAGGTCAAAAAGGCTTAATGGGCCAATTTCCGGGGGGAGAGGGCCCATTAGGGAAAGGAGAGAGGGAGAGGGGCCAAGGGAGCTGGCCGGCTGGGCCTAGCCCTCCCACGGGGCCCACTAGGGGCTGGCCGGCAGCCACCCCACCCCCTCCTCTCCTTTAGTCCCACCCCAGGACTTTGAGGGAGGGTGTACCCCCTCCTCCCCTATATATAGTGGGGTATTTGGCCTAGAAAAATACACCAATAATCAATAAAGGTCTCACCACTTTTGGGAGGACCTCTAATTGATATTTTCTCTCTCCCCCTCTCTCTCTCGTGACCGTGGTCCCAAGTCAGGCTGCATGAGCGAGACATCTTCACCCCGGGCGCCATCGCTGCGGGATTTGGATCCGGAGCTCTACTTATGAATCGCTGGATCGGGGAAGCGGGAGTCATCGTCAGGCACCAGGCGTGTGTAACTCCCCGCGAGGTGTCGCACTTGAGGCACTCAAGTCGTTGGAGCCAGAATGAGCGCAAGGACTTCATCACGACCTTGAGGTCGGCTTCGGCTTGTCTACATCAACCACGCTCTCCTGAGCGTTGACAACGCTTTTCGGTCTTCAAGGGTAAGTTCGCGAAAAGCCCCTCCCGTTACTGTATTACTCATAGATAGGTCCTGGCAGCTTGAGGGGTTCAGGGGCGTAGGGTAAAATTTTATTGTTTTCATACGCGGAACCCCTACAGCTTCAAGGATGAATATGAACTGAAATGCCTAACCTGCTCAAGGTGGAAGAAGAGGTATTTATACGCAAGGGATAAATCTAGAGCAAATCTGACGAATCTGGTTTTAAGTTCGGTTCAATCGGCCCACACACCGGACGACCCGGTTTCCAGGCCAGAAGGCCGGAATTCAAACCGGTTGCTCTCTGTTCGCAACTCGGATAGACCCGTTATAGAAAACCGACAATCCCGGTTTAAAGTCGGTATTACGGCGCTGGTACTAGACCACCTGGTCTAGGACCTGGTTGAACCGGCTTGAAAACCGAATCTGCAGAACTGCTATGGAAAGGTAGATCTCTTTGTCTCCTCTCTCTCTTTGATGATGGGACAAGTAGGTGTATGGGATGTGTACATGGCTTAGGAATTCATCCCCAACAAGCTCATCGAGATAACCCCTCTTAATAGTGCAGATTTCCTAAAGACTCAAGCTACATATAAAAAGCAAAACTCCGACACATATCTTCGTTATCAAAATGGGGGGTCTCCGACGATCTTCCAACACGACAGCGGGCTAAAACCTGTTTAAGACACTAGTAGATAGCATTAGTCCGCTCTAACTACGGTGTCATTGTCAACCAAAAATAGTAGTAGGTAAACTACCCTTTCAGTTTGCTTACAGCTCACTAGATTTGTAGCTATAATTGTCCGACTCTATAATATTAAAGCACAAGATGTCTCAGATGTGGCTTTTTTTTGCTCCCGGGTGCATATGCACCCTTTATTTGAATTTGATTTTTATCAAAATTTGAAATGCCAAAAAAATTCAAAAACAAATATGTGCATGTAGAACTTCAAGTTTTAGGTGCGCGTAAAGTCGTTTCACGAAAAATGAACATTTTGGATGGTTTTTGCAAAAAAACAAAATTTGGTGCTAAACTAACGTGCTCCACGATGCAAAAAAATTGTCTTTTTACACAACACACAAAACATATCGGTTTTCGGTGGAATGACTTCGTGTGCACCTCAAACATGAAGCTACACATGCTCATATTTTTTTCAAAGTTTTCAACTTTATGAAAAATGTTTTTTCATACGGGGTGTATATGCACCCGGGTGTAGAAAGGGCTTTCCGGGGATGTCTCTTGTTTGTTTGCCATCAATCTTCTTCACTTTGTTATTCAGAGCTGAATGTATTTGACGATTACTTTTAATAACTAGAGATTCACTTTATTGTTGTTCCTTTTTTCTTGTAGACACAACAATATAACTAAGCTTTTTTCCTTAGTGTTGGGAAATTTTGCTATAGAACACCGTTCTTTTCTGTCATTTGCTGAAACGCACTCCCGATTATGTCTTTGCCAGGTACCATTATAATTTTGTGATACATTTGATAGAACACATCATGTGGTCAAAAAAAGAAATTTTTGGCACATTTTCTGGCCATAACATGGCAGCCGGGCAAAAGTGCCAAAAGTTTCTTTTTTTCCACGCAGTATGTTCTTTCAAATGTGCCAGAAAATAGTAACGGTAGCTGACAAAGATACAATCGGCAAAGTGTTTCAGCAACTGACAGAAAATAACAGTGTCATGTAGCAAATTTTTCCTTTCATTAACTCGATCTAGTTTATATCTATTAAGTTTGTTTACATTTCAGGATGTCGGTTGGTGGAGCATTAGTGGCTGTGGCAGTATGGCTCAATAAAGTTTATGCTAGACTAAAAGTAGAGAAAGATCTTTCCCCAGTTAGCCTATGTTGTTGTATTGCGATCTCAACCTAAGTCTGAACATATTCCTTCCTATTTTTGTGTTCTATACTTCTCTTGCTATATTATGGTATCTTTGTTCTCTAGTTGCTCTGGAATTGGTTTATTTCCATTTTTGATGTGCTCATAAAAAGAAAGTTGATCTCCTCCTCGAAACAGTCATGCACCCAGCTATATTAATATAGCAACCACGATTGAAACCACTGTTGGGCCGGACAGCACAACTTCCAAAAGAAACAACAAAGAAAAGGAAAAAAGAAAAGAAATAGAAAACAAAGCCGACAACAGTGGCTCGACTAAAACGAGGATGACCCGCAACCGCTGCGCCCTCCGGAGAATTTCCACCACGCTCCAAGCGCTCCGAAGTGTCGCGTACCATGCAACACCTCCAAGAAGGAAATCGACGCTGCTGCCCGGACTAGTCCTAGGGTTTCCCCCGATACACTACGGGAGGTGGGGAAGAGATACACCTGACGCCCTTCAGGAAGGACGGCAACACCCGCAGGTGTTGCCACATTCGTGTCTAGACGACAAGGATTTCTCCCGATCCCTCAAAAAACCACACTGTCGGACGCTTCGAATTGCTCCGCCAAACTCGCTGCCCACTAGCAGACGCCCCCACGGTCTTGCAGTCACCATCGTCGTCTCACCGTGACCCACGATGTGAGGCTGGCACGACCGAAAGAAGAAACTTTGGCGGGGGTCCGTGGTATAGTAACATGTGGGAGGGAACTACCTGCAATTCGAAAAGGAAGTTGATCTTAAGCTGTGGTAACCATGCTTTTTCCGTAGACTGGGAATGCTCCTGCCATTTTGCTCGGATTTTTATAGCTGCAATGCAGTTGGTTCAAATTGAATGAAGGATCGTAGAAGGATTCATGACAACATATTGGGTGGAAAAAAGTGAAGCACAAACATATATCCACAGGATAGAAGCACTTCTAGATGAAAAGTTCACAAAATAGAAGTTGGTTTTAAGAAAACCTGCTGCAGTATATACCATTTATGCACAGCAAAATCCCTTCCTAGGAATCATTTCATTACCTTCTTATAGATCATTGTTCCCATGCTTAAACTTTGCATTTTCACAGAAATGTTACTTTCTGTAACAATATTTTTCTCTTGTTCTACTTTGTCCTGACAGTTCTCTGACTGACAGGATGGGGCAAATGGAGAAAAGCACGATTACAAGAGGACTGCCAATCGCAAAAGTTGTGTACTCCTTTCTTAACGATACCCTGTCATCATCCTTCCATTATCTGAAATGGAACAAGGGGCGAATCATATGCCTGAAGTCCCAGTTGAAAAAGCTGCACGCAGCCATAGATTCCTCAAACGGAGCGGCCATCCCTGGATTAGTCCACATGACTGATTCCCATTTGCCGTCACCTGGCTCAGAGATCTACACACGGAAGCACCAAGTCGAGATCGGGTCGGCCCATTCCACCACCGAATCATCGGTGGAAGAAAAGGAATCGGAACTCCTTGCGCTTTGAGCTCTCAGGATTGCGGAAGAAAAGGAACCGGAACTCCTTGCGCTTTGAGCTCTCAGGATTGCAGATATGATATTATCTGTCTGAACAAGGGAAGTTGAGGTGCAGAAATAGCAGTTTTGGGGTTTGGGCATTCAGTCTAATTCAGATCTTCATGCCGTGCGACAAGAATGGCCACACCATGCCTTTGCAGCGCCTCATTTTCTTCAATCATACAAGGGTGGATGCTATGTCACTGCCGAACTTGCGCTTCTCTCCCGGAACAGCGTACGTGCAAGAGCTCTTGACACCTTGGGCAATGCTGGACTTACATGTGCATCGCAGGGTTTAGCTCTCTGTAGTTAGAATCAGATTACGACCTTGTTTTCTAGTGGTAGTTGCTAAGTTTCCCTATATAGCATCTCTTGTTTTGATACCGCATAGGTCTTCGGTGCAAACCTGTAAAACATCGCAGCTTCGCCTTTCTGACGAGTTTCCACGGAACATATGAGCTACTGTTACGTTCTGGGTGAGGTAAAGCTAGGGAGTTTTGCAGAGCAGCATGATACATGTGTTTTGATATTTTTTCTGAATCTCGGTCATATGTTTAGCCATGAGCCATAGGGTACGATGTTGGTGTTTATAAAGTTGATGAAACATCTTGTCGTCTTGTAATACTCGTTTATTTAGGCAATTTTGGTAAATATTTGTCAGCTGGAGTACTTCCTTTTAAGTCTGGGTTACGAATCGCCTAACTGGTATTGCCCAAAAGGTGGTTCAGCCATCTCAAACGGCATTCACGCCAGGTCACCATATTTTAGAAGGTGTGGTTGTTTTGCACGGAACCATACATGAATTACATCGGAGAAAACTCGATGGTGTCCTTTTCAAAATTGATTTAAAAAAGACACATGACAAAGTTAAATGATCATTTCTGCAACAAGCATTGCATATGAAAGGTTTTGATCTGATATGGCGTGAATGGATTACAAACTTTATACATGGTAGTGTAGGAATTAGAGTCAATGATGACAAGGGGAACCTTTATCTCCAATCCTTTTCAATATTGTTGCGGATATGCCTGCGATCTAATACATCATCTGGTTGATGGAGCGGTATCCATTCTACAATATACCGATGATATTATTCTTTTTGTGGAACATAATCTTCAAAAGACCGTTAATGTGAAACTCATTTATTTTTATTTTTGAGGAGTTATAAAAATCATTTTTCATAAAAATGAAATTTTCTGTTTTGGAAAAGCGGAAGACATGGACAAGCAGATTTTTGGACGTGAGTCTGGTTTCTTGCTATTCTGGTACCTTGGAGTATCTATCCATCATAGAAAATTGATTTTTTTAATGGAATCTGGTAGAGAGTAGACTTATGTCTAAACTAGGATGATGGAAAGGCAAATTTCTCTCTTATGGAGATCAAATGGTTCTTATCAACTCTGTGTTGACAAGCTTACCGATATTTATGTTATCGTTTCTAGAAATATCCAAAGAAGTACTAAAATGATTGGATTTTTATCGATCAATTTTTTTTTGGCAAAGTGATGATACAAACGAGATGGAATATATTATGTCGTCCAAAGGACCAAGGCCGGTTAGGAATTGAGGTTCCTAATTAAAACTAAGTCTATATTAAGCAAATGGCTTTATAAACTACTTATTGATGAAAGGATGTGGCAAGAAATTTTATAAAACAAGTACCTCTGTAATAAAACATTAGCCCAGGTGGACGCTAAACCTACGCTGGAAAGGCCTTATACGTGTTAAGGATGAGTTGAGGTTTTTTCAAAGTTAGGAATGGAAATACAGTAAGGTTTTGGGAGGATATTTGGTTGGATAGCACGCGGTTAGCCCATCAATACCCCGCGTTATATAACATTGACCAAAGAAAAAATGTTCTAGTGGTAGGTGTGTTAAATCAAACCCGTTGAATATTGATTTTAGAAGAGGTTTAACTGATAACAAGTGGAACGACTGATTGCACTTATGTCAGAAGCTGCCGATGATGGTTTAGTTAACTCAAACACCGAATTCCTTTGTTTGGCGACTTACTCCAACAGAGATATTTTCAATCAATCAATGTATCTTGACCTTATAAATGATCACACTAGATTTTTACGGACATACTTATGGAAGCTAAAAATTCTGTTGAAAATATAAATATTTATATGGTTCTTTAATGAGAAAGTCCTTTTACCTAAAAATAATCTTGCGAAACTTAATTAGAATTAGTGTTAAAAGTGTTTTTTTTAACTTAATGAAGTCTATAGAATATATCTTTATCTCGTGTCTATTTACAAAAATAATATAGTGAATAAGTAAACTTTACCTATAATATGACTCCTCCAAGTAGCATATTAAAATGTTTGAGTAACCGGTTGAACGGAATTGATAAAAGGAATAAGGCTAGTATCTGTGTGGGGATTTTAGCTTTATGTTGGTCTATTTGGATATATCAGAGTAATATTATCTTTAACAAACAATCGGGTACCATTTTTTTTACAGGTTATTCGACTCGATGTGCACTATATGCAACCGGCTGCTGCTGACGGTCGCACATGACTTCTTTTCCAGGCTACTAGGTGGTGGTACATTAGTAGATTTCGAAATGGATATCTATTTGTTACTTTTAATTTTTCGTTGGTCGATACATGTCTATGTCTCAACCCTAAGTGATTCGTGATTGTAATAAATACTATAATTAAACTTTGCAATAAATAAAAAGTTATGTGCATCACTTGATATAAATGTCGGGGCTATGCTCCCAATTTCGGAAAAAATATGAAGAAATTTGTTGAGAGTGATAATGATTTGATGTTGACCCTAATAAGTTTAGAAATGTGACCCCGAAAAAAATAAAAAATTCAAGCAAACGTCATTAGGAAAATTGGAAGCGACATGTCACTGGCATGTGGGACCATCCGTGCGACTTCGTCACTCACCGAGGCCTCTTCAGTTCCATCAGCCAATCTTGCACTCGAGCAACTACTGCCGGCCGCCGTCCTACCAGAGACCCAAAGGGGAAGCGAGATAGGAACGGATGCCTCGGCCGGAGTAGCGGCGAGGCAGGCCAAGGAGTCGCTGGAGCTGGCGTTCCAGATGTCCCAGATCCTGGACACCGGCCTGGACCGCCACAGCCTGTCGCTGCTCATGGCGCTCTGCGACCGCGGCGCCAACCCGGAGGCCCTCGCCGCCCTCGTACGCGAGCTCTCCTCCTCCGCTCGCCCGACTTCCCCGCCGGTGACCTCCTCCAACGGCGCGGCGGCGCCCACGCCGCCCCCGACGGCCGCGTCGCTGTTCCCCTCCGGCTTTCGCCAGCCCTAGCTAGGGTTTGTGTCCCCATCTTCTTCTTCCCCGATGAGACCGCTTGTCACTTGATCGCATTGTATGTGTGCACTTTAGGCCTCGTGCTTGTGTTCTGTTCTGTAGTCTGAAATTGAAATCTGATCTGTATCTATTTTCAAGAGTGGTAATTCAGTGAGCCTGTGTCAAACTCTTGTCACATTCTAGCAATTCGTTTATGTTCTGTAGGCTGAAACATGTCACTGGTTTGTATCCTTAAGAGTGATAATGCAATGGAGTTTTTCTGTTCCTCCACCCCACATGACATCATGCATGATTACAGAGACGAATTTATCATACAATCAACTTGTGGATTCCACATTTTAACTGGCAGGGAACATGCTCATGAATGAGTGGTTGCCATCTCAGTGTTTCTTGTTCTAGAGGCATCCTAGTTAGTAGCTCTTTATCATTGGATTTCTCAGTGTTTCTAACAACTGCTAAGATTCATCATATAACGACTGAGCATTTGAGGTCAACCTTCATTAAGTTATCGTTTTCCTTATCTTTTACAGATTAAGTACAATTGTGAATTCTACATTTTAACTGACTGGCTCACGAGTACAGTGGTTGCCATCTCGATGTTCCTTGCTCATCTTAATTAGGAGATGTTGTTTATCATCGGTTTGGTGGAGGTTGTAGGCGCACATGTTCCAACAACTGATATGATTCGTCATGTTTAAGGATGGGTCATTTGAACTCACCCATAATTAACTTATTGTTTTCTTTATATCTTATGGGATTAAGAAAGTTAGTACACTAGTAAAAGATTATCAAGTTAGCTCATTGCCCTTGATTAAAGGTGGGAAGAAGTTCTTTACCAGTGGTGTATGCCTGATGTCGTGCGCATAGTAGATTTCGTCTTGTTTCCTGATGTTGGATAAATCTATTAGTCAAGCAGTAGCGTTGTATTCAAGGCAGCTGTATTTTTAGAAGAATTTGTATATTAGTAGTAACTTTTAGTACTAGCATTTTGATGTTGATAGCTCTCGGGGTGAATTGAAACCTTACAACCATGATGCAACCAAACTTAATTATAGCCTTGATGCTGAGTTGAGTGAGGTTGCATTGGTTACTGCAGCTCACTTGTCCTTAACGAAATTGCTTCCATGTCTAAAATTCCAATCAATGTGCGACCACTACAATTGCGACCTGTTGATGACCACTACAGGTGCCACCTGTGTCTTCTATAATATTCTGAAAACTACCTTGCAGCTCACATTGCTTTGATTTAATTTTAGTCTTTTGGGGTGTGAAATCCAATTCATGTTAGGATGTTTGAGCCAGCAGCACCTTCTCGACTGTACTAAATATTTACTGGAAGTCATTCCATACTTTTTCTCCTGATTATGACTTTGTTGTTATTTGTTCAGAAGGTACCGATGACTGGATATGCAACTGATGTTCCTGATTTGAAGTCCGAGCATGTGATATTTGGCTTGCTGGAAGAGTCAATTAGCCTTAGTCTGATGTATGTAATCTTGCTTTAGATCTAGGATGTACTTAAGATGTTGTTTTCAGTCTTCGCAGAAAAGCTGTGGTTCATCGAGTTCCTGTAACTGGCATATTTCTTTGCTTCACTTGACAAGTTTGGGTGCTACTGTTGTAATCATGATAGAATGCTCTCGTGATTGGTCTCTTTTTTCACCGTAAAATGCATTTGTGGTGTTGTTTCCACAGGAAAGTTGTGGTTCGTCGAACTCCTCGAATTGGCATGTTTTTTGTTTTCTACTTGACTTGGACTATTTGGAACTCCTGGAATTTTCATTCATCATTGTTTTATTCCCACAAAGTTCTGTGAATCAACTGGGCATATCCTGCACGGTCAGATGCTTATCAGAGGGAACATTGCCATCAGTCTTTGAAATGGCGCTCTAAGCCTTTAAATTTCCAGTTTGCCTAGGCTTTGAAATCTTCTTGGGTCTGCTACTGTCCTGATTGTCATTTATCGAACTACCATTGTTCAGGATAACACTCCAGAGCTCTGAAATGACACTTCTGTACTGCTGCCCTGTTAAGTTCAGAATGCACCGCACACACTTGCTGCTGCTCATCTTTGTTTGTCTTCAACATTATAGCCTTTTCTCCGGGTTATGTTGGGGTCCGCTAATTTTCGTTAACCAGGTATGTAAGACTGATGTTCTTGACTTGGAGTCGGAGCAAATTTGAGCTTGCTGGAAAGGACGCATTAATTATTTATACACATGAAGATGCCAATCTTGCTTTAGAATCCAACTGCGATGTTGGTGTTGGTGTTTCGACAAGTTTGATGTTGTTCATAGAATTTCCTTGACCTGGGTACTACCACAGTCCAGTGATGATGAAGGCCAGTACTTTGCAATTTGCATTCATCATTGTCCCATCAAGCTGTACGCGTCAGCTGGGCACCTGGTATTCTGCTGATTGATTATCCTCTCTTTGACCATAGTGTCAGCCTGCTTATCCAAAACGGATGTGCAATAGCTGTTAACTGAGCTCTCGTTTTCAAGGTAAACCGTCAAAAAGTTGTGAGAATGACATCTCTGGTCCCTGTTTGTTGTGGCTTCTACGCCCGAACTCTTTCGGTTGTTATTTTGCCAAATACTTGCTGGAAAACTTTATGTCTTGGTCAATGTTTGGCACACAATTTTGCTAGAAAGATGGCAAGCATTTGGACTTTGCTAATTACCTTGTGATTGTGATCTTTCACACTTCAATTTTTTTCTTTGCCTCATACTCCCTCCATTCTATAATACTGAGCCTTTTTAGCAAGCTGTTTTAGGTTACTAAAAAGGCTTATATTGGAATACTTGCTAGACTGTGTATCCTGGCCAAACGTTTGGCACAAAATGTGGCCACAGAGATGGCAAGCATCCAAAGAAAGTTCCAGACACTGCCCATGCCTTGTGCGGTCAGCCAGGAGAAATGGGGACAAAAAGGATTCGATGACAAACGAAACTGCGTCTGGGGCCGGCAGGATAGGCCGGGGTCGGTCTATGAGCCGTTTGCCTTTTCTGGGCCTGTGGGCCGACTCACCCCGCAGTTCTGAGGTTCATTTTCTATGGAGTACCTGTTCTTTCCTACCTGTCCGTCCGTGCGGCGCGGTGTTGTTCGGTTGCGACCGCGGCGGCGATCGGAGGACGGCGGAGGGAGGCAGGCAGGCTAGGTGGGAGTTCGTCGGATATGTCGCAGAAGCGGCAGCCGGAGGAGGGCGAGCGTCCGCGGTGGGGCGGCTGCGGCGGCGGCGGCGGGCAGGCGGAGTCGGGCGGGAGCTCCTCCGCGCCCCACCGGCCCGGCGAGCCCAAGCGGCAGAGGGTCCCCGCCCTCCGCGAGTATGCGTCCCCTTCGAGTTGTCGACCTCGTGCTCTCGATTGGGATCCCCTCGTTTCGCTGATTCGATTGCCTTTGGTTCTGCTGCAGGGTCATCGCGGAGGTGATGCGGAAGAGCAGCATCGAGAAGCTCTTCACGTCCATCGAGCCCCTCATCAGGAGAGTGGTGAGGCCTCCATCCTATGCACACCCTTCCCCGCCTCAATCCTCATTTCCTTCGACCATATACCATGGCAAAATTCGTAGGATGTGCTCGGTCTAATCTGCATCCCCTTTTCATTTCCTTGTTCTACCTGAATTTCCGAATTAGCCTTAGATTGCTTAAATTGATAATCAGTATTACTATCAGGAATCCATTTTCTATCGGCCCTAGCTGCGTATCCCTTATATACTAGTTTTGAGTGTGTATGAATTAGGAACTCTCACAGACCCACATATTTCACTATGAGATTACAGCAACTTACAAACATGGGGTTAAATAGATCCCATATCACACTTTTGGGAACCTCTTCATGTTGATCGAGCTCCTCATCCGGAGAGGGGTGAGGACTGAGGACCCTATGCAAACTGTTTCTCCCCTTATTTCCTTGAACCCTACCTGGAAATTTTATAGGAGTCTCTCTGTTTAATCTGAATCTCCTTCTAATTCCATTGGGATTAGGATCATGGCGTGTTGGATGTACATGGTTTCTGAATTAAACTTAGGTTACATGAATTGATGATCAAGATTGCTGTCAGGAGTCCGTCTTGTATCGGTAGCTGCATATTGTCTGTGTTAGTTTTGAGGGTTTAGGAATTGGGAACTCACAACTTTTGATTGAGTAGGAAAAAGGGGGTTAATGTTCAATAGGTCTCAATCACACTACTGAGAAGCCACTGTATTCAATTACCTATTGTAGACTTGTATTATTGTTTGATATTGAGAAGTGATAACCGTTCAAGCCATTTGTGCATTTAGCCATTCATATACAGAAGATAATATTTTCAGTCAAAGCTAGCCATTCATTACCTATTTACCCAAAGCTTAATCTAGCCAGAGCTGTCTGTTTTCAGCCATGTTTTAGTTTTAAGCTATCGTGATGCTTATTTCAACTCATTTTTTTTAGGTTAAAGAAGAAATTGAGTTGGCGCTTGCAAATCATGCCGCTATGATGACAAGGTATGGCGTTATGACACTTCGTTGCCAAGAGATAAGGTAAACTATGCAGCTTTATCTAACCACCTTGTTTCTTCCTTTTTCATTAGGATCCCCACAGAAATTGTTGCCCCATCATCAACGTCAAAAATTTTGCAGCTCCAGTTCACAACTAGGCTTTCTCTTCCGATTTTCACTGGCTCCAAGATCGAAGGCGAGCGTAGCTTAAGTCTAACCATTGCTCTAGTAGACTCTTTGACCGGAGAAGTTGTAATAACGAGTAAGGAGTCCCAGCTGAAGGTTGAACTAGTAGTTCTAGAGGGGGACTTTGAAGGCGGAGAAGGCAATGACTGGACAGCTCAAGAGTTCAATAATAACATTCTTAGAGAAAGAGAAGGTAAACGGCCCTTGCTTTCTGGAGACGTGTCTGTTGGCCTTAATAGAGGCATTGGTACAGTGGGAGACGTATCATTCACTGATAACTCCAGCTGGACGCGCAGCCGAAAGTTCAGGTTAGGTGCAAGAACTGAGGATGGTTGTTTTAATGGCATCAGAGTACGGGAAGCAAAAACTGATTCTTTTGTGGTGAAGGATCATCGTGGAGAATGTGAGTTACACATGGTTTTCAATAATTGTAGTTTCTTGCACTCCTTCCTTCTGGGCATCTGATAAGCTTCTTGTCATTTTGGCAAATGAATTCCTTACTGCATTTTAGATTTCAGATTTGTTAGAGCAGTATTTATGATAATCACTGATGACAGTTAATATCAGTTTGCTTTCTTAATGGAAGGATATTGACCAACTTAATTTGTTGTTACTGTTAATGATTGACCTATGAAGCCAAGATGGATAAATCTCAACTCCTCACTTGATATGTTCTGTTCCTCTCTCCCAGTGTATAAGAAGCATCACCCACCTGTTCTTGAAGATGAGGTTTGGCGCCTGGAGAAGATCGGCAAGGATGGAGCTTTTCACAAGCGTTTGAATAAAGAGAAGATAGTTACCGTCAAAGATTTTCTCACCATATTACATCTTGATGCTCCTAGGCTTCGGAAGGTACTGTGCACCCTTTTCAAAGTTTACATAATTTTTTTTGTGTACTTTATATTCTTTGCACTGTTAATACAAGCTATCAATGGCTGTAATCCATTCTGTCTGAAGTTGACATGTATATTTAGTAAATCTTGTAATTGAGAAAAAACTGAATTCACCAACAAACTGTATGGTTCCTCATTTGGATGGATCAACTCTTTTTAATCTGTGGTATGGTCATGTTAATCTATTCTCTTAAGGTTTTCATTATGATAAACAAAGTGTACATTTCTACATTCTTACCTGCACACTGTATTGTGTCAGTAAGGTGTGGCATGTTGTTCCAGATGATAGTTGTGGTTCTGCAAATATGTGGATTTTGTAACCAATCATATATTAAAATTGTGCAGATATTGGGCAGTGGCATGTCAACTAAGGTTTGGGAGGTTGCTGTTGAGCATGCTAAAACAACATGTATAAAAAGTGACAAGGTACATATTTACTATCTGGACAGCCCCGGCAAAACTGCTGTTGTGTTCAATGCTGTTGGAGAAGTGCGAGGTTTAATATCCGAGAAGTTTGTTTCTGTTGATGATCTTATAGAAAAGGAGAAGGTATTCACGTTTCTTCATCTTAGAAGTTTCTTAGGACAAGTTCGTACGCATTTCCACTTCTACCAGCTGCGGTGGCCTAGACCATTTGTTCTTACATCGTTTGTTCCTTTTAGGCTGAAGCACATTTAGCTGTAAAACAATCATATGAAGACTGGAAGAATGTCTCGACCTATGACAGTGATTCGCTTCTGGAGAATCCGTTGCAGCTCTTCAGTATGAGATCTCCATCTTTGCCTGAAAACGAATTCTATCAGTTACCTGCACAAGTTGCCCCTGATGATTTTGATTTGAGCCACTTGGACATACCCTCGGGTGACATATTCTCTGTCGAATCATCATGTGCCTTGGATGCTTGTGCACTGGGAACTGCAGAAAGCAGCGGAAGTAGATTTCAGCTGGAGATTCCTCCGCTTGGTTTACGAGGACAGCCTCAAGAACCAGAAGCTTTGGAAAACTTCCCCAATTCACTGGTTTACGAGGAGAGCACGAGTCATCCCTCATTCAGCGAAGACTACTACCTTTGTGCAGATCCTTCTGTATCCTTTGACTCGCAAGATCTTGGTGCTGCACTGAAGGGCTTCATCGCGACGATATCGAAGCCCAAGCCTTATAGAGGGTGGAGGACCTTGTCCTATGTCATAGGTTGGATATTCTACACAAAGAGGATTGCCGCCCTCAGGAAAAACAAACCCGGGAAATGATGGTTTTTTCGTTGGCCTGTGGTTGCTTAGTTAAAGTTGCGGTATATACAAGTGGAGGAAAGGAGATCATGTACATACGAGTGGTCGATTATATTATGATCGTGTTTTTAGACCCATGGCAAGCTGCTTTCTTGAGCCATCTTGTGAGCGAGAGTTTGCTTGTAAATAATCAAATAAAGTTCTGTGCAATCGTGAAAGATCTGCACATGGTCGGTAAAATATTGGTGAATGGTGATGCAATTTTGAAGGCTATCATCAGGTTGTTCCTTTTTTTTTGTGAACTCGTCATCAGCTTGTTCCTTATAGTCTGGTTGTCAAGGCTGTAACATTCATTTATGTGAGACGCTAATGAGGATTAAAAATCTAAGAGAAACTTTAAACCAGGTGAAGCTATGTACTCGTTCCGTTCCAAAATAACTGATTTATATTTCTTTAGATTCGCATGTATCTAGTATATACTAAAATGCGTCTAAATACATGCAAATCTCGCCAAATCCAGATCACTTATTTGTGGATAGAGGGAGTATGTAAGGTTTTGTTCAAACCAGCAATTGACAATTGCTGGAGGGCAATTGTTGTTGTTCTGACCTTGAATGTTACCACATACTCCATCCCTCTCAAAATATGTCTTAGATTTGTTCAAAATTTGAATGCATCTATATACTCTCTCTCCGACCTAAATTAATTGACTTGGATTTTGTTAAGAAAAACCTCTTGCGAAAAGGTTGGCTAGAGATTTCTTGGAAAAATACCAGCCCCTTTCGATTCATAATGAGACGGGACTAATTCTATTTTGATTCTATAGATTATTTCGCTTAGTACTATGTACAGAAGGGAGGAGCAGTATGAGTCTAGATTCGGATGTATCTAGCACTAAAACATGTCTAGATACATCTAAATCTAGTCAAATCCGAATCAATTAATTTAGGTCGAAGGGAGTACTAAGCATTATTTATCCAAATTTTAAAAAAGTCAAGACATCTATTTTGGGACGGAGGGAGTACATCGTTAGTAGATTCTTAAACAAAAAGTACGTGATCCTGCACATGGATGATTCGACAGAGAATACGTCACCCGATGGTATATACTTCCTCCCTGACACGGTTTCCCTGACCACCATGCTCCGGCCGCTTGCTCGCGCGCATAGCCAGGATCATGAGTAAATTCTCATCTTCTTCGACGTTGAATGTTTCATCCTTCGAATCATACGAGGAACTTATCTAGAAGCATAAATCAAACTTAACCTACGACGGACCGCCTATCTAGGAGACAAGCGGATCGACGGCGGCGACATACCTTGCGCGTGCGCCTCAGTGGCGGTGCCGGGTTGAGGTGCTCCTCATCGGGCAAGCGGAGAGCTGGCGGCGCCAGTTGGAAGTGCTCGTCATCGGTCGCGTGGAGCGGTGGGCGGAGGTGCTCCCTATCGAATCACATCATCGGGGTGGTGGCGATGGCGCACGACGCCAGATTTAACGTGGCGGTAGCACGTGGAAAGTCGTGGAGGACCAGTGATGCCATCAGATCTACCACTGTTGGCGGCGCGCCGACGGCACAACAACGGGACGGCAGCGGCGCTGTAGTGGATGGGGAAATGGGGAGCTCGTGCGTGGATTTTTCAGGAAGTTGGTCTTCGCGGGCGTCGTCGCCTTTTCCAGCGCGCTACAGCCGAAGCACCAAATTTGCCGCTCTCTATAGCGCAATATGCCATGCGCTGAAAAACTCTTAGCATACACACTATTTTACAGCGCCTGCTGGTGCACTCAAAACTACCTCTCACGTGCTAAATCAGCGGTTTTTACAGCGCGAGCGCGATTTAAGCGCTTCTGTTGGAGTTGCCCTTAGAAGTAAGAAAACAAGGTATAGAATCTGGAAGAGACCACTTTTTTTTTGTAAAACTGCAATATTAGGTAAAGTTAGTGCCTACATTTCAGCAAAAAATGCGAACGAGAGAGGTTGAAAACATCTGTGAGATAAACAAAAGTTGCAGCAGTAGTGGACAATGTTGCAACATAGTTACTTGTGTTGTTCTGGTCGATCTGGAATATTTATTTTTCGAGAACGCGGGGGAGGAGATTTACGTGTCATTATATTAAGTGGGCCGAAGAAAGTATAGCGAATACAGAGGTAATACCGAAGTGACAAGGGCAGCCCCTGACACTAGGGTCACCACACCACTCACACCACCTGACGCCCATTTTGGGTCCGGCCATTGAAAGAAAACTAACACTTATCCTACACCTCTAGCCAATCCACTTCTACGAGCTAACCATTCCTTCCATGAGGAGTGCTCCTGTGCTTTCCGTCTTTTTTTTAGCACGCTTTCCAAAGCAGCCTAACGGCTGAGATTAAGGATGCTAATCACATCTGGTTTAGGCTTGGATCATGTGGGTCAGATCTGATGTCAGTTCCCTTAATCTCAGCCGTCAGGCTGTTTTAGAAAGCGTGCCAAAAAACAGACGGAAAGCACAGGAGCACTCCACTCCTTTCCTTCCATTCACCAGTAAGCTAGGAAGCAACAGTAGAAGCATCACTCGCACGATGGTCGAACACCCAGACGTTCCGCTCCATCCAAATGCCACGGAGCACTAGCAACAGAAGCGAGTTGACCTATCGTCGCGACGAGGCCCCCACCCTATAGGAGGAGGCCAGCCACCCGTCAACAAGGATGGACACGACAGAGGGAATAAGGTGCTGCAAGCCTTCCCGCCTCAACACCAGAGACCACACGGTAGGTGCAAATGAACATTGCAGCAGGAGGTGGTTCAGGGTCTCCCCATGCATCTCGCATAGGGGACACATCCCCTGGTTTGGAAGACCTCGCCGTTGAAGACAACCCGCCATCCAACAACGTCCTTGCACCGCAAGCCAACCAAAAAATTTGAACTTCGCCGGTGGAAAGGAGGCCCACACGTTGCTGGCAGCAGGGAGGGCCCTGCGGCCCGCAAAGCACGCGGTGTAAGTGGAGCGCGTCGAGAACCCGCTGTCCGCCGTGAGCTTCCACAGAAAATTGTTGCATCTACCCAGCCGCCGCTCGGCGGGCACGAGGGCCCACAAATGGAAGAACTGCACAACAACATCCACTGTTAGCACCCCAACAATGTCGCAGACCCAGGCATTGTCGAAACACCCTTGCATGACAGTCCGTAGCCAAATCCAGCCTGGTCGCACAAGGGCGAGGACGGCGGGGCCGACCACCGCGACATCCACCCCTTGCAACCACGGGTCCTGCCAGAACAGCACCCTGGCCCCATCCCCAAGATCAACACGCACCGCCACATTGAAGAGCGCGTGGGCATCACTAGACACCTGAAGGTCGAGTCCGAGCCAGGGCTTGCATGAGCTGGTACGGTGGAACCAAAGCCATCTGGCGCGGCAGCGAGGCGTCGAGCCAACACAGATTATGAAATCCAAGGCCGCCAAGGAACTTCGGTTGGCACACAGCTTGCCATGCCACGATGCAGCTCCCACCTCTCGCATCTTTCCGCCCAACCCATAGAAAACCACGCCACAGGTTATAAAAAAGCTTGAGCACCCACGGCTCCATGTCTAGATGACGGAGGCTGTAACTGCTTGCATGTAAACCACCGCTAGTGGAAACGAGGCCTTTGGTTGAGCCTCTACGAACAGGTGTTAAAGGGGAGGCCTGTACCAGCGTGGTCCGTGCAGTAAAAAGGAGCCTCCCTACGAACCGGTGTTAAAGGCCTGCCAGGTGGCTCACAGACCCTCCTTTTAACCGGTTCGTGGCTTGAACCGGTGTTAAAGGGGAGGGGGCTATATAAGATCATGCAGCCCACACCCCACTCTTCCATTTTTTCACTATCTCATTTTGGAGCCTAGCAAGAGGGTGTGAAGTGTGCTAGTTTGTGTTTTTTTCGTATGCACAAGAGGTGTTCGGTGAAATGCCCGAGAGCTCAAAATAAGTTTTCTCGTTGCTCTTTCCTTCTCGGTCGAGGTCGGCAACTAACCTTTCATGTGTCATTGATGTACTATATATAAATGGTCATCTCCCTATTATTTTTTGATATATACTATATATTAATGCAGATGAACCGGCAATGGATGTACGGTGACCGCACTTCCAGTACATTACGGGCCTCCAAAATTTCATCGTTGTGGCTAATGCAAACTGTGGTCACAATGGTTTTATGTGCTGTCTGTGTGTTCACCGTCGTAACAAGAAAGACTACTCAAATACGAACCATTCACGCCCACCTTCGATCCGGTTTCATGCGGCTATAATTGTTGGACCAAGCACGGAGAAAAGGGGTTGTGATGGAAGACAACGAAGAAGAAGAGGATGATGACAACTATCATAATATGTATCCTGAATATGATGATCTTGCAAGCGGGGTAGATAATGAAGATCAAGAGGCGTGAGATGGGCTCGCTGATGACGATCTTGGTCGGGCCATTCTTGATGCAAAGGAAGAATGTGAAACTGAAAAGGAGAAGGAGAAGCTGGAGCAGATGTTAAAGGATCACAAAACATTGTTGTACCCAACTTGCGAAGATGGCCACAAAAGCTAGGTACCACAATTGGATTTGCTGCAATGGAAGGCGAGAACGGTGTGTTGACCAGCATTTTCAAAGTTGTTGGTAAAATGAAGAATCTTCTTCCAAGAAATAATGAGTTGCCCACGGTAGACATACCAAGCAAAGAAGGTTGTCTTCCCTCTAGGATTAGACGTGCAGAAGATACATGCCTGCATTAATGACTGCATCCTCTACGCGGTGAGAAGTACGAGAATTTGGATGCATGCCTGGTATGCACTGCACTGCGGTATAAGATCAGACAAGACGATCCTGGCGATGTTGAGGGCGAGGCTCCTAGAAAGAAGGTTCCTGCCAAGGTTATGTGGTATGCTCCTATAATACCACGGTTAAAACGTCTCTTCAGAAATAAAGAGCATGCCAAGTTGTTGCGATGGCACATGGAAGACCTTAAGAAAGACGCGATGTTGAGACACCCCGCTGATGGGTCAAAGTGGAGAAAAGTCGAGCGAGAGTACCCGGAATTCGCACGTGACGCAAGGAACTTAAGGTTTGGTCTAAGTACAGATGGCATGAATACTTTTGGTGAGCAAAGCTGCAGTCACAACACCTGGCCTATGACTCTATGTATCTATAACCTTCCTCCTTGGTTGTGTATGAAGAGGAAGTTCATTATGATGCCAGTGCTCATCCAAGGCCCGAGGCAACCCGGGAACGACATTGATGTGTACCTAAGGCCATTAGTTGAAGAACTTTTACAGCCGTGGGCCAAACCAGGTGTACGTATGTGGGATGAGCACAAAGGGGAGCCGTTTGACCTACGAGCATTGCTTTTCGTAACCATCAATGATTGGCCTGCTCTTAGTAACATTTCAGGACAGACAAACAAGGGATACAATGCATGCACACACTGTTTAGATGAGACTGAAAGTGTATATTTGGATAAATGTAAGAAGGTTGTGTACCTAGGGTATCGTCAATTTCTTCCGAACCTGCATCCAGTAAGAAAGAAAGGCAAGCATTTCAAACGTCTGGCAGAACTCCGGAGGAAGCCTGTCCTCCGTACCGGTGAGGAGGTATTTGGTATGGTCAAGGACCTAGAAGTAATCTTTGGAAAAGGTCCTGGCAGTCTATCTGTTCCGAATGACGATGACGGACACGCGCCCATGTGGAAGAAGCAATCTATATTTTGGGACCTACCCTATTGGAAAGTCTTAGAGGTCTGCTCTTCAATCGACGTGATGCACATGATGAAGAATGTTTGCGTGAACCTGCTAGGCTTCCTAGGAGTATATGGGAAGACAAAAGATACACCGAAAGCACGGCAGGACCAGCAACGTCTGAAAGACCCTGAAGAGCCTATGCATCCTGAGAACGAGAAGGGTAAACGATGCCACTTAACTCCTGCCAGCTACGCTCTTACTAAAGCAGAGAAGGAAATCTTTTTGAATGCTGGCAGTATCAAGGTCCCGTCTGGCTTCTCGTCGAATATAAAGGGAATAATAAATATGGCAGAGAAAAAATTCCAAAACCTGAAGTCTCATGACTGCCACGTGATTATGACACAATTGCTTCCGATTGCATTGAGGGGGCTTCTACCTAAAAATGTTTGAGTACCCATTGTGAAGCTATGTGCATTCCTCAATGCAATATCTCAGAAGGTAATCGATCCAGAAAGCCTACCAGGGTTACAGACAGATGTGGCCCAATGTCTTGTCAGCTTTGAGTTGGTGTTCCCACCATCCTTCTTCAATATTATGACGCATCTCCTGGTTCACCTAGTAGAAGAGATTGCCATTCTCGGTCCTGTATTTCTACACAATATGTTCCCCTTTGAGAGGTACATGGGAGTCTTAAAGAAATATGTTCATAACCGTGCTAGGCCAGAAGGAAGCATCTCCAAGGGCTATGTAACAGAGGAGGTCATTGAGTTCTGTGTTGATTTTATTCCTGACCTTAAGGCGATTGGTGTTCCAGAATCATGACATGAGGGGAGACTGCGTGGAAAAGGCACCCTAGGATGTAAAGCAATGATATGTAGGGACGGGCATTCTCTCAATCAAGCACACTACATGGTTTTACAAAGATCTATCTTGGTTGCCCCGTATATCAATGAACACAAGAATTTAATACGCCTCAAACACGGGGTCTGATGAATGGATTATAAGTGAACACATGGCGAGTTTTGGCGGCTGGCTGCAAAGACTTCTCATGAATAACACCACTGTTGGGGATCAGCTGTACTTGTTGGCCAGGACACCATCTTCGACTGTATGTACTTTCCAAGGGTACGAGATAAATGGGAATCCATTTTACACGATAGGCCAAGATAAAAAGAGCACCAACCAAAATAGTGGTGTCCGCTTCGATGCAGCAGAATACAATGGGCAAAAGACCACGTATTATGGGTTCATAGAGGAGATATGGGAACTTGACTATGGACCTAATTTTAAGGTCCCCTTGTTTCGATGCAAATGGGTCAAGCTAACAGGAGGAGGGGTTGAGGTAGACAAGAAGTACGGAATGACAACGGTGGATCTCAACAATCTTATGAAGGTAGACAAGAACTTAGACGAACCATTCGTCTTAGCCAATGATGTGGCTCAGGTTTTCTATGTGAAGGACATGTCTACCAAACCAAAAAAAGAAAAAAAATAAGCAAACAGATACATCACACGATGAGCCAAAGCGTCACATAGTTCTTTCAGGGAAAAGAAACATCGTGGGAGTGGAGGACAAGACAAACATGTCAGAAGATTATAATAAGTTTTATGAAATTCCGCCCTTCAGAGTGAAGACTGACCCAACTATCCTGTTAAACGGTGTTGATACTCCATGGTTACGGCCGACGCGATCATAAGATTGACTATACGTATTAATTGAGCCATTTTTGGCACACATATGTATCTCAACATGGAAATCAATGTCATATTTCTTCTGTTAATAGTATATGTATTAAATGAGCCATTTTTCTTCCTTCTATTTCTTCCCTCCATTTTTCTTCCCGCCATTTTTTTCCGCCATTTTTCTTCCCGCCATTTTTCTTCCCGCCATTTTTCTTCCTGCCATTTTTCTTTAAGACTCAGGAAGAGGGTTCCTGCCAAGGTGATGTGGTATGCTCCTATAATACCACAGTTGAAACATTTGTTCAGAAATAAAGAGCATGCCAAGTTGTTGCGATGGCACATGAAAGACCGTAAGAAAGACGGGATGTTGAGGCACCCTACTGATGGTCGGCAGTGGAGAAAAATCGAGAGAGACTTCCCGGACTTTCTTTGGTGACGCAAGGAACTTATGGTTTGGTCTAAGTACCGATGGCATGAATCCTTTTGGGGAGCAGAACTGCAGTCACAGCACCTGGCCCGTGACTCTATGTATCTACAACCTTCCTCCTTGGTTGTGCATGAAGCGGAAGTTTATTATGATGCCAGTGCTCATCCAAGGCCCGAAGCAACCCGGCAACGACATTGATGTGTACCTAAGGCCATTAGTTGATGAACTTCTACAATTGTGGGCCAAAAGATGGGGGGGCCTTATCTGGGGGAGGCTTATCTGGGAGGGCCGTATCTGGGGGGTGGCTAACCTTTAGTACCGGTTGGTGGGTGCAACCGGGACTAAAGGTGGTTTTTGTGTCATCTAACAAAACTGTCGGTGGGATAAGGACGCGTGGGTAACCTTTAGTACCGGGTGGGGGCTCAAACCGGGACTAAAGCTGTCGGTAGGATAAGGACGCGTGGGTGGACTACACTGCTCGATGTAGCGCACGACGCCCTGTCGGAGGAAGAAGACAAAGTAGAAGCGGCGCCGTGCCTATAAAAGGAGCATCGATACGCCATGGCAAACAACTCAACAAGCCAACATGGATGGAGAGTTTTATCCCCATGGATGGAGGAAAGGGTTGGGAAATCTCCCGTGGCGGAACTTCTCGAAGATGCCCTTGGTGCACACGCCCTATGGCATCTTCGGAAGTTCTGCCTCGGAAAATATTTTCCTGCTAGCCCGTGAAAGACTACATCTCTGCCTCCCTGGGGTTAGAGGTATGGTGGAAGCCATGGGATAGAGTGGAGAGAGGCGGCAGATATGAGTGTAGATGTGCTATGGCAACGACCAAGCCAACATGGATGGAGAGTTTCATCCCCATGGATGGAGGAAAGGGTTTGGAAATCTCCCGTGGCGGAATTTCTCGAAGATGCCCTTGGTGCACACGCCCTATGGCATCTTCGGAAGTTCCGCCTCGGAAAATATTTTCCTGCTAGCCCATGAAAGACTCCATCTCCGCATCCCTGGGATTAGAGGTATGGTGAAAGCCATGGGATAGAGTGGAGAGAGGCGGCAGATATAAGTCTAGATGTGCTATGGCAACGACCAAGCCTAAACCCTAAACCCTAAACCCTAAACCCTAAAGGGCTCCCTCAAATGCAGAAAGCTACACGGGTAGACGATCCGAGGCCCCCGGTCTAGGGTTTCACCGGAGGAAGACCACCGGAGCGTCGGAATCACATGAAAATGGCAAAATGGTTAATAGTTTGACTAGTTAAAATAAGCAAACAGATACATCACACGATGAGCCAAAGCATCACATAGTTCTTTTAGGGAAAAGAAACATCGTGGGAGTGGAGGACAAGACAGACATGTCAGAAGATTATAATAAGTTTGATGAAATTCTGCCCTTCAGAGTGAAGACTGACCCAACCATCCTGTTAAACGGTGTTGATACTCCATGGTTACGGCCGACGCGATCATAAGATTGACTATATGTATTAATTGAGCCATTTTTGGCACACATATGTATCTCAACATGGAAATCAATGTCATATTTCTTCTGTTAATAGTATATGTATTAAATGAGCCATATTTCTTCCTTCTATTTCTTCCCTCCATTTTTCTTCCCGCCATTTTTCTTCCCGCCATTTTTCCCCGCCATTTTTCCCACCATTTTTCTTCCCGCCATTTTTGCCCGCCAGTTCTTCCCTCTAGTTCTTCCCGCCAGTTCTTCACTATATATATGTAGGGTTGGCCTCCATTGTCATTGCACATCTCTAGACTCATATCTGCAACCTCATCACTCTTTTTGATGGCTTCCACCGTAGCACTAACCCCCAGGGAGGCGGAGGCGCTTTGCGCCTCGAACTACCCCTGCCCGCCGGGCTACTGTGTCCATGTCGGCTGGATGCTAAGCGCCGGAGGCATGCCGGTTCCTCCTGTCCCTCTAGGTTTGGCGCGCCGGATGGCCATCACGAACCACTACTACTTCAAGCTCACACCGGAGCAGTGGAGGAATCCCAGATGGCATCCCGACTATTTCCCTACTTGGGAAGCCTTTTTCGTGGATCGGCGTGAGAGGGCGCTCGCCAGGCACAAGGAGGACGGCCCACCTCCTCCGAACTTCAACGAGGCTGGCCATCGACTATGGTGGCGTGGTCGGACTCTCCAGAGCGTCATGGCCTATGACACTGCCGCCGACTCTAACCCCCGTCTGCGCTACCCTCAAGTCCAGCCCACGCGTACTCAGCCTTCAAGGTTCAAAAATGTTAATACAAAATAAAATATGATTTTCTCTAATAAAATAGGGTTAGATTCCTTTTTAGATGCTTAATATTTCTTATGTTCAAAGTTTTAGGATTTGACAATTTATTTTTGTTTGAATTGAATATCAAAATTTATATGTAAGTGTTTTAATCATTTTTAAAATTTTCATCTAAAGTAAATATAAAATGTTTTTACATGAATGGATAGATATTATTTTTCTGAAAATTATGATATATTATTCATATTTTTCTGAGTTGAAATGAATAAGATATGAATTTTCTAAATTCATATCCTATTTTTTGAATTATAAATGCCCCCACCCCTTTAATGCATGAAATAAATGCCCCCCCTTTAACACCGGTTCCAGTCACGAACCGGTGTTAAAGGGGGCGCATTATTTGTTTTTTACACACCTCCTTTAACACCGGTTTGTGGCTGGAACCGGTGTTAAAGAGAAATGTGGCGAACAATCCCTTTAACACCGGTTCTAGCCACGAACCGGTGTTAAAGGGGGGAGGGGGGTTATAACGCGCGCGCCACCCCTTCCTTCTTCCCCCAGCCAGATCGATTCTTCCCCCAGCCCTACGAGGGAGCAACTCGTCTGCGCCGCCACCCTTGATCATCCGCGCCTCAACTCCTGCCGTCTAGCCTCTTCCTCCTCCGTCCCCACGGTCCCTGCCGTCCTCCCTCGTAGTCTCCGGTCGGATCCCATCGTCCTCGCTCACCTCTGTCCTCCCGCCCGCTCCCACAAGGTCAACGACGCCAAGAACCTCCGGGCCTCCCCCGTCTTGCCGGAATACGCCCTCCTAGGCCGAGCTCGACTCCGCCGTTCCTCCCCAGCCGACCTCCACAAGGTGAGCCTCCCGTCCCTCTCCCCATCAGCTTCGGTTGGAATCTTGCTGTTATACATGCTGTCATACCTATTGCTGCTGGTACTGATGTTTGTAGAGTGATCTTGTTGGAGTTCTTGGTTTTGCTGAGAATAGCTAGTTGATCTGCAGTGTAACACGACAAGGGATACAATGTTTTTGTGATAAAATATCTGCAGAATTTTGCCTTTCAGATCGGCTAATTGATATGCTATGTTTTGCTCTTCATTCCCTGAAATTTTCAATCAAAATGCAGTAATTAGTGATTATGGCATGGGAGAAAAGATCATGTGCCACTATATTGTCGGTAGGTCATGGGCAGGAGGACGCGATTTACATGGTGAAGCGAGCATGGGAGGGTGAACGCGGGCATTTGGGCGAGTTTTGGGTCTATCCCTTCTTGGTCATGTTTGTAAAGCAGGACACGACACCCATACTGAGATATTTTAGACTGAATTTTTCTGAATGTGTGAGTTCAGAGCGTGAGGCATGAGCTCCTTGTTCTTAGTTGTGTTCGGCACAAATGTCAGATCAATGTATGTCCCTTTGGGTAGCAGTTGTACATGTGGCATGTGTGTATGGTTCTGATGGATTCATCGTAGTGTAGTTGTTGAATAGATAACACGCGCGCCACCCCTTCCTTCTTACCCCAGCCAGATCGATTCTTCCCCCAGCCGGTCGCCGTCGCCATCCCGCGGGAGCGCCTGCCCAATTCTCTACGGCGCCGCCACCACCCCAACCGCCGCCGCCATTCCAGCCGCCTCGCGTGTGCCCCGAAGGTACACCCGCGCCTCCCTTCGCTCCCCCGGCCCGTCCGGCTACGCTGCGACTTCATGTGCGTCCCATGCGCTGTGCCTAGTGACCTCGCCCAACCTCGTCTCACCGGCGCTGAGCGACCTCGTTCTCGTCTCCGCTAGAGCTCCCTGGCCGCTATTTGGCGCGAAGACCAGTTGATTTTATTTATGTGTGTAGCGGCCGATTGCTTTTTGTTTGTGTATCTGAGGACTTGATTGATTTTTATTTTTGTATATAGAGACTTTATTGCTTTTCATTTGTGTATTCAGGGGATTTTGTTTACACAAGATTATTTTGTAAGCTAATGGGCCTCCTAGCACAAGATTATTAGTAGTAAATTTTTTGTTTACAATATCGAAGGGCAGGCTTCAGCCTGTTTAAGCCTGCTTGCTGGCCTCGCCTTTGCCAGCGAGGACACGACGACGGTGTTGCGTGAGCCGAGGCGCAGCAAGAAGACGGGACCATGGCGCGCGGCGAGGCGGCACAGAGTGGCGTGGAAGGGCTTGTCGAGGAGGTGGAGATGGCCGAAGAAGGGGATGGCCCTCGGGCTCGGCGGGACCCTTATTATTATGTTCTTCTTCTTGCCGGCGACGACGAGGAAGCGGAAGAGGAGAAGGGAGGCGAGGTATTAGTAGTGATTTAGTTAGGGATTTTAGTGTGATTTTGTTAGTTAATTAGTGTGATTTTGTTAGTTAATTAGTGTGATTTTGTTAGTTAATTAGGGATTTAGTTAGGGATTTTAGTTAGGTATTTTAGTTAATTAGGGATTTAGTTAATTAGGGATTTTAGTAGTGATTTAGTTAGGGATTTAGTAGTGATTTAGTTAGTGATTTAGTTAGGGATTTTAGTAGTGATTTAGTTAGGGATTTTAGTTAGGGATTTTAGTAGTGATTTAGTTAGTGATTTAGTTAGGGATTTTAGTTAGGGATTTTAGTTAATTAGGGATTTAGTTAATTAGGGATTTTAGTAGTGATTTAGTTAGGGATTTTAGTTAGGGATTTTAGTAGTGATTTAGTTAGTGATTTAGTTAGGGATTTTAGTAGTGATTTAGTTAGGGATTTTAGTTAGGGATTTTAGTAGTGATTTAGTTAGTGATTTAGTTAGGGATTTTAGTAGTGATTTAGTTAGGGATTTTAGTTAGTTTATTATTAGGGCTTAGGGTTTTATTAGGGATTGGGGTTTATTAGGGATTAGGTTTAGTTAGAATACTTAGTTAATGAGGTTTAGTTTAGTTAGTGATAGGTTTAGGGTTATTGTTATTAGGGCAATATATACTTAGTGATTTAGTTACTGTTTATGTTTTATGATTGTTTATTGCTATTTTTTAGTTATGCCGCGTCCATCTCGTCCGAGCCTACTAGACTCTGTCGGGGATGTCCGAGTCTGGGCTCCGTCGGGTTGGCACTGGGAGGTGCTACCTGTCGGGACTCGTACCTTGGTGAGGAATCTGGGTATCATCGTCGACCCGGAGCTTCTTTGGTGGCGTCCACGAGGTCCAGGAGCGGTGCAGAGGAGCCAGCCCGAGGAGGTGGTGCGTCGTCGTATTAGGGAGGAGGAGCGAGCATGTCTGGCGATACATGTATCTTTTGGAGACTAGGTTCTCCAATATCTGCAGGTTCACGGATCTCACCCGAGCTATTCTCCGTGATGGTTCCTCTTCTCTGTGAGCTGCGTAGCAGAACCTTGAACGCTGACGCATTATTCGCTAGTTTATCTTAATAATGTACTTTATGTTATACTTTATCCTATAATGCACGAGCTATTCTCCGTGATGTATTAATAATGTACTTTATATTATACTTTATCCTATAATGCACCGAGCTATTCTCCGTGATGTATTAATAATGTACTTTATCTTATACTTTATCCTATAATGCACCCGAGCTATTCTCCGGTGATGTATTAATAATGTACTTTATCCTATTTGTGTATTTTTGTATGAATAATATGTATATTTGTGTATGAATCCAAGTCCACTTGAATGTTTACTCTCTTACTCTAGATAATATTATTGTTTAGAAACTATGGATCCACTTAGTAGAAACCTTGAAGAATAAGAAATAATGGAGAACATTATCGATGAGGACACCTCACAATATCTAGACTTGGAGGGACATGATGACAACTCAAGTAGTCATGGAGAAGATGAAGACTCCGGTGAACGCAATTTAGTGATTACAAAGTCCGGCGAGGTATATGCATTGATTAAGCCTCTGCTGACTTCCACCAACAATCTTCTTCTACATGTATTAATTAACGCTTCTTTCTTGTTTTAGCCCTCTGGATCGACCAGCCAGCAACCATCTTCTTCTACGAAAAAGAGCAAGCAAGGCGCGAGCCATCGGTTGAAAGATCGTGCAAAGTTCACGATCGAAGCAGTCCGTGTTGATGGCAGGCCGATGGAGCCCAAGAAGGCCGCAAACAAATTTGTACGTCAGTCTGGAGTTCTTGTTAGGGACCAAATCCCAATCATAATTGAATATTGGAATAAGCCAAAGAAGGGCGACGGTACCTTTGTCGATGAAAGATCCAAAGAAACTCTTTGGAATTCGCTGTTGGTAAAATTCAACCTTCCGCGGAGGAGGATGAAAACAAACCGGTTTTAAAGTAAATGTTCAAAGAGTGGACTCTAAAGAAGATGGTGACGCTTTCCAAGAATCGGAAGACAAAATTGAACAAATTTTCAAAGCTCATGAGACTCAGATTCGAAGACGCATAGTATGCGAAGATAAGACCTCACTGGCGCGAATTTGTGGCATACAAGGAAGGTGCTATAGCTACAAAGAGGTCAGAAACCAATACGCTAAATGCCCAGAAGAAGGAATATCACCAGAGGACACGGTTAGGTGGCTACATATCTCAGAGGCCTAAGTGGGAGGAAGCTGAGAAGGCCCTGCTTGATGTAGGGATCACACCCAGACATGGGTGGGACCTACGTGCAAAGACTTGGTTCTACGGAATCGGGGCAAGGTTGGACCCAGAAATAGGATTGTGTATCTTCCAAACCCTCCTTGCCAAACCCGTCACTGAACTCATCACGGCATACGAGGAAACAGCCGCGGGACCTTCCATCCAGCGGAGAGAATGACCAGCTCACACGCGCCATCGGTAAAAAGAACACCACGGACATGCACGAGGCACGGGGGTATGGCGTGGAAGGATGGGTTTTGAGTGGGCGACTCTTACAGATGGCGGCAGAAAAAGAAAAAGCGTACAAAGCGGATGACAGATAGAACATGCACTTGTGGCGCTGAAGGCGCAAGTGAATGCACTGTGAGCCATCAAGCTACGGCCCATCTCAGCAGACGAAGAGCCTGCATTGGAAGCTGCCGTGCCTAGACTCTGGCGAAAAAGCATCATGGCTTCCACGGAGAACGTTACGCAGCACTGAAATGGCGGGTCCTCGATACCCGTGGATGAGATCACGGAGAGCGAACACGCTGAGCTGCATGTGAGATTAATGGGCTTATCCATTAAGGTGGTATCGGCTATGCCTTACCTCCTGTAGCTGGTGGAACTTACCACTGCCGACCGATTCAGATGGCTATGCTATTGTCGGGTGGATGAGGTTGTGAAGGAATATGAGGAAGCACAGCTTGACCATGCTACGGTGAAGGGAAACTCAACTCAAATTTGCGGAAAACAACCATTCTTTGGAAGAAGGAACACATCGTGCTTCCAAATTGGAGGCCATGGCACCCCGCCGTCTCCTTGGCGTCGTGATCCGAGCCGCTTCAGCCATCTCCTGCGGCAGCCATCTCCGGTCTGGCCAGCCGCCTGTCAGCCATCTCCGGCGCTTCAGCCATCTCCTCGAGCGTAGCGGAAAACCTTGCCACGAAAGAGCATCACTAGCACTGCCACAAAGAGTTCCAAAAACTACGTCCCGCAGCCTTCCGCCAAGCCATTGCCGGTTTTACCGTGGAATCGCAACGACAAGGAGACCAATAGGATCTCGAAAGAAGAGGTCAAGAAATTCTTTGCACGTAGACGGGCCGAGCCAAAGGAGAAAATAGATCCGGCGGTGGTGGGGAAGTTTTACAAAAATCTTTTGAAACCTGAAACCCCACTTGTGTCGGACTACAAGCGTCAGATTTTGAAGGCGGATGCAAGGCGCCGTAGGGAGACTGAAAGTAGCAGTCGTGCGACACCCCAGAAAACAGTTTCCATGCTCGGAGAGCAGGAAAACCAATCATGCGCCCCGCTCCAAGTGTTCGACACACGGGACGCTCCTCCCGTAAATGATTACGAGGCAGAGCTACAAAGAAAGGCCAATGAGATGGGGATGACTTATATTGCATACTTGAACATCATGGGAAACAACTTGCCCAAATGCGATGCCAACCCCATACAGCCATGGAAGTATGGGAAGAATCTCGTCAAGAAAGAGGAGCTCAAGAATCTACCAACAGAGATGCGAAGATTGCACAAGTGGTACCTTGATTTCTGCAAGACGAGAAAGGAAGAATGGATCACGGCGCATATAAGAGATCAGATTTTCTTGTGCGGAGACGACGAGATCGCCTTCAACATTCAAGACTTGCATTTTCTATTCAATCAGAAGGAACTCGACAAAGCTGCCATCAGCCTTTATTGTGTGTAAGTACTATTTCTGTATTTTCTATCTCATCTCATTCACTTCATTAATTGCATGTATATATATATGCTCACCATATATGTATATACTATTATGCAGGAAAAAGGTTATGAAATGCATGAAAGGAGGACCTTTTGACATTGGGTTCGTTGACCCAAATAGAGTTCATGAAGAAGTGGTAAGAACCAAACCCGGGCAAACATAAGATTTATTGCTAAGGTCTTTACTGAGACAACAAACCAAAAGGGAAATACTATTGCCTTACAACTTCTCGTGAGTACTATTACCCTCTCTTGTACACATTCTGTTTCGGCTTACTCAATGTTAAGTGTAACTGATGATGAGTTATGCGTGCGTAGGTTCCACTTTATTCTGCTAGTCATTCAACCTGACTCAGGAAAAGTCCTTGTCATGGACTCGTTACGAAAAGAAAAAGAGCTATGGGCAGACTTTAGAGAGATGCTCCAGAGGTAATTTCAATCATATTATCGCACTAGATCGGCAACTTTCGTGACAACAAGTAATTAATTACTCCTTTATCCATTTTCTTTGCCGGACAGGGTTTGGAAAAGGTTCACGGGCAGGGCCATGGGTGAATGGTCAGAAGAACTAAAATTTGTAGACCAAAATGTAAGTAATACTAGATAGATAGGTCTGCGTATCTCTTTGATTCTGCTTCCAATTCCATTATATCATGCTTTATTGATTATTATTTTGATTGAACTCTCTATTCTCGTAAAGTGCGCACATCAGGGACACAACAATAACTTATGTAGGTACTATGTTTGCGAGTTCATTCGCAACACGATATGTGCGACGGGCCAAGCCGCACTAGAACAACTTAGAGTAAGTAAACAAAGTACACAACATTATTTTATTACCATCAATTGTGTTGAGTTTTATTCTTATATATATTGACCCCATTCTTCATATATATTCAGATCGAACGGATGCGGGACCAACTCCTACCATTTGACCGCATACGAGCCATTCAAGAGGAATTGGCGGGGTTCATACTTGATGAGGTCGTCACGCCTGGCGGAGAACTCTTTAGATATCTACCAAAATTAACGTTGTATATATGCTTGAACGTGTTTGTCTTGTACTTGATGCTTCAACGTTTACGGAGAATACCACACAATGACGATGTTGTGTATAATAATAGTTGCTTAATTATTCATGTACTCGTATGTACCGATGACGATGTATGTGTATACCGCTCCCGATCGATTCCCCCTCCCCCCTCCCCGTCCCCGCCGCGCCGCAGAAATACGCCCAGAACGGGGCAGGGGCAGAACTCTGCCGCGGCAGAGATTTAGGCCGTTTTCCTGCCGCGGCAGAACTCTGCCGCGGCAGAGATTTATCTCCTTTTCCTGCCGCGGCACAGAACCTTTAACACCGGTTCGTGTTACGAACCGGTGTTAAAGGGGGGGCTGAGCCCTGCGGCAGCCCCACGTGCGCCACCCTTTAACACCGGTTCGTATAAGAACCGGTGTTAAAGGGGGGCCCCTCTAACACCGAACCCTCAACAGCGGTTCTACAACCGCTGTTAGAGGCCCTCCAAACCGGTGTTAGAGGGGGGGGGGGGGGTGTGCACTAGTGCACCCGGCGCTCCCGCGTCAACAACCAGGCTTTCCAGAATGGGAGCTTGTTTGCCATCTTGTCAACCAGGGGCTGAACGTCCCCTTTCCGTCGCTTGGTCAGGGATAGCGGTAATCCAAGATACTTGCAAGGGAACTGGCCTAGGGGACACATGATATCCGATGCGATGTACTCAACCAATTACGGCAAGCATCTCATAGGGACAGCCGCACTCTTGTTAAGGTTCACCACCAAACCCGAGGCCACACCAAAGCAAGCAAGGATGCCATGCACGACTTGGAGATCCTCAAACGTTGGCTTGGCGAAAACCATCACGTCGTCCTCGTACAGCGAAAACCATGAATTGGTACGAGAGAATAGAGAGAGGCGCTCACCCATCTAGGGCTCCTTTCCTCCGCCGGCGACGCTACCGGTTCATCCCATTTCCCGCGGCCTTAGGGTCTTGGAGGCAGGGTGGATCATGGCCCCTCGTCGGTGGGAGGTCTTTGTATTTTGTTTAGAATATTTTCAGTATCTTCTTCGAGATGTTGAGGCGGCGGCTATGTCCTGATATCAAAATAAGATCATCTCCGTCATATCCTCGCTCTGGTGGTGCGTCTAGCATTGACGGAGGACGCATGGAGTTGTATGTCCGATGGATCTCTTGGGACCCGGTCTTTTTCTTATTAGTTGGTGTGGTTTGAAGTTAGTCTTTTCCAATCTACTTTGTCATCTTTGACGATGGTGGCTTCTTTCTGGTGCGCTGTTTTTTGGGGTCTTAACACGACGACTTCCCGTCCGTCTACTACAACAAGCTCTACTATGCCATGATATGCCCGACTCCGGTGATGAAGGGATAAGCACGACGGCGCGCATTCGGCCCGTGCTAGTGTTTATAGTCGTCGCTAGATGGTCCGATGATTTATTTGTAATTTTTATTTTTTTAGGACGTTTTGATGATCATTAATAGATCGGTGGAATTTCCAAAAAAAAAGTGTTACCCAACCTGGGAAGACAGTATGCAGTAATTATTTCCTGGGTTTTTTTATTTTTTATAAACAAAAAATGCGTATTTCGGATATGCTTTCACCTTTCGTCCAGTACGTAGCAGAGGCTTGGAGAGACGACGATGGGAAACGTTTCGTAAAATACACTTATTTCTATACCGATGGTGCGTGTCAACTTCAGTCCAGTGCGCGGTCCTCCTAAAAGGCCAGCGTAGAAAATTAGGGAGGGAGAGACCTCGGTTAATTCCTCTGGTATTTGCGGGCGCCAACGTCTTTATTCTGACGACCACGACGACGAGTGCCTGCACTGCCAGACCACCGTGAGTTGAGTGCCACATTCAAGCCATGAGATTTGCTCGTAAAACTAAAGCAAGTTGGAGATTAGAAACTTTATTTGGATATCGGGGTGAGGAGAGGGGGTTTAGTCTTTATTTCACAAATTTCACAAGCAGGTATAGCAGATCATGTATCTGTGTATTACAGAGATATGTTGAAAAGGGACTTGCATCAAGTATCATATCCCGCCACCAAGCATATATGAAATTCCATTCCTATTAAAATATTCATTTTAGAATATTCATTGACCGGCAATGAGAAAAATAAATGCAATACCTCCGGTCCCAATTAACGCAAGGGACATTTTGCAAAACCATCTTCGTTGACTAAACTCCAAGTCCTCCGTCTCGTGTCCCAGTCCCCTTCTTCCTCGGCTGCGTCCCTGCGTCACCAGCGCCGCGCCCTAGCCGGCTCTCCGCTCCCTCACCCGCGCGCCGACCTCGCCTGTGCGGCGCCTGCAGCGGGTGGCCCCTCCACCCGCGAATCCTAACTATGGAGTAAAAATCGAATCTTGCTGGGAGCATTGAAGATTGTAGCTTCCATTGCTCACTGCCAGTAGCAGGCTTGGGTTTAGCTAGGGTTCTTCGTTGGATTATTAACTCAATTTTTATGATTAATTTCAGAATATAAAGCATGACAATAACCACTACTAACATGTGATACTCGAACATACTAGACGTATTGAGCAACATGAACAGTAGCAATATAAACGCAACAATATCCATCCGTAGACAGTATACGTACCGATCGTCTGTATATGTAGTAGTCGTGGTTGCGACGGGTTGACAACCTGTTGCGAAGACGACGTTGATGTCGTCGAACGTAGTGAGCCGAAGTCTCGCAGATTGTCCAGAAACGCGAGCCTTGATGACGAACTTGAGTAGTCGCGCGGAGCGCTTCTCAAAAACCTTATTCGCCCTCTCACGTACATGATCGCAAAGATGAGCGGTTCTGGAGACCTTCTCTCCCATTCGTCGGTGCACGCCGGTGCTCGGGATGGAGTAGACTACGGTGGCGGCACAAGCAGCGAGGTTGGCAAAACCCTAGATTGTGCAACCGCGCATGACTTTATATAGAGCGACTCAACAAACCCTAACGGAGATGAACATGGGCCGAGTCCATGTCGCACACGCTCGGGTCGCAGTATCCCACGATCCAGGAGCGACCCGAATAGGCTGACTGTTGACACGTCTGTCAAAACCTCACAAGTCTTCCTAAACAACAAAATAAAGCTCGCCTCGGCGAGATTCCCGCAACCCGCAACCCGCGGCGTGCACGTCATGACGAGCACGCGGTGCGTGCGTGCGAGAGGCGTCAGAGGAGCGCGCATGTAGATCCCCTCTTCTCACTCACTTTACTAGGTGGTGAAACACTCCACCTTATAAGGTGGTACAACTTTCCTCCAACTTTCCATGTGGGGTTAAACTTTAGCTCCCACTCTTCTCCTATGTGAGCTGCTCCAAACATGGGTCCAAACACATGTGAGCTGCCAGAAACATGGGCTTTGAGATTTAGGGAAAATCTGAAATCTCCATGAGCCTATTTAATTTGGCCCATTATTTCTAACAACCCTCCACCAGATCTCAAAAGCCCATTTGAAGATTTGTCAATCCCCACTACTTGTTTATATAACAGTGTTTCAGCAGAGACAAGTTGAACTTCCTCCTAGAACTTTGAGCTACATCTATCAGCAACTTGAACAATGGACGACTTTGAATTGTAAGTTTGGTGCTTTCAGATTTCATATCAAATCATAACTAGTACCTGGCTGCTAGTAGCCTACCCCGCGGTGTAGCATATATGTCATACTACTTGGTCTCTTCATGAGTTTACTAGAGATCACCCAAATCTCATAGATTGCAACGTTTAACAATCGGAACTCATATATGCGTGTTCTTTCAAGAATGCTCTATAGGATAACATCTTTTCTAATCATAGCGGATAGAAACACATTAAGGTATGTTGCCAATCTGTCTTAAAGCTTTAGAGAGTTGTGCATCTTCACATATAGAGGGTTATCTAATACTCTCCTCGGTCACACCACTAGTTTGTTCTTCCCAGGTCCCAATTCACGAGATCTCCGATCATAAAGGTTGGGTTACCACTACTGTTAACATCCATGGGTCTCAAACCCATCTCTCTCGATGCACTCTCTATCACATTTCGTGATAGTCCCTTCGTAAAGGGATCTAGCAGGACTTTATCAGTTTGAATATATGTAACAGTAATTACTCCGGAGTTTCTCAATTTCCTGACAAACTTCAAACGTCTCTTGACGTGTCTTGATGACTTTGCGTTATCCTTAGAATTGTTCGCTTTGATAATAACAATTTGATTGTCATAACTCAAGAGGATGTCTGGTATAGGTTTTTCAACCACATGCAAGTCCATCAAGAGTTCACGTAGTCATTCTGACTCTATAATGATTGTGTCTAAAGCAACAAGTTCTGCTTCCATAGTTGACCTTGTCAATATGGTTCATTTGCAAGATCTCCATGATACTGCGCCACCCCCAAAGGTAAATACATACTCGCTAGTGGCACGAAGTTCATCTACATCTGAGATCCAGTTCGCATTACTATACCATTCAAGCACCGCTGGATGCCCCAAATAGTGAATCCCATAACTCATTGTACCACATATAGCTTATGACTCTTTCAAGTGCATGCTAATGATCAGTACCCGGGTTAGACATGAACCTACTCAACTTGCTCATAGCAAAAGAGATGCCAGGTCTTGTCACGCTAGCTAAGTACATGAGTGAGCCAATGGTTTGAGAGTATCTCAATTGTTCTTTCGGCTCTTTCTTGTTTTTCCGTAATGTCACACTGAGATCATAAGGTGTCGGGGAAGACTTGCCATCAATGAAGCCGAAAGGGCTCAAGATCTTCTCAACATAGTGTTATTGCGTCAAAGTAATCCCACTCTCATGCTTAATCAACTTGATGTTTAGAATCACATCATCTTCTCCCAGATCTTTCATATCAAAGCTCTTTGACAGAAATGACTTGACTTCATTTATCACATTCATGTTTGTACCAAAGATAAGAATATCGTCCATGGACAAACATAATGTAACACCTTCGCCCCACCATAGCGATAGTAAATGCATTGGTCAGCCTCATTAATGACAAAGCCAACATAAGTTAATGTTTTGTCAAACTTCTCATGCCATTGCTTAGGTGCTTGCTTCAGGCCATATAAAGATTTTAACAACTTGCACATCATTCTCTCTTCACCTTTTACCACAAACCCCATCAGGTTGATCCATATAGATCTCCTCTTCCAACTCTACATTGAGCAAAGATGTCTTAATGTCCATTTGATGAACGATAAGACCATACGAGGCAGCTAGGGACATTAGTACTTAAATGGTGGTCAGTCTAGTGACAGATGAATAGGTGTCAAAGTAATCTTTGCCTTCTCTCTAGGTGTACCTTTTTCTACAAGTCGTGCCTTGTACTTCTCAATAGTACCATTAGGTCTTAGCTTCTTTTTGAACACCCACTTGCATCCCACAGACTTACAGCCATGGGATCGTCCAGATAGTTCCCAAGTTCCATTAGAAAGAATCGAGTCTATCTCATTATGAACAACTTCTTTCCAGTCATCTGCATTAGGAGATGGATATGCCTCTGCAATGGAAGTGGGAGTATCATCCACATGGTACACAATGAAAATATCTCCAAAGGATTTTGCAACCCTTTGTCTCTTACTCCGTGTAGGAGCTTCATTTTCATCCTTCTCTAGGACTTCTTCCTAATGTGGTTGCTCAAAATTCTCACTAGGTGCACTAGATTTCATAGGAAACATACTCTCAAAGAATGTTGCATCACGAGATTCCATTATGGTATCAACATGCATATTAGGAACCTAAGATTTAACCACTAAAAATCTATATCCTACACTCCGCAGAGCATATCCTAGAAAGATGCAATCCACAATCTTTGTTCCAAGTTTGCGTTTCTTAGGAATTTGTATGTTGACCTTACCCAAACACCCCCAAGTGCGCAAGTAAGAAAGTGATGGTTTTCTCCCATCCCACTCCTCATAAGGGGTTTTATATTTATTCTTGTTAGGAACTCTATTCAGGACATGAAACACTGCCAACAAGGCCTCCCCCACCATGCCTTAGATAAACCAGTGGTGTCTAACATGGAATTTGCCAAGTCAGTCAGTGTGCGCTTTTTCCTCTTGGCATCCCCGTTTGATTGGGGTGAGTAGGGAGTTGTCCTCTCATGAACAATTCCATGTTCCTCACAGAATTTGTGAAAGATTTTGGGAAAATATTCACCACCATGATCTGACCTAAAATGTTTTGATCTTTCTCTCTAGTTGATTTTCAACTTTGGCTTTATAAATTTTAAAGTAGTCTAAAGCTTCATCTTTAGTGCACAACAAATAAACATAGCAGTATCTAGTCGCATCATCAATCAGTGTCATGAAATATATCTTTTCACCTTTTGTTAACACACCATTCATCTCACGAAGATCAGAATATATGAGTCCCAGAGGTGCAAATTTCTCTCCCTCGTTGCCTTGTGAGGCTTTTGAGGTTGCTTTGATTGCACACAACTATGTCACTTGGAACCTTTGGCAATAGTGAAATTTGGAATTAAACTCATACAGGACAACTTGGACGTCAAACCAAAATTAATGTGACGTAAGAGAGAATGCAAAATACTAGTATCATCATTAACACTGCCACAAATATGGTTTATGGACTTATTACAAAAAATCTAAAAGTAAAAAGCGGAATAACCATCCGCACTCATAGCCTTTGCCAATAAATAGTCCATGTCTCGAAACAATGACTTTACTAGAATAAAAAACAACCTTAAATCCATCTTTGCAGAGAAGGGAGCCGCTAATGAGATTCTTGTTCATGGAAGGGACATGCTGCACGTTCTTCAGCTACACGATTGTTCCCGAAGTGAACTTCAGATCCACCGTGCCAACACCACGAACAGAAGCATGTGATACATTCCCCATTAGGACGGATGAATCCCAAATGACTTGATAAGAAGTGAACATAGAGATGTCAACACACACATGAACATTACCACCCGTATCAATCCACCAACATGGTGATTGAAATACTGAAAGAACAATAAATAAATTACCGTACCCATCCATGTTGATGTTGCTATCCGGGCAGTCCTTGGAAAAGTGGCCGAGCTCTCCACAGGTATAGCAACCTAGCTCAGCCTTCTCCTTCTTGAAGGTTGTACTTTTCACAGACTTGTTGAAAGAGAGTTTAAAGTTCCCTTTGTTCTTGCCATTGGGTTTCCTATGCACCATATTTGCGCTAGACTGACCCTCACCTTTCTTAGTTCTGTCCTTGGCCCAAGCCTTCTCCTCAACATAAAGAGATGCTATCAGGTTTTCAAAAAAAAACTCCTGTCTCTTGTGTTTGAGAGTTGTGGGAAAGTTCCTCCATGAAGAGGGAAACTTTGCAATAATGCACCCAACCAAAAACTTGTTAGGTAAGTCACACTTAAGGTGCTCGAGCTCCTTGGAAAAGCACTGTATCTCATGAGCTTGTTCAACTACAAAATGGTTGTTAACCATTCTACAATCATGAAAATTCTCCATGATGTACAATTCACTTCTAGCATCTGCTACACTGAACTTAGCATTCAGTGCCTCCTAGAGCTCCTTTCCATCTTTGATGTGCATGTACACATCAAACAGTTTATTATCAAGAACACTGCTAACGCATCCCACAAAGGCAAGATTGGTTTCCTTGAACTTGTTTTGAACCTCGTCAGATATAGCTCCTTAAGGTAAACCCTCTGTTGTTGTATTGGGAACGGCAGTACCTAGGGAGGTTAGATAGAGGTGTGGGGACTAGCAGGGAAGCTATCGACGGCGTCCGCATGCGGGATTGGATACAAGCGAGCGTAGCGGGACGCAAGAAGTACCCAGGTCCGGGGCCCTCGTGGTGAGGTAAAGCCCCTACTCCTGCCTGATCTGTCTATGTGGGATATACGAGCTACAAGTGCTCCTCGAGCTGTATTCTTTAGCTACTGCCTTAAATGCACTGAGACCAACCCTTTCTACTGAGGCCCTGCCTCTCCTTATATAGGAAGAGAGGCGAGGGTCTCGCTGGCTTGTCTGACTGGCGGGTCCCAGCCGACTAGTCATCTACAGTGTCCAGCATGGCTTGTCCTTTCGGTGTATGAGCGGTATGGCTGTCATAGGCACAGTGGACGCCGTGCGAGCCCATCGTCAGCACAGGCCACTGTTCCAGCGTCACCCACGCAAAGTCTTCGGCATGGGCGGGTGGTTGCCCGTCTCGTCATCGTACAGGGCGTACCGTGCACTGATACGCATGTCGTCCTGTCTCTCTGATTGGATCTGGCTACGCCGTTGTATCCGGCTTCGTCTTTATGATCCAGCTACTGGGTGGTAGCCGGCCCATCCTAACCTGTCCGGCTGCATCTGGTCAGCCAGACACGATCCGGCTGTCCTGTTTCTTATTCGGGTGGGGTACCCGGGGATCATCCCCCTGACACTAGCCCCCGAGCGCGTGTGGATTCCGCCCTTAGGCGAAATGTGCGCACACTCCTTCTTGCTTTTTGAATTTTCATCCGGCTGAGCCTGGCGGTTGCGCTACCCGTGATGTCAGTGCTGACGTTGGCCACGCGCGCACGCGCCATCATTGCTCTGTGGCAGGCAGCGTAACGTCCCGTCGCCCGTCGCCTCGGGGAACTGCTGTCCGGCGCCTCGGTTCTTGTTCCAGGATCTTCTGCGCATCTTGTCCTGGCACATGGGATCTAGGCGGTGGTTGGGATGTGGGTTGCCCGGATGCACGCCACGTGGCCCTGCCGACGGTTGCCCTTCCGCTCCTTTAAAGGGACGCCGCAGGGGAGGCCGTTCTTTTCCTTCTCTCCCCCGCTGCAATCTCCTTCTCCCTCGCGTGCTTTTGCTCCTACTCCCTTGCCCTCTGCGCCACCCGCTCGCTGTCGTCGATGTTACGGGCCACCGTCACTCCTCCGTTGCCGCTCCTCTCCCTCAGCCGGAAATGGCCACTGACCGCGGAGCCTGGTGCGGCTCCTCCGTCACCGAGGACCAGATCGCGAAGTATCACGCGACCCGCGTCCTCCCGCCGGTGGAGGAGGTGGCGGTGCGGTTGGCACCGGTGGGGGAGGTGTGGCCGCATCCGGCGGAGGGGAACGCGTCATCTTCCTTTCGCACCTAGCGCGCGGGTTTGCGCTGCCGCTGCATCCCTTCTTTCTCACGTTCCTGGCCTTCTTCGACCTCCGCCTCCACCACCTCGGCGCCAACGCGATCGGAACGCTGGCGCACTTCATGGCGTTCTGTGAGAGTTACCTCGGGATCCAGCCGGATCTCGGGCTCTTCTGCCGGCTCTTCCGAGTTCGGCCGCAGGTGCAGTACACGAAGGGCCCGCTAGTCGTCTGTGGCGGCGCCTCCATATACTCCCGCACCCAATCCGGCTACCCGAAATTCTTGCTCCAGGACACGGTATGGTTGTGGCAGCAGTCGTATTTTTATGTCAAGAACGTCACCGACGTCGACCGGATAAACCTGCCGGCCTTCCAAGACGTCGAGTCCAGCCGGCAGCACTGGGACCTGAAGATCTACGGCGACAAGGCGGAGACGGATGCGATGCTGGCACGCATGCGCTCCCTTGTCACCTGCCAGCTGACCGGTCGGGACATCACTCTTAGCTGGATGTCCCGGCTGATGATGCCGCTGTAGCAGCAGTCGCGCAAGATGTGCTTCTACTCCGGCCGGCTGGACCCAACCCGGCTGTCGCGCCGCGATCCCCGCTACCACAACTTGAAGGAGTGGTTGTGGACAATCAGCAAGGAGCGGCTGCCGGAGAACTGGAAGTTCAGCCTGGCACCCTACAGCCGGGAGAACCGCGCGCCTCGAGTAAGTTCTCGTAGCCGGAAATTTTGCTTATTCCCCCTGTGTTATCTCCTTGTTCTGTCTGGTTGACCTCTTGCATTCATCAGATGTTCGCCTGCATCCTTCACGAGGAGGGCGAGGCTCCACTCGAGGTATTCACACCGGACTTGCCCGAGCCGCGTGCTCGGCGATCCGGCGAGGAATCGGATGGGGACGGCGACGCCTTCCCCAGCCGGAACGACGAGTCGGCCGCCGACCCGCACGCGGAGGTGCACGAGGAGGAGGAGGCCGGGCCGGACCGGTGGCCTGTGGACGGACGGCGAATCAGGTGGGAGCGGATCCAGCCGTTCCGGCTCCCGCCGGCCTGCGGCAGAGGAGCCGGACCGGCGCCCTGCCGCCAAGCCGTCTTGGCCGGAAGAAAGGGCCGCCCCCGATCGTGACGGGGTACATTTTTTCCCCATCCTTCGGTGCTTTCTGTCTGTTTATCCTCTTTCTTGCTTTTCTGACTTTGGCTTGTTTTGCTCTTGCCTTTTCCTCCTTCTTTTTAGCGCGCTGGTTTCTTTCGGAGCCGCGAGCCCGGCCCGGACGCCAGCCGGGTCGCCGCCTCGCGCCCCGACTGATCCAACCGGCGCCTCTCCTTCCTCTGAGGCGCAGCCTCCGCCCCCTCCTCAAGCTGAGCCGGCTGCCCCTCCCAGCCGGAGGATCCCCAGCCGGAAGCGGATCACTCCCAGCCGGAAGGTTCCTCCGCGGGCACGCGGGGGGCTGCTGGCAAGGAGCTCGTCGTTGTTGGTGACGACAACTCTGACGAGGAGCTCGGGGAGGAGTGGCGAACAGCGGTGCTCGCGGCGAAGGAGTCCTTGGCCGTCAACACCGTGGACGACGATGCCTCCTCCGCTGCTTCGCTGTCGGATCTTGCCGCCACACTCGAGCTGGCGGTGAAGGAGATCCGGCTGCTTGAGGCCACAGCCGGTGGGAACCGGACCCTGGAGCAGAAGCTTGCTGCCGCCAATGGGACCTCCCAGAGTAAGTTCGCTTTATCCATCTGACTCTCTTTTTTTTTGATAGCCGGCTTTGTTGCAGCTATCCTCGTGTGCGCTCAGCGCGAGATCGATCGCTTGAAGAAAGCGAACGACCGGCTGAGCAGGTCCAACTCCACTCTGCGCCTGCAGAACAAGGATTGGCACGCGCGAGTAGACGGCTTGGAGGCCACCATCAAGGAGCACTACGCCTCGCTCGCTAGCCGGGCCGAAGCCTTCTCCCTTCTCGAGGCCCAGAACAAGGACCAAGAGAAAGAGATAAAACGGCTAGCGGTCAAGGAGAAGGCGCTGGTGGAGGAGCTGATGCAGGTCGGCCACACTGCCAAAGGTGAGTTCTTTCTTTCGTCTTCTTTTCTTTCCGGATCCGGTAGCCGGATTTGACTCCTCTTTTCTGACAGCCTTTTACCCCGGCATAGACCTGCTGGCCTACAACCGGCTGCAGGAGAACTGGCCGGGAGCGCAGCCGACGGCTCAGGAGCTCATCGTCCTTCTTGGCGAGGAAGCTGCGAAGCTTCGTCAGGCGGCACGGGACGTCTTCTCCTTCGTGTGGCCGGAGGCTCTGGTTCTGGAGACGATGGCGCAGCTGGCGGCGAAGGTGGGAGAGGTACCGGCTGCGGGACCTGGCGGCATAGGGTGGGGCGGAGATGGCCCTGGCACTGATGCTCTCCTGGTATAAGGACGCTCGTGTCGAGAAGATCGACGGGGGCTTCCGTGCCGGAGCTGATCTTGCCGCCGTCCGCCAAGCCCATCTGGAGCTTCGCGGGTCCGCCATCAAGATCGCCGACTATGTGGACCCGGACGAGGTGCTCACCGACTCGGAGTCCACCGGCACTCCGAATGTGGAGGGCCTCGGTGCTGCCAGCACTGGAGCCGGAACGAGTACCGTGGCTCCCCCGCCCCCAGCTTCTGCCGGCCAAGAACTCCCCCATGGCAAAGGTCCTGCCATTTAGCTGCTGCCACGGGATGTCGGGTGTATTTGTCTTGTCTTGTATGTTTGTGAACTTTGTTCGTTTGTACCGGCTATCTGTGATGCCGGGTAACTTATGAGAGCTTCGTCTCCTTCTTGTTTATTATTGTTGAAATTCTTGAATCTTCCTTGTGCGTTGAGCTTTCCTTTTACGCATTCTGCCCGACTAACTTAGTCCGGCTACACACCTTTAGCCGGGTGACCTGCACCTCCAGTGGGGGCGCGCAAGCGCACCCACTAGGTGTAGTCCCCGAGATTCGGAGTAGCTGGTGTAGCCAAGTGCTTCGAGTCTTTCTTATTTCTGCCAAGTCTTCTAACTTTATCCGACTGGCCCCGTCCCAGTCGGCCGCTTTCGGCTGGGCGCTTCACCGGGAACTAACATTCGATGCGCGGCACTCCACTGGATGTAACCCCGAGATTGGAGTGGCATAGCAGGTGCTTGAATCTTTCTTGTCTTTCTTGCTCCGTCCTTGCCCTCACAGGATCCGAGCGGCGGTAAACGCATATAGCGGTCAGAACTACAAGATTCCACTGGGCGCGGCACTCCAGTGTGTAACCGAGATCCGAAGTGCTTGATGAAGGCAAGGACTTCGAATCTTCTTTCCTTCTCCTGAATTCTGACTCGCAGTAGTCGGACAAGAACTCACATATGCATACACATACATCTTCACATGTTAATATGTTAGTCTGTCAAATCATAGCTGGAAAACGGCTTATTTTTTCAAAAACTGGCTTGCTCCTTTCTAGACACTTAGTCGCCTTCTCGTGTGTTCTGCTATTTTTGCTGCGTCCTTGCCGGGCATCCGGGTTGCGGTCTGCAGCCGGAATTGAAGGGAGCTGACAGTACATTACGCACGGTACTAGCAGCTTAGCAGCTGGATTGGTTTGAGCTAGTTGTGGGGCCCGGACGCCCGATCTGTCACGCCTCTTCCCTGTTTTTCGTGTGGGATGCCTCGGGCTTTTGCTCTTGCTAGCCGGACAGCCGGGTTGCGGTCTGTAGCTGAGACAAAGAGTGGGCCTCTGACATCATCGCGCACTACTCAGCCGGTTTGTTGGTTTAACAGGCCGGGCCAGCCGGCGAGCCCCCGGGTAGGGGTTGCCGGAGCCGGAAAATTTGAACCGAAGAACAGGTGCGCACACATTTCTAGAAGGAGCCCCCGAGATTCTCGTGGGAGTCCGCATTTTCATTCATGGGGTTTTCGGGATACATACACTGCCTGGCGACTAGGTGTAAAACGGGCGCAGCAGGGCCGCGTTCCAAGGACGTTCGGTCTCCTCGTCCGATTTGTCCATCTTGTTCTTGCGCCGCTGCTGTGCGTCGATGAGGTAGTAGGAGTTGTTGGGCAGCACCCGGCTGATGATGAAGGGGCCCTCCCAGGGTGGTGATAGCTTGTGCGTGCCCTTCGTGTCTTGCACCAGCCGGAGAACCAGGTCGCCCTCGCGGAATGCGACTGGGCGAATCCGGCTTGAATGGTAGCGGCGTAGTCGCTGCTGGTACAGGGCAGATCTGGACAGGGCCAGCTCGCGGGCCTCCTCCAGGAGATCCACCCTGTCCTCCCGCGCCTCCTTGTTGGCTTGCTCGTCGTAGAGGAGCTTGCGAGGGGAGTCGAATTCGATGTCGGCGGAGAGGACGGCTTCCGATCCATAGACCAGGAAGAATGGCGTGTAGCCGGTTAACCTGTTTGGTGTGGTGCGGAGGCTCCACAGCATAGCCGGAAGTTCCTCGATCCAACATCCGGGTGACCGCTCCAACGGCTCGATGAGACGTGGTTTGATGCCGGCTAGCACCAAGCCGTTTGCACGTTCGACTTGCCCGTTGGACTGCGGGTGTGCGACGGAGGCGAGGTCTAGCCGGATGCCCTTGTTGCTGCAGAACCGGGCGAAGGCCCCCTTTGCGAAGTTCGTGCCGTTGTCGGTGATGATGCTATTGGGGTAGCCGAAGCGGTTGATGATGTCGGTGAAGAAGGTAACAACCGTCGCTCCATCCAGCTTCCGGATAGGCTTGGCCTCGATCCACTTTGTGAACTTGTCCACCGCTACCAGCAGGTGGGTCATTCCCGCGCGAGCTCGCTTGAAGGGCCCGACCATGTCGAGGCCCCAAACTGCAAAGGGCCAGGTGATCGGTATGGTCTTGAGCACCGAGGTTGGCATGTGCCTAAGCTGCCCGAAGCGTTGGCACGCATTGCACGCGCGGACCAGCTGCTCGGCATCTTCGAGGGCGGTGGGCCAATAGAAACCATGGCGAAACGCCTTGGAGACTATCGCCCTTGACGAAGCGTGGTGCCCACACTCACCCTGGTGGATGTCCTTGAGTAGCCGGTAGCCTGTGTCTACATCGACACATCATTGGAAGATACCAGATACACTGCGCTTGTACAACTCGCCGTTTATGATGGTGTATGTATGCGCGCGACGTCGGATTTGCCTGGCCTCTACCTCGTCGTCCGGGAGTTCGCTGTTGGCGATGTAGTTCATGAAGGGCTGTGTCCAAGATGGCACTTCCCGGATGACGAGGACGCTCCTGCCCTCCGGCTGACGGGTGTCGGGGGGTCGTCCGCGTGGAATATCCGGGACGGCAGCCCCCGAGCCACTGGGCGAGCCGGCAGCCCCCGGGTCTTGCGAGCCGGAGGGCACTGCCTGGCCGGAGTTAGCGCGGGTTTTCTTCTTTGGCGGTTCTGCCGGCTCTGTTTCCGCTGCTCCGGCCACCGGAACGCTTCCCGCCTAGACGATGGAATCTGATTCCGGCGACGGGTTGATGGATGGCTTGCGCAGATGCTCCAAGGAGACCCCTGGTGGGATGGCCTGCCTGGTGGATCCTATCTTGGAGAGCGCGTCGGCTGCCTCGTTGTTGGTGCGGGGGACGTGATGAAATTCGCACCCTTCGAAGGAGGTGCTGAGCTTCTGGATGTGGAACCGGTAGAGGGCCATGTTGGAATCTCTGGCGTCCCATTCCTCGGACACCTGTTGCACCACCAAGTCCGAATCACCGAAGCACAGGATCCGGTTGACACCGATCTCCTTGGCCAGCCGGAGCCCATGCACCAGTGCCTCGTATTCGACTACGTTGTTGGATGCCTTGAAGTGGATCTACAACACGTACTCTAGCCGGTCTCCCTTGGGCGAGGTGAGCACGATGCCGGCTCCCAAGCCCCCGAGCATCTTCGATCCGTCGAAGTGCATCCACCAGTGGTCTGAATCCGGCACCGGTGGGAGATACTGGGTCTCGGCCCAGTCGACGAGGAAGTCCGCCAACGCCTGTGACTTGATCGTGAGCCGGGGCTCGTACTGGATGGAGTAGGCGGCGAGCTCGATGGCCCATTTGGCAACTCGGCCGGTGGCGTCCTTGTTGCCGATGATTTCCGAAAGGGGTGCAGTGCACACGACCTTGATCGGGTGCTCCTGGAAGTAGTGCTTGAGGTTCTTGCATGCCAGGTACATGCCGTAGCACACTTTTGGTAGTGGGGGTAGTTCTGCTTGGAGAGGGAGAGAACCTCGCTGAGGTAGTAGACGGGTCTCTGAACCGGCTGAGCCTTGCCTTCCTCGGGGCGCTCGACCACCAGGACGACGCTGACGACCCGGCTGGTGGCTGCTATATAGAGCAACATCGGCTCCTTGCTGGCCGGCGTGGCTAGAACCGGCGCTGTGGATAGCATGCGCTTGAGGTCGTGAAACGCGGTGTCGGCCTGCGAAGTCCAGGAGAACATGTCCGTCTTTTTCATCAGTTGGTACAACGGGAGTGCCTTCTCCCCCAGCCGGTGGCGAAGCTTGTTGAGGAAGCCAGGCATCCGGTGAACTTCTAGACTCCAAGCAGGTTCTTGGGCGGCTGCATCTCTCGATGGCCGCGATCTTCTCCGGATTCGTCTCGATGCCTCATTGAGATACGAGGAAACCGAGTATCTGGCCGGATGGTACTCCGAAGACGCACTTCTCCGGGTTCAGCTTCATGTGGTACTGGCGGAGGTTGTCGAATGTTTCTCTCAGATCTTCGAGGAGGGTGCGCTTCTCCTTGGTTTTGATGACTACGTCATCAACGTGGCGATGCTGCGTTTGGCCTATCTGCGAGTGCAAGCATTTTTGCATACATCGCTGATAGGTGGCGCCTGCGTTCTTTAGGCCGAAAGGCATGGTTACATAGCAGAAAGCCTCGTAGGGGGTGATGAATGATGTCTTAATCTGATCAACCGGGTTTAGCCGGATCTGATTGTACCCGGAATAACAATCTAGAAAAGACAACAAATCACAGCTGGCCATGGAATCGATGACTTGATCGATACGGGGCAAGGCGAAGGGGTCTTTCGGGCGCGCCTTGTTCAGGCTGGTGTAGTCGATACACATGCGCCAGGTCTTGTTCTTCTTCAACACCAAGACTGGGTTCGCCAGCCAGTCTGGGTGGTACACTTCCATGATGAACCCGGATGCAAGGAGCCGAGTGATCTCGTCACCGATTATCTTTCTCTTCTCCTCTGCGAACCGGCGCAGAGGTTGCTTGACCGGCTTGGCATCCGGACGCACATGAAGTGAGTGCTCGGCGAACTCCCTCGGCACACCCGGCATGTCTTTGGGAGACCATGCGAAGATGTCCCGATTCTCACGGAGGAAGTCGACGAGCGCGCCTTCCTATTTGCTGTCTAAGCCAGCACCAATGGTGACGAACTTAGTCGGGTCGGAGGGGTCGAGCAGGATCCTCTTCGTCTCCTTCGCTGGTTGGAAGGCTCCTTGTCCAGCCGGCTTGGTGCTAGCCGGGATGTCCTGCTGGGCCATGGCCACATTGCGCATGATCGCGCGTTTTTCTTCGGCTATGATGAGGGCCTCTGCTAGTTTGGAACCGGCTGAGGCGCACTCCATCGATCGCCTGAAGCAGCCGACGACGGTGATCACGCTGTTGGGTCCTAGCATCTTCGTCTTGAGGTACGCGTAGTGGGGGATGGCCATGAACTTGGCGAGGGCGGGGCGCCCGAGGAGAGAATGGTAGGAGCTCGTCAAATTTACCACCTCGAACCAGATTGGCTCGCGGCGGAAGTTCTCCTCGGTCCCGAAGATGACGTCCAGCTGGATTTTTCCCAGCCGGGCCTTGAGCTCGCCCAGCGATCGCCGTGGAACGTTGTGGTAGTCGGGCGCAGGTCGCTTTCGCGAATGCCCAACTTCTCCAGCGAGGACTGGTAGAGGAGGTTGAGGCTGCTGCCTCCGTCGATGAGGACACACGAGAATCGGCAGGTGTGCGCGTTGGAGACGATGAGGGGGTCGAGCACCATGGCATAGCCCCCGGGAGTCGGCAGATGCTCAGGCTGATCTGCCCGGCTCCAGGTGATGGGGGTTTCCGACCAATTCAGGTACTGGGGGACCGGAGAAACGATGGCATTGACCTCCTTGGAGCATCGCCAGCGGCTGTGCTTGTCGTCTTGCTCCGTCTCGAAGATGTGGTAAGCAGCGTGCGGCTGGGGGTAGCCGTTGTTGTTGCCGCCGTTGCCGTCATTCCTGGCTCCCCTAGCTGGCGGCAGGGGTCCACCCGGTGGGGGAGGTGGGAGACGAGGCTGGTTGCCCTGGTCCTTTAGCTGGTGAGTCCAGCTGCAGTTCCGGGTGGTGTGGGTAGCCGGTTTGAAGGGACCGCTATGCCACTTGCACGAGCCGTCAATCATCTGGTCGAAGGTGAGTCGGGGCTTCTGCCTTCTTGCGTCGTTAGCCGGTGCGTCGGGCGCACCCTCCACAGCATTGACCTGCCGCGCGTGGTAGCGAGGCTTCTGTTGTCCGGCCTGGCGGTCCCCATGGAACCGGTTGTCGTTGCCGTGGCGTCTGGAGGATCCGGCTTCACCAGTCGGGTTGCTCGGACGGTCGTGAGCCGGCTCTATGGGAGTCGGACGGCCGTCCGCGTTTACTCGGAGGGGCTTCTTCATGGCGGCATCCGCCATGGCATACTGGTCCGCAACCGTCATGAGCTCCGCCATGGTTTTCGGCTCGTCACACAGTAGCCGGTGGTGAAGCATGGTGCCCTCTCGGCATCCTTCGATGAAGAAGCTGATGGCTTGGCTCTCCAGAATGCCCTTGCAAGTGTTGCGGAGCTCCGTCCACTTGGCGAGGTATTCCTGGTCGGTCTCATGATGCGCCACAGGCGCGCGAGGCCATCGCGGGCGCCCTAGACGCTTGTACGTGCCGTTGAAGTTGCGGACGGACACCTTCTCGAAGTCGGGCCAGGCGTTGATGCTGTTGGGCGCAAGGCTATTGAGCCATGTCCTTGCCGACCCGGTAAACATGAGAGGGACGTAGCGCACAGCTGTGCACTTATTCCCGTGGGCGATGCCGACTATCGTAGCATAGTCGGTCAGCCAGTCTTCCGGCTTCATCTTTGTCGTGCCAGGGGTGTCCTGGCAGGGAGAATTTATCCGGAAATGGCTCGTTCCGGATGCGGGGTCCAAAACAAACCAGACCGGTAGAATCTTCCTCTTCCATGACGCGCGCTTGAGCGAGGAGCTCGATGCGGTCGCGGGCATCCGGACAATCCGGGTAGGGCGCGCCCACCTAGCCTGAGAGGCAGGAACCGGCTGGTCTGGGCACTCCGACTGGTGGTGGGGGAGGTGGCAGGTTGCTATTCACTGTCTGCTCCTGGCGTGGCTGGCTCCTATTGCTGGAGCTGCAACGCCTGCTGCAGGCCCTGGGCGGCTGAGGGGAGGACGCCTGCTGGGTGTCGCGCGGTGCGCCCCTGCTGTTGGCAGGTAGCTTGCCTCCTCTAGAGTAGCTAAGGTCCTCCTGCGTCTGCCGGTTGGCGCCGGCCTGCTCGTCCGCGACGCGGAGGAGCTCCTAGACGCGAGCGTGCTGGCGGGCTCGCTCCTCGTCCTCCAGGCTGGGTAGTTCTTCTGCTGCGGCTCGCGTAGCGCGCAGGTTCTTGATGGGCGTGCTGTAGGTGGGCCGTGTGGGGGCAGGCACGGGATCCGGTTCTCCGTCCTTCTCTATCCTACCGCCCAGCTCACCGCCCCGACGCCGTACCTGGCCGCGCTGGCTTGGCTCCACGGTAGCCATAGTGAGGCCGTGCGCACGGTCATACTCGCGCCTAGCGATCTCCAGTTGCTTGTGGGCTGCTGCCAGTTCCATGGCCTCCTGGAGGAGGATCTGTCTCTCTATGGTGAAGTTGGCCTCCGCTTCCTCTGGGTTGTCCCCGAGGTTAACCGGCATCAGGAGCCGATCAATGGCATCCTCCACCGGGTTCCGAGGCTGCGGGGGAGCGGAAGTTCCAACCTCGTCCACGCCTCGCTCCCGCGGCTGGCGGGGATGCGATCTGGATCCGGCCATCATGACCTCCACGCCGCGAGGCGCGGAGAATGCCGCCGTCTGCACGGCGGCCCGACGTAGACGATTTCCCTAGAAAGCGCTCCGGGACCATGGCGATGTAGATGGGGAGATCGCCGAATAGCAGCGGTGCCGTTATTTGGGAAGGAAGTTCGGCGGCGAGGCGTTGTCGATAGCGCGATCAAACTTGCCGAAGCGTGAGCACCAGGCGGAGCCGCGCGCTCACCGGCTGAAGTGCAGGGTCCCGTGCGGGCGTGACTCGGTCGAAGCCATCTAGCCCCACGGTGGGCGTAGCTGTCGTTGTATTGGGAACGGCAGTACCTGGGGAGGTTAGATAGAGGTGTGGGGACTAACAGGGAAGCTATCGACGGCGTCCATGGCGGATTGGATACAAGAGGCGTGGCGGAGACAAGAAGTACCCAGGTTCGGGGCCCTCGTGGTGAGGTAAAGCCCCTACTCCTGCCTGATCTGTCTATGTGGGATATACGAGCTACAAGTGCTCCTCGAGCTGTATTCTTTAGCTACTGCCTTAAATGCACTGAGACCAACCCTTTCTACTGAGGCCCTGCCTCTCCTTATATAGGAAGAGAGGCGAGGGTCTCGCTGGCTAGTCCGACTGGCGGGCCCCACAGGCGGGTCCCAGCCGACTAGTCATCTACAGTGTCCAGCATGGCTTGTCCTTTCGGTGTATGAGCGGTATGGCTGTCGTAGGCACAGTGGACGCCGTGCGAGCCCGTCGTCAGCACAGGCCACTGTTCCAGCGTCACCCACGCAAAGTCTTCGGCATGGGCGGGTGGTTGCCCGTCTCGTCATCGTACAGGGCGTACCGTGCACTGATACGCACGTCGTCCTGTCTCTCTGATTGGATCCGGCTACGCCGTCGTATCCGGCTGCCTCTTTATGATCCGGCTACTGGGTGGTAGCCGGCCCATCCTAACCTGTCCGGCTGCATCTGGTCAGCCGGATGCGATCCGGCTGTCCTGTTTCTTATTCGGGTGGGGTACTCGGGGATCATCCCCCTGGCATCCTCATTGGCCTCGAATACTTTTAGAGCTTGCAGCCACATAGTGGTCTTATACTGCCATATCTTAAAATGAACACCTAAACTTATCTAGCTTCATTGCATCGGCCAAGTGTGCCATGTTTAACTTAGGAAATTTCCTATAATAAGGGTTTTGGATTGTTGGAATATTAGGCACAATTTCCATGACTAATTCTAGAGTATAAAGCACAACAAAAACCACTACTAACATGTGACACTTGAAAATACTAGACGTATTGAGCAACATGAATAGTAGTAGTATAAACACAACAACATCCATACATAGATAGTATATGTATCGGTCGTCTATATATATTGTAGGATATATGCCCTAGAGGCAATTAATAAATAGGTTTTTATTGTCATATCTCAATTAGTTCATAATAGTTTCATATTGTTCTATAACTGTATCAAGTGGAAGCATTTGTACTAGTGTGGTATGTAAACAAACCAAGTCTCTAGTTACCTCTAGCAAACTAGCTCATTGGTCATGAGGATGATCTAGGGTTTCAAGATCATGGGCATTTATGCCAATTGACAATGAGGTCATATCATTGGTTGAATGACATGATAGACAAACACCCAATAGTTGTATCATAATGAGATCTAGTTATAAGGTTCACCATTAATGATAAACTAAGGAAACCTCACAACCTAATCCTTAGACTGTGAGATAACGCAAATCACCGTTCTAGAGGGAGCTTAGATCGTATCAAGTATCATCTCGTGAAAGGGTGATAAAAAAGGAGCTACTCAGGTTTCCCAAAGGGGCATGTAAGGGAGTACATATCAAGACCAGGATTTGCCAATCCATGTAATGGATAGATACATGTGTCCATCTTGGCAATGTTGAATTAACAAAGCTTGCAAGCGTGTGACTTGGTCACATAATGCAACAACATGGGAACGAGAAAACAAGTTCATCGGTAACGAGATCGAACGAAGGTGTAGAGATACCATAGATAAAATCTTGAGTGAACTAGGTATCAAGTGGCAAAGGGAATGGTAAACAACGTTTACGGTTCATACGACATTATCATCGTGGAATGCACAGGGTTCATATGGGCATCCTGGTCCCTTTATTGATCATTGATGGAGATCATGTCTATGCCATTCCCGAGCCGTGGGGAAATACACTTAAGGGTTTGATGAGCTAGAGATCCTCTGTAAGTTGGAATCACCATATGAAAGAGAAAAGGAAACTAGAAAAGTTCTGTGAGAAAACTGGAATCGTTCTGGGAAAGTTCCAAAGTCGCTCGGAGGAAATTGAAAGGGAACCGAAAGGTGTTTCGGGTCAAATTGAATTTTGTAATATGTATTTACATGTTAATTAATGTAATTAATATTACATATAATATTGAAGGGGTATTCCACTAATGGGCCAAACTTCCTAGGGAAAAAGGGCCCATGAGGGAAATTGCAAGAGGGAAGGGCCAAGCCCATGCGCCTAGGTTTTGGGGGGCGCCTAGGGATGCCCTCTCCCTTGGTCGGCATCTAGGATTAGGGTTTGGGGCGCCCTAGGGCTTCCTCCCTCCCTTGGCCGCCTGCAAAAATTGGGGGAGGGGCAAGCCTGCCCCCTTCACCCCTATATAAAGGACCCCCCTTGGAGGAGGAGATACATCAAAGGGCACGAGTTGGGAGCTCTCCTCCCTCCTCTATGCACCTCCTCCCTCCCTCTCTAATATCTCTCTCTCCCTTGTGATCGGGCTTGTTCGTCTGCGGTACCAAAGTTGGCAGGCCAGCGCATGGCGGTACCTAAGTTGCCTGAAATTACCGCGTTTCGAAAAGTTGGGCCACCAACTACTGAGAGGGGCCATTTCAAGGCAAACTCATCTCACCCCTGCCAAATACAAACATTCCGTTAAACCGCCCCGTGAAGTAGACGGTCGGGACGCACATGTCGGTTATCTGTCCGTGACGCGGGCGCCAACGCGGCAACCTCTTAGGCAAATCGAGCAGCTAAGTGGATTGGATGCGTTGACCGATTTCACAAATCCATTCCCAGCTTTCCCCTAGCACCAGCGGCGTCGGAATCCACCCTCCAGGCAGGACGATCCCTTTGGACATTTGACTTTCGAGGCCAAGTTGCTGCGCCCAGTCACTGATACCGAGCTCCAATGGCGCATGCCGTAGCTGCCGTTGCGAGGCTCTAGCCCGCCTCCGCTACCGATGAGCCGAGCAGCTCGGAGGATGGCAGATCCTACTAGTCAAGTGGGATCTGCGCGGACCCCCCTTACCTGGTTACGGTAGTCCTCTATAGGTACAACTCTAAGGGCAAGAGGTATGGACACCATTATTTCACGATGGAAGAAGTGCCTGCGCAGATCTGCACTATATCTGGTATGGTTGCTGCTCTCCGTAATCATGTTGAATTATGGCCGAAGCAGACTACAAAGTTCAGCTTCATGGATGAACGTGGCATCATGGTTCCTATAACGTGTGACAGTCAGCTAATTGGGTTGATGAAAAGGTATGCTTCGGCTGCCATGTTTGACCTGAAATGTCATGTACAGGATGTGGAAGCTGCTGCAACTGGGAGTCGCCCTTCTATTCTTGGACAGGGTGGTTGCTCGAACCCAATTAGCTCCTGGTAAGCAAAGGTCTCTTGGGGTTCGCATGTTTGTGCTGAATTGTAATTTTTGTTTTATTTACTCTGTAGATATTGGGCAGTTATGCAACAGTCTTGTTTCTTTGACAGGAAGCGCCGCAAGGTTAGAAACATGACTGCTGGGTCAGTCATTTTGCTGCCCGAAGAAATTAAAAACAGGTGGAAAGATGTCATTTTGCTGCTCAAAGAAATTAAAGATGATGCTGGACACGATTCTGGTGCCCATTGTCCCGGCGATGCAGAGTACGTGAAGCTAAGAAAATTGGCACCGAGGAAGAGGAAGAAGGCAGGAAATGAAGAAGCCATGGACGTGAAGGCTTGGCACCTAGGCTAAGGAAGAAGGCTGCTGGCAATGAAGATGCATAGTAATTTGTTGAACTTGAACCTATATATGTAATTCTGTTAAATTCCAATCGCTCTGTGTGTGGCATGTTGCTGGGCAAAATAATCTACCCACGTTCTCTGAGTAAAATGTACCGCGACTTAGGGTTTGGAAACGCCCGAGTAAGTAGTTTAATCCGAAATTGTGATTGTGACACTTCTATCTGAAAATAAGGATCCACCGGTTCCACGATTGCTGAGGGGCAGGAGGTCTCCAAATACGAGGGAATGTAAGTGGCACATAAATAAATTATTTAAGCTGCCACACTCCACGAAGCAGCAACTTATTTCAGATAATGCACAACGACGTGGGAACATAAACAACAATGTTCTCACCGATAATACCCAGATGAGAAGGAAATGGGTACCACTTTCTGGCCTAATCTTGATCCCGTCTATCTCACCGCCTCTCTGCTCCTGCATCCCCTGCATCTGGCAAAGCTCCCTGTCATCGGATTGATGACAAGTACTCCATGAGGGGGTCCTCGAGGCGTGCGGAAGAGAGGGGTGTGAGACGTACGGTATTCTGGGACGGTGAGCACACAAGTTTACCAGGTTGAATCCATGGCTTTGGACGGATCCTACTCCTGCTAGCAATCCAATAATACGGCAGAGCCGGAATATGGGTTACAAGGGTTTCGCTTGTGCGAGTTGAGATTGTAGACTATTGAGGTGCGCCCTAAAGGCTCTCCCTAGGATGGATTATATAGATATCCGGCCTAGGGTTTACAGGAGAGATCTATCCGCTCTGATCGAGAGTGATTCTGAGTACATCTTGAACTACAAGTAACATTATGGGCCTAAGTCGGTAAGTCTTCTGGGCCTTCCCGTAGCCGGATTGGACTCCGTCTTTCTCCCTGTCTGGGCCGCCCGTGAAGCAATGCTCTAACCCGAAGTGGGCCACCCTGGTCAGCGAGGAACTGTGAGGATACCCAGAAAGTATATCCCCAACAACAGCCCCCGGAGGCCTCAAAGATCCAAAGTCGGATTTATCATCGTCTAGCTTGATCTTCGGCTTGCAGAATCTTGAACGGTTCCTGAAACTTCACAACAAAAAATACGATCTGGGTCTTAAAAAATAAGTCGGACCAATAACCTGTTACTCGGATTTTCCAGCTCGATTTCAAACTAAGCCGGAACTTGGCTCTCAACGCCACCTGACACAAGTCATGGTCAAGTCATGTCATCTGACAGGCATTCCGTTAGCACGACCATTGGTGGGTCCACGGTTCGCGGAACCGAGGAGCCGTTTCAATGCGTGCGTGGAGATCGAGGCGATGCAATCATCGCGTGGGTCCTTCCCAGTTCCTTCCACGACGCGTGGCGGTTACACTATAGCATTCGCACGAATCTTGGCGCAGGTAGGTGGATATAAGGGGTTTGGATTTTTCCTTCTCCTTTCCACCAGTCCTTTGCCGTTTCCTTTCCTCCCAATCCTCCTGCGTGCACAGAGCTTCCTCGTTCTTCCTCCACAGAGCTCCCAGCGCTGCCCCTTTTAGGTCATCTTCTCACCGGAGCAATGGCTTCATCTTCTTCCTCCAGCTTGGCGGCAGTGGCGACGGTGGAAGCAGTAGCGGAGAAAGAGAGCTTCCGCGGGATCTGGATTCCCTGTGCTCTCAATGAGGAGGGCCTGAAGAACATGGAGAAGGAGGGGCTTCTCGTCGCCGGCGACTGGCGGAGCGGCTTCGGGGAAACCGTCCCCAACCCGCACGACGGCGAGCGGGTCCACTTCGGCACCCACCTCGATAGAGGTCTGTCCACCTCGATAGAGTTCTTCTCCGAGGTGATAGATCATTTCGGAGTTCAACTCCACAATCTTCCTCCCAACTCTCTCTTAGAGATGAGTGCGTATGCTTCGCTTTGTGAGGGATTTCTCGGCATTAGGCCGAGTTTGACTCTCTTCCGGTACTATTTCCATGTCTGGAGGAATTCCATTACTGCCGGTGTTCCATACATCACCGGCACTATCAGCTTTTCACTTAGACGCGACCGGGCTTATCCCAAGATTCTAGCGAGTGACTCGGTCAAACAATGGCCAACCACTTTTTTCTATCATAGGGATATTCCAGCTCCCGACAAAGCTACTACTTTGCCGGCTTTTATCGACAGAGCTGCCACGGCCCAACCTTCTTGGGACGAGGCTGCTCCGGCTCTCACCAACGATCTGATCCTCGCTAAGAGGCGGATCGAATACTTAATCAAACACAAGGATCTGAAGGGATCCGACTTAGTTCAGTGCTGGGTCTCACGTCGGATCTAGCCTCTCTAGTACCACGGAACCCGACTGATGCACTCCATCACGTCGTCCCCGAAAGATTCCCTCCGCATCAGCTCCAAAGCCTTCACCACACAGGGCTACATAAGCCAGATTAAGTGGCTGATCAAGGAGCGAATCGAGAGGAGAATCCCGGAGGTTTCTCTGGACATGCACACGGCGGATAACCACGTAGTGCCGGTAAGCTTCCATCAGTATACTTTTTATGTGTTTCATTCTTTGAGTTATACTGCAATACTGATATGTTTTCTTCTTTTCAGCTTGCTGACCTCCCCGAGTCGGAACTTGCTCGGCTCGAAGGATATCCTCTGGAGTTCTCTTAGGAGGTGGAGGTAGTTCCATTCCGGATCTTGTGCTCAGGAAGCACAAAGCTCCAACAGTGGTTGTTGGCACAAAGGAGGTGTCTGTCGTGAAGAGGTAACATTCAATCACAACTTCCGCCTTTGTACCTTATTCAAATTTCTTTCCGAGAGGTAATGTTTCCCGACTTTTACTACATTCTCAGAGCAAAACCGTTCGTCAAGGCCAAGGGGAAAGGGATTCCTTCGAAGCCGCTGCGGCAGACAAAGCTTACTATAGCTTCCCCTGCCGTGGCTCCTCCGACTCCTGCCCCTCAACCTTCTGCAACGCTGGTTATCTCGCCGGACGCTGTAAAAGATCCGACTCCTTCAACGGGGCCTGTGAACCTTGGACCACAAACTGACGTCACCACAAGTGCGTCAGATCTAAATAAGGGTGAACCCTCTTCGGGGAATGATCCCTCGGCTGAAACCTTCGCCGAAAACCACATCAACAATCCGGGACTGGCCAAGTTTGGCCTGTCTCGGAAATCTGCTGAAGAAATCCAGCGGCTCGCTAGGCAATGCCTAGAGAAAAGACATCTATCTCCCGAAGAAGAAGCGCAAGAAGCATAGGAAATCAAGTTCTCTGACCTTCTCGCCTAAGTCCGCCTTCACGACGAGAGGATCTGGTCCGGTGAGCTTCCAACAGCTCCCGTGATTCCTCTGACTCTCGCCGAAAAGGTGGCTGCTGAAGTGAACGCGGGTTTGGATAAACTCACCCGCGAGCAATATGTAAGTCGGAATTCCAACTCCTGTATTTTCCATTATGTTATATCATATCCTCTAGCCCCCAAGCATGAAGTGGGATAAACAATCCGGGTTTATGCTTCATTAGGATGCCAAAGAACGAACTAGTGTAGCCCCCAAGGCTCGTGCTGATATTTTAGCAAAAATATTAGCCCGAGTCTTAAGTAGCTTTCTGACTTTGGGTATTCTGACTTACAAAAAGTATGTTCCTATAACCAGGAATTACTGACCAATGTCTGCGATAAGCGGAGAGAGATCAAAGCTCTCCGACTTAAAAATGCTGAGCTTAAAGTTGCCAAGGATGAGGCCGAAGGTAAATATTCCGAGACTCAAACCTTGTCCTTGTTATTTTCAATGTCGAATTTTTCTGAACTTTTGTTCTTTTTGACTTACAGTGCTGGTGAAACAATCCGTCGCCATGATTGAAGAGGCCGAGAACCTCAAGACCCTGGTGGTGGAGAACAAGGGACTTCACCAAGAGCTGGATAAGCTTAAGGCGGATCATGAAAGGAGCATAGCTCAAGTCCTTGAATCCTCCTCCATGGCCACTGATGAGCGTGATCGCAAGATCGCTGCTCAAGATAAAATAATCTCGGATCTCAAAAATGAGCTTGGCAGAGAGAAGGATATGTCCCAGGCGCTCCGGGCTGAACTCCAGAGTCTCCGGGAGGAGAAGACCAAAATTGACGACGTCATTTTTGGTACATTCCATCTATCTGACTTGTCTCTTTCTTCAAATTTTACCAATGTCAGATTTTTCTTAACTTGTTTTGTGTATAGGTCCTCTGAACTTGACGGAGTCTTCCTCCTCCGAGCCCCGCACCCACCGGCTTACCCAAGTCGGTGACCTGCTTCATGACTTCTGCCAGTCCCTTGAGGATGTTGGCGAAGCTCTCAAGATACTAGACCTGCCAAGCATGTCGGACTTCCAGGTGCGGGACAAGGCGAAGGAGATGCCGCAACTTGTTCGGGACTGGAACATGTCCTATGCGTGGACTGCTGCGCAGAACGCTCTCACCATGGTCATGAGCCTCCATGGAAACATGGAAATATGGCAAGTGACCAGAGGATACTGCAAGGTAGACGAAGACGGCTAGGAGCAAGACCTTCAAGCCATCATGCACTCCTGCGCCGGATATGGGTGTCACGTGGCTGACTTGACCAGCTACGAGATCCCCTTCTTCACCCGCGTGGATACTCCGCCTCCTCCTCCGGAAGAACCAACAGAAGTTTCCGACGATGAACGCACCAACTCGGATGCGGACATCTTAGAACGATATCAAGGCGGAGTAACCAGCGAACCGACAGCTCCTTCATCTCTTCCTGCATCGTAGACCAGAAACTTATGTATTATTCCGGAAAAAACATGATGCGTTTGTAAATATGCAATACTTTAACTTTGCTGGTGCTAAGCTTTTGATCTATTCAGCACTTTTCGTCTTTGAAATTTTTTTGTGTGCCTGAAATGTTTACATAAGCACTTGTATTTTTCGTCTCTACTTATCATTTATCTGGCTTTCTACCTCGTCCCTTTCGTGATCCGGCTAAACCTTCCGCCGGAAACTTTGCCGAGCAACGGAGCTCAATTGCTAAACCAGTTTAAACTCGGAAACAAAGCCGGCTTCCAGTACCAACAATTCACTACTCGGAAAATGCCCGCATCCAGCAATCAGACAAATAACCAAAGTAAAGACTAGAAACTTTAGAGTTATACCCGAGGGTAGTAATTTTAGAATCGGAAATCTAAACCAGAACGAACATGAGCATAAAGTACTTTCAAGCATTCTGGGATTTTCGACTATGACATGATCATTCAAAAATAAGATGGTTTAAGAACTTCTCAGAAAAAACTTGAGGTAACCAAAACTTTTATTTCTCATAGAACATGTACATATGTATGATTACAAAGAAGGAAGAATAAAAGGGATGTAGCTGAGCAATATTCCATGGTCTGTCTAACTCATCCAGATTTGTACTGCCTCCAGCTCTCTTTCTCTTCTTAGTAGCAGGTCTTTCTTTGACTGGCCTCATGTCAGTTAAGTAGTACGATCCATTGTGCAATACTCGACTAACTAAAAAGGGCCCTTCCCATACTGGGGAAAGTTTGCGCTTTCTTTGTTGCACAAGCCGGAGAACCAAATAAACTTTATTGAAGGATCTATTTCGGACTCTCTGGCTATGATACTTGCGTAACTTATGCTGATAGGCTGTAGATCTCATTTCAGCAACGACGCGAACTTCTTCGACTAAGTCGATATCATTTTGTCGAGAAATCTCAGCATCCTCTTCGATATATGCGGCCACTCTAGGAGAAGTATGAATCAAATAAGTAGGAAGAACTGCTTCTGCACCATAGACCAAGAAGAAAGGTGTGTATCCTGTTAACCTGTTTGGAGTTGTTCGTAAACTCCAAATTACATAGGGTAATTCCTCTGCCCAAGCCCCCGCAGCACGTCGTAGTGGTGCTTCGAGTCTTGGTTTTAGGCCTTGTAAGATTAAACCATTTGATCTTTCGACTTGTCCGTTAGCTTGTGGATGTGCGACTGATGCAATGTCAAGCTGTATATTTTGCTCGTCACAAAATTCAGCCAATTCTCCCATAGAAAAGTTACTCCTGTTGTCCGTGATAATGCTATGCAGATAACCATACCGGATTATAACATCCTCGACAAATCTTTTGGCTATTGCTCCATCACAACTTTTGACGGGTTTAGCCTCAATCCATTTGGTGAATTTATCCACCATCACTAAGAGGTGAGTAAATCCACTTGGAGCTCGTTTAAAAGGTCCTACCATATCAAGCCCCCAGACCGCAAAGGGCCATGTTATAGGTATTGTTCGCAACTGATCAGCCGGAACATGAGCTTGCTTGGCGTACTTTTGGCAGCCTTTGCACGTCTTCACTAATCGTTCGGCATCTGCCTGAGCTGTAAGCCAGAAAAATCCGTGTTGAAAAGCTTTTGCCACTAAAGATTTGGCTGCAGCATGGTGACCACACTCGCCTTCGTGGATTTCCCTTAAGATTTCCACTCCTTCTTCTGGAGATACACAGCACTGAAAACCCCCAGAAACACTCCGTTTATAGAGCTCACCTTTAACAATAGTATAGGCTTTAGCTCGTCGGATAATCTGCCGGCTCAGCACCTCGTCTTCGGGTAATTTGCCATCTACCAAATAATCGAGGTAGGGTTGAGTACAGCTGGGAATTACAGCCAGAACTGCTATTAAAGGTGAGTCGGATTTGGTCGGATATTCCTCATCTACTCCCTTTATTGAGGGAACTTTGAGGTGCTCTAAAAAAGCGCCATCCGGGACCTCTTTCTGCGCAGAACCTATCCGAGATAATGCATCTGCTTCCTCATTTTCTGCTCGAGGGATGTGTTGAACCTCAAACCCTTCGAACGATTTAGATAGATCATCCACGACAGCTTTATATGCTGCCATGTGTTTATTTGCATTACAAATATCCTACACTTGTTGAGCAACAAGATCCGAATCTCCGTAACACATCAAACGTCGGATGCCAATGTCCTTAGCAATCTGGATTCCATGTAGCAGTGCTTTATACTCGGCAATGTTGTTTGTCGCTGTGAAGTGGATCTGCAACACATATAAAAGTTTATCTCCTTGGGGTGATTTGAGCACCATGCCAGCCCCCGAGCCCCCTCGAGCCTTAGACCCGTCGAAAAAGTGGGTCCAATATTCCAACTCAGGGAGGATCATATTCTCCTTCGTCTCTGTCCAATCAGCGACAAAGTCAGCAAGGATCTGGGATTTGATTGCTGTCCGAGGTTTGTACTCAATATCGAAAGCTGAGAGCTCTATGCCCCATTTGGCGACGCGTCTTGTGCCGTCACTGTTGTTGATTATATCTCTCATGGGAGCTGTGCTCACCATGGTAATTGGATGCTCCTGAAAGTAGTGTCATAACTTACGAGATGCGAGAAAAACACCGTAAGCCAACTTTTGATAGTGCGGATACCGCTGTTTTGATTCTGTCAGAACCTCGCTGACAAAGTAAGTCGGACACTGCACCAGGTGTTCCTGATTTTCCTCTGGTCTCTCCACCACCATGATGATACTAACGACCTTATTTGTCGCAGCAAGATAGAGCAACATCGGTTCCTTAGGTTCCGGCGCTGCAAGGATAGGAGCAGATGAGAGTACTTTCTTCAGGTCTTGTAGTGCGACTTGCTTCATCATCAAACAAAATCTTTGGTCTTTTTCAGGAGTTTGTATAATGGTGCGGCTCTTTCACCAAGCCGGCTTACAAATCGATCGACCGCAGCAGTAATCTAATGTACGTCCTTCAGGCGAGTTGGCCTGGAAATATTGAGTATAGCCTTGATTTTGTCTCGGTTCACCTCTATGCTTCTTTGAGACACGATGAAACCTAACAATTGTCCGGCTGGTATTCCAAAGAAGCATTTCTTCGGGTTAAGCATGATGTTGTATTTTCGTAGATTGGCGAACGTTTCCTCCAAGTCGGAAATTAGCGTTTCCTTCTTTTTGGACATCACCGCGATATCATCCACGTATGCATGTACATTGCGTCCGAGTTGGTCATGGAGGCAACGCTGCATCGTGCACTGGTACATAGCTCCTGCGTTCTTCAGCCCAAAGGGCATCGTAACAAAATAGAAGGTTCCGAAAGGGGTTATGAATGAAGTTTTGACTTTGTCAGATTCCTTCATCTGGATTTGGTGATAACCGGAATATGCGTCGAGAAAACAGAGGAGCTCTGAGCCTGCCATAGAATCGATAACTTGATCAATTCTAGGCAGAGCGAACGGATCTTTTGGACAAGCCTTGTTCAAGGCAGTATAATCAACACACATCCTTAAATCAGTGGTGTCCTTTTTAGGGACCATTACAGGATTGGCCGACCACTCAGTGTGGATGACCTCTTCTATGAATCCGGCTAACTCGAGCCGCGCTAGTTCCTTAGCTATTGCCTTACGCTTTTCGTCGCCAAACCGTCGTAAGGACTGTTTGACGGGTTTAGCATTCGGGTTTACATTTAGAGAGTGCTCGGCAAGTTCCCTAGGTACTCCGTTCATGTCAGATGGCTGCCATGCGAAGATATCTTGATTTGCTTGGAGGAACTTGACGAGCACGCTTTCCTATGCGCTATCTAGGCCTACGCCTATCTGGGTCACCTTGGAGGGGTCATCATCCTTCAACGGTGCTTTCTTCGTCTCTTCTGATGCCTTGAACTCTGGATTTGGCTTGGTCACCTCCTTCTTCGTTGCGGGCATCTCGGACGGATCTATGCTCTTCTTGATCTCCTGGTACTCCTGGGCGTGCGGCAAAGCGGCATTTCCATCCTCGCACTCTCGCGCTTTCTTCGGGTCTCCCCTGATGGTGATCACACCGTTGGGACCTGGAATTTTCATCATATTGTAAATGTAACACGGACGAGCCATGAAAGCCCAGTAAGCTGGACGTCCAAATATAGCGTGGTATGCGCTCTTGAACAGGACCACTTCAAAGGAAAGTGCCTCCATCCGATAATTCTTTGGAGTTCCAAAGGTAACATTCAAAGTGATCTCTCCCAGGGAATTAGCTTGTCTTCCTGGGACAACTTCGTGAAAAATCACAGAGCTATGGTTCAGCTGGGTCTCCGAGATCTTCATCCAGCGTAGCTTTCGACATAGAGAATATTGATGTTGCTACCACCGTCCATGAGGGTCTTGGAGAAACCATAACCGTCAATAAGTGGGTTGACGATTAAGGCATATTTTCCTCGCCTGTGTAACTTAGGCGGATGATCATCACGGTCAAATGTGATTACCAGTTCCGAGCAGTCCAGATACTGTGGGACAGCCGGAACTGTTGCATTGAGCTCGTGTAGAACTGCTTTGTTGACCTTTTCTGGTTGAGATCCGAGGAAAGTGACATAAGTGTCCTTCTTGGTGGGAAAAGTCTTCTTCCCTTCCGACTTGGGATTTGAAGCATCGGTTTCCTCCATGTCGGAATCTTCCTTGGTCTCTTTGTCCTTTTTGGGATTTTTCTTTCCCTTCTTCCGCTTAGCTTTGTAGCCCGCGGTGTCATCTCTTTTGATGTCGTCATTGAAACGACATTCAGCGTTGGTGTGGGACGAGCCCCCATTGGCGTCTAGGTGATGCACACATGGGTTATTGGCAATGTCGGCCCAAGAGTAGGTTTTTCCTGGTTGCTGTTCTCCTCTACCTTGGACCCTTGAAGTCCCATGGCCATGCCCGCGGCCTCCGCCACGTCCTCCTCGTCCTCCAGACCCGGAAACAGTAGTAACCACCGCTGTTTCCGCGTTGGTTTTTTCCTCCGAGGTGTTCTTACGCTTCTGAGCTTGTTGCTTTGTTTTTGCTGATTGAGGTACAACCAGGATGTTGAGTAATCCCTCTGCATCGTCATCAGCATCCGCATACTTGCTCGCTGTTTCTATCATCTCTCCCAAATCAGTGACCTTGTCACACTTCAAGCGATGACGCAGTAGACCAATTGGGAGACCTGCAATGAAAGCTTCAATCATGGTTTGGTCATTTACTCCTTCACAGGAGTTCTTGGTGTCGATCCATCGTCCGAGATAATCTCGGCAAGTTTCTCCGGCTTTCTGGGTGCAATGCTGTAGGTCTCCGACCAAACAGGGCCTCCGATATGTGCCTTTGAAATTACGAAAGAACGCACTTTGCATGTCATACCAGTTATGGATGGTGTTCTCTGGAAGTTCATTGAGACATGATCGCGCCGTCTTCCGCAACATAAGTGGGAGATATCGGGTTGCGACCAGGCTGTTTCCGCCTTTGGCGATGCAGCAAGCTTGGAAAAAATCCTGTAACCAAGTGTCTGGCCGAGCAATGCCGTCATAGGCTTGGATGTGCCTTGAGATAGCAAATCCCTCCGAGAATCTTGTAGCTTTGATGCGTGGTCCGAAGCACTTTGGGCCCACGTACATGTCATCGTTTTCATAGCGCCGCGCCTCTATGTTGGAATTAATCCTGTGCCTTGTGTCGTTCGGGGATAGAGATCGTCCCGAATGCCGGCTGTGGCTGTGGTGCCTTGGAGCCGGACTTCGGCTTCTGCCACTACCTCCTCCGCCATGTCGTCCTCCTTGCCCTCCATGGGAGCCATTGTGATGACTGTGTGGTGGAGAGGGTGGTGAAGCTAGATAGTTTCCGGCTGATCGTCGGCCTCCGTTCGAAGTGTCATTATTCTAGTTCCGGGGAGGATCTTGACTATGACGAGCCCCCTGCCGGCTTGTTCCAGCGTGGTTTCCGTCATTCCTTCATCCGCCGTTCCCACCACAGTGAGGATTAGCCGGACGGCTCGTATATTTAGGAGGTGGCATTTTTGACGATCCTCCTCCCGTCGTTTCTCTTTATCTTCTCCCCTCCGATCGTTAGATTCTCGTCGGGGAGGGTTCGTCGGATTCAGTGTAGCAATGCCGTCTTTCTCGGCCGCTGGAACGATGTTGCTCCAGTTGTGCGTGGTCTTGTAGTGCTGTCCTAACGATCCGGTTCTTGAATAATTGTCTTCCCGGCGTTCGGGGCGATGATACTGCTCCCGAACATGATGGGGTCTTACATCAGCCCATGCCGGATCTGTGCGACATTGGTCAGAATCCGAGACCAGTTTTTGACTTCTGGACATGGCGACCTTTTGCTGCTCCAGTCCCTTGTTGAGTAGCTTGATACCCAAACGGATCTCCTCTGGTCCTGGATTAGCCGATAGAATTTCTCAGGCCGCCACGGTATTTTGTACTGGGGTTGGATATACCCAATCTCTTTTGCTATCTTTCCGTGGATTCCCCATCTCATCTCTGAAAAGGACGGCACGGATAGTTGGGAACTGGTCGTCATTGGTGTGACGTTTCCGTGTCTTCTAGTGCAACCGAGACATGTAGTCTTTAGTTGCCATGCGTTTCTTCTCCACCTCGATGTTTTTGGCTTCATCGAGGAGTTGTTGACGACGCGCTTCTAGGGTTTGGGCCCTTTCATCCAGCTCTTTAGCAGTAAGTTCTGCGGCTGTAGGGATAGATGTGGTTAATGCATCATCGATGAGTTTACGCGCACCTTCGGTGATCACGTGTCTATCCACCGATTCTTCTTTTTTCTGCTCGTCTGGGATAAATGCACCATCCGAGTCTTCTTCGTATTCCTCGACAATCACCTCCTCAGCCAGAGGGTCTTTTGCTGGGGTCTTGTTCTTCTTCTTTGCCTTCTTGGCAGCGTCGGTAGCAAAGACGACTTTGGGTCCGTTTCCCAGAGTCAAGCTATGTTCGGTACTTTCGGACATCTGGACCTCGGGATTATCTCCGACGTCCATGTCATCCTGCGCTTTGGGAGAGTGTTCCCCGGATCCTTCATCCATGGCTTCTCCTTCTTCTGCAGCTTTGGAGTTATACTCCTCTTCATATTCCGTGGAGAACTTTTGGAAATCTGCTGACGTCATCAATTCATCTGAGGATGCGGGTACGTCGGCGTTTGTTCCAATTGCCTCCAGCACCGAGTCAGTGTTTTCTCCAGCATCGGCAGAGCCGGATCCAGATCCCACATATCCGACAAAGTGCGACGCGTGCTTCCTGAGGTACCTGCGGCTTTCACGATCAGCCATGTCGAAATTTTTGATGGTCTCGAGAATTGCATCTGCGCTTTCGCCTTGCAGTATCATACGTCGTAATGTGTACCTTAGGAAAGGTCTATCTGTCCCCGCATCATCAAAGCCAGAATCAGTGTCACTGATATGCTCCTCCTGGATTTCGACTTCCGCAGGTGGGTCGATCTGGGATCCGGCTCTTCTAGGGAGGTCCACTCGAGATTCGACTTGGACCGCTAGGTCTTCTTTAGGCTCGGATTTCTCCACTATCTCCGCAACTGGTGCGGGCTGGGTGGGATTAGGGTTTTCCGAGATCCGGAACTCTGCCGCCTCCATGGACAAAGGGGACCCAAAAGATTCTTCTGCCTCTATCATCACCGCTGGGGTGGGTTGGGCAGGTTCAGCGAAACCGATGTAAACATCGATCTTGCCAAAAGACATGATTGTGTAGGAAGTCACGACCTCCCTAGCCATAATCCAAGTCTCGTCGAGAACGATGAGAGGGACGTCGCTGGCGTAAAGGATGCGACCGACAACGATAGTCTCGCCGATTCCGATTCTTGCAGATTCCGCTCGGAACGCAGATCCGAAGCTCACTTGCCCCACGGTGGGCGCCAACTGTCGCCGGATTGATGACAAGTACGCCATGAGGGGGTCCTCGAGGCGTGTGGAAGAGAGGGGTGTGAGACGTACGGTATTCCGGGACGGTGAGCACACAAGTTTACCCAGGTTCGAATCCGCCGGCTTTGGACAGATCCTACTCCTGCTAGCAATCCAGTAATACTGCAGAGCCGGAATATGGGTTACAAGGGTTTCGCCTGTGCGAGTTGAGATTGTAGACTATTGAGGTGTGCCCTAAAGGCTCTCCCTAGGACGGCTTATATAGATATCCGGCCTAGGGTTTATAGGAGAGATCTATCCGGCTACGACCGAGAGTCGGTTACAGAGTACACTTGAACTACAAGTAACATTATGGGCCTAAGTCGGTAAGTCTTCTAGGCCTTCCCGTAGCCGGATTGGACTCCGTCTTTCTCCCTGACTGGGCCGCCCGTGAAGCAATGCCCTAACCCAAAGTGGGCCACCCTGGTCAGCGAGGAACTATGAGGATACCCGGAAAGTATATCCCTAACACTCCCAGATCTCCAGTAACCGGGTGTACGTGCTTCCACTTTATTAATTGTGGTTATGCCATTTGCATGCGGCACAATCCATGTAGATTACGTTTAAACAAACCACCAATGTCAGAATACACTAGTAGAAAAGGTGTCTTTGGTCCATGGTTACGTTCCCAATCCGGGACAGAGATCTAAATCGAGGAAGAAATTGATCTAAATGACAAATTCTTCCACAAATTAATGTGGGGCCAGAGAAATTTTTTTCCTCCCTGGAATCCGGGACCAATAGTTCAGACCGCTAGGTCAACAAGTACAAATATTACAACTTAAAAAGGCACGGAACTTAAGCTAAATAGAACTAGTTATCACACATCTCCTTGATCTTCCTAATCTTGGCCCGATGCACATCTTCCTGCGAGAGCAAGGATCGAATTGTCTGCTCCTTCCTTTTAGCATCTTCCTTGCACAACTTCAATTGTTTCTTTGAATTTTTCCTCATGCACTTGTCAATAATCATAGTTGTGTACTACAGGACTTTCGCCTGGTGGAGATCGTTCCTTGCTTGAGTCAGTTCTTGCTCTGCTTTAGCCTTCAAGGCCAACACCGCGTCCCTCTCCTTCTCAACTTTGATAACCTTGTCTTGCACCCACCTGAGATCTCGCTTATGCTTGGTCGTGTCAACTGGTTCCCATAGCTTCATCTCAACACTGTCAAGAAGTGAGCTGAATACGGATTCTTTCAACTCGACAGTCATTTCCCATAGTTTGTCCAGCGTTTTCTGCATCGATTTGGGCCACTCTGGATCTACCCATTTGACAACACCGCAACTTTCGCCTTGCATCATTGCACGATGTCCTTGACACCATAGAAACCTCCTGCCTGCGTTTCATCCTTCGAAGGCTACAAATTTAGCGGGCACATATCCATGTTTACGTACCAGAGGACTATCTTCATCCTCTAAATCGTGATAGTCGGAGTCATACATCGTCTGTTTGGCCTAACACATCATACGCGCATGAGTAAACAGATTAGATCTCGCTCAAAAAAATAGATAACTGGCCACAAATGATAGAAATAGAGATGAAGCGACTCACATCGAAATCACCATCCCTGTCGTCACGACGTGTTTCCTCACCATCTCCCCTTGAACCCATGGCGAGATGGGTGGGGGGTGGCTGCCGAAGAGGGGATTGGGATGGAGGCGCCGTCGGCTTGCGGCTACGGCAGGATGGGAGTGAAGTGGGGAAGTGGCTTCGAGGGTAAGGAAGAGAAGTACGGGGAGGAAGAGAAGTAATGGGGACGTGACACTAGGATGTGGCCCACTGAACTCGTGAGACGTGACACTCGCAACAGGGGAGCGCCCGGTGTTGCCAGTTTGTCCAAAGCAAGTGTGGCCAATCATGCCCCAGAACAGCCTACTCGCGGATCGCTCTCACGAATACCATCCCAATCTTCCAAGTTCCCCAATCGAATGGTATGTAACAATCGTTAAGCAGAACAACTGTGTTAGGGCGTGCCTTCTAGAAGACTTGGTCTAACGACTACCCATGCAATGACAATGGTGTATCCATGTGTGGTTTGTGAAAAGAACAGACATGCAATCACACTAGGTGGATCCATATGTGGTTTATGGAAGTAACACACATGCAATGACTCTAGCTGTGATTCATGAAAAGAACTGACATGCAATGACATTGGGTGTGGTTCATGAAAAGAGCAGACATGCAATGACATCGGTGGATCCATGTGTGGTTTATGGAAGTAACAGACATGCAATGACTCTAGCCGTGGTTAATGAAAAGAACATGCATGCAATGACACTAGGTGTGGTTCATGAAAAGAACAGACACGCAATGACACTGGTGGATCCTTATGTGGTTTGTTTAGTGGAACATACATGCAATGACACTGGTGGATCCACGTGAGGTTCATGAGAAGAACACACATCCAATGACACTAGTGGATACTTATGTGGTTTGTTAGAGGAACAGACATGCAATGACACCGGTGGATCCTTATGTGGTCTGTCTAGAGGAACACACATGCAATGACACCGGGTGTGGTTCATTAAAAGAATAGACATGAAGTGACTTATGTGGTTTGTTTAGAAGAACACACATGCAATGACACTGGGTGTGGTTCATGAAAAGAACAGACAGGCAATGACACCGGTGGATCCTTATGTGGTGTGTTTAGAAGAACACACATGCAATGACACTGGATGTGGTTCATGAAAAGAATAGACACGCAATGACACTGGTGGATCCTTATGTGGTTTGTTTAGAGGAACAAACATGCAATAACACTAGGTGGATCCCCGTGTGGTTCATGAGAAGAACAGACATCCAACGACATTGGTAGATCCTTATGTGGTTCATGAAAAGAACAGACATGCAGTGAAACTGGGTGTGGTTCATGAATAGAACATGCATGCACTGACACTAGGTTTGGTTCATGAAAAGAACAGACATGCAATGACACTCGTGGGCCCATCCTTATGTGGTTCATGAAAAGAACAGACATGCAATGACACTGGTGGATCCTTATGTGGTTTGTTTAGAAGAACACACATGCAATGACACTGGGTGTGGTTCATGAAAAGAACACACACGCAATGACACTGGTGGATCCTTATGTGGTTTGTTTATAGGAACAGACATGCAATGACACCGGTGGATCCACGTGTGGTTCATGAGAAGAACACACATCCAATGACTCTGGTAGATCCTTATGTGGTTTATGAAAAGAATTGACATGCAGTGACACTGGGTGTGGATCATGAAAAGAACATACATGCACTGACACTAGGTGTGGTTCATGAAAATAACAGACAGGCAATGGCACTGGTGGATCCTTATGTGATTTATGGAAGGAACAAACATGCAATCACACTAGGTGGATCCATATGTGGTTTATGGAAGTAACACACATGCAATGACACTGGGTGTGGTTCATGAAAAGAACAGACATGCAATGACACTGGTAGATCCTTATGTGGTTCATGAAAAGAATAGATATGCAATGACATTGGGTGTGATACATGAAAAGAACAGACATGCAATGACACTGGTGGATCCTTATGTGGTTTGTTTAGAAGAACACGCATGCAATGACACTGGTGGATCCATGTGTGGTTCATGGGAAGAACACACATCCAATGACACTGCTGGACTCTAGCTGTGGTTCATCAAAAGAATAGACATGCAATGACACTGGGTGTGGTTCATGAAAAGAATAGATTGGCAATGACACTGGTGGATCCTTATGTGGTTTGTTTAGAAGAACACACATACAATGACACTGGGTGTAGTTCATGAAAAGAACAGACATGCAATGACACTGGTGGATCCTTATGTGGTTTGTTTACAGGAACAAACATGCAATCACACTAGGTGGATCTATATGTGGTTTATGGAAGTAACGGACATGCAATGACACTGGTAGATCCTTACGTGGTTCATGAAAAGAACAGACATGCAGTGAAACTGGGTGTGGTTCATGAATAGAACGGACATGCACTGACACTGGGTGTGGTTCATGAAAAGAACACACACGCAATGACACTGGTGGATCCTTATGTGGTTTGTTTATAGGAACAAACATGCAATGACACCTGTGGATCCACGTGTGATTCATGAGAAGAACACACATCCAATGACTCTGGTAGATCCTTATGTGGTTCATGAAAAGAACTGACATGCAGTGACACTGGGTGTGGTTCATGAAAAGAACAGACATGCACTGACACTAGGTGTGGTTCATGAAAAGAACAGACAGGCAATGTCACTTGTGGATCCTTATGTGATTTATCGAAGGAACAAACATGCAATCACACTAGGTGGATCCATATGTGGTTTATGGAAGTAACACACATGCAATAACATTGGGTGTGGTTCTTGAAAAGAACAGACATGCAATGACACTGGTAGATCCTTATGTGGTTCATGAAAAGAACAGACATGCAATGACATTGGGTGTGGTTCAGGAAAACAACAGACATGCAATGACACTGGTGGATCCTTATGTGTGGTTTATGAAAAGAACAGACATGCAATGACACTGGTGGATTCTTATGTGGTTTGTTTAGAAGAACACACATGCAATGACACTGGTGGATCCATGTCTGGTTCATGGGAAGAACACACATCCAATGACACTCGTGGACTCTAGTTGTGGTTCATGAAAAGAACAGACATGCAATGACACTGGGTGTGGTTCATGAAAAGAACACACATGCAATGACACTGGTGGGCCCATCCTTATGTGGTTCATGAAAAGAACAGACATGCAATGACACTGGTGGATCCTTATGTGGTTTATTTAGAAGAACACACATGCAATGACACTGGGTGTGGTTCATGAAAAGAACACACACGCAATGACACTGGTTGATCCTTATGCGGTTTGTTTAGAGGAACAAACATGCAATGACACCGGTGGATCCACGTGTGGTTCATGAGAAGAACGCACATCCAATGACTCTGGTAGATCCTTATGTGGTTCATGAAAAGAACTGACATGCAGTGACACTGGGTGTGGTTCATGAAAAGAACAGACATGCACTGACACTACGTGTGGTTCATGAAAATAACAGACATGCAATGACACTGGTGGATCCTTATGTGGTTTATGGAAGGAACAAACATGCAATCACACTAGGTGGATCCATATGTGGTTTATGGAAGTAACACACATGCAATGACACTGGGTGTGGTTCATGAAAAGAACATACATGCAATGACACTGGTATAGCCTTATGTGGTTCATGAAAAGAAAAGACATGCAATGACATTGGGTGTGGATCATGAGAAGAATAGACATGCAATAACACTGGTGGATCCTAATGTGTGGTTCATGAAAAGAACAGACATGCAATGACACTGGTGGACCCTTATGTGGTTTGTTTATAAGAACACACATGCAATGACACTGGTGGATCCATGTGTGGTTCATGGGAAGAACACACATCCAATGACACTGGTGGACTCTAGTTGTGGTTCATGAAAAGAACAGACATGCAATGACACTGGGTGTGGTTCATAAAAAGAACAGACATGCAGTGACATCGGTGGATCCATGTGTGGTTTGTTTAGAAGAACACACATGCAATGACACTGGTGGGCCCATCCTTATGTGGTTCATGAAAAGAACAGACATGCAATGACACCGGTGGATCCTTATGTGGTCTGTCTAGAGGAACACCCATGCAATGACACCGGGTGTGGTTCATTAAAAGAACATACATGAAGTGACTTATGTGGTTTGTTTAGAAGAACACACATGCAATGACACTGGGTGTGGTTCATGAAAAGAACAGACAGGCAATGACACCGGTGGATCCTTATGTGGTGTGTTTAGAAGAACACACATGCAATGACACTAGGTGTGGTTCATGAAAAGAACAGACACGCAATGACACTGGTGGATCCTTATGTGGTTTGTTTAGAGGAACAAACATGCAATCACACTAGGTGGATCCACGTGTGGTTCATGAGAAGAACAGACATCCAACGACAGTAGTAGATCCTTATGTGGTTCATGAAAAGAACAGACATGCAGTGAAACTGGGTGTGGTTCATGAATAGAACAGACATGCACTGACACTAGGTGTGGTTCATGAAAAGAACAGACATGCAATGACAATGGTGGGCCCATACTTATGTGGCTCATGAAAAGAACAGACATGCAATGACACTGGTGGATCCTTATGTTGTTTGTTTAGAAGAACACACATGCAATGACACTGGGTGTGGTTCATGAAAAGAACACACACGCAATGACACTGGTGGATCCTTATGTGGTTTGTTTATAGGAACAGACATGCAATGCCACCGGTGGATCCACATGTGGTTCATGAGAAGAACACACATCCAATTACTCTGGTAGATCCTTATGTGGTTCATGAAAAGAACTGACACGCAGTGACACTGGGTGTGGTTCATGAAAAGAACAGACATGCACTGACACTAGGTGTGGTACATGAAAAGAACAGACATGCAATGACACTGGTGGAGCCTTATGTGGCTTATGGAAGGAACAAACATGCAATCACACTAGGTGGATCCATATGTGGTTTATGGAAGTAACACACATGCAATGACACTGGGTGTGGTTCATGAAAAGAACAGACATGCAATGACACTAGTAGATCTTTATGTGGTTCATGAAAATAACATACATGCAATGACATTGGGTGTGGTTCATGAAAAGAATAGACATGCAATGATACTGGTGGATCTTTATGTGTGGTTCATGAAAAGAACAAACATGCAATGAAACTCGTGGATCCTTATGTGGTTTGTTTAAAAGAACACACATGCAATGACACTGGTGGATCCATGTGTGGTTCATGGGAAGAACACATGTCCAATGACACTGGTGGACTCTAGTTGTGGTTCATGAAAAGAACAGACATGCAATGACACTAGTGGGCCCATCCTTATGTGGTTCATGAAAAGAACAGACATGCAATGACACTGGTGGATCCTTATGTGGTTTGTTTAGAAGAACACACATGCAATGACACTAGGTGTGGTTCATGAAAAGAACACACACGCAATGACACTGGTGGATCCTTACGTGGTTTGTTTAGAGGAACATGCCTGCAATGACACCGGTGGATCCACGTGTGGTTCATGAGAAGAACACACATCCAATGACTCTGGTAGATCCTTATGTGGTTCATGAAAAGAACTGACATGCAGTGACACTGGTGGATCCTTATGTGGTTTTTTTAGAAGAACACACATGCAAAGACACTAGGTGTGGTTCATGAAAAGAACACACACGCAATGACACTGGTGGATCCTTTTGTGGTTTGTTTAGAGGAACAAACATGCAATGACACCAGTGGATCCATGTGTGGTTCATGAGAAGAACACACATCCAATGACTCTAATAGATCCTTATGTGGTTCATGAAAAGAACTGACATGCAGTGACACTGGTGTGGTTCATGAAAAGAATAGACATGCACTGACACTAGGTGTGGTTCATGAAAAGAACAGACATGCAATGACACTGGTGGATCCTTATGTGGTTTATGGAAGGAACAAACATGCAATCACACTAGGTGGATCTATATGTGGTTTATGGAAGTAACACACATGCAATAACATTGGGTGTGGTTCATGAAAAGAACAGACATGTAATGACACTGGTAGATCCATATGTGGTTCATGAAAAGAACAGACATGCAATGACATTGGGTGTGGTTCATGAAAAGAACAGACATGCAATGGCACTGGTGGATCCTTATGTGGTTTGTTTAGAAGAACACACATGCAATGACACTGGGTCTGGTTCATGAGAAGAACACACATCCAATGACACTCATGGATCCTTATGTGGTTTGTTTAGAGGAACATACATGCAATCACACTAGGTGGATCCATATGTGGTTTATGGAAGTAACAGACATGCAATGACACTAGCTGTGATCCATGAAAAGAAAAGACAGGCAATGACACCGGTGGATCCATGTGTGGTTCATGGGAAGAACAGACATCCAATGACACTGGTGGACTCTCACTGTGGTTCATGAAAAGAACAGACATGCAATGACACCGGATGTATCCATATGTGGTTTGTCAGGAGAACACACATGCAATGACATTGGGTGTGGTTCATGAAAAGAACAGGCATGCAATGACATCGGTGGATCCATGTGTGGTTTATGGAAGTAACAGACATGCAATGGCACTAGTGGATCCTAATGTGGTTTGTTTAAAAGAACACACATGCATTGACACTGGGTGTGGTTCATGTAAAGAAGTGACAGGCAATGACACTGGTGGATCCTTATGTGGTTTGTTTAGAAGAACACGCATGCAATAACACTGGGTGTGGTTCATGAAAAAAATAGACATGCAATGACACTGGTGGATCCTTATGTGGTTTGTTTAGAGGAATAGACATGCAATGACACCAGTGGATCCACGTGTGTTCATGAGAAGAACACACATCCAATGACACTGGGTGGATCCTTATGTGGTTCATGAAAAGAACTGGCATGCAGTGACACTGGGTGTGGTTCATGAAAAGAACATACATGCAATGACATCGCTGGATCCATGTGTGGTTTATGGAAGTAACATACATGCAATGACTCCAGGTATGGTTAATGAAAAGAACACACATGCAATGACACTGGGTGTGGTTCATGAAAAGAACAGACACGCAATGACACCGGTGGATCCTTATGTGGTTTGTTTAGAGGAACAGACATGCAATGACACCGGAGGATCCATATGTGGTTTGTCAGGAGAACACACATGCAATGAAATTGGGCGTGGTTCATGAAAAGAACAGACATGCAATGACACTGGTGGATCCTTATGTGTGGTTCATGAAAAGAACATACATGCAATGACACCGGTGGATCCTTATGTGGTTTGTTTAGAAGAACACACATGCAATGACACTGGGTGTGGTTCATGAAAAGAACAAACACGCAATGACACTGGTGGATCCTTAGTGGTTTGTTTAGAGTAACAAACATGCAATCACACTGGGTGTGGTTCATGAAAAGAACATACACGCAATGATACTGGTGGATCCTTATGTGGTTTGTTTAGAGGAACAAACATGCAATGACACCAGTGGATCCACGTGTGGTTCATGAGAAGAACACACATCCAATGACACTAGTAGATCCTTATGTGGTTCATGAAAAGAACTGAAATGTAGTGACACTGGGTGTGGTTCATGAAAAGAACAGACATGCACTGACACTGGGTGTGGTTCATGAAAAGAACAGACATGCAATGACAATGGTGGATCCTTATGTGGTTTGTTTAGAAGAACACACATGCAATGCCACTGGTGGATCCATGTGTGGTTTATGAGAAGAACACACATCCAATGAACTCTAGTGGATCTATCTTGGCATAATTTGATGTATTCCATGATGTATTTCATTGTACAAGACACTTTCCATTTTTATACTACTTAGTTTTGCCCTTGGTTTTATGTGGTACTACTTAGTTTTGCCCACCCCCTCTCTATCTTTCGTAGAAGCCCAAAACTGTGCTCACCCTGTCTGCTACTCCCTGATTGGTTGTCACAGTTGTCACGCGGATCGTGCGCACCAACCGTTGATTCTATGCGATCCAACGATGATCGTTGCACACATCGTGCCCTTCATAGTACAGCGTGAGACAGCACGGACGTCTCCCTCCGCGAGACTTCTACAGGAAGGAACACGATGCCATCCATGGAAAAAGTCTCGAGCGGTCATGTCAAGTTTAATCAAGTCTGAAAAGCCTACTACTTCTACTACAACTCATGCACATGGCAACGGGGTCATCGAGTGCACGGTTGTCGACGGGACGCTGCAATTTATTGCCACTTTATTTTAATCAGACATATCCCATTTATACGCAGCGCTCTCAATCGCACTTCCAACTGGGCCCTACCGCTAGTAAATTCCATGAGTCAAGGGCCCCCCTCGAGTAGATCTAACATTGCTAGAAATTAGTTCTGCGCCACTTGCATGCAGTGGAATCGAGGTCTGCCATGAGCGTGTTTTCAATGCAGCTCTAAAGTGAAGATTGTGGCTGTTTTAAAAAAAAGGGAACCGAAAAAAAGGGTGGAGATCATGGTAGCCCCCCCGCCCCCCGCCCACCACACGTGTCCACTCGAGGACTACGAACGGTCCAGTGTTTATAACCCCCCTCGACCTTCTTCTTCCATGAGCTCGTGTCATTTCCCCCTAGTCTGTCTAGTCCCAAGACCCCAATCTACCACTTGGGCAAGCTCCTCGTTGCACTACGCCCTTCCCTTGGTGCGCGCCATGAAGCGACGATGGAGAAGATCCGGAGGTGAAGCGATTGAAGGCGCAGCAGATGGCTCGGTCGCCAACATGTGAGGCGTCTTCTCCGGGCACGAACGCCGCTCGTCGCTGCGCCGGCGAGGGTGAGAACTCATCCGTCCAGCCAGTAGCCGTCGCCGCCGAGCAGCAGTTGGTAGCCGTCGCCGCCGAGCAGCAGGTGGTAGCCATCGTTGCCAAGCAGCCAGTAGTAGCCGTCGCCGCCGAGCAGCAGGTGACCGACAACGTCGTGGTGCCAGCGGCAGATCTGGATGGGGGCAGGCGGCAGGCGGAGGCAATCCGGTGATCTACATCGACGACCCCATCGCCGTTCAAGAAATCTTCGACGCAATCGTGGAGAATGATGAGTTCGAGGAGGAGGTCCCTGATGAGGAGTCCGAGGTACTACATTGCTTGCTTCTCTAGTCGCAGCCGCAGTTTTCACTGTTCATACATAGGATTTGCTCAATCGTGTACAGATTCTTTTGCTCTTGAAGTAGGGTAGTATATATATATATGATTTGATCGGTTGATTGATTCATCTGCCATCTAGTCACAAAACCCCAATCCATCTAGTCACAAAACCCCAATCTGCTCATCTGCCATCTAGTTGAGTTTGCTAGTTGAGTGTTGATTTCGATACACAGCAAGCCTATAACATTACATTTCTATTCCTTACTGATCCCATTGATTCAATTTTGCCCCAAAATAGTGCAAGGGCATCTGATGATCTCGTTTTCTTAGGGATGGTTAGTGGCTCTGAGGCAGCAATGCACATAAATAATATAGGTTGTGCTGTTGGTATTTTGGTTCTCCGACTCCATCGCTGAAAAAAATGAGGCCCTAATTTTTTCTCTCATATGGAACCTAAATATATAATATTTGTATTGTTTCTGATCTATGAATGTATTGTATGATGCATTTGTATATCCCTGAATATTGTTTGGTATGATTACATTTCAATTTCTTATTGTGGCCAATGATTCAAATTTGCCCCAAAGAGAGGCAGACACATTGATGTCAAATTTTTACAGGTATGAGTGAGCGAACCTGGGGCCATGTACAAGATCAATATAAGCTGTGCAATTGTTACTTGGTTCGCTTACGCCATCTCTGTAGAAACTTATGAGGCTGCAATCTTTATTCTACATTCATAGAACCATGATATTTGAATTATCTATTCCATGCATTCATACTGTATAAGAATTACATTTTAGTTTGTCACCGAGGCTGATGATTGAAATTTGCCTCAAAAGAGTTCAAGTGGAGACACGTATGATGGTGTCGTGTTTTAGGGATGGGTTGGTGAACTTGAGGCAGTAATGCACACAAACAATATAGGTTGTGCTGTTGGTACTTTGGTTCCCCAACTCCATCTCTGAAACAAATTTTGAGGCCCTAGATTTATTCTTATATGGAACTACATATATGATCCTTGAATTGTTTCTGATCCTTTAATGATTGGTATGATGCATATGTATATGAATGGTTTTGATCATAAGTATTTTTAACATGTACCTGAAGATTAATTGTTTGGTTTTTTATTTATAATTACAATATTTAGGCTTGTTTTTGTACCTGACTATGTATATCCCTGAATAATGTTTTGTACGATTACATTTCAATTTCTTATTGTGGCCAATGATTCAAATTTGCCCCAAAAGAGAGGCAGACACATTGGTGTCAATTTTTTCCAGGGACGAGTTAGTGAACCTGGGGCGATGTACAAGAACAATATAGGCTGTGCAATAGTTACTTGGTTCACTTACACCGTCCCTATATAAACTTATGAGGCTACAATCTTTATTCTACATTCATAGAACTATGATATTCGAATTACCTATTCCATGCATTCATAGTGTATAAGAATTACATTTTAGTTTGTCAACGAGGTCGATGATTGAAATTTGCCCCAAAATAGTTCAAGGGGAGACACGTATGACGGTGTCGTGTTTTAGGGATGGGTTGGTGAACCTGAGGTAGCAATGCACACAAACAATATAGGTTGTGCTGTTGGTACTTTGGTTCGCCTACTCCATCTCTGAAACAAATTATGAGGCCCTAGATTTATTCTCATATGGAACTACTTATATGATCCCTTGAATTGTTTCTTATCTTTTAATGATTGGTATGATGCATATGTATATGAATGGTTTTGATCATAAGTATTTTTAACATGCACTTGAAGATTAATTGTTTGGTTTTTTATTTATAATTACAATATTTTAAGCTTGTTTTTGTACCTGACTATGTATATCCCTAAATAATGTTTTGTACGATTACATTTCAATTTCTTATTATGGCCAATGATTCAAATTTGCCCCAAAAGAGAGGCAGACACATTGGTGTCAGATTTTTTCAGGGACAAGTTAGTGAACCTGGGCGATATACAACAACAATATAGGCTGTGCAATTGTTACTTGATTCACTCACGCCATCCCTGAATAAACTTATGAGGCTGCAATCTTTATTCTACATTCATAGAACTATGATATTCGAATTATCTATTCCATGCATTCATAGTGTATAAGAATTACATTTTAGTTTGTCACTGAGGCCGATGATTGAAATTTGCCCCAAAAGAGTTCAAGGGGAGACACGTATGATGGTGTCGTGTTTTAGGGATGGGTTGGTGAACTTGAGGCAGCAATGCACACAAACAATATAGATTGTGCTGTTGGTACTTTGGTTCGCCTACTCCATATCTGAAACAAATTATGAGGCCCTAGATTTATTCTCATATGGAACTACATATATGATCCTTGAATTGTTTCTGATCTTTAAATGATTGGTATGATGCATATGTATATGAATGGTTTTGATCATAAGTATTTTTAACATGCACCTGAAGATTAATTGTTTGGTTTTTTATTTATAATTATAATATTTAGGATTGTTTTAGTACCTGACTATGTATATCCCTGAATAATGTTTTGTACGATTACATTTCAATTTCTTATTGTGGCCGATGATTCAAATTTGTCCCAAAAGAGAGGTAGACACATTGGTGTCAGATTTTTTAGGGATGAGTTAGTGAACCTGGGGCAATGTACAACAACATTACAGGTTATGCAATTGTTACTTGGTTCGCTGACTCCATCCCTGAAGAAACTTATGAGGCTGCAATCTGATGCAATTATTTGTCATTGTGTTGAGATAAAATGATATATGAACCGATCAAACTATTGCTGAGATGCTTTATCTTTGATATCCACGGATATATTGTCTTACATATACATGTTGTCAATTCTTGAGTTGTAATACAATTCAATCATATGTACGAGTTCTAAGTTATGTTCTGAAAAATCAACAGGAGGATGATGATGAAGTGGACGATAGCAAGGAATCCAGGGACAACAAGAGCCGCTACGTGCTAAAGCGGTTATGGTGTGGGTTAATCCATTTCCACCGTAGGGGGAGACTGTTTTGCCCATTCTGTGGCAGAGCAATCAATGTGGACCTCAACAGCATGATCCAGCACGCGGAGGACGTTGGCAGAGGCAAAGGCAGAAGCCATAGGCCGATTACCTTGGCACGGCACGCAGTCTACGGCAAATTCCTCCGGAAGTATGTCAGGACTGGCCTGTATCCCATCGACTAGGCTGTTGTTGCCTCCTGCTGATAAACCCCTGTCCTGCTAGGCGTCTCCGTGTCCCGGCCTCCTGCTGCAGCCCCTGCTTTTATTTTGTTCTAGTTAATTATTACCTGTGTGTGGCATGTAAGACAATATATCCGTGGTGTCTCTGGTGAACCTTATATATTAATCTACTCCTTTATATGGAGTGCCTTAAAGTTTCTAGTGTTCAATTATATTTACTGATCATGCTCATGCACACTACAAAATATTTCTAGTGCTCGATTATATTATAATTGTCAAGAAATACATCAACAAGTTAAATTGGTCGAAATTTTGTATTGAAGTAACTAAATGTATCACACACATAATAAACTAGAAACTAAAATCTAGTTCAAACACATAATGTATCACCACCACTTGTTGTCGTCCTTGACTTGCTTCCCCTTTAGCCGCTTGATGTCGCCACCGTCCCAAGATCCCTGCTCGTCCTGAAACCGCTTTCTGTCCTCCTCGCGCTTCTTCTCCTGGGCTAGCTTGCAACCAGGGCATAGCTCTCTCGCGAAAAACCCCACCTTAACCATCCCATCTTTCATGGTAATGAGCTTACTATACAACTCGTACGCCATGTAGGCATCTCTGGCTGCATACTCGAGGCGCACCTGGCTCATCGGCTTCCACTCCCAGTAGTCGTGATCGAGTCGCTTCAATTTCTTCAGTTTTTCATAGGATTTATCGATGATTTCCGCTGCTAGATCACCCATGCCATCCTTCGCTGGGTATGATTTGATCTTGTACAGATTTTGGATGTCGATGTGGTGCCCCTCTGGGATTTGTATCAACGCACGAGAAAGCATAATTGTGTCATTTGTGATATCCACGCTAGTGAAAGTTATCCCTTTCCTACACAATAACTCGACCAGAGCCGGACAATGCATCTCAGTTGGTTTACTCCTGCACTTAGATGGTTCTAGGGATGTAAGGGAACAAGGGATGCAGAAGTGGTGATCTCAAATTTAAATTTCACATACCTGCAGAAGTGGTAAACGAGGACCTCCTCATGTATGGCGATTTGCATGACAACGATCTCTTGTGGAGGATTTTTTTGCTTATTTGCACGGGTGTACTCCAAGTCTAGCCCCACAAACTTGTGCTTCTCTTTCTCAAGCAATTGCTCAAACCTGGCGAGAGTTGTCTCCACAGTCGCTTCATCATTTGTGTACACCACTGTCAAAGTCGTGGTGCCATGGGCAGGGACCAAGTGGGTCTTTGTTGTGTGTTTCCCATCGTCCATGCCTGCAAGGAAATGGGTGAAAGGAACTGCCTGCAAGGAACTTCCTACGAGAGGAAGAAGAAGATGAACCGACAGTTCTAGAACAGAGGAAGAAGAAGCGCCCAGGAAAAACTGTAGAGGAATGACTGAGGAAGAGGAATGACTGCAGAAGAAACGTGGTAACTGCAACTTTCCGTTCGAGAACTCACCGTGGTTACGTGGAGATCGTGGCAGTGCTACCGGTTCAACAAGTGGGGCCAGTTCCTACGAGAATATGAAATTAGCTGTGCATTTTTCTATGCGAGAAATTGAGAGAAGTCATTTATATTTTGTCTTTCATAATTAAACACAATGAAGTTGGTACAGCCCAAGAGATTTGAACAAAAGAGATTTGCTAGTTTAACATACAACAACACTTACAGGCCCAACATGGCAGAACTTGGAGAGCCCCAGAACTTGAGCTACCACAGAGACCTCGGCAGAGGTGGCAGAATTGGTGCAGGTGCAACCACGGCGACGTCGAGCTCGGATTCTAGAGGAGGAAAACAGAACCGAGCATGGTCGACAAGGTGATAGATCTCACTGGAACCACCTCGCCCCGACCATGCCATGGGTGCGTCCACGGTGAGGGCGAGCTCCGACTCGGGATGGGGAGGAGAGCGGGGCCGAGCAGCTTCGTCACTTCCCAGCTCTGCACCATGGCCACGACCACAGATTGCTGCTCCGGGGAAGAAGACGAGTAATGGAGGCGCCAACGCTGCAAGCCTACAGGGAGGAGAGCTGGGCCGAGCAGGTTCATCCATGTCCCAGCTCTGCGCCATGGCTGCGACGCCCCACAGATTGCCGCTCCGGGGAAGAAGAAGACGCGTAATGGATGCAGGCGCCAACGCTGCAAGCCTAATTGACACCTAAGCGACAGGAGCGACACGAGCGACATAACAGCGAGAACTGACAGGGGGGCCCAACTTGACGGCCGTTAGCCTGATTTTTTGTATTGAAACATAAAGTTGAATTTGTGGCAAAAAAGTCCCTCTGAGTATTTGGCACACCAACTGTAGTCATCGCGGATGATTTCAGGGAACTTGGGTACCGCGTTGCCTGGACACCCCAACTTTCGGGCCGCAAAATGATATTCTCCTTGTGACCATGGTCCCATGTATGGGCTATGCAAACAAGGTGCACCTGCAGGATGCCGTTGCGCTGTAGGGATTACAAGCCAGAGATCTACTTCCGCACTCCCAGCGAGATCGTGGAGCCGGAGGTCGTCATCATACACCGTATGTGTACAAAACCATGCGGGGCCACACTTGGGGCACCTTGGATGTCGTGAGTCGGAGCTGCTGCATGATGAAGATGGAGCAATGGGTGACCTGCGAGGAGCATCACGACCTTGATGTCGGCTACGAGTTCGACTACTTCAACCACGTTCCCCTCGGAACTTTAACCGCATACGGTCTACAAGGGTATGTATTCTATACGCTCCTGTCGTTACTGCATTACTACATAGATAGATCTTGGGCGTTAGGGAGTTCCACCATAGGATTTTTTTTCTACTACGAAACCCTTCAGATGTAGTAGCCGTGGTTGCAGCGGTGTTGACAATCGGTGTTGATGTCGTTGAACATACTAAGCTTGAAGTCCCATAGATCATCCAGGAACACGAGCCATGATGAAGAACTTGAGAAGTCGTGAAGAGCGCTTCCCAAAATTCTTATTCGCCCTCTCCCATATAGGATCGGAAAGGAGAGTGGTTCCGGATACCTACTCTCCCGTTCGCGTGTGCACACCAGCGCTTGGGATGGAGTAGACTACGGTGGCAACGCACGAAGAGAGGTTGGCAAAACCCTAGATTGGTTCCGGTGTGTTGTGGTGGAAGCTGATGGCTGTGAAATACCACCTCTTTTATCCATATAAAATGAGTCATTTATCTCTCATATCATATTTCTTCCAGCTATAGCTATGCCTTATATGCATGACTTCTATTTCTCATTTACTTTCATATGAGCTTTGCACATTTAGTAGTTTATGTAGAATTTTATCACTTTTCCTTATCTATGACATGTGTGTAGGTGTTGATAATTATTATGGATAAAACAAAGGCAAAAGGAACAAAGAGAGCATGGTATGGAGGAGCTGTAGGGACCGGACTTAGCCATTTGAGAGGTTGAAAAAGTGAAATTTTCCAACTTCTCAAAATAATTATCCAAGACCATAGGGTTTTATCCCTCGACGATACGAACTCAACGAGCCCAAGAACACCCAAAATGGAGTTCGTATTAAAAATGACGGCCAAAATACTAAAGGGGACAGATAGTTTGACGAGCAATTATCCGGGCGGAGCTATTTTCTGGTCATATAGCTCCGCGCGTATAGTTGCCAAAAAGTTCGCAAACGACAAGATTTCACCCTAGAAAAGCTCCAGAACCTTCCATAAGTCATATGGCGGTATTGGGGGAACCCTAGGTGTACCCCAAGGCCTATATAAAGGAGGGAGGACCCAAGAGAGAGCCACCAAGCCATATCCTCCACCATGGCGAAGCCCTGCCACCGTGCCTCTGCCATAGGCGCCTCCAAATAGATCTACACCATCACCATCACACAAGAGAAGGTACTAGGATCTTGAGAAGGCCTCCACATCGATCTACATCGTCATCTTCATCAACAACGTCTCCATCACATATCCCCTTTGGTTACTTGTTGTAATTCTAGATTGCATCTCGGATTTGCACTTGTCTTCAATTGTATCATCATACTTCATCCATATGCTATCCATGATGTTGATTGCCTTCATGTGTGATTAGTTTCCTTTGTTCTTGGGGAGATGGAGAAACCCTAGTATGAGATTGAATTGAGATAAAGATTATTATGTGATATTGTTCATTATGTGTCTGTGTTAATTGTCTTCATCTTGATATTGGGAGTTGTGCACCTCCTTAATATTTGTCTTTTGCGGGGACTTAATGAATGGGATTACTTGTTGGTAGACAGAAGGATGATATCACTTATTGTGACTATAAAGTAGTTGTCATTCTTTACGTACTAACTTGGGGAATCAAGGAGAACTCATCAAGCCATGTCCATGCCACGGGAGAAATCCCTCAATAGCGCAGTAACACGATGGTTGTCGGTTATTGTCTGCCGTGGTTATGAGGATGATGTGTGCAGCGGTTGCTGGCTATTCGTCCATATATGGATCTCCTCTCACACATATCATAAATGGTCTTATTCATTATAATAATTTTGACCACTATTTCTAATTACTAGCGCTGGATACACTACTCCCTGAGAACTCTTTCCATCATCTTGCAGATTTTCCTAATCATGCTTGCATGCTCTTGTTTACTTATAGCTTTAGTTTACTTATTGTTCTCTTATTTGAAAACCCAAAAATATCTTTTACACAAAACTCACATTTTATCTTATTACTTAGAATGTTATTTAGCATTACTATTTCAGTATTTAGGGTTGGAAATATGCCCTAGAGACAAATAATAATAAGGATTATTATCATATTTCATAAAGGTAATGATTAAGTTTTATATCATGCTATAACTGTATTGAGAGGAAACATCAATACACGTGTGATATATAAACAAACAGGGGTTTCTAGTGAAACTCTAGTCACTGGTTCATTGGTCAACAGATGATCAAGTTTTCTGAATATGTGGCATTTATGCTAGTTGGAAATGGAGTCAACTCATTCTGAGAATGAGATGATGAACCAATACCCAACCTAAACATCGTGACCCGATCATGTCACGAACTTCAAGTTACGATGATTAGAAATGGATCCTCATAGACTATTCCTTAGACCGTGAGGCTATATCAATCACTGTCTCCCGAGAATGCTTAGATACCATCAAACGTCACTTGGTAATACAGTGACAATAAAGGTGTATTCAGGTATTCAGAGGAACCGTAGAGGCAATATATGCCAAGATTGGGATTTGTCTGTCCACGTGATGGAAAGATACTCAAGGGCCCACTCGGAGAAGTTATATCCAATAGTTGCGCAGCATCTAATTTGATCACATGGATATCACTTGTCGAACGAGTCAAGTAGCATTGTTCGGTAACGATATTGAACATGACATGGTGATGTCATTGATCAGATCTCGAGCAATGCGAGTGTCGAGAGACAAAGGGAATAAGACACGACTGTCCTAGTTCAAACGATGAAAGATCTTCGTGGAATGCAGAGGGGTAACATGGCCATCCAGGTCCCTCTGTCGATCATTGGTCCGGGAGTGTCCCGACCATGTCTGGAGTGTTCCTGAACTGTGGGGTATCACACTTAAGGGTTTGGTGATGCTTAGAGAGCGTTTATAGGATCAGTAGAATCACCGAAGAATAGTAGAGAGAAAAGTAAAAGGGTTTTGGTAAGTCCGGAGGATGTCCAAAGTGGAGGTGGAAGGTGTTCCATAGCCACGGAGATTGAATAATATGTGAATGAATGTTAAATATTGATTTAATCATTTATTCATAATTATTTAATAAAAGAGAAAATCAATTTAAAGGTCAAAAGGCTTAATGGGCCAATTCCGGAGGGAAGAGGGCCCATTAGGGAAAGGCAAGAGGGGAGAAGGGGCAAGGGGGTGGCCGGCTGGGCCAAGTCCCCCCACGCGGGGCCCACTAGGGATGGCCGGCGGCGCCCCCTCTCCCTCTCCTTTAGTCCCACCCCGGGACTTTGAGGGAGGTAGTACCTCCCCTCCCCTATATATAGTGGGGGTATTTGGTTAGATAAATACACACAATATTCAATAAAAGGTTTCCTCACTTTTGGGGCGACCTCCAATTGATATTCTCTCTCTCTCTCTCTCTCTCTCTCTCTCTCCTGACCATGGTCCCAAGTTCGGACTGCACGAACAAGAGACATCTTCACCGTGGAGCACCGTCGCGCTGCAGGATTCGGATCCAGGAGCTCTACTTCCACAACTGCTGCTGGATCAGGGAAGTGGGAGTCATCGTCAGACACCAGACGTGTGTAAATCCTCGCGAGGTGTCACACTTGAGGCTCTCAAGTCGTTGGAGCCGTAGGAGCGCAAGGACTTCATCACGACCTTGAGGTCGGCTTCGACTTGTCTACATCAACCACGCTCTCCTGAGCATTGATAACACTTTTCGGTCTTCAAGGGTAAGTTTGCGAAAAGCCCCTCCATTACTGCATTACTAATAGATAGGTCCTGGCAACATTAGGGGTTCAGGCGTGTAGGGTAAAAATTATTGTTTTCATACGCGGAACCCCTACAGTGGTATCAGAGCTAGATATATGCATATTAATGGTAGTATGGGTAGAACACACGAGATGTAGCGTGTGGACATTGATCTTTTAGTTGTTACCCTCCCACGTGGACTGGTATATACCGCAGTAATGCTTGATGAAGCGGCCCCCAACAAACTTTACGCGTTCATTCGCGAGACTGGTCCACGCTTGACATACATATTGTACCGTATAAAGTGGCTTAGGGGGGTGTCTGTCTCTCTCGCATTACTTGGTATGCCATTTGCAATGGAGGGCCCCAAAAGGGGCGTAGTTTAGACAACTACTTGATCAGCGTTGTGGTGATAGTTCGTAGGTAAGAACTGTTCTTGTGCGAAAGCCCATTCAGCCACGTAAAACATGCAAAGATAAAGTAGAGGCGTCTAACTTTGTTTTGCAGGGGGCGTTGCTTTGTGATATGGTTGTGGCAAAGGTAAAGTGATTACCTTATGTTATGTAGTAGTAGATAGTCACAGAGGTGAAAGACTACCATGCCGGAAAGACACCGGTACCCTGGTGTCTATGGTGTCTGAACCCTGGCATCAGAATCCGGTGATGACGGATGGAGATCACGACGTGAAGGACCATATCACATCGCATTTACATTCAATGTTATTAATTGTATATCTTATTGTGTGCTAGTATTAGATACTCGATGGTAGCCTAATAATATGATCCATGTTTAAAATTACCAATGATTGTGTTCCCCCTTAGTGTGCACCACCACCAAGAAAGTTCTTCGGTATGAGGCAGGTCGTGATGAGCGGGTGTCAGACATATCTATGTTCGCATATAGTGGGTGTAAGCCATGTTGCACAGCGAATACACTAAGGTTGAGTTGGCGAGCCTAACACGTTATAGAGACGTGACCTTGGAACGCAGATGGTTGAAAGATCGAGCACGAGTCGCATGGATGATGTGACCGACGTTTAGCGTCCACCCTAGAACCCACATTGATGGTCGTGATGATCGGGGGAGATGTGGGGAAAAGGGGTCGTGTTATCACTAGAACCCTTTAGGGGATAGGTGTTTCTGAGTGGAGTTATTATTAACTCATTTAATTATAAACTTAGTCTAAATTACTTTTGCAATTATAAATGTAGAAAATGGTTCTCCCCGAGATAACCTTCCCTATTGACAATTGGTTAAAGGGAGAAAACCTCAAGTTAGATGGATCCAACTTTTCTGTACGGGTCATGCGCCTTCATGATCTACTTAGAGAGAACAAAGTGGCCGACTACATGATCTACGAGATGTACTTGGAGCCACCCTATCTTCATGAGACCCAGGAGCAGCGGGATCACCGCTGCTGTCGTCGTGTGATGGCCACATTCATATCAGTAACGATGCGCTTCGGGATGGAAGATGGGATATGGCCGATTGTGGGAAGTCTTAATCCCCGAACGATTATGGCACATCAGAGATCACATTTCGTGGAACAAGTGCGCATATGGGAGTATGAGCTGATGTGGGATTTCGTCTCCAGAAATATGGAGGAGGGCTCCTCACTAGACGATCACTTGTTGAGCATATATGGTGCATACACGAGTCTTCCATACTTCCTGGACAACTGGTTCGCAAGCTCTTTTACAATAGGCGTTGTTCTGCGGTCGCTGCCACCAAGCTACCAAGCACAAGTCAGGACTTGCATTATGAGAGGCGACGCGGAAACACAGGATTTCCACGAGTTCATATCACATTTCAGAGATGTTATGGTTGAACCCATTGTCGCTGAGATCATCAATGACAAAGGTCTATATTTGATATACAATTTAATAAATGTTATAATCTTGCAAACACGTTTGTAGTATTAAGTATATTTGATACTTGTTCTGTTTTACTAAAAACAGGTCTTTCTGCATATAGGTGCTTGCTGGAGAGGAGGTGATGTTGCGTGTTGATGGCGAGCATAATGATGATGGCCAACAACACTCTCCCTCAACATTTATCACTTAGTTTATGTTTTAGGATTATTATTGTAATCAAAAGATTGTGAACTTCTTTAGTGTGTCTCACACTTTGTGAGACGGTTATTCATATCAGTTTGAAACAAATAGTTGTTCCACTTTTATGAATGATTTCTATTTGTGTTCATATCTTGTTTGATTATATATATGAATTATCCTTGTTGTTTGAAACTAATTGATAATGCATGAACATTTGTAAAATATTGAAATTCCTTAAAAACACCCAATTTAATGATATGTTCATTAATGAATGAAACCATTGTTTGAATTCAAAGTTATGTGATAATATGTGAAAGTCATTCGATTTCTTGTCACATATAAATCATGCCTATGTTCGGAAAAATAACTTGAACACCGTGTATTACTTGAATACAAAGTATTTTAATGAATTGTTGAAAGTAAATACATATTCGATGTATTGTGTTTTAACAAAATGGTAATTATCATGATACGATTGTTTAAATGTGTAAAGAAGTTTACCAAAGGAAACATGAGTATGAAACTATTTGATATGATTAAAGTGTTTCATCAACAAAGGGTATGAATATAAAAGAGAATCTAATTACTACGATTTGATCAATAGTAATGAAATTCGACTTTATAAGAATGGCATAAAAGGAAATTGTGGAATGCAATGCGTTTGAAACGTCAAAATGTAAAGCATCACAATATGATATTTGATATCAAAATGGGTGAATAGATGGCGCCAAATAAATCGTTGTAGTGTAGATGTAGAGACCATTAGTTAGAAATAGTTAGAACTCAATTAGAATATATAGTGAACCATATGAATTCGTGAGATCGGCGCCATATCTAGTATGGATCATCGTGAAAGTTTTGGGGTTATTTGATATAACCAAAACAATAGCGAATAAGTCCTTGTAGAGTATTCATTTGAAACTTTGAATACGAAATCCATAGCTGAAACCAAAAAGGAAAGCAAAATTTGTATTGCTTGGATTTTGGTGCATTCTTGAGAAAGTTCGTGTTCAGTGATATCTCTGGATTATGGAGCAAATGGAAGATAGTTAGAAATACGATGAGGATTCAAAACCCCGCATCAGAGTATTGATAAGTGCAACGGAAAGTGTTCTTGAACGATTCTCTTCACAAAGGAAAGAATCAATGATAATGATCATTGTGTGTTCCCCACTCGTGTTTTTACTACATAAAGTAGGATTCAAAATGTAACCCATATCTTATATGGAGACATTTGTGAATCATTTGTCATGATTCTCGGAATATGACATACCTATAAACTACTAAGGAAATAATGGTAAGCTAATGATATGAGAAATCCCAAAGCAAAATTCCCTTGAGATTAGAAAGCAATTCGTTGTTGAATCTTACAAGTAAAGGGGTTACTTAGAATTTTCCCAAATGACTGCAAAGCCATAGTGGAAAAGGGGGTGAATGACAAAAGAACAATTTGTCAAGTATTGGACAAATTCAAATGAATTTGATTCAAGTGTACTAAATGTCTAGTGGATTTAAAACTAGTAAAAGTACTAGAATCTCATAGTAAATCTCCAAGTTTGATATTTGATCAAAGGATTTTGAAATCGTTCAAAATAGTGAGTGGATATGCAATTTTCATGAAATTGAGTGGGAGCTATAAAAGTCTTCCTAAAACAATATGTGAATGACATATTTTTGAGTGGGAGCAATATAAGTCTCAAATTCAAATATGTAGGAACATAGTTTGAGTAAGAGTAGTGACTCATACCCAAATATGTTAGGAACATATTTTGAGTGGGAGCTTATAGGAGTGATTCTTAAGTGTGTTAAGAATAAAAGCGCAAGTACCGATAAATAATGATTTATAAGGAGTAGACCTTGATAATAAGTGTATTATGATATTATGTAGTATTCCTTAGGGGATTCTGAAAAGGGTTTCAGAATAGAAGTTAATTAAGGAACTAGTCCTTAATAACTCAAGTTAGGAATAGTATTAAGTTTAACATCAATGGTTGAAAGAAAGAAAAGGATGATCATCATCCACTATGTTGAGACATAGGTTCTACCTTAGAAAACCATGATGATAACTTAACATAATATATGATCCAATAAGGAACGTTTAAAAAGTGATTAAGTTTGAATCACGATACGTTGAGCTAAGTTTGTCCGCAGTGTCTAATAGAGAATGTAGACATGTTTTCAAAATCCATAAAGGATGACATATCTTAAAGCATAAAGGGTAATGTTATAAGGGAATATGTTGGAAACTCCCGTAATACCGACTAAAGTCAAGTAGGAAGCGAGGTGAACAAAACATCGAAAGTTGCATAGGGTGCACTTGTGTTCCGATGAATACATTTATAATAATAGATAAGGGTACCATCTAAAGTGTTTTATAATGTTATGGTGGGGCTAGTTTGCTTTTAATGTAGAATGATGTGTCCCAAGGCACAGTGCCCATTAGAAAGCCCTCGAGGTTGATCTAAAGTCACTGTAGGCTCCTGGAATCCGGCCTCGTTCTGCTGCCATAGCGACGATGCATACACAGATGTTATCATGTGATGATAAAGTATTAATGTCAATCAAGGTGACATTAGTAAGTTACAAAGGATTTGGGACTGTAAAGTACAGACCCAATACTCAACCTCTTCCATGAGCAAGCATGTTAAGGGTACCGGATATATGGTGCCAATGATTAAGAACAAATGCAGCTAGTTTATTTGTACTCTAGTGTAAGTGGGAGACTGTTGGAAATATGCCCTGGATACAAATAATAATAAGGACTATTATCATATTTCATAAAGTTTATGATTATGTTTTATATCATGCTATAATTGTATTGAGAGGAAACATCAATACACGTGTGATATATAAACAACTAGGGGTTCCCAGTGAAACTCTAGTCACTAGCTCATTGGTCAACAGATGATCAAGTTTCCTGATCATGTGGCATTTATGCCAGTTGGAAATGGAGTCAACTCATTCTGGCAATGATATGATGAACCAATACCTAACCTAAACATCATGACCCGATCATGTCACGAAGTTCAATTTATGATGATTAGAAATGGATCCTCATAGACTATTCCTTAGACCGTGAGGCTATATCAATCACTGTCTCCCGAGAATGCTTAGATAGCATCAAACATCACTTGGTAATATAGTGACAATAAAGGTGTGTTCAGGTATTCGGAGGAACCGTAGAGGAAATATATGCCAAGAGCAGGATTTTTCCGTCCACGTGACGGAAAGATACTCATGGGCCTACTCGGAGAAGTTATATCCAATAGCTGCCCAGCATGTGATTTGATCACAGGGATATCACTTGTCGAACGAGTCAAGTAGCATTATTCGGTAACGAGATTGAACATGACATGGTGATGTCATTGATCAAATCTCGGGAAATGCGAGTGTCGAGAGACAAAGGGAATAAGACATGAGTATCCCGGTTCAAACGACAAAAGATCTTCATGGAATGCACAGGGGTCACATGGCCATCCAGGTCCCTCTGTCAATCATTAGTCCGGGAGTGTCCCGACCATGTCTGGACTGTTCCCGAACTGTGGGGTATCACGCTTAAGGGTTTGATGATGCTTAGAGAGTGTTTATAGGATTGATAGAATCGCTAAAGAATAGTAGAGAGAAAACCGGAAGGGTTTCGGTAAGTCCGGAGGATGTCCGGAGTGGAGGTGGAAGTTGTTCCATAGCCACGAAGATTGAATAATATGTGAATGAATGTTAAATATTTATTTAATCATTTATTCATAATTATTTAGTAAAAGAGAAAATCAATTTAAAGGTCAAAAGGCTTAATTGGCCATTTCCGGAGGGAAGAGGGCCCATTAGGGAAAGGCAAGAGGGGAGAAGGGGCAAGGGGTGGCCGGCTAGCCCAAGCCCCTCCCGCACGGGGCCCACTAGGGCTGGCCGGTGGCGCCCCCTCTCCCTCTCCTTTAGTCCCACCCTGGGAATTTGAGGGAGGTAGTACCTCCCCTTCCCGTATATATAGTGGGGGTATTTGGTTAGATAAATACACACAATATTCAATAAAAGGTTTCCTCACTTTTGGGGCGACCTCCAATTGATATTCTCGCTCTCTCTCTCTCTCTCTCTCTCTCTCTCTCTCTCTCTCGTGACCATGGTCCCAAGTTGTGATTGCACGAACGAGAGACATCTTCACCGCGGAGCACCGTCGCGCTGCGGGATTCGGATCCAGGAGCTCTACTTCCGCAACTGCTGCTGGATCGGGGAAGCGGGAGTCATCGTCAGTGCACGGACGTGTAACTCCCATGAGGTGTCACACTTGAGGCACTCAAGTCATTGGAGCTGCAGGAGCGCAAGGACTTCATCACAACCTTGAGGTCGGCTTCGGCTTGTCTACATCAACCACGCTCTCCTGAGCGTTGACAACACTTTTTGGTCTTCAAGGGTAAGTTCACGAAAAGCCCCTCCCGTTACTGCATTACTAATAGATAGGTCCTGGCAACATCAGGGGTTCAAGGGTGTAGGGTAAAAATTATTGTTTTCATACGCGGAACCCCTACATTTAGTTCAAAGAGTTATTAGACTTCAGAGTCCTGCTCCCTGTGGGATCGGTATCTTTATTTCGAAACTAGCTACAAACATCTATGCACTTGCAGTCATCAGTAGCCACGCATGACTTTATGTAGAGCAGCTCAGAAAACCTTACCAGAGGAAAACGTGGGCCAAGTCCACATCGCGCATGCTAGGGTCGGTTATTGTAGCCCAGGATCCGGGAACAACCCGAATAGGCTCACTGTTGACACGTCTATCAAACCTCCTAGGGGTGCGACCCCCTCTTGGGCCCTTTCCCCTCCGAGATATGGCCCATTAAGCCTTTTTGACCTTTAATTGATTTTATCTTTATTAAATAATTATGAATAAATGATTAAATCAATATTTAACATTCATTCACATATTATTCAATCTCCGTGGCTATGGAACACCTTCCACCTCCACTTCGGACATCCTCCGGACTTACCGAAACCCTTTCAATTTTCTCTCTTCTCTTCTTCGGTGATTCTACCGATCCTGTAAACACTCTCTAAGCAACATCAAGCCCTTAAGCATGATACCCTATGGTTCGGGAACACTCCAGACATGGTCGGGACACTCCCGAGCCAATGATCGACAGAGGGACCTGGATGGCTATGTGACCCCTGTGCATTCCACGAAGATCTTTCATCGTTTGAACCGGGACAGTCGCGTCTTATTCCTTTTGTCTCTCGATACTTGCATTGCCCGAGATCTGATCAATGACATCACCATGTCATGTTCAATCTCGTTAGTGAACAATGCTACTTGACTCGTTTTCAACAAGTGATATCCCTGTGATCAAATCACATGTTGCGTAGCTATTGGATAAAACTTTTCCGAGTGGGCCCTTGAGTATCTTTCCATCACGTGGACGGACAAATCCCTCTCCTAACATATATTGCCTCTATGGTTCCTCCGAATACCTAAACACACCTTTATGATCATTATGTCATAAGTGATGTTTGATGCTATCTAAGTATTCTCGGGAGATAGTGATTGATATAGTCTCATGGTCTAAGGAATAGTCTATGAGGTCTATTCTAATCATCATAACTTGAACTTTGTGACATGATAAGGTCAGAATGTTTAGGTTGGGTATTTATTCATCATCTCATTCTCAGAATAAGTTGACTCTGTTTCCAACTGGCATAAATGCCACATGATCAAGAAACCTTGATCATCTGTTGACCAATGAACCAGTGACTAGAGTTTCACCGGGAACCCATGGTTGTTTATATATCACACGTGTATTGACGTTTCCTTTCAATACAGTTATATCATGATATAAAACTTAATCATAAACTTTATGATATATGATAATAATCCTCATTATTATTTATCTCTAGGGCATATTTCCAACAGTCTCCCACTTGCACTAGAGTACAAATAAACTAGCTGCATTTGTTCTTAATCATTGGCACCATATATCCCGATACCCTGAACATGCTTGCTCATGGAAGAGGTTGAGTCTTAGGTCTGTGCTTTACAGTCCCAAATCCTTTGCAACTTACTAATGTCACCTTGATTGACATTAATACTTTATCATCACATGATAACATCTTTGTGTATGGATCGTTGTTATGGCAGCAGAACGAGGCTGGATTCTAGGAGCCTATAGTGACGTTAGATCAACCTCGGGGGATTTCTCATGGGCACTGTGCCCTGGGACACATCATTCTATGTTAAAAGTGAACTAGCCCCGCCATAACATTATACATCACCTTAGATGGTACCATTATCTATTATAAATGTAATTATCGAAACACTAGTGCACCCTGTGAAACTTTCGATGTTTTGTTCACCTCGCTTCCTACTTGACTTTAGTCGGTATTATTGATACAAGATTTCTCCCTTATAACATAAATCTTTATGCTTTAAGATATGCCATCCTTTATGGATTTGGAAAACATGTCTACAGTTCTCTTATTAGACACTACGGACAAACTTAGCTCAATGTTCCATGATTAGAACTTAATCACTTTTCAAACGTTCCATCTTGGATCATATATTATGTTAAGTTATCATCATTGTTTTCTAAGATAGAACCTATGTCTCAACATAGTTGATGATGATCATCCTTTTCTTTCTTTCAACCATTGATGTTAGACTTGATTCTATTCCTAATTTGAGTTATCAAGGACCAGTTCCTTAATTAACTTCTATTCTGAAACTCTTTTTAGAATCCTTTAAGGAATACTACATAATATCGTAATATACTTATTATCAACTTCTACTCCCTATAAATCTTTATTTATCGGTACTTGCGCTTTTATTCTTAATGTGTTGTAGACACACTTGAGAATCATTCCTCTAAGCTCCCACTCAAAATATATGTGCCTAACATATTTGGGTATGAGTCACTACTCTTACTCAACATATGTTCCTACATATTTGAATTTGAGACTTATATTGCTCCCACTCAAAAATATGTCATTCACATATTATTCTAGGAAGACTTTCATAGCTCCCACTCAATTTCATGCAAATTGCATATCCACTCACTATTTTGAACGACTTCAAAATCTTTTGATCAAATATCAAACTTGGAGATTCACTATGAGACACTAGTACTTTACTAGTTTTAAATCCACTAGACATTCAGCACACTTGAATCAAATTCATCTGAATTTGTCTAATCTTGACAAATTGTGCTTTTGTCATTCACCTCCCTTTTCCACTATGCCTTTGCAGTCATTTGGGAAAATTCAACTAACCCCTTTACTTGTAAGATTCAGCAATGAATTGCTTTCTAATCTCAAGGGAATTTTGCCTCTAGGATTTCTCATAATTCTAGTTTACCATTATTTCCTTAGTAGTTCGTAGGTATGTCATATTCCGGTAATGATGACAAATGATTCATAAATGTTTTCATATAAACTATGGGCTGCATTTTGAATCCTACTTCATGTAGTGAAAACACCAGTGGGGAAAACACAATGACCACTATCATTGATTCTTTCCTTTGTGAAGAAAATCGTTCAGTAACGCTTTCTGTTGCGCTTCTCAACACTCTGATGCAGGTTTTTGAATCCTCATCGTGTTATTCACTATCTTCCAAAAGCTTCATAATCGAGAAATACCACTAAATATGAACTTTCTCGAGAATGCAGCAAAATCCAGGCAATACTAGTTTTGCTTTCCTTTTGGTTCTAGCTATGGATATCGTATTGATAATTTCCGATGAATACTGTATAAGGACATATTTGCTATTGTTTTTGTTATATCGAATAATCCCAAAACTTCCACGATGATCCATACAATATATGGTGCCGATTTCACGAATTCATATGGTTCACTAAATATTCTAATTGAGTGCTAACTATTTCTAACTAATGGTCTTTTACATCTATACTAAAATGATTTATTTGGCGCCATCTATTTACCCACTTGATATCAAATATCATAGTGTGATGCTTTGCATTTTGACATTTCAAACGCATTGCATTCAACAATTTCTTTATGCCATCTTATGAAGTCAAATTTCATTACCATTGATCAAATCGTAGTAATTCAATTCTACTTTATACTTATACCCTTAATTGATGAAATAATTTGGTCATATCAAATAGTTTCAGACTTATCTATCTTTGGTAAACTTCTTTACAATTTAAACAATCATATAATGATAATCACCATTTTGTTAAACTACAATACATCGAATATGTATTCTCTTTTAACAATTCATCAAACACTTTATATTCATGTAATACACAGTGTTCAAGTTATTTTGCCGAACTTAGGCATGATTAATATGTGACTAGAAAACAAATGTATTTCACATATTATCAATATAGATTTGAATTTAAACAATGGTTTCATTCAGTAATGAACGTATCATTAAGTTGGGTAATTTCAAGACATTTCAATATTTTACAAATGTTCATGTATTATCAATTAGTTTCAACAACAAGGATAATTCGCATATAATCGAACAAGATATGAATACGAATAGAAATCATTCATAAAAGTGGAACAACTATTTGTTACAAACTTATATGAATAATCGTCTCACGAAGTGTCAGGCACACTAAGTGATAAATGTCGAGGGAGAGTGTCGTTGGCCATCATCCACATGCTCGCCATTAACACGCAATGTCACCTCCTCTCCAGCAAGCACCTCTCATGTAGAAGGACCTGTTTTCAGCAAAACAAAACAAATATCAAATATACTTAGTACTGCAACATGTGTTTTCTATATTATAACATTTACAAAACTGTATATCAAATATATACTTTATCATCGATGACCTCTCCGACGATTGGTTCAGCCTTTACGTTCCTGAAACGTAATATGGACTCTTGGAAATCCAATGTTTTAGTATCACCACTCATGAAGCTACTCCGGACATGTCCTTCGTAGCTAGGAGGCAGCGATCGAAGCAGCACGTCTATTGCAAATGGATCATCCATCAGTAGTCCATAGAGTACACCAGTCTCATGTGTCCATCAAGCATGCGCTCCAAGTGACTCTTCAGACAAGTGTGTTCCTCCATCTTTATGGAAAGGAACTCTCCAAGCAGCTCATGCTTCCATATGCACACATGGATTATGAACTTTGCTCTCAGCTGATCCACCATTGCATATGGATCAAGTTCAGCCATGAGCGGATGGTGTTCATCCACCATCCCATAACACATTATTATCTGAATGTAAGTGGACATCTCTTGACGATAGTAGCGGTCTGCCAACTCTTGTGGGGTCTCATAGTAGTTTGGCTCAGTCAAATCCATCGTGCGACATATGTAGTCTACCACATGATTCCTAGTAAGGAGACCATTTAGGCGCACAAGCCATCTAGGAAAGTTGGATCCATCAAGTCTAAGTTTCTCACCAATTACCCACTCCTTAATAACAAAGTAAGCTTTACGGTGAGCCATCTCTACATTTATAATTGCAAAGAGGAATTTATACTAAGTTTATAATTAAATGAGTTAATATAATAACTCCACTAAGAAACACCTATCCCTTGAAGAGTTCTAGCGATAAAACGACCCCTTTTCCCCATATCTCCCCTGATCATCACGTCCATCAATGTGGGTTCTAGGGTGGATGCTAAACATCGGTCACATAATTCATGCAACTCGTGCTCGATCTTTCGACCATCCATGTTCCGATGCCATGTCTGCACATGCTAGGCTCGCCAACTCAACCTTAGTGTATTTGATGTGCAACATGGCTTACACCCACTGTATGCGAACGTAGATATGTCTAACACCCGATCATCACAGCCTGCCTCATACCGAAGAACTTTCTTGGTGGTGCACACTAAGGAAGAACGCATTCATTGCTATTTATCACAGGGATCATCTTATTAGGCTACCGTAGAGTATCTAATACTAGCACACACAATAAGATATACAAACAATAATATTGAATGTAAATGCGATGTGATATGGTCCTTCATGTCGTGATCTCCATCTGGCGTCACCGGATTCCGGTGCTAGGCTTCCGGCGCCGTAGACACCAGGGTACCGGTGTCTTTCCGGAGTGGTAGTCCATCACCTCTGTGAATATCTACTACTTCATAACACAAGTTAATCACTTTACCTTTGCCACAACCATATCACAAAGCAACGCCCCCCTGCAAAACAAAGTTAGACGCCTCTACTTTATCTTTGCATGTTTTACATGGCTGAATGGGCTTTCGCACAAGAACCGTTCTTACCTATGAACTTTCACCACAACGCTGATCGAGTAGTTGTCTATACTATACCCATTTTAGGGCCCTCCGTTGCAAATGGCATACCAACTAATGCGAGAGAGACAGACACCCCCCAAAACCACTTTATACGGAACAAGCCGTATGTCAAGCGTGGACCGATCTCGCGAATGAATGCGTAAAGTTGGTTGGGGGCCGTTTCATCAAGCATTACTGCAGTATACACAAGTAGACGTGGGAGGGTAACAACTAAAATATCAATGCCCACACGCTACATCTCGTGTGTTCTACCTGTACTAGGATTACTACGCATAGATCAAGCTCTGATACCACTATAGGGGTTCACATATGAAAACAATAAAATTTTACACTGAACCCCTGATGTTGCCAGGATTCTCGCAAACTTACCCTTGAAGACCAAAAAGCGTTGTCAACGCTAAGGAGAGCGTGGTTAATGTAGATGATCAGAAGCCGACCTCAGGGTCGTGTTGAAGTCCTCGCGCTCATGTGGCTCCAATGACTCCTAGTGCCCCAAGTGTGACACCTCGCGGGGAGTTACACACATCCGATGCCTGGCGATGACTCCCGCTTCCCCGATCCAGCAGCAGTTGCGGAAGTAGAGCTCCTAGATCCGAATCCCACAACACGACTGTGCTCTACGGTGAAGATGTCTCTCATTCGTGCATGATGACCCACAAGTATAGGGGGTGTATCGCAGTATTTTCGAGGGAAGTGAAACCCAATTTATTGATTCGACACAAGGGGAGCCAAAGAATATTTATAAGCCTTAACAACTGAGTTGTCAATTCAGCTGCACCTGGAAACAATCTTGCTCACAGCATTTTATCAGTAGCAACAGTTTTGTAGTAGGAATAGTAAAGTAACAAAGAGTAAAGCAAAGACAAGAGTAACAAAAGCAAGAAAGGGATTCGAAAAGGTAGGCATAGGGATGGATGGACGGACATTACATGGACAAGGCAATTCAAATAGCAATCAGAACATAGGGCAATTGCATATAAATAAGATAAAGCATCCAAGTACTAGACAATCCTAGGCATGTGTTCCATATATAGTCATACATTCTCGCAATGAGAACTTGCACAACATCTTTTGTCCTGCCAAATTGCGCGGGCCTCTAGGGAACTACTGTCAATTAAGGTGCTCCTTTTAATAGAGCACCGGAGCAAAGCATTAACACTCCATGAACACATGTGATCCTCACATCAAAGCCATTCCCTTTCGGTTATCCCGATTTCTGTCACTTCGGGGCCATAGGTTCCGGACAACAACTTGTGTATACAACTTGTAGATAAGACCAAGAACAATACTATCATAATGAATCAATAACATGTTCAGATCTGAAATCATGGCACTCGGGCCCTAGTGACAAGCATTAAGCACAGCAAGTCGCAACAAAGTCATAAAGCACTAATAAAAGATACTAGGCACCATGCCCTAACAATTAGATGCCATTACATGAACGATCTCATCCAATCCCTACCATCCCCATAGCCTACAGCGAGGGATTACTCACTCATAGATGGGGGGAACATGGATGGTCGATGGAGAAGCGAATGTGATGATGATGGTGATGATCTCCTCCAATTCCCCGTCCCGACAGGGTGCCAGAACGGAGTTTCTGGTGCTGTTTCGTGGAATCTGGTGGTGGCGCCGGAGCGGAACTCCTTCTGGAAAACGCTGAACCCCAAGTTTTTAGGTCAAGGCTTCTTATAGGCGAAGAGGGAGACCGAGGGGTGCCTGGGCCACCACACCATGCCTGGCGCGCCAGCCCAGCCCGCGCTTAGGGGTGGTGGCCATCCTCGGCTCTTCCGCCTCGTATTTTGGCTCTGAGTCTTACGGAAAATAGGCACTTTGGCTTTTTCGTCCAATTCGAGAATATTCATTTTCGACTTTCTGAACCAAAAACAGCAGAAAACAGGCAGCTGGCACTGTGGCTCTTGTTAATAGGTTAGTCCAAGAAATCATATGAAAAGTACTCCAAAGTGTGGACAAAACACAAGAAAGTGGATAAAACCAAGCATGGATCATAAAAAATGATAGATACATTTGCAATGTATCAGTGCAGTCCGAACTTGGGACCATGTTCATGGGAGAGAGAGAAATATCAATTGGAGGTCTCCCCAAAAGCGAGGAAACCTTTTATTGAATATTGTGTGTATTTTTTGGTCAAAATACCCCACTATATATAGGTAAAAGGGGCGTACACCCTTCCTCAAAGTCCCGGGGTGGGACTAAAGGAGGAGGAGGTGGGGGAGGCGCCGTCGGCCACCCCCATGGGCCACCGACCACCTCGTTGGCCCCTCCTAGCGGTGCGGCCCCCTCTTGGGCCCATTCCCCTCCGGGATTTGGCCCATTAAGCTTTTTTGACCTTTAATTGATTTCATATTTATTAAATAATTATGAATAAATGATTAAATCAATCTCCATGGCTATGGAACATCTTCCACCTCCACTCGGGACATCCTCCGGACTTACCGAAACCCTTCTGGTTTTCACACTTCTCTTCTTTGGTGATTCTCCCGATCCTATAAACACTCTCGAAGCATCATCAAGCCCTTAAGCGTGATACCGTACAGTTCGGGAACACTCTAGACATGGTCGGGACACTCCTGGACCAATGATCGACAGAGGGACCTAGATGGCCTTGTGACCCCTGTGCATTCCACGAAGATCTTTCATAGTTTGAACCGGGACAATCGCATCTTATTCCTTTTGTCTCTCGATACTTGCATTGCCCGAGATCTGATCATTGACATCACCATGTCGTGTTTAATCTCGTTACCGAACGATGCTACTTGACTCGTTTTCTTCAAGTGATATCCCTGTAATCAAATCACACGCTGTGCAGCTATTGGATACAACTTCTCCGAGTGGGCCCTTGTGTATCTTTCCCTCACGCGGATGGACAAATCCCGCTCTTGACATATATTTCCTCTACGGTTCCTCCGAATACCTGAACACACCTTTATGATCACTCTGTTATAAGTGACGTTTGATGCTATCTAAGCATTCTCGAGAGACAGTGATTGATATAGCCTCACGGTCTAAGGAATAGTCTACAAGGTCTATTCTAATCATCGTAACTTGAACTTCGTGACATGATCAGGTCACGATGTTTAGGTTGGGTATTGATTCATCATCTCATTCTCAGAATGAGTTAACTCCATTTCCAACTGGTATAAATTCCACATGATCTGGAAACCTTGATCATCTGTTGACCAATGAACAAGTGACTAGAGTTTCACCGGGAACCCCTGGTTGTTTATATATCACATGTGTATTGATGTTTCCTTTCAATACAGTTATAGCATGATATAAAACTTAATCATAAACTCTATGAAATATGATAATAATCCTCATTATTATTTGTCTCTAGGGCATATTTCCATCACCTCTTGGTCATATAAAAAAATTTCATCGATATTAATGATGTTCTCCATACTTTTGGAAATGCAAAATTTGAGCCTTTTGATCTTGTTTTCCACTGACTGAAATAGCTGGAGACTACTTGTGTGGAACCTCAAGTCGCCCCATGTTAACCTTCTATGTAGTGTACTATAAGGAACATCTAGAGACCTTGCCAGTGCCCTTAGTGTACCCTTTTGTTGAGTTCAACTTGAGGCACCCTTTCAGAGAGATGAAGATCTTTCCTCTTTCGACCACAATTGCCCTTCCGTTTATTTGGAAAATAAATTTCTTCTTCTTGTTTCTCCATTTCTAGGGCCTTTTCCAAATCTTTCCAATGGTTCTAAGACATACTTTCAAAAGGTGAGCAACGGGTTCTTTATCAGCCTTCTCAACTGGTCTATGTTTGCCAAGTGCTTTCAATGCAATATATACCACGAATTTGTGATTCTCCGCCATATCTATATGTTTCCTCCATGCAAAAAATTCTTCTTTGGGTATCTGGTCTGGCTATGCAATAGTTTATTCCTCTTATAGACCAATGTTGAGATCCAGGCCCATCCTTACAACCCCTCCTCTACTAGTCTCACATTGACATCCATGTCATCTTCCTCTTCTAGATAGAAATGAAAACTTTAATTATACTCCTGCTGATACATGTTATTTTGCTAGTTATACTGCTTTTCTAGAAAGCCAAATCCAAGATTTTATCATAATCATTAGAAAGTTCCCATTACTCAAGGAGTCCTGGCTCATTGGTTGTATTTTCCTCATTGGGCCAAGGACATATTCATAGCCTCGAAATAGACTTTAGGCCCCGCTATATTAATATAGCAACCAACCGATATAGCGAAGTTGGGACCAAACAACACAAGCCAAGTCCAAAACAAAAACAAGAAGAAAGAAAATAAAACAAAGCCGACATCAGCGAGCGACGAAAACGGAGATGACTCACAGCTGTGGCGCCATTCGGAAAGGTACCACCACATATCTGGCAATCCAAAGCACGGTGTACCAAGCAACACCTCCAAGAAGGGGAGTGACGATGATGACACTAATTCCCAAACTGGTCCTAGGGTTTCCCCGTACACCATGGGAGGCGGGAAGGAGATGCCCCCGATGCCCTTCAGGACGGACGTCAATACCCGCAGGCATCACCACGTCGGCGTCAAAGTGATAAGGATTTCTCCCAATCCCTCCAACGACACCCTCCCGGACACTTTGTACTGCTCCACCACGCTTGCCACCCATGTGCACGTGCCCACACGGTCTTGAAGTCGTCACCGCCATCACACCGAGAACCACGAAACAAGGCCGGTAAGAGCAGGGGGGGCAGAACCATCAGCGAGGGTAGGCATGACATCAACACGCGGGAGAGAACTACCTCCACTGCCTGAAGGCGATAGCCGACCGGATGCAGCAGGAAGACATACCCGGCCATCTTGGCCTGGCCGAGGTCTACTAGGCTCGTGAAGTCCCGCCGCCGCACTGCAGCAAGGGTGTCGTCGTACATGCCAACCCTAGCACTAGTCTCTACTCCTCCCTCCACCAGGGGATCCGCCACCTCGGCAAATCCCTGCCGGCAAGCAGCAGCTCCGTTGGGCCTACCGGACTGCCGTCGGTCTGAGGATCAGTGACCTTCCCTTTCCAACCCCATGGACGAAGGGACGCTCGCGCATACCATCTTCTGGGGCCGCCACCCCGGCTTCCATGAACTCGAGCCAAGGCTCTGGCCGCCGCCACAATGCACAACCACCGAGACGGACGGCGAAAGGCAACACTTAGACTTGTAGTCATCGAGCCACATGGTAGCCTAGGGGAGGGCATATACCCTCCATCACCTTGTGGTGAGTGCCATCCGGGCTAGCAACAGTGCCAACAAGGCCAAGATCAGGCCCGACTAGGCCCAGATCTAGCCCGGCTAGGCCCAGATCGGGTCCGCCCACGCTGCCGCAGCTGGGCACCACGCCGCCGCGAAGGCGCCTCTAGTCGCTCCAGCCGCCACTACCCCAGGGCCCCCGCCATGCCCGCCGTCGAAGCACTCTGCTGCACCGCCGAATTCTACGTTCCAAGCCCGGCGTTGACAAGCGCCCACGCCGCCGCCAAGGAAGGCCCCGCCCGTGCTGCCCGGCGGACACGCTCTGCACGCAGCCGCTGGTCGAGTTACCGTCCTCGGCCGAAGCCACCACTACCAGCTTCTCCCTCCCACAAGGGATCCTCGGAGCCAAGCGGAAGAAGGCCTGCCGCCGCCGGGACCACTCGGACTTTGCCGGGCGGCGCTCTCCGGCGGCCGCAGGGGAGGAGGAGAGGGTGAGGTGGGTGGCGGCAGGGCTGGGGGTTCTATCTCGGTCGCCCAGGTGCGAGGGGGGGGGGGCGACGCAAGACGTTTTTCCGGCCAGATTCATAGCTACTCCTTTGGAGATGTTTAAAGATTTTAATGGTGAGCCCCATCCATAATTCAGGTTGCTAATGGTTTGTTCCTTTCAAGAATAAATTGGTTAAGTAAATAAACCCTATGTAGAGTGATGCATATTTGCTAAACTGCTCTTTTCCCCAGATAGATATGATTCAGAGGCAAATATGTAGAGTTTTTGAAACGATGCTTCTACCATTTAGGCCAATATGATTCAGAGGCAGATTTCATGGAGCTAGGCAATAATATTAAAGAACATGAGGTTTTTATATGCCACTTCAAGTCTAACCAAGGATGCCTCATTGATAATACTTCTAGTTTTGAGGTTTCAATACTGCTTATTTGGATGAATTCTTCATATGGGTTTTTCTTCAGTGCCTTAAACTTCCTACTCTTCCTGATAATCATATTTTCATTTTAAAAACTACGGTGCTTAAGGTATAGTCCATGCTCATTCTTTTTCTAAATGACTTAAATAGTATGCAACTATTTTATACAATTTAATTAATCCATTTCCATTTCAAAAACCAACGTGCTTTTCTAAATTTGATAAATTCCCGCTCTTTATATGCAGGATCCGAGAGTTTCTAACTGTCTTTTCTACTTGTCAATACCTCCAAATATATTCCTGGATGTTGTAAAATGTCCAAGTAGATCAGTGTCGTCTAAGAATGGCTGGACAAGGGTAATTGCACTAACAAGAGGTCTGAAGCAGTACCTGGTAGATAACCAAATCTTCAGGTGATCCAAGCATGAAGCAGTACATTTCTTGATCTTTTTGCACAATTTTTTTTGTTTCGTACATATTTGGCTATACTGTTTTTACTGAAGGCAACCTCTTACAATTCTATTCTACATTTCTTTCATAGGAGCATTTCTAAATCATGTGCAAGATCTCGTGTAACTATGCCATGGTCAACAGAAGCATTCTAAATCATGGGTAACTATTTGACAGGTATGGAATTAGCTGATGTTCTTGGAGATTAAGAGAGGGACATAAGAAACTCAACAACAACATCAACATCTGCTTCAACCCTAAGGTGAGACGGACCTTGGCATCGACGGTGCTGACTGGTGGCTGGGTAGCTGCCAGGCGACGGATGAGTGCCTGTTGGAGGCCGCGGAAAGGCACTAGTGGAGAAGGGGCCTTTAGTATCGGTCCGTAAGGGGCTTTAGTCCCGGTTCTGGAACTGGGACTAGAGAGACGGGACTAAAGGCCCAGTCACTAGTCCCGGCCTGGTTACTAGCCGGGACCAATGGGCATCCACGTGGCCGCCTCTGCGCGTGCGGGGTGCCCCCCATTAGTCCCGGTTCCTATTACGAACCGGGACAAATGGTTCTCTGCTGCGGCAGCATTTTAGGCACTTTCTCTGCCACAACAGATAATTCATTCTGTATCATTTTATTTATTTATTTCTTCATTTCAAAATAGTTTTCTACGTTACCATATACCGTACACGTTCGTGCATATATAAGATAACGTGTCTTAGGATCGAGCATACAAATATATACATGATAGTTACATAGACATCACGATTACCGGAACTAGAGCCCATCTATTCAATTACACGGTCGGGGATCATCGGTAGCGCCTATTCACACTAAATTCTCTGGCGTCCTCTATCATCTCGTTCATCCAGAATCCTGCCAGTTTTTCAGCAATTCCTAGTACGCGTTGCTTCGGTAGGAGCTGATCCCGCATTCTCTTGAACTATATAAGAAAAGGAGATCAATATGAATATCAATCATGATAACAAAAAGTGACGGTAATAAAATAATATTGTGGATGTATTTCTTACATCGACTCTATAATCTTTGTGCTTAGTGGTAAACGTGTGAATGAACTTGCAAACGTAGAATCCACATATATTCGTCCTGGGTGGCTGCCTCGCACAATTTACGAGAATAGAATTCAATCAAAATAAGAATCTAGCATTATAATTGTATTGAAACTAGAAGTAAAGAGATGCGTGTACTACTTACCGAGACCGGCTTAAACGTCATCTTCTCACTAAAGTGACCCGTAACCGTGCTCTTGAACTGGTTCCAAACCTTGCCCGGTAAAGAAAAAGAATGAGTTATTTATTACGTGATATCTCAGGAAATCAATCGAGATGGACTCGCGCTGTGGTGGTCGTAGTCATGGGGTGGGATTCTTGGAGGTGATGGAGGTGAAGGTGACATGCGACGACTCGGAGGCGGTGTTGGCCTCGGAGCTGAGCCTGGAAGCTTGATGTTGTTCTTGTCCCATAGAATGATATCACCCAATACTTCTCCGAGTGTGCTCTTACCTTCAGGTCCAGGGATGTCAAGCTCCATTGAGTCCCACCCCATTGCGATTTCATCCACCCCGACTTTAGCATAGCCAGCTGGAATCTCATGGCCATGCCAGCATGCGTCAGGTGGACAAGGTAAAGCACATCCGACTGCCACCTTAATGGATAGGTTCTTCACCTTATGATGGAGCTCACAAGATGTCTGCTCCTTGATTCCATCCATGGGGTAGCCGAGACCGCCATCTACCATCTGTGCATCATCAGACGGGACCTCTGATTCAGCCATGCCACTTCTCTGCTGAGATGGGACAACGGTAATATCGAGTGCAGGATCTTGCAGGCCCGCTACTCCTCGAAGTTCATCCATCTGTTGCTGATGCTTTTCAAGTCTTCCTAGCAACTCGTTGAAATGGTCTCCCTCCTCCTCCTGTCGTCGCCTCTTTGCTCTCTCTCGGCTCCTATAAGTATCTTTGTCTTTGGGAAACCCCATCTCCCACATATAACTAGGGCCAAGGCCTCGTACTCGTCCTCCGTGTTCGTCATTCCTGAGGACCTTTGTTAGCAAGTCTTTCTCTCTATCGGGACGGAACTTTGTTGTCCCCTCTTTAATTTCCTTCACCACTCACTGGCATGTGTCCCGGGGTATCCTAATCCCGTCACTACAAATAAGGTCCCCTGTAGTATCGTCATACTCACTCCCATGCCCAAGGAACAAATTTTTTCCCCTTAAATCCCATTCTTTGCGTATTGGTTCTAGAGTGATCCCTTTAGCAAGCAACTCATTCTCTTTAGCATCCCACTTTGGCATGGCAGTCGCATAGCCCTAGGCCCTAGGTGATGGTGGTATTTCTTCTTCGCGGCATTTTTCTTGTTTTTCCTACTTTTCCTTAGTAGGTTCTGACTCCTTTTACTTCACAAATGCATCCAAGTTAGCCTGCTGCTTCATTAGATAGCCTTCGAATTTAGGAAGAGTCTTCTTCTTCTGATACTTTTGCCATTATTACCAGCAACTTTTCAAATCCGAGTCATTCACACCGGTCTCTGCCTTCCACTTTAGCAATTCCAGTATGCTACCCAGCTTCTTCTGGCCATCTTCACAAGTTGGGTACAACAATTTGTTGTGGTCCTGTAACATCTGTTCGAACTACAACCTCTCTTTTTCTATGTCACAGTCTTGCTTTGCATCAGAAATGACCCGACCAAGATCATCAGCGGGCTCATCTGGTTCCTGTTCTTCACCTCCTTCTTCTTCACTGCCTTCCATTGCGGTATCAGCATATTCAGGGAACATAGATCGATAGTTGTCATCATTGTTCTCTTCTTCATCACCGTATTCCATCATAACCCCTCTTTCTCCGTGCTTGGTCCAAACATTATAGCCGAACATAAAACCGGACCGAAGCAGGTGGCTCTGAATGACTCTTGAGGAAGTGTGAGCCTGCTCATTCCGACAGTCAACACATGGACACCACATAAAACCATCCCACCGCTTGTTCTCCTCGGACACAAGGCGAAAAGAACACACGCCTTCTCTGTAAGTGTTAGAACGTCGGTCATCGTACATCCATGGATGACTCATCTGCATCATACAACCATATATATCAAACGCAATCACGATGCTAAAATTAGTACCGCATGGTCTAAACGTGAAAATAGTTGCTAACCATTTAGGACACTCCAAAACAAAGAGGAGAAACCTTAAGTGTGGCTCGGGCACCTCTTATCATGTTTTTATTCTGTGAACTTAAGTTGCATCGCTCTCACAGACATTTCATCGAGCACCTATAGTGCATAAGAGAAAAAACCTAGCACAAACTTTGCCACAGCTTCCCCCATGAAAAAATAGAGGAGAGTTGTGCTCTCTCTCTCTCTATATATATCTATATATAGAGTGACGCTATTTGACCCTAGGGTGTAGAATAGTTATTCTACACCCACCCTCTATCTTTTCTACACCCACCCACTATCTTCCAAACCGTATATTATTTTTACGTCACGTAAATTTTTCTGATCTCAGAAGTTGAGAAGAACATAAGAAAATTTAGACATGTCATAAAAAAATAGTTTATATGCCATATAAAAATACGACGTAAAATACGTATTTTCTATGTTTTTTAACTATAATGACTCATAAATCGTATTTTTATGTCGATTTTTTTACATTTCTGATGAACATGAACATAATTATTAGTATACAAAACATACATTTCTATATGTGAGAACATAAAAAATATATGGGTGCAAAATAACTATTCTACAGCCTGGGTGTTGAATAGAGTTTCTATATATATATATATAGGCCAGCCCATTGGTCCCGGTTTGAGATACAAACCGGGACTAATGGATGTGCCAGGAGGTCTATTACGGACCGGGACAAATGGTTTCAGGGGATTCTGGCCGTCCGGTTTGGCCCGTTAGTCCCGGCCCCAGCCACGGCCGGGACTAATGGCCCGAACCAAAGGCCCTTTATCTACTAGTGAGGGTGAGTGCCTGCTGGAGGCCGCGACGACGGATGAGCGCCTGCTGGAGGCCGTAGCGAGGAGGTTGGAGGAGCTCAACGCAGTCCTTGTTGTTTAGGTCGACCACCTGTGCGAGGGTGAAATGCGAGGGACCTCACGGAGGCGGATAACGATGGACCTGGACCGGCTCCACCTCCCCCGAGGACGACGGCGGGGATGAGCACTAGTAGAAACTGGGCAATTTGCCCCGGTTCGTAAGGGCCTTTAGCCCCGGATTTCGAACCGGGGCTGCGAAAGCGGGACTAAAGGTCCAAGCTTTAGCCCAGTTCCATTCTGAACCGGGCTAGAGGTCCAACCACGTGGCCTGCTAGGCGCGCTGGGCGGTAAGACATTTAGCCCCGGGTCGTGTCACGAGCCGGGACTAAAGGTTCCCTGCTGCGGCAGCATTTTGTGTCATTTGGCTGCCGCAGCAGGGTATGGGGTTTTAGGGTTTTGTGTTTTTTTTCATTTTGTGTTTTGTGTTTAATTATTTTTCATTCTGTGTTTTCATTAGAAACAAGTTTTCGTATACATACAGAACGCTACTACACAGTACTTGGCCACATTGACGCAATATATAATATAATTACTCTTACAAGGATATATATATGGAGTCCCAATAAGGTCCAGAGCGTGTCTATTTGATTACATGGAGATCATTACATGGATGCTTTAGGGTCTACTTATACAGTATTCTCCGTGTGGGTCTATGACCTCGTAGATAAAAAATGCAGCAAATTCCTCTTGGATTGGTATTAGGCGGTCCTCTGGTAGGAGCTTGTCCCGCATCGCGTCCAACTATGTAAAAAGGAGATCGTATGGATTAGACTCAACACGATTTTTTGTAATAAAAATAAAGGTTGAATATATTGTTTACTTACTCGAACATTTTCCGAGGGCTTCTCAATACTGATGCGAATGAACTCGCACACGTAGAATCCACATATATTAGTTCTCTGTGGCTGCCTCGCGCACTTTACAAGAATATAATTGAATCAAATAATAACGCTAGCATGATAAATGCACATAAACTAGAATTAAATAGATGCGTGGATTTAGCTCGTACTACTTACTGAGTGTGATTTAAAAAATAGCTCCTCACGCCATTAACCGCGGACATGTTTCTTGAACTTTGTCCAAACCCTACCCGACAAAGAAAATTAATGTATGAGTTAATAACTACTTGATATCCCAGAAAATGAACGAAAGAAACCGATATAGTGCGATAATGGTTGAAAATACCTCTGGAGCGCATCAGTAATGATGCGGTAGTTTTCAATGTCTTTGTTTAGTGAGTCCATGATGTGAACTCTTCCCATGTCAAGTGAAATTCTTAAAAGAATCCAGTGGTACCTACGCGAGGTTTACATACGTCAGTAACTCATCATTTACACTGAACATCGAGTAAGCAAAAGTTAATGTGTACAAAAACTCACTTGCCGTCGTGGTAAGGAAATAGTATTTCGTTACAGAAATGCTGTTTGGAGAAACATAACAAGTTGTGCTCGGTCTCCAGTGGTTTATCCTTTAGTATAGCTCCATGAACTCGACGTGGGTCAATGTACCCAAATCTGTTGATAGCCTTTCTTTTACAATCGAGCATCTTCATTCTGCATCATTATATATAGCGTACAAAAGAATATAGTGAGTATACTTACCGGCAATGAATTGAAAAAGCTAAGATAGAGACCTAATTACATAAATAAAGTAATCACCTACAAACAATACGAACTGAGGATAGTTTTGTCGGGTTCCTTTAGATTGAATAACTGAAATAATTCTATAAATTCAATAGGGACCTCGTCTTCAATGAAGTAATGCGATTTTCGAACTTTCAGTATGAGTCAATTTCGCTGTTCTTTTGATGCTTTCATGTACCATTCATGGAATCGTCGCATTTGTGTTGGCATATCCCGAAGCCTCTCAGAACTGACCAGAGGCTCCCCGTTAACAAATTTGGGTGCTACCTCAGCCTTGGGCATATTGCCGTGAATAATTTCATGAATAGGCATACCACATTGCTCGGCCAATATCCGAGCCGTTTCCGGATCCATAGGTTCTTCGTCATATAGTTGAGGTTTGGGTGGGGGGAGCGATTGGTTTGCTTGTTTCCCCAGCTGGGGAACATCTCTTTTGGTTCTTCGGCTACCACTCGATTGTTTTGCTTGTTTCCCCAGCTGAGGGACGTCTGTTCTGATGCTTCCGCTACCACTCAATTGTTTTGCTTGTTCCCCCTGCTGGGGAACCTCTTTTTTGATGCTTCCTCTACCGCTTGATCTCTTTTGTTTCAATGTCTTCTGAAGACATCGTGTATAGTCATCATCTGGCATTTAACCGAGCTTGGGATGGCTCGCTGAATTTCCTAAAGTGCTCCTTGGTTTCCAGTTTTATTTGGACCTCTGGCTCAGGTTGTTTCTTTTTAAAATGAGCATCCACTTCGTCACGTACGACCGCATCGGTATCCTCATCGGTCAGGTCGTAAGACCTCTTGGGAGGAACCGGCGGTACTCTTGGGAGGGGCGACAACTGTCGCTTCGGGCGTTGGTTATCGCTCGACGGAGTGGTGGTATTCTTCCGCTTTTGCCCCTTAGTGGGTGGAGGCGGCTGCGTAGATTGAGATGGACTCGTGTTGGGGTCATGGATTGGACTATTATTGGGAGGAGATGGTGCACTTGGAGGTGGACTTGGAGGAGACGGTGCACTGGGAGGAGACGGTTGCCTTGGTGGAGAAGGTGGCCTTGGTGTCGAGCCTGGAAACTTGATGTATTCTTTTTCCAAAGAATGAAGCCACTCGTGACTTCTCCCAGTGTCGTCTCCCCTTCACCTCCAATGATGTCAAGCTGTAGTGAATGACACATAGGTAGAATTTCATCCACACCGACACGAGCATAGCCAGCTGGAATCGGATTGCAATGGTAGGTCGCTCCCGGTGTAGAAGGTAAAGCAAAGCCGACTGCCACCTTCATGGATATATTCTTCAGTTCAACATGCAGCTCACAACTAGTCTTCTCCTTAATTGCATCCACGGGGTACACATCCATCGTTGCATCATTACCATGGCCTCTCGTGGAAGCCACGCTGCTTTTCCATTGCGATGGGCCGACTGATCGTCCGGTGTAGGATCTTGCTGTCGGAGTCCTTTAAGTTCATTAAGCTCTTGGCGATACTCCTGCAGCGTGGCTTCAAACCTCGCGAACCGCTCCGTATCCTCCTCTTTTTGCCGGTTTGTTCTTCTCGATCGGCTTCTGTACGTGTCACGGTGCTCGGGAAACCCGATAACCCATGGATAAGAAGGTCCGAACCCTCTTGTTCGTCCAGCCTTTTCAGATTCCCAGAGCCTTTGTCACCATCGTTCTCCGTGGGAACAAACGTTCCCTCTTCAACCTCTTTCATCACTTTAACAAGTTCTTTCTTGGGTGTAGAAATTTCTTCGGCTGCAACAATCTCGCCTGTTTCTGGGTCTAATGATGCCCCATGCTCGAATACCCAATTTCTTGACCTCAAGAGCCAACTAGACGACTGAGTGACCCTTTAGCCTCTAGGTCACTCGACTTCATCCCACTTAGGCATGGCACTCCTGTAGCCACCTGTGCCCATATGATGGTGATATTTCTTTTTGGCTGCATTTTCCTTATTTTTTGCTGATATTGCCTTAGCTGGTGCTGAGGTCTTGTATTCCATAAATGCGGCCCAGTTATCCTGCTGCAACTCTAGTGGGCCAACGAATGGAGGAGTTGTTTCCTTCAAGACAAACTTGTGGTACAATCTTTTTTTTCATTCCTTGAATAGTTCGGCCATCTTCTTAAGAGCAAAGTGCTTGACTTTCCTCGTCATTTGCTGTGTGAGCTCATCAGTCTCCAAGACAGGTAGGGTGAAATGTGTCATGAGAGAATTCCACATTGTATCTTTCGCTCTGTCATCTACAAAACTAGCCCCAGCTGGATCCTTTTTCTTTCCTGGCTTGTTCTAGTTTCGCGTGGTGATCGGGACTTTGTCTCTAACAATCACTCCGCATTGACTTGTAAATGCATTCGCAGCTTCTTTGGGCTCCAGCAGTTGACCCTGCGGAGAGACTAAGTCAATGCTAAAATGGACATCAGCGGGCAACTTGTGTGTCGGGCCTCTTGTATTTGTAGAAGATTGGCCGGAAGCGGAGGTCTAAGAGAAGAAACATTCGTCAGTACATATATACGAATCAATTAGTGCATCTATACTAGTAAACCATCGATAGAGGCTTTATATACCTTGACAGAGTTTGTCATTATTATGGTGTCTTCACCATGGTCTCCACGATGGTCAGCACCATCGTCTCCACTATTTGGTCCATCATCGTCTCCTCCAGACAAATTAAGATATTCGGAGCCATCATAATAAGACCCCGGACTCATCTATAATGTCGAGGAGCTCCTCTGCAGTCTGTCTACCGTCCATAGCTTAACTAATACGTAAAAAGAATATTGCATTAAGTAAAAGAATATTACAATGCGACAACTCGGATACTGATTTAGTGATTAAGATAAATTACAATAATATAAGATAAAGTACATTATTAATACATCACCGGAGAATAGCTCGGGTGCATTATAGGATAAAGTATAAGATAAAGTACATTATTAATACATCACCGGAGAATAGCTCGGGTGCATTATAGGATAAAGTACATTATTAAGATAAACTAATGACGGCTGCGCGTCTGTGCTACGGGAGCTCTGCAGCCACAGAAGAGGAACCATCACCGGAGAATAGCTCGGGTGAGATCCGTGAACCTGCCAGATATTGGAGAACCTAGTCTCCAAAAGATACATGTATCGCCATACATGCTCGTCCTCCTCCCTGATACGACGACGTATCACCTCCTCAGGGGCTGGCTCCCTCTGCACCGCTCCTGGACCTCGTGAACGCCACCAAAGAAGCTCCGGGTCGACGATGATACCCGGATTCCTCACCAAGGTACGAGTCCCTACAGGTAGCACCTCCCAGTGCCAACCCGGCGGAGCCTAGACTCGGACATCCCCGACGGAGTCCAGTAAGCTCGGACGAGATGGACGCGGCATAACTAAATAATAGCAATAAACAATCATAAAACATAAATAGTAACTAAATCACTAAGTATATATTGCCCTAATAACAATAACCCTAAACCTATCACTAACTAAACTAAACCTCATTAACTAAGTATTCTAACTAAACCTAATCCCTAATAAACCCTAATCCCTAATAAAACCCTAAGACCTAATAATAAACTAACTAAAATCACTAACTAAAATCCCTAACTAAATCACTACTAAAATCCATAACTAAATCACTACTAAAATCCCTAACTAAAATCCCTAACTAAATCACTACTAAAATCCCTAACTAAATCACTAACTAAATCACTACTAAAATCCCTAACTAAAATCCCTAACTAAATCACTACTAAAATCCCTAACTAAATCACTACTAAAATCCCTAATTAACTAAATCCTTAATTAACTAAAATCCCTAACTAAATCACTACTAAATCCCTAATTAACTAACAAAATCACACTAATTAACTAACAAAATCACACTAATTAACTAAATTCTTAACTAAATAAAATCCCTCATTAACTAACAAAATCACACTAATTAACTAAATCCCTAACTAAATAAAATCCCTAATTAACTAACAAAATCACACTAATAATATCCCTATAATTAACTACACCATACCTCACATGGGTGTGTGTGAGAGCAATGACAGGCAATGCTGGACGGCGATGGAGATGACAAGAGGCGGATAGCAAGGCGGAGACGGTGAATGGGCGGCCTTGGCAAGTGACGGCTTGGGCGCGTTCGGCTCTGCTGGGGAAGAAGAAACTGACGATCTCCGCATCGTGGCTCGACCCGAGACCCGGGTTGTAATACGGCTAAAGGTCCCCCTTTAGCCCTGGTTCAGACATAACCCGGGGCTAAAATGTTCGACCCGCCGCACTTCCATACCAAACCCTTACGAACTGGCTAAGGTCTAGCCCCGGTTCAGACATAAACTGGGCTAAAGGTTATTTTTGGTGCCAAATCCAAAAATGGTTTATAGTTTTCAGAAAATTACGTATTATATATTAAATTTTTTAGAAAAAGAAGATCTATAATTTAAATCTATTATCATACTTTATTATACAACTTAAATGAAATTATTTATTATCTAACAAGTATTATATTTAGTAGAAATGTTCACAAAAAATAATAAAAATATAGTTTATTATGTAAATATGAATAAATACATATAATATATCAAAATATTCAGAAAAATATAGTAGAAATGTTCTCCCGCCATTTCCCCCGCTTCCCGCCATGTTCTCCCGCCATTTCCCCCGCTTCCCACCATGTTTATCCCGCCATTTCCCCCACTTCCCGCCATGTCCCTCTATATCTAGGCCGACCGCCATTTCCATCGACACATCCACACCTTCTCTCTCATAACAATGGACACCGCTTACTAGGCTTTTTCTCGACGCCGAGACCGAGTGGCTGGCGCCCAGCTACCCATGCCCGCTGGGTACCGCTCCATTGGCTGGATCTTTGGCGCTAGAGGGGTTCCTGTTCCTCCTATGTCTCAAGGTTTGGCCCGCCAGGCGGCCATCACGAACCACTTCTACCTCGAGCTCACGTCGGAGCAGTTTGGATGGATCCCCTTTGGGATCCCGACAACCTCGACACCTGGAATGCCTTCTTCGCAAACCGGCCGGAGAGGGAGCTCGCCAGGTACGAGGGTGACGGCCATGATGAACCTAGCGAGGCTGGTCGGCGCTGTAGGGCGAACCGGACTATCGCCGGTGTGATGCGCTACATCACCATGGAGACCATCCTCGCTGAGGTACCGCACTTTCAAAGAGCATAGCCACAAGAATGGTGGTGGTGGTGAAGGCCTAGACGATCTTGGGGTCGTCATCCGGAGCCCTCCCCTGCGTTGTGAATCTGAGGCCGGAGGATCCATCCGCGTGCTACGAGGAAGGGCTGAGGATCCATCCTCGTGCTACGAGTGACGACAACGACGATGACGATTCTGAAGACGACCCAGAAGCTGTGTACTACAGGGCTAGATATGATTATGACTAATTTTTATGTTTTAATATTAATAAATGTCTGGCCACAACAAGTTGCAATACTACCTATTGAGATCGAGAAAGTTCATATCCATATACATATAAGAAGATCATTAAAAATAAAGGTTTAATAATATTGTACATCACCAACATCCACACATGTTAGGGTTTTCTTCTAATCCGTAACCATGGAGCATCTTCCTTATTTAACGGGATGCTTGGGTCATCCTTCACGAAGGGCGGAATTTCATGAAACTTATCATAATCGTCGACATGTTCATCTTATCCTCCACCCCCACGATGTTTCTTTTTCCTGAAAGAACTATGTGGCGCTTCGACTCATCGGATGCTGTATTCTTTTGCTTATCTTTCCTTTTTCTCGGTTTGGTAGACATGTCCTTCACATAAAAAACCTGAGCCACATCATTGGCTAGGACAAATGGTTCATCTCTATACGCAAGGTTGTTGAGATCCACTGTTGTCATTTCGTATTTCTTGTCTACCTCAACCCTGCCTCCTGTCAGCTTGACCCATTTGCACCGAAACAAAGGAACCTTAAAAAAGGTCCATAGTCAAGTTCCCATATCTCCTCTATGTAACCATAATATGTATCCTTTTGCCTATTCTCGTCTGTTGCATCAAATCGGACACCACTATTTTGATTGGTGCTCTTTTTATCTTGGGTGATCGTGTAAAATGTATTCCCATTTATCTCGTACCCTTGGAAAGTCAATATAGTCGAAGATGGTGACCTGGCCAACAAGTACAACTTCTCTCCAACATTTATGTCATTCATGAGATGTGACTGCAACCAACCGCCAAAAGTCCTCATATGTTCATATCTAATCCAGGAGCCAGGCTTCCCCGGGTTGTTGGAGTGTACAATATTCTTGTGTTCCTCGATATACGGAGCCACCAAGGTGGAACTTTGCAGAACTGTGTAGTGTGCTTTAGTGAGAGAATGTCCGTCCATACATATCCTTGCTTTCTTTCCTAGCATGCCTTTTCCACTAATTCTACCCTCATGCCGTGATTCAGGAACACCGATGGGGTTAAGGTCAGGAATAAAGTCAACACAAAACTCAATGACCTCCTTTGTTCCATATCCCTTTGAGATGCTTCCTTCTAGCCTAGCACGGTTATGAACATATTTCTTTAACACTCCCATGAACCTCTCAAAGGGGAACATATTATGTAGAAATACAGGACCAAGAATGTTAATCTCATCGACTAGGTGAACTAGGAGGTGAGTAATAATATTGAAGAAGGATGGTGGGAACACCAACTCGAAGCTGACAAGACATTGGACCACATCTTTCTGTAACCTTAGTAGACTATCTAGACTGATTACCTTCTGAGAAATTGCATTGAGAAACGCACATAGCTTCACAATGGGTACTCGAACATTTTCCGGCAGGAGTCCCCTCAATGCAATCGGAAGCTGTCTGCCTCACCATTGAAATGCTTACCTTTCTTTCTTAGGATGTGCGAGGGTGGATGAAAACGACGATTCCCTGGGTACACATTCTTCTTACATTTATCCAAATATATACTTTCAGTATCGTTTAAATAGTGTGTGCATGCATTGTATCCCTTGTTTGTCTGTCCTGAAATGTTACTAAGAGCAGGCCAATCATTGATTGTTATGAACAACAACGCTCGTATGTCAAATTCCTCCTGCTTGTTCTCATCCCACACACGTACACCTTGTCCGTGCCACAACTGTAAGAGTTCTTCAACTAATGGCCTTAGGTACACATCAATATCGTTGCCGGGTTGCTTCGGGCTTTGGATGAGCAGTGGCATCATAATAAACTTCCGCTTCATGCAAAACCAAGGAGGAAGGTTATAAATACACGGAGTCACAGACCAGGTGCTATGACTACATCTCTGCTCCCCAAAAGGATTCATGCCATCTGTACTTAGACCAAACCATAAGTTCCTCGCATCACCTGCAAAGTACGGAAACTCTTTCTCGATTTTTTTCCACTGCGACCCATCAGCGGGGTGTCTCAACATCTCGTCTTTCTTACGGTCTTCCATGTGCCATCGCAACAACTTGGCATGCTCTTTGTTCCTGAATAAATGTTTCAACCGTGGTATTATAGGAGCATACCACATCACCTTGGCAGGAACCCTCTTCATGCGACGCTCGCCCTCAACATCACCAGGGTCATCTCGTCTTATCTTATACCGCAATGCAGTGCATACTGGGCATGCATCCAAATTCTCGTACTCGCCGCGGTAGAAGATGCAGTCATTAATGCATGCATGTATCTTCTGCACCTCTAATCCTAGAGGGCAGACAACCTTCTTTGCTTCGTAGGTACTGGCGGGAAGTTCGTTATCCTTTGTAAGCAACTTCTTCATTATTCTCAGCAACTTTTCAAATACTTTGTCAGTCACACCGTTCTCTGTCTTCCATTGCAGCAATTCCAGTGTGCTATCCAGTTTTTTGTGCCCATCTTCACAATTTGGGTACAACAATTTTTTGTGATCCTCTAACATCTTCTTGAACTTCAACCTCTCCCTTTTAGTTATGCATTCTTCCTGGGCATCAGCAATGGCCCGACTAAGATCATCATCGGGCAGATCTAATGCCCGTTCTTCATCTTTTTCTTCATCAATGTCTTCCATTGTAGTACCATCGTATTTAGGGTAGTCGTTGTCATTCTCTTCTTCTTCCTTGTCTTCCATCATAACCCCTCTTTCTCCGTGCTTGGTCCAACAATTATAGCCGGTCATGAAACCGGACCGAAACAGGTGGCTGTGAAGGACTCTTGAGGAAGAGTATTCTTTATGATTCCGACAGACACCACATGGACAAGACATAAAACCACTCCGCTTGTTTGCCTCGGCCACAAGAAGAAAAGAATGCGCTCCTTTAATGAACTCGTTAGAGAGTCGGTCAGCGTACATCCATTGCCGGCTCATCTACAATATATAATTAATTAAGTACATCAAACATAATCATAATTAATTAGTACTAATCTAAAACCAGCAACCGGGACTAAATATATGATGAACCTTTAGTCCCGGTTGGAGGCACCAACCGGGACTAAATGTGGGTGTGGAGACAACAGGTTGACACTATGTCCTCAGTGGGCAGCACTAAGCCAGTAAATTAAATGCCGACACTATTTTGGGTGGGTGGCAGCACTATGCCAGCGTGAGTGTGTCGACATTATGTCATCAGTGCCCGACACTATGTTGTGCTGCTTAATCTATAAATATGTATGCATTCTTATGAAGAACTGCAAGATGGTGTGTGAGACCAGGGACACCACTACGGCGGAGCTTCTTGAAGATGTCTTAGGACCTCGTCCTCAGACATCTTCGAGGAGCTCGCCGTAGAGGCACTCTCTAATATGTGAAATTAGTTAGCTCCACCAGTATACTGATTTAGCTAGAGAAGATATAAACCGAAAGATGGTGTGGGAGAGCAGGGACACCACTACGGCAGAGCTTCTCGAAGATGTCTTAGGATCCCGTCCTCAGACATCTTCGAGGAGCTCGCCATAGAGGCACTCCATAATATGTGAATTGTGATGTCTTCTTATCAAGCTTTTATGAATTAACCCTATCTTTGTTACAAATTTTTCAGTTTGTTGAACGCAGGTAGACGAAGAAGGATATTTTGCCCAGCTAGCTAGTTAGTTAGAATGATGAACTCACGCATGTGTGTGCTTATAAAATCAATTTTCGAGACTCTATGTGCCAAAACAAGATATATATTGATAGAATAATCCACATATTGTGATATTTATCTTAGAGTTCCTTACATTAATACAAGATAGATAGAATCTAAACATTGATATCATGCTATCACTGCAAAAATTACTACCATACTAAATCCACAAATCCATCTATAAGATAGAGCATGAAATGAGCTAATATAGCAATCAGAGTTCAAAGGATGAAGTTGCTCACCTTTTAGAACCTTTGGATAGATGGGGCACCACAAAATCTAGACAAATCTTGAGGAAAAAAAGGGCATGCACTCGAGCTTGAAGCAAGAAAGAGAGAGAGAGAGGAGAGCCACCAGTTTGAATGGTGGCTCGGGCAGGGAAAGATATAGCCAGACCTTTAGCCTCGGTTCGTGTCTAGAACCGGGGCTAAAGGTCCACCTTTAGCCCCGGGTCGTGTAACAAACCGGGGCTAAAGGGTCTGACGCCCGACCCGGCCTGCCTGAAACCCTTTAGCCCCGGTTTATTACACGACCCGGGGCTAAAGGTCCTGTTCGAACTGGGGCTAGTGTCTGTCACCCCCTGGGGCCAGTTCTAGCCGTTGGACCGGGGCATTAGTCCCGGTTTGTAGCAAAACCGGGGCTAATACCCCTGGACCGAACGTCTGTTTTCTACTAGTGGAGCAGTGGCACTAGACCTGGACCAGCTCCGTCTCACCTGAAGGTGATGCGGGCGGACACGGGGATCGCGAACACCGGTGATTGCGGGATCGTGGGGCGGTGGGTGCCGGTGATCGCGGGATCGCGGGCGCCGGTGATTGCGGGGATCACGGGGCGGTGGTGATCGCAGGATCACGGGGCGGCGGGCTCTGGTGATCGCGATGCGGTGGTGATTGCGGTCGCCGGGATCGTGGACGGAGATGATTTCCAAATTCAAATTTTGAAATTAGACTAAGTTGCAACTTTGTATGCGGTTTAGAGTTCTTTTTGTAAAAATTGCTTTGAACTGCGCCCTGCGAACACTGATTCAGGCCGGAGGGGGTATGTAATATATTATCGTCATTGATTAGTAGGGGAGTGTTGGTCGGCTCATGATTCTTGGCGGCGAAAGTTTATCCATCCTAGAGAGACGCGACACAACAAAATTTTATTGAATAAAGGAGGGAGAGAGAAAGATGGGGCTCCCAAGATCCTTTGCTTGCGCTGCGCATATGCGGGGGAGGGAAGAGGCTTTTTTTTTGCCTTTGTGGTTTTTATCCTAGAGCATCTCCACCCGTTGTAAAGGAGGGAGAGAGAAAGATGGGGCTCCCAAGATCCTTTGCTTGCGCCGCACATATGGGGGGAGGGAAGAGGCTTTTTTTTTTGCCTTTGTGGTTTTTATCCTAGAGCATCTCCACCCGTTGTCCACATAGCGTCCAATGCGACCGTTTTTTGCCCGTATGAGGACGGTGCCGACGAGGATGTGGTTATGGGGAGGCGTCGGCATCCAGCCGTCCTCCCCATACACACCCCCATACGTATAATTGAATATAAAATAAATAATTTAACTTATAAATTTATTACAGGTTTTTCAAATCAAATACTTTCTTCGTCCCAAAATAAGTGACGTGGGTTTGTCTAGATTCGGATGTATCTAGACATGTTTTAGTATATAGGTTCATACGAACCTAGACAAACTCAAGTCACTTATTTTGGCGCGGAGGGAGTACATAACTCAAGAATATAATTAAATCACAAAGTCAAACAAATAAACAAACTAGGAGGCTCCTTCTTTGAGCCTCCACAAATGCTCCACCAGATCATCTTGCAGTTGATTATGAGTATTGGTCTCTCGAACTTCTTGCTGAACACCTAGTGGCCAGGACGGCCAGCGCGGGCTTAGGGTACCAGGAGGCGGAACGGCGGCGGCGATGCGAGTGGGAGGCGGCTCGGGAGGGCGAGGCTACGCGGGTATTTCTAGCGGACTGAACGGACGACAGCTGCGAGTGGTGGTAGTGGCAGCGAGCTCCTGGGTGGTGGTCGTGGGGGAGAAAATGCAGAATGAGGGAGTTTGCGTGCGCGTGTCGCTGACAGGACTGGCCCGTGTCATTTTCAGCTCCATCCAGCGCCCCTCCCCCCAGGTTGGGTTCGGCCTAGGTGCGACGGATACCAAAATGGGCCACCGGAATCGGGGGGCCGTACTGAGCGTGATTTTGAGCACCGACACCCTTAGAAGGGTTTAGGGCCCCAAGTGGAGATGCTCTTACCCTGCTGCGGTTCCTTCTTCCGATGTGGCCTTGAGTCGGCGGAGGAGAGCCACAATGCTAGGGTGAGCGAGGGTGGCGGCACACCAGTACCGGCACCGTGGTAGGTACGCGTACATGGTGTTGCGCCATCGGGGAATTACACCAGTATTTCAGGCGTAAAACCTTTAATTATTACCCTACTATCTCCGTTCTGAAATAAGTGTCTCAACTTTGGAACATGTGTAGTAGTTTTCTGGTAAGCATCCATAACGATGATGTACAGGAGTGGAGGTGTTGTAAAAGCTAACTTCTACGTTACATGTGACCAAAAATGGTCCCCAAAATATGCCATACTCTCTCTCCGTCCAGAAATAAGTGTACTTCTAGTCTTTATCTTAAATCAAACTTAATAAAATTTAACCAATTTTATATGAAAATATAGCAAAATTTATGGCATTTAATTAGTACAATTAGATCCTATTTGAAATGTAGTTTCATAATATATCATTTTGATTGTACATAGGTGCTGCATTTACAAAATCGGTCAAATGTTTAGAAGTTTGACTCAAAGCAAAATGTAGAAGTATACTTATTTCCAAAATAAGTTACACGAATTTGTCTGGATTGACATGTATTTAGACATATTTTAGTATATAGATACATACAAAAATCTAGACAAACCTAAGTCACTTGTTTTGAGACGGAGGGAGTAGCTATTATGTGATGTATATTTTTTTTAGATAGCCGCATATTTTGTTCCATATGATGTAAATATACCTCACGTCGTGATTGCCGCCAGGCGCGAGACACCAACAGCATTGCTGAACCATCACGCGCTCAGACTATCAAAAGTGCTCAACTTTGCCAAGTTGTACGTATTTACACACTAAAACGCGTTTACATACAGTCTATATAGACAAAGTTGAAAGAAACACAGAGGTAGTAGTTTTCATAGTTAGAGCATCTGGGTAACGGATGATGTATAAAAGTAGAGGCGCATGTGGTTAAATTTGGTGTCCACCATAGCTATAGCTATTAGGCTATGTAATATTTCTTTAGGGTAACCCCATATTTGCCCCATGTGATGTAAATATGCATCACCTCCTGGATTTCCACAGAACTAATCCTAGCAGCGAATGCGACCCGAGCAGCCATGCTGAACTCTCACATACTCAGTTGCCGCAACCGCACCGTCGTCAATTCCCCACATTTCCGCTGTCTCCCCAACCACAAGCCACCAGATCCGCTGCCGCCGAGCCCCGTCCCGCCGTTCCGCCGTAGATTCGTGACTGAATCGTATCGCCCGTCATTGAGATGCCTCCGCGCCGCCGCCTAAGGAGCTCGACTTGCTTCATTGGCATTCAACTATTGAGGTTGTGGCCTAGCACCTTTGAGACACCAGAGCTCGCCGTGCGCGTGTACGACGCGGTAGCGTGGAGGTTCAGCCATCCATAGTCAGAGACGAATTTCCCACATGTGGATAGTCGGGTAGTGGCCGAGTTCCTCACGCCGGAGATGTGGATCATCAACCCCACATGACGAGGAGAATCGATGGGCCGCATTGCAACACTTGGCCCACGAGCCCGATGGGTGACCATGGCGAGGATTCGTCGTGAGCACCCAGAGTTCGTGAAGACAGAGGTGGAGTTCTACGTCGCGAAGGAGGCGACGAGGAAGAAACCTACGAGGTACGAGGTTGGACCCTCTATAATGGTCTAAATAAATAGGATACATGATGGTAGGTTTAGGATATGTGCATTTGCATAGCATTATCTGAAAATTTGGGAAAGTTTCGGCTTTTGTTTGAAATTGACAAAGTGGTCGAAATTTGGACTAGTGAAGCATTAGAGCCAAGTTATCACTAGGAATTGATCCAAATTTTGGCCTGATCTCTGTTTATTTTCAAATTTGTGAAAATACAAATTTAATAACACAAAGATAAAGAGCCTTTGGACTCATATACACATACATATTAATACTAGTTCCAAGTAGAATTAAACAATACAAAATGAATTGAATTAAAATTGGAAGTTTGAATTATTCAAACTTGAGTTCAAATTGAAACTTTCATAATAAAATGAATAAATTCAGAACAATACAAGGAAAATATGACAATGCTCATAAAGAAATTCTTATTAATAATAATACAAGTACGTCATTCTTTACAAGAAAATTGAAAGAAGAAGAAAACCTAATACAAACTAAACAGAAAAATCTATCTAAACCTACCTAGCTAGTTATCTATGTTCTTCTTCTCATCATCTTATTGAACCTGCAAAAGAAACAAATACACAAGGGAATTTTTTCGGTCAAGGTTACAATGTTGGAATCATCATATGATGAAGCCATTCAATGTAAATTCAAAGAAAGATCATTACAAGAAGAACTCCTGGAATGAAAATGGAAGTTTGAGGTTATAATCTAATAGATTGCCAAGCCAAGACCATCAGGTCTAAATCTAGAACAACAGGGACATAGTCATCAATACTTAAATGTGGTGGGATTTTGTCCTGCAAACGTAAAGTGGTACTATTCGGTAAATTTGAGTTGTAAAGTTGTGGTTTTATGTTATATACTCACATGTGATTGGTTGGATGGTACTTTTCGGTCCTTTATGGATATCATGTACGTGAATATGTAACATGATGATAGTTTTTATATGCACAAAACAACATATGATTGTACATGTTACGTGAGACTTTTAAATCTTAAGCCCCATGATCAAATGAAGCACATAATTTTAGTATATGTCGGCGATTGTTGTGGCTTTATTTTCTATTGTTTTAAGCATATAATAGATGATTCTTGTCATGGAAACAAGTCTTAACTTGGAGATTGAGAAAATGAACGTGAAGACAATTTTCCTTCACAGAGTTGAGGAAGAAATCTACATGAAGCAACATGAGTGGTTTCTTGTTAAAGGCAACGAAAACTATGTGTGCAAGTTGAAGGAAAGTCTCTATGTCCTAAAACAAGCACCAAGAACATGATACATGGTTAGAATCTATCAAGGGGGAGAAAGTCTACAAAAGGTAGCTGATAGCTCCAAATTTCAACACTTTTATCATTGTTTTCCTCTTGTTTATTTCCGGATTTCACAGAAGATTACCCTTTCTACTAATATTAACATCGCAATTAGCTAATCCTTGGTTTCGTGTGATGGTTTTCAGGCAATGAAATTTATGGAAAATCCAATAGCATTAAAGCTAATTACACCTAAAGAAGCAAATCCTCAATTGGAGTCCCTTTCATTGGAGGCGTTCATAGTGCATAACGACCACTGGTACGGTCGGGGTGCACCCGTACCGTCTTCTCATACTACCTACCACTATCTCCATTATATCAATACAAGCAACTTCCGTGAAGGGGAGACATGAAATACAGAACACAACCGCCGCAAACTCATCTAGAAGGGGAGAGATCATACTTGGAGAAGGAGAAGAACACCGTCTCATTCTTCGATGATCTCTAGCCTCCAAATCATCCACTCCACCATCATTCCCATTTCTACTTAGAGAGAGATATTGGCACTTGTATAATTAGGGTTTGATACTTTGATCTACCTTTGGTTTGTATTTGATTTGATTTTCAACCAATAGTGTGGCTTGCTACAATAACGAGATGATTTCCATTTGTAATACAACTATGCCTTTGATTTATCTTCCTCTCATATCTGAGTAAATCCCCATAGGCGTGGGAGATGTAGGGGATTGGTGAGATATGTTGTGCCTTCTTTAATTCCATACATTCATGAATGTTATAGTGTTTATTAAATTGTGAGAATGATTATCTATGTTTGTCTAATGCTTGTTATCTAATTTAAGGGCCTAGATAACATGATCCAGAGATATCATAGGTATGAACTTATATGCTAGCGAATCAGCGACCCCCGAGTGACATGGCTAATATCAATGAGGAGCTAGTACTACTCAAGGACAACAAGAAACCATCATGCTTAAAGCATTGATCTGGTGAAAAGACCTTAATTAATGTAATGACCATTGCCGTGGTAATAGGCATACGGATCACTGAGACTAGAAAGACATGGCCATGAGGACTTCTAGTCGGTAAATGGGTTGCTTGCCTACTCACTTACAAATAAGAAATATCATAATCAATTATTTCATTTTACTCATCTAGCACTTTCACTATTACCATGATCCGTTTCTTTCTACGTCTAACTTCTCATCTGCAGGAACTTCGAACATCTTTCTCGTCTTTACTTTTATATTATTTAATCCTCGTTTTCCTTACACAAGTTTCCTCTATTATTCACTCACCACTTTCCACCTTCAACAATTGCAGTCAATTCACTGAATACCGATGACACTTTGAGTGCGACAGAAACGTCGCATGAAAACACTTACCTAGGCTCCTTATTGGGATCGATATAAAAAATACAATTAATACTTTCACGAAAACATGCTCTGATGAACCTGTGCACTTGTAGGCCATCAAGCTATTTTGTGGTGCTGTTGCCAGGGAGCTAAGCGTCAAGTGTTGTTTCTTGACATATATAATTGTTGACACCATCTATGATCTCCGTTGAAGACAGAGGTACCACTCGATCTAGAAAAACTTATTTACCTCCGTATATTGATCATATACCAACTGTAAGACGCCTAGAATTTATCGAAAGATTTTCTATCTCACGTACTGTAAACGTCAATAGTTTGATTCCTTTGATGGCAGACTTGACCATCACCAAGGGGGCCGAAGAGCCTGAGCTACTATTGGGAGAATATGGAAATCCATCTAGGAACTTAAGAACAATGCCTATTCTTTATCCTAAACTTGAAGGTAAGGAATTTGAAATATATCCTGAGATAATTTATATGATGAAAGAAATTTCTTTCATAGGAAAAGAAGAGAAAGATCCTAGTGATCACTTGACAAAGGTCTATGATCTTTGTGCTACTCTTAAACCATCAAGTTTACCAATAGAGTTTGTACTCCTCAAACTTTTTCACTAGACTCTGAAAGATAATGCTTTTACTTAGTTACAATCATTACCCAATCATACTATAAAAAGCTAGGAAGATTGCATCTGAGAGTTTATGCATAAATATTGCTCATTTACTAAAATCATGTAAATTAAATGTAGCATAAAAACTTTCTTCAAACAGTTGGAGAAAACTTTTATCAAGCATGGAATAGATTTTATGCAATGAATATGAATGTCCCGAACCATGGTTTCCATGAGCACTTAATTATCCAATTACTTTATAATGGTCTTAATGATGATACAAAACAAATGATTGATTTGTCTACATGGGGAGCTATTGGCAATTTAACATTGCCAGAATGTGTAAAGCTTTTCGAGTTAAGGTGTTTCAATGATGAACAATACAATCTAGTTGAGGATGCTAAACCACCAAAAGGTATGATTCACATACCCCAGATCTTATACCTGAAGTTAAAAAGTCCATGGAAGAAAAAGGAATAGCTTCAGAACTTATTGAAGAAAATAAAATTGACATTCTTCAAGCTTATGTAATGGAATATGAAATAAATCTTGTCATGGAAAAGTTTAGACATCAACAAAACCAGTTCTGTGAGAAATATTATAAACGTCTAATAACTGAAGAAAAAATATAAAAGAGTTAACCGAAGTCTTTGATGATTTAGGACATGCTACGAAGCATTATGATAGATATTTGAGTATGGTTAAAACACAATGTGATCAAATAATTCAAATCCAAACTCTGATTTTGAACCAAGGAAATTTTAATACTGTTTCTACTAACATTGTCACTAGATGTGGTACATAAACAAAGGAACCACAAGGGCCACCTTGGTATCAAGAAGAACAAGCTCGCAAAGCAAGAGAAACTCAAGATATGAGTCAATAAGAAGGGGACTTAGTTGATCCTCAAGATTGTGTTTATTATGAATCTCAGAAAAGAGAACTTGAGGCTTCCAAATTTAGATAAGAAGAAGAAGGAGGAGATAAATATAAACAATATTACTCATATGGTGAGACGACCGACTCAAGGAAAGAGTCCGATCTCAGAAAGGAACAAGAAGAGCAGGTTATCACTTCACATGAAGAACGTGTTGATAAGCAAAAATCATCAGCAAAGAAGAAAACTAAAAAGGATGCTGAACCAGCGGAAAAGGTAAAGCAGAAGGTAATACCCACTAAAAAGAAAATTCCTTATCCTAATTGAGTTCAATATGAACCGGATAAAACTATTTATGATTCTTTTTCCAAAGCACTAGGAAGCCTTCATTGAGAACTGATGCTATTCAAGTTTCTACTTACAAAAAGTTTATGCGAGATATTCTTAATATAAAAAAATGAACTAACTAAGACTGTGGCAGTAATGACAAGCTTTAGTGATAAGCTGCCTGCTAAGCTTGGGGACCCATGTATATGAACTATCTCTTGTGTAATTGGAAAAACTAATATAGTTAATGCTCTTTATGATTTAGGGGCAGGTGTTAGTGTCATGCCTTATTCTATGTTTATGAAATTGAACCTTGGAGAGTATTCTTCCACTTCAATCACTTTACAAATGGCTAATAAGACAACTAAACAACCTATCGGTATGATCGAAGATGTTTTACTTAGGATTGACTAACATGTTATACCCATTGACTTTATTATACTTGATGTTTCGGAAGATGACAAACTTTTAATCATCCTTGGAAGACCTTTTCTTAGCACTGCTAGAGCTAGTGTTGATTGTTCTAGTGGTAAGATTGTTTTCAATATTTATGATGATCAGATTTTTCGTTATTTTCCAAAGAAACATGAGCACAATGGAAAATATATTCCACCACCGAAGCGTATCCAAGCGGTAAAAACCGTTGATGAAGAATAGCTTGAGGTAAACGCTAACGGCATGGAGGTTGATTTATAATCTAACTCTTCTTAAATATTTAAGTTTAAATTTGTTTTATTTTATTTTGTGTGTGTATTAATAAATTTGTTCAAGCTCTGAGCCCACAGAGAATTTTTACCTTAGTAAAGTTTAAAGAATAGTGAAAGGAAAGCAAAAGGAAGAGTTAAACTGGGTTCAGACTGCGTAACAAGCAGTGGTGCGGCCGGAGGTGCTCGTACCGTTGAAGAAAATCCAGTCGCAATAAATAAATTAATAAGTACTCGTAACGAGCACCAGTACAACCGGAGGCACCCGTACCGCCTGACCGTACTGAATTTCAACGATTTTCTTCAAAGCTCACTACACCGATAACCTTTAATCGTACGGGCTAGGACACGCTGTACTGCTCGCCTGCACTGCACCCTCCGTGTTTGATCTCTAACCCTAACCTTGATCCAACAAAGGACGACCACCGACGCAAGCGGATGCGTGCATCGACTACATCGCCAGGTAAAGGACGATGGCGGATGGCTCCGAACCAGCCCCTTTCTTCTTCTTCTTCTTCTTCTTCTTTTTCTTCTTTATTTTTTCTTTCTCTTTCTCTCTCCACCTCAAACCCTAATCTCCTAGAACCTTTGATTCTTGATTGATTTCGTGTTTCTGAGTAGGGGAATCTTCACATCAGTAAGTTTCTCATCCGATCCACGCTTTATTTTCTAAAATCTATGAATGAATTCCTCACATTAATTACTTAGATGAGTTCATCATATTTTGATATTAATTTTGATTCCTCACTTTAGGATTTTTAATTTCGTCCTATAATCATTTATTCGTATGATATAAACTTGATGCCTATAGTTTTTCTTGAAAATTTCGCAGCACAATGCATAACATTGGAAGGATTTTCACGTCGTGATCTCCATCTGGCGTCACCGGATTCCGGCGCTAGGCTTCCGGCGCCGTAGACACCAGGGTACCGGTGTCTTTCCGGAGTGGTAGTCCATCACCTCTGTGAATATCTACTACTTCGTAACACAAGTTAATCACTTTACCTTTGCCACAACCATATCACAAAGCAACGTCCCCCTGCAAAACAAAGTTAGACGCCTCTACTTTATCTTTGCATGTTTTACATGGCTGAATGGGCTTTCGCACAAGAACCGTTCTTACCTATGAACTTTCACCACAACGCTGATCGAGTAGTTGTCTATACTATACCTATTTTAGGGCCCTCCGTTGCAAATGGCATACCAACTAATGCGAGAGAGACAGACACCCCCCAAAACCACTTTATACGGAACAAGCCGTATGTCAAGCATGGACCAATCTCGCGAATGAATGCGTAAAGTTGGTTGGGGGCCGTTTCATCAAGCATTACTGCGGTATACACAAGTAGACGTGGGAGGGTAACAACTAAAAGATCAATGCCCACACGCTACATCTCGTGTGTTCTACCTGTACTAGGATTACTACGCATAGATCAAGCTCTGATACCACTATAGGGGTTCACATATGAAAACAATAAAATTTTACCCTGAACCCCTGATGTTGCCAGGACCTATCTATTAGTAATGCAGTAATGGGAGGGGATTCTCGCAAACTTACCCTTGAAGACCAAAAAGCATTGTCAACGCTAAGGAGAGCGTGGTTAATGTAGATGATCAGAATCTCACCTCAGGGTCGTGTTGAAGTCCTCGCGCTCATGTGGCTCCAATGACTCCTAGTGCCCCAAGTGTGACACCTCGCGGGGAGTTACACACATCCGATGCCTGGCGATGACTCCCGCTTCCCCGATCCAGCAGCGATGGAAGTAGAGCTCCTAGATCCGAATCCCACAAAGACGATCAAGGCTCAAGGTGAAGATGTCTCTCATTCGTGCATGATGACCCACAAGTATAGGGGGTGTATCGCAGTATTTTCGAGGGAAGTGAAACCCAATTTATTGATTCGACACAAGGGGAGCCAAAGAATATTTATAAGCCTTAACAACTGAGTTGTCAATTCAGCTGCACCTAGAAACAATCTTGCTCACAGCATTTTATCAGTAGCAACAGTTTTGTAGTAGGAATAATAAAGTAACAGCAGTAGTAAAGCAAAGACAGTAGTAACAAAAGCAAGAAAAGGATTCGAAAAGGTAGGCATAGGGATGGATGGACGGGCGTTACATGGACAAGACAATTCAAATAGCAATCAGAACATAGGGCAATTGCAGATAAATAAGATAAAGCATCCAAGTACTAGACAATCCTAGGCATGTGTTCCATATATAGTCATACGTTCTCGCAATGAGAACTTGCACAACATCTTTTGTCCTGCCAGCCCGTTTGCAGCGGGGCCTCTAGGGAACCATCACAATTAAGGTGCCTTTTAATAGATCACCGAGCAAAGCATTAACACTCAGAAACACATGTGATCCTCACATCAAAGCCATTCCTTCGTTATCCGATTTACGCCGGGGCCATAGGTTCCGGACAACAACTTGTGTATACAACTTGTAGATAAGACCAAGAACAATACTATCATAATGAATCAATAACATGTTCAGATCTGAAATCATGGCACTCGGGCCCTAGTGACAAGCATTAAGCACAGCAAGTCGCAACAAAGTCATAAAGCACTAATAAAAGATACTAGGCACCATGCCCTAACAATCAGATGCCATTACATGAACGATCTCATCCAATCCCTACCATCCCCATAGCCTACAGCGAGGGATTACTCACTCATAGATAGGGGAAACATGGATGGTCGATGGAGAAGCGAATGTGATGATGATGGCGATGATCTCCTCCAATTCCCCGTCCCGACAGGGTGCCAGAACGGAGTTTCTGGTGCTGTTTCGTGGAATCTGGTGGTGGCGGCGGAGCGGAACTCCTTCTGGAAAAACGTCGAACCCCCCGAAGTTTTTAGGTCAGAAGGCTTCTTATAGGCGAAGAGGGAGACCGAGGGGGTGCCTGGGGCCACCACACCATGCCCTGGCGCCGCCAGGCCCAGCCCGCGCCTAGGGGTGGTGTGGCCATCCCCTGGCTCTCTTCCGTCTCGTATTTTGGCTCCTGGAGTCTTCTGGAAAAATAGGCACTTTGGCTTTTTTCTCGTCCAATTCCGAGAATATTCATTTTCTGACTTTCCTGGAACCAAAAACATCAGAAAACAGGCAGCTGGCACTGTGGCTCTTGTTAATAGGTTAGTCCAAGAAATCATATGAAAAGTACTCCAAAGTGTGGATAAAACACAAGAAAGTGGATAAAACCAAGCATGGAGCATAAAAAATGATAGATACATTTGCAATGTATCAGTGCAGTCCGAACTTGGGACCATGTTCATGGGAGAGAGAGAGAGAGAAATATCAATTGGAGGTCTCCCCAAAAGCGAGGAAACCTTTTATTGAATATTGTGTGTATTTTTTGGTCAAAATACCCCACTATATATAGGGGAAAGGGGCGTACACCCTTCCTCAAAGTCCCGGGGTGGGACTAAAGGAGGAGGAGGTGGGGGAGGCGCCGTCGGCCACCCCCATGGGCCACCGACCACCTCGTTGGCCCCTCCTAGCGGTGTGGCCCCCTCTTGGGCCCATTCCCCTCCGGGATTTGGCCCATTAAGCTTTTTTGACCTTTAATTGATTTTATATTTATTAAATAATTATGAATAAATGATTAAATCAATCTCCATGGCTATGGAACACCTTCCACCTCCACTCGGGACATCCTCCGGACTTACCGAAACCCTTCTGGTTTTCACACTTCTCTTCTTCGGTGATTCTCCCGATCCTATAAACACTCTCGAAGCATCATCAAGCCCTTAAGCGTGATACCGTACAGTTCGGGAACACTCTAGACATGGTCGGGACACTCCTGGACCAATGATCGACAGAGGGACCTGGATGGCCTTGTGACCCCTGTGCATTCCACGAAGATCTTTCATAGTTTGAACCGGGACAATCGCATCTTATTCCTTTTGTCTCTCGATACTTGCATTGCCCGAGATCTGATCAATGACATCACCATGTCGTGTTTAATCTTGTTACCGAACGATGCTACTTGACTCGTTTTCGTCAAGTGATATCCCTGTAATCAAATCACACGCTGTGCAGCTATTGGATACAACTTCTCCGAGTGGGCCCTTGTGTATCTTTCCGTCACGCGGATGGACAAATCCCGCTCTTGACATATATTGCCTCTACGGTTCCTCCGAATACCTGAACACACCTTTATGATCACTCTGTTATAAGTGACGTTTGATGCTATCTAAGCATTCTCGAGAGACAGTGATTGATATAGCCTCACGGTCTAAGGAATAGTCTACAAGGTCTATTCTAATCATCGTAACTTGAACTTCGTGACATGATCAGGTCACGATGTTTAGGTTGGGTATTGATTCATCATCTCATTCTCAGAATGAGTTAACTCCATTTCCAACTGGTATAAATTCCACATGATCAGGAAACCTTGATCATCTGTTGACCAATGAACAAGTGACTAGAGTTTCACCGGGAACCCCTGGTTGTTTATATATCACATGTGTATTGATGTTTCCTTTCAATACAGTTATAGCATGATATAAAACTTAATCATAAACTCTATGAAATATGATAATAATCCTCATTATTATTTGTCTCTAGGGCATATTTCCATCACCTCTTGGTCATATCAAAAAAAAATTCATCGATATTAATGATGTTCTCCATACTTTTGGAAATGCAAAATTTGAGCCTTTTGATCTTGTTTTCCACTGACTGAAATAGCTGGAGACTACTTGTGTGGAACCTCAAGTCGCCCCATGTTAACCTTCTATGTAGTGTACTATAAGGAACATCTAGAGACCTTGCCAGTGCCCTTAGTGTACCCTTTTGTTGAGTTCAACTTGAGGCACCCTTTCAGAGAGATGAAGATCTTTCCTCTTTCGACCACAATTGCCCTTCCGTTTATTTGGAAAATAAATTTCTTCTTCTTGTTTCTCCATTTCTAGGGCCTTTTCCAAATCTTTCCAATGGTTCTAAGACATACTTTCAAAAGGTGAGCAACGAGTTCTTTATCAGCCTTCTCAACTGGTCTATGTTTGCCAAGTGCTTTCAATGCAATATATACCACGAATTTGTGATTCTCCGCCATATCTATATGTTTCCTCCATGCAAAAAATTCTTCTTTGGGTATCTGGTCTGGCTATGCAATAGTTTATTCCTCTTATAGACCAATGTTGAGATCCAGGTCCATCCTTACAACCCCTCCTCTACTAGTCTCACATTGACATCCATGTCATCTTCCTCTTCTAGATAGAAATGAAAACTTTAATTATACTCCTGCTGATACATGTTATTTTGCCAGTTATACTGCTGTTCTAGAAAGCCAAATCCAAGATTTTATCATAATCATTAGAAAGTTCCAAGATTTTGCCAGTTACTCAAGGAGTCCTGGGTCATTGGTTGTATTTTCCTCATTGGGCCAAGGACATATTCATAGCCTCGAAATAGACTTTAGGCCCCGCTATATTAATATAGCAACCAACCGATATAGCGAAGTTGGGACCAAACAACACAAGCCAAGTCCAAAACAAAAACAAGAAGAAAGAAAATAAAACAAAGCCGACATCAGCGAGCGACGAAAACGGAGATGACTCGCAGCTGTGGCGCCATTCGGAAAGGTACCACCACATATCTGGCAATCCAAAGCACGGTGTACCAAGCAACACCTCCAAGAAGGAGAGTGACGATGATGACACTAATTCCCAAACTGGTCCTAGGGTTTCCCCGTACACCATGGGAGGCGGGAAGGAGATGCCCTCGATGCCCTTCAGGACGGACGGCAATACCCGCAGGCATCACCACGTCGGTGTCAAAGTGATAAGGATTTCTCCCAATCCCTCCAACGACACCCTCCCGGACACTTTGTACTGCTCCACCACGCTTGCCACCCATGTGCACGTGCCCGCACGGTCTTGAAGTTGTCACCGCCATCACACCGAGAACCACGAAACAAGGCCGGTAAGAGCGGGGGGGGGGGGCAGGACCATCAGCGAGGGTAGGCATGACATCAACACGCGGGAGAGAACTACCTCCACTACCCGAAGGCGATAGCCGACCGGATGCAGCAGCAAGACATACCCGGCCATCTTGGCCTGGCCGAGGTCTACTAGGCTCGTGAAGTCCCGCCGCCGCACTGCAGCAAGGGTGTCGTCGTACATGCCAACCCTAGCACTAGTCTCTACTCCTCCCTCCACCAGGGGATCCGCCACCTCGGCAAATCCCTGCCGGTAAGCAGCAGCTCCGTTGGGCCTACCGGACTGCCGTCGGTCTGAGGATCAGTGACCTTCCCTTTCCAACCCCATGGACGAAGGGACGCTCACGCATACCACCTTCTGGGGCCGCCACCCCGGCTTCCATGAACTCGAGCCAAGGCTCTGGCCGCCGCCACAATGCACAACCACCGAGACGGACGGTGAAAGGCAGCACTTAGACTTGTAGTCCTCGAGCCACATGGTAGCCTAGGGGAGGGCATATACCCTCCATCACCTTGTGGTGAGTGCCATCCGGGCTAGCAACAGTGCCAACAAGGCCAAGATCAGGCCCGACTAGGCCCAGATCTAGCCCGGCTAGGCCCAGATCGGGTCCTGTCGGAACCGCCGCCACGCTGCCGCAGCGAGGGCACCACGCCGCCGGCGAGCTGCGCCTCTAGTCGCTCCAGCCGCCACTACCCCAGGGCCCCGCCGCCATGCCCCGCCGTCAGAAGCACTCTGCTGCACCGCCGCAACTACACGTTCCAAGCCCGGCGTTGACAAGCGCCCACGCCGCCGCCAAGGAAGGCCCCGCCCGTGCTGCCTGGCGGACACGCTTTGCACGCAGCCGCTGGTCGAGTTACCGTCCTCGGCCGAAGCCACCACTACCAGCTTCTCCCTCCCACAAGGGATCCTGAGCGGAAGAAGGCCTGCCGCCGCCGGGACCACTCGGACTTTGCCGGGCGGCGCTCTCCGGCGGCCGCAGGGGAGGAGGAGAGGGTGAGGTGGGTGGCGGCAGGGCTGGGGGTTCTATCTCGGTCGCCCAGGTGCGAGGGGGGGGGGCGACGCAAGACGTTTTTCCGGCCAGATTCATAGCTACTCCTTTGGAGATGTTTAAAGATTTTAATGGTGAGCCCCATCCATAATTCAGGTTGCTAATGGTTTGTTCCTTTCAAGAATAAATTGGTTAAGTAAATAAACCCTATGTAGAGTGATGCATATTTGCTAAACTGCTCTTTTCCCCAGATAGATATGATTCAGAGGCAAATATGTAGAGTTTTTGAAACGATGCTTCTACCATTTAGGCCAATATGATTCAGAGGCAGATTTCATGGAGCTAGGCAATAATATTAAAGAACATGAGGTTTTTATATGCCACTTCAAGTCTAACCAAGGATGCCTCATTGATAATACTTCTAGTTTTGAGGTTTCAATACTGCTTATTTGGATGAATTCTTCATATGGGTTTTTCTTCAGTGCCTTAAACTTCCTACTCTTCCTGATAATCATATTTTCATTTTAAAAACTACGGTGCTTAAGGCATAGTCCATGCTCATTCTTTTTCTAAATGACTTAAATAGTATGCAACTATTTTATACAACTTAATTAATCCATTTCCATTTCAAAAACCAACGTGCTTTTCTAAATTTGATAAATTCCCGCTCTTTATATGCAGGATCCGAGAGTTTCTAACTGTCTTTTCTACTTGTCAATACCTCCAAATATATTCCTGGATGTTGTAAAATGTCCAAGTAGATCAGTGTCGTCTAAGAATGGCTGGACAAGGGTAATTGCACTAACAAGAGGTCTGAAGCAGTACCTGGTAGATAACCAAATCTTCAGGTGATCCAAGCATGAAGCAGTACATTTCTTGATCTTTTTGCACAATTTTTTTTGTTTCGTACATATTTGGCTATACTGTTTTTACTGAAGGCAACCTCTTACAATTCTATTCTACATTTCTTTCATAGGAGCATTTCTAAATCATGTGCAAGATCTCGTGTAACTATGCCATGGTCAACAGAAGCATTCTAAATCATGGGTAACTATTTGACAGGTATGGAATTAGCTGATGTTCTTGGAGATTAAGAGAGGGACATAAGAAACTCAACAACAACATCAACATCTGCTTCAACCCTAAGGTGAGACGGACCTTGGCATCGACGGTGCTGACTGGTGGCTGGGTAGCTGCCAGGCGACGGATGAGTGCCTGTTGGAGGCCGCGGAAAGGCACTAGTGGAGAAGGGGCCTTTAGTATCGGTCCGTAAGGGGCTTTAGTCCCGGTTCTAGAACTGGGACTAGAGAGACGGGACTAAAGGCCCAGTCACTAGTCCCGGCCTGGTTACTAGCCGGGACCAATGGGCATCCACGTGGCCGCCTCTGCGCGTGCGGGGTGCCCCTCATTAGTCCCGGTTCCTATTACGAACCGGGACAAATGGTTCTCTGCTGCGGCAGCATTTTAGGCACTTTCTCTGCCACAGCAGATAATTCATTCTGTATCATTTTATTTATTTATTTCTTCATTTCAAAATAGTTTTCTACGTTACCATATACCGTACACGTTCGTGCATATATAAGATAACGTGTCTTAGGATCGAGCATACAAATATATACATGATAGTTACATAGACATCACGATTACCGGAACTAGAGCCCATCTATTCAATTACACGGTCGGGGATCATCGGTAGCGCCTATTCACACTAAATTCTCTGGCGTCCTCTATCATCTCGTTCATCCAGAATCCTGCCAGTTCTTCAGCAATTCCTAGTACGCGTTGCTTTGGTAGGAGCTGATCCCGCATTCTCTTGAACTATATAAGAAAAGGAGATCAATATGAATATCAATCATGATAACAAAAAGTGACGGTAATAAAATAATATTGTGGATGTATTTCTTACATCGACTCTATAATCTTTGTGCTTAGTGGTAAACGTGTGAATGAACTTGCAAACGTAGAATCCACATATATTCGTCCTGGGTGGCTGCCTCGCACAATTTACGAGAATAGAATTCAATCAAAATAAGAATCTAGCATTATAATTGTATTGAAACTAGAAGTAAAGAGATGCGTGTACTACTTACGGAGACCGGCTTAAACGTCATCTTCTCACTAAAGTGACCCGTAACCGTGCTCTTGAACTGGTTCCAAACCTTGCCCGGTAAAGAAAAAGAATGAGTTATTTATTACGTGATATCTCAGGAAATCAATCGAGATGGACTCGCGCTGTGGTGGTCATAGTCATGGGGTGGGATTCTTGGAGGTGATGGAGGTGAAGGTGACATGCGACGACTCGGAGGCGGTGTTGGCCTCGGAGCTGAGCCTGGAAGCTTGATGTTGTTCTTGTCCCATAGAATGATATCACCCAATACTTCTCCGAGTGTGCTCTTACCTTCAGGTCCAGGGATGTCAAGCTCCATTGAGTCCCACCCCATTGCGATTTCATCCACCCCGACTTTAGCATAGCCAGCTGGAATTTCATGGCCATGCCAGCATGCGTCAGGTGGACAAGGTAAAGCACATCCGACTGCCACCTTAATGGATAGGTTCTTCACCTTATGATGGAGCTCACAAGATGTCTGCTCCTTGATTCCATCCACGGGGTAGCCGAGACCGCCATCTACCATCTGTGCATCATCAGACGGGACCTCTGATTCAGCCATGCCGCTTCTCTGCTGAGATGGGACAACGGTAATATCGAGTGCAGAATCTTGCAGGCCCGCTACTCCTCGAAGTTCATCCATCTGTTGCTGATGCTTTTCAAGTCTTCCTAGCAACTCGTTGAAATGGTCTCCCTCCTCCTCCTGTCGTCGCCTCTTTGCTCTCTCTCGGCTCCTATAAGTATCTTTGTCTTTGGGAAACCCCATCTCCCACATATAACTAGGGCCAAGGCCTCGTACTCGTCCTCCGTGTTCGTCATTCCTGAGGACCTTTGTTAGCAAGTCTTTCTCTCTATCGGGACGGAACTTTGTTGTCCCCTCTTTAATTTCCTTCACCACTCACTGGCATGTGTCCCGGGGTATCCTAATCCCGTCACTACAAATAAGGTCCCCTGTAGTATCGTCATACTCACTCCCATGCCCAAGGAACAAATTTTTTTCCCTTAAATCCCATTCTTTGCGTATTGGTTCTAGAGTGATCCCTTTAGCAAGCAACTCATTCTCTTTAGCATCCCACTTTGGCATGGCAGTCGCATAGCCCTAGGCCCCAGGTGATGGTGGTATTTCTTCTTCGCGGCATTTTTCTTGTTTTTCCTACTTTTCCTTAGTAGGTTCTGACTCCTTTTACTTCACAAATGCATCCAAGTTAGCCTGCTGCTTCATTAGATAGCCTTCGAATTTAGGAAGAGTCTTCTTCTTCTGATACTTTTGCCATTATTACCAGCAACTTTTCAAATCCGAGTCATTCACACCGGTCTCTGCCTTCCACTTTAGCAATTCCAGTATGCTACCCAGCTTCTTCTGGCCATCTTCACAAGTTGGGTACAACAATTTGTTGTGGTCCTGTAACATCTGTTCGAACTACAACCTCTCTTTTTCTGTGTCACAGTCTTGCTTTGCATCAGGAATGACCCGACCAAGATCATCAGCGGGCTCATCTGGTTCCTGTTCTTCACCTCCTTCTTCTTCACTGCCTTCCATTGCGGTATCAGCATATTCAGGGAACATAGATCGATAGTTGTCATCATTGTTCTCTTCTTCATCACCGTATTCCATCATAACCCCTCTTTCTCCGTGCTTGGTCCAAACATTATAGCCGAACATAAAACCGGACCGCGGTGGCTCTGAATGACTCTTGAGGAAGTGTGAGCCTGCTCATTCCGACAGTCAACACATGGACACCACATAAAACCATCCCACCGCTTGTTCTCCTCGGACACAAGGCGAAAAGAACACACGCCTTCTCTGTAAGTGTTAGAGCGTCGGTCATCGTACATCCATGGATGACTCATCTGCATCATACAACCATATATATCAAACGCAATCACGATGCTAAAATTAGTACCGCATGGTCTAAACGTGAAAATAGTTGCTAACCATTTAGGACACTCCAAAACAAAGAGGAGAAACCTTAAGTGTGGCTCGGGCACCTCTTATCATGTTTTTATTCTGTGAACTTAAGTTGCATCGCTCTCACAAACATTTCATCGAGCACCTATAGTGCATAAGAGAAAAAACCTAGCACAAACTTTGCCACAGCTTCCCCCATGAAAAAATAGAGGAGAGTTGTGCTCTCTCTCTCTATATATATATATCTATATATAGAGTGATGCTATTTGACCCTAGGGTGTAGAATAGTTATTCTACACCCACCCTCTATCTTTTCTACACCCACCCACTATCTTCCAAACCGTATATTATTTTTACGTCACGTAAATTTTTTCTGATCTCAGAAGTTGAGAAGAACATAAGAAAATTTAGACATGTCATAAAAAAATAGTTTATATGCCATATAAAAATACGACGTAAAATACGTATTTTCTATGTTTTTTAACTATAATGACTCATAAATCGTATTTTTATGTCGATTTTTTTACATTTCTGATGAACATGAACATAATTATTAGTATACAAAACATACATTTCTATATGTGAGAACATAAAAAATATATGGGTGCAAAATAACTATTCTACAGCCTGGGTGTTGAATAGAGTTTCTATATATATATATAGGCCAGCCCATTGGTCCCGGTTTGAGATACAAACCGGGACTAATGGATGTGCCAGGAGGTCTATTACGGACCGGGACAAATGGTTTCAGGGGATTCTGGCCGTCCGGTTCGGCCCGTTAGTCCCGGCCCCAGCCACGGCCGGGACTAATGGCCCGAACCAAAGGCCCTTTTTCTACTAGTGAGGGTGAGTGCCTGCTGGAGGCCGCGACGACGGATGAGCGCCTGCTGGAGGCCGTAGCGAGGAGGTTGGAGGAGCTCAACGCAGTCCTTGTTGTTTAGGTCGACCACCTGTGCGAGGGTGAAATGCGAGGGACCTCACGGAGGCGGATAACGATGGACCTGGACCGGCTCCACCTCCCCCGAGGACGCCGGCGGGGATGAGCACTAGTAGAAACTGGGCAATTTGCCCCGGTTCGTAAGGGCCTTTAGCCCCGGATTTCGAACCGGGGCTGCGAAAGCGGGACTAAAGGTCCAAGCTTTAGCCCTGGTTCAGTTACGAACCGGGGCTAGAGGTCCAACCATGTGGCCTGCTAGGCGCGCTGGGCGGTAGGACATTTAGCCCCGGGTCGTGTCACGAACCGGGACTAAAGGTTCCCTGCTGCGGCAGCATTTTGTGTCATTTGGCTGCCGTAGCAGGGTATGGGGTTTTAGGGTTTTGTGTTTTTTTCATTTTGTGTTTTGTGTTTAATTATTTTTCATTCTGTGTTTTCATTAGAAACAATTTTTCGTATACATACAGAACGCTACTACACAGTACTTGGCCACATTGACACAATATATAATATAATTACTCTTACAAGGATATATATGGAGTCCCAACAAGGTCCAGAGCGTGTCTATTTGATTACATGGAGATTATTACATGGATGCTTTAGGGTCTACTTATACAGTATTCTCCGTGTGGGTCTATGACCTCGTAGATAAAAAATGCAGCAAATTCCTCTTGGATTGGTATTAGGCGGTCCTCTGGTAGGAGCTTGTCCCGCATCGCGTCCAACTATGTAAAAAGGAGATCGTATGGATTAGACTCAACACGATTTTTTGTAATAAAAATAAAGGGTGAATATATTGTTTACTTACTCGAACATTTTCCGAGGGCTTCTCAATACTGATGCTAGCATGATAAATGCACATAAACTAGAATTAAATAGATGCGTGGATTTAGCTCGTACTACTTACTGAGTGTGATTTAAAAAATAGCTCCTCACGCCATTAACCGCGGACATGTTTCTTGAACTTTGTCCAAACCCTACCCGACAAAGAAAATTAATGTATGAGTTAATAACTACTTGATATCCCAGAAAATGAACGAAAGAAACCGATATAGTGCGATAATGGTTGAAAATACCTCTCGAGCGCATCAGTAATGATGCGGTAGTTTTCAATGTCTTTGTTTAGTGAGTCCATGATGTGAACTCTTCCCATGTCAAGTGAAATTCTTAAAAGAATCCAGTGGTACCTACGCGAGGTTTACATACGTCAGTAACTCATCATTTACACTGAACATCGAGTAAGCAAAAGTTAATGTGTACAAAAACTCACTTGCCGTCGTGGTAAGGAAATAGTATTTCGTTACAGAAATGCTGTTTCGTGAGAAACCGCAACAAGTTGTGCTCGGTCTCCAGTGGTTTATCCTTTAGTATAGCTCCATGAACTCGACGTGGGTCAATGTGCCCAGATCCGTTGATAGCCTTTCTTTTACAATCGAGCATCTTCATTCTGCATCATTATATATAGCGTCCAAAAAAATATAGTGAGTATACTTACCGGCAATGAATTGAAAAAGCTAAGATAGAGACCTAATTACATAAATAAAGTAATCACCTACAAACAATACGAACTGAGGATAGTTTTGTCGAGTTCCTTTAGATTGAATAACTGAAATAATTCTATAAATTCAATAGGGACCTCGTCTTCAATGAAGTAATGCGATTTTCGAACTTTCAGTATGAGCCAATTTCGCTGTTCTTTTGATGCTTTCATGTACCATTCATGGAATCGTCGCATTTGTGTTGGCATATCTCGAAGCCTCTCAGAACTGACCAGAGGCTCCCCGTTAACAAATTTGGGTGCTACCTCAGCCTTGGGCATATTGCCGTGAATAATTTCATGAATAGGCATACCACATTGCTCGGCCAATATCCGAGCCGTTTCCGGATCCATAGGTTCTTCCTCATATAGTTGAGGTTTGGGTATGTTCACCTCGAGTGGGGGGAGCGATTGGTTTGCTTGTTTCCCCATCTGGGGAACATCTCTTTTGGTTCTTCGGCTACCACTCGATTGTTTTGCTTGTTTCCCCAGCTGAGGGACGTCTGTTCTGATGCTTCCGCTACCACTCGATTGTTTTGCTTGTTCCCCCTGCTGGGGAACCTCTTTTTTGATGCTTCCTCTACCGCTTGATCTCTTTTGTTTCAATGTCTTCTGAAGACATCGTGTATAGTCATCTGGCACATTTAACTGAGCTTGGGATGGCTGCGTCAGTAATTTCCTAAAGTGCTCCTTGGTTTCCAGTTTTATTTGGACCTCTGGCTCAGGTTGTTTCTTTTTAAAATGAGCATCCACTTCGGCACGTACGACCGCATCGGTCTCCTCATCGGTCAGGTCGTAAGCCCTCTTGGGAGGAACCGACGGTACTCTTGGCAGGGGCGACAACTGTCGCTTCGGGCGTTGGTTATCGCTCGACGGAGCGGTGGTATTCTTCCGCTTTTGCCCCTTAGTGGGTGGAGGCGGCTGCGTAGATTGAGATGGACTCGTGTTGGGGTCATGGATTGGACTATTATTGGGAGGAGACGGTGCACTTGGAGGTGGACTTGGAGGAGACGGTGCACTGGGAGGAGACGGTTGCCTTGGTGGAGAAGGTGGCCTTGGTGTCGAGCCTGGAAACTTGATGTATTCTTTTTTCCAAAGAATGAAGCCACTCGTGACTTCTCCCAGTGTCGTCTCCCCTTCACCTCCAATGATGTCAAGCTGTAGTGACTGACACATAGGTAGAATTTCATCCACACCGACACGAGCATAGCCACCTGGAATCGGATTGCAATGGTAGGTCGCTCCCGGTGTAGAAGGTAAAGCAAAGCCGACCACCACCTTCATGGATATATTCTTCAGTTCAACATGCAGCTCACAACTAGTCTTCTCCTTAATTGCATCCACGGGGTACACATCCATCGTTGCATCATTACCATGGCCCTCTGTGGAAGCCACGCTGCTTTTCCATTGCGATGGGCCGACCGTACTGTCCGGTGTAGGATCTTGCTGTCGGAGTCCTTTAAGTTCATTAAGCTCTTGGCGATACTCCTGCAGCGTGGCTTCAAACCTCGCGAACCGCTCCGTATCCTCCTCTTTTTGCCAGTTTGTTCTTCTTGATCGGCTTCTGTACGTGTCACGGTGCTCGGGAAACCCGATAACCCATGGATAAGAAGGTCCGAACCCTCTTGTTCGTCCAGCCTTTTCAGGATTCCCGAGAGCCTTTGTCAGCTCATCGTTCTCTCTGTCGGGAACAAACGTTCCCTCTTCAACCTCTTTCATCACTTTAACAAGTTTTTTCTTGGGTGTAGAAATTTCTTCGGCTGCAACAATCTCACATGTTTCTGGGTCTAATGATGCCCCATGCCCGAATACCCAATTTCTTGACCTCAAGAGCCAACTAGACGTACCTGGAGTGACCCCTTTAGCCTCTAGGTCAGCTTCAGCTTCATCCCACTTAGGCATGGCACTCCTGTAGCCACCTGTGCCCATATGATGGTGATATTTCTTTTTGGCTGCATTTTCCTTATTTTTTGCTGATATTTCCTTAGCTGGTGCTGAGGTCTTGTATTCCATAAATGCGGCTCAGTTATCCTGCTGCAACTCTAGTGGGCCAACGAATGGAGGAGTTGTTTCCTTCAAGAAAAACTTGTGGTACAATCTTTTTTTTCATTCCTTGAATAGTTCGGCCATCTTCTTAAGAGCAAAGTGCTTGACTTTCCTCGTCATTTGCTGTGTGAGCTCATCAGTCTCCAAGACAGGTAGGGTGAAATGTGTCATGAGAGAATTCCACATTGTATCTTTCGCTCTGTCATCTACAAAACTAGCCCCAGCTGGATCCTTTTTCTTTCCTGGCTTGTTCTAGTTTCGCGTGGTGATCGGGAATTTGTCTCTAACAATCACTCCGCATTGACTTGTAAATGCATTCGCAGCTTCTTTGGGCTCCAGCAGTTGACCCTGCGGAGAGACTAAGTCAATGCTAAAATGGACATCAGCGGGCAACTTGTGTGTCGGGCCTCTTGTATTTGTAGAAGATTGGCCGGAAGCGGAGGTCTAAGAGAAGAAACATTCGTCAGTACATATATACGAATCAATTAGTGCATCTATACTAGTGAACCATCGATAGAGGCTTTATATACCTTGACAGAGTTTGTCATTATTATGGTGTCTTCACCATGGTCTCCACGATGGTCAGCACCATCGTCTCCACTATTTGGTCCATCATCGTCTCCTCCAAACAAATTAAGATATTCGGAGCCATCATAATAAGACCCCCAGTACCCTCATCTATAATGTCGAGGATCTCCTCTTCATTCTGTCTACCGTCCATAGCTTAACTAATACAGAAAAGAATATTCCATTGAGTAAAAGAATATTACAACTGCGACAACTCGGATACAGTACTTAGTGATTAAGATAAATTACAATAATATAAGATAAAGTACATTATTAATACATCATCGGAGAATAGCTCGGGTGCATTATAGGATAAAGTATAAGATAAAGTACATTATTAATACATCACCGGAGAATAGCTCGGGTGCATTATAGGATAAAGTACATTATTAAGATAAACTAGCGAACGCTGCGCGATTCGTGCTACGGAGCTCTGCACGAAGAGGAACCATCACCGGAGAATAGCTCGGGTGAGATCCGTGAACCTGCCAGATATTGGAGAACCTAGTCTCCAAAAGATACATGTATCGCCGTACATGCTCGTCCTCCTCCCTGATACGACGACGTATCACCTCCTCAGGGGCTGGCTCCCTCTACACCGCTCCTGGACCTCGTGAACGCCACCAAAGAAGCTCCGGGTCGACGATGATACCCGGATTCCTCACCAAGGTACGAGTCCCTATAGGTAGCACCTCCCAAGGTTACCAGTGAGCCTAGACTCGGACATCCCTGACGGAGTCCAGTAGGCTCGGACGAGATGGACGCGGCATAACTAAATAATAGCAATAAACAATCATAAAACATAAACAGTAACTAAATCACTAAGTATATATTGCCCTAATAACAATAACCCTAAACCTATCACTAACTAAACTAAACCTCATTAACTAAGCATTCTAACTAAACCTAATCCCTAATAAACCCTAATCCCTAATAAAACCCTAAGACCTAATAATAAACTAACTAAAATCCCTAACTAAATCACTACTAAAATCCATAACTAAATCACTACTAAAATCCCTAACTAAAATCCCTAACTAAATCACTACTAAAATCCCTAACTAAATCACTACTAAAATCCCTAACTAAAATCCCTAACTAAATCACTACTAAAATCCCTAACTAAATCACTACTAAAATCCCTAATTAACTAAATCCCTAATTAACTAAAATCCCTAACTAAATCACTACTAAATCCCTAATTAACTAACAAAATCACACTAATTAACTAACAAAATCACACTAATTAACTAAATTCTTAACTAAATAAAATCCCTAATTAACTAACAAAATCACACTAATTAAATAAATCCCTAACTAAATAAAATCCCTAATTAACTAACAAAATCACACTAATAATATCCCTATAATTAACTACACCTACGTATACCTCACAGGGGGCCAAGGCGGATGCGACGAACGACGACGCATGGATGGGCGAGGGCGTGAGAGCAGGCTGGGCGTGGGCGAGAGATTGTGGCCTACAAGGCGTTTCAAGCGGGCGGGACGGCATGGAGACGGTAAAGGGCTGGAGGCGGGCATGGCATGTATGGCGCTGCTCGCTCATTGAAGAAGAAACTGACGATCTCCGCATCGTGGCTCGACCAGGGTGGTATGATACCACCCCCTTTAGCCGGTTGTAATACGTGCTAAAGGTCCCCTTTAGCCCTGGTTCAGACATAACCCGGGCTAAAAGGTTTTCGCCCGCCGCACTTCCCAAGGCGTCAAACCCTTACGAACTGGCTAAGGTTTTAGCCTGGGTTCAGACATAAACTGGGCTAAAGGTTATTTTTGGTGCCAAATCCAAAAATGGTTTATAGTTTTCAGAAAATTACGTATTATATATCAAAATTTTTAGAAAAAGAAGATCTATAATTTAAATCTATTATCATACTTTATTATACAACTTAAATGAAATTATTTATTATCTAACAAGTATTATATTTAGTAGAAATGTTCACAAAAAATAATAAAAATATAGTTTATTATGTAAATATGAAAAAAATACATATAATATAGCAAAATATTCACAAAAATATAGTAGAAATGTTCTCCCGCCATTTCCCCCGCTTCCCGCCATGTTCTCCCGCCATTTCCCCCGCTTCCCGCCATGTTCTCCCGCCATTTCCCCCACTTCCCGCGATGTTTATCCCGCCATTTCCCCCACTTCCCGCCATGTTCTTCCGCCATGTCCCTCTATATCTAGGCCGACCGCCATTTCCATCGACACATCCACACCTTCTCTCTCATAACAATGGACACCGCCATCGGGCTTTTCTCGACGCCGAGGAGACCGAGGCGCTGTGCGCCTCCAGCTACCCATGCCCGCCGGGGTACCGGCTGCCCGCTGGCTGGATGCTGAGCGCTGGAGGGGTTCCTGTTCCTCCTATGTCTCAAGGTTTGGCCCGCCAGGCGGCCATCACGAACCACTTCTACCTCGAGCTCACGCCGGAGCAGCGGATGGATCCCCATTGGGATCCCGACAACCTCGACACCTGGAATGCCTTCTTCGCAAACCGGCCGGAGAGGGAGCTCGCCAGGTACGAGGGTGACGGCCCGCCCCAGTGAACCACAACGAGGCTGGTCGGCTCCTGTGGTGGGCGAACCGGACTATCGCCGGTGTGATGCGCTACATCTCCATGGGAGACCATCCTCGCCTGAGGTACCCGCACTTTCACCAGTAGCATAGCCAGAAGAATGGTGGTGGTGGTGAAGGCCTAGGACGTACTGGGGTCGTCATCCGGGAGCCCCCTCCCCCGCGCGTTGTGAATCCGAGGCCGGAGGATCCATCCACGTGCTACGAGGAAGGGCTGAGGATCCATCCGCGTGCTACGAGTGACGACAACGACGATGACGATTCTGAAGACGACCCAGAAGCTGTGTACTACAGGGCTAGATATGATTATGACTAATTTTTACGTTTTAATATTAATAAATGTCTGGCCACAACAAGTTGCAATACTACCTATTGAGATCGAGAAAGTTCATATCCATATACATATAAGAAGATCATTAAAAATAAAGGTTTAATAATATTGTACATCACCAACATGCACACATGTTAGGGTTTTCTTCTAATCCGTAACCATGGAGCATCTTCCTTATTTAACGGGATGCTTGGGTCATCCTTCACAGTGAAGGGCGGAATTTCATGAAACTTATCATAATCGTCTGACATGTCTGTCTTATCCTCCACCCCCACGATGTTTCTTTTTCCTGAAAGAACTATGTGGCGCTTCGACTCATCGGATGCTGTATTCTTTTGCTTATCTTTCCCTTTTCTCGGTTTGGTAGACATGTCCTTCACATAAAAAACCTGAGCCACATCATTGGCTAGGACAAATGGTTCATCTCTATACGCAAGGTTGTTGAGATCCACTGTTGTCATTTCGTATTTCTTGTCTACCTCAACCCTGCCTCCTGTCAGCTTGACCCATTTGCACCGAAACAAAGGAACCTTAAAAAAAGGTCCATAGTCAAGTTCCCATATCTCCTCTATGTAACCATAATATGTATCCTTTTGCCTATTCTCGTATGTTGCATCAAATCGGACACCACTGTTTTGATTGGTGCTCTTTTTATCTTGGGTGATCGTGTAAAATGTATTCCCATTTATCTCGTACCCTTGGAAAGTCAATATAGTCGAAGATGGTGACCTGGCCAACAAGTACAACTGCTCTCCAACATTTATGTCATTCATGAGATGTGACTGCAACCAACCGCCAAAAGTCCTCATATGTTCATATCTAATCCAGGAGCCAGGCTTTCCCGGGTTGTTGGAGTGTACAATATTCTTGTGTTCCTCGATATACGGAGCCACCAAGGTGGAACTTTGCAGAACTGTGTAGTGTGCTTTAGTGAGAGAATGTCCGTCCATACATATCCTTGCTTTCTTTCCTAGCATGCCTTTTCCACTAATTCTACCCTCATGCCGTGATTCAGGAACACCGATGGGGTTAAGGTCAGGAATAAAGTCAACACAAAACTCAACGACCTCCTTTGTTCCATATCCCTTTGAGATGCTTCCTTCTGGCCTAGCACGGTTATGAACATATTTCTTTAACACTCCCATGAACCTCTCAAAGGGGAACATATTATGTAGAAATACAGGACCAAGAATGTTAATCTCATCGACTAGGTGAACTAGGAGGTGAGTAATAATATTGAAGAAGGATGGTGGGAACACCAACTCGAAGCTGACAAGACATTGGACCACATCTTTCTGTAACCTTAGTAGACTATCTAGACTGATTACCTTCTGAGAAATTGCATTGAGAAACGCACATAGCTTCACAATGGGTACTCGAACATTTTCCGGCAGGAGTCCCCTCAATGCAATCGGAAGCAGCTAGGTCATAAGCACGTGGCAGTCATGACACTTTAGGTTTTAAAATTTTTTCTCTGCCATATTTATTATTCCCTTTATGTTCGATGAGAAACCAGACGGGACCTTGATACTGTAAAGGACTTAAAAAAAGATTTCCTTCTCTTCTTTGGTAAGAGCGTAGCTAGCAGTACCTTCAAATAGCTATGGATGCATGCCGTCTCGGTCTTTTATACGTTGTTGGTCCTGCCATGCTTCAGGTGTATCTTTGCTGTTCCCATACACGCCCAAGAAGCCTAGCAGCGTCACGCAAAGATTCTTCGCCAGGTGCATCACGTCAATTGCAGAGCGGACCTCTAGGTCTTTCCAATAGGGTAGCTCCCAAAATATAGATTTCTTTTTCCACATGGGTGCATGTCCGACATCGTCCTTCGGAACAGATTGTCTACCAGGACCCTTTCCAAAGATTACTTTTAAATCCTTCACCATGTCAAATACATCATCACCAGTACGGCGGATAGGCTTACACCGGCTGTCTACCTCACCATTGAAATGCTTACCTTTCTTTCTTAGGATGTGCGAGGGTGGATGAAAACGACGATTCCCTGGGTACACATTCTTCTTACATTTATCCAAATATATACTTTCAGTATCGTTTAAATAGTGTGTGCATGCATTGTATCCCTTGTTTGTCTGTCCTGAAATGTTACTAAGAGCAGGCCAATCATTGATTGTTATGAACAACAACGCTTGTATGTCAAATTCCTCCTGCTTGTTCTCATCCCACACACGTACACCTTGTCCGTGCCACAACTGTAAGAGTTCTTCAACTAATGGCCTTAGGTACACATCAATATCGTTGCCGGGTTGCTTCGGGCCTTGGATGAGCAGTGGCATCATAATAAACTTCCGCTTCATGCAAAACCAAGGAGGAAGGTTATAAATACACAGAGTCACAGACCAGGTGCTATGACTACATCTCTGCTCCCCAAAAGGATTCATGCCATCTGTACTGAGACCAAACCATAAGTTCCTCGCATCACCTGCAAAGTCCGGAAACTCTCTCTCGATTTTTTTCCACTGCGACCCATCAGCGGGGTGTCTCAACATCTCGTCTTTCTTACGGTCTTCCATGTGCCATCGCAACAACTTGGCATGCTCTTTGTTCCTGAATAAATGTTTCAACCGTGGTATTATAGGAGCATACCACATCACCTTGGCAGGAACCCTCTTCATGCGGCGCTCGCCCTCAACATCACCAAGGTCATCTCGTCTTATCTTATACCGCAATGCAGTGCATACTGGGCATGCATCCAAATTCTCGTACTACGCGGTAGAAGATGCCCATTAATGCATGCATGTATCTTCCGCACCTCTAATCCTAGAGGGCGCATAACCTTCTTTGCTTCAGAGGGTAATCAAGCGGGAAGTTCGTTATCCTTTGTAAGCAACTTCTTCATTATTCTCAGCAACTTTTCAAATACTTTGTCAGTCACACCGTTCTCTGTCTTCCATTGCAGCAATTCCAGTGTGCTATCCAGTTTTTTGTGCCCATCTTCACAATTTGGGTACAACAATTTTTTGTGATCCTCTAACATCTTCTTGAACTTCAACCTCTCCCTTTCGCCACGCATTCTTCCCGGCATCAGCAATGGCCCGACTAAGATCATCATCGGCAGATCGATGCCCGTTCTTCATCTTTTCTTCATCAATGTCTTCCATTGTAGTACCATCGATTTAGGGTAGTCGTTGTCATTCTCTTCTTCCTTGTCTTCCATCATAACCCCTCTTTCTCCGTGCTTGGTCCAACAATTATAGCCGGTCATGAAACCGGAAAACAGTGTGAAGGACTCTTGAGGAAGAGTATTCTTTATGATTCCGACAGACACCACAGGGACAAGACATACAACCACTCCGCGTGTTTGCCTCGGCCACAAGAAGAAAAGAATGCACGCCTTAAATGAACTCGTTAGAGAGTCGGTCAGCGTACATCCATTGCCGGCTCATCTACAATATATAATTAATTAAGTACATCAAACATAATCATAATTAATTAGTACTAATCTAAAACCAGCAACCGGGACTAAAGATATGATGAACCTTTAGTCCCGGTTGGGGGCACCAACCGGGACTCAATTTGGGTGTGGAGACTACAGTCGACACTATGTCCTCGATGCAAGCACTAAGCCAAGAAATTAAATGCCGACACTATTTTGGGTGGGTGGCAGCACTATGCCAGCGTGAGTGTGTCGACATTATGTCATCAGTGCCCGACACTATGTTGTGCTGCTTAATCTATAAATAGGTATGCATTCTTGTGAAGAACTGCAAGATGGTGTGTGAGACCAGGGACACCACTACGGCGGAGCTTCTTGAAGATGTCTTAGGACCTCGTCCTCAGACATCTTCGAGGAGCTCGCCGTAGAGGCACTCTCTAATATGTGAAATTAGTTAGCTCCACCAGTATACTGATTTAGCTAGAGAAGATATAAACCGAAAGATGGTGTGGGAGAGCAGGGACACCACTACGTAGAAGCTTCTCGAAGCTGTCTTAGGATCCCGTCCTCAGACATCTTCGAGGAGCTCGCCATAGAGGCACTCCATAATATGTGAATTGTGATGTCTTCTTATCAAGCTTTTATGAAGTAACCCTATCTTTGTTACAAAATTTTCAGTTTGTTGAACGCAGGTAGACGAAGAAGGATATTTTGCCCAGCTAGCTAGTTAGTTAGAATGATGAACTCACGCATGTGTGTGCTTCTAAAATCAATTTTCGAGACTCTATGTGCCAAAACAAGATATATATTGATAGAATAATCCACATATTGTGATATTTATCTTAGAGTTCCTTACATTAATACAAGATAGATAGAATCTAAACATTGATATCATGCTATCACTGCAAAAATTACTACCATACTAAATCCACAAATCCATCTATAAGATAGAGCATGAAATGAGCTAATATAGCAATCAGAGTTCAAAGGATGAAGTTGCTCACCTTTTAGAACCTTTGGATAGATGGGGCACCACAAAATCTAGACAAATCTTGAGGAAAAAAAGGGCATGAACTCGAGCTTGAAGCAAGAAAGAGAGAGAGAGAGGAGAGCCACCAGTTTGAATGGTGGCTCGGGCAGGGAAAGATATAGCCAGACCTTTAGCCTCGGTTCGTGTCTAGAACCGCTAAAGTCCACTTTAGCCCCGGGTCGTGTAACAAACCGGGGCTAAAGGGTCTGACGCCCGACCCGGCCTGCCTGAAACCCTTTAGCCCCGGTTTATTACACGACCCGAGGCTAAAGGTCCTGTTCGAACTGGGGCTAGTGTCTGTCACCCCCCTGGGGCCAGTTCTAGCCGTTGGACCGGGGCATTAGTCCCGGTTTGTAGCAAAATCGGGGCTAATACCCCTGGACCAAACGTCTGTTTTCTACTAGTGGAGCAGTGGCGCTAGACCTGGACCAGCTCCGTCTCACCTGAAGGTGATGCGGGCGGACACGGGGATCGCGAACACCGGTGATTGCGGGATCGTGGGGCGGTGGGTGCCGGTGATCGCGGGATCGCGGGCGCCGATGATTGCGGTGGTGATCGCAGGATCACGGGGCGGCGGGCTCTGGTGATCGCGATGCGGTGGTGATTGCGGCCGCCGGGATCGTGGACGGAGATGATTTCCAAATTCAAATTTTGAAATTAGACTAATTTGCAACTTTGTATGCGGTTTAGAGTTCTTTTTGTAAAAATTGCTTTGAACTGCGCCCTGCGAACACTGATACAGGCCGGAGGGGGTATGTAATATATTATCGTCATTGATTAGTAGGGGAGTGTTGGTCGGCTCATGATTCTTGGCGGCGAAAGTTTATCCATCCTAGAGAGACGCGACACAACAAAATTTTATTGAATAAAGGAGGGAGAGAGAAAGATGGGGCTCCCAAGATCCTTTGCTTGCGCCGCGCATATGCGGGGGAGGGAAGAGGCTTTTTTTTTGCCTTTGTGGTTTTTATCCTAGAGCATCTCCACCCGTTGTAAAGGAGGGAGAGAGAAAGATGGGGCTCCCAAGATCCTTTGCTTGCGCCGCACATATGCGGGGGAGGGAAGAGGCTTTTTTTTTGCCTTTGTGGTTTTTATCCTAGAGCATCTCCACCCGTTGTCCACATAGCGTCCAATGCGACCGTGTTTTGCCCGTATGAAGACGGTGCCGACGAGGATGTGGTTATGGGGAGGCGTCGGCATCCAGCCGTCCTCCCCATACACACCCCCATACGTATAATTGAATATAAAATAAATAATTTAACTTATAAATTTATTACAGGTTTTCCAAATCAAATACTTTCTTCGTCCCAAAATAAGTGACGTGGGTTTGTCTAGATTCGGATGTATCTAGACATGTTTTAGTATATAGGTTCATACGAACCTAGACAAACTCAAGTCACTTATTTTGGGACAGAGGGAGTACATAACTCAAGAATATAATTAAATCACAAAGTCAAACAAATAAACAAACTAGGAGGCTCCTTCTTTGAGCCTCCACAAATGCTCCACCAGATCATCTTGCAGTTGATTATGAGTATTGGTCTCTCGAACTTCTTGCTAAACACCTAGTGGCCAGGACGGTTGTGCGGCGGGCTTAGGGTACCAGGAGGCGGAATGGCGGCGGCGATGCGAGTGGGAGGCGGCTCGGGAGGGCGAGGCTACGCGGGTATTTCTAGCGGACTGAACGGACGACAGCTGCGAGGGGTGGTAGTGGCAGCGAGCTCCTGGGTGGTGGTCGTGGGGGAGAAAATGCAGAATGAGGGAGTTTGCGTGCGCGTGTCGCTAACACGACTGGCCCGTGTCATTTTCAGCTCCATCCAGCGCCCCTCCCCCCCAGGTTGGGTTCGGCCTAGGTGCGACGGATACCAAAATGGGCCGCCGGAATCGGGGGGCCGTACTGAGCGTGATTTTGAGCACCGACACCCTTAGAAGGGTTTAGGGCCCCAAGTGGAGATGCTCTTACCCTGCTGCGGTTCCTTCTTCCGATGTGGCCTTGAGTCGGCGGAGGAGAGCCACAATGCTAGGGTGAGCGAGGGTGGCGGCACACCAGTACCGGCACCGTGGTAGGTACGCGTACATGGTGTTGCGCCATCGGGGAATTACACCAGTATTTCACGCGTAAAACCTTTAATTATTACCCTACTATCTCCGTTCTAAAATAAGTGTCTCAACTTTGGAACATGTGTAGTAGTTTTCTGGTAAGCATCCATAACGATGATGTACAGGAGTGGAGGTGTTGTAAAAGCTAACTTCTACGTTACATGTGACCAAAAATGGTCCACAAAATATGCCATACTCTCTCTCCGTCCACAAATAAGTGTACTTTTAGTCTTTATCTTAAATCAAACTTAATAAAATTTAACCAATTTTATATGAAAATATAGCAAAATTTATGGCATTTAATTAGTACAATTAGATCCTATTTGAAATGTAGTTTCATAATATATCATTTTGATTGTACATAGGTGCTGCATTTACAAAATCGGTCAAATGTTTAGAAGTTTGACTCAAAGCAAAATGTAGGAGTATACTTATTTCCAAAATAAGTTACACGAATTTGTCTGAATTGACATGTATTTAGACATATTTTAGTATATAGATACATACAAAAATCTAGACAAATCTAAGTCACTTGTTTTGAGACGGAGGGAGTAGCTATTATGTGATGTATATTTTTTTTAGATAGCCGCATATTTTGTTCCATATGATGTAAATATACCTCACGTCGTGATTGCCGCCAGGCGCGAGACACCAACAGCATTGCTCAACCATCACGCGCTCAGACTATCAAAAGTGCTCAACTTTGCCAAGTTGTACGTATTTACACACTAAAACGCGTTTACATACAGTCTATATAGACAAAGTTGAAAGAAACACAGAGGTAGTAGTTTTCATAGTTAGAGCATCTGGGTAACGGATGATGTATAAAAGTAGAGGCGCATGTGGTTAAATTTGGTGTCCACCATAGCTGTAGCTATTAGGCTATGTAATATTTCTTTAGGGTAACCCCATATTTGCCCCATGTGATGTAAATATGCATCACCTCCTGGATTTCCACAGAACTAATCCTAGCAGCGAATGCGACCCGAGCAGCAATGCTGAACTCTCACATACTCAGTTGCCGCAACCGCACCGTCGTCAATTCCCCACATTTCTGCTGTCGCCCCAACCACAAGCCACCAGATCCGCTGCCGCCGAGCCCCGTCCCGCCGTTCCCCCGTAGATTCGTGACTGAATCGTATCGCCCGTCATTGAGATGCCTCCGCGCCGCCGCCTAAGGAGCTCGACTTGCTTCATTGGCATTCAACTATTGAGGTTGTGGCCTAGCACCTTTGAGACACCAGAGCTCGCCGTGCGCGTGTACGACGCGGTAGCGTGGAGGTTCAGCCATCCATAGTCAGAGACGAATTTCCCACATGTGGATAGTCGGGTAGTGGCCGAGTTCCTCACGCCGGAGATGTGGATCATCAACCCCACATGACGAGGAGAATCGATGGGCCGCCTTGCAACACTTGGCCCACGAGCCCGATGGGTGACCATGGCGAGGATTCGTCGTGAGCACCCAGAGTTCGTGAAGACAGATGTGGAGTTCTACGTCGCGAAGGAGGCAACGAGGAAGAAACCTACGAGGTACGAGGTTGGACCCTCTATAATGGTCTAAATAAATAGGATACAGGATGGTAGGTTTAGGATATGTGCATTTGCATAGCATTATCTGAAAATTTGGGAAAGTTTCGGCTTTTGTTTGAAATTGACAAAGTGGTCGAAATTTGGACTAGTGAAGCATTAAAGCCAAGTTATCACTAGGAATTGATCCAAATTTTGGCCTGACCTCTGTTTATTTTCAAATTTGTGAAAATACAAATTTAATAACACAAAGATAAAGAGCCTTTGGACTCATATACACATACATATGAATACTAGTTCCAAGTAGAATTAAACAATACAAAATGAATTGAATTAAAATTGGAAGTTTGAATTATTCAAACTTGATTTCAAATTGAAACTTTCATAATAAAATGAATAAATTCAGAACAATACAAGGAAAATATGACAATGCTCATAAAGAAATTCTTATTAATAATAATATAAGTACGTCATTCTTTACAAGAAAATTGAAAGAAGAAGAAAACCTAATACAAACTAAACAGAAAAATCTATCTAAACCTACCTAGCTAGTTATCTATGTTCTTCTTCTCATCATCTTATTGAACCTGCAAAAGAAACAAATACACAAGGGAATTTTTTCGGTCAAGGTTACAATGTTGGAATCATCATATGATGAAGCCATTCAATGTAAATTCAAAGAAAGATCATTACAAGAAGAACTCCTGGAATGAAAATGGAAGTTTGAGGTTATAATCTAATAGATTGCCAAGCCAAGACCATCAGGTCTAAATCTAGAAAAACAGGGACATAGTCATCAATACTTAAATGTGGTGGGATTTTGTCCTGCAAACGTAAAGTGGTACTATTCGGTAAATTTGAGTTGTAAAGTTGTGGTTTTATGTTATATACTCACATGTGATTGGTTGGATGGTACTTTTCGGTCCTTTATGGATATCATGTACGTGAATATGTAACATGATGATAGTTTTTATATGCACAAAACAACATATGATTGTACATGTTACGTGAGACTTTTAAATCTTAAGCCCCATGATCAAATGAAGCACATAATTTTAGCATATGTCGGCGATTGTTGTGGCTTTATTTTCTATTGTTTTAAGCATATAATAGATGATTCTTGTCATGGAAACAAGTCTTAACTTGGAGATTGAGAAAATGAACGTGAAGACAATTTTCCTTCACAGAGTTGAGGAAGAAATCTACATGAAGCAACATGAGTGGTTTCTTGTTAAAGGCAACGAAAACAATGTGTGCAAGTTGAAGGAAAGTCTCTATGGCCTAAAACAAGCACCAAGAACATGATACATGGTTAGAATCTATCAAGGGGGAGAAAGTCTACAAAAGGTAGCTGATAGCTCCAAATTTCAACACTTTTATCATTGTTTTCCTCTTGTTTATTGCCGGATTTCACAGAAGATTACCCTTTCTACTAATATTAACATCGCAATTAGCTAATCCTTGGTTTCGTGTGATGGTTTTCAGGCAATGAAATTTATGGAAAATCCAATAGCATTAGAGCTAATTACACCTAAAGAAGCAAATCCTCAATTGGAGTCCCTTTCATTGGAGGCGTTCATAGTGCATAACGACCACTGGTACGGTCGGGGTGCACCCGTACCGTCTTCTCATACTACCTACCACTAGCTCCATTATATCAATACAAGCAACTTCCGTGAAGGGGAGACATGAAATACAGAACACAACCGCCGCAAACTCATCCAGAAGGGGAGAGATCATACTTGGAGAAGGAGAAGAACACAGTCTCATTCTTCGATGATCTCTAGCCTCCAAATCATCCACTCCACCATCATTCCCATTTCTACTTAGAGAGAGATATTGGCACTTGTATAATTAGGGTTTGATACTTTGATCTACCTTTGGTTTGTATTTGATTTGATTTTCAACCAATAGTGTGGCTTGCTACAATAACGAGATGATTTCCATTTGTAATACAACTATGCCTTTGATTTATCTTTCTCTCATATCTGAGTAAATCCCCATAGGCGTGGGAGATGTAGGGGATTGGTGAGATATGTTGTGCCTTCTTTAATTCCATACATTCATGAATATTATAGTGTTTATTAAATTGTGAGAATGATTATCTATGTTTGCCTAATGCTTGTTATCTAATTTAAGGGCCTAGGTAACATGATCCAGAGATATCATAGGTATGAACTTATATGCTAGCGAATCAGCGACCCCCGAGTGACATGGCTAATATCAATGAGGAGCTAGTACTACTCAAGGACAACAATAAACCATCATGCTTAAAGCATTGATCTGGTCAAAAGACCTTAATTAATGTAATGACCATTGCCGTGGTAATAGGCATATGGATCACTGAGACTAGAAAGACATGGCCATGAGGACTTCTAGTCGGTAAATGGGTTGCTTGCCTACTCACTTACAAATAAGAAATATCATAATCAATTATTTTATTTTACTCATCGAGCACTTTCACTATTACCATGAACTGTTTCTTTCTACGTCTAACTTCTCATCTGCAGGAACTTCGAACATCTTTCTCGTCTTTACTTTTATATTATTTAATCCTCGTTTTCCTTACACAAGTTTCCTCTATTATTCACTCACCACTTTCCACCTTCAACAATTGCAGTCAATTCACTCAATACCGATGACACTTTGAGTGCGACAGAAACGTCGCATGAAAACACTTACCTAGGCTCCTTATTGGGATCGATATAAAAAATACAATTAATACTTTCACGAAAACATGCTCTGATGAACATGTGCACTTGTAGGCCATCAAGCTATTTTGTGGTGCTGTTGCCAGGGAGCTAAGCGTCAAGTGTTGTTTCTTGACATGTATAATTGTTGACACCATCTATGATCTCCGTTGAAGACAGAGGTACCACTCGATCTGGAAAACTTATTTACCTCCATATATTGATCATATACCAACTGAAAGACGCCTAGAATTTATCGAAAGATTTTCTAACTCACGTACTGTAAACGTCAACAGTTTGATTCCTTTGATGGCAGACTTGACCATCACCAAGGGGGCCAAAGAGCCTGAGCTACTATTGGGAGAATATGGAAATCCATCTAGGAACTTAAGAAAAATGCCTATTCTTTATCCTAAACTTGAAGGTAAGGAATTTGAAATATATCCTGAGATAATTTATATGATGAAAGAAGTTTCTTTCACAGGAAAAGAAGAGGAAGATCCTAGTGATCACTTGACAAAGGTCTATGATCTTTGTGCTACTCTTAAACCATCAAGTTTACCAATAGAGTTTGTACTCCTCAAACTTTTTCACTAGACTCTGAAAGATAATGCTTTTACTTAGTTACAATCATTACCCAATCATACTATAAAAAGCTAGGAAGATTGCATCTGAGAGTTTATGCATAAATATTGCTCATTTACTAAAATCATGTAAATTAAATGTAGCATAAAAACTTTCTTCAAACAGTTGGAGAAAACTTTTATCAAGCATGGAATAGATTTTATGCAATGAATATGAATGTCCCGAACCATGGTTTCCATGAGCACTTAATTATCCAATATTTTTATAATGGTCTTAATGATGATACAAAACAAATGATTGATTTGTCTACATGGGGAGCTATTGGCAATTTAACATTGCCAGAATGTGTAAAGCTTTTCGAGGTAAGGTGTTTCAATGATGAACAATACAATCCAGTTGAGGATGCTAAACCACCAAAAGGAATGATTCACATACCCCAGATCTTATACCTGAAGTTAAAAAGTCCATGGAAGAAAAAGGAATAGCTTCAGAACTTATTGAAGAAAATAAAATTGACATTCTTCAAGCTTATGTAATGGAATATGAAATAAATCTTGTCATGGAAAAGTTTAGACATCAACAAAACCAGTTCTGTGAGAAATATTATAAACGTCTAATAACTCAAGAAAAAATATAAAAGAGTTAACTGAAGTCTTTGATGATTTAGGACATGCTACGAAGCATTATGATAGATATTTGAGTATGGTTAAAACACAATGTGATCAAATAATTCAAATCCAAACTCTGATTTTGAACCAAGGAAATTTTAATACTGTTTCTACTAACATTGTCACTAGACGTGGTACATAAACAAAGGAACCACAAGGGCTACCTTGGTATCAAGAAGAACAAGCTCGCAAAGCAAGAGAAACTCAAGATATGAGTCAATAAGAAGAGGACTTAGTTGATCCTCAAGATTGTGTTTATTATGAAGCTCAGAAAAGAGAACTTGAGGCTTCCAAATTTAGAGAAGAAGAAGAAGGAGGAGATAAATATAAACAATATTACTCATATGGTGAGACGACCGACTCAAGGAAAGAGTCCGATCTCAGAAAGGAACAAGAAGAGCAGGTTATCACTTCACATGAAGAACGTGTTGATAAGCAAAAATCATCAGCAAAGAAGAAAACTAAAAAGGATGCTGAACCAGCGGAAAAGGTAAAGCAGAAGGTAATACCCACTAAAAAGAAAATTCCTTATCCTAATTGAGTTCAATATGAACCGGATAAAACTATTTATGATTCTTTTTCCAAAGCACTAGGAAGCCTTCATTGAGAACTGATGATATTCAAGTTCCTACTTACAAAAAGTTTATGCGAGATATTCTTAATATAAAAAAATGAACTAACTAAGACTGTGGCAGTAATGACAAGCTTTAGTGATAAGCTGCCTGCTAAGATTGGGGACCCAGGTATATGAACTATCTCTTGTGTAATTGGAAAAACTAATATAGTTAATGCTCTTTATGATTTAGGGGCAGGTGTTAGTGTCATGCCTTATTCTATGTTTATGAAATTGAACCTTGGAGAGTATTCTTCCACTTCAATCACTTTGCAAATGGCTAATAAGACAACTAAACAACCTATCGGTATGATCGAAGATGTTTTACATAGGATTGACTAACATGTTATACCCATTGACTTTATTATACTTGATGTTTCGGAAGATGACAAACTTTTAATCATCCTTAGAAGACCTTTTCTTAGCACTGCTAGAGCTAGTGTTGATTGTTCTAGTGGTAAGATTGTTTTCAATATTTATGATGATCAGATTTTTCGTTATTTTCCAAAGAAACATGAGCACAATGGAAAATATGTTCCACCACCGAAGCGTATCCAAGCGGTAAAAACCGTTGATGAAGAATAGCTTGAGGTAAATGCTAACGACATGGAGGTTGGTTTATAATCTAACTCTTCTTAAATAATTTAAGTTTAAATTTGTTTTATTTTATTTTGTGTGTGTATTAATAAATTTGTTCAAGCTCTGAGCCCACAGAGATTTTTTACCTTAGTGAAGTTTAAAGAATAGTGAAAGGAAAGCAAAAGGAAGAGCTAAACTGGGTTCAGACTGCGTAACAAGCAGTGGTGCGGCCGGAGGTGCCCGTACCGTTGAAGAAAATCCAGTCGCAATAAATAAATTAATAAGTACTCGTAACGAGCACCAGTACAACCGGAGGCACCGTACCGCCCGACCGAACTGAATTTCAACGATTTTCTTCAAAGCTCACTACACCGATAACGAGCACTGGTACGGCTAGGACACGCCTGTACCGTTCGCCCGTACCAGACCCTCCAGGTTTGATCTCTAACCCTAACCTTGATCCAACAGTGACGACCACCGGCACGGGCGGGATGCGGCCGTACCGACTACATCGCCAGGTAAAGGACGATGGCGGATGGCTCCGAACCAGCCCCTTTCTTCTTCTTCTTTATTTTTTCTTTCTCTTTCTCTCTCCACCTCAAACCCTAATCTCCTAGAACCTTTGATTCTTGATTGATTTCGTGTTTCTGAGTAGGGGAATCTTCACATCAGTAAGTTTCTCATCCGATCCACGCTTTATTTTCTAAAATCTATGAATGAATTCCTCACATTAATTACTTAGATGAGTTCATCATATTTTGATATTATTTTTGATTCCTCACTTTAGGATTTTTAATTTCGTCCTATAATCATTTATTCGTATGATAGAAACTTGATGCCTATAGTTTTTCTTGAAAATTTCGCAGCACAATGCATAACATTGGAAGGATTTTCCGCTCGGGCAAGGGATCGGAAATGGCAGGAGCCTCAGGCTCTACTAGACTTCCGGGTTCGAGGAAGAGGCATTCGGAGGCGGACAGCTTGAGGGCCGCTATGAACAAGGACTAAGAGAGGGTGAGCCAACGCAAGGTTTTACCCACTAAGTGGGTAAGCCGTAAGTTCCTCTCCCACCAAGGTCTGTTGGAGGACTTTGAGCAGATGACCGTGCAAGCTGGCATGGTCCTGTTATCCCACTTCTCCGTTGACACCTACCAGCTCACAACGCATGAGTTCCTGTCATCGTTCCACGATGATCTTGAGGCCCAGGAGCAATTGCATTGTAAGTTTTGTGCTCAATGGGAAACCCTATAGCCTTCTTTTGATGAATTTTGTGATTGTTTTAGGTTCTCTCATGAGGGGGAACTCGATATTAATGACAATGTCCACACATAGGCAACGCATTCTTGGGAGCAGATTTATGTCCATAGGAACACCGATTATTTGCGCAAGAAGAGTGCCACTATCCAGAATCCCACTATCCGTTATTTTCATACCTTTTTGGTTAATTCTAATTTTGGGAAGGGATATGTAGGGGCAATGGCAGGCCCCGAGATGAGCGTAATTCACATGGATCTACATCCTGAGATGGAGCATAAGGTAAACTTTGGTGCTTTCCTCATCCAACACTTTCGTCGCCAAAGGTCGGCTTCCTCGGGTGACATCCACTGCGGTGGCTTGATCACACATATCGCCTACACAAGCGAGTTTGTCATGCCCTAGGAAAGAGTTGTGGCCGATAGTAAGATTGTGGATGACATACATATGGCAAGAACCAAATTCATGGGGATCTATAGACCCCACCGCGCCCTCCGTGCTTATCAATTTTATTGTGAGCCTAATGGTGATCTCCACCAAGTTTTGATTCCTTTTTTCCAAGATTTTGGTTTGCCAGGTAAAAAGAGTTGGGTCCTCACCGAGGAGGAATTCCAGCAAGCATTGATCCTCTCAAGCAGGGTTGCACCGCCAGAAGGATATCTCAACTAGGAAAACGCAGCAGCTGGCCAATAGCAGCAGGAGCAAGGTGGAGAGGACTGGATCGCAATAGGCTAGGATGACTATGGTCAGCAGAATCATCACCAACAACCTTTCCCTCAGCACCAATAGCAAGGTATGCCTCCACCATAGTCGGGATTTAACTATGTCCCGAGGAGTGAGTTTGACCAGGTGGTGCATCGCATTGACAACATAGATAATACGTTGCATGATGTGAACACCAACATAGTGAACCTCACCCAAGACTTCACCTCTTTCATGACCGACTTTCCAAACCACTACCTGAACTTCCCATACCATCAGCCGCCTGCTGGAGATGGCGGCAACAATTGATTAAAGTTGGGTCAAGAGCCCAATCTTGGGGAGGTTGAACTCCTCCCCAACTTTTGCATTCATATTTTTCCTTATTCTTTTAATTTATTTTGTTTTCATTCTAGTTCATGTTTATTTTCAGTTTGTATTAATAAAAAACCCAAAAATATTGGACTAGATTTTATCTTGACTTGTGCAAAGTTCTCTTGGTTCTCATTGATTTTTCTGAAGGTTATTCGCCTCTAGTGATCTAACTATGAAGACGAACGCGAGGAGTTGACCCAAGTGGGAGATGAACAAGCAAGAGGATGTATCACATCCCTATTTTCCCTCTTCCTGTAATTTTATGCATGAACATTTTATGTTTGTTCGGTTGCACTTGAGTTCTACTCCACGCATAGCTTGTTATCTTTTAGGACTTGAGTTCAAAGGTTATTGTCACTACTTTGGTTGAGACTTATGACAATTACTATCGGTTAGAAAAACAACTCCTTGGATTAAATTCCAAAATTTTAAGAACAATAAAAAGTGTGTATTGACAACTTTGGTTCCATGTTTTTATCTTAAGGGCTTAATCTTAGTAGTACTCAACCCCACATATTGATCGTTCACTTGATGATAGCTTCTGAAAAAGAATTGTTTGATGGAACAAACTTTTTATGGTGGGAGAGGGAGATGCCAAACCTGTTTTGATCAGCTGTACTATTATAAAAAAAGAGAAAGAGAGAAAAAGTTTTATGTTTATCATGCACACCTTTGGGATGCCAACAACTCCGCTAGCTTTTGAACGATCTATGGTATAACCCCGAATTTCGGCTATGAGTTGATGACATTAGTGGCATACATGTCAATGTATGGGCAAAATTATTGGTACTCTCAAGGGTTGTGCAAGCACTTGTAAAAGAAACAATCATTGATCCTTTAATAGGAAGAAAAAAGAGAGGAACTACCGTCAAGATATGAGCTAGAAATAGGCAATACTTACAAGAGCATTGGTATCACCTCACCACCTAAAATGAATAAATTAGAGTTCTTGAAAAACAAGGAAAAGAAGAGGTGTTTGATATCCGCGATTATCGAAGTGGGTGTTAATGAAACACTCTAAGTTTATCCTTCTTTTGACATTTACTTGTGCACCCTTAATTTTGACTGAAAGCATCCTTGCTTTAAAATACTTTTACTCTCATAAAAGAGGGGCACTGAAAAGAATTGATTCACAAGCCTAGCCAAATTTTTGATAGTCTCTTTTGAGTTTCAAGAACTATTAGCTAGTGACTTATTTGTAGGGGTTCCGCGTATGAAAACAATAAATTTTTACCCTATGCCCCTAAACCCCTGATGCTGCCAGGACCTATCTATTAGTAATACAGTAACGGGAGGGGCTTTTCGCGAACTTACCCTTGAAGACCGAAAAGCGTTTTCAATGCTCAGGAGAGCGTGGTCAATGTAGACGAGCCAAAGACAACCTCAAGGTCGTGATGAAGTCCTTGCGCTACTTTGGCTCCAATGACTTGAGTGCCTCAAGTGCGACACCTCGCGGGGAGTTACACACGTCCGGTGCCTGACGATGACTCCTGCTTCCCCGATCCAGCAACAGTTGCGGAAGTAGAGCTCCTGGATCCGAATCCCGCAGCGCGATGGCGCTCCGCGGTGAAGATGTCTCTCGTTCGTGCAGTCCGAACTTGGGGCCACGACCACGAGAGAGAGAGAAAATATCAATTGGAGGTCTTCCCAAAAGTGAGAAGACCTTTATTGAATATTGTGTGTGTTTATCTGGCCAAATACCCCCACTATATATAGGGGAGGGGAGGTACTACCTCCCTCAAAGTCCCGGGGTGGGACTAAAGGAGAGGAGGGGGAGGGGGAGGGGTAGCCGCCGGCCGGCCCTAGTGAGCCCCACGCAGGGGGGGAGGGGGCTAGGCCCAGCCGTCCACCCCCTTGTCCCTTCTCCCCCTCTCCTTTCCCTAATGGGCCCTCTCCCCTCCGGGAATTGGCAATTAAGCCTTTTTTGACCTTTTAAATTGATTTTATCTTTATTAAATAATTATGAATAAATGATTAAATCAATATTTAACATTCATTCACATATTATTCAACCTCCGTGGCTATGGAAAACTTCCACCTCCACTCCGGACATCCTCCAGACTTACCGAAACCCTTCCGGTTTTCTCTCTACTATTCTTTGGTGATTCTACCGATCCTATAAACACTCTCTAAGCATCATCAAGCCCTTAAGCATGATACCCCGCGGTTAGGGAACACTCCATACATGGCCGGGACACTCCCGCACCAATGATCGATAGAGGGACCTGGATAGCCATGTGACCCCTGTTTGTTCCACGAAGATCTTTTGCCGTTTCAACCGGGACAATCGTGTCTTATTCCCTTTGTTTCTCGATACTTGCATTGCCCGAGATCTGATCAATGACATCACCATGTCGTGTTCAATATCGTTACCGAACAATGCTACTTGACTCGTTCTGACAAGTGATATCCCTATGATCAAATCACACGCTGCACAGCTATTGGATATAACTTCTCCGAGTGGGCCCTTGAGTATCTTTCCGTCACATGGACGGACAAATCCTGCTCTTGACATATATTTCCTCTATGATTTCCTCCGAGTACCTGAACACACCTTTATAACCACTGTATTACCAACTGGCGCTTGATGCTATCTAAGCACTTTCAAGAGACAGTGATTAATATAGCCTCATGGTCTAAGGAATATTCTACGAGGATCCATTTCTAATCATCGTAACTTGAACTTCGTGACATGATCGGGTCACGATGTTTAGGTCGGGTATTGGTCCATCATCTCATTCTCAGAATAAGTTGACTCCGTTTCCATCTAGCATAAATGCCACATGATCAGGAAACTTGATCATCTATTGATCAATGAACCAGTGATTAGAGTTTCACTGGGAACCCCTGGTTGTTTGTATATCACACGTGTATTGATGTTTCCACTTAATATAGTTATAGCATGATATAAAACTTAATCATAAACTATATGAAATAGGATAATATTCCTTACTACTATTTGTCTCTAGGGCATATTTCCAACAGTCTCCCACTTGCACTAAAGTACAAATACACTAGCTGCATTTGTTCTTAATCGTTGGCACCATAACCGGTACCCTGGACATGCTTTCTCATGGAAGAGGTTGAGTCTTGGGTCTGTAGTTTACAGTCCCAAATCCTTTGCAACTTACTAATGTCACCTAGATTGACATTAATACTTTATCATCACATGATTCCATCTGTGTGTATACATCGTTGCTATGGCAGCAGAACGAGGCCTGATTCCAGGAGCCTATGGTGACTTTAGATCAACCTAGAGGGCTTTCTCATGGGCACTATGCCCTGGGACACATCATTCTATGTTAAAAGTGAACTAGCCCCGCCATAACATTATACAACACTTTAGATGGTACCTTTATCTATTATTATAAATGTATTCATCGAAACACTAGTGCACTCTGTGCAACTTCCGATGTTTTGTTCACCTCGCTTCCTACCTGACTTTAATCGGTATTTACAGGAGATTCCAACATATTCCCTTATAACATAACTCTTTATGCTCTAAGATATTTCATCCTTTATGGATTTGGAAAATATGTCTACAGTTATCTATTAGGCACTGTGGACAAACTTAGCTCAATGTTCTGTGATTCAAACTTAATCACTTTTAAACGTTCCTTATTGGATCATATATTATGCTAAGTTATCATCATGGTTTTCTAAGATAGAACCTATGTCTCAACATAGTGGATGATGATCATCCTTTTCTTTCTTTTAACCATTCATGTTAAACTTAATACTATTCCTAACGTTGAGTTATGAAGGACTAGTTCCTTAATTAACTTCTATTCTGAAACCCATTTCAGAATCCCTTAAGGAATACTACATAATATCATAATACACTTATTATCAACTTCTACACCTCATAAATCATTATTTATTGGCACTTGCACCTTCATTCTTAATGTGTCTAATACACACTTAAGAATCACTCCTATAAGGTCCCATTCAAAATATGTTCCTAACATATTTGGGTATGAGTCAGTACTGTTACTCAAACTATGTTCCTACATATTTGAATTTGAGACTTATATTGCTCCCACTCAAAAATATGTCATTCACATATTGTTTTAGGAAGACTTTCATAGCTCCCACTCAATTTCATGCAAATTGCATATCTACTCACTATTTTGAACAACTTCAAAATCCTTTGATCAAATATCAAACTTGGAGATTTACTATGAGATACTAGTACTTTTACAAGTTTTAAATCCACTAGACATTAAGCACACATGAATCAAATTCATTTGAATTCGTCCAATACTTGACAAATTGTGCTTTCGTCATTCACCCCCTTTTCCACTATGGCTTTGCAGTCATGTGGGAAAATTCCAAGTAACCCCATTTACTTGTGAGATTCAGCAACGAATTGCTTTCTAATCTCAAAGGAATTTTGCTTTGGGATTTCTCATATCCTTAGCTAACCATTATTTCCTTAGTATTTCGTAGGTATGTCATGTTCCAAGAATCATGACAAATGATTCACAAATGTCTTCATACTAGATATGGATTACATTTTGAATCCTACTTTATGTAGTGAAAACACTAGTGGGGAAAACACAATGATCATTATCATAGATTCTTTCCTTTGTGAAGAGAATCATTCAGGAACGTTGTCCGTCGCGTTTCTCAACACTCTGATGCAGGGTTTTGAATCCTCATTGTGTTTTTCACTATCTTCCATTTGCTCCATAATCGAGAAATATCACTGAAAGCGAGCTTTCTCAAGAATGCACCAAAATCCAAGCAATACTAGTTTTGCTTTTCTTTTGGTTTCAGATATGGATTTCGTATTCAAAGTTTCCAATGAATACTCTACAAGGACTTATTCGCTATTGTTTTGGTTATATCGAATAACCCCAAGACTTTCACGACGATCCATACCAGATATGGAGCCGCTTTCACGAATCCAGATGGTTCACTATATATTCTTGAGTGCTAACTATTTCTAACTAATGGTCTCTACATCTATACTACAACGATTTATTTGGTGCCATCTATTTACCCACTTTGATATCTAATATCACATTGTGATGCTTTGCATTTTGACATTTCAAAACACTTTGCATTCCATAATTCATTCTTATAAAGTCGAATTTCATTACTATTGATCAAATCACAGTAATTAGATTCTCTTTTATATTTATACCCTTTGTTGATGAAACACTTTGATCATATAAAATAATTTCATACTCATGTTTCCTTTGGTAAACTACTTTACACTTTTAAACAATCATATAATGATAATTACCATTTTCGTTAAAACACAATACATCGAATATGTATTTACTTTCAATAATTCATTAAACACTTTGTATTCAAGTAATACACAGTGTTCAAGTTATTTTGCCAAACTTTGGCATGATTTATATGTGATAAGAAATCGAATGACTTTCACATATTATCATATAACTTTGAATTCAAACAATGGTTTCATTCATTAATGAAATATCATTAAGTTGGGTATTTTTCAAGGCATTTCAATATTTTATAAATGTTCATGCATTATCAATTAGTTTCAAACAACAAGGATAATTCACATATAATCAAACAGGATATGAACACAAATAGAAATCATTCATAAAGAATAACTGTTTGTTACAAACTCATATGAATAACCGTCTCACAAAGTGTGAGACACACTAAAGAAGTTCATATTATTTTGATTACAATAACTATCCAAAAACATAAACTAAGTGATAAATGTCGAGGGAGAGCGTCGTTGGCCATCATCATCATGCTCGCCATCAGCGCGCAACGTCACCTCCTCTCCAGCAAGCACCTCTCATGCAGAAGGACATGTTTTCAGTAAAATAGAACAAGCATCAAATATACTTAACACTGCAAATGTGTTTGCAAGATTATAACATTTATAAAATTGTATATCAAATATATACCTTTGTCATTGATGACCTCAGCGACATTTGGTTCAACCAACACATTCCTGAGATGTGTTACGAACCAGTGGAACTCCATTGATTCCGCATCGCCTCTCATTATGCAATTCCTGACTTGTGCTTGGTAGCTTGGTGGCAGCGACCGCAGAACAATGTCATTTGCAAAAGAGCCCATCATCCAGCTATCCAGGAAGTATGCAGGCCTCATGTACACATCATGCATGCGCTCCAAGTGGTCGTCAAGGGATGAGTTCTCCTCCATCTTAATGGAGAGGAAGTCTCCCATCAGCTCATGCTCCCATATGCGTGCTTGTTCCACAAAATATATCCTAAGCTGTAGCATTACCGTACGAGGGTTGGCATCGCCCATGAAAGACCACAACTCATCCACCATTCTGAAACACATTGTAACTGAAATGAAGGAGGCCATCTCCTGATGGAGATAGCGGTCTTCCCGCTGCTCTGGGGTCTCTAGGTTAATGGGCTGATCCAAATCCATCCCGTCGAGTATGTAGTCGACCACGTCATTCTCGCTAAGGAGAATGTGGAGATGCGCAACCATATAGAGAAGTTTGATCCATCTAATCTGAGCTTCTCTCCTTCTAACCAATCAATCGTCAACAGGAAAGGTGGCATCGGGGAGAACTTTTCTACATTTACAATTGCAAAAGGAATTTAGACTAAGTTTATGATTAAATGAGTCAATAATAACTCCACTCAGAAACACCTATCCCCATAAGGGTTCCTAGTGATAACACGACCCCTATCAGCCACATATCCCCCGATCATCACGGCCAACAATGTGGGTTCAAGGGTGGACGCTAAACGTCGGTCACATCATTCATGCGACTCATGCTCGATATTTCGACCATCCGTGTTCCAAGGCCATGTCTGTACATGATAGGCTCGCCAACTCAACCTTAGTGTATTCGCTGTGCAACATGGCTTACACCCACTGTATGCGAACGTAGATATGTCTGACACCCGATCATCACGGTCTGCCTCATACGGAAGAACTTTCTTGGTGGTGCACACTAAGGGGGAACACAATCATTGGTAATTTTATAGGGATCATCTTATTAGGATACCGTCGAGTATCTAATACTAGCACACAATAAGACATACAAACAATAACATTGAATGTAAATACGATGTGATATGGTCCTTCATCAGGTGATCTCCATCCGTTGTCACCAATTCGTGTTGGTTCCGCGCCAGTAGACACTGTGGTACCGGTGTCTTTCCGGCGTGGTAGTCCGTCACCTCCGTGACTATCTACTACTACGTAACATAAGGTAATCACTTTACCTTTGCCACAACCATATCACAAAGCAACGTCCCCCTGCAAAACAAATTTAGACGCTCTACTTTATCTTTGCATGTTTTACGTGGCTGAATGGGCTTTCACACAAGAACCGTTCTTACCTACGAACTTTTAGCACAACACTGATCAATTAGTTGTCTCTACTACACCCCTTTCGGGGCCCGCCGTTGTAAATGACATACCAACTAATGCAAGAGAGGCAGACACCCCCTAAGCTACTTTATACGGTACAAGCCGTATGTCAAGCATGGTCCAGTCTCACGAATGAACGCGTAAAGTCGGTTGGGGGCCGCTTCATCAAGCATTGCTGTGGTATACACAAGTACACGTGGGAGGGTAACAACTACAAGATCATCGCCCACATGCTACATCTTGTGTGTTCTACCCGTACTAGCATTACTATACATAGATCTAGGTCTGATACCACTGTAGGGGTTCCAAGTATGAAAATAATAAATTTTTACCCTATGCCCCTGAACCCCTGATGCTCCCAGGACCTATCTATTAGTAATACAATAACGGGAGGGGCTTTTCGCGAACTTACCCTTGAAGACCGAAAAGCGTTGTCAACGCTCAGGAGAGTGTGGTTGATGTAGAGGAGCTGAAGCCGACCTTGATACATTGCAAATGTATCTATAATTTTTGATGTTCCATGCTTGGTTTTATCCACTTTCTTGTGTTTTGTTCCAACTTTGGAGTACTTTTCATATGATTTCTTGGCCTAACCTATTAACAAGAGCCACAGTGCCTGTTTTCGCTGTTTTTGGTTCTAGGAAAGTCGAAAATGAATATTCTCGAATTGACTAACAAAAGCCAAAGTGCCTATTTTTCCTAAGGATCAAGTGCATCACGAGACGGAGAGGGGCCAGGGGCCGGCCACACCACCTGGCCGCGCGTCCAGGCCTGGCCCGTGCAAGGGGGTGGTCTGGCCGACCCCAGCACCCCCTCGGCCTCTCCTTCCGCCTATAAGTTGCCCTCGGGACGAAAACCCTAGGTACCCGATCAAAAATCCATGAAAGAGTCCGTAGTCACCATCATCTCCATCCCTAGATCGGGAGGGATCTGAAGCTCTTCCCGGCACCCTGCCGGAGGGGGGAATTCACCCTGGAGGCCTTCTTCGTCACCATGCAAGCCTCCGATGTGATGCGTGAGTAGTTCATCCTTTGACTACGGATCCATGTAGTAGCTAGATGGCTGGTTCTCCTCCTTTGTGCTTTCATGTTTATATCTTGTCAGCTCCGTTCATGATCAAGATCATCTTTTTGTAATCCATACGTGTTGTGTTTGTGGGGATCCGATCGATATTGAAATGCTATTTCAGAATGATTATTGATTCTATCATGTCTTTGTTATTTGAGATCTTGCATGCTTTCCGTTGTTAGTAGATATCTTGGCCAAGTAGATGCTAGCAACTCCAAGAGTTAGTATTTATGCTCGATAGTGGGTTCATGCCTCTGGTAATCTGGGGAAGTGACAGAAATCTCTAAGGTACTAGATGTGATGTTTCTACTAGGGAGAAAACAACGATCCTTTGTTCATAGAACAATTGTATTGTTTACCTTACACGCAGTTCATAAAGCAATAATTTGTTTCTTGCAACTTAATACTGGAGGGGGTTCGGATGATAACCTGAAGGTGGATTATTAGTCATAGATGTAGTTGGATGGCGGTCTATGTATTATGTTGTATTGCTCAATCAAGTCTCAAAGGAGTCAAGATGATTAGTATGATGGGTTCATAGCATGGAAAACAAAAAATTCTACCGCAAGAACGAACAAAACCCAGATCTAATCTAGATAAAAGCCAAGATCTAATCTATTAGACATGTGCAACGAGATAGATCTGTACTAACCTCAGAGAACCAAAAGCGTTTAGATTAGATCTCGGGGTTGATGTAGTCGATCACTGTCGATCTCAAGATCGTGTGGACAATCCTTCCAGCCAGGCAGCTCCATGAATGGTCACACATGCGAGTCGAAGGCACCTTCCTCTCCTGTTCCACAAGCGGAGGTAGTAGATCTTCTCCACGGAATCCTAACAGCACGACGGTGTGGTGGTGGTGGTGGAGTAGAGATTTCTGCAGGGCTTCGCCTAAGCCGGAGCAGAGCGAAGGAGGAGGAGAGAGGCGGCAGCTAGGGTTTGTTATGGGAGAGGTCTGGGGGGTGGCGCCCCTCCCCTCTATTTAAAGGAGGGAGGTGCCATGGGAGGGGGAGTCCTAGTAGGACTCCCCTCCCTCCTTGGCCGGCGGATTGGGAGGGGGGAAGGAATCCTCCTCCCCCACGAATCCGTGTCTTGCCCCACAAAGACTCCTTGATCCTTTCTTGGTTTTCAAGCAAACTCCAAGAAATCTTCTAGAACCTTCCAGAACATTCCAAAACCTTCTAGAATCTCCATACAAACACTCCGGAACATTTCCTAACTTAGAAAATGATCCCTAATATATGAATCTTATTCTCCGGACAATCTCTCGTGATGTCCCGGATCCAATCCGAGACTCCGAACAACATTCGGTCTCCAACGCATATTCCATATCTACTTAAAACAACTTCGAACCTTAAGTGTGTCACCCTACGGTTCATGAACATGTAGACATGATGGAGACACATCTCCGATCAATAACCATTAGCAGGATCTGGAGATCCATAATGGCTCCCACATATTCAACGATGACTTCATGATCGATAGAACCATTAACATACGAAACCAATTCCCTTTGTCACGCGTTTTTCTACTTATCCGAGGTTTGATCGTCGGTATCTCCATACCTAGTTCTTCCTCATTACTGATAACTACTCTTTACTCATTCCGTGATATGTCATCCCTTGTGACCTAGTCACATGCTTGCAAGCTAACTAGATGACATTCCACCGAGAGGGCCCAGAGCATATCTATCCGTCATATGGATGGACAAATCCCAATCTTGGTCCATGCGCTTCAACACATACTTTCAGAATACCCAATGACACCTTTATAACCACCCAGTTACAAAGAGGTGTTTGATGTCATCAAAGTATCCATCCGGTGATGGTGATTAACATAACCTCATGGTCGAAGGATTAGGTTACTATGCATTTGAAAGCTTGTAGCAAAACAAACTTAATGACTTGATCTTATGAAATGCTTACTATGGGTGTGTGTCCATCACATCATTCTCCTATTGATATGATCTTGTTATTAATGACATCCAATGTCCATGATCAGGAAACCATGATCATCCAGTAATCAACAAACTAGTTTAACAAGAGGCTTACTAGGGACTCTTTTATGTTTACAAAACACACAAGTATTAATGTTTCCTGTTAATACAATTATAGCATGGGATGTAAACATTTATCATAAACATAAAGATATAATAATAACCGCTTTATTATTGCCTCTTGGGCATATCTCCAACAGTCTCCCACTTGCAGTAGAGTCAATAATCTAGTTAAAAACTTGTGCATTCAACACCTATGGCTTTCTGGTGTTGTATAGACACTATTGCTAGTGGTAAACATAATCTTTGGATCTGACACTTCCAGGTTCGTGTGTATTTGCATGTCCTTGCGTCTCTACGCATTACTCATTCTCCAATGAGATGGCATTGTATAAATTTGGTCCTTTGGTGAGACCTTTAGTTCCTTGGGAATAAATCATGTTGATACAATTGTCGTACAATGTATCTTGATAGTATTATCCTGCTATGAACCACACCTAGTTTGATAACAAACTACTTGACGCAAATGCCCTCATTTGGTGCTACAATAGCAGTCATATACTTAGCCTTTTGTTGTAGTATCTGTCACAATGTTTTAACTTTGGTACTCAACCAAATCCGTTATGGAACTTCCTTTCCATTACATTGTGCCACCCATAGTTTAAATTGAGATAAACTTAATTTGTGACAAAACTAGTATCAATGTAACAATTTACAATGAACTATTTGTCACCACTATATAAGTAATATATTCTTAGATCTTCCAAAGATCATAGGAATATCCCTACTATTGTTCAATGATCATCTTATGAGTCATTCTGGTATATGCCCATAACATTTAGAGAATAGGACATATTTGGATGTGTACATCTCAAAGAATGATTGATCAAAATATTCTTGTGATTTCACCAAGTGTCAAAACACTTGAATCTCGTGTCAACACACTTGAATCTTGATTCAGTCCTTTCCGTGCGTTAAGAACCTTTCTTGTTGTTTCCATATTGAACTCATTCAACATCTTATCTATGTACATTTGGCAAAACCATATTAGCGCCTCAATCTATCCATATAGACATTGATGCCTAATTCTTGAGTTATGCCTAAGTCTTTCATCAAAATGAAATTCTTAACCCGTGTCAATAAAAGATACATCATTTCTAATCAACAATATGTCTTTCACATAATGTATTAGAAATATGTCTTAGCGCTCCCACTTAATTTCTTGCAAAATGCAAACATATTCATCGTCTCTGATGAAATTAAACCTTTTAACGGTTTCATCACGGTGAAGATTCCAACTCCGCGATGTTCACTTCAACCATTGAAGTTTTGCATACTCTTTTAGCATCCTTTGAATTAACAAAACCCTTTGGATCGTGTCATGTACACGTCCTAGGTAACCATTCTATTAGAAGAACTTGTTTTGTTTGTTCAACTACCATATACCAAAATATATGTAGTGGTTGCTACATTAATCCGTCCAGACTAAATATTGCTATGAAAGTTCAAATCTTATCATAGTCAATTCCTTGAACATTGTCATAAACTCTTTCCGACATGTCGACTATTTCATAGATGTGAAACATCCATGTCTATTTCTTTATAGATCCATATACGACTGTAAGGTCTTGCACCTTTCCAGAGGGTCTTTCAAATTCAAAGCTTGATTTCTCGTGTATGGAATTATCACGGATTTTATGGCTTCAAGCCACTTAACGAAGTTAGGTCCCATCATTGATTATTTGCATGTAGTCGGTACATCATTGTCAAACAACAATGATTTAACTCTCAAATCTTGGCATTTGATTACTTACCCGACCTACTTGGTTCAATAGTAACTTAGATCTCCGTGACCACAACCTTTGAGGCACGTGAGCCATGAGCATTGTTGCTGCCTCCGGGACACTTATCAATGCTGCGCAACTCAGCACATATTAGCCAAGGTTCAACAACCTTGTCAAAGTTCTATTGTCCACCCACTTGACTTTTCACCAAAAAATTCCTTCTCAAGAAACTCGACATTCTAAGCGACAAACACTTTTTGTCTTCGGTGTTATGGAGGAATACCCAATGGTTATTCGAAATAACCTACAAAGACAAGCTCATCCGACTTTGGTTGTAAACACTTTACTTATGCCTAGCATACCAAAAATTTAAGAAAAGACAACATGGGTTTTATCCCAAACCATGACTTATATGGTGTCATTTCAACGGATCACGATGGAGCTCTTTTTAGTGTAAAAGCGGTAGTCACTAAAGCTTTAATCTTTAAAATATAATGGCAGTTTTATAAATGACACCTTTGATCTTACCATGTCAAACAAGGTTTCATTACATATCTTGAACACTCCATACTCCTATGGTGTTTTGGGAAATGCAAATCCATGGAACGATTCCTCAAATCTTAGGTGTTTTGCTAAACTTGTAACTCAAACATCTTTATGATCCAATCATAAACTTTTTTTTTATTTTTTTATTTTCTTGTTACAATAATTTTCCACTTCATCTTAAAAGTCTTTGAACATTTTCAAATGTTTCATACTTCTTCCTTATTGAGTAAGTATATACATATACTCACTCAAATCTTTGGAGAAAGCATATGAAGTTGAAATACATCGCTATTTATCACATAATGGACTATATACATCAATATGTACAAATTCCAATCAGTTAGTCATTCGTTCCTCTTTTGGCCTACGAACGGAGTTTTAATTATCTCCAGGAAAGTATCACAAGCGTCATTTGATCAAAATCAAAGACTCCAAAAATCCATCAACATGGAGTTTCTTCATGTATCCCTTTCAATATAATTTAAATGGCGATGTCACTTCGCAAGTGATCTTTTAATCATTTGTCTTGCGACATTTTAACATTAGTTTTATGGTTGTTATTTCTCCAACCAGACTTGTATATCATCCATCTATTATGGAATACGGTAATTATTTGAACAACCTTTTGTCATCGTAATACCTGATCAAAATAACAATTATTGAAACAAATCTTGAAGGAAAGCTTTGATGTTAACGAGCAACACAACAACCCTTTGTTTGTTTTCGATGAACATCATCACATATTCTCTTGCTAGTTACTTAGGCCATTGCAGTTCATGAATTGTGTTGTCCTGTATGACACTTCATACCAACCAATTCGGTATCCAATACCGCAGAACCACATTGTTTAACAACCAAGGAATACAGCCATAACATGTATCTTCTATATACCTAAGTTGGACATCACCAATCTTTTCTTTTCTGCCAAATATTTTATAGATTCTCTTTCAACAATTCCTTTTCTTTTAAAAGAATCTATCAACATCAATAGTGGTGTCATTCACATGACACATAGTACAAAGTGTGTATAGTCAAATACTAATACCTTTGAACTTGCACTTTGAAGTGGATCACCTTCATCAAATGTTTGGCATTCTTTCAAAATTCCATTCTTTAGTAATCTTTTAGTGTAGTAAACATTTTACTTACATCTTCTATTCATCCTTATCATGACAATTTTCATGATCAAGCTGCTATGGCTTATAAAGGTGAATTGCGAGTATAATGTTTCTTTTCCAAAACCTTTTGGAGGATTAGGACGACTAGCGTCTCCAACCTTCACAAATTCTCATCAAATATGAGGACATATACTCTATCATGTTGTAACCAACACATTGTTTTAGATATTGCAATACCTTTCACATATGATGGTTTCTGAAACATTGCTTTCAGCTCTTAGATAAACTTGATATTAAAAACAATCTTTTGAGTATCAAGAATCATGGAGGCAAACATGATACATTAGATACTAACACTGGAATTGTTACTCTTGATTTAATACTGTTTATTAAACTTCACAGAGTAAACGGAGTTTGCTGAAACTTTTAAACTTTAGATTGACACTCAAAACAATACGATACCAGTTCGTAAAGCAAATATCCAGAATTTCTATAGTTCCACTATCTCAACTATAACTAAGCGTAAGGTGGTGAACGGATGCCAATGACTACAACAAACTATGCAAATTCACTTTGATTGTGTTTATGATAAATTGAGTTTGACTAATCCAAATTACAAAAGAACTCCCACTCAAAACAACATCCCTCGAGTTGTTTTAGTGATTACATGAACCAAATCCACTACACCAAGTCCGATCATCACGTGAGATGATGTAGCTTTAAAGGCGAACAATCAACATGTTCATCATATCATCCATATGACTCATGCTTTACCTTTCGGTATTCCGTGTTCCGAGACCATGTCTGTACATGCTAGGCTCGTCAAGGTTAACCTTAGTTTCCGCATGTGCAAATCTGGCTTGCACCCGTTGTATGCACGCGTAGAATCTATCACACCCGATCATCACGAGATGCTTCGAAACGACGAGTCTTAGCAACGGTGCCATCTAAGGACGAACACTTTATTACTTGATATTTAGTGAGAGGGATCATCTTATAATGCTACCGTCGCGATCTAAGCAATACAAGATGCATAAAGGATTAACATCACATGCAATTCATAATTAGTGTGATATGATATGGCCCTTTCTTCTTATGCCTTTGATCTCCATCTCTAAAGCACGGACATGATCTCCATCATCCAAAGATTGGCCAAGGTCATGGCGCCGCTTCATGGTTGTCCATCATCACTAGCAACTATTACAACTACTTGGAATAAAGCTATTACAAGATGAATAGACACACAGGTCTTAACAGAATTAAAGACAACCATTAGGCTCCTGCCGGTTGCCATATTACAACAAGGATCATTGCATACATCAAATATAATCACAATCACATGATGGCCATATCACATCACAAAACCCCTGCAAAAACAAGTTAGACGCCTCTAATTTTCTTTGCATGTTTTACGTGGTTTGGGGCTTTCAAATAAGAACGGATCTTACCTACAAAACTGAACCACAACGTTGATACAAGTGCTATCAAGTGCAAAGTGAAGATTGGATCTATACTATCATGGGAGAGACAGACACCCGCAAAGCCACTTGTGCAAAGCAAGTTACACGTCAAGCGTGGAGCAAGTCTCATGTGCGATGACATGTAAGGTTAGCCCGAGCCACTTCATCCCACCATACCGCAAGATGCAAAGTACACAAAGTAAAAGACGGCACGAGCACCAACCCCACAAAACCATTGTGTTCTACTCGTGCAACAGATCTACGCATAGACACGGCTCTGATACCACTGATGGGTTCGTAGCATGGAAAACAAAAAATTTCTACCGCAAGAACGAACAAAACCCAGATCTAATCTAGATAAAAGCCAAGATCTAATCTATTAGACATGTGCAACGAGATAGATCTGTACTAACCCTCGTAGAACCAAAAGCGTTACGAGATTAGATCTCGGGGTTGATGTAGTCGATCACTTGCCGATCTCAAGATCGTGTGGACAATCCTTCCAGCGCCACGTTCCAGCGCCTTCAATCGGTCACACATGCGGAGTCGAAGCAGACCTTCCTCTCCCTGTTCCAGCAAGCAGCGGAGGTAGTAGATCTTCTCCACAGAATCCTAACAGCACGACGGTGTGGTGGTGGTGGTGGAGTAGAGATTTCTGCAGGGCTTCGCCTAAGCCGGAGCAGAGCGAAGGAGGAGGAGAGAGGCGGCAGCTAGGGTTTGTTATGGGAGAGGTCTAGGGGGTGGCGCCCCCACCCCTCTATTTAAAGGAGGGAGGCGCCATGGGAGGGGGAGTCCTAGTAGGACTACCCTCCTCCTTGGTCATGGATTGGGAGGGGGGAAGGAATCCTCCTCCCCCACGAATCCGTGTCTTGCCCCACAAAGACTCCTTGATCCTTTCTTGGTTTTCAAGCAAACTCCAAGAAATCTTCTAGAACCTTCCAGAACATTCCAAAACCTTCTAGAATCTCCATACAAACACTCCGGAACATTTCCTAACTTAGAAAATGATCCCTAATATATGAATCTTATTCTCCGGACAATTCCGGATCTCCTCGTGATGTCCCGGATCCAATCCGAGACTCCGAACAACATTCGGTCTCCAACGCATATTCCATATCTACTTAAAACAACTTCGAACCTTAAGTGTGTCACCCTACGGTTCGTGAACATGTAGACATGATGGAGACACATCTCCGATCAATAACCATTAGCGGGATCTGGAGATCCATAATGGCTCCCACATATTCAACGATGACTTCGTGATCGATAGAACCATTAACATACGAAACTAATTCCCTTTGTCACGTGTTTTTCTACTTATCCGAGGTTTGATCGTCGGTATCTCCATACCTAGTTCTTCCTCGTTACTGATAACTACTCTTTACTCATTCCGTGATATGTCATCCCTTGTGACCTAGTCACATGCTTGCAAGCTAACTAGATGACATTCCACCGAGAGGGCCTAGAGCATATCTATCCGTCATATGGATGGACAAATCCCAATCTTGGTCCATGCGCTTCAACACATACTTTCAGAATACCCAATGACACCTTTATAACCACCCAGTTACAAAGCGGTGTTTGATGTCATCAAAGTATCCATCTGATGATGTTGATTAACATAACCTCATGGTGGAAGGATTAGGTTACTATGCATTTGAAAGCTTGTAGCAAAACGAACTTAATGACTTGATCTTATGATATGCTTACTATGGGTGTGTGTCCATCACATCATTCTCCTAATGATATGATCTTGTTATTAATGACATCCAATGTCCATGATCAGGAAACCATGATCATCCATTAATCAACAAGCTAGTTTAACAAGAGGCTTACTAGGGACTCTTTTATGTTTACAAAACACACAAGTATTAATGTTTCCTGTTAATACAATTATAGCATGGGATGTAAACATTTATCATAAACATAAAGATATAATAATAACCGCTTTATTATTGCCTCTTGGGCATATCTCCAACATAGTATATGCATGTATTGCTTTCTCGGTGTTTGTCAATTGCCCCGCTGTAATTTGTTCACCCAGCATGTTATCTATCTTAAGGAGAGCCATCTCTAATGAACTATGGATCCCGGTCCTTGTATTTTACATACCATCTACAATCTGTTTCTTCTTTGTGTTTACTTTCTGCAAACTTTTACTTCTTTCCATTCGATACGTTTAATCCTTTGGTTTCCGCAAAACACGGTGAGATTGACAACCTCATCGCAAGTTGGGGACAAAGTTCTGTGGTTGTGTTGTGTAGGTCTCCACGTTGCTACTAGCACCGGTAGTGCGCCCTGCCAAAGCTCAGCTAGTAACACCTTTGGGGTGTTTCCTTGCTCCTATTTGTTCGATTAAACCTTGGTTTCATAACTGAGGGAAACTTGCTGCTGTGCTCATCATACCTTCCTCTTGGGGTTCCCAACGAGCTCTACATCAACCACGAGCCATCAACACTTTTCTGCGTGTCGTGCATTGAGCTATCAAGCATTTTTCTGGCGCCGTTGCCGGGGAACGAAGGAGTAGAAGAAACTCCCATGTCAACTACACACCATTAAAAGTACATTTTTCTGGCGCCGTTGTCGGGGAGTCAAGGACATCTTCACAAGGGGAGTCCCTCACAACCAATCACTTTACTTTGTTGTTTTTGTTTTGCTTAGTTACTTTTTTTCCTTTGTTTGCTTGTTTTGTTCTTCGAAAACACAAAAAAAATAGTTCTACTTGTTTGCTTTCTTATTTGAAACCCCAAAAAAAATGACTACTCTTGAAAACACTAAGTTGTGTGACTTCACTAGCACCAACAACAATGATTTTATGAGCACACCTATTGTTCCACCTGTGGCTGAAAATACTTTCTTTGAGATAAAACCTGCCTTGCTCAATCTTGTTATGAGAGAACAATTTTCTGGTATTGGTAATGAAGATGCTGCTTCCCATCTAAATAACTTTGTTAAACTTTGTGAGATGCAAAAGCATAGGGATATAGATGGTGATATTATTAAACTGAAATTGTTTCCTTTCTCTTTGAGAGGAAAAGCTAAAGAATGGTTGAATTCCTTAACTAGGAATAGTATTGATTCTTGGATTAAGTGCAAAGACGCTTTTATTGGAAAAAACTATCCTCCTGCTAAGATTATATCCATGAGAAGTGAAATAATGAAGTTTAAACAACTTGATAATGAGCATGTTGCTCAAGGTTGGGAAAGAATGAAATCTTTGGTAAAGAATTGTCCCACTCATGGACTGACTGCTTGGATGATCATCCAAACTTTTTATGCAGGATTGAACTATTCTTCAAGGAACCTATTGGATTCAGCTGCTGGAGGTACCTTTATGACCATCACTTTGGGTGCTGCAACAAAACTATTGGATAATATGATGGTTAATTATTCTGAATGGCATACTGAGAGAGCTCCACAAGGTAAGAAGGTAAATTCTGTTGAAGAAACCTCCTCCTTGAGTGATAAGATTGATATTATTATGTCTATGCTTGTTAATGGGAAAGTCCATATTGATCCAAATAATGTTCCTCTAGCTTCTTTGGTTGCTCAAGAAGAGCAAGTTGATGTGAACTTCATAAGAAATAACAACTTGGGCAACAATGCTTATGGTAACAACAATTATAAGCCATATCCTCCCAACAATGGTAATGCTTATGGAAATTCTTACAACAATAATAAGAGTGCTCCCTCTGAACTTGAAGTTATGCTGAAAGACTTTATTAGTAAACAAACTTCTTTCAATAAAACTATTGAGGAAAAACTCTCTAATGCAGAAAGAAATATAACATCTTTGGCTGAAGCTCAATCTTCTTTGAATAAAATGGTTGCTAAACCTGAAACTAATGATAATCCCTTTGTATCTACCAATGCTATACAAGTAAGAATTGATGAAAATGTTAGAGTATTAGCTCAATTACATGCTAAGTGGGAAAGAGAAGATGAAATTGCTAGAAACATTAGTGTTCCTACTATCACCACCACTAGTGTTGAGGCTAGTAATAGTTCTACTACTTTAGATGATGAAGTTGATTTTGATCTTGATGGTTGCAATATCTCTGAAGTTATTAAGTTCCTACAAAAGCTTGCTAAAAGTCCTAATGCTAGTGCTATGAACATGGCCTTTACAAAACACATTACCGATGCTCTCATAAAGATTAAGGAAGAAAAGATGAAACATAAAGCTTCTATTCCTATAAAACAAGAAGATGGTTGGGAACCCATCATTAATATGAAAGTGAATGACTTTGATTTCAAAGCTTTATGTGATCTTGATAGTAGTGTTTCCATTATGCCTAGAAGGATTTATGATATGCTTGATTTGCCTCCTCTTGAAGATTGCTATTTGAATGTCCCACTTGATGATAATGCTAAAAAGAAACTCATGGGGAGTCTTAATGATGTTCTTACTGTGGTTAATGATTCCTATGTCCCCATTGATTTCTATGTTTTGGATGTTGAATACAATGCTTCTTGTCCTATTACTTTGGGAAAACCTTTTCTTAGAACTGTTGGTGCCATCATTGATATGAAAGAAGGCACCATTAAATATCAAATCCCACTCAAAAAGGTATAGAACACTTCCCTAAAAAGAGAAAAGATTTCTTCTGCTTCTCCTATGAAAACAAAATTTGGTCTTAATGCTTCTTCATTTGAGAACACTTGATTCTTTCTTTGCTTCTTATGCCTAACTTAAAGGCGTTAAAGAAAAGTACTTGTTGGGAGATAACCCAAGAGTTTTATATGAGTCTTGGAAGTTATTACCTCTGTAATAACCTCTCATTATCCTTTTTATTTGCTTTTTGTGCCAAGAGTAACCTCTAATGAGAGTGAAGTAATGATTGGGAAAGTTGCTGTCCCGAAACAGATTTCTGTGCTTCACCGTAAAAATTCCTGAGAGAGTTATGTATGTTGGATTGAGCTGTAATTTTCTGTGCTTCTGCACCAGGTTGTTATCTAACTTTTGTTAGTTCAACACTTTTTGATTTGAGCAACAGAAGGTCTTCGAAAAAATTCGTCTTTACCTGCTGGTCTGTTTTGACAGATTTCTGCCATTTTCTGCATTTGCCATGTTATGATTGAAGTACTATGATCCCAGCTTTAAATGTTTTGCAAATACTTTGATCAAGTCTTTGATGGTGCATGTCACCTTAAAAATTATTCTTTCTTTTTATCACTTACCTACTCGAGGACGAGCAGGAGTTAAGCTTGGGGATGTTGATACATTGCAAATGTATCTATAATTTTTGATGTTCCATGCTTGGTTTTATCCACTTTCTTGTGTTTTGTTCCAACTTTGGAGTACTTTTCATATGATTTCTTGGACTAACCTATTAACAAGAGCCACAGTGCCAGCTGCCTGTTTTTTGCTGTTTTTGGTTCCAGGAAAGTCAGAAAATGAATATTCTCGGAATTGGACGGGACAAAAGCCAAAGTGCCTATTTTTTCGGAAGGGATCAAGTGCCAGAATACGAGACGGAGAGGGGCCAGGGGCCGGCCACACCACCTGGCCGCGCGTCCAGGCCTGGCCCGTGCAAGGGGGTGGTCTGGCCGACCCCAGCACCCCCTCGGCCTCTCCTTCCGCCTATAAGTTGCCCTCGGGACGAAAACCCTAGGTACCCGATCAAAAATCCATGAAAGAGTCTGTAGTCACCATCATCTCCATCCCTAGATCGGGAGGGATCTGAAGCTCTTCCCGGCACCCTGCCGGAGGGGGGAATTCACCCTGGAGGCCTTCTTCGTCACCATGCAAGCCTCCGATGTGATGCGTGAGTAGTTCATCCTTTGACTACGGATCCATGTAGTAGCTAGATGGCTGGTTCTCCTCCTTTGTGCTTTCATGTTTAGATCTTGTCAGCTCCGTTCATGATCAAGATCATCTTTTTGTAATCCATACGTGTTGTGTTTGTGGGGATCCGATCGATATTGAAATGCTATTTCAGAATGATTATTGATTCTATCATGTCTTTGTTATTTGAGATCTTGCATGCTTTCCGTTGTTAGTAGATATCTTGGCCAAGTAGATGCTAGCAACTCCAAGAGTTAGTATTTATGCTCGATAGTGGGTTCATGCCTCCGTAACTGGGAAGTGACAGAAATCTCTAAGGTACTAGATGTGATGTTGCTACTAGGGAGAAAACAACGATCCTTTGTTCATAGAACAATTGTATTGTTTACCTTACACGCAGTTCATAAAGCAATAATTTGTTTCTTGCAACTTAATACTGGAGGGGGTTCGGATGATAACCTGAAGGTGGATTATTAGTCATAGATGTAGTTGGATGGCGGTCTATGTATTATGTTGTATTGCTCAATCAAGTCTCAAAGGAGTCAAGATGATTAGTATGATGGGTTCATAGCATGGAAAAAAAAAATTCTACCGCAAGAACGAACAAAACCCAGATCTAATCTAGATAAAAGCCAAGATCTAATCTATTAGACATGTGCAACGAGATAGATCTGTACTAACCCTCGTAGAACCAAAAGCGTTACGAGATTAGATCTCGGGGTTGATGTAGTCGATCACTTGCCGATCTCAAGATCGTGTGGACAATCCTTCCAGCGCCACGTTCCAGCAGCGCTTCCGCAGTCGGTCACACATGCGGAGTCGAAGCAGACCTTCCTCTCCCTGTTCCAGCAAGCAGCGGAGGTAGTAGATCTTCTCCACAGAATCCTAACAGCACGACGGTGTGGTGGTGGTGGTGGAGTAGAGATTTCTGCAGGGCTTCGCCTAAGCCGGAGCAGAGCGAAGGAGGAGGAGAGAGGCGGCAGCTAGGGTTTGTTATGGGAGAGGTCTGGGGGGTGGCGCCCCTCCCCTCTATTTAAAGGAGGGAGGTGCCATGGGAGGGGGAGTCCTAGTAGGACTCCCCTCCCTCCTTGGCCGGCGGATTGGGAGGGGGGAAGGAATCCTCCTCCCCCACGAATCCGTGTCTTGCCCCACAAAGACTCCTTGATCCTTTCTTGGTTTTCAAGCAAACTCCAAGAAATCTTCTAGAACCTTCCAGAACATTCCAAAACCTTCTAGAATCTCCATACAAACACTCCGGAACATTTCCTAACTTAGAAAATGATCCCTAATATATGAATCTTATTCTCCGGACAATTCCGGATCTCCTCGTGATGTCCCGGATCCAATCCGAGACCAACAACATTCGGTCTCCAACGCATATTCCATATCTACTTAAAACAACTTCGAACCTTAAGTGTGTCACCCTACGGTTCGTGAACATGTAGACATGATGGAGACACATCTCCGATCAATAACCATTAGCGGGATCTGGAGATCCATAATGGCTCCCACATATTCAACGATGACTTCGTGATCGATAGAACCATTAACATACGAAACTAATTCCCTTTGTCACGTGTTTTTCTACTTATCCGAGGTTTGATCGTCGGTATCTCCATACCTAGTTCTTCCTCGTTCGATAACTACTCTTTACTCATTCCGTGATATGTCATCCCTTGTGACCTAGTCACATGCTTGCAAGCTAACTAGATGACATTCCACCGAGGGCCTAGAGCATATCTATCCGTCATATGGATGGACAAATCCCAATCTTGGTCCATGCTTCAACACATACTTTCAGAATACCCAATGACACCTTTATAACCACCCAGTTACAAAGCGGTGTTTGATGTCATCAAAGTATCCATCTGATGATGTTGATTAACATAACCTCATGGTGGAAGGATTAGGTTACTATGCATTTGAAAGCTTGTAGCAAAACGAACTTAATGACTTGATCTTATGATATGCTTACTATGGGTGTGTGTCCATCACATCATTCTCCTAATGATATGATCTTGTTATTAATGACATCCAATGTCCATGATCAGGAAACCATGATCATCCATTAATCAACAAGCTAGTTTAACAAGAGGCTTACTAGGGACTCTTTTATGTTTACAAAACACACAAGTATTAATGTTTCCTGTTAATACAATTATAGCATGGGATGTAAACATTTATCATAAACATAAAGATATAATAATAACCGCTTTATTATTGCCTCTTGGGCATATCTCCAACATAGTATATGCATGTATTGCTTTCTCGGTGTTTGTCAATTGCCCCGCTGTAATTTGTTCACCCAGCATGTTATCTATCTTAAGGAGAGCCATCTCTAATGAACTATGGATCCCGGTCCTTGTATTTTACATACCATCTACAATCTGTTTCTTCTTTGTGTTTACTTTCTGCAAACTTTTACTTCTTTCCATTCGATACGTTTAATCCTTTGGTTTCCGCAAAACACGGTGAGATTGACAACCTCATCGCAAGTTGGGGACAAAGTTCGTGGTTGTGTTGTGTAGGTCTCCACGTTGCTACTAGCACGTAGTCGCTACCAAAGCTCAGCTAGTAACACCTTTGGGGTGTTTCCTTGCTCCTATTTGTTCGATTAAACCTTGGTTTCATAACTGAGGGAAACTTGCTGCTGTGCTCATCATACCTTCCTCTTGGGGTTCCCAACGAGCTCTACATCAACCACGAGCCATCAACACTTTTCTGCGTGTCGTGCATTGAGCTATCAAGCATTTTTCTGGCGCCGTTGCCGGGGAACGAAGGAGTAGAAGAAACTCCCATGTCAACTACACACCATTAAAAGTACATTTTTCTGGCGCCGTTGTCGGGGAGTCAAGGACATCTTCACAAGGGGAGTCCCTCACAACCAATCACTTTACTTTGTTGTTTTTGTTTTGCTTAGTTACTTTTTTTCCTTTGTTTGCTTGTTTTGTTCTTCGAAAACACAAAAAAAATAGTTCTACTTGTTTGCTTTCTTATTTGAAACCCCAAAAAAAATGACTACTCTTGAAAACACTAAGTTGTGTGACTTCACTAGCACCAACAACAATGATTTTATGAGCACACCTATTGTTCCACCTGTGGCTGAAAATACTTTCTTTGAGATAAAACCTGCCTTGCTCAATCTTGTTATGAGAGAACAATTTTCTGGTATTGGTAATGAAGATGCTGCTTCCCATCTAAATAACTTTGTTAAACTTTGTGAGATGCAAAAGCATAGGGATATAGATGGTGATATTATTAAACTGAAATTGTTTCCTTTCTCTTTGAGAGGAAAAGCTAAAGAATGGTTGAATTCCTTAACTAGGAATAGTATTGATTCTTGGATTAAGTGCAAAGACGCTTTTATTGGAAAAAACTATCCTCCTGCTAAGATTATATCCATGAGAAGTGAAATAATGAAGTTTAAACAACTTGATAATGAGCATGTTGCTCAAGGTTGGGAAAGAATGAAATCTTTGGTAAAGAATTGTCCCACTCATGGACTGACTGCTTGGATGATCATCCAAACTTTTTATGCAGGATTGAACTATTCTTCAAGGAACCTATTGGATTCAGCTGCTGGAGGTACCTTTATGACCATCACTTTGGGTGCTGCAACAAAACTATTGGATAATATGATGGTTAATTATTCTGAATGGCATACTGAGAGAGCTCCACAAGGTAAGAAGGTAAATTCTGTTGAAGAAACCTCCTCCTTGAGTGATAAGATTGATATTATTATGTCTATGCTTGTTAATGGGAAAGTCCATATTGATCCAAATAATGTTCCTCTAGCTTCTTTGGTTGCTCAAGAAGAGCAAGTTGATGTGAACTTCATAAGAAATAACAACTTGGGCAACAATGCTTATGGTAACAACAATTATAAGCCATATCCTCCCAACAATGGTAATGCTTATGGAAATTCTTACAACAATAATAAGAGTGCTCCCTCTGAACTTGAAGTTATGCTGAAAGACTTTATTAGTAAACAAACTTCTTTCAATAAAACTATTGAGGAAAAACTCTCTAATGCAGAAAGAAATATAACATCTTTGGCTGAAGCTCAATCTTCTTTGAATAAAATGGTTGCTAAACCTGAAACTAATGATAATCCCTTTGTATCTACCAATGCTATACAAGTAAGAATTGATGAAAATGTTAGAGTATTAGCTCAATTACATGCTAAGTGGGAAAGAGAAGATGAAATTGCTAGAAACATTAGTGTTCCTACTATCACCACCACTAGTGTTGAGGCTAGTAATAGTTCTACTACTTTAGATGATGAAGTTGATTTTGATCTTGATGGTTGCAATATCTCTGAAGTTATTAAGTTCCTACAAAAGCTTGCTAAAAGTCCTAATGCTAGTGCTATGAACATGGCCTTTACAAAACACATTACCGATGCTCTCATAAAGATTAAGGAAGAAAAGATGAAACATAAAGCTTCTATTCCTATAAAACAAGAAGATGGTTGGGAACCCATCATTAATATGAAAGTGAATGACTTTGATTTCAAAGCTTTATGTGATCTTGATAGTAGTGTTTCCATTATGCCTAGAAGGATTTATGATATGCTTGATTTGCCTCCTCTTGAAGATTGCTATTTGAATGTCCCACTTGATGATAATGCTAAAAAGAAACTCATGGGGAGTCTTAATGATGTTCTTACTGTGGTTAATGATTCCTATGTCCCCATTGATTTCTATGTTTTGGATGTTGAATACAATGCTTCTTGTCCTATTACTTTGGGAAAACCTTTTCTTAGAACTGTTGGTGCCATCATTGATATGAAAGAAGGCACCATTAAATATCAAATCCCACTCAAAAAGGTATAGAACACTTCCCTAAAAAGAGAGAAAAGATTTCTTCTGCTTCTCCTATGAAAACAAAATTTGGTCTTAATGCTTCTTCATTTGAGAACACTTGATTCTTTCTTTGCTTCTTATGCCTAACTTAAAGGCGTTAAAGAAAAGTACTTGTTGGGAGATAACCCAAGAGTTTTATATGAGTCTTGGAAGTTATTACCTCTGTAATAACCTCTCATTATCCTTTTTATTTGCTTTTTGTGCCAAGAGTAACCTCTAATGAGAGTGAAGTAATGATTGGGAAAGTTGCTGTCCCGAAACAGATTTCTGTGCTTCACCGTAAAAATTCCTGAGAGAGTTATGTATGTTGGATTGAGCTGTAATTTTCTGTGCTTCTGCCCCAGGTTGTTATCTAACTTTTGTTAGTTCAACACTTTTTGATTTGAGCAACAGAAGGTCTTCGAAAAAATTCGTCTTTACCTGCTGGTCTGTTTTGACAGATTTCTGCCATTTTCTGCATTTGCCATGTTATGATTGAAGTACTATGATCCCAGCTTTAAATGTTTTGCAAATACTTTGATCAAGTCTTTGATGGTGCATGTCACCTTAAAAATTATTCTTTCTTTTTATCACTTACCTACTCGAGGACGGGCAGGAGTTAAGCTTGGGGATGTTGATACATTGCAAATGTATCTATAATTTTTGATGTTCCATGCTTGGTTTTATCCACTTTCTTGTGTTTTGTTCCAACTTTGGAGTACTTTTCATATGATTTCTTGGACTAACCTATTAACAAGAGCCACAGTGCCAGCTGCCTGTTTTTGCTGTTTTTGGTTCCAGGAAAGTCAGAAAATGAATATTCTCGGAATTGGACGGGACAAAAGCCAAAGTGCCTATTTTTTCGGAAGGGATCAAGTGCCAGAATACGAGACGGAGAGGGGCCAGGGGCCGGCCACACCACCTGGCCGCGCGTCCAGGCCTGGCCCGTGCCAGGGGGTGGTCTGGCCGACCCCAGCACCCCCTCGGCCTCTCCTTCCGCCTATAAGTTGCCCTCGGGACGAAAACCCTAGGTACCCGATCAAAAATCCACGAAGAGTTCAGAGTCGTCATCTCCATCCCTAGATCAGGAGGGATCTGAAGATCTTCCCGGCACCCTGCCGGAGAGGGGAATTCACCCTGGAGGCCTTCTTCATCACCATGTAGGCCTCCGGTGTGATGCGTGAGTAGTTCATCCTTGGACTGCGGAACCATGTAGTAGCTAGATGGCTGGTTCTCCTCCTTTGTGCTTTCATGTTTAGATCTTGTCAGCTCCGTTCATGATCAAGATCATCTTTTTGTAATCCATACATGTTGTGTTTGCGGGGATCCGATGGATATTGAGATGCTATTTCAGATTGATTATTGATTCTATCATGTCTTTGTTATTTGAGATCTTGCATGCTTTCCGTTGTTAGTAGATATCTTGGCCAAGTAGATGCTAGCAACTCCAAGAGTTAGTATTTATGCTCGATAGTGGGTTCATGCCTCTGGTAATCTGGGGAAGTAACAGAAATCTCTAAGGTACTAGATGTGTTGTTGCTACTAGGGAGAAAACAACAATCCTTTGTTCATAGAACAATCGTATTGTTTACTTTACACAGTTAAGTAAAGCAATAATCTGTTGCTTGCAACTTAATACTGGAGGGGGTTCGGATGATAACCTGAAGGTGGATTATTAGTCATAGATGCAGTTGGATGGCGGTCTATGTATTATGTTGTATTGCCCAATCAAGTCTCAAAGGAGTCTAGATGATTAGTATATGCATGTATTGCTTTCTCGGTGTTTGTCAATTGCCCCGCTGTAATTTGTTCACCCAGCATGTTATCTATCTTAAGGAGAGCCACCTCTAGTGAACTATGGATCCCGGTCCTTGTCTTTTACATACAATCTACAATCTGTTTCTGCTTTGTGTTTATTTTCTGCAAACTTTTACTTCTTTCCATTCGATACGTTTAATCCTTTGTTTTTCGCAAAACACGGTGAGATTGACAACCTCATCGCAAGTTGGGGACAAAGTTCTGTGGTTGTGATGTGCAGGTCTCCACGTTGCTACTAGCACCGGTAGTGCGCCTTGCCAAAGCTTAGCTAGTAACACCTTTGGGGTGTTTCCTTGCTCCTACTGGTTCAATTAAACCTTGGTTTCATAACTGAGGGAAACTTGCTGCTGTGCTCATCATACCTTCCTCTTGGGGTTCCCAACGAGCTCTACATCAACCACGAGCCATCAACACTTTTCTGGGCGCCGTGCATTGAGCCATCAGACCTCAAGGTTGTGTTGAAGTCCTTGCGCTTCTTTGGCTCCAACGACTTGAGTGCCTCAAGTGCGACACCTCACGGGGAGTTACACATGTCCGGTGCCTAACGATGACTCCCGCTTCCCCGATCTAGCAGCAGTCATGGAAGTAGAGCTCATGATTCCGAATCCCGTAGCGCGATGACGCTCTGTGGTGGAGATGTCTCTCGTTCGCGAAGTCCGAACTTGGTACCACGGTCACGAGAAAGAGAGAGAGAGTCAAGAATACATCATCTGAGTACGGATAAGATGCAAATGGGGCTAAGAGCCCTGAAGAATAACCAATGGCATCCATAACCCTGCCCAGGCCAAGCCGGAAGGGTAACCCTGCTAACGACGTCGAACTCGTACCTGCTAAACAAAAGGGGTGCCGACAAAGGGCGAAGGGAAAAAGAGGAGCGTTAGTACTGAGGCCAGTACACGGCGAGGCTAGAATTCTGCGGTCCTCACCTACATAGGTATGGTGGACTGAAGCGGCAGCGCAGTAGAACTAAACAACCTATAGAGACTCAGTAAAACTAGCGGCTATTAGAGAGGGATAAGAAAGACCTATTCGGATCCAACCTGATACTAACACCAAACATACCCATCCTGGCATTTCCCCCTCGATACCAAACAAGCAAGTCAAAACCGAGGAACTCACACGGTTGGCAGTTTTATTCATTCCATTATAGTTGCAGCACTTACTAGTCAGATATAGATATCATGAGTCATCCTGAAGCATAAGTAGAGGGCAGTTTTAATTAACCATTCTGTGGTAGTTGGAACATTTACTAGTCAGATATAATTGTCCTGAGGAATCCCAAAACCCAGCAGTTGTTGGCACTTTTATCACATTTCATTGGAGTTGCAATACTTACTAGGCAGGTATAGTATGACACAGATCCACCAGTTGTTGGCATTTTTATTATCCATTCCATTGTAGTGAAGCTTAATTACTAGTCACATATTAAGTCAAATTTATAACACTACTTTAGTTATGCTTGTCTATGATCGAGATACTGTGCTCCAAGTCGTCCATAACCGCGGACACGGCTTTCAGAAAGATTTACCCTGCAGGGATGCACAAATAGCAACACACACACGATCAACCTCGGAAAAACCAAATCAAAACCCAATGAGGCTTTCACGAAAAAGAAATCATAGGATTCATAAAATATTTCAGGGGGCCACCCCACTAAGCTACCCGCAACGAAGTTGACCGGCTCCGGAACAGACCCAGGGTTTGCGTCAATGGCTGTAAACGACTGGGAGCCCGAAAGTGTGACTGGGCTTGTCGATACCGTGAAAACACTCCGCATCCAAAATAGTACAGGTGCTCCACGCACAATCGTAAATAAAGTAGTAAAGCATAGCATAAGTACAGGATAGTAATAAAGCCCCAAACTAGTTTGTGGCCCCAAGAAATAAGAAATGAATCAAGCTCTGGCTAAGGGGGATTCATAGACTCTCCCGGATGTGGATAGTGCGAATAGTAAAGGAACAGGTATCAAGTACTCGGGGCCTACGGGACACAAGTGGGCATGAAAAACCAAATAACATATAACTGCCCACCGGTGCCACTTTCATTAGTTATCACAGCAATTTAATAGTTGTAATTAAAGACATGATCATCTCCACCATAAACATCTGCTAGCATTCCAACAACTGTGGTACTCGACAACACGAGACCGCACCTGAATAAGCAACTATGACTCGCAGGGCCAGCTATCTACCAAACAACAGGTATTAGGAGGTGTCCATGGCAATATAGAGGCTGCACGGGATATAACTGGTGCACGGAAACTAAAGCATCGCGACACGGATAGCAATAGATCAACAGGAGGAAATAAAGACTATAAATGCAAAATAGGTAGAAGGGGGAGAGATGCTCTCCTAGGAAACACTGCCGGAGATTCATTCGGAGAACTGGTCGATACTCGCATCCACTCATCAGCCTAGTCCGTGAAGAATCAAACACTAGAAGAAACATCGGATGCAATATTTAATGCTACGGCAGAAGAATCGGCATGTTCATGGTATGATGCATGGCATGGAAAAGATGCGGTGCGATTAGGCAATATTAAGCGGAACCGGGGTCCCGACAATTAATTAGAAGGTTCAAGGTGTTTAGATACCCCGCAATTTATATGTTGTCTTAACAAGGCAAAACATGGCATCGGTTTGCTACACAAATTTAAATGGAGACAATATAAGACTAGAATAGCCCGCATATAGTCTCCATATTTAATTTAGGTGAATCGGCATAATGCCCCCAAACCACACAATATGCATGTGAGTATGAGTAATTCATATGCAACAAGTATATATGTCATATTATAAAAATAGGGGTCTCACATAGGGTTCACGCATCGGTTATCGACGATCTTGGTGCTTGAAGGGGTTCGGGTTCGGTCTCGGCGGGATCGGTCTTCACCTCCGGGAACAGGGTCTTGGCGTCCGCGAAGGAGATCATGAAGCCGGTGCCGGGGTTCGGTCTTCGGGGTCGGAGCTTCAGGGTTTGGTCTTCGGATCTTCGGGTACGGGGTCTTCGGTTTCGGGCTCCGGGAAGAACATGTCGTCCCGTGAGGTAGATCTTGTTGGTTCCACCTCGAAGGGCTTGGGGGGGTTTCGACTTCCATGATCGGTGTTGGTCTCGGGTGGCGCCGGCGATGGACGTACTTGGCAGGTCACGATGGTCTTGTCGCCGATGCAGACCTTGTTGACAGGTGTACGTGTGGTGTTGAACTTGGCAACGTCCTCGGCGTCACATAACACATGCCCAACATCACTACTTTGACTTCACCACACCACAGGGACAAACCAAACCAGGAAAAATGGTATGCATCGGCACAGAACGTCAACTACAGGGCGACGACGCACGCAGACGACGAGCGGTGATGTGCTGGCGGAATCGAGGTCACGCAGATCGGAGGAGGACCGCATGTGGAGAAGGGTACGACAACGACAGGGGTCCAGTGAGATGGCGGAGGCGCTGGCATGCGGCAAGCAGGTCAGCCACCACGGCATGCAGGTGGGGTCGCGGGGGTCGAGGAAGCTCGGAGAGGAGGAGCTCGAGGGCGGCGACTAGGCTGACGGCGGCGGAGACCTTGGACGAGCGGGGCCGCGCCTGGCAGCAAGCATCGAGGTGGCGGTGAAGGCTGGGCTCGAGGACTGGCGAGGAGGGAGTGCTCGGTGGCGGCCAGACCGTGAGCAGAGGAAGGAGGACTGCCGACAGCAGCAGAGGGCACCCACGATGGCGGTTGCCGGCAGAGGCAGGGCGGGGACGAGAACGGCGGTGACGCGCCGCTGGAGACGAACGGAGGTTGAGGTGAGGCGGCCGGCGACGCCTCTGCTGGCGACGGAGGATGTAGCGATGAGGAGGGGATCTTGGGGACGAGGGCGGGCGCTCGCGGAAGGAGAGAGGGAGGCGGATGCGGGGGGGTTGGTGGTGACGCGGTGCGAGAGCGAGGATGGTGGCGGAAGATGGGGAATCAAGCGGGGCGCAAGGATCAATTGGAGGTCTTCCCAAAAGTGAGAAGACTTTATTGAATATTGTGTGTGTTTATCTCGCCAAATACCCCCACTATATATAGGGGGAGGGGAGGTACCACCTCCCTCAAAGTCCTGGGGTGGGACTAAAGGAGAGGAGGGGGAGGGGCAGCCGCTGGCCGGCCCTAGTAGGCCCCGCGCGGGAGGGAGGGGCTAGGCCCAGCCGGACACCCCTTGTCCCTTCTCCCTCTCTCCTTTCCCCTCCGAGAATTGTCCCATTAAGCCTTTTTTGACCTTTTAAATGGATTTTCTCTTTATTAAATAATTATGAATAAATAATTAAATCAATATTTAACATTCATTCACATATTATTCAACCTTCGTGGCCATGGAACACTTCCACCTCCACTCCGGACATCCTCCAGACTTACCGAAACCCTTCCGGTTTTCTCTCTACTATTCTTTGGTGATTCTACCGATCCTATAAACACTCTCTAAGCATCATCAAGCCCTTAAGCGTGATACCCCACTGTTCGGGAACACTCCAAACATGGTCGGGACACTCCCGCACCAATGATCGACAGAGGGACCTGGATGGCCATGTGACCCCTGTGTGTTCCACGAAGATCTTTCATCGTTTGAACCGGGACAATCGTGTCTTATTCCCTTTGTCTCTCAATACTTGCATTGCCCGAGATCTGATCAATGACATCACCATGTCGTGTTCAATCTCGTTACATACTTGACTCGTTCCGACAAGTGATATCCCTGTGATCAAATCACACGTTGTGCAGCTATTGGATATAACTTCTTCGAGTGGGCCATTGAGTATCTTTCCGTCACATGGACGGACAAATCCCGCTCTTGACATATATTTCCTCTACGATTTCCTCCGAGTACCTGAACACACCTTTATAACCATTGTATTACCAAGTGGCGCTTGATGCTATCTAAGCACTCTCGGGAGACAGTGATTGATATAGCCTCATGGTCTAAGGAATAGTCTACGAGGATCCATTTCTAATCATCGTAACTTGAACTTCATGACATGATCGGGTCACGATGTTTAGGTTGGGTATTTGTTCATCATCTCATTCTTAGAATGAGTTGACTCCATTTCCAACTGGCATAAATGCCACATGATCAGGAAACTTGATCATGTGTTGACCAATGAACCAGTGACTAGAGTTTCACTAGGAACCCTGGTTGTTTGTATATCACACGTGTATTGATGTTTCCACTCAATATAGTTATAGCATGATATAAAATTTAAGCATAAACTATATGAAATATGATAATAGTCCTTACTACTATTTGTCTCTAGGGCATATTTCCAACATTATTTGCATCTAGGAATCGAGCTTAAGTGCAATTGTTCAGATATATTATGCTCATGTTCAAGGTTGCAGGATTTGAGACAATGGACTATGATACAACCTCGAACTTGTGAGTCTTTTCTCTTGATTCAATTTCTCTCTATTACTCATTATTGCTTTGTCACTTGAGGGTGGGTGACAACTATGCTTGGGGAAGTTGATACCTCCAAATTTCAACACTTCTTATCATTGTTTTTCCTCTTGTTTATTGCCGAATTTCACTAAAGATTACCCTTTCTACTAATGTTAACATTGTAATTAGCGAATCCATGATTTCTTGTGATGGTTTTCAGGCAATGAACATCTATGAAAGATCTAATAGCATTTATGAGCTAATTACACCTAAAGAAGCAAATCCTCAATTGGAGCCCCTTTCATTGAAGGCGTTCATAGTGCATAATGACCATTGGTACGGTCGGGGTGTGCCCGTACCATCCCCCCGTACTACCTACCGCCGACTCTGTTATATCAATACAATCAACTTTCATGAAGGGGATACGAAGAAAAATAAAACACAACCGCCGCAAAATCATACAGAAGGGGAGAGATCAAATTTGGATAAGGAGAAGAACACCATCTCATTCTTCGACAATATCTAGCCTCTAAATCATCCACTCCACCATCATCCCCATTGCTACTTAGAGAGAGAAAGAGAGAGAGAGATTGGCACTTGTAAGATTAGGGTTTGATACTTTGATCTACCTTTGGTTTGTATTTGATTTGATCTTCAACTGGTATTGTGGCTTGCTATGATAACTCTGAGATGATTTCCATTTGCAATACAACTATGCATTTGATTTATTTTACTCCCATGTCTGAGTAAATCCCCATAGGTGTGGGAGATGTAGGGGATTGGTGAGATGTGTTGTGCCTTCTTTAATTCCATTCATTCTTGATTGTTGTTGTGTTTATTAAATCGTGAGAATGATTATCTATGTTCGCCTAATGCTTGTTATCTAATTTAAGGGCCCAGGTAACTTGATCCAGAGATATCATATGTATGAACTTGTATGCTAGCGAATTGGTGACCCCTCGAGTGACACAACCGATTTCAATGAGGAGCTAGTACTACTCGAGGACAACAAGGAACCATCAAGATTAAAGCCTTGATCCAGTCAGAAGACCTTAATGAATGTGTTGACAATTGCCGTGGTAATAGGCAGATAGATCATTGAGACTAGGAAGAATTGACCATGAGGACTTCTAGTCGGTAAATGGGGTTCTTGCCTACTCAATTACAAATAAGAAATATCACAATCACTTATTCCATTTTATTCATCTGGCACTTTAACTATTTCCATGAACCGTTTCTCTTCGCGCCTAACTTCTCATTTGCAGGAACTTCGAACACCTTTCTCGTCTTTACTTTTATGTTATTTAATCCTTGTTTTTCTTACAGAAGTTTCCTCTATTATTCACTCATCACTTTCCACCTTCAATAATTGCAGTCAATTCACTCAAGAACGGTGACACCTTGAGTGCAATAGAAACGCTGCATAAAAACACTTACCTAGGGTCCTTTTTGGGATCGATATAAAAAAATGGAATTAATACTTCCACGAAAACATGCTCTTGCAAACCTATGCACTTGCAGGCCATCAGTAGCTCAGACCATTGTGTATTTATTTAGAGTTTCTCGGGTGATTATTTTATCATATTATTGCTTTATGTTGATGATATCTTGATTGTTGGCAAGAATGTCTTAGGATTGGTAGAATAAAGAAAGAATTGATAAATTTTTTATGAATATTTAGGTCCAAAAAAGTGTATCCTTGACATTTGAATCGAGAGAGATTAAAAATCCAACAAGTTGTACTTGTCTCAAGAGAACTATATTGAGAAGATATATACTTCGCAAGTTCAAGATGGACAAGGGAAAAGAAGTAAGTTGTCCACTTGTAGATCATTTCAAGTTGAGTAAGAAGCACTGTCCTTCCACAAAATATTTGGAAAAGGAAATACAAAAAGTTTCTTATGCTTCAGCAGTTGGGAGTTTAATGTATGCTATGATGTGCACACGACCTAACATTGCTCAAACGGTTAGTACTGTGAGAAGATTTATGTCCAATCCAGGAAAACCTCATTGAGAAGACGTGAAGTAGATTTTGAGGTATCTCCAGGGAAACACTAATATGAACCTTTCCTTTGGTGGTAGTGAGCCTAAGCTGATTTCATATTTAGATTCACACTTAGTTGGAAATATCGATGGGAGAGAGTCTACTTCAGGTTATTTAATTAGCCATTAAGAGGGAGCAGTGACATGGTAAATCAGGTTACAAAAGTGTGTGGCACTGAACACAACTGAGACCGAGTTCATCGCAGTAACTAAGGCAACCAAAGAGCTATTGTGCTACAAACGATTGTCTTGTGAGCTTAGTTTTTAGCAAGACAAGTATGTGTTCTTTTGTGACAACCAGAGAGCCATTCACCTAAGTAAGAATGCAAACTTTCATTCAAGGTCGAAGCATATTGATGTATGCTATCATTGGATATGAGATGTGCTGAATTTCAAGCAAATGCAAACTGAGATGGTGGTAATGGGACTGATATGTTGACAAAGGTTGTGATAAGAGGAAATCTTGAGGCATGCCGTCGACTCACATACATGACTGCAAGTTAGAAGTGATACCTTCCATGATATTTGGAGGGAGAGTTTGTTGGGCCATGTCCATTCATATTGAGGTGTGTTGGTAGCCAACATCATCCCGTGAAGTCCAACATGTATATGAACCGTTGATCGAGGTTCGCATCCAACGACTGAGGTGCTTCTTGAGAGAGGAGTAAAAAGAAAATCATATCCACTCTTTATGGTTGTGAGCAAGTGAGTGAGAGAATACATCACAACTTCCATTGTGAGAGGTTGAGAGAACATACAAGAATATCACAACCTAGTGAGAAGAGAATAATAAGGAGATGTGATTTTTGTCCAGATTTCTGAGTTCTGCCGGGTCCGTCTTCAAGCTGGTGTTTGGAACTTCAAACATGTTTGTATGGGCTCCAAAGTTGGTGAGATTGTACTTTAATTTGAGTTCTTCAATCTAATTAGCTTCTTTGAGATTTTGGTTAGTGTAAGTAGCATCAGACTTGCAAGCGGTTTAGTCAGTTCAGACTACTGTAGTTTCAACATAGAGCAGTTTTGATAGGGAACATATTAGGTAGGCAAAAAATATCCGATTGAGCTGAAATTTTTTGTGTATGTTGGGAACACAAATGTATGTATGTCTACCAATTTTGGTGTTAATAGGATCTGTGTTTTAAGAGAAATTTGCTGACTACCGAAGATGACCAAAACTGTAATATACCTTCTTTTTATAATCTTGTCTCTTGCGGTTGTTGTTGTTGCTAGTTGGAAAGTGGTGAGTGTGTTGTACATCTATAGATGTTCTTGACAAGACTCTGTACCCGGATTGCCCATATTGAAACTTACATGGACCGCCTAGTCTACAACCGTTATATTTTCCTCCTTAAGGTAAGGAGGTTTTTCCACCTAAATTCTTGTGTAACTTGTGCATGCGTTTATTGTTTTATTTCCACTATAAAACTATCCTGAAAGTTTATTTTAGGATGTGGGGTTGTGTAACCCTCCGCTCCAACAGAAAGGCGTTGAACTCTACTTGTTCACATTCACGAGGACACCAATCGCCTGCTTGTTTGGGTGTGTCTTTCTTGCCATTTCTGGTCCAGCTTGGGTGCTCCCGTATCACGCTCTGATATGAATTTTGCTGATGTGGCCTTGCTCCCCTCCCTGGGTGCATGTGAGCTAGTACAGTTGACACTCTCCATCTCATCCGTTAGGGTGTCAAATTTTACACTAGAAATCTTTAAATAAACTAGAGGTAGGATATAGGTAGGATCCCACTTGACGTACTATGGTCCGCCCATGTCACCTATGGAATCGCATGAACAGGGTGGTGTTCCGCGGCCTTCCTCCACCCCGAGCCTTGATCTGTCAGAGCCGCAGAGATCACTCAATCATGTGGCGTGTCCGGCTGCCCTAGAGAAGCAAGATGACGTTGACGTTTGGCTCTCCTTCCTTCGACCTGGTGATGCTCGTTAAAGTTGGGTGTTGCTCCAAGCTTCTCGGTTGTTCCTTTTGCATGATGCTAAACTCAGCGGCTCACTCTGGGTCAGTCTGGCCTTTTTTCAATAAAAATTTAAGTGCCCCTTTCCACAAAAAGCATCCGAATAAGCCTTGTATGGATTACTAAACTATTTTTCCTTGAGGTGGGTTGGAGAGCCAACCCTTCGTTATTGGCTGCACCAAACAACATACTAGTCTTATATTTTTTTTCAAAAATCAAACTACGTAAAGTTTGACCAAGGTTTTAGAAAAAATATTAATATTGAAAATATAAAATTTATACCTTTTGATACACCATGAAACATATTTTTACACTGTATCTATATAATATCATAGTCTTGACAGTTTTTTCTAAAATTTGGATCAAGGTTTCTGTAGCTTGACTTTAAAAAAAACTATAAGCCTTAACCTTTGGGACGCAAGTAGTATATTTATTGTGTTTTCTTTAAAAAGGAATAAAAAAATATAACACTTTTTTGATAAAAGGGTGCTTTATTACTGAAAGTTTTCCCTCTACATAACAAATAACACATAATTAAACTACAAGTCTATACAACCATGCGGTACATAAATATTCGGATGGAAAAGGTCCATAGATCCTGATCAACGTTTTGATACTTGCTCCTCTAGTAGTAAATGGCAAGCATCCTCTCAGCTCATACTTTTTTGGAGACATCCACTGGGTAACGGTGGATGCAACTAGACCAAGGGCCATCCGCATCGGAGGATGGTCGTATGCACACCCACCCAACGGTGCTACACTCGTACCCTGCACCAAATCCGATCATCCACACCCTGTCGCCTTTCTTCATTCGTCCTTTAGCCTCGATGTATGACAACTCGTACCACACTGATGCGGTCGACTGGTTTCCGAACCGATGCAGTGTCATCCGGGATGGCTCGACATCCTTGTCTGATAGATTGAGCCCACGTTGTACTGAGTTGATAACCGCTGGTCCACCGACATGAATGCAGAAATGCTCGAATGCAGTGCAGAAGTTGGGAATGTATGGTGCCATCCTCTTCCAATAGAGCACTTTCTTAGACATAGAGAAGAGCAAAAACTTGAGAAGCTCAGATATCGGTAGGACAAGAGGTGCTGTTGATGCCATATTGGTCTTGAGTGTATCTCCGGCGATAGCCATAAGATTCTTAGAGAGAGCAGCCCCTAGGTTTCCCTTCTCATCTTCCTCTTGATACACACACCGGTAGGCACAGTTGTTTGCAGCAGTGATCGTCCGCATGACGTGTGCAAGCCGAAATCGAGCCTTGGACCTGGAAGTGGATAACAGCTTGGCGGCGCTTCCTATGCGGAATAAGATATTAACCAACTGCATGGAATTGTTGTTTCCCCTATAGTAGCCTGGCCCAATGGTCTCGGTCGACACCACGAGAGCGTGCGACCCCCATGGCATGGTGCGCAAAATGTTCCTCGCAAGTCCTACTGCGGTAACCGCTGCACTGCACCCCATCCCAGAGAGGTTGATGACACGAATGTGATGTTGCAGGTTGTATCTATTCATGATACTGTCAGTGATGGATGGCACAGGGCAAAAGACACTGCAGTTGGTGATAAGAACATCGATGGCATGAACGTTGAAGCAAGTCTTATCCAATAGGTCATCAATAACCGAGAAGACGACTAACTCTGCCTCGGCGCGTGCTTCATCTAGGCCACAATATGGCTCGATGTCGAATATTACAGGTGGTAGATATGTCTCATCGCCCATGCCTGAGCGCTCAAGGACACGATCTATGAACTTGACATTACAATCACTGACGTGAGGCCAGAGATGTGTATGCTCGAGGAAAGTGGCCTTTGGGAACCTATAGTTGGAGCTTGGCCGGAAGCAAGCATAGTCCACAAGGTATACGGTTCTTGGATGGAGGGCAAGGTATGCGGTTATCGTAACAGTCAGAAAAATGACGGCTAGGAGTAGGTGGATGTGACTGATGGTACTTGTATGGGGCATCGGCTCTTCTGCACCGGCAAGCCATTGTGCAAATTTTATGAGGGAAACAGCTGTGAGTCCCGCGGTGGTGACAATATGAAATCCGATGATGCTGGCTACTCGTTGGTATAACAGTCTGAAGCGCTTCACTACATGAGACGACCAACTCATGTTAGCTGCAGTGTGCAGAGGGCAACCTATGAGGATTGGATGAGGGAACTATCATGGTGGGATATTTGTATAGAAGGGCGTGATACAGTGCCCTTGTAATGTTGTACTCCTAAAAATTTGCGAAAAGCATACAACAGCGAAAGTCTCAACTGTCTTGGCCTCATGCCCTAACGTACCATGTTTCTTTGCACTCGGTCTAGCGTCATAGACTCCCTGGTACATCAGTGTACTACAAACCCTAGGGGATACTCTCCCGTAGGACATGAGCGATGATAATCTTACGTATGAGTGTATGGCACCATGCATGCCGACTTCTCAACCATCTGACAACATATTATTCTTGTTAGACACGACTGTGTAGCCCATGTTTCTCATATGGCACAACAGGACCCTATACACTCTCGTTTCTAGCTAAGAGGACGTTACAGCATAAATATTGTAGATTTTTTGGGTGTACCGACCAACTAATGTGGTCCATCTATTTTATGGCGTTTGCTATATCGTTTATAAATAAACACAGCCAAATATTCAGCCATAGACCTGTTCACAAGAAAAATCAACGGTAGGATATTGGACACGAGGATGTGTGCGAGGTCAGTGCATGTGTAAAAAGAAATAAATTTACGGTATCTTCGTGTTTATGTTTAGGTAGAAATCAGCATCACTACAAGGAACGGTACGCCCACGGTCAAAAACCGCAGGCATAGGCCAGATTATCGTCGGCGTAACACGTCGTCAGCATAATCTCGTTTGCCATTGGCATAGCTAGTCATCGCCATAGGCCAGATGGATCCCACCTAAATGGCTAACGGACGTTTGGATACGCCGAGTGCTAGTTTTTTTAAAAAAAATCATTTTTCCCACATCTTTTAATTGTTAATCTCATAGGGATATTTTTAACTCCATATACGCTCGATCTTAGGTCAAATTGTAATCATGGTCAAACTTTCCAATAGGTCACTCATCCTCGTACTACTCCAATTCCAGCATGTTTAACTTCTCTATTCCTTTCGGATGAGCTTCCGAGAAAGAAATTAGAACTTGTTAATAATACTACTATATCAATCCTATTAACTCTTGAACCATAATGTCACATGTCTTTATTTTTTAAATTCCAAGCAAATATTTAAGTAAACAATAATGAGTAAGCAATAATAATCTAGAATTCAAGTAACAATAAAACGATTTTACTCCTTTTTTTTGCCTTTTTCTATTTTCTCTAAAAAGTAAGAAAAATGAAGAAAAAGCAAATCCGTAAATCAGAATTCAACAAATAATATGTCTAAGTTGATCAAAAAAATGAGAGGAATCTAAATAGTACATCGATATCATATTTTGAATAATGCATCGTATCTTTTAAACACTGCACCGATCGAACCTATCTCGCGATTCTACCCATAACATTGGTCATTTGACTAGAAAGACATTCAACCTTGAACATGATAGCTCATTTCTGAGAAGGAATTATTGATATATTTACAATATTCCAAGTTTAATATTTTTTCCTTACAACTATGTCACATAATATAACACCACACATCAATTTTACATTGTTTGGATTGTTTTTGAATTTCGTATGCCCGTTTTAAACTATGGTCAAAATAGCGGGCATGAAGATTCTTAGCTCGAGGCTAAGCCTTGCTAAACTTGCAATGGATCTCTGACGAAATAGCATATTGTGAACCTAAAAATGATTCTCCAAAAAAAGTCATGAGCATTATATCATGTAACTGTAGTTCAAATTTGACACACTTCTTGCCGATTCAGCAGGAATTTTGTCTTTATCACGAGGGGTGGACAAAAAAGTTTAAGATAACCCGGTTTGGACATTGTCCATGAAAGGTGGTCCAGTATTTTTTTTAAATGGGATGATACCATTTTAAAACTTTCATTTGGTGGTTGCTTTATAAAACACCCCATTTTTTGCACTCAGAAAATGGAAAATATGTTATATGAAAGTATATGTAATGTTTTACTTAATTTTTATTCAACATAAATGTGTAATATTTGAGTTTAGATAGATAGATCTTTTTTTTCTACAAATTTTGATATATTATTTGTATTTTTTCTAAATTAGAATGATTTAGTTATGATTTTTATAGGATTAATGTGGCAAATAGGGAAAAATAAGTATGACGACGACAATGTCGTTCGCCTAGGCGTGAAACCTATGCCGTCGGCTAAGCTATTGGCGTAGATTTGACGCCGTCGCGTCGCCAGCATGGCCAAGCCCCTACGTCGATGGACAACGTACGCCGATGGCTGCGGTCGGATATCTCGTCCTACGCCATCGGCAAACCTGGGTCGATGGTCTCTTTGATGGGATACCCAGCTCGGGACCTACGCCGATGGCCCGACTAAAATCCGTCGGCATAGGATATGTCCGTTGACGCCTTAACCTTTTCCTGTAATGCGTTCACCTGAAGAAAAAAAGTATAGGCGTATAAATCCCAGACTTGGCTATTCTTCCCAGCACCCCTTTCCAATTCCTTTTCTACAACCAGCACAATACCGTCCCGTACCCCTTCGCCTCCAAAGAACATGAGGAGGAATTTAGGGTTTACGTGCCTACGGTCGGTGCCGCCGGTGATCTGCCCCGCTCCTATGGCCTTTGGGCCATGGAGGAAGGGTGGATCTCAGCCCCCATCAGCGAGAGGCTTCATTTTCCTGGTTTTAGGTGCAAAGTTCGGTGAGGCGACATTCATGTGTTGGCGGTGGCGTTCTCCAATAAAGCCTCAGTGGCTTTAGCCTCATCTTGGCGACGATGTCAAGAACCTTGTGGCAGTGTTGTGGTTTTCGAGGACTTCTTATGGCTATGGGGATCTTCGGATTGTTAAGGATCTTCATCGGAGGTTCATCCTTCTTCTCCCTCTCCGGGACAGATGTGGATTTCTAGGCCCGTTCGGCAACTTTGTCTTCAATCAACAATGTCAGGACGGCTCTAGGAGGAGCAGAAGCGGTGGCGCGCCATCGACACGGTCTGGAGGTTGAAGATGAAGGGCATCTCAAGGATTTTGATATAATTTTCATTTTTGGAGATGGTTTGTAATGTTCGTTGTTTCTTTTAATGCCAAAGTTCTATTCACAAAAGAAAGTATGCCCTATGCTTTTTTTGAAAAATCCAGCAAATTCCGGCTTTCGATGTATTAGCATAGGAAACCCGTACAATTGTACAAGTGATATGCCGTCAGAATTAAATTATGTCTGAAAAGAACAAAAAGCTAGAGATAAAAAGAAAAAATACCATGGCGATGAGGAAACCACCCTCGTAGTGCTTGTTTGGCACACTTGTAATTCAGCGACAACCCTGTCACGAAGGGCCATCACCGCAACGCTTTTCGAGGTCGTCGCCTCGATGACCCCAGCCAAACTGCGCAATAGCCAGAACTCCCGCGGATAGTCATGGACTGCAAAGTAGTGTCTTCAAGAAGATAGAATTGTCGATTCCTCCACCGCCCACTCCAATGGAGTTTGGGTTTTCACCCAGAGATATTGCGGCGAACTTGGTGTGTGGCGGTGATCCATGATAATGCCCCCAAGAAGAACTAGTGTCAACATCCAGATTTTTATTCCCAGATGCCCGTTATGCCATACCTCGCAATCCCAGGATTACCATTTTTGCGAGACATAACGGATTGGATATCACAGTACATCATCCATTACAAACCATACATAAGGTTTTACACAAATAAGGATCTCATGATCCAGTCTTTAATACAACAAGCAGCGGAAATAAAAGATAAGCGTGGTGGGGTCCATCTTCGAGGGCACAGTAATCTCGAAGGCAGATAGTCCTAGTTATTATAGCCGTCCTGCTGACCATCATCTTGATAATCTCCTTCATAGTCTGGCCATGATAATAGCCAGAGACAAAAGCCATGAGTACTGTTTAAGTACTCGCAAACTACTACTAACAAGGAGTATAATTCTAAGTTAAAGTGCTGAATCTAAGTTAACTATCAAGTTAAGTTTAAAACCTAAGCTGAGTTCAGAAGCAAAGAAAGATAAAGTAAAGTTCTAGAATCACTTAAGTTAGGAAGCTATTATCATAAACACAACCCTGTTGTGGTCAAGTCAAAGTTCATCATTCATTTCAAGTTATTTAGAAAACATCTGATAACGAAACAGTATGGCCATTCCAACTATCCATAACCGCGGACGCGGCTATTCGAATAGTTTGACACTCTCCAGAGGTGGTACACTTTCACCACAAGATTCGATACATCTGTCAGGGGTAACCCTGAATCATTATACTTAGTATGCAGATAATCAAACATAACCTTCCCTTTACACACCCTAGTATAAGCACCTCTCCTATGAGCATGGCCTCCCAACCATGACCATCAGTCATCTTGGGCACTGCATAGGTGGACAACATTGAGAGGTAGCCTTAGATCAAACCTCTCCCGTGAGGGAACTAATACTAATGCATATAAATTTCCAGCTAAGCCTTACCCAATTCAGGTAGTGTGGTTGTACGGTAAGTTTGGAATGGTACCGCATCCGAATCCAACCATCAGTTTTATAAAAGGGTTAAGGCTCATGCCTCATCATTTTCATCATCATAAACCAGTTGTGTCTCTCAACACATGTCAAAACATCTCAATAGAATGACTCATCATTCCAAGGTTTTCACAATTTATTTTCACCAAGTGTTCCCATCTAAAGTGACTCAAGTTTTTTATCTACTCTAAGTTACTAAGTTAAGAGTGTTCACTAAGGTGGAAAGATGGGATCAATCTCATGCCATAGAATGACATCTAAAGGTTTCTAAGTAGGTCAAGTTTTATACTTTTTTATGCTACCTTCAAAACAAGTAAAGAACTTTTCATACTAAGGGGAGTAAAACTTGTAAGTAAGACTTGGGGTACTAATAGTTAAAAGGGGTGTGATCAAAACATGCCTAAGGCATCCTTGCTCATTCATCTAGCTTAATTCTAGCTTGCTAACAATAGCTTGCCTTGGTTGGTGCAGTGGTTGAAGTTTTCTTCTTCTTCTTCTTCTTGGTAGCACTCCTCCTCCTCGTAAGCTTGGTCGGTACTATCTTCTATAACAATACACACGGAGTAGACAATCACCAAACAATACTTAACTAGGCTAGATAGCATTCTAAGACACACAATTGATGATCTATTATCATCACAAGCATCACAAGATTAATTCAATAGTTTCTTTCTTTTTATTTTGGAAAAATAATTTCTACTCATTGAAAAATTAACTAACATTTAATATTCACCACTTAAATATGGGATCATGTTGACACATGTCATAACCACATATTCTAACATGTGGGAATGAGATTTAAGGGTTGGATCAATATTACTTTGGTTTAAGCTCACTATTTAATGATTTAAAGTGACTAGAAATGCCTATATAGCATTATTTTGGTACTAGTCCAAAGTCACTGCAGGTAAACCTTAATATTATTACATATTTGGATAGATATGATGAAATGTGATTTTTGAGAGTTGGAATCAACTCAAAAGCTAACTTGGTTGATTTTATAAAAATGTTGCAAGTTGCAAAAGCTTATGTCTTCTTATTTTTATTCGGAGAGATCTATAACCCTAATTGAATTAAATCCAACGGACTTGGATAGATCATTTCAATACCTTTCAGATAAAATTGGTTTCATGCAATTTGGATTTCTAAAACTCTCTGAATTGATTTTCAAACTAGGGGACAGAAACTAGATTTAACTAAAAAGAAAAATCCAGATTTGAATAGGTGGCCTAGCGCGGGAAAAGAAATGGGCCAGCCCAGTGGCGGCATGACGGGCTCAATCGACAGGGGTCATTGTCACGGTACTTAAAACGTGAAACGGCACGCATGGCAATGTAAGCGATTAGAAGCGAGATATACGGCTGAGGGTCATCGTCGACGACGAATAGGTCGCCGGCGAGCTCGAACCCTAGCGGCTTGGTGGGGGTCTACTAGGGGCGTACCAGCGCTCCAGCGGGGTCGGCGAGGCGGGCAAACAACGTGGAAGACAACGGCGAGGCGACGCGCGGTTGCGGCGGAGCTTGGGGTGGTCGCAATCAACGACGCCCTTCTCCTCCCGCCGCGGCTGCTCCGGCTCCAATTCCGGCGAGGCAGAGCTGGCCTTGCTCCGGCTAGAGGTGGGGGAGGTTCAGAGAGGTGAGGGGAGTGGAATGGTGTGGAGAAAAGACGCTGGGGAGGGCTCCTTTTATAGGCCCGATGGTGAAACCGAGCGGGATGGGCAGGCGACTCCGGCGACAAGGCTACGGTAGGGTAGAGGCATGGCTGAGGGTGGCGATCGATGTGCGGTTCCCTGGCGGTGCTCTAGGAATTGAATGCGGCCGTAGGGGTGGTGGCACGCGGTCGGGGCAAGGTGGCGCTCTGAGAGGCAGAGGCGGCGGTGTCCATGGCGAGCGGTGGCTATGAGGCGTTGGGCAGCCATCGGGGGTGTCTGGGGTGTTCTCTAGGTCGAGGCGGAGCGGCGGGCGCGGGCTGCTGCCAAGGGGCGGTCTGTGCGAGCGGGGACAGGGCGCGCTCTGGGGGCGGCACTGGCATGGTGCGGTGGCACTGGGCGTGGCTTGTCCTCGGTGGTCCACTGCTGCTCTTGGCTCGGGCAAGGGACAGGGGTGGCGGTGAGGTGTGAGCTACCTCCTAGACGTGGAGAGAGGGAGAGGGGCGGTCTGCTGCGGTGAGGGCAAGGTTGGCCGGCGAGAGGCGGCTCGGCATGGCATGGCCGTGCTACTAGGGGCTAGGGGAGTGGGTGGTTAGGCTCTGGTTAGATCAAGAGGGGACATGGGAGATAAATGAAGATCAATTGGGGGCAAAACCCTGTAGTAAACAGTGAGCTAGGATTACAGTAGAGATTATGCCTGCCAAGTGTTTGATGAAATGGCCGCATGAAAGAAAGTTTTGAATTTTGGTTTCAAAATTTTTGAGTGATCTCCACTAGTGATAGGTAGTCTCTGGTTGCAAGGGTTTTGAAAGTGGAGCTCAAAAAGATGGTTTTTGAAATAGGGGTGATCTATGCATATGCATTAGATTCAATTTTAAACTCTCATTTAAAATAGTTAACAGAATGTTTTTAGCAGATCAAAAGGTGGTCCTTGGTACCTCATTATGTGTACTAGCAAGGGGTGTAAAGATCAAGAATTGTTTCTGTTAAGTTTTGAGTACTAGGAATAGCCAAAGTAGGCATGGGAGTTAAATTTGCCAAAATGACCATTCCTCCTTTTTAATTCGTTTTTATTTGATTTTCTTTAGGAAAAGTTTGGGCATGATGTAGATGATGTTTAAATCACCTAAGAAACATTTTACAAGCATTGGATTATTCAATCATGGCAATTCAAACAACTCCTATTTTAAATGCACACACATATGAATGCTTTCATTTTAAATTTGGAGAAGTTTTTGTTAACCCTATTTTTGGATGATTTGATCTTGATAAGCTTGGATTAAATTTTTGGGATGTTATAAACCTTCCCCCCTTAAACAAAATCTCGTCCCGAGATTTACAAAGAAAACTAGGAACTAAAGAGATCTGGGAACTCTGTCCTAATGTAATCTTCGCGCTCCCAAGTAGCTTCCTCCTCGGTATGGTTGCTCCACTAAATCTTGAGAAACTTGATACTCCTGGTCCTGGTGGTTCTGTAGGCTTGTTCTAAGATACGGATGGGTACTTCCCGATAGGTCAGGTCATCGTTGATTTCCACAGCTCTGTGATCGATGTTCTTGAAAACTTCAGTCTTCTCAGGCACTTCCAAGCATTTGCGAAGTAACGAGATATGGAACACATTGTGGATGGCTGACATCTCTTCAGGCATTTCCAGTTGATACGATACTTCTCCTCAGCGGTTCAGAATCTTGAAAGGTCCGATATATCTGGGGGCTAACTTTCCCTTCAGACTAAAGCGTTGGGATCCCTTCAATGGTGAAACCTTGAGATATACAAAATCTCCGACATTGAAAGTCAGGTCTCTCCTTATCTTGTCGGCATAGCTCTTCTGTCTGGATTGGGCGGTCTTGAGGTGCTCACGGACTTTGTGAACTTTCTCTTCTCCTTCTCGGAGAATACCGGGTCCAAAGATCTGACTCTCTCCTACTTGCGACCAATTCAAAGGGGTACGACACTTTCTTCCGTATAGGAATTCAAATGGTGCCATCTGCAAACTAGCTTGATAACTGTTGTTATATGAGAATTCTGCGAAAGGCAGGCAGTCTTCCCATTTTGATCCATATTCCAACACACAAGCTCTAAGCATATCCTCTAGGATCTGGTTGACTCTCTCAGTCCGTCCATCTGTTTGCGGGTGATAAGCGGTGCTGAAGTTCAACTTGGTTCCTAAACCTTCCTGGACTTTCTGCCAAAATCTTGAAGTAAACTGGGTTCCTCGATCTGATACGATGGCCTTGGGGGTTCCATGCAGACTAACAATCCTAGCAATATACAGCTCTGCTAGTTTTGCACTCTGGTAGGTTGTCTTGACAGGTATGAAGTGGGCTACCTTGGATAGTCTATCAACTATGACCCAGATTGAGTCATTTCCCCTACTAGAAGTAGGTAAACCTGTGATAAAGTCCATTCCGACGGAATCCCATTTCCATTCCGGAATCTGCAATGGTTGCAACAATCCAGCAGGTCTCTGATGCTCTGCCTTGACTCTTTGAGAGATGTCACATTTGGTGATGTAGCTTCCAATCTCTCTTTTCATATTGTGCCACCAAAATTGCTCTTTCAAATCCTGATACATCTTTATTCCTCCGGGGTGGATAGAATAAAGAGTATCATGAGCTTCCTTCATGATAATTTCCTTCAGCTCCGAATCTGCCGCACACGATACGCCCTTTGTGCCACAATACTCCTTCTTCGTCTTCGTGAATCCAGTACCTTTCCTCACTAATCGATGTTTGATTCCGTCGATTCTTTCATTTCCCTTCTGGGCTTCCTTGATTTGGCTAATCAATGTGGGTTGAAGTTCAATGCTAGCTAGGAATCCTTTGCTAACTAATTCAGTCCTGAACTGCTCCAACTCATCATACAAACTTGGTTGCTTCTCCTTGATCATGGTGTTAAGCCTACACGGCAATCTGCTAAGAGCATCCGCTACCACATTGGCTTTGCCGGGGTGATAGTTAATGTCAAGGTCATAATCCTTGATTAACTCTATCCATCTTCATTTCCTCATATTCAGCTCCTTCTGAGTGAAGATATACTTCAAGCTCTTATGATCTGAGTAAATCTCACAGCGATTACCCATCAAATAATGACGCCATGTCTTCAATGCTAGAACCACAGCTGCGAGCTCAAGATCATGGATCAGATAGTTCGCTCATGTCGCTCAGCTTGTCGAGACAGATACGCGATGACTTTGCCTTCTTGCATCAATACACATCCTAGGCCAATCTTGGATGCATCACAATACACATCAAACGGCTTCTTGATGTCTGGCATGATCAAAATTGGGGCTGATATCAATCTCTTCTTCAGCTCCTGGAAACTGGCTTCACATTTGTCTGTCCATTCAAACTTCTTGTCCTTCTTCAACAATTGGGTCATTGGTCGGGCTATGCTCGAGAATCCATCTACGAACTTGCGGTAATATCCTGCTAATCCAAGAAATGAACAAACTTGGGTTTGATTGGTTGGGGCTTCCCATTCTTCGACATCTTTGATCTTGGTGGGATCAACAGAGACTCCTCCGGCAGACACAATATGTCCTAGGAATCCTACTTCTTTTAGCCAAAACTCACACTTGCTGAACTTGGCATATAACTGATGCTCTCTCAAGGTTTCTAGGATGATTCTCAGATGTTGCTCATGCTCTTCTTCTGACTTGGAGTAGATAAGGATGTCGTCGATAAACACAACTACAAACTTATCTAGGAAATTCATAAAGATCTTATTCATGAGATTCATGAAATAAGCGGGGGCATTGGTTAATCCAAAAGACATAACCGTATACTCGTATAAACCATAGCGAGTAGTAAAGGTGGTCTTTGGAATATCCGTTGCACGAATCTTAAGTTGGTGATAACCAATTCTAAGATCAATCTTTGAGAATACCTGAGCTCCAGTCAACTGATCAAATAGATCCTCTATCTTTGGCAAGGGGTACTTGTTCTTGATGGTGACATCATTCCATTTTCTGTAATCTGTACACAGACGATTGCCTCCATCTTTGTTGTCAATGAATAACACTGATGATCTCCATGGCGATGCGCTTGGCTGAATCAAGCCTGTTGCTAACATGGCATCCAACTGCTTCTTCAGTTCCACTAACTCTGAGGGGTTCATGGTATAGGGTCTCTGTTGAAGGGAATATGCCCGAGAGGCAATAATAAAGTGGTTATTATCTTATTCCTTGTTTATGATAAATGTTTATTTTGCATGCTATAATTGTATTGATAGGAAACGTCAATACATGTGTGTTTAATAAACAAATAAAAAGTTCCTAGTCATGCCTCTCTTATAGACTAGCTCGTTGATTAACAAGATGATCAAGGTTTCCTAATCATGGACATTGGATGTTGTTAATAACGAGGTCACAACATTGGTGGAATGATGTGATGAACATTCATACGAAGTATAGCATTACGATCAAAGTCATTATGTTTATATTGCTATAACATCATACAAATTAATCTTAGTCCTTAGACCATGAGATCATGTTAATTGCTAACACCGGACGAGTATCTTGATAACATCAAATGTCACACCGTAACAGGGTGACTATAAAGGTGGGTTCAGTGCTACGAAGGTGTTATGTTGAGACTCATGGATCAAGAGTGGGATTTGTCCATCCCGATGACGGATAGATATACTCTGGGCCCTCTCGGTGATATCACATTGAAATAGCTTGCAAGCAAGTGATGTGATCACTAGAATGTTATATCACGGGAACAAGAAAAGAGTGCATGTCGGTAATGAGATCAAACTAGGTATTTGGATACCGATGTTCGAATCTCGGACATGTAATATATCGTGAGACAAAGCGATTTAGTTACGACGTTAAAGGTTCACACGATCACAAGAGTCATCGTTGAATGTGTACGAGTCAGTATGGATCTCCAGGTCCCGCTTCTGATTATTGATCTGAGAGGGGTCTCGATCATGTCTGCATTATTCGCGAACCGTAGGGTGACACACTTAAGGGATACCGACACCATTTGGAGCAAATATGTTTCAGATAAAGATTTAAGAAAGCGCTGGAATTATTTCAATAGACACCAAAACTGTTTCGGGTGAAAATGCTGAAATTGATTCTGCATGTAATATTGAAATGTTGCAGGGGGTTTTATGTGAGTGTTTGTTAATTAAAGTAATTAACAAAATTCTGAATAAAAATAATAAAAGAGTTTTATTAAATGAGAGAGAATTAAATTTGGAGAAATTTAATGCATTTAAAGTGGAGACTTTAAAAGAGAATGTGAAGGGGCAAATTTATGTGGAGGGAGTTACCACCACATGAATGGAGGAGGTGAAGAGTCACCTCCTCCATGCGCCGTCCATGAAGGAGGGGCACCCCCCCTCCTCCTATAAAAGGCCACCCCCTCCTCACTTCTCACACACACCTCCTTGTGAAGGATCTCTCTCCCCCTCTAGTATTATTTCCCCATGGTCTCGGATTAGCGAGATACATGTTCCCAGTGGCTTTATCTGGAAAGGAGTTGCTGCTTCCGCTTCTTTGCTGGAGCAAGGGACGGAGGTTGTCGGGGTACCGGACGTGTGTGCGATCACGGATGCACCGCTGCTTTGCGGTGCTGGACTTGGTGGTGCTAGAGCTGGATCTGATGGACGTGCTGGAGCCGGACCTGCTGGACTTCATCACGATCTTGAGATTGGCAAGTGTACGACTACATCAACCACGAGTTCCTACTCGTTAACAAAGCTCGTTGTCTACGAGGGTAAGTTCTCGTTGGATGTATGTCCACCCGTTGCTTTGTACCTAGTAGATAGATCTTGGCGTGTAGGGGTTCGTAGCATGGAAAACAAAAATTTTCTATCGCATACAAACAAACAAGCCAAGATCTATCTACTAGATTGCAGCAACGAGTCGATAGAGGAACTCACCCTCGAAGATTCCAAAGCGGTTAACGAGAGATTCTCGTGGGTGATGTAGTCGCATTTTTCCGATCTCAAGATCGAGACGATCCTTCCAGCGCCACGCTCGGCAGCGCCCGCAATCGGTCACATCGCTGCATTACTGACGAAGACCTTCCTCTCCTTGTTCCAGAAAAAGCGGAGGTTGTAGCACTCTCCTCGTGATTCCGGCAAAGACAACGGCGTGGTACCTAAGTAGAGGGAGATCCCAGGCTTCGCCTTAAGCCGGTGCGAGTATGGTGGAGCTTATGAGAGAGGCTATTAGTGGTCTAGTAATTAGACACACCAATTAGAAGTCTCTAAACCAATTAGAAGGCTCTAAACCGAAATAGCTCTAAACCGGGGTTTAGGTCTAGGGTTTAGTTTAGAGGATAGGAACTAGTGTGTGTAAGGAGGGGAGCCCTGCCCCTCCTTATATAGGTGGGAGGGCCATGGCCATGGGAGGAGTGGAGTCCTCCCCAACTCGGCCTTGAGGTGGGCGCTGCTTGGGAGGAGGAATCCTCCCCAACTCTTTTCCACTTCTCCTCCTCTTTCCACTTTCCAAAACTTGCTGCTTGATTTTCAAACTAGCCGTTTGACTTTTCAATTTAGGATTTAAATAAACCCTTTATTTTGGACAGCAAGAACACCTAGTACATGATGCAATCATTCCAATATGTAATGACACATTCATGTACCCTTCCCCGAGTGCCGGACATTCCGGGACCTTCTAGAATGTTCCCGATGAAAACACCTAACCATTCCCCAACTCGAAATGGGACTTTCCTTATATGAATCTTATTCTCGGACCATTCCGGATCTCCTCGTGATATCCGGATCCCATCCGAGACTCAACAACATTCGGTCTCTTTCTCATAATACCATAACTACTCAAACAACGTCGAATCCTTATGTGTCTCCCTACGGTTCGTGAATTATGCGACATGATCGAGACACTTCTAACAATAACCAATAGAGGAATCTGGAAATTCATATGGCTCTACATATTTCTACGATTACTTTGCATCGAATGAACCACTTACATACGATACCAATTTCCCTTTGTCTCACGGTATGTTACTTATCCGAGGTTATGATCGTCGGTATCTCCGCATACCTAGTTCAACCTCACATCGATAAGTACTCTTTTCTCGTTCCGTGATATGTGAGCCCTTGTGACCCAGTCACATGCTTGCAAGCTAATTGGATGACATTTCACCGAGAGGGCCCAGAGTCATATGGATGGACAAATCCCACTCTTGATCCATGTGTTTCAACCAATACTTTCGAACACTCAATACCACCTTTATAGCCACCGTTACGGTGTGGTGTTTGATGACATCAAAGCATCCATCCAAAGAAAGGTGATATGCATGATCTCATGGTCGAAGGAATTAGGTTACTATGTATCAGAAAGCATATAGCAATTGAACTATTGAAATGACTTGATCTTTATGCTACGCTTGTCTATAGGAGTATGTCCACCATATCATTCTCCTAATGATATGATCTTGTTGTTAATAACATCTCAATGTTCATGATAGGGAAACAACAATCATCTATTAACCAACAAGCTAGTGAAGTATAGAGGCTATACTAGGGACTTCAAATTAAGTTTACAAATCACACAAGTATTAATGTTTCCGTTAATACAATTATAGCATGGTATGTAAACATTTATCATAAGTGTGAAGATATGATAATAACCACTTTATTATTGCCTCTTGGGCATATCTCCAACAGTCTCCCACTTGCACTAGAGTCAATAATCTAGTTTCAAACCTTTGTGTATTCAACACCTATGGCTTTCCTGTTGTATGTACACGTTGCTAGTGGTCAATCGATCTCCGGATCGACACTTCCAGTCCGTGTGTAATTGCATGTCTTTGCGTCTCTACGCATCACTCATTCTCTAATGAGATGGCTTTGTATGATTTGGTCTTCGGTGTGACCTTTAGTTCTTTGGGGTTAAAACATGTTGATAATATTGTCGCACAATATATCTTCATAGTATTATCCCATGTGAACTACACCTAGTTTGATAACAAACTACTTGACACAAATGCCCTCTTTTGCTGCTATAATAGCAGTCATATACTTAGCCTTTTGTTGAAGTATCTGTCACAATGTCTTCACTTTGGAACTCATCCAAATCCATTATGGAACTCACTTTCCATTATATTGTGCCACCCTTAATTTAGATTGAGATAAACTTAATTTGTACTTTGTGACAAAACTAGTATCAATGTAGTACTTTTACAATGAACTAACCATCTATTTGTCACTTCTACAAATAATATACTCTTAGTTCTTCCAAAAGATCATAAGAATATCCTTACTATCGTCCAATGATCATCTTATGAATCATTCTGGTATAAGCTCATAATATTTATAGCATAGGACATATCTGGATTTGTACATATCACAGTATGATTGATATAAATACTCTTTGTGATTTCATACATCAAGTATCAATCTATACTTGAATCTTTGTTTCACTTACCAAGTGCCAATACACTTGAATATATCATCAACATTGAACTCATTCAAACCTTTCTGTGCGACAAGAACCTCTCTTGTAGTTTCTATATTGAACTCATTCAATATCTTGTCTATGTACCTCTGGCACAACCATATTAGCGTCTATTGATGCCAAATATTTGGGTTTTGCCTAAGTCTTTCATCAGGATGAAATTCTTAATATGTGTTAATAAAAGATACATCATTTCTAATCAACAATATGTACTCCACATAATGTATTAGAAATATGTCTTTAGCGCTCCCACTTAATTTCTTGCAAATGCAAGCATCTTCATTGTCTCCGATGAAATTAAACTCTTTTAACAGTTTCATCATAGTGAAGATTCCAACTCCGCTATGCTTACTTTAACCATTGAAGTTTGCATATGCTTTTAGCATCCTTTGAATTAACAAAACCCTATGGACCGTGTTATGCACATGTCCTAGGTAACGATTCTATTAGAAGAACTTGTTTTGTTTATTCAACTACCATATAACAAATTTATATGTAGTGGTTGCTACATTAATCCGTCTAGACTAAATATCACTATGAAAGATCAAATCTTGTCATAGTCAACCTTTGAACATTGCTGTGAACTTTTTCCCAACATGTCGACTATTTCATAGATGTGAAACATCCATGTCTACTTCTTTATAGATCCAAACACAACTGTAAGGTCTTACACCTTTCTCGAGGGTCCTTCAAGTTCAAAACTTGATTTCTCGTGTATGGAACTATCACGGATTTTATGGCTTCAAGCCATTTGACGGAGTCAGGGCCCATCATCGCTTCTTTGCATGTAGTAGGTTCATTATTCTCAAATAATGATTCAACCCTCAAATCTTGGTATTTGATTGTTTATCCGACCTACTTGTTTCAATAGGAACTTGGATCTCCGTGACCACAACCTTTGAGGTACGTGAGCCATGAGTTTTGTTGCTGCCTCCGGAACACTTTTCGCGCCAAGAACTCTGCACATATAGCTAAGGTTCTTTTAACCTTATCAAAGTTCTATTGTCCTCCCACTTAACTTTTCACGAAAAAAATTCCTTCTCAAAGAAACTTGACGTTCTAAGCGACAAACACTTTTGTCTCCGGTGTTTTATGGAGGAATACTTAACATTTATACAAAGACAGGTTCATCCGACTTTGGTTGCACACATCTTTCTTATGCATAGCATACCAATGTTTAAGAAAAGACAACATGAGTTTTATCCCAAACCATGGTGTCATTTCAACGGATTATGATGGAGCTCTTTTTAGTGGAAAAGCGGTAGTCTCTAAAGCTTTTAATCTTTAAAATATAATGGCAGTTCTATATATTACACCTTTGATCTTACCATGTCAAACAAGGTTTTAATTACATATCTAACGCCCATACTCTTATGGTGTTTCGAAATGCAAATCCACGGAACGATTCCTTAAATCTTAGGTATTATGCTAAACTTGTAACTCAAATATCTTCCTTTATGATCTTATCATAAACTATTTATATTCTTGTTACAATGATTTTGCACTTCATCTTAAAATTCTTTGAACTTTTCAAATATTTCACACTTCATCCTTATTAAGTAAATATTCATATATTCACTCAAATTTTCGGAGAAAGCATATGAAGTTGAAATCCATCACTCTTGACTACACATAATGGATTTCGTACAACAATATGTACAAGTTCCAATAAGCTAGTCCATCGTTCCCTTTTGGCCTATGAACGAAGTTTTAATTATCTCTAGGAAAGTTTCACAAACGTCATTTGATCAAAATCAAATAGACTCCAAAATTCCATCCATATGGATTTTCTTCATGTTTTCTTTCCAATATAATTTAAACGGCGATGTCACTTCCTAAGTGATCTTTCAATCAATTTGTCTTTCGACATTTTTAGCACTAGTTTTATGGATGTGATGTCTCCAACGAGATTTGCGAATCATCCATCTTTTATGGATTACGGCAATTATTTGAACAACCCTTTTGTTCTCATAATACCTGATAAAACAAATCTTGAAGGCAAGCTTTTGATGTTTAACGAGCAACACAATAACCCTTTATTTTGTTCTCGATGAACATCATCACATATTCTTTTGCTAGTTACTTAGGCCATTGTAGTTCATGAATTGTGTTGTTTCGTATGACGATTCATACCAACAAATTCAGTATCAAGTACTTAAGAACCACATTGTTTAATAAGCAAAGAATATAGCCATAACATGTATATCATCTATATACTTTAAGCTGAACAATTCTAGTCTTTTCTTTTCTGCCACATATTTATGAGATTCTCTTTCAGTATTTCTGTTTGAAAGAATCTATCAACATCAATAGTGGAGTCATACATATGACACATAGTCCAAAGCGTGTATAGTTAAATACCAATGTCTTTGAACTTGCACTTTGAAGTAGATCACCATTATCAAATATTTGGTGTTCTTTCAAATTCCTTTCTTTAGTAATCTCTTGGTGTAGTAAACATTTTACCTACATCAAATATTCACCCTCATCATGGACTTATCCATGATCTAGCTACTTTTAGCTTGTAACGGTGAATCGTGAGTATAATGTTGCTCTCCAAAACCTTTTGGAAGATTAGGACAACTAGTGTCTCCAACCTTTTGCAAATTCTCATCAAAATATGAGAACATGAACTTTGCCATATTATACTCTATCATGTTGTAACCAAAACTTTGTTTCAGATATCACAATATCTTCCACACATCATGGTTTCTGAAACAACTCTTTCAGATCCTAGATAACCTTGATATTAAGATAATCTTTGAATATCAAGAATCATGGAGACAAACATGATACTTATATACTAACATTTGGAATTGTTACTCTTGATTTAATACTAATTATTAAACTTCATGGAGTAACCGGATCTTACTGAAAGTTTGCAATAGGACTTTTAAACTTTAGATTAACACTTCAAAACAATACGATACCAGTTCGTAAAGTAACTAACCAGAATTCTATAGTTCTATCATCTCAATTATAACTAAGCGCAAGGTGGTAAACGGATGCCAATGACTACAACAACTATGCAAATTCACTTTGATTTAGTTTATGATAAATTGAGTTCTAATTAATAATTAAATTAATCTAGGTGAACTCCCACTCAAAACAATATCCCTCACATTGTTTTAGTGATCACACGAACCAAATCCACCACATCAAAACCGATCATCACGAGAGTTGATATAGCTTCAATGGCAAACAATCAACATGTTCATCATATCTACTATATGACTCATGCTCTACCTTTCGGTAATCCGTGTTCCTGAGGCCATGTCTGTACATGCTAGGCTCGTCAAGATCAAACCTTAGCTACCGCATAAGCAAATCTGGCTTGCTTACGTTGTATTCACCGGAATCAAAGACACCCGATCATCACGTGGTGCTTCGAAGCAGCAAGCTTTGGCAACGGTGCATACTAAGGGTGAACACTTTAGAACTTGAAATTTATGTGCATGAGGGATCATCTTATAATGCTACCGTCTTCTACTAAGCAATACAAGATGCATAAAGGATTAACATCACATGCAATTCATAATATGTGATATGATATGGCCTTTCTTCTTTGTGCTTCCGATCTCCATCTTCAAGCACGAACATGATCTCCATCATCACCGGCATAGCATCAAGGTCAATGACGCTTCTTCATGGTTGTCGTCCACCAGCTTCAACTATTACAACTATTTTGAATAGACACGCAGGTCTTAACAGAAATTAAAGACAACCATATGGCTCCTGCCGGTTGCCAACTTACAATAAGGAACATTGCATACATAAAATATAATCACAATCATGGCCATATCACATCATCAGACACCCTGCAAAACAAAGTTAGACGCCTCTACTTTCTTTGCATATTTTACGTGGTTTGGGGCTTTCAATAAGTGTCGTTCTAACTTTAACAAGAACCACAACATTGATACTAGCATTGTTGATCACCCGTTGTAAATTGGATCTTTACTATGCTAGGAGAAACAGCACCATAAAGCCACTTATGCAATACAAGTTGCATGTCAAGCGTGGAGCAAGTCTCATGAACGATGTCATGTAAGGTTAGCCCGGCCGCTTCATCCCAACATACCGCAAGATGCAAAGTACACAAAAGCAATCTACAATAAAGCATCAATGCCCACAATGACCATTGTGTTCTACTCAGGCAACAGATCTACATATAGACACGGCTCGATACCCTCAGTAGGGGTTCAGAGCATGGAAAACAAAAATTTCTATCGCATACAAACAAACAAGCCAAGATCTATCTACTAGATTGCAGCAACGAGTCGATAGAGGAACTCACCCTCGAAGATTCCAAAGCGGTTAACGAGCAGATTCTCGTGGGTGATGTAGTCGATTTCTTTCCGATCTCAAGATCGCAGACGATCCTTCCAGCGCGTTCCGGCAGCGCCGCAATGGTCACACGCTCGGTACTGACGAAGACCTTCCTCTCCCTTGTTCCAAAGAAAATGAGGTTGTAGCACTCTCTCGTGATTCGGCAAGACAACGGGCGTGGTACCTAAGTAGAGGGAGATCTGCAGGCTTCGCCTAAGCCGGTGCAGTATGGTGGAGCTTATGAGAGAGGCTATTAGTGGTCTAGTAATTAGACACACCAATTAGAAGTCTCTAAACCAATTAGAAGGCTCTAAACCAAATAGCTCTAAACCGGGTTTAGGTCTAGGGTTTAGTTTAGAGGATAGGAACTAGTGTGTGTAAGGAGGGAGCCCTGCCTCCTTATATAGGTGGGAGGGCGGCCAAGGGAGGAGGAGTCCCTCCCCAACTCGCCTTGAGGTGGGCGCTGCTTGGGAGGAGGGAATCCTCCCCAACTCGGGTTTCCACTTCTCCTCCTCTTTCCACTTTCCAAAACTTGTTGCTTGATTTTCAAACTAGCCGTTTGACTTTTCAATTTAGGATTTAAATAAACCCTTTATTTTGGACAGCAAGAACACCTAGTACATGATGCAATCATTCCAATATGTAATGACACATTCATGTACCCTTCCCTGAGTGCCGGACATTCCGGGACCTTCTAGAATGTTCCCGATGAAAACACCTAACCATTCCCCAACTCCGAAATGGGACTTTCCTTATATGAATCTTATTCTCCGGACCATTCCGGATCTCCTCATGATATCCGGATCCCATCCGAGACCAACAACATTCGGTCTCTTTCTCATAATACCATAACTACTCAAACAACGTCAATCCTTAAGTGTGTCTCCCTACGGTTCGTGAATTATGCGACATGATCGAGACACTTCTCAACAATAACCAATAGAGGAATCTGGAAATTCATATGGCTCTACATATTTCACGATTACTTTGCGATCGAATGAACCACTTACATACGATACCAATTTCCCTTTGTCTCACGATATGTTACTTATCCGAGGTTATGATCGTGGTATCTCGCATACCTAGTTCAACCTCATCGATAAGTACTCTTTTCTCGTTCCTTGATATGTGATCCCTTGTGACCCCACATGCTTGCAAGCTAATTGGATGACATTTCACCGAGAGGGCCCAGTATATCTATCCGTCATATGGATGGACAAATCCCACTCTTGATCCATGTGTTTCAACCAATACTTTCCTAACACTCAATACCACCTTTATAGCCACCACATTACGTGGTGTTTGATGACATCAAAGCATCCATCCAGTAAAGGTGATATGCATGATCTCATGGTCGAAGGAATTAGGTTACTATGTATCAGAAAGCATATAGCAATTGAACTATTGAAATGACTTGATCTTTATGCTACGCTTGTCTATAGGAGTATGTCCACCATATCATTCTCCTAATGATATGATCTTGTTGTTAATAACATCTCAATGTTCATGATAGGGAAACCACAATCATCTATTAACCAACAAGCTAGTGAAGTATAGAGGCTATACTAGGGACTTCAAATTAAGTTTACAAATCACACAAGTATTAATGTTTCCGGTTAATACAATTATAGCATGGTATGTAAACATTTATCATAAGTGTGAAGATATGATAATAACCACTTTATTATTGCCTCTTGGGCATATCTCCAACAGTTCACACCGTAGGAAAATTTTTGTTTTATATGTTGCGGACCCAACATCTGGGATATAGGTCCGGTTCCGGGGATTAGTTCGATAATGAACTCAATATCCCTATCCGGGGGCATGCTTGGCAATTCATCTGGGAATATGTCAGGGTATTCACAGACTACTCTGACTTGGTCAAGGGTGGGCAGGGCTACACTCTTGTTGCAGTTGAATTGACGGGGTAAGGTTTCCGAGATATGCTCTACTGTTACTCCAGAACTACTGGTCATGGTGATGGCTTTCTTAGCACAGTCTATCAGTACTTTATGCCTTGACATCCAGTCTGTACCTAGTACTACTTCCAATCCTTTGGTTCCAAGTACAATTAGGTTGGCATAAAAATCTATCCCATGTATTCTGATAGGTACAGCTTTGCAAATTTTTCTAGCTTTTGTTGTTGAACCGGGGATTTGAACTATCATGACAGGCTTCAGGTTGGTTGGGTAAATCTTACTAGTGCATACAAATTCTTTGGTTACAAATGAATGCGATGCTCTAGAATCAAACAATACTCTTGCTAAAACTGAGTTGACAGAAAACATACCCAGCACTACATCTAGCGCTTCCTGGGCTTCTTCTGCGTTCATGTGGAAGAGACGACCGTTGCGGTTGTGAGGGTTCCCTGGGGCAAATCTCCTTCATGGCTGAACACGATGCTGCTGCTGAGCTGGGGCATTCAAAGTGGCATTGGCGGCAGTCTTCTTGGGACACTCATTGGAGTAGTGACCCTTCACTCCACACTCGAAGCAAGTGATCTGGGACTTGTCCTTGACAACGACAGGTACAGCATTGCTGCCAGTTCTGGGTGCAGTGTTGTTGTTGTTGCTCTTGGGAGGGGCACGGTTGAAATTGTTGGCATTGCCGGAGTTGTGATTGTTTCCTCCGGACTTAACATTGCCTCCGCTACGGTTGGGGTAGCTTGGGCGAGAATTTGGGGGTCGGTTGTTCCTTGGTGCATATCCTGGTGAGGGGTTGGGAAGGTACTGGTGACTATCGGATCTGCATCGCGATCATCATATGACGCTTATGTTGTCGTTGCACGGTTAATCTTCCCTTCCATCTGAATGGCAGAGTCGACTAGCTCTTCGAGATCATCGAAACGGATGTTGATGAGGATAGTCTGCATCTCATCATGCAGTCCGTTTAAGAATCTGTCCTTCTTCTTGGCCTCCGTGTTGATCTCATCCGGTGCATATCTGGAAAGTGACAAGAATCTGTCATGGTACTCCACCACAATCATTCTTCCTTGCTTCAATTCGCGGAATTCATGTCTCATCCTGTTGACAAGACCTTGCAGCACGTGGGTGCGGCTGAACTTGACCTTGAATACTTCCCAGGTCATCACCTGGCCATGGTTCATATTGCGGATGCTATTCCACCAAGCTCTTGCATCTCCCGCCAGATAGTGGGTGGCAAAGAGAACTTTCTCATTCTCATCAACTCTGGCAACCTCTAAGTTGTTTTCCATGGTCTGTAACTAGTCATCAACATCTAATGGGTTTTCAGATTGGTTAAAGATTGGGGGATTGGTGTTCTGAAAGTTTTTGAGTTTGGATCCTTGGTGATCCTGATTTCCATGTCCTTGGTTGTTGAGAGCCATTTGGGCGATCTGCTGCAATGTTGCTAAGTTGGCTTGACGCTTGGCACTGCTTGCTTCATAGTCTGCGATGATATTCTGCAAGATCTGCAACATTGGGTCCTGCGACGAGCTGCTCCCTCCTTGGTTTCCACGAGTCATCTGAAGATTGAGATAGATATAGGGGTAAGAGGGAAATTATAAGGTTCATGGTTTTGGGTTTTTCAAATCCAAAACTTTGAGTTAGACTCAGGTTTTTCAACTAACTTCATTTTCATTCATGCAAGCAAGCACACGATACAACACACACCACAACAATCAAAGGGGAAAACAAATGGTTTGAGGAACCATTCTGTAAGCTACAATACAATGAGATGATACATCTCATGCTACGACAGTGCTCTAGTGTATCTACTCATCGTCGATGAAGTCAGAGTCTTCATCATCCGGGTAGAAGTCCACAGCATCCTCCTCCAGAAAGTCATCATCGTTGTTGAGGTAAGAATCCATATCTCCCTGGATGTCTTCACCCTCATCTTCTTCTTCCTTGGCGGCAAGCTGAGCGTCCTTCTCCTTGACGGTCTTCTCGAGGTCGGCCACCTTCTTGCGAAGAAGGGCGATGGTGCGATCCTTCTTTGCACGCTGGCGGCGAAGAGACTGGCGATCTTGGACGAGCAGTGCGAAAGTCTGGGCCTTCTGGTCGGTGATGGCACGGTTCTGGTTAGCTAACTCCCTAGCATTGTCCAGTTCTTGCTGTCTGTCATGAAGCAAGAAATCAAGGTTATCCACTTTACGCCTCAACTCTGGGTGACTTGGCCTCTCCATCGGCATTCCCATGAAGTCACGTCTTGCATAGTGGGCAAAACGGGTTCCTTGGATCTTGTTGACGCTGAGGGCACATAGACATGCGAGAGCTTCATGCATTGCCCTGGCTAATCCATCTAGCCAATTGTTCTCTCTCACGGAGAACTGAATTCTCCCGGAAGTTGGTGCTTCGATGCTTCCTCGAAGATCCGCGGTGACTAGCCACTGTAAATCTCCTTCTGGGGGTCCTGGAAGTTGAGCTCCAAGAAACTCCAGATGTGGGTGTCCCAGTAACTCCGACAGTGAATCCAGATCCCTCTCGAAGATCAGCTGACCTCCGTTTCCCAACTGGTAAAACTTGCTGAACTGAGTCTCCATCTACAAGAATTAAGGATGAGGAAGTTAGTGAAGTGATCAAGTGTGTCAAATTTTAAGTAGTAATGTAAGAATTTTGAGGAACGTGAATCTTTGAGAAAGAATGAGTTCACAGGGGTAAGAGAGGAAATAGTTTTTCATAAATACTCACTTTGGTTTTTTAAGCTAAGTTTTTTGGTTTGGACGTCCATTCTAACTAGGGTCTCCTATGGTTAGGCTGGCTCTGATACCAACTTGTCAACACCCGGATTTTTAGTCCCAGATGCCCGTTATTCCATACCTCGCAATCCCAGGATTACCATTTTTGCGAGACATAACGGATTGGATATCACAGTACATCATCCATTACAAACCATACATAAGGTTTTACACAAATAAGGATCTCATGATCCAGTCTTTAATACAACAAGCAGCGGAAATAAAAGATAAGTGTAGCACGGGGTCCATCTTCGGGCACAGTAATGCCGTGAAGGCGATAGTCCTAGTTATCATAGCCGTCATCTGCGACCATCATCTTGATAATCTCCTTCATAGTCCGCCATGATAATAGCGGGGACAAAAGCCATGAGTACTCTTTAAGTACTCGCAAACTACTACTAACAAGGAGTATAATTCTAAGTTAAAGTGCTGAATCTAAGTTAACTATCAAGTTAAGTTTGAAACCTAAGCTGAGTTCAGAAGCAAAGAAAGATAAAATAAAGTTCTAGAATCACTTAAGTTGGGAAGCTATTATCATAAACACAACCCTGTTGTGGTCAAGTCAAAGTTCATCATTCATTTAAAGTTATTTAGAAAACATCTAACAACGAAATAGTATGGCCATTCCAACTGTCCATAACCGCGGACACGGGTATTCGAATAGTTTGACACTCTGCAGAGGTGGTACACTTTCACCACAAGATTCGATACATCTATCAGGGGTAACCCTGAATCATCATACTTAGTACGCAGATAATCAAACATAACCTTTCCTTTACACACCCTAGCATAAGCACCTCTCCTATGAGCATGGCCTCCCAACCATGACCATCAGTCATCTTGGGCACTTCATAGGTGGACAACATTCAGAGGTAGCCTCAGCTCAAACCTCTCCCGTGAGGGAACTAATACTAATGCATATAAATTTCTAGCTAAGCCTTACCCAATTCAGGTAGTGTGGTTGTACGGTAAGTTTGGAATGGTATCGCATCCGAATCCAACCATCGGTTTTATAAAAGGGTTAAGGCTCCTGCCTCATCATTTTCATCATCATAAACCAGTTGTGTCTCTCAACACATGTCAAAACATCTCAATAGAATGACTCATCATTCCAAGGTTTTCACAATTCATTTTCACCAAGTGTTCCCATCTAAAGTGACTCAAGTTTTTGATCTACTCTAAGTTACTAAGTTAAGAGTGTTCACTAAGGTGGAAAGATGGGATTAATCTCATGCCATAGAATGACATCTAAAGGTTTCTAAGTAGGTCAAGTTTTATACTTTTTATGCTACCTTCAAAACAAGTAAAGAACTTTGCATACTAAGGGGAGTAAAACTTGTAAGTAAGACTTGGGGTACTAATAGTTAAAAGGGGTGTGATCAAAGCATGCCTAAGGCATCCTTGCTCATTCATCTAGATTAATTCTAGCTTGCTAACAATAGCTTGCCTTGGTTGGTGCAGTGGTTGAAGTTTTCTTCTTCTTCTTCTTGGTAGTACTCCTCCTCCTCGTAAGCTTGGTCGGTACTATCTTCTATAACAATACATACGGAGTAGACAATCACCAAACAATACTTAACTAGGCTAGATAGCATTCTAAGACACACAATTGATGATCTATTATCATCACAAGCATCACAAGATTAATTCAATAGTTTCTTTCTTTATATTTTAGAAAAGTAATTTCTACTCATTGAAAAATTAACTAACATTTAATATTCACCACTTAAATATGGTATCATGATGACACATGTCATCACCACATATTCTAACATGTGGGAATGAGATTTAAGGGTTGGATCAATATTACTTTGGTTTAAGTTCATTATTTAATGATTTAAAGTGACTAGAAATGCCTCTATAGCATTATTTTGGTACTAGTCCAAAGTCACTGCAGGTAAACCTTAATATTATTACATATTTGGATAGATATGATGAAATGTGATTTTTGAGAGTTGGAATCAACTCAAAAGCTAACTTGGTTGATTTTATACAAATGTTGCAAGTTGCAAAAGCTTCTGTCTTCTTATTTTTATTAGGAGAGATCTACAACTCTAATTGAATTAAATCCAACGGGCTTGGATAGATCATTTTAATACCTTTCAGACAAAATTGGTTTCATGCAATTTGGATTTCTAAAACTCTCTGAATTGATTTTCAAACTAGGGGACATAAACTAGATTTAACTAAAAAGAAAAATCCAGATTTGAATAGGTGGGCTAGCGCGGGAAAAGAAATGGGCTGGCCACATGCTGGGCTCAGCTCAATTGTGGGGGTCCCGCTTGTCAGCGGCACTTAAAACGCGAAACGGTACGTGCGTTGTGGGCCGTGAGATTAGAAGCGAGATCTACGGCTGAGGGTCGTCGTCGACGATGAACAGGTCGCCGTCAAGCTCGAACCCTAGCGGCTCGGTGGGGCTCTACTGGGAATGTACCAGGGCTCCAGCGGGGTCGGCGAGGCGGGCAAACGACGTGGAAGACGACGGCGAGGCGAGGCGCGGTTGTGGCGGAGCTTGGGGTGGTCGCAATCAACGGCGCCCTTCTCCTCCTACCGCGGCTGCTCTGGCTCCAATTCCGGCGAGGCAGAGCTCGCCTTGCTCCGGCTAGAGGTGGGGGAGGTTCAGAGAGGTGAGGGAAGAGGAATGGTGTGGAGAGAAGAGGCTGGGGAGGGCTCCTTTTATAGGCCCGACGGTGAGACCGAGCGGGATGGGCAGGCGAATCCGGCGACAAGGCTACGGCGGGGTAGAGGCATGGCTGAGGGTGGCGATCGATGTGCGGTTCCCTGGCGGTGCTCTAGGAATTGAATGCGGTCGTAGGGGCGGTGGCACGCGGTCGGGGCGAGGTGGCGCTCTGAGAGGCAGAGGCGGCGGTGTCCACGGCGAGCGGTGGTTGTGAGGCGTTGGGCGGCTAGCGGGGGTGTCTAGGGTGTTCTCCAGGTCGAGGCGGAGTGGCGGGCGCGGGCTGCTGCCAAGGGGCGGTCTGTGCGAGCGGGGACAGGCCACGCTCTGGGGGCGGCACTGGCAGGATGCGGTGGCACTGGGCGCGGCTTGTCCTCGGTGGTCCACTGCTGCTCTTGGCTCGGGCAAGGGACAGGGGGTGGCGGTGAGGTGTGAGCTACCTCCTAGACATGGAGAGAGGGAGAGTGCGGTCTGCTGCGGTGAGGGCAAGGTTGGCCGACGAGAGGCGGCTCGGCATGGGATGGTCGTGCCACTAGGGGCTAGGGGAGTGGGTGGTTAGGATCTGGTTAGATCAAGAGGGGACAGGGAAGATAAATGAATATCAATTGGGGGCAAAACCCTGTAGTAAACAGTGAGCTAGGATTAGAGTAGAGATTATGCCTGCCAAGTGTTTGATGAAATTGCCGCATGAAAGAAAGTTTTGAATTTTGGTTTCAAATTTTTTGAGTGATCTCCACTAGTGATAGGTAGTCTCTGGTTGCAAGGGTTTTGAAAGTGGAGCTCAAAAAGATGGTTTTCGAAATAGGGGTGATCTATGCATATGCATTAGATTTAATTTTAAACTGTCATTTAAAATAGTTAACAGAATATTTTTAGCAGATCAAAAGGTGGGCCTTGGTACCTTATTATGTGTACTAGCAAGGGGTGCAAATATCAAGAATTGTTTCTGTTAAGTTTTGAGTACTAGGAATAGCCAAAGTAGGCATGGGAGTTAAATTTGCCAAAATGACCATTCCTCCTTTTTAATTCTTTTTGATTTGATTTTCTTTAGGAAAAGTTTGGGCATGATGTAGATGATGTTTAAATCACCTAAGAAACATTTTACAAGCATTGGATTATTCAATCATGGCAATTCAAACAACTCCTATTTTAAATACACACATATGAATGCTTTCATTTTATATTTGGAAAAGTTTTTGTTAACCCTAGTTTTAGCTGATTTGATCTTGATAAGCTTGGATTAAAGATTTGGGATGTTACAACTAGCGACGCTAGAAGGCGCCCTCATCGTCAGCACTGTCCCGAAGAATATGAGGCGCTAGATCGGAACACCGTCACCCAACCGTGTCTCGGGAGGCTTCTAATGAACAGTTGTGCGACACAAGCTCCACCACCGACCACCAACCTCTGGCACATAGCGCATGGCTAGGGCACCTCACCCCATGACGTACGCATCATGCCAGTCCGGGGTACGCATCATGCCAATCTCATATGGACATTTTTAACTCTAAGTACGCCTAATCTTAGGTTAAATTGCAATCGTGCTCAAACTTTTCAATCGGTAAGCCACCCTCATGCTACTCCAATCCCAGCACGCTTAATTTCTCTCTTCCTTCTGGATGAGCTTCCGAGAAAGAAATTAGAACTTGTTGATAATACTACCATATCAATCCTATTAACCATTGGACCATGATGTCACGCGTCTTTATTTTTTAAATTATAAATAAACAGTGAATAAGTAATAATAATATTGAATTCAAATAACAATAAAATGATTTTACTCTTTTTTTCCTTTTTTATTTAATATAGAATAATTCATATCTTTAAATCCGTAAATAGAAATTCAACAAATAATATGTCTAATTGATCAGAAAAATGAGAGGAATCTAAATATGACATGCATATCATCTTTTGAATCATGCATCATATCTTTTAAACACTGCACCAATTGAACCTATGTCGCGATTCTAGATATAACATTAGTCGTTTGGGCTGAAAGACATGAAACCTTGAACATGATAGCTAATTTATGAGAAGAATTATTGAGATATTTGCAATATTTCAAGTTTGATATTTTTCTTTGCAACTATGCTACAAATAAGACACCACACGAAGTTTTTATATTGTTTGGATCGTTTTTGAATTTCGTAGGCCCGTTTTAAACTACGGTCAAAACTGCGGGCATGAAGATTCTTAGCTCGGGATGTGCCTCGCTAAACTTGTAGTGGATCTCCGATAAATAGCATATTGTGAACCTAAAAATGATTTTTCCAAAAAATCATGAGCATTATATCATGTACTTGTAGTTCAAATTTGACCAACTTCCTGCCGATTCGGCAGGAATTTGATTTTCTTACGAGGGGTGAACGAAAAGGTTTAAGACCCCGGTTCGGACATTTTTCATGAAAGGTGGTCTAATAATTTTGAAAAATAGGATGGCACTATTTTAAAACTTTCATTTGGTGGTCGCTTCACAAAACACCCCATTTTTAGCACTCGAGAAATGGAAGATGTGTTATATAAAAGTATATGTAATGTTTAATTTATTTTTTATTCAACACAAATGTGTAATATTTGAGTTTAGATATATACATCTTATTTTTCTGCAAATTTTGATACATTATTTGTATTTTCCTGAATTAAAATAATTTAGTTATGACTTTTCTACGATTAATGTAATAAAAAGGGGAAAGAGCTATGCCGATGGCATTGTAGGTGTGAAACCTATGCCGGTAGCTAAGACGCAGGCATAGATTTGACGCCATCGCCTCTCCATCATGGCCAAACCCCTACGCCGATGGCCAACGTACGTCGATGGCTTCTGTCGGCCTGTCCCGTCCTACACTTGGGCCGACGGTCTCTTTGACGGGCTGCCTAGCTCGGGACCTACGTCGATGGCCCCGACTAAAATCTGTTAAAATATGTCCATCGACGACTTGACCTTTTCCTGTAGTGTGTTCACCTCAAGAAAAAAAGTATGCGCGTATAAATCCCATACTTGGCTATTCTTTGCAGCGCCCCTACCCAACTCCTTTTCTACAACCGACACAATACCATCCCGTACCCCTTTGCCTCCAAAGAACGTGAGGAGGAAATTAGGGTTTCCGTGCCTCCGGTCGGTGCCGCCGGTGATTTGGCCCGCTCTTGTGGCCTTCGGGCCATGGAGGAAGGGTGGATCTCTGCCCCCGTCGGCGGGAGGCTCCGTTTTCATATTTTTAGGTTCAAAGTTCGGTGAGGCGGCATTCATGTGTTGATGGTGGCGTCTTCTCCAATAAAGTATCCGCAAGTTCAACCTAGTCTTGGCGGCGACGCCGAGAAGCTTGTGGGAGTGATGTGGTTCTCGAGGTCTTCTCGTGGCTATGGGGATCTTCGGATTGTTAAGGAGCTTCATCGGTGGTTTATCCTTCTTCTCCCTCTCTGAGACAGATGTGGTCTTCTAGGCCCGTTTGGCAACTTCGTCTGCAACCAACAACGTCAGGCCGCCTCTAGGAGGAGTAGAAGCGGTGCCGCGCCATCGACACGGTCTGGAGGTTGAAGATGATATGCATCTCAAGGATTTCAATGTAATTTTCATTTTTGTGGAGATGGTTTGTAATGTTTGTTGTTTCTTTCAATGCCAAAGTTCTATTTACAAAAGAAATTATGCGCCTATACTTTTTTTTGAAATTTCCAGCAAATGCCGATTTTCAATGTATTAGCATAGGAAAACCCGTACAAATTGTACAAGTGATATGATGTCGGAGTGAAATTATGTCCGAAAAGAACAAAAATATAGAGGGAAAAAGAAAAAGACCATGGCGATGAGCCAACCACCCTCGTAGTGCTGGTTTGGCATACTTGTAATTCAGGCGAAAACCCTTCCACGAAGGGCCATCACCGCAACGCTTTTCGAGGTCATCGCTGACCCGGCCAAACTGCGCAACAGCCAGAACTCCTGCGGATAGTCATGGACTCCAAAGCAGTGTCTTCAAGAATATAGCATCGTTGATGCCTCCACCACCCACTCCAATGGAGTTTGGGTCTTCACCCGTAGATACCGTGACGAACTTGGGGTGTGGCGGTGTTCCACGATGATGCCCCCAAGAAGGACTAGCCATGCTAGAAGGCGCCATCATCATCAGCACTGTCCCAAAGACAGTGTGAAGCGTTAGCCTGGAACACCGACACAAGCTCCACCACCGACCACCAACCTCCAGCACATACCGCATCCGCTAGGGCACTTCACGCCGTGATACGCATCATGCCAGTCCTCCGGGGTACGACGGCATTGCATGGGTGAGCAAGATCTATAACGGACATGGTCATCTCAATGGTCTATGACTATGAGTATGTAATGTACTAATGTGTATAAAATCCATGCTAAAATAGTACAGAAGGAGGACAACTATAGGCGGTCTTAGCAGGTTAGCTGGCAAGAAAGGGGGAGGAGCAAAACCCTGCAACATCCAACTGCTATCATCATAAATCACACACTATAAGAACACCACGAAATCCGGATTCTTTAGCCAGACATAACGTCTATAGCATATCCAAGAAACTGATGATGGAGCTGATTCCTCTGTCTGTAGTTCTAATGATGCTGGCGATCACGCTGACCATGGCCTGGCTGGCATGGAAGGCCACCTCCTGTCGTCGACGTTCACAATGCTACCTCCTCGATTACGTATGCTACAAACCGTCAGACGACCGCAAGATGACGACGGATATGTCGGTTGCGGTGGCCGAGCGTAACAAGCAGTTCGGCGTCTCTGAGTTACGTTACCTCTTCCACCTGACCTCTCGTGCCTGTCTCGGTGAACAGACCTACGCCCCATCATCCGTCTGTTGGCCCAGCCCCACTACGCCGTCGAGTACGGTCCGACAACGATCGATGACAAAGACTTTTCCGGCGAGATGACGACCTGCACACACGTAGCAAACAAGCCAAAGCTATTTTGCAATAAGCAGCAGCCTACGTACATGCACAATCAGCTAGCACCAACTCCACGGCTCACGCACACGAAAAAGATATATTTGTCACAGGCCCGTATCGAGCCTGTTCTAGGTTGTATTGATTCTCGGTGTGTTGATTACAAGCTAGGATTGACACACATATATACTAGCAGCTATTGCCGACTCTAGCTACGACTCGGTGTCCAGGTCCTACTAGGATACATGCTGCTATACTACTCGTACTCGGAAGCGTATACGCACATGACGCCGTGCCGGCGTCGATCGGGATTATGATCGCTAACAATCACCCCCCTAAGCCCGACGTGCTTGTTTTCACAGCTTGAACGCCTATCCTTCCTGGCATCTCCGCGAACTTCACTCGTCCCAAAGATTTAGTTAGAATATCTGTAAGCTGATCATCGGTGCAAACGTAGTTGACTTCAATCTTACTTTCTTCTATGCACTGCCGTATGTAGTGATACTTTGTATCAATGTGCTTACTCCTGTCATGGTGCACCGGATTCTTGCATAAAGAAATTGCAGACTTGTTGTCAATATTGAGCACCACTCGTTCCGCCTCCCGATTGGCGAGATCACCGAATAGACTCCTTAGCCACACACCTTGACACGCCGCAGTTGCAGCCGCAATATACTCAGCTTCACAGGATGACTGTGCCACCACTTTTTGCTTTTGTGATAGCCAACTTACTATGCTTCTTCCCAAGAAATATGCCACGCCCGAGGTACTCTTACGGTCGTCAATATCTCCTGCCATGTCGCTATCACTGTAGCCAAGTAGCTTCACATCCTCCTTCTCTTTCGAGTAGACAATACCAAAGTTTGTTGTCCCTTTGATATACCTGAGTATATGCTTCACGGCTGTCCAATGCTCCATTGTGGGTGCTTCCATGAAGCGACTCACATAGCCAACGGAATAGGCCAAGTCAGGTCTTGTGTTAATGAGATACCTCAAACTTCCAACCACACTCCTATACTCCGTCGCATCAACCGCAGATGCTTCACTCCTTTTGCTTAGTTTAAGACGAGGTTCCATCGGAACATGAGTTGGATTGCATTCTTCCATGCCACACTTCTCGAGTATCTTCTTTGCATATGCCTCTTGGCATAGCGTGATCTCACCCAGCTTTTGATGTACCTCGATCCCAAGGTAGTAGCTCAACAAGCCTAGATCACTCATTTTGAATAACTCCTTCATCTGTAGCTTGAACTTTGCAATCTCCTTCTCATCCGCTCCAGTTATCAATAGATCATCAACATAGATGCCAACTAGTAGATGATCCCTTCCTTTACCTCGCTTATACATCGCATGCTCCAGTGGGCTCTTCTCGAATCCGAGAGAGATCAATGTACGATCAAGCTTGATGTTCCACGCCCGAGGGGCTTGCCGAGTCTGCATAACGCCTTGTGTAGCTTCAAAACCTTGTGTTCTTCTCCCTCTTTGATGTATCCCGGTGGTTGCTTCACATAAACTTCTTCTTCTAACTCCCCATTCAAAAACGCGGATTTCACATCCATGTGATGCAATTTCCAGGATTCTTGAGCTGCGAGAGCAATAAGTAATCTCACCGATTCCATCCTTGCAACGGGAGCAAACACTTCTTCGAAATCCACACCTTGCTCTTGCACGTATACCTTGGCCACTAGCCGAGCTTTGTGTTTCACCAACTTCCCTTCGGCATCCTTCTTGATCTTGTACACCCACTCGAGCCCTATGGCCTTGTGATTGTTGGGTAGATCGACAATCTCCCATGTATCTTTGTCGCGGATCGACCCCAACTCCTCATCCATAGCCCGACGCCAACACTCATCCGTATTAGCATCCTCGAATTTCGTCGGCTCCTCGGAAAGTAAACACCCTCCTTGTCCTCTCCCTCGCGCACGCGCTGTACGAAGGGTCTCCGGCGGATACAACTCCAGTACACTTCGGAATTTTTCTGGAGTAGGTGGCCGTCTCCTTTCTTCCTGTGCACTTGGAGGAAACGTGGAAGCTGACGTAGTACTTGTTTCAGCGTCTACTGAATTTCCTGCAGTTTCTGTCGGTGTACTGCATGTTGGCGACGTGACATCGTCGCCCGCGTCCACTTCTGGACTGCCGCTAGTCCCTTCTGGATGGGATTGTGCAGCTGATGGGCCACTTGCGCCAGGGCTCTCGTCTGCGCGTGGACTAGATGGCGACGTCGAGCCTCCAGGTGCAGCGCGTGAGCTGCTGCTCGTGCCGGGACTCCCACGCGGAGATACCTCTCCAGGCGTAGCGCTGCTGCTGCTCACTTCCGGACTTCCATCTTCCGAACCAGCGCCTAAATCCGTAACGCCACGGGACGCCGTTTCTTGATCATCTGCATGCGAATCACTGTAGACTACAGTAAATATTTCATCAGAAATTGATTGTACCGGTTCCACAGAGCCCCAATTCCAAGATTTCTCCTCCTCGAAGACGACGTCGCGTGTCACCACCACCTGTTTTTTCACTGGATTGTACGCGCGATACGCCTTCGAACCGTATTCATAGCCGATCATGACCATTGGAGTACTTCGATCTGCCAACTTGCTAGTATGCCCGGTCACCGTCTTCACATGCGCCACGCACCCGAAAGTGCGAGGATGATCAACCGAGGGCTTGCGCCCGTACCATGCTTCGTACGGCGTCATACCAACTACACTCTTAGTTGGTGCCCTGTTCAGCAAATAGACAGCTGTACTAACTGCCTCACCCCAAAACCTGCCTGGCATGCCTTTGCTCTTCATCATGCTGCGTGCCATGTCCACCACGGTTTGGTTCCTTCTTTCCACAACACCGTTTTGCTGTGGTGAATATGGTGCAGTGAGATACCGCCGGATCCCATGAGCTTCACAAAACGCCTTGAATTCATTGGATTTGAACTCCCCACCCCGATCGGTATGGAGGGCCTTCAACTTTGCCTCGGACTCCACCTCGGCTGCCATCTTCACAATCCTGAACGCTTGCAAAGCTTGATCCTTACTCTTCAGCAACACAACCCACATGTATCTACTGAAGTCGTCGACGATGAGCAAAAGTACTTGTTCCCAGCGGGGGTCGCGTGATTGGTCCGCATAAGTCTCCATGCACCAACTCAAGAACCTTACTTGCTCGATATTGTCCCTCCTTGGAAACGGGCTCGCTTTTGCTTCCCAACGAGACAACCGTGACACCTGCTCAACATGATCAACACACGGTAAGCCACGCATCATCTCCTTCTCCAAGTTGTCGAGAGCTTGGAAATTTAGATGTCCGTAGCGTGCATGCCACTTCCACGCCGAGTCTTCCATGCTTGTCATCAAACATACCGGATCCGCCTGATTGAGATTGAGGATGTAGAGTCTATTCTTGACCTCTCCACCTTCATGATGAGCTGCCTTTGGCGGTCATATCCCCACAGGAACTCGTCCTCCAACACGATCTTGCATCCACGCTCCGCGAGCTGACCAAGACTGATAATGTTGGTCTTAAGCTTGGGAATATAATACACGTCAGTGAGTACCTTGTGACCTCCATCCTTCAACTCAAACAGGACAGTGCTCGCCCCTGCAATCTCCACCTTCGACCCATCGCCGAATCGAACGGAGCCTCCAACCATGAGGTTCAACTCAGAAAACTGGGCCTTGTCGCCAGTCATGTGGTTGCTAGCGCCTGTGTCGAGGTACCAAACGTCGTGAGCCGTCTGCATCCTCCGCGGGAAGACCTTCTCTTCCACGAGCGTGACGATCTCCGTAGCGGACTCCTGAGGAGTTGATTCCTTGGTGGTCATTAACTCACAAGCTTCGAGCATGAGCATCATCGGTCCATCATCTCCTTCCTTCGCCATGAGAGCCTTCTCCTTTGAACGGTTGGGACACTCCGATTTGAAGTGCCCGAGCTGATTGCACTTATGGCAGCGAAGATTCTTCTTGTCGAATTTCTTCTTTGGCTTCTTCGGCTTGCTGTCCGACTTCTTCGCCGGGACCGAACCATCACCACTGCCAGATGCTTTATCGCTCCTCTCCTTGGCGACCATTGCCTGCCACTGGGCACGTGAAAGCATGAGGTGCTCATCTTGATTCGCGTCGCCGTAGGTGATCTTCATCCGCTCGTCATGCGCCTTGAACCGTCCAACCAGGTCATCCATCGTGAGGGTGGTGAGATCAACACATTGCTCGATTGCCGACACCACAGATATGTAGCGCGACGGCGCCGCGCGAAGGAAACGCATTATGACTGAGATATCTTCCAGCTTCTCACCTTGCGCGTGAATCCCGTTGACAATTGTGGCTACCCTCGAAGCAAAAGCGTCCAGCGTCTCATCTCCTTCCATCTCCAGGTTCTCGTACTTCTTCTGCAAGGTTTGTAGGGTCGCCCTGCGGACGCGCTCGTGCCCAAGATTCAACGTCTTGAGTGTCTCCCACGCCGCCTTTGCAGAATCCTTCGAGATCAGGTGCTGCATCATGTCCGCCGGCACCACGGAGCCGATGGCCGTGAGTGCCTGTCGGTCTTTGCGGTACTTCAACGCGCCCTTCTTGAACTCGTCGCCGCCGGGATCGACAACCTCCCAGATGTCGTTGCCCTCCACGGCCCACTCCATCTGTTTCGCCCACGTCGTGTAGTTGTCGCGATCATACCGCGGGTACTGCGACGACACCGATGCACCCGCAGCCGCACCGGAGTACTCGCCTTGATCCTTGTCCGTCATGACCTCCCGTTACTAGGAGATCCTCCTCGAGGCTCTGATACCAATTGTTGGCCCAGCCCCACTACGCCGTCGAGTACGGTCCGACAACGATCGATGATAAAGACTTTTCCGGCGAGATGACGACCTGCACACACGTAGCAAACAAGCCAAAGCTATTTTGCAATAAGCAGCAGCCTACGTACATGCATAATCAGCTAGCACCAACTCCACGGCTCACGCACACGAAAAAGATATATTTGCCACAGCCCGTATCGAACCTGTTCTAGGTTGTATTGATTCTCGGTGTGTTGATTACAAGCTAGGATTGACACACATATATACTAGCAGCCTATTGCCGACTCTAGCTACGACTCGGTGTCCAGGTCCTACTAGGATACATGCTGCTATACTACTCGTACTCGGAAGCGTATACGCATATGACGCCGTGCCGACGTCGATCGGGATTATGATTGCTAACACCGTCTTCGCAGGCCGCGAGAACTTACGCATTCACCAGGACGGGCTTGACGAGATGGACGCCTTCTTCAAAGATGCTATCGGTGGACTCTTCGCCAAGACAGGATTCGGCCCCCGGGAAGTTGACGTGCTCATCGTCAACGTCAACGTGTTCTGCCCGGAACCATGCCTTGCGTCTAGGATTGTGCAGCACTATGGCATGCGCGAGGACATCGCGTCGTACAATGTCTCGGGCATGGGCTGCAGCGACACGCTGGTCTCCTTGGGCATCGCCCAGAACGCCAAGCGGGCACGGGCACCGCGCACCGTATTGGCGCTCGTGGTTTCGTCGGAGGCACTCTCGTCCGGGTGGTACAGGGGCAAGGACAGGTCCATGATGCTGGGCTTTGCCCTTTTCCGTTGTGGCGGGGCAGCTGCTCACCAACAATCCCGCGCTCTGCGGCCGCGCAAAAATGAAGCTACGTCACATCGTGCGTGCCACCGTCACGGCCAACGACGATGCTTACTCTGCCATCCTGCAGCGTGAGGACACGGACAACATTGCCGGGTTCAGCATCAACAAAACCCTACCAAAAGCTGCCGTCCGAGCATTCGCTACCAACCTAAAACGTCTCGTGCCATGCATCCTCCCTGCTAGGGAGCTCGTCCGACTTGCCACCGACTTGATCCGTCAGAAAATGTTGCGCCGAGAGCGTGTCAAAATCCACTTTAACCTGAAGACGGGGGTCGACCATTTCTACCTTCACTCCGGCGGGGTCGCCGTGATCGAAGCAGTGAAGAAGAACTTCGGGCTTGATGAGGTCGACGTGGAGCCGTCGAGGATGACGTTGCACCGGTGGGGAAACACGTCGGCCAGCAGCGTGTGGTACGTGCTCTCATACATGGAGGGGAAGGGGAGGCTGAAGAGAGGGGACAGGGTGCTCATGGTGACATTTGGTTCGGGGTTCAAGTGCAACAGCTGCATGTGGGATGTGATGGGCGATATAGGGGACAAGGGTGCGTGGGAGGATTCCATCGATGAGTACCCGCTGGAGAGCACGGTCAATGCGTCCCTGGACAAGCACGGCTGGATCACGACTACTCCACCTTCTTTTAACTTGTAAATAACTACGCATGCGACTCGATGCTATATCAACGATGGTACACGTCACTAGTACGTAGGTTCAATAATGGTTCCTCGCTGCAAAGTCAGTGTCAAATGTTTACTTCTACTAGGAAACCTGCCCGTGCCGATTGCACCAGAAAAATGAAAAACTGGCATAACCCAAATTTTCCCCCAAAATTGATCCACTATCGCAACCCTTGCTGATGGGGATATGCCAAAGGGGTATGCCCAGCAGGACGTTTCGATTGGGCCAAAGGGCCTGTGAGTGCGCCTGAAGGACGGCGACTGAACTACGACGGAAGGAGAGGCCCAGCGACTGGAGACTGGAGGCCCAGGAGCGTAACAGAAGCCTAGTCGGATTAGGTCAAAACCTCTGAATCCTTATCTTGTTCGGTCGTAGCTTGTAAACCCTAGCGAGGTGCCTCATATATAAACCTTCCTAGGGTATCCTAGAGACTCACGTTCCATCATACACCCCCTCAAGCGACTCGCTTCTTAGACGCCATGCTCGCCACCCCTGTAACTCGCTCTCCAATAATCTAATCTAGCAGGAGTAGGTCTTTACCCTCCGGGAGGCGAACCTGGGTAAACCCATGTGCATCCGCCCCCATCTCGCACCGCAGATGGTCGTCAACTCTTTCTCACGATACAATCAATCGCTGCCAGTGGCAGCGACTGCCGTGGCCATTTCCACGACAGTGGCGCCCACCGTGGGGCATAGCGGGACTGGCCTGAGTTCTGCGGCGAGACCCTACTCGCCGATCGATCGGCCGCTCGCCACCGGTCGCATGATCGCCATCGGCGGGATCTTACAGATCCTGCCCAGCAGCTACATCCCAGCGTCACGCCAGGTCACTCACGGCGCGGTGATGCCGGTCGGCTCCATCAACCTCTTCGTCGGCTTCACCGACGCGGTCGACCCAGCTGCAACGGTGATCGTCGGCGGATCGCCGCCACACCACGATCTACTCTCGGAGGAGTAGGCCCGCTCCATCAGGAGCCTCGTCACCGAGTATGACTCGGCCGCCAGCGACGCGGCCGAGACCAACGCTGCCACGAACGACGATGCCCTAAACGACGACGCCGACTCCGTGACCCCTGCCTCGGTCGATGGTTCTATCACCGCCGCATCACGAGAGGACTCCATCACGCGTGTCTCCAACCCGGAGGAGTTCGAGGACCCCTCCATCCTCGGGATCTTCGACTCCGACGCCGGCTCGGAATCGCCCGAGGACTTCCGCGCCAGATCCAATCGCTTTAACACGATCTACATGGCGGGCAACGCGGCCGCCCCGCCAGATCCGTTCGCCACGCTGATCCGCCGACTGCGACGGCCACAGAAGTGGAGGAAGCCCGCTTGCGGCTCGCGGAGGCGCAACGCAACAAACTCGCCGAGCGCAAGAAATACCGCCTCGAGCGAGAAACGGTGCGGGAGCTATCGCTCTATCACCAGCGCCACATCAGGATCCGCCTGAACTCCAACGTGTTGGAGATATGCCCTAGAGGCAATAATAAATGTAGTTATTATTATATCTTTGTGTTTATGATAAATGTTTACATTCATGCTATAATAGTATTAACAAGGAAACCATTAATACTTGTGTGATTTGTAAACTTAATTTGAAGTCCCTAGTATAGCCTCTATACTTCACTAGCTTGTTGGTTGATTGATGATTGTGGTTTCCCTATCATGAACATTGAGATGTTATCAAACAACAAGATCATATCGTTAGGAGAATGATATGGTGGACATACTCCTATAGATAAGCGTAGCATAAAGATCAAGTCATTTCAATAGTTCAATTGCTATATGCTTTCTGATACATAGTAACCTAATTCCTTCGACCATGAGATCATGCATATCACCTTTACTGGATGGATGCTTTGATGTCATCAAACACCACACCGTAATGTGGGTGGCTATAAAGGTGGTATTGAGTGTTCGGAAAGTATTGGTTGAAACACATGGATCAAGAGTGGGATTTGTCCATCCATATGACGGATAGATATTCTCTGGGCCCTCTCGGTGAAATGTCATCCAATTAGCTTGCAAGCATGTGACTGGGTCACAAGGGATCACATATCACGGGAACGAGAAAAGAGTACTTATCAGTAACGAGGTTGAACTAGGTATGCAGAGATACCGACGATCATAACCTCGGATAAGTAACATATCGTGAGACAAGGGAAATTGGTATCGTATGTAAGTGGTTCATTCGATCGCAAAGTAATCGTAGAAATATGTAGAGCCATATGAATTTCCAGATTCCTCTATTGGTTATTGTTCGAGAAGTGTCTCGATCATGTCCGCATAATTCACGAACCGTAGGGAGACACACTTAAGGATTCGACGTTGTTTGAGTAGTTATGGTATTATGAGAAAGAGACCGAATGTTGTTCGGAGTCTCGGATGGGATCCGGGATATCACGAGGTGATCCGGAATGGTCCGGAGAATAAGATTCATATAAGGAAAGTCCCGTTTCGGAGTTGGGGAATGGTTCCGGTGTTTTCATCGGGAACATTCTAGAAGGTCCTGAATGTCCCACTCGGAGGGGAAGGGTACATGAATGTGTCATTGTAAGTTGGAATAATTGCATCATGTACTAGGTGTTCTTGCTGTCCAAAATAAAGGGTTTATTTAAATCCTAAATTGAAAAGTCAAGCGCTAGTTTGAAAGTCAAACGGCAATTTTGGGAAGTGGGAAAAGAGGAGGAGGTGGAGGCCGACTTGGGAGGAGTCCCCTTGGCGGCGCGCCTCCCAAGGCCGACTTGGGAGGGACTCCTCCCTTGGCCGCCCTCCCACCTATAAAGGGAGGCAGGGCCTCCCTCCTAACACACACAAGTTCCACCTCTAATCTCGGTTTAGAGCCGTTTTGGTTTAGAGCTTCTAATTGCTTTAGCCAGGTTTAGAGCCTTCTAATTGATTTAGAGCCTTCTAATTGGTGTGTCTAATTACTAGACCACTAATAGCCTCTCTCATAAGCTCCACCATACTACTTGACCGGCTTAAGGCGAAGCCTCATGGATTTCCCTCTACTTCGGTACCACGCCGTTGTCTCTTTGGAATCGCGAGGAGAGTGCTACAACCTCCACTTCCTGCTGGAACCAGGGCGAGGATGGTCTTCGTCGAGTACCGAACGTGGTGACCGATCATGGGGCGCTGCGGAACGTGGCGCTGGAAGGATCGTCACGCGATCTTGAGATCGGAAAGAGTACGACATCACCCACGAGAATCTGCTCGTTAACCGCTTTGGAATCTTCGAGGGTGAGTTCCTCTATCGACTCGTTGCTGCAATCTAGTAGATAGATCTTGGCTTGTTTGTTTGTATGCACGATAGAAATTTTTGTTTTCCATGCTACGAACCCCTACAAAGGGTATCGAGCCGTGTCTATATGTAGATCTCACAGACGAGTAGAACACAATGGTCATTGTGGGCATTGATGCTTTTATTGTAGATTGCCTTTTGTGTACTTTGCATCTTGTGGTATGTTGGGATGAAGCGGCCCGGGCTAACCTTACATGACATCGTTCATGAGACTTGCTCCACGCTTGACATGCAACTTGTATTGCATAAGTGGCTTTATGGTGCTGTTTCTCCTAGCATAGTAAAGATCCAATTTACAACGGGTGATCAACAATGCTAGTATCAATGGTGTGGTTCTTGTTCGTAAGTTAGAACGACACTTATTGAAAGCCCCAAACCACGTAAAATATGCAAAGAAAGTAGAGGCGTCTAACTTTGTTTTGCAGGGGTGTCTTGATGATGTGATATGGCCATGATTGTGATTATATTTGATGTATGCAATGTTCCTTATTGTAAGTTGGCAACGGCAGAGCCATATGGTTGTCTTTAATTTCTGTTAAGACCTGCGTGTCTATTCAAAATAGTTGTAATAGTTGAAGCTGGTGGATGACAACCATGAAGAAGCGTCATTGACCTTGATGCTATGCCGGTGATGATGGAGATCATGTTCGTGCTTGAAGATGGAGATCGGAAGCACAAAGAAGAAAGGCCATATCATATCACATATTATGAATTGCATGTGATGTTAATCCTTTATGCATCTTGTATTGCTTAGTAGGCGTGGTAGCATTATAAGATGATCCCTCATGCACATAAATTTCAAGTTCTAAAGTGTTCACCCTTAGTATGCACCGTTGCCAAAGCTTGCTGCTCAAGCACCACGTGATGATCGGGTGTCTTTGATTCCATGGTGAATACAACGTAAGAAAGCCAGATTTGCTTATGCGGTAGCTAAGGTTTGATCTTGACGAGCCTAGCATGTATGGACATGGCCTCGGGAACACGGATGGCGAAGGTAAAGCATGAATCATATAGTAGATATGATGAACATGATGATTGTTCGCCATTGAAACTATATCAACTCTCGTGATGATCGGTGTTGATGTAGTGGATTTGGTCTGTGTGATCACTAAAACAATGTGAGGGATGTTGTTTTGAGTGGGAGTTCACCTAGTTTAATTTCATTAATTAATTTGAACTCAATTTGTCATAAACTTAGTCTAAACTATTGCAAATATGTTGTAGATCAATGGCAGCCCCTACCATCAATTTTAATGCGTTCCTAGAGAAAGAAAAGTCGAAAAACAATGGAAGCAACTTCGCGGATTGGTTCCGCAATTTGAGGATTGTCCTCACATTTGGTAATTTGACCTATGTGCTGGATGCACCGCTAGGTGACCCACTGCAGCTGATGCTACCGATGAAGTAAAGAATGTTTACCTCGCTCGGAAGAATCGGTACTCCATAGTTCAGTGTGCTATCTTGTATGGTTTAGAATCGAGCTTGAAAAGGTTTGAAGAGTCGATCCATATGATATTGTCGAGGATCTCAAATTAATCTTTGAGACTCATGCGGCAATTGAAAGTTATGAAGCTTCGAAAAGTTCTTTAGCGCAAGATGGAAGAGGGTAGCTCCGTCGGTGAGCATGTGCTTAAGATGTGCGGGCACGCAAATAAACTTCAAAGTTTGGGTATAGTGATTCCTAATACTTTGGGGTTTACCGCATCCTCAATCACTACCACCAAGTTACAAGAACTTTGTGATGAACTACAACATGCGAACATGAACAAAGAGTTGCGAACTATTTGCTATGTTAAAATCTGCGAAGTGGAGATCAAGAAAGAGCACCAAGTGTTGATGGTCAATAAGACCACCAAATTCAAGAAAGGCAAGTCTAAGCGAAGGGACACTTCAATAAGGGTGGTAAGAAAGTTACCATACCGTGAAGAAGACCAAGGCTGGACCCAAACCTGATCTTGAGTGCTTTTACTGCAAGGGAGAAGGTCCTTGAAGCGGAATTGCCCAAAGTACTTGGATTTGAAGAGCGGCAACATCAAGAAGAAAGGTATATCTGATATACATGTTATTGATGTATCTCACTAGTATTCGTAGTAGTGCACGGGTATTTGATCTTGGTTCGGTTGCTCATATTTGTAACTTCAAACAGAGCTGCGAATAAGCGGAAGCTAGTGAAGAGCGAGGTGACGGCGCGCGAGGAAGCGGATCAAAGGTTGATGTGATCGCTGGCACGCTACCTCTTCATCTACCATCGGGATTAGTTTTATACTTAAATAATTGTTATTTGGTGCCTGCGTTAAGCATGAACATTATATCGGATCTTGTTTATTGCGAGGCGGTTACTTGTTTAAACCGAGAATAATGGTTGTTCGATTTATATGAGTAATATGTTTTATGCACATGCACCTTTGATAGATGGTCTATTCATATTGAATCTCGATAGTGGAAATACACATATCAACAACATTGAGGCTAAGCGTTTGAAATCAGCGATAATTCGACCTATATGTAGCAATCGTCTTGGTCACATTGGGTGAAGCGTATGAAGAAACTCCATTCCGATGGACTTCTTGAATCACTTGATTTTGAATCACTTGAAAGATGCGAAGCATGTCGATGGGTAAAATGACTAAGACTCCATTTTACGGTATGATGGAGCGAGCTACAGACTTATTGGAAATCATACATACCGATGTGTGTGGTCCAATGAGTGTAGCATCGCACGGTGGTTATCGTTATGTTCTTACCTTCACGGACGATTTGAGTAGATATGGGTATATCTATTTCATGAAACATAAGTCCGAAACTTTCGAGAAGTTTAAGGAGTTTCAAAGTGAGGTAGAGAATCAACGTAACAAGAAGATTAAATTTCTACGTTCTGATCGTGGAGGTGAATATCTAAATTCACGAGTTTGGCGAGCATTTGAAGAAATGTGGAATACTTTTCGCGATTGACACGCCGGAACACCACAGCGTAATGGTGTGTCCGAGCGTCAGAATCGAACTCTCTTAGATATGGTTCGTTCTATGATGTCACTTCTGATTTACCGCTATCATTTTGGGGTTATGCATTAGAAACAGCCACATTCACTTTAAATAGGGCACCGTATAAATCCGTTGAAACGACACCGTATGAATTATGGTTTGGGAAGAAACCTAAATTGTCATTCCTTAAAGTTTGGGGATGCGAAGCCTATGTAAAAAGGTTACAGCCGGACAAGCTTGAACCCAAAGCGGAAAAATGCGTCTTCATAGGATACCCGAAGGAAACTATTGGGTACACCTTCTATCATAGATCCGAAGGCAAAATCTTCGTTGCTAAGAATGGATCCTTTCTAGAGAAGGAATTTCTCTCGAAAGAAGTGACTGGAAGGAAAGTAGAACTTCGGCGAGGTTGTCGAACCTTCTCTCGAATTGCGAGTAGTAGCGCAGACCGGAAGAAGTTCTGTGGTGCTGCACCAATAAGAGAGGAAGCTAATGATGGTGATCATGAAACTTGGTTGAAGTTGCTCTGAGCCTCGAGGTCAGCGAGAAATCGTACCACTCCATTGGTATGATTCCGTTATGAATGTCATGTTGGTGGACAACACCGATGACCCCGAGACATATGAGGAAGCGATGATGAGCCCAGATTCAATAAATGGCAAGAAGCCATGAAATCCGAGATTGGATCCATGTACGAAAACCAAGTATGGACTTTGGTGGACTTACGGATGGCGGAAGGCTGTCGAGAACAAATGGATTTTCAAGAAGAAAGCAGATCTTGATGGTAATGTTCTTTGTCTATAAAGCTCGACTTGTCGCAAAAGGGTTTCGACAAATTCAAGGAGTTGACTACGATGAGACTTTCTCACCGGTAGCGAAGCTAAAGTCTGTGAGGATTATGCTAGCAATCGCTGCATATTATGATTATGAGATATGGCAGATGGATGTCAAAACAGCATTCCTCAATGGAGACATTGATGAAGAGTTGTATATGATGCAACCCAAAGGTTTTGTCGATCCTAAAGATGCTAACAAGGTATGCAAGCTTCAACGGTCCATCTATGGATTGAAGCAAGCATCCAAGTTGGAATCAACGCTTTGATAAGGTAATCAAAAGTTTTGGTTTTATACAAACTTATGGAGAAGCTTGTATTTACAAGAAAGTGAGTGGGAGCTCAGCATTCTTAATACTATATGTGGATGACATATTGTTGATTGGGAATGATGTAGACCTTCTTAATAGTGTCAAAGAGTATTTGAATAATAGTTTTTCAATGAAGGATCTTGGCGAAGCAGCTTACATATTAGGCATAAAGATTTATAGAGATAGATCGAACGCCAAATATCATTGTCACAAAGTACATATTTGGACAAAGTTCTAAAGAGGTTTGGAATGGAAGATAGCAAGAAAGGGTTCTTGCCCATGTTGCTCAATCGACCTTGAGTAAAACTCAAAGTCCGACATCGGCGAAGATAGAGAAAGGATGAGTAAGACTCCTATGCCTCAGCCATAGGATCTCTAATGTATGCCATGCTATGTACTAGACCCGACATCGCATATCTTGTTAGTCTAACTAGCAGATATCAAAGTGATCCAGAGTGGATCATTGGACAATGATCAAAAACATCCTTAAGTACTTGAGAAGAACTAAGGATATGGTTCTTTCTTATGGAGGTGATGAACAGCTCGTTGTTAATGGTTACACCGATGCTAGTTGGAACACCGATCCGGATGATTCTAAATCACAACTGGATAATGATTTATTTTGAATGGTGCAGCGATTATGGAGGAGTGCAAAGCAAAGCGTTGTGGCGAGATCTTCAACTGAATCGGAATACATGGCTGCTTCGGAGGCTTCACAAGAAGCGATATGGATGAAAGAGTTCATTACAGAGCTGGGTGTGGTTCCAAGTGCGCTGGACCCAATGTCTATCTACTGTGATAACATGGGCGCCATAGCCAATGCGCAAGAACCAAGGTCACACAAGAAGCTGAAGCATATCAAGCTGCGTTCCCACGCTATTCGAGAACATATCCAGGATGGGGATATAAAGATTTGCAAAGTACACACAGATCTGAATGTGGCGGATCCGTTGACTAAACCTCTCCCGAGGGCAAAACATGACCAACACCAAACTGCCATGGGTGTTCGGTATATTACCATGTAATCTAGATTAGATGACTCTAGTGCAAGTGGGAGACTGTGGGAGATAGGCCCTAGCGGCAAGAATAAATGTAGTTATGATTATATCTTTGTGTTTATGATAAATGTTTACATTCATGCTATAATAGTATTAACAAGGAAACCATTAATACTTGTGTGATTTGTAAACTTAATTTGAAGTCCCTAGTATAGCCTCTATACTTCACTAGCTTGTTGGTTGATTGATGATTGTGGTTTCCCTATCATGAACATTGAGATGTTATCAAACAACAAGATCATATCGTTAGGAGAATGATATGGTGGACATACTCCTATAGATAAGCGTAGCATAAAGATCAAGTCATTTCAATAGTTCAATTGCTATATGCTTTACGATACATAGTAACCTAATTCCTTCGACCATGAGATCATGCATATCACCTTTCTTGGATGGATGCTTTGATGTCATCAAACACCACACCGTAATGAGGTGGCTATAAAGGTGGTATTGAGTGTTAGGAAAGTATTGGTTGAAACACATGGATCAAGAGTGGATTTGTCCATCCATATGGCGGATAGATATTCTCTGGCCCTCTCGGTGAATGTCATCCAATTAGCTTGCAAGCATGTGACTGGGTCACAAGGGATCACATATCACGGAGCGAGAAAAGAGTACTTATCAGTAACGAGGTTGAACTAGGTATGCAGAGATACCGACGATCATAACCTCGGATAAGTAACATATCGTGAGACAAGGGAAATTGGTATCGTATGTAAGTGGTTCATTCGATCGCAAAGTAATCGTAGAAATATGTGGGAGCCATATGAATTTCCAGATTCCTCTATTGGTTATTGTTCGGAGAAGTGTCTCGATCATGTCCGCATAATTCACGAACCGTAGGGAGACACACTTAAGGATTCGACGTTGTTTGAGTAGTTATGGTATTATGAGAAAGAGACCGAATGTTGTTCGGAGTCTCGGATGGGATCCGGGATATCACGAGGTGATCCGGAATGGTCCGGAGAATAAGATTCATATAAGGAAAGTCCCGTTTTGGAGTTGGGGACTGGTTCCGGTGTTTTCATCGGGAACATTCTAGAAGGTCCCGGAATGTCCGGCACTCCGGAGGGGGAAGGGTACATGAATGTGTCATTGTAAGTTGGAATGATTGCATCATGTACTAGGTGTTCTTGCTGTCCAAAATAAAGGGTTTATTTAAATCCTAAATTGAAAAGTCAAACGGCTAGTTTGAAAGTCAAACGGCAATTTTGGGAAGTGGGAAAAGAGGAGGAGGTGGAGGCCGATTTGGGGGAGGAGTCCCCTTGGCCGGCACGCCTCCCAAGGCCGACTTGGGGAGGGACTCCTCCCCTTGGCCGCCGGCCCTCCCACCTATAAAGGGAGGGGCAGGGCCTCCCCTCCTAACACACACAAGTTCCACCTCTAATCTCCGGTTTAGAGCCGTTTTGGTTTAGAGCTTCTAATTGCTTTAGCCAGCGGTTTAGAGCCTTCTAATTGATTTAGAGCCGTCTAATTGGTGTGTCTAATTACTAGACCACAAATATCCACTCTCATAAGCTCCACCATACTACTTCCGGCTTAAGGCGAAGCCTCAAGGGATTTCCCCTCTACTTCCGGTACCACGCCGTTGTGCTGCCGGAATCGCGAGGAGAGTGCTACAACCTCCGCTGCCTGCTGGAACAAGGGAGAGGAAGGTCTTCGTCGAGTACCGAACATGTGACCGACTGCGGGAGCGCTGCCGGAACGTGGCGCTGGAAGGATCGTCTACGCGATCTTGAGATCGGAAAGAGTACGACTACATCACCCACGAGAATCTGCTCTCGTTAACCGCTTTGGAATCTTCGAGGGTGAGTTCCTCTATCGACTCGTTGCTGCAATCTAGTAGATAGATCTTGGCTTGTTTGTTTGTATGCGATAGAAAATTTTTGTTTTCCATGCTACGAACCCCTACACAACGTCCAGGGCCGCGTCCTGAACTTCAACGACGAAAGCGACCCCGCACGCGCCGCCGGGCACGAATACTGCGAGAACGCGCCGCCAGGCGGAAGCAACCCCGCAAGACCACCACCCCGCACCAGCGACCGGAGCCCCTCCACCACCCATCAGCCGCACGCCCCCGCCGGACCAACCGCGGATCATCATCTCGCCTCAAGCCTGCGACGCCAACGGACTACCACTATACTCCACCCCGATGGACAACGTCGTCGCGACCGATGCTGCGATCGCCAACCTCGACGTCCAAGGCGACGGCACGCTATAGATCCAGTACGCCAAGGCCCTACTCGTGAGGGTCGTCGAGCAACAAGCCGCGGGAGTCGACCCGTGGGGGCGGATGTACTCCCGCTCGTCAGCAAGCAGGGCGGCATCAAGCGGCCACCCCACCATCGCCAACACATTGACTTGCCCACCACCGCAGCCCTTGGCGAACCAACCACGGGCCCCCAACCCCGCGTTGTCCACTAACGAGCAACCACCGGGGAATAACACGGTCGCCGCCAACGGGCAGCCCCTTGATGCCCAAACGAACATCATCAACAACCAGGCGTGGCGGTCGCGCCAGCCCAACGACCTGAGGCACACCCTCACCAACCGCGGCGACCCGGAACCGAGAGGCTCGCTCAGTCGAGTCAGGCCGCAATGCTTCGGGCCCATGATCCACGGGGAAAAATACCCTGCCGACTTTAAGGCCCCCAAGGAGATCGAAAAGTACGACCCGACGTACGATCCCGCTGTGTAGCTGGACACATAACTCATGGCAATGGGAATCGCATGCCACACCGACCTGCTCGCCGCTCTCTACCTCCCCTTGATGATGGAGGGTAAGACCCGGCAATGGATCAACATGCTCCCCGCCGACAGCATCGATTTCTGGGAAGAAATGCGGGACGCCTTCATCAGGCACTTCGAGGGCTCCTACACCCGCGCCACCACCATAGAAGATCTAGAGCGATGCATCCAGGGACAACGCGAGTCGACTCGTCGTTGGATCCAAGGGTGGCAAGAACTGTGGATCAACGCCTCCGGCATCCACCCAGACACGGCAAGAATTGTGGATCAACGCCTCCGGCATCCACCCAGACATTGCTTCAAGAACGCGTGCCGGTATGATCCCCTAGTCACAAAGATCAAGACGGTCTACCAGACGCTCGACAACATCCCCGACCTCCTCGAGATTGCCAAGCGCTACGCGGAGGAAGATCCCAACCAAGACTCTGACGACGACTCGGGAGGACGACATCGAACCAGCATCCACGATAGCGGGTGCCTACGCGACATGCGCTACAGCAACACCCGCATCACCGGCAAGCGCCGCATGGACGGGCGAGTCGACTTCGTCGCCAATGCCAACTACGGCCAACGCGACTCCAAGAACTACCACCGCGATGGAGGAAACTACCGCGACAGCGGAAACTACCCCTCCAACAACACAGCGAGGCCGAAATTCGACCCTGCTGCCCTGCTCAATCAGCCCTGCATCTACCATAGCAGGGAGGGAAAACCCGCCACCCACACCACCGCTGATTGCCACTCTCTCAAAGAGATCGAGAAGGCGAGACGAGCAAGGGAGGACCCCAATAACAACCCACCTCGGGATAACGGGAATGACAGCGAATTCGGCACCGCCGTCGGCTCTCTACACACCTTCACCGGACTCGGCACCAAGCGCGACAAGAAGGTGCTCGCCCGCGCGGTCACCGTCAACGCGGTGACACAGGTCGACATCCCTCGCTTCCTCAACTGGTCCAAGAAGAGCATCACCTGGAGTCGCCAGGACCATGCGCCAAGAATCGAATACCCATGACGAGTCGCCCTGGTAGTCAGGCCCAAGGTGGCCGACTACTGGCTGCCCAAGACACTAATGGACGGTGGGAGTTCCATCAACATCCTGTACCTAGACACATTCAAGAGGCTCCAGCTCCCAGAAGCAGCCATTGAGCCAACCCTGACGACCTTCCACGGTATCGTCCCTGGTCGGAAGGCATACCCGATCGGGAAAGTGACGCTGCCAGTCACCTTTGGCACTCCGACGAACTACCGCACGGAAAGGATCATATTCGAGCTAGTGAACTTCCGCAGACCCTACCACTGCGTCTTGGGTCGCCAGGCATTCGCAAAGTTCATGGCGACCCCACATTACGCCTACAACATGATGAAGCTCCCTAGGCCAAGCGGCATCATCACCATCCACGGCGACCCCGACATGGTCGTGGAATGCGAGGACAAAGGCACGCAAAGCTTCGCCCGTCATCGCCGTGGCCCGACCAGCGGAGGAGCTCGCGACGCTGGCAGCAACATCAACAAGGACGACCCACAATCTTGAAGAAACCAACCGCCGCGAACTCCACGTTCGAGGCAACCACGCACACCCGCACCGTCGAGCTCGTCCTAGGCGACTCCAGCCAGACGGTCACCATCGGGGCGCACATGAGCCCCGCATAGGAAAGAGCTCTCATCGGGTTCCTCCGTGAGAACCGCGACATCTTCGCATGCAAGCCATCTGACATGCCAGGTGTCTCGAGGGAACTCGCTGAGCACAAACTCAACGCCGACCCCAAAGTGTGACCAGTAAAGAAGTCGCTACGGCCCTTCAATGAAGAGCGTCGTCGAGTAATTGCTGAAGAAGTCCAGCGCCTGCTAGCCGCAGGCTTCATCCGGCCAATCAAATACTCTAAGTGGCTGGCAAACCCAGTCCTGGTTCTAAAAAAGAACAACACATGGAGAATGTGTATCGACTACACCAACCTCAATAGCGCCTGCACGAAGGAGGAGTTCGTCCTACCGCGCATCGATCAGATCATCGACTCGACCGCGGGATCAGAGTCGCTGTGCTTCCTTGACGCTTACTCTGGTTATAACCAGATCAAGATGGCGGTCGAGGACAAGGAGTAGACGGCGTTCATCACGCCATTCGGCGCCTTCTGCTACACGGCCATGACGTTCGGCCTCAAGAACGCAGGCGCCACATACCAGAGATGCATGCACGAGTGCCTAGCGAGCCAAATTGGCCGCAACATTCACGTCTACATCGCTGGCGTGGTGGTAAAATCCACCCTCCAGGACGACCTGCTCGCCGACCTAGCCGAAACCTTCGCAAACCTGCGAAGGTACAACAACAAGCTGAACCCCAGAAAATGCACCTTCGGTGTCCCTACCGGACAGCTCCTGGGATATGTAGTCTCCAAGCGATGCATCAAAGCCAACCCCACCAAGATCGACACCATCGCGTGACTCGGGAAACCCGAGTGCCTGCGCGACATCCAGAAGTTGGCACGGCGAGTCACGGCCCTCAGTCGCTTCATCCCCCGACTAGGCGAGAAGGCAATGCCCCTCTACCGCCTGATGCGCAAGAACCCCATGTTCCAATGGGACGCGGAGGCCGATGATGCACTCAAAGCGCTCAAAGAAGTGCTACTCGTGGCTCCACTACTCGATGCCCCACTCGATAAAGAGCCAATGCTCGTCTACGTCGCGGCCTCTACTCGAGTCGTCAGCGCCGTGATGGTCGTCGAACGACCAGAGGAGGGAAAGGAGCGCCTCATACAGCGCCCTGTCTACTACATCAACGAAGTCCTGACGGACTCTCGACAGCGCTACCCGCAATACCAAAAACTGGTGTATGCGGTATTCCGAGCACAGCGGCGACTCCCACACTACTTCCAGGAGCACCCAATCATGGTGGTCTCCTCCGCGCCCCTGCAAGACATCATAAGCAATCGGGAGGCGACCGGGTGAGTCGCCAAGTGGGCTGTGGAAATCAGCGTCCACAACATCAAATACGAGCCCCGCAAAGCGATCAAGTCACAAGCCCTGGCTGATTTCCTTGCAGACTGGGAAGAAGCACAGCAGCCAGAGAAGCTCCCGTACCTCCAATACTGGTTGCTCCATTTTGATGGCTCCAAGAACGCCGACGGCGCAGGGGTTGGGGTCATACTAACCTCTCCCAAAGGAGACAAGCTCCGCTACGTGCTCCACCTCAACTTCAAGCCCTGCACCAACAACATGGCAGAATACGAGGCCCTCCTTCACGGCATGAGAGCCGCTAAGGAGATGAATGTCAACCGCCTACGATGCTATGGCGACTCCGACCTAGTCGTCGGCCAAGTAGCCGGGATGTAAGACGCCATCTCCCCAACAATGATTGCGTACCGCCAAGCTGTTGACCAGATGGGAGGACGCCCTTTCCCGCATCGGATCGACCCGACAAGCGCCACCAGTAGGCGTCTTCCTAGACATCATCCATAAACCGTCGGTCAGCCCACCAAAAGAGATCGACGTCGGGATACCGCTGCAACCAGAACCGGCCTTAGTCGCCATGATTGTGGAGCCTAGCGACTGGACAGCACCATACATCGCCTTCTTGGAGCACAAAATCCTACCAAGCAACAAGACAGAGGCGTGAATGATCGTGCGCCACTGCAAGTCCTTCGTCATCATCAACGGCGAGCTCCACAGACGCAGCGTGACCGACGTGTTCCAGCGCTGCGTACAGCCAGAAGAAGGCCGCAAGATCCTCCAAGACATTCACACTGGCGACTGCGGCCATCACGCCGGCGCCAAGTCGCTAGTCGCCAAGGCCATGTGGCACGGTTTCTACTGGCTCACCGCACACACCGATGCCACCAACATCGTCCAACGATCGTCGTCGTGCAAAGGGCGCACCTCCCTGGCTCGGCACTCAAGACCATCCCCATCACATGGCCATTCGCTGTATGGGGCATGGACATGGTAGGCCCATTCAAGAAGGCCCCGTCTGGCTTCACTCACCTCCTGGTCGCAGTCGACAAGTTCACCAAATGGGTCGAGGCCAAGCCAATAAAAAAGTGCGACGGCAAGACAGCCACCAAGTTCTTACGCGAGCTCATCTACCGGTATGGCTACCCGCACAACATCAAAACAGACAATGGCACCAACTTCGCCAAGGGGGCCATGGCGGAATTTTGTGAAGAACATGGCATACGACTCGACCTCGCGTCAGTCGCCCACCCGGAGTCAAATGGCCAAGCAGAACGCACCAACCAGAGCGTCCTCCACGGGCTCAAGCCGCGACTCCAGGAACCCCTCGAGCGCACCCCAGGATGTTGCGTCGACGAGCTCCCCTCTGTGATATGGGGGATCCGCACCTCCGTCAATCGCTCCACCGGGTTCACGCCCTTCTTCATGGTGTGCGGCGCCGAGGCCGTAATGCCAACTGATCTGGAGCACGACTCACCTCGAGTCGCCAACTACGTCGAGGCGACCAACGAGGTTGCTCGCCAAGACAGCATCGATCAACTTGACGAGGCACGCGACCTGGCTCGCTCCTGCACCACCATATACCAGCAAGGACTCCGCCGCTACCACAGCCGCCGAGTGCGAACTCGCATCTTCCAGGAAGGCGACCTGGTCCTACGACTGTCCCAAGACAAGAAAGGCATGCACAAACTCTCCCCCCCCATGGGAGGGGCCATTCGCCATAGGCCGAGTCCTTGGCAATGACGCCTACTATCTCATCGACATACGGGGTGACGGCCAGCTCGAGGTCGGGAGGCCATGGAATGTAAACCTCCTCAGAAAGTTCTATACTTAGAACCTCACATTGTACTCCGCTGGCATATATAATGAAATTCATTCGGATCGCACAAATTGTGTCCACTCGCCATATTCTTGTGCCACTCGCACTCGTACATATTAGCAATATGCTACTCACGGAAGGCAACCTCTGGTCGAGCGACCGGCACGGCTAAGTAGTGCGGCACAAGGGCACCGGAAATATTCGGGCCTGGGGTCGTCCACAAAAACGCCAACCCGGAGCCACCATTGGACTCGCCTAGCCCGACTGGCCCACCGGGTCAAGACAACCGGTATACGCTTACCACATCGACCTGTCCCTCCCATCATCGTGTAAAGCGACTCGAACGGTTAAGTACCACACACGGGGACTCCGCAAAACAGGAACCCCCACGCGGCTCGGGAACACACCAAGTAAGAGAGCTGTCTTGGACTCTCCAAGCGACTGGCTCTCCAGGCCAGGGGAGGAGACGCGTTACAAACAACGCATTCACAACCTACAACAGGAACATGACCAATACGGTCGAACACGGCGCTCGGGAACACGCCTACAAATCAGTCCCACTCGCGCTCGAGGACTCGCCACTCAGAAGACGCGAAAGATGAAACAGTGCAAAACCAAAACAATACACAAAAGTATACAATCGAGTTATACCCCATTAAAGGGCGGACGCACTCGGGGACTCGCTCAACCAAAAACAAACACACCACACAATCCTGGTCACAATACGAGTCGATTGACTCCCCTTGGCATACATTACACAATACATTACAGCAGTCGCCACTTGGCATACATCACAAGCTGCACAATTACATTGTTTATTACACAGGCTCTAATGAAGAAGCGGCGCCACCCCCCTTGACACGAACAAAAGGCTTCCACGGGTTCGTCGGCTACGTCGTCAGTGACTTCGACAATGATGACCGGAAGGGCTGCTCCGACTTCATATCACGATGCTCCGCCTCGGGGTCGCCAGGCACCAACACAGTCTCCTGGTATGGCAGCATATCCCCCATAGCCAGGACCCGATCGGCGTAAGGGGTGGCCTTTGCGGTCAGCTTCAGCACCTCTCACATCTCCACCGTGCCGGTCGCCGATGGGTAGCCACTCGTCACGTCGTCAAGGTCGAAGTCGTCGAGAAAGTGGCTGAGACCTAAGCTCAATGTCGTGGTGGCCCCGCGCCTGAACACCGAGCGCGCCATCCACTCAACGACGACAGACACCTCCTCCAGATAGCACCACACCTCCGTAAGCCCCCCAGCAATAACTTCGGTGGGGGACATGCCTTGAAGAGCCGCTTGGACACATAACGCCGAAGCCGTGGCCGCGTTCACCATGGCAGTCATGCACTGCGAAGCGTTGTAGGTCTGAACCACCGGGTCGCTTTGGCCTATCACAGCTACAAAATCAGACGTCAGTGAAACTACGGAACTCCCTAGTCAGGGACTCGCCAAACAAGTCAGGCAAAGACGGAGACTCACCAAGGAGTTTGCGGCAGTTCTCCGTGACATGCTTCTCCAAGGCGGTTTGCTCGTTGTGCAGCCCCACGATGATCGAATCCGTGGCTTTGCGTTCTTCCTCAGCCGCAGCAACAGCAGCCTTCGCTCGCTCCTCCGAAGAAACTGAGGCCGCTTTCGCCTCCTCCAAGTCTTGGACTATGGAGGCAATTCGTCCATTCGCCACCTCCAGCTCGGCGACTGGAACATACCCTTCACGGGCCTTGGAAATCGCAGTCAGGAAACCATCTGAAAGAGAAACCATCAGCGCACCATACACAAACAGTTCGTACCTGACAGAGGAAAGGATAGAAAAGCAGATACTCACCAATAGTTTCCTGAAGCCGCTGGTTCGCCTCCTGCGCTTCTCGCAGATCACGCTCCAAGCGCTCCCTCACGGCCTGCCGATCGGTCGATTCCCTTTGCAAGCCCTGCAAACAAACAACACACCTCAGCATTTAACAAAACAAACTCCAAGTTCCCAGCCGCCGAAATTCAGAGACCTGGAACTCGGGGACTAGAGAGTAGGAAAAAAGGTCAATTCCTAGACGCTGAAATTCAGCGACTAGGAATTCGGGGACTGGAGAGGAGAAAGAAGTTCAGTTCCCAGCCGCTGAAATTCAGCGACTAGGAACTCGGGGACTGGACATACCTGAATAGCGGCGCCAAGCATCCTGTGAAGTTCCCCGGCGTCAGTTGACGGGATCATGAAGGAAGTGCGCCCACGACGGGACACAATGTCCGCATCCACGATCTCCGGACTCTGCGGAGACTGGGTGTCCGCCACGCTTGGAAATCCCCTATCCATGAAGCGTGGGAACGTCGCCGACGCCTTGGTTGTCGAGGTCAGCAAGGGCCAAGACTGGCTCCGATCGTGCCGCCACCACTTCTTCAGCGACTGCCGCAATGTCAGGCTCCCCGGCGCCATCCCTGGCTGTGGTGTCGTCGGAAACCCCCTTCTGCTTCTTCGTGCCTTCCGCGGTCGCTACATCTCCGACAGATTTTCTCTTCTTGGGGAGATCGCCCTCTCCCGTGGTGGTGGCCGGTGGAATCTTTGCCACCGATGGATGGCCAATCTTCTTGGCTCCAGACCTGCCAGAATTCCCACAGTCAATATAACAACAATACAAAACAAGAGGCGAATCGGAGTGAAGAACCAATACTCACTTAGCAACCGGCAGAACGCGAAGCCCGGTGCTGATGTGCGTGGGCTTGTCCAATTCTGGACCCAGCTTGCGAGTGAGCCCCCTCTCGAAGACGTCTAAAGCCCACGACACCGCGGGCTTCCTCGACGAGGAAGCCGTAGTCGCCGGAATCTCCGGCTCCGAAGACACGGCCGCTCTTGACGGCAGCGGCGACTTAGACGTCGCCGTCTCAGCCGCTTCTTGGCTTGGAATCCCCTAGACCGTCGGCGCGATCGCCGCCAGGGGAAAGGACTACTGGTGGGGATATGCCAAAGGGGGTATGCCCAGCAGGACGTTCCGATTGAGCCAAAGGGCATGTGAGTGCGCCTGAAGGACATCGACTGGACTACGACGGAAGGAGAGGCCCGGCGACTAGAGACTGGAGGCCTAGGAGCGTAACAAAAGCCCAGACGGATTATGTCAAAACCTCTGAATCCTTATCTTGTTCGGTCGTAGCTTGTAAACCCTAGTGAGGTGCCTCATATATAAACCTCCCTAGGGTATCCTAGAGACTCACGTTCCATCATACACCCCCTCAAGCGACTTGCTGCTTAGACGCCGAGCTCGCCACCCCTGTAACTCGTTCTCCAATAATCTAATCTAGTAGGAGTAGGTCTTTACCCTCCGGGGGGGCGAACCTGGGTAAACCCATGTGCATCCGCCCCCATCTCGCACCGCAGATGGCCGCCAACTCTTCCTCACGATACAATCAATCGCTGCCAGTGTCAGCGACTGCCGTGGCCATTTCCACGACACTTGCCGACGGAAGTCTAAAGGAAGTCATTTAACTCATGCCCATGCATTGTGCAAAAACATCAGCATGATCCAAATGTTGCACATATATATGATTGTGTGGAACAAATAGTTTGAGGCTTCTCCGTGATAAGTGAGCTCTGCTCAAGTAAAGAGTGGCTAGTCGTTGCTCTGGTCAAATTTATTTTAGTTGTCATGAATCATAAGCAAAACTGGTAAAAGAAACTGTTAAATTCTGGTTCTAGGTGATAAGCAGCTGCACTTGTCAAGCCAAAAATTTAGTGATACTAAGTAGACTCCAATCAAATTGACAAGTAATGGAGTATATACATCAAACAACTATTAACAATTCCCTATTCTACACAAATAGTTTACTGACTTCGTCAGTAAATTTCAAAAAGAAAAAGGTATAGTCCACATGATTAATGAATATGAACAACTTCTAGTTTCTCAAATCTCTGGCAATACCAACGGATCTCATTTTCTATCTCTCTAGTAATCAACAAACTCACTCGGTCCAATACTTCTTCCCAAAATCAATGCAAAAGAACAGCAGAGCACCCTAACCCCTTGCTGACCAAACGCAGCGGCAACTTAAATATCAATTGCACAACTCGTTGTCTTGATACTACAGTCTACATCAGAATGACCAGGAGGTGACCATTCACGAGCTTCAGGTGCTCGAAATCAGCAGCGGCTCAGCGACTGTCTCATTCCCGTTTCCTTATCTTAACTTGTGGTCATCTCGTTTCAGCATATTTTAGTTGAACCCAGATTGAGGAAATAAATAGATACACCTTATCCATGTCAAAATTCATCTACATCACTTGGATCAAAAGCACATCCCCTGAGGCAAGTTGAAAGCATATGCATACAAAGGACCACTGGTCGGCATATGGAGAATACTTGACCCCATAAGCACTCTAGGCCATCTGTATTGCCTTGCTTGGATAGTACTTATCAATTGTTTGAATGTTGGGCATGCATTTCCAAAGTCTACCATCTTGGACTTCCGGTCAGCCTGCATAGCCATCCTCCTCCTAGTACCTTTGCTACCCGTCTATGTCCTCATATTTTCCTGTCTCCATGGGTTGTGCGACCGCCAAGAGCCCAGGTCGGGGGGCATCCCAGGCGCTGAACCGCAGAAATGCAGCCCAACCTGATCGAGTGATCGCGAGCAGGGAGCAGGCCTCGACGCCTGGTGCGTTGGTCGCGACGCGAGGGAGCCAGGGAGGAGATCGATCCCGTCCCGATTCGCAATCGATCGTGCGTGAAAGTGAAAGGTCGCGGGGTCTTGCCTCTCGCGAACAGGGTCCCGATCGATCCCCGTGGAACCCGTCCCGATTCCGTCTCTCACCGAGTCGCCGTCAGCCTGTCTCATTGGCTCGGCTGCAGGCTACTCCTGCAGTCCTCCCTGCCAGTCGGCCAGGGCGCCAGACGCAAGCGGCCCTTCTCTGTTGACTGCTGCTACAGTGCTGCTCTCCCTCTCCATAAAAAATATTACGCGGCTCTGCCTATCTGCCCTCTGTAAGTTACGCCTAATTGCGCCTAATTGCTTAATCTCTTCTTAATCCTTCGTCTAATCCTTCTAATTAATTCCTCAATTAGTTAATTAGGGTTATAATTTTAAAACTTACAATCTGTGATAGGTGTTACAAATTACGATGGACAAGCAATTGTCCGGTGCTGCGAAAAAGAAGAAAAGGAAGAGAGAGAATCAGCAATTGTCGGGTGCTGCGAAGCTTAATTGTCGATGATCTCATTGGACGTTGGTGTTTTTCTTTTTTAGGTATTTGCTAGCATGGAATACCTGTTATGTCTTCCTACCATTTTTATTTTTTCTATCTAAATATCACAATGTTTTAGTGCTCGATAATTATTTATAGACGTCTCGACTATGAACGTGTGGTTATATGCTTTTAAATATTTTACAAGTGAAACTGGCACATATATCGGATATATATCTAGTTATATATATATATATATATATATATATATATATATATATATTCATTAGGGACCCTTTTGTTGACTTCGCCCAAAGGCCCCCAAAAATATAGAGCCGGCCCTGTCTCCATCCTTGCTAAGACTTTCCTGATTTGTTATACCCAGATCTCCCTTATGATGTCATTCTTCCTGATTTGTTGTAGCTCTGGATGTTGGCGAAAAGGAGACCTTCGGTGTTCTGCAACTGTAGGAAAGAAATTAATAAGGAACAAGACGTAGTCTAATACTTTTCTTCAGATAGCTAAACTCGGTTGCTGCATGGTTGACATTGTCTAACCATGATATGCTTCTACCGTACATCCAAATAGGATACCAGTTATGTTAAAAGAACTTTAAAGAAATGAAGAATCAAGCATCAATAGTAATCTTAACAAATCATGTTCACCATTATTATGTACACTTACAGTTGTTTTGTATTCTGTCCTGCAGATATGCTACTGCAAGGTTATGGGATGACTATGACACGTAAAAGAGCACATGTAAGAAAATGCAATCCACTTTTACCTGAGGAATATCAATGTTGGATCCATCTATCTAAAGCTCAACTTTCCATGAAAAATAATAGAATATGTTATACATGATATTCTTTGCGCCTTCTTTTGCATACAACACTTTATTCATGAACTTCAGAGAAATTATATTACATTAGTGTGACAAACAATAATTAGCATGGGACTGACAATTTGTATGCGATCATTAGTAGCTGGATGCAATTAGTTTTAAAAATCTATTTTTTGATGAATAGACAAATAGAATCTCTTGTCCTTTGTATTATACAAAAACACACCTGGAGTCACCAAGGTCACCATGTGGAACATACCTCAAGCTCTTATACACCTTCAATGCCACCTACTTTCTGCACATATAAATAACAGAGTCAGAAACATTAGACAGAGGCAACCTGAGCTTCTCGGTGACAGGATACAACAAATCTTAATATCTCGTGCAGGGGTGATAATATTGCCATGTTAGGAGCAAAAGAACAAATAGCTGGTGGGCACGCAAAACCAATTCATCTAGATCGATATTTACTTGCATACCATGGCGAATTCTAGAAATAATAAACTCATTTACGTGCCCAGTAGCAAGCAAACACACGCACAACATACATCGGAACCGACGACAGGAAGCCGCAGAACACATGAGAACCAGAGTAGAGCATGCAGGGAATTGAAAGGAAGTCACCTTGCTGGTAGGGGCTGAGGCGACTCCAGGTGAAGGAGAGGGCATGCCTGCAACCACCATGTGACAGGGCATGTCGTGGGGATCTAGCGCGATTCCAACGCCCCAAGCCCAAGTCGCCCGTAGTCCCTATTTAACCTATTCCAATAAATAACTATGCAACCACAACAACAGAGAAATCAATCTATGTAGATTACCTATTTGGATGCTTACCGATGAAAAAAACAACCTTGGCACGAGCAAGGCCAACTATTTGTTCTACTATGGTGAAGTCGGTGAGACAACTACAACTAAAATCAATAAATATATAGACCTGGCAAACTGAAGTATTAAAAAGGAAATTAAATAACTGTATACACCTTGCAATCTAATAAGTGGACTTTTTATTCAAGAGAAATCAAATTAGTCAGATCTCGAGGGCGAGATCCCTTGTTAGTGATGTCGAATTATAGCACCCGGAAAAACCACTACTAGAAGATCGCTATATTTTTATTTTGTGCATCATCATGACTGCATGCTCATGTCATCACGCCACATTGCATTTGAGCATCGCCATGTCATTATGATATTATACATATAATTTCCTCTTAAAACTATTTTTCTAAAAGTCTACTTTGTTTTCTAAATATCCCCGTCCTTATTTTAAATTAAAACTCCGGGTCTAGTTAGATATTATATTTGTCTAAAAACTATTTACAATAGTCTTTATAACTGAAATATATAAAACTTATATTTATTTTGGGAGGCAGCCAGCCAGGCCCAAAAGCCCAGCCGGCCACCTCCAAAACCTAGCTAACCTTAACCCTAAAACTCTATCCTACCCCAAACCAGAAATGCTATAACTACAGGCTGTTTTCTAGAAAATCCTACCTCCGGACTTACGAAGAATGGAGCAGTTCCTCACCTGAAATCACGCAAGTGATTTGCACCAATCCAACTAGTACACATCATTCTATAAGATTATTTTGTACAAAACAATCCGTAGGTGTAGCATTTCTGACCCCAAACCCCCACAGTCCTCCATGTAGCCGCCACCACCCCATCGCTGCCGCAACACACCCAATCATGGCCAATGGGCCGGCCCGGCACGGCACCGCCTTCACGGGCTTGGCCCCCTGCCCGCCAAGCTCATGTGCCGTGCCGAGCCGGCACGCGTGCCCGTCTGTGCAGCCCTAGCCCTGCTCTGGCGTCTGGTGGGCCGGCCCGCAGCACGTTTGGCCCGCGGGGCCGGAAAAATCCGTTTTGTCTGTTTTTCTACGATTTGTGTCCGAAAAAATGCTAAAAAAATGCCCAAACAATGCACAAAAATAGTAAAATGACACAAATTTTAATATGGGATAAAAATTGAGCTTTATTAATGCTACCTTATTAAAAAACCTTACATCCCTAGAAAGGAAAACGAGTACAACCCGCTCGAAAAGAAAAATACAACGACTCTAATGACGCAAGATGTGCCTATGCAAGTGACCAGTTCCACCTCATCTATGGAGGCTAATCATATAGCCACATCTTCTGCACCTAGCTCTCCTCCTTTGAATACCATCTTCCACATAATCTTCTTCGTCGAAGTGCTCAAAGATGCGGCTTATTCTTCTTGGTGGAGGTGGATTTGCTCCAACAAGCTCATGGTTGTCATTGGGTTCAACAGCCATGTCTAGAGCTAGATGGGTGGAGAATGGATAATGAGAGTGGTGGTGGTGTGGAGAATGAGAGTGGTGGGTTGCTCTATTTAAAGGGAAAAAAGTGAAGAAGGGGCAATATGGGGATATAAGATTTACAAGGAGGGTCCACCTTGCATTAATCCTGAGAACTTCTTGTCTTATTTCCTCAGGGTTCCTCGATGGCCACCCTTTCATACACAATGCATCACCCAGCTCCTTGAGAAAAACATTGCTACCGATGAGTTCCTCTAATGGAACTTGAATTTTGTCTATCCTAAAATTTCTAGCAAAATGCAAAAGGTCTCTAGACATCCTAGGAAAAAAACTACGATCAAATGGAACACCCGACATATTGGCCTGCTTACACACCTTAGTGGAGAGCATGGTTTATAGACCCGAGATCTCGTTGGCAGGAACTCGTTGGCGGGAAGAAAATGGCGGGAACTCGTTGGCGGGAAGAAAATGGCGAGAACTCGTTGGGATAAGTTTGTATGGGGATAAAAATTGGCATTTATCATTAACTGCCTCATCAAAACCTTCCATCCCTCGGAAGGGAAAAGAGTACAACTGGCTCTAAAAAGAAGAGAAAATTACAAAAGGCTAAAAAGAAGAGCTTAAAAAATCCTACAACTAAGTTTCTTCTTGTTCTTCAGTCCACCGCATAGCTTCGAACGAGGCTATCAGTTCTGGGTTCTCGGTGGTGTGCTGGGCTCTTCATCTGGCTAGTTCTCCATCTTTGAGAGACATTAGTGTTTTCACCATATCTAGGGTGAGACTAGTTCTTCTATCATCAATTATGCGTCCAGCTAGACTAAAAGCAGACTCCGATGAGACCGTTGAGATGGGCACCGGGAGCACATCCCGTGCTAATATGGAAAGCACCGGATATGTTGACATTTTATCCTGCCACCACTGTAGTATATCAAAGTCGTCATCATCATCATCATCATTAGTAGCAACTGCTGGACTGTTGAGATACTTTACTAACTCCCCGCCACCTTGAACCACGAGAGTTTGTGTGGAAGAGCTCGGCGTGGTTGTGGAAGTACCAAATATTTTTCCCCACACTTTTTTCTTACCCCTACCAGCTGTTGGTACCGCCGGAGGTCTGTGTAGCAAAGTTACGCCATACTTAAGATCATAGTTACTGTAAACTTCCTGCAGCTTATCCTTTATATCAAGTGAATATTGATCATAGCTAATATTTACGGTATAACTTAAGAGAGACAGAGCACCACTAAACCCTTCCATTTTAGCCTTAGCATCCAAAATAAATGCGATAACATAGAGCAAAGGTATAGTTTTCTAATATTTGAGAAATTTTAGTTTCATATTATGGATAGCTACTAATAAAGTGGTATCATTTTCGTACTCTTTCAGGTGTTGGGAAATTTCTAAAATATGATGCACAATCATATGAGATATGGGATAATAAACCCCAGATAAAGTAACGGTTGATTCATAAAATGTAGCCAGAAACTTATAGATCGATTCAACAATGTGACAAGTATCATCACCAAGTAGATGATACTTGTCTTCTTGCAGAAAATGTGCATTAACAAATGGAGCGGAAAATTGAGTCTTGTCACGTATAACTAACTGAAACATCAGATATGTAGAGTTCCATCTAACTGGCATATCTAGATGAAGACCATGGCATGGTACATTAATAACAGCACAAAAATTTATATAGCTTCCAAGTCTAGTATTAGAAGCATTCAGCCATGATATTCCCATACGCAATCTTCAATGTGTGGTTCTAGATCATCTAAAGAACTTTTAGCAATAAGATTAATTATATGACAAGCACAACGTTGATGAAGCAAATTTTTTGATGCATATACTTCAAATATAGGAATTAGGCTATTCATGGCACTAGTATTTACAGAAGCATTATCCAAAGTTACTGTAAATATCTTTCCAGCAAGACCAGGCTCACTAACAACTTTAAGTATAGCATGGGTAACGTTCTCACCATTATGTGATACATCAATTAACTCAAAACCTGTTATCCTTTTATTTAATTCCTAGGATGATCTAACATAATGAGCAACAACTGTAGTATAATCTTGCTTAGCACGACCACTCCAAATATCAGAAGTTAGGGAGACTGAGAAAGTTGACGATCCTAATTCTTCTTTTACGGCGGCAAGACCTGCCTTGGCTTGCTTTTTCATGTCCCTAGTTGTTGTTTGTTAGAACGGTGTAAAACTAGGAGTGTGAGCAGTTCTAATATATTCGACAAAACCAGGAGACTCGCTAAATCCTAATGTTAAATTATTCATGTCAATTAATGTTGCAAGAGCCTCTCTTTGACGACATGCATCGTAGACAAATATACCTTGGGAAGTGCCGTCGGGGTTGAAGTTGATCCTGCTCTGGATCGCCGCGGCCTATCATCTTGCTTGGCGTGGGTCACCACGTGCCTCCTCATGTGGCCGTGGCCTCCTCCCTTCTGCAGAGCAAATTTTCTCGAGCAACTCGGGTGCAAGCACCGAGCTCTCATCTTCGTCACACCATCGCTGTGAACATATTCTTCTTCCTCATAGTGTTGTGATGACCCACAAGTATAGGAGGTGTATCGAAGTATTTTCGAGGGAAGTAAAACCCAATTTATTGAATCGACACAAGGGGAGCCAAAGAATATTTATAAGCCTTAACAACTAAGTTGTCAATTCAGCTACACCTGGAAACAATCTTGCTCACAGCAGTTTATCAGTAGCAACAGTTTTGTAGTAGCAATAGCAAAGTAATAGTAGTAGTAAAAGTAAAGACAGTAGTAACAATTGCGGTAAACAGTAGGATTGGAGCACGGTAGGCATAGGGATGGATGGACGGGTGTTGCATGGACAAGACAATTCACATAGCAATCAGAACATAGGGCAATTGCAGATAAATAAGATAAAGCATCCAAGTACTAGATAATCCTAGGCATGTGTTCCATATATAGTCATACGTGCTCGCAATGAGAACTTGCACAACATCTTTTGTCCTGCCAGCCCGTTTACAGCGGGGCCTCATGGGAACTACTGGCAATTAAGGTGCTCCTTTTAATAGAGCACCAGAGCAAAGCATTAACACTCTGTGAACACATGTGATCCTCACATCAAAGCCATTCCCTCCGGTTATCCCAATTTCTGTCACTTCAGGGCCATTGGTTCTGGACAACAACGTGTGTATACAACTTGCAGGTAAGACCATAGACAATACTATCATAATGAATCAATAACATGTTCAGATCTGAAATCATGGAACTCGAGCCCTAGTGACAAGCATTAAGCATAACAAGTCGCAACAAAGTCAAAAAGCACTAATAGAAGATACTAGGAACCATGCCCTAACAATCCGGGGCCATTACAATGGACGATCTCATCCAATCCCTACCATCCCCATAGCCTACAGCGGGGGATTACTCACTCATAGATGGGGAGAACATGGATGGTCGATGGAGAAGCGATGGTATGATGGCGATGATCTCCTCCAATTCCCAGTCCCGGTAGGGTGCCAGAACGGAGTTTCTGGTTCCGAATCACGGAATCTGGTGGTGGCGGCGAAGCGGAACTCTTTCTGGAAAAACGCGGAAAAACTTATAGGCGAAGAGGAGACCGAGGGGGTGTCTGGGGCGGCTAGACCACCCCCTGGCGTGGCCAGGCCTAGCCCGCGCGGCCAGGTGGTGTGGCCTGGACCCATCCCTACTTCGTCTCGTATTCTGGCTCCGTGAGTCTTCTGGCGAAATAGGATTTTTGGCATATTTTCCGGGATTTTTCCTGATAGTTGATTTTCTGCACAAAAACTAGACACCAAAGTAATTTTGCTGAAAACAGCGTCAGTCCATGTTAGTTGTATCCAATTCACACAAGTTTAGAGGAGAAACAATAGCAAAAGTGTTCAGGAAAGTAGATACGTTTTGGACGTTGATGTCTACGCACTTCTATTCTTGTACACAGTTGTTGGGCCTCCAAGTGCAGAGGTTTGTAGAACAGCAACAAGTTTTCCCTTAAGTGGATCACCCAGGGTTTATCGAACTCAGGGAGGAAGTGGTCAAAAGTATTCCCTCTCAAGCAACCCTGCAATCAAGATACAAGAAGTCTCTTGTGTCCCCAACACACCCAATACACTTGCCAGGTGTATAGGTGCACTAGTTCGGCGAAGAGATAGTGAAATACAAGTGGTATGGATAATTATAAGTGGTAACGGTGATAGAAAATAGCTTGATGGCGTGGAAGAGACTAAAGGCAAACTGAAATAAAGATGGAAGCAAGCAAACATGTAATAGATCTAGTAGCAAACGGTGTTTCAATGCTTAGAAACAAGGCCTAGGGATCATACTTTCACTAGTGAACACTCTCATATAAATATATTCTTCTTTATGATACTATGCTAAACTACTCTTCGGTTGGACACTCTAATCCATCGTAGGGCTATAACAGCACACCTCAAAGTAAGCCTTTCCCATCTAGATAACCCCACACTGTCACCTTGAGCACTAGATGGTTCAAACAAACACCACAATTTCATAAAGACATCCAACTCTAAATATAACTCATAACAAGTATTTGTAATCTCTAGCCTAAGTGCCACCATGGTGTGCACACTGTCAACTTCACACACATGGGGAGAGCAGAGATCTATTAAAGCAATTGAGTAGCAAGGTAGATCTATAGATTACAAGTTCATGATCTTAATAATATCATGCATAGAGAGAGAGATGAACACATAGGTACCGTTAGAACCCTTAGCCTCGAGAGAGAACTACTCCCTCCTCATCATGGGAATCATCAATGGTGATGGAGATGGTGGTGGAGATCGATGGAGATGGCTCAGGAACTTCCTTCCAGGGTGGTGCATCAGAGACTTTCGGCCCCGAATCTCCCTTCGGTTGGCGGGCGCCATGAACTTTTCGTGGATTTCTGATTGACGACCTAGGGTTTTTGCCTCGAGGGGACTTTATAGGCGAAGGAGGCAAGGTCGGTGGCTGGCCAGGGGACCCACACCATGCCCTGGCGCGGCCAAGGGGTACCCGCGCCTGGGGGGTGTGGCCAGGCCCTGGCCCTACTCCGTCTCGTATTCTGGCTCCGTGAGTCTTCCGGTAAAATAGGAATTTTGACTTTTGTCCCGTCCAATTCTGAGAATTTTCATTTTCTGATTTTCCTGGATCCAAAAACAGCAGAAAACAGGCAACTGGCACTGTGGCATCTTGTTAATAGGTTAGTCCAAGAAATCATATGAAAAGTACTCCAAAGTGTGAATAAAACACAAGAAAGTAGATAAAACCAAGCATGGAACATCAAAAATTATAGATACATTTGCAATGTATCAACATCCCCAAGCTTAACTCCTGCTCGTCCTTGAGTAGGTAAGTGATAGAAAGAAAGAATAAACTTCAATCATAACATTCAAAGCTGAGATCATAGTACTTCAATCATAACATGAAAGACAAAGTTCTAGCAGGAATACAGCGAAACTATGTTGCAACATGAAAAGGCACAAACAAAAGATTCATGGATAACAATGCTTTGCAAGACGTTTGTTTGTTTCACATAAAGAAAACATAGCATAATAGTATTCAGCTTGTCCCTCATAGAGTAGCAAATATAAATGCATAGGACACCTTGAAAGTTCATAAGAGTGACTAGATACAAATAGTTTAAAGCAAGCAATATCAAGTTATGCATCAATCAACTAGTCTTGGGACAATGCATATAGAACTAAGAATGGCCACTATGCTCTCAAAGTAGGTGCATAAAGATAGAAGGTGGAGACTCAATATATAAGTGGAAGAAAGGCGTTCATAGAAGTAAGTAGGGATTCAAGTCTCATAAAGATCTTCCAAAAATTATGGTACTTATAGCTTTTATCTCTCATTGTCCCTATCATAAGCATCTTTAAGTGATTAAGGTTAAAGTGGACAAACTATGGTGTACATGCTTGACGAAGTATAAGTTAGAAATCTCATGTCCCTTGTATACGAGGGTCGCTCCTCATGCTACTCAAGTTTAGTCACCGGTAAGTTCTTGTCATCGTAAGTACATGGGTATCATAGAGAACCGCCAACGGGGTACCCCTTGCCCGATGATACAGAAGAATCCCCATATCAAAATGACAAGGCAAGCAGACAACGAGCATCTCAGCAATCTTCTTATTTACCATGGGAATATGGTGCTTTTTTCTCTCTTTCCTCTTTTCATAATCTTTTTTTTCTCTTTTTCTCTTTTTTTTCAATATAGGACTCTTTTTTTATAAGAGAAATGCTTCATAGACAGCTCATTATGGTTACCCTGCAGGTTTCCACCATGTCAGCATGGATTAGACCAGCGGTCCAGGAGTTTCTCTAACACATATACATAACTCCATGGACTTACAAGCTCCCCTTTCATTTCACATCGATGACATCCATATACAAAAGAGCATGATATCAACTAGGTACAAAGTACCCGTGCAATGTTCAAAGTGTTCCCCATGACAGCATGGTTCTGCTAATCCCCAACAAATAAGTGCAAGCATATACAACATAGACGACACAATGGTTCAAGTTTATTAAGGGCAAGAAAAGTAAAGTGTGCCATCAAGTTCGTGAGAGCTTTAATCACTAGTTTTCTCATAACAAGTTTAATTCGGAAGGTAGATAAAAACATGAATATACTTGGAATAGCAAATGCTAATAAGTAGGTATGGTGGAATCTTTGGAATAACTTGGTTTTAGGAGTTGGATGCATGAGTGGAACTCATACTTGGTTGTGGAGGCTAGCAAAAGACTGGGAGCAACAAACTAAGAGAGCAATAATGGCCATAATCATGCAAAGCGACAAAACATCATTAATTAAAGCATAAAGTGATATTACAAGTCAAAAACTAAAGGATCATCAAGGCTATGGTGACTTTGGATAGTCATAACATGGTATGAGCATGCGCCAAGCCAACCCAAATAAAGCATCAAAGGAGAATACCACAATACTATGCTTTAATATGCTCAAGTTTGGGGATTAACCATGCAAAGCCAACCCATAAGGATGGACTAAAGCTCAATTTTGGGGATGCCACGCGTGTCACCCCAAGAAATATCCAAGAAGTACAAGTGTAAAAGCTTGGGAATACCCAAGGCATCCCCTCTTCATCAATAAAAATCCTAGGTTTCTTCCAAACGCTTCATTTTTATTGTTTCATGCACAGTTGTGTTGTTCTTGGAGCGTCTTCTTTTTCGTTTTCGTTTTTGTTTTTTGTTTGCTTGGTTTGATTAGTTTGCTGAATAAATTGGTTGGACCCCCTCTTTCATACATTGGTTTTCAAATAGTTTGGTTTGGATTGGAAAAGAGTAGGAAAAGTTCAGGCTTAAGTGGTAAAGAGAGCTTGTTTTTGACTGTGGCCTATGCTTTGTCATGTCATGCTTGATATTTTTTTGGCTTTATGCTTAGTGATCTTTGCTGTAGCATGACATGTTATAAACAATTGAGATTGCTTAATGTGCCTTGAAAGAATCATGCGTTGTTTTAGCATATTAAAGCATAGTATTGTGTTATTCTCCGTTGATGCTTTATTTGGGTTGACTTGGCGCATGCTCACACCATGTTAAGACTATACCAAGTCACCATAGACTTTATGATCCTTTAGTTTTCGACTTGGAATATCACTTTATGCTTTAATTAATAATGTTTTGTCGCTTTGCATGGTTATGGCCATTATTGCTCTCTTGGTTGGTCGCTCCCAGTCTTTTGCTAGCCTCCATAACCAAGTATGAGTTCCACTCATGCATCCAACTCCAAATAAAACCAAGTTATTCCAAAGAGTCCACCATACCTACCTATTAGCATTTGCTATTCCAAGTATATTCATGTTTTTATCTACCTTCTGAATTAAACTTGTTATGAGAAAACTAGTGATTTAAGCTCTCACGAACTTGATGGCACACTTTACTTTTCTTCCCCTAATAAACTTGAACCATTGTGTCATCTATGTTGTATATGCTTGCACTTATATGTTGGGGATTAGCAGAACCATGTTGTCATGGGGAACGCTTTCGACATTGCACTTGTACTTTGTACCTAGTTGATATCATGCTCTTTTGTCTATGGATGTCGTCGGTGTGAAATAAAAGGGGAGTTTGTAAGTCCATGAAGTTATGTATGTGTGTTAGAGAAATGCCTAGGCCGCTGGTCTAATCCATGCTTAATCATGGTAGAAACCTGCAGCGTAACCATAATGAGCAATCTATGAAGCATTCTTCTTAAAAAAAGAGATAGAGATTGAGAAAAAGAAAAAAAGATATATGAGAAAAGAGGAAAGAGAGAAAAAATCACAATTTTCCCATGGTAAATAAGAAGATTGTTGAGATGCTCGTTGTCTGCTTGCCTTGTCATTTTGATATGGGGATTCTTCCGTATCATTGGACAGTGGGTACCCCATTGGCGGTTCTCTATGATACACATGTACTTACTATGACAAGAACTTACAGGTAACTAAACTTGAGTAGCATGAGGAGGAGCCCTCGTATTCAAGGGACATGAGATTTCCAACTTATACTTTGGCAAGGATATACTCCATAGTTTGTTCACTTTAACCTTAATCACTTCAAGATGCTTATGATCGGGGAAATGAAAGCTGAAAGCTAATAAGTACCATAATTTTTGGAAGCTCTTTATGAAACTTGAATCCCTGCTTCCTTCTATGAAGGCCTTTCTTCCACTTTTATATTGAGTCTCCACCTTCTATCTTTATGCACCTATTGAGAGAGCATAGTGGCCATTCTTAGTTTAATGTGCATTGTCCTAAGACTTGTTGATTGATTCATAACTTTGATATTTCTTGTTCTTAAACTATTTGTATCTAGTCACCCTTATGACCCACAAGTATAGGGGTTGTATCGCAGTATTTTCGATAAGTAAGAGTGTCGAACCCAACAAGGAGCAGAAGGTGCTGGCGAGTGGCTAGGAGCAGGAATTCTCTGTAAATACTTAGCAAATGGATTTTTAGGGGTTTTTGATAATGCAAGTAAATAAAGTACAAGTAAATAAAAGACAACAAGAATAAATGCAGCAAGTGGCCCAATCCTTTCTTTAGCAAAGGACAAGCCGGTTGTATTACTTAAGATGACCAAACGTTCTCGAGGACACATGGGAATATCGTCAAGTGATTTCGCTTCATATAGTTGATTAATCTTATCTAGTTTGCTAAGTGTTGTGTGGGTGAACCTGTGCTAATTTACCGACCTTCCTAGGACTAATACATACTTGTGATTATACTCCTTGCAAGCATCCGCAAGTACAAGAAAGTAATTAAGGTAGAAACCTAACCACAACTTTAAACTCTAAGACCCTAACGTCCCTCGTGCAATGGTTTCCTAACGGGGGTTCAGGTTTCTGTCACTCTGGCAACCCCTACGATTAGTAGCCAAATACACAATGCATTCCCCTAGGCCCATATAGGTGAAGTGTTATGTAGTCGACGTTCCCATGACACCACTAGAAGAGGTTCACCACAACTTCAATATCAAACCAATGGATCTTTCTCAACACAATTCCACTACTAACAACTTGACTTCTCCCATGTCCTCAAGAACTAAACGAACTACTCGCAAGACATCATATGGATCATGATCAGAGATGATATAATGATATGTAACAATCTGAACATAAACAATAATTCAATGGTTCACTCAATAGCATCAACTACAAGGAGTAATCAACACCGGGAAAGTTTCCCCTAAGAACTATGCAAGATTCAACCCAATTGTTACAGCGATATGAAGTGGTGATGATGGTTCTGGTGGATATGATGGTGGTGGTGATGATTATGATCCCGATGAAGTCCAACTTGATGGTGGTGTTGATGACGACAATCTCCCCTCTCCGGGAAGGAATTCCCTTAGCAGAATTCTGTCTGCCGGAGAGATCTTTCTCTCTCGGTGTTTTCCGCCCCGCAGAGGTGGCGGAATCTTTCTGTGGTCGCTCCCCGAGTCTTAAGGTTTTGGGAGGATAATATACGCCAGAGGGGAGAGGCTGGAGTGGACCAGGGCGGCCACACCACCTGGTGGCGCGGCCTGGGGTGGCCCGCGCCAGGGGGTGGTGTGGGCCCCCTATGGCCCATCTCCACTTCCCCTTCTGGCTTTCTTCGTCTTCTAGAAAAATAGGATTTTGCATGTATTTTCCTGGATTTTTTTATCTTCACCAATTTTTCCTCCAAACAACACCTTTTCCATCAAAATCCTGACTGCAGCGGTCCATGCTCCAAAAGTCATCAACCATGCAAAAACAGATGAAATAACATAAGTATCATCTCTTAATATGAAATATATCAAGGAATAACAGTAAATTATGATATAGAATAGTGATGCAAAATGGACGTATCAACTCCCCCAAGCTTAGACTTCGCTTGTCCCCAAGCGAAACTAAAGTCAATAAACATGACCTCAGGTTTATGGAGTGAAGAGTCGATAAAATAATACGGATAAGAAGCATCACATTCATCAATACATAAATCATAATAGAAGACAACTCACTATTATATAACTTAACTTGCAATAAGTAGAGGAAACACAATAAAGATACATAAAGTAAATCACAATTGGGAATGGCATACTTAGCTCTTGGTCGGAGAATAGTTGACAATTTGCTGGAGTTCACAAATCACTTATTTTCAATGATAGGTTTCAAAGTAGTAGACACTAAGATAAGAGCAAAGTGTAAAACAAGGAACATAAGGGACATGATTGAATAAGTCATCATATGAATGAATGAAACACAACAACTCAAAATGCTTGCTGATGTAGAAGAAAATGGGTTTACTGACTAAACTAAAAAAGTAAAGGAAAGGCCCTTCACAGAGGGAAGCAGGGATTTCAAGTTTCATAAAGAGCTTCCAAAAATTATGGTACTTATTAGATTTCAGCTCTGGCTGCCCCTATCATAAGCATCTTTAGGTGATTAAGGTTAAAGTGATCGAATATGAGGATATTCTTGACAAGTTGCAAGTTGAAAATCTCATGTCCCTTGAATATGAGGGCCGCTCCTCATGCTACTCAAGTTTAGTCACCAGTAAGTTCTTGTCATAGTAAGTACATGTGTATCATAGAGAACCGCCAACGGGGTACCCCTTGCCCGATGATACGGAAGAATCCCCATATCAAACTGACAAGGCAAGCAAACAAAAGGCATCTCAGCAATCTTCTTATTTACCATGGGAATATGGTGCTTTTTTCTCTCTTTCCTCTTTTCTCATCTCCTTTTTTCTTTTTTTCTCTTTTTCTCAATCTCTGTCTCTTTTTTATAAGAAGAATGCTTCATAGATGCTCATTATGGCTACGCTTCAGGTTTCCACCATGATAGCATGGATTAGACCAGCGGCCCAGGCTTTTCTCTAATACACATACATAACTCCATGGACTTACAAGCTCCCCTTTCATTTCACACCGACGACATCCATAGACAAAAGAGCATGATATCAACTAGGTACAAAGTACCGGTGCAATGTTGAAAGCGTTCCCCATGGCAGCATGGCTCTGCTAATTCACAACTTACAAAGCGCAAGCATATACGCAACATAGATGGGCACAATGGTTCAAGTTTATTAAGTGTAAGAAAGTAAAGTGTGCCATCAAGTTTGTGAGAGCTTTAATCACTAATTTTCACATAAAAAGTTCAATTCGGAAGGTAGATGAAAACATGAATTTACTTGGAATAGCAATAATGCTAATAGGTAGGTATGGTGGACACAAATGGCATAGGTTTTGGTTTAAGGATTTGATGCACGAGAAGCATTCCCTCTCAGTATGGGTTTTTGGCTAGCAAGGCTGGGTAGCAAGCATAAGAATTGAAGAAAACAAACAAACATACAAGTGATAAAAACAAACATGCAATCTTCCTTGGAAGCACAAAAGATCTTAACTAGAGAATACTAAACTTATGAGCAAATCAAGAAAGAAAGATGATGAAATTATATTTCTTTAAGAGTACTTTTATCTTTTTCATTCAGTTCTCAAAATAGTGCTGCTACTGACCGAGCCAGGTTTGCCAAAACCAACTAAATTAACTCAATGATCCCAAAGTGATACTAATACTAACGACAAGATCAATGATATAACCATGAATTGAAAACTCATATAAGATATGCAAAAGAGTAAATGATAGAACTTCTCATTAATATTCCAAAACGGCAACTCACACCAAGGGATACATAGATATCTAACGAGAGTGGGGACACTTCCATAATACAATCCATCCTACATGATAACTTCTCTATTCATGATATGACTCTACTAAAAAGGTAAAAAGATAGAAGATAGTGATATGATACCGCGGCACTCCCCCAAGCTTGGAACAAACTAAGGGGATGCCAAAACCTGATGATGAATTACTTCTTCAGTGGTGGTGGTATTCTCTCGATGAGATCTTTGATTAGTTTCCCCAAGGTGAGATTACGAATCAACTGTGAGTTTTTATCAATGCGGCTCATGATCATGTCGGGTTGCGAATTCCAGCTCTTGCGATTCTTTCCCTACTCTTCCTCCTTGAAGTCTTCTTTTCCTACATGGCTAGAACGAGGCAAATCCCAATGGAGGGTAGTTTCTCCTTGGGCATATTCTGGTATTGATGTTCATGGATAAGGGTATGGAAAGGATTCTTGGTGCATGGAGGAAGTGACCATGGAGCCAAACAGTGACGCAGAGGTTTCCCTCTAGTTGACATCCGTGCAGTCCTTCTGATCCTGGTAGGTTTTGCCACCACTCCAATGCTTGCAATGGTAGTGCCGGTGTGTGGATGTTGGCTTTGCTTTGCCTCCTCTTCACTCTTGATCTCCTTCTCCTGCCCGAGGTCTTGGAGATCTTCCTCCATAGGCTCCTTTCCCTTATCCTTGGCGGACACCATTGTGCTTCTAACTTTCAAGAAAAGTTCCTGGCAGAAACAGATCGAAACGAAAACACGACGAGAACACGATATACGAACCTCGAGGGATCCGAGTGATTATATATTACAAAGTTTTACAACAAAAGGAAGATACTGGGAGAAAACGGGTTGGAGACGGAGGCCGAGGTGGCCACACCACCTGCTGGCGCGTCCAGGGGGTGCGCTAGGGGGTGGTGTGAACCACCCTAGCTCCATTTCCGTCCCTCTTTCGCTTCGTAGCTTTCCTTGTTGGATAAAAACTGAAAAAATATATCTGGATAAAATTTTCGCAAAACTTTTCTTACCAGAACTGTTACTTATTCGAAAATGGACTCTACAGGTCTCTGAATTTGGTCTTTGATAAATTTTTCTGGACTTACAGCTTGGAAAGCATCAACATCTTCATTATAAGAATCTCCAGCAATATAGTGCTTCAGTCGCTGACCATTCACCACTTGTGTAGTGTTATCTTTTAAAGAAGAAATTTTTATTGCTCCTAAACGGTACACTTCTTCAATAACAAAAGGTCCTTCCCATTTTGACAGTAGTTTCCCTGCAAAAAATCTGAGATGAGACCTATACAATAGAACTTTCTCACCAACATGGAATTCTCTCTTAAGTATTCACTTGTCAAGCCATCTTTTAACTTTTTCCTTAAAGAGTCTAGCATTCTCGTATTCTTCACTCCTCCATTCATCCAACGAACTTAAGTCAAATAATATTTTTTCACCAGCAAGCTTATAATCTCTATTAAGTTCTTTAACTTCCTAATAAGCTTTGTGTTCTAATTCTAAGGGCAGGTGACAAGCTTTCCCATAAACCATTTTATAAGGAGACATCCCCATAGGGTTTTTATAGGCAGTCCTATAAGCCCATAAAGCATCGTTCAACTTTTTAGCCCAATTTTTTCTAGATCTATTAACAGTCTTTTGCAAGATGGATTTAATTTCCCTATTTGATAACTCTATTTGTCCACTAGTTTGGGGATGATAAGCTGAAGCGATTCTATGATTAATATCATATTTAGCGAGGGTCTTTCTAAAACCACCGTGAATGAAATGTGAACCTCCATCAGTCATAAGATACCTAGGTACTCCAAACCTAGGAAAGATAACATCCTTAAGCATTTTTAGAGAGGTCTCCCCAACATTACTCTTTGTAGGTATGGCTTCTACCCACTTAGTGACATAATCAACGGCAACAAGAATATGAGTATAACCTTTTGAGGGAGGAAAATGACCTATAAAGTCGAATCCCCAACAATCAAAGGGTTCAATAACTAGAGAGTAGTTCATAGGCATTTCATTGCGTCTAGAAATATTACCAACACGCTGACACTCATCACAAGATAAAACAAATTTTCTTGCATCTTTAAAAAGGGTAGGCCAGTAGAAACCTGATTGTAGCACCTTTTGCATAGTTCTATCTCCTATATGATGTCCTCCATAGGCACTACCATGACATTTCCGCAATATCTCCATTTGCTCATATTCTGGCACAAATCTTCGCATAATACCATCCACTCCTTCTTTATATAAATGTGGGTCATCCCAAAAATAATGCCTCAAATCATAAAAGAACTTCCTTCTTTGCTAAGCTATGAAACTTGGAGGCAAATACTTGGAGACAATATAGTTAGCATAAGCAGCATACCAAGGACTCCCTCGCGAGCTTACCCCTACTTCATCCAACTGTTCATTTGGGAAACTATCATTAACAGGCATAGGATCAAAAGAGATGTTTTCCAATCGAGATAAATTATCAGCTACAGGATTTTCAGCACCTTTCCTATCTACAATATTTAGGTCAAACTCCTGTAAGAGTAGCACCCACCTAATAAGCCTAGGCTTAGCATCTTTCTTCGTCATAAGGTACTTAATAGCAGCATGATCAGTATGAATGGTAACTTTTGAGTCAACAATATAAGGTCTAAACTTATCACAAGCAAAGACGACGGCTAAGAATTCTTTTTGAGTAGTAGCATAATTCCTTTGAGCAGCGTAAAGAGTCTTACTAGCATAATGGATAACATTTAACTTTTTATCTATTCATTGCCCAAGGACAGCACCTACAGCAAAATCACTAGCATCACACATTATTTCAAAGGGTAAGCTCCAATCAGGTGGTTGAACGATAGGAGGTGTAGTTAAAGCCTTCTTTAGAGTTTCAAAAGCTTCCTTACAATCATCATCAAAGACAAAGGGTACATCTTTTTGAAGAAGATTAGTGAGGGGTTTTGATATCTTAGAGAAATCTTTAATAAACCTTCTATAGAAAGCAGCATGACCAAGGATACTGCGAATACCTTTGAAGTCTCTTGGACAGGGAATTTTCTCAATTGCCTCAACTTTAGCTCTAGCAACTTCTATGCCTCTTTCAGAAACCTTATGTCCAAGTACAATCCCTTCATTCACCATGAAGTGGCATTTCTCCCAATTAAGAACAAGATTAGTTTCTTCACATCTCTGCAAAACTTTATCGATGTTGTGCAGACAATTATCAAAAGAAATTCCATAGACGGAGAAGTCATCCATGAACACTTCCACAATTTCCTCACAAAAACCATGAAAGATAGCAGACGTGCATCTTTGAAAAGTAGCAGGAGCATTACATAAACCAAAAGGCATACGTCTATAAGCATAGGTTCCGTAAGGGCATGTAAAAGTAGTTTTTTCTTAATCTTGTTGTTTAACAGCAATTTGAGAGAAACCAGAATATCCATCAAGAAAACAAAAATGGGTCTTTTTAGTCAGCCTTTCTAACATTTGATCAATAAAAGGAAGTGGGTAATGATCTTTCTTAGTAACTTTGTTAACTTTCCTGAAATCAATGCACATTCTATAACCTACTACTATTCTTTGGGGAATAAGCTCATCATTATCATTAGGAATGACGGTAATTCCCCCTTTTTTAGGGACACAATGACCAGGACTAACCCATTCACTATCAGCAATAGGGTAAATAATACCAGCATCAAGGAGTTTCAATACCTCATTTCTTACCACTTCCTTCATCTTAGGATTTAAACGCGGTTGGTGCTCTACCACTGGCTTTGCATCTGGTTCTATATTGATAGCATGCTGACATATAGTAGGAGAAATCCCTTTTAAATCATCCAGAGTATATCCCATAGCCCCTCGGTGTTTCTTCATACCTCTAATAACCTTTCTTCTTCCTTCCCTTAAAGTTTAGAGCTAATAATAACAGGATATATCTTATTATCATCAATGTAGGCATATTAAAGATCATCAGGTAAAGGTTTTAGATCGAAGACCGGATCCTTTTTAGGTGGCAATGTGGTACCCAAATCTTCTATAGGCAAGTTATGCTTAAGCATCTTAGGTTGACGACGGAGAATCTCGTCAATCTCATTTCTTTCTTCCATGAAGATTTCACTTTCATGATCTTCGATAAATTGCTGCAAAGCATTGTTAGGAGAAAGAGAAATAGAATCAAGTTGTTCAACTCTAAAATCCTCATTATGGGTTTCATTTTCACAAGGTTCTTTAGTAAATTTCGAAAAATTAAACTCATAAGATTCCCCATCAAATTTAGTTAAGATTTTCTCCCTTTTGCAGTCTATAATAGCTCCACAAGTACTCAAGAAAGGTCTACCAAAAATGATGGGATAAGTTTTACTAGCAGCTGAACCAAGTACTAGAAAATCAGCAGGATATTTAATCTTACCACAAAGAACTTCTACATCCCGTACAATACCAATTGAAGAGATGGTCTCTCTATTAGCAAGGTGAATAACCACATCAATCTCTTCCAGTTCGTAGGGACTGACTGCATGCATAATTTCTTTGTAAAGCTCATAAGGAATAGCACTTGAACTTGCACCAATATCACATAAACCATCATAGTAATGATCACCAATTCTAACAGAAAGCACAGGGACACTAGCCTTTTTAGTTCTATTAGGATGTGAGACAATATTAGAAGCATCCTAACAAAAGACTATGTGTCCATCTTCTACACTTTTAGTGACAAGGTCTTTCACAATTGCTACAACAGGTTCAATGTTTATTTGTTCATTAGGTTTTATAGTTCTCTTTGCACTTTTATTGATTACACTAGTTATCCTAGGATGCTGCTTTACCTTATCCGGGAAGGGTATTTTCTCGATATAAGGTTCAGGTAGGACGTGATCAATAGTGCAAAATTCAGTACTCCCAACAGGAACATAGTCAACAATATATTTATATGGTGCATGATACTTGTTCCATCGCTTTTTTGGAATTTCAATATAAGAAGCAAAAGCCTTAAAACAATTTGTAATAACTTGAGAATCAAGACCATAAGCATTACTAATAATTTGATAGTCATCAGTTCCCATAAAAGATTCAATGCATTCATAATCATAATTTATACCTGACTTTCTTCCTTTGTCATTCTCCCATGCTTCAGCATTATCTTGAATACGGTCCAGAAGATCCCATTTAGCTTCTTCTTTCATGCGAGTGAATGATCCAGCACAAGAGGCATCCAATAAATCCTTATCATGAAGATAAAGCCTTGCATAAAAGTTATTGATAATAATATTGTTGGGGAGCTCATGAATGGGACATTTGAGCATTAGTAACTTCAATCTCCCCAAGCTCTAGTTGTACTCTCTCCATCAAGAGGCCAAAAGTTGTATATTTGATTCCGATCTTTATGAATCTCACTAGGAGGATAAAACTTTGAATAAAAGAGAGGCACTATTTCCTTCTATTCAAGAGCTTGACCATTCTTTAGCAGCTTATACTAGTCCTCAGCTCTTCCTTTCCGTGATAATGAGAATAACTTCTTCTTGACTTGATCTGTTTTAATACCTGCACACTTGAACAACCCGCATAATTCGTGTATAAATAGCAAATGATCACCGGGATGGACAGTTCCATCTCCAACATAATAGTTATCCATAAGAAGATCAATAATTCTTGTAGGTATTTTAAAAATATCATTCTCAGCAGGTGGTGGTTCGTCTACTACCTTAGCAGTGGTAGTAGCATTACGAAATAAGAAACTCAGCGAATTATCCATATTGAAAATAAAGCAACTAACATAAGTAAACAATACTCACAGTAGAAGTTTCCTTTACCAGTTCCACTCTCCAATAGCACTTCACTCCCCGGCAATGGCGCCAGAAAATAGTCTTGATGACCCACAAGTATAGGGGTGTATCGTAGTATTTTTGATAAGTAAGAGTGTCGAACCCAACAAGGAGCAGAAGGTGCTGGCGAGTGACTTGGAGCATGAATTCTCTGTAAATACTTAGCAAATGGATTTTTAGGGGTTTTTGATAATGCAAGTAAATAAAGTACGAGTAAATAAAAGACAACAAGAATAAATGCAGCAAGTGGCCCAATCCTTTCTTTAGCAAAGGACAAGCCGGTTGTATTACTTAAGATGACCAAACGTTCTCGAGGACACATGGGAATATCTTCAATTGCTTTCGCTTGATATAGTTGATTAATCTTCTTTAGTTTGCTAAGTGTTGTGTGGGTGAACCTGTGCTAATGTACCGACCTTCCTAGGACTAATACATACTTGTGATTATACCCCTTGCAAGCATCCACAAGTACAATAAAGTAATTAAGGTAGAAACCTAACAACAACTTTAAACTCTAAAACCCTGACGTCCCTTGTGCAATGGTTTCCTAATGGGGGTTCAGGTTTCTGTCACTCCGACAACCCCTACGATTAGTAGCCAAATACAAAATGCATTCCCCTAGGCCCATATAGGTGAAGTGTCATGTAGTCGACATTCACATGACACCACTAGAAGAAGTACACCACAACTTAAATATCAAACCAATGAATCTTTCTCAACACAATTCCACTACTAACAACATGACTTCTCCCATGTCCTCAAGAACTAAACGAACTACTCGCAAGACATCATATGGATCATGATCAGAGATGATATAATGATATGTAACAATCTGAACATAAACAATAATTCAATGGTTCACTCAATAGCATCAACTACAAGGAGTAATTAACACCGGGAAAGTTTCCCCTAAGAACTATGCAAGATTCAACCCAATTGTTACAGCGGTATGAATTGGTGATGATGGTGTTGGTGGAGATGATGGTGGTGATGATGATGATGATCCCGATGAAGTCCAACTTGATGGTGGTGTTGATGGCGATGATCTCCCCTCTCCGGGAAGGAATTCCCCCGACAGAATTCTGTCTGCCGGAGAGATCTTTCTCTCTCAGTGTTTTCCGCCCCGCAGAGGCAGCAGAATCTTTCTGTGGTCACTTCCTGAGTCTTAGGGTTTTGGGAGTATAATATACGCTAGAGGAGAGAGGCTGGAGTGGACCAGGGTGGCCACACCACCTGGTGGCGTGGCCTGGGGTGGCTCGCTCCAGGGGGTGGTATGGGCCCCGTATGGCCCATCTCCACTTCCCCTTCTGGCTTTCTTCGTCTTCTGGAAAAATAGGATTTTCCATGTATTTTCCCGGATTTTCTGATCTTCGTGAATTTTGCCTCCAAATAGCACCTTTTCCATCGGAGTCTTGACTGCAGCGGTACATGCTCCAAAACTCACCAACCATGCATAAACAGATGAAATAACATAAGTATCATCTCTTATTATGAAATATATCAATGAATAACAGTAAATTATGATATAGAATAGTGATGCAAAATGGACGTATCACACCCTTATAAACTTTGAAGGTGTCCTATGCAATTATGATTTGCTACGTTATGGGGGACAAGCTAAATGCCACTATGCTATGTTTTCTTTATGTGAAACAAACAAAAGTCTTGCAAAACATTGTTATTCATGAATCTTTTGTTTGTGCCTTTTCATGTTACAACATAGTTGTTATGTCTTATTGTTAGAACTTTATCTTTCATGCTATGTTAAAGTACTATGATCCCAGTTATCAATGTTTTACAAATACCTTGATCAAGATTATGATGGTGGATGTCACCTCAAAAATTATTCTTTCTTTTTATCACTTACCTACTTGAGGACGAGCAGGAGTTAAGGTTGGGGATGTTGATACGTTGCAAACGTATCTATAATTTTTGATGTTCCATGCTTGTTTTATATCTACTTTCTTATGTTTTGTCCACACTTTGGAGTAATTTTTATACACTTTCTTGACCTAACCTATTAACAAGATGCCACAGTGCCAGCTGCCTGTTTTCTGCTGTTTTTGGTTCCAGGAAAGTCAGAAAATGAATAATCGTAATTGGACGGGACAAAAGCCGAAGTCAATATTTCATCGAGGGGGACACGGAGCCAGAATAGGAGATGGAGAGGGGCCAGGGGCTGCCCACACTACCTGGACGCGCAGCCAGGCCTGTCCCGCGCCAGGGGGTGGTGTGGCCGGCTAGGGAATCCCCGCAGCCTCCCTTTTCGCCTATAAGATGCCTCCGATACAGAAACCCTAAGTAGCCAATCAAAATTCCACGAAAGAGTTTGTAGCCGCCGTCATCTCCATCCCTAGATCGGGAGGGATTTGAAGCTCTTCCCGGCACCCTGTCGGAGGGGAGAATTCACCCTGGAGGCCTTCTTCATCACCATGCAAGCCTCCGATGTGATGCGTGAGTAGTTCATCTTTGGACTACAGGTCCATGTAGTAGCTAGATGGTTGGTTCTTCTCCTTTGTGCTACCATGTCTAGATCTTGTGAGCTCCGTTCATGATCAAGATCATCTATTTGTAATCATACATGTTGTGTTTGTGGGGATCCGATGGATATTGAGATGCTATTTCAGATTGATTATTGATTCTATCATGTTTTTGTTATTTGTGATCTTGCATGCTCTCCGTTGTTAGTAGATATCTTGGCCGAGTAGATGCTAGCAACTCCAAGAGGGAGTATTTATGCTCGATAGTGGGTTCATGCCTCTAGTAATCTGGGGAAGTGACAGAAATCTCTAAGGTACTAGATGTGTTGTTGCTACTAGGGAGAAAATAGCAATCCTTTGTTCATAGAACAATCGTATTGTTTACTTTACACACAATGCGTAATGCAATTATCTGTTGCTTGCAACTTAATACTGGAGGGGGTTAGGATTGATAACCTGAAGGTGGATTATTAGTCATAGATGCAGTTGAATTACAGTCTATGTATAATATTGTAATTCCCAATCAAATCTCATAGGAATCAGGATGATTAGTATATGCATGTATGCTTTCTCGATGTTTGTCAATTGCCCCGTTGTAATTTGTTCACCCAACATGTCATCTATCTTAAGGAGAACCACCACTGGTGAACTATGGACCTCGGTCCTTTCTTTTACTATCAATCTACAATCTGCAATTTACTGTTTTCTGTTTACTTTCTGCAAGCTATTACTATCTTCCACATAATACATTTAAACCTTTGTTTTCAGCAAAACCGGTGAGATTGAAAACCTCACTGTAAGTTGGGGCAAAGTTCTGTGGTTGTGTTGTGCAGGATTCCAAGTTGGAAACAACACATTGGAGGTGTTTCCTTGCTCCTACTGGTTCGATAACCTTGGTTTCATAACTGAGGGAAAACTTGCTATTGTGCTCATCATACCTTCCACTTGGGGTTCCCCAACGAGCCCGATATATTTTGGGCCATCAGCTCCCCATTATTTGAGCGACAGAAACAACCGAAACGTAAATCAAAAAATACGAAAGGTATAATGCTTTATAGATTTCATTACTTATTTTTATTCAGCAAACAAAATGGTTCAACATGGTAACTTGTGTGTTTTCATAAATGTTATGCAACGATGTTATTTGAACAACATGATATTGGGGAATGTTACATTATGTTAACACCTGCTGAAATAGAAGGTTATGTGAAATATGTTTCAACTTTGGCGAAGATCCCCAAAGAAGCTGCAAAAAGAGCGTACCAGAACACAAATGAGGCCATCTTGTCTTCAAAAAATCTTAACGATGTTCTTATAAAAGAATGGCTTAGTACTGCTGTAAGTAATTCGCTAACCTAATATTGTTATTTTACAACAAAGAAGTATAAACATGCAATCATTGTACAACTATTATTTTCAGATACTTGATGCCTACATTCTAGAGCTGGCTCCCCTTCTTGACTATGATCGGCACATATATGGACCATTGAGGTCAACCTATCTGATCAATGAAGCCATTAAAATGTACAAAACAAAAAGAAACTTGAAAACTTTTGACATAGAAGAAGTGGCAAGACCAGGAGCTGTATGAAGGGTTATGAATGAATATTTTGCGTGTGACAAGGTAAACTGTGTTTTTTTATAAAGTTAATGTTGTTGTTAACTATTTGGAATCCTACAGAGTACATTCTAGTGATCTTATTTTGTAGGCATATTTCTATCTAAATATACGCGGAGAACATTATGTGATAGTTGTAATACATAACATCAAGAAGGAGTTCCAAGTCCTTGACCCTAAGTACAATTTAACCTATTCGCATGCAGTTTTGGTTGACTTGGTATTATCTACTTTTCTCATCAAAACCGTGTTATCTTTTGGCGTTTCACTAACTCTTAATCTTTTGTAGAACGGACAAATTGCACTAGACATATGGTGGACAAACAAAACTACACCCAAATAATTTCCTGATGTCGATACTTGGCCTATTAAAAATATGAAATTGGAAAGCAAGATGATTCGTAAGTACTTGTGAATCATATCACTTTCTCACTACTGATGTCGTAAAAGAATTTTATTTCATCATATGGCAGCAATTCATGCAGATTATGGGTATTGCAATGTCTAGAGCACTGGGACGGAGATCGTATGACTAAGAACATTTCTCAGGTATGTACACTATTCCTTTGTATAGTCGCAAAAATCAATATGATTACAATTCAATTTACAAACTCTTCTATATGGTACTGCAGACAACAATCGAGGAATCAAGAGGACCTACCGTTGCAACGATTCTTCTATCTAGAAGAAACAAGCTAGAGGCTGTGAAAAGGAAAGTCAGATCTGTGATTAATAACAGTGTACCTTGAGAACTTACTAGTGCCTGTAGGTTTCCATAATTGGTAAATTCATATTGATTTGTAAAACAGTTTATTGTTTCCATTTTACGACAATAGTCTGTATCCTGTTCTGTCGGGTCAACTCAAAACTAAGAAATTGTTTGGTTGTTTAACTTGTTTGTTTCGACCCAAATTAGTTGTTCACGTTGAAAAACTAGTTCGTTTCTTTCAACCAAGCGTTTTTTAATATACATAGCATGCTCTACATATTTTAATATATTTAGCTTGATCTGCATATACCGGTGAAATCAAACTAGAAGGACACGAACAAAGTATAAGCATAAAAAAACGACATAGATATAATATTGGAGGAGGCATACCTTACAACATAGAAAACATACATAAAGAGGGGCATATATGCCCAAGCAAAAAACATGAAAAGAAACACTATAGATGGTAGTGAACCCTAGCACAACAGGGGTTCACTACTTGGACTCTCTCCTCCCTCTTGCTCTTGATCCCCTCCTTGATCCCATCTCCTCGGCGCTGCCCCGACCCTCACTCTTCCTCAGTGTTGTACGGGAGAGTGTGCATCCCATTGATGGTGGGGAAGATATTGTCGAAGTTCGTGAAGATGTTAAAGGTGGTGAAGAAGATCGACTCGTATCCACACCAGTATATCTCGCCGAGGAGACAGTATGCATCGGAGTGGTTGGTGAAGTGCACCGTGAGCCCTACCACAAGGCCTCCGAGGGCATAGTGATCTTCGAGGCGGACCATGGCCGGAGAGCTGGGTTGGAGGTGGCGATAGCCGGCGCTAAGGAAAGCATGGGCCAACTCCCTCGGGGACCTCAACCTTGAGTTCGCCCATATTCGGAGGGACCCCTCAACAACAACCCCGGCGGGGTAGGTCATCTCCGGCACGGTGCGAGGCGGACGGAACGTAGCACCGTTGAACTGCATGGTGGCGGCGGGCGATGGATCTTGCTAGGCGGCGAACGGTGGACCTTAGTGAAGAAGAAGGGCTTTGGCAGATGGATGTGGTGGAGTGTGGGAGAGGATGTTGTGGAGATAGGGAAGTTTAAATAGCCTGGAGCGCCGCTTGAACAAGACCGGTGAGTAACTACTCGACGCGTCGGATACTCTGTGTGTGCATTGGTGCGAAACAAGGCGTGTCCGTATCCATCACGCGTGTCGTCTCGGTTTCCATGCTCTCTGAATCACTGCGTTGCTAATTGATGCACTGATTCAACAAGTCTGAAACGAGCGCAGTTGCTGTGTCGTAAAGTATGAAATTAGCGCTGCATGCTATGTCGATCGACGTGTCCGCTCAGCTGCGCGCCCGTGCATGCATCCATGGTGGGGATAGGGCCTAATCGGGAATCCCACGGCCCAACGGTCCAACCACCGCTCCATTTTAATGTGTATTAATGAGGTGGGCATTTTCTATGCATGCGCCATGCAGCGTCATAGTCTGTCTATTCCACATTGTTGTAGCGTCACAACATTACAACCTCGTATCCTAGCTACTTGCACGTCTTTTTTCACTGCGAATTCACGCGGGCATGTCGCTCGGTCGGTCATGCGCCAAACAATTTCACATGGGGCGCAGCTTTCCTGTCACGCGCCCGCGGAAAAGAGTCAATGCTCCTCGATACCGTGCACCCGCGCCTCCTCGACACCGTGCGCCTGCGCCTCCTCGAAATAGTGCGCCTTAAACACGAGGGGAGAACGAAGCGACCACGACGCGCCCATATATCTGCCCCTCGACCTCTCCCTCTCTCACTCGCTCGCACCCATCCATCTAACCGCTAGCCGCCGAGCCCCGCCACCACTCAAGCAACCGCTAGCCGTCGCGTCCCGCCACCACTCAAGCAAGCGCTCGCCGCCCCCTCTCCCCCGCCACAATGCAGTTCAAAGGCCCGACGTACCGCTGCCCCACCACCGTGTGGGAGACAGAGTGGCCGCACGGCCGGGGTGTGGAGAACCGCCTCAGCATCTGGGCCATCTTGAGGTGGAGGGGACCGCTGGAGCTGGCCCGCTTCTTCCTTGCCGCCGGCTACCGCCACCTCCCTCCCGACACTCCACCCATGTTCCAGATCGAGCAGCAGTTCGACGGTGCCAACGGCAACAACAACTTCTGCATAGGCCACTTCGTCACCTACGACACCTACCACTACCTTGGCCAAGTGTTCTAGCATGGATGTGAGTTCATCGCGTTCACGACATACAATATCTTCACCGACTTCCACGACATCTTCTCCATCAATAGCGTGGCCCACTCTCTCATGTACATCATGGCGGAGGATGATGAGGGTATGATGCGTAAGGAGCGGCCAAGGAGGATCCAGGGAGCGGCCGGGCCAGAGGAACAAGAAGACGGTGTCGTGACCGTGTTGTGTCGTGTTTGTTTGTGTCGTGTCGTGTCGTGTATGGTTGGTACTATGGTGTCCATGGACTTGGTTTGCTACTATGTAAGGTTGCTAATCGTGTTTTATTAATATATGTGCTTATAGTTTGTGCAAAAACACACTCGTGCATACTACCAAAATGGGTACACAGGTGCATAAAACAAAAGGCTCAAAATGTGATAACAGCTCGTGCATCAAAAGGTTGGAAAAAATATCGCTACAATTATCATCGAAAAGGAACTACACAAGTGCATAAAACAAAACTGTCAGTGGGTTTTCGAACTGAAGAAGCAAAACAGAGCAGCTAATAATTTGCCCGAATTTGAGTTGATTTTATTCAAGCCAAAGCCATAGACCATAACATCCATGTCAGTGGGTTCTAGGATAACAAAGCATCACGATTTTTACTCGAACACTGATTGCGTTGTCTAACGACCAATGATCAGGAGATAAACAAAACTGAGAGAAATTACAAGGACGTCGCTCTCCCTCCAGTTCCAGGAAAAAACGTCACACGGGAGCTATTTGCCCGAACAAACATCAGCAGACTATAAATGTAGATCACAAATACATATTTTCACACGAACTGTCTAAAAATTAATTTCCATGTATGATACTTGAAAAATGATTACCCTTGCTACTGTAGGACATTCCTGCACGAGATGACACACAATATTAGATAATAAAGTCTAATAAAAAGGCAGGCAATATATCAAGCTAATTTTCAAAACCTTACTTGGGATGATATATGCATTTTGGGTTCTTCCTGTTATGTCCCTCCTGATGGCAAGTGCTGCACACATGCTTCTTCCGCTTTGTATCCTAGTGGTCGACCGTTTTTGGTCATGGGAGATTGTTTCTCGACTAGAACTTTCTTGTTTTACTTAGGCACGCCCTTGGTGGACACTTTTTAGGATCACCAATAACAAACTAGCTTGCTTGACTTGCATCTGCATTTTCATTAACTGAACTACAAGGACCATATGCTCTGCATTTATCATACCCTTGTCTTCTAGAAATAATTACATCGATGGTACTCTTCAGAAGATCGTACTCTGATGTACCATTGCATGCAATATGCATAGCTTGTGAGACCAACATATTTATATTGCTATATTTTTTTCGCTCCTCTAGCCCAGATCAACCCCAACCAAACATATCGCTCGTACGTCTAGGAGGCAACCCAAACCTGGCATTTATAGTGAAATGCCGCAGAGCACAACAGTCTGGTATTGCAGTAAATTTTAATTGATTGAGCACGCGTAGTATGTACTTGCAAGGGATCCCTTTGCGAATAATCCTTCGGCAGCTGCACCTTATAATATCCGACGAGTTGGGAGTGTATTCCATGTAAAAATTGCTATCAAGATTATTTTTCCATGCAACGACAAAGGTGTACGAGTCAGATCCTAGCTTTCTTTCTAAAATCTGCATGCCGCTAATCTCCAAAATGTCACCTTGCAAAATATAGAACACAGCTGGAGTGAAGACTGTCACAATAGCAACCTCTAGTTCTTTGAAATCAGTAACTGGCACCGGAAATGTCTGTGAAGCCGTGTAGTCATCTTTGGCCTCCTTCTCCTTGAGATGTGTGATGGCATTCTCATAGTGACTAACCATGTCCACCAAGTTTATTTCCCCATCAAGGTGAAGGTGAAGAGACGAGTTTAAACTTTCACTCCTCTGGTTGCTTTTCGTACCCAGCCAGAACCCTTCTGAAAGATACGCGACAGCGCATAATCTCTTCTTCGTGTACATTCTCTTAAGCCAATTTGTAGTTTTGGGTGACGTCCACTTCCTAACAAAAGTGTGCCATCGCTGCTCGAATACTTGCTCCGACGTGGTGTAATATAGAAGAGTCCTAAACTCGTTCAGTGACTTGTTAGGTAGGTGAATCTCCATATTTTTTTCAACGTGAAAGCTGCAAATACGATGGTACACACCAGCAAGTACTTCATCCACAGCGGAGATCATTGCGGCATTAGCATCCGTGATTACTGCCTTTGACTTCTGCTGGCACATTGCTTTCAAGAAAGTCCAGAGCAGCCAGGCATATGTTTCTTCGGTCTCGTTTGATAGGATGGCACAGCAAAATACCGTTGTTTTACGGTGGTTGTTCAAGCCGACAAAGGGAACAAATGAAATTCTATACTTATTCATCTTGTATGTGCTGTTAAATACAACTACGTCGCCGTAGTCCTGGTAATCCCGACGTGATTGAGAATCGCACCAGAACAAGTGCTGCAGATGACCTTCATGTAGCGTGTAATCATAAAAAAAATCAGGGTCCCTCTTCTTTCTCTCCGCCATGATTCCCAAGGTTGCGTTAGCATCACCCTTATAAAGCAGCTTCCTCTTGTCCCTTGAGCACATGTTGTATAAATCCTTCCTTGTAAATCCCACACCAGCAAATGAACCACCAGAGTTGCTAATCATTGATCGCATGATGATATGCTTCCTAACCCCCATGTTACACTGTGATAATATCTCAGCTCTTTGGGAGTCGTTGATCTTCCTATGGGACCAAAGAAAATGGACTTAATCCGGTCTCGCTAACACATGATTGTGAGTGTCATCAAAACTCTGAACGATCCAAAGACCAGTTTTTCCATCAAACTTCACCATCATACGTGCCTTACAGTTGCACCTAGACTCATCTCTGAGCCTATATTTGCGGCCTTCCATTGTCAGTAACTTCTTGTCACGTTTCCCTTGCTTGCAACACACAAAGCACCTTAGACGAACACGTCCATCATCAAACCGCCTCACTTGGTGCTTCCTAATGCCGAACCCATGGTCTTTGGCATATTTGTTGTAGAAAGAATAGGCTGTTGCTTCACTATCAAATGTCATTTCCATTATCTTGCAGTACAGTTCTCTCTTATCATCAGGACACCAAGTGTCATTGCTACATTTATTTGAACTCTCATTCTGATTACATGGTGCCTGCTATAAATTCAAAACCTAGCCATTAGAACTATAGTAGTATGCATGTCAGTTCGTTGATTGCTAAAAAACAGCCTATAAATAATACCTCACTTGTGTCAACGAACATATCAAAATTTGGTGCATCTTCACAATCATCATAATTACCCATCTCCAAGTCTGATTCACCAAAATAGTCATACTCTATACCAGAGTCATTTTGCACCTGAACAATTTAGCAATATTTAGTGTATAATTGCATCATCCGGTGCATGACATATAAATTTTTACACCACTACACATACCTCACTATCGACAAACATGTCCGTTTCTTCATGGTTGTTAAGGTCATTGTGGAAATCGTCATTATAGACAATCTAAATAAATCAAGCCATGAGATATCATATATTATTTAATATAACATTTAAGGGTTATTTATTCGTTTACCACTTGACGTGTCTATGTACTCAGTTTTGCCGCTACAGCCAAATCGTCCTCAGTTTTACCACTGCTTCGGGCGCCCGAACTCGTTCCGTCGCTGCTGCTGTTTCTGCCAGGTCAACGTTCTTGACTTAGCTATTGCCGTGGGACCGCGCGCATGGGGCCGAGTAGAGACACATTTCAAAAATACGACCGTTGCCACCTATGGGATCGTAGAACATTGGCCGCCCGTGTTAAAACCGGCGGAACGCGTCGGCGGAGATCATAGCATTGAGTAGGAATTGGAGGCGGGGGACGGGGTTGGATGAGGAGGACGGGGTAGGAGCTCGCAGCGGTGAGCAGGAATCGATCTCCATGTCTTCCCCAAGCTCCCGCGCCACCTCGCGGATCGAGAATTCAGTGCGCGTGGATATGCCAATCTTCCTCTATCCGCGGTGCCGGGCGGGCGTTGATCGGAAGCTTTCGCGCACATCCAAGAACGCCAATCGTCTGTTCTACGTGTGCAGCGTGAATGGGGTAAGAGAATTAAGCGCATTTTCACAATTTTTGTGATCGGGATCCTTGAGAAATATGGGGGTTGATCTGTTTAGTGTGCTTGCAGATGAAATGCTTCTTCCTTTGGGTTGATGTTCTAGCGCAGAAGCTGATGAATGAGCTCGTCGAAGAGCATGAAGAATGGTTGCCAATCCTGCCACAAACGATAGCGTCCGCAGCGCGAGCTCCGGCAGAGGAGACAGAGGGTGGAGCACTCATTGATAGGTAGGTATTTACTGAGCTAACTAGGATGAACCAGAAGATTAGGAAGCTCGAAGAGAAATCACAAATTTGCAATTACATTTGGGCATTTGTAGGTGGTGTGGTAATTGCACTGGGTGTAATGTTGAAATTGTATGAAAATGCATGAATTTGGGAGGAATTTCTAAGCTTGAAATAGTATGAAAAATTCTTGAAATAAGAAATAGCTTGTTATCATTTGTAAGGGAAAAGAAATGGAAAAAACTTCATGAAAAAAAAGTATCCCAGAGCCGAGAGCCCAGTGTCGGCTTGACTAATGGTCCAAATCCATCGAATTAGGCCCATTCGGAGTGGGTAAAGGAGAAGGGTTAGAAAATAAACAAAAAAAGGTGGGGTGCAGTTAGGATTCAAAATCACGACCGCGTGGTTTGGTAGTGTGAAGGGTTGCGCTGGTAACTAGTGGGACAGATAGAAAGATGCTGAGAAAGAAAGAGAAGAACGCTACCTATACATCGTGCTTGGGTTTAGGGTTTTAAATCACAGGTCGTGTTTGTGATTTTCACGAGCATGTTGTATTTTTATACACAGATAAATGATTTTTTGCCAATTTTCAACACACATAAAGATCATTTGGGCACAAACATTTTTCAACACACCACTTATTTATCTTTGGGCACTTTAATACACCATTTATTCTAATAACTTGATGATGAGACTAGCTTGGTAATAAAGGTAGTGTTTATTTTTAGACTAGCTTGGTAATAAAGGTAGTGTTTATTTGTAGACTAGCTTGGTAATGAAGCTAGTGTTTATTTATAGACTAACTTGGTAATAAACGTCCTAACATGTCCACTACCTGTTAGTTGTTACCCAATTTATAGTCTAGTTTGGTAGCCATGTGAAAATTTTCAACACATAATGACGAGATCTTTGGGAACAAACACGAACACTTTTGAACACACAAATGGTTACAGAAGATAAATAAGATGCAAATGCGATCACCATTACATAGATAAGTCCACAGACACGATACGACACACGACATAGAAAAGCACAATAACCACGATGAAACTAAAACCCCGAGGGTAGCTTCACGAACACCTTCATCTTGCACCTTGGCCACATCACTGCCGTCTTCAACTTCACTCATCCTCCTAGTAGGGAGGCAGTGCATCTGGTTTGGGGTCGGGAAGATGCAGTCAATATTGGTGAAGATGTTGTACGTCGTGAAGAAGATTGACTCACAGCCACACCAAAACACTTGGCCGAGCAGCGTGTATGCGTCGAACGGGTTGGCGAAGGTGACCGTGAGCAACTTGAGGGCGATGCCATCATAAACGTTGTTGAGGCGATACATCACTGGTGAGCCCCGTGGGAGGTGGGCAAAGCCGGCGGTGAGGAAGCCGTGGGCGAGCTCGACGGAGCCCCTCCACCACGACTGTGCCCACACACGGAGCGTGCTCTCCACGAGGACACCCGCCAGGTAGCGCAGCTCTGGCATGGTAAGCGGCCGGCGAAAGGTTGGTCTGTTGTACTGCATATTTGGTGGTGCTTGGGGCGAGAGGATGGAGGGCTCGCTCGGTGTTTGGAGTGGAGATTTCTGCTCTGGCTTGCGTGGTGTGTGGGAGAGGAAAAAGGTTGTATAAATAGGCTAGAAACAGTGGGTTAGGGTTAGGCAATGAAACGATGGGCGCATGAACACGTGTGTATCCGTGCGTCTGAATCGAGGAGGCGGTGGTGCGTGGAACTGAATCGGCAAAGCGACGCTGCGGAACTGAATCGGCAAAGCAGCGACGCGTGAATCTGAATCGAGGAGGTGGCTGAGCCACTGCGGCAAGGCGTGCATGCATGCGAATGGAGCATCTGAATCGACTTAATGGTTCTGGTGCAACGAATCGCTGCGATGAGGCGCGCATGCATGGCGACGTCCTCGCTTCCCGCGCATGCATGGCCACGTCGTCACTTCCCGCGCATGCCTGGAAAGACTAAGACCTAGCGTGCCCGGGAATTGCACAACATACACGAGCACAAACCGCGACATGGCCCAACGGTCCATCTAGTGTGCCCGCTCGGAAAAAAAAGCGTCCAACCAATCAGATAGCAGAATGAGATTCTCGCGGATCGCCCAAGCTTGCCCACAGATTCCTTCTAGAAGGATGATCGGACGGCTGCAGTTCAGCCTTAGGGTTACATCAACGGTCATTGTTCAGCGCTAGGGTTAGATTGTTCAGGGTTTGGAAGCAAGGTTGACTAGGGTTTGACCAAATACTCAAATGAGTTTGAAATAGTTTTAAGTTTCAAAAACCACACCAAAGCTTCATTTTGGAGTGACTAAGAAGGATCCAGGCTTAGTTTTTCATTTTCTTTTGAAAAACTTGTTTAAATGTTGGTCAAAGTTAGGTTTGAACAAATAGTCAAATGAGTATAAAAAATTCAATAAAATGAAAAACCTGCGCACATAGTCTTCTTATGTCATATACTAAGGATTCAAGTCGATAAACAAGGTCTACATAATTTCAAACAGAAGGTTCATATACAATATGCGATATCTCGAACTCTGTTGTACGAAGTCAAGGGTTCAGAGAAGGGGTTTAGGTTTGGATCATGAAAAGTTTCAAAAACCACACCAAAGCTTCATTTTGGAGTGACTAATAAGGATCCAGGCTTAGTTTTTCATTTTCGTTTGAAAAACATGTTTAAATGTTGGTCAAGGTTAGGTTTGACCAAATAGTCAAATGAGCATAAAATATTCAAAAAAAATCAAAAAAATGAAAAACCTGCGCACATAGTCTTCTTATGTCATATACTAAGGATTCAAGTCGATAAACAAGGTCTACATAGTTTCAAACATAAGGTTCATGTACAATATGCGATATCTCGAACTCTGTTGTACAAAGTCAAGGGTTCAGAGAAGGGGTTTAGATTTGGATCATGAAAAGTTTCAAAAATGACACCAAAGCTTCATTTTGGAGCGACTAAGAAGGATCCAGGCTTAGTTTTTCATTTTCTTTTGAAAAACTTGTTTAAATGTTGGTCAAAGTTAGGTTTGACCAAATAGTCAAATGAGCATAAAAAATGAAAAACCCGTGCACATAGTCTTCTTATGTCATATACTAAGGATTCAAGTCGATAAATAAGGTCTACATAGTTTCAAATAGAAGGTTCATGTACAATATGCGATATCTCGAACTCTGTTGTACGAAGTCAAGGGTTCAGAGAAGGGGTTTAGGTTTGGATCATGAAAAGTTTCAAAAACCACACCAAAGCTTTATATAAACAAAGTTAGGTTTGACCAAATAGTGTTCTTATGTCATATAAACAAAGTATACATACTTGGAAACACAAATACAACAACATTGGTCCAAATAAGCATTGCAACCTCCAAATAACATAGGTCCAACATTATTCAACACAAATACAACAACATTCATAATGTTTCAAACATTATACTTGGTTCTTGCCACCACTTTGCTCCTTGTGATCACTGTGCTTATTGCCACCACTTTCCTCCTTGTGCTCCTTGTGCTCTTCTCTTCTACTCTTCTCTTTGTTGGAGGCACCTCAAGTACCTCAGAGCTCACTGCCACCACTTTGTTTAAACCTACCACAGAGCTATACAACCCAAACATAAAGGGTTGTGAGATCATTTTAAGTGATAAATGTAAAATAGTATTGGCAAGATTTACATACCAAGCAGAACTCACAACCATAGAAGGTTGGTCACCATCCTTTGGAGCCTTAGTTGGAGCATTATTTTGCTCATCAGTTTGATAATTATTTGGAGCCTCAATTTGATCATCATTTGGAGCCTCAGTTGGAGCATTATTTTGCTCATCAATTTGATCATCATTTGGAGCCTCAATTGGATCATCATTTGGAGCCTCAATTTGATCATCATTTTGATCATCAGTTTGATAATCATCTAAAGCCTCATTTTGATCATCATTTGGAGCCTCATTTTGATCATTGTCTGCAACCGGCTGTTGACCATCATTTTCATCATTGAAACACTCTCCGAAGGCTAGATCTACTGCGTTATCACAATACTTTGCAAAATGACTCGACCCACCACACCTTGTGCACTTACGCTTCCTTGCTCCAAGTCCAGCTCCTTCGCTGCGAGGTCTTATTCGACTCTTCCTCGGTCTACCTGCTGCTCTCTTCAAAACTGGAGCACAAAGTTTGAAACCAGGGTCCACTATGTCCCATTGTTGTTTTCCCTCTAGAGCAGGTAAGGCATGTGCATATGTAGCTTTGAACCTTGCAACAGAGTAGTATTCATGCACATACTGTTGTATGTTCCCTGCTTGACGAGAGATTGTTGTGATGAAAAACAAGGCATGAATGCATGGCAACCCAGTTATCTGCCATTGCCTACAAATGCAAGTTCTAGCTTCTAAATCCACTGGATATCTCCATGCCCTCTTCTCTTTATCCAAAAATGACACCTCTGCTGTGGTGGCCGAGCAAAGAGTCATGTCCATTTCCAAGCCTCTTGTTTTGTGCTTCAATTCATTCATCACGGAAGGGATGATAATGTGGCCCATGAATTTTGCCGCGGATATTCCTGCACGAACATGAAACTTATTAATGCATTCTATCCTTATCTTGTCAAGCAAATCCACCAAATAAAGACCCTTTAGTTTCTAGATCATTGCATTGAAAGACTCTACAAGATTATTGTGCACATAGTCAACTTTGCTCAGTTCACTGAATTGGCTTCTGGCCCATAACTTGGAGTGGTGTGTTTCCAAGTATTCCTTCACTTTGTCATTCTTGTATAGCTGCCTCATGTGGTAGTTGTGCTTCTTCACACTGCAAGTCAAAGATGTTGGCGACAAATTGTCGGCATACACCTTTCCTTTGAATTTCTTCCCAAATTTTGTAGCAAGGTGACACATGCATTCCCTATGCTCTACTCCAGGGAACACATTGTCCACGACCACTTCTAAACCCTTGCAGGCATCTGTATGAATTACCAACCCATTGGGATGTGCAATAGCCTGGCGCAGATTCTGCAAAAACCAAGTCCAGCTCTCCTCAGACTCTGTCTCTAGCACACCATACGCAACTGGAAATACAAAATTGTGTCCATCAACTGCACAAGCTGCTACTAACTGTCCTTTAAACCTCCCTATGAGGAAAGTTTCATCAATAGCTAAATAAGTCCTACAGCCTTCCAAAAAACCCCGGCGACAAGCCTCAAAGTAGACAAAAACCCTCCTGAAGCATTCCTTGGTCATTGTCACTCCCCTCAACGTGTACTCCACAGAGTGGTGGTCAATATCTACAATACTACCTAGGCTGGTCCTCTCCACTTCACCTTTGAATGAATACAACATTTTAAAACTTTCCTGCCAATTATCATAAATAGATTCCATAGCATGTTGTTTACCATTGAACACCCTCATGTATGGTATCTCTATCTTGAACTTTTCTTTGAGGTTCTTCTGCAACTCCTTTGTACCCACCTGATGGTTTTCTGTCACCCACCGCTTTACTTCATCAGCCACCCATCTTGACTTGGATCTACTAATTGTTTCCTTTCTAAGGGTTGATTCTAGGCATGTGTGCCTAAAAGGGTTCACTTTGACCTGAATATTCGTGCTATTTCGCATTTTAGATGCGTGCATCCTCCATGGACAATCATCAGTCAGACAGTGCACTCTATAACGAATAGTGTCGCTATGGTCAGCTACGAATGTACGTTCTCCTTTATCACAATACGTCACAAAGTGCATTTCTACACTCACTCATGGATGAAAAATGGAACCTTCTTCCGTCTGAGGGTTCTCAGGGTCCCATTGAATAGGTGGAAGGTCTTCCTGCTCACCCTCCTCGTCATCAATTACAGAAGCATCATTGTCAGCCTCATCTTGATTTTCGGCACAACATGCCCGTCGTAAATTCTGAACAACATCAGAATATAGCCTCTCTTCATCATCTACGTAGTCAGGCTCCACTTCTCGGGGGACCCTAATGCTGGTGCCTGATACATTGCAAATGTATCTATAATTTTTGATGTTCCATGCTTGGTTTTATCCACTTTCTTGTGTTTTGTTCCAACTTTGGAGTACTTTTCATATGATTTCTTGGACTAACCTATTAACAAGAGCCACGGTGCCAGCTGCCTGTTTTCTGTTGTTTTTGGTTCCAGAAAAGTCAGAAAATTAATATTCTCGGAATTGGACGGGACAAAAGCCCAAGTGCCTATTTTTCCGGAAGGGATCAAGTGCCAGAATACGAGACGGAGAGGGGCCAGGGGCCGGCAACACCACCTGGCCATGCGGCCAGGCTTGGCCCGCGCCAGGGGGTGGTCTGGCCGACCCCAGCACCCCCTCGGCCCCTCCTTCCGCCTATAAGTTGCCCTCGGGACGAAAACCCTAGGTATCCGATCAAAAATCCACAAAAGAGTCTCTAGCCGCTGTCATCTCCATCCCTAGATCGGGAGGGATCTGAAGCTCTTCCTGGCACCCTGCCAGAGAGGGGAATTCACCCTGGAGGCCTTCTTCATCACCATGCAAGCCTCCGGTGTGATACGTGAGTAGTTCATCCTTGGACTACGGATCCATGTAGTAGCTAGATGGTTGGTTCTCCTCCTTTGTGATTTCATGTTTAGATCTTGTGAGCTCCGTTCATGATCAAGATCATCTATTTGTAATTCTACATGTTGTGTTTGTGGGGATCTGATGGATATTGAGATGCTATTTCACATTGATTATTGATTCTATCATGTCTTTGTTATTTGTGATCTTGCATGCTTTCCGTTGTTAGTAGCTATCTTGGCCAAGTAGATGCTAGCAACTCCAAGAGTTAGTATTTATGCTCGATAGTGGGTTCATGCCTCTGGTAATCTGGGGAAGTGACAGAAATCTCTAAGGTACTATATGTGTTGTTGCTACTAGGGAGAAAACAACAATCCTTTGTTCATAGAACAATCGTATTGTTTACATTACACGCAATTTGTAAAGCAATAATCTGTTGCTTGCAACTTAATCTTTGGAGGGGTTCGGATGATAACCTGAAGGTGGATTATTAGTCATAGATGCAGTTGGATGGCGGTCTATGTATAATGTTGTAATGCCCAATCAAGTCTCAAAGGAGTCAAGATGATTAGTATATGCATGTATTGCTTTCTCGGTGTTTGCCAATTGCCCTGCTATAATTTGTTCACCCAGCATTTTATCTATCTAAGGAGAGCCACCTCTAGTGAACTATGGATCCCAGTCCTTGTCTTTTACATACAATCTACAAACTGTAAACTTCTTTGTGTTTACTTTCTACAAACATTTACTTCCTTCCATTCGATACGTTTAATCCTTTGTTTTCAGCAAAACACGGTGAGATTGAAAACCTCATCGCAAGTTGGGGAAAAAGTTCTGTGGTTGTGTTGTGCAGGTCTCCACGTTGCTACTAGCACCGGTAGTGCGCCCTGCCAAAGCTCAGCTAGTAACACCTTTGAGGTATTTCCTTGATCCTACTGGTTCGATTAAACCTTGGTTCATAACTGAGGGAAACTTGCTGCTGTGCTCATCATACCTTCCTCTACATCAACACCACGCACCAAGCACTTTTCTGGGCGCCGTGTATTGAGCCATCAAGCGATTTTCTGGCGCCGTTGTCGGGGAGTCAAGGACATCTTCACAAGGGGAGTCCCTCATAACCAATCTCTTTACTTTGTTGTTTTTGTTTTGCTTAGTTTCTTTTTGCTTTGTTTGCTTGTTTTGTTCTTCAAAAATCCAAAAAAATTAGTTTTACTTGTTTGCTTTCTTATTTGAAAACACACAAAAAATTAAGTCTCCCTTAGTTGTCACCTCTCCCTTAGCTCACCATGTTGATCCCTACATTCACCCTGAAAGACCTTCCAATTGGTAGTGGTTCTATAATTGGGAAAGACAATATTGAAGAATTCTTTAATCATGTTAGCAAACATGAAGATACTGAGGATAGATCCTTTGTAGAACTTGCTCCAAATTATGAGATTGCTGCAGCTTCTTTAATTCACATGTTAGAAGCTAGGTTTGTTAACCTCAACCCCTTAATGCAAGTAATGTTTCTTAAGCTTAAAGGAATTGAGGATCCTGAAAAGAGGGATTTTATTCTAGAAACTTTATTTAAGGAGTTCTATGATGTTGCCAAGGAAGCTAGAAAAGTTTTTGAACATTTCAATATGCTAGGCTCATGTGTAGATGTTGTTGGTATGCGAGAAAAGATGAACAAAACCGAACCTAATGGGGAGGAACCTAAGATACCAATACCCTTTAAACTAGTAGCAATACATGATGCCATAGAAAAGAATCTTGATTGGATTGTTCCTACAAACCCTTTTGACGAGAATAGTGAACCCAAGAGAATTGAGAGAGGATCCTCTAGAACTTATTTGGATGATATACCATGCCTTGTTGAAAATATTTCTGGTATTGATCTTAATGTTTCTTCATTTGAGAACACTTGATTCTTTCTTTGTTCTTATGCCTAACTTAAAGGCGTTAAAGAAAAGTACTTGTTGGGAGATAACCCAAGAGTTTTAGTTGAGTCTTGTAAATTCTTACCTCTGTAATAACCTCTCCTTATCCTTTTTATTTGCTTTTTGTGCCAAGAGTAACCTCTAATGAGAGTGAAGTAATGATTGGGAAAGTTGCTGTCCCGAAACAGATTTCTGTGCTTTACCGTAAACATTTCTGAGAGATATCTGTACGTCGGATTGAGCTGTAATTTTTTGTGCTTCTGCCCCAGGTCGTTATATAACTTTCGTTAGTTCAACACTTTTTGATTTGAGCAACAGAAGGTCTTCGAAAAAATTCGTCTTTACCTGCATGTCTGTTTTGACAGATTTCTGCCATTTTCTGCATTTGCTTCTTGTTAGTTCCTTCTTGAGTTCCTTTGGGGAATTGAGATTTTTGAGGGAAGTGCTACAGTAGCTAGTGTTCTAATGGAAGTTTATTTGGTGTTAGAACTGAACCTTGAGACTTATTTATCTTAAGTGCACTAATGTTGCTAATGAGATTGTGTGAAGTTTTGTATGAAGGAAAATTTTCAGGTGTATGGAAGGAATGAGTAATGAGATGAAGGATGGACTAAAGCTCAAGCTTGGGGATGCCACGCGTGTCACCCCAAGAATATCCAAGAAGTACAAGCGTCAAAGCTTGGGGATGCCCAAGGCATCCCCTTCTTCATCAATAAAAATTTCAGGTTTCTTCCAAATGCTTCATTTTTATTGTTTCGTGCACAGTTGTGTTTCTCTTAGAGCGTCTTCTTTTTGTTTTAGTTTTGGTTTTTCGTTTTCTTGGTTTGTTTAGTTTTCTGAATAAGTTGGTTGGTCCCCCTCTTTCACACTTTGGTTTGCAAATAGTTTAGTTTGGTTTGGAAAAGAGTAGGAAAGTTCATGCTTATGTGGTAAAAAGAGTTCGTTTTTGACTATGGCCATGCTTTGTCATGCCGTACTTGATATTTTTTTGGCGGTATGCTTAGTATTCTTTGTTGTAGCATGACTTGTTATAAACAATTGAGATTGCTTAATGTGCCTTGGATGAATCATGCGTTGTTTTAGCATATTAAAGCATAGTATAGTGGTATTCTCCTTTGATGCTTTATTTGGGTTGACTTGGCGCACGCTCACACCATGTTATGACTATCTCAAGTCACCATAGCCTTTATGATCCTTTAGTTTTCAACTTGTAGTATCACTTTATGCTTTGATAAATGATGTTTTGTCGCTCTGCATGATTATGACCATTATTACTCTCTTAGTTTGTCGCTCCCAGTCTTTTGCTAGCCACCACAACAAAGTATGAGTTCCACTCATGCATCCAACTCCCTAAACCAAGTTTTTACAAAGAGTCCACCATACCTACCTACTAGCTTATGCTATTCCAAGTATATTCATGCTTTTGTTTACCTTCCACTTGTTATGAGAAAACTAGTGATTAAAGCTCTCACGAACTTGATGGCACACTTTACTTTATTGCCTCTAATAAACTTGAACCATTGTGTCTTCTCTGTTGTATATGCTTGCACTTATTTGTTGGGAATTAGCAGAACCATGCTTTCATGGGGAACGCTTTCAACATTGCACTTGGTACTTGTACCTAGTTGATATCATGCTCTTTTGTATATGGATGTCGTCGGTGTGAAATGAAAGGGGAGCTTGTAAGTCCATGGAGTTATCTATATGTGTTAGAGAAACACCTGGGCCGCTGGTCTAATCCATGCTGACATGGTGGAAACCTGCAGCGTAACCATAATGACATGGTCGAATTTATGCTTGTTTCAAACTATAGTCAAACATTCTAAAACGGCGGGCATGAAGATTATTGGTTGGGGCTGAGCCTCGCTAAACTTGCATTGGATATATGATGAAATAGCATATTATGAACCTAAATATGATTTTTCCAAAAAATCATGAGTATCATATCATCTATCTGTAGTTCAAATCTGACTCACTTCCTACCGATTCGGCATGAATTTATCTTTTTCATGAGGGGTGGACGGAATTTAACATACCCTGTTTGGGACATTGTCCATGTAAGATGGTCTAGTATTTTAGAAAAATGGGGTGGTACCATTTTGAAACTTTTATTTGATGGTTCCTTTACAAAACACCAAGTTTTTGGCACACGGAAAATAAAAAATGGCTTTTGGGTGCGACAAAAAGGAAAACTTCCTCTTGTAACATTGTTCATCATCCCATGATACACATGCGTGCATAATATGGACACATTATCGCAAACTATGACATGATTTGGGCCATAACATTGGTCATTGACCTGAAAGCTAGGAAACCTCGAACATGATAGCTCATTTATGAGAAGGTGTTTTTGAGACACAATTAATATACCAAGTTTGATATTTTTCCTTGCAACTATGTCATATAATATGACACCACGCGAAGGTTATGCATTGTTTTGATTATTTTTGAATTTTTATGCCTATTTCAAACTATAGTCAAACTTTCAAAAACGACGGGCATGAAGATTCTTAGCTTAGCGCTGAGCCTCACTAAACTTGCATTGGATCTCTAATGAAATATCATATTAAGAACCTAGTAATGATTTTTCCAAAAAGTCATGAGCATCGGATCATGTACCTGTAGTTCAAATCTGACTCACTTCCTATCGATTCAGCAGGAATTTGTCTTTTGCACGAGGGGTGGACAGAAAGGTTTAAGATACCCTGGTTGGGATATTGTTCATGCAAGGTTGTCTAGTATTTTATAAAAATAGGGTGGTCCATTTTCAAACTTTCATTTTGTGGTTGCTTCACAAAACACCCCTTTTTCACACTCGGAAAATGGAAAATGGCTTTTGGATGCGACAAAAAGAAAAACTTCCTTATGCAACATTGTTCATCATCCCATACATATATAACATATTGAAAGGGTTCAATATGAGATATTGAAAGGGTTCAATATGGAAACAACAAGAAAGGTTCTTGCTACATGGAAAGGATTGTATCAAGATTCAAGTGTTTCAACACTTGGTGAGTAAAATCACATGAAAATTTTAATCGATTATACCATGATATGTATATATCCAGAATGTCCTATGCTCTAAAAGTTATGAGCATATACCAGAATGATTCATAAGATGATCATTGGACAATAGTAAAGATATTCTTATGAGCTTTGGAAGAACAAAGAATATATCATGTATAAGTGACAAATAGTTAAAGGTAGTTCATTCTAAAGTGTTACACTGATACTAGTTTTGTCACAAGATACAAATAAAATTTATCTCAATTTAGACTATGGGTGGCACAATATAATGGAAAGGATGTTCCATGATGGATTTGGATGAGTTCCAAAGTTGAGATATTGTGACGGATACTACAACAAAAGGCTAAGTATATGACTGCTATAGTAACAGCATAGGAGGGCATTTGTGTTAAGTAGTTTGTTATCAAACTAGGTGTGGTTCAAAGTGGGCTAATACTATGAAGATATATTGTGTGACAATAATATCAACATATTTTAACCCGAACGAACTAAAGGTCTCACCAGAGAACCAAATTTATACAATGCCATCTCATTTGAGAATGAGTGATGCATAGAGACGCAAAGACATGCAAATACACACGGACCTGAAACTGTCAGATCCGGAGATTATGTTAACCACTAGCATTGCGTATATGCAACACCAGAAAGCCATAGGTGTTCAATACGCAAAGTTTTTCAAACTAGATTATTGACTCTAATGCAAGTGGGAGACTGAAGGGAATATGCCCGAGAGGCAATAATAAAGTGGTTATTATCTTATTCCATGTTTATGATAAATGTTTGTTTTGCATGCTATGATTGTATTGATCGGAAACATCAATACATGTGTGTTTAATAAACAAAAAGGGGTTCCTAGTTATGCCTCTCTTATAGACTAGCTTGTTGATTAACAAGATGATCAAGGTTTCCTGATCATAGACATTGGATGTTGTTAATAACAAGGTCACACCATTGGTGGAATGATGTGATGAACATTCATCCGAAGTATAGCATTACGATCAAGTCATTATGTTTATATTGCTATAACATTATACGAAGTAATCTTAGTCCTTAGACTATGAGATCATGTTAATTGCTAACACCGGAAGAGTATCTTGATAACATCAAACGTCACACCGTAACAGGGTGACTATAAAGGTGGGTTCAGTGCTACGAAGGTGTTATGTTGAGGCTCATGGATCAAGAGTGGGATTTGTCGATCCCGATGACGGATAGATATACTCTGGGCCCTCTCGGTGATATCACATTGAAATAGCTTGCAAGCAAGTGATGTGATCACTAGAATGTTATATCACGGGAATGAGAAAAGAATGCATGTCGGTAACGAGATCAAACTAGGTATGGAGATACCGATGATCGAATCTCGGACATGTAATATATCGCGAGACAAAGGGATTTAGTTACTAGCATTAAAGGTTCTCATGATCATAGAAGTCATCGTTGAATGTGTAGGAGTCAGTATGGATCTCCAGGTCCCGCTGCTGATTATTGATCGGAGAGGAGTCTCGATCATGTCTGCATTATTCGCGAACCGTAGGGTGACACACTTAAGGGATACCGACACCATTTGGAGCAAATATGTTTCAGATAAAGATTTAACAAAGCGCTGGAATTATTTCAATAGACACCGAAACTGTTTCGGGTGAAAATGCTGAAATTGGTTCTGCATGTAATATTGAAATGTTGCAGGGGTTTTATGTGAATGTTTGTTAATTAAAGTAATTAACAAAAATTCTGAATAAAAATAATAAAAGAGTTTTATTAAATGAGACAGCATTAAATTTGGAGAAATTTAATGCATTTAAAGTGGAGACTTTAAAAGAGAATGTGAAGGGGCAAATTTATGTGGAGGGAGTTACCACCACATGAATGGAGGAGGTGAAGAGTCACCTCCTCCATGCACCGGCCATGAAGGAGGGGCACCCCCTCCTCCTATAAAAGGCCACCCCCTCCTCACTTCTCACACACACCTCCTTGTGAAGGATCTCTCTCCCCCTCTAGTATTATTTCCCCATGGTCTCGAATTAGCGAGATACATGTTCCCGGTGGCTTTATCTAGAAAGGAGTTGCTGCTTCCGCTGCTTTGCTGGAGGGAGGGACGGAGGTTGTCGAGGTACCGGACGTGTGTGCAATCACGGATGCACCGCTGCTTTGCGGTGCTGGACTTGGTGGTGCTGGAGCTGGATCTGATGGACGTGCTGGAGCCGGACCTGCTGGACTTCATCACGATCTTGAGATCGGCAAGTGTACGACTACATCAACCACGAGTTCCTACTCGTTAACAAAGCTCGTTGTCTACGAGGGTAAGTTCTCGTTGGATGTATGTCCACCCATTGCTTTGTACCTTGTAGATAGATCTTGGCGTGTAGTTCACACCGTAGGAAATTTTTTGTTTTCGATGCTGCGGACCCAACAGTGGTATCAGAGCCTGATCTATGTGTAGGTGCTTAGCACGGGTAGTACACATATGTTGATATGTGGGTGATGATGATCATGTTATTCCATCTTCTATGTATTTTGGATATTGGTGGCATAGTGGGATGAAGCGGCCCGGACCAACCTTACATGTCATCGTACATGAGACCGGTTCCACGACTGACATGCAACTTGTTTTGCATAAGTGGCTGGCGGGTGTCTGTCTCTCCTACTATAGTCAATATCTGATTTACAACGAGTTGCTAATAGCTTAGTTATCCTCGTTGTGGTTCATGTTCATAGGTAAGACCGGTTCTATCTCCAAAAGCCCTAAGCCACGTAAAACTTGCAATTGATAAATTAGAGGCGTCTAGTTTAGATCGTTGCTGGGCTAGTGTCTTGATATGGTATTGTTGTAAGTAGATGTATGATAGATACTCTTACAACTCACTTAACGTGTAAGTTCCATAGACCTTGGCCTTACACACAAAGGAATGATAGAGATCATACCACGATGCAAGTGATAGAGATCAAATGCATGGACCATATCATCTCACTTTACACATTAGATGTTAGCATCTTATACTGCTAGTTTGGCGCTTTATGTAGCATTGTAAGATGATCCCTCTTTTAGATATCAAGATAAAAATGTGTTCTTCCTTAAGTATGCACCGTTTTGTGAATCGTTTTGAGGCATCACGTGATGATCGGGTGTTCTCGACTCTACGCTTTCATACAACAGGTGTAAGGCAGTTTTACACACGCAAATACTAAGGTTCTTACTTGACGAGCCTAGCATGTACAGACATGGCCTCGGAACACGGACCTAAAGGTTAAGCATGAGTCATATAGTTGATATGATGCCCATATAGATGCTCGCCTTTGAAGCTACACCGACTCACGTGATGATCGGACTTGGTGCAGTGGATTTGGTTCATGTAGTCACCAAAAGGACACGAGGGATGTCGTTTTTGAGTGGGAGTTCATTTCTAATTTGGATTAGTCGAACTCAATTTGTCATAAACTAAATCGAAGTGAATTTGCATAATTTGTTGTAGTCATTCGCATCTATTCACTACCTTATGCTTAGTTTTTATTTGAGATAATAGAACTATAGAATTCTGGATATTTACTTTACGAACTGGTATCGTATTATTTTGAATGTCAATTTAAAGTTTATAAGTCCTATTGCAAACTTTCAGCAAACTCTATTTACTCCATGAAGTTTAATAAGTAGTATTAAATCAAGAGTAAGAATTCCAATGTTAGTATCTAAAGTATCATGTTTGCCTCCATGATTATTGATATTCAAAAGTTGTTTTAATATCAAGATTATATTGGAGCTAAAAATTGTTTCAGAAACCATCATGTGTGAAAGATATTGTGATATCTGAAATAATGTTTTTGGTTGCATTATGATAGAGTATAATTTAGCAAAATACATGTTCTCATATTGTATGAGAATTTGTGAAGGATGGAGATGCTAGGCATCCGAATCTACCAAAAAGGTTTTGGGAACTAATATTATACTCGCGATTCTTCCTTATAGGCTATAGTAGCTTGATCATGAAAGTTGTCATGACAAGGATGAATAGAAGATGTAAGTAAAATGTTTACTACACTAATAGATTACTAAAGAATGGATTTTTGAAATAACACCAAACATTTGATGATGGTGATCCACTTCAAAGTGCAAGTCCAAAGGTATTAGTATTTGACTATATATGCTTTGTACTATGTGTCATGTGAATGACACCACAATTGATGTTGATAGATTCTTTTAAAAGAAAAAGGATTTGCTGAAAGAGAATCTATAAAATATTTGGCATAAAATATAAGGTTGGAGATGTCCAATTTGGGTATATAGAAGATATACATGTTATGGTTGTATTCCTTGCTTGTTAAACAATGTGGTTCTTAGGTATTGGATACCGGTATTGGATACCGAATTGGTTGGTATGAAGTGTCATACAGGACAACGCAATTCATGAACTACAATGACCTAAGTAACCAGCAAGAGAATGAGTGATGATGTTCATCGAAAACAAATAAAGTGTTATTGTGTTTTTCGTTGTCATCAAACCAAGCCTTCAAGATTTGTTTAAATAATTGTTATTTTGTTCTGGTATTATGAGAACAATGGCTATTCAAATAATTACCATATTCCATAAAGGATGGATGACCTTTTACAAGTCTAGTTGGAGAAATCACATCCATAAACATTATTGCTAAAATGTCGCAAGACAAATGATTGAAAGATCACTTATGAAGTGACATCGATGTTTGAATTATATTTGAAAGAAAACATGAAGAAACTCCATGTTGATGGAATTTTGGAGTCCTTGATTTTGATCAATTGACGCATGTGAGACTTTCCTCGAGATAATTGAAACTCCGTTCATAGGCCAAAGAGGAACGGATGACTAGCTTATTGGAAATTGTGCATGCTGATATGCATAAGTCCATTATGTGTAGCCATATGCGATGGATCTTTTTGCTTCATATGCTTTCTTCAAGAATTTGAGTGAATATATCTGTATATTTACTTAATAAGGAAGAAGTATGAAACATTTGAAAGTTGTTCAAAGACTTTCAAGATGAAGTGAAAAATCATTGTAACAAGAAAATAAAGAGTTTATGATTCGATCATAAAGGAAGATATTTGAGTTACATGTTTAGCAAAAACACCGAAGACTTGAGGAATTGTTCCATGATTTGTGTTCCCCGATAAACCATAGGAGTATGGCATATTCGAGAGATGAAATCAAACCATGTTTGACATGGTAAGATCAAAGGTGTCATTTATAAAACTGCCATTATGTTTTAAGGATTGAAGCTTTAGAGACTACCGCTTTTACACTGAAAGAGCACCATCGTGATCCGTTGAAATGACACCATATGAGTTATGATTTGGGATAAAACCCGAATTGTCTTTTCTTAAATTTTGGTATGCTATGCATAAGTAAAATATTTACAACCAAAGTCGGATAAGCACGTCTTTGTAGGTTATCCCAAAGAATTTGTTGGGAATTTCTCCATAACACAAAGGATAAAACAGTTTGTTACTTGGAACATCAAATTTCTTGAGAAGGAATTGTTCATGAAAAGTTAAGTGGGAGGACAATAGAACTTTGATAAGGTTGTTGAACCTTAGCTATATGTGCTAAAATGGCAGCTTGAAAAAAGTGTCCCGGTGGCGGCCACAATGCTCATGGCTCTCGTGATTACAAAAGGTGTGATCTTGGAGATTAAAGTTCCTATAAAACCGTGTGGGTCGGTAAGAATCAAATAGTAAGATTTGATAAGCAAGTCGTTATTGTTTTGACAATGATGAACCGACTACATGCAAAGAAGCGATGATGGGCCCTGACTCCATAAAATGACTAGAAGTCATAGAATCCGTGATAGTATCCATACATGAGAAATCAAGTTTCTGAACTTAGAAGACCCTCCGGAAAGGCGTGAAGCCTATCGGTCATGTTTGGATCTATAAAGAAATAGACATGGATGTTTGACATCTATGAAATAGTCGACATGTCAGAAAGAAGTTTACGGCAATGTTCAAGGAGTTGACTATGACAAGATATGATCTTTCATAGCGATATATAGTCTTGACAGATTAATGTAGCAACCACTACATATAATTTGGTATATGGTAGTTGAATAAACAAAACAAGGTTCTTCTAATAGAACGGTAACCTAGGACATGTACATGACATGGTCCGAAGGGTTTTGTTAATTCAAATGGTGCTAAAAGGGCATGTAAACTTCAATAGTTGAAGTGAGCATAGCGGAGTTGGAATCTTCACCATGATGAAACTGTTAAAAGAGTTTAAATTCATCGGAGATGATGAAGATGCTTGCATTTGCAAGAAATTAAGTGGGAGCGCTGAGACATATTTATAATACATTATGTAGAGGACATATTGTTGATTGGAAATGATGTATCTTGAATTGACACAAGTTAAGGATTTCATTAAGATAAGATTTCGATGAAAGACTTGGGCAAACCCAGAATATTAGGCATCAATATCTATATGTATAGATTAAGGCGCTAATATGGTTGTGCCATACATACATATATAAGATATTGAAAGGGTTCAATATGGAAACAACAAGAAAGGTTCTTGCTGCATGGAAAGGATTGTATCAAGATTCAAGTGTTTCAACACTTGGTGAGTAAAATCACATGAAAATTTTAATCGATTATACCATGATATGTATATATCCAGAATGTCCTATGCTCTAAATGTTATGAGCATATACCAGAATGATTCATAAGATGATCATTGGACAATAGTAAAGATATTCTTGTGAGCTTTGGAAGAACTAAGAATATATCTTGTATAAGTGACAAATAGTTAAAGGTAGTTCATTGTAAAGTGTTACATTGATACTAGTTTTGTCACATGATACAAATTAAATTTATCTCAATTTAGACTATGGGTGGCACAATATAATGGAAAGGATGTTCCATGATGGATTTGGATGAGTTCCAAAGTTGAGATATTGTGACGGATACTACAACAAAAGGCTAAGTATATGACTGCTATAGTAGCAGCATAGGAGGGCATTTGTGTTAAGTAGTTTGTTATCAAACTAGGCGTGGTTCAAAGTGGGCTAATACTATGAAGATATATTGTGTGATAATAATATCAACATATTTTAACCTGAACGAACTAAAGGTCTCACTAGAGAACCAAATTTATACAATGCCATCTCATTTGAGAATGAGTGATGCGTAGAGACGCAAAGACATGCAAATACACACGGACCTGAAACTGTCAGATCCGGAGATTATGTTAACCACTAGCAATTGCGTATATGCAACACAAGAAAGCCATAGGTGTTCAATACGCAAAGTTTTTCAAACTAGATTATTGACTCTAGTGCAAGTGGGAGACTGAAGGGAATATGCCCGAGAGGCAATAATAAAGTGGTTATTATCTTATTCCATGTTTATGATAAATGTTTATTTTACATGCTATGATTGTATTGATCGGAAACATCAATACATGTGTGTTTAATAAACAAAAAGGGGTTCCTAGTTATGCCTCTCTTATAGACTAGCTTGTTGATTAACAAGATGATCAAGGTTTCCTGATCATAGACATCGGATGTTGTTAATAACAAGGTCACACAATTGGTGGAATGATGTGATGAACATTCATCCGAAGTATAGCATTACGATCAAGTCATTATGTTTATATTGCTATAACATCATACGAAGTAATCTTAGTCCTTAGACCATGAGATCATGTTAATTGCTAACACCGGAAGAGTATCTTGATAACATCAAATGTCACACCGTAACAGGGTGACTATAAAGGTGGGTTCAGTGCTACGAAGGTGTTATGTTGAGTCTCATGGATCAAGAGTGGGATTTGTCCATCCCGATGACGGATAGATATACTCTAGGCCCTCTTGGTGATATCACATTGAAATAGCTTGCAAGCAAGTGATGTGATCACTAGAATGTTATATCACGGGAACGAGAAAAGAGTGCATGTCGGTAACGAGATCAAACTAGGTATGGAGATACCGATGATCGAATCTCGGACATGTAATATATCGCGAGACAAAGGGATTTAGTTACTAGCGTTAAAGGTTCTCACAATCACAGAAGTCATCGTTAAATGTGTAGGAGTCAGTATGGATCTCCAGGTCCCGCTGCTGATTATTGATCGGAGAGGGGTCTCCATCATGTCTGCATTATTCGCGAATCGTAGGGTGACACACTTAAGGGATACCGACACCATTTGGAGCAAATATGTTTCAGATAAAGATTTAAGAAAACGCTGGAATTATTTCAATAGACACCGAAACTATTTCGGGTGAAAATGCTGAAATTGGTTCTGCATGTAATATTGAAATGTTGCAGGGGGTTTTATGTGAATGTTTGTTAATTAAAGTAATTAACAAAAATTCTGAATAAAAATAATAAAAGAGTTTTATTAAAAGAGAGAGCATTAAATATGGAGAAATTTAATGCATTTAAAGTGGAGACTTTAAAAGAGACTGTGAAGGGGCAAATTTATGTGGAGGGAGTTACCACCACATGAATGGATGAGGTGAAGAGTCACCTCCTCCATGCGCCAGCCATGAAGGAGGGGCACCCCCTTCTCCTATAAAAGGCCACCCCCTCCTCACTTCTCACACACACCTCCTTGTGAAGGATCTCTCTTCCCCTCTAGTATTATTTCCCCATGGTCTCGGATTAGCGAGATACATGTTCCCAGTGGCTTTATCTGGAAAGGAGTTGCTGCTTCCGCTTCTTTGCTGGAGCGAGGGACGGAGGTTGTCGGGGTACCGGACGTGTGTGCGATCACGGATGCACCGGTGCTGGACTTGGTGGTGCTGGAGCTGGATCTGATGGACGTGCTGGAGCCAGACCTGCTGGACTTCATCACGATCTTGAGATCGGCAAGTGTACGACTACATCAACCACGAGTTCCTACTCGTTAACAAAGCTCGTTGTCTACGAGGGTAAGTTTTCGTTGGATGTATGTCCACCCATTGCTTTGTACCTAGTAGATAGATCTTGGCGTGTAGTTCACACCGTAGGAATTTTTTTGTTTTCTATGCTGCGGACCCAATAGTGGTATCAGAGCCTGATCTATGCGTAGGTGCTTAGCACGTGTAGTACACATATGTTGATATGTGGGTGCTGATGATCATATTATTGCATCTTCTATGTATTTTGGATATTACTGGCATAGTGGGATAAAGCGGCCCGGACCAACCTTACATGTCATCGTACATGAGACCGGTTCCACGACTGACATGCAACTTGTTTTGCATAAGTGGCTGGCGGGTGTCTGTCTCTCCTACTATAGTCAATATCTGATTTACAACGAGTTGCTAATAGCTTAGTTATCCTCGTTGTGGTTCATGTTCATAGGTAAGACCGGTTCTATCTCCGAAATCCCTAAGCCACGTAAAACTTGCAATTGATAAATTAGAGGCATCTAGTTTAGATCGTTGCTGGGCTAGTGTCTTGATATGGTATTGTTGTAAGTAGATGTATGATAGATACTCTTACAACTCACTTAACGTGTAAGTTCCATAGACCTTGGCCTTACACACAAAGGAATGATAGAGATCATACCACGATGCAAGTGATAGAGATCAAATGCATGGACCATATCATCTCACTTTACACATTAGATGTTAGCATCTTATACTGCTAGTTTGGCGCTTTCTGTAGCATTGTAAAATGATCCCTCTTTTTCACGAAGGGTAGATGGAAAGGCTTAAGATACCCCGGTTGGGACATTGTCTATGCAAGGTGATCTAGTATTTTAAAAAAATAGGATGGTACATTTTTAAACTTTCATTTGGTGGTTGCTTCACAAAACACCTCGTTTTTGGTACTCGGAAAATAGAAAATATGTTATATGAAAGTATTTGTAACATTTTATATATGTTTTAACAAAAATATATAATATTTGAGTTTAGATAGATAGAACTTGTTTTTTTGCAAATTTTGATATATTATATTTATTTTTCATAATTAAAATTATTTAGTTATAAATTTTCTAATATAAATGTGGCAAAAAGGAAAAATAGCTTTGCCGTCTGCGTAGACTTGATGCCATCGCCTCGCTGTCAAGGCTAATCTCCCACGCTGACAGCCCGGTCTACGCCGACGGCTGCCGTCGGTCTATCCATCCTTCGACGACAAAGCTGAGCCGACGGCCGCGTTGCCCCGCTGCCGAGCCCGTTCACCTACGCCGATGGCCCCGACCTTTTACTGTCGGCGTAGAAATAGGCCGTCGGCGTATGACTTTATTCTTGTAGTGATTGTTAAAGTGCTCGATCGTGTATTTGTAGAAGAATACATGCGGATACACAAATAGTGATATACAAATATATACAATATAGAAAGCTGTGACTCCTCCGTGCAACATTAATCTTTTTATTAGTACAAGCGTACTTCTATCATTTTTCACTAGGTAATACCATCTTTTTGGAGTTCTCTATACACGACTGAATGCCCATAGGATAGCGTTGGATACAGCTCGCCCATGGTCCATCGATGTTGCAGGCTGGGATAATGCACTCTAGCACCACACTGTTGCACTTGAATCCGGAGCCAAAGCCAATCATCCACACACGATCACCCACACACATACGGCCCTTGGCTTCGATGTATGCTAGCTCATACCAAGGCGAGCTACTGGATGTGTTCCCGAAACGATGCAGCGTCATCCTAGATGGCTCAACATGCACGTCAGACAGGCCAAGGCTTCGTTGAACCCCGTCAATTACTGCGCGTCCACCCGCGTGGATGCAGAAGTGCTCAAAGGCTGTCTTGAAGTCAGGGACATATAATTTGTACTTTTGATTGAGAAGCTTGTTCCTGATGAAAGATAGAGCGAACAAAAGCTGCTCTGAAACGGGAAGGACAAGGGGTGCAATGGCCACGATATTGTCTTTCAATGTGGTACTGGCGACGAGTAGGAGGTCGATGGAGAGATTCATTCCCCTATTCCCCTCGTCATCCTCCTCCTGATATATGCATCGGTATGAACTGTTATCCGCAGCGGTAAGTGTACGCACGATAGACCTGATGCGGAACCGGGCGTTGGCAGGCGACGTCGACAGCAGCATGGCTGCTCCGCCCATGCGAAACAGGCAGTACGGGAGCAGCATAGCCCGCTCATTCCCGATGTAATAGTTTGGCGTGAGGATCTCTGTAGATACGACCAACGCCCGGGCACCTGGGGCCGCGACCTGCAGGAGGTTCCTTGCAAGCTCTATTGAGACTAGCCCAGCGCTGCACCCCATTCCAGATAGGTGCACGCTGTGGATGTTGTTCCGCATCTTGTACTTGTTTATGATCATATCTGGGAACGATGGTGTTGGATTAAAGGCAGTGCAATTGACGACGATTATGTCGATGGCCTGCGGGGTGATGCTGGTCCTGGAAAACAAATTGTCGATGGCTGAGAAGACAACGAGCTCAGCCTCCTCGCGGCCCGCCTCGAATGTGCAGTACTTGTACGGTGCGATGTATGTGCCCATAGGAGGCAGGCATGTCTCCTCCCCGAGGCCCGATTGCTGCAGGAGACGCGTTAAAAAGCGAATACTCCGTTCGGTATACATGGGCATTTGACGTCCATGCTCGATGAAGGTGGCGTACGGGATGCGATACTGATGACTTCCACTGAAACAAGCGTAGTCGACGAGGTAGACCTTCGGCTGTTGCCACAGGAAGTAGATGATGACGGTAGCGGCTGGGAGGAAGGTCGCCAAGAAGATGTGCATGGGCTGGAGTATTTCGTGTGGCCTGAAACTTTCCGCAACAAAAACAGTAGCTGCGGTGATTAGCATAGTCATGATGAAAACAGAATACCGCACCACGAGCTTGTAGATTGATGTGAGGATCTTGCCAATCCCGGATGAATTCATGTTGTTGCAGCACACAGTTGTTTATCATGTGCGTGTGTGCGCTGAATGTGACGACAACTTTGTGCTGTACTCTACTACTAATATACAAGGGTGGCTAGCGACGAACAACTAACTTCAGCACAACCAACCAACGCACAACGGTATCAACGTGGGGCATCCATAATTCCATGTGGTTCTCGAGGTGGTGGGTTCTACTCCACCTGCACAACCTACCAAGATAGCGACTGATTGGTTGCAAACAGCCTGCAAGCACCGGTTCTTGATAAAGGAAAAGTATGGGAAGATTGCAAATGAGTGTGTTGATTGGGCTCACCAATTTTCTGAAGCTTCTCTGCCATGAGGGAAGCACTACGGGAAAATGTGGCTTTGCCGTGCAACTCCGGGTTTGCCGTGTGTTCTACGTGAAAACCGCATGGCAAGGGACGACAATGCCGTGCGCCACAAAATAACACACGGCGAAATAAAACCACACGGTAAAACACAACAAAAACACACGGCAAAAAAGACACACGGCAAAGACCCAAAAAAGCACACGGCAAAGTCCCAAAAATATACACGGCAACAAACGGTGCACGGCAAACTGTCATGACACGTGGACATACTCACCTCACCTAACAGGCCTTCGTGACGGCGAGCCTTTGCCGTGTGCCATGACGTAACACACGCCAAAATATTTTTTTGTCTCAATTTTTCTAACGCGCGCATTTTTCCCGCTAATGTATTTTGTCAACTTCCGCAATTTTCCAGCGCGGGGAGTCTCTCGCCAGAATAAGGCTTTGCCGTGTGCTTTTCCACTTTTCACACGGCAAAGTTCTTTGCCGTGTGTTTTCCACTTCTCACATGGCAAAGACCATTTTCTTAAATTTGGCTATTTCTTTCCCGCCACATTTGTACCCCTTTGACCGACCTCCAATGAGGGTTGACCAATGTACTTTTTTCTTGGTTTAGGTTTGTTTAGACCATATCTACATGGAAGACCAAAATTGGGCCCATTGTACCACAAGGTTCACTCTGTTTTACAGGCAGCGGTAGTATTCCACCTACATGTCTAGAATTCGCTAAGTGTAACCACATGCATGTGAAGACGATCACACTCCGGATCTAAATATTGCATCTATAGATTTCCCACCACACTTGTACACATATGTTAGGATCACATACAAGATTTTGTGGGGTTCCGACGCTCCGGCGGTCATTTTCCGGTGAAACCCTAGTTTGAGGCCCTATAGATATACCCCTTTGACCGACCTGCAATGAAGTTTGACCAATGCACTTTTTTCTTTTTTTAGTCCATATCTACATGAAAGATCAAGGTTGGGACCATTATGCCACAAGGTTCACTCCGGTTTACCCTCAACAATAGTATTCCACCTACACGTCTAGAATTCGTTAAGTGTAACCACATGCATGTGAAGACGGTCACACCCAGGATCTAGATATTGCATCTATGTACCTTCCACCATACGTGTACATATATTCTAGGGCCACATGCAAGTTTTTGTGGGGTTCCGGTGCTCCAGCGGTCATTTTTCAGCGAAACCCTAGTTTGGGGACCGTGTAGATCTACCTCTTTGACCGGACTCCAATGAGGGATGATCAATGTACTTTTTTCATGGTTTAAGTTCTTTAGGACATATATACATGGAATACCAAGATTGGTCCCATTGTACTACAAGGTTCACTCCGCTTCACCCGCAGCGGTAGTATTCCACCTACATGTCTAGAATTCGCTAAGTGTAACTGCATGCTTGTGAAGACGTTCACATACTGGGATATAGATATAGCATCTATGGACCTTCCACCACACTTGTACACATATTTTAGGGTCACATGCAAGATTTTGTGGGGTTCCGGCGCTCCGGTAGTGATTTTCCACCAAAACCCTAGTTTGGGGCCCCTATAGATCTACACCTTTGACCGGCCTCCAATGAGGGTTGACCAATGTACTTTTTTATTCGTTTAGGTTTGTTTAGGCCATATATACATGGAAGACCAATATTGGGCTCATTGTACCACAAGGTTCACTCTGCTTTACATGTTGCGGTAGTATTTCACCTATACCTTCAGAATTTGCTAAGTGTAACCATATGCATGTGAAGACGGTCACACCCGGGATATAGATATTGCATCTATAGAACTTCCACCACACTTATACACATATGTTAGGGTCACATGAAAGATATTATGGGGTTCCGGTGCTCCGGTGGTTATTTTTCGGTGATACCCTAGTCTGGGGCCTGTAGATATACCCCTTTGACCGACCTCCAATGAGGGTTGACCAATGTATGTTTTCTTGGTTTAGGTTTTTTTAGTCCATATATACATGAAACACCAAGGTTTGGCCATTATACCACAAGTTTCACTTCGGTTTACCCTCATCGGTGGTATTCCACCTACACGTCTAGAATTCGCTAAGTATAACCGTATGCATGTGAAGTCGGTCACACACGGGATCTAGATATTGCATCTATAGACCTTCCACCACACTTGTACACATATGCTAGGTTCACATGCAAGCTTTTGTGGGGTTCTGGTGCTTCGGCAGTCATTTTTCGATGAAACCCTAGTCTAGAGCCCCGCAGATATACCCCTTTGACCGGCCTCCAATGAGGGTTGACCAATGTAGATTTTTCTTGGTTTAAGTTTTTGTTTAGTCCATATCTACATGGAAGACCAATGTTGGGACCATTGTACCAAAAGGTTCACTCCGCTTTACACGCATCGGTAGTATTCCGCCTACACGTCCATAATTCGCTAAGTGTAACCGCATGCATGTGAAGACGGACACACACACGATCTAGATATTGCATCTATGGACATTCCACCACACTTGTACACATAATTTAGGATCGCATGCAATATTTTTGGGGGTTCGAGCACGCCGACGACCATTTTCCAGCGAAACCCTAATCTAGGGCCCCGTAAATTTTATCGGTATTCCGACACTCCGATAATCTTTTTTGGTGAAATCCTATGGGACACCTTTATGTGTAATATGAGATCATTCCGACAAACTATGCCATGGTTTCTAAATTTATTTTGTGCATTACCAAATAGAGGCAAATCTTTGCTGAGTATTTGTAGAAAAACTCCCTCTGACCCAAATTAGTTGACTTGATTTTATCTAGATTCGAATGTATCTAGCAATAAAACAAGTCTACATAAATTCAAATCTAAATAAATTTGAGTCAACTAATTTGGATGAGAGGGAGTAACAAAAATCCCGATGAACAACGGTCGTTAGATCATGTCCAGATTGAAGGGCTCGGATGGCCTTCCGGGCAAGTGCCACAGATCGGTGACATGGCACACCACACGCACACCAGCCCACCACACACGTATTCTCTCTAAAAAAACTAACAAAAAAACAGGCACAGACACCACACACCCACATAGCTATCTACCCCGCATGTGGATCGATCGATCCTCCACAGCATGTCCGCCGCCAGCCACCAGCGCCGTCCCTAGCCCATCCACGTGCCGCCAGCCCTACCCCGCGCCACCAAGCACCAGCGCCGCCGCCAGCCTGTCCTCGCGCCGCCCGTCCTCAGCCTAGCCTCGCACCGCAATCTGGACGCCGCAAGACCGTCCACGCGCGGCCAGCTCGTCCATGTGCCGCCAGCCACCAACGCCGCCACTAGCCCATCCTCGCGCCGCCCGTCGTCAGCCCAGCCTTGTACCGCAAGCCGACCGCCGCCAGCCTGGACTCATGCCACCCGCTACGCTGCCTGCTATTAGCGTCCACTTGGCCCATCCCAACACTCAACCTACGTTATGGACGTTCATGCGCTCACAGTCCAACTATAAGAAGAAAGCCCACTCTATCCCAAAAGCCCGGACTGAAAGGAGGAAGGAATCTCTCCCTTATAAGGTGGGTGTGGCCTCCTTCCGTAGGCGAGGTGGGACTAAACTTCGTGTAGCCTCACAGTCAACAGCAGCCTAACATCCCATCCCCCCGAGAAGCCCCTCAGGAAGGCATGGCGATCGCTAGCTCTGATACCAGATGTTAGCGTCCACTTGGCCCAGCCCAGCACTCAGCGTACGTTCTGGACGTTCATGCGCTCACGGCCCAACTATAAGAAGAGAGCCCACTCCATCCCAAAAGCCCGGACTGAAAGGAGGAAGGAATCTCTCCCTTATAAGGTGGGTGTGGCCTCCTTCCGTAAGCGAGGTGGGACTAAACTTCGTGTAGCCTCACCGGTCAACAGCAGCCTAACATCCCATCCCCTGAGAAGCCCCTCAGGAAGGCATGGCGATCGCTAGCTCTGATACCAGATGTTAGCGTCCACTTGGCCTAGCCCAGCACTCAACCTACGTTATGGACGTTCATGCGCTCACAGTCCAACTATAAGAAGAAAGCTCACTCCATCCCAAAAGCCCGGACTGAAAGGAGGAAGGAATCTCTCCCTTATAAGGTGGGTGTGGCCTCCTTCCGTAGGCGAGGTGGGACTAAACTTCGTGTAGCCTCACAGTCAACAGCAGCCTAACACCTGCCCATCCCCTCGTTCCTCGCCGGACGTCTATTGGCTCGATGTAGGATGGTGACCAGACAAAGGAGGGAGGAGCTTCAGGGGCCGGCAGGAATGATGTCCTCGGCGACAACGGAGAGTCCGATTGTGCCGGTTGCGGCTGCGTGTTCTGGTGCATAGCATCGATCTCGTCCGGCAACACCTCCTCCGCATCGCCCCATCTAGCCGACTTCACCAGCGCCACTGGCCAAGATTCTTGCAGAACGCCTCCACCTCGCCGCCAGCCAGGACCACTACATCAGGCTCCCGGCACCCGCTCCATGCCCCCACGCCACCCCTCACTACTCGACTCCGCCGTGTGACCAGCAGAATGACGGCCTCGCTGGTGTCTCGCCGATACTTTTTTTTAATTTTGCTTGAACTTCTTTGCCGTGTACCAAAGAAATGCGCACGGCAAAGCGATGCTCTAAAGCACACGTCACAGATTTGTTGACCTATGACGGGTCCAGTGTACTGATGAGCATTTGCTGTGTTCTTTCTACCTCCCACACGGCAAACTGACAAGCCCAACATCGTTAGATAAGGTACCGGCATGAGCTGCTTTATTTTGCCGTGCACCAGTGTAAAGCACACGGCAAAGAACTTTACTGTGCGAAATTGTGAAAACACACGGCAAAAGTATCTTTGCCGTGTGTAACCACACGACACAGTCTTTGCCGTGCGTTTTAAGCGTTTTGCCGTGTGGAAATGCCACACGGCAAAGTCTTGTTTTCCTGTAGTGAAGAGACTCACAGAGAGGCTCGCTCTTTACCTAAATATGCCGCACCCATGAACGTTGGCAACAACTCCCCCACCTCTCCCCTGCTACAGTTCCAAGAAAGAGCTCGAAGGGCCCTGAGCCAAACCAAAGCCTCTCTCGTTGGTGTTGCAGCGAGAGATGGCGGAGGGGCGGCGCCAGAGGCAGTAGATTAGGTAGGTTTTGTGGATTTATGCCAGTAGTTTGGAGTAGGGCGCCGGTTTTTGGACGGGACCGGCGGATCCGGAAGGTGTCTTGCGGCGGCGTTGTGCTCCGATGGATGGAGGAGACGGTGACCTTGGCCATGTACAGGATCTCCGTAATAAGTACCATGGTGTGCCTCTCCTCTCTGCTCTGCTGCTTTGTTCTTCTCATTTCCCTCTATTCGACCGGCCGTGGAGGTGAGGGGAAGGGATTGGGAGGAGGAAGCTATGCGGGTTGTGTTGGAATTTGGTGAGTATTGGGTTGTTGGCCCATTAGACAAAATCAGAAATTCTGTTTGGCCCATTTGTGCATGCAGCATATGGCTGTGCTAGTGGTGCTAAAGTTTAGTCCCACATTGCTAGTTGAGTGAGAGTTACACATCCTTATATACTAGGCTGTTCTACCACTCACTAAGGTCTAAGAAGAAGAGCAACTCTCGCACACTCCTCCTCCGACGCCACCCACCTCGCCACGCCTCGCCTCATCACGACGTGCGAACACGCTGCGGGTTGCGTGAATATCGCTGAGCCGAGCTTTATTTTTGCTGGTCAGGAAAATTAATCATTGATTAATTACGAGTCATTAACGAACATGTTAATTAGTCAGCCATTTCCAGACTTTCTAGAACATGGGCTGTTACCGACTCGGACGTGGGCTGATCTCCACGATCTCACTGACCTGCGCTATACCTAATCGTACCAGCTTTCACACGCATTTTCTTCAAGTCTATTGTGCCGCCACTTTCGTCTTCTCCATCCCGGCTTGCGGCGTGCACCGCATATCGGGACAGTAGGCCTCCAGAACCCTCCTCTTGTGAATCTGTACGGGTGAGGGGCGATCAGGTTTTTGGGGAGCGCTCAAGCGCGACTATTGGCATCCACAACGTCTTCCGACGATGAGTTCCTGGACGGTGACTTCTTACGGACGTCACCAACCTCTTCAACAATCTCAACATGAGCGACGATGTTGCTGGAACCGCTGCTGCTACCGCCGCAGCCGCTGTTTCTGCCACCGCTACACCGTATGTGATCTCAATCTATCTCTTTTGGATTATTCTAGAGTCTCTAGTTCTAGCGCTTGGTATAGATGTAATAGGTTTGTCTTGTTAAAATGTAATTTGTTCATCTACTTTCTTAGTTTGCGTGATCTATTTAATTTCTATCAGTATGATCATGCTTTGTATATTATTTATTTGGATTAAATCATATGGATTATTGCTTATATTTTCAACAATCCAAAAATCAGATTATAGGCAACTGAATTCCACTGGTGTAGCTGCGGCTACTAGGCCGCCTTCTTTTGATGGTATGCACTATAATATTTGGCACGCGAGAGCAATTCTATGGTTTAAAAACCTAAGCTGCTATAGCGCCACTCTTGGCAAACCTGAAGGAGATCTTTCTCCTGAGAAGGAAGCGACCTTTAAGAAAGTCGATACCATGTTTCTAGCGGCTCTGTTCAGTATTCTTGGGGACAACATTGTTGACCCATACATGTCATTTGAAAATGGCAAAGAAACGTGGGATGCTCTCGAGAACAAGTTTGGGGTCTCGGACACTAGCACCGAGTTGTATGTCATGGAACAATTCTATGACTACAAGATGGTTGATGAGCGCTCCATCGTTGAGGAGCCTCATGAGATACAATCACTTGCCAAAGAACTTGAGAAGTTCAAGTGTACCTTACCAGAAAAGTTTGTGGCCGGAGGCATTATTGCCAAGCTTCCTCCCATGTGGAGGAATTTTGCTACTTCTCTGAAACACAAGAGACAAGAGTTTTCTGTTACGGATCCCATTGGGTCTCTTCATGTGGAAGAGAAGGCGAGAGCAAAGGACTCACATGCTCGAGGATTTGAGGGAGCTTCTAGTGCCAATTAAGAACAAATCCGAAGGCAAAGGGAAGTTTGATGGCAAGTTTGTTGGGTCCGCAGCATAAAAACAAAAAAATTCCTACGGTGTGAACTACACGCCAACATCTATCTACTAGGTACAAAGCAACGGGTGGACATACATCCAACGAGAACTTACCCTCGTAGACAACGAGCTTTGTTAACGAGTAGGAACTCGTGGTTGATGTAGTCGTACACTTGCCGATCTCAAGATCGTGATGAAGTCTAGCAGGTCCGGCTCCAGCACGTCCATCAGATCCAGCTCCAGCACCACCAAGTCCAGCACCGCAAAGCAGCGGTGCATCCATGATCGCACACATGTCCGGTACCCCAACAACCTCCGTCCCTCGCTCCAGCAAAGCAGCGAAAGCAGCAACTCCTTTCTAGATAAAGCCACCGGGAACATGTATCTCGCTAATCCGAGACCATGGGGAAATAATACTAGAGGGGGAGAGAGATCCTTCACAAGGAGGTGTGAGTGAGAAGTGAGGAGAGGGGGGCCTTTTATAGGAGGAGGGAGGTACCCTCCTTCATGGTCGGGCGCATGGGGAGGTGACCCTTCACCTCCTCCATTCATGTGGTGGTAACCCCTCCACATTAAAATGCCCCTTCACATTCTCTTTTAAAGTCTCCACTTTAAATGCATTAAATTTCTCCAAATTTAATGCTCTCTCATTTAATAAAACTCTTTTATTATTTTTATTCAGAATTTTGTTAATTACTTTAATTAACAAACATTCACATAAAACCCCCTGCGACATTTCAATATTACATGTAGAACCAATTTCAGCAATTTCACCCGAAACAGTTTCGGTGTCTATTGAAATAATTACAGCGCTTTCTTAAATATTTATCTGAAACATATTTGCTCCAAATGGTGTCAGTATACCTTAAGTGTGTCACCCTACGGTTCACGAATAATGCATACATGATCGAGACCCCTCTCCGATCAATAATCAGCAGCGGGACCTAGAGATCCGTACTGACTCCTACACATTCAACGATGACTTCTATGATCGTGAGAACCTTTAACGCTTGTAACTAAATCCCTTTGTCTCGCGATATATTACATGTCCGAGATTCGATCATCGGTATCTCCATACCTAGTTTGATCTCGTTTCCGACATGCACTCTTTTCTCGTTCCCGTGATATAACATTCTAGTGATCACATCACTTGCTTGCAAGCTATTTCAATGTGATATCACCGAGAGGGCCCAGAGTATATCTATCCGTCATCGGGATTGAAAAATTCCACTCTTGATCCATGAGTCTCAACATAACACCTTCATAGCACTGAACCCATCTTTATAGTCACCCTGTTACGGTGTGACGTTTGATGTTATCAAGATACTTTTCCGGTGTTAGCAATTAACATGATCTCATGGTCTAAGGATAAAGATTACTTCGTATGATGTTATAGCAATATAAACATAATGAATTTGATCGTAATGCTATACTTCGGATGAATGTTCATCACATCATTCCACCAATGTTGTGACCTCGTTATGAACAACATCCAATGTCCATGATCAGGAAACCTTGATCATCTTGTTAATCAACGAGCTAGTCTATAAGAGAGGCATAACTAGGAACCCTTTTTGTTTATTAAACACACATGTATTGACGTTTTCGATCAATACAATTATAGCATGCAAAATAAACATTTATCATAAACATGGAATAAGATAATAACCACTTTATTATTGCCTCTCGGGCATATTCCCTTCAGTCTCCCACTTGCACTAGAGTGAATAATCTAGTTTGAAAAACTTTGCGTATTGAACACCTATGGCTTTCTGGTGTTGCATATACGCTATTGCTAGTGGTTAACATAATCTCCGGATCTGACAGTTTCAGGTCCGTGTGTATTTGCATGTCTTTGCGTCTCTACACATCACTCATTCTCAAATGAGATGGCATTGTATAAATTTGGTCCTTTGGTGAGACCTTTAGTTCGTTCGGCTCAAAATATGTTGATATTATTGTCACACAATATATCTTCATAGTATTAGCCCACTTTGAACCACACCTAGTTTGATAACAAACTACTTAACACAAATGCCCTCCTTTGCTGCTACTATAGCAGTCATATACTTAGCCTTTTGTTGTAGTATCCGTCACAATGTCTCAACTTTGGAACTCATCCAAATCCATCATGGAACATCCTTTTCATTACATTGTGCTACCCATAGTCTAAATTGAGATAAATTTAATTTGTATCTTGTGAAAAACTAGTATCAATGTAACACTTTACAATGAACTACCTTTAACTATTTGTCACTTATACATTATATATTCTTAGTTCTTCCAAAGCTCATAACAATATCTTTACTATTGTCCAATGATCATCTTATGAATCATTCTGGTATATGCTCATAACATTTAGAGCATAGGACATTCTGGATATATACATATCATGGTATAATTGATCAAAATCTTCATGTGATTTTACTCACCAAGTGTTGAAACACTTGAATTTTGATACAATCCTTTCCATGCAGCAAGAACCTTTCTTGTTGTTTCCATATTGAACCCTTCCAATATCTCATATATGTATGTCTGGCACAAACATATTAGCGCCTTAATCTATCCATATAGATATTGATGCCTAATATTCCGGGTTTGCCCAAGTCTTTCATCGAAATCTTATTTTAATGAAATTCTTAACTTGTGTCAATACAAGATACATCATTTCCAATCAACAATATGTCCTCTACATAATGTATTAGAAATATGTCTCAGCGCTCCCACTTAATTTCTTGCAAATGCAAGCATCTTCATCATCTCCGATGAATTTAAACTCTTTAACAGTTTCATCATGGTGAAGATTCCAACTCCGCTATGCTTACTTCAACTATTGAAGTTTACATGCCCTTTTAGCACCCTTTGAATTAACAAAACCCTTTGGACCATGTCATGTACATGTCCTAGGTTACCGTTCTATTAGAAGAACCTTGTTTTGTTTATTCAACTACCATATACCAAACTATATGTAGTGGTTGCTACATTAATCCGTCAAGACTATATATCGCTATGAAATATCAAATCTTGTCATAGTCAACTCCTTGAACAATGTCGTAAACTTCTTTCCGACATGTCGACTATTTCATAGATGTTAAACATCCATGTCTTATTTCTTTATAGATCCAAACACGACCGATAGGCTTCACGCCTTTCCGGAGGGTCTTCCAAGTTCAGAAACTTGTTTTCTCGTGTATGGATACTATCATGGATTCTATGACTTCTAGTCATTTTATGGAGTCAGGGCCCATCATCGCTTCTTTGCTTGTAGTCGGTTCATCATTGTCAAAACAATAACGACTTGCTTATCAAATCTTACTATTTGATTCTTATCGACCCACACGGTTCTATAGGAAGTCTAATCTCCGAGATCACACCTTTTGTAATCACGAGAGCCATGAGCATTGTGGCCGCCACCAGGACACTTTCTCAAGCGCTACTTAGCACATATAGCTAAGGTTCAACAACCTTATCAAAGTTCTATTGTCCTCCTACTTAACTTTTCACGAAAAATTCCTTCTCAAGAAACTTGACGTTCCAAGTAACAAACTCTTTTGTCCTCGGTGTTATGGAGAAATTCCCAACAAATTCTTTGGGATAACCTACAAAGACGTGCTTATCCGACTTTGGTTGTAAACTTTTTTACTTATGCATAGCATACCAAAATTTAAGAAAAGACAATTCGGGTTTTATCCCAAACCATAACTCATATGGTGTCATTTCAATGGATCACGATGGTGCTCTTTTCAATGTAAAAGCGGTAGTCTCTAAAGCTTCAATCTTTAAAACATAATGGCAGTTTTATAAATGACACCTTTGATCTTACCATGTCAAACTTGGTTTTCTTTCATCTCTCGAATATGCCATACTCCTATGGTTTATCGGGAAAACACAAATCATGGAACAATTCCTCAAATCTTAGGTGTTTTGCTAAACCTGTAACTCAAATATCTTCCTTTATGATCAAATCATAAACTCTTTTATTTTCTTGTTACAATGATTTTCCACTTCATCTTGAAAGTATTTGAACAACTTTCAAATGTTTCATACTTCTTCCTTATTAAGTAAATATACAGATATATTCACTCAAATTTTTGAAGAAAGCATATGAAGCAAAAAGATCCATCGCATATGGCTACACATAATGGACTGTGCACATCAGCATGCACAATTTCCAATAAGCTAGTCATCCGTTCCTCTCTGGCCTATGGACGGTGTTTCAATTATCTCGAGGAAAGTCTCACATGCGTCAATTGATCAAAATCAAAGACTCCAAAAATCCATCAACATGGAGTTTCTTCATGTTTTCTTTCAAATATAATTTAAACAGCGATGTCACTTCATAAGTGATCTTTCAATCATTTGTCTTGCGACATTTTAGCAATAGTGTTTATGGATGTGATTTCTCCAACTAGACTTGTAAAAGTTCATCCATCCTTTATGGAATACGGTAATTATTTGAACAGCCATTGTTCTCATGATACCTGAACAAAATAACAATTATTTAAACAAATCTTGAAGGCTTGGTTTGATGACAATGAAAAACACAATAACACTTTATTTGTTTTCGATGAACATCATCACTCATTCTCTTGCTGGTTACTTAGGCCATTGTAGTTCATGAATTGCGTTGTCATGTATGACACTTCATACCAACCAATTCGGTATCCAATACCTAAGAACCACATTGTTTAACAAGCAAGGAATATAGCCATAACATGTATATCTTCTATATACCTAAGTTGGACATCTCCAACCTTTTATTTTCTGCCAAATATTTTATAGATTCTCTTTCAGCAATTCCTTTTCTTTTAAAAGAATCTATCAACATCAATAGTGGTGTCATCAACATGACACATGGTAAAAAGCGTATATAGTCAAATACTAATACCTTTGGACTTGCACTTTGAAGTGGATCACCATCATCAAATGTTTGGTGTTCTTTCAAAAATCCATCCTTTAGTAATCTATTAGTGTAGTAAACATTTTACTTACATCTTCTATTCATCCTTATCATGAAAACTTTCATGATCAAGCTACTATAGGTTATAAGGAAGAATCACGAGTATAATATCAGTTCCCAAAACCTTTTGGTAGATTTGGATGCCTAGCATCTCCATCCTTCACAAATTCTCATACAATATGAGAACATGTATTTTGCTGAATTATACTCTATCATAATGCAACCAAAAACATTGTTTCAGATATCACAATATCTTTCACACATGATGGTTTCTGAAACAATTTTCAGCTCCAATATAATCTTGATATTAAAACAACCTTTTGAATATCAATAATCATGGAGGCAAACATGATACTTTAGATACTAACATTGGAATTCTTACTCTTGATTTAATACTACTTATTAAACTTCATGGAGTAAATAGAGTTTGCTAAAAGTTTGCAATAGGACTTATAAACTTTAAATTGACATTCAAAACAATATGATACCAGTTCGTAAAGTAAATATCCAGAATTCTGTAGTTCTATTATCTCAAATAAAAACTAAGCATAAGGTAGTGAACATATGCGAATGACTACAACAAATTATGCAAATTCACTTCGATTTAGTTTATGACAAATTAAGTTCGACTAATCCAAATTAGAAATGAACTCCCACTCAAAAACGACATCCCTCGTGCCTTTTTGGTGATTACATGAACCAAATCCACTACACCAAGTCCGATCATCACGTGAGTCGGTGTAGCTTCAAAGGCGAGCATCAATATGGTCATCACATCAACTATATGACTCATGCTTAACCTTTCGGTCCGTGTTCCAAGGCCATGTCTGTACATGCTAGGCTCGCCAAGTAAGAACCTTAGTATTCGTGTGTGTAAAACTGTCTTACACCCGTTGCATGAAAGCGTAGAGTTAAGAATACCCGATCGTCACGTGATGTCTCGAAACACGATCCATAGAACGGTGCATACTTAAGGAAGAACACATTTTATATTGATATTTAAATGAGGGATCATCTTACAATGCTACAGAAAGCGCCAAACTAGCAGTATAAGATGCTAACATCTAATGTGTAAAGTGAGATGATATGGTCCATGCATTTGATCTCTATCATTTGCATCATGGTATGATCTCTATCATTCCCTTGTATGTAAGGCCAAGGTCTATGGAATTTACACGTTGAATGTGTTGTAAGAGTATCTATCATACATGTACTTACAACAATACCATATCAAGACACTAGCCCAGCAATGATCTAAACTAGACGCCTCTAATTTATCAATTGCAAGTTTTACGTGGCTTAGGGCTTTCGGAGATAGAATCGTTCTTACCTACGAACATGAACCACAACGAGGATAACTAAGTTATTAACAACTCGTTGTAAATCAGATATTGACTATAGTAGGAGAGACAGACACCCGCCAGCCACTTATACAAAACAAGTTGCATGTCAGTCGTGGAACCGGTCTCATGTACGTTGACATGTAAGGTTGGCCCGGGCCGCTTCATCCCACTATGCCACCAATATCCAAAATACATGAAAGAAGCAATAACATGATCATCATCACCCACATATAAACATATGTGTACTACCCGTGCAAAGCACCTATGCATAGACCTGGCTCTGATACCACTGTTGGGTCCGCAGCATAGAAAACAAAAAAATTCATACGGTGTGAACTACACGCCAAGATCTATCTACTAGGTACAAAGCAACGGGTGGACATACATCCAACGAGAACTTACCCTCATAGACAACGAGCTTTGTTAACGAGTAGGAACTCGTGGTTGATGTAGTCGTACACTTGCCGATCTCAAGATTGTGATGAAGTCCAGCAGGTCCGGCTCCAGCACGTCCATCAGATCTAGCTCCAGCACCACCAAGTCCAGCACCGCAAAGCAGCGGTGCATCCGTGATCGCACACACGTCCGGTACCCCAACAACCTCCGTCCCTCGCTCCAGCAAAGCAGCGGAAGAGGCAACTCCTTTCCAGATAAAGCCATCGGGAACATGTATCTCGCTAATCCAAGACCATGGGGGAATAATACTAGAGGGGGAGAGAGATCCTTCACAAGGAGGTGTGAGTGAGAAGTGAGGAGAGGGGGGCCTTTTATAGGAGGAGGGGAGGGTACCCCTCCTTCATGGCCGGCGCATGGGGGAGGTGACCCTTCACCTCCTCCATTCATGTGGTGGTAACCCCTCCACATTAAAATGCCCCTTCACATTCTCTTTTAAAGTCTCCACTTTAAATGCATTAAATTTCTCCAAATTTAATGCTCTCTCATTTAATAAAACTCTTTTATTATTTTTATTCAGAATTTTGTTAATTACTTTAATTAACAAACATTCACATAAAACCCCCTGCAACATTTCAATATTACATGTAGAACCAATTTCAGCAATTTCACCCGAAACAGTTTTGGTGTCTATTGAAATAATTCCAGCGCTTTCTTAAATCTTTATCTGAAACATATTTGCTCCAAATGGTGTCGGTATCCCTTAAGTGTGTCACCCTACGGTTCACGAATAATGCAGACATGATCGAGACCCCTCTCCGATCAATAATCAGCAGCGGGACCTGGAGATCCGTACTGACTCCTACACATTCAACGATGACTTCTGTGATCGTGAGAACCTTTAACGCTTGTAACTAAATCCCTTTGTCTCGCGATATATTACATGTCCGAGATTCGATCATCGGTATCTCCATACCTAGTTTGATCTCGTTTCCGACATGCACTCTTTTCTCGTTCCCGTGATATAACATTCTAGTGATCACATCACTTGCTTGCAAGCTATTTCAATGTGATATCACCGAGAGGGCCCAGAGTATATCTATCCGTCATCGGGATTGGTAAATTCCACTCTTGATCCATGAGCCTCAACATAACACCTTCATAGCACTGAACCCATCTTTATAGTCACCCTGTTACGGTGTGACGTTTGATGTTATCAAGATACTTTTCCGGTGTTAGTAATTAACATGATCTCATGGTCTAAGGATAAAGATTACTTCGTATGATGTTATAGCAATATAAACATAATGACTTTGATCGTAATGCTATACTTCGGATGAATGTTCATCACATCATTCCACCAATGTTGTGACCTTGTTATTAACAACATCCAATGTCCATGATCAGGAAACCTTGATCATCTTGTTAATCAACGAGCTAGTCTATAAGAGAGGCATAACTAGGAACCCTTTTTGTTTATTAAACACACATGTATTGACGTTTCCGATCAATACAATTATAGCATGCAAAATAAACATTTATCATAAACATGGAATAAGATAATAACCACTTTATTATTGCCTCTCGGACAAGACAAGGGCTTTTCTATTATGGGAACAATGGACATGGTTCATGGGTTCACTGAATCCTCTCTTCTCCATCTATAGTGATTATCATGTTATGGATAGTAAAGGTACACACAATTGGAATGTTTTAATGGTACTTTTATGGTGGCTACATGTCGTAAAACACATAGGTGAAAGAAGTACTCCTTTGTGTTGCTAGGTCACCCTTGCAATAAGGCTAGCATTTTGTTTGTGTCATGCCACACATCATATTTCTCCCTTTTTACCCCTAGATAAAGGATGTTGGGCTGCATTGCTGCCACTCAATACATATGCGGTTGTCACTCGGCCATCCATTACCTACATACATCATACTTCTTAGTGGAAAACATTCTAAACACTAGTGCAATGATTCATATGTTGTGATATGTTGTTAGTATAATCACATCTCCCTCTCATCTACCCCCCACTTGGTGGTGTCAATCACATCATGATATGGATAAACAAGGCATTATGTATAGATCTAAACCATTACATGCATCATAAAATATTCCCAAAGTATGACAAACGATAAAATATCCAACACAATGGTAAATGAATAACAAGTACTATCTCATAACACATTATCCACCATAGGAATTACATAGATAGATCCATACTCATGCAAGGCACATCATATGGACTTCAACAATGATAATACATAGAGATATTAGATCAAGTTAACACCATAAACCCAAAGTTCAGGGGGTCGACTACTCCCCTCTCATCATGGAGAGTGATGATGAGGCATTGGTGAAGGAGGAGACGCTGCCGGAGGTGATTCCGGCAGCGGTTCCCCCTCCAATCTTCCTCCGGTCGGCGGCATGCTGGCTCTTTGTTACTTGGTTTTCGATCTCCACCTCTATGCCTCTCGAGAAAATCCGCGAGGGGTATCTATAGATGGTTTTAGGGAAAAACAAAGCAAATGGCGGTGGAATCGATGGTATCGGAGTTTCGACGGCTGAGATCATACTTGTGGCGCGCCCAGTAGTATATGGTCTCTCATTTTAAGCTCGTTGGTCCCCTTGGGATATACTTTAGCTCGTTGGATTCGCAAGGAAATTATATAACACCTCCCGTTGACCTAGCTCCGTTTGGAGTTCCATAGCTCCTGGAAAGTAAAAAACACTAATAGAAGGTTTTTCTGCAACAAAAAGTTAGAACCAAAAAAGAACATGGATCTAACATTATATATGATCCAAATATGTGGATAAACATATTAAAAACTACAAGATTCATGTATGAATTTTACATGCATCAACATCCCCAAGCTTAACCTATGCTCGTCCTCGAGCATGAAGGTGATAAAAACTAAACATCGACTTTAGAGTTTGTTACCTTTGCTTCCTTCATTATCATGTAAAGTTCATACACTCAATTCCTTTCAATGAAACATAATATGCAAGTGTACTATCAAGTTGTATCTTTTACACATCTATAAATATGTTAAAAAATAAGTAATAGTGTGATAAAACAAATGATGAACAAAACAAACCTTCAAGCACACTTTGATGAACCTATAGAATAAGAGACTCTTTTCATGATTGACATTGGTGTTTGCCTTTATTTTTGGGCTACTTCTTAGTTTCATGCCCTTGACATGAAGACTCACTTCTTATTTTTATGTCTTCCCTTGAGATGTTTTGCATATCATACCAAAAGTAAGCATGGTTAAACATGTGCAAAGGCCTATTTAGCTTCCAAACTCTATCTTATTAAGTTTATGATTGATCAGTAGTTCATCATTAGTATTTGGTTCCATTTACCCCCATCATAAGCATATTTCTATACTTTCTATGCTTGACCCACTACAAGTTGAATGTCTCATGTCCGTTAACCACAAGTACTCATTATCGCATGCTACTCAAGTTTAGATCACAAGAAATTCGTCATTATATGCATACAGTTCCAAATGAGGTGCACTGAGGTACCTCTTGCCCCTTTGCATGAAGGCCCCTAGAAAGAGACATCCATACTCAAATGACAAGACAAACAGACAAATGAAACATCTCAGCATCTTTTTATTTACTATTTGCATAGCTTTTTATTTGAATGCCTCATAGAATATTCATGCTATAAATTTACACCATAATGACTTTTAGGCATTTTTAACATGGCTTAGATTAGCATCCCAGTGCTCCCTCTAACACATATAACTACTACAATATTCTCGATTTTATCCCGTTCATTTCACAATGTTAAACATCCACAACCAAAAGACATGATATCAAGAAGGGAGTGTCATGCATAAACCTTCGCCTTAATTGTTTAAAGCTTTCCCCATGTCAGGATGGTTGGACTAACAATCAACTAATAGTTTGTCAAGCATATAATTTATTTAACATTAGGTAAGTTTCCCCTTTCATTTGTTCCTTCAGGTTCAAGGTCACCCCACAACCAACTTCTCTATGACAACCATAACCATAAGAGCAATATTATTTGGAAGCTAAATAAAACAAGGCACATGAGAAATATACTTGAAATAGCATTGGTTCTATATAGGTATGTATGTGTATGCTGTGGGAATTGGTTTGAAGGGTATTTGGATAAACAAGCTTTGCTTGTATGTGAATTTTTGGGCTAGCAAAAAGAGATCGAAAGAGTGTGCCATCTAGTTTACAATTATAACATTTATTTTCTCACCTTGATCCTTAATATTGAACATAAATATACACAAACAAAGGATACAAATTAATAGGCATAAACATATCACACTTCATATAAAGTTCTTGAGCTTAAAAACTAGACACAACGCGACTTTCAGGTTTTGCTTTTAACCCACCTTCTCTTTTATTTCAAGGCATTTATGAATTCAGTTTTAATCTTATTAAGGAAAGGTTTATCTTCAGTATATCTATCATAAACATTTATAACAATAGTGGTGGTGGTCTTTTTAATGCAAAACAAAAGTAAAATGACAAAACAAACGCTCCAAGGTTCTACGATAGTTTTATGTTGCTCAAGATTATGCTTTTCACCATTCTTAGATTGCTCTTGGTGTGATGTTCATCTATTCCCTGTCAAAAAACTTCAACACAAAACCTTTTCCCCCATCTCTTTTCTGAGTGGTGACATTAGTGGCACAAAAGCATAATGGTTGCTGCATATATATCAAAGAAAAAATTCTTTATAAATTTTCTAGAAATCATATCATGTTCCTATATATCCCTAGCATACAATATGACTCATAATAATCATTTTAAGACACTTAGGAATGGCTAAAACAAAACATGGCAAATCTATCCAGATTTTCAGCAGCAACAAAATGAATTTTTCTCCCCCACTTATACATGTCATGAATTTTATCCAATTTTTTTGGATACAGAGGATGAAAAGTTGCAAACTCTGCGTAAATATTAGCGCAATTGGAGTTATAGAAAAAATCAGAAAATTCTCGCACTAAATGTTTAGCAACTTTTAAACATCCAAAATAGGTTCCAATTGGTACTTTATTAAAAATTGCAGAAATAAAACCAAAACAAAACTCTCTTGATACAGCAAGAGTTCAAAAAAAATCCAAAAGAAAATAACCGGGTTGCCTCCCATAAAGTGCTTTCTTTATAGCCATATAGCTAGGCTTTACTTACTTGGTTTAGGTGATATGTAATTTATGGGATAGCTTGTGATTATTTTATTACCTCCTCCTTCCTTGGAAAGTGTTCCATACATTATATGAGGGTCCCATGGTGTGCTCATGCCAATCGAAATAATGTTCTAGTTAAAACATGGTAAGAAGCAACACAAGATATGGAAAAAATAAAAACGAAGTCTAACCTTTTTCCTATGCATTGGTATTTTATATATGACTAAATAATAGTGAGTAGAAGCATACCTTTGCATAGAATCAGTTGGTGGACACAACATATTATAAATATAAGCATAATGAGGGCACCTATCACGTCCTCTTTCATAATAGTTGCAATTACTAGAAGCAATTCTAGCATTGTAAGCATCCAAAGCAAGCAAGTTCATAGATTTTTTCATGTGAAGAGGATCATTATAACTACCAAGGAATTCATTTGCATGTTTTCCTCTTTCAAAATAGTTGCTAGTACTATTTTCATTTTTAAGATCATGGTTGCAATGATTATTTTCAACATAAGGTAATTGCAAACCACACATATACGTTCTAGCAAGTGCATATTTCTCCTCTATGGTTAACATAGGAGAATTCAAGAATATTGTTGGACTCTTGCTAACAAGAGTATCATCATGGACAACAAGTATGTCATCTTCATACTCATGTATTATACATGGAGGTTTGTTAATAGACATAGGTCCATCATCTAAGGCATTATCATATAGCATGTCTAAACAAAATTCCTCATTACCATCAATAATTTTAGTAGTAGCATTATTAGAAAGTGAAGGAGCATTATTAGTTTCATCATAATAGCATGGGTTATCAAAGATGACCATAGAACTCTTAGTGCACAATTATCATAGCATGGGTTCTCATAAATGACAAATGATTTTTGAGTTTGAGTGTTACTATCATTTTTGAGAGGTTCCCATACATCCCCAAGCTTAGGTTGGACCATATCTTCTTCTTCTTCCTTCTTATCCTCTTCTTCAATATGCAAATCATGATAATTCTGAGTAATAGTATTCAATAATTCCTTATCTTCCTCAATAGTCATGTCCATGAAAATATTTCCTCCAACACTGTTTAGATAGGTTCTAGAACTTTTAGTTAGTCCATTATAAAATGCATCAAGCAATTCATTATCCTTAAAACCATGTGCATGACATCTCCTTCCAATGGCACAAAATCTCCCCCAATCTTGGGGGAGACTTTCTAATTTGTTTTATGTAAATATACTAACTTCAATTTTCATAGCATGTATTTTACTATCAGAGATATACTTATGGAAAAACAAATACAAGCATGCTTTCTTACTATTAATGGACTTAGGAGATAATGATTTGAATTAAGTTTTTGCATCTGCTCCTAAAGAGAAGGGGAACAATTTTAAGAAATAATAGTGTTGTTGTATCTTAGTTTTTCCAAATAGGCAAGCAATATCTTCTATGTTCATTAAGTGCTCAAAGGGAAATTCTTCTTCTTTACCATAGAACTAAGATGATTAAACTCTTTCTATTATTTCAGGGTTACCTTGAAAATCATAATCCTTATATTTAATGAATATTGCAGGTTCATCGCATTTACTAGCAACATGAAATAGTTTTCCTAGAGAAAAGGTACTCAAGGTTTCTTCAAATTTATCCAAGTAATCTAGATCAAGACTCATAAAAGCTTCAACGAAAGAAATATCCTCTTCACTAGGCATCTCTTTAGAACTAGTTGCAATATATTTTTCACTAACATGTTCATCTTTATCATCCATAGTAAAATTTATATTCATTTTTAGGTGTTTATGATATAACGAAAGTAAAAAACTGAAAGTAAGTCGAATGAGAAACTCACAACCAAACAAGTTAAAGAAACCTCCCCAAGTTTAGATGATTGCAAGATATAAAACAAAATAAAACAAATCTAAAGTCTAGTGCACACAAGAATAGAAACTTAAGCACTACACTCCCCGGCAACGGTGCCAGAAAAGTATCTTGATAATCCCCAAGTGTAGGGGATCACCGTAGTACCTCACAATGTGGAAGTAGAGTATCGATCTGTAGGAGCAAGAAGGAAAATATATCTATTCTTTACAACTAAAGTGTCACAAGTTTTAGTTGATTCGGCACTAAACAAGTTTGAATGAATAAGATGGTTGTTTTAATAAATACAAATTTAATGTAACAAAACAAGAACGTAAAAGTGTCCCAATCCTCTTCAATGCAAGAGGACAAGACAAGGGGTTTTCTATTATGGGAACAATGGACATGGGTTCATGGGTTTACTTAATCCTCTCTTCTCCATCTATGATGATTATCATGTTACGTATAGTAAAGGTACACATAATTGCAATGTTTTAATGGTACTTTTATGGTGGCTACATGTCGTAAAACACATAGGTGAAAGAAGTACTCCTTTGTCTTGCTAGGTCACCCTTGCAATAAGGATATCATATGGTTTGTGTCACGCCACACATCATACTTCTTCCTTTTTACCCCAGATAAAGGATGTTGGGCTGCAATGCTGCCACTCAATACATATGCCATTGTAACTCGGCCACCCATTACCTAGATACATCGTACTTCTTAATGAAAAACATTCTAAACACTAGTGCAATGATTCATATGTTGTGATATGTTGTTACTATTATCACATCTCTCTCATCTACCCCCCCCCCCCACTTGGTGGTGTTAATCACCTCATGATATGGATAAATAAGGCATTATGTATAGATCTAAACCATTACATGCCTCATAGAATATTCCAAAAGTATGATAAAACATACAAGATCCAACACAACGGTAAATAAATAACAAGTACTATCTCATAACACAATATCAACCATAGGAATTACATAGATAAATCCATACTCATGCTAAGCACATCATATGGACTTTAACAATGATCATACTTAGAGAGATTAGATCAAGTTACCACCATAAACCCAAAGTCCAGGGGATGGACCACTGCCCTCTCATCATGGAGAGTGATGAGGAGGCGTTGGTGAAGGAGGAGACGTGGCCAGAGGCGATTCCGGCAGCGGTTCCCCCTCCAATCTTCCTCCGGGCGGCGGCCTGCTGGCTCTCTATTACTTGGTTTTTGATCTCCACCTCCGTGCCTCGCGAGAAAGGCTGCCATGGGGTATATATATAGGTGGTTTTAGGTCAAAACATAGCGAACGACAGTGGAATCGATGACATTGGAGTTTTGACGACTGAGATCATACTGGTGGAGGGCCTAGTAGTATATGGTTTCTCATTTTTGTATTGTTGGGCCCCTTTGGCTATACTTTGGCTTCTTGGATTGGTATGGAAATTATCTAACACCTCCCATTGACCTAGCTCCGTTTGGAGTTCCGTAGCTCGTGGAAGGTCAAAACACTAACAGAAGGTTTTTCTGCTAGAAAAGGTTAAAACCAAAATAGAGGGGATTGTTTAGAAAATCCTAGAAATCAATGTAAAACATGGATCTAACATTATATATGATGCAAATATGTGGGTAAACATATTAACAAACTACAAGGTTCATGTATCCCTTTTACATGCATCACACGTTCCCTCCATCAATAAGTATCTCGTCAGCGGATCGCTTCTATGTCAAGATGGTTTTAAGTTGGTCTTTGAGTCCAATAAAGTTGTAATTTCTAAGTATGTACAATTTGTTGGAAAGGATTATGAGTGCGTGGGTCTGTTCCGCTTATCTTTGTCAGACTCATGTACTAAAGTTATTAATCATGTTTGCAATGATAATGAGTCCAATATTTGGCATTCACGACTTTATCATATTAACTTTGGTTGCATGAGGTGGCTAGCCAATATGAGTTTAATTCTGAAATTTACCACTGTCAAAGTTTCTCAGTGCCAAGTTTGTGTACAAGCAAAGCAACCCCATAAGTCTCATATGGCTACAAAACCGAGAAACTTAGCACCACTAGAACTTATAAATTCAGATCTTTGTGAGATGAATGGTGTGTTGACAAAAGGTGGAAAAAGATACTTTATGATATTGATTCATGACTCCACTAGATATTTCTATGTTTATCTTATGAAATCTAAATATGAAGCTTTGAATTACTTCAAAAACTATAAAGCTGAAGCAGAAAACCAACTTGATCTTAAAATCAAGCGGCTAAGGTCGGATCGTGGTGGAGAGTATTTTTCAAATGAATTTGATCTATTCTATATGGAACATGGTATTATCCATGAGAGGGTGCCTCCTTACTCACCTCAGTCAAATGGGGTGGTCGAAAGAAAGAACCGCACTCTAACTGATTTGGTTAACACCATGTTAGATACATTGGGTCTTTCCAAGGAATGGTGGGGGAGGCGCTAATGCCTGCGTGTCATGTCCTAACCCATGTTCCCGTAAAGGATAATACCCTAACTCCATTTGAGGAATGGGAGAAGAAAAGGCTTAAACTCTCTTACTTACGAACCTGGGAATGTTTGGTGAAAGTTAATATTCCAATACCCAAGAAGCGAAAGCTTGGACCAAAAACCATGGATTGTGTTTTCTAGGATATGTTTTTCATAGCATTGGCTTTATATTTTTTATATTAAAATCTAAGGTATCTGAAATGCATGTTGGTACAATTATGGAGTCGAATGATGTGACTTTCTTTGATGACATCTTTCCCATGAAAGGTATGTCAAGCTCATTAAATTAAGAGATGACTAGTTCATCTAGTCGGGAATTTGTTATAATTCTTGAACCCACTATTCTGATAGAACACTATGATGATCCTGTTGAGGACAACAATGAAGATCCTAAAAGGAGCAAGAGACAAAGGATTGCAAAGTCATTTGGTGATGATTTCATTATGTACCTTGTGGATGATACTCCCACTTCTATTTGAGAAGCCTATGCATCTCAAGATACTGACTACTGGAAAGAAGGTGTCCGTAGCAAGATGGATTCCATCTTAGCTAATGGAACTTGGGAGGTCACTGATCGTCCTTATGGGTGCAAACCTGTAGGATGTAAGTGGGTGTTCAAGAAAAAGCTTGGACCTGATGGTACTATTGAAAAGTACAAGGAACATCTTGTGGCCAAGGGTTATACCTAGAAAGAAGGTGAATACTTCTTCGATACATACTCACCTGTAGCCAGATTGACCACTATTCGAGTACAACTATCCTTGGATGCCTCACATGGTCTTCTCGTTCATCAAATGGACGTTAAGACAACTTTTCTAAATGGAGAGCTGCCTGATGGATTTGTAGTAGATGGTCAAGAAGGAAATGTGTGTAAGTTAGTAAAGTCTTTATATGGTGTTAAGAAAGCTCCTAAGTAGTGGCACGAGAAGTTTGAAAGAACTTAACCGCTGAAGGCTTTGTTGTAAACGAAGCTGATAAATGTGTGTACTATCGCCATGGTGGGGGTGAGGGAGTTATTATGTGTCTCTATGTCGATGACATATTGATATTCGGGACCAACCTCATTGTTATTTAGGAGGTCAAAGAGTTCCTATCTCGCTGCTTTGGGATGTAGGACTTGGGAGAGGCTGATGTAATCTTAAACATCAAGCTACTGAAGGATGACAATGGTGGGATTACACTGGTTCAGTCCCACTATGTGGAAAAGATATTGAGTCGGTTTGGGTATAACGACTGCAAGTCTTCTCCAACGCCTTATGATCCGAGTGAGCTACTTCAAAAGAATTGAAGGAATGCTAAAGATCAATTGAGATATTCTCAAATCATTGGCTCGCTCATGTACTTAGCTAGCGCTATGAGGCCTGACATCTCCTTTGATGTAAGAAAATTGAGTCGATTTGTGTCAAATCCTGGGGATGATCATTGGCATGCTCTTGAAAGAGTTTTGCGCTATTTGAAAGGCAATGTGAGTTATGGCATTCACTATACTGGGTACCCTCGAGTACTTGAGGGTTATAGTGATTCAAACTGGATATCTGATGGTGATGAGATAAAGGCCATAAGTGGTTATTTGTTTACACTTGGTGGTGACACTGTTTCCTGGAAGTCTTGCATGCAGACCATCTTAACAAGGTCAACTATGGAAGCAGAACTCACAGCATTAGACACAACCATTGTTGAAGCAGAGTGGCTTCGTGAGCTTTTGATGGACTTACCTGTGGTTGAAAAACCAATACCCGCCATCCCGATGAGCTGTTATAATCAAATTGTGATCATCAAAGTAAACAGTTCTAAGGATAATATGAAGTCATCAAGGCATGTGAAGAGGACATTGAAATCTGTCAGGAAACTGAGAAACTCCAGAGTTATTGCGTTGGATTATATCCAAACATCTAAGAATTTGGAAGATCCCTTCACAAAGGGTTTATCACGTAATATGATAGATAATGCATCGAGGGAGATGAGTTTGAGAGCCACACAATGAGTTGTTCACAGTGGTAACCCACTCTAGGTGATCGAAGATCCCGTGAATTAGAGCTGGGAGACAAGATGTCGATCAGCTAAGAGAGAGTATGCCCATATTATATTTACATCTCCATAAATATGCAATACTCTCTTATTTTGTATGGCAGGTTGATATTTATCTTAATATGTTCCAAGTGGCTTTTCTAAGAAGAGATGTTGTCCTGCAGAACATCTGTTGAGGAGCACACCTATATGAGTCTGACTGTCAAACATCATAGTCCGTGAGAGTTGGGTGCTCTCTAATAAACTCATGAAAGGCCCTAGAGTATGACGTATAACCTCCAAACTGCAGGGAAGCCCTGCGGCAGCCCTATATCGGTCTAGATTTTGTGTGAAACTAGTATGCAGAAAACTTGTAGTTCAAGGCATAGTCCGCTATTCAAGTTGCTAGCTAGTGTAGCATGAAGTTTAACGTGGAAGTTCAAATTAACGGTCTCCACTACACACCGGTATATTAAACAATAATATGGAACAAAAGTGATGTCATGTGCCAATGAGACTTTGTGGGAAATTGTTGGAATTTGGTGAGTATTGGGTTGTTGGCCCATTAGACAAATTCTGAAATTCTCTTTGGACTATTTGTGCATGGAATCATATGGTTGTGCTAGTGGTGCTAAAGTTTAGTCCCACATTGCTAGTTGAGTGAGAGTTACACCTTCTTATATACTAGGTTGTTCTACCACTTACTAAGGTGTGAGAAGAAGAGCAGATCTCGCGCACTCCTCCTTCGATGCTGCCCGCCTCACCACGCCACGCCCCATTACGACACGTGCGCCACAGGTTGCGGGTATCTCGCCGAACCGAGCTTTATTTTTACTCGTCGGGAAAATTAATCATAGATTAATTATGATTCATAACAGACATGTTAATTAGTCAGCCGTTTCTAGAGTTTTTGGAACGTGGGCTGTTACCGACTCGGACGTGGGCTAAGCCCCATGATCTCCCTGACATACACTATATAAGCGTCTGCGCTAAACCTAATCGGTACTAGCTTTCACATGCGACTCCTTCTAGTCTATTGCGTCACCACTTTCGTCTTCCCCATCCTAGCTTGCTGCGTGCATTGCATATTGGGACATTAGGCCTCCGGAGCCCCACCTCTTGTGAATCTGTATGGGTGAGGAGCGATCAGGTTTTTGTGGAGCTCTCAAGCGCGACTACTGGCATCCACATCATTTTCCAACAACAAGTTCTCGAATGGAGACTTCTTCCCGGACGTCACCAACCTCTTCGACAACCTCAATATGAGCGACGACGTTGCGACCACTGCTGCAACTACTGCTGCTGCTACCGTCGTGGCCGCTGCTGCTACTGCCGCTACACCGTGTGTGATCTCAATCTATCTCTTTCATATTATGCTAGAGTGTCTAGTTCTAGCGCTTGGTATATATGTAATAGGTTTGTCTTACTTAGATATAATATATTCATCTACTCTGTTAGTTTGCTTGATCTATTTAATTGTTATCGGTATGATCATGCTTTATAAATTATTTATTTAGATTAAATCATATGGATTATTGCTTATATTTTCAACAGGTTGCAGGGAGGAGCAGAGGCTCTCTATTTCGGCATGGTGGCGCGGCGTCGAGCTGTTTCTGGCAGAGGGAATCGCTGGGCGTCCGAGGTGGAGGGTGGAGGATTTCCCTCCGGTGGAGAACCTCCTTTTCAATAACTTCTGGCACCTCTGTCGTAAATCTATTAGCTCTCGTGTGTCCCTCTCTAGTTCTGGCTGGCCGTGGAGGCGAGAAAGAGGGCCTGGAAGGCACCACAGCTGCTAGTTCTAGGCAACGGCTTCGTTCGCTGCTTCGCTATCGAGCACATCACGCATTTTATTTGGATGCCACCGTGATCTCTTGCCGCAAGATTGGATGTATGTTCAACCTCCAGGATGGAGGCTTCTTTTGGATCTTCTCGCTAGAGTCCCCTCCGCTGTTCTGTCAAGTGGTTCATCCCCGACGTTGCAGTGGCAGCTGTCGTTGGAAGCTGTGCTGTGGTGGAGGAGGTCTAGGACTTGATTGCCTTTTCACTTTTAGTCCTAGGGTCTTTTTTGCTAAATGCAAGGCTTTATCTTTGACCACCAAGTGTGACAAGGTCTGTAGTGCAAGTTTGGTTTTGGGCCTTGTTGTAATATTGTACTCACTTGTTGTCTGGATTATTTAGAAGCAGCTTTGGGGTCCTTCATTACCCCTTTTCTGTTAAAAAAACTGAATGTTGACAGGCTAGTTTGGCTCAGTATGCCACTAGATTTGTGTACTGGGTTAAATATGACTCCCTCTGTTGATGTAGTACAAGCTAATAAACTGGGGATGTTTCTAAAAAAAGCTATTCCAATCCACATTCGGTTGTTTTCCTTGAATCCGTGATTTTTGTTTCTTGAAAGTGGAGGTGATACATGTAACATCCCGTAATTCGCGAGACTCAAAATTTATAAAACATAGATGTGTACATTGTATGTATACAAATTTCAGGAAAAAAATATTATTTTTTAATAAGTTTGTGAAAATCATTAAAATTTCACTTAAGTTCCTGAACTAGTCTCAAATCATCAAGTTGAGCATTTTAACCTTAAATATGACCTCTGCTAAAACCCTAATCTAGGGAGAAGGCGATTATGAACTCCGGGTGAGATCATAGGATGTATCACTTAAATACTAAAACACCATTTAAAAAAACATACTTATACACAAACAACACCTTAAGGAATCAATATTAGATTTGGTTCTTATCTTATCTTATCATCTTAATCACCAACGTTAGCAGACTAGTTTGGCTCAGTATGCCACAACTATATTTCTGTAGCGGTTTAAATATTACTCTCTCTGTTTCAAAATATAAATCTTGCTAGAAAGGCTTATATTTTAGAACGGAGGTAGTATAAGCTAATAAAGTGGGGATGATTATGTAAAATAAACTATTCCAATCCTTGTTCGGCCATTCTCTTGAATCCATGATTTTTGTTTCTTTGAAATGGAGGTGATACATGTAATATCCCATGATTTAAGAGACACGAAATTGGTGAAAAAATAGATGTATACATTGCATTCATGCATATAAATTTTAGGAAAATTTATTTTTTTGATAAATTTGTCAAAATGATTAAATCTTTACTTAAGTTGATGAACTAGGCTATTTTATTTAAATAATATATATTTTTCAATCAATTCTGAAAATAATACACAAAATTCGAAATTTCGGATTCTAGCAAGGCTGCGGTACATGGTATACCGATAGGGACTAATCGGTGTATGGTACACCGATAGGTACTAATCGGTCTACGGTACACAGGCACAAAAACACACATGCACGTCTAAGCAGGGGAATGCAACTAATCGGTGTACCGTACGACGATAGGTACTAATAAGTGTGTATGGTACACCGAATAGTACCTATCATGTAACAGCCGTGCAAGAATCCAAAATTCCAAATTTTATGTATTATTTCTAAAATTTATTAAAAAATATTATTTAAAAAAATAGCGATGAATTAGTCTCAAATCATCAAGTTAATTGCTTTAACCTTCTATATGACCTTTGCGAAAACTCTAATATTGGGAGGTGGAGATTATGATCTCACAACAAGAATCTGAGCGGTTCATGACGTTATGATATCGTCATTGATAAGAGGCAAAATGTTATAGATGGTCATTCGTGACGAATTTTACGACGAAAAAAGTCATTAACCTCACATCATAATTGGATTTGTGACGTTCTTTCGGTGTGGAAACGTCACGGACCATTTGTGACATTCCTCCAATTTTGTCGCGGCCAACTAGACCGGTCCGGCCTAGGCCCGATTGTTCTTGACGTTTTTGTTTCGTCATGAATGATGCCACATGGTAGACGGCACCGTGAACTGCCGTTAGCAACGCCTGGTAAGGTCATATGGGTCGTTAGTGATGTCATCCCTATCGGGACGTTTTTTTCGTCATTCCTTAACCACCGCTTACTTATGTCATCACGTCATCTATGACATCATGCCAACTGTGATGAATTTCCTTTCATCATTTCCTGCCACCGCCAGGTAGACACGTGGTCCATTTAAATGATAACACATGGGTCAATTGCAGGACAAGACATGGACCAATTAGTGCCAGACAGGTATCGTCCAAAATAAATGATGATTTTCATCACTTTCGTGATGTTACTACATGGTTGTGACGTTACTAACGATGACGGAAATATTTCGTAAAGAAACACTCAGAATGTTTATAGGATTATAATACATAATTTGATAGAAAATTATAGAGAAATGAATACCAGACTCAAATAAGATATAAGAAGGTTCAACTCATGCCAGACATATTTCCACAGATTCATGATATTTCTTGCTGTGATTCGGACAACTTAGCTAACACTTGTTGTATTAATGCATTTGCCACTTCTTCTTTCTTCCTCTAGTCTTCTTGTTTCTTCCACATTTCTTGTAGGTCTTCCAAATACTTCATCCTCTCTACCTCGCCAGATCCGTTCACCTTCTGCAGCTCCTCAATGGTTGAGCGTAGTTCCACATTACCTACTTTTTGAGCCTCGATTTGAGCTTCTAGCTGAGTCTTGGTTGGTTTTGAAGTACTTGCAATGATGCTGATGTTCTTCAGTATAGTTGGATTTCTCTTATTCTGAGATAGCACAAAGTGCATAGCGTCGGTGGAAGGAATTGCTTCATCCTATGTGCCATCTTCTGGAGCATATGACACCATCTTGCTTTTTATGATTGCCTACCAGTTTTAGGAATAGAATAGAATATGAGAAACCTAGCAAGCAAATAATAAAAGCATCGTATATGTGAGGGAATAAAAAGGCATTGAATTTGACAAAGATGGGAAGTATTATGGAGGACTTACCGTTGCTTCTTTCACATTGTCAGTCAAGCCATTTTCAAGTAGTTCAATGGAGCCTTCCTCCATGTCGCACAAAACCTCGTAGCTATGAGCACCAATGGCATAAGGGTACTTCACGAGCTGTCTGATGTTCTTGTTTTTTCAGACAGAGCCTACACAAATAGGGAGCATACAGTTAGTCCTTCTTAAACAATTCAAACAGGAGAAGTTTAGTAAACAAGACATGACCTTGTTTTTGGGGTCAGACCAAAAATCGACAATCCCGCACCACTCCTTGTTGCTCATGTGTTCCATAGAAGATACCTTGTAACTTCATTCTTTGGGAACTTGTCAAAAACCTCTTTCTTCATATAATGTCGTTGATTTCTTGCGTGCCTCATCAATTGCTTATTACAAGCAAACTGCACATCGGATAGAGAGGGGTCCATGACAAACTTTTGCTGAAATAAAACAAAGATTATCAGACTTCGTATTAAGAACAAAGGAAGAAAGGGACAACTGAGTGTTACAGAACATATAGAAACTTTGCCATAGAAGTTTGCTTTGACATCCAGCCTCTCCCTGTACTCTTTCCACTGGGGGAAGATAGGCATCTGAGTCCCGACTGTTACTGCACACTCAGTGGCAAACTTGGTAGCAATCACTAGTGACACTGGCCTAGTTCTTCCTGGAGGAACGACAAGTTGAAGTCTTATTGTGGGCATGTTGTCAACCACCAACGGAGGATCATCATGCGTAACAGTGTCTCCGGAATGATTATGGCCAAATTCATCTACAATAATATATTGGGTATGAGTTAGTGTTCTACAACAGTAAAATGAAATAAGTATGATTCACAAAATGTAATGTTAATGGGTTACTGTAGAGCAAGCAATTATTTCAACATGTTACCTTCTTGATCATTGTCAAAACGGTCAAATAACCATCCATCATGTTTCACATCAGGCCCCTCGCTTTGGGAAGCTGACACCTAAACTTGGGTAGCTGAACCCTCATATGCATAGTCGCTTTTGAGAGGTGCACAGTCTCTTTGGAGAGGCGCCCATGCATGGCCTGGCGGGAGCTGCTGCTTGCCTTGGGGACATGCATAGTCGCTTTGGAAAGGCGCCCGTCCATGGACAGGCGGGGGCCGCTGCTTTCCTTGCGGAGGTGCATGCGGACAGTAGGGAGCGGGCTGCTAGCCTAGTGGAGGTGCCCGCGGACATCAGGGACCTGGCTGCTGGCCTTGGGGAGGCGCCTATAGAAGGAAGGGACCTGGCTGCGGGCCTTGGTGTGGTGCCTGCGGAAGGCAGGGATCTGGCTGCTGGCCTTGGGGAGGTGTGTGCTTGTCTTGGGAAGCTTCCCAGGCTCCTTGGGCAACTGGTTGCTTCCCCTTGGACCTGGTTTTTCTAGAAGTTTATGTGCTAGCACCTTGGCCCGCCAAGATGCGCTTCTGAGCAGATGCTACACCAGCAGGAGACAACATTGTCCTGACGGCAGCTGTCTTGTTGTATTTCCTCTTCTCTGGCTAGAAATTCCATTTGCACCAGTCAATTAGGGATAATAAAGAGGCAACATATATATGTCAAAATCAGTTAGCAAAGAATTCAACACAAGATGAGTAAGAAGGTAAGGGGTTGACCTGTGACTCATTCTCCTCATTGACATCATATAGGTCTCCTTCAGTGATATGTTCCTCCTCTTCGGGATCATAGTTAGATCCAGAGCAATCATTTATTGTCTTTTTAGGAGAGAATATTGTTAGCGATGCAAAAAGACTTGCAAAGGGCCTAACACCCAGTTTTTGCAACCGCTCATTGTTTCTCATGATGTTTTTCAGCCAACTTTCTTCCATGAAATTAAAAAGGCAATTAAACAAAATATAACGTATGGTGTTGATTGCACGATGAAAACATAAGCATGAAAAGGAACCTATTGCCTCTCAAACAAGCAATTTCATAGGCATGGAAAATGAAACACATGAACATCGAGCAGGCTTAAAAGAGCAAAAATTCACAGGCAAGGAGGTTGTTTACTTGCCTTAAGGCGCTACGAACTTTTTCTTTATGCACTTCTTGCCGGGAACCTTGATGGCCTTCCTTGTCGACGAGGTAGACAACAATTTGGCGTGCCTTGACGGCATGGTGAAAGGCAAAGTGCCAGACCTTAATGACGAGGTGGACGGCGAGGAGATAGGCATTGTTGGTAGGGTGGACGACGAGGTAACAGACATTGATGCCGAGGTTCAAGGAGATGGGGACGACCTTGTTGGTGAGGTGGTAGACCTTGCCGGTGGAGCTGACGGCCAGATGGCAGTGCTCGATGGCAAGGTGGCAGATCCATGAGCTCGACGGCATGGTCGGAAACCGGGAAGGTGAGGACGGGCTAGGTTGACGGTTAGATGATTACTAGGGAGGGCGGCGGTGGGCGAGGGTACAAATACGGCCGTGCTACGACGGGCGGGCCGCGGCGAGGGCGGGCGTACGAGATTTGCGTCTGTCTCCTTTCGGTGAGGGGATAAAGAAGGGTTTTCAATAGATTACGTAAATGTCCTCTACGCCAATGCATTGGCTGTGTGGGTAGGCTGAACGATAATATTAGTGCGCGATAGTTTCAGCGCACGAGAATTTGGGTGCCCGGAATTTTGGATCGGTGGGAGGACCAAACCCAAATTTTTTTAATTGGGGGGAGGACGGAACCACAAATTATTGGCCATTGGATGAGTGATATGTGGCTGAAATAAATCAACATTTAGGTTTCAAAAATACGACCAGGATTGCGGCAATTAGGGTTCTTAAGCTACGTGACCGGTCTTGACAATCTCTTACTGGATCTCTGAATAAATGTCTTGTTTTGTACCTAGAAATGATTTATTAAAAATAGGGTGAAGCATCCTTGCAGCACATCCTTGTTGGTAGCTGCTTTAGAAAATACACCCTTTCGGGCAACGGGAAAATGGGAAATGGATTTTCCGTGCACAGAAAGTGAAAACTTCCTGAAACAACATTGTTTTCCATCACAATATACACACGTGCATTGAACTCTAGAGACTCTATGTGTTAAACCATGGTCAGAAAGCCCAAAGAACCCCTGGAATGCAAGTGCCACATGGGAATGGTGAACCAGTGTGATAGAAGTTGCATCACCACACCCATTGGAGTGTGTGTGGTCATGTGGATCAATGTGTAGTTTTGAAAATAACACATGCATTGATCTCTAGAGACTCCATATGTCAAACCATGGTCAGAAAGCCCAAAAAGCTACTGGAACACAACTACCATATGGGAATGGTGAACCAGTGTGACATAAATTGCATCACCACACCCATTGGAGTGTGTGTAGTCATGTGGATCAAGGTGTGGTTTTGAAAATAACAGATGCATTGATCTCTAGAGACTCCATGTGTCAAACCATGGTCAGAAAACCCAAAAAGGCCCTGGAATGCAACTACCACATGGGAATGGTGAACTAGTGTGACAAAAGTTGCATCACCACACCCATTGGAGTGTGTGTGGTCTTGTGTTTCAAGGTGTGGTTTTTAAAATAACACATGCATTGATCTCTAGAGACTCCATGTGTCAAACCACGGTTAGAATGCCCAAAAAGCCCCTCGAATGCAACTGCCACATGGGAATGGTGAACGAGTGTGACATAAGTTGCATCACCACATCCATTGGAGTGTGTGTGGTCATGTGGATCAAGGTGTAGTTTGAGAAGATCACATGCATTGATCTCTAGAGACTCCATGTGTCAAACCATGGTGGTTAGAAAGCCCAAAGAGCCCTTGGAATGCAACTACCACATGGGAATGGTGAACCATTGTGATAAAAGTTGCATCACTACACCCATTGGAGTGTGTGTGGTCATGTGGATCAAGGTGTGGTTTTGAAATTAACACATGCATTGATCTCTAGAGACTCCATGTGTCTAAACATGGTCAGAAAGCCCAAAAAGCCCCTAGAATGCAATTGCCACATGGGAATGGTAAACCAGTGTGATAGAAGTTGCATCACCACATCCATTGGAGTGTGTGTGGTCATGTGGATCAAGGTGTGGTTTTAAGAAGATCACATGCATTGATCTCTAGAGACTCCATGTGTCAAACCTGTTGAGAAATAGAGCAATTTTCCAAGAGATTTAACCATAGTAAAAGGCAGATAAAGCACAAGCAGAATAATAGAAAAAGACCAGAAGATGATATACATCACGGTAGAGGAACCGCCAGTGTTCCCATTAGCATTGGCGCCGTCGTCAACCATGTTATCGAGGAAAAGGTTGTTGATGTCAGGGAAGAAGTCGTCGTTGGGGAAGACGTTGTGCAGTCGCTATCCGTGAAGGAGTCCGTGATGAAGCCAGTAGTCGCGCTGGTAGTGCTCCCCAAAAACCTTATTTCCCTTCTCCCGTACAGGACTCGAAGCAGCAGGGTCTCGGAGGCCTACTGTCCCAGCTCGCGGTGCACGCCGCAAGACGGGATGGAGAAGATCTAAGAAGCACAATGCTCTAGAACTGGAGGCGCAAGGTGTGTGCATTGGTGTATCTGAGGAGAGGAGAGACCTCTCACTCTTATAGGCACGGGTCGGAAGGCGAACTGTCGGCGTCGGGAGAGGAAACGAATAGGCATCGACCGAAGCCGAACAGCCTCCACTAAGCTCGAATTAAATCTCCACTGAGTTTGTATTAAATCGAATTAAATTTCCACCGATTTCGTATTAAAAATACACTCACGCAGACTGTTCAAATTATTATCCATTTATGTGTGGCAAAAAGAAAGAGAAGCTCTCGGCTCGAGGCATTCCTGCAACCCGTGGCACGCGTACGTGCGTCGTGACGAGACAAGGCATGGCGAGGTGGGCGGCGGAGGAGGAGGAGTGCGCGTGTATATGTCTTCTCTTCTCAAGCTCGTACAAGTGGTGGAAGAGCTCTCCTTATAAGTTGGTCCAACTTCCACTCAACTAGCAATGTGGGACTAAACTCTTGTCCCACCTCTTTGCCTTGCATGAATGGGCCAAGTGGGCCTCTAGGATTTCAGGAATTGTTGAATAGTATAAATGGGCTGGGTCTTTATTAGGCAAAAATTCCGACAATCCTCCACCAGATCCCAGAGGCACACACAAATTTGCCTATGGTTCCAAACCATTGTTTATATATTGGTACTAGTGGAGACTGTTAAGTTGAACTTCCACCTAGAACTCTATGCTACACTAGTTTGCAACTTGTACAGTGGACTATGCCTTGAACTGCAAGTTTGCTGCATTCTAGCTTGACACAAAGCCTTGACCAATACTGGGTTGCCGTGGGACTTCCCCTCGGGTGGATCTTATGCGTCATACTCCATAGCCTTTCATGAGTTTATTAGAGAGCACCCAACTCTCATACACTGCGACGTTTAACATTCAGACTCATATAGGTGTGTTCTTCAAAAGATGTTCTGCAGGACAACATCTCTGCTTAAACTAAGCCACTTAGAACACATTAAGATAAATCAACCGCCATGCAGAATAGGAAAGTAATGCATCTTCACGGAGTGGTGATTAAAGTAGGGATACTTTCCTCTCAGTTAACCAACAACTTGTCTCCCAATTCTAATTCACGGGATCTCCGATCACATAGAGTGGTTTACCACTGTGGAAAACTTATATTGTGGGTCTCATTCCCATCTCCTTTGATGCATTTTCTATCACGTTACATGATAGACCCTTTGTGAAGGGATCTGCCAGATTCTTAGACGTTTGGATATAATCCAACGCAATAACTCCAGAGTTTCTCATTTTCCTGATAGATTTCAATCTCCTCTTCACATGTCTTGAGGACTTCATGTTATCCTTAGAACTGTTCACTTTGACAATCATAGTTTGATTATCACAGCTCATTGGGATTGCGGGTATAGGTTTCGCAACCATAGGGAAGTCCATCAAGAGTCCTTGAAGCCACTCTGCTTCAATAGTGGTTGTTTCTAATGCTGCGAGTTCTGCATCCATAGTTGACCTCGTTAAGATGGTCTGCTTGCAAGACTTCCAAGAAACAGCACCACCACCAAGTGTAAATATATATCCACTCGTGGCCTTTATCTCATCAGCATCAGATATCCAATTTGAATCACTATATCCCTCCAGCACCCTTGGGTACCCAGTATAGTGAATGTCGTAGCTCGCAGTGCCATTTAGATAGCGCATGACTCTCTCAAGAGCTTGCCAATGATCATCTCTAGGATTTGAAACAAACCGATTGAGTTTGCTTATAGCAAAAGTGATGTCAGGCCTCGTAGAGCTAGCTAAATACATAAGCGTCCCAATAATCTGAGAATATGTCAATTGGTCTCTAGTAGTGCCTCTATTCTTTCGAAGTAACACACTAGGATCATATGGTGTTGGAGAAGACTTGCAGTTGCTATACCCAAAGCGACTCAAGATCTTTTCCACATAGTGAGACTGAAGTAGTGTGATCCCACCATTATCATCTCTCAATAGCTTGATGTTCAAAATAACAACAGCTACTCCTAGATCCTTCATCTCAAAAGACCGAGATAAGAAATCCTTGACTTCCTTAATCACATTAAGATTGGTCCCAAAAATCAGTATGTCATCAACATACAAACAAAGAATTACTCCCTCGCCCCCACCATAGAGATAGTACACACATTTGTCAGCTTCGTTTATAGCAAAACCTGCAGTGGTTAGGGTTCTCTCAAACTTCTCGTGCCACTGCTTAGGTGCTTGTTTAAGGCCATATAAAGACTTCAACAACTTACACACTTTTCCTTCTTGGATATTCACTACAAATCCATCTGGCTGATCCATATATATTTCCTCGTCCAACTCTCCATTTAGGAAAGTCGTCTTAACGGCCATTTGATGAACGAGAAGACCATCTGAGGCAGCCAAAGATAGTAGTATGCGAATGGTGGTCAATCTGGCTACGGGTGAGTAAGTATCAAAGAAGTCCTCACCTTCTTTTTGGGTATAACCCTTGGCTACAAGTCTTGCCTTGTACTTCTCAATAGTACCATCAGGCCTAAGTTTCTTCTTAAACACCCATTTGCATCCTACAGGTTTGCACCCATAAGGACGATCGGTGATCTCCCATGTTCCATTCACTAAGATAGAATCCATCTCACTACAAACGGCTTCCTTCCAGTAGTCAGCATCAGGAGATGCATAGGCTTCTGAAATAGATGTAGGAGTATCACCCACAAGGTACACAATGAAATCATTACCAAAGGACTTTGCAGTCCTCTGTCTCTTACTACTCTTAGGAATTTCATTATCATACTCCTCAAGTTTTTCCGAGTGTTTAATAGGAATGGTATGTTCAGGAATTGTGTGTATTTCCTGATTCAATGAGTCAGGTATCTCCTGATTTGATGAGCTAGGTATATCCTTCATGGGAAAGATATCCTCAAAGAAAGTCACATCATTTGACTCCATGATTGTACCAACATGCATGTCTGGTACTCCAGATTTTACTATCAAGAATCTATAGCCAATGCTATGAAAAGCATATCCCAGAAAAACATAGTCCATGGTTTTTGGTCCAAGTTTGCGCTTCTTTGGGATTGGCACATGAACCTTTGCCAGACAACCCCAAGTTCGCAAGTAAGAAAGATTTAATCTTTTCTTTTCCCATTCTTCAAATGGATTAATATCTTTGTTCTTAGTGGGAAATCGGTTTAGGACATGACATGCAGTCAGTAATGCCTCCCCCACCATTCCTTGGAGATACCCGATGTGTCTAACATGGTGTTAACCAAATATGTTAGAGTACGGTTCTTTCTTTCGGCTACCCCGTTTGACTAGGGCGAGTAGGGAGGCGTCCTCTCATGGATTATACCATGTCCCACACAAAAATAATCAAACTCGTTGGAAAAGTACTCTCCACCATGATAAGACCTAAGCCTCTTAATCTTTCGATCAAGTTGGTTTTCTGCTTCAGCTTTATAGATTTTGAAGTAACTCAAAGCCTCATCTTTTGATTTTAGAAGATACACATGACAATATCTCGTAGAGTCATCGATCAATGTCATAAAATATTTATTTCCACCTTTTGTCAGCACACCATTCATCTCACAAAGATCCAAATGTATGAGCTCTAGTGGTGCCAAATCTCTCACCTCTACAGTCGAATGTGACTTGCGAGGTTGCTTCGCTTGCACACAAGTTTGGCATTTAGATCCCTTCACAGTAGTGAATTTTGGGATTACATTCATTTTAGCTAACCGTGTCATGCAACCAAAATTAACATGACAAAGACGTGAATGCCATACATTTGATACAAGATCAGAAGAAACATGATTCATGACTTTATTACACATATCTGATAGTGATAGGCGGAAGAAACCTCCACACTCATAGCCTTTACCAATAAATGTTCCAAACTTAGACAGTACAAATTTATTGGACTCAAACACAATCTTGTAGCCATCACGACATAGAAGTGATCCACTAACAAAATTCTTATTTATTGAGGGAACATGATGCATGTTCTTCAGGCGCACGGTCTTTCCCGAAGTGAACTTCAGATCGACCGTACCAACACCATGAACAGAAGCATGCGAGCCATTCCCCATCGGCACGGACTGAGTCCCTCTGACCTGATATGAAGAAAACATGGAAACATCAGAGCAAACATGTACATTAGCGCCCGTGTCAATCCACCAATCAGGAGAACGACATAATGAGAGAATAGTAGGTAATATACCATACCCAACATCTTTCATCTCAACGTCGCCCATGACAACATTAGCAGTCTTGCTGCCTTTTCTATGCTGGCATTTGTCAAAGCGGTTAGGGAAAGCAGGAGCTCAATGATCAGGATCACCGCACACATGACAAACACCTTTCTTCTTATCAGTCTTCTTCTTGAAACTAGTAGACTGTGAGGCTTTGTTCTTTCCATCGACCTTTCCTTTTCCATCAAACTTTCCCTTGTTCTTGGACTTGTGAGACTGGAAGTTCTTTTTCTGTACCAGATTGGCACTTGAACCTCCCTCAGCACCTCGAGCACGTGTGTCTTTTGCTCTCGCCTTCTCTTCCACATCAAGAGTTCCAATGAGATCCGATACGAAAAACTCTTGTCTCTTGTGTTTCAGGGAAGTAGCAAAGTTCCTCCATGAAGGGGGAAGTTTGGCAATAATGCCCCCAGCAATGAACTTGTCCGGTAACACGAAGGGAAGTGATCAAGATCCTTGGTCAGTGACTGTATTTCATGAGCCTGCTCAACCACGGAGCGGCCATCAGTCATCTTGTAGTCATAGAGTTGTTCCATGACATACAGTTCCATCGCAAAGAGACCCCAAACTTGGCCTCGAGCGCAGCCCACATGTCCTTGCCATTATCAAATGACATATAGGGTTCAACAATGTTCTCCCCGAGAATGGATAACAAAGCAGCCTTGAACAGGGTATCATTTTTTCGGAAAACTTGTTCCTGAGTAGGAGTAAGCTCTCCCTCAGGCTTGCCAAGAGTGGCGTCATAGCAGTTCATGTTCTGAAACCATAGAACTGCTCTCACACGCCACCTCTTATAATGCATACCCTCAAAGACAGGTGGCTTCACAGAAGCAACAAAACCACTTGGAGCAAATTGCCTATAATAAGGTTTTTGGATTGTTGAGAAATAGAGCAATTTTCTAAGAGATTTAACCATAGTAAAAGACAGATAAAGCACAAGGAGAATAATACAAAAAGACCAGAAAATGATATACATCACGGTAGAGGAATCGCCTGTGTTCCCGTTAGCGTTGGCACCATCGTCAGCCATGTTGTCGAGGAAAAGGTTGTTGATGTCGGGGAAGAAGTCATCGTTGGGGAAGACGTCGGTGTAGTCGCTATCTGTGTAGGAGTCCGTGATGAAGCCAGTAGTCGCGCTGGTAACGCTCCCCAAAAACCTTATCGCCCTTCTCCCATACAGGACTCGAAGCAGCGGGGTCTCGGAGGTCTACTGTCCCAGTTCGCGGTGCACGCCGCAAGACGGGATGGGGAAGATCTAAGCAGCGCAATGCTCTGGAACTGGAGGCGCAAGGTGTGTGAGTTGGTGTATCTGAGGAGAGGAGCGACCTCTCACTCTTATAGGCACGGGTAGCCAGGCGAACAGTCGGCGTCGGGATAGGAAACGAATAGGCATCGACCGAAGCTGAACATCCTCCACTAAGCTCGAATTAAATCTCCACTGAGTTTGTATTAAATCGAATTAAATTTCCACTGAGTTTGTATTAAAAATACACTCACACAGACTATTCAAATTATTATCCATTTATGCGTAGCAAAAAAAGAGAATCTCTCGGCTCGAGGCATTCCCGCAACCCGCGGCGCGCGCGCGCTTCGTGATGAGACGAGGCATGGCAAGGCAGGCGGAGGAGGAGGAGCGTGCGTGTATATGTTTTCTCTTCTCAAGCTCGTAAAAGTGGTGGAAGAGCTATCCTTATAAGCTGGTCCAACTTCCACAAAACTAGCAATGTGGGACTAAACTCTTGTCCCACCTCTTTGCCTTGCATGAATCGGCCAAGTGGGCCTCTAGGATTTCAGGAATTGTTGAATTGTATAAATGGGCTGGGCCTTTATTAGGCAAAAATTCCAACAAAACCATGGTGGTCATAAAGCCCAAAAAGGCCCTAGAATGCAACTGCCACATGGGAATGGTGAACTAATGTGATAGAAGTTGCACCACCACACCCATTGGAGTGTGTGTGGTCATGTGGATCAAGGTGTCATTTTGAGAAGATCACATGCGTTGATCTCTAGAGACTCCATGTGTCAAACCATCGTGGTCTAAAAGCCCAAAAAGCCCATGGAATGCAACTACCACATGGGAATGGTGAACCAGTGTGATATAAGTTGAATCACCACACCCATTGAGTGTGTGTGGTCATTTGAACCAAGGTGTGGTTTTGAAAATAACACATGCATTGATCTCTAGAGACTCCATGTGTCAAACCATGGTTAGAAATCCCAAAAATCCCCTAGAATGCAACTCCCACATGGGAATGGTGAACTAGTGTGACAAAAGTTACATCACCACATCCATTGGGGTGTGTGTGGTCATGTGGATCAAGGTGTGGTTTTAAGAAGATCACATGCATTGATCTCTAGAGACTCCATGTGTCAAACCATGGTGGTCCAAAAGCCCAAAAAGGCCTTGGAATGCAACTGCCACATGGAAATGGTGAACCAATGTGATAGAAGTTGCACCACCACACCCATTGGAGTGTGTATGGTCATGTGGATCAAGGTGTGGTCTTGAGAAGATCACATGCGTTGATCTCTAGAGACTCCATGTGTCAAACAATGGTCACAAAACCCAAAAAGCCCTTGGAATGCAACTACCACATGGGAATGGTGAACCAGTGTGACAGAAGTTGCATCACCACACCCATTGGAGTGTGTGTGGTTCTGTGGATCAAGGTGTGGTTTTTAAAATAACACATGCATTGATCTCTAGAGACTCCATGTGTCAAACCACGGTTAGAAAGCCCAAAAGGCCCCTGGAATGCAACTGCCACATGGGAATGGTGAACGAGTGTGACAGAAGTTGCATCACCACATCCATTGGAGTGTGTGTGGTCATGTCGATCAAGGCGTGGTTTTGAGAAGATCACATGCATTGATCTCTAGAGATTCCATGTGTCAAACCATGGTGGTCGGAAAGCCCAAAGAGCCCCTAAATGCAACTACCACATGGGAATGGTGAACCAGTGTGATAAAAGTTGCATCACTACACACATTGGAGTGTGTATGGTCATGCGTATCAAGGTGTGGTTTTGAAATTAACACGTGCATTGATCTCTAGAGACTCCATGTGTCAAACCATGGTGAGAAAGCCCAAAAAGCGCCTAGAATGCAATTGCCACATGGGAATGGTAAACCAGTGTGATAGAAGTTGCATCACCACATCCATTGGAGTGTGTGTGGTCATGTGGATCAAGGTGTGGTTTTAAGAAGATCACATGCATTGATCTCTAGAGACTCCATGTGTCAAACCATTGTGGTCATAAAGCCCAAAAGCCCCTGGAGTGCAATTTCCACATGGGAATGGTGAACCAATGTGATAGAAGTTGCACCACCACACCCATTGGAGTGTGTATGGTCATGTGGATCAAGGTTTGGTTTTGAGAAGATCACATGCGTTGATCTCTAGAGACTCCATGTGTCAAACCATGGTGGTCTGAAAGCCCAAAAAGCCCCTGGAATGCAACTGCCACATGGGAATGGTGAACCAGTGTGATAGAAGTTGAATCACCATGCCCATTGGAGTGTGTGTGGTCAGGTGGATCAAGGTGTGGTTTTGAAAATAACACATGCATTATCTCTAAAGACTCCATGTGTCAAACCATGGTCAGAAAACCCAAAAAGCCCCTGGAATGCAATTGGAACATGGGAATGGTGTACTAGTGTGACAGAAGTTGCATCACCACACCCATTGGAGTGTGTGTGTGGTCATGTGGATCAAGGTGTGGTTTTGAAAATAACTCATGCATTGATCTCTAGGGACTCCATGTGTCAAACCATGGTCAGAAATCCCAAAAGCCCCTAGAATGCAACTCCTACATGGGAATGGTGAACTAGTGTGGAAGAAGTTGCATCACCACATCCTTTGAAGTGTGTGTGGTCATGTGGATCAAGGTCTGGTTCTGATAAGATCACATGCATTGATCTCTAGAGACTCCATGAGTCAAACCATGGTGGTGAGAAAGCCAAAAAAGCCCCCAAAATGCAACTGCCACATGGAACTGGTGAACCAGTGTGATAGAAGTAGCATCACCACACCCATGGGAGTGTGTGTGCTCATGTGGATCAACGTGTGGTTTTGAAAATAACACATGCATTGATCTGTAGAGACTACATGTGTGTCAAACCATGGTCAGAAATCCCAAAAAGCCCCTGGAATGCAACTGCCACATGGGAATGGTGAACGAGTGTGATAGAAGTTGCATCACCACACCAATTGGAGTGTGTGTGGTGATACGTTGCAAACGTATCTATAATTTTTGATGTTCCATGCTTGTTTTATATCTACATTCTTATGTTTTGTGCACACTTTGGAGTATTTTTACACATTTTCTAGAACTAACCTATTAACAAGATGCCACAGTGCTAGTTGCCTATTTTCTGCTGTTTTTGGTTCCAGAAAAGCTAGAAAATGAATATTCTCGGAATTGGACGGGACAAAAGCCAAAGTCAATATTTCACCGAGGGGAACACGGATCTAGAAGACGAGATGGAGAGGGGCCAGCCACACCACTTGGCCGTGCGGCTAGGCCTGACCTGCGCCTAGGGGTGGTGCGGCCGCCTCGGGCACCCCCTCGGCCTTCCCTTTCACCTATAAGAAGCCTCCGATACAGAAACCCTAAGGACCCAATCAAAAATTCCATGAAAGAGTCTGTAGCCACCGTCATCTCCATCCCTAGATCGGGAGGGATCTGAAGCTCTTCCCGGCACCCTGCCGGAGGGGAGATATCACTCTGGAGGCCTTCTTCATCACCATGCCTGCCTCCAGTGTGATGCGTGAGTAGTTCATCCCTGGACTACGGGTCCATGTAGTAACTAGATGGTTGGTTCTTCTCCTTTGTGCTACCATGTTTAGATCTTGTGAGCTCCGTTCATGATCAATATCATCTATTTGTAATCATAAATGTTGTCTTTGCGAGGATCCGATGGATATTGAGATGCTATTTCAGATTGATTATTAATTCAATCATGTCTTTGTTATTTGTGATCTTGCATGCTTTCCGTTGTTAGTATCTATCTTGGCCGAGTAGATGCTAGCAACTCCAAGAGGGAGTATTTATGCTTGATAGTGGGTTCATGCATCTATTAATCTGGGGAAGTGACAGAAATCTCTAAGGTACTAGATGTGCTATTGCTACTAGGGAGAAAACAACAATCTTTTGTTCATAGAATAATCGTATTGTTTATTTTACACACTTTTCTTAATGCAATTATCTATTACTTACAACTTAATACTGGAGGGGGTTTGGGTGATAACCTGAAGGTGGATTATTAGTCATAGATGAAGTTGGATTACGGTCTATGTATAATGTTGTAATGCCATCAAATCTCATAGGAGTCAAGATGATTAGTATATGCATGTATGCTTTCTCGGTGTCTGTCAATTGCCCCGCTGTAATTTGTTCACCCAACATGTCATCTATCTTAAGGAGAATCACCACTAGTGAACTATGGACCCCGATCCTTTCTTTTACTATCAATCTACAATCTATATAATGTTTTCTGTTTACATTCTGCAGGCAATTACTATCTTCCACACAATACATTAAATCCTTTGTTTTTAGCAAAACAGGTGAGATTGATAACCTCACTGTAAGTTAAGGGCAAAGTTCTTTGGTTGTGTTGTGCAGGATTCCAAGTTGGAAACAACACCTTGGAGGTGTTTCCTTGCTCCTACTGGTTCGATAACCTTGGTTTCATAACTGAGGGAGAACTTGTTGTTGTGCTGATCATACCTTTCTCTAGGGGTTCCCCAACGAGCTCGAATATATTTTGAGCCATCAAGCTATTTTTCTGGCGCCGTTGCCTGGGACTGAATAAGAAGAAGCTCCCACGTCAACCATGTGCGATCAAGACTATTTTTCTGGCGCCCTTGCCGGGGAGTCAAGGACATCTTCACAAGGGGAGTCCCTCATAACCAATCTCTTTACTTTGTTTTATTTTTTTGCTTAGTTTATTTCTGCTTTGTTTGCTTGTTTCTTTATCAAAAACACAAAAAAATTAGTTGTACTAGATTGCTTTCTCTTATCAAAAACACACAAAAAATTAGTTCCTACTTCAAGTTGTTTTTATGTCTAGTTCTGCTCCAATCACTATTTCATTATGAACTTACAGAAATTTTGAAAAAAAAATTCTTCCATTGAAGGGCTGTTTTTATTTTTAGGCTAGTTGAGTAGTTTTGATTAAGGTTTTATTAGTTTATTACTCGAAGTTAAATCAAGGATTTTCGGGATACTTCCTTCGCGGAATAAAATATTGGATCCTCGGGTAATCCATTTTTCTTGTTGCTTCATAAGAGTGAATCGAATAGATTAAAGTTGCATTATAAGAGTAATAATTCCGTGGGTCCTTTCCGCTCTAATCAGATAAAGGGGGTAAGGCTCCGCTAAGCTCCTACTTTTTCATGTTGCCCACTCGGTTTCCTATTTGGGAAAACTACTATCACTGCTAAGGTAGTAGATGAACCACCGCCTGCTAGAACCTCCGTGGAAGATTTTATAAGGTATAGAGAATCTTATATGGGTAAAGTCATGAGAGCCGTGTTAAAAAGGTTGGATATAATTGCTAAAATTTTGCTTAAACGCCATGATATAAATTGTTTCTCTGAACATGATACTAAACATCTTAAATTCCAATGTGGCTTTAGTAAATAATTTGTAATTATGAACTATCATTGGAATAACTATATTCATCTTGGATTTGAAGAAGTAGAAAAATTCGTTTTGTTTATGGGAGGTTCTGAAATAGAATCCTTCATGTCTAAAAACTATGAATCCTGTGTTTCTTGTAAATACCTTAAAGATATGCTCTCTTCTATCCTTGATCATTGCATGGAAAATTTCAGCAATAATTGTTATATCATTGATTATAAAGAGAGACCCAGTCATGCACAAGAATGTGTCCACAATTTGCAGGAGCCTATGGAAGAAGAATTGCTGAACCTGAAAGCTCATTAGATGAAAAATAGGAGGAGAGTGATGGACAAAAGGAGGAAGAATGGATTAGCTACCCATGCCTACCTTCTAATGAGAGTAACTCTTTATCCCTTATATTATTTGATTGTCCCCCATGCTTACCCAAGGAGGATGAATGTTACGTTCTTGTGGATTCTCTTGAAAAATCTACTGTGGGTAAAACTTGTGATAATAATTATGCTCCTATTTCTATGATAATCCTTCATTAGTGCCTAACTTCGAAATGCATGGTACTAAAGAGCGTTGCTTAGAAAATGTTTATGATAAAGCTCTAGATGATGGTCCTATATTGGTTGATAATATGAATTTTACTACTATTAAAAATAAGATTGGAGGGGTCTTGACCTTATCTTGGAACCCCATACCTCTTGAGAATGATCAGTCACCTTATTATAAAATTGTTAAAAGTGGGTTTGAAGGTTTTAATCCCATTATTTTTGAGCTTGAGAAAAATTATGTGTTTGTAGATCATGAAGAGCATTCTTTATGTGATAGTTATATTGTTGAGTTTATTCATGAGGCTACTGAAATTATTATGACAGAGGAAAATATGGTTGTAAAAGTTTTCATGGTACTGAAACACCTTTCTATTTGCTGAAAGTTTTGAAGTTACTCTCGTTTTATCATCCTATGCCTGTCACTTTGTTCTTTGTGAATTTATGTGTGTATAAGATTCCTATGCATAGGAAGTGGGTTAGACTTAAATGTGTTTTGAATTTGCTTCTTGATGCTCTCTTTTACTTCAATTCATATTTCTTATGTGAGCATCATTGAAATTCTTATGCCTAGCTCAAAGGCGTTAAAGAAAAGCACTTATTGGGAGATAACCCAAAAGTTGTAGTGAGTCTTGGAAGTTATTGCCTCTGTAATAATCTCTCCTTATCATTTTTGTGTGGTTTTTGTGCCAAGAGTAACCTCTAATGAGAGAGAAGTAATGTTTGGGAAAGTTGCTGTGCCGAAACAGATTTTTGTGTTTCGCTGTAAAAATTCGTGAAAAATCTCTGTACATCGGTTTGAGCTTTAATTTTTTGTGCTTCTGCCCCCATTTGTTATCCAACTTTCGTTAGTTCAACACTTTTATATTTGAGCAACAGAAGGTCTTCGAAAAAATAGGATTTTACCTGCTGGTCTGTTTTGACAGATTTCTGCCATTATTTACATTTGCCTCTTAATCTTTTTCTCTTTGAGTTCTCCTTGATCATTTGAACTTTTTAAAGGAAGTGCTATAGTATCTTGTGTTTTAATGGAAGTTTTACTTGTGTTGGAACTGAACCAAAAGACTTATTATCTTGAGTACACTAATGTTGCTAATGAAGATTGTGTGAAGTTTTGTATGAAGGAAAAATTTCAGGTGTAAGGGAAGAATGATGTAATGAGATGAAGAATGGACAAAAGCCCAAGGTTGGGGATGCCACCCGTGTCACCCCAAGAAATATTCAAGAAGTACAAGCGTCAAAGCTTGGGGATGCCCACGGCATCCCCTTCTTCATCAATAAAAATTTCAGGTTTCTTCCAAACACTTCATTTTTATTGTTTCATGCACAATTGTGTTGTTCTTGGAGCGTCTTTGTTTTTGTTTTTAGTTTTCGTTTTCTTAGTTTGCTTGAATAAATTGGTTGGAACCCCTCATACATGCATTAGTTTTCAAATAAAGTTGATTTGGATTGGAAAAGAGTAGGAAAGTTCATGCTTAAGTGGTAAAAAGGAGCTTGTTTTTTTATTATGGCCTAGACTTTATCATGTCATGCTTGATATTGTTTTGGCTTTATGCTTAGTGATTATTGCTGTAGCATGACATGTTATAAACAATTGAGATTGCTTAATGTGCCTTGAAAGAATCATGCGTTGTTTTAGCTTGTAAAAGCATAATATTGTGGTATTCTCCTTTAAATGCTTTATTTGGGTTGACTTGGCGCATGCTCACACCATGTTAAGACTACACCAAGTCACCATAGCCTCTATGATCATTTAGTTTTCGATTTGTAATATCACTTTATGCTTTAATTAATAATGTTTTGTCGCTTTGCATGATTATGTCCATTATTGCTCTCTTAGTTGGTCGCTCCCAGTCTTTTGCTAGCCTCCATACCAAGTATGAGTTCTACTCATGCATCCAACTCCAAATAAAACCAAGTTATTCCAAATAGTCCACCATACCTACCTATTAGCATTTGCTATTCCAAGCATATTCATGTTTTTATCTACCTTCCGAATTAAACTTGTTATGTGAAAATTAGTGATTAAATAAAGCTCTCACGAACTTGATGGCACACTTTACTTTTCTTGCCCCCAATAAACTTGAACCATTGTGTCATCTAAGTTGTATATTCTTGCACTTATACATTGGGAATTAGCAGAACCATGCCGTCATGGGGAACGCTTTCAACATTGCACTTGTACATTGTACCCAGTTGATATCATGCTGTTTTGTTTATGGATGTCATCGGTGTGAAATGAAAGGGGAGCTTGTAACTCCATGGAGTTATGTATGTGTGTTAGAGAAACGCCTGGGCGGCTAGTCTAATCCATGCCTAATCATGGTGGAAACCTGCAGCTTAACCATAATAAGCTATCTATGAAGCATTCTTCTTATAAAAAAGGAGATAGAGATTGAGAAAAACAAAGAAAAAAATATGAGAAAAGAGGAAAGAGAGAAAAAATCACCATTTTCCTATGGTAAATAAGAAGATGCTGAGATGCTTATTGTCTACTTGCCTTGTCATTTTGATATGGGGATTCTTCCGTATCATCGGGTAAGGGGTACCCGTTGGTGGTTCTCTATGATACACTATCTTTATGCACCTATTGAGAGAGCATATTGGCCATTCTTAGTTTAATGTGCATTGTCCCAAGACTTGTTGATTAATGCATAACTTTGATATTGCTTGTTCTTAAACTATTTGTATCTAGTCACCCTTATGAACTTTGAAGGTGTCCTATGCATTTATGTTTTGCTACACTATGAGGGACAAGCTGAATGCCATTCTCATTATGTTTTCTATATGTGAAACAAACAAACGTCTTGCAAAGCACTGTTATTCATGAATCTTTTGTTTGTGCCTTTTCATGTTACAACATAGTTGCTATATCTATTTGTTAGAACTATATCTTTCATGCTATGTTAAAGTACTATGATCCCAGCTATCAATGTTTTACAAATACTTTGATCAAGATTATGATGGTGCATGTCACCTCAAAAATTATTCTTTCTTTTTATCACTTACCTACTCGAGGACGAGTAGGAGTTAAGCTTGGGGATGTTGGTACGTTGCAAACATATCTATAATTTTTGATGTTCCGTCCTTGTTTTATATCTACTTTCTTATGTTTTGTCCACACTTTGCAGTACTTTTACACATTTTCTGGAACTAACCTATTAACAAGATGCCACCGTGCCAGTTGCCTGTTTTCTGCTATTTTTGGTTCCAGAAAAGCCAAAAAATGAATATTCTCGGAATTGGACGGGACAAAAGCCAAACTCAATATTTCACCGAGGGGAACACGGAGCCAGAAAATGAGACGGAGAGGGGACAGGGGCCGCCCACACCACCTGGCCCGCGCCTGGGGGTGGTGTGGCCGCCTCGGGCACCCCCTCGGCCTCCCCTTTCGCCTATAAGAAGCCTCCAATATAGAAACCCTAAGGACCCGATTAAAATTCCACGAAAGAGTCTGTAGCCGCCATCATCTCCATCCCTAGATCGGGAGGGATCTGAAGCTCTTCCCGGCACCCTGCCGGAGGGGAGAGATCACTCTGGAGGCCTTCTTCATCACCATGCCTGCCTCCGGTGTGATGTGTGAGTAGTTCATCCCTGGACTACGGGTCCATGTAGTAGCTAGATGGCTGGTTCTTCTCCTTTGTTCTACCATGTTTAGATCTTGTGAGATCCGTTCATGATCAAGATCATCTATTTGTAATCATACATGTTGTGTTTGCGGGGATCCGATGGATATTGAGATGCTATTTCAGATTGATTATTGATTCTATCATGTCTTTGTTATTTGTGATCTTACATGCTTTCCGTTGTTAGTAGCTATCTTGGCCGAGTATATGCTAGCAACTCCAAGAGGGAGTATTTATGCTCGATAGTGGGTTCATGCCTCTAGTAATTTGGGAGGTGACAGAAATCTCTAAGGTACTAGATGTGCTGTTGCTACTAGGGAGAAAACAGCAATCCTTTTGTTCATAGAACAATCGTATTGTTTACTTTACACACTTTGCTTAATGCAATTATCTATTGCTTGCAACTTAATACTGGAAGGGGTTCGGATGATAACCTGAAGGTGGATTATTAGTCATAGATGCAGTTGGATTATGGTCTATGTATAATGTTGTAATGCCCAATCAAATCTCATAGGAGTCAAGATGATTAGTATATGCATGTATGCTTTCTCGGTGTCTGTTAATTGCCCCGCTGTAATTTGTTCACCCAACATGTCATCTATCTTAAGGAGAATCACCACTAGTGAACTATGGACCCCGGTCCTTTCTTTTACTATCAATCTACAATCTATTTACTATTTTATTTTTACTTTCTGCAAGCAATTACTATCTTCCACACAATATGTTTAATCCTTTGTTTTCAGCAAAACCGGTGAGATTGACAACCTCACTGTAAGTTGGTGCAAAGTTCTATGGTTATGTTGTGTAGGATTGCAAGTTGGAAACAACACCTTGGAGGTGTTTCCTTGCTCCTACTGGTTCGATAACCTTGGTTTCATAACTGAGGGAAAACTTGCTATTGTGCTCATCATACCTTCATCTTGGGGTTCCCCAACGAGCTCGAATATATTTGGAGCCATCATGTGGTCATGTGGACCAATGTGTGGTTTTGAAAATAACACATGCATTGATCTCTATAGACTCCATGTGTGTCAAACCATGGTTAGAAAGCCCAAAAATCCCCTAGAATGCAACTGCCACATGGGAATGGTGAACCAGTGTCACAAGAGTCACATTACCAGACCCATTGGAGTGTGTCTGGTCATGGGAATCAAGGTGTGGTTTTGAAAATAACACATGCATTTATCTCTAGAGACACCATGTGTCAAAGAATGGTCAGAAAGCCCAAAAAGCCCTTGGAATGTAACTACCTCATGGGAATGGTGAACTCGTGTGACAGAAGTTGCATCACCACATCCATTGGAGTTTGTGTGGTCATGTGGATCTAGGTGTGGTTTTGAGAAGATCACATGCATTGATCTCTAGATTCTCCATGTGTCAAACCATGGTGGTCAGAAAGCCCAAAAAGGCCCTGGAATGCAACTGCCACATGGGAATGGTGAACCAGTGTGATAGAAGTTGCATCACCACACCCATTGGAGTGTGTGTGGTCATGTGTATCAAAGTGTGGTTTTTAAAATAACACATGTATTGATCTCTAGAGACTCCATGTGTGTCAAACCATGGTCAGAAAGCCCAAAAAGCCCCTGGAATGCAACTGCCACATGGGAATGGTAAACCAGTGTGACCAAAGTTTCATCACCACACCCATTGGAGTGTGTGTGGTCATGTGGATCAAGGTGTGGTTTTCAAAATAACAGATGCATTGATCTCTAGAGACTCTATGTGTGTCAAACCATGGTCAGAAAGCCTAAAAGCCCCTGGAATGCAACAACCACATGGGAATGGTGAACCAGTGTGACCGAAGTTGCATCACCACACCCATTGGAGTGTGTGTGGTCATGATGTATTTATCACAAACTACATCCTTATAACTGAAGAACATTGTAAATGAAGATGATTTACCTTTCCTAAATAAGATAATAACAAAATCTGACATCATGTGGGACCCACTTGTCATGCTGCTGCTCGCTTAACCCCCCTAGTCCCCACCACTTCGCACACATCCGCTCTGCCCGGCGACCCTAATCCTCGCCCCTCCCTAGTGACCACCAAATCCGCTCCCTCCCCAGCGATGACGGTGATACGTTGTAAATGTATCTATAATTTTTGATGTTCCATGCTTGTTTTATATCTACTTTCTTATGTTTTGTCCACACTTTGGAGTATTTTTACACATTTTCTGGAACTAACCTATTAACAAGATGCCACAGTGCCAGTTGCCTGTTTTCTGCTATTTTTGGTTTCAGAAAAGCTAGTAAGGAAATATTCTCAGAATTGGACCGGACAAAAGCCAAAGTCAATATTTTACCCGAAGCAACACGAAGTCCGGAGGGGAGACAAAGTGGCGCACCAGGGCGGCCACACCTAGTGGCGGCGTGGCCTGGGGGGCACGCCACCAGGGGTGTGGGCCCCCTGGTTCTCCACCGACCTTTCCCTTCCGCCTGTAAAAGCCTCCCGGGACAAAAACCCTAAGTACCCGATCAAAATTCCATGAAATAGTGCGTAGCCGCCGCCATATCCATCCCTAGATCGGGAGGGATCTGAAGCTCTTTCCGGCACCCTGCTGGAGGGGAGAGATCACCCTGGAGGCTTTCTTCATCACCATGACTGCCTCCGGTCTGATGCGTGAGTAGTTCATCCCTAGACTATGGTTCTAGGTAGTTCCTAGATGGTTGGTTCTCCTCCTTTGTGCTACCATGTTTAGATCTTGTGAGATCCGTTCATGATCAAGATCATCTATTTGTAATCTTACATGTTGTGTTTACGGGGATCTGATGGATATTGAGATGCTATTTCAGATTGATTATTGATTCTATCATGTCTTTGTTATTTATGATCTTGCATGCTTTCCGTTGTTAGTAGCTATCTTGGCCAAGTAGATGCTAGCAACTCCAAGAGGGAGTATTTATGCTCGATAGTTGGTTCATGCCTCTAGTAATCTGGTGAAGTGACAGGAATCTCAAAGGTACTAGATGTGTTGTTGCTACTAGGGAGAAAACAGCAATCCTTTTTCCATGGGACAATCATATTGTTTACTTTACACACTTTGCTTAATGCAATTATCTGTTGCTTGCAACTTAATACTGGAGGGGGTTCGGATGATAACCTGAAGGTGGATTATTCGTCATAGATGCAGTTGGATTATGGTCTATGTATAATGTTGTAATGCCCAATCAAATCTCATAGGAGTCAAGATGATTAGTATATGCATGTATGCTTTCTCGATGTCTGTCAATTGCCCCGCTGTAATTTGTTCACCTAGCATGCCATCTATCTTAAGGAGAATCACCTCTAGTGAACTATGGACCCCGGTCCATTCTTTTACCAACAATCTACCATCTATTTACTGGTTACTATTTACTTTCTGCAAGCAATTACTATCTTCCACACAATACGTTTAATCCTTTGTTTTCAGCAAAACCGGTGAGATTGACAACCTCACTATAAGTGTGGGCAAAGTTTATGGTTGTGTTGTGCAGGATTCCAAGTTGGAAAAAACACCTTGGAGGTGTTTCCTTGCTCCTACTGGCTCGATAACCTTGGTTTCATAACTGAGGGAAAACTTGCTACTGTGCTCATCATACCTTCCTCTTGGGGTTCCCAACGAGCTCGAATATATTTTGAGCCATCAAGCCTTTTTTCTGGCGTCGTTGCCGGGGAGTCAAGGACAACTTCACAAGGGGATTCCCTCATAACCAATCTCTTTACTTTGTGTCTTTTTGCTTAGTTTATTTCTGCTTTGTTTGCTTGTTCTTTTTTTCAAAAATATAAAAAAATTAGTTCCTACTATAGTTGTTATTTTTGTTGGTCTATTATTGTCTTGCTTTATCATGCTTTCTATCAATGGTTGGTTTCTTTGAAACTAAATCGAATTGGTAAGGTGGGTTCACGAAAGAAAAAATATATTATTATAAGGAACACCGCTTGTCACAAAAAGGGAAACACTTATGGGAACAAATTGATAAATTGTATACCATTGCTAGAAACGTGTGCTCTACTTATAATGTTACTTATTGCTTTGATAAATCTTATTGCTGTAAGAGGTATAAACACCTCCCTTTTCAATGTGAGTATAATGATGATGTTACCATATCTTCTTATGTTAAGGGAAATTATGACTTTAGGATGTGGAACAAATTGAAGAATTTATTGCTTGGAAGGGTGCATTCGAACTAGCTTATTTGCTTGAAAATACTGATGATGCACCTTATAAATATGAGGTTTATGATATACTTAAATTTTGCTTTTATAATTACAAGGAAGAAAATGGCTATATTCTTGAATATCTTAATAGATGCTCTCCCCCAGCGGAAGAGACTAATGCCTTGCAGGAGCCTATGGAAGAAGAAATTGCCGAAACTGGAAGCTCATTGGATGAAAAAGAGGAGGAGAGTGATGATCAAGAGGAGGAAGAATGGATCTAAAAATTGTTAAAAGTGGGTTTGAAGGTTTTAATCCCACTATTTTTGAGCTTGATAAAAATTATGTGTTTGTAGATCATGAAAAGCATGCTTTATGTGATAGTTATATTGTTGAGGTTATTCATGAGGCTACTGAAAATTATTATGAGAGAGGAAAATATGGTTGTAAAATTTTCATGGTACTGAAACACCTCTCTATTTGCTAAAAGTTTTGAAGTTACTCTCATTTTATCTTCCTATGCATGTCGCTTTGTTCTTTGCATATAAGATTCCTGTGCATAGGAAGTGGGCTAGACTTAAATGTGTTTTGAATTTTCTTCTTGATGCTCTCTTTTACTTCAATTAATATCTCTTATGTGAGCGTCATCGAAATTATCACGCCTAGCTCAAAGGTGTTAAAGAAAAGCACTTATTGGGAGATAACCCAAATTTTTAGTCAATTTTTTTCTTTTGTTGAGTCTTCGAAGTTATTGCTTCAGTAATAACCTCTCCTTATCATTTTTGTGTTGTTTTTGTGCCAAGAGTAACCTCTAATAAGAGAGAATTAAGGCCTGGGAAAGTTGCTGTCCCGAAACAAATTTTTGAGCTTCGCCGTAAAAATTCGTGAAAAATCTCTATATGTCGGATTGAGATGTAATTTTTTCTTCTTCTGCCCCAGGTTTTTATCTAACTTTTGTTAGTTTATCACATTTCGATTTGAGCAACAGAAGGTCTTCGGAAAAATTGGTTTTTACCTGTTGGTCTATTTTGACAGATTTCTGCCATTATTTGCATTTGCCTCTTAATCTCTTTCTCTTTGAGTTCTCTCTGATCATTTGAACTTTTAGAAGGAAGTGCTACAGTAGATTGTGTTTTAATGGAAGTTTTACTTGTGTTTAAACTTAACCTAAAGACTTATTATCTTGAATACACTAATGTTGCTAATGAAGATTGTGTGAAGTTCTGTATGAAGGAAATTTTAAAGTGTAGGGAAGAACAATGCGATAAGATGAAGTATGGACAAAATCTCAAGCTTGGGGATGCCACCCGTGTCACCCAAGAAATATTCAAGAAGTACAAGCGTCAAAGCTTGGGGATGTCCAAGGCATCGCCTTCTTCATCAATAAAAATCTCAGGTTTCTTCCAAACACTTCATTTTTACTGTTTCAAGGATAATTGTGTTTTTCTTGGGGCATCTTCGTTTTTGTTTTTAGTTTTCATTTGCTTAGTTTGCTTGAATAAATTGGTTGGACCCCCACATTCATACATAGTTTCAAATAAGTTGATTTGGATGGGAAAAGAGTAGGAAAGTTCATTCTTATAAGTGGTACAAAAAGGAGCTTGTTTTTGACTGTGGAATAGACTTTATCATGTCATGCTTGATATTGCTTTGACTTTATGCTTAGTGATTATTGTTGTAGTTGCTTAATGTGCCTTGAAAGAATCATGCGTAGTTTTAGCATAGAAAAGCATAATATTGTGGTATTCTCCTTTGATGCTTTATTTGGGTTGACTTGGCGCATGCTCACACCATGTTAAGACTATACCAAGTCACCATAGCCTCTATGATCAATTAGTTTTCGACTTGTAATATTACTTTATGCTTTAATTAATAATGTTTTGTCGCTTTGCATGATTATGTCCATTATTTCTCTCTTAGTTGGTCGCTCCTAGTCTTTTGCTAGCCTCCACATGTACCAAGTATGAGTTCCACTCATGCATCCAACTCCAAATAAAACCAAGTTATTCCAAAGAGTCCACCATACCTACCTATTAGCGTTATTGCTATTCCAAGTATATTCATGTTTTTATTTACCTTCCGAATTAAACTTGTTATGTGAAAATTAGTGATTAAAGCTCTCACAAACTTGATGGCACACTTTACTTTCTTGCACTTAATAAACTTGAACCATTGCTCCCATCTATGTTGCGTATATGCTTGCGCTTTGTAAGTTGTGAATTAGCAGAACCATGTTACCATGGGGAACGCTTTCAACATTGCACATTATTTAGTTGATATCATGATTCTTTTGCTTATGGATCCCGGCGGTGTGAAATAAAAGGGGAGCCTGTAAGCTCATGGAATTTGTATATGTGTTAGAAAAACGCCTGGGTGGCTAGCCTAAACCATGCCTAATCATGGTGGAAACTTGTAGCATAACCATAGTGAGCAATCTGTGAAGCATCCTCAATAAAAACCTATGTAAATAGAAAATAAAAAGATCGATGAGATGCTCATTGTCTGATTTCCCTGTCATTTTGATATGGGAAAACTTCTGTATCATCGGGCAAGGGGTACCCTGTTGGCGGTTCTCTATGATACACATTGATGGCTCAATGCACGGCGCCCAGAGAAATGCTTGATGGCGGTGTTGATGTAGAGCTCGTTGGGAAACCCAAGAGGAAGGTATGATGAGCACAGCAGTAAGTTTCCCTCAGTTATGAAACCAAGGTTTAATCGAACCAGTAGGAGCAAGGAAACACCCCAAAGGTGTTACTAGCTGAGCTTTGGTAGGGCGCACTACCGGTGCTAGTAGCAACGTGGAGACCTGCACAACACAACCACAGAACTTTGTCCCCAACTTGCGATGAGGTTGTCAATCTCACCGTGTTTTGCGGAAAACAAAGGATTAAACATATCGAATGGAAAGAAGTAAAAGTTTGCAGAAAGTAAACACAAAGAAGTAAAAGATTGTAGATTGTATGTAAAGGACAAGGACCGGGATCCATAGTTCACTAGAGGTGGCTCTCCTTAGATAGATAACATGCTGGGTGAACAAATTACAGCGGGGCAATTGACAAATACCGAGAAAGCAATACATGCATATACTAATCATCTTGACTCCTTTGAGACTTGATTGGGCATTACAACATAATACATAGACCGCCATCCAACTACATTTATGACTAATAATCCACCTTCAGGTTATCATCCGAACCCCCTCCAGTATTAAGTTGCAAGCAACAGATTATTGCTTTACGAACTACGTGTAAAGTAAACAATACGATTGTTCTATGAACAAAGGATTGTTGTTTTCTCCCTAGTAGCAACAGCACATGTAGTACCTTAGAGATTTCTGTCACTTCCCCAGATTACCAGAGGCATGAACCCACTATCGAGCATAAATACTAACTCTTGGAGTTGCTAGCATCTACTTGGCCAATATAGCTACTAACAACGGAAAGCATGCAAGATCTCAAATAACAAAGACATGATAGAATCAATAATCAATCTGAAATAGCATCTCAATATCCATCGGATCCCATAAACACAACATGTATGAATTACAAATAGATGATCTTGATCATGAACGGAGCTCACAAGATCTAAACATGAAAGCACAAAGGAGGAGAACCAGCCATCTAGCTACTACATGGATCCGTAGTCCAAGGATGAACTACTCACGCATCACACCGGAGGCTTGCATGGTGATGAATAAGGCCTCCAGGGTGAATTGCCCTCTCCGGCAGGGTGCCAGGAAGAGCTTCAGATCCCTCCCGATCTAGGGATGGAGATGACGGTGACTCTGAACTCTTCGTAGATTTTTGATCGGGCACTTAGGGTTTTCGTCCTGAGGGCAATATATAGGCGGAAGGAGAGGCCGAGGGTGCAGGCGGCACCACACCACAGCGCGGGCCGCACCTGGCTGGCCAGGTGGTGTGGTGGCTCCCTAGCCCCTCTCCGTCTCATATTATGGCACTTGATCCCTTCCGGAAAAATAGGCACTTTGGCTTTTGTCCCGTACAATTCCGAGAATATTCATTTTCTGACTTTCCTGGAACCAAAAACAGCAGAAAACAGGCAGCTGGCACTGTGGCTCTTGTTAATAGGTTAGTCCAAGAAATCATATGAAAAGTACTCCAAAGTTGGAACAAAACACAAGAAAGTGGATAAAACCAAGCATGGAACATCAAAAATTATAGATACATTGGCAATGTATCAACATCCCCAAGCTTAACTCCTGCTCGTCCTCGAGTAGGTAAGTGATAAAAAGAAAGAATAATTTTTGAGGTGACATGCACCATCAAAGACTTGATCAAAGTATTTGCAAAACATTCAAAGCTGGGATCAAAGTACTTCAATCATAACATGAAAGACAGAGTTCTAGCAATAAGCAAAGAAACTATGATGCAACATGAAAAGGCACAAACAAAAGATTCATAAATAACAATGCTTTGCAAGACGTTTGTTTGTTACACATAAAGAAAACATAGCATAATAGTATTCAGCTTGTCCCTCATAGAGTAGCAAATATAAATGCATAGGACACCTTCAAAGTTCATAAGAGTGACTAGATACAATAGTTTAAAACAAGCAATATCAAGTTATGCATCAATCAACTAGTCTTGGGACAATGCACATAGAACTAAGAATGGCCACTATGCTCTCAAAGTAAGTGCATAAAGATAGAAGGTGGAGACTCAATATAAAGGTGGAAGAAAGGCCTTTTATAAAAGGAAGTAGGGATTCAAGTCTCATAAAGAGCTTCCAAAAATTATGGTACTTAAAGCTTTCAGCTCTCATTGCCCCTATCATAAGCATCTTGAAGGTGATTAAGGTTAAAGTGACACAACTAAGAGGATATGCTTGACAAGTTATAAACCGAAATCTCATGCCCCTTACTTACGAAGACCGATCCTCATGGTACTCAACTTCAGTCACGAGTAAGCTCTTGTAATTGTAAGTACATGTGTATCATTAAGAACCGCCAACGGGGTACCCCTTACACATGATACGGGAGCTTTCCCATAATCAAAATGACAAGGCAAGCAGACAATGAGCATCTCAGCGATCTTTTTATTTGCTATTTGCATAGGTTTTTATTGAGGATGCATCATAGAGTGCTCATTATGGTTATGCTGCAAGTTTCCACCATGATTAGGCATGGCTTAGGCTAGCGGCCCAGGCGTTTCTCTAACACACATATAAACTCCATGATCTTACAAGTTCCACTTTTATTTCACACCACCGGGATCCGTAAGCAAAATAACATGATATCAACGGGGTACAAAGTACAAGTGCAATGTTGAAAGCGTTCCCCATGGTACATGGTTCTGCTAATTTCAACTTATAAAGCGCAATCATATACGCAACAAAGAAGGACCCAATGGTTCAAGTTTATTAGAGGCAAAAATTAAAGTGTGCCATCAAGTTCGTGAGAGCTTTAATCACTAGTTTTCTCATAACAAGTGGAAGGTAAACAAAAGCATGAATATACTTGGAATAGCATAAGCTAGTAGGTAGGTATGGTGGACTCTTTGGAATAACTTGGTTTAGGGAGTTGGATGCATGAGTGGAACTCACACTTTTTTGTGGAGGCTAGCAAAAGACTGGGAGCGACAAACTAAGAGAGCAATAATGGCCATAATCATGTAGAGCGACAAAACATCATTGATCAAAGCATAAAGTGATACTACAAGTTGAAAACTAAAGGATCATAAAGGCTATGGTGACTTGAGACAGTCATAACATGGTGTGAGCATGTGCCAAGTCAACCCAAATAAAGCATCAAAGGAGAATACCACTATACTATGCTTTAATATGCTAAAACAACGCATGATTCATCCAAGGCACATTAAGCAATCTCAATTGTTTATAACAAGTTATGCTACAGCAAAGAATACTAAGCATAAAGCCAAAACAATATCAAGCATGGCATGACAAAGCATAGGCCACAGTCAAAAACAAGCTCTTTTTACCACATAAGCATGAACTTTCCTACTCTTTTCCAAACCAAACCAAACTATTTGCAAACCAATGTATGAAAGAGGGGGTCCAACCAACTTATTCAGAAAACTAAGCAAACCAAGCAAACTAAAAACCAAAACGAAAATGAAAAAGAAGACGCTCCAAGAAAAACACAATTGTGCATGAAACAATAAAAATGAAGCGTTTGGAAGAAACCTGGAATTTTTATTGATGAAGAAGGGGATGCCATGGGCATCCCCAAGCTTTGATGCTTGTACTTCTTGGATATTTCTTGGGGTGACATGCGTGGCATCCCCAAGCTTGAGATTTAGTCCTTCCTTCATCTCATTACTCATTCCTTCCATATACCTGTAAATTTTCCTTCATACAAAACTTCACACAATCTCATTAGCAACATTAGTGCACTTAAGATAAATAGGTCTCAAGGTTCAGTTATAACACCAAATAAACTTCCATTAGAACAATAGCTACTATAGCACTTCCCTCAAAAAGCTCAATTCCCCAAAAGAACTCAAAAGGAACCCACAAGAAGCAAATGCAGAAAATGGCAGAAATCTGTCAAAACAGACCAGCAGGTAAAGACGAATTTTTTATAAGACCTTATGTTGCTCAAATCAACAAGTGTTGAACTAACAAAAGTTATATAACAACCTGGGTCAGAAGAACAAAAAATTACAGCTCAATATGACATACAGAGCTCTCTCAGGAATTTTTATGGTGAAGCACAAAAATCTGTTTCGGGACAGCAACTTTCCCAATCATTACTTCACTCTCATTAGAGGTTACTCTTGGCACAAAAAGCAAATAAAAAGGATAAGGAGCGGTTATTACAGAAGTAATAAATTCCAAGACTCATCTAAAACTCATGGGTTATCTCCCAACAAGTACTTTTCTTTAACGCCTTTAAGTTAGGCATAAGAAGCAAAGAAAGAATCAAGTGTTCTCAAATGAAGAAGCATTAAAACCAAACTTTTTTTTCATAGGAGAAGCAAAAGAAACATTTTCTCTATTTTTAGGGAAGTGTTCTATACCTTTCTTGAGTGGGAGTTGATATTTAATGGTGCCTTCTTTCATATCAATGATGGCACCAACAGTTCTAAGAAAAGGTCTTCCCAAAGTAATAGGACAAGAAGCATTGTATTCAACATCCAAAACATAGAAATCAACGGGGATAGAGGAATTGTTAACCATAATAAGAACATCATTAAGACTCCCCATGAGTTTCTTTTTAGCATTATCATCAAGTGGGACATTCAAATAACAATCTTCAAGAGGAGGCAAATCAAGCATATCATAAATCCTTCTAGGCATAATAGAAACACTACTACCAAGATCACACAAAGCTTTGAAATCAAAGTCATTGACTTTCATATTAGTGATGGGTTCCCAACCATCTTCTTGTTTTATAGGAATAGAAGCTTTATGTTTCATCTTTTCTTCTTTAATCTTTATGAGAGCATCAGTAATGTGTTTTGTAAAGGCCATGTTCATAGCACTAGCGTTAGGACTTTTAGCAAGCTTTTGTAGGAACTTAATAACTTTGGAGATGTTGCAACCATCAAGATCAAAATCAAATTTATCATCTAAAGTAGTAGAACTATTGCTAGCCTCAACACTAGTGGTGGTAATAGTAGAAACACTAATGTTTCTAGCAATTTTATCTTCTCTTTCCCACTTAGCATGTAATTCAGCTAATAGTCTAACATTTTCATCAATTCTTACTTGTATGGCATTAGTAGCTGCAAAGGGATTATCATTAGTTTCAGGTTTAGCAGCCATTTTATTCAAAGAAGATTGAGCTTCAGCCAAAGATGCTATAATTCTTTCAGCATTAGAGAGTTTTTCCTCAATAGTTTTATTGAAAGTAGTTTGTTTACTAATAAACTCTTTAAGCATAACTTCAAGTTCAGAGGGAGCACCCTTATTATTGTTGTAAGAATTCCCATAAGTATTACCATTGTTGGGATGATATGGCTTATAATTGTTGTTACCAAAATTGTTCCTATAAGCATTATTACCATAAGCATTGTTGCCAAAGTTGTTATTTCTTACGAAATTCACATCAACTTGCTCTTCTTGAGCAAACAAAGAAGCCAAAGGAACATTATTTGGATCAATATGGGCTTTCCCATTAACAAGCATAGACATAATTATATCAATCTTATCACTCAAGGAAGAGGTTTCCTCAACAGAATTTACCTTCTTACCTTGTGGAGCTCTCTCAGTATGTCATTCAGAATAATTAACCATCATATTGTCCAAAAGTTTTGTTGCAGCACCCAAAGTGATGGTCATAAAGGTACTTCCAGCAGCAGAATCCAATAGGTTCCTTGAAGAATAGTTCAATCCTGCATAAAAAGTTTGGATGATCATCCAAGCAGTTAGTCCATGAGTGGGACAATTCTTTACCAAAGATTTCATTCTTTCCCAAGCTTGAGCAACATGCTCATTATCAAGTTGTTTAAACTTCATTATTTCACTTCTCATAGATATAATCTTAGCAGGAGGATAGTATTTTCCAATAAAAGCATCTTTGCACTTAGTCCAAGAATCAATACTATTCCTAGTTAAGGAATTCAACCATTCTTTAGCTTTTCCTCTCAAAGAGAAAGGAAACAATTTTAGCTTAATAATATCACCATCTATATCCCTATGCTTTTTCATCTCACAAAGTTCAACAAAGTTATTTAGATGGGAAGCAGCATCTTCATTACCAATACCAGAAAATTGTTCTCTCATAACAAGATTGAGCAAAGCAGGTTTTATCTCAAAGAAAGTATTTTCAGCCACAGGTGGAGCAATAGGTGTGCTCATAAAATCATTATTGTTGGTGCTAGTGAAGTCACACAACTTAGTGTTTTCAAGAGTAGTAATTTTTTTTGGGTTTTCAAATAAGAAAGCAAGATAGTAAAACTAATTTTTTTGTGTTTTTTGAATAACAAAACAAGCAAACTAAGCAAAAAGAAAACTAAGCAAAACAAAAACAACAAAGTAAAGAGATTGGTTATGAGGGACTCCCCTTGTGAAGATGTCCTTGACTCCCCGGCAACGGCGCCAGAAAAATGTACTTTTAATGGTGTGTAGTTGACGTGGGAGTTTCTTCTAATCCTTTGTTCCCCGACAACGGCGCCGGAAAAATTCTTCATGGCTCAATGCACGGCGCCCAGAAAAATGCTTGATGGCGGTGTTGATGTAGAGCTTGTTGGGAACCCCAAGAGGAAGGTATGATGAGCACAACAGCAAGTTTTCCTCAGTTATGAAACCAAGGTTTAATCGAACCAGTAGGAGCAAGGAAACACCCCAAAGGTGTTACTAGCTGAGCTTTGGCAGGGCGCACTACCGGTGCTAGTAGCAACGTGGAGACCTGCACAACACAACCACAGAACTTTGTCCCCAACTTGCGATGAGGTTGTCAATCTCACCGTGTTTTACAAAAAACAAAGGATTAAACGTATCGAATGGAAAGAAGTAAAATTTTGCAGAAAGTAAAAACAAAGCAGTAAAAGATTGTAGATTGTATGTAAAAGGACAAGGACCAGGATCCATAGTTCACTAGAGGTGGCTCTCCTTAGATAGATAACATGTTGGGTGAACAAATTACAGCGGGGCAATTGACAAACACCGAGAAAGCAATACATGCATATACTAATCATCTTGAATCCTTTGAGACTTGATTGGGCATTACAACATAATACATAGATCGCCATCCAACTGCATCTATGACTAATAATCCACCTTCAGGTTATCATCCAAAACCCCTCCAGTATTAAGTTCCAAGCAATAGATTATTGCTTTACGAACTGCGTGTAAAGTAAACAATACGATTGTTCTATGAACAAAGGATTGTTGTTTTCTCCCTAGTAGCAACAGCACATCTAGTACCTTAGAGATTTTTGTCACTTCCCTAGATTACCAGAGGCATGAACCCACTATCGAGCATAAATACTAACTCTCGGAGTTGCTAGCATCTACTTGGCCAAGATAGCTACTAACAACGGAAAGCATGCAAGATCTCAAATAACAAAGACATGATAGAATCAATAATCAATCTGAAATAGAATCTCAATATCCATCGGATCCTCGCAAACACAACATGTATGAATTACAAATAGATGATCTTGATCATGAACGGAGCTCACAAGATCTAAACATGAAAGCACAAAGGAGGAGAACCAGCCATCTAGCTACTACATGGATCTGTAGTCCAAGCATGAACTACTCACGCATCACACCGGACGCTTGCATGGTGATGAAGAAGGCCTCCAGGGTGAATTCCCCTCTCCGGCAGGGTGCCGGGAAGAGCTTCGGATCCCTCCCGATCTAGGGATGGAGATGACGACGGCTACAGACTCTTTCGTGGATTTTTGATCGGGCACTTAGGGTTTTCGTACCGAGGGCAATATATAGGCGGAAGGAGAGGCCGAGGGGGTGCCGGGAGCGGCCACACCACCCCCTGGCGCGGGCCAGGCCTGGCCGCATGGACAGGTGGTGTGGTGGTTCCCTGGCCCCTCTCCGTCTCGTATTCTGGCACTTCATCCCTTCCGGAAAAATAGGCACTTCGGATTTTGTCCCGTCCAATTCCGAGAATATTCATTTTCTAACTTTCCTGGAACCAAAAACAGCAGAAAGCAGGCAGCTGGCACTATGGCTCTTGGTAATAGGTTAGTCCAAGAAATCATATGAAAAGTACTCCAAAGTTGGAACAAAACACAAGAAAGTGGATAAAACCAAGCATGGAACATCAAAAATTATAGATACATTTGCAATGTATCACACATGTACTTACAATGACAAGAACTTACTCGTGACTAAAGTTGAGTAGCATGAGGTTCGGTACTCGTAAGCAAGGGGCATGAGATTTTCAACTTATAACTTGTCAAGCATATCCTCATATTTGTTCACTTTAACCTTAACCACCTAAAGATGCTTATGATAGGGGCAATGAGAGCTAAAAGCTAATAAGTACCATAATTTTTGGAAGCTCTTTATGAGACTTGAATCCCTGCTTCCTTCTATGAAGGGCCTTTCTTTTACTTTTATGTTGAGTCTCCATCTTCTATCTTTACGCACCTATTGAGAGAGCATAGTGGTCATTCTTAGTTTAATGTGCATTGTCCCAAAACTTGTTGATTGATTCATAACTATGATATTGCTTGTTCTTAAACTATTTGTATCTAGTCATCCTTATTTACTTTGAAGGTGTCCTATGCATTTATTTTTTGCTACACTATGAGGGACAAGCTGAATACCATTCACATTATGTTTTCTACATGTGAAACAAACAAACGTCTTTCAAAGCATTGTTATTCATGAATATTTTGTTTGTACCTTTTCATGTTACAACATAGTTGCTATGTCTTATTGTTAGAACTATATCTTTCATGTCTATGTTAGAGTAATATGATTCCAGCTATCAATGTTTTACAAATACCTTGATCATGATTGTGATGGTTCATGTCACTTATTATTCTTTTTCATCACTTACCTACTCGAGGACGAGCAGGAGTTAAGCTTGGGGATGTTGATACGTTGTAAACGTATCTATAATTTTTGATATTCCATGCTTGTTTTATATCTACTTTCTTATGTTTTGTCCACACTTTGGAGTATTTTTACACATTTTCTGGAACTAACCTATTAACAAGATGCCATAGTGCCAGTTGTCTGTTTTTTGCTGTTTTTGGTTTCAGAAAAGCTAGTAAGGAAATATTCTCAGAATTGGACCGGACAAAAGCCAAAGTCAATATTTTACCTGAAGCAACACGGAGTCTAGAGGGGAGGCAGTGGTGCAAGCTGACCACACACAGTGTGGGCGGCCTGGTACTCCACCGACCTTGCCCTTCCACATATAAAAGCCTCCCGGGACGAAAACCCTAAGTACCTGATCAAAATTCCACGAAAGAGTCTGTAGCCACCGCTATCTCCATCCCTAGATCGGGATGGATCTGAAGCTTTTCCTGGCACCCTGCTGGAGGGGAGAGATCACCCTGGAGGCCTTCTTCATCACCATGACTGCCTCTGGTGTGATGCGTGAGTAGTTCATCACTAGACTACGGGTCCATGTAGTAGCTAGATGGTTGGTTCTCCTCCTTTGTGCTACCATGTTTAGATCTTGTGAGCTCCGTTCATGATCAAGATCATCTATTTGTAATCTTACATGTTGTGTTTGCGGGGATCCGATGGATATTGAGATGTTATTTCGGATTGATTATTGATTCTATCATGTCTATCTTATTTATGATCCTGCATGCTTTCCGTTGTTAGTAGCTATCTTGGCCAAGTAGATGCTAGCAACTCCAAGAGGGAGTATTTATGCTCGATAGTGGGTTCATGCCTCTAGTAATCTAGGGAAGTGACAGGAATCTCTAAGGTACTAGATGTGATGTTGCTACTAGGGAGAAAACAACAATCCTTTGTCCATGGGACAATCGTATTGTTTACTTTACACACTTTGCTTAATGCAATTATCTGTTGGTTGCAACTTAATACTGGAGGGGGTTCGGATGATAACCTGAAGGTGGATTATTAGTCATAGATGTAGTTGGATTACGGTCTATGTATAATGTTGTAATGCCCAATCAAATCTCATAGGAGTCAAGAAGATTAGTATATGCATGTATGCTTTCTCGGTGTCTGTTAATTGCCCCGCTGTAATTTGTTCACCCGACATGTCATCTATCTTAAGGAGAATCACCTCTACTGAACTATGGACCCCGGTCCTTTCTTTTACCATCAATCTACCATCTATTTATTGTTTACTATTTACTTTCTGCAAGCAATTACTATCTTCCACACAATGCGTTTAATCCTTTGTTTTCAGCAAAACCGGTGAGATTGACAGCCTCACTATAAGTTGGGGAAAATTTTGGTGGTTGTGTTGTGCAGGATTGCAAGTTGGAAACAACACCTTGGAGGTGTTTCCTTGCTCCTACTGGTTCGATAACCTTGGTTTCATAACTGAGCAAAAACTTGCTGATGTGCTCATCATACCTTCCTCTTGGGGTTCCCAACAAGCTCGAATATATTTTGATCCATCAGACGGCGGCAGCAGTGGCTGTAGGCTCACGGGTAAGGCTCCTCGAACTATTTCCACACAACTGTACTACTGCCCATCAACCGGCGACGCTCGTCGGTGATGGCTCCCAAGTGCAGGAGATGAATTGTAGTACTTTTCAATAAATAAAGGTTGTCAAACCCATGAGGAGCTAAAGGTACTGGTTAGCAAATTTGACAAAGGAAATAATAGTAAATGTAGTAGATTTGGTGTTTTGGGTTTGTAGTTTTTCATGAATGTAAAATGCTGAAAGTAAATAGAAATAAGTGAATGCTCTCAATGAGAGAAAGCCCAATCCTCTATGTAGCAAGAGTAAAAGCTCAAGTGTGTGTGAACTTATATGTGACAAACGTTCCTGAGGGAGGCATGGATTTAGTTAGCATAAAGATTTCTACACAATATGGTTAATATGTTGTCAAGTTTTATTCCCTTAGGGCAGAGCTTAATTAGGTGCATCCATAAGTATGGACTAAATACACCAATTATGATGGGTCCTAGAGCCATTTACATGAACATCTAGGAATCATTAAGACATACATGTCCCACCATAGAAATAGGTTTATTGGTCCCCGACATATAATCCCTCCAATGCAACTCAAAGAATTGGAAAATGGTTTCTGTCAATTCTATCCCTTCCAACCCCTATCATTGCATAAAAGTATTATCCTATGAGCCCATGTAGGTGAAGTAATATGCAGTAGAAGTTCACATAAAACCATCATAGAACAATATAAAAGATAGAAAACTGGACCATATACTCATTGCATATTATATGGAAATCATAGCCAATTCATCCTATGCCCTCGGGAACATGGGGATCTACTCACAAGTGCCAAACATGATATGTATCAGTAGCATATGGATTACAACAAAATTTGAAAATATAATCTCTCCACCAAATAAAGACAAGATGCCAATCAAAAACATGTAAATGGCCCTTAAAACAATATCCGGGGTTCAATCAATCACAAACTATGAGGTAAACAAGATGGATCTTGGAGATGGTGATGGTGATGATGATGGTGCTGATGGATATGTTGATGGAGAGGTCTCCCCCTATGCCTAGGAGGAGTGGTGCTGATGATGGCATCGATTTCCCCCACACCAGAGGCTCTAGCACGGCCAGATCTGCCCCTTCCCAGAGTAGGAGAGGACTTTCGCCTCCACCGCCGCCTCAGTAAATAGTAGGAAAAATATGGCGTTGGTTTTCTAGCGATACAAAGGCGTCTGTAAAAAGGAGGATCCGAGAACACGGTCGAGGGCCGAAAGATCCTATGTGCCATGCCTAGGGGGGTGGGCGCGCCACCTAGCCTCTTTCGGGCCGCGTGGCTCCTCTCGCTTCATTCTTTGGCCCAAGTTGGTTCTCCTGGTGAAAAACTGTCTGGTATTTGTCCTTCGATTTATTGACATCCAGAAGGTCCTGAAACAACAAAAACATGAAAAAGGAGGTTTTATGCCTCCTAGAAATTAAATACAAAGTCCCGTAAATCATCTAAATATGTATAACTAATGAAGCATGAAGGTAAATATGATTCTAAATAGTGCATAAAGGTCCTAAAAATGATGATGCAAAATGCAAGTATCAACTCCCCCAAGCTTAAACCTTTTCTCGTCCTTGAGCAAATAAGCGAATAGATCATGATGATGCATCAATGAGTTTATGTTTGACAAGAAAATACGAGCATGGCATCATCACCTTATGCATATTCATTTGTCCAAAATAAATATGAACTAACTACCATGAACATATGGGCTACATAGATAGATATTATCTCTTACCCCTTACTTTTTGAACAAAAACTAACCATTACATGTTGGACAATTAAACAAATCTCAAATTTATCATACACTCCGCTATCTTTAATAGATTTTCATGGATTTTTACCAACTTTTAATTTAACCTTTGTATATGCCTTTGTAATAAAGATAAGTTACTCATAAAACATATAGTGGGAAAGAGAATTGTTTAAACAATAAGATAGGCATGACTATTTTGACTTTTTATCAAGAACTTTCACCATTTTTTGTATGTCATCAGTTAATGTTCTTGCCCTCTTAGTAACCAGTATAAACCTTATGCATGGTTCTTTCAATCATCTCATATTCTCTAAACAAACTTTGTCTTTCACTTTCCATGGCTAGCTGAATTCTCGGGTGCCTACCTTTCAAACACTTTCCCATAGAGGATATGTATTAAAATACCCATGACAACCATTCAGTTTACTCATTGATTACTAAGTAGGATAAGAGTATCTCATGTCCCCTTTTCATTCTCCTCTTTCCAACTATTTATTTTATAAGACTCCTTATCTCACCACAAATTCGCAATGTTCCCTTTTTAATAAGTGTTGCTTCCCTTACATGGATATTTCCTTACTTGCAAGTTTAGCTTGTTGAGTAATTCTATGCTTGTCCAACATTCTCAAGTTAATTTAGTTCAAGGAAAGATGTAAGTGAAATTTCTACATATGGTGCGCACATTTGCATGAGTGTTACCCATAAATCTCCAGACTAAAGAATCATGGATGACACCATACTTTATATTTTATTCAAAACCACTCAACTAAGGATACACGACAACACTCTAGGAGCTCTTCAAACTTTTAGGAAAATCGATACCTAACGGATGCAGGCAAAAAACCTCCTAATGATTACAAACTAGATGCAAATACAATAACTAAAAAGCATAAAGTATGGTGGAACTCCCCCAAGCTTGAGTTGTTGTAGTAGGTCTCTAGAAAATATCCTTTAGGACCTCATCGTTGGTGGTGCTTCTAACCTTCAACAAGGTTGAGCGCAGCCTTTTATTAATTGCCACTTGATCTTCCCACTTGGTCTTGTAATTTTGGACTTCTTTTTCCTGTTTTTCTATAATCTCGAGGTAACCTGCAGAGGTTGCTTGCTTGTCCCTAGCGAGCTTTGTGTTTAACGCCTCCTCATAATACTACAAAAGTGCAATGTGACGGCGAGAGCAGGAAAAGTGTCTCTCTTCATGAGCATTTTGTCGATGTAGTGAATCAATCCGTGCGTGAAGATTTGGGTTAGTCATGTCCCTGAAGCGAGGTTCTTCAATCTCCTTCATCCTTGCAGCTCCATCTTCAAGCTGGTTTCTCTAGGTGGCATTGTCCCTCTGGTCTTATCCTCTCCATGGAACTTGGATTCTTAGTAGAGGACTCCACTCCAGGGTTATGGTGGGTGCACACAGGAATCTTCCATCCGGGGTGCTCCACCTTGAAGACATGTCTTGGCACAAGGTAAGATCTGGAAGAAAATAGGTAGAAAACAAGGTTCGCTCGAAAAGACTCGATGCGAGATTAGATCGGCATAGAGGAGTATATATAGATGGTTTTTAGGGTAAGACGAAGTGTTGAGGAAGAAACGGAGGCAAAATGGACTTCGGAAGAGGGAAAGACCTTGGGTGGCGCGCCACCTGGTCTCTTTCCCTCCTCGGGTCTCCGTTTCGTCCAATTCTTTCGCGACACGCATTAATATTCCAAAATAATTACTTTCCTAAAATATGAAGATATCACGAGATCGTTACGCGCCTCTTTTTGACTTTTGGTGATTTTGAGTATCTGGCAAGGGATAATTTTTTGCAATTATGGCTTTCGGACTTTGGATATTCATTACTTCAACCCTTCCGGCAAATTCTTGGCCTGCAATATCATGTTTAAGACGTTGTCCATTAACGACATTATTTTTATCATTGAAGTCTCCATCAAGACGAATGGCTCCGGAGCGATACACCTCCTGCACAACTAATGGACCTTGCCATCTTGAGGCTAAGTTTCCTATAGAAAACATGAAATGAGAGTAGAACAACAATACTTGATCTCCTACTTTGAATTCCTTCCTTTTTAGTTTCTTATCATGCCAATTTTTACTTCTTCTTTAAATAGTCTAGCACTTTCATATGCTTCATTCCTCCATTCATCTAATAAACTTAAATCAAGAATTATTGTCTCTCCAACAGTTTTAAAATCAAAGTTGAGTTGTTTAACAACCCATCTAGCTTTATGTTCTAATTAACCTGGAAGATGACATGCTTTTACATAAACCATTTTATAAGGAGACATGCCCATAGGATTTTTAAAAGTAGTTCTATACGCCCATAAATCATCATTAATTTTAGTTGGCTAATCAGATGTAGCTTTATTAACTATCGTTTCCAATATGAGTTTAATTTCCCTATTTCTTAATTCAACTTGCCCACTAGTTTGAGGATGATATGGAGGTGCAATTCTATGATTAGCACCATATTTAGCTAGAGTTTTTCTAGATACTCCATGAATAAAATGAGAACCACCATCAATAATTAAAAACCTAGGTACTCCAAACCTGGGAAAGATGATGTCCTTAAGAATCTTCATTGTTGTGGCATGGTCTGCACTTTTTGTTGGAATTCCCTGAACCCACTTTGTAACATAATCCACTACAACCAAAATATGAGTATGTTTTGTTTTTGATGGGGGAAATGGTCCCATAAAGTCAAAACCCCATATATCAAATGGTTCAAGAGGCAGTGAATAATTCATAGGCATTTCATTTCCCTTACCAATATTTCCAACATGTTGACACTTGTCACAAGCTTTAACATAATTAGCACAATATTTAAATAAATTAGGCCAATAAAAACTAGATTGTAATACCTTTGCAGTTGTGCAGTCTCCTGCATGATATCCTCCATAAGGACTGCCATGACAATCCCTTATGATAGCATGTTGCTCAAACTCAGGGACACAACATCTAATAATACCATCTACACTTTTCTTATAAAGAAATGGGTCATTCCAAAAATAATGTCTAAGATCATAAAATAATTTCTTCCTTTGTTGGTGCGTGAAATGTGGAGGAATTACTTTTCCAACTACGAAATTAGCATAATCAGCAAACCAAGGTGAAGCCACTCTAGTAGCAGATACATTAATGTTTGCTAGTAGTTCATTTGCAAAGTTATCATTAATAGGAATAGGATCTACCAGAATGTTTTCCATTCTAAAAAATGATCAGCTACCAGGTTGTCCTCACCTTTCCTATCTACAATTTGTAGGTCAAATTCTTGAAGTAAAATAACCCATCTTATAAGTCTAGGCTTAGCATATTTTTTATTCATAAGGTATTTAATAGCAGAATGATCAGTCTGTACTATTGCCTTGGAGTCTACGATGTAAGATCTAAACTTGTCACATGTAAAAAGTACAGCTAGGAATTCTTTTCAGTTGTAGCATAATTTCTTTGGGGGCCATCAAGAGTCTTACTAGCATAATATATCACATTAAGTTTTTTTATCAATTCTTTTGCCTAAAACTGCTCCTACAGCATAGTCACTAGCATCACACATCATTTCAAAAGGAAAATTCAAATTAGGGGTTGAATTATAGGAGCACTTATCAAAGCATTTTTTTTAAATACCAAAAGACTCTACATAATCGTCATTAAAATAAAATGGAATGCCTTTTTGCAAAAGATTTGTTAGAGGCTTGGATATTTTAGAAAAGCCTTTTATAAATCTTCTATAGAAACTAGCATGACCAAGAAAACTTCTTATACCTCTTATACCCATAGGATATGGTAGCTTATCTATCGCTTCTATCTTGGTGCGGTCCACTTCAATGCCTCTTCCTGAAACTCGGTGTCTAAGAACAACACCTTCTGCCACCATGAAATGGCATTTCTCCCAATTTAGGACTAAGTGTTGGTCCTCATAGTGCTGCAAAACTTTATAAAGATTGAACAAGCAGTTTTCAAAAGAGGTACCATACACAGAAAAATCATCCATGAATACTTCCATAATTTTCTCAATATAATCAACAAATATAGCGTTCATGCATCTTTGAAAAGTAGAAAGAGCATTCCACAAAACGAATGGCATTCTCCTGTAAGCATAAGTAACAAAGGGACACATGAAAGTAGTATTATCTTGATCATCCTTGTGCACCGGAATTTGTGAGAAACATGAATAACCATCTAAATAACAAAATTGAAAGTGTTTGGATAATATTTCACGCATTTGATCAATGAATGGTAAGGGGTAATGATCCTTACGAGCTTCCCTATTGAGTTTCATATAATCAATGCACGTTCTATGACCAATAACAGTACGTTGAGAAACAAGTTCATTTTCATCATTTGGAACCACGGTTATTCCACCCTTTTTAGGCACACAATGGACAGGACTTACCCATTTACTATCAGCTATGGGATAGATAATACCTGCCTCAATGAGTCTGATTACCTCTTTTCTTACCACTTCTTTCATTCTTGGATGAAGACAGCGTTGATAGTCAACAACAGGGTTTGCATCTTCTTCCAAGTTAATCTTATGCATGCATAAAGCAAGACTTATACCTTTAAAATCATCAAGTGAATAGCCAATGCCTGGCCTATGAGCTCTTAGTAATTCAAGTAATTGTGATTCTTCTTCCTCTGAAAGGTTAGCACTAATAATAACAGGATATATTTTCTTATCATCAAGGAATGCATATTTCATATCTTCAGGCAATGGTTCAAGTTCAAAACTAGGATCTCCTTTAGGTGGTGGTAGTTCTCCAAGATTACCAGGTGGAATGTGTAATTGTAGTTGTTGTGGTTGTTGTGATAGTATTTGTTCTAGAGCTTCTTTCTCTTCATCATTAAATGGCTCCTCTTGATTAAGCACTTATCGTTCCATCGCATCTGATGAAGCAACTTCCACTAAAGCAAGAGTCTCCACTATGTCTTTAGAGACTTTTTCCTTTTCTAAATTTTTATCAGTAAACTATGAAAAATTAAACTCAACTCTTTCACCAGCAAATTTAATGAACACTTTCTCTTTAAGCAAATTAATTTCAGCACCAATAGTATGTAAGTAAGGTCACCAAATATAACAGGAAAAAATGCATCTTGGGAGCAACCAGGCACAATAAAATTAGCATGATACTTAATCTTTCCAATTAATACTTCAACATCTCTAACAATACCAAGAGGACAAATATACTCTTTATTAGCAAGTTGGATAGTTATAAATGTCTCTTCCATGTAGATGGGATCAATATCAGGCCTGATTTTAAGATATAGAGAATATGGAATCACACTTATACTTGCTCCAATATCACAAAATCCATGATAAGACGAAGTCCTAATAGTACATGATATGATAGGTTTCCCAACTCTAGTGGCATTTTTTGGGGATATACTTTCTGGGTATACCCACTATGACTAGCTGACCAGGGTGTGGCCCACTTCGGGTTAGAGCTTTGCTCCACGGTCGGCCCAGTCAGGGAGAGAAGACGGAGTTCCATCCGGCTACGGGAAGGCCCAGAAGTCTTACTGACTTAGGCATGTTTAGTTACTTGTAGTCCAAGATGTACGCTGTAACCGACTCTTAGTCGTAGCCGGATAGGTCTTTCCTGTAAACCATAGGCCGAATATCTATATAAGCCGTCCTAGGACCAGCCTTTAGGGCACCCACAATCTACAATCTCAACTCGCACAGGCGAACCTCTCTTGTAATCTATACCTCTGGCTTTGCCATATTACTAGATTGTTAGCAGGAGTAGGATCCCTCCAAAGCCGGCGGATTCGAACCTGGGTAAAGCTTGTGTGCTCACCGTCCCGGAATACCGTCGCCTCACACCCCCTTTCTCCACATGCCTCGAGTACCCCCTCTCAGCATACATGTCTTCAATCTGACGACAGTTGGCGCCCACCGTGGGACAGGTGAGTTTCGGATCTTTGTTTAGGGTGGAATCTGCATGAATCGGAATTGGCAAAATAATTGCCGTTGGTCAGGTCCTTTACGCCAGTGACGTTGCTCTTGTCCTTCTCGACGAGACTTGGATTCCGGCTAGGAAACCTATGACCACCTACACCATCATGTCCTTCGGTGAGATCGACGTGTATCTCGGTTTCGCTGAACCCGCCCAACCCACCCTAGCGGTGATGATAGAGGCGGAAGAACTTTCTAGATCCACTTTGTCTGTGGAAGCGACATAGTTTCTGGTCTCAGAAAATCCCAACCCCACTCAACCTGCACCTGAAGCGGATATAGTGGAGAACATCGGATCTGAAGAAGATCTCCTCATGGAGGCTAAACCTGATGTGGATCTCCTTATAGATGTTGGGGGGATACCCCCGGGTAGGGTCACGCCGGGGTATAAAGGCCGAGTTAGCCGAGGTTCGGCAAGGCTAAAGCTGATGCCTCCACGTATGCCCTAAGTGGAGACCTAGCCACTCCTATATAAGGAGGGCTAGGGCCTCTGTAGAAGGGGTTGGGCTATTCCGATTGGTTTTAGGTTCTAAGGGTTAATCTCTAGTTGGTCTTGTACGGGTTAACTGTGGGTGAGAGTAAGAGAGTTCCTTCTTCCTCCTCTCGCCAATACAGCTCTAGGAGCACTTGTAACCTTGGAATCGAATCAAATATGAACCTTCTGTGTGGGGAATCACCTCACTATCCCTCCCTGGATTCCCCTAGTGCTATTAGTCCCCACCTTTAGCCTATCCATGGCATCTACCGTGACACCACCATGACAGTTGGCACCCACCGTGGGGCTAGCGGCGCTAGCAGGGGTGAAGATCCGGACGGGAAACCTCATCGGCACCGGCGAACGCATCGTCTCTGGGCTCGTTCAGCGCTTTGGAGCGCTGGATTTCGTCAGCAACAACGCTGGCTGCTTCGGCACACGCCCACTTCCGCGGAACGGCCTCTTCTCCAAGCTCGGTGCGCACAAGGTCTACGTTGCTGTGGACGTATCATGCGTTCATCCGCGGCACGTCATCGAGGCAGGGGAGCCACCCCTTAGCATGGTTCAACGGGCGCATATCGCTTGCTCCCTGGACCGTGCTGAGGTGATGATGACTGCGCCAGGTGCAGGCACGAGCAAGGATCCGGCACCAGATCCGGAGGTAACACCTAAGGCACCGAGGAAAAGTAGAGGTCCTCCACTAGAGAGGCCTGAGAATGTACTGAGAGAAGCTATGGATAGCTTGGCAAACCCGGTAGCAGCAGTGGTAGATCCGGCTCAGGCACAGGCCGAGCTAGAGGAAACTAGGCAAAAAATTCTAGAGGGAGCGAAAAAGATTGCTGCGGCTCAGCAGTCGTTGAACATGACGCTGCATGAGTATGCAAAGGCAACTAAAGTAGATGTTGTAAAAGTGAAGGGGAGAAAAAGATTGTTGTGGCTCAGCAGTCATTGAACATGACGCTGCATGAGTATGCAAAGGCAAATAAAGTAGATGTTGTAAAAGTGAAGGGGAGAAATCTCATGAGTGAAATGAACAAAGAGGGTGATACTAGGATTGAGGAGTTAGAGAACTGTTTGTCCGTGGGGCTGACGAAGTATAGTAGGCAAAAAACCTCAGAGCAGCGGATGCAGCTGCGTCCGAGTTAGAGGGTCTAACGGGTGAAGCCCGTCAGAGACAGCAAGATAGGGTCAATGAGTTGGTTCAGATCGCAAACAGGCAAAATGAGGAGTTGCTCAGGGCTAACCCGGAGAGAGCTGGGGCCTCCAAGATCGTTCATTCGGTGGTGGGTAACCCGGAGAAATCCGCTGGAGCCGCATCATCTCCACATGGTGGTCCTAGGAGAGAAGAGGTAGTAACCTCGGCCAGGAGAAACAAGCAGATTGTTCCGTATGACCCGACAAGGGTAGGAAAGGCAAAAGAGGTACAAAGAAATGATGATCGACAGAGTGTAAGCCGAGGTGAAGCTGGCCGAGGTAACCGTGACCAAGGCAATGTTGGTCAAGAAAACGCTGTTAATGGCAATGCCGGATAGCGCAACTCGGCAGGACAACCGAGCAGCGGAATATACCAAGGCAAGAGCAAAGTGCCAGCCGAGGTATGCAACAGCGAGATGCGCCACGAGAGCGAGACCGGTATAACGATGGAGATTCGGAAATGGTGAATGCAGGATACCCAAGGCTGGATTATCATGTGATAGGGTCGAGATTGGGAAGCAGGGATCTGATGCTGGATGACGCCTGGTTGAAACTGGATCGACTGTATAGGTCGGAGCAGATTGAAAGTCAAGGTCCTCCGGGTCTTGCGTGTTTTGCACCCCGGATCATGAAAGAGCCACCGGTACCTAACTTCTAGTTACCTAGAGGCACAAAGACGTATGACGGCAGCACTAAGTCGAAGGATTGGTTGATAAACTATGCTACGGCTGTGAAAATTGCTACGGGCAACTTGCGATGGGCTGTGAGATACGTACCCCAGATGTTGGAGGGGCCAGCAAGGGTATGGTTGAACAATTTGCCACCCAGAAGTATTAACTGCTAGATCGATTTTGAGGAAATGCTCATCAGCAATTTCTCAAGTACATATCAGAGACCAAATAGGCCGCAGACCCTAGCTATGTGCAAGCAAAGACCGAATGAGACGGACCAGGAGTTTTTGACCCGGTGGTGTACCATGAGAAACTCATGTGAGGGCGTGATAGAGTCACAGGCCATAGCGTGGTTTGCGCAAGGATGCAGATATGCAAGCAAGCTGTGGCAAAAGTTGCAAAGGAAAATGCCAACCACTTTGGCAGAAATGATCCGAATTGCTGATTCGTACGCTTTGGGTGATCCGACTCAACCTAGGCTCGTGTCGAACGAGTCGAATGAGGAGTACTACCAGAGAGATGGAGCCGGATCATCCCAGAGGAATGATTACAGAGGTAAAAGGAGAGATGACAGACCGGATCACCGGTACAGTTCGCAACAAGTTGCGACAGTGAATCAAGATCAGCCCGGAACAGGGAGCAATCAACGTCAGAAAACTGGAGGGCAACAATGGACACCAAGGAATGGTGGCAAGAAAACTTGGATGCCAGAGTAGAAGAAACAGTGGCAAGAAAAGAAGGACCGTCCGAGGTACACTTATGAGTCGATGTTGGATCAGCCGTGTAAATTTCACACACCAAATCCAAGTAACCCCAGCGGGTCATACAACGAGGCAATGTGGGTGGATGCGCACGATAGAATAAGGTGGTTCGGGGAATGCTCAGGCACCCCAGAATGATCAACCTTGGCAGGAGTTACCCCGGCAGCAATTGCTCTCCGGAGCAAACACGCAACAGCTAATGTTGCCTCCCCCTCCGCCGAGGTATGATAACCATGAGAGAAGGGATGTAGTGCATCAAGTAGAAAACCAGCATCAGCCGGATCTGAGGCACCCTGGAAATGAGGGGAGGAATGAGTACAAGGAGCATCATCAGAGTTACTGTGTCTTTACCACAGAGGAAACCAATAGAAAGAGCTTGCAGCGCCGACATATGGAGGTCAATGCGGTAATGCCAGCGGTGACGAGGTATATGCCTTTGTCGGACCAGGAAATCACCTGGAACATCAAAGATCATCCCAAGCTTATGCCGAGTCCTGGCTCATATGCATTAGTGCTGGACCCGACATTCATTGGGCCTAACATCAATGTGAGGTTCTCCAAGGTACTGATTGACAATGGCAGTAGCATTAACATCATGTATGCGGATACAATGCGCAAATTGGGTATCTCGGAGAACATGCTCCAGGCTACAAGGACAACTTTCCATGGTATTGTACCAGGCATTCCTTGTGAGCCCATAGGCAAAGTCCGGGTTGACGTGTTGTTCGGCACGAGAGATAATTGCCGAACTGAGAATCTGGAGTTTGAGGTGGTGAACTTGGAAAGTGCGTACCACGCGTTACTCAGAAGACCAGCATTGAACAAGTTCATGGCAAGCTGCCACATCAGTTATGTGAAGATGAAGTTGCCCGGGCCAAATGGAGTGATTACCATTGCTGGAGATTTCCGACGTTCCATTGAGTGTGCCTCAGCCGGGTCTAACTTAGCCGAGTCACTTGTGATTGCACAAGAGAAAAGAAAAATCCAAGAGGTGGCGGCATTAGCTCAGTTCGCGCAGCAGTATATGCCGGCGTTGAGTAACCCGCATGGTAGCATTTCATTCCAAGCCACAAAGGATACTAAGAAAGTGCCTGTTGATGATATGTTCCCAGAGCGCACCATAACAATTGGTGCCGGGTTGAATGACAAATAGGAAAACGAGCTCGTCAACTTCCTCCGTGAGAATCGGGATATTTTTGCTTGGTCCACACAGGACTTGCAAGGTGTTCCGAGGGAGTTGGCCGAGCACTCTTTAAACGTGAGACCCGGAGCAAAGGCGGTGAAGCAACCTCTTCGCCGCTTCGCCGAGGATAGGAGAAAAGTCATTGGAGATGAAATAGCTCGGTTACTAGCAGCAGGATTTATCATGGAAGTACTTTACCCGGATTGGCTATCTAATCCGGTGCTGGTGGAGAAGAAGAAAGATGATCCGAGTGTGGCAGTGGTTTGGCGTATGTGTATCAATTACACGAACTTGAACAAGGCGTGTCCAAAAGATTCATTTCCACTGCCGAGGATAGATCAGGTCATAGACTCAACTGCTGGATGTGAACTATTGTCATTCATTGATGCATATTCTGGTTTCCACCAGATACCTCTGAATCCGGATGATCAAATAAAGACTGCGTTTATCACCCCGTATGGGGCTTATTGCTATCGCACCATGCCGTTTGGTTTACGTAATGCAGGGGCAACGTACCAAAGATGTATGCAAAAATGTTTGCACGACCAAATTGGTCAAAATGTACAAGTATACGTGGATGATGTGGTTATCAAGACCAAGGAAAGCAAAACGCTCCTTGACGATATCAGACAAACATTCGCGAACCTAACTAGGTTTCGGATGAAGCTTAACCCGGAAAAATGTACCTTCGGTGTCCCGGCTAGGAAATTACTCGGATTTCTTGTTTCCAACCGAGGTATTGAAGTTAATCCAACTCAGATTCGGGCCATTGAACGAATGGAACTGCCGAAGTGTCTTAACGATGTCCAGAAGTTCACCGGTTGCCTGGCATCGTTAAGTCAGTTTGTATATCGGTTGGGAGAAAAGGCATTGCCTCTCTACCAACTCATGAAAAAGTTGGATAAGTTCTTTTGGACGCCACAGGCCGATGAAGCCTTTGCCCACTTAAAGAAGATGTTAGCCACTGCACCAGCGTTAGCCTCTCCACTATCAAAGGAGCCAATGTTGCTCTACATAGCCGCAACCAACCGAGTTGTAAGTGCAGTGATTGTCATAGAGCGCGACGAAGAGGGTAAGTCGGTGCAAAGGCCAGTGTATTACTTGAGCGAGGTATTATCTGCCTCAAAGCAGAACTACCCACACTATCAAAAGGTGGCATATGGTGTCTATATGGCAGCTAAGAAGTTAAAGCATTACTTTGAGGAGCATCCCATCAAAGTAATATGTGAAGCTCCCATATCCGAGATAATGAGTAACAAAGATGGAAGTGTCAGAATTGCAAAATGGGCCATTGAACTAGCTCCTTATGCGCCACAATATGACAAAAAAGAAGCAATCAAGTCTCAAGCTGTGGCGGACTTTTTTGTGGACTGGGCCGAGGTACAATATGAACCACCGCCACCAGATCCGAACTACTGGAGGATGCATTTTGATGGGTCAAAAACAAAAACCGGGCTAGGCGCCAGAGTTGTGCTTACCTCGCCAAAGAAGGACCAGCTGAAGTATGTGCTGCAGATCCATTTCACGGCATCAAACAATGTCGCTGAGTATGAAGCACTTGTGCATGGGCTCAAAGTGGCAAAAGAGATTGGGATACGTCGGATACTATGCTTTGGCGACTCGGATTTAGTATCTGACAAGTGTCGGGATTGTGGGACGCCTTGATCCAAACATGGCTCTGTCTGATTTCATGTGTAGAAGATATCTGGTTACTTTGAGGTGTGAATTTCACCATGTACCCCGGTGGAAAATGAGGCCGCCGACATGTCGAAGCTTCGGATCAACCCGACAAGAAATTCCACGGTGTAGCATTGGAACACCTCGGAAAACCATCTATCAGTCCCGAGAACCGACTCAATCTATGTCCGGAAGATCTGAATCCGGAGTTGTGCCCATGGACATTGACATGGGAGGTGGTGCCTGAAACCCGGGATCGATCAAGAAACCCGAGGATCGCCTCGTGAACCCGGGACTGCCTTGGAGGACCCAGGGACCGCCAAAGATGATCCGGTTGAAGTTATGCCGGTGGATCAGATGGAAATTGATGAGGATGTGTTCCCTGTGCGAGCAATACCAGCATGGGCACTGCCTATATTTCAATCCCTGAAAGATGGAAAGTTACCCACTGAGGAGGTGTTATCCAGGCAAACTCAGAGGAGAGCAAAGGCATACACAATCATCAATTCCGAGCTATACAAACAGAGTGTGACCAATGTCCTCCAACGATGCGTTGACCCAGAAGAAGGGCTTGACATCCTCCGAGATATACATCAAGGGGAGTGCGGGCATCAGGCCTCGTCCCGAGCCTTGGTGGCAAAAGCGTTCCGGCATGGATTCTACTGGCCAAGTGCCTTAGAATAAGCAGAAGATCTGGTGAGAAAATGCAATGGTTGCCAGAGGTATGCTACCAAGACACATATGCCTATGTCCACTACAACAGATGTGATTATCCGTGACGCATGTTCAATGACGATTCAGTAAAAAAACGTCATGTTTTCAGGAAAAACGTCACAATTTAGATGATTCCGTGACGTTTTTTGCTGAATCGTCATAGAATGAGCGTCATATATAATCACATTTGTTGTAGTGGTCGGAACTCAAAACCATACCAATCACGTGGCCATTTACCGTATGGTGTTTGGATCTGGTTGGCGCGTTCAAACCAGCAAGGGGGAATATGACTCACATTTTGGTCATGGTGGATAAGTTTACAAAATGGATTGAAGTGAAGCCTATAAGAAAATGTGATGGAGCTACGGCCGTAACATTTCTCAAAGACATTATCTTGAGATACGGTTATCCTCATAGTATCATAACTGATAATGGCACAAATTTTGCTGAAGGAGCATTTGCGCGATTCTGCCGGGATAAGAAGATCCGGCTTGACGTTGCCTCGGTAGCTCATCCCGCATCGAACGGACAAGTGGAAAGATCCAACGGATTAGTATTATCCGGGATAAAACCCCGGCTCATTGAGCCGCTGCAAAGATTAGCGGGGTGCTGGATAGAAGAACTACCAGCGGTACTATGGAGTTTAAGAACAACTCCGAATCGATCAACACGCTATACGCCATTTTTTATGGTATATGGGGCAGAAGCTGTATTACCAACCGACATAGAGCATGACTCGCCTAGGGTCACCCAATACACAGAAGCCGAAGTGCAAGAAGCCCGGAAAAATGATGTTGATCTGCTGGAAGAAGCGAGAGAATTGGCATTGTCCAGATCCGCCATATATCAGCAAAATCTCCGACGCTATCATAGCCGGAAAGTAAGCCCCCGAGTCTTTTGGGAAGGCGATCTGGTGCTCCGGTTGGTACAACGTACTGCTGGCATGCATAAATTATCCCCCCACGGGTTGGGCCATTCATTGTGAGCAAAGCATTGCACAATGATTCTTATTATCTTATCGATGCAAAGCCATAGGAAAAGAACAAGGCGGATAGGTCCGGTGAGGAATCTAAGCATCCATGGAATGTAGCCCTACTTCGTCCTTTATACACTTAGCAGAGAAGTGTATGTATCCGAGTCTTCTCATATGTCGGTATGTATGCCGACAATGAGCTTATTAATGAAATGTTGGCACCTCGAGCAGTAACTCGAGGACTGCCTTAATAATATTTGTTGTCTTTTATTATTTATACGTCAGCTGGAGTAAGTTGTTCTACTTAACTCGGATTAGTAGTGTGTGAGCACAAAAACCCAACTCTTCGACTTGCTGCTGTCCAACAAGAATTGGCTTCATGGCAAGCAAGAGAACAAGTTTGGAATTGCGTAGCACATGAAAAACGACTAAGGAAAAGAACTTAATCGAACCGATGTTTGTTTTTGGGACTAACTTTATATTTACTTTTAAATTATTATGCTGAATTATTTTGAGCTAAGCCTAAAGTTTCCAAGTATTGTTAAAACAATTTTCGAAGCTCGGATTCGTAAGTCGTAAAACCGAATCAAGGTAGACACGAGCCGAGCTAGAAGATTGGACAAACAAGAAAATGAAACTCGGGGACTATGCCCAAGTTAATCCGGCGTAAAAACTTAGTAGCAAAATATCACATGTGTACTGAATACAATTCCACCCGTCATACCGGGGATCTGATAAGTTTTCAAGTGTTTTCACTCAAGGAGCAGCAGGAGGAGGAAGTTCGGCGTCATCTTCGCCGTCTTCGATATCCGAGGCATCGTCCTCTCCATCCTCGTCCGAGCCATCTTCAACGTTCTAAACATCTTCGTCACCAGCGGCTTCCAGGAAGCTTGGTCCCTCGGTCCATTCATGAATGGGAGCATATTCGATGAGGCTATGGGCGCAAGCCTGGCGCCGAGCTACCCACTATGGGTCATTGGTCCATTTGGATCCGGTGCGCAGGCGCGTCAGAAGGTTGAGGTCGATCTTCTCATACCACGTGAGTATGTGGTGAAGAACGGTCTCAGCTGCGGCACGTCCAGCGGACTCCCTCCAAAGGTCAGGCTGGGTCTCGATTTCCGTCAGCTTTTCAGCGAGAATTGTGATTCTCTTTGGAGTGTCTTTGCCAGGCCAGAACATGTTGAAGATTCGGACTGCAACGTCAAGGAGATCCTTGCCGTAGTTCTTGATGATTTCCGCGTGAGATGACAGGCTGACCAACAGGTCCTCCATGTCATAGGGAATGTCTTCACCGTCAGGAGCAACGGGTGTACCCCTATCTCGGCAGAAATTGGCAACGGCGGCGCTCGCAATGGGAGTACCCTCTGGAAATTTGCCTAAAAACGGGACAAGAGAAGCGAGTAATGAAAAGACATGTGAGGTAACCCGGAGAAATATGCCGGATAAGGAAAAGGAACTTACGTAAAATGTGGTTGTGGATCCGGGTCAATTCATTGGTACAATCATCGCGTCTTTTGTGGAGCTGCACCAGTTCAGCGTTCGCCGACTCAAGCTTGACGTCGGCCTCCTGGAGAAGTTCTCGATCCTTGGCAATTTGGAGATTGAGGCGCTCGCGCTCTTCGGTGTAGTCCTGGCCAGCCTTTTCAAGCTCGGTTTGGTGCTGCGCTTTCATCTTCTTCATTTCTGCCTTAAACTTGGCAATCTCGTCATCCTTGGTTCGGAGGAGGGCAAGCTCATCGTCTTTCTTCTTGAGCTCGGCCTGATGCTGCCCTGCTTGTTCGAGAAAATGCAGCATCATATTAGGCACGGGCACACTATCTTCCAGCGATACTGAAATAGTTTGTTAACCCAGCAAAACCGAGGTATGAATGTTCGCCGAGCCAAGGAGAAAAGGAGATAGAAAGAAAAGCAAGGTCGGACAAACATAGCTTACCCTTAATCTGATCCAGATTCTTCCTCATAAGCTTATTCTCAGCCTCCACCCCAGCTGCGAAAACCGAATGACGGATTAGTTCGGCAGAAAAAGATGAAGGAAAACAGAAAAATGTGAAGAAGAGAACTTACCCCTTTTCTCGTGTTCAGCGAGATGTGCATTGTGCTTTGCGAGCAGCATTTTGTGAGTGTCCAGGAGACGCTGGAACTCAGCACTCCGGCGGTTGGTGGTCACCTGAAAAGAGTACATAAATTTAGCTTAAGCCTTATGCATATTCGAAGTGTACAAGATCCGAGCCAAGTGGAACTTAACCCGGCTCTAGGTGTGTGCATATTCGAAGTGTACAAGATCCGGGCCAAGTGGAACTTAACCCGGCTCTAGGTGTGTGCATATTCGAAGTGTACAAGATCCGGGCCAAGTGGAACTTAACCCGGCTCTAGGTGTGTGCATATTCGAGTGTACAAGATCCGCCAAGTGGAACTTAACCCGCTCTAGGTGTGCATATTCGAAGTGTACAAGATCCGCCAAGTGGAACTTAACCCGCTCTAGGTGTGTGCATATTCGAAGTGTACAAGATCCGAGCCAAGTGGAACTTAACCCGGCTCTAGGTGTGTGCATATTCGAAGTGTACAAGATCCGGGCCAAGTGGAACTTAACCCGGCTCTAGGTGTGTGCATATTCGAAGTGTGCAAGATCCGGGCCAAGTGGAACTTAACTCGGCTCTAGGTGTGTGCATATTCGTGTAAGATCCGGGCCAAGTGGAACTTAACCCGCTCTAGGTGTGCATATTTGAAGTTGTCAAGGAGCTACGTTAGTTTTCTAAGGAGCATCCGGCCGAGTAACAAGTTACTCCCCCGGAGGCTCGGGGACTAATGGTTATATCACCAATATCTACAGCATGTTAAGGAAAAGGTGAAGTAACGTACCTCCATCATCCGACCCGCGAGGTTAATCGCGTTAGCGGCTGTGTTCATCTGAGCAGAGAACTCGGCAGGACTGAACTTCTCCGGGAGATCGTTGTTGTAGACGAACTCCGCCTTGTTCCAATTGTTCATAAACTCGATCAAGGTCGGAGGATATCACTCACCGCTGAGCATGTGGGGCGCCACCAAGCCCTTGGCATGCGCTTCCCTCCTCTCAACCTGAGCAAGGGCCGGGCTGGTGTGCAGAACAAGTTGGCTCGACAGGGGCGTCCTTCGGTGCTAGAGGTTTCTTGGCAAGCATGGACGCGAGGGTGCGCTGTCCAGACTCGACGGATGCTGCCCTGGTGGCGTCAGGGGCTTTCTTGCCTTTGAGCTGCTAAGAGGAGGAAGTGGTTGCAGCAGATTTTCCCTTAGGAGCTGCCTGGGTACTTCCTCGCCGAGACTGAGAAGACTCAGACGAGGCGGAGGAGCTTGGCGCTGGTGCTCTTGTTGCTGGAATTGGTGGTGTTGCTGATGTTCTTGCTGCCGGAGTTGGTGCTGGTGCCGGAGTTGGTGCTGGTGCTGGTGCTGGTGCTGAGGTAGTCTCGGTAGTTGCTGGTTGCGGCGAAGCCGAAGTTGTGGATGTCGCCGCCTCGGCTGGGTCGGTCTCCCCTGCTCCAAGGTTACCCCCCTCTTGACAAGGTGGAATAGAACCCGGAGCAGCCGCAGAACCCTCTGGAATAGGTCTCAGCGGGCGTGACTCGTCGTCACGAGGGGGAGAAGTGCTAAGTCGGAGCGGCGAAGAGATGCTAGAACCACTCTGGGGGACCTCCACCGCAACACTGCTGAATCAAATAATGTCGGAAGAGAAACTAAACAATGCAAGGAAGAATAAGTTACAGAGGGAAAAGAGGCTTACGCATCCGAGGTCAGGGGCTCCTTGGGTTCCGAGCCCTTCGTGTTGGGGCCTTGCCTGCTGGCTTGGAGGCGGTTTTGTCTCCGGACTTCTTTCGCCTTTTGCGGGCTGAGAAGGTCTGGAGGAGGAACTTGATGCAGCTCCACGCCTCTTCTTCGGCGCCACCGGAACAGGTTCACCCGTAGCAAGGGGAGGGTCCTCGTGGATCTGCCCATCGGGGTTAGCTGATGCCGGAAAAGCATAAGAAAGGGGGACAGCGTCAACAACGTCCATCACCTCGATATCCGAGTCATCTTCATCATCGGGCCAATCTCTAATAGAAGAGAGTTTACCGGTAGGTCGCTTAGTCGCGTCGGCCATTGGGAGGAACATCTCCTGGTCCGGTTCTTCCTCGTCCGAGCTTTCCCGGTCAGGCGCACATTTGAGGGTGGGATCGGTACCATCCTCGATAGTTTGCTAAAGGAATTGCTAAGGGAGAAAAAGACAACAGAGTTAAAAATACAACGACAACCGACATAAGGTTTAATTCGGAGAAAGTTGGTGGCACGAAGCTTACCACGGGAGGAATCCTATCCCGGCAATAATGCTCAATTCCCCATGTCCACTCAGAGGAGAAGTCCTTGTGGGTGGTGAAGAGTGCCTTGACCCAGCGGTAGATTTCTGTGTTGCTAAGCTCGAAGGACGAGGTCCGGTTGGGGTCGCGGCCCCAGCTCATGTAGCACACCTTGTGAGTGTGCTTCTGGAGAGGGGAGATTCGGTTGCGGACGAATGTGATCATGGCGTCCTTGTTGCGCAACCCGAGCTCCTTTAGCTCCTTGAACCTTTTATTGACCTGGTTGGCCCAGACTGTGGGCTTCTTGGGGACAACGTCCCATAACTCCGGGTTAGGAGGACCCGAAGCATAGGGGCGAAGCCGGATCAAATCTTCAGTACCTTCATTCCGAACATAGAAGAAGGTCCGGGCCCATCCTTTGCAGGAATCCCGGGAAAGACAGAGAACCTCCGGGGTGAGATGGACACAGCTCCGAATTGAGTGAGCTGCTTGTCCTCTAGATCAAGTTGAATGTTCATAATGACATTACGACGAAGGCCGAAAAACCGGATCCACAGCTCCTTCATGGGCCATAGTCCGGCATAGCCTTCGATCGTGGAGGCGAAAGCAGAAAGAGAAGTAATTGTGTTGGCAGGAAGGTGGTGCGGCTGAAGTTCATAGGTATTCAACCAATCGTGGAAAAAGTCGCTAACTGGTAAACTGAACCCCCACTGGAAGTGTGACAAGAACACCACAAACTCACCCGGATTGGGTGAGGGGGCGAAGTCAGCGAGGGCAAAGCATGATGACTCGGCTGGGATGCGCTGGTGCGGTAGAGCACCCAGTCGTCTGGCACCCAGGAGCCAGCCCACGCACCGCGGTCCGCCGTCACGGTGTCCTCCTCCATCTCCTGCTCAGCAACGACGAGCTCCTCTTCTATCATCTCCAGTTCGTTGCCCTCCTCACGCTAGCAGTGGGGGCGGGCAGCCTAGATTGACAGCGACCCATGGCGGAGGAGGTGCGCCTTGATGGCAGGCAGCGAGGCGTGGGGAAGCGGCGCGGCGCTGCTACCTAGAAGCGATGGCGGCTATTGTCATGAGAAGATGAAGAAGAAGAAGAGCTAGAGGCAGAGGGGCACGAAAGGGGGAAAAGACGTAAGGGGTGCACCCCTCCCCTATTTAACCACTCCCTTGAGGGGGGAAGTGGGATCGTGTCATGCGGGTGCGCCACACGGTGTGTCCGTGTATAGCCCGCATCGACCAATCAGCAGCGAGCCACACGGAAGGCCACAGGGTGTAGTTGATCCCATGACGTGACGCACTGATGCGGTTAACGAGGAGCAGGCGTGACGTGACCCGCGCGCAGTGATAACTGACAATTACTGCGGCGGTTACTGTGGCTGGCCCTTAAAATGAGGCAACCTGATGATTAGCCTCCACGTGGGTTAGCGTACGAGAGAAGGAAAGAAGACCCGGATGAGACCATGGTAACCCGGCCAGCAAGTGAAAACTTGGAATGTGCCAAGGGAAGGTAAAACCATGAGGTCCGAGTTAAGGTGGTAACCCGGCCAGCAAGTGAGAACTTGGAACGTGCCAAGGGAACGTAAATCCATACAACCCGAGATAAGGAGATAACTCGGAAATAACATCCAAAGCTCAATAAAATTGAACCTGATGTGGCCTTAGCAGCCAAGGCAGCTAAGACCACACCAGCTTCGGGGACTAATGTTGGGGGGATACCCCCGGGTAGGGTCACGCCGGGGTATAAAGGCCGAGTTAGCCGAGGTTCGGCAAGGTAGGCCGAATCTCGGGGTAACCCGGACCAGGGGGTGTCCACCTTACTGAGTCTCATCTGACTTAAGCAGTGAGCCGGATAGATGAATCTAACTTGTATGCAGGAACATGTGTGATCGGATCCTCCACAATCCGGGTCATAGCAAGCTTCTAGCAGAAGGAAGGAATCTCGCTGGTCAAAAGTAACCCTGGTACGCACTACATGAGCAAAGCGGACAGGAGCAGGACCACCAAGGTGTGGCCGACAGAGGTGACGACGCCCGTGTCGGCTGACGCAGGCGCCGTTGAGGCTCACGTAGCATCTGCATGGGTGACGCGGGGGAAAAGCACCCCGGTCGGTTTGCTATTTTGGGAGGAGGCATATTCCCTGGAATATGCCTCCACGTATGCCCTAAGTGGAGACCTAGCCACCCCTATATAAGGAGGGCTAGGGCCTCTGTAGAAGGGGCTGGGCTATTACGATTTGTTTTAGGTTCTAAGGGTTGATCTCTAGTTGGTCTTGTACGGGTTAACTGTGGGTGAGAGTAAGAGAGTTCCTTCTTCCTCCTCTTGCCAATACATCTCTAGGAGCACTTGTAACCTTGGAATCGAATCAAATACGAACCTTCTGTGTGGGGAATCACCTCACTATCCCTCCCTGGATTCCCCTAGTGCTATTAGTCCCCACCTTTAGCCTATCCATGGCATCTGCCGTGACACCACCACGACAGTAGAGGTCGGATCTCAGGAGGCTCTCCCCACTGAGGTCGAAGCTCAGCAAGATTAAAGCAGCTACAGCTATGGTTCCGGCTCCGCCAATGCCGGAGCGGGACAATCGTTCTTGAGGCAAACGTTGAGGCGTATGGTGCTACATGACGCCAGCATGGAAGAGATCCTCAAGACCATCAAGTGTTTCGAAGAAGCCCATGAAGAAAGTCACAACTACCTCAGAACACACGCATCGCAATTCCTCGGCTATGTTGGATTTGGATCCGACTTCACCGATGATGGATACGACATCGACTCGGTGCTGAAGGCTATCAGAACAAACGTTGACTTTCCGGCATCTTTAGATGACTCCATGATGTTGGCAGATTTCCGAAAGTTCTCTAAGGAATATGACAAGGAATATAACTCCAAAGTTGTGGAAGAAGGAGAAGCTATGGATCAAATCCCGCACAACAGCATGGAGGAAGGATCTCGAGAAAACTCTCCAGAACCACAAGACGATATGGATCTCGGAGATAATCTCGAAGTCCAAATGTCCAAGAGTACTGATAGAAGCCTAACTCCAAGACTCGGACCCAAATCCATCTTTGCTACTGGCACAGCCAAGAAGGCAAAGAAGAAGAAGACTCTGGCTAAGGACCTCCCAACTGACAAGGTAATAGCCGAAGATTACGAAGTAGACTCAGATGGAGCCGTGATCCCATATGAGTCCAAAGATACTCCATTGGACGGACACGTGGTTACCCCTGGTGCCCATAAACTCTTTGGAGAAGCTCCTACCACACATATCCCGACAGTTGCGGGACTCCCACCTGCGGAGTTGGAAGACAAGGCCCAAGACCTAGAGGCGGATCGTCGGGTACTTCTTGAGGAAACCACAAATATCCTTAAGGAGAATAAGCGCATTGCAGTTTCAGGGCTCCCTAGCACCCAATAGCATCAGAAGACCCGGAACGACCTTGAATTGGCCAATAGAAATCCGGTTGTACAGAAAACCCTTTTCAAAGGAGATACACGGAAGTCTCGGATCGACAGCAAGGATGACCGGGTGTATAACACGCCGGTGGAAAATGCCACTACGGCTTGAGATCTCGTGGCTAATAATCCAAGTCCAGACCAGGTCCAGCTGAGTGTGAAACTACTCAACAAGGGCCTGGAACAACAAACGGTCACCACATCCGGCATCGGAAAGCTGGTCTCCAAGTCAGACCTATGTCACGCGGATACGGTTCGATACGAATACATAAGGCCCCGATGCGAGCTAGAACAATGCCACTGTTCTAACCCTTGGGAAGATAATTACTCAAGAACTGGATCTTCAGGACAGCGGCATAAACCTGCACGAAGCTGGCACAATGTTTCCCCAGCTGCAGAGTGAGACGTCGTTGCGACAATGGTCCAACCTCCCCAGCGACATTCGAATAATTGTAGGGAAGATGAAGAAGCTCAACATCGGGAGCAGGACTAGCAAAGTATGTCCCTCCTAGACACACTAGCTGTCTGGCTGAACCACATCACAATGATGGCGATGACGGACGAAGGAACGACGAACATCACGCTGGAACAAGTCGGCATGGTGGCTGTCACCATGAAGCCACAGCTAGGGGTAACAATCCGCCACCACCTTCTCCGCTAAGCAGTCACCATAGCGGCTCTCATGGAGGAAGCCAGAGGGGACGCCATGATGGAGGTGGTGGCAGAAGAAGCAGGAGTCCGGCTCATGGGCATCATAGCTACATTGAACAACCCAGACAACATGCCCTATCACCAAGTGACCCCAGGCACAGGATCAATCCAAACATCGAGGTGTGGCACTATGAGTCGGACAATATCTATGTGGGTCTAAAATACTTCGGACGGCGTGTACAAGAAATAAATTTTCCGGAAGGGTTTTCCATATCAAGGCACATCCAGCCCTATGATGGCGTGGCTCGGCCAGACACCTAGCTCCGGGATTTCTTCCAAGCCTGCTGCATCGCCAAAGGAGGAAACAGCTTGGTTGTGACCTGGTATCTCCCGCTTATGCTGAGGAAGACGACTCGATCATGGCTCAATGAACTCCCAGAAAACACCATCCACAACTGGTATGACATGCAAAGTGCTTTCTTTTGGAACTTCGAGGGAACATACAGGAGACCCTGCACGGTTGGAGATCTGCAGCCGTGCACCCAAAAACCCTGAGAAACTTGCCGGGATTACCTCGGACAATGGATTGACACAAAGAACTCCTACGAGGGAGTAAATGATCAAACTGCGATTGAAGCATTCATTGCAGGACCTCCAATGGGTTTACTGTGCCATCGTTTAAAATGTGACAAAATGACTAATTTGGGAGAGATGATAGAGACGGCAAGCAAGTATGCTGATGCTGACGATGATGCAGAAGGACAACTGAATGTGCTAGATGTACCACAGTCGGCAAAACAACCGAAGCAGCAGGCCGCAAATGCAAAAACACCTCGAACGAGAAACCCAATCCAGAAACCACATCGTTCAATGCAATTTTTGGGTCTGGAGGATGAGGAGGCCACGGAGGTGGCCGGGGACGAGGCCGAGGACCTTTAGAGTCAAGTTTAGAGGAGAACAGTAACCTGGCAAAACCTACTCTTGGGCCGACATTACCAATAATCCGTGTGTGCATCACTCGAATGGCAACAGGGGCTCGTCCCACACCAATGTAAAGTGTCGTTTCAATAATGACATCAACAAAGACGAATCCACTGGCTACAGGGCCAAGCGACAAAAAGGAAAAAAATCCGATAAAGATAAAGAGACCAAGGAAGATTCTGACATGGAGGAGGCAGAAGCTTCAAATCCCAAGTCAGATGAAAACAAGACCTTCCCAACCAAGAAAGACACTTACGACTGCTTCCTCGGATCTCAACTAGCCAAGGTCAAAAAGGCGGTGATGCATGAGCTCAATGCAACTGTTCCGATTCTTCCTCAATTCTTGGATTGGTCAGAAGTTACAATCAGTTTTGACCAAAGTGACCATCCGCGTAAGCTACATAGGCGAGGAAAGTACGCTCTAGTTGTCAATCCACTTATTGATGGCTATGGGTTCTCCAAGACCCTCATGGATGGCGGCAGCAGCATCAGCATCATCTACGTCAAAATGCTGTGTTGGATGAGGATATCGGAAACACATCTGAATCACAACATTGTGACTTTTCACGGAGTTGTCCCCGGAAGATAAGCAAATTCTCTAGGGGAGATCATTTTGGATGTTACCTTTGGAAATCCAAAGAACTACCGGACGGAATCACTTTCCTACAAAGTGGTCCCGTTCAAGAGGGCATACCACACTATCTATGGGCGTCTGGCCTACTAGGCCTTCATGGCTCGCCCTTGCTACATTTATAATATGATGAAAATTCCAGGTCCCAATGGCGTCATTATAATCTAGGGAGACCCGAAGAAAGCACGAGAGTGCAAGGATAGAAATGCCGCCTTTGCTAAAGCCGTACTGCACGACCAGGAGTACCAGTAGATTAAGAAGAACATTGACCCGTCCGAGATGCCCACGACAAAGAAGGAGGTGACAAAGCCGACTCCGGAGTTCAAGGCATCAGAAGATACGAAGACGACGTCGTTGAAGGATGATGACCCCTCCAAGGTGACCCATATAGGTGTAGGTTTAGACTGCGATAGGAAACCGTGCTCGTCGAGTTTCTCAAAGCTAATAAAGATATCTTCGCATGGTAGCCATATGACATGACCGGAGTACCTAGGGAACTTGCCGAGCATAGTCTAAATGTATCACCAAACACTAAACCCGTCATCAGTCCTTACGGCATTTTGGTGATGAAAAGTAAGAAGAAATAGCTAAGGAACTATCCCGACTCGAGTTAGCCGGATTCATAGAAGAGGTCATCCATACTGATTGGTTGGCTAACCCTATAATGGTCCCTAAAAAGGACACCACTGATTTAAGGATGTGTGTTGATTATACTGCCTTGAACAAGGCTTGTCCAAAAGATCTGTTCGCTCTGCCTAGAATTGATCAACTGATTGATTCGACAATAGGCTCTGAACTCCTATGTTTTCTTGACGTATATTCCGGATATCACCAAATTTGGATGAAGACTTAGACACAATAAAGACTTCATTCATCACGCCTTTCGAAACCTTCTGCTATGTCACAATGCCTTTTGGGCTCAAAAACACAGGAGCTACGTATCAGCGCACTATACAGTGTTGCCTCCACGATCAAATCGGACACAATGTGCATGCATATGTGGACACATAGCTGTGATATCCAAAAAGATGGAAACACTAATTTCCGACTTGGAGGAAACATTCAGCAATCTACGAAAATACAACATAATGCTCAACCCGAAAAAGTGTTTCTTTGAAATCCCAGCCATAAATTGTTAGGCTTCATCGTGTCTCAACGAGGCATAGAGGTGAACCGTGACAAAATAAAGGCTATACTCAATATTTCCAGACCGACTCGCCTAAAGGACGTATAACGACTAACTGGTTGCATTGTTGTAGTTAGTCGGTTCATAAGCCGGCTCGATGAAAGAGCCGCACCACCATACAAGCTCTTAAAAAATACCAAGAAATTCATTTGGACTGATGAAGCTAAAGCTACACTACAAGATCTGAAAGCCGTACTTTCGTCCGCCCCTATTCTTGCATCACCAGAGCCACAGGAGTCGATGTTGTTATATTTAGCTATGACAAATAGAGTCGACAGTGTCGTCATGGTGGTGGAACGGCTGGAAGAAAAACAGGAACACCTGTTGCAGCGTCTGACTTATTATCTCAGTGAGGTCTTGACTGAATCAACGCAAAGGTACCCTCATTACCAAAATTTAGCCTATGGTTTGTTCGTTGCATCCAGAAAGCTACGACACTATTTTTAAGAGCACAAGATTACCGTGGTGAGCGCAACTCCCATGGGAGACATAATCAATAGCAGCAATGCCACAGGAGGCGTCGCAAAGTGGGGCATAGAGCTAGCAGCTTTCGACATTGAGTATAAGCCATGAACAACAATCAAATCCCAGATTCTTGCTGACTTTGTCACTGATTGGACAGAGACAGTCAAAAATACAGACGTCCCAGAGACATAATTTTGGACCTTACACTTTGATGGGTCTAAAGCGCACGGGGGCTCGGGGGATGGCGTGGTACTCAAGTCACCCCAAGGTGATAAACTGTTCTAAGTGTTGCAGATTCACTTCATGGGAACAAATAATATTGCCGAATATGAGGCATTGCTACATGGAATTCGAAATGCAAAAGACATTGGCATTCGCCGACTAATATGTTATGGAGACTCGTATTTAGTTTCTTAGCAAGTATCCGACATCTGCAACGCAAACAAACACATGGCCGCTTATAAAGCCTTCGTGGATGAAGTATCTAAATCGTTCAAAGGGTTTGAAGTCCAACACATTCCCTGAATAGAAAATGAGGAAGCAGATGCTCTATCAAGAACATGCTCTACACGGAAACAGGTCCTAGATGGTGCTTTCTTAGAGCACCTAAGAGTTCCCTCTATCATAGGAGTTGATGACGAGTATCCTACCAAATCCGACTCACCACTCATAGCGGTCCTAGCTATAATTCCTAGTTGGACCCAACCCTACCTTGATTTCTTGGTAGAGAAAAATTACCCGAAGATGAGGTTCTGAGATGTCAAATTGTCCGAAGAGCAAAAGCCTACACAGTAGTGGGAGGTGAGCTCTATAACCGGTGCGCATGTGTGGTTTTTCAGCGTTGCGTTTCTCTGGAAGAAGGCATGGAAATCCTAAGGAAAATTCAGGAAGGGGAATGTGGACATCACGCTGCAGCCAAATCTTTATTGGCAAAAGCCTTCAGGCACGGTTTTTCTGCCTTACAGCTAAGGCAAATGCCGAACGGCTAGTCAAGACGTGCAAAGGTTGCCAAAAATACGCCAAACAAGCCCATGTTCTGGCTGATCAGCTGTAAACAATTCCGATTACATGGCCTTTTGTGGTCTGGGTGCTTGACATGGTAGGACGATTTCGCCGGTCTCAAAGTGGATACACTCAACTTCTTGTGATGATAGATAAATTCACAAAATGTATTGAGGCAAAACCCGTCACAAGTTGTGATGGAGCAACAACCAAAAAATTCGTCGAGGACATGATCATCCGATTCGGATATCTGTACATTATTATTACCTACAACGGGAGTAACTTCTCTATGAGAGAGCTAGTCAAATTCTACAATGAGCAGGAGATACGACATGATATTGCATCAGTCGCACATCCACATGCTAATGGACAAGACAAAAGACCTCCATCCCAGACTCGAAGCACCACTTCATCGTGCTACGAGGGCTTGGGTGGACGAATTTCCATCTGTTTTATGGAGTTTAAGAACTACTCCTAATAGGTCAAATGGATACACACCTTTTTTCTTGGTCCACGGTGTAGAAGCTATTCTTCCGAGTGATCTTATTCACACCTCTCCCCGAGTCGCTGCGTATGTCGAAGAGGATGCGAAGTTGCTCGACAACACGACCTCGATATGCTGGAGGAAGTTCGCATAGTTGCTGAACAGAGATCTACAACCTATTAGCAAAAGTTACGCAGATATCATAGTCAGCGAGTCAGGAATTGGTCTTTTAGGAAGGGTGATCTGGTTCTTCGGCTAGTGCAAAAAAGACAGCACAAACTTGCCCCTATATGAGAAGAGCCCTTCATGGTTAGTCGAGTATTGCACAATGGTTCTTACTACCTAACATACATGAGGCCAAAAAAGAGAGACCTGCTACTAAGAAGAGAAAGAGAGCTGGAGACAATACAAACACGGATGAAATAGACCGTCCTTGGAATATTGCTTAGTTAGTCCCTTTTATTCTTAAAATTTCTTTCTTCGTAAACATATATGTGTACATGTTCAAAGTGAAATAAAGTATTGGTCTCCTCAATGTTTTTTCTGAGATGTTTTTGTGCACCATCTTATTTCCGAATGATCATGTCACAGTCGAGAATCCCAGAATACTTGAAAGTACTTTATGCTCATGTTTGTTCTGGTTAGATTTCCGATTCTAAAAATGCTACCTTTGGGTATAAGTCTTAATTTTCTAGTTTATACTTTGGTTTTTGTCTGATTGCTGGATGCGGGTAATTTTCGAGTAGTAAATTGTTGGTACTAGAAGTCGGCTTTGATTCCGGATTTAAACTGGTTTAGCAATTAAACTCTGTTGCTCGACAAAGTTTCCATGCTGAAGGTTTGCCGGCTCACGAAAGGGGTGAGGCGGAAAGCCAGATAAATGATAAGTATAGACAAAACAAATAAGTGCTTATTTTCAGGCACATCAAATAAAAGCCAAAAGTGCTAAAAGTGAGTAAAACATAAAATCTTACAAACTTTGTACTAGCAAAATAATATACTACTTATTACAATCAGACTGTTTCAGAATAACACATTGTTTTCTATAGTACACTCTATGATGCAGGTGAAGAGGCAATATCTGCCGGCTCGCTCGACACATCACCCGTATCACCCTGATATCTATCCGAGACAAGTAAGTCAGACTCATTCTGCTCATCGTCTGCGGAAACTTCAGCAGTTGCTTCTTTGGGGTGGCGGTGGCACTTCAACAGGCGTGAGGAATGGTGATAGATGTGAGATTCGTCACATTTTTTATGGCTTTTATTGATGGTTTTCCCCCGAATTTGATCGTTTTATAGCTTTACCTAACGCTAATACTTCGGTAACGAAAAAACTTGATTTTTAGTGTGTGTTTCAGATTCTAAACGTCAATAGAAGGTTTTAACTAGAGAAACACAATATTCAGACGAAAACAAGTAAGTCTCTCTTTGAAAGCACTCGAGGGGACCATGTAGAGGCTTTAACGAGAAACTATACGCGGAAATATTTTTCCGGCCGTATAGTTCCCGCCATATAGCTGCCGCCTACAAGGAATATGTTATTCTATGACCATCTAATAGTGACCATGGACAAAATCATCATAAAATTATAACAATTTTGCACTAGATGGTCGTAAGCCATTCGGGAGGTTCAAAACCTTAGAAAATTACGACGATTTTGCTCAAAAACGTCGTAGTTTCATTAGCTGAAATCGTCATAACCTGACGAATGTAGCCTACAACGTTATTTATAGTTCACTACGACAATTTAAAATCGTCATATCATCTAAATTAGGATAAGTTGAAATGGGTAGTCAGCCACATCAACAATTGCACCTAATATCATGTTTGTCAATTTTTGACTACGTGTATTTTTGGTCTTTATGAATATTACACTCAGCAATTGCACCTAATATCATGTCTATGTATCAATTTTTGACTATGTGTCGTATGCACGTGGCAATATCTGCTTATGTGTTAGGCGGGAGTTTTTTTGCCTTTATGTGTGTCACACGGGACTCTTTTTGGCTTTTGTAAATATTACACATCAGCAATTGCACCTAATATCATGTCTATGTGTCAATTTTTGATTACGTGTTGTATCCACATGGCAATATCTGGCGGGAGTTTTTTCCCTTTGTGTGCGTGTCATGCGGGAGTTTTTTTTGGTCTTTGTGAATATTACACATCAACAATTGCACCTAATATCATGTCTATGTGTCAATTTTTGACTACGTGTCATATCCATGTGGCAATATCTACTTATATGTCAGGCGAGAGTGTTTTTGCCTTTGTGTGCGTGTCACACAGGAGTTTTTTTTGGCCTTTGTAAAATAACACATCAGCAATTGCACTTGATATCATGTATACGTGTCAATTTTTAACTACATGTTATATCCACGTGGCAATATCTAGCGGGAGTTTTTTTCCCTTTGTGTGTGTGTGTCACGTGGGAGTTTTTTTTTGGTCTTTGTAAATATTAAGGCAAAAAAGAGATCCGTCGGGCGTTAAACATGCGACCAGCATATCTATACCTAATAATAAAGGACGTATTGTTTCTTCCGGTCCAACACTTTTTTGGACTCTTTTATCCCTACAAGTTAGCAAATATTACCCACCCTAGAAACCGGTAAGTAAAAAACGATTCGTCTCCGCGTCCGATAAGTAAAAAAGATTCGTCCCCGTGTCGCCGTCTCCCTGTCATTTGTTGGCCAGAACCTAGCAGCGGCCCTTTGTTGGCCCGACAACGATCGTCCTTTGTTGGCCCGAGACCGAAGCGACCCTCCTTTGTCTCGTATATTTTGAATTAATAATAGTCCCACCCTGCTTCCTCACAGCAAATTTCACCTGTTTATATACCTGCACAGATCGGCTGTCAATAAGCCAAGCAACAGGATGTTGATGTGAGATAGAACTGAACAAGAAAGTTTGTCGACCGGGACAGAACAGAGGGTGGAGCAGCAGCCTCGGTCGGAGGCGAGAGGAAGGGATCGCCGGCCAGGACAGAACAGAGGGCGGGTAGCCCGCATACAGAGCAAGAGAGAGAGAAGGGCGACGCAGGGAGCCGAGCGGGCCAAGCTTTGGGGACGACGTGGACCGCGATAGGAAGGGGCTCGCCGGCGGCCGCGGCGCGAACTTGGGGACAACGGGGACCGAGAGAGGAGGGGGCTCGCCGGCGAGACAGAACAGAAGGCGGCAGCGCACGGAGAGAGACAGAGAATGGCGGCGCAAAGCTCAGTGCTATGCGGGAGAGAGCTAAGCACGGAGTTAAGGCACAGAGGAGGAGGCGCACGAGCTCCAATCGTCCCTCGTCAGAGGGGATGCTAGCAGAGAGTGGCAGTAGACATGGTTGCGGGGCGCGGAGCTCACTGGTGCAGCGAGCGGCGGGGGGAGGCTAGCCCCCCCCCCCCCCCCCTGAATGAAGAAGTAGTGGGGCATGGAAGTTGGGGCCAATGCGGCTGGTGGCGAGGAATCCGGTGGCCCCGGACGGGGGAGGATAGGAATTGAGCCGCGCCGGGGAAGTTGGCAGCGGCGGCGGCGACAAGGAAACTTGGGGGATGACCGGACGAACAGATAAGGTGGGATTTTCTCCTTTTTCCTTGGTTCGGTTCGCATGTGCCTTTCTGGCTTTCCGACCCTTTCCTCCTGGCCCATCTCATCCAACGAGTATCCAGCTTCGCTGACAAATAATTAAGCGCATGATACAACTTACGTCAAAAATTATGGATCAAATAATATTACTCCCTCATTATGGGTCAAATAATATTACTCCCTCCGTCAAAATAAATCTCTTAGATTTATTAAAATTTGGACGGATAGACACTATTTAACACATACATTTATCCAAAATTTAACAAACCTAAGACATCTATTTTGAAACGGAGGGAGTATATAGTACTAATTCCGGCCTATGTTTTTCACACATTTTGTTTCAATAAAAATCCAAAAGGCCGAATTTTGCACAACTCATTCCAAGCCGGTAAAAATTACAGTCAACAAAGCGGTTACCAATCAAGTACTAGGGTGCCGCTGGACGGCTGCCAACCGAGAAATGACAAGATTGGTCCGGCCAGGACTAACACCTCATCACGAGAGATCGCCACCACGCACCTTGCGGCCATCACGTCTCATCCCCACCGCCGGTACCTGAGAGGCTGTTGAGGTACTCCCTCCGTTCCGGTTTATTACGCATAGTTCAAGAATAACTTTAACCATTATTTTTTGTCAAGAAATTTTGCATAATATGTCACAAAAATTATACCATCGGATTCAAAAGAAGTTTTCAATAGTATTTTTTTGAGATACATATTGTATATTTTATTGGCTAAAATTAATGATCAAATATTTTCTTAAACTACGTGCAAGTCTAATAAACCGGGATGGAAGGAGTAGTAAAAGGCATGAAGTTTGTTTCGTTAATTAAAAGTTTAGTTAATGCACGATGTCTAGCTGGTTAATCCGTAGCAACGGGCTTTTCTGCTATACCTAATAATAAAGAAAGGACCGTTTCTGTCAACCAGCATTTTTTAGGACCATTTTGCCCCTACTATTTTGGGCCATTTACCCACCATGTCACCCATGAGTCAAAGTACTGTTTCTTTTTTTGGCAACGCGGAATTCACGGGCGGCGGAGGATTAGGCCTATGCTTTATGTGGATGTAGCTTCTCAGTCCGAGATCGATCGCCTGGGCGCAGATTATGTCATGTTGAGCACTTGGGCTCTTCTCTGTTAGGTGGCAGATGCTTTCTTGATAGAGTTGACAGTGCAGAATTGCTATGTGAAGTCCATAGCACTTTCCTTCTGCATTTCAGGTCAGGTATGACATGGTTATCTTAGCCTCTGATTGCTCATAAAACTGATCAACTCCTCTGTACTGGATAAGAGCACATGAGCAGCTGTTTGTGACAACAAACAATTAGCTTCATCACTTACATTCACCAGTTGGTTGTGACTCACTGATGTATCATCGACAACTTATTTTCTGGAGAATCATAACCGTTGGCTTTTGATCTCCCGGTGCAACGCACGGGCATTTGTGCTAGTTAAGGCAAAAAAAGAGGTCCGCCGGAGTTGAACACGCGACCAGCGTCGCAACAGTTTTTGGTGTCCAATATCTACGTTCAAGACTTTTGTATAATATATTTTAGTTGGGCCGGCCTCAAATGGAACGTTCCCAATTTTTTTTCTCGCAGTTGGGTCTGGGCCACAGCGGAAGGAGCTCTTTCGATCTCATCTTTTTTTTATTTATTTAGCTTTTCCACCGAACGGGCCATCAGCCCACACAAAATTACAATTTGATATTGAGGGCAAATATGGCCCATACGTACTTTAGTCCTAATAGATTTTAATTTTTTTTCAAACTTCAAATGGTTTTGAGTAATTTCATCGTACAGTTTGCATACGATCTCGGATTGAGGTGACCCAAAAATCAATTTGGTTCATCTCGATGAGACAAAAACTATGGCGTTGGTGAGTTCTTATGTTTACATTGCTTGGTTGACTTTTATTTCTTGTCTTGTGTTGATTGAAAAATCTGGTCAAAACAGCGAGCATAAGGCTGAATCTCGCTAAACGTGCAGTGAATCTCTGATAAAATAACATATTATGAACCTAAATATGATTTTTGCAATAAATCTCGAGCATCAAACGATGTACCTGTAGTTCAAATCTGCCCACTTCCTACCGATTCGGCCGGTTTGTCTTTTCGCCAAGGGTGGACGGAAAGGTTTGAGATCTTTTGGTTGTGACATTGTACATGTAAGGTGGTCTAGTATATTTTTTTTAAATGTGGAGGTAGCATTTTGAATTAGCCATTTGGTGGTTGCTTCACAAATGCCCTATTTTTTGCGCTCGAAAAATGGAAAATGACTTTTTCGTGCGACGAAAAGAAAAACTTCCTCCTGCAACATTGTTTGTCACCCAAGATGCACAACTTGAGCACATTATTAGAACCTATATCGCGATTCTGACCATAACACTGGTTGTTTGGCCCGAAAGTCATGAAACCTCGAATATGATAGATCATTTATGGGAAGTTTTTTCGAGATGCAATCAATTTACCAAGTTTGTTATTTTTGCTTGCAATAATGTCATATAACATGATGCAACGCGAAGGTTTTTACATTGTTCGGACCGTTCTTAAATTTTTTATGCCCGTTTCAAACTATCGTCAAAACGACGCGCATGAAGGTTCTTAGCTAGGGGATGAGCCTCGCTAAACTTGCAATGGATCTCTGAAGAAATAGCATATTATGAGTCTAAAAATATTTTTTGCAAAAAATCATTAGTATCATATCATGTACTTGTAGTCAAACCGGACCCACTTCCTACCGATTCAGCATACATTTGTCTTTTTCACAAAGGGTGGACAAAAAAGTTTTGAAATCTCCCGTTAGGACATTGTTCATGTAAGGTGGTCTAGCATTTTTGAAAAATAGGGTGGTAGCATTTTTGAATTGAACATTTGGTGTTGCTTCATAAAACGCCCCGATTTTGGCACTCAAAAAATAGAAAATAGATTTTCCGAGCGACGAAAAGGAAAACTTCCTCCAGCAACATTGTCCACCGTCCCAAGAATCGCATGCATGCACAATATGGGCATATTATCATAAACTATGTCACGATTCTAGCCATAACATTGGTCGTTTGGCTTAAAAGCCATGAAACCTCGAACATGATATGTCATTTCTGTGAAGGTTTTTTCGAGATGCAATCAATTAACCAAGTTTGATATTTTTTATTGCAACTATGTTACATAATATGGTGCCACGCGAAGGTTTTACATTGTTTGGATCATTTTTGATTTTTTATGCCCGTTTTCAATTTTTTTTGTTTCAAACTATGGTCAAAATGGCGCGCATGAAGATAGGAGATGAGCCTCGCTAAAACTTGCATTGCAACTTTAAATAAACATCATATTGTTAGTCTAAATTTTTTTTTCTAAAGATCACGAGCATTAGATCATGTACATATAGTTCAAATCGGAACCACTTCCTACCGATTTGACATACATTTGTCTGTTTTACCAGGGATGGAAGAAAAGATTTTAAAATATCCGGTTGGGACATTGTTCATGTAAGGTGGTCTAGTATTTTTGAAAAATATGGTGGTAGTATTTTTGAATTGAACATTTTTGTGTTGCTTCACAAAACGCCCCGATTTTAACACTCAAAAAATAGAAAACGGTTTTTCCGTGCGACGGAAAGGGAAACTTCCTCCTGCAACATTGTTCGTCGTCCCAAGATGCATATACATGCATAATATGGGCATATTATCACAAACTATGCCATGATTCTAGCAATAACACTAGTCGTTTAGCCAAAAGCCATGAAACCTCGAACATGATAAATCATTTCCGAGAAGGTTTTTTCGAGATGCAATCGATATACCAATTTTGGTATTTTTCCTTGCAACTATGTCATATAATATAACATCACGCGAAGGATTTACCTTGTTCAGCCCGTTTTTAAAATTTTTATACCCGTTTTCAAATTTTTCCATTTCAAACTATGGTCAAAACGACGGGCATGAAGATAGGGGATGAGCCTCGCGAAAACTTGCATTGGATCTCTGAAAAAACATCATATTGTGAGTGTAAAAATGATTTTTTCTAAAAATCATGAGCATTAGATCATGTACCTGTAGTTCAAACCGGACCCACTTCCTACCGATTCGGTATATATTTGTCTTTTTATCAGGGGTGGACGAAAAGGTTTTGAAATCTCCCGTTGGGACATTGTTCATGTAAGATGGTCTAGTATTTTGTTAAAAATGGGGTGGTAGCATTTTTAAATTGAACATTTGATGTTGCTTCACAAAACGCCTCGATTTTGACACTCGGAAAATAGAAAATGGTTTTTCTGTGTGAAAAAAAGAAAAACTTCCTCCTGCAACATTGTTCGCCGTCACAAGATGCACATGCATGTATAATATGGGCATATTATCACAAACTATGCCGTGATTCTAGCCATAATACTGGTCGATTGGCTCGAAAGCCATAAAACCTCGAACATGATAGATCATTTCTGAGAAGGTTTTTACGATATGCAATCAGTATATAAATTTTGGTATTTTTACGTGCAACTATGTCACATAATATGATGCCACGCGAAGGATTTACCTTCTTCGGACCGGTTTTGAATTTCTTATGCCCATTTCCAAAAAAAATCGTTTGAAACTATGGTCAAAACGGCGGGCATGAAGATGGGGATGAGCCTTGCTAAACTTGCATTGGATCTCTGAAGAAATATCATATCGTGAACCTAAAAATGATTTTTGCAAAAAATCATGAGCGTTAGATCATGTACCTGTAGTTCAAACCTGACCCACTTTCTACTAATTCGGTAAACATTTATCTTTTTCACCAGAGATAGACAAAAAGGTTGGAGATTCCCCGGTTAGGACATTGTTCATATAAAGAGGTCTAGTATTTTTGAAAAATGGATAGATAACATTTTGAATTGACCATTTGATGTTGCTTCACAAGCAGCCCGTTTTTAGCACCCAGAAAATGATTTTTTTCGACCAATCAAATCGTCGGAATCTGCCTAATAAATCGGCCCTCCGTGCCTCATCTGGTTTTTTAATTGTCATTTGGAAAAACAAGCACACCCGCCCACCCGAATCTCGAGCTCCACCTCACTTCCCCACATCGCGCCGCCATAGCCGCTAACCCTACGCCCTAGCCGCAGATCGATTCCATCGCCACCTCTCCCAACGCCCTCTCCCCCGCTTAGCAGCCCGCCGCTGAGCCGCGCCGCCACTACTCCCACCTCGCGCGCGGCCCTCTCCTCTCACCCTGGCTCTCATTCTCTCTGCATGCTACCTGCCTCGAGAGGCGGCGGCGGCCACCAGGCAGGAGGAGATCCAGCGGCGTCACGGCGGACTTGCTCGTCGTCGAGCTTGCCCCCGTGTCGCTCCTACCACCGGTCGCCACAAAGATGGCGGCTAAGCTTCCGCCGCTGGTAGCCACAAGATCCCCTTCCCCGCGCCATCCTCCACGACGTGGGCGGCGCTGCTCCTCATCATTTTCTCTGCTAGCCACTTATCCCCTCAGATCCCCACGCGCCCACCCTGCCATTCTCCCAGCACCACCCTGCCCTTTCTCTTCTAGCGACGCCCCTACGCTTTCTCTCCCAGCGCCGGATGCGGCCCCTCCCACCCTAGAGCCCCCTCCTATGGCTCGATACGCGCCACCACGACCACACGAACGTCCGTCCGCGCGACCTCTAGCCCTGCTCGTTATCTCTCTCCATCCCGTTGCCATGAGTTCGAGCTTGGAGGAGATCTGAGGCGGACGGAGGTGGGAGGCATCCTCTCCTTCCCCACCCGGCCACCCACGCCCACGTCCACCGAGTCCAAGCGCAAGTAAGAAGCAAGTGATTCGCCATTGCCGCCGTTGAAGGGTCATTCCTTTTCAGCTCTGATGAAGATGAGCACTGACGACTTGCACTCGATTGAATCAGGAGTTTTCTTCTATGATTTTGGTCGTGGCTCGTCTCTTTAATTTTCCAGTGCGAGTTTCTCTCATCGTACACAATACAGTTAGGATCTGCAACAAGAACCGGGAGTATGTGGGAGTATTTTCGTTTAGCATATTACAGTTTCTTGCTGAAAATTTTGGTTCATGAGTTGTAATTTTACATGCACTGTACCGTAGATACTGATTATGCAAGTTAGTGCTTGTGTTAACTGAACTTAACTTTGCTTGTACTCCACTCTCTGTTGCAAACTTGCTTGTGCTTAACTGAATTAATTAACGAAACTTGCTGCAGAAAAAGAAAGTTTCTTTATTTTCTTGCTTTATTTTGGTGTAGTACTACTAGTACATATATGGACTCATTAGGGAAATATGGGCCTAACCTGATGCTCTAAGTACACAAGACTGAAACGTATCAAAAGATGGATGCATGGTTCGGTACTTGTGTGTTTAGATAAAATTTAGAGAAAATAGCTGCAAGATAGCCACTGAATTAGTTTAAGATAATGCTTACGACATGACAACATATTTAGGCTTGTGTTATTTAGTGCAACACTGAAACTTCAGTGCAATACTGTAGCTTAGTTTGAACATATAGTTTAAATTATGAATAATTTGTGGTCTTAGACAGCTACTCCCATTAAACTTTTAGGGGATTAATAGAGATGAATCTCTGCACAATTTAGAATCTCCCATTTAGAATAGGGTGAAAGACATTCGGGGTTATAGGGTGACTAAGCCTGACTGGTCCATATACTACTTGAAATGGCAGCCTGCATTTCTCCTTTCGTCGTTCCTGATTCTTACTAATCTTGTGGTTACAGGGTGACAGGTCAGACTGCGCGAATGTTCCCTAAGCATATAATGATTTAGGAACAAATGGTATAACAACGACCACCATCATCGCGACCAGTAAGTCCACCATTTCCTGATTCTTGTGAATTGAATTCCATGTCCATTTAATCCTCCTTATCGTTTACTTATTGTTTTGACAGCTAATGTACCGGCATGTTCTCCTTGTACTATATGGACATCATCTTCTTCTGGTGGGGTGAAATTCAAGTCTGGTAGCACCATACTGATCTGATTGCTGCTGCACCTCCTTGTTCGGGTATGGGATTGCTGCTGCTGTGATTTTTAGGAAGTTTCATTTCTGGATTCAGGATGCTTCTGTACTGGAAAACCAGGAGCGTTGTTAGTGCAATATGTCCAAAATAGATAACCATCTATACTATGTTGATTTTAATTGATGTTAGTGCCGAACTTAATGTGCCTGGGTAGTGCTAGACTTATAGTGGGTTCATGATGGATGTACCTAACTTGAGCTGAGTGTCCTAATAATTATAAAATTAGGAACCAGTATTTGTTTTCTAGCTCTGTATCCTGATAATTATAAATATTGTTTACCTATGCACCATGCCCTCAATTTACGGTCCATCAAGTGATTGTGATGTCTTAAGTATATACATGGTATTGCCTTTTGCTCTTGAACAATGTGAATATTTAGGCTAAAAGAACTTCACTTTACTCTAGAATTTGGGTTCGTCCATGCTAACAGTAGAGTTTAATTCATTACTGATGATTGTGTTCAAGATCCAAGACATAACTTGTATAATTTGTGCAAATGCTTGGTGAAAGCTTGTACCCACTTGTTGATCAGCTGGTGCGTGATCGTGCTGCTAAGGTTTTATTGGAATTCTTCTTGAGATGGACTAGACATGTTCTTCATCTTATCGAGTCGCCTGATGCTCCGAAGGCCGAGGTGATAGAAGCTATCGAGCTCTTCTTCCTAGGTTTGTGCAAAGAATGCTTGAGCTCATCGGTGGCCGCTTCTCTCCGGATTTATCGCTTTGTACCTGCTTCTTAGTCGGAGCATGCCTTCTCTACTTTGCCTTCTCTACTTTCTGTATGCACTTGGTGTTTGAAATGCATCTTAACCGTGTTGATTATCAACATATGAGACTTATGTTTGGTTAAATGTTGTGATCGTAATTTGATTTCTTTGTGGATTGTTTGTTTTGCTTGTCCGATGTACTAGAGAAAAAGATCATATTTGGGCTCTAAACAGGCCTCGGCCATAAATATTCTGATTCTGAACAGTGTTCAATTCAGAATAAAAGAATATAAAGGCTAAAAAGGAAAATGAAATGGACTGTAAATAGGCTGAAGCCCAAAACTTAAAAGGACCGAAAATGGCCAAAGCCCAATAATTAAACGGATTATAAAAGGCCTAGGCCTAAAAGACAAAGACAATCAAAAAGGCTAAGGCCTAGTTAATAAAACGCTGATATTATTGGGCTTGGCCTATATAGATCTCCAAAATGGACCGAGCTGATTTCTTGCCATGTCGGATCAGCCACGTAGGATCTGACCTGGCGAGGCCAATTTGCCCATGACGATATTGGATCGTCGTAACCGTTATGATGATCCAATATCGTCATAGACGGTTATGACGATTTCACTAAAATTGTCGTTATAGTTCATTAGCGACGCTCAACTTTTGATGATCTCATTTTCATCATAGGATCGTCATAGATGGACTACTGTGACGATTTTGTGACGAAAATGGAGGGTCATAGAAGCCCAGATTCCTTGTAGTGCGTCTCTGTCTTGTCAAAAGGGACAACTTGCGTGAAGAGGCCATACACAAAAAGACTACACAACAGCCGCCATATCATCCAGAAGGGAGAAAGAGGAGATCCGGAGAAGAAGGGGAAGACGTTCTTCATCTCGCTGCACGATCTTTGACCTCCTAGCCAATACACCCCCATAGCCACTACCTGTACTTGAGAGAGAGAGGAATCTTCACCTTGCAAGACTAGGGTTTGAGATTGTTTCTTCCCATCTTGAATTGTGTTGTATATTTTTCTATTTTTATTGTGGATCCCCACGGTAATATAAAGACGAATTCCCTTTATTTAATTATATTGATGATCCGTTCTTCTCTAATGTGTGAGTAAGTTCCTTAGGCATGGGAGATGTAGGAGATTGGTGAGATGTGATGTGCCTTCATATATTTTCTATTAGTTTGTGATTGATTCTAATTACTATATTATGCGTTCTTGACTATCTATGGATGCCTAATGCTTGTTGTCCAATTAAGGGACCAAACAACATGATGTTTTGTTCTACATATATAGGATCTTGTTCACTAGCAGATCGACGACTCCCGGGTGACACGGGGATATCAATGGAAAACTAGTAGACTCGAGGATAACGATGAACCACTGTGCTTATTACATTAGTTCGATCCAAGGAGCTTAATCGCTAAGCGACCTGAAGGGTCTTAATCGTCTATTGTCTGACCATGGTTTTGGTAACAGGCTAGTAGGATTATTGAAGTTGGAATGAAATCTACCAAGAGGAGTTCCGGCTAATTATGGGTTGCTCGCCTGCACATATATTTATGAGATTATAATTGTTACATTTATTATTCATCCACCAGGCACAGTCACTATCACCATGAACTGAATCTCCGTGCGCCTTCTTTTGCCATTTGCAGAAAAGAACAAACATCCAAGTCGTTCTTTACTTTTATGCTTTATATTTCTCAAGTTTACATTTTAGTTCTATTTAAATACATATCATTTAATTAAAACCCCATTCTTATTTCAACACTTGCAGTAAATTCACTCGAAGACCTGCGACAACTTCGGGTGTGACAGAGACTTCACCCATAAACACTTACCTTTGGGATCCCTGTGGGATCGATATCTATAATGCGAAACTAGCTACAAATGATCTTTGCACTTGCAGATATCAAGCTATTTTCTGGCGCCATTGCCGGCGAGCTAAGCACTAAGTGTTTGTCTGTTGACATTTCAGGTATTGCTACTACAAAATATTCTCCCTAGGAGACAAAGGGTCTACACGCTCTGGTAGGACCTATCTACCAGATTATATTGAGCGCGTGCCTGCTTAAAGGCACGAAGAAATTATTGAAAAACTTTTAAGATCAAATAAAGTTGAAGTTGAAAACCTGAGTGATATTATGGAAATCATGTCTATTTACAGCATAACTCCCATGAAACCTGAGAAAACTCTTAGAGAATACAGTGCCCCAAGTTCTAAATTTCTTAAACAACCAATAGAATTCCCTAATCCTGGAGTTAGAGAATATCGATTTGATGGTGGAATTATTAAAGTTTTGTAGGAAAAAGCTTTCAGTGGAAGGGAAGATGAAGACCGACATATTAGATAGTTCAACGACGTGATAACATTTCTTAGACCAAAAGGTTTGCCAAGAGACTTCTCTCGTCTAAAATTATTTCGCTGGTCTCTTAAAGGTAAAGATCTAGACTGGTTATACTCTCCCTCGCCATTACATTAAATGCTGGGAAAACTGCATTGTTAAATTCATAAACAGATTTAATCTTTTTGAAAAGGTAACTGAACTAAGAAAGAATATAGGCAACTTTAGTCATAACGTGGGAGAAAACTACCCACAAGCCTGGGATAGACTCTTTGGAATGATCAATAGCATTCCCTATCATGGCTATTCTGAATCAACTATTTGCCATTTATTTTACCACAGTCTTAATACTCAATGTAGAGAGTTGCTTGACTTCTCAGCAGGAGGATCGATAAATACTTTAACTATTAAAGAATATTTGGAATTGATGTCTACTAGCGCTAAGAATGATTCTTTATATAATCCCGATTTTGGCACTAAGATGGAAAAAGGGATACTTCAGATAACTCCTGATCTTATGCCTGAAGTACGCAAAACAATAAAAGAAAAGGGTATACCTTCTGAACTTGTTAAGGAAAACAAGGTAGATTTGTTACAAGTTTTAACTGAAGAAGATGAAACTAAAAAAGTTTTTCAAGAATTAAAACATCGATAAGCAAAATCTCATAATAACCTGCATAAGCACTTTCAAAAACACAAAAAGATTTTGGCGGAACTCACGGAAAATTATGATGAGATTTTCCAAGAAATAAAATTATTTCACAAGTATCTTAGTATGATTGAAACCCAGTGTGAACAAATAGCATCTGGTTATCAATTTTTTCCGAGATGATAAAGACACTCATGTTTCTACTAATGTTGTCACAAGAAGAGTTGCAGTTGTTACAGGACCATTAGGACCACCAGAATATGAAGCTGAAAAAGAGCGAAAGGAAAAAATCCTTGCTCGAAGCAAGCCAAGAAGATGATATATTGGTGGATCCTCAAGATGAAACTGAAATATAAGATCAAACCAAGGAGGACCAAAATGATGCACATGATGACTATTATGACTTTGATGCAGAGATGGTTGATCCAAGAGAAGAAAAAGAGGTAAGCAAGGAAGATGAAGTTGTTGCAGTAGAAAAGAAGAAAAGCGATAAGCAAAACAAAAGAAAGCAACAAAAGAGCCTGCCCCCCACCAAAGGTAAAAGACAAGAGTAAGTCAGGTGAGAAAAAGCTTCCTTACCCAGATCGAAAAAAGAAAGCACCAGATCAGGTAATTTATAATTGTTTTACAAAGGAACTTAGTGACATTCGTCTAGAAAATCCGTTTGCGGATGCAATCAAAGTTCCTACCTATTCTAAATTCCTCCATGATATTCTTAGTAGAAAGAAAGAAATAACTGAAACTGTTGCCATGGTAACTAGTTATCCCACTAATGGGAAAGTCGTTGTCTAAGTCCGAGATCCTTAATACCAACTATTTCATGCTCAATAGGTAAAACTGATATTCACAATGCCTTGTGTGATCTAGGAGCAGGAGTTAGTGTAATGCCATACTCCCTCTATAAAAGGTTAGGATTAGGGAAGTATTCTCCTACCACTATCACTTTACAAATGGCTTACAAGTCCACTAAACAACCCGTTGGTATGATTGAGGATGTTCTACTTAGAATAGATGAGCATGTTATTCCCACGGATTTTATTATTCTTGAGATTCCTGAAGATGAAAAATTATCCATAATACTTGGAAGACCTTTCCTTAGTACTATAGGGGCATCAGTTGATTGTGCTGAATGAAAGATAATCTTCAATGTTTATGATGCTGAAATCATCCGGTATTTTCCAAAGAAGCTAGAAGCGGGAGAAAGATATATTCCACCGGCAAAACGAGTTCATGTGGTAAGTACCTTTGATAAGGGGCAACCCAAGGTAAGAATTCGAGAACAGATAAGAGGTTGAGTTACTCAACCATTCTTAATAAAATGCTTAATGGGAGTCAACCCATCTCGTCAATAAAATAGACTAGAGAATAAAAAGTTCATCGCATTCCTACCACTTTTTCACAGACATTCTTGCGGAAGCGCGCTCGTGAAGATGTAGCTATCAAAAAATAGTAGCACTACTGCAGAAATGCTTATAGCCTCCAGGTGGTTAGTGACGGGCAAAACTATGCTTGTCACTAGTAATTATTACCAGCGACGGACAAAGATAAGCCTGTCACTAATACAAAACACTAGTGACGGGCGCATAAATGTGACTGTCACTAGTGCTTTTTTGTTAAGACCAGCTCGATTGAAAAATACTTAGTGACGGGCATCTATAAATGCCTGTCACCAATAACATTATGATAAGTGACAGACTCAAAATTTGCATGTCACTAATATTTTTTATGTAGGCCGGCTGAAATAACAAATTTCTTCTTGTCATCTATACTTATTTTGTTTGGCCGAAATTATAGGTGCCCGTGTTGACCATACCGGTGCCACCTGCATGCCTCTGGACCGGACCGTCTGTGTCCGGCCACCCGGTCGCGCACTCTCTCCCCTCCCCTGCGCCTCCTCGACCTTCGCTGGGCTTTAGAGCTCGGTTACTAATATTGAACTTTTTACCGACATTGAAAATATTGGTTACTAATTCGGTTCTCACATTCTAGGAACCGAAATCAATTTGATAAGTTCGATATTTTTACTCAGTAACGTGAAGTCCCAAAGAAACTAATAAGCGTGCACATGAGCCAAAAGTGCAGCCCAGACAACTACCCATTACTTCCAACTGCTGGCGGTGAGTCCCTTTTATTCCCACGTCCAGATCCAGTGCCTGCTTCCGTTAAAAAATAAACAGTCCAGTGCATATCCATGTTTCTGCATCCACTCCGGATTCCCCAATCCCCACCCATATTCTAACCCTAACCACAGGTGCGCGCTTTTCCTTCTCACCTGGCGGCCGGCGGTGGTCTGCAGCCGATGCTCGTTCTCCTCACCTCGGCGTGCGGCGATGGCCTGCGTTCTGCAGCCGACACTCTTTCTCTCTATCTGATGCTCCATTTCTCTTATTTTCTGCTTTCCATTTAATTGCATCTTGATGGCAGTTTCTTCTACTCGTGTTGGAATATGAGATATTGAGATCTGATTATTTTGTTTAAGAATCTTACTTCAACGGTGTAGGAGGATTGCGACGAGGCAGGCATGACGAACATGGCCGGAACTATTCGCCATGTTTTGAGGGGATCAGATCTAGTCTGGCGCGGCCGCTGCCGCACATGCCGAGCCGTAGGCGCAAGCGGATGAGATCTCACCAAGCATCGGGCAGCACTGGGGGATATCGAAACAACCCATAGGCTAGCATCGTGTACACCCTAAGCTAGCTTGGTCAATAAGGGCCATCAATAAGGGCCACCAGCATGTGCAAGGGGACGGCGACGCCTTGCCCTCGGCCGCCGTTCCTCTCCTCAGCCGGCGAGCTTCTCCCGGTACGTTCCTATTTTTTTCTTCCGTAGCTAAGGTTCTTTGAGCCAGCGGATGTGAGTTCTTGTGTTGTGTACTTGGTTGTACTGCCTATATCTGTGCGTGTATCTTTCCTTCATCCAAGAACTGTGTATGATATTGCCTGCTCCGAGCCACTGCCACTTATTTAATAGCCATTTAAAAGAATTATTAGTTAATTTCCTATTCACTGGTTATGTGACATGTTTGTTCATTTTGTTTTCAGAATGTCCCTGCCCATGTGCTTTGCATGAATTGATCACTTGACTATTACGATAAGGGGCACATGAATTTAGTAGCAGAGACAGCCAGTTTTTTTTATGTGATGAGTGTCGCACGCATATACACTTCCAGACTAGACAGATCCAGGAAACTAAACTAGGGGTATGTCTGCTATTCATATGCTATTAATTTACCATTACTTGATTATATGAGGATGTTGTTAATGTACTATTATTTGATAACTCAAGTTTCTTTGCAAGAGAATGACTTGTATAAAACTGTAGCTGCAGCAGTCCCATGACAGTGAATTAACCAAACTGTGTGAATGTATGATCTTCTAAAGCATACAGGGCTTGCGCGGCACGGACATGATGCAGGTAAGCTTGTGTATTTTCTTTATTGTGGGCGTAGTGACTAGTGTGTTGTTAAGAGCCCTATAGAATCATCATTATTTGAAACAACCAGGATTTCGCATTTGAGTTTGGGAGGAAGAGGAACATGCCAGTCTGACTGGAATTCACTGAACACATACACTCTAAGGCTATCCCCACTTACTATGAAGATCGGACAAGAAACCCAGAACAAATGTATTGCATAAAGGTTAGTTGTTGTCCATTCTGGTTCGGTGTGTTCAGTTTTGAATTGGTTTCTTTGCCTAGTAAGTAGAATTAGTAGTTATCTGATTTTGTTTAAGTTAAACTGCTGGTTCAGGACCACCTAAGCTATGATTGGCATAGCTAAGCAGGAAGGGTACCTCAGCTCTTAATTTTGCATAGAATGAAGTTTTGTTTTAGCATATTATGCATTATATCCATCCTATTCATAAGATTTAGATGCAACTTCATAGACTGCATTGGTTCATCGTATCATAGGAGAGCTAGTATCATCTGATATTTTGTCATAAACAACAACCTATGTATTCACTCTATTACTTATGTGATCAGATCTTAAAAGTTGGGTCGTAAACAACTCAAATGTATTACTTCTGTTATAACAATTCTAACAATGCTCTTGCTATTGCGCTAGTAATGATCCTCGGGACTGAAGTTGAAGCCGGACTATGAAGTGGACGCCTGGAGATAATGATGCGGATGTCACCACCGTGGGAATATTTTTGGATTGTGCTTTGTGTTTTGGATTGTACTATGTAATGTTAATGTCTCGATGTAATTTGGATCATGCAATTTGCAAGTTCTTGTGCCATTATATTATTTGTGCAAATATTGTATCTACTGTATTATGTGAACGTATCATTGGTACAACATATTGTGCTATCTGAAATATAAGTGGAAAACATATTTAATTTTTTTATAACTGAAATGCATGGCAGTGACAGGCAGTATAATAGGCCAGCCACTAGAAAACTACATGTTGTTGGGTCTTTGATCAATACTAATGACGGGCATCTTTTGTTCTGCCTGTCATTGCTATACATGTACTAGTGACAGGCAGTGCCTGTCACTAATGACGGACTACTAGTGACAGCATATTAGTGACCAGCGCCTTGCCTGTCACTAATAAACAAAAAGAGTCTGTCACTAATAAAGGTTTCTGCAGTAGTGTAGAAACATCGATTGAATGAGTATAGAATAAGAATAAAAATAAAAGTTTGAGTTTTTCATCCACGAAAGCTAAAATTTTGCTCTTAATACGCGAATGTTGGTTGATAGTTTCTACTATCAATTTTCTGTCGAAAATAAGGTATTTCGCTAAGTTCTAGGATAAGAAGGTATTCTCGAAGAAATAGAATTTTTTTGATCACTACTGATGGTTTAACGACCAACTTTACGACGGGAATAAAAATTCCGGCTGTATAGTTCCGGTCGTATAGTTATCTTTTCCATCAACAAATTTTCCTCGAAGACACAGAGAATTTAACGACCAACTATACGGCGAGAATAAAAATTCTGGCTGTATAGCTCCGGTTGTATAGATATCGATGTCTCCGTATAAAATTTTCTGAAAAGTATTGAGAGTTTAACGACCAACTATACGGCGGGAATAAAAATTCCGGTTGTATAGCTTCGATTGTATAGATATCGATGCCTCTCTTACAAATTTATCCCAAAGGTACTGAGAGTTTAACGACCAACTATACGGCGGGAATAAAACTTCCGGCCGTATAGTTCTGGTCGTATAGATATCGATGCTTGTTTTAGAAATTTATCTCGAGGGTACAGACGGTTTAACGACCAACTATACAACGGGATCATTACGATCCGGCTATATAGTTGCATCCGTATAGTTGTTTTCTGCATAAAGAAACCCTAGTTGGCAGCGCTGACGCAACTATATGGGCAGAACAACATCACCCGCCCGTATAGTTCCGGCCGTATAGTTCAGTGCGACCACAAAATCGCACCAGGGCGGCTAGGTCTCTCACCCCACCTCATTATTTCTCTCATATTCTCTCTCCAAACCTCTCAAAATCCACCTAGAACTCTTGATTCTTCGTGGATTTCGTTTGTTTCAGTAGGGGAATCAATATCTCGGTATGTTTCTCTCCCTATCCATTCTTTATTTTCATATTTCCATGGTTGAAACTCTCACATTGATCTAGTGGATGAACTAAAGCTTATTTTATTTTTCTATTGATTTCTCACGTTAGGATTGAATTTTTCCATGTAGGATCATTCATATATCATGTAGAAACTAAATGCCTAAGGTTTTATGGTGAAAGTTTTCAGTGCATCATGATGAACAAAATCGGTAACCTCTTTCGTTCGAGCAAGCACCAACGGGGTGAGGGATCGGGCTCGGGGTCCCGAGCCGAGCGCAACCCCAAGTTGGCCATGGTTTCATCCCGGAGGGTGCTTCCCACACGTTGGGCCGACCACAGCTTTCTCACTGCGGCGGGGTTGAAGGCGGACTTCGACCTCATGTGTAACAAGGCAGGGTTGACAGTACTTGGCTTCGCAAGCCATGACACCTACATCGAGCTTTCCTATGAGTTCCTTGCCTCCTTCTACGATGACCACAGGGAGAAAGGTAATATGTGCATGGTAAGCTTCACCATGAACCGATAGCACTATGAAATAAATTTTGAACAATTTTGCAATGCTTTCGGCTTACCCCACATTGGGGAGCCAACTATTACTAATCTCTAAAGCGTCACAAGCGGAGAAACTTGGGAGGCTATTTCTGTTAATGGTGGCACCAACTTCTACTAGAAGAAGATGTCCACCATTCAGAACCCAACCATATGCTACTACGCCTTGTTCCTTGCCAACACACTACTGGGGAGAGGTGATACCGGTTCCATGGCCAATGCAGACATGGCAATGATCACCAAGGCTCTCTTTCCCACTGCACCACAAAGCCCCAATCCCGCAACTCTACTCATCTAGTACCTTTGCCACCAAAATAACAAGACAAAAGGTGACATTGGCATTGGTAGATTGATAACCCACCTTGCCCATGAATTTAATATTATATTACCTATTATGCAACCTATTGACGGCTCCAAACTCATGGACATCAAGTATTTGACTGCTTGTGTCTTCCTTGGTGTTTACCATGCTAACCGGAGGCTCTGAGCATATCAATTTAGTTATCTTGGTGATCCATAGGGTGAGCAGGTTCAGTTACCCTGTCCCCAAGACGTCTCGATTATGGAGAGGGACACTTGGATCCTCACCAAGGACCAAGTGATGGAGATCATGGCTGAACTTTAGCCCGATGAGGGGGAAGATTAAGAAGGAGTGCAGTAGGATGAGGATGAGCAGGAGCATGAGGATGAGCAGGGGCACGACCCTGCTTGGGAGGGATAGCAGCAGTAAGGGGGATCTTGGGACCCGTGGCCCAACCAGCCACAGCAGGGGTACAACTACGTCCCCTATCAGGAATTCCAGCAGCTCAACCAGCGCGTTGGGGAGATCGACCACACTCTTCAAGGAGTGAATGAAGATGTGAGTACTTTGACTCACAACTTCAGTCACTTCATGCACCACTTCCCCGACTATTACCAGTAGTATCCGCACTAGCCGCCAAATGATGGCAACAACTAAGCCTGGCAATAGCCTAAGCTTGGGGAGGTTTGAAAACCTCCAAACTTTGCATTCATGTTTTTATTTCTTATTTTCATTTATTTTATTTATTCAAATTTGCATGTTTATTTTCAGTTTGCATTCCTAAACCAAAAATACAAAAAAATTAGTTGTAACTTTATTTGCAAGTTCGTTTCTTTGTTTCTCTCGGAGATTGCTCAATTTCAGGTGACTTGGCAATATAGAAATACAGAGGGGGTTCGACTCAAATACGAGAACGAAGCAAGCAAGAGGAGGTATCACTTTCCTTTCATCACTCTTTCTGCAACCTTAAATTGATCCTACAATTATTTACTTGTTTGCACTAGAGTTACTCCCCACTTAGCTTGTTATCCTATAAATTCTATTCCTTTGCTAGTGTGTCCTTTTTAGCTTTGAAACAATGAGCAATTAACTTGGTTAAAAATACTTCCTACATTTTTAAAACAAGAAAAAGCATCTGAAAGATGACTTGAGTCCATGTTTAGCCCAAAGAATTTGATTTTAGAACTACTCCATCCCATTTGATCTTAATATAAACAGACTCGATAGTACCTTTGAATGAAATTGTTTGATAAAATGGATGCTTCGAAGTAGTAGAGATTATGCCACTACTTTTTCTAATAATTACCGTAAGATATTGCTTTACACGTGTCATTACAACTCTGTCGTGCTCCATGGGGAACTATTAACTCCGCTGGCCAACGAATGATCTAAATGTGGGAAACCACTTGATTTCGGCTATTGAGTTATGTAAACGTCTGTAGCAGCAATGCTATGACGGGTAAATTTTTTATTCTCCTCATGGTTTCACGTTCCAAGAGAAGTTGTAGTACTTCTCTGACCCATTATCTCTCAACAATTATTTATTGGCATGGTCACGAGTGCACAACACAGTCCCAATTAACATGTTAAAAATAGTGGCATGGTTTCTCTATGAAAGAGCTGAAGTTTTTGAAAGATAAAAGAAAGGAAAAAGGTGCTTTGAGAGTCTTGATATTTTGACATGGGAGTAGATGGGTTGTTCTTAAATTGAATGTTTTGGTGCCAACTTGAGTACTATTAATTGATTAAACAAACAAGAACAAAAAGTTTTCATCCCTCAACAAAGAGAGACACCAAAAGAATTTGTCTCACTTTCCTAGCTAAACTTTTGACACTTGCTTGGGCATATGATTTATTTGCTAGCAAGATATACGTGGTTAGGAAGTGGAATCAATGCAATCTCGTGAATACTTGTATGATCATATTTAAGATTACAGGGATTGTGAAGAAAAGAATTTAACACCAATTCAAACTTGTAAGTTCTTTTATTTCTAGTCTCGAATCTCCGCTATTTTTACTTATTTGCTTGTCACTCGAGGGCGAGCAACATCCAAGCTTTGGGGAGTTGATAGCTATGAGATTCAACACATTTTTTATGGTATTTATTGATGGTTTTCCCCCGGATTTGATTGTTTCTAGCTTTACCTAACGCTAATACTTTGGTAGCGAACAAAACTTGGTTTTTAATGTGTGTTTAAGGTTCTGAATGTCAACAGAAGGTTTTAACTAGAGAAACACAATATTCAGGTGAAAACAAGCAAGTCTATCTTTGGAAGCACTCGGGGGGAGCATACAGAGGCTTTAACGAGCAACAATACGGCGGTAATATTTTTCCGACCGTATAGTTCCCGCTGTATAGCTGCCGCTGCTTTTGTCTTGTCAAAAGGGACAACTTCCATGAAGAGGCCATATGCAAAAACACAACACAACAGCCGCCATACCATCCAGAAGGGAGAAAGAGGATATCTAGAGAAGAAGGGGAAGACATTCTTCATATCGCTCCATGATCTTCGACCTCCTAGCCAATACACCCCCATAGCCACTACTTGTACTTGAGAGAGAGAGGGATCTTCACCTTGCAAGACTAGGGTTTGAGATTGTTTCTTCCCATCTTGAATTGTGTTGGATATTTTTCTGTTCTTATTGTGGATCTCCACGGTAATATAAAGACGCATTCCATTTATTTAATTATATCGATGATCCGTACTTCTCTCATGTATGAGTAAGTTCCTTATGCGTGGGAGATGTAGGGGATTGGTGAGATGTGATGTGCCTTAATATATTTTCCATTAGTTTGTGATTGATTCTAATTACTATATTATGTGTGCTTGACTATCTGTGGTATGCCTAATGCTTGTTGTCCAATTAAGGGCGCAAACAGCATGATGCTTTGTTCTACATAGATAAGATCTTGTTCGCTAGCAGACCGGCTACCCCTGGGTGACACAGGGATATCAATGGAAAACTAGTAGACTCGAGGATAACGAGGAACCCTGTGCTTATTGCATTAGTCCTATCCAAGGAGCTTCATCGCTAAGCGACCTGGAGGATCTTAATCGTCTGGTGTCTGACCATGGTTTTGGTAATAGGCTAGTAGGATTATGGAAGTTGGTATGAAATCTACTAAGAGGAGTTCCGGCTAATTATGGGTTGCTCGCCTACACATATACTTATGCGATTATAATTGTTACATTTATCATTCATCCACCAGGCACAGTCACTATCACCATGAACAGAATCTCCCCGCGCCTTCTTTTGCCATCTGCAGAAAACAACAAACATCCAAGTCGTTCTTTACTTTTATGCTTTATATTTCTGAAGTTTACATTTTAGTTCTATTTAAATACATCTCATTTAATAAAACCCCATTCTTATTTCAACACTTGCAGTCAATTCACTAGAAGACCTGTGACAACTTCGGGTGTGATAGAGACTTCACCCATAAACACTTACCTTTGGGCTCCCTGTGAGGTCGATATCTATACCTCGAAACTAGCTACAAATGATCTTTGCACTTGCTGACATCAAATGGCTCGTCATAACTGGTCAACTCAGCCACGCGAGAAGCGTATCCGGTGCAAGAATCCCATATTTCCTTGATGTTTTGCTCCTTGCCATCTTCATCGACAGTTGAATAACTCCTGATAACTTGCCATATTTCCACGGTGGCTCATTACCATCATCAGGGCATTATGTGCCATGGTGCATGCATAGGACATATTACAGTCCTTGACGAGATGGGTATATCCTTTGCCTTGTCACATAGCTCAAAGGGCGACATTGAGTCTAGGCTAGAGAGTCAGATGGATTCACCGATTTCTTCCAGTGACTGGTAGAGATCGTGGATCAGGTCCCCAACAGCTACAAGCTGGCTGGTATGAGGATCGGATGAAGAGGCATCTAGCATGTTGAGAGGACCTATAAGAAAAAAAGCAAGGTCAACAAAATATATCCGAGTCTCATACATTCGGAAAAATAATAACATAGGGAAAGAAAAACTTACCAAAGATAGTGTCATCTACTTTGGCCTTCTCCTCTTGAAGACTCCGGAGTTCATTCCGAAGAGCTTCGATAGTGTCCTTCTCCCTGTCCAAGGCATCTTGCAAGTACAAGATTGTTTTTTCTTGCTTGGCGATGGTGCGATCACGCACTTCAGTTGCATGATTGCTGGATTCAAGAACACTTGTGATACTGGTCTCATGATCTGCTTTGAGTTTCTTCAGCTCATCTCGCAAGTCAGCATTCTCCACCTCCAAGACTTTGAAATTCTCGGCTTTCTCAATCAACTTGCAGGATTGATTAACAAGTTCTGGCAAAGTAATAAATAAAAATCGGATAAGTATTTGGCTATAGATCAAGAGCAAACTATACAAAGAAGGCCTGAAATTTTTACCTATAGCCTCGTCTTTGGAAACCTTTAGTTTTGAATTTTCAAGCCGGAGAGCTCTAATCTCTCTCCGCTTGTTACAAATATTCTTCAATAATTCCTGGTTATAAGCATTAACTTTCTGTAACTTACAATGGTAACCAGAGTCGGAAGTCTACTAAGACTCGGGCTAATATTTTAACTAAGTTGAATATCAGCACGAGCATTGGGGGGCTATACTAATTCATTCTTTGGCATCCTATAAAAGCATAAATCTGGATTTCCTATCCAACTTCATGATTGGGAGATAGAGGATATAATATAAAATACAATAAAAGAGAAGAGTTGGATTATGACTTACAAAATGTTCATGAGTTAATTTATTGAGGCTCATGTTCACCTTAGTGGAAACCTTCTCGGCGAGAGTGAGAGGAATCACTGGCTGTGGCGGGGCCACGCTAGCCTTCAACTTCTTGTCGCAGAAACGGACTTGATCAGGGAGGTCGGCAAGTTTGACGTCTTCAGCCTCTTGCGCCTCCTCCTCCACTGTGATGTTCCGGGTCTCCAAGCAATGGAGAGCCAACTTCTAGATCTCTTCTGCGCTCTTCCGAGTAAGGCCAAGTTTGGAGAAACCCGGATTCTACAGAAGGTTCTCTGTGAAGGTCTCAGCTGAGGGATCATTACCCTATGAGGGTTCACCCTTATCAAGTGCCGAGTCACGTATGGTGAAGTCGGTCTGTGAGCCAAGGTTCGCAGGCTCTAAAGGGTGAGCCGAAACATCTTCAACGTGTAGAGATGAAGTACCCTCTAGCATTAATGATGGCCTTGCAGTAGGAGTCGAAGGCGGGGCAGCAGATGAGCCTAGAACTAACTTTTGTTGGCGCAGAGGCTTCCCTAGCTTTCCTTTTGCCTTGCTCTTGGTAATCGTCTTAGCCCTGGATGGTAACAGAGTAAAGATCGTCGCAATTCAGGGAAAGAACAAATTATTACCTTGTCAAGAAAGTGTACCTCTTTACAACGGGCACTTTTTGAGTGCCCACAGAAACAACCGGAGCCATGCGCTTCCGGGTAAGTGCCTCCGGTAAAACTTCAAGCTCTTCATCCTCCTAAGGAACCGGATCCTCAGGTGGATATGCCTCAAGTGGAGCAAGCTCCGACTCGGGGAGGTCAGCAAGCTGAAAGAGAGATTATCTCAATATTCCAAAGCTATAGCAAAGTATAAGGTGAGCACACTATAAAGTATAAAGGAAGCAGTCGGGAAACTTACATCTGTCACAGGCTCATCAGCAGTGTACATATCCATAGAGAGATCTGGAATCTTCCTCTCAACTCGCTTCTTGATCAACCATTTAATCCAAGACTCATATTCTTTGTCTAGGATGGAGAGTGAGCTAATCCTAAGGCTGCATTTTCTACTTTTGGTGACCATATGCATAAGCCAGTCACCATGGTGCTGAAGGGGTTGAATCCAGTGTGCCAACCAGCAGAGAATCAAGTCAGATCCTTTTAGACCCTTGTGTTTCATCAAGTACTCAATCCATCTCTTGGCAAGCAGCAGATCATTAGGAAGAGTCGGAGCTTCCGCATCCCAGGACTCTTGGGGCGTGGTAGCACCATCAACAAAAACCGGCAAAACATTTTCTTTTCCAGGAGCCAGTCTGTCCTTATGATAAATGAATGTGGATGGCCATTTCTTCACGGACTCGCTAGCCTTAATCTTAGGTTAGACTCACTCTCTCCTAACATTCAGGCTAAGAGTTTCAGTAATGTAAGTATTACCGGAAGTGATGGAATTTCTCCGGGTACCGAAGTAGTACTAGAACAAGATAAGACTCGGTTTTATTCCGAGATAACCCTCACACAAGGATACAAAAGCACTAAGTTCAACAATCATGTTCGGGGGGAAGTTGTGGAGTTGAACTCCATAGTAATCTATAACCTCAGAGAAGAACTCTGAGAGGGGAAGCTCAAACCTCTATCGAGGTGAGTGCCAAAGTGAACTCTCTCATCGGCATGAGGAGTGGGGATGATCTGATCATAGCCGCTCCACCAATCACTGGCGTGGAGGAGGACTTCCTTCTCGACCACGTAGAGCTTCTCGTCATCGAGGACACATGAGATCCATACTCCACATAAGTTTTCTTTCTCTACCGCTGCAGATGTCGCTGCCGTGGTTGCCGCCATGCTAGAAGAGGAGGCGTCAGCCATTTTGTGGACAATGGGGACCATGGATGGGCTACACTGTGGATTTAGGTGAAAGAACGGAGGAGCTCATGTGCAGTGCCGTTGGGAGGAAGGAGAAGACAATGGCACTGGTAAGGAAGAATAAGGAGATCTATACCCCTTATATCCCTCGCCTGCGCCAAGATTTGTGCAAGAGAAATAGTGATCGTGCCACGCGTCATGGAAGGAGCTGAGTAACCTCCTCGCAAAGATTACACCGCCTCGATCTCCGCACACGCATTAAAACAACGCCTCGGTTCTGCAATAATAGAACCCACCAATGGTCGTGCTATCAGGAATGTCTGTCAGTGCCATGGCTTGACCTTGACTGATGTCAGGTTACGTTAGATACCAAGTTCTAGATTAGTTTGAATTTCACACTGGAACATTGATAATGTACTCACAGGTCCGACTCATTTTGAGACTCGGATCCTATCTTTCTTTTGAGTTTTAGGAACCCTTCAAAGATTCTGCAAGCCTAAGATAGATCAAGCTGGTCGATGAAATCCGACTCTGGTTCTTGGAGGCTTCCGAGGGCTATTGTTGGGGATATACTTTCTGGGTATACCCACTGTGACTCGCTGACCAGGGTGGCCCACTTCGGGTTAGAGCTTTGATCCATGGGTGGCCCAGTTAGGGAGAGAAGACGAAGTTCTATCTGCCTACAGGAAGGCCCAGAAGACTTGCGAACTTAGGCATGTTTAGTTACTTGTAGTCCAAGATGTACTCTATAATCGACTCTTAGTCGTAGCCGGATAGGTCTCTCTTGTAAACCCTAGGCCGGATATCTATATAAGACATCCTAGGACTAGCCTTTAGGGAACCCACAATCTACAATCTCAACTCGCATAGGCGAACCTCTCTTGTAATCTGTACCTCCGGCTCTGCCATATTACTGGATTGCTAGCAGGAGTAGGATCCGTCCAAAGCCGGCGGATTCGAACTAGGGTAAAGCTTGTGTGCTCACTGATACGTTGCAAACGTATCTATAATTTTTGATGTTCCATGCTTGGTTTATATATACTTTCTTATGTTTTGTCCACACTTTGGAGTATTTTTATACACTTTCTTGGACTAACCTATTAACAAGATGCCACGATTACCTGCCTGTTTTCTGCTGTTTTTGGTTCCAGGAAAGTCAGAAAATGAATATTCTCGGAATTGGATGGGACAAAAGCCAAAGTCAATATTTCACCGAGGGGGACACGAAGCCAGAACACGAGACGGAGAGGGGCAGGGGCCTCCCACACCACCTGGCCATGCGACCAATCCTAGCCCATGCCAGGGGGTGGTGCGGCCGCCTAGGGCACCCCCTCGGCCTCCCCTTTCGCCTATATATTGCCTCCAATACAGAAACCCTAAGGACCCCGATCAAAAATCCACGAAAGAGTCTGTAGCCGCCGTCATCTCCATCCCTAGATCGGGAGGGATCTAAAGCTCTTCCCGGCACCCTACTGAAGGGGAGAATTCATGCTGAAGGCCTTCTTCATCACCATGCCTGCCTCCGGTGTGATGCATGAGTAGTTCATCCTTGGACTACGAGTCCATGTAGTAGCTAGATGGTTGGTTCTTCTCCTTTGTGCTACCATGTTTAGATCTTGTGAGCTCTGTTCATGATCAAGATCATCTATTTATAATTCTATATGTTGTGTTTGCGGGGATCCGATGGATATTGAGATGCTATTTCAGATTGGGTATTGATTCTATCATGTCTTTGTTATTTGTGATCTTGCATGCTCTCCGCTGTTAGTAGATATCTTGGCCGAGTAGATGCTAGCAACTCCAAGAGGGAGTATTTATGCTCGATAGTGGGTTCATGCCTCTAGTAATCTAGGGAAGTGACAGAAATCTCTAAGGTACTAGATGTGCTGTTGCTACTAGGGAGAAAACAACAATCCTTTCTTCATAGAACAATCGTATTGTTTACTTTACACGCAATGCTTAATGCAATTATCCGTTGCTTGCAACTTAATACTAGAGGGGGTTCGAATGATAACCTGAAGGTGGATTATTAGTCATTGATGCAGTTGGATTACGGTCTATGGATAATGTTGTAATGCCCAATCAAATCTCATAGGAGTCAAGATGATTAGTATATGCATGTATTCTTTCTCGATGTTTGTCAATTGCCCCGCTGTAATTCGTTCACCCAACATGTCATCTATCTTAAGGAAAACCACCACTAGTGAACTATGGACCACGGTCCTTTCTTTTACCATCAATCTACAACTGTTTACTGTTTACTTTCTGCAAGATATTACTTTCTGCCACACAATATGTTTAATCCTTTGTTTTCAGCAAAACCGGTGAGATTGACAACCTCACTATAAGTTGGGGGCAAAGTACTGTGGTTGTGTTGTGCAGGATTCCAAGTTGGAAACAACACCTTGGAGGTGTTTCCTTGCTCCTACTGGTTCGATAATCTTGGTTTCATAACTGAGGGAAACTTGCTGCTGTGCTCATCATACCTTCCTCTTGGGGTTCCCCAACGAGCTCGATATCAACCACGAGCCATCACTCACCGTCCCGGAATACCGTTACCTCACACCCCCTTTCTCCACACGCCTCGAGTACCCCCTCTCGGCATACATGTCTTCAATCCGACGATAGTATTACCTTTTATTACCTTGGTAAAATCTTCACATAGATACACATCACAAGGTGCTTCTTCATTTAATTCTTTAATGGGCAAAATTTGATGTTGAACTTGAATTTATTCATATGGTTCATGACATCTCCTACAACTCTTATTAGTAATAGTAGTGAGTAAAGTTTCCTTCACTTTGCTAGGATAAGGACTAGCTTCAAATATTTATTCTATCTTAGGAGATGAGACTTGATGAACCTGTTTCACAACCTTAGAAACATATGCAGAATTTTTAAGAGGCTCAACAAATACATTAAATCCTTTCTTTGTAACATTAAGATGGTTAGGAAAAGAATTAGCAATTTTTACTAAAACATGAGGGTCAACACCAAACTTGTTCTTAAGTTCCTCAACTAATAAAGAAGTAGAGACATTCTCTACACATGAATATTCATATTCAAAACCTGGCTTATTATCTTTATCAGGATCCCAAGCTTCAACATTTTGAGAAATAGTTTCCAATAAATTTGCTGCCTCCTTTTGAGTTCTATTAGTGAAACTTCCTTTAGAAGAATTATCTAGGAAATCCCTATGATGCTGAGGCAATCTCACATAAAAGTTTATTAATATAATGCTTTCAGGAATACCATGACGAGGATTTTTACGAACCCGTCAGTCTCCCCCAAGCTTGAGCAATACTTTCTCCATTACAAGGCCAAAGGTTATAAATATGGCAGTGATCATTATAAGCTCCTTTAGGAGTATAATATTTAAGATACAAATCCTTTCTCATATTTTCCCAATCAAGACGATATTCATCATCTAGAGATCTATACCATTCATGAGATTTATCGAATAAAGATGAAAATAATTGCTTCCTTCTTACTTCATTCTCATGAACACCAGCAAGTCTAAATAGGGAACATAGTTCTTCAATTTCACATAAATGTCCCATAGCAGTTTGACTTCCATCACCTGCAAAAGTTATCTCCCTAGCTATGTTGACAATACCAAGATATTAAACTTCTAGTTCAATAGGCTTCACAACTTTCTCCTTATTTTTGTCATGAATGAACTCAAACAAGGTGAGTTGTAATTCTCTATGGTTTGAGAAAGCCATGATAAAATAGCAGTAATAAGAATAAAAACAGATTTCAAGTTTCCCTACTAAACAACCTACCAATAGCACAACGCTCCCCGGCAACGGCGCCAGAAAAGTGTCTTGATGGCTCCCAAGTGTAGGAGATCAATTGTAGTACTTTTCAATAAAGAAAGGTTGTCGAACCCACGAGGATCTGAAGGTATTGGTTAGCAAATTTGACAAAGGAAATAATAGTAAATGCAGTAGATTTGGTGTTTTGGGTTTGTTGTTTTGCAAGAATGTAAAATGCTGAAAGTAAATAGCAATAATTGAATGCTCTCAATGAGAGAAAGCTCAATCCTCTATGTAGCAAGAGGACAAGCCCAGGTGTGTGGGAACTTATATGTGACAAACATTCCCGAGGCCGGCATGGGTTTACTTAGCATAAAGATTTCTATGCAATATGGTGAATATGTTGTCAAGTTTTATTCCCTTAGGGCAGAGCCTAATTAGGTGCAGCCATAAGTATGGACTAAATACACCACTTATGATGGGTCCTAGATCCATTTACATGAACCTCTAGGAATTAGACATACATGTCCCACCATAGGAATAGGTTCATTGGTCCCCGACATATAATCCCTCTAATGCAACTCAAAGAATTGGAAAACGGTTTTTGTCAATTATGTCCCATCCAACCCCTATCATTGCATCAAAGTATTCTCCTATGATCCCATGTAGGTGAAGTAATATGCAGTCGATGTTCGCATAAAACCATCATAGAACAATATAAAAGATAGAAAACTGGACCACATACTCATTGCATATTATATGGAAATCATAGTCAATTCATCCTATGCCCTCAGGAACATTGGGATCTACTCACAAGTGCCAAACATGATATGGATCAGTAGCATATGGATTACAACACAATATGAAAATATAATATCTCAACCAAATAAATACAAGATGCTAATCAAACACATGTAAATAGCTCTCAAAAGATATCCGGGGTTCAATCAATCACAAACTATGAGGGGAACAAGATGGATCTTGGAGATGGTGATGGTGATGATGATGGTGATGATGGAGATGTTGATAGAGAGGCCTTCCCCTATGCGTAGGAGGAGTGGTGATGACGATGGCGTCGATTTCCCCCTCACCGGAGGCTCCGGCATGGCAGGATCTGCCCGTTTCCAGAGTAGGAGAGGACTTTTGCCTCCGCCGCTGCCTCTGTAAATCATGGGAAAAATATGGCATAGGTTTTCTAGCGATACGAAGGAGTATACAAAAAGGAGGAGCCAAGACGATGCTCGAGGGCTAAAAGAGCCTACGTGGCGCGCCTAGGGGATGGATGTGCCACCTGGCCTCTTTCGGGCCTCGTGGCTCCTCTCGCTTCATTCTTTGGTCCAAGTTGGTTCTCCTGGTGAAAAACTTGTCATGTATTTTTCCTTCGATTTATTGATGTCCAATAGGTCCTAAAAAACAAAAAAACATGAAAAAGGAGGTTTTCTGCCTCCTAGAAATTAAATACCAATGAAAGGGACTTTGTAGAAAAGTCCCGTAAATCATCTAAATATGCATAAATAATGAAGGATCAAAGTAAATATGATTCTAAATAGTGCATAAAGGTCCTAAAAATGATGATGCAAAATGCAAGTATCAGTCGGTAATGCTGTGCTCGATCTAGGTCACCGCGTCTGTGCTCTAGGTCACTGGCGATGGGTCTAGGCCCTAGGTAAACACTCGATCTAGGTCTAGGCCCCAGGTAAACACTTGATCTAGGCCTAGGCCCTAGGTCAACACTCGATCTAGGCCCCCATACTTATTTTAGTCACTTGAGGCTTGTGCTCTAATTTAATTCTTGTATTTACTCTAGGGCAGGTAGGATGAACTGTGAGGATTGTAGGTTCTGCGGTATGAAGGCTAGGGAAATACATGCGCATGTTCTAAAATTGTTCCTACTAGCACTAACTGTCTCAACACATCGCCCCTTGTTCTATCATAGTAATAGTCATCCTTAGATTTCTTAATGATTTTCAGATGGACTACACGGTGTTGAACCCCAAAAATATGGAAGTCATTGCGGAAAACATCATGGCGATGGCGCCGAGAAACTGCAAGCTCTAGCACAAATATGATGACTGCAAGGCTAGCGACATATATGAGCAGGTTCTAAAATTGTTGCTACTGGATAGTATTGAAACCTACTGTATAGCATCAAAATAAAACATTCTTATTAGTGCAATGTCTATTTTAGGCTAAAAAGCCAGACTACAATGTTCCATCTTATTACAAGGTGAAGAAACATGTAGCCAAGAAAGCTGAGAAACCGAGGGACCTTACTAGAGGTTAGAGTCATTGATATTGGCTTAAATTTAAAGTCATTCTTATGCCGCTATAGATTAATTTCCAATATATTCTTTCTAGGTCTGTCGATGAAGGGAAAGGAGGACTTCGATGATTACTACGTGTTTGGAAATGACATGGAATTGACTTCAAACCAAGCTGTGTATATTAGAGGAATTTCAAGACACAATCCACCTATACCACACTATGTGTGCAAAATGAAAAAGTCAAATGTCATCCCTGGGAAGTCCAAGATAGTAAACTTCTGAGGTTTGACTCTTTAAGAGCGTGTTTGTTTCAAAGGAATAAATCCTACAAAGTTTCTATGCATAACTTTCCTACACTACAATCCTATAGGATTTCTAACAAGAGGTGAGACCTCTTGGAAAGATTCATACGTGTCTATGACAACTATGACATGTACCTAAACCCTATAAAATTTCCTGCATTTTTCTTACGGTGCAATCAAACAGATTATCTTACCGATTCCTGCATTTTTCATTTATGTAGGATGCTTAATGTCATGCCATTCTATTCCTGCACTTTTCCTATCCCGATGTTTTACAAATCCTTTGAACCAAACGAGCCCTAAATCTACTTATGCACGTTGAACTATACTTCAGAATCTTACTTTATTCTTCACATCCAGTACTTTTCAGCTAGGTATAGCAATGCCCACCTCAACCGGTATCTACCCTTAGAGATTCCTGCCATAGTCGCAGATCATGTAGGACGTGAGCATGTTTAGTTCATCCAAGGCAGGAATGATGTTGCCCAAATAACAAGCAATTTGTCAAAGATTGTCGAGGCTGCTCGAATCAAAAAGGGGATTTGTTCATCTTCACCTTCTTTGAGGAGCCCATATCTAGCTTCACGTGTCCTGTTAGTCGCCTTAAATGAGGGCACAAAGTACCTGGTTATGCGTGTTGGCTTCGTGTGAACTCGTAGTCGGTTTGGAACTGAATGTGAACCTGCAGGTTGTGTAATTGGTTTGGAACTCTTTGTGAATCTGGTTGTCTTGTTGGTTTGGAACTGTATGTCAATCATGTTCCCTATATATTTGTAAGATTGTGTGTTATCTCCATGTTAATATGTGTTGTGTTGATTGTTTCTGTAATTTCCTGTACTTCCATATTTTGCTTCTTCATGTGATTGAGAACATGTGTATAAGAAATATAAAGTAGTGCTATATTTAAAACGTAGTTGTCTTGTCGAGCTGTTGCGCATGTTAGTCAAAACATCAATGTAAATATTGAAGGACGGTTGATTTAGGACATGCTTATAAGAATGGCAAAGTAGTAGATTTGTCGGAACAGATTCCCCTGGTCCAGTGGTTCCGGACCTTCGACCAACGAGTGTTCTCGCGAGTTTGAACCCTGGTCAGGGTACTCTGATTTTATGTTATGTAATTTGTATCAGATGGACTGACATCTGGGCCTGGCCAAAACTCCAAGAATAACCCATTATACCCTACCATTCAAACCGAGCTGACAGGTGGGGTGCAGGCACGGATGACCCGGTTGTCGAAAAAAACACAGTCAACCAATGGCCCTTGATGAATTCCGTGACGATTTTATGCAGGACGAAATCCCGAACTAGGCTTCAGGGCCTCGGACGAAATCCGCAACGAATTTTTGTCGATGAAAACCTGGAACGTCATGGATACCCGGGCTGGAGGGCCTTCGAGTGCGCCGCGATAAAATAGCCTAGAACGTCGCACACCTATGAAGTTTTTATGGCGTGTCATGAATAAAACATCATGAACCGTCCAGATTCTTGTAGTGTCTCTGGGTGAGATCAAAAAGGGTGTATGATTTAAACACCAACACACCAATTAAACAAAACATACTTATACACAAACAAAACCTTAAGGAATCAATATCAAATATGTTCTTATCTTATCATAATCATCATCCTATCTACTGACACCTCTGCTGCACAATTGCATTGTGCATAGGAAATTATATATTATTCTCATCAAATCTTGATATTCCAAATCTACTTTTGTTTATCTAAATCTCACTCAAAAGATCTCTTAACGTATTATCTAGAAATAGGGATAAATTAAAATGTCCAAAGTGCATAATATCCATACATTGTTATTCAAACCATAATAGCCATATATTTAATAAAACTGAACTCATTTGCATTCTCTCAAATATATCAAACTATTTGAATACAATTAACTATGAGTGTTTTGCAACTCAAATGACCATATCTTGATAAAACTAAATCACCTTCATAGTCAATTAGGTTCTCACTTAATTAATATTAAGGTCTACAATGATCACCACATATTTACAATTGAAGTTTTAACTCAAATATACAAATCAGTCCATTTGTATTAGTAAACATATCTAAATGAATAAGCCCCCAGTCTGATCTTAATAAATCAAACCACAATATCATTAACTTTTCACTTGATCAATATTAAAGACAACATAAAACAAACAAATTATCTTTGGTTGACATGGATGAGTCAATCGGATTATTTTATAATCAACACACCACTTAATTTAATCTCAATTAGTTTAAGTGGTTAATGAGATAAAAAACTATCTCAAAATTAAGTGTTTAATCCTTATTAATCAATACCTTGAGAACCAAGGCATTGATAAGTAAACTCCCACTTGGCATTATCCAGTTAAGGAATAAAACAAGACAACCCATCATGTAAAATTGGGCAAACAAAGGTTATATGAATCTACACATAAATCAAAACTACAAGGACTCTATAGCAACAGGTTGATAGCTAAACTAGTGGATCCGTAATTCTTAGTAGTAGTTGCAGAAAGATCAGCAGGATCTACTCAATTAAATTTAAGAGATTGATCCATGGGATCAATAACCATAGATATGCTTCAGTACTAGTAGAACATGTGTATGCATCTATCCTATTGTTGGGAAGAAAGCACCTATAGCACATAATCATACCAAACATGATTTTCACCTGTGCACACTCGAGTGAGGCACCATAGGCATGATATCCTGCTTGTAGAGCATTATAACACACTCTAGCCTAATACTAATTTAACCACATGGAATTCATTTAGCTTACGACTAAATCACGTATAACAATCATCAAACACATCTTATCCAAGTCACTAAGAGAATCATTCTCTATCTCTCCACTCTTTCGATGAGTATAATTTCTATCCAATGATTGGGAGTAATTAAGTGGATAATATACTCTCTTCTAAACTAGGGCATATATTCATATTTTTCTATAGTAGCTTAGAGAACAAGAAAAATCTGTCTCCATTCATATATTGTGATTCAATTTTATCAAATCAATCAAAATAATAATTCCTATGGTTGTAAGATCTCTTGATCGGGCTATGACGATGCTTCTACACTATTTTCTTCTTGGAGGCGTGGCTTTCAGAGAACCTTTTTTGTAGTGAGGATGGTGTCTTTGTTGGTGGTTTGTGTGTTGTTGTTACGAGTGGTGGTTCACCTTGGCGGGGCTTTTTCTTCTTTTTCTTTTTAACTGTGTAGATCCTTAATGTATTTTAGGCATTTGTTTGTGTAGAAGCTGAGTGTAATTAGTATCTTCTTGATATTAATATACTCTCTTTGATGAAAATTTTCATGTAAACATTGAATTAATGTTGCATGCAATACTTTACGAATCCATTCATCTTGTGTTTGTACTAACATTTGGTCATCAATCAATTGGCATGGGATTAGTATGCTATTTTGTATTTTATAAATCCATTTCTTTAGCCTGCCATGTTATTTTTATGGGATTAATATTTTTTCTAATTTCCCCGCCCTAGTGAAAAATTATAGATTTGCCACTTCTTCCTTCAAGCACCAAGAAGGCCAAGGACATCACCATGAGCACTCTCTTCATTTTGGTTAGTACCGAAAAATAATTCTATGGGAATTGGTCCACATATTCGTCGATGGGACCAACTTCAGCAGTCAACATGTGTCTAGGAAAAAAAGAAAAATAGAGTTTCTACCCGTTTTTATATCTAAATTGCCACATGTAAATTATGATTTTCCGTTAGTACCACCCTAATATTTTCATATGATTAGGTTTTCTAACGATGAGGATAAATCTGCTTTAATTTAATTCCTGAAGCATTAACTCGAATAGAAACTTTTGCATAAATATAGCGGGAGACACCACGCCCGTAACTGTATTCTTTGAAGTGTCAGGGTAAAGTGACTCTGATGTAATAATCAACTTAGCAATGCAAAACCACATTTCAAAATATTAGACGCATTGAATTTATGTTAAAAAAATCTCAGGTTTACATAGTTAGTTCTTTTCTGGAGACCAAGTCTATCATGATAACCCAAGGCCTACTCATGACCTAGATAAGTCAATTTTAAGGTCAACTGGTACGTACCCCCTACTCTCGCCCCCTAGTCATAGGTGGGAGAAACCCTGGCCACCAGCCGTCACCCCTTCGCACCTGATCCCCTCCTCCCGCCGCCCTAGGGCGCAGCTTGGCAAAGCCCGGTTATCGCCGACGGTGAGGGAGGCCCCACTAGTGGAAACAGGGCATTTTGTCCTGGTTCGTAAGGGGCTTTAGTCCCGGTTGCCCAACCGGGACGGGGCAACCGGGACTAAATCCCCAATCCTTTAGTCTCGGTTGGGCTGCGAACCGGGACGAAAGGGAAGTTCACGTGGCCGCTGCCTGTCACAAGGTGGGAGGGGCATCCGTCCTGGTTCGTAATACAAACCGGGATCTACGTGTCTCTGTCGCAGCAGCATTTTGTGCCACGACAGATAATTCATTTTGTATATTTTCATTTATGTGTCTCTGCCGCAGCAGCATTTTGGGCACTTTTCCGGCAAAGAATTCATTTTATATATTTTCATTTATTTATTCACCCTTTATCTATTTTCTTTTTATTTTGTATTTTGCAGTCAGCAATGAAGGAACCATTATATTATACAACATCTCCTGATTATATTACACAGCACGTATCAAACATATTACATACGGTACACGAGTTTCATGCATATATATAATATAAGGTCTTTTACGATCCCTATTACATTATCATCATTTTCCGATAGTATTCTCTATTTGGATTTAGGACCTCTGCATCTAATAATCCCGCAATTTCCTCTTGGATTGCTTATATGCGATCCTTTGGTAGAAGATCGTGCCGCAACCGTTCGATCTAATTTAAAAAAGGAGTAAACATATATGAATGAAACTAAACACAATTGATGGTAATAAAACAAAAATTTGAATATTGTTTATGTACTCAAAGTTGTTCTAAGTTTCTGCCCTTCTCACAGGTCGTCTGATGAATGAACTCGCAGACATAGTATCCACATAGATTATTTATGTGTTCCTGCCTCAGCCACTTTATGAGAATAAAGTTTAATCAAAATAATAATAATCAAGCATGATAATGGTATCGAAACTAGAATCAAAGAGATGCGTGGATCTAGCTAGTAGTACTTACATCTAGTGGTTTAAATGTAAGCTCCTCTTTCTAGACACCCTTAGCGTTGTTGGTGAACCGTTTCCAAGCGCTGCCTAGCAAAGAAAGTGAATAAAAAGAGTTATTAATTACTTGATATCAGGAAATGAACGAAAGTTGCCGATATAGTGTAATAATGACTGAAATTACCACTGGAGCAGTTCCTGCATATTCGCACACTTCACAAGGGGTTTACGTTTCGAGCTCATGACTTGTACTACTCCATTGTCAGGTTGAATAAAGTGGAAGTTGCATATGCATAACTCATCAATTATACACTTAACATCGAGTAAGCGAAATAGAATGTGTATAAGTCAATAACACTCACTCGAAGTTGTAAGGAAATAGTATTTCCTGTTTGGTTTCTTGAAACCATAAATCCTTTATAACTTTATCATATGTTTCCTTGGGATTAAATTTCAGAGTAAGTTCATGAACCCAATATGGGTCAATGAACCCAATGTCATAGATCCGTCCTCTTTTGCATTCGAGAATCTTCAGTCTACATAATATAGTGAGTATGATTATACATGCAATAAACGAGGCGAGCTAACTAGAGACTTAATTATATAAATAATACTTACAGACAATAGGCACTCACGATCAATTTGTTGATGGCGTCTTTATTGTAAAACTAAAATAGTTCAGGAAATTCAATCATTATTTGGGCATCTCCATACCCGTAATGCTCGTTTCTAACTCCCAGCACTATCCAGTGTGCTCCTTTCTTTGTGGCTTGCATGTACCAATTATGCAATCTTCGCATATTTGTTGGTAGATACTTGACCTCCTCAGGTTTGACGAGATATTTCCCATACTGGTATTTGTCTGATTCCTCAGCCACGGGGAACTCTAACTAGGCTACGTACTCAGCAATAGTCAAACCATGAACAGCGGCCGCTTCTCCGTACAGTTCAACAATTTCTGGATCATACTGCTCGTATGCACCTTTGCTCGACCCCACCCCGGTATCGGAAATCAACTTGAGCGGCAAGCATGATTGGTTTTTCTGTAAACCGAGCTGGAGAACTGATTTCCCGCTTGCACTACTACTCTTCGACCGCACCATTGACTGATGTGACTTGAGAATAGAGCGATAGTAGTCCGATGACAGCTTTGGCTCGGGTTGATGAAGGGTCTTCAACATTTTTTGCACTTTGGCTTTTTCTTCTTTGGTGCTGGGGAACTCTTGCTCTTTTGTTCGCTTCAGGTTTTCAAATCACTATTACGTTTGGGCCTTTGCAATCACCATATTCTCCTCTCCGGTATAGTCGTAAGGTCTCATGGGAGGAATCTTTGGTACTTTTGGGAGGGGATCTAGTCGATGTTTCGTTGATCGGTTACTGTTTCGCTCTTGGCCCTGATCCTTAGTGGGCTGAGACGGCTAACGCGGTGGCGAAGACGGCTGCGCTAGATAAAGGGCCTATTTTGGCGGAGACGGTTGCGCTGGAGAAAGGGCCTATTGTGGCGGACACGGTGCTTGACGAGGTGACGGCAAAGATGACTGATGCGCTAGAGACGGGTGAGGCTGCGACGAAGATGGAGTGCTCTGAGTGGTCGATGGCCTTGGCGTCCGATTTAGAAGCACGATGTGTTCCTTTCGCCATAGAATAGTGATATTTTTTGCTTCTCCCAATTCATTCACATCCCCTTCACCTGTAGGGTTGTCGAGCTTGAGTTGAGCGAATCCGTTCATAACTTCATCCACCCCGGCAATAACATAGCCCTGTGACCGGGCAATAATGGTAAGTTGGTACCGGTCCAAATAATGGCAAGGCATAGCCGACCACCACCTTCATAGTTATGTTCACAACTTTCACATGTAGCTCACAATGTGTCATCTCCGTGATATCATCCACTGGGTAGCGAAGAGGAGCCATCGCCAGTGCATCATCAGCATCATCACCCAGGAGCTCCGTGGAAGCCATGCTGCTTTTCAATTAGTGGATGGGCCGGTAGCATCGAAGGCAACTTTGTCTACCATGTGCTGCTAAGATGGGCCGATAGTACCTTGCTGGATAAGTGCGTCAAGTTGATTCTGCTGCCGCTTTAATTGTTATTCTATGTTGCGCATCCGGTCTGCCTACTTCATAACTTCAATTTCCTCCCTTTCCTTTCTCCTCTGACGGCTTCTATTGGGATATTTCTTCCTATCGACGGGAAACCCAAGTTTCCATGGTTTGGAGCCTTCAGTGCCTCGTGTTCGTCCCTCATGTTCCTTGTTCCAAAGGGCGAGTGTGAGCTCGTCATTCTCTCTATCGGGAATGAATGCCCCCTCTTCAACAACCTTTACTGCATTTCTAATGTCTTCGATGGGTGCGGGAGTTTCTTTATGTCTTATATTATATATGCACTTCCCTTCAGAGTCCAACGTTCCCCCATGCCCATAAAACCAATTCCTTATCCCTTTAGCAAGCAGGTCGGCCTCGAGTTTCTCCCACTTAGGCATGCTAGCCTTGTAGCTACCTTGCCCCATAGTATGGTGATACTACTTTTTAGCAGCATATTTCTTATTCATTTTAGATGTTTTATTAGCTGGCTCTGATGTATTGTACACCACAAATTCAGCCTAGTAGTCTTTTAGCTTCTCATACGCTCCAGTGAATTCCGGGGTCTTCTCTTGCATGACATAGTCAAGGTGCAATCTTTTCTTCCAATTATTGAATTGATGTGCCATCTTCTTAAGACCCCACTCCTTGACTTTTTGCTCCATGATTTTCTTTAGTTCCTCCTCACTTGGAGTCTCCTCATTTGGTCCACCTCATTTAGATCCACCTCTAGCGTCGGTAGGGTGAAAATAACCATGAGATTTTTCCAAAGCATATCTTTGGCTAAGTCGGAGACATATTGAAGTCCCATATCCTTTGGCTTATTCCATTTTCTGACGGTGATCGGGATGTAGTCCCTAACAATAACTCCGCATTGCCTTACAAATTTATTTGCAGCATCAACGGGAGCCTTCGGTTCACTGTATAGAGCGACTTCTTTGATCCTGTACCTTTCATGGTCTCCCAACTTTCTAGCTAGGCCTCGTTTATTCTTTGCAGATTTGCTCGATCTAGAGGGCTAAAAGAAGAAAGAGCGTTAATATATGTATATAGATAATGGAGGCTTAATTAATTAATATATATATGCACCTCGCCAGAGTTTGTATTATTTAATGTTCGACTGGAGCCATCGGCTTCTCCCTCACCGGAGCCGTCTCTTCGTTCGAAATCCAGATATCCCTCATCGGAGTTGTTCAGATAAAGCAAGGTGACATTGTTATCGATATGTCCTCCCTCATTGATCATATCCTGCAGCGCCATTTCCTTGTGTTCGTCTGATAGTTCCATAGTTTCTGTAAGTGGGGAAAAGCGGATGAGTCGAAGCGGCCAAGCGAGGAGGTTAGGTAGGCGAGATTTGAGGGGCTAGGGTGTCGTGGTTTGATGACGAGATCACCTTAAATGTAACCCTAATACATGCTTTACCATTTTAAACTGGGTCCGAGGGATATAAACCATAATTCGAAGAAAGCCTAATATATGGTGCGTGTTGCCGCACCCGTCCATCGTCCCTATATGGCGCATGTTGCCGCACTTGTCCATCGTCCCTATATGGCGCGCGTTGCCGCACCTGACCCCAAGACATTACTCCCCCGAACAAATGTGAAGCACCTGAATGTTTCTACTTGCACCTGAGTGTCGTCCCTAGCTACTACTTGCACGCTTTCTCAAGATCGACTGATGCTCCTTAGTACAACATGCAATCATCGAAAATATCCGAAGCTAAATCTAGTATAGAATGTACGCAAGCACCTGAATGTTTCTACAACCATACACGCGAACATGTAGTCTTACAAAGTTGAGAACGGGTGCAAAATAGATACAAAGTGATGAGGAGTTCCTCTTACAAGCAGATCAAAGACAAGCTACAATGAAGTCTAAGAAGCATTTAGCTTGCCACCAAAGACGATGAGACAAAGAAGCCGAAGCTCCACGACAACGCCTCCAAGAAGGTAATGATGCCACAAGCGTTGCCGCCGCCGAGACCAAGTGGGGTGATGACCCACAAGTATAGGGGATCGCAACAGTCTTCGAGGGAAGTAAAATCCAATTTATTGATTCGACACAAGGGAGCCAAAGAATATTTATAAGCCTTAACAAGTGAGTTGTCAATTCAGCTGCACCTAGAAACAATCTTGCCCGCAGTAGTTTTATCAGTAGCAACAGTTTTGTAGTAGCAATAGCAAAGTAATAGCAGTAGTAAAAGTAAAGACAGTAGTAACAATTGGAGTAAACAGTAGGATTAAAGCGCGGTAGGCATAGGGATAGATGGACCGGCATTGCATGGACAAGACAGTTCATATAACAATTAAGATATAGGGCATTTGCAGATAAATAAGGTAAAGCATCCAAGTACTAAATAATCATAGGAATGTGTTCCATATATAGTCATACGTGCTCGTAATGAGAACTTGCACACCATCTTTTGTCCTGCCAGCCCATTGCAGCGGGGCCTCTAGGGAATATACTGGCAATTAAGGTGATCCTTTTAATAGAGCACCGGAGCAAAGCATTAACACTCCCTGAACACACGTGATCCTCATATCATAGCCATTCCCTCCGGTTATCCCGATTCTTATCACTTCGGGGCCTTTGGTTCTGGACAACAATATGTGTATACAACTTGCAGGTAAGATCATAAAGAATACTATCATCATGAATCAATAACATGTTCAGATCTGAAATCATGGCACTCGGGCCCTAGTGACAAGCATTAAGCATAATAAGTTGCAACAAAGTCAAAAAGCACTAACAATAGATACTAGGCACGATGCCCTAACAATCTGATGCAATTACATGAACAATCTTATCCAATCCCTACCATCCCCATAGCCTATAGTGGGGGATTACTCACTCATGGATGGGGGGATCATGGATGGTTGATGGAGAAGCAATGGTGATGATGATGGCAATAATCTCCTCCAATTCCCCGCCCCAGCAGGGTGCCAAAACGGAGTTTCTGGTTCCGAATCGCGGTATCTGGTGGTGGTGGCGCAGCAGAACTCTATCTGGAATAACATCGAACCCCCCGTCTGTATTAGGTCAGAGGGCTTTTATAGGCGAAAGAAGAGGTCGAGGCGGAGTCCGAGGCAGCCACACCACCTCCCGGCGTGGCCTAGCCTGGGCCCGCGGCCAGGGGGTGTGGGCCCCTCGTAGCTCTCCTTTGTCTCCTCTTCTGGCTCCATGAGTCTTCTGGTAAATTAGGAGTTTTGCAATATATTCCGGGATTTTTCCTGAAAGTTGATTTCCTGCACAAAAACGAGACACCAAAGCAATTCTGCTAAAAACAACATTAGTCCGCATTAGTTGTATCCAAATCACATAAATTAGAGAAGAAACAATAGGAAAAGTTTTCAGGAAAGTAGATACGTTTTGGACGTATCAACTCTCCCAAGCTTAGCTTATGGCTTGTCCTCAAGCAATTCAGCTGAAAACTGAGTGCGATAAAAGAAACTTTCATGAACACAATTGCTTCATAAGATGTATATATTCTCATCATATGATCAAATACTTAGGAAATTCATAATAAAGAGTATGAAAATAAGTTTACCCAGTAGTCATGCAAGCTATGAAGAGATTCCAACCCATTAATAATAAGCAACATGGCACATAAGCATATGTAGGATTGTAGTGCTCATAATAAAATATGATAAAGTAGTGTCTCGCTTGCCTTTCTTTGGAGCAAAACATAAATGCCAAGGCACCTCTGAAGTTTAAGTGAAGACTAGAAATAAACATGTCAAAGATACAAGTGTCAAAGTTATGTCATAATTAACCGTGTTTTGGGACAAGCACATTACACTAAGAATGACAGCTATGCTCTCGGGAAGGTTCTCAAATAATAAATGGTGACTCAACATAAAAGTGAAAGGAAAAGGTTTAAAAGTTTGAAAGGCTTCCAAATGTTGAAAGTATGGTACTCATTAGGTTTGATCTCTCATTGCCCCTATCATAAGCATCTTTAGGTGATTAAGGTTAAAGTGAACAAATATGAGGATATGCTTGACAAGTTATAAGCTGAAAATCTCATGCCCCTTACTTACGAGTACCATTCCTCATGCTACTCAACTTTATTCACAGGTAAGTTCTTGTCATTGTAAGTACAAGTGTATCATAGAGAACCACCAACGGGGTACCCCTTACCCGATGATACGGAAGTTTCCCCATATCAAAATGACAAGGCAAGCAGACAATGAGCATCTCAGCGATCCTTTTATTTCCTATTTACATAGGTTTTTTTATAGAGGATGCTTCATAGATTGCTCACTATGGTTGTGCTGCAGGTTTCCACCATGATTAGGCATGACTTAGATCAGCCGCCCAGGAATTTCTCTAACACATATACGAACTCCATGAGCCTTACAAGCTCCCCTTTCATTTCACACCGCCAGGATCCATAAGCAAAAGAACATGATATGAACTAAATAAAGTGCAATGTTGAAAGCGTTCCCCATGGTAACATGGTTCTGCTAATTCACAACTTACAAAACGCAAACATATACACAACATGGATGGGCACAATGGTTCAAGTTTATTAAGTGCAAGAAAGTAAAGTGTTCCATCAACTTCGTGAAAGCTTTACTAACTAAGTTTCACATAACAAGCAAACATTCTTATTGGAAGAAAACAAAGCATAATAAATATGCATGGAATATCAATAATGCTAATAGGTAGATATGGTGAACTCTTTTTGACAACTTTGGTTTTGGGGAGTTGGATGCACGAGTGAAGCTTATACTCAGCACAAGTGAAGGCTAGCAAATAGAAAGGGAGTGACAATCAAGAGAGCAGTAACTGTCATAATCATGCTTGCGACAAAACAAAATTAATAGTGGCATAAAAGTGACACAAGAACTCTGAGGCAGAATAAATCATCGAGGCTTAACTAACTTTTTGTTTAGTCATATGCATGCGTGAGCATGTGCCAAGTCGATTCAAATAGAACATTCAGAGGAGGACACCACAATGTCATACCAAGTTATGAATAGAACAATGCAAGCAAACATTTACATGACATGTTATAAACTATTAATGGATTGGAACTGATCATAAGAGAGCAAGAACTACTAAGCATCCATTAAATAACATACACCTTACATAAACAGACTAAGCATGCTCACAATGATGAGTATATGTACAAAAATTAAAACAAATAGAGTTCATACCAGCCTCTTACCACACCTCAAGTGGGGGGCCAGGGGTGGCCCACACCAGGGCATGGCGCCACCCAAGGCTGGCCGCGCCACCATGTGGTGTGCCTGCCTGGTGGGCCCCCTTGGTACCTCCCAGGTACTCCTCTGCCCCTTTTTCACGTAAAAATTTAATATGAATTTTCTGGAATTTTTCGAGACACTTCATTTTTGGGCATTTTTTAGAAATAGAAGAATGATTTTGCTGACAGACAGATTTTTTTTCTTTTGGAAACATGATGCAAGGACAAAACAAGGCTAGAACTACAGAAGTTCTAACATGCAAGCAACTAATAACAAAAAGAAAACTAAACGAAAGCAAAAACTAAAATGCAAAGGATAGAAATAAACGGAGATAATCATAATGAAAACATTGTTTTGTTCAATGGAATCCTTTTGTTAACAAGGTTGATCAAGTCTTGCTACCAAAACAATTGCATATGAGACAAAACTTTGTACTCCACTAATGATTATGTTACCTCAACCTTGATAGCAATGGTCCCAATCATAATAGTTTCAATTTTTTCTCTTGGTATGGGACAATATATTTCTCCAACTTGAATGCCTTCAACATGTTCAATTGAATTCAAACCATAAGTCCTTTCAATCTTCTTGGAGAAATAGATAGTATGTTCCTTGTCATTAACATTGAAGGTCACCTTTCCTTGATTACAATTAATAACAGCTCTTGCAGTATTAAGAAAAGGTCTCCCAAGAATAATAGACATATTATCATCTTCGGGCATTTCAAGTACAACAAAATCAGTTAATATCAAGCAATTGTGAGCCACCTGAACAGGTACATCCTCACATATACCCATAGGAATAGTGGTAGATTTATCAGCCATTTGCAAAGATATATCAGTTGGTATTAATTTTTCAAGTTGAAGCCTATTATAGAGAGAGAAAGGCATAACACTAACTCCAGCTCCCAAATCACACAAAGCAGTTCTAACATAACTGTTCTCAATAGAGCAAGGGATAGTTGGAATCCCTGGGTCTCCAAGTTTCTTAGGAACCTTACCATTGAAGGAATAATTAGCAAGCAAAGTAGAAATTTCTTCATTAGGGATCTTCCTTTTATTCAAGACAATGTCCTTCATATACTTTGAGTAAGGAGGCAATTTAATAGCATCAGTCAAAGGAATTTGCAAGAATAAAGGCTTCATCCACTCACAAAACTTATTATAGTGTTCATCTTCCTTTCACTTGTGTTTCTTATTAGGGAAAGGCATAGGTTTTTGGACCCAAGGTTCTCTTTCACTACCATGTTTCTTAGCAATAAAATCTTCTTTGGTGTATTTAGTATTCTTAGTGTGGTTTTCAGGTTCTTCTTCAACTTTTTCTTCATTAGGAACAACATTTTCTTCATTACCACTTTCAGTTTCAGCATCAGAGATAGATATACTATTAGGATCTATAGCAGGTTCAGAGGGTTCTACAACAGTTTTATGTTTCTTTTTCCTTTTCTTATGAGTAGAACCACTATTTTCAGCTTGTTGAGAATCCTGCTCAATTCTTTTGGGATGCCCCACAGGATATAGAGGATCCTGGGTAGCAGCACCACTTCTAGTTCTAATTTCATAAGCATGTTTTTCTTTAGCAGCATTAACTAGCAAGTCGTTTTGCACTTTAACGAGTTGATCTATTTGAGTTTGAACCATTTGAAAGTGTTTAACAATCATTTTAACATCATTAGAGGTTCTTTCCACAATATCTTTCAACTCAACAATAGCTCTAGTGTTTTCCATTAGATGATTTTGCACCCTTTTATTAAAGTTATCTTGCTTAACAATAAAGATATCAAATTCTTCTAAGCATTAATCAGGAGGTTTAGAGTAAGGGATATCACCTTCATCAAAGTGTTGGAGAGAGTGTACCTCAATAGTGGATGAGTAGGGAATAGGCTTACATAATTCTTCTATAGGAGGTAAATTCTTGACATCTGCAGCTTTAATTCCCTTCTCCTTAAGACATTTCTTAGCTTCCTTCATCACTTCATCATTTAATTCAATAACTCCCCTCTTCTTTGATGTTGGAATAGGCACCGGAATAGATGGTTCAAGTACAATTACTTCAGGTATAGCTTGTTTAGGAGGATTCCAATCTTCATAGTTCTTACTTATTTTAGCCATTAATTCCTCAGCTTCTTAGGAGTCCTATTCCTGAAAACACAATCAGCACAACTATCTAGGTATGTCCTAGATTCTTCAGTTAGTCCATTATAAAATATATCAAGAAGCTCATTCTTAGGTAATGGACTTCCAGCCTGTGCATGAATCAAAGCACAAAACCTTGCCCAAGATTCAGGCAATACCTCTTTTTCTCGCTGTTTAAAATCAAAAAGTTTCTGCAAAATAGCATGTCTAGCACTAGGAGGAAAATATTTCTGCAGGAAAGTACTAATCAAGCACTCAGGGCTATCAATAGATCCAGGAGGTAAATTACTAAACCAAGTTTTAGCTTCTCCTTTCAGTGAAAAGGGGAAAATCTTAGCAACAAAGTAAGTACGCATCTTAATATCATCAGAAAACAAGCCACTCATGGTAGAAAGTTCATTCATATGTGCTACCGCACTTTCATTCTTAGTCCCACAAAAAGGTTCTTTCTCGACAATAGCTATGTAAGATAGATCGAGAGAGAAATCATAATCTTCATCTATAATGTTTATGGGAGAAGTAGTAAACTTAGCACCAGGAGATAATTTGGGTCTAATAGTACGCCTCTCAAGGAGACTCTTAGCGGCGCTCCTATCATGGGTGTTCTTACATTCTTTAATAAACTCATCGGTCATCTCAACATAACCAGTCTGAGTGTATCGCAGTATTTTCGAGGGAAGTGAAACCCAATTTATTGATTCGACACAAGGGGAGCCAAAGAATATTTATAAGCCTTAACAACTGAGTTGTCAATTTAGCTGCACCTGGAAACAATCTTGCTCACAACAGTTTATCAGTAGCAACAGTTTTGTAGTAGGAATAGTAAAGTAACAACAGTAGTAAAGCAAAGACAGTAGTAACAAAAGCAGTAAATAGTGGGATTCGAGTGCGGTAGGCATAGGGATGGATGGATGGGCGTTGCATGGACAAGCCAATTCAAATAGCAATCAGAACATAGGGCAATTGCAGATAAATAAGATAAAGCATCCAAGTACTAGACAATCCTAGGCATGTGTTCCATATATAGTCATACGTGCTTGCAATGAGAACTTGCACATCTTTTGTCCTGCCAGCCCATTTGTAGTGAGGCCTCTAGGGAACTACTGACAATTAAGGTGCTCCTTTTAATAGAGCACCGGAGCAAAGCATTAACACTCCGTGAACACATGTGATCCTCACATCAAAGCCATTCCCTTCCGGTTATCCCGATTTCTATCATTTTGGGGCCATAGGTTCCGGACAACAATGTGCGTATACAACTTGTAGATAAGACCAAAAACAATACTATCTTAATGAATCAATAACATGTTCAGGTCTAAAATCATGGCACTCGGGCCCTAGTGACAAGCATTAAGCACAACAAGTCACAACAAAGTCATAAAGCACTAATAAAAGATACTAGGCACCATGCCCTAACAATCTAATGCCATTACATGAACGATCTCATCCAATCCCTACCATCCCCATAGCCTACAGCGGGGGATTACTCACTCATAGATGGGGGAAACATGGATGGTCGATGGAGAAGCGATGGTGATGATGATGGCGATGATCTCCTCCAATTCCCCGTCCCGGCAGGGTGCCATAACGGAGTTTCTGGTGCTGTTTCGTGGAATCTGGTGGTGGCGGCGGAGCGGAACTCCTTGTGGAAAAACGTCGAACCCCCCGAAGTTTTTAGGTCAGAAGGATCCTTATAGGCGAAGACAGAGGCCGAGGGGGTGCCTGGGGGGCCCACACCACCCCCTGGCGCGGCCTGGCCTGGCTCGCACCACCAGGTGGTGTGGCCACCCCTGGCTCTTCTCCGTCTCGTATTCTGGCTCCTGGAGTCTTCGGGTGAAATAGGATTTTTGGCATATTTTCTGGGATTTTTCCTGATAGTTGATTTTCTGCACAAAAAGTAGACACCAAGGCAATTCTGCTAAAAACAGCATCAATCCGCATTAGTTGTATCCAAACCACACAAGTATAGAGGAGAAACAATAGCAGAAGTGTTCAGGAAAGTAGATACGTTTTGGACGTATCACTTGCAAAAAGGCAAAGCAAGGGAAGGTGGATGGATGAGCATCTCCCTCATCCCCTTCATTGCCAAAGAGCGATGCAATAAGATCTTCATTATATGATGGCCTAAATTGCGATGCTGATCTTGATGGTCTTGCCCTACTAGGTGTGTCTCTCTCAAATACTTCTATAAAAGTGTGGTTGTCCATGTCGTGGAAATGGCCACGGCAGTCGCTGCCATAGGCAGCGATTGATAGAATCAGGGGCGAGAGTTGGCGGCCATCTACGGTGCGAGATGGGGGCAGATGCACATGGGTTTACCCAGGTTTGGCTCCCCGAAGGGTAAATACCTACTCTTGCTAGATTAGATTGATGGAGAGCGAGTTACAGGGGCGGCGAGCTCGGCATCTAAGTAGCAAGTCGCTTGAAGGGGTGTATGATGGAACGTGAGTCCTCAGAGTACCCTAGGGAGGCTTATATAAGAGGCACTTCGCTAGGGTTTACAGTTTACAACCGAACAGGATATGGATTCAGAGGCTTTGAATTAATCCGACTAGGCTTCAGGTACGCTTCTAGGCCTTCAGTCTCCAATCGACATGCCTTCTCCTCAGTCGCATTCCAGTCGCCGTCCTACAGGCCCACTCGCTAGGCCTTTGGCCTGATCGGAACGTCCTGCTAGGCATACCCCATTTGGTATATCCCCATCAGTAGTTCCCGAGGCCATTGTTGATTCAAACACAGGTGTTAATTTGGCAGTCAGAGTAGGCGAGTCCAATTTGGATGCCCAGTTGAATCAGCGATGGACTCTGCCGAGAACCAAGGAAATTTTCCATCGGGTCTCCAGTCGCATCTTGGCGAATGCAATCGCTATTGAGTCACTGCCCCGTCGACTGGATAGGGCATAGTTGTAGGCGAGTCGAGTGAAGGAGTTGGACCGTCAGCTTGGTCAAAACTATCCATTGGGTAGTCCAATGGTAACTTCGGCGCGATTACCACAGGTAACGGCTATCCTAAAATTGGCAGGCAACGCTTCCTTATAAGGTGAGTGACGGATCAGTCCTGTAGACCCTTCCCTGCATTCCTCATCCTTGCGCATCCATTCTCTCTGTCTTCCCTCGATCTAGACTCTCCAGACCAAGCGACTCTGCTTCCTTCCTGATGGCGCCTCTGAAAGGTCGGTGGGGGGAAATCTAAGTGTACTGCGGCGCAACTCAAGTCTTTTGAGGATGCTGGGGGTCCTCTATAAGGGGAATTGGAAGATCCCCGCGTCTTCCGAGGTCGAGCCGAAGCCACGTGCTGGCGAGTTCATCTGCTTCCCAAGCCACTTGGAGAGGGGCTTGGGGTTCCCCACCTCGTTATTCTTCCGGCGGTTCTGCGCATACTACGCAATCAAGCCATCAGATCTCGGCCCGCACAACATCGAGCAACTGGCAATCTTTGTCGCCTTCTGTGAATGCTACCTCGGCTGCAGGCCGTACTTCCCGCTATGGTTGGAGCTGTTCCACGGCCGCATCGGGCGTGAAGGGTTCGGTGGCCCGATCTTGGTGGCCAGTGGCGTCACATTTCAGTTGAAGCCGAAGGTTAATTTCATCAAGCTCCTGTTGCCAAAGAAGGCCACGAGCGAATGGAAGAAGAGTTGGTTTTATGTGAGGGAGTCCACCCCCTCTGGTGAAGTGGTGTTGCCCGAGTTCGTCGCGGAGAGAAGCGAGCCCTGTCAGCTAGAAACATACAAGCTCCTCGACGATCAGAGGATGGCCGCCGCGGAGATGATGGACTAGATCCAGGTACAACTGCTGGCTCGGGCGGCGCCTGGTCCCATTGGCGACCCGGCCGCACTAGATGTACGAGTACAGCGAGAAGAACGATCCTTCCCGGACCATCAAGGAATCGTGGGATGCTGCAGATTACAAGGCCGCCTTGAAGAAGATTACCGATGCGGAATTTACAACCACGCTGGCCGGTCTCGCCCTGTACGTGACTGTGAAGAATGAAGCTCCTACGATAAGTCTCTCTCTCCGAATTTATCTTCAGTCGTGATTCCCGCGGTGCAATTTGCAGCCACATCATTTGATGCTTATTCATGGCCACTCTCAGTTGTTCCAGGTTCTCGAGGGCTGGCTCCCCCCACTCGACGAAGAGGTCCCCAAGGAGCTCGAGGAGGGAGCCGAAGGAGAATCCTCCGAGGGCGAAGAGGAAGAGAGGGAGGTTCCCCCCAGCGCCCATGGCTTGCAAGACTCGCATGCAGAAGCAACGCGAGTTTGAGGTGAGCCATAGTCTTGAAGAGCGTGATGAAGACGACGAAATCTCGCAAGATCATAGCTCACGACGAACGACCACGCCGGCGAAACCCGCGCGCGAACCAAAGTTGCCCGCAAAGAAGCCGGCTTCAAAGCCACCGTCACCATACAAATCGGAAGTGGTGTTCGGGTCGGATGATGAATCCGACGATGATGTGACCTAAACTTCACATGATATCCCGGAGGGTGCGACTCCGATGATGGGATCGGAGGCTGAAGATGCGGAAGCGGTGGTGGAAGTTCCGCTCGTGGTGATCGCGCCGACAACTTCGGCGGTGTTAGAGCGGGAGGCGGCTGAAGCTGCGAGGTCAAAGTCGCCACAACCTTCGAGGACGGCCGTGTCTTTCGAGCCAGAGATTCCCGCGACCGCGGCTTCATCATCAAAGAAGCCCGCGGTATTGTGGGCTTCGGATGTCTTCGAGAAAGGCCTCACGTGCAAGGTAGGCCCGGAGCTAGACAAGCCTGCCCAGATCTTGCACAGGGTTACGCATTCTTCCGATCGCCAAGTGAGTCGCGAGTTTTCCTTTCCAATTCTTGGGTGACTTTTTGTAGGATTTCTTTGCTGATTTTGGAGGTTTTGCAGGTCCGGCGCTAAGAATATAGGTCGCACCTCAATGGCTAAAATTCCGCCGGTCGTCACCACGGGGGAAGGCAATCCCCCCAGGAAGAGGAAGCCTGCTGCGGAAGTTGCGCCTGCTGAGGGCACGAAGAAGCAGAGGGGTGAGCCCAGCGATGCTGCAACAAAAGACAACACCAAGGGGAGTGACGCTGCCGGCGGCGGCGAGAAGGTGGCGTCCACTCAATCTAAGCCAGCTGAGGGGGCTCCGATGATAGAACCACCGGCTCTAGCAACCAGTGCCCCGACGAGGGCGTCTGCGTCATTTCCGCGCTTCATGGCGAGGTGTTTTCCGATCGTGGCAGAAAACCAGTCTCCGCAGATGCCGGAGATCATCGATGAGGACGTTGGACCTCGTCATGGGCGTACCTCCTTCGTGGTTCCTTCAACGGACGCTAGTGGGCTTCACAGTATGCTTGGTGCCGCTATTCAGGTACGTCCAGTCCCTGAGTGTCTAGTCGCTGAATTTCAGCGGCTAGGCACTGAGTTTCTTCTAGTCACCAGTCCCCGAGTGTCTAGTAACTGAATTTCAGCGGCTAGGCCCTGAATTTCTTCTAGTCGCCAGTCCCCGAGTGTCCAGTCGCTGAATTTCAGCGGCTAGGCAATGAATTTCTTCTAGTCGCTAGTTCTCGAGTGTCTAGTCACTGAATTTCAGTGGCTAGGCACTGAATTTGTGTTTTTGCAGTTGCTAATTGTTCATTCTGCTTGTAGGGCTTGCAGAGGGAATCGGCTGATCGGCAAGCCGTAAAGGAGCATCTGGAGCGTGACCTGCGCGTGGTGCAGGAGGCTTACCAACGACTCCAGGAGACTACCGATGAGTACTTGTTTTGTTTGGCGATTGCGAGCTGCTGGTGTTTACGGTAGGCTGACTATTGTTGATGTTCCTTTTAGATGGTCTTCCGGCTGCCATTGCCAAGGACCGAGAAGGGTATGTTCCGGTTGCGGAACTGGACCTGGCGAATGGGCGTATCGATTCACTAGTGAAGGAATTGGAGGAGGCGAAGGCGACCGTGATCTCTTCTAAGGGAGGGCCAAGGCCGCAGTCGCTGCGGCTGAGGACGAGCAGAAGACTGCTGACTCAATCATCCTTGGGCTGTAGAGTGATCTTGCTGCCTTGGAGAAGCATGTGACCGAGAACTGCCGGAAGCTCCTTGGTGATTCGTTTCTTTTTCCTCAGATATGTGCTATGAATCCCCGAGTGGGCGAGTCCGTAGTGACACTAACGTCTGATGTTGCAACTTTGATAGGGCAAGGCAATCCAGTGGTGCAGACCTTCAACGCCTCGCAGTGTGTGACCACGGTCGTGAACGCGGCCACCGCCTCATCGTTGTGCGTCCAGGCGGTTCTTCAAGGGATGTCCCCCACCGAGGTTATACCTGGGGGACCGATTGAAGTATGGCGCTATCTAGAAGAGGCGCCCGCTGATACGTCCATTTTGCATCACTATTCTATGTCTTAATTCTCTATTATTCATTGATATATTTCGTATTGAGAGGTGATACTTATGTTATTTCATCTATTTTTGCATGGTTGATGACTTTTGGAGCATGGACCGCTACAGTCAGGATTCTGATGGAAAAAGTGCTGTTTGGAGGCAAAATTCGCGAAGATCAGAAAATCCGGGAAAATATACGGAAAATCCTATTTTTCTAGAAGACTCAGGATGCCAGAAGATGGAGTGGAGGTGGGCCACAGGGGGCCACACAACCCCATGGCGCGGGCAGACCTAGGTCGCGCCTGGGAGTGGTGTGGCCGCCCTGGCCCACTCCAGCCTCTCCCCTCTGGCGTATATCAACCTCCTGAAACCCTAAAGACTAGGGGAGCAACCACAAAAAGATTCCGCTGCCTCTGCGAGGCGGAAAACACCGAGAGAGAAAGATCTCTCCGGCAGACAGATTTCTGCCGGGGGAATTCTTTCCCCGAGAGGGGAGATCGTCGCCATCAACGCCACCATCAATCTGGACTTCATCGGGATCATCATCATCATCACCACCATCATCACCATCTCCATATTGCTGTAACAATTGGTTGAATCTTGCATAGTTCATAGGGGTAACTTTCCCGGTGTTGATTACTCCTTGTAGTTGATGCTATTGAGTGAACCATTGAATTATTGTTTATGTTCAGATTGTTATACATCATTATTGCATCTCTGATCATGATCCATATGATGTCTTCTGAGTAGTTCGTTTTGTTCTTGAGGACATGGGAGAAGTCTTGTTGTTAGTAGTGGAGTTGCGTTGAGAAAGATTCAATAGATTGTTATTTAAGTTGTGGTGTACTTCTTCTAGTGGTGTCATCTGAATGTCGACTACATGACACTTCACCTATATGGGCCTAGGGGAATGCATTGTGTATTTGGCTACTAATCGTAGGGGTTGCTGGAGTGACAGAAACCTGAACCCCCGTTAGGAAACCATTGCACAAGGGACGTAAGGGTCTTAGAGTTTAAAGCTGTGGTTAGGTTTCTACCTTAATTACTTTCTTATACTTACGGATGTTTGCAAGGGGTATAATCACAAGTATGTATTAGTCTTGGATGGGGCGGTACATTAGCACAGGTTCACCCACACAACACTTAGCAAGCTAAAGAAGATTAATCAACTATATGAAGCAAAAGCACTTGACAGTCTTCCCATGTGTCCTCGAGAATGTTTGGTCATCTTAAGAAATACAACCGGCTTGTCCTTTGCTGCATAAAGGATTGGCCACTTTCTGCATTTATTCCTACTGTCTTTTATTTACTCGTACTTTGTTTACTTGCTTTATCGAAAACCCCTAGAAATCCGTTTGCTAAGTATTTGCAGAGAATTCCTGATCCATACCACTAGCCAGCACCTTCTGCTCCTCGTTTGGTTCGACACTCTTACTTATCGAAAATACTGCGATACACCCCCTATACTTGTGGGTCATCAAGACTATTTTATGGCGCCGTTGCCGGGGAGTGAAGCGCTATTGGAGAGTGGAACTGGTAAAGGAAACTTCTACTGTGAGTATTGTTTACTTCTGCTAGTTGCTTTATTTTTGTTATGGATAATTCGCTGAGTTTCTTATTTGGTAATGCTACTACCACTACTAAGGTAGTAGATAAGCCACCACCTGCTGAGAAAGATGTTTTCAAAAGACCTACAAGAATTATTGATCGTGTTATGTATAACTATTATGTTGGGGATGGAACTGTCCATCCCGATGATCATTTACTCTTTATACACGAATTATGTGGGTTGTTCAAGTGTGCAGGTATTACTACAGATCAGGTTAAGAATAAGTTATTCTTATTATCGCTGAAAGGAAGAGCTGAGGAATGGTATAAGCTGCTGAAGAATGGTCAAGCTCTGGAATGGGAGGAAATAGTGCCTCTCTTTTATTCAAAGTTTTATCCTCCTAGTGAGATTCATAAAGATCAGAATCAAATATACAACTTTTGGCCTCTTGATGGAGAGAGTACAGCTCAAGCTTGGGGGAGATTGAAGCTACTAATGCTCAAATGTCCCATTCATGAGCTCCCCAACAATATTATTATCAATAACTTTTATGCAAGGCTCCCTCTACATGACAAATATTTATTGGATGCTTCTTGTGCTGGATCATTCACTCGTATGGAAGAAGAAGCTAAATGGGACCTTCTAGATCATATTCAAGACAATGCTGAAGCTTGGGAGAATGACAAAGGTAGAAAGTCAGGTATAAATTATGATTATGAATGCATTGAATCTTTTATGGGAACTGATGACTTTCAAAATATTAAAAATGCCTATGGTCTAGACTCTCAAGCTATTGCTTCTTATTTTAAGGCTTTTGCTTCCTATATTGAAGTGCCTAAAAAGAAGTGGAATAAGTATCATGAGCCTTATAAAGATATTGCTAAGAGTGTTCCTTCAAGAAATACTGAAGTTTATACTGCTAATCATATTTTACCTGAACCTTATATTGAGAAAATGCCTTTTCCAGTTAAGGTAAAGGAACATTCTATGATAGCTAGTATGGTTAATGAAAGTACTAGTAAAGCTATTGAACCTGATAAACAAATGGTTGATGAACCTATAGTAGCAAATGTGAAAGACTTTGTCACTAAATATGAAAAAGAGGGACACACTATCCTTTGTAATGATACCTCTAATATTGTTTCACAAAGTAGTGTTATGAGAGCTAATATTCCCGTGTTTTCTGTTAGAATAAGTGATCATTACTATGATGGTCCTTGTGATAGCTATATTGTTAAGTTTATGCATGATACTGAAAGTTACTATGAGAGAGGGAAAAGTGTTCTTATGTATCTCAATAATATCAAGTTTCCTCGTTTTATGCTGAAAGTTTTTATATTGCGCTTCTTTTGCCTTCTTATGCAAGTTTCCTTTGGTTTCAATAAATTGTTTGTTTATAAAATCCCCTTGCATAGGAAGTGGGTTAGACTTAAATGTGTGTGTTTTTGCTTCTTAATGCTCTCTTTCACTTCAATTCATATCCCTATGAGAGCTTTTTCAAAATGATCATGCCCATCTTAATGGCTATAAAGAAAGAGCTTTATGGGAGACAACCCAATTTGTTTTTGCTTTCAGTTTGTTTTTGTTTCTTTGAGCCTTGGAAGTTATTACTTCGGTAATAACCGCTCCTTATACGTTTTGTTTGGTTTTTGTGTCAAGATCAACCTCTAACGAGAGAGAAGTAATATTTGGGGAAGATGCTGTCCCGAAACAGATTTTTGTGCTTCACCGTAAAAATTCGTGAGAGATCTCTGTATGTCGGATTGAGCTGTAATTTTTTGTGCTTCTGGCCCAGGTTGTTATTTAAGTTTCGTTATTTTTGCACTTTTCGATTTGAGCAACAGAAGATTTTCTAAAAAATTGATCTTTACCTGCTGGTCTGTTTTGACAGATTTAGCCACTCTTGCATTTGCTTCTTTATTCGATCTCCTTTTTGAATTCTATTTGGGTTTTCAGGAGTTACTTCAGTAGCTTTTGTTTTTATGATTTTCAGTTAAATTTGGACTCAAAAGGTTCTATCACTTCACTTATACTAATGTTGCTAATAAGAACTGTGTGAAGTTTTGAGTGAAAGAAATTTCCAGAAAGTGGAGATAATGGTGTAATAAGAAAGAGAAGGGTTTTATGACTCAAGTAATAAGTGTACGAAGATGAAGATATTGATGACTTTCAAGTTATAACTCCGGAGAAATTCATTGAGGACCCAATTCAGAGACCTGCAGAGTCTGTTTTCAAATAGGTAACAGTTTTGGTAAGAAAAGTTCCGCGAAAATACAATCCAACTATATTTTTGCAGTTTTCAGTCAATAAGGAAAGCTACAAAGCGAAAAAGGGACGAAAACGGAGCCAGGGTGGCCCACACCACACCATGGCGCAGGCCCACCCCTGGTCGCGCCACCAGGTGGTGAGACCACCCAGGACTCCGCCTCCGACTCGTTTTCTCCCAGTACCTTCCTTTTGATGTGAAACTTCATAATATATAACCCCCCCGGATCTTCCAAGGTTCGTATATTGTGTTTTCGTCGTGTTTTTGTTTCGATCTGTTTCTGTCAGGACATACTCTTTGAAGAGCTTAGAAGCACAATGGTGTCTGCCAAGGATAAATGAAAGGAGACTATGAAGGAAGGCCCCCAAGACCCCGGGAAGGAGAAGGAGATCAAGAGTGAAGGTGAAGAGGAGCAAGGCCAATGTCTGCACACCGGCACTACTATTGCAAGCATTGGAGTGGTGAAACCTGCCAGGGTCAGAAGGACGGCACGGATGCAGACTGGGGGAAAAGCTCCTCGTCACAGTTTGGCTCCACGATCTCGTCCTCCACGCACCAGCTATGCAGGAAAAGAAGACTCCAAGTGGGAAGAATGGAAAAAGAATCACAAGAGCTGGGATCCACAAACTGAAATGATTATGGGCCGTATTGAGCACAACTCGGAGTTGATTCTCACTCTCACCTTTGGGATTGAGGACTTGGGGAAATTGGTCAAGAAGCTCATCAAGAGGATACAACCATCACCAAAGGAGTAATTTGTCATCAGGTTTGGCATCCCCTTGGTTTGTTCCAAGCTTGGGAGAGTACCGCGGTATCATATCACTATCTTCTATCTTTTTACCTTTTTAGTAGAGTCATATCATGAATAGAGGAGTTATTATGTAGTATGGTTTGCATTATGGAAGTGTCCCCTCTCTCGTTAGATATATATCCCTTGGTGTGAGTTGCCGTTATGGAATATTAATGAGAAGTTCTATCATTTACTCTTTTGCATAGCTTAAATTAGTTTTCAATTCGTGGTTATATGATTGATCTTGTTGTTAGTATTGGTATCACTTTGGGATCATTGAGTTAATTTAGTTGGTTTAGGCAAACCTGGCTCGGTCAGTAGCAACACTATTTTTGAGAGTTGAAAGAAAAGATAAAATTACTCTAAAGAAAAATAATTTCATCATCTTTCTTTCTTGATTTGCTCATAAGTTTAGTATTCTCTAGTTAAGATCTTTTGTGCTTCCAAGGAAAATTGCATGTTTGTCTTTATCACTTGTATGTTTGTTTGTTTCCTTCAACTCTTATACTTGCTACCCAGCCTTGCTAGCCAAAAACCTGTACTGAGAGGGTATTCTTCTCATGCATCCACCTCCTTTAAACTAAAACCTTTGCCATTTGTGTCCACCATACCTACCTAGTAGCATTATTGCTATTCCAAGTAAATTCTTGTTTTATCTACCTCCCAAATTAAACTTGTTATGTGAAAGTTAGTGATTAAAGCTCTCACGAACTTGATGGGACACTTTACTTTCTTGCATTTAATAAACTTGAACCATTGGGTCCTTCTTTGTTGCGTATATGCTTGTGCTTTATGAGTTGAAGTTAGCAGAACCATGTATCATGGGGACCGCTTTCAACACTCCATTGGTACTTGTACCTAGTTGATATCATGTTCTTTTTCTTATGGATCTCGACGGTGTGAAATAAAAGTGGAACTTGTAAGATCATGGAGTTTATATGTGTGTTAGAGAAACGCCTGGGCCGCTAGCCTAAGCCATACCTAATCATGGTGGAAACTTGCAGCATAACTATAGTGAGCATTCTATGAAGCATCCTCAATAAAAACCTATGAAAATAGCAAATAAAAAGATCGCTGAGATGCTCACTGTCTGCTGGCCTTGTCATTTTGATTATGGGATAGCTCCTATGTCATGTGCAACGGGTACCCTGTTGGCAGTTCTCAATGATACACATGTATTTACAATGACAAGAGCTTGCTCGTGACTGAAGTTGAGTAGCATGAGGATCGGTACTTGTAAGTAAGGGGCATGAGATTTCAACTTATAACTTGTCAAGCATATCCTCTTAGTTGTGTCACTTTAACCTTAATCACCTAAAGATGCCTATGATAGGGGCAATGAGAGCTGAAAGCTAGTAAGTATCATAATTTTTGGGAGCTCTTTATGAGACTTGGAATCCCTGCTTCCCTCTTTGAAGGGCCTTTCTTTTACTTTGTAGTTGAGTCAGTAAACCTACCCCCTTCTATCTCAGCAAGTATTTTGAGTTGATGTGTTTCATTCATATGATGATTTATTCAATCATGTATTATGTTCCTTGCTTTGCACATTGCTCTTATCTTGATGTTTACTACTTTGAAAGCTATCATTGAAAAAGCCAGCTATTTGTGAACTCCAGCAAATTATCAAACTATTCTTCGACCAAGAGCTAAGTTTGCCATTACCAATTATGATTCACTTTATGTATCTTTATTGTGTTTCCTTTACTCACTGCAAGTTGAGTTATATAATAGTGAGTTGTCTTCTATTATGATCTATGTATTTGATGAATGTGATGCTTCTTGTCCGTATTCTTTTATCGACTCTTCACTCCATAAACCTGAGGCCATGTTTATTGAGCTCAGTTTCGCTTGGGGACAAGCGAAGTCTAAGCTTGGGGGGAGTTGATACGTCCATTTTGCATCACTATTCTATGTCTTAATTCTCTATTATTCATTGATATATTTCATATTGGGAGGTGATACTTATGTTATTTCATCTATTTTTGCATGGTTGATGACTTTTGGAGCATGGACCGCTGCAGTTAGGATTCTGATGGAAAAGGTGCTGTTTGGAGGCAAAATTCGCGAAGATCAGAAAATCCGGGAAAATATACGGAAAATCCTATTTTTCTAGAAGACTCAGGATGCCACAAGATGTAGTGGAGGTGGGCCAGAGGGGGCCCACACCACCCCATGGCGCGGGCAGGCCTAGGCCGCGCTTGGGAGTGGTGTGGACACCCTGGCCCACTCCAGCCTCTCCCCTCTGGCGTATATCAACCTCCCGAAACCCTAAGACTAGGGGAGAAACCACAGAAAGATTCCGCCGCCTCTATGGGGCGGAAAACACCGAGAGAGAAAGATCTCTCCGGCAGACAGATTTCTGCCAGGGGAATTCCTTCCCGAAGAGGGGAGATCGTCACCATCAACACCACCATCAAGCTGGACTTCATCGGGATCATCATCATCATCATCATCATCATCGTCACCACCATCATCACCATCAGAACCCTCATCACCATCTCCATATTGCTGTAACAATTGGTTGAATCTTGCATAGTTCATAGGGGAAACTTTCCCGGTGTTGATTACTCCTTGTAGTTGATGCTATTGAGTGCACCATTGAATTATTGTTTATGTTCAGATTGTTATACATCATTATTCCATCTCTGATCATGATCCATATGATTTCTTGTGAGTAGTTCATTTTGTTCTTGAGGACATGGGAGAAGTCTTGTTGTTAGTAGTGGAGTTGCGTTGAGAAAGATTCAATAGATTGTTATTTAAGTTGTGGTGTACTTCTTCTAGTGGTGTCATGTGAACGTCGACTACATGACACTTCACCTATATGGGCCTAGGGGAATGCATTGTGTATTTGGCTACTAATCGTAGGGGTTGCCGGAGTGATAGAAACCTGAACCCCCGTTAGGAAACCATTGCACAAGGGACATAAGGGTCTTAGAGTTTAAAGCTGTGGTTAGGTTTCTACCTTAATTACTTTCTTGTACTTGCGGATGTTTGCAAGGGGTATAATCACAAGTATGTATTAGTCTTGGATGGGGCGGTACATTAGCACAGGTTCACCCACACAACACTTAGCAAGCTAAAGAAGATTAATCAACTATATGAAGCGAAAGCACTTGACAGTCTTCCCATGTGTCCTCGAGAACGTTTGGTCATCTTAAGAAATACAATTGGCTTGTCCTTTGCTGCATAAAGGATTGGGCCACTTGCTGCATTTATTCCTACTGTCTTTTATTTACTCGTACTTTGTTTACTTGCTTTATTGAAAACCCCTAAAAATCCGTTTGCTATGTATTTGCAGAGAATTCCTGATCCATACCACTAGCCAGCACCTTCTGCTCCTCGTTGGGTTCGACACTCTTACTTATCTAAAATACTGCGATACACCCCCTATACTTGTGGGTCATCACCCGCCATTGTAGAATGGATGGCGCGTTCGGCTTTCAGACGCGGGGCCACCACGACGTTGAGCCTGGGGCTCGCGCATTTCCCTGATGACTTCGACCTCGATTACGTCACTAGCAGCTACCCTTCGACGACTGGCGCGATGGAGATGTCAAAGGTGTTGAGGCTCACCTCCAAGGCTGGCCCCTTCACGGATCGGGTGCTAGCGATGGGGGACTTGCTACCGTACCATGATACGGTGGTGGCGCTAGGCGACCTTGAGCCGGAACATCGCGACCTGAAGTCGGAGCAACCGTTCCGGTCGGCGCTGTCGAAGTCGCTATCGACCTACCCGACGAATCCATAGGAGCCATACGTCCGTGTCAAGGGTGGTGGCGGCGCTTCTTCATCGGGGCCTGCGAAATAGATAGCTGCCCTAGGACTATCTGTAAGATATGCCAAGTGGCGACTTTTGTAATATGAACAATATTTGTGTATGGAAGTAAGAGGAGTCAATCGACTCGCAATGCATGGTCAATTATGTGGTATGTTTAACTTTTGTTTGAGCGAGTCCCCGAGCGCGTCCGCCCTTTAGTGGGGTATAACTCGTTTGTATACATGTGTGTTTGCTTTGGATTTTTGTATTGGTTGCCCCTTGCGACTCCGAAGGGGCGAGTCCCCGAGCGCGAGTAAGGTTGTTTTAGGAGAGTCCCCGAGCGTGGTACTTCGCCGTTTTGGGTGTGTGCCTATGGTAGGGTGTTGGTGCATTGTTTGTAACGCGTCTCTTCCCCTGGCTCGGAGAGCCAGTCGCGTGGCGAGTCCAAGGCAGCTCTCTTACTTGGTGTGTTCCCGAGCCGCATGAGGGTTTCTTTTTGTGAAGTCCCCGTGCGTGGTACTTAACCGTTCGAGTCGCTCTGCGCGAGGATGGGGAGGACATGTCGCTGTGGGAAGCGTTTGCCGGTTGTCTTGGCCCGGTGGGCCAGTCGAGCAGGGTGACTCCGATGGTGGCGCCGGGTTGGCGTGTTCGTGGACGACACAGAGCCCGAATATTTCCGGTGCCATTGGGTCGCACTACTTAGCCATGTCGGGCGCTCGACCAAGGGTTGACTTCTGTAGGTACCATATTGCTGAATGTACGAGTGCGAGTGGCACAAGAGTATGGCGAGTAGACACAATTTGTGCGATCCGAATGAATTTCATTATATATCATCTGAGTACAAGTTTGAGTCTTATGCATAGAACTTTCAGAGGAGGTTTACATTCCATGGCCTCCCGACCTCAAGCTGGCCATTGCCCTGTATGTCGATGAGGTAGTAGGCGTTGTTACCCAGGACGCACCCTATGGTGAATGGCCCCTCCCATGGGCGGGGAGAGCTTGTGCATACCCTTCTTGTCTTGGGCCAATCGTAGGACCAAGTCGCCCTCCTGGAAGGTGCGGTCCGGACTCGGCGGCGGTGGTAGCAGCGGAGTCCCTGCTGGTAGATGGCGGCACGGGAGCGAGCCAGGTCGCGTGCTTCGTCGAGCTGGTCAATGCTGTCTTGTCGGGCAATCTCGTTCGTTGCCTCGACATAGTTGGCGACTCAAGGTGAGTCATGCTCCAGGTCGGTTGGCATTACAGCCTCGGCACCGTACACCATGAAGAAGGGTATGAACCCCGTGGAGCGGTTGATGGAGGTGCGAATCCCCCATATTACGGAGGGGAGCTCTTCGACCCAGCATCCTGGGGTTCGCTCGAGGGGCACTTGGAGTCGTGGCTTGAGCCCATGGAGGATGGTCTAATTGGCGCGTTCTGCTTGACTGTTCGACTCCGGGTGGGCAACTGAGGCGAGGTCGAGTCGTATGCTATGCTCTTCACAGAATTCTTCCATGGCGCCCTTGGCGAAGTTGGTGCCGTTATCCGTTATAATGCCGTGCTGGTAGCCGTACCAGTAGATGAGCTCGCGGAGGAACTTGGTGGCCGTCTTGCTGTCACACTTTTTGATCGGCTTGGCTTCGACCCATTTGGTGAACTTGTCGACCGTGACCAGGAGGTGGGTGAAGCCGGATGGGGCCTTCTTGAACGGGCCGACCATGTCCATGCCCCATACGGCGAATGGCTAGGTGATGGGGATGGTCTTGAGTGCCAAACCAGGGAGATGAGTCTGTTTGGCGTACTTCTAGCACCCAACGCATTGTCGGACGAGTCGGTGGCGTCGGCGTGCGCGGTGAGCCAGTAAAAGCCATGCCACATCGCCTTGGAGACCAGCGATTTGGCGCCGGCATGATGGCCGCAGTTGCCGGCGTGGATGTCTTGGAGGATCTTGCGTCCTTCTTTTGGCTGTAAGTAGCGCTGGAACACGCCGATCACGCTGCGTTTGTGGAGATCACCGTTGATGATGACGAAGGATTTGCAGCGACGTGCAATCATTTGCGCTTCCATCTCGTTGCTTGGGAGGATCTTGTGCTTGAGGAAGGCGACATATGGTGCAGTCCAGTCGCTGGGCTCCGTGACCATGGCAACGAGGGCGGGCTCGGGTTGTAGTGGTATCCCAATGTCGATCTTTTTTGGTGGGGAGACCGACAACTTGTGGATGATGTCGAGGAAGAGTCCCGCGGGTGGCATTTGCTTGGCCGAGACGATGCGGGAGAGGGCATCTGCCTCCTCATTCTTTCGCCTATCGATCCACTTGACTGAATAGCCGTTGAAGTGTCCTCCCAGCTGGTCTACCGCTTGGCGATATGCTATCATTGTAGGGGAAACGGTGTTGCAGATCCCGGCGACTTGGCCGACAACTAGGTCGGAGTCGTCGTAGCACCGTAGGCGATTGATGCTCATCTCCTTTGCGTCTCGCATGCCGTGAAGGAGGGCCTCGTATTCTGCCATGTTGTTGGTGCAGGGCTTGAAGTCAAGGTGGAGCACGTAGCGGAGCTTCTCTTCCTTGGGGGAGGTCAGTATGACCCCGGCCCCGGCGCCATCGGCGTTCTTGGACCCATCGAAGTGGAGCGACCAGTAGTGGAGGTATTGGAGGTTCTCCGGCTACTGTGCTTCTTCCTAGTCTGCGAGGAAATCAGCGAAGGCTTGCGACTTGATCGCTTTTCGTGGCTCGTACTTGATGTTGTGGACGCCGATTTCGACGGACCATTTGGCCACATGCCCGGTCGCCTCGCGGTTGCAGATGATGTCCTGTAGTGGCGCGGAGGAGACGACCGTGATTGGGTGCTCCTGGAAGTAGTGCGGAAGTCGCCGCTGGGTTCGGAATACCGCGTATACCAGTTTCTGGTACTACGCGTAGCGCTGCCTTGAATCCGTCAGGACCTCGCTAATGTAGTAGACAGGACGCAGTATTGCGCGCTCCTTTCCCTCTTCTGGTCGTTCTATGACCATCACGGCAGTGACAACTCGAGTGGTGGCCGCCACGTAGACGAGCATTGGCTCTTTGTCGACTAGGGCGGCGAGTAGAGGAGCCGCGAGTAGCACTTCTTTGAGTGCTTTGAGCGTGTTGTCTGCTTCTGTGTCCCATTGGAACGTGGGGTTCTTGCGCATCAAGCGGTAGAGGGGCATCGCCTTCTCGCCGAGCCGGTGAATGAAGCGGCTGAGAGCCACGACTCGCCCGGCCAACTTCTGGACATCGCACAGGCACTCGGGTTTCCCGAGCCGCGGGATGGTGTCGATCTTGGTGGGGTTTGCCTCGATGCCCCGCTTTGAGACCACGTATCTCAAGTGCTATCCAGTGGGAACGCCAAAGGTGCACTTCCCTGGGTTGAGCTTGATGTTGTACCTCCGCAGATTTGTGAAGGTCTCGACCAGATCAGCGAGCAGGTCGTCCTGGCGAGTGGACTTAACCACTACGTTGATGATGTAGACGTGGATGTTGCGGCCAATTTGGTCCGTGAGGCATTCTTGCATGCATCTTTGGTAGGTGGCGCCGGCGTTCTTGAGGCCGAACGTCATGGCCGTGTAGCAAAAGGCGCCAAATGGCATGATGAACGCCATCTTCTCCTCGTCCTCGACCGCCATTTTGATCTGGTTGTAGCTAGAATACATGTCGAGGAAGCACGGCGACTCCGATCCCGCGGTATAATCGATGATCTGGTCGATGCGCGGTAAGATAAACTCCTCTTTCGGGCAGGCGCTATTGAGGTTGGTGTAATCGATACACATTCTCCAGGTATTGTTCCTTTTCAGGAGTAGGACTGGGTTTGCCAGCCACTTGGAGTACTTGATGGGCCGAATGAAGCCTGCGGCTAGCAGGCGCTGTACTTCTTCGGCGATTGCTCAGCGCCGTTCTTCATTGAAGGGCCACAACGATTGCTTTACTGGTCGCGCTTTGGGGTCAGCGTTGAGTTTGTGCTCAGCGAGTTCCCTCGGGACACCAGGCATGTTAGATTGTTTCCATGCGAAGATGTCGCGATTCTCACGGAGGAACCCGATGAGCGTGCTTTCCTATGCAGGGCTCATGTGCGCCCCGATGGTGACCGTCTGGCTGGAGTCACCTAGGACGAGCTCGATGGTGTGGGTTTGCGTGGTCGCCTCGAACATGGAGCTCATGGCGGTTGGCTGCTTCAGAATGGTGGGGTCGTCCTTGTTGATGTTGCTCGCGTATTTCGCGAGCTCGTCCGCGTGGTTTGTTTCTGCAGCGATGACGGCGTCAGCAAGCTCAGCGCCTTTGTCTTCGCACTCCACGGCCATATCGAGGTCGCCGTGGACGGTGATGATGCCGCTTGGCCCTGGAAGCTTCATCATGTTGTAGGCGTAGTGGGGGGTCGCCATGAATTTGGTGAATGTTTGGTGTCCCAGGACGCAGTGGTAGGGGCTATGGGAGTTCACCAGCTCTAACACAATCTGCTCGGTGTGGTAGTTTGATGGTGTGCCGAAGGTGACTGGCAGCGTCACTTTTCCAATTGGGTATGCCTTCCGACTGGGAACGATGCCGTGGAAGGTTGTCAGGGTCGGCTTGATTGCTGATTCTAGGGATGGAGCCTCTTGAACATGTCCAGGTACATGATGTTGATGGAGCTCTTGCCGTCCATCAGTGTCTTGGGCAGCCAGTAGTCGGCTACTTTAGGCCTGACCACCAGGGTGACTCGCCCTGGGTACTCGATCTTGGGCGCGTGGTCCTGGCGACTCCAGGTGATGCTTTGCTCAGACTAGTTGAGGAAGTGGGGGATATCGACCTGTGTCACCGCATTGATGGTGACTGCGCGGGTGAGCACCTTCTTCTCACGCTTGGTGCTGAGCCTGGTGAAGGTGTGGAGTGATCGGACGGTGTTGCCGAAGCCACCGACGTTGCCATTGTCCCTTGGCGGGTTGTTGTTGGGGTTGTCCCGTGCTCGCCTTGCCTTTTTGATTTCCTTGAGGGAGTGGTAGTCTGTGGTAGTGTGGGTGGCAGGCTTTCCCTCCCTGCTGTGGTAGACACAAGGTTGGTTGAGCAGGGCGACGGGGTCGAATTTCGGCCTCGCCGTGTTGTTGACGCGGTAGTTTCCGCTGTCGTGGTAGTTTCCTCCATCACGGCGGAAATTCTTCAGGTCGCGTTGGCTGTAGCCGGCATTGGCGACGAATTCGACTCGCCCATCACCGTGGCGTTTGCCGGTGATGCGAGTGTTGCTGTAGGGCATGTCACGCTATCGCCCGTTGTCGTGGGCACGGATGCGCCGTCTTCCTCCTGACTCGTCGTCGGAGTCCTGGTTGGGGTCCTCTTCCGCGTAGCGCTTGGCGATCTCGAGGAGGTCGGGGATGTTGTTGAGCGTCCGGTAGACCCTCTTGATCTTAGCGACCAGGGGTTCATACCGACATACGTTCTTGAAGTAGTGTATTGCCGTGTCTGGGTGGATGCCGGAGGTGTTGATCCATAGTTCCTGCGACCTTTAGATCCAGTGGCGGGTCGACTCGCGTTGTCCCTGGATGCATCGTTCTAGGTCTTCTATGGTGGTGGCGCGGGTGTAGGATCCCTCAAAGTGCCTGACGAAGGCATCCCTCATCTCTTCCCATGAGTCGATGCTGTCGGCGGGGAGGGTGTTGATCCATTGCCGGGTCGCACCCTCCATCATCAGGGGGAGGTAGCGAGCGGCTAGCAGGTCGGTGTGGCCGGTGATTCCCATCGCCATGAGGTATGTGTCCAGCCACACTGCTGGGTCGTACGTTCGGTCGTACTTTTCGATCTCCTTGGGCGCCTTGAAGTTGGAAGGATACTTCTCGCCTCGAATCATAGGTCCGAAGCACTAGGGACCGAATCGCTGGCGAGCCCACAGGTTCGGGTCGCCATGTTGGTGAGGGTGTGCCTCAAGTCGTTGGGCTGGCGCGCCCGCCAAGCCTGGTTGTTGACGATGTGCGTTCGGGCGTCGATGGGTTTCCCATTGGCGGTGACTGTGTTGTTCACTGGTCACGGCTAATTGGTGGAGATCCCGGGGTTGGCAGCCCGTGGCTGGTGTGCCAGGGGTTGCGGCGGTGGGCAGGTTAGAGTGTTGGCGATGGTTGGGTGGCCACTTGAGGCCGCCCTGCTTGCCGATGAGCGGGAATACATCCGCCCCCGCGGGTTGACTCCTGCGGCTTGTTGATCGACGGCCCTGGCGAGTAGGGCCTTGGCATACTGGATCTGTAGCACGCCTTCTCCCTGGACGTCGAGGTGCGCGACTACAGCGTCGGCCGTGACGATGTTGTCCATTGGAGTGGAGTACAGTGGGAGTCCGTTGGCATCATGGGCCTCTGGCGAGATTATGATCCGTGGCTGGTCCGGCGGGGGTGCGCGACCAATGGGTGGTGGTGGGGCCCCATTCGCCGGTGCGCCGGGTGGTGGTCGGTTGCTGCCACTTGGTGGCGTGTTCTCGTAGTACTCACGCTCAGCCGCATGTGCGGGATCGCTTTCGTCGTTGAAGTTCAGGATGTGGCCCTGGACGTTGGAGTTCAGGCGGGTCCTGATGCGGCGCTGGTGGTATAGTGACAGCTCCTCTGCCGTCGCCCGCTCGAGGCGGAATTTCTCGCGCTCGGCTAACTCCTTGCGCTGCGCCTCCTCCAATCGTAGGCAGGCTTCCTCCACCTCTATGGCCGTCGCGGTTGGAGGGATCGGTGTAGAGAATGGATCTGGCGGGGCAACCGTGCTGCCCGCCATGTAGATCGCGTTGAAGCGATTGGATCTGGCGATGAAGTCCTAGGGGGAATCCGAGCCGGAGTCGGAATCGAAGATCCCAAGGATGGAGGAATCCTCGAAGTCCTCAGGGTTGAAGACCCGTGTGATGGAGTCCTCCTGTGATGCTGCGGTGATAGATCCATCGACCGAGGCAGGGGTCGTGGAGTCGGCGTCGTCGTGGAGGGCCACGTCGTCCGCGGCGACATTGGTCTCGGCCGTGTTGCTGGCGGCCGAGTCATATTCGGTGGCGAGGCTCCTGATGGAGCGGACCTGCTCCACCGAGAGCAGATCGCGGCGTTGCGGTGATCCGCCGATGATCACCGTTGCCACTGGGTCGACTGCACCAGTGAAGCCGACGAACAGGTTGATGGAGCCGACCGGCATTATCGCGCTGTGGGTGATCGGGCGTGATGACGGGATGTAGCTGCTGGGTAGGATCTGTAAGATCCCACCGATGGTGATCATGCAGCCGGTGGCGATCGGCCGATCGATCAGCGAGTAGGGTCTCGCGGCAGAACTCAGGCCAGTCCGACTAGGCCCCACGGTGGGCGCCACTGTCATGGAAATGGCCACAGCAGTCGCTACCATAGGCAGCGATTGATAGAATCGGGGGCGAGAGTTGGCGGCCATCTGCGGTGCGAGATGGGGGTGGATGCACATGGGTTTACCCAGGTTCGGCCCCCGGAGGGTAAAGACCTACTCCTGCTAGATTAGATTGATGGAGAGCGAGTTACAGGGGTAGAGAGCTCAGCGTCTAAGCAGCGAGTCACTTGAAGGGGTGTATGATGGAACGTGAGTCCTCAGAGTACCCTAGGGAGGCTTATATAAGAGGCACCTCGCTAGGGTTTATAGCTTACAACCGAACAAGATATGGATTCAGAGGCTTTGACCTAATCCAACTGGGCTTCAGGTACGCTTGTGGGCCTTCGGTCTCCAATCGCCAGGCCTTCTTCTCAGTCGCATTCCAGTCGCCGTCCTGCAGGTCCACTCGCTAGGCCTTTGGCCCGATCGGAACGTCCTGCTAGGCATACCCCATTGGGTATATCCCCATCAGTCCATCTCTCCCTTTTCTGAAATTTAGACAACCATCATACAAGTGATTGCAAAGTGATTACATAATGAAAGGAACTACTTATAGGAATTTGTGAGAAGCCTAAACATGCATCAAAACCATTTCTCTAAGCATTGAACAAGAATGCAATCTCACATAACCTGTCACCTATAGTAGCAAAATACTCAAGATATAATCCACTAATAACAAATCTACTTGCACAAGCGGAGGAGTCACATACCGGAGATCAAATGCTCCAAATCTCAGCAGGAAAGATGGGCTGAGCAAGGAGATCAAAAATCGCGAGCAAGAACAGCAAGAACACAGGTTTGAGCAAAGAACTGATATTTTCTCGGGAGAGAGAAGGTAGAGGCAGGAGGGAGAATAAGTGGAGGGCCAGGGTGGCCCACACCATGGCCAGGCGCGCCCCTGGTGTGGCCATGCCACCAGGTGGTGTGCCTGACTGGTGGGCCCCCCTGGGTCACTCCAGGTACTTCTCTACCCCTCTTTTGACGTAAAAATTTAACATGAATTTTCTGGAATTTTTCGAGACACTTTATTTTTTAGCAATTTTCAGGTATTGATGAATAATTTTCTGGCAGACAGATAATTTTGGAATGATGCAATAACAAAACAAAACCTAAACTTCTGAAGTTCTAAGACACTCTAATATGCAAGCAACTAACAAAATAGAAAAATAAAATAAGTGAAAGGAAAAATTAAAATGGAAAAATAAAAGTAAGCAAAGATAATGATGGTGAAAACATTGTTTTGTTCATTAAAATCCCTTTGTTAACAAGGTTGATCAGGTCTTGTTACCAAAACAATTTTATATGAAACAAAACTTTGCATTTCACTAAATGATCATGTTACCTCAACCTTGATAGCAATGGTCCCAATCATAACAATTTCATAGTTTTGTCGTGGTATGGTACAATATATTTCTCCAACTTGGATGCCCTCAATATTTTCAATTTAATTTAAGCCATAAGTCCTATCAATCTTCTTGGGGAAATAGACAGTATGTTCCTTGTCATTAACATTAAAAGTTACCTTTCCTTGATTGCAATTAATGACAGCTCCTACAGTATTAAGAAAAGGTCTCCCAATAATAATAGACATATTGTCATCTTCAGGCATTCCAAGCACAACAAAGTCAGTTAATATCAAGTAATTATGAGACACTTGAACAGGTACATCCTCACATATACCAACATGAATAGATATATCAGTTGGTATTAATTTCTCCAATTGAAGTCTCTTGTAGAGAGAAAAAGGCATAACGCTAACTCCTGCTCCCAAATCACACAAGGTAGTTCTAACATAATTATTTTTAATAGAGCATGGAATAGTTGGAATCCCTGGGTCTCCAAGTTTCTTTGGAACCTTACCATTAAAGGAATAATTAGCAAGTAAAGTAGAAATTTCCTCATTAGGGATCTTCCTTTTATTAGAGACTATATCCTTCATATACTTTGAATAAGGAGGCAGTTTAATAGCATCAGTTAAAGGAATTTGCAAAAATAAAGGTTTCATCCACTCACAAAACTTATTATAGTGTTCATCTTCCATTGACTTGTGTTTCTTATCAGGGAAAGGCATTGGTTTTTGAACCCAGAGCTTCGTTTCACTACCATGTTTATTAGCAACAAAATCTTCCTTAGTGTACTTAGCATTCTTAGTGTTCCTTTCAGGTTCTTCTTCCATTTCTTATTTATCAGGAGCATCATTTTTTCATTACCACTCTCAGTTTCAGCATCAGAGACATATATACTATTAGGATCTTTAGCAGCTTCAGACGACTCTATAACTGTTTATGTTTCGTTTTCTTTCTCTTAGAAGAAGTACCACTATTTTCAATTTGTTGGGAATCTTGCTCAATTCTTTTAGGATGCCCCTCAGGAAATAGAGGAACCTGAGTGGCAGCACCACTTCTAGTTCTAATTTCATATGTATGTTTTTCTTTAGAATCATTAACTAGCAAATCTTTTTGTACCTTAATAAGCTGATCAGTTTGAGTTTGAACCATTTGGAAATGTTTAACAAGCATTTTAACATCATTAGAGGTTCTTTCCACAATATCCCTTAACTCAATAATAGCTCTAGAGTTTTCCATCAAATGATTTTGCACTATTTTATTAAAATTATGTTGCTTAACAACAAAGATATCAAATTCTTCTAGGCATTGATCAGGAGGTTTAGAATAAAGAATATCACCTTCATCAAAATGTTGGAGAGAATGTACCTCAATAGTGGATGAGTGGGAGATTGGCTTACATAACTCTTCTATAGGAGGTAAATTCTTCACATCTTCAGATTTAATACCCTTCTCCTTGAGACATTTCTTAGCTTCCTTCATCACTTCATCATTTAGTTCAATCACTCCCCTCTTCTTTGGTGTTGGTGTTGGTTCAGGCACTGTTAACTCAGGTGCAGTTGACTCAGGTATAGTTGACTCAGGTGAAGTCGAGTCATCATGATTCTTGCTTATCTTAGCCATTAATTCCTCAACTTTTTTGGTAGTTCTCTTCCTAAAAACACAATCAACACAACTATCTGGGTATGTCCTAGATTCATTAGTTAGTCCATTATAATATATACCAAGAAGCTCATTTTTTAGGTAATGGACACACAGGATGTGCATGAATCAAAACACAAAATCTTGCCCATGATTCAGGAAATATCTCCTTTTCTCCTTGTTTAAAATCAAAAAGTTCCTGTAGAATGGCATGTCTAGCACTAGGAGGGAAATATTTCTAAAAGAAAGTATCAATCAAGCAATCAGGGATATCAATAGATCCAGGAGGTAAATTATTAAACCAAGATTTAGCCTCTCCTTTTAGTGAAAAAGGAAAATTTTAGCAACAAAGTAGGTGCGCATCTTAATATCATTAGAAAATAGGCCACTCATGGTCGAAAGCTCAGTCATATGTGCTACAACACTTTCATTTTTAGTATCACAAAAAGGTTCTTTCTCAAACAACGGTTCTGTAAGATAAATCAGGAGAGAAATCATAATCTTTATCTTTAATGTTTATGGGAGATGTAGCAAACTTAGCATTAGGAGACAATTTAGGTCTAACGGTATGTTTCTCAAGAAGACTCTTAATAGCACTCCTACCATGAGTGTTTTGGCATTTTTAATAAATTCATCAGTCATTTCTATATATACGTCTTCAATATCATAGCTCTCTCCAGACTCAGGTGAACTGACATGTGTAGTAGTATCTTCATTAGGAGTTTCAGTATTTCCAGCTATAGTTCTAGTAATCGTAGCATCTAGGAAAGGACCTAATGAACCACTCTTATCAAGCACAGTAGAAGCAACATCATCAGTATCAGAAGTTTCAGATTCAGCAGAAGTAGCAGTATGTGTAGCATGTGTATGTGGTGGTGGTGTGAGGAGCTTACTCATCACAGATGGTGAATCAAGAGCAACAGAGGTGTTCAGAACTGTACCTCTCCTTGCAGTGGATGGTAATATCGGAACCTTTCCATCACGAGATTTACCCATGATGAATGGATAGCAGCGAACAATAGTGATTCCAAGTGAACTTAATAAATAGAGCTATGCTCCCCGGCAACGACGCCAGAAAATAGTCTTGATGACCCACAAGTAGAGGGGATCGCAACAGTCTTCAAGGGAAGTAAAACCCAATTTATTGATTTGACGCAAGGGGAGCCAAAGAATATTTATAGGCCTTAAAAACTGAGTTGTCAATTCAGCTGCACCTAGAAACAATCTTGCTCGCAGTAGTTTTATCAGTAGCAATAGTTTTGTAGTAGCAATAGCAAAGTAATAGCAGTAGTAAAAGTAAAGACAGTAGTAACAATTGTAGTAAACAGTAGGATTAAAGCGCGGTAGGCATAGGGATGGATGAACGAGCCTTGGATGGACAAGACAGTTCATATAACAATCAAGATATATGGCATTTGCAGATAAATAAGGTAAAGCATCCAAGTACTAAATAATCATAGGCATGTGTTCCATATATAGTCATACGTGCTCGTAATGAGAACTTGCACAACATCTTTTGTCCTACCAGCCCGTTGCAGTGGGGCCTCTAGGGAATCTACTGGAAATTAAGGTGCTCCTTTTAGTAGAGCACCAGAGCAAATCATTAACACTCCGTGAACACACGTGATCCTCATATCATAGCCATTCCCTCCGGTTATCCCGATTCTTGTCACTTCAGAGCCTTTGGTTCCGGACAACAATATGTGTATACAACTTGCAGGTAAGATCATAACCAATACTATCATCATGAATCAATAACATGTTCAGATCTGAAATCATGGCACTCTGGCCCCAGTGACAAGCATTAAGCATAACAAGTTGCAACAAAGTCAAAAAGCACTAACAATAGATACTATGCACCATGCCCTAATAATCTGATGCAATTACATGAACGATCTCATCCAATCCCTACCATCGCCATAGCCTATAGCGGGGGATTACTCACTCATGGATGGGAAATCATGGATGGTTTATGGCGAAGCGATGGTGATGATGATGACGGTGATCTCCTCCAATTCCCCGTCCCGGCAGGGTGCCAGAACGGAGTTTATGGTTTCGAATCGCGGTATCTGGTGGTGGTAGCGCAACAGTACTCTATTTGGAAAAACGTCGAACCCCCGTCTTTTTTAGGTCAGAGGGCTTTTATAGGCGAAAGGAGAGGTCGAGGCGGAGTCCGAGGCGGCCACACCACCTCCTGGCGTGGCGCCTGCTGGCTTCAGCCCGTCTTGACGAAGGTGTGGGCCCCTCGTAGCTCTTCTCGTCTCCTCTTCTGGCTCCGTGAGTCTTATGGTAAAATAGGAGTTTTGCGATATTTTCTGGGATTTTTCCTGAAAGTTGATTTCCTGCACAAAGACGAGACACCACAGCAATTCTGCTGAAAACAGCGTTAGTCCGCATTAGTTGTATCCAAATCACACAAATTAGAGAAGAAACAATAGCAAAAGTGTTCGGAAAAGTAGATATGTTTTGGATGTATCATGGGGCTAGCAGGGTTTTCACCCGGAGCTCAAATGGGGAGCTCGTGATATGTTCGGTCCAGCTCGATTTGCATGAGAATCCCATATCGATCCAATGTCTGTTTATTTTTTCACACGTGGAAGATCAGAGCGCACACAGGGCGGATGACGACAAACTACCTGGAAAACATACACGACGTGAGGGGGAAGGCGCGAGGGTGTGGGTCGGTAAAAAAACGTTTCGTGGCTCTCACTGGTGCCATTAGCTGTAAATACTTCTAACTAAAACTCAAGCAATTTAATAGTATAGACTAGCTAATAAACTAACTAATTAACTAAATAAAACTAGCTAATAACTCAAATTTAAAAATACTTACACACTAGGAGGAAGGGGCGGCGCAACCTGCGGGGTGGTGGTGGTGGCAGCTTACCGGGCCGCGCGCGGGCGACAATGGCGATGGCGGTCCGGTACGGTGGTGGTTTCTGCGGACGATGGCGGGGCGGTCCTCCGGCGTGGTGGCGCGGTCTGTGGCGACAATGGGTGGTTGCTGTGGGTCCGGTGGTGGCGGGCGTTCGTGGCAGTCGGCAGCCCGCCGGCATGGAATCAGGGCAGCGCGCCTGTGAGCTCCTTCGAATCGTGTCGGGGACTTAACAGATGAGATGGGGAAGGAGAGGAACATGGACGCGTGATTATATACGGGAGGGCCTTTCATCCTGGTTGGTGGGACCAACCGGGATGAAAAGATCTTTAGTCGCGGTTGGTGGCACCAACTAAGACGAAATGCCAGAGCATACGTCCCGGTTGGAGCCACCAACCGGGACATATGGTCTTTTTACTTGGCAACGAAGCGGCACGTGCAGAGGACCTTTAGTCCCGGTTGTTTGCATAAACCGCGACAAAAAGTCCCTTTTTCAAATGTTTTTCAAACTTTTCAAATCTTCCCGCCTTATTTCTTATTTAGGTGTTTAAATTTGAAATGGTTTGAATTTGCAAAAACTTTCTGTCTTATAAAATAATTATTCTAACTATTCAAACTATTAAATTTGAAATGGTTTACATTTGAAATTTCTGAAATGGTTTGAATTTGAAATGGTTTAAATTTGAATTTGAAAAAACTTTCAACATGAAAAGTGTTTGAATTTGAATAACTAATCCAAAACCATTTTCTATTTTCTAAAATAATTGTTCAAACTATTCAAACTATTAACCATTTTGCCATTTTCAAATAAAAATGCATTAACTAATAATTATTGCATATTTTTGTATTTGAAAAAACTTTAAACATGAAAAGCGTTTGAATTCGAATAATTAATCCAGAACCATTTTATGTTTTTTAAAATAATTGTTCAAACTATTAACCAGTTTTCCATTTTCAAATAAAAATGCATTAACTAATAATTGTTGCATACTTTTGAATTTGAAAAAAATTTCAACATGAAAAGTGTTTGAATTTGATTAACTAATCCAGAACCATTTTCTGTTTTCCAAAATAATTGTTCAAACTATTCAAACTATTAACTATTTTGCCATTTTCAAATCAAAATACATTACAGAATGAAAATAGTGGATCTCGACAATCTTGGGTACAGAGACAAACCATTCGTCATAGCCAATGGCTTAGTCATAATCATGTCTAGCCCTATAGTACATAGCTTCAGCGTCATCTTCCGAATCGTCTTCGTCGTTGTCGCTATGGCATATTCCGGGATCCTTAGTCCTTCCTCGGCTTGTGCACGGGGGAACCGGGGACCGTCAACCATAGCATATTCTAGGGGCACCTTCCACTCCAGTCTCAGATTAACGATGCACGGGGGAGGGGGCTCCCGGATTACGACGCTACTACGCCCGCGTCCTTCACCACCACCACCCTTCTTGTGGCTTTGTGGCGGGTGCAAGTGCGGGTACCGCATGCGAGGATGATCTCCCTCCGTGATGTAGCGCATCACACCAGCGATAGTCCGGTTCGCCCACCACAGGCGATGACCGACTTTGTTGTTCACCGGGGGTGGGCTGTCACCGCCGTACCTAGCGAGATCCCTTTCTTGCCGGTTAGTGAAGAAGGCATTCCAACGGTCGTAGTTCTTGGGATCCCAATGGGAATTCATCCGCTGCTCCGGCATGAGCTCTAGATAGAAGTGGTTCATGATGCCCGCCTAGCGGGCGGAACCTTGAGGCACAGGAGGGACATGAACTCCTCCAACGCTCAGCATCAAGTCAACGGGCAGCCAGTAGCCCGATGGGCATGGGTAGCTGGAGGCGCACAACGCCTCGGTCTCCTCAAGTGTCAGAATGGCCCAGTATGCGATGTCCATTGTTGTGAGAGAGCAAGCTGTGGATAGCCATGGCGTGGTCGGCCTAGATATAGAGGGAAAGGGCGGGAAAACATGGCGGGAAGTGGTGGGAAATGGCGGGAAATATCTTTAGTCCCGGTTAGTGGCTCCAACTAGGACTAAAAGGCCTAGTTAGAGAGAAAGGGCGGGAAAACATAGCGGGAAGCGGTGGGCAATGGTGGGAAATATCTTTAGTCCCGGTTAGTGGCTCCAACTAGGACTAAAAGGCCTGGTTAGAGGGAAAGGGCGAGAAAACATAGCGGGAAGCGGTGGGAAATGGCTGGAAATATCTTTAGTCCCGGTTAGTGGCTCCAACTAGGACTAAAAGGCCCGGTTAGAGGGAAAGGGCAGGAAAACATAGGGGGAAGCGGTGAGAAATAGCTAGAAATATCTTTAGTCCCGGTTAGTGGCTCCAACTACGACTAAAAGGCCCGGTTAGAGGGAAAGGGCAGGAAAACATAGCGGGAAGAGGTGGGAAATGGCTGGAATTATCTTTGGTCCCAGTTAGTGGCTCCAACCGGGACTAAAACACCTCGACAAGGGCGAGTGTCGACACTATGTTGTGCTGCTTAATCTATAAATAGGCATCCTTGTGAAGTTATCAACTTCAAACATGATGGTGTGCGAGAGCAGGGACACCACTATGGCCATCTTGAGGGAGATGCCTAAGGATCCAGTCCTCAGCCATCTTCCACAAGCTAGCCATAGAGGCACTCCCTAGTATGTGAAATTTGTTAGCTCCCCAGCGTATTGATCTAACTAGAAAAGTTATCAACTGCAAGATGGTGTGTGTGCGAGAGAGCAGGGACACCACTACGGACAGCTTGAGGGAGATGCCTAAGGATCCAGTCCTCAGGCATCTTCTACAAACTGGCCATAGAGGCACTCCCTAGTATGTGAAATTAGTTATCTCCCGACGTATTGATCTAACTAGAGAAGTTATCAACTATGGTCAAAACGGCAGGCATGAAGATAGGGGATGAGCCTCGTTAAAACATGCATTGGATCTATAAAGAAACATACTACTATGAGTCTAAATATGATTTTTTTTAAAAATCACGAGCATTAGATCTTGTACATGTAGTTCAAACCGGGCCCACTTCCAACCGATTCTTCAGACATTTGTCTTTTTCACCCGGGGATGATAGAAAGGTATGAGATCTCCCGATTGGGAGATCATGCTTGTAAGGTGGTCTAGTATTTTTGAAAAATGGGGTGGTAGTATTTTTAATTAGCATTTTGGTGGTTGCTTCACAAAACGACCCGTTTTTTGAGCTCAGAAAATGGAAAATAGATTTTTCGTGCGACGAAAAGAAAAACTTCCTCCTGCAACTTTGTTCACCATCCCAAGATGCACATGCATGCACAATATGGGCACAGTATCACAAACTATGCCTCGATTCTACACATAACATTGGCCATTTGGACCGAAAGCCATGAAACCTAGAACATGATAGGTCATTTTGTGAAGGTTTTTTTGAGACATAATCAACATACCAAGCTTGATATTTTTCCTTGGAACTATGTCACATAATATGACACCACGTGAAGGATTTACATTGTTCGGACCGTTTTTGAATTTCTTATGCCTGTTTCAAAGTTTACCCATTTCAAATTATGGTCAAAACGGCGGGCATGAAGATAGGGGATGAGTCTCGTTAAAACTTGCATTGGATCTCTGAAGAAAAATCATATTGTGAGTCTAAAAAAGATTTTTTTCAAAAAATCACGAGCATTAGATCATGTACCTGTAGTTCAAACCGGGCCTAATTCCTACCGATTCGGCAGGCATTTGTCTTTTTCACCCGAGGATGACATAAAGGTATGAGATATCCTGGTTGGGAGATCGTCCATGTAAGGTGGTCTAGTATTTTTGAAAAATGGGGTAGTGGTATTTTTAATTAGCATTTCGGTGGTTGCTTCACAAAATAGCCCATTTTTGGCGCTCAGAAAATGGAAAATAGCTTTTCCGTGCGACAAAAAGGAAAACTTCCTCCTGCAACATTGTTCACCATCCCAAGATACACATGCATGCACAATATGGGCATAGTATCACAAACTATGCCTCGATTCTACCTATAACATTGGTCATTTGGACCGAAAGCCATGAAACCTCGAACATGATAGGTCATTTTGTGAAGGTTTTTGAGACATAATAAATATACCAAGTTTCGTATTTTTCATTCCAACTATGTCACATAACATGACACCACATCAAGGATCTACATTGTTTGGATTTTTTTTGAATTTCTTATGCTTGTTTCAATGTTTACCCGTTTCAAACTATGGTCAAAACGGCGGGCATGAAGATAGGGGATGAGCCTTGTTAAAAATTGCATTGGATCTCTGAAGAAACATCATACCGTGAGTCTAAAAATGATTTTTTGAAAAAATCACGAGCATTAGATCATGTACATGTAGTTCTAACCGGGCCCACTTCCTACCGATTCGGTAGACATTTGTCTTTTTCACCCAGCAATGACAGAAAGGTATGAGATCTACCAGTTGGGAGATTGTCCATGTAAGGTGGTCTAGTATTTTGAAAAATGGGGTGGTAGTATTTTTAATTAGCATTTCGGGGGTTGCTTCACAAAATGGCCCGTTTTGGCGCTCAAAAATGGAAAATGGCTTTTCCATGCAACGAAAAGGAAAACTTCCTACAACATTTTTCACCATCCCAAGATGCACATGCATTCACAATATGGGCACAGTATCACAAACTATGCCTCGATTCTGCACATAACATTGGTCATTTGGACTGAAAGCCATGAAACCTTGAACATGATATGTCATTTTGTGAAGGATTTTTTAGACATAATAAATATACTTAGTTTGGTATTTTTCCTTGCAACTATATCACATATTATGACACCACGTGAAGGATTTACATTGTTTGGACCGTTTTTGAATTTCTTATACCCGTTTAAAAATTTACCCGTTTCAAACTACAGGTACACAATTTGAGGCCGGCCAGATTTGAACTAGAGGTACACAATATGAGTCCATGAACCCATCTTGGCATATGTCCCTTGCTTATGATCGATTTGGCCGTAACCATGGAGCATCTTCTTTACTTAATGGGATGCTTGGGTTAGTTTTCACTGTGAAAGGAGGAATTTCATCAAACTTATTATAATCTTCTGACATGTCTGTCTTGTCCTCGACTCCCATGATGTTTCTTTTCCCTGAAAGAACTATGTGACGCTTTTGCTCAACGTGTGATTTATTCATTCCCTTATTTTTTCTTTTTTCTGGTATGGAGGACATGTCCTTCACATAGAAAACCTGAGCCACATCATTGGCTAGGACGAATGGTTCGTCTCTGTAACCAAGATTGTTGAGATCCACTGTTGTCATTCCGTACAACTGTTCTACCTTTACCCCTTCTCCATTTAGGTTGATCCATTTGCACCGAAACAAAGGGACCATTCCGTAATCAAGTTCCCATATCTCCTCTATGTAATCATAGTATGTGTCCTTTTGCCCATTCTCGTCGGTTGCATCAAAGCAGACACCACTGTTTTGGTTGGTCCTCTTTTTATCTTGGGCAATTGTGTAAAATATATTCCAATTTATCTCGTACCCTTGGAAATTCAATATAGTAGAAGATGGTGACCTGGCAAACAAGTAGAGCTGATCTCCAACAGTGGTGTCATTCATGAGATGTGTTCGCAACCAACTTCCGAAAGTCTTCATGTGTTCATCTCTAATCCAGGAGTCAGGCTTTCCCGTGTTGTTGGAGGTTATAATATTCTTGTGTTCCCCGATATATGGAACTGCCAAGGTGGAATTCTGTAGAACCGTGTAGTGTGCTTGATTGAAAGATTATCCGTGCCTACATATCATTGCTTTCTTTTCCAGCGTGCATTTTCCACTCCACCAGCAACTGAGATCCCGCTGCACCATGCCACCGAGACCCACCACCGCCGCCGCGGTAGATGGAACACCGCTCCACCAGCTGGCCCCTTCCAGGCATCTCGAGCTCCAAAATGATGACCTCGAGAGGATGAATGAAACCAAAGTGCCACCATCATCCGATCTAGGAAAACCCCAGATCTAGGGTTTCCCCGGAGCCTTAAGTACGAGGCGGGATTCACCACAATGACGCCTTCAACAAGGAAATGAAATCTGAGGATGCCGCCATCATCGGCTCCACATCGGATCCCAGCTCACGCCGGACAACCGCTATGCCTCCACCACATAGTAGCCAATGGCCACCGCAGTAGAAGGGGTCATTTCCACGTTGTCCTGACGCCGATCTACCCAGAGAAGGACATCCTTCCCTCGCACGGACAACGAGGACCGGCCGCCTCCGCAAGACGGCAAGCGATATCCACAGCCCACATGACCTTCCTTTCCTTCTGCCCGGAAAAACAATGGCCAGAGCCGGTGTCATCCTAGCGCAGACCACCAGCACCGTACGCCGCGTCACTACTAAACCAACACGCCGCCACATGACGGAGATCCGGCGGTCGTACCAAGCCGGAGATCCAACACGCGGTGGTGCCCGACAGTCGTACCATACCAAGGCTCATAGACGCCGTCGCGCGGCTGATATCGACGCGCGAGGGGGTGAGAGCACCCCACCGCCGCGGGCGATGGCCAGGCTTTGCCCGTTCGCGCCCTCTGTCAACGGTGAGGGAGGTCTCCACTATGGATAGTCTACTACTTCTAGAACTTCTCTGTCTACTGTACCCAAAGAAGCACCCAACTCAAACCATTAGCAAGTGTCGTCGGTAGCATTGAAAAATTTATAATACGTAAGTAAGAAAATATATGAAATTGTCCATACCTGAATCTCTTGAGTGTTTTTCTGTATACACCTTCTATAGTAGTTTATAACCTTCGAAGCAAATCAACTAGGGATATTAAATTTAAACAAAGTCCAAAAATTTCCTCTAAACTTTTCATTTGGCTCATATCTCTCCAAACTTTATCTGGCTCACAACCCCCCCCCCCCCCCCCCCCCACCCCCACACACACACAACTATTACTAATAGTCCATTTGACCCAACCTTTTGAACCGGGTCAAGGGGATTAAATAGATCATCAGTGATAGAGTAGTCTATTGAGTTTGGTTTTTTTATGTAAATTCATTTTTAGGACCACACCCGATAACCATGGAGCTTGTTTCCAAATCTCGTACTGCCTTTCCGCACTGTCTTTTTTCAGACGATGTTGCCACGTAAATTTCTTACCAAACTGGTGTTCATACATCAGCGAATTATTCCTCACAATTCTGACTCGTGAAAGTTGTAACGAGCTTCCTATTTGTGATTCTGAATTACTGTGCTGACCGAGACAGCATCGAGAAGGGGAAATCCCTCACAGAGTAGGCGTTTTCAAGGAATCTCTAGCATGCTTGCTTGACGATGGCCGCTTGGATAGTTGGGAGTTCGTCAAGATATTTTGGCGGTTGTTGCACAACTTACACTTCTCCCATGTTCTCGGGTACGGTGGTTGTTAGACGAAAACTAAATTGCATTAACTCTGATGGATGGAAATACCTGTTCTCCAACCATCATGCATAAATCTTTTAATTATGCCCCCCCACTTCTTGAAGCTTGCTACCATACTTGTTGCTCCGATATTGTTGGTACACGATGAGATAGCCTCCAAATCATTACTAAATTATTTACTCGTAAACATTCATTCTACTTGCAAAGATATTGCTCTCGCACAAACAAAATATGAGAGGGGGAACCGTCACTACAGGATGCGCCGGCTAGGCCGATGGCTAAAAGCCCTCGGCGTAGGCCCTAAAGCCGTCGGCCTACTCTACGCCGAGGGCTGTCATCGGCGTAGCCTCCTCGGCGCACCTCTCCCTCGGCGTATCGACTAGCCGTCGGCGTATTACTTTGCCGGCGGCCGTGGCAGGCCCGTCGGCGTAGTAGCCGTCGACGAATGGCGAGGCTGCCGTTACACGGCCGGCTAACGGCACGGTCGGTACGCCGACGGCCGGGCCCTCGGCGTAGCCTGCGCACGTGGCAGGCGCTGGGCCGTCCTAGGCAGTGATCTGGGCAGACGGTCCGGCCCTCGGCGTAGCCCCACCAATACGCCGACGGTCTGGCCCTCGGCGTAGCGTTCGCACATGGCAGACGCTGGGCCGTCCCATGCAGGGAGCTGGGCCGACGGCCGCGGCCCTCGGCGTAGGCCCATCCATACACCGACGGTCTAGCCCTCGGCGTAGCCTGTACCATTTGGCACATAGGAGGCACTACGCCGGCGGCATGGCCCTCGACGTAGGCCCAGCCCAGAATTATTTTTTTGCAGTTCTGCTGCAGTTTTATTTTTTGCAATATTATTCACAGCAATATTGAACATGTATTTCACATCAATTCAAACAAGATCACATCATTCATACATGTATCAAACAAGATCACATCATTCATACATCATTCAAACATGTATCAACATGATCACATTATTCATACATGTATCAACATCGTCACACATGCATAGACAATAAAACCCTGCAACTCTGGAGGAGATGGGATGTACCCGTGATCTCCCTTGGTGAAAAGAGGCGACCTCTGGCGAGGGTGGCGTCCAGTAGAAGCAGCAGAAGAACCACCTAGCGAGGGAATAGGAGAAGTGCCGGGGTGAGGATCGGGAGAACCACCAATAGAATGGCCAGGAGAAGGACCATTGCCATGAAGCGGTGTGGTCTGACACCCATCCGGCGAGGCATGGCCAAAGTGCAAGTTCCCAGAAGCCCCCGTTCTCTACATGTTGCCTACATGCTAGCAACTTGCGAGGCAAAGTAAAGCGATAACCAGTGGGTTAGCAAAGAACTTACCGGTGTCGATGCGTAGTATGTCCTAGCAAAACTGTCCCTCGATGGCATGCATGGCGGCTGCCGCAGCATGGGAGGCACAAGCCCTAAATCCGTATTCTGTCCAGTTTGAATATTCACCAACATCACCTGCAAGATAGTTTAGATGTCAGGCCGTAATACAACAAACTAGGAGAAGTGGGACTTGTATCTTTTGCAAAAATAAATGTTCGAACTTACATTTATGTATTGCATGTAGATCGCATTCGCCTCCTGATACTTCTAAAAGGCCACCTGATATTAATCATGAGCGGCATCGTAGTCCGCCTCGAACTCAGGCTACAATTTCAAATACAAGGAATCTCGTCAACAGTTAGCCATGTAGAAACAAAAGTCATAAAGATGATGAAAATAAGTAAAACTTACATCATCTCTAGAGGTGGATCGACGAGGCTGGCCACGAGGCGGGATAGGGGGGCCGTCGACGGGGTGGGTAGCCTTGAGACGCGTGAAGCTCATGTTGAGGATAGGCTTGACGTTCTTATTTAGAATCTCGAGACGTCCATGCTGCAATCCGTGCCCCGACAGGACCAACGACTCCTCATCGATCTCCGCGTGCATGGGGTCATCCACATGGGGGTGCCGAGCCTTCACCATCGTGCTGTAGTTCCCCAAGTCGTTCTGGGCAGTGCCGAAGTACACGGGGAACGAGGGCTGAGGCTGCGAGAAATCGGGCTTCTTTCGCCGCATCATCTCATAGACGCGATGTCATGAAACACCTCCCTGGGTTGTGCCTCGGCCACCTGCATCACAAAAATAAATATTATGCATATGAAGTACGAACATGACAAGAAATAAATGTAGATCGTTCCATATATATACGTACCACCTTCCCCTTGAAGCGGTCAAAGTTGCGGTTTCCCATGCAGTGTGTTCCACCATCGCGTCGGTTCTCCGCGTTCCGTCTCGATAAGGCTGCAAACTCTTCGTATTCTCTGAGCCACCTCGTCCTAACCATCTCCTCCCATGCGAGTCGATGCGGCTCAGACCAATCGGGGACAACCTGAAAATACAATAGTCAACTCCAGACAATGCAATGGCAACTTAACAGCAATGTAGAATCTCATTGACATTTTACTCACCGACATGTACTCTTCTGGCGTCATCGAGTACTCAGGATTAGGCCTCTTACCGACAATGTCTTCCTTCCTGATCCTCACGCCCCTGTCAGCCCAGAAGTGACTCGCGGCCGTGACCTTCTGGTTGTACCACACCTAGGGTGTCAACTTCACACAAGCCCCAAGCAAAGTCATGTCCGCCTTCTCCTGGTCCTCCTCAGCCACACGATAAAAGCACTCCAATCATGCATAAAAAACAATTGTAAGAGTAATGAGTTAGCACAGTAGGGTCATCAAGTATGAACGTAACTCGAGAAATGTCTTACCCAAAACTTGGTGATGATAGCATCAACGGCTGCCGGAAAGCCCGAGACACGGGTAGTCTGGTAGTCCGCTCAAGTAGTAGCTAGCCTCCCGACACCATCGGGGGAAATGTCATAGCCCGGCCAGAACTTCCTAATCAGAGCTCCAACCAAGCTGTTAGGAAGGCGGGGCTTGGTCCCCGGAGGAAATGTCCAATTGCTGCACAATAATAAACATTAGTACACATGCCAAATTATTTATGACCAACATGAAATTACATGTTTTAAATTGCAAAATTAGTACACTTACTCAAGACCATCTGGAATAATAAGGGCTTTCGCCTCCTCGGTCCTAGGCTCTAACCTGTCCTCATGGACTCCCGATTCCCCACGATTCCGCAATTTCTTCGGTGGCACCAACTCGTGGCTAGTGTCCGCCTCCACCTCCGCCTCATCTCTAGACTCCATCTCGGTCTCCGCCTCCCTCTTGGTCTCTCCCTCCGCCCCGTCCCCAAAAGGCTGCTCTATCAGGAATAACTCAGGAGCCACGTCGCCAGAAGCGAAGGGTGGTGGGTCAAAGTACACGCCTCCTCCCCTACCACCTCGTCCTCGTCCTCGTACTCGACCTCGACCTCGACCTCGTCCTCCTCCCGCACCAGCAAGATCAGGGTAACGCGGATTGGGATTTAGCTCTCTCCCACTCCGTGTAGCATTTTTCTTGTGTTGTTTCGTCGCATTAAGCAAGGACGAAGAGCTTGCCTTTCCGCTGCTCTTATTGTTCAATCACCTACATTGAGTAAGAGAAAACAGTTAAGCACAAAGACATAATAAAATGTATACACAAAGCATCAAGGCATAATGCAATTAACAAAACAATTAAGCACAAAGACATAATAAAATGCATTGAAAAATAAATACTAACTATCATTCTCATTCTCATTCCCATTCTCACTCTCACTATCACTATCACTATCTTTTGAGTAGAAAGCTGGATTCTCATCGAAGGGTGGAGGCTCATCATTGTTGTCATTCTCTGTATGGATCTTCTCGAGCATATCTATGTCATGTAGATTCACCACTGACTCACCCCGAGTTTCTGCATCGTTCCCAAGGTCCTCAAGATCAACCGGTTCTAAATCAAAGTGCCCGAAGTCCACTTGCTCTTGATAGAAAATTCCCTCGTACGTTACAGGGTTAATGTTGTTGTAATCGTCCTCGGAGGGAATCGGTAGGTTACCATGTGGCGATACCTAGAACACGACTTCCCAACCTTGGAGTTCCGCTTTTTGCCATGGGTTGGGCAAATAGTAAACTTGGTTGGCTTGGTGACTAACAAAAAGACGTCGGCTCCGCTATAGGTGGTTGAAGGCCTAACTTCAACTAACCCAATGGAAGGGGTACTTCTCAGTCCACCCCTTGGGTCGAACCAACACTTGAACACAATGAGATTGAGCTTCACCAGAATGGGGAGTTTCCCCTTATATAAGTCCAGAACCTTCCCTTTTAGGTTACAACGCATGCATGCGAAGGGGGACACATGCACCCGGGGACTAGGTTTTGCATGTTTCAACAGAACACCACACCTCCATGCATGTGCTAGGGCCACATGGAAGATCTTGAGGTATTCCGACGCCCCGGAGCACGATTTGCCGTGGAACCCTAATTTGTGGGCCTCAGATCGTCTACCCCCTAGACGTTCCTCTAACAGGGGTAGCCCGGTATAGCTCTCTCTTGTTTTGTGTTTGTTTAAGTTATATGATGATGTAAAACCATGTTGGTTCACAAGGTGCGGCAGTATCCTACCCGGTTTCACCAGAACAGGGAGTTTCCCCCTTATATAAGTCCAGAATGTTCCCTTTTAGGTTACAGCGCATGCATGCGAAGGGGGACACATCCACCCGAGGACTAGGTTTTGCATGTTTCAACACAACACCACACCTCCATGCATGTGGTAGGCCAACTTCAAGTTCTTGAGGCATTCCTACGCCCTAGAGCACGGTTTGCCACGGAACCCTGATCTGTGGGCCACAGATCGTCTACCCCCCTAGACATTCCTCTGACAGGAGTAGCCCGGCATAGCTCTCTCTTGTTTTGTGTTTTCTTAGGTAATATGATGATGTAAAACCATGTTGGTTCACAAGGTGCGGAAGTATCCTACCCGGTTTCACCAGAACAGGGAGTTTCCCCCTTATATAAGTCCAGAACCTTCCCTTTTAGGTTACAGCGCATGCATGCGAAGGGGACACATCCACCCGGGGACTAGGTTTTGCATGTTTCAACAAAAAACCACACCTCCATGCATGTTCTAGGGCCACATTCAAGTTCTTGAGGTATTCCTACGCCCCGGAGCACGGTTTGCCACAGAACCCTAATCTGTGGGCCTCGAATCGTCTACCCCCCTAGACGTTCCTCTGACAGGGGTAGCCCGGTGTAGCTCTCTCTTGGTTTGTGTTTGTTTAGGTCATATGATGATGTAAAACCATTTTGGTTCACAAGGTGCGGTAGTATCCTACCCGTTTTCACCGGAACAGGGAGTTTCCCCCTTATATAAGTCTAGAACCTTCCCTTTTAGGTTACATCGCATGCATGCGAAGGGGGACACATCCACCCGGGGACTAGGTTTTGTATATTTCAACACAACACCACACCTCCATGCATGTGCTAGGGCCACATGCAAGTTCATGAGGTATTCCTATGCCCAGAGCGCGGTTTGCCACGAAACCCTGATCTATGGGCCTCATATCATCTACCCCCCTAGACGTTCCTCTGACAGGGGTAGCCCGGCGTAGCTCTCTCTTGTTTTGTGTTTTTTAGGTCATATGATGATGTAAAACCATGTTGGTTCACAAGGTGCGGTAGTATCCTACCCGGTTTGACCGGAACAGGGAGTTTCCCCATTATATAAGTCCAGAACCTTCCCTTTTAGGTTACAGCGCATGAATGCGAAGGGGGACACATCCACCCGAGGACTAGGTTTTGCATGTTTCAACACAACACCACACCTCCATGCATGTGCTAGGGCCACATTCAAGTACTTGAGGTATTCCTATGCCCCGGAGCGCGGTTTGCCACGGAACCCTGATCTGTGGGCCACGAATCGTCTACCCCCCTAGACGTTCCTCTGACAGGGGTAGCCCGGCAAAGGTCTCTCTTATTTTGTGTTTGTTTAGGTCATATGATGATGTAAAACCATGTTGGTTCACAAGGTGCGGCAGTATCCTACCCGGTTTCACCGGAACAGGGAGTTTCCCCCTTATATAAGTCCAGAACCATCCCTTTAGGTTATAGCGCATGCATGCGAAGGGGACACATCAACCCGGGGACTAGGTTTTGCATGTTTCAACACAAAACCACACATGCATGCATGTCCTAGGGCCACATGCAAGTCCTTGAGGTATTCCTATGCCCCGGAGCAAGGTTTACCGCGGAACCCTGATCTGTGGGCCTTGGATCGTCTACCCCCTAGACGTTCCTCTGACAGGGGTAGCCCGGCGTAGCTCTCTCTTCTTTTGTGTTTGTTTAGGTCATATGATGATGTAAAACCATGTTGGTTCACAAGGTGCGGTAGTATCCTACCCAGTTTCACCGGAATAGGGAGTTTCCCCTTATATAAGTCCAGAACCTTCCCTTTTAGGTTACAGCGCATGCATGAGAAGAGGGACACATACACCCGGGGACTAGGTTTTGCATGTTTCAACACAACACCACACCTCCATGCATGTGCTAGGGCCACATGCAAGTTCTTGAGGTATTCCTACGCTCTGGAGCACGGTTTGCCACGGAACCTTGATTTGTGGGCCTCAGATCGTCTACCCCTAGACGTTCCTCTCACAGGGGTAACCCGGTGTAGCACTCTCTTGTTTTGTGTTTTTTAGGTCATATGATAATGTAAAACGATTGTGGTTCAGAAGGTGCGGTAGTATCCTACCCGGTTTCACCGGAATAGGGAGTTTCTCCCTTATAGAAGTCTAGAACCTTCCCGTTTAGGTTACATCGCATGCATGCGAAGGGGGACACATCCACCTGGGAAATAGGTTTTGCATATTTCGACACAACACCACACCTCCATGCATGTGCTAGGGCGACATGCAAGATTTTGAGGTATTCCCATGCCCCAGAACGCGGTTTGCCGCAGAACCCTGATCTATGGGACTCAGATCGTCTACCCCCCTAGACATTCCTCTAACAGGGGTAGCCCGGCATAGCTCTCTCTCGTTTTGTGTTTGTTTAGGTCATAGGATGATGTAAAACCATGTTGGTTCACAAGGTGCGGCAGTATCCTACCTGGTTTCACCGGAACAGGGAGTTTCCCCCTTATATAAGTCAAGAACCTTCCCTTTTAGGTTACAACGCATGCATGCGAAGGGGGCCACATACACCCGGGGACTAGGTTTTACATGTTTCAACACAACACCACACGTCCATGCATGTGCTCGGGACACATGCAAGTTCTTGAGGTATTCATATGCCCCGGAGCGCGATTTGCCGCGGAACCCTGATCTGTGGGCCTCGGATCGTCTACCCCCTAGATGTTCCTCTGACAAGGGTAGCCCAGCATAGCTATCTCTTGTTTTGTGTTTGTTTAGGTCATATGATATGTAAAACCATGTTGGTTCACAAGGTGCGACGGTATCCTACCCGATTTCACCGGAACAGGGAGTTTCCCCCTTATATAAGTCTAGAACCTTCCCTTTTAGGTTACAGCGCATGCATGCGAAGGGGGACACATCCACCCGAGTACTAGGTTTTGCATGTTTCAACACAACGCCACACCTCCATGCATGTTCTAGGGCCACATGCAAGTTCTTGAGGTATTCCTCCGTCCCGGAGCACGGTATGCCGCGGAACCCTGATCTGTGGGCCTCGGATCGTCTACCCCCTAGACTTTCCTCTGACAGGGGTAGCTCGGCGTAGTTCTCTCTTTTTTTGTGTTTGTTTAGGACATATTATGATGTAAAACTATGTTGGTTAACTAGGTGCAGCAGTATCCTACTCGGTTTCATCGGAACAGGGAGTTTCCCCCTTATATAAGTTCAGAACCTTCCCTTTTAGGTTACAGCGCATGCATGTGAAGGGGGACACATCCAACCGGGGACTAGGTTTTGCATGTTTCAACATAACACCACACCTCCATGCATGTGTTAGGGCCACATGCAAGTTCTTGAGGTATGCCTATGCCTTGGAGCGCGGTTTGCCGCGGAACCCTGATCTGTGGGCCTCAGATCGTCTACCCCCCTAGACGTTCCTCTGATAGCGGTAGACCGGCGTAGCTCTCTATTGTTTTGTGTTTGTTTAGGTCATATGATGATGTAAAACCATGTTGGTTCACAAGGTGCGGAAGTATCCTACCCAGTTTCACCGGAACAGGGAGTTTCCCGCTTATATAAGTCCAGAACCTTCCCTTTTAGGTTACAGCGCATGCATGCGAAGGGGGACACATGCACCCGGGGACTAGGTTTTGCATGTTTCAATATAACACCATACTTCCATGCATGTGCTAGGGCCACATGCAAGTTCTCATGTGATTCCGACACTCCAGTGGTCTTCGTCTAGGGAAACCTAGACCAGGGGCCCCATAGGTCTACCCGTATATCTTTCCTGCGTACGAGATAGCCAGGTGGATCTTTCTATTTATTTTGGTTTGTTTCTGATATATGTACATGCAAAGTAAAGGTTGGGCATACTTTGCGATAAAATAGGTTCCGGTTGCCCCGTGACGGGAGTTTCCACGTAAAGATCTAGCATTTTACTAAGTGTTAACGCATGTCCGAGAAGGGGATCACACTTGGTGAGGAATCATATAAAAATGAGCTGGAGTAGGAAAATGATTGAATCTTTAAAGAACTTCACAAAAAAGTGTATCATATAAATTTCACACATGTGATAATAACACTTACAGACATGCAAATTTCTCAAATTGTGAGAAGATTCGACATTTAATGTGGGCGTGGAGACTATTATTCGGAGGCTACGAATCCGTCCAATTGATAAAATAGAACCTAAATAATTGATACTAATAAATAACAATATAAAATAAGTTCATAATTGGTTGGAAAAAATTAAAAAAATGTAGGCGGTACGCCAAGGGTGGCCGTCGGCGTAGCTTGGCGGTACGCCGAGGGTGACCGTCAGCGTAGGCTATGCCGACGGTGGCTCTCAGCGTATGGATGGCGTCGTTAGGGATCCATCCCGGCCAGGCCGGCAAGTGCCACGCGGACACCCCGTAAGCCGATGGCCTGGATACGCCGAGGGTTGCCGTCGGTGTATCGGTGGCTACGCCGATGGCGAGGCTACGCTGAGGGCGCGGAAGCGGGGCTGCCCTGGCACGGTGCTACGCTGATGGCCCTGACCATTGGCCGTCGGCGCACCGCGTCATTCCTGTAGTGCGTAGATATTCTTGTTGCGCGAATTGCCACACAAGTTCCAAAGAAAGTGTTTAGCAAAACCCAATTATAAAGAAAGAACAACGTCCACCAATTATGAGAGTTCATGGTGTAGCTTTACAAAACTTATCACAAACTGTTAGACATTCTCTCTCCATCCGCTAATAAGTGTACATCTAGCATTTAAAAATTGTTCTAAAAAGAGTGTACATCTATATTACTAATGCAGTTAGTAAATACGTTAGCTCCTCGTAATCACTCTTCCACTTCATCCTCCAAATTCCACTCTTCTTCTCCACATCATCCATAAATCCTATTTCTCCTCTTTCATTTGTATTGGCGGAGACTCATAAAAGAAGAGAGTAAACTAAATTGTCTAGTACTTTCTAGATGCACTTATACGCCAACGGAGGAAGTAGTCGACAAACATTCGTTAGTTGGGCTGGCTAGTGAGATGGTTGTATTTATAGAACGCCCACATTTGAAAACGTCAGGTTTCAAGTCCTCGTGTCTATGATGAGGACCGAACTTTTAGGTGAGATTCGATGTTGCGGCCTTGTATTTCACGGCACTCTATCTTCAGTTTCATTTGCCTCTTATCTTCATAGTACATTTCCCCCCACGATCTGTGGCCAACGTTTTTTTAACTCGTTACATGGATTACAAGATACTGTTTAGAGTGGGAGCGCTTGCCATTATTTGATCGTTCTGTTTAGATACAAATGACAAGATTTTAATAATAAATTATCTAAATTAGTAGATAGTTTATTATTAAAAATTTGAGAATACGGCGAGGAATATTTTTGGTCACATCTACAACGTGTGGAGTTTCACACCCTGTTTATGGAGAGATGTATACATTTGGAAGATACGGCGTGGTAAATTTTTCCCGACTTGGATGCCAGCGTGATCTGAGAAGAGATCTTCCATCTTCCTAGGCACCAAGATAAACGATATTGGTTGTAATGATCACTTGTTTTTTTTTTGATTTTCAGATTCTTGTCGGCTGTTTGTGTCTTGGTTTTGCAGAGGCCGAATGTAAACATTACTTTAATTTAGTAAAGAATCCTTTTTCAAAAATACACCTCAAAGAGGATTCAACCATACATCCACATAAGAGCCAAGTCCGCAACACTACGGGAGAAGAGTGTAACACCCTCGAATCGGCCATGTGCAGGTTTCAGCGATTCCCACCAAACCCGCATCTAAAGGTATAATTGATCCCTCCTCATATGGCATCTCACAGTGATCAGCGCTTGTGGACCGTTGGATGGGATGCTGGGTGCGATCTGGGCCGTTTATCCGCTGCTGAACCGTGGGGTCTGTTCGCACCAGGAGATGGCTGGCTGTCGCTGCGTATGGGCCCTCTGTTTCGTTGGCCCCGCGTGTCTGTGGGTTGGGTCGGATTAGCCCGTGTCGCAGTAGCTGGTGGGGCGCGGCAGGCTGTGCAACGGGTCACGCGCGTAGAAGGATGGGGCGTGCGCGTCGGCTGGTGGAACGACGGTGGTTTACCCGGCTGCTGCTGCGTGTGGGCCTTTCAGTTCGTTGGCCCCGTCTGTCTGTGGATTGCATAACGTGCACTCGCGTCGCGGCATGTGGCGACTCGCGCGTGCGCCGGGCCTTGCGCCGCGCGGTGGGTGGGCGCAGGTCGCGTCAATCGCTCCAAGAGATGCAACGGCGGTGGTTTACCCGCCTGTTGATGCATGTGGGCCTTTTGTTCTGTTGGCCCCGCGTGTCTGCGGGGTGGATCGGCTTGTCCCGGTGGGTTGGGCGGTGCCTCGCATGGAGTGGTTGGGCAGCGTGCGACGTGGTTTGGGCGTTGCTGCCCACGACATGTGTCAGGCGAGTGTTACCCGCAAGGACCCGCCCGTTGGTCTCTGCCTATGGGCCCGTTATGTTTTGGGTCCACTGGTCAGTTCGCCTGGAAGTTGTGGAGGCCGGTGCCCGTCGATGTTGTGCCCGTACGTAATATCTCTCTCGGAGGGGCAGGGCGGGTTTTTTGCGCGCGATTGTCTCGCTGGTGCGTTGCCATTGGCACATGGGGGAGGCGTCCTCTTCCACTCGTAGGTACTTTGCCGCCGCAGCTCCTTCTCTGGATCCGTCCGTCCCACTTCCTCCCGTACTCGTTGGTCTCGGTTCGTTCTCCGATCCGTCTCGCTGCAGTAGATCAAGATCCATTGTTCAGCCTGGTGTCTTTGTTTCTCCAGCGGTGGCCGGCCTTTTCCCCATGGCGGTGTTCTGCCGTGGGTTGGGTTAAGGTTAGTTCTCGTTTGGGCCGTTGGTGATTTTCTATCTTCCTCGCTGTTGTGTTGGTGCGATTTTTTGGGGTTGTTTTCACCCGGATTTGTTGGCTTCAATGCATAGCTTTCGAGCCTCCTCTTCATCCTGGTTCGTCCTGGTTCTGACTTGTTCGGTCTTTTTTCCTTTTCTGGGGTGTTCTCCCATGGATCCGTTGACTTCCTTGCATGGGCTTTGGGTCTCCTCTTTGTCACATGTTTGATTCGTTCGGTCTTTTTACTGGTCGCATCTAACGTTGTTTCTTTTGTCTTCTTGTTGGTTTTGGTTTCAGCAGGTCGTCCGGTTGCTGGAAATCACGCCTCTGGACTACGGGTTTTGTCGCTGCGCTTGTTCCTTGGTCTTCTCCACGGTACGTGCTCGCTCGCTTTCATTGTCACGTGCCACTGCTTGCAGAATCGCACTAGGTTACGCTAGGTTTGGTGGTTCGTTTCTTGGGTAGCTGCTGGTGTAGAGGTGATTTTTTGGCCCTTGGCTTTCCCTGGGTTTGGTTGCGAGATCAGACCTCCTGGCTGCTGTGCGTGGTAGCACGATTTGGTAGGTCAGTAGTGGCGGATGGCCTAATATGGTGAGCTATGGCATTTTCCGTGCTCTGGTTTGGAAAGAACACCTTCAGTTCAGTTAGGTTCCCTTGTTGGCTTCTGAACGTCCATTAGTGTCACAGCGAAGAGCACGCACCACGACTCGAAAAATTACAGCGGTTTTTGTTATGTGGTGCCTATTATATTCAGTTGGGTATTAGACTTTTCTGTTTACCACTTTGGGTCTTGCCCTGAAAAGACTGTTTAGATTCAGTTATGTATCATTATTGACTGATGTATTTTGTTAGCATCAACAAAGAGCGTATCAGACTTTTTTGCTTGCCAGTTTGGGCGTTGGATTAGAATATACCTTACTTTCGGCTAATATCTTTATTGCCTAATGAATGTTTTTTAGAGTGCTGGTTGTAATTTTATTATTGTTTACTGAATGTTTATTGGATTGCTGGTTGTAATTCAGAAAACTGCGCTTCTTTTGTCTTATGGTGTCTGCTTTTGTTCCGATCCTTCGATTATTTATTGTCTCATCTGTTCTTTTTGCGTTGTTAGCACCGCTATGTGATATCTTTTATCTTTTTTGTTTAGAGACGACTTGCTGTTATATTTGTGCTAATATCCAACTCGCTTTTTTTAGGTTGTCTGCTGGCGTTTGCTGTCGGATCTTTGCTTTTTTCTTTGTTTATGCAGAATATTACATATATCCTTCTATGTATCTCTCTGCTATTTGCTAGACAACTAATAAGTAAATTCTGACTGAGATCTACCTAGCAATGTACATATCTACGGAGAATTGTGTCGTCTTCAGCCACATTCTCCTTTTTAAAGGATTCCATGGGCATCTTAGCAGGCAGGTTGCATAGCGCTTTCAGAGAGAGATGTCAGAAGAGAAATCAAACCTACGTCCCACAGAAGAATTCCTGAAATAGAGAAATGATACTCTTTTACTAATAAATAAAAATCTGTTCTAACTCTCGCCGATTCTTTCTTATGCTATGTCAGGTCCGGCCATAGAGTTTCAGCAATGGCACTTGTTGTTAGCGGGTTAGTCGGTCTTTCTTCCCGTTGCTTCCTCTCTCTATGTTGTTTTCGATTTACTTGTTGTAGGCTGAATAGAATAACGTTCCTTTTTTATGTCTACAGACCTATGGAAATCGTAGAGGTTCCAACCAACGTTGCTCTCGACGAGATGCTAAAAAAGTTAGGCCTCCCAGTCCTCATTATAGGACCTATAATGTCGGCAAAAACCACTGCCAGGTTGAGGTGCTCTTTTATCCTTCTGCGCACTTTCTTGAAAGAAACCTTCCTCCTCACTCGGTGATGGGCTCTCTAGCAACATCTGTGGAAGAAGCAAGAAATTTTTCTGCAAAGGATGCAATCAATTACATGGCAACTGATCAGAGAAAAGTTCTTAAAGATTACAGCTATGACGAAGTACAAAACCAGAAGAAAATAAACAGACGTCTACGATGCAAGCTCCAAAAAAGAAACGACCAGCTGATCAAAGCCATAAGTGCATGCGATGTTCTCATTGATAAAGCATCTCATTCAAGCAAAAGTACCCAAGAGATCATAACTCCAGCCCGTGCAGCTACACATGGTGACCATAACGCTCTTCTCCTCGATGTTCAGAACGTGAGCAATGATCTTAAACGTCATGCGACTGCGGCAATGAACAGTCTCAAAGATACACGTGCGTATCCACTTTACCAAGATCTGTCTGAAGAGGATGCTAGCTCAGGAGAAATAAATCACTTCAAGTGTGAAGTTGTCGACTATGACTCTGATGGTAACAATATACGCAAGGAGGTCGCACTCTACTATGGACGAGATTATATATGAGTTTTCTTGTCCACTGCCTGTCTCCGTTACTCCGGAATATCTATCCTGTTTCTAAACTATGTGTAATAATCACCAAACAACTATCTGTGAAACATGGTAGCCTCACTGATCTTTTCTGATAATGTGTAGTGAGTACAAGCCAGCTATGCCGCGAAACATGGTAACTGTTCATCTACCTATAAGTACGTTTTCAGGCTTCCTTCTCTTCCGCGCTGCTATTCCGATCATTGAGCCGGGTTTAACGGGATCGTGCGCCCAGGCGCACCATAAAATCTAGTAGAAACAATTCAAGGATGCCCACCAGGCACTTGCGTGCGGGTGGTTACATAGTTTACGATGGAACCCACAGAATATATATATACAACAACGACTTAACGAGTCAAGAATACAGATATACAGTATAAAGATCCCAATCACCTTTAAAACGATACAACATCCGAATACGAATAAGGAGCAAATTGAGCTAAGAGCTCTGAAGAATAACCAATGGCGTCCATAACCCTGCCCAGGCCAAGCCAGAAGGATAACCCTACTAACAACGTCGAACTTATAACTGTCAAACAAAAGGGGTGCCGACAAAGGGCAAAGGAAAAAGGGAGCAATCGGTACTAAGGCTAGTACATGTCGAGTCTAGAATTCGATGGCTCTCGCCTACATAGGTATGGTGGACTGAAGCGGCAACGAAGAATGCACTAAACAACCTATAGAGACTTAATATAATTGTCGGCTATCAGGGTGGTGTTGAGGATATACTTTCCGGGTATCCTCACTATGCCTCGCTGATCAGGGTGGCCTACTTAGGGTTAGAGCTATGCTTCACGAGCGGCCTAGTCAGAGAGAAGAGATGGAGTCCAGTCCGGCTACGGGAAGGACCAAAAGACTTACCGAGATAGGCCTGTGTAGTTACTTGTAGTCTAAGATGTACTCTATAACCAACTCTTAGTCGTAGCCGGATGATACGTCCATTTTGCATCACTATTCTATATCGTAATTTACTATTATTCGTTGATATATTTCATATTAAGACATGATACTTATGTTATTCCATCTGTTTGTGCATGGTTGATGACTTTTGGAGCATGGACCGATGCAGTCAGGATTCTGATGGAAAATGTGCTATTTGGAGGCGAAATTCGCGAAGATCAGAAAATCCAGGAAAATACATGGAAAATTATTGATCGTGTTATGGATAACTATTATGTTGGAGATGGAAGTGTCCATCCCGGTTATCATTTGCTCTTTATACACGAATTATGTGAGTTGTTTAAGTGTGCAGGTATTACAACAGATCAAGTCAAGAAGAAGTTGTTCTCATTATCACTAAAAGGAAGAGCTGAAGAATGGTTTAAGGTGCTAAAGAATGGTCAAGCTCTTGAATGGGAGAAAATAGTACCTCTCTTTTATTCTAAATTTTATCCTCCTAGTGAGATTCATAAAGATCGGAATCAAATATACAACTTTTGGCCTCTTGATGGAGAGAGTAAATCCCAAGCTTGGGGGAGATGGAAGTTACTAATGCTCAAATGTCCTATTCATGAGCTCCCCAACAATATTATTATCAATAACTTTTATGCAAGGGTTTCTCTTCATGATAAGGATTTATTGGATGCTTCTTGTGCTGGATCATTTACAAGCATGAAAGAAGAAGCTAAATGGGATCTTCTAGACTGTATTCATGACAATGCTGAAGCATGGGAGAATGATAAAGGAAGAAAGTCAGGTATAAATTATGATTATGAATGCATTGAATCTTTTATGGGAACTGATGACTTTCAAAATATTAAAAATGCTTATGGTCTAGACTCTCAAGCTATTGCAACTTATTTTAAGGCTTTTGCTTCCTATATTGAAGTTCCTAAAAAGAAGTGGAATAAGTATCACGCACCTTATAAAGATACTGTTAATTGTGTTCCCGCAAGAAATACTGAAGTTTATACTGCTAATCATGTTTTACCTGAACCTTACATTGTGAAAATACCTTTCGTAGTTAAAATAAAGGAACATTCTATGATAGCTAGTATGGTTAATGAAAGTACAAATAAAGCTGTTGAACCTGATGAATGAAACGATGATGAACCTATAATAGGAAATGTGAAAGACTTTGTCACTAAATATGTAGAAGAGGGACACACTATCCTCTGTAAGGATACTTCTAATATTGTTTCACAAAGTAGTGTTATGAGAGTTAGTGTCCCCGTGTTTTCTGTTAGAATAAGTGATCATTGCTACAATGGTTCGTGTGATAGTTACATCGTTAAATTTATGCATGATACTGAAAGTTATTGTGAGAGAGGGAAGAATGTTCTAATGCATCTCAATAATATTAAGTTTCCTCGCTTTATGCTAAAAGTCTTTATGTTGAACTTGTTTTGCCTTCCTATGCTAGCAGTCCCTGGTTTCAACAACTTGTTTGCTTAAAAAATTCCCTTGCATAGGAGGTGGGTTAGAATTAAACATGTGTATTTTTTGCTTCTTGATGCTCTCTTTTACTTCAATTCATATTCTTATGTGAGCATCATTGAAATTATCATGCCCATCTTAATGGCTATAAAGAAAGAGCTTTTTGGGAGACAACCCAATATATTTCTTTTTCTTTTAGTTTTTATTTCTTTGAGTCTTGGAAGTTATTGCTTATGCAATAACCTCTCCTTATTCTTTTGTTTGGTCTTTGTGTCAAGATCAACCTCTAATGAGAGAGAAGTAAGATTTGGGGAAGTTGCTGTCCCGAAACAGATTTTTGTGCTTCGATGTAAAAATTCTTGAAAAATCTCTGAATGTCAGATTGAGCTGTAATTTTTTGTGCTTCTGCCCCAGGTTGTTATTTAACTTTCGTTAGTTTTGCACTTTTTGATTTGAGCAACAGAAGATTTTCTAAAAAAATGATCTTTACCTGCTGGTCTGTTTTGACAGATTTTGCCACTCTTGCATTTGCTTCTTAAGTCGATCACCTTTTTAAATTCTTTTTAGGTTTTCGGAAGATGTTTCTATAGTAGCTTATGTTTAGATGGATTCAGGTTTAAATTGAACCTAAAAGGTTTATTACCTCACTTGCATTAATGTTGCTAATGAGAATTGTGTGAAGTTTTGTGGGAAAGAAATTTCCAGGTTAGTGGAGAAAATGGTGTAATAAGAAAGTGAAAGGTTTCATGACTCAAGCAATATGTGTATGAAGATGAAGATATTGATGTAATTCAAGCGGTGACTTCGGAAAAATCTACTAAATGCCAAGTTCAGAGACCTGCAGAGTCCGTTTTCGAATAGGTAACAGTTCTGGTAAGAAAAGTTCCGCGAAAAATCTGTCTAATTATATTTTTGCAGTTTTTATCCAACAAGGAAAGCAACGAAGCGAAACAGGGACAGAAATGGAGCCAGGGTGGCTCACACCACCCCTTGGCACGGCCCCCCGGCTGTGCCAGCAGGTGGTGTGGCCACCCCGGAGTCCGTCTCCGACCCGTTTTATCCTAGTACCTTCCTTTTGTTGTAAAAATCTGTAATATATAATCCCCTGGATCCCCCGAGGTTCGTATATCGTTTTCTCATCGTGGTTTTTGTTTCGATTTGTTTTGTTCAGATGTCGTTCAGGGGTTCATCTTCAAAGGATTACGAACTGCGACGCCGTCGCGAGCTCCATCGCAATCTTGAGCGGAGACTCTCATGGGATGAGTGAAACAAGAAAGGATCGCAACTACGTGCGAAGACATGGACCGGAACATCGGGGAGGAAGTAAAGGACATGACAGCAGGCATGAAGGGGCTGATACCTCCAACTTTAGATCTCCGTTCCTGCCCTGCAGCAGTGGAAGTTCTACGAGTAACTGATGAGTTCTGCGACAAGTACCGAGTCTTGAGGAGGAAGGTAGATATGCTTCAAGAGGAGAATAACAGGCTTCGCAAGATACTAGAAGATTTCCTCGTGCCAATCGAGAGAACACCACCACCACCGAAGGAGTAATTTGTCATCAGGTTTTGGCATCCCCTTGGGTTGTTCCAAGCTTGGGGGAGTGCCACGGTATCACATCACTATCTTCTATCTTTTTACCTTTTTAGTATAGTCATATCATGAATAGAGAAGTTATCATGTAGGATGGTTTGCATTATGGAAGTGTCCCCATCTCGTTCGATATCTATGTATCCCTTGGTGTGAGTTGCCATTATGGAATATTAATGAGAAGTTCTATCATTTACTCTTTTGCATATCTTATATTAGTTTTCAATTCATGTTATATGATTGATATTGTTATTAGTATTGGTATCACTTTGGGATCATTGAGTTAATTTAGTTGGTTTTGGCAAACCTGTCTCGGTCAGTAGTAACACTATTTTGAGAATTGAATGAAAAAAGATAAAAGTGCTCTTAAAGAAATATAACTTCATCATCATCTTTCTTGAGTTGCTCATAAGATTAGTATTCTCTAGTTAAGATCTTTTGTGCTTCCAAGGAAGATTGCATGTTTGTTCTTATCACTTGTATGTTTGTTTGTTTCTTTCAACTCTTATGCTTGCTACCTAGCCTTGCTAGCCTAAAACCTGTACTGAGAGGGAATGCTTCTCGTGCATCCAATCCTTAAACCAAAACCTACGCCATTTGAGTCCACCATACCTACCTATTAGCAGTATTGCTATTCCAAGTAAATTCATGTTTTTATCTACCTTTCGAATTAAACTTGTTATGTTAAATTAGTGATTAAAGCTCTCACGAACTTGATGGCACACTTTACTTTTATGCAGTTAATAAACTTGAACCATTGTGCCCATCTATGTTGCATATATGCTTGCGCTTTATAATTTGAGAGTTAGCAGGACCATGTTACCATGGGGAACGCTTTCAACATTGCACTTATTATTCCGTTGATATCATGATTCTTTTGCTTATGGATCCCGGTGGTGTGAAATAAAAGGGGAACTTGTAAGATCATGGAGTTTGTATGTGTGTTAGAGAAACGACTGGGCCGCTAGCTTAAGCCATGCCTAATCATGGTGGAAACTTGCAGCATAACCATAATGAGCATTCTAGGAAGCATCCTCAATAAAAACCTATGCAAATAGCAAATAAAAAGATCGTTGAGTTGTTCATTGTCTGCTTGCCTTGTCATTTTGATTATGGGATAGCTCCTGTATCATGTGCAAGGGGTACCCCGTTGGCGGTTCTATATGATTCATATGTACTTACAATAACAAGAGCTTCATCGTGACTAAAGTTGAGTAGCATGACGTCCGGTACTCGTAAGCACGAGGCATGACATTTTCAACTTATAATTTGTCAAGAATTGATACATTGCAAATGTATCTATAATTTTTGATGTTCCCTGCTTAGTTTTATCCACTTTCTTGCGTTTTGTTCCAACTTTGGAGTACTTTTATTACGATTTCTTGGACTAACCTATTAACAAGAGACACAGTTCCAGCTGCCTGTTTTCTATTGTTTTTGGTTCCAGAAAAGTCAGAAAATGAATATTCTCGGAATTGGACGGGACAAAAGCCAAAGTGCCTATTTTTCCGGAAGGGATCAAGTGCCAGAATACGAGACGGAGAGGGGACAGGGGCCGGCCACACCACCTGGCCGAGTGGCCAGGCCTGGCCCGCGCCAGGGGGTGGTCTGGCCGACCCCAGCACCCCCTCGGCCCCTCCTTCCGCCTATAAGTTGCCCTCGGGACGAAAACCCTAAGGACCCGATCAAAAATCCATGAAAGAGTCTGTAGCCGCCGTCATTTCCATCCCTAGATCGGGGGGATCTGAAGCTCTTCCCGGCATCCTGCCGGAGAGGGGAATTCACCCTGGAGGCCTTCTTCATCACCATGTAAGCCTCCGATGTGATGCGTGAGTAGTTCATCCTTGGACTACGGATCCATCTAGTAGCTAGATGGCTGGTTTCTCCTCCTTTGTGCTTTCATGTTTAGATCTTGTGAGCTCCGTTCATGATCAAGATCATCTATTTGTAATTCATACATGTTGTGTTTGCGGGGATCCGATGGATATTGAGATGCTATTTCAGATTGATTATTGATTCTATCATGTCTTTGTTATTTGAGATCTTGCATGCTTTCCGTTGTTAGTAGCTATCTTGGCCAAGTAGATGCTAGCAACTCCAAGAGTTAGTATTTATGCTCGATAGTGGGTTCATGCCTCCGTAACTGGGAAGTGATGAAATCTCTAAGGTACTATATGTGATGTTGCTACTAGGGAGAAAACAACGATCTTTTGTTCATAGAACAATTGTATTGTTTACTTTACACGCAGTTCATAAAGCAATAATCTGTTGCTTGCAACTTAATACTAGAGGGGGTTCGGATGATAACCTGAAGGTTGATTATTAGTCATCGATGCAGTTGGATGGCGGTCTATGTATTATGTTGTAATGCCCAATCAAGTCTCAAAGGAGTCAAGATGATTAGTATATGCATGTATTGCTTTCTCGGTGTTTGTCAATTGCCCCGCTGTAATTTGTTTACCCAACATGTTATCTATCTAAGGAGAGCCACCTCTAGTGAACTATGGATCCCAGTCCTTTTCTTTACATACAATCTATAAACTGTTTACTGCTTTGTGTTTACTTTCTGCAAACTTTTACTTCTTTCCATTCGATACGTTTAATCCTTTGTTTTTCGCAAAACACGGTGAGATTGACAACCTCATCGCAAGTTGGGGACAAAGTTCTGTGGTTGTGTTGTGCAGGTCTCCATGTTGCTACTAGCACCGGTAGTGCGCCCTGCCAAAGCTCAGCTAGTAACATCTTTGAGGTGTTTCCTTGCTCCTACTGGTTCGATAAACCTTGGTTTCATAACTGAGGGAAACTTGCTGCTGTGCTCATCATACCTTCCTCTTGGGGTTCCCAACGAGCTCTGCATCCACCATGCAACAAGCACTTTTCTGGGCGCCGTGTATTGAGCCATCAAGTGATTTTCTGGCGCCGTTGCCGGGGAGTCAAGGACATCTTCACAAGGGGAGTCCCTCATAACCAATCTCTTTACTTTGTTATTTTTGTTTTGCTTAGTTTCCTTTTTGCTTTGTTTGCTTGTTTTGTTCTTCAAAAAAATACAGAAAAATTAGTTTTACTTGTTTGCTTTCTTATTTGAAAACCCAAAAAATGACTACTCTTGAAAACACTAAGTTTTGTGATTTCACTAGCACCAACAACAATGATTTTATGTGCACTCCCATTGCTCCACATGTGGCTGAAAATACTTTCTTTGAGATAAAACCTGCTTTGCTCAACCTTGTTATGAGAGAACAATTTTCTGGTATTGGTAATGAAGATGCTGCTTCCCATCTAAATAACTTTGTTGAACTTTGTGAGATGCAAAAGCATAGGGATATAGATGGTGATATTATTAAGCTGAAATTGTTTCCTTTCTCTTTGAGAGGAAAAGCTAAAGAATGGTTGAATTCCTTAACTAGGAATAGTATTGATTCTTGGACTAAGTGCAAAGATGCTTTTATTGGAAAATACTATCCTCCTGCTAAGATTATATCCATGAGAAGTGAAATAATGAAGTTTAAACAACTTGATAATGAGCATGTTGCTCAAGCTTGGGAAAGAATGAAATCTTTGGTAAAGAATTGTCCCACTCATGGATTTGCTTGGATGATCATCCAAACTTTTTATGCAGGATTGAACTATTCTTCAAGGAACCTATTGGATTCAGCTGCTGGAGGTACCTTTATGACCATCACTTTGGGTGCTGCAACAAAACTTTTGGACAATATGATGGTTAATTATTCTGAATGGCATACTGAGAGAGCTCCACAAGGTAAGAAGGTAAATTCTGTTGAGGAAACCTCCTCCTTGAGTGATAAGATTGATATGATTATGTCTATGCTAGTTAATGGGAAAACCCATATTGATCCAAATAATGTTCCTTTAGCCTCTTTGGTTTCTCAAGGAGAGCAAGTTGATGTGAACTTCATAAGAAATAACAACTTTAGCAACAATGCTTATGGTAATAATGCTTATAGGAACAATTTTGGTAACAACAATTATAAGCCATATCCTCCCAACAATGATAATGCTTATAGAAATCCTTACAACAATAATAAGAGTGCTCCCTCTGAACTTGAAGTTATGCTTAAAGAGTTTATTAGTAAACAAACTGCTTTCAATAAAACTATTGAGGAAAAACTCTCTAATGCTGAAATAAATATAGCATCTTTGACTGAAGCTCAATCTACTTTGAATAAAATGGCTGCTAAACCCGAAACTAATGAGAATCCCTTTGCAGCTACTAATGCCATACAAGTAAGAATGGATGAAAATGTTAGACTATTAGCTGAATTACATGCTAAGTGTGAAAGAGAAGATGAAATTGCTAGAAACATTAGTGTTTCTACTATTACCACCACTAGTGTTGAGGCTAGTAATAGTTCTACTACTTTAGATGATAAAGTTGATTTTGATCTTGATGGTTGCAACATCTCTGAAGTTATTAAGTTCCTACAAAAGCTTGCTAAAAGTCCTAATGCTAGTGCTATGAACATGGCCTTTACAAAACACATTACCGATGCTCTCATAAAGATTAAAGAAGAAAAGATGAAACATAAAGCTTGTATTCCTATAAAGCAAGAAGATGGTTGGGAACCCATCATTAATATTAAAGTGAATGACTTTGATTTCAAAGCTTTGTGTGATCTTGATAGTAGTGTTTCTATTATGCCTAGAAGGATTTATGATATGCTTGATTTGCCTCCTCTTGAAGATTGTTATTTGAATGTCCCACTTGATGCTAATGCTAAAAAGAAACTCATGGGGAGTCTTAATGATGTTCTTATTATGGTTAATGATTCCTATGTCCCCGTTGATTTCTATGTTTTGGATGTTGAATACAATGCTTCTTGTCCTATTACTTTGGGAAGACCTTTTCTTAGAACTGTTGGTGCCATCATTGATATGGAAGAAGGCACCATTAAATATCAAATCCCACTCAAGAAAGGTATAGAACACTTCCCTAAAAAGAGGGAAAAGATTTCTTTTGCTTCTCCTATGAAAACAAAATTTGGTCTTAATGCTTCTTCATTTGAGAACACTTGATTCTTTCTTTGCTTCTTATGCCTAACTTAAAGGCGTTAAAGAAAAGTACTTGTTGGGAGATAACCCAAGAGTTTTAGATGAGTCTTGGAAGTTATTACCTCTGTAATAACCTCTCCTTATCCTTTTTATTTGCTTTTTGTGACAAGAGTAACCTCTAATGAGAGTGAAGTAATGATTGGGAAAGTTGTTGTCCCGAAACATATTTCTGTGCTTCACCGTAAAAATTCCTGAGAGAGCTCTGTACGTCAGATTGAGCTGTAATTTTTTGTTCTTCTGCCCCAGGTTGTTATCTAACTTTAGTTAGTTCAACACTTTTTGATTTGAGCAACAGAAGGTCTTCTAAAAAAATTCTTCTTTACCTGCTGGTCTGTTTTGACAGATTTCTGCCATTTTCTGCATTTGCTTCTTGTTAGCTCCTTCTTGAGTTCCTTTGGGGAATTGAGATTTTTGAGGGAAGTGATACAGTATCTAGTGTTCTAATGGAAGTTTATTTGGTGTTAGAACTTAACCTTAAGACTTATTTATGTTAAGTGCACTAATGTTGCTAATGAGATTGTGTGAAGTTTTGTATGAAGGAAAAATTTCAGGTGTATGGAAGGAATGAGTAATGAGATGAAGGATGGACCAAAGCTCAAGCTTGGGGATGCCACACGTGTCACCCCAAGAAATATCCAAGAAGTACAAGTGTAAAAGCTTGGGGATGCCCAAGGCATCCCCTTCTTCATCAATAAAAATTCCAGGTTTCTTCCAAACGCTTCATTTTTATTGTTTCGTGCACAGTTGTGTTTCTCTTGGAGCGTCTTGTTTTTCGTTTTTGTTTTGGTTTTTAGTTTTATTGGTTTGCTTATTTTTCTGAATAAGTTGGTTTGACCCCCTCTTTCACACTTTGGTTTGCAAATAGTGTAGTTTAGTTTGGAAAAGAGTAGGAAAGTTCATGCTTATGTGGTAAAAAGAGCTCGTTTTTGACTGTGGCTATGCTTTGTCATGCCGTGCTTGATATTTTTTTGGCTTTATTCTTAGTATTCTTTGTTGTAGCATGACTTGTTATAAACAATTGAGTTTGCTTAATGTGCCTTGGATGAATCATGCGTTGTTTTAGCATATTAAAGCATAGTATAGTGGTATTCTCCTTTGATGCTTTATTTGGGTTGACTTCGCGCATGCTCACACCATGTTATGACTGTCACAAGTCACCTAAGCCTTTATGATCCTTTAGTTTTCAACTTGTAGTATCACTTTACGCTTTGATCAATGATGTTTTGTCGCTCTGCATGATTATGGCCACTATTGCTCTCTTAGTTTGCCGCTCCCAGTTTTTTGCTAGCCTCCACAACAAAGTATGAGTTCCACTCATGCATCCAACTCCCTAAACCAAGTTTTTCCAAAGAGTCCACCATACCTACCTACTAGCTTATGCTATTCCAAGTATATTCTTGCTTTTGTTTACCTTCTACTTGTTATGAGAAAACTAGTGATTAAATCTCTCACGAACTTGATGGCACACTCTACTTTATTGCCTCTAATAAACTTGAATCATTGTGTCGTCTATGTTGTATATGCTTGCACTTATTTGTTGGAAATTAGCAGAACCATGCTTTCATGGGGAACGCTTTCAACATTGCACTTGGTACTTGTACCTAGTTGATATCATGCTCTTTTGTATATGGATGTCGATTGTGAAATGAAAGGGGAGCTTGTAAGTCCATGGAGTTATGTATATGTGTTAGAGAAACGCCTAGGCCGCTGGTCTAATCCATGCTGACATGGTGGAAACCTGCAACGTAACCATAATGAGCTGTCTATGAAGCATTCTTCTTATAAAAAAAGAGCCCTATATTGAGAAAAAAAAGAGAGAAAAGAAAAAAAAGAGATACTATGAAAAGAGGAAAGAGAGAAAAAAGCACCATGTTCCCATGGTAAATAATAAGAATGCTGAGATGCTCGTTGTCTGCTTGCCTTGTCATTTTGATATGGGGATTCTTCCATATCATCGAGCAAGGGGTACCCCGTTGGCGGTTCTCTATGATACACATGTACTTACGATGACAAGAACTTACCGGTGACTAAACTTGAGTAGCATGAGGAGCGACCCTCGTATACAAGGGACATGAGATTTCTGACTTATACTTCGTCAAGCATGTACACCATAGTTTGTTTACTTTAACCTTAATCACTTCAAGATGCTTATAATAGGGGCAATGAGAGCTGAAATCTATAAGTACCATAATTTTTGGAAGCTCTTTATGAGACTTGAATCCATACTTCCTTTTTACAAAAGGCCTTTCTTCCACTTATATTGAGTCTCTACCTTCTAACTTTATGCACCTACTTTGAGAGCATAGTGGCCATTCTTAGTTCTATGTGATTATCCCAAGACTAGTAGATTGATGCATAACTTGTTATTTCTTGTTTGAAACTATTGTATCTAGTCACTCTTATGAACTTTGAAGGTGTCCTATGCATTTATATTTGCTACTCTATTGAGGGACAAGCTGAATACTATTATGCTATGTTTTCTTTATGTGAAACAAACAAACGTCTTGCAAAGCATGTTATTCATGAATCTTTTGTTTGTGCCTTTTCATGTTGCATCATAGTTTCTTTGCTTATTGCTAGAACTTTGTCTTTCATGTTATGATTGAAGTACTATGATCCCAGCCTTGAATGTTTTGCAAATACTTTGATCAAGTCTTTGATGGTGCATGTCACCTCAAAAATTCTTTCTTTTTATCACTTACCTACTCGAGGACGAGCAGGAGTTAAGCTTGGGGATGTTGATACATTGCTAATGTATCTATAATTTTTGATGTTCCATGCTTAGTTTTATCAACTTTCTTGTGTTTTGTTCCAACTTTGGAGTACTTTTATTATGATTTCTTGGACTAACCTATTAACAAGAGCCATAGTTCCAGCTGCCTGTTTTCTGTTGTTTTTGGTTCCAAAAAAGTCAGAAAATGAATATTCTTGGAATTGGACGGGACAAAAGCCAAAGTGCCTATTTTTCTGAAAGGGATCAAGTGCCAGAATACGAGACGGAGAGGGGCCAGGGGCCGGCCACACCACCTGGCCACGCGGCCAGGCCTGACCCGCACCAGGGGGTGGTCTGGCCCACCCCAGCACCCCCTCGGCCCCTCCTTCCGCCTATAAGTTGCCCTCGGGATGAAAACCCTAAGGACCCGATCAAAAATCCATGAAAGAGTCTGTAGCCGCCGTCATCTCCATCCCTAGATCGAGGGGATCTGAAGCTCTTCCTGGCACCCTACTAGAGAGGGGAATTCACCCTGGAGGCCTTCTTCATCACCATGCAAGCCTCCGATGTGATGCGTGAGTAGTTCATCCTTGGACTACGGATCCATCTAGTAGCTAGATGGCTGGTTTCTCCTCCTTTGTGCTTTCATGTTTAGATCTTGTGAGCTCCGTTCATGATCAAGATATCTATTTGTAATGCATACATGTTGTGTTTGCGGGGATCCAATAGATATTGAGATGCTATTTCAGATTGATTATTGATTCTATCATGTCTTTGTTATTTGAGATCTTGCATGCTTTTCGTTGTTAGTAGCTATCTTGGCCAAGTAGATGCTAGCGACTCCAAGAGTTAGTATTTATGCTCGATAGAGGGTTCATGCCTCTGGTAATCTGGGGAAGTGACAGAAATCTCTAAGGTACTAGATGTGTTGTTGCTACTAGGGAGAAAACAACGATCTTTTGTTCATAGAACAATTGTATTGTTTACTTTACACGCAGTTCGTCAAGCAATAATCTGTTGCTTGCAACTTAATACTGGAGGGGGTTCGGATGATAACCTGAAGGTGGATTATTAGTCATCGATGCAGTTGGATGGTGGTCTATGTATTATGTTGTAATGCCCAATCAAGTCTCAAAGGAGTTAAGATGATTAGTATATGCATGTATTTCTTTCTCGGTGTTTGTCAATTGCCCCGCTGTAATTTGTTTACCCAGCATGTTATCTATCTAAGGAGAGCCACCTCTAGTGAACTATGGATCCCGGTCCTTTTCTTTACATACAATCTATAAACTGTTTACTGCTTTGTGTTTACTTTCTGCAAACTTTTACTTCTTTCCATTCGATACGTTTAATCCTTTGTTTTCCGCAAAACACGGTGAGATTAACAACCTCATCGGAAGTTGGGGACAAAGTTCTGTGGTTGTGTTGTGCAGGTCTCCACGTTGCTACTAGCACCAGTAGTGCACCCTGCCAAAGCTCAGCTAGTAACACCTTTGAGGTGTTTCCTTGCTCCTACTGGTTCGATAAACCTTGGTTTCATAACTGAGGGAAACTTGCTGATGTGCTCATCATACCTTCCTCTTGGGGTTCCCAACGAGCTCTACATCAACACCACACACCAAGCACTTTTCTGGGCGCCGTGTATTGAGCCATCAAGCATATCCTCTTATTTGATCATTTTAACCTTAATCACCTAAAGATGCCTATGATAGGGGCAATGAGAGCTGAAAGCTCATAAGTACCATAATTTTTGGAAGATCTTCATGAAACTTGAAATCCCTGCTTCCCTCTGCAAAGGGCCTATTTTTTACTTTTTAGTTGAGTTAGTAAACCTATTCCCTTCTACCTCAGCAAGTATTTTGAGTTGTTGTGTTTCATTCATTCATATGATGATTTATTCAATCATGTTTCTTATGTTCCTTGTTTTGCACATTGCTCTTACCTTAGTGTCTACTAGTTTGAAAGCTATCATTGAAAACTAGTTATTTGTGAACTCCTGCAAATTGTCAACTATTTCTTGACCAAGAGCAAGGTTTGCCATTACCAATTATGATTTACTTTATGTATCTTTATTGTGTTTCCTTTACTTATTGCAAGTTAAGTTATATAATAGTGAGTTTTCTTCTATTATGATTTGTGTATTGATGAATGTGATGCTTCTTGTCCATATTCTTTTATCGAATCTTCACTCCATAAACCCGAGGTGATGTTTATTGAGCTCAGTTTTCGCTTGGGGACAAGCGAAGTCTAAGCTTGGGGGAGTTGATACGTCCATTTTGCATCACTATTCTATATCATAATTTACTATTATTCATTGATATATTTCATATTAAGAGATGATACTTATGTTATTTCATCTGTTTTTCCATGGTTGATGACTTTTGGAGCATGGACCGCTGCAGTCAGGATTCTGATGGAAAAGGTGATGTTTGGAGGTGAAATTCGCGAAGATCAGAAAAAAGGGAAAATACATGGAAAATTCTATTTTTCTAGAAGATGAAGGGTGCCAGAAGGGGGAGTGGAGATGGGCCACAGGGGGCCCATACCACCCCCTGGCGCGGGCATCCCTAGGCCACGCCAGCAGGTGGTGTGGCCACCCTAGCCCACTCCAGGCTCTCCCCTTTGGCGTTTATTATCTCCACGGAACCCTAATACCTGGGGAGCGACCACAGAAAGATTCCGCCGCCTCTACGGGGCAGAAAACTACAGACAGAGAAAGATCTCTCCGGCAGACGCTGGGCCCATCTATGTTGCGTATATGCTTGCGCTTTATAATTTGAGAGTTAGCAGGTGCTGGGCCGTCCCAGGCAGCGATCTGGGCTGACGGTCCGGCCCTCGGCGTAGCCCCACCAATACACCGATGGTCTGGCCCTCGGCGTAGCGTTCGCACGTGGCAGACGTTGGGCCGTCCCAGGCAGGGAGCTAGGCCGACGGCCGCGGCCCTCGGCGTAGGCCCATCCATACGCCGACGGTCTGGCCCTCGGTGTAGCCTGTACCATTTGGCACATAGGAGGCACTACGCCGACGGCATGGCCCTCGGCGTAGGCCCAGCCTAGAATTAATTTTTTCCAGTTCTGCTGTAGTTTTATTTCTTGCAATATTATTCACAGCAATATTGAAAATGTATTTCACATCAATTCAAACAAGATCACATCATTCATACATGTATCAAACAAGATCACATCATTCAAACAAGATCACATCATTCATACATCATTCAAACATGTATCAACATGATCACATCATTCATACATGTATCAACATCATCACACATGCATAGACAATAAAACCCTACAACTCTGGAGGAGATGGGGTGTACCTGTGATCTCCCTTGGTGAAAAGAGGCGACCTCTCGCGAGGGTGGCGTCCAGTAGAAGCAGCAGAAGAACCACCTGGCGAGGGAGTAGGAGAAGTGCCGGGGTGAGGATCGGGAGAACCACCAATAGAATGGCCAGGAGAAGGACCATTGCCATGAAGCGGTGTGGTCTGACACCCATCCTGCGAGGCATGGCCAAAGTGCCAGTTCCCAGAAGCCCCCGTTCCCTACATGTTGCCTACATGCTAGCAACTTGCGAGGCAAAGTAAAGCGATAACCAGTGGGTTAGCAAAGAACTTACCGGTGACGATGCGTAGTATGTCCTAGCGAAACTGTCCCTCGATGGCATGCATGGCGGCTGCCGTAGCATGGGAGGCACAAGCCCTAAATCCGTATTCTGTCCAGTTTGAATATTCACCAACATCGCCTGCAAGATAGTTTAGATGTCAGGCCATAATACAACAAACTAGGGGAAGTGGGACTTGTATCTTTTGCAAAAATAAAGGTTCAAACTTACATTTATGTATTGCATGTTGATCGCATTCGCCTCCTGATACTGCCAAAAGGCCACCTGATATTCATCACGAGCGGCATCATAGGCCGCCTCGAACTCAGGCTACAATTTCAAATACAAGGAATCTCGTCAGCAGTTAGCCATGCATAAACAAAAGTCATAAAGATGATGAAAATGAGTAAAACTTACATCATCTCTGGAGGTGGATCGACGAGGCTGGCCACGAGGCGGGATAGGGGGCCGTCGGTGGGGTGGGTAGCCTTGAGACGCGTGAAGCTCAGTTTGAGGATGGGCTTGACCTTCTTATTTAGAATCTTGAGACGTCCATGCTGCAATCCGTGCCCCAATAGGACCAACGACTCCTCATAGATCTCCGCGTGAATGGGGTCATCCACATGGGGGTGCCGAGCCTTCACCATCGTGCTATAGTTCCCCAAGTCGTTCTGGGCAGTGCCGAAGTACACGGGGAACGAGGGCTAAGGTTGCGAGAAATTGGGCTTCTTTCGCCGCATCATCTCATAGACGGCGATGTCATGAATCACCTCCCTGCATCACAAAAAGAAATATTATGCATATGAAGTACGAACATGACAAGAAATAAATGTAGGTCGTTCCATATATATACGTACCACCTTCCCCTTGAAGCGGTCAAAGTTGCGGTTTTCCATGCAGTGTGTTCCACCATCGCATCGGTTCTCCGCGTTCTGCCTCGATAAGGCTGCAAACTCTTCGTATTCTCTGAGCCACCTCGTCCTAACCATCTCCTCCCATGCGAGTCGATGCGGCTCAACCCAATCGGGGACAACCTGAAAATGCAATACTCAACTCCAGACAATGCAATGGCAACTTAACAGCAATGTAGAATCTCATTGACATTTTACTCACCGACATGTACTCTTCTGGCGTCATCGAGTACTCAGGATTAGGCCTCTTACCGACAATGTCTTCCTTCCTGATCCTCACGCCTCACCTTGAAGTGACTCATGGTCCGTGACCTTCTGGTTGTACCACACCTAGGGTGTCAACTTCACACAAGCCCCAAGCAAAGTCATGTCCGCCTTCTCCTGGTCCTCCTCAGCCACACGATAAAAGCACTTCAATCATGCATAAAAAACAATTGTAAGAGTAATGAGTTAGCACAGTAGGGTCATCAAGTATGAACATAACTCGAGAAATGTCTTACGCAAAACTTGGTGATGACAGCATCAACAGCTATCGGAAAGCCCGGGAAACGGGTAGTCTGGTAGTCCGCCCAAGTAGTAGCTAGCCTCCCGACACCATCGGGGGAAATGTCATAGCCCGGCCAGAACTTCCTAATCAGAGCTCCAACCAGGCTGTTAGGAAGGCGGGGCTTGGTCCCCGGAGGAAATGTCCAATTGCTGCACAATAATAAACATTAGTACACATGCCAAATTATTTATGACCAACATGAAATTACATGTTTTAAATTGCAAAATTAGTACACTTACTCAAGACCATCTGGAATAATAAGGGCTTTCGCCTCCTCGGTCCTAGGCTCTAACCTGTCCTCATGGACTCCCGATTCCCCACGATTCCGCAATTTCTTCGGTGGCACCAACTCGTGGCTAGTGTCCGCCTCCACCTCCGCCTCATCTCTAGATTCCATCTCGGTCTCCGCCTCCCTCTTGGTCTCTCCCTCCGCCCCGTCCCCAAAAGGCTGCTCTATCAGGAACAACTCAGGAGCCACGTCGCCAGAAGCGAAGGGTGGTGGGTCAAAGTACACGCCTCCTCCCCTACCACCTCGTCCTCGTCCTCGTACTCGACCTCGACCTCGACCTCGTCCTCCTCCCGCACCAGCAAGATCAGGGTAACGCGGATTGGGATTTAGCTCTCTCCCACTCCGTGTAGCATTTTTCTTGCGCTGTTTCATCGCATTAAGCAAGGACGAAGAGCTTGCCTTGCCGCTGCTCTTATTGTTCGATCACCTACATTGAGTAAGAGAAAATAGTTAAGCAGAAAGACATAATAAAATTTATACACAAAGCATAAAGGCATAATGCAATTAACAAAACAATTAAGCACAAAGACATAATAAAATGCATTGAAAAATAAATGCTCACTATCATTCTCATTCTCATTCCCATTCTCACTCTCACTATCACTTGAAGGGAATATGCCTGAGAGGCAATAATAAAGTGGTTATTATCTTATTCCATGTTTATGATAAATGTTTATTTTACATGCTAGAATTGTATTGATCGGAAAAATCAATACATGTGTGTTTAATAAACAAAAAGGGTTCCTAGTTATGCCTCTCTTATGGACTAGCTTATTGATTAACAAGATGATCAAGGTTTCCTGACCATGGACATTGGATGTTGCTAATAACAAGGTCACACCATTGGTGGAATGATGTGATGAACATTCATCCGAAGTATAGCATTACGATCAAAGTCATTATGTTTATATTGCTATAACATCATACGAAGTAATCTTTATCCTTAGACCATGAGATCATGTTAATTGCGAACACCGGAAGAGTATCTTGATAACATCAAATGTCACACTATAACAGGGTGACTATAAAGGTGGGTTCAGTGCTACGAAGGTGTTATGTTGAGGCTCATGGATCAAGAGTGGGATTTGTCCATCCCGATGACGGATAGATATACTCTGGGCCCTCTCGGTGATATCACATTGAAATAGCTTGCAAGCAAGTGCTGTGATCACTAGAATGTTATATGACGGGAACAAGAAAAGAGTGCATGTCGGCAATGAGATCAAACTAGGTATGGAGATACTGATGATCGAATATCGGACATGTAATATATCGCGGGACAAAGGGATTTAGTTACTAGCGTTAAAGGTTCTCACAATCACAGAAGTCATCGTTGAATGTGTAGGAGTCAGTATGGATCTCCAGGTCCCGCTGCTGATTATTGATCGGAGAGGGGTCTCGATCATGTCTGCATTATTCGTGAACCATAGGGTGACACACTTAAGGGATACCGACACCACTTGGAGCAAATATGTTTCAGATAAAGATTTAAGAAAGCACTGGAATTATTTCAATAGACACTAAAACTGTTTCGGGTGAAATTGCTGAAATTGGTTCTGCATGTAATATTGAAATGTTGCAAGGGGTTTTATGTGAATGTTTGTTAATTAAAGTAATTAAAAAAATTCTGAATAAAAATAATAAAAGAGTTTTATTAAATGATAGAGCATTAAATTTGGAGAAATTTAATGCATTTAAAGTGGAGACTTTAAAAGAGAATGTGAAGGGGCATTTTAATGTGGAGGGGTTACCACCACATGAATGGAGGAGGTGAAGGGTCACCCCCTCCATGCGCCGGCCATGAAGGAGGGTCACCCTCCTCCTCCTCCTATAAAAGGCCACCCCTCCTCACTTCTCACACACACCTCCTTGTGAAGGATCTCTCTCCCCCTCTAGTATTATTCCCCCATGGTCTCGGATTAGCGAGATACATGTTCCCGGTGGCTTTATCTGGAAAGGAGTTGCTACTTCCGCTGCTTTGCTAGAGCGAGGGACGAAGGTTGTCGGGGTACCGGACGTGTGTGCGATCACGGATGCAACGCTGCTTTGCGGTGCTGGACTTGGTGGTGCTGGAACTGGATCTGATGGACGTGCTGGAGCCGGACTTGCTGGACTTCATCACGATCTTGAGATCGGCAAGTGTACGACTACATCAACCACGAGTTCCGACTCGTTAACAAAGCTCGTTGTCTACGAGGGTAAGTTCTCGTTGGATGTATGTCCACCCGTTGCTTTGTACCTAGTAGATAGATCTTGGCGTGTAGTTCACACCGTAGGAATTTTTTTGTTTTCTATGCTGCGGACCCAATAGTGGTATCAAAGCCTGATCTATGCGTAGGTGCTTAGCACGGGTAGTACACATATGTTGATATGTGGGTGATGATGATCATGTTATTGCATCTTCTATGTATTTTGGATATTGGTGGCATAGTGGGATGAAGCGGCCCGGACCAACCTTACATGTCATCGTACATGAGACCGGTTCCACGACTAACATGCAACTTGTTTTGCATAAGTGGCTGGCGGGTGTCTGTCTCTCCTACTATAGTCAATATCTGATTTACAACGAGTTACTAATAACTTAGTTATCCCCGTTGTGGTTCATGTTCGTAGGTAAGAGCGCTTCTATCTCCAAAAGCCCTAAGCCACGCAAAACTTGCAATTGATAAATTAGAGGCGTCTAGTTTAGATCGTTGCTGGGCTAGTGTATTGATATGGTATTGTTGTAAGTAGATGTATGATAGATACTCTTACAACACACTCAACGTGTAAGTTCCATAGACCTTGGCCTTACACACAAAGGAATGATAGAGATCATACCATGATGCAAGTGATAGAGATCAAATGCATGGACCATATCATCTCACTTTACACATTAGATGTTAGCATCTTATACTGCTAGTTTGGTGCTTTCTGTAGCATTGTAAGATGACCCCTCTTTTAGATATCAAGATAAAAATGTGTTCTTCCTTAAGTATGCACCGTTTTGTGGATCGTATTTCAAGACATCACGTGATGATCGGGTGTACTCGACTCTACGCTTTCATACAAACGGGTGTAAGACAGTTTTACACATGCGAGTACTAAGGTTCTTACTTGGCGAGCCTAGCATGTACAGACATGGCCTCGGAACACGGACCGAAAGGTTAAGCATGAGTCATATAGTTGATATGATGCCCATATAGATGCTCACCTTTGAAGCTACATCAACTCACGTGATGATCGGACTTGGTGTAGTGGATTTGGTTCATGTAGTCACCAAAAAGGCACGAGGGATGTCGTTTTTGAGTGGGAGTTCATTTCTATATTGGATTAGTCAAACCAAATTTGTCATAAATTAAATCAAAGTGAATTTGCATAGTTTGTTGTAGTCATTGGCATTCGTTTTCTACCTTATGCTTAGTTTTTATTTGAGATAATAGAACTATAGAATTCTGGATATTTACTTTACGAACTGGTATCGTATTGTTTTGAATGTCAATTTAAAGTTTATAAGTCCTATTGCAAATTTTCAGCAAACTCTATTTACTCCATGAAGTTTAATAAGTAGTATTAAATCAAGAGTAAGAATTCCAATGTTAGTATCTAAAGTATCATGTTTGCCTCCATGATTATTGATATTCAAAAGGTTGTTTTAATATCAAGATTATATTGAGCTGAAATTGTTTCGTAAACCATCATGTGTGAAAGATATTGTGATATCTGAAACAATGTTTTTGGTTGCATTATGATAGAGTATAATTTAGCAAAATACATGTTCTCATATTGTATGAGAATTTGTGAAGGATGGAGATGCTAGGCATCCGAATCTACCAAAAAGGTTTTGGGAACTGATATTATACTCGCGATTCTTCCTTATAGGCTATAGTAGCTTGATCATGAAAGTTTTCATGATAAGGATGAATAGAATATGTAAGTAAAATGTTTACTACACTAATAGATTACTAAAGAATGGTTTTTTGAAAGAACACCAAACATTTGATGATGGTGATCCACTTCAAAGTGCAAGTCCAAAGGTATTAGTATTTGACTATATACGCTTTGTACCATGTGTCATGTTGATGACACCACTATTGATGTTGATAGATTCTTTTAAAAGAAAAGGAATTGCTGAAAGAGAATCTATAAAATATTTGGCAGAAAATAAAAGGTTGGAGATGTCCAACTTAGGTATATAGAAGATATGCATGTTATGGCTATATTCCTTGCTTGTTAAACAATGTGGTTCTTAGGTATTGGATACCGGTATTGGATACCGAATTGGTTGGTATGAAGTGTCATACAGGACAACGCAATTCATGAACTACAATGGCCTAAGTAACCAGCAAAAGAATGAGTGATGATGTTCATCGAAAACAAATAAAGTGTTATTGTGTTTTTCGTTGTCATCAAACAAGCCTTCAAGATTTGTTTAAATAATTGTTATTTTGTTCCGGTATCATGAGAACAATGGCTGTTCAAATAATTACCGTATTCCATAAAGGATGGATGAACTTTCACAAGTCTAGTTGGACAAAATCACATCCATAAACACTATTGCTAAAATGTCGCAAGACAAATGATTGAAAGATCACTTATGAAGTGACATCGTTGTTTAAATTATATTTGAAAGAAAACATGAAGAAACTCCATGTTGATGGATTTTTGGAGTCTTTGATTTTGATCAATTGACGCATGTGAGAGTTTCCTCGAGATAATTGAAACTCCGTCCATAGGCCAGAGAGGAACGAATGACTAGCTTATTGGAAATTGTGCATGCTGATGTGCATAGTCCATTATGTGTAGCCATATGCGATGGATCTTTTTGAAGGAAATATGCCCTGAGAGTCAATAATAAAGTTGTTATTATGTATTCCTTATATATGATAGATGTTTATTTTACATGCTATATTTGTATTGATAGGAAACATCAATACATGTGTGTTTAATAAACAAAAAGGGTTCCTAGTCATGCCTCTCTTATAGACTAGCTTGTTGATTAACAAGATGATCAAGGTTTCCTGATCATGGACATTGGATGTTGTTAATAACAAGGTCACACCGTTGGTGGAATGATGTGATGAACATTCATCCGAAGTATAGCATTACGATCAAGTCATTGTGTTTATATTGCTATAGCATCATACAAAGTAATCTTTATCCTTAGACCATGACATCATGTTAATTGCTAACACCGGAAGAGTATCTTGATAACATCAAACGTCACACCGTAACAGGGTGACTATAAAGATGGGTTCAGTGCTATGAAGGTGTTATGTTGAGGCTCATGGATCAAGAGTGGAATTTGTCAATCCAGATGACGGATAGATATACTCTGGGCCCTCTCGGTGATATCACATTAGGATAGCTTGCAAGCAAGTGATGTGATCACTAGAATGTTATATCACGGGAACGAGAAAAGAGTGCATGTCGGTAACGAGATCAAACTAGGTATGGAGATACCGATGATCGAATCTCGGACATGTAATATATCGAAAGACAAAGGGATTTAGTTACAAGCGTTAAAGGTTCTCACGATCACAGGAGTCATCGTTGAATGTGTAGGAGTCAGTATGGATCTCCAGGTCCCGCTGCTGATTATTGATCGGAGAAGGGTCTCGATCATTTCTGCATTATTCGTGAACCGTAGGGTGGCACACTTAAGAGTTACCGGACACCATTTTGGAGCACATATGTTTCAGACGAAAGAATTGCAAAGCGCAGGAATTGTTTCAATAGAAACCGGAAATTGTTTCGGGTGAAATTGCAGAAGGTGGTTCTGCATGTGATATTGAAATATTGCAAGGGGATATATGTGAATGTTTGTTAATTAAAGTAATTAACAAAATTCTTAATAAATTTAATACAAGAGTTTTTATTAAATGAGAGAGCATTAAATTTGGAGAAACTTAATGCATTTAAAGTGGAGACTTTAAAAGGGAATGTGAAGAGGCATTTTAATGTGGAGGAGTTACCACCACATGAATGGGGGAGGTGAGGGGTCACCCCCCCATGCGCTGGCCATGGAGAGAGGGGGCACCCCCCTCCTCCTATAAAAGGCCACCCATTCCCTCCTTCATCCACACACCTCCTTGTGAAGGATCTCTCTCCCCCTCTAGAATTATTCTCCCATGGTCTCGGATTAGCGGGATACATGTTCCCGGTGGCATTTTGTCTGGAAGGAGTTGCTACTTCTGCTGGATCGCTGGAGCGAGGAGGTGGAGGTTGTCCGGTGGCTTGAACATGTGTGCGGGTGCGGATGCGCTGCTGAGTTGCGGCCCTCGGACTTCCTCACGATCTTGAGATCGGCAAGTGTACGACTACATCAACCACGAGTTCCTACTCGTTAACAAAGCTCGTTGTCTTCGAGGGTAAGTTCTCTATGGATGTATGTCCACCCGTTTGCTTTGTACCTAGTAGATAGATCTTGGCGTGTAGTTCACACCGTAGGAATTTTTTGTTTTCTATGTTGCGGACCCAACAAAGTGGTATCGTGAGCCTGATCTATGCGTAGGGTGCTTTGCATGGGTAGTACACATATGTTTATATGTGGGCGATGATCATGTTATTGCATCTTCTATGTACTTTGGATATTGGTGGCATAGTGGGATGAAGCGGCCCGGACCAACCTTACATGTCATCGTACATGAGACCGGTTCCACGACTGACATGCAACTTGTTTTGCATAAGTGGTCAAGGGTGTCTGTCTCTCCTACTATAGTCAATATCTGATTTACAACGAGTTGCTAATAACTTGGTTATCCTCGTTGTGGTTCATGTTCGTAGGTTAGACAGGTTCTATCTCCGAAAGCCCTAAGCCACGTAAAACTTGCAATTGATAAATTAGAGGTGTCTAGTTTAGATCGTTGCTGGGCTAGTGTTTTGATATGGTATTGTTGTAAGTAGATGTATAATAGATACTCTTACAACTCACTTAACGTGTAAGTTCCATAGACCTTGGCCTTACACACAAAGGAATGATAGAGATCATACCACGATGCAAATGATAGAGATCAAATGCATGGACCATATCACCTCACTTCACACATTAGATGTTAGCATCTTATATTGCTAGTTTGGTGCGTTTGGTAGCATTATAAGATGATCCCTCATTTAGATATCAAGATAAAATGTGTTCTTCCTTAAGTATGCACCGTTTTGTGGATCGTGGTTTTGAGGCATCACGTGATGATCGGGTGTTTTCAACTCTACGCTTTCATACAACGGGTGTAAGACAGTTTTACACACGCAAATACTAAGGTTCTTACTTGACGAGCCTAGCATGTACATACATGGCCTCGGAACACGGACCGAAAGGTTAAGCATGAGTCATATAGTTGATATGATGCCCATATAGATGCTCGCCTTTGAAGCTACACCGACTCACGTGATGATCGGACTTGGTGTAGTGGATTTGGTTCATGTAATCACCAAAAGGACACGAGGGATGTCGTTTTTGAGTGGGAGTTCATTAGTAATTTGGATTAGTTGAACTCAATCTATCATAAACTTAGTCTAAATATACTTTACAAATTCTGTAGATGGCACCACCTGCTTTTAATTTCAATGTGTTCATGGAGAAAGAGAAACTTGCTGCGAATGGTAGCAACTTCACCAACTGGGCTATGAATTTGAGGATTCTCCTCACTGCTGCACAAAAGCAATATGTGCTAGATGCGCCGCTAGGCCCCCCACCAGCTCCTGATGCCCCTGACGAGGAAAAGAACGTCTATATAACTCGTTAGTAGGACCACAACTTAGTTCATTGCGGCATACTGTATGGGCTAGAGCCAGAACTTCGAAAGCGTTTCGAAAATGGCAATGCCTTTGATACCATAGGAGAATTGAAAATGATTTTCGATACCCATGCTGCCGTAGAGAGTTATAATGCTACAGAAAGGTTCTTTAACTGCATGATGGAGGAAAACTGCTCCGTTAGTGAGCACGTACTCAAAATGTATGGGTACGCCGATAAGCTTGTGTCCATGGGAATAACGATTCCCATTGACTTAGTCATACATCGTGTTCTCCAATCTCTGCCACCTAGCTACAAGAGCTTCATGATGAACTATAATATGCAGGGCATGAAGAAGTCTCTTCTCGAGCTTCTGTCAATGCTTCAGACTGTAGAAGTGGACATTAGGAAAGAACATCAAGTGTTGATAATCAATAGGACCGCCGGTTTCAAGAAGGACAAGAAAGGCAAGCACAAGGAAAAGAAGGGTGGCAAGTCTGTTGCCATGCCTGAAAAGAAACCCCGAGCTGGCCCTAAGTCTGACACCGAGTGCTACTATTGCAAGGGATCGCCATTGAAGCAATCGCCCAAGTATTTGGCGGACAAGAAGTCCGCAAGGTAAACAAAGGTATATGTGATATACATGTTATTGATGTGTACTTGACTAGTACTAAGTAGCACTGGGTATTTGATACAGGATCGGTTGCTAATATATGTAACTTCGGTTCAGGCTGCGAAACAAGTGACAACTAGCAAGGATGAGGTCTCGGCGGGTCGGCAATGGATCAAGAGTTGATGTGATCGCCGTCAAACGCTCTCCATATGCCATCGGGATTAGTTATAAACCTAAATAATTATTATTTGGTGCCTGCACTGAGCATGAACATTGTATCCGGATCGTGTTTGATGCAAAGTGGTTATTCATTTAAGTCTGAAAACAATGGTTGTTCGATTTATATGAATAATATCTTTTATGGTCATGCACCTATGTTGAATGGTTTATTTCTGTTGGATCTCGATAGTAGTATTACGCATATTCATAATGTTGATGCTAAAAGGATTAAACTTGATAATGATATATCTACATATATGTGGCACTGCTGTCTAGGTCATATTGGCGTTAAACGCATGAAGAAACTCCATTCTGATGGACTTTTGGAATCACTTGATTTTGAATCATTTGATACATGTGAGCCATGCCTTATGGGCAAGATGACTAGAACGCCGTTTTCCGGTTCAATGGAACGGGCGACAGATTTATTGGAAATCATACATACTGATGTGTGTGGACCAATGAGTGTGTCGGCACGAGGTGGATATCGTTATTTTGTTACTTTCACGGATGATTTGAGTAGATATGGGTATATCTATTTGATGAAACACAAGTCTGAAACTTTTGAAAAGTTCAAAGAATTTCAGAATGAAGTGGAAAATCATCATAATGTAAAGATCAAATTTCGGGTCCGACCGTGGAGGAGAGTATCTTAGTTACGAGTTTAGCACACATATGAAAGACTGTGGAATAGTTTCACAACTCATGCCTGCCGGAACACCACAACGTAATGGTGTGTCAGAACATCGTAATCGTACTTTATTGGATATGGTTCGATCTATGATGTCTCTGACTGACTTGCCACTGTCATTTTGGGGTTATGCACTGGAAACCGCTACATTCACTTTAAATAGGGCACCATCTAAATCCGTTGAAAAGACACCGTATGAATTATGGTTTGGAAACAAACCTAAGCTGTCATTTCTTAAAGTTTGGGGATGCGATGTTTATGTGAAGAAACTTCAACCGGATAAACTCGAACCCAAAGCGGAAAAATGCGTCTTCATAGGATACCCTAAGGAAACGATTGGGTATACCTTCTATCACAGATCCGAGGGCAAGGTTTTTGTTGCCAAGAATGGATCCTTTCTTGAGAAGGAGTTTCTCGCGAAAGGTGTGAGTAGTCGGAAGGTAGAACTCGAAGAGGTTATTGAACCTTCTCTTCATGAAATGGCGAGTAGCGCAGCTCCAGAAATTGTTTCGGAGTTGACTTCACCTAATGAAGAGAGAGCTAATGATAATGATCACGAAACTCCGAAAGAGGACACTACGAAACCTCGCAGGTCAAGCAGGACACGTGCAGCTCCTGAACTATACAACAATCCTGTTGTGAATTTCATGGTTGATGAAATGTATGACCCTACGACGTATGAAGAAGCGATGATGAGCCCGGATTCCAACAAATGGCTAGAAGCCATGAAATCCGAGATGGAATCCATGTACGAGAACCAAGTTTGGAACTTGGTGGACTTACCTCACGACCGAAAGGTCGTTGAGAATAAATGGATTTTCAAAAGAAAAACTGATGCTGATGGTAATGTGACCATCTATAAGGCTCGACTTGTCGCAAAGGGGTTTCGACAAATTCAAGGAGTTGACTACGATGAGACATTCTCTCCCGTAGCGATGCTTAAGTCGGTTAGGATTATGTTAGCAATTGCTGCATATTTCGATTATGAAATATGGCAGATGGATGTCAAAACTGCGTTCCTCAATGGTAAGATTGAAGAAGAGTTGTATATGATACAACCTAAGGGTTTTGTCAATCCTAAGGATGCTAATAAGGTCTGCAAACTTCAGCGATCCATCTATGGACTGAAGCAAGCATCCCAGAGTTGGAATCTCCGTTTGATGAGGTGATCAAAGAGTTTGGATTTGTCCAAACTTATGAAGAGGCTTGTATTTACAAGAAAGTGAGTAGGAGCAATGTGGCATTTCTGATATTATATGTGGATGACATATTATTGATTAAAAATGATTTAGATCTTTTAAACAGTGTTAAAAGTTATCTAAATAGCAAATTTTCGATGAAGGACCTTGGTGAAGCTTCATATATATTAGGCATTAAAATCTATAGAGATAGATCAAGACACCTAATTGGGCTATCGCAGAGTACATACCTTGATAAGATATTAAAGAAGTTTAATATGGACGGAAGTAAGAAGGGGTTCTTACCTATGTTGCAAGGCAAGACATTGAGTAAGACTCAAAGTCCGGCTACGGCGGAAGAAAGAGAGATAATGGATAGTATCCCCTATGCCTCAGCCATAGGCTCTATAATGTATGCCATGCTATGTACAAGACCGGACGTGGCACATGCTATTAGTTTGACTAGTAGGTACCAATCTGATCCAGGTTCGGAACACTGGATAGCCGTCAAGAATATCCTTAAGTACTTGAGAAGAACTAAGGATATGTTTCTTGTATACGAGGTGAAGAAGAGCTAGTCGCTAAGTGTTATGTCGATGCTAGCTTTGACACTGATCCGGATGACTCTAAGTCTCAATCCGGATACGTATTTCTCTTGAATGGAGCAGCAGTTAGTTGGAGAAGCTCCAAACAACCTGTGGTGGCTGGATCAACAACGGAGGCGGAATATGTTGCTGCTTCAGAAGCGGCGCAGGAAGCAGTTTGGATGAAAGAGTTCATTACGGAACTGGGTGTGATTCCCAGTGTGTTGGACCCGATGGTGATCTATTGTGACAACAATGGAGCCATAGCCAACGCCAAGGAACCAAGGTCTCACAAGAATTCCAAGCATATTAAGCGCCAGTTTCACTCCATCCGCGAACATGTCAAGGATGGAGATTTAAAGATTTGTAAAGTGCACACGGACCTGGATGTAGCAGATCTGTTGACTAAAGTACTCCCTAGGGCAAAACATGATCAACACCAGAACTCCATGGGTGTTAGATTTATCACTATGTGAACTAGATTATTGTCTCTAGTGCAAGTGGGAGACTGAAGGAAATATGCCCTGAGAGGCAATAATAAAGTTGTTATTATGTATTCCTTATATATGATAGATGTTTATTTTACATGCTATAATTGTATTGATAGGAAACATCAATACATGTGTGTTTAATAAACAAAAAGGGTTCCTAGTCATGCCTCTCTTATAGACTAGCTTGTTGATTAACAAGATGATCAAGGTTTCCTGATCATGGACATTGGATGTTGTTAATAACAAAGTCACACCATTGGTGGAATGATGTGATGAACATTCATCCGAAGTATAGCATTACGATCAAGTCATTGTGTTTATATTGCTATAACATCATACGAAGTAATCTTTATCCTTAGACCATGATATCATGTTAATTGCTAACATCGGAAGAGTATCTTGATAACATCAAACGTCACACCGTAACAGGGTGACTATAAAGATGGGTTCAGTGCTACGAAGGTGTTATGTTGAGGCTCATGGATCAAGAGTGGAATTTGTCAATCCAGATGACGGATAGATATACTCTGCGCCCTCTCGATGATATCACATTAGGATAGCTTGCAAGCAAGTGATGTGATCACTAGAATGTTATATCACGGGAACGAGAAAAGAGTGCATGTCGGTAACAAGATCAAACTAGGTATGGAGATACCGATGATCGAATCTCGGACATGTAATATATCGATAGACAAAGGGATTTAGTTACAAGCGTTAAAGGTTCTCACGATCACAGGAGTCATCGTTGAATGTGTAGGAGTCAGTACGGATCTCCAGGTCCCGCTGCTGATTATTGATCGGAGAAGGGTCTCGATCATGTCCGCATTATTCACGAACCGTAGGATGGCACACTTAAGAGTTACCGGACACCATTTTGGAGCACATATGTTTCAGACGAAAGAATTGCAAAGCGAAGGAATTGTTTCAATAGAAACCGGAAATTGTTTCGGGTGAAATTGCAGAAGGTGGTTCTGCATGTGATATTGAAATATTGCAAGGGGCTATATGTGAATGTTTGTTAATTAAAGTAATTAACAAAATTCTGAATAAATTTAATAAAAGAGTTTTATTAAATGAGAGAGCATTAAATTTGGAGAAACTTAATGCATTTAAAGTGGAGACTTTAAAAGGGAATGTGAAGAGGCATTTTAATGTGGAGGAGTTACCACCACATGAATGGGGAGGTGAGGTCACCTCCCCATGCGCGCCATGGAGAGAGGGGCACCCCTCCTCCTATAAAAGGCCACCCATTCCCTCCTTCATCCACACACCTCCTTGTGAAGGATCTCTCTCCCCCTCTAGAATTATTCCCCCATGGTCTCGGATTAGCGAGATACATGTTCCCGGTGGCATTTTGTCTGGAAGGAGTTGTTGCTTCCGCTGGATCGCTGGAGCGAGGAGGTTGTCCGGTGGCTTGAACGTGTGTGCGAGTGCGGATGCGCTGCTGAGTTGCGGCGCTCGGACTTCCTCACGATCTTGAGATCGGCAAGTGTACGACTACATCAACCACGAGTTCCTACTCGTTAACAAAGCTCGTTGTCTTCGAGGGTAAGTTCTCTATGGATGTATGTCCACCCATTTGCTTTGTACCTAGTAGATAGATCTTGGCGTGTAGTTCACACCGTAGGAAATTTTTTGTTTTCTATGCTACGGACCCAACACTTTTTGCTTCATATGCTTTCTCCAAAAATTTGAGTGAATATATCTGAATATTTACTTAACAAGGAAGAAGTCTGAAACATTTGAAAATTGTTCAAAGACTTTCAAGATGAAGTGGAAAATCATTGTAACAAGAAAATAAAGAGTTTATGATTCGATCATAAAGGAAGATATTTGAGTTACATGTTTAGCAAAAACACCTAAGACTTGAGGAATTGTTCCATGATTTGTGTTTCCTGATAAACCATAGGAGTATGGCATATTCGAGAGATAAAATCAAACCATGTTTCACATGGTAAGATCAAGGGTGTCATTTATAAAACTGCCATTATGTTTTAAGGATTGAAGCTTTAGAGACTACCGCTTTTACACTGAAAAGAGCACCATCGTGATCCATTGAAATGACACCATATGAGTTATGGTTTGGGATAAAACCCGAATTGTCTTTTCTTAAATTTTGGTATGCTATGCATAAGTAAAATGTTTACAACCAAAGTCAAATAAGCACGTCTTTGTAGGTTATCCCAAAGAATTTGTTGGGAATTTCTCCATAACACCGAGGATAAAAGAGTTTGTTACTTGGAACATCAAGTTTCTTGAGAAGGAATTTTTCGTGAAAAGTTAAGTGGGAGGACAATTGAACTTTGATAAGGTTGTTGAACCTTAGCTATATGTGCTAAGTAGCACAGCGCCGGAAAGTGTCCCGGTGGCGGACACAATGCTCATGGCTCTCGTGATTACAAAAGGTGTGATCTCGGAGATTAGAGTTCCTATAGAACCGTGTGGGTCGGTAAGAATCAAATAGTACGATTTGATAAGCAAGTCGTTATTGTTTTGACAATGATGAACCGACTACATGCAAAGAAGCGATGATGGTCCCTGACTCCATAAAATGACTAGAAGTTATAGAATCCGTGATAGTATCCATACACGAGAAAACAAGTTTCTGAACTTGGAAGACCCTCTAGAAAGGCGTGAAGCCTATCAGTTGTGTTCGGATCTATAAAGAAATAAGACATGGATGTTTAACATCTATGAAATAGTCGACATGTCGAAAAGAAGTTTACGACAATGTTCAAGGAGTTGACTATGACAAGATTTGATCTTTCATAGCGATATATAGTCTTGACGTATTAATGTAGCAACCACTACATATAATTTGGTATATGGTAGTTGAATAAACAAAACAAGGTTCTTCTAATAGAACGGTAACCTAGGACATATACATGACATGGTCCGAAGGGTTTCGTTAATTCAAAGGGTGCTAAAAGGGCATGTAAACTTCAATAGTTGAAGTAAGCATAGCGGAGTTGGAATCTTCACCATGGTGAAACTATTAAAAGAGTTTAAATTCATCAGAGATGATGAAGATGCTTGCATTTGCAAGAAATTAAGTGGGAGCGCTGAGACATATTTGTAATACATTATGTAGAGGACATATTGTTGATTGGAAATGATGTATCTTGTATTGACACAAGTTAAGAATTTCATTAAAATAAGATTTCGATGAAAGACTTGGGCAAACCCGGAATATTAGGCATCAATATCTATATGGATAGATTAAGGCACTAATATGGTTGTGCCGGACATACATATATGAGATATTGAAAGGGTTCAATATGGAAACAACAAGAAAGGTTCTTGCTGCATGAAAGGATTGTATCAAAATTCAAGTGTTTCAACACTTGGTGAGTATATCATGATATGTATATATCCAGAATGTCCTATGCTCTAAATGTTATGAGCATATACCACAATGATTCATAAGATGATCATTGGACAATAGTAAAGATATTCTTATGAGCTTTGGAAGAACTAAGAATATATAATGTATAAGTGACAAATAGTTAAAGTTAGTTCATTGTAAAGTGTTACATTCATACTAGTTTTGTCACAAGATACAAATTAAATTTATCTCAATTTAGACTATGAGTGGCACAATGTAATGGAAAGGATGTTCCATGATGGATTTGGATGAGTTCCAAAGTTGAGACATTGTGACGGATACTACAACAAAAGGCTAAGTATATGACTGCTATAGTAGCAGCAACGGAGGACATTTGTGTTAAGTAGTTTGTTATCAAACTAGGTGTGGTTCAAAGTGGGCTAATACTATGAAGATATATTGTGTGACAATAATATCAACATATTTTGAGCCGAACGAACTAAAGGTCTCACCAAAGGACCAAATCTATACAATGCCATCTCATTTGAGAATGAGTGATGCGTAGAGACGCAGAGACATGCAAATACACACGGACCTGAAACTGTCAGATCCATAGATTATGTTAACCACTAGCAATAGCGTATATGCAACACCAGAAATCCATAGGTGTTCAATATGCAAAGTTTTTCAAACTAGATTATTGACTCTAGTGCAAGTGGGAGACTGAAGGGAATATGCCAAAGAGGCAATAAAGTGGTTATTATCTTATTCCATGTTTATGATAAATGTTTATTTTACATGCTAGAATTGTATTGATCAGAAACATCAATACATGTGTGTTTAATAAACAAAAAGGGTTCCTAGTTATGCCTCTCTTATAGACTAGCTTGTCGATTAACAAGATGATCAAGGTTTCCTGATCATGGACATTGGATGTTGTTAATAACAAGGTCACACCATTGGTGGAATGATGTGATGAACATTCATCCGAAGTATAGCATTACGATCAAAGTCATTATGTTTATATTTCTATAACATCATATGAAGTAATCTTTATCCTTAGACCATGAGATCATGTTAATTGCTAACAAAGGAAGAGTATCTTGATAACATCAAACGTCACACCGTAACAGGGTGACTATAAAGGTGGGTTCAGTGCTACGAAGGTGTTATGTTGAGGCTCCTGGATCAAGAGTGGGATTTGTCCATCCCGATGACGGATAGATATACTCTGGGCCCTGTCGATGATATCACATTGAAATAGCTTGCAAGCAAGTGATGTGATCACTAGAATATTATATCACGGTAACGAGAAAAGAGTGCATGTCAGTAACGAGATCAAACTAGGTATGGAGATACCGATGATCGAATCTCGGACATGTAATATATCGCGGGACAAAGGGATTTAGTTACTAGCGTTAAAGGTTCTCACGAACATAGAAGTCATCGTGGAATGTGTAGGAGTCAGTATGGATCTCCAGGTCCCGCTTCTGATTATTGATCGGAGAGGGGTCTCGATCATGTCTGCATTATTCGCGAACCGTAGGGTGACACACTTAAGGGATACCGACACCACTTGGAGCAAATATGTTTCAGATAAAGATTTAAGAAAGCGTTGGAATTATTTCAATAGACACCAAAACTGTTTCGGGTGAAATTGCTGAAATTGCTTCTGCATGTAATATTGAAATGTTGCAGGGGGTTTTATGTGAATGTTTGTTAATTAAAGTAATTAACAAAATTCTGAATAAAAATAATAAAAGAGTTTTATTAAATGAGAGAGCATTAAATTTGGAGAAATTTAATGCATTTAAAGTGGAGACTTTAAAAGAGAATGTGAAGGGGCATTTTAATGTGGAGGGGTTACCACCACATGAATGGAGGAGGTGAAGGGTCACCCCCTCCATGCGCCGGCCATGAAGGAGGGCACCCCCCTCCTCCTATAAAAGGCCACCCCCTCCTCACTTCTCACACACACCTCCTTGTGAAGGATCTCTCTCCTCCTCTAGTATTATTCCCCCATGGTCTCGGATTAGCGAGATACATGTTCCTGGTGGCTTTATCTAGAAAGGAGTTGCTGCTTCCGCTGCTTTGCTCGAGCGAGGGATGGAGGTTGTCGGGGTACCAGACGTGTGTGCGATCACGGATGCACCGCTACTTTGCGGTGCTGGACTTGGTGGTGCTGGAGCTGGATCTGATGGACGTGCTGGACCCGGACCTGCTGGACTTCATCACGATCTTGAGATTGGCAAGTGTACTACTACATCAACCACGAGTTCCTACTCGTTAACAAAGCTCGTTGTCTACGAGGGTAAGTTCTCGTTGGATGTATGTCCACCCGTTTCTTTGTACCTAGTAGATAGATCTTGGCGTGTAGTTCACACCGTAGGAAATTTTTTGTTTTCTATGCTGCGGACCCAATATCACTATCACTATCTTTTGAGTAGAAAGCTGGATTCTCATCGAATGGTGGAGGCTCATCATTGTTGTCATTTTCTGTATGGAACTTCTCGAGCATATCTATGTCATGTAGATTCACCACTAACTCACCCCGAGTTTCTGCATCATTCCCAAGGTCCTCAAGATCAACCGGTTCTAAATCAAAGTGCCCGAAGTCCACTTGCTCTTGATAGAAAATTCCCTCGTATGTTACAGGGTTAATGTTGTTGTAATCGTCCTCGGAGGGAATCAGTAGGTTACCATGTGGCGATACCTAGAACACGACTTCCTAGCCTTGGAGTTCCGCTTTTTGGCATGGGTTGGGTAAATAATAAACTTGGTTGGCTTGGTGAGTAACAAAAAAACGTCGGCTCCGCTATAGGTCGTAGAAGTCCTAACTTCAACTAACCCAATGGAAGGGGTACTTCTCAGTCCACCCCTTGGGTCGAACCAGCACTTGAACACAACGAGATTGAGCTTCACTAGAACAGGGAGTTCCCCCTTATATAAGTCCAGAACCTTCCCTTTTAGGTTACAACGCATGCATGTGAAGGGGGACACATGCACCCGGGGACTAGGTTTTGCATGTTTCAACACAACACCACACCTCCATGCATGTGCTAGGGCCACATGCAAGATCTTGAGCTATTCCTACGCCCCGGAGCGTGGTTTGCCGCGGAACCCTAATCTGTGGGCCTCAGATCGTCTACCCCTAGACGTTCCTCTGACAGGGGTAGCCCGGTGTAGCTCTCTCTTGTTTTGTGTCTGTTTAAGTCATATGATGATATAAAACCATGTTGGTTCACAAGGTGCGGCAGTATCCTACCTGGTTTCACCAGAACAGGGAGTTTCCCCCTTATATAAGTCCAGAACGTTCCATTTAGGTTACAGCGCATGCATGCGAAGGGGGACACATCCACCCGAGGACTAGGTTTTGCATTTTTCAACACAACACCACACCTCCATGCATGTGGTAAGGCCACATTCAAGTTCTTGAGGTATTCCTACGCCCCAGAGCGTGGTTTACCACGGAACCCTGATCTGTGGGCCACAGATCGTCTACCCCCCTAGACATTCCTCTGACAGGGTTAGCCCGGCATAGCTCTCTCTTGTTTTGTGTTTGTTTAGGTCATATTATGATGTAAAACCATGTTGGTTCACAAGGTTCGGTAGTATCCTACCCGGTTTCACCGGAAAAGGGAGTTTCCCCTTATATAAGTCCAGAACCTTCCCTTTTAGGTTACATCGCATGCATGCGAAGAGGGACACATACACCCGGGGACTAGGTTTTGCATGTTTCAACACAACACCACACCTCCAAGCATGTGCTATGGCCACATGCATGTTCTTGAGGTATTCCTATGCCCGGGAGCGCGGTTTGCCACGGAACCCTGATCTGTGGGCCTCGGGTCGTCTACCCCCCTAGACGTTCCTCTGACATGGGTAGCCCGGTGTAGCGTTGTCTTCTTTTGTGTTTGTTTAGGTCATATTATGATGTAAAACCATGTTGGTTCACAAGGTTCGGTAGTATCCTACCCGGTTTCACCGGAAAAGAGAGTTTCCCCTTATATAAGTCCAGAACCTTCCCTTTTAGGTTACATCGCATGCATGCGAAGAGGGACTCATACACCCGGGGACTAGGTTTTGCATGTTTCAACACAACACCACACCTCCAAGCATGTGCTATGGCCACATGCATGTTCTTGAGGTATTCCTACGCCCGGGAGCGCGGTTTGCCACGGAACCCTGATCTGTGGGCCTCAGATCGTCTACCCCCTCGACATTCCTCACACAGGGGTAACCCGGTGTAGCTCTCTCTTGTTTTTTTTTTTAGGTCATATGATGATGTAAAACCATTGTGGTTCACAAGGTGCGGTAGTATCCTACCCGGTTTCACCGGAACAGGGAGTTTCCCCCTTATAGAAGTGTAGAACCTTCCCTTTTAGGTTACAGCGCATGCATGCGAAGGGGGACACATCCACCCGGGAAATAGGTTTTGCATATTTCAACACAACACCACACCTCCATGCATGTGCTAGGGCCACATGCAAGTTCTTGAGGTATTCCTACGCCCCAGAGCGCGGTTTACCGCGGAACCCTGATCTATGGGCCTCAGATCGTCTACCCCCTAGACGTTCCTCTGACAGGGGTAGCCCGGCGTAGCTTTCTATTTTTTTTGTTTTTTTAGGTCATATGATGATGTAAAACCATGTTGGTTCACAAGGTGCGGTAGTATCCTACCCGGTTTGACCGGAACGGGGAGTTTCCCCCTTATATAAGTCTAGAACCTTCCCTTTTAGGTTATAGCGCATGCATGCGAAGGGGGCCACATCCACCCGAGGACTAGGTTTTGCATGTTTCAACACAACACCACGCCTCCATGAATGTGCTAGGGCCACCTTCAAGTTCTTGAGGTATTCCTATGCCCTGGAGCGTGGTTTGCCATGGAACCCTGATTTGTGGGCCACGAATCATCTACCCCCCTAGACGTTCCTCTGACAGGGGTAGCCCGACGAAGCTCTCTCTTGTTTTGTGTCTTTTTAAGTCATATGATGATATAAAACCATGTTGGTTCACAAGGTGCGACAGTATCCTACCTGGTTTCACCAGAACAGGGAGTTTCCCCCTTATATAAGTCCAGAATGTTCCCTTTTAGGTTACAGCGCATGCATGCGAAGGGGGACACATCCACCCGAGTACTAGGTTTTGCATTTTTCAACACAACACCACACCTCCATGCATGTGGTAAGGCCACATTCAAGTTCTTGAGGTATTCCTACGCCCTAGAGCGTGGTTTACCACGAAACCCTGATCTGTGGGCCACAGATCGTCTACCCCCCTAGACATTCCTCTGACAGGGTTAGCCCGGCATAGCTCTCTCTTGTTTTGTGTTTGTTTAGGTAATGTGATGATGTAAAACCATGTTGGTTCACAAGGTGCGGAAGTATCCTACCTAGTTTCACCGGAACAGGGAGTTTCCCCCTTATATAAGTCCAGAACCTTCCCTTTTTGGTTACAGCGCATGCATGCGAAGGGGACACATCCAGCCGGGGACTAGGTTTTACATGTTTCAACACAAAACCACACCTCCATGCATGTGCTAGGGCCACATTCAAGTTCTTGAGGTATTCCTACGCCCCGGAGCGCGGTTTGCCACAGGACCCTAATCTGTGGGCCTCGAATCGTCTACCCCCCCAAGACGTTCCTCTGACAGGGGTAGCCCGGTGTAGCTCTCTCTTGTTTTGTGTTTATTTAGGTCATATAATGATGTAAAACCATTTTGGTTCACAAGGTGCGGTAGTATGCTACCCGTTTTCACCGGAACAGAGAGTTTCCCCCTTATATAAGTCTAGAACTTTCCCTTTTAGGTTACATCGCATGCATGCGAAGGGGGACACATACACCCGGGGACTAGGTTTTGTATATTTCAACACAACACCACACCTCCATGCATCTGCTAGGGCCACATGCAAGTTCTTGAGGTATTTCGCCCCAGGCCAGGGGTGGCCATCATGAACCTGATCTATGGGCCTCAGATCGTCTACCCCCTAGACGTTCCTCTGACAGGGGTAGCCCGGCGTAGCTTTCTATTTTTTTTGTTCTTTTAGGTCATATGATGATGTAAAACCATGTTGGTTCACAAGGTGCGGTAGTATCCTACCCGGTTTGACCGGAACGGGGAGTTTCCCCCTTATATAAGTCTAGAACCTTCCCTTTTAGGTTACAGCGCATGCATGCGAAGGGGGACACATCCACCCGGGGACTAGTTTTTGCATGTTTCAACACAACACCACGCCTCCATGAATGTGCTAGGGCCACCTTCAAGTTCTTGAGGTATTCCTATGCCCTGGAGCGTGGTTTGCCACGGAACCCTGATCTGTGGGCCACGAATCGTCTACCCCCCTAGACGTTCCTCTGACAGGGGTAGCCCGACGAAGCTCTCTCTTATTTTGTGTTTGTTTAGGTCATGTGATGATGTAAAACCATGTTGGTTCACAAGGTGCGGCAGTATCCTACCTGGTTTCACCGGAACATGGAGTTTCCCCCTTATATAAGTCCAGAACCTTCCCTTTAGGTTACAGCGCATGCATGCGAAGGGAACACATCAACCCGGGGACATGGTTTCGCATGTTTCAACACAAAACCACACCTCCATGCATGTTTTAGGGCCACATGCAAGTCCTTGAGGTATTCCTACGCCCCGGAGCGAGGTTTACCGCGAAACCCTGATCTGTGGGCCTCGGGTCGTCTACCCCCCTAGACGTTCCTCTGACATGGGTAGCCCGGTGTAGCGTTGTCTTCTTTTGTGTTTGTTTAGGTCATATTATGATGTAAAACCATGTTGGTTCACAAGGTTCGGTAGTATCCTACCCGGTTTCACCGGAAAAGAGAGTTTCCCCTTATATAAGTCCAGAACCTTCCCTTTTAGGTTACATCGCATGCATGCGAAGAGGGACACATACACCCGGGGACTAGGTTTTGCATGTTTCAACACAACACCACACCTCCAAGCATGTGCTATGTACACATGCAAGTTCTTGAGGTATTCCTACGCCCCGGAGCGCGGTTTGCCACGGAACCCTGATCTGTGGGCCTCAGATCGTCTACCCCCTCGACATTCTTCACACAGGGGTAACCCGGTGTAGCTCTCTCTTGTTTTGTGTTTTTTTAGGTCATATGATGATGTAAAACCATTGTGGTTCATAAGGTGCGGTAGTATCCTACCCGGTTTCACCGGAACAGGGAGTTTCCCCCTTATAGAAGTCTAGAACCTTCCCTTTTAGGTTACAGCGCATGCATGCGAAGGGGGACACATCCACCCGGGAAATAGGTTTTGCATATTTCAACACAACACCACACCTCCATGCATGTGATAGGGCCACATGCAAGTTCTTGAGGTATTCATACGCCCCGGAACGCGGTTTACCGCGGAACCTTGATCTGTGGGACTCAGATCGTCTACCCCCTAGACATTCCTCTCACATGGGTAGCCCGGCGTAGCTCTCTCTTGTTTTGTGTTTGTTTAGGTCATAGGATGATGTAAAACCATGTTGGTTCACAAGGTGCGGCAGTATCCTACCCGGTTTCGCCGGAACGGGGAATTTCCCCCTTATATAAGTCCAGAACCTTCCATTTTAGGTTACAGCGCATGCATGCGAAGGGGGCCACATACACACGGGGACTAGGTTTTGCATGTTTCAACACAACACCACATGTGCATGCATGTTCTAGGGACACATGCAAGTTCTTGAGGTATTCATATGCCCCGAAGCGCGATTTGCCGCGGAACCCTGATCTGTGGGCCTCGGATCGTCTACCCCCCTAGATGTTCCTATGACAAGGGTAGCCCAGCATAGCTATCTCTTGTTTTGTGTTTGTTTAGGTCATATGATGATATAAAACCATGTTGGTTCACAAGGTGCGGCGGTATCCTACCCGATTTCACTGGAACAGGGAGTTTCCCCCTTATATAAGTCTAGAACCTTCCCTTTTAGGTTACAGCGCATGCATGCGAAGGGGTACACATCTACCCGAGGACTAGGTTTTGCATGTTTCAACACAACGCCACACCTCCATGCATGTTCTAGGGCCACATGCAAGTTCTTGAGGTATTTCTACGCCTCGGAGCGCGGTATGCCACGGAACCCTGATCTGTGGGCCTCGGATCGTCTACCCCATAGACGTTCCTCTGACAGGGGTAGCCCGGTGTAGTTCTCTCTTGTTTTGTGTCTGTTTAAGTCATATGATGATGTAAAACCATGTTGGTTCACTAGGTGCGGCAGTATCCTACTCGGTTTCACTGGAACAGGGAGTTTCCCCCTTATATAAGTCCAGAACCTTCCCTTTTAGGTTACGGCACATGCATGCGAAGGGGGACACATCCACCCAGGGACTAAGTTTTGCATGTTTGAATACAACACCACACCTCCATGCATGTGCTAGGGCCACATGCAAGTTCTTGAGGTATTCCTACGCCTCGGAGCGCAGTTTGCCGCAGAACCCTGATCTGTGGGCCTCGGATCGTCTACCCCCTAGATGTTCCTCTGACAGGGGTAGTCTGGCGTAGATCTATCTTGTTTTGTGTTTTTTTAGGTCATATGATGATGTAAAACCATGTTGGTTCACAAGGTGCGGAAGTATCCTACCCAGTTTCACCGGAACGGAGAGTTTCCCCGGGGATGTTACAGCGCATGCATGCGAAGGGGGACACATGCACCCGGGGACTAGGTTTTGCATGTTTCAATATAACACCATACTTCCATGCATGTTCTAGGGCCACATGCAAGTTCTCATGTGATTCCGACACTCTAGTGGTCTTCGTCTAGGGAAACCTAGACTAGGGGCCCCACAGGTCTACCCGTATATCTTTCCTGCGTACGAGATAACCCGGTGGACCTTTCTATTTATTTTGGTTTGTTTCTGATATATGTACATGCAAAGTAAAGGTTGGGCATACTTTGCGATAAAATAGGTTCCGGTTGCCCCGCGACGGGAGTTTCCACGTAAAGATCTAGCATTTTACTAAGTGTTAACGCATGACCGAGGAGGGGATCACACTTGGTGAGGAATCATATAAAAAATGAGCTGGCATAGGAAAATGATTGAATCTTTAAACAACTTCACAAGAAAGTGTATCATATAAATTTCACACATATGTGATAATAACACTTACAAACATGCAAATTTCTCAAGTTGTGAGAAGATTCGACATTTCATGTGGGCGTGGAGACTTTTATTCGGAGGCTACGACTCCGTCCAATTGATAAAATAGAACCTAAATAATTGATACTAATAAATAAAAAAATAAAATAAGTTCATAATTGGTTGGAAAAAATTAAAAAAATGTAGGCGGTACGCCAAGGGTGGCCGTCGGCGTAGCACTAAGGTGAATCGGCGTGACGCTAGATCTGCCGGCGGCTCTCAGCGTATGGATGGCGTCGTTAGGGATCCATCCCGGCTAGGCCGGCAAGTGCCACGCGGACACTCTGTACGCCGACGGCCTGGATACGCCGAGGGTTGCCGTCGGTGTATCGGTGGCTACGCCGATGGCGAGGCTACGCTGAGGGCGCGGAAGCGGGGCTGGCCTGGCACGGTGCTACGCCAACGGCCCCGACCATTGGCCGTCGGCGCACCGCGCCATTCCTGTAGTGCATAGATATTCTTGTTGCGCGAATGGCCACACAAGTTTCAAAGAAAGTGTTTAGCAAAACCCAATTATAAAGAAAGAACAACCATCCACCAATTATTAAAGTTCATGGTGTAGCTTTAGAAAACTTATCACAAACTGTTAGACATTCTCTCTCCATCCGCTAATAAGTGTACATCTAGCATTCAAAAATTGTTCTAAAAAAAGTGGACATCTACATTACTAATGCAGTTAGTAAATACATTAGCTCCTCGTAATCACTCTCCTATTTCATCCTCCAAATTCCACTCTTCTTCTCAAAATCATCCATAAATCCTATTTCTCCTCTTTCATTTGTATTGGCGGAGACTCATAAAAGAAGAGAGTAAACTAAATTGTCTAGTACTTTCTAGATGCACTTATACGCCAACCGAGGTAGTAGTCGACAAACATTCGTTAGTTGGGCTGGCTAGTGAGATGGTTGTATTTATAGACCGCCCACATTTGAAAACGTCAGGTTTCAAGTCCTCGTGTCTATGATGAGGACCGAACTTTTAGGTGAGATTCGATGTTGCGGCCTTGTATTTCACGGCACTCTACCTTCAGTTCCATTTGCCTCTTATCTTCATAGTACATTTCCCACCACGATCTGTGGCCAACGTTTTTTTTTAAACTGGTTACATGGATTACAAGATACTGTTTAGAGTGGGAGCGCTTGCCATTATTTGATCGTTCTGTTTAGGTACAAATGACAAGATTTTAATAATAAATTATCTAAATTAGTAGATAGTTTATTATTAAAAATTTGAGAATACGGCGAGGGATATTTTTGGTCACATCTACAACGTGTGGAGTTTCACGCCCTGTTTATGGAGGGATGTATACATTTAGAAGATACGGCGTAGTAAATTTTTTCCGACTTGGATGATAACGTGATCTAAGGAGAGATCTTCCATCTTCCTAGGCACCAAGATAAACGATATTGGTTGTAATGATCACTTGTTTTTTTTTTGATTTTCAGATTCTTGTCGGCTGTTTGTGTCTTGGTTTTGCAGAGGCCGGGTGTAAACATTACTTTAATTTAGTAAAGCATCCTTTTTCAAAAATACACCTCAAAGAGGATTCAACCATACATCCACATAATAGCCAAGTCCGCAACACTACGGCAGAAGAGTGTAACATCCTCGAATCGGCCATGTGCATGTTTCAGCGATTCCCGCCAAACCCGCATCTAAAGGTATAATTGATCCCTCCTCACAGGGCATCTCACAGTGATCAGCGCTTCTGGACTGTTGGATGGGATGCTGGGTGCGATCTGGGCCATTTATCCGCTGCTGAACCGTGGGGTTTGTTCGCACCAGGAGATGGCTGGCTGTCGCTGCGTATGGGCCCTCTGTTTCGTTGGCCCTGCGTGTCTGTGGGTTGGGTCGGATTAGCCCGTGTCGCAGTAGCTGGTGGGGCACGGCAGGCTGTGCGCCGAGTCACGCGCGTAGAAGGATGGGGCGTGCGCGTCGGCTGGTGGAACGACGGTGGTTTACCCGGCTGCTGCTGCGTGTGGGCCTTTCAGTTCGTTGGCCCCGTCTGTCTGTGGATTGCGTAACGTGCACTTGCGTCGCAGCATGTGGCGACTCGCGCGTGCGCCGGGCCTTGCGCCGCGTGGTGGGTGGGCGCAGGTCGCGTCAATCGCGCCGAGAGATGCAACGGCGGTGGTTTACCCGCCTATTGATGCATGTGGGCCTTTTGTTCTGTTGGCCCCGCGTGTCTGCGGGGTGGATCGGCTTGTCCCGGTGGGTTGGGCGGTGCCTCGCGTGGAGTGGTTGGGCAGCGTGCGACGTGGTTTGGGCGTTGCTGCCCACGACATGTGTCAGGCGAGTGTTACCCGCAAGGCCCCGCCCGTTGGTCTCTGCCTATGGGCCCGTTATGTTTTGGGTCCACTGGTCAGTTCGCCTGGAAGTTGTGGAGGCCGGTGCCCGTCGATGTTGTGCCCGTCCGTAATATCTCTCTCGGAGGGGCAGGGCGGGTTTTTTGCGCGCGATTGTCTCGCTGGTGCGTTGCCATTGGCACACGGGGAGGCGTCCTCTTCCACTCGTAGGTACTTTGCCGTCGCAGCTCCTTCTCTGGATCCATCCGTCCCACTTCCTCTCGTACTCGTTGGTCTCGGTTCGTTCTCCGATCCGTCTCGCTGCAGTAGATCTAGATCCATTGTTCAGCTTGGTGTATTTGTTTCTCTGGCGGTGGCCGGCATTTTCCCCATGGCGGTATTCTGCCGTGGGTTGGGTTAAGTTTAGTTCTCGTTTTGGCCGTTGGTGATTTTCTATCTTCCTCGCTGTTGTGTTTCTGCGATTTTTTGGGGTTGTTTTCACCCGGATTTGTTGGCTTCAATGCATAGCTTTCGAGCCTCCTCTTCATCCTGGTTCGTCCTAGTTCTGACTTGTTCGGTCTTTTTTCCTTTTCTGGGGTGTTCTCCCATGGATCCGTTGACTTCCTTGCATGGGCTTTGGGTCTCTTCTTTGTCGCATGTTTGATTCGTTCGGTGTTTTTACTGGTCACATCTAACGTTGTTTCTTTTGTCTTCTTGTTGGTTTTGGTTTCAGCAGGTCGTCCGGTTGCTGGAAATCACGCCTCTGGACTACAGGGTCTGTCGCTGCGCTTATTCCTTGGTCTTCTCCATGGTACGTGCTCGCTCGCTTTCATTGTCACGTGCTACTGCTTGCAGAATCACACTAGGTTACGCTAGGTTCGGTGGTTCGTTTCCTGGGCAGCTGCTGGTGTAGAGGTGATTTTTTGGCCCTTGGCTTTCCCTGGGTTTGGTTGCGAGATCAGACCTCCTGGCTGCTGTGCGTGGTAGCACGATTTGTTAGATCAGTAGTGGAGGATGGGCTAATATGGTGAGTTATGGCATTTTCCGTGCTCTGGTTTGGAAAGAACACCTTCAGTTCAGTTAGGTGCCCTTGTTGGCTTCTGAACGTCCATTAGTGTCACAACGAAGAGCACTCACCATGACTCGAAAAATTACGGCGGTTTTTGTTATGTGGTGCCTATTATATTCAGTTGGGTATTAGACTTTTCTGCTTACCAGTTTGGGTCTTGCCCTGAAAAGACGGTTTAGATTCAGTTATATATCGTTATTGACTGATGTATTTTGTTAGCGTCAGCAAAAGGCGTATCAGACTTTTCTGCTTGCCAGTTTGGGCGTTGAATTAGAATATACCTTACTTTCGGCTAATATCATTATTGCCTAATGAATGTTTTTTAGAGTGCTATTTGTAATTTTATTATTGTTTACTGAATGTTTATTGGATTGCTGGTTGTAATTCAGAAAACTGTGCTTCTTTTGTTCTATGGTGTCTGCTTTTGTTTCGATCCTTCGATTATTTATTGTCTCATCTGTTCTTTTTGCGTTGTTAGCACCGCTATGTGATAGCTTTTATCTTTTTTGTTTAGAGACGACTTGCTGTTATCTTTGTGCTAATATCCAACTCGCTTTTTTCAGGTTGTCTGCTGGCGTTTGCTGTTGGGTCTTCACTTTTTTCTTTGTTTATGCAGAATATTACATATATCCTTCTATGTATCTCTCTTCTATTTGCTAGACAACTAATAAGTAAATTCTGACTGAGATCTACCTAGCAATGTACATATCTGCGGAGAATTGTGTCGTCTTCAGCCACATTCTCCTTTTTAAAGGATTCCATGGCAGCTTAGCAGGCAGGTTGCATATCGCTTTCAGAGAGAGCTGTCAGAAGAGAAATCAAACCTACGTCCCACAGAAGAATTCCTGAAATAGAGAAATGATACTCTTTTACTAATAAATAAAAATATGTTCTAACTCTCGCCGATTCTTTCTTATGCTATGTTAGGTCCGGCCACAGAGTTTCGGCAATGGCACTTGTTGTTAGCGGGTTAGTCGGTCTTTCTTCCCGTTGCTTCCTCTCTCTATGTTGTTTTCGATTTACTTGTTGTAGGCTGAATAGAATAACGTTCCTTTTTTATGTCTGCAGACCTAGGGAAATCGTAGAGGTTCCAACCAACGTTGCTCTCGACGAGATGCTAAAGAAGTTAGGCCTTCCCAGTCCTCAGTATAGGACCTATGATGTCGGCAAAAACCACTGCCAGGTTGAGGTGCTCTTTTATCCTTCTGCGCACTTTCTTGAAAGAAACCTTCCTCCTCACTCGGTGATGGGCTCTCTAGCAACATCTGTGGAAGAAGCAAGAAATATTTCTGCAAAGGATGCAATCAATTACATGGCAACTGATCAGAGAAAAGTTCTTAAAGATTACAGCTATGACGAAGTACAAAACCAGAAGAAAATAAACAGACGTCTACGATGCAAGTTCCAAAAAAGAAACGACCAGCTGATCAAAACCATAAGTGCATGCGATCTTCTCATTGATAAAGAATCTCATTCAAGCAAACATACCCAAGAGATCATAACTCCAGCCCGTGCAGCTACACATGGTGACCAGAACGCTCTTCTCCTCGATGTTCAGAACATGAGCAATGATCTTAAACGTCATGCGACTGCGACAATGAACAGTCTCAAAGATACACATGCGTATCCACTTTACCAAGATATGTCTGAAGAGGATGCTAGCTCAGGAGAAATAAATTACTTCAAGTGTGAAGTTGTCGACTATGACTCTGATGGTAACAATATACGCGAGGAGGTCGCACTCTACTATGGACGAGATTATATATGAGTTTTCTTGTGCACTGCCTGTCTCGTTACTACGGAATATCTATCCTGTTTCTAAACTATGTGTAATAATCACCAAACAACTATCTGTGAAACATGGTAGCCTCACTAATCTTTTTTGATAATGTGTAGTGAGTATAAGCCAGCTATGCCGCGAAACATGGCAACTGTTCATCTACCTATAAGTACGTTTTCAGGCTTCCTTCGCTTCCGTGCTGCTATTCCGATCATTGAGTCGGGTTTAACGGGATCGTGCGCCAAGGCGCACCATAAAATCTAGTAGAAACAATTCAAGGATGCCCACCAGGCACTTGCGTGTGGGTGAAAAACGAAATAATATCATTATACATAGTTTACGATGGAACCCATACAACATATATATACAACAACGACTTAACGAGTCAAGAATACAGATATACAGTATAAAGATCCCAATCACCTTTAAAACGATACAACATCCAAATATGAATAAGGAAGAAATTGAGCTAAGAGCTCTGAAGAATAACCAATGGCGTCGATAACCCTGCCCAGGCCAAGCCGGAAGAGTAACCCTGCTAACAACGTCGAACTTATAACTGTCAAACAAAAGGGGTGCCGACAAAGGGCAAAGGAAAAAGGGAGCGATCGGTACTAAGGCCAGTACATGTCGAGTCTAGAATTCGGTGGCTCTCGCCTACATAGGTATGGTGGACCGAAGCGGCAGCGAAGAATGCACTAAACAACCTATAGAGACTTAATATAATTATCGGCTATCAGAGTGGTGTCGAGGATATACTTTCCAGGTATCCTCACTGTGCCTCGCTGACCAGGGTGGCCTACTTAGGGTTAGAGCTATGATTCACGAGCGGCCTAGTCAGAGAGAAGAGATGGAGTCCAGTCCGGCTACGGGAAGGACCAGAAGTCTTACTGACATAGGCCTGTGTAGGTACTTGTAGTCCAAGATATACTCTGTAACCAACTCTTAGTCGTAGCCGGATGATACGTCTATTTTGCATCACTATTCTATATCATAATTTACTATTATTCATTGATATATTTCATATTAAGATATGATACTTATGTTATTTCATCTGTTTGTGCATGGTTGATGACTTTTGGAGCATGGACCGATGCAGTCAGGATTCTGATGGAAAAGGTGTTGTTTGGAGGCGAAATTCGCGAAGATCGGAAAATCCTGGAAAATACATGGAAAATCTATTTTTCCAGAAGACGAAGGATGCCAGAAGGGGGAGTGGAGATGGGCCAAAGGGGGCCCACACCACCCCCTGGCGCGGGCACCCCTAGACCGCGCCAGCAGGTGGTGTGGCCACCCTGTCCCACTCCAGGCTCTCCCCTTTGTCGTATATTATCCCCACGGAACCCTAATACTTGGGGAGCGACCACAAAAAGATTCCGCCTCCTCTACGGGGCGGAAAACTATAGAGAGAGAAAGATCTCTCCGGCAGACAGAATTCTGCCGGGGAATTCCTTCCCAAAGAGGGGAGATCATCGCCATCAACACCACCATCAAGCTGGACTTCATCGGGATCATCATCATCATCACCATCATCATCTCCACCAGCACCATCATCACCACTTCATACTGTAACAATTGGGTTGAATCTTGCATAGTTCTTAGGGGAAACTTTCCCGGTGTTGATTACTCCTTGTAGTTGATGCTATTGAGTGAACCATTGAGTTATTGTTTATGTTCATATTGTTACTTATCATTATTTCATCTCTGATCTTGATCCATATGATGTCTCATGAGTAGTTCGTTTAGTTCTTGAGGACATGGGAGAAGTCATGTTGTTAGTAGTGGAATTGTGTTGAGAAAGATTCAATAGTTTGTTATTTAAGTTGTGGTGTTATTCTTATAGTGGTGTCATGTGAAGATCGACTACATGACACTTCACCTATATGGGCCTAGGGGAATGCATTGTGTATTTGGCTACTAATCGTAGGGGTTGCCGGAGTGACAGAAACCTGAACCACCGTTAGGAAACCTTTGCACAAGGGACGTCAGGGTCTTAGAGTTTAAAGCTATGGTTAGGTTTTTATCTTAATTACTTTCATGTACTTGCGGATGCTTGCAAAGGGTATAATCACAAGTATGTATTAGTCCTAGGAAGGTCGGTACATTAGCACAGGTTCACCCACACAACACTTAGCAAACTAAAGAAGATTAATCAACTATATGAAGCGAAAGCACTTGACGATATTCCCATGTGTCCTCGAGAACGTTTGGTCATCTTAAGTAATACAACCGGCTTGTCCTTTGCTAAAGAAAGGATTGAGCCACTTGTTGCATTTATTATTATTGTCTTTTATTTACTCGTACTTTATTTATCTGCATTATCAAAAACCCCTAAAAATCCGTTTGCTAAGTATTTACAGAGAATTCCTGCTCCAAGCCATTCGCCAACACCTTCTGCTCCTCATTGGGTTCGACACTCTTACTTATCGAAAATACTGCGATACACTCCCTATACTTGAGGGTCATCAAGACTATTTTCTGGCGCCGTTGCCAGGGAGTGAAGCGCTATTGGAGAGTGGAACTAGTAAAGGAAACTTCTACTGTGAGTTTGTTTACTTCTGTTAGTTGCTTTATTTCAATATGGATAATTCGCTGAGTTTCTTATTTCGTAATGCTACTACCACTGCTAAGATAGTAGATGAACCACCACCTGCTGAGAATAAAATACCTACAAGAATTATTGATCGTATTATGGATAACTATTATGTTGGAGATGGAACTGTCCATCCCGGTGATCATTTGCTCTTTATACACGAATTATGCGAGTTGTTTAAGTGCGCAGGTATTACAACAGATCAAGTCAAGAAGAAGTTGTTCTCATTATCACTAAAAGGAAGAGCTGAAGAATGGTTTAAGGTGCTGAAGAATGGTCAAGCTGTTGAATGGGAGGAAATAGTGCCTCTCTTTTATTATAAACTTTATCCTCCTAGTGAGATTCATAAAGATCGGAATCAAATATACAACTTTTGGCCTCTTGATGGAGAGAGTAAATCCCAAGCTTGGGGGAGATGGAAGTTACTAATGCTCAAATGTCCTATTCATGAGCTCCCCAACAATATTATTATCAATAACTTTTATGCAAGGGTTTCTCTTCATGATAAGGATTTATTGGATGCTTCTTGTGCTGGATCATTTACACGCATGGAAGAGGAAGCTAAATGGGATCTTCTAGACCGTATTCACGACAATGCTGAAGCATGGGAGAATGATAAAGGAAGAAAGTTAGGTATAAATTATGATTATGAATGCATTGAATCTTTTATGGGAACTGATGACTTTCAAAATATGAAAAATGCTTATGGTCTAGACTCTCAAGCTATTGCAACTTATTTTAAGGCTTTTGCTTCCTATATTGAGGTTCCTAAAAAGAAGTGGAATAAGTATCACGCACCTTATAAATATATTGTTAATTGTGTTCCCGCAAGAAATACTGAAGTTTATACTGCTAATCATGTTTTACCTGAACCTTTCATTGAGAAAATACCTTTCACAGTTAAAGTAAAGGAACATTCTATGATAGCTAGTATGGTTAATGAAAGTACAAATAAAGCTGTTGAACCTGATGAACAAAACAATGATGAACCCATAATAGGAAATGTGAAAGACTTTGTCACTGAATATGTCGAAGAGGGACACACTATCCTCTGTAAGGATACTTATAATATTGTTTCACAAAGTAGTGTTACGAGAGTTAGTGTCCCCGTATTCTCTGTTAGAATAAGTGATCATTGCTATAATGGTTCGTGTGATAGTTACATCGTTAAATTTATGCATGATACTGAAACTTATTATGAGAGAGGGAAGACTGTTCTAATGCATCTCAATAATATTAAGTTTCCTCGCTTTATGCTAAAAGTCTTTATGTGAACTTGTTTTGCCTTCCTATGCTAGCAGTCCCTGGTTTCAACAACTTGTTTGCTTACAAAATTCCCTTGCATAGAAAGTGGGTTAGACTTAAACATGTGTATTTTTTTGCTTCTTGATGCTCTCTTTTACTTCAATTCATATTCTTATGTGAGCATCATTGAAATTATCATGCCCATCTTAATGGCTATAAAGAAAGAGCTTTTTGGGAGACAACCCAATATATTTCTTTTGCTTTCAGTTTTTGTTTCTTTGAGTCTTGGAAGTTATTGCTTATGCAATAACCTCTCCTTATTCTTTTGTTTGGTTTTTGTGTCAAGATCAACCTCTAATGAGAGATTTGGGGAAGTTGCTGTCCCGAAACAGATTTTTGTGCTTCGATGTAAAAATTCTTGAAAAATCTCTGAATGTCAGATTGAGCTGTAATTTTTTGTTCTTCTGCCCCAGGTTGTTATTTAACTTTCGTTAGTTTTGCACTTTTTGATTTGAGCAACAGAAGATTTTCTAAAAAATTGATCTTTACCTGCTAGTCTGTTTTGACAGATTTTGCCACTCTTGCATTTGCTTCTTAAGTCGATCACGTTTTTAAATTATTTTTGGGTTTTCAGAGGGAGTTTCTATAGTAGCTTATGTTTAGATGGATTCAGGTTGAAATTGAACCTAAAAGGTTTATTACCTCGCTCGCACTAATGTTGCTAATGAGAATTGTGTGAGGTTTTGTGTGAAAGAAATTTCCAGGTTAGTGGAGAAAATGGTGTAATAAGGAAGTGAAAGGTTTCATGACTCAAGAAGTATGTGTATGAAGATGAAGATATTGATGTAATTCAAGTGGTGACTCCGGAAGAATCTACTAAATGCCAAGTGCAGAGACCTGCAGAGTCCGTTTTCGAATAGGTAACAGTTCTGGTAAGAAAAGTTCCGCAAAAAATCTGTCTAATTATATTTTTGCAGTTTTTATCCAACAAGGAAAGCAACGAAGCGAAACAGGGACAGAAACGGAGCCAGGGTGGCTCACACCACCCCTGGCGCGGCCCCCCTGGCCGTACCAGCAGGTGGTGTGGCCACCCCGGAGTCCGTCTCTGACCCGTTTGATCCTAGTACCTTCCTTTTGTTGTAAAAATCTGTAATATATAATCTCTCGGATCCCCAGCGGTTCGTATATCATGTTCTCGTCGTGGTTTTTGTTTTGATTTGTTTTGTTCAGATGTCATTCAGGGGTTCATCTTCAAAGGATTACAAACTGCGACGCCGTCGCGAGCTCCTTCGCAATCTTGAGCAGGAGACTCTCATGGGTCGGGTAAAACAAGAAAGGATCGCAACTACGTGCGAAGACATGGAGCAGAACATCGGGGAGGAAGTAAAGGACATGATAGCAGGCATGAAGGGGCTGATACTTCCAACTTTAGATCTCCGTTCTTGCCCTGCAGCAGTGGAAGCTCTACGAGTAACTGATGAGTTCTGCGACAAGTACCGAGTCTTGAGGAGGAAGGTAGATATGCTTCAAGAGGAGAATAACAGGCTTCGCAAGATACTAGAAGATTTCCTCGCGCCAATCAAGAGAACACAACCACCACCGAAGGAGTAATTTGTCATCAGGTTTTGGCATCCCCTTGGTTTGTTCCAAGCTTGGGGGAGTGCCACGGTATCACATCACTATCTTCTATCTTTTTTACCTTTTTAGTACAGTCATATCATGAATAGAGAAGTTATCATGTAGGCTGGTTTGCATTATGGAAGTGTCCCCCTCTCGTTAGATATCTATGTATCCCTTGGTTCGAGTTGCCGTTATGGAATATTAATGAGAAGTTCTATCATTTACTCTTTTGCATATCTTATATTAGTTTTCAATTCATGTTATATGATTGATCTTGTTATTAGTATTGGTATCACTTTGGGATCATTGAGTTAATTTAGTTGGTTTTGGCAAACCTGTCTCGGTCAGTAGTAACACTATTTTGAGAATTGAATGAAAAAAGATAAAAGTGCTCTTAAAGAAATATAACTTCATCATCATCTTTCTTGAGTTGCTCATAAGCTTAGTATTCTCTAGTTAAGATCTTTTGTGCTTCCACGGAAGATTGCATGTTTGTTCTTATCACTTGTATGTTTGTTTGTTTGTTTCCTTCAACTCTTATGCTTGCTACCTAGCCTTCCTAGCCTAAAACCTATACTGAGAGGGAATGTTTCTCGTGCATCCAATCCTTAAACCAAAACCTATGCCATTTGAGTCCACCATACCTACCTATTAGCAGCATTGCTATTCCAAGTAAATTCATGTTTTTATCTACCTTCCGAATTAAACTTGTTATGTTAAAATTAGTGATTAAAGCTCTCACGAACTTGATGGCACACTTTACTTTTCTACAGTTAATAAACTTGAACCATTGTTCCCATCTATGTTGCGTATATGCTTGCACTTTATAATTTGAGAGTTAGCAGGACCATGTTACCGTGGGGAATGCTTTCAACATTGCACTTATTATTCCGTTTATATCATGATTCTTTTGCTTATGGATCCCGATGGTGTGAAATAAAAGGGGAACTTGTAAGATCATGGAGTTTGTATGTGTGTTAGAGAAACGTCTGGGCCGCTAGCCTAAGCCATGCCTAATCATGGTGGAAACTTGCAGCATAACCATAATGAGCATTCTATGAAGCATCCTCAATAAAAACCTATGCAAATAGCAAATAAAAAGATCGTTGAGTTGTTCATTGTCTGCTTGCCTTGTCATTTTGATTATGGGATACCTCCTGTATCATGTGCAAGGGGTACCCTGTTGGTGGTTCTCTATGATTCATATGTACTTACAATGACAAGAGCTTACTCGTGACTAAAGTTGAGTAGCATGAGGTCCGGTACTCGTAAGCACGAGGCATGAGATTTTCAACTTATAATTTGTCAAGCATATCCTCTTATTTGATCATTTTAACCTTAATCACCTAAAGATGCCTATGATAGGGGCAATGAGAGCTGAAAGCTAATAAGTACCATAATTTTTGGAAGATCTTTATGAAACTTGAAATCCCTGCTTTCCTCTGCAAAGGGCCTATTTTTTTACTTTTTAGTTGAGTTAGTAAACCTATTCCCTTCTACCTCAGCAAGTATTTTGAGTTGTTGTGTTTCATTCATTCATATGATGATTTATTCAATCATGTTTCTTATGTTCCTTGTTTTGCACATTGCTCTTATCTTAGTGTCTACTAGTTTGAAAGCTACCATTGAAAACTAGTTATTTGTGAACTCCTGCAAATTGTCAACTATTTCTTGACCAAGAGCAAGGTTTTCCATTACCAATTATGATTTATTTTATGTATCTTTATTGTGTTTCCTTTACTTATTGCAAGTTAAGTTATATAATAGTGAGTTTTCTTCTATTATGATTTGTGTATTGATGAATGTGATGCTTCTTGTCCATATTATTTTATCGAATCTTCACTCCATAAACCTGAGGTCATGTTTATTGAGCTTAGTTTTCGCTTGGGGACAAGCAAAGTCTAAGCTTGGGGGGAGTCGATACGTCCATTTTGCATCACTATTCTATATCATAATTTACTGGTATTCATTGATATATTTCATATTAAGAGATGATACTTATGTTATTTCATCTGTTTTTCCATGGTTGATGACTTTTGGAGCATGGACCACTGCAGTCAGGATTCTGATGGAAAAAGTGCTGTTTGGAGGCGAAATTCGCGAAGATCAGAAAAACGGGAAAATACATCGAAAATTCTATTTTTCTAGAAGATGAAGGATGCCAGAAGGGGGAGTGGAGATGGGCCACAGGGGGCCCACACCACCTGGCGCGACCTTTAGGTCAAGCCAGGTGGTGTGGCCACCCTGGCCCACTCCAGGCTCTCCCCATTGGCGTTTATTATCTCCACGGAACCCTAACACCTGGGGAGCGACCACAGAAAGATTTCGCCGCCTCTGCGGGGCGGAAAATTATAGAGAGAGAAAGATCTCTCTGGCAGACAGAATTCTGCCGGGGAATTCCTTCCTGGAGAGGGGAGATCGTCGCCATCAACACCACCATCAAGTTGGACTTCATCGGGATCATCATCACCATCATAATCTCCACCAACACCATCATCACCACTTCATACCGCTGTAACAATTGGGTTGAATCTTGCATAGTTCTTAGGGGAAACTTTCCCGGTGTTGATTACTCCTTGTAGTTGATGCTATTGAGTGAACCATTGAATTAATGTTTATGTTCAGATTGTTTCTTATTATTATTTCATGTCTGATCTTGATCCATATAATGTCTTGTGAGTAGTTTGTTTAGTTCTTGAGGACATGGGGAAGTCATGTTGTTAGTAGTGGAATTGTGTTGAGAAAGATTCAATAGTTTGCTATTTAAGTTGTGGTGTTATTCTTCTAGTGGTGTCATGTAAACATCGACTACATGACACTTCACATATATGGGCCTAGGGGAATGCATTATGTATTTGGCTACTAATCGTAGGGGTTGCCGGAGTGACAGAAACCTGAACCCCCGTTAGGAAACCTTTGCACAAGAGACGTCAGGGTCTTAGAGTTTAAAGCTGTGGTTAGGTTTTTATCTTAATTACTTTCTTGTACTTGCGGATGCTTGCAAGGGGTATAATCACAAGTATGTATTAGTCCTAGGAAGGTCGTTACATTAGCATAGGTTCACCCACACAACACTTAGCAAACTAAAGAAGATTAATCAACTATATGAAGCGAAAGCACTTGACGATATTCCCGTGTATCCTCGAGAACGTTTGGTCATCTTAAGTAATACAACCAATGAAAAAATAGCGCGCTAACTTAAATACGTGGGCTTCAAAAAAATGCTACGAACGCTATAGCGTGTTAATAGCGCGCTATTTTTCAAAATAGGGTTTCACCAAAAGGTATGAAAAATCAGGATTTCAGCAGCTATAAAATCACAGATATAGCATTATGCAGCTATAAAACCATAGATATAGCATTATGCAGCTAAACATCAACTAGAGATAGTTCATATAGTCCATAACTCCATATCACATAGCCAAAATACCATATCTCTAGATAATCAACTGACGTTCTGGGTGTTAGCCTGTTAGGGTTAGATGGATTAGGGTAGGCCACCGGGCCAAAATGGGAAATGGGATACTAAAAATTAACGAAAAAATAGCGCCGCTACGACGTAACATCAAATAGCGCGAATAGTGTCGTATTTAGCGCGTGTAGCGCCATAGCGCCCCTCGAATGCATATCATAGCGTCCAGCTCCTGAAAACGCTATAGCGACGCTAATAGCGTTAAATAGCGCACTATTTTTTCGTTGAATACAACCAGCTTGTCCTTTGCTAAAGAAAGGATTGGGCCACTTGCTGCATTTATTATTATTGTCTTTTATTTACTCGTACTTTATTTATCTGCATTATTAAAAACTCCTAAAAGTCCGTTTGCTAAGTATTTATAGAGAATTCCTGCTCCAAGCCATTCACCAACACCTTCTGATCCTCGCTGGGTTCGACACTCTTACTTATCGAAAATATTGCGATACACCCCCTATACATGTGGGTCATCACTGGATAGGTCTCTCCTGTAAACCCTAGGCCGAATATCTATATAAGACGTCTTAGGGACCAACCTTTAGGGCATACCACAATAGTCTACAATCTAAACTCGCCTAGGCGAAACCCTTGTAACCCATATTCTGGCTCGGCCGTATTACTGGATTGCTAGCAGGAGTAGAATCCGTCCACCATCGACGGATTCGAACCTAGGTAAACTTGTGTGCTCACCGTCCTGGAACACCATACGACTCACACCCCTCTCCCTTCCACATGACTCGAGGACCCCCTCATGGCGTACTTGTCCTCAATCCGACGACAGTTAGCGCCTACCGTGGGGCGGGTGAGCTTCGGATCTGCATTCCGAGCAGAATCTGCAAGAATCAGAATCGGCAAGACAATCGCCGTCGGCTGCGTCCTCTATGCCAGCGATGTCCCTCTTGTTCTTCTCAATGAGACCCAGATTCCGGCTAGGGAGGCCGTGGATAGCTACTGTCATCGGATTGATGACAAGTACGCCATGAGGGGGTCCTCGAGGCGTGCGGAAGAGAGGGGGGTGAGACGTACGGTATTCCGGGACGGTGAGCACACAAGTTTACCCAGGTTCAAATCCGCCGGCTTTGGACGGATCCTACTCCTGCTAGCAATCCAGTAATACGACAGAGCCAGAATATGGGTTACAAGGGTTTCGCTTGTGCGAGTTGAGGGTCTAAAGTATTGGGTGTTATCTGGTGCCCTAAAGGCTCTCCCTAGGATGGCTTATATAGATATCCGGCCTAGGGTTTACAGGAGAGATCTATCCGGCTATGACTAAGAGTCTGTTACAGAGTACATCTTGAACTACAAGTAACATTATGGGCCTAAGTCGGTAAGTCTTCTTGGCCTTCCCGTAGCCGGATTGGACTCCGTCTTCTCTCCCTGACTGGGCCGCCCGTGAAGCAAAGCTCTAACCCGAAGTGGGCCACCCTGGTCAGTGAGGAATTGTGAGGATACCCGGAAAGTATATCCCCAATAGCAGCCCCCGGAGGCCTCCAAGATCCAAAGTCGGATTTATCACCGTCTAGCTTGATCTTCGGCTTGCAGAATCTTGAAGGGTTCCTGAAACTTCACAACAAAAGATACAATCCGGGTCTTAAAAATAAGTCGGACCTTTCAATTAGTTACTCGGATTTTCCAGCTCGCTTTTAAACTAAGCCGAAACTTGATCTCTAACGCCACCTGACACAAGCATGGTCAAGTCACGTTATCGGCAGACGTTCGTCCACGACGATCAGTGGGTCCGCGGTTCGTGGAACCGAGGCGCCGTTTCAATGCGTGCATGGAGATCGAGGCGACGCAATCATCGCGTGGGCCCTTCCCAGTTCTTTGCACGACGCGTGGCGGTTACACTGTAGCGTTTGCACGAATCTTGGCACAGGTAGGTGGATATAAGGGGTTTAGATTTCTTCTTCTCATCCCCACCAGTCCTTTGCTGTTCCTTTCTTCCCAATCCTCCTGCGTGCATAGAGCCTCCTCGTTCTCCCTCCACAAAGCTCCTAGCGCCACCCCTTTAAGGTCACCCTTCCACCGGAGAAAATGGCTTCATCTTCTTCCTCCAGTTTGGCAGCGGCAGCGGCAACGGCGAAGGCGGAAGCAGCAGCAGAGAAAGAAAGCCACAGGGGAATCTGGATCCCCTGCGCTCTCGACGAAGCAGGCCTCAAGAATGTGGAGAAGGAGGGCTCCTCGCCGCCGGCAACTGGCCGAGCGGCTCCGGCGAGACCGTCCCCAATCCGCACGAGGGCGAGCGCGTCCACTTCGGCACTCATCTGGATCGAGGTTTGTCCTTTCCTCCCTCGGAGTTCTTCTCTGAGGTGATTGACCACTATGGAGTTCAACTCCACAATCTTCCTCCCAACTCCATTCTAGAGATGAGCGCATATGCTGCGCTTTGCGAGGGCTTTCCCGGCATTAGTCCAAGTTTGCTTCTTTTCCGGTTTTACTTTCATGTCCAGAGGAATTCCATCACTGCCGGTGTTCCTTATATCACCGGCACCATTAGTTTTTCTCTTAGACGAGACCGGGCATATCCCAAAATTTCTGCCAGTGACTCGGTCAAGCAATGGCCAGCCACTTTTTTCTACCATCGGGATATTCCGGCTCCCGGCAAAGCTACTGCTTTGCCGGCTTTTGTCGACGGAGCCGCCAAATCCCCACCTTCCTGGGACGAGGCTGCTCCGGCTCTCACAGATGATCTGATCCTCTCTAAGAGGCGGATCGAATATCTGATCAAGCACAATGGTCTGAAGGGATCCGACTTGGTCCAGTGCTGGGTTTCACACCGGATCCAGCCACTTCAGTACCATGGGGATAGACTGATGCATTCCATCACGTCTTCCCTGACCGACTCCCTCCGCATCAGCCCCAAAGCCTACACCACTCAGGGCTACATAACCCAGATCAAGTGGATGATCAAGGAGCGGATCGAGAGGAGGATTCCAGAGGTTTCTCTGGATATGCACACGGCGGAAAACCCCGTGGTTCCTGTAAGCTTTTATCATCACATCTTTTATGTGTTTCTATCTTCGAGTTACATTGCAATGCTGATATGTTTTCTTGTTTTCAGCTTGCTGACATCCCCGAGTCAGAACTTGCTCCGCTCGAAGGATACCCTCCAGAGTTCTCTCAAGAGGTGGAAGTAGTTCCACTGCCGGATCTTGTGCTCAACAAGCGCAAAGCTCTGACAGTGGCAGTTGGCACAAAAGAGGTGCCAGTCGTGAAGAGGTAACCTTCTGTCACAACTTTTCCGCCTTTGTTGTTTACTCAAGTTTCTTTCCGAGATGTAATGTTTCTGACTTTACTACTCTCCCAGAGCAAAATCAATCATCAAGGGCAAGGGGAAGGGGACTTCTTCGAAGCCCTTGCGCCAGATGAAGCTTACAATAGCTTCCCCTGCCGTGGCTCCTCCGACTCCGGTCCCTCAACCTTCTGCAACTCCGGCGATCCCTTCTCTGGTGATTGCAGAAGATCCGGCTCCTCAAGCGGAGCCGACGATCCTTGGTTCGCATACTGACGTCACCACTAGTGCGTCAGCTCAAGATAAGGGTGAACCCTCTTCGGGTAATGATCCCTCGGCTAAAGTCTTCACCGACAACCTCCTCAACAATCCGGGTCTTGCCAAATTTGGCCTGACCCAGAAATCTGTAGAGGAAATCCAGCGGATGGCCAGGCAAGTCCTGGACAAAAGCCATCTTTCCCCCGAAGAGGAGGCACAAGAAGCAGAGGACGTCAAGTTCTCCGACCTTCTTACTCAAGTCCGCCTTCGCGACGAGAGGATCAGGACTGGCGAGCTTCCAACAGCTCCAGTGATTCCTCTTACTCTTGCCGAGAAGGTGCCAGCTGAAGTGAACGCGGGTTTAGACAAACTCACCCGCGAGCAATATGTAAGTCGGAATTCCAACTCTTGTTTTTACATTATGTTATATCAAATCCTCTATCCCCCAAGCATGAAGTAGGATATAGAATCCGAGTTTATGCTTTCATTAGGATGCCAAAGAACGAACTAGTGTAGCCCCCAATGCTCGTGCTGATATTTAGTAAAAATATTAGCCCGAGTCTTAAGTAGCTTTCTGACTTTGGGTATTCTGACTTACAGAAAGTATGTTCCTATAACCAGGAATTATTGTCCAATGTCTGTAATAAGCGGAGAGAGATCAAAGCTCTCCGGCTTAAAAATGTTGAGCTCAAGGTAGCCAAGGATGAAGCTTAAGGTAAACATTTCGAGATTCAAATCTTGCCTTTTTCTTTTTAATGTCGATTTTTTCTAAACTGTTGTTCTTTTTTGACTTACAGCGTTGGTGAAACAATCCATCGCTATGATTGAAGAGGCCGAGAACCTCAAGACCTTGGTGGTGGAGAACAAAGGACTTCGCCAAGAGCTGGAAAATCTCAAGGTGGATCATGAAATGAGCATAGCTCAAGTCCTAGAATCCTCCTCCATGGCCACTGAAGAGCGCGATCGCAAGATTGCCGCTCAAGATAAAGTTATCTCGGACCTCAAAAATGAGGTTGACAGAGAGAAGGATATCTCCCAAGCACTCCGGGCTAAACTCCAGAGTCTCCGGGAGGAGAAAGCCAAGATTGACGGCGTCATTCTTGGTAAGTTCCATCTATCTGACTTATCATTTCCTCGACTTTTATCAATGTCGATTTTTCCTTATCTTCATTTTGTGTATAGGTCCTCTGAACCTGACGGACTCCTCCTCCTCGTCTGGCCCGTGACTCACCGGCTTACCCAAGTCGGTGATCTTCTTCATGACTACCGCCAATCCCTTGAGGATATTGGCGAGTCTCTCAGGATTCTGGACATGCCAAGCATGTCGGACTTCTAGGTGCGGGAGAAGGCCAAGGAGATGCCGCAGCTCGTTCGGGACTAGAACATGTCCTACGCTACGCTGCGGCAAAGACGCTCTCCATGGTCATGAGCCACCATGGAAACATGGAAATATGGCAAGTGACTAAAGGGTACTGCAAGGTAGACGAAGACAGCCAGGAGCAGGACCTTCAAGCCATCATGCACTCCTGCGCCAGATATGGGTGCCACGTAGCTGATCTGACCAGCTATGAGATCCCCTTCTTCACCCGCGTGGATACTCCGCCTCCTCCTGCAGAAGAAGCTGAAGAAGTTTCCGACGATCAACGCACCAACTCGGATGCGGATATCTCGGAGCGATATCAAGGCGGAGTAACCAGCGAGCCAGTAGATCCTTCATCTCCTCCTGCATCATAGATCACAAACTTATGTATTATTCTGTGAAGGAACATGATGCGTTTTGTAAATATGAAGTACTATGGCTTTTGCTAGTGCTAAGTTTTTTTATCTATTCAGCACTTTTGTTTTAGACTTTTTGTGTGCTTGAAATGTTTGCATAAGCAATTAGAATTTTTCGTCTCTACTTATCGTTTATCTGGCTTTCCGCCTCATCTCTTTCGTGAGCCGGCTAAACCTTCAGCCAGAAACTTTGCCGAGCAACGAAGCTCAATTGCTAAACCAGTTTAAACTCGGAAACAAAGCCGGCTTCCAGTACCAACAATTCACTACTCGGAAAATACCCGCATCCAGCAATCAGACAAATAACCTAAGTAAAGACTAGAATTTTTTAGAGTTATACCCCAAGGTAGCAGTTTTAGAGTCGGAAATCTAAACCAGAATGAACATGAGCATAAAGTACTTTCAAGCATTCTGGGATTTTCGACTATGACATGATCATTAGGAAATAAGATGGTAAAAACTTCTCAGGAAAACTTTGAGGTAACCAAAACTTTTATTTCTCACAGAACTAAGAATAAAAGGGACGTAGCTAAGCAATATTCCATGGTCTGTCTAACTCATCCGGATTTGTACTGCCTCCAGCTCTCTTTCTCTTCTTAGTAGCAGGTCTTTCTTTGAATGGCCTCATGTCAGTTAAGTAGTACGATCCATTGTGCAATACTCAACTAACTAAAAAGGGCCCTTCGCATACCGGGGAAAGTTTGAGCTTTCTTTGTTGCACAAGCCGGAGAACCAAATCACCTTTATTAAAAGATCTAGTTCAGACTCTCTGGCTATGATACTTGCGTAACTTCTGCTGATAGGCTGTAGATCTCATTTCAGCAACGATGCGAACTTCTTCAACTAAGTCGAGATCATTTTGTCGAGAAATCTCGACATCCTCTTCGATATACGCGGCCACTCTAGGAGAAGTATGAATTAAATCACTAGGAAGAACTACTTCTGCGCCATAGACCAAGAAGAAAGGTGTATATCCTGTTGACCTGTTCGGAGTTGTTCGCAAACTCCAAATTACAAAGGGTAGTTCCTCTGCCCAAGCCCCCGCAACACGTCTCAGTGGTGCTTCGAGTCTCGGTTTCAAGCCTTGTAGAATTAAACCATTTGCTCTTTCGACTTGTCCGTTGGCCTGTGGATGTGCAACTAATGCAATGTCAAGCCGGATATTTTGCTCATCACAGAATTCAACCAGTTCTCCCATAGAAAAGTTACTCCCGTTGTCCGTGATAATGCTATGCAGATAACCATACCGGATTATAACATCCTCGACAAATCTTTTGGATGTTGCTCCATCACAATTAGTGACAGGTTTAGCCTCGATCCACTTTGTGAATTTGTCCACCATCACTAAGAGGTGCGTGAATCCACTTGGTGCTCGTTTAAAAGGTCCTACCATATCAAGCCCCCAGACCGCAAAAGGCCATGTTATAGGTATTGTTCGCAGCTGATCGGCCGGAACATGAGCTTGCTTGGTGTACTTTTGGCAGCCTTTGCATGTCTTGACTAATCGTTTGGCATCTGCCTGATCTGTAAGCCAGAAAAAACCATGGCTAAAAGCTTTTGCCACTAAAGATTTGGCTGCAGCGTGGTGACCACACTCGCCTTCGTGGATTTCTCTTAAGATCTCCACTCCTTCTTCCGGAGATACATAGCGCTGAAAAACCACAGAAACACTCCATTTATGGAGCTCACCTTTAACAATAGTATAGGCTTTTGCTCGTCAGATAATCTGCCGGCTTAGCACCTCGTCTTCGGGTAATTTGCCCTCTACCAAGTAATCAAGGTAGGGTTGTGTCTAGCTGGGAATTACAGCCAGAACTGCTATTAAAGGTGAGTCGGATTTGGTCGGATATTCCTCATCTACTCCCTTTATCGAGGGAACTTTGAGGTGCTCTAAAAATGCGCCATCCGGGACCTCTTTCCACGGAGAGCCTATTTGAGATAGTGCATCTGCTTTCTCATTTTCTGCTCGAGGGATGTGTTGAACTTCAAACCCTTCGAACGATTTAGATAGATCATCCACGACAGCTTTATATGCTGCCATGTGCTTATTTGCATTACAAATATCCGAGACTTGCTGAGCAACAAGATCCGAATCTCCGTAACACATCAAACGTCGGATGCCAATATCCTTGGCAATCCGGATTCCGTGCAGCAGTGCTTCATACTCGGCAATATTGTTTGTTGCTGTGAAGTGGATCTACAACACGTATAATAGTTTATCTCCTTAGGGTGATTTGAGCACCACGCCAGCTCCCGATCCCCCTCAAGCCTTAGACCCATCAAAAAAGAGGGTCTAGTATTCCGACTCAGGGAGGACCATGTTCTCCTTCGTCTCTGTCCAATCAGCGATAAAGTCAGCAAGGATCTAGGATTTGATTGTTGTCCGAGGTTATACTCAATATCGAAAGCTGAGAGGTCTATGCCCCATTTGGCGACACGTCCTGTGGCGTCGCTGTTGCTGATTATGTCTCTCATGGGAGCTTTGCTCACCACGGTAATCGGATGCTCTTGAAAATAGTGTCGTAACTTACGAGATGCTAGGAAAACACCGTAAGCCAACTTTTGATAGTGCGGATATCGCTGTTTTGATTCTGTCAAGACCTCGCTGACAAAATAAGTCGGACGCTGCACCAGGCGTTCCTGATTTTCCTCTGGTCTCTCCACCACCATGACGATACTAACGACCTTATTTGTCGCAGCAATATAAAGCAACATCGGTTCCTGAGCTTCCGGCGCTGCAAGGATAGGAGCATATGAGAGTACTTTCTTCAGGTCTTGTAGTGCAGCTTCAGCTTCGTCAGTCCAGACAAAATCTTTGGTCTTTTTCAGGAGTTTGTATAATGGTGCGGCTCTTTCACCAAGCCGGCTTACAAATCGACTGACCGCAGCAATGCAACCAGTTAATCTTTGTACGTCCTTCAGGCGAGTTGGCCTGGAAATATTGAGAATAGCCTTGATCTTGTCGCGGTTCACCTCTATGCCTCTTTGAGACACGATGAAACCTAATAATTTTCCGGCTGGTATTCCAAAGAAGCATTTCTTCGGGTTAAGCATGATGTTGTATTTTCGTAGATTGGCGAACGTCTCCTCCAAATCGGAAATCAATGTTTCCTTCTTTTTGGACATGACCGCGATATCATCCACGTATGCATGTACATTGCGTCCGAGTTGGTCATGGAGGCAATGCTGCATCGTGCGCTGGTACGTAGCTCCTGCGTTCTTCAGCCCAAAGGGCATTGTAACAAAACAGAAGGTTCCGAAGGGGGTTATAAATGAAGTCTTGACTTTGTCAGATTCCTTCATCCGTATTTGGTGATAACCGGAATATGTGCCGAGAAAACAGAAGAGTTCCGAGCCTGCCGTAGAATCGATAACTTGATCAATTCTAGGCAGAGCGAACGGATCTTTTGGACAATACTTGTTCAAGGCAGTATAATCAACACACATCCTTAAATCAGTGGTGTCCTTTTTAGGGACCATTACAGGGTTGGCCGACCAATCAGTATGGATGACCTCTTCTATGAATTCGGCTAACTCGAGCCGCGCTAGTTCCTTAGCTATTGCCTTACGCTTTTCATCACCAAACCATCGTAAGGACTATTTGACGGTTTTAATTTTCGGGTTTACATTTAGAGAGTGCTCGGCAAGTTCCCTAGGTACTCCGGTCATGTCAGATGGCTGCCATGCGAAGATATCTTGATTTGCTTGGAGGAACTTGACGAGCGCGCTTTCCTATGCGCTACTTAGGCCTAAGCCTATCTGGATCACCTTGGAGGGGTCGTCATCCTTCAACGGCATCGTCTTCGTCTCTTCTGATGCCTTGAACTCCGGATTTGGCTTTGTCACCTCCTTCTTCATCGCAGGCATCTCGGACGAAACTATGCTCTTCTTGATCTCCTGGTACTCCTGGGCATGCAGCACGGCTTCGGCAAAGGCAGCATTTCCATCCTCGCACTCTCGCGCCTTCTTCGGTGATTACGCTGTTGGGACCTGGAATTTTTATCATATTGTAAATGTAACACGGACGAGCCATAAAAGCCCAGTAAGCCGGACGTCTGAATATAGCGTGGTATGCGCTCTTGAACGGGACCACTTCGAAGGAAAGTGCCTCCGTCTGATAATTTTTTGGTGTTCCAAAAGTAACATCCAAAGTGATCTCTCCCAGGGAATTAGCCTGTCTTCCTGGGACAACTCCGTGAAAGATCACAGAGCTGTGGTTCAGCTATGTTTCCGAGATCTTCATCCGGCGTAGCGTTTCAACATAGAGAATATTGATGCTGCTACCACCGTCCATGAGGGTCTTGGAGAAACCATAACCATCAATAAGTGGATTGACGATTAAGGCGTATTTTCCTCGCCTATGTAGCTTAGGCGGATGATCAGCGCGGTCAAACGTTATTGCTACTTCCGACCAGTCCAGATACCGAGGGATAGCCGGAACTGTTGCGTTGAGCTCGTGGAGAACTGCTTTCTTGACCTTTGCTGGTTGAGATCCGAGGAAGGTGACGTAAGTGTCCTTCTTGGTGGGAAAAGTTTTCTTCCCTTCCGACTTGGGATTTGAAGCATCGGCTTCCTCCATGTCGGAATCTTCCTTCATCTCTTTGTCTTTTTCGGGATTTTTCTTTCCCTTCTTCCGCTTAGCTTTGTAGCCCGCGGTATCATCTCTCTTGATGTCGTCGTTAAAATGACATTCAGCGTTGGTGTGGGATGAGCCCCCATTGGCGTCCAAATGATGCACACATGGGTTATTGGCGATGTCGGCCCAAGTGTACGTTTTGCCTGGTTGTTGCTCTCCTCTACCTTGGACCCTTGATGTCCCATGGCCATGCCCGCGGCCTCCGCCACGTCCTCCTCGTCCTCCAGACCCGGAAACAGTAGTGACTACCGCTGTCTCTGTGTTGGGTTTTTCTTCCGAGGTATTTTTGCGCTTCTGAGCTTGTTGCTTTGTTTGTTTTGCCGACTGAGGCACAGCCAGGGCATTGAGTAATCCCTCTGCATCGTCGTCAGCATCTGCATACTTGCTCGCTGTTTCTATCATTTCTCCCAGATCAGTAACCTTGTCACACTTCAAGCGATGGCGCAGTAAACCAATTGGGAGACCTGCGATGAAAGCTTCAATCACAGTTTGATCATTTACTCCTTCGCAGGAGTTTTTGGTGTCAATCCATCATCGGAGGTAATCCTGGCAAGTTTCTCCGGCTTTCTGGGTGCAACGCTGTAGGTCTCCAACCGTACAGGGCCTCCGATATGTGCCTTCAAAATTCCGAAAGAACGCACTTTGTAAATCATACCAGTTGTGGATGGTGTTCGCTGGAAGCTCATTGAGCCATGATCGTGCCGTCTTCCTCAGCATGAGTGGGAGATATCGAGTTGCGACTAGGCTGTTTCCGCCTTTGGAGCTGCAGCAAGCTTGGAAGAAATCCTAACCAGGTGTTTGGCCGAGCAATGCCGTCGTAGGCTTGAATATGTCTTGAGATAGCAAATCCTTCCGGGAACTTTGTAGCTCTGATGCGTGGTCCGAAGCACTTTGGGCCCACGTACACGTCATCGTTTTCGTAGCGCCGAGCCTCTATGTTGGAGTTGATCCTATGCCTTGCGTCGTTCGGGGATAGGGATCGTCCCGAATGCCGGCTGTGGCTGCGGTGCCTTGGAGCCGGACTTCGGCTTCTGCCACCACCTCCTCCGCCATCTCCTCCTTGACCTTCGTGGGGGCCGTTGTGATAACTGTGTGGTGGAGAGGGTGGTGCAGCGGGGTAGTTTTCGGCTGATCGCCGGCATCCGTCCGGAACGTCATTATTTCGATTCCGGGGAGGGTCTTGACTACGACGAGCCCCCTGCCGTCTTGTACCTGCATGGTTTCCGTCGTTCCTTCGTCCGTCGTTCCCACCATAGTGAGGCTCAGCCGGACAGTTCTCCTGTCTAGGAGGCGGCATTCTCTGACGATCCTCCTCCCGATGTTTCTCTTTATCTTCTCCCCTTTGATCCTTAGATTCTCGTCGAGGAGGATTCGTCGGATTTAGGGCAGCGATGGCGTCTTTCTCGGCCACTGGTGCAACATTGCCCCAACCATGTGTGGTTTTGTGATGTTGTCCTGAAGATCCGGTTCTCGAATAATTGTCTTCCCGTCGTTCGGGGCGATAATACTGCTCCGGAACGTAATGGGGTCTTACACCAGCCCATGCCGGATCTGTGTGACATTGGTCAGCATCTGAGACCAGTTTTTGACTTCTGGACAGGGCGACCTTTTGCTGCTCCAATCCCTTGTTGAGTAGCTTGATACCCAAACGGATCTCCTCTGGTCCTGGATTAGCCGATAGAATTTCTCGGGCTGCCACGGTATTTTGTACTGGTGTTGGGTATACCCAATCTCCGTTGCTATCTTTCTGTGGCTTCCCCATCTCATCTCCAAAAAGGACGGCACAGACACGTGGGAATTGGTTGTCATCTATGTGACGCTTCCATGTCTTCTGATGCAGACGAGACATGTACTCCTTGTTCGACATGCGTTTCTTCTCCACCTCGATGTTTTTGGCTTCATCGAGGAGTTGTTGACGACACGCTTCTAGGGCTTGCGCCCTTTCATCCAGCTCATCTACAGTAAGTTCTGCAGCTGTAGGGATAGGTGTGGTTAATACGGCATCAATGAGTTTATGCGCACCTTCAGTGATCACGTGTCCATCCACCGATGCTTCTTTTTTCAGCTCGTCTGGGATAAGTGCTCCGTCCGAGTCTTCTTCGTATTCCTCAGCAATCACCTTCTCTGTCAGAGGGTCTTTTGTCGGGGTCTTGTTTTTCTTGTTCTTCTTCTTTGCCTTCTTGGCAGCGCCCGTAGCAAAGACGGCTTTGGGTCCATTTCCCGGCGTCAAGCTGTGATCGGTACTTTCGGACATCTGGACTTCGGGATTATCTCCGACGTCCATGTCATCCTGCGCTTTGGGAGAGTGTTCCCCGGATCCTTCATCCATGGCTTCTCCTTCTTCTGTAGCTTTGGAGTTGTACTCCTCTTCATATTCCGCGGAGAACTTTCGGAAATCTGCTGACGTCATAGACTCATCTGAGGATGCGGGTACGTCAGCGTTTGTTCCAATTGCATCCAGCACCGAGTCGGTGTTTTCTCTAGCATCGGCAGAGCCGGATCTGGATCCCACGTATCCGACGAAGTGCGACGCGTGCTTCCTGAGGTACCTGCGGCTTTCGCGATCAGCCATATCGAAACTTTTGATGGTCTCGAGGATTGCATCTGCGCTTTCGCCTTGCAGTATCATACTTCGTAGTGTGTACCTTAGGAAAGGCCTGTCTGTTCCGGCATCATCAGAGCCGGAATCAGTGTCGTTGATATGCTCCTCCAGGATTTCGACTTCCACGGGTGGGTAGATCTGGGATTCGGCTCCTTCGGGGAGATCCACTCCAGATTCGATGTTGACCGCTAGGTCTTCTTCAGGTTCGGGTTTTTCCACTATCTCCGCAACTGGTGCGGGCTGGGTGGGATTAGGGTTTTCTGAGATCCGGAATTCGCGCCTCCGGACAAAGGGACCTGAAATTCTTCTGCCTCTATCATCACCGCTGGGGTGGGTTGGGCAGGTTCAGCGAAACCGATGTAAACATCGATCTCGCCAAAATACATGATTGTGTAGGCAGTCACGGCCTCCTTTGCCGGAATCCAAGTCTCATCGAGAACGATGAGAGGGACGTCGCTGGTGTAGAGGATGCGACCGACGGTGATGGTCTCGCCGATTCTGATTCTTGCAGATTCCGTTCGGAACGCAGATCCGAAGCTCACTTGCCCCATGGTGGGCGCCAACTGTCGTCGGATTAATGACAAGTACGCCATGAGGGGGTCCTCGAGGCGTGCGGAAGATAGGGGGTGAGACGTACGGTATTTCGGGACGGTGAGCACACAAGTTTACCCAGGTTCGAATCCGCCGGCTTTGGACGGATCCTACTCCTGCTAGCAATCGATGTCTGGCGAGCCGGAATATGGGTTACAAGGGTTTCGCCTATGCGAGTTGAGGGTCTAAAGTATTGGGTGTTATCTGGTGCCCTAAAGGCTCTCCCTAGGACGGCTTATATAGATATCCGGCCTAGGGTTTACAGGAGAGATCTATCCGGCTACGACTAAGAGTCTGTTACAGAGTACATCTTGAACTACAAGTAACATTATGGGCCTAAGTCGGTAAGCCTTCTTGGCCTTCCCGTAGCCGGATTGGACTCCGTCTTCTCTCCCTGACTGGGCCGCCCGTGAAGCAAAGCTCTAACCCGAAGTGGGCCACCCTGGTCAGTGAGGAACTGTGAGGATACCCAGAAAGTATATCCCCAACAGCTACACAATCTTGTCTTTCGGCAAGATCAATGTCTATCTCAGTTTCGCTGAACCTGCCCCACCCACCCTAGCAGTGATGATCGAGGCAGAAAAAGTTTCTGGGTCCACTTTGTCCGTGGAGGCAGCTTAGTTCCAGATCCTGGAAAACCCTAATCCCACCCAACCCTCACCTGACGCGGAGATAGTGGAGAAAGTTGAGCCTGAAGCAGATCTTCCTGTGGACATCCAATCTGAAGTCGAATCTCAGGACGATCTCCCTAGCGAGGTCAAATCTCAGGACGATCTCCCCCGCAAGGTTGATCTCCCAAGACCGGTGTAGCTCTCTCTTGTTTTGTCTCTGTTTAAGTCATATGATGATGTAAAACCATGTTGGTTCACTAGGTGCGGCAGTATCCTACTCGGTTTCACCGGAACAGGGACTTTCCCCCTTATATAAGTCCAGAACCTTCCCTTTTAGGTTACAGCACATGCATGTGAAGGGGGACACATCCACCCGGGGACTAGGTTTTGCATGTTTGAAGACAACACCACACCTCCATGCATGTGCTAGGGCCACATGCAAGTTCTTGAGGTATTCCTACGCCTCGGAGCGCAGTTTGCCGCAGAACCCTGATCTGTGGGCCTCGGATCATCTACCCCCTAGATGTTTCTCTAACAGGGGTAGTCTGGCGTAGATCTATCTTGTTTTGTGTTTTTTTAGGTCATATGATGATGTAAAAACATGTTGGTTCACAAGGTGCGGCAGTATCCTACCCGGTTTCACCGGAACAGGGAGTTTCCCCTTTATATAAGTCCAGAACCTTCCCTTTCAGGTTATAGCGCATGCATGCGAAGAGGGACACATCCACCCGGGACTAGGTTTTGCATGTTTCAACACAATACCACACCTCCATGCATGTGCTAGGGCCACATGCAAGTTCTTGAGGTATTCCTACGCCCCGGAGCACGGTTTGTCGTGGAACCCTGATTTGTGGGCCTCGGATCGTTTACCCCCTAGACGTTCCTCTGACAGGGGTAGCCCGGTGTAGCTCTCTCTTGTTTTGTGTTTGTTTAGGTCACTAGGAAACATGCCCGTGCTTTACAACGGGAGAGAATGTGCTCATACATTTCTATGAGTTTATCTTTACTAAATATTTATACACCTTGAAATACCGAATCTACAAATGAGTTGCACCAAAACTTCATCTGCACAACACTAACAAAAGGTTTCGACGCCTCAAGACCAGCAACAGCAGAATCCCTACATTTTGACAGTGTAACAGGAAACTAACAGACAAATAGTCAAATTATATTAAGCAAAAAAATTGGTTCACAAATTGATGAGTGTAAAGAATAAACCCTAAGAAAATGCAATGAGCACACTATAAAACAATGCATCTGATTTTTTTTCCAAAATCTTCTTTGAAAGGTACTCTCATACAATATCATACACTAAGCCTCCGTATTTATCTGCAAATCAACATCAGGTGCACCTTTAGATTTATTTAGCAGACAAAAAACTTCGAAATTTCAAAATATATTTAAAAATTAAAGTTCAGTAACCCTCAAGGCATGACAGATCTATGTACTATAGTATAAATTATAAATAAAACAAAAAATTCCACCTGCATCGGCAAGTGCCAACAACCTAATGACATGGACGGAACAGGGACATAGAGTGATCATGAGTGATTTTCAGAAGAACAACTGATGGAATTTGTCTGTCCAAGCGAACAAAAAAACTGGGTACAATTTCTTCAAGCTATTTATCAAAAGTTTGTGTGCATAAATAGTAGAATCATAAGTCTTCAAGCTATTTATCAAAATTTTGCACGTCATGTAATCTGGTGTACAACAAAGTAAAATTTGCAGCCATATTTGATAGAAGAAATAGCAAGATTTAATTGGTAGACCATCTCGTGGGAGTAGCAAATTCCAACTTGATGCATAAAATTGTGTGATGGCAGAGCAACCCTGATGTACGGGTTGATCTTATTCAGGAAAATTAAATTTAAGTCTAATAACAGCAGGTTATATGCAATGTTATCAAGTAATTGTTGATTCTTTCGAGTGACTCATGAAGCCAATACAAATAGTACACCACTAAATGTAAGTCATGAGCTGCATCCGTGCAACCGAGCAGAAATACTCATATTTTTGCATAGATACTATCTGGTCTTGACATATGGAGACCGTAAATATACAATAACTAATTTAAACACCAGCTTCCATCAAAACTGCCAGCAAGCAGCACTGACATCCCATGTCTGGATGCACTAATGGCCTAAAAAACCTATCTAGAATTATTCCTTCTTGATCAACTTCAAGGCCTCAACCCACTGCATCTGCAATCAACAAATTTTAGTTCCCAAAATACAAATCACAATTTAGCGATACCTAGATCCAGAAAATCAAATATCACCATGAAATTGAATACCTATACAAATAAGAATCAAGGGGTCTACTATTGTGGACTACGAGTCGAGCAACCAAGGAGTAGCTCGAATGGAAGCCGATATGTCATCATCCTATCTCGTTGTTCATTATAAACCAGAAAAAATATGAACAAGGAACTGTCGGTTTAATTCTACAAAATGATGCATTGCATTCGTCCTAAAAAGGATGTCAAGGAACAAGTCATCGGAGGTGATAAGTTGAACAAGCCCCAAATCACAAAGAAGCACATGGAGAAATCAAGCGGATCACCAATTCCCCATCTCAATAGTCGGGGGTGGGGAAAATATCGATCTAGAGCGGATATGCTTGTTCGGGATTTAGGGTTTGCGATCCCAGGCCAGCGGGGCAACATCCTACGCCTCTGCGATCTCATCCCAAAATGCTGACAGCGGCGCCCCACGTGGTTAGCTCGCCGATAGCAGCGAGCACCTCCCGCCCCTCGTGGTCATTTTGGGGGAAAATTTTGCGAGGCGGAAGTTGCAGAGGAGGACAGATGGGCGTGAGGTCACGCAGGTGAGGAACCCGTCGCCATCAACCGAGAAGATGGGGAGGCGGTGATGCGCGGTGGTGTGCCGACTGCTCCGCCGGCCTGCAGCGCCCCACCCCCTCCCATCCTCTATCTCCCCTCGAGGCCAAGCTCGTCGCCAGGAGCTCCGGGGATGAGCATCACATGCATTCCCGGCCTCAAGCTTCTCCTCTTGTGGCCGCCAACCGGCAGGGGGATTGACCTAGAGAACCCCTAGCAACGGAAGAAACGTGTGGGGCAGGAGACATGTGGTCGTGCGGGTTGCCTCTACCAGAGAAATGGGCCAGTCCATCAGCGATTCACGATAAAGGAGAAGCCACGCGCGCGATGAAAGAAGTCGGACGAAGCGGAGCGACGTAGTGAGATATGGAAGAAAACGGAACACCAATATCGTTTTTAGATAGTAGAGATTTATAGAGAAACTTAAGGAGTAGCCCCCGGTTCTGAATCTTAAAATCCAAAATGCCTAGAGCCCTTTCTTTTTTGGCTTACAAACCAAGTCCCATGCAGGAAGGGAGTAGGTTTTATCTTGTTATGCAACAATGAACACCTTCATGGGGAAAGCAAAAATAATGAAATTCTAATAATTATTCCCTAAAGTTTATGTAGGATTGGTCCAAAAGCTGCATTAAACAATAATTGGACGATGAAGATTTGTATTACTTGAATCATACATGTCACCGCTGCTTAGTCCATACCGTGGCTAAGCTGGAGTGATGGGGCAATGACAATGGAGGCCGTGTCCAGACAGAGTAGTCTGCTGGGTTGCCTATATATTAGTATCACACCCTGTAGATCATAGAAGATCATCATGATTAGCGTGTAAGACCATTGATGTAAAGAGATCCTGGTATAACATGTCAATATAACTATGTCAACTCCAATAGCCTCTGCAGTACGATTTTTCTAACTAAACATCGGATTTGCCAATAGCATATATTGCTAAGAAGTAACAGTCTTAGCACAGATTCATTCTCCTTACATCAGAAGTTAAACTACTGAAAGACTACAAAGAAATTATATATTTTCACTATTAATTAAGATACAACTCTTATATGCATGATCAAGGCACAAAATGAGCATTTTCTGCGTGTATATCATGTATGAGATATTAGAATCTACTAAGTGAAAAAAGTGGAAACCACAAATTTCAGTACAGGAACAAACGGATGGACGGTGTTTTCAGTTTTCACACTATAAAAAAAGCATTTTGCACACTCCTAGAATCATACAAAGAGGTTTCACCTGCAGGAAGGTGGAGGGCTTCAGGTTTTCTTCTCTGAATTTACCTTACGTTCCCTAACATTGAAGTGCATGCTTTCACTGAAAAATATGTTTTGAAGTTATTTGTGCACTTGTTCGGCAATTTAGAAATAAAATTACAAAGTTGTACTAATTTGTGTAGTAAGTTTATATGCATCTAAAATATGCATAAAGATTACAACTATGTTTTGCAATGCGACATAGTCAGCTTCCCGAAATCTAAAGATTAGGCTAAAGTTTTATAATTTTCTTGGAATCACATATTGTCGCAACCAACTTCACCTATAGAACGGTTCCTGATCTCAAGGTAGTTGTGCATTTGATTATGAAGACATTGTGTACTCTCCTTGTTTTTGAGTTTGTCCTTGGACAAGTCAATAAGGTCCATGAAATATAAAAAGACACAACATAATTGCCTTACAATTCAATTTACAAAAGAAACTCTACACAACATGCATACACAGGAATCAAGCAGATTCTCACCTTACTTTGTCCAAATATATCTCCATATGAGAAATAGTAAATGAATGCAAGTGAAGATCTATGAAAGTGAATTGTAACATAAATCTAAGCCCAATTGTGTTCTCCTTACCTACATGCTATAAGTCTTTCCATCTCCAGGCTATGTAAATGTTGTGGTTCAAATGAAAGGTCTGCACTATTAATGATAGAAACATCTTATTTCATAGATGTTGCTTAATGTAAGGTTGAGACATTAATAGGCCAAGCCTCACTTTAACTACTGGGATGAAATTTGCAAATATGTACAGCTAGAAAGATTCCCGGGTGCGTTGTATATATGTTGACATTTATACAGCTAGCAAAAACTGAACTAAAAATAGATATACCAAATTGTTCATACATTATCCAGAAAACAACAAACAACACTTCAAGCATCATAACGAAGAGCATATACACATTGTACTTAGTTAATAAATAGGTAACTTGAGTAAATTATTGTTCGATAATGAAGGAAACAAACGCGTTTTTACCTTTGACCTTAAGATCGAGTTGCCACGCAATTTCATGGAGAATGGCAGGAGTCGTAGGCCACGCCTACTATGGAGACATGAAATCAGCACGATGGTCCTCCATGGCATGAAGACTGCGAGAGGAAAAATGTGATGACTGCATATGCCTTCTCGTCGCGCATCGACATAGTAATCGCGAATCAGCAGAGAATAGATTGGTTCAGCGGAGGGTGGAAGCCCGGCTGGACTCCACGGTGGGAGGGTGTAGGGGAGTACCGGTGCCAGACATGGATCGCCAGAGATTTGTCCTCCTGGTGGCCATGGCCTCGAAGGTGCAGGGGTGTACGTTGTCTCCTTTTTTCTCGCCATCACCGAGGAGTGAGGGCTATGGAGAATGGTGATGCACCATGTAGCCCACCGCTGCTGAACCTTCCCTCATGTAGATCCTGAAGTAGCTTCACTGGGATCGGAGGCTGTCCAATCGGGGGCATTGGGTTTCTCCTCATCGGAGATAGAGGCGTCTAGGGGTGCGGAATAGCGCCATGACGGTACTGGGCGGCAGCGATGATGAAGAGGGAGGGGAATAGGGAATAGGCAGAGTCCGGCAGCGGCGTGGTTGCGCCAATCAGTGGCGGAGACGGTCGATATTGGCTGGCGCTGGCAGCGATGGCGAGAAAAAGGAGACACGGGAGATGGAGAAGGATACCACTAATTAGGTTGAACTGTTTTTTTCCTTGACCTATACGGCGGTGAACTGTTTTAGAGGGAGAAGAGTCGCGTGCTAATTGCGTAGACATAGAGAGTCGCACACTTAAACAGAACATAAACGGAATCGCCGGAAACGCTCGCGAGAGAGCGCGACGAAAGAGCGACCTAGTGCGGGCAGGCAGAAAACGGAACGCTGTCGTATATTTTAGATAGTACAGAGATAGAGACATCATGATGTAAAACCATTTTGGTTCACAAGGTGCGGCAGTATCCTACCCGGTTTCACCGGAACAGGGAGTTTCCTCCTTATATAAGTCCAGAACCTTCCCTTTTAGGTTAGAACGCATGCATGCAAAGGGGGACACATCCACCCGGGGACTAGGTTTTCCATGTTTCAACACAACACCACACCTCCATGCATGTGCTAGGTTCACATGGAAGTTTTTTAGGTATTCCTACACCCCGGAGCGTGGTTTGCCGCGGAACCCTAATATGTGGGCCTCAGATCGTCTACCCCACTAGATGTTCCTCTGACAGGGGTATCCCGGCGTATCTCTCTCTTGTTTTGTGTTTGTTTTGGTCATATGATGATGTAAAACCATGTTAGTTCACAAGGTGCGGCAGTATCCTACCCGGTTTCACCAGAACAGGGAGTTTCCCCCTTATATAAGTCTAGAACCTTCCCTTTTAGGTTGCAACACATGCATGCGAAGGGGGCCACATACACCCGGGGACTAGGTTTTGCATGTTTCAACACAACACCACACCTCCATGCATGTGCTAGGGCCACATGCAAGTTTTTGAGGTATTCCTACGCCCCGGAGCACGATTTCCCGCAGAACCGTGATCTGTGGGCCTCGGATCGTCTACCCCCTAGACGTTCCTCTAACAGGGGTAGCAAAGCATATCTCTCTCTCTTGTTTTGTGTTTGTTTAGGTCATATGATGATGTAAAACCATGTTGGTTCACAAGGTGCGGCAGTATCCTACCCGGTTTCACCGAAACGAGGAGTTTCCCCCTTATATAAGTCTAGAACCTTCCCTTTTAGGTTACAGCGCATGCATGCGAAGGGGGACACATCCACCCCGGGACTAGGTTTTGCCTGTTTCAACACAAAACCACACCTCCATGCATGTGCTAGGGCCACATGCAAGTTCTTGAGGTATTCCTATGCCCTGGAGCGCGGTTTGCCACGGAACCCTGGTCTGTGGGCCTCGGATCGTCTACGCCCCTAGACGTTCCTCTGACAGGGGTAGCCCAGCGTAGCTCTCTCTTGTTTTGTGTTTGTTTAGGTCATATTATGATGTAAAACCATGTTGGTTCACAAGGTGCGGCAGTATCCTATCCGGTTTCACCGGAACAAGGAGTTTCCCCCTTATATAAGTCCAGAACCTTCCCTGTTAGGTTACAACGCATGCATGTGAAGGGGGACACATCCACCCGAGGACTAGGTTTTGCATGTTTCAACATAACACCACACCTCCATGTATGTGCTAGGGCCACATGCAAGTTCTTGAGGTATTCCTGCGCCCGGAGCGCGGTTTGCCGCGGAACCCTGATCCGTGGGCCTCAGATCGTCTACCCCCCTAGACGTTCCTCTGACAGGGGTAGCCCGACGTAGCTCTCTATTGTTTTGTGTTTGTTTAGGTTATATGATGATGTAAAACCACGTTGGTTCACAAGGTACGGCAGTATCCTACTCGGTTTCACTGGAACGGGGAGTTTCCCCTTATATAAGTCTAGAACCTTCCCTTTTAAGTTACAGCGCATGCATGCGAAGGGGGACACATGCACCTGGGGACTAGGTTTTGCATGTTTCAACATAACACCATACTTTCATGCATGTGCTAGGGCCACATGCAAGTTCTTGAGGTATTTCTACGCCAAGTTCTTGGACCACTCTCACACACATATGCTTGGGACACATGCAAGTTCTCATGTGATTCCAACACTCCAGTGGTCTTCGTCTTGCGAAACCCTAGACTAGGGGCCCCACATGTCTACACCTATATCTTTCCTACGTACGAAGTAACCCGGTGGATATTTCTATTTATTTTGGTTTGTTTTTGATATATGTACATGCAAAGCAAAGGTTGGGCATACTTTGCCGTAAAATAGGCTCCGGTTGCCCCGTGACAGGAGTTTCCACGTAAAGATCTAGGATTTTACTAAGTGTTAACGCATGTCCAAGAAGGGGATCACACTTGGTGAGGAATCGTGTAAAAAATGGGTTGGCGTAGGAAAAGGATTGAATCTTTAAACAACTTCACAAAAAAGTGTGACATATAAATTTCACACACATGTGATCACTAGTAGAAACCAGGCAATTAGCCCCAGTTCGTAAGGACCTTTAGTCCCGGAATTCGAACCGGGGCTGCCAAAGCGGTACTAATGGTCCTGCCTTTAGTCCTGGTTCTATTACGAACTGGGACTAGAGGTCCACCACGTGGCCCCGCGAGCCGTGCTAGGCTGGAGGACATTTATTCCTGCGGCAACGTTTTGGGCCATTTGGCTGCCGCGGCAGGAGATGGGGTTTTAGGGTTTTGTGTTTTTCTTTTCATTTTGTGTTTTGTGTTCAATTATTTTCCGCTCTGTGTTTTCATTAGAAACAAGTTTTCGTATATACATACAGAACGCTACTACACAGTACTTGTACACATTGATGCAATATATAATATAATTTCTCTTACAAGCATACATGGAGTCCCAACCGGGTCCAGAGCCTGTCTATTTGATTACATGGAGATCATTACATGGATACTTTAGGGTCTATCTAGAGAGTATTCTCCGCGTGGGTCTATGACCTTGTTGACAAAAAATCCAGCAAATTCCTCTTGGATTGCTATTAGGCGGTCCTTTGGTAGGAGCTTGTCCCGCATCGCGTCCAACTATAAAGAAGGAGATCGTGTGAATTAGACTCAACACAACTTTTTGTAATAAAAATAAAGGGTGAATATATTGTTTACTTACTCGAACATTTTCCAAGGGCTTCTCAGTAGTGATTCGAATGAACTCGCACATGTAGAATCCACATAGATTAGTCCCCCGTGGCTGCCTCACGCACTTTACAAGAATATAATTCAATCAAATAATAACTCTAGCATGATAAATGCATATAAAATAGAATTAAATAGATGCACGGACTTAGCTCGTACTACTTACCGAGACAAAAAATAGCTCCTCACGCCATTGACCGTGGACCTTGTTCTTGAACCGTGTCCAAACCCTACCCAACAAAGAAAATGAATGTATGAGTTAATAACTATTTGATATCCCAGAAAATGAACGAAGGAAACCGATATAGTGCGATTGAAGGAAATATGCCCTGAGAGGCAATAATAAAGTTGTTATTATGTATTCCTTGTATATGATAGATGTTTATTTTGCATGCTATAATTGTATTGATAGGAAACATCAATACATGTGTTTTTAATAAACAAAAGGGTTCCTAGTTATGCCTCTCTTATAGACTAGCTTGTTGATTAACAAGATGATCAAGGTTTCCTGATCATGGACATTGGATGTTGTTAATAACAAGGTCACAACATTTGTGAAATGATGTGATGAACATTCATCCAAAGTATAGCATTACGATCAAGTCATTATGTTTATATTGCTATAACATCATACAAAGTAGTCTTAGTCCTTAGACCATGAGATCATGTTAATTGCTAACACCAGAAGAGTATCTTGATAACATCAAACGTCACACCGTAACAGGGTGACCATAAAGGTGGGTTCAGTGCTATGAAGGTGTTATGTTGAGGCTCATGGATCAAGAGTGGAATTTGTCAATCCCGATGACGGATAGATATACTCTGGGCCCTCTCGATGATATCACATTAAGATAGCTTGCAAGCAAGTGATGTGATCACTAGAATGTTATATCACGGGAACGAGAAAAGAGTGCATGTCAGTAACGAGATCAAACTAGGTATTTGGATACCGATGATCGAATCTCGGACATGTATTATATCATGAGACAAAGGTATTAAATTGCTGACGTTAAAGGTTCTCACGGTCACAGAAGTCATCGTTGAATATGCAGGAGTCGATGGATCTCCGTGTCCCGCTTCGATTATTGATCCGAGAGGAGTCTCTATCATGTACGCATTATTCGCGAACCGTAGGGTGACACACTTAAGGGGTTGCGGACACCATTTAGGAGCACATATGTTCCAGACAAAAGATTTGCAAAGCGCAGGAAATGTTTCGATAGAAACAGGAATTGTTTCGATAGAAACCGGAATTGTTTCGGGTGAGATTGCAGAAAGTGGTTCTGCATGTGATATTGAAATGTTGCAAGGGGTTTTATGTTAATGTTTGTTAATTTAAATAATTAACAAAATTCTGAATAAAATAAATAAAAGAGTTTTATTAATTGAGAGTTGCATTTAATTTGGTGGAAATTAAATACATGTGAGTGGGATTTTGGGTGGAGGCCATGTTTATGTGAGTGGAGGTTCACCACATGAATGAAGGAGGGGAGGAGTCCCCCTCATGCGCGGCTATGGAGGGAGAGGTCTCCTCCTATATAAAGCCCCCTCTCCCTCTCACAAACCACACCTCCTCGTGAAGGATCTCTCCTCTAGATATTCCTCCATGGTCTCGGATTAGCGAGATACATGTTCCTGTGGCCTTGCGTCTGAAGGAGTTGTTGCCCGCTGATTCGCTGGAGCAAGGAGGTGGAGGTTTTCCGGTGGCTTGAACATGTGTCAAAGAAAAGGATGCGCTGCTGAGTTGCGGCGCTCGGACTTCCTCACGATCTTGAGATCGGCAAGTGTACGACTACATCAACCACGAGTTCCTACTCGTTAACAAAGCTCGTTGTCTACGAGGGTAAGTTCTTATTGGATGTATGTCCACCCGTTGCTTTGTACCTAGTAGATAGATCTTGGTGTGTAGTTCACACCGTAGGAATTTTTTTGTTTTCTATGCCGCGGACCCAACAGTGGTATCAGAGCCCGATCTATGCGTAGGTGCTTTGCACGGGTAGTACACATATGTTTATATGTGGGCGATGATGATCATGTTATTGCATCTTCTATGTACTTTGGATATTGGTGGCATAGTGGGATGAAGCGGCCCGGACCAACCTTACATGTCATCGTACATGAGACCGGTTCCACGACTGACATGCAACTAGTTTTGCATAAGTGGCTAGCAGGTGTCTGTCTCTCCTACTATAGTCAATATCTGATTTACAACGAGTTGCTAATAACTTGGTTATCCTCGTTGTGGTTCATGTTCGTAGGTAATACCGGTTCTATCTCCAAAAGCCCTAAGCCACGTAAAACTTGCAATTGATAAATTAGAGGCGTCTAGTTTAGATCGTTGCTGGGCTAGTGTCTTGATATGGTATTGTTGTAAGTAGATGTATGATAGATACTCTTACAACTCACTTAACGTGTAAGTTCCATAGAACTTGGCCTTACACACAAAGGAATGATAGAGATCATACCACGATGCAAATGATAGAGATCAAATGCATGGACCATATCACCTCACTTCACACATTAGATGTTAGCATCTTACATTGCTAGTTTGGCGCTTTTGGTAGCATTATAAGATGATCCCTCATTTAGATATCAAGATAAAATGTGTTCTTCCTTAAGTATGAACCGTTTTGTGGATCGTGTTTTGAGTCATCACGTGATGATCGGGTGTTCTCGACTCTACGCTTTCATACAACGGGTGTAAGATAGTTTTACACACGTGAATACTAAGGTTCTTACCTGATGAGCCTAGCATGTACAGACATGGCCTCGGAACACGGACCGAAAGGTTAAGCATGAGTCATATAGTTGATATGATGCCCATATAGATGCTCGCCTTTAAAGCTACACCGACTCACGTGATGATCGGACTTAGTGTAGTGGATTTGGTTCATGTAATTGCCAAAAGGACACGAGGGATGTCGTTTTTGAGTGGGAGTTCATCAGTAATTTGGATTAGTTGAACTCAATCTATCATAAACTTAGTCTAAATATATTTTACAAATTCTGTTGTATATGGCACCACCTGCTTTTAATTTCAATGTTTTCATGGAGAAAGAGAAGCTTGCTGCGAATGGTAGTAACTTCACCAACTGGGCTATGAATTTGAGGATTCTCCTCACTGCTGCACAAAAGCAATATGTGCTAGAGGCGCCGCTAGGCCCCCCACCAGCTCCTGATGCCCCTGACGAGGAAAAGAACGTCTATATAAATCATCAGGAGGACCACAACTTAGTTCATTATGCAGATATGGGCTAGAGCCGTAACTTCAAAACGCTTCAAAATGGCAATGCCTTTGATACCATGGGAGAATTGAAAATGATTTTCGATACCCATGCTGCCGTAGAGAGTTATAATGCTACTGAAAAGTTCTTTAGCTGCATGATGGAAGAGAACAGCTCCGTTAGTGAGCACATACTCAAAATGTCTGGGTACGCCAATAAGCTTGTGTCCTTGGGAATAACGATTCCCATTGACTTAGGCATACATCGTGTTCTCCAATCTCTGCCACCTAGCTACAAGAGCTTTGTGATGAACTATAATATGTAGGGCATGAAGAAATCTCTTCCCGAGCTTCTGTCAATGCTTAAGACTGGAGAAGTGGAGATTAGGAAAGAACATCAAGTGTTGATGATCAATAAGACCACCGGTTTCAAGAAGGACAAGAAAGGCAAGTAGAAGGGAAAGAAGGGCGGCAAAACTATTGCCGCACCTGAAAAGAAACCCCGAGATGGCCCTAAGTTTGACACCGAGTGCTACTATTGCAAGGATCGCCATTGAAGCATAACTTCCCAAGTATTTGGCGGACAAGAGGGTCGGCAAGGCAAACAAAGGTACATGTGATACACATGTTATTGATGTGTACTTGAATAGTACTCGGGATCGCTTGCTAATATATGTAACTCGGTTCAGGGGCTGCGGAACAAGCGACAACTAGCAAGGGATAAGGTAACGATGCGGGTCGGCAATGGATCAAGAGTTGATGTGATCGCCGCTTAACACCGCTTCCATATGCCGCCTGGATTAGTTATAAACCTGAATAATTGTTATTTGGTGCCGACCGAGCATGAACATTGTATCCGGATCGTGTTTGATGCAAAGTGGTTATTCGCTTAAGTCTGAAAATAATGGTTGTTCGATTTATATGAATAATATCTTTTATGGTCATGCACCGTGTTGAATGGTTTATTTCGTTGGATCTCGATAGTAGTATTACGATATTCATAATGTTGATGCTAAAAGGATTAAACTTGATAATGATATATCTGCATATATGTGGCACCGCTGCCTAGGTCATATTGGCGTTAAACGATGAAGAAACTCCATTCTGATGGACTTTTGGAATCACTTGATTTTGAATCATTTGATACATGTGAACCATGCCTTATGGGCAAGATGACTAGAACGCCGTTTTCCAGTTCAATGGAACGGGCGACAGATTTATTGAAAATCATACATACTGATGTGTGTGGACCAATGAGTGTGTCGACGCGAGGTGGATATCGTTATTTTGTTACTTTCACGGATGACTTGAGTATATACGGGTATATCTATTTGATGAAACACAAGTCTGAAACTTTTGAAAAGTTCAAGGAATTTCAGAATGAAGTGGAAAATCATCGTAACAGAAAGATCAAATTCTGTGGTCCGACCATGGAGGAGAGTATCTTAGTTACGAGTTTAGCACACATATGAAAGACTGTAGAATAGTTTCACAACTCACGCCTGCCGGAACACCACAACGTAATGGTGTGTCAGAACGTCATAATCGTACTTTATTGGATATGGTTCGATCTATGATGTCTTTGACTGACTTGCATCGCTATTTTGGGGTTATGCACTGGAAACCGCTGCATTCACTTTAAATAGGGCACCATCTAAATCTGTTGAAAAGACACCGTATGAATTATGGTTTGGAAACAAACCTAAGCTGTCATTTCTTAAAGTTTGGGGATGCGATATTTATGTGAAGAAACTTCAACCGGATAAATTCGAACCCAAAGCGGAAAAATGCGTCTTCATAGGATACCCTAAGGAAACGATTCGCTATACCTTCTATCACAGATCTGAGGGAAAGGTCTTTGTTGCCAAGAATGGATCCTTTCTTGAGAAGGAGTTTCTCGTGAAAGGTGTGAGTAGTCGGAAGGTAGAACTCGAAGAGGTTACTGAACCTTCTCTTCATGAAATGGCGAGTAGCGCAGCACCGGAAGTTGTTTTGGAGTTGACTTCACCTAATGAAGAGAGAGCTAATGATATTGATCATAAAACTCTGAAAGAGGACACTACCGAACCTCGCAGGTCAAGCAGGACACGTACAGCTCCTGAACTGTACATCAATCCTGTTATGAATTTCATGATTGATGAAATAGATGACCCTGCGACGTATGAAGAAGCGATGATGAGCCCTGATTCCAACAAATGGCTAGAAGCCATGAAATCCGAGATGGAATCCATGTACGAAAACCAGGTTTGGACCTTGGTGGACTTACCTCACGATCGAAAGGCAGTTGAGAATAAATGGATTTTCAAAAGAAAAACTGATGCTGATGGTAATGTAACCATCTATAAGGCTCGACTTGTCGCAAAGGGGTTATGACAAATTCAAGGAGTTGACTACGATGAGACATTCTCTCCCGTAGCGATGCTTAAGTCGGTTAGGATTATGTTAGCAATTGCTGCATATTTCGATTATGAAATATGGCAGATGGATGTCAAAACTGCGTTCCTCAATGGTAATATTGAAGAAGAGTTGTATATGATACAACCTAAGGGTTTTTGTCGATTATAAGGATGCTGATAAGGTGTGCAAACTTCAGCGATCCATCTATGGACTGAAGCAAGCATGCCGGGGTTGGAATCTCCGCTTTGATGAGGTGATCAAAGAGTTTGGATTTGTCCAAACTTACGGAGAGGCTTGTCTTTACAAGAAAGTGAGTGGGAGCAATGTGGCATTTCTGATATTATATGTGGATGACATATTATTGATTGGAAATGATATAGATCTTTTAAACAGTGTTAAAAGTTATCTAAACAGCAAATTTTCGATACCACTGTTGGGTCCGCAACATAGAAAACAAAAATTTTCAAACCACACCTCCCTCCGACGGGATCTTGGCGTATAGTTCTCCATGGGAGGGGAGGGATCTCCCTCCCTCCTATATAAAGCCCCCCTCTCCCCTCTCACAAACCACACCTCCTCGTGAAGGATCTCTCTCCCCCTCTAGATATTCCCCCATGGTCTCGGATTAGCGAGATACATGTTTCCGGTGGCCTTGCGTCTGGAAGGAGTTGCTGCTTCCGTTGATTCGCTGGAGCGAGGAGGTGGAGATTGTCCGGTGGCTTGAACGTGTGTGCGAGTGCGGATGCGCTGCTTAGTTGTGGCGCTCCGACTTCCTCACGATCTTGATATCGGCAAGTGTACGACTACATCAACCACGAGTTCCTACTCGTTAACAAAGCTCGTTGTCTACGAGGGTAAGTTCTCGTTGGATGTATGTCCACCCGTTGCTTTGTACCTAGTAGATAGATCTTGGCGTGTAGTTCACACCGTAGGAGCAATGTGGCATTTCTAATATTTTATGTGGATGACATATTATTGATTGGAAATGATATAGATATTTTAAACAGTGTTAAAAGTTATCTAAACAGCAAATTTTCGATGAAAGACCTCGGTGAAGCTTCATATATATTAGGCATTAAAATCTATAGAGATAGATCAAGACGCCTAATTGGGCTATCGCAGAGTACATACCTTGATAAGATATTAAAGAAGTTTAATATGGACGGAAGTAAGAAGGGGTTCTTACCTATGTTGCAAGGCAAGACATTGAGTAAGACTAAAAGTCCGGCTACGGCGGAAGAAAGAGAGATAATGGATAAGATCCCCTATGCCTCAGCCATAGGCTCTATAATGTACGCCATGCTATGTACAAGACCGGATGTGGCACATGCTATTAGTTTCACTAGTAGGTACCAATCTGATCCAGGTTCGGAACACTAGATAGTGGTCAAGAATATCCTTAAGTACTTGAGAAGAACTAAGGATATGTTTCTTATATACGGAGGTGAAGAAGAGATAGTCGCTAAGTGTTATGTCGATGCTTGCTTTAACACTGATCCGGATGACTCTAACTCTCAATCCAGATACGTATTTCTCTTGAACGGAGCAGCAGTTAGTTGGAGGAGCTCCAAATAACCTCTGGTGGCTGGATCAACGACGGAGGCGGAATATGTTGCTGCTTCAGAAGCGGCGCAGGAAGCGGTTTGGATGAAGGAGTTCATAATGGAACTAGGTGTGGTTCCTAGTGCATTGGACCCACTGGTGATCTATTGTGACAATAATGGAGCCATAGCCAACGCCAAGGAACCAAGGTCTCACAAGAATTCCAAGCATATTAAGCGCCAGTTTCACTCCATCCGCGAGCATGTCAAGGATGGAGATATAAAGATTTGTAAAGTGCACACGGACCTGAATGTAGCAGATCCATTGACTAAAGTTCTCCCTTGGGCAAAACATGATCTACACCAGAACTCCATGGGTGTTAGATTTATCACTATGTAAACTAGGTTATTGTCTCTAGTGCAAGTGGGAGACTGAAGGAAATACGCCCTGAGAGGCAATAATAAAGTTGTTATTATGTATTCCTTGTATATGATAGATGTTTATTTTGCATGATATAATTTTATTGATAGGAAACGTCAATACATGTGTGTTTAATAAACAAAAAGGGTTCCTAGTTATGCCTCTCTTTAAGACTAGCTCGTTGATTAACAAGATGATCAAAGTTTCCTGATCATGGACATTGGATGTTGTTAATAATGAGGTCACAGCATTTGTGAAATGATGTGATGAACATTCATCCGAAGTATAGCATTACGATCAAGTCATTATGTTTACATTGCTACAACATCATCCGAAGTAATCTTTATCCTTAGACCATGAGATCATGTTAATTGCTAACACCGGAAGAGTATCTTGATAACATCAAACGTCACACCGTAACAGGGTGATTATAAAGATGGGTTCAGTACTACGATGATCACAGAAGTCATCGTTGATCGGTAACGAGATCAAACTAGGTATTAGGATACCGATGATCGAATCTCGGACATGTATTATATCATGATACAAAGGGTTTAAGTTACTAGCGTTAAAGGTTCTCACGATCACAGAAGTCATCGTTGAATGTGCAGGAGTCAGTATGGATCTCCAGGTCCCGCTTCTGATTATTGATCTGAGAGGAGTCTCAATCATGTCTGCATTATTCGCGAACCGTAGGGTGACACACTTAAGGGTTGCCGGACACCATTTAGGAGCACATATGTTCCAGACAAAAGGTTTGCAAAGCGCAGGAAATGTTTCGATAGAAACAGGAATTGTTTCGATAGAAACCGGAATTGTTTCGGGTGAAATTGCAGAAAGTGGTTCTGCATGTCATATTGAAATGTTGCAAGGGATTTTATGTGAATGTTTGTTAATTAAAGTAATTCACAAAATTCTGAATAAAATAAATAAAAGAGTTTTATTAAGTTGAGAGTTGCATTTAATTTGGTGGAAATTAAATACATGTGAGTGGGATTTTGGGTGGAGGCCATGTTTATGTGATTGGAGGTTCACCACATGAATGAAGGAGGGGAGGAGTCCCCCCTCATGCGCCGGCTATGGGAGGGGAGGGGTCTCCCTCCCTCCTATATAAAGCCCCCCTCTCCCCTCTCACAAACCACACCTCCTCGTGAAGGATCTCTCTCCCCCTCTAGATATTTCCCCATGGTCTTGGATTAGCGAGATACATGTTCCCGGTGGCCTTGCGTCTGGAAGGAGTTACTGCTTCTACTGATTCGCTGGAGCGTGGAGGTGGAGGTTGTCCGGTGGCTTGAACGTGTGTTCGAGGACGGATGCGCTGCTGATTTGCGGCACTCGGACTTCGACACGATCTTGAGATCGGCAAGCGTACGACTACATCAACCATGAGTTCCTACTCGTTAACAAAAATCGTTGTCTTCGAGGGTAAGTTCTCCATGGATGTATGTCCACCTATTGCTCTGTATCTAGTAGATAGATCTTGGCGTATAGTTACCATCGTAGGATTTTTTTTGTTTTCTATGGTGCGGACCCAACAAAAGCATCAAAGGAGAATACCACTATACTATGCTTTAATATGCTAAAACAACGCATGATTCATCCAAGGCAGATTAAGCAATCTCAATTGTTTATAACAAGTCATGCTACAACAAAGAATACTAAGCATAAAGCCAAAACAATATCAAGCATGGCATGACAAAGCATAGGCCACAGTCAAAAACAAGCTCTCTTTACCACTTAAGCATGAACTTTCCTACTCAACCAAACCAAACTATTTGAAAACCAATGTATGAAATAGGGGGTCCAACCAATTTATTCAGAAAACAAAGCAAACGAAAAAGCAAAACAAAAACGAAAAAGAAGACGCTCCAAGAACAACACAACTGTGCATGAAGCAATAAAAATGAAGTGTTTGGAAGAAACCTGGGATTTTTATTGATGAAGAGGGGGATGCCTTGGGCATCCCCAAGCTTTGACGCTTGTACTTCTTGGATATTTCTTGGGGTGACACACGTGGCATCCCCAAGCTTGAGCTTTAGTCCATCCTTCATCTCATTACTCATTCCTTCCATACACCTGAAATTTTTCCTTCATACAAAACTTAAAACAATCTTTATTAGCAACATTAGTGCACTCAAGATAATAGGTCTTAGGGTTCAGTTCTAACACCAATAAACTTCCATTAGAACACTAGCTACTCAAGCACGTCCCTCAAAAATCTCAATTCCCCAAAAGAACTCAAAAAGGAACCAATAAGAAGCAAATGCAGAAAATGGCAGAAATCTGTCAAAACAGACGAGCAGGTAAAGACGAATTTTTTCAAAGACCTTCTGTTGCTCAAATCAAAAATTGTTTAACCAACTAAAGTTAGATAACAACCCGGGGCATAAGCCAAAAAATTCACGCCTCAAAAAGACGTTCAGAGATTTTACAAGAATTTTTACGGTGAAGCACAGAAATCTGTTTCGGGACAACAACATTCCCAATCATTACTTCTCTCTCATTAGAGGTTACTCTTGACACAAAAAGCAAATAAAAAGGATAAGGATCGGTTATTACTGAAGTAATAACTTCCAAGACTCATCTAAAACTTTTGGGTTATCTCCCAATAAGTACTTTTCTTTAACGCCTTTATGTTAGGCATACGAAGCAAGAAAGAATCAAGTGTTCTCAAATGAAGAAGCATTAAGAGCAATACCAGAAATATCTTCAACAAGGAAAGGTATCTCATCCAAATAAGTTCTAGAGGATCCTCTCTTCATGCTCTTAGGTTCACTATTTTCATCAAAAGGGTTTTCAGGAAAATCCAATCAAGATTCTTTTCTATGGCTTCATGCATTGCTACGAGTTTAAAAGGTTTACATACGGTAGTGTTGGGTCCGCAGCATAGAAAACAAAAAATTTCTACGGTGTGAACTATACGCCATGATCTATCTACTAGGTACAAAGCAACGGGTGGATATACATCCCACGAGAACTTACCCTCGAAGACAACAAGTTTTGTTAACGAGTAGGAACTCGTGGTTGATGTAGTCGTACACTTGCCGATCTCAAGATCGTTAGGAAGTCCGAGCGCCGCAACTCAGTAGCACATCCGTACTCGCACACACATTCAAGCCACCGGACAACCTCCACCTCCTCGCTCCAGCGATCCAGCGGAAGCAGCAACTCCTTCCAGACGAAATGCCACTGGGAACATGTATCTCGCTAATCCGAGACCATGGGGGAATAATTCTAGAGGGGGAGAGAGATCCTTCACAAGGAGGTGTGAGAATGAAGGAGGGAATGGGTGGCCTTTTATAGGAGGAGGGGGGTGCCCCTCCTCTCCATGGCCTAAGCATGGGGGGGTGACCCCTCACCTCCCCCATTCATGTGGTGGTAACCCCTCCACATTAAAATGCCTCTTCACATTCCCTTTTAAAGCCTCCCCTTTAAATGCATTAAAATTCTCCAAGTTTAATGCTCTCTCATTTAATAAAAATCTTTTATTAAATTTATTCAGAATTTTGTTAATTACTTTAATTAACAAACATTCACATATAGCCCCTTGCAATATTTCAATATCACATGCAGAGCCACTTTCTGCAATTTCACCCGAAACAATTTCTGGTTTCTATTGAAACAATTCCTGCGCTTTGCAATTCTTTCGTCTGAAACATATGTGCTCCAAAATGGTGTCCGGTAACTCTTAAGTGTGTCACCCTATGGTTCGCGAATAATGCAGACATGATCGAGACCCTTCTCTGATCAATAATCAGCAGCGAGACCTGGAGATCCGTACTGACTCCTACACATTCAACGATGACTTCTGTGATTGTGAGAACCTTTAATGCTTGTAACTAAATCCTTTTGTCTCGCGATATATTACATGTCCGAGATTTGATCATCGGTATCTCCATACCTAGTTTGATCTCGTTACCTACATGCACTCTTTTCTCGTTCCCGTGATATAACATTCTAGTGATCACATCACTTGCTTGCAAGCTATCTCAATGTGATATCACCGAGAGGGCCCAGAGTATATCTATCCGTCATCAGGATTGACAAATTCTACTCTTGATCCATGAGACTCAACATAACACCTTCGTAGTACTGAACCCATCTTTATAGCCACCCTGTTACGGTGTGACGTTTGATGTTATCAAGATACTCTTCCAGTGTTAGCAATTAACATGATCTCATGGTCTAAGGATAAAGATTACTTCGTATGATGTTATAGCAATATAAACATAATGACTTGATCGTAATGCTATACTTCGGATGAATTTTCATCACATCATTCCACCAATGGTGTGACCTTGTTATTAACAACATCCAATGTCCATGATCAGGAAACCTTGATCATCTTGTTAATCAACAAGCTAGTCTATAAGAGAAGCATAACTAGGAACCCTTTTTGTTTATTAAACACACATATATTGATGTTTCCGATCAATACAATTCTATCATGCAAAATAAACATCTATCATATATAAGGAATGCATAATAACAACTTTATTATTGCCTCCCAGGGCATATTTCCTTCAGTCTCCCACTTGCACTAGAGACAATAATCTAGTTCACATAGTGATAAATCTAACACCCATGGAGTTCTGGTGTTGATCTTGTTTTGCCCTAGGGAGAACTTTATTCAACGGATCTGCTACATTTAGGTCCATGTGTAATTTACAAATCTTTATATCTCCATCCTTGACATGCTCGCGGATGGAGTGAAACCGGCGCTTAATATGCGTGGAATTCTTGTGAGACCTCGGTTCCTTTGCGTTGGCTATGGCTCCATTGTTGTCACAATAGATCACCATTGGGTCCAATGCACTAGGAACCACACCTAGTTCCGTAATGAACTCTTTCATCCAAACCGCTTCCTACCGCTTCAAAGAACATATTCCGCCTCGTCGTTGATCCAGCCACCACAGGTTGTTTGGAACTCCTCCAACTAATGCTGTTCGCTCAAGAGTAATACGTATCCGGATTGAGACTTAGAGTCATCCGGATCGGTGTCAAAGCTAGCATCGACATAACACTTAGCGACTAGCTCTTCTTCACCTCCGTATATAAGAAACATATCCCTAGTTCTTCTCAAGTACTTGAGGATGTTCTTTACTGCTATCCAGTGTTTCGAACCTGGATCAGATTGGTACCTACTAGTCAAACTAATAGCATGTGCTACATCCGGTCTTGTACATAGCATGGCATACATAATAGAGCCTATGGCCGAGGCATAGGGGATCTTACCCATCATCTCTCTTTCTTCCGCCGTAGCCGGACTTTGAGTCTTACTCAATGTCTTGCCTTGCAACATAGGTAAGAACCCCTTCTTACTTTCGTCCATATTAAACTTCTTTAATATCTTATCAAGGTATGTACTCTGCGATAGCCCAATTAGGCGCCTTGATCTATCTCTATAGATTTTAATGCCTAATATATATGACGCTTCACCAAGGTCTTTCATCGAAAATTTGCTGTTTAGATAACTTTTAACACTGTTTAAAAGATCTATATCATTTCCAATCAATAATATGTCATCCACATATAATATCAGAAATGCCACATTGCTCCCACTCACTTTCTTGTAAATATAAGCCTCTCCATAAGTTTGGACAAATCCAAACTCTTTGATCACCTCATCAAAGCGGAGATTCCAACTCCGGGATGCTTGCTTCAGTCCATAGATGGATCGCTGAAGTTTGCATACCTTATTAGCATCCTTAGGATCGACAAAACCCTTAGGTTGTATCATACACAACTCTTCTTCAATATTACCATTGAGGAACGCAGTTTTGACATCCATGTGCCATATTTCATAATCGAAATATGCCGCAATTGCTAACATAATCCTAACCGACTTAAGCATCGCTACGGGAGAGAATGTCTCATCGTAGTCAACTCCTTGAGTTTGTCGAAACCCCTTTGCGACAAGTGGAGCCTTATAGATGGTCACATTACCATCAGCATCAGTTTTTCTTTTGAAAATCCATTTATTCTCAACGGCCTTTCGATCGTGAGGTAAGTCCACCAAGGTCCAAACTTGGTTCTCGTACATGGATTCCATTTCGGATTTCATGGCTTCTAGCCATTTGTTGGAATCCGGGCTCATCATCGCTTCTTCATACGTCGCAGAGTCATCCATGAAATTCACAACAAGATTGCCGTACAGTTCAGGAGCTGCACGTGTCCTGCTTGACCTGCGAGGTTTGGTAGTTTCCTCTTTCGGAGTTTCATGATCAATATCATTAGCTCTCTCTTCATTAGGTGAAGTCAACTCCGAAACAACTTCCGGTGCTACGCTATTCGCCATTTCATGAAGAGAAGGTTCAATAACCTCTTCGAGTTCTACCTTTCGACTATTCACACCTTTCGCGAGAAACTCCTTCTCAAGAAAGGATCCATTCTTGTCAACAAAGACCTTGCCCTCGGATCTGTGATAGAAGGAATACCCAATCGTTTCCTTAGGGTATCCTATGAAGACGCATTTTTCCGCTTTGGGTTCGAGTTCATCTAGTTGAAGTTTCTTCACATAAACATCACATCCCCAAACTTTAAGAAATGACAGCTTAGGTTTGTTTCCAAACCATAATTCATACGGTGTCGTTTCAACAGATTTAGATGGTGCCCGATTTAAAGTGAATGCAGCTGTTTCCAGTGCATAACCCCAAAATGATAGTGACAATTCAGTCAGAGACATCACAGATCGAACCATATCCAATAAGGTATGATTACGATGTTCCGACACACCATTACATTGTTGTGTTCCGGCAGGCGTGAGTTGTGAAACTATTCCACACTCTTTCATGTGTGTGCTAAACTTGTAACTTAGATACTCTCCTCCACGGTCAGACCGTAGAAATTTGATCTTTATATTACGATGATTTTCCACTTCCTTTTGAAATTCCTTGAACTTTTCAAAAGTTTCAGACTTGTGTTTCATCAAATAGATATACTCGTATCTACTCAAATCATCCGTGAAAGTAACAAAATAACCATATCCACCTCACGCCGACACACTCATTGCTCCACACACATCAGTATGTATGATTTCCAATAGATCTGTCGCCCGTTCCATTGAACCGAAAAACGGCGTTCTAGTCATCTTGCCCATAAGGCATGGCTCACATGTATCAAATGATTCAAAATCAAGTGATTCCAAAAGTCCATCAGAATGGAGTTTCTTCATGCGTTTAACGCCAATATGACCTAGACAGTAGTGCCACATATAGGCAGATATATCATCAAGTTTAATCTTTTTAGCATTAACATTATGAATGTGCGTAATATTACTATCGAGATCCATCAGAAATAAACCATTCAACATAGGTGCATGACCATAAAAGATATTATCCATATAAATTGAACAACCATTGTTTTCAGATTTAATCGAATAACCACTTTGCATCAAACATGATCCGGATACAATGTTCATGCTAAGTGCAAGCACCAAATAACAATTATTTAGGTTTATGACTAATCCCGATGGCATATGGAGAGGCAGCGTTCCGACGGCGATCACATCAACTCTTGATCCATTGCCGACCCGCATTGTGACCTCATCCCTTGCTAGTTGTCGCTTGTTCCGCAGCCCCTGAATCGAGTTACATATATTAGCAACTAATCCCGTATCAAATACCCAGGTGCTACTGTGAGTACTAGTCAAGTACACATCAATAACATGTATATCACATATACCTTTGTTTGCCTTGCCAGACATCTTGTCCGCTAAATACTTGGGGCAGTTGCGCTTCCAATGGCTAGTCCCCTTGCAATAGTAGCACTCGGTATCGGACTTAGGGCCAACTCAGGGTTTCTTTTCAGGCGCGGCAACAGACTTGCCACCCTTCTTTCCCTTGTGCTTTCCTTTCTTGTCCTTCTTGAAACTGGTGGTCCTATTGATCATCAACACTTGATGTTCTTTCCTAATCTCCACTTCTGCAGTCTTAAGCATTGACAGAAGCTCGGGAAGAGTCTTCTTCATGCCCTGCATATTATAGTTCATCATGAAGCTCTTGTAGCTAGTTGGTAGAGATTGGAGAACACGATGTATGCCCAAGTCAATGGGAATCGTTATTCCCAAGGACACAAGTTATCGGCGTACCCAGACATTTTGAGTACATGCTCACTAACGGAGCTATTCTCCTCCATCATGCAGCTAAAGAACTTTTCAGTAGCATTATAACTCTCTATGGCAGCATAGGTATCGAAAATCATTTTCAATTCTCCCATGGTATCAAAGGCATTGCCATTTTCGAAACGCTTTCGAAGTTCTGGCTCTAGCCCATGTAGTATGCCGCAATGAACTAAGTTGTGGTCCTCCTGACGAGTCACATAGACATTCTTTTCCTCGTCAGGGGCATTAGGAGCTGGTGGGGGGCCTAGCGGCGCATCTAGCACATATTGATTTTGTGCAGCAGTGAGGAGAATCCTCAAATTCATAGCCTAGTTGGTGAAGTTGCTACCATTCACAGCAAGTTTCTCTTTCTCCATGAACACATTGAAATTAAAAGCAGGTGGTGCCATCTACAACCGAATTTGTAAAGTTTATTTAGACTAAGTTTATGATAGATTCAGTTCAACTAATCCAAATTACTAATGAACTCCCACTCAAAAACGACATCCCTCGTGCCCTTTTGGTGATTACATGAACCAAATCCACTACACCAAGTCTGATCATCACGTGAGTCGGTGTAGCTTCAAAGGCGAGCATCTATATGGGCATAATATCAACCATATGACTCATGCTTAACCTTTCGGTCCGTGTTCCGAGGCCATGTCTGTACATGCTAGGCTCGCCAAGTAAGAACCTTAGTACTCGCGTGTGTTAAACTGTCTTACACCCGTTGTATGAAAGCGTAGAGTCGAGTACACCCGATCATCACGTGATGTCTCGAAACACGATCCATAGAACGGTGCATACTCAAGGAAGAACACATTTTATCTTGATATCTAAATGAGGGATCATCTTACAATGCTACCAAAAGCGCCAAACTAGCAGTATAAGATGCTAACATCTAATGTGTAAAGTTAGATGATATGGTCCATGCATTTGATCTCTATCATTTGCATCGTGGTATGATCTCTATCATTCCTTTGTGTGTAAGGCCAAGGTCTATGGAACTTACACATTGAATGTGTTGTAAGAGTATCTATCATACATCTACTTACAACAATACCATATCAATACACTAGCCCAACAACGATCTAAACTAGATGCCTCTAATTTATCAATTGCAAGTTTTACATGGCTTAGGGCTTTCGGAGATAGAAGCGTTCTCACCTACGAACATGAACCACAACGAGGATAACCAAGTTATTAGCAAATCGTTGTAAATGAGATATTGACTATAGTAGGAGAGACAGACACCCGCCAGCCACTTATGCAAAACAAGTTGCATGTCAGTCGTTGAACCGGTCTCATGTACGATGACATGTAAGGTTGGTCCGGGCCGCTTCATCCCACTATGCCACCAATATCCAAAATACATAGAAGATGCAATAACATGATCATCATCGCCCACATATAAACATATGTGTACTACCCGTGCAAAGCACCTACGCATAGATCAGGCCTCGATACCACCAAGGGTCCGCAGCATAGAAAACAAAAAAATTCCTACGGTGTGAACTATACGCCAAGATCTATCTACTAGGTACAAAGCAACGGGTGGATATACATCCCACGAGAACTTACCCTTGAAGACAATGAGTTTTGTTAACGAGTAGGAACTCGTGGTTGATGTAGTCATACACTTGCCGATCTCAAGATCGTGAGGATGTCCGAGCTCCGTAACTCAGCAGCGCATCCGTATTCGCACACACGTTCAAGCCACCGGACAACCTCCACCTCCTTGCTCCAGCGATCCAGCGGAAGCAAAGAACTCCTTCCGCAAAATGCCACCAGGAACATGTATCTCGCTAATCCGAGACCCTAGGGGAATAATTCTAGAGGGGAAGAGAGATCCTTCACAAGGAGGTGTGAGGATGAAGGAGGGAATGGGTGGCCTTTTATAGGAGGAGGGGGGTGCCCCTCCTATCCATGGCCGGCGCATGGGGGGGTGACCGCTCACCTCCCCCATTCATGTGGTGGTAACCCCTCCACATTAAAATGCCTCTTCACATTCCCTTTTAAAGTCTCCACTTTAAATGCATTAAAATTCTCCAAGTTTAAGGCTCTCTCATTTAATAAAACTCTTTTATTAAATTTATTAAGAATTTTGTTAATTACTTTAATTAACAAACATTCACATATAGCCCCTTGCAATATTTCAATATCACATGTAGAACCACTTTCTGCAATTTCACCCGAAACAATTTCCGGTTTCTATTGAAACAATTCCTGCGCTTTGCAATTCTTTCGTCTGAAACACATGTGCTCCAAAATGGTGTCCGGTAACTCTTAAGTGCTTCACCCTATGGTTCGCGAATAATGCAGACATGATCGAGACCCTTCTCCGATCAATAATCAGCAGCGGGACCTGGAGATCCGTACTGACTCCTACACATTTAACGATGACTTCTGTGATCGTGAGAACCTTTAACGCTTGTAACTAAATCCCTTTGTCTCGCGATATATTACATGTCCGAGATTCGATCATCGGTATCTCCATACCTAGTTTGATCTCGTTACCGACATGCACTCTTTTCTCGTTCCCGTGATATAACATTCTAGTGATCACATCACTTGCTTGCAAACTATCTCAATGTGATATCACCGAGAGGGCCCAGAGTATATCTATCCGTCATCAGGATTGACAAATTCCACTCTTGATCCATGAGCCTCAACATAACACCTTCGTAGTACTGAACCCATCTTTATAGTCACCCTGTTACGGTGTGACGTTTGATGTTATCAAGATACTCTTCCAGTGTTAGCAATTAACATGATCTCATGGTCTAAGGATAAAGATTACTTCGTATGTTGTTATAGAAATATAAACATAATGACTTGATCGTAATGCTATACTTTGGATGAATGTTCAACACATCATTCCACCAATGGTGTGACCTTGTTATTAACAACATCCAATGTCCATGATCAGGAAACCTTGATCATCTTGTTAATCAACAAGCTAGTCTATAAGAGAGGCATAACTAGGAACCCTTTTTGTTTATTAAACACACATGTATTGATGTTTCCGATCAATAGAATTCTAGCATGCAAAATAAACATCTATCATATATAAGGAATACATAATAACAACTTTATTATTGTCTCTCAGGGCATATTTCCTTCAGTCTCCCACTTGCACTAGAGACAATAATATAGTTCACATAGTGATAAATCTAACACCCATGGAGTTTTGGTGTTGATCATGTTTTGCCCTAGGGAGAACTTTAGTCAACGGATCTGCTACATTTAGGTCCGTGTGTACTTTACAAATCTTTATATCTCCATCCTTGACATGCTCGCGGATGGAGTGAAACCGGCGCTTAATATGCTTGGAATTCTTGTGAGACCTCAGTTCCTTTGCGTTGGCTATGGCTCCATTGTTGTCACAATAGATCACCATTGGGTCCAATGCACTAGGAACCACACCTAGTTCCGTAATGAACTCTTTCATCCAAACCGCTTCCAGTGCTGCTTCTAAAGCAGCAACATCTTCCGCCTCCGTCGTTGATCCAGTCACCACAGGTTGTTTGGAACTCCTCCAACTAACTGCTGCTCCGTTCAAGAGAAATACGTATCTGGATTGAGACTTAGAGTCATCCGGATCAGTGTCAAAGCTAGCATCGACATAACACTTAGAGACTAGCTCTTCTTCACCTCCGTATATAAGAAACATATCCCTAGTTCTTCTCAAGTACTTGAGGATGTTCTTTACCGCTATCCAGTGTTCTGAACCTGGATCAGATTGGTACCTACTAGTCAAACTAATAGCATGTGCCACATCTGGTCTTGTACATAGCATGGCATATATAATATAGCCTATGGCCGAGGCATAGGGGATCTTATCCATCATCTCTCTTTCTTCCGCCGTAGCCGGACTTTGAGTCTTACTCAATGTCTTGCCTTGCAACATAGGTAAGAACCCCTTCTTACTTTCGTCCATATTAAACTTCTTTAATTTCTTATCAAGGTATGTACTCTGCGATAGCCCAATTAGGCGCCTTGATCTATCTCTATAGATTTTAATGCCTAATATATATGACGCTTCACCAAGGTCTTTCATCGAAAATTTGCTTTTTAGATAACTTTTAACACTGTTTAAAAGATCTATATCATTTCCAATCAATAATATGTCATCCACATATAATATCAGAAATGCCACATTGCTCCCACTCACTTTCTTGTAAATACAAGCCTCTCCATAAGTTTGGACAAATCAAAACTCTTTGATCACCTCATCAAAGCAGAGATTCCAACTCCGGGATGCTTGCTTCAGTCCATAGATGGATCGCTAAAGTTTGCATACATTATTAGCATCCTTAGGATCGACAAAACCCTTAGGTTGTATCATACACAACTCTTCTTCAATATTACCATTGAGGAACGCAGCTTTGACATCCATCTGCCATATTTCATAATCGAAATATGCAGCAATTGCTAACATAATCCTAACTGACTTAAGCATCGCTACAGGAGAGAATATCTCATCGTAGTCAACTCCTTGAATTTGTAGAAACCCCTTTGCGACAAGTGGAGCCATATAGATGGTCACATTACCATCAGCATCAGTTTTTCTTTTGAAAATCCATTTAGTCTCAACGGCCTTTCGATGGTGAGGTAAGTCCACCAAGGTCCAAACTTGGTTCTCGTACATGGATTCCATTTCGAATTTCATGGCTTCTAGCCATTTGTTGGAATCCGGGCTGATCATCGCTTATTCATACGTCGCAGGGTCATCCATTTCATCAACCATGAAATTCACAACAGGATTGCCGTACAGTTCAGGAGCTGCACGTGTCCTGCTTGACCTGCGAGGTTTGATAGTTTCCTCTTTCGGAGTTTCATGATCAATATCATTAGCTCTCTCTTCATTAGGTGAAGTCAACTCCGAAACATCTTCCGGTGCTGTGCTATTCGCCATTTCATGAAGAGAAGGTTCAATAACCTCTTCAAGTTCTACCTTCCGACTATTCACACCTTTTGTGAGAAACTCCTTCTCAAGAAAGGATCCATTCTTGGCAACAAAGACCTTGCCCTCGGATTTGTGATAGAAGGTATACCCAATCGGTTCCTTAGGGTATCCTATGAATACGCATTTTTCCTCTTTGGGTTCGAGTTTATCTGGTTGAAGTTTCTTCACATAAACATCACATCCCCAAACTTTAAGAAATGACAGCTTAGGTTTGTTTCCAAACCCTAATTCATACGGTGTCGTTTAAACGGATTTAGATGGTGCCCGATTTAAAGTGAATGCAGCTGTTTCCAGTGCATAACCCCAAAATGACAGTGATAAGTCAGTCACAGACATCACAGATCGAACCATATCCAATAAGGTATGTTTACGACGTTCCGACACACCATTACGTTGTGGTGTTCCGGCAGGCGTGAGTTGTGAAACTATTCCACACTCTTTCATGTGTGTGCTAAACTCGTAACTTAGATACTCTCCTCCACGGTCAGACCGTAGAAATTTGATCTTTCTATTATGATGATTTTCCACTTCATTCTGAAATTCCTTGAACTTTTCAAAAGTTTCATACTTGTGTTTCATCAAATAGATATACCCGTATCTACTCAAATCATCCATGAAAGTAGCAAAATAACGATATCCACCTTGCGCCGACACACTCATTGGTCCACACACATCAGTATGTATGATTTCCAATAGATCTCTCACCCGTTCCATTGAACCGGAAAACGACGTTCTAGTCATCTTGCCCATAAGGCTCACATGTATCAAATGATTCAAAATCAAGTGATTCCAAAAGTCCATCAGAATGGAGTTTCTTCATGCGTTTAACGCTAATATGACCTAGACAGCAGTGCCACATATAAGCAGATATATCATCATCAAGTTTAATCTTTTTAGCATTAACATTATGAATGTGCGTAATATTACTATTGAGATCCATCAGAAATAAACCATTCAACATAGGTGCATGAGCCACAAAAGATATTATCCATATAAATCGAACAACCATTGTTTTCAGATTTAAACGAATAACCACTTTGCATCAAACATGATCTGGATACAATCTTCATGCTAAGTGCAGGCACCAAATAACAATTATTTAGGTTTATGACTAATCCCAACGGCATATGGAGACGCAATGTTCCAACGGCGATCACATCAACTCCTGATCCATTGCCGACCCGCATTGTGACCTCATCCCTTGCTAGTTATCGCTTGTTCCGTAGCCCTTGAATCGAGTTACATATATTAGCAACTGATCCCGTATCAAATACCCAGGTGCTACTGCGAGTACTAGTCAAGTACACATCAATAACATGTATATCACATATACCTTTGTTTGCCTTGCCGGACTTCTTGTCCGCCAAATACTTGGGGCAGTTGCGCTTCCAATGGCCAGTCCCCTTGCAATAGTAGCACTTGGTATCGGACTTAGGGCTAGCTCGGGGTTTCTTTTCAGGCGCGGCAACAGAATTGCCATCCTTCTTTCCCTTGTGCTTGCCTTTCTTGTCCTTCTTGAAACTAGTGGTCCTATTGATCATCAACACTTGATGTTCTTTCCTAATCTCCACTTCTGCAGTCTTAAGCATTGACAGAAGCACGGGAAGAGTCTTCTTCATGCCCTGCATATTATAGTTCATCATGAAGCTCTTGTAGCTAGGTGGCAGAGATTGGAGAACACGATGTATGACTAAGTCAATGGGAATCGTTATTCCCATGGACACAAGCTTATCGGCGTACCCATACATTTTGAGTACGTGCTCACTAACGGAGCAGTTTTCCTCCATCATGCAGTTAAAGAACCTTTCTGTAGCATTATAACTCTCTACGGCAGCATGGGTATCGAAAATCATTTTCAATTCTCCTATGGTATCAAAGGCATTGCCATTTTCGAAACGCTTTCGAAGTTCTGGCTCTAGCCCATACAGTATGCCGCAATGAACTAAGTTGTGGTCCTACTAACGAGTTATATAGACGTTCTTTTCCTCGTCAGGGGCATTAGGAGCTGGTGGGGGGCCTAGAGGCGCATCTAGCACATATTGCTTTTGTGCTGTAGTGAGGAGAATCCTCAAATTCATAGCCCAGTTGGTGAAGTTGCTACCATTCGCAGCAAGTTTCTCTTTCTCCATGAACACATTGAAATTAAAAGCAGGTGGTGCCATCTACAACAGAATTTGTAAAGTTTATTTAGACTAAGTTTATGATAGATTGAGTTCAAATAATCCAAATTACTAATGAACTCCCACTAAAAAAGAAATCCCTCGTGCCCTTTTGGTGATTACATGAACCAAATCCACTACACCAAGTCTGTTCATCACGTGAGTCGGTGTAGCTTCAAAGGAAAGCATCTATATGGGCATCATATCAACCATATGACTCATGCTTAACCTTTCGGTCCGTGTTCCGAGGCCATGTCTGTACATGCTAGGCTCGCCAAGTAAGAACCTTAGTACTCGCGTGTGTAAAACTGTCTTACACCCGTTGTATGAAAGCATAGAGTCAAGTACACCCGATCATCTCATGATGTCTCGAAACACGATCCATAGAACGGTGCATACTCAAGGAAGAACACATTTTATCTTGATATCTAAATGAGGGATCATCTTACAATGCTACCAAAAGCGCCAAACTAGCAGTATAAGATGCTAACATCTAATGTGTAAAGTGAGATGATATGGTCCATGCATTTGATCTCTATCATTTGCATCGTGGTATGATCTGTATCATTCCTTTGTGTGTAAGGCCAAGGTCTATGGAACTTACACGTTGAATGTGTTGTAAGAGTATCTATCATACATCTACTTACAACAATACCATATCAATACACTAGCCTAGCAACGATCTAAACTAGACGCCTCTAATTTATCAATTGCAAGTTTTACGTGGCTTAGGGCTTTCGGAGATAGAAGCGTTCTCACCTACGAACATGAACCACAACAAGGATAACCAAGTTATTAGCAAATCGTTGTAAATCAGATATTGACTATAGTAGGAGAGACAGACACCCGCCAGCCACTTATGCAAAACAAGTTGCATGTCAGTCGTTGAACCGGTCTCATGTACGATGACATGTAAGGTTGGTCCGGGCCGCTTCATCCCACTATGCCACAAATATCCAAAATACATAGAAGATGCAATAACATGATCATCATCGCCTATATATAAACATATGTGTACTACCCGTGCAAAGCACCTACGCATAGATCAGGATCTGATACCACTGTTGGGTCCGCAGCATAGAAAACAAAAATTTTCCTACGGTGTGAACTATACGCCAAGATCTATCTACTAGGTACAAAGCAACGAGTGGATATACATCCCAGGAGAACTTACCCTCGAAGACAACGAGTTTTGTTAACGAGTAGGAACTCGTGGTTGATGTAGTCGTACACTTGCCGATCTCAAGATCGTGAGGAAGTCCGAGCACTGCAACTCAGCAGCGCATCCATACTCGCACACACGTTCAAGCCACCGGACAACCTCCACCTCTTTGCTCCAGCGATCCAGTGGAAGCAGCAACTCCTTCCAGACGAAATGCCACCAGGAACATGTATCTCGCTAATCCGAGACCATAGGGGAATAATTCTAGAGGGGGAGAGAGATCCTTCACAAGGAGGTGTGAGAATGAAGGAGGGAATGGGTGACCTTTTATAGGAGGAGGGGGGTACCCCTCCTCTCCATGGCCGAAGCATGGGGGGGTGACCCCTCACCTCCCCCATTCATGTGGTGGTAACCCCTCCACATTAAAATGCCTCTTCACATTCCCTTTTAAAGGCTCCACTTTAAATGCATTAAAATTCTCCAAGTTTAATGCTCTCTCATTTAATAAAACTCTTTTATTAAATTTATTCAGAATTTTGTTAATTACTTTAATTAACAAACATTCACATATAGCCCCTTGCAATATTTCAATATCACATGCAGAACCACTTTCTGCAACTTAACCGGAAACAATTTCCGGTTTCTATTGAAACAATTCCTGCGCTTTGGAATTCTTTCGTCTGAAACATATGTGCTCCAAAATGGTGTCCGGTAACTATTATGTGTGTCACCCTACGGTTCGCGAATAATGCAGACATGATCGAGACCCTTCTCCGATCAATAATCAGCAGCGGGACCTGGAGATCTGTATTGACTCCTACACATTCAACGAAGACTTCTGTGATCGTGAGAACCTTTAACGCTTGTAACTAAATCCCTTTGTCTCGCGATATATTACATGTCCGAGATTCGATCATCAGTATCTCCATACCTAGTTTGATCTCATTACCGACATGCACTCTTTTCTCGTTCCCGTGATATAACATTCTAGTGATCACATCACTTGCTTGCAAGCTATCTCAATGTGATATCACCGAGAGGGCCCAGAGTATATCTATCCGTCATCGGGATTGACAAATTCCACTCTTGATCCTAAGCCTCAACATAACACCTTTGTAGTACTAAACCCATCTTTATAGTCACCATGTTACGGTGTGACGTTTGATGTTATCAAGATACTCTTCCAGTGTTAGCAATTAACATGATCTCATGGTCTAATGATAAAGATTACTTCCTATGATGTTATAGCAATATAAACATAATGACTTGATCGTAATGCTATACTTCGGATGAATGTTCATCACATCATTCCACCAATGGTGTGACCTTGTTATTAACAACATCCAATGTCCATGATCAGGAAACCTTGATCATCTTGTTAATCAACAAGCTAGTCTATAAGAGAGGCATAACTAGGAACCCTTTTTGTTTATTAAACAAACATGTATTGATGTTTCGATCAATACAATTCTAGCATGCAAAATAAACATCTATCATATATAAGGAATACATAATAACAACTTTATTATTGCCTCCTAGGGCATATTTCCTTCAGTTAGTAACTCATCATTTACACTGAACATCGAGTAAGCAAAATTTAATGTGTACAAGAACTCACTTGCCATTGTGGTAAGGAAATAGTATTTCATTACAGAAATGCTGGTTCTTGAGAAACCGGAGCAAGTTTTGCTCGGTCTCCAGTGGCTTATCCTTTAGGATAGCTCCATGAACTCGATGTGGGTGAATGAACCCAAATCCATTGATATCCTTTCTTTTACATTCGAGAATCTTCATTCTCCATCATTATATATAGCCTACAAAAGAATATAGTGAGTATACTTACCGGCAATGAATTGAACAAGCTGAGATAGAGACTTAATTACATAAATAAAGTAATCACTTACACACAATAGCAACTGAGGATAGATTTGTCGAGTTCCTTTAGATTGAATAACTGAAAAAATTCTGTAAATTCAACAGGGACCTCGTCTTCAGTGAAGTAATGTGATTTTTGAACTTTCAGTATGAGCCAATATCGCTCTTCTTTTGATGCTTTCATGTACCATTCATGGAATCGTCGCATTTTTGTTGGCATATCCTGAAGCCTCTCAAAACTGACCAGAGGCTCCTCGTGAACAAATTTGGGTGCTACCTCAGCCTTGGGCATATCGCCGTGAATAATGTCATGAATAGACATATTACATTGCTCGGCCAATATCTTAGCCGTTTTTGGATCCATAGGTTCTCCCTCATATAGTTGAGGTTCGGGTATTTGCACCTGGAGCGGGGGGAGCGATTGATTTGCTTGTTTCCCCATCTAGGGAACGTCTCTTTTGGTTCTTCGGCTACCACTCGATGGTTTTGCTTGTTTCCCCAGCTGGGGGACGTCGGTTCTGATGGTTCCGCTACCACTCGATTGTTTTGCTTGTTCACCCTACCGGGGAACCTCTTTTCTGATGCGTCCTCTACCGCTTGATCTCTTCTGTTTCAGTGTCTTCTGAAGATATCGTGTATAGTCATCTGGCGCATTTAACTGAGCTTGGGATGGCTGCGTCAGTAATTTCCTAAAGTGCTCCTTGGTTTCCAGTTTTATTTGGACCTCTGGCTCAGGTTGTTTCTTTTTAAAATGAGCATCCACTTCAGCCCGTACGACCGCATCGGTCTCCTCATCGGTCAGGTCGTAAGCCCTCTTGGGAGGACCCGGCGGTACTCTTGGGAGGGGCGACAACTGTCTCTTTGGGCGTCGGTTATCGCTCGACGGAGCGGTGCTATTCTTTCGCTTTTGGCCCTTAGTGGGTGGAGGCAGCTGCCTAGGTTGAGATGGACTCATGTTGGGGTCATGGATTGGACTTGGAGGTGGTGGACTTTTACTGGGAGGAGACGGTGCCCTTGGAGGTGGACTTGGAGGTGGACTTTTACTAGGAGGAGACGGTGGCCTTGGAGGTGATGGATTGTTTCTCGGTGGAGAAGGTGGCCTTGGTGTCGAGCCTGGAAACTTGATGTATTCTTTTTTCCAAAGAATGAAGCCACTCGTGACTTCTCCCAGTGTCGTCTCCCCTTCACCTCCAAGGATGTCAAGATGTAGTGACTGACACATCGGTTGAACTTCATCCACATCGACACGAGCATAGCCAGCTGGAATCGAATTGCAATGGTAGGTCGCTCCCGGTGCAGAAGGTAAAGCAAAGCCGACCGCCACCTTCATTGATATGTTCTTCAGTTCAACATGCAGCTCACAACTAGTCTTCTCCTTAATTGCATCCACGGGGTACACATCCATCGTTGCATCATTACCATGGCCCTCCGTGGAAGCCACGCTGCTTTTCCGTTGCGATGGGCCGACCACACTATCTGGTGCCGGATCTTGCTGTCGGAGTCCTTTAAGTTCATTAAGCTCCTGGCGATGCTCCAGCAGCATGGCTTCAAACCTCGCGAACCGCTCCGCATCCTCCTCTTTTTGCCGCTTTGTTTTTCTCGATCGGCTTCTGTATGTGTCAATGTCCTCGGGAAACCCGATAGCCCATGGACAAGAATGTCCGAACCCTCTTGTTCGTCCAGCCTTTTCAGGATTCCCGAGAGCCTTTGTCAGCTCATCGTTCTCTCTGTCGGGAACAAACGTTCCCTCTTCAACCTCTTTTATCACTTTAATAAGTTCGTTCTTGAGTAAAGAAACTTCTTTGGCTGTAACAATCTCGCCTGTTTCTGGGTCATACGATGCCCCATGCCCGAGTACCCAATTTCTTGACCTCCTGGGCCAACGAGACATAGCTGGAGTGACCCCTTTGGCCTCCAGGTCAGCCTCAGCTTTATCCCACTTAGGCATGGCACTCCTATAGCCACCTGTGCTCATATGATGGTGATATTTCTTTTTGGCTGCATTTATCTTATTCTTTTTTGATATTGTCACAGCTGGTGCCGAGTTCTTGTATTCCACAAATGCGGTCCAGTTATCCTGCTGCATCTCTAGTGGGCTAGTGAATGGAGGAGTTTTTTTCTTCAAGACATACTTGTGGTACAATCTTTTCTTCCATTCCTTGAATAGTTAGCCCATCTTATTAAGAGCAAAGTGCTTGACTTTCCTCGTCATTTGTTGTGTGACCTCATCAGTCTCCAAGACTAGTAGGGTCAAATGTGTCATGAGAGAATTCCACATCGCATCTCTCGCTCTGTCATCTACAAAACTAGCCCCAAATAGATCCCTTTTCTTTCCTAGATTATTCCAATTTCGCATGGCGATCGGGACGGTGTCTCTAACAATCACTCCGCATTGAGTTATAAATGCATTCACGGATTCTTTGGGCTCCAACGGTTGACCCAGCGGAGAGACTAAGTCAATGCTAAAATGGACATCAGCGGGCAACTTGTGTGTCGGGCCTCTTGTCCTTGTAGAAGATTGGCCGGAAGCAGAGGTCTAAGAGAAGAAACATTCGTCAGTACATATATACGAATCAATTAGTGCATCTATACTAGTGATCGATTGATAGAGGCTTCATATACCTCAACGAAGTTTGTTATTATTATGGTGTCTTCACCATGGTCTCCACCATGGTCAGCACCATCGTCTCCACTATCGTCTCCACCCTCGTCTCCTCCAGACAAATTAAGATACTCGGAGCCATCATAATAAGAACCCCCAGTACCCTCATCTATCATGTTGAGAAGCTCCTCTTCATTCTATCTACCGTCCATAGCTTAACTAATACAGAAAAAGAATATTGCATTAAGTAAAAGAATATTACAATTGCGACAACTCGGATACAGAAAAAAGATTACGTACTAATAATGAAACAATTTTGCATTAAGATAAAGTACAATAATATAAGATAAAGTACATTATTAATACATCTCGCTCATATCTCGCTCATAATATAAAGTACATTATTAATACATCTCCCTCATATTTCGCTCATATCAAACTAGCAAACTCGGTTGCCGCGTTCTGTGCTACGGTAGCTCTATGGCCAGAGAAGAGGAACCATCACCGGAGAATAGCTCGGGTGAGATCCGTGAACCTGCCAGATATTGGAGAACCTAGTCTCCAAACGATACATATATCCCCGTGCATGCTCGTCCTCCTGCCTGATACGACGACGTACCACCTCCTCAGGGGCCGGCTCCCTCTACAGAGCTCCTCGACCTCGTGGACGCCACCAAAGAAGCTCCGGGTCGACGATGATATCCAGACTCCTCACCAAGGTACGAGTTCCGATAGGTAGCACCTCCCAGTGCCAACCTGGTGGAGCCTAGGCTCGGACATCCCCAGAACCGACGGAGTCCAGTAGGCTCGGACGAGGAGGACGCAGCATGACTAAATAATAGCAATAAACAATCATAAAACATAAACAGTAACTAAATCACTAAGTATTTCCTAATAACACTAACCCTAAACCTAACACTAACTAAACTAAACCTAATTAACTAAGTATTCTAACTAACCCTAACTAACCCTAGATAATACTAACCTATACAATTAACCTAATACTAATACTAACTAATACTAATACTAATACTAATACTAAATACTAACCTAATACTAATACTAACTAAATACTAACCTAATACTAATACTAACTAATACTAATACTAACTAATACTAATACCAAATACTAATACTAACTAATACTAAATACTAATACCAACTACTAAATACTAATACTAATACTAATAGTAATACCAAATTAACCTAATATTAATACTAACCTAATACTAAATACTAACCTAATACTAATACTAACTAATAATAATACTAACCTAGTACTAAATACTAACCTATAATACTAATTAATACTAACCTAATTAATACTAACCAAAATTAACACATAACCAAAATCGGGATGGGCGAGCACCAAAGACGGCATGGCAGTGAGCTCCACGGGCGCGGGCGGCGACAGGACGGACGATGCGGAGACGGCTGGTGGCGGGACGGACGACGCGGCGAGATGGACAGCACGGCGGCTCTAGCTCTGGGAAGGTGAAAACGGCTCTATGGGTTGTGGCACGACCCGGGGTGGGGGTATTTATACCCCCTGCCCTGGTTTGTATTACAACCCGGGGCTAAAGGTGTTTTCGCCCGCCGCTCTTCCCGCGCGCGTACACCCTTTAGCCCCTATTTGTAATACAAACCGGGGCTAAAGGGGGAAACCCGAGGCAAAAGGTGATTTTTGGCGCCAAAAAGAAAATTGGTTTATAGCTTTCAGAAAATTATGTATTATATATTAGAATGTTCAGAAAAATAAGATCTATAATTTAAATCTATTATCATACTATATTATACAACTTAAATGAAATTATCTATTGTTTAACAAGTATTATATTTAGTACAAATGTTGGAAAAATATAGTTTATTATTTAAAAATAGAAAAATACATATAATATACCAAAATATTCACAAAAAATAATATACTCATTAGAAAATATAATATTTAATACTAACACTAGTAACTAGGACTAAAACATATTTCCCGCCATTTCCCCCGCTTCCTGCCATTTCCTCCGCTTTCCGCCATGTTTTCCCGCCATTTCCTCCGCTTCCCGCCATGTTTTCCCGCCATTTCTCCCGCTTCCCGCCATGTTCTCCCGCCATTTCCCTCTATATCTAGGCCGACCGCCATGTCCATCCACACATCCACACCTTCTCTCTCAAAACAATGGACACGCTTACTGGGCCTTTCTGACGCTCGAGGAGACCGAGGCGCTGTGCGCCTCCAGCTACCCATGCCTACCGTGGTACCGGCTGCCTGCCGGCTGGATGCTGAGCGCTGGAGGGGTTCCTGTTCCTCCTGTGCCTCAAGGTTCGGCCCGCTAGGTGGCCATCACGAACCACTTCTACCTCGAGCTCACGCCAGAGCACTGGATGGATCCCCATTGGGATCCCCACAACCTCGACACCTGGAATACCTTCTTCGCAAACCGGCGGGAAAGGGAGCTCGCCAGGTACGAGGGTGACGGCTCGCCCCCAATGAAGCACAACGAGGCCGGTCGCTGCCTGTGGTAGGCGAACCGTACTATCGCCAGCGTGATGTGCTACATCGCCATGGGAGACCATCCTTGCCTGAGGTACCCGCTGTTGGGTTCGCAACATAGAAAACAAAAATTTCATACGATGGGAACTATACACCAAGATCTATCTACTAGATACAAGCAATGGATGGATATACATCCATAGAGAACTTACCCTCGAAGACAACAAAACTTTGTTAACGAGATGGAACTCGTGGATGATGTAGTCGTACACTTGCACATCTCAAGACCGTGATGAAGTCCTTCAGGTCCAGCAGTTCCAACACCATCAGGTCCAGCACCATCAAGTCCAGCACCGCAAAGTAGTGGTGCATCCGTGATCGCACACACGTTCGGTCCACCGAACAACCTCTGCCTCCTCGCTCCAGCGATGCAGCGGAAGCAGCAACTCATTTCCAGATAAAGCCACCGGGAACATGTATCTCGCTAATCCGAGACCATGGGTAATAACTAGAGGGAGAAGAGAACCTTCACGAGGAGGTGGTGCAAGAGGAGAAGAGGAGGAGGTGATCCTTATATAGGGGAGGGGGCAGCCCAAGAGGACATGGTGCCGGCCATGGTGGGTGCCCCCACCTCTCCCTCATTCATGTGGGTGGAGCTCCCACTCACATAAATACACACCTCCACTCATGTCCACTCACATGCATTAAATTTCCACCAAATTTAATGCAAGCTCTCATTAAATAAAACATTTTTATTTATTTTATTGAGAATTTTGTTAATTACTTTGATTAATAAACATTCACATGAAACTCCCTGCAACATTTCAATATCACATGCAGAACTAGTTTCAGCAATTTCACCCGAAACAATTCTGGTTTCCATCGAAATGATTCCAGCGCTTTCTTAAATCTTTATCTGAAACATATTTTCTCCAAATGGTGTCGGTATCCCTTAAGTGTGTCACCCTACAGTTCGCGAATAATGCAGACATGATCGAGACCCCTCTCTGATCAATAATCAGCAGTGGGACCTGGAGATCCATACTGACTCCCACATATTCAACGATGACTCTTGTGATCATGTGAACCTTTAATGTCGTAACTAAATCCCTTTGTCTCGTGATATATTACATGCCCGAGATTCGATCATCGGCATCCAAATACCTAGTTTGATCTTGTTACCGACATGCACTCTTTTCTTGTTCCCGTGATATAACATTCTAGTGATCACATCACTTGCTTGCAAGCTATTTCAATGTGATATCACCGAGAGGGCCCAGAGTATATCTATCCGTCATCAGGACGGACAAATCCCACTCTTGATCCATGAGCCTCAACATAACACCTTCATAGCACTGAACCCACCTTTATAGTCACCCTGTTACGGTGTGACGTTTGATGTTATCAAGATACTCTTCCGGTGTTAGCAATTAACATGATCTCATGGTCTAAGGACTAAGATTACTTCGTATTATGTTATATCAATATAAACATAATGACTCTGATCGTAATGCTATACTTCGTATGGATGTTCATCACATCATTTCACAAATGTTGTGACCTCGTTATTAACAACATCCAATGTCCATGATCAGGAAACCTTGATCATCTTGTTAATCAACGAGCTAGTTTATATGAGAGGCATTACTAGGAACTTTGTATTTTGTTTATTGAACACACATGTATTAACGTTTCCAATTAATACAATTATAGCATGCAAAATAAACATTTATCATAAACATGGAATAAGATAATAACCACTTTATTATTGCCTCTCGGGCATATTCCCTTCAGTCTCCCACTTGCACTAGAGTCAATAATCTAGTTTGAAAAACTTTGCGTATTGAACACCTATGGCTTTCTGGTGTTGCATATATGCGATTGCTAGTGGTTAACATAATCTCCAGATCTGACAGTTTCAGATCCGTGTGTATTTGCATGTCTTTGCATCTCTACGCATCACTCATTCTCAAATGAGATGGCGTTGTATAAATTTGGTCCTTTGGTGAGACATTTAGTTCGTTCGGGTTAAAAAATGATGATATTATTGTCATACAATATATCTTCATGGTATTAGCCCACTTTGAACCACACCTAGTTTGATAACAAACTACTTAACATAAATGCCCTCCTTTGCTGCTACTATAGTAGTCATATACTTAGCCTTTTGTTGTAGTATCCATCACAATGTCTCAACTTTGGAACTCATCCAAATCCATCATGGAACATCCTTTCCATTACATTTTGCTACCCATAGTCTAAATTGAGATAAATTTAATTTGTATATTTTGACAAAACTAGTATCAATGTAACACTTTACAATGAACTAGCTTTAACTATTTGTCACTTATACATGATATATTCTTAGTTCTTCCAAAGCTCATAAGAATATCTTTACTATCGTCCAATGATCGTCTTATGAATCATTTTGGTATGTGCTCATAATATTTAGAGCATAGGACATATCTGGATATATACATATCACGGTATAATAGATCAAAATATTCATGTGATTTTACTCACCAAGTGTTGAAACACTTGAATCTTGATACAATCCTTTTCATGCAGCAAGAACCTTTCTTGTTGTTTCCATATTGAATCCTTTCAATATCTCATATATGTACGTCTGGCATAACAATATTAGAGCCTCAATCTATCCATAGAGACATTGATGCCAAATATTCTGGTTTTGCCCAAGTCTTTCATCGAAATCCTATTTTAATGAAATTCTTAACTTGTGTTAATAAAACATACATCATTTCCAATCAACAATATGTACTCTGCATAATGTATTGGAAATTTGTCTCAGCGCTCCCACTTAATTTCTTGCAAATGCAAGCATCTTCATCATCTCCGATGAAATTAAACTCCTTTAACATTTTCATCATGGTGAAGATTCCAACTCCGCTATGCTCACTTCAACTATTGAAGTTTGCATGCCCTTTTAGCACCCTTTGAATTAACAAAACCCTTCGGACCGTGTCATGTACACGTCCTAGTTAACCATTCTATTAGAAGAACCTTATTTTGTTTATTCAACTAGCATATACCAAATTATATGTAGTGGTTGCTACATTAATCCATCAAGACTAAATATCGCTATGAAAGATCAAATCTTGTCATAGTCAACTCCTTGAACATTGCCGTAAACTTATTTCTGACATGTCGACTATTTCATAGATGTTAAACATCCATGCATATTTCTTTACAGATCCAAACACGACCGATAGGCTTCACGCCTTTCCGGAGGGTCTTCCAAGTTCAGAAACTTGATTTCTCGTGTATGGATACTATCACAGATTCTATGACTTCTAGTCATTTTATGGAGTCAGGGCACATCATCGCTTCTTTACCTGCAATTGGTTCATCATTGCCAAAACAATAACGACTTCTGTTTCAAATCTTACTATTTGATTCTTACCGACCCACATGGTTCAATAGGAACGCTAATCTCCAAGATCACACCCTTTGTAATCACGGGAGCCATGAGCATTGTGGCCGCCACCAGGACACTTTCCGGCGCTGCGCTACTTAGCACATATATCTAAGGTTCAACAACCTTATCAAAGTTCTATTGTCCTTCCACTTAACTTTTCACGAAAAATTCCTTCTCAAGAAACTTGACGTTCCAAGCGACAAACTCTTTTGTCCTCGGTGTTATGGAGGAATTCCCAACAAATTCTTTGGGATAACCTACAAAGACGTGCATAGCCGACTTTGGTTGTAAACATTTTACTTATGCATAGCATACCAAAATTTAAGAAAAGACAATTTGGGTTTTATCCCAAACCATAACTCATATGGTGTCATTTCAACGGATCATGATGGTGCTCTTTTTAGTGTAAAAGCGGTAGTCTCTAAAGCTTTAATCCTTAAAACATAATGGTAGTTTTATAAATGACACCTTTGATCTTACCATGTCAAACAAGGTTGGATTTGATCTCTCGAACATACCATACTCCCGTGGTTTATCGAGAAATGCAAATTCATGGAACAATTCCTGAAATCTTAGGTGTTTTGCTAAACCTGTAACGCAAATATCTTCCTTTATGATCAAATCATAAACTCCTTTATTTTCTTGTTACAATGATTTTTCACTTCATCTTGAAAGTCTTTGAACAATATTCAAATGTTTCATACTTCTTCCTTATTGAGTAAATATATAGATATACTCACTCAAATTTCTGGAGAAAGCATATGAAGCAAAAAGATCCATCGCATATGGCTACACATAATGGACTATATACATCAACATGCATAATATCCAATAAGTTAGTCATCCGTTCCTCTTTGGCCTATGAACGGAGTATTAATTATCTCGAGGAAAGTTTCACAAGCATCAATTGATCAAAATCAAAAGACTCCAAGAATCCATCAACATGGAGTTTCTTCATATTTACTTTCCAATATAATTCAAACAGCGATGTCACTTCATAAGTGAGCTTCCAATCATTTGTCTTATGACATTTTAGCAATAATGTTTATGGATGTGATTTCTCCAACCAGACTTGTAAAAGTTCATCCATCCATTATGGAATACGTTAATTATTTGAACAACCATTGTTCTCGTAATACCGGAACTAAATATCAATTATTAAAACAAATCTTGAAGGCTAGGTTTGACGACAACGAAAACACATTAACACTTTATTTGTTTTTGATGAACATCATCACTTATTCTCTTGCCAGTTACTTAGGCCGTTGCAGTTCATGAATTGTGTTGTTCTGTATGACACTTCACACCAACCAATTCAGTATCCAATACCGGTATCCAATACCTTAGAACCACATTTTTTAACAAGCAAGGAATACATCCATAACATGTATATCTTCTATATACCTAAGTTGGACATCTCCAACCTTTTCTTTTCTGACAAATATTTTATAGATTCTCTTTCAACAATTCCTTTTCTTTTAAAAGAATTCATCAACATCAATAGTGGTGTCATTCACATGACACATAGTACAAAGTGTATATAGTCAAATACTAATACCTTTGGACTTGCACTTTGAAGTGGATCACCATCATCAAATGTTTGGTGTTCTTTCAAAAATCCATTCTTTAGTAATCTATTAGTGTAGTAAACATTTTACTTACATCTTCTATTCATCCTTATCATGACAACTTTCATGATCAAGATACTATAGCCTATAAGGAAGAATTACGAGTATAATGTTAGTTCCCAAAACCTTTTTGGGAGATCCGGATGCCTAGCATCTCCATCCTTCACAAATTCCCATACAATATGAGAACATGTATTTTGTTAAATCATAATGCAACCAAAAACATTGTTTCAGACATCACAATATCTTCCACAGATGATGGTTTCTGAAACAATTTTTCAGCTCCTAGATAATATTGATATTAAAACAACTTTTGAATATCAATAATCATGGAGGCAAACATGATACTTTAGATACTAACATTGGAATTCTTACTCTTGATTTAATACTACTTATTAAACATCATGGAGTAAATAGAGTTTGCTGAAAGTTTGCAATAGGACTTCTAAACTTTAAATTGACATTCAAAACAATACGATACCAGTTCATAAAGTAAATATCCAGAATTCTATAGTTCTATTATCTCAATTAAAACTAAGCATAAGGTAGTGAACAGACGCCAATGAATACAACAAATTATGCAAATTCACTTCGATTTAGTTTATGACAAATTGAGTTCGACTAATCCAAATTAGAAATGAACTCCCACTCAAAAACGACATCCCTCGTGCCTTTTTGGTGATTACATGAACCAAATCCACTACACCAAGTCCGGTCATCACGTGAGTCGGTGTAGCTTCAAAGGCGAGCATCAATATGGGCATCACATCAACTATATGACTCATGCTTAACCTTTCGGTCCGTGTTCCGAGACCATGTCTGTACATGCTAGGCTCGCCAAGTAAGAACCTTAGTATTCGCGTGTATAAAACTGTCTTACACCCGTTGTATGAAAGCGAGGAGTCGAGTACACCCGATCATCACGTGATGTCTCGAAACACGATCCATAGAAAGGTGCATACTCAAGGAAGAACACATTTTATCTTGATATCTAAATGAGGGATCATCTTACAATGCTACTAAAAGCGCCAAATTAGCAGTATAAGATGTAAACATCTAATGTGTAAAGTGAGATGATATGGTCCATGCATTTGATCTCTATCATTTGCGTCATGGTATGATCTCTATCATTCCTTTGTGTGTAAGGCCAAGGTCTATGGAACTTACACGTTAGGTGTGTTGTAAGAGTTTCTATCATACATCTACTTACAACATTACTATATCATGACACTAGCCCAGCAACGATCTAAACTAGACGCCTCTAATTTATCCATTGCAAGTTTTACGCGGCTTAGGGCTTTCAGAGATAGAACCGGTCTTACCTACGAACATGGAACCACAACGAGGATAACCAAGTTATTAGCAACTCGTTGTAAATCAGATATTGACTATAGTATGAGAGATAGACACCCGCCAGCCACTTATGCAAAACTAGTTGCATGTCAGTCGTGGAACCGGTCTCATGTGCGATGACATGTAAGGTTGGTCCGGGCCGCTTCATCCCACTATGCCACCAATATCCAAAATACATTGAAGATGAAATAACATGATCATCATCGCCCACATATAAATATATGTGTACTACCCGTGCAAAGCACCTACGCATAGATCAGGCTCTGATACCACTATTGGGTTCACAGCATAGAAAACAAAAAAATTCCTATGATGGGAACTATATGCCAAGATCTATCTAATAGATACAAGCAACGGGTGGATATACATCCATAGAGAACTTACCCTTGAAGACAACAAAACTTTGTTAACGAGATGGAACTCATGGTTAATGTAGTCGTACACTTGCCGATCTCAAGATCATGATGAAGTCCTTCAGGTCTAGCAGTTCCAGCACCATCAGGTCCAGCACCATCAAGTCCAGCACCGCAAAGTAGCGGTGCATCCGTGATCGCACACACGCTCGGTCCATCGAACAACCTCCACCTCCTCGCTCTAGCGATGCAACAAAAGCAGCAACTCCTTTCCAGATAAAGCCACCGGGAACATGTATCTCGCTAATCTGAGACCAGGGGGAATGACTAGAGGGAGAAGAGAACCTTCACGAGGAGGTGGTGCAAGAGAAGAGGAGGAGGTGGTGCTCCTTATATAGGGGAGGGGGCAGCCCAATAGGGCATGGCGCCGGCCATGGTGGGTGCCCCCACCTCTCCCTCATTCATGTGGGTGGAGCTCCCACTCACATAAATACACACCTCCACTCATGTCCACTCACATGCATTAAATTTCCACCAAATTTAATGCAAGATCTCATTAAATAAAACAAATTTATTTATTTTATTCAGAATTTTGTTAATTACTTTAATTAACAAACATTCACATAAAACTCCCTACAACATTTCAATATCACATGCAGAACTAGTTTCAGCAATTTCACCCGAAACAATTCCGGTTTCCATCAAAATGATTCCAGCACTTGCTTAAATCATTATCTAAAACATATTTGCTCAAATGGTGTCAGTATCCCTTAAGTGTGTCACCCTACGGTTCGCAAATAAAGCAGACATGATCGAGACCTCTCTCCGATCAATAATCAATAGCGAGACCTGGAGATCCGTACTGACTCCCACATATTCAACGATGATTCTTGTGATCGTGTGAACCTTTAACATCGTAACTAAATCCCTTTGTCTCGTGATATATTACATGCCTGAGATTCGATCATCGGCATCCAAATACCTAGTTTGATCTCGTTACCGACATGCACTCTTTTCTCGTTCCCGTGATATAACATTCTAGTGATCACATCACTTGCTTGCAAGCTATTTCAATGTGATATCACCGAGAGGGCCTAGAGTATATCTATCCATCATCGGGATGGACAAATCCCACTCTTGATCCATGAGCCTCAACATAACACCTTCGTATAATCGAACCCACCTTTATAGTCACCCTGTTACGGTGTGACGTTTGATGTTATCAAGATACTCTTCCGGTGTTAGAAATTAACATGATCTCATGGTCTAAGGACTAAGATTACTTCGTATGATGTTATAGCAATATAAACATAATGACTCTGATCGTAATGCTATACTTTGGATGAATGTTCATCACATCATTCCACCAATGTTGCCAATGTCCATGATCAGGAAACCTTGATCATCTTGTTAATCAATGAGCTAGTTTATATGAGAGGCATTACTAGGAACTTTGTATTTTGTTTATTAAACACACATGTATTAATGTTTCCAATTAATACAATTATAGCGTGCAAAATAAACATTTATCAAAAACATGGAATAAAATAATAACCACTTTATTATTGCCTCTCGGGCATATTCCCTTCACCCGCACTTTCACCAGACGCATAGCCACAAGAATGGTGGTGGTGGTGAAGGCCTAGGGCGTACATGGGTCGTCATCCGGGAGCCCCCTCCCCCGCGCGTCATGAATCCGAGGCCGGAGTGGCAGGTGCCCCCTCCCCCGTTCCCCCATGCACAAGCTGGGGAAGGGCTGAGGATCTAGCCAGCGTGCATTTCTGACGATTTATGATGATGATTACGAAGAAGACCCTGAAGCTATGTACTATAGGGCTAGATATGATTATGACTAATTTTTATGTTTTAATATTAATAAATGTCTGGCCACAGCAAGTTGCAATATTATTGAGATCGAGATAGCTCATATCCATATATATATAAGGAGATCATTAAAAATAAAGGTTTAATAATATTGTACATCACCAACATCCACACATCTCTATTGTTAGGATTTTCTTCTAATCCGTAACCATGGAGCATCTTCCTTACTTAACAGGATGCTTGGGTCATCCTTCACAGTGAAGGGCGGAATTTCATGAAACTTATCATAATCTTCTGACATGTCTGTCTTATTCTCCACCCCCACGATGTTTTTTTTTCCTGAAAGAACTATGTGGCGCTTTGGCTCATCGTATATTGTATTATTATGCTTATCTTTCCTTTTTCTCGGTTTGGTAGACATGTCCTTCACATAAAAAACCTGAGCCACATCATTGGCTAGGAAAAAGGGTTCATTTCTATACACAAGGTTGTTGAGATCCACTGTTGTCATTCCATATTTCTTGTCTACCTCAACCCCGCCTCCTATCAGCTTGACCCATTTGCACCAAAACAAAGGGACCTTAAAATAAGGTCCATAGTCAAGTTCCCATATCTCCTCTATGTAACCATAATATGTATTCTTTTGCCCATTCTTGTCTGTTGCATCAAATCGGAAACCACTATTTTGATTGGTGCTCTTTTTATCTTGGGCGATTGTGTAAAACGTATTCCCATTTATCTCGTACCCTTGGAAAGTCAATAGTTGAAGATGGTGACCTGGCCAACAAGTACAACTGCTCTCCAACATTTATGTCATTCATGAGATGTGTCTGCAACCAACCGCCAAAAGTCCTCATGTGTTCATCTCTAATCCAGGAGCCAGGCTTCCCCGGGTTGTTGGAGTGTACAATATTCTTGTGTTCCTCAATATACGGAGCCACCAAGGTGGAACTTTGCAGAACTATGTAGTGTGCTTTAGTGAGAGAATGTCTGTCCATACATATCCTTGCTTTCTTTCCTAGCGTGCCTTTTCCACTAAGTCTACCCTCATGCCGTGATTCAGGAACACCGATGGGCTTAGGGTCAGGAATAAAGTCAACACAAAACTCAATGACCTCCTCTGTTCCATATCCCTTTGAGATGCTTCCTTCTGGCCTAGCACGGTTATGAACATATTTCTTTAACACTCCCATGAACCTCTCAAAGGGGAACATATTGTGTAGAAATACAGGACCGAGAATGTTAATCTCTTCGACTAGGTGAACTAAGAGGTGCGTCATAATATTGAAGAAGGATAGTGGGAACACCAACTCGAAGCTGACAAGACATTGGACCACATCTTTCTGTAACCTTGGTAGACTATCTAGACTGATTACCTTCTGAGAAATTGCATTGAAAAACACACATAGCTTCACAATGGGTACTCAAACATTTTCGGCAGGAGTCCCCTTAATGCAATCGGCAACAGCTGGGTCATAAGCACGTGGCAGTCATGAGACTTTAGGATTTGAAATTTTTTCTCTGCCATATTTATTATTCCCTTTATGTTCGACGAGAAACCAGACGGAACCTTGATACTGTAAAGGACTTCAAAAAATATCCCCTTCTCTTCTTTGGTAAGAGCGTAGCTAGCAGTACCTTCAAACAACTCTGGATGCATGCCGTCTCGTTCTTTCATACGTTGTTGGTCCTGCCGTGCTTCAGGTGTATCTTTGCTCTTTCCATACACGCCCAAGATGTAGGGGTTCGTAGCATGGAAAACAAAAATTTTCTATCGCATACAAACAAACAAGCCAAGATCTATCTACTAGATTGTAGCAACGAGTCGATGGAATAACTCACCCTCGAAGATTCCAAAGTGTTTAACGAGAGCAGATTCTCGTGGGTGATGTAGTCATTTTCCGATCTCAAGATCACAGACGATCCTTCTTCGCGCGCTGCGTTCCCTGCAGCCTCGGTCACACGTTCGGATTGACGAAGACCTTCCTCTCCCTTGTTCCAAAGAAAATGGAGGTTGTAGCACTCTCCTCGCGATTCCGGCAAAGACAACGGCGTGGTACCGGAGGTAGAGGGAGATCCCAGGCTTCGCTTAAGCCGGTGGCAGTATGGTGGAGCTTATGAGAGAGGCTATTAGTGGTCTAGTAATTAGACACACCAATTAGAGGGCTCTAAACCAATTAGAAGGCTCTAAACCAAACAGCTCTAAACCGGGTCTAGGTCTAGTTTCTCGTTTAGTGGATAGGAACTTGTGTGTCCTAGAGGGGTGGCCCGGCCGCTCCCTTTTGAGGTGGGCGGGCTGGCGGGCCCGGGGAGGGCGGGAGTCCCTCCCCACCTCGGCCTCGGGCTGGCCGCCGGCTTGGGGAGGAGGACTCCTCCCCCAAGTCGGTTTCCAACTTCTCCTCTTTCCTAAAGCTGGCGCTTGACCAAAATGGCAGCTTGACTTTTCCAATTTAGGAATTAAATAAACCCTTTATTTTGGACAGCGAGAACACTTAGTACATGATGCAATCATTCCATCTTGCAATGACACATTCATGTACCCTTCCCCGGAGTGCCGGACATTCCGGGATCTTCTAGAATGTTCCCATGAAAACACCTAACCATTCCCCAACTCCAAAACGGGACTTTCCTTATATGAATCTTATTCTCCGGACCATTCCGGATCACCTCGTGATATCCCGGATCCCATCCGAGACCAACAACATTCGGTCTCTTTCTCATAATACCATAACTACTCAAACAACGTCAATCCTTATGTGTCTTCCTACGGTTCGTGAATTATGCGGACATGATCGATACACTTCTCCGAACAATAACCAATAGAGGAATCTGGAAATTCATATGGCTCCCACATATTTCTACGATTACTTTGCGATCGAATGAACCACTTACATACGATACCAATTTCCCTTTGTCTCACGATATGTTACTTATCCAAGGTCATGATCGTCGGTATCTCTGCATACCTAGTTCAACCTCGCATCGATAAGTACTCTTTTCTCGCTCGTGATATGTGATCCCTTGTGACCAAGTCACATGCTTGCAAGCTAATTGGATGACATTTCACCGAGAGGGCCCAGAGAATATCTATCCGTCATGTGGATGGACAAATCCCACTCTTGATCCATGTGTTTCAACCAATACTTTCCGAACACCCAATGCCACTTTTATAGCCACCTGTTACGGTGGTGTTTGATGACATCAAAGCATCCATCCAAAGAAAGGTGATATGCATGATCTCATGGTCGAAGGAATTAGGTTACTATGTATCAGAAAGCATATAGCAATTGAACTAATGAAATGACTTGATCTTTATGCTACGCTTGTCTATAGGAGTATGTCCACCATATCATTCTCCTAACGATATGATCTTGTTGTTGATAACATCTCAATGTTCATGACAAAGAAACCACATCATCAATCAACCAACAAGCTAGTGAAGTATAGAGGCCATACTAGGGACTTCAAATTAAGTTTACAAATCACACAAGTATTAATGGTTTCCTTGTTAATACTATTATAGCATGAATGTAAACATTTATCATAAACACAAAGATATATAATAATAACTACATTTATTATTACCTCTAGGGCATATCTCCAACAGTCTCCCACTTGCACTAGAGTCATCTAATCTAGATTACATGGTAATATACCAAACACCCATGGCAGTTTGGTGTTGGTCATGTTTTGCCCTTGGGAGAGGTTTAGTCAACGGATCCGCCACATTCAGATCTGGGTGTACTTTGCAAATCTTTATATCCCCATCCTGGATATGTTCTCGAATAGCGTGAAAACGCAGCTTGATATGTTTCAGCTTCTTGTGTGACCTTGGTTCTGCGCATTGGCTATGGCGCCCATGTTATCACAAGAGATAGACATTGGGTCCAGCAGACTAGGAACCACACCCAGCTCAGAATGAACTCTTTCATCCATATCGCTTCTTGTGAAGCCTCCGCAGCCATGTATTCCGATTCAGTTGAAGATCTCGCCACAACGCTTTGCTTTGCACTCCTCCAGCTAATCGCTGCACCATTCAAAATAAATACGATCCAGATTGTGATTTTGAATCATCCGGATCGGTGTTCCAACTAGCATCGGTGTAACCATTAACAACGAGCTATTCATCACCTCCATAAGAAAGAACCATATCCTTAGTTCTTCTCAAGTACTTAAGGATGTTTTTGATCATTGTCCAATGATCCACTCGATCACTTTGATATCTGCTAGTTAGACTAACAAAGATATGCGATGTCGGGTCTAGTACATAGCATGGCATACATTAGAGATCCTATGGCTGAGGCATAGGGAGTCTTACTCATCTTTTCTCTATCTTCTGCCGATGTCGGACTTTGAGTTTTACTCAAGATCATATTGGGCAACATGGGCAAGAACCCTTTCTTGCTATCTTCCATTCCAAACCTCTTTAGAACTTTGTCCAAATATGTACTTTGTGACAATGATATTTGGCTTCGATCTATCTCTATAAATCTTTATGCCTAATATGTAAGCTGCTTCGCCAAGATCCTTCATTGAAAAACTATTATTCAAATACTCTTTGACACTATTAAGAAGGTCTACATCATTCCCAATCAACAATATGTCATCCACATACAGTATTAAGAATGCTACAGAGCTCCCACTCACTTTCTTGTAAATACAAGCTTCTCCATAAGTTTGTATAAAACCAAAACTTTTGATTACCTTATCAAACGTTGATTCCAACTTCGGATGCTTGCTTCAATCCATAGATGGACCGCTGAAGTTTGCATACCTTGTTAGCATCTTTAGGATCGACAAAACCTTTGGGTTGCATCATATACAACTCTTCATCAATGTCTCCATTGAGGAATGCTGTTTTGACATCCATCCGCCATATCTCATAATCATAATATGCAGCGATTGCTAACATAATCCTCACAGACTTTTAGCTTCGCTACCGTGAGAAAGTCTCATCGTAGTCAACTCCTTGAATTTGTCGAAACCCTTTATGCATAAGTCGAGCTTTATAGATGAACATTACCATCAAGATCTGCTTTTCTTCTTGAAAATCCATTTGTTCTCGACAGCCTTCCTACCATCCGTAAGTCCACCAAAGTCCATACTTGGTTTTCGTACATGGATCCAATCTCGATTTCATGGCTTCTTGCCATTTATTGGAATCTGGGCTCATCATTGCTTCCTCATATGTCTCGGGTCATCGGTGTTGTCCACCAACATGACATTCATAACGGAATCATACCAACTGAGTGGTACGATTTCTCGTTGACCTCCGAGGCTCTATAGCAACTTCAACCAAGTTTCATGATCACCATCACTAGCTTCCTCTCTTATTGGTGCACCACAGAACTTCTTCCCGTCGCGCTACTCGCAATTTCGAGAGAAGGTTCGACAACCTCGCTGAGTTCTACTTTCCTTCCAAATACTTCTTTCGAGAGAAATTCTTCTAGAAAGGATCCATTCTTGGCAACAAAGATTTTGCCTTCGGATCTATGATAGAAGGTATACCCAATAGTTTCCTTCGTATCCTATGAAGACGATTTTTCCGCTTTGGGTTCAAGCTTGTCCGCTGTAACTTCTTTACATAGGCTTCAGATCCCCAAACTTTAAGGAACGATAATTTAGGTTTCTTCCCAAACCATAATTCATACGGTGTCGCTTAACGGATTTAGACGGTGCCCTATTTAAAGTGAATGCGCTGTTTCTAATGCATAACCCCAAAATGATAGTGGCAAATCTGTAAGTGACATCATAGAACGAACCATATCTAAGAGAGTTCGACACGACGCTCAGACACACCATTACGCTGTGGTGTTCCCGGCGGTGTCAATCGCGAAAGTATTCCACATTTCTTCAAATGCTCGCCAAACTCAGAATTTAGATATTCACCTCCACGATCGTAACGTAGAAATTTAATCTTCTTGTTACGCTGATTCTCTACCTCACTTTGAAACTCCTTAAACTTCTCGAAAGTTTCGGACTTATGTTTCATGAAATAGATATACCCATATCTACTCAAGTCATCCGTGAAGGTAAGAACATAACGATAACCATCGCATGATGCTACACTCATTGGACCACACACATCGGTATGTATGATTTCCAATAAGTCCGTAGCTCGCCCATCATACCGTAAAATGGAGTCTTAGTCATTTTACCCATCGACATGCTTCAGATCTTTCAAGTGATTCAAAATCAAGTGATTCAAGAAGTCCATCGGAATGGAGTTTCTTCATACGCTTCACTCCAATGTGACCAAGACGACAAGGCCACATATAGGTCAAATTATCGCTTGATTTCAAACGCTTAGCCTCAATGTTATTAATATGTGTATTTCTATTATCGAGATTCAATATGAATAGACCATCTATCAAAGGTGCATGTGCATAAAACACATTACTCATATAAATCGAACAACCATTATTCTCGGATTTAAACAAGTAACGCCTCGCAATAAACAAGATCCCGATATAATGTTCATGCTCAACGCAGCACCAAATAACAATTATTTAAGTATAAAACTAATCCCGATGGTAGATGAAGAGGTAGTGTCACCGCGATCACATCAACCTTTGATCCGCTTCCCACGCCATCGTCACCTCGCTCTTTACTAGCTTCCGCTTATTCTGTAGCTCCCTGCTTCGAAGTTACAAATATGAGCAACCAACCAAAGATCAAATACCCGTGCACTACTACTTAATACTAGTGAGATACACATCAATAACATGTATATCGATATACCTTTCTTCTTGATGTTGCCGCTCTTCAAATCTGCCAAGTACTTTGGGCAATTCCGCCCAAAGGACCTTCTCCCTTGCAAGAAAAGCACTCAGTTTCAGGCTTGGTCCAGCCTTGGTCCTCTTCGCCGGTATGGTAACTTTCTTACCACCCTTCTTGAAGTGTCCCTTCTGCTTAGACTTGCCTTTCTTGAATTTGGTGGTCTTATTGACCATCAACACTTGGTGCTCTTTCTTGATCTCCACTTCGCAGATTTTAACATAGCAAATAGTTCGCAACTCTTGTTCATGTTCTCGCATGTTGTAGTTCATCACAAAGTTCTTGTAACTTGGTGGTAGTGATTGAGGATGCGGTAAACCCCAAAGTATTAGGAATCACTATACCCAAACTTTGAAGTTTATTTGCGTCTGCACATCTTAAGCACATGCTCACCGACGAGCTACCTCTTCCATCTTGCGCTTAAAGAACTTTTCAAGTTTCATAACTTTCAATTGCCGCATGAGTCTCAAAGATTAATTTGAGATCCTCGACAATATCATATGGGTCTGACTCTTCAAACCTTTTCTCAAGTCTGATTCTAAACCATACAAGATAGCACATCGAACTATGGAGTACCGATTCTTCCGAGCGAGGTAAACATTCTTTACTTCATCGGTAGCATCAGCGGTGGGTCACCTAGCGTGCATCCAGACATAGGTCAAATTACCAAATTGTGAGGACAATCCTCAAATTGCGGAACCAATCCGCCAAGTTGCTTCCATTGTTTTCAACTTTTCTTTCTCTAGGAACGCATTAAAATTGATGGTAGGGCTGCCATTGATCTACAACATATTTGCAATAGTTTAGACTAAGTTTATGACAAATTGAGTTCAAATTAATTAATGAAATTAAACTAGGTGAACTCCCACCAAAACAACATCCCTCACATTGTTTTAGTGATCACACGAACCAAATCCACTACATCAACACCGATCATCACGAGAGTTGATATAGTTTCAATGGCTTAACAATCATCATGTTCATCATATCTACTATATGATTCATGCTTTGCCTTCGCCATCCGTGTTCCCGAGGCCATGTCCGTACATGCTAGGCTCACAAGACAAACCTTAGCTTCCGTGATAAGCAAATCTGGCTTGCTTACGCTAGAAGTCACCATGAATCAAAGACACCCGATCATCACGCGGTGCTTCAAGCAGCAAGCTTTGGCAACGGTGCATACTAAGGGTGAACACTTTAGAACTTGAAATTTATGTGCATGAGGGATCATCTTATAATGCTACCGTGCCTACTAAGCAATACAAGATGCATAAAGGATTAACATCACATGCAATTCATAATATGTGATATGATATGGCCTTTCTTCTTTGTGCTTCCGATCTCCATCTTCGCACCTAACATGATCTCCATCATCTCCCAAGATAGCATCAAGGTCAATGACGCTTCTTCATGGTTGTCGCCCACCAGCTTCAACTATTACAACTATTTTGAATAGACACGCAGGTCTTAACAGAAATTAAAGACAACCATATGGTTTCGCCGTTGCCAACTTACAATAAGGAACATTGCATACATCAAATATAATCACAATCATGGCCATATCACATCATCGCACACCCCTGCAAAACAAAGTTAGACGCTTCTACTTTCTTTGCATATTTTACGTGGTTTGGGGCTTTCCATAAGTGTCGCTCTAACTTACTTAACAAGAACCACAACATTGATACTAGCATTGTTGATTACCCGTTGTAAATTGGATCTTAACTATGCTAGGAGAAACAGCACCATAAAGCCACTTATGCAATACAAGTTGCATGTTAAGCGTGGAGCAAGTCTCATGAACGATGTCATGTAAGGTTAGCCCGGCCGCTTCATCCCAACATACCGCAAGATGCAAAGTACACAAAAGCAATCTACAATAAAAGCATCAACGCCCACAATGACTATTGTGTTCTACTCAGGCAACAGATCTACATATAGACACGGCTCGATACCATCAGGGGTTCAGAGCATGGAAAACAAAAATTTTCTATCGCATACAAACAAACAAGCCAAGATCTATCTACTAGATTGTAGCAACGAGTCGATGGAATAACTCACCGAAGATTCCAAAGTGTTTAACGAGAGCAGATTCTCGTGGGTGATGTAGTCGCATTCTTTCCGATCTCAAGATCGCGAGACGATCCTTCCGCGCCAGCCTCAAGAGCGCCCCGCAATGGTCACATCGCTCGGTACTGACGAAGACCTTCCTCTCCTTGTTCCAAAGAAAATGGAGGTTGTAGCACTCTCCTCGCGATTCCAAAGACAACGGCGTGGTACCGAGGTAGAGGGAGATCCTGCAGGCTTCGCTTTAAGCCAAAGTAGTATGGTGGAGCTTATGAGAGAGGCTATTAGTGGTCTAGTAATTAGACACACCAATTAGAGGGCTCTAAACCACTTAGAAGGCTCTAAACCAAACAGCTCTAAACCGGGTCTAGGTCTAGTTTCTAGTTTAGAGGATAGGAACTTGTGTGTCTCTAGAGGGAGGCCCTGCCCTCCCTTTATAGGTGGGAGGGCTGGCGCGCCAGGAGGGAGGAGTCCTCCCCAACTCGCCTAGGGCTGGTCAGCCGGCTTGGGGAGGAGGACTCTCCCCAAGTCGGTTTCCAACTTCTCCTTTCCAAAATCGCGCTTGAATCAAAATCGGCAGCTTGACTTTTCCAATTTAGGAATTAAATAAACCCTTTATTTTGGACAGCGAGAACACTTAGTACATGATGCAATCATTCCATCTTGCAATGACACATTCATGTACCCTTCCCCGGAGTGCCGGACATTCCGGGACCTTCTAGAATGTTCCCGATGAAAACACCTAACCATTCCCAACTCCAAAACGGACTTTCCTTATATGAATCTTATTCTCCGGACCATTCCGGATCACCTCGTGATATCCCGGATCCCATCCGAGACCAACAACATTCGGTCTCTTTCTCATAATACCATAACTACTCAAACAACGTCGAATCCTTAAGTGTGTCTCCTACGTTCGTGAATTATGCGACATGATCGAGACACTTCTCAACAATAACCAATAGAGGAATCTGGAAATTCATATGGCTCTACATATTTCTACGATTACTTATGCATCGAATGAACCACTTACATACGATACCAATTTCCCTTTGTCTCACGATATGTTACTTATCCAAGGTCATGATCGTCGGATCTCTGCATACCTAGTTCAACCTCACATCGATAAGTACTCTTTTCTCGCTCCTGATATGTGATCCCTTGTGACCAAGTCACATGCTTGCAAGCTAATTGGATGACATTTCACCGAGAGGGCCCAGAGAATATCTATCCGTCATGTGGATGGACAAATCCCACTCTTGATCCATGTGTTTCAACCAATACTTTCCGAACACCCAATGCCACTTTTATAGCCACCCTGTTACGGTGTGGTGTTTGATGACATCAAAGCATCCATCCAGTAAAGGTGATATGCATGATCTCATGGTCGAAGGAATTAGGTTACTATGTATCAGAAAGCATATAGCAATTGAACTAATGAAATGACTTGATCTTTATGCTACGCTTGTCTATAGGAGTATGTCCACCATATCATTCTCCTAACGATATGATCTTGTTGTTGATAACATCTCAATGTTCATGACAAAGAAACCACATCATCAATCAACCAACAAGCTAGTGAAGTATAGAGGCCATACTAGGGACTTCAAATTAAGTTTACAAATCACACAAGTATTAATGGTTTCCTTGTTAATACTATTATAGCATGAATGTAAACATTTATCATAAACACAAAGATATATAATAATAACTACATTTATTATTACCTCTAGGGCATATCTCCAACACAAGAAGCCTAGAAGCTTCACACAAAGATTCTTTGTTAGGTGCATCACGTCAATTGCAGAGTGGACCTCTAGGACTTTCCAATAGGATAGCTCCCAAAATATAGATTTCTTTTTCCACATGGGTGTGTGTCCGACATCGTCCTTCGGAACAGATTGTCTACCAGGACCCTTTCCAAAGATTACTTTTAAATCCTTCACCATATCAAATACATCATCACCAGTACGGTGGATAGGCTTACACCGGCTGTCTGCCTCACCATTGAAATGCTTACCTTTCTTTCTTAGGGTGTGCGTGGGCGGAAGAAAACGGCGATTCCCTAGGTACACATTCTTCTTACATTTATCCAAATATATACTTTCAATCTCATTTAAATAGTGTGTGCATGCATTGTATCCCTTGTTTGTCTGTCCTGAAATGTTACTAAGAGCAGGCCAATCATTGATTGTTATGAACAACAATGCTCGTAGGTCAAATTCCTCCTTCTTGTTCTCATCCCACACACGTACACCTTGTCCGTGCCACAACTGTAAGAGTTCTTCAACTAATGGCCTTTTGGATGAGCACTAGCATCATAATGAACTTCCGCTTCATGCACAACCAAGGAGGAAGGTTATAGATACATAGAGTCACATGCCAGGTGCTATGACTGCAACTCTGCTCCCCAAAAGGATTCATGCCATTTGTACTTAGACCAAACCATAAGTTCCTCGCATCACCTGCAAAGTCCAGAAACTCTCTCTCGATTTTTCTCCACCGCGACCCATCAGCGGGGTGTCTCAACATCTTGTCTTTCTTAAGGTCTTCCATGTGCCATCGCAACAACTTGGCATGCTTTTTGTTCCTGAACAAATGTTTCAACCGTGGTATTATAGGAGCATACCACATCACTTTGGTAGGAACCCTCTTCATGCAGCGCTCGCCCTCAACATCACTAGAGTCATCTCGTCTTATCTTATACCGCAATACAGTGCATACTGGGCATTCATCCAAATTCTCGTACTCCTCGCCGCGATAGAGGATGTAGTCATTAATGCATGCATGTATCTTCTACACCTCTAATCCTAGAGGGCAGACAACCTTCTTTGCTTCGTAGGTACTGGCGGGCAGTTCGTTATCCTTTGGAAGCAACTTCTTCATTATTTTCAGCAACTTTTCAAATCCTTTGTCAGTCACACCGTTCTCTGCCTTCCATTGCAGCAATTCTAGTGTGCTACCCAGTTTTTTTTGCCCATCTTCACAATTTGGGTACAACAATTTGTTGTGATCCTCTAACATCTGCTTGAACTTCAACCTCTCCCTTTCAGTTACACATTCTTCCCGGGCATCAGCAATGGCCCGACTAAGATCATCATCGGGCAGATCTGATGCTCGTTCTTCATCTTTTTCTTCATCCATGTCTTCCATTGTAGTATCATCGTATTCAGGGGACATAGTAGGGTAGTCGTTATCATTCTCTTCTTCTTCGTTGTCTTCCATCATAACCCTTCTTTCTCCGTGCTTGGTCCAACAATTATAACCGGTCATGAAACCGGACCGAAACAGGTGGTTGTGAAGGACTCTTGAGGAAGAGTATTCCTTATGATTCCGAAAGACACCACATGGACAAGACATAAAACCATTCCGCTTGTTTGCCTTGGCCACAAGGAGAAAAGGGTGCACGCCTTTAATGAACTCGCTAGAGAGTCAGTCAGTGTACATCCATTGCCGGCTCATCTGCATTATATAATTAATAAAATACATCAAACATAATCATAATTAATTATTACTAATCTAAAAAAGAAAATTAAAGCCAGCAACCGGGACTAAAGATATGATGAACCTTTAGTCCCGGTTGGAGGCACCAACCGGGACTAAATGTGGATGTGGCGACAACATGTCGACACTATGTTCTGAGTGGGCAACACTAAGCCAGTAAATGATGACACTATTTTGGGTGGGTGACAGCACTAGGGTTGAGTGTGTCGACATTATGTCTTAAGTGACCGACAATATGTTGTGTTGCTTAATCTATAAATAGGTACGCATTCTTGTGAAGAACTACAAGATGGTGTGCGAGACCAGGTACACCACTACGGCGGAGCTTCTCGAAGATGTCTTAGGACATCGTCCTCAGACATCTTCGAGGAGCTCGCCGTAGAGGCACTCTCTAATATGTGAAATTAGGTAGATCTACCAGCATACTGATCTAGCTAGAGAAGATATAAACTGAAAGATGGTGTGCGAGAGCAGGGACACCACTACCGCAGAGCTTCTCGAAGATGTCTTAGGATCCCGTCCTAGGATCCCGTCCTTAGACATCTTCGAGGAGCTCGCCATAGAGGCACTCCCTAATATTGGAATTGTTTTAGTTATCCGGCGTATTAATCTATAGCTAGAGAAGTTATTAACTCCAAGATGGTGCGAGAGGGACACCACTACGGTGGAGCTTCTCTCGAAGATGTCTTAGGATCCTATCCTCAGACATCTTCAAGGAGCTCGCCATAGAGGAGCTTCTCGAAGATGTACTGTGATGTCTTCTTATCAAGCTTTTATGAATTAACCCTATCTTTGTTACAATTTTTTCAGTTTGTTGAACGCAGGTAGACGAAGAAGGATATTTTGCCCAGCTAGTTAGAATGATGAACTCACACATGTGTGTGCTTCTAAAATCAAATTTCGAGACTATGTGCCAAAACAAGATATATAGATAGAATCCACATATTGTGATATTTGCCTTAGAGTTCCTTACATTAAAGATAGAATCTAAACATCGATCTCATGTTCATTGCAAAAATTACTACCAAACTAAATCCACAAATCCATCTACAAGATAGAGCATTAAATGAGCTAATATAGCAATGAGAGTTCAAAGGATAAAGTTGCTCACCATTTAGAACCTTTGGATAGATGGGGCACCACAAAATATAGACAAATCTTGAGAAAAAATTGGGCATGAACTCGAACTTGAAGCAAGAAAGAGAGAGAGGAGCCACCAGATTGAAATGGTGGCTCGGGTAGGTGGGGAGAGAAGATAAAGCCAGGCCTTTAGTCCCGGTTCGTGTCTAGAACCGGAACTAAAGGTCCACCTTTAGTCCCGGGTCGTGTAACAAACCGGGACTAAAGGGTCTGGCGCTCGATCCAGCCAGCCTGAAACCCTTTAGTACCGGCTTGTTACACGACCCGGGACTAAAGGTCCCGTTCGAACCGGGGCTAGTACCTGCCACCCCTGGAGCCAGATCTAGCCGTTGGGACCGGGACATTAGTCCCGGTTTGTAGCAAAACCGGGACTAATACCCCTGGACCAAAGGTCCGTTTTCTACTAGTGGATAATAACACTTACAAACATGCAAATTTCTCAAGTTGTGAGAAGATTCGACATTTCATGTGGGCGTGGACACTATTATTCGGAGGCTACGAATCTGTCCAATTGATAAAATAGAACCTAAATAATTGATATTAATAAATAAATACAAATATAAAATAAGTTCGTAATTAGGTGGAAAAAATAAAAAAATGTAGGCGGTACGCCGAGGGTGGTCAAGCTTGGCGTGACGCCGAGGTGACCGTTAGGGCTATCTACCGGGCTGCTCGATGTATGGATGGCATCGTTAGGGATCCGTCCCGGCCAGTCCAGCAAGTGCCACGCGGACACCCCTTACGCCGACGGCCTGGATACGCCGAGGGTTGCCGTCGGCATATCGGTGGCTACGCTGACGGCGAGGCTACGCCGAGGGCGTAGGAGCGAGGCTGGCCTGGCCCGGTGCTACGCCGACGGCCCCGACCATTGGCCATCGGTGTAGCGGCCGGCCGTCGGTGCACCGCGCCATTCCTGTAGTGCGTAGATATTCTTGTTGCCCGAATTGTCACACAAGTTCCAAAGAAAGTGTTTATCAAAACCCAATTATAAAGAAAGAACAACGTCCACCAATTATGAAAGTTCATGGTTAGCTTTACAAAACTTATCTGTTAGACATTCTCTCTCCATCCGCTAATAAGTGTACATCTAGCATTTAAAAATTGTTCTAAAAAAAGTGTACATCTACAGTACTAATGCAGTTAGTAAATACATTAGCTCCTCGTAATCACTCTCTCACTTCATCCTCCAAATTCCACTCTTCTTCTCCACATCATCCATAAATCCTAATTCTCCTCTTTCATTTGTATTGGCGGAGACTCATAAAAGAAGAGAGTAAACTAAATTGTCTAGTACTTTCTAGATGCACTTATACGCCAACGGAGGAAGTAGTCGACAAACATTCGTTAGTTGGGCTGGCTAGTGAAGATGGTTGTATTTATAGACCGCCCACATTTGAAAACGCAGGTTTCAAGTCCTCGTGTCTATGATGAGGACCGAACTTTTAGGTGAGATTCGATGTTGCGGCCTTGTATTTCACGGCACTCTACCTTCAGTTTCATTTGCCTCTTGTCTTCATAGTACATTTCCCACCACGAGATCTCTAGGTACATGACAAGATTTTAATAATAAATTATCTAAATTAATAGATAATTTATTATTAAAAATTTGAGAATATGGCGAGGGATATTTTTGGTTATCTCTACAATGCGTGGAGTTTCACGCCCTGTTTATAGAGGAATCTATACATTTGGAAGATACGGCGTGGCAAATTTTTCCCGACTTGGATGACAGCGTGATCTGAGAAGCGATCTTTTATCTTCTGAGGCACCAAGATAAATGATATTGGTTGTAATGATGACTTGGTTTTTTTTTGATTTTCAGATTCTTGTCGGCTATTTGTGTCTTGGTTATGCAGAGGCCGGGTGTAAACATTACTTCAATTTAATAAAGCATCCTTTTCCAAAAAAAAACACCTCAAAGAGGATTCGACCATACATCCACATAATAGCCAAGTCCGCAACACTACGGGAGAAGAGTGTAACACCCTCGAATCGGCCATGTGCAGGTTTCAGCTATTCCCGCCAAACCCGCATAGAAACAATTTAAGGATACCCACCAGGCAATTGCGTGCAGGTCGAAAACGAAGTAATATCATTACACAATAGTTTACGATGGAATCCACAGAACATATATATACAACAACGCCTTAACGAGTCAAGAATACAGATATACAGTATAAAGATCCCAATCACCTTTAAAACGATACAACATCCGAATACGAATAAGGAGAAAATTAAGCTAAGAGTGTCGTGGTGGTGTCACGGCAGATGCCATAGATAGGCTAAAGGTAGGGACTAATAGCACTAGGGGAATCCAGGGTGGGATAGTGAGGTGATTCCCCACACAGAAGGTTCGTATTTGATTCACTTCCAAGGTTACAAGTGCTCCTAGAGCTGTATTGGAGAGAGGAGGAGGAAGGAACTCTCTTACTCTCACCCACAGTTAACCCGTACAAGACCAACTAGAAATCAACCCTTAGAACCTAAAACCAATCAGAATAGCCCAGCCCCTTCTACAGAGGCCCTAGCCCTCCTTATATAGGGGTGTCTAGGCCTCCACTTAGGGCATACGTGGAGGCATATTCCCGGGAATATGCCTCCTCCCAAAATAGTAAGCCGACCGGGTTGCTTTTCCCCCGCGTCACCCAAGCAGAGGCTACGTGAGCCTCTGCGGCGCCCGTGTCAGTCGACACGGGCGTCGTCACCTCTGTTGGCCACGCCTCGGTGGTCCTGCCCCTGTCCGCTTCACTCATGCAGTGCGTACCGGGGCTTCTTTTGACCAACGAGATTCCTTCCTTCTCCTAGAAGCTAGATATGACCCGGATCATAGTTGATCTGGCCACACCCATTCCTGCATACAAGTTAAATACGCCTTTCCGACTTACGGCTTAAGTCGGTTGAGACCTAGTTAGGTGGACGTCCCTGGTCCGGGTTACCCCGTGATTCGGCCTGCCTTGAAGTGACCCAGCCAGCATCCGCTTTAGCCTTGCCGAACCTCGGCTAACTCGGCCTTTATACCCCGGCGTGACCCTACCCGGGGGTATCTCCCCAACATTAGTCCCCGAAGCTGGTGCGGTCTTAGCTCCCTTGGCTGCTAAGGCCACATCAGGTTCAATTTTTTTTGAGCTTTGGATGTTATTTCCGAGTTATTTCCTTAACTCGGGTTGTATGGATTTACATTCCCTTGGCACGTTCCAAGTTTTCACTTGCTGGCCGGGTTACCACCTTAACTCGGACCGCATGGTTTTACCTTCCCTTGGCACATTCCAAGTTTTCACTTGCTGGCCGGGTTACCGTGGTCTTCTTTCCTTCTCTCGTACGCTAACCCACGTGGAGGCTAATCATCAGGTTGCCTCATTTTAAGGGCCAGCCACAGTAACCGCCGCAGTAATTGTCAGTTATCACTGCGTGCGGGTCACGTCACGCCTGCCTCCTCGTTAACCGCATCAATGCGTCACGTCATGGGATCAGCTACACCTGTGGCCTTCCGTGTGGCTCGTTGCTGATTGGTCGATGCGGGATATACACGGCCACACCGTGTGGCGTACCCGCATGACACGATCCCACTTCCCCCTCGAGGGAGTGGTTAAATAGGGGAGGGGCGCACCCCTAGGTCTTTTCCCCCTTCCGCGCCCCTCTGCCTCTAGCTCTTCTTCTTCGTCGTCTTCCCCGCGACAGTGTCGCCGCCACTGCACTGCTTCCCCACGCCTCTGCATCGCTGCCACTGCTACGCACCTCCTCCGCCACGGGTCGTTGTCAATCTAGGCCGTTGCCCCCCACCGCCGCTAGAGCCAGTGAGGGCAGCGAACACAAGATGATAGAGGAGGAGCTCGCCGTCGCCGAGCAAGAGATGGAGGAAGACACCGCCACGGAGGACCGTGGTGCGTGGGCTGGGTCCTGGGTCTGCCAAGACGACCTGGACTGGCTCTACCGCACCAGACGCATTCCTGCCGGCGTCACCGCGCGCCTCGCCTCCGCCGAACTCGCCCCCTCGCCCAACCCGGGTGAGTACGTTGTGTTCTTGTCCCACTTCCAGCGGGGGTTCGGTTTGCCGGTCAGCGATTTCTTCCATGATTGGTTAAGCACATATGAACTCCAGCCGCACCACCTTCCTGCCAATGCAATTACTTCTCTTTCTGCTTTCGCCTCCATGATTGAAGGCTATGCCAGACTATGGACCACGAAGGAGCTATGGATACGGTTTTTCAGCCTTCTTCGTAATGTCATTCCGAACATTCAACTTGATCCGAAGGACAAGCAGCTCACTCAATTCGGAGCTGCGTCCATCTCACCCCGGAGGCTATCCGTTTTCCCCCGAGTCACCGGGCTGGACTCCTGCAAAGGATGGGCCCGGACTTTCTTTTATGTCCAGAACGAGGGCACTAAAGACTTGATCCGGCTGCTTCCCTATGCTCCGGGTCCACCTAACCCGGAGTTGTGGGACGTTGTCCGCAAGAAGCCCACAGTATTGGCCAACCAGGTCAACAAAAGGTTCGCGGAGCTGAAGGAGCTCGGGTTGCGCAACGAGGACGCCATGATCACATTCATCCGCAACCGGATCTCCCCTCTCCAGAAACGCACTCACAAGGTGTGCCACATGAGCTAGGGCCGCGACCCCAACCGGACCTCGTCCTTCGAGCTTAGCAACATAGAAATTTATCACCGGGTCAAGGCCCTCTTCACCACCCACAAGGACTTCTCCTCTGAGTGGACGTGGGGAATTGAGCATTATTGCTGGGATAGGCTTCCTCCCATGGTAAGCTTCGTGCCACCAACTTTCTCCGAATTAAACCTTATGTCGGTTGCCGTTGTATTTTTAACTCAGTTGTCTTTTTTCTCCCTTAGCAATTCCTTCAGCAAACTATCGAGGATGGCACCGATCCCACCCTCAAATGTGTGCCTGACCGGGAAAGCTCGGACAAGGAAGAACCGGACCAGGAGATGTTCCTCCCAATGGCCGACGCGACCAAGCGACCCACCGGTAAACTCTCTTCTATTAGAGATTGGCCCGATGGTGAAGATGACTCGAATATCGAGGTGATGGAAGCTGTTGACGATGTCCCCCTTTCTTATGCTTTTCCTGCATCAGCTAACCCCGGTGGGCAGATCTACGAGGACCCTCCCCTTGCTACGGGTGAACCTGTTCCGGTAGCGCCGAAGAAGAGGCGTGGAGCTGCATCAAGTTCCTCCTCCAGACCTTCTCAGCCCGCCAAAAGGCGAAAGAAGTCCGGAGACAAAATCGCCTCTAAGCCAGCAGGCAAGGCCCCAGCACGAAGGACTCGGAAACCCAAGGAGCCCCTGACCTCGGATGCGTAAGCCTCTTTTCCCTCTTCAACTTATTCTTCCTTGCATTGTTTTAGTTTCTCTTCTGACATTATTTGATCCGGCAGTGCTGCGGTGGAGGTCCGACTTAGCCCTTCTCCCCCTCGTGACGACGAGTCATGCCCACTGAGCCCTATTCCAGAGGGTTCTGCGGCTGCTCCGGGTTCTATTCCACCTCGTCAAGAGGGGGGTAACCTTGGAGCGGGGGAGACCGGCCCAGCCGAGGCGGCGGCATCCACAACTTCGGCTTCGCTGCAACCAGCAACTACCGAGACTACCTCAGCACCAGCACCAGCTCCAGCACCAGCATAGCAACCACTCCAGCACCAGCACCAACTCCGGCAGCAAGAACATCAGTAGCAGCACCAAGTCCAGCAACAAGAGCACCAGCGCCAAGCTCCTCCGCCTCGTCCGAGTCTTCTTAGTATCGGCGAGGAAGTACCCAGGCAGCTCCTAAGGGAAAATCTGCTGCAACCACTTCCTCCTCCCAGCAGCCCAAAGGCAAGAAGGCCCCTGACGCCACCAGGGCAGCGTCCGTCGAGTCTGGACAGCGCACTCTCGCGTCCATGCTTGCCAAGAAGCCTCCAGCACCAAAGGACGCCCCTGCCGAGCCAGCTAATGCGCAGCAACTTGTTCTGCACACCAGCCCGCCCCTTGCTCAGGTTGAGAGGAGGGAAGCACATGCGAAGGGCTTGGTGGCACCCCACATGCTCAGCGGTGAGCGATATCCTCCGACCTTGATCGAGTTTATGAACAACTGGAACAAGGCGGAGTTCGTCTACAACGACGATCTCCCGGAGAAGTTCGGTCCCGCCGAGTTCTCTGCTCAGATGAACACAGCCGCTAAGGCGATTAACCTTGCAGGTCGGATGATGGAGGTACGTTACTTCACCTTTTCCTTCGCATGTACTAGCGATATAACCATTAGTCCCCGAGCCTCCGGGGGAGTAACTTGTTACTCGGCCGGATGCTCCTTAGAAAACTAACGTAGCTTCTTGATACTTTCAAATATGCACACACCTATATCCGGGTTAAGTTCCACTTGGCCCGGATCTTGCACACTTCGAATATGCACACACCTAGAGCCGGGTTAAGTTCCACTTGGCCAGGATCCTGTACACTTCGAATATGCACACACCTAGAGCCGAGTTAAGTTCCACTTGGCCCGGATCTTGCACACTTCGAATATGCACACACCTAGAGCCGAGTTAAGTTCCACTTGGCCTGGATCTTGTACACTTCAAATATGCACACACCTAGAGCTGGGTTATGTTCCACTTGGACCGGATCTTGTACACTTCGAATATGTACACACCTAGAGCCGGGTTAAGTTCCACTTGGCTCGGATCTTGTACACTTCGAATATGCACACACCTAGAGCCGGTTAAGTTCCACTTGGCCCGGATCTTCTACACTTCAAATATGCACAAGGCTTAAGCTAAATTTCTGTACTCTTTTTAGGTGACCACCAACCGCCAGAGCGCTGAGTTCCAGCGTCTCCTGGACACTCACAAAATGCTGCTCGCAAAGCACAATGCACATCTCGCTGAGCACGAGAAAAGGGGTAAGTTCTCTTCTTCACATTTTTTTGTTTTCCTTCATCTTTTTCTGCCGAACTAATCCGTCATTCGGTTTTCGCAGCTGGGGTGGAGGCTGAGAACAAGATTATGAGGAAGAATCTGGATCAGATTAAGGGTAAGTTACTGTTGTCCGACCTTGCTTTGCTTTCTATCTCCTTTTCTCCTTGGCTCGACAAACATTCATACCTCGGCTTTGCCAGGTTAACAAACTATTTCAGTATCGCTGGAAGATAGTGTGGCCGTGCCTGATATGATGCTGCATTTTCTCGAACAAGCAGGACAACATCAGGCCAAGCTCAAGAAGAAAGACGATGAGCTGGCCCTCCTCCGAACCAAGGATGACGAGATTGCCAAGTTAAAGGCAGAAATGAAGAAGCTGAAAGCACAGCACCAAACCGAGCTTGAAAAGGCTGGCCAGGGCTACACCGAAGATCACGAGCGCCTCAATCTCCAAATTGCCAAGGACCGAGAACTTCTCCAGGAGGCCGACGTCAAGCTTGAGTCGGTGAACACTGAACTGGTGCAGCTCCGCAAAAGACGCGATGACTGTACCAAGGAATTGACCCGGATCCACAGCCATATTTTACGTAAGTTCCTTTTCCTTATCCAGCATATTTCTCCGGGTTACCTCACATGTCTTTTCATTACTTGCTTCTCTTGTCTCGTTTTTAGGCAAATTTCCAGAGGGTACTCCCATTGCGAGCGCCGCTATTGCTGATTTCCGCCGAGAGAGGGGTACTCCCGTTGCTCCTGACGGTCAAGACATTCCTTATGACATGGAGGACCTGCTGGTTAGCCTGTCATCTCGCGTGGAAATTATCAAGAACTATGGCAAGGATCTCCTTAACGTTGCAGTCCAAGTCTTCAACATGTTTTGGCTTGCCGAAGATACTCCGGAGGGAACCGCAGTTCTTGCTGAAAAGTTGATGGAAATCGAGACCTAGCTCGACCTTTGGAGGGAGTCTGCTGGACATGCCGCAGCTGAGACCGTTCTTCACCACATACTCACGTAGTACGAGAAGATCGACCTCAACCTTCTGACGCGCCTGCGCATCGGATCCAAATGGACTAATGACCCGGAGTGGGTAGTTCAGCGCCAGGCTTGCACCCACAGCCTCGTTGAATATGCTCCCATTCATGAATGGACTAAGGGTCCGAGCTTCCTGGAAGCCGCTGGTGACGAAAATGCTGAGAACGTAGAAGATGGTTCAGACGAGGGTGAAGAGGACAATGCCTCGGATATCGACGAAGGCGAAGATGACGCTGAACCTCCTCCTCCTGCTGCTCCTTGAGTGAAAACACTTTAAAATTTATCAGATCCCCGGTATGCCGGGTGGAATTGTATCCAGTACACATGTGATATGTTGATACTAAGTTTTTATGCCGGATCAACTTGGGCGTAGTCCCCGAGTTTCATTTTCTTGTTCGTCCAATCTTCTGGCTCGGTTCGTGTCTACCTTGATTCGGTTTTACGACTTACGAATCCAAGCTTCAAAAATCGTTTTAACAATACTTAGAAACTTTAGGCTTAGCTCAAAATAATTCAGCATAATAATTTAAAAGTAAATACAAGGTTAGTCCGAAAAACAAACGTCGGCTAGATTAAGTTCTTTTCCTTAGTCGTTTTTCATGTGCTACGCAATTCCAAACTTGTTCTCTTGCTTGCCATGAAGCCAATTCTTGTTGGACAGCAGCAAGTCGAAGAGTTGGGTTTTTGGTGCTCACACACTACTAATCCGAGTTAAGTAGAACAACTTACTCCAGCTGACGTATAAATAATGAAAGACAACAAATATTATTAAGGCAGTCCCCGAGTTACTGCTTGAGGTGCCAATATTTCATTGATAGGCTCATTGCCGGCATACATACTGACATACGAGAAGACTCGGATACATACACTTCTCTGCTAAGTGTAGAAAGGACGAAGTAGAGCTACATTCCATGGACGCTTAGATTCCTCATTGGACCTGTCCGCCTTGTTCTTTTCCTGTGGCTTTGCATCGATAAGATAATAAGAATCATTGTGCAATGCTTTGCTCATAATGAATGGCCCTTCCCATGGGGGGATAACTTATGCATGCCAGCAGTATGTTGTACCAACCGGAGCACCAGATCGCCTTCCTGGAAGACTCGGGGGCTTACTTTCCGACTATGATAGCGTCGGAGATTTTGCTGATATATGGCGGATCTGGACAATGCCAATTCTCTCGCTTCTTCCAGCAGATCAACATCATTTTGCCGGGCTTCTTACACTTCGGCTTCTGTGTATTGGGTGACCCTAGGCGAATCATGCCCTATGTCGGCTGGTAATACAACTTCTGCCCCATATACCAGAAAAAATGGCGTATAGCATGTTGATCGATTTAGAGTTGTTCTTAAACTCCATAGTACCGCTGGTAGTTCTTCTATCCAGCACCCCGCTGATCTTTGCAGCGGCTCAATGAGCCGGGGTTTTATCCCGGATAATACCAATCCATTGGATCTTTCCACTTGTCCGTTCGATGCGGGGTGGGCTACCGAGGCAACGTCCAGCCGGATCTTCTTATCCCGGCAGAATTGCGCGAATGCTCCTTCAGCAAAATTTGTGCCATTATCAGTTATGATACTGTGAGGATAACCGTATCTCAAGATAATGTCTTTGAGAAATGTTACGGCCGTAGCTCCATCACATTTTCTTATAGGCTTCACTTCAATCCATTTTGTAAACTTATCCACCATGACCAAAATGTGAGTCATATTCCCCCTTGCTGGTTTGAACGAGCCAACCATATCCAAATACCATACGGCAAATGGCCACGTGATTGGTATGGTTTTGAGTTTCGACATAGGCATATGTGTCTTGGTAGCATACCTCTGACAACCATTGCATTTTCTCACCAGATCTTCTGCTTGTTCTAAGGTGCTTGGCTAGTAGAATCCATGTCGAAAAGCTTTTGCCACTAAGGCTCGGGACGAGGCATGATGCCCGCACTCCCCTTGGTGTATATCTCAGAGGATGTCGAGCCCTTCTTCCGGGTCAACGCATCGCTGGAGGACATAGGTCACACTCCGTTTGTATAGCTCGGAATTGATGATTGTGTATGCCTTTGCTCTCCTCTGAGTTTGCCTGGATAACACCTCCTTAGTGGGTAATGTTTCATCTTTCAGGAATTCAAATATAGGCAGTGCCCAAGCTGGTATTGCTCGCACAGGGAACACATCCTCATCAATTTCCATCTGATCCACCGGCATAACTTCAACCGGATCATGTTGAGCAGTCCCCGGGTCTTGCGAGGCAGTCCCCGGGTTCACTGAGGCAGTCCTCGGGTTTGCTGATGCAGTCCCTGGGTTTCGCGCACTACCTCCCATGTCAATGTCCATGGGCATAGCTCCGGATTCTGTATCTTCCGGGAGATTGAGTCGGTTCCTGGGGACGACATGATAGACGGTTTTCTGAGGTGTTCCAATGTTACACCCGGTGGAATTGCTTGTCGGGTTGACCCGAGCTTTGACAACATGTCGGCAGCCTCATTTTCCACCCAGGGTACATGGTGAAATTCACATCCCTCAAAGTAACCAGATATCTTCTGCACATGAAATCTGTACAGTGCCATGTTTGGATCAAGGGCATCCCACAGTCCCGACACTTGCTGTACTACCAAATCCGAGTCGCCAAAGCATAGGATCCGACGTATCCCAATCTCTTTTGCCACTTTGAGCCCATGCACAAGTGCTTCGATGCCGCGAAATGGATCTGCAGCACGTATTTCAGCCGGTCCTTCTTTGGCGAGGTAAGTACTACTCCGGCGCCTAGCCCGGTTTTTATTTTTGACCTATCAAAGTGCATTCGCCAATAGTTTGGATCTGGTAGCGGCGGTTCGTATTGTACCTCGGCCCAGTCCACAAAAAAGTCCGCCACAGCTTGAGACTTGATTGCTTCTCTTCTGTCATATTGTGGCGCATAGGGAGCTAGTTCAATTGCCCATTTTGCAATCCTACCACTTGCATCCTTATTACTCATTATCTCGGATATGGGAGCTTCACATATTACTTTGATGGGATGTTCCTCAAAGTAATGCTTCAACTTCTTAGCTGCCATATAGACGCCATATGCCACCTTTTGATAGTGTGGGTAGTTCTACTTTGAGGCTGATAATACCTCGCTCAGATAATACAATGACCTTTGCACCGACTTACCCTCCTCGTCGCGCTCCACCACTATCACTGCACTTACAACCCGGTTGGTTGCGGCTATATAGAGCAACATTGGCTCCTTTGATAGTGGAGAGGCTAACACTGGTGCAGTGGCTAACATCTTGTTCAAGTGGGCAAAGGCTTCATTGGCCTGCGGCGTCCAAACGAACTTATCCGACTTTTTCATGAGTTGGTAAAGAGGCAATGCCTTTTCTCCCAACCGACATACAAACCTATTTAACGATGCCAGGCAACCCGTGAACTTCTGGACATCGTTAAGACACTTCGGCAGTTCCATTCGTTCAATGGCCCGGATTTTAGTTGGATTAACTTCGATACCTCGGCTAGAAACAAGAAATCTGAGTAATTTCCCAGCCGGGACCCCGAAGGTACATTTTTCCGGGTGAAGCTTCATCCGGAACATTCTTAGGTTCACGAATGTTTGCCTGATATCGTCAAGGAGCGTTTTTCTTTCCTTGGTTTTGATAACCACATCATCCATGTACACTTGTACATTTTTACCAATTTGGTTGTGCAGACATTTCTGCATACATCTTTGGTACGTTGCCCCTGCATTACGTAAACCAAACGGCATGGTGCGATAGCAATAAGCCCCATACGGGGTGATAAACGCAGTCTTTATTTGATCATCCGGATTCAGAGGTATCTGGTGGAAACCAGAATATGCATCAATGAATGACAACAGTTCACATCCAGCAGTTGAGTCTATGACCTGATCTATCCTTGGTAGTGGAAATGGATCTTTTGGACACACCTTGTTTAGGTTCGTGTAATCGATACACATACGCCAAACCACTGCCACGTTCGGGTCATCCTTCTTCTTCTCCACCAGCACCGGATTAGAGAGCCAATCCGGATAGAGTACTTCCATGATAAATCCTGCTGCTAGTAATCGGGCTATCTCGTCTCTAATGACTTTTCTCCTATCTTCGGCGAAGCGGCGGAGAGGTTGCTTCACCGGCCTTGCTCCGGGTCTCACGTTTAAAGAGTGCTCAGCCAACTCCCTCGGGACACCTTCAAGTCCTGTGTGGACCAAGCAAAAATATCCCGATTCTCACGGAGGAAGTTGACGAGCTCGCTTTCCTATTTGTCATTTAACCTGGCACCAATTGTTACGGTGCGCTCCGGAAACATATCATCAACAGGCACTTTCTTGGTATCCTTTGTGGCTTGGAACGAAACGCTTCCATGCGGATTACTCAACACCGACATATATTGCTGCGCGGACTGAGCCAGCGCCGCCACCTCCTGGATTTTTCTTTTCTCTTTTCATCTTCAGATAACTGATGTGGCAACTTGCCATGAATTTGTTCAGTGATGGTCTTCCGAGTAATGCGTGATACGCACTTTCCAAATTCACCACTTCAAACTCCAAATTCTCAGTTCGGCAGTTATCTCTCGTGCCGAATAATACGTCAACCCGGACCTTGCCTATGGGCTCACAAGAAATGCCGGGCACAATACCATGGAAAGTTGTCCTTGTAGCTTGGAGCATGTTCCCCGAGATACCCAACTTGCACATCGTATCCGCATACATGATGTTAATGCTACTGCCATTGTCAATCAGTACCTTGGAGAATCTCACATTGATGTTTGGCCCAATGAATGTCGGGTCCAGCACTAACGCATATGAGCCAGGACTCGGCATAAGCTTGGGATGATCTTTGATGTTCCAGGTGATTTCCTGGTCCGACCAAGGCATATACCTCGTCACCGCTGGCATTACCGCATTGACCTCCATATGTCGGCGCTGCAAGCTCTTCCTATCTGTTTCCTCAGTGGTAAACACCCAGTAACTCTGATGATGCTCCCTGTACTCATTCCTCCCCTCATTTTCGGGCTGCCTCTGATCCGGCTGATGCTGGTTTTCTACTTGATGCACTGCATCCCTTCTCTCATGGTTATCATACCTCGGCGGAGGGGGAGGCAACATTAGCTGTTGCGTGTTTGCTCAGGAGAGCAATTGTTGCTAGGGTAACTCCTGCCGAGGTTGATCATTCCGGGGTGCCTGAGCATTCCCCGAACCACCTTGTTCTATCTTACGCATCCACTCACATTGCCTCGTTGTATGACCCGCTGGGTTACTCGGATTCGACGTGTGAAATTTACACGGCTGATCCAATATCGACTCATAAGTGTACCTCGAACGGTCCTTCTTTTCTTGCCACTGTTTCTTCTGCTCTGGCGTCCAAGTTTTCTTGCCATCACTTCTCGGAGTCCATTGCCCTCCAGTTTTTTTTCGTTGATTGCCCCCTGCTCCGGGCTGATCTTGATTCACAGCTGCCACTTGTTGTGAACTGTACCGGTGATCCGGTCTGTCTTCTCTTCTTTTACCTCTGTAGTCATTTCTCTGGGATGATCCGGCTCCATCTCTCTGGTAGTACTCATCATTTGACTCGTTTGATACGATCCTAGGTTGAGTCGGATCACCCAGAGCATACGAATCATCTTTGCCAACGTAGTTGGCATTTTCCTTTGCAACTTTTGCCACAGCTCGCTTGCATATCTGCATCCTTGCGCGAACCACGTTGTGGCCTGTGACTCTATCACGCCCTCATATGAGTTTCTCACGATACACCACCAGGTCAAAAACTCCTGGTCCGTCTCATTCGGTCTTTGCTTGCACATAGCTAGGGTCTGTGGCCTATTTGGCCTCTGATATGTACTTGAGAAATTGTTGATGAACATCTCCTCAAAATCTATCCAGCAGTTAATACTTCCGGGTGGCAAATTGTTCAACCACACCCTCGCTGCCCCCTCCAACATCTGGGGTACATATCTCACAGCCCATCTCAAGTTGCCTGTAGCAATTTTCACTGCAGTAGCATAATTTATCAACCAATCCTCCGGCTTTGTACTGTCGTCATACGTCTTTGTACCTCTAGGTAATTGGAAGTTAGGCACCGGAGGCTCCTTCATGATCCGGGGCCCAAAACACGCAGGACCCGGAGGACCTTGACACTCAATCTGTTCCGACCTATACAGTCGATCTAGTTTTAACCTGGCATCATCAGGCATCAAATCTCCGCTTCCCAATCTTGACCCTATCACATGATAGTCCGGCCTTGGGTATCCCGCGTTCACCATTTCCGAATCTCCATCATTATACCTGTCTTGCTCTCTTGGAGCACCTCTCTGTTGCATACCCCGGCCGGCACTTTGCTCTTGCCTTGGTATATTCCGCTGCTGCGGTTGTCCTGCCGAGTTACGCTGTCCGGCATTGCCATTTACAGCGTTTCCTTGACCGGCATTTCCTTGGTCGCGATTACCTCGGCCAGCTTCACCTTGGCTCACACTTCGTCGATCATCATTTCTCTGTACTTATTTTCCTTTCCCTACCCTTGTCGGGTCATACGGGACGATCTATTTGTTTCTCCTGGCTGAGGATACTACCTCTTCTCTCCTAGGACCGCCATGAGGAGACGATGCGGCTCCAGTGGATTTCTCCGGGTTACCCACTGCCGAATGAACGATCTTGGAGGCCCCAGCTCTCTCCGGGTTTGCCCTGAGCAGTTCCTCATTTTGCCTGTTCACGATCCGAACCAACTCATTAACCCTATCTTGCTGTCTCTGGCGGGCTTCACCCGTCAGACCCTCTAGCTCGGACGCAGCTGCATCTGCTGCTCTGAGGTTCTTAGCCTCGACAGCCCCACAGACAAATAGTTTTCTGACTCCTCAATCCTAGTATCACCCTCTTTGTTCATTTCGCTCATGAGATTTCTCCCCTTCACTTTTACCGCATCTACTTTATTTGCCTTTGCGTACTCACGCAGCGTCATGTTCAACGACTGCTAAGCCGCTGCTATCTTTTTCGCTCCTTTTAGAATTTTTTGCCTAGTTTCCTCTAGCTCAGCCTATGCCTGAGCTAGATCTACCACTGCTGCTACCGGGTTTGCCAAGCTATCCATAGCTTCTCTCAGTACGTTCTCAGGCCTCTCTAGTGGAGGTCCTCTACCTTTCCTCGGTGCCTTAGGTGTTACCTCTGGATCTGGTGCTGGATCCTTGCTTGTGCCTGTGCCAAGCGCAGTCATCATCACCTCAGCGCGGTCCGGGGAGCGAGTGATATGCGCCTCGTGAACCATGCTAAGGGGTGGCTCCCCTGCCTCGACGATGTGCCGCGGATGAACACATGATACGTCCATAGTAACGTAGACCTTGTGCGCACCGAGCTTGACGAAGAGGCCGTTGCACGGAAGTGGGCGCGTGCCGAAGCAACCAGCGTTGTCGCTGACGAAGTCCAGTGCTCCAAAGCGCAGAACGAGCCCGGAGACGATGCGTTCGCCGGTGCCGATGAGGTTTACCGTCCGGATCTTGACCCCTGCTAGCGCCGCTATCCCCACGGTGGGCGCCAACTGTCGTGGTGGTGTCACGGCAGATGCCATGGATAGGCTAAAGGTGGGGACTAAATGCACTAGGGGAATCCAGGGAGGGATAGTGAGGTGATTCCTCACACAGAAGCTTTGTATTCGATTCACTTCACAGATTACAAGTGCTCCTAGAGCTGTATTGGGGAGAGGAGGAAGAAGGGACTCTCTACTCTCACCACCGGCTAACCCGTACAAGACCAACTAGAGATCAACCCTTAGAACCTAAAACCAATCAGAATAGCGAAGCCCCTTCTACATAGGCCCTAGCCCTCCTTATATAGGGGTGGCTAGGCCTCCATTTAGGGCATACGTGGAGGCATATTCCCGGGAATATGCCTCCTCCCAAAATAGTAAGCCGTTCGGGTTGCTTTTCCCCCGTGTCACACAAGCAGAGGCTACGTGAGCCTCTGCGGCTCCTGCGTCAGTCGACACGAGCGTCGTCACCTCTGTCGGCCACGCCTCGGTGGTCATGCCCCTGTCTGCTTCGCTCATGCAGTGCGTACTGGGGCTTCTTTTGACCAGCGAGATTCCTTCCTTCTCCTAGAAGCTATATATGACCCGGATCATAGTTGATCCGGCCACACCCATTCCTGCATACAAGTTAAATACGCCTTTCCGACTTACGGCTTTAGTCGATTGAGACCTAGTTAGGTGGACGCCCCCTAGTCCGGGTTACCCCGTGATTCGGCCTGCCCTGAAGTGACCCGGCCAGCATCCCCTTTAGCCTTGCTAAACCTCGGCTAACTCGGCCTTTATACCCCGGCATGACCCTACCCGGGGGTATCCCCCCAACAAAAAGCCCTGAAGAATAATCAATGGCGTCCATAATCCTGCCCAGGCCAAGCCGGAAGGGTAACCCTGCTAACAATGTCAAACTTATACCTGTCAAACAAAAGGGGTGCCGACAAAGGGCAAAAGAAAAAGGGAGCGATCAGTACTAAGGCCAGTACACGTCGAGTCTAGAATTCGGTGGCTCTCGCCTACAAAGGTATGGTGGACTGAAGCGGCAGCGAAGCATGCACTAAACAACTTATAGAGACTTAATATAATTGTCGGCTATCAAAGTGGTGTTCAGGATATACTTTCCGGGTATCCTCACTGTGCCTCGCTGACCAGGGTGGCCTACTTCGGGTTAGATCTATGCTTCATGAGCGGCCCAGTCAGAGAGAAGAGATGGAGTCCAGTCCGGCTACGGGAAGGCCCAGAAGACTTACCGACATAGGCCTATGTAGTTACTTGTAGTCCATGATGTACTCTGTAACCAACTCTTAGTCGTAGCCAGATAGGTCTCTCTTGTAAACCGTAGGCCGGATATCTATATAAGACATCTTAGGGACCAGCCTTTAGGGCACGCGTCAATAGTCCATAATCTAAACTCGCCTAGGCGAAACCCTTGTAACCCATATTCCAGCTCTGCCGTATTTACTAGATTTCTAGCAGGAGTAGTATCCGTCCACCGTCAGTGGATTCGAACCTATGTAAACTTGTGTGCTCACCATCCTGGAACACCATACGACTCATACACCTCTCTTCCACACGCCTCGAGGACACCCTCATGGTGTACTTGTCCTCAATCTGACGACAGTTGGCGCCCACCGTGCTGCTGATGAGCTTCGGATCTGCATTGCGAGTAGAATCTGCAAGAATCGGAATCGGCGAGACAATCGCCGTCGACCGCGTCCTCTACACCAGTGAAGTCCCTCTTGTTCTTCTCGATGAGACCTGGATTCTGGCTAGGGAGGCCATGGATAGCTACACAATCTTGTCTTTCAGCGAGATCAATGTCTATCTCGGTTTCGCTAAACCTGCCCCACCAACCCCAGCGGTGACGATCGAGGTAGAAGAAGTTTCTGGGTCCACTTTGTCCATGGAGGCATCTGAGTTCCAAATCCCGGAAAACCCTAATCCCACCCAGCCTGCACCTGACGCGGAGATAGTGGAGAAAGTTGAGACTGAAGTAGATCTTCCTGTGGACATCCAATTTGAAGTCGAATCTCAGGACGATCTCACTAGCGAGGTCAAATCTCAGGACGATCTTCCCAGTGAGGTCGAATCTTAGAAGGAGCAAGCCAACAACAACTCCGGATCCAGCTCTTCCGATGCTGGAGCAGGTCAATCTTTCCTGAGGCACATGTTGAGGCGCATGATGCTGCATGACGCCAGCATGGAAGAAATCCTGGAGTCCATCAAATGTTTCGAGGAAGCCCACGAAGAAAGCCGCAATTACCTTAGGACGCATGCATCGCACTTTGCCAGACATGTTGGATCCGGATCCGGCCCTGTTGATGCTAGAGAAAACAAGGACTCGGTGCTGGAGGTGTTTGGAACAAACACTGACTTACCAGCATCTTCGGATGATTCGATGACGTCGGCAGATTTCCGAAAGTTCTTCGTAGAATATGAAGAGGAGTTCAACTCCAAGGCTGGAGAAGAAGGAGAAGCCATGGATGAAGGATCCGAAAAAAACTCTCCCAAAGCGCAGGATGATATGGATCTCGAAGAAAATCCAGACGTGCAGATGTTCGAAAGTATTGATCAAAGCTTGACTCCAGGAAACAGACCCAAAACCATTTTTGCTACCGGCGCTGCCAGAAAGGCAAAGAAGAAGAATAATACTCAGGCGAAGGACCCTCCGGCTAAGGAGGCAATCGCCAAGGAATACGAAGAAGACTCGGATGGAGCTCTAATCCCAGACGAGCCAAAATACACTCTGGTGGATGCACACGTGGTTACCTCTGGTGCCCGTAAAATCTTCGGAGACGCGCTGACTACGCCAATCCCTACTACTACATATCTTACACCTGCAGAGTTGGAAGACATGGCCCAAGCCCTAGAGGCGCATCGCCAAGTAATCCTGGATGAAGCTAATAATCTCCTTGAGGAGAAAAAGCGCATTGCATCTACAGGGAAGTTTAACTCCCTGTAACATCAGAAGACCCAAAACGGCCCCGTGGGGGCTAACAAAAATCAGGAAGCCCACAAGACCATCTTTGAGGAAGGTGACGCCATCAAGGGAGAACCTCGGCTCGACAGTAAGGGAGTTCTGGTGTATGGAACACTGATGGCTCAGTGTTGATGTAAAGCTTGTTGGGAACCCCAAGAGGAAGGTATGATGAGCACAGCAGCAAGTTTCCCTCAGTTATGAAACCAAGGTTTAATCAAACCAGTAGTAGCAAGGAAACACCCCAAAGGTGTTGCTAGCTGAGCCTTGACAGGGCGCACTACCGGTGCTAGTAGCAACGTGGAGACCTGCACAACACAACTACAGAACTCTATCCCCCACTTGCGATGAGGTTGTCAATCTCACCGTGTTTTGCTAAAAACAAAGGATTAAACGTATTGAATGGAAAGAAGTAATAGTTTGCATAAAGTAAACACAAAGTAGTAACAGTTTATAGATTGTACATAAAAGACAAGTACCGGGATCCATAGTTCACTAGAGGTGGCTCTCCTTAAGATAGATAACATGCTGGGTGAACAAATTACAGCGGGGCAATTGACAAACATCGAGAAAGAAATACATGCATATACTAATCATCTTGACTCCTTTGAGACTTGATTGGGCATTACAACATTATACATAGACCGCCATCCAACTGCATCTATGACTAATAATCCACCTTCAGGTTATCATCCGAACCCCCTCCAGTATTAAGTTGCAAGCAACAGATTATTGCTTTACGAACTGCATGTAAAGTAAACAATACGATTGTTCTATGAACAAAGGATTGTTGTTTTCTCCCTAGTAGCAACAGCACATCTAGTACCTTAGAGATTTCTGTCACTTCCCCAGATTACCAGAGGCATGAACCCACTATTGAGCATAAATACTAACTCTTGGAGTTGCTAGCATCTATTTGGCCAAGATAGCTATTAACAACGGAAAGCATGCAAGATCACAAATAACAAAGACATGATATAATCAATAATCAATCTGAAATAGCATCTCAATATCCATCGGATCCCCGCAAACACAACATCAGAATTACAAATAGATGATCTTGATCATGAACGCAGCTCACAAGATCTAGACATGAAAGCACAAAGGAGGAGAACCAGCCATCTAGCTACTACATGGATCCGTAGTCCAAGGATGAACTACTCACGCATCACACCGGAGGCTTGCATGATGATGAAGAAGGCCTCCAGGGTGAATTCCCCTCTCCGACAAGGTGCCGGGAAGAGCTTGAGATCCCTCTTGATCTAGGGATGGAGATGACGGCGGCTATAGACTCTTTCGTGGATTTTTGATCGGGTACTTAGGGTTTTCATCCCGAGGACATCTTATAGGCGGAAGGGGAGGCCGAGGGGGTGCCGGAGGCGGCCAGACCACCCCCTGGCATGGGCCAGGCTAGGCCACGCGGCCAGGTGGTGTGGTGGCCCCCTGGCCCCTCTCCGTCTCATACTCTGGCATCTGATGACTTCCGGAAAAATAGGCACTTTGGCTTTGTCCCATCCAATTCCGAGAATATTCATTTTCTGACTTTCCTGGAACCAAAAACAGCAGAAAACAGGCAGCTGGCACTGTGGCTCTTGTTAATAGGTTAGTCCAAGAAATCATATGAAAAGTACTCCACAGTGTGGGAAAAACACAAGAAAGTGGAAAAAACCAATCATGGAACATCAAAAATTATAGATACATTTACAATGTATCAACATCCCCAAGCTTAACTCCTGCTCGTCCTCGAGTAGGTAAGTGATAAAAAGAAAGAATAATTTTTCAGGTGACATGCACCATCAAAGACTTGATCAAGTATTTGTAAAACATTCAAAGCTGGGATCATAGTACTTCCATCATAACATGAAAGACAAAGTTCTAGCAATAAGAAAAAGAAACTAAGATGCAACATGAAAAGGCACAAACAAAAGATTCATGAATAGCAATGCTTTACAAGACGTTTGTTTGTTTCACATAAAGAAAACATAGCATAATACTATTTAGCTTGTCCCTCATAGAGTAGCAAAACATAAATGCATAGGACACCTTCAAAGTTCATAAAAGTGACTAGATACAAATAGTTTAGAACAAGCAATATCAAGTTATGCATCAATCAAATAGTCTTGGGACAATGCACATAGAACTAAGAATGGCCACTATGCTCTCAAAGTAGGTGCATAAAGGTATAAGGTGGAGACTCAATATAATGATGGAAGAAAGGCCTTGATAGAAGGAAGTAGGGATTCAAGTCTCATAAAGAGCTTCCAAAAATTATGGTACTTATAGCTTTCAGCTCTCATTGCCCCTATCATAAGCATCTTTAAGGTTATTAAGGTTAAAGTGACACAACTAAGAGGATATGCTTGACAAGTTATAAACCGAAATCTCATGCCCCTTACTTACAAAGACTGATCCTCATGCTACTCAACTTTAGTCACAAGTAAGCTCTTGTCATTGTAAGTACATGTGTATCATAAAGAACCGCCAAAGTGGTACCCCTTGCACATGATACAGGAGCTATCCCATAATCAAAATGACAAGGCAAGTAGATAATGAGCATCTCAGCGATCTTTTTATTTGCTATTTGCATAGGTTTTTATTGAGGATGCTTCATAGAGTGCTCATTATGGTGATGCTGCAAGTTTCCACCATGACTAGGCATGGCTTAGGCTAGCGGCCCAGGCGTTTCTCTAACACACATACAAACTCCATGATCTTACAAGTTCCACTTTTATTTCAGACCGCCAGGATCCGTAAGCTAAAGAACATGATATCAACGGGGTACAAAGTACAAGTGCAATGTTGAAAGCGTTCCCCATGAAACTTGGTTCTGCTAATTTCAACTTATAAAGCGCAAGCATATTCGCAACAAAGAAGGACCCAATGGTTCAAGTTTATTAGTTGCAAAAAGGTAAAGTGTGCCATCAAGTTCGTGAGAGCTTTAATCACTAGTTTTCTCATAAAACGTTTAATTTGGAAGGTAAACAAAAGCATGAATATACTTGGAATAGCATAAGCTAGTAGGTAGTTATGGTGGACTCTTTGGAATAACTTGGTTTAGGCAGTTGGATGCATGAGTGGAACTCTTACTTGGTTGTGGAGGCTAGCAAAAGACTGGGAGCGACAAACTAAGAGAGCAATAATGGCCATAATCATGCAGAACGACAAAACATCATTGATCTAAGCATAAAGTGATACTACAAGTTGAAAACTAAAGGATCATAAAGGCTATGGTGACTTTTGGATAGTCATAACATGGTGTGAGCATGCGCCAAGTCAACCCAAATAAAGCATCAAAGGAGAATACCACTATACTATGCTTTAATATGCGAAAACAACGCATGATTCATCCAAGGCACATTAAGAAATCTGAATTGTTTATAACAATTCATGCTACAGCAAAGAATACTAAGCATAAATCCAAAACAATATCAAGCATGGCATGATGAAGCATAGGCCACAGTAAAAAACAAGCTCTTTTTACCACATAAGTATGAACTTTCCTACTCTTTTCCAATCCAAACCAAACTATTTGCAAACCAATGTATGAAAGAGGGTGTCCAACCAATTTATTCATAAAACTAAGAAAACAAAAGCAAACAAAAACGAAAATGAAAAAGAAGACGCTCCAAGAACAACACAACGGTGCATGAAACAATAAAAATGAAGCGTTTGGAAGAAACCTGGGATTTTTATTGAGTAAGAAGGGGATGCCTTGGGAATCCCCAAGCTTTGACGCTTGTACTTCTTGGATGTTTCTTGGGGTGACACACGTGGCATCCCCAAGCTTGAGATTTAGTCCATCCTTCATCTCATTACTCATTCCTTCCATACACCTGAAATTTTTCTTCATATAAAACTTCACACAATCTTTATTAGCAACATTAGTGCACTCAAGATAAATAAGTCTTAAGGTTCAGTTCTAACACCAAATAAACTTCCATTAGAACACTAGCTACTATAGAACTTCCCTCAAAAAGCTCCATTCCCCAAAATAACTCAAAAAGGAACCAACAAGAAGCAAATGCAGAAAATGGCAGAAATCTGTCAAGACAGACCAGAAGGTAAAGACGAATTTTTTCGAAGACCTTATGTTTCTCAAATCAAAAAGTGTTGAACTAACTAAAGTTAGATAACAACCTGGGGCATAAGCACAAAAATTCACGCCTCAAAAAGACGTTCAGAGATTTTACACGAATTTTTATGGTGAAGCACAGAAATCTGTTGCGGGACAGCAACTTTCCCAATCATTACTTCTCTCTCCTTAGAGGTTACTCTTGGCACAAAAAGAAAATAAAAAGGATAAGGAGCGGTTATTACTGAAGTAATAACTTCCAAGACTCATCTAAAACTTTTGGTTTATCTCCCAGTAAGTACTTTTCTTTAACGCCTTTAAGTTAGGCATAAGAAGCAAGAAAAAGGATCAAATGTTCTCAAATGAAGAAGCATTAAGACCAAATTTTGTTTTCATATGAGAAACAAAATAAATCTTCTCTCGTTTCTTAGGGAAGTGTTCTATACCTTTCTTTAGTGGGAGTTGATATTTGATGGTGCCTTCTTTCATATCAATAATGCCACCAGCAGTTCTAAGAAAAGGTCTTCCCAAAGTAATAGGACAAGAAGCATTGTTTTCAATATCCAAAACATAGAAATCAATAGGGACATAGGCATTGTTAACCATAATAAGAACATCATTAAGACTCTCCATGAGTTTCTTTTTAGCATTATCATCAAGTGGGACATTCAAATAACAATCTTCAAGAGGAGGCAAATCAAGCATATCATAAATCCTTCTAGGCATAATAGAAACACTACTATCAAGATCACATAGAGCTTTGAAATCAAAGTCATTCACTTTCATATTAATGATGGGTTCCCAACCATCTTCTTGTTTTATAGGAATAGAAGCTTTATGTTTCATCTTTTCTTCTTTAATCTTTATGAGGGCATCAGTAATGTGTTTTGTAAAAGCCATGTTCATAGCACTAGCATTAGGACTTTTAGCAAGATTTTGTAGGAACTTAATAACTTCAGAGATGTTGCAACCATCAAGATCAAAATCAAATTTATCATCTAGAGTACTAGAACTATTACTAGCCTCAACACTAGTGGTGGTAATAGTAGAAACACTAATGTTTCTAGCAATTTCATCTTCTCTTTCCCACTTAGCATGTAATTCAGATAATAGTCTAACATTTTCATCAATTCTTACTTGTATAGCATTGGTGGCTGCAAAGGGATTGTCATTAGTTTCAGGTTTAGCAGCCATTTTATTAATTAATGAAGATTGAGCTTCAAACAAAGATGATATATTTCTTTCAGCATTAGAGAGTTTCAATTGTAAACTAGGAATTTCCCTATTTAGACTCTCAAGTTGATGGCTAATATTCTTCAAAATGATAGATTATTCCTCCATAGTTTTAGTGAATAGTTTATTTTGCTCATATTGCATTTGCATGAAGTTTTTAGTGGCTATTTCAACTTATAAAATTCTTCCTTCACTAGGTAATCCAGGTTTACCATTATAGCCATCAGTATTATTAGGAGGGCAGGGCCTATAATTGTTATTACCATAAGCATTGTTGCCAAAATTGTTATTTCTTATGAAGTTCACATCAACTTGCTCTTCTTGGGCAACCAAAGAGGCTAAGGGAACATTATTTGGATCAATATGGGCTTTCCCATTAACAAGCATAGACATAATAATATCAATCTTATCACTCAAGGAGGAAGTATCCTCAACAGAATTTACCTTCCTACCTTGTGGAGCTCTCTCAGTATGCCATTCAGAATAATTAACCATCATATTGTCCAGAAGTTTTGTTGCAGCACCCAAAGTAATGGTCATAAAGGTACCTCCAGTAGCAGAATCCAATAAGTTCCTTGAAGAATAGTTCAATCCTGCATAAAAAGTTTGGATGATAATCCAAGCAGTCAGTCCATGAGTGGGACAATTCTTTACCAAAGATTTCATTCTTTCCCAAGCTTGAGCAACATGTTCATTATCAGATTGTTTAAACTTCATTATTTAACTTCTCATAGATATAATCTTAGCAGGAGGATAGTATTTTCCAATGAAAGCATCCTTGCATTTAGTCCAAGAATCAATACTATTCCTAGTTAAGGAATTCAACCATTCTTTAGCTTTTCCTCTCAAAGAGAAAGGAAACAATTTAAGCTTAATAATATCACCATCTATATCCCTATGCTTTTGCATCTCACAAAGTTCAACAAAGTTATTTAGATGGGTAGCAGCATCTTCATTACCAATACTAGCAAATTGTTCTCTCATAACAAGATTGAGTAAAGCAGGTTTTATCTCAAAGAAAGTATCTTCAGGCACAGGTGGAGCAATAGGTGTGCTCATAAAATCATTGTTGTTGGTGCTAGTGAAGTCACACAACTTAGTGTTTTCAAGAGTAGTCATTTTTTTCAGTTTTCAAATAAGAAAGCAAACTAGTAAAACTATTTTTTTTGTGTTTTTGATAACAAAGCAAAAATAAACTAAGCAAAACAAAAATAACAAAGTAAAGAGATTGGTTATGAGGGACTCCCCTTGTGAAGATGTCCTTGACTCCTCGGCAACGGTGCCAAAAAAATGCTTGATGGCTCAGTGCTGATGTAGAGCTTGTTGGGAACCCCAAGAGGAAGGTATGATGAGCACAGCAGCAAGTTTCCCTCAGTTATGAAACCAAGGTTTAATCGAACCAGTAGGAGAAAGGAAACACCCCAAAGGTGTTGCTAGCTGAGCCTTGGCAGGGCGCACTACCGGTGCTAGTAGCAACGTGGAGACCTACACAACACAAACACATGACTCTGTCCCCAACTTGCGATGAGGTTGTCAATCTCACTGTGTTTTGCTGAAAACAAAGGATTAAACATATCGAATGGAAAGAAGTAATAGTTTGCATAAAGTAAACACAAAGTAGTAACAGTTTATAGATTGTATGTAAAAGACAAGGACCGGGATCCGTAGTTCACTAGAGGTGGCTCTCCTTAAGATACATAACATGCTGGGTGAACAAATTACAGCGGGGCAATTGACAAACATCGAGAAAGCAATACATGCATATACTAATCATCTTGACTCCTTTGAGACTTGATTGGGCATTACAATATTATACATAGACCGCCATCCAACTGCATCTATGACAAATAATCCACCTTCAGGTTATCATCCGAACCCCCTCCAATATTAAGTTGCAAGCAACAGATTATTGCTTTACGAACTACGCGTAAAGTAAACAACACGATTGTTCTATGAACAAAGGATTGTTGTTTTCTCCCTAGTAGCAACAAGATCTGCATCAGTAGAGATTTCTCACTTCCCAGTTACGAGGTATGAACCCACTATCGAGCATAAATACTAACTCTTGGAGTTGCTAGCATCTACTTGGCCAAGATAGCTACTAACAACGGAAAGCATGCAAGATCACAAATAACAAAGACATGATAGAATCAATAATCAATCTGAAATAGCATCTCAATATCCATCGGATCCCCGCAAACACAACATGCAGAATTACAAATAGATGATCTTGATCATGAATGGAGCTCACAAGATCTAGACATGAAAACACAAAGGAGGAGAACCAGCCACTACTACATGGATCCGTAGTCCAAGGATGAACTACTCACGCATCACACCGGAGGCTTGCATGATGATGAAGAAGGCCTCCAGGGTGAATTCCCCTCTCCGGCAGGGTGCCGGGAAGAGCTTCAGATCCCTCCCGATCTAGGGATGGAGATGACGGCGGCTACAGACTCTTTCGTGGATTTTTGATCAGGTACTTAGGGTTTTTATCCCAAGGGCATCTTATAGGCGGAAGGGGAGGCCGAGGGGGTGCCGGAGGCGGCCAGACCACCCCCTGGCGCGGGCCAGGCTGGGCCATGCGGCCAGGTGGTGTGGTGGCCCCCTGGCTCCTCTCCGTCTCGTACTCTGGCGTCTGATGACTTCGAAAAAAATAGGCACTTTGGCTTTTGTCCCGTCCAATTCCGAGAATATTCATTTTTTGACTTTCTTGGAACCAAAAACAGCAGAAAATAGGCAGCTGGCACTGTGGCTCTTGTTAATAGGTTAGTCCAAGAAATCATAGGAAAAGTACTCTAAAGTGTGGGCAAAACACAAGAAAGTGGATAAAACCAAACATGGAACATCAAAAATTATAGATACATTTACAATGTATCAAACACCAGTGTAAAACACCGCTACAGCCTAAGATATACTGGCATACAATCCAAATCCAGACCAAATCTGGTTAGGCGTAAAGCTACTTACCAAGGGCCTAGAGCAGCAGAAGGTCATGAAATTTGGAAGCGGAAAACTAGTCTCTAAATCCGACCAATGTCGTACGGATCCGGCTTGGCATTAAATAAGGCCCCGACGGAACCTAGAAAGACACCACCGCCCCGACCGTCGAGAAGATAATTACTCAAGGACCGGCTCTTCAGGGAAATGGCACAGAGCCACATGTGACTGGAGTAACGCTGCTCTGGTCATAGAGCGAGACACATTTGCAGCACTGGTTCCGAGGCAGCCTCTCCGGCGACAGTCGAACAATCGCAAGGAAGATGAAGAAGAGCGATGTTGGGAGGAGGACCGACAAAGAATGCCACCTCCTAGACATACAAGCCATCCGGCTGAACCTCGCCACAATAGTGGAAACAACGGACGAAGGACCGAAGGACACCAAGCCGAGTCAAGCCAACAGGGAGCTTGTCGTAATCAAGACCCTCCCCGGAACTAGAATAATGCCGCTCCGGCCGGAGGCCGGTGCTTAGTCGGAAATAATCCGCCTGCACCACCCTCTCCACCAAGCAGCATTCATAGCGGCTCTTGAGGGAGCCATGGAGGGCATCGTGGTGGAGGAGGTGGTGGCAGAAGCAGAAGTCTGTGTCTAAGGCACTGCAGCCACAACGAACAACCATAATGGCGTTCTCTGTCACCAAGTGACACGAGGCACCAGACCAACTCTAACATAGAGGCGCGGCGCTATGAGTCGGACAAAATTTATGTGGTTCCAAAATGCTTTGGACCGTGCATTAGACAAACTTCCCAGAAGGATTTGCTATCTCAAGAAACATCCAACCCTACGATAGTGTGGCCCGGCCAAACACTTGGCTCCAAGATTTTTTCCAAGCCTGCTGCATCGCCAATGGCAAAACCAGCCTAGTCGCAACCCGATATATCCCGCTTACGCCAAGGAAGACGGCATGATCATGGCACAATGAACTTCCGAAAAACACCATCCACAACTAGTATGACATGCAGAGCGCGTTCTTTCGGAATTTCGAAGGCACATATCGGAGGCCCTGTACGGTTGGAGACCTACAGTGTTGCACCTAGAAGGCTGAAGAAACTAGCTGAGATTATCTCGGACGATGGATCGACACCAAGAACTCTTGTGAAGGAGTAAACGATCAAACTGTGATCGAAGCTTTCATTGCAAGACTCCCAATTGGTTTGCTACGTCACCGCTTGAAGTGCGACAAAGTCACCGATCTGGGAGTGATGATAGAGACGGAAAGCAAGTATGCAGATGTCGACGATGATGCAGATGGATTACTGAACGTCCTGGTTGTCCACAATCGGCAAAACAGCCGAAGCAACAAACTCAGAAGTGCAAGAATACCTCGTAAGAAAAACCCACTTTGGAAACAGCAGTAGTCAATGCTACTTTCGGGTCTTTAGGACGAGGAGGGCGCGGAGGCGGCCACGGACGCGGTCGTGGAACATCTAGAGTCCAAGGTAGAGGAGACCAACAACCTGGCAAAATCTACTCTTGGGCCGACATTGCCAACAATCCATGTATGCGCCACTTAAATGCCAACGGGGGCTCGTCCCACACAAATGCCGAGTGTCGTTTCAACAACAACATCAAGAAATAGGCTACAGGGCCAAGTGACGAAAAGGAAAGAAGAACTCTGACAAAGAAAAAGAGACCAAGTAAGATTCTGACATGGAGGAAACAAAAGCTTCTAATCCCAAGTTGGATGGAAAGAAGACCTTCCCAATGAAGAAAGACACTTATGTCACTTTCCTTGGGTCTCAACCAGCTAAGGTCAAGAAGGCAGTAATGCATGAACTCAACGCAACTATTCCGGCTGTCCCTCAGTTTTTGGATTGGTGGGAAGTAACAATCACCTTTGACCGAGCTGATCATCCTTCTAAGTTACAAATGCGAGGAAAGTACGCTCTAGTCGTCAATCCACTTATTGACGGCTATGGTTTCTCCAAGACCGTCATGGACTGCGGCAGTAGCATCAACATCCTCTATGTCGAAACACTGCGTCGGATGAGGATCTCGGAAACATAACTGAATCACAGCTCTATGTTTTTCCATGGAGTTGTCCATAGAAGACAGGAAAATTCTCTATGAGAGATCACTTTGGACGTTACCATCGAAACTCCAAATAACTATCGAACGGAAGCACTTTCCTTCGAAGTGGTCCCGTTCAAGAGCGCATACCACGCTATCTTCGGACGACCAACTTACTAGGCCTTTATGGCTCGTCCGTGTTACATTTACAATATGATGAAAATTCTAGGTCCCAAGGGCATGATCACCGTAAGGGGAGACCCAAAGAAAGCACGGGAATGCAAGGATGGAAATGCCACCTTTGCTGAAGTCGTACTACATGCCTAGGAGTACCAGGAGATCAAGAAGACCATCAACCCGTCCGAGATGCCCGCTATGAAGAAGGAGGTGTCAAAGCTAACTCCGGAGTTCAAGGCATCGGAAGAGACGAAGAAAACACCGTTGAAGGATGATTACCCCTCCAAGGTGACTCAGATAGGTGTACGTTTAGACCGCGCATAGGAAATCGCGCTCACCAAGTTCCTCCAAGCCAATCAAGATATCTTCGCATGGCAGCCATCTAACATGACCAGAGTACCTAGGGAACTTGCTGAGCACTCTATAAATGTACACCCAAACGCTAAATCGTCAAATAGTTCTTACGATGTTTTGGCAATAAAAAGCGAAAAGCGATAGCTAAACAACTAGCTCGGCTTGAGTTAGCCGGATTCATAGAAGAGGTCATCCATACTGATTGGTCGACAAACCCTATAATGGTCCCTAAAAAGGACACAACATATAAGGATGTTTGTTGATTATACCGCCTTGAACAAGGCATGTCCCAAAGATCCATTCGCTCTGCCTAGAATTGATCAAGTAATCGATTCTACGACAGGCTCGAAACTCCTATGTTTTCTCAATGCATATTTTGGTTATCACCAAATTCAGATCAAGGAATCAGATAAAGTAAAAAACTCTATTCATAACCCCCTTTGGAACCTTCTATTTCGTTATGATGCCTTTTGGGCTCAAGAAAGAAAGAGCTACGTGATACGTCCATTTTGCATCACTATTATATATCATAATTCACTGTTATTCATTGATATATTTCAAGATATGATACTTATGTTATTTCATCTATTTTTGCATGGTTGATGACTTTTGGAGGATGACCACTGAAGTCAGGATTCCGATCGAAAAGGCACTGTTTGGAGGCAAAATTCGCGAAGATCGGAAAATTCCGGAAAATATATGGAAAATCCTATTTTTCCAGAAGACGAAGGAAGCCAGAAGGGGAAGTGCAGATGGGCCACAGGGGGCCCACACCACCCCCTGGTGCGGGCCAGCCCTGGCCGCGCCACCAGGTGGTGTCGCCACCCTGGCCAACCTCTGACGCATATAATCCCCTTGAAACCCTAAGACTCGGTGGCGACCACAGAAAGATTCTGCCGCCTCTGTGGGGCGGAAAGCTACAGAGAGAGAAAGAGCTCTCCGGCATGCAGAAATCTGCTGGGGAAATTCCTTCCCAGAGAGGGGAGATCATCGCCATCAACAACACCATCAAGATGGGCTTCACGGGATCATCATCTCCACCAGCACCATCATAACCACTCCATACCGCTGTAACAATTGGGTAGAATCTTGCATAGTTCTTAGGGGAAACTTTCTCGGTATTGATTACTTGTTGTAGTTGATGCTATTGAGTGGAATCATTGAATTATTGTTTATGTTCAGATTGTTACTTATCATTATTTCACCTCTGATCTTGATCCATATGATGTCTCATGAGTAGTTCGTTTAGTTCTTGAGGACATGGGAGAAGTCATGTTGTTAGTAGTGGAATTGTGTTGAGAAAGATTCAATGGTTTGATAATTAAGTTGTGGTGTTATTCTTCTAGTGGTGTCATGTGAATGTCGACTACATGATACTTCACCTTTATGGGACTAGGGGAATGCATTGTGTATTTGGATACTAATCATGGGGTTGCCGGAGTGACAGAAACCTGAACCCCCGTTAGGAAACCTTTGCACAAGGGAGTGTAGGATCTCAAAGTTTAAGGCTGTGGTTAGGTTTTTATCTTAATTACTTTCTTGTAGTTGTGTATGCTTGCAAGGGGTATAAACACAAGTATGTATTAGTCCTAGGAAGGTCTGTACATTAGCATAGGTTCACCCACAAAACACTTATCCAACCAAACAAGATTAATCAACTATATGAAGCAAAAGCACTTGACAATATTCCCATGTGTCCTCGAGAATGTTTGGTCATCTTAAGTAATACAATCGGCTTGTCCTTCGCTAAAGAAAGGATTGGGCCACTTGCTACAATTATTATTATTGTATTTTATTTACTCGCACTTTATTTATCTACATTATCAAAAAACCCTAAAAATCTGTTTGCTAACTATTTACAGAGAATTCCTGATCCAAGTCACTCGTCGACACCTTCTGCTCCTCGTTGGGTTCGACACTCTTACTTATCGAAAATACCGTGATACACCCCCTATATTTGTGGGTCATCAAGACTATTTGTTGGCGCTGTTGCCGTGGAGTGAAGCGCTATTGGAGAGTGGAACTGGTAAAGGAAACTTCTACTGTGAGTATTGTTTATTTCTGTTAGTTACTTCATTTCAATATGGATAATTCACTTTGTTTCTTATTTTGTAATGCTACTACCACTGCTAAGGTAGTAGATGAACCTCCACCTGCTAAAAATGATACTTTTAAAATACCTACAAGAATTATTGATCGTGTTATGGATAATTATTATGTTGGAGATGGAACCGTCCATCCCAATGATCATTTGCTCTTTATACACGAATTATGTGGGTTATTCAAGTGTGCATGTATTACAACAAATCAAGTAAAGAAGAAGTTATTCTCATTATCACAGAAGGAAGAGCTGAGGAATGGTATAAGCTGCTAAAGAATGGCCAATCTCTTGAATGGGAGGAAATATTACCTCTCTTTTATTCAAAGTTTTATCCTCCTAGCGAGATTCATAAATACCGGAATCAAATATATAACTTTTGGCCTCATGATGGAGAGAGTACAGCTCAAGCTTGGGGGAGATGGAAGTTACTAATGCTCAAATGTCCTATTCCTGAGCTCCCTGACAATATTATTATCAATAACTTTTATGCAAGGCTTTCTCCTCATGATAAGGATCTATTGGATGCTTCTTGTGCTGGATCATTTACACGTATGGGAGAAGAAGCTAAATGGGATCTTCTAGACCGTATTCAAGACAATGCTGAAGCATGGGAGAATGATAAAGGAAGAAAGTCATGTATAAATTATGATTATGAATGCATTAAATCTTTTATGCGAACTGATGACTTTCATAATATTAGTAATGTTTATGGTCTTGATTCTCAAGTTATTGCAAATTGTTTAAAGGATTTTGCCTATTATATTGAAATTCCAAAAAAGGAATGGAACAAGTATCATGCACCATATAAAGATATTGTTGATTGTGTTCCTGCTAGAAGTACTGAAGTTTGTACTATTGATCGTATTTTACCTGAACCTTATCTCGAGAAAATACCTTTTCCGGATAGGCTAAAGGAGCATTCTCTGATAAGTAGTGTAATTAACATCCTAATAGAACTAGAAAAGCTAGTATCCCTGTGCTTTCTGTTAGAATTGGTGATCATTGCTATTATGGTTTATGTGATATTGGTGCAAGTTCAAGTGCTATTCCCTATGAGCTTTACAAAGAAATTATGCATGAAATTGGTCCCCACGAACTAGAAGAAATTGATGTGGTTATTCACCTTGCCAATAGAGAGACCATCTCTCCAATTGGTATTGTAAGAGATGTGGAAGTTCTTTGTGGTAAGATTAAATACCGTGCTGATTTTCTAGTACTTGGTTCAGCTGCTAGTCAAATATATCCTATCATTTTTAGCAGACCTTTCTTGAACACTTTTGGAGCCATTATAGACTATAAGAGGGAGAAAATTTTAACTAAATTTGATCGAGAATCTTATGAGTTTAATTTTTCGAAATTTTCTAACGTTCCTTATGAAAATTAACTTCCTAATGAGGATTTTAGAGTTGAACAACTTGCTTCTATTTCTCTTGGTCCTAACAATGCTTTGCAGCAATTTATGGAAGACCACGAAAGTGAGATGTTCATGGAAGAAAGAAATGAGATTGACGAGATTTTCGGTCATCAAGCCAAGATGCTTAAGCATAACTTACCCGTGGAAGATTTGGGTACCACATTACCACCTAAAAAGGATCCGGACATCGATTTAAAACCTTTACCTCATGATCTTAAACATGCTTACATCGATGATAAGAAAATATATCCTGTTATTATTATTTCTAAGCTTTCAGGAAAGGAAGAGGAAAGATTATTAAAAGTATTGAAGAAACACTGAGGAGCTATGGGCTATACCCTTGATGATTTGAAGGGGATTTCTCCTACTATATGTCAGCATTCTATCAATATAGAACCCGTGGCAAAACCAGTGGTGGAACACCAACATTGTCTAAATCCTAAAATGAAGGAAGTGGTAAGAAATGAGGTATTAAAACTCCTTGACGCTGGTGTTATTTATTCTATTGCTGATAGTCAATGGGTTAGCCCTGTTCATTGTGTCCCTAAGAAAGGAGGAATTAATGTTGTGCTTAATGAGAATAATGAGCTTATCCCCCAAAGAGTAGTAGTTAGTTATAGGATGTGCATTGACTTCAGAAAGGTTAACAAAGTTACTAAGAAAGATCATTACCCACTGCCTTTTATTGATCAAATGTTAGAAAGGTTGTCTAAAAAGACTCATTTTTTCTTTCTTGATGTATAATCTGGGTTCTCTCAAATTGCTGTTAAACAACAGGATCAAGAAAAAACTACTTTTACGTGCCCTTATGGAACCTATGCTTATAGGCGTATGCCTTTTGGTTTGTGTAATGCTCCTGCTACTTTTCAAAGATGCATGTCTGCTATCTTTCATTGTTTTTGTGAGGAAATTGTGGAAGTATTCATGGACGATTTTTCCGTTTATGGAACTTCTTTTGATAATTGTCTGCACAACCTTGATAAAGTTTTGCAGAGATGCGAAGAAACTAATCTTGTTCTTAATTGGGAGAAATGCCACTTCATGGTTAATGAAGGAATTGTCCTTGGACATAAAATTTCCGAAAGAGGCATTGAAGTTGACAGAGCCAAAGTTGAAGCAATTGAGAAAATGCCCTGTCCTAGAGACGTCAAAGGTATTCGTAGTATCCTTGGTCATGCTGGTTTCTATAGAAGGTTTATTAAAGATTTTTCCAAGATATCAAAACCCCTTACTAATCTTCTCCAAAAAGATGTACCTTTTGTTTTTGATGATGATTGTAAGGAAGCTTTTGAAACTCTAAAAAACTCTTTAACTACCGCTCCTATAGTCCAACCACCTGATTGGAGTTTGCCTTTTGAAATCATGTGCGATGCTAGTGATTTTGCTGTAGGTGTTGTTCTTGGGCAACGAATAGATAAAAAGTTAAATGTTATCCAATATGCTAGTAAGACTCTTGACGCTGCTCAAAAGAATTATGCTACTACTGAAAAGAGTTTTTAGCTATTGTCTTTGCTTGTGATAAGTTTGAAGGAAATATGCCATCAGAGGCAATAATAAAGTTGTTATTATGTATTCCTTATATATGATAGATGTTTATTTTGCATGCTAGAATTGTATTGATCCGAAGCATTAATACATGTGTGTTTAATAAACAAAAAGGGTTCCTAGTTATGCCTCTCTTATAGACTAGCTTGTTGATTAACAAGATGATCAAGGTTTCCTGATCATGGACATTGGATGTTGTTAATAACAAGGTCACACCATTGGTGGAATGATGTGATGAACATTCATCCGAAGTATAGCATTACGATCAAGTCATTATGTTTATATTGCTATAACATCATACGAAGTAATCTTTATCCTGAAACCATGAGATCATGTTAATTGCTAACACCTGAAGAGTATCTTGATAACATCAAACGTCACACCGTAACAGGGTGACTATAAAGATGGGTTCAGTACTACAAAGGTGTTATGTTGAGGCTCATGGATCAAGAGTGGAATTTGTCAATCCCGATGACGGATAGATATACTCTGGGCCCTCCCGGTGATATCACATTGAGATAGCTTGCAAGCAAGTGATGTAATCACTAGAATGTTATATCAAGGGAACGAGAAAAGATTGCATGTCAGTAACGAGATCAAACTAGGTATTTGGATACTGATGATCGAATCTCGGACATGTATTATATCAACAGACAAAGGGATTTAGTTACAAGCGTTAAAAGTTCTCACGATCACAGAAGTCATCGTTGAATATGCAGGAGTCAGTATGGATCTCCAGGTCCCACTTCTGACTATTGATCTGAGAGGAGTCTCAATCATGTCTACATCATTCGCCAACCGTAGGGTGACACACTTAAGAGTTACCGGACACCATTTTGGAGCACATATGTTTCAGACGAAAGAATTGCAAAGCGCAGGAATTGTTTCGATAGAAACCGGAAATTGTTTCGGGTGAAATTGCAGAAAGTGGTTCTGCATGTGGTATTGAAATATTGCAAGGGGATATATGTGAATGTTTGTTAATTAAAGTAATTAAAAAATTCTGAATAAATTTAATAAAATAGTTTTATTAAATGAGGGAGCATTAAACTTGGAGAATTTTAATGCATTTAAAGTAGGGACTTTAAAGGGGAATGTGAAGAGGCATTTTAATGTGGAGGGGTTACCACCACATGAATGGGGGAGGTGAGGGGTCACCCCCCCACCATGCGCCGGCCATGGAGAGAGGGGGTAACCCCCCTCCTCCTATAAAAGGCCACCCTCTTCCTCCTTCTTCCTCACACCTCCTTGTGAAGGATCTCTCTCCCCCTCTAGAATTATAACCCCATGGTCTCGGATTAGCCAGATACATGTTCCCGGTGGCATTTCGTCTGGAAGGAGTTGCTTCTTCCGCTGGATTGCTGGAGCGAGGAGGTGGAGGTTGTCCGGTGGCTTGAACGTGTGTGCGAGTACGGATGCGCTGCTGAGATGTGGCGCTCGGACTTCTACTCAATCTTGAGATCGGAAAGTGTATGACTACATCAACCACGAGTTCCTACTCGTTAACAAAACTCGTTGTCTTCGAGGGTAAGTTCTCGTTGGATGTATGTCCACCCGTTGCTTTGTACCTAGTAGATAAATCTTGGCGTGTAGTTCTCATCGTAGGAAATTTTTTGTTTTCTATGTTGCGGACCCAATAGTGGTATCAGAGCCTGATCTATGCGTAGGTGCTTTGCACGGGTAGTACACATATGTTTATATGTGGGCGATGACGATCATGTTATTGCATCTTCTATGTATTTTGGATATTGGTGGCATAGTGGGATGAAGCGGCCCAGACCAACCTTACATGTCATCGTACATGAGACCGGTTCCACGACTGACATGCAACTTGTTTTGCATAAGTGGCTGGCGGGTGTCTGTCTCTCCTACTATAGTCAATATCTGATTTACAACGAGTTGCTAATAACTTAGTTATCCTCGTTGTGGTTCATGTTAGTAGGTGAGAACAGTTCTATCTCCGAAAGCTCTAAGCCACGTAAAACTTGCAATTGATAAATTAGAGGCGTCTAGTTTAGATCGTTGCTGGGATAGTGTATTGATATGGTATTGTTGTAAGTAGATGTATGATAGATACTCTTACAACACACACTCAACGTGTAAGTTCCATAGACCTTGTCCTTACACACAAAGGAATGATAGAGATCAAACCACGATGCAAGTGATAGAGATCAAATGCATGGACCATATCATCTCACTTTACACATTAGATGTTAGCATCTTATACCGCTAGTTTGGCGCTTTCTGTAGCATTGTAAGATGATCCCTCATTTAGATATGAAGATAAAAATGTGTTCTTCCTTAAGTATGCACCATTCTGTGGATCGTGTTTCGAGACATCACGTGATGATTGGGTGTACTCGAATCTACGCTTTCATAGGAACGGGTGTAAGACAATTTTACACACGCGAATACTAAGGTTCTTACTTGGCGAGCCTAGCATGTACAGAGATGGCCTCGGAACATGGACCAAAAGGTTAAGCATGAGTCATATAGTTGATATGATGCCCATATATATGCTCACCTTTGAAGCTACATCAACTCACGTGATGATCGGACTTGGTGTAGTGGATTTGGTTCATGTAATCACCAAAAGGACACGAGGGATGTCGTTTTTGAGTGGGAGTTCATTAGTAATTTGGATTAGTTGAACTCACTCTATCATAAACTTAGTCTAAATAAACTTTACAAATTCTGTTGTAGATGGCACCACCTGCTTTTAATTTCAATGTATTCATGGAGAAAGAGAAACTTGCTGCAAATGGTAGCAACTTCACCAACTGGGCTATGAATTTGAGGATTCTCCTCACTGCTGCACAAAAGCAATATGTGCTAGATGCGCCACTAGGCCCCCCACCAGCTCCTGATGCCCCTGACAAGGAAAATAATGTCTATGTGACTCGTCAGGAGGACCACAACTTAGTTCATTGCGGCATACTGTATGGGCTAGAGCCAGAACTTCGAAAGCGTTTCGAAAATGGCAATGCCTTTGATACCATGGGAGAATTGAAAATGATTTTCGATACCCATGCTGCCGTAGAGAGTTATAATGCTACTGAAAAGTTCTTTAGCTGCATGATGGAGGAGAATAGCTTTGTTAGTGAGCATGTACTCAAAATGTCTGGGTATGCCGATAAGCTTGTGTCTTTGGGAATAGCGATTCCCATTGACTTGGGCATACATCGTGTTCTCCAATCTCTGCCACCTAGCTACAAGAGCTTCGTGATGAACTATAATATGCAAGGCATGAAGAAGACTCTTCCCGAGCTTCTGTCAATGCTTAAGACTGCAGAAGTTGAGATTAGGAAAAAACATCAAGTGTTGATGATCAATAGGACCACCGGTTTCAAGAAGGACAAGAAAGGCAAGCACAAGGGAAAGAAGGGTGGCAAATCTGTTGCCGCGCCTGAAAAGAAACCCCGAGTTGGCCCTAAGTCCGATACCGAGTGCTACTATTGCAAGGGGACTGGCCATTGGAAGCGCAACTACCCCAAGTATTTGGCAGACAAGAAGTCCGACAAGGCAAACAAAGGTATATGTGATATACATGTTATTGATGTGTACTTGACTAGTACTCGCAGTAGCACCTGGGTATTTGATATGGGATCGGTTGCTAATATATGTAACTCGGTTCAGGGGCTACAGAACAAGCGACAACTAGCAAGGGATGAGGTCAGGATGCGGGTCGGCAATGGATCAAAAGTTGATGTGATCGTCGTCAGGACGCTACCTCTCCATATGCCATCGGGATTAGTTATAAACCTAAATAATTGTTATTTGGTGCCTGCACTGAGCATGAACATTGTATCCAGATCGTGTTTGATGCAAAGTAGTCATTCCTTTAAATCTGAAAACAATGGTTGTTCGATTTATAAGAATGATATCTTCTATGGTCATGCACCTATGTTGAATGGTTTATTTCTGATGGATCTCGATAGTAATATTACGCATATTCATAATGTTAATGCTAAAAAGATTAAACTTGATAATGATATATCTGCATATATGTGGCACTGTCGTCTAAGTCATATTGGTGTTAAACGCATGAAGAAACTCCATTCTGATGGACTTTTGGAATCACTTGATTTTGAATCATTTGATACATGTGAGCCATGCCTTATGAGCAAGATGACTAGGACGCCATTTTCCGGTTCAATGCAACGGGCGACAGATCTATTGGAAATCATACATACTGATGTGTGTGGACCAATGAGTGTGTCGGCGCGAGGTGGATATCGTTATTTTGTTACTTTCACGGATGATTTGAGTAGATAGGGGTATATCTATTTGATGAAACACAAGTTTGAAACTTTTGAAAAGTTCAAGGAATTTCAGAATGAAGTGGAAAATCATCGTAATAAAAAGATCAAATTTCTACGGTCTGACCGTGCAGGAGTATCTAAGTTACGAGTTTAGCACACACATGAAAGAGTGTGGAATAGTTTCACAACTCACGCCTGCCGGAACACCACAACGAAATGGTGTGTCAGAACGTCGTAATCATATCTTATTGGATATGGTTCGATCTATGATGTCTCTGACTAACTTGCCACTGTCATTTTGGGGTTATGCACTAGAAAACAACTGCATTCACTTTAAATCGGGCACCATCTAAATCCGTTGAAACGACACCATATGAATTATGGTTTGGAAACAAACCTAAGTTGTCATTTCTTAAAGTTCGGGGATGCGATGTTTATGTGAAGAAACTTCAGCCGGATAAACTCGAACCCAAAAATGCGTCTTCATAGGATACCCTAAGGAAACGATTGGGTATACCTTCTATCAGAGATCCGAGGGCAAGGTTTTTGTTGCCAAGAATAGATCCTTTCTTGAGAAGGAGTTTCTCGCGAAAGGTGTGAGTAGTCGGAAGGTAGAACTTGAAGAGGTTATTGAACCTTCTCTTCATGAAATGGCGAGGAGCGCAGCACCGGAAGTTGTTTCGGAGTTGACTTCACCTAATGAAGAGAGAGCTAATGATATTGATCATGAAACTCTGAAAGAGGACACTACCGAACCTCGCAGGTCAAGCAGGACACGTGCAGCTCCTGAACTATACGGCAATCCTGTTGTGAATTTCATGGTTGATGAAATGGATGACCCTGCGACGTATGAAGAAGCGATGATGAGCCCGGATTCCAACAAATGGCTAGCAGCCATGAAATCCGAGATGGAATCCATGTACGAGAACCAAGTTTGGACCTTGGTGGACTTACCTCACGATCGAAAGGCCGTTGAGAATAAATGGATTTTCAAAAGAAAAAATGATGCTGATGGTAATGTGACCATCTATAAGGATCGACTTGTCGCAAAGGGGTTTCGACAAATTCAAGGAGTTGACTACGATGAGACATTCTCTCCCATAGCGATGCTTAAGTCAGTTAGGATTATGTTAGCAATTGCTGCATATTTTGATTATGAAATATGGCAGATGGATGTCAAAACTGCGTTCCTCACTGGTAATATTAAAGAAGAGTTGTATATGATACAACCTAAGGGTTTTGTCGATCCTAAGGATGCTAATAAGGTATGCAAACTTCAGTGATCCATCTATGGACTGAAGCAAGCATCCCGGAGTTGGAATCTCCACTTTGATGAGGTGATCAAAGAGTTTGGATTTGGCCAAACTTATGGAGAGGCTTGTATTTACAAGAAAGTGAGTGGGAGCAATGTGGCATTTATGATATTATATGTGGATGCCATATTATTGATTGGAAATGATATAGATCTTTTAAACAGTGTTAAAAGTTATATAAACAGCAAATTTTCGATGAAAGACCTTGGTGAAGCGTCATATATATTAGGCATTAAAATCTACAGAGATAGATCAAGGCGCCTAATTGGGCTATCGCAGAGTACATACCTTGATAAGATATTAAAGAAGTTTAATATGGACGGAAGAAGGGTTCTTACCTATGTTGCAAGGCAAGACATTGAGTAAGACTCAAAGTCCGCCACGGCGGAAGAAAGAGAGATGATGGATAAGATCCCTATGCCTCGCCATAGGCTCTATTATGTATGCCATGCTATGTACAAGACCGGATGTGGCACATGCTATTAGTTTGACTAGTAGGTACCAATCTGATCCGAGTTGAACCTTTGGATAGCGATCAAGAACATCCTCAAGTACTTGAGAAGAACTAGAGATATGTTTCTTATATACAGAGGTGAAGAAGAGCTAGTCGCTAAGTGTTATGTCGATGCTAGGTTTGACACCGATCCATATGACACTAAGTCTCAATCCGGATATGTATTTCTCTTGAACGGAGCAGCAGTTAGTTGGAGGAGTTCCAAACAACCTGTGGTGGCTGGATCAACGACGGAGGCGGAATATGTTCTTTGCTTGAGCGGCAGAAGCGATTTGGATGAAAGAGTTCATTACAGAACTAGGTGTGGTTCCTAGTGCGTTGGACCCGATGGTGATCTATTATGACAACAATGGAGCCATAGCCAACACAAAGGAACCGAGGTCTCACAAGAATTCCAAGCATATTAAGCGCCGGTTTCACTCCATCCGCGAGCATGTCAAGGATGGAGATATAAAGATTTGTAAAGTACACACGGACCTAAATGTAGCAGATCCGTTGACTAAAGCTGTCCCTAGGGCAAAACATGATCAACACCAGAACTCCATGGGTGTTAGATTTATCACCATGTGAACTAGATTATTGTCTCTAGTGCAAGTGGGAGACTGAAGGAAATATGCCCTGAGAGGCAATAATAAAGTTGTTATTATGTATTCCTTATATATGATAGATGTTTACTTTGCATGCTAGAATTGTATTGATCGGAAACATCAATACATGTGTGTTTAATAAACAAAAAGGGTTCCTAGTTATGCCTCTCTTATAGACTAGCTTGTTGTTTAACAAGATGATCAAGGTTTCCTGATCATGGACATTGGATGTTGTTAATAACAAGGTCACACCATTGGTGGAATGATGTGATGAACATTCATCCGAAGTATAGCATTACGATCAAGTCATTATGTTTATATTGCTATAACATCATACGAAGTAATCTTTATCCTGAAACCATGAGATCATGTTAATTGCTAACACCTGAAGAGTATCTTGATAACATCAAACGTCACACCGTAACAGGGTGACTATAAAGATGGGTTCAGTACTACAAAGGTGTTATGTTGAGGCTCATGGATCAAGAGTGGAATTTGTCAATCCCGATGACGGATAGATATACTCTGGGCCCTCCCGGTGATATCACATTGAGATAGCTTGCAAGCAAGTGATGTGATCACTAGAATGTTATATCACGGGAACGCGAAAAGAGTGCATATCAGTAACGAGATCAAACTAGGTATTTGTATACTGATGATCGAATCTCGGACATGTATTATATCAAGAGACAAAGGGATTTAGTTACAAGCGTTAAAGGTTCTCATGATCACAGAAGTCATCGTTGAATATGCAGGAGTCAGTATGGATCTCCAGGTCCCGCTTCTGACTATTGATCTGAGAGGAGTCTCAATCATGTCTGCATTATTCGCGAACCGTAGGGTTACACACTTAAGAATTACCAGACACCATTTTGGAGCACATATGTTTCAGACGAAAGAATTGCAAAGTGCAGGAATTGTTTCGATAGAAACCGGAAATTGTTTCGGGTGAAATTGCAGAAAGTGGTTCTGCATGTGATATTGAAATATTGCATGGGGCTATATGTGAATGTTTGTTAATTAAAGTAATTAACAAAATTCTGAATAAATTTAATAAAAGAGTTTTATTAAATGAGAGAGCATTAAACTTGGAGAATTTTAATGCATTTAAAGTAGGGACTTTAAAGGGGAATGTGAAGAGGCATTTTAATGTGGAGGGGTTACCACCACATGAATGGGGGAGGTGAGGGGTTACCCCCCCCCCCCCCGTACGCCGTCCATGGACAGAGTGGGTACCCCCTCCTCCTATAAAAGGCCACCCTCTTCCTCCTTCTTCCTCTCACCTCCTTGTGAAGGATCTCTCTCCCCCTCTAAATTATTCCCCCATGGTCTCGGATTAGCGAGATACATGTTCCCGTTGGAATTTCGTCTAGAAGGAGTTGTTGCTTCCGCTGGATCGCTGGAGCGAGGAGTTGGAGGTTGTCCGGTGGCTTGAACGTGTGTGCGAGTATCGATGCGCTGCTAAGTTGCGGCGCTCTGACTTCCACTCGATCTTGAGATCAGCAAGTGTACGACTACATCAACCACGAGTTCCTACTCGTTAACAAAACTCGTTGTCTTCGAGGGTAAGTTCTCGTTGGATGTATGTCCACCCATTGCTTTGTACCTAGTAGATAGATCTTGGCGTGTAGTTCTCATACTTAGGAAATTTTTTGTTTTCTATTTTGCAGACCCACAAAGTTTAGACCTTATATTGTTGATTCAAAAGTAACCATTCATACTGATCATGCTGCTATTAAGTACCTTATGACAAAGAAACATGCTAAGCCTAGGCTTATTAGATGTGTGTTGCTTTTACAAGAGTTTGATCTACATATTATGGATAGGAAAGGTGTTGAAAATCTAGTTGCTGATAATTTATCTCGATTGGAAAACATTTCTTTTGACCTTATGCCTGTTAATGATAGTTTTCTAAATGAACAGTCGGCTGCAATAGGGGTAGGCTCCCGAGAAAGTCCTTGGTATGTTGATTATGCTAACTTTATTGTTTCCAATTATTTGCCTCCAACTTTTACATCCCAGCAAAGAAGGAAATTCTTTTATGATTTGAGGCATTATTTTTTGGGATGACCCACATTTATATAAAGAGGGAGTGGATGGTATTATGAGAAGGTGTGTTCCAGAATATGAACAAAAATAGATATTGTGGAAATGTCATGGTAATGCCTATGGAGGACATCATGCTGGAGATAGAACCACACAAAAGGTTCTACAATCAGGTTTTTACTGGTCTACCCCTTTTAAGGATGCAAGAAAGTTTGTCTTTTCATGTTATGAATGTCAACGAGTCGGTAATATTTCTAAACACAATGAAATGCCTATGAATTACTCTCTTGTTATTGAACCATTTGATTGTTGGGGATTTGACTTTATGGGCCCTTTCCCCCTTCAAAAGGTTATACTCATATTATTGTGGTCGTTGACTATGTTACTAAGTGGGTAGAAGCCATACCTACGAAAAGTGCTGATGGTGAGACCTCTTTAAAAATGCTTAAGGATGTTATCTTTCCTAGGTTTGGAGTGCCTAGGTATCTTACGACTGATGGAGGATCTCATTTCATTCATGGAGGTTTTAGAAAGACCCTTGCTAAATATGATGTTAATCATAGAATTGCTTCAGCTTATCATCCCCAAACAAGTGGGCAAGTAGAACTGTCAAATTGAGAAATTAAATCCATTTTATAAAAGACTATTAATAGATCTAGAAAAAATTGGGCTAAAAATTTGAATGATGCTTTATGGGCTTATAGAACTTCTTATAAAAATCCTATGGGGATGTCTCCTTACAAAATGGTTTTTGGAAAATCTTGTCACCTGCCTTTAGAATTAGAACACAAAGCTTATTGGGCAGTGAAAGAACTTAATAGAGACTTCAAACTTGTTGGTGAGAAAAGATTGTTTGACTTAAGTTCTTTAGACAAGTGGAGGAGTGAAGCATATGAAAATGCTAGACTCTTTAAAGAAAAAGTTAAAAGATGGCATGCCTAGAGAATTCTTAAGAGAGAGTTCCATGTTGGTGAGAAGGTTCTATTGTATAGGTCTCGTCTCAGATTTTTTGCAGGAAAACTACTTTCAAAATGGGAAGGACCTTTTGTTATTTAAGAGGTGTATCGTTCAGGTGCAATAAAAATTTCTTATTTAAAAGATAACACTACACAAGTGGTGAATGGTCAGAGACTCAAGCACTATATTTCTGGAGATTATTACAATGAAGATATTGATGTTATTCAAATGGTGACTCCGGAAAATTCATTGAAATCCAAGTTCAGATACCTGCAGAGTCCATTTTCGAATAGGTAACAGTTCTGGTAAGAAAAGGTCCACGAAAAACCTTCCAATTTATATTTTTGCATTTTTTATCTAACATGGAAAATAATGAGTCGAAAAAGGGACAGAAACGGAGCCGTAGTGGCTCACACCACCCCATGGCGCGGGTTCACCTGGCCACGCCAACAGGGGGTGTGGCCACCCCAGAGCCCGTCTCCGACCCATTTTCCCCTAGTACTTTCCTTTTGTTGTTAAACTTCATAATATATAATCCCCCGGATCTCCCGAGGTTCATATATCGTGTTCTCGTCATATTTTCATTTCGATCTAATTTTGACAGGAAAATTCTCAGTTTTGGAGCCGCAATGTCCTCCTCTGGATCAGCCAAGGAGGAATCCTCGGTGGACATCATCAACCCGTACATGTATGAATTGAAGATTCACCCCAAGGAGTTGTTGCTCGAAGGTGGGAAGGTACAGATAAATAGGTTCAGGGCCCTAAAGGAGAAGGTATTCTGGAGGACGGGATGGGAGCATTGGAGCAAGAAGTCTTTAGGTACAGAAGATGGCAGAACGCGAGGTGGATATCATCCATAAGATTAGTTCCAAACTCATCGCTGAGCATAAGAAGGAGACTACTGAGCTTAGGGATGAAATTCTCTCACTCCATCAAACAACCAACTAGCTACAAGCGCAGCTCTACGATGTGCAAAATCAAAACTGTGAGTATGAGGCTAGGTTTAAATACATAAGTTCTGCTGCTAGTTTCAGGCTGGAAACCAAGATGTCCTTTGTTGATGGGGAGCCTTTACCTTGGAAGTCGGATGATGACGAGAGAACACCAACACCACCGAAGGAGTGATTCCTCATCAGGTTTTGGCATCCCCTTGGTTTGTTCCAAGCTTGGGGGAGTGCCGCGGTATCATATCATTATCTTTCATCTTTTTACCTTTTTAGTAGAGTCATATCATGAATAGAGAAGTTATCATATATGATGGTTTGCATTATGCAAGTATCTCCCCTCTATCTAGTGATCTATGTATCCCTTGGTGTCAGTTGCCATTATGGAATATTAATGAGAAGTTCTATCATTTACTTTTTGCACATCTTATTTTAGTTTGAAATTTCTGTTATATGATTGATCTTGTTGTTAGTATTGGTATCAGTTTGGGATCATTAAGTAAATTTACTTGGTTTTGGCAAACCTAGGTCTGGTCAGTAGCAACACTATTCAAGTATTGAATGGAAAAGAGAAAAGTACTTTTAGAAATATAATTCCATCATCTTTCTTTCTTGTCTGGCTCATAAGCTTAGTATTCTCTAGTTAAGATCTTTTGTACTTTCAAGGAAGATTGCATGTTCGTTTCTATCACTTATATGTTTGTTTGTTTCCTTCAAATCTTATTGCTTGCTACCTAGCTTTGCTAGCCAAAAACCTATACTGAGAGGGAATGCTTCTCGTGCATCCAATCCTTAAACCAAAACCTATGCCATTTGTGTCCACCATATCTACCTATTAGCATTATTGCTATTCCAAATAAATTCATGTTTTTATCTACCTTCTGAATTAAACTTGTTATGTGAAAATTAGTGATTAAAGCTCTCACGAACTTGATGGAACACTTTACTTTCTTGCACTTAATAAACTTGAACCATTGTGTCCATCTATGCTGGTATATGCTTGCGCTTTATAAGCTGTGAATTAGCAGAACCATGTTACCATGGGGAACGCTTTCAACGTTACACTTATTTAGTTGATATCATGATCTTTTGCTTATGGATCTCGACGGTGTGAAATAAAAGGGGAGCTTGTTAGCTCATGGAGTTTGTATATGTGTTAGAGAAATGCATGGGCAGCTAGTCTAAGCCATGCCTAATCATGGGGGAAACTTGCAGCATAACCATAGTGAGCAATCTATGAAGCATCCTCAATAAAAATCTATGCAAATAGCAAATAAAGAGATTGCTGAGATGCTCATTATCTGTTGCCTTGTCATTTTGATATGGGATAGCTCCTGTATCATGGGGCAAGGGGTACCCCGTTGGCGGTTCTCTATGATACACATGTACTTACAATGACAAGAACTTACTCATGACTAAAGTTGAGTAGCATGAGGTTTGGTAGTCGTAAGTAAGGGGCATGAGATTTTCAACTAATAACTTGTCAAGCATATCCTCATATTTGTGTCACTTTAACCTTAATCACCTCAAGATGCTTATGATAGGGGCAATGAGAGCTGAAAGCTAATAAGTACCATAATTTTTGGAAGCTCTTTATGAAACTTAAAATCCCTACTTCCCTCTACGAAGGGCCTATCTTTTACTTTTCAGTTGAGTTAGTAAACCTATTCCTTTTTATCCTAAGCAAGTATTTGAGTTGTTGTGTTTCAATCATTCATATGATGATTTATTCAATCATGTTTCTTATGTTCGTTGTTTTGCACACTACTCTTATCTTAGTGAATATTACTTTGAAAGATATCATTGAAAACCCCATCATGTTTGAACTCCTGCAAATTGTTAACTATTCTTTGACCAAGAACAAAGTTTGTCATTACCAATTATGATATACTTTGTGTATTTTATTGTGTTTCCTTTAATTATTGCAAGTTAAGTTATATAATAGTTAGTTGTTTTCTATTATGATTTGTGTATTAATGAATGCGATGCTTTTTGTTCATATTCTCTTTATCGACACTTCATAAACCTGAGGTCATGTTTATTGAGCTCAGTTTTCGCTTAGGGACAAGCAAAGTCTAAGCTTGGGGGAGTTGATACGTCCATTTTGCATCACTATTCTATATCATAATTCACTATTATTCATTGATATATTTCATATTAAGAGATGATACTAATGTTATTTCATCTATTTTTGCATGGTTGATGACTTTTGGAGGATGGACCACTGAAGTCAGGATTCTGATTGAAAAGGCACTATTTGGAGCCAAAATTCGCGAAGATCAGAAAATTCCGGAAAATATATGGGAAATCCTATTTTTCCAGAAGACGAAGGAAGCCAGAAGGGGGAGTGGAGATGGGCCACAAGGGGCCCACACCACCCCCTGGTGCGGGATAGCCCTGGCCGTGCCACCAGGTGGTGTGGCCACATTGGCCCACCTCTGGCATCGCCCTCTGACGCATATAATCCCCTCGAAACCGTAAGACTCGGGGGGGGGGGCGACCACAGAAAGATTCCACCGCCTCTACGGGGCAGAAAACTACAGAGAGAGAAAGAGCTCTCCGGCAAGCAGAAATCTGCCGGGGAAATTCCTTCCCAGAGAGGGGAGATTGTCGCCATCAACACCACCATCAAGCTAGGCTTGATCGGGATCATCATCATCATCTCCACCATCAGCTCCACCAGCACCATCATCACCACTCCATACCGTTGTAACAATTGGGTTGAATCTTGCATAGTTCTTAGGGGAAACTTTCCTGGTATTGATTACTTGTTGTAGTTGATGCTATTGAGTGGAACCATTGAATTATTCTTTATGTTTAGATTGTCTTATCATTATTTCACCTCTGATCTTGATCCCTATGATGTCTCATGAGTAGTTCATTTAGTTCTTGAGGACATGGGAGAAGTGATGTTGTTATTAGTGGAATTGTGTTGAGAAAGATTCAATGGTTTGATAATTAAGTTGTGGTGTTATTCTTCTAGTGGTGTCATGTGAACATCGACTACATGATACTTCACGTTTATGGGCCTAGGGGAATGCATTTTGTATTTGGCTACTAATCGTGGGGTTGCCGTAGTGACAGAAACCTGAACCCCCGTTAGGAAACCTTTGCACAAGGGAGTGTAGGATCTCAAAGTTTAACGTTGTGGTTAGGTTTTTATCTTAATTACTTTCTTGTAGTTGCGGATGCTTGCAAGGGGTATAATCACAAGTATGTATTAGTCCTAGGAAGGTCAGTACATTAGCATAGGTTCAACCACACAACACTTATCCAACCAAAGAAGATTAATCAACTATATGAAGCAAAAGCACTTGACAATATTCCCATGTGTCCTCGAGAACATTTGGTCATATTAAGTAATACAACCGGCTTGTCCTTTGCTAAAGAAAGGATTGGGCCACTTGCTGCAATTATTACTATTGTCTTTTATTTACTCGCACTTTATTTACCTCCATTATCAAAAACCCCTAAAAATCCATTTGCTAAGTATTTACAGAGAATTCCTGATCCAAGTCACTCGTCAACATGTTCTGCTCCTCGATGGGTTCGACACTCTTACTTATTGAAAATACTGCGATACACCCCCTATACTTGTGGGTCATCACTACGTATCAGCGCACTATGCAGTGTTGCCTCCACTATCAAATCGGACGCAATGTGCATGCATATGTGGATGACATAGCAGTGATGTCCAAAAATAAGGAAAATCTAATTTCCGACTTGGAGGAAACATTCGCCAATCTACGCAAATACAACATAATGCTTAATCCGAAGAAGTGTTTCTTTGGAATAAAATCCAGAAAATTGTTAGGTTTCATCGTGTCTCAAAGAGGCATAGAGGTGATCTGGGACAAGTTTAAGGCTATACTCAATATTTCTAGGCCTATTCGCCGGAAGGACATACAAAGACTAACTGGTTGCATTGCTGTAGTCAGTCGGTTTGTAAGACGGCTTGGTGAGAGAGCCACACCACTTTACAAGCTCCTAAAAAAGACCAAAAAATTCATGTGGACTGATGAAGCCAAAGTTGCACTACAAGACCTGAAAGCAGTACTCTTGTCCGCTCCTATCCTTGCAGGGCCGAAACCTCAGGAACCAATGTTGCTCTATCTAGCTGCGACAAATAGAGTCGTCGGCATCGTCATGGTGGTGGAAAGGCTAGAGGAAAAACAGGAACAACTGGTGCAGCGTTCGACTTACTACCTTAGTGAAGTCCAAACTGAATCTAAGCAGCGGTATCCACACTATAAAAAGCTAGCTTATGGTGTGTTCTTTGCATCTAGGAAGCTACGACATTACTTTCAGGAGCACTGAATTACCGTGGTGAGCACATCTCCCATGAGAGACATAATTAACAATAGGATGCTACATGACGTGTCGCAAAATGGGGAATAGAGCTTTCAGCTTTCGACATTGAGTACAAACCTCGTATGGAAATCAAATCCCAAATCCTTGCTGACTTTGTCGCTGATTGGATAGAGACAATGGAGAATATGACCCTACCAGAGTCGGAATACTAGAACGTACATTTGGACGTGTCTAAGATGCTCGAGGGCTCGGGGGTTGGCGTGGTACTCAAATCACCCCAAGGAGATAAGCTTTTCTATGTGTTGTAGATCCACTTGAGGGCAACAAACAACATTTCCGAATATGAAGCACTGCTGTATGGAATCTGGGTTGCTAAGGATATTGGCATCTGACGAATTATGTGTTATGGAGACTTGGATATTGTTGCTCAGCAAGTGTTGGATCACTGTAATGGAAACAAACACATGGCAGCATATAGGGCTGTCGTGGATGAACTATCTAAATCATTCGAAGGGTTTGAAGTTCAACACATCCCTTGAACAGAAAATGAGGAAGCAGATGCGTTATCTCAAATAGGCTCTACATATAAAAAGGTCCCGGATGGTGCGTTTCTAGTGCACCTTAAAGTTCCCTCTATCATAGGAGTTGATGACGAGTATTTGACCAAGTCAGACTCACCTTTAATAGCACTTCTGGCTGTGATTCCCAGATGGACAAAACCCTATATTAATTTCTTGGTAGATCGAAAATTACCCGAAGACAAGGTTCTGAGCCAGCAGATTGTCCAACGAGAAAAAACTATACAATAATAAATGGTGAGCTCTATAAGCGGAGCGTGTCTGGGGTCTTTCAGCGCCATGTTTCTCCGAAAGAAGGAGTGGAATTCTTAAGGGAGATCCATGAAGGCGAATACGGCCATCACGCTGCAGCTAAATCTTTAGTGGCAATGCTTTTAAACATGGATTTTTCTGGATTACAGCCAAGGCTGATGCCGAATGGCTTGTCTAGACGTGCAAAGGCTGCAAAAATACGTCAAGCAAGCTCATGTTCTGGTTGATCAGCTGCGAACAATCCCGATAACATGGCCTTTTGCAGTCTGGGGCTTGACATGGTAGGATCGTTGAAACGGGCTCCAAATGGATTTACTAACCTCTTAGTGATGGTGGATAAGTTCACAAAATGGATTGAGGCTAAACCCGTCACAAGTTGTGATGGAGCAATAGCCAAAAGATTTGTCGAGGATGTTATAATCCGATACAGTTATTTGCACAGTATTATTACGGACAATAGGAGCAATTTTTCCATGGGAGAGCTTGCCGAATTCTACAATGATCAAAAAATCTGGCTTGATATTTCGCACATCCACAAGCCAATGGACAAGTCAAAATAGAAAATGGTTTAATCCTTCAAGGCCTCAAACTAAGACTCGAAGCACCACTTTGTTGTGCTACGGGGGCTTGGGCGGATGAATTATCGTCTGTAATATGGAGCTTGAGAACAACTCCGAATAGGTCAATAGGGTACACACCTTTCTTCTTGGTCTATGGCGCAGAAGTAGTTCTTCCTAGTGATTTAATTCATACTTCTCCCCGAGTTTCTGCGTATATCGAAGAGGATGCCGAAATTTCTCGACACGATGATCTCAATTTAATCAAAGAAGTTCACGTCGTTGCTGAGAAAAGATCAACAACCTATCAACAGAAGTTACGCAAGTATCATAGCCAGAGAGTCATGCATTGTTCTTTTAATAAGGGTGACTTGGTTCTCTGGCTTGTGCAAAAAAGAAAGCACAAACTTTCCCCAGTTTGGGAAGGGCCCTTCTTGGTTAGCCGAGTATTGCACAATGGTTCTTACTATCTAACTGGTATGCGGCCAGTCAAAGAAAGACCTGCTGCCAAGTAGAGAAAGAGAGCTAGAGGCAGTACAAACCCGGAAGAATTAGACAGACCATGGAATATTGCTCAGCTACGTCCCTTTTATTCTTAAAATTCTCTTTCTTTGTAATCATATGTGTACATGTTCAAAGTGAAATAAAGTACTGGTTGACTCAATATTTTCTGAGAAGTTTTATATTACCATCTTATTTCCGAATGATCATGTCACAGTCGAAAATCTTATAATACTTGAAAGTACTTTATGCTCATGTTTGTTCTGGTTAGATTTCTGATTCTAAAAATGCTACCTTCAGGTATAAATCTACAAAAATAGTTTATACTTTGGTTTTTTGTGCTAGATGCAGGTATTTCGGAGTAGTGAATTGTTGCTACTGGAAGCCGGCTTTGTTTCCGAGTTTAAACTGGTTTAGCAATTGAGCTACATTGCTTGGCAAATTTTCCATGTTGAAGGTTTGCCGGCTCATGAAAGGAACAAGGCGGAAAGCTAGATAAATGATAGGTGTAGACAAAACAAAAAGTGCTGATGTAAATTGTCAGGCACATCAAAATAAAGCCAAAAGTGCTAAAAGGAAGTAAAAAAGCATCAGTTTTTACAAGCTTAGCACTAGCAAAATAATATATTACTTATTATAATCAGACTGCTTCAGGATAACACATTATTTTCTGGTACATTATGATGTAGGAGAAGAGGCAGGAGCTGCCGGATCGCTGGACACATCACCCAAATCATCCCGATATCTTTCCGAGATGGGTAAGTCAGACTCAGTCTGCTCATCATTTTCGGAAATTTCAGCATTTGTTTACTTGGGGGTGGTGGTACTTCAACCGGAGCGAAGAATGGAATATCGTAACTGGTCAGCTTCGCTACATGACATCCATATTCGTCACAAGCGTCCATGATGTCCTTGATGTTCTACTGCTTGCCAAGTTCATCAACAGTTGAATAACCCCTGGTTACTTTCCACATTTCCATGCTTCCATGGTGGCTCATAACCATTGTTAGGGCATTCTATGCCGCGGTCCGCGCATAGGACATGTTCCAATCTTGGATAAGCTGGGGCATCTCCTTTGCCTTGTCCCGCACCTCAAAGGAAGACATTATGTTCATGTCGGAAACCCTTAAGGCTTCACCAATATCCTCTAGTGACTAGCAGAAATCGTGAAGCAGATCTCCGACTGAAGTAAGTCGGCTAGTGCAAGACTCGGAAGAGGAAGAATCCAGAATACTCAAAGGACCTATATGTATAAAGCAAAGTCAGAAATATATCTGAACTCCTAGAGTCAGAAGAGAGAAAATTCAGAGAAAGGAAAGCCTACCAAAGATGGCATCGGCAACTTTTGTTTTCTCTGCTCGAAGACTCTGGAGTTCATCCCGGAGAGCTTGGGTGATGCCCTTCTCCCTGGCCAACTCATCTGCTAGATCCGAGATTTTCTTGTCCTGGATGGTGATCTTGCGATCACGTTCCTTGGTGGCCATGTTGGATGATTCAAGAACGTTGTTGATACTGCGCTCATGATCTTCCTTAAGCTTATTCAGCTCTTGTCTCAAGTCGGCATTCTCCACCTCCAGGGTCTTGAAATTCTCGGCATCTTCAATCATTTTGCATGATTATTGGACGAGTTCTGTAAAAACAAAACAACAGTCAAATGAACATTCGACTATGAAAAATAAAAGCACAAGTATGAAGACTGAAATGATTACCTTCAGCTTCATCCTTGGAAATTTTCAATTGAGCACTCTCTAGACGGAGAGCTCTAATCTCTCTCCGTTTATTACAGATATTCTTCAGGAATTCCTGGTTATAAGCATTAACTTTCTGTAAGTCGGAATAATACCCAGAGTCAGAAGTCTACTAAAGACTCAGGCTAATATTTTAACTAAATTAAATATCAGCGCGAGCCTTGGGGGTTATACTAATTCGTTCTTTGGGAACCTATGGAAGCATAAATCTGGATTTCCTATCCAACTTCATGCTTGGGGCTAGGGGATATGATATAAAATGAAGTAAAAGAGAGAGCCGAATTCCGACTTACATAATTTTCATGGGTTAGCTTGTTCAGACTCATGTTCACCTTAGAAGAAACCTTCTCAGTGAGAGTCAGAGGGATCACTGGTGGTGGCAGAGCCACACTGGCCTTCGGCTTGTCATCACGAAGACGAACTTGGTCAAGAAGCTCGGAGAGTTTTACATCCTCAACTTCTTGCGCCTCTTCTTCAGCAGTGATGTTCCATCTTCTAAGCATTATTGAACCAACTTCTGGATTTCTTCTGCAGTTTTCTGAGTAATGCCAAGCTTGGCGATACCCAGATTCCTCAGTAGATTATCCACGAAAACCTCTGCTTAGGGATCATTACCCTTTGGGGGTTCACCTATATCAGTTACCGAATCACCCATGGTGACATCGGTTTGCGAGCCAAGGATCACTGGCTCAGAATACTGAGCCGGATCTTCTCCAGCACTGGGAGATGAAGTAACCTCTAATGATGTAGAAGGCATTGGGGTAGTAGTCAGAGGCGGAGCAGCAGGCGAGGTCAAAACTAACTTTGACTGGCACAAGGGCTTTGTCGTGGTTCCTTTCCTTTGCCCTTGACAAGCTTTTTAGCTCTAAAAAATAACAGATCAAGATCGTTACACTTTGGAAAGAAAGAGAAATGAAATATAAAGACCTTGTGAGAAAAGTTTACCTCTTCACAACATGCACTTCTTTCGTGCCGATGGAAACTGTCGGAGTGTTGCGTTTCTGGGTAAACGCCTCCGGTAGCAGTGCAAGTTCTCCTTCCCCCTGAGGAGCCGGTTTCTCGGGTGGATATCCCTCGAGAGGAGCAAGCTCTAACTTGGGGAGGTCAGCAAGCTGAAAGAAGTATCATCTCAGTATTGCGAAAAAACTATAACAAAGTACGGATAAGCACATATTCGATTATAAGAGTAATAGCTGGAAAACTTACTGGTGTCATAGGATCGTCAGTCGTATACATGTCCAGAGAGAGATCTGGAATCTTCCTCTCGACCCGCTCTTTGATAAGCCATTTAATCTGGCACTCATACTCCTTGTCCGTGATTGATCGCGAGTAGATCCTAAGAGAATCCGTCTGGCTCTTGGTGATTGAGTGCATGAGCTGGTCACCATGGTGCTAGAGGGGTTGAATCCAGCATGCTAGCCAGCACTGAATTAAATTGGATCCTTTCAGACCCTTGTGCTTTCAGGTTCTCGATTCGCCTCTTGGCGAGAAGTAGATCATCGGTGAGAGCCGGAGCTTCCGCATCCCAGGACTCTTGGGGCGTGGCGGCGCCATCGACGAAAGTCGGCAATGCAGTTTCTTTGCTGGGAGCCAGTCTGTCCTTATGGTAAAAGAACCTGGACGTCCATTTCTTAATGGACTCACTAGCCTTAATCTTAGGATAAACTCGGTCTCTCCTAACATTTAGGCTAAGAGTTCCGGTGATGTAAGGATTACCGTAAGTGATAGAGTTTCTCCGGGTACCAATGTAGTACCAGAATAGAACAAGACTCAGTCTAATTCCGAGATAACCCTCACAGAAAGATGTGTAAGCACTCATTTCTAAGATTGTGCTCGGGGGAAATTGTGGAGTTGAACTCCTTAGTAATCTATGACCTCAGAAAAGAAATCTGAGGGAGGAAAGCTCAAATCTCTGTTGAGGTGAGTGCCGAAGTGCACCCGCTCATCCATGCGAGGGGTGGGCATGGTTTGATTGAAGCCACTCTGCCACTCATTGGCGCGGAGGAGGCCTTCCTTCTCAACGATGCGGACCTTCTCGTCACCGAGGACGCACGGGATCCATACTCGTGGAAGTTTTCTTTCTCCACCTCTGTAGAGGTCGTTGCCGTGGTCGCCGCCATACCAGAAGAAGAGGCCTCAACCATTTTGTGGACGGGAGGGACTGTAGATGGGCGGTGCTGTGCGTTTAGAGAAGGAAGCAAACGAACTTGCGCGCGGCGGCGTTGGGAGGAAGGAGAAGGCAATGGCTCTAGTAAGGAATAAAAAGGAGATCTTGACCCCTTATATCCCTCACATGTGCCAAGATTTGTGCAAAGTGAACAGTAGCCGTGCCACGCGTCGGGGAAGGATCCAGGTAACCTCCTCACGATGATTACGCCGCCTCGATCTCCCCGCAGGCATTAAAACGACGCCTTGGTTCCGCGAAAGTCAGACCCACCAACGGTCGTGCTGTCAGGAATGTCTGTCAGTGACGTGACTTGACCTTAACTGATGTCAGGTTACGTCAGAGACCAAGTTCTGGCTTAGTTTGAATTTCAAGATGGAAATATGAATGAAGTACTCATAGTCCGACTCTATTTAAGACTCGGATCCTACCCTTTCTTTTGAGTTTCAGGAACCCTTCAAGATTTTGCAAGCCGAATACGAATCAATCTAGATGATGAAATCCGACTATGGATCTTGGAGGCTTCTAGGGGCTGTTGTTGGGGATATACTTTCCGGGTACCCTCACTATGCCTCGCTGACCAGGGTGGCTCACTTCAGGTTACAACTATGCTTCATGGGTGGCCCAGTCAGAGAGAAGAGATGGAGTTCAGTCCGGCTACGGGAAGGCCTAGAAGACTTATCGACATAGGCATGTGTAGTTACTTGTAGTCCAAGATGTGCTCTATAACAAACTCTTAGTCATAGCTGGATAGGTCTCTCATGTAAACCCTAGGACATATATCTATATAAGCCGTCTTAGGGACCAGCCTTTAGGGCAACCCACAATAGTCTACAATCTCAACTCGCACAGGCGAAACCCTTGTAACCCATATTCCGGCTCTGCCATATTATTGGATTGCTAGCAGGAGTAGGATCCGTCCACCGTCGGCAGATTCGAACCTGGGTAAACTTGTGTGCTCACCATCCCGGAACACCATACGACTGACACCTCTCTCTTCCACACGCCTCGAGGACCCCCTCATGGCGTACTTGTCCTTAATCCGACGACAAGAGGGATACGAAAGACCTATTCGGAACCAACCTGATACTAACACCAAACATACCCATCCTGGTATTTCCCCCTCGAGACCAAAAGAGGAATTCATCCCAAGGAACTCACACAATTGGCAATTTTATTCATTCACTTCATGGTGGTTATCCAACTTACTAGTCCTATCATATCCAAGTCAAATTATAATAGTAATTCTTTAGTTATAGTTGTCTATGATCAAGAAACTGTGCTCCAAGTCGTCCATAACCGTGAACACGGCTTTTCAAAAATATTTAACCCTATAGGGGTGCACCAAAGTATCCACACGCACTTCAACACTTGTTGTCAGATCTGGTATGTGCAAGATCATGAAACATACACCCAACGGTATGTCGATGGGGCTCCGGACACGACGTTTCCTAGACCCAAAGAAAGTACATGGGGGCCACCCCACTAAGCTACCCGCAACGAACGTGGTCGTCAACGATACGGACCCATGGTGTGTGGCGATGTATGTAAACAACTGGGAACCCGAAAGTGTGACTAGGCTTGTCGATATAGTGAAAACGTGGCATGGGGTTCCTAAATAGTAAAGGCGCTCCACGCGCAATAGTAAATAAAGTAGTAAGGCATGGAATAAGTACAGGATACTAATAAAGCCCCAAATTAGTTTGTGGCCCCCAGCATAGTACTTTGAAATTAGGTAGTAAGCCGATGGGGGTGCCCACACACCCCACCTGTGGTTAACATGCTCGATCTTGGAATAGGTGTCAAAAACTTGGGTCCTAGGTGGACACAAGTGGACGGGTAAAAACCAAATAACATCTATTACCCACCGGTGCCTCTATATTATATCTATTTCTAGCATTTTAATTGACAAGTTATAATGAAATCCATGATCATCTCCACCATAAAGCATGTGCCAACCTCCCAACAATGGTGGAACTTGAAGATGCGAAGCAACACGTAAGAAAACAACTACAACTCGCAAGGCCAACTGTCTATCAAATAATAGGCAATACGAGGTGTCCAAGGCAACAAGAGGCTGTATGGAAGAAAAATGGTACGAAAAACTAAAGCATCACGAGACAAATAGCAATAGATCAATAGGAGGAAGTAAATACTATAAATGCAAAATAGGTAGAAATGGGGAGATTGCTCGCCTTGAAAATGATGCTGAAGATACATCGGTGAACGGGTCGAAGCTCGCATCAACTCAACTGAATCTGCGAAGAAGCACAGCACTAAAAGAAAAAGCGGATGCACTATTTAATACTACGGCAGAAGACTGGGCATGATGCATGTATGATGCATGACATGGCGAAGATGCAATGCGATTAGGAAATATTAAGCAGAACTGGGGTCCCGACAATACATTAATAGGTTCATGTTGTTTATGTTGGGTCCGCAGCATAGAAAACAAAAAAAATCCTATGATGAGAACTATACACCAAGATCTATCTACTAGGTACAAAGAAACGGGTGGACATACATCCATCGAGAACTTACCCTCGAAGACAACGAGTTTTGTTAATGAGTAGGAACTCGTGATTGATATAGTCGTACACTTGTCGATCTCAAGATCGTGAGGAAGTCCGAGCGCCACAACTCAGCAGCACATCCGTACTCGCACACACGTTCAAGCCACCGGACAACCTCCACCTCCTCGCTCCAACGATCCAGCAGAAGCAGCAACTCCTTCCAGATGAAATGCCACTGGGAACATGTATCTCGCTAATCCGAGACCATGGGGGAATAATTCTAGAGGGGGAGAGAGATCCTTCACAAGGAGGTGTGTGGAAGAAGGAGGAAGAGGGTGGCCTTTTATAGGAGGAGGGGGGGTACCCCCTCTCTCCATGGACGGCGCATGGGGGGTGACCCCACACCTTCCCAATTCATGTGGTGGTAACCCCTCCACATTAAAATGCCTCTTCACATTCCCCTTTAAAGTCCCTACTTTAAATGCATTAAAATTCTCCAAGTTTAATGCTCTCTCATTTAATAAAACTCTTTTATTAACTTTATTCAGAATTTTGTTAATTACTTTAATTAACAAACATTCACATATAGCCCCTTGCAATATTTCAATATCACATGTGGAACCACTTTCTGCAATTTAACCCGAAACAATTTCCGGTTTCTATCGAAACAATTCCTGCGCTTTGCAATTCTTTCGTCTGAAACATATGTGCTCCAAAATGGTGTCCGGTAACTCTTAATTGTGTCACCCTACGGTTCGTGAATAATGCAGACATGATTGAGAGTCCTCTCAGATCAATAGTCAGAAGCGGGACCTAGAGATCCATACTAGCTCCTGCATATTCAACGATGACTTCTGTGATCGTGAGAACCTTTAACGCTTGTAACTAAATCCCTTTGTCTCTTGATATAATACATGTCCGAGATTCGATCATCGGTATCCAAACACCTAGTTTGATCTCGTTACCGACATGCACTCTTTTCTCGTTCCTGTGATATAACATTCTAGTGATCACATCACTTGCTTGCAAGCTATCTCAATGTGATATCACCGAGAGGGCCCAGAGCATATCTATTCGTCATTGGGATTGACAAATTCCACTCTTGATCCATGAGCCTCAACATAACACCTTCGTAGTACTGAACCCATCTTTATAGTCACCCTATTACGGTGTGACGTTTGATGTTATCAAGATACTCTTCCGGTGTTAGCAATTAACATGATCTAATGGTCTAAGGATAAAGATTACTTCATATGATGTTATAGCAATATAAAAATAATGACTTCTTGTCCGCCAAATACTTGGGGCAGTTGCGCTTCCAATGGCCAGTCCCCTTGCAATAGTAGCACTCGGTATCGGACTTAGGTCCAGCTCGGGGTTTCTTTTCAGGCGCAGCAACAGATTTGCCACCCTTCTTTCCCTTGTGCTTGCCTTTCTTGTCCTTCTTGAAACCGGTTGTCCTATTGATCATCAACACTTGATGTTCTTTCCTAATTTCCACTTCTGCAGTCTTAAGCATTGACAGAAGCTCGGGAAAAGTCTTCTTCATGCCCTACATATTATAGTTCATCACGAAGCTCTTGTAGCTAGGTGGCAGAGATTGGAGAACACGATGTATGCCCAAGTCAATGGGAATCGTTATTCCCAAGGACACAAGCTTATCGGCGTACCCAGACATTTTGAGTACATGCTCACTAACGGAGCTGTTCTCCTCCATCATGCAGCTAAAGAACTTTTCAGTAGCATCGTAACTCTCTACGGCATCATGGGTATCGAAAATCATTTTCAATTCTCCCATGGTATCAAAGGCATTGCCATTTTCGAAACGCTTTCGAAGTTCTAGCTCTAGCCCATACAGTATGCCGCAATGAACTAAGTTGTGGTCCTCCTGACGAGTCACATAGACATTCTTTTCCTCGTCAGGGGCATCAGGAGCTGGTGGGGGGCCTAGCAGCGCATCTAGCACATATTGCTTTTGTGCAGCAGTGAGGAGAATCCTCAAATTCATAGCCCAGTTGGTGAAGTTGCTACCATTCGCAGCAAGTTTATCTTTCTCCATGAACACATTGAAATTAAAAGCAGGTGGTGCCATCTACAACAGAATTTGTAAAGTTTATTTAGACTAAGTTTATGATAGATTGAGTTTAACTAATCCAAATTACTAATGAACTCCCACTCAAAAACAACATCCCTCGTGTCCTTTTGGTGATTACATGAACCAAATCCACTACACCAAGTCCGATCATCACGTGAGTTGATGTAGCTTCAAAGGCGAGCATCTATATGGGCATCATATCAACTATATGACTCATGCTTCACCTTTCGGTCTGTGTCCCGAGGCCATGTCTATACATGCTAGGCTCGCCAAGTAAGAACCTTAGTATTCGCGTGTGTAAAACTGTCTTACACCCGTTCCTATGAAAGCGTAGATTCGAGTACACCTGATCATCACGTGATGTCTCGAAACACGATCCACAGAACGGTGCATACTCAAGGAAGAACACATTTTTATCTTGATATATAAATGAGGGATCATCTTACAATGCTACAGAAAGCGCCAAACTAGCAGTATAAGATGCTAACATCTAATGTGTAAAGTGAGATGATATGGTCCATGCATTTGATCTCTATCACTCTCATCGTGGTATGATCTCTATCATTCCTTTGTGTGTAAGGCCAAGGTCTATGGAACTTACATGTTGAATGTGTTGGAAGAGTATATATCATACATCTACTTACAACAATACCATATCAATACACTAGCCCAGCAACGATCTAAACTAGACGCCTCTAATTTATCAATTGCAAGATTTACGTGGCTTAGGGCTTTCGGAGATAGAACCGTTCTCACCTACGAACATGAACCACAACGAGGATAACTAAGTTATTAGCAACTCGTTGTAAATCAGATATTGACTATAGTAGGAGAGACAGACACCCGCCAGCCACTTATGCAAAACAAGTTGCATGTCAGTCGTGGAACCGGTCTCATGTACGATGACATGTAAGGATGGTCCAGGCTGCTTCATCCCACTATGCCATGAATATCCAAAATACATAGAAGATGCAATAACATGATCATCATCGCCCACATATAAACATATGTGTACTACCCGTGCAAAGCACCTACGCATAGATCAGGCTCTGATACCACTGTTGGGTCCGCAGCATAGAAAACAAAAATTTTCCTACGATGAGAACTACACGCCAAGATCTATCTACTAGGTACAAAGCAACGGGTGGACATACATCCATCGAGAACTTACCCTCAAAGACAACGAGTTTTTTTAACGAGTAGGAACTCGTGGTTGATGTAGTCATACACTTGTCGATCTCAAGATCGTGAGGAAGTCTGAGCGCCGCAACTCAGCAGCGCATCCGTACTCGCACAAACGTTCAAGCCACCGGACAACCTCCACCTCCTCGCTCCCGTGATCCAGCAGAAGCAGCAACTCCTTCCAGATGAAATGCCACAGGGAACATGTATCTCGCTAATCCGAGACCATGGGGGAATAATTCTAGTAGGGGAGAGAGATCCTTCACAAGGAGGTGTTTGGAAGAAGGAGGAAGAGGGTGGCCTTTTATAGGATGAGGGGGGGTACCCCCTCTCTCCATGGCCGGCGCATGGGGGGGTGACCCCTCACCTCCCCCATTCATGTGGTGGTAACCCCTCCACATTAAAATGCCTCTTCACATTCCCCTTTAAAGTCCCTACCTTAAATGCATTAGAATTCTCCAAGTTTAATGCTCTCTCATTTAATAAGACTCTTTTATAAAATTTATTCAGAATTTTGTTAATTACTTTAATTAACAAACATTCACATATAGCCCCTTGCAATATTTCAATATCACATGCAGAACCACTTTCTGCAATTTCAACCGAAACAATTTCCGGTTTCTATCGAAACAATTCCTGCGCTTTGCAATTCTTTCGTCTGAAACATATGTGCTCCAAAATGGTGTCCGGTAACTCTTAAGTGTGTCACCCTACGGTTCGCGAATAATGCAGACATGATTGAGACTCCTCTGAGATCAATAGTCAGAAGCTGGACTTAGAGATCCATACTGACTCCTGCATATTCAACGATGACTTTTGTTATCGTGAGAACCTTTAATGCTTGTAACTAAATCCCTTTGTCTCTTGATATAATACATGTCCGAGATTCGATCATCGGTATCCAAACACCTAGTTTGATCTCGTTACCGACATGCACTCTTTCTCGCTCGTGATATAACATTCTAGTGATCACATCACTTGCTTGCAAGCTATCTCAATGTGATATCACCGAGAGGGCCCAGAGTATATCTATCCATCATCGGGATTGACAAATTCCACTCTGGATCCATGAGCCTCAACATAACACATTCGTAGTACTAAACCCATCTTTATAGTCACCCTGTTACGGTGTGACGTTTGATGTTATCAAGATACTCTTCCGGTGTTAGCAATTAACATGATCTCATGGTCTAAGGATAAAGATTACTTCATATGATGTTATAGCAATATAAACATAATGACTTGATCGTAATGCTATACTTCGGATGAATGTTCATCACATCATTCCACCAATGGTGTGACCTTGTTATTAACAACATCCAATGTCCATGATCAGGAAACCTTAATCATCTTGTTAATCAACAAGCTAGTCTATAAGAGAGGCATAACTAGGAACCCTTTTTGTTTATTAAACACACATGTATTGATGTTTCCAATCAATACAATTCTAGCATGCAAAATAAACATCTATCATATATAAGGAATACATAATAACAACTTTATTATTGCCTCTCAGGGCATATTTCCGTCAGTTTAGTTACCATGCAATTTAAAGATTGACTTAACAAGGGAAAATATGTCATCGATTTTCTACGCAAATTTAAATGGAGCCAATATAAGACTAGAATAGCCCACATATGGTCTCAATGTTTAATTATGAGTTGAATCGACAAAGTACCCCCAAACGAATGAATATATATGCAAGCATGACCAATTTATATGCAATAAGTATAAGGATGGTAATTTATAAAATAGGGATCTCGGATTGGGGTCAGACATCTCAGATTGAAGGTCTTGGGGGCTTAGAGGGGTTCAGGTTCGGAATCGGTCCTCGAACTCCAGGATCGGGGCCTTCGGGTTTGAGAAGGAGAGCTTGGAGTTTCGTGAAGAGGATCTCTAGGTTCGGGGTCTCAGTCATCATATCCGTGTTGGTGATCTTGTGGTTCTGACTCCATTGTCGATGGCGAACTTGTGTTGGTGTCAGTGGTTCATCGAAGGTGGAATTTGCATTGGAGTTGATGGTCTTGTACTCGAAGGCATTTCAGAGGAACGGTCTTGTTTCTCACAGAACTACCAAAGCCGGAGCGTGGCAAAGGAGGCCTTGAGCCATAGCACAGCAGTGCGGATTGTCTATTCGATGGCCTCACCGGTGATCACATGAACACACAAGCATAAGCCCAACGAAGGTTCCCCATGCTGGGCACAGAGTATTATGCAAGCTCGGGAGATGTTCGGTGTAGCGAGGGGGGACGAAGGCTGGCGAGGGAAACAAGGAGGGGCTTTGGGAGAAAAGAGAGAAAACCACAACTAGAGTCATTGCATGTTTGTTCTTTTCATAAACCACCACTTGTATCCACTACATTTGATTGCATGTGTGTCCTTTTCATAAACCACAACTAGAGTTATTGCATGTTTGTTCTTTTCATAAACCACCACTTGGATCCACTACATGTCATTGCATGTGTGTCCTTTTCATAAACCACAACTAGAGTCATTGCATGTTTGTTCTTTTCATAAACCACCACTTGGATCCACTACATGTCATTGCATGTGTGTCCTTTTCATAAACAACAACTAGAGTCTTTTCATGTTTGTACTTTTCATAAACCACCACTTGGATCCACTACATTTCATTGCATGTGTGTCCTTTTCATAAACCACAACTTGAGTCATTTCATGTTTGTTATTTTCATAAACCACCTAGATCCACTAGAGTCATTACATGTGTGTCCTTTTCATAAGCCACCACTAGAGTCATTGCATGTGTGTTCTTTTCATAAACCACATGGATCCACTAATGTCACTCCAGCATGTGTGTTCTTCTCATAAACCACATGGATCTAGTGATGTCACTGCATGTGGTGTTCTTCTCATAAACCACATTGATCGAGTAGAGTTCATTGCATGTGTGTGTATTAGTGTGCATCACTCTGGTTTTGGAAAAGAAATCATGCAATGATGCCACTCCAGCATGTGGTGTTCTTTTCATATATACTACATGGACCCACCAGTTGTCATTGCATGTGTGTCCTTTTCATAAACCACATGGATCCACCAGTGTCATTGCATGTCTTTGCATGTGTTTTCTTTTCATAAACCACCACTATTGTCATTGCATGTATGTCCCTTTCATAAACCACAACTAGAGTCATTGCATGTTTGTTATTTTCATAAACCACCACTTGGATCCACTGCATGTCATTGCATGTGTGTCCTTTTCATAAACCATAACTAGAGTCATTGCATGTTTGTTCTTTTCATAAACCACCACTTGGATCCACTTCATGTCATTGCATGTGTGTAATTTTCATAAACCACAACTAGAGTCATTGCATGTTTGTTCTTTTTCTAAACTACCACTTGGATCCACTTCATGTCATTGCATGTGTGTCCTTTTCATAAACCATAACTAGAGTCATTCCATGTTTGTTCTTTTGATAAACCACCACTTGGATCCACATCATGTCATTGCATGTGTGTCCTTTTCATGAACCACAACTAGAGTCATTACATGTTTGTTCTTTTCATAAACCACCACTTGGATCCACTGCATTTCATTGCATGTGTGTCCTTTTCATATATCACAACTAGAGTCATTGCATGTTTGTTCTTTTCATAAACCACCACTTGGATACACTACATGTCATTGCATGTGTGTCCTATTCATAAACTACAACAAGAGTCTTTTCATGTTTGTTCTTTTCATAAACCACCACTTGGATCCAGTGCATTTCATTGCATGTGTGTCCTTTTCATAAACCACAACTTGAGTCATTTCATGTTTGTTATTTTCATAAACCACCTAGATCCACTAGAGTCATTACATGTGTGTCCTTTTCATAAGCCACCACTAGAGTCATTGCATGTGTGTTCTTTTCATAAACCACATGGATCCACTAATGTCACTCCAGCATGTGTGTTCTTCTCATAAACCACATGGATCTAGTGATGTCACTGCATGTGGTGTTCTTCTCATAAACCACATTGATCGAGTAGAGTTCATTGCATGTGTGTGTATTAGTGTGCATCACTCTGGTTTTGGAAAAGAAATCATGCAATGATGCCACTCCAGCATGTGGTGTTCTTTTCATATATACTACATGGACCCACCAGTTGTCATTGCATGTGTGTCCTTTTCATAAACCACATGGATCCACCAGTGTCATTGCATGTCTTTGCATGTGTTTTCTTTTCATAAACCACCACTATTGTCATTGCATGTATGTCCCTTTCATAAACCACAACTAGAGTCATTGCATGTTTGTTATTTTCATAAACCACCACTTGGATCCACTGCATGTCATTGCATGTGTGTCCTTTTCATAAACCATAACTAGAGTCATTGCATGTTTGTTCTTTTCATAAACCACCACTTGGATCCACGTCATGTCATTGCATGCGTGTAATTTTCATTAACCACAACTAGAGTCATTGCATGTTTGTTCTTTTTCTAAACTACCACTTGGATCCACTTCATGTCATTGCATGTGTGTCCTTTTCATAAACCATAACTAGAGTCATTGCATGTTTGTTCTTTTGATAAACCACCACTTGGATCCACTTCATGTCATTGCATGTGTGTCCTTTTCATGAACCACAACTAGAGTCATTACATGTTTGTTCTTTTCATAAACCACCACTTGGATCCACTGCATTTCATTGCATGTGTGTCCTTTTCATAACCACAACTAGAGTCATTGCATGTTTGTTCTTTTCATAAACCACCACTTGGATCCACTGCATTTCATTGCATGTGTGTCCTTTTCATATATCACAACTAGAGTCATTACATGTTTGTTCTTTTCATAAACCACCACTTGGATCCACTACATGTCATTGCATGTGTGTCCTTTTCATAAACAACAACTAGAGTCTTTTCATGTTTGTTCTTTTCATAAACCACCACTTGGATCCACTGCATTTCATTGCATGTGTGTCCTTTTCATAAACCACAACTAGAGTCATTGCATGTTTGTTCTTTTCATAACCCACCACTTGGATCCACTTCATGTCACTCCATGTGTGTCATTTTCATAAACCACAACTAGAGTCATTGCATGTTTGTTCTGTTCATAAACCACCACTTGGATCCACCAGTGTCATTGCATATGTGTCCTTTTCATAAACCACAACTGGAGGCATTGAATGTTTGTTCTTTTCATAAACCACCTAGATCCACCAGAGTCATTGCATGTGGGTCCTTTTCATAAACCACCACTAGAGTCATTGCATGGGTGTTCTTTTCATAAACCACGTGGATCCACTAATGCCACTCCAGCATGTGTGTTCTTCTCATAAACCACATGGATCCAGTGATGTCATTGCATGTGGTGTTCTTCTCATAAACCACATTTATCCACTAGAGTTCATTGCTTGTGTGTGTGTGTTAGTGTGCATCACTGTTGTTTTGGAAAAGAACACACGCAATGATGCTACTTCAGCATGTGGTGTTCTTTTCATAAACCACATGGATCCACCAGTTGTCATTGCATGTGTGTCCTTTTCATAAACCACATGCATCCACCAGTGTCATTCCATGTCGTTGCATATGTGTTCTTTTCAAACACCACCACTAGTGTCATTGCATGTATGACCTTTTCATAAACTACAACTAGAGTCATTGCATGTTTGTTCTTTTCATAAACCACCTGGATCCACTAATGTCACTCCAGCATGTGTGTTCTTCTCATAAAACACATGGATCTAGTGATGTCATTGCATGTGGTGTTCTTATCATAAACCACATTGATCGAGTAGAGTTCATTGCATGTGTGTGTCTTAGTGTGCATCACTGTGGTTTTGGAAAAGAACACATGCAATGATGCCACTCCATCATGTGGTGTTCTTTTCATATACTACATGGACCCACCAACTATCATTGCATGTGTGTCCTTTTCATAAACCACATGGATCCACAAGTGTCATTGCATGTCGTTGCATATGTGTTCTTTCCAGAAACCACCACTAGTGTCATTGCATGTATGTCCTTTTCATAAACCACAACTAGAGACATTGCATGTTTGTTCTTTTCCTAAACCACCACTTGGATCCACTTCATGTCATTGCATGTGTGTCCTTTTCATAAACCATAACTAGAGTCATTGCATGTTTGTTCTTTTCATAAACCACCACTTGGATCCACTTCATGTCACTGCATGTGTGTCATTTTCATAAACCACAACTAGTGTCATTGCATGCTTATCCTTTTCCTATACCACCACTTGGATCCACTTCATTTGATTGCATGTGTGGCCTTTTCATAAACCATAACTAGAGTCATTGCATGTTTATTCTTTTGATAAACCACAACTTGGATCCACTTCATGTCATTGCATGTGTGTACTTTTCATAAACATAACTAGATTCATTGCATGTTTGTTCTTTTCATAAACCACCACTTGGATCCACTGCATTTCATTGCATGTGTGTCCTTTTCATATATCACAACTCGAGTCATTACATGTTTGTTCTTTTCATAAACCACCCCTTGGATCCACTACATGTCATTGGATGTGTGTGCTTTTCATAAACCACAATTAGAGTCTTTTCATGTTTGTTCTTTTCATAAACCACCACTTGGATCCACTGCATTTCATTGCATGTGTGTCCTTTTCATAAACCATAACGAGAGTCATTGCATGTTTGTTCTTTTGATAAACCACCACTTGGATCCACTTCATGTCATTGCATGTGTGTCCTTTTCATAAACCAGAACTAGAGCCATTGCATGTTTATTCTTTTCATAAACCACCCCTTGGATCCACTTCATTTCATTGCATGTGTGTCCTTTTCAGATATCACAACTAGAGTCATTGCATGTTTGTTCTTTTCATAAACCACCACTTGGATCCACTACATGTCATTGCATGTGTGTCCTTTTCATAAACCACAACTAGAGTCTTTTCATGTTTGTTCTTTTCATAAACCACCACTTGGATCCACTTCATTTCATTGCATGTGTGTCCTCTTCATAAACCACAACTTTAGTCATTGCATGTTTGTTCTTTTCATAATCCACCTAGATCCACCAGAGTCATTGCATGTGTGTCCTTTTCATAAGCCACCACTAGAGTCATTGCATGTGTGTTCTTTTCATAAACCACATGGATCCACTAATGTCACTCCAGCATGTGTGTTCTTCTCATAAACCACATGGATCTAGTGATGTCATTGCATGTGGTGTTATTCTCATAAACCACATTGATCGATTAGAGTTCATTGCATGTGTGTCTATGTTAGTGTGCATCACTGTGGTTTTGGAAATAAACACATGCAATGATGCCACTCCAGCTTGTGGTGTTCTTGTCATAAACCACATGGATCCACCAGTTGTGATTGCATGTGTGTCCTTTTCATAAACCACATGCATCCACCAGTGTCATTGCATGTCTTTGCATGTGTGTTCTTTTCAGAAACCACCACTAGTGTCCTTGCATGTATGTATTTTTCATAAACCACAACTAGAGTCATTACATGTTTGTTCTTTTCCTAAACCACCACTTGGATCCACTTCATGTCATTGCATGTGTGTCCTTTTCAAAAACCATAACTAGAGTCATTGCATGTTTGTTCTTTTCATAAACCACCACTTGGATCCACTTCATGTCATTGCATGTGTGTCCTTTTCATAAACCACAACTAGTGTAATTGCATGTTTATTCTTTTCATAAACCACCACTTGGATCCACTGCATTTCATTGCATGTGTGTCATTTTCATAAACCACAACTAGCTTCATTGCATGTTTGTTCTTTTCATAACCCACCACTTGGATCCACTTCATGTCATTGCATGTGTGTCCTTTTCATAAACCATAACTAGAGTCATTGCATGTTTGTTCTTTTGATAAACCACCACTTGGATCCACTTCATGTCACTGCATGTGTGTCCTTTTCATAAACCACAACTAGTGTCATTTCATGCTTATCCTTTTCCTATACCACCACTTGGATCCACTTCATTTGATTGCATGTGTGTCCTTTTCATAAACCATAACTAGAGTCATTGCATGTTTATTCTTTTGATAAACCACCACTTGGATCCACTTCATGTCATTGCATGTTTGTCCTTTTCGTAAACACAACTAGATTCATTGCATGTTTGTTCTTTTCATAAACCACCACTTGGATCCAGTACATTTCATTGCATGTGTGTCCTTTTCATATATCACAACTCGAGTCATTACATGTTTGTTCTTTTCATAAACCACCCCTTGGATCCACTACATGTCATTGGATGTGTGTCCTTTTCATAAACCACAATTAGAGTCTTTTCATGTTTGTTCTTTTCATAAACCACCACTTGGATCCACTGCATTTCATTGCATGTGTGTCCTTTTCATAAACCACAACTAGAGTCATTGCATGTTTGTTCTGTTCCTAAACCACCACTTGGATCCACCAGTGTCATTGCATATGTGTCCTTTTCATAAACCACAACTAGAGGCATTGAATGTTTGTTATTTTCATAAACCATCTAGATCCACCAGAGTCATTGCATGTGGGTCCTTTTCATAAACCACCACTAGAGTCATTGCATGGGTGTTCTTTTCATAAACCACATGGATCCACTAATGCCACTCCAGCATGTGTGTTCTTCTCATAAACCACATGGATCCAGTGATGTCATTGCAGGTGGTGTTCTTCTCATAAACCACATTGATCCACTAGAGTTCATTACTTGTGTGTGTGTGTTAGTGTGCATCACAGTTGTTTTGGAAAAGAACACATGCAATGATGCCACTCCAGCATGTGGTGTTCTTTTCATATACTACATGGACCCGCCAACTGTCATTGCATGTGTGTCCTTTTCTTAAACCACATGGATCCACCAGTGTCTTTGCATGTCGTTGCATATGTGTTCTTTTCAGAAACCACCACTAGTGTCATTGCATGTATGTCCTTTTGATAAACCACAACTAGAGACATTGCATGTTTGTTCTTTTCCTAAACCACCACTTGGATCCACATCATGTCATTGCATGTGTGTCCTTTTCATAAACCATAACTAGAGTCATTGCATGTTTGTTCTTTTCATAAACCACCACTTGGATCCACTTCATGTCACTTCATGTGTGTCATTTTCATAAACCACAACTAGTGTCATTGCATGCTTGTCCTTTTCCTATACCACCACTTGGATCCAATTCATTTGATTGCATGTGTGTCCTTTTCATAAACCATAACTAGAGTCATTGCATGTTTGTTCTTTTGATAAACCACCACTTGGATCCACTTCATGTCATTGCATGTGTGTCCTTTTCATAACCACAACTAGAGTCATTGCATGTTTGTTCTGTTCCTAAACCACCACTTGGATCCACCAGTATCATTGCATATGTGTCCTTTTCATAAACCACAACTAGAGGCATTGAATGTTTGTTCTTTTCAAAAACCACCTAGATCCACCAGAGTCATTGCATGTGGGTCCTTTTCATAAACCACCACTAGAGTCATTGCATGGGTGTTCTTTTCATAAACCACATGGATCCACTAATGCCACTCCAGCATGTGTGTTCTTCTCATAAACCACATGGATCCAGTGATGTCATTGCATGTGGTGTTCTTCTCATAAACCACATTTATCCACTAGAGTTCATTGCTTGTGTGTGTGTGTTAGTGTGCATCACTGTTGTTTTGGAAAAGAACACACGCAATGATGCCACTTCAGCATGTGGTGTTCTTTTCATAAACCACATGGATCCACTAGTTGTCATTGCATGTGTGTCCTTTTCATAAACCACATGCATCCACCAGTGTCATTGCATGTCGTTGCATATGTGTTCTTTTCAGAAACCACCACTAGTGTCATTGCATGTATGACCTTTTCATAAACTACAACTAGAGTCATTGCATGTTTGTTCTTTTCATAAACCACCTGGATCCACTAATGTCACTCCAGCATGTGTGTTCATCTCATAAAACACATGGATCTAGTGATGTCTTTGCATGTGGTGTTCTTATCATAAACCACATTGATCGAGTAGAGTTCATTGCATGTGTGTGTCTTAGTGTGCATCACTGTGGTTTTGGAAAAGAACACATGCAATGATGCCACTCCGGCATGTGGTGTTCTTTTCATATACTACATGGACCCACCAACTATCATTGCATGTGTGTCCTTTTCATAAACCACATGGATCCACAAGTGTCATTGCATGTCGTTGCATATGTGTTCTTTTCAGAAACCACCACTAGTGTCATTGCATGTATGTCCTTTTCATAAACCACAACTAGAGACATTGCATGTTTGTTATTTTCCTAAACCACCACTTGGATCCACTTCATGTCATTGCATGTGTGTCCTTTTCATAAACCATAACTAGAGTCATGGCATGTTTGTTCTTTTCATAAACCACCACTTGGATCCACTTCATGTCACTGCATGTGTGTCATTTTCATAAACCACAACTAGTGTCATTGCATGCTTATCCTTTTCCTATACCACCACTTGGATCCACTTCATTTGATTGCATGTGTGTCCTTTTCATAAACCATAACTAGAGTCATTGCATGTTTATTCTTTTGATAAACCACCAGTTGGATCCACTTCATGTCATTGCATGTGTGTCCTTTTCATAAACACAACTAGATTCATTGCATGTTTGTTCTTTTCATAAACCACCACTTGGATCCACTGCATTTCATTGCATGTGTGTCCTTTTCATATATCACAACTCGAGTCATTACATGTTTGTTCTTTTCATAAACCACCCCTTGGATCCACTACATGTCATTGGATGTGTGTCCTTTTCATAAACCACAATTAGAGTCTTTTCATGTTTGTTCTTTTCATAAACCACCACTTGGATCCACTGCATTTCATTGCATGTGTGTCCTTTTCATAAACCACAACTAGAGTCATTGCATGTTTGTTCTGTTCCTAAACCACCACTTGGATCCACCAGTGTCATTGCATATGTGTCCTTTTCATAAACCACAACTAGAGGCATTGAATGTTTGTTATTTTCATAAACCACCTAGATCCACCAGAGTCATTGCATGTGGGTCCTTTTCATAAACCACCACTAGAGTCATTGCATGGGTGTTCTTTTCATAAACCACATGGATCCACTAATGCCACTCCAGCATGTGTGTTCTTCTCATAAACCACATGGATCCAGTGATGTCATTGCTGGTGGTGTTCTTCTCATAAAATACATTGATCCACTAGAGTTCATTACTTGTGTGTGTGTGTTAGTGTGCATCACTGTTGTTTTGGAAAAGAACACATGCAATGATGCCACTCCAGCATGTGGTGTTCTTTTCATATACTACATGGACCCGCCAACTGTCATTGCATGTGTGTCCTTTTCTTAAACCACATGGATCCACCAGTGTCTTTGCATGTCGTTGCATATGTGATCTTTTCAGAAACCACCACTAGTGTCATTGCATGTATGTCCTTTTCATAAACCACAACTAGAGACATTGCATGTTTGTTCTTTTCCTAAACCACCACTTGGATCCACATCATGTCATTGCATGTGTGTCCTTTTCATAAACCATAACTAGAGTCATTGCATGTTTGTTCTTTTCATAAACCACCACTTGGATCCACTTCATGTCACTGCATGTGTGTCATTTTCATAAACCACAACTAGTGTCATTGCATGCTTGTCCTTTCCCTATACCACCACTTGGATCCAATTCATTTGATTGCATGTGTGTCCTTTTCATAAACCATAACTAGAGTCATTGCATGTTTGTTCTTTTGATAAACCACCAATTGGATCCACTTCATGTCATTGCATGTGTGTCCTTTTCATAACCACAACTAGAGTCATTGCATGTTTGTTCTTTTCATAAACCACCACTTGGATCCATTGCATTTCATTGCATGTGTGTCCTTTTCATATATCACAACTAGAGTCATTACATGTTTGTTCTTTTCATAAACCACCACTTGGATCCACTACATGTCATTGCATGTGTGTCCTTTTCATAAACCACAACTAGAGTCTTTTCATGTTTGTTCTTTTCATAAACCACCACTTGGATCCACTGCATTTCATTGCATGTGTGTCCTTTTCATAAACCACAACTAGAGTCATTGCATGTTTGTTCTTTTCATAACCCACCACTTGGATCCACTTCATGTCACTCCATGTGTGTCATTTTCATAAACCACAACTAGAGTCATTGCATGTTTGTTCTGTTCATAAACCACCACTTGGATCCACCAGTGTCATTGCATATGTGTCCTTTTCATAAACCACAACTAGAGGCATTGAATGTTTGTTCTTTTCATAAACCACCTAGATCCACCAGAGTCATTGCATGTGGGTCCTTTTCATAAACCACCACTAGAGTCATTGCATGGGTGTTCTTTTCATAAACCACATGGATCCACTAATGCCACTCCAGCATATGTGTTCTTCTCATAAACCACATGGATCCAGTGATGTCATTGCATGTGGTGTTCTTCTCATAAACCACATTTATCCACTAGAGTTCATTGCTTGTGTGTGTGTGTTAGTGTGCATAACTGTTGTTCTGGAAAAGAACACACGCAATGATGCCACTTCAGCATGTGGTGTTCTTTTCATAAACCACATGGATCCACTAGTTGTCATTGCATGTGTGTCCTTTTCATAAACCACATGCATCCACCAGTGTCATTGCATGTCGTTGCATATGTGTTCTTTTCAGAAACCACCACTAGTGTCATTGCATGTATAACCTTTTCATAAACTACAACTAGAGTCATTGCATGTTTGTTCTTTTCATAAACCACCTGGATCCACTAATGTCACTCCAGCATGTGTGTTCTTCTCATAAAACACATGGATCTAGTGATGTCTTTGCATGTGGTGTTCTTATCATAAACCACATTGATCGAGTAGAGTTCATTGCATGTGTGTGTCTTAGTGTGCATCACTGTGGTTTTGGAAAAGAACACATGCAATGATGCCGCTCCAGGATGTGGTGTTCTTTTCATATACTACATGGACCCACCAACTATCATTGCATGTGTGTCCTTTTCATAAACCACATGGATCCACAAGTGTCATTGCATGTCGTTGCATATGTGTTCTTTTCAGAAACCACCACTAGTGTCATTGCATGTATGTCCTTTTCATAAACCACAACTAGAGGCATTGCATGTTTGTTCTTTTCCTAAACCACCACTTGGATCCACTTCATGTCATTGCATGTGTGTCCTTTTCATAAACCATAACTAGAGTCATGGCATGTTTGTTCTTTTCATAAACCACCACTTGGATCCACTTCATGTCACTGCATGTGTGTCATTTTCATAAACCACAACTAGTGTCATTGCATGCTTATCCTTTTCCTATACCACCACTTGGATCCACTTCATTTGATTGCATGTGTGTCCTTTTCATAAACCATAACTAGAGTCATTGCATGTTTATTCTTTTGATAAACCACCACTTGGATCCACTTCATGTCATTGCATGTGTGTCCTTTTCATAAACACAACTAGATTCATTGCATGTTTGTTCTTTTCATAAACCACCACTTGGATCCACTGCATTTCATTGCATGTGTGTCCTTTTCATATATCACAACTCGAGTCACTACATGTTTGTTCTTTTCATAAACCACCCCTTGGATCCACTACATGTCATTGGATGTGTGTCCTTTTCATGAACCACAATTAGAGTCTTTTCATGTTTGTTCTTTTCATAAACCACCACTTGGATCCACTGCATTTCATTGCATGTGTGTCCTTTTCATAAACCACAACTAGAGTCATTGCATGTTTGTTCTGTTCCTAAACCACCACTTGGATCCACCAGTGTCATTGCATATGTGTCCTTTTCATAAACCACAACTAGAGGCATTGAATGTTTGTTATTTTCATAAACCACCTAGATCCACCAGAGTCATTGCATGTGGGTCCTTTTCATAAACCACCACTAGAGTCATTGCATGGGTGTTCTTTTCATAAACCACATGGATCCACTAATGCCACTCCAGCATGTGTGTTCTTCTCATAAACCACATGGATCCAGTGATGTCATTGCAGGTGGTGTTCTTCTCATAAACCACATTGATCCACTAGAGTTCATTACTTGTGTGTGTGTGTGTTAGTGTGCATCACAGTTGTTTTGGAAAAGAACACATGCAATGATGCCACTCCAGCATGTGGTGTTCTTTTCATATACTACATGGACCCGCCAACTGTCATTGCATGTGTGTCCTTTTCATAAACCACATGGATCCACCAGTGTCTTTGCATGTCGTTGCATATGTGTTCTTTTCAGAAACCACCACTAGTGTCATTGCATGTATGTCCTTTTCATAAACCACAACTAGAGACATTGCATGTTTGTTCTTTTCCTAAACCACCACTTGGATCCACATCATGTCATTGCATGTGTGTCCTTTTCATAAACCATAACTAGAGTCATTGCATGTTTGTTCTTTTCATAAACCACCACTTGGATCCACTTCATGTCACTGCATGTGTGTCATTTTCATAAACCACAACTAGTGTCATTGCATGCTTGTCCTTTTCCTATACCACCACTTGGATCCAATTCATTTGATTGCATGTGTGTCCTTTTCATAAACCATAACTAGAGTCGTTGCATGTTTGTTCTTTTGATAAACCACCACTTGGATCCACTTCATGTCATTGCATGTGTGTCCTTTTCATAACCACAACTAGAGTCATTGCATGTTTGTTCTTTTCATAAACCACCACTTGGATCCACTGCATTTCATTGCATGTGTGTCCTTTTCATATATCACAACTAGAGTCATTACATGTTTGTTCTTTTGATAAACCACCACTTGGATCCACTACATGTCATTGCATGTGTGTCCTTTTCATAAACCACAACTAGAGTCTTTTCATGTTTGTTCTTTTCATAAACCACCACTTGGATCCACTGCATTTCATTGCATGTGTGTCCTTTTCATAAACCACAACTAGAGTCATTGCATGTTTGTTCTTTTCATAACCCACCACTTGGATCCACTTCATGTCACTCCATGTGTGTCATTTTCATAAACCACAACTAGAGTCATTGCATGTTTGTTCTGTTCATAAACCACCACTTGGATCCACCAGTGTCATTGCATATGTGTCCTTTTCATAAACCATAACTAGAGTCATTGCATGTTTGTTCTTTTCATAAACCACCACTTGGATCCACTTCATGTCACTGCATGTGTGTCATTTTCATAAACCACAACTAGTGTCATTGCATGCTTGTCCTTTTCCTATACCACCACTTGGATCCAATTCATTTGATTGCATGTGTGTCCTTTTTATAAACCATAACTAGAGTCATTGCATGTTTGTTCTTTTGATAAACCACCACTTGGATCCACTTCATGTCATTGCATGTGTGTCCTTTTCATAACCACAACTAGAGTCATTGCATGTTTGTTCTTTTCATAAACCACCACTTGGATCCACTGCATTTCATTGCATGTGTGTCCTTTTCATTTATCACAACTAGAGTCATTACATGTTTGTTCTTTTCATAAACCACCACTTGGATCCACTACATGTCATTGCATGTGTGTCCTTTTCATAAACCACAACTAGAGTCTTTTCATGTTTGTTCTTTTCATAAACCACCACTTGGATCCACTGCATTTCATTGCATGTGTGTCCTTTTCATAAACCACAACTAGAGTCATTGCATGTTTGTTCTTTTCATAAACCACCACTTGGATCCACTTCATGTCACTCCATGTGTGTCATTTTCATAAACCACAACTAGAGTCATTGCATGTTTGTTCTGTTCATAAACCACCACTTGGATCCACCAGTGTCATTGCATATGTGTCCTTTTCATAAACCACAACTAGAGGCATTGAATGTTTGTTCTTTTCATAAACCACCTAGATCCACCAGAGTCATTGCATGTGGGTCCTTTTCATAAACCACCACTAGAGTCATTGCATTGGTGTTCTTTTCATAAACCACATGGATCCACTAATGCCACTCCAGCATGTGTGTTCTTCTCATAAACCACATGGATCCAGTGATGTCATTGCATGTGGTGTTCTTCTCATAAACCACATTTATCCACTAGAGTTCATTGCTTGTGTGTGTGTGTTAGTGTGCATCACTGTTGTTTTGGAAAAGAACACACGCAATGATGCCACTTCAGCATGTGGTGTTCTTTTCATAAACCACCTGGATCCACTAGTTGTCATTGCATGTGTGTCCTTTTCATAAACCACATGCATCCACCAGTGTCATTGCATGTCGTTGCATATGTGTTCTTTTCAGAAACCACCACTAGTGTCATTGCATGTATGACCTTTTCAGAAACTACAACTAGAGTCATTGCATGTTTGTTCTTTTCATAAACCACCTGGATCCACTAATGTCACTCCAGCATGTGTGTTCTTATCATAAAACACATGGATCTAGTGATGTCTTTGCATGTGGTGTTCTTATCATAAACCACATTGATCGAGTAGAGTTCATTGCATGTGTGTGTCTTAGTGTGCATCACTGTGGTTTTGGAAAAGAACACATGCAATGATGCCACTCCAGCATGTGGTGTTCTTTTCATATACTACATGGACCCACCAACTATCATTGCATGTGTGTCCTTTTCATAAACCACATGGATCCACAAGTGTCATTGCATGTCGTTGCATATGTGTTCTTTTCAGAAACCACCACTAGTGTCATTGCATGTATGTCCTTTTCATAAACCACAACTAGAGACATTGCATGTTTGTTCTTTTCCTAAACCACCACTTGGATCCACTTCATGTCATTGCATGTGTGTCCTTTTCATAAACCATAACTAGAGTCACGGCATGTTTGTTCTTTTCATAAACCACCACTTGGATCCACTTCATGTCACTGCATGTGTGTCATTTTCATAAACCACAACTAGTGTCATTGCATGCTTATCCTTTTCCTATACCACCACTTGGATCCACTTCATTTGATTGCATGTGTGTCCTTTTCATAAACCATAACTAGAGTCATTGCATGTTTATTCTTTTGATAAACCACCACTTGGATCCACTTCATGTCATTGCATGTGTGTCCTTTTCATAAACACAACTAGATTCATTGCATGTTTGTTCTTTTCATAAACCACCACTTGGATCCACTGCATTTCATTGCATGTGTGTCCTTTTCATATATCACAACTCGAGTCATTACATGTTTGTTCTTTTCATAAACCACCCCTTGGATCCACTACATGTCATTGGATGTGTGTCCTTTTCATAAACCACAATTAGAGTCTTTTCATGTTTGTTCTTTTCATAAACCACCACTTGGATCCACTTCATTTCATTGCATGTGTGTCCTTTTCATAAACCATAACGAGAGTCATTGCATGTTTGTTCTTTTGATAAACCACCACTTGGATCCACTTCATGTCATTGCATGTGTGTCATTTTCATAAACCACAACTAGAGCCATTGCATGTTTATTCTTTTCATAAACCACCCCTTGGATCCACTTCATTTCATTGCATGTGTGTCCTTTTCAGATATCACAACTAGAGTCATTGCATGTTTGTTCTTTTCATAAACCACCACTTGGATCCACTACATGTCATTGCATGTGTGTCCTTTTCATAAACCACAACTAGAGTCTTTTCATGTTTGTTCTTTTCATAAACCACCACTTGGATCCACTTCATTTCATTGCATGTGTGTCCTTTTCATAAACCACAACTTTAGTCATTGCATGTTTGTTCTTTTCATAAACCACCTAGATCCACCAGAGTCATTGCATGTGTGTCCTTTTCATAAGCCACCACTAGAGTCATTGCATGTGTGTTCTTTTCATAAACCACATGGATCTAGTGATGTCATTGCATGTGGTGTTCTTCTCATAAACCACATTGATCGATTAGAGTTCATTGCATGTGTGTCTGTGTTAGTGTGCATCACTGTGGTTTTGGAAATGAACACATGCAATGATGCCACTCCAGCTTGTGGTGTTCTTGTCATAAACCACATGGATCCACCAGTTGTGATTGCATGTGTGTCCTTTTCATAAACCACATGCATCCACCAGTGTCATTGCATGTCTTTGCATGTGTGTTCTTTTCAGAAACCACCACTAGTGTCCTTGCATGTATGTATTTTTCATAAACCACAACTAGAGTCATTACATGTTTGTTCTTTTCCTAAACCACCACTTGGATCCACTTCATGTCATTGCATGTGTGTCCTTTTCAAAAACCATAACTAGAGTCATTACATGTTTGTTCTTTTCATAAACCACCACTTGGATCCACTTCATGTCATTGCATGTGTGTCCTTTTCATAAACCACAACTAGTGTAATTGCATGTTTATTCTTTTCATAAACCACCACTTGGATCCACTGCATTTCATTACATGTGTGTCATTTTCATAAACCACAACTAGATTCATTGCATGTTTGTTCTTTTCATAACCCACCACTTGGATCCACTTCATGTCATTGCATGTCTGTCCTTTACATAAACCACAACTAGAGTCATTGCATGTTTGTTCTGTTCATAAACCACCACTTGGATCCACCAGTGTCATTGCATATGTGTCCTTTTCTCAAACCACAACTAGAGTCATTGAATGTTTGTTATTTTCATAAACCACCTAGATCCACCAGAGTCATTGCATGTGGGTCTGTTTCATAAACCACCCCTAGAGTCATTGCATGGGTGTTCTTTTCATAAACCACATGGATCCACCAGTGGCATTGCATGTCGTTGCATATGTGTTCTTTTCAGAAACCACCACTAGTGTCATTGCATGTATGTCCTTTGCATAAACCACAACTAGAGACATTGCATGTTTGTTCTTTTCCTAAACCACCCCTTGGATCCACTTCATGTCATTGCATGTGTGTCCTTTTCATAAACCATAACTAGAGTCATTGCATGTTTGTTCTTTTCATAAACCACCACTTGGATCCACTTCATGTCACTACATGTGTGTCATTTTCATAAACGACAACTAGAGTCGTTGCATGCTTGTTCTTTTCCTATACCACCACTTGGATCCACTTCATGTCATTGCATGTGTGTCCTTTTAATAAACCATAACTAGAGTCACTACATGTTTATTCTTTTGATAAACCACCACTTGGATCCACTTCATGTCATTGCATGTGTGTCCTTTTCATAAACCACAACTAGAGTCATTGCATGTTTGTTCTTTTCATAAACCACCACTTGGATCGACTGCATTTCATTGCATGTGTGTCCTTTTCATAAACCACAACTAGAGTCATTGCATGTTTGTTCTTTTCATAACCCACCACTTGGATCCACTTCATGTCATTGCATGTGTGTCCTTTACATAAACCACAACTAGAGTCATTGCATGTTTGTTCTATTCATAAACCACCACTTGGATCCACTAGTGTCATTGCATATGTGTCCTTTTCACAAACCACAACTAGAGTCATTGAATGTTTGTTCTTTTCATAAACCACCTGGATCCACCAGAGTCACTGCATGTGGGTCTGTTTCATAAACCACCACTAGAGTCATTACATGGGTGTTCTTTTCATAAACCACATGGATCCAGTAATGCCACTCTAGCATGTTTATTCTTCTCATAAACCACATGTATCCAGTGATGTCATTGCATGTGGTGTCTTCTCATAAACTGCATTGATCCACTAGAGTTCATTGCGTGTGTGTGTGTGTTAGTGTGCATCACTATTGTTTTGGAAAAGAACACATGCAATGATTCCACTTCAGCATGTGGTGTTCTTTTAATAAACCACATGGATCCACTAGTTGGCATTGCATGTGTGTCCTTTTCATAAACCACATGCATCCACCAGTGTCATTGCATGTCTTTGCATGTGTGTTCTTTTCAGAAACCACCACTGGTGTCATTGCATGTATGTCCTTTTCATAAACCACAACTAGAGACATTGCATGTTTGTTCTTTTCCTAAACCACCACTTGGATCCACTTCATGTCATTGCATGTGTGTCCTTTCATAAACCATAACTAGAGTCTTTACATGTTTGGTCTTTTCATAAACAACCACTTGGATCCACTTCATGTCATTGCATGTGTGTCCTTTTCATAAACCATAACTAGAGTCATTGCATGTTTGTTCCTATCATAAACCACCACTTAGATCGAGTGCATTTGATTGCACGTGTGTCCTTTTCATAAACCACAAGTAGAGTCATTGCATGTTTGTTCTTTTCATAAACCACTACTTGGATCCACTGCATGTCATTGCATGTGTGTACTTTTCATAAACCACAACTAGAGTCTTTTCATGTTTGTAATTTTCATAAACCACCACTTGGATCCACTGCATTTCATTGCATGTGTGTCCTTTTGATAAACCACAACTAGAGTAATTGCATGTTTGTTCTTTTCATAAACCACCTGGATCCACCAGAGTCATTGCATGTGTGTCCTTTTCATAAAGCACCACTAGAGTCATTGCATGTGTGTTCTTTTCATAAACCACATGGATCCACTAATGTCACTCCAGCATGTGTGTTCTTCTCATTAACCACATGGATCTAGTGATGTCATTGATCTGGTGTTCTTCTCATACACCACATTGATCGAGTAGAGTTCATTGCATGTGTGTGTCTTAGTGTGCATCACTATGGTTTTGGAAAAGAACACATGCAATGATGCCACTCCAGCATGTCTGTTTATTTCATAAACCACCACTGTTGTCATTGCATGTATGTCCTTTTCATAAACCACAACTAGAGTCATTGCATGTTTGTTCTTTTCATAAACCACCACTTGGATCCACTGCATGTCATTGCATGTGTGTCCTTTTCATAAACCATAACTAGAGTCATTATATGTTTGTTCTTTTCATAAACCACCACTTGGATCCACTTCATGTCATTGCATGTGTGTCGTTTTCATAAACCACAACTAGAGTCATTTCATGTTTGTTATTTTCCTAAACCACCACTTGGATCCACTTCATGTCATTGCATGTGTGTCCTTTTCATAAACCATAACTAGAGTCATTGCATGTTTGTTCTTTTGATAAACCACCACTTGGATCCACTTCATGTCATTGCATGTGTGTCCTTTTCATAAACCACAACTAGAGTCATTGCATGTTTGTTCTTTTCATAGACCACCACTTGGATCCACTGCATTTCATTGCATGTGTGTCCTTTTCATATATCACAACTAGAGTCATTGCATGTTTCTTCTTTTCATAAACCACCACTTGGATCCACTGCATGTCATTGCATGTGTTTCCTTTTCATAAACCATAACTAGAGTCATTGCATGTTTGTTCTTTTCATAGACCACCACTTGGATCCACTGCATTTCATTGCATGTGTGTCCTTTTCATATATCACAACTAGAGTCATTGCATGTTTCTTCTTTTCATAAACCACCACTTGGATCCACTGCATGTCATTGCATGTGTGTCCTTTTCATAAACCATAACTAGAGTCATTGCATGTTTGTTCTTTTCATAAACCACCACTTGGATCCACTTCATGTCACTACATGTGTGTCATTTTCATAAACGACAACTAGAGTCGTTGCATGCTTGTTCTTTTCCTATACCACCACTTGGATCCACTTCATTTGATTGTATGTGTGTCCTTTTCATAAACCATAACTAAAGCCATTGCATGTTTGTTCTTTTGATAAACCACCACTTGGATACACTTCATGTCATTGCATGTGTGTTCTTTCCATAAACCACCACTTCGATCCACTGCATTTCATTGCATGTGTGTCCTTTTCATATATCACAACTAGAGTCATTGCATGTTTGTTCTTTTCATAAACCACCACTTAGATCCACTACATGTCATTGCATGTGTGTCCTTTTCATAAACCACAACTAGAGTATTTTCATGTTTGTTCTTTTCATAAACCACCACTTGGATCCACTGCATTTCATTGCATGTGTGTCCTTTTCATAAACCACAACTTGAGTCATTGCATGTTTGTTCTTTTCATAAACCACCACTTGGATCCACTTCATGTCACTTCATGTGTGTCATTTTCATAAACCACAACTAGAGTCATTGCATGCTTGTTCTTTTCCTATACCACCACTTGGATCCACTTCATGTCATTGCATGTGTGTCCTTTTCATAAACCATAACTAGAGTCACTACATGTTTATTCTTTTGATAAACCACCACTTGGATCCACTTCATGTCATTGCATGTGTGTCCTTTTCATAAACCACAACTAGAGTCATTGCATGTTTGTTCTTTTCATAAACCACCACTTGGATCGACTGCATTTCATTGCATGTGTGTCCTTTTCATAAACCACAACTAGAGTCATTGCATGTTTGTTCTTTTCATAACCCACCACTTGGATCCACTTCATGTCATTGCATGTGTGTCCTTTACATAAACCACAACTAGAGTCATTGCATGTTTGTTCTATTCATAAACCACCACTTGGATCCACTAGTGTCATTGCATATGTGTCCTTTTCACAAACCACAACTAGAGTCATTGAATGTTTGTTCTTTTCATAAACCACCTGGATCCACCAGAGTCACTGCATGTGGGTCTGTTTCATAAACCACCACTAGAGTCATTACATGGGTGTTCTTTTCATAAACCACATGGATCCAGTAATGCCACTCTAGCATGTTTATTCTTCTCATAAACCACATGTATCCAGTGATGTCATTGCATGTGGTGTCTTCTCATAAACCGCATTGATCCACTAGAGTTCATTATGTGTGTGTGTTAGTGTGCATCACTATTGTTTTGGAAAAGAACACATGCAATGATGCCACTTCAGCATGTGGTGTTCTTTTAATAAACCACATGGATCCACTAGTTGGCATTGCATGTGTGTCCTTTTCATAAACCACATGCATCCACCAGTGTCATTGCATGTCTTTGCATGTGTGTTCTTTTCAGAAACCACCACTGGTGTCATTGCATGTATGTCCTTTTCATAAACCACAATTGGAGACATTGCATGTTTGTTCTTTTCCTAAACCACCACTTGGATCCACTTCATGTCATTGCATGTGTGTCCTTTTCATAAACCATAACTAGAGTCTTTACATGTTTGGTCTTTTCATAAACAACCACTTGGATCCACTTCATGTCATTGCATGTGTGTCCTTTTCATAAACCATAACTAGAGTCATTGCATGTTTGTTCCTATCATAAACCACCACTTAGATCGAGTGCATTTGATTGCACGTGTGTCCTTTTCATAAACCACAAGTAGAGTCATTGCATGTTTGTTCTTTTCATAAACCACTACTTGGATCCACTGCATGTCATTGCATGTGTGTACTTTTCATAAACCACAACTAGAGTCTTTTCATGTTTGTAATTTTCATAAACCACCACTTGGATCCACTGCATTTCATTGCATGTGTGTCCTTTTGATAAACCACAACTAGAGTAATTGCATGTTTGTTCTTTTCATAAACCACCTGGATCCACCAGAGTCATTGCATGTGTGTCCTTTTCATAAAGCACCACTAGAGTCATTGCATGTGTGTTCTTTTCATAAACCACATGGATCCACTAATGTCACTCCAGCATGTGTGTTCTTCTCATTAACCACATGGATCTAGTGATGTCATTGATCTGGTGTTCTTCTCATACACCACATTGATCGAGTAGAGTTCATTGCATGTGTGTGTCTTAGTGTGCATCACTATGGTTTTGGAAAAGAACACATGCAATGATGCCACTCCAGCATGTCTGTTTATTTCATAAACCACCACTGTTGTCATTGCATGTATGTCCTTTTCATAAACCACAACTAGAGTCATTGCATGTTTGTTCTTTTCATAAACCACCACTTGGATCCACTGCATGTCATTGCATGTGTGTCCTTTTCATAAACCATAACTAGAGTCATTATATGTTTGTTCTTTTCATAAACCACCACTTGGATCCACTTCATGTCATTGCATGTGTGTCGTTTTCATAAACCACAACTAGAGTCATTGCATGTTTGTTATTTTCCTAAACCACCACTTGGATCCACTTCATGTCATTGCATGTGTGTCTTTTCATAAACCATAACTAGAGTCATTGCATGTTTGTTATTTTGATAAACCACCACTTGGATCCACTTCATGTCATTGCATGTGTGTCCTTTTCATAAACCACAACTAGAGTCATTGCATGTTTGTTCTTTTCATAGACCACCACTTGGATCCACTTCATTTCATTGCATGTGTGTCCTTTTCATATATCCCAACTAGAGTCATTGCATGTTTCTTCTTTTCATAAACCACCACTTGGATCCACTGCATGTCATTGCATGTGTTTCCTTTCATAAACCATAACTAGAGTCTTTTCATTTTTGTTCTTTTCATAGACCACCACTTGGATCCACTGCATTTCATTGCATGTGTGTCCTTTTCATATATCACAACTAGAGTCATTGCATGTTTCTTCTTTTCATAAACCACCACTTGGATCCACTGCATGTCATTGCATGTGTGGCCTTTTCATAAACCATAACTAGAGTCATTGCATGTTTGTTCTTTTCATAAACCACCACTTGGATCCACTTCATGTCACTACATGTGTGTCATTTTCATAAACGACAACTAGAGTCGTTGCATGCTTGTTCTTTTCCTATACCACCACTTGGATCCACTTCATTTGATTGTATGTGTGTCCTTTTCATAAACCATAACTAAAGCCATTGCATGTTTGTTCTTTTGATAAACCACCACTTGGATACACTTCATGTCATTGCATGTGTGTTCTTTCCATAAACCACCACTTCGATCCACTGCATTTCATTGCATGTGTGTCCTTTTCATATATCACAACTAGAGTCATTGCATGTTTGTTCTTTTCATAAACCACCACTTAGATCCACTACATGTCATTGCATGTGTGTCCTTTTCATAAACCACAACTAGAGTATTTTCATGTTTGTTCTTTTCATAAACCACCACTTGGATCCACTGCATTTCATTGCATGTGTGTCCTTTTCATAAACCACAACTTGAGTCATTGCATGTTTGTTCTTTTCATAAACCACCACTTGGATCCACTTCATGTCACTTCATGTGTGTCATTTTCATAAACCACAACTAGAGTCATTGCATGCTTGTTCTTTTCCTATACCACCACTTTGATCCACTTCATGTCATTGCATGTGTGTCCTTTTCATAAACCATAACTAGAGTCACTACATGTTTATTCTTTAGGTAAACCACCACTTGGATCCACTTCATGTCATTGCATGTGTGTCCTTTTCATAAACCACAACTAGAGTCATTGCATGTTTGTTCTTTTCATAAACCACCACTTGGATCGACTGCATTTCATTGCATGTGTGTCCTTTTCATAAACCACAACTAGAGTCATTGCATGTTTGTTCTTTTCATAACCCACCACTTGGATCCACTTCATGTCATTGCATGTGTGTCCTTTACATAAACCACAACTAGAGTCATTGCATGTTTGTTCTATTCATAAACCACCACTTGGATCCACTAGTGTCATTGCATATGTGTCCTTTTCACAAACCACAACTAGAGTCATTGAATGTTTGTTCTTTTCATAAACCACCTGGATCCACCAGAGTCACTGCATGTGGGTCTGTTTCATAAACCACCACTAGAGTCATTACATGGGTGTTCTTTTCATAAACCACATGGATCCAGTAATGCCACTCTAGCATGTTTATTCTTCTCATAAACCACATGTATCCAGTGATGTCATTGCATGTGGTGTCTTCTCATAAACCGCATTGATCCACTAGAGTTCATTGCGTGTGTGTGTGTGTTAGTGTGCATCACTATTGTTTTGGAAAAGAACACATGCAATGATGCCACTTCAGCATGTGGTGTTCTTTTAATAAACCACATGGATCCACTAGTTGGCATTGCATGTGTGTCCTTTTCATAAACCACATGCATCCACCAGTGTCATTGCATGTCTTTGCATGTGTGTTCTTTTCAGAAACCACCACTGGTGTCATTGCATGTATGTCCTTTTCATAAACCACAACTAGAGACATTGCATGTTTGTTCTTTTCCTAAACCACCACTTGGATCCACTTCATGTCATTGCATGTGTGTCCTTTTCATAAACCATAACTAGAGTCTTTACATGTTTGGTCTTTTCATAAACAACCACTTGGATCCACTTCATGTCATTGCATGTGTGTCCTTTTCATAAACCATAACTAGAGTCATTGCATGTTTGTTCCTATCATAAACCACCACTTAGATCGAGTGCATTTGATTGCACGTGTGTCCTTTTCATAAACCACAAGTAGAGTCATTGCATGTTTGTTCTTTTCATAAACCACTACTTGGATCCACTGCATGTCATTGCATGTGTGTACTTTTCATAAACCACAACTAGAGTCTTTTCATGTTTGTAATTTTCATAAACCACCACTTGGATCCACTGCATTTCATTGCATGTGTGTCCTTTTGATAAACCACAACTAGAGTAATTGCATGTTTGTTCTTTTCATAAACCACCTGGATCCACCAGAGTCATTGCATGTGTGTCCTTTTCATAAAGCACCACTAGAGTCATTGCATGTGTGTTCTTTTCATAAACCACATGGATCCACTAATGTCACTCCAGCATGTGTGTTCTTCTCATTAACCACATGGATCTAGTGATGTCATTGATCTGGTGTTCTTCTCATACACCACATTGATCGAGTAGAGTTCATTGCATGTGTGTGTCTTAGTGTGCATCACTATGGTTTTGGAAAAGAACACATGCAATGATGCCACTCCAGCATGTCTGTTTATTTCATAAACCACCACTGTTGTCATTGCATGTATGTCCTTTTCATAAACCACAACTAGAGTCATTGCATGTTTGTTCTTTTCATAAACCACCACTTGGATCCACTGCATGTCATTGCATGTGTGTCCTTTTCATAAACCATAACTAGAGTCATTATATGTTTGTTCTTTTCATAAACCACCACTTGGATCCACTTCATGTCATTGCATGTGTGTCGTTTTCATAAACCACAACTAGAGTCATTGCATGTTTGTTATTTTCCTAAACCACCACTTGGATCCACTTCATGTCATTGCATGTGTGTCCTTTTCATAAACCATAACTAGAGTCATTGCATGTTTGTTATTTTGATAAACCACCACTTGGATCCACTTCATGTCATTGCATGTGTGTCCTTTTCATAAACCACAACTAGAGTCATTGCATGTTTGTTCTTTTCATAGACCACCACTTGGATCCACTTCATTTCATTGCATGTGTGTCCTTTTCATATATCCCAACTAGAGTCATTGCATGTTTCTTCTTTTCATAAACCACCACTTGGATCCACTGCATGTCATTGCATGTGTTTCCTTTTCATAAACCAGAACTAGAGTCTTTTCATGTTTGTTCTTTTCATAAACCACCACTTGGATCCACTGCATTTCATTGCATGTGTGTCCTTTTCATAAACCACAACTAGAGTCATTGCATGTTTGTTCTTTTCATAAACCACCTGGATCCACCAGAGTCATTGCATGTGTGTCCTTTTCATAAGCCACCGCTAGAGTCATTGCATGTGTGTTCTTTTCATAAACCACATGGATCCACTAATGTCACTCCAGCATGTGTGTTCTTCTCATAAACCACATGGATCTAGTGATGTCATTGCATGTGGTGTTCTTCTCATAAACCACATTGATCGACTAGAGTTGATTGAATGTGTGTGTGTCTTAGTGTGCATCACTATGGTTTTGGAATAGAACACATGCAATGATGCCACTCCAGCATGTGGTGTTCTTTTAATATACCACATGGATCCACTAGTTGTCATTGCATGTGTGTCCTTTTCATAAACCACATGGATCCACCAGTGTCATTGCATGTCTTTGCATGTGTGTTCTTTTCATAAACCACCACTAGTGTCATTGCATGTATGTCCTTTTCATAAAACACAACTAGAGTCATTACATGTTTGTTCTTTTCATAAACCACCACTTGGATCCACTACATGTCATTGCATGTGTGTCCTTTTCATAAACCATTATAGAGTCATTGCATGTTTGTTCTTTTCATAAACCACCACTTGGATCCACTTCATGTCATTGCATGTGTGTCATTTTCATAAACCACAACTAGAGTCATTGCATGTTTGTTCTTTTCCTAAACCACCACTTGGATCCACTTCATGTCATTGCATGTGTGTCCTTTTCATAAACCATAACCAGAGTCATTGCATGTTCGTTCTTTTCATAAACCTTCCCACCACTTGGATCCACTTCATGTCATTGCATGTGTGTCCTTTTCATAAACTACAACTAGAGTCATTGCATGTTTGTTATTTTCATAAACCACCACTTGGATCCACTTCATTTGATTATATGTGTTTCCTTTTCATAAATCACAACTAGAGTCATTGCATGTATGTTCTTTTCGTAAACCACCACTTGGATCCACTGCATGTCATTGCATGTGTGTCCTTTTCATAAACCACAACTAGAGTCTTTCATGTTTGTTCTTTTCATAAATCACCACTTGGATCCACTTCATTTCATTGCATGTGTGTCCTTTTCATAAACCACAACTAGAGTCATTGCATGTTTGTTCTTTTCATAAACCACCTAGATCCACCAGAGTCATTGCATGTGTCCTTCTCATAAACCACCACTAGAGTCATTGCATGCGTGTTCGTTTCATAAACCACATGGATCCACTAATGTCACTCCAGCATGTGTGTTCTTCTCATAAACCACATGGATCTAGTGATGTCATTGCATGTGGTGTTCTTCTCATACACCACATTGATCGAGTAGAGTTCATTGCATGTGTGTGTCTTAGTGTGCATCACTATGGTTTTGGAAAAGAACACATGCAATGATGCCACTCCAGCATGTGGTGTTCTTTTCATATACCACATGGATCCACCAGTTGCCATTGCATGTGTGTCCTTTTCATAAACCACATGGATCCACCAGTGTCATTGCATGTCTTTGCATGTGTGTTCTTTTCATAAACCACGACTAGTGTCATTGCATGTATGTCCTTTTCATAAACCACAACTACAGTCATTGCATGTTTGTTCTTTTTATAAACCACCACTTGGATCCACTGCATGTCATTGCATGTGTGTCCTTTTCATAAACCATAACTAGAGTCATTATATGTTTGGTTCTTTTCATAAACCACCACTTGGATCCACTTCATGTCATTGCATGTGTGTCCTTTTCATAAACCACAACTAGAGTCATTGCATGTTTGTTCTTTTCCTAAACCACCACTTGGATCCACTTCATGTCATTGCATGTGTGTCCTTTTCATAAACCATAACTACAGTCATTGCATGTTTGTACTTTTGATAAACCACCACTTGGATACACTTCATGTCATTACATGTGTGTCCTTTTCATAAACCATAACTAGAGTCATTGCAAGTTTGTTCTTTTCATAAACCACCACTTGGATTCACTTCATTTCATTGCATGTGTGTCCTTTTCATAAACCACATGGATCCACCAGTGTCATTGCATGTCTTTGCATGTGTGTTCTTTTCATAAACCACGACTAGTGTCATTGCATGTATGTCCTTTTCATAAACCACAACTACAGTCATTGCATGTTTGTTCTTTTTATAAACCACCACTTGGATCCACTGCATGTCATTGCATGTGTGTCCTTTTCATAAACCATAACTAGAGTCATTATATGTTTGGTTCTTTTCATAAACCACCACTTGGATCCACTTCATGTCATTGCATGTATGTCATTTTCATAAACCATAACTAGAGTCATTGCATGTTTGTTCTTTTCCTAAACCACCACTAGGATCCACTTCATGTCATTGCATGTGTGTCCTTTTCATAAACCATAACTAGAGTCATTATATGTTTGTTCTTTTCATAAACCACCACTTGGATCCACTTCATGTCATTGCATGTGTGTCGTTTTCATATACCACAACTAGAGTCATTGCATGTTTGTTATTTTCCTAAACCACCACTTGGATCCACTTCATGTCATTGCATGTGTGTCCTTTTCATAAACCATAACTAGAGTCATTGCATGTTTGTTCTTTTGATAAACCACCACTTGGATCCACTTCATGTCATTGCATGTGTGTCCTTTTCATAAACCACAACTAGAGTCATTGCATGTTTGTTCTTTTCATAGACCACCACTTGGATCCACTTCATTTCATTGCATGTGTGTCCTTTTCATATATCACAACTAGAGTCATTGCATGTTTCTTCTTTTCATAAACCACCACTTGGATCCACTGCATGTCATTGCATGTGTTTCCTTTTCATAAACCATAACTAGAGTCATTGCATGTTTGTTCTTTTCATAGACCACCACTTGGATCCACTGCATTTCATTGCATGTGTGTCCTTTTCATATATCACAACTAGAGTCATTGCATGTTTCTTCTTTTCATAAACCACCACTTGGATCCACTGCATGTCATTGCATGTGTGTCCTTTTCATAAACCATAACTAGAGTCATTGCATGTTTGTTCTTTTCATAAACCACCACTTGGATCCACTGCATTTCATTGCATGTGTGTCCTTTTGATAAACCACAACTAGAGTAATTGCATGTTTGTTCTTTTCATAAACCACCTGGATCCACCAGAGTCATTGCATGTGTGTCCTTTTCATAAAGCACCACTAGAGTCATTGCATGTGTGTTCTTTTCATAAACCACATGGATCCACTAATGTCACTCCAGCATGTGTGTTCTTCTCATTAACCACATGGATCTAGTGATGTCATTGATCTGGTGTTCTTCTCATACACCACATTGATCGAGTAGAGTTCATTGCATGTGTGTGTCTTAGTGTGCATCACTATGGTTTTGGAAAAGAACACATGCAATGATGCCACTCCAGCATGTCTGTTTATTTCATAAACCACCACTGTTGTCATTGCATGTATGTCCTTTTCATAAACCACAACTAGAGTCATTGCATGTTTGTTCTTTTCATAAACCACCACTTGGATCCACTGCATGTCATTGCATGTGTGTCCTTTTCATAAACCATAACTAGAGTCATTATATGTTTGTTCTTTTCATAAACCACCACTTGGATCCACTTCATGTCATTGCATGTGTGTCGTTTTCATAAACCACAACTAGAGTCATTGCATGTTTGTTATTTTCCTAAACCACCACTTGGATCCACTTCATGTCATTGCATGTGTGTCCTTTTCATAAACCATAACTAGAGTCATTGCATGTTTGTTATTTTGATAAACCACCACTTGGATCCACTTCATGTCATTGCATGTGTGTCCTTTTCATAAACCACAACTAGAGTCATTGCATGTTTGTTCTTTTCATAGACCACCACTTGGATCCACTTCATTTCATTGCATGTGTGTCCTTTTCATATATCCCAACTAGAGTCATTGCATGTTTCTTCTTTTCATAAACCACCACTTGGATCCACTGCATGTCATTGCATGTGTTTCCTTTTCATAAACCAGAACTAGAGTCTTTTCATGTTTGTTCTTTTCATAAACCACCACTTGGATCCACTGCATTTCATTGCATGTGTGTCCTTTTCATAAACCACAACTAGAGTCATTGCATGTTTGTTCTTTTCATAAACCACCTGGATCCACCAGAGTCATTGCATGTGTGTCCTTTTCATAAGCCACCGCTAGAGTCATTGCATGTGTGTTCTTTTCATAAACCACATGGATCCACTAATGTCACTCCAGCATGTGTGTTCTTCTCATAAACCACATGGATCTAGTGATGTCATTGCATGTGGTGTTCTTCTCATAAACCACATTGATCGACTAGAGTTGATTGAATGTGTGTGTGTGTCTTAGTGTGCATCACTATGGTTTTGGAATAGAACACATGCAATGATGCCACTCCAGCATGTGGTGTTCTTTTAATATACCACATGGATCCACTAGTTGTCATTGCATGTGTGTCCTTTTCATAAACCACATGGATCCACCAGTGTCATTGCATGTCTTTGCATGTGTGTTCTTTTCATAAACCACCACTAGTGTCATTGCATGTATGTCCTTTTCATAAAACACAACTAGAGTCATTACATGTTTGTTCTTTTCATAAACCACCACTTGGATCCACTACATGTCATTGCATGTGTGTCCTTTTCATAAACCATTATAGAGTCATTGCATGTTTGTTCTTTTCATAAACCACCACTTGGATCCACTTCATGTCATTGCATGTGTGTCATTTTCATAAACCACAACTAGAGTCATTGCATGTTTGTTCTTTTCCTAAACCACCACTTGGATCCACTTCATGTCATTGCATGTGTGTCCTTTTCATAAACCATAACCAGAGTCATTGCATGTTCGTTCTTTTCATAAACCTTCCCACCACTTGGATCCACTTCATGTCATTGCATGTGTGTCCTTTTCATAAACTACAACTAGAGTCATTGCATGTTTGTTATTTTCATAAACCACCACTTGGATCCACTTCATTTGATTATATGTGTTTCCTTTTCATAAATCACAACTAGAGTCATTGCATGTATGTTCTTTTCGTAAACCACCACTTGGATCCACTGCATGTCATTGCATGTGTGTCCTTTTCATAAACCACAACTAGAGTCTTTCATGTTTGTTCTTTTCATAAATCACCACTTGGATCCACTTCATTTCATTGCATGTGTGTCCTTTTCATAAACCACAACTAGAGTCATTGCATGTTTGTTCTTTTCATAAACCACCTAGATCCACCAGAGTCATTGCATGTGTGTCCTTCTCATAAACCACCACTAGAGTCATTGCATGCGTGTTCGTTTCATAAACCACATGGATCCACTAATGTCACTCCAGCATGTGTGTTCTTCTCATAAACCACATGGATCTAGTGATGTCATTGCATGTGGTGTTCTTCTCATACACCACATTGATCGAGTAGAGTTCATTGCATGTGTGTGTCTTAGTGTGCATCACTATGGTTTTGGAAAAGAACACATGCAATGATGCCACTCCAGCATGTGGTGTTCTTTTCATATACCACATGGATCCACCAGTTGCCATTGCATGTGTGTCCTTTTCATAAACCACATGGATCCACCAGTGTCATTGCATGTCTTTGCATGTGTGTTCTTTTCATAAACCACGACTAGTGTCATTGCATGTATGTCCTTTTCATAAACCACAACTACAGTCATTGCATGTTTGTTCTTTTTATAAACCACCACTTGGATCCACTGCATGTCATTGCATGTGTGTCCTTTTCATAAACCATAACTAGAGTCATTATATGTTTGGTTCTTTTCATAAACCACCACTTGGATCCACTTCATGTCATTGCATGTGTGTCATTTTCATAAACCACAACTAGAGTCATTGCATGTTTGTTCTTTTCCTAAACCACCACTTGGATCCACTTCATGTCATTGCATGTGTGTCCTTTTCATAAACCATAACTACAGTCATTGCATGTTTGTACTTTTGATAAACCACCACTTGGATACACTTCATGTCATTACATGTGTGTCCTTTTCATAAACCATAACTAGAGTCATTGCAAGTTTGTTCTTTTCATAAACCACCACTTGGATTCACTTCATTTCATTGCATGTGTGTCCTTTTCATAAACCACATGGATCCACCAGTGTCATTGCATGTCTTTGCATGTGTGTTCTTTTCATAAACCACGACTAGTGTCATTGCATGTATGTCCTTTTCATAAACCACAACTACAGTCATTGCATGTTTGTTCTTTTTATAAACCACCACTTGGATCCACTGCATGTCATTGCATGTGTGTCCTTTTCATAAACCATAACTAGAGTCATTATATGTTTGGTTCTTTTCATAAACCACCACTTGGATCCACTTCATGTCATTGCATGTATGTCATTTTCATAAACCATAACTAGAGTCATTGCATGTTTGTTCTTTTCCTAAACCACCACTAGGATCCACTTCATGTCATTGCATGTGTGTCCTTTTCATAAACCATAACTAGAGTCATTATATGTTTGTTCTTTTCATAAACCACCACTTGGATCCACTTCATGTCATTGCATGTGTGTCGTTTTCATATACCACAACTAGAGTCATTGCATGTTTGTTATTTTCCTAAACCACCACTTGGATCCACTTCATGTCATTGCATGTGTGTCCTTTTCATAAACCATAACTAGAGTCATTGCATGTTTGTTCTTTTGATAAACCACCACTTGGATCCACTTCATGTCATTGCATGTGTGTCCTTTTCATAAACCACAACTAGAGTCATTGCATGTTTGTTCTTTTCATAGACCACCACTTGGATCCACTTCATTTCATTGCATGTGTGTCCTTTTCATATATCACAACTAGAGTCATTGCATGTTTCTTCTTTTCATAAACCACCACTTGGATCCACTGCATGTCATTGCATGTGTTTCCTTTTCATAAACCATAACTAGAGTCATTGCATGTTTGTTCTTTTCATAGACCACCACTTGGATCCACTGCATTTCATTGCATGTGTGTCCTTTTCATATATCACAACTAGAGTCATTGCATGTTTCTTCTTTTCATAAACCACCACTTGGATCCACTGCATGTCATTGCATGTGTGTCCTTTTCATAAACCATAACTAGAGTCATTGCATGTTTGTTCTTTTCATAAACCACCACTTGGATCCACTTCATGTCACTACATGTGTGTCATTTTCATAAGCCACCACTAGAGTCATTGCATGTGCGTTCTTTTCATAAACCACATGGATCCACTAATGTCACTCCAGCATGTGTGTTCTTCTCATAAACCACATGGATCTAGTGATGTCATTGCATGTGGTGTTCTTCTCATAAACCACATTGATCGACTAGAGTTGATTGAATGTGTGTGTGTCTTAGTGTGCATCACTATGGTTTTGGAATAGAACACATGCAATGATGCCACTCCAGCATGTGGTGTTCTTTTAATATACCACATGGATCCACTAGTTGTCATTGCATGTGTGTCCTTTTCATAAACCACATGGATCCACCAGTGTCATTGCATGTCTTTGCATGTGTGTTCTTTTCATAAACCACCACTAGTGTCATTGCATGTATGTCCTTTTCATAAAACACAACTAGAGTCATTACATGTTTGTTCTTTTCATAAACCACCACTTGGATCCACTACATGTCATTGCATGTGTGTCCTTTTCATAAACCATCATAGAGTCATTGCATGTTTGTTCTTTTCATAAACCACCACTTGGATCCACTTCATGTCATTGCATGTGTGTCATTTTCATAAACCACAACTAGAGTCATTGCATGTTTGTTCTTTTCCTAAACCACCACTTGGATCCACTTCATGTCATTGCATGTGTGTCCTTTTCATAAACCATTACTAGAGTCATTGCATGTTTGTTCTTTTCATAAACCTTCCCACCACTTGGATCCACTTCATGTCATTGCATGTGTGTCCTTTTCATAAACTAGAACTAGAGTCATTGCATGTTTGTTATTTTCATAAACCACCACTTGGATCCACTTCATTTGATTATATGTGTTTCCTTTTCATAAATCACAACTAGAGTCATTGCATGTATGTTCTTTTCGTAAACCACCACTTGGATCCACTGCATGTCATTGCATGTGTGTCCTTTTCATAAACCACAACTAGAGTCTTTTCATGTTTGTTCTTTTCATAAATCACCACTTGGATCCACTTCATTTCATTGCATGTGTGTCCTTTTCATAAACCACAACTAGATTCATTGCATGTTTGTTCTTTTCATAAACCACCTAGATCCACCAGAGTCATTGCATGTGTGTCCTTCTCATAAACCACCACTAGAGTCATTGCATGTGTGTTCGTTTCATAAACCACATGGATCCACTAATGTCACTCCAGCATGTGTGTTCTTCTCATAAACCACATGGATCTAGTGATGTCATTGCATGTGGTGTTCTTCTCATACACCACATTGATCGAGTAGAGTTCATTGCATGTGTGTGTCTTAGTGTGCATCACTATGGTTTTGGAAAAGAACACATGCAATGATGCCACTCCAGCATGTGGTGTTCTTTTCATATACCACATGGATCCACCAGTTGCCATTGCATGTGTGTCCTTTTCATAAACCACATGGATCCACCAGTGTCATTGCATGTCTTTGCATGTGTGTTCTTTTCATAAACCACGACTAGTGTCATTGCATGTATGTCCTTTTCATAAACCACAACTACAGTCATTGCATGTTTGTTCTTTTTATAAACCACCACTTGGATCCACTGCATGTCATTGCATGTGTGTCCTTTTCATAAACCATAACTAGAGTCATTATATGTTTGGTTCTTTTCATAAACCACCACTTGGATCCACTTCATGTCATTGCATGTGTGTCATTTTCATAAACCACAACTAGAGTCATTGCATGTTTGTTCTTTTCCTAAACCACCACTTGGATCCACTTCATGTCATTGCATGTGTGTCCTTTTCATAAACCATAACTAGAGTCATTATATGTTTGTTCTTTTCATAAACCACCACTTGGATCCACTTCATGTCATTGCATGTGTGTCGTTTTCATATACCACAACTAGAGTCATTGCATGTTTGTTATTTTCCTAAACCACCACTTGGATCCACTTCATGTCATTGCATGTGTGTCCTTTTCATAAACCATAACTAGACTCATTGCATGTTTGTTCTTTTGATAAACCACCACTTGGATCCACTTCATGTCATTGCATGTGTGTCCTTTTCATAAACCACAACTAGAGTCATTGCATGTTTGTTCTTTTCATAGACCACCACTTGGATCCACTTCATTTCATTGCATGTGTGTCCTTTTCATATATCACAACTAGAGTCATTGCATGTTTCTTCTTTTCATAAACCACCACTTGGATCCACTGCATGTCATTGCATGTGTTTCCTTTTCATAAACCACAACTAGAGTCTTTTCATGTTTGTTCTTTTCATAAACCACCACTTGGATCCACTGCATTTCATTGCATGTGTGTCCTTTTCATAAACCACAACTAGAGTCATTGCATGTTTGTTCTTTTCATAAACCACCTGGATCCACCAGAGTCATTGCATGTGTGTCCTTTTCATAAGCCACCACTAGAGTCATTGCATGTGCGTTCTTTTCATAAACCACATGGATCCACTAATGTCACTCCAGCATGTGTGTTCTTCTCATAAACCACATGGATCTAGTGATGTCATTGCATGTGGTGTTCTTCTCATAAACCACATTGATCGACTAGAGTTGATTGAATGTGTGTGTGTCTTAGTGTGCATCACTATGGTTTTGGAATAGAACACATGCAATGATGCCACTCCAGCATGTGGTGTTCTTTTAATATACCACATGGATCCACTAGTTGTCATTGCATGTGTGTCCTTTTCATAAACCACATGGATCCACCAGTGTCATTGCATGTCTTTGCATGTGTGTTCTTTTCATAAACCACCACTAGTGTCATTGCATGTATGTCCTTTTCATAAAACACAACTAGAGTCATTACATGTTTGTTCTTTTCATAAACCACCACTTGGATCCACTACATGTCATTGCATGTGTGTCCTTTTCATAAACCATCATAGAGTCATTGCATGTTTAATCTTTTCATAAACCACCACTTGGATCCACTTCATGTCATTGCATGTGTGTCATTTTCATAAACCACAACTAGAGTCATTGCATGTTTGTTATTTTCCTAAACCACCACTTGGATCCACTTCATGTCATTGCATGTGTGTCCTTTTCATAAACCATAACTAGAGTCATTGCATGTTTGTTCTTTTCATAAACCTTCCCACCACTTGGATCCACTTCATGTCATTGCATGTGTGTCCTTTTCATAAACTAGAACTAGAGTCATTGCATGTTTGTTATTTTCATAAACCACCACTTGGATCCACTTCATTTGATTATATGTGTTTCCTTTTCATAAATCACAACTAGAGTCATTGCATGTATGTTCTTTTCGTAAACCACCACTTGGATCCACTGCATGTCATTGCATGTGTGTCCTTTTCCTAAACCACAACTAGAGTCTTTTCATGTTTGTTCTTTTCATAAATCACCACTTGGATCCACTTCATTTCATTGCATGTGTGTCCTTTTCATAAACCACAACTAGAGTCATTGCATGTTTGTTCTTTTTATAAACCACCTGGATCCACCAGAGTCATTGCATGTGTGTCCTTTTCATAAGCCACCACTAGAGTCATTGCATGTGTGTTCTTTTCATAAACCACATGGATCCACTAATGTCACTCCAGCATGTGTGTTCTTCTCATAAACCACATGGATCTAGTGATGTCATTGCATGTGGTGTTCTTCTCATACACCACATTGATCGAGTAGAGTTCATTGCATGTGTGTGTCTTAGTGTGCATCACTATGGTTTTGGAAAAGAACACATGCAATGATGCCACTCCAGCATGTGGTGTTCTTTTCATATACCACATGGATCCACCAGTTGCCATTGCATGTGTGTCCTTTTCATAAACCACATGGATCCACCAGTGTCATTGCATGTCTTTGCATGTGTGTTCTTTTCATAAACCACGACTAGTGTCATTGCATGTATGTCCTTTTCATAAACCACAACTACAGTCATTGCATGTTTGTTCTTTTTATAAACCACCACTTGGATCCACTGCATGTCATTGCATGTGTGTCCTTTTCATAAACCATAACTAGAGTCATTATATGTTTGGTTCTTTTCATAAACCACCACTTGGATCCACTTCATGTCATTGCATGTGTGTCATTTTCATAAACCACAACTAGAGTCATTGCATGTTTGTTCTTTTCCTAAACCACCACTTGGATCCACTTCATGTCATTGCATGTGTGTCCTTTTCATAAACCATAACTAGAGTCATTGCATGTTTGTTCTTTTGATAAACCACCACTTGGATACACTTCATGTCATTACATGTGTGTCCTTTTCATAAACCATAACTAGAGTCATTGCATGTTTGTTCTTTTCATAAACCACCACTTGGATTCACTGCATTTCATTGCATGTGTGTCCTTTTCATAAACCACATGGATCCACCAGTGTCATTGCATGTCTTTGCATGTGTGTTCTTTTCATAAACCACGACTAGTGTCATTGCATGTATGTCCTTTTCATAAACCACAACTACAGTCATTGCATGTTTGTTCTTTTTATAAACCACCACTTGGATCCACTGCATGTCATTGCATGTGTGTCCTTTTCATAAACCATAACTAGAGTCATTATATGTTTGGTTCTTTTCATAAACCACCACTTGGATCCACTGCATGTCATTGCATGTGTGTCCTTTTCATAAACCACAACTAGAGTCTTTTCATGTTTGTTCTTTTCATAAACCACCACTTGGATCCACTGCATTTCATTGCATGTGTGTCCTTTTCATAAACCATAACTAGAGTCATTGCATGTTTGTTCTTTTGATAAACCACCACTTGGATACACTTCATGTCATTACATGTGTGTCCTTTTCATAAACCATAACTAGAGTCATTGCATGTTTGTTCTTTTCATAAACCACCACTTGGATTCACTGCATTTCATTGCATGTGTGTCCTTTTCATATATCAGAACTAGAGTCATTGCATGTTTGTTCTTTTCATAAACCACCACTTCGATCCACTTCATGTCATTGCATGTCTGTCCTTTACATAAACCACAACTAGAGTCATTGCATGTTTGTTATGTTCATAAACCACCACTTGGATCCACTGCATTTCATTGCATGTGTGTCCTTTTCATAAACCACAACTAGAGTCATTGCATTTTCGTTCTTTTCATAAACCACCTGGATCCACCAGAGTCATTGCATGTGTGTCCTTTTCATAAGCCACCACTAGGGTCATTGCATGTGTGTTCTTTTCATAAACCACATGGATCCACTAATGTCACTCCAGCATGTGTTTTCTTCTCATAAACCACATGCATCTAGTGATGTCATTGCATGTGGTGTTCTTCTCATAAACCACATTGATCGACTAGAGTTCATTGCATGTGTGTGTGTCTTAGTATCATCAGGTTTTGAAAAGAACACATGCAATGATGCCACTCCAGCATGTGGTGTTCTTTTAATATACCACATGGATCCACCAGTTGTCATTGCATATGTGTCCTTTTCATAAACCACATGGATTCACCAGTCATGTGTGTTCTTTTCATAAACCACCACTTGGATCCACTTCATGTCATTGCATGTGCGTCATTTTCATAAACCACTACTAGAGTCATTGCATGTTTGTTCTTTTCCTAAACCACCACTTGGATCCACTTCATATCATTGCATGTGTGTCCTTTTCAGAAACCATAACTAGAGTCATTGCATGTTTGTTCTTTTGATAAACCACCACTTGGATACACTTCATGTCATTGCATGTGTGTCCTTTTCATAAACCACAACTAGAGTCATTGCATGTTTGTTCTTTTCATAGTCCACCACTTGGATCCACTGCATTTCATTGCATGTGTGTCCTTTTCATATATCACAACTAGAGTCATTGCATGTTTCTTCTTTTCATAAACCACCACTTGGATCCACTGCATGTCATTGCATGTGTGTCCTTTTCATAAACCACAACTAGAGTCTTTTCATGTTTGTTCTTTTCATAAACCACCACTTGGATCCACTGCATTTCATTGCATGTGTGTCCTTTTCATAAACCACAACTAGAGTCATTGCATGTTTGTTCTTTTCATAAACCACCTAGATCCACTAGAGTCATTGCATGTGTATCCTTTTCATAAGCCACCACTAGAGTCATTGCATGTGTGTTCTTTTCATAAACCACATGGATCCACTAATGTCACTCCAACATGTGTGTTCTTCTCATAAACCACATGGATCTAGTGATGTCATTGCATGTGGTGTTCTTCTCATAACCCACATTGATCGACTAGAGTTCATTGTATGTGTGTGTCTTAGTGTTCATCACTATGGTTTTGGAAGAGAACACATGCAATGATGCCACTCCAGCATGTGGTGTTCTTTTAATATACCACATGGATCCACCAGTGTCATTGCATGTGTTTGCATGTGTGTTATTTTCATAAACCACCACTAGTGTCATCGCATGTATGTCCTTTTCATAGACCACAACTAGAGTCATTACATGTTTGTTATTTTCATAAAAAACCACTTGGATCCACTTCATGTCATTGCATGTGTGTCCTTTTCATAAACCATAACTAGAGTCATTGCATGTTTGTTCTTTTCATAAACCACCACTTGGATCCACTTCATGTCATTGCATGTGTGTCATTTTAATAAACCACAACTAGAGTCATTGCATGTTTGTTCTTTTCCTAGACCACCACTTGGATCCACTTCATGTCATTGCATGTGTGTCCTTTTCATAAACCGTAACCATAGTCATTGCATGTTTGTTCTTTTCATAAACCACCACCTTGATCCACTTCATGCCATTGCATGTGTGTCCTTTTCATAAACCACAACTAGAGTCATTGCATGTTTGTTATTTTCATCAACCACCACTTGGATCCACTGCATCTGATTATATGTGTTTCCTTTTCATAAATCACAACTAGAGTCATTGCCTGTATGTTCTTTTTGTAAACCACCACTTGGATCCACTGCATGTCATTGAATGTGTGTACTTTTCATAAACTACACCTAGAGTCTTTTGATGTTTGTTATTTTCATAAACCACCACTTGGATCCACTGCATTACATTGCATCTATGTCCTTTTCATAAACCACAACTAGAGTCATTGCATGTTTGTTCTTTTCACAAACCACCTGGATCCACCAGAGTCATTGCATGTGTGTCCTTTTCATAAACCACGACTAGAGTCATTGCATGTGTGTTCTTTTCATAAACCACATGGATCCACTAATGTCACTCCAGCATGTGTGTTCTTCTCATAAACCACATGGATCTAGTGATGTCATTGCATGTGATGTTCTTCTCATACACCACATTGATCGAGTAGAGATCATTGCATGTGTGTGTCTTAGTGTGCATCACTGTGGTTTTGGAAAACAACACATGCAATGATGCCACTCCAGCATATGGTGTTCTTTTCATATACTATATGGATCCACCAGTTGCCATTGCATGTGTGTCCTTTTCATAAACCACATGGATCTACCAGTTTCATTGTATGTCTTTGCATTTGTGTTCTTTTCATAAACCACGACTAGTGTCATTGCATGTATGTCATTTTCATTAACCACAACTAGACTCATTGCATGTTTGTTCTTTTCATAAACCACCCCTTGGATCCACTGGATTTCATTGCATGTGTGTCCTTTTCATATATCAGAACTAGAGTCATTGCATGTTTGTTCTTTTCATAAACCACCACTTGGATCCACTACATGTCATTGCATGTGTGTCCTTTTCATAAATCACAACTAGAGTCTTTTCATGTTTGTTCTTTTCGTAAACCACCACTTGGATCCACTACATGTCATTGCATGCGTGTCCTTTTCATAAACCAGAACTATAGTCTTTTCATGTTTGTTATTTTCATAAACCACCACTTGGATCCACTGCATTTCATTGCATGTGTGTCCTTTTCATAAACCACAACTTCAGTCATTGCATGTTTGTTGTTTTCATAAACCACCTAGATCCACCAGAGTCATTGCATGTGTGTCGTTTTCATAAGCCACCACTAGAGTCATTGCATGTGTGTTCTTTTCATAAACCACATGGATCCACTAATGTCACTCCAGCATGTGTGTTCTTCTCATAAACCACTTGGATCTAGTGATGTCATTGCATGTGGTGTTCTTCTCATAAACCACATTGATCGACTAGAGTTCATTGCATGTGTGTGTGTGTGTGTTTGTTAGTGTGCATCACTGTGGTTTTGGAAATGAACACATGCAATGACGCCACTCCAGCATGTGGTGTTCTTGTCATAAACCACATGGATCCACCAGTTGTGATTGCATGTGTGTCCTTTTCATAAACCACATGCATCCACTAGTGTCATTGCATGTCTTTGCATGTGTGTTCTTTTCAGAAACCACCACTAGTGTCATTGCATGTATGTCCTTTTCATAAACAACAACTAGAGTCATTACATGTTTGTTGTTTTCCTAAACCACCACTTGGATCCACTTCATGTCACTGCATGTGTGTCCTTTTCATAAACCATAACTAGAGTCATTGCATGTTTGTTCTTTTCATAAACCACCACTTGGATCCACTTCATGTCATTGCATGTGTGTCCTTTGCATAAACCACAACTAGAGTCATTGCATGTTTGTTCTTTTCATAAACCACCACTTGGATCCACTACATTTCATTGCATGTGTGTCCTTTTCATAAACCATAACTAGAGTCATTGCATGTTTGTTATTTTCATAACCCACCACTTGGATCCACTTCATGTCATTGCATGTGTGTCCTTTACATAAACCACAACTAGAGTCATTGCATGTTTGTTCTATTCATAAACCACCACTTGGATCCACCGGTGTCATTGCATATGTGTCATTTTCACAAACCACAACTAGAGTCATTGAATGTTTGTTCTTTTCATAAACCACCTAGATCCACCAGAGTCATTGCATGTGGGTCCGTTTCATAAACCAGCACCAGAGTCATTGCATGGGTGTTCTTATCGTAAACCACATGGATCCACTAATGCAACTCCAGCATGTGTGTTATTCTCATAAACCACATGGATCCAGTGATGTCATTGCATGTGGTGTTCTTCTCATAAACCACATTGATCCACTAGAGTTCATTGCATGTGTGTGTGTGTTAGTGTGTATCACTATTGTTTTGGAAAAGAACACATGCAATGATGCCACTTCAGCATGTGGTGTTCTTTTAATAAAGCACATGGATCCACTAGTTTTCATTGCATGTGTGTCCTTTTCATAAACCACATGCATCCACCAGTGTCATTGCATGTCTTTGCATGTGTGTTCTTTTCAGAAACCAACACTGGTGTCATTGCATGTATGTCCTTTTCATAAACCACAACTAGAGACATTGCATGTTTGTCCTTTTCCTAAACCACCACTTGGATCCACTTCATGTCATTGCATATATGTCCTTTTCATAAACCATAACTACAATTATTGCATGTTTGGTATTTTCATAAACCACCACTTGGATCCACTTCATGTCATTTCATGTGTGTCCTTTTCATAAACCACAACTAGAGTCATTGCATGTTTGTTCTTTTCACAAACCACCACTTGGATCGACTGCATTTGATTGCACGTGTGTCCTTTTCATAAACCACAAGTAGAGTCATTGCATGTTTGTTCTTTTCATAAACCACCACTTGGATCCACTACATGTCATTGCATGTGTGTCCTTTTCATAAACCACAACTAGAGTCTTTTCATGTTTGTACTTTTCATAAACCACCACTTGGATCCACTACATTTCATTGCATGTGTGTCATTTTCATAAACCAGAACTAGAGTCATTGCATGTTTGTTCTTTTCATAAACCACCTAGATCCACCAGAGTCATTGCATGTGTGTCCTTTTCATAAACCACCGCTAGAGTCATTGCATGTGTGTCTTTTCATAAACCACATGGATCCACTAATGTCACTCCAACATGTGTGTTCTTCTGATAAACCACATGGATCTACTGATGTCATTGATGTGGTGTCCTTCTCATACAGCACATTAATCGAGTAGAGTTTATTGCATGTGTGTGTCTTAGTGTGCATCACTGAGGTTTTGGAAAAGAACAGATGCAATGATGCCACTCCAGCATGTGGTGTTCTTTTCATATACTACATGGATCCACCAGTTGTGATTGCATGTGTGTCCTTTTCATAAACCACATGGATCCACCAGTGTCATTACATGTCTTTGCATGTGTGTTCTTTTCATAAACCACCACTAGTGTCATTGCATGTATGTCCTTTTCATAAACCACAACTAGAGTCATTGCATGTTTGTTCTTTTCATAAACCACCACTTGGATCCACTGCATGTCATTGCATGTGTGTCCTTTTCATAAACCACAACTAGAGTCATTATATGTTTGTTCTTTTCATAAACCACCACTTGGATCCACTTCATGTCATTGTATGTGTGTTATTTTCATAAACCACAACTAGAGTCATTGCATGTTTGTTCTTTTCCTAAACCACCACTTGGAACCACTTCATGTCATTGCATGTGTGTCCTTTTCATAAACCATAACTAGAGTCATTGCATGTTTGTTCTTTTGATAAACCACCACTTGGATCCACTTCATGTCATTGCATGTGTGTCCTTTTCATAAACCACAACTAGAGTCATTACATGTTTGTTCTTTTCATAGACCACCACTTGGATCCACTGCATTTCATTGCATGTGTGTCCTTTTCATTTATCACAACTAGAGTCATTGAATGTTTCTTATTTTCATAAACCACCACTTGGATCCACTTCATGTCATTACATGTGTGTCCTTTTCATAAACCACAACTAGAGTCTTTTCATGTTTGTTCTTTTCATAAACCACCACTTGGATCCACTGCGTTTCATTGCATGTGTGTCCTTTTCATAAACCACAACTAGAGTCATTGCATGTTTGTTCTTTTCATAAACCACCTGGATCTACTAGAGTCATTGCATGTGTGTCCTTTTCATAAGCCACCACTAGAGTCATTGCATGTGTGTTCTTTTCATAAACTACATGGATCCACTAATGTCACTCCAGCATGTGTGTTCTTCTCATAAACCACATGGATCTAGTGATGTCATTGCATGTGGTGTTCTTCTCATAAACCACATTGATCGACTAGAGTTCATTGGATGTGTGTGTGTCTTAGTGTGCATCACTATGGTTTTGGAAGAGAACACATGCAGTGATGCCACTCTAGCATGTGGTGTTCTTTTAATATACCACATGGATCCACCAGTTGTCATTGCATGTGTGTCCTTTTCATAAACCACATGGATCCACCAGTGTCATTGCATGTCTTTGCATGTGTGTTATTTTCATAAACCACCACTAGTGTCATTGCATGTATGTCCTTTTCATAAACCACAATGTAACACCCCGTCCACTCCTGGGCCCGGGGGGTGTCACTCCTGGCAGCTTAATAGGATATCTAGACTGGCCCCACAGACCAACACTAGTCTTTTTCAAGACTTTTTCCTCACTGCATGCACCTTACCCACTTCCTGGCCGGTCACCCATCCTAGAATTGCTCTAGGCCAAGCACGCTTAACCTTAGAGTTCTTTGCGAATGAGCTTAGGAAAGAAGTTGCAACTTGTTGATATGGGTATCCTATCAATCCTATTAAGCCATGTGCCCGGATCTCACATACACCACTTTAGAAGATCGATGCCCTCATCGATCAAGCACACCCTGTGAACGCTTCCTCTTGGCACGCATCTCAAGGCCCAAGGTCGGCACATGTGCCATGTCAGTGTCCACTGGCCACACGCGCCATGCTCCACATGTCCCGCCACTGACCCGCACACACCCATGTAATCGCAAGGGTCGGCTCTGATACCACTCGTAACACCCCATCCACTCCTGGGCCCGGGGGGTGTCACTCCTGGCAGCTTAATAGGATATCTAGACTGGCCCCACAGACTAACACTAGTCTTTTTCACAGACTTTTTCCTCACTGCGCACCTTGTTACCACTTCCTTGGCCGGTCACCCATCCTAGAATTGCTCTAGGCCAAGCACGTTTAACCTTAGAGTTCTTTTCGAATGAGCTTCCGGAAAAGAAGTTGCAACTTGTTGATATGGGTATCCTATCAATCCTATTAAGCCATGTGCCTGGATCTCACACACAACTAGAGTCATTACATGTTTGTTCTTTTCATAAACCACCACTTGGCTCCATTGCATGTCATTGCATGTGTGTCCTTTTCATAAACCATAACTAGAGTCATTGCATGTTTGTTCTTTTCATAAACCACCACTTGGATCCACTTCATGTCATTGCATGTGTGTCATTTTCATAAACCACAACTAGAGTCATTATATGTTTGTCCTTTTCCTAAACCACCACTTGGATCCACTTCATGGCATTGCATGTGTGTCCTTTTCATAAACCATAACCAGACTCATTGCATGTTTGTTCTTTTCATAAACCACCACTTGGATCCACTTCATGTCATTGCATGTGTGTCCTTTTCAGAAACCACAACTAGAGTCATTGCATGTTTGTTATTTTCATAAACCACCACTTGGATCCACTGCATCTGATTATATGTGTTACCTTTTCATAAATCGCAACTAGAGTCATTGCATGTACGTTCTTTTCGTAAACCACCACTTGGATCCACTGCATGTCATTGCATGTGTGTCCTTTTCATAAACCACAACTAGAGTCTTTTCATGTTTGTTCTTATCAGAAACCACCACTTGGATCCACTGCATTTCATTGCATGTGTGTCCTTTTCATAAACCACAACTAGAGTCATTGCATGCTTGTTCTTTTCATAAACCACATGGATCCACCAGAGTCATTGCATGTGTGTCCTTTTCATAAACCACCACTAGAGTCATTGCATGTGTGTTCTTTTCATAAACCACATGGATCCACTAATGTCACTCCAGCATGTGTGTTCTTCTCATAAACCACATGGATCTAGTGATGTCATTGCATGTGGTGTTCTTCTTATACACCACATTGATCGACTAGAGTTCATTGCATGTGTGTGTGTCTTAGTGTGCATCACTATGGTTTTGGAAGAGAACACATGCAGTGATGCCACTCCAGCATGCGGTGTTCTTTTAATATACCACATGGATCCACCAGTTGTCATTGCATGTGTGTCCTTTTCATAAACCACAACTAGAGTCATTGCATGTTTGTTATTTTCATAAACCACCACTTGGATCCACTGCATTTGATTGTATGTGTTTCCTTTTCATAAATCACAACTAGAGTCATTGCTTGTATGTTCTTTTCGTAAACCACCACTTGGATCCACTACATGTCATTGCATGTGTGTCCTTTTCATAAACCACAACTAGAGTCTTTTCATGTTTGTTCTTTTCATAAACCACCACTTGGATCCACTTCATTTCATTGCATGTGTGTCCTTTTCATAAACCACAACTAGAGTCATTGCATGTTTGTTCTTTTCATAAACCACCTGGATCCACCAGAGTCATTGCATGTGTGTCCTTTTCATAAGCCACCACTAGAGTCATTGCATGTGTGTTCTTTTAAAAAACCACACGGATCCACTAATGTTACGCCAGCATGTGTGTTCTTGTCATAAACCACATGGATCTAGTGATGTCATTGCATGTGGTGTTCTTCTCATAAACCACATTGATCGAGTAGAGTTCATTGCATGTGTGTGTGTGTTAGTGTGCATCATTGTGGTTTTGGAAAAGAACACATGCAATGATGCCACTCCAGCATGTGGTGTTCTTTTAATATACCACATGGATCCACCAGTTGTCATTGCATGTGTGTCCTTTTCATAAACCACATGGATCCACCAGTCATGTGTGTCCTTTTGATAA